>CM037593.1:50894420-55894420 GCA_021018995.1 Chloranthus sessilifolius | reverse complement strand
TCGAAAAAATGCAGAAAAAGGGAGAGTGAGATGAGAAAATAAATGTAACCCTTTTTCAAATTCTTAGAGAAATTTGAATCCAAATTTCCCTTATCTTCCTTAACCTTCACCCGAGCCCCATTACAACCCTCAAAAAAACCTTTTTGATCCAATCTCGGGTGGTAAATGCTTTGTGGAGGGAGATGATACAATGACTATGGTACATAGTAGTATATCATGCTTAAGATACAAACATCATTCTATTATGAGATTGCTTTATATTTTCTTGATGCACCATTTTTCTTAAATTGTGTGGGATCCTTTAAATTGTGTTATAACTCTATCCCACATGTGAGTAAAATAATTGCCCCTTCATCGGAGTGACCCTGTTGAGAGAGAATGCTTGAAGTGAGGATTGAGTCGAGACTTGGGATCCGACGATTCCCAGTTTGGATTTATCCAAAGATAGAAAGATCTTAGCATTAGCACCTGGACATACAACACTTTGGGCATGGAAGAAGGATTGGTCCAAGGATTGGAGCATTGGGTTGATTGGAATAAGCAACGGTGGGATTGTCATGGTATCGGTATTTGGAATAAGAAATTGCATGCTGACATGACTACAGGTTTTGATTTTTAATGTATATATTATATGAAAACCAGTTTTGATAATTCTTTTACCAATGGTTTTTAAATTGTTTTGGAAGTTTGTGGGTGTCTTCACTGAAAACCCTCAGGCGAAACAACTCCTCCACTAGGGATCACCTAGGGGTTTAAAGGCTTGTTGCATAAGCTAAATGCAATTGTGCTCCCTACGAATGTGTCTCTTTTAATTCTTAGATTAGAGTAAATTGCTTTTGGGTTATGGTTTCATGTTGCCTTTGCTCGAGGACTTGCAAAGTTGAGGTTTGGGGGTGTGATCGGACTGAAATATTGTATAAATTATCCCCGACTCCTGGCTTTGTTAGACCTCACATATCCACTAATATATGTTTTTAGTTTATGTTGTGTTGCAACATGCACGAAAGCCAGTTAAATGCTAAAACGGGTAAAAGAGCAAAGTTATGAAGAAACCCAAGCAAAAGACAAGGATCCAAGGAACTGCAGTTGGAAGAAATGTGTCCAAAGGATAAATGGACTGGTCGAAATTGCACTTTTGACCGGTCAGAGCAGCGCGGTAGAGGAGTACACCAGCTGTAGAGAAGAAAGCTAAAATGGATCAGTCGAAGCATCACTATCGACCGGTTAGAATTCAAAAGGGCTTCAGCAATTGAAGGAGCGACCAGTCAGTCTATAGCTGACTGGTCGAAATAGAGATGGCAGAGCAAAGTAAAGACAGAGGAATTTATCAACTGGTCAGAACCTAAGTCCACCAGTCTAGTAATTCAAAAAATTGAAGCCTTCACGGGTTATCTTCTACCTGGAGAAAGAATCTAAAGTCGACCGGTCGTTCTCCAATACCGACCGGTCAAAGAAGTGTTTCTGAGCGAAAAACAAGGCCTACAGTTGTAGATATCTACGGACGCCAAGATCTTCTCCGGGATTCTCTTTAACAGGCTAGATAACTCTTAACTATGCAGATTACCTTCTGAAATCATCATCCTTGGAGGATTTTTAGGATCTAGAGAACCCATGTCGTGTATACCTGTTCTAGGGCCTTGTAATCTGTAAATAAGGGCCCTAGAGTT
Organism: Chloranthus sessilifolius; assembly: GCA_021018995.1. Classification (NCBI taxonomy): domain Eukaryota; kingdom Viridiplantae; phylum Streptophyta; class Magnoliopsida; order Chloranthales; family Chloranthaceae; genus Chloranthus; species Chloranthus sessilifolius. The sequence continues at coordinate 55,892,753 of CM037593.1, read as the reverse complement.
TAGTTTTAGGGGACTCACATGCCAGAAATTTTTAAAAAGGCTCTGACTTGAGTTTCTGTAGTTTTAGGTTAGGAATAGTTTTGGAATAAGAGGGAGACTGGATGTAATCATCGATCAAAGCCTGCACTAGCAATGATGGAGATCTCTGAGTCGATGCGCGCTTAAGGCTTCGGGCTGGACCTCTTACATTACGGATAAGTGTTTTTAATAAATTTCTATTTTCTCATTCTGTTTATGAATTCCACTAATGGTATGATTGCATGTTCGAGGTTCCGACTAGATCGAGAACGCAATGATAATGTTGTAATCTTATGTAGTTTAATCCTAGTGGCCTTGTAGAGATTGGGGTTAGATTAAATAGGATATTCACCAACGGACTAGACCTTTTGAGATAGTTTTTATTAGTTCGTGCAATGGTTCTTTGACAAGTAGATTTATCTAACTCGCGATTAGATCTACCTATTTCATATACGAAGTCACTGAGCTTGTTGCTAGGAGCGGGAGTACCAGGGATTCACGATAGAAAAGAAATAGGATTTATTATTATACAAATCTAGAATCCAAGAGGGATTCCTGTCTGCTTTCTCCTTCCTTACTTTCATAATTATATAGATTTCTTATTTATTTTAGAATAATTTAGAAAATCTAATATTACAAAATACTTCACAAAATAAAATTAAATAAGTGATAAACGACAAATCTCTGTGGTTCGACACCCTTGTACTTGCCCTAGTACATTGGGACTTGTACACTTGCAAGGTCATATTTTAAGACGATCAGTGCCTGATGGGGCCATTATCAATTTTGGGGATTTTTTTGAGAAGTGGGTGGATGGGTAAGTTGGGGATGGTTGATGGTATGGGACGGATTCCCATATTGGGTTGGGTGTGAGGAGTGTGGATGAATAGGGCTCATGCCAGATTGGAGGATTGGAAGAGATGGATTTGCCATTTGAGGGGGAATCCGGGCTTGTTGGGTGTAAGTGTTTGTGGGAAATTGAGGGAATGATGGAGGATTTGAAATGAGACCCCTGGTGTGCAACCGTGGGATTTGTGACAATCCCATCGCGGCGATGCGCTCGCTAGCAAAAAAATATAGAGTCGTCACCCGTACCTTTTGGTGTCTCGGGAGAGCTATATCATTTTTATAAGCACCGAAGTGTCACAAATATGACTCTGAATCCGGTCCACACCGAAGGCTCTTGGGTAGGGGCTTCGGTTATCGATCGGGAAGGTGTTAGGCACCCGATCAACCTGCTGATCGCGGTCTCTACTAATGGCAAAAAAAAAATAAAGTAAAAGAAAAGAAAATATTTTCCTCTTGCTCAAATGGGCCTTGAATCCTATTTTTTCAAAGATTGCTTTTTCCTTTTTTTTTTTTAAACAAGCATTATCTGGACCTCGAACCCCGGGAGGCGTATGCCCAGACAACCCATACCAAAAGCCCGTGCCTCTGTAATAGTTTGTGACGAAACTGAAGCCAACATACTCAAGTTCATGTGGTATCAAAAAGATCGGGTCAGAATTGAGTGTCCACCGAAGGATACTCAATCTTGGCCTCTGTCATTAATGAGGTTACAAATAAACAACTATGCATAAATATGCACCCATTAGGGGCGTTAAGCAGCAAAGGCGATAGAAGCCCCGATCAGGACCTGCCCGGGTACAATTTACAAGAGCAAACGACCATCATACGGAAACCCAGATGCTTGGCGTATACTTTATAGGGATACCACTGCCAATACAGGTTTTAAGCCTGCAGAAAAATAAAGGAAATGAGCCCTTTTGCATACATGTTTGCACATCATAGTCTGACGTAGTTTCATATCTGATAGGTTGGAATCAATTCAACAATGGTTCTTTTAGAGGACAGAGTTATCCGGACCTCAAACCCCGTAGGGCGCTCGCCCGAACAGTGTAGACCAAGAGTCTACACCTCCGAAAATATCACGTGACGAACTTGAAGTACAAGGTATTCAAGTTCACCTGAAAACAAAATATGGAGCGATCAGGATGAAGATATAGCAGTGGAATCAATCCGATCCAAGCATTGCTTGTTTGACCAAAATTGACACCGTCGCTCCTACTTTGAAATAGGATCCATGGATCCAAGGTGAACCTTAGACCTAGGACATTAATTTGGCATAGCAGGGTTGTCGATAAAATATTGATATTTTACCGCATTGAAAATGCGCGAGTGCGTAGCTGTGCGTAAAAAGTTCACAGATTAATAATTTTATTTATTTAGTTATTATTTTATTTTTTTTTACAATGATTTCTCTTTTTTTTTAATAGACCTGACGTCGGTGGTGAGGTGCTTCACCTAATTTATCCATCGCCGAGAGGTTGCCGGCTTCGAGGCTTCGAACCGTTTTGATGTTCCTACACATTCTTAAGAAAAAGTCAGTCTCTTTTTTTTGTTTATACATATATAAAGAAATTATATCCTAAATAACAGAAGGAGAAGTAAATTTTTACCTACACTTTTTCAATTTCAAGATATTTTTTGGATTTTTATTTTCGGAGATTTTTTTGTTATTTTTCTTCATTTTTGAGATTGAAATATGATGCTGGAAATATGTACATGGAAATGAGTATAAATATATGCACATTTTTTGGTATTTGGATTTTTCTTGATTTTTTTTGTCTTTGGCTTTTTTTTTTTATGCCTTGACAGTGAGATGGAGTAACGGGTCCCATTTTGAGCATAGTCGAACTCTTTCATATGGTCGTGCTTGAGTGAGTTTCAGCAGTTTCACCAAGGCTGGAACGTCAATCCGTTTGGGCTGAGTCAAACTTTTCTCCTTACCTTGAGTCATATGTTTGACAAAGCATTTTCACAAAGACAATTCTGGTCGGGACCCGTCTTGAACTAACATGAGCCACCCAGTTGGAAAAAGGGTATCAGGGAGAGTAACCAAGTGGGCTCCTCAAACATTCATCTTATCAATCAATTCAAACATTTCCTCCAATTCTTTTTGTTTTAATTTTTATTTTTATTTATCTCCTTTTTTACCTTTGGCGCCCTTTCGGGTTTTCACCACATCCATGAGTTTAGCTCTCTTACCCCAAGTGCTTTTTTGGGTATTCACCTGGTCCGTACAAACTCGCTGTTTTTACCCGTAGCGCCCTCTCGGGTTTTCACCATGTCCATCTTGCTTTGAGCTTGTATTTTTATTTTATTTTTTTCTTTTGTTTTATTATTTTTTTTCATTTATTTTTTCAACAGCCACGACATAGACGTTGATTCCATCATAGCCAGCTTGATGGGGTTCTGGTGTCGTCTCACAACTCGGGTTGTGTTGACTTAACAAATATTATGACTGCTTATAAATCTAAAAGAGGGCTTTCTTGAGGGTGTAGCTTGGCCATGGGTTAGGTTAGGATTGAAGGTATGCTAGGGTAAAAGGGTTTCCTTGATACAGCTTCAGTTTTCTCAACATACTTTCTTCCTTGGGGGCTTTTATTCTACATGCCCCATGATTCTTCTACATTTTTTTTATTCTTTTTGCCCCATTTCAGGAAATCTCTTTTTGAGGTTTTGCTTTTTCAATTTTTTTAGATTTTGATAGTAACTTTACTTCCCTTTTTTTGTATATGTACACACTTTTTTTTTTTGGGGAAGGGGGTTATTGAAAGAAAGGCCCAAGCTCAAATGGGATAGCAAAGGATATCATCATCTTTAGGGATGCTTTTTGGCTACTGTGTTTAGAATGATGGCCACTTTTGGGTAGTCCTTAAGCAGTCGCGTATCTATTTCATGAATACCTACCTTATCGTGATAAACTAAGAGTAGAATCGTCCGACGTATCCAGCATTGATGGGCTCAGGAAGATGATCTCCGTCCATTGTGGCAAGGCGGATGGAGTATCCCAGTAGCACTTCTTGAACGACATAAGGTCCTTTCCAGTTCGGCTTGAACTTCCCTCTTGGATCGGCGTGGAGGGATGGGAAGATTTTCTTCAGTACAGTGTCTCCTACCTTCAGATCTCAACCGCGGTTACGTTTATTGTAAGCGCATGCGATTCGCCCCTGGTAAACTTGAGTGTGACACAAGGCTAGGAGTCTCTTCTCGTCCAATAAGTTCAACTATTATAAATGAGATCTCTCTCTCTGCTTCGGGTAAGCCTGATTCCATAAGGATTCAGAGTGAGGGTACTTCAACCTCAACTGGTAGGATGGTCTCGGTTCCATATACAAGGGAGAACGGTGTTGCTCCTGTAGCGGTATGAATCGATGTTCTATAGGCCCACAAAGCAAATGGTAGCATTTCACTCCAATCTCGGTAAGTGACGACCATCTTCTCAAGGATGCGGGCGACCATCTTATTTGAAGCTTCCACAGATCCATTAGTTTGAGGCTGATAGGGGAACAAGCGATGGTGCTTGATTTTGTATTACTCACAGAAGGCTCGGATGCGCTTATTTGTAAAGTTCTTGCCACTGTCGATGAAGATATCTTTGGGTACTCCATATCGGCACACAATATTACTCTTGAGGAACTTCTCGATGTGGTAAACCATGATGTTAGCATATGATGCTTCTTCTACCCATTTGGTGATGTATTTAATGGCGACGAGGATGAACCGATGTCCATTTGATGCTTTCAGATTAATCATTCTGACGATGTCAAGGCCCTAGGTAGCAAATGGACAAGGAGTGGTCATGTAGTAAAGATCGATGGCAGGAGCGTGTATCAGACCAGAGTGTTCCTGACACTTATAGCATTTCTTGACATGTTTGTAGCAATCTGATTCCAAAGTGGTCCAAAAGTATCCCTGCTATAGAATTTTCTTAGTAAGCATGTGACTGTTGACGTGAGCACTGCATACTCCCTCATGGATCTCTCTCATGATATTGATTGCTTCACTTTCTGTAAGGCACCTAAGTAAGATGTTATTGTAGGTTTCTCAATCTAGACATTGAATGGTTCGCAGATCTGTCTTGGATGTACCCTCAGGGAAGGTTAGTGTCTCGAGGAAATTCTTGATATCTGAGAACCAAGGTGGCTCATCATCAGGCTTTGTAGGTTCCTCAATTAAGAGGTAGAAGGCCGGCTCATTCCTCTGCTCCATCATGATTGGCTTCATCTCAGCACCATACAGGATTTCTATCATTGACGCCAAAGTTTCTAGTGCATCGGCAAAGCGATTCCTTATTCGGGGGACATATGAAAATGTCACTTCTTGGAAGCAAGCTATCAGATCCTCGAGGTGTTCATGGTAAGAGATCAGTTTCTCATCTTTCGTCTTCTAGTTACCATTCATTTGGCATATGATCAACTGTGAATCACCAAACACTCAGAGGTGAGTTACATTCAAATCGAGAGCCACCTGCAGACCAGCGGCACAAGCTTCATACTCAGCCATGTTGTTAGTGCAAGGGAAGTTGAGTTTGATAGAGACTGGTACATGGGATCTTTTCGTGTGATTAGAATGGCACCAACTCCCTGACCTTCGGCATTGGCCGCCTCGTCAAAGTGCATTACCCATGATTCTTCTGCTTCTTCTGTATCGTCTTCTATCATGAACAGGATGTCCTCATCGGGGAACTCAGTTCTCAAAGGCTCATAATCAGGTAAAGGATTATCGGCAAGATGATCAGCAAGCGCCTGCCCCTTGATCGATTTCTGAGTGACGTACATGACGTCGAACTCAAATAATAAAAGTTGCCATCATGCAGTCTACCCAGTGAGAGCCAGCTTCTCGAACAGGTATTATAATGGATCCATTTGGGCTAAAAGCAGAATAGCTTGAGATAGTAAGTAGTGGCGGAGCCTCTAAGTACCCCATACAAGAGCTAGGCATGCTTTCTCTAGATGAGAGTAGTGCGTCTCGTAATCAGTAAACTTCTTGCTCAGATAGTAAATGGCCTGCTCTCTTCTCCTCATTTTATCATGCTGCCCTAAGACACATCCCATTGAAGCTTCTGTCGTGGAGAGATACACATCAGGAGTGGTCTCCCCGGCTCAGGTGGTACCAAATAGGTGGATTAAGGAGGTAGCTTTTGATTTTTTCGAACGCTGCCTGAGAATCATCGTTCCATTCAACGAGTAAATTCTTCCTTAGTAACTTGATGATCGGTGTGCAAATTGGAGTTAGCTGTGCAATGAACCGACTATTATATTGTATTTTACCGAGAAACACTCTAACCTCTTTCTCGGTAGACGGCGGTGGCATTTCAGTGATGGCTTTGACTTTGATTGGGTCGACCTCAATCCCCCTCCTGCTGATGATGAACCCTAGAAGTTTCCCTGACATAGCACCAAATGTGCACTTCTGTGGATTCAGACCTAACCTGTACTTTCTTAGCCTCTCAAACAATTTTTGGAGGTTTACTAAGTGATTACCTCGCTCCGGTGACTTGGCTATCATATCATCAACATACACTTCAATCTCTCAGTGCATCATGTCATGAAATAGCGCAGTCATGGCTCTCTGGTATGTTGCATTGGCATTCTTCAGTCCAAATGGCATGACTCGATAGCAAAAGGTTCCCAGGGGTAATGAACACAGTTTTCTCAAGGTCAACCTCTGCCATCAGTATCTGATTGTATCCTAAAAATCTGGCCATGAAAGAAAGCATCCCGTGCTTGGTAGTATTATCGACCAAGATGTCAATGTGTGGTAATGGGAAATCATCCTTTGAGCTTGCTCTGTTTAAATTTCAAAAATCGATGCATATGCAGACCTTTCCATCTTTTTTCGGTATAGGTACAATATTGGCTAGCCACTGCAGGTATTTGGATATCATGAGAAACCCTGCATCATACTGCTTGATGACCTTGTCTTTGACTTTCAACATCCACTCGGGTCGGAGATGTCTTAGCTTCTGCTTAACCGACTTTGCATCAGGGTAGAGAGGCAACTCATGCTCGACCGAATCAGTGTCTAGACCAGGCATGTCCTCGTATGACCAGGCAAAAATGTCTTCATTTGAACGAAGGAAATAGATAATACTTTTTCTTTCTTTGGGAGACAGTGACGTTTCGATCTTGGTTATCCGGAGAATCTGCTCAGTCCCGAGATTGATATATTCTTTTCTTTGACATTGGGGTTAGGCCATGCTCAAATTCGGAAAACCGGTCAAGGAGCTCATTGGGGAGCTCCTCGAAAGGGACATCCTCGTCCAAACTTGTGATTCCTACCTCTTCTTGTATTTCTACAGGGAAGGGGTCGATTTCACGTGGGACAAGTATTTCAATTAAGGCATCTTTTTGTGAGACTTTATCTGGAATTTTAAATGATAATATTTTAGGACTTTGCACTTTTTTAATGTTTTTGGGATTTTGTATTTTTTCAATGTTTTTGGGATTTTATATTTTTTCAATGTTTTTGAGATTTATGTTTTCTTCAGAAACAGACCTTTGGCAGCACGAGTCTCTGTATATACAACATATTTCCTACCAAGAGCTTATCTCACTTTTTATAAGTTTTTTTTTTTTTTGGAAAATGGGTGCCAAATGTTAGGCCACTCCCCGCTTCCAGAGTTTGGGGCAAAGATGCCCAATTGTGTACCTGACTTGCTGCCCCTTTACTTTTTTGGATGTAGGAGGCTGGCGAATGTGACTCTTCTGGACCAGCCTCCATCATATACACCATAGGTTCGTCTGAGATTTCATCCTGAAACGTCAGCAGAGTCTTGTGGTGGTTAACCACAGGAGGAGTTTGTTTAGGTATGGAATGATGCTCCTCAAATAGGGATAGGGCAGCCAGATCTATTTCAAGAATGGGAAGGGAGATGTGGGGATTGGTGGGATGGACAGGGGCTATGGGTTTGTGTGGGGTCAAATGGGTTCCCTGATGTGCGGCCTAGGGTGAGGTTTCTCTTCTATGTTGATCCCTTGAGTTCTTGCAGCTGCAGAGACCCTGGCTTTCTCTTTGGCCTCTCAGACCTCTTCCTCTGTGGGCTTGTAACCAAACTCCAATCAGACTTTCTGCCCCTTGGCAACAACTAGCTCTCTTCTACTTTATAGTCTAGGCCCGAGCCCTCTGCCTTTTTGATAGTCCCATTTATGGAGCATGGACACCGTTGCTTCTATTCTATCGCCGGTTGTAGAAGTGATGTTTCTCAGGGGTTCTGGGCCTACTGCCGATACCTCATATTCGAAACTTTGGAGGTCGGTGTCTTCCTCAATATGTGGCACATCCATTACTTTAGGATTTTTAATGCTGTGAGTGGCCTTATCTTTCTCATCGTTCCCTTCACTAATGATGGTGATCACCTTCTGCCCATATATGAATTTTAGCTTTTGATGGAGGGTAGAAGGTATCGCCCCGACCTCATGTGACCACGAGCGTCCTATCAGTAAATTAAAAGAAGATTTGATATCTATCACCTGAAAAGGTATAGAGAAGGTCATGGGCCCAATTACTAACTCCAGATCGACCTCTCCCATTATTTCTCTTCTTGTATTATCAAATCCCCGAGCGTTAGTCCTTGTCGTCCTTAGCATATAGGGGTCCATGCCGATCTTGGTGGCAGTCCTCAACGGGCACACATTCAGAGCCGACCCATTATTAATTAGAGCCAAGGGAATTATTATGTTCTTGGATTCAACAGTAATGTTGAGGGATTTAGCATGACTGTTTCCCTCCTCCTACAGATCTGCGTCCAAAAATGAAATGACATTGGGTGCCATCACTTGTCCAATTATTTGCCCAACCTTGTCCGAGCTCACCTGCTTGGACACATGCACATTCTTTAACGCCACCATTAATGCTTGGAATTGGAGTGGAAACATCATCCACAGATCCCATACAATTATATGGGCAGGCATTCTTCTCAGCTGAGTCTCTAGTATATGCTCTCAGCTCATTTTCTCGAATGGGTTCATTGTACTGTCCTTCTTTCCCTCTGGCCATGCTGGTGTTGGTGCTGATGCTATTGCTATTCCAGTTGTTGCTGCTATTGCCTCTAGCTTTTTCGAGATTCTTTCTAATCTGGAAACGAAGTCCACTACCCCCTCCCTGCTGCTGCTGTCGACGTTAGCATTGGTTTGCTCTTAGCTCAGCGGGACCTGATGTGGATCATAGGTTGGTCCTGAGAGCTGGAATGTTATGGCTATCGACACCTGAAGTACATGTATTGATGGATCTGGGAGAGTAGGTAAGACCTGGCTTATCTCAGTGATGAATGGGTGGGTGGCAAAATTGGGTCGAATAGGGGTGGTGAAGCTTGAGGATGGTGGTACTGGGGGAAAGGGGGTAAAAGTAGGCCATTGATAGCTGATAGGTACTGGCGGGGGAGCGGGGGTTTGATGGGCCATTAGGTAATTGATGGGGGTGGCAGAGTTTGTAGGTGGCTGAATAGGGGGTAATGGGGTGGGCACAGGTCATTGGTAGTTTGTTGGTGGTGGAGGATTGGGGGCCTGTTGGTTTATTGGGTAATTGATGGGGGTGCTGGAATATGGTTGATACACATTTATTTATAAATAATTTATGGGAGTTGATGGTGGAAAATAGGCCCCAAGATCTAGGGGTTCGGTTTGTGGTGTAGGAGTGGGAAAGTAATTTGCCAGATTCAGGGGTTCAATCACCCCAATGGTTCTTTCTTCTCGGTCTTGGTTCCTTGGGACCAGAAAGTTCTCTCTATTACTGATGTAATTAGAAGGGTTAAACTCATACTCTTCATCAATTTCCTCTACTATCCCTATGGTGGGTCTGGGACCTGCTATTCCGATAGAGTGTGGTGGCAAAGGCACCTAGTGAATATTTGCATGTTAGTTTGCTTGGGTGGGTGCAGGGGGAATGATCTTCCCAGCACCGATTAAATCTTAGATCGCGTGCTTCAAGGGGAAGCAGTAATTAGTCGGGTGACCCAAACCCTGGTGGAAATTACAATGAGTATTCGGGTCAAAATTATATGGAATCGGATTGGGAGAAGGTTGTGGTTAGAGAACAGTTATTAAACTCTTTTCAATTAATAATGGCAAAAGTACACTCAGGGATTGCCCCAAGGGCGTAAAGACTCGATCATAACGGCCTCTCCTCTCTGGGTTCATTTACATTCCCTGCCCAATCCCGACTCTCTGTACTGGCCCTGTCCTGACAGGAGTTGGTTGCGCTGTTTTAAATTAGAAGGGGGCTACATTGTTATTATTGGGCCAGGTGTTTGCAATATTTTTTACCTCTGCCCTTGTTCTTCTATCATTTCTCTGCTCGACAAACCTCCTAACCCCGCTCGGTCCCCCAGATGCATTCTTATTCAACCGCCCTTCTCTGATGGCGTCCTCACAGCGGTTGGCGTTTCATACCAAATCAGCAAAACTAGACTGCTGTTGGTAGACAAGAAAATCAGAAATCACTGGCAAAGTGTTCTTTGAAATTATCTCTATCTGCTCATTGTCTGGTATTCTATATCTAACTTGAGCTGCCAGTGCTCTCCAATGCCCTAAATAGTCGCCGAAGGTCTCATTGGGATTCTGTTTCAAATGGTCCAAATCAGACTTACGCGGTTCAATATCAGTATTGTAGACATACTATTCCTAGAATAAATGCATTAAATCCATCCATGTCTTCATCATAAATGTTTCAAGAGACGTGAATCACCTCAGGGTCGGACCGATCAAACTCTTATGAAAGACTTTTATTAGCAGTCTCTCGTCCCCCTCGTACTAGCACATGTCCCCACAATAAGACTTGAGGTGTGCAATCGAGTTGCCCGTGCCATTGTACTTGTCGAATACTGGCATTTTAAATTTGGGGGGCAGGGGGACCTCGGCGAACAGGCATAAATCCGTGAAGTCTGTGGTGTGGATTTGAGCACCACCCATCTTCTGTAATTGCTTCTGGATTTTATCCAACTGTTCTTTCAGCTGTTCCGACTCCTTGGACATGGGGGTCGTCTTCTCAATTATTAGCCTGAACTCACTTTGGGCTGCCAGGGGTGGGGTAATTATAGGTGGAGGATTGACATTAGTCCCTACTCTGGCATAGGCCCCACTATTTCTGATCTCGTCCTCTTCATACTGCTGGTCTACATAGGGTGCAGTGAGGCCAAGATTTTCATGTTGATGTATGGACTGGATGGGATTGTACTAGATGTGGGTTGGGTGAGCCCCTTGAATGTAAGGGAAGTGTTTTGGGGTGATGGGGTGAGTGGTAGTTTGGTTTAGGGGTGGGGCCTGATGAGGCCATTGGACATGGGGGAAGATTTGGAGATGGTCTTGGGGTATGGAGCCATGGGAAAATTGGGTTTGAGGTATGGCATGGGTTTGACCCGGTTGTGAAGGTTGGGGGTGGGAGAAATTTTGGGGGTATTGTGGAGGGTATGAGGCTTGGGCCTGGGCCCTAGGTAGGTTTGGGCCATAAGGCCTTCAAGTTGGGTTTGGGTAAAGGGCATGGGATTTGGGGGATCTTGGCGTATTAGGCCTTGATGGGTTTGGCCCATTGGGCTTTAGAGGGCTTGGGCCATCGGCCATTGGTGGGTATGGGCATGGGCCATATGGTTTGGGCTGTGGGCCCTTGGGATATGTGGGCTTGGCCCACTAGGTTTTGATGGGTATGGGCCATGGGCCATTGGTGGGTATGGGCCATAGGCCCTTAGAGGGTTTGGGCTTCGGCCATGGGCCCTAGATGGGTTTGGGCCATGGGCGCTTGGGTAAGGGTCTGGGCACCTTGGGGTATTTGGGCCTGGCCCGCTGGGTTTTGAGGGGTATGGGCCATGGGCCCTTAGAGGGTTTGGGCTTGGTCCAAATGGGTTTGGGTCATGGGCCCTTGGGTAAGGGTTTGGGCAATGGGCCCTTGGGGTATGTGGGCTCGGCCCACTAGGTTTTGAGGGGTATGGGCCAAGGGCCATTGGTGGATATGGGCCATAGGCACTAAGAGGGTTTCGGGTGGGGCCAAATGGGTTTGGGCCATGGGCCCTTGGGGTATGTGGGCCTGGGCCAATGGGTTTCGAGGGGTATGGGCCATGAGCCATTGGTGGGTTTGGGCCATGGGCCCTTAGGTATGGGTGATGGGGTGTTGGGCCATTGGGCCTTGGAGATCATGGGTGGTGGGGTTTTGGGCCAATGGTCCTTGGGGCATATGGGAGATAGTGGTTTGGATGGTGTGAATTATGGAGGGTGATGGGGATCATGGGAGAGTGAAGCATAGAGATTGGCTAGGGTATGGGATGGGTCCATGGATGTGGGGTGTGGATGATTGGGGGTGTTTTGGGAAGCCTTCCATAAGGAGTAGGCTTGGGACATCTCCTCCATCATGGTGATGGAAGGAGGATCGGATGTGGGTGGTGGATTTAAGGGATGATTGGGTATAGATGGAGTGGATGGGGAGGGAAAATTCGGCATGGCCATGGTAAGTGATGGGATATGGGATGGATTGAAGGAATGGCATTGGCAAAGGGGGATGATGAAGGGTAAAGTGTGGGTGCTTGGAAAAAACTAGGTATGGCCCCGATAAAAATGGGCATGACTTGGGTAGATGGGGGGCCTTGTGGGGGGTTGGATAGGGTGGAGTTGACATAGGTGAAGGATGGTGGATTGGGCCTATATGGGGAAGATGGAAATTGGGACATGGGTGTGGATGTGGAAATTTGGGTTGGGTTTATCATGGATGGGGGTGGGAAATGTGTTGGGTTTTGAGGGGATATGGAAGGAATGGGTGGTTGGCTTGGCATGGACATGGGAGGAAAGGTAGCTTGGGAAAGAGATGGGGAATGGGGGGGAGGTGATTTTGGATATCTTGGGAAGTGATGGTTGGGAAAATGGGGGCGCCAAATGGGCTGATAAAGGTAAAGGGTGATTGGGTGAGGGGGATGGTGGAAAAGACTTCCCTTGAATGGGAATGGGTTGGAGAATGGGGTGGGGATGAGTCAGGATCGGTGTAAGCTGGGTCCACTACCCACGACATTCTACGGGAACGGGTCGGGTATGGGTGCTTTGGGTAAGGCCTAAAAATCCTCCTCCTTCTCCCCCTACAGGACGACAGAGGGCAAGATGACACCATTGTGCTGGCACCACAAAGATTCTATTTTTTAGGTTTTTTTATTTTTAATTTTTTTTAGAGATATTTTTTTGAAAACAAAGGTTTCGAGGCCTTGGAATTCCCTTCTTGGGTGGCTTTCATACCCTAACTTGAGACCCGCGGCGACGACTCTGAAGCACTTTAGAGGAATCAAAGGAAAACCTTTGATCTATTGAAGCCATGGAAATCGAGGCAAGCAACCCGATCCCCCGGAATGAGTAAAAAAGAAATTGCCTTCTTTTGACCGGCAGAGGCGTATTAGGTGTCAGAGATGGCGGGTCCCAAACAGAGGTACTAAACACACTAATCGGGGGACTTGAGAGATGAGAAAGCCTCAGATTTCGGGCTGCTAATGTTCAGGTAAGCCTGGCACAACTGATACATGTGCAAAGGTAGCAGGGCCCTTTTTTTGTACTGGCGCAACTATTAGTTGCGCCAAGGTAAAAATGGTGGATTTAAAGCTGGCGCAACTATTAGTTGCGCCAGCTATAGATCTGGGATTTTTGCACTGGCACAACTAATACTTGCACCAGGTAAAAATGGGGCTCCAGAACTTATAACAGTAGGGAACAGTAGCCTAAAAATGGGTCTTTTTTTTTGGGTTTTGTGGAAGCTAAGCTTCCGAGACCTGAGCTGCTTTTTTTTTGTGATCGGTTCTCTCCTTACCACACCTAAAGGGTTTGAGTCTGCTATAACTCGCTAACGCGATCCCTAATAGGTTTTAAGCTTGTAGGAATGGGAACCTACCCGATATACCTCCGGCGCAAGTGCCTTCTCAGATACTAGGTGAGCTAGGACTTTTCTGGATCATCACCACTAGGGACTGCCGTCATACTATGACCCAGGTGGTTGTATGTGTGCCTAAATCCAACCCTTTTAAAAATCTAACCCGCAAAGACAAATTGATTAAGTTCCCTAGCTTGGTTCAATTTTAATTTTTTCAAAGCCTTTTTTTTTATGAAAGTTTTCTTTAGTTCAAAGACCGAGGGTGATGATCCCGTGCCGCCACTACGGACCGGCGTCTACAGTCAGAATATGTTTACACAAGTAGGCCCGCCAATCGGCTAAGGCACTTTAAATGACGGGAAAGTAAAGAAATTAAAAGACAATGCTCAAGTAGGCCCACCAATCGGCTAAGGCACCTAAAATAACATAAATGTAAAGAAAAATAAACGCAATGCGCAAGTAGGCCCGCCGATCGGCTAAGGCACGTAAATGACGGAAAAGTAGGGGTGAGTAAAATAAAAATAAAATAAAATAAATAAGAAAAAAATAGCAAAATGGTTAGTAAAATAAAAATAAAAGGCCAAATTTCAAGGAGAAGCTCTACAAGCTATCCTAAGAAGAGTCGCCATCTGTGCAATAGTGGGATTTGTGATGATCCCGTCGCAGCGATGCACTCCCTGGCAAAAAAATATAGAGTCGACACTCGGAGCTTTTGGTGTCCCGGGATACCTATATCATTTTTATAAGCACCGAAGTGCCACAAATATGACTCTAAATCCGATCCACACCAAAGGCTCTTGGGTAGGGGCTTTGGTTATGGAACGGGAAGGTGTTAGGCACCCGATCAACCCCCTTATCGTGGTCTCTGCTAATGGCCAAAACAAAAATAAAGTAAAAGAAAAGAAAATGGTTTCCTTTTGCCCAAATGGGCCTTGAATCCTATTTGTGCCCCTCCGTTCCCACCAAAAATTTGGTGACGTAATGGCACAAATGGGAAGATAGGAAGAGCTAAGAAAGAGATAGGAGAAGAAAGCAGAGAGCCGGATCCCTCGGGCCCTTGTAACACCGTAGGAGAGCCTTACGTGGCTTGCTTTTGATGAGCTCTTGAAGGCTTGTATTGTATGGAATGGGGTTCTGACTCCTAAGGCTTGAAGCTAAGAGGTAGAGAATGAAGGCTAAGGGATCACACACCTAAATAAAAGGGTTTTAGTGAAATACTAAAGTCTAAAGGGTCTTCTGGAATTCTAAAATTTGTATGGGGATTGTGCACCAAAGGGAGAAAGATCTTCTCAGATAAACTCTTTCTCTCTTATGCAAAAATTCTCAACCTTTAATCCAAGGGGAGGGGGGCTCTATTTATGGGAAATGGGTGGGTTAGGTGACTACTTAAGTGCTAATTGGGTTTAGCAATTAGGTAATCTAAGGTTTCTTAGGATTTTGAGAGCTTGGAAATGTGTGAAGGTAGTTCTAAAGGTGGATGATGGGTTGGTATTTCAAACCACTTAAGGGTTGTAAATAGGCATTAAAAGGGTGCAACAGAACTATCAAAACACACCCCAAAGACCCAGGTGGTCAACAAGTCAAACCCCAGATACAAAATTTGGGGCAAAACCAGAGGTCACTGTTCATATGCCTGGCACAATTAATAGTTGTGCCAGACAAATGTATAGTAATACAGTGAAAATATAGGGTTTGGAAAGTTGACAACCCGCGCGGGGGACCCACCTATAACTGGTGCAACTATTAGTTGCACCAAGCTATTTCTGGGCAAAAAATGGCTTCGCGCAACTATTAGTTGTGCCAAGCAAAATACCTGAATTTCTGCCTAATTGTCAAAATGCCGTAACATTTAATATACAACTCCGATTGAGGCGATTCTTAGCTCGTTGGAAAGTTGGAGAAATCCTCTTTCCAATGGTATGTAATTCAACTATAAAGGAGGTTTGTGTAAATTTGGGCACTCCTCTTTTCAACCACTACTCAGGAGGGTTTGATACTGGTCCGAGAAAGGGTACTAATGGGTTTGGAAAGGTTAGGGTTGATTCCTATGGGTTTGGAAAGATTCCTAAAGGTTTAAAAAGGTTCCTAAGGGTTTCATATATATCATCAAAAGCTCAAAAGTGCACCTCTCTCGAAATGTGTTTCGATCGAGCTTGGGCCAAATTTGGGCGTCTACACTTGGGTGTTGGGTCTAAATGGGCTTAGAATTGGGAAGTGGGCCTTTGAGGCCCACTCGGATGGCCCCATGGTTGGGTGCCTTGGGTGGTATGGATTATGAGTTTTTTATTTGGGATGGTGTTTTGGGTGAATTGGGTGCAGAGATTTTGGAGGGTTTGTTGTGGGTAGGGTATTTGGGGTGGATGAGGAAGGCTTTGGGAGGCCTTCCAAGCGATGTATGCCCTCACCATGTCATCCATCATGGTCATGGGATTGATCATGGGGGTGGATGTGGATGTCCCTTCCGATGAGGGGGGACGTATGAGAAAAATTGGGCATGACCTTTTTGGATGTGGGGGAAAAAATGGGCATGACATGGGTGGATGGGGGAAAATTGGGCATGGTTTGGGTGTATGAGGGAAAATTAGGCATGGTTTTGGTAGATGAGGGAAAATTAGGCATTGGATTGGATGTGGGGGGAGAGTGTGGCATGACTTGTGTAGATGGGGGGAAATGGGGTGTATTTGGAGTGGATATGGAAAATTGGGGTGTTTGTTGGGTTGATGTGAAAAAATGGGGTGTACGTTGGGTGGATGTGGAACAAATGGGCATATCTTTTGTTGAGGTGGACGAAAAAATGGGTGCACCGAACGGTCCGGTGACATTGAATCGAAATTGGGTGGGAGGATCGGAAATGGGTATCTTCTCCATGTGAGAATATGATGGGGAATGTGGTGGGAATGAATCTGTGTTAAAGACGGTTCGATCAACCGCCCAAGACATCTTTTACCCCTATGTGATGAGGGTGGGTTTGTCGATGCCATAGCTACGCACCACGATCTTTCCTTGGTTCTTTTTTGATTTTTTGGATGATTTTTTATTTTTATTTTTTGGTGATTTTCTTGATTTTGATGATGATTTTTTTTTTGACACTTTCTCCTCAAATGGTGTTTTCCTTTCTTTCTTTTAGGCCCTCCTTGGGGCCTTTAGAACTCCCTTTATAGGCGACGTTGATATCCCCAAAAATTTCTATGGCGAGACCCGGGTGCCCTTTTTAAGAGTCAAAGGAAAAAAATCCTTTGATCTTTCAAGGCGCGAATTTCCACATGTTGACCCAAACTCTCAAAAAGATTCAATAACAAGGTGACCGCTTTAGACTAGTGAGAGCATTTTGGGCACCTTAAAATGTAGGAATTGTCAGAAATATTAAAACCAATGTGCAGGGGGTAGGGGCAATGTCCCTTTAGACTTTTTCTTCACTTTTCGGGTCCCTCCTTTCTGTGCCTAGAGGATACAAGGATTTTTTTATTCCTCTAGCGCTCTTCCCAAGGTTTTAAGCTTAGTAACAAGTTCGGTCACCCACTCGATATACCTTCGGCGCAAGCGCCTTCTCAAGTATTGGATGGGGTTGTCTTTTTCGAGATCATCACCACTAGGGGTTGCCGCTCTATTAGGTCCCTTCTTGGTTCATTTTAGCACTATTTTTTTTAAGGGAAGTTCCCTTGAGTCCACAAATGGGGCTTTCTCCACTGTTCACAATCCGGGCTATGAGAGTCCTGTGCCGCTACTACGGGTCAATGTCCACTATTGGGATATGAAAAGAAATAATAAAAAATGACAGGGTCAGTCAAGCAACTAGGTGGAATATGTAAATTGCATCAAGTAGGCCTATTAATCATCTAAGGCGGTAAATGACAAAAAATGAAGCTAAGTTATCATGTAACCCGCCAAATGGCTAAGGTGAGTAAAGACGGGAATTTTAACTAAATTATCAAGTAGGCCCGTCAATCGGTTGAGGCGTATAAATAATGAAATCATAGGGGTAAGAAATATGCGGAATCATAGGGGCAAGTAAAAATGATGGAATCGTAGGAATAAGTAAGCAAAATGAGCAAAAAGTTAGTGAAAAGGAAAACACATGCAAAGGGGGCCAACTTTCAACAAGTTCTAAAAACTATCCCCAACGGGGTCGCCATCTGTGCAACCATGGGCTTTGCGGGCTCGTTTCGACGATGCACTCTCTATAAAAAATGGAATTCCCACTGTAGACACCCCCATTTTGCCCTCTCGAAATATACAAACTTGTTTGGTCAACCTTTAACTTTACCCATGACTTTTCGAAAATGACTTACCTTCTTTGAAAGTTTCACAATCCTAATATGGGGGTCATATGCTAAATTAATAGCATATGGCTGAACACAGCCTGAAACAATAGCATTGTGTCTCAGATCTTATTACCCAAGGGCGGGGACCATATACTGAAATAATTGTATATGGCTGAATACAGACTGAAATAATAGCTCTGTGGCTCAGACCCCACGACCCTAATTAGGGACCATATATTGAAACAATAGTATATGGCTAAACGCAGGCTGAAACAATAGCATTGTAGCTAAGACCCCCTGACCCTAACGTGGGAACCATGCACTGAAATAATAGTACATGACTGGACGCAGGCTAAAATAATAGCTCTGTGGCTCAGATTCCCAACTTGGGAGACTATATACTGAAACAATAGTATGTAGTCGAAATACAAACTGAAACAACAGTCTCGCGTTTCAGACCCAGACTCGGGGCAATCCTGAATTATGCACATAAAACCATGCGCACAATTTGATTATGCGCCACATCAGAAGCGCGTAATCACCCCTCTTTATACCGAAACCTCCTTTCTTAGACCGCCTTGAGACTTGATTGTGCGCCCTAATTGGCACGTGCAATCAGATTAAGCTCCCAATCACTAGTGCGTAATTGGTCAGTCTTGGACCTAGTCTCTAACTCTCTAGATCGTCAAAGTTTCCCTATTGGAAGCTCAAATATAGGCGTTTAATTGGATTCAACGCACCGAACTGGACGTGCAATTAGTTCTAACGTGATTAGAACTAGGAAGCTCGGCTGAGCCAATCAGCCGGTCACCCACTGAGTTCGCGACCGACTCGAAGTGGTTAAGTGCCTGGAATATAGCACAATTCAGTTAAATGCCGCAGACAGGGCGTGTAATTGAAGTTGATCGACTAGTTAAGCGCACCCCACAGGGCGCATAATTAGAAAAATACCTATAAATAGACCCGTTGACCTCGACCCTAAACACAATTTTTTCACTCTTCCAAGCTTAAGGATTTCGAGATTCACTCTTCGGATCCGACTTTAGGTAACTGTTGCTACCCAGCTGTGCTTCCTTTATTTGTTTGTGGTAAAAGAAATTTAAAATCAAAATAAAATTGGGGATGAAATAAGCACAACTGAGAAGTCCTAGACCTGCAAGATACAGGGTCCATTGTGGCAAGTTTTGATAAGTAAGAGTTTGTCCCACAGGGAAAGATGATCTACAGCTCCAAGGGAGCCATCTCTTGTACTCCCTCCAAATCTGACTACAGATCTGGCAGTCCTTAAGGGAAGGGAGTTTAAGGTCACTTAGTTTACAGATCCTAAGGTAGCCTAATGTCTAAACTACAGAAAGGATTGAGAGGATGGATGGAGTGTGGAAAATAAATATAAAAGGGTGAGAAGTATGTTATTGAGCCTAGATCAGAGGAGTTTTGTAACTCAGATTCAGATCTGATGTTATAGAAATCCTGTTCAATGGCTACGTTGTCACCACTGAGGAGAAGGGATCCAACCCATCCTCTGCCATGATTCAATCCCTTAAGGTTATAACCTGTCCACTCAAATGGTCACAGACTATCCCATAGGGGAACCATAATCCAGGGATGGGTCAAAACAAGTTAATCATTGTAGGCACTATTTCATTCAAGCTACCAGCTCAAGAATCCATAAGGAACCTCAACCTCTAAAGCTCTATGTGTGGGGCTAAGGCTGTATAAGACCATGATAGCCCAGACACATAGAACCAGCAAGAGATTAAGTACAACCTTCGATCTAGCTGTCCATTGCTTGAGTGAGGCTATAATGGTCCAGTCACAAACCTATAATCTCTATAACCAGATCAGATCTAACATCTGATAGCAGATCTATACAAATATAGGGGAGTCTGCCTCTGTACAATCTCCCACCAGGCTCATACAAGCTCAGGTGCAGAAAAGAAGGATCCATCTTGGATCGGTGGATTAGAATCACCCTAAGGCTATAACCTGTCCACTTAAATGGTCACAGACTATCCCAGAGGCTATCCTCGTCACGGAGCCTAAGACAAAACAAAGATATCGTTGCCACCACCGTGGTCACATGGCTACCAGCTCAAGCTCCCATGGGGAATTCAGATCTAGTAGGTCCTGTGGTGGGGCTAAGGCTGTATATGACCATGATAGCCCAGACACACAGGTCACTTGGATCTGAGTGGCCCATAGAATTGGTCCTCCATTGCTTTGAATCATAGCGAAAGCAATGGCTGATCACAAGGCAGCAGCCTTGCACAGAGCATATCACATTCAAACACAAATCCCATAAAGTACAAATCCTATTACAAAACTTCCATTAAACTAGTTCAAAATGCATACAAAGACATAGCTACCAAGTACTGGACTATGGAGAGAAGGAAAAAGAAAAAGAAAACTACTTATAGCTACAAAAGAAAAGAAAAATGATCTCAGATCAAATCTTCAAGAGATGAGACGTGTTCCCAGATTTGTTCCAAGATTTTCTAGCCTTTTCAAACATAAGCTAAGTATGGGTTTGTATAGCAGTGGTGTGGCGGCACATTGAAACCCTAATTTTAACAATGGCAGATGGCCTAATAGTGATCCTTGGATGCCTCGGGGCACATGCACAAAGATTTAAGCGTGGGAGTGCGTGCCCTAATCGCTGGAAATTCCCTGAAGGTCCTCTGTTGAAGAGATGGAAGTTGAAGTTCAGAGCTTCGCTAGGAAGCTATTGTTTCCCAGACTTGTCGCGTGGTAGCTCTTGCTCTTCGCGAGGATGGTTTGACATTAAAGCTTCAACCATCACGAGGTTGCCTTGGTTTGCTCTTCAGGCAGTCACGCGGTAGAGAATTACACTCTCACTGGATTGGGCTTCGCGAGGTTGAGTAGAGATCAAAGCCTCAGATGTTGCGGGGTTGGAGTTCAAGCAGTTGTGAGGTAGCTGCGCATTCGCTGGGTTGATCTTCTCGAGGATTGATTTGAATAACATGAGAACTTCACGAGCAGTTCTCTTCAATGGACTTCGCGAGTTTCCTCGCGAGGCTCTAATGAGTTCTGAACTGCGCGAGGTTCTTGTCTTAATTGATCTTCGCGAGGATGGCTCTATCTTTGTGAGGATGCTTTCATCTTGAATAGCGCGAGAACTGCGCGAGGAGTTCTCTTCTGATATTTGCATCCCGCGCTACTGCACGACAGCTACGCGAAGCATCTTCTGAAGCTCTCTCTCCTCTACCATTCTGAGCAAATTGTGCGAGGTTGAGAGAGGTTTGGTTTGAACTGTACAAGACTGTACAATGTGTTCTACTCTTGAGCTTCGCGAGAGCTGCACGTGTTTGTGCTTCTGAAGCTCTTCAGTCACTCAACTACAGGAGAAGTTGTTGTAAAGTCTTGGGAAGCTCAGTTGGACTGCACAAGGAATATTTCTCCTGAATCCTCTAAAGCTTGGGTCAGCTGCGCAAGGCTCATTTAAGGTCTGGATTCAGAGTTCATCCTTCTGAGGGACTTCTGGTGTCAAAACAGGCTCCTTAGCAGGATTCCTGGCCTTATTTCACTGCTGATTATTACCTACATAATACAATTAACAAGAACTGATTAGATGGCTAAGGGTCTAATCAAAGGTTAAGTTAAGGGGTGAAAAGTGGTACTTTTCAGGTCCTAACACACCCCCAAACCTAATGTTTGCTAGTCCCTTAGCAACGCTACATTAAATCTACTACAAAAATTAAATGCCACTTTCGTAGGGAGCACGAATACATTTAGCATATGTACCAAGCCTTTTAAACCCCTAGGTGATCCCTAGTGGAGGAGTGAAGTCTCCTGAGGGTTTTCAGTGAAGATACCCACAAACTTCTCAATGAAACAGTTAACAAAAGTGCAATATCATCAAGTGAGCCATCAAGGAGCAGACTTAGTTTACTCTTGAATCGGTAAACATAAAAGAAATTTAATCCATTAGTTGCACAGTAATTTAAACAGCATAAACTTCTCATGAATGCGCAGCATTTCCAATCAGTTTATAACCACAGAAAACTGCACAAGTGTGTGCCAGCACTGAGCTCATCATCAGATTAAAAATTAGGTTATAGGTCATACATAATGCACTCAAGATCAGACCCAAAACTTTCCAGGGCATACTCTCATAAGGGTCTTGTTGAGGGGTTCATTTTCTCTCAGGCTCAAGAGCAGTTACATCCCCCAAATGGGTCTGTAAGCATGAGCATAGGCAGAGTTCTTAAGTGCTGACATCATTGACACATCCTTATCATAGATTGGAAAACTCTTTATCTCCACATGATAGCTCACTCAACTTTGGATCACAAGGGCTTTTAACTGGGCTGGAATGTGGCTTATGGAGTGGGGTTACAAAGAATGGAAGGTTAAAAAGGGGTTCAAAATTGAGAAATCAGTAGGTGGAAGAGGTGATTCATGACTTCACCTTCTTGATTTTAGCTCCTTTCTTCTTCTTTGAGATTTTCAAATTTGAAGTGATCAGTTTCTCTTCTTGATTTTGATTTTCGAAAAGAAAGATCCTCTTGACTCCTCTCATACTCCTCTTCATTATTATTTTTGTTTCTTTTTTATGGAATTTTCTTCTTTTTATTTTTGTTTTTGCTTTTCTGAAATGCCACCATGTTCTCAGTTACCATACTGCCAGAATTTTGAGCTACTTCTTCTCCATTCACCTAATGTTAATCATAGCTAGTCCATCTTCAACTCTTTCTACTTTACCTTCTGAATTCTCAGAGTGAGGGTAGACTGAATCAGGTTCATAGGTTCAGGTACAAGTACTCAGGTGTATTTTGAAGAAATTCAAGATTTAAAGCTCAAAGGGGGTATGGACAAGGGCAGCTGCTTTAGGGTTGGTCTTATTAGGCTCAAACTGTCCAAGAGAAGGCCTTGATCCTTTCCTAAATCTCATGAGTGCTGTCAGTTGTTTCAACTTGGAGTTGCCTACCTTCTAGTGAGCACAGTGACTCAGCCAGCCCTTAGAACTAGAAGAAATTGCCTTAGTCACTCCTCAAAGGATGGAAAAATTTTTATAGGCCCAATTCTCACTGGTTATGGTCTTCCTTTGAACTTTTAAGTATGTCCTCACCTTTTTCTCTCTCTAATGATTCACTAAGTGCTGATACAAGTGAGTTTTCTTAGTGATATCATCATAGAAATGTGAAATATTTAAAGTTTATAATGTCTAAGGTTTGCAGAAATTTTAAATTTCTTATTTATCATGATTCTTAAGTGAACATAGATCCATTTCCATATTACTCAAATGACTCTGCTGCACTTAAGTTAACTATTCCATTGGCAGGGTCTACCTGCCACACCCCCAAACCTATGAGGAGAAGTGTCCTCACTGATTCAAAGGTGTCTGTGCAGCAGATTTATTGAGGGTAAAAAGAAAAGAAAATAACATGGAACAAAACACACAACAGACAAAGCAAAATAGTAATGACAAAAGAGGAAAATCTATTAAAAATGAGAAATATACAAATTAAAAGAAAACAGAACAAAAAGAGTGCAGAAACAGAAAAAAAATCCTAGGTACAATCTAATCAGAGTCTGGATCAAAACTTGTCCCAACCCATCTTCTTAGCATGCTCTTGAATGTAAGCCTCTTCCTCTTTTTTCTTTCATTCCCTCTCTTCCTTTCTTTGGGCTGCAGTTTTGGGTATGGTTGGTGCCCTGACCCTCATTTTTCTGGTCTTTGGTGGAGGAGGGGTCACTGAAGATTTATCTATGGTTGGCTCAGGGGATTTGATAGGACTTTTGCCTTTGGGACTCTTCCCTTTTAGGCCTTTCCCTGGCTGAGGCTGAGGGGGAATGAGAGGGGATTGGGCTTGTGCTGGCTCAGGAGGGACAACAGGAGATTTATCTTTTTCTTTCACCTGAGGCAGGAGAGGACTTTTCCCTTGTCAAGCTTAGGGGGAGCCACGGACGACTTTTCTTGTTCCTTTGCTACAGGAATGGCTGGGCTCTTCCCCTTCACTGGCTGGCTCATTGGTGGTTCCTCCTCAGACTGGGCAGATGTTTCTTTTCCAATTTTTAGAGAGGCAGTAGTGTGAGAATCTCGTTTAGCTGTGACTTTCCTTCTCTGAGGATAGGTTTGTTCAGCAGGGCTTGATGAAGGAGCAGCAACAGGAGTCTTGGCACTGAGATCCATAGGTGGTGCAGAATCAGAGTCTGAGTCAGAAGGAAAAAGCTCAGTGGGATCCAATCCAAGGGCAGTAACAACCTGTCTGCATTCCTCTTTGGAAAGTAGGCGACCATGGGGATCATCCTAAGTAGAAGCTCTGGTGACCTTTGGAGGTGGGGATGGAGGGGCTGGCCTTTTTCCTTTTTGGGTTGCAGTGGCTATTTTGGAGGTGGGAGGTTTCTTGGAAGGAGTCTGTTTTCTTTTGGGGGCAGGAGATTGAACAGGGGGAGGCACTGAGATAGGAGTAGGAGGTGGAGTAGGAACTTTAGCAGGAGCAGGAACTTGAGTAGGAGTAGGAGGAGGTACTGGAGTTGGGGCTGTAGGAGGTGGGGGAACAGGTTGTGTAGGTGTAGGGGCAGGGGGAGTGGAAGAAGATGGGCCTGGTTGTGTGGAAGAAGATGGGGCCTCAGGGGGTGCTGTGGCGAGAGGGGAGGCCTGAATTGGTTGGGATAGTAGGAAGGCAACCCTCTGTTCTAAAATCTCAGGTAGCATAGAGGAGATTGGTATCTGAAAGCTCCTTACTGAGTTTGTTGATCTCCTGAGCATTGTTCAGTTACCTTTCTAACAACCTGGCTCTCTTTTTCGCCATTTCGGCATTGGCTTTTTCCATCTCTGTAGTCATTCTGTAGTAAGTTGCCGCAGCCTTGTTTGCATTGAGTGTCTCCAAAATTGACTCCCACCCCTTGGAAATATCTCTCAGCTTCTCGCTGTGAGCAAGCTTCAAGTCACTCAGCTTCTGTAGTAAGGGGTACTCAATGGCTTGTCGAAGTTGTGCCATGCCCCTCAGGACATCCCTCTTGATATAGGCATTGTCCCTCATGGCATGGAGGAGGGTGAAGTAGGGAGGGGTGTAATAGGAGTGTATGGGTAAGATTGGTAGAAATAGAGTGGAAGAAGTAGAAGGTGATTGATCCTGGGGGGATAAAGTGGGGGCTGCAGTGATGAAGTCTAGAGGAGGGGTGGATGTGGCTGGGGCAGTCTGTGTTGAATGGTCAGTTGCTACCCAGCTGTGCTTCCTTTATTTGTTGTTACCACTTTATCCCCCCAGCTGTGCTTCCTTTATTTGTTGCTACCCAGTTGTGCTTCCTTTATTTGTTTGTCGTAAAAGAAATTTAAAATCAAAATAAAATCGAGGATGAAATCAGCACAACTGATAAGTCCTAGACCTGCAAGATACAGGGTCCATTGTGGCAAGTTTTGATAAGTAAGAGTTTGTCCCACAGGGAAAGATGATCTACAGCTCCAAGCGAGCCATCTCTAGTAGTCCCTCCAGATCTGACTACAGATCTGACAGTCCTTAAGGGAAGGGAGTTTAAGGTCACTTAGTTTACAGATCCTAAGGTAGCCTAATGTCTAAACTACATAAAGGGTTGAGAGGATGGATGGAGTGTGGAAAATAAATATAAAAGGGTGAGAAGTATGTTATTGAGCCTAGATCAGAGGAGTTTTGTAACTCAGATTCAGATCTGATGTTATAGAAATCATGTCCAATGGCTACATTGTCACCACTGAGGAGAAGGGATCCAACCCATCTCTCTGCCATGATTCAATCCCTTAAGGTTATAACCTGTCCACTTAAATGGTCACAGACTATCCCATAGGGGAACCATAATCCTGGGATGGGTCAAAACAAGTTAATCATTGTAGGCACTATTTCATTCAGGCTACCAGCTCAAGAATCCATAGGGAACCTCAACCTCTAAAGCTCTATGTGTGGGGCTAAGGCTGTATAAGACCATGATAGCACAGATACATAGAACCAGCAAGAGATTGAGTACAACCTTCGATCTAGCTGTCCATTGCTTGAGTGAGGCTACAATGGTCTAATCACAAGCCTATAATGTCTATAACCAGATCAGATCTAACATCTGATAGCGGATCTATACAAATATAGGGGAGTCTGCCTCTGTACAATCTCCCACCAGGCTAATACAAGCTCAGGTGCAGAGAAGGAGGATCCATCTTAGATCGGTGGATTAGAATCACCCTAAGGTTATAACCATCCACTTGAATGGTCACAGATTATCCCAGAGGCTATCCTCCTCACGGAGCCTAAGACAAAACAAGGATATCGCTGCCACCACCATGGTCACAAGGCTACCAGCTCAAGCTCCCATGGGGATTTCAGATCTAGTGGGTCCTGTGGTGGGGCTAAGGTTGTATATGACCATGATAGCCCAGACACACAGCTCACTTGGATCTGAGTGGCCCTTAGAATCAATCCTCCATTGCTTTGAATCACAGCCAAAGCAATGGCGGATCACAAGGCAGCAGCCTTACACAAAGCAGATTTCATTCAAACAGAAATCACATAAAGTACAAATCCTATTACAAAACTTCCATTAAACTAGTTCAAAATGCATACAAAGACTTATCCGGCCAGTGCTGGACTATGGAAAGAAGGAAAAAGAAAAGAAAACTACTTACAGCTATAAAAGAAAAGAAAATTGATCTCAGATCAAATCTTCAAGAGATGAGACGTGTTCTCAGATTTGTTCCAAGATTTTCCAACCTTTTCAAACCTAAGCTAAGTATGGGTTTATATAGCAGTGGTGTGGTGGCATATTAGGGTTAGGAAACCCTAATTTTAATGATGCCACGTGGCCTAATAGTGATCCTTGGATGCCTCGGGGTGTGTGCACGGAGATTTAAGCATGGGAGTGCATGCCCTAATCGCTGGAAAATCCCAGAAGGTCCTCTACTGAAGAGATGAAAGTTGAAGTTCAGAGCTTCGCTAGGTAGCTATTGTTTCCCAAACTTGTCGCGTGGTAGCTCTTACTCTTTGCGAGGATGGTTTGACATTGAAGCTTCAAGCGTCGTGAGGTTGCCTTGGTTTGCTCTTCAGGTAGTCGCACGGTAGAGAATTGCCCTCTCGCTGGATTGGGCTTCGCGAGGTTGAGTAGACATCAAAGCCTCAGATGTCGTGGGGTTGGAGTTCAAGCAGTCGCGAGGTAGCTGTGCATTTGCTGGGTAGATCTTTGCGAGGATGGATTTGAATAGCGCGAGAACTTCGCGAGCACTTATCTTCAATGGACTTCGCGAGTTTCCTCGCGAGGCTCTAATGAGTTCTGAACTGCGCGAGGTTCATGTCTTAATTGATCTTCACGAGGATGGCTCTATCTTCGCGAGGATGCTTTCTTCTTGAATAGCGCGAGAACTGCGCGAGGAGTTCTCTTCTAATATTTGCATCCCGTGGCTACTGCGCGACAGCTGCGCGAAGTGTCTTCTAAAGCTCTCTCTCCTCAGCCGTTCTTAGTGAACTGTGCGAGGTTGAGAGAGGTATGCTTTGAACTGTGCAAGATTGTGTAATGTGTTCTACTCTTGAGCTTCGCGAGAGCTGCGCGTGTTTGTGCTTCTGAAGCTCTTCAGTCACTCAACTTCGCGAGAAGTTGTTGTAAAGTCTTGGGAAGCTCAGTTGGACTGCGCGAGGCATATTTCTCCTAAATCCTCTAAAACTTGGGTTAACTGCGTGAGTCTCATTTCAGGTCTGGATTCAGAGTTCAACCTTCTGAGGGACTTCTGGTGCCAAAACAGGCTCCTTAGCAAGATTTCTGGCCTTATTTCACTGCTGATTATTACCTACATAAAACACTTAACAAGAACTTATTAGATGGCTAAGGGTCTAATCAAAGGTTAAGGGGTGAAAAGTGGTACATTTCAGGTCTTAACAGTAACTTTTACTTCTAATTTTTTTAATTCTTAGTTCTTAAGTTCAAGATCTTAGATTCTTCTATAGTTCTTAATTCTTATTTTCAATCTCGGGTTCTAGTTCTTAGGTTCTAGAGCCAGTCTTTTTTTTAGGTCTTAGTTTTTAGATTCTTAAGTTCTAGATCTGAGATTCTCCTATAGTTCTTAATTCTTAAGTTCTAGATTTTAGTCCTTAGTTTATGATCCCAACCTTTCTTAATTGTCAATCCTGTCACTTTTATGTGTGACCTATTTTAAGGAATAAAAAAAAGTTGGATTAGTACAAAATTAGTCACGTTTGAAAGCTTATCAAAGTAGCTTTCCAACAAGCCGAAAAACCTACAATTCCGACATGTATCGAAGAAGTTATGGTCATTTTTTGGCTGCTCCGCAAAAAGTGACATTTTTCAAAATTCCTAGTTGAATTAGGATTAGTTCCTTTATTATTTTATTTCAGTAAATATGAGTCTTTTCTTTTATTAGAAATATGACTTTACTTTATCACTTTAGAAGATCTAGGAATTAGAGTTACACTAGGATTTCTAGTAAAAGCCTATAAATAAGACCTTTACACTTAGCCATTCTCTACACAATTCCCTCTACACAATTTTCCTCTATACAATTTTTCGCTACACAATTTTTAGCTACACGATTTACACCATTCTTATATACAATTTTAGCATCCAACAATTGAATTTTTGAGTTCCCCCTTTTGCAGCGTCTGGCTTCAAGTAATTCCTTGCTTCTTAATTTTTTGGTTCTAATTCTTAGGTTCTAGAATCGATTCCTCTTTTTTTTTTTAATTCTAGTTCTAGATTTAGGTTCTAGCCCTCTAGTTATTAAATTCTAGATCTTAGATCTTAAGTTTCAATCTAAATTTCTAGTTTCTTCTTTATTCTAGTTCTTAGTTTCTAGAATTAGTCCTTAATTTTAGTCCTTAATTTTCAGTCCTTAATTTCAGTCTTAAATTTAGCCTTAGAACATGAATTTTAATTCTAAATCTATAGTTTTAGATCTTAGGTTCTTATTCTTAAATCAATTTTGGCGTTCTAGTTCCTAAATTTTAGTTCTAGAATTTTAGTATTAATTTTTAACTTGATTCTCAAAATCTCCGATTTTCGTTCTCTAAATCCATAATTCATAAATTCAAAATTAGTTTTTTTAATCTATATTATTTTAAAAGTAAATCCTTAGCCATCCAATTTGCCCCAAGGGAGCTTACGGAGGGTCTCTGAGAATGGGGCCGATTCCCCTTAGCATAGCGAGCCAAAACCCCTTTTTTGAGATTTTTAGTAAAATCAGTATATTTACTTTAATTAGAATTTTAATAGAATTAATATATTTACTTTAATTAATCTTTTAATTTAATTAGTATATTCCTAATTAGTTTTACTAGAATTAACATATTTGACTTCCTAGTATAATTAGGAGACTAATATTACTTAGACATCTAGGATATTTAATAGAAGAAGGATACTTAATTAGATTCCTAGTATAATTAGGATATTTAAATTAATTAGACTCCTAGTAGGATTAGGAGACTTAATTAATTAGATTTCTAATAGGATTAAGATATTTAAATTAATTAGACCCCTAGTAGGATTAGGAGATTTGATTAATTCCTAATAAGATTAAGATATTTAAGATAATTAGACTCCTAGTAGAATTAGGAAATTATTTTTTTTTTCAATTCGACTCCTATTAGGATTAGGAGACTAGACCAATTAGACTCACAGTAGGATTAGGAGACCAAGTTAATTAAAATCCTAGTAGGAATAGGAAAACAAAATCAGTTAGACTAAAGGCAACCCACAGTTGCTGGCGTTCGCTGACGGACGATTCAGTAAAGGAGTTCAACCTGCAAGCACCAGCTCCTCCTTAAAGCGTGATCAGTGACGTGTTGCAGCGTCGATAAATATATGTAGCTGGCGATCGCATCTTCACAAGTATTCTCCATTTAATATTCGCTTCTTTAATTTCAGCAATTTATTATTTAAGAATTTATCACTCCATCATTGCCTTTGTCAGAGTCCACTTGGTCCATAATGGTCACTCTTTCAGGGGACCGAGAGGAACCCAGAAAAAAAGCGTACCAACAGACTGGCGATCGCGATGAGACTCTTTTTCGCTAAGGTTGCCTAGTTTAATTAATTTGGTTCTCTATTTTCCTGGCTTTATTTAATATGAGTTTTATATTTTTTTCGCTTTTTATTTTTTTATTTCTATTTTGTTCCGCTTTATCACTTTTCTACACACACTTGCACGTGGATAAATTTAAAAAAAAAAAAAAAAAACCAAAAAAAAAAGAATTTTTTTATAGAATGTCTGGCATAAAAAAATTAAACTTTAATGATATTGATGCACCCATACGGGGCTGCCATAGCGAACCTGAGTATAACGTTAGGCCGTCTCCGTGGACAGCCCAGTGTTGTGCCGGGATAAATATGATCAGTGAGAGCGAAAAGTACCCCTTCGCTCCACAAAATTCAAATCATAGTGACAGCAACGGAGAAAGTGGTACTGAGTGAAGCTACCACAGTAGCCAAGTTATAGATCACATTGCTAGTGCAACCACAAAAGGAGGAAAAGAAGCTGATGCCCTACTACAATCTTTCGCCCGTTCATGTCAAGCTATAGCAGACCGGAGGTTGAGGGATGAACAATGAGTTACCTCGAAAACTCGACAGGAGCAAAGGACGTCGACTCCTCCACATACTCCAACCCCTCTGACACATAACACGCACAGCCCTCACATCCCTTATAACAACTACCACTAAAGACGACCCTACCCCGAGACCTCAAAAGACGATACCACCATAAACATAAACGACCTCCCTCGACTTCTAGATGACTGCATGGCTAAGAGAGAACGCTCTAACCAATCTTGCACGCTCGACAAATTTTATGGAGACATCAACTTCAATGTACCCATTGGGTTCAAACCACCCAAATTCAATAAATACAACGGTACTGGAAATCTGAAACACCACTTGGCCCTATTTTGTAACAACTATCAACCAATCCTCACCAATCATCGGCTCCTCATCCATTACTTTTGACAATCTTTAGAAGGAGAAGCCCTTGACTAGTTCGCAGCCTTACCTTTAGCCGAAATCGAGACATTCAAAGACTTAGCCGACAGATTCGTAGACCAATACCAGCACCTAACTCACGAAGAGATCAGTCTTGCTGACTTGATACACACAAGACAAGAGGATGACGAAGGCTTCAGGACATTCGCCAACCACTGGAGAAGGCTCGCCGCCCGAACAGAAAATCAAATAAAAGAAAGCAATGAGATAGAAATCCTGATCGGCAATACCCGAGAGCCACTTCGGAGAGTTCTCCTCCTAAGTGACTGCTATGACTTTACCAACCTCTATCAATGGGTCTCACGCATAAAACGTCAACTGAAGAACGGAGATCTTAACCTCTCTACACTAACATCCAATGAACCCTCCTCCGACAATGTTGACTACTTCTGGTGTGCTTTGATTATTGCTTGGTGGTGAAAGTTATTTAAAAATCAAACACAGTAAAACAGGGGGTGAATCCAGCACAACTCAGAAGTCCTAGACCTGCAAGATACAGGGTCCTTTGTAGCAAGTTTTGATAAGTAAGAGTTTGTCCCACAGGGAAAGGTGATCTAAAGCTCCAAGGGAGCCATCTCTAGTAGTCCCTCCAGATCTGTCTACAGATCTGACAGTCCTAGAAGGAGGGGAGTTTAAGGTCACTTATTCTAAGTATTCTAATAACTAAACTACAGAAAGTGTTGAGAGGATGGATGGAGTGTGGAAAACAAGTATAAAAAGGGTGAGAAGTATGTTATTGAGCCAAGGTCAGAGAAGTTTTGTAACTCAGATTTAGATATGATGTTATAGAAATCATGTCCAGAGGCTACATTATCACCTCTGAGGAGAAAGGATCCAACCCATCACTCTGCCATGATTCCACCCTTAAGGCTATAACCTGTCCACTTGAATGGTCACAAATTATCCCATAGGGGAGCCACTATCCAGGGATGGGTCATAACATAACAAGTAAATCATTACAGGCACTATTTCATCCAGGCTACCAGCTCAAAAATCCATAGGGAACCTCAACCTCTAAAGCTCTATATGTGGGGCTAAGGCTATAGGACCATGATAGCCCAGACACATAGAACCAGCAAGAGATTGAGTACAACCTTCGATCTAGCTGTCCATTGCTTGAGCGAGGCTACAATGGTCCAGTCACCAGCCTACAATCTCTATAACTAGATCAGATCCAACATCTGATGGCAGATCTATACAACTATGGGGGAGTCTGCCTCTGTACAATCTCTCACCAAGCTTCTACAAGCTCAGGTGTAAAGAAGAAGGATCCATCTTGGATCGGTGGATCAGAATCACCCAAAGGCTATAATCTGTCCACTTAAATGGTCACAGACTATCCCAGAGATTATCCTTCTCACGGAGTCCAAAACAAAACAAGATTATCGCTGCTACCACCATGCTCACAAAGCTACCAGCTCAAGCTCCCATGGGGATTTCAGATCTAGTGGGTCCTGTGGTGGGGCTAAGGCTGTAGGACCATGATAGCCCAGACACACAGGTCACTTGGATCTGAGTGGTCCTTAGAATCAATCCTCCATTGCTTTGAAACACAGCCAAAGTAATGGCGGATCACAAGGCAGCAGCCTTGCACAGAACATCTCACACACAAACAACAATCCCACAAAGTACAGATCCTATTGCAAAACTTCCATTGATCTAATTCAAAAACACATACAAAGGCATAGTCAGCAAGTGCTGGACTATGGAGATAAGGAAAGAAAAAGAAAACTACTTACTGCTAAAAAGAAAGAGAAAAGAAAAATGATCTGAGATGGGTTCCTAGATGCCTAAACCTAAGCTCAGGTATGGGTTTATATAGCTGTGGGGTAGCGGTGCATTAGGGTTAGGAAACCATAATTTTAACGATGCCACGTGGCCTGATAATGATCCTTGTATGCCTCGGGGCACGTGCACGGAGATTTGAGCATGGGAGTGTGTGCCCTAATCACTGGAAATACCCAGAAGGCCCTCTGCTGAAGAGATGGAAGTTTAGGGTCAGAGCTTCGCTAGGTAGCTGTAGTTTCCCAGACTTGTCGCGTGGTAGCTCTTTGCTCTTTGCTAGGATGATTGGACACTAAAGCTTCAGCAGTCGCGAGGTTGCCTTTGTTTGCTCTTCAGGCAGTCGCGCGGTAGAGAGTTGAGCTCTCGCTGGGTTGGGTTTCGCGAGGTTGAATAGAAAGCACAGTCTCAAGTGTTGCGGGGTTGAAATTCAAGCAATCACGCGGTCGATCGGTCTTCGCTGGGCAGCAGCGCGAGAACTTCGTGAGCACTTCTCTTTACTTGGACTTCGCGAGCACTTCTCTTTACTTGAAATTCGCGAGTTACCTCGCGAGGCTCTTTTGAGTTCTAAACTGCGCGAGGTTCTATGACTCACTTGATCTTTGCAAGATTGGCTTTGCCTTCGCCAGGATGTTTTCTTTCTTGAATGGCGCGACAACTGCTCGAGTTGTTCTTCTTCTGATAATTGCATCTCGCGGCGACTGCGCGACAACTGTGCGAGGAATCTTTTGAAGCTCTCTCTCCTCGGCCATTCTGAGCGAACCGCACGAGATTGAGAGAGGTCTGCTTTGAACTACGCAACACTGTACGATGTGCTCTACTCTTGAGCTTCACGAGAGCTGTGCGAGTTTGAGTTTCTGAAGCTCTTCAGTCATTCATCTGCGCGAGAGGTTGCTGTAAAGCCTTCGGAAGCTCAGTTGAATTGCGCGAGGCATATTTCTCCTGAATTCAGAGTTCATTCTTCTGAGGGATATCTGGTGCCAAGGTAGGCTCCTTAACAGGATTCTTGGCCTTATTTCACTACTGATCATTACCTGCACAAAACACTTAACAAGAACTTATTAGGTGGCTAAGGGTCTAATTAAAGGTTAAGTTAAGGGGTGAAAAGTTGTACTTTTCAGGTCTTAACAGACAACCCTGGGACAAACACCCTAAACGAGACTCTAAGCCATGAACAAATCAACATGAACCGAGGACAAAACCCGACTAACCTTCAACCAAACCATCCGTATGACCAAACTTAAGATCTATACACAAACCTATACCCTGACCAAAATCAATTATCACACATAAACAAAGATCAACACCAAAACCATCCACTGTACACCAACCAATACACAAACCCGTACTATGACCAAAGCCAGTATCCCAATGACACGCAAACTAACACCACCTATTACAACCCATTATTCAATCAAACTCAACTCGCATACGAGACCGTACACTCATTCACCCCCGCCCCATTCCACCCAACTAGCCTGATCCGAAGAATTGAACCTCCTTCAGATCATGTCAATACCATTCACTCACAACCAACCAACCCTATCCCACATATCCATAAATGCGAAATTACCTTTCGCACTAAATCGATCACTAAGATCACTAGAATCCAACCTAGCACCGACTCCACCCCTAGACTAACCTGGCATATCGCCAAGCTTAACGCACTTATCTCCAAACCAACTCAACCTACCCTTGAATCCAATAACCTACCAACAAATGAATCAATCCCCTCACCTCCTGGGCAGGTGCCCAAATCAATGATGCGAACTACCCCCGAATAGGCTCACTTGCCGATTCCACAAGTAATTTTCAAACCATTCAATCGGTATTATACAACGCCATTGATACTTAAACCAATCACAAACCTAAACTTTGAACCCAAATTAGTAATCAAATCTACCCCTAAAGTCGAACACATTATCAAACACATTGCCCCACCAATCTCAAAACCAGTACCTGAATCAATCCCTACACCTATTTTAAAACTCGAACTCAACAACAAACACATCACCCCACTAACCTCAGAATCAATTCACGAATCAACTTCTACACAGGCCTCAAAACCTAATCTCACTACCAAACTCGTCACCTCACTGACTTCAAAATGAAACCTTGAATCTGGCTCTATCACCAGATAGACCTCCAAACCGCCCAATCCAGAATCACTCGATGGGCTAATTTTGAAACCATCTCATGAATCAATCCCTACAAAAACCGAGCTTATCGTCCCCTCAACTCCGAAACAAGAACTTAAACCCACTATTAAACTTACCATTCCACCAACCACGAAACTGAACCCCAAACTCAAACCTACCATAAAAATTAAACCTACTATAAAACCTAAACCAACTATCAAAACTAAACCTATTATCGAATATAAACCTATTATCAAATCTAAACCTATACTCGAACAATAATCTATCGTCAAACCTAAACCAATCACCGAACACAAACCTGTCATCAAGCCTCAAACTATCAACAATTCCAAGCCCATCATCAAACTTGAACCTATCATTGAACTCGAACATGTCATCAAACATGAACCCGTTATTGAAACTAAGCCTATCATCAAGCCCGAACCTATCATCAAACCTATTCCTACAATGCCAACTACACTCACCTTCGAGCCAACCACCGAATGTATCAAGGAGCCGATCATCACTCCCTCGCTTGAAATCAAACCAAACTTGAATCTTATGACCCCGATCAACATCCAAATCAATATATCACCAAATTCTCAAACCTCACATCATGAAATCAACATCACAACTAAAATTGCTCCTGATCACCAGATCTAGATTTCCATAGACCTCACAATCAAAACCTTCACAAAACCCCAATCAACAAAACTACTACACCAAACTCTTGACACTAAACCTCCTCCAAAAATTACAAGCAAAACTTTAAATAAACCCAAAGTGCGAATCAAACAAAATAAGCATAATCAAACAAAACTGAACAGCCTCACACGAAGGAAAGGTCCACCTTTGCTTACACCTTCACGTCTCCTCCTCTTGCTTTACCTCTGCCTTATCCACTCATTACCTTTACAACACCAAAGGATTTCGCTCCAACTTCATCGACAAATAACTTCCCGACAACTCAAAAAACACCCTAACAACTGTTAATTCCAACTCTAGGAGATGCCTTACCCCATCGAGAAACTAAAGAAGGTCCCTCCCGACATGGAGGCCCCAACCATAAAAGACTTATTAAAAGAACAAGTTAAAAGACGGCACACCTATTTTGACAAACCTTAAATCACAAACACAAACTTGAACATAACTTCTCTCTCATCCCTGATCTGTCAAATCGAGAGGGATCGAGGAACTCGAAACGGATTACCCAACTACCATTCAGTCCATCCGGACCTTCTGAGTTAGTCCCTGCTTAAGGAACTGATGTTATACCATAACACAATAGTAATAACAAAAAAATAATATAAAAAAAAAACAAAAAAATATATAAATATATACATATGTCATCTGCCCAATCATATCTCTCACCTATAACTCTTACCTAACCAAGAACTCAAAGTCGGGGAGCTAGTACTAAGGAAAAAATGCCTACACAACCCCCTCACCTAGAGGAAATGAAATCCATAGGAGAAGTACTTATATTATCTCAACAACATGTCATGGAAACAACCACAGGGGAAGGAATTTTGGACCCTTTGAATCATAACTTAATGACCATCATGTCTCATAGCCTAAACAAACATACTTATATACTTATCATCCTCGCAGTCACCCCAAGGCATTCGCCAGTCGTAGGCCATTATTTTCAAAATTATTTTGGGTATCATCTGACACATTAACCACCCCTCCTACTCTGATAAATTGATCGAAAGGACTTGTGGATAATGAAACACTCTTTCTAAAATGTAAAAAACTCTCTATTTTCACACACCCTTCTAGCCATTGGAGTCGATGTGAGAGTAGAAAAAATAAAAATGCAAGGTTCCATCAAACCTCCTAATTCTTGCGTTAGCAGGTTGTTTTAAATATATATATATATATATATAAGAAACACAATCGAGCGAGAGCAATACGACGAATGAACGGTCAATGAATTCAAGGATGCATAAGCAAATTGTGAGGGCATTCCTAGTAATCTTATTAGGAAAGTATAAGCAAGCCGCGAGGGCATCCCTGACATCGTCACACTACTAGATGTCATCGTACGATGGCAGGAGGAGAACAAAACTCCTGCTAACCATAGAATTTGAGACTTTGATGGTGATGGACCATGACGGAGATCTAAATTATGGCACCGCATTACCCATCCGAGAAGAAAGTAGTTGACTACTATTTCAAAAATTGGTTAAATGAGAAGATACTCTCATATCAATAAACCTTACCTCTCCTTCACCCCTTTATTTTCTTTTTAGACGATGAGTCAAATGATTTTCAAAATCTCTATGAAATAAAATCGAAAACTCTCGAATAACAAGTGATGCAATCACCCGTTACATACCATTCACCTCAATCCTCGTTCACAGTTTTGGTACATGATGATCGTTCAGCACTTACACAATCGATCCTGACATGTGACACAATCGATCCTGACATGTGATCGGATACCAAAGAGAGGCATCTGTAGACACCCAAATTTGGCCCAAGCCCTGATCGAAATACTTTTTGAGAGAGGTGCAATTCTGAGCTTTTGATGACATGTATGGAACCTTTAGGCCCCCCCTAGAACCCTTAGGAACCTTTCCAAACCCTTAGGAATCACCCTAGATCCATTAGGAACCTGACCCGAACCTTTAGAAATCAATCCTAACCCTTAGAACTCGTTTTGAACCTAAGCCTAACCTTATCAAGCAAATGTTTGAGGAGGGGTATGCCGGAACTAGCTACGGCCCTCTTTTGTGATTGAATCTCATACCATTGAAAAGTAGAGGTCGTCAGCTTTTCAACGGTCTAAAAGTCACCTCAATCGGAGGTATACATCAAAAGATACGGCAAACCAAGCCCGAAGGGCATAAGAGTAAAATCAAGTTGCCCCCCCTAGGGATTTCGCGCAACTAATAGTTGCGCCAGTGATAATTTTGCCTGGCGTAACTATTAGTTGCGCCAGGCCACTTCTCTCAAGATTTAAGCTTGGCGCAACTAATAGTTGCGCCAGTATTAATTGTGGACCCCACCCACACGAACCAACTTTCAGGCACTGTTTAAAACTATTTTACTGTACATTTGCCTGGAGCAACTAATAGTTATGCCAGGCATATGAACAGTAACCTCTTGATTTTAACTCGAAAATCGTGATTAGGGTTTGACTTGTTGACCACTATGACCTTTGGGGTGTGTTTTGCTAGTTCTGTTGCACCCATTCCCTACCTATTTGCAACCCTTCAAGTGGCTTAAGGCCTCACCCCATCATCCACCATTGGAGGACCTTCTCACACATCTCAAGGCTCCAAAAACTGTAGGAATCCTTTTATGTGAGATTACCTAATTGCTAAACCTATTTAGCTCTTAAGTGGTCTCCTAATCCACCCATTTCCTATAAATAGAGCCCCCCACCCCTTGGTTTAAGGGTTGAGAAATTTGCTTAAGAGAGAAAGAGCTCAAAGTGAGAAGTTCTTCCTCCCTTTTGTGCACCATTTTCACCCAAATTCCAGAATCTCCCAACCTTATTTCAAGCTTGTTCTTGCATCCATAACCCTTAGCCTAGGCGTGTGTGATCCCTTAGCCTTCCTTCCCTACCTCTTAGCTTCAAGCCTTAAGAGTTAGAACCTTATTTTCCACCATACAAGGCCTTCAAAAGCTCATCAAAGTAAGTCGCGCAAGGCTCTCCTACGGTGCTACAAGGGCCCGAGGTCTCCGGCTCTCCCCTTTCTTCTCCTATCTCTGTCTAGCACCCTCCATCCTCCCATTTGTGCCATTACGCCGCCGACTTTTCGGTAGCAACGGAGGGGCACAAAGAGGAAGCTATTTTCCTTTCTTTTGTTTCACTTTATTTTTGGCCATTAGTAGAGACCGCGTTAAGCGGGTTGATCGGGTGCCTAACACTTTCCCGATCGATAACCGAATCCCCTACCCAAGAGCCTTTGGTGTGGACCGGATTCAGAGTCATATTTGTGGCACTTCAGTGCTTATAAAAATGATATAGGTATTTCGGGACACCAAAAGCGTCCGGTGGCGACTTTATATTTTTGCAAGCGAGCGCATCATCGCGATGGGACCGTCATGGATCCCACGGTTGCACAGTATGCTCAAAAAAAAAAAAAGGAATTTACTGAAAATATATATGGGAACAAGTTATCCACCTTTTTGTATACTTACTGAAGCAGAAAAAGATGAAGATAGGTGAGAGATAAGCTGATTTCTAAAAACTTTTTGAATCTTTTCTACCTTTCTTTGGAAACTTTTAAAGCCACAACCCCATTACAAGCTGAATATGACCCTTTTTATCCATAATTTCTAAAAGCAAGAGCCTAGTAGAGATGTTTATGATAAATACTATGCAAAACCAGGAAACATATGAAATAGAATTGATTATCTTTTCCATGAGATTTATATTTCTATCATTTATCATTGAAATTATTCACCAAATATATTACTGTGCGAAACCCAATATGTCGATATCCTTTTTTAGAGTATGCCAATAGTGCGAGTTTGGATATTAGTGTTTTCTAAATTTGTTGTTTAGAAAAATTTATAATAAATGGATTCTTTCATTGGTATGCACACACTCCACACTTTATATGAAGAAATTATTGAGTACCTGATAAAGGAAAACTGCTAGGATTGGAAGTAATGGTTGAATGGAATCATATTTTTGAAAATTGTAACAACCATGTGTTGATTGACTAGCATACCAACAGTAGATTAATGCTTGTTTAGGTTTGAAAAATATAAAAATCCAAAAAATATTTTGAAGTTTATAGGTAACTTCACTGGAAAACATCAGGAGACACAACTTCTCCACTAGGGATCACCTAGGGGTTTAAAGGCTTGTTGCATATTCTCTAAAAAAGTGGCATTTAAATTCTTAGTTAGTTAATTTATCTTTCCTTGTTTGCTTGGGACTAGCAAAACTTAAGTTTGGGGGTGTGACCAGTCACATAATTTATCATTTTAACACCGTTAACTTAGTGATGGTAGACCCCAATTTGTTACTAATGAGATGCTAATGTACAGATATTTAAAATAGTAAGCAGAAAAGAGAGAAAGTGTAATCTTTACCAAAATGAACTCAAAAAGTACTAAAGAGACAATCACATAAAAATATGATCCAAATTGTATGACAAGTATCAGTCGTGAACCGAAAGACGACTTACGATCCCAATCGCAATCTCGATGAGCGAAGAAAGAAGAAGAATTAAAATGAATCGTAATCACAATTATACAGAAGAAAATTTCAGACTGGAGAGAATGTGCTAAATTACGATCGATCGAAAACAAGGAATCGTACAAAAGAAAGAAGTAAAATCGTAATTATGATTTTATACTATAAAGAACTTGCTGCTGCTGAAGATTACGTGAAGAGTTGCACTGCCACGCACATAATAAAAAGAACTCTTAACTTAGAAGTTTTACAATCTACGGATGTAACATCCCAAAAAATTTCCATAACCTTAGGTCATGATCAGGTGTG
Source organism: Chloranthus sessilifolius (assembly GCA_021018995.1). NCBI lineage: Eukaryota > Viridiplantae > Streptophyta > Magnoliopsida > Chloranthales > Chloranthaceae > Chloranthus > Chloranthus sessilifolius. The sequence continues at coordinate 55,852,443 of CM037593.1, read as the reverse complement.
TGCTCGTTAGAAAACGCATCACTATTTCAAAATTTTCAATCGGGATCATTTTGGGTTCGTTTGAGACTCGTGTAAGACTTTTGGACCGAAGCTCGTACACCGTGGTCGTTTATCGGCTCAACACCGTGTCCACTTGATAAGTGGTTTGGGTGTAGAGGCCCCACACCGAACCAAAAGATTAATTCTGTAATAACTAACGTCTCACTTAGGTGTATGGGTTCCACGATGGAACAAAGTCAAATAGATAAGGCTAACACCCAAATGGGTGATGTGCTTCATAAGGGGAAAAGTCCCTTTTCTATAAAAGGGCAAGCTTCCATTGGAAGCTTAAACCGTTTACAAATTTTAGAGGGTTTTAGGTTTCGAGAGAGAGAAAGAGAGGAAGAGAGAAAGAAGAGAAAGGAAATTGTCGCGGGTGTTTTGCAATACGAGCACAAGGGGTCAGGTTTTCAAACCCTTTTGACGAAAGTGAAAGGAGCTGTTGGATTCCGACTTTGGTCAATTTGAGAGAAGCGTGGGTTTTCGCGTGATCAGTGTCGTCCATCGTGTCGTGTCAAATTTCACGAGTCTTAGAAGGTAAGATTTATAGTTCAGCAAGTCTTTAGTTAAGATATGAATGAAAATTTAGAAGTTTAGGGTTCAAAATTGAGAAAAAAAGTGACTTAGGTAGTTAAAACCCTTGCTTGTGAAGAGTCTGTCAAAATCGATCGATCGAAATAAGTATCCGATCGTTCGATTTTGATAGAGCAAAAAATGTGAAGGTTTCTAAAGAAACCGATCGATCTAATTGGAAACCAATCGATCGATTTGGAAACCGATTGGTTGAATTTGACTGAGCTTGCTGACACTTCTTCGCTATTTTAGCCGTAACGTTTTACTCTAAACTTGGAATCACATGATTCTTAAGGCATTGGAAAGAGGACAACAATATATAAAACTTTTGTGATTTAACCATTTCGTAAATCCAAAGTTTTTCAGGTCAAAATTTGGTGAAAAAATGCATCAAGTTCCAAGTGTTCGATTTGGACTGAACTCGCCGACACTGCTTCGGTATTTCGGCCGTAACTTTTTACTCCAAACTCCGATTGATGAAATTATTAAGGCGTCGGAAAGAGAAGAGTGTGACCTATAATTATATAAATTAGCATTTACATGAATCAAAATTTTTGAAGACCTAAATTAAGGGGAAGTTGGGTCAAGTTCTATGTTAGCAAGAACTCGCCCATCCCCACTTTGGTTTTTGAGAAGATATTTTAGTCAAAATTATTAGTAATTAAGGTCAATCCTTAATACATCTTATATTTGTGATATAGATTTAGGGCAGGAAGCCATCGATAAGGCCTTATTTTTCTTTGTGCAACTTCGAGGTTAAGGTAGGGGAAACTCAATGCATAATTATATTTTGTGAATTTGATTCATAGTTCATAGATATGATTTTGATATGTTTGAATGAAAAATTATAAGTTTGACCGTATTTGTAGTGATTGAATTCTTTGAAACTAGAGTTGGAATTTTATGAATTTGAGAATTTGATTGTATTTGAAAATGGAATAATTTTGCATCATTGAATAATACTTGAACATTATTTATTTGGAACTCCGCAAAATGAACTTGAAATCTGAACTTGAACATGAATTTGAAACTTGAATCCGACCTATAAGTCTGAACAGTGAATCCGTTTATTTCAAACTCCGAGCTTGAATCTGAATCTATCTTTAAATCTAAAACCTCGATCAGTTATTGAATCTGAACTTGAAACTTGAACTCGAACTTGCTACTTGAACCTGAACTTGAATTTAAACCTTGAATTTGAGACAGAGAGGAGTAGAGGCTCCAGAGAGGGGTAGAGTCCCCGGGGTTTTAACCTTGTTCCTTCCACGTAGGATGCTTTATTATCGCGACATGGGATGCTTTGGTCTCAGATTGGTTATTTGTTGCAAATTTGACATTGTTTGCAAATCTGAATTTGAACCTTGATCCAAACTTGAACCTTGATTCGAACTTGAACCTTGGCTCTAAATTCATTCGGATCCTAGAAAATAAGAAATAAGAAATTTTATTTACTTTCCGTTTTGACACGAAAATACATGAACCTTGATCATTGCTCGAAGTTTTGTTTTGTAATTGATGACTAAAAAACTTTTCGAATACTGTTTAGATATGAACATGCTTTCCGCTTAGATGTAAAAATGCTTTGAAGATTATCATTGAATCTATGCATTTATCAGATAAGATGTAACTGTTATTGAGTTTTCTCTACTGAGCTTAGATGTTAGCTCACCCTGACTATACGTCGCAGGTGTAGGTTTGTGAAAGGCCCAGGCTACGTACTAAAAGAAAAGGAGCTTCCGCATAAGGATCTGTACTCTGTTATGGGATCATAGAATTAGTGCTTTGTGAATTTGGTGAGTTAAGGTTTGGTATATTGGTACTGTTGTACACCACTGTTGGTGATGGTTGGCCATAACTGGTGTTTATTAAGTTCTGCACATATTAGATATTAGGACTGGAGATTTCTATTCATGACGTATATATATAACTTTGCTTTGATTTCCTTATATATATGGATGTGTCAAGTATTCTATATCAGATTGTGATCTTTGATTTAGCGGTCCCTATTTTCCCATTTGGAATAAGTTGAAAAAAAAAGTATGTCTCAAAATTTAGGTTGGAAAAATTCAGGTTGTCACAATGGATCTGAGAAGATTGGCGTTAAGAATCCTGAAGATCTCTACTACCGAAATTAAGGAAACGAGTCCTTCACGCATCTACTATTTGAAGCAAGGAAGATTTGGATTAGAAAGTCTTAGTGTTTTAGGAATCTTTTATTTTAGTAGTTTACTTTTATTAAGAGGGCTCGACATCAAGAATAAGTATCCAAGATCTATCGGTCACAATTGACAACTGAGGTTGGGAAACCCGAAGATCAAAAGAAGTTTAATTTGTATCCAAGGATTTTCGCTCTGAATTGACGACTAAGAGAGAAGTCTAGAAGATAAAAAATAGAGTAGATTTTATTTCTTTATAGAGTAGAGAGTTTGTAGTTTCTCAAGAGCAATTGACGCCTACAATTGGGAGATGAAAGATCAATTTTATTTCTTTCTAGTTTAGGTTTATTTTATTGCATTTTCCTACTTTGTAAACATTTGAAAGTTCTTGATTTTAATTAATGCCCAAGGTCGAGAATTTGAAAGATTAGTGTAATGATATTTTATTTTCATAAATATCTACAGAGTTCTAGTTTTTTATTGACGCCAAAATTATGGAGGACTGCAGATTAGTGTAATGGTATTTTAATATTGTAAACATCCAAAGTCCAGAAGGTGACTAATTGATGACTAGAATCAGGAAGGATGAGGATTTAGATTTATTTTCTACACTCTAGTTTAAACAACCATTATTTATTTTTTTAAAGGCAAATTGAAGTTTTCTAGATTTCAACCTTCCTCGTGGGAATGATCTTATACTAGTGTTGCAATTTCTATTGTGCTGTAGTTTTCTAGATTTCAACCTTCCTCGTGTGAATGATCCTATTCCTCAAGAGCATAATTTTAGAGCTATCCATCCGTCCTGTAGGTGTCCGTCCTGAAACTTATGAACGTTCGTTCGACACGAATCCCAACCGATTAGAGCCATATCCAATCGATTTTGGGTTGTTTCTTCCATGAAAATTAGGGCTTGGGTAGGCTTGAACCTCCTTACAAATTTTTCGACATTGTCCGACCTGTGGTTGCCTACAACATTCAAACAAAGGGAAGATTTTAAAAAATATAATACAAGAATATAAATTCACAGTTTTAATAGAAGGATAAATTACTAACTATAAAAACATATCAGAATTATAAGATATTAAGGTTTAATTAGTCTTAAATGTAACACCTGCCCCTAGTTCTTTGTATTGGTCAAACAGTTGATTGAAAATTTGTCTGACTTGACTATGCCAGGAGACTGCCTGAGGCTAGGTCCACCAAAATTCTAGGAGAACCCTTCAAATAAATAGGAAAAATGACTATTACCTGTGTCACCCATTTCAAGCAAATGAAAATTTGACTATTTCCTGTGGCACACACCTTACATAAATAAGGTTTTGACTACTGACAGTGGCACCCATCTTAAAATAATAAAAAATTCAACTATTAGTAGTGACACCCACCTTAGCACAATAAAAATTAAATTACTAGTAGTGGCACCCAGAGGGCACCCCACTTAATTGATTGGGTGTGTAAGAAAAAGTAGTGAACACACACAAACCATCTCATACCATAAATTGTTAGGATTATTGTATGAATATATATTTCACCCGAGGCTTGACTAGAAATGGGCCAAAGGCCTTGAGGGTGATGAGGTGATCATCACCATTCGTTTGGATTATTAAAATTTGTATTAAGATTCTTAGATGCATGGGTCAAAGATTGTCCCATGGGATGGAAGTTAGATGATATACTAATACTAAAAGTTGAGTGTTAGCGTTTGCCATACGAGAGTAGAAATCCTTGTAAATTCCCTAGACGCTTAGGGGCAAGCTTGATAAGTTTCCTTAAAATTTTAAATTAGAAAATAGAATTTTGCAATTCTCTAGTAAATCCATACCATCCATCTAGGTGACTAGAATCTGACCCATCTTACACCACCCAATTTACATTAGGAAAATCTAGGGTGTAAGATGCATCAAAGTACAAGCACCACAAGATTAGTAGGAAAGTGGACTTTTCACATAGTTTGAGGACCCCAAACAAAATAAAAGATATGCTTTGAAGTGATGTGTGATGTGATGGTGTGGTCAACATGGGTCAAAGTGGTTGGGCGCATGGGACAAGGAGAGAGAGAGAGAAATTTTCATTATAAGCATGTATAGGAAATGGAGGAAATAAGAGCTTGGGAAGTAGAAATGTGACACATGTCAAAATAATTCAGTTTGTGTCCCCTCTTCCCTTATGAAATTCGAATTCCACATGGAGGGGCTCCCATTTTCATTGTACTCCTCACTCTAGACTCCATTAGAGCTCCTTAGAGCTTAGCATATAGGAAATCTTCTACTCCCCAATCCAACCATTAAATCTTAAAACTAAGACCACCAATATCCTCCCCACACATCCCACACCAACATAAAACATTTCCAGCCCTATATCAGCCTTCTTCAACTCACGATTTGAGGAAAAAACAGCTTGGAGATTGAAGCTTGTAAGGTAAAATTTTAGTTAGATATTTGTCTAGAATTTTAGTCTTTTTGCATAGAGATTTCTACATTTGCACTTTATTTTTTTTTTGTTTTTGCGGTAAGAATTCTGGGATGATCATATTGGTGTATGATACCAGAACCTTGGAGCCCATGCATATGATCTAAATGAGCATGCAAGGCCATCCAATGGTTTAGATTGGCCACTTATACTAAGGCCAACATAGTTGGTGATTTTTTGAAAACTTGTTTGAATTTTATGGTATAGGCTGAAATTTTTATTGGAATTTCGCATAACTTCCTAGAACACTATGTGGCCAGAGATATTGGAGACCATGCATGTGATCTACATGATCATGCAAGGCCATCCAATGGTCTAGATTGGTCCAATAAGTCTAGATTAGGTGGATTTCGAATTTTACTTGGGTTTTCTTGAACGTTTGCAAACTAGCTTGGATTTTTATCTAAAATTCTTGGAGATCCTGGAATGTGTGTTAGACCAGTGACCTTATAGGCCATGCATGTGATCTACATAATCATGGAAGGCCATCCAATGGTCTAGAATGGTCAAAGATGTCAAGACGAATATGTAGTTGTATTTTTCCTTGATTTTCTTGCATTAAACAGTGATTTTGATTTGATTGTTGTGAATGATCTAGGAAAATACTTTTCCATGACCTTAAGATGCCATGCCTGTGATCTATATGATCATGCAAGGTCATCCAATGGTAAATATTTGGTCAAATATGACCACTATATGCTCTAATGTGTATAGAAATCTTAAGTTTTGACTTTGAATATCCATGTCATGTGAATTAGATGAAAGAATCTTTATAGATAGAAAATACATGATATGTACATGTTAGAATTTAAATTTTGATCTCTGAAAACTACTATGCTGATAATGGATTTCTAGGTCAAATAGTGGTTATAGATATGTGTTGATTTTATGCATGGTATAGCATTGAAGAATATTTTATTTCCTTGCATAGAATTATAAAATTTGTGACCTGATGTTACATGCAAGTATGATGAATTATTTATGTGAAACCACAGAATTTTATTTCCTAAAATGATGGTTAATCTTGATCAAAATGTGTGGTGTTAGATAACTAGATTACTAGATAAGACCATATGCGAGATAGTCTTGAAATTTGTTTGATTCTCATATGATTTAGATCAAATTTTTTTGGAATAATTAGTGACTGGGACATGATGAGTTTTATATACATTCATCTCAGAAAGTCTCAATCAAAATTATGGTCTTGATGATGGACCGGTCGGATGGTCATGATTGGCTCACTAGAAAAGTTGAATTACTTGAAATTATGGTTAAATAATTAGTTCTCTTGTGTGATTTTGATCTATGAAAATAGCTCATTGGTAAACTGGAATAAATTATTCAAACTTAGACGTAGATAAAAATTTTTCCAAAATTTTGATCATAGAATTGAATGGTGATAGATGCATGGATAGGATTCGATTTGATATATAAACTTAAAATGCATAGCGATTAGAGCTTGAAAACACGATTGAAACAGATTTTAGATAACATTATTTCTGTAAGATTGTTGTCTAAAATAAAAAGGGTTTTAAATACATAATCGTGTTCGATAAGATAGGCTCGATTGGATGGCTCCCAAATCCCGTTCCAATAACTTAGAGAAAATCGACATCAGTGACTAGGAAAGTACCGGTAACCAATTCAAATTAATTGAATGGATATGATGACCCAAAACTTGATCCCAATGGACTTGGGATTAGTTAGGAATGCTCCAGAGTGAGATCCGATGATGTATGACATCGGATGGACCACTAACTGGATCCCATTTGAGGCCCAAATCTGTGGACTGTGCAGCCCATAGGAATTTATTCCCGGAATAGTGAATCGAATAAATAAGAATAAATTCTATAAAAATTTCTTAAAATTCTCGGATGTACTTGACTGAGTTCCCGACACTCGGTAAAACCTTCAAACCCGAATCCCGTACGGTTTGACAGTTACGGGAACTAGAGCAGAAGGCGACGAATCTGTCATGTTGCACCCAAAAATAAGAATGTAACGAGTACCAGTTCCCGTGCCTGAAATATCCGTGGAAAAAATCTAGAATAAATTTACATAAGCCTTAGGACATCCTTAAGATCCTGTAAAAATTTCATGCCTCGATTCGATCAGAATCAACGGCAAGAAATTCGGAAAATTTCAACTAGAATATAGGCAAATGACACACAGCCATAAAACCAGATTCAACCTTTGATCAGATGGACTTGATTAAGTCTTGATCCATTAAATTTTGACCCAACCGATGTAAATAAATAAGATGGATGAATCATGGATATTTCTAAAGAGCCACTGAGTGCTCAATTTCCCCATCGGAGTTAAAAGTTATGGACCCGACACCGATGCCCAACAATTTTGGCCCAAAACCCTGATAGAATGGAACTAATCTCTTTGATTTGTCTCCTGTGACCAGACCTGATCAAAATTTTGAATACGACAACTTGGGAAAGATGCTCTTATCAGTCATCTTGCCTCCAGTTTTGGAAGCATGTGAAAATTAGATCGTAGCTGAAAATGGCGGCTGATTTACTATCAGCTGTCCGCCACTACATAGAAAAAAATCTGCACATATATACATATTTACATAAAATTCGGACCTTGACCTAAGACCTGCGACTAATTGGGCAGATCCAAACACATGGTCCCATGATGCTAACATATGAGAAAACCCATGTAAAATTAGTCATTCAAGTCAAGAAACCCGGTTGAATTCTTTAACGGCTTGATGATGTCACAACCCCATATTTTTTGGGAACCATGCATATTATGCACCATACACATTTATGTGTGACTGACAAGGGAACCAAGACTAACATGTATACACTACATGTGTAGGTGGGAAACACACTAGTATTTTCCCTAACTTATAAGTATATAAGTATATAAGTGAAGAGCCCCCCCTTACGTAACTCTATTCTAACCTAAATAGAGAGAAAGAAAAGAAGAGCCTAGTAAAGAACTAGGGTTTCGTTGGGACTTAAATCGGCTGAAGAGTTGGAGCAAAGGCTGGAGTAGGAACCTTGGAGACCTGTTAGCCTAGTAGAATTTCGAATCTTGAATCGAACTTGCGCGAGACTCATCGTCGGAGGTATGTTAAAGGCATGATAGATGTTTAGGCATGTTTTAAATAATATGAAGAATGTTGGGTGAATGATTTTAATGATATTAAGGTTTGAATGAAGGGAGAAATAGTATTTTTGATCAGATCGAGGAGTAAAAATCATTGCTCCTCGCTCGAGCGAGGATAAATAGTAAAAATATAGCTCTGGGCTCGCTCGAGCGGTCCCCAAAACAAGAGGGATGCTCGCTCGAGCGAGGTCCCCAGTAAAGCTTCAGGCGGCTTGATTTAACCTCTTGAGCGAGGTCAAGTAACCGCTCGAGCGAGGTCTAGTGACCGCTCGAGCGAGGAAATTTCTTAGCTCACGCGGTTATGCACTCCAAGGATTCTAGTAACCTTTCTAAGCATTTTCTAAATACATGAAATGTTGGTTTGACGTATGATCGTGAAGTGTAAACCTCTACGAGAAGACGTGCTTTGAAATTCATCGAGGTAGTAGGGAATACTCTTGAAACATGTGCATTATTTCCTCAATTCATATGTGTAGTGTAATCCAAATTAAATAGTCAAGTACTGCACGATCATTATGAAAAAGGGTGTGTGAGTGAGTTCCAAACGTGATAGTCTTGAGGTCCCCAGGGGACGAAAAAAATTATAAAGTAAACATCTGAAGGATGTGATGGAATCAGGGGCATCCCAGGGATGCAGATGAAAACTAACAGTGAAACGGAAGTAATGTGATAAGGCCTAATGTAATATAATTAGCACAATCATGGTGAATAACTATATGTAGAGCACATTCGATATTTTTATTATTTAAGGTTTGATTAGAATATCCCACCGACATGGCGGGATACCCACGACTGACTCGGCAGGATATCAGTGACCGGTACGGCGGCCAATCCGTATATTCATAGCACATCTCAGGGATGCAGATTTAAGAATAATCCCCGCCTCCTATGAGAAAGGGGTTTGGGCAGTATTCCCAGGGAATACATATAACAACTGTCTAGTTAGACGACGATGGCGGGTATTCCATCGGGGCTCGATGCTATATTGCTCGGGGATTACTTAAGTTAAGATTTAAGAGATTAGGCCAAATTCACAACTAAACCAGTAAGGAGATTAAACAAAACCATGCAAAGTAACAGTCAAAATTATTATTTTTATTCCAGTTATTTCAATTGTTTTCCATAAATGTTACTCGATAATTTATGCTTTTAAAACTGCTGACATATGGGTGAAGGTTAATCTATATGTTTTTTTTATTTCCCTACGGAGCTAGGATGTAGCTCACCCTCCTTAGACTATACATCGCAGGTTCAGGACTAGCGGCAGCAGAGACTTCTAGAGATGTTGATCCAAGGGATTCGGATTACGTGCCCACAGAAGAGTCAGAACCTCCTCCTGAGAAATTCTTCTAGGAAACCCACTGCATACTTTGAGAGTGAGTTGAGAGTATTAGGTACGGCTTGGTATGTCAAGCCTCTTTATTCAAATGTATTTAAATACCGTTTCTTTTGATAAAACGTCTAGGATGAACCGTTATCACCAATGGTTTGGGTAAGTTCTTATGCCCATGAATTGGCATGGGACAAGGACTGCTTTTCGATACCATGATTTTTTTTTATATGAGAACTTGTTTAGAGTAGCTGCGCTTTGAGAGTGAGTTGAGAGTATTAGGTACGGCTTGGTATGTCAAGCCTCTTTATTCAAATGTATTTAAATACTGTTTCTTTTGATAAAACGTCTAGGATGAACCGTTATCACCAATGGTTTGGGTAAGTTCTTATGCCCATGAATTGGCATGGGACAAGGACTGCTTTTCGATACCATGATTTTTTTTTATATGAGAACTTGTTTAGAGTAGCTGCGTGCGCCCTAATTACAGTTTTGGCTTGTATATACCAATGTATCGTAAAGAACCTAGGGCACGACCTAGAGGGTCGTGCTGATGGCACGAATTTTGGGGTGCCAAAATTTGGGTTGTCACAGTTGGTATCAAAGCCTTTCTTTCTAGTTCTGGCTATCTTCTTGTCAGAATATAGGGACTTCTGCTAACGAGACCGTGGTTTCTCATGCAGACCGTTATGTTTCCTAGAGGAAGAAGCCGACCCAGGGGTGGTCATGATAGAATTCTGTGATAGAGATGGTTTCTCACCTACAAACAGGTACCATTGGGAAAGGGAGATTCCCGGGCGGCCGTGGAGGAAACCAAAATCAAGCGAAGATCAAGATCTAGATCGGCGGGATCGAAATCGGAGGAACAAGATAGAGTGAGGAGAGAAATAAAGAAAGAGAAGAGCGTCGAGGATGATGCCTACAATGGAGACAATGGCAAGCGCCATGGCACAACAAGCGGCCTTGGCGGCACATGCTGGAACACCTACACCTCCAGTGGGACCTACACCACCAGTGGCTTCAGCATTTACCGAGTTCAGAAGGATGAGACCTCCTAACTTTTTCGGACAGGCAAACACAATGGCAGCCAAAAATTGGCTGGGTGAAATGGAAAAGGTGTTTAGCGTACTGACATGCACAGAGGATGAGAGCATCCGTTGGGCGGCATATATGCTCGATGGAGAGGCTGGACCTTGGTGGAAATCCGTTTCGCGAATGAGAGCACAAGAAACTCCAGATATGCGGTGGACTTGGGATGAATTCGTAGAAGAATTCAATAAGCAATATTTTCCTGAAGTTGTGAGAAATTAGATGGAGACCCAATTTTTTCAACTAGCGTAAGGAAGGATGACCGTGAGAGAGTACGAAGTAGAATTCATGAGACTGGCTCGCTTCGCCCCAGACTACGTAGTTTCAGATGTGATGAAAGCGAAGAGGTTCCAACAAGGTTTAAGGTCGGACATCCGAGGAGGGGTTGCGCCCTTCCAGTTGAAGACCTATGGAGAAGTAATGAGTAAGGCATTAATAGTCGAAGAAGAAAACAATAACCGATACCGTCAGAGGGTACAACAGGGAATAGGAAGAATGGATCCAAGCAGGACGGGGAGCTATGAATCGGTCCATAAGAAACCAAGGTTTGTAGCACCGAATCGGAGACAACCGTTCCAGACAGGGTATGGGAGAGCCGCACAACAAACTACTCATCAAAGTTTTCCGTTGCTGGCATCAGGGAGACCGATGAGGTATGAGGGTCCTGCTATTTCCAGCGGGGCTACAGCTACCCAAGGTTTTTTGAGAGCTGCTACTTCAACACCAAGAGAAACTTGTGCCAAGTGTGGCAAGTCCCACAAAACAGCGGATTGTAGGCAGGGAATGCGAGGCTATTTCAAATGCGGCAAGATAGGCCACATGATTAGAGATTTCCCTGAGGCAGTTAAAGAAAAGACGACCCCAGCTTCCATGCCACGACCTATTCAAGCACGAAAGCCAGTTGTTCAAGGGAGAGCCTACGCAGTTACCGCCTAGGAAGCAAGGAGTGTACACGACATCATCCAAGGTGAGATTTCTTTTAAATAAAGGATTTCGGTTTCAATACAATTCTAGATAAAGAATGTGCATTCATTAGGACAAGTGTATATAATCATTGTTGCGCGTTAGAAAAATTCTAAATAAAGTATATGGTATGTACGTGTATGTATGAATTATAGGTACGTTGCAAGTTTATGAAAAAGTGTGCTACGTAGCACATGACACACGAGTGCTGATAGACCCAGGGTCTACCCACTCCTTCATCACCCCTAGATTTGCAAAGAAGATGAAGATTGTTCCGGAGACACTGGACTTTGTGTTATCAGTGTCTATCCCAACAGGAGAATTAGTGGACACAGAGTTAGTCTACAAATCAGTAGTGGTAAGCGTTCGGGATCACGTTGTCTATGAACTAGACGCAACTTTAATATTGTTGGACATGCAAGGATTTGACGTGATCCTTGGCATGGATTGGTTGTCTCATCACTGCGCAATAGTGGATTGCAAGGATAAAGTTGTTATTTTCCGTCCTAACACGAGGAGATCATTTCGATTTTGAGGGGAGAGATTGACACAGGTGCCACTCATATCTGCAGTTAGAGCAGAATGTTTAATCAGAAAGGGGTGTAGCGGTTATTTGGCATTCCTGAAAGAAAATAAAGAAGAATAGAATATTATCTCCGAGATAGCGGTAGTGTGAGAATTCCTAGATGTATTTTCAGAAGAATTGCCAGGGTTACCTCCAGAAAGAGAAGTGGAATTTGCTATCGACTTAGCACCAGGAACAGAACCTGTTTCAAAGGCGCCTTACAAGATGGCCCCTGCAGAGTTGAAAGAGTTGAAAGAACAATTGCAAGAGCTCATGGACAAAGGATTCATACGACCAAGCGTGTCTCCATGGGGAGCACCAGTTCTATTCGTGAAAAAGAAAGATGGGTCGATGCGGTTGTGCATTGACTACCGTCAATTGAACAAAGTCACTGTGAAGAATCGATATCCGTTGCCAAGAATAGATGACTTGTTCGGTCAGTTGCAGGCAGCGAAACATTTTTCCAAGATCGATCTAAGATCTGGATACCATTAGTTAAGAGTCAGGGCCAAGGACATTCAGAAAACGGCATTTAGAACATGATATGGACACTATGAATTTTTAGTGATGCCATTCGGACTGATGAACGCACGGGCGTCGTTTATGGACTTGATGAATAGGGTGTTTAAACCACACCTAGACTCCTGCATTGTAGTGTTTGTTGATGACATCCTGATTTACTCAAAATCGAAGACGGAACATGAAGAACACTTACGAGTCGCTCTATAAACATTGCATGAACACCAATTATACGTCAAGCTCAGCAAATGTGAGTTTTGGCTAGAAGAGGTTATCTTTTTAGGACATGTCATCTCAAAGCATGGTGTCACAGTAGATCCCGCAAAGATCGAGGCAGTAGTGAACTGGGAGCAACCAAAAATTGTGACAGACGTCCGAAGTTTCCTCGGACTGGCAGGTTATTATCGACTTTTTGTCGAGGGGTTTTCAAAAATATCAGGGCCTCTTACGAGGCTTACAAGAAAGAATTCAAGATTTGAGTGGAGTGAGGCGTGTGAGAAGAGTTTTCAAGAACTCAAGAAGAGACTCACCTCAGCTCCAGTGTTAGCCATTCCATCAGGCAGTGGAGGATTCGCAGTCTATAGTGATGCTTCGTATAACGGGTTGGGTTGTGTACTAAATCAATATAAAAAGGTAATAGCTTACGGGTCAAGACAGTTGAAAGAGCACGAAAAGAACTACCCAACACATGATCTGGAACTAGCAGCGGTCACATTCACATTAAAGATATGGCGACATTATTTATACGGAGAAACATTTGAAATTTTCACTGACCATAAGAGCCTCAGATATCTATTTACACAAAAGGAACTAAATATGAGGCAGCGTAGGTGGATGGAATTCCTCAAAGACTACGACTGTTCCATACAGTACCATCCAGGCAAAGCTAATGTAGTGGCCGACGCCTTGAGTCAGAAAAGTTCAGCTCAGTTGGCTAGTCTAATTTCGGGTATACATCGATGGAAACTGTTGGAGGATCTAGCGCTATGTGGCGCAGACATACAACCACAAGCCACAGGAGCCTTCTTAACCAACATATCAGTGAAACCGGTGATATTCGAACACATACAATAACTATAGATGAAAGACCCAATTCTAACCAAGATGCGTTAAGATGTAACTGAAGGTATTACATCTGAGTTTTCAATCAAGGAGGATGGTTCCTGAGTATTCAAGGGGCGACTTTGCATTCCAGACAATGCCGATTTGCGGTAAACGATTCTTGATGAATCTCACAAGTCAAGCTATGCTATCCACCCGGGAAGCACAAAGATGTATCAAGATCTAAAAAAGAATTACTGGTGGAGAGGCTTGAAACAAGATGTAGCAGAGTGCGTGTCGCGATGTTTGATGTGCCAACAAGTGAAGATCAATCATAGACACCCCGCAGGCCTATTACAGCCTCTACCCATACCAGAATGGAAGTGGGAATCTATCTCCATGGATTTCATAGTCGGTCTACCACGAACTGCAAGGAAGCATAACGCCATTTGGGTAGTAGTCGATCGATTGACTAAGTCAGCACACTTCTTGCCTTACAACATGATGTACAGGATAGGAAGACTGGCAGAGCTCTATATGAAAGAGATCGTCCGTTTACATGGGATTCCAAGTAGCATTGTTTTAGACCGGGACCCATTATATACATCAAAGTTTTGGAAGAAAGTTCAAGAAGGAATGGGAACTAGGCTAGATTTTAGTACTGCGTTTCACCCACAAACCGACGGACAGACTGAAAGGGTCAATCAAGTCATTGAAGACATGCTTAGGGCATGCATGTTAGAATTACAAGGATCGTGGGATCAACACCTACCATTGATTGAGTTCGCATATAATAATAGTTTTCAGACGAGCATCGGAATGGCACCGTATGAAGCCTTGTACGGAAGACGATGCAAATCGCCAATCAATTGGGAGGAAATTGGCGAGAAATTTGTTTTGGGACCCGAGCTACTTGAAGATAACACGGCTATTGTCCGCATGATCAGGGGAAGACTAAAGGAGGCTCAAAGCAGACAGAAAAGCTATGCTGACATCAACCAGACGAGTGTAGACTTTAAGGTGGGTGAACATGTGTTCGTGAAAGTATCACCGATGAAGGGGGTGATGAGATTTGGAAAGAGAGGGAAGCTAAGTCCCCGCTATCTCGAACCATTTGAGGTTCTAGGTCGAGTAGGGGAAGTTGCTTACCGCATTGGATTACCACCGTTATTTGATCAAGTGCACAACGTGTTCCACGTGTCGATGCTCAGGAAATATCTCAATGACCCTGATCACGTGCTGAGCGGCCAATCATTCGAAATGCATGAAGATATGACCATGATTGAAGAGCCGGTGGAAATTTTAGATCAAAAGGAACAAGTGTTGCGAACAAAGGTTATTCCCTTAGTGCTTGTCCGATGGAAGAACCATCCGGTCGAAGAAGCAACGTGGGAACGAGAGGCTGACGTCAAAGAACAATACCCCAATTTGTTCAAGGACACTAGCTAGTTTTCTTTATTATTATGATGGAGTGTAAATTTTTTTTTAGACTATCAAACTATAGTGAAAACGAACCAAATGAGTCCAATTATAATTGGAGCATAATAAATTATTTTGCCTGAACAAATTTGTTCATGAGAACTAAAATTGTTATGAATAGTATACATAGTCATGCGTGAGTAGTGTTCAAAATGCTATGAGAAACTAGTGAAGATGTGAACTTGTGAGAACAAGAACAACGTCATTTGGCTCGCTCAAGCGATGAGTTATACTCACTCGCGCGAGCCACATGAAATAATAAACATAAAGTTTCTGGCATCGCTCGAGCGAGGGGTAGTGACCGCTCGAGCGAGGCCTATTGGTCACTCGAGCGAGGTTTACCAACTGCTCGACCGAGGCCATAAAATATAAAAGATAGCGTCCTGGGCTCGCTCGAGCGATAACTAACGACCGCTCGAGTGAGGGGGGACTATATATAGCTGACGGAAAACAAAACGCCCATTTCATCTTCAAGCGAGGAGATTGGAGCCGAGTGAGGGTTTAGGGCTTGTCATCTTCGATCTTTTCCGTCCGATTCGAGCCGAATTTAGATAATCCGATCCGTTAAAATTATTCTTTTAGGTAAACTCTATCCCTTTTCGAAATTTTCTGAAAAGCTCTTTAGATACCTAATGGCTTCAAGCTCAAATCCACAACCTAAGAAGCGGATGGCGATTTGATCGCCGTCGGCGCGCAACAAAGCGCCGCAAGCTTCACAACCATCACCAAACCCATCCTCCATTCCAATCACACTAGATGATTGGTGGGGGGCCAAAATATTTGAAACCAAATGGGATATACATCCCTCCTGTTTTGGGGATCCGACGTCCACCCAATGGACATCGGACTTCCTCACCAACAACAATCTTAAGACCCTACTTACGCCGTTCGGGGATCGATATTACCCGAGGCTTGTGAAGTTATTTTATCAAACCCTAAACCTGAACGTGGACGAGGACGCTATCCTCGTGACAATCGATGGTAATGAACTAATCTTTAGATGTGCCGAATTTCATCGGTCATGAAATGTCCCCACATCTACACCCCCTAGTCCACTTATCCTACTACCTTTTTCTGGGAACATCGAATTCCCAACGATCATTTCCGATATCACAGGTGACACCTCCACTTCGGGACAATCTATTACCCGATCACAACTACCGCCGCGTATGTGGCTTCTAGACGTCATTTTCAAAAAGAATCTACACCGAACCGGCCATGATCAAGAACGCCGTGACGCGTTTCTGCGGGCCCTACACACCGCATTCCATAATAGGTGGATCAACGGACCTATGATCATCATAAAGGGCATGGAGCATGCCAATAAAAGAAATGTAAAGGGTACTGTTCCTCCACCCATCAACCGACTACCATATGCTCGGTTGATTTCCCGACTCCTAGACTCACAGAATGGGAAGGGAGGATTTAAGATTCGAGAGGACGAGTTATTCCTCACCGATAACGTCGTCCCCTATTTTGCCCAAGACTGGAGCCGCAACCTAAAGAGTCTCCAAACCCGCGTAAACAAGAAAAGAGACCGTCAGGTCTCCCGACAAACCACGCATCAAGCGCCGGCAGGACCGACCACTCCCTCTACCTCAGTTCCACAGCCCATACCCACTACCGACACTGGCATGATGAGGGAGATCTTTTAGCAAGGGCGGGAGATTAGATTGCATCAGAGGTTTCAGGAGGCACTACTTATCGACCTCATGGGCCAACCCTACCCGCAGTCATACATGCAACGCGTCGGTGCCATGAAAGATGCTATTTTTGGAGCGTCTAGCTCCGGCCCTGCTACGAGGAGCGCCACAGCGGGTACCACTACCACCAGGGTGGTCGACGAGGATGAGGATGACGAGGACTATGAGAATGCTACACAAGTATTTATCACGAATGCAAAATTCACAAACAATTCACAAATAATTCACAATTGAAAAATTCGCGAATAATTCATGAATTTAATGTTTTATGAACTAATCACAAATGATTCGCAAGTATTTGAAAATTTTGTGCGTTTTTTAAAATTTCACATATAATTCACGAATAACTAACAATTTTTTCAATAAATCATAACTTTAAAAAAAATTATACTTTTTAATCTTATTTCTGTATTTTTCCCCTAACTTGCCGAATTATCGCCGAACCCGACTTGGTGTCTTATGCAGAGTGAACCCCTGATCTCTAAGCTTCACGAAATTGGAACCTTATTGTTAAGATCCTCAATTTTACAGAGTCCATAGAGAAAAACCATACCAGATTCTAAACAAAAATTAAAATTGAATCAATTGCAACAAAAAAAAACAACAAGAACCCTAAAGACCAGATCCATACAAATTCAAAAGAGCAAAGAATGATGGGAATTCTAGAATTCACATTGATGAGATGAACTTACGGGGATCTCAATAGCGAGAATCACATCCGATTCAGAGGATTTCTCTCCTTTATTTAGATTAGGCAATACTCAGCACATTACCGGTGCATGATGTCAATGCTCTCTGAAACCCATCACCCATCTCCGGCACCGATCCCTTGCTTTCTCCGCCCTTGCCGAACTCGAAACCCTAACTTGCTAGAAAATTCCTTCATAGATCCCCTATCGTACCCCATCGTAGGCAGATATCAATTTTCAACCCTTTTCTGGGGAAAACGGAACCTCCAACCGCCTTGACGACACTCTCGTTGTCGCGGCAACCACGCCGCTCTCCAGATCGGCTTCTTCAAGCACTGAAAATTTCAAGATCTCGTTGTCGGAATCTCACTCGATTTAGAAATTGAGAAACTGAGAGGAAAGCTAGGGTTTCTGTCGGAAATGAAGACATGGTTTAATTTCGGGAATTTGTGTGGAGCAGAGGAACTGAAAATGAGGGTTGAAGAGGAAGAAGAAGAAGAAGAAGAAGAAGAGACGAAGAAGAGGGTGTGGAAACCATTGGAAAGCTAGGGTTTCAAAGAAGATTTCATTAGAGAGAAGAAGATGGAGATTGAGGCTAGGGTTTCGACGAAGGAGATGGGGTTTCGAAGAAGGAGAGAGCCAGTTTCAGAATATTAAAAATAAAATTAATCTTGTTTCGGCGCTATCTTTTATAGCGTGGGATGAGAGTTAATCACTTAAACCACTCTCTTAATCTAATAAACCGCTGTTATTGTCGGTTGATCATTATAATATTGCTACGGCAGTGGTTATTTTGGATACCACCAAAGTGGTTTTCTCACCGTTTTGACATAGTGGAACTGCTTGACAGGTTCATCATTTGCTTCAGCAAACCACTCGAGAGGTTCAGTCAACTGCTCGAGTGGATCAATGTGGTGGCTGTGAACTGCTTGAGTGCCTTAATGCGCAACACTTCTCTGCCCGACATGTTCATTTTAAAGCTTCAACACTGCTTGAACTCTTCAGATTGCCACTCGATAGGTTGTTGAGTGTAAGTCTTCAACTCGTGGGGTTGCTGGCATCAAATGTGAACTGCTCGAGGGCTTCAAAGCACTGCTTTGATCCTTTGACAGGATCAAAGCAGCTTCAGAAACTACTCTAGGAGTTCTTTTCAATTGCTCAGGCACTACTTTGTTGAGCCTCTGTTGCTGATAACAACCAGTTACAGCCCTCTGTCATGCATGGGTCTTCTCATCAGTCAATGGTTGGCTCAGATCTTTCTCCTTTTGGCTTCTGCTGCATGGTTTTGTGCACTTTATTGCAAATTATTGCTAACTACAAAACAACACTCAAACACAATCATTAAACAACTCTGAGGTCAAGTAAAGGCTAGGTTTGGAGGTGAAAAATGGTATTTTTTACTGATTAACAGGACTATTACCTTCAAATACGTGATTGATTCATGTTATCTTCGGTAAATCTTCATGAATCCATGTGCATGCATCTCCGTCAATAGGGATTTCACGAATTCCTCATTGCGTTGGGAGGTAAAACCCTAGTTCTTGTTCTGTTTCAATTTTTATTCCTCTAGATGACCTTGAAGAAGGTAGCCGCATCTAAACTCCGTACTATTAGGGCCAAACCTTCTAAACAATCAAAGGGCAAAGCCCCATCGACCTCAGACACGCCACCAAATGATTCCTCATCAACTGGGGAACAACCCATACTATGGTGGAATGTGAAGGCATTTGAACCGAATGGTTCTTTGACCAAGATATATTCATCGGTGATGGCACGACTTCATGGTCGATGGGTTATCTTCGGCAAGCCTGATTTGAAGTGCTACTCACACCCTTCCATGCTCATTTCTACTCCCGCCTAGTAATGCTCTTTTTGTAAAATTTAAAAATGGAGGAGAGTGGTCAACATATGAACACCAAGATCGATGGTTGAACATTCCATATCGATGTTTGCAACATCGCCAAAGCGATGTGCTGTCTCGCACATTACATAGATAACCAGGGCCTCCAACCGCCACATCCCAGGGGAGTGCCCATCCATCGCATCGTAGCCAAGATGACTGCGGGTGGTCATGGTTCCGGGAAGTCCGTGAGGAGGACCCAACTGCCAGTAATGATGTGTTTACTAGAAGACATCTTCTAAAAGAACCTATACCTTCTCCAACATGAGAAAGCGAGGTAAGACACTCTTTTACAAGCCCTTTTCTCCGCACATGAGGAGCGGTGGTTTAGCGCATTGCAAGTCATTTGGGAAGGCATTAGATATGCTCACGAGCAAATGTTGAGCACCATGCCCAAACCATTAAACTCTGTCCCATATGCCCGACTCATCTTTCAATTGCTAGAGGGTCACGAAGACTCTAAAAATGACAACCCCTATGTTGTTTCGGCTAACGAAACCATAAAAAGCGTTAACAGAAGGTGTTATACGAAGAAGTAGTGGTGGATGAGTTATCAGCATTGCCAAGTCGGTCTTTCAAGCCGACAACTTCAACAATTGGCACAAGGGGTTCATCCAGAAGAACCAACAAAACCCAAAGTGCCACAGTCGCAACAAGAACAGGTTCAACCGTAGTAGCCACCTGCCCCACTTGATGACGTCCTCACACTGAGCGAATTCAATCGCCAAATGGACATCCTACACCAGTAGATTTACATGTTGCACTAGCGGCTAGACTTCCATGATGAAATTCTAATGTGCCTGATGGAAAAAGTGTTCCCTACCAGTTACCCTCCGTATGTAGTTCACGCAAGGGAGTATACCTTAGAGTACACGAGGGATGTAGCTGGCTCGGGGGAGCAGGTATATCCACATCGGGGGCGAGATGCCAAGGGAAACATCTAGTAGAGCAGCCTGTTGAGCCCACTGATTGATGAACAGTTGTTGTAAGAACTACTTTTTTTTTAGAATGTTGCGATAACTTAAAACAAACTTTTATTCATATGATGATAGCAATTGTGGTATAAATTCTGGTGTTATCAATTGTAAATTTTGGCATATCTTCAGATATTTTAAATATAATTCTTCTTGTCAATTGTGGTTATGAAATCTTAGTTACTCCCTTGTGTGGTGTTTGATAACTAAGTTGAACAGATTAGATAATGTTATAAATGCATGGTGTGAACCATGGTGATAACTAGAAATCGTTAACTGTTACAGTTCGTTTTGTCATGAATGACGACACATAATTGCTTTATGTGTGCTTGTGAATTGTGGTTGGAAATTGCACCAACAAATGATAATGGTCTTAAAATCCCTGATAGAGAATTCAATCCTACCGGCCAAATAGATATGAAGTCTAAATTTGGACAATAGCATCTCTCAGAGGATGTATGGCATCTACGTGAACTGTTAAACTCAGGCTAGTAGATTCTTGTCACTAACCTTCATAGATAGATTGTCATGGCATGGAGTAGATCATTAGTACGCATACTGTCCAACAACTTATCTTCCGTCCCCAATATTTGTCATCAATTTTCGAGGATGAAAATTTTGTTAAGGGGGGGAGGATGTAAAACCCTACAAATTTTGAACTAAATACGTCGGGTATGTTATGCCTAGTAGGTACTCGTTCTCGAGACCGGGTACGACCTGTGCCATTGAAATTAAAATAGATCATGCCATCAGAGACAAAATGGGTGCCACGGTAATAAGGAATACAAAAATTCAGTTGTGTAGTTACTACACGAGCTCCTTGAAAGCATCGCTGGAAAAGAGCTTGGTCTGTAACCAAGAAGTCATGGGATCAAAGTGTGCAGTGAGCACTAAACCTCACTTTTGTTTTGTTTTAAAAGTAAGGCTTATACATCGAGTTCAGTGTACCGGCTGTACACCGAATCAAGACCCATGTTTATTTAAACCCCTCCCACACATAAGCCATGCATGTGTGATTGAAGAGCACCCTTGGACGCTTGAGAAGCTATGATTGAGAAATCCATTATCCCTTCCATTTTGATCTCATTTTCAAGAGATCTCACCCATTGAATCTCTTCCGAACTACCTTGCTCCATCGAAAAAAAACCCCGTTTGCATAGATCACTGCAAAATTTGGGGGATCGAACCATTCTTCATGATTTCTAATTGAAGGGCCCCCAACCATCCGAATTCTCCTTACTTCCTAATTGAAGAATCCTTGCTATTTCAAGCATCGCAACACTGCTTCAATCTGTCGAGTTCTAGGATTGAACCTTCGGATGATAGGATGTTCCATCATGAACGAAATCATTGAAGTAAAGGTCTTTATCTTATCATGCACATCTCCATTTCAAAGATCTAGGTTTAGAATCACGTGTGATTTGGTCGCATGTAGAGATTTCGGATTCAGGAGCATGGAAAAATGAGAACACTAACGTTACCATTTGTCGATCCTCAGATTCTTCACATGGGAGTCTTGAATGTACAAGAATTAGGTTAGAAATTCGAGATCCTACCTTGTAAGCCTGAGTTTACCTTAGATTAGAAGGTTAAAGTGAGAGGATGTGAAGGAATTGGGGGTATGGGCTATGAATCAAGACCCAAAGTGCTGCGAGTTTAGAGGAGCTTGTTGCAGCAAAAATGGAAGCTCGCTGCAGCGAGGTCTCTCCTGAGCAGCTCATTGCAGTGAGCTTTCCAGGTCATTTCAGCACTAGAAAGGCTCGTTGAGCAAGAGCAGGTTTCTGAGCAGTGAGCTGCAGCGAGCTTTCCAGGCCAAATATACACTAGAAAAGCTTGCTAAGTGAGCACTGTGCACTCTGAGCTATGAAGGGCTCACTACAGCGACCTTGGGAACTCACTGTAGCGAGGTCCACTATTCTTGAAGGCCTATATTTTTCTCTGTTTGAGCTAGAAAAACCTTGTTCCCTGCAATGGTTGATCACTAACACAGCCTATGAACTTCTGGATCTAGGATAAATTCAGGAGACCGTAGAAGGGATTTCCACCTCGATTTACGAGAATAATTCTGCACGACTCCTGTTTTAATTCTTTGACTTTAAGGTAGAGATAAATCTCAATGCATGATTATATTTTTTCCGCAAATCATGATTACTAACATGACATGTTTATGAACATGTGATTTCGTACTATATTACATATGTTTATTGGAAAACCATTGCATGTTTACCAACTGATTTATGTACATGAACATAGCAGTTGCAGTTGGCATATTGATGCCTCGACTCGTTAAATATGAAATTTCTGAACTCCGTTTTGATTTATGATTTGTGATATATGACTTGTCTGATATGATCTGTCTGACTTGGAGATCATGTGCAAAGAGGAGTGGAGTCTCCAAGAGAAGGTTGGAGTCCCCGGGGTTCTTTAACCTTATGTCCACTATAGACAGCTCTATTCCTGCTATGGGATGCATTGACATGACATCTGTATATGATATTCTAATGCCAGTTAGTTGTGAAGGGGAGTGGAGTCTCCATGAGAGGGGTGGAGTCCACGGGGTTCTTTAACCTTGTGTCCACTACGGACTGCTCTATTCCTGCTACGGGATACTTTACACTAATGTTTTGAATTCTGATGATATGCTCTGAACTTCGATGATATCATATGTTCTGTATGCCCTATTATCTGATACGTCTGTTCTCGATATGCTCTGTTTCCTTGACATTTTACATTTAGTTATGATTTCATGATCTAATACACTTCTGTTTCATGCATAATCCACATCATGACACGACATGCTTTTGAATTCTCTTTTGAATCCTATTTTAGTTAGATACCTGCATACGTATTTTCTTTGAATATGAACATGAATTCTGAATTATTTTCAAACTGAATTTTCAGTTCTATGATTCTATGTAATAAAAATGTGATTTAGCATTACTTTTCTCCCTACTGAGCTTGGACTGTAGCTCTTCCCTCAACTATACGTCACAGCTGCAGGGTAGAACCATAAGTGGATCCAAAACAGGAAGAGGATCCTGACTACAACCCTGATGAGGAGGAAGAACGACACGAGGAGTTCTTTCCTTAGCCGGTTTCTTTGGATTCCGCTTAGTATGGTTTTATTTTATACTGTGGATACTTGGTATAGTATACTTGTTAGACTAAATTGAAGTTTTATATTGTCTTTTGACCACAGTTTAGGTGATGGTCGGCCGTCACCAATGGTTTGTATAGCTTATTTCTATGATAGATTGATGGAAATCTTGCTTTTTGTTATCATGCCATGTATCTTCCGCTTTACTTCCGCACTTACGTGATTTACTGAATATTTGATGGCCCGATCCTTCCGATTCTCTTCGTAAGGGAAGATCGAGCTGTCACAATGGTATCAAAGTATTATGATACCCAAGACTCTGAAATCAAATTATGTTCTTCGATATGATGGCATGGATTTTGAGTAAGGAAAACTGGACCGTCACAAGTGGTATCAATAAATTCAGTGTGAGTCTGATGCATTGAATTAGATGATGACTCAGGTTTTTCCCAGATTAAATCGAAGGGGAAAGTCGGGTCATCACACCACACATACTTTGATAAACAGAAATGATTCGTTCCGCACTTTAAAGTATTCTTCTCAAAATATTTAGAAGGAAAAAAGTATGTGGTAATTTACATGAAAGGGAAAATGACTTAAGATCTTGAAATGGTCGAATCCGAATATGAGGTGTGTGCGTGCCTGCACCGCGCCGATGTCGTGCCACGGATTACGCAAGGTCAAGGGGTGTGAGGGGTGTGACATTAAACCCGTCAATGCGCGATCGAACGCATCCTATGCGACTGAATCTTAGAAGAATAGAGGGGATTAATGGGTACTGATCGTTAAATAATGTAAACCTTGCAAGTGCACAAGTTCGTGAAAGTAGGGCAAGTACTAAGGGTGTCGATCCACAGATACTAACTGTTTATCTAAACTAAAGTCTTGACTAGAAAAAAGGTTTTAGAAGTAGTTCTAACTATGATTATCTATGAAAAGCAAGAAAAACAGATTTGGAAAGCAATAGAGAAAAGAGTCTAGGATCCCTCTTGATCGCAGAATTGTAATAATTCGCATTTCTACTCCTAATCTAATTTGAATTCTGGGTAATAACCTTCTTTTTACTAAAAGCTAAAGCTGGGTAAAATAATAAGATCTTATTCATAGTCATGGACTAGTCGGGACGATATAATCCATCTAATCTCTAGTGATCTAATCCGTAAGCATCATTGCACGAAACCAATCAATCTAGACTACTAGTACTAATTCAAAGGTGAATATTCTATCAAATCTAGTTCTAAACCCTACAAGGTGATTATGATTATCAAAAACAGAAATAAAATATTGCAGACACCCAATTTTGGCCTAATCCTTTCAATATTGTATGAAGTTGAGCACTCTAGTTAATGATGATCCAAACTTCCGAAAGCATCTCCCGTACCCTTGAAACCCTATATAGCCTTAGGAAGACTTAGAAAAGACTTAGAGAAAGATTCCCAATTCCCGGATAACCCCATGATCAGCCAATGGAGGCTCGAGGCCCCAAAAAATTACATTTCGCGAATTCATGATGTTGTGCGGCCCTTGACAGCGAACCAACTTCCGATGGCCATAACATTTGATAGAGAAATCTGATTGATTGATATAATATATCATTTTGGGGTAGCTCGAGCTGATACATCTAATGGGAATGACTAATTTCAAGCCATGCATGCATGATAAAGTTTACTCATGCGTGCATAGTATGCGCACATGACCAAAAAACTTTTTTCTCCAGGATAGCTCCAGCGCGAGCCCTGAACTTTTCATTTGGATTTTGGGGATTTAAAGCATGCATGCATAACATGCACACATACCTTAAAAACCTACAAAATATGATATTAGAAGTTTTCTAGGTTGGATTTTTGACTTGTTGACTATCCCATACTTTGGGCTTAGGGTTTCCACTACTTTTAGACCCCCATAAGCCATTAGATTCACCATTACCCCCGAAATCTCTGAATCCTTAGATGAACCCATTACCTAATTTTAAGCCACCATTAGAGCCCTAAACCTAATTAGGAGCCACTAATAACCCTCTTCTCCATGAATAGAGACCCCCACCCCCTCATTTGGAGGACTCTAATTTTCTAAGGTGAACCCCTATGTAACAACCTCGATTTTTTCTAACATTGAATCGTTGATCTTTGACGATGATATGATTGCTTTGACCAATTTAAATTTGGTCAAACTTTTTGATGATTGCGACGCGGTCTCTGAACCACCTATCTTAACTGGGAAGGTGCACCCAATCACAAATTCTAAAACCAAGCCTTGAATCGAGCAGAAAAAATTGAAACTCGAACCCTTGTGTGATGTGTGTGTGTGGTACACGATTTGAACCTGAGATCGGACTAAGCTAGATTTCAACCCGTTTCGAACACATAATATGGCATATGGGCTTGGTTATTTTTAAATAATTTTAATGAATAACTTTGAGCGAGAAAAGTGGCGTGCACGTAGTCAAGGATGGTCAGGTGCACTCTGGGCATGAACCAAACCCATGCCAAGAACCCAAATGCGCCCGACTACGTCTATGTGTTTGGCGAGGCAACCAATGCCGCCTTGAAATTTTAGAATAATTAAATTATAAGAATGCATTTTTGGGAAAAGTGAAGCTAGAATCTCATTTTGGCCTTTGATAGAAGACCCGTGCACCGACGCACGATGGGCCAGCTTAGAACCAAACCCAACCCATATGTTAAATAGGAAACCCCATTTGCAAAGCTCATTTGGGCTTTAATTGAGAAGGGAAGGATCTGAGAGAGATAGAGGAGACTTCTTCTCCTCTTCTTGTTTTCCTCTTTAACAAATCCAAACCATTGGCCCCCTTTCTTCATCAAGAAACTTCGAGCTTCGACACCATATGATCTAAGATAGGAAGCGATCGAGTCATCGGACGAATGAGAGCATAGATGCCGCAATTCCCTCGATTTTGCTGATCTCACTACGTCAAAATAAGAGAAAAACAACTCTTAGGGATGTGAAAAGAATCACTGCCCAACGGTGGTAAACGGATCGACGGTCATTTATTACGTTGTCTAGCTAAAAAATTCTCTTGTGTGAACCCTTTTATAAATCGGGCCAACCCAAAACCAAACCTTTTATAAATCGGGCCAACACAACACCCATCGTCTCTCTCATAGCAAGCCCTGGGAACCCACCGTCTCCAGTCGAAACCCATCGTCTCCCTACAAATCCTAGAAACCGATTGCTCTCAAAACTCCATTAAAACTCTCGATTCCTTCACAAAACCATGCCACCCGCTTCTCTTCAATCCCTCTCTCTTCAAATCTCTTCCTCCAACCCTATAAAAGACTCCAATCTTGAGATCGGTATCTTTTAGAGGGTTGGAGGAAGAGATTTGAGGACATTCATGGCATGTGAATCGATCTCGTTGAAATCTCCTTGAGTAATGGATTCCGCATCGATCGCCGTACCTTACAGGCATTTGAAACTGACAGAACTCGAATTGGTTGGTTTGAACCAAGTTTCCAAAGAAATTGTAGTTGAAATCACCAAATCTTCATCAAGTAACTGGTGCATTTCATTTTTTATTTTTTATTTTTTTATTTCTTACAATCTTATTCATCTTTTGTTTTTTTTTCTGATCCAAAACCCTAAATCGAAGTAAGATTTAAGGCTAGGGTTTTAGTGTTTTTTTTTTTTTTTTTTTTAATTTCTAAGATTTCTTGAGTTTATTTATTTATTATTCCATATCCAAACCTTATTTGTTTTTTTTTTTCTTTTTTTTGTTCTTCTGACTATAGGTTTCATGGCCATTCCTCTATTTATTTGCTGGTATTTTTCTTATAATAGGGGATCTTTCATACCCTCTCGTCATCCCAATTCCATGAGAATTGTACCTCCAATGCAAAAAATAGCTCAAGCTTGGTTCATGGGCGGGCCGAGCAATAGCGATCAACAGAAACCCTCATCTATGCTCGCCAATTGGAACTCCTACCTTTTTTATGTTTGTTGGGCATGTTTTAAAAATATTGGTTTTGTTCTATAGAAACTATATGGCCCACCAATTTTAAAGTTGGAAGCGGTTGCTTTCAATCTATTTGAAAATGCTTGAAGGAAACCAAAATGTCTAGCTTTCCTAAAAGCAGTCCAGTATCAAAGCAGGGATGGGTCTGCGCTACACATCAGTTTCTAGTGAAAATGCTTAAATGAAACCAAATCAATTAACAACTGGTCTCGACCTCCAAACAACTCTTTTCTAATTTTACAAGAACAATTTCTGGCATCTTGTGTTGTATTTACAGTTTCATCAACAAGAACAAAGTTTCTTTTCATTATGATGGCCCTCATTATTGTGGGAGGATTTGTGACGCGGTTGAGATCCTTGACTCTCAGTTGTCTCAAAGCCACTCGTTGATTTTCTCAAGAAGCCTATGAGTTTGCATCAGGTTTATGCTTTGTGATCTCTTTATTATGCTGTCATTTCAAAGAAGATGAAATCTAAGTGTCTCTGTTTCAAGTTAAAAAGATTTATTGGGCTAGATCTTTCTATTTTTGTGTCTATTGATTTGGTAAATTGGTGATTGATAGCTTGAAACTAGTCTCTACGTAGCCTACATCTTTGAATCATGTATAGGATACTTTAAAAGCCATGGCTCTGTCTGCATGAACCCAACATTACCATATTAACATGAAGAACCTTTTTGTTTCCTTCCTTTTTTTGTTTAATTATCAGCTCTTGAATTTTAGTCTCAGTAACCATTCTACACCAGATCTGTTCCGTATGCACTCAAAAGAACTAGTTTTACAAGAGAAAGGAAAAAACTCGAAGCTTTGCTTTCTAACATAAAGCACGTATTTATGGGCTAATCTTTACTCAACTACCATTTAGAGATTGGTGCACCATTATCAATTATGGTGCTAATTAAGCTCTAAGCCATCATTAATTTTCTCGAAAGTGTGAGGGTGACTGAACATTACTTTTTTTACTCAGAGAACATTAGTTTGGGGAGAATACATTGGTTATTAAAATAGTGCTTTAACTTATTAAATAAGTAACTTTTAAGGATCCCACAAAATTTTATAGTACTGTTAGGCAAATACATAGCAATGGTAAGGTCCAATCAAGTCAAATTGGATTTCAAGTTCACCCATATATGCAATTCTAGACAATAGGAGAATCTTGACTACATGTCATCTTATAATAGTTAAAAATTATAAAAGTCATGATTCACTCATTTCGATGGACTGCAGATGTGATTGAACTCGAAATCCGATTCAACCTAGTTGAACCAGACCATTCCCCGCCATATACAATAGATCCCAAGATAGATAGATGGCAGGCTTTTGAAGAACCCATAATACCACAAATCCTGTCAAAAGCTGAGTTTTCCGATGTCAAAGGTCCTAAAAATCCATGAAAGTCAGTTTTGATAGAATGAAATGGCTAAAAGACTATTAGTAATAAATTTGATAGTGCCTTATGCCAGTGGTGAGTTGTAGGGACTAGGAAATACTAATTTTCTTGGGAATGTCAAATGTGCACACTAACCTCTCTTAATTAATCAAGAGGATTGCTGAGGCAATTAAGAAGAAGGCTTGCAATGGCTTGCTATTAAAGGCAAGTCTCTTCATTTCTCTATTGCCACGTATCCGATATTTCAGTTGATGGGTTAGTTGTAATTTCTAGTTTTTGCATATTAGTGCTTTGAATTTAAACTCTTTCGAACTCGTACATGGCTATTCTTTTGCAGGTTAACCAGATTGGGACCGTTAGTGCATCCATTCAAGCATCCCTTGACTCAGAAGCTGCTAGTTGGGGTGTGATGGCCAGCCACCGTAGTGATGAGACAGAGGATAATTTTATCGTAGATCACTTTGTTGGTCTGGCAAGCAGACAGGTTCGATAATTTTATATTTTCTTTCAAACTATTATTTTTGTTGATAGTATGGAGTTTTAACCTTTGTCTATTGTCTCTACTTCAGATAAAGACAGGAGCTCCCTGCCATAGTGAATGGCTTGCCAAATATAATCAGGTATTGGTGTCCTCTTTCTTGTTTAAGTGGTTACCAACAAATAGAGACAAATATAAGGAAGGTATTGCCAAATATAATCAGGTATTGGGTAAACTAGGTTCAAATATAAGGAAGGGAGTCGACTCAAGGCAAGTCGGGTCGGGTCGGGTTAGGAACTTCAAACCGAACCCAACAAATTTAATAAACAGGTTCAGATTTTCAATCTAACTTGTCAAAAATGTATGAGAATTGAGGTGTTTGTATGTAAAAATATCTAAAGCACTATTTTCGTTTAAAAGTGCTTTGTACATTGTTTTTGGTATAAAAAATGTTTTTAAACAGAAAAAAGTATATTAATTTTTTATGTTTTTTTCTTGTATATTCTATTTTTTCAAATTTTTTTAAATTCCTAATGTACATAGTTTTTTCCTACTTTAGGCTATGTTATCCTAGGCCAAGATCTTATCTCTAGCTTTGGTGAAGATAGCGGTGAATTCAGCATGCTCTGATGGCCCAAGTAAATGTGGAAGTCTTCCTTGGAATCAAATATAAGGAAGGACCTTAAATTAGGTAAAAATAAAAGCTCTGAATAAAACACTAGCATAACCGTACACATTAACGGTAAGAGATCTGATTGGCCATTTTAATCATTCAATTGATAGCAGAATGATTATACACATGGCACTAACGTGCATTTCGTGAATATTTATATTTATAATGAAAAATCACCATTTGGAACGGTTCGGGTGCTAAGTAAACTTGGCCCAGCATGGTTTGGGCCATGAGGGTCTAGTTTGTGAGTCTCGTGGATTTTCTTCTCCAATTTTTCATTTTTAGAAGTTAATTCCAAAAACCTCATTGATTATTTTTAGTTTAATGAATGGTTTTTGTTTCTATTTGTGCTTTGATTATAGGGATCTATTTGGGTAGCATTTCTGCATTTGCATTTAATTGAAATCCAAAAAACTTGAGAATGACAACAAAAATAAGGTATGTTTCTAGTCTTTGTTACTATTTTTGGATTCTGATTCATCAATATTTCTAGTTCTTCTTCTCCATTTCTTCCTTTAAATGTCAATGTCTATATTGAAAAGTTTATATTATTGGGTTTTTTTTTTCTTTTCTTAGATTTCTTATTGGATTTGATATTTAAATCTTCTCATTCTCTTTTGTGAGAAGAAAACAGAGATTTTAGAGATGACCTTCAGGAATGACACGAAAAAGAAGGTGTGTCCTCCTTTAACCTTTTCTGGATTCTAGTTCATAAATATCTTTTTTTTTTTTTCCCTCTTTCCTCTATGAAGAACCCAATATCGAGGACCATCTTTAGTTTCACCCTTTGCGACCAATGGATAAGATTATTTCTTTTTTTAGAGCTGATATGAGTCAGCTTTTGTGTTACAATTGTACTTTCCTCTTGCAATATCACTTACTTTAGTATGAAAATATCAGCATTTATTGGAATTTTAGTTTTTTCCGAGGATTTGGCTAGATCTTGATACAAATTATCTGCTAACAGTACTTTCCGCTTGCAATATCACTTACTTTAGTATGATAATATTAGCATTTATTGAAAGTTTAGTTTTTTCCGAGGATCTGGCTAGTTCTTGATACAATCTTTATGTTCAGTTACTTTTTTAGTTTTTTGAAACCGAAACCAGAATCAAAAGTTTGCTTTGGTTCAGTTTCAGATTTGAAAAGATTGTAGTTTTGGCTCATTAAGGATGGCTATCAAGTGAGTGCCATTAAGGTCCGGCTTTCATAGTGATGCTTTTGGATACACAAAGTCCTGTGGTTGTTGGTAGGCGGCATCTTTAGTTTGGTTTCTATTGGTTATAAATACCCATATATTTTTACAGTGTTGAGGCCACTTGTTTAAATCGTGCTTACCTATAAAAAAGCCATTGGTTTCTGTATATTCTACTACTCTTAAATTACTTTATTTACACCTCTATCTCTTTAAGCCACTCTCTCTCTCTCTCTCTATTCAACGCATGTGTACTTTATAAAGGACATGACTCTCAGGACCATCATTTGAACACCAAAATGGTGTAAGGTTATTTACACACCTTCAATGGTTTGAGATGTGGGTGATCCATACAACCAAAGTGATAGATCATAGATTGAAGTGCAAAAAAGCTCAAAAACTGATGTTTTAGAGAGATTTAAACCATATGATCTGTGCACTATAATATCAACCATTTTTTAGTTTAATGGCTGATATTAAAGTTCATCAATTGGATGGTTCACATCCACTTATTAGCATGTTTCTTTGAGCTGAGACATGTTCCAATGATAGATTGCCTCTTGAATGATTTGAAGTGATAAAAAATATGCGCCATATGGCATAATGATAACTCACACTTTAACGTTGTGAGATAAAAAGTCAACTTTAATGGTGTACGATCATTTAAACACCATTTTGGTGTTTAAATATTAGTCAGGAGCCATTATCCCTTTTTTAAGTAGTTAGTGAAGAACCAGCATTTCTAACTTGCCTCTACCTGTATGTTCTACTTATGGGTGTTGCATTTATAGATTTTAATCTCCATTCTATTGCCTATGCAGAAACAAGTATGGGTTCAGAAGTCAGGTTTTGGTTCTTATTATTTCTTGAAAATGGTAAGCACTTTTACTGTCTGAATCATAATTTTTTCTTCCTCTTGAATTGGCATTTTTAAAGAAAATTACACAACAAGAGACTCGCCTTTGGATATATGGAATAACCTAAACCTAAGTTGCTACCAAATGCTTCATTTTAGACAAACAGAACAAAATTTTGAACCATAGAATTTCCTCATCAACTTCAGTTCAGTAATTACTAATCAGGAGTAAGATTTATCTGGACAGGAAAGATTATGATACTTGCTTCGGTACAAAAATCGAATTCAAAATGCTATTATTTTTCACTTTCAAACTTAATTGGTAAAAGTTAAAAGGGATTCAATAAGAGGATCAAGCCTTTGTTAGATGGTCATTTTTGGGATGCATTGAAGGAAATATAACTAAGCCCCACGGGATTTGATCCTTTGTGATAGAAAACTCCTTGAGTTGACTTGAACCCTGGAAGGATAAACTTTTTTGCTTTTGTTGAAGATTGACACATTGGACACTTGTTAGAATAATTTCTGCTTGTCTGCCATTATGTTTCTTCTTTGCATATTAGAATTTTCCTTTGCTTTCCTATTTTGATTCCGACAATTGGAATGCTTCAGTTCCCATAAACAAAGTTAAAAAAGAGTTCGAAAGGGTAATGTAGAAGACAAAATAACTGCTCTCACAAATTTTATATTGTTACCTTAATTTGGTGAGATACTACTAGTTATGGATGATGTGTTTATATTGTTCCCTCGACTCCCATGCAGAAATGTACTACAGAAATATTTTATCTTTTTTAACTCTTTTGTGAGTGTAAACTGAATTGTTTGGTGAAAAAGAGTTCTTACTGTCAAAATTGC
The DNA here is from genome assembly GCA_021018995.1 of Chloranthus sessilifolius. Taxonomy (NCBI): domain Eukaryota; kingdom Viridiplantae; phylum Streptophyta; class Magnoliopsida; order Chloranthales; family Chloranthaceae; genus Chloranthus; species Chloranthus sessilifolius. Next base: position 55,819,309 of record CM037593.1, on the reverse strand, counting down.
TAATAGTGTTAGACAGTGCCTAGGCTTAGCCCACCCCAAATCAGGTCTTATCTGAGCTTGTGCTAACCCCAGGGTTTCTCCTTAAATAGATTAGGTTCAGCAGTTCGATCAGGAATCGGGCAGGGCTCTAATAGACCAAATTTTTGTGAACCAAAAAACCTAGGTCCGAACCCTATACCCTGTTTGTAATCGGGCAAGGCTTAGCCCAGGTGATTTTTGGCTCTAGTATAATTATTAAGGCCCAATTGGGCCAGTCTTGGTTGGACTCAGGTAAATACCCATACTTTCCTTGATAATTAAAAGAATACTAAGGGGTTGTTTTATAAAAGAGCCTATTCCAATATAATTTTTGTTGACAATGTTCCAGTAAAGGCTGTGACACTGTGTGCGATGTGCATGCAGAGCGCCTGGTCATTGATTTTAATTCACTTGTTTGTATGGCTTATTTAGGTGGAAGCAACAATTCCCTTAGTGTAAATTGCCTATAAAAAAAGTAGCTTGTTGGTTAAAAAAATGTTATAGAAAAGTCGTATTTTCATGTTTGTTGTACTTTCTTGCATTATTGATTACACTGTTATGAAAGCTTACTTAACCATCAACCTTCAAATAATTCAGGTTGTCCAGTGGTTCCAAGAATTGTTCTCTGAAACAAAATATAAGGAGGCTGCAGAGCTTGCTGCAGAATCTCCACAGGGAATCCTTCGCACTCCTGATATCGTCGCAAAGTTTCAGGTATTTGAGTTAGTGGTTTTTTTTTCTATGGTTCTTCCCATCTGCTACATAACTTAAATTATCAGGGAAATGCATTTCCACATCCAAATTATCACTACAGGTGGTGCTGACACTTGGGCTGCTGGGTATGGGGGTCAAGTTTACATAACAAAGAGTTGGAACTAGCATTTCTATGTCATTAGTTGCGAATGTTAGGATGTCATTGCAATTTTTTGGCTGATATTATTTCCTTCCTCTTTTTTGTTGGGAGTTTACTTTTTATTGCTTCAACCTGAGACAACTTATAAAAAGTTCTTTTAGTTTGTCATTTCATGTTTCATTGATCTTCTAGATGGAATTCTTCCACTGTAAGAATGGAAGTAGTTACCGCATACCAGTGCTTCTCGCCATGTCTATTGTTCAACATTTTTGAACTGGAGAAAAATGCATTTTCAAAACTACTAATTGATTTTTCTCAACAATTAACATTTATGCAGCTTTTGTTTGTTTGTGTAATTAGCTATTACATCAAATCATTCTTTGTACAGGTTTGGGCAGGACCCCTTTAAGGCTATAGTACGGATAATGAGCAAAACATGAGAATTTTTTTTGACAAATTGTTGAATGTCTTATTATAAACCGAATCAAGTATATAAAATAGTACCAACTGCAATAAGAAGGGTATGCACCTGGTTCTAATACATATCATTTTCCACCGTTATTTGCTCTATTTTTGGTACCAAAGTGGTTTTGAACCATGCTCTATAATTCTTTTTGTCATGTTCTTTTGAGTTTTATAGTATTGAATATATATATGTGATAGAAGTGTGTAAGATGAGGTAGGTTTTTCTCTTCATGTAAGATGGGTTAGATCTGGCATTCATAGACTTCTTAGGCTCATAGTTGTTTTATTGTTCATTTCTACATGCCATATTTGAATTTTCTGAATTTTTGGAATATGTTTTTTTAAAATACTAATAGTGAATTGCAAATGTATTCTGGAGGTTTCGAACTTGAGGTGAACCTTGCCTAGATGATTGTTCTTTTTAAATACTAATAGTAAAAAAATGACATCATGACCTGCATAGATGATTGCAGTATTTCTACATTTGCTTCATTTGTGGTACTCATCATATTGAATGAATTGTGGCATTGACAATTCTATCAGACAAGGCATCCATAAACCAAAAGAGGTAATTAGAAATTTATCTTCTTCATTACAGAAATTTGTGTTGTCATACATTTAATCCATTTGCTTGTATGTAGGGCATTGACATAATTGCTACATGTACAGATGTTTCTTTTGTCATCTGAATAAATACTATAAAAGCAAGGGATTTAATCCATTAATGCACCATGGCCTAGACTTTAATGATGTGTTCCTTTTGATTTCAGGCGACCGATTTCAAGCTCACCTCAAATGGATCACTAGGGGTTGGGGACACTTGGCAGGAGAGGCGAATCAAATTTTTTTTTTTTTCTTTTATTTTGAAAATGGGCCATAGGATTCTCATATTATTAACTCTCTTTCTTTTCTTCTTCTTTTATTTGAATAAAAGGATTGGACATGTAGAGTTTAAAATATTTGATTGATTTGAAAGGTTGGATCATAGGTTGAGATGAAACCTTTTGTTTGAATAAAATAATTGGGCTTCTACTTTTTTTATTAATGGCATTGAATTATTTGCATTTGAGTTGAATGGATGTGTTGAAATATGAGATTAATGACTTTTTTTTTAATATAATTTTTTGAAAACATTAAAAAAATTGTATTAAAAAAAAAGGATAAAAAAAATTGTATTTAAAAAAGCATAAAAAAATTGCATTAAAAAAAGCATAAAAAATATTATTTAAAAAAAAATTGTATAAAAAATCATTGACGTAATTTAAAAAAAAAAAAAATAGTATTTAAAAAAAAAAAATTGCATAAATAAACCATTGCCAAAAGCAATGGTTATTTCTATGACTGTAAAGAGCAGTCGTTGTTGAAGTTCGTAAACCACTGTTTTGTGTAGTGGTAAAAAAAAATCACTCCTTTTTTTACAATTGTTTAGGGCAGTGGCTTTTTTGGCTTTTTCACGTAGTGATTTTTACCTAAGAAAGAAAGAGCTTAAAGTGAGATCTTTCTCCCTTTGGTACACTATTGCTCATACAAATTTCAGAATTCCAAAACTCCCTTTGAGTGATATTTTCTACCTTAGATCCCTTAGTTTAGGTACATGCTACCCATTTACCTTCCCTCTCTACCTCTTAGCTAGCAAGCCTTAGATGCTAGAACTCCTATTTCTACCATACAAGCCTTCAAAAGCTCATCAAAGTAAGCCAACGCAAGGCTCTCCTATGGTGCTACAAGGGCCCGAGGGCTCCAGCTCTCCCCTTTCTTCTCTTATCTCTTCTTTAGCTCTTCCCATCCTCCCATTTGTGCCGTTATGCCACCGAATATTTGGTAGGAATGGAGGGGCACAAATAGGATTTAAGGCCCATTTAGGCAAGAGGAAGCTATTTTTTTTTTTTTTTTACTTTATTTTTGTGTTGGCTATTAGTAGAGACCGCGTCACGCGGGTTGATCGAGTGCCTAACACCTTCCCGATCGATAACCGATGCCCCTACCCAAGAGCCTTTGGTGTGGATCGGATTCAGAGTCATATTTTTAGCACTTCGATGCTTATAAAAATGAACTAAGTTTCCTGGGACAACAAAAGCTCCGGGTGGCGACTCTATATTTTTGCTAGCGAGTGCATCGCCACGATGGGATCGTCACGAATCCCACGGTTGCACAGATGACGACTCTGCTGGGGATAGCTTGTAGAGTTTCTCCTTGAAATTTGGCTATTTGTTATTGATTTTAGTAACATTTTTGCTGTTTTTTTTTGTATTATTTTTTATTTTACTCACCCCTACTTTTATGTTATTTACATGCCTTAGCTGATCGGCAGGCCTACATGCTCATTATCTTTTAATTTCCTTTACTTTTCTGTCATTTTAGGTGCCTTAGCCAATTGGCGGGCCTACTTGAGCATTGTCTTTTAATTTCTTTAATTTTTTGCCATTTAAAGTGCCTTAGCCGATTGACGGGCCTACATGTGCAAACATATTCCGTCAGTGGACGCCGGCTCGTAGTGGCGGCACGGGGTCATCACCCCCGGTCTGTAAACTAAAGAGAACTTCCATTAAAAAGGGGCTTTGAAAAAAAAATTAAAATTGAACCAAGAATAGGGAGCTTAATTTAACTTATTTTACGAGGTAGATTTTAAAGGGTTGGGTTTAGGCACACATATAACCACCCGGGTCTTAGTATGGCGACAACCCCTAGTGATGATGATCTAGAAAAGTCTCAGCCCACCTAGTATCTGAGAAGGCACTTGTGCCGGAGGTATATCGGGTGGGTTCCCATTCCAAAGCTTAAAACCCTTGGGGAGCGCACTAGCGAGTTATACTGGACTCAAACCCTTTAGGAGCGGTGAGGAGAGAACCGATCACAAAAAAAACTAGCTCAGTTCTCGGAAGCCTAGCTTCCACAAAACCCAAAAAAAGGCCCATTTTGAGGCTGCTATTCCTTGCTGTTATAAGTTCTGGAGCCCCATTTTTACCTGGCGCAAGTATTAGTTGCGCCAGTGCAAAATCCTAGATTTATAACTGGCGCAACTAATAGTTGCGCTAAAAAAATGGCCCTGCTACCTTGGCGCATGTATTAGTTGTGCGAAGCTTACCTGGACATTAGCAGCCCAAAATCTGAGGCTTTCTCACCTCCCAAGTCCTCCGATTAGTGTGTTTAGTACCTCTGTTTGGGCCCTGCCATCTCCGACACCCAATACACCCCCGCCAGTCGAAAGAAGGCAACTTCTTTTTGGCTCATTCTGGGGGATCGGGTTGTTTGCCTCAATTTTCGTTCCTTCAATGGATCGAAGGTCCTCCTTCGATTCTTCCGAAGTATATCGGAGTCGTCGCCGCGAACCTTGAATTAGGGTACGAGAGCCACCCAAGAAGGGAATTCCAAAGCCTCGAAACCTTTGTTTTTCAAAGTTTTCTCCAAAATTAAAAAAAAACTTATAAAAATCAAATCAAAACCTAAAAATAGAGTTCTTGTGGTGCCGACACAATGGCATCATCTTGCCCTCCGTCGTTCTGTAGGGGAAGAAGGAAGAGGATTTTTGGGCCTTATCCAAGGCACCCTTACCCGACCCAATCCTCTGGAATGTTGTGGGAAGTGGACCCGACTTACGCCGATCCCGACTCATCCCCGCCACATTCTCCCATCCATTCCCATTCGGGGGAAGTCTTTTCCACCATCCCCCTCACCCAATCGCCCTTTACTGTTACTAGCCCATTTGGCGCCCCCATTTTACCAATCACTACCGCCCAGAACATCCAAAGTCCAACCCCCAACTCCCCATCTTTTTCCCAAACCATGCCCATGCCAAATCCAACACATCTTCCATCCACTTCCATGCCAAATCCTACACATTCCCCATCCGCATCCATGCTCCAATTCCCATCTTCCCCCTATAGGCCCGATTGTTAATCAGTGAAAAATGTCATTTTTCACCCTTTAACCTAACCTTTGATAGACCTGTGAATAGACTAATAAGTGCTTGTTGAGCATGTTTTGTAGATAGCAGTAATAAGCAGTCATAGTGCAGAAATCCACTCTAAAGTGCTCCACAAGAAGGTTCATCTCTCCCCATAGCTCTGACCCAACTATGACACACAGAAAGGCCCCACCACCAATACCCACTTGGGGCAGGTAGCAATAGCAAAGCAGCATTGAAAAAAGGAAAGACAAGCTGAAAACAACCTGTCAATAAATTATTGCAACCTATCGATAGGATCCGAATGCTGAAAAAAGGAAGAAATCGTGAAGATGGGGAGAATTTGATAGGATTCAGAACCTATCATGTAGTCAGAAACAATAAGGGAGCATTCTATCAAATGGTTACCTGAGCTTGAACAAAACCTATCGAAAAGTCTGAGAACCTATCGAAATCAATTGCGCAAGAGCTCAACCTGTCCAAAGGATCCTTCAACCTATCGAAAGCATCAAATGAAGGTTGCAGATGCTGAAGCTCTAATTGCAGGATTCAACCTATTAGAACCTTTTGATAAGATCCTGAATCCTAGCGAAAGGACCAAAGTACTTGATTTCAACCTATCGAAATCCTGTTCAACCTATCGAAATCGATCTAAACACTTCTCATAAAAGCTATTATGCACATGCTACGAGTTGGTGACTTGTTGCATGCAAACTGAGGCACCTTGGTGACCAGTACTAGGCTTCTAGAAGTGTCCTGGGAAACCCTAACTGACCCACGTGCCTCCCCCAACGCAAAAGAACTAAAAGAGCCTTCTAGAAAGGGAATAAAAGAGGGAATAACATAATCATTCTAGAAGCTGGGATTGGCGAGAGAATCTAGATCTGAGGCTGAAGGAGAAAGCTATAAAAGGAGGGAAGCCGCCAGAAATTAGAGGGATCAATTCTAAAAACCAGAGCTTGCAATGAATTCTCTATTTCTTTCCTTTAGCCCAACTATGGTTGGCTAATTTCTTGAGAGCAGCAAAGGGTGAGGTCGAATCTGTAATTAGGGAGAGCTGAGAATGTTATTGAGGGTTAGATGATGCACAGATTGCAAATATGAGGATATTTCATTGTATGGTAAGTTTAATTTAATGTAATGTTGGTTTAATTATTGTAACTAGATCTATAGTTCCTTTGGTTTCATTCGGTGCTCGATCGGCTTTGTGTAGATGAGAATAGCACACCCACTTAACTGGTAGACCTCTTGGATGCTATTTGATCTCCCTAGATCTGATGCTCCTGTAATTTCCTGTGTCTGTGGCCCAGTAATTGTAGCATTTGTAGTAGTTATAATGCTCTAATTGAAACCTTTGATTTGAAGGAAACCCCTAGGATGATCTATGACCGTTAAAGTGGACAGATCATAGCCTTAAGATTAATTCAAACCTTTGGTCTAAATTGAATTCTTCTACTTTAATCCTTTGATTTGGAAGAAGTCAATAGGATTGTTTGTGACCATTAAAGTGGATAGATCATACCCTTAAGATCAGTTTAAGCCTTTGGTTTAGAGTAGATTCTTCTACCCTGCAGCTGTGCCTATGGCCAGATGAGGGATTGGTGTACTCTAAGCTCTCTGTAACCCTAGCAGCTCAACCTAATTACAGCAAGACCAAACTCCAAGCTGCTTCTCCCCATTTTCTGTGTTTAATTCCCCCTCACTGCAAGATCTGTACTCGGGATTTAATCCTAACATCCATTTCTGCAATCTTACTTGTTTTTGTAGTTTAATTTAGAAGTGACAACCCCTTAAACCTCTCCTCTTTATTTCGCTATTTTAGCATTAGGTAGGGTGCCAGATCTACCATAGATTTAGAGATTTGCCTAATTTTCAGCCACATTTTCCTATTGACATACCCTTACTTTCTTTTAAAACTTGCTACAATAGGCTCTGAATACTTGCAGGACTGTGTGTGAGCCTGCCTTGGTGTGTGCTAACCATAGACCCTTTTACTGGTTGATTTTAAACCCCTTTTTAGACACGAGGCAGGATCCCAACAAGTTTTTGATTTCTCTGTCGGGGAACTGTGTGCTTTAAATTGGTAGATCTAAGTTTGTTTTAGTATAGATTGTAAATTTGTAATAGATTGTTTAGTTTTTCACTAACTGTTGTTAACAATTTCTGTTGGTTTGGAGTAGTTTTTGTTATTTTTAACATATTGGAAGCTGTGTCTAAGGAGGAGCATTGTGCTAGAGGTTGTGTAAAAGTTTGTATTCCTCTACTCCTTTTATTTTTCTAATCTATGGATTTATAGATTAGTGAATTAATTGTGTTGATTCCTGATTGTTGTGGCTTTGCATTGTGTGTGCATTAAGATTGTGAGTGGTGTATGTTTGGAAGGAGAACTCTCAATCCTCAGATTGTTCCATTAAATCCAGAGGTTGAAAGAATCCTTAGGTCTAAGCAAATTTCACCCACATCTGCTGCACTTGGATTTGCTGAAATGGGTGAGCAACAGCAACCTAGAACCTAGAAGGAATTCAATGCACCAGGGGTTTACAATTCTCCCTTCTGCATTCAATTCTCTGCTGTTCAAGGGAACTATGAAATCAAGTCATCCATAATTCAAATGCTACCCTCATTCCATGGCCTGACCAAAGAAGACCCGTATAAACACATTGATGAATTTCTAGGACTATGGACTACCTTCAATATTGTAAGTTTGGGGGAGGAATCAATCAAGATGAGACTCTTTTCGTTTTCACTAAATGATAGGGCTAGGACTTCACTGTCAATGCTCCCACCCAACAATATTCAATCCTGGATTGACCTTCAATGTCAGTTTTTGGCTAAGTTTTTTCCCATGTCCAAAATAAGCCAATTGAAGAAGGGCATTATCTCATTCGCTCAAGATCCAACTGAGGATTTTCACCAAGTGTGAGAGAGATTCAAAGAACTCCTGAAGAAATGTCCCCATCATCAAATCCCTGAATGGCAACTTGTCCAAAGTTTCTATCAAGGGATTGACTCTAACAGCAGGGATATGGTCGATGCCTCTTGTGGTGGTACTTACCTCCACAAAACTGCTGAGGAGGCTTGGGAGTTGTTTGACATTATCCGTGAGAAATCCATGCAGAGAGAGACATTGTCCAGGGATTTGGACACTCCTAGAGTGGTGAAAGAAAATACCACAAGAGGAAAATTGTATGAGGTAAGTGAACAGTTTGACCCAAAAATTTGATAAGCTCATGGGAACAATGCAGTCACCCATGGCTGCTAAAGTGGAGGAGGCATGTGTTATATGCCAGTCCCCCACTCACTCCCTTGAGGAATGCCTCTCAACTGTTCAATTTCCAGACTTTGTGATGGAGCATGTGGCTGCCACCTAGTCTTTTGGGCAACAACCTACTACTGGTTACTAATGGAGAAACCATCCTAACTTGAGGTTGAGACAAGATGGTTTTCAAAACCAGCAATGGTAGCTGCAGCAGCCTATGCCTTACAAAAATGCTCAACCATACCACCAGAATTACTTTCTAAGGCCTCAATACCAACAGCCTATGGCTCAGCATAACAGAATTATTCCCTTGCATCTTGATTCGCTGAAATGGATCTAAGGATACGGCCTTGAGGTTATGCTGATGGCATGGGTTTTAGGGTTTCGAAATTCGGACTGTCACACAAGCACAACGTATCAAAAACATAAAACCATGACAATTTTAATCAATCATACGGTATCCTATATCGATCTAGGTTGAAAAAACCATTCTACGATCGTCAATCTATAAGATCAACAACTATAGATGAGTACCCAATGATAGCATAATATTCTTAAATGATTAGCCATATGATTCAATATTTGCAATAAGAAATGGTTAAAATAAAAGAAGTTAACTACTCATCTAGGATTCGCGTCCTCCTTGAATGAGAGGTTTAACCTCTCATCTCCGATCTATGCTTCTCACACGAATCCAATTCCAACAACATGATGTTTCAATATCAAATGTTGAATCTTTTTGGAAAAGATTTGAGCACTTACAACTATTGAAAATAGGTACAACTTGAAGAAAAGAGAAAACTAAGCCTAATGAAGAAAATAAAGAGCTAGTGGAAGGAATTACAAGGTAAAAATGAAAGATTACAATGTAAAAGAAGAGATGGCCGACCCTAATACATCATTTTCATAAAATAGGCCTTGGCTCAGAACCCTCTTAATTTAGATGGATCGAATTCAAAATTTCGATCGATCAATTTCAAATTAGGGATTTCAAGATTTACAACTCTTAAAATTGATCGATCGATTTTAAATAATCGATCGATTGATTAGGAGCAGGATATTCTAAAGCAATTTAACCTTTCCTAGTCGATCGATTGATTCTGGGGTATCGATCAATAGAGTTTGGATAGAATATTTTATGAAATTGTCTTTTCGTCATTGATCGATCAGAGGTTAGATTGATCGATTCTTCACGGATTTTTGTGCCTGATGGTTCCATGGTTTATTATTTGTATGTATGTCATCTTGTATGCTCTTTTATGGTATTGAATGATTCAATGGTTGGAATTACCTAAAACCAGCAACACTTCACAAAAGCTGTCTGTCACACCCCCATGCCCATCCTCGACCTCGCATTATCTCGACGATGGAGCTGATCAGTGGCACGTGGCGCGACACACATGCATGTCCTTTCAATTTACTTCAAACTGTCATTCGGCTGGGGCATTTCAATTACTTAAGTCATTTCTCTTTTTACGTAAACTGCCACATATATTTTTATTTTTCTAAAATATCACGGAATTTGATTTAATTGTGGAAGCGATAAATTTAATTGTTAGATTTCTTTTATCATAATACTTTTACATAAACATATTTAACATCAATTTAAATTCCCATTTTCGTTAACATGATCGGGCAAGTTCGGGTTTACGACTTTATCGTAACTAATTCTATAAAGTACGGAATGATAAATAAGATAATTTTAAGAGATCTTACAAAAAATAAAACCTTAAGGGCCTATTTGGTTTCAATGGAAACAAGGACAAATAACGGAAAACTCATCTGTGGCAAATGAATTGCCGAGATTCCCGTTGTTTGGATGACATCCAAAGGGTCGAAAATTATGTTCACATTTTTTGTCAGAATCCGAGAAGAAATGCCAAGGGGGCCCCTCAGTTTTCTATCTTCCGAACTTTCCAACTTCTCATATGTACGACTCTTCTCATAATACCACACAATTTTTTCACGGACGAAAATCATTGACTGATTTGAATAAGATGATGGAGATTTTTTTTTCAATCTTCGTCATGAAAGATCTTAGGATCATGATGCCCCTATCAGACGGTCTGATGTTGATTCTATATGGCAAACATTCCCAAAAATCAGAGGCAAAACCATGTTATGACTTTGGTGGTCAATTGACCATCCAAATTTTCTAAAAATTTGTTACTAAGCTTTAGGGGTCCTAATTTATATTAGTGGATTCTCATCCATCCAAAAATATCTTGACCACCCAAAATTATCAAAAATCTTCAAACATTTTATTTTATGGTATTTTTTTTCATAACAAATATTTCTTTGATTTTTTTTAACTAAATCCCACAATTTTAGCCTATTTTAAAGCTCCCCTCCATCTATTTAGGTGTTGCACAAACTTATTTTTGGAGAGATTTCTCTCAGAAGGGGCTCAACTATGTTGTAAAGCTATAAACTCACATATATGGTGTACATACTCTACTATAATTAATTAAAAAATATAATAATTTATTACATGCAACAAGGTTTGAACCTAGAAACTAACCTTCACAAAGTACTAAGTCTACCACTAGAGCAATTCACTAAGATATGTAAAGAGAAAAAAAGACTTAATACATATATAATTTTTTAGTCATTTGGCTATTTTTTTATTAGGATATATTATTTTCCTACAATGTCCTGCATTTGTATCCAAACACAGGATTTGGTTAATCCTGCGTTTACCCAACTAGCAATGTGGCTATTGTTAAGACCTGAAAAGTACCACTTTTCACCCCTTAACTTAACCTTTGATTAGACCCTTAGCCATCTAATAAGTTCTTGTTAAGTGTTTTATGTAGGTAATAATCAGCAGTGAAATAAGGCCAGGACTCCTGCTAAGGAGCCTGTTTTGGCACCAGAAGTCCCTCAGAAGGATGGACTCTGAATCCAGACCTGAAATGAGCCACGCGCAGCTGAACCAAGCTTTAGAGGATTCAGGAGAAATATGCCTTACGCAGTCCAACTGAGCTTCCCAAGACTTTACAATAACTTCTCGCGTAGTTGAGTGACTGAAGAGCTTCAAAAGTACAAACTCGTGCAGCTCTCGCGAAGCTCAAGAGTAGAACACATCGCGCAGTCTCACGCAGTTCAAAGCAGACCTCTCTCAACCTCACACAGTTCACTCAGAACGGTTGAGGAGAGAGAGCTTCAGAAGACTCTTCACACAGCTGTCGCGCAGTAGCCACGGGATGCAAATATCAGAAGAGAACTCCTTGCGTAGTTCTCGCGCTATTCAAAAAGAAAGCATCCTCGCGAAGACAGAGCCATCCTCGCGAAGATCAATTAAGACATGGAACCTCGCGCAGTTTAGAACTCATTAAAGCCTCGCGAGGAAACTCGTGAAGTCCATTAAAGAGAAGTGCTCGCACAGTTCTCACGCTATTCAGATCCATCCTCGTGAAGATCAACCCAGCGAATGCACAGCTACCTCGCGACTGCTTGAACTCCAACCCCGCGACATCTGAGGCTTTGATGTCTACTCAACCTCGCGAAGCCCAATCCAGCGAGAGAGCAATTCTCTACTGCGCGACTGCCTGAAGAGCAAACCAAGGTAACCTCACGACGGTTGAAGCTTCAATGTCAAACCATCCTCACGAAGAGCAAGAGCTACCATGTGACAAGTCTGGGAAACAATAGCTACCTAGCGAAGCTCTGAACTTTAACTTTTATCGCTTTAGCAGAGGACTTTTTAGGAATTTCCAGCGATTAGGGCACGTACTCCCATGCTTAAATCTCCATACACGCACCTTGAGGCATCCAAGGATCACTATTAGGCCATGTGGCATCGTTAAAATTAGGGTTTCCTAACCCTAATGTGCCGCCACACCACTGCTATATAAACCCATACTTAGCTTAGGTTTAGATATCTTAGAACACGTCTCATCTCTTGGAGATTTGATCTGAGATCATTTTTCTTTTCTTTTGTAGCTGTAAGTAGTTTTCTTTTTCTCTTTCCTTCCCTCCATAGTCCAGCACTTGCTGGCTATGTCTTTGTATGCATTTTGAACTAGTTTAATAGAAGTTTTATAATAGGATTTTTACATTATGGGATTTGTGTTTGAATGTGATCTGCTCTGTGCAAGGCTGCTGCCTTGTGATCCACCATTGCTTTGGCTGTGATTCAAAGCAATGTAGGATTGATTCTAAGGGCCACTCAGATCCAAGTGACCTGTGTGTCTGGGCTATCATGGTCCTATACAGCCTTAGCCCCACCACAGGACCCACTAGATCTGAAATCCCCATGGGAGTTTGAGCTGGTAGCCTTGTGACCATGGTGGTGGTAGCGATATTCTTGTTTTGTCTTGGGCTCTGTGAGGAGGATAGCCTCTGGGATAGTCTGTGACCATTCAAGTGGACAGGTTATAGCCTTAGGGTGATTCTAATCCACCGATCCAAGATGGATCCTTCTTCTCTACACTTGAGCTTGTATTAGCCTGGTGGGAGATTGTACAGAGGCAGACTCTCCTATATTTTTATAGATCTGCTATCAGATGTTAGATCTGATCAGGTTATAGAGATTGTAGGCTTGTGACTGGACCATTGTAGCCTCACTCAAGCATTGGACGGCTAGGTCGAAGGTTGTACTCAATCTCTTGCTAGTTCTATGTGTCTAGGCTATCATGGTCCTATGCAGCCTTACCCCACACATAGAGCTTTAGAGGTTGAGGTTCCTTATGGATTCTTGAGCTGGTAGCTTGGATGAAATAGTGCCTACAATGATTAACTTATTTTGACCCATCTCTAGATTGTGGTTCCCCTATGGGATAGTCTGTGACCATTTGAGTGGACAGGTTATAACCTTAAGGGATTGAATCATGGCACAGAGATGGGTTGGATTCTTTCTCCTCAGTGGTGATAACGTAGCCATTGGACAGGATTTCCATAACATCAGATCTGAATCTGGGTTACAAAACTCCTCTGGTCTAGGCTCAATAACATACTTCTCACTCTTTTATATTTATTTTCCACACTCCATCCATCCTCTCAACCCTTTCTGTAGTTTAGACATTAGGCTACCTTAGGATCTGTAAAGTAAGTGACCTTAAACTCCCTTCCATTAAGGACTGCCAGATTTGTAGTCAGATCTGGAGGGACTACTAGAGATGGCTCCCTTGGAGCTGTAGAACATCTTTCCTTGTGGGACGAACTCTTACTTATCAAAACTTGCCACAATGGACCCTGTATCTTGCAAGTCTAGGACTTCTCAGTTGTGCTGATTTCATCCCCTGTTTTATTTTGATTTTAACTTTCTTTTACCACAAACAAATAAAGAAAGCACAACTAAGATTTCGCAACAAGTTTTTGGCGCCGTTGCTGGGGAAAGTTGATCTATTAGTAGACCCTAAGTTTTTGTAGTTTTATTATTCTTTGGTAGTTAAGAATAATTGATACTGCTGATGTAGTTGTGATTTTTTTTTGCAGATCTAGACAGCAGCAGTGAAGGACAGTTGGACTGCAATTGGAGCTTAGCTACCTCTGTTTACAAACTCTTTCTTTCTTGAAAATTCTCTAGCAGTATCTAGGATAGTTGTAAATGTATTCTTTGAATAGCTGTAAATTAGTTAGATAAATTTGTTAATTGTAAAGTTATTCAAATGTAATGTGTCTGCAAGAATCTCTCCTTACTGTTGGTGTGCTTGTATGCTAGGGAGGAGATCTCGCAGACCTACTTTAGAGCCTCTGAACCCTGAGTTAGAAAGGGGAAGGAGACTTAGAAGAGACAGGCACACCACAGGAGAGCCCCCAAGTGAATCTTTGACAGCTAATATGGGTGAAGAATAATCCAGAACTCTCAAGGAGTTGAATGCTCCGGATGACTATAACTCCCCTTTTTGCATTCAATTCCCTGATGTTCCGGGGAATTATGAAATAAAAACTTCAATCATCCAGATGCTGCCCTCTTTCCATGGGCTTAGCAAGGAGGACACTTACAAGCACATTGACCAGTTCTTGGCCTTGTGCACCACTTTTAATATCAGTGGTTTGAGACCTGAGGCTACTAGGCTCAGACTCTTTCCCTTCCCTCTGAAGGATAGGGCAGTACCTGGTTTACCACTCTTCCCAACAATAGCATTGCTTCATGGAAAGACCTGCAGACCAAGTTCCTGACCAAGTTCTTTCCTGAGATCAAAACTAGCTAGTTGAGGAAGGCAATTCTTGCTTTTACCCAAGCCCCAACTGAGGATTTTAATCAAGCCTGGGATAGGTTTAAGGAAATGCTCAAACAATGCCCCCACCATAAGATCCCAGATTGGCAGCTTGTTCAAAGCTTCTATAATTGGATTGATGAAAAAAGTAGAGATATGGTTGATACCTCTTGTGGTGGCACTTACATGCACAAAACTACTGATGAGGCATGGGAATTGTTTGAGGTGATTAGTGAAAATGCTTTTCAAAAGCTATCCTTGGAAAGAACTAGACCGGAGTCTGTCAAAAGTGGGGCTTGCTGCTACATCAAGAGGAAACGTTTATGAGATGTCTGGGAATAATGACCTGCAGCTGCAGATGGCAAACGTCTCAGGGAAGTTTGACAAATTATTGACTGTGATGCAACCCAGAAGGGCTGCTCAAGTGGTGGAGGCATGTCTGATATGCCAGTCCCCACAGCACACAGTGGAAGAATGTCCATCAGCAGGGCAATATCCTGAACTGGTTTTGGAACATGCTGTTGCTGCTCAATCTTATGGTCAGCAACAATCTGGGGGCTAGAATAGACAACCATATGGTTACTAGCACCAAAATGCTGGTTACCAATGGCGAGACCACCCAAATCTGAGGTTGAGGCAAGACAATTATATGCAGCCCCAATAAATGTTGGCTTTACCTCAAAGGCCACAGCAGCAGTTCAATCAAGGGTATGCCCCTAGGTTTAACTTCTAGCACCATCAGCAGCCCCATCAGCAGAAAAATCAGTTGGTCGTACCCCACTCTCAGCTAAGAAATGCTTCCTTCGAGGACCAGGTCTTGACTTCATTGCAAAACCTGGGTTCCTTGGCTCAGACTGTGAATTCTCATGGTCAAAGCATCAAGAAGATGGAAGAGCAGATTGGCCAACTGGCGAATACCTTAGCCAAAAGAGAAGAGGGAAGGTTGCCCAGTCAACCAGTGGTTAATCCCAAGGACCAATTTTTGATTGGTGAAGGATCCTCAAACCTTGAAGGGGATCTTTCATTGAATTGATGCTAAGAACTGTGCACTTTGTATGTTATGTATTTTACTGTTTATAGGAATTTTTAGTGATCTTGTTGGAGTCTGAGTTTAGTGCTTTATGCCTACTTTTATTCCTGTTCCCTTTGTTTGATAATTTCAAGTGATTGAATGATGATGGTATTGTTTGAATGCTTTTCATGATGTGTGAATTTATTGCTTTGAGAGTATGAGAATTTTTGAATGTTTTATAATGCTTATGGGTGTCCCTGGAAGAGAGCCTGTGAGAGAATCCACCCACAAAATAAAGGTCAAAAGGCTGACTAGTGGGTGTGTGAATTCTGACTCTGTTTAAGCTGTCGCGAGGTTATGAAAATTTGGTTTGGTTTCCTCTCGCGCAGTTCATAAAGAATTACTTTGCTTTGTTGTCGCGAGTTTCAGATATAGTTGTGTGGGCTTCCTCACGCAGTTTAAATGAACATCCAATCTCGCGACCCATTCATGCCTATCCAGCGAGTAGATATTTTTAAAGCGCACCAAGCCTCACGATATTTAAAATCCAACCCATCCGCTTCTTTTCTTTCTTTCTTTCCTCCTCTCCTTCTTGAAACCTTAGCTCCCACTCCTCTCAATCTCTCTCCTCCAGCATCCTCTCTACAGTTCATCGTTCACTTTGAAATTTTGGATTTTTATTCTTAAAGCTTCCATCAACAGTTGCCCCCTGCTAGGAGCTCCTGCGGTCTACCGTGCATCAAATTAAATAGAACCCTAACTTTTAGGGTAAGATTCACCTCTTAATTTTTTCTTTCATAATTTCAACTGCACACTCACCAAGGAGAATCTTAATGGCTCCTAAAAGTGCACCTCTGAAGAGAGCCCGGGATCAGGCTCCCGTGGAGCCTGCCCCTAAGAAAGTCAAGTCCTCTATGGCACAACAAAAAGGAAAGGAGGTGGTTCCTGAGGTGGCTGAACAAACACCTGATTACTCTACACCCTCTGAGCTCCTCATTTCCATTCCCTTAGAGCCTGAAGCCATTTTTGATATATCTTTCTTTGAAATTGAGCCATTGTCAGCACCTGCCATTGAGTTCTTGCACAAGGCTGGTTTGATCCCCTTGATGAAAATGATTCCTGCACTAGCCTACCCTAGGTTAGTGCAACTCTTTTACTAGCACCTAGGGTCAAACCAGACACACATGGGCAGCCAAGCCTCCTTGTGTTAGTTGACAATTTTGAGATGCTACTCAGCCCAGAGTTGATTACTGAAGTCATGGGCATCCCTGCCATTTTTTATCCCAACTGTGGTTATGGTTCCCCTGTGAGTGCCCCCATTGATACCATTGCACAGGCCCTTACCAGAGGTTTGAAGGCCATAGGAGACTCCATCAGAAGAAGAGATTTGGATCCCAAATTGTTGTTCATTGATCAAGTGCTGAGGAAGAATATTTATTGCTCCGACCATCAACAAGAGAGGAGGACACCAATTGCTGATGCTCTCTATTTCTTTTCTCTGAGCCATGGATTTAATGCTGCATGGTTGATTTTTGAGGCCATGAAGGATATAATGGTGAAGCTCGGGCTGAAAAAGAAGATCCACACTCCCCCCTATGGAAGACTCATCACCAAATTACTTCTGAGGGGAGGGTACAAGATACCAGTAGGGGAGTTATCTGCTGACCTCACTCCCACCACTTTTGCCAAAAGATAATGGGGGATCAGCAGGAGTCTAATGGATCCCCAGAAGAAGAAGAAGAAGGCTGAAGCTCAGGTTGTTTCTGAGCAAGGAGAGGGAACTGCTGTGGCAAAGGCCACCCCTGACCCCAAAAAGAGGGCTAAAGCCCCTACTCCAAAGAAGGTGGTGCAAGCTTCTGTCACCTCTGCTTCTGCAGCAATACCTCCATCCACCACACTTGCCCCTCCATCAATTTCTTTGCCTATTCTATCTCTCCCTTTCCCTCTCTTATATCCCTTTTCCATTCCACCTCCCCCTGTAATTCGTTCCTAGGTGGAAAGTGTTGAACCCCATTACAACACTCCCCCTTCACCCACCTTACCTCAATACACAGCCCCAGTATCTCCAACATCATCTGACCTAAACCCTGACAGCCCTCCCCTGATATCCTACATTAAAAAGAAGACCTCTCACACAACCCCAGCCAGATCCTTACCTAAACAAACCACCCCTATCATTCCCACAGAAACCCCACATATTGACCCAGACACCATACCAACCATCCCTACTTCACTTCCACTCTCAGACCTTAACTTTAATCTTGCCACCACTTCAGGGTATCAGGCCTTCATGACTACCTTGCTTGATACCATGCCAACCCATGACATCCCTCTCCCAGATTCCCCACTCCCTTCACCTCATCACTCACCAGACCTTTCATCATCTCCCCCTACAACTTTCCATCATGCCCCCACTTCCCCTTTCCAACCTGTTCCCTCCTCTTCTCATACTCCACCCCAACCAACCTTAGACACCCTTACCCATATCCTTTCCTTAATACATGACATCCAGACCCAGCTATCCACCACAACACAAACCCAAGACCAAATGTAGACTGACATCACCAACATAAAATCCACCCTTCAAACATTGACAAACCCACCCATCTCTACACAACCTCCTACCACCCCAGTCCAGCCCCTTCCTCTCGACTCCACAATGCAACCAGACCTCACCCCAATTGACTTAACTACACCCTTCACCCTCCAAGACACCATACCCCACCACTGCTTCCCCACTCTACCTATTCTTCCCCCACTCATATTACCTCCACCACAATTTACCAACACTTCCACCCAAACAGACCCCATTCCTTTCCCATCCACCTTTCCCATTCAACCCCACATATTTGTAGCCCCACCACTTCCATTTCGCCCCTTCACCATTCCATTTTTCCCTTACCTAGAACCATCCACCTCCACTGACCATCCTTCATTTAATTTTCCACCTATGCCTTCCCTTGCACCTCTTATATTACCCCCTCCTCAATTCACTGACCACTCAACACAGACTGCCCTAGCAACTTCTACCCGTCCTCTAGACTTCATCACTATAGCCCCCACTTTACCCCCCCAGGATCAATCACCTTCTACTTCTTCTACTCCATTTCTACCAATCTTACCTAGACACTCCTATTACACCCCTCCCTACTTCACCCTCCTCCATGCCATGAGGGACAATGCCTATATCAAGAGGGATGTCCTAAGGGGCATGGCACAACTTTGGCAAGCCATTGAGTACCCCTTGCTGCAGAAGTTGAGTGACCTAACGCTTGCTCACAGGCAGAAGCTGCGAGATGTTTCAAAGGGGTGGGAGTCAATTTTGGAGACCTTTAATGAGCACAAGGCTGCAGCAACTTACTACAGAATGACTACGGAGATGGAAAAAGCCAATGTCGAAATAGAGAAAAAGTGAGCCCGGATGTATGAAAAGAAACTCCACAATGCTGAGGAGATCTACCGGCTCACTAAGGGGCTTTCTGATGCCAAACTCCTCTATGCTGACAAGCAGATTGAAATTTTGCAAAAGAGGATTGCATCTCTGTTAGGCCAAACAATTGAAGCCACCCCTCTTGCTACAGCACCCCCTGAGGCTCCACCTTCCACACACCCCGAACCATCTTCTTCCATTCCCACGTCTCCTACATCTACATCTCCACCTCCTCCACCTCCTCCACCCCCTACTCAAGAACCTCCACCACCTCCTACTATAGTGCCTCCCCTTGCCAAATCTCCTGCACCCAAGAGAAAGGGGGCTCCTTCCAAGAAACCCACTCCCTCCAAAAGAGCCACTGCAGCCCAAAAAGGAAAAAGGCCAGCCCTTCCATCCCCACCTCCAAAGGCCACTAGAGCTTCTGCTCAGGATGATCCCCATGGTCGCCTACTTTCCAAAGAGGAACGCAGACAGGCTGCTGCTGCCCTTGGTTTGGATCCCACTGAGCTTTTTCCTTCTAACTCAGACTCTGATTCTGCACCACCTATGGATCCAAGTGCCAAGACTCCTGTTGCTACTCCTTCATAAAGCCCTACTGAACAAACCTATCCTCAAAGAAGGAAAGTTACAGCTAAAAGAACTTCTCACACTGCTGCCTCTCTAAAATTGGAAAAGAAACATTTGCCCAGTCTGAGGAGGCACCACCAATGAGCTAGCCAGAGAAGGGGAAGAGCCCTGCCATTCCTGCAGCAAAGGAACAAGAAAAGTCTTCTGTGGCTCCCCCTAAGCTTGACAAAGGGAAAAGTCCTCTCCTGCCTCAGGTGAAAGAAAAAGATAAATCCCCTGTTGTCCCTCCTGAGCCAGAACAAGCCCAATCCCCTCTCATTCCCCCTCAGCCTCAGCCAGGGAAGGGCCCAAAAGGGAAGAGTCCCAAAGGAAAAAGTCCTATCAAATCCCTTGAGCCAACCACAGATAAATCTTTAGTGATCCCTCCTCAACCACAGACCAGAACAATGAGGGTCAGGGCACCAACCATGCCCAAAACTGCGGCCCAAAGAAAGGAAGAGAGGGAACGAAAGAAAAAAGAGGAAGAGGCTTACCTTCAAGAGCATGCCAAGAAGATGGGTTGGGACAAGTTTTGATCCAGATTTTGATTAGATTGTACCTAGGATTTTTTCAGTTTCTGCACTCTTTTGCTTCTGTTTTCTTTTAGTTTGTACATTTCTCATTTTTAATAGATTTTCTTCTTTTGTCATTACTATTTTGCTTTGTCTGTTGTGTGTTTTGCTCCATGTTATTTCCCTTTCTTTTTGCAAATAATGGACCTGCTGCATACACACCTTTGAATCAGTGAGGACACTGCTCCTCATAGGTTTGGGGGTGTGGCAGGCAGACCCTGCCAATGGAATAGTTAACCTAAGTGCAGCAGTCATGTGAGTAATATGGAAATGGATCTATGTTCACTTAAGAATCATGACAAATAAGAAATTTAAAATTTCTACAAACTTTAGACATTATAAACTTTTAATATTTCACATTTTCATGACGAGATCACCAAGGAAATTCACTTGTATCAGCACTTAGTGAATCATTAGAGAGAGAAAAAGGTGAGGACATATTTAAAAGTTCAAAGGAAGACCATAACCAGTGAGAATTGGGCCTACAAATATTTTTTTCTATTCTTTGAGGAGTAACTAAGGCAATTTCTTCTAGTTTTAAGGACTGGCTAAGTCACTGTGCTCACTAGAAGTTAGGCAACTCCAAGTTGAAACAACTGACAACACTCATGAGACTTAGGAAAGGATCAAGGCCTTCTCTTGGACAGTTTGAGCCTAAAAAGACCAACGCTAAGGCAACTGCCCTTGTCCATACCCCCTTTGAGCTTTAAATCCTGAATTTCTTCAAAATACACCTGAGTACTTGTACCTGAACCTATGAACCTGATTCAGTCTACCCTCACTCTAAGAATTCAGAAGGTAAAGGGGAAAGAGTTGAAGATGGACTAGCTATGGTCAACATTAGGTGAATGGAGAAGAAGTATCTCAAAATTTTGGCAGTATGGTAACTGATAACATGGTGGCATTTCCGAAAAGTAAAAACAAAAATAAAAAGAAGAAAATTCCATAAAAAAAAAAACAAAAATAATAATGAAGAGGAGTAAGAGAGGAGTCAAGAGGGAACTTTCATTGGAAAATCAAAATCAAGAAGAGAAACTGATCACTTCAAATCTGAAAATCTCAAAGAAGAAGAAAGGAGCTAAAATCAAGAAGGTGAAGTCATGAATCACCTCTTCCACCTATTGATTTCTCAATTTTGAACCCCCTTTTCATCTTTCCATTCTTTTTAACCCCACTCTATAAGCCACATTCCAGCCCAGTTAAAAGCCCTTGTGATCCAAAGTTGAGTGAGTTATCATGTGGAGATCGAGAGTTATCCAATCTATGGTGAGGATCTGTTAATGATGTCTGCACTTAAGAACTCTGCCTATGCTCATGCTTACAGACCCATTTGGGGGATGTAACTGCTCTTGAGCCTGAGAGAAAATGAACCCCTCAACAAGACCCTTATGAGAGTATGCCCTGGAAAGTTTTTGGGTCTGATCTTGAATGCATTAGGTATGACCTATAACCTAATTTTTGATCTGATGATGAGCTCAGTGCTGGCACACACTTGTGCAGTTTTCTGTGGTTGTAAACTGATTGGAAATGCTGTGCATTCATGAGAAGTCTATGCTATTTAAATTACTGTGCAACCAATGGAATAAATTTCTTTTATGTTTACTGATTCAAGAGTAAACTAAGTCTGCTCCTTGATTGCTCACTTGATGATATTGCACTTTTGTTAACTGTTTCATTGAGAAGTTTGTGGGTGTCTTCACTGAAAACCCTCAGGAGACTTCACTCCTCCACTAGGGATCACCTAGGGGTTTGAAAGGCTTGGTACATATGCTAAATGTATCTGTGCTCCCTACAAAAGTGGCATTTAATTTTCTATAGTAGATTTAATGTAGCTTTGCTAAGGACTAGCAAAGATTAGGTTTGGGGGTGTGTTAAGACCTGAAAAGTACCACTTTTCACCCCTTAACTTAACCTTTGATTAAACCCTTAGCCATCAAATAAGTTCTTGTTAAGTGTTTTATGTAGGTAAAAATCAGCAGTGAAATAAGGCCAGAAATCCTGCTAAAGAGCCTGTTTTGGCACCAGAAGTCCCTCAGAAGGATGGACTTTGAATCTAGACCTGAAATGAGCCTCGCACAGTTGACCCAAACTTTAGAGGATTCAGGAGAAATATGCCTCGCGCAGTCCAACTGAGCTTCCCAAGACATTACAACAACTTCTTGTGCAGTTGAGTGACTGAAGATCTTCAGAAGCACAAACTCATGCAGCTCTCGCGAAGCTCAAGAGTAGAACACATCGTGCAGTCTCACGCAGTTCAAAGCAGACCTCTCTCAACCTCATGCAGTTTGCTCAGAATGACTGAGGAGAGAGAGCTTCAGAAGACTCTTCGCGCAGCTGTCGCACAGTAGCCGCAGGATGCAAATATCAGAAGAAAACTCCTCGCACAGTTCTTGCGCTATTCAAGAAGAAAGCATCCTCGCGAAGACAGAGCCATCCTCGCGAAGATCAATTAAGACATGGAACCTCGCGCAATTCAGAACTCATTAAAGCCTCGCGAGGAAACTCGCGAAGTCCATTGAAGAGAAGTGCTTGTGCAGTTCTC
This sequence comes from Chloranthus sessilifolius, assembly GCA_021018995.1. NCBI lineage: Eukaryota > Viridiplantae > Streptophyta > Magnoliopsida > Chloranthales > Chloranthaceae > Chloranthus > Chloranthus sessilifolius. Next base: position 55,796,481 of record CM037593.1, on the reverse strand, counting down.
GTGCTATTTAGATCCATCCTCGCGAAGATCAACCCAGTGAATGCGCAGCTACCTCGTGACTGCTTGAACTCCAACCCCGTGACATCTGAGGCTTTGATGTCTACTCAACCTCGCGAAGCCCAATCCAGCGAGAGCGCAATTCTCTACCGCACGACTGCCTGAAGAGCAAACCAAGGTAACCTCACGACGGTTGAATCTTTAATGTCAAACCATCCTCGTGAAGAGCAAGAGCTACCATGCGACAAGTCTGGGAAATAATAGCTACCTAGCGAAGCTCTAAACTTCAACTTCCATCGCTTCAGCAGAGGACTTTCTGGGAATTTCCAGCGATTAGGGCACACACTCCCATGCTTCAATATTCGTGCATGCACCTCGAGGTATCCAAGGATCACTATTAGGCCTTGTGGCATCATTAAAATTAGGGTTTCCTAACCCTAATGCGCCGCCACACCACTGCTATATAAACCCATACTTAGCTTAGGTTTAGATATCTTAGAACACGTCTCATCTCTTAGAGATTTGATCTGAGATCATTTTTCTTTTCTTTTGTAGCTGTAAGTAGTTTTCTTTTTCTCTTTCCTTCCCTCCATAGTCCAGCACTTGCTGGCTATGTCTTTGTATGCATTCTTAACTAGTTTAATGGAAGTTTTGTAATAGGTTTTTTATATTATGGGATTTGTATTTGAATGTGATCTGCTCTGGGCAAGGCTGTTGCCTTGTGATCCACCATTGCTTTGGCTGTGATTCAAAGCAATGGAGGACTGATTCTAAGGGCCACTTAGATCCATGTGACCTGTGTGTCTGGGCTATCATGGTCCTATACAGCCTTAGTCCCACCACAGGACCCACTAGATCTAAAATCTCCATGGGAGTTTGAGCTGGTAGCCTTGTGACCATGGTGGTGGCAGTGATATTCTTGTTTTGTCTTGGGCTCCGTGAGGAGGATAGCCTCTGGGATAGTCTGTGACCATTCAAGTGGGCAGGTTATAGCCTTAGGGTGATTCTAATCCACCGATCCAAGATGGATCCTTCTTCTCTGCACCTGAGCTTGTATTAGCCTGGTGGGAGATTATACCGAGGCAGACTCCCCTATATTTTTATAGATCCGCTATAAGATGTTAGATGTGATTTGGCTATAGAGATTGTAGGCTTGTGACTGGACCATTGTAGCCTCACTCAAGCAACTGACGGCTAGATCGAAGGTTGTACTCAATCTCTTGCTGGTTCTATGTGTCTGGGCTATCATGGTCCTATACAGCCTTAGCCCCACACATAGAGCTTTAGAGGTTGATGTTCCCTATGGATTCTTGAGCTGGTAGCCTGGATGAAATAGTGCCTACAATGATTAACTTGTTTTGACCCATCTCTGGATTGTGGTTCCCCTATGGGATAGTCTGTGACCATTTGAGTGGACAGGTTATAACCTTAAGGGATTGAATCATGGCACAGAGATGGGTTGGATTCTTTCACCTCAGTGGTGATAACGTAGCCATTGGACATGATTTTTATAACATCAGATCTGAATCTGAGTTACAAAACTACTCTGGTCTAGGCTCAATAGCCTACTTCTCACCCTTTTATATTTATTTTCCACACTCCATCCATCCTCTCAACCCTGTATGTAGTTTAGACATTAGGCTACCTTAGGATCTGTAAACTAAGTGACCTTAAACTCCCTTCCCTTAAGGACTGCCAGATCTGTAGTCAGATCTGGAGGGACTACTAGAGATGGCTCCCTTGGAGCTGTAGATCATCTTTCCCTGTGGGACAAACTTACTTATCAAAACTTGCCACAATGGACCCTGTATCTTGCAGGTCTAGGACTTCTCAGTTGTGCTGATTTCATCCCCTGTTTTATTTTGATTTTAAATTTCTTTTACCACAAACAAATAAAGAAAGTACAACTGAGATTTCGCAATAGTTATCCAAACAACGGAAAACAAAGGGAAACAAAGGAACCCCATGGTTTCCTACAACCATGGTATCCATGGGAAAATATAGGAATATTATTTTCCTTCCCCATGTTTCCCGTGTTTTTATCCAAACAGACCCTAAAAGATCAACGTAATTTAAAGTTCCAATACAAGGATACATAGTGAATTTTCAAAAGTATTGGACTTAAACAAAAACAAAAGATAGGGAAAAGATCCTCTTATAACCAAGACTACAAATGCTGGTAGTTCTGTAGGCAAAATGAGCTCAAACCGTCAGCTCGATGATCGCTCTTGGATCTTTCTTCATCTAGCTTCACTAGCTTTGGTTGGGTGGCTGCTGACTGTCCTTTAGAAGTTTTGGGTCATGAGACCAAAAGCGATGAAACTTAATAAAGTCTTAGTTAATTTTGTAATGAGTTTTTTAGTACAAGCACTGTAAGAAAATTCCATAGGTGTAAGTGCAAGTAGGGTTTCCAGCAGTTGTGATAGCATATAAATAAACAAGAACCAATTAAAATTTAACTAGCACCGAATAGGGATTCTAAGAACAATGTCATTGAACAAGGTGTAATAAAGTAGAAGATGAGCATTCATAATACGATAAGCATGAAGATAAGCATCCACAATAAGAGTAACAATTCAGAAATTGTAATTTAAACTAAACAAAAGGCATTGAGATTTACACCTAAGTAGAGCATATTATTCTACAACATTTTAACTAAACAAAGAGCATTGAGATTTACAACACTAGCAAGTCCAAAGTTTACAAGGTTTATGAAAATTTTTAGAACTGATTAAGTAAAGTTTATGAGTAATTGGATATTGTGTGTTTATTATAAATTTATAACTTATAAGTTAATTTTTAGTGTCTTTTGATTAATTCAGTGTCGATACCAGAACACTAACCATGATTCATATTCATAATTCAGGTGCCAATGTTGATAAGACAAGGGCTGACACACTTCCTCATTTAATCAATTAGATAAGGATCGATGACCCTGTTGGTCTAACTAGACCCGATCCAAAACTGATATTTCAGAATTCTTTTACATATAAGATGCTCATACGAGCCTGTTAATGAGAACAACGATCAACTATGTGAGACTTTTCAGATTCAGAATAGTATCTCTTTTCACTTTCAAGGTTTCCAGATTTGTTATCAAGTAATTATTATTCAAAATTCAATACATTCAAGATTTTCATATTCAAGTTCAATGTTCAAGTATGCTTTCAAATTCCCATTTTGAGTTTAGATACAAATATGCAAAATACCCTTTTCGGGTTCAGAATTTCATATATTCAAATTCTAATTTCAGGTCCAGATTCAATATTCAAATATCCATTTTGAGTAAGTTTCAGATATTCAAATTCTCAATTCGGGTTTAGTGTTTCAGATTTTAAAATTCTCGTTTCTAGTACATATTCAATTTTCAAATACCCATTTCAGGTTCAGAGCTCAAGTACTTATTTAGATTCAAATATAGATTCAGATTCAAGTTCAAGTTTGTGCGACCATGGATTCTCTCGAACTCGTCGTGGCGATGCATTCGCGATAGAATAGATGTGGAGTCGCAACCCGGAGCTTTTGGTGACCCAGGAAACCATTAAATCAATATTTTGAGCACTGAAGCGCTAAATATGAGTCTGATTTATCGGTTTTTGCCAAAGACTCTAGGGTAGGGGCTTCGGTTATCGATCGGGAAGGGTTTAGGCACCCGATCAACCCGCACGTAGCGGTCTCTATCTATGGCCAAAATAAAAACAAATGGGCGAAGCTTCCCCATGCCCGAAGGCGATACGGTCCTATCAAGCTTTGAGCCAAACCGAAATTTTGGTGGCGTAATGGCTTGAATCCTTGGACGGAGGAAACACCAAGAAGGTAGAAGAAGAGAGGGGTGAGCCGGAGCTCACGGGCCCTTGTTGCACCATGGAAGACCTTCGCTTCAACGTGCTTCCGATGGCTTTAAATGGCTTAAATGGTTGGGGAATGGATTCTAATGCTAGGATTCGGTTGATGGGAAGTGTTGGATGAAGCTAGGGACTAAGCTTGACTAAAAAGGGGTGATCTAATGGTTGAAATGGATTTAAAGGGGTGAGCTAAGCATGCTGGAATTTTGGTTGAAGAATGCAAAATAAGATGGAACTTTCTCTCACTAGGGCTCTCTCTCTTAAGCTCTTTCAAACTTAATTTTTCAACCCTTTGGGAAGAGGGGGGGCCTCTCTATTTATAGAGAAGAGGTGGATTAGAGGGTTACTTAAGAGCTAATTGGTTTAGCAATTAGGTAATCCTCCATCTCAGGTTATCTAGGTTTTTAGGGTCATAGGGGTTTGGAGAACTTATTTCAATGGCAGATGATGGGGTGAGACCATAGGTGACTTAAGGGTTACATATAAGCTCAAAGGGGGTGCAACCAACCTTAAGACACCCACCTAAACCAAGGGGATGATCAAAAGGTCAAACCTGATGAAGGAATTTCGAGCATCTGATGACAGTTACTATAGCTAAGCTAGGCGTATATATTACCTACGCCCAATTTATGTATAGTGATTTCCATGAAAACCAGAGGAGACTTGAGAAGGTGGGTGTCCGCTGTGGGCCCTACCTATGCTGAGACTTGAGAAGGTGGGTGTCCGCTGTGGGCCCTACCTATGCTGGGCGTATGTATTATGTACGATCGGCCAAATTTGGCCAAGAAATGCCAGGCATATATAATATATACGCCTAACCAAAATGGGGCCAAATTTGTTGGGCGTATCTAATACATACGCCTGAGTAAAAGTCATGATTTTACGTAAAACTTCAATCGGCCATAACTTTTGAATCATAACTCCAAATTGGGTGATCTTTGGCTTGCTGGAAAGCTGAAGAAGTCCTCCTTCCAAAGGTATGTGCCTCATACTCAACAATAGTCTATGTAAAATTTTGTAGCTCTCTTCCCATCAATTGCTCAGAAGGGTTTAAGTTGAGTCTGGGAAGGGATCCTAGGGTTTAGGGGTGAACTCTAAGGGTTGGGAGGATAGTTCTAAAGGATTCAGGGTGATTCCTAAAGGTTTGGGGTGGTTCCTAAGGGTTCAGGGTGATTCCTAAGGGTTTAGGGGTGCCATCGGAAGCACAGGGGTACATCTCTCTCGGAGTACAGACTGATCGGGCCTTGGGCCGAATTTGGGTGTCTACAGATGCCCCTCTTTGGTATTCAACCAGTAATGATCGGATGCCAAAGACAAGAAACATCCGAAGAGGTCCAAGGCATGTTTGATGGATCTGCCTGGTTCAACTCATTTCTCAAACATTCATGGTGATGGTGAGTGTACGTAAGCCCTCTCATTTCGGGATATCGTCCGTACCTCAAAGCTAACAGTCCTCAAGCGCATTACGACATTACTAGGCATAACTACGATGATCACAAAAAGTGTAAGCCCGCTTGCCAGGATGTCATCCACTTCCTGAGGGAAATTATAGATTTGTGATGTTGAGTATTAATTTGAACCGGACTGCTCCATGAAACAGGATGATCGATCTATGCTTTAGAATCGACGCGAAGTACACAAAGCGTAGGCCTACAAATTGTGTCCAATCCTATGGGGTATCGACAATTCCATTGGATTAGCCATGAGTGCTCTTACCTAGGTAAGGATCGGAGTCCTTGGGCGAACCCATCAACCTCGAGGTTGCTTTAGCATGATTTACCCGAGTGGAGCGAATATTGTTGTCCCAACACTTCTTGGGAATGCATGCCCATTTTTAGAGTGAATTTTTATGTGTTATTTTCAGATTTTCTTTTATTTCGAGGCCTCTAAGCAAAGCTCAAGGACCTCTGGCAATTTTATTCTTCCACAACTCTTTAAGTGGATCAAATGCCAGTTGATACGCTTTAAGAGTGCGTGCGCTCTGCCGGGGATAGGTACACCTTGGGGATGTGCACGTTTCGGTGGTGAGGTGCTCCTGATTCACACTAATCGGAGTGTCTTAACTCGAGACAAAGCTAAAAAAGATTAGGCTAGGACCAAACATTCATCGAAAGAGATGGTCAATTCTAGCCTCAATCCCCAATGAAATCACATCTTACTAACTATGCATAGACAGACACCCATCAGGGACGATAAGCAGCAAATAGACGCGAACGGAAGCCTCGACCCTGAGGTATAATTTATGGGGACAAACAACCATCCTGCGAATACCCAGACGCAAGTGTGTACATTAAACAGGGACACCGTGCCTATACAGGTTTTAAGCCTGTGTAAAAGGAAATAAAAGGGAATGAGCCCTTCGGTGTGTATGTTTGCACATAGTTTGGTTGGTTATAATTTCATTTTTGACGGGTCAGTTTCAACTGACAATAAACTTTTCGAATGGTCTAAAGGCGGGTGCACTCTTGGTCAACATAGATTCGAAGGTGGATGATCAGAGCCAAAGCTTGGAATGTGGGGTCAAACTACTCAGGATTTCAACTACATAACAAAAGGTTGTTATCTCGAACCTTCTCCTTCTCCCCTTTTTTTTTTCCTTCTTCCTTTTTTTTTGGCACATGTTAGTTCGAGACTTTGAGCATGCTCACACTATTTTTATTTTTGCATGTATCCTTAGGCAGATCAACTTGCCATGTTGATACACCTCAACGACATGCGCATTCCGGTGATAGGTCCTTGGTTTGCCTGCCGAATCAGGTCTCGCCTCCAGGGGATGCGTGGTCTTTAAACAAATTAAACCTAGCTATCTTGTTTAGGAAAGTGGATTCGGAAGCGGGTTCCTAATGAGCGAGGGTAAACATGACCAGTATTTTGCTTGCCGGATCAGGCATGAGGTGTCCCTGTGTAAAACAGGGTTTGAGAATTTTTGGGTGAACACGATCATTCCCAATTGATTTAACACGGCTCTCGGAGTGGGGCAAACAGGCGTTGCGACGCTCTTTTGAGAGCTAGTGTTGTGTTTCATGTGAATCTCCCTCTTTTTTTTAGGTTTTATGCAAGATTTTTTTTTTTTTTTTTATGATTTTATGAGAGCATTTGGCAGGCACTTACTGATCTAGATCCGTTTATTATAGCACGGTCCCTTTGGGCCAATCAAAGGGAGCTCGAAGGGCCATTTGGGGATGCGTGCACCATCGCATGGTGATATGGGGGACTTCTAAGAGGGGTCGGGCCTAGATCTGGAGCATACAAAGGGCCTGTCGGGTCATCAAAGCAAAAATTTGGCTGGGCGTATATAATATATACGCCTGGCAAATCTGTGAAAATAATGGTAGCATATATTATATCTGCGTAACCAAAATCGCGATTTTAAAGCCGCCGAGCAGCACAAAAGGGGCCCTCCTTTCAAATTCTATTTTCTTCCCTACTTCCTTCTCAAGTTCGGGACAGCTCCCTAGGGTTTTTGTGTTTGATTTTGCTTGAGTTCTACCACCGGGAGTCGCTCGTGCCGATTAAAAGCGTTCACTCTCCGCCGATCTTTAAATCTATTTCCTCTCCTATTGAAGGTAATCACCACCCCTCTTTCATCTTTCCTTTAGATTTTGATAATATTTTTTTGTTTGAATTGTTTGATGTTTTTGTGGTGAAAGATTAATGCTTTTGATTTTCTTTCAAGTATATGTGATCCCTTATGCCTATGCTCCCCCCTTTTTTTCATATTTTATTATATCATCATCATTCATCATTCATTTTTCTTTTTTTTTCTTTCATGACAGATTAGTGCATTTCCCCCCTTTTTTCTCTTTTCTTGTTCTTACTTTTTTTTGTTTGTTTTTTTTCTTTAGCAAACCTTCCTTATACCGATGTGTTCCACATTTTTAGGATGTCTGGCAACGAAGGGCAAGATCTATAGGAAGGGCCAGAGATGGCCTATGGTCCTCATGGGGAGTAGTTTATCGTTTCTCAGCGCTCTTCTCAACCCTGGTATGAAATGCAAGGTGAAGCCACCCACATCGGCCTCCTCCATTGTCAGCACACCAATATCTCCAACTTTGGGATTGCTGGCCAGGTAAACTGATGAGCCCTTTTCTTTTCCTTCGATGCTTTTGCTATACCATTTTGCTCCTGTTTGATAGATTCCTTTTATTTGCAGCCTTTACCTCATATCATGTTCCGGGGTGGCTGGTTCGATCTCCAGCGCCTCGTGCTCTATCTTCCCCTAGTGGTGAAGGGCTTGCTTGCTCAAGCTGATTTTAGGGATTTTATTTCGTGCTCCACTGTGAGGGCCGACACGGCCTATGTTAAGGCCCTGATAGAGCGCTTTCACCCTGAGACCATGATATTTCATATGGCCGTGGCTGAGATGACCCTTACACCCGTGGACTAGTCCATGATCACTGGGGGGTTCGCATTGGAGAGGTGCCTGTGACACCTACCCGCACACTTGATAGGGAGCAGTGACTCGGCTGATAGGGGCCTACCCAACCTTAGGGAATGTTTGTGGTTCAGAAGTCAAGTTATCCTGGCTGGTTAGTCTGTTTGAGCCTCATGAGTTAATGAATCTGGGCCAGCCCGATGCGGCCATTTATCTCGAGCCAGAGCGTGCACTGATGCTGGCCCGTATTTCTCTGTTGTTCCTTTTGGGTAAGACTCTTCTTTCAAATACCAGCGGAGGGTGGGTCTCATTGTCCCTTCTCAGTCTTATGGTGAACTAGGACAACGTGCATCGGTTTGAATGGGGCGGTGCTGGCTATGCGGTGCTCATGTCTAGTCTGGCGTGAGCCGTACTTGGGTAGTCCAGTTCCGTTGTGGGCTTTTGGCCTGCACTTGAGGTATTTTATCCCCTGGTCTCAGTTTGTCCAACTTTTCCCTTTTATGGCATATTTGTTTTTATCTGCTTGCTTTCTCAAGTTTGGGGGTATCTGCATTTCCAACCTGGTCGCCCTCTGCTTCTATTCGAAGTTTCAACGTTCCCCCTCTTGAGCAATTGGCACGCGAACCGCAGTCGGGACGTAGGCATGAAGCACCTGGACTTAGGGCTGCACTCCCAGTTTGATCTGTTGATCCCTGAGCAGGTATAACAATTTCTCTCTTTACAAATGTGATAGTTCTTTCGTGTTGTGGATTCAAATGTATATATCCCTCCTCTCTCTTTTTTTTTGAGCAGGTCATCCTTGATCCCTAGGTCGGATCTCCCGTTTGGAGCCTGGCTGTAGTGGGTCGTTCTCGCTTTTTGTTAGACTGACGCATCATTTTCTTCTATGGGTCCTAGACTAGGGCCTATTACCTAGGAGAGAGGGTGGTTCATCAGTACCATCCTCTTTTCGCTGTGCCCCAAGCTCCCCCAGCTGATGTGTTAGCTCCTGAAGGTTCCACCGAAGTGCTTACCGCTCACTTTCTCCATCATGGGGTCCCCATTGATGATCTTCTTTTTTCGGGGGGATATCAGATGTGGTATGGGTCTCTGCCCTATTGTTCTTTGCTGCCCTGGTTCATGCCCGGTGCTAACTTTTTGGCTTTTGGCGGTCCGCGGTCTCGGGTAATGTCCTTTCCTCTTTTTATTTAACAACCTTCCTGTGATTGCCTTGATTGCCCTGCTATTTGAACAAAAACTATTTCTCTCTATAGTTTAGGCAGGGTGGCGACTCAAATGAGGGGGATGAGGCAGCTGCTTCTGATGAGGCTACAGGTTCTGGACCTTCTGACCCTTTCGATGTTGGTGCTTCTGACAGTTTGCCAGTCGAGGTCCAGGGGACCTTTAAGCGCTTGGATGATGCCTTCCTGTCGTGTATGTGTGCCGATGTGGCTAAGAAGGCACGCATATCTGCTGAAGCTATTCGGATCCCATCTCCTGAGCTGATCCCCGGGGTAATTTCTCCCTTGTTGCCTTGCTTTCTTTCTTTTTTAAACTATGCGGATGACTTGTGTGACTGACACCTCTTTTTTTTGTTGTGCAGAATTATGAGTCGGGCTTAGAGAGGCTGAGGTGATGAGTGAATACTGACCAAACCTAATCATTTTCTTATTTACCTTTTGCTTGTTTCCCTACCTGATGACCTCTGGTGTGCTCCTGCAGCGTGCTCGTGAAAAAGAGTCGCGCTCTCTGCTCGGCTGCATCTCTCAAGCGTGAACTCGGGTGGGAGAGACTCATACTTTCCAAAGCATGACCTGGCGTCGGAAGAAGTCGAAGGGGGCTGCCCAAGACTAGTTTATTTCCTAAAAATTTGAAACATTGAAGCAGTTTAGACTTTTGTTTATTGGGGGAATATGTAATCTTTTAAACAACAAAATTTTTTTGAATGGTTTTATGATTTTTATGATTTATATGAATGCTCTATTTGGTTATCTCTCCACTTTTATGGTTTCCTTTTCTTTGGCATGAAGCAGGAGAAAGCCCCTCCAATGATGGGGTTGGGCCCGCATATGATCCTCTGTATATGACCCACGGATACCGTGTCATCCTAGGATTTCTCGTGGGTGCATGAGCGTGCCTGCCTGTGGGCTGCCTCGGGATAAAAAAGTAGGCAAAGCGAAATCCGTCCCTCTCTTGGGGGAAGTAAAAAAAAGGACCAATGCGAGGGGAGCCACACTTCCCTGCATTTTTAATTGGGCGTATATATTATATACGCCTGGCAAAATATTTAAAATTTTACCTTGCCGTATATAATATATACGCCTGGTAGAATATTTAAAATTTTGCCTTGGCGTATATTATATATACGCCTGGTAGAATATGTACAATTTTGCCTTAGCGTATATAATATATACGCCTCCTATAACTAGGCTCAACGGGGTTCTTCATAACCCGAACCTGGCCCTCTTTGCCTCTCTTTTCATTCGGGCTAAGCCTTTTTGCCCCTCCTTTTTCTCTTTCTTTTTTATTTATTACAAGCAGATCCGTCGACCTACATTGACTGATTTTTATAAAGAACATCTTTGTACGTCCACAGACCCGCTTCCTAAAAAAAACCCAAATTCTCATACGGGGGCTGGGGCTAGTATACTTCCCTGTTTGAACTCGGGGCCCAGTTTTTTGCAAAAATGGTGCAATAGCTTGGCTGGGGCGAGCTCGCTGTTCTGGATCACCTCGGGTTATCCCACCTTTCCTCTCTCCTTGCTATTCCTCTGTTGCCCAACCTCCTGCAGGCGGCTTTGGCATTGTGGGACCATAGGGCCCATGTCTTCAGATTCGGGTCCAGGGAGCTCACCCCAACCATGGAGGAGCTAACCTCTATTACTGGCTTGAGGATGCATCAAGGACATGCCAAAGTGGTGCCCAAACCGGGGTATACAAAGGAGGTCCACGCGGTTCTCGATTTGAAAAAGGGTGGGTATGAGAAGGGCTTCGCCGGGGGGCACACCAGGTGCTTGGTGAAATTCTTGAGAGAACTTTTTGGTGACTCGAGTCTCCGAAAGTTGCTTATCAGAGATCCTTTCAATGTAAAGGCCTTTGCCCTTTATTTGCTGTTGGAAGTTCTCTTCTTTACTAGGGACAAGACATTTTCCCTTGGGTTATGCGATGTTTTGACCGAATTGGAGGGAGGTCGTTCACTGGTACACCTGGTCCTGGCAGAGATGTATCAGGGCTTGGATGCCTCAGCCTCGAGCCAAGTCGGGATTCTTAGCGGGAGTCAACTCCTTATTCAGATTTGGCTAGGAGAGCATTTGGCTATCATGGGGCCCGTGTCGAGATTTTGTTTGGTAAGAGGGGATGTGGCTCGAGGCTTTCTGACCCGATGCTCGAGACTGCCCCATGGGAGCATCGAGGAACTGAGCCTGTGGCTATCTGACACAGAGTTGATCTGGCAACTTCCCTGGATGGACGGTACCTTTCCGATTGTCCGCTCTCGGGTTTGTGAGGGTATCATGCTTTTGGGGTTGACTGGTAGTACCCACTATTTCCCATCTCGGGTGCTTCGTCAATTCGGATATTTCCAACACGTGCCGTGCACTGTGAGGCCACCCTTCTGCTCTCTGATATTCTCTCAGGGTTCTCTCAGTGACCTAGATCGCATAGCAGCCCTCTGGGAGACCCGCCAATCAGCGCACATGTGCAGCTTAGTTCAGGGGGGCGTTCTCTCTTCTGATTACAAGGTTTGGCTGGCATTCGAGGACTTACCTGGCCCTAACCCGATTTCGGTAGATGTGATAGAGATGGGACCATGGCCTTACAAGGAAACAATACTCCAGACTAGGATTGGGTTTCTTTCTGTAGAGAGGCTGGCTTTGACTAAGGCTTTGGAGAAGGAAAGGGCCAGAGCTGAGATTGCGGAGGTGAGAGCTGCTACGGCCGAGAGTGAGGTTCTTCAGTTGACTGGGCTTTTGACTGAGTTTCGCAGTGCAGCTGACGCTTCGTGGAGGTGGCAGAAGAGTCTTCATGGTAGGTAGTTGTCTGATCGAAATGCCCGTGAGGACTCTCTTCTTGCAGAGATCAGTGCTTTGAAGCGTGGTCCCTGCCCCTGACCTGTTCCTGTACATACCATAGATCATATACACAGACGGGGGGGCTGATGCCCCTTAACAGAGATCTCTTTCCTTTTTTTTGGGTTCTTTCTTCTTTTTTGTTTGTTCGTTGTTTTTTTTTTTTATACTTGTAAAGAAGGCAAAAAATAGAAAGCGTGTCATGTTGTTATCTTTTTGGGATGTGACACTTCACACGTAACGCCTGTAAGAAAAGAAATGAAATCTATTATACATATATTTTATTATTATATATATTTTTTTGGTGTTTGAATTTTTTTCCATACGTCTCGGACCGTAAGGTTTTTTTATGGAAAAGGAAAATCTATTATCTCTTTTTTGTTTAATTTTATCCTACACAGTGTGAGGCTCTTTATGGAAAGGGAAAATCTATTATCTTTTTTGAAATTTTCTCCTACACAGTGTGAGGCTTTTTATGAAAAAGGAAAATCTATTATCTTTTTTAAAATTTTTCTCCTCCACTGTGTGATGCTTTTTATGGAAAAGGAAAATCTATTATCTTTTTTGAAAATTTTCTCCTACACAGCGTGAGGCTTTTTATGGAAAAGGAAAATCTATTATCTTTATTGAAATATTCTCCTATGCAGTGTGAGACTTTTTATGGAAAAAGGAAAATCTATTATCTTTTTTTGAGATTTTCTCCTACACAGTGAGGCTTTTTATGGAAAAGGAAAATCTATTATCTTTTTTGAAATTTTCTCCTACGCAATGTGAGGCTTTTTATGAATAAGAAAAATCTATTATCTTTTTTTGAAATTTTCTCCTACACAGTGTGAGGCTTTTTATGGAAAAGGAAAATCTATTATCTTTTTAAAAAATTTCTCCTTTTCTCCTTCTCCTTTTTGTGATGTCGGTATTTACGAGGCCAACTGGTGGGTCCTTTTTTGGGCATGGTCGAACCCTGTTTATGAGGCTCCGATTTTTCTTTCTAAACATGGATAGGTCAGCTTCCCCGAGATTGATTAGTCTTCTGCCTTTACCTTTGGTCGTGTGTCAGATGATGTGATAGAGACGACATACTTGATCGAGATCTAATCCAATTTTAACATGAGCGACCCAGTAAAGGGGAGAAGAGGCTCAAGGGGTCCAGACTAAAATAGGCGAGCCGGAACAGATCCTCTCCTAATCTCTCTTTTCTTGACGCTTTTGCTCACAGCGCCCCAGACGGGTTTTCGCTATGCCTATCATCCCTGTTTTTACCCGTAGCACCCTTTCGGGTTTTCACTATGTCCATGGGTTTTCTCTCTTACCCCAGGTGCATTTTCAGGTTTTCACCTGGTCCGCATGAGTTCGCTATTTTTACCCGTGGTGCCCTTGCGGGTTTTGACCACGTTCATCTTACTTTGAACTCAAATTAATTTTTTCTTCTTTCCCCTTTTTTTTTCTTTTTTTTCTTACTTTCTTTAAGAACCAGAAAGCCACGACATGGACATTGATTCCATCATAGCCGGTTGGATGAAGTTCTGTGTGGTCCGTTAACTCAGCTTGTGCTGATGCAACAAATGCTATGACTGCTTGCGAACCTTAAAGAGGGCTTTCTTCCGAGTTGTAACATGGTCAGGGCTCAAACAGGCTAGGTTTTTCTGGGATTTTGGATTTAAGCTTTAAGTGAATTCCAGATTCAGTGATTCCTCTTCCTTTTCAGGGGCTTTTTATTGTATGTGCCCCAGTCGTTTCTTTTTCATTCTTGATCCCCCCTTTTGGGGTTTTGCTTTTCTATATATATATATATATTATTGGTTTGAATTTTTTCCTCTCTCTCTTTTTTTTTTGATGTTTTCGGGAGGGGTATATGAAAGAAATGGTTATTGGCCCGACGTGTGTAGCAAAAGGGTAAAGGTATTCAGGGAATATAAATATATATATATATATATATATATATTTTTAGGCTACTTGTCTTTGAAATGATGGCCTCTTCTATGGGGTCCTTAAGCGGTCACACATCTACCTTTATCAACACTTCCCTTGTCGTAAAACCTATGAGTAGAACCTACGGAGGTATCCAACGTTGATGGGCTCAGGAAAGTGGTCTCCGTACATGGTGGCGAGGCGAACGGCGTATCCCGATAACACTTCTCGGATGATGTAGGGTCCTTCCTAATTTGGCTTAAACTTCCCTCTTGGATCAGCATGGAGGGAAGGGAAGATCTTCTTCAGCACAGTGTCTCCTACCTTTAGATCTCGACCACAGACACGTTTATTGTCAGCACGTGCAATTCTCCTCTGATAGACCTGGGTGTGACACAAAGCTAGGAGTCTCTTCTCGTCAATCAAATCTAACAGCTCAAAATGGGATCTTTCTTTCTCAGCTTCGGGCAGATGGGATTCCAAAAGGATAAGGAGTGACGGTACTTCGACCTCAATGGGTAGCACGGCCTCGATTCCATTCACAAGGGAGAATGGTGTTGCCCCTGTAGCGGTGCGGATAGACGTTCTATAGGCCCAAAGTGCGAAGGGTAACTGCTCACTCCAATCTCTGTAAGTGACTACCATCTTCTCCACAATGCGGATCAGAGTTTTGTTGTCCGCTTCTACAGCTCCATTCATCTGAGGCCTATATGGGGATGATCGATGATGCTTGATCTGGAACTGCTCACACAAGGCCTGGATGCGCCTGTTAGTGAAATTAGTGCCATTATCAGTGATGATATCCTTGGGCACGCCGAATCTGCAAATGATGTTGTTCATCATGAACTTCTCGACATGACTGGCCTTAATGCTCGTATAGGAGGCTGCCTCTATCAAGATCGTGAAGTACTCCACTACGACGAGGATGAACTGATGTCCGTTGGAAGCCTTAGGATTGATCTTGCCGATGACATCGAGACCCCAGGTGGCGAACGGCGAAGGAGTGGCCACACTGTGTAAATCAATGACCGGAGCATGTATTAGACTGGAGTGTTCTTGGCACTTGTAGCACTTTTGAACGTGTTTGTAGCAATCAGTCTCTAAAGTGGTCCAAAAGTATCCTTGCCTTAGGATTTTCTTAGCGAGCATTTGTCCACTGACGTGTGCCCCACAGACTCCTTCATGGATCTCCTTCATGATCTCGACCACTTCTCTCTCGGTTACGCATCGGAGCAGAACATTGTTGTGAGATCGTCTATATAGGAGATCACCGCAGATGATGTAGTTCATTGCCAATCGCTGGGTGGTGCGTCTGTCTACCTTCGATGTTCCTTTCGGGACAGTTCGGGTCTCAAGGAAATTCTTGATGTCGGAGAACCAGGGTTGCTCACCATCTAACTCGATAGATCCCTCGATCAGGTGACAAAATGCCGGTTCGTCCCTCTGCTCTATCATGATCGGTTTCATCTCAACTCCGTATGAAATCTCAACCAAAGAGGCCAGGGTAGCCAAGGCATCGACAAACCGATTTCTTGCTCGCGGCACATAGGAGAAGGTGACTTCCTCATAGCAGGTTATCAGATCCTCATGATGTTCATGGTACGGGATCAGCTTCTCATCCTTGGTCTTCCAATCTCCGTTGGTTTGGCATATGATTAACTATGAATCCCCAAAGACCCTGAGGTGAGTTATATTCAGATCAAGAGCCACCTGTAAACCAGCTGTACAGGCCTCTTATTCAGCCATATTATGGGTGCATGGGAAGTTCAACTTGATTGAGATGGGTACATGCGATCCTCTTGGCTAGATAAGAATGGCACCAACTCCTTGGCCTTCAACATGCGATGCCCCATCAAAGTGCATTACCCAAGACTCCTCCGTTTCCTCCGTACCCTCTTCAGTCATGAACAGGATGTCCTCATCGAGGAATTCAATCCTTAGAGGCTCATAGTCTGGCAGAGGGTTCTCAGTAAGATGATCAGCAAGTGCTTGCCCCTTGATCGACTTCTAGGGGTGACATAAGTAATGTAAAATTCGGAGAGGAGTAGTTGCCATTGTGTAGTTCAGCCAGTGAGAGCAGGTTTCTCGAACAGGTACTTCAATGGATCCATCCATGCTAGAAGTAGAATGGCTTGGGATAACAGGTAGTGTCGAAGTCTTTAAGTAGCCCAAACGAGCACTAATCATACTTTCTCCAGATGAGAATAATGCGTCTCATAATTAGTGAACTTCTTGCTTAGGTAGTAGATGGCCTGCTCTCTTCTTCCTGTCTCATCATGCTGTCCTAACACACAGCGCATGCAAAACTCTATCGTGGATAGGTACATTATCAGGGGTCTATCAGGTACAGGTGGTACAAATACCGAAGGATTTAGGAGGTAACCCTTGATATTATCAAATGCGACTTGGCAGTCATAATTTCACTCAACTGGTGAATCCTTTCTTAGTAGCTTGAAGATTGGTGTGCATATCAGAGTTAACTGTGCAATGAATCGGTTGATGTACTCAATTCTACCTAAAATGCCTCTAACCTCCTTCTCTGTAGACGGTGGTGGCATTTCAGTGATGGCCTTGATCTTGGTCGGATCAACCTCAATCCCTCTCCTACTGACAATAAAGCCTAACAATTTTCCTGACATAGCGTCGAATGCACACTTCTGGGGATTCAATCGCAACCTGTACTTTCTCAACCTCTCGAACAACTTCTGAAGGTTTACCAAGTGGTCATCCCTTTCTGGAAATTTGGCAATCATGTCGTCGACATACACTTCGATCTCTCGATGCATCATGTCTTGGAACAGGGCCGTCATTGCTCTCTGGTAGGTTGCCCCAGTGTTCTTGGGCCCGAATGGCATCACCTTGTAACAAAAGGTACCCCAGGGAGTGATGAACGCAGTCTTTTCTCGGTCGACCTCTACCATCTTAATCTGATTGTAGCCCGAGAATTCATCCATGAATGAGAGCATTCCCTGCTTAGCAGTGTTATCGACCAAGATATCGATGTGTGGTAACGGAAAGTCATCCTTAGGGCTTGCCTTGTTGAGATTTCATAAATCAATGCACATTCAAACCTTCCCATCCTTCTTTGGTACGGGGACGATATTGGCCAGCCATTGCGAGTACTTGGATACCATGAGGAAACCCGCGTCATACTGCTTAATGACCTCGTCCTTCACCTTTAACATCCATTCAGGTCAGAGGCATCTCAGCTTCTGTTTAACTGGCTTAATATCAGGGTAGAGTGGCAACTGATGCTCAACCAGATCGGTATCTAAACCAGGCATGTCTTGATACGACCATGCGAACACATCTTGGTATGACCGAAGGAAGTCTATCATACCTTTTCTCTCCGCATGGGACATTGATGTTCCGATTTTGGTGATTCTAGGGGCCTCTTTGGTGCCCAAATGGACGTCCTCCGTCTCTTTGACGATCGGGGTAGGGCCATGCTCAAAATCGGCAAATTGTTTGAGGAGCTCATTGGAGAGCTCATCGATTTGACCTTCCTCATCCAGACTCGTGACTCCTACCTCTTCTTATATTTCTACAGGAAAGGGGTCGGCTTCATGCGAGATGGGTATCATGACATCATTTTTAATTTTATTGGGAATTTTAAAAGACAATATTTTTTAGAATTTGTATTTTTTCTATTTTTATGGTTTTTTGCATTTTTTCTGAAGTTAGCCCCTGGCGAGGTGGATCTCTATATATACAGGGTAGAGTGTCCCAGAGGCTAGCCTCATTTTTTACAGGTTGTTTTTTTTTAGGGAGTCGGTGCCATATTCACGGCCTTTAGCGGTTCCCAGGTGTTGGGGCAAAGATGCTCAGTTACTTACCTGCGAGGCCTGGCCCTTACCTCTTTGGTTGGAAGCGGCATCGGTAGGCTCTTGCAGTTCCTCCCTCAGCATGTTTACGGAGGGATCCTCTGGGACCCTGTCCTCTATGGTTAGGATGGGCCCAAAGTGGTTGGTGCTAGAGTGATGGGTGGACCGAGGGACTTCTTCCTCAAATAAGCAGAGGGCGGCTAAGTCCACCTCGAGGTCTGGGGGGATGATGTAAGGATTGGTGGGATGGGCAGAAATAGGCTTGTGTGGGGTTACCCTCATCTCCCCATTCAGATCAATCTTTACCACCCTGATGCTCATGAAGGTTTGGCAGATGTGGGGTCGGGAGGGAGTTTCTTCTTCTAGGTTGATTCCTCTGGCCCTGGCGACTGCTGCAACTCTTATCTTTTCCTTGGCCTCTCTGATTTTTTCTTCAATGGGCCTGTATCCCAGGCCGAATTTGGTTTACTGCCCCTTGGCCCTGACGGGGTCTCTTCTTCCTTGAAGGCATGGGCCCAGCCCTTTCCCTTTTTGGTGGCCCCATTTGTGGAGCATGAACACAGCTGCATCCATTCCTACTCCAGTTTTGGCAGGGGTTTTTTCAGTCGACCTGAGGGTAACGACTGAGAAGTCATAATTAAATTGATGGAGATCGGTGTCCTCTGCTGTGTGCGACATGTTAAGCACTTTCAGATTCTCAATATGCAGAGCGCTCCTCTCCCTGTTTTCTCTGCTCTCACCTATGATGGTGACGATTCTTCCCTCTGAGATGAATCGAAGTTTTTGGTGTAGAGTTGATGGTATTACCCCGATCTCATGTAGCCACGGCCGGCCCAACAGTAGATTAAACGTAAACTTGATGTCCATCACCTGAAAGGGGACGGTGAAGGTTTACAGCCCGATGATCAGGTCGGGGTCTACTTCTCCTATGATTTCTCTCCTGGTGTTGTTGAATCCACTGGCGCTTATTATGGATGGCTGGAAGGTGTTGGGGTTCGCACCAATTTTGATTGCCGTCCTTAGAGGGCATACGTTCAATGCTGACCCGTTGTCTATTAAGACCAACGGCACCACCAGGTTCCCTGTTTCCACAGTTATATTTAGGGGCTTAGAGTGGTTGTTCCCCTCGAGCATCAGATCTACATTAGTGAATGAGATGGCATTTGGAGCCAATACTTATCCGATTATTTCTCCCACCTCATCTGGGGTTATGTGGGCGAAAACATGTGCGTCTTTGAGTGCTCCCATTAAGGCTTAAAAGTGGAGTGGGGAGGTGATTAACAAATCCCACACAGTAATATGTGCGGGTGTTCTCTTGAGCTGTGTCTCCAACACGTGCTCTCTGGCCATTTTCTCAAAGGGGTTCCCCACGGCTTGCTCTTTCTTCTTTTCTTCTCCTCTAATGGCCCCCGATGCTTCCGACTGTATAGAAATCTTGCCAGACCAGGTAATAAACTCAACAGCCTCCTCTTAGTTGCAATCAGCATTCATGTTTGTCTGTTCATAGCTTAACGACACTCGATGCTGGTCATAGGCATGTTTCAGGATGAGGAAGAGTGCATGGTGATTCTGGGGAGGATTGGGCTGGGTATGTCAAATTCTTGGGTCCAACCAGGTTGACTCTAGTAGGGGGCGGAATGGTAGTGGCGGGAATTAGCGAGGTTGGGTTTATGGGCACGGAGGGGGCTTGTACAGGCATTACCTTGGTGTGGTAAGACCAGTGGTGATTGGGAGCGGGTGATACTAGGAGTGGGTGAGGGGTTGTTTGTTTGGGTGGGGGTGGAGTTGGATTGGGGGCAAAATAGCAAAGGGATGGTGGGAGTGTGACTGGGATGGAGTGACTAGGAGATGTTGGAGGTGCGAGTGGAGCAGGGTGATAGGGATATAAAGGGTTTGTATATGGGGTGGCATGGTGGGGCGATGATGGGTTGGTGGTTGAAATGGGGTAAATTGGGGATGATGGAGTTGTGCATGGAGCGGGGTGATTGGGATATGACGGGGTAGCGAATGGAGCAGGGGGGTATGGATATGAAGGGTTTGTATATGGGGTGGCATGGTGGGGTGATGATGGGTTCATGGATGAAACAGGGTAAACTGGGGATGATGGAGTTGTGCATGGGGTGGGGTGATTTGGGGATGGTGGAGTTGTGTATTGGGCAAGATGATTTGGGGATGGCGGGGTGGTATACTGGGTGGTGGAATTTAGGGGTGTGTACGGGATGGGATAATTTGGAGATAGCAGAGTGGTGTAGTGGGTGGAGAGGTTTGAGGGTGTGTATGGGGTAGGGTAGTATGGGGATGGTGGAGTTATGGATGGCGTGGGGTGATTTTGGTTGCGACGGAGAGGTATATGGGGTAAATTGGGAGTGGGGCGGTTACGTGTATGATTGCAACGGGGCTGTGCCCGTTTAGATTTGATAAGTGGGAGCGGGAGTGGAAAAATACTACCCTAAATCTAAGGGCTCCTCTTGGTATGCCGGGGTGGGAAAGTAATCGGCTAAATACAATGGCTCGATCACCCCCACAAATAGTTCATCCTTATTCAACCTGGGAAATAAGAACTCCTCTTGATTACTAATATAATCTGAGGGGTCAAACTCTTCTTCTTCCTCTTCTACTCAGTGGATGTTAGGCCTGGGGCCTCCTGGGTCCGGTGGGAGAGGGGCTTGATGGATGTTCTGGTTCTGCTCTTGAGCAAGCGATGGGGGAACAATTTTTACTGCCTCTATTAAATCTTGGACCGCGTGCTTTAGTGGTCCGTAGGGTGACCCAGCCCATGGTGGAAGTTACAATGCAGGTTCGGGTCATAGTTTCTCGGGATTGGATTAGGTGGGGGGTGAGGCTGGAGTAAATTGACCAGACCCTTTTGTAGCAACACTGGCAATAAGACACTTAAAGATTGCCCCAACGGCGTGAACACCCGTTCAAATCGTGCTCTCATCTGTTCCTGGGTAAATGGGGCTCTCGGTCCATTGTTTGGCCTTGGCGCTTGCTCGAAACGGGCTGGTGGTGGTTGTGCGGCCTGGAGCTGTATCGGGGGGGCATTGGCATTGGCCTAGTGGTAAATGATGTTTTATACCTCTGTCCCTGGTCTTCTTTCAATTCTTGGTTCGATAGCACTTCAAACCCCAGTGGCCCCGTTGGCCATGCTCTTTCCCAACCTACCCTCTCTAACGGTGTCTTCACAATGGTTGGCATTTCAGACCAAATCAGTAAAATTGAACTGTTGCTGATACACCAAAAAATCCATGATGACTGGGAGAGCTTCCTTGGTTATCAATTTAATTTGCTCATCATCAGGAATTCGGTGGGTCACCTGGGCGGTTAATGCCCTCCACCTTCCTAAGTAGGCACTGAAAGTTTCATCATGTATTTGCTTCAAACGGGCCAGATCCGACTTCCTTGGCTCTATGTCCATGTTATAGACATACTGTTCTTGGAATAAGTGTGTCAGATCTATCTAAGTTTTTATCATGGATGGCTCTAGGGACGTGAACCATCTCAATGCTGGGCCCGTTCGACTCTTTTGGAACACTTTGATGAGGAGTCGTTCATCTTTACCGTACTGGCACATATCCCCACAGTAAGACTTTAAGTGGGCAGTGGGGTTGCCAGTGCCATTATATTTATCGAATGATGGCATCTTAAATTTTTGTGGCAGGGAGACATCCGAGAACAAACATAAATCTGAAAAGTCTGTCGAATGTAGTTCTACCCCTCCCATCTTCGTCAGCTGCTTCTGTATTCTATCTATCTATTCTTTCAGCTATTCTGAATCTTTTGAGGCTGTAGCTGGGACTGCCTCCCCCTGATTTTGTTTAGCCCTGGGTGTGACGATGGTGGGCCTGGGGGGGCCAAAGCTGGCAGCTCCTCCACTGTTGCGGATCTCGTACTCCTTGTACAGTTGGTCATTATACTGGTGAGGGACGAGGTCTGCTATTTGGACTTGGGGGGTGATGGGTTAGATGATCTGGTGGGGCCACAAGGTTTGTAGGGGATGGGAAGGAGTGAATGGATGAGTGGTTTGTGGATGAATAATGTGCTGAGCTGGGTGCACATTCTGGGGGTGATGGGGGTGTGGTTGATGTGGCAGGATGCTGTAGGCGTGGTTTTGAGGAATGGGGTGGATCAGATTTTCTGTTGGAGGCGGGATAGGGGTGTAAGGGGTATAGGTGAATGAAGGGTACTGGTGAAGGGGTAAGGGGTTCGTGAACGGGCCTTGATGAGTGTGAGTGGACGGGCCTTGGGTTTGATGGATTTGGGCTTGATGGTTTTGGAAGGCTTGGGTTGATAGGCCTTGGGCCTGGGTGTGGGGGTTGATATGATTTTGGGCCAATGGGTTTTGTTGGGTTTGGGCTAATGGGCCATGTGGGTTTTGGGTGTGGGGTGATGGACCTTGGGCCTGGGTTTGATAGGTTTAGGTCTAAGGGCCCTGGGGGGCTTGGAAATGGTCCTAGCTCTAATGGGCTTGGGCCTGAGTCTGGTGGGTTTGGGCATGGACCCATGGGCCTTGAGGGTTTTGGGCCTCGGTCTGGGTCTGATGGGTTTGGGCCTGGGCCCATGGGCTTTGAGGATTTTAGGCCTAGGCCTGGGTCTGATGGGTTTGGTGGGCTTGGGCCTGGGCCTGAGCTTGGGTTTAGGGGTGGGCTTTGGCCCATGGTTCCAAAGATATTTGGGCTTGGGCCCATGGATTTGTGTGGGTTTCGGCTTGAGATGAGTGGGCTTGGGCCTGGGCCTAGAATTGAGGTGGGGGATCTTGGATGGTATGAATGATGGGTGGTTGGGCATGGTCATGAGGGAATGGGGTATGGAGGTTTTGGAGACCTGGATGTGGGGTTTGGGATGTAGGGTTCCGAGAGGCAGCCCACAGGGTATACATCATTCTCATTTCCTCCATTGAGGGCATGGATTCAGGTGTGAGATTGGAGGGTGACGACCCATTCTAGGATGGAAGGGGTCGGGTGAAATTGGGCATGACCCGGGTATGGGGGGTGTGGGAGATTATGCTTGGAGGGTATAGATGTATGGCTATGGAAGATGGTGGGTTACTAGTCATACCCTGGGAAAAGTTGGGCATGACCTGGGTAAATGGGGGGGTATGTTGGGATGTGGATGGGCCATGTGATATGGATGGTATGTGAGATGAGGTGGATGGGATATAGGATGTAGGGGGCATGGATAATGAGGTGGATGGGAAGTGGGAGGTAAGCGGGGGATGGGGTTCCCTATGGGGTCTTTGGGAGCAGGGAGGTGCGGTAAGGGTGTATGGATGGGAGATGGGGATGTATGGGTCGGTTGGGAAATGAGGGGTCTCAGTAGGGGATGCGATGGGGGTATGTTGGGAGAATGTAAAGGTGGGGGATGGGGTGGATGCGAATACAGGCACCCCAAATGGACCCGTGACATCGAACCAGGTTTGGGTGAAGGCGTCGGAGATCGGGTCTTCTCCTACACGGGAATTAGATGGGGATGATGGTGGAGATGTATCGATGCTCGACATGATCTGTTGACGAGTGTTGTATTGATGTCTTGGGTAAGGACCGAATACCTTCCTAGTTCTCTTTCTACGGGTTGGGTTCGAGGTCGTCGTAGTGACGATCACACCAAAAGTATATTTTTGTTTTAGGTTTTTGATTTTTCTTTATATATATTTTTTTGGATTTTTCAAATGGAAATTAACTCCCCTACTTAAATGAATGATGATCTGGTGCCCTAGGAAAATTTTCGTCTTGGGTTATATATGCACCTTTAGTAGGTCCCACTACAGGATCCGACACACTTCGAAAGAAGCGAAAGGGAACCCTTTCGTTCTATTGAAGGTGAGGGAATCCACGCAAACGGCCCGATCCCCCAAAGCAAATCAATGAGAAGTCCCCTTCTTTTGACTGGGCAGGGGCATATTGGGTGTTATAGAATACGGGAGGCTACTGCGGGCACTAATACCTCTAATCGGGGAACTTGGGTGGTGGATTGGGCCTCAGATCGGGCTGTTTGAACCTAGTTTATACTGGGCGTATGTATTATATACGCCTAACCAAAACAAAGCAGATTAGGCTGGGCGTATATATTATATACGTCTTAAATCTGAGGATTTTGGCTGGGCGTATATATTATATACGCCTGAGTATCTCTGGGGATTTGTTGCTAGGTGTATTTAATATATACGCATGGCAAAAACTGTTCTTCTAGCTTGGTTTGACAGTGAACAGCAAGCCCACAATGAGTCTTTTTGAACGGGTTTCCTGGAAGGGATGCTCCCGAGGACTGCTATGTATGTTATCGGGTCACTCCTTTCCGCTTCCTAGGGATACACGGCTGAATTCGGGCTGTCTACGCTCTCACCATTGTGAGTTTTACGGCTTGGTCGGAATTGGCAACCCAACCGATATACCTCCAGCGCAAGCGCCTTCTCAGGTACTGGAAGGGGTGGTTCTTTTTAGGATCATCACCACTAGGGCTGCCGCCTTACTGAGAACTGGGTAAGTTACATATGTGCCTAAACCCCCCAAAAAACTACTCAAAATACATAAAAACAAATTTGATTATGTCCCCACACTGTTGGTTCACTTTTAATTGTAGATTTTTAAAGGTGAGTGAATTTAAGTCGAAATTCGGGTCGGGGATGACAAACCCGTGCCGCCTCAACGCGCCGGCATTCAACGGTTAGATATGATGACTAAAATAAAGAGTGCACGTAGGCCCGCCAAATGGCTAAGGCTCGTAAATGACTGAAATTTAAATAACATGGAAAGTAGATGCGAACAGGCCCGCCAAATGGCTAAGGCGGCTTAAATGACAAAATCGTAAAAACTGAAATTTAAAGGCGCAAGTAGGCCCACCAATCGGCTAAGGCACTTAAAGGGCCGAATTGTAGGGGTAAGTATGTTAGTAAAAACAACAAAAATGAAGAAAAAATAGCAGAAAATTAGAAAAACAGCAATGGTTAGTAAAGAAAAAAAGCCAACAAGAGGAGAAGCGCTAGGGTGATCTCCCCAGCAAAGTCGCCATCTGTGTGACCATGGATTCTCTCGAACCCGTCGCGGTGATGCACTCGTGATAGAATAGATGTAGAGTCGCTAACCAGAGTTTTTGGTGACCCGGGAAACCTTTAAATCAATATTTTGAGCACCGAAGTGCTAAATATGACTCTAATTTACCAGTTTTTGTCAAAGATTCTAGAGCAGGGGCTTCGATTATCGATCAAAAAGGGTTTAGGCACCCGATTAACCCGCACGTAGCACTCTCTATCTATGGCCAAAATAATAAAAAAAATGGGCAGAGCTTCCCCTTGCCCGAAGGCGATACGGTCCTATCAAGCTTTGAGCCAAACCAAAATTCGGTGGCGTAACGGCTTGAATCCTTGGACGGAGGAAACACCAAGAAGGTAGAGGACGAGAGGGGTGAGCCAGAGTTCACGGGCCCTTGTTGCACAGTGGAAGACCTTTGCTTCGGCGTGCTTCCGATGGCTTTAAATGGCTTAAACGGTGGGGGAATAGATTCTAATGCTAGGATTCAGTAGATGGGAAGTGTAGGATGAAGCTAGGGACAAAGCTTGACTAAAAAGGGGTGATCTAATGGTTGAAATGGATTAAAAGGGGTGAGCTAAGCATGCTGGAATTCTGGTTGAAGAATGCAAAATAAGATGAAACTTTCTCTCACTAGGGCTCTCTCTCTTAAGCTCTTTCAAGCTTAATTTTTCAACCCTTTGGGAAGAGGGGGGCCTCTCTATTTATAGAGAAGAGGTGGGTTAGAGGGTTACTTAAGAGCTAGTTGGTTTAGCAATTAGGTAATCCTCCATCTAAGGTTATCTAGGTCTTCAAGGTCCTAGCTGTTTGGGGAACTGATTTCAATGGCAGATGATGGGGTGAGACCATAGGTGACTTAAGGGTTGCATATAAGCTCAAAGGGGGTGCAACCAACCTTAAGACACCCACCTCAACCAAGGGGATGGTCAAAAGGTCAAACCTAATGAAGGAATTTTGACCATCTGATGGCAGCTACTGTAGCTAAGCTGGGCATATATATTACATACGCCCAGTTTATGTACAGTGATTTCCATGAAAACCAGAGGAGACCTGAGAAGGTGGGTGTCCGTGGTGGGCCCTACCTATGCTGGGCGTATGTATTATGTACGCCCGACCAAATTTGGCCAGGAAATGCCAGGCGTATATAATATATACGCCGGACCAAAATGGGGCCAAATTTGCTGGGCGTATCTAATACATACTCCTGAGCAAAAGTCATGATTTTATGTAAAACTTCAATCGGCCATAACTTTTGAATCATAACTCCAAATTGGGTGATCTTTGGCTAGCTGGAAAGCTGGAGAACTCCTCCTTCCAAAGGTATGTGCCTCATCCTCAGTAGTAGTCTATGTAAAATTTTATAGCTCTCTTCCCATCAATTGCTTAGAAGGATTTAAGTTGAGTCTGGGAAGGGATCCTAGGGTTTAGGGGTGAACTCTAAGGGTTAGGGGGATAGTTCTAAAGGATTCAGGGTGATTCCTAAAGTTCTGGGGTGGTTCCTAAGGGTTCAGGGCGATTTCTAAGGGTTCAGGGGTGCCATCGGAAGCACAGGGGTACATCTCTCTCTGAGTACAGACTTATCGGGCCTTGGGCCGAATTTGGGTGTCTACAAAGTTCAAGACTAATTATGAGTTCAAATACAAGTACAAGTACCAATTTCAAATTCTAGTTAAAATATAACAATCAAGCAATTCAAACAATTCATTCACATTGGGATGTTTTCAAGTTTCCATGACTTAATCCTTAAGGGAGGATCTTGTCGGTGAAAGGGCACGTTTGTCTCTTATCGAGTCTTAAGGTTTCAGGGTGCCTGTTTCTAATAATTCTAGGAGGTTCTTGAGTTAAGTTAACTGATTTACCACTCATCAATGGTTCAAAACCTCTCACTCCTCCTATGACTTTTGAATATGGGCTTTGGGTCTGTTTTATTCCTATTAAAGAGTCTTTTGGGTCCTGTGTCTAATTCGTCATTGTCTTATTCAATTTATTGAGTCCATTGGGTCTTTGGGTCCATCACTGGTCCATGTCAAGTCTTTGAGTTGAATGTTTGGACTTAGACGGATCTAATCCTATGGGTTATTTCCTATGTGGTTTGGGCCTTTACTAGATCCAAATCAAGGTTCATGGGGCTTTTCGAGGTCCGAGCCATTTGTGCTTATTCATTATGCGCCTTCATAATTTACTTTTTAAAAAACATTTTGGTTGACTTCATATCTTAGAAATTCTTTTAATATTCACCGGGCCGTGGGCCAGGGAATCAAGTCTTAACAAAATTCTATCAACTAAGCAATTGGTATCGGGACCTTATTCCATCATCTAAGGGTTTGGTCCAGTGACTTATTTGACTAAGTCAACATGAGTTCCATCACAAGTTAGTTTCATGGTAATTACTGTGATCGGGTGTTATTCTCAAATAGTCACAGGTCTCAGGTCAAGGTCAAAGTTTTTTACTATGTTCATTAGATAGAAGATTTTTCACAAGTATGCTGGTCACCTTGTGGTAGATGGCTCACCATTTGTAACTCCGATCGAATTTTCAAGTGCCTCAAAAGTTGAATGAAAGATCTATGATAATAACACCTTTCCCAGGTGGTAGCTATGACAGTCCAAATTTTTCCAAAATAATTTTCTGAGATAGTTATTTATCTTGACCAACTAGGAAGACCCGGACCGCCAGATCGCAGATCACAATCCGAATATAGAATACTTGGTACATCCACAAAGATGCGAAAATCAAAGCAAATAAAACATAACATATGGCAGAACTAAATATTTTTTTCTTTTTATTACGGAACATATGAACAAGAGAAACAAAATAAATCACCGGTGATGGCCGACCATCACCCAAATAGTGGTATACAGAATGTCTATATAGGGTACAGATTCTATCTCTCTACAATCAGATAATGTACCAAGCCCAAAGTCGAAAATCCAAACTATACCAAATCTAAATCTACTAGTCTATGGTGGAAGATCCGCCTCAAGCTCAGGATCCAAATCAAGACCTGCACTTGTGACGTATAGTCAGGGTGAGCTAATAGTCTAAGCTTAGTAGAGTAAATTAAACGCCAAATTACAATTTTCTTATAACTCAATGCATAGATTCAATAATGGAATTTTGAAAACAATGTTCATATTTAAACAAAATTTCAAATATCGTAATTTCATAATCATATGGTCTAAGATGGAATTCACATATGATTCATCAGTGTTATGATAATCATAATAGGGCATTTTAATGTCAAAACAGAGTTCAAAGAATCTTAAGTTCAAAATGCCTAAATCGAAATGCGGTTCAAATAGTATGGGGAAGTGTCATTTCTTAATTTTTCACTTTCTTTCATTAACTTATTCATTCAATGATCAAAGTTCAAAGATTCAATGTCCAAAGTGTATGGTTGTTGAGCACTGAAAAATACCATTTTTCACCTCTTAACCTAACCTTTGATGAACCTTTGAGCAGCTTAAAAATGAGTTTTTAAGTGTATTTGTGTAGAGAACAGGAAAACAAAGCTTAGGGCTGCAAACCTTCATTTTCAAGCCAAGAAGAAGGAGTTTTGTGTTAAGCAGTGGAACTGATGTGGATTTACATTGACTACACCGTGGTGGATCACACCATTGGGACTACTTTGAATGCATTGGGGTCCTAAAAGTCCCACAGAGATAGAGAAGTGGAGCCCAAGCTTAATGGAGTGTTGCTACAACAGATTATATGGGACAGCTTAGAAGCAAAAGCAGTTTGCACACAAATTCTCAAGCACATCATGTGTGCAACAAACAGGCATCTCGAGCACATGAGAATAGCAACAAATGCATACCTATGCAGTTCAAAGAATTGCTACATTGAACCTTTCGAGATGCAGCTGTAATGAACTTGTCAAGCAGCTCAAAATAGCAGCTGTTGTGCACTAAAAGCCTCCACCATTAATGTTTTCGAGCGCTTGCTGCAACACACCTTACTGTCGAGTACTTCACCACAAAAACAACCTTGTGTCGAGCCACTGCAACTGATCTAGAGCAGTTCAAAGCCTTGAAGATCATCTGCTCAAGGAGTGCATTGAACCTGTCGAGCTGGAGAGCTGAAGCTATTTGGTGAGCTCGAGCAGTTCATCAATCTGCTTGAGCAGTTCATAAAAAGCAAACTCCAACCTGTCAAGCCCTACTTTACACACTCGAGCAGCTTAATGTCATCCTCTCGAGCTTGGGAAGGTGCCTGTCTAGTGGATGTCTGAAGCCACTTAATGATGTCGAGAAGTTCCCTAAGGCCCAGTGATCTTGTCGAGCACTTAAAGTGTTGTATTTCAGCAGCTGTATGAGCTACTCGAGCACTCTAATGCTGTTATTTGATCCTGTCAAGAGCTTCTCGAGAACTACTCGAGGACCAAATTCTGAAGCTACTGAAGACATGCAACCTCTCAAGAACTGCTCGAACCAGAATTCTGAAGCTGCCCATCCTCTCGACATTAAAATGCTGAAACCTTCAACTGCTCGAGATCTGCTTGAGTTATACAAACCTGAAGCTCCCATCTGCTCGAGGAACCTTCAGAATGCAACTTAACCTCTCGAGATCCCCTTGAGATTTAAAATCTGAAGCACAATCTGCTCGAGGCACGGGTTCCAACAGTCGTCTTCAATATTCAGGGGCATTTTTAGGATTCCACAGTAGCTAGGGAAACATCCCAAGGAGCTGAGTTGTGCCACACTTCTCAAGGCACTACTTGGCCACAAATGAGCCATGACAACTGCCTCTAATTTTCTGATTTGTGATTGGCTAAAACAACAAAGAGCTATATGGATTGTTTATAAATAGTTGAATAGTTGTTTTGTAAAATTATACAGAATAGTTGGATCACTTTTAGGGTTTTTATTTTAGGGTTTAATTTCCCTTTTCAATTTTCTTTTTCTTCTTTCCTTAGCATAGCAGCCATGCTGGATTAAAGCTTTGTAGCAGTTGAGTTTACATCAAGCTGTAATATGATTTTGCAATAAAATAGAGAGTTGTTTTGGGAGTTTTTACACAGACTGCTGCCTGGAGGCCAGACCATTGTAAGTCATTTGTAGGCAATGAAATGCCATTTTTAAAGTTCATTAAATCTATATTTTCCTTCTGTTTATCAGTAGATCTATATGGGTTTAATGCTCCTATGGCTGCTTGAACTTGTAGTCCTGCAACCATGGTGGCCGCAGTGGTATCCCTGTTCTATCACTAACCTCTCTGATTTGGATAACCCCTGGGATAGCCTGTAACCATTCTAGTGGGCAGGGTATAGCCCTAAGGCTGGTCTAGATCATAAGGTTGAGATAGATTCTTTTTTTCTGCGATTGAGCTTATTGAGCTTGTAGCCAAGTGAGAGACAGCTGCAAACCCAACTCCTCCTTTGTTTTGCAATTCCATCATCAGTGAATAGACCTAAGATTTTATAGAGATTGCAGACTTATGAGTTGGGTCATTGCAGGCCTTTTTATAGTAGCAACCACCTGAGTCTAAGTCCCCATTCAGCCTGAGATTTCTTATAGTTTCTACTTTATTTTCAAGGACTGTTTGCTCCTATGAATGTATGAGCTTGTAGCCTTGAAAACATAGTGTCTGCAGTGGCTTTCCTATTCTAATTTAATCCACTGATTGAAGGAAATCCCTTGGGTGTTTTGTGACCATTTAAGTAGACAAAATACAGCCTAAGATCAGTTCATTCATTTAGGTTAGGGTAGATTCTTCTACCTTGAAGATGTGCTTGTAGCCATCTGAAGGACTACTCCAAATCTAGTTCTTAATCTGGGTTGCAGTGCTGATTTATCCACAGCTGCCTACATCTCATCATTTTAACTTTATTTTACTACTCATCATCATCCTTCTTTTCCCTCTTCTTTAGCTATAGTTTATTTATGTTTTTAGTATAGTTGTGACGCTTAAACACCCTCTCTTTACCTTGCTTTTTAGTTTAGGTTTAGAGTTGCCAGATCTGTAGCTAGATATAGAGATTTACTATACAACCCTTGTGGTTTAGATCACCACTCCCTGTGGGACAAACTCTTACTTATTAAAACTTGCTACAATAGGCCCTGTATCTTGCAGGTTGTGTTTAGATTGTTATTGCGTGTGCTATTTCATTCCATTTCACTTCCCTTCCTTTGATTTGTTTTTGCCACCATGTTTTTACCACTCTTTTAAATAAAATGTAAAAGCACAAACAATTCTAAATCCAACAAGTTTTTGGCGCCGCTGCCGAGGAGTTTTGAACTAGGTAGTAAATCTGAGTTTTTGGTTTAGATATATTTGTTGTAGATGTAGTTTTTGAATACATTACAGCTGTAGTTCTTGTTATATTTTTGCATTTTTTCCCTTATTTTCTATTTTAGATTTTTGTACCTTTGTTGTGTTTGCAATAAATTACAGCTGTAATCTTTTCTTTTATTTTGTTATTTTCCCATTTTAAATTTGTTGCCTGTTTAGTGTTTGAATAAATTCCTGCTGAAGTTCTTGATTTTTATAGGCTTGGAGCAGTAGCAAATAAAGGAGTTTAGCTGCAGTTGGAGCATTCCTGCATTAGTTTGCATCTCTATCTCCCCTATTTTTGTTTCATTTATGCAATCTTAAATTCTAGCAATTGTGTTAGTTTGTACTTTTCTTTATCTATTTGCTATAAGCTACCCTTGTTTTGCTGTGAGTGTGTTGTATGCTGGGAAGAAGGTCTCTCAATCCCGAGCTAGAACCTTTGAATCTTGAGATTGAGAGAGTCTTGAGTCCTAGGCCAACAACACACACCCCTGCTAAAAATTTAGTAACACCTGAGATGGGTGAGCAACCTAGACGCCTTAGGGAATATATCGCACTAGGGACATACTTATCCCCCTCTTGCATTCAACTCCCTAATGTTGTGGGCAATTATGAGATCAAGGCTCAAACCATCCAAATGTTACCAAGCTTTCATGGGTTGAGAAAGGAAGACCCTTACCAGCGTATAGATCAGTTTCTCTCTTTATGTACTACCTTTAATATTGCTGGTCTGGGAGAGGAAGCCATCAAACTGAGGCTTTTTCCTTTTTCATTAAAGGATAAGGCTAGAATTTGGCTCACCATGCTCCCAGTCAACAGTATGCAGTCATGGAATGAACTGCAATGCCAATTCTTGGCTAAATTTTTCCCAATTGGTAAAACCAGCTAATTGAGGAGGAGCATTATCTCTTTTGCTCAACTCCCAACTGAACTATTTCTTCAAGCTTGGGATAGATTTAAAGAGTTATTGAGGCAGTACCCACAGCACCAGATTCCAAAATGGCAGCTTGTACAAGGCTTTTACCATGGGATCGATCCTAAAAGTAGATCCATGATTGATGCATCATGTGGTGGCACATACCTCAACAAAACTGATGTAGAGGCCTGGGATTTATTCGATGTGATAAGTGAAAACTCCATGCAATTGGAGTCCTTGTCAAACAATGACATTGAACCAGCTGCTAGAGGTTTAAAAGAACCCACTTCTAATGGGAAATTATATGAATTAACTGTATACAATAACCTAGAGAGGAAGGTGGACAGCTTGTCTAAAAAATTTGAGGAAGTGTTGAGTGTGTTGCATCCCCACATGGCTGTACAGGTTAGAGAGGCATGTTTGACATGCCACTCACCCACACACTCCCATCTTGATTGTCCCTCTGTTGGTTCATTTCTAGAGTTAGTAAATGAGCAAGCCAATGCTATCTAATCATTTGTACAGCAGCTAGCTGGGTACACTTGGACGAGCAACCCAAATTTGAGGTAGAGACAAGTTGATTTGCCTCAAACCCAGCAGCAGCAGGCACTGCCCTATAATTCCAACCAGTAGTCCTCTCATGGTTATGCACCAAGACAACATTTCCCATATCAGTCCCCCCAGCCAGGTCAATTAGCTTTGCCCCCACCACAACCTAGAGCCCCCTCCTTTGAGGAGCAAGTTTTGTCTTTATTACCAAACCTATGACAACCCGATTTTTCCCCTTCTCGTAAATGGAAAAGGTCGCGCCGTCGGATCACCTAACATAATCCTGTCATATAAGGGCATTGTATATAAAGTGTTACATATACGAAAGCGAATTGAATTAACTCTGATACGTAGAAATATGGCAACAACTGATATTCATTCATCTATCTAAAAGTAGGGAAATATATATAAAATATAAACCAAAGCCATGTATAGCTTTCCACCGATAACGACCATCTGTTATCTAAACAATGGAAAGAACAGCTATACATGAAGTACTGAATATCCCCAAACATGTAGCTGCTATTTATACAAGTCTAGTGTTTAAAAATAAATCTCTCTCTCTAACCTCTCAAGGAAAGAAGTCCTCAACAGAACCTTCCTCCTCGTTCTCCTCTGCCTGGTAGGTAGGATCAGCTTCGTGCTGAGGGTCACGAGTAATATTTGTAGCTAAGACAGGAAGTCAAAGGATGAGCTATCATCAAAGATCAGTAGGGAAATTTAAAGTGCTAAGTTATATGTTAGATTTCCAATTCACTTCTAAATGCATAAATTATAAAACTAAACACATTATATCTTACCTTGTATCTATTCTAGCAACATTTAGCATTTATTCTAGCAGCTTATAGTATAACAAGTAATAAATCATGCAAATATTATATCATGCTGACAGATTCATGCTAAACAAATATGAGGAATCATACTGACAAGGAATCGTGTCGGACAATTACAGAAATCATACTGAAATAAGACATTCAGGAAATAAGAAAATCAAGCTCCCGAGTTAGCAGGATCACTTGTCAAGCTCCCGAGTTAGAGGGATCACTTGGACTGAGAAAATCAAGCTCTCGAGTTAGCGGGATCACTTGGATGAGATATCAAGCTCCCGAGTTAGCGGGATCACTTGGACGAGATATCAAGCTCCCGAGTTAGCGGGATCACTTGGACGAGATATCAACATCCCGATTTAGCGGGATCACTTATTTCAAGATGAAACAAAGGCGTGTACATGACATCAAAGATAACAGGACATGAACAATGCATGGTAACATATATGCGAGCACATCGTGAGCAGATATCATATAGCAAAACTGATTTGAATAACTGAACTCACATGATCATATATAATTGTAATTATCATAATCATTGTTATTCATGTATCCAAGCTGAACTAGCATCATAATTATGTAAAGCATACATCAAGTCTGTAGCTCTTGAAGCAGATCTAACACCATCAGTCATAGTCATACTTTGAAAACTAGCATGTGCATATATTAATCATACGTAATATTTGAACATACATCATTATTCATCAACATTCATTAAAACTGATCAAATAACATCATTACATAACCTGTATATATAACTGAACTATTTTATCATTGCATAATCGTATATCGAACGGAATTTTATAGCATGACCATATGTAATACTGATCTTATGACCATCATGCGGAACTATCATATTTATTCATTAAAACCATCATGAGTCGAGTCATGCAAAAATAGTCATTTCAAATTACTCTATCATCATTATCAATATTGACATGAGCATAGTTAAATAAAAATCCTAAATATCATATCATCAGTATACTATACATCGAGCATCATGAATAATTATACAAAAACGTACATCTAAATTGATCTTCTCGTCATTAGGCACTACTATACATCCAACTGAATTTAGCTTTTTTATGCCTAACCATTCATTCAACTGAACTTTAATAAGCATATGGGATCATCCATCAAAACTAACTAAATGGGCGTTTCATCTAGCTGACATAGCTTAGTGGTGTAAAAGTATTTCTGTTAACTAACTTTATCAAAATTGGTTCATCACGAAGCTGTACTTAGCACAATCTTTTGACATGCTCTCGTATATCAGATCTAGATATCAGATTTGCACTAGTTATTAGATTTCTTTATCATTGCATAAACTACACTAGAATATATGGAACCATTCATCATACTAGTTAACACGAGTTATGAGATATCTCTACATCCTTTATATTATCCTGCTAATCAGAAGAAAATAAGGCATGATGGTAATGAAGATAAATCAGGTCTGTAAATCATCATGCACTCATGAAACTTGTAGACAATAACTACTATACTAAATTAACTGACAATCTTCATTTTATACCAGGCCGATAGATATATCAATCATCATCGTTTAATTCGACATGCACCTATGTAGGTATCTAGTGTACTAATATTATCCATATACATCATTGTCAATTTGGCATCACTATGCAATATAATCCTTGATCATGTATCAAACAGAAATACTGATAAATATATGAAGGCATTATGAGCATGATCAATTTACACTAACTATACAACACAATTATCATGCTCCTCAGAAGTGCAATGAAATACTAAAATATAAGTCAGCAAGGTAATCTCCCTACCTTATACCAGGCTTACGTGTAACTGGTTACCCGTGCACACATGTCTTCAAGCAAACTTGTCATGTGCACCAAATACCTAGGATTTATGGTCATAGTTGTAGTAATTTTAATGGTTTATTGGGTCACCCCAAATATGGACCATTTATGGTCCCAAGTCTCATGATCAAACTCAGTAAGTCATCTCAGCACAAACCCCTGGCAGAGGTGTCACCAAGTGCATCAGATGCAGGGTTGTCGCGGCATGCAACATAGGTTGCCGCGACAATCTTTGCAGCTGAGCATATTGCTGCAACTTGTCACTAGTTTTTGACCCTATAAATGTCAGAATCAGAACTTAGTTACTTACTAAAAGTTGTAGGGCTCGGTGTCTCCTTTCCAACGCATCAAGAATCTTTACAATAAGAGTTCAGGGTCAAAAGTTATGATTAAAATACCGACCAGTGGTCTGAGCATATTATTGCCGTGGCAAGCCTTTCATGCTTGCCGAGGTGCTTTCTTCTCTACTTTGGCTTCTTTTACTCAGGCCTTTAGTTGGGTCTTTTGTATGATTATAAAGATCATATATTTTACATATATATTGCACAAAAATTGGATTTCTTATTCATTTTTGTGCAGAAATTTCGGTGTAGTTTTTATGAGCCATATGGGTTTCGATTCCATTTCAAACAGTGATTCGTGTTGCGGATTCGGTCTTAATGAATTGACACCATAGATGTATAATTTATCTAAAATAACTACTGACCTACCCTAGTCTATTTGTTTACGGCATACCTTAATGTGGACACAAGGTTATGACGATGCCGACTTGATAGCGAGTTCGCCGAGCTTGAAGAATGAGGACCGAACTTACGTAACCCTATCATTGGGTCACTTTGTGATCTAAGGTATCTAAGGTTTGAAGGTGGTGTAGGTCTGCAATTGACCAAGATTGGCTTAACTGGCTTTAGTCTAACTGGCTGTGATTTCATCTATCAAGAATGGAAACAGGCAGATGAAGTAAACTCTATTGCATTTTTATTATGGATTAGCTGCCTTTGCATTTATGGGAGTGGTTGATGACTCACACAATCGTGTAGTCAAGTGAATTTGAAAGAAGCTTATACATGCATGTGGGCTTGCATCTGATGTAAACCAAGGCCAATCCTCATGTGGTATACACAGAAAAGCCAAAAGAGGCTTAGCGTTTCTCTAAGTATTATATATTTGGGTTAAGTGTGTAGAGTGGGGCTGGGCTACAGAGTAAAGCTTTTACAAAAGTTTGAAAATGTTCAGGTGGGTGTATCTTTAGTGTAAAGCAAGTATATATATATAGGTAGGTGTTGGTAAACTGCCTTGCATTAAAAAAGGGGTTTAAATTCACTCAATTCAAGGCAGTTCACACACAAACCTGCAAGTATTCAGGGCCTGTTGTAGCAAGTTTTAAAAGAGTAACTAAGGAAATGTCCACTGGGAGGTGAGTTCAAAATATGATAAATCTCTAGATCTGAAAGAGATCTGGCACCCTACCTAATACTAGGTTAGTAAAAGAAAGGGGAGAGGTTTTAAAGGGTGGTCACTTAAATTAAACTACAAATAAAATGCCGAATTAACTGGGGTCGAGTCCAGAGTTCAGATCTCACAATTGGAAGGGATTAAAAATAGAAAATGGAGAAGAACAACTTGGAGTTTGGACTTACTGCAATTGGGTTGAGCTGATCATGTTATAGGGGATTTGAAGCACACCAATCCCTCAGGTGGCTACAAGCACAACTGCAGAGTAGAAGAATCTACTATAAACCAAGGGATTTGACTAATCTTAAGGCTACGATCTATTCACTTCAATGGTCATAGACCATGCTATAGACTTCATCTGACCCAAAGGTTTAAGGTAGAAGAATCAAAGTGAAACCAGAGATTGAACTGATCTTAAGGCTATGGTCTATCCACTTCAATGGTCACAGACCATCCTATAGATTTCCTCCAACTCAAAGGTTTCAATCAAAGTATTAAAACCACTACAGATACTACAATTACCAGATCACAGGCACAGGCAATTGCAGGGATATTAGATCTAGGGAGATCAAATGGTATCCAAGAGGTCTACCAGTTAAGTGGGTGAGCTGATCAACAAACTCCTCTACACAAATTCGATTGAGCACCAAATGAAACCAAGGGAACTATAGATCTAATTAAAATAATAAAATCAACATTTACATTGCATAAAACTCACTCTATAATGAAATGCTCTCAGATTTGTAGTCTGTGCAGTAATTGACCCACAAATAACACTCTCAACCTTACCCAATTACAGATTAGACCTCATCCCTTGCAGCTCCGAGAGAGTTAGCCAACCATCATTGAGCTAAAGGAGGGAAACAAAATATTGTTGCAAGCCCTAATCTTCAGATTTTGATCTCCCCCAATTACAATTGGGGATCTCATTATATAGCTTTTCCCTCTCATGTCTCCCGCCAATATTCCCTTCTAGAAGGTCCTCAAAGTTCATTGGAGTTCTGTCAGAGCACATGGGGTTGGTTAGGGTTTCCTAGGGCATCTTCAGGATCATCGTGTCGGTCACCAAAGTGCCTCGAGTTGCGTGCAGCAGGTCACCAAGTTGCAGTGTGTGAACAACCTATTTCCTGAGAAGTTCTTCACACGATTTTGACAGGTTGAGAAACCTTCCAACAGGTTCAAATGGAGCTTTTTGGTCCTTTTGCTAGGTTCTCAGATCACTTCGATAGGTTCCGATAGGATGAGCCTGCTCTTGAAGCTTCAGCATTCTCTGCCCCTTTATCTGGAGCATTCGACAGGTTGGGAAAGCTTTTCGATAGGTTCAGCTCTGCATGCCAACATTTCGATAGGATTACTCACTCCTGTCGAAATGTTCAAGTACCTTCCAATAGGTCTGAGCTCCAACTTCTCCATCTCGATAGGTTCAGGCAACCATCCAATAGGTTCCCTTTATACCTTAGGCAAGCTTTCGATAGGATGATTTCTTTCTTTCTCTCAATTGCTCGATAGGTTCTTGGATCCTATCGAACTTCTCAATCCTCACGAATTCTTCCTTTCTCTGTCCTACTATTACCACATGCCCCAAGTGGCCTGGGTCTGCACTGTGCTGAGAGATGGACTTCTTTGTGTAACCTTTTTGAGTGGTTTTCTGCACTATTCATGTCTTTTATTACTATCTACAAAACAAACTCAATAGGTGTTTATTAGTATGCTCACAGGTCCATCGAAAGTCATGTTAAGGAGTGAAAACTGGCATTTTTCACTACTTAACACAACCCCAAACATAAGCTTTGCTAGTCCTTGAGCAAAGGAAAAACAAAGAACATTAGAGTGCCACTTTCGTAGGGATCACGGATGCATTTAGCATATGCATCAAGCCTTTTAAACCCCTAGGTGATCCCTAGTGGAGTGAAGTCTCCTGAGGGTTTTCAGTGAAGGTACTCACAAACTTCTCCAATAAAATTAGTTAATACATATGCAGCATGCTAAATTAGAGTTTAAGTAAATAAAATAAGTTCCACACCATGTACCTTCAATTTTAAAAGATTTTCAGCATTGAAATCATCAGTTCAAAACATGAAATTCTGCTGTAATTCCTTCATCATCAATAAGTTCATGTCAAGGCCTTTCTCTTAAAAATTTATGTAGAGCTCACCATTCACTTAAAAATTCTGTTTTGATACTACCCCCATCAAATTGGATTTCAAACCCAAGTCTCACCAGGGCTATTCACTCATAATAAAAATAGAAGGGTGCATCATTTCACATAGCTCAAGAGCAATTACAGCCCTCAAATAGGACTGCAAGCATGAGCATAGGCATTGCTTTAATTTTTGAAATTTTCTAATTCTTTGCACCATAGATCAAACAAATTGTCATCTCCACATGACAGCTCAATCCATTTTAGATCAGTAAGGTCTTTTTATTGGGTTGTAATGTGGCTTATGGGTGAAATTTATAAAAGAATAAAGGGGTAAAAAGGATTCAAATTGAGAAATCAGCCAGGAAAGAAGGTGATTTGCAACTCAACCTTCTTCATTTAAGCACAATTCCATTTACTTCTTGAACTTTTAGATTTGAAGTGCTCAGTTTCTAATCCTCTTTTCTATCTTTCAATGAAATGACTTCTCTTTCTCATTCTTTTTCTTTGATTTTTTTCTTTTTTGTATTTTTTTTCCCTTTTTTTTTATTTTTTTCTCCATTTCTCTTTTGCTTCCTTCTTTTTCAATCAATCATCGAACCTTGCTCCTTTAACCTCACTTCTCATTTTTCCTGATTTCTCAAATTGAGGGTGAACTGTTGACTACTTCTTGTGTGCTTTGATTATTGGTTGGTGGTGAAAGTTATTTAAAAATCAAAGACAGAGTAAAACAGGAGGTGAATCCAGCACAACTCAGAAGTCCTAAGCCTGCAAGATACAAGGTCCTTTGTAGCATGTTTTGATAAGTAAGAGTTTGTCCCACAGGGAAAGGTGATCTAAAGCTCCAAGGGAGCCATCTCTATTAGTCCCTCTAGATCTGTCTACAGATCTGGCAGTCCTAGAAGGAGGGGAGTTTAAGGTCACTTATTCTAAGCATTCTAATAACTAAACTATAAAAAGTGTTGAGAGGATGGATGAGGTGTGGAAAATGAGTATAAAAAGGGTGAGAAGTATGTTATTGAGCCTAGGTCAGAGAAGTTTTGTAACTCAGATTTAGATCTGATGTTATAGAAATCTTGTCCAGAGGCTACATTATCACCTTTGAGGAGAAAGGATCCAACCCATCACTCTGCCATGATTCCACCCTTAAGGCTATAACCTGTCCACTTGCATGGTCACAAATTATCCCATAGGGGAGCCACTATCCAGGGATGGGTCAGAACATAACAAGTAAATCATTGCAGGCACGATTTCATCCAGGCTACCAGCTCAAGAATCCATAGGGAACCTCAACCTCTAAAGTTCTATATGTGGGGCTAAGGCTGTAGGACCATGATAGCCCAGACACATAGAACCAGTAAGAGATTGAGTACAACCTTCGATCTAGCTGTCCATTGCTTGAGCGAGGCTACAATGGTCCAGTCACCAGCCTACAATCTCTATAACCTGATCAGATCCAACATCTGATGGCGGATCTATACAAATATGGGGGAGTCTGTCTCTGTACAATCTCTCACTAGGCTTCTACAAGCTCAGGTGTAAAGAAGAAGGATCCATCTTGGATCGGTAGATCAGAATCACCCTAAGGCTATAATCTGTCCACTTAAATGGTCACAGACTATCCCAGAGGTTATCCTCCTCACAGAGTCCAAAACAAAACAAGATTATCGCTACTACCACCATGCTCACAAGGCTACCAGCTCAAGCTCCCATGGGGATTTCAGATCTAGTGGGTCCTGTGGTGGGGCTAAGGCTATAGGACCATGATAGCCCAAACACACAGGTCACTTGGATCTGAGTGGCCCTTAGAATTAGTCCTCCATTGCTTTGAAACACAGCCAAAGCGTTGGCGGATCACAAGGCAGCAGCCTTGCACAGAGCATCTCACACACAAACAACATTCCCACAAAGTACAGATCCTATTACAGAACTTCCATTGATCTAATTCAAAAACACATACAAAGGCATAGCCAGCAAATGCTGGACTATGGAGAGAAGGAAAGAAAAAGAAAACTACTTACTGCTAAAAAGAAAGAGAAAAGAAAAATGATCTGAGATGGGTTCCCAGATGCCTAAACCTAAGCTCAGGTATGGGTTTATATAGCAGTGGGGTGGCGACGCATTAGGGTTAGGAAACCCTAATTTTAACGATGCCATGTGGCTTGATAATGATCCTTGGATGCCTTGGGGCGTGTGCACAGAGATTTGAGCATGGGAGTGCGTGCCCTAATTGCTAGAAATATCCAGAAGGCCCTCTACTGAAGAGATGGAAGTTTAAGGTCAGAGCTTTGCTAGGTAGCTGTAGTTACCCAGACTTATCACGTGGTAGCTCTTTGCTCTTCGCTAGGATGATTTGACACTGAAGCTTCAGCCGTCGCGAGGTTGCCTTGATGTGCTCTTCAGGCAGTCGCGTGGTAGAGAGTTTAGCTCTCGCTGGGTTGGGTTTCACGAGGTTGAATAGAAAACACAGTCTCAAGTGTCACGGGGTTGAAATTCAAGCAGTCATGCGGTCGATCGGTCTTCGCTGGGCAGCAGCGCGAGAACTTTGCGAGCACTTCTCTTTACTTGGACTTCGCGAGTTACCTCGTGAGGCTCTTTTGAGTTCTGAACTGTGCGAGGTTCTATGTCTCACTTGATCTTCACGAGATTGGCTTTGCCTTCGCTAGGATGTTTTCTTTCTTAAATGGCGTGAGAACTGCGCGAGGTGGTCTTCTTCTGATAATTACATCCTGCGGCGACTACGCGATAGCTGCGCGAGGAATCTTCTGAAGCTCTCTCTCCTCAACCGTTCTGAGCAAACTAT
This sequence comes from Chloranthus sessilifolius, assembly GCA_021018995.1. Classification (NCBI taxonomy): domain Eukaryota; kingdom Viridiplantae; phylum Streptophyta; class Magnoliopsida; order Chloranthales; family Chloranthaceae; genus Chloranthus; species Chloranthus sessilifolius. Next base: position 55,754,659 of record CM037593.1, on the reverse strand, counting down.
GCAAGATTGAGAGAGGTCTGCTTTGAACTGCGCGACACTGTGAGATGTGTTCTACTCTTGAGCTTTGCGAGAGCTGCGTGAGTTTGAGTTTCTGAAGCTCTTCAGTCATTGATTTGTGCGAGAGGTTGCTGTAAAGCCTTGGGAAGCTCAGTTGAATTGCGCGAGACATATTTGTCCTAAATTCAGAGTTCATTCTTCTGAGGGATATCTGGTGCCAAGGCAGGCTCCTTAACAGGATTCTAGGCCTTATTTCACTGCTGATTATTACCTGCACAAAACACTTAACAAGAACTTATTAGGTGGCTAAGGGTCTAATCAAAGGTTAAGTTAAGGGGTGAAAAGTGGTACTTTTGATGTCTTAACACACCCCCAAACCTAATCTTTGCTAGTCCCTTAGCAAAGCTACATTAAATCTACTCTAAAAATTAAATGCCACTTTCGTAGGGAGCACGGATACATTTGGCATATGTACCAAGCCTTTTAAACCCCTAGGTGATCCCTAGTGGAGGAGTGAAGTCTCCTGAGGGTTTTTAGTGAAGACACCCACAAACTTCTCAAATGAAATAGTTAACAAAAGTGCAATGTCATCCAATGAGCAGTTAAGGAATCAGATTTAGTATACTCTTGAATCAGTACACATAAAAGAAATTTAATTCATTGGTTGCACAGTAACTTAAACAGCATAAACTCTCATGATTGCACAACATTTCCAAATAGTTTGTAATCACAGAAAACTGCACAAGTGTGTGTCAGCACTGAGCTTATCCTTATGTCAGAAAATTAGGTTAAGGTCATACATAATGCATTCAAGTTCAGACCCAAAAGAAAGCTTTGCAGGGTATACTCTCATAAAGGTTTGTTGAGGGGTTCAGTTTCTCACCGGCTGAAGAGCAGTTACATCCCCCAACTGGGTTTGTAAGCATGAGCATAGGCAGAGTTCTTAAGTGCTGACATCATTATCAGTTCCTCACCATTGATTGGATAATTCCTTATCTTCACATGACAGCTCACTCAACTTTGGATCACAAGGGCTTTTAACTATGCTGTAATGTGGCTTATGGAATAGGGTTAAAAAGAATGGAAGGTTGAAAAGGGGTTCCAATTTGAGAAATCAGTAGGTCACAGAGGTGGTTCATGACTTCACCTTCCATAATTCAGCTCCCTTCATCTTCTTTGAGATTTTCTGATTTGAAGTGATCAGTTACTCTTCTTGATTTTGATTTTCCAATGAAAGTTCCTCTTGACTTCTCTCTTATTCCTCTTCATTATTATTTTTGTTTCTTTTTACTGGAGTTTTTTTTCTTTTTATTTTGTTTTTGCTTTTCAGAAATGTCACCATGTTCTCAGTTACCATACTGCCAGATTTTTTTGAGATCCTTCTTCTCCATTCGCCTAATGTTGACCATGGCTAGTCCATCTTCAACTCTTTCTCCTTTACCTTCTGAATTCTTAGAGTGAGGGTAGGTTGAATCAGGTTCCTAGGTTCAGGTTCAAGTACTCAGGTGTATTTTGAAGAAATTTAGGATTTAAAGCTCAAAGGGGGTATGGACAAGGGCAGTTGCTTTAGGATTGGTCTTTTTAGGCTTAAACTGTCCAAGAGAAGGCCTTGATCCTTTCCTAGGTCTCATGAGTACGGTCAGTTGTTTCAACTTGAAGTTACCTAACTTCTAGTGAGCACAGTGAATCAGCCAGTCCTTAGAACTAAAAGAAATGCCTTAGTTACTCCTCAAAGAATAGAAAAATTTTGTAGGCCCAATTCTCACTGGTTATGGTCATCCTTTGAACTTTCAAGTATGTCCTCACCTTTTTCTCTCTCTAATGATTCACTAAGTGCAGATACAAGTAGGTTTCCTTGGTGATATTATCATGGAAATGTGGAATATTAGATGTTTATAATGTCCAATGTTTGCATAAATTTTAAACTTCTTAATTTCATGATTCTTAAGTGCATAGAGGTCCATTTCCATATTGCTCAGATGAGTCTGCTGCACTTATGTTAACTATTCCATTGGCAGGGTCTGCCTACCATACCCCCAAACCTATGAGGAGCAGTGTCTTCACTGGTTCAAGGTGAATGTGTAGCAGAGTTATTTCAGCATAAAAGACAAGAACAAGAAATAAAGTAACCAACAACAGAAAACTGTACAGCATATCAGAAAAGGAAGATATCATTAAGTTTAAAAGAAAATTACAAAAAAGGAGGAGGGAAAGGGAGAAAGATTAGGGGTGAGGGGGTTGAGAAGGAGGGGGAGGGGGTGGAGAAGGCGGGGGAAGGGGTGGAGTGGAGGGGGCAAGGGGTCTTGCGCTTCTTCTGCGGCTGGAGCTTTTCCTTCTCCTCCTCCTTGGTAAGGGTTTGCAGAACCTCCTCGAATTCATCCCAGAGGGGTTGGAGGGGATCTGGCTCTTTAGGGGGCGGTGGGTCCAACCACATCGGGTAAAACTTGTTAGGCAGTGTGTTTGGCTTATCATCTGCCATGATTAGGATTAGGGAAGGACCGTGAGGGTGAGAGGACATAGGATGCGATGAAGATGAACAAGGCCTCCCAGTGTATTTAAAGGTGAGGGATGGAGGAAGATGAAATGGTTGAATAACATCCAAGTCATCGCCATTAAATGAGAGTGAGTTGGGAAAAGTCGAGTCCCAGCAGTCAGCGTGGGAAATGACAAATGCATTAGGCTCACGCAGCTGGGTAAGGGAATCACGAGAAATCATAATCGCACGATTATGGGAGTTAGCGCTGGAAGTGCGTGAGAGATTCTGCAGCATTGAAACTCGCGACAGCGAAAGAAATGGTCCATGCGAATTGCGCGAGTCTTCCCAAATCACAATTTGGAATGCGCGAGGGCCAAATCAGCAATTCACAGAAGAAGAATAAGTCATACCAATCCCACATAAACTTTATCAAGCTCAACAATATCAAACTCCACATATCCCCTAAAATTTCCTAAAACTTAAGGTAGAAACAAAAGTAGTATAGTACAACATGGACACAATCATGGTCGTAGAGGTAGGGGTCCCATGAAAATGAATAGTGCACATAGGATCTGCAGGTCGTTCAATGCAAGGCTTCAGCCTCTGACCATTCACTTTGAAGGTCCTCCCAGATTTGGGGTCCTTGACTTCCGCAGCACTAGATGGGGAAACATTCACGACAACATAGGGACCATCCCATCTGGATTTTAATTTGCCTGGAAAGAATTTTAGTTTGGAGTTGAATAACCAAACCTTACCACCCGGTTCGAGGCTTTTTCTCAGCAAGCCTTTCTCGAAGAAAGCTTTAGCCCGTTCCTTGTAGATCCTAGCATTGGTGTAAGCATCCATCCGCAGCTCATCCAATTCTGATTGTTGTAATGACCTGTGTTGACCAGCAGAAGTTAGGTCCATGTTCAAGTTCTTAATGGACCAATAGGCCCTGTGTTCTAACTCTACTGGGAGATGGCAGGCCTTGCCATAGATTAGTCTGAATGGGGACATTCCAATAGGAGTCTTATAGGCAGTCCTATAGGCCCACAGTGCATTATCCAGTTTCTCAGCCCAATCTTTCCTGTCAGTCCTAACTGTTTTCTCAAGGATGTGCTTAATCTCCTTATTGGAAATTTCAACTTGCCCACTTGGTTGTGGGTGGTAGGGAGTAGCAATCCTATGGGTCACAGAATATTTCTTGAGCAAGCTCTCGAGATTCCTGTTGCAGAAGTGGCTACCCCCATCACTGATAATAGCTCTAGGGGTTCCAAATCTTGAGAAAATGTTGTGCTTTACGAATTTGACGACCACCTGGTTATCATTGGTTCTTGTGGCAATGGCTTCTATCCATTTGGAAACATAGTCCACTGCCACTAAGATGAAGTGGTAACCATTGGAGGGGGAAAATGGGCCCATGAAGTCAATTCCCCATACATCAAATAGTTCTACAACAAGGATGGGCTGTAATGGCATTGAATTTCTTTTGGGCACCCCTCCTAATTTCTGACATCTCTCACATGCTTTGCAGTGTGTGTATGCATCCTTGAATAAGGATGGCCAGTAAAAACCACACTGCAGGACCTTGTCAGCAGTTTTTCTCCCACTAAAGTGGCCTCCACAGGCATTTTCATGGAACATGGCCAGAATACTAGGGATATCACTTTCGGAAACACATCTTCGAATGATCTGGTCAGCACAGTACTTGTATAGGCAAGGTTCCTCCCAGAAAAAATACTTGACCCTTGAGAAGAGCAGGTCTTTATCCATTTTGGTCCAGTGGGGAGGAATCTTTCCTATAACCAAATAATTGACAATGTTTGCAAACCAAGGGACTAAGGATTGGATGGCAAATAATTGCTCATCAGGGAAGGCATCATTTGTAGGGTCATCCAGGCATTTCTCCAAGATAATTCTGGACAAGTGGTCAGCCACCACATTCTCCACACCCTTTTTGTCCTTGATTTCGATGTCAAACTCCTGTAACAGGAGTATCCATCTAATCAGCCTCGGCTTAGCATCTCTCTTGGACAGTAGGTACTTCAATGCCCAATGGTCAGTGAAGATCACAGTTTTGGATCCTAGTAGGTAGGCTCTAAATTGTCAACAGCGTAAACCACTGCTAGAAGCTCTTTCTCAGTTGTGGTATAGTTCAGCTGAGCTTCAGCAAGTGATTTACTGCTATAAGCAATGACCACAGGCAGTTTATCTTTTCTTTGGCCCAACACAGCACCTATTGCCAGGTCTGATGCATCACACATCAGCTCAAAAGGCAGGGTATAGTCCGTTGTTTGTAGTACAGGAGCAGAGGTGAGGCATATTTTCAATGTTTCAAAAGCCTTCAGACATTCAGCAGAAAAGTTAAAGGGAACATCCTGACAGAGCAGGTGGCACAATGGCTTAGCAATTTTACTGAAGTCCTTAATGAACCTCCTGTAAAATCCTGCATGCCCCAGAAAGGATCTGATTTGCTTGACTGTTTTTGGAGGGGGCAAATTGGCAATGAGGTCCACTTTGGCCTTGTCTACCTCAAGCCCTTCTTTAGAGACTACATGGCCCAACACAATGCCTTGTGTTACCATGAAGTGGCTCTTTTCCCAGCTTAAAACCAAATTGGTTTGCTCACATCTTTGCAAAATTAGGCTGAGGTGCTGTAGACACTGGCCAAAGCTGTCCCCATAGACAGAAAAGTCATCCATAAAAATATCCAAAAACTTGTCAATCATATCAGAGAATATGGCATACATACACCTCTGGAAAGTGGCCGGTGCATTACAAAGTCCAAAAGGCATCCTTCTGTAAGCGAAAGTGCCAAAAGGACAGGTGAAGGTGGTTTTCTCTTAGTCTTGAGGATGCACAAGGATTTGGTTGTACCCTGAGTATCCATCAAGAAAACAGTAAAAAGCTTTTCCAGCTAATTTGTCCAGAATTTGATCAATGAAGGGGAGAGGGAAATGGTCCTTTCTAGTTTTAGAGTTGAGCTTCCTATAATCAATGCACACTCTCTAGCCAGTGGTTGCCTTGGCTGGCCTCAACTCTCCAGTTTCAGTCTTAATCACTGTTATGCCAGATTTCTTCGGCACCACTTGGATAGGTGCCACCCAATGAGAATCAGAGATGGGGTAAATCACCCTTGCATCTAGCAATTTAATGATTTCCTTAAGGACCACTTCCTGCATGTGAGGATTTAGCTTCCTCTGCATTTCCGTGGAGGGTAGTGCTCCCTCCTCAAGATGAATCCTATGCATGCAAATTGATGCATCAATTCCTCCTAGGTCGGCAATGGTCCAGCCAATTGCCTTCTGGTGCTTCCTCAAAACTGTGAGTAATTCCTCTTCCTGCTCATTGGTAAGGGAGGAAGAGATAATCACAGGAAGCTTATCACCTTTCTCAAGGAAAGCATATTTTAATGTTTCTGAAAGCTTCTTGAGTTCCAGATCAGGGGCCTGTTGGGTGGATGGCAAAATTGGTGCATTGGAAGTTGGAGGAAGAGGTAGCAATGTAGGTTTCCAACTGGAGTGCTACACTGAGCCCACAGGAGACTTTGATATGGTCATGTCTTATGATCTCCCATCTGGGCTCTCTTCCTCCACCATGTCCCAAATTTTAACTAAATACCTGACAATGTTGCCCCACTGCAGCAGAGTGGGCAATTCATCTTCCACAATTTCCTCTAGTACATCCACTGCAAAGCTCTCCTCATTGTCCATATGAGGGTACTTTGCATTGTTGTACACATTCAGCTCAACTTTCATATGTCCAAAAGTTACCTCCATTACTCCAAACCTGCATTGGATGTAGGCATTGGTAGTGGCCACGAAAGGCTTGCCCAGTATAACGGGTATGGGGTTTGGGCTAGTGCTGCAGCCCATATCCAAAACTAAGAAGTCAGCAGGGTAGAAAAACTTATCCACACCTACTAAGACATCCTCAACCATTCCCAGAGGTCTCCTCTCAGACCTATCAGCCATCATCAGCACGATGGGGGTAGCCTTCAGCTCCTCCAAACTTAGTTGCAGATATACACTGTATGGCAACAGGTTAACACTGGCTCCAAGGTCTGAAAGGGCTTTTCCAATTGTATGGTCTCCAATTACACAGGGAATAGTGGGTATCCCTCAATCTTGTAACTTCTCAGGCATTGATATATTAAATACAGAATTCACTGTATCAGTTGCAAAGACCTTCTTGGACACATGGCCTCTAGCCTTTCTCTTTTGGGTGCAGAGGTCTTTCAGGAACTTTGCATAGGCTGGGACTTGTTTAATTGCCTCAAGCAGGGGTAAATTGATTTTTACCTGCCTGAGGTCTCCATCCTTTCCTCCATCCACCACTCTTGCCTCTCCACTACCTTCTTCACCCATTCCATCTCTCCCTTTTCCTCTTTTATCTCCTTTTTCCATTCCACCTCAACTTTATTTCACAGGAAGAAAATGTTGAACCCGAGGACACCACTCTGCACCCAATCAATCCACAGCCTAGTCTCTCCCATACTTGATCACACCACAGCGGCCCTCACCTTGATAACCTACCTTAAAAACCTCTCACTACCTGCCTCATCTTTCTTCACAGACACAATTGACCAACTTAGTACCTCTCCATGACCTCGACTTTAACCTAGCCACCACTTGATCAAGCCTTCATGCCACCTTGGATACCTTGCCCATGACATCCTCATGAGTCTCCTCTCCCTTCACCACATCATTACGGATGATGGAAAGTGGTAGGGGAGGGAGAATACGCAAATGATGTGGTGAAGGGAGGAGACTCAGGGAGAGGATGTTCATGGGCAAGGTATCAAGCAAGGTGGTCATGAAGGCTACTACAAGTGGTAGCTAGGTTAAAGTCAAGGTCATGGAGAGGTGGGACTAAGGGTTGGTCAATAATAATGCGTGGAAGTGGGTAAAGATGAGGCAGGTAGTGTGAGAGGTTTTCTTTTAAGGTAGGTTATCAAGGGAGGCTGTGTGTGGATCATATGGGAGGACTAGGGTTGTGGATTGAGGTATGGTGGGTGCATGGAGTGGTGTCCCAGGGTTCAACACTTTCTTCCAGTGCGGATAATAGTTGGAGGTGGGATGGAAAAAGGAGATAAAAGAGGAAAAGGGAGAGATGGAATGGGTGAAGAAGGTAGTAAGAGTGGTGGATGGAGGAAACCTTCTTTGGTGAAAGGTTTTAGCCATCTTTTTTGGCCAGACATTTTCTTCTGGGGGATCCATTAGACTTCCATTGTCAAAGTGGTGGGAGTGAGGATAACTCCCCATGATGAGTCTTCCATAGGGTATCCTTCATAGCCTCGAAGATCAACCATGCAGCATTAAATCCATGGCCCAGAGTGAAGGAATAAAGAGCATCAGCAATTGGTGTGCTCCTTTCTTACTGATGGCCGGAGCAATAGATATTCTTCCTCAGAACTTGATCGATAAACAGCAGTTTGGGCTCCAAATCTCTTCTTCTGATGGAGTCCCCTATGGCTTTCAAGCCTCTGGTAATGGCCTGGGCAATTGGGTCAATGGGGGCAAACATATCAGGTACAAAGTGTCCCTGCATGAGACAGGGTTCGAGAACTTTCGGGTGAACCCGATCATTCCGAATTGATTTAACAGGGCTCTCGGGGTGGGGCAAACAGACGTTGCGACACTCTTGTGAGAACCAGCGTTGTATTTTTTTATTATTGTTCTTTCTCTTTTATTTTTTTCTCTTTTTTTGATTTTGTGGGCGCATTAGGTGGGCGCCTACGGATCTAGATCCGTTTGTTGTAACACGGTCCCTTTGGGCTAATCGAAGGAAACTCGAAGGGTCATTTGGGGATGCGTGCACCATGGCCGATGACACGTGGGCCTCGAAGGGGGTCCGGATCGGGGTCCATAGCGTACAAGGGGGCCGTGGGGCCTTAAAATCAAAAAAAGGAGGTCGGGCAGTTTAAAAACTGCCATTTTTGGTCGGGCGTATATAATATATACGCCTGACCAAAATCTGGCGAAAAATGGTCTAGCGTATATATTATATACGCCCGTCTAAAATTTGGTAGTTACGAAACTGCCCAAACCCGAGCATAAAAGGGGCCCCCTTTTCAAATTCTCTCTTCCTACCTCCTTTCCTCTTGAGTCCGGGACAACCCCTTAGGGTTTTTTTATTTGATTTGGCTTGAGTTCTATTACCGGCGGCCGCGGGTGTGGATCAAAAGGCGCTTATCCTCTGCCGCTACTCATTTTTCTCTCCTATTGAAGGTAATTATTACCTTCCCCTTATTTTTCTTTCAAATTTTTGATGCTATTGCCTCTTTCTTTTCTTTTTGATGAAATGCTTTGTGATGCCTATATTTCCTTTTTCTCCTTTTCTTTTTTTTTTTTTTTACTTCTTTTTTTTTGGTTGTTTTAGTTGTTGTTGTTTTTTTTTTTTCGCCTTTTTTTTTTTTACTACTAACCCAAAGGAAAAGAGACGCCTATATTTATACACACATTTTTTTGGTTTGGATTAATATGCAAAAGAAAAGAGATGCCTACATTTATACACACATTTTTTGGTTTGGATTTAATATGCAAAAGAAAAGAGCCAAAAGAAAAGAGATGCCTATATTTATGCACACATTTTTTTGGTTTGGATTTAATATGCAAAAGAAAAGAGATGCCTATATTTATACACACATTTTTTGGTTTGGATTTAATATGCAAAAGAAAAGAGATGCCTTTATTTATGCACACATTTTTTTTTGGGATTAATACGCACACACACATTTTTTGTTAATGGGTTAGCACACACACAATTTTTGTTTCTCTTTTGGATTGGTACACGCATCTTTTTTTTTTTCCTTTTTTTCTTTTTTTAGTACACATACACACATTATTATTTTTTTTTGGATTAGTATACTCGCACATGGTTTTTTTTTTGTTTTGTTTTTTGTTTTTTTTTGTATACACACACATCTCTTTTTTTCTTGGGTCAGTGCCCACACACATATGATTTTTGTTTTTTAGTACACACACATTCTTCTTTTTTTTTTTTTACTTCTTTTTTTTTTTAGTGCATACACATGGTTCTTTTTTTTTTTTGGATTAATGCATATATATATATATACATTTTTTGTTGGCAATCCCCTCATATGCCGATGCGTCTTATATTTTCAGGATGTCTGGTGACGAGGGGCATGATCAAGAAGAAATTTGAAATGGCTCACGGCCCCGTGGGAAACGATTCATTGTGTCTCAGCTCCTCCCAAACCTTGGTATGAGATGCAAGGCGAGGCCGCACACCGGTCTCCCTCATCGCCAAAGACACCCATATGTCCAACTTCGGATCGTTGGTCGCAGATGGACCCCTTCCTCCTTTCTGCTTTTTTTTCCCTTTGATGCCCTCATTATATCTCCCTGCCCCTATCTGATTGATGCCTTCTGCTTGCAGCCCCTGATGCACATTATGTTCTGAGGCGGTTGGTTTAACCTCCAGCGTCTTGTGCTTTACCTTCCGCCAGTGGTGAAGGACCTACTCACTGCTGCCGGTTTTGTGGACTTCATTTCGTCTCAAGAAGAGTCGACAGCCTATTTAAAAGCGCTGATAGAGCATTTTCGCCCCGAGATGATGACATTCCATATGGCCATGGCAGAGATGGCCTTCACTCCGACGGACTGGTCTATGATCACTGGGGTCCGTATTGGAGGTGTGCCCGTAGTACCTACCCGCACACCAGGTAGGGAGGAGGTGATTCAGCTGCTAGGGGCCTGCCCGTCCTCAGGGAACGTTCGGGGCTCGGAGGTCAAGCTATCCTGGTTGGTTGATCAGTTTGGGCGTAATGAGTTGGTGGATCAGGGGCAGCCTGACATGGACATTTACATCGAGCCTATGCGCGCACTTATGCTGGCCCGCATCTCCTTACTGTTCCTCCTGGGCAAGACTCTCCTCTCCAACACCAGTGGAAGGCGAGTCTCTTTGTCCCTGCTCAGCCTGATGGTGAACTGGGAGACCGTGCATCGATTCGATTGGGGTGGCGCTGGCTATGTCGTACTCATGTCCAGCCTAAAGCGGGCCGTTCTTGGGAAGTCTAACTCCATTGTGGGTTTCTGGCCTGCCATCGAGGTATTTTTTCTTTTGTTTTTAGCTTACTCAATTTTCTTTTATAGCATACCTGTCCTCATCTGCTTGCTTTCTCAGGTCTGGGGTTACCTTCACTTTCAGCCGGGTCGCCCTCTGCTTCAGTCTAATATTGCTACGTTCCCCCTCATGAGTAACTAGCACATAGGTCACCGTCGGGATGTAGGTATGAAGCATTTGGAGTTAGGACTGCGCTCTCAATTCGACCTGTTGATCCCAGAGCAGGTAAAGCGATTCCCTATTTGTGAATTTGGCAGCTCAGCTTCTGTGTGCTGGGGGTTCTGATCAAATGTGTGCATCCCCTTCTGATTTTTTCTTCTTTTGCAGGTCATCCTCGACCCTTACATAGGATCCCCCTTTTGGAATTTGGCCTCGGTGGGCCCCTCTCGTCTTTTGCTGGACCGTCGCATCATCTTTCTCTACGGGTCCTATACTAGGGCCTATTATTTAGGGGAGAGAGCGGTTCATCAGTATCGCCCTCTCTTTGTCGTGCCCCAAGCTCCTCCCGTCGATGTGTTGGCCCCAGAGGGCTCCATTGATGAGCTCACTGCTCACTTTCTTCATCATGGGGTTCCTATCGATGACCTTCTGCTGCCCGGGGGGTATCAGTCTTGGTACGACTCCCTGCCCTATCATTTCTGGCTGCCTCGCTTCGTGCGTGGTGTTAACTTTTTAGCTTTTGGCAGGCCGCGATCTCAGGTAATGCCCCTTTCCTTCTTTCATTCAACAGCTTTCATGTGGTTACTTTGATTGACCTGTCGCCCTTAATGATAAAATATTTCTCTCTACAGTTTGAGCAAGGCGGCGACTCAGATGAGGGGGAAGAGGAGGCCATTCCCTATGATGCAACAGGTGCTGGACCTTCCGATCCTTTCGGGGCTAGTACTCGGCGTGATTCGTGTCAGTCTTCTGACCCTTTTGGTGTCGGTGCTTCTGGTAGTTCGCCCGTCGAGGTCCAGGGGACCTTCAAGCGCCCGGATGATGCCTTTTTATCACGCGTGTGTGCCGACGTGGCCGAAAAGGCACGGATTTTTGCTGAAGCTATCCAGGTCCCACCTCCCGAGCTGATTCCTGGGGTAATCTCTATCTTGTTGCTCTGTTCTCTTTCCCTTTGAATTATGCTGATGGCCTGTGTGACTAACACCTCCTTTTTCTTACTAGCAAGGATTATGAGTCGGCAGTGAGTCAGGCCGAGTACTACCGTAACCTCGTTGGGCTTAGGGAGACCGAAGTGGTGAGTGAATGCTGGCCTAACCTAGTCATTTTCCTAGTTCACTTTCCGCCTGTTTCTCTATTTGATGGCTTTTGGTGTACGTCTGCAGCGTGCTCGTGAAAAGGACTCGCGCTCCTTGCTTCGCCATATCTCTGAGGCATGGACTCGGGTGGGGGAGACCCGTACCTTTCAAAGTGCGAGTCGGCGCCGGAAGAAGTCGAAGGGGGCTGCCCAGGACTAGTTTATTTCCTGCACATTTGACATAATGAAACAGTTTAGACTTGGCTTTATTTGGGGATATGTAATAACAACGAAAATTTCTTTTTGTTTAGTTTTTATTTGTTTGGATGGTTTATAATTTTTATGGTTTATATGAATGTTTTATTTGGGTATTCCTTTGCTTTGGCGGTTTCCTTCCTCTTTTCCTTGCTTGGAATGGACTAGTACCTCTCCAATGATGAGGTTGATCATGCAGGTGACCATTCGTATGTGACCTACAGGCAGCGCGCCACCCGAGTGTTTCTCATGGGTGTGGCATGGCCGCCCATGTGCGCTCTTGCGACAAAAAGGTGGGCCAAAATAAATTACGTCCCTCCTTGGGAAAAGAAGTAGACCAGTGTGAGGGGGGGCTTTACCAGCCTCGGCTTCAACTGGGTGTATATATTATATACGTCAGGCCAACATTCAGCAATCAATAGCCGGGTGTATATTATATACGCCTGACCAATCCTCAGCAAAAATGGCCGGGCGTATATATTATATATGCCAGGCAAAATTTGTTCAAAATTTGCCTTGGCGTATATAATATATACGCCTACTATAGACTGTACCCAGCGGGCTCCTTATAACCCGCGCCTGGTTCCCTCCTTGTCTCCTCTTTTACTTTGGTTTGGCTGTTTTGCCCCTCCTTTTATTTTCTTTCTCTCCCCTCTTTTTCTAGCGGTCCCATCGCCGTATATTGACCGATAAAGAACCTCTTTGCACGCCGATGAACCTGCCTTCAAAAGGGGGCCCAAGCTTTTATCTGAGGCCAAGATACTTCTGCTTGGACTCGGCCCTTTTTGCAAAAATGGCATGATAGTTTGGCCGAGAGCGAGCTTGCTATTCTGAATGGCCTCAGGTTGTCCCGTCTTTCTTCTCTCCTCGCTGTTCCTCTGTTGCCCAACCTACTACAGGCGGCTTTGGCATCATGGGACCATAGGGCCCATGTTTTTAAATTTGGGTCTAGGGAGCTGACCCCAACTTTGGAAGAGTTAGGCTGCCTCACTGGCTTGAAGATCCATCGAGGCCTTGCCAAAGTAGTGACCAAACCGGGGTATGCAAAGGCGGTCCACGCGGTCCTTGGCTTGAAGAAGGGTGGATATGAGAAATGTTTCGCCGGAGGGCCTACCAGGTGTTCGGTTAAATTCCTGAGAGAACTTTTCGGTGACTCGAGCCTTCGAAAGTTGCCTATTCGAGATCCCTTCAATGTGAAGGCCTTTGCCCTTTATTTGCTGTCGGAGGTTCTCTTCTTCACTGGGGGTGAGAGCTTTTCCCTCGGGCTATGTGATGTTTTGATCGAACTGGAGGGAGGTTGCTCATTGGTAAACCTGGTCCTGGCGGAGATGTATCGAGGCTTGATCATGACCTCGGCAGGTTGGGATTTTCGGCGGAGCCCGCTTCTTGTTCGGTCTGGTTAGGAGAGCATTTGGCTATCATGGGGCTGTCTTGAGATTACCTTGATTAGAGGATGTGGCTCGGGGTTTTCGATTCGGAGTTCGAGGCACTGTGGTGGGGCGTCGAGGAAGTGAGCACAGGCTGCTCGATCTGGTGACTGGCAACTTCCCTGGACGGACGACACCTTTCTGATTGTCCGCTCTCGGGATTGTGAGGGCATCACCCTTTTGGGGCTGACCGGTAGCACATACTACTTCCCATATCGGGTGCTCCGCCAATTCGGGTATACTCAGCATGTGCCGTGTACTACGAGGCCACCCCTGTGCTCTCTGATATTCTCTCGCAGTTCCCTTAGTGATCTTGATCGCATAGCTGCCCTCTGGGAAACTAGCCAATCGGCGGATATTTGTAGCTTGGTTCAGGGGGGCATTGTCACTCCGAGTTACGAGGGTCGGCTAGTATCTGAGGAATTACCTACTCCTAGCCCAGCTTCGGTAGATGTGGTAGAGACAGGGCCCTGGCCATGTAAGGAAGCGATGCTTCGGACCCGGATCGAGTCCCTTTTCGTAGAGAGGCTAGCTTTGATCGAGACTTTGGAGAAAGAAAGGGTCAGAGCTGATATTGCGGAGGGGAGAGCCGCTACAGCCGAGAGCGAGGTTCTTCGGTTGACTGGTCTTTTGACTGAGTCCCAGGTCCTTGAGCGGTAGAAGAGTCTTCATGGTAGGTAGATGTCTGATCGAAATGCCCGCGAGGACTCCCTACTTGCAGAGATTAGCGCTTTGAAGCATGCTCCCGGCCCTTGACCTGTTCCTGCACATATCATAGATCATATACAAGGGGGGAAAGCCCCCTAACAGAGATCTCTTTTTGGGTTATCTTTTTCTGTTCTTTTCTTCTTCTTTTTTCATATATACACAGCTATATACATTTTGGGTTTTGTTTTTTGTTGTAAAGAAAGAAGCAAAAATAGAAAGTGTGTCATGTCGTTATCTTTTTGGGACGTGACACTCAGCGGGCAACACTTGTAAAGAAAGGGAATGAAATCTATACATACGCTCTTGTTTTTCTTTTTGTAATTCTGCAATGTAAGACTTTTTATGGGATTTTTTTTTTTTCTTTTTTTTTTCCAACTAGTGGGGTTTCTCTTTTTTTTGTTTTTGGAATTTTCTCCTCCACAGTGTGAGGCTTTTTATGGAAAAGGAAAATCTATTTTCTTTTTTGGAATTTTCTCCTCCGCAGTGTGAGGCTTTTTGTGGAAAAGGAAAATTTATTTTCTTTTTGAAATTTTCTTCCTCACAGGGTGAGGCTTTTTATGGAAAAGGGAAATCTATTTTCTTTTTGGAATTTTCTTCCTCACAGGGTGAGGTTTTTTATGGGAAAGGGAAATCTATTATCTTTTTTGGAATTTTCTTCCTCACAGGGTGAGGTTTTTTATGGGAAAGGGAAATCTATTATCTTTTTTGGAATTTTCTTCCTCACAGGGTGAGGTTTTTTATGGGAAAGGGAAATCTATTATCTTTTTTGGAAGTTTCTTCCTCACAGGGTGACGTTTTTTTATGGGAAAGAGAAATCTATTATCTTATTTGGAATTTTCTTCCCCACAGGGTGAGGTTTTTTATGGGAAAGGGAAATCTATTATCTTTTTTGGAACTTTCTTCCTCACAGGGTGAGGTTTTTTATGGGAAAGGGAAATCTATTATCTTTTTTGGAAGTTTCTTCCTCATAGGGTGAGGTTTTTTTATGGGAAAGGGAAATTTATTATCTTATTTGGAATTTTCTTCCTCACAGGGTGAGGTTTTTTATGGGAAAGGGAAATCTATTATCTTTTTTAGAATTTTCTTCCTCACAGGGTGAGGTTTTTTATGGGGCCAAACCGGTGGGTCCTATTTTGAGCATGGTCGAACCCTGTTGGTGAGGCACAGTTTTTTTCCTTTAAACATGGGAAGGTTAGCTGCCCTGGGATTGGTTCAGTCCTTTGTCTTTCCTTTTGGTCATGCGTCAGACGCTGCGGTAGAGACGACATACTTCATTAGGATCCGATCCAATTTCCAACAGGAGTGGCCCATCAAAGGGGAGAAGAGGCTTAAGGGATCCAAACTGAAATAGGCGGGCTAGGACAGATCTTCTCCTAATCTCTCTTTTCTTGACAGTTTTTGCTCATAGCGCCCAAGACGGGTTTTCGCCATGCCTGTCATCCCTGTTTTTACCAGTAGCGCCCTTTCGGGTTTTCACCACGTCCATGGGTTCGCTCTCTTACCCCAGATGCCCTTTCAGGTTTTCACCTGGTCCGCATGAGTTCGTTGTTTTTACCCGTGTCGCCCTTTCGGGTTTTCACCACGTCCGTCTTGCTTTGAACTCAAATTAATTATTTTCTTCTCTTTTTTTTTTGAACCAGAAAGCCACGACATGGGCGTCGATTCCATCATAGCCGGCTGAATGAAGTTCTGTGTGGTTTGTTAGCTCGGCTTATTCTGATGCAGTAGATGTTATAACTGCTTGTGGACCTTAAATAGGGCTTTCTTCCGGGTTGTAATGTGGTTGGGGTTCAAACAGGTTGGGTTTTTCTGGGGATTTGGATCTACGTTTGGGGTGATTTCTAGATTCGGTGACTCCTTTTTCTTTTGGGGGGTTTTTTATGCCCCAGTCATCATTCATTTTTTTGGGGGGTTTTTTTTTTTTTTTTTTTTTTTTTTTGGGGTACCCCTCTTTTTCTTTGTTGTTTTTTTTGGGGGGGCGCCTTCTTCTTCTTCTTTTGGTTTGGATTTTTCCTCTCTCCTTTCTTCTTTTTTTTTGGAATTTTG
This sequence comes from Chloranthus sessilifolius, assembly GCA_021018995.1. NCBI lineage: Eukaryota > Viridiplantae > Streptophyta > Magnoliopsida > Chloranthales > Chloranthaceae > Chloranthus > Chloranthus sessilifolius. The sequence goes on along the minus strand of CM037593.1, from coordinate 55,738,443 downwards.
GGTGGGGTATATGAAAGAAATGGTTGTTGGCCCGAAGTGTGTAGCAAAAAGGGGTGAAGGTTTTCAGGGAATATTCTTTTTGGCCACTTGACTTTGAAATGATGGCCTCTTTTTATGGAGCCCTTAAGCGGTCACACATATACTTTTATCAAAACTTACCTTGTCCCAAGACCTATGAGTAGAACTTACGGAGGTATCCAGCGTTGATGGGCTCAGGAAAGTGATATCCGTCCATGGTGGCGAGGTGAGCACGTATCTGGCAAAACCTCTCGGATGGCGTAGGGTCCTTCCCAATTCGCCTAAACTTCCCTCTCGGATCGGCGTGGAGACGGAAAATTTTCTTCAAGATCTGATGTCTCCCTATCTTGAGGTCTCGAGCAGCAGACGCGCTGTATAGCCGTGCAATTCTCTTTTGATAGACCTGAGTGTGGCACAAGGCCAGGAGTCTTTTCTCGTCAATTAGGTTTAGCTGTTCAAAACAAGCTCTTTCCCTCTCAGCTTCAAGTAGATGGGATTCTAAAAGGATACGGAGTGACGGTACCTCGACCTCAACGGGTAGCACGGCCTCGGTCCCATTCACAAGGGAGAATGGTGTTGCCCCTGTTGCGAAGCGGATAGACGTTCTATAGGCCCAAAGTGCGAAGGGTAACTACTCACTCCAATCTCTGTAAGTAACTACCATCTTCTCCAGGATGCGGATCAGAGTTTTGTTGGCTAACTCTAATGCTCCATTCGTCTGAGGCCTGTACGGGGATGAACGATGATGCTTGATCTTGAACCGCTCACACAAGGCCCTGATGCGCCTATTAGCGAAATTAGTGCCATTATCAGTGATGATATCTTTGGGTACGCTGAATCTGCAAATGATGTTGTTCTTGATGAACTTCTCAACATGGCTAGCTTTAATGCGCCTCTACCCATTTTGTAAAGTATTCCACAGCGACGAGGATGAATTGATGTCCTTTAGAAGCCTTAGGATTGACTTTGCCGACGACGTCGAAACCCCAGGTGGCGAACGGCCAAGGGGTGGCCATGCTGTGCAAGTCAATGGCCAGAGCGTGTATTAGGCTGGAGTGCTCTTGGCATTTGTAGCACTTCTGTACGTGCTTGCAGCAATCAGTCTCCAAAGTAGTCCAAAAGTATCCTTGCCTTAGAATTTTCTTAGCAAGCATGCGATCACGACGTGGGCTCATGAATCTCCTTCATGATCTCAACCGCTTCTTTCTGGGTTAGGCATCGGAGCAGAATATTGTCGTGAGACCGTCTATACAGGAGATCGCCGCAGATGACGTAGTTTGTTGCCAATCGTTGGATGGTGCGTTTGTCTACCTTTGATGTTCCTTCTGGAACAGTTCGGGTCTCGAGGAAATTCTTGATGTCTGAGAACCAGGGTGGTTCATCCTCTATCTCCGTAGGTCCTTCGATCAGGTGACAGAAAGCCAGTTCGTTCCTCTGCTCTATCATGATCGGCTTCATCACCACTCCATATGGAATCTCAACCATAGAGGCCAGGGTAGCCAGGGCGTCAGCAAACCGATTTCTTGCTCGTGGCACATAAGAGAAGGTGACTTCCTCAAAGCAAGTTATCAGATCCTCCAGATGTTCATGGTATGGGATCAGTTTCTCATCCTTGGTCTTCCAATCCCCGTTGGTTTGGCATATAATTAACTGTGAATCTCCAAAGACCCTATGGTGAGTTATATTTAGATCAAGAGCCGCCTGTAAACCAGCGGTACAGGCCTCATACTCGGCCATATTGTTGGTGCATGGGAAGTTCAATTTGATTGAGATGGGTATATGTGGACAAGTGAAAAATACCATTTTCACCCCTGAACTTGAGTCTTGATAGACCTTTGAGAGAACTAAATAATTGTTTTAAGTGCTTATGTTGCAGCTAACAATAAAGACATGCTTAACCATAAAAGCAGCTTAAAAGTGCCAATAAGATGACAATCCATGTCAATCCAAAGGAAGAAAGTGAAGAAACAACCTCATCAGCTGTTGAAAGGTCTGAATAGAAGAAGCAAAGACCTGGAAGAGAAGTATGGAACAATTCGAACAGAAAAATGCACTACAGAGTCCTTTTCGCAAAGAACCTGTACTTTTCGCAAAGAACCTGAAACTCTGCGAAAAGGAATAAAACTCCAGGCGTAGCATTCGAAGAGCATCTGAACTGTTCGAAGAGAGGATTGAACTTTACGAAAAGAAGAAAACACAATTCAAATAGAACCAGAACATTGCGAAAAGAGCTTCAGGAGTCACAACACTTTGCGAAAAGGCCCCTAAGCTGTGCGAAGAGGCATTCTGGAGATTCACAGCTTTAACAAGGGCAATTCAGTAATCTGTTGCATGTGTCCCAATGCATTTTAAAACCTAGGGACATTCCAGAGGGTTCTAAGCATGAAGCGAAGGAATATTCCACCCCACGTGAGCACCTAGAGAGGGAATAACTTGGCGGGAACTTCTAGAAACTCTAACAAACTTTCAAATGCATAATAGAATTGATGCCTTTTTCACCTGATTGGCTAAACCAGATTGAGGAATTCTGATTGGCCAGAACAGATCTGGATCCCTGTGCTCGACTACCATTGGTCAATACAGATCTCAGAACCTCTGATTGGTTGATACACATCTGAGCTGGACCTGGGGAAAGCTATAAATAGACGAAGCATTTGCCCAATTGGGGCATCAAGATTTTGAGTTTCATTTCTAATCCCCCATTTTCCAGCCAGACAGCTTGTCTGCCATCCTTGTAATAGCCTACCTTGTACTTGCATTTGAGAGCTATGAGATACTACTGTAACTCAAAGGAGAGTTTGCATCCAAGACTGCAAATCCGAGAGCTGTTAAGTCGTGCTCTGTAAATTGTAAGGTTGAATTTTAAAAGGTTGCTGTAAACTATGCATTCTCCGTTGGACTCATGTCAAGGGTTTCCTCTGATCTCCTCAGTACATTAGACTCCTTTAGATTCATTGTTTTGCATACAATTTCCCTTGATTCATTAATCCTGTGAGAATTAGTGTTTGTAACCTAGTCTCTTACAACATTTGTAGTGATGTTTCTTGTTCTAAATTGAGAATTTGGATTAAAGACTATTGGATGGTTTGTGGCCATTAAAGTGGACAGACCATAGCCATAAGTGTAAGCCTAATCCTTGAATTAGATTTATCTCTCTTACATCTGTGCTTGTAGCCAGATGAAGATTGGATCACCTCTGTTGAGCTGCAGTTATTCTCATTAGATTTCAAAGACCAAATCAGATTTAGATATTACTTCTCCATCTTTGTTTCAATCATTCCCCCAACTCGAATCTCGATCATTTAGTTTAAATTTTTCTTTGTTTTTAGTTAGTTAAACGTGACAAATTCAAACCTCTCATCTTATCAGTTTTCTAGATAGGATAGGAAGCCAGATCTGGTAGCTCAGATCTGAAGGTTTATCTTGTATTTTAGACAAATTCTCTGTGGACGATCTTTCACTCACTTACATTTAAAACTTGCTACAATTGGCCCTGATCTTGCAGGCTAATTCTCGCGAGAGTGAATGCAACTTTAGGTATGTCTTCGATAGGTTGCCTTTGGCTGCTCGATAGGTTCAAGAGGACCTATCGGAAGGTTCAACTCCAACTTTTTGCACCTCGCGAGAAACACTGCTGTGCGACCGTGGATCCTCTCGAACCCATCGCGGCGATGCGCTCGCCTTGGATAAAATGTAGAGTCGCCACCCGGAGCTTTTGGTGACCCGGGAAACCTTCAAATCGATATTTTGAGCACCGAAGTGCTAAATATGACTGATTTACCGGTCTTTGCCAAAGGCTCTAGGGTAGGGGCTTCGGTTATCGATCGGGAAGGGTTTAGGCACCCGATCAACCCGCACGTAGCGGTCTCTATCTATGGCCAAAAATGAAAATAAAAAGGGCGGAGTTTCCCCTTGCCCGAAGGCAATACGGTCCTATCAAGCTTTGAGCCAAACTGAAATTTCGGATGCGTAACGGCTTGAATCCTTGGACGGAGGAGACACCAAGAAGGTAGAGGAAGAGAGGGGTGAGTCGGAGCTCACGGGCCCTTGTTGAACCGTGGAAGATCTTCACTTTGGCGTGCTTCCGATGGCTTAAATGGTGTGAAAATGGGTTATAATGCTAGGATTCAATAAAGTACGGGGTGTAGAGTGAAGCTAGAGGCTAGACTTTAGCAAAAGGGAGTGATTTAATGGTGGAAATGGGTTGAAATAGGTGAAGTATGCATGCTGGAATTCTGGAAAGTATTGGCATTTTCTCTCACTAGGGTTCTCTCTTAAGCACTTCTCTAATCTTTCAACAAAACTTCAACCCTTAAGGAAGAGGGGGGCCTCTCTATTTATAGAGAAGGGATGGGTTAGGGGCTTACTTAAGAGCTAATTGGTTTAGCAATTAGGTAATCCCCCATCTAAGGTTTTTTAGGTTTTCAAGGTCCTAGGGTTTTGGGAAACTGGTTTCAATGGCAGATGATGGGGTGAGACCATGGGTGACTTAAGGGTTGCCAATAAGCTCAAAGGGGGTGCAACCAATCTCAAGACACCCACCTCAGCCAAGGGGATGGTCTGAGGGTCAAACTAGATGGAGGAAATTCGAGCTACTGATGACAGTTACTATAGCTAAACTGGGCGTATATATTATATACGCCCAGTTTAGGAACAGTAATTTTCACCAAAATCAGGGGAGTTTTGAGAAGATGAAACCTGTGGTGGGTCCCACCTATCTATGGGATATATATACGCCCAAATTTTTCCTCAAAATAGGCGGCGATATAATATATACCTGAGTAGTAATCTAAAATGGTCAAGGGCGTATGTAATATCTACGCCTGTGTAAAATTCATGATTTTATGTGAAACTTAAAATGGCCATAACATTTGAACCGTAGCTCCAAATTGGGTGATCTTTGGCTCGTTGGAAAGCTGAAGAAGTCCTCTTTCCAACGGTATATGGCTCATCCATGGTACTAGTCTGTGTGAAATTCTATAGCTCTCCTCCCATCAACCACAAGAAGGGTTTAAGTTAGGTCTGGGAAGGGATTCTAGGATGTAGGGGTGGCTTCTAAGGATTGGGTGAATGGCTCTAAAGGTCTTAGAGTGATTCCTACTAGTCTAGGTAGGTTCCTAAGGGTTCAGGGGGGTGCCATTGGAAGCACAGGGGTACATTTCTCCCGAAGTACAGATTGATCGGGCCTTGGGCCGAATTTGGGTGTCTACAGATGCCCCTCTTTGGTATTATTCGATCACTAATGATCGGATGCCAAAGACAAGAGACATCCGAAGTGGTCCAAGGCACGTTTGATGGGTCTGCCTGGTTCAACTCAATTCTCAAACATTCATGGTGATGGTGAGTATACGTAAGCCCTCTCAAACATTCATGGTCTGTACCTCAAAGCTAACAGTCCCCAAGCGCATTGCAACATTACTGGGCATAACTGCGATGATCACAAAAAGTGTAAGCCCGCTAGCCGGGATATCGTCCTCTTCCTGAGGGAAATTGTTGATTTGTGATGTTCAGTCTTAATCTGAACCAGACAGCTCCATGAAACAGGATGATCTATCTATGCTATAGAATTGATGCGAAGCATACAAAGCGAAGGCCTACAAACTTGTGCCCAATCCTATGGAACATCGACAGCTCCACTGGATTGGCTGCGGGTGCCCTTACCTAGGTAAGGCTCGGAGTCTTTGGGCGAACCAATCAACCTCGAGGTTGCTTTAGCATAATTTACCCGAGTGGAGGGAATATTGATGTCGCAACACTTCTTGGGAATGCATGCTCATTCTCAGAGTAATTCTTTTTTGTTTTTTTTTATTTTTTTTGTTTCAAGGCCTCTAAGCGGAGCTCAAGGACCTTTGACAATTTTATTCTTGCACATCTCTTTAAGTGGATTAAATGCCAGTTGATACACCTTTAAGAGTGCGTGCGCCATGCTGGGGATAGGTATACCTTGGGGGATGTGCGCATTCCAGTGGTGAGGAGCTCCTGATTCATATGAATCGGAGTGCCTTAACTCGAGACAAAGCTAGAGATCGGGCTAGAACCAAACATCCCTCGAAAGAGATGGCCAATTCTAGCCTCCGTCCCTAATGAAATCACATCTTACTAACTATGCACAAACAGACACCCATCAGGGGCGGTAAGCAGCAAATAGGCGCGAACGGAATCCTCGACCCTAAGGTACAATTTATGAGGACAACGACCATCCTGCGGATACCCAGACGCAAGTGCGTACAGTCAACAGGGACACCGTGCCTATACATGTTTTAAGCCTGTGTAAAAGGAAATAAAAAGGGAAAAGGGCCCTTTGGTCTGTATGTTTGCACATAGTTTGGTTGGTTGTAATTTCACTTTTGGCGGGTCAGTTTCGACTGACAATAGACTTTTTGAATGGTCTGAAGTTGGGGGCACTCTTGGTCAATATCAATCCGAAGGTGGATGACCAGAGTGAATGCTTGGAAGGTGGGGTCCACCCACTCAGGGTTTTCACTAAGCAGCAACAAGTTGTTATTTCTTCTCCTTTTCTTCCTTTTTTTTTTTTCTTTTTTTTTTTTGTTTTAATTGAGACTCCGGGAATGCTCAAGCTGCCTTTATTTTACACGTATCCTTGGGCGAATGAACTTGCCATGTCGATATACCTTAGGGACATGTGCATTCCGGTGATGGGTTCTTGGTTTGCCTGTCGGATCAGGCCTTGACTTCTGCTGGGGGAGATCTGGGGCTAAGTGTATGCTCCCGGTGATGAATGAAATTCATTTGCCTGCCAGATCAGGTACAAAGTGTCCCTGCATGAGACGGGGTTCAAGAACTTTCGGGTGAACCCGATCATTCTGAATTGATTTAACAGGGCTCTCGAGGTGGGGCAAACAGACGTTGCGACGCTCTTGTGAGAACCAGCGTTGTATTTTTTTATTATTGTTCTTTCTCTTTTATTTTTTTCTCTTTTTTTGATTTTGTGGGCGCATTAGGTGGGCGCCTACGGATCTAGATCCGTTTGTTGTAACACGGTCCCTTTGGGATAATCGAAGGAAACTCGAAGGGTCATTTGGGGATGCGTGCACCATGGCCGATGACACGTGGGCCTGGAAGGGGGTCCGGATCGGGGTCCATAGCGTACAAGGGGGCCGTGGGGCCTTAAAATCAAAAAAAGGAGGTCGGGCAGTTTAAAAACTGCCATTTTTGGTCGGGCGTATATAATATATACGCCTGACCAAAATCTGGCGAAAAATGGTCTGGCGTATATATTATATACGCCCGTCTAAAATCTGGTAGTTACAAAACTGCCCGAGCCCGAGCATAAAAGGGGCCCCCTTTTCAAATTCTCTCTTCCTACCTCCTTTCCTCTTGAGTCCGGGACAACCCCTTAGGGTTTTTTTATTTGATTTGGCTTGAGTTCTATTACCGGCGGCCGCGGGTGTGGATCGAAAGGCGCTTATCCTCTGCCGCTACTCATTTTTCTCTCCTATTGAAGGTAATTATTACCTTCCCCTTATTTTTCTTTCGAATTTTTGATGCTATTGCCTCTTTCTTTTGTTTTTGATGAAATGCTTTGTGATGCCTATATTTCCTTTTTCTCCTTTTCTTTTTTTTTTTTTTTACTTCTTTTTTTTTGGTTGTTTTAGTTGTTGCTGTTTTTTTTTTTTCGCCTTTTTTTTTTTTACTACTAACCCAAAGGAAAAGAGACGCCTATATTTATACACACATTTTTTTTGTTTGGATTAATATGCAAAAGAAAAGAGATGCCTACATTTATACACACATTTTTTGGTTTGGATATAATATGCAAAAGGAAAGAGCCAAAAGAAAAGAGATGCCTATATTTATGCACACATTTTTTTGGTTTGGATTTAATATGCAAAAGAAAAGAGATGCCTATATTTATACACACATTTTTTGGTTTGGATTTAATATGCAAAAGAAAAGAGATGCCTATATTTATGCACATATTTTTTTTTGGGATTAATACGCACACACACATTTTTTGTTAATGGGTTAGCACACACGCAATTTTTGTTTCTCTTTTGGATTGGTACACGCATCTTTTTTTTTTCCTTTTTTTCTTTTTTTAGTACACATACACACATTATTATTTTTTTTTGGATTAGTATACTCGCACATGGTTTTTTTTTTGTTTTGTTTTTTGTTTTTTTTTTGTATACACACACATCTCCTTTTTTCTTGGGTCAGTGCCCACACACACATGATTTTTGTTTTTTAGTACACACACTTTCTTCTTTTTTTTTTTTTACTTCTTTTTTTTTTAGTACATACACATGGTTCTTTTTTTTTTTTGGATTAATGCATATATATATATATATACATTTTTTGTTGGCAATCCCCTCATATGCCGATGCGTCTTATATTTTCAGGATGTCTGGTGACGAGGGGCATGATCGGCAGAAGAAATTTGAAATAGCCCTCTGACCCTGTGGGGAACAGTTCATTGTGTCTCAGCGCTCCTCCCAGCCTTGGTATGAGATGCAAGGCGAGGCCGCCCACACTGGTCTCCTCTACTGCCAGCACACCCATATGTCCAACTTCGGGATCGTTGGTCAGGTAAACAGATGGACCCCTTCCTCCTTTCTGCTTTTTTTTCCCTTTGATGCCCTCATTATATCTCCCTGCCCCTATCTGATTGATGCCTTCTGCTTGCAGCCCCTGACGCACATTATGTTCTGAGGCGGTTGGTTTAACCTCCAGCGTCTTGTGCTTTACCTTCCCCCAGTGGTGAAGGACCTACTCACTGCTGCCGGTTTTGGGGACTTCATTTCGTGCCCCGCTGTAAGAGCTGATACGGCCTATTTAAAAGCGCTGATAGAGCGTTTTCGCCTCGAGATGATGACATTCCATATGGCCGTGGCAGAGATGGCCTTCACTCCGACGGACTGGTCTATGATCACTGGGGTCCGTATTGGAGGTGTGCCCGTAGTACTTACCCGCACACCAGGTAGGGAGGAGGTGATTCAGCTGCTAGGGGCCTGCCCGTCCTCAGGGAACGTTCGGGGCTCGGAGGTCAAGCTATCCTGGTTGGTTGATCAGTTTGGGCCTAATGAGTTGGTGGATCAGGGGCAGCCTGACATGGACATTTACATCGAGCCTGCGCGCGCACTTATGCTGGCCCGCATCTCCTTACTGTTCCTCCTGGGCAAGACTCTCCTCTCCAACACCAGTGGAAGGCGAGTCTCTTTGTCCCTGCTCAGCCTAATGGTGAACTGGGAGACCGTGCATCGATTCGATTGGGGCGGCGCTGGCTATGCCGTACTCATGTCCAGCCTAAAGCGGGCCGTTCTTGGGAAGTCTAACTCCATTGTGGGTTTCTGGCCTGCCATCGAGGTATTTTTTCTTTTGTTTTTAGCTTACTCAATTTTCTTTTATAGCATACCTGTCCTCATCTGCTTGCTTTCTCAGGTCTGGGGGTACCTTCACTTTTAGCCGGGTAGCCCTCTGCTTCAGTCTAATATTGCTACGTTCCCCCTCATGAGTAACTGGCACGTGGGTCATAGTCGGGATGTAGGTATGAAGCATTTGGAGTTAGGACTGCGCTCTCAGTTCGACCTGTTGATCCCAGAGCAGGTAAAGCGATTCCCTGTTTGTGAATTTGGCAGCTCGACCACATGTCAAATGTGCATCCCCTTCGATTTTTCTTCTTTACGAGGTCATCCTCGACCTTACATAGGATCCCCTTTGGAATTTGGCCTCAGTGGGCCCTCTCTTTCTTTGGACCGTCGCATCATCTTTCTCTACGGGTCCTGGACTAGGGCCTATTATTTAGGGGAGAGAGCGGTTCATCAGTATCGCCCTCTCTTTGTCGTGCCCCAATCTCCTCCCGTCGATGTGTTGGCCCCAGAGGGCTCCATTGATGAGCTCACTGCTCACTTTCTTCATCATGGGGTTCCTATCGATGACCTTCTCTGCACAGGGTGTCGGTCTTGAGATGCGACTCCTGCCTATCATTTCTTACTGCCTCGCTTTGTGCGTGGTGCTAACTTTTTAGCTTTTGGCAGGCCGCGATCTCAGGTAATGCCCCTTTTCTTCTTTCATTCAACAGCTTTCATGTGGTTACTTTGATTGACCTGTCGCCCTTAATGATAAAATATTTCTCTCTACAGTTTGAGCAGGGCGGCGACTCAGATGAGGGGGGAGAGGAGGCCATTCCCTATAATGCAACAGGTGCTGGACCTTCCGATCCTTTCGGGGCTAGTGCCTCTGGCGTGGCTTCAGGTGCTGGGCCCTCTGACCCTTTTGGTGTCGGTGCTTCTGGTAGTTCGCCCGTCAAAGTCCAGGGGACTTCAAGCGCCCGGATGATGCCTTTTTGTCACGCGTGTGTGCCGACGTGGCCGAAAAGGCACAGATTTTTGCTGAAGCTATCTAGGTCCCACCTCCCGAGCTGATTCCTGGGGTAATCTCTATCTTGTTGCTCTGTTCTCTTTCCCTTTGAATTATGCTGATGGCCAGTGTGACTAACACCTCCTTTTTCTTACTAGCAAGGATTATGAGTTGGCAGTGAGTCAGGCCGAGTACTACCGTAACCTCGTTGGGCTTAGGGAGACCGAAGTGGTGAGTGAATGCTGGCCTAACCTAGTCATTTTCCTAGTTCACTTTCCGCCTATTTCTCTATTTGATGGCTTTTGGTGTACGTCTGCAGCGTGCTCGTGAAAAGGAGTCGCGCTCCTTGCTTAGCCGTATCTCTTAGGCATGGACTCGGGTGGGGGAGACCCGTACCTTTCAAAGTGCAAGCCGGCGCCGGAAGAAGTCGAAGGGGGCTGCCCAGGACTAGTTTATTTCCTGCACATTTGACATAATGAAACAGTTTAGACTTGGCTTTATTTGGGGATATGTAATAGCAACGAAAATTTCTTTTTGTTTAGTTTTTATTTGTTTGGATGGTTTATAATTTTTGTGGTTTATATGAATGTTTTATTTGGGTATTCCTTTGCTTTGGCGGTTTCCTTCCTCTTTTCCTTGCTTGGAATGGACTAGCACCTCTCCAATGATGAGGTTGATCATGCAGGTGACCATTCGTATGTGACCTACGGGCAGCGCGCCACCCGAGTGTTTCTCATGGGTGTGGCATGGCCTGTTAAGTAGTGAAAAATACCATTTTTTACCCCTAAACATGAGCCTTGAAAGACCCTTGAGAAGACTAAATAAGTGCTTTAGTGTGCATTTTACAGCTAACCAATCAGACAGGTCCAAATCCGAAAAGCATCCCAAAAAGATCAAAAAGCTGACAGCTCATGTCAAGTTTAAAGAAGGAGTGAAGAAACAGCCTCAGAAATGGCTAAAGAGGGTCTAACAGAGCAGACAAAGACCTGAAGCAAGAGAGAGTTCAATTCGCAAAGAACTTCTACTATTCGCAAAGAAGAATGGGAGCCTAGAGTTCAATTCGCAAAGAACTTCTACTATTCGCAAAGAAGAATGCGAGCCTAGAGTTCAATTCGCAAAGAACTTCTACTATTCGCAAAGAACCTTGAACTTTGCGAAAAGAAGAAAACACTCCTCGAAAAGAAGATTGAACTTTGACAGAGCTTGAAGTCATTGAACTTTGTGAAAAGGCCCTGAACTCTGCGAAATGGCATTCGGGATTTGCACTCGTCCAAGGGTGTTTCAGAAACTTTGCACGCGCAATGCAATCAAAAGACCCGAGAACATTAGGAAGGTTCCAATCAAGATCCAAGGCATATTCCAACCCATGTGGCGCCCAAAGTTAAATTACAGCGGGAACTTCCGAAGCTCAAAAGCAATTTCAAACCCATAATGTAATTGATGCTTCTAGCTCTGATTGGTGAACGGATCAAGCGATTCGATTGGCGAAACGGATCTGGATCCCGGTGCTCGACTCCTATTGGTTGATACACATTTGAGTGGCTTAGGAAAACTATAAATAGACGAACCATTTGCCCAATTTGGGTATCCAGTTTTAGAGTTTTCATCTCTGTTTCCCTCATTCATTCGATAGCTTATCCGAACCCCCGTAATCCCTTCTTGTAGTTTACCTTTGAGAGCCATTGTGAGTGATTTGTACTTCCAAGTTCGGATTTAAGATGTAAGTCGAGGGCTCTCTAAGCCGTGCTGTAATTGTAATTTTGGATTTTAAAAGGTTCTTTGTAATTTGTGTCTTCTCCATTGGAGTCATGTCGAGGGTTCTGAATGTTCACCTTAGTGCATTAGACTTCTTTAGATTCACTCATCCGCATGCAACTTCCCTTAATTCATCACCCCTGTGCGAATTAGCGTTGGTAACCTAATTCTAGCAGCATTTACAGTGATGTTCATGTTCTAAACTAAAGAATAGGCCACGACTAGGCAGCGGATCTGTGACCATTTAAGTGGATAGATCACGACCATAAGTCTAAACCTATTCCTTAATTCGGATTTATTTCTCTTACATCTGTGCTGGTAGCCAGATGAAGATTGAATCTGCTTTGTTGAACTACAGATTCTCCATTAAAATTCAGAGGCTAAAGTACATGAAGCTATTATTTCTGCATTTGTCTTATTTTAAACATCTCCCCAACTCGGATCTGGATCATGTAGTTAGTTCTTCTCTTTATTTGCTTATAGTTAAATGTGACACAATCCAACACTCTCTTTTATCTATTCTTGTTTTTAGATAATTATAGAGCCAGATCTGGTAGCATAGATCTGGAGGTTTATCTCTCAGTTTAGACAAAATTCTCTGTGGACGATCTTGAAATACTTACTTTTAAAACTTGCTACAATTGGCCCTGATCTTGCAGGCCAGTGTTAGCCCCAATGTGCTGATATCCCTTTCATAAGTTAACATCCATATAACTTAGCATTCTTTAATTCTTTAATTTTTGATTCATAATGCACACATTTATGGCACACTTGGAGCAACAACAAGTTTTTGGCGCTGTTGCCGGGGAAGTTTGTTCTAAAATAAGATAGACCTAAGTTTTTCTATTTTGTAGATTTGATTTTTATTTTAATTTTTGCTTTAAACCTGCACTTTTCATTCCAAGTGCTTGATTAAATGTCTGACGATTTGTATAGAAAACACATTTCTTTGCAGAATTTTTATTTTTTTATTTTTCGAGTTTTATTCTTTGCCTTCTAGTTATTTGAATAAATCTTTCGCCACTCTTTTGTCTTTTTGTCAAATTTGGGCGTGCTTTGAGTTTTTCATTTATTTTCATTTATTTATCAGTCATTTATTAATTTTGTTGTTATTTTTATGCTGTCAATGCGTAAAAGGAAAGGAAAGTTCTTAAATAGACAGTTTCTTTGTACCAAACTCTCTCTCGAAGTTGTATGTTTGGCAGGAGAACCCTCAATCGAGATTCTCCGTTAAATTTAGAAGTTGAAAGACTCTAAGAAACCGACATACATCACGGACATCTCTGAAATGGGTGAAGAACATAGATTGTTAAGAGACTACTTTGCCCTGGTGCTTATAATTCCCCATTTTGCATTCAATTTCCACAGTGGAGGAAATTATGAAATTAAGTCCTCCACCATCCAAATGTTGCCTTCATTCCATGGATTGAGTAAGGAAGCCCCTTACAAACACATTGATGAATTTCTCTTTATGCACAACATTTAACATATGGGTGGGTCAGAGGCAACCAAGCTTAGGCTCTTTCCTTTTCATTAAAGGACAAAGCTAGAGCATGGTTATCTATGTTAGCACCAAAACAAAGATCACATCATGGAATGATTTGCAATGTCAATTTTGTCAAAATATTTTCCAATGACTAAAACCAATAGCTGAGACAAAGCATCATCTCTTTCTCCCAAAACTCAATGAAACTTTCCATGAAGCATGGGAAAGGTTTAAAGAACTGCTAAGGCAATGCCCTCACCATCAAATTCCTAAATGGCTGGTTCAAAGCTTCTATCAAGGAACTGATCAAGGGCAAGAACATGGTGGATGCCTCTTGTGGAGGTACCTACTTGCAGAAAAGCAGTTGAAGAGGTTTGGGACCTCTTTGAGGTGATTGGAGAAAATTCAACCCAATGAGGAATCTACGCAAGGACACGAGAATCCATTAGGATGAATAATCCCCAATTCACAAGAGGAAAGTTTATGAAGTCAATGAGTTTGGAAAGGAAAGTGGATAATTTGACCACAAAATTTGATAGGTGATGGACTCATTTAAAGCTCCAAATGGGTCAAGAGTAGAGGAGGCATGTCCGATATGCGGTCCCCACTCATTCCATTGATCAATGTCGCATCACAATTTCGAACTCATGATGGAACAAGCTCATGCTCAGTCTTATGGATGATGCAATCGAATGACTACCCATGGAGATCTCATCCTAATCTCGGGTGGAATCAGGAAATTACCAGCTAGCAAGACCTCAAAATCAATTACCTTTCAAACACCTCACCATATCGGAGAATTTTTATAATAAATCAAATTTTCAATGACCTAACCAACAACAAGCCATGCAATGATGCACCAGCCCTGCCCTCCTAGATCCACGACCTTTGAAGAGCGGGTCTTGAGTTCACTTCAAAATCTTGGAACTACATCTCGGGTGAACCTTCAAGTCAGAGCATACAAAAAATTGAAGAAACTCTGGGCCAACTCTCAAATTCATTGGCTAAGAGGGACGAGGGTAAACTACCAACCAACCCGTGAACAATCCTAAGGGATATTCATGGTTGGTGAATCCTCAAATGGCCATGAGGAAATCAAAGTCGTGACTACTTTGAGAAGTGGAAGAATAATAAACAACACTGGGTAGTGAAGAGGAAAAAGATGAAGAACAAGTGCAGAACAACAAATTTGGATAGCAATATGGTACATTGATTTACATGAAAATTCAAAAAATGAAAAATGAAAAATAATAAAATTGTTGAAAAAGATGAGGAGGAGAAATTTGATCCACACCTCCCATTTCCCCATGCAATGAAGTCAGTTTCTCCTTTTGATAAAGGAAACAAAAAAATTGAGGAAATGATGGAGACATTCAAGCAAGTTAAAATTAATCTACCTACGCTTAATGCAATCAAGCAGGTCCACCTTATGCAAAATTTCTCAAAGTGTGCACCCACAAAAGGCAATCTAGGATACATTTATCCAAGAAGGCCTTTCTTTGTGGAGAAAATCAACCAAGTGCTATCAATTGCAACACCACCTAAGATGCAAGACCACAGGAATCCCCACAATCCCCTGCATCATTGGGGAGCACACCATTGAGAAAGCCTTGCTAGATCTGGGTGCTAGTGTCAACCCGCTTCCCTATTCATCTATGAGAAGCTAGGTTTGGGAGAATTGAAACCCACTCAAGTGGTGTTACTGAAATAGTCAGATCTGAAAAGGAAACCTATGGGGTTGATTGAAGATGTTTTGGTAGGAGTAGACAAGTTTTTCTACCTAGACTTTTTGGTGTTGGACATGGAACCAACCAAAAGTACCACCGCCATCCCCTCGTCATTGGAAGACCATTCACAGCTATGACTAATGCATGCATTCAATGCAGTGTCCGGCATCATGGAGGTGTCTTTTGGAAATATGAAAGTTAAATTGAATGTGTATAATCTTGTTACTCAACCTCAATTCTCTGGAGGAATGTTTCCATGTTGACATCATTGATGAGTGGTGGAGGAGTCTTTACAAACATTTCGCAAGGTAAAGACTCCACCACGTAATTTAAAAATGATTGGGGATCCAGAAAGAAGGAAAAGGGAGATCAAATTCAACGGGAGTCTGCTTTGTGCAAGGCACTCACCAACAGTCATCAAGTTCTCGCTCTTGGAGACCTGCTCCTCTCCCTCTTCCACAAGTTACCAAGGAAGCTTCAACTCACTGAACTGGAAGAACTGAGGATGGATGCCTACACTAGCTCCAGATTGTACAAAGAAAAGGTTAAATCATTCCATGATAGGAGCCTCATGAGAAAAGAGTTCATACCGGGGTCCAAGGTATGGTTATTCAACTCTAAACTTAAATTCTTTCACATCAAATTGAGATCCGTATGGAAGGGCCATACACTGTCATCAAGGCCTCCCCCTCAGGAGCTGTGGATATTTCAGATCCCAAGGATGGAAGAATACTCAAGGTAAATGGTCAGCGGCTCAAACCATGCATTGAAAACACCCAGGAGCCCTTGCTGCCCACCTATCATCATGAATCTCCAAAAATCTGATGGTAGAAAAGTGTATAATATGTTTGTACAACATTGTTTTTCTGATTTTTGCTGTTTCTGTCTATTTTTCTCCTACGCATAGTGTAAATACACTTCAAAGTTCAAATCGCAAAGTAAAAAATCTTTATTCGAAAGTTCAAAGTTCTATTCGAATCCGATTGAGTCAGATGAACTACTCGAAAAGAACCATGTTCTGTTCGAATAGTTAAAATTTCCTTTTCGAATAGAAAATCTGGGGAAAAGTCCTTTGCGAAAAGATCTTTCTGGAGCCAAATCCATTTCGAATAGACATACTGAAGCTCAGTTCTTTGCGAACTACACTTTCTCAAGATTTTTTACCTTTCGAAAGACACTTTTGCTATTCGAAATAGAGAAAAGGACTCTTTTGGACTAAAGCTGGAGCAGATCTGCTTGAGTTTGCATCCCCTTCTCCTTTGCATTCATTTTCTATGTGTAAATTCTTGCGAACCAGCGGTTCTACTGTGTTTAATGTTTTTTTTTATTTTTATAACTTCTGCATCTTTTAGGCATCTTTTTTTTTTGTTTACAAAAACCAAATACAAAATAAAAGAAAATGAAAACACAAATAGAAAATCTCTGAGTTGTTTCTCATTATTTTCAGCAGTAGTAAATAAGGGCTCTTGTTGAGCCCGGGCTGATCCAAAACAAGTAAAAAAAAAAAAAAAAAAATTTATAAAAACAAAGAAAATATAGACATATATAGATATCTTCCGAATGGGCTGTTTTTCTCCATTTGCATCCACTTTTCCCATCTGGACCTGCTGAGATCATTTTTCTTTTTTAGGAATCATGTAGGATAATGTGTAGTGGATCATAGGTCGCTTTGAATATTCAATGGACCCACTTGATTTTATTTTCCTTGATTTCTTCATCATAAATGGGTCTCGGATGTGTGAACCCCTGCTTTTAATATGTGCTCCCATGCTTCATTATTTTTTCATACACATCATCACCAAAGGGGTCAATCTTATGAATCTTGCTTTTCAACGTATTCCTGCTAATCATTTTTATAATCACTTAGATTCATAAGTATCTCAGGCTTTTGGGTTTGTTTCTTTGGGCTTAGGATATATCATTTGGCATTAGATTTTCTGTTTTAGGAATTTTAGTTTCAAATTCTGTTTTTAGATCGCTGATTTTTTTTCTTTCTTAGGTTAATGTGTCCTCGTTTTATTGATTTTCGTCATTTTTCTGTAAATATAGTTAGTTTATAACTTTGTTTTCCTATTTTGCAGTCACAAATTCAGTTTTTGTATCAACACTTTTCTTTTCTTTTTTTAACTTTGTATTCGTTCCTTACCTTGTTTTTACTGTTTCTCTGCTATTAGCATTAGTTTCCTTCCATTTGCATAGTAATCCTTCTATTTGTTAGATTTTATTTAGCAGTTCTAGCGTTGTTTTGTTGATTTTTCTTGCATTTGTATATCATGTTTTTCATTTCCTTGCTCATATCTTCAGTTTTACATTTTTATTTTCTGCTGCATATAGTTTAGATTTTTTTTCTGTTCTTAGTTTTTCTTTCTTCTTTTCCCCTCCTGCTCCAAGTCTCACAATGTCTAGTACAATGAGGCCAATGTTCATCTTAGGTTTGGGGTATGGAAAAGCAGGTCCCGCCATGGGATAATTAGCATAAGGGCATCACAATCACCAAAGTAATCGAAATGAATCAATTTACTTAAGAATCATGACAATGTGGAAATTTTAAAATTTTCTTTGCATGAATTTAGACATTCTAAACCCTACAATATTCCACATTTCCATGATGTTAACACCAGTAAAATACACTTGTATTAGCACATAGCAAGTCCACAGGAAGAGAAAAAGGTAAAGATATACTTAAAAGCTCAAGGAAAAACCATAACCAGTGAGAATTGAGCCTATATGTTTTACATCTCTGTTGAAGAGTGACTGAGGCAACCCTTTTCTGATTCAAAGGACTGGCTGAGGCATTAGATCCACTAGAAATTAGGAAACTCCAAATCAAAACAAGCAACAGCATTCATGAAACTGAGGAAAAGATCAAGGCCTTCTTTGGACAGCTTGAGCTTAACAGAACCAACCAAGAAAGATCTGCCCTTGTTTGTACCCCAATTGAGCTATAAATCCTACAATGCTTCATCAAAACACCCATTTTCTTGAACCAATGGAACCAATTCAGCCTTCCCTCACCTTGAGAATTAGTTAAAGGAGAAAGAAGTAAAGATGGAACATTTCTGGGCAAATATCAAAATAAATGAAGAAGAAATACCTCAAAAATGGGCAGTATGGTGACTGAGAAAGTAAAAGAAAAACAATGTGAAAAAGAAGCAAGCAAAAAAAGGCAAAAAGGGGAACTTTATGTTGAAAATTCAAGATCAAAGGAAGAAGAACTGAGTACTTTGAACACGAGAATCTCAAAAGAAGCTAAACTCAAGAAGGTGGAGTCATGAACCACCTCCTTCAATTTCTGACTTCTCAAAAATCCAAACACTGCTCAACCTTCCTATGCAAACCTCACTCCATGAGCCATACAACAAACCCAAACTAAAAGTCCTTGTGATCCAAAGTTGAGTGAATCATGTGGAGATAAGCAGTTTCCCAATCTATGGTGAGGAGATGTCAAGGATGCCAGCACCTAAGAATCATGCCTATGCTCATGCTTACAAATCCATTTGGGAGATGTAACTGCTCTTGAGCTTGAGTGAAAATGAACCCTTCAACAAAAATCTTGATGAGAGTACACCCTGGTAAGTGTTTGGGTTGGAACTTGAGCACATTAAGTATGACTTATAACCTAATTTTTATTCAAATGATGAACTCTCGACACATTTGCATGATTTCTATGGCTGCTCACAGTTGGAAAGAGTGAAACATTCAAAAGGATTATAAATGTTGAAATCCCCTTGCAAACAATAAACCTAAATTTCTGTTTAAACATTGATTCAAGAGTAACTAATTTTGATCTTTGATTGCTCATGGGATGACAGTGCACTAATGCCAACTGTCCCATGGAGAAGTTTGTGGGTACCTTCACTGAAAACCCTCAGAGACTTCACTCCTCCTCTAGGGATCACCTAGGGGTTTAAAAGGCTTGTTGCATATGCTAAATGCACGTGCTTCCTACAAAAGTGGCTCTTTATTTTGCTTTTACGTTTCTTTGCTCAGGCACTAGCAAAGCTTAGGTTAGGGGGTGTGTTAAGTAGTGAAACATACCATTTTTCACCCCTAAACATGAGCCTTGAAAGACCCTTGAGAAGACTAAATAAGTGCTTTAGTGTGCATTTTACAGCTAGCCAATCAGACAGGCACAAATTCAAAAAGCATCCCAAAAAGATCAAAAAGCTTACAACTCATGTCAAGTTTAAAGAAGGAGTGAAGAAACAGCCTCAAAGAATGGCTAAAGAGGGTCTAACAGAGCGCATAAAGACACAAGCAAGAGAGAGTTCAATTCAGAACTTCTACTATTAGAAGAATGGGAGCCTAGAGTTCAATTCGCAAAGAACTTCTACTATACGCAAAGAAGAATGAGAGCCTAGTGTTAAATTCGCAAAGAACTTCTACTACTCGCAAAGAACCTTGAACTTTGCGAAAAGAAGAAACAACTCCTCGAAAACAAGATTGAACTTTTAACGAGCTTGAAGTCATTGAACTTTTAAAAGGCCCCTGAACTCTGAAATGGCATTACGGGATTTGACCGTCAAGGGTATTTCAGAAACTTTGCATGCGCTAATGCAATCAAAAGACCGAGGAACATTCCTAAGGTTCCAATCAAGATCCAAGGCATATTCCAACCCATGTGAGCCCAAAGTTAAATTACTCATGGCGGGAACTTCCGTAAGCTCAAAGAATTTCAAACCCATAATGTAATTGATGCTTCGCTCCGATTCGAACCAGATCAAGCAGTTCTGATTGGCCAGAACAGATCTGGATCCTGGTGCTCGACTCCTATTGGTTGATACACATTTGAGCTGGCTTAGGGAAAACTATAAATAGACGAACCATTTGCCCAATTTGGGTATCCAGATTTTAGAGTTTTCATCTCTGTTTCCCTCATTCCGGTCAGATAGCTTATCTGAACCCCCTGTAATCCCTTCTTGTAGTTTACCTTTGAGAGCCATTGTGAGTGATTTGTACTTCCAAGTTCGGATTCAAGACTGTAAGTCTGAGGGCTCTCTGAGAAGCTCAGACTGTAAGTCTGAGGGCTCTCTAAGAAGCCGTGCTCTGTAATTGTAATTTTGGATTTTAAAAGGTTGCTGTAATTTGTGTCTTCTCCATTGGAGTCATGTCGAGGGTTCTGAATGTTCACCTTAGTGCATTAGACTTCTTTAGTTTCACTCATCCGCAAGCTACTGCCCTAAATTCATCACCTAGCGTTGGTAACCTAATTCTAGCGGCATTCTGATGATGTTCATGTTCTAAACTAAAGAATAGGCCACAATGGTGACCATTTAAGTGGATAGATCACAGCCATAAGTCTAAACCTATTCCTTAATTCGGATTTATTTCTCTTACATCTGTGCTGGTAGCCAGATGAAGATTGAATCTGCTCTGTTGAACTACAGATTCTCCATTAAAATTCAGAGGCTAAAGTACATGAAGCTATTATTTCTGCATTTGTCTTATTTTAAACATCTCCCCAACTCGGATCTGGATCATGTAGTTAGTTCTTCTCTTTATTTGCTTATAGTTAAATGTGACACAATCCAACACTCTCTTTTATCTATTCTTGTTTTTAGATAATTATAGAGCCAGATCTGGTAGCACAGATCTGGAGGTTTATCTCTCAGTTTAGACAAAATTCTCTGTGGACGATCTTGAAATACTTACTTTTAAAACTTGCTACAATTGGCCCTGATCTTGCAGGCCAGTGTTAGCCCCAATGTGCTGATATCCCTTTCATAAGTTAACATCCATATAACTTAGCATTCTTTAATTCTTTAATTTTTGATTCATAATGCACACATTTAGGGCACACTTGGAGCAACAACATGGCCGCCCATGTGCGCTCTTGCGACGAAAAGGTGGGCCAAAATAAATTACGTCCCTCCGTGGGAAAAGAAGTAAACCAGTGTGAGGGGGGGCTTTACCAGCCTCGGCTTCAACTGGGTGTATATATTATATACGCCAGGCCAACATTCAGCAATCAATAGCCGGGCGTATATATTATATCACTGACGCTGACCAATCCCAGCCAAAAATGGCGGTATATATTATATCTTGTAAAGGGCCATCAAGAATATTCAAAATTTGCCTTGCGCATTATATAATATATCGCTTACTATAAATTATAATGAGCTCCTTATAACCTGTCTCCTCTTTTACTTTGGTTTGGCTGTTTTGCCCCTCCTTTTATTTTCTTTCTCTCCCCTCTTTTTCTAGCGGGCCCATCGCCGTATATTGACCGATAAAGAACCTCTTTGCATCGATGGACACTGCCTTCAAAAGGGCCCAAGCTTTATCTGAGGCCGTATACTTCCCTGTTTGGACTCGGGGCCCAGCTTTTTGCAAAAATGGCATGATAGTTTGGCCGAGAGCGAGCTTGCTATTCTGAATGGCCTCAGGTTGTCCCGTCTTTCTTCTCTCCTCGCTGTTCCTCTGTTGCCCAACCTACTACAGGCGGCTTTGGCATCATGGGACCATAGGGCCCATGTTTTTAAATTTGGGCCTAGGGAGGTGACCCCAACTTTGGAAGAGTTAGGCTCCCTCACTGGCTTGAAGATGCATCGAGGCCTTGCCAAAGTAGTGCCCAAACCGGGGTATGCAAAGGCGGTCCACGCGGTCCTTGGCTTGAAGAAGGGTGGATATGAGAAATGTTTCGCCGGAGGGCGTACCAGGTGTTCGGTGAAATTCCTGAGAGAACTGTTCGGTGACTCGAGCCTTCGAAAGTTGCCTATTCGAGATCCCTTCAATGTGAAGGCCTTTGCCCTTTATTTGCTGTCGGAGGTTCTCTTCTTCACTGGGGGTGAGAGCCTTTCCCTCGGGCTATGTGATGTTTTGATCGAACTAGAGGGAGGTTGCTCATTGGTAAACCTGGTCCTGGCGGAGATGTATCGAGGCTTGGACGCTACGGCCTCAGGCCGGGTTGGGATTTTCAGCGGGAGCCCGCTTCTTGTTCAGATCTGGTTAGGAGAGCATTTGGCTATCATGGGGCCTGTGCCGAGATTCTGCTTGATTAGAGGGGATGTGGCTCGGGGTTTTTTGATTCGGAGTTCGAGGCACTGGTGGGGCGTCGAGGTGAGCACTGCTGTCTATCTGGTGACACAGCAACTTTCCACAGACGGACGACACCTTTCCGATTATCCGCTCTCGGGATTGTGAGGGCATCACCCTTTTAGGGCTGACCGGTAGCACATACTACTTCCCATATCGGGTGCTCCGCCAATTCGGGTATACTTAGCATGTGCCGTGTACTACGAGGCCACCCCTGTGCTCTCTGATATTCTCTCGCAGTTCTCTTAGTGATCTTGATCGCATAGCTGCCCTTTGGGAAATCTGCCAATCGGCGGATATGTGTAGCTTGGTTCAGGGGGGCGTTGTCACTCCGAGTTACGAGGGTCGGCTAGTATCTGAGGAATTACCTACTCCTAGCCCTACTTCGGTAGATGTGGTAGAGACAGGGCCCTGGCCATGTAAGGAAGCGATGCTTCAGACCCGGATCGAGTCCCTTTCCATAGAGAGGCTGGCTTTGATCGAGACTTTGGAGAAAGAAAGGGTCAGAGCTGATATTCCGGAGGTGAGAGCCGCTACAGCCGAGAGCGAGGTTCTTCGGTTGACTGGTCTTTTGATTGAGTCCCGCAGTGCAGCTGAAGCTTCACGGAGACGGCAGAAGAGTCTTCATGGTAGGTAGATCTCTGATCGAAATGCCCACAAGGACTCCCTACATGCAGAGATTAGCGCTTTGAAGCGTGCTCCCGGCCCTTGACCTGTTCTTGCACATATCATAGATCATATACAAGGGGGGAAAGCCCCCTAACAGAGATCTCTTTTTGGGTTATCTTTTTCTGTTCTTTTCTTCTTCTTTTTTCATATATACACAGCTATATACATTTTGGGTTTTGTTTTTTGTTGTAAAGAAAGCAGCAAAAATAGAAAGTGTGTCATGTCGTTATCTTTTTGGGACGTGACACTCAGCGGGCAACACTTGTAAAGAAAGGGAATGAAATCTATACATGCGCTCTTGTTTTTCTTTTTGTAATTCTGCAATGTAAGACTTTTTATGGGATTTTTTTTCTTTTTTTTCTACCTAGTGGGGTTTCTCTCTTTTTTTTTTGTTTTTGGAATTTTCTCCTCCACAGTGTGAGGCTTTTTATGGAAAAGGGAAATCTATTTTCTTTTTTGGAATTTTCTCCTCCGCAGTGTGATGCTTTTTGTGAAAAAGGAAAATTTATTTTCTTTTTGAAATTTTCTTCCTCACAGGGTGAGGCTTTTTATGGAAAAGGGAAATCTATTTTCTTTTTGGAATTTTCTTCCTCACAAGGTGAGGTTTTTTATGGGAAAGGGAAATCTATTATCTTTTTTGGAATTTTCTTCCTCACAGGGTAAGGTTTTTTATGGGAAAGGGAAATCTATTATCTTTTTTGGAATTTTCTTCCTCACAGGGTGAGGTTTTTTATGGGAAAGGGAAATCTATTATCTTTTTTGGAAGTTTCTTCCTCACAGGGTGAGGTTTTTTTATGGGAAAGGGAAATCTATTATCTTATTTGGAATTTTCTTCCTCACAGGGTGAGGTTTTTTATGGGAAAGGGAAATCTATTATCTTTTTCGGAACTTTCTTCCTCACAGGGTGAGGTTTTTTTATGGGAAAGGGAAATCTATTATCTTATTTGGAATTTTCTTCCTCACAGGGTGAGGCTTTTTATGGAAAAGGGAAATCTATTTTCTTTTTGGAATTTTCTTCCTCACAAGGTGAGGTTTTTTATGGGAAAGGGAAATCTATTATCTTTTTTGGAATTTTCTTCCTCACAGGGTAAGGTTTTTTATGGGAAAGGGAAATCTATTATCTTTTTTGGAATTTTCTTCCTCACAGGGTGAGGTTTTTTATGGGAAAGGGAAATCTATTATCTTTTTTGGAAGTTTCTTCCTCACAGGGTGAGGTTTTTTTATGGGAAAGGGAAATCTATTATCTTATTTGGAACTTTCTTCCTCACAGGGTGAGGTTTTTTATGGGAAAGGGAAATCTATTATCTTTTTCGGAACTTTCTTCCTCATAGGGTGAGGTTTTTTTATGGGAAAGGGAAATTTATTATCTTATTTGGAATTTTCTTCCTCACAGGGTGAGGTTTTTTATGGGAAAGGAAAATCTATTATCTTTTTTAGAATTTTCTTCCTCACAGGGTGAGGTTTTTTATGGGGCCAAACCAGTGGGTCCTATTTTGAGCATGGTCGAACCCTGTTGGTGAGGCACAATTTTTTTCCTTTAAACATGGGAAGGTTAGCTGCCCTGGGATTGGTTCAGTCCTTTGTCTTTCCTTTTGGTCATGCGTCAGACGCTGCGGTAGAGACGACATACTTCATTAGGATCCGATCCAATTTCCAACAGGAGTGGCCCATCAAAGGGGAGAAGAGGCTTTAGGGATCCAAACTGAAATAGGCGGGCTAGGACAGATCTTCTCCTAATCTCTCTTTTCTTGACATTTTTTGCTCATAGCGCCCAAGACGGGTTTTCGCCATGCCTGTCATCCCTGTTTTTACCCGTAGCGCCCTTTCGAGTTTTCACCACGTCCATGGGTTCGCTCTCTTACCCCAGGTGCCCTTTCAGGTTTTCACCTGGTCCGCGTGAGTTCGTTGTTTTTACCCGTGGTGCCCTTTCGGGTTTTCACCACGTCCGTCTTGCTTTGAACTCAAATTAATTATTTTCTTCTCTTTTTTTTTTTTGCTTTTTTTTTTTCCTCTTTTTTTTTTGAACCAGAAAGCCACGACATGGGCATCGATTCCATCATAGCCGGCTGAATGAAGTTCTGTGTGGTTTGTTAACTCGGCTTATTCTGATGCAGTAGATGTTATAATTGCTTGTGGACCTTAAAGAGGGCTTTCTTCCGGGTTGTAATGTGGTTGGGTTTCAAACAGGTTGGGTTTTTCTGGTGATTTGGATCTAAGTTTGGGGTGATTTCTAGATTCGGTGACTCCTTTTACTTTTGGGGGGTTTTTTATGCCCCAGTCATCATTCATTTTTTTGGGTTTTTTTTTTTTTTTTTTTTTTTTTTTTTTTTAGGGTACCCCTCTTTTTCTTTGTTGTTTTTTTTGGGGGGGCGCCTTCTTCTTCTTCTTTTGGTTTGGATTTTTCCTCTCTCCTTTCTTCTTTTTTTTTGGAATTTTGGGTGGGGTATATGAAAGAAATGGTTGTTGGCCCGAAGTGTGTAGCAAAAAGGGGTGAAGGTTTTCAGGGAATATTCTTTTTGGCCACTTGACTTTGAAATGATGGCCTCTTTTTATGGAGCCCTTAAGCGGTCACACATCTACTTTTATCAAAACTTACCTTGTCCCAAGACCTATGAGTAGAACTTACGGAGGTATCCAGCGTTGATGGGCTTAGGAAAGTGATATCCGTCCATGGTGGCGAGGTGAACGGCGTATCCTGGCAAAACCTCTCGGATGACGTAGGGTCCTTCCCAATTCGGCCTAAACTTCCCTCTCGGATCGGCGTGGAGAGACGGAAAAATTTTCTTCAGTACAGTGTCTCCTATCATCAGGTCTCGAACGCGGACGCGCTTATTGTAAGCACGTGCAATTCTCCTTTGATAGACCTGAGTGTGGCACAAGGCCAGGAGTCTTTTCTCGTCAATCAGGTTTAGCTGTTCAAAATGAGCTCTTTCCCTCTCAGCTTCAAGTAGATGGGATTCTAAAAGGATACGGAGTGACGGTACCTCGACCTCAACGGGTAGCACGGCCTCGGTCCCATTCACAAGGGAGAATGGTGTTGCCCCTGTTGCGGAGTGGATAGACGTTCTATAGGCCCAAAGTGCGAAGGGTAACAGCTCACTCCAATCTCTGTAAGTAACTACCATCTTCTCCAGGATGCGGATCAGAGTTTTGTTGGCTAACTCTACTGCTCCATTCGTCTGAGGCCTGTACGGGGATGAACGATGATGCTTGATCTTGAACCGCTCACACAAGGCCCTGATGCGCCTATTAGCGAAGTTAGTGCCATTATCAGTGATGATATCTTTGGGTACGCCGAATCTGCAAATGATGTTGTTCTTGATGAACTTCTCAACATGGCTAGCTTTAATGCGCCTCTACCCATTTTGTAAAGTATTCCACAACGACGAGGATGAATTGATGTCCATTAGAAGCCTTAGGATTGACTTTGCCGACGACGTCGAAACCCCAGGTGGCGAACGGCCAAGGGGTGGCCATGCTGTGAAAGTCAATGGCCAGAGCGTGTATTAGGCTGGAGTGCTCTTGGCATTTGTAGCACTTCTGTACGTGCTTGCAGCAATCAGTCTCCAAAGTAGTCCAAAAGTATCCTTGCCTTAGAATTTTCTTAGCAAGCATGTGACCGCTGACATGGGCTCCGCAGACCCCTCATGAATCTCCTTCATGATCTCAACCGCTTCTTTCTGGGTTAGGCATCGGAGCAGAATATTGTCGTGAGACCGTCTATACAGGAGATCACCGCAGATGACGTAGTTTGTTGCCAATCGCTGAATGGTGCATTTGTCTACCTTTGATGTTCCTTCTGGGACAGTTCGGGTCTCGAGGAAATTCTTGATGTCTGAGAACCAGGGTGGTTCATCCTCTATCTCCGTAGGTCCTTCGATCAGGTGACAAAAAGCCAATTCGTTCCTCTGCTCTATCATGATCGGCTTCATCACCACTCCATATGGAATCTCAACCATAGAGGCCAGGGTAGCCAGGGCGTCAGCAAACCGATTTCTTGCTCGTGGCACATAAGAGAAGGTGACTTCCTCAAAGCAAGTTATCAGATCCTCCAGATGTTCATGGTATGGGATCAGTTTCTCATCCTTGGTCTTCCAATCCCCGTTGGTTTGGCATATAATTAACTGTGAATCTCCAAAGACCCTAAGGTGAGTTATATTTAGATCAAGAGCCACCTGTAAACCAGCAGTACAGGCCTCATACTCGGCCATATTATTGGTGCATGGGAAGTTCAATTTGATTGAGATGGGTATATGTTGACAAGTGAAAAATACCATTTTCACCCCTGAACTTGAGTCTTGATAGACCTTTGAGAGAACTAAATAATTGTTTTAAGTGCTTATGTTGCAGCTAACAATAAAGACAGGCTTAACCATAAAAGCAGCTTAAAAGTGCCAATAAGATGACAATCCATGTCAATCCAAAGGAAGAAAGTGAAGAAACAACCTCATCAGCTGTTGAAAGGTCTGAATAGAAGAAGCAAAGACCTGGAAGAGAAGTATGGAACAATTCGAACAGAAAAATGCACTACAGAGTCCTTTTCACAAAGAACCTGTACTTTTCGCAAAGAACCTGAAACTCTGCGAAAAGGAATAAAACTCCAGGGGTAGCATTCGAAGAGCATCTGAACTGTTCGAAGAGAGGATTTAACTTTACGAAAAGAAGAAAACACAATTCGAATAGAACCAGAACATTGCGAAAAGAGCTTCAGGAGTCACAACACTTTGCGAAAAGGCCCCTAAGCTGTGCGAAGAGGCATTCTGGAGATTCGCAGCTTTAACAAGGGCAATTCAGTAATCTGTTGCACGTGTCCCAATGCATTTTAAAACCTAGGGACATTCCAGAGGGTTCTAAGCATGAAGCGAAGGAATATTCCACCCCACGTGAGCACCTAGAGAGGGAATAAGGTGAACTTCTAGAAACTCTAACAAACTTTCAAAATGCATAATGTAATTGATGCCTTTTTCACGATTGGCTAAACCAGATCGAGGAATTCGATTGGCGACGTAATGATCCGATCCTCGTATAGACTACCATTGGTCAATACAGATCTGAGAACCTCTGATTGGTTGATAGACATCTGAGCTGGACCTGGGGAAAGCTATAAATAGACGAAGCATTTGCCCAATTAGGGCATCCAGATTTTGAGTTTCATTTCTAATCCCCCATTTTCCAGCCAGATAGCTTGTCTGCAATCCTTGTAATAGCCTACCTTGTACTTGCATTTGAGAGCTGTGAGATACTACTGTAACTCAAAGGAGAGTTTGCATCCAAGACTGCAAATCCGAGAGCTGTTAAGCAATGCTCTGTAAATTGTAAGGATGAATTTTAAAAGGTTGCTGTAAACTATGCATTCTCCGTTGGACTCATGTCAAGGGTTCCCTCTGATCTCCTTAGTACATTAGACTCCTTTAGATTCATTGTTTTGCATACAATTTCCCTTGATTCATTAATCCTGTGAGAATTAGTGTTTGTAACCTAGTCTCTTACAGCATTTGTAGTGATGTTTCTTGTTCTAAATTGAGGATTTGGATTAAAGACTATTGGATGGTTTGTGGCCATTAAAGTGGACAGACCATAGCCATAAGTGTAAGCCTAATCCTTGAATTAGATTTATCTCTCTTACATCTGTGCTTGTAGCCAGATGAAGATTGGATCACCTCATTGAGTCTGAGTAGCTATTCTCATTAGATTTCAAAGACCAAATCAGATTTAGATATTACTTCTCAATCTTTGTTTCAATCATTCCCCCAACTCAAATCTGGATCATTTAGTTTAAATTTTTCTTTGTTTTTAGTTAGTTAAACGTGACAAATTCAAACCTCTCATCTTATCAGTTTTCTAGATAGGATAGGAAGCCAAATCTGGTAGCTCAGATCTAGAGGTTTATCTTGTATTTTAGACAAATTCTCTGTGGACGATCTTTCACTCACTTACATTTAAAACTTGCTACAATTGGCCCTGATCTTGCAGGCTAATTCTCTTCTACCTGTGCTGATATTTTTATAATTTAGCAGTTGCAAACCTGTTTTCAAAACACACATAAATCAAGCACACTAAGAAGCAACAACAGTATATGGGATCCTTTAGGCGAGATAAGAATGGTGCCAACTCCTTGGCCTTTAACATGCGATGCCCCATCGAAGTGCATTACCCAGGGCTCCTCCTTTTCCTCTGTATCCTCGTCGGTCATGAACAAAATGTCTTCATCGGGGAATTCGGTCCTTAGAGGCTCATAGTTTGGCAGAGGGTTCTCAGCATGATGATCGGTGAGTGCTTGCCCCTTAATCGACTTCTGGGTGACATAAGTAATGTCAAACTCGGATAGGAGTAGTTGCCAACGTGCGGTTCGGCCAGTGAGAGCAGGTTTCTCGAATAGGTACTTCAACGGATCCATCTGTGCTAGAAGTAGAACGGCCTAGGATAACAGGTAGTGTCGAAGTCTTTGAGTAGCCCAAACGAGCGCCAGTCATGCTTTCTCCAGATGAGAATAGCGCATCTCGTAATCAGTGAATTTCTTGCTTAGGTAATAGATGGCCTGCTCTCTTCTTCCCATCTCATCATGCTGTCCTAACACACAGCCCATGGAAAACTCAGTCGTGGACAAGTACATTATCAGGGGTCTATCGGATACGGGTGGTACCAATACCGGAGGTTTCAGGAGATAACCTTTAATCTGGTCGAATGCAGCCTGACAGTCATCGTTCCACTCAACTGGTGAATCCTTTCTCAGCAGCTTGAAGATTGGTGCGCATATCGGAGTTAATTGTGTGATGAATCGGCTGATGTACTGGATCCTACCTAAGAAGCCCCTGACATCCTTCTCTGTAGATGGTGGTGACATCTCAGTGATGGCCTTGATCTTGGTCAGATCGACCTCGATCCCTCTCCTATTGACAGTAAAGCCCAGTAGCTTTCCGGACATAGCGCCAAACGTGCATTTCTGGGGATTCAACCATAATCTGTATTTTCTCAGCCTCTCGAATAGCTTCTGCAGGTTTATCAAGTGGTCCTCCCTTTCTGGCGATTTGGCAATCATGTCGTCGACGTATACTTCGATCTCTCGGTGCATCATGTCGTGGAAGAGGGCCGTCATTGCTCTTTGATAGGTCGCCCCTGCATTCTTTAGCCCGAATGGCATTACGT
The DNA here is from genome assembly GCA_021018995.1 of Chloranthus sessilifolius. Taxonomy (NCBI): domain Eukaryota; kingdom Viridiplantae; phylum Streptophyta; class Magnoliopsida; order Chloranthales; family Chloranthaceae; genus Chloranthus; species Chloranthus sessilifolius. The sequence goes on along the minus strand of CM037593.1, from coordinate 55,708,287 downwards.
TGTAGCAGAAGGTTCCCCAGGGGGTAATGAACGCTGTCTTCTCGCGATCAACCTCTGCCATCTTTATCTGATTATATCCTGAGAATCCATCCATAAACGAGAGCATCTCGTGCTTTGTAATGTTATCGACCAAGATGTCGATGTGTGGTAGTGGGAAATCATCCTTAGGGCTCACCTTGTTGAGATTTCAGAAGTAGATGCACATTCAAACCTTTCCATCCTTCTTAGGTACGGGGACGATATTGGATAGCCACTGTGGGTACTTGGATACCATGAGGAAACTTGTGTCATACTGTTTAATGACCTCATCCTTCACCTTCAACATTCATTTGGGTCGGAGTCGTCTCAGCTTCTGTTTCACCTGCTTAACATCGGGGTAGAGTGGCAACTCATGCTCAACTAGATCGGTATCCAAACCAGGCATGTCTTCATACAACCATGCGAAGACGTCTTGGTATGACCAAAGGAAGTCTATCATACATTTCCTCTCCTCAGGGGATAGCGACATCCCGATTTTGGTGATTCTGGGGGCCTCTGTGGTGCCCAAATTGACGTCCTCTGTCTCTTCGACGATCGGGGTAGGGCCATGCTCAAAATTGGCAAATTGTTTGAGGAGCTCATTGGGGAGCTCGTCGGTTTGGCCTTCCTCGTCCAGACTCGCGACTCCCACCTCTTCTTGTATTTCTACAGGGAAGGGGTTGGCTTCACGTGGGACGGGTATCACGACATTGATTTTAACTTTATTAGGAATTTTAAAGGACAATATTTTTGGAATTGGTATTTTTTCTATTTTTATGATCTTTTGTATTTTTTCGGAGGTCAGCCCCTGGCGAGGTGGATCTCTATATATACAAGGTAGAGTGGTCCAGAGGCTAACCTCACTTTTTACAGGTTGTTTTTTTTTTTAGAGTCGGTGCCATTTCATGGTATTTGGCGGCTCTCAAGAGTTGGGGCAAGGATGCCCAGTTACTCACCTGTGAGGCTTGGCCTTTACCTCTTTCATCAGGAGCGGCATCGGTAGGCTCTTGCATTTCTTCCCTCAACATATTTACAGAGGGATCCTCCGGGACCTTATCCTCTACGGTTAGGAGGGGCCCAGAGTGGTTGAGTCGTGGATCGGGGCACTTCTTCCTCAAACAAGGAAAGGGCGGCTAAGTCCATTTCGAAGTCTGGGGGGATGATGTAGGGATTGGTGGGGTGGAATTGAAGTAGGCTTATGTAGGGTTACCCTCGTCTTCCCATTCAGATCAATTTTTACTACCCCGGTGCTCACAAAGGTTTCACGGATGTGGGGGCGAGCGTGAGGTTCCTCTTCCAAGATGATTCCTCGGCTCTCATCTTCTCCTTGGCTTCTCTGACTTCCTCTTCTCTGGGCCTGTAGCCTAAGCCGAATTTAGTTTGTTGCCCCTTGGCCTTGACGGGGTCTCTTCTTCCTTGAAGGCGTGGGCCCAGTCCTTTCCCTTTTTGATGGCCCCATCTGTGGAGCATGAACACAGCTGCATCCATTCCTCCTTCAGTTTTATCTGGGGTCTTTTCAGTTGGTTCGAGGGTAACATTCGAGAAGTCGTACTCAAATCGATGGAGATCGACGTCCTCAACTATGTGCAGTATGTTCAGCACTTTCTGATTCTCAATGTGCATAGCGCTCTTCCCCATGTCTTCTCGGCTCTCACCTAAGATGGTGACAATTTTTCCTTCTGAAATGAATCGGAGCTTTTGGTGTAGAGTAGATGGTATCGCTCCGAGCTTATGTATCCATGGCCGGCCCAATAGGAGATTGAAGGTAGACCTGATGTCCATCACTTGAAAGGGGGTAGTGAAGGTTTGTGGTCCGAGGATCAGGTCAAGGTCTACTTCTCCTATGATTTCCCTTCTAGTGTTGTCGAATCCCCGTGCGCTTGATATGGATGGTCGAAAGGTGTCGGGGTTCGCCCTAATTTTGATTGTCGTCATTAGAGGGCATACGTTCAGCGTCGACCCATTGTCAATCAGGACCAACGGTACCACCAAGTTCCCTACTTCCACTGTTATATTCAGGGGTTTAGAATGGTCATTCCCCTCGATCGGTAGGTCTGCATCGGTGAAAGAGATGGCGTTTGGGGACAACACTTGCCCTATTATTTCCCCTACTTCATCCGGAGTTACATAGGTGGAGACATGCGCGTCCTTGAGCGCTCCCATTAGGGCTTGAAAGTGGAGTGGAGACACGATCAGTAAATCCCACACGGTAATATGTGTGGGTGTTCTCTTGAGCTGTGTCTTCGGTATATGTTCCCTGGCCATTTTTTTAAAGGGATTTCCTGTGGCCTGTTCTTTCTTCTTTTCTTCTCCTCTGACTACCCCTGATGCTTCTGGCTGGGCAGAAATCTGGCCCGATCGAGTGACAAATGCAACAGCCTCTTTTTGGTTGCACCTGGCATTCATGTCCGTCTGTTCATAGCTCAATGGTACCTGATGCAGGTCATAAGCAGTTTTTGGGATGAGAAATGGGGTGCGTGAGGATTCCGAGGAGGATTGGGCCGGATATACTAGTTTCTCGGGTCCGACCAGGTTAACTCCAATGGGGGGTGGAATGGTAGTGGGGGGAATTGACAGAATTGGAGTTATGGGCACGGAGGGGGCTTGTACTGGCATCACCTGGGCATGGTAGGACCAGTGGTGATTGGGTGATGCGGGGATTGGGTGAGGGGTTGCTTGTCCGGGTGGTGGTGGAGTTGGATTAGGGCCAAAATAGTGAAGGGATGGCGGGAGTGTGACTGGGCTAGAGGGATGGGGAGACGTTTGAGGTGTTGTGGGCGCGGGATGATGGGGGCATGAAGGATTTCTATACGGGGAGGTATGATGGGATGGTGACGGGTTTGTGGATGAGGTGGGGTAAATTGGGGGCGATGGAGTTGTGCATTGAGCCGGATGATCGGGACATGGCGGGGTAGTGGGTGGAATAGGGGGATATAAAGGGTTTGTGGCATGGTGGGATGATGATGGGTTGGTAGATGAAATGGGATAGATTGAGGATGATGGAGTTGTGCATGGAGCGAGGTAATTCGGGGGTGATGGAGGGGTGTATGGGGTAAATTGGGTGGCGGGACTTGAAGGCGTGTATGGCATGGGGTAACTTGAGGATGGCGGAGCATTGTATTGGGTGGAGGGATTTGAGGGTGTGTATCGGGTAGGATAATATGGGGATGGCAGAATTGCGTAAGGAATAGGATGATTTATGTGTGACGGAGGGGTGTATGGGATAAATTGGGCGTAGGGTGGATATGCGTATGATTGCGGCGGGGCTGTGCCCATTTGGATTTGATAGGCGGGAGCGAGGGCGGAAAAATACTGCCCTAAATCTAAGGGCTCCTCTTGGCAAGCTGGCGTGGGAAAATAATCGGCAAGATATAGTGGCTCGATCACCCCAACAAATAGTTCATCTTCGTTTGGCCTGGGGAGTGAAAATTCCTCCTGATTGCTAATATAATCTGAAGGGTCAAACTCTTCTTCTTCTTCCTCTATCCAATATATGTTAGGCCTGGGGCCTCCTGGGTGCGGTGGTAGAGGGGCTTGATGGATATTCCGGTTCTGCCCTTGGGGAAGTGGCGAGGGTATAATCTTTCCCGCCTCTATCAGATCTTGGACCGCGTGCTTTAACGGGAAGCACCGATCCGTAGGATGACCCGGTCCCTGGTGGAAATTACAATGCAGATTCAGATCATAATTCCTTGGTATTGGGTGGGGTGGGGGGCGAGGTTGGAGTAAATTGACCAGGCCTTTCTGTAGTAACACTGGCAGTAAGACACTCAAGGATTGCCCCAACAGGGTGAATACTTGTTTGAAACGCGCTTTCATCTGTTCTGGGGTAAACAGAGCTCTTGGTCCGTTGCTTGGCCTTAGTACTTGCTCGAAATGGGTCGGGGGCGATTGTGTAACCTGGAGTTGTATCGGGGGGGCGTTGGTATTGGCCTGGGGGTAAACAATGTTTTGCACCTCTGTCCCTGGTCTTCTTTCAATTCTTGGTTCGGCGGCTTTTCGAACCCAGTGGCCCCGTTGGCCGCATTCCTTCCTAGCCTGCCCTCTCTAATGGCGTCTTCGCAACGGTTGGCATTTCAGTCCAGATCAGCAAAACTTGACAACTGCTGATATACTAAAAAATTTGCGATGACTGGGAGGGCTCCCTTGGTTATCAATTCAATCTGCTCATCATCGGGAATTCGATGAGTTACCTGAGCGGCTAAGGCCCTCCACCTCCCTAAGTTAGCACTGAATGTTTCATCATGTCTTTGCTTTAACCGGGCCAAGTCCGACTTCCTTGGTTCTATGTCCATGTTATAGACATATTGTTCTTGAAATAAGCGTGTCAGATCTTTCTAATTTTTTATCATGGATGGTTCCAGGGATGTGAACCATCTCAGTGTCGGGCCCGTGAAACTCTTCTGGAACACTTTGATGAGGAGTCGTTCATCTCCGCCATACTGGCACATATCCCCGCAGTAAGATTTCAAGTGGGCGATGGGGTTGCCAGTGCCATTATACTTATCAAATGATGGCATCTTGAATTTTGGTGGCAGGGGGACGTCAGAGAACAAACATAAGTCTGAAAAGTCCGTTGAGTGTAGTTCCATTCCTCCCATCTTCATCAGCTACTTCTGTATTCTATCTATCTATTCTTTTAGCTGCTCTGGTTCCTTCGAGGCTGTGGCGGGGACCGCTTCCCCTTGATTTGGTTCGACCCTAGGTGTGATGATGGTGGGCCCGGGAGGGTTAAAACTGGCAGTTCCTCCACTATTGCGAATCTCATCCTCCTCATACTGTTGGTCGTGGTATTGGTGAGGGGCGAGCTCTGCTATTTGGACTTGGGGGGTGATGGGTTGGATGACTTGGTGGGGCCACATGGTTTATAGGGGATGAGAAGGGATAAATGGGTGAGCGTTTTGTGGGTAGGCGATGTGCTGAGTTGGTGGCACATTCTGGGGGTGATGGGGGTGTGATTAAGATGGCGGGATGTTGTGGTTTTGAGGAATGGGATGGATTGGATTTCCCGTTGGAGGTGGGATGGGGGCGTAAGGGGTATAGGTGAATGAAGGGTATTGGTGAGGGGGTATGGGGTTAGTGAATGGGCTTTGATGAGCGTGGGCGGATGGGCCTTGGGTTTGAGGGATTTGGGTTTGATGGTTTTGGAAGGCTTGGAATGACGAGCCTTGGGCCTGGGGGTGGGGATTAATATGACTTTGGGGCAATGGGCCTTGTTGAGTTTGGGTTACTGGGCCATGAGGGGGTTGAGTTTGTGTCCATGGGCCCTGGGCTTGGGTTTGATAGGTTTGGGTCCAAAGGCCCAGGGGGGCTTGGACCTAGACCTGGGTCTGATGGGCTTGGGTTTGGGCCCATGGATTTTGAGGGTCTTGGGCTGGGGCTTGTGCTTGGTGGGTTTGGGCCTGGGCCCATGGGTTTGGAGCTGTTTGGGATAGGGCCTGGGCTTGGTGGGTTTGGGCTTGAGCCCATGGGTTTGGAGGTGTTTGGGCTGGGGTCTGGGCTTGATAAGCTTGGGCTTGGGCCCATGGGTTGTGAGGGTTTTGGGCCTGAGCCCATGTCTCTAGTGGTGTTTGGGCTGGGGCCCATGGATTTGTGTGGGTTTGGGTCTGGAATTGAGGCGGGGGATTTTGGGAGGTATGGACGATGGGTGGTTGGGCATGGTTGGGAGGGAATGGGGTATGGAGGTTTTGGAAATTTGGATGCGGGGTTTGAGAGGTAGGGTTGTGAGAAGCAGCCCACAGGGCATACATCGTTCTCATGTCCTCCATCGAGGGCATGGACTCAGGTGTGGGATTGGGGGGTGATGGATCACTTAAGGATGGAGGTGGTTGGGAGAAATTGGGCATGTTTGTGGTAAATGGGGGGGTATGTTGGGATGTGGATGGGCCATGTGGTGGGAATGGTATGTGAGATGGGGTGGATGGGATGTAGGATGTTGGGGGCATGGGTGATGAGAGGGATGGAATGTGGGAAGTAGGCGGGGGATGGGACTCCCTGGGGGGTCTTTGGAAGTATGGGGATGCGGTAATGGTGTTTGGATGGGATATGTGGATGTAAGGATCGGTTGGGAAATGAGGGGTTTCAGTAGGGGATGAAAAGGGGGTATTTTGGGGGAATGTAAGGGAAGGGGATGAGGTGGAGGTGAACACGGGCGCCCCAAATTGGCCCGTGATATCGAACCTGGCTGGGGTGAAGGTCTCGGAGACCGGATCTTCTCCTATGTGGGAATGGGAAGGGGATGACGGTGGGGATGTATCGGCTCTTGACATGATCCGCCGACGAGTGTTGTATTGATGTCGCGGATAAGGGCCGAATACCTTCCTGGTTCTTCTCCTACGGGCTGGGTTTGAGGTCGCCGTAGTGCCGGTCACTCCAAGGTATATTTTTGATTATTTTTCTTTGTGTGTTTTTTTTTGGTTTTGGAAAATGATTTTTTTGGGTTTTGAAAAGTGAATTTTGTGATTTTTGATTTTTGATTTTGATTGATTTTTCCCTCTTTTTTTTTTGAAGGTGGATTTTTTTTTAAGATGAGGATTTTCTTTCTCTTTTTTTTGCAATTAACTCCCCTCTGCTTAGATGACTGATGACCTGGTGCCCAGGGTCAACTCCCATTTAGGGCGATATATGTACCTTTAGTAGGTCCCACGGCGGGATCCGACACACTTCGGAAGAAGCTAAAGGGAACCCTTTCGTTCTATTGAAGGTGAGGGAATCCACGCAAATGACCCGATCCCCCGGAGCAAATCAATAAGAAGTTGCCTTCTTTTGACTGGGCGGGGGCATATTGGGTGTTAGAGAATGTGGGAGGCTACCGCGGACACTAATACCGCTAATCGGGGAATTGGGGTGGTGGATTGGGCCTCAGGTCAGGTTGCTGCAGCCCAGTATATACTGGGCATATATATATTATGCACACCCGACCAAAAAAGTACAGATTTGGCCAGGCGTATATATTATATACCGCTTAAACCATCGGATTTTAGCGTATATATTATACGCCTGTGTAAATCTGGGCTATTTTGTCTATATATTATATACACCGCAAAAGGTTCATGATGATGAAGGACAAGCCCGAATGTGGGTCTTTGAACTGGTTTCTTGGGAGAAATGCTCCCGGGGACTGCTGTGTTTGTTATCGGGTCCCTCATTTCCGTTTCCTAGGGATACACGGCTGAATTTTGGGTTTTCTACGCTCTCACCAATGCGGGTTTTACGGCTTGATCGGAATTGGCAACCCAACCGATATACCTCATGCATAGCGCCTACTCTCAATCTTGGAAGGGGTGGTTCTTTTCAGGATCATCACCACTAGGGCTGCCGCCTTACTGGGAACCGGGTAAATTGTATCTGTGCCTAAACCCCCCAAAAACTACCCAAAAATGCAAAAATAAATTCAATTATGCCCCCATACCGTTGGTTCACTTTTAATTACGAATTTTTATAGGGGAGTGAAATTAAGTCCAAAATCGGGTCGGGGATGACAAACCCGTGCCACCTCAACGGGCCGGCGTTCAAAGGTGAAATATGATGACCGAAATAAAGTGTGCAAGTAGGCCCGCCAAACGGCTAAGGCTTGTAAATGACCGAAATTTAAATGACGTGCAAATAAATGCGAGCGGGCCCGCCAACCGGCTAAGGCGGCTTAAATGACTAGAATCGTAAAAACTGAAATTTAAGGCGCAAGTAGGCCCGCCAAACGGCTAAGGCACTTAAAGGACTGAATCGTAGGGGTGAGTACGTTAGTAAAAACAACAAAAAATAATGAAAAATAGCAGCAAATTAGAACAAAAAACAGCCATGGTTAGTAAAATAACAAAATAAAAGGAAAGGCCAACAAGAGGGGAAGCGCTAGGGTGAAGTCCCCAGCAGAGTCGCCATCTGTGTGACCGTGGATCCTCTCGAACCCGTCGCGGCGATGCGCTCGCCTTGGATAAAATGTAGAGTCGCCACCCGGAGCTTTTGGTGACCCGGGAAACCTTCAAATAGATATTTTGAGCACCGAAGTGCTAAATATGACTCTGATTTACCGGTCTTTGCCAAAGGCTCTAGGGTAGGGGCTTCGGTTATCGATTGGGAAGGGTTTAGGCACCCGATCAACCCGCACGTAGCGGTCTCTATCTACGGCCAAAAATGAAAATAAAAAGGGCAGAGTTTCCCCTTGCCCGAAGAATGTCTGATCCTATCAGCTTTGAGCCAAACGAAATTTTGACGTAATGTGACTTGAATCCTTGGGCGGAGGAGACACCAAGAAGGCAGAGGGAGAGAGGGGTGAGCAGACTCACGGTCCCTTGTTGCACCGTGGAAGATCTTCGCTTTGGCGTGCTTCCGATGGCTTAAATGGTGTGAAAATGGGTTCTAATGCTAGGATTCAATAAAGTAAGGGGTGTAGAGTGAAGCTAGAGGCTAGACTCTAGCAAAAGGGAGTGATCTAATGGTGGAAATGGGTTGAAATAGGTGAAGTATGCATGCTGGAATTTTGGAAAGTATTGGCATTTTCTCTCACTAGGGTTCTCTCTTAAGCACTTCTCTAATCTTTCAACAAAACTTCAACCCTTAAGGAAGAGGGGGGCCTCTCTATTTATAGAGAAGGGATGGGTTAGGGGCTTACTTAAGAGCTAATTGGTTTAGAAATTAGGTAATCCCCCATCTAAGGTTTTTTGGGTTTTCAAGGTCCTAGGGTTTTGGGAAACTGATTTCAATGGCGGATGATGGGGTGAGACCATGGGTGACTTAAGGGTTGCCAATAAGCTCAAAGGGGGTGAAACCAATCTCAAGACACCCACCTCAGCCAAGGGGATGGTCAAAGGATTCAAACTAGATTGAGGAAATTCGAGCTATCGATGACAAGCTATCGAGCTAAGTGCGTATATATTATATACCATTTAAAACGATAATTTTCACCAAAATCAGGGGAGTTTTGAGAAGATGAAACCCGTGGTGGGTCCCACCTATATTGAGGCGTATATATATATCGCTCCAAAATGTATATAATATATACGCTCGAGTAATCTGGGTAAAATGGTCAAGCGTATGTAATATCTACGCCTGTGTAAAATTCATGATTTTATGTGAAACTTAAAACGGCCATAACTTTTGAACCGTAGCTCCAAATTGGGTGATCTTTAGTTCGTTAGAAAGCTGAAGAAGTCCTATTTCCAATGGTATATGGGTCATCCATGGTACTAGTCTTTGTGAAATTTTGTAGCTCTCCTCCCATCAACCGCCAGAAGGGTTTAAGTTAGGTCTGGGGTGGGATTCTAGGGTGTAGGGGTGGCTTCTAAGGATTGGGGGAATGGCTGTAAAGGTCTTAGAGTGATTCCTATTGGTCTAGGTATGTTCCTAAGGGTTCAGGGGGGTGCCATCAGAAGCACAGGGGTATATTTCTCCCGAAGTACAGATTGATCGGGCCTTGGGCCGAATTTGGGTGTCTACAACTGCATCAGTATTCCTCTTGACAAGTCCATTTGTACTAGTTGACAGGTTGCTCTTTCTCTGCTCCAACCCTTCGATAGGTGTTATAAACCTCTCGATAAGTCTACTTCCTCATCTCAACACCTCTCGATAGGTTCATGTAAACCTTCAGATGCTCTCGACAGGTAGCGTTTTGTAGTTTTAACTCCTTGACAGGTTGACGGAACCTCTTGACAGGTTCATATTTAAGCATGCAAACCTGTCAACAAGTTAAATTAACCTCTCGACATGTCATGTCCTTTGCTTCCACAGCTAGCACACAGTTTTGGGTGATGTCCTTCATCTGTCCAGCACTCAGCACCTTTTGTGGGGTTCAATCTTCATCCAATGCCGCTGCTCTTGCTCCCAAGTGTACCCAGCTGGGCACATGCCATATCCATAGACCTATGAGGATCTGTGAACTGCTTAATGGCTGGCCTTTTGGGCTTCATGAGCACATGTTGAGACAGCAGGTCTCTTCTTTGGAATTTTTAGATGGATCCTGGCACTATGATTGCAATTTATTACTTAACTACAAATCAAACTCAAGACACAATATTAGTCAGCTCAAAGGTCCATCAAAGGTCAAGTTAGGAGGTGAAAATTAGTATTTTTCACTTATTAACACACCTCAAACCTAAGCTTTGCTAGTCCCTGAGCAAAGGAGAAATTAAAAACAATTGTTGAAAACCAAGTTCAAACAGTTACAAGTTACGTCCCAACAAATTAAGCATTATTCCATACCTTATCCTTTTGAATTCAGAGGTTTCAAATCAGTAAATATAAATAAATTTAATACCTAAATCCTTTTTCAAACTCATCATAACTAATCTGAAATACTCAAGGGCATGCTATGTGAATAACAGTATATACTTCACCATTAATTTAAGAATCTGGTTCAAACAATGCCTAAATAAGTCCAATCTCAGACCCAATTATTTCACAAGCACACTCTCACAAGTGTTTTCAAAGGTGTATCAGTTCATGAAGCTCAAGAGCAGTTACAGCCCTCAAATAGGACTGCAAGCATGAACATAGGCAGTGCTCTAGTTCTTGAAATCTTCTAACTCTCTTCACTATAGATTACACAGCTCCTTATCTCTAAATGACAGCTCAATCAATTTCTAATCAGTAAGATCTTTTTATTGGGTTGTAATGTGGCTTATGGGTGCAGTTTATATGGAAAAAGGGGTAAAGAGGGATTCAAAATTGAGAAATCAGTAAGCTAAGGAGGTGGCATACACACCTTCTTCATTTTAGCTCAATCTTCATCTTCTTTGATATTTTCAAATTTGAAGTGGCCATCTTCTCATCTTTTTCAAATTTTCAAATGAAGTGATTCCCCTTTCTCAATTGTGTTTTGCTTTTCTATTTTTCTCTTTCTTTTTGTATTCTTTTCTTTTGTAATTTTATCATTTTTTTTATATGGGCTGGAATGCCACAACTCCACAACTGAACACTGTTTTTTCTTAGATTTTCTCCCTTTGCTTTCCACCAAATATCAAACCTTGCTCCTCTAACCTCACTTCTCCCTTTACTTCCTAAATTCTCAGATTGAGCGTAAACTGAAACAAGTTAAGGGGTTCAGGAAAAAAAAGATATTTTGGTTTTTTTTTCAAAGAAGAATGGAATTTTTCAGGCTCAAATGGTATATACAAAAGCAGTTCAAAGGGTAAGTATTTTTAGCTCAAACTATCGAAAGGATGGCCTTACATCATGTCTTTTGAAGAGTGCATAACTTTTAGTGAAAGAAAGCAGGTTCAAACAGTCCTTAGAGCAGAATTTTTTTTGCCAAAAAACTCTTCAAAAGAAATTTTCACAAGCCCAACTCTCACTGGGTGTGGTCTTCCTTAGGACTCTCAAGATATGTTCTTAGTTTTTCTCTACTTAATGGTTCACTACACACTGATTTTGACAAAAAAATTTTGATGATGTCTTCCATGGAAATGATGAATATTCAAAAAGATCCAAAACTTCAAGTCTACCATACATTTTTAAATCTTCCTTTTTCAAAATTGCTCAGTTTGAAATTTTGTTAAATTTGTTTTGATCTCATTCATACCATTGCACTTAGCTTAATTATCTCATACAATGTTATCAAAATTACCCTGCTATACGCCCAAACTATGAGGAACAGTGTCCTCACTATTTTGGAAGTATAACAAAAGAAAATAGCAGGGTAAGCACAATGACAGTAGAAAATGAGGCATAAAGAAAAAGTTAGAGCAAATTGAAACTAAAAGGAAAGCAAGAAACACAGTTGGAACTGACAAAACATAAATTTTATTGAACACAAGTAATTACAAAACACAAGAGCAACATGATAGTCTAAATTGAACACAAAGTATATACAGCAAAATCCTACATAGAAACAAACTACAACCAAATCCTAAACACAGTCTACACCTAGTCAGAATCTGAGTCAGAGCTTGATATGGTCACTGGCTCCCATCCTTGTTGCTTAGCAAATTTGTCATATTCCTTCTTGAAATTCTCCTTCCTCTTTAGTTTCTCAGTGCTGGCAGTACCCTCCTTAGTCTTTTTGGCAGATGGTTTTTGAGGCTTGGTGCTGCCCTGGGGCATGGTGGGCCCCTTGACGGAAAGGCCTTTGGATTCTGAAGGACCCCAGGCTAAGTATAGGGAGAGAGTCACTACTAACCTAGCTAAGCATTTCAGATTTCTATTTGTACATCTTGTAAAAGTCTAGGGAATTGAGGACCATCGTCCATAATTTCCATTCCTCTTGCCAATGAGCCTCTAAAATCGGATCAATTTCCTCCTGATGGGCTTGCTACAGTAAAATCATGACTGCATCCACTAGAAATTTGACATCTTCCTTGACATATGGGTTGGTCTCAATGGTTTTTGTGACGGATGGCAGAGATGAAAAGGTGTTAGTGCCATATGAGACAATGGCTCAATGGTGAGGGTCATCCATGTAGGAGGGGATGATGGGCAGCTCATGAAGTGGTGGCGTTGGTAAAATGAAGGCCAGTGGCAGCTCCTCTTCAACAACAATAGACTTAGGTGGGTGGAGGGGTAGGTGAAAGGTAAAAAGGGTAGGTCAGCCTCCAAAGGGCCAGTTGGGGTTGTAGCAGGGATGGACAAAGCTACTTCCTCAAAGTCAGTTTGAGTAGAGGAGTCTCGGGTAGAAGGGGCAGGGATTGGTTCTTCCACCTCAGCAGTGGAAGCCTACAGGGGACAATTGAGGGGATGGAGAAGGAGGGGGTTACAGGAATAGGTGAAGCAGTAGGAATTGTAAGAGGTTCAATGGTTGAGGTGGAAGGGATTAGAGTTGATTGAATGGCTTGGAGGTAGGTGGCCATAGTAGATTGCTGTGTTGGTTTGAAGCTGGGCTAGGATGGAAGTGAGATGGGATAGGATTTGAGCAGAGGCATCTGGTAAGTGTGGGGCTTGGGTAATTGGTGGAATGGGTATAATAGGCTGGAAAGGAGATGTGGGAGCATGTTAGAATTGGGTAGGTTGTGGAGAGTCCAGTAAAGGGGAGTACTCATGTCCAATATCCTCTACAATGGAGTTAATCAAGGAGGAATACCCCTCAGTGGTGAAGTGCTCTATAACCTGGGTATGTGGAGGTGACATGGAGGTAGTGGGGTCAATATCATAGGGTATGGAAGGAGGAAAGGAAGCGACTGGGTCAGCTGATGTAGATGGAGCTACTGGTTTAAGGCTTAAGGGTTCTAAAGATGGGATGGATGGGCTAGCTGGAGGGGTTGTGGGTTCCCTTGATTTTCTCTAGTAGGTGGTTGTGATGGGTAGTAGAGGTAAGGAAGAAATTGGGTCTATGGTAGGAGGGGCTGACAAAGGGATGATTATGGTGATTATAGAAGGAGTGGTAGAGCTGCTAGAAAGTATGGGGACTGAAGTGGATGGTATGGAGGGTGATGTAATGGGGATGCTGACAATAGCAGAGCTGAAAATAAGCAAGGGCACAACAGTGGAAGGGAGATGGATGCAGTGGTCACAAGTGTAGGCACTGAGCTAGTAGGTGCAGATGTAGGCAGAGGCTCTAAGCTAGTTGCTAGGGCTGTATAGACCACAGGTGCAACTGCTGAACTAGTCACCTGAGGTGCTTCCTTTCAGGCCTCTCCACTGGCCTCTTCTTGCTCTTCCCTATCAAGGTCATTCCAGTAGACCAAGCCCTACTCCCAAACACTTTTGGACTTAAGCTGAAGCTTTCAAGAGGTCGTTCAACCTCTCGATAGGTTCATAGGCTTCAGAATTTATAAGTCGAGAGGTTCAACGAACCTCTCGATAGGTTTATTTTTCTCAGCAATTAGGGTCTCGACAGGTATCAGAACCTGTCAAAAATGCCGCCAACAACCTTCAAAACCTATCAACTTCTTCTCTCAACTCCTCGATAGGTACACAGATCCTGTCGAATCTCAGAGGTACACCTTCAGTACCTGTCAATAATCACCTCACATCTCTCGACAGGTCTCAATACCTGTCGAAAATCACTAGTGCAACCTTCAGAACCTATCAAACTTCTCATTGCACCTCTCGACAGGTTATCTTGCAGTCCAAAATTATTTCTCATCAGTTCACTTGTCTCCATTCATCCCAAACTCATCAATCCTCCTCTGATCCCATTTATTTCTTAAGCATTAGGGACCTTCCTACCTTTATCATTGCTGACTCCTAATTCCAAATGAAAAAAAACTAAGCAAAATTACAACATATATATACAATGACAGATAGTTTTGAAACAACAACAATAATAAAACTTATAGTTAAGATACATAGTGTACAATGTTGAAAATCAGTCACACTTTGGAGGTTCTTAAAGGTGAATGGTCACCACAGGCTCTACTGCATTTTCAACAAATATTTTGAGCCTTTGACCATTGACTTTCATGATCCTACCACCCTTTGGATCCATAATTTCAACAACTTTAGATGGGGATACATGCATTACAATGTAAAGTCGCTCCCATCTAGATATCAACTTGCTTGGGAAAAATTTTAATTTGGAATTGAACAACCATATCTTGTTGCCTGCAACAAACTCCTTCCTCAGTAAATGCTTATCATAAAAAGCTTTGCCTTTTTCTTTGTAGATCCTTGCATTGGAGTAGGCTTCCAATCTCAGCTCTTTCAGCTCTGACGAGTGCACCCTCCTGTGCATACCAGCATCAGTTAGATGAATATATAATGACTTAATAGCCCAAAAGGATTTATGTTCTAACTCTACCGATAAATGACATGCCTTGCCATACACCAACCTAAAGGTAGACATCCCTAGTGGGGTCTTATAAGTAGTTCTATAAGCCCAAAGAGCATCAGTCAACTTCAGGGACCAACCCTTCCTATCTCCTCTATAGTTTTCCCTCAAATGTGTTTGATCTCTCTGTTAGAAATTTCCACCTGCCCACTGTCTGTGGGTGGTATGGAGTGGCAACTCTATGTCACAGAGTACTTTCTAAGCAAGTTCTCAAACTCTCTATTACAAAAATGGCTTCCCCCATCACTAATGATAGCTCTAGGGGTGCCAAAACTAGATAAAATGTTGTCTTTCAAGAAATTGATGATAACTCTGTGATCATTGGTTCTTGTGGCTATGGCTTCAACCCATTTGGACACATAGTCTACAGCCACAAGAATAAATTTGTATCCATAAGAAGGAGGGAAAGGACCCATGAAGTCAATCCCCCAAATGTCGAATAATTCAACAAGTATGGGCTATAAAGGCATGGAATTTCATTTGAAAATGCTTCTCATTTTCTGACATCTTTTACAAGCTTTTGCAATGCTGCCATGCATCTTTGAAGATAGTGGGTCAATAAAATCCACTTTGAAGTATCTTTGCAACAGTCTTATTTCCACTGAAATGGCCTCCACAAGCCTATTCATGGCACATGGTTAGTATGTTGTGGAATTAATTCTCAGGGACACACCTTCTCACAACTTGGTCAGCACAGTGCTTGAAAAGGTATGGATCCTCCCACATGTAATATTTGATCTGAGATAAGAACAGTTACTTATCCATTTTGTTCCAATATGGGGGAATCCTACCCACTGCCAAGTAATTTACTATGTTTGCAAACCAAGGTGCAGTCATGCTAATAGTAAATAGTTGTTCATCAAGAAATGAGTCATTGGCAGGCAGCCAATCAAACTCAGCAGCTAGGATCTTGGATAGGTGGTCTACAACCACATTTTCAACTCCTTTTTTATCCTTAATCTCAAGATCAAACTCCTATAATCGGAGGATCCATCTGATTAATCTTGGCTTGACATCCTTTTTAGATAAAAGGTACCTAAGATTTGAGTGGTCTGTGAACACCACAATCCTTGATCCGAACACATAAGACCTGAATTTTTCCAAAGCATAGAGAATGGCTAAGAATTTTTTCTCAGTTGTGGTGTAGTTGAACTGAGCATCAATCATTGTCTTGCTTTCATAAGAAATCACAGAAGGTAACTTGTCCTTCCTTTGACCTAAAACTGCACCAATAGAAAAATTTGATTCATCACACATCCGCTCAATTGGCAAAGAATTATTAGGTGCTTGAAGGACAAGGGTAGAGGTCAAACATCCTTTCAAACATTCAATAGCAGTAGACATTCGTCATTGAATACAATAGGAATCTCTTGGCATAGCAGATGACAAAGAGGTTTTGAGATTTTGCTCAAATCTTTGATGAATCTCCTATAAAAACCAGCATGCCCCAAAAAGGATCTGACTTGTTTGACAGTTTTAGGTGGGGGCAAATGTACAATCATATCAATTTTAACCTGGTCTATAGATCTAAATTAGCTTTACAATCAATAATTCACTGATTCAATACAACTTACAGTACAATTGTACCCAGAAATGCAATCTGTGCAACATCTTATCTTCTTACGGAGCTCTCAACCTCTCAATTTACAGCTTGACCTCACCCTAGCAACTAAAAGTGTTTAGCCAACCATGGTTGGACTAAAGAGAGAATGGGGAAGAAGGAAGAGAGACGAAATTTTGGAGGGAAAAAGGAATTTCAAATTTGGTCTGAGCTCTCTCAATATTTCGATGGTTCTTCTGTGAATCTTCTCTTCCATTTATAGTCTTCATGTCCTCAAATTTCTTTCAGCCAATCAGAGCTCAAGAGAGTAATTCTATTATTCTGAACTGCTGATGTGGCTATTATGCTTCTAGAAACTCTCCCCAATTGGTTTGAATTAAATTAGTATATGTGGGGGAGTTAGAGGGTTCTCATTCATGCTCACTTGTATTCTAAAAATACCCTCAAGGGTTATTAATGTGCATTGGGATGTGTGTCCAAAGTACTCAAGTGAGCAGTCGATGTGGCTGAGTTTGAGAAGTTCCCAAATCGTGTTTCGAGAGGTTCAGGGAACCTCTCGACAAGATCTGTTGGTGCTCAATGGTTCATTCGACAGGTTAAATGTACTTCTCGATAGCATCTATTGAACTATTCGACAGGATGACATCAATACCTAACTGCTATCCTAGCTCCAGCCATCCTCTCGATAGGTTATAATTCAACCTCTCAATATCTTATACAGCTCCTGGCATCCTCTCAACAGGTTGAAGACATCCTTGTGACAGTGAATGCAGCTTCAAGTAAGTCTTCAATAGGTTGTCTCTGACTACTTGATAGGTTCAAGGGGACCTCTCGCAAGTTCAACTCTAGCTTTCTGCACCTCATGAGAAACATTGCATCAGTATTCCTCTCGACAAGTCCATTTATACTAGTCAATAGGTTGCTCTTTCCCTACTCCAACCCTCCGATAGGTGCTATAAACCTCTCGATAAGTCTACTTCCTCATCTCAACACCTCTCGATAGGTTCAAGTATACCTTCAGATCCTCTCAATAGGTAGCTTTTTATAGTTTCAACTCCTCTACAGGTTGATGGAACCTCTCGATAACTTCTCGACATGTCCTGCCCTTTGCTTCAACAACTGGCACAGAGTTTTGGGGTGTTGTCCTTCATCTATCTAGCACTCAACACCTTTTGAGGGGTTCAATCTTCATCCAATGCAGATGCTCTTGCTCCCAAGTGTACCTAGTTGGACACATGCCATACCCATAGACCTATGAGGCTCTGTGAACTGCTTGATGGCTGGCCTTTTGGGTTGCATGAGCACATGTTGAGGCAGCAGGTCTCTTCTTTGGCATTTTTAGATTGATGTCTATACTATGATTGTAATTTATTGCTCAACTACAAAACACACTCGAGACACATTATTAGTCAACTCAAAGGTCCATCAAAGGCCAGGATAGGAGGTGAAAAATGGTATTTTTCACTAATTAACATATACAACATGTCAAATGGTTCAAGACAACAAAGTCTGAACCTGTCAAGTGGTGCAATTATCCAACCTGTCGAGCTCTTACTTAACCTATAGCTAACCTCTCGAGTAGAACTCTTCAATGCAGTAAACTTGTCAAGAAGACGCTTCATCCTGTCGAATTCATCAGTGTACCTCATGAAATGTTACTTGAAGCTGGGTTCTGAAATCCTTTCAGCCAAACCTCTCGAATCTGTAATGCTGAAGTTTTAAAACATAGTACATCCTCTCCAAACTCTGACTTCATCAGTCTTTAGTTATTTTTAGTATTAATAAAGGTCCATGAGGGCGATTTCGGGTTCCAAGGCAGCCAATGGATTGTGAGCTACTTTTGTGCATTCACAACAGCAAGGATAGGGGCTGAGCTATCATATATTTCAAAATACTTGAAAGGTGTTGCACTCCAACCTGATCCTCTCATTCTTCAAATATATAGCAGAATTTGACTCCATTGGGTTCCATTAGCAATTACCAATGGTCGGCAGGGGGAGATTTGGGAACTCCAATATGCACATGGGACAACTATCCACAAGTAAATTGTTTTTCAAATTAAATGGAGCAATTCATGGCGGGAAACAAACTACCTCAGCTGTGCATAACTGAATGGATCACTCTCTTGTCTCTGATTGGCGAGAATGCTACGCACATGCATTAGCCTAAACTGAAATCAATTCCTCTCCTCTGATTGGCTACACCCCAAGGCATTTGGATCAATGCATATGTATAAATACCCATCCTTTTCGCTCTAATTCTTCAGCGAGGAAATTAAGAAATTCTCTGAGTTCTCCTTGACTCATTTAGGTTTTATTTTTCCTTTTCTCTTTCCCCTTCCCTCTCTAATGTAGTCTTTCGGATTATATCTAGGTAGTAGCTTAATTTGGTTTATAATTGTAAATTCGGCATGGTGAAGTGTGGATTGATGCACATACTACAGATCTGAGAACAATGTATTGTAAGTTATTTTGATTCAATAAATTATTGGTTTTAAAGTTTAATTAAATCTATAGATCTTTTGTATCCATTAGATTCTCAATCATATTTATCGTTTTGGGAATTCGCCATTCATTTAACCATTAGATCTCTTGATTGCCATCTGATTTCCTAAGATTTAATATTCATGTGGATGCCTAAGCTTGTAGCCTTACATCCACAACATCTGTAGTGATTTTAATGTTCTAATTGATGCCTTTGGATTGAAGGAAATCCCTAGGATGATCTGTGACCATTAAAGTGGACAGATCATAGCCTTAAGATTAATTCAAACCTCTGGTCTAAATTGGATTCTTCTACCTTGCAATTGTGCCTAGTGAAGGACAGTTGCAAATCCACATGTCTTGATCTGATTTGTAATAAGAACCTGTTCCTTGCTGTCTATTTCTCCCCATTTTATATTTTATTTTACCATTCATCTCCCTCATCTTTTAGATCTAGTTTTGTATTTCTGTTTTGTAGATTAGAACTAGTGACACCCAAAAACTCTCTTTTTGTCCCAGTTGTCTTAGATTAGGCTAGAATTGTCTGATCTGTAGCAGATCTGGAGGTCTACTGTACAACCTTCTAGGTTTTAGATCACTACTCCTTGTGGGAGAAACACTTTTAAAACTTGCTACAAAAGGACCCTGTATCTTATAGGTCTGTATATTTTAGAGTTGTTGTTTTCATCTCTTTCATCTCACTCCTTTTTTATTTTATTTCCACACACATAATAATAATCAGTACTCCAAAATATCTACAACAAGTTTTTGGCACTGCTGCCGGGGAGATTTGATCTAGTTAGTAGATATGAGGTTTTCTTTTTATAGATCTGATTTTTTTTAGTTATTTTTGTATTATTTTAGGTTTATTTATTGCATTCCAATTATTTGAATAAATGACTACTACAGTACATGTATAGAAAATATGTTTTACTGTTGCAATATTCCTAAGAATTCTTTTTTTTTTCTAAGTTTTTCTTCATTGCCTTCTAGCTATTTGAATAAATTATTGCTGCAGCTTTTGAATTTTATAGATCTAGAGCAATAGCCAAAGGAGGAGCAAATGGATTGTAGCTGGAACAGATCTGCCTGAGTTTGCATTTCTTTCTCCTTTGTTTTCAATTTCATTTTTGGAAATTCTTTAAATTCATAATTTTACTGTATTTCTGTTTGTTTTTGTTTTGCTTTAATTGTTTTTATGTTTGCCGAAATTTGTTCTGCTTTGTGTATGCTTGGTAGAAGATGTCTCAATCCTGAGATTGTCCCTTTAGATCTTGAAGTTGAGAGGCTTCTTAGACCTCAGCATCCCCTACACACACCTGAGATTAATTGTGAGCCATTTGTAATGGGTGAGCAGCAAAAGACCTTGAAGGAATTCTATGCACCAGGGGCATATTCTTTCCCTTTTGCATTCAATTCCCTGTTGTTCAAGGCAACTATGAAATCAAATACTCAACCATTCAAATGTTGCCATCTTTTCATGGGCTTATTAAGGAAGACCAATATAAGCATGTATATGACTTCCTTGCCCATGCCGTACATTCAATATTGTTGGCCTGGGAGAGGAAGTAACTAAATTGAGGCTATTTCCTTTTTCATTAAAGGATAAAGCCAGATCTTGGCTCTCTTTGCTCCCAGCAAACAACATACAATCTGGGAATGATTTGCAAACCCATTTTTTCGCTAATATTTTTCCCATACACAAGACAAGTCAGCTGAGGAAGAGCATCATTTCTTTTGCTCAGTCCCAAACTGAAAATTTTCATGAGGCATGGGAGAGATTTAAAGAGTTGTTGAGGCAGTGCCCACACCATCAAATACCTAGATTGCAGGTTGTTCAAAGCTTTTATCAAGGTATTGATTCTAAATCTAGATCCATGGTGGATGCATCATGTGGTGGCGCATACCTTAACAAGACTGATGAGGAAGCATGGGAGTTGCTTGATGTCATTGGTGAAAATTCAACTCAGCAAGAGGCTCTGTCAAAACCTAATATTGAGCCAGCTGCTAGAGTTACAAGAGACCCCACTTTCAAAGGAAAATTGTTTGAATTAAATGTTTGTAATAACCTGGAGAGGAAAATAAATTATTTAGCACATCAATTTGATAAATTGGTGAGTGTGTTGTAGCCCTCACTAACTGCACAAGTGCAGGAGGCATGTCTGATATGTCAGTCCCCCACACACTCCATTCAGGACTGTCCCTCTGCTAGTCCTTATCCCGATTTGGTCATGGAGCATGCAAATGCAGTTAAGACCTATAGGTAGCAACAACAACAACCTGCTGGGTATCCATGGAGAAACCACCCCAATCTGAGGTGGAACCAAGATAATCATTCTCAACCACAGCAGCAGGCAATGCCCTATAGACCAGCCTAGCATTA
The DNA here is from genome assembly GCA_021018995.1 of Chloranthus sessilifolius. NCBI lineage: Eukaryota > Viridiplantae > Streptophyta > Magnoliopsida > Chloranthales > Chloranthaceae > Chloranthus > Chloranthus sessilifolius. Next base: position 55,687,147 of record CM037593.1, on the reverse strand, counting down.
CCAATAAATTTTTTTCCAATATCATCAGTTCCAACAGCCAAAGGGCTAGCAAGAACATATATCCGCACAAGAACTCCAATCTAGTACACCCTCCTTTGAGGAGCGAGTTCTATCCTCATTACAGAGCCTCAGCTCCTTAGCACAGACTGTGCATTCCTACAATCAGAGCATCAAAAAGATTGAAGACCAGCTTGGTCATCTCTCCAATGCTCTAACTAAAAGGGAAAGACTCCCCAACCAACCAATAAATAATCCTAAGGGACTGCACATGATGGGTGTATCTTCTTTCAAAGAAGATAGCAGATAAAGAGATTGCTTTTTAACCACAAAGAGGTGCAGAAGGACAAGGCAACAAGGTTCCTTACTACAGTTTCAGATTTAAGCATGCTGATTTTTTGTGTAAAACAATAAAAAAAAAACAAAAATAAAAGAAAATATAAACAAAAATGTCATATTTGTTTTTCAGCAATATTGCTTGTATTCTTCAGTAGTAGTAAATAAGGGCTATTGTTGAGCCCAAGCTATTAAGATAAAAAACAAATAAATAAATAAATAAATAAATATATAAAACCATTAAGTTTAATGGGTCTCAGCTGTGTATGAATCCTGTTTTTAAATGTGTGCATTCATGCTGACATTACTTTGAAATTCATATTGATTCATACACATCAACAACACAGAATTGACCTCAGTCTCCTACTCAGCACAACTCATTGTAGGATATTGTCTTAGGATTTTCTGTTTTAGGAATTTTGATTGTAGTTTAAATATTGTTTTTAGTTTGCTAATTTTTCTTTCTTTGGATAATGTGTGTAGTATGTTTACTGATTTTCTTCATTTTTGTATATTTGTATTCAGTTTTTGAATTTGTTTTACTATTTTTTTATCTTAATTTCTATTTTTGCAAGGATTTTCTTCCATTTGTATATCATTCTTTCTATTTTTCTCCATATATTTAGTTTTCAACTTTTTCTTCTTTGTTGCATATAGCTTTTATTTTGCTGTTCATTTTTCTTTCTTGTTTTAACCCTACTGCCCCTTGTTACTCATTGTCTAAACATTAAGGAGAATGTTCATCTTAGGTTTGGGGGTACGGCAGGGTGTGCCAATGGAATAGTTAATGCTAGTGCTGCAGTGTTGGATAAACTTTTTGAAAATAAAGTGAATTCTCACCTAATTTTTGAAAAAAGAAGAGGAAATTAAAGACTTTTTTAAAGTTGAAATTTGTTGTTGCTCTAGCACTTTCATGAAGTAATTGTCAAGAATTTTTAACAATTTTTAGTGAACTTGAAAAGAGAGAAAATTGTGAGGATATACCCCAGGAATTTGATGGAAGACCATACCCAGTGAGATTTAGGCCTGTAAAAATTCTTTGAAGAGTGTTTTGACAAATTTTTCTGCTCTGAGACTGTTTGAACCTGTTCTTTTTCTTAGAAGTTATGCAAATCTAAGTTAAACAAATTGACAGAACTCATGACATTAAAGACATGATGTAAGGCCATCCTTTGGAGAGTTTGAGCTAAAAATAACCCTACCCTTTGAACTATCCTTGATACACACCATTTGAGCCTTAAAAATCCAAGCTTTTTTTGATTAAAAACCAAAGAATTTAAACCCAAAACCTCAGTGACCTGATGCAGCCTGACCATCATCCTGAGATTTCTGAAGGAAAAGGTGAAGGAGTTCAAGAAGGTAAAGTTGGTTTGACATTTGGTTGAGGAGAAGAAAGCACATTTGATGGTAATTGTGGCATTCCAGCCTAATAAAAAAAAATGAGAAAAATACAAAAGAAAAGCATACAAAAAGAAAGAGAATAATAGAAAAGCAAAACAAAAATGAGAAAGAGAAGTCATTTCATTGGAGATTTTGAAAAAGAAGAGAAGAAGCTGGCCACATTGGCTCTGAAAAATTAAAAAAGAAGATGAAATTATGCTGAAATGAAGGTTGTGAAGTTCCAAAGCACCTCCTTACTTTGCTGATTTCTCAATTTTGAATCCCTCTTTACCCTTTTATTCTTTATAAACCATACCCATAAGCCACATTATAACCCAATAGAAAGACCCTACTGATCTGAAATTAATTAAGCGGTCATGTGGAGATAAGGAGCAGTGTAATCTATGGAGAAAAGAGTTAGAAGATTTCAAGAATTAGAGCACTGCCTATGCTCATGCTTACAGTCCTCTTTGAGGGCTGTAACTGCTCTTGAGCTGTGTGAAATTATGCACCCTTCATGATTATTTTGAGTGACAGCCCTAGTGAGACTTGGGTCTGGAATTCAGTTTGTTGGGGGCATTATCAAAACAGAATTCTCAAATTAATTGTAAGCTTTTCATTAATTTTCACACACAACACCCTTGACTGAAGCTGATTGGTAGTGAAGGAATTATAGCAGAATTTTAGTATTAAACTGTTACTACTAAGAATCCTCTAAAAAATTGAATGAGTAAGGTGTGGAATGATTTTTATTTTGTGTGAACTCTGTTTTGACATGTTGCACTGATATTAACTATTTTACTGTAGAAGTTTGCGGGTACCTTCACTGAAAACCCAGAGGAGACTTAACTCCTCCACTAGGGATCACCTAGGGGTTTAAAAGGCTTGGTGCATATGCTAAATGCATCCATGCTCCCTACGAAAGTGGCATTTAGCTTTGTAGGTTAATTATTTTAAATTTCACTTTGCTCGAGGACTAGCAAAGATTAGGTTTGGGGGTGTGTTAGTCACTGATTTATACCATTATATACCCCTTAAACCTGGCTTTTGCTGGAGCTTAGGGTAATTAATAACTAGTTCTAAAATGTGTTTTGCAGTGAGGAATAAATATGCAGCCAATCAATGAAAAAGTGCAAAGAATAGGAGATGAGAATCAATCAAGAGCTGAGAAAGAGAGATGAAGGGAGTGGTGCTATGGCCTGTCACTGTGGAAGCAAAATAGCAGCTTATTGTGTGCTTGGGATGAAGAGAAGCTGCAGAAATGTGGAATTGAATAGCTTCAGCTCTATGCACATTGGAGATGCTAGGAGGTTTACTTTCAATAGTTGCATTTTAGAGCAACCAACTGCTTCAATCAACATCTGTAGATGCATACAATCATATGGTTTGGTACATTCAAGAAATCAGCTGTCAAGAGGAATCAAAAAGCTACAAAGTTATACATTTTAACCTTGTGATGCACCATCTCATAGTAACAGCCTCACTTGCAGCTGTGTTCACATTGCAGCAACCACCTCACCCTCCGCAATATATGAAGCTCTGTGCACACTAGACTACAGCACAAAGAGATGTAGCCATTTGGAACACCTACAATAGCTGCACATAAGAGGAACTAAGCATGCACTTACACCTGCGGTGTGCACACATGACAACTCCAACATCTTCAGCTGCAGCTGCAATGTATTTCAGCAGTTGCATATTAACTAGCTGCATTCCATCTACACATATTAGCTGCACATTAAAGTTGAACAGTTTTAGCGATTGCAAAGCATGCAGCCAGCAACATCTTCAGCTGTCTGCACACTAGTTGCACACTACAGAAAGTAACCCAAGATAGATCAGCTGCACACTAAATAGCTAGGTGCACAATAGAGCAATGTATGATGCTGAATATGAACTCCACGAACAGATAGAGTGATCTATTCGAGCAGTACACAATTGAGGGAGCACCTATCGAGCAGTTCAAGCTCCAGGCACCCCTAATTCGAGCAGTCCATGCAATTGCACCCCAACCTCTCGAGAGGATAACTTCAACAACTTTCATCTTGTCGATAGCACCCTCCATCCTCTCGAGAGGATTGCTGAACTAGCCTAACAACGTCTCGAATGCATTGTTGAACCAACAACTCAACCTGTCGACTTGTGTATCAGCTAGAGCCACAACCTGTCGATAGGACCATTCCAGCAGCCCACCAACCTCTCAAAACATCAGCTGCAAACCCTTCAAATTGTTCATACTCCAGCCCTTCATCCTCTCAAGTATATAAAATATAGCTACTATACAACTTGTCGAACGGTTCAAGACAACAAAGACTGAACCTATCCAGTGGTGCAATTGTCCAACCTATCGAGCTCTTGCTTAAACCCCCAGCCAACCTCTCAAGCAATACTCTTCAATGCAGCAAACCTGTCAAGAAGATGCTTCATGCTGTTGAATTGATCAGTTTACCTCATGAAATGTTTCATGAAGCTGCAATTCGACAGTCCTTTCAGCCAAACTTGGGCTTCACTTGTCTTCAATTATTTTTAGTATTATTAAAGGTCCATGAGGGCTATTTTAGGTTCCAAGGCAGCCAATGGATTGTGAGCAACTTTTGTGCATTCACAATAGCAAGGATAGGGGCTGAGTTGTCATATATTTCAAAATACTTAAAAGTTGCTGCACTCCAACCTGATCCTCTCATTCTTCAAATCTGTAGCAGCATTGGACTCCATTGGGTTCCATTAGCAATTACCAATAGTTGGCAAGGGAAGATTTGGGAACTCCAATATGCACATGGGACAGCTGTCCACATGTAAACTATTTTTCGAATTAAATGGAGCAATTCTTGGTGGGAAATAAACTACTTTAGTTGTGCATAACTGAATGAATCACTCTCTTCTCTCTGATTGGCTAGAATGCTAAGCACATGGATTAGCATAAACTAAAATCAATTCCTCTCCTCTGATTGGCTGCACCCCAAGGCACTTGGATCAATGCATATGTATAAATACCCATCCTTTTTGTTGTAATTGTTCAGCAAGGAAACTAGAAAATTCTCTGAGTTCTCCTTGACTCATTTAGGTTTTATTTTTTCTTTTCTCTTCCCCCTTCTCTCTCTAATCCAGCCCGTTGGATTAGATCTAGGTAGTAGCTCAGATCTGGTTTATAATTGTAAATTCGGCATGGAGATGTGTGGATTGATGTACAGACTATAGATCTGAGAATAATATATTGTAAGTTGTTTTGATTCAATAAATTATTGGTTTTAAGGTTTAATTTAATCTATATGTCTTTTGGTTCCATTAGATTATCAATTAGATTTATGTATTTGGGAACTGCCCATTCATTTAACCTTTAGATCTCTTGATTGCCATCAGATTTCCCTAGATTTAATATTCCTGTGGATGCCTGAGATTGTAGCTTGCATCCACAGCATCTGTAGAGATTTTAATATTCTAATTGATGCCTTTGGATTGAAGGAAATCCCTAGGATGATCTGTGACCAGTAAAGTGGATAGATCATATCCTTAAGATCAATTCAAACCTCGGGTCTAAATTAGATTGTTCTACCTTGCGCTTATGCCAAGTGAAGGATAACTGCAAATCCACAAGTCTTGATTTGTTTTGCAATAAGAGCCAGCCCCTAGGTGTCTATTTCTTCCCATTTTATATTTTATTTTACCGTTCATCTCCCTCATCTTTTAGACCTAGTTTTATATTTCTATTTTGTAGATTAGATCTAGTGACACCCGAAAAATTCTCTTTCTTTCCTTATTTTCTTAGATTAGGCTAGAATTGCCAGATCTGTAGTACATCTGGAGGTCTACTATACAACCTTCTAGGTTTTAGATCACTACTCCCTGTAGAACAAACTCTTACTCTTAAAACTTACTACAAAAGGACCATGTATCTTGCAGGTTTGTACATTTTAGAGTTATTGTTTTCATCTCTTTCATCTCACTCCCTTTTTATTTTATTTCCACACACATGATAATAATCAGCACTCTGAAATATCTACAGTAGGAGGAAGGAGAAAAGGTCACACACAACATCGAAAACCTCAAAGTGCTGGATGTGCCACATATCGCTAAAGACACGGGCTTCCATAGCTTCTAGTACGATATATCGACTCTAGCACTGAAAATACGGCACCAGCTTCCCCAAAAAAAATAACCTATAAAAAGTGAGATCAGCCTTTATTGGTACATGTTTTTTTTGAGTTCCTTTTATTGTTGGTCTATTTCGGTCTGTCAGAGGATGTGCTAATTTATTATGTGGTGTTGGAAGAAAATTAAAATGAAAGTAAAACAAAGGATAAAAGTGATATCGTGAAAATAGCAATCCTAAAACATCCTAAGCCTATATGATCCAGGGCTATTATAGCAAGTTTTGATAAGTAAGAGTTTGTCCCATAGAGAAATTGATCTAGAACCCAAAATGGGCTATAATAGTAGGCCTCCAGATTTGGCTACAGATCTGACAATCCTAAAGAAAGGGAGTTGGGTGTCACGACTCCACTAAATTAACCCTAACAAAAGAGAAATAAAGTGAAGCCCTATCCTAAATAAAGGGTTAAGAAGAAGATGGTAATGGTATGTACCAAAATAAAATATAAAAATGATGGGAAGTAAGCATGTTAAGCTAGAGTTAATGCAGTAATGTAACTCAGAGTTAGACTGTCTCTGTAGTGGTCCTTGCTAAGATGCTATCAATAACCTCAACAAGGTAGAAGAATCCAATTTAACCCATGCCATTTGGGGTGCTCTTAGGGCTATACTCTATCCACTGAAATGGTCATAGAGTATCATATAAAGTCTGTCAAATCCCATTGATTAAACAAGAAATGTTAACCTAATCCAAAGTAGTGGACTGATCATTTCCCCAACCAATGGACCAGATCAGGCCATGAATATTATTATAGCACTATGTAATGTCGGTGCTACAAGCTCCCCAGATCTACGCACAGATCTAGCTGACATCCATAGGTATTCCTACCCATAAAGTTCTAAGTGTTTTGCCAAGGCCAACGGCTCAATGTGCCCACACAAAAGACTAGCAACAGGTTGAATAAGGATTTAAATTCAGCTAGTCATTGCTATAAAAGGCCTACAATGACTCAGCCTCAAGCTATAATTACTACAGAGAAATCAAATCTAACATCTAATATCGGTCCAGTAAAATAGAGGGGAGCCAGTTCCTGCACAAACCTCCTCACAAGGCTCTGGAAGCTCATGTGCACAGGGGAAGAAGCCTTCTCAGACATGTGGCTGGACACCACCTTAGGGTTATACTCTGTCCACTCAAATGGTCATAGGGTATCCGATAGGTCTGTCCATACCACAGAGATATGAGAAAGAACATGTAAACTACTACTGCTGCCATAGAGTCCCAAGGCTAAGAGCTCTCTAGATCTGGTCACATATCCGGATTGCTATCCATGGGTCTATTAAACTAAGGGAAATCAGATGGTAAATAATAGATCTACTAGAAACTGAATGGGCTAGTCTCAAAGCATGGATCTTATAGATATTTAAGGAAACCATAAGATCTATAGATTTTATTTGTCATTAAAACAACAATCCATTGAAAAAAGCAAAACTTACAATGAACTGTCTCAAGGCTGCAGCCTGTACACAACTGCTCATCCAAAAGATCCCATTGTATACAAAGCCTATTATAAAACTACAATAAAACCAAACCTAGTTGCTTATAAGAGGAATAACCAGCCAATGCTGTGCTAAGTGAGAAGAAAAATAAGAAAAATAGGTGAGCAAACCCTAACCCTAGCCTACTAGAGCTCTCAGCCGACAGAGGATGAAGGCAAGATAAAAATACTAAACTCTAAGTACAGCTTATATACTCTGTCCATAAGGCCTTGGTTTAAAAGGGATTAACCCTAATTTTTCTAGTAGACATGACACTGTTATAACCCTTGAATACCTTGAGATGTGCGCCTCAAAATCTATGCCTTAGGAAGTGTGCCCTAACCTTGGGAAATTCCCAAAATGTCCTTGAGTTAAAACTGAGAAGTGGAGAGCTCGAGCTTCGCGGGGCTGACATCTGCATTAATTCACTCGTGCAGTTGTAAAGCCTTCGTGGAGGAGCATTTGGCTTAGGAGGATTGTTCACTTGCACGGTAGATTCTTAGTTGATCGCGCAACTACTTTGTGCTGCAATGCTATAGCGGAGGTGATTTGGAACGCCTAAATTTCTCACGCAGTAGAGCTTCAGAAGTTCTCTCTTACTGGATACTCGTGCAGGTAGGCTCCTACGCTCAAGTAGTAATTGGTTAGGCTTTAAAGTGCGCGAGAGCTGCACAAGGAAGATTCTTTGCGTCTCTCTCTTCCAGGGCTTCATGAGAACTCCGTGAGGTGACAAATTATTCTTTATGCATATGGACTGTCTATGTTCTGCGCGCGACTGCTTTAAGGCTCGATCTCCAAAAGAGCTTTGCGACCATAAATTCTGAGGGCTTTAAGATGCGAGATCTTCACAATTTCTTTACTGGTCTCCTTTTGACTATGCGTCCTATCTGCGCAAGGGCATCCTCCACTACATCCTTAACTCCGTGAAGGAGCTACTCAACTCTGTGAGATGATTCTTTTGATCCTCTGATGCATTGCACTTGCTGCTATTGCAGCTTCCTCCATTCTCAGCTAACTTCTTTCATCTGCTAAACTTTTGGTCAATGATGACGAATAAATGAGTCACCATTGTGAGCACTACCAAGGTGTTCCATTAGGCTTTGGCTCAATTGTCATCTGTGCATGTATTCTTTCTCTTCTTTTGACCAATAAGCAGGGATTTTGTATTTAGCTGCACTGTTTATTACTAACTATAAAATACACTTAACAATTGATTATTTGTGAGCTTCAAGGTCTAGCAAAGGCTAGGTTAAGTGGTGAAAAGTGGTACTTTTCAGTGAATAACACCTTTCGATCCCTGGAAAGAGTGGCTCGATTTCGTCTTCTTTGCTAGACCTTGAAGTTCATTATAGTGATAGTTTTGGTGTTCTTCCAGTTCTGGGTGTACGATCACTTCACCTTCCTACGCTCGCGGGTTCCGACGGAGATCACCATTACGGGTTTGGTCGAGCCATTGTGTGGGTGACTTTTGAAATTTCGCATAGTCCACAGGGCACGCTTTTAGATTTTGGATGGGCGACAAATTAATTTTGCGCCTTCTCAGATGCGCGTGATTAGGATTATGCACTGGCATTAGGGCGTGTATTAGAATATCGCGCATGTCGCATGGCGCATGATCAGGCCGCACTCTATATAAGCCAAAAAAATTTCATTTTTCCTATGCTTTCTAGTTTCTTCTCGAGTCTTTGCTTTTCCTTGCTTCCTAGTGTCTAGATTTTCATGTTTTCATGATATTTTGCAATCTGTTCGTCCATTTCGAGCGTGGTTTCTTCTGTTCTTCTAAGTTTTTCAAGCTTTTCATCCTGAGATGCAGTAAGAGGGCATTGATCATCTCTATACAACTGCTTTGGAGATGGTGCAGATATTAGCAAGAGAGCTTAGTGAGAGTTTTGAGGCTCGTACGGATGCTGAGGCTATGGTGGACGGTGATACTGTGGTAGTGTTGGGAGATTTCAGTGTGCTGATTATTATGAAGTAAAAGAAAGAAAATAAAATCAAAGTAAAATAGGGGATGGATTCAATACATCTCAAATATCCTAGACCTGCAAGATACAGGGTCCTTTGTAGCAAGTTTTAATAAGTAAGAGTTTGTCCCATAAGGAGTAGTGATCTAAACGTAGAGGGTGTATAGTAGACCTCCAGATCTAGCTACAGATCTGGTAATTCTAAGCAGAAAGAGAGTTTTTCGGGTGTCACTAGATCTAACTTAAGAAACTAAAATATAAAACTAAATCTAAAAGATGAAGGAAGATGGATGGTAAAATAAAATATAAAATGGGGAGAAATAGACAGGTAGGGCCTGGTTTTTATTGCAAAATAGATCAAGAGCTGGGGATTTGCAGCAATCCTTCATTTGGCTACAAGGACAAATGCAAGGTATAAGAATCTAATTTAGACCGGTGGTTTGGATTGATCTTAAGGCTATGATTTGTCCACTTAAATGGTCACAAATCATCTAATAGATTTCCTCCATTCTGATAGCTTCAATCAGAACAAAATAATCACTACAGATGCTGTTGATGCAAGGCCATAGGCATAGGCACCCACAGGCATATCAAACCCAGGAAAATCAGATAGTCATCAAGAGATCAACCTCAGAATGTCGGGTGGTGATGAGCATGTTCCCAACGAGGGCCAGGGGAGGGGCCCGAGATAGTCTACGGTCCACAGGGAGAGCAGTTCTTTTGGGTAGAGCGGAATGTGGGCCCTTGGCTTGAAATGCAGGGTCGGCCTCCTGCATCAATAGTACATCCACCTTTCAAATTTTGGCATAGCGGGCAAGGTAAAAGAAGGTTCAGTTCTTCCTTTCATGCAGCTTTGCTTTTATTTCCCTAATATGATGCATTTTCTTTTTGGTACGTAGGACCTGCCTGCTTTTGTATTTCGTGGGGGGTGTCTTGATTTTCATGATTTCTACCTCTATATCCCCCCCGTAGTCAAGTTCTTACTGGCGCAGGTGGGCTTTGGGGAATTTCTATCCTGCCCGCCCATGAGAGCCGATGTGGCATGCCTGAAGGTGCTGATTGAGCGATTCCGCCCCGAGACCATGACCTTCGACATGCCGTTCGCTTAGATGGCCTTGACGCCCATTGATTGGGTAATGATTACGGGAATTAGGATGGGGGCATTCAGATAGCTGGTCTCGCGGTACCGAGCAAAGATGACATTATTTGATTGATACGGGCCTATCCCCTTAAGGTCAGATACACGGTACTGAGCTCAAGATGATCTGGTTATCCGCACTCTATACGGCTGATGAGTTTGTGGATCTGGGGCAGGTAGACAGGGTGCTTTACATTACGCCCTAGCGGGTGATCATCTTGGATCGCATCACTCTCCTGCTGCTGCTGGGAAAGACCCTTTTTACCAATGCGAGTGGCGACCGAGTCAGCCTAGCATTGTTGAGCATTATGGACAACTGGGGTGATGTCCATAGGTATGACTGGGGCGAGGCCGGATACGCATGGTTAATGTACGGCATAGCTCGAGCTGCTATCGGGGAAGCTAAATCCATTGTTGGCTTTTGGGCGACCCTGGACGTAATCCCTAACCTTTTGCTTTTATCAGTTCTATTTGGATGATCATTGCATGTTTCTAATTTGTTCTCCTGTGCCCTGCTTTTCTTAGGTATAAGGGTACCACCATTTTCATCCCGGACGCCCACTCCTCCACTCGGACGCATTCACCTACCCTCTTCTTAGTAATTGGAACCATGCCCGACGCCACGATGTGGGCCTGAAGCACCTAGAGATGGGCGTGACGTCCCAACTTGACCTGATGGTCCCTGAGCAGCTAAGGCCCCTTTTTTATCTCTGTTTACTTCGGCTCAAAAATTCTCCCTGATTTGCTATGTTGTTTGTCCAATTGATTGGTTACCTCTTGATTTAGATAGATCCTCCATGATCTGTACCTCAATTCAGTCTCCAGGGACCAGGCAGCCGTAGGTCCATCGCGCCTTCTCAATAACCATCGCATCATTTTCTTTTATGGGGCGTGGGTAAGGGTTTACTATTTAGGGGAGCGGGTGGTGCACACCACAGCGGCTTATCTTAATAATGGGCTCCCTATCTATGCCCTCTTTGTGCCCGACGATTATCATACATGGTGCGAGTGCCTACCATATCGGTTCATCTTGCCACGCTTCATCCCTAGCACTAACTTTCTTGGATTTGGTGGCCCACTCAGGCAGGTAACTCTCCTTTCTTTTTCTGATTAGTCTCCTTCTGTTTTAATTTGGCCATGGTTCTTCCTTAGCAGATTTTTTTTGTGTTCACAGTTTGCTCAACGGGATGGCTCAAATAATGAAGGCGGGGCAGCGGAGGGTACTGCGAATTCCTCAGGAGCAGATCCTTCAGGTGAGGGCCCCTCTGGGGCAGGTCCCTCGAGGGAGGGTTCTTCTTGCATTGGTTCGTCGGGTACCTCTCAAGATGGTGCCCCTAGTGGTGATCCGACTGTGGTTTACGGGACTTTTCGATGCCTTGATGACAGCTTTCTCTCGGGCCTGTGTGCTAATGTGGATAGGCAGGCACATATCTCTGTTGAAGCAGCCCGTGACCCTCCTCCTGAGGTGATCCCAGGGGTAAGCCTTCTGACGACCCGTCTCTATCTTCTCGCGGCCTCTTTTTTCTTGCATGTCTTATGATTGCCCCTGTAACTGATGTTGTATCTCTCTAAATGTAGAACTTTGATTTGGCTATGGAGTATGCGGTGTATCATCATAACCTCGCAGAACTTCGGGATGTGGAGACAATGAGTATTCTATTGCTCTTCCTTTCTTATTGGTTCCTCTACTTTTTGCTCTTGCCCCCTAATTGGCCCTTATCTCTTATTTTTTGCCCTGACTTGCACCGTGCATGCGCCAAGGAGTCGCGATCCTTGCTTAGCAGGATTTCCCAGGCCTAGTCTCGGGTGGGGGACATGCGGACTTACCAGGGCTCCTCTCATCGTCGAAAAAAGTCAAAGGGTACGGACAAGGAATAGGCCTTAGTTTCTGCTTTTTAATCATTAGTACTTTTGGGGTTGATGATTTGAAACTTTAGACAGTTTGGGATGGATGATGTGGCACTTTGTGGATGATTTTTATTTTGAAAATATTTTAGTGCTTTGTCTTGATTGCATACCATGGTTTCGTTGTATCCTAGCTGCTTTTCTGTAGGATGTGTTTGCCAAATGTTCACAAAAAGCGACCTTTTGGGTCGCACGCTTTGATGTAGGATCAAACCTGCACACAAAGTATCAAAGCAATTTCAAAATGTTAGGGGCATTTTAAGATTTGTGAACGTTGCTTATGACTACCCACAATCTGACCGATTTTTAAAGGGCTGGCAAAAATGCTTCGAAATTCCCCGCAATCAGGCCCCAAAATGGCTTTGGAGGGGGGAATTATAGTCTGGCGCAACTATTAGTTGCTCCAGGCAAAAAATAGGGACAAATGTACTGGTGCAACTAATAGTTGCGCCAAGCAAATATTGGGATAAATGCACTGGCACAACAAATAGTTGCGCCAATTTTGGCTTGGGGAGATGTGGGTCCTTATATCTCGAGTCAATCCAAAACCCCTCTCTTTTCTGTTTGACTTGGTCTTTTTGGTTGATTCCTTTTGTTCCTGCTTTCCAAGGGTGGGCCCATCACCATACATTGATTTTCATATTCTTGAAAGATCTTTGTACGTCTATGGACCCGCTTTCCAACCCTCCCTTACACGGGAGGGCCCGAGACCAATTTATGCATTTCTTTAGGCTTGGGGCCCAATTTTCTTAAAAGTTGGCTTGGGAGTTTAAATGAGAGTGATCTTGTTGAGCTTGAGCGGCTTGATTTATCACACCTTCCCCACTTCCTTGATGTTCTTCCACAGTGGGACCTCCTTCATGTCGCTGCTTCGTTTTGGGATGCAAATGTCCATGTATTTCATTTTGGGAAGTGAAGCTAACTCCAATCCTTGAGGAGCTATTCAATTTGTCTGGCCTGAAGCTTCATAGAGGCCTTGCAAGAGTCATGCCGAGGTCGGGTTACTCCAAATCCGTTCATCTTACCTTTGGCTTGAAGAAATTTGAGTATGAGAAAATTCTCAGTGGGGGGCCCACAAGGTGTTCGCTAAAATTCCTCAAAGAACTTTTCGGTGATGAAAGTCTTCGAAAATTACCGGTTAGGAACATTTTCAACGCAAAAGCTTTTGCTCTCGGTCTCATTTCAGAAGCCCTTTTCTTTACTGGGGGAAAGATCTTCTCCCTGGCTCTTTGCAATGTCTTGACTGAGTTGGTGGAGGGCCGATCAATGATACACCTGGCTCTTGCTGAACTATATCGATGCCTTGATGCATTTTCCTTGAGCAAGCTGGAGAACCTCAGGGGATGCCCTTTGCTGCTTCAAGTCTGGTTAGGTGAGCATCTCGCTATCTTGGGACCCATGCCACGCTTTTATATTGCTCGAGGTGAGGCAGCTCTATGTTTTTTAGGTAGGTGTCACTTGCTTCCGCAGGGCGATTTGTCAGCTTTGAAGCTTTGGTTGGCTGACGTCGAGCTGAAATGGAGGCTTCCTTGGTTGGACCGGACCCTTCCCATAGTTCATTCCAGAGACCACGAGGGCATCACCCTCTTAGGATTGACTGGCAGCACCTTCTACTGTCCATTCCGAGTGTTGCGTTAGTTCAGGTGCTCTCAGCAGGTGCCTTGCTAGGTAAAACCCCCTTTATGTGACTTGATCTTTTCTAGGGGGTCCTCTGGGGACATAGATCGGATTTCCACTCTTTGGGAGACGCATTAGTCGACGGTGATGTGTGATATGGAGCAGGGAGATTTGGTTCAATCTTCTCCTAAGTATGAGGCCTGGCTATTGACTGAGCAGCCTGTCGCTAATCATCTAGATCAGGCAGAGAGTATTGACAGGAGAGGCCGTAGGCCAAAGAAAAAGATGGTACTCCAAGCCCACATAGAGCTATTAGTGGATGAGAGGAGGGTCCTGCACGAGCTTTTAGCACAGGAAAAATTTAGAGCAGAGATAGCAGAAAGCAAGGTCCTTCTGAAAGGATCCTTGAGTGTTGCCCTTGGAGCTGCTGATACTCCTCAGAAGAGGTACAAGAGTTTTCATGGTCGTTGGTTGACCGAGCGGAATGTCCGGGAAGATGATTTTCCTGCTAAGATTAGCGCCATGAAGCACGAGCTAGGCCGTTGATTCCTTCCTGCACACATAACGTTTTACATAGATCAGATACACAAAAAAGGGGCGTAAGAAACCCCTTTACAGATACACACATCTTTGTGGTATACATATTTTCTTTATGTTTTTACTGTTTTGTTGTTTATAAAAATGGAATGAAAGAAAGCTAGACATCACACCGACTATTTTTTTTTGGGGTGTGGTGTGAGCGGTGCATTTGTAAAAGATGGGAAGTTATTATATATTTACATAGCCTTTTTATTCTTTTGGTTTTGTGTATTGTTTGGGTGTGGTGCCTTAATCCCTGGATGAGATCTTGGGTCCTCTTTTGAGCATGGTCGAACCCCCCTCCTTTTATTTTTTTATATGGTTGGGTTTGAGAGAGTTTCAATAGTTTTACCTACACTAGAGCGTCAATCTCCTTGGACAGAGTCAAACCTTTATGCTTACCTTGAGTCATACGTTTGACAAAGCAGTTCAGAAGGCACACTTGGTCGGGACCCGATTTGATCTAACATGAGCGGCCCAAAAAAAAGGGGATCGGGGAGAGTAACCAAGAGGACTTCTCAAACATTAATCCATCATTTCAAACCTTTCTTCTTCTCTTTATTTCCTTTTTTTTCCTTCCCTTTTTACCCGTGGCGCACTTTCGGGTTTTCACCACGTCCATGGGTTTAGCTTTCTTACCCCAAGGGCCCTTTTGGGTTTTCACCTGGTCCGCACAAACTCGCTGTTTTTACCCATAGCGCCCTTTCAGGTTTTCACCACGTCCATGTTGCTTTGAGCTTGTATTTTTATTTTTATTTTTTTCTTTCATCATTTTTTTTCGGAAGCCATGACATAGACGTCGATTCCATCATAGCCGGCCAGATGGAGTTCTGGTGTCATCCCACAACTTGGCTGTGTTGACTTAACAGATACTATAACTACTTGTGAACCTAAAAAGAGGGCTTCCTTCAAGGTGTAGCTTGGCCATGGGTTAGGTTAGGATTTGAAGGTATGCTAGGCTAAAAGGGTTTTCTCGATACAACTTTAGTTTTTCACAACATACTTTCTTCCTTGGGAGATTTTACTGTACATGCCCCATGATTCTTCTATTTTTTCTTTTTTTCCTTTATCTTTATTTCAAGCAATCTCTTTTTGAGGTTTTGCTTTTCCAATTTTTTTGATTTTCTGATAGTAATTCTACTTCCTCTCTTTTTTGTATATGTACTCACTTTTTCTTTTTTGAGGAAGGGGTTTATTAAAAGAAAGGCCCAGGCTACAATGGGGTAGCAAAGGACATCATCATTTTTAGGGATGCTTTTTGGCTACTGCTTGGAATGATGGCTTCTTTTGGGCGGTTCTTAAGCAATCACGTATCTGTTTCACCAATACTTACCTTATCGTAATAGACTAAGAGTAGAACTGTCAGAGGTATCCAACATTGATGAGCTCAGGAAGTTGATCTTCGTCCATGGTGGTGAGGCAGATGGCGTATCCCTATAGCACCTCTCGAATGACATACGGTCCTTCCCAGTTTGGCTTGAATTTCCCTCTCGGATCGGCATGGAGGGATGGGAAGATCATCTTTAGTACAATGTCTCCTACCTTCAGATCTCGATCGCGGACAAATTTATTGTAAGCACGCGCGATTCGCCCCTGGGAAACTTGAGTATGGCACAAGTCTAGGAGTCTTTTCTCGTCTATTAAGTTCAATGTTCAAAGCAGGATCTCTCTCTCTGCTTCAGGTAAGCCTAATTCCATGAGGATTCAGAGCGAGGGTACTTCAACCTCAACCGGTAGGATGGCCTCAGCTCCATACACAAGGGAGAATGGTGTTGCCCCTGTAGCGGTAAGGATTGACGTTCTATAGGCCCATAACGCAAATGGCAGCATTTCACTCCAATCTCGATAAGTGACGACCATCTTCTCTAGGATGTAGATGGTTGTCTTGTTCGCAGCTTCCACGGCTCCATTAGTTTGAGGCTGATAAGGTGACAAGCGATGTGCCTGATCTTGTATTGCTCGCAGAAGACTTGGATGCGCTTATTCACAAAGTTTGTGCCGTTGTCCGTGATGATTTCCTTGGGTACCCTAAATCGGCACACAATATTATTTTTGAGAAACTTCTCGATGTGACTGGCCATGATGTTGGCATATGACGCTGCTTCTACCCACTTGGTGAAGTATTCAATGGCGATGAGGATGAAACGATGTCTGTTTGATGCTTTCGGACTAATCATTCCAACGATGTCAAGGCCTTAGATAGCAAATGGCCAAGGAGTGGTCATGCAGTGAAGATCAATGGCAGGAGTGTGTATCAGACTAGAGTGTTCCTGACACTTGTAGCATTTTTGGACATGTTTGTAGCAATCTGATTCCATAGTGGTCCAAAAGTATCCCTGTTGTAAAATTTTCTTAGCAAGCATGTGGCCGCTGACATGGGCTCCGCATACTCGCTCATGGATCTCCTTCAAGATATTGATCACTTCACTTTCTATAGGGCACCTGAGTAAAATGCTATTGTAGGATTGCTCGTAAAGGCATTCCCCACAAATGACGTAGCCTACCGCTAGATGTTGAATGGTTTGCCGGTTCGTCTTGGACGTACCCTCAGGGAAAGTTAGTGTCTCAAGGAAATTCTTCATATATGAGAATCAGGGTGACTCATCATCAGGCTTTCTAGGTTTCTCAATTTGTATGCAGAAGGCTGGCTCATTTCTCTGTTTGATCATGATCGGCTTCATCTTAGCACCAAACAGGATTTCTATCATTGATGCCAATGTCGCTAGTGCATCGGCAAAGTGATTCTTTATCTATGGGGACATATGAGAATGTCACATCTTTGAAGCAAGCTATCAAATCCTCAAGGTGCTCATGGTAAGGGATCAGTTTCTCATCTTTCGTCTTCCAGTCACTGTTCGTCTGACATATGATCAACTGCAAATCGTGAAATACTCAGAAGTGAGAGCAGCCTGCAGGCCTACTGCACAAGCTTCATACTCGGCCATATTGTTAGTGCAAGGGAAGTTAAGCTTGATAGAGATTGGTACATGTGATCCTTTTGGTGAGATTAAAATGGTGCCAACTCCCTGACCTTCTGCATTTGCTCCCTCGTCAAAGTGCATTACCCATGATTCTTCTGCCTCTTCAGTATTGTTTTCTGTCATGAACAAGATATCTGCATCTGGGAATTTGATCCTTAACGACTCATAGTCAGGTAAAGGATTGTCGGCAAGATGACCAGCAAGTGGCTGCCCCTTAATTAACTTTTGAGTGATGTACGTGATGTCAAACTTGGATAACAAGTGCAGCCAGCGTGCAGTCCGTCCAGTGAGGGTTGGCTTTTCGAACAAGTATTTCAGCAAATCCATTTGGGCTAAAAGTAAAATGGCTTGAGATAGCAAGTAATGGCGGAGCCTCTGAGTGGCCCATACAAGAGTTAGGCATGCTTTCTCTAGATGAAAATAGCATGTTTCATAATCAGTAAACTTCTTGCTCAGATAGTAGATTGCCTGCTCTCTTCTTCCAGTTTTGTCATGCTGCCCTAAGACACATCCCATCGAAACTTTCATCGTGGAGAGATACATCAGGAGTGGTCTCCCTGGCTCGGGTGGTACCAACACAGGTGGGTTAAGGAAGTAGCTTTTGATTTTATCGAACGCTACCTGACAGTCGTTGTTCCATTCCACGGGCGAGTTCTTCCTTCGTAGTTTGAAGATCGCTGTGTAGATTGGAGTTAGCTGTGCAATGAACCGACTTATATATTGTATTCTACCCAAGAACCCTCTAACTTCTTTCTCAGTAGACAGTGGAGGCATTTCTATGATAGCATTGACTTTGACTGGGTCAACCTCGATCCCTCTCCTACTAACGATGAATCCTAATAATTTTTTGAACATAGCGCCAAAAGTGCACTTCTGTGGATTCAGACATAACCTGTACTTTCTCAGCCTCTCAAACAGTTTCTAGAGGTTTACCAAGTGATCACCTCACTCTGGCGACTTGGCTATCATATCATCGACGTACACATTAATTTCTCGGTGCATCATTTCATGAAACAGTGCAGTCATAGCTCTCTGGTTCGTTGGTCCGGCATTCTTTAGCCCAAATGGTATGACTCAATAGCAAAAGGTTCCCCAGGGTGTGATGAACGCAGTCTTCTCTTGATCTGCCTCTGCCATCTTTATCTGATTGTATCCAGAGAATATATCCCTGAAAGAAAGCAACCCGTGCTTAGCGGTGTTATCGACCAAGATGTTGATGTGCGTCAATGAGAAATCATCCTTCGGGCTCGCCTTGTTCAAATTGCAGAAATCAATGCACATGCGGACCTTTCCATCCTTCTTTGGCATAGGCACAATATTATCTAGCCACTGTGGGTATTTGGATACCATGAGAAACACCACGTCATACTGCTTGATGACCATGTCTTTGACTTTCAACATCCACTCGGGACGGAGACGCCTTAGCTTCAACTTAACCGGCTTCACAACAGGGTAGAGAGGTAACTCATGCTCGACCAAATCAGTGTCTGGACCAAGCATGTCCTCATATAACCAAGCAAAAATGTCTTGGTATGACCAAAGGAAATTGATCATGATTTTTCTTTCTTCTGGAGATAGTGACATTCCGATTTTGGTAATGCGGGGACTCTCCTCAGTCCCTAGATTAACGTCCTCGGTTTCTTCAACAATAGCGGTAGAGCCATGCTCAAAGTCGGCAAACCGGTCAAGGAGCTCATTGGGGAGCTCCTCAAAAGGGACATCCTTGTCCATACTCGTGATTCCTACCTCTTCTTGTATTTCTACAGGAAAGGGGTCAATTTTACATGGGACGGGTATTTCGATTAAGGCATATTTTTCTGTGATTTTATCTGAAATCTTAAAACATAATATTTTTGGGTTTTGTATTTTTTCCATGTTTTTGGGATTTTGTATTTTTTCAATGTTTTTAAGATTTTATATTTTTCCAATGTTTTTGAGATTTTTGTTTTCTTCGGAGACGGTGTTAAGTAGTGAAAAATACCATTTTTTACCCCTAAACATAAGCCTTGAAAGACCCTTGAGAAGACTAAATAAGTGCTTTAGTGTGCATTTTACAGCTAACCAATCAGACAGGTCCAAATCCGAAAAGCATCCCAAAAAGATCAAAAAGCTGACAGCTCATGTCAAGTTTAAAGAAGGAGTGAAGAAACAGCCTCAGCAATGGCTAAAGAGGGTCTAAAAGAGCAGACAAAGACCTGAAGCAAGAGAGAGTTCAATTCGCAAAGAACTTCTACTATTCGCAAAGAAGAATGGGAGCCTAGAGTTCAATTCGCAAAGAACTTCTACTATTCGCAAAGAAGAATGAGAGACTAGAGTTCAATTCGCAAAGAACTTCTACTATTCGCAAAGAACCTTGAACTTTGCGAAAAGAAGAAAACACTCCTCGAAAAGAAGATTGAACTTTGCGAGCGAGCTTGAAGTCATTGAACTTTTGAAAAGGCCCTGAACTTCTGAAATGGCATTCTGGGATTTGCACTGTCCAGAAGGTATTTGAAACTTTGCACGCCCAATGCAATCAAAAGACCAGAACATTCAGGAAGGTTCCAATCAAGATCGAAGGCATATTCCAAAGTTAAATTACGGCGGGAACTTCGAGCTCAAGCGAATTTCAAACCCATAATGTAATTGATGCTCTCGATTGGTGAACGGATCAAGCGCCTGATTGGCCGTAAACGAGTCTGGATCCCGGTGCTCGACTCCTATTGGTTGATACACATTTGAGTGGCTTAGGAAAACTATAAATAGAGCGAACCATTTGCCCAATTTGGGTATCCAGTTTAGAGTTTTCATCTCTGTTTCCCTCATTCGTCGATAGCTTATAACTCCCCCTAATCCCTTCTTGTAGTTTGCCTTTGAGAGCCATTGTGAGTGATTTGTACTTCCAAGTTCGGATTCAAGGAAGTCCGAGGGCTCTCTAAACTGTAATTGTAATTTTGGATTTTAAAGGTTGCGATAATTTGTGTCTTCTCCATTGGAGTCATGTCGAGGGTTACGAATGTTCACCTTAGTGCATTAGACTTCTTTAGATTCACTCATGCATGCAACTTCCCTTAATTCATCACTCAATGCGTGGTAACCTAATTCTAGCATTCTGATGATGTTCATGTTACGAACTAAAGAATAGCCATGTGACGGTCTGACCATTTAAGTGGAGGGATCACATTATAAGTCTAAACCTATTCCTTAATTGGATTTATTTCTCTTATCGTGGTAGCGGATGAAGATTGAATCTGCTCTGTTGAACTCTGATTCTCCATTAAAATTCAGAGGCTAAAGTACATGAAGCTATTATTTCTGCATTTGTCTTATTTTAAACATCTCCCCAACTCGGATCTGGATCATGTAGTTAGTTCTTTTCTTTATTTGCTTATAGTTAAATGTGACACAATCCAACACTCTCTTTTATCTATTCTTGTTTTTAGATAATTATAGAGCCAGATCTGGTAGCACAGATCTGGAGGTTTATCTCTCAGTTTAGACAAACTTCTCTGTGGACGATCTTGAAATACTTACTTTTAAAACTTGCTACAATTGGCCCTGATCTTGCAGGCCAGTGTTAGCCCCAATGTGCTGATATCCCTTTCATAAGTTAACATCCATATAACCTAGCATTCTTTAATTCTTTAATTTTTGATTCATAATGCACACATTTATGGCACACTTGGAGTGACAACAAGTTTTTGGCGCCGTTGCCGGGGAAGTTTGTTCTAAAATAGATAGACCTAAGTTTTTCTATTTTGTAGATTTGATTTTTATTTTAATTTTTGCTTTAAACCTGCACTTTGCATTTGTTGTCGCTCCACATGTGCCTTTTTTATGTGTATTTTGAGAACGAATTAATGAATAATAAGTTACATAATTTTAAATTATGAAAGAGATATCAGCACATTGAGGGCTAACAATAGCCTGCAAGATCAGGGCCAATTGTAGTAAGTTTTAAAAGTGAGTATATTAAAGATCGTCCACAGAGAATTAGTCTGAAATATGAGATAGACCTCCAGATCTGTGCTACCAGATCTGGCTCTATAATTATCTAGAAAGCAGATAAAAAGAGAGTGTTGGGTTTTTGTCACGTTTAACTAAAAGCAAATAAAGAAAAGAATTATCTAAGCGATCGATTCAAGTTGGGGAAGTGATTAAAATAAATCAAATGGAGAAATAATAACTTTCGTGATTTCGCCTTTGAATTTTAATGGAGAATCAACTAAATAGAGTTGATTCAATCTTCATCCGGCTACCAAAGACAGATGTAAGAGAAATAAATCAATTAAGGAAGGGTTTAGACTTATGGTTATGATCTGTCCACTTAAATGGTCATGCATCATCCAATAGTTGTTGACCTATCCTCAATTCGAACATGAACATCATCGCAAGTGAACTAGGTTACCAACGCTAATTGCATAGGTAATGAATCAAGGAAATTGCATGCAAAGTAGTGAATCTAAAGGAGTCTAATGCACTAAGGTGATCAATAAGAACCCTTGACATGAATCCAATGGAGAAAACACGCTTTCTGAACCTTTTAAATTCAATCTTAATTACGAGAGCACGCTTTAGAAAGCCTTACAATTACAGCACGGCTTTAGAAAGCCTCGGACTAGCGCCTTGAATCCGATCTCTTTGTAAAAAGCACTCGAATTCTCAAAAGCAAAAGAGAGAAGAAATTACAAGGGTACAGATAGACTATCTCGACCTAAGGAGGGAAATAGAAATGAAAACTCAAAACTGGATGCCTCAATTGGGCAAATGTCTTCTCAATTTATAGCTTTCCTCTATCCCGCATAATGAATTGACCAATCAAGTGCTCAGATCCGTATTGCCCAATGGTCGTTGAGCACGGGATCCAGACTGCTACGCCAATGAAAATGCTCTGATCCGTTCAAATTAATCAGCGTTAGAAGCATCAATTACTTATGGGAATTCAAAAGTTTGTTTGAGCTTCTAGAAGTTCCCGCCAAGTGATTTCATCTTTGGGTTTTCACATGAATATGCCTTTGGTTTGTGCTTGGAATCTTCCGGAATGTCTCGGCTTTTAATTACATTGGGGCGCGTAGAGTTCTTGAAATGCCCTTCAAAGTGGTAAATCCTCAGATGCCATTTCACGAGGTTAAGGGTCTTTTCGCAAAGTAGGTTGGCTCAAGTTCTTTCGAAGTTCTTTTGCAAAGCGAAGTTCGTTTCAAAGCGAAGTTCTTTTCGCAAAGCACTTCTCTTCTTTTCATGAGGTAAATCTTCTATTCGAGTGTTTTTCTTCTTTTCGCAAAGTTCAAAGTTCTTTGCTAATAGTAGATGTTCTTTGCAATTGAACTTTTAGCTTCCATTCTTCTTTGCGAATGGATCCTTCTTCTTCTTTAGGTCTTTTCTGCTCTTTTAGGACCTTTTAGCCATTCTTGAGGCTATTTCTTCACTCCCTCTTTGAGCTTGACATGCGTTGTCGACTTTTTGATCATTTTAGGATGGTTTTCGGATTTGGACCTGCTTTTTGGTTTAATATGAACACTAAAGCACTTATTTAGTCCTCTCAAGGGCCTTTCAAGGCTCATGTTTAGGGTGAAAATGGTATTTTTCACTACTTATCACACCCCAAACCTAAGCTTTGCTAGTCCACTGAGCAAAGAAACATAAAAAACAAAGTAAAGAGCCACTTTTGTAGGAAGCACAGTGCATTTAGCATATGCAACAAGCCTTTTAAACCCCTAGGTGATCCCTAGGAGGAGTGAAGTCTCCGAGGGTTTTCGGTGAAGGTACCCAAACTTCTCCATGAAGCTTAATATCAGTGCAATATTATCAAATGAGCAATCAAGGAGCAGTTAGTTACTCTTGAATCAATGATGAAACAGAAAATTTGATTATTGTTTGCACAGAATTTAAACATTTATAAACCTCATGAATGTTTCAATATTTCCAATCTGTGAACAGTCATAGAAAATCATACAAATGTGCGATAAGCTCATCCTATGGATAAAAATTAGGTTATAAGTCATACTTAAGGTGCTCAAGTTCCAACCCAAACACTCACGGGTATACTCTCGGTGTTTTGTTGAGGGTTCATTTTCACTCAAGCTCAAGAGCGATTACATCTCCCAAATGGATCTGTAAGCATGAGCATAGGCATGATTCTTAGGCAATGGCATCATTGACATCTCCTCACCATAGATTGGGTCACTTCTCATCTCCACATGACACTCACTCAACTTTGGATCACAAGGGCTTTCAATCTAGGTTTGTTTGTATGGCTTATGGAGTGAAGTTTCAAGGAAAGGCAATTTGAACAGAGAGGTTTGAATTTGAGAACTCGAAGTGCAGGAGATGGTTCATGACTCCACCTTTTTGAGTTTAGCTTCTTTCTTCTTCTTTTCGAGATTATCACATTCACGGTGATCATTCTTTCTTTGATCTTGCATTTTCAACATAAGGTCCCTTTTTGCCTTTTCGTCAACTTTTTCACATTGTTTGTCTTTTCTTTCTCAGTCCACCATATTGCTGCTTTTTGAGGTATTTTCTCTTCATTTTCTTGATGTTGCCCGAAATGGTCCATCTTGATTCTTTCTCCTTTACCTCCTGAATTCTCGAGAGTGAGGAAGGCTGAATTGGTTCCATAGGTTCAGTGCAAAGTACTTTTGGGTATTTTTGATGAAAAATTGTAGGATTCTGACTCATATGGGGTACAAGAGGCAGATTTTTCTTGGTTGGTTACATTAGGTTCAAGTCCAAAGAAGGCCTTGATCTTTTCCTCGGTTTCATGAGTCTTACTTGTTTTAATTTGGAGTTTCCTAACTTCTAGTGGATCTAATGCCTCGTACCAATCCTTTGAATCGAAAAATTGCCTCAGTCACTCTTCATGAGATGGAAAATATATGGGCTCAATTCTCACCGGTTATGGTTTTTCCTTGAGCTTTTAAGTATATCTTTACCTTTTCTCTTCCTTTTGACTTACTATGTCGATACCGATGTTTTTTATGGTGTAATCATCATGGAAATGTAGAATATCGCAAGGTTTAGAATGTCTAAATTCGCAAAGAAAATTTTAAAATTTCCACATTGTCATGATTCTTAAGTAAAATAATTCATTTCACGATTACTTAGGTGATTCTGTTGTCCTTAGGTTAACTATTCCTTGGCGGGGACTATGCACACGCCCCCAAACCTACGAGGAGCAGTGGTCCTCACTGGTTCAAAGGTGGTGGCATAGTCACATTATTAGGGAAAAGCAATGAGAAAAAATAATAGCATGGAGAATTAGAAAGCAAATTGTATGAACGAAATTTTACGAAAAAAAGAAAAAGAGGGGAATGGGAGTAAGGGTGAGGGGTTTATTTTGTTTGTTTCAAGTAGGGGAGCACAGCTATAGAAAAAATTGCAAAATATGACAGAACAATTAGAGAAAAATGGAATAAGAAAGAAAACAAATGACAAATTGCGAATGATACAAAAACAAAAGATTTATACATTGTATTTGAGACACGATGAGATGGATTTTTAATAACTAGGATCAAAGTCGATTATCATAGATGGGTTCTATGGGCTCGAACTAGAGTCACCGAATCCGAACTAGAATCGGTGTTGGAATCGAGCAGGATTTTGGTTTCTCGGGAATGGAGTTCGGAGTTCGACTCTTGACTTGATCTTTTGGTGAGGCCAAGGTGTTTGGTCGTGGTGGTTTTCTTCTTTTCTTGAGCTAAGCGAGCTTGGAGCATAGCCACCTTGTCTTTGCTTTTTGACCAATTGGAATGTTAGTCCCACCAGATCCCTCATCTTCTCTCTCAAATTGCATGAAATGCTCTAATTTTTGATTTTGGCCTCATAAGGGATTGGGATGTAGGCCTCCAATCAGCCATTTTTCGCACATCCCTCGGATGTAGGGATTTTCTATCATGGCCTGGGAGGGTGGCATATCTAGGGAGGGGATGGAGTGGTAGGGGACTAAAGGGGGTCCAAATTTGGGAGGGGAGGGGGTTAAGAGAGGGTTTGAATGGCTAAATCGAAGCAGGGGGGGGGTGGTGAAGGGGGGTCTGTTTGGGTAGCTGTAGGCAAAATGGGCGAGGGTAATGGGGTAGGTGGTAATGGGAATGATGTGTTGGATGAGCTCAATGTAGCTGATTATGCATTTGTTTGGAGCTGGGCTTGGATATTTTGGAGGTAGGTGAGGATGGGTGTAGGGAGGCGGTGTGGGGAGATTAGCCTAGAGGGATTGGGATTAGTGAGGTGGAGGGTTGGGGGTAATGGGTGTGAAAGGGAGGTGGGAAATGGGTGAAAGGGGAGGAGCAGGATAGGTGTAGGATCTAGCTCCATGGTGTCAAATAGGGTGAATAAGCCTCTGTGGGGGAAAGGTTGGGGTTCAGAGTGCAGGATACCTCAGTGTATGTCTTTGAAGGGGTGTGGGAATGTGAGGAGCTTTGGAGGGAGGGGTGGAAGGGATGGAGGAAGGATTGGGGAGGCGACTACCTCAAGGACCGGGTTATTGTGGGGGGAGATGGGTGGTGTAGGGATAGTAGGGGTGGTTGGTGTGGTAGGGGTGTCCAAAATAGGAATGATGGAAGGTGTGGATGATGAACCAGCTGGGATGGGGAGGTGTGGAGGAATAGGGAACCAGGCCATCTGTGGTTGTAGGAGGTGGTGAAGAGGCTACCTCGGTGGTGGACTAAGTCGGCAAGTGGTGGCTAAAGACTGGTCACCACAGGAGTTGGGCTTATGGTAGGGTCAGGCTGAGGGCTGGTTGAGGCTCCACACAATTTCCACTGCACATGCCCACCCACACTTCGTGGCTTGGTTCTCTGTCATGCTCGGCAAGAACTAGCTCGCTCGTGCTATGGGTTCGTGAGGGCAATAGCAGTTAGGGGCGCGCAGGGCATGGGCTGGTTCTCCTACTTCCCTCATTCTTCTTAACATGGCGACTTTTGTGGTCGGGCTTTCGCCAAAGTTGTGAGGAGTGAGTACCTCAAAGGGCTCTTCCCTATCAATGTCAAACTTGGCTCTTAAGAGGCTGAAATTAGTCTTCAAAGGGAGGCCCGCACAATTTTGTTCCTTCTTTACCTTGGCACTCATCAGCCATTGCTTCCGGGATGAGCATGGGGGCATTGAAAAATTGCCCTTAGAAAAGTGAAAGAGGGCTTGAGGATGGAGTTCGCCTCTCTTGGGTATGCCAGATTACATAAAAGCTCCCTCGGAGTATGGAATCCATTAGCGAGATATTGCGAGGCGGATCTCTTCTCATTATTGATTGCCCGAACTCACCATGCCTTGTGTCAAATGGGCCATGTTTACGAAAGAGGCCGAGCGACCAAGGTCCATCGGGGTTGAATTGAAAAGGTATCCCAGGCATGCCCTATGTCCTCGGTCATCCTGAGTTAGGTCATAGTTATCTATAAAAATGACTAAGGTTGGCACGTGCAACATCTTTAGTGACCTTTGTGAGGTTTTGATACCACAGTTTATCATCCTTGGATAAGTTGTTTACGGTAATGGGGTGAGGATAGTCTTTGAGAAGCTTCCTGAGGTATCTTAGGGATGGTAGGCAATCAGTTTGGAGGAGAAAAAGTTTCATCCACCAATAACTCGGTATGAGCTTCGGGCATCAATGAAGGGTTAGGCAAAACTAAGTGAATGGGTAATGGGGCAGCTCGGACTGGGGCTTGAGGCGGCGGGGTAGGCTCCTTATGGCGTTTTCTTTCCTTTTCAACCCTATCTGCCTTGTCCATTGAAAGCTTTCTCTTCTGAGACGTTTTGCTTTGCCTTTGGCTTTTGGGGTCGATTTGGTTGCCTTCTTGGTGATGATTTGGGAACATGGCACTAAGGATTTTCGGTCTTTCCCATACTTAAAATGGAGGAAAACAAAAGCCCAAATCTCGCTACCACAGATCTAGAACAAAAATTTTGGCGAGAATGGATAGAAACAATACCATGATCTAGGGTTTGTTCTTGGTGAGTCGCTTTGCTTGTGGTCATGGCCCGGATCGACTTTGATCTCTGAAAATGGAAGCGCTCAAACAATTAGGAACAAAGCGGTGATATCCTTGAGGAGCTCGTGTGAGAAGAGAGTGAGCTAGGGTTTTAGTGGGCGTCGCTCTGCGAGTATTTGCAAATACAACGCTAACTTCAAAAGCGACTAAATATACTTGAAGCTAAAATGTAAAGCACCTTTAAGTTTTGAAAAAGTTCCAAAAGAGCCCTTCTTATTACTTGAATGGCAAAGTGCCTTTCGACAAGTAGATAACCGGAAAGATTATTTCGCAAAGGACTTAGCTTCAGAACCTTCTATTCGAAAAGGAAATGTTATCATAATCAACTATTCGAAAAGAACATCTTTGTTTTCGAGTAGTTCATTGACTCGAATCTATTGAATAGAACTTTGGACTTTTCGAAAAAGTAATTTTTGCTTTGCGATTTGAACTTTAAGTGTAATTAAACTATGCGAAAAGAAAAAAGCGAAAAAGAGAAATTTAGTAAAAACTATGTTGTACAAACATAATATACAATTTTCTACCATCGATTTTTGGAGATTCGTGATGATAGGATGGGCAGGCTCACGAATGTTGTCAATGCATGGCTTGAGCCTCGACCATTTACCTTAATGACTCTTCCATCATTGGGATCTCGAAATTTCCACTGACTCTGAGGGGAGGCCTTGATGACGATGTATGGCCCTTCCATACGGATCTCAATTTGCGGAAAGAATTTAAGTTTAGAGTTGAATAACCATACCTTAGAACCGGTATGAACTCTTTTCTCATTAAACTCCTATCATGAAATGATTTGACTTTCTCCTTATACAATCTGGAGCTTGTATAAGCATCCATCCTCGTTCTTCCAATTCGGTGAGTTGAAGTTTCTGTGATTACCGGAAGTTAGATCCATATTAAATGTTTTAATAGCCCAAGCTTTGTATTCTAACTCTCTTGGCAAATGACATGCTTTGCCATAGACCGATCTAAAGGGACATTCAATTGGAGTTTGTGGCGATTCTGTATGCCCACAAAGCATCATTGCTTAAATGACCAATCCTTCTGTCCTTCTTCTTTTTCCAAAATGTGTTTGATTTCTCTATTTGAAATCTCCACTTGTCCTTTGGTTTGTGGATGATAGGGAGTAGCTACTCTATGAGTGACAGATACTTTTTCAATAGAGCTTCAAGCACTGTTGCAAAGTGGCTCCCCATCACGATGATGGCTCTAGGAAAACCAAATCTAGAAAAAATGTGGTCCTTGAGAATTTCAAAACCACTTTGTGATCATTTGATTTAGTAGCTATGGCCTCAATCCACTTGGAGACATAATCCTGCTACCAAGATGAAATTATTTCCATTAGAAGGAGGAAAGGGCCCATAAAATCTATTCCCATACATCAAACAACTCAACCACCGGATTGGCTGTGAGGGCATTGAGTTTCTTTTGGAAATCTTGCTTGATTTTGGCGATTACTGGCAAGATTCTGATCTTTGTAAGGCATCTTTAAAGATTGTGGGCCAATAGAAACCACCTGCTTGCAGAATTTTTGCAATTTGTTTTATTGCCCGAAATGGCCTCCACAGACTGTTCATGACACATTGACAATATGCCGAGAATTCATGGTCGGGACACACTTTACGATCACTTAGTACGCACAATTCTTGAATAGATAAGGGTCTTCCCAAATGAAATTTTTAACTTGTGAGAAGAAAAGATCTTTATCCATTCGATTCCAATGTTGAGGAATCATCCAATAGCCAAGAAGTTGACTATGTTTGCAAACCAAGGGAATGTGGGTATTGATGGCAAAAGTTGCTCATCGAAATGATTCATTAATGGGTAAGCTATCATCCTCGATTGAGAATTACGGATAAGTGATCACCACCACATTCTCACTCCTTTCTTATCCTTAATCATAGATCAAACTCACTGTAATAGGAGGATCCATCGATTAATCTGGGCTTGGTATCCTTCTTAGGCAGAAGGTACTTTAGAGGCGAGTGGTCGATAAACACCACAATTTGTGAACCTAAAACATAAGACACTGAATTTTTCCAATGCAAACACAATGGCCCGCTCTTTCTCGGTTGTTGTGTAGTTGAGCTGGGCATCTATCATGGATCTGTGGCATAAGCTATGACATGGGGAAGCTTATCCTTTCTACGCCTAGGACAGCTCCTAGGGCATAGTCTGTCATCACACATCGGCTCAAAAGCCTTGAATAGTCGAGGGGCGCAAGATGGGTCTTGAAATCAGACATTTCTTAAGGACCTCAAAGGCATCATGCATTCATCGGTAAATACAAGGTACATCTTGACACGATAAATGACAGTGGCTTGGAAATTTCTGAAATCTTTGATGAACCTCCTATAAAATCTGCATGCCTAAAAACTTGATTTATTAGCAGTTACGGGAGGAGGCAAATGTGCAATTAGATCAATTTTGCTTGGTCCACCTCTATGCCTTTATGGGAGACCACATGTCCTAGGACAATGCCTTGGGTGACCATAAAATGACTCTTTCGACTTAGAACCAAATTGGTTTCTTCACATCTTTGCAACACCAACTTGAGGTGGTGTAAGCATTAGGAAAAAATCTCCATAAATTGAAAAATCATCCATGAAGATCTCCATGAATTGATCAATCATATCGGAAAAGATGGCATACATGCATCTTTGAAAAGTAGCGAGGGCATTGCAAAGACCAAAGGGCATCCTCCTATAGGCAAAAGTGCCAAAGGCGGTGAAGGTGGTCTTTTCTTGGTCACAATGGGTACCACGAGGATCTGGTTGTAACAGTACCCATCAAGGAAGCGATAGTAAGCTTTGCTGCTAGCTTATCAAGGATTTGGTCAATGAAGGGAGGAAATGGTCTTTCTTGTCATGGTATTCAATTTTCTGTAGTCTATCACGGACCCTCCATCCGTTGTTTGTCTGGTGGACATAAGTTCTGATTCTAATTCTACTAGTGATGCCAGTTTCTTAGGCACCACACGTGTGGGTGCTACCCAAGCAGAATCTGAAATGGGGTAAATGACTGACATCTAACTGACTTTACAACTTCCTTCATAACCACCTCTTGCATGTGAGGATTCAACCTTCTTTGCATTTCTCTAGAAGGCTTTGCATCCTCTTCAAGGTGGATCTTATGCATGCATCTGTTCGGTTTATTCCTCCCAAATCAGCAATGGTCCGACCAATTGCTTTCTTGTCTTGTTTAGAACTACTATGACTCCTCTTCTTGCTCCTTTGTGAGGAGGAAGAAATAATAACAGTATGTTTGATGATCTCCCAAAAATATATATTTCAGATTTTGGGGTATTTGAGTTCTAATTCTGAATTGAAATTTGAGAAAGAAGGTAGCAAAGGTACCTTGGTAACTTGTGGAAGAGGGAGAGTAGCGAGTTTCAAGAAGGGAACTTGATGATTGTTTGTGAGTGCCTTGCACAAAGTTGACTCCTTTGAATTTGATCTCCTTTTCCTTCTTTTCCAATGGATCCCCAATCATTTTTTTTTCTTGGTGGAGTCTTCCTTGCGAAATTTTTGCAAAGAACTCCTCCACAAGTTCATCCATGATGTCAACATGAAAACACTCTTGACTGACAAATTGAGGTTGGTTATGACATTATA
The DNA here is from genome assembly GCA_021018995.1 of Chloranthus sessilifolius. Classification (NCBI taxonomy): domain Eukaryota; kingdom Viridiplantae; phylum Streptophyta; class Magnoliopsida; order Chloranthales; family Chloranthaceae; genus Chloranthus; species Chloranthus sessilifolius. The sequence goes on along the minus strand of CM037593.1, from coordinate 55,656,052 downwards.
AACATTCAATTTGACTTTCATATTTCCAAAGAAACTTCCATGATACGGACACCGACATTGAATACAAGCATTTCTTTGGCAGAATGGTCTTCCTAAAATGCGGGGATGGAAGTCTTTGGCTTTGGGTTCCATGTCCAACACCGAAAATCAAGCGGGATAGAAAATTTATCTACTCCTACTAGCACATCTTCAATCAATCCCATAGGTTTCTCTCGGATCTGTCGACTAGTTGCAACACCACTTGAGTGGGTTTCAATTCTCCCAAACCTAGCTTCTCATATCTGAGAATAAGGAAGCAGTTGACACTAGCTCAGATCTAGCGAGCTTTCTCGATGGTATGCTCCCCAATGATGCGAGGGGATTGTGGGGATTCGATCTTGCATTTTAGGGGTGTTGCAATGGATAGCACTTGGTTGATTCTCTCCAAAGCAAAGGCCTTCTTGGATAGATGTATCCTAGATTGCCTTTTGTGGGTCACACCTCTTTGAGAAATTTTGCATAGCGAGGACTGTTTGATTGCATCAAGCGGTAGATTAATTTTAACTTGCTTGAATGTCTCCATCATTTCCTCAATTTTTGTGTTTCCTTTGTCAAAGGAGGACTTCATTGCATGAGGAAATGGGAGGTGAGGAACAAATCTCTCCTCCTCATCTTTTCAACAATTTTTTATTTTTACTGTTTTCATTTTTTGTTTTACGAGGGTAAATCAACAACCTCATTGCTTTTATCATCTTGTTGTTCTGCACTTGTTCTTCATCTTTTTCCTCTTCACTACCTTTGTTGTTGTTTATTATTCTTCCACTTCTCAAAGTAGTCCACTTTGATTTCCTCATGGCCATTTGAGGATTCTCCAACCATGATGTCCTTAGGATTGTTCAAAATGCAGGTAGTCTACCCTCTCTCTCTTAGCTAATGAATTTGAGAGTTGGCCGGGGTTTCTTCAATTTTTTAATGCTCATTGTGAAGGTTCACGATCGAGGCAAGTTCAAGATTTTGAAGTGAACTCAAGACACTGCTCTTCAAAGGTCGGGGATCTAGGAGGCGGTGAGTGCGCTTTGCATGGCTTGTTGTTAGTTGGTTGAAAATTTGATTTATTATAACAATTCTCGATATGGTATGGGTGACGGTTTGAAAGGTAATTGATTTTTTTGGGCTCTTCTGCTGTTGGGTAGTAATTTCTGATTCCACGAGATTAGGATGAGATCTCCATGGGTAGTCATTCGATTGCATCATCCATAGATGAGTGCATGAGCTTGTTCCATCATGAGTTAAAATTGTGATGCGAAGGACATTGATCAATTGAATGAGTAGGGGGTGGCATATCGGACATGCCTCCTCTACTCTTGACCCATTTGGAGCTTTAAATGAGTCCATCGACCTATCAAATTTTGTGGTTAAATTATCCACTTTCCTTTCCAGCTCATTGACTTCATAAACTTTCCCTCTTGTGAATTGGGGATTATTCATCCTAGTGGATTCTCGGTGTCCCTTGGCGAGATTCTGCTGGGTTGAATTTTCTCCAATCACCTCAAAAAGTCCCAAACCTCTTCAACTATTTTCTGCAAGTAAGACCCTCCACAAGAGGCATCCACCATGTTCTTGCCCTTGATCGGTTCCTTGATAGAAGCTTTGAACCAGCCATTTAGGAATTTGATGGTGAGGGCATTGCCTTATGATTCTTTAAACCTTTCCCATGCTTCATGGAAAGTTTGATTGAGTTTTGGGAGAAAGAGATGATGCTTTGTCTCGGTTGGCTGGTTTTAGTCATTGGGAAATATTTTGACAAAATTGACATTGCAAATCATTCCATGATGTGATCTTTGTTTGGTGCTAACATAGATAACCATGCTCTAGCTTTGTCCTTTAATGAAAAGGAAAGAGCCTAAGCTTGGTTGCCTCTGGACCAAGTCGGCTATGTTAAATGTTGTGCATAAAGCGAAATTCATCAATGTGTTTATAAGGTCTTCCTTACTCAATCCATGGAATGAAGGCAACATTTGGATGGTGGAGGACTTAATTTCATAATTTCCCTCCATGTGGGAAATTGAATGCAAAATGGGAATTATAAGCACCGAGGCAAAGTAGTCTCTTAACAATCTGGTCTTCGCCCATTTGAGATATGCATGATGTATGTCGGTTTCTTAGAGTCTTTCAACCAATTTAAGCAGGAGAATCTCGAGATTGAGGTTCTCTGCCAAACATACAACTTCGAGAGGAATTTGGTGCAACAAACTGCATTGAATTCGTGCTTTCCTTTCCTTCATACGGTATAAACCAATAAAATTAATAAATGACTGATAAATAAATGAAAATAAACATAGGTCTATCTATTTTAGAACAAATTCCCCGGCAGCGGCGCCAAAAACTTGTTGTTGCTCCACATGTGCCTTTTTTATGTGTATTTTGAGAACGAATTAATGAATAATAAGTTACATAATTTTAAATTATGAAAGAGATATCGACACATTGAGGGCTAACAATAGCACTGCAAGATCGGGCCAATTGTAGTAAGTTTTAAAAGTGAGTATATTAAAGATCGTCCCACGGAGAATTAGTCTAAAATGAGATAGATAAACCTCAGATCTGTGCTACGGTCGCTCTATAATTATCTATAAAAAAGAATAGATAAAAGAGAGTGTTGGATTGTGTCACATTTAACTATAAGCAAATAAAGAAAAGAATTAACTACATGATCCAGATCCGAGTTGGGGAGATGTTTAAAATAAGACAAATGCAGAAATAATAGCTTCATGTACTTTAATTTGAATTTTAATGGAGAATCTGCAACTAAATAGAGTTGATTCAATCTTCATCCGGCTACCGGCCACGGATGTAAGAGAAATAAATCGAATTAAGGAAGGGTTTAGACTTATGGTTATGATCATCCCTTAAATGGTCACGGATCATCCAATAGTTGTGACCTATCCTCAATTCGAACATGAACATCCTTTGCAAGTCTTTGTAACTAGGTTACCAACGCTAATTAAATGCGAGGTAATGAATCAAGGAAATTGCATGCAAAGTAGTGAATCTAAAGGAGTCTAATGCACTAAGGTGATCAATAAGAACCCTTGACATGAATCCAATGGAGAAAACACAAATTCTGACAACCTTTTAAATTCAATCTTACAATTACGAGCACGGCTTTAGAAAGCCCTTACAATTCTGAGCACGCGCTTTAGAAAGCCCCCTCGGACTAGCGATCTTGAATCAAATCTCTTTGGCGTTACAAAAGCACTCTCACAATTCTCAAAAAAGCAAAGAGAGGAAGAAATTACAAAGTAGATAGACTAGGAGGAAATAGAAATGAAAACTCAAAATCTGGATGCCTCAATTGGGCAAATGTCTTCTCAATTTATAGCTTTCCTCTATCCGCACAAAATTTGAATTGACCAATCGAAGTGCTCGGATCAGATTGCCCAATGGTCGTTGAGCACGGGATCCGGATCTGTTACGCCAATGAAAATGCTACGATTGGTTCACCAATCAGCGTTAGAAGCATCAATTCATTATGGGAATTCAAAAGTTTGTTTGAGCTTCTAGAAGTTCCCGCCAAGTGATTTCATCTTTGGGTATTCACGTGGGGCGGACTATGCCTTAGGTTTGTGCTTGGTATCTTCCTAATGTCTCGGGCTTTTAATTACATTGGGCGTCACGAGTTTCTTGAAATGCCCTTCAAAGTGGTATAAATCCCAGATGCCATTTCACAGGTTAAGGGTCTTTTCGCAAAGTAGGTTGGCTCCGAAGTTCTTTTCGCAGCGAAGTTCTTTTTGCAAAGCGAAGTTCGTTTATAAGCGAAGTTCTTTTCAAGCACTTCTCTTCTTTTCGCAGAGGTAAATCTTCTATTCGAGGAGTGTTTTCTTCTTTTCGCAAAGTTCAAAGTTCTTTGCGAATAGTAGATGTTCTTTGCGAATTGAACTTTTAGCTTCCATTCTTCTTTGCGAATGGATCCTTCTTCTTCTTTAGGTCTTTTCTTGCTCTTTTAGGACCTTTTTAGCCATTGCTGAGGCTATTTCTTCACTCCCTCTTTGAGCTTGACATGCGTTGTCAGCTTTTTGATCATTTTAGGATGGTTTTCGGATTTGGACCTGTCTTTTTGGTTAGCTGCAATATGAACACTAAAGCACTTATTTAGTCCTCTCAAGGGCCTTTCAAGGCTCATGTTTAGGGGTGAAAAATGGTATTTTTCACTACTTATCAGCATTCCAAGTGCTTGATTAAATGTCTACAGCTGTTTTGTATAGAAAACCTGTTTTACTGCAGCAGAATTTTTATTTTTTTTATTTTTCTGAGTTTTTATTCTTTGCCTTCTAGTTATTTGAATAAATGCTGCTGCCACTCTTTTGTCTTTTTGTCAAATTTGGGCAGTAGCCTGAGTTTTTCATTTATTTTCATTTATTTATCAGTCATTTATTAATTTTGTTGTTATTTTTATGCAGCGTACAGCTGTGTAAAAGGAAAGGAAAGTTCTTAAATAGACAGGTTTGCTGTACTAAACTCTCTCTGAGTTGTATGTTTGGCAGGAGAACCCTCAATCCTGAGATTCTCCCGTTAAATTTAGAAGTTGAAAGACTCCTAAGAAACCGACATACATCACAGACATTTGCTGAAATGGGTGAAGAACAGAGATTGTTAAGAGACTACTTTGCCCCTGGTGCTTATAATTCCCCATTTTGCATTCAATTTCCCACAGTGGAGGAAATTATGAAATTAAGTCCTCCACCATCCAAATGTTTCCTTCATTCCATGGATTGAGTAAGGAAGACCCTTACAAACACATTGATGAATTTACGGCTTTATGCATAACATTTAACATAAATGGACTGGTCCAGAGGCAATAAGCTTAGGCTCTTTCCTTTTCATTAAAGGACAAAGCTAGAGCATGGTTATCTATGTTAGCACCAAGCGACATCACATCATGGAATGATTTGCAATGTCAATTTTGTCAAAATATTTCCCAATGACTAAAACCAATAGCTGAGACAAAGCATCATCTCTTTCTCCCAAAACTCAAGCTGAAACTTTCCATGAAGCATGGGAAAGGTTTAAAGAATCTGATAAGGCAATGCCCTCACCATCAAATTCCTAAATGGCACTGGTTCAAAGCTTCTATCAAGGAACCGATCGAAGGGCAAGAACATGGTGGATGCCTCTTGTGGAGGTACCTACTTGCGAAAACTTGAAGAGGTTTGGGACCTCTTTGAGGTGATTGGAGAAAATTCAACCCAGCAGGAATCTCTGCCAAGGGACACCGAGAATCCAGCTAGGATGAATAATCCCCAATTCACAAGAGGGAAAGTTTATGAAGTCAATGGGCTGGAAAGGAAAGTGGATAATTTGACCACAAAATTTGATAGACGATGGACTCATTTAAAGCTCCAAATGGGTCAGAGTAGAGGCATATACGATATGCCGTCCCCACTCATTCCATTGATCAATGTCATACGCATCACAATTTCAGAACTCATGATGGAACAAGCTCATGCTGCTTATGGACAGATGCAATCGAATGACTACCCATGGAGATCTCATCCTAATCTCGGTGGAATCGGAAATTACATTAGCAGCATTAAAAATCAATTACCTTTCAAACCTTTCGCCATATACGAATTTTATAATAAATCAAATTTTCAGCACCTAACCAACAACAAGCCATGCAAGATGCGCACCAGCCCCCCTCCTAGATCCACGACCTTTGAAGAAGCGAGTCTTGAGTTCACTTCAAAATCTTGGAACTCTGGTCATTGAACCTTCACGGTGAGCATACAAAAATTGAAGAAACTCTGGGCCAACTCTCAAATTCATTGGCTAAGAGAAGAGGAGGGTAACTACTGACCAACTGTGAACAATCCTAAGGGGACGTTCATGGTTGGAGAATCCTCAAATGGCCATGAGGAAATCAAAGCTGTGACTACTTTGAGAAGTGGAAGAATAATAAACAACACTGTGGGCAGTGAAGAGGAAAAAGATGAAGAACAAGTGCAGGAACAACAATTTGGATAGCAATATGGTACATTGATTTACATGAAAATTCAAAAAATGAAAAACAGAAAAATAACAAAATTGTTGAAAAGATGAGGAGGAGAAATTTGTTCCTCACCTCCCATTTCCCCATGCAATGAAGTCAGTTTCTCCTTTTGACAAAGGAAACAAAAAATTGAGGAAATGATGGAGACATTCAAGCAAGTTAAAATTAATCTACCTCCTTGATGCAATCAAATAGGTCCCTGCTTATGCAAAATTTCTCAAAGAGGTGTGCACCCACAAAAGGCAATCTAGGATACATTTATCCAAGAAGGCCTTTCTTGTGGAGAAAATCAACCAAGTGCTATCAATTGCAACACCACCAAAGATGCAAGACCACAGAATCCCCACAATCCCTGCATCATTGGGGAGCACACCATTGAGAAAGCCTTGCTAGATCAGGTGCTAGTGTCAACTGCTTCCCTATTCATCTATGAGAAGCTAGGTTTGGGAGAATTGAAACCCACTCAAGTGGTGTTCTGACTAGGCATGACAGATCTGAAAGGAAACCTATGGGGTTGATTGAAGATGTTTTGGTAGGAGTAGACAAGTTTTCTACCCTATTGACTTTTGGTGTTGGACATGGAACCAACCAAAAGTTCCACCGCCATCCTCATTACGGGAAGACCATTCACTCTGACTAATGCATGCATTCAATGCAGTGTCAGCATCATGGAGGTGTCTTTTGGAAATATGAGTTAAATTGAATGTGTATAATGTCGTTACTCAACCTCAATTCTCTCAGAATGTTTCCATGTTGACATCATTGATGAGTCGGTGGAGGAGTCTTTACAAACATTTACAAGGTAAAGACTCCACCACAGAATTTAAAAAGATTGGGGATCCACTTGAGAAAGAAGGAAAAGGAGATCAAATTCAACGGAGTCACTTTGTGCAAGGCACTCTGTGATCATCAAGTTCTCTCTCTTGAGACTGCTCCTCTCCCTCTTCCACAAGTTACCAAGGTACCTTTGCCCTCTTTCTCTCACACAATTGGAACTCAAAACTCCCAAAATCTGAAATATGTGTTTTGGGAGATCATCAAACACTACACTGTGATTATTTCTTCCTCCCTTACAAAGGAGCAAGAAGAGGAGCTGTTGGTAGTTCTAAAATAAGACAAGAAAGCAATTGGTGGACCATTGCTGATTTAGGAGGAATAAACCCAAGTATGCATGCATAAGATCCACTCGGAAGAGGATGCCAAGCCTTCTAGAGAAATGCAAAGAAGGTTGAATCCTCACATGCAAGAAGTGGTAATGAAGGAAGTTGTCAATTTGCTAGATCTTTGGGGTCATTTACCCCATTTGATTTTGGTAGCACCCACAGGTGGTGCCTAAGAAATCTGGCATCATCGTAGTAGCAATCTGGTAAACTTATGTCCACGGACAAACAAGCTGGATGGAGGGTCCATAGACTACTGAAAATTAAATACCATGACAAGGAAAGACCATTTCCCTCTCCCTTCATTGACCAAATCCTTGATAAACTTACAAAAGCTTACTCAGCTTCCTTGATGGATACTCCGTTACAACCAGATCCTCTACAGGACCAAGAAAAGACCACCTTCACGCCTTTGGCACTTTTGCCTATAGGAGGATGCCCTTTGGTCTTTGCAATGCTACTTTTCAAAGATGCATGTATGCCATCTTTTTCGACATGATTGATCAATTCATGGAGATCTTCATGGATGACTTTTCAATTTATGGAGATGCTTTTCCCAATGCTTACACCACCTCAAGTTGGTGTTGCAAAGATGTGAAGAAACCAATTTGGTTCTAAGTCGGGAAAAGTGTCATTTTATGGTCACCCAAGGCATTGTCCTAGGACATGTGGTCTCCCATAAAGGCATAGAGGTGGACCAAGCAAAAATTGATCTAATTGCACATTTGCCTCCTCCCGTAATCAAGCAAATCAAGTTTCTTAGGGCATGCAGATTTTATAGGAGGTTCATCAAAGATTTCAAGAAAATTTCCAAGCCACTGCCATTTATCGTGTCAAGATGTTCCTTTTGTCTTTACTATTGAATGCATGATGCCTTTGAGGTCCTTAAGAAATGTCGATTTCAGCTCCTATCTTGCAGTCCCCCGACTATTCAAGACTTTGAGCTGATGTGTGATGCATCGACTATGCCCTAGGAGCTGTCCTAGGCGAGAAAGGATAAGCTTCCCCATGTCATAGCTTATGCCCAGATCCATGATAGATGCCCAGCTCAACTACACAACAACCGAGAAAGAGTCATGGCCATTGTGTTTGCATTGGAAAAATTCAGCCTTATGTTTTAGGTTCACAAATTGTGGTGTTTATCGACCACTCGCCTAAAGTACCTTCTCTAAGAAGGATACCAAGCCGAGATTAATCGGTGGATCCTCCTATTACGGAGTTTGATCTACATATTAAGGATAAGAAAGGAGTGGAGAATGTGGTGGTGATCACTTATCCGAATTCTCAATCCGAGGATGATAGCTTACCCATTAATGAATCATTTCTCGATGAGCAACTTTTTGCCATCAATACCCACGATCCTTGGTTTGCAAACATAGTCAACTTCTTGGCTATTGGATGATTCCTCAACATTGGAATAGAATGGATAAAGATCTTTTCTTCTCACAAGTTAAACATTTCATTTGGGAAGATCCTTATCTATTCAAGAATTGTGCGCACCAAGTGATCGTAAAGTGTGTCCCGGACCATGAATTCCCAGCATATTGTCAATGTGTCATGAACGAGCTGTGGAGGCCATTTCGATGTGGCAATAAAACAAAATTGCAAAATTCTGCGATGTGATTTCTATTGGCCCACAATCTTTAAAGATGCCTTCAAAGATCAGTAAATCTTGCGAATCGCCAAAAATTGGGCAAGATTTCCAAAGAAACTCAATGCCCTCGACCAATCACGGTAGTTGAGTTGTTTGCTGTTTGGGGCAAAGATCTTATGGGCCCCTTTCCGCCTTCAAATGGAGATAATTTGATCTTGGAAGCTGTGGACAATGTCTCCAAGTGGAATGAGGCCATAGCTACCAAAACCAATGATCACAAAGTGGTGTTAAGATTCCTCAAAGACCACATTTTTCCATTTGGATTCCCCATAGCCATCATTAGTGATGGGGAAGCCACTTTTACATGATTTGACTCTCTATTAAAAAGTACTCTCACTCACAGTGGTAGCCACTCCTATCATCCACAAACCGGATGTGGAGATTTCAAATGAGAGATCAAACACATTTTGGAAAAAAAGCTGTGAAGAAGAAGGATGGTCCTTTAAGCTTAATGATGCTTTGTGGGCATCTGAGCTACAAGACTCCTATAGGATGTCCCTTTCGGGTTTATGGCAAGGCATGCCATCTACCGAGAATTAGAATATAAGGCCTTGTGGGCAATCAAAACTTTTAATATGGATCTAATCGCTTTGGTAACCACAGAAGCTTCAACTCACCGAATCGAAGAACTGAGGATGGATGCCTACACTAGCTCCAGTTGTACAAAGAAAGGTTAAATCATTCCATGATAGGAGCCTCATGAGAAAAGAGTTCATACCGGTCCAAGGTATGGTTATTCAACTCTAAACTTAAATTCTTTCTCGGCAAATTGAGATCCGGATGGAAGGGCCATACTGTCATCAAGGCCTCCCTCGTGGGGTCAGGATATTTCAGATCCCAAGGATGGAAGAATACTCAAGGTAAATGGTCGCTCAAACCATGCATTGAAAACACCCAGAGCCCTTGCGCCCACCTATCATCATGAATCTCTAAAATCGATGGTAGAAAAGTGTATAATATGTTTGTACAACATTGTTTTTCGATTTTTTGTTTACATCTATTTTTCTCCCTCGCATAGTGTAAATACACTTCAAAGTTCAAATCACAAAGTAAAAAGTACTTCGAAAAGTTCAAAGTTCTATTCGAACCGATTCGAGTCAGTAATGAACTACTTGAAAAGAACCATGTTACTCGAATAGTTAAAATTTCCTTTTTGAATAGAAAATGGGAAAAGTCCTTGCGAAAAGATCTTTTCGAGCCAAATCCATTTCGAATAGACATCGAAGCTCAGTTCTTTGCGAACTACACTTTCTCAAGATTTTTTACCTTTCGAAAGACACTTTTGCTATTCGAAATAGAGAAAAGGACTCTTTTGGACTAAAGCTGGAGCAGATCTGCTTGAGTTTGCATCCCCTTCTCCTTTGCATTCATTTTCTATGTTTAAATTCTTGTGAACCGATTCTCTGTGTTTAATGTTTTTTTTTATACTTTCATCTTTTAGGCATGCTGAATTTTTTTTTTTACAAAAAACCAAATACAAAATAAAAGAAAATGAAAACACAAATAGAAAATCTCTGAGTTGTTTCTCATTATTTTCAGCAGTAGTAAATAAGGGCTCTTGTTGAGCCCGGGCTGATCCAAAACAAGTAAAAAAAAAAAAAAAAATTTATAAAAACAAAGAAAATATAGACATATATAGATATCTTCCGGATGGGCTGTTTTTCTCCATTTGCATCCACTTTTCCCATCTGGACCTGCTGAGATCATTTTTCTTTTTTAGGAATCATGTAGGATAATGAGTAGTGGATCATAGGCTGTTTTGAATATTCAATGGACCCACTGATTTTATTTTCCTTCGAGATTTCTTCATCATAAATGGGTCTTAGCTGTGTATGAACCCTATTTTTAATATGTGCTCCCATGCTTCATTATTTTTTTTCATACACATCATCACCAAAGGGGTCAATCTTATGAATCTTGCTTTTCACTGTATTCCTGCTAATCATTTTTATCATCACTTAGATTCATAAGTATCTCAGGCTTTTGGGTTTGTTTCTTTGGGCTTAGGATATATCTTTTGGCATTAGATTTTCTGTTTTAGAAATTTTAGTTTCAAATTATGTTTTTAGATCGCTGATTTTTTTTTTTTTTTTCTTTCTTAGGTTAATGTGTCCTCGTTTTATTGATTTTCGTCATTTTTCTGTAAATATAGTTAGTTTATAACTTTGTTTTCCTATTTTGCAGTCACAAATTCAGTTTTTGTATCAACACTTTTCTTTTTCTTTTTTTTAACTTTGTATTCAGTCCCTTACCTTGTTTTTACTGTTTCTCTGCTATTAGCATTAGTTTCCTTCCATTTGCATAGTAATCCTTCTATTTGTTAGATTTTATTTAGCAGTTCTAGCGTTGTTTTGTTGATTTTTCTTGCATTTGTATATCATGTTTTTCATTTCCTTGCTCATATCTTCAGTTTTACATTTTTATTTTCTGCTGCATATAGTTTAGATTTTTTCTGTTCTTAGTTTTTCTTTCTTCTTTTACCCTGCTGCTCCCAGTCTCTCATTGTCTAGAACATTGAGGACAATGTTCATCTTAGGTTTGGGGGTATGGCAAACAGGTCCTGCCCATGGGATAATTAGCATAAGGGCATCACAATCACCAAAGTAATCAGGAAATGAATCAATTTACTTAAGAATCATGACAATGTGGAAATTTTAAAATTTTCTTTGCAAGAATTTAGACATTCTAAACCCTACAATATTCCACATTTCCATGATGTTAACACTTGTATTAGCACATAGCAAGTCCACAGGAAGAGAAAAAGGTAAAGATATACTTAAAAGCTCAAGGAAAAACCATAACCAGTGAGAATTGAGCCTATATGTTTTACATCTTTGTTGAAGAGTGACTGAGGCAACCCTTTTCGATTCAAAGGATGGTGAGGCATTAGATCCACTAGAAATTAGGAAACTCCAAATCAAAACAAGCAACATTCATGAAACAGAGGAAAAGATCAAGGCCTTCTTTGGACATGAGCTTAATGAACCAACCAAGAAAGATCTGCCTTGTTTGTACCCCAATTGAGCTATAAATCCTACAATGCTTCATCAAAACACCCATTTTCTTGCACCAACCAATGGAACTAATTCAGCCTTCCCTCACCTTGAGAATTCAGGAGTTAAAGGAGAAAGAAGTAAAGATGGAACATTTCTGGGCAAATATCAAAATAAATGAAGAAATACCTCAAAAATGGGCAGTATGGTCACTGAGTATGTAAAAGAAAAACAATGTGAAATAGAAGCAAGCATAAAAAGGCAAATACGGGAACTTTTTGTTGAAAATTCAAGATCAAAGGAAGAAGATCTGAGTACTTTGAACAGGAGAATCAGAAAAGAAGGTAAACTGAAGAAGGTGGAGTCATGAAGCACGACCATCAATTCCTGACTTCTCAAAAATCGTAACACCTGTTCAACCTTCCTATACCTGAAACCTGACTCCACGAGCCATACAACAAACCCAAATAAAAGTCCTTGTGATCCAAAGTTGAGTGAACTGTCATGTGGAGATAGCGGTTTCCCAATCTATGGTGAGGAGATGTCAAGGATGCCACTGAGAATCATACCTATGCTCATGCTTACAAATCCATTTGGGAGATGTAAGCTCTTGAGCTTGAGTGAAAATGAACCCTTCAACAAAATCTTGATGAGAGTACACCACAGTAAGTGTTTGGGTTGGAACTTGAGCACATTAAGTATGACTTATAACCTAATTTTTATTCAAATGATGAACTACTACGACACATTTGCATGATTTCTATGGCTGCTCACAGATTGGAAAGAGTGAAACATTCATAAGGTTTATAAATGTTGAAATCCCTTGCAAACAATAAACCTAAATTTGCTTAAACATTGATTCAAGAGTAACTAATTTTGATCTTTGATTGCTCATGGGATGACAAAGGCACTAATGCCAACTGTCCCATGGAGAAGTTTGTGGGTACCTTCATCAAAACCCTCGGGACTTCACTCCTCCTCTAGGGATCACCTAGGGGTTTAAAAGGCTTGTTGCATATGCTAAATGCACCTGTGCTTCCTACAAAAGTGGCTCTTTATTTTGCTTTTACGTTTCTTTGCTCAGGGACTAGCAAAGCTTAGGTTTGGGGGTGTGTTAAGTAGTGAAAAATACCATTTTTTACCCCTAAACATGAGCCTTGAAAGACCCTTGAGAAGACTAAATAAGTGCTTTAGTGTGCATTTTATAGCTAACCAATCAGATAGGTCCAAATCTGAAAAGCATCCCAAAAAGATCAAAAAGTCGATCATGTCAAGTTTAAAGAAGGAGTGAAGAAACAATTTCAAAGAATGGCTAAAGAGGGTCTAAAAGAGCAGACAAAGACCTGAAGCAAGAGAGAGTTCAATTCGCAAAGAACTTCTACTATTCGCAAAGAAGAATGGGAGCCTAGAGTTCAATTCGCAAAGAACTTCTACTATTCGCAAAGAAGAATGAGAGCCTAGAGTTCAATTCGCAAAGAACTTCTACTATTCACAAAGAACCTTGAACTTTGAAAGAAGAAAACACTCCTCGAAAAGAAGATTGAACTTTTGCTAACGAGCTTGAAGTCATTGAACTTTGCGAAAAGGCCCCAACTCGCGAAATGGCATTCTGGGATTTGCAAATGTCCAAGGGTATTTCAGAAACTTTGCACGCCTCTAATGCAATCAAAAGACCAGAACATTCCGAAGGTTCCAATCAAGATCCAAGGCATATTCCAACCCATGTGAGCGCCTAAAGTTAAATTACTCAAGGAACTTCCGTAAGCTCAAACAGAATTTCAAACCCATAATGTAATTGATGCTTCGCCTCGATTTCGAATCCAGATCAAGCAGCTGATTGGCCGTAACAGATCCGATCCCGGTGCTCGACTCCTATTGGTTGATACACATTTGAGCCGGCTTAGGGAAAACTATAAATAGACGAACCATTTGCCCAATTTGGGTATCCATTTTAGAGTTTTCATCTCTGCTTCTCATTCCTACGATAGCTTATCCGAACCCCCGTAATCCCTTCTTGTAGTTTACCTTGAGAGCCATTGTGAGTGATTTGTACTTCCAAGTTCGGATTCAAGACTGTAAGTCCGAGGGCTCTCTAAGAAGCCGTGCTCAGAATTGTAATTTTGGATTTTAAAAGGTTGCGAATTTGTGTCTTCTCCATTGGAGTCATGTCGAGGGTTCAATGTTCACCTTAGTGCATTAGACTTCTTTAGATTCACTCATCCGCATGCAACTTCCCTTAATTCATCACTCCCTGCGTAATTAGCGCTGGTAACCTAATTCTAGCAAAGATTTACAAAGGATGTTCATGTTCAACTAAAAATAGTTACGATCCGTGACCATTTAAGTGGATGATCATCATACCATAAGTCTAAACCTATTCCTTAATTCGATTTATTTCTCTTACATCTGTGCCGGTAGCCGATGAAGATTGAATCGCCTGCTGAACTACGATTCTCCATTAAAATTCGTGAGGCTAAAGTACATGAAGCTATTATTTCTGCATTTGTCTTATTTTAAACATCTCCCCAACTCGGATCTGGATCATGTAGTTAGTTCTTTTCTTTATTTGCTTATAGTTAAATGTGACACAATCCAACACTCTCTTTTATCTATTCTTGTTTTTAGATAATTATAGAGCCAGATCTGGTAGCACAGATCTGGAGGTTTATCTCTCAGTTTAGACAAACTTCTCTGTGGACAATCTTGAAATACTTACTTTTAAAACTTGCTACAATTGGCCCTGATCTTGCAGGCCAGTGTTAGCCCCAATGTGCTGATAACCCTTTCATAAGTTAACATCCATATAACCTAGCATTCTTTAATTCTTTAATTTTTGATTCATAATGCACACATTTATGGCACACTTGGAGTGACAACAGACGGACCATTGGCAGCACGAGTCTGTGTATATACAAGGTATTGCCTGCCAAAGGCTTATCTCATTTTTTGTAGCTTCTTTTTTTTTGGAAAACAAGTGCCAAATTATAGGCCACTCCCTGCCTTTAGAGTTTGGGGCAAACTTGCCCAATTGCATACCTGACTTGCCGCCCCTTTACCTTTGTGGATGTAGGAGGCTAGCGAATGTGACTCTTCTGGACCGGCCTCCATCATATAGACTATAGGTTTGTCTGAGATTTCATCCTCAAACATCAGCAGAGTCCTGTGGTGGTTTATCACAGGAGGAGTTGTTTCAGGTATGGAATGCCGCTCCTCAAATAGGGATAGGGTAGCCAGATCTATTTCAAGATTGGGAAGGGAGATGTGGGGATTGATGGGATGGACAGAGGCTATGGGTTTGTGTGGGGTCAAATGTGTTACCCCATTTCGATCGATCATTATGACCCCAGAGCTGATAAAGGATTCCTTAATGTGCGACCTAGGGCGAGGTTTCTCTTCTAGGTATATTCCTCAAGCTCTTATAGCTGTAGCGACCCTGCCTTTCTCTTTGGCCTCTCGAACCTTTTCCTCTATGGGCTCGTAACCTAACATGAATCGGACTTTCTGCCCCTTTGCAACAACTGGCTCTCTTCTGTCTTGCAGTCTAGGCCTGAGCCCACTGCCTTTCTGATAGCCCCATTTCTGGAGCATGGCCACTTCTTCCATTTCGCCGTCGGTTGTTGACATGATGTTTCTCTGGGGTTTCGGCCCCACTGTCGACACCTCATACTCGAAACTATGGAGGTTGGTGTCTTCCTCAGTATGTGGCACATCCATTACCTTAGGATTTTCAATGTTGTGGGTGGCCTTATCTTTCTCATCGTGCCCTTCACCAATGATGGTGATCACCTTCTGCCTGGATATGAATTTTAGTTTTTGATGGAGGGTAGAAGGTATCGCCTGGACATCATGTAACCACGGGCGTCCTATTAGCAAATTAAAAGAAGATTTGATATCCATCACTTGAAAAGGTATAGAGAAGGTCATGGGCCCAATTACTAATTTCAAATCGACCTCTCCCATTATTTCTCTTCTTGTTTTATCAAATTCCTGAGCGCTAGTCCTTATCGGTCTTAGCATACGGGGTCCACGCCGATCTTGGTGGCAGTCCTCAACGGGCACACATTCAGAGCCAACCTGTTATCAATTAGAACCAAGGGAATTATCATGTTCCCAAAATCGAAAGTAATATTGAGGAATTTGGAATGATTGTTTCCCTCCTCATGTAGATCTGCGTCTGAAAATGAAATGGCATTGGTTGCCATCACCTGTCTGATTATTTGCTCAACCTCGTATGGGCTCACCTGTTGGGACATATGTGTATTCTTTAACGCCCCCATTAGAGCTTGGAAATAGAGTGGGGATGTCATTAGAAGATCCCAGACAGTGATATGGGCTGGCATCCTTCTTAACTGAGTCTCGAGAATGTGCTCTCGGCTCATTTTCTAAAATGGGTGGACTGCACTGTCCTTCTTCCCCTCTGGTTGTGCTAGTGTTGCTGCTATTGCTACTGCTACTTTGGGTTGTTTCGATATCTTCCCCAACCTAGTAACAAAGTCCACGACTCCCTCTCTGCTATTGCTGCCAGTGTTAACATTGGTTTGCTCGTAGCTCAGCAGGACCTGATGAGGGTCATAGGTTGGTCCTGAGAGCTGGAAAGGTATGGATGTTGGTACTTGAGGTGCATGTACTAACGACTCTGGAAAGGTAGGTAAGACCTGGCTTACTTCAGTGATGGATGGGTGGGTGGCTAAATTAGGCCAGGTAGGGGTGGTGAAGATTAACGGTGGTTGCGCCGGGTGTAATGGAGTGGACGTAGGCCATTGGTAATTGATGGGTGTGGGTGGAGGATGAACTGGGGGTAATGGGGTGGGTGTAGGCCATTGATAATTGATGGGTGCGGGTTGAGAATTGGGGGCCGGATGGCTTATTGGGTAATTCAAGGGGGTGGTGGAGTATGGTTGATATGCATTTATTTGTACGTAATTTATGGGAGTGGATGGTAGAAAATAGGCCCTAAGATCTAGGGGTTCGGCTTGTGGTGCAGGAGTGGAAAAGTAATCCGCCAAATTCAGGGGTTCAATCACCCCAATGGTTCTTTTTTCTCGGTCATGCTGCGTTGAGACCATAAAATTCTCTCTGTTACTGATATAATCAGAGGGGTTAAACTCATACTTTTCATCAATTTCCTCTACCATCCCTATGGTGGGTCTGGGACCAGCTATTCCGATAGGGTGTGATGGCAAAGGCACCTGGTGAATATTTGCATGCTGGGTTGCTTGGGTGGGTGTAGGGAGACTGATCTTCCTAGCATCGATTAAATCTTAGATCGCGTGCTTCAATGGGAAGCAACGATCAGTCGGGTGACTCGGACCATGGTGGAAATTACAATGAGTATTCAGGTCAAAATTATATGGAATTAGATTAAGAGGAGGTTATTGTTGGAGTGCAGTTACTAATCCCTTTTCAATTAATAAAGGTAAAAGTACACTTAAAGATTGCCCCAAGGGCATAAAAATACGATCATAACAGGCTCTCCTCTTCGGGGTCATTTATACCCCCTGTCCGTTCCCTACTCTCTGCACTGGCCCTAGTATGATGGGAGCTAGTTGTGCCGCCTTAAATAGAAAGGGGACTACATTGTTATTGGGCCTGATATTGGTCACATTCTGCACCTCTGCCCTTGTCCTCCTGTCTTTCTTCTGCTCAATAAACCTCCTAACCCTACTAGGTCCCCCTGAAGCATTCTGGTTGAGCCGTCCTTCCCTGATGGCATCATCACAGTGGTTGGAGTTCCTTACCAAATCAGCAAAACTAGACTGTTATTGGTAGGCAAGAAAATCGGAAATCACTAGCAGAGTGTTCTTTGAAATCATCTGTATCTACTCATCCTTTGGTATTATGTTTCTGACTTGAGCTGCCAGTGCTCTCCACTGCCCCAAATAGTCATTGAAGGTCTCATTGGGTTCTGTTTCAATCGGGCTAAATCAGACTTGAGCGGTTTAATATCAGTATTATAGACATACTATTCTTGGAACAAATGTGTCAAGTCCTTTCATGTCTTCATCATGGACTGTTCAAGAGACGTAAACCATCTCAGAGCTGGGCCAGTTAAACTTTTATAAAAGACTTTTCTTAGCAGTCTCTCGTCTCTCCCGTACTGGCACATATCCCCACAATAGGACTTGAGGTATGCAATCGGGTTGCCCGTGCCATTGTACTTGTCGAATACTGGCATTTTAAATTTGGGGTGTAGGGGGACCTCGATAAACAGACACAAATCCGTGAAATTTGTGGCATGGATTTTAGCACCACCCATCTTCAACAACTGTCTCTGGATCTTGTCTAGTTTCTCCCTTAACTGTTCTGATTCCTTGGACATGGGGGCTACTTTTTCAATAGCCAGTCTGGACTCGCTCTGCACTATCAAGGGTGGGGTAACCATAAGTGGAGGATTAACAGTGGTCACTACCTCGACATAGGTACCACTATTTCTGATCTCATCCTCCTCATACTGCAGATCTATGTAATGTAGTGAGGACGGGATTCTCAAACTGTTGTTGCATGGACTGGATGAGATTGGATTGGATATGAGTTGGGTGAGCCCCTTGAATGTAAGGGAAGTGTTGTGGGGTTATGGGTTGAGTGGTAGTTTGGTTTAGGGGTAGGGCCTGATGGGGCCATTGGACATGAGGGAAAGTTTGGAATTGGCCTTGGGGTGTGGGGCCATGGGAAATTTGGCTCTGAGGTATGGCATGGGTTTGACCCGATTGTGAAGATTGAGGATGGGTGAAATTTTGGGGGTATTGTGGAGGGTATGAGTGTGGGGGTTAGGCCATGGGCTCAGGGTAGGTTTGGGCCATAAGGCCTTGGTCGGGTTGGGCTTGGGTAAAGGTTGTGGGATTCGGGGGATCTTGGCCCATTAGGTCTTGATGGGTATGGCCCATTGGGTTTTGGAGGGTTTGGGCCATTGGTGGGTATGGGCCTGGGCCAGATGGGTCTGGGCTGTGGGCCCTTAGGGTATGTGGATCTGGCCCATTGGGTTTTGAGGGGTATGGGCCATGGGCCCTTGGAGGGTTTGGGCTTGGGCCATGGGCCCTTGATGTATGTGGGTTGGGCCCATTGGGTTTTGAGGGGTATGGGTCATGGGCCATTTGTGGGTATGGGCCATGGGCCCTTGATGGGTTTGGGTAATGGGTGCCTAGTAAATTTAGGCAATGGGCCCTTGGGTATGGGTGATGGGGTGTGGGGCCATTGGGCCTTGGTAAATGGCGGGGTTCTGGGCCAATGGGCCTTGGGATATTTGGGAAATGGGGGTTTGGATAGTGTGGATTACGGTGGTTGATGGGGGTCATGGGGGAATGACGCATGGAGGGTGGCTAAGGTATGGGATAGGTTCATGGATGTGGGTTGTGGATGATGGGAGGTGTTTTGGGAAGCCTTCCATAAGGAGTAGGCTTGGAACATCTCCTCCATCATGGTCATGGAAGGAGGATCGGATGTGGATGGTGGATTTAAGGGATGATTGGGTATAGTTGGGGTGGATGTGGAGGGAAAATTGGGAATGACCATGGTAAGTGATGGGGCATGGGATGGATTGAAGGAATGAGGTAGGGCCTTAGCAAAGGGGGATGGGTTGGGGATGTTTAAGGATGATGAAGGGTAAAGTGTGTGTGTTTGGGAAAAAGCAAGCATGTCCCCGGTAAAAATGGGCCTGACCTGAGTAGGTGGGGGGACTTGTGGGGGGTCGGATAGGGTGGAGGTGACATAGGTAAAGGATGGTGGATTGGGTCTATAGGGGGGAGATGGAAAATGGGGCATGGGTATGGTTGTGGAAATTTGGGTTGGGTTTATCATGGATGGGGGTGGAAATGTGTTGAGTTTTGAGGGGATGTGGATGGAATGGGTGGTTGGCTTGGCATGGACATGGGGGGAAAGGTAGCTTGGGAAAAAGATGAGGAATGAGGGGGTTGATTTTTGATATTTTGGGAAGTGGTGGTTGAAAAAATGGGGGCGCCAAACGGCCCGGTAACGGTAAAAGGGGATAGGGTGATGGGGGTGGATGTGAAGGCTTCCCCCGAATGAGAGTGGGTTGGAGAATGTGGCGGGGATGAGTCGGGATCGGTGTAAGCCGGGTCCACTACCCATGACATCCTTCGGGAACGGGTTGGGTAAGGGTGCCTTGGATAAGGCCTAAAAATCCTCCTCCTTCTTCCCCTATGGGACGACGGAGGGCCAGTTGATGCCGTTGTGCTGGCACCACAAATATTCTATTTTTAGGTTTTTTATTTTAATTTTTTTTTGGAAAGAATTTTTTACAGAAAACAAAGGTTCCGAGGCCTTGGAATTCCCTTCTCGGGTGGCTTTCATACCCTAACTCGAGACCCTCGGTGAAGATTCTGATACACTTTGAAAGAATCAAAGGAAGACCTTTGATCTATTGAAGGCACAAAAATTGAGGCAAACAAACCTATCCCCTGGAATGAGCCAAAAGAAGTCACATTCTTTTGACGGGAGAGGGCGTATTAGGTGTCGAAGATGGTGGGGCCAAGCGAAGGCACTGAGCACACTAATCGGGGCACTCGAGAGGTTAGAAAGCCTCAGATTTTGAGCTGCTGCTGTCCAGGCAGGCTTGGTGCAAATAATACATGCGCCACGTCAGACAAACTTCCTTTATACACTGGCATAACTATTAGTTGCACCAAGGTAAAAGTGGGCGGATTTAAAGCTGGTGCAAGTATTAGTTGCACCAATTATAATTATGAGATTTTTGCACTAGCGCAACTAATACTTGCACCAGGCAAAACTGAAGCTCCATAATTCTAAGACAACAGAGAACATTAGCCTGAAATGGGTCTGTTTTTGGTTTTTTGTGGAAGCTGGGCCTTCGGGAACTAACTATTTATATGATCGATTCTCTCCTCACCGAAGCCTAAAGGTTTGAGTCTGGTATAATTCGCTAGCACGCTCCCCACTTTGTAGGAATGGGAACCCACCCGATATACCTCCGATGTAAGCACCTTCTTAGATACTAGGAGGGTTGGGACTTTTCTGGATCATCAATGCTAGGGGTTGCCACCATACTAAGACCCGGGTCGTTGTATGTGTGCCTAAACCCAACCCTTTGAAAATCTACCCCTTAAAAACAAGTTAATTAAGCTCCCTATTCATGTTTCAATTTTACCTCTTTTTTTTTTAAACATTTTTTTTTTATGGAAGTTTTCTTTAGTCCAAAAGTCGGGGGTGATGACCCGGTGCCGCTGTTGGCCAGCTTACCTTATGCTAAAAAGGGGTTAAAATCAAACAATTATAGAATCTATGGATTGCACACACACCAAGGCAAACAGACTCACAGACTTGTAAGTATTCAGGGCTATTGCAGCAAGTTTTAAAAATGGTAAGTAAGGGTATGTCCACAAGGAAATGTGTTCTAACTTTCAGTAAATCTCCAAATCTAGAGTGGATCTGGCACTCTATTCTAATCAAAGAAAGAGGAGAGGTTTAGGGGTTTTGTCACTTTAACTACAAACTACAAAAGTAAGCGCTATTGATCCAGATCTAATTCAACACTGAGATCAGGGAAGATATAGAAGGGATGAAAAATCAAAGGATGAGAACAACAGCTAGGGGTATTGGTCCCTCGTTGAAAATTAAAGGAATTAATGGCAATGCTAAGATCTGATTTGCTACAATCCTCTTTTTTGGCTCCCAGCTTCCCAGGTTACCCTGGCAGAGGTGAGGTATAAGTATCTAATCTCAATCAAAGAATTGAAGCAATCCTAAGGCTATGATCTGTCCACTTTAATGGTCATAGACCATCCTAGAGATTATTTCGCTTCAAAGATCTTGAGTAGAATTGGAAAACCATTGCAAATGCTGTAGATGTCAGGGTATGAGACCCTCATAGGCTAACATCTACAGGAATATCCAACCCAGGGAAAACAAATACGAAAAAGTGAAATATAGATCAGATTCACTTTTAAAATCCATAATTTTAATGTAAAACTACAACACAATTGTGCTCAAATCTGCACTCTGTGTATCTCACAATTCCCTACAATGCCTTTGAATCTCCCAATTTATTGCTTAAGACCTCTCCCTAACTATTCAGAAGAATTTAGCCACTCATGATTGGCTAAAGAGAAAGGGAGAGAGGAAGAAGAAGAAGGAAGAATTTTGGGAAAATGGATCTCGCCCTAAGCTCTGGTTTTCTTAATTTCTGAATTGTTTCTTCTGCATTTTCTCCAACCTTTTATACTCTCCTCCTCTGTCCTTAGATCCGTTTCAGCCAATTAGAACACAAGGGAATAATTCTGTTATGTTGATGTGACTGATTTCTCTTCTAGAAGCTCTTCTCTCATTGGTTCTCATCTGATAAGTACATGTAATACCATTAGGATTTTTACGCGTGGCCCATTGTGTGCCAAAAATACCCCCAGGGGTCGCTAACGTGCTTTGGAACACGTGCACAGGTTTCTGGCGTGGACAACTACTAAAGACAGAACTGAGAAGTTCCCCAAATTGAGTGTCGAGAGGTTTTAGGATCCTCTCGACAAGTTCTGTTTGGCTCTGAATGCAAATCGACAGGTTTGTAGACCTATCGATAGGATTGACGATGCTTGTCGATAGGATTGACGATCGTCTCGTTCATCTCCTCAACAGGTTTTGGTCGACTCGTCTATTGGTTGTCGCAGATCCTATCGACAACTTCTTTTCATCCTCTCGACGACTATGCCTAGTAGTTGTCGACAGGATTGGGTGCACTGCACGACAGGTTCTTGACCAGTTTCGATAGGAGCTCGACTAGTTCATTCATCCTCTCAATATGTAAATCGATCCTCTTGGCATCCTTTGTACCTCTAGGTATCCTCTCGATAGGATTCAGATCCTCTCAATATCTTCTAATTTAGGCACCAGATCCTCTCGGCAGCTTAAGAGAACCTCTCGATGGCTTTATATCTATGCTTCCTTGGCTGGCTGGCACTTCTAATGTGTTGTCTTTCATCTCTCTCACCATTAGCCACCTCTGGGAGGATTCAATCTTCATCCCTTGGCACTTTACTTGGTCTCAGGTGCACCTAGTTGGGTTCATGGCCTTCAATGAGTTTCTCAGGCTTTGTGGATTGTTGGAGTCTGAGCACTGCTTGAGGCTGCAGATTGCTTATCTGCCCTTTTTATTGGTTGTTTGTGCTAAGGCTATAATTTATTGTTTATCTACAAAACATACTTAAAACACATTATTATACACCTCAAGAGAGGTCAGGTTAGGAGGTGAAAAATGGTATTTTTCATTGCTTAACACTCCCCCAAACCTAAGCTTTGCTAGTCCCTAAGCAAAGGAGAAAGTGAAAACAATTATTGAAAATGAAAAATGCCACTTTTATAGGGAACATAGATGCATTTAGTATATGCATCAGGCCTTTTAAATCCCTAAATGTTCCCTAGTGGAGGAGTGAAGTCTCCTGAGGGTTTACAGTGAAGTTACCCACAAACTTCTCCAACATTGAATAGAACATTGACAAGACAAGAAATTATAAAATTCAATCCACACCTTTGTCCAATCAGTTTTTAGAGGATTCTTAGCAAAAATGCGATAGTTTAAACCAAGGTACTGTTGTGGCTCCTTCATAGGTACTCAGCTCATGTCCAAGTAATTTGTGTGAAAAAAAATAGTGCAAAGTTTACCATTAAATTGATAATCATGTGTTAATTATGCCCCCAACAAACTTGACTTCAAATCTAATTCTCACTGTGTAGACGCTCTTAATAAAAAATAGAAGGGTGTATCAATTCACATAGCTCAAGAACAGTTACAACCGTCCAATAGGAATGCAAGCATGACCATAGGCATTGCTCTAATTTCTGAAATTCCGTAACTCTTTACCATAAATTAAACAATTCTTCATCTCCATATGACAGCTCAATTAATTTCAAATCAGTAAGGTCTTTTTATTGGGTTGTAATGTGTCTGATGGGTAAAATTTGTAAAAGAATAAAGGGGTAAAGAAGAAAAAAAAAAATCAAATTGAGAAATCAGTAAAGGTAAGGGGTGGTTTAGACAACACCTTCTTCATTTTAGAACAAATTCATCTACTTCTTGAATTTTTAGATTTGAAGTGGCCAGTTTCTATTCCTCTTTTCAGTCTTTCAATGAAATGACTTCTCTTTCTCATTCCTTTTGTTTTTTTTTGTTTTCTTTTTTTTGTTTGTTTTTTTTATGTGGGTTGGAATGCCACAACTATATATCACACTAACCTTCAAATGTACTTTCTTCTTCTTTCAACAAACCATCGAACCTTGCACCTCTAACCTAACTTCTCCTTCTATTTCCTGGCTTCTCAGATTGAGGGTGAACTGAAACAGGTCGAGAGGTTTTTGGGTTCAAATTTTCTGGTTTTAATTCAAAGAAAATTGGGAATTTCAAAGCTCAAAAGGTGTGTCAAGGGCAGTTTCAAAGGTGGGGCATTTTAAGCCCAAACTGTCCAAGGGATGGCCTTACATCATGTCCTCAATGTCATGACTATTGTCAAGCTATTTCAACTGGGAATTGCCTAACTTCTAGTGATAAGAGGTAGGTCTAATCAATCCTTGGAGTAGAAGGAAATGTTGCCAAGACACTCTTTAAAAAAAATAAATTCAGGCCCCAATCTCACTGGGTGTGGTCTTCCATCAGATTTCTAGGGTATAACCTCACAATTTTCTCTCTTTTTCAAGTTCAGAAAGCACTAATTTTCAAAAATTTCTTGATATTTGCTTCCTGCCCATGTTGGAATTCCAACACCTTTAGTTTAAAATGTTTTTCATTTCCTCTTATAAAGAAAATTAGGTGGGGATTTTCCTTTCATTTTTCACAGATGTTTGTTCAATTTTGGCTACACTAACATTAACTATCCTATTGGCAAGGCATACTTTGCTACACCCCCAAACCTATGAGGAGCAGTGTCCTCACTATTCAGAGAGAAGGGTGTAGTGCAGCCTGGTAACAACATAAGTACTTAGAGAAAGAAAATAAAGAAATGGGATAATCATTAAAGACGCTAAGCAACAAAAAAAAAATATTGTATTACACTATCTACAGGGAGTATGCATAACTGAAAAGTAAATCTACAGGAAGAAAACTAAAGCATGCTACAATTATTTGCAAGCACCATCAGGCCATTCATAAAGATCTACTAGGTTCCTCAATTCTTTGTTGGAGAGAGGCCTTTTCTTCATGGGTTGGGGCTTTTGAGCTGTCTGGCTTACTGCCTCCTTAGATTGGGCCGCAGGTCCTTTGTCTTTCTTCAGAGTAGCACTAGATGGGATAGATCTTTTTACAATAACCTTTCTCCTTGAAGAAGTTCGCTAAGGCTATGGAGGGGCAGTCTTAGTGTGGGGCAGAGCAACATCCATTGGTGGAGTAGGAGTAGGTTGAGTGGACGTGGGATCGGAGGGAGGAGCAGTAGCTGGGGGGTTGGCTGAAATGGTTGAGAGGTCAGCGTAGCAATCCTTCTCTCCAGAATTTCAATTTTCTTCTGTGCATAAAGGAGATTGGACTCAGCAAGTTTCTCTGTGGCTTTGTTTATCTCTTGGGCATTGTCCAATTTTTTCTGGAGGAATTCAACTTTCTTCTTCTCGGCTCCAGCAATGAGACGTTCAACGTTAGCAAGTAGTTTTGCTGACTCATAACGAACCAGGATTTTCTCCCAACCTTGCGAGACATCCCAGAGTTGGATTTTGTGTTCCAGCTCCATGACAGCAATCCTCTCCTCATAGGTGGCTTCAAGGGAAGCGCGGAGAGCAGCCATTCCTCTGAGTACATCCCTATGGATGTAGGGATTATCCCGCATTACATATAAAAGGGTGAGGTAAGGGGGAATGTAGAAGGAATGGCGGAGAATAATTGGGAGGGAGGGGAGTGGAGTAGAGGAAGATGAGGGAATGTAGGATGCCAGTTCCTCAGGGGGAGGTAAAGTGACATGGCTAGGTGTAAACTGGGGTGGAGGAGATTCAGGGTCAGTTTGGGTGGAGGCATCTGTGAGGGCAGGTGGAGTGACCTCTGCAATATGGTGGGGGGAGAAGTAGGTGGGGTAGGTACATGAGTAGGAGGTTGTGAAGCTGATTGGGCTAAATTGGTCAATGAAGATTGGATGGCTGTTAAGGTCTGGGAGATAAGGGCCTGGTTGAGAAGGGTGGAAGTTATGGATAAGAGTGTGGCCTCAATGGAAGATTGGGTAGTGGTATTGGCTATGACATGGGATTGTATTGATTGGAGGAGGTCTAGGAATTGGGAGTGGGGTGGGTTTGATGGGTGGGTGTTGGAAGAGAGGGTGTAGTGGAAATGAGGAAGTGTGGGCATGCTGATCAGAGGTTGAAGGAGGTTGAGAATGAGAAAACTGGGAGAATGTGGGTTGTGGTGAGTCAGGTAGTGGATTGTAGTCATGCCCAATATCCTCCACTATGGATGTCATCAGGGACGAAAATCCTTCAGTGGTTGATAGGTCTTGGGTTAGGGCAGGTGAGATGGAAAAAATTGGCTCACTCGCAAGGGGAGTGAAGAGTGGAGTAGGCATGGAAGGGCAGAAAGGGCTAGTGGTTGATGTAAATGAGCTAGTTGGAATGGTGGATGAGGGCAAAGTAGGGATGGGGTCTATGAGGGAAGGAGCTAAAAATGGGGTGGATGTGGAAATGGTTGTGGAAATGGAGACTGGGCTGTGTTGGGGAGTGGGAAGTAGCAAGGAAGGAAAAAAGGGGATATGAATGGTGGGAGAGATGGAGTGGTGGTGGAGCTTGTAGCAATGGAACTAGCCATAGAGAACTGCAGATCAATGGTCGGGGTGAATGAGGGTGCAGAGGATACAAGTGGTGGTGGGTGTGCTGAACTTGGGGCAACAGAGGTGTCAAGAGTTTCTTCCTCAATCTCTTCAGTTGACCTGTGGGTGCCTTTACCAATGAGGGTCCCACTAGCAGACCAAGCCCTTTTCCCAAACCTGTGGGTGCCTTTACCAATTGGTGTTTGAAGCAAACCCGTGATGAGCTTGCTGTAGGGAAGCCCTAGTAGGGCTTGAGTTTTCTTACATTTATCATTCACATCTATCATTGCTTCAAACACCAATCAGGGCGCATTAACAAATTGCCCTTTAGCGAAGAAGTACAGGGAATCCACTATTGGCATTCTTCTCTCTTGTTGATGACCACTAACATAGACATTCTTCCACAAAATTGAATCGAATAACCGCAAGCTAGGGGATAAATCTCTTCTCCAAATTGAGTCCCCAGACCCTACAATGCCTTGAGTCAGCAGCCTGCCCATAGATTTGAAAGTGACCTTCTCAGATGCAGCCAGGCCATAAACTGGGTCAAAAACATAAGGGACTCCTAATGTTATCCCTATATCTCTGTAATCTACCACCATTTTCATCTGATCAATCAGGATTACCAGGCAGGGCTCAAGAGAATATGGCTTGGTTTTTTTCTCAAGATTCTGATACCACAACTTGACCAACCTTGGGTAAAATTTTTCATTCAATGGGCTCATCATGGGTGTCAGGCCTGCCTTCACCAGATAACTTATAGTATCCTAACAGTCCCCTAGCTTAGAAAAATAGGGAGTGTTGAAAATGGTTTTCGGGATTAGATCTAATTCATCCATGAACTCATTGGGTGTGGGCATGTTGACATTGACCTCCAGCTCAGGGATTTCAGGCTCAGTGGCCGATATTGTCTCAGGGGCTTCCTCAACCACTTCTTCCCTAATTTTAGACCTTTTTAGCCTTTTTGGTCTTCTTGTGTCTTGTAGTCTGCCCAGCTTCATCCATGGCAAGTTTCCTTTTTGCCGGGGGGTCTCCTTAGGCTTTGCAGGTTGCCTAACGATGTCCTAGTGGCTTTGGTGGCAGATTTAGAAGGTATTTTGAAAAGATTTACTAAGACGTCCTCTTGCTCATCCATTGATTACTCTAACGCTTCCAATTCACCACTAATCACCTCACAAGCTTCTGAGGATGCTCAAATTATTCCCTCAAATTCAAAATATAAACTCCCAAACTTGAAATAATAGAGTGAAGCAAAAGGAAAGCTTACCGATAGAAATCTAGGGTTTGTGATATCTTGATGGGCGCGGGACCAAAATAGCTCGAACCAGGTAAAAAATGTAGCTTTTGATGGATTGAAACAATGTGAAAATTTGCTAGGAGGTTTCAATAACAGCCAGTGAGGTGGAGAGGTGTAGACACCCAAATTCGGCCGAAGGCTCGATCAATCTGTACTTCGGGAGAGATGTACCCCTGTGCTTCCGATGGCACCCCCTGAACCCTTAGGAACCTACCTAGACAAGTATAAATCACCCTAAGACCTTTAGAGCCATTCCCCCAGTCCTTAGAAGTCACCCCTACACCCTAGAATCCCTTCCCAGACCTAACTTAAACCCTTATGGCAGTTGATGGGAGGAGAGCTACAAAATTTCATACAGACCATTACCAAGGATGAGCCATATATCATTGGATAGAGGACCTCTTTAACTTTCCAACAAGCCAAAGATCACCCAATTTGGAGCTACGGTTCGGAAGTTATGGCTGATTGAAGTTTCACATAAAATCATAAAAATTTTGCTCTGGGCGTGGATATTACATACGCCCAGCCAATTTAGCCCCAGATTAGTCAGGCGTATATATTATATACGCCTGCCTTTTTTGGGAGAAATTTGGCCGAGCGTATATAATATATACACCCAGCATAGGTGGGACCCACCACGGGCTTCATCTTCCCAGGGCTCCCCTGTTTTTGATGAAATTTACTGTTCCTAAACTGGGCATATATAATATATACGCCTAGCTTAGCTACAGTAACTGTCATCAGTTGCTCGAATTTCCTTCTTCTAGTTTGACCCGTTGACCATCCCCTTGGTTGAGCTGGGTGTCTTGTGATTGGTTGCACCCTCTTTGAGCTTATTGGCAACCCTTAAGTCACCCATGGTCTCACCCCATCATTCGCCATTGAAACCAGTTTCCCAAAACCCTAGGACCTTGAAAACCTAGAAAACCTTAGATGGGGGATTACCTAATTGCTAAACCAATTAGCTCTTAAGTAAGCCCCTAACCCTTCCCTTCTCTATAAATAGAGAGGCCCCCCCTCTTCCCAAAGGGTTGAAGTTTTGGTTGAAAATTTGGTTGATTAGAGAGCTTAAGAGAGAGAATGTCCTAGTGAGAGAAAATGCCATTTATTTTCCAAAATTCCAGCAAGCTTAGATCACCTATTCCACCCCATTTCAACGATGAGATCACCTTCTTTTAGCCAAAACTTATTCCTTAGCTTCACTCTACACCCCCTACCTATCAAATCTTTGTATTAGAGTCCATTTCCATACCATTCAAGCCATCGGAAGCACGCCAAAGCAAAGATCTTCCACGGTGCAACAAGGGCCCGTGAGCTCTGGCTCACCCCTCTCTTCCTCTACCTTCTTGGTGTCTCCTCCGTCCAAGGATTCAAGCTGTTACATCGCCGAAATTTCGGTTTGCCTCAAAGCTTGATAGGACCGTATTGCCTTAGGGCAAGGGGAAGCTCTGCCCTTTTTATTTTTATTTTGGCCATAGATAGAGACCGCTATGTGCGGGTTGATCGGGTGCCTAAACCCTTGCCGATCGATAACCGAAGCCCCTACCCTAGAGCCTTTGGCAAAGACCGGTAAATCAGAGTCATATTTAGTACTTCGGTGCTCAAAATATCAATTTGAAGGTTTCCCGGGTCACCAAAAGCTCCGGGTGGTGACTCTACATTTTCATTAAAAGCGAGCACATCGCCGCGACGAGTTCGAGAGGATCCACGGTCGCACAGATGGCGACTCTGCTGGAGATTTCACCATAGCGCTTCCCCTCTTGTTGGCCTTTCCTTTTATTTTATTTTTTTTACTAACCATAGTTGTTTTTTTGTTCTAATTTGTTGCTATTTTTCGTTATTTTTTGTTATTTTTAGTAACGTACTCACCCCTACGATTCAGTCCTTTAAGTGCCTTAGCCGTTTGGCGGGCCTACTTACGCCTTAAATTTTAGCTTTTTACGATTCTTGTCATTTAAGCCGCCGTAGCCGTTTGGCGGGCCCGCTCGCATTTATTTTCAAGTCATTTAAATTTCGGTCATTTACGAGCCTTAGCCGTTTGGCGGGCCTACTTGCGCACTTTATTTCGGTCATCATATTTCACCTTTGAACGCCGGCCCATTGAGGGGGCACAAGCCTGTCATCCCCGACCCGATTTTGGACTTAATTTCACTACCCTATAATAGTTTGTAATTAAAAGTGAACCAACGTTATGGGAACATAATTGAATTTATTTTTGCATTTTTGGGTAGTTTTCGGGGGGTTTAGGCACAGATACAATTTACCCGGTTCCCAGTAAGGCGGCAGCCCTAGTGGTGATGATCCTGAAAGGAACCACCCCTTCCAGTACCTGAGAAGGCGCTTGCACCGGAGGTATATCGGTTGGGTTGCCCATTCCGATCAAGCCGTAAAACCCGCATTGGTGAGGGCGTAGAAAACCCAAAATTCAGCCGTGTACCCCTAGGAAACAGAAAGGAGGGACCCGACAACATACATAGCAGTCCTCGAGAGCATTTCTCCCAAGAAACCAATTCAAAGACCCACATGTCAAAATATAAAGAACCTTTCGTATATAATATATCGCCGAAAAAACCAGATTACAGTATATAATATATACGCCTAGCTAAAATCTCGATTTAAGCGGTGTATATAACATATATGACCAAATCTATATTTTTTGGTCAAGGCGTGCATAATATATATATGCCCAAGATATCTTGGGCTCTGACAACCCGACCTGAGGCCCAATCCACCACCCCAATTCCCCGATTAGTGGTATTAGTGTCCGCGGTAGCTTCCCACATTCTCTAACACCCAATATGCCCCCGCCCAGTCAAAAGAAGGAGACTTCTTATTGACTTGCTCCGGGGGATTGGGTCATTTGCGTGGATTCTGTTGAGAATTGGAAAATACCATTTTTCACCCCTTAATCTGGGCCTTGATAGACCCTTGAGAGACCTAAATAAGTATTTTAAGTGTTTGTTTTATAGCTAACAATAAAGGCAGGCTTAACCTTGAAAGTAGCTTAAAAGTGCCAAAAAGATGATGACCCATCTTGATCTGGAGGAAGAAGGAGAAAGGACAACCTCACGGGCTGTCAAAATGCCTAAAATAAAGAGGACAAAGGTCTGGTTTCAACCTGGAAAGAGGTTTAGAGTTACTCAAAAAGAAGAATACACTACAGAATGCTATTCGTAAAGGTCCCCAATCTTTGCGAAAAGGTCCCCAAGCTCTGCGAAAAGGTCTCCAATCTTTGCGAATAGATCTCCAGAAGTTACAGTTCTTTTTTAAAAGGTCTCCAATCTTTGCGAATAGATCTCCAGAAGTTACAATTCTTTTCGAAAAGGTCTCCAATCTGTGTGAAAAGAGCTTCAGAAGTCACAGTACCTTGCGAAAAGTTCTCCAAACTGTGCGAAATGATATCCTGAAGATTCTCAGCATCTGCAAGGGCAATTCAGTAATCTTTGCATGCACCCCAATGCATTTAAAAGCCCAGGGACATTTCAGAAGATTCTGAGCACGAACCAAAGGCATATTCTTCCCCACGTGAGCACCTAGAGATGAAATAACTTGGCGGGAACTTCTAGAAACTCTAACAGACTTTCAAAATACATAACAGAATTGATGCCTTTTTCACCTGATTGGCTGAACCAGATCGAGGAATTCTGATTGGTCAGAACAGATCTGGATCCTCGTGCTCGACCACCATTGGTCAATACAGATCTGAGCACCTCTGATTGGTTGATACACATCTGAGTTGGACTTAGGGAAAACTATAAATAGACGAACCATTTGCCCAATTTGGGCATCCAGATTTCGAGTTTCATTTCTGTTGCCCCATTTCCAATTCAGATAGCTTGTCTGAAATTCCTGTAATAGCCTAACTTTTATTTGTACTTGAGAGCTGTGAGATACTTTTGTAATTCAAAAGAGAAGTGTATTCAAGACTACAAATCCGAGAGTTGTTGTCTCTCAGTAATTGTAATGGTGAATTTGAAAAGGTTGTGAACTGCATGTTCTCAATTGGATTCGTGTTGAGGGTTCCCTGTGATCTCCTTATTGCACTAGACTCCTTTAGATTTACTGTTTTTAAGCAATTTCCCTTAATTCATTATCCCTGTGAGAATTTGTGTTTGTAACCTAATCTCTCACAGCATTTGTAGTGGTGTTTCTCGTTCTGAATTAAGGGTTCAGATTAAAGACTATTGGATGGTCTGTGGCCATTGAAGTGGACAGACCATAGCCATAAGTTTAACTCTAATCCTTGAGTTAGATTACTTTCTCTTGCATCTGTGCTGGTAGCCAGATGAAGATTGGATAATATCTCATTTGTTCTACATTTATTCTCATTTTGCAATCAAGTACTAAATCGAAGTTAGATATTATTTCTCCATTCTTATTAATTTACATCAAATCTCCCCAACTCGGATCTGGATCATTTAGTTTAATCTTTACTTTTATCATTTAGTTAACGTGACAAATTCAACCTCCCATCTTATGTGCTTTGTAGATAGGATCAGAGGTCAGATCTGGTAGCTCAGATCTGAAGGTTTATCTTAAATTTTAAATCAATTCCCTATGGACGATCTTTTACTCACTTACATTTAAAACTTGCTACAATTGGCCCTGATCTTGCAGGCTAATTCACTTCTATCTGTGCTGATATTTCTTTACTCTTTTTAATATTCTAGATTCATTATAACTTAGCAGTTGCAAACCTATTTTCAAAACCCAAATAAATCAAGCACACTTAGAATTAACAACAGATTCCCTCGCCTTCAATAGAACTAAAGGGCTCCCTTTCGCTTCTTCCGAAGTGTGTCGGATCCCGCCGTGGGACCTACTAATGGTGCACATATCGCCCGAAACGGGAGTTGACCCCGGGCACTAGGTCATCATTCATCTAAGTAGAGGGGAGTTATTTGCTATTTGAAAAAAAAAGAGAGAAAATCCTCATCTTCAAAAAAATCAATCAAAGTCAAAAATCAAAAATAACAACAAAAAATCATTTTCAAAAACAAAAAAATCAAATCCTCATCATTTTCCAAAACCCAAAAAAAACATACAAAGAAAAATAATAAAAAATATACCTTGGTGTGACTGTCACTACGGCAACCTCAAACCCGGCCCGTAGGAGAAGAACTAGGAAGGTATTTGGTCCTTACCTGCGACATCGTTACAACACTCGTCAGCGGATCATGTCAAGAACCGATACATCCCCACCGTCATCCCCTTCCCATTATTCCCGTATAGGAGAAGACCCGATCTCCGACACCTTCACCCAAACCAGGTTCGATATCTCGGGCCCATTTGGGGCGCCCGTGTTCACCTCCACCTCATCCCCTTCCCTTACATTTTCCCAACATACCCCTTTTTCATCCCCTACTGAAACCCCTCATTTCCCAACCAATCCCTACATTCCCATCTCCCATCCAAACACCCTTACCGCATCCCCATACTTCCAAAGACTCGCTAGGGAGTCCCATCCCCCGCCTACTTCCCACGTTCCATCCCTCTCATCACCCATGCCCCCAACATCCTACATCCCATCCACCCCATCTCACATACCATTCCCACCACATGGCCCATCCACATCCCAACATACCCCCCCATTTACTAGGGTCATGCCCAATTTCTCCCAACCACCTCCATCCTTAAGTGATCCATCACCGCCCAATCTCACACCTGAATCCATGCCGTCGATGGAGGACATGAGAATGATGTATGCCCTGTGAGCTGCTTCTCGCAGCCCTACCTCTCAAACCCCGCATCCAAATTTCCAAAACCTCCATACCCCATTACCTCCTAACCATGCCCAACCACCCATCGTCCATACCTCCCAAAATCCCCCACCTCCATTCCAGACCCAAACCCACACAAATCCATGGGCCCTAGCCCAAACACCTCTAGAGCCATGGGCCCAGGCCCAAAACCCTCAAAATCCATGGGCTCAAGCCCAAACCCACCAAACACAGGACCCTCAAAACCCATGGGCCCAAGCCCAAGCCCATCATACCCAGGACTAGGCCCAAAACCCTCAAAACCCATGGGCCCAAGCCCAAGCCCATCAGACCCTAGTCCAGGTCCAAGCCCCCCAGGGCCTTTGGACCCAAACCTATCAAACCCAAGCCCAGGGCCCTTGGACACAAACTCAACCCCCTCATGGCCCAGTAACCCAAACTCAACAAGGCCCATTGGCCCAAAGTCATATTAAGCCCCAAACCCAGGCCCAAGGCCCGTTTGTCCAAGCCTTCCAAAACCATCAAACCCAAATCCCTCAAACCTATGGCCCATCCACCAACGCTCATCAAAGCCCATTCACTAACCCCATACCCCCCCACCAATACCCTTCATTCACCTATACCCCTTACGCCCCCATCCCACCTCCAACGAGAAATCCAATCCATCCCATTCCTCAAAACCACAATATCCCACCACCTCAATCACACCCCCATCACCCCCAGAACGTGCACCCAGCTCAGCACATCACTTACCCACAAACCGCTCATCCATTTATCCCCTCCCATCCCCTACAAACCACATGGCCCCACCAGGTCATCCAACCCATCACTCCCCAAGTTCAAATAGCAGAGCTCGCCCCTCACCAATACCATGACCAACAGTATGAGGAGGATGAGATCCGCAACAGTGGAGGAGTTGCCAGTTTTAACCCTCCCGGGCCCACCATCATCACACCTAGGGTCGAACCAAATCAGGGGGAAGCGGTCCCCGCCGCAGCCTCAAAGGAACCGAGGCATTGAAAGAATGATAGATGTATCGAGAAGCGGTGATGAAGATGGGAGGAATGGAACTACACTCAACGGACTTTTCAGACTTATGACTGTTCTCTGATGTCCCCCTGCCACTGAAATTTAAGATGCCATCATTTGATAAGTATAACGGCACTGGCAATCCCATCGCCCACCTAAAATCTTACTGTGGGGATATGTGCCAGTATGGCGGAGATGAACGACTCCTCATCAAAGTGTTCCAGATGAGTTTAACGGGCCCAACACTGAGGTAGTTCACATCCCTGGAATCGTCCATGAGAAAAAATTGGAAAGACCTGACATGATTATTTCAAGAACAATATGTCTATAACATGGACATAGAACCAAGGAAGTCAGATTTGGCTCGATTAAAGCAAAAACATGATGAAACATTCATTGCTTACTTGGGGAGGTGGAGGGCCTTAGCCCCTCAGGTAACTCATCGGATTCCCGATGATGAGCAGATTAAATTGATAACCAAGGGAGCCTTCCCAGTCATCGCAGATTTTTTAGTATATCAGTAGCAGTCAAGTTTTGCTGATCTGGTCCGAAATGCCAATCATTGCGAAGACGCCATTAGAGAGGACAGGTTAGGAAGGAAAGTGGCCAACCGGGCCACCGGGGTTCGAAAAGCCGCTGAACCAAGAATTGAAAGAAGACCAGGGACAGAGGTACAGAACATTGTTTACCCCCAGGCCAATACCAACGCCCCCCCGATACAACTCTAGGTTACACAACCACCCCCGACCCGTTTCGAGCAAGTACCAAGGCCAAGCAACGAACCAAGAGCCCCGTTTACCCCGAAACAGATGAAAGCACATTTTGAACGAGTATTCACCCAGTTGGGGCAATCCTTGAGTGTCTTATTGCCGGTATTACTACAGAAAGGCCTGGTCAATTTACTCCAACCTCGCCCGCCACCCCACCCAATACCAAGGAATTATGACCCGAATCTGCATT
Source organism: Chloranthus sessilifolius (assembly GCA_021018995.1). Taxonomy (NCBI): domain Eukaryota; kingdom Viridiplantae; phylum Streptophyta; class Magnoliopsida; order Chloranthales; family Chloranthaceae; genus Chloranthus; species Chloranthus sessilifolius. The sequence goes on along the minus strand of CM037593.1, from coordinate 55,620,482 downwards.
GCAATTTTCACCAGGGACCGGGTCACCCTACGGACCGGTGCTTCCCGTTAAAGCACGCGGTCCAAGATCTGATAGAGGCAGGAAAGATCATACCCCCGCCACTTCCCTAAGGGCAGAACCAGAATATCCATCAAGCCCCTCTACCACCGCACACAGGAGGCCCAAGGCCTAACATACATTGGATAGAGGAAGAAAAAGAAGAGTTTGACCCTTCAGATTATATTAGCAATCAGGAGGAATTTTCATTCCCCAGGCCGAACGAAGATGAACTATTTGTTCGGGTGATCGAGCCATTGTATCTTGCCGATTATTTTCCCACACTGGCTTGCCAAGAGGAACCCTTAGATTTAGGGCAGTATTTTTCTGCCCCCGCTCCCGCCTATCAAATCCAAATGGGCACAGCCCCGCCGCAATCATATGCATATCCACCCCACGCCCGATTTACCCCATACACCCCTCCGTCACTCCCAAATCATCCTGTACCATACGCTACTCTACGATCCCCGTATTATCCTACACCATAAACACCCGCAAGTCCCTCCACCCAATACATTACTCCGCCATCCCCAAGTTACCCCATTCCATACACACCTTCAAATTCCACCACCCAATTTACCCCATACACCCCTCCATCGCCCCCGAATTACCCCACTCCATGCACAACTCCATCATCACCAATCTATCCCATTTCATCTACTAACCCGTCATCATCCCACCATGCCATAAACCCTTTATACCCCCCCATTCCACCCACTACCCCGCCATATCCCAACCATCCCACTCAATGCACAACTCCATCGTCCTCAATTTACCCCACTACATCCACAAACCCATCACCATCCCATCATACCTCCCCAAATACAAATCCTTCATATCCCTATCACCTCGCGCCCACCACACCTCAAACGTCTCCCCATCCCTCCAGCCCAGTCACACTCCCGCCATCCCTTCACTATTTTTACCCTTACCCAACTCCACCGCCGCCCGGACAAGCAACCCCTCACCCAATCCCCTCATCACCCAATCACCATTGGTCCTACCATGCCCAGGTAACACCAAGAAAGCCCCTATGCACTCCAATTTCACAATTCCACTACCATTCCACCCCCCATTGGAGTTAACCTGGTCGGACCTGAGAAACCAGTATATCCGGCCCAATCCTCCCCGGAATCCTCACGCACTCCATTTCTCATCCCAAAACCTGCTTATGACCCGCATCAAGTTCCGTTGAGCTATGAACAGACGGACATGAATGTCGGGTACAACCAAGAAGAGGCTGTTGAATTCATTACCCGATCGGGCCGAAATTCTGCTCAGCCGAAAGCATCGAGGGCAGTCAGAGGGGAAGAAAAGAAGAAAGAACAGGCCACAGGAAATCCCTTTGAAAAAATAGCCAGGGAGCATATACTGGAGGCACAGCTCAAGAGAACACCCGCCCATATTACTGTGTGGGATTTGTTAATCACGTCTCCACTCCACTTTCAAGCCCTAATGGGAGCGCTCAAGGACGCACATGTCTCCACCCACGTAACTCCAGATGAAGTAGGGGAAATAATAGGGTAAGTGTTGGCCCCAAATGCCATCTCTTTCACCGATGCAGACCTACCATTCGAGGGGAATGACCATTCTAAACCCATAAATATAACAGTGGAAGTAGGGAACTTGGTGGTACCGTTGGTCCTGATCGACAACGGGTCAGCACTGAACGTATGCCCTCTAAGGACGGCAATCAAAATTGGGGCGAACCCCGACACCTTTCGGCCATCCATATCAATCGCACGGGGATGCGACAACACTAGAAGGGAAATCATAGGAGAAGTAGACCTTGACCTGATCCTCGGATGGCAAACCTTCACCACCCCCTTTCAAGTGATGGACATCAAGTTTACCTTCAATCTGCTATTGGGCCGGCCATGGATACATAAGCTCGGAGCAATACCATCTACTCTGCACCAAAAGCTCTGATTCATCTCAGAAGGAAAAATTATCACCATCATTGGTGAGAGCAGAGAGGACATGGGGAAGAGCGCTCTGCACATTGAGAATCCAAAAGTACTAAACATACCACACACAACCGAGAACGCCGATCTCCACCGATTTGAGTATAACTTCTCAAGTGTTACCCTCGAACCAACTGAAAAGACCTCGGATAAACCTGGAGGAGGAATGGACGCAGTTGTATTCATACTCCACAGATGGGGCCATAAAAAAGGGAAAGGACTAGGCCCACGCCTTCAAGGAAGAAGAAACCCCGTCAAGGCCAAGGGACAACAAACTAAATTCGGCTTAGGCTACAAGCCCAGAGAAGAGGAAGTCAAAGAAGCCAAGGAAAAGATGACAGTCGCAGCAGCCGCCAAGGCCAGAGGAATCATCTTGAAAGAGGAACCTCACGCTCGCCCCCACATCAGTGAAACCTTTATGAGCGCTGGGGTAGTAAAATTTGATCTGAATGGGGAGACGAGTGTAACCCCACATAAACCTACTTCAATGCACCCCATCAATCCCTACATCATCCCCCCAGACATCGAAATGGACTTAGCCGCCCTTTCCTTGTTTGAGGAAGAAGTTCCCCGATCCACCCCTCACTCCAGCACCAACCACTCTAGGCCCCTCCTAACCGTAGAGGACAAGGTGCCGGGGGATCCCTCTGTAAATATGTTGAGGGAAGAAATGCAAGAGCCTACCGATGCCGCTACCGACCGAAGAGGTAAAGGCCAGGCCTCGCAGGTGAGTAACTGGGCATCCTTGCCCCAACTCTTAAGAGCTGCCAAATACCATGAAAACGGCACCGACTCTCTAAAAAAAAACAACCTATAAAAAGTGAGGTTAGCCTCTGGACCACTCTACCTTGTATATATAGAGATCCACCTCGCCAGGGGCTGACCTTCGAAAAAATACAAAAGATCATAAAAATAGAAAAAATACCAATTCTAAAAATATTGTCCTTTAAAATTCCTAATAAAATTAAAATCAATGTCGTGATACCCGTCCCATGTGAAGCCAACCCCTTCCCTGTAGAAATACAAGAAGAGGTAGGAGTCACGAGTCTGGACAAGGAAGGCCAAACCGTCGAGCTCCCCAATGAGCTCCTCAAACAATTTACCGATTTTATGCATGGCCCTACCTCGATCGTCGAAGAGACGGAGGATGTCAATTTGGGCACCACAGAGGCCCCCAGAATCACCAAAATCGGAACGTCGCTGTCCCCTGTGGAGAGGAAAGGTATGATAGACTTCCTTCGGTCATACCAGGACGTCTTCGCATGGTCGTATGAGGACATGCCTGGTTTGGATACCGATCTGGTTGAGCATGAGTTGCCACTCTACCCCGATGTTAAGTCGGTGAAACAGAAGGTGAGACGACTCCGACCCGAATGGATGTTGAAGGTGAAGGATGAGGTCATTAAATAGTATGACGCAGGTTTCCTCATGGTATCCAAGTACCTGCAGTGGCTAGCCAATATCGTCCCCGTACCAAAGAAGGATGGAAAGGTTCGAATGTGTATCGACTTCCGAAATCTCAACAGGGCGAGCCCTAAGGACGATTTCCCACTACCACACATCGATATCTTGGTTGATAACACCGCAAAGCATGGAATGCTCTCATTTATGGATGGATTCTCAGGATACAATCAGATAAAGATGGCAGAGGTTGATCGCGAGAAGACAGCGTTCATTACCCCCTGAGGAACCTTTTGCTATAAGGTAATTCCATTTGGGCTGAAGAATGCTGGGGCAACCTATCAAAGAGCAATGACGTCCCTGTTCCATGGCATGATGCACCGAGAGATTGAAGTATACGTCGATGACATGATTGCCAAATTGCCAGAAAGAGAGGACCACTTGGTAAACCTTCAGAAACTATTCGAGAGGTTGAGAAAATACAGATTGCGATTGAATCCCCAAAAGTGCGCCTTCGGCGCTATGTCTGAAAAGTTGTTGGGCTTTATTGTCAGTAGGAGAGGGATTGAGGTCGATCAGACCAAGATCAAGGCTATCACTGAGATGCCGCCACCATCTACAGAGAAAGAAGTCAGAGGCTTTTTAGGCAGGATCCAGTACATTAGAAGATTCATAGCACAGTTAACTCCGATATGCGCACCAATCTTCAAGCTGCTGAAAAAGGACTCACCGGTTGAATGGAATGATGACTGCCAGGCTGCATTCGACAAGATTAAAGGTTATCTCCTGAAACCTCTGGTATTGGTTCTGCCCGTACCTGATAGACCCCTGATAATGTACTTATCCATGACTGAGTTTTCCATGGGCTGTGTATTAGGACAACATGATGAGACGGGAAGAAGAGAGCAGGCCATCTATTACCTAAGTAAGAAATTCACTGATTACGAGACGCGCTATTCTCATCTGGAGAAAGCATGCCTGGCGCTCGTTTGGGCTACTTAGAGACTTCGACACTACCTGTTATCCCAGGCCATTCTACTTCTAGCACGGATGGATCCGTTGAAGTACCTATTCGAGAAACCTGCTCTCACTGGCCGAACTGCACGTTGGCAACTACTCCTATTCGAGTTTGACATTACTTATGTCACCCAAAAGTCGATTAAGGGGCAGGCACTCACCGATCATCTTGCTGAGAACCCTCTGCCGAACTATGAGCCTCTAAGGACCGAATTCCCTGATGAAGACATTTTGTTCATGACCGACGAGGATACAGAGGTAATGGAGGAGCCCTGGGTAATGCACTTCGATGGGGCATCCCATGCACCAACAATATGGCCGAGTATGAGGCCTGTACAGCTGGTTTATAGGCAGCTCTTGATCTAAATATAACTCACCTTAGGGTCTTTGGAGATTCACAGTTAATAATATGTCAAACCAACGGGGATTGGAAGACCAAGGATGAGAAATTGATCCCATACAATGAACATCTGGAGGATCTGATAACCTGCTTTGAGGAGGTCACCTTCTCCTATGTGCCGTGAGCAAGAAATCGGTTAGCTAACCCCCTGGCTACCCTGGCCTCTATGGTTGAGATTCCACATGGAGTGGTGATGAAGCCGATCATGATAGAGCAGAGGAACAAATTGGCTTTCTGTCACCTGATCGAAGGACCTACGATGATAGAGGATGAACCACCCTGGTTCTCAGACATCAAGAATTTCCTCGAGACCCGAACTATCCCAGAAGGAACATCAAAGGTAGACAAACGCACCATCCAATGATTGGCAACAAACTACGTCATCTACGGCGATCTCCTGTATAGACAGTCTCACGACAATATTCTGCTCCGATGCCTAACCCAGAAAGAAGCGATTGAGATCATGAAGGAGATTCATGAGGGGGTCTGCAGAGCCCACGTCAATGGTCAAATGCTCGCTAAGAAAATTCTAAGGCAAGGATACTTTTGGACTACTTTGGAGACTGATTGTTGCAAGCACGTACAGAGGTGCTACAAATGCCAAGAGCACTCCAGCTTAATAGACGCTCCGGCCATTGACTTACACAGCATGGCCACTCCTTGGCCATTCGCCACCTGGGGTCTCGACGTCATTGGCAAGATCAATCCTAAGGCTTCCAATGGACATCAATTCATCCTCGTCGCTGTGGAATACTTTACAAAATGGGTAGAGGCGGCCTCCTATACGAGCATTAAGGCTAGTCATGTTGAGAAGTTCATCAAGAACAACATCATTTGCAGATTCAGCGAACCCAAAGATATCATCACTGATAATGGCACTAATTTCTCTAATAGGCGCATTCGGGCCTTGTGTGAGCAGTTCAAGATCAAGCATCATCATTCATCCTCATGCCGGCCTCAGACGAATGGAGCTGTGGAGGCAGCCAACAAAACCCTGATCTGCATCCTGGAGAAGATGGTAGTTACTTACAGAGATTGGAGTGAGCAGTTACCCTTCGCACTTTGGGCCTATAGAACGTCTATCCACACCGCAACAGGGGCAACACCATTCTCCCTTGTGTAAGGGACCGAGGCCGTGCTACCCATTGAGGTCGAGGTACCGTCGCTCCGTATCTTTTTAGAATCCCATCTAGCTGAAGCTGAGAGGGAAAGAGCCTGTTTTGAACAGCTAGACCTAATTGACGAGAAAAGACTCCTAGCCTTGTGCCACACTCAGGTCTATCAGAGGAGAATTGCACGTGCTTACAATAAGCACGTTCGCGGCCGAGATCTGAAGGTAGGAGACACTGTACTGAAGAAAATTTTTCCGTCTCTCCACTCTGATCCGAGAGGGAAGTTTAGGCCGAATTGGGAGGGACCCTATGTCATCCGAGAGGTTTTGCCAGGATACGCCATTCGCCTCGCCACCATGGACGGAGACCACTTTCCTGAGCCCATCAACGCTGGATACCTCCGTAAGTTCTACTCATAGGTCTTGGGACAAGGTAAGTTTTGATAAAAGTAGATGCGTGACCACTTAAGGGCTCCATAAAAGAGGCCATCATTTCAAAGTCAAGTAGCCCAAAAGAATATTCCCTAAAAACCTTCACTCCTTTTTGCTACACACTTCGGGCCAACAACCATTTCTTTCATATTCCCCACCCAAAATTCCAAAAAAAAGAAGAAAGAAGAAAAGGGAGGAAAAATCCAAACCAAAAGAAGAAGGCGCCCCCCAAAAAAAAACAACAAAGAAAAAGAGGGGTACCAAAAAAAAAAAAATGATGACTGGGGCATAAAAAAGCCTTTGGAAAGAAAAAGGAGTCCCCAAATCTAGAAATCACCCCAAACTTAGATCCAAATCCCCAGAAAAACCCAAACTATTTGAACCCCAACCACATTACAACTCGGAAGAAAGCCCTCTTTAAGGTTCACAAGCAGTTATAACATCTACTGCATCAGAACAAGCCGAGTTAACAAACTACACAGAACTTCATTCAGCCAGCTATGACGGAATCGACGTCCATGTCGTGGCTTTCTGGTTCTTAAAAAAAAAAAAAAAAGAAAAAAAAAAAGAAAATTAATTTGAGTTCAATGCAAGACGGACGTGGTGAAAACCCGAAAGGGCGCCACGGGTAAAAACAGCGAACTCACGCAGACCAAGTGAAAACCTGAAAGGGCACCTAGGGTTAGAGAGCGAACCCATGGACATGGTGAAAACTCGAAAGGGCGCTACGGGTAAAAACAGGGATGACAGGCATGGCGAAAACCCGTCTCGGGCGCTATGAGCAAAAATGTCAAGAAAAGAGAGATTAAGAGAAGATCTATCCTAGCCTGCCTGCTTTTGTTTGGACCCCTTGAGCCTCTTCTCCTCTTTACTGGGCCACTCATGTGAAAATTGGATCAGATCCCGATCAAGTATGTCGTCTCTACCGCGGCGTCTGACGCATGACCAAAGGAAAAGACAGAAGGCTAGACCAATCACGGGGAAGCTGACCTTCCCACGTTTAAAGAAAAAACCTGCATCTCACGAACAGGGTTCAGCCATGCTAAAAAAAGGGACCCGCTAGTTTGGCCTTGTGGTTACCAGCATCACAAAAGAAAAGAAAATTCTAAAAAAGATAATAGATTTTCTTTTCCCATAAAGCCCCACACTGTGGAGGAGAAAATTTCAAAAAAGATAATAGATTTCCCTTTCCTATAAAAAGCCCCACACTGTGGAGGAGAAAATTTCAAAAAAGATAATAGATTTCCCTTTCCCATAAAAAGCCTCACACTGTGGAGGAGAAAATTCCAAAAAAGAAAATAGATTTCCCTTTCCCATAAAAATCCCCACACTGTGGAGGAGAAAATTTCAAAAAAGATAATAGATTTCCCTTTCCCATAAAAAGCCCCACACTGTGGAGGAGAAAATTTCAAAAAAGATAATAGATTTCCCTTTCCCATAAAAAGCCTCACACTGTGGAGGAGAAAATTCCAAAAAAGATAATAGATTTCCCTGTCCCATAAAAAGCCCCACACTGTGGAGGAGAAAATTTCAAAAAGATAATGGATTTCCCTTTCCCATAAAAAGCCCCACACTATGGAGGAGAAAATTCCAAAAAAGATAATAGATTTCCCTTTCCCATAAAAAGCCTCACACTGGAGGAGAAAATTCTAAAAAAGATAATAGATTTCCCTTTCCCATAAAAAGCCTCACACTGTGGAGGAGAAAATTCCAAAAAAGATAATAGATTTTCCTTTCCCATAAAAAGCCCCACACTGTGGAGGAGAAAATGTTAAAAAAGAAAATAGATTTCCCTTTCCCATAAAAAACCCCACTTTGTCAAAGAGGAAATCTCCATAAAAAGTCTTACATTGCAAAACGTACAAAAAGAAAAAAAAAACACGAAAAATATATGTATGTATAGATTTCATTCCATTTCTTACAGTGTTGCCTGCAGAGTGTCACGTCCCAAAAGATAACGACGTGACACACTTTCTATTTTGCTGCTTTCTTTACAAAAAACAAAAAACACAAAAAAAAAAAAAACCAAAATGTATATATCTGTATATATATGACAAAAAAAGAAGAAAAAAAGATAACCCAAAAAGAGATCTCTGTTAGGGGGCTTTCCCCCCGTGTATATGATCTATGATATGTGCAGGAACAGGTCAAGGGCGGGGAGCATGCTTCAAAGCGCTAATCTCTGCAAGCAGGGAGTCCTCGTGGGCATTTCGATCAAACATCCACCTACCATGAAGACTCTTCTGCCGTCTCCGTGAAGGTTCACCCTGGACTCGATCAAAGACCACCAACCAAGAACCTCGCCTCGGCTATGCTAGCTCTCACCTCCGTAATATCAGCTCTGACCCTTTCTTTCTCCAAAGCCTCGATCAAAGCCAGCCTCTCTACGGAAAGGGACTCGATCCGAGTCCGAAGCATCGCTTCCTTACATGGCCAGGGTCTTGTCTCTACCACATCTACCAAAACCGGGCTAGGAGTAGGTAATTCCTCAGATACCAGCCAACCCTCGTAATCTGGAGAGACGACGCCCCCCTGAACCAAGCTACACATATGCGTCGACATGGGTTTCCGGCTATGCGATCAAGATCACTAAGAGAACCTCGAGAGAATATCAAAGAGCACAAGGGTGGCCTCGCGGTACACGACACATGCTGAGTATACCCGAATTGACGAAGCACCCGAGATGGGAAGTAGTATGTGCTGCCAGTCAACCCCAAAAGTGTGATGCCCTCACAATCCCGAGAGCGGACAATCGGAAAGGTGTCGTCCATCCAGGGAAGTTGCCAGGTCAGCTCATCGAGATAGCCAGGCTCGGTTCTCGGCGCTCCACAGGCGTCTCGAACAACCGGGCCGAAAACCCCGAGCCACATCCCCTCTAATCAAGCAGAATCTCAGCACAGGCCCTATGATAGCCAAATGCTCTCCTAACCAGATCTGAACAAGGAGTGGGCTCCCGCTAAAAATCCCAACCCGACCCGAGGCCGCAGCATCCAAGCCTCGATACATCTCCGCCAGGACCAGGTGTAACAATGAGCAACCTCCCTCCAATTCGATCGAAACATCACATAGTCCAAGGGAAAAGCTCTCACCCCCAGTGAAGAAGAGAACTTCCGATAGCAAATAAAGGGCAAAGGCCTTCACATTGAAGGGATCTCAAATAGGAAACTTTCGAAGGCTCGAGTCACCGAAAAGTTCTCTCAGGAATTTCACCGAACACCTGGTGGGCCCTCCGGCGAAACATTTCTTGTATCCACCCTTTTTTAAGCCAAGGACCACGTGAACCGCCTTTGCATACCCCGGTTTGGGCACTACTTTGGCAAGGCCTCGATGCATCTTCAAGCCAGTGATGGAGGCTAGCTCATCCAAAGTTGGAGTCAGCTCCTTAGACCCAAATTAAAAGACATGGGCCCTATGGTCCCATGATGCCAAAGCCGCCTGTAGTAGGTTGGGCAATAGAGGAACAACGAGGAGAGAGGAAAGGCGGGACAACCCGAGGCCATTCAGAATACCAAGCTCGCTCTCAGCCAAACTATCATGCCATTTTTGCAAAAAGCTGGGCCCCGAGTCCAAACAGGGAAGTCTACCGGCCCCCGTATAAAAGCTTGGGCCCCCTTTTGAAGGCAGGTCCATCGACGTACAAAGATGTTCTTTGTGAAATCGATCAATATATGATGATGGACCCGCTAGAAAAAGAGCGGAAGGAAAGAAAATAAAAGGAGGGGCAAAACAGCCAAACCAAGGTAGAAGAGGAGACAAGGGGGGACCAGGCTCGGGTTATAAGGAGCCCGCTGAGCCCAATCTATAGCAGGCGTATATATTATATACGCCAAGGCAAATTTTGAACCATATTTTCCAGGAGTATATAATATATACGCCCGGCCATTTTTACTGAGGATTGGTCAGGCGTATATAATATATACGGCCGGCTATTGATTGCTAAATGTTGGCCTGGCGTATATGATATATACGCCCAGTTTAAGCAGGGGCTGGTAAGGCCCCCCCCCTCACACTGGTCTTTTTTTTTCGAAGGGGGAACATAGTTTTATTTGGCCCACTTTTTTTGTCACGAGAGCGCACATGGGCGGGCATGCCACACACCCATGAGAAACACCCGGGTGGTGCGCCGCCCATAGGTCGCATACGGAGAGTCACCTGCATGGTCAACCTCATCATTGGAGAGGTGCCAGTTCATTCCAAGCAAGAAAAAGAGAGAGGAAACCACCAAAGCAAAGAGATAACCAAATAAAATAGTCACATAAACCATGAAAATTATAAAAACATAAAAAAAAGGGACTGTTGTTGTCTAAAGTTATTACATATCCCATATAAATCAAAAGTCTAAATTGTCTCATTGTGTCCACTTTTTCAGAAAAATAACTACTCCTGGGCAGCTCCCTTTGATTTCTTCCGGCGCTGGCTCGCACTTTGGAAAGTGCGGGTCTCCCCCACCCGAGTCCATGCCTGAGAGATACGGCTAAGTAAGGAGCGCGACACCTTCTCACGAGCACGCTACAGAGGCACACCAAAAGCCATCAGATAGAGAAACAGGCGGAAAGCAAATAAGGAAAATGACTAGATTGGGCTAGCACTCACTCACCACTTCGGTCTCCCTAAGCCGAACGAGGGTATGGTAGTATTCGGTCTGACTCACTGCCGACTCATAGTCCTGGCTAATAAGGAAAAGGAGGTGTTAGTCACACAGGCCATCAGCATAATTCGGGAGAAAGGAGCAAGAACAAAGCAAAAAAATAGAAATTACCCTAGGAATCAGCTCGGGAGGTGGGACCTGGATAGCTTAAGTAGAAATTTGTGCCTTTTCGGCCACGTCGGCACACACGCGTGATAAAAAGGCATCATCCAAATGTTTGAAGGTCCCCTGGACCTCGACGGGCGAGCTACCAGAAGCACCAACACCAGAAGGGTCTGAGGGTCCAGCACCTGAATCCGCACCAGAAGCACCAGCCCTGGAAGGATCGGAGGGTCCAGCACCTGCTGCATCATAGGGAACGGCCTCCTCTTCCCCCTCATCTGAGTCGCCGCCCTGCTCAAACTGTAGAGAGAAACATTTTATCATTAAGGGCGACAGGTCAATCAAAGTAACCACATGAGAGCTACTGAATGAAAGGAGAAAAGGGGCATTACCTGAGATTGCGGCCTGCCTAAAGCTAAAAAGTTAGCACCAGGCACGAAGCGGGGCAGCAAGAAATGATAGGGCAGGGAGTTGTACCATGACTAATACCCCCCGGGCAGGAGAAGGTCATCGATAGGAACCCCATGATGAAGAAAGTGAGCAGTAAGCTCATCAATGGAGCCCTCTGGGGCCAACACATCGGCGGGAGGAGCTTGGGGCAGGGCAAAGAGAGGGCGATACTGATGAACCGCTCTCTCCCCTAAATAGTAGGCCCTAGTCCAGGACCCATAGAGAAAGATGATACGACGGTCCAGCAAAAGACTAGAAGGATCCATCGAGGCCAAATTCCAGAAGGGAGATCCTATGTAAGGGTCGAGGATGACCTGCAAAAGAGGAGAAAATCGGAAGGGGATGCACACATTTGGTCAGAACCCCTAGCACACAAGAGCTGAGCTATCAAATTTACAAAAAGGAAATTGTTTTACCTGCTCTGGGATCAACAGGTCGAATTAAGAGCGCAGTCCTAACTCCAAATGCTTCATACCTACGTCCCGACGGTGACCCACGTGCCAGTTAGTCATGAGGGGGAATGTAGCAATGTCAGACTGAAGCAGAGGGTGACTCGGTTGAAATTGAAGGTACCCTCAGATCTGAGAAAGCAGGCAGATGAAGACAGGTATGCTATAAAACAAAATTGGATAAAACTAAAACCAAAAGATAAAATACCTCAATGGCAGGCCAGAAACCCACAATGGAGCTAGACTCCCCAAGAACAGCCCACTTTAGGCTGGACATGAGTACGGCATAGCCAGCGCTGCCCCAATCAAATCGATGCACGGTCTCCCAGTTCACCATCAGGCTGAGCAGGGACAAAGAGACTCGCCCTCCACTGGTGCTGGAGAGGAAAGTCTTGCCCAGGAGGAACAATAAGGAGATGCGGGCCAGCAGAAGTGTGTGCGCAGGCTCGATGTAAATGTCCATGTCAGGCTGCCCCTGGTCCACTAACTCATTAGGCCCAAACTGATCAACCAACCAGGATAGCTTGACCTTAGAGCCCCGAACATTCCCTGAGGACGGATAAGCCCCTATCAGTTGAATCACCTCCTCCCTACCTGGTGTGCGGGTAGGTGCCACGGGCACCCCTCCGATACAGACCCCAGTGATCATAGACCAGTCCGCCGGTGTGAAGGCCATCTCTACCACGGCCATGTGGAATGTCATTGTCTCGGGGCGAAAACGCTCTATCAGTGCCTTTAAATAGGCCGTATCGGCCCTCACGACGGGGCACGAAATGAAGTCCCCAAAACTGGCAGCAGTGAGCTGATCATTCACCACTGGGGGAAGGTAGAGCACAAGACGCTGGAGATTAAACCAACCGCCTCGGAACATAATGTGTGGCAGGGGCTACAAGCAGAAGGCATCAATCAGATAGGGGCAAGGAGATATAATGAAAGCATCAAAGGAAAACAAAAGCAGAATGGAGGAGGGGGCCCATCTGCATTACCAATGACCAATTATGGGTGTCTTTGGCGAGAGGAGGCCGGTATGGGCGGCCTCGCCTTGCATCTCATACCAAGGCTGGGAGGAGCGCTGAGACACAATGAGTTGTTCCCGACGGGGGCCGTAGGCCATCTCTGACCCTTCTTGCTGATCATGCCCCTCGTCACCAGATATCCAGAAAATATGAAACGAATCGGCATATGAGAGGGTTGCCAACAAAAAAAAAAGTATATATATGCACTAATCCAAAAAAAAAAAAACCATGTGTATATACTGATCAAAACCAAAAAAAGAGGTGTATGTGTGTGTTAAAAAACAAAAAAAAAAACCCCCATGTGTGAATATATACTGATCCAAACCAAAAAAAAATGGTGTATGTGTGTGTTAAAAAACAAAAAAACCCATGTGTGAATGTATACTGATCCAAACCAAAAAAAAAAGAGGTGTGTGTGTACCAAATAAAAACCATGTGTATATACCAATCCAGAAAAAGGGATGCGTGTGTGTACTAAAAACAAAAAAAAACCCATGTGTATACTGACCCATTGACAAAAAAAAATGTGTGTGCGTATTAATCCAAAACAAAAAATGTGTATGTATAAATATAGGCATCTCTCTTCTTTTAGGTTAGTATATATATAAAAAAAAAAAAACAAAAACAAAAAATAAAAAAAACAACAAAACAAAAACAACTAAAACAAAAAAAGAGACAAAAAGGAAATATGGGCATCACAAAGCATTTCATCAAAAAAAAAAAGAGAGAAGCAAAAAAAAAAAGAAAAGAAAGAGGCAATAGCATAAAATATTCAAAAGAAAAACAAGGGGAAGGTAATGGTTACCTTCAATGGGAGAGAAAAACGAATAGCAGCGGAGGACAAGCACCTGTCAATCCACACCCGCGACCGCCGGTAATAGAACTCAAGCCGAATCAAATGAAAAAGCCCTAAGGGGTTGTCCCGGACTCAAGAAGAAAGGAGGGAGGAGGAGAGAATTTGAAAAGAGGGCCCCCATTTTGTGCTCGCGCTCGAGCAGTTTCGTAACTGCCAGATTTTAGACGGGCGTATATAATATTTACGCTCGACCATTTTTCGCCAGATTTTGGTCAGGCGTATATATTATATACGCCCGACCAAAAATGGCAGTTTTTTAAACTACCTGACCTCCTTTTTTTCAATTTTGAGGCCCAACGGCCCCCCTTGTATGCTACAGACCTCGATCCGGCCCCCCCTTCGAGGCCCACGTGTCATCAGCCATGGTGCACGCATCCCCCAAATGACCCTTCGAGTTTCCTTTGATTGGCCCAAAAGGACTGTGCTATAGTAAACGGATCCAGATCCATAGGCGCCCCCCTAATGCGCCCACAAAATCAAAAAAGAGAAAGAAAAAATAAAAAATACAACGCTGGTTCTCAAATGAGCATCGCATCGCCTATTTGCCCCACTCCGAGAGCCGTGTTATATCAATTCAGAATGATCGGGTTCACCCGAAAGCTCTCGAACCTCGTTTCTACAGGGACACCGCGCCTGATCCGGCAAGCAAAATACTGGTCATGCTTATCCCCGGTCATTAGGAACCTACTTTCCTGAGGTGCTTGGGTCTAATTTGTTTAAAGACCAAGACCATGTCCCCCAGCAGCCGAGACCTAATCCGACAGGCAAATAAACTCATCCATCACCGATCACTCTCGGGAACCTACACCTAGCCCAAATTTTCCTCAGTAGGAGTCGGAGCCTGATCCGGCAGGAAAACCAAGGACCCATCACCAGAATGCACATGTCCCTAAAGTAGATCAACATGGCAAGGTGATTTGCCTAAGGATGCGTGCAGAAATAAAGGTAGTTTGAGCATGCCCGGAGTCTCAACCAGACATGAAAAGAAAACAACAACAAAAAAGAGGGGGAGAAGAAATAACAACCTGTTGCTGCTTAGTAAAAATCCTGAGTAGGTTGACCCCACCTTCCAAGCATTCACTCTGGTCATCCACCTTTGGATCTCTGTTGACCAGGAGTGCCCCCGACTTCAGACCATTCAAAAAGTCTATTGTCAGTTGAAACTGACCCGTCAAAAATGAAATTACCACCAACCAAACTATGTGCAAACATACAGATCGAAGGGCTCATTCCCTTTTATTTCCTTTTACACGGGCTTAAAACCTGTATAGGCATGGTGTCTCTGTTGAATGTACGCACTTGTGTCTAGGTATCCGCAGGATGGTCGTTTGTCCTCGTAAATTGTACCTTAGGGTCGAGGCTTCCGTTCGCGCCTATTTGTTGCTTATCGCCCCTGATGGGTGTCTGTCTGTGCATAGTTAGTAAGATGTGATTTCATTAGGGATGGAGATTAGAATTGGCCATCTCTTTCGAGGGATGATTGGTCATAGCCTGATCTTTTCAGCTTTATCTCAAGTTAAGGCACTTCGGTCCGTGTGAATCAGGGGCACCTCACCACTGGAACGTGCGCATTCCCAAGGTGCACCTATCCCCAGCATGGCGCACGCACTCTTAAAAGTGTATCAACTGGCATTTGATCCACTTAAAGAGTTGTGCAAGAATAAAATTGCCAGAGGTCCTTGAGCTTTGCTTAGAAGCCTCGAAGCAAAAGAAAATTCAGAAAATGACACAAAAAAAATTACTCAGAAAATGGGCATGCATTCCCAAGAGGTGTCGCGACATCAATATTCGCTCCACTCGGGTCAATCATGCTAAAGCAACCTCGGGTTGATGGGTTCACCTAGAAACTTTGAGCCTTACCTAGGTAAGGGCACCCGTGCCCAATCCAATGGAGCTGTCGATATTCTATAGGATTGGACACAATTTGAAGGCCTTCGCTTTGTGTGCTTCGCATCAATTCCGAAGCATAGATCAATCATCCCGTTTCATGGAGATGTCTGGTTCAGATTAATACTCAACATCACAAATCTATAATTTCTCTCAGGAAGTGGATGATATCCTGGCTAGAGGGCTTACACTTTTTGTGATCATCATAGTTATGCCCAGTAATGTTGCAATGTGCTTGGGGACTGCTAGCCTTGAGGTACGGACGATATCCCGAAATGAGAGGGCTTATGTACACTCACCATCACCATGAATGTTTGAGAATTGAGTTGAACTAGGCGGACCCATCAAACATGCCTTGGACCTCTTCGGACGTCTCTTGTCTTTGGCATCCGATCATTAGTGATCGAATACTAAAGAGGGGCATCTGTAGACACCCAAATTCAGCCCATGGCCCGATCAATCTGTACTTTGGGAGAGATGTACCCTGTGCTTTCGATGGCACCCCTTGAACCCTTAGGAACCTACCTAGACCAGTAGAAATCACCCTAAGACCTTTAGAGCCATTCCCCTAATCCTTAGAAGTCACCCCTACACCCTAGAATCCCTTCCCAGACCTAACTTAAACCCTTCTGGTGGTTGATGGGAGGAGAGCTACAGAATTTCATACAGACCATTACCAAGGATGAGCCATATATCATTGGATAGAGGACTTCTTTAGCTTTCCAACAAGCTAAAGATCACCCAATTTGGATCTACGGTTCGGATTTTATGGCCGATTGAAGTTTCACATAAAATCATAAAAATTTTGCTCTGGCGTGGATATTACATACGCCCAGCCAATTTAGCCCCAGATTAGTCAGGCGTATATATTATATACGCCTGCCTTTTTTGGGGGAAATTTGGCCAGGCGTATATAATATATACGCCCAGCATAGGTGGGACCCACCACGGGCTTCATCTTCCCAGGGCTCCCCTGTTTTTGATGAAATTTACTGTTCCTAAACTGGGCGTATATAATATATACGCCCAGCTTAGCTACTGTAACTATCATCAGTTGCTCGAATTTTCTTCTTCTGGTTTGACCCGTTGACCATCCCTTCAGTTGAGGTGGGTGTCTTGAGATTGGTTGCACCCTCTTTGAGCTTATTGGCAGCCCTTAAGTCACCCATGGTCTCACCCCATCATCCGCCATTGAAACCAGTTTCCCAAAACCCTAGGACCTTGAAAATCTAGAAAACCTTAGATGAGGGATTACCTAATTGCTAAACCAATTAGCTCTTAAGTAAGCCCCTAACCCTTCCCTTCTCTATAAATAGAGAGGCCCCCCCTCTTCCCAAAGGGTTGATGCTTTGGTTGAAAATTTGGTTGATTAGAGAGCTTAAGAGAGAGAAACTCCTAGTGAGAGAAAATGCCATTTATTTTCCAAAATTCCAGCAAGCTTGGATCACCTATTCCACCCCATTTCAACCATGAGATCACCTTCTTTTAGCCAAAACCTATTCCTTAGCTTCACTCTGCACCCCCTACCTATCAAATCTTTGTATTAGAGTCCATTTCCATACCATTCAAGCCATCGGAAGCACGCCAAAGCGAAGATCTTCCACGGTGCAACAAGGGGCCGTGAGCTCCGACTCACCCCTCTCTTCCTCTACCTTCTTGGTGTCTCCTCCGTGCAAGGATTCAAGCCGTTACGCAGCCGAAATTTCGGTCTGGCTCAAAGCTTGATAGGACCGTATTGCCTTCGGGCATGGGGAAGCTCCGCCCTTTTTATTTTTATTTTGGCCATAGATAGAGACCACTATGTGTGGGTTGATCGGGTGCCTAAACCCTTCCCGATCGATAACTGAAGCCCCTACCCTAGAGCCTTTGGAAAAGACCGGTAAATTAGAGTCATATTTAGCACTTTGGCGCTCAAAATATCGATTTGAAGGTTTCCCGGGTCACCAAAAGCTCCGGGTGGCGACTCTACATTTTCATTAAAAGAGGGAGAAAGCAAAAATGGGAAAAATTGCCGGAGTAACTCTCAGCACAAAGAGAAGGTGTCGAATGGTGGAAAATGAAGTTGTCGTTTGGTTTTAACAAGAAAAAGTCGATTTTCGATAGGATTGGGGAAAGTGTCGCCAGGTAGTTCCTACTTGTCGACAAGTGAATGGTGACCATTCCTAGCGAGCGATTAGATTTTAATCTTGTCGATAGGTTCCAAAATTACTCAGGAGCCTTTCGAGAGGATTAGAGATCCTCTCAACGGCCATTTCCGCTCAGTGCGACATATTCTCAATAGGTTCCAGGTTCCAGAGGCATAAACAGTTCGAGAGGTTTGAATATCCTCTCGACATGTATCCTTAACCTATTGAAAACTTCACTGATCAGCGTTAGAACCTATCGATGGTCACTTTTACATCTCCATTACCTGTCGACATTGAATTCAAACCTCTCGACTGGTTAAAAAGTAGTTCAATTCGATTTAAATTATTCCTCGGTACCACTCTGCACATCATTCTGTCGACTCCCAAGTCAACTCACATAGACGTAGCCCAAAGTTAACCAATGAATTACTCTAATTTAGTGCTTGCATGTATTACACCTTATTTAGAATGCTAAATAGTAATGAACAAAAAGCAAAACCACCAACAAAATTAACAAAACAAAACAACTAGTATACATAGTGTACATCCTTGAAATTCAGACCTGCTATAGGGGTTCATGGAAATGGGTGATCTTCCCAAGCATCACTGCATTTTCAAACATATCACCACCATCATCAAGCAATTTATCATAGGAAAACAGCTTAGGTAAATTATCATCTACAAGCTCACCTAATGCATTAATGAAACAACAGTCCTCACTATTCAGGTGAGTTTGATTAACTACATTATAAACATTCAATTTGAACTTCATATTGTCAAAAGTTACTTCCATGTTCCCTGATCTGCATTGTATGCATGTATTTGTAGTGGCCAAAAATGGCCTTCCTAGGATGACAAGGATAGAAGCAGCACACTTGCTCGGCTCCATATCAAGCACTAGAAAATCAGCAGGATAGAAATATTTGTCAACCTCAACCAAGATATCTTCTATGATCCCCATAGGTTTTCTTTCAGATCTGTCAGCTAGTTGTAAGACTACATGTGTGGGCTTCATTTCTCCTAAGCCCAGCTTCTCATATACTAAATATGGAAGCAAATTTATACTAGCTCCCAGATCTAACAAGGCTTTTTCAATGGTATGATCCCCAATGATGCAGGGGATGGTCGGAACTCCAGGGTCTTCGAGATTTGTTGGGGTTGCAATATTCAGTATCCGCTTCACTTTATCTGTTGAAAAGACTTTCTTGGAAAGATGTATCCTCGATTGTCTTCTGTGGGTGCAAAGATCTTTTAAAAACTTGGCATTGGCTGGAACTTGCTTGATTGCATCAAGGAAAATTGATCTTTACTTATTTAAAGGTTTCCATCATTTTCTCGACTTTGGCATGCCCTTTATAAAAAGGGGAAGGTGCTTGCATTGCCCTAGGGAATGGAAAATGTGAGATTGCTCCCCCATTTGCAGCCTTAGCCAACTCATTATCTTTCTTTCTGTTTTTCTATTTTTGTTGAGGATCATCATCATCCTCTTTATTCAACATGAGTTGCTCTTGCTGTCCATTCTCTGTAGTTACTTCTTTTTATTTTTCTAAAATTTTCACAGGCCCACAGCCTACTTGATTGTCCACCAGCCTTCCACTTGTCAATGTGGTGACAGATTTGGCTTCCTCATGAGAGGAGGAGACCTCACCTACTGCATATTGTCTCCTTGGGTTGTCCATGGGTTGGCTAGGTATCTTTCCTTCCTCTCTCTTGGTCAAAGCATTAGACAGCAAGCCAAGATGGTCTTCTATCTTTTTAATGCTTTGGCTATTAGAGTGCACAATTTTAGACAAGGGTCCTAAATTCTATAATGAGGCCAGAACTTGTTCCTCAAAAGAAAGTGACTAGCAGTTCGAGGGGGTGCAGTTTGTTGTATAGGCTGAGCCATGGGCTGCTGGTAATGGGGCCTTCGAAAGTAATTCTGTTGGTAGGGCTAAGCATTTTTATAAGGCATGAACTGTTGTGGTTGTTGTTGGTTTGGAAAAGTATCTTGTCTCCACCTCAGATTGGGGTGGTTTCTCCATTGGTAACCAGTAGTAGGCTATTTCCCAAAAGACTGAGTAGCAGCCACATGTTCCATCACAAGATCAAGAAATTGGATAGATGAAGGGCATTCCTCAATGGAGTAAGTGGGGGACTGACATAAAACACATGCCTCCTCTACTTTAGCAGCTATGGGTGACTGCATTACTCCCATGAGCTTATCAAATTTTTGGGTTAAACTGTCCACTTTCCTCTCCAACTCATTGTGTCCACTCACCTCATAAATTTTTCCTCTCATGGTATTGTCTCTCACCATTTGAGGGGTTTAACAATCCCTGGCCAATGTCTTTACATAGAGTTCTCACTAATGATATCAAATAGTTCCCAAGCCTCCTCAGCTGTTTTGTAGAGGTAGGTACCACCACAGGACGCATCTACCATATCTCTACTTTTAGAGTCAATTTCCTAATAGAAACTTTGAACAAGTTGCCATTCAGGGATTTGATGATGAGGACATTGCTTCAGGAGCTCCTTGAATCTCTCCCATGGTTGGTGAAAGTCCTCAGTTGGGGCTTGAGCAAATGAAATAATGCCCTTCCTCAGCTGGCTTGTCTTGGACATGGGGAAAAACTTGGCCAAGAACTGACATTGAAGGTCACTCCAGGATTAAATACTGTTGGTTGGGAGCATTGACAACCAGGTTCTGGCTCTATCCTTTAGTGAAAAAGGAAAGAGTCTCATCCTGGTTGCTTCCTCCCCCAAACCTGCAATATTGAATGTGGTACATAGTCCTAGAAATTCATCAATATGCTTGTATGGGTCTTCTTTGCTGAGGTCATGGAATGAGGGTAGCATTTGGATAATGGATGACTTGATCTCATATTTCCCTTGAACAGCAGGGAATTGAATACAGAAGGGAGAATTGTAAACCCCTGGTGCATTGTATTCCTTCAAGGTCCTAGGTTGCTCACCCATTGCATAATTATCAGAATCAAGAACAGAAGTGTGTAAGGGGTGCTTAGGTCTGAGAAGTCTTTCAATCTCAGGATCCCAAGGAGCAACCTCAGGATTAAGAGATCTCCTCCCAAGCATACACACCTCAAGGGTCAAGAATAACACAGGAAAAGACAACAAATCAATCACAAAATAGACAACTACACAACTACTGATATACTAAGTTACAGATCTAGAAATAGAAACAGAGTTAAGAGATGAAAACTTAAGCATTGAATGCTTTTCCAAGTGATACAGAGCTCCTCTTAGCTCCACAGATCCAGATTTGAAACAGAGTTAAACTATAGCAAAAACTAAAGTAGCAATTAATCAAATACTTGTCAAACAATTAAAAATGTTAACCAAAAATGAGAAAAACTTAGATCTATCAAGTTAGAAACACAGATCCTCGGCAGCGGCGCTAAAAACTTGTTGCCCAGCTTACCTTGTGCTAAACAGAGGTTTAAAATCAAACAATTATAGAATATATGGATTGCACACACACCAAGGCAAGCAGCCTCACAGACCTGCAAGTATTCAAGGCTATTGTAGTAAGTTTTAAAAAGGGTAAGTAAGGGTATGTCCACAAGGAAATGTGGTGTAACTTTTACTAAATCTCCATATCCAGAGTTGATCTGCACTCTATTCTAATCTAAGAAAGAGGAGAGGCTTTGGGATTTTGTCACTTTAACTACAAACTACAGAATTAAGTGTTACTGATCCAGATCTAATTCAACATAGAGATCAGGGGAGATATAGAAGGGATGAAAAATCAAAGGATGAGAATAGCAGCTAGGGGTATTGGTCTCTCACTGAAAATCAAAGGAATCAATGGCAATTTTAAGATCTAATTTGATACATTCCTCTTTTTTGGCTCCCAGTGTCCCAGGTTACCCTAGCAGAGGTGAGGTATAAGAATCTAATCTCAATCAGAGAATTGAAGCAATGCTAAGGCTATGATCTATCCACTTTAATGGTCACAAACCATCTTAGAGATTGTTCCGCTTCAAAGATCTTTAATAGAATAAGAAAACTATTGCAAATGTTGTAGATGTCAGGATATGAAACCCTCATAGGCTAACATCTACAGGAATATCCAACTCAGGGAAAACAAATACGAAAAAGTGAAATATAGATCAGAGTCACCTTTAAAATCCACAATTATATTACAAAACTACAATACAATTGTGCTCAGATTTGCAATCTGTGCATCTTATAGTTCCTTACAATGCCTTTGAATCTCTCAATTTATAGCTTAAGACCTCACCCTAACTACTGAGAAGAGTTTAGCCACTCATGATTGGCTAAAGAGAGAAGGGAGAGAGGAGGAAGAAGAAGGAAGAATTTTGGAAAAATGGATCTCACCCTAAGCTCTGGTTTTCTTAAATTTTGGATTATTTCTTTTGTATTTTCTCCAAGCTTTTATACTCTCCTCCTCTATCCTCAGATCTGTTTCAGCCAATCAGAACACAAGGGAATAATTCTGTCATGATAATGTGGCCGATTTCTCTTCTAGAAGCTCTTCTCTAATTGGTTCTCATCTGACAAGTACATGTGATACCGTTAGGGTTTTCGCGCGTGGCTCATTATGTGCTAAAACTACCCCCAAGGGTCACTGACGTGCTTTGGAATATGTGCACAGGCTTCTAGCATGGACAGTTACTGAAGACAGAATTGAGAAGCTCCCCAATCTAGTGTCGAGAGGTTTTGGGATCCTCTCAATAGGTTCTGTTTGGCTCTGAATGCAAATCGACAGGTTTGTAGACCTATCGATAAGATTGACGATGCTTGTCGATAGGATTAATGATGCGTCTCATTCTTCTCCTCGATAGGTTCTGGTCGACTCGTCGATTGGTTGTCGCAGATCTTGTCGATAGCTTCTTTTCATCCTCTCGATGACTACGCCTAGCAGTTGTCGAGCGAGATTGGTGCTTTACACGGGTTTCAAGAGTTTTTCATTCATCCTCTCGATATGTAAATTGATCCTCTTGGCATCCTTTATACCTCCAGGTATCCTCTCGGCAGGATTCGAATCCTCTCAGCCTCTTCTAATTTAGGCACCGGATCCTCTCGGCAGCTTAAGAGAACCTCTCGACGGCTTTCTTTCTATGCTTCCTTGGCTGGCATACACTTCTAATGTGATGTCTTTCATCTATCTCACCCTCAGCCACCTCTGGGTGGATTCAATCTTCATCCCTTAGCATTGTACTTGGTCTCAGGTGCACCAAGTTGGGTTCATAGCCTTCAATGAGTTTTTCAGGCTTTATGGATTGTTGGAGTTTGAGCACAGGTTGGGGCTGCAGATTGCTTATCTGCCCTTTTTGTTGGCTATCTGTGCTAAGGCTATAATTTATTGCTTATCTATAAAATATACTTAAAACACATTATTAGACACCTCAAGGGTCTTCCAAAGGTCAGGTTAGGAGGTGAAAAATGATATTTGTCACTGCTTAACAGCCGCCACTATAAGCCGGTGTCCACTGTCGGAATATGTTTGCACAAGTAGGCCCGCCAATCGGCTAAGGCACTTTAAATGATGGAATATTAAAGAAATTGAAAGACGATGCTCAAGTAGGCCCGCCAATCGGCTAAGGCACCTAAAATGATGGAAATGTAAGGAAAGATAAAGACAATGCACAAGTAAGCCCATCGATCGGCTAAGGCATGTAAATAACGAAAAAGTAGGGGTGAGAAAATAATAAAAACAGTAAAAAAATAATAAAAATGGTTAGTAAAATAAAAAGAAATGGCCAAATTTTAAGGAGAAGCTTTATGAGCTATCCCCAGCAGAGTCACCATCTGTGCAACCGTGGGATTTATGACAATCCCGTCGCGACGATGCGCTCGCTATCATATGGGTATTGATTTGGAGTCACCACCCGAAGCTTTTGGTGTCCCGGGATACCTATATCATTTTTTTGAGCACCAAAGTGCTAAAAATATGACTCTAGTTCATCGGTCTATGCCAAAGGCTCTTGGGTAGGGGCCTCGGTTATCGATCGGGAAGGTGTTAGGCACCCGATCAACCCGCTTGAAGTGGTCTCTACTTACGGCCAAAATGAAAAGGAGATGCTAAGAGAAAAAGGAGCTTCTTCTTGCCCAAAGGGCTCTAAGATCCTATTTGTGCCTCTCCGCTCCTACCAAAAAGTCAGTGGCGTAATGGCACAAATGCAAGGATGAGAAGTTCTATAAAGAGATAGAAGAAGAAAGGGGAGAGCCGGAGCCCTCGGGCCCTTGTAGCACCATAGGGGACCCTTTCATGGCTTGCTTTTGATGAGCTTTTGAAGGCTTGAATGACTTGAGCATGGGTTCTAACTCTTAAGGGAGATAGCTAAGAGATAGAGGGAGGGTGCTAAGGTAGAACACACATCTAACCTAGAGGCTTTTGATGAAAGGAAAGAGTGGGAAGGAGGTTTTGAATTCTGGTTTTTGTATGGGAAATGTGCACCAAAGGGAGAATGATCTTCTCACTTAAGCTCTTTCTCTCTTAGGCTAAAATTCTCAACCCTTAATCCAAGGGGAGGGGGGTTCTATTTATAGGCAAATGGTGGGTTAGGAGAGTGTTTAAATGCTAATTGGGTTAAGTCATTAGGTAATCTAACATCTAAAGATTCCTAGGGTTTTGAGAGCTTGGAGATGTGTGAAATGAAGCTCTAATGGCGGATGATAGGGTAGAGGGTTTAAGGCACTTAAGGGTTACAAATAAGCTTTAAAAGGGTGAAACAGTGCTGTCTAAACACACCCCAAAGACCGAGGTGGTCAACAAGTCAAACATAAATCATGATTTCAGGGAAAAACCAGAGGTTACTGTTCATATGCCTGGCACAACTATTAGTTGCGCCAGGCATATGCATAGTGAAGCAGTGCTGCACAGTGGCCTGGGGAAGTTGATTGCCCATGGGGGGACCCACCTATAACTGGTACAACTATTAGTTGCACCATGCCATTTCTAAGAAAAAATGGCCTGGCACAACTATTAGTTGCACCAAAACCCTAGGGGGTTTTAGTGTATTTTTACCTTTTTGCCCTTGTACTTTGGATCACGATATCTTTTCGCACAAATCTCTGATTGGGGTGATTCTTAGCCCATTGGAAAGCTGAAGACCTTTACTTTTTAATGGTATATGATTTGATTATAGTAGAAGGCCATAGCTAATTCTAGTGCACCATCCTTCATCCGTGGCTCGGGAAGACTATGTTTAGGTCCGAAAGGGTTCTAAGGGTCGGGTTTCTAAGGGTTCGGGAAGGTTCCCAAGAGATCTAGGGTAATTCCTAGGGGTTTGTAAAGGTTAATAATGGTTCAAGAAAGTTCCTAAGGGTTTAAAAGGGTTCCATACTTGCCATCAAAAGCTCGGAGGTATGCCTCTCTCGAAATGTGTCTCAATCGGGCCTTCGGCCAAATTTGGGTGTCTACACCAGTCGAGCAGTTCTTGTAGCCTATCGAGTTGAGGTGCTGAAGACTGAAAAACATTTTGAGCAATTCAGGAACCTTTTGAGCAGCTGTAAGGTTGGAGAGTTGAAACCATTTAGGTTACTCGAGCAGCTCAGCCATTTAATCGACTCGAGTTGTTGGTTGAAGCCCCATTCCAACTTGTCGAACTACAAATTTGAACCCCTCGAGGACTTAGCTAAAGCAGTAGCTGCAGTTGAGTAGTTCCTTATAGCGTACATTTAAACCACTCGAGCTATATTTAATGAAGTCGAGCAGCTCAAATGATGAAGGAAGAACTTGTCGACTACATACTTAAACCTCTCGAGTGGATGTTTGAACCCCAGGAGCTGGTCTGTGTTGAAAGCAAGCTGTCAAGCTATTTAAATGTTGCTGATGCATTCTGTCAAGTAGCTATAGTGCTAAAAAATGTTGCTGAATGAACTTATCGAGCTGCTGTTTTAACCTATCGAGCTGAAATGCCTAAAGAAATGAACCTGTCGAGCTGTTTAAATGTTACTGAAGCAACCTGTCGAGCGGCTCTCTAATCTACTCGAGTTGAAATCCTGAAGCCCATCCAACCACTCAATATTCTTGCCTGAAGCCTCCAACTACTAGAGAACCACTTAAGGCACGGGTTCTAGCCATCCATTTCAGACTTTAGGAATATTTTAGGGATTCCACAACTTCTAGGGTACACATCCCAATGTGCTTAGCTGTCCCACACATACCGAGGCATCACTTGGCTAAAAATAGGCCATGCCAGTAGGGCATAACTAACTTGATTCTTTCTTTCTTCTGATTAGCCAAAGCCTTTCATGTCTTTATGGATTGTATAAATAGAACATAACTTGTCCTAGAAAAGTATCCAGGATTAGCTTGAGATCACCTTTAGGTTTTCCATTTTTAGATTAGGGTTTTATTCTCTTTTATTTTATTCTTTCTCTTTCTTATCTCAACAAAAATGCTAGCTAAATCTTTGTAGCAACTAGGTTTAATTTCATATCTGTAATCGGGTTTTGTAATAACACAGTGAACAGTTTTGGGAGTTTACACAGACTGCTGCCTTGAGGACAGATCATTGTAAGTCCTTTATATTCAATAATATATCATTTTTAATGCTCATTAAATATGTATTTTCCCTGTGTTTTAACATAGATCTGTATGGGTTTAATGCTCCTATGGGTGCATTTGCTTGTAGCCATGCGCGATAAGTCTAGATCGCAGGGCTGAGTCTAGATTCTTTTTCCTTGCCTTTGTGCTTGTAGCTAAAGGAGGGATTGTTGCAGATCCAGCTTTTCCTCTATTTTACAAGACCATTTTCAGTGAAGAGACCTGAGATATTGCACAGATTGTAGACTTGAGAGCATTGTCATTACAGTCCTTTTTATAGCAATGACTAGCTAATTCAAATTCCCCATTCAATCTATGATTTCTAGTGGTTCTCACTAGATCTTCATGGAATGTTTAACCCTATGGTTGCATGTGCATGTAGCCTTGCTAGCATAGTGTCTGCAATGGTTTTCTTGTTTCATCTCCTGCCCCATGACTGGGTTATATCCATGAGATACTCTGCTACCATTCGAGTGGACAGAGTATAGCCCTAAGACTAGTCCATATCTCAGGCTTGAGTTGGATTCTTCTACCCTGCACTTGTTGTTGTAGCCAAGTGAAGGAATGCTGCAGATCTAGTTCTTGATCTGAGTTGCAGTGAAGATTATCTGACAGCTACCTAGTTCTCCACATTTTTACCTTATTTTACCACACCATCATCATCCTTCTCTACCCTCTTTCTTTAGTTATAGTTTTATTTATGTTTTTAGTTTAATTTAGTATTGTGACACCTAAACACCCTGTCTTTACCTTACTTTCTAGTGTAGGTTTAAAGTTGCTAGATCTGTAGCCAGATCTGGAGTTTACTATACCCCATTAGGCTTTTAGATCATCACTCTCTATGGGGCAAACTCCTACTTATCGAAACTTGCTACAACAACCCTATATCATGTAGGCTGTGTTTAGATTACTGTTGTTTTTTTGTTGTTTCAATCCACTCCATTCTTTTGTGCTTTTGTGCCATACTTTTATCATCACTTTTTAATCAAATAAATACACAACAATTATAATCAACAAGTTTTTGGGGGCCGTTGCTGGGGAGTTTTGACCTAAGTATAGTAATATGAGTTTAATTTTTATTCTTTGTAGTTGTAGTGTTTGAATAAATTACAACTGTAATTTGTGTTAGATTTTTTTACTTTTTCTTTATTTTCTGTTTTCGGTATTTTGTGTCTCAATAGTTTCAGCAGAAATTACAGTTGTAGTCTTAGGATTTAAAAATAAATAAATAAAAATTAGGATGACATGTCAGTAGATGAGGACCAGCAGTACCTCAGGCTTTTCAAGAGCATTCTCCTTTTTCAAAGGGGAATGCTAGATAGAGGAAATAAGGATTGTTTGACAGTTGCAATCATTGATGAGATGGTGGAAGACACCTCACCCACATTGCTGGACTGGGCTGAAGTATTTGTTGAAATTGTTGAAGTATGGGCTAAGGAGGCTCCCACTTATGTGCTGAAAAAATTAATAGTCTTGGCTTCTCAGTAGGGCTAGTACAGCAGTACACTTGGACACCTGCCCTGCTGCCCCTCCCTCAACCTATTATTGACTATCCACCTGATGCTAAGCTAGAGATACTCCCTGCATCTCTCATGCAACTGCTAGTTTAGAGCTGGAAGAACTGAGGTTTGATGCCTATGCATCTGTTAAGGTGTGGCTTTTTAACTTTTACATTAACGTTCTTTCTAGTTCAGCTGAGATCCAAATGGGTGACCAATTTCCTATCATTCATGCATCCCCATCCGAACTGCTAAGATCATGGAACTTAATTTTTAGGAAGAATCATGAAGGTTAATGAGCAAAGGCTCATATTCTGTATTGAAATTTCTGTGGAGCCTCTGAAATCATTCACTTTCAAGACCTTCCATTGATATTTGATCTCAGCTGTGTATCATATTTAACATAGATGCTTTAAGTGTTTTAAAATTCAGCATATCCTATATTTATGTGGTCTGCTGTGATGAATCTTGAGTAAAATGTGTGCCATAACTTCTGATGTACTGTTGTCCGTGGATGCAGTCATCTAATATTTTTGCTAGATTCATACTCATACCATTATAGGAAGTTTTCTTTTTGAGTTTATTGTTCTAGGAGTGTTTAGTTTAGTTAATGTCTTTAATATACCTGTTGTTTTTAGTTCAACTGCTATTTATTTTTAGTGTAATTTCTGTTTTATATAGTTGCTGTTTTATAAGTGTGTGTAGATATTTTATTTTCTTAATTGTCAGTTTGTATAAATTCTTTTTTTCTTTGTTTCAGTCTAATTTTCTGCACTCTTTTAGTTTAATTTTCTCTTAGTTTTCTGTTGTACTTTCGTTGTTTTGCTTTAACACAACCTTGCTGCCCCTATACATGTCTACTGAAACAGTGCAGACATTATTTATCTTAGGTTTGGGAGTATGGTAGGGTGGTGGGCTAGTAAAGTAGTTAATTTTAGTCCAACAATGTTAGGTAAATTGAGGTAAATAAAGTCAATTCTCACCTAATCATGCTAGAGAGGAAATTAAAAAAATTTCAGACATTTAAAACTGAAACTCTTTGAAAATTAGCACCCTAGGAGGCTAACATCAAGAAATTTTTTTCAATTTGTACTTAGTGAACTAGAGAGAAGACAAAAAGGTGAAAATATACCCCATGAGTTAAATGGAAGACCATACGTAATGAGATTTGGGCCTATCAAATTTCTTTTGAAGAGTGTTTTTGGGGAATTTTTCTACTCTAAGGAATGATTGACTCAATATTTTTTTCACTAGATGTTAGGCACACCCAAATTAATACTGATTGACATCACTCATGACACTAAGGAGATGATCTAAGCCCTTCATTTGGATAGTTTGAGCTTGAAATTTCCTACCCATTCAACTGCCCTTTTGCATACACTCTTTAAGCCTTTAAATCTATTTCTCTTCAACAAACACTAGAGTACTTGAACCTAAACCTCATGACCTGATTCAACCTGACCCTCACTCTGGGATTTCAGAAGGTGAAGGAGAAGTTTAAAATAGGTGAGCTAGGTCCAACATTTAGTGGAAGGAGAAGAAAAGCAACCTATAAACAGTAGTGTAGCAGTGATATATGTGTGGCAATTCGTCATCAAAATATAAAAAATAAAAAAAGAAAAGAAAAGGAAGAAAAAAATAGAAGAGAAGTCAAGAGAATTACTTCATCTAATAATTGGCAGAAGGAGAAGAAGCTGGCCACTCCGGATCTGAAAAATATTAAGGAAGATGGAGCAATGCTGAAATGAAGGTTGTGAAGTCATGAATCACCTCCTTCCCTTGTTGATTTCTCAATTTTTGAATCCATTCTACCTCTTTTATTCTCTATACACCTCACCCATAAGCCACATTACAACTCATTGAAAAGACCTTGTTGATCCAAAGTGAAATGAGTTTTCATGTGGAGATGAGGAGATGACTAATCTATGGTGGAAGTACTTGAGGATATCAAGAACTTAGATGCAATGCCCATGTCCATGCTCCTATTTGAGGTCTGTAACTGATCTTGAGCTGATGAGAATGTCAACACCCTAGATTTTCATTGTGAGAGAGAGCCTTGGTGAGGATCGGGTCAACAATTTAATTTCAGTGGGGTAGTATCCACACCTAATTTTTGAATTGATAACAACCTTAGTACTGATTTTTGAACATTGTATTCTTGATGTAAACTGAATGGTAGTAATGAAAACACATGCTGATTTTAGTTTAAATTGTTTGCGTTATTGCTATAATTTCCTCTGATTTTTAAAGAATGGGTGTGGAATAATGCTTTATTTATTGAAATTTGTTTTGTCATTGGCTGCAATCTACTTAACTGTTTTAATGGTGAAGTTTGTGGGTAACTTCACTGAAAATCCTCAGATGACTTCACTCCTCCACTAGGGGTCACGTAGGGGTTTAAAAGGCTTGATGCATATGCTAAATGCATCCGTGCTTCCTACGATAGTGGCATTTACTATTTTGAATAATTGTTTATAATTTTCCCTTTGCTTGAAGACTAGCAAAGATTAGGTTTGGGGGTGTGTTAATATCTGAAAAATATCACTTTTCACCTCCTAACTTGGCCTTTGACGGACCTTCGATCTAGTTAATAATGAAGTTTTAATTGTATTTTTGTAGATGACAAGAAGTTATAGCTTAGTGCTAAAATCCATCCTTTAGTGCCAAGAAGAAGGAATTTTTAGTCAAGCCTTAGAGCTGATGAGAATCATAGTGAATGCACCATGGTGGTCTCCACCATATCTCCCATTTAGCATGCCTCGGGGCCTTTGAAGTCCGGCTGAAAGAGAGAGGTGAAGCGCGAGCTTAGTGGTCTATCGCTGTAACCAACTAAAATTTCATGCAGTTTCAAGGCCATACATTAGAGCAGTTATTGTGCTAAAGCCAGCCATCAAGCTATCAAGCTGCATAATCGAAGATACAATATACTTGAGCAGTTTGTCACTATAAACGAAGCAGATCCAGTAGCTGGACTTGCTAATATAGCAATCAACTTGAGCACCTCAATGCTACATCAAGGCCTTCCACTCGAGTTGTAGCCCCATCCTATCGACATGCAGACCTGTAGCTTGAAGAACTCAAGCAGTTCATGTACCTATATTCATCATCTCAAACTGCATGCTGTTATTTACTGAAAAGTACCACTTCTCACCTCTTAACTTATCCTATGCTGAACCATGAAGTAGACTAATAACCATTTGTTAAGTGCGTTTTGTAGTTAGCAATAAAATGTGCAGCTTAATACAAACTCGTTGCCTTTTGGCCCAAAAGAGAGAGAATACACTCAAAGATGACAGCTGAGACAAAGCCTAATGGAACACCTCAGTAGTGCTCACCATTGTGACTCATTGTTGCTGATCACCATGTACAAAAGTCTAGCAGATGAATGAAGTTAGCTGAGAAGGGAGGAGATTGCGACAGCAGCAAGTGCAATGCACTAGAGCAGCAAAAGATAGACCTCACAGAGTTGACGAGCTTCCTCGTGAAGCTAAAGATGTAGTGGAAGAGGCCCTCACGCAGATACGTTGTGCAGTCAGAAGGACAGCTGAATTGACCCCATGAAGATCTCGCATGTTAACGTCCCCAGAATTTGTTGTCATGAGGCTCTCGCGAAGATCAAGCCTCAAAGCAGTCGCGCGAAGAACACAACGAGTCCATATGTACACTGAACAAAATGTCACCTTGTGGAGTTCTCGCATAGCCCTGGAAGAGAGAGACGCCCAAAATTCTCTTCGCATAGATCTCGCGCACTCTGAAGCCTTACCATTGACTACGCGAGTGCAGGAGCATAATTGGGCGAGTACTTAGCGAGAGAGAGAGCTTCGGAAGCTCAACTGAGCGAGAAATCCTGGTGCTCTAGATCATCTCTGTGACAAGATTATAGCGCCAGTGAACTGTGCATTCAAATGAAGAGCTCATGCACGAGCAAGCCCTTCCCACCAGCCAAAGGCAACTCCGCGAAGGAAAAGTAACTATGCGAATGAGCTAAAAGTAGATACCGGCCCCGCGAAGCACGGGCTCTCCACTTCTCAGTTTTAACTCAAGGACCTTTTGGGAATTTCCCAAGGCTAGGGCATACCTCCCAGGGCACAGATTTCGAGGCACATATCTCCAAGCATCTAAGGGTTGAAATAGTGCCACGTATATTAGAAAAATTAGGGTTAATCTCTTCATACCCAAGGCCTTATGGACAGAGTATATAAGCTGTACTTAGAGTTTATTATTTTTATCTTTCCTTCATCCTCTGTTGGCTGAGAACTCCAACAGGCAAGGGTTAGAGTTTGATCATCTCATTTTCTTATTTTTCTTCTCTCCTAGCCCAACACTCACTGGGTAACCCCCATATAAGTAGCTAGGTTTAGTTTCATTTCAGTTTGTAATAGGTTTTGGGTATACATTGGGATTGTGGATGAGCAGTTGTGTACAGACTGCAGCCTGGAGATAGTTCATTGTAAGTAACTTGTTCATCAATTGATTATCATTTTAATGCTTAATTGTATCTAAAGATCATATGGTTTCTTTTGATGTCTATAGGATCCATGTATTTGGGACTAGCCCATTCAGTTTCTAGTAGGTCTATTGTTAACCATCTGATTTCCTTTGGTTTGATAGCCCCATGGAAAGCAATGTTGGATCTGTAGCGAGATCGAGGGAGCTCGAAGGCCTGTGGACCATGGTGGTTGCAACAATTTTCATGGTCTTTCTCAAGCCTCTGTGAGATGGACAAACCAATGGGATACCCTGTGACCATTCAAGTGGACAGAGTATAGCCCTAAGGTTGTGTCCATTCACATGTTTGCAAAGGATTCTTCTCCCCAGCACATGAGCTTCTAGAGCATTGTGAGGAGGTTTGTACAGGAACTGGCTCCCCTCTGTTATACCTAGCCGCCATAAGATGTTCGATCTAATCTCTTTGTAGTAATTGTAGCTTGAGGCTGATTCATTGCAGGCCATTTGTAGCAATGACTAGTTGAATCTAAAGCCTTATTCAACCTGTTGCATGGTCCTTTTTGTGGGCACTAGTGGGCAGTTGGCCTTAGCAAAGCACTTAGGATCTTATGGGTTGGAATACCTATGGATGTCAGCCAGGTCTGTCCTTAGATCTGGGGAGCTTATAGTACGGGCATTACATAGTGTTACAATAGTATTCATGGCTTGATTTGGCCCAGTGGCTGGGGGAATGATAAGTCCACTCCCCTGGGTAAGATTGACAATGTCTGTTTTAACCAATGGGATTTGATAGACTCTATTAGATACCCTGTGCCCATTAGAGTGGACAGAGTACAACCCTAAGAGCGCCCTAAATGGCATGGGTTAAACCAAATATTTTTACCTTGTTGAGGCTTTAATAGCGTCTCAGTAAGGAACACTGTAGAGACAGACTAAATCTGAGTTACATCACTGCTTTAACTCTAGCTTAACCTACTTACTTCTCATAATTTTTATATTTTATTTTGGCACACACTACCACCATCTTCCTCTTAACCCTTTCTTTAGGATAGGGCTACATTTTATTTCTCTATTTTTAGGATTAATTTAGTATAGTCGTGACACCCAACTCAATTTTTTTAGGATTGTTAGATCTGTAGCCAGATCTGGAGGCCTACTATTATAGCCCATTTTGGGTTTTAGATCAACTTCTCTGTGGGACAAACTCTTACTTATCAAAACTTGCTACAATGGACCCTGTATCTTGCAGGACTGTGTTTATTTCATACTTGAGTTGTGTAATTTAGTAGATCTGAGTTGTATAATTTAGACTAACCAATTCTTGGTGGCTGTGCCTAATTTAGAATAAAAAGTACTACTGATTCTTTGTGGAATTTTGTAGAAATGGATAGCAGTAGAAGGGAAAAGATAAAGTTGCAGTTGGAGTGTGGTTAGCCCTCTTTGCACTTCCTTTCCCCTAAATCTCAGTCCATTTATGTTTAATTCCTTATTATTTGTTCAGTGTAAACTGTGTAGTTGTTAATTTTTACTTGAGATTCTTTGTGTGTGCTTGTGAGTATTTTCTGTACTTACTGTGGGTGTGAGTGTATGTATGGTCGAAGGTCCTTAAACCCTGAGTTGGAACCTCCAAATCTAGAGGTTGAAAGGATCCTTAGACCTAGGCACACCACACAGGGCCCTACTATTGAGACTGAACCAACTACTAGGGCTGAGAGGCAAAGGATATTGAAGGAATACAATGCACCTGGGGAGTACACATCTCTCTTTTTCATTCAGTTCCCTCTATTACGGGGAACTATGAAATTAAATCCTCCACCATCAGTATGCTGCCATTATTTCATGGGCTGAGTAAAGAAGATCCCTAGAATCATATCGACTAGTTTTTAGCACTTTGCACTACCTTCAACATTTTTGGCTTGGGGCCTAAGGCCACTAAATTGAGGCTTTTTCCTTTCTCATTAAAGGATAAAGCCAACACATGACTATCAAAGCTCCCGGCCAATAGCTTACAGTCATGGAGTGACCTTCAAACCATGTTCCTGGCAAAAATTATCCCCATGAATAAAACAAGCCAGATGACGACAAATATTGTCATTCACTCAGTCATCAACTGAGAGTTTTAATGAAGCTTGGGAAAGATTCTAGGAGATGTTAAAATAATGCCCTCACCACCAAATCCCAATGTGGTAGCTTGTTCAAGCATTTTATCAAGGAATTAATGCCAAGAACAAGGATATGGTGGATGCGTCATGTGGTGGTAGCTACCTCCACAAGACAGCTAAGGAAGCATGGGAGTTGTTTGACATAATAGGGGAAAATTTCATGCAGCAGGAGTCTCTGCCATGCAATGACAGTCAGATTCTAGCTAAAATGGCGAAAGAGGCTACCCCTAGAGGTAGAATATATGAAGTGAAGGTGCAAGGTGATTTGGAGAGGAAGGTGGACAACCTAAGCTTGAAGTTTGATAAATTGATGAATGTGATGCAATCTCAGATGGTTGCACAGGTGGAGGAAGCATGTCTGTTATGCCAATCCCCCACACATTCTATTCATGATTTTCTATCTGCCAACCAGTTTTCAGATTTTATTTTGGAGCATGCCAATGCTGCTCAAACTTTTGGGCAATAGCCTACTGGGTATTCTTCGAAGAACCACCCAAATCTGAGGTGGAGACAAGACTCATATCCTCAACCCCAACAACAGCAAATGGTAGCTCCCTACAGACCCTAGCACCAGGTTAATCAAGGTTACCCACCAAGGCAAAATTTCCTATTACCTGCCCCACAGTCTAACCAATTGGTCCTGCCCCCTTAACAGCCCAGATCCTCTTCATTTAGAGAGCAGATCCTGGCTTCAATGCAGAATTTAGGGAGCTTGGTGCACACTGTCAATTCTCATGGACAGAGCATCAAGAAGATTGAGGACCAGCTGGGTCAGATTTGTAATGCTATGAATAGGAGGAAGGAAGGAAAATTACCCAGTCAGCCCCTAACAAACCCAAAAGGTCAATTTATGATTGGTGATGCAACCTCTACTCAGGAGGAAGCAAGTGCCCAGTGATACAAATATTGGCAATAGTGTACCATATGTATGAAAATGATGTTTTGATTTGTGTTCTTTGGAATTTTGTTAGTTGTGTTTTTAGTAAGTTGTTGAATTGCTTGTTTTTTTTTTGTCTGTGTTTACATTTTGTGAATGAATACTTGTGCAATGTGTGCCATCTAAGTTTGCTGAGTATTTAATGAAGAATGGTTGAGGTGCCCTTATCATAATTTATATGAAGTTGAGCTGAAAAATTATTTTTAGGATTCTGTAATGTTGATGAACTGATGATTGAAAATGGACATATATTTTTGACGATTGAAATGAAGTACATGTAAGAGTTTATTGCTCATGCACAGTGGTTGGGTGCACAACAACATGGATGCACTAACCAATGTGCTGCACTGAACTAACAGAGTAAAGATTGAGAAGAAATGTTATCTCGCTGAGCTGAAGAAACCTTAAATTTGTTGTGCAAACCACCATTGGGCTTCCTCATGTGCTAAAAGCATGAGAAAAAGCTATGAAAAATGCCTTGCAAAGCTGCTTCTGCTCCGTGAACCAAATCTATATGTGAAGCATGGATTTAGTGTTGTTCTGCGCGAGAGTTGCACGAGGTCACTTTCTGAAGCAACACAGAGCCTTGCGCACTAGCACCATTGAGTCAGCTCCGGGATTCTCAATGTGAGGCAGTTTTCCCTTCAATGCATAGAACGTCTAGCTGACTTAAAAGCCAACTGCATGAGAATCCTACTCCGCGAGCACCTATTGCCAACTGCGCGAACCGTGTGATTTACTCTATAAACTTAGTGAAACCCCTCATTTTCTTCATTTCATCTGTCTGCCCTAGTTTCTGACGCACACAACCAGAGCTCCCAGTTCTTTCTTTCTTCTCTACCCCTTAAACCACTCCACCTTAAGCATTTTCCTTTTACCATTTTGTTTCCTAGCACCTTCCGGTCTCTTTGAACAAGGTTTGAGGGGATTTGAGCCACTGTGAACACGTTGAGTTGGAACCCTAGCTCTAAAATGGTACAATCTCCATTTCCGCTATGTGCTACGATTGATTTGATTTTCAGAGAAAAGTGGGGCAATAATTTAGTGTTTCATTGTTTACTCATTGCGTTCTACATTTTCCGAGATTGGTGAACCCTCATTTAAAAATTTTTGAGCACCCATGGCAAAGAGTTCAAAATTCATTGATACATTGGCGGCTATGCTAGACCCTACTCCTAGTGGCAGCCCTATGGCCACTAGGAAATCCGCAAGGATTGCAGAGGCCTCCACATTGGAGACCTCAGCAGTGCCCTCTCCTTGTGCTGACCCCACAATTTTTAAGGAAAAGAAGAAATCCGCCCCGAAGAAGAGGGCCAGAGAGCATCCACCTGCTAAGAGCCCTAAAATTTCAAAGAAGAAACAGATAAAGGGCAAGACTGTGGTCCCTGAGGTTGCAGAGGGAGAGAATACTGAATACCTCAGGGTCCCTTCTGAGTTTGTGTCAGCAATTCCACTGGAGGCTGAAACCATTTTTGATAAAGCCTACTTTGAGGAGCTAGCAAAGACCTCTGCCCCCATTGAGTATCTGACCAATGTATCTCTGCTACCCCTGTTGAGGCCCCCAATGCAGCTGGTTTCCCCAAGGATAGTGAGATTATTCTATCAGAATGTGAAGTTAAAAATGGGTGATGATGGGAACCCAACAATGCTGATCTTAATTGATGACTTCGAGATACTCTTTAACCAGGTAGACATTCAACAATACTAGGGATACCGGCTGGGTATAACCCTGAGTGGAGTTTGGGCCCCCCTTTGACAACCTCCATTACTGAAATTGCAAAAGAATTAACTGGAGGAATCACTGCCTTAGGAGACTCAATCAGAAAGAGAGACCTGAATCCCAAACTCAGGCTCATAGATGAAGTGTTGAGGGAAAATGTCTTTTCTCGACAATCTGTCGCCTTTTGTTTTTTATGTGTGTTTATTCTTTTTTCTTATTTATTATGTGTTCTGCTTTTCTCTCTTATAGTTTTTGGTAGTTAATTTCTATGTTTTATGCTTGCTGCACATCTCACCTTTGAATCATTGAGGACACTGCTCCTCATAGGTTTGGGAGTGTGGTAGGCTCTGCCAATAAAATAGTTAACCTAAGTGCAGCAGATTCAAGTGAGTAAGACAGAAACA
Organism: Chloranthus sessilifolius; assembly: GCA_021018995.1. NCBI lineage: Eukaryota > Viridiplantae > Streptophyta > Magnoliopsida > Chloranthales > Chloranthaceae > Chloranthus > Chloranthus sessilifolius. The sequence goes on along the minus strand of CM037593.1, from coordinate 55,582,898 downwards.
GAACCATGTTCACCTAAGAATCATTAGAAAAATTAGAAATTTAAAATTTTGCAGACCTTTGGGCATTATAGCATTTAAATTTTAACTTTTCTATGATGTGAACACCAAGTAAACTCGCTTGTATCAATACTAAGTGAATCACTAAAGAGAGAAAAAGGTAAGGACATACTTAAAAGTTTAATGGAAGACCATAACCAGTGAGAGTTGGGCCTATAAAAAAAAATTTCCTTCCTTCGAGGAGTGACTGAGACAATTCTTCTAGCTCTAAGAACTGGCTGAGGCAATGCCCTCACTAGAAGTTAGGAACCTCCAAGTTGAAACAACTGATAGCACTCATGAAACCTAGGAAAGGATCAAGGGCTTCTCTTGGATAGTTTGAGCTTAACAAGACCAAATCCTAATCAACTGCCCTTGTGCACACACCTGTTGAGGTAATTCTTCAAAATACACCTGAGTACTTGCACCTGAACCTATGGACCTGACTCAAACCTACCCTCATTCTGAGAATTCAAAAGGTAAAGGAGAAGGAGCTAAAGATGGACAAGATAGGGTCAACATTAGGTGAATGGAGAAGAGATACCTAAAATTGACCAGTGTAGCAGCTGAGGAAAGTGGTGGCAAGTCACAAACACAAAAATAAAAATAAAAATAGAAAGAAAAATGCAAGAAAAGAAAGAAAAACAATAATGAAGAGGAGTGAGAGAGGAGTCAAGAGGAAAAGTTCATTAGAAAAATTAAAATGAAGAGGAGAAGCTGGCCACTTCGAGTCTAGAGAATTTTAAAGAAAATGAAATGTGCTGAATTAAAGAAGGTGAAGTCATGAATCACCTCCTTCACCTACTGCCTTCTCAATTTTGAATCCCTTCTTGACCTTCCCTTCTTTATAACCAATACCATAAGCCACATCACAACCCAGCCAAAAGATCATGTGATCCATAGTTGAATGAGCTGTCATGCAGAGATGAGGAGTTGCCCAATCTATGGTGAGGACTAGCCAATGATATCAACACTTAGATGGTTTGCCTATGCTCATGCTTACAGACCCATTTGGGAGCTGTAACTGCTCTTGATCTTGAGAAAAAATGAAAACCCTCAAGATTCATTGTGAGAGTATGCCCTGGAGAGCATTGGGTCTGACATTGAATGTATTGGGCATGACCTAACCTAATTTTTTTTGAATTAATGATGAGCTCAGTGCTGACATACAGGTGTTGTCTCCCTTGTTGTGAACTAATTGGAAATGTTATGCATTCATGAGAAGTTTGTGATGATTAAATGTTTGGGCATACCATGTATTTAAATTTCTCACATTTGCATAGATTCAAAGGTGAACAGATGCTCTATTTCTTGACAGCTAACTTGATGATCTTGCACTTTTGCTAACTGTTTCATTGAGAAGTTTGTTGGTATCTTCACTGAGAACCCTCAGGAGACTTCACCCTCCACTAGGGATCACCTAGGGGTTTAAAATGCTTGGTACATACGCTAAATGTATTCGTGCTCCCTACAAAAGTGGCATTCAAATTCTTAGAGTAGTTGTTTTGATTTTTCCTTTTCTCAAGGAGTAGCAAAGATTAGGTTTGGGGGTGTGTTATTCACTGAAAAGTATCACTTTTCACCTCTTAACTTAGCCTTTGTTGGACCTTGAAGCAATCTAATAATCATTTGTTAAGTGTGTTTTGCAGCTAGCAATAAAATGTGCAGCTTAATACAAACTCTTTGCTTTTTGGCCCAAAAGAGAGAATACACTCAAAGATGGCACCTGAGACAAAGCCTAATGGAACACCTTCGTAGTGCTGATCATGGTGACTCACTGTTGCTAATCACCATTGAGCAAAGTCTTACAGATGAATGAAGTTAGCTAAGAAGAGAGGAGACTGCGATAGCAGCAAGTGCAATGCACTAGACCAGTAAAAGATAGACCTCGCAGAGTTGAGGAGCTTCTTCGCAAAGCTAAAGATGCAGTGGAAGAGGCACTCGTGCAAATACGCCATGCTGTCAAAAGGAAAACTGAAATGACCTTGCAAAGATCTCTCAGGTTAAAGTCCCTAGAATCTGTGGTCGCGAAGCTCTCACAGAGATCAAGCCTTAAAGAAACCGCACGAAGAACACAATGAGTCCATATGTACACTAAACAAAATATCACCTCGCAGAGTTCTCATGTAGCCTTGGAAGAGAGAGACTCCTAAAATTCTCTTCACACAGATCTCGCGCACTCTGAAGCCATACCATTGACTATGCGAGCGCTGGAGCATAACTGCAGAGTACTTAGCGAGAGAGAGAGCTTCTGAAGCTCAACTGAACGAGAAATCCTGGGGCTCCAGATCATCTCTGTGACAGCATTGCAGTGCCAGCGAACTGCTTGATCAAATAAAGAGCTAACGTGCGAGCAAGCCCTTTCACTAGCCAAAGGAAACTCCGTGAAGGCAAAGTAGCTACGCGAATGACCTAAAAGCAGATACCAGCCCCGCAAAGCACGGGCTCTCCACTTCTCAATTTTAACTCAAGGACCTTTTGGGAATTTCCCAAGGCTGGGGAACAGCTCCCGAGGTGCAGATTTTAAGGCTCATATCTCCAGGCATCTAAGGGTTGAAATAGTACCACGTCTGCTGGAAAAATTAGGGTTAATCTCTTCAGAGCCAAAGCCTTATAGACAGAGTATATAAGCTGTACTTGGAGTTTATTATTTTCATCTTTCCTTCATCCTCTGTCGGCTGAGAACTCCAACAGGCTAGGGTTAGGGTTTAATCATGTCTTTTTCTTATTTTTCTTCTCTCTTAGCCCAGCACTCGCTGGCTAACCCCCTTGTAAGCAGCTAGGTTTAGTTTAATTTTAGTTTGTAATAGGTTGTTGGTATACATTGGGATTATGGATGAGCAGTTGTGTACAGGTTGCAGCCTGGAGATAGTTCAATGTAAGTTTTGTCTTCATCAATTGATTATCGTTTTAATGCTTAATTGAATCTAAAGATCTTATGGTTTCTTTAGATGTCTATAGGATCCATATATTTGGAACTAGCCCATTCAATTTTTAGTAGGTCTAATATTAATCATCTGATTTCCCTTGGTTTGATAGCCCCATGGAAAGTAATGCTGGATCTGTAGCGAGATCCAGGGAGCTCGAAGGCCTGTGGACCATGGCGGTTGCAACAATTTTCATGTTCTTTCTCAGGCCTCTGTGGGATGGATAGAGTAATGGGATACCCTGTGACCATTCAAGTGGACAGAATATAGCCCTAGAGCCTTGTGAGGAGGTCTGTGCATGAACTGGCTCCCCTCTGTTTTACCTAGTCGACATTAGATGTTAGATCTAATCTCTTTGTAATAATTACAGCTTGAGGCTGAATCATTACAAGCCGTTTGTAGCAATGACTAGTTGAATCTAAAGTCTTATGCAACCTGTTGCATGGTCCTTTTTGTTGGCACTAGTGAGCAGTTGGCCTTAGCAAAGCACTTAGGATCTTATGAGTTGGAATACCTATGGATGTCTGCCAGGTCTGTCCACTGATCTAGGGAGCTTGTAGCGCTGACATTACATAGTGCTGCAATAGTATTCATGACTTGATCTGGCCCAGTGGCTGGGGGAATGATCAGTCCACTCTCCTGGGTTAGATTGGCAATGTTTGTTTTAACCAATGGGATTTGACAAACTCTATCGGATACCCTGTGACCATTAGAGTGGACAGAGTGTAGCCCTAAGAGTGCCCCAATTGGCATGGGTTAAATCGGATCTTTTCACCTTGTTGAGGCTTTTAATAGCATCTCATCAAGGAACACTACAGAGATAGACTAAATCTGAGTTACATCAGTGCTTTAACTCTAGCTTAACCTGCTTACTTCTCATAATTTTTGTATTTTACTTTGGCACACACTACCACCATCTTCCTCTTAACCCTTTCTTTAGGATAGGGCTACATTTTATTTCTCTATTTTTAGGATTAATTTAGTGTAGTTGTGACACCCAACTCCCTTTTTTTTGGATTGTGAGATCTGTAGCCAGATCTAGAGGCCTACTATTATAGCCCATTTTGGGTTTTAGATCAATTTCTCTGTGGGACAAACTCTTACTTATCAAAACTTGCTACAATGGACCCTGTATCTTGCAGGACTGTTATTTATTTCAAACTTGCTCTGCTGACCCATCTCCAATTCCCCACTCTTGATTTATTCTCTCCACTATTCTTAATGAAATAGAAGCAAAAGCTCGAAAAATAGCCAACAAGTTTTTGGCGCTGCTGCCGGGGATATTGATCTTTTTTGTAGACCTGAGTTGTATAATTTAGACTAACTAATTCTTCGTAGTTGTGCCTAATTTAGAACAAAAAGTACTACTGATTCTTGTTGAATTTTGCATAAATGGATAGCAGAAGAAGGGACAAGCTAAAGTTGTAGCTGGAGTGTAGCTAGCTCTGTTTGCACTTCCTTCCTCCTAAATCTCAGTCCATTTACGTTTAATTCTCTGTTATTTGTTTTGTGTAAACTGTGTAGTTGTTAATTATTACTTGGGATTCTTTGTGTGTAAACTGTATAGTTGTTAATTTTTACTTGAGAAATCGAGTAGTTCCTGTACCTATATTCATCATCTCAAGCTGCAAGCCCGCTGCATTAAGTCCCACGAGCAGTTCATTAATACCATCGAGTGGTTCCCTAAGCTTAAAACAACAACTACTGAAGGAGCAGTGTTATTGTTGAGCAGTTGCTCTTATTGAAAAATTAAACACATGAGCAACACAACTGCTGCCTTGGAGAACTCGAGCAGGGCATAACTTGTCAAGCTGCAGTTCAGCTGCATTGCATGTACTCGAGCAGACCTGGAGCTTTAAGTTAAACTAATCGAGCAATTCTTGAAGGCTATCGAGTTAAAGTGCTGCAGACTTAAACACATTTCGAGCAATTTAGAAACCTCTCGAGCAGTTGCAAGGTTGGAGAGTTGAAACCATTTTGGCTACTCGAGCAGTTCAACCATTTACTCCACTCGAGTAGTTGGTTGAAGCCCCATTCCAACCTTTCGAACTACATATTTGAACCCCTCGAGGACTTAGCTGAAGCAACAGCTGCAGTCGAGTAGTTCCCTACAGCTTACATTTAAACCACTCAAGCTGTATTTAATGAAGTCGAGCAGCTCAAATGAGGAAGGAAGAACCTGTTGACTGCATACTTAAACATCTCCAATGGTTGTTCGAACCCCACAAGGTGGTTTGTGCTGAAAGCACACTGTCGAGCTATTTAAATGTTGTTGAAGCATTCTGTCGAGCAGTTGCAATGCTGAAAAATGCTGCTGAATGAACCTATCGAGCTAAAATGCCTGAAAAAATGAACCGTCAAGCTGTTTAAATGCTGCTAAAGCAACCTATCAAGTTATTGTCTAATCTACTCAATCTGAAGTCGTGAAGTCCATCCAACCACTCGGGATTCATGCTTGAAGCCTCCAACTACTCGAGAACCATTTGAGATTGATGTGCTAAAGCTTCAACTACTCGAGGCACGGGTTCCAGCCATCCATTTCAGACTTCAAGGATATTTTGGGGATTCCCCATCTTCTAGGGCTCACATTCCAATGTGCTTAGCTATCCCACACATCCCGAGGCATCACTTAAGTAAAAATAGGCCACGTCAGCAGGGCATAACTAACTTGATTCTTTCTTTCTTCTGATTGGCCAAAGCTTTTCATGGCTTTATGGATTGGATAAATAGAACATAACTTGTCTTGGAAAGTATCCAGGAATAGCCTGAGGTCACCTTTAGGTTTTCAATTTTTAGATTAGGGTTTTATTCTCTTTTATTTTCTTCTTTCTCTTTCTTAGCTCAGCAGCAATGCTAGCTAAATCTTTGTAGCTGCTAGGTTTAATTTCATATCTGTAATCGGGTTTTGTAATAACTTAGTGAGCAATTTTGGGAGTTTATACATACTATTGCCTTGAAGGCAGGTCATTATAAGTTCTTTATATTCACTAAAATGCCATTTTTAAAGCTCATTAAATTTATATTTTCCTTCTGTTTTCATGTAGATCTGTATGGGTTTAATGCTCCTATGCATGCATGTGCTTGTAACCATACACACATGGTGGCAGCAACGGGTTTATTATTCTGGTTTTGATCCCATGGCTGGCCCACATCTCTGGGTTGATTTGTGATTGCAGTCCTTTTTGTAGGCCTTTTTGTCGCACTAATCAGCTGATTCTAATTCCCCATTCAATCTTTGATTTCTAGTGGTTCTCACTAGATCTTCCTTGAATATTTGATCCTATGGTTGCATGTGCTTGCAGCATTTCAAGCATAGTGTCTGCAATGGTTTTCCTGTTTCATCTCTTCCCCCATGACTAGGTTATATCCCTGAGACACTATGTGACCATTCGAGTGGACAAAGTATAGCCCTAAGACTAGTCCATATCTCATGGTTTAGTTGGATTCTTCTACTTTGCACTTGTTCTTCTAGCCAAGTGATGGAATGTTGCAGATCTAGTTATTGATTTGATTTATAGTGAATATTATCCCATAGCCGCCTACTTCTCCACATTTTCACCTAATTTTACCGCACCATCATCATCCTTCTTTGCCCCCTTTCTTTAGTTGTAGGTTTATTCCTGTTTTTAATTTAGTTTAGTATTGTGACACCTAAACAACCTCTCTCTACCTTCCTTTCTAATGTAGGTTTAGAGTTGCCAGATCTGTAGCCAGATCTAGAGTTTACTATATGCCTTTAGGTTTTCAGATCATCACTCTCCGTGGGATAAACTCTTACTTATCGAAACTTGCTACAGTAGCCCTGTATCTTGCAGACTGTGTTTAGATTGCTATTATTTTTTTGTTGTTTCAATCAACTCCATTCTTTTGTGCTTTTGTGTCATATTTTTGTTATCACTTTTTAATAAAATAAATGTGCAACAATTATACATCAATAAGTTTTTGGCACTGCTGCTGGGGAGTGTTGATCTAAGTATAGTAATCTGAGTTTAGTTTTTATTCTTTGTAGTTGTAGTGTTTGAATAAATGCCAGCTGTAATTTTTTTTTTTTTTTGCACTTTTTCTTTAATTTTTGTTTTTTGTTTTAAGTATTTTGTGTCTTTGTAGTGTTTGAAGAAATTACAGCTATAGTCTTAAAAATATATATATATATATATAAACAAAAAAAAATAAAAAATAAAAAATTTATGTGAATGATGTGTTAGCAGATGAGTACCAGTAGTACATCATTTGCCATTTCTGCAAAGTTTTAAAGGTTCTCCTTCTTACAAGGGGAAGGCTATGATGGAGGAAATAAGATTTGTTAAACAGTTGTTGTCATTGGTGAGATGGTGGATGAGACCTTGCCCAAACTGCTGGACTTGGGCTGAGGTATTTGCTGAAATTGTTGGAGTATGGACTGAAGAGGCCCCCTCCCACGTCCTCCCTTAGCCATCTAAGGCACCTTTACTGCCTATTAATTGACTATCCTCCTGCTATGGAACTGGAGCTGATCCCTGCATTTCTCATGCAACTGAAACTGCTAAGCTTGAAGATCTCAGATTTGATGCTAATGCAAAGGCATGGCCTTTTATTTTTATATTGATGTTCTTTCCAATTCAGCTAAGATCCAGATGGGGTAGGCCAAAATTGATGTCATTCATGCACCCCCATCTGGACTGGTGTGTAAATATTGTGTTTGGTGATCTGATTTTGTATGAATATTGCTTTCAAATGTGGGCCATTAATGTTGATAATTCTTTGCCATCAATTTAGATTCATGCTCATATCATTATTAAGAAGTTGTGTTTAGGATTTTCCTGCTTTAGGAGTTAGTATGGATGTTGTTTTTAATGTACCTGCTATTTTTAGTTTAGCTGCTGTTTGGTTTAGTGTAATTTCTATTGTAACAGTTGTTGTTTTAGGAATTTGTGTAGTAGTTTTGTTTTCCTAGTTGTCATTTTGTGTATACTCTCTTTTTCTCCTTTTTAGTATGATTTTCTACACTCTTTTAGTTAATTTTCTCTAAGTTTTCTGTTGTACTTTAGTTGTTTTTATTTTCCATAACCCTGCTGCCATTATACATATCTACTGAAATAGTGAGGACACTGTTTATCTTAGGTTTGGGGGTATGGCAGGGTGGAAGGCCAGTAAAATAGTTAATTTTAGTGTAGCAGTGTTAGTTGAATTAAGATAAATAAAGCCAATTTTTACCTAACCATGATAGAGAGAGGAAATTTAAAAATTTTGCAGACATTTACAACTGAAAGTTTTTGAAAAATTAACGCCTCCATGAGGCTAACATCAAGAATTGTTTTTCAATTAGTACTTAGTGAACTTGGGAGGAGAGAAAAAGGTGAAAATATACCCCATGGGTTAATTTGAATACCATACCCAGTGAGATTTGGGCCCATCAAATTTCTTTTGAAGAGTATTTTTAGCAAATTTTTCTGCTCTAAGGAATGACTGACTCAATATCTTTTCACTAGAAGTTAGGCACCCCTGAATTGAAACTGATTGGCAGCACTCATGACACTAAGGAGATGGTCTAAGGCCTTCATTTAGACAGTTTGAACTTAAAATTTCCTACCCATTCAACTTCCCTTTTTCATATACTCTTTGAGCCTTTAAATTCATTTATCTTCAATAAACACGAGAGTACTTGCACCTAAACCTCATGACCTGATTCTGCCTGACCCTCACTTTGAGATTTCAGAAGGTGAAGGAGAAGTGGAAAATAGGTGAGCTGGGTCCAACATTTGGTGGAAGGAGAAGAAAAGCAACCTATAAACAGCCGTGTAGTAGTGGTATATGTGTGGCAATTCATCATCAAAATATAAAAAATATAAAAAGAAAAGAAAAAAAAATAGAAGAGAAGTCAACAAAATTACTTCATCTAAAAATTGGAAGAAGGAGAAGAAGCTGGCCACTTTGGATCTGAAAAATATTGAGGATGATGAAACAGTGCTGAAATGAAGGTTGTGAAGTCATGAATCACCTCCTCACCTTATTGATTTCACAATTTTGAATCCATTCTACCCCTTTTATTCTTTATATACCGCACCCATAAGCCACAATACAACCCATTGAAAAGCCCTTGCTAAAGAAAATGCGTATGCTCATGCTTGCATGCCTATTTGAGGTATGTGACTGATCTTTAGCTGATTGGAATGTGAACATCCTTGAATATTTATTGTAAGAGATAACCCTGGCGAGGATTGGGTCTGAAATTTAATTTTATTGGGGTAGTATCCACACCTGATTTTTGAATTGATAACAAATATAGTGCTGATTTTTACACATTGTATTCCTGATGTAAACTGAATGTTGGTGATGAAAACACATACTGATTTGAGTTTTAAATTGTTTTCATTACTGCTGTAATTTTCTCTGATTTTTAAAGAATAGGTATGGAATGATGCTTTATTTATGAAAATCTGTTTTGTCATTGGCAGCACTCTACTTAACTATTTTAATAGTGAAGTTTGTGTGTATCTTCATTGAAAACTCTCAGGAGACTTGACTCCTCCACTAGGGATCACCTAGGGGTTTAAAAGGCTTGATGCATACGCTAAATACATTCGTGCTCCCTACGAAACTGGCATTTATTATTTTGAATAATTGTTTTTAATTTTTCCTTTGCTCGAGGACTAGCAAAGATTAGGTTTGGGGGGGTATTAATCTCTAAAAAGTACCACTTTTTACCTCCTAATCTAGCCTTTGATGGACTTTTAAGCAGGTTAATAATAAAGTTTTAAGTATATTTTTGTAGATGATAAGAAGTTATAGCTTAGTGTTGCAATCCATCCTTTTAGTGCTAAAAAGCAGGAATTTTTAGTCAAGCCTTGGAGCTGATGAGAATCATAGTGAATGCACCATGGTGGTCTCCACCATGTGTGCCATTTAACATGCCTCAGAGCCTTTGTAATCCTACTAAAAGAGAGCGGTGAAGCCCAAGCTTAGTGGACTGTTGCTACAGCCAACTAAGATGTCAAGCAATTTCAAGGCCATACACTAGAGCAGCTGCTATGCTAAAGCTAGCCATCAAGCTGTCAAGCAGCAAATCTGAAGATACAATATACTTGAGCAGTTTGTTGTTGCAAACCAAGCAGATCTAGCAGTTGCACTTGCTGATACAACTGTCAACTCTAGCACCACAATGTTGCAGCAAGACCATCCACTCGAGTTGCAGCCCCATCCTCTCGACATGTAGACCTGTAGCTGGAAGAACTCGAGCAGTTCCTGCAACTATATTCGTCATCTCAAGCGCAGGTCTGCTGCATTAAGTCCCATGAGTAGTTCATTAATACTATTGAGTGGTACCCTAAGCTTAAAACAACAGCTACTAAAACAGCTGTACTGCTGTCAAGCAGTTGCTCCTGCTGAAAAATGAAACACATGAGCAGCACAACTGCTGCCTTGGAGAACTCGAGCAGTGCATAACTTTTCAAGTTGTAGATCAGCTGCATTTGAAGCACTCGAGCATACCTGGAGCTTTAAATACTGCTGAAGCAACCTGTCGAGCTGCTCTCTGATCTACTCTAGCTAAAATCCTGAAGCCCGTCCAACCACTCAAGATTCATGCCTGAAGCCTCCAACTTCTCAAGAACCACTCGATATTGATGTTCTAAATCTTCAACCACTCAAGGCACGTGTTTCAGCCATCCATTTCAGACTTCAAGGATATTTTAGGGATTCCACAGCTTCTAGGGCACACATCACAATGTGATTAGTTGTCCCACACATCTCGAGGCATCACTTCGCTAAAAGTAGGCCACGTCAGTAAGGCATAACTAACTTGATTCTTTCTTTCTTTTTATTGGCCAAAGCTTTTCATGGCTACATGGATTGTATAAATAGAACATAACTTATCTTGGAAAAGTATCCAAGATTAACCTGAAATCACCTTTAGGTTTTCCTTTTTTAGATTAGGGTATTATTCTCTTTTATTTCCTTCTTTCTCTTTCTTAGCTCAACAGCAATGCTAGCTAAATCTTTGTTGTAGCTAGGTTTAATTTCCGATTTCTAATCGGTTTTTGTTATAACTCAGTGAGCAGTTTTGGTATTTTGCACAGACTGCTTCCTTGAGGGCAGATCGTTGTAAGTCCTTTATATTCACTGAAATGCTATTTTTAATGCTCATTAAATCTATATTTTTCCTGTGTTTTCACATAGATCTGTATGGGTTTGATGCTCTGATGGGTGCATGTGCTTGTAGCAACGCACACATGATGGCAGTAGTGGGTTTATTGTTCTGGTTTTGACCCCATAGTTGGCCCACATCCCTGGGATGATCTGTCACCATTCAAGTAGATAGATCATAGCCCTTAGGATAAGTTTGGATCACAGGGTTGAAGCTGGATTCTTGTTCCCTGCCTTTGTGCTTGTAGACAAAGGAGGGATTGTTGCAGATCTAGCTCTTTGTTTTATATGACCATTTTTAGTGAAGAAACCTGAGATATTACACAGATTGCAGACTTGAGAGCTTGGTCATTGCAGGCCTTTTTGTAAGAATGACCAGATGATTCAAATACCCCATTCAATCAGTCATTTCTAGTGGTTCTCACTAGATCTTCATGGAATGTTTGATCCTATGGTTGCATGTGCATGTATCCTTGTAAGCATAGTATCTACAATGGTTTTCCTGTTTCATCTCCTCCCCCATGACTGGGTTATATCCATGGGATACTCTGTGACCGTTCGAGTGGACAGAGTATAGCCCTAAGACTAGTCCATATCTCTAGGTTGAGTTGGATTCTTCTACCTTGCACTTGTACTTGTAGCCAAGTGAAGGAATGTTGTAGATCTAGTTCTTGATCTGAGTTATAGGGAATATTATCCCACAACTACCTACTTCTCCACATTTTCACCTTTTTTACCACACCATCATCGTCCTTCTTTACCCCCCTTTCTTTAGTTGTAGTTTTACTCCTGTTTTCAGTTTAGTCTAGCTTTGTGACACCTAAACACCCTCTCCTTACCTAGCTTTCTCGTGTAGGTTTAGAGTTGCCTGATCTGTAGCCAGATTTGGAGTTTGCTATACACCTTTAGGTTTTTAGATCATCACTCTCCGTGGGTCAAACTCTTACTTATCGAAACTTGCTACAACAGCCCCGTATCTTGCAAGTTGTGTTTAGATTGTTGCTGTTTTTGTGCTGTTTTAATCCACTCCATTCTTTTATTCTTTTGTGCCATATTTTTTTCATCACTTTTTAATAAAATAAATGCACAACAATTATAATCGAACTCGAGTCACCTGCGTGATAGGCATCCGGCTTGAGATGATGAATATAGGTGCAGGAACTACTCGAGTTCTTCTAGCTACAGGTCTGCTTGTCGAGAGGATGGGGCTGCAATTTGAATGGAAGGTCTTGCTGCAGCATTGAGGTGCTCAAGGGGATTGCTGTATCAGCAAGTGCAGCTGATGAATTTGCTTGGTTTACAGCAACAAATTGCTCAAGTATTTTGTATCTTCCATTCTGCAGCTTGACAGCTTGATGGTTGGCTTTAGCACAACAGCTGCTCAAGTGTATGTCCTTGAAACTGCTTGACATCTTAGTTGGCTACAACAATAGTCTACTAAGCTCTTGCTTCACCACTCTCTTTCAGCAAACTTCAAAGGCCCTGAGGCAGGCTAAATGGCACACATGGTGGAGACCACCATGGTGCATTCACTGTGATTCGCATCAGCTCTAAGGATTGACTAAAAATTTCTTCTTCTTGGCACTAAAAGGATGGATTGTAGCACTAAGCTATAACTTTTTATCATCTACAAAAATACACTTAAAACTTCATTATTAACCAACTCAAAGGTCCATCAAAAGCCAAGTTAGGAGGTGAAAAGTGGTACCTTTCAGAGATTAATAATTCCTGACTCGGCCTTGGAGGCTCCTCCTCAAGAGTCTACTCCTTACCCTAGTCAGGTATATTATAGTTGGTGTAGTCATATTTCATTTCGTTTTCCTAGTCATAATATTATCTGATGTGTTTATTTCTTTGAGTCTTGTGTTGCAGCCATCTGTGCTTGATGCTCCTCTTGCGCTGTCTGCTAATGCAATGACTGATGTGACCGTCGAGCGCCTTCTCCGGGAGTGAGCGGATCTGGTATGCTTCTCATTCTTTCTTCAGCTTTTCCTTCCTTTGCATGTGTGCTTAGTTCTAGATTTTGTGTTATCACGTAGGCTCATCAGCTCGAGGAGTCGTGTCTGGAGGTGGTGCGGCCGCGCGCTGCTCTAAGAGCAAGGCAAGTTCTCAGGGATACACAATCGTGAGGACCTGCTGGATGACATGCTTATCGTACAGGGGACTTAGACTGAGGTGATAGAGGTTGCTTGTCTGTCGGTGCGATCGGAGATGCAGGCTATGATAAATCGGCTACAGTACTGACTGGCGAGGAGTGCGTAGGATGGTCTGTCATCTTACCCAGTCAGAGTCAATGGGCACTAGTTCTTGGGCTGGCCAGCCTCGCCGTACGACGCATGAGCATGTCAGGGATTACGCTCATGAGGATTCCATCATCCGGGAGTTACTTGCTGAGGGTCCTTCGCATTCACGGTCCAGACGGACTACCAGTCAGCCGAGCAAGGGGGGTTCATTTGCTGGACCTTCTCCTCACAGGGAGTGCCCACCCACTTCGGAGGCTGGGATTGAGTTTTTAGTGGATCAGTTTCCTGACCCACGGGCTAATGATACTGGGGATAGCAGTGACCGACCATCCCAGAGGTTGCGTAGGGAGTAGGGTTGTATATACTTTTTTTTGTTCATTGTATATACAGGGGGTATGCCCTCGTTGAAAAATGTAAAGAAAAGTTTGATATATATGTATATATATATATATATGTAAATCATTTTTGGGTTTAGATGTACCTGATTTTGCTTTTCCTTTCTCTATTTTAGCTTGCATAGTTTAGCTGGGGATTTTTGATGCCTTCGTCTATCATTAGCACTTGGATGCTCTTTGGGTTGGCCCAGTAATAGTCAAAGGTTACTCTATACCTGCACATAATTATAAAGTTATTAGTAAGTTTATTTTTCCCCTTACTGATTTTCAAGGGGGGGATATATCTCAGACCGAAGTCTGGTGATTAGGATGGATCATTGTATGTTTTTTTTTTTTTTTTTTTTTTGAAAAAGGGGAAAAATGCAACATGGAAAGCAAATGAATAAATTCTAAAACTAAAAAAAATGCCCCAGTGTAGGAGAGTGATGGAATGGCAGTGCGGTATCTTCGGCGGTCTTCCTGAGGTGATGACTTAATTATTCGACATCTGTTTGTGAACAAGGAGGGGTCTCAAGCTGACTACTTTTCTGAAATAAAAATGCCCCAGTGTCCAGGTGCAATGGAGCGTTTCTGATTTTTTATGAGCACTTGGGCCTAGGAGCCATGTGCATTTTGATGAATTAGTGTCAGGAAAAGTCCTTGATATTGTTTACCAAACTGAGAGAAATCATTTAGTCACAATAGTCATATACTAGGGTTCTACCTTTGGTGGCAATCATCCTATCCCATAGTCAGCACTATAGGGTGAGCGGTAGATAGTAAGTGGTTGCATCGATCATCATTCACGAGTTTTCAGTTTCATATCTAGGGATATCTTAGTAGGGTTCTAACTCACTATCTGAAACACAAAATTAAGGGTGAAAGACAAGGTAAGGCTCAATGATGTGAGGGAAGAGTATCTATCAGACAATCTCTAAAGAGATAAGTAACAGTCTTTTTCTCAGGGGAGTATGGGATTCCATGATTGAGCTCTCCATCATGTTTCGATACAATCAAAGTCTCACATTCTATGGTTAGCCAGAGTTTATCCTCCTCCTATCACCTTATAATGATATCTAGTAGTATTAGGACACCGGGGATGCCCTCACAGCTCGCTTATACTTTCCTAGTGAGGTTACCAGGAATGTCCTCACGATTTACTTATGCTTCCCTGGGCTCATTGACTTGTTCACCCATCGTATAGCTCTCTCTCATTTATGTATGTGTATATTCTTTTTTCCTGAAAGCAACCTGTTGACGCAAGAATGGTGAGTTTTGATTGAGCCTAACATCTTTATTTTCTATGCTCTAACATCTCTTCCAATGGCGGGTGAAAGGGGTGAGAATCGAGTGTTACTTATGCTTTTGGAAGAGGTCAGGTATTCCACTAGTCCTTTTGATCAAATTGCCCGAATGAGAAGGTGGGCAGTGAGTCGAAAGCCTTCAAGGATATCCTGGGAAATGAAGGCGTACGACCAATGAATGAGTCTTGATGACTGCGAGGGTGGTAGATATAGGTACTATAAGATACAGTGATTACGATGCTAAGGATAGTATTTTCGGAGGTACATGGCATTCCAGGGGTTGGAGAGTTCTTCCCTATCCTGGTTCACCAGCTTGTATGCGTTCCCTGGGTATGCGGCCGCTATGACATACGACCCCTCCCAATTCATTTCAGTTTTCCTTTCGGATGGGCGTGTTTGGAAGGCATGATTTTCTTTAAGATTAATTCTCCAATTTTGAAAATTTGCTTGAGGACTTTCTTATCATAGGCTCTGGCCATCCTCCTCTAACTTGGGCGTGATTGACTGCCTTTAGACGCGTCTCATTGAGTTATTCTAGCTCAGCCAGTAGGGCAATTCTCCTCTTATCTAGAGATAGCACATCATCAAGTTTGATATGTAGGGATGGTACTTGTATTTCGTAGGGTAGGACTACTTTCGTTCCATATATAAGGAGTTTAGCCAGTGGTCGTGCGAATAGAAGTTCTATAGGCCAGAGTGCTTCTAGTAATCATTCAGGCCAGTCGGCTCCATTGCTCGTCTCCATTGTTCGGCCAGTGGCCGTGCGAATAGAAGTTCTATAGGCCTAGAGTGCTTCTGGTAATTGTTCAGGCCAGTCGGCTCCATTGCTTGTCTCCACTGTTCACTTTAAAATTTGGATAAGAGTTTTGTGCGTGGCCTAGGCTTATCCATTTCCCTAGGGGTAGAATGGCGACTAGTAATGTAGGATGATGCCGAATCTTTTGCATAGTCTCTTCGTCTTCTCTGCAATGAATTGCGGTCCATTATCGGTGACAAAAATTCTAGGTACTCCGAAGCGGGTGAGGATGTTTCAAATGATAAACTTCATGGGGGAAGTAGTTATTCTAACTTATGACTCAACTTCTGACTATTTGGTGTAGTATTCGATCGCTGTGAGTATGAATGCATGCTTGTGAGTATTCCTGACCGTGTTCATGAAGGGTCCAATGATATTGAAGGCCCACATCGAGAATGGCCATAGTGAAGTTATGAAATTCAATGCAACTGATGGAGCTTTGATGAGTGAGGCATGTTCTTGGCATTGCTTGCAGCATTGGACATAGAGGTGACAGTCCCTTGTCATCGTCAGCTAGTAGTAGCCTTATTATATGATCTGATCCACGAGTCTCTGTCTGCCGGCGTGAGCACCGTAGGCACTGGCATGTGCCTCTTAGATGATGTATTGTCCTTTGATCATTGTGACACACCACAGTAGTACTCCTTTTATGAAGGCTTCTTTGTATAGCGTATCACTCAGGATATAGAACCTTGCACATCGATTTCTAATTATCTTTCGTTCAATCTTCATAGCATAAGGAGGTATATAGTGATGCTTCAGGAAGTTCCATATATCGAAGTACTATGGTTGTCCATCATCGATCGATAATTTCTCAAATTTAAAAGTTACGACATCGACTTCTTTCTTCGTGGAGTTGCCTGAGGTAGGTTGACCTTCATTCACGATGGCTTCTGGTCTAGTTGGCAGTTTTGATTTCACTTGCTAGGCGACCTAATGTGCTGGTGTTGTTAATCTCTCGATGAAGAAGGATTTGGTGTTCCATCCGGCTGGTATCTGAATGACTCAGGCTAGTGTAGCGAGAGAATCTGCAAGCTCATTATCCAGTCTAGGGATATGGGTGGAAGAGATCCTTTCAAACTTCTTTATCAGGAGCTAAGCTATTTCTAATTATGGCATCAGTCTTCTTTCTTTGGTCTTCCATTCCCCGATGACTTGTGATATCACAAGCTTAGAGTCTCCGATTGTGTTCAACTGCTTGATACGCAATAGTAACGCTGCTCATAGTCCGGCGATGAAGGCTTCATTTTCTACAAATGTTGTTGGTGACTGGGATTTTGAGTTAAAAGGCTTTAGTATGACAACTCCTTCTGGGCTCAGTAAGACTATCCCGATGCCTTTTCATTTGTGATTGAGAGCGCCGTCGAAGTAGAGGGTCCACGATGTCCTGTCAGGCTCTTCGTTGTGGATCGAGAGGAGATCTTCTTCGGCAAAGTCTTCATGTACAGGTTCATTGCCTAAGAGTGGAAGGTTTGCGAGGTAATCGACAATCACCTATCCTTTGATAGATTTCTGCGTGGCATAAGTGATGTCAAACTCTTGTAGGAGCATGTCCCAGCAGGCGTTCTTTTCGGATGTAGCGAGCTTCTCCAAGACGTACTTCAGAGGGTCAATGTGTGCTAGGACTAGTATCTTTTGTGCTCCAAAGTAATGTCATAATTTCATCGAGGCCCATACTAGTGTGAGGCATGTCTTCTCCATCGGCGTCTATTTTCATTTGTACTCGACCATCATTCTGATGAGATAGTAAATGGCCTTCTCACTCTTGTTGTCTTCTTCATATTGTTAGAGAATTACTCCCATAGCTTTATCATTTACTGACACAGAGGATCAAGGGTCTTCCAAGAACTGGTGGTGATAGTATTGGCAGGTTGAGGAGGTGCTTCTTGATGTTGTCAAAGGCTTGCTGACACTAGTCATCCCATGTGTACTCGGCCCCTCCATTGAGTAGTTTGTAGAAAGGGACGCATCTGTTTGAGTGCTGGGAGATGAATCTCCTGATGAATTACAGTCTTCCTATCAGACCTCGTAGTTCTTTGATATTACTGGGAGGTGGCATTTCAAGAATGGCTCTGACCTTCACTAGATCGATTTTGATTCCTCACTTGCTAACTATGAATACCAGTAGTTTTTCGGAGGTCACTCCGAACACACATTTCTCCAGATTCATTTTTAGCTGATACTTTTTAGATCTCTATAATACCAGTTGTAATGCTTTAGCATGTCCTGTGTTAATCACTGAAAAGTGCCACTTTTCACCTCCTAACCTAGCCCTTACTAGACCTTAGAGCTGTTTAATAACTACTTTTTGAGTGTTGTTTTGTAGTGAGCAACAAACTGCAATGAAGTGCTGAACTCCATGTAGCAAAAGCCAAAAAGTGGGAGATCAAAGTCAACCACTGGCTGAAGAGAAGACCCATGCATGACAAAGTGCTGCAACAGACTAGGTATAGCAACAGAGGTGCAGAATAGTAAAGTCGAGCAATTCTTGGGCACATTGGACTTGCAAAAAATGACTCCTCCAGCAGCTAAAGCACCTGTCGAGCAGATCTGATGCACACTCGAGCAACTGTTGAAACTATAGTGATGCTGTCGAGTGGTTCATAGCTGCAACATCATCCACTTGAGCAGCTTGCTATAGATTGAACCTCTCAATTGGTTGCCTGAACCTATCGAGTTGTGTAAAGCCTACTGAAGCATCTTATCGAGTTGTTGTCTAATCCACTCGAGATTCATCTTGAAGACACTACAACTACTCGAGAACCTATCGAGATTGATGTTCTGAAGTTGACACCACTCGAGGCATGGGTTTAAGCAGTTAGCTATCAGGTTTGAAGGACATTTTTGAACTCCATCAACACAACTGACACCTAACCAAACTACCACACGTGTGCATTATTTTTTTAACAAATTTGGGGCAATACTTGGACGAAATTCAGCCACATCATCTGGTCTTAAACTGATTTGATTCCCCTCTTCTCTGATTGGCCAAGGCAGATCAAGTACTCTTAGGACCTATATAAATAGGAAGGAATAGAAATAGATGGGGCATCTAGAGATCAGGGGATTTTTTGAGAAGTCTATTCCCACCTTTTTCTTTTGTTCTTCTTCTTCTTCCCTTCTCTCCTCTGTGTAGCCATGGCTGGCTAAATCTCTGTAACAGTTAGGGATAGTTTGATTTGTAATTTAAATGATGAAAGCATTGTAAGAAGCCTAAAAATTGCAGAGACTGCAGATCTGAGGGTTAATTCATTGTAAGTTATTAAGATCAATGAATAATTGATTTTATTGCTCATTTAATATGTAAGATCTAGTGGTTTTCATTTGATTCCTATAGAATTGATGTACCTATGTTTGCATGAGCTTGTAGCCTTGCAGGCATAGCATTTGCAGTAATTTTATTATTTCATCTGTTCCTCCATGACAGAATTATATTCAGGGGATACTCTGTGACCATTTGAGTAGATAGGGTATAGCCCTAAGACTAATCCTTATCTCAAGGCTAAGTTGGATCCTTATACCTTGCATTTGTACTTGTAGCTAAATGAAGGATTGCTATAGATCTAGCGTTTGCTTTGCCTTATAAATCAATTTTACAATGAAAAATTATCCCCTGGCTGTTTACTTCTCCATATTTTAGTTTTATTGTACCCAAACATCTATTATCTTCTTCAATTCTCTCTTCCTTTTTCTCTGATTTGGCTTTTGATTCTATTGTTTTTAATAGATCTAGTTCATTTCTATTTTTAGTGTTGTGACAACTAAAAACTCTCTCTTTCTCCTATTTTTCCTAGTTGAACTTAGAATAGGATTAGATTGGCCTGATCTGTAGCAGATCTGGATATTTACTACCTTAGATCATAATTATCTGTGGGAGAAACTCTTATTCATCAAAACTTTCTACAACAGCCTTGATCTTGGAGGACTGTGTATAAATTTGCTTTTCTTTTGTGTTGTTTCAATCCATTTCATTTTTATGCTTTTGTGCCATATTTTTACCGTCACTTTTTAATAAAATAAATGCATAGTAATTATACTGAACAAGTTTTTAACACCGCTGTCGGGGAATTTTGATTTAATTATAGTAGATCTAAGTTTTTTTTGTTTTTTTCTTTATGTTAGGAGTTAGATCTATTTTTGCCTTTCTTATATTTGAATAAATGTTGTTATAGTTTTTGTAGTCCTTTGATTCTTGCAGATCTGCAGCAATAGCTAAAAGAGGAGCCAATAGATTGCAAATGGAGCTGATTCTGCCTGAGTTTGCATTTCTTATTTCTTTGATTACAATTTAATTTCTTAATTTGTGAATTCAGCAGCAATACTTAGTGTTTGTTTGTCTATGCATTTGTTTTTGTTTGCTGTAATTAGTTTCTACTGTGTGTTGTACGTTTGGTAGAAAATCTCTTAACCCTGAGATTATACCTTTAAATCTTCAAGTTGAGAGGATTCTTAGAGCCAAGCAACCAACACATATCCCTACTGATCATTGCAAAATAGTTGAGATGGGTGAACAACCAAGACCACTGAGGGAATAATATGCACCAGAGGTGTACTCATCCCCCTTCTTCATTCAATTTGTCAATGCCGAGGGCAACTATGAAATTAAGGTCCAAACCATCCAAATGGTGCCATCTTTCCATGGGCTTAGTGTTGATGACTTCTGGTGTGCTTACATTATTGGTTGGTGGTGAAAGTTATTTAAAAATCAAAGATAGAGTAAAACAGGGGGTGAATCCAGCACAACTCAGAAGTCCTAGACCTACAAGATACAGGGTCCTTTGTAGCAAGTTTTGATAAGGAAGAGTTTGTCCCACGGGGAAAGGTGATCTAGAGCTCCAAGGGAGCCATCTCTAGTAGTCCCTCCAGATCTGTCTACAGATCTAGCAGTCCTAGAAGGAGGGGAGTTTAAGGTCACTTATTCTAAGTATTTTAATATCTAAACTACAGAAAGGGTTGAGAGGATGGATGGAGTGTGGAAAATAAGTATAAAAAAGGGTGAGAAGTACGTTATTAAGCCAAGGTCAGAGAAGTTTTGTAACTCAGATTCAGATCTGATGTTATAGAAATCCTGTCCAGAGGCTACATTATCACCACTGAGGAGAAAGGATCCAACCCATCACTCTGCCATGATTCCACCCTTAAGGCTATAACCTGTCCACTTAAATGGTCACATATTATCCCATAGGGGAGCCACTATGTAGGGATGGGTCAAAACATAACAAGTAAATCATTGCAGGCACTATTTCATCCAGGCTACCAGCTCAAGAATCCATAGGGAACCTCAACCTCTAAAGTTCTATATGTGGGGCTTAGGCTGTAGGACCATGATAGCCCAGACACATAGAACCAGCAAGAGATTGAGTACAACCTTCGATCTAGTTGTCCATTGCTTGAGCGAGGCTATAAAGGTCCAGTCACCAGCCTACAATCTCTATAACCAGATCAGATCCAACATCTGATGGCGGATCTATACAAATATAGGGGAGTCTGCCTTTGTACAATCTCTCACCAGGCTTCTACAAGCACAAGTGTAAAGAAGAAGGATCTATCTTGGATCGGTGGATTAGAATCACCTTAAGGCTATAATCTGTCCACTTAAATTGTCACAGACTAACCCAGAGGTTATCCTCCTCACGGAGCCCAAAACAAAACAAGAATTTTGCTGCTACCACCATGCTCACAAGGCTACCAGCTCAAGCTCCCATGGGGATTTCAGATCTAGTGGGTCTTGTGGTGGGGCTAAGGCTGTAGGACCATGATAGCCTAGAAACACAGGTCACTTGGATCTGAATGGCCCTTAGAATCAGTCCTCCATTGCTTTGAAACACAGCCAACGCAATGGCAGATCACAAGGCAGCAGCCTTGCACAGAGCATCTCACATATAAACACCAATCCCACAAAGTACAGATCCTATTACAGAACTTCTATTGATCTAATTCGAAAACACATACAAAGGCATAGCAAGCAAGTGCTGGACTATGGAGAGAAGGAAAGAAAAAGAAAATTACTTACTGCTGAAAAGAAAGAGAAAAGAAAAAATGATCTGAGATGGGTTCCCAGATACCTAAACCTAAGCTAGGTATGGGTTTATATAGCAGTGGGGTGGCGGCGCATTAGGGTTAAGAAAACCTAATTTTAATGATGCCACGTGGCCTAATAATGATCCTTGGATGCCTCGAGGCACGTTCACGGAGATTTGAGCATGAGAGTGCATGCCCTAATCGCTTGAAATACCCAGAAGGTCCTCTGCTGAAGAGATGGAAGTTTAGGGTCAGAGCTTTGCGAGGTAGCTGTAGTTTTCTAGACTTGTCATGTGGTAGCTCTTTGCTCTTCGCTAGGATGATTTGACACTAAAGCTTCAGTCGTCGTGAGGTTGCCTTGGTTTACTCTT
The DNA here is from genome assembly GCA_021018995.1 of Chloranthus sessilifolius. Lineage (NCBI taxonomy): Eukaryota > Viridiplantae > Streptophyta > Magnoliopsida > Chloranthales > Chloranthaceae > Chloranthus > Chloranthus sessilifolius. Next base: position 55,560,705 of record CM037593.1, on the reverse strand, counting down.
CAAGAAGTCACGCGGTAGAGAATTACACTCTCGCTAGATTGGGCTTCGCGAGGTTGAATAGAAAACACAATCTCAAGTGTCGCGAGGTTGCTTGGTCTTCGCTGGGCTGATCTTCGCGAGAGTGAATTTGATCGGCGCGAGAACTTTGCGAGCACTTCTCTTTACTGGACTTAGCGAGTTACCTTGCGAGGCTCTACCTTGTTCTGAACTGTGTGAGGTTCTATGTCTCACTTGATCTTCGCGAGGTTGGCTTTGCCATTGCCAGGATGTTTTCTTTCTTGAATGGCATAAGAACTGCGTGAGGCATTCTTCTTCTGATAATTGCATCACGCGACGACTGCGCGATAGCTGCATGAGGAATCTTCTGAAGCTCTCTCTCCTTAGCCGTTCTAAGCGAACTATGCGAGATTGAGAGAGGTCAGCTTTGAACTGTGCGATGTGTTCTACTCTTGAGCTTCACGAGAGCTACGCGAGTTTGAATTTCTGAAGCTCTTCAGTCACTCAGATGCGTGAGAGGTTGCTGTAAAGTTTTGGCAAGCTCAGTTGAACTACGCGAGGCATATTTCTCCTGAATCCTCTAAAGCTTGGGTCAGCTGCGCGAGGCTCATTTCTAGTCTAAATTCAGAGTTCATTCTTTTGAGGGATATCTGGTGCCAAAGCAGGGTCCTTAATAGGATTCCTAACCTTATTTCACTGCTGATTATTACCTACACAAAACACTTAACAAGAACTTATTAGGTGGCTAAGGGTCTAATCAAAGGTTATGTTAAGAGGTGAAAAGTGGTACTTTTCAGGTCTTAACACACCCCCAAACCTAATCTTTGCTAGTCCCTTAGCAAAGCTACATTAAATCTACTCTAAAAATTGAATGCCACTTTCGTAGGGAGCACGGATACATTTAGCATATGTACCAAGCCTTTTAACCCCTAGGTGATCCCTAGTGGAGGAGTGAAGTCTCCTGAGGGTTTTCAGTGAAGACACCCACAAACTTCTCAAATGAAATAGTTAACAAAAGTGCAATATCATCCAATGAGTAGTTAAGGAATCAGATTTAGTCTACTCTTGAATCAGTACACATAAAAGAAATTTAATTCATTGGTTGCACAAAGAATTTAAACAAAGATAAACTCTCATGATTGCACAACATTTCCAAATAGTTTGCAATCACAGAAAACTGCACAAGTGTGTGTGTCAGCACTGAGCTTATCCTTATGTCAAAAAAATTAGGTTAAGGTCATACATAATGCATTCAAGTTCAGACCCAAAAGAAAACTTTGCAGGGCATACTCGCATAAAGGTTTGTTGAGGGGTTCATTTTCTCACAGGATCAAGAGCAGTTACATCCCCCAAATGGGTTCGTAAGCATGAGCATAGGCAGAGTTCTTAAGTACTGACATCATTGGCAGTTCCTCACCATAGATTGGATAATTCCTTATCTTCACGTGACAGCTCACTCAACTTTAGATCACAAGGGCTTTTAACTGGGCTGTAATGTGGCTTATGAGATAGGGTTAAAAAGAATGGAAGGTTGAAAAGGGGTTCCAATTTGAGAAATCAGTAGGTCACAGAGGTGGTTCATGACTTCACCTTCCATAATTCAGCTCCCTTCATCTTCTTTGAGATTTTCCGATTTGAAGTGATTAGTTTCTCTTCTTGATTTTGATTTTCCAATGAAAGTTCCTCTTGACTTCTCCCTTATTCCTCTTCATTATTATTTTTGTTTCTTTTTACTGGAGTTTCCTTCTTTTTATTTTGTTTTTGCTTTTCGGAAATGCCACCATGTTCTCGCCACTATACCGCTGTATTTTAAGATCCTTCTTCTCCATTCACCTAATGTTGACCATAGCTAGTCCATCTTCAACTCTTTCTCCTTTACCTTCTGAATTCTCAGAGTGAGGGTAGGTTGAATCAGGTTCATAGGTTCAGGTTCAAGCACTCTGGTGTATTTTGAAGAAATTTAGGATTTAAAGCTCAAAGGGGGGTATGGACAAGAGCAGTTGCTTTAGGATTGGTCTTTTTAGGCTCAAACTGTCCAAGAGAAGGCCTTGATCCTTTCCTAGGGTCTTGTCCGGTTGTTTCAACTTGGAGTTACCTAACTTCTAGTGAGCACAGTGACTCAGCCAGTCCTTAGAACTAAAGGAAATGCCTTAGTTACTCCTCAAAGAATAGAAAACTTTTGTAGGCCCAATTCTCACTGGTTATGGTCATCCTTTGAACTTTCAAGTATGTCCTCACCTTTCTCTCTCTCTAATGATTCACTAAGTGCTGATACAAGTAGGTTTCCTTGGTGATATTATCATGGAAATGTGGAATATTAGAAGTTTATAATGTCCAAGGTTTGCATAAATTTTAAACTTCTTAATTTCTTGATTCTTAAGTGAACAGAGGTCCATTTCCATATTGCTCAGATGAGTCTGCTGCACTTATGTTAGCTATTCCATTTGCAGGGTCTGTCTGGCATGCCCCCAAACCTATGAGGAGCAGTGTCCTCACTAATTCAAAGTGAATGTGCAACAGAACTAATGAGGCTAAAAGAAAAGGAAAGAACAGGGAGCAAAACACACAACAGGCAAAGCAAGATAGTCAAGACAGGGGAAAAGTCTATGAAAAATTAGAAATGTACAAAATACAAGAAAATAGTTGCAAAAGAAACAGAGAAATTCCTAGGTACAATCTAGTTAGAATCTGTCTCAAAATTTGTCCCATCCCATCTTCTTTGCATGCTCTTGCAGGAGAGCCTCTTCTTCTTGCTTCTTTCGTTCCCTCTCTGCCTTTCTTTGCTCGGGAGTTTTGGGTGTGGTTGGAGCCCTGACCCACATTTTTCTCTTCTTGGGTTCAGGAGGGATCTCCGAAGATTTAGCAGTGGCTGGCTCAAGGGGTTTGGTGGGAGATTTTCCTTTGGGGTCCTTACCTTTGGAGGCTTGCCCTTGCTAAGGCAGAGGGGGAATAAGAGGTGATTGGGATGGTGCTGGCTCAGGAGGGGCAACGGGGGATTTAGCTTGGGCTTGCACCTGAGACAGGAGAGGACTTTTCCCTTTTTCTGGTTTAGGGGAAGCCACAGGAGATGGATCTGGTACTTTGGCTGTAGGAATGGCAGGGCTCTTCCCTTTCACGGGCTGGCTTAGTGGTGGTGCCTCCTCAGACTGGGCAGATCTTTCTTTTCAAATTTTCAAAGAGCGGGAGTAGTCCTCTTTGAAGCAACTTTCCTTCATTGAGGATAGGATTGTGCACTAGGGCCGGATGAAGGAGCAGCAACAGTAGGTTGGGCACTGGGATCCATAGGTGGTGCAGTATCAGATTCTGAGTCAGAAGGAAAGAGCTCAGTAGGGTCCAATCCAAGGGCAGCAGCAGCCTGTCTGCATTCTTCTTTGGAAAGTAGGCGCCCATGGGGATCATCCTGAGCAGAAGCTCTAGTGACCTTTGGAGGTGGGGATGGAGGGGCTTTTTACCTTGTGGCTCTTTTAGAAGTAGGCTTTTTCTTGGAAGGGGTGCATTTTCTTTTGAGAGCAGGAGAGGGAATAGGGGGGGCACTGAGGGAGGAGCAGGAACTGCAGTAGGGATTGGAGCAGGAGCAACAGGTTGTGTAGGTACTGCAGAAGGAATTGCAGTAAGCATTTGAGGAGGAACAGGAGGAGCTACCGGAGTGGGGGCTGTGGGAGTTGGGGGAACAGATTGTGTAGGGGTTGGGGTAGGGGCAGTGGAAGAAGATGGGGCCTCAGGGGGAGCGGTGGTGATGGGGGTGGCCTGTATAGGTTGGGACAGTAGGAAGGCAACTCTCTGTTCCAAGATTTCAATTTTCTTGTTCGCCCACAGGAGATTGGTATCTGCAAGCTCCTTACTAAGTCGGTTGATCTCCTGGGCATTGTTCAATTTTTTCTCTAATTGCCTGTTGTGCTTTTTCACCTGTCTGCATTGGCCTTTTCAATCTCAGTAGTCATTCTGTAATATGTTACTGCAGCTTTGTTCGTATTTAATGTCTCTAAAATTGCCTCCCACCCTTTGAAAATATCTCTCAGCTGCTCGTGGTGAGCAAGCTTCAAGTCACTAAGTTTTTGCAGCAAGGGGTATTCGAGGGCTTGGCGGAGTTGGGCCATGCCATTGAGAACATCCCTCTTGATATAGGGATTGTCCCTCATGGCATGGAGGAGGGTGAAGTATGGAGGGGTGTAATAGGAGTGTCTGGGCAAGATTGGTAGAAATGGAGTGGAAGGAGGAGATGGTGATGGATCATGGGAGAGAAAAGTGGGGGTTGTAGAAATGGTTGGGGTGGTCTGGGTTGAATGGTCAGTGAATTGAGGAGGGGGTGGGAGAAGAGGGGGAATGGAAGGTATGGGTGGAAAGTGAAATGAAGGAAGGGCAGCGGATGTGCATGGTTCAGGGTAAGGGAAGAAGGGGATGGTGAAGGGTTGAAATGGAGGGGGGGGGGGTGAAAATGTGGGGGGTGGAATGGGAAAGGTGGATGGGAGTGGAATGGGGTCAGTTTGGGTAGAAGTGTTGGTAAATTGAGGGGGAGGTAGTATTAGAGGGGGTAGGATAGGTAGAGAGGGAAAGGAGTGGTCGGGTATGGTGTCATGGAGGAGGAAGGGTGGAGGTAAGTCAATGTGGGTGGGGCCTGTTGGAACTGGGGAGTCAGAGGTGGAAGGGGGTTGGGTCAATTGGGTGGTAGGAGGTTGTGTTGGGATTGGTGGGTTTGTCAATGTTTGAAGGGTGGATTGCATGGTGGTTATGTCAGTTTGCATTTGGGCTTGGGTCTGTGTGGTGTTGGATAGTTGGGTTTGAATGTCATGTATGAGGGAAAGGATATGAGTAAGGGTATCTGAGGTTGGTTGAGGTGGAGTATGAGGATAAGAAGGAACAGGTTGGAAAGGGGAAGTGGGGGCATGATGGAAAGTGGTAGGGGGGGAAGGTGAAGGGTCTGGTGAATGATGTGGTGAAGGGAGAGGGGACTCAGGGAGAGGGATGTCATGGGTGGGCAAGGTATCAAGGAAGGTGGTCATGAAGGCTTGATACCCTGAAGTGGTGGCTAGGTTAAAGTCCAGGTCATGGAGAGGTGGGACTAAGGGTTGGTCAATAAGGGGTGTGTCTGTGGGAAGGACAGGGGAGGTGGAAGTGGGTAAAAATGAGGCAGGGGTAGTGTGAGAGGTTTTCCTTTTAAGGTAGGTTATCAAGGGAGGGCTGCCAGGGTGTGGATCAGATGATATGGGAGAGACTAGGGCTGTGTATTGAGGTATGGTGGGTGAAGGTGGAGTGTTGTCCTGGGGTTCAACACTTTCTTCCCAAGTACGGATAATAGTGGGAGGTGGAATGGAAAAAGGAGATAAAAGAGGGAAAGGGAGAGATGGAATAGGTGAAGAAGTTAGTGGAGAGGCACGTGTGGTGGATGGAGGGATTGCTGCAGAAGCAGAGGTGACAGAAGCTCGCGCCACCTTCTTTGGGGCAGGGGTGGCCTTTGCCACAACAGCTCCCTCTCCCTGCTCAGAGACATTCTGAGCTTCAACCTTCTTCTTCTTCTTTTGGGGATCCATTAGACTTCTGCTGATCCCCCATTGTCTTTTGGCAAAAGTGGTGGGAGTGAGATCAGCAGATAACTCCCCCACTGGTATCTTGTACCCTCCCTCAGAAGTAGTCTGGTAATGAGTCTTCCATAGGGGAGAGTGTGGACCTTCTTTTACAGCCCAAGCTTCACCATCATGTCTTTCATGGCTTCAAAAATCAATCATGCAACATTAAATCCGTGGCCCAGAGAGAAAGAGTAGAGAGCATCAACAATTGGTGTCCTCCTTTCTTGCTGATGGCCAGAGCAGTAGATATTTTTCCTTAGCACTTGATCGATGAACAGCAGCTTGGGATCCAAATCCCTTCTTCTGATGGAATCCCCTGTGGCCTTCAAGCCTCTGGTAATGGCTTCGGCAATGGTATCGAGAGAGGCACTCACAGGGGGACCATATCAGCAGTTGGGATCAAAAGTGGCCGGGATGCCCATGACTTCAGCAATTAACTCTGGGCTAAGCAACATCTCAAAATTATCAACTAACACAAGGAGGCTTGGCTGCCCCTGTGTGTTTGGTCTGACCCTAAGGTGTTGGTAAAAGAGTTGCACTAATCTAGGAGAGGCTAGTGCAGGAATCATTTGCATAAAGGGGAACAAACCAGCTTTGCGCAAGAACTCAATGGCAGGTGCTGACAACGGCTCTGATTCAAAGAAAGAGATATTGAAAATGGCTTCAGGCTCTAAGGGAATGGAAATGAGGAGCTCAGAGGGTGTAGAATAATCAGGTGTTTGTGCAGCCACCTCAGGAACCACCTCCTTCCCTTTGTGTTGTGCCGTAGAGGACTTGGCTTTCTTAGGGGCAGGCTCCACAGTGGCCTTGTCCCTGGCTCTCTTCACAGGTGCGCTTTTAGGAGCCATCACAACTCTCCTTGGTGAGTGTGCAGTTGAAATTTTGGAAAGAAAGATCAGGAGCTGAGTCTAACCCTAAAAGTTTCGGTTCTATTCAATTGGACGCACGGTGGATCTCAAGAGCTCTTAGCAGGGGGCAACTATTAATGGAAGCTTAAAGAACAAAAATCCATAATTTCAAAGTGAACAATGAACTGTAAACAGGATGCTGGAGGAGAGAGGTTGAGAGGAGTGGGAGCTAGGGTTTCGCTGGTAGGAGAAGAAAGAGAAAGCAGCGCGGGGTGGGATTTAAATATCGCAAGGCTCGGCGCGCTTTGAAAATGTCCGCTCGCTGGCTGGGAATGAATGGGTCGAGAGATTAGATGTTCCTTTAAACTGCGCGAGGCAGCCCACCCAGTTATATCTGAAACTCGCGATAGCAAAACAAAGTAGTTCTTTATGAACTGCCCGAGAGGGGACCAAACCCATTATTCAGAATCCCGCGATGGCTTAACCGAGTTAGAATTCACTCACCCATGAGTCAACTATTTGACCCTGACTTTATGGGTGGATTCTCTCACAGACTCTCTTCCAGGGACACCCCCAAGCATTATAAAGCATTACAAATTCTCATAGTTTCAAGGCATTAAATTCATGCATCATGAAAAGCATTCAAATACTACATTATCATTTAGTCACTTGAAATTATCAAACAAGGGGAGCTGCTATAAAAGTAGGCATTAAAGCACTAAACTCAGATTCCAACAAGATCGCTAACAATTCCTATCAACTGTAGAATACATATCATACAATGGTTCACAGTTCTTAATCATTAATTTAATGAAAGATCCCCCTCAAGGTTGGAGGATCCTTCACCAATCAAAAATTGGCCCTTGGGAGTAACCACTGGTGGACTGGGCAACCTTCCCTCTTCTCTTTTGGCTAAGGTGTTTGCTAGTTGTCCAATTTGTTCTTCCATCTTTTTGATGCTCTGACCATGAGAGTTCACAGTCTGAGTCAAGGAACCCAGGTTTTGCAGTGATGTCAAGACCTGGTCCTCGAAAGAAGTATTTCTAGGTTAAGAAGGAGGTAAGACCAACTGATTTTGCTGTTGATGGTGTTGGAAGGTAGACCTAGGGGCATTCCCTTGATTGAACTGCTGCTGTGGCCTTTGTGGTAAGGCCAACATCTGTTGGGGCTGCATGTAGTTGTCTTGCTTCCACCTCAGATTTGGGTGGTCTCTCCAATGGTAACCAGCATTTTGGTGCTGGTACCCATATGGCTGTCTATTGTAGCCCCCAGATAGTTGTTGGCCATAAGATTGAGCAGCAGCAGCATGTTCCAACATCAATTCAGGAAATTGCCCTACAGATGGACATTCCTCCACTGTGTGCTATGGGGACTGGCATATCAGACATGCCTCAGCCACATGAGCAGCCCTTCTGGGTTGCATCACAGTTAATAATTTTTTAAACTTCATAGAGAGGTTTACCATCTGCAGCTACAGGTCATTGTTCCCAGACACCTCATAAACTTTTCCTCTTGATCCAGTAGCAGGCACCACCTTTGACTCAGATTCCTGACTAGTTCTTGCCAGGGATGGCTTTTGAAAAGCATTCTCACTAATCACCTCAAACAGTTCCCATGCCTCCTCAGCAGTCTTGTGCATGTAGGATCCACCACAAGAGGCATTGACCATATCTCTATTTTTCTCATCAATCCCATTGTAGAAGCTTTGTACAAGCTGCCACTCAGGGATCTTGTGGTGGGGGCATTGTTTGAGCATCTCTTTAAACCTATCCCAGGATTGGTTAAAATCCTCAGTTGGGGATTGAGCAAATGCAAGAATCTCCTTCCTCAACTGGCTAGTTTTGGTCTCAGGGAAGTACTTGGTTAGGAATCTAGTCTACAGGTCTTTCCATGAAGCAAAGCTATTGTTGGGAAGAGTGGTCAGCCAGGTACTAGCCCTATCCTTCAGAGAGAAGGGAAAGAGTTTGAGCCTAGTAGCCTCAGGTCCCAAACCAGTGATATTAAAAGTGGTGCACAAGGCCAAGAACTGGACATTATGCTTGTAAGGGTCCTCTTTGCTAAGCCCATGGAAAGCTGGCAGCATCTGGATGATTGAAGTTTTTATCTCATAGTTCCCCTGAACATCAGGGAATTGAATGCTAAAAGGGGAGTTAGAGTCATCCGGAGCATTCAACTCCTTGAGGGTTCTGGGCTGTTCTTCACCCATAATTGCTGTCACAAATTCACTTGGGGGCTCTCCTATGGTGTGCCTGTCTCTTCTAAGTCTCCTTCCTCTTTCTAACTCAGGGTTAAGAGGCTCTAAAGCAGGGTTGAGGGATCTCCTCCCTAGCATACAAGCACACCAACAACAAGGAAAGCTTCTTGCATGCACATCGCAAAAGAATGATTATACACTAACAAATTTATCGAACTAGTTTACAGCTATTCAAAGAATACATTTAAACTATCCTAGATACTGCTAAAAAATATTTCTTTTTAAGAAAGATAGATAGAGCTTTAAAAGTCAGAGAGTTTGCAAACAGAGGTAGCTAAGCTCCAATTGCAGTCCAACTATCCTTCACTGCTGCTGTCTAGATCTGTAAGAAAGGTTCAAAATTATGTCAGCAGTATCAATTATTCACATGTGCAAAGAATACTAAGAATACAAAAACTAAGGGTCTACTAATAGATCATCTTTCCCCGACAACGGCGCCAAAAACTTGTTGATGACTTCTGGTGTGCTTACATTATTGGTTGGTGGTGAAAGTTATTTTAAAATCAAAGAAAGAGTAAAACAGGGGGTGAATCCAACACAACTCAAAAGTCCTAGACCTGCAAGATACAGGGTCCTTTGTAGCAAGTTTTGATAAGTAAGAGTTTGTCCCACAGGGAAAGGTGATCTAGAGCTCCAAGGGAGCCATCTCTAGTACTCCCTCCAGATCTGTCTATAGATCTGGCAGTCCTAGAAGGAGGGGAGTTTAAGGTCACTTATTCTAAGTATTTTAATATCTAAACTATAGAAAGGGTTGAGAGGATGGATGGAGTGTGGAAAATAAGTATAAAAAAGGGTGAGAAGTACGTTATTGAGCCAAGGTCAGAGAAGTTTTGTAACTAAGATTCATATCTGATGTTATAGAAATCCTATCCAGAGGCTACATTATCACCACTGAGGAGAAAGGATCCAACCCATCACTCTGCCATGATTGCACCCTTAAGGCTATAACCTGTCCACTTAAATGGTCACAGATTATCCCATAGGGGAGCTACTATCCAGGGATGGGTCAAAACATAACAAGTAAATCATTGCAGGCACTATTTCATCAAGGCTACCAGCCCAAGAATCCATAGGGAACCTCAACCTCTAAAGTTCTATATGTGGGGCTAAGGCTGTAGGACCATGATAGCCGAGACACATAGAACCAGCAAGAGATTGAGTACAACGTTCGATCTAGCTGTCCATTGCTTGAGCGAGGCTACAATGGTCAAATCACCAGCCTACAATCTCTATAACCTGATCAGATCCAACATCTGATGGTGGATCTATACAAATATAGGGGAGTCTGCCTCTGGACAATCTCTCACCAGGCTTCTACAAGCACAGGTGTAAAGAAGAAGGATCCATCTTAGATCGGTGGATTAGAATCACCTTAAGGCTATAATCTGTCCACTTAAATGGTCACAGACTATCCCAGAGGTTATCCTCCTCACGAAACCCAAAACAAAATAAGAATTTCGCTGCTACCACCATGCTCACAAGGCTACCAGCTCAAGCTCCCATGGGGATTTCAGATCTAGTGGGTCTTGTGGTGGGGCTAAGGCTGTAGGACCATGATAGCCCAGACACATAGGTAACTTGGAACTGAATGACCCTTAGAATCAGTCCTCCATTGCTTTGAAACACATCCAAAGCAATGGCGGATCACAAGGCAGCAGCCTTGCATAGAGCATCTCACACATAAACACCAATCCCATAAAGTACAGATCCTATTACAGAACTTCCATTGATCTAATTCAAAAACACATACAAAGGCATAGCCAGCAAGTGCTGGACTCTGGAGAGAAGGAAAGAAAAAGAAAATTACTTACTGTTAAAAAGAAAGAGAAAAGAAAAAATGATCTGAGATGGGTTCCTAGATACCTAAACCTAAGCTAGGTATGGATTTATGTAGCAGTGGGGTGGTGGCACATTAGGGTTAGGAAACCCTAATTTTAATGATGCCACAGAGATTTAAGCATGGGAGTGCGTGCCTTAATCGCTGGAAATACCCAGAAGGTCCTCTACTGAAGAGATGGAAGTTTAGGGTCAGAGCTTCGCTAGGTACCTGTAGTTTCCCAGACTTGTCGCGTGGTAGCTCTTTGCTCTTCGCTAGGATGATTTGACACTGAAGCTTCAGCCGTCACGAGGTTGCCTTGGTTTGCTCTTCAGGTAGTCGCGCGGTAGAGAATTGTGCTCTCACTGGATTGGGCTTCGTAAGGTTTAATAGAAAACACAGTCTCAAGTGTCGCGGGGTCGCTCGGTCTTCGCTGGACTGATCTTCGCGAGAGTGAATTTAAGCAGCAAGAGAACTTCGCGAGCACTTCTCTTTGCTGGACTTCGCGAGTTACCTCACAAGGCTCTACTGAGTTCTGCACTGCGTGAGGTTCTATGTCTCACTTGATCTTCGCGAGGTTTGCTTTGCCTTCGCCAGGATGTTTTCTTTCTTGAATGGTGCGAGAACTGCGTGAGGCGTTCTTCTTCTGATAATTGCATCCTGCGGCGACTGTGCGAGGAATCTTCTGAAGCTCTCTCTCCTCAGCCGTTCTGAGCGAACTGCGCGAGATTGAGAGAGGTCAGCTTTGAACTGTGCAACACTGCACGATGTGTTCTACTCTTGAGATTCACGAGACCTACGCGATTTTGAATTTCTGAAGCTCTTCAGTCACTCATCTGTGCGAGAGGTTGCTGTAAAGTCTTGGGAAGCTCAGTTGAACTATGCGAGGCATATTTCTCCTGAATCCTCTAAAGCTTGGGTCTGCTACGCGAGGCTCATTTCAGGTCTAGATTCAGAGTTCATTCTTCTGAGGGATATCTGGTGCCAAAGCAGGCTCCTTAACAGGATTCCTAGCTTTATTTCACTGCTGATTATTACCTACACAAAATACTTAACAAGAACTTATTAGGTGGCTAAGGGTCTAATCAAAGGTTAAGTTAAGGGGTGAAATGTGGTACTTTTCAGGTCTTAACACTTAGTAAGGAGGATCCTTCTAAGCACATAAATGAATTTTTTTCTCTATGCACCACATTCAACATTGCTAGTATGGGAGATGAGGCCATAAAACAGAGGCTTTTTCCTTTTTCACTAAAGAGCAAAGCCAGAAATTGGCTCAACATGCTCCCACCCAACAATATAGCAGCATGGAATGCCCTCCAATGTCAGTTTCTAGCCAAAATTTTCCCAATGAATAGATCCAGCCAGTTGAGGAAGAGCATCATCTCCTTTACTCGATTCCCAACTAAGGATTTTCATGAGGCGTGGGAAAGGTTCAAAGAGCTACTGAGGCAGTGCCCACATCATCAAATCCCTAAGTGGCAGCTTGTCCAAAGCTTTTACCAAGGGTTTGGCTTGAAGAGTAGAGACATGATTGATGCCTCATGTGGTGGCACATACCTCAATAAAACTGATGAGGAAGCCTGAGAATTATTTGATGTGATAAGTGAAATCTCCATGCAGTAGGAGTCCTTGTCAAGAAATGACATTGAACCAGCTACTAGAGTGACAAAAGAACCCCCTCCCAAGGAAAAATTGTATAAGCTTACTGTGTACAAAGACCTGGCTAAGAAGGTGGACAGCGTGTCCCACAAATTTGATATAGTGATGAGTGTCATGCAGCCCCAAACTGCTGCATTGTTGGTTTTAATTGCTTGTGCTTTTATTATTGAAAATATGGTAACAGACTAAATCAAAAAAAGGGGAAGAATGAAATGGATTGAAACAACACAAACTCCCCTTTTATTTTATTAAAAATTGAATGGATTGCTTGTGCTTTTATTTTAAAAAAAAGTGTTATGGTAAAAATATGATGGAAATAAAGGAGGGAAAAATCAGAATAAAAAGGAGAGTGAAAGCAATAAAATCAGCATAAAAACTAGCAATCTAAACACAGCCTGCAAGATACAAGACTGTTGTAGCAAGTTTTGATAAGAGTTTGTCCCACGGAGAGTGATGATCTAAAAACTTAACGGCGTATAGTAAACTCCAGATCTAGCTACAAATTTGGCAACTCTAAACATAAGCTAGAAAGCAAGGTAAAGAGAGGGTGTTTAGGTGTCACAAAACTAAACTAACCTAAAAACAGGAATAAACTACAACTAAAGAAAGGAGTAGAAGGATGATGATAGTGTGGTAAAATAAAGTAAAAAGATGGAGAAGTAGACAGTTGTGGTTAAATCAGCACTGCAACTCATATCTAGAACTAGATCTGCAGTAGTCCTTCAGATGGCTACAAGCACATCTGCAAGGTAGAAGAATCTACCTAACCCAAAAGAATGGACTGATCTTAGGGCTCTATTTGTCCACTTAAATGGTCACAAAATACTCTAGGGATTTCATCCAGTCAATGGATTAAATTAGAACACGAAAGCCATTGCAGACACTATGTTTGCAAGGCTACAAGCTCATACATTCATAAGAACAAACAGTCCTTGAAAATTAAGTAGAAACTATAAGAAATCTCAGACTGAATGGGGACATAGACTTAGCTGGTCATTGCTAAAAAAATGCATGCAATGACCCAACTCATAACTCTGCAATCTCTACCAGATCTCAGGTCTTTTCATTGAAAATGGGATTATAAAGCAGAGGAGGAATTAGTTTTACAGCTGTCTCTCACTTGGCTACAAGATCAAGTGCAGAGAAAAAGAATCTATCTCAACCTTATCATTTAGACCAGCCTTAGGGATATACCCTACTGATTGAAATGGTCACAGGCTATCCAAGAGGTTATCCTAATCACAGAGGTTGGAGATAAAACAAGAATACCACTGCTGCCACCATGGTTACAGGGCTACAAGATCAAGCAACCATGGGTGCATCAAACCCATAATGCTCATGTGAAAAATACAGCAAAATATAGATTAAAATGAAGCTTTAAAATTGGCATTTCATTGATTAAAAGGAACTTATAATGGTTGCCCTCAAGGCAGCAGTCTGTGCAAACCCCAAAAACAACTCTCTATGTTATTGCAAAACCAATTACAAAACTAAAATGAACTCAGCTGCTACAAAGACTTTTAACTCAACACTGCAGCTGAGCTAAGGTAAGAAAATAAAGAAAACAAAAGCGAACTAAAACCCTAAATTGAAAAGCTAAAAGTGAGCTCAGGCTAATCCTAGCTCCCTTCCCAAGATAGATTATAACTTTATTTATACAATCCATAAAGCATTTACAAGCATTAGCCAATCAGAAATAAGATGCTTGGAGCTGCTATCATGGCCCCTTTGTGGCCTAGTAATTACATTGGGATGTGTGGGACAGCTAAGCACCTTAGGATGTGTTCCCTAGAAATTGTGAAATCCCAAAAATATCCCTGGAGTGTTAAATACAAAGGCTAGAACCCGTGCCTCGAGCAGCTGAGCTTCAACACTTTCATCTCGAGTGGTTCTGGAGAGGCTGAGTTGCTTCAGCATGAATCTCGAGTGGCTAGATAGCTTCAACATTTATAACTCGAGCAGATCTCGAGTGGCTCATAGCTTCAGGTAGCTTCAAAATTTTGGCCTCGAGCAGTTCTCGAGTAGCTCTCGATAGGATGAAAATGGCCTCTTTTAAGTGATCAACAGGTTTAAAATAGCAAGGAACCACTCAAATGCATTAACTCCTTCAACAATTCAGCTCGAGAGGCTTACTTAAACTGCTCAAGCTTCATAAGTCAGCACATTTAAAGTGCTCGACAGGTTGCATAGAATTGAGATTTTAGGTGCTTGAGTTTTTTAATCTCCATGCCTTCAACTCGAGTGGCTGAGTGAACTGCTCGAGTTCATAAAAGGCTCCAGGTCCCCAGCTCGAGTGGATGGATGTGCAGCTCAAGTAGCTGCTCGAGTGGATGACCTTCAAGGCTCTGAACTGCTCGACTGCAACCTTATAGCATCAGCCAACTACTCCATAGCCATAAAGGCTTCAGCTAAGTACTCGAGATGCCCACTTTGATCTGCTCGACAGGTTCAAGTGTCTTCAGCTCCTCAGGTCCAAAGCTCGACAAGAAGATTGAACTGCTCGAGTTGCTTTAATGCACAACACTGAACTGCTCGAGATGTTGGATAGGAGCTACTATAGATGCTTTATGTTTTAGGTTCCCAGCTCGAGAGGTTTGAGTTGCAGCAAAGGTAGTTGTTGTATGCTTCAAGGTCTGAAAGGTTGTTGCAACTGCTTACTTGCATGAGTTGCAGCAAAGGCAGTTGTTCCATGCTTCAAGGCCAGAAAGGTTGTTGCAACTGCTTACTTGCATGAGTTGGCCAGTGCAGCTGCTGTGTCCCACTTAAAATATTGTATCGCTGCATGCATACAGTATTCCAGGTCTTGAGGTTGAAGTGCTGTAGATGCAGCTTGCTTAAGCTGCTGCATTATTGAGTGTCCAATTTGTATAGTTGGCTACAGCAGCATTGTGTTCAACATCTATCCTCTTTAATTCACTGCAGCAACACTTCATTAACTCTAAGCTCCATCTCTCTCTCTCAGCAGGACTTCAAAGGCTCCAAAGCATGCTAAGTAGCACCAATGGTGTGAACCACCATGGTGCGTTCATTTTAACTCCATCAACTCCACAACTTGACTCGAAATTTCTTCTTCATGGCTTGCAAATGATTAATTGTAGCACTAAGCTATATTTTCCTATTATCCACACAAACACAATTAAAAGTCATTAGTAACTAGCTCAAAGGTTTATTAAAGGTCAGGTTAGGAGGTGAAAAATGCTACTTTTTATTGCTCAATATGCATAGGTGAAAGAGGCATGTCTGATATGCTAGTCACCTACTCATTCAATGCTAGACTGTCCCTCAGCTGGTCAATACCCTGAACTGGTTATGGAGCATGTCAATGATACCCAATCATATGGGCAGCAGCCTGCTGGGTACCCATGGAGAAATCACCCCAATTTAAAGGTGGAGGCAGGACAATTTCAACAATCCCAACAGCAGTAGCAAGCATTGCTATATAGACCAGTTCAACAGTACAACCAAAGTAATACCCTAGACAACAATTTCCTCAGCCTGCACCACAACTAAATTAGTTAACTTTGCCCCCACCATAGCCTAGAGCATTTGAAGCACAAGTTTTATCATCATTGTAAAACCTAAACTCCTTATCATAGACTGTGAGCTCTCACACTCAGGGAATTAAAAGAATTGAGGACCAGCTTGGTCAAATCTCTAATACTCTGACTAAGAGGGAAGAGGACAGATTGCCAAATCAACCAATGAACAATTCTAAGGGTCAGTACACGATTGGTAAAGGTTCCTCAACCCATGAGGAAGCTAAAGCAATCACAACCCTAAGGAGTAGCAAGGTGGTAGACAATTAAGTGGGCATGGAAGTAAGAGAGTGTATAAGGACAAGAAAGTTCATTTCTTGTTGAGATGCATCAAGAGAAACATGAAACAAAAAGAGGGGCTACTGTTGGGCTCCAACAGAAAGGAGAAAATAAAAATAAAGAAAAAAAGTGATGAAAATGCTGAGGCAGCAAATGAGATTCCAACAGTGCCTCATCTGCCATTGCCTAAAGCCCTTCACGGGCCTTCTCCTTTCGACATGGGAAATGCCAAGGTACAGGAAATGATGAAAACTTTTAAGCAGGTAAAAAATAATTTACCTTTGCTTGATGCCATACATCAAGTCCTAGCCTATGCAAAAGTTTTAAAGGATTTGTGCACCTAGAAAAGGAAGTCTAGGATCCATTTATCCAAGAAAGTATTTTTTGTTGAAAAAGTGAAACAGGTTTTGTCCATTGCAACCCCAACTAAACTCTAAAACCTTGGAGCTCCATCAATTCCATGTATTATTGGAGACCACACCATAGAGAAAGCAATCCTAGATATGGGAGCTAGTGTTAACCTACTTCCATTTTCTATATATGAGAAGTTAGGTTTGAAGGAGTTAAAACCCACACCTGTTGTCTTACAACTGACTGACAGATTTGAGAGGAGACCTATGGGTATCATTGAAGATGTGCTGATAGGGGTAGATAAATTTTTCTACCTAGCAGATTTCTTAGTTTTGGATATGGAGCCTACTAAGTGCTCCACCCCTATCCCTGTGATATTGGGCAAGCCATTTCTGGCCACTGCCAATGCCTATATTCAGTGCAGGTCTGGGGTGATGGAGGTCACTTTTGGAAATATGAAAGTGAGGCTCAATGTGTATAATGTAGCTAATCAACCTCACTTTGAGAGTGAAGAATGTTTTATGGTTGATGTTATTGATGAGATTGTTGAGGAGACCTTGCCCAAACTGCTGAATTAGGATAAGGTGTTTGATGAATTTGAGGAGATTTGGACTGAGACTATTGAAAGGGAGGCCCCCACTCATTTTACTAAAGAGGTAAAAACCTTGGACTCTTCAGTGGGGCAAATACAATATTCTCATTGAAAACCTACTATGTTGCTCCTCCATTTACCTTCTAGGACACCTTTGCTGCCTTCACTTGACTGTCCACCTGATTTGGAGCTGAAATAGCTCCCAAAATCTCTCAAATATGCTTTATTGCGGCAAGATCAGAAATTGCCTATAATTATCTCTTCTTCCCTCACTGAGGAGCAAGAGAAAAAATTACATTGTGTGCTCCGGATGCATAAGAAAATAATAGGATGGACCATTACTGATCTAAGAGGAATTAACCCATCTGTGTTTATGCACAAGATTCACCTGGAAGAGGGTTCCAAACTCTTTAAGGAGATGCAGAGGAAATTGAATCCTCACATGCAGGAAGTGGTTATGATAGAGGTTGTCAAGCTATTTGATGCTGGAGTGATCTATCCTATCTCAGATTCTGAATGGGTATCACCTACCCAAGTGGTTCCTTAGAAGTTTGGCATCACTGTAGTCCCAAATGAGTCTGGAGAATTAATGCCAACTAGAGAGGTCACTGTTTGGAGGGTCTGTATTCATTATAGAAAACTAAACTTTAAGACTAGGAAGGACCACTTCTCATTGCCTTTTATTTACCAGATTTTGGATAAGCTAGCAAGAAAGGCTTATTACTATTTTCTTGATAGATATTCTGGGTACAATCAGATACCAGTGTATCCACAAGATCAAGAAAAGATAATTTTTATTTGTCCATTTGGCACTTTTGCTTACAGAAGGATGTCATTTGGACTATACAATGCTCCTGCTACTTTCCAGAGATGCATGTATGCAATATTTTCTGATATGTTATATAACTTTTTTAAAATTTTGATGGATGATTTCTCAGTGCATGATGATAATTTTCATCAATGTTTGCATCACTTCTTCCATGTACTTCAAAGATGTGAGGAAACCAATCTAGTTTTGAGCTGGGAAAAGAGCAATTTCATGGTCACCCAAGGAATTATTATTGGTCATGTGGTTTCCCAGAAGGGGATTGAGGTGGATAAAGAAAAATTGATCTAATTTCACACTTACGTCCTTCAAAAACTGTCAAGCAAGTTAGGTCATTTCTAGGACATGCTGGTTTCTATAGGTGGTTTATCAAGGATTTCAGCAAAATCTCCAAACCACTGTGCCACTTGCTATGTCAAGCGGTGCCTTTTATGTTTGATGTTGAATGCTTGACTGCTTTTGAGGTGTTGAAAAAGTGTTTGACTTATGCCCCTGTGATACAAGCCGCAGATTATTCTCTTCCCTTTGATCTAATGTGTGATGTCTCTAATTTTGCAATTGGTGCAGTGTTAGGGCATAGAAGAGAGAAACTACTTAGTGTAGTTTACTATGCCTGCAAGACACTGATAGATGCTCAGTTGAATTACACCACCACTAAGAAAGAGCTTCCAGCAGTAGTCTTTGCTTTGGACAAATTTTGACCTTATGTCTTAGGGTCTAAAATTGTGATTTTTACTGATCACTCTGACCTGAAGTACCTATTATCAGAGAAAGAGGCAAAGCCCAGGTTGATCAGATGGATGTTGCAGGAGTTTTATCTTGAAATCAAGGATAAAAAGGGTATGGAGAATGTGGTAGCAGGCCACTTATCTAGGATTTTGATTGCTAATTGTGCTAATATACTTGTGAATGATTCTTTCCCTGATGAACAACTATTTGCCATCAATTGAGTGTTCCCTGGTTTGCTAACATTGTAAACTACCTTTCTGTTGGTCCAAGATGGACAAGGAGCTGTTCTTTTCTTAGGTCAAATATTTTTTATGGGAGGATCCTTACCTCTATAAGTGTTGTGCAGCCTAGGTGGTTAGGAGATGTGTTCCCAAGAGTGAGTTCCACAGTATTCTCACAATGTGCCATGAAAAAGCCTGTGGTGGTTATTTTGGGGGAAAGAAAACTGCAGCCAAGGTGCTCCAATGTGGTTTTTGTTGGCCATCCTTGTTCAAGGATGCAATGGAATACTGTAAGGCCTGTCAGAGATGTCAAAAGATGGGGAGCATATCCAAAAGTGACTCAATTCCATTGCACCCCATCCTTTTGGTAGAACTATTTGATGTATGGGGAATAGACTTCATGGGTCCATTTCCTCCTTCTTGTGGTTTCAATTTCATTCTTGTGGTTGTGGGTTATGTGTCCAAATGGGTAGAAGCCACTGCTACAAGAACTAATGACCACATAGTTATCCTCAAATATTTGAAGGATGACATTTTCTCTAGATTTAGCACCCCCAGAGCTATCATCATTAAAGGGGGTAGTCATTTCTATACCTGACACTTTAAGAGCTTGCTAAAAATGTATTCTGTTACACACAGAATAGCTACTCCATATCACTCACAGATCAGTATGCAAGTGGAGATTTCTAATAGAGAAATCAAGCATATTTTAGAGAAAACTTTGAGGACTGACAGGAAGGACTAGCCCCTGAAGTTGCAAGATGCTTTATGGGCTTATAGGACTGCCAATAAGACTCCAATTGGAATGTCCCCTTTCAGATTGGTGTATGCCAAGACTTGTCATCTGCCAGTGGAGTTAGAACATAAGGCCTATTGGGCTATTAAAGCTTTAAATTTTGATCTAACTGCTGGTTTGAATAAGAAATTGTAGTTGTTTGAGCTGGAAGAACTAAGAATCGATGCCTATGCCAACTCAAGGATCTATAAGAAAAAGTGAAGGCTTTTTATGACAAGAACCTTCTTTGGAAGGAATTTGTTACAGGTGATAAGGTATGGCTTTTCAACTCCAAATTAAAGTTTTTTCCTGGTAAATTGGGATTCAGATGCGATGGACCTTATACTATTTTGCATGTATGCCCATCTGGAGCTGTCAAGATTATGGACCCTAAATCGGGGAGTGTCATGAAGGTAAATATTCAAAGGCTCAAACCTTGTCTTTAAAATACTATGGAGCTCTCTGAGACCATCAGCCTCCAAGCGCCTCCCAGTTGAGAGTGATCTTGAACCTGTACTATATGTATCATATCTGCCATTTAGTTTGAAAAATTTTGTACTTTTCGCGTACGTTTCATTTAGATGTGGTGTCAGAAGAATGTTGTGTCCTTTGATGCTTACTTTTGATCAGAAATGTGCTAACTTTTATTGGTACTTAGTTGTAATCATGGTTGTTGTCGAGCTGGGGGTGTGGCAGAGTAAAGTGTTGAGCATACATGCAGGCGTGAGAGCTGTCGAGAGGAGTGAGTACTTGTCGAGTGGTTCTACCACTAAAAGGCAACCTCTCGACTCTTGTTTTCTGAAGAGTCATTGCTTCTCGAGAGGATAAGGCAACCTCTCGAACAATTTATTTTGGAAACCAACCACCGTCAAGAGATTTGCATTGCCAAAGTTATCTACTCGAGACCCGCTCGAGTTGTTTAAAGTGCCTCGACAGGACATATCTAGTTTAACTCAACCTATCGAGGAACCACTCAAGGTTACAAATCTGAAGCCTCAACCTATCGAGATCAGGCTTTTAGGCTTTAAAGCCCTTCATGAGGTTCATTTCCTCACTTCTCTCTTTCTGTACGAAACCCATTTCCTCTTTCCCGTGAGAACTATCTTCTTCCTTTCCTTTACAACTCAACCTTTGAACCTCCTTTCACCCATTGCTTCTACCAGTTGGATCAACAACTTTAAGTCACCATTTTGCACCAAGATTCTTCTGGTTTGATTCTCTGTGCTCAATCTGGTGTGAAAAACTAGCAGTAGGGTAAGTTCTCCATCATTCTCTAGACTGAGTTGTTTCTGTGTTTACTTCTTTCTAGACTGAGTTCAGTGTGCTATGGATCATCAATTATTTAAGAGTTTTGATTACTGTAAGTAATTATTGTGTCTAAGAAAAGCTAGGGCTTATTGTGTTTGAATGGATGTCCCTGATAGATTTGATGATGCCTTAACTCATTTACTCTAGTCTTCCCCAAAATCAAGTAGAAAATCTTGCAGGATAGCATCCTCTCAGCCTTAATCAGATCCACCATCCCCTATAGCCCATCCCGTGAAAAGAAAGGCTACAATCTTTAGTGAATCCTCTATGCCTTCCAAGAAATCCAAAAAACCCAAGATTGGTGTCAAAAAGCCCAAGAAAGGCAAGAAGAGCATCAGGGCTATACCTGAATTTAACCCTCACAACTCCCAATGAGTTTGTGGATGAATTATAGCTGGTACCTGAGACTGTTTTTGATGTTTCTTACTTCACTAAGGTAGAGGGGGGTAGTGAAACCATAGCCTATTTGTCTAAGACCTCTTGGAACCCCTCCTGAGTCCATTAGATGAGACAATGTATCCTAGGTTAGTGAAGCTCTAGTATCAGAATCTGAGGTAGCACGAAGCTAGTGGGGTAACTGATCCTGTTTTTGTGATATTGATAGATGATTGGGAGACTGTGGGGGATACTAGTGATAGTTTTTGTGATATTGATAGATAATTGGGAGATTGTGGTGGATACTAGAGATATAGTACTTATTTTGGGGATCCCTGGCCAGTATGATCCTTGTAGTTTAGGAGCTCCCATCAGTGCTTTATTTTGAGACATTGCTCAACATTTAACTAAGGGACAAAATGGATCAGGAGAATCACTTAGGAGGAGGGACTTCAACATAACCCTATTATTTATGGACAACATTCTAAGGAAAAATGTGTTTGTAGCTAGACATCAGCAAGAGAGAAGGCACCCCCTTGTGGATGCCCTCTATTCTTTCTCAAAGGGGCATTTTTTCAATGCTCTTGAGTTGATCTTTAAGGGGATGTGTTACATCCATGGGAAGGTAAAGAAGAGGCAAACAGTGCTGAGTTTACCTTACAGCAGGCTCATCACAGCCTTATTGAAGAGAGGGAAATATGTTTGGAAGGAGGGAGAGCCAATTGATTACTTGCCCCCTGTAGTGTTTGGGAAGAAGTTATGGACAACAAGCATGACCTTGATAAGGTGGGGGAAGAAGGGGTCTGAGGTTGCATTAGTAGCTACTCCTTTTGCCACCACTGCTACTACCCCTGCTGCACTTTCTGCTGACAGCTCAGTAGCATTACCCACAGCAACTACAGAAGCAGCATCAGTTCATCAGCTGACAACTCATCCTTGTATCATCAGCAGATACTTCAGCAGCTTCTCTTGTGGAACCTATTGCTGCTAGCTCAGTGCATCTTACCTCACACCCCATCCCAACTCCAAGCATTTTAATTCCATCTTCCATTCTTGCACCCATGCCTACCATTTCCACTTCAACACCTTCCACAATTACCACCGCCACCCTTGTTTCAGCTTTAACTCCATTAGTTTTTCCTTTTACCCTTTCTACACCCCCAATCAAAAAAACATACACAAAGAAAACCCTCCACCCAACCACTGAGCCAATCCCATCCACTACCCTACCTACTACCATACCAGAACCATTCCAAGCACAACCCCTATTGACATACCTAGAACATCCCTAGAACCTCCTTTCCCATTTACTTATGATGACAGTGAGCATATGGACACTGCCATTGATCCCCCTCAGCCTAGTGAGCCCATTCACACAATTCCCTCTCCTACCCATTCCCCTCCATTTGCACCTACACATAACCTTGTACCCCCCATTGAACCTATTAACCCCATCGAGTCAATTGTGCCTATTATTTCACTTAACCATGATCATCAACACCTCACCACTGAGGGGTACTCAGCCATGATAGACTCCATTGTGGGGAATATCATGCATGAATACACACCCCTTCCAGACTCCCCACAGCCTTACAATTTCCACCATGGCCCTACCTCCCCATTTAAGCCAATTTCCCCTCAACCAGTTACCCATACCTTACCTGATCCTCTATCCCAAATAATTTCCCTCCTTACCTCTCTCAAATCTCACATCCATACCAACACTAAAAACTAGGCCACCATCCAATACAACCTTCGCTCCATTCAGTCCACCATTCATGCCTTAGTCCCAACACCCCAGCCACCTACACCTACACCCATACCCATGCCTATACCTACCATTTCATATCAACCTTCAACTTATGTGGCTACAGCTGATGCTACCACACAAACTGAGTTTGAAAATGAGGAGTTGGCCCTAATCCCATTTACCTCTACCTCAACCATTACCCAAACTGAAGAGGAGTTGTCACTCATCCTTCCCTCTAGACCACCATCATCTCCCTCCTCAGTTACTGAGCTACTTATTATTTTTGAGGATCTTAATGACCCTACTAACTGGGCCATTGTCCCTGTTGATGCCATTCCAGTCCCCAAATTTTACACCCTCAGCAAGTCTATGACTGATGATCCTTATGTGTAGAGGGATGTACACCTAATGGTGGAGTCTGTCAATGAGATGGTCCAAAATTTTTATGACAATCAGATTTCCCTGATGAAATGTGATTACTGGAAGCTAATGGAGATAGAAATGCTAGATCAAAAGAAAGAAAGAAAGCTAATGCAGCAGCAGCTGGACAATGTAATGTCCATGTACGAGGTTTATGAGCAAAGGGCAACTCAGCTTACCAAGTTGGTTGAGTCACTCACTTCGTCCATCTTAGTCGTGAACGCCACATTCACAACAAGGGTATCTATCAAGGAGTCTTCCCAAGAGAAGAGCAGCACCAAGCCCCTGAAACTAGCTGCTATAAGAACCAAGGCTGGTGCTGCACAAGCTAAATGTGTGAAGAAGGGAAAAGAGAAAACTACAAGGGACCCAATAGATTTAAATTATGATTAAGACTATTCTTAGGATTTAGTGTTGCCATTTTGTACGTAGTTTCTTTATGTAGTTTCTGTTTTAGAATTCGTTGTATATTTTCAATGTCTTGTTAATTTTGTAAATAGTCTTATTTAATATTGATTTTGTTAATGAAAATGTCTTTTGTGTGTTGATTTACATTATGCTTCTTTTTCTATTTTTTTTTTCATTTTTGTTGTACATTCCTATTTTTTACTGTATATGGTTAATCTTTTGCATTGTAATAGCGAGGACACTGTTTATATTAGGTTTGGGGGTATGACAAGGTAGACCAATGAGATGGTTAAGCTAAGTGTAGCGGTAGTAGTCAGATTGAAATAAATAAAGTAAAGTTCCACCTAAGTAATTTTGAAAAAAGGGAGAATTAAAATATATAATAGACTGTTTAATACTGGAATCTTTTAAAAATTCAATACTTCCAGGAAGTGATCATCAAAATTTTTTTTTCACAATCAGTACATAGTAAACTAGTATGGAAAGAAAAAGGTGAGAACATGTCCCATGAGTTCAAATGAGGACCATACCCAATGAGATTTGGGCCCATATAAAAAAATTTCTTTTAAAGAGTGTCTTTGGCAATTGTTGTGCTCTAAGAACTGGCTAACTCAAACCTTTTCACTAGAAGTTAGGCATTCCCAAATTGAAACTGTTTATCAGAACTCATGACACTAAGAAGATGATCTAAGGCCCTCATTTGGGCAGTTTGAGCTTGAAATCTATATCAATTGTACTACCTCCTTTGCATACACTATTTGAGCCTGAAAAATTTATTTTTCTTTGAATAGTACCAGAATAATTGAACCTGAACCTCTTGACCTGATTCAGCCTTACCTCAATTTGAGATTTCAGAAGGTTGAAGGAGAAGAAGTGAAGATAGGTGAGCAGGTTTGACATTTGGTGGAAGGAGAAGGAGAAGGGAGAAAATCTAAGTAAAGCAGTGTATCAGTTGTATGGCCATAGCAACCATCATAAAAAAAAAAGAAAAAAAATATATATATATATATATAATAAAAATGACAAAAAAAGAAAAAACTAAATAAGAGGAAGAAAGAAAAGTCAAAAGCAGTACTTCATCTAAAAATTGTAAATAGGAGAAGAAGTTGCCACTTCAGATCTGAAAAAACTTGTTGAAAGGTGAAAGTTGTGATATAATAAAGTAGGTGAAGTCAGGAATCACCTCCTCCCGTTGCTGATTTCTCACTTTCGAATCCATTATATCCCTTTATTCTTTATGAACCTCACTCCTAAGCCACATTATAACCCCATAAAAGTCCTAGTGATCCACAGTGAATTGAGCTACTATGTGGAGATGAAGGGATGTTTGATCTATGGTCAAGAAGTCAGGAAATAGAAGCAAATGCCTACGCTCATGCTTGTAGGCCTATTTGAGGTCTGTGACTGATCTTGAGCTGGAGTGAAATTGAACACCCTTCAATTCATTTATGAGAGATTGCCCTGGTGAGGATTGGGTCTAAGATTGAATTTATTGCGGCACTATTTAAACCTGATTTTTGAATTAATGGTGAGCTTCATACTGATTTCCACACACTCCACTATTGATGATAATTGATTGGTTGTGATGAGCATGCATGAGGACTTAGGATTAAACTGTTCACATTTACTATTTTAAAACTTCTCTAATTTGAAAGAGCAAGGTGTGGAATTAAGCTTGGTATGTTGAAATCTGACTTGTCACTGAGTGCACTTATTTTCACTATTTTCATTAGGAAGTTTGTCGGTATCTTCATTGAAAACCCTCAGGAGACTTCACTCCTCCACTAGGGATCACCTAGGGGTTTAAAAGGCTTGATGCATAAGCTAAATGCATATGTGCTCCCTACGAAAGTGGCATTTAAATTGTTAGAGTAAGTGTTTAATTTTTGCTTTGCTCGAGGAATAGCAAGATTAGGTTTGGGAGTGTGTTAATTACTAAAAAGTGCCACTTTTTACCTTCTAACCTAGCCCTTACTAGACCTTAGAGTTGTTTAATAATTTTTTTTTGAGTGTTGTTTTGTAGTAAGCAATAAGCTGCAGTGAAGTACAAAAATCCATGTGGCAAAAGCCAAAATGAGGGAGATTAGAGTCAACCACTGGCTGATGAGAAGGCCCATGCATTACAGAGTGCTGCAATAGACTAGGTATAGCAGTAGAGGTGCAGAACTGTAAGCTCGAGCAGTTCTCGAGCACATTGGACCTACAAAAAATGACTCCTCGAGCAGTTAAAGCACCTGTCGAGCAGATCTGATGCACACTCGAGCAGTTACTGAAGCTACAGTGATGTTGTAGAGTGGTTCACAGCTACAACATCATCCACTAGAGCAGTTTATAGCTATAGATTTTACCTCTCGAGTGGTTGCCTGAACCTGCCGAGTGGTTTCCTGAACCTATTAAGTTATGTAAAGCCTTTTGAAGCATCCTGTCTAGCTGATGTCTGATCCACTCGAGATTCATCCTGAAGACACTCCAACTGCTCGAGAACTTGTTGAGATTGATGTTCTAAAGCTGACACCACTCGAGGCACGAGTTCAATCAGTTAGCTGTCAGTTTTGAAGGACATTTTTGGAACGCCATTAGAATAGCGGACTCCTGACCGAACTGCCACATGTGTGCATTATTTTTCTAACAAATTTGGGGCAATACTTAGATGAAATTCAGCAACATCGTCAGGTCTTAAACTGATTTGATTCTCCTCTTCTCTGATTGGCCAAGGCAGATCAAGTACTCTTAGGAACTATTTAAATAGGAAGGAAAAAAAAAAGATGGGGCATCTAGAGATCGGGGGATATTTGGAGAAGTCTATTGCCGCCTTTTTCTTTTGTTCTTCTTCTTCTCTTCTCTCCTTAGTGCAACCATGGCTGGCTAAATCTCTGTAACAGTTAGGGATAGTTTCATCTGTAATTTGAATTGTGAAAGCATTGTAAGAAGCCTGGAAATTACAAAGATTGCAGATTTTAGGGTTAATTCATTGTAAGTTCCTTAGATCAATGAATAATTGATTTTATTGCCCATCTAATCTGTAAGATCTAGTGCTTTTCATTTGATTCCTATAGATTTGATGTACCTATGCCTGCATGAGCTTGTAGCCTTGCAAACATAGCATTTGCAGTGATTTTACTATTTCATCTCTTCCTCCACGACTGGACTATATCCATGGGATACTCTGTGACCATTTGAGTGGATAGGGTATAGCCCTAAGAGTAATCCATATCTCAAGACTGAGTTGGATCCTTATACCTTGCATTTGTGCTTGTAGCCAAATGAAGAATTGCTCCAGATTCAGCTTTTGCTTTGCTTTATAAATTAATTTTACAGTGAAAAATTATCCCCTGACTGTTTACTTCTCCATATTTTAGTTTTATTTTACCAAAACATCTGCTATCTTCTTCAATTCTCTCTTCCTTTATCTTTGAGTTAGCTTTTGATTCTATTTTTTTTATTAGATCTAGTTCATTCCTTTTTTTAGTGTAGTGACAATAAAAAATTCCATCTCTTTCTCCTATTTTTCCTAGTTTAAGTTAGAATAGGATTAGATTTGCCAGATCTGTAGCAGATCTGGAGATTTACTACCTTAGATCACAATTCTCTGTGGGATAAACTGTTATTCATCAAAACTTTCTACAATAGCCCTGATCTTGTAAGACTATGTATAAATTTGTTGTTGTTTTTATGCTGTTTCAATCCATTCCATTTTTGTGCCATATTTTTACCATCACTTTTTATTAAAATAAATGCACAACAATTATACTTAACATCTTGTCTGAGTTTGAGACTTCACCAATATGCTGTCAATGTAGACTTCCACACACTTGCGCATCATATCATGAAAGATGGCCATCATGGCGCATTGATATGTGGCTCCAGCATTCTTGAGCCCGAAAGGCATGACAACGTAGCAGTATATTTCCCATGGCGAAGTGAAGGATGTCTTCTCTTGGTTAGATTTCGCTAGTTTGATCTAATTGTATCCGGAGAAGCCATCTATGAAGGACAACACCTCATGTCCGGCAGTATTGTCGACCAGAGTGTCTATGCGAGGGAGCAGGAAATCATCTTTCGGGCATGCCTGATTGAAGTTTCAAAAGTCGATACATACCCTTACTCTGCCATCTTTCTTGCTAACAGGTACTATGTTTGCAACCCATTTGGGGTAAAGGACGTCTCCTATGAACTTTTCCTTATGTAGCTTGCCGATTTCCACCTTGACTTGTAGCGTCATCAGCAAGTGCATCCTTTAATGTTTTTGTTGAACGAGTTTTGCATCGAGTTCTAGGAGCAAACATTGTTCTACTAAGCTCGGGTCCAAGCCAGGCATATCTTTGTAGGTCCATGCAAAGGAGCTAAGGTGATCTTAGAGGACTTGGATAATCTGCTGTCTCTCCTTGGGGCTGAGCGTTGCATTGATTAACAGCTTCTTGGGCTTCTCCTCGGTGCCAAAATTGATTTCTTCAATAGGTTCCACGGGGGCTTGCATTTGCTCGTCGAAGCATTTGATGACTTGTTGGAAGTCTTATGTTTCCTCAACGGCTAGTGCTCCTTCTTCATCATTTGTGAGCTTGTACACTGCAAAATGCCTATGCTGGGGGGTTAGTTTTGCGGGAGGTAACCCTTCATCGGTGTAATTGATGACCGTGACATCCTTAGTCAGGTGTGGGTCGAGGCTATTCATCCTTCTCTCGAAGTTGTGGAGTAACTTGTCGGGTATGATTATGGGCTTGTCACTTCGTTGGGATGCTAGACGGCTTCATGAGGAATAAGTGGTAAGGTCACTTCGAACTAAGCTGAGGTAGGATTCTTCAATGTTGAGGGTGGTACGATGACCGTGTGTGATCATGTCGGTTATTTCTTCCTTTGCTCCGTCGGTGGGAACACTACTCGTAGACTTAGGAGAATAGTCTCCTTGTCAGTCACTGAATGGGTCTGGGATGAAGGGCTCCCTCCCTTTTCTGTGGTCTTCTAATTTTTTGAGGTTTTTTGTTTTTAAATTTTTATGGGTTTTAGGATTTTAAATTTTTTTGATTTTTGATAAGAGATATGATACATGGTCGATTGCCTAGAGAGGAACCGGGAAGATTGATTCTTCTAGTCGAGGAAGCTAGACAGCTACTGGAGTTGTTCGTGTGAGTATTCGGATGACGTGGACTCTCTCAAAATTTGGCATTAAAAATTTTGTTTTTTTAGAGTCCTCGTCCAGAGTGATACTCCTGATGAGTGAGAACGGCAAGGGTCCGGCTGACGTGCTTTCTTAATCTATCATGTAAATTGCTTCATCTTCGAAGAGGGTGGAGAAGCAGTAGTCATCTAAGCTCTCATCCTCAAAATTAGATTGAAGATATTCTTGCTACAGAGGTTGCTCATGACATTCTTCTAGAGTGGTGAGTTCACGGTTTTGTACCTCGTAGTACGCTATGATGAGAACGCAAGCCCGATAGCGTAGCTAATATGGGAGAGATAAAGGGAGCACCCCATGGGCACTCCCAACCTTCATTTTTGAGTTTGTCGTTGTTGAATTCGAGATCGTCTTCTTCATCGAACTATTCTTGAAGGGCTTGGGCTAACTATTCTACTAATTCGAGTGCCGAAAGGTCCATCTAGTAGTCTTCGTCATTGCTCGGTGGTGGTTGCCATTCCTCTTCTAGCGAGTTCTAGAATATCAGGAGTTGTGACGCATTTGGAGACTGAGGAGCATTGAGCTCTAATTCTTCTTGGACCTCTAAAAAGATGACTTGATGATCTTCTGCTCTTGTTTTTTATCGTATCTCATGCAGGATTGCTCTTTCGCACTATATCAAGATAGATGCACATAGGCTGCAATAAGGTGATTCCAGGTAAGGCTAACAGCGCGAGCATCACCAATTGTCCAACAAGGATTGATAATCCAGTTCATCATCATAATCTAATTCCTCAATCCGAGAGTGGTTGACCTCCTCAAGTAACTTCAGCCGTTCCGTTCTCAAGTGGTCTCTAAGTACTATATCAGTAAGACTAGTTCAATAGTCTTCTTCTTCTCTTGACATGGACAACCAGTCTTCTCCTTTTGACACAGGAGGTTGGGATGACTCTGGTTCTTCCTCATTTCCCAAAGCGGCGATGTGGAAGTCATCCTCATCAGTCGACTCCCAGTCTTCTATGTGCGGCTTGGGCTTCGGTGATTTTCTTCTTTCAGTAGTGCAGGGTTCCTCAGTCTCAAATAGCGGTCCTACACCTTCAAGCGGCTTGTCAATGTCACTATCTCCTTGGAACAAGATTGTAAGGTCCTCAAAGACTTTAGCGATCTACTTGATTTTCTTTGCTTGTCATTCGATGAAGGATGCTTTCTTTCTTTTCCGCCCATCGGCCTTCTCGGTGGTTCAATAGACAAAGTTGTCATAAAGTGACCATTTAGGCGAAATCAGCAAAAGGTCAGCTGCTTGCCATCTAACTAGTAACCTAATCCTGTGTGCTTCCGAACCTTCTTTGGAATAACCAGTCCTATTCATCCATGTATGTTCTTGCCGAGTCCAGTATGTGGGATGTATTTAAGCTGGTAAATGAGGTCCCACCCTTTCGTTATGGTTGAATTTATATCATACAGTCGGGTGAGGTTGGGCCCTGCTGTTCTCTTCGTTAATCCTGGCTGGCATGGAGGCGAGATGGGATGAGTGACTTCTACTATTATCTTATCTTTAGGTGGCTATACCTTTATGATGTTTCTGGTGGACATGACAGAGTCATTGGTTGTTGGAATACTTACCGTGTAATTAGTATCTGCTTCTTTACGAGGCGCGTCGGTGTATATCCTGACAATAGAGTCTTCATGTGACAACTTGATGCATTAATTATATGTAGATGCTACTACTTTCATGGATTCGAACAATTTCCTACCTAGGATCAGGTTGTAGGTATTAGACGAGTCGAACACATGGAACGTGACGTCTTTAGTGATTGGTCCGAGTCGAACTTATAGCTTAATGGTCCCCTTAATAAAGCGTCGGGAGCCATCATATGAGATGAGAGACAATGATGATGGCCTTATGTCTTGCTCATTATAGTCGAGTGTCTTGAGTGTGGTGATTGGACAGATGTTGAGTCCTGCCCCTCTGTCGACTAGTGCATGAGGGACCGAGAATCCCTTGATTGCGATCGTTAGATATATAGCGGTCGAGCTTCCTCGTAAAGATTCCTTAGGCATATCCGCATCTATAAATGTGAGGGCCAGTGGTTGCACCGTGATCGATGTAATCTGATATAGCTCGTCCAAGGTGGTGTCTTCATCTATCTGGGTTTCTTTCAGTGCTTTCATTAATCGCCGATGGTGATCGGGCGACTTCTTGATAAGTTTGAGTATCGATATCAATGTCGATATCTTTTGAAGATGCCATAGGAGATCATATTCTTGGCCTGTCTCGAAGGCAGGCTCTTTTCTAGATTGATGCGCTTTGTTTATGATTGGATGAAGTGGCTGGGGAGCCGGAACTAGCGGTGGAGGAATGATGGGTGGCGAGGGACGTAAGTTAGTCTCTTTCTCTTTTGCATCCGTTTCTAGCGGTTGCATGCCTGTAGGCTCCTTTTCTCGGGGAAACGATGGTGGGGGATAGCTGGTTCAGGATTTGAGGACCAGGTAGGTCGATTGCTGATTCTTTAACCATGTCGCGGCTTGTGTTAAGGAGCTTGCTAGAACATTTGTCATGAATGAGGCAAAGCTTGAAGAAGGGATGCGTACTGAGGCTAGGTCGCTCCATGGTGGGAGGTACTATGTATAGTCCTCTTCTTCGAGGAAGGTGGAAATCAATGCTCCCATCTTAACAAATTCTTTGCTTTGCTGATCTGTCTTGTAATCTGAGCAGTGCTTCGTCATAGTATCATGCCATTGACTTGAAGTATTTTGGGTGATGATGTCCACCCACGCTTCGATCTACTCTGTAGTTTGAAGGTCATGGTATTCCTATTTGAGTTTGGAGTCAGACAGTGATGGAATTAGCTACAGGTTTAGAGGAGTGAGAGGTTCAGGTGAAGGTTTGGTCCCTGTGCCCTAAACGATTAGACTCGAAATCGGGTAAAATTTGGATAGGGAGGTGGACTTAGGGGTACGATTCTAGTGATTGAGGTCGAAGGGTCTGAACAGTTAGGGGTCTTGGAGGCTCCACTGGACTGACCAAAGTAATAGGAGGTCTAAGGCGAGTGATCAAGGCAGAAGGATGGAAGGAGGGTCAATCAGCAGTTCTACTTTGGTGATGTGGGATATCAGCCCGTGGTTGTGGTTCGACATGGGATTATTAACAATCCCTAGGTTTTGAGGTGTCTGGTTGTGATTGGGATTAGAATTCCTGAGAGACTCCCAGTCGATCTAGTCTCTATCACTCATGTCGTAGATCATGTCTCGGAGAACCCAGCAGTCTTCCAAATTGTGTCCTGGATATAGATGAAATGTGTAGAACTTACTATGGTCTAGGTTCGTTGGCCAGGGTCGCAGTCGTTCTATTGGGAATCTAAGAAGGTTTTGGTTACTCAAGAGGTGGAAGATATTTGGGATAGTGTCAGGTAGTGGAGGATAGTGCTCTCTTTTTGGCCGGTATGGTCCTCTAGTTTGTTGATTAAAGTTTTGGGGTGGAGGAACGTTATTATAATTCTGGGCATTGACTGGCCTGTTCTTTGTCGTATTCTGATTTTGGCACTGGTAGGCATTCGAGTATGGATTCCTATTTTAATATTGGCCATGATTATGGTTTTGGTTCGGGTATCTTTACTAATTATGAGCTTGATTTTGATTCAGGTATCATTGCTGGCCTTGATTTATCTCGGGGTTCCTTAGTTGAAAGTTACTGTTCCTGGAGTTCTGCCCTTGGTTGGCAACATTGTTGACCTGCTCCATGCCGGAGGCTTTCTTATTATTCTTCTGCTTCGAATCACTAGAAGTACCGACCTTTGATGTTACTATCGAAAAGGCGAGGTCTCCTCTCTTTATATATCGCTGGATGCGGGTAGCACACAAGTGAAGTGTAGCGAAGTCCTGGTAATCGCTTATGATGAGAGTGCTTCGGAGAGGCTCTCTGACATTGTTTATAATGATGTCGATTGCATCCTTTTCCTTTATCTGGTTCACGGTGCGGGCAACCAATTTCTTCCAATGTGCTACAAAATCCATGAAGTCTTCTTTGGATTCTTGCTAGGCAGTCATTAGATCACTGAGGCTAACTGTTTCTTGTATCAAATGCTTGTACTGGTTTAGGAATTTTTCCAGCCAATTCCTCAAACATGTCGATCTTGTGAAGCGGGAGTCCTGCAAACCAGTCGAGAGCCTCCCCTTCTAGCAATCTCTGAAAATCGTGTATCAGGAGCCTTTGATTGTCGCGAATGGGTCGACAATCATAACAGAAAAGTGTCAAATGATGGTTCGGGTTTCCTATACCATTATATTTGTTAAACATGGGCGGCTTGAACCTTGTAGGTAAGGTGAAATCTGGGTCTTGATAGAATTTATCAAACCCAAATGATCAACCAGAGTGCTCTCTCTTAGCCATGTATTCATCGAGCATCTTGGGAAAATCCTCTACTCTCATAATGGAGTCTTTCTGGGTAGCTCGAGGGTGAGCTCTGTCTTGAGTTATTAAAGAGGGTACGGGCGGCCCGGCCTAACGGTGACACGTAGGCTAAGATTGTGCTCGGTGAGGGTAGTGACCCTTCTTGCCTTAATCATTCTTGCTCTTGCCTATCTTGTCAGTCCTTGATGGTCTCATACACGGCTGCCAGGCCTTGGAGTAGTTCTTCGGTGTGATCACCTCCCTTTTGTAACTTCTGGACGTTGAGTTCCACAAGTTGTCAAGTGGTGAAATTCTATTGGGTACTGTTGTCTTTTCCACTGTGGTTATTGCCAATGCTCAGAGGGGTGAATGGATTTTCCTGATTGCCGGTCATGTTAATCTCGGGGTTATACTGAGTGAACTCGTTGCTCAAATCCTCACCGTGCACGGGGTTGCCGTGGTAGTTCCACAACAGAGGATCACCACTGTTATTCACTGAAAAGTATCACTTTTGACCTCTTAATCTAGCCTTTGTTGGACCTTGAAGCTGACTAATAACCCTTTGTTTAGCTTGCTTTGTAATTAGTAATAAATATGCAGCTTAGTATAAAGTCCCTACTCTTAGTACCAGAAAGAGAAAGAGTTTAAGCCAAAGAAGACTACTGGGCCAAAGATCAATGGAACACCATGGTGGTACACACCATGGTGACTAGTTTGCATTTCAAAGTGGACCCAAGAAGTCCAATAGATGAAGGATGCATGGATGTGAGAGGATAGGGCTACAATAGCAGCAACTGGATAGCAGCAAGGAGAAATGGTGTCATCTCGCATAGTAGAAATGCTACCTCGCACTGTTGAAGGACTGCAGCAAAGCTTCCTCGCACAACTATTACATGCAGCACAAGTGAACTCACGAAGAACTCATGCGCCTAGTGGAGGAATGAACTTCAGAGAACTGCTTCACGTAGTAGTTGCACAATTGATCTGCTTTCAACACTCCAAGACTTTGCACAACTCTCATACACTAAGCCTTCAAAAATCTAGCTCGCAAAGCTCTCATGGGGAATAAACCTCATATCAGCTGTGCAAATATCTCGCGAGGCCAAGTGGCACATAGAACAATAGTAAGCTCATGAAGTCCTTGCGTGGTTCAAGAAGAGAGACAGCTCCAGACATTTCCTCGGGCAGCTCTCTTGCTTTTACAAGTTCAAACCTCTACCGAGCGAGCTGTGTTAATCCTTTGACAAGAAGCCGAGCGAGATGGAAAGTCTTCTATGCAACAACCTCACGACATAAAATTTTGAAGCCCTGCTATGCAAGCAAAGACAAGCACGACAATTCTCCTCGCGAGTGCATTAAATGCCAGAGCAGCTACGCGACCTTTCAAAGGCATTCTATGCAAAAGATGGACCTTCCAAGGCAAATTCTTCCTCGTGAGTGCATTTCAGGCCAAACCAACTGCGTGACAAGCTAAAGTTTTCTTCGCGAGAAAGGAGATTTCCAAGCCAAATGCTACCTCGCGAGCACTCTGCAAACCACGCGAATGGATTAATACGCCAAGGCCAGCCTCGCGAAGCTCGAGCTCTCCACCTCTCAGTCTTTACTTAAGGACCATTTGGGGATTTCCTTAGGTCTAGGGCACACATCCCGAAGCTTTGATTTTGAGGCACACATCCCAAGGCATCCAAGGGTTGTAACAGTGCCACATCCGTCCTAAAAATTAGGGTTTAATCTTTTGTTGGCAAAGGCATTAAGACTGAGTATTTAAAGTGTAAATTTGACTTAGAATTTTATCATCCCTCCTTGAACCTTTGTCAGCTTTGAGCTCGAGCAGGCTAGGGTTAGGGTTTGATCACCTTTTTTTTCATTTTTTTTCTTCTCTTAGCCCAACACTTGCTAGTTATATCCTATGTAAGCAATTAGGTTTAGTTTTACCAGTTTTGTAATGGGTCTTGTGAACATTGGGAGTCATTGGTCAGCTGTGATGCACAAGGTTGCTGCCTTGAGAGTTCTCATTGTAAGTAAGGTTTTGATCAATGTAATTTGTGTTTTAAAGGTTTATTCAATATGTTATTTTCCTATTTGCCCATAGTTTTGTTCAATCTATGCCATACATTTAGGACTTGAACTGATTTGAAAGGCCCATGGAAGCTTGAGCTTGTAGCCCTGGGACCATGGTGGTAGTAGCAATTTACATGTTCCATCTCAGTCTTCTGTGGTGAGGATAACCTCTGTGGATAGCCTGTGACCATTCAAGTGGACAGACTATAGCCCTAGGGTCAGATTCCAAGCCACAGATCTGAGAAGGATTCTTCTCCTCTGCACTTGAGCTTGTAGCCTTGTGAGAGGTTGTTGCAGGAAGAAGCTCCCCTCTATTACACTTGACCAACGTCAGATGTTAGATCTGATTTCTCTGTAGAGATTGCAGGCTTGTGATCTGAGTCAATACAAGCCTTTTGTAGCAATGACAGCCGCATTTATAATCCCCAAATAGATTTTGAACTACTGTGGTCTCTACTGGTTTTTCAAGAACTATTTACTCCCATGGATGCCTAAGCTTTTAGCCTGGCATACATGGTGTCTGTAATAGTTTTCATGTTCTAATTTGATCCATTGGGTGGAGGACATCTATTGGATAATCTATGACTATTTAAGTGGACAGGTTATAGCCTTAAAATCAGTCTATTCTATTAGATTAAATTGGTTTTCTGATTTAGTCCATATGGTTTGATTCTCTCTATTGGATAGTCTGTGACCACTAAAGTGGATAGGTTATAGCCTTAAAAGATCAGGTCAAACCATAAGGGTTAAGTTGGATACTTCTTCCTTGCAGATGTACTTGTAGCCATCTGAGGAATTTACTGCAGAGACATCCCTAAATCTGAGTTACATAACTGAATTAACTTAAGCTTAATTGCTTACTTCTCATCAATTTTATCTTTATTTTTACACACACCATCACCACCTTGTTCATAACCCTTTCTTTAGGATAGGGCTGCACTTTATTTCCCTTTTTTTAGTGTTAATTTAGTATAGTTGTGACACCCAACTCCCTTTCTCTAGGATTGTCAGATCTGTAGCCAGATCTGGAGGCCTAGTAACATAACCCATTTCGGGTTCTAGATCAATTTCTCTGTGGGACAAAATCTTACTTACTCAAAACTTGCTACAATAGCCTTGTATCTTGGAGGCTGTGTATTTCAGATTTATTGTTTTAATCAATTTTTATTCCTTCACTTTTTGATTTATATTCCTTCACTACTGTTTTCTCACTAATAACAAGACAACGCCTGAATTCCACCAACAACCACAGCCTATGAGATTTAACCTTCGTATTCCCACCATCGCCAGTAGCAGATGTTTATCGATGCTGCAACACGTCATTGATCACGCCTTTCGGAGTGTGGGTTCGACTTCTTTACTGAATTGTCGGCCTATCGACGTCAGCAACACTGGGTCGCTTCAAGGTTAAGTTTATTTTGGTTCCCTAATCCTTCTCTAAATCTAAATAATTTAATCTTTTAATTACTCTTAAAGTTTAACTAAATTAGTCTCCTGATGCTACTAGGAGTCTAACTAAGCTAAGAGTTCTAATCTTATTAAAATTCTAGTTGGGATTAGTCTCTTAATTCTACTTGAAATCTAATTAGCCTAAGTATCCTAATTTTATTAAAATTTTAATTAACTTAAGTGTCCTAATTCTGCTAGAAATCTAATTATTAAAATCCGATTATTTTGAGTATTCTAATCCTATTAGAGGTCTAACTAATCTAGAATTCCTAAATCTATTAGAAGTCTAATCATTTTAAATATCCTAATCTTATTAGAACTCTAATTAAGTTAAGTATTCTAATCTAATTAAAAATCTAATTAACCTAGATATCCTAAGTTTTCTACTTCTATTATGACTCTGATTAATTTGAATATTCTAATTCTAATAAAGTCTAATCAATATAGGTATCCTTAATCTATTAGAAGTCTAATTATTTTAAATATCCTATTTCTACTGGAAACCTAACTATTTTAAATTTCCTAAATCTAATGATTTAAAATTTCCTACTTATGCTAGAAATCTAATTATTTTAAGTTTCCTACCTCCACTAGAAGTCTAAAAAAAGGGGGTTTGGCCCGCTATGCTAAGGAGGATCGGACCCGTTCCCAGGTACCCTCCGTAAGCTCCCTTGGGTAAATCGGTTTGCTAAGGGTCGTTTTTAAAAATAATATGTATTCAAAAATTGATGAGAAGTTGAAATTTTGAAGATTAAAATTAAAGGATTCTTAAGATGAAGAAAATTATGAATTAGACAATATTAAGACTAAAATCTAGAGATTAAGTATCAAAAATTTAAAGGCTAAGATTATAGACTGGTTCTAGGAACTAAAACCTAGAACCAGAAGTAAGGAGATCTAAGAATTTGAATTTCAAAATAAGAGTCGAAATTGAGGATCTAGAAATTAGAATTATAGTCTAGAAACTATGACTAAAAACTAGAATCAAAATCTAAGGAGTTAAAAACTAAGAACTGGTTCTAAGAACTAAGACCTAGAACCAGAGATTAAAAATAGAACTTAAAATTGAAATTAAAACCTAAAATCTAAGGCTAGAAATTAAAGGATTGAAACTAAAATCTAAGATCTATGAAATTAAGAACTAAAAACTAGAACTTAAGAACTAGAACCTAGAACTATAAAAGTAATTAAGAACTAGAACTAGAAATTTACCTGAAGCTAGGCGTTGAAGAGAAAGTCTCGAAATCAGTACACCTGGAAGAAAGGAATTTGAAAACTCAATTGCTTGATGTGTTATTGGTGTGGAGTAGGGAGTCTAATTATAGGTATTCGGGTAATTGCGTGCCCTGTGGGAGGTGCACAATTAACCGGTCAAATCTGATTGCGCACCATATCTGATGCGCTCAATCAGATTATGCGCCCTATCCCAGACACTTAACACCTTTGAGTCAGTGACCGACTGAGTGAGTGACCGGCAGACTAGCTCAGTCGGGTGTCCGAGTTCTAATTAAGTTAGAACTCATTGCGCGCCATGCACAGCGCACACAATCGATTGCGCGTTCTGGTTTGGACGTGCAGTAGAGCCTTAAGGCGGCTTCTAAAAGGTTAGAAACTGGTCCATGTTGGACCGATTACATGTCAGAGATCGGTCGTGCAATTGGATTTTGCGCGTGATGTAGAGCGCGCAATCTACTCCTAAGGCTGGTCACGAAAAGGGCAATCCTGGTCCAAAAGGGGTCAATTGCACGCCACCTACGGGGCATGCAATCGAATTGTGCACACTTGTATGGTCGCACAATTCAGGAGTTTGTTGGGGCTAAGTGGGGTCCGAACAACAAGGGTATTGTTTCAGGTTGTGCTTCGACCAAATACTATTGTTTCAGTATATGGTCCCCATACTGTCATACGGTCTGAGCCACAGAGCCAGTGTTCAGCCATTAACTATGGTTTCAGTATATGGTCCTTGCGTTAGGGTCTTAAAGCTTTTAGAGAAGGTAAGTCCCTTCTGAAAGTCATGGGTAAGGTCAAAGGTTGATTAAACACGTATGCATACTCTGATAGGGCAAAATTGGGGTGTTTACAACCTTCGTAGGCTATACCATGTGTATATAGACACCCACCTTGCTAAGGGGCCATCTCCGAAGAAAACAAAAATTTTAAAAAAGTAGAAAAAATGCAAAATCCAAAAATATTGTCTTTCAAAATTCTCGAGAAAATCAAAGAAAATGAAGCATTAATAGAAGAACCCGTCCCACGTGAAATCGATCCCTTTCCTGTAGAAATACAAGAAGAGGTAGGAGTCATGAGTTTGGACGAGGAGATCCCCACTAAGGAGCTTCCCAATGAGCTCCTTGCCCAATTTGCCGATTTTTGGCATGGCTCTACCCTAATCGTTGAAGAAATAGAGGATGTCAATCTGGGTACTGTGGCAGTTCCAAGAATCACCAAGATTGGAACATCACTATCTCCCGAGGAAAGAAGAGGCATGATTGATTTCCTTCAGTCATACCAAGACATCTTCTCATGGTCATATGAGGATATACCTATTTTGGATACTGATTTGGTCGAGCATGAGCTGGCACTATATCCAGATGTTAAGCTGGTCAAACAGAAGTTGTGACACTGCAGGCCAGAATGGATGCTTAAAGTAAAAGATGAGGTCATCAAACAATATGATGCAGGGTTTCTCAGAGTCTCCAAATACCCGTAATGGCTAGCCAACTTCATCTCGGTATCAACGAAAGATGGCAAGGTTCATATGTGCATCGACTTCAGAAACCTGAATAAGGCGAGCCTGAAGGATGACTTCCTGTTTCCACACATGGATATCTTGGTCAATAAAACTGTCAGGCATGGGATACTCTCTTTTATGGACAAATTCTTCGGGTACAATCAAATGAAAATAGTTGAGGCAAATCGAGAGAAGACAGCGTTCATTACTCTATGATGACTTTCTATTACCGAGTCATGCCATTTGGGTTGAAGAATGTTGGGGCGACGTACTAAAGGGCGATGAAAGCACTCTTCCACGACATGATGCATCGAGAAATTGAGGTGTAAGTTGATGACATGATCGCCAAGTCACCTGAGAGAGGTGATCATCTGATATACCTCCAAAAGTTGTTTGAGAGGCTGAGGAAATATAGGTTGCACCTGAACCCTCAGAAATGTGCATTTGGCGCCATGTCAGAAAAACTACTAGGTTTCATCATCAGCAGAAGAGGCATCAAGGTTGAACCAATCAAGGTAAATGCTATCATCGAAATGTCACCGCTATCTATCTAGAAAGAGGTTAGAGGCTTCTTAGGCAGGATACAGTACATCAGTTGATTTTGCGCACAACTCACTCCTATCTGCATGCCAATCTTCTAGCTACTAAGGAAAGATTTGCCCATTGAATGGAATGACGACTGTCAAGTGGCATTCGATAAGATCAAAGGCTACCTTCTCAACTCACCTGTGTTGGTACCACCAATACCCAAGATATCGCTATTAATGTACCTCTCCATGATGAATGTTTTGATGGGATGCGTCCTAGGGCAGCATGATGAAATAGGGAGAAGAGAGTAGACGATCTACTACCTAAGCAAGAAATTCACTGATTACGAGACGTGCTATTCTCATCTGAAAAAAGCATGCCTAGCTCTCGTATGGGCTACATAGAGGCTCTGCCACTACTTGCTATCCCAAGCCATTCTACTCCTAGCATGAATGGATCTATTGAAATACTTGTTTGAAATGTTGACCCTCACTAGTCGAACTACACGCTGACAACTTCTGTTATCTGAATTTGATATCACATATGTCACTCAAAAGTCAATAAATGCGCAAGCACTAGCTGATCATCTGGCTGAGAATCACTTACCAAACTACGAGCCATTGAAAACTAAATTCCTAGATGAAGACATCTTGTTTATGAAAGAGGATGACAGAGATGAGATAGAGGAGTCCTGGGTAATGTACTTCGACGAGGTAGCAAATGCCGAAGGTCAAGGAGTTAGTGCTATTCTGATGTCGCCAAAATGATCGCATATACCAGTCTCCATCAAGCTTAACTTCCCCTATACTAACCACATGGTTGAATATGAAGCCTACACAGCAGGCCTATAAGCAACCTTGGACTTGAATGTAACTCACCTCAGCATGTTTGGCGACTCATAGCTGATCATTTGCCAAACCAATGGGTATTGGAAGACGAAGGATGAGAAGCTGATCCCCTACCACGAGCACCTCAAAGATATGATAGAATGCTTCGATAATGGTACCTTCCCCTATGTCCCGTGAGTAAGAAATCGCTTTGCTAATGCACTCCCAAAATTGGCATCGATGGTCGAAATTCCATATGGTGTCGAAATGAAGCCAATCTTGTTGAAGCTATGAAATGGACCTGTCTTCTGCCTCCAGATTGAGGGATCTGAAAAGCTAAATGATGAGACCCCATGGGTCTCAAATATCAAGAATTTTCTCGAAACTCAGATCCATGAAGATACGTCCAAGACGGACAGGCGGACCATCCAACGTTTAGCAGCGAATTACATTATCTGTGGTGAGTGCCTCTACAAGTGATCATATAACAACATCTTACTCAGATGCCTAACTGAAGGCGAGGTAGCCAACGTCATGAAGGAGATTCATGAAGGAGTATGCATGGCCCACGTCAATGGGCACATGCTCGCTAAGAAGATCCTACGGTAAGGGTATTTATGGACCACCATAGAAACTGACTATTACAAGCACATTTAGAAGTGCTACAAATGCCAAGAACACTCCAGTCTGATACATGTTCCAGCCATATATCTACACAGCATGACCACTCCTTGGCCATTCGCCACATGGGGTCTCGACATAGTCGAAAAAGTCAATCTGAAAGCATCAAATGGGCATCAGTGTATCCTCGTTGCCATCGAGTACTTCACTAAATAGGTAGAAGTAGCATCTTAGACAAACACTACGGCTAATCATGTTGAGAATTTCATCAAGAACAACATCGTGTGTCGATTCGGCATGCCCAAGGACATCATCATCAATAACGACACCAACTTTGTAAACAAGCACATTAGGGCCCTCTATAATCAGTATAAAATCAAGCACCATCGCTTATCACCATATAGGCCACAAACCAATGGGGCCGTCGAGGCTGCCAACAAGAGAGTCGTCTGCGTCCTCGAGAAGATGGTTGTCACATACAGTAACTGAAGTGAAATGTTACTCTTTGCATTACAGGCCTATCGAACATCGAAACAAATTGTTACAGGGGCAACACCATTCTCCCTTATGCATGGAACCATGGTTGTCTTGCTGGTTGAGGTTGAAGTACCCTCACTCTGCATTCTTATCAAATCTGATCTATCGAAAGCCGAAAGAGAGAGGTCTCGCTTTGAGCAACGAAACCTACTTGACGAGAAGAGGCTCCTAGCCTTGTGTCACACCTAGGCCTACCAGAGAAGGATTGCACATGCTTATAACAAACGTGTTTGCATCCGAGATTTAAAGGTGGGTGACACTGTACTCAAGAAGATCTTCCCTACTCTCCACGCCGATCATAGAGGAAAATTCAAGCCCAACTGGGAGTGACCTTACGTCATCCATAAAGTGCTCCTAGGGTACGCACTCTGCCTTGCCACTATGGATGGAGATCACTTTCCTGAGCCCATCATATTGATTTTGTATTGCTTGTGTTATGCTCTTTTTATTATAAAACTGATAAAGGTATGGCAGCAATAAAGAATAGGCAAAAGAAGAATCAAAAGGGGATGAAAATGGATTGAACAAAACACAAAACAACCACAGTCCTGTAAGATCCAGGGCTGTTGTAACAAGTTTTGATAAGTAGAGTTTGTCCCACAAGGATTGATGCTCTAAAAATAATAGTAGGTCTCCAGATCTGCTACAGATCTAGCAGCTCTAAACCTAAACTAGAAAAGCAACGTAAAGAGAGGGTGTTTTTGGTTGTCACTAAACTAAAAATAGAAAAAAAAATAAAAATAAAAACAACAATAAAAGAAAGGGGGTTTAGAGAAGGATGGAAATTGTTTCGTAAAATAAATAGAAAATGTGAGAAGTAAATAACTAGGGACTGATTTTTATTAAAAAAGACACTGCAAAGCAGAGCAAGAGTTGTATCTATAGATGTCTTTCATTTGGCTACAAGCTCAAATGCAAGATAGAAGAATCCAACTCAACCCTTAGATATGGATTAGTCCTAAGGCTATTAACTGTCTACTTAAATGGTCAGAAGATATCTCATGGATATACTCCAGTCATGGGGATTAAAAGCCAGAACAAGAAAATCACTGCAACCTCTATGTTTGCAAGGCTAAAAGCTCTTGCATCCATAGGAGCATACAATCTATAAAGATCTAAATGAAAAATACAAGAACAGTACAGATTGAATGGACCAGTTAAAACAACTTTCATTGCTTAAAAAGGAACTTCCAATGGTTTTCTCTCAAGGTTGTAGTCTCTACAAGACTCCAGACCCTTTACAATGCTATTATACAGTTCTTTTACAGCTTAGCTCAGCCCTAACTATTACATAGACTTAGCCAAACATGCTAAGATAAGGAAAGAAGAAAAGAAAAAGATGAACTAACCCTAAAAAAAACCTATGGCAAGAATATCCTCACGACTCCCTTGCTTCAGATGCTTTTTCCTGCCTGCTTACATGGCTTATATACAATCCATAAATTGACTTTTTGACTTGGCCAATCAGAGAAGAGAAGAATCAAATTAGTTAGGATTCTGCTGATGTAGCTCATTTTCAGCCAAGTTTTGCCCCTGACTATTGGGAAAAGTGTAACTCATTGGGAAATGTGGCTCATTTGCTATGGAAGGTCCACAAATGACCCTGAAGTCTGCATATATCAGCTAGAGCTCAAGCTTCGACAGGTTAAAGCTTCAGAATGCAAAACTCGAGAGGTGCTCGACAAGTAGAAAACTTTTGAACGTTGCTCGAGTGGATGGCTGCTGGAAAGTTCAGAATGGCTCAAGAAGTCTTTGAGAGGCTATATTGCTCTTTCTTTAATTGCTCGAGAACTACATCCATTCAACTACTTGAAAGGTTATTGTTATGATATGCTCGAGCACTACTCGAGCTGAAATTTTCGAAGGTGCATCTACTCGAGTGGAAGTTATCTAAAGGCCTAGAGCCGCTCGACAGTTGCTCGACATTGAAGTGCTGAAGCTGTATATCTACTTGAGGTAGCTTTGAGTGGATGATTTGTTGTACGCATAGCTGCTCGAGATTGCTTCAGATCTACTCGAGTGGTTGTAATGCAGCAGTCTTGATGTGCTCGAGTGTTTGCTGCAGCAGAGTTTTGAGCTGCTTGTGTGTGCTCAGTAGCTACTCGAGTTGAGACTTCTGATCCTATGCTGTTATGCACAGTCTGCTGCAGCACTCCACAATGCTTGGGTCCCACTTTTCTCTTATTGCAGGACTTCTAGGGGTCTAGGGCATGTTGAATAGCCCACATGGTGGGGACCACCATGGTTCAAACTCTGTAATTCCATCAACTTTAATATTGGACTCTCATTTCTCTCTTCTTAGCATTTGTGTGATGGATTACTGCTCATGCAACAGATTATTTCTAACTACAAAAACATGCTCAAAACTCAATTATTAAAAAGCTCTAAGGTCTAATAAGGGCTAGGTTAGGAGGTGAAAAGTTGTATAATTCAGTGATTAACACTCTCCCAAACCTAATATTTGCTAGTCCTCGAGCAAAGGGAAAAGTAAATAGTTTTTCTAAAAACTTTAAATGCCACTTTCGTAGGGAGCACGGATGCATTTAGCTTATGCATCAAGCCTTTTAAACCCTTAGGTGATCTCTAGTGGAGGAGTGAAGTTTCCTGAGGGTTTTAGTGAAGATACCCACAAACTTCATAATAAATTAGTG
Organism: Chloranthus sessilifolius; assembly: GCA_021018995.1. Lineage (NCBI taxonomy): Eukaryota > Viridiplantae > Streptophyta > Magnoliopsida > Chloranthales > Chloranthaceae > Chloranthus > Chloranthus sessilifolius. Next base: position 55,516,089 of record CM037593.1, on the reverse strand, counting down.
AAATATAGTGCAAACAGTGGAAAGTCAGATATCAACACATAAAGCTTCATTCCACATCTTAATCTTTCAAATTTCGAGGAGCTTAAAATAGTAATTGCAAACACTTAAATCAACATGTATTTCCATCACAACCAATTAGCTTACATCAAGAGTGTAGGGTGTGAAAATCAGTACTATGCTCACCATTAATTCAAAAAATAGGCTTAAACATTGCCCCAATAAATTTAATTTCAGACCCAATCCTCACCAGGTTTATCTCTCAACAAATGAATTCAAGGGTGTTCTCATTTTCTGCAGCTCAAGATTAGTTACAGTCCTCAAATAGATCGGCAAGCATGATCATCGGCATTTCTGCTAATTCCTGGCATCTTCATGTTCTTTTCACCATAGATTAGACATCCCTTTATCTCCACATGATAGCTCCCTTCACTTTGGATCATTGAGGACTTTTAGATGGGTTGTAATGTGGCTTATGGTTGAGGTTTAAAAAGAATAAAAGGGGTAGAGAGGGTTCAAAACTAAGAAATCAACTAAGAGATAGGGGGTAATTCAGGACTTCACCTTCTTCATCATAGCACTGCTTCATCTTCTTTGATGGATTATCAGATCTGAAGTGGCCAACTTCTTCTCTTCTTTTCAGTTTTTCAGATGAAGTACTTCTCTTGACTTCTCTTTTATTATTATTATTATTTTTTATGTTTTTTTTTTAATGGATTGCCACTACTATACAACTGATACACTTCTTCTAGATCACCTCTTCTCCTTCCATCAAATGTTGAACCCTGCTCACCTATCTTCAACATCTTTTCATGTTCCTTCTGAAATCTCAGAGTGAGGGTAAGGCTGAATCAGGTTAATGAGGTTTATATTCAATTAGTCTAGTGTTTGTAAAAAAAAATTAGATTTCAAGGCTCAAACAGTGTGAACAAAGGGAAGTTCAATGGATAAGAATTTCAGGCTCAAACTATCCAAATGATGGCCTTAAATCATGTCCTTGGTGTCATGAGTACTGTTGTTTTCCTAAGTGTGCATGATTTATTTGGATTTTGAAAATAGGTTTTTCAAAGGATGGATCATACTTTGATTAGAAAACTAGAAAAAAGAAAGAAATATCAGCACAGAGAGAAATTAATTAGCCTGCAAGATAAGGGCCAATTGTAGCAAGTTTTAAATGTACGTTAGTAAAAAATCGTCCACAGGGAATTGATTTAAAATGGATGAAAAACCTCCAGATCTGAGCTACCAGATCTGGCCTCTGATCCTATCTACAAAGCAAATAAGATGGGAGGTTGAATTTGTCACATTAACTAAATTATCTAAAAGTAAAATTTAAACTAAGAGATCTAGATCCGAGTTGAGGGAATTGGATGCAAAATTAATAAGAATGGAGAAATAACAGCTAACTTAAGCTTAGTAATAGATTGCAGAATGAGAAACAGTGTAATACAGTTGAGAAAGTATCAAATCTTCATCTGGCTACCAGCTCAGATCTAAGAGAAAATAATCCAATTCAAGGATTAGAATTGAGTTAAGCTTATGGCTATGATCTGTCCACTGTCATGGACACAGATCATCCAATAGTTTTCTTCTTCAATCCAAATTCTTGATTCAGAACATGAGCACCACTACAAATGCTGTAAGAACCAGCTTACAAACACAGATTCTCACAGGGATAGTGAATTAAGGGAAATTGCTTAGAAAATAGCAAATTTAAAGGAATCTAATGAGTGAGGAGATCACAATGAACCCTCAACATGAATCCGATTGAGAACGTACTGATGAAAGCAACCTTTTCAAATCCACCATTACAATTACAGAACACAGCTTAAAACAGCTCTCAGATTTGTAGTCTTGAATACAATTCTCACTTGAATTACACAAGTATCTCACAATTGTCTATTACAGACAAAAGCTAGGCTATTACAGAGGTTTCAGACAAGCTATCTTGATCGGAATTGGAAAATGGGGCAGCAGGAATGAAACTCAAATTCTGGATACCCAAATTGGGTAAATAGTTCATCTATTTATAGTTTTCCCCAAGTCCAGCTTAGATGTGCCTCAACCAATCAGAATTGATTAGATCTATATCAACTAATAGGAGTCGAGCATAGGGATCCAAATCTGTTCTAGCCAATCAGAACTGCTTGATATGGTTCAGCCAATCAGGAGACAGGGGCATCAATTCTGTTAGGTAATTCAAAAATCTATTTTGAGCTTCTAGAAGTTCCCGCCAAGTAATATCATCTTTGGGTGTTCACATGGAGTGGAATATGCCTCTGGTTCGTGCTCAGAATCTTCTTGAATCCCCTTGAGTTTTTAAATACATTGGCATGCGTGCAGAGATTACTAAAATACCGTTGTAGATGCTGAGAATCTTTAGAATATAATTTCGCACAGATTGGGGGCCTTTTCGAAAGGAAATGTGACTTCTGGAGCTCTATTCGCACAGATTGGAGGTCTTTTCAAAAGGAAAAGTAACTTCTGGAGCTCTATTCGCAAAGAACTGGTGCTATTCGCAAGGAGTTTTCTTCTTTTCGAAAGGATCATCAGCAAGTTTGGTACCTTTCGAATAGATCAGGTGCTCTTCAAAAACTAAGCCTGGAGCTTTAGTTCTTTTCGCAGTGTTCAGGTTCCTTTCGAATAGATCAGGAATCCTTTCGAATAGATCAATCCTTTCGAATAGCATTCTGTAGTGCATTCTTCTTTTCGAATAGCTCCAAACTTATTTCTAGGTTGAAACCAGGCCTTTGTCTCTTCTAGTTTAGGCATTTTGACAGCCAGTGAGGCTGTCCCTTCTCCTTCTTCTTTCAAATCAAGATGGGTCATCATCTTTTTGGCACTTTTAAGCTGCTTTCAGGGTTAAGCCTGCCTTTATTGTTAGCTGTAAAACAAACACTTAGAACACTTATTTATTTCCCTCAAAGGTCTATCAAGGCCCAGGTTAAGGGGTGGAAAATGGTATTTTCCAGTTCTCAACACACCCCCAAACCTAAGCTTTGCTAGTCCCTGAGCAAAGATAAAATTAAAAACAGAATGAAAAGCCACTTTTGTAGGGAGCACAGTTGCATTTAGCATATGCAACAAGCCTTTTAAACCCCTAGGTGATCCCTAGTGGAGGAGTGAAGTCTCCTCAGGGTTTTCAGTGAAGGTACCCACAAACTTCTCCAATAAATCAGTTAATATTAATGCAGTTTTGTTACAACAGACTTTCATCAAATAATAGATTATTCACACCTGCATCAGTCAAGCTGTAAGAGGATTCTCAAGAAAACATCAGTTCAAAATTGAAATTCTGCTATAATTCTTTTACCATTCACTTAGTTTGTGTCAAAAAGTTTAAAAAAAAAATTAATGGAAAGCTTGCCTTCTATTTGAGAATCCTGCTATTATGTTACCCCAAATAAGTTGATTTCAAACCCAACTCTCACCATGGTTGTCACTCAACATACAAGTAAGAGGGTTGTACTATTTCACACAGCTCAAGAGCAGTTACATCCCTCAAATAGGATTGTAAGCAGGAGCATAGGCATTGCTTTTCAGTTTTGAATTTACTGCTCTTTTCACCATAGATTACACAAATCCTTATCTCCATGTGACAGCTCAATCCATCTTTGATCAGTAAGGACTTTAACTTGGGTTGTAATGTGGCTTATGGGTGAAATTTATCAAGAATAAAGGGGTGGAATGGAGTTCAAAATTGAGAAGTCAGTGAAGGTAAGGAGGTGATAGACACACCTTCTTAATTCAGCACAATTTCATCTTCTTCCTTGAATTTTTAGAGCCAAAGTGGCCATCTTTTTCTCTTCCGTTTTCAATCTTCCAATGAAATGACTTTTCCTTTTTCCTTTTTTTTTTTTTTTTTTTTAACAAAGCAATATTGACTGGAATGCCACATTTCTTCTGTTGATACATCATTGCCTTCAATTATTTTTCTTTTACTTTTACCAAGCTGTTACCCAACTCATCTTTCTTCAGCTTTCTTTCCTTTACCTTCTGAATTCTTAGAGTGAGGGTTAGGCTAAATGAGGTTGATGAGGTTTCAAAGAAATCTTAGATTTATAAAGCTCAACTGGTGTGTATCAAGGGCAGTTTCAAAAGGTGGGGCTTTTTGCAGTTCAAACTGTCCAAAAGGAGGCCTTACATCATGTCTTTAATATCATAATTGCTGTCAAGCTATTTTAATTTGGATATGTGTAACTTCTAGTGATAACAAGCAGGTTCAAACAGTCCCTAGAGCAGAAAAAATTGCCAATTCCTACCTCCAAAGAATACATTTCAGGCTCAAATCTCACTGGGTGTGGTTTTCTATCAAATTCCTGAGGTATATCATCACTGTTTTCTCTCTTTTTAGGTTTACTAGAACATCAATTTTCTTTTGGGAATTTTCTTATATTTACTTCATGAAAGTATTAGAATTACACTAGAAATTAATATATTTACTTCATGAAAGTATTAGAATTACACTAGAAATCAATATATTTACTTCATGAAAGTTTTAACTTCCTCAATTTTCAAAAACAGGTGTGAAATCACTTCATTTTAAAAAATTCTGTTGATCATAAGCTGTATTAATATTAACTAAATTATTGGCATCTCTGTCACACCCCCAAACCTATGAGGAGCAGTGTCCTCACTGGTCCAGAAGTGGATAAGCAAAAAAAAAAGAAAAAAAAATATGCACAATGATAGAGAGGAAAGAAAAAATTGCACAGTAATGGACAAATCAACAGAAGTAAACAGTAAACATTAATTAAACACTAAACAAACAACAAAAAACAAAAAATATACAAGGTAGTCTAATAACTAGGGTCAAAATCTGTATCATAAGTTGGTTCAATGGGGACAGAACTGGAGTCAGTATTGGAGTCTGAACCAGATTTAGCTTTCTCTTGGATTGTGGCTTGGAGTTCGGTGTACTCTTCAGACTTGATCTTTCTGGTGAGGCCAATAAATTTTTCAAGTCTATCAGCCCTCAGTTTTTCTTGTTCAAGCTTCTCTTTTAACATGGCAACTGTGTGCTTCTCACTCCTAACCATCTAATAGGTTTGGTGCAGCAGATCCTGCATCTTCTCTCTCTCATATTGCATAAACAGCTCCAACTTCCGAATCTGGTCTTCATAAGGAGTTTTAATGTAAGCTTGAAGATCTGCAATCCCCTTAAGGATATCGCGAGAGATGTAAGGATTCTCTTCCATAGCCCTTTTAAGAGTGGAAAAACGTGGAATAGGAATGGAGTGGTAGGGGACCATATGTATCCCAGCAGTGGGAGTGGGGGAAGGTGAATCTAAAAGTAGTACTTCGGGTTCAGTTTGGGTAGCAAGGTCAGAGACAATGGGGAAAGGTGCCTCTACAAGCACTACCTCAGGTTCTGTTTGGGTAGCATGGTTAGAAGTGGAGGGTACTGTGGCTGAGGTAGTTGGTTGGGATGTGGAGACCAAGGTTTGGAGAATGGAATGTGTCACAGACTGGTTGTCTGTGTTGGTCTGCAGCTGGGCTTGGATAGATTGGAGGAAGGTGAAGATTTGGCTAATTGGGTCAGGTGTGTGTGTGGTAGGCAGAGTGGTGACTAGTATGATTGGTGTAGGCAATTGAAGAGTAATTGGTGGGATGACTGTAAAGGGGGAAGTAGCCAAATGAGTGAATTAGGGGGGATCAGGTACTGGGGCATATTCATGCCCAATATTCTCCAAGATGGATCCCATCAAGGATGAATAGGCCTCAGTGGTGAATATCTCAGGTTCAAAAGTATGGGTTATTTCAGGTGTATGAGCTAAATGCGCTGGTGAACCTGAGAAGTTTTGTAGGAGAGGAGTGCTAGGTGAGTTTACAACAAAATCTGTGGGAATATCTGGGAAATTGTTAGGTGAAATTGGTGGTGTAAGTATGGCTGGAATGGTTGGTGTTGGGGGAGAATCTGCAATGGGGATTGTGGTGGTGATGAGTGATGGAATTGCTAGGATAGGTGATGGGATAGGTGCTGTGATAGGTGAGGTGGTCATGATGATGGGCTCCTCAACATTGGTAGTAGGTTCAATGGCAACTACAGATGCAATGGGTGCAGCTAAAGAGCTGGTCACCTTAGGTTCAGGTATAGCAGCCTCCTGGACTGGCTCTGCCTCTTCCCTCATTCTATTCAACATGGTTTGGTTTGTAGTTCAAGCCCTCTTCCCAAAAGCATGAGGTGTTACAATCTCAAAAGGTTCTTGCTCATCAATGTCAAATTTAGCCCTTAGTAGGGCTGTGATCAACCTTCCAAATGGTATTCCAACCACTTTCTGTTCGTTCTTCATCTTGGCACTGATGTCAGCCATTGCTTCAAATATCAGCATAAGGGCATTGAAGAATTGCCCTTTAGAAAAGTGAAAAAGGGCCTCCAAAATGGGTGTCCTTCTTTCCTGAATGTGCCTAGTGACATGCAAACTCCCTCTCAAAATGGAATCCATCAGCAAAAATTGGGGTGCTAAGTCTCTCCTCATGATAGACTGCCCAGTTCCAACTATGCCTTGGGTTAGATGGGAAGCCATATCTCTAAAAGTGGCTGTCTCTGGTGCGGCCAAAGGGCCAGCAGGATCATACTGAAATGGTATCCCCAAGGCATTTCCAATGTCTTCATAAGTGATGGTTAAATCACAATCATCAATAAAAATTACCAGAGTTGGGGCATCAGCATCCTTCTCAGCCACTTTCACCATGTTTTGGTACCATAATCACACCATTCTAGGATAAATCTTCTCTGGAAGAGGGGTCAGGATATTACTCAATGAAGCATCCTTGATGTAGTTCAGCGATAACTTACAATCTGGTTTATTTAAGAAAAAATTATCATCCACATGAAGCTCTGGAATAAGCTTCTGAGCTTCAATGAAAGGGTTTGGAAGTTCCAAATGCTTAGGAAGAGGAGGAAGCTCAGTCTTAGGAATAGGGTCAGCTTCCGAGATGGGTTCCTCAATTCTAACCTTCTTTCCCTTCTCAATTATATCAACCTTATCCATCGACAATTTCCTCTTGGCTAAGGTTTTAGCTTTTCCTTTGGTGGAGGATTTGCTAGCTTTCTTAGTGGAAGACCTAGGGAACATCTTAGCCAACGATTTTTCTGCTTTCCCCATTTTAAAAATTTCTAACAACTCGTTCAAATAATACCTCCTTCTCATAATAATTAACAGACAACTCTCTTTAATCCCAGACAATGTATGCTCAAACAGAAATCAAATTTTTAAAGCACAGACAGAGGATATGGAGAGAAAAATACGAAAACCTAGGGTTTGCTCAAAATCTCTAACCGCTTGATCAAATCCACCAGAGTCACAGGCAAAAGATCCTTCTCTTCAATCTTAATCAGCGGAAAAAAAATGAAGGAAATTGGATCTGGATTCCAAAAGAACGCAGAGATGGAAAAAGATGGGTTTTTTGCGAAACAGGACAAGCTGGAAATGCTTTCGAATATGAAAAACCTCTATTCGAATGGCTTTAAATATGTTTAAATTTATTTCGCAAAGCCTCATTAATTCTTTTGAAAAGTTCAAAAAAGTCCTTTTCGAAAAGGAGAAAGGCATCAGTACCTTTCGCAAAACAAATGGCTTCAGAAACATCTGTTCAAAAAGATCTGCATCTATTCGCAAAGTTTACCATTCTTTTCAAGCAGTTGTGGTTACAGGTTCAGATCCTTTTCCAAAAGGAGTTTATACTTTTCGAACTGAATTTCCCTTTACGAATTGATTTTTTGCATTGACTGTAAAACTTTTTGAATTGACTGTAAAACTTTTCGAAAAGTATGAATTTACTTTTGAACAAATGCTCTGAAGTACAGAACAAAATTTCCATATTAAAATCATTGGAATCTATTATCTCAATCAATTAATACCACAAAGCTTTCAGAACTTATGATTCCTCAAAGAAAATTTAACTAAAACATGACTAAAATAGAGGAAAACAATTACACAAAACTATGCAAAAAATCACAGAACAGACACAGTTAAAATACATATGATACAATTGTATGACATTAGATTTGTGGAGGCTCATGATGATAGCTGGTCATCACAGGCTCCAAGATATTTTCAATGCATGGTTTGAGCCTCTTACCATTTACTTTCAAGGTTCTTCCATCACTTGGGTCCATAATTTCAACAGCTCCGGATAGGGATGCTCGAATGACAGTATATGGCCCTTCCCATCTGGATTGAGTTTTGAGTTGAATAACCATACCTTAGCGCCAGCTGTGAACTCTTTTCTCAACAAATTTTTATCATAGAAAGCCTTAACTTTTTCTTTGTAAGATCTTGCATTGGTGTATGCATCCATCCTCAGCTCTTCCAACTCAGAGAGCTGCAGTTTCCTGTGCTTACCAACAGTAGTGAGATCCATGTCTAAAGTTTTAATGGCCCAAAAGGCCTTATATTCTAACTCCACTGGTAAATGGCATGCTTTACCATAGACCAACCTTAATGGGGACATGCCAATTAGGGTCTTATAGGCTGTCCTATATGCCCACAATGCATCATTCAGCTTGAAGGACCAATCCTTTCTGTCCTTCCTCACAGTCTTTTCCAGTATATGTTTGATTTCTCTGTTGGAAATCTCCACTTGTCCACTGGTCTGTGGATGATATGGAGTAGCTACTTTGTGAGTCACAGAGTACTTTTTCAATAGAACTTCAAAATGCTTGTTACAAAAATGGCTTCCCCCATCATTGTTAATGGCTCTAGGGGAACCAAACCTGGAAAAGATGTTATCCTTTAAGAATTTAAGGACAACTTTGTGGTCATTGGTTTTAGTGGATATGGCTTTAACCCATTTGGATACATAATCCACAACTACTAAGATGAAATTAAAACCATTTGAAGGCGGAAAAGGTCATATAAAATCTATCCCCCAAATATCAAACAATTCAACTACCAAAATGGGTTGCAAAGGCATTGATTTTTTCTTGGAAATGCTGCCCAATCTCTGACAGTTCTGACAGGACTTACAGTGCTACAGTGCATCCTTGAAGAGTGTGGACCAATAAAATCCACATTGCAAAACCTTTGCAGCAGTTTTGTTTCCACTAAAATGACCTCCACAGGCCTGCTCATGACACATGAAAAGTATGTTGTGGAAGTCTTCTTCATGGACACATCTTCTAATGATTTGGTCTGCACAAATCTTGAATAGGTAAGGATCCTCCCAAATAAAATGTTTAACCTTTGAAAAGAAGAGATCTTTATCCATTTTATTCCAGTGTTGGGGGTCCTTCCAGTAGCCAAAAAGTTGACTATATTTGCAAACCAAGGGGTATGCACACATATAGCAAAAAGTTGCTCAGCAGGAAAATAATCATTGATAGGCAACCTATCAATCTCAGCAGTCAGAATTCTAGACAGGTGATTAGCCACCACATTCTCCACACCCTTTTTGTCTTTAATCTACAAATTAAACTCCTGCAATAGGAGGATCCACCCGATTAATCTTGGTTTGGTATCCTTCTTAGATAGAAGGTATTTTAGGGCTAAGTGGTCAGTGAACACCACAATTTGTGAACCCAAAACATATGACCTGAATTTCTCCAAGGAAAAAGCAACTGTCAGCAACTCTTTCTCAGTTGTTATGCAATTGAGTTGTGCATCAATCATTGATCTACTAGCATAAGCTATGATATGAGGCAGTTTATCCTTTCTTTGCCCAAGAACAGCTCCCAAAGCATAATCTGATGCATCACACATTAGCTCAAAGGGCAGGGAGTAGTCTGGAGACTGAAGTATTAGAGCTGAAATCAAGCAGTTTTTTAAGAATTCAAATGCCCTAAGGCATTCATCATTGAAAACAAACGGGACATCTTGGCATAATAAATGGAAAAGAGGCTTGGATATTTTACTGAAGTCCTTAATGAACCTCCTGTAAAATCCAGCATGCCCCAAGAAACTTCTGATTTGCTTAACAGTTTTGGGAGGAGGCAAATGTGCAATTAAATCTATTTTTCCTCTGTCCACCTCAATGCCCTTATGGGAGACAACATGACCAAGGACAATGCCTTGGGTTACCATGAAATGGCTCTTCTCCCAACTCAAAACTAAATTGGTTTCTTCACATCTCTGTAGCACCAGGCTGAGATGATGTAAACATTGGGCAAAACTATCTCCATATATTGAAAAGTCATCCATAAAAATCTCCATAAATTGGTCAATCATATCAGAAAAAATGGAGTACATACATCTTTCAAAGGTAGCAGGGGCATTACAAAGACCAAAAGGCATCCTCCTATAAGCAAAAGTGCCAAAGGGGCAAGTGAATGTGGTCTTTTCTTGATCTTGTGGATACATAGGAATCTGGTTGTAACCAGAGTAACCATCAAGAAAACAGTAATAAGCTTTTCCTACTAGCGTATCTAAAATCTGATCAATGAATGGAAGAGGGAACTGGTCTTTTCTGGTCATTGTGTTGAGCTTTCGATAATCAATATAGACCCTCCAACCAATTGTTTGTCTGGTTGAGATGAGCTCACCAAAATCTGAGGTTACAATAGTAATCCCAGATTTCTTAGGTACCACCGATGTAGGTGCCACCAAAGCTGAATCTGAGATGGGATAAATGACCCCTGCATCCAACAACTTAACAACCTCCTTCATGACCACTTCTTGCATATGAGGATTCAGCCTCCTCTGCATATCTCTAGAAGGCTTTGCACCTTCTTCCAAGTGAATTTTATGCATGCAAACAGCTGGACTGATTCCTCCTAAATCAGCAATAGTCCAGCCAATTGCCCTCTTATGCTGCTTCAATACAACTCTTCCTCCTGCTCCTCAGTGAGGGAGGAAGAGATAATCACAGGCAATGTTTTATGGTCTCCTAAAAATATATATTTCAAATTTTCTAGGAACTGTTTCAGCTCTACATCAGGTGGGCTGAGAAGAGAAGGGAACAAAGGTACCTTGGCTATTTGTGGAAGGGGAAAAACAACAGGTTTCCATGAAGAAAACCTTGCTGTCTGGACAGGAGTTTCTTGCACAGTGTTGACCTCTTCAGTCTTTAAGGCACAAGCTGTCATTTCCACAACATTTCTCCAAACATCTTCAAAATCTGTGGTTAAATCCTTACATTGCAAGAACTGTGGTAGAATTTCCTCTACCAGTTCATCCAACAAATCAACAAGAAAGCACTCCTCAGAACTGAACTGAGGCTAGGTAACTGCATTGTAAACATTTAACTTCATCTTCATATTTTGGAAGGACACTTCCATAATACCAGACCTGCATTGAATACAAGCATTGGCTATAGCCAGGAATGGTCTCCCCAAAATGACAGGGATGGAAGTTCTGCTTTTTGTAGGTTCCATGTCCAATACTAGAAAATCAGCAGGGTAGAAAAACTTATCTACTCCTACCAACACATCCTCAATCACCCAAACTGGCTTTCTTTTAGATCTGTCTGCTAGTTGTAACACCACATGAGTGGGTTTTAACTCTCTCAAACCTAGTTTCTCATATACAGAATATGAAAGCAGGTTGACACTAGCACCCAAATCTAATAAAGCCTTTTCAATGGTATGTTCCCCAATAATGCAAGAGATTGTGGGGATTCCAGGATCTTGGAGTTTAGGAGGTGTGGCAATGGACAAAACCGGTTTAACTTTCTCCACAGCAAAGACCTTGGATAACTGGATCCTAGATTTTCTTTTGTGTGTGCAAATGTCCTTCAAAAACATTGCATAGGCTGGGACTTGCTTTATTGCATCAAGCAAAGGAAGATTTATCTTGACTTGCTTGAAAGTCTCCATCATTTCGTCCATTTTTGTATTCCTTTTATTAAAAGGGGATGCAGATTTCATGGCATGGGGAAATGGTAAATGAGGAACTAGTCCTTCATTTATAGCCTTAGCATCGTCACCAGAATTTTTTTGATTTTTCTGTTTTTCATTTTTTTGATTTTTTTGAGGTACATCAGCACCCCCAATGCTAACATCATGCTGCTCCTGCAGCATGTTCCTAGCAATTTTGTCATTTTTTTCTTCTTCTTTTTCTATCTCCACAGTATTGTTTAGAACTCTTCCACTTCTCAAAGTGGTGATAGCTTTTACTTCTTCATAAGAAAAAGAAGCCTCTCCAACCATGAACTGTCCTTTGGGATAGTTCAAGGGTGGGCTGGGTAACCTGCCTTCCTCTCTTCTGGCAAAAGTATTTGAAAGTTGACCCAATGTATCTTCAATCTTCTTAATACTCTGACTGTGAAAGTTTACAGCCTGAGTTAAAGTCCCTAAATTTTGAAGTGAAGTTAGAACGTGGTCTTCAAAAGAAGGGGATCTGGAAGGAGGCTGAGCTAGGGCAGATTGATGTACAAGTTGTGCCATCTGTTGTGGAATGGGCTGCTGAAAATTAGGATTGGTATAGAAATTATGCTGGTATGGCTGAACAGTTTTCAAAGGTATTTGGTGCTTTGGTTGTTGCTGCTGTTGTGATTGATAATTGCCCTGGCTCCACCTTAAATTGGGGTGCCCTCTCCATGCATATTCATTAGATTGCAACTTTCCAAACGATTGGGCAGCATGAGCTTACTCCACCACTAGATTTGGGAACTGTGGTGCAGCTAGACATTGATCATGGGAATGAGTAGGGGACTGGCATATCAGACATGCGTCCTCTACTCTAGCAACCATTGGATTTTGAAATGAGTCCATCAATCTTTCAAACTTGGTGGTTAAATTGTCTACCTTCCTTTCCAACTCATGCACCTCATAAATCTTTCCCTTGGTAGTCTGCTCTTTATTCAACCGGGCAGGATTCTCATTGTCTCTTGACAGAGATTCTTGTTGGGTTGAATTTTCACCAATAACTTCAAATAGATCCCAGACCTCCTCAACTGTTCTTTGTAAATAGGTGCCTCCATAGGAGGCATCTACCATGTTCTTACCCTTTTGATCAATTCCCTGATAGAAGCTTTGAACAAGCTGCCATTGGGGAACTTGATGATGACGGCATTGCCTTAAAAGCTCCTTAAACCTTTCCCATGCTCATGGAAAGTTTCAGTTGAGTGTTGAGAAAAAGTAACAATGCTTTGTCTCAACTGGCTGGTCTTAGGACATAGGGAAGTATTTGGCTAAAAATTGACAATACAAATAATTCCAAGAAGTAATACTATTTGGTGGCAACATGGATAACCATGCTCTAGCTTTGTCCTTTAATGAAAAAGGAAAGAGCCTAAGCCTGGTTGCCTCTGGACCCAGTCCAGCTATGTTGAATGTGGTACAAAGAGATAAGAATTCATCCACATGCTTGGATGGATCCTCCTTACTCAAACCATGGAAGGAAGGAAGCATCTGGATAGTTGATGATTTGATTTTATAATTTCCTTCAACAGTAGGAAATTGAATGCAAAATGGGGAATTATATACACCAGGTGAAAAGTAATCCCTCAAGAGTCTAGGTTGCTCACCGATAGTAGCAGTCTCATCAAAATTCTGTGATGTTTGTCTGGTTCTTAATAGCCTTTCAGCTTCTAAATTCAGAGGGACAATCTCAGGATTGAGAGTCCTCCTACCAAACATACAACACAGATACAGAGAGAAAAATTATGCAAAGCAAACTTGTAATAATCCTTACTGAGTAGATTCGAAGCTCAAATGTATAGGAATAATTGCACATATTTAAGCAACAGAACAGTTAGCACTGATGTAAAATAATAATAAAAAACTTAGGTCTACATATATTAAAATCTATTCCTTGGCAGCGACGGCAAAAACATGTTGTTTTCCTAAGTGTGCATGATTTATTTGTATTTTGAAAACAAATTTTTCAAAGGATGGATCTTACTTTGATTAGAAAACTAGAAAAGTGAAAGAAATATCAGCACAGAGAGAAATTAATTAGCTAGCAAGATCAGGGCCAATTGTAGCAAGTTTTAAATGTAAGTGAGTAAAAGATCGTCCAAAGGGAATTGATTTAAAATGTGTGATAAACCTCCAAATCTGAGCTACCAGATCTGACCTCTGATCCTATCTACAAAGCAAATAAGATGGGAGGTTGAATTTGTCACATTAACTAAATTATCTAAAAGTAGAATTTAAACTAAGTGATCCAGATCCGAGTTGAGGGAATTGGATGCAAAATTAATAAGAATGGAGAAATAACAGCTAACTTAAGCTTTAGTAATTGATTGCAGAATGAGAAATAGTGTAATACATTTGAGAAAGTATCAAATCTTCATCTGGCTACCAGCTCAGATGTAAGAGAAAATAATCCAATTCAAGGATTAGAATTGAGTTGAGCTTATGGCTATGATCTGTCCACTGTCATGGACACAGATCATCCAATAGTTTTCTTCTTTAATCCAAATTCTTGATTCAGAACATGAGCACCACTACAAATGCTGTAAGAACCAGGTTACAAACAAAGATTCTCACAGGGAAAGTGAATTAAGGGAAATTGCATAAAAAATAGCAAATCTAACGGAATCTAATGAGTGAGGAGATCACAATGAACCCTCAATATGAATCCGATTAAGAACGTACTGATGAAAGCAACCTTTTCAAATCCACCATTACAATTACAAAACACAGCTTAGAACAGCTCTCGGATTTGTAGTCTTGAATACAATTCTCACTTGAATTACACAAGAATCTCACAGTTGTCTATTACAGTCAAAAGCTAGGCTATTACAGAGGTTTCAGACAAGCTATCTTGATCGGAATTGGAAAATGGGGCAACAGGAATGAAACTCAAATTATGGATACCCATAACATTTCTCCAAACATTTCTTCAAACATTTTCAAAATTTGTGGTTAAATCCTTACACTGCCAAAACTGTGGTAGAGTTTCCTCTACCAATTCATCCAACAAATCAACAAGAAAGCATTCCTCAGAGCTGAACTGAGGCTGGGTAACTACATTATAAATATTTAACTTCACCTTCATATTTCTGAAAGACACTTCCTTAATACCAGACCTGCACTGAATACAAGCATTGGTTGTAGCCAGGAATGGTCTCCCCAAAATGACAGGGATGGAAGTTCTGCTTTTTGTAGGTTCCATATCCAATACCAGAAAATCAGCAGGGTAGAAAAACTTATCTACTCCTACCAACACATCCTCAATCACCCCAACTAGCTTTCTTTCAGATCTGTCTGCTAGTTGTAACACCACATGAGTGGCTTTTAACTCTCCCAAACCTAGTTTCTCATATACCGAATATGGAAGCAGGTTGAGACTAACACCCAAATCTAATAAAGCCTTTTCAATGGTATGTTCCCCAATAATGCAAGGGATTTTGGGGATTCTAAGATCTTGAAGTTTAGGAGGTGTGGCAATGGACAAAACCTATTTAACTTTTTCCATAGCAAAGACCTTCTTGGATAACTGGATCCTAGATTGTCTTTTATGTGTGTATATGTCCTTCAAAAATTTTGCATAGGCTGAGACTTGCTTGATTGTATCAAGTAAAGAGAGATTTATCTTGACTTGCTTGAAAGTCTCCATCATCTCGTCTATTTTTGTATTCCCTTCATCAAAAGGGGATGTAGATTTCATGGCATGGGGAAATGGTTAATGAGGAACTAGTCCTTCATTTACAGCCTTAGCATCATCACCAATTTTTTTTTGATTTTTCTGTTTTTCATTTTTTTAATTTTTCCGAGGTACGTCAGCACCCTAAATGCTAACATCATGCTGCTCCTGCTGCATGTTCTTAACAGTTTCCTCATTTTTTTCTTCTTCTTTTTCTGTATCCACATTGTTATTTACAACTCTTCCACTTCTCAAAATAGTGATAACTTTTACTTCTTCATGTGAAACAGAGGCCTCTCCAACCATGAACTGTCCTTTGGGATTGTTCAAGGGTTGACTGGGTAACCTGCCTTCCTCTATTCTGGCCAAAGTATTTGAAAGTTGACCCAATGTATCTTCAATCTTCTTTATACTATGACTGTGAAAGTTTACAGTCTGAGTTAAAGACCCTAAATTCTTGAGTGAAGTTAAAACTTGGTCTTCAAAAGAAGGGGATCTGGAAGGAGGCTGAGCTAGGACAGATTGATGCACAGGTTGTGCCATCTGTTGTGGAATGGGCTGCTGAAAATTAGGCTTGGTATAGAAATTCTGCTAGTATGGCTGAACAATTTTGAAAGCTACTTGGTGCTTTGGTTGCTGCTGCTGTTGTGATTAATAATTGCCCTGGCTCCATCTTAAATTGGGGTGCCCTCTCCATGCATATTCGTTAGATTGCAATTGTCTAAACGATTGGGCAGCATGAGCTTGCTCCACCACTAGATCTGAGAACTATGGTGCAACTGGACATTGATCATGGGAATGAGTAGGGTACTGGCATATCAGACATGCCTCCTTTACTCTAGCAACCATTGGATTTTGAAATGAGTCCATCAATCTATCAAACTTGGTGGTTAAATTATCCATCTTTCTTTCCAACTCATTCATCTCATAAATCTTTCCCTTGGTAGTCTGCTCTTTATTCAACCGAGCATGATTCTCTATGTCTCTTGACAAAGATTCCTGTTGAGTTGAATTTCCACCAATAACTTCAAATAGGTCCTAGACCTCCTCAACTATTTTTTGCAAATAGGTGCCTCCACAGGAATCATCTACCATATTCTTACCCTTTTGATCAATTCCCTGATAGAAGCTTTGAACAACCTGCCATTGGGGAACTTGATGATGAGGGCATTGCCTTAAAAGTTCCTTAAACCTTTCCCATGCATCATGGAAAGTTTCAGGTGAGTGTTGCGAGAAAATAACAATATTTTGTCTCAACTGGCTAGTCTTAGACATAGGGAAGTATTTGGCTAAAAATTGACACTACAAATCATTCCAAGAAGTAATACTATTTGGTGGCAACATGGGCAGCCATGCTCTAGCTTTGTCCTTTAATGAAAAAGGAAAGAGCCGAAGCTTGGTTGCCTCTGGACCCAGTCCAGCTATGTTGAATGTGGTACAAAGAGACAAGAATTCATCAGCATGCTTGTATGGATCCTCCTTACTCAAACCATGGAAGGAAGGAAGCATCTGGATAGCTGATGATTTGATTTCATAATTTCCTTCAACAGTAGGAAATTGAATGCGAAATGGGGAATTATATGCACCCGATGCAAAGTAATCCCTCAAGAGTCTAGGTTGCTCACCCATATTAGTAGTCTCAGCAAAATTTTGTGATGTTTGTCTGGCTCTTAGTAGCCTTTCAACTTCTAAATTCAGAGGGACAATCTTAGGATTGAGAGTCCTCCTACCAAACATACAACACAGAAACAGAGAGAAAAATTATGCAAAGCAAACCTGCAATAATCCTTACTGAGTAGATTCCAAGCTCAAATGTATAGGAATAACTGCACATAGTTAAGCAATAGAACAGTTAGTATTGATGTAAAATAAAATAAAATAAAAAAACATTGGTCTACCTATTTTAAAATCTATTCCCCGGCAACGACGCCAAAAACATGTTGTTGTCCTAAGTGTGCATGATTTATTTGTATTTTAAAAATAGATTTGCAAAGGATGAATTATACTGAAATTGGAAAACTAAAAAGAATAACAAAATATCAGCACAGAGAGAAGTTAATTAGCCTGCAAGATTAGGGCCAATTGTAGCAAGTTTTAAATGTAAGTGAGTAAAAGATCGTCCACAGGGAATTTATTTAAAATGTATGATAAACCTCCAGATCTGAGCTACCAGGTCTGGCCTCTGATCCTATCTACAAAGCAAATAAGATGGGAGGTTGAATTTGTAACATTAACTAAATTATATAAAAGTAAAATGTAAACTAAGTGATCCAAACCCGAGTTGGGGGAATTGGATGCAAAATTAATAAGAATGGAGAAATAGCAGCTACTTAAGCTTAGTAATTAATTGCAGAGTGAGAAATAGTGTAACACAGTTGAGAAAGTATCAAATCTTCATCTGGCTACCAGCTCAGATGTAAGAGCAAATAATCCAATTAAAGGATTAGAATTGAGTTGAACTTATGGCTATGATCTGTCCACTGTCATGGACACAGATCATCCAATAGTTTTCAATCCAAAGTCTTGATTCAAAACATAAGCACCACTACAAATGTTGTAAGAACCAGGTTACAAACACAGATTCTCACTTGGATAGTGAATTAAGGGAAATTACTTAAAAGCAGCAAATCTGAAGGAGCCTAATGAGTGAGGAGATCACAATGAACCCTCAACATGAATCCGATTGGGAACGTACTGATGAAAGCAACCTTTTCAAATCCACCATTACAATTATAGAGCACTGCTTCAAACATCTCTCAGATTTGTTGCCTTGAATACAATTCTCACTTAAATTATAGAAGTATCTCATAGTTCTCAGTTACAGACAAAAGCTAGGCTATTACATAGGTTTCAGACAAGCTATCTTGATCTGAATTGGAAATGGGGCAGCAGGAATGCAACTCAAATTCTGGATGCCTAAATTGGGCAAATAGTTCGTCTATTTATAGTTTTCCCCAAGTCCAGCTCAGATGTGTATTAACCAATCAGAATTGGTTAGATCCATATCAACTAATAGGAGTCGAGCATAAGGATCCAGATCTGTTCTGGCCAATCAGACCTGCTTGATCTGGTTCAGCCAATCAGGAGACAGAGGCATCAATTCTGTTAGGAAATTCAAAAATTTGTTTGAGCTTCTAGAAGTTCCCGCCAAGTAATTTCATCTTTGGGTGTTCACATGGAGTGGAATATGCCTCTGGTTCATGCTCAGAATCTTCCAGAATGCCTCTGAGTTTTTAAATGCATTGGGGCACATCTAGAGATTACTGAAATACCCTTACAGATGTTGGGAATCTTTAGAATACGATTTTGCACAGATTGGGGGCCTTTTCGAAAGGAAATGTGACTTCTGGAGCTCTATTCGCACAGATTAGAGGTCTTTTCAAAAGGACAAGTAACTTCTGGAGCTCTATTCACATAGATCTGGTGTTGTTCGCAAGGAGATTTCTTCTTTTTGAAAAGATCATCAGCGAGTTTGGTTCCTTTCAAATAGATCAGGTGCTCTTCGAAAACCAAGTCTGGAGCTTTAGTTCTTTTCGCAGTGTTCAGGTTCTTTTTCAATAGATCAGGAATCCTTTTGAATAGATCAGGAATCCTTTTGAATAGCATTCTGTAGTGCATTCTTCTTTTCGAATAGCTTCAAACTTATTCCAGGATGAAACCAGGCCTTTGTCTTCTATAGTTTAGGCATTTTGACAGCCAATGAGGTTGTCCCTTCTCCTTCTTCTTCCAGATCAAGATGGGTCATCATCTTTTTGGTACTTTTTAAGCTACTTTCAGAGTCAAGCCTGCCTTTGTTGTTAGCTGTAAAACAAACACTTAAAGCACTTATTTAGTTCTCTCAAGGGTCTATCAAGGCCCAGATTAAGAGCTGAAAAATGGTATTTTCCAGTTCTCAATAGTTACGCACCAAGACAACATTTTCCACATCAGTTCCCCCATCCAAGCCTATTAATTTTACCACCACCACAGCTCAGAACCCCCTCCTTTGAGGAGCAGGTTTTGTCTACATTGCAAAACCTCGGCTCTGTTTCACAAATTATGGATTCCCACGTGCAGAGCATTAGGAAAATTGAGGACCAGCTTGGTTATATCTCAAATGCTCTAATGAGAAGAGAAGAGGGTCGGCTCCCGAGCCAAACTGTGAATAATCCAAAGGGGCACACTTGATTGTTGAAGTCTCTTCAAGTCATGAAGAAACTAGAGCCATTAGTGCCTCGAGGAATGGGAAAGAGGTGGTAGACCAAGATGTTGTAACTGCAAAAAGGCTGTGCATTCAATGAGAAGCTGAATAAATAGGGGCTATTGTATAGCCCCAGATGAAAAATAAAAATTTCAAAGGTAAAATAAAATAATAATAATTGTTTTTAAAATATAAAAAATATCAGTTGAACCCCATTTCCTCATGCTTTTAAAGAGCCTTTCCCTTCTTGAAAAGAGAAGGCTTTGATGGAGGAAATGAGGCCTGTTGTTCAGTTGCTATCCTTGATGGATGAAATGGGCTGAGGAGTGTGAAATTATAGTGTTTGGACTGAGGAGGCACCCACCCATGTGTTCCCTTAGCCTTCTTTTGATTGCCCACCTGCTATGGAGTTGGAGCTGCTCCCTTAATCTAGCATGAAACTATCAACTACTGAGATGAAAGATCTCAAGTTTGATGCAAATGCAAAGGTATGGCCTTTCATTTTTATATTGCAATTCATTCTATTTCAGCTGAGTCTAGATGGGAGACCAAAATTTCTGTCATTCATGCACCGCCATCCGGACTGTTTTTTATAAATTGTGTTGTGTGATCTAATTTTTGTATGAATCCTGCTTTACAATGTGTGTTATTGTTGCTGTTCTAAATGTGCATGATTTATTTGTGTTTTGAAAACAGACTTACAGATTATGAATTGTACTGAATTTGGAAAATTAAAAAGAATAAGAAAATATCAGCACAGAGAGAACTTAATTAGCCTGCAAGATCAGGGCTAATTGTAGCATGTTTTAAATGTAAGTGAGTAAAAGATCATCCACAGGGAATTGATTTAAAATGTAAGATAAACCTTCAGATCTGAGCTACCAGATCTGACCTCTGATCCTATCTATAAAGCACATAAGATGGGAGGTTGAATTTGTCACATTAACTAGATGATAAAAGTAAAAATTAAACTAAATGATCCAGATCCGAGTTGGGGAGATTTGATGTAAATTAATAAGAACGAAGAAATAATATCTAACTTTGATTTAGTACTTGGTGCAAAATGAGACTAAATGTAGATCAAATGAGATATGATCCAATCTTCATCTGGCTACAAGCACAGATGTAAGAGAAAGTAATCTAAGTCAAGGATTAGAGTTAAGCTTATGGCTATGGCCTGTCCACTTTAATGGGCACAGACCATCCAATAGTCTTTAATCTGGACCCTCAATTCAGAACGAGAATATCACTATAAATGTTGTGAAAAAGTTAGGTTACAAATGCTAATTTTCATAGGAGTAATGAATTAAGGGAAATTGCTTGAAAAACAGTAAATCTAAAGGAGTCTAGTGCAGTCAGGAGATCACAGGGAACCCTTAACACAAATCCAATTAAGAACATACGGTTCACATCAACCTTTTCAAATTCACCATTACAATTACAGAGCTCAGCTTAACAGCTCTCAGATTTGTAGTTTTGAATACAATTCTCTCTTGAATTACAAAATTATCTCATAGCTCTCAATTACAAATAAAAGCTAGGCTATTACAGGAGTTTCAGACAAGCTATCTGAAATGAAAATGGGGGAATAGAAATGAAACTCAAAATCTGGATACCCAAATTGGGCAAATGGTTTATCTATTTATAGTTTTCCCCAAGTTTAGCTCAGATGTGTATCAACCAATCAAAATTGGTTGGATCTATATCCACCAATAGGAGTCGAGTGCAAGGATCCATATTTTTTTTGGCCAATCAGAACTGCTTGATTTGGTTCAGCCAATCAAGTGACAGAAGCATCAATTCTGTTATGTAATTCAAAAATCAGTTAGAGCTTCTAGAAGTTCCCGCCAAGTAATCTCATTTTCAGGTGTTCACATGGGGTGGAATATGCCTTTGGTTCGTGCTCAAAATCTTTTGGAATGTCCCTGGGTTTTTAAATGCATTGGGGCACGTTCAGAGATTACTGAATTACCCTTGCAGATGCTGGGAATCTTCAGAATATCATTTCGCACAGTTTGGAGAACTTTTCGCAAAGTTCTGTGGCTTCTGAAGCTCTTTTCGTACAGGTCTGGTGTTGTTCGTAAGGGGTTCTCTTCTTTTCGAAAAGTTCCTAAATCCTTTCGAAGAGTTCAGATTCTCTTCGAAAACTAAACCTAGAGGTTTTCGTACTTTTCGTAGATTTCAGGTTCTTTTCGAAAAGTTCAGGTTCTTTTCGAAAAGCAATTTGTACTTCCTTTTGCTGTTCGAATAGCTTCCAATCCTCCTTCCAGGTTGAGATTAGGCCTTTGACCTCTGTGGTTTATGCATCTTGCCAGCTAGTGAGTTTGTCCCTTCTCTTTCTTCCATTAGTTTCACCAGAGTTCTCATCTTTTTGGCACTTTTAGGCTGCTTTCAGGGTTAAGCCTGCCTTTATTGTTAGCTGTGAAATAAGCACTTAAAACACTTATTTAGTTCTCTCAAAGGTCCATCAAGACCCAGGTTAAGGGGTGGAAAATGGTATTTTCCAGTTCTTAACACACCCCCA
This sequence comes from Chloranthus sessilifolius, assembly GCA_021018995.1. NCBI lineage: Eukaryota > Viridiplantae > Streptophyta > Magnoliopsida > Chloranthales > Chloranthaceae > Chloranthus > Chloranthus sessilifolius. Next base: position 55,493,915 of record CM037593.1, on the reverse strand, counting down.
AACCTAAGCTTTGCTAGTCCCTGAGCAAAGACAATATTAAAAACAGAATGAAAAGGCCACTTTTGTAGGAAACACAGTTGCATTTAGCATATGCAACAAGCCTTTTAAACCCCTAGGTGATCCCTAGTGGAGGAGTGAAGTCTCCTGAGGGTTTTCAGTGAAGGTACCCACAAACTTCTCCAATAAATCAGTTAATATCAATGCAGTTCTGTTAAAGCAGACTTTTATCCAGTCAGGTTATTCACACCTGCATCAGTCAAGCTGTAAAAAGATCTTCAAGAAAACATCAGTTTAAAACTAAAATTCTGCTGTAATTCCTTTTACCATTCACTCAGTTTGTGTCAAAAAGTTTTTACAGGAAAAATTAATGAAAAGCTTGCCTTCTATTTGAAAATTCAGTTTTGATGTTACCCCAAATGATTTGATTTCAAACTCAACTCTCACCAGGGTTTTCACTCATCATGCAAATAGGAGGGTTGTACTATTTCACACAGCTCAAGAGCAGTTACAATCCTCAAATAGGACTGTAAGCATGAGCATAGGCATAGCTTTTCAGTTCTGAATCTACTACTCTTTTCACCATAGATTACACAAATCCTTATTTCCATGTGCCAGCTCAATCCATCATTGATCAGTAAGCACTTTGACTTGGGTGGTACTGTGGCTTATGGGTGAAATTTATCAAGAATAAAGAGGTGGAATGGAGTTCCAAATTGAGAAGTCAGTCAAGGTCAGGAGGTGGTAGACACACCTTGTTCATTTCAGCACAATTTCATCTTCTTCTTTGAATTTCTAGAGCCAAAGTGGCCATCTTTTTCTCTTTCTTTTTCAAATTTCCAATGAAATGGCTTTTCCTTTTTTTTTTTTTTTTTTTTTTAAGGGACATTGACTAGAATGCCATATTTCTTTTGTTGATACATCATTGCCTTCAATTATTTTTCTTTTTCTTTTACCAAACTGTTACCCAACTCTCCTTTCTTCAGCTTCCTTTCCTTTACCTTCTGAATTCTCAGAGTGAGGGTTAGGCTAAATGAGGTTGATTAGGCTGGTTTATGAGGTTTCAAAGAAATCTTGGATTTATAAAGCTCAACTGGTGTGTATCAAAGGTAGTTTCAAAAGGTAGGGCTTTTTGAAGTTCAAACTGTCAAAAAGGAGGCCTTACATCATGTCTTTAATATCATGATAGCTGTCAAGTTATTTCAATTTGAATATGTGTAACTTCTAGTGATAGTAACCAGGTTCAAATAGTCCCTAGAGCAGAAAAAATTGCCATTTCATATCTCCAAAGAATACATTTCAGGCCCAAGTTTCATTGGGTGTAGTTTTCTATCAAATTTCTGAAGTATATCATCACTGTTTTCTCTCTTTTTAGGTTTACTAAAACATCATTTTTATTTTGAAAATTTTCTGACATTCACTTCATGAAAGTATTGGAGTTACACTAAAAATCAATTTTAAATAGTTTTAACTTCCTCATTTTTCAAAACAACAGGTGTGAAATTACTTTATCTTCAAAAATTTTGCTGTGATCATAAGCTGCGTTGATTTTAACTAAACTATTGGTAATTCTGCTACACCCCCAAACCTATGATGAGCAGTGTCCTCACTGGTCCGAAGTGCATAATCAAAGAAAAGAAAACAATTAAACAGAAATCATAATGGCAGAGAAGAAGGAAAAGAAATGCACAGTAATTACTTAATTAACAAAAGTTAACAGAAAGCAGGAATTACATATGATAGACCCACAAAACAAACATGTACAATGTATTATAATAACTTGGGTCAAAATCTGTATCATAAGTTGGTTCAATGGATCAGAACTGGAATCACTGTTAGAGTCTGAACTTGAGTCAGTATTGGAGTCTGAACTCGATTTAGCCTTCTCCTAGATTGTGCCTTGCAACTCGGTGTATTCCTCAGATTTGATCTTTTTGGTGAGGCCAATACACTTTTCAAGTCTAGAAGCTCTCAATTTTTTCTGTTCAAGCTGTGCTTGCAACATGGTGACCTTGTGCTGTTCACTCCTAACCATCTGAAAAGTTTGACCCAGTAGGTCTTGCATCTTCTCTCTCTCAAATTTCATGAACAACTCTAATTTTTGAATCTGGTCATCATAAGGGGTTCTAATGTAAGTTTGTAGATCAGCTAACCCCTTGAGGACATCGCAACAGACATAAGGGTTCTCTTCCATAGCCCTTTTGAGAGTGGCAAATCTGGGTATGGGAATGGAGTGGTAGGGGACCAAAGGTATCCCAACAGTGGGAGAAGAGGAGTCCAAAAGTACTACCTCAGGTTGAAGGGGACTCAAAAAGTCACCATGTTGAGTAGCTTGATCAGAGACATTGAGGAAAGTTGAAGGGGACTCAAAAAGTACTACCTCAGGTTCTGTTTGGGTAACATTGTCAGCAGTGGTGAGGATGGGTGGATCTACAAAAACTACCTCAGGGTCTGTTTGGGTAGCATGTTCAACAACAACAGGTGCAGTGGCTAAGGTGGTTGTTTGGGATGTGGAGGCTAAGGTTTGGAGAAGGGCATTTGTTACAAACTGATTATCTGTGTTGACTTGTAGTTGTGTTTGGATGGATTGGAGAAAGGTGAATATTTGGCTAATTGTGTCAGGTGTGGGTGTGGTATGCAAAGTAGGGAATGGTAAAATTGATGTAGATTGGTGAGGGTCAATGGGTGAGATGGTTGTGAAGGGGGAAGTAGCCACATGGGTGAAATGAGGAGGGTCAGGTAGAGGTGTAGATTCAAGTCCAATGTTCTCCAAGATAGCTCCCATTAATGATGAATAGACCTCTATTGTCAATATCTCAGGTTCAAGGGTATGAGTGATTTCAGGTGTACGATTTGAAGAAGCTGGTGAATCTGGGAAGCTTGGGATAAGGGGAGTGCTAGGAGATTGTTCCACAAACTCTGTGGCCATACTTGAGACATTGGTAGGGGAAATTGGTGGTGTAAGAGTGATTGGTGTGGTTGGTGTAGAGGGAGAGTCTACAATTGGGATGATGGTGGGTATGAGTGATGGAACAATTGGAATAGGTGAAGGAATGAATGTGGGTGAAGTGGGTAGGATGATGACCCCTTCAACAATGGGTGCAGTTGAAGAGCTGGGCACCTCAATAGTGACAGTTGGTTCAACACCAGCTGCAAGTGGAATGGGTGCAGCGGAAGAGCTGGGCACCTCAGGGTCAGGTATAGGAACTTCATGGGCAGCTGTAGGGGCTGGTTCAAGTGTAGAAGGTTCTGCAGGAGCTGGTGCAACTTCTTCCCTCATTTTATTTAACATGGTTTGGCTTGTGGCCCAAGCCCTTTTTCCAAATGCATGAGGGGAGATAATCTCGAATGGCTCTTCCTCATCAATGTCGAATTTTGCCCTTAACATGGCTATGATCAGCCTTCCAAATGGTATGCCAGCTCTTTTCTGTTCCTTTTTCATCTTGGCACTGATGTCAGCCATGGCTTTAAAAATGAGCATAGGGGCATTAAAGAATTGCCCCTTAGAGAAATGAAAGAGGGCCTCCAAAATTGGTGTTCTTCTTTTCTGGTTGTGCCCGATGACATAAAAAGATCCCCTCAAAATGGAGTCCATTAGCAAAAATTGAGGTGCTAAGTCTCTCCTCATGATGGACTGTCCACTGCCAACTATGCCTTTGGTTAGATGTGCAGCCACTTCCCTAAAAGAAGCTGTCTCTGGGGCAGCCAAAGGGCCAGTCGGGTCATGTTGAAATGGGATCCCTAAAGTATTTCCAATGTCTTCATAAGTGACAGTTAAATCGCAATCATAGTCATTTCACTCCACATTTGTGTTCTAATTTTTACCATCTCACCATTTTAAATAACTTCAGTAGTCTTGGGAAATCCGATAACAAGTTTTTAGTAGACCTGAGTTGTATTATATTTTATTTTACCACTATACAAAATTAAGAATAATCAGTTGTAAAAAAAGCAGTGATTTTTTTTTACCACTATACAAGACAGTGGTTTATGAACTTCAACAACGACTGCTCTTAACAATCATACAAAAACCCACTGCTTTTGGCAGTGGTTTTTTTATGCAAATTTAAAAAAAAAAAACTATTTAAAAAAAAAAAATTACATTGGCGATTTTTTATGCAATTTTTTTTTAAATAATATTTTTTTTATGTTTTTTTTAATACTTTTATTAATGCAATTTTTTAAATACTTTTTTTTAATGTAATATTTTTAAGTTTAATCCTTTAAAAAAAAATTATTAATATCATATTTAGACACATCCATTCAACTCAAATGCAAATCATTCAATGACATTAATAAAAAAAATAGATGTCCGATTCTTTTATTCAAACAAAAAGTTGCATCTCAACCTATGATCCAACCTTTCAAATCAGTCAAACATTTAAAACTCTACATGCCCAATCTTTTTATTCAAATAAAAAGAAGACAAGAAAGAGAGTTAACAATCTAAAGACCCCATGGCTCATTTTCAAAATAAAAGAAAAAAAAAGTTAAATTTGCTTTGCCTCTCCTGCCAAGTGTCCCCGTCTCCTAGTGATCCATTTGAGGTGAGCTTCAAATCGGAAAGGTTTTCCTGAAATCAAAAGGAGAACATCATTAAACTGAGATAGTGATGGCTTCCAACCTGGTACCTGTTTGCTACACAATATATAGGTATATCATTTTTTTAACAGATCCACGTCAGGTCCAAAAGTGGATAAAAGGTCGGGGTCCAAAACTAAAAATGCAATTAAACCTATGAATCAAGGAGTGCAAGAAAAGTACATGATCCTGATAAATACATATGACAAAATGCATTGACTTATAGAAAATACTCCAAATTTCAATTTTATGCTAATGATAAGTATAAAAAGAAATACAAATTTATATAAATATAAATACCACCAGAAGGCATAAGTATAAATAGAAATACAAACTTTATCATCATACCCATGGTGTACAAATGTGTTCGGCCCTCCCGTTCTCACATTCTCCCCCAAATATGTCAATCCTTTAAGAAAACAATAGAGTATCCTTGTCTATCCCTGCATTTAAAGGAATTGGTGTGAATATGTATTGCAAAGTTTGCTTGTATAGGCAATAACACAAAATTGTTCAAAAATTACCAGCAAAAAGAACAAGACCATCGTGGATACTCTTGCCAAGTCTGTTGAAATAGTGTTAAAGGAGCTGGAAACTGCAAATGCAGAAATCCGAAACCTTAGATTTATGCGTATAACAGCAGTTGTGTATGGTAATGCATCATTCCATTGTGTCAAATCTGCATAGGAGACTGTTAAATGACATTTTTCAAAAAATATTGGGATCTCTTGGCGATAGAAGTTACGTGTGTGTTTGTGTTTGTGTGTATTAAGTAGTGCCTACTGCCTACACACAAAAGCATATAATTATAGAAAATTATTCATTACCTGATGTCTCCAATAAAGTCAGTGGAAACCACATCATCTTCTGTGTATCCCCAAATTCCTTCTTCGCCTTCGTCCTCGGCTACTTCCTCCACCTGAACCATCAAGAACAATAAATAATTCAGACTCCCATGACCATCTCTATGGTGCAAGTAAACAACAAGGACAACATAATTTGGATCTTCATGTGTAGAGCAGCACTCAGGTCCTCCTGGGAGAGCCTAGTATTGGATCCATCCAATTTAAATAACCTTGAAATAAGATTCTGTCATTCAAAGCAAAAGAAAGACATGGACAGTTTCAAGTATTTATGCTTATATACAGTTTAGACCTGATGGAGATCAATAACCAAAAGGAGATGATGCTAGATAATATACATGAGAGGCCCCCCTCTTCCCAAAGGGTTGAAGTTTTGGTTGAAAATTTGGTTGATTAGAGAGCTTAAGAGAGAAAAAGTCCTAGTGAGAGAAAATGCCATTTATTTTCCAAAATTCCAGCAAGCTTAGATCACCTATTCCACCCCATTTCAACCATGAGATCACCTTCTTTTAGCCAAAACCTATTCCTTAGCTTCACTCTACACCCCCTACCTATCAAATCATTGTATTAGAGTCCATTTCCATACCATTCAAGCCATCGGAAGCATGCCAAAGCGAAGATCTTCCACGGTGCAACAAGGGCCCGTGAGCTCCGGCTCACCCCTCTCTTCCTCTTCCTTCTTGGTGTCTCCTCCGTCCAAGGATTCAAGCCGTTACGCCGCCGAAATTTCGGTTTGGCTCAAAGCTTGATAGGACCGTATTGCCTTCGGTCAAGGGGAAGCTCCGCCCTTTTTTTTTTTATTTTGGCCATAGATAGAGACCGCTACGTGCGGATTGATCGGGTGCCTAAACCCTTCCCGATCGATAACCGAAGCCCCTACCCTAGAGCCTTTGGCAAAGACCAGTAAATCATAGTCATATTTAGCACTTCGGTGCTCAAAATATCGATTTGAAGGTTTCCCGGGTCACCAAAAGCTCCGGGTGGCGACTCTACATTTTCATTAAAAGCGAGCGCATCGCCGCGACGGGTTCAAGAGGATCCATGGTCGCACAGATGGCGACTCTGCTGGGGATTTCACCCTAGCGCTTCCCCTCTTGTTGGCCTTTCCTTTTATTTTATTTTTTTACTAACCATGGCTGTTTTTTGTTCTAATTTGTTGCTGTTTTTCGTTATTTTTTGTTGTTTTTACTAACGTACTCACCCCTACGATTCAGTTCTTTAAGTGCCTTAGCCGTTTGGCGGGCCTACTTGCGCCTTAAGTTTCAGCTTTTACGGTTCTTATCATTTAAGCCGCCTTAGCCGTTTGGCGGGCCCGCTTGCATTTATTTTCACGTCATTTAAATTTCGATCATTTACGAGCCTTAGTCATTTGGCGGGCGTACTTGCGCACTTTATTTCGGTCATCATATTTCACCTTTGAACGTCGGCCCATTGAGGCGGCACGAGCTTGTCATCCCCGACCCGATTTTGGACTTAATTTCACTCCCCTATAAAAGTTTCTAATTAAAAGTGAACCAACAGTATGGGGACATAATTGAATTTATTTTTGCATTTTTGGGTAGTTTTCGGGGTGTTTAGGCACAGATACAATTTACCCGGTTCCCAGTAAGGCGGTAGCCCTAGTGGCGGCAGCCCTAGTGGTGATGATCCTGAAAAGAACCACCCCTTCCAGTACCTGAGAAGGCGCTTGCGCCGGAGGTATATCGGTTGCCAATTCCGATCAAGTCAGAAACCCGCATTGGTGAGAGCGTAGACAACCCAAAATTCAGCCGTGTATCCCTAGGAAACGGAAAGGAGGGACCCGATAACATACACGTAGCCCCCGGAGCATTTCTCCCAAAGACCCATCATTGACTTGTTGTCCGTCAAACAAACCTTTTGCTATATATAATATACGCTTGACAAAAATCCCCAGATTTACTCAAGTGTATATAATATTTACGCCAACCAAATCACTAGATTTAAGCGGTATATATATATATGCCACCAAATCAGATATTTTTGGTTCGTGCATAATATATCGCCAAAGATATATCTGGCACAACCCGACCTGAGGCCCAATCCACCACCCCAATTCCCCGATTAGCGATATTAGTGTCCGCGATAGCCTCCCACATTCTCTAACAACCAATATGCCCCCGCCCAGTCAAAAGAAGGCGACTTCTTATTGATTTGCTCTAGGGGATCGGGTCATTCGCATGGATTCCCTCGCCTTCAATAGAACGAAAGGGTTCCCTTTCGCTTCTTCCGAAGTGTGTCGGATCCCGCCATGGCACCTACTAAAGGCGCATATATCACCCGAAACGGGAGTTGACCCTGGGCACCAGGTCATCATTCGTCTAAGTAGAGGGGAGTTAATTGCTATTTGAAAAAAAAAAGAGAGAAATAAAATGCTCATCTTAAAAAAAAATCCACCTTTAAAAAAAAAAAAAAAAGAAATCAATCAAAGTCAAAAATAAAAAATAACAAAAAAAAAATCATTTTTAAAAACAAAAAAAACAAAAAAATCAAATCATCATCATTTTCCAAAACCCAAAAAACAAAACACACAGAAAAACAATCAAAAATATACCTTGGTGTGACCGTCACTACGGCGACCTCAAACCCAGCCCATAGGAGAAGAACCAGGAAGGTATTTGGCCCTTACCCGCGACATCGGTACAACACTCGTCAGCGGATCATGTCAAGAGCCGATACATCCCCACTGTCATCCCCTTCCCATTCCCATATAGGAGAAGACCCGATCTCCGACACCTTCACCCAAACCAAGTTCGATATCACGGGCCCATTCGGGGCGCCCGTGTTTACCTCCACCTCATCCCCTTCCCTCACATTCTCCCAACATACCCCTTTTTCATCCCCTACTGAAACCCCTCATTTCCCAACCGATCCTTACATCCTCATCTCCCATCTAAACACCCTTACCGCCCCCTAGGGAGGCCCATCCCCCGCCTACTTCCCACGTTCCATCCCTCTCATCACCCATGCCCCCAACATCCTACATCCCATCCACCCCATCTCACATACCATTCCCACCACATGGCCCATCCACATCCCAACACACCCCCCCATTTACCCCGGTCATGCCCAATTTCTCCCAACCACTTCCATCCTTAAGTGAGCCATCACCCCCCAATCTCACAACTGAATCCATGCCCTCGATGGAGGACATGAGAACGATGTATGCCCTATGGGCTGCTTCTCACAACCCTACCTCTCAAACCCCGCATCCAAATTTCCAAAACCTCCATACGCCATTCCCTCCTAACCATGCCCAACCACCCATCGTCCATACCTCCCAAAATCCCCCACCTCAATTCCAGACCCAAACCCACACAAATCCATGGGCCCCAGCCCAAACACCTCTAGAGCCATGGTCCCAAGCCCAAAACCCTCAAAACCCATGGGCCCAAGCCCAAGCCCATCAGGCCCAGGCCCCAGCCCAAACACCTCCAAACCCATGGGCTCAAGCCCAAACCCACCAAACCCAGGCCCAGACCCAAGACCCTCAAAACCCATGGGCCCAAGCCCAAGCCCATCAGACCCAAGCCCAAAACCCTCAAAACCCATGGGCCCAAGCCCAATCCCATCAGACCCAGGTCCAGGTCCAAGCCCCCTAGGGCCTTTGGACCCAAACCTATCAAACCCAAGCCCAGGGCCCATGGACACAAACCCAACCCCCTCATGGCCCAGTAACCCAAACTCAATAAGGCCCGTTAGCCCAAAGTCATACCAATCCCCACCCCCAGGCCCAAGGCCCCTCATCCCAAGCCTTCCAACATTATCAAGCCCAAGCCCATCAAACCCAAGGCCCATTCACTCACATTCATCAAGGCCCGTTCACAAATCCCTTACCCCCCCACCAGTACCCTCCACTCACCTATACCCCTTATACTCCCGTCCCACCTCCAACGGAAAATCCAATCCATCCAATTCCTTAAAACCACAACATCCCACCACCTCAATCACACCCCCATCACCCCCAGAATGTGCACCCAACTCAGCACATCACTTACCCACAAACCGCTCACCCATTTATCCCTTCTCATCCCCTACAAACCATATGGCCCCACCAGGTCATCCAACCCATCACCACCCAAGTGCAAATAGTAGACCTCACCCCTCACCAATACCATGACCAATAGTATGAGGAGGATGAGATTCGCAATAGTGGAGGAGCTGCCAGTTTTAACCTTCCCTGGCCCACCATCATCACACCTAGGGTCGAACCAAATCAGGGGGCGGCGGTCCCTGCTACAGCCTCAAAGGAACCAGAGCAGCTGAAAGAACAGATAGACAGAATACAGAAGCAGCTGATGAAGATGGGAGGAATGGAACTACACTCAACGGACTTTTTAGACTTATGTCTGTTCCTGATGTCCCCTTGCCACAGAAATTCAAGATGTCATCATTTGATAAATATAACGGCACTGGCAACCCCATCGCCCACCTAAAATCTTACTGTGGGGACATGTGCCAATATGGCGGAGATGAATGACTCCTTATCAAAGTGTTCCAGAAGAGTTTAACTGGCCCAGCACTGAGATGATTCACATCCCTGGAACCGTCTATGATAAAAAATTGGAAAGATCTGACATGCTTATTTCAAGTATAATATGTCTATAACATGGATATAGAACCAAGAAAGTCAGATTTGGGCCGATTAAAGCAAAGACATGATGAAACATTCAGTGCTTACTTGGGGAGGTGGAGGGCCTTAGCCGCTCAGGTAACTCATCGGATTCCCGATGATGAGCAGATTGAATTGATAACCAAGGGAGCCCTCCCAGTCATCCCAAATTTTTTAGTATATCAGCAGTAGTCAAGTTTTGATCCTGGTCCGAAATGCCAATTGCGAAGACGCCATTAGAGAGGGAGAAGGAATGAACGGGCCATTGGAGTTTGAAAAAACCAAGAATTGAAAGAAGACCAGAGGATGAGGTACAACATTGTTTACCCCGCCAATACCAATGCCCCGATATACTCCAGTTACACAACCACCCGACTGCTTAAAGCAAGTACCAAGGCCAAGCAACGGACCAAGAGCCCCGTTTACCTCGGAACAGATGAAAGCACATTTTGAACGAGTATTCACCCCGTTGGGGCAATCCTTGAGAGTCTTACTGTCGGTATTACTACAGAAAGGCCTGGTTAATTTACTCCAACCTCGCCCGCCACCCCACCCAATACCAAGGAATTATGATCCGAATCTGCATTACAATTTCCACCAGGGACCGGTGCTTCCCGTTAAAGCACGCGGTCCAAGATCTGATAGAGGCGGGAAAGATCATACCCCCACCACTCCCTCAAGGGCAGAACCAGAATATTCATCAAGCCCCTCTACCACCACACCTAGGAGGCCCCAAGCCTAACATACATTGGATAGAGGAAGAAGAAGAAGAGTTTGACCCTTCAGATTATATTAGCAATCTGGAGGAATTTTCACTCCCTAGGTCGAACGAAGATGAACTATTTGTTGGGGTGATCGAGCCACTGTATCTTGCCGATTATTTTCCCACACCGACTTGCCAAGAGGAGCCCTTAGAATTAGGGCAGTATTTTTTCACCCCTGCTCCCGCCTATCAAATCCAAAAGGGCATAGCCCCACCGCAATCATATGTGTATCCACCCCACGCCCAATTTACCCCATACACCCCTCCGTCACTCCCAAATCATCCCGTACCATATGCAACTCCACCATCCCCGTATTATCCTACACCCACAAGTCCCTCCACCCAATACATTACTCTGCCATCCCCCAGTTACCCCATTCCATATGCACCTTCAAATCCCACCACCCAATTTACCCCATACGCCCCTCCATCGCCCTCAAATTATCCAGCCCCATGCATAACTCCATCATCCCCAATCTATCCCATTTCATCTACCAACCCCTCATCATCCAACCATGCCACAAGCCCTTTATATCCCCCCATTCCACCCACTACCCAGCCGTGTCCCAATCACCTCGCTCCATGCACAACTCCATCTCCCCTAATTTACCCCACTCCATCCACAAACCCGTCACCATCCCATCATGCCTCCCCATATACAAATCCTTCATACCCCTATCACCCTGCACCCACCACACCTCAGACGTCTCCCCATCCCTCCATCCCAGTCACACTCCCACCATCCCTTCGCTATTTTGGCCCCAATCCATCTCCACCGCCACCCAAGCAAGCAACCCATCATCACCCAATCACCACTGGTCCTACCATGCCCAGGTAACACCAATACAAGTCCCCTCCATGCCCATAACTCCAATCTCGCCAATTCCCCCCACTACCATTCCACCCCCCATTGGAGTTAGCCTAGTCAGACCAGAGAAACCAATATATCTGGCCCAATCCTCCACGGAATCCTCACGCACTCCATTTCTCATCCCAAAACCTGCTTATGACCCGCATAGAGTACCGTTGAGCCATGAACAGACGGACATGAATGACGGGTGCAACCAAGAAGAGGTTGTTGAATTCGTTACCCGATCAGGTCAAATTTCTGCCCAGCCGGAAGCATTAGGGGTAGTCAGAGGAGAAGAAAAGAAGAAAGAACAGGCCACAGGAAATCCCTTTGAAAAAATGGACAGGGAGCACATACTGGAGACACAGCTTCAGAGAACACCCGCACATATTACTGTGTGGGATTTGTTAATCACGTCTCCCCTCCACTTTCAAGCCCTAATGGGAGCGCTCAAGGACGCGCATGTCTCCACCCATGTAACTCCAGATGAAGTAGGGGAAATAATAGGGCAAGTGTTGGCCCCAAACGCCATCTCTTTCACCGTTGTAGACCTACCGATCGAGGGGAATGACCATGATAAACCCCTGAATATAACAATGGAAGTAGGGAACTTGTTGGTACCGTTGGTCCTGATCAATAATGGGTCAGCATTGAACGTATGCCCTCTAAGGACGGCAATCACAATTGGGGCGAACCTCGACACCTTCCGGCCATCCATATCAAGTGCACGGGGATTCGACAACCCTAGAAGGGAAATCATAAGAGAAGTAGACCTTGACCTGATCCTCGGACCGCAAACATTCACCACCCCCTTTCAAGTGATGGACATCAAGTCTACCTTCAATCTGCTATTGGGCCGGCCATGGATACATAAGCTCGGAGCAATACCATCTACTCTACACCAAAAGCTCCGATTCATCTCAGAAGGAAAAATTGTCACCATCATAGGTGAGAGCAGAGAGGACATGGGAAAGAGCGCTCTGCACATTGAGAATCCGAAAGTACTAAACATACCACACATAGCCGAGGACGCCGATCTCCACCGATTTGAGTATGACTTCTCAAGTGTTACCCTCGAATCAACTATAAAGACCCCGGATAAAACTGGAGGAGGAATGGACGCAGCTATTTTCATGCTCCACAGATGGGGCCATCAAAAAGGGAAAGGACTGGGCCCACACCTTCAAGGAAGAAGAGACCCCGTCAAGGCCAGGGGGCAACAAACTAAATTCGGCTTAGGCTATAGGCCCAGAGAAGAGGAAGTCAGAGAAGCCAAGGAAAAGATGAGAGCCGTAGCAGTCGCCAAGGCCAAAGGAATCATCTTGGAAGAAGAACCCCACGCTTGCCCCCACATCCGTGAAACCTTTATGAGCGTCGAGGTAGTAAAAATCGATCTGAATGGGGAGACGAGGGTAACCCCACATAAGCCTACTTCAATCCACCCCACCAATCCCTACATCATCCCCCCAAACTTCGAAATGGACTTAGCCGCCCTTTCCTTGTTCGAGGAAGAAGTTCCCCTATCCACCCCTCACTCCAGCACCAACCACTCGGGGCCCCTCCTAACCGTAGAGGACAAGGTCCCGGAGGATCCCTCTGTAAATATGTTGAGGGAAGAAATGCAAGAGCCTATCGATGCCGCTACCGACCAAAGAGGTAAAGGCCAGGCCTCACAGGTGAGTAACTGGGCATCCTTGCCCCAACTCTTGAGAGCTGCCAAATGCCGTAAAAACGGCACCGATTCTCCAAAAAAAAACAACCTGTAAAAAGTGAGGTTAGCCTCTGGACCACTCTACCTTGTATATATAGAGATCCACCTCGCCAGGGGCTAACCTAAAAAAAATGCAAAAGACCATAAAAATAGAAAAAATACCAATTCCAAAAATGTTATCCTTTAAAATTCCCAATAAAATTAAAATCGATGTCGTAATACCCATCCCACGTGAAGCCAACCCCTTCCCTGTAGAAATACAAGAAGAGGTAGGAGTCACGAGTCTGGACGAGGAAGGCCAAACCGACGAGCTCTCCAATGAGCTCCTCAAACAATTTACCGATTTTGAGCATGGCCCTACCCCGATCGTCGAAGAGACAGAGGATGTCAATTTGGGCACCACAGAGGCCCCCAGAATCACCAAAATTGGAACGTCGTTGTCCCCTGTGGAGAGGAAAGGTATGATAGACTTCCTTCGATCATACCAAGATGTCTTCGCATGGTCGTATAAGGACATGCCTAGTTTGGATACCGATCTGGTTGAGCATGAGTTGCCACTCTACCCCGATGTTAAGCCGGTAAAACAGAAGCTGAGACGACTCCGACCCGAATGGATGTTGAAGGTGAAGGATGAGGTCATTAAACAGTATGACGCATGTTTCCTCATGGTATCCAATTACCCGCAGTGGCTAGCCAATATCATCCCCATACCAAAGAAGGATGGAAAGGTTAGAATGTGCATTGATTTCTAAAACCTCAATAGGGCGAGCCCTAAGGACGACTTTCCATTACTCCACTTCGACATCTTTGTCGATAACACTGCAAAGCATGGGATGCTCTTGTTTATGGATGAATTCTCAGGATACAATCAGATAAAGATGGCAGAGGTTGATCGCGAGAAGACGTCATTCATTACCCCCTGGGGAACCTTCTGCTACAAGGTAATGCCATTCGGGCTGAAGAATGCTGGGGCAACCTATCAAAGAGCAATGACGGCCTTGTTCCATGACATGATGCACCGAGAGATCGAAGTATACGTCGATGACATGATTGCCAAATCACCAGAAAGGGAGGACCACTTGATAAACCTTCAGATGCTATTCGAGAGGTTGAGAAAATACAGATTGCGGTTGAATCCCCAGAAGTGCGCCTTTGACGCTATGTCCAGAAAGTTGTTGGGCTTTATTGTTAGTAGGAGATGGATCGAGGTCGATCCGACCAAGATCAAGGCTATCACTGAGATGCCGCCACCATCTACAGAGAAGGAAATCAGAGGCTTTTTAGGCAGGATCCAGTACATCAGCCGATTCATCGCACAGTTAAGTCTGATATGCACACCAATCTTCAAATTACTAAGCAAGGACTCACCGATTGAATGGAATGACGACTGCCAGGCTACATTCGACAAGATTAAAGGTTATCTCCTGAAACCTTCGGTATTGGTACCGCCCATACCTGATAGACCCCTGATAATGTACTTGTCCACGACTGAGTTTTCCATGGGTTGTGTGTTAGGACAACATGATGAGACGGGAAGAAGAGAGCAGGCCATCTTTTACCTAAGCAAGAAATTCATTGATTACGAGACGCGCTATTCTCATCTGGAGAAAGCATTCTTGGCGCTCGTTTGGGCTACTCAGAGACTTCGACACTACCTGTTATCCCAAGCCGTTCTACTTCTAGCACAGATCTATCCGTTGAAGTACCTATTCGAGAAACCTGCTCTCACTGGCCAAACTGCACGATGGCAACTACTCCTATCCAAGTTTGACATTACTTATGTCACCCAGAAGTCGATTAAGGGGCAAGCACTCGTCGATCATCTTGCTGAGAACCCTCTGTCGAACTATGAGCCTCTAAGGACCAAATTCCCCGATGAAGACATTTTGTTCATGACGGACGAGGATACAGAGGAAACGGAGGAGCCCTGGGTAATGCACTTCGATGGGGCATCGCATGTTGAGGGCCAAGGAGTTGGCGCCATTCTTATCTCCCCAAAAGGATCCCATATACCCATCTCAATCAAATTGAACTTCCCATGCACCAATAATATGGCTGAGTATGAGGCCTGTACAACTGGTTTACAGGCGGCTCTTGATCTAAATATAACTCACCTTAGGGTCTTTGGAGATTCATAGTTAATTATATGCCAGACCAACGGAGATTGGAAGACCAAGGATGAGAAACTGATTCCATACCATGAACATCTAGAGGATCTGATAACCTGCTTCGAGGAAGTCACCTTCTCCTATGTGCCACGAGCAAGAAATCGGTTTGCCGACGCCCTGGCCACCCTGGCCTCTATGGTTGAGATTCCATATGGAGTCGTGATGAAGCCGATCATGACAGAGCAGAGGAACGAACCGACTTTCTGTCTCCTGATCGAAGGACCTATAGAGGTAGATATTGAACCACCCTGGTTCTCAAACATCAAGAACTTCCTCGAGACCCGAACTGTCCTGGAAGGAACATCAAAGGTAGACAAACGCACCATCCAGCGATTGGCAATGAACTACATCATCTGCGGCGATCTCTTGTATAGACAGTCTCACGACAATATTCTGCTCCGATGCCTAACCCAGAAAGAAGCAATCGAGATCATGAAGGAGATTCATGAAGGGGTCTGCGGGGCACACGTCAGTATGGCCAAGAGCACTCTAGCTTAATAGACGCCCCTGCCATTGACTTGCACAGCATGGCCACTCCTTGGCCGTTCGCCACCTGGGGTCTCGACGTCATCGGCAAGATCAATCCTAAGGCTTCCAATGGACATCAATTCATCCTCGTCGCTGTGGAATACTTTACAAAATGGGTAGAGGCGGCCTCCTATACGAGCATTAAGGCTAGTCATGTTGAGAAGTTCATCAAGAACAACATTTGCAGATTCGGCGTACCCAAAGATATCATCACTGATAATGGCACTAATTTCGCTAATAGGCGCATCCGGGCCTTGTGTGAGCGGTTCAAGATCAAGCATCATCGACTAATGGAGCAGTAGAGGCAGCCAACAAAACTCTGATCTGCATCCTGGAGAAGATGGTAGTTACTTACAGAGATTAGAGTGAACAGTTACCCTTCGCACTTTGGGCCTATAGAACGTCTATCTGCACCGCTACGGGGGCAACACCATTCTCCCTTGTGTAAGGAACCGAGGCCGTGCTACCCGTTGAGGTCAAGGTACCGTCGCTCCGTATCCTTTTGGAATCCCATCTACCTGAGGCTGAGAGGGAAAGAGCCCATTTCGAACAGCTAGACTTGATTGACGAGAAAAGACTCCTAGCCTTGTGCCACACTCAGGTTTATCAGAGGAGAATTGCACGTGCTACAATAAACGCGTCCGCAGTCAGGATCTGAAGGTAGGAGACACTGTATTGAAGAAAATCTTTCCGTCTCTCCACGCCGATCTAAGAGGGAAGTTCAGGCCAAATTGGGAAGGACCCTACGTAGTCCGAGAGGTTCTGCCAGGATACGCCGTTCGCCTCACCACAATGGACGGAGACCACTTTCCTGAGCCCATCAACGCT
Source organism: Chloranthus sessilifolius (assembly GCA_021018995.1). Taxonomy (NCBI): domain Eukaryota; kingdom Viridiplantae; phylum Streptophyta; class Magnoliopsida; order Chloranthales; family Chloranthaceae; genus Chloranthus; species Chloranthus sessilifolius. The sequence goes on along the minus strand of CM037593.1, from coordinate 55,476,996 downwards.
GGATACCTCCGTAAGTTCTACTCATAGGTCTTGGGACGAGGTAAGTTTCGATAAAGGTAGATGCATGACCGCTTAAGGGCCCCGTGAAAGAGGTCATCATTTCAAAGTCAAGTAGCCCAAAAGAAATATTCCCCAAAAACCTTCACCCTTTTTTGCTACACACTTCGGGCCAACAACCATTTCTTTCATATACCCCACCCAAAATTCCAAAAAAAAAAAAAAGAAAAAAGAAGAGAAAAAGAAGAGAAAAGCAAAACCCCTCAAAAATAGAAAGAGGGGGACCAAGAAAAAAAGAAATGACTAGGGCATAAGAAGCCTTTGGAAAGAAAGAGGAGTCACCCAATCTGAAATTCACTCAAAGCTTAGATCCAAATTCTCAGAAAAACCCAACCTGTTTGAACCCCGGCCACATTACAACCCCGAAGAAAGCGCTCTTTAAGGTCCACAAGCGGTCATAACATCTACTGCATCAGAACAAGCTGAGTTAACAAACCACACAAAACTTCATTCAGCCAGCTATGACGGAATCGACGTCCATGTCGTGGCTTTCTGGTTCCCAAAAGAAGAAAAGAAAAAAAAAAAGAAAAGAAAGAAAAAAAGAAAAAAGAAAATTAATTTGAGTTCAAAGCAAGACGGATGTGGTGAAAACCCGAAAGGGCGCCACGGGTAAAAACAGCAAACTCACGCGGACCAGGTGAAAACCTGAAAGGGCACCTGGGGTAAGAGGGCGAACCCATGGATGTGGTGAAAACCCGAAAGGGTGCTATGGGTAAAAATAGGGATGACGGGCATGGCGAAAACCCGTCTTGGGCGCTATGAGTAAAAATGTCAAGAAAAGAGAGATCAGGAGAAGACTTGTTCTTACCCGCCTATTTCATCTTGAACCCCTTGAGCCCCTCTTCCCCTTTTGTTTGATGGTTCACTCATGTGAAAATTGGGTCAACTCCCGATTAAGTATGTCATCTCTACCGCAGCGTCTGACGCATGACCAGAGGGAAAGACAGAAGACTGGACCTTCCCACGTTTAAAGGAAAAACCTGTACCTCATGAACAGGGTTCGACCATGCTCAAAAAAAAAAGAAGGGGGGACCCACTAGTTTGGCCTCGAAATTACCGACATCACAAAAAAAAACCCCACACTGTGGAGGAGAAAAATTCAAAAAAGATAATAGATTTCCCTTTCCCATAAAAAACCCCACACTGTGGAGGAGAAAAATTCAAAAAAGAAAATAGATTTTCCTTTCCCATAAAAAACTCCACACTGTGGAGGAGAAAATTCAAAAAAAGAAAATAGATTTCCCTTTCCCATAAAAAAACCCCACACTGTGGAGGAGAAAATTTCAAAAAAGAAAATAGATTTCCCTTTCCCATAAAAAACCCCACACTGTGGAGGAGAAAATTCCAAAAAAGATAATAGATCTCCCTTTCCCATAAAAGCTCCACATAAAAAAAAAAATAATAATAATAATAATCTCTCCATGAAAAGCCTTACATTGCGAGACGTATGAAAGAAAAAGTCAAAAAATGAAATATATATGTAGGTATAGATTTCATTCAATTTCTTACAGTATTACGTGCGAACTGTCACGTCCCAAAAAGATAATGACATGACACACTTTTTATTTTGCTGCTTTCTTTACAGATAAAAAAAAAACCAAAAAAGTATATATATCTGTATATATATAACAACAAAAAAAAGAAGAAGAAAAGTAACCCAAAAAAAAAGGGAGAATCTGTCACAGGGCATTCCTCCCCTCCGTGTATATGATCTATGGTATGTGCAGGAACAGGTCAAGGGCAGGGAGCATGCTTCAAAGCGTTGATCTCTGCAAGATGAGAGTCCTCGCGAGCATTTCTATCAAACATCCACCTACCATAAAGACTCTTCTATCGTCTCCGTGAAGCTTCAGCTGCGCTGCGCGACTCAGTCAAAAGCCCGGTCAACCGAAGAACCTCACTCTTGGCTGTGGCAGCTCTCGCCTCTGCAGTCTCAGCTCTGACTCTTTCTTTCTCCAAAGCCTCGGTCAAAGCCAGCCTCTCTACAAAAAGAGACTCAATCCTAATCCGGAGAACCATCTCCTTACATGGCCAAGGCCCCATCTCTATCACACCTACCGAAACTGGGCTAGGGGCAGGCAATTCCTTAGATGCCAGCCAAACCTCGTAATCAGGAGAGACGACGCCCCCCTGAACAAGGCTGAACATGTGTGCCGATTGGCGGGTCTCCTAGAGGGCGGCTATGCGGTCGAGATCACCGAGAGAACCCCGAGAAAATATCAGAGAGCACAAAGGTGGCCTGACAGAGCATGGCACATGTTGAGTATACCCAAACTTACGAAGCACCCGAGATGGGAAGTAGTATGTGCTACCAATCAACCCCAAAAGGGTGATACCCTCACAACCTCGAGAGCGGACAATCGGGAAGGTACCATCCAACCAGGGAAGCTGCCAAATCAATTCTGCATCTGATAGCCACGTACTCAACTCCTCGGCGCTCCCGTGAGACAATCTTGAGCACCAGATCAGAAAGCCCCGAGCCACGTCCCCCCTTATCAAGCACAATCTCGGCACAGGTCCCATGATGGCCAGATGCTCACCTAACCAGACCTAAAAAAGGAGCGGGCTCCCGCTGAGAATCCCAACCCGTCCCGAGGCCGCAACATCCAAGCCTCTATACATCTCTACCAGGACCAGGTGTACCAATGAGCGACCTCCCTCCAATTCGGTCAAGACATCACATAGTCCAAGGGAAAAGCTCTCACCCCCTGTGAAGAAGAGAACTTCCGACAACAAATAAAGGGCAAAGGCCTTCACATTGAAGGGATCTCGAATAGGCAACTTTCGAAGGCTCGAGTCACCAAAAAGTTCTCTCAGGAATTTCACCGAACACCTGGTGGGCCCTCCAGCGAAACATTTCTTGTATCCACCCTTTTTTAAGCCAAGGACCGCGTGGACCGCCTTTGCATACCCCGATTTGGGCACTACTTTGGCAAGGCCTCGATGCATCTCTAAGCTAGTGATGGAGGCTAGCTCTTCCAAAGTTGGGGTCAGCTCCCTAGACCCAAATTTAAAGACATGGGCCCTATGGTCCCATGATGCCAAAGCCGCCTGTAGTAGGTTGGGCAACAGAGGAACAGCGAGGAGAGAGGAAAGGCGGGACAACCCGAGGCCATTCAGAATAGCAAGCTCGCTCTCAGCCAAACTATCATGCCATTTTTGCAAAAAGCTGGGCCCCGGGTCCAAACAGGGAAGTATACCGGCCCCCGTATAAAAGCTTGGGCCCCCTTTTGAAGGCAGGTCCATCGGCGTACAAAGATGTTCTTTGTGAAATCGGTCAATATATGACGATGGGCCCGCTAGAAAAAGAGGGGAAAGAAAGAAAATAAAAAGAGGGGCAAAACAGCCAAACCAAGGTAGAAGAGGAGACAAGGGGGGACCAGGCTCGGGTTATAAGGAGCCCAGAGCCCAATCTATAGCAGTATATATATATATGCCAAGGCAAATTTTGAACTATTTTTGCCCGACGATATAATATATACCGCCATTTTACTGTGGATTGTCAGCGTATATAATATATTCACCCGACTATTGATTGTCGAATGTTGGCTTATATATATAATATACGCCTTGATTTAAGCCAGTGTAAGGCCCCCCCTCACACTGGTCTATTTCTTTTCCCAAGGAGGAACATAGTTTTATTTGGCCCACCTTTTCGTCGCGAGAGCGCACATGGGCGGGCATGCCACACACCCATGAGAAACACCCTGGTGGCGCGCCGCCCATAGGTCGCATACAGAGAGTCACCTGCATGATCAACCTCATCATTGGAGAGGTGCCAGTTCATTCCAAGCAAGAAAAAGAGAGGAAACCACCAAAGCAAAGAGATAACCTAATAAAACAGTCGCATAAACCATGAAAATTATAAAACCAAAAAAAAAAGGAGACTGTTGTTGTCTAAAGTTATTACATATCCCATATAAATCAAAAGTCTTAATTGTCTCATTGTGCCCACTTTTTCAGAAAAAAAAACTACTCCTGGGCAGCTCCCTTCGATTTCTTCCGGCGCCGGCTCGCACTTTGGAAAGTGCGAGTCTCCCCCACCCAAGTCCACGCCTGAGAGATACGGCTAAGCAAGGAGCGTGACTCCTTCTCACGAGCACGCTGTAGAGGCACACCAAAAGCCATCAGATAGAGAAACAGGCAGAAAGTAAATAAGGAAAATGACTAGGTTGGGCCAGCATTCACTCACCACTTCGGTCTCCCTAAGCCCAACGAGGTTACGGTAGTATTCGGCCTGACTCACTGCCGACTCATAATCCTGGCCAATACGGAAAAGGAGGTGTTAGTCACACAGGCCATCAACATAATTTGGGAGAAAGGAACAAGAACAAAGCAACAAGATAGAAATTACCCCAGGAATCTACTCCGGAAGTGGGACCTGGATAGCTTCAACAGAAATTCGTGCCTTTTTAGCCACGTCGGCACACACGCGTGACAAAAAGGCATCATCCAGGCGTTTGAAGGTCCCCTGGACCTCGACGGGCGAACTACCAGAAGCACCAGTGCCAGAAGGGTCAGAGGGTTCAGCACCAGAAGCCACGCCAGAAGCACCAGCCCCGGAAGGATCAGAGGGTTCAGCACCTGTTGCATCATAGGGAGCGGCCTCCTCTTCCCCCTCATCTGAGTCGCCGCCCTGCTCAAACCGTAGAGAGAAACATTTTATCATTAAGGGCGACAGGTCAATCAAAGTAACCACATGAAAGCTGCTGAATGAAAGGAGAAAAGGGGCATTACCTAAGATCGTGGCCCGCCAAAAGCTAAAAAGTTAGCACTGCACGGCGGGCAAGAAGAAATGATAGGGCAGGAGTCGACCGATCGATAGGAATCCCATGATGAAGAAAGTGAGCAGTGAGCTCATCAATGGAGCCCTCTGGGGCCAACACATCGGCGGGAGGAGCTTGGGGCACGGCAAAGAGAGGGCGATACTGATGAACCGTTCTCTCCCCTAAATAGTAGGCCCTAGTCTAGGACCCGTAGAGAAAGATGATACGACGGTCCAACAAAAGACGAGAAGGACCCACCGAGGCCAAATTCCAGAAGGGAGATCCTATGTAAGGGTTGAGGATGACCTGCAAAAGAAGAGAAAATCGGAAGGGGATGCACACGTTTGGTCAGAACCCCTAGCATACAAGAGCTGAGCTGTCAAATTTATAAAAAGGGAATTGTTTTACCTGCTCTAGGATCAACAGGTCAAACTGAGAGCGCAGTCCTAACTCCAAATGCTTCATACCTACGTCCCGACAGCAACCCACGTGCCAGTTACTCATGAGGGGGAACGTAGCAATGTCGGAGGAAGCGAGAGGGCACCGGTTGAAAGTGAAGGTACCCCAGATCCGAGAAAAAATGAAGGAAAATTGGATAAACTAAAACCAAAAGATAAAATACCTCAATGGCAGGCCAGAAACCCACAATGGAGCTAGACTCCCCAAGAACGGCCCGCTTTAGGCTGGGCATGAGTACGGCATAGCCAGCACCGCCCCAATCAAATCGATGCACGGTCTCCTAGTTCACCATCAGGCTAAGCAAGGACAAAGAGACTCACCCTCCACTGGTGTTGGAGAGGAGAGTCTTGCCCAGGAGGAACAATAAGGAGATGCGGGCCAGCATAAGTGCGCGCGCAGGCTCGATGTAAATGTCCATGTCAGGCTGCCCCTGATCCACTAACTCATTAGGCCCAAGCTGATCAACCAACCAGGATAGCTTGACCTCCAAGCCCTAAACATTCCCTGAGGACGGGTAGGCCCCTATCAATTGAATCACCTCCTCCCTACCCGGTGTGCGGGTAGGTACCACGGGCACCCCTTTGATACGGACCCCAGTGATCATAGACTAGTCCGCCGGTGTGAAGGCCATCTCTGCCACGGCCATGTGGAATTTCATCGTCTCGGGGCGAAAACGCTCTATCAATGCCTTTAAATAGGCCGTATCAACCCTCACAGCGGGACACGAAATGAAGTCCCCAAAACCGGCAGCAGTGAGTAGATCCTTCACCACTGGGGGAAGGCAAAGCACGAGACACTGGAGATCAAACCAACCGCCTCGGAACATAATGTGCGGCAGGGGCTACAAGCAGAAGGCATCAATCAGATAGGGGCAAGGCGGTATAATGAAGGCATCAAAGGAAAACAAAAGCAGAAAGGAGGAGGGGGGCCATCTGTTTACCTGACCAACGATCCCGAAGTTGGACATATGGGTGTGCTGGCAGTAGCCTTGCATCTCATACCAAGGCTGGGAGGAGCACTGAGACACAATGAACTGTTCCCCACGGGGGCCATAGGACATCTCCGGCCCTTCCGGCTGATCATGATCTTCGTCACCAGATATCCTGAAAATATGAGACCCATCGGCATATGAGAGGGTTGCCAACAAAATATATATATATATATATATATATATATATATATATATGCACTAGTCCAAAAAAAAACAAAAAAAAAACATGTGTATATACTGATCCAAACAAAAAAGGGGTGTATGTGGGTGCAAAAAAAAAAATCATGTGTATATATTGATCCAAACCAAAAAAGAGGTGTGTGCGTGTACTAAAAAAAAAACAAAAACAAAAAAAAATCATGTATATATATTGATCCAAACAAAAAAAGAGGGTGTAGGTGTGTGTTAAAAACAAAAAAAACCATGTATCTATACTGATCCAACCAAAAAAGAGGTGTGTGCGTGTACTAAAAAAAAAAAAAAACAACAAAAACAAAAGAAAACCATGTATATATACTAATCCAAACAAAAAAAAGGGGTGTAGGTGTGTGTTAAAAACAAAAAAAAACAACCATGAGTATATACTGATCCAAACAAAAAAAAGAGGTGTATGCGTGTGTTAAAAAACAAAAAAAAACATGTGTATATACTGATCCAAACAAAAAAGGGGTGTATGAGTGTACAAAAAAAATCATGTGTATATACTGATCCAAACCAAAAAAGAGGTGTGTGCGTGTACTAAAAAAAAAAAAAAAACCAAAAAAAAAAAAAAAAAAAAAAAAAAAAGAAAAAACCCATGTGTATATACCAATCCAAAAAAAGGGATGCGTGTGTGCACTAAAAAAACCAAAAAAAACCATGCGTGTGTAGGTACTAATCCGAAAAAGAGAGGTGTGTGTACAAAAAAAAAAAAAAAATCATGTGCGAGTGTACTAATCCAAAAAAAAATAATATAATATGTGGGTATGTGTCTTAACCTAAAAACAAAAACAAAATGTGTGCGTACTGACCCATTAACAAAAAAATGAGTGTGCGCGTATTAATCCAAAACAAAAAATGTGTGTGTATAAATGTACTAACCCATCAACAAGCAAAAAAAAAAAATGTGTGTGTGCACACTAATCCACAAAAAAAAAAAAAACAAAAAAAAAATATAATAAATAATAATATATACATATATATGTATACTAATATATGTATGCGCTAAAAAAAAAAAGAGAGGAACCAATCCATCAAATAAGATGCACTAATCCATCGAAAACAAAAAGAGAAAGGAAATAGAACTCAAGCCAAATCAAATGAAGAAACCCTAAGGGGTTGTCCCGGACTCAAGAAGAAAGGAGGGAGGAAGAGAGAATTTGAAAAGGGGGGCCCCTTTTGTGCTCAGGCTCGAGCAGTTTCGTAACTGCCAGATCTTAGACGGGCGTATATAATATATACGCCCGACCATTTTTCGCCAGATTTTGGTCAGGCGTATATATTATATACGCCCAACCAAAAATGGTAGTTTTTTAAACAGCCCAACCTCCTTTTTTGATTTTGAGGCCCGACAGACCCCTTGCATGTTGGAACATGGCCCGGACCCCCCTCAAAAGCCCATATATCATCAGGCGAAGGTGAACGCGTCCCCAAAATGGCTCTTTGAGTTTCCTTCAATGGGCCCAAAGGGACCGTGCTACAATGAGCAGATCTAAACGCGCCCATCTAATGCGCCCACAAAATAAAAAAAAAAGAAGAAAGAAAAGAAGAAGTAAGAAAAATATGTGACACTAGTTCTCAAAAGAGCGTCGCAATGAGCATTTGCGCCACTCTAAGAATCGTGTTAAATCAATTCGGAATGATCGGGTCCACCCAAAAGTTCTCGAACCCCGTTTTACGCAGGGACGCGCCATACCTGATCCGGCAGGCAGATAATTTTACCCATCTCCGGTCACTGTTCCCTAAAAACGTTCCCCAGGAGTCAGGGCCTGATCCGGCAGGCAAGTAAACTCATTCATCACCGGTCACTCCTGGGAGCATACACTTAGCCCCAGATCTCCCCCAGCAGAGGTCAAGGCCTGATCCAACGGGTAAACCAAGGACCCATTGCCAGATTGCACATGTCCCTAAAGTAGATCAACATGGCAAGTTGATTCGCCTAAGGATACGTGCAAAAATAAAGGCAATGTGAGCATGCCCAGAGTCTCAACCTGACATGAAAAAAAAGAGAGAAGAAAAAAATAAGAACAAAAAAAAGGAGAAGAAATAACAACCTATTGCTGCTCAGTAAAAATCCTGAGTAGGTTGACCCCACCTTCCAAGCATTCACTTTGGTCACCCCCCTTCGGATCTATGTTGACCAAGAGTGCCCCCGACTTCAGACCATTCGAAAAGTCTATTGTCAGTTGAAACTGACCCGTAAAAAATGAAATTACAACCAACCAAACTATGTGCAAACATACATTACGAAGGGCTCACTCCCTTTTATTTCCTTTTACACAGGCTTAAAACCTGTATAGGCATAGTGTCCCTATTGAATGTACGCACTTGCGTCTGGGTATCCGCAGGATGGTCATTTGTCCTCGTAAATTGTATCTTAGGGTCGAGGCTTCCGTTCGTGCCTATTTTGTTGCTTATCGCCCCTGATGGGTGTATGTCTGTGTATAGTTAGTAAGATGTGATTTCATTAGGGATGGAGGTTAGAATTGGCCATCTCTTTCGAGGGATGTTTGGTTCTAGCCTGATCTTTTTTAGCTTTGTCTCAAGTTAAGGCACTCCGGTTCATGTGAATCAGGAGCACCTCACCATTGGAACGTACACATCCCAAAGGTGTACCTATCCCTGGCAGAGCGCACGCACTCTTAAAGCGTATCAACTGACATTTGATCCACTTAAAGAGTTGTGCAAGAATAAAGTTGTCGAAGGTCCTTGAGCTTTGCTAAGAGGCCTCAAAATAAAAATTCAAAAAAAGGAAACACAAAAAAATTCACTGAGAAAATGGGCATGCATTCCCAAGAAGTGTTGCGACATCAATATTCGCTTCACTCGGGTAAAGCGTGCTAAAATAACCTTGAGGTTAATGGGTTCGCCCAAAAACTTTGAGCCTTACCTAGGTAAGGGCACCCGTGGCCGATCCAGTGGAGCTGTCAATATCCCATAGGATTGGACACAGTTTGAAGGCCTTCGCTTTGTGCGCTTCACATCAATTCTGAAGCATAGATCGATCATCCCGTTTCATGGAGCTGTCTGGTTCAGATTAATACTCAACATCACAAATCTGTAATTTCCCTCAAGAAGTGAACGATATCCCGGCTAGCGGGCTTACACTTTTTATGATCATCGCAGTTATTCCCAGTAATGTCGCAATGCGCTTGGGGACTGTTAGCTCTGAGGTACGGACGATATCCCGAAATGAGAGGGCTTTCGTACACTCACCATCACCATGAATGTTTGAGAATTGAGTTGAACCAGGCGGACCCATCAAACGTGCCTTGGACCTCTTCGGATGTCTCTTGTCTTTGGCATCCGATCATTAGTGATCGAATACCAAAGAGGGGCAGCTGTTGACACCCAAATTTGGTCCAAGGCCCGATCAATCTGTACTTCGGGAGAGATGTACCCCTGTGCTTCCGATGGCACCCCTGAACCCTTAGGAATCTACCCTGAACCCTTAAGAATCTATCTAAACCCTTTAGAGCCATTTCCCCCAACCCTTAGAGATCACCCCTAAACCCTAGAATCCCTTCCCAGACCTAACTTAAACCCTTCTGGTAATTGATGGGAGGAGAGCTATAGAATTTCACACAGACCACTACCAAGGATGATCCATATACCTTTGGAAAGAGGGATTCTCCAGCTTTCCAACAAGCCAAAGATCACCCAATTTGGAGCTACGGTTCAAAAGTTATGGCTGTTCAAAATTTCACATAAAATCATATGACTTTTACTCTGGCGTAGCTATTACATACGCCCAGCCATTTTTGCCCCAGATTAGTTAGGCGTATATATTATATACGCCTGCCTATTATGGGGGAAATTTGACTGGGCGTATATAATATATACGCCCAGTATAGGTGGGACCCACCACGGGCTTCATCTTCTCAAAACTCCCCTGATTTTGGTGAAATTTATCGTTTTAAACCGTGATATAATATATACCGCCTTAGCTACAAGAATCATCATCGCTTAGTCAAATTTCTATTATCTAGTTTGACCCTTTGACACTCCCCTTAGTTAGGGTGGGTGTCTTAAGATTGGTTGCACCCCCTTTGAGCTTATTGGTAACCCTTAAGTCATCCATGGTCTCACCCCATCATCCGCCATTGAAACCAGTTTCCCAAAACCCTAGGACCTTGAAAACCTAGAAAACCTTAGATGGGGGATTACCTAATTGCTAAACCAATTAGCTCTTAAGTAAGCCCCTAACCCATCCCTTCTCTATAAATAGAGAGGCCTCCCTCTTCACAAAGGGTTGAAGTTTTGGGTGAAAATTTGGTTGATTAGAGAGCTTAAGAGAGAGAAAGTCCTAGTGAGAGAAAATGCCATTTATTTTCCAAAATTCCAGCAAGCTTAGATCACCTATTCCACCCCATTTCAACCATGAGATCACCTTCTTTTAGCCAAAACCTATTCCTTAGCTTCACTCTACACCCCCTACCTATCAAATCTTTGTATTAGAGTCCATTTCCATACCATTCAAACCATCGGAAGCATGCCAAAGCGAAGATCTTCCACGGTGCAACAAGGGCCCGTGAGCTTTGGCTCACCCCTCTCTTCCTCTACCTTCTTGGTGTCTCCTCTGTCCAAGGATTCAAGCCGTTACGCTGCCGAAATTTCGGTTTGGCTCAAAGCTTGATAGGACCGTATTGCCTTCGGGCAATGGGAAGCTCCGCCCTTTTTATTTTTATTTTGGCCATAGATAGAGACCGCTACGTGCGGGTTGATCGGGTGCCTAAACCCTTCCCGATCGATAACCGAAGCCCCTACCCTAGAGCCTTTGGCAAAGACCGGTAAATCAAAGTCATATTTAGCACTTCGGTGCTCAAAATATCGATTTGAAGGTTTCTCGGGTCACCAAAAACTCTGGGTGGCGACTCTACATTTTCATTAAAAGTGAGCCCATCGCCGCGACAGGTTCGAGAGGATCCATGGTCGCACACTATATATTTAAAATAAAGAATCACTAACCTCGGCAGCGCTGATTTTATCTGGTCGAGAAACATAATCTTCCAAGTCGACCTCGTCACTTAAGTTCATCTTTGCAGTGCATACCTATACAGAGACAAACAACATGCGTTAAATAACATTTGATTTTGATGAATTCATCAACATCTACCACAACCAACCAAGGAAAAATTTTATTTTAACCATTTCTTATTCCAATAAATACAGGACTATTATTGAATTAGGTGAGAGGATGTTCATTGGGGATTATTGTTAATGTATATAGCTGGGGTAATTAGATCATTATGTGTGTGTAATGTAGGAAGATCAATCTGAGTAAATCTAGAACACATGAGTAGTATTTGGAAAATAGATAAAACAACCAGTTCGGTACATGAAAAAATCATCCATTCAACAACAATTTACCACTCACACCTTCATAGCCTTGATAGATGGACACTCCTGTTATGTCTAAAAATTCTTTCATTCCTCTCCAGCCAAATGAGCCACCAAACAGCCCGTAAGATTACCCATGAGAAAACGCTCTCCCTGTCAAGCCACTACAAATTTTTTTATCGAAATTAATGAATTTTTTTAATTTTAGCCATTTTTAAATAATAAATAAGTAAATATTAAACATATTTTTATACTCTCCGAAACTTTTTTGAATTTTTTCATAAATTTATCCAAAATGACCCCCTACGGAAATTTGTTAGTATGATGACATCATTAATAAAACCAAGATTCAAAACCTAAAAATCAAACAAATATGGGAAAAAAAATTTACCATAAGCAAGATCATCAAAACCATATAAATTTATTGAAGAAAAAACAAAAATACTTATAATCAATGTAAGTTCTTACCAGATTCGAAATGATCCCGACGAGATGGAAAAACAAAGCCAATCCAAGAATCGATAGCATCAACATGAACCTGATCAAGAAGGTGATGGATCCACAGAGCATCAAGGACATCGAAATCCCTGAAAAGAGCAATGTTAAACCCACCGGAGAATCTCGGGTGGTCTCGTGGGGAACAAGACGGGTGGCAGATTCGGCAATGGCGGAGATCGGAGGACGATGAAGATTAGAGCACAGAGCTCGTATAAAACCGTAGATTGCCGATCCTGTCGTCTCATGTTATTTTATTATTGAAAATAAAAAAATAAAAATGAGGAATAAACGAAATAGAGACAAAGATCAGAGGGTTTTCTTGTTAGCGATGGCGTTGGATCATTGGCAAAGATCAGAGGACAGCGATCATGACCTCGGTTTGGATCGTCATGTGGAGAGATCCGGTGATCCGTGCCCCCTTGAATGGCTATTATGCACCGAATTCCGTCCGGCGTGACATGAAACCAGGCATTTCGACTTCGGCGAGTTTAATTTCCAGCCCGCCAAAATTGACCTGAGAGGGATTTGAATGCTGAGCACGAGGGATTTGACTGAGAAGGATTTGAGGGAGAGCCTGGGGAATTTAGGGTTTGACCAATCTGAATGAACAAAAGAGATAAATTCAAACCTGTAACTGATTGTTCGATAAATTCAAGACAAGCAAACCGTGAAGCCTCCCAAATGCCTCTGGATTAGCAGAGAAAATGGATTAGGGCTTCATACGTTTTGCAGTGGGAGAGGGAGAGGGAGAGAGAGGGAGAGAGAGAGAGGGGCTAGAGTTGAAAATGAAAAGAAAACAAGGGAATCGATTTATAAATCTAACTTGTGGTCGCCCAAGTTCGATACCTGTCGAGGGTCTGGTTATTTTACCACAATTTTAAGTAGTGAATTATTAAACTATTGTTTTAAATAGTGGCTTTTTTTTATATTACTACAGTAGTTTTTATATCTTTTTCACGTAGTGTGTATGCTTGGAAGAAGGTCTCTTAACCCTGAGTTGGAACCTTCAAATCCTGAGGTTGAAAAAGTCCTTAGACCAAGACACACCACACAATGCCCTACTGTTGAAACTGAGCAAGCTAACATGGTTGGGAGGCAAAGAACCTTGAAGGAGTACAATGCACCTGGGGATTACACTTCTCCCTTTTGCATACAATTTCCTTCAGTGGAAGGAAACTATGAAATCAAATCCTCCACCATCAATATGCTGCCATCTTTTTATGGGTTTAGTAAGAAAGATCCTTACAAGCATATTAACCAAATTTTGACACTTTGCACCACCTTCAATATTGCTGGCTTGGGACTTGAAGCCACCAAATTGAGGCTTTTTTCTTTTTCTTTAAAGGACAAAGCCAACACATGGCTCTCTAAGCTCTCAGCCAACAGCATACAAACATGGAGTGACCTCCAAAGCCAATTCCTGGCTAAATTCTTTCCCATGAACAAGACCAGCTAGATGAGGACAAGTATTTTATCATTTACTCAATCCTCAACTAAGGTTTTTTATGAAGCATGGGAGAGATTTCAGGAGATGTTAAAACAATGCCCCCACCACTAAATTCCTATGTGGCAACTAGTGCAAGTTTTTTACCAAGGAATTAATCCCAACAGTAGGGATATGGTGGATGCCTCATGTGGTGGTAGTTACCTCCATAAGACAGCTGATGAGGCTTGGGAGCTGTTTGACATTATAGGGAAAAATTTCATGCAGCAAGAGTCACTGTCTCGCAATGACAGCCAGACCCCTGCTAAGTTGGTGAAAGACTCTACTCCTAGAGGTGGAATGTATGAAGTTAAGGTGCAAAGTGAGTTGAAGAGGAAAGTGGACAACCTGAGCTTGATGTTCGACAAATTGATGAATGTGGTGCAGCCTAGAATTGTTGCACAAGTGGGGGAGGCATGTCTAATATGCCAATCTCCCATATATTCACTCCAAGATTGTCCATCAGCCAACCAATTCCCTAATTTTGTTATGGAGCAAGCCAATGCTGCCCAAGCATTTGGGCAGCCACCTGCTAGGTACTCATGGAGGAACCACCCAAATTTGAGGTGGAGTCAAGATAATTACCTCAACCCTAGAAGCAGCAGTTGGTAGCTCCATACAGACCCTAACACCAGTTTAACCAAGGATACCCACCTATACAGAATTTTCAGTTGCCTACCCCACAGCCCAACCAATTGGCCTTACTCCCACAAGAGCCCAGATCCTCTTCTTTATAAGAGCAAATGCTGGCATCCATACTGAATTTGGGGAGCCTAGTCCAAACTGTGAACTCTCATGGGCAAAGCATTAAAAAAATAGAGGACTAGCTAGGTCAAATTTGTAATGCTTTGAACAAAAGAGAGGAGGGTAGACTGCCTAGTCAACCCTTAGCCAATCCCAAGGGGCCGTACATGATCGGTGAAGCATCCTCTACCCATGTGGATGATAATTCACTAGGACAAGGCAACTGAGGAGGTCATGAAAAGTGAAGGTGAGTGGTGAAGAACCAAAAAATATGTGTACCATATGTATTGACTGTGTATTTTATTTTGTGTTGCTTAGAAAATTTTCAATTACTGCTTTTAGGGTAATAATGATTTGCTTGTGTGTTTGATTGTATTTTGTTTATTGTTGTTTTGAGTACATGTGCATATCTGTCATCTGAATTCAATGTTCATATCTGTTAATGATGGTTGAGTTGCTCTCACAATACATGTCATGCATTTGATCTGAACGATTATCTGTGAAATTCGGATTTTTTTTTTATGTTTAAATGCTGATAGAGGGTAACTTAATTGTCATGATAAAATGGAGTCCATGTCAAGGAGTTTATGTTGATGCACACTGAATTGGTGCATGATATTGTACATAAACAGGCCAGGGCAAAAGCTCAACTATGCAACCGTGGGAATCAAGACAATCCCGTCGCAACGATGCGCTCTCTAACAAAAAATATGGAGTCGCGACCCGGAGCTTTCGGTGTCCCGTGATACCTAGTTCATTTTTATGAGCACCGAAGTGCTAAAAATATGACTCTAAATCTGGTCCACACAAAAGGCTCTTGGGTAGGGGCTTCGGTTTTCGATCGGGAAGGTGTTAGGCACCCGATCAACCCGCTTAACGTGGTCTCTACTAATGGCCAAAAATAAAATGAAGTAAAAGAAAAGAAAATAGCTTCCTCTTGCCCAAAAGGGCTTAGAATCCTATTTGTGCCCCTCCGTTCCTACCGAAAAGTTGAC
This sequence comes from Chloranthus sessilifolius, assembly GCA_021018995.1. NCBI lineage: Eukaryota > Viridiplantae > Streptophyta > Magnoliopsida > Chloranthales > Chloranthaceae > Chloranthus > Chloranthus sessilifolius. The sequence continues at coordinate 55,461,465 of CM037593.1, read as the reverse complement.
GGCGTAATGGCACAAATGGGAGGATGGAGGGAGCTAGAAAGAGATAGGAGAAGAAAGGGGAGAGCCGGAACCCTCGGGCCCTTGTTGCACCATAGAGGAACCTTGCTTGGCTTGCTTTTGATGAGCTTTTGGAGGCTTGAATGGTGGGCAAAAGGGTTCTAACCACTAAGGCCTACTAGCTAGGAGATGGAGAAGGGAGGCTAGGGGATCACACACACCTAGGCTAAGGGTTTTGGGTGTAAGAGCAAGCTTGGGAAGGGGTTTTTGAGTTCTGGATTTTAGGTGAAAATAGTGCACCAAAGGGAGGAAGAACTTCTCACTTGGAGCTCTTTCTCTCTTAAGCAAAATTCTCAACCCTTAAACCAAGGGGAGGGGGGCTCTATTTATAGGAAAATGATAGGTTAGGAGGCTACTTAGATGCTAATTGGGTTTATGAATTAGGTAATCTCTCATCTAAGGATTCTTAGGGTTTTTGGAGCCTTGAGATGCGTGGAAGGGTCCTCCAATGGTGGATGATGGGGTGAGGCCTTAAGCCACTTAAAGGGGTGCAAATAGGCTTCAAAAGGGTGCAGCAGAACTAGCAAAACACACCCCAAGGGTTAAGATGGTCAACAAGTCAAACCCCAATCATGATTTTTGGGACAAAATCTAACAGTTACTGTTCATATGCCTGGCACAACTATTAGTTACGCCAGGCAAATGTACAGTAAAATAGTATTGTACAGTGCCTGGAAGTCAACTCGCAAGGATGGGGCCCACTTTTGAATCTAGCGCAACTATTAGTTGGGCCAGGCTTAAAATGAGGGAGAATTGGCCTGGCGCAACTATTAGTTGCACCAGGCAAAGTTTAATACTGGCACAACTATTAGTTGTGCCAAGTCCCTAAGGGGCCCATATGACTTTACAATTATGCCCTCTAGGCTCGGTTTGCTATATCTTTTGACATATACCCCCGATTGGGGCGATTCTTGGCCCGTCAGAAAGCTGACGACTTCTACTCCTCAATGGTATGAGACTCGATCGTAGTAGAGGGCCATAGCTAGTTCCGGAGAACCCCTCCTCGTCCATTTTCTGGGAAGGTTAGGTTTAGGGTTCGAAATGGGTTTTAAGGGTCGGGATTGGTTTCTAAAGGTTCGAGATAGGTTCCTAAGGGATTTAGGGTGATTCCTAAGGGTTTGGGGTGATTCCTAAGGGTTCCATACATGCCATCAAAAGCTCAGAATTGCACCTCTCTCAAAAGGTGTTTCGATCGGGCCTTGGGCTAAATTTGGGTGTCTACATCATCAACGAAAAGTTTAAGTGTTGCCTTCTCGCGAGGATAAATAGCCTAAATTTCAAGCTCGCAAGCCACCTGAAGCTTTCATGTAAAATTCTAATGGATATTACCATGCAAGAGCTTCGCGAACACAAGGACATATGTTGCAGCCTGATGGTGAACCCCGCGAGGTGCTTGAGACTCACATTTTAATGCTCGCAAGGCTTCACTACTCTAGCTACGCGAAAAATTAGCAACTGCTTCGCACGCTTGATCCTGAATTGAACTCGGCAAAGTACCTCGCGAGGCACATAACTCTTCTAAATCTGTCTTTACGAGGATCTACTTTTCTTTGTGACAGAACCTCTCGCGAGGTTAGTTGTGTACTGCGCGAGGAATGTACTCCACGAGAACTTAGCGACAGCTACACGAAGCACGGGTTCAGCCTTATAAACTCTGCGAATTTCTCTATTTTCTTCATTCTATCTTTTTGCTCTAACTTTCCCTGCTCATTCATAAGATCCCTCTTTTCTTCTTTCTCTTATACAACCATTTCCACTCAACCTCAGCTAGTTTCCTCATACATTTTTACTCCCCATCACCTCCTGGTCACTTTGAGCTAGGTTTGGGGGGATTTAAGCATCTGTGTAAAGTGTGAAGTAAAACCATAGCTATCATTTGGTAAGATTTCTCACTCTCTCAGTTGATTTAATTGGACATTACTTTACTGTAAGTAGAGAGCAATTTGAGGTTTCTTTTATTTGAGAAGAGTGCATTACAATTGCTGGGATTTTGAAACCCTAATTTTGAGAAACTAAATAGATATGGCTCTGCTTTGGTAACCCTACCACTTGTTAGGAGCCCTATAGCCACTAGATAATTTGCAAGGATTGCAGAGGCCTCAAATGTGGAGACCCCTGTGGTAACTGCACCCTCTGAGGAGCCCTAAATTGAGAAAACTGTGAAGAAAGGCAAAGGTGTGGCCTCTGATGCCAAAAGTGCCAAAAAGAAGTATGCCTCAAAGAAGAGGGCCAGAGAGCACCCACCATCTAAGAGGTTTGAGAAATCAAAGAAGAAATAAAAATGGGTAAGGAATTAGCCCCTGAGATCCCTCAGGATGAAGAGGAAGAAGATAATGAATACCTCTGCGTCCCATCTAAATTTGTTGCAGCAATTAAGCTAGAGTCTGAGACAATTTTTGATAAGGCTCTCTTTGAGGAGCTATCTGAAATAGCTGCCTCCTTGGGGTACCTCACCAAAGCCTCATTGTTGCCCCTACTGAGGCCCCTAATGAAACTAGTCTTCCCTAAACTAGTATAATTGTTTTACCAGAATATCATAGTCAAAACTAGGGATGATGGGAACCCAACATTGCTGGTGTTGATAGACAAATTTGAGATGTTGTTCAATAAAGCTACCATTGCTAGGATCCTTGGGATACCAGCTAAGTATAGCCCTAAATGTGGCTTGGGTCCCCCTTTGATAGCCACCATCCTAGAGATAGCCAAGGAGCTGACTGGAGGGGTCACAGCCTTAGGAGTGTCAATAAGGAAGAGAGATCTGCACCCCCACCTCAGATTTATGGATGGGGTGCTAAGGAAAAATGTGTACTGCTTTGGACATGAGCAGGAGAGGAGGTCTCCTATTGTTGATGCACTCTTCTCCTTCCACATGAACCATTACTTGGATGTTGCCAAGTAAATTTTTGAGGGGATGATCGACATTGTAGAGAAGGTGAAAACAAAGAAGAAACCCCATTCCCTTCCTTACTGCAGGCTTATCACAGCCTTGCTGAAGCTTGGAGGGTATCGTTTTCAAATGAATGAAGAGATCATTACCCTGAATCCCAGAAATTATGGTAAAAAGTAATGGGGGATCAGTGGTACTCTCATTGAGAAGAAGAAGAAGGCAGATGTAGGAGCAACCTCTGATGTTGTTGCTGTTGCTGCCTCTATGACTCCACCCTCTGCCGCCCTCTCTCAGGCAGCCCTTTCATTTGTGCCAGCCAGCACACCACCGCATCTAAAGTCATTACCTTACCAGCCATTCCTTCACCTTCCCTACCAGCCACTATCCTAGCCTCACAACCTTCAATAGTCCCTTTACCCTTGCCTACATACCCAACTCACCCCAGCCCACCTATGAAGGCCACCTATACAAAGCAAAGAAAATTAACCAAGGCCCACACAGAACCCCAACCCACCTATATATATCAAACCATCCCTATTCCTAAAACCACAACCCTACCAGACCCAACCATTGGCCTACCACCAACTCCACAACCCAAGCCTTTGAGCCCGAGACTTCCACCCATGAAATCCCGCATAGCTCCCCACTACACGCCCAACCCATTGAAACGACTACACCTTATCCACCTGAGTTCCTTGAACCCTTAGACCAATCCATTCCAGTCCCACCTCCCCATGACCAAATCCCTCTTTCAGATGAGGGATACTCAGCCGTGATGTCCTCTATCATAGGGGACATCAACTATGAGTTTACCCCTCTCCTTGACTCCCCTCTGCCCCCCTCATTTCACCCCTCCTCCACATTCACCACAACCCCATCAATTTACCTCACCACATCCATCTCCACAGGCCACCACTTTTACTCATGCACCCACTTCCCCTTTTGAACCAATTCCACCCCCCACCCCTGATTTCCTACCCCACATCTTTAACATATTACTCTCCATTCAAGCCCAAGTGTTGGCCAACTCCCAAACACAATCATCCATTGATGCCAACCTGCATGCCATGCACTCCATCCTCCTAGACCAAACCTCAATCCACACCAGCTTAGAAGCCATCCAAGCCTCCTTGTCACTTTTCACCCCAACATCAGAACAGCCACCTATCCCTAGAGCCACCCATCTACCTACTCCACCTCCTTCTCCCCAACCCCTAACCTCAGCTATCACCACACTTGTTATTACACCCATGGAACTTGTCCCCATTACCCCTCCAGCTACCTTTACTAATGCCTCCACACAAACTAACTTTGAACTAGTACCTGAACCTACCCCTTTCCAATTTCCCATTATTTCCCTACCTGATCCCCCACCTGCTGTAGCAACCTCTAATGTTGCAACAGATGTGGCAGACCTCATCACAACCACCTCAATTCCTACCCAAACAGACCCTGAGCCTAGACCTGCAGTCCATCACCCTTTATCCTCCATATTCACCTCATCCATCTCCTCTCCCTTGGTGGCTGGCTCTTCTTCAAGTGATCAGCAACACACCTTCCAGCCTCTTCCTTTTCCATAACTCCCTACTCCACTCTCCTCCATGTCATGCAAGAGAACCCCTACCTGAAGAATGATGTCATTAAGGGCATGACGACCATCAGAACTTCCATGAAACAGCCCTATGAAGAGAAAATCAGTCGGATGGAGTTCGATCACCGAGTTCAACTGATAGGTATATCTAAGGGATGGGGTGGAATTTTGATCCAGTATGAAGCTGAAAAGAATATTGCAGCAACAAAGAAGATGAGAGCTGATGGCCTAGAGAAAAGATTAGCTACCTCAAAAGATGTAACAAAGGCCATCAAGGACCTCTATGAAACAAGAGTTCAGTTTGCTGAAAAGAAGGCAGAAATCCTTGAAAGGAAGCTTGCTGAGCTAACTGGCATAGCTCCTCCACAAGCAGCTGAGCCTGTCCCTCCTGCTACTTTCCCTGCTGCTACCAAAGAAAAAGGGTAAGGACCCAAAGTCAAGACTGAGCCAACAGATAATTAGGATGATTAGATTTGCACCTGTAGTTAGTTAGGATATTTTTTCCTTAATTTTTTGTAGATCACTTTTCCCTTACATTGTACAAAATATTGCTGCATAAATGCAATTCCTTTTTCTTATGTTTTGATTGCTTTACTTTCTACTTCATAACTAGTTTATTTATTTTAATTGTTTGTGTATGCCTTGCTTCCTGCTTTTATATGCTTTACTTAGTGTCAATTTTGTATATGTTCCCTACTGCACATGCCCTCCTATCTTTGAATCACTGAGGACACTGCTCCTCATAGGTTTGGGGGTATGGCAAGGATTGCCAATGATATAATTAACATAAGTATAGCAGTCTTAACTAAGTGAGGAATAAATAGAATGAATTTAACTTAAGAAATATTAAAAGCGAGGAAATTTAAACACTGTGCAGACCATTTTAATACTAAAATTATTGGATAATCAATACTTCTATGAGGTAAACATCAGGAAATTTTTTATAAACAGTCGTTAGTGAACTAGTAAGGAGAGAAACAGGTGAAAGCATACCCCTTTGAGTTCAATCGAAGACCATACCCAGTGAGCTTTGAGCCTATAAAATTTTCTTTTAGGAGTGTCTGTGGCAAAACTTTTTATGTTCTAAGGACTGACTGAATCAAGGCCTTTTCACTAGAAGTTAGACACCCCAAGTTGAAGTTGTTTGATAGTAATCATGACACTAAGAAAAGGATCAAGGCCTTCATTTGGACAGTTTGAACCTAAAAGATCAAACCTGTGAAACCACCCTTGTGCATACATTTTTTTAGCCTTAAAGCCCCATTTTTCTTCAACAAACACCAAAGTACTTCAACTTGAACCTCTTAACCTGATTCAGCCCTACCTTCACTCCGAGAATTAATAAGGTAAAGGAGAGGATATTAAAGATAGGTGAGCAAAGTTTAACATTTGGCGAAAGGAGAAGAAAAGAGAAGATCTGTAATTAATAGTGTAGCAGTTGTAGATGTGTGGCAGCCATCATCATAAAACAAAAATAACAAAAAATATAAATATAAAAAACAAAAAGAAAAAGAGAAAAGAAAGAGAAGTCAAAAGAAGGATTCCATTGGAAATGTTGAGAAGAAGAGAAGAAGTTGGCCAGTTTAGCTCTGAAATTTCAAAAGAAGATGGAGTTGTGCTGAAATGAAGAAGCTGAAGTCATGAATCATCACCTACCTATGTTGATTTCTCAATTTGGAATCCCTCTTTACCCCTTTTATTCTTTACAACCCTCACCAATAAGCCACATTACAACCCATGAAATGCCCTTGTTGATCCAAAGTCAAATGAACTGTCATGTGAAGATGAGAGAATGTCTAATCTATGGTGAGACTACTTTATGATGTCAGAAATTAGAAGCAATGTCTATGCTCATGCTTGCAAATTCATTTGGGGTATGTAACTGCTCTTGAGTTTCTGTGAAATGATACACCCTTAAATTAGTTTATGAGAGAAAGCCCTAGTAAGCATTGGGTCTGAGATTGAAATCATTGGGGCATTGTTTGAACCTGAATTTTGATGTACTGGTAAGCTTAGTACTGTTTTACACATTTTGTTTTCTTAGTGTCAGCTGATTGGATGTGATGAGCATGCATGCATGACTGAGGTGTTAAATTATTTGCATATACTAATTTGGAACTCCTTTTAATTTTGATAGAGCAAGGGTAAAATGAAATGTGTTTATTTCAAACTAATTAACCACTATGTGCACTTTTGTTAACTGTTTCATTAAGAAGTTCGTGGGTACCTTTGCTGAAAACCCTCAGGAGACTTTACTCCTCTACTAGGGATCACTTAGGAGTTTAAAAGGCTTAATGCATCAGCTAAATGCATCTGTGCTCCCTATGAAAGTGACATTTATATTCTTAGTGTAGCTATTTAAATTTTGCTTTGCTCAGGGACTAGCAAAGATTAGGTTTGGGAGTGTGTTATTCACTGAAAAGTATCACTTTTCACCTCTTAAGCTAGTCTTTGCTGGACCTTAAAGCTAACTAATAACTTATTTTTAACCGGTTTTATAGTTAGGAATAATTTGTGCAGCTTAACGCAACGTCTATACTTTTGGTGCCAAGAAGAGAGAATTCAAGCAAAAGATGACAGTTGAACTAGAAAGTGATGGAATACCATAGTGGTACACACCATGGTGACTATTTTGCATGTCACAATGGACGAAGATAGTCCAACAGATGAACCAAGTATAGATGAGAGTGGAGGAAGCTTTAACAAAAGCATGTGGATAGTAGCACAGGAGCCAATGACCTATCTCGCATAGTTGTGGTGCTGCCTCGCACTGTTCAATTCACTAGCAAAGCTCCCTCGTGCAGCTAAGACATTCAGCATATTAGAGCTCGTGAAGAAGTCATGCTGCTCATTAAAGGGGTTATCACATAGCAGTCTCTCGTGCAGCAGTCGCGCACTTCAGTTGTAAGCAACATCTGAAGCACCTCGCAGAGCTCTCGCGCACTAAGCCTCTAGAAATACATCTCGCGATGTTCTCATGAGGATAATGCCTTAATGTAGCCATGTGCACTACCTCATGACACCAATTGGTGCAAATAATAGCGAAGACCTCGCGAAGTTCTCGCGTGGCTCTGGAAGAGAGAGACGCCCAAAAGTTCTCTCCTGCAGCTCTCGTGCGCCTAGAAGCTAAACCCTGAATCAAGAGAGATGCAAAGGCATCTGCACGAGTACCTCACCAAAGAAAACTATTGAAGCTCTGCTGCGTGAGTATATTCCAAGCTAAAGCAATTGTGCGATCATCCAAAGTCCTACTGTGTGAGACAGTAATATTCAAAGCCAAACTCTACCCCATGAACACTCTGCAGCTACACGGCAGAAGTGATATGCAAGAGCCAGCCTCGCGAAGCTCGGCCCCGCCACTTCTCAATCTTAACTTAAGGAGCTTTTAGGGATTTTCTCATGTCTAGGGCACACATCCCGAGGCACAAATTCTAATGTATGCATCCTAAGACATCCAAGGGTTATAACAGTGCCACATCTACTTGAAAAATTAGGGTTTATTTTTCTCTCATCCACAACATTCAGACTAAGTATATAAGTCATGCTTGTAACATAGAAATTATCAGTCACTCTTTCCTCAAACCTCTATCGGCTGAGAGCTCATGCAGATTAAGGTTAGGGTTAGGGTTTGATCACCTATTTTTCAATTTTTTCTTCTCTCTTAGCCTAGCACTTGCTGGCTAAATCTTTGGTAAGCAATAAGGTGTAGTTTCATTTAGTTTTACAATAGGTCATTTAAACATTGGGATTTTATGTTGAGCTGTTGTGCACAAGGCTACTGCCTTGAGAGATTTCAATGTTGGTAACATCAGATCAATGGAATTTTTGTTGTTAATGCTTACATAATTTGTTATTTTCCTATTTGCTCGTAGTTCTGTTCAGGCTATAGCATGCATTTAGGATTTGAGCTTAATGAAAGGCCCATGGAAGCTTGAGCTTGTACCGCTGGGACCATGGTGGCAGCAGCAGTTTACATATTCTATCTCATCATTTGTGGGTAAGGGAGCCTCTGTGGATAGCCTGTGACCATTAGAGTGGACAACCTCTGCAATGGTATTCATGGCCTGATTTGATTCATTGGATTAGGTTTGATCAACCCTCTCCTTTGGATAAGGTTAGCTTTTCTGACTCAATCAATGGGATTTGACAGACTCTATTGGATAGACGGTGGCCATTTGAGTGGACAAACTATAGCCTTAAGAGCACCCCAAATGGCATGGGTTCAGTTGGATTCTTCTACTTTACTAAGGTTACTAATAGCACTTCAGTAAGGATTTGCTACAGAGAGCCCCAAATCTGAGTTACCTAACTGAATGAACTTTTGCCTAAACTGCTTACTTCCCATCCTTTTATCTTTATTTTAACCCACCATCTCCACTTTCTTCATAACCCTTTCTTATGATAGGACTGCACTTTATTTCTTTTATTTTTAGTAGGTAATTTAGTGTAGTTGCGACACCCAACTCCCTTTCTTTAAGATTATCAAATCTGTATCCAGATCTAGAGGCCTACTATTATAGCCCATTTTGGGTTCTAGATCAATTTCTCTTTGGGCCAAACTCTTACTTATGAAAACTTGCTACAATAGCCCTATATCTTGCAGGCTTAGGATAACTTTAGGTTGCATGATTTCATAGCCATTTAACTCCACATTTGTGTTCTGATTTTTACCATCTCACCATTTGAAATAACTTCAGCAGTCTAGGGAAATCCGATAAGAGTATCCTGCATTGATGGGCTTAAGAAGATGATCGCTGTCCATGGTGGCGAGGCGGATGGCGTATCACGGTAGCACTTCTCGGATGACGTAAGGTCCATCCCAGTTTGGCTTAAACTTCCCTCTCGGATTGGTGTGGAGGGATGGGAAGATCTTCTTCAGTACAGTGTCTCCAACCTTCAGATCTCGACCGCAAACACATTTATTTTAAGCGTGTGCAATTCGCCCCTTGTAAACTTGAGTGTGACACAAGGCAAGGAGTCTCTTCTCGTCTAATAAGTCCAATTGTTCGAAGCGGGATCTCTCTCTCTCTACTTTGGGTAAGCCTAATTCCATAAGGATTCGGAGCGATGGTGTTGCCCCTTTAGTGGTACGAATCGACATTCTGTAGCCCCATAAAGCAAACGACAACATTTCGCTCTAATCTCTGTAAGTGATGACCATCTTCTCTAGGATGCGGATGACCATCTTATTCACAGCTTCTATGACTCCATTAGTTTAGGGATGATAAGGTGACGAGCGATAGTGTTTGATTTTATATTGCTCATAGAAGGCTGGGATGCACTTATTCGCAAAGTTAGTGCCGTTGTCCGTGATAAAACCTTGGGTACACTAAATCAACACACAATATTACTCTTGAGAAATTTCTCAAAGTGACAGGCTGTGATGTTGGTATATGACGCCGCTTCTACCCACTTAGGGAAGTATTCAATGGCGATTTGGATGAACCGATGTCTATTTGATGCTATCGGATTAATCATTCTGATGACGTCAAGGCCCCAGGTAGCAAATGGCCAAGGAGTGGTCATGCAGTGAAGATCGATGGCAGGAGCTTGTATTAGACTAGAGTGTTCCTACCACTTGTAGCATTTCTAAATATGTTTGTAGCAATCCAATTCAATAGTGGTCCAAAAGTATCCCTGTCGTAGAATTTTCTTAGCGAGCATGTGACCGCTGACGTGGGCTCTGCATACTCCCTCGTGGATCTCTTTCATAATATTGATTGCTTCACTTTCTATAAGGCACCTGAGTAAGATGTTAGCTTTTCTGACTCAATCAATGGGATTTGACAGACTCTACTGGATAGACGGTGGCCATTTGAGTGGACAAACTATAGCCTTAAGAGCACCCCAAAGGGCATGGGTTCAGTTGGATTCTTCTACCTTACTAAGGTTACTACTAGCACTTCAGTAAGGATTTGCTACAGAGAGCCTAAATATGAGTTACATAACTGAATGAACTTTTGGCTAAACTGCTTACTTCCCATCCTTTTATCTTTATTTTAACCCACCATCTCCACTTTCTTCATAACCCTTTCTTAGGATAGGACTGCACTTTATTTCTTTTATTTTTAGTAGGTAATTTAGTGTAGTTGTGACACCCAACTCCCTTTCTTTAAGATTATATATCTGTATCCAGATCTAGAGGCCTACTATTATAGCCCATTTTGGGTTCTAGATCAATTTCTCTTTGGGACAAACTCTTACTTATGAAAACTTGCTACAATAGCCCTATATCTTGCAGGCTTAGGATTACTTTAGGTTGCATGATTTCATAGCCATTTCACTCCACATTTGTGTTCTGATTTTTACCATCTCACCATTTGAAATAACTTCAGCAGTCTAGGGAAATCCGATAACAGTATCCTGCATTGATGGGCTTAAGAAGATGATCGCTGTCCATGGTGGTGAGGCGGATGGCGTATCACGGTAGCACTTCTCGGATGACGTAAGGTCCATCCCAGTTTGTCTTAAATTTCCCTCTCAGATCGGTGTGGAGGGATGGGAAGATCTTCTTCAGTACAGTGTCTCCAACCTTCAGATATCGATCGCGGACACATTTATTTTAAGCGTGTGCAATTCGCCCCTTGTAAACTTGAGTGTGACATAAGGCAAGGAGTCTCTTCTCGTCTAATAAGTCCAATTGTTCGAAGCAGGATCTCTCTCTACTTTGGGTAAGCCTAATTCCATAAGGATTGGGAGCGATGGTGTTGCCCCTTTAGTGGTACGAATCGACATTTTGTAGCCCCATAAAGCAAACGACAACATTTCACTCTAATCTCTGTAAGTGATGACCATCTTCTCTAGGATGCGGATGACCATCTTATTCACAGCTTCTACGACTCCATTAGTTTGGGGATGATAAGGTGACGAGTGATAGTGGTTGATTTTATATTGCTCGTAGAAGGCTCGGATGCACTTATTCGCAAAGTTAGTGCCGTTGTCCGTGATAAAACCTTGGGTACACTAAATCAACACACAATATTACTCTTGAGAAATTTCTCAAAGTGACAGGCTGTGATGTTGGTATAAGACGCCGCTTCTACCCACTTGGGGAAGTATTCAATGGCGATCTGGATGAACCGATGTCTATTTGATGCTTTCGGATTAATCATTCTGATGATGTCAAGGCCCCAGGTAGCAAATGGCCAAGGAGTGGTCATGCAGTGAAGATCGATGGCAGGAGCTTGTATTAGACTAGAGTGTTCCTACCACTTGTAGCATTTCTAAATATGTTTGTAGCAATCCAATTCAATAGTGGTCCAAAAGTATCCCTGTCGTAGAATTTTCTTAGCGAGCATGTGACCGCTGACGTGGGCTCTGCATACTCCCTCGTGGATCTCTTTCATAATATTGATTGCTTCACTTTCTATAAGGCACTTGAGTAAGATGTTAGCTTTTCTGACTCAATCAATGGGATTTGACAGACTCTACTGGATAGACGGTGGCCATTTGAGTGGACAAACTATAGCCTTAAGAGCACCCCAAATGGCATGGGTTCAGTTGGATTCTTCTACCTTACTAAGGTTACTAATAGCACTTCAGTAAGGATTTGCTACAGAGAGCCCTAAATCTGAGTTACATAACTGAATGAACTTTTGCCTAAATTGCTTACTTCACATCCTTTTATCTTTATTTTAACCCACCATCTCCACTTTCTTCATAACCCTTTCTTAGGATAGGACTGCACTTTATTTCTTTTATTTTTAGTAGGTAATTTAGTGTAGTTGTGACACCCAACTCCCTTTCTTTAAGATTATCAAATCTGTATCCAGATCTAGAGGCCTACTATTATAGCCCATTTTGGGTTCTAGATCAATTTCTCTTTGGGACAAACTCTTACTTATGAAAACTTGCTACAATAGCCCAATATTTTGCAGGCTTAGGATTACTTTAGGTTGCATGATTTCATAGCCATTTCACTCCACATTTGTGTTCTGATTTTTACCATCTCACCATTTGAAATAACTTCAGCAGTCTAGGGAAATCTGATAACAGTATCCTGCATTGATGGGCTTAAGAAGATGATCGCTGTCCATGGTGGCGAGGCGGATGGCGTATCACGGTAGCACTTCTCGGATGACGTAAGGTCCATCCCAGTTTGGCTTAAATTTCCCTCTCGGATCGGTGTGGAGGGATGGGAAGATCTTCTTCAGTACAGTGTCGCCAACCTTCAGATCTCGACCGCGGACACATTTATTTTAAGCGTGTGCAATTCGCCCCTTGTAAACTTGAGTGTGACACAAGGCAAGGATTCTCTTCTCGTCTAATAAGTCCAATTGTTCGAAGCGGGATCTCTCTCTCTCTACTTTGGGTAAGCCTAATTCCATAAGGATTCGGATTGATGGTGTTGCCCCTTTAGTGGTACGAATCGACATTTTGTAGCCCCATAAAGCAAACGACAACATTTCGCTCTAATCTCTGTTAGTGATGACCATCTTCTCTAGGATGCGAATGACCATCTTATTCACAGCTTCTACGACTCCATTAGTTTGGGGATGAAAAGATGACGAGCGATAGTGTTTTATTTTATATTGCTCGTAGAAGGCTCGGATGCACTTATTCGCAAAGTTAGTGCCGTTGTCCGTGATAAAACCTTGGGTACACTAAATCAACACACAATATTACTCTTGAGAAATTTCTCAAAGTGACAGGCTGTGATGTTGGTATATGACGCCGCTTCTACCCACTTGGGGAAGTATTCAATGGCGATCTGGATGAACCGATGTCTATTTGATGCTTTCGGATTAATCATTCTGATGACGTCAAGGCCCCAGGTAGCAAATGGCCAAGGAGTGGTCATGCAGTGAAGATCGATGGCAGGAGCTTGTATTAGACTAGAGTGTTCCTACCACTTGTAGCATTTCTAAATATGTTTGTTGCAATCCAATTCAATAGTGGTCCAAAAGTATCCCTGTCGTAGAATTTTCTTAGCGAGCATGTGACCGCTGACGTGGGCTCTGCATACTCCCTCGTGGATCTCTTTCATAATATTGATTGCTTCACTTTCTATAAGGCACCTGAGTAAGATGTTATTATAGGATCGCTTGTAAAGGCATTCCCCATAAATGATGTAGCTTGCCGCTAAACGTTGAATGGTTCGCCAGTTCATCTTGGATGGAAAGTTAGTGTCTGGAGGTAATTCTTGATATCTGAGAACCAAGGTGGCTCATCATCATGCATTAGGGGTTCCTCAATCTGGAAGTAGAAGGCTGGCTCATTCCTTTGCTTGATCATGATTGGCTTCATTTCAGCACCATACGAGATTTCTATCATTGATGCCAAAGTGGCTAGTACGTCAGCAGAGCGATTCCTTATCCGAGGGGCATATGAGAATGTCACGTCTTAGAAGTAAGCTATCAGATCCTTGAGGTGTTCATGGTAAGGGATCAGTTTCTCATCTTTTGTCTTCCAATCACTGCTCGTCTAGCATATGATTAACTACGAATCGCTAAACACTCGAAGGTGAGTTATATTCAGGTTGAGAGCTACTTGCAGACCAGTGGCACAAGTTTCGTATTTAGCCTTATTGTTAGTGCAAGGGAAGTTGAGATTGATAAATACGGGTACGTAGGATCCTTTCTGCAAAATCAGAATGGCGCAAACTCCCTGACCCTCGGCATTAGCTGCCCCGTCAAAGTGCATTACCCATGATTCCACTGCTTCTTCAGTATCATCTTTCATCATGAAAAGGATGTCCTCATCAGAGAATTCAGTTCTTTAAGGTTCATAATCTGGCAAAGGATTGTTGACAAGATGATCGACGAGTGCTTGCCCCTTGATCGGCTTCTAAGTGACATACGTGATGTCAAACTCAGATAATAAAAGCTGTCATCGTGCAGTTTGCCCAATGTTAGCCGGTTTCTCGAACAGGTATTTCAATAGGTCTATTCGGGCCAAGAGTACAATGGCTTGAGATAGCAATTGATGGCGGAGCCTCTGAGTAGCCCATACAAGAGCCAGGCATGCTTTCTCCAGATGAGAATAACGCGTTTCATAATCAGTAAACTTCTTGCTAAGATAGTATATGGCTTGCTCTCTTCTTATTGTTTCATCATGCTGCTCTAAGACACATCCCATCGAAACTTTTATTGTGGAGAGATACATCAAGAGTGATCTCCCCGGCTCGGGTGGTACTAAAATAGGTGGATTAAAGAGGTAGCCTTTGATTTTATCCAATGCTGCCTGACAGTCATTGTTCCATTCAACGGGTGAGTTCTTCCTTAGTAGCTTGATGATCGGCTTACAGATGGGCATTAGTTGTGTAATGAACCGACTGCTATATTATATTATGGCTAAGAATCCTCTAACTTCTTTCTCGATAGATGGTGGCGGCATTTCTGTGATAGCTTTGACTTTGACTGGGTTGACCTCGATCCCTCTCTTGCTGACGATGAATCCCAATAGTTTCTCAGACATCGCACCAAATGCGCACTTTTGTAGATTCAAACATAACCTGTACTTTCTCAACCTCTCAAACAGCTTTTCAAGGTTTACCAAATGATCGCCTCTCTCCGATGACTTGGCTATCATATCATCGATGTACACTTCAATTTCTTGATGCATCATGTCGTGAAACAGTGCGGTCATAGCTCTTTGGTATGCTGCACCAACATTCTTTAGCCCAAATGGCATGACTCTGTAGCGAAAGGTTCCCCAAGGAGTGATGAACGTAGTCTTCTCTCGATTCACGTCTACCATCTTAATTTGATTATATCCTAAGAATTCATCTATAAAAGAAAGCATCTCGTGCTTGGCAATGTTATCGACCAAGATCTCGATGTGTTGCAGTGAGAAATCATCCTTCGGCTTGCCTTGCTCAAATTGTAAAAATCGATACACATGCGAACCATCACATCCTTCTTCGGTATAGGCACAATATTGGCTAGCTACTGCGGGTACTTAGATACCATGAGAAACCCCGCGTCATACTGCTTGATGACCTCGTCTTTGACTTTTAACATCCACTCAGGTCAGAGACGCCTCAGCTTCTACTTAACCGACTTCATATCAGGGTAGAGTGGCAACTCATGCTCAACCAAATCAGTGTCCAAACCAGGCATGTCCTCGCACGACCTGGAAAAAATATCTTCGTATAACTGAAGGAAGTCGATCATACTTTTTCTTTCTTTGGGAGATAGGGAAGTTTTGATTTTGGTAATGCGAGGAATCTCCCTCAATTCCCAGGTTAACGTCCTCCGTTTCCTCGACAATGGGGTTAGGGTCATGCTCAAATTTAGCAAACCGGTCAAGGAGCTCATTGGCGAGCTCCTCTAAATGATATCCTCGTCCAGACTCGTAACACCTACCACTTCTTGTATTTCAACAAGAAAGGTGTCGATTTTATGTCGGACGAATATTTCAATTAAGGCATCTTTTTGTGAGATTTTATCTGAAATTTTAAATGACAATGTTTTTGGGCTTTATAACTTTTCAATATTTTTAAAATTTTTATTTTCTTCGGAGATGGACCCTTAACAGCATGAGTCTGTGTATATACAAGGTATTGCCTACCAAGGGCTTATCTTACTTTTTATAGGTTCTTTTTTTTGAGAAATGGGTGCCAAACGTTAGGCCACTCCTCGCTTCTAGGGTTTGGGACAAAGATGCCCAGTTGCGTACCTGAGGGGCCGCTCCTTTACCTGATTTGATGGAGGGGGCTGACTGATATGGTTCATTGGAGTCAGCTTCCATTATGTTGATCCCCATTTCACTTGAGATGATGTCCTCAAACGTTAGCACTATTTTGCGGGGATTTACCACAGGGGGAGTTTGTTCAGGTACTGGCCGCCGTTACTTAAAGAGGGATAACATGGCCAAATCTATCTCCAGCATAGGAAGGGTAATGTGGGGATTGGTGGGGTGAACTAGTGCTATAGGCTTTTATGGGGTTAATCGAGTCTCCCCATTCCTGTCAATCTTCACGACCCCGGCACTTAAGAATGAATTTCTTATATAAGGCATGGGCCAAGGTTTCTCTTCTATGTGGACCCCCCTTGCTTTCGCAGCTGCCGTGGAATGGGCTTTCTCCTTAGCCTCTGTTACTTCTTCTTTCGTGGGCTTATAACCATGCCCGAATCTGACTTTCTGCCCCCCTTTGGCTGTGACGGGCTCCTTACTTCCTTGTAATATGGGCCAAAGACCCGCTCATTTTTTATAGCCCCACTTTTAGAGCATAGCCACCGCCGCTACCATTCTACCTATAGTTCTTGGAATGATGCCCTTGATGGGTTCCGAGAGTATCGTTGACACCTCGTATTCGAAACTATGGAGGTCGACATCCTCTAGGGTGTGTGGCACAATCAGGACATTGGGCTTTTCAACGCTATTGGTGGCCTTTTCTTTCTCACTGTGCCCTTCACCGATGATTGTGATGATCTTATGCCCCGATGCGAATTTGAGTTTTTGGTGCAGTGTGGAGGGGATGGCTCCAACTTCATGCAGCCACGAGAGCCCTAACAATAGATTGAACAAGAATTTGATGTCCATTACCTAAAATAATATGGAGAAGGTCATTGGCCCAATCAATAGCTCAAAGTTAACTTCTCCCATTATCTCTCCCCTGGTATTGTTAAAACCTCAGGCACTAATTCTTGTAGGTCTCAACATGCAAAGATCTATCCCAATCTTAGTAGCGGTTCTCAGCGGGCATATGTTTAACGCAGACCCATTATCGATCAAAACCATGGGGATTACCATATTTTTAGACTCAACAGTTATATTTAAAGATTTTAAGTGACTACTCCTCAGGTAAATCGACATCAGAAAATGAAATGGCATATGGGGCCATCTCTTGACCAATTATCTGCCCGAATTCATCTGGGCTAACTTGAAGTGAGACATGCACATTCCTTAATGCCCCCATTAAAGCTTGGAAATAGAGTGGAGACGTCATTAATAGATCCCATACAGTAATATGGGTAGGCATTCTTCTCAGCGGGCATATGTTTAACGCAGACCCATTATCGATCAAAACCATGGGGATTACCATATTTTTATACTCAACAGTTATATTTAAAGATTTTAAGTGACTACTCCTCAGGTAAATCGACATCAGAAAATGAAATGGCATATGGGGCCATCTCTTGACCAATTATCTGCCCGACTTCATCTGGGCTAACTTGAAGTGAGACATGCACATTCCTTAATGCCCCCATTAAAGCTTGGAAATAGAGTGGAGACGTCATTAATAGATCCCATACAGTAATATGGGTAGGCATTCTTCTCAGTTGAGTCTCCAGTATATGTGCTCGACTCATTTTCTCAAAGGGATTCATGGCGTTATCTTTCTTTCCCACTGATTGAGATTGTGTTGTTGCTGGTGCTTCTTGCTACTTTGATATCTTCCCAGATCGGGTAACAAAGTCCACTACCCCTTCTCTATTGCTATCAGTGTTGATATATGTTTGTTCATAACTCAGTGGGACCTGATGAGGATCATAGGTTGGTCTCAATATCTGAAATAGTATGGCAGCCGACATCTGATGTGCTTTTATTGATGGCTCTAGAACGGGAATGGGTGAGACCCAATTTACTTCGGTTATTGATGGGTGGGTGGCAAAATTGGGCCAGGTAGGGGTGGTGAAGCTTGTAGGTGGTTATGTCGGGGGCAATGGGTGGGTGTAGGCCATTGGTAGCTAATGGGCGGTGGAGGATTGGGGGTTTGATGGGCCATTAGGTAATTGACGGGGGTGGTAGAGTTTGTAGGTGGTTGAATCGGGGGTAATGGGGTGGGTGCAAGCCATTGCTAGTTTATTGGCGGTGGAGGATTGGGGGTCTGCTGGTTTATTAGGTAATTGATGGCGGTGGTGGTGTACAGTTGGTATGCATTTATTTGTACGTAATTGACGGGTGTGGGTGCTGAAAAATAGGCCCTAAGATCTAGGGGCTCAGCTTGTGGTGTAGGAGTGGGGAAATAATCTGCCAGATTTAGGGGTTCAATTACCCCAACAATTTTTTCTTCTTGGTCTCTCCACCTTGGGGCCATGAAAGTTTCCTGGTTACAAATGAAGTCTGACGGATCAAACTCCAATTCTTCTTCATATTCCTCTACCATCTTTATGGTAGGTCTAGGACTTGCTATTCCGATAGGGTGTGGGGGCAAAGGCACCTCGTGAATATTTATGTGCTGGCTCATTTGGGTGGGTGCAAGGGGAATGATCTTCCCAGCATCGATTAAATCCTAGATTGCGTGCTTCAATGGGAAGCAGTGACCAGTTGGGTGACCGACCCTGGTGGAAATTGTAATGAGTATTGGGGTCAAAATTATATGGGATCGGATTGGGAGGAGGTCGCGATTGGATAGCAGTTATTAATCCCTTTTCAATTAGCAGAGGTAAAAGTACACTCAGAGATTTCCCTAAAGGCGTAAAGACTCGATCATAACGGGCTCTCCTCTCTGGGGTCATTTGCATCCCCTGCCTATTCCCTGCTCTTTGTACTAGCCCTGTCCTGACGGGAGTTGGTTGCAATATTTTGTACCTCTACCCCTGTTCTTTTATCATTTCTCTGCTCACCCCTGTTCTTATATCATTTCTCTTCTCAGAGAACCTCCTAACCCTGTTGGGCACCCAGATGCATTCTTGTTCAATCGCCCTTCTCAGATGGCATCCTCATAGCGGTTGGTGCTCCTTATCAACTTAGCAAAATTGGACAGCTACTAGTATATAAGAAAATCTGAGATCACTAGCAGGGTATTCTTTGAGATCATTTCTATTTGCTCATCGTCAGGTATCCTATTTCTGACTTGAGCTGCTAGTGCTCTCCAACGCCCTAAGTAATCACGAATGGTTTCAATGGAGTTCTTCTTCAATCGAGCTAGATCTAACTTGCGTGGCTCAATGTCTATGTTGTAGACATATAGCTCTTGGAATAGGTAGGTCAGATCTTTCCACGTTTTAATCATTAATGGTTCAAGAAATGTGAACCATCTTAAAGTTGGGCCGATTAAACTTTTCTGGAACACTTTGATGAGGAGTCGTTCGTCTCCTCCGTATTGGCACATGTCTCCACAATAGGACTTAAGGGGTGTAATAGGGTTGCCTATGCAATTATATTTATCGAAGACTGGCATTTTGAATTTAGGGGGTAGGGGGATCTCAGCTAACAGGCACAAGTCCTAAAGTCTGTGGCATGAATTTTAACAGCACCCGTCTTCAATAACTGCTTCTGGATCTTGCCCAACTGTTTCCTCAATTGTCCCAATTTTTTGGACATGGGGGTCGTCTTCTCAATTGTGAGTTTGGACTCACTTTGGGCTGCCAGGGGTGGGGTAATTACAGGTCGAGGACTAACATTGGTCAACGTCCCAACGTAGGCCCCACTGTTTCTGATCTCCTCCTCCTCATACTACTGATCTATGTAAGGTGTAGTGAGGACGGGATTCTCGAGTTGTTATTGCATGGACTGGGTGGGCATGGTTTGAATGGGAGTGGGGTGAAACCATTGGATGTCAGGGAAGTGTTGTGGGGTGATGGGGTGAGTGGTAGTTTGGTTTTGGGGTGGGGCCTGATGGGGCCATTAAACATGAGGGAAGGTTTGGAGATGGCCTTGGGGTGTGGGGCCATGGGAAAATTGGGTTTGGGTAAGGTTTGGGTTTGACCTAGGTGTGAAGGTTGGGGGTGAGAGAAATTTTGGGGGTATTGTGGAGGGTATGAGCTTGGGCCTGAGCCATGGGCCCTGGGTAGGTTTGGGCCATAAGGCCTTGATTAGGTTGGGTTTGGGTAAAGGGCAAGGGGTTTGGAGGGTCTTGGCCCATTAGGCTTTGATGGGTATGGCCCTTTGGACTTTGGAGGGTTTGGGCCAGATGGGTCTGGGCCATGGGCCCTTGATGTATGTGGGTATGGCCCATTAGATTTTGAGGGATACCTTGGAGGGTATGGGACATGGGCCCTTGTAGGGTTTGGGGCATGGGCCATTGGTGGGTTTGAGCCTGGGCCAGATGGATTTGGGCCATGGGCCCTTGATAAGTTTGGGCCATGGGCCCATGGTGGGTTTAGGCCAGAGCCAGATGGGTTTGGGCCATGGGCCCTTGATGGGTATGAACCATGGGCCCTTGGTGGGTTTGGGCCATGGGCCCTTTATAGGTTTGGGCCATGGGCCCTTTGTAGGTTTGGGCCATGGGCCCTTTATAGGTTTGGGCCATGGGCCCTTGGTGGGTTTGGGTGGTGGGGTATTTGGCCATTGGGCCCTGGAACATGTGGGAAAAGGGTGTTTGGGCCAATGGGCCTTGGGGCATGTGGGAAATGGGGGTTTGGGCCAATGGGCCTTGGGGTATGTTGGAGATGGGGGTTTGGATGGTGTGGATGATAGGGGTTGATGGGGGTCATGGAGGAGTGAGGCATGGAGACTTGATAGAGTCTCGAATGGATTGATGGGTGTGTGGTATGGATGAGAGGGGATGCATTGAGAGTCCTTGCACCTATTGTAGGCTTAGACCATTTCTTCCATCATGGCCATGGAAGGGGGATCGGATGGAAACGGATTATTTGAGCTGTGGAGAGGCATGGATGGGGTGGATGTGGAGGGTAAATTGGGCATGGTCCCGGTAAAATTGGGCATGACCCGGGTAGGGGATGGGATATGGGGTGGATTGGAGGAATGAGGTGGGGCATTGGAAAAGGGGGATGGGTTGGGAATGCAAGAGGATGATGAAGGGTAAGGTGTGGGTGTTTGGGAAAAATCGGGCATGGCCCCGGTAAAAATGGGCATGACCCGGTTAGATGGGGGGATTTGTGGGGGGTTGGATAGGGTGGAGGTGACATATGTGAATGAGGGCGGATTGGGCCTATATGGGGAAGATGGAAAATGGGGCATGAATGTGGGCGCGGGAAGTTGGGTTGGGTTTGTCATGGATGGGGATGGGAAATGTGTCAGATTTGGTGTGGATATGGGAGGGGGCATGGGCATGGTTTGTGAGTAAGATGGGGAACGGGGGGGTTGATTTTGGATAATTTGGGAAGTGGTGGTTGAAAAAATGGGGGCACCAAAGGACCCGGTAATTGTAAATGGGGATAGGGTGATGGGGATAGTGGTGAAAATTTCTCCCGAATGGGAAAGAGTTGGTGAATGTGGTGAGGATGAATCGGGATCGGCATAAGCCGGGTCCACTACGCATGACATCGTTTGTTGGCGGGTTGGGTTCGAGTGCGTTGGATAAGGCCCAAAAAATTTCCTCCTTCCCGTACGGGATGATGGAGGGCAAGATTATGCTGTTATGTCGGCACCACACAGACTCTATTTTTAATTTTTTATTTTAGTTTTTTTTAAAGATTTTTTTGAGTGAAAATAATGGTTCTGAAGCCTTTAATGTTCCCTTTAATGGGCAACAAGATGCACAGGAACCCTTTAGGTAGGGTTCTGGTTGAGAACAACAACCTCACCTCTGTGCGATGTTGGGTGTGATTTTATACCCAACATGGACTGGAGTTTTATCTTGTACAACCCTCCTCACTTAGGAGGTGTACTTCTTCGCTTCTCCAGACCAATCCATCTTGGTGCTGGGTGTGGCACCGATTCAACACTTAGGTTTACTAAAAATTCCCATGTGTCTGTTGCAGTGAATGATAGAAACAAACCCCCATAGGTATCATCAATCCAATGTCGGGTTTGTTCAGTTAAGCCTTCATAAAAACCCCGCACCACCAATTCCCAGCACAGAACCCCATGATTAGGGCAACTAAGCAAAAAATCATTGAAGCATTTCCAGCATTCATAAAAAGACTCTTCTAGGATTTGATAAAAATAGTGATTAGCTTCCAGAAGTGACTTGACTTACAGGTTGGTAAGTACTTATTGAAGAATACATTTTGTAACTCCCAACTAGTTATCAAGTCTATAGGCAAAGAGTGCAGCCACAGCTTCGCCCTTCCCCTTAGTGAAAACCAAAAAGCCTCAACCGAGTGGCCTCTTCTGACAAGTTTTAATTTTTAAATAACACAGATTTCTAGAAAGCACATTAGATGCATATGGGGATCTTCGTTACCATGCCCATGAAAAATAGGAAGTAGTTGAAACACTGGGCCTGATCTCGAAGACCCCATCCCGAGTGGCTGCAAGTACACGAATACATGAGGGAGGTGGAAGACTAGCCGGTGTATAATACTCCCTCAATATCCTAGCCATATGTTCCTCTCCTGCCATAATAAGTACAAAAAAAAATTAAGGCGGGGTTGATAGAATGCTTAAACTCACGACTTTTTGAGAAAACAATAGCTAGCGTGAATATGTCGGCTCGTTCTCTCAAGCGCAAGGTTTGGTTGCGAAAAGAGAGTGGAATTGCAACCACACCTTGACCGAAATAGAAAAAAAAAATTTTATTAACCTAATTAATGAAAATCAAAAGCACTCACCTTGGCCTTTCATAGTGTCCCATGACAAGCCTTAAGTGCGTTGATTTCCAAACCTACAAAACACTCAAACTACATCTTGTATAATGATACAAAGATATAGTAAAATAGAAATCCAAAAAGAAATAAAGCCGAAATCCTCGACAACGGAGCCAAAAACTTGATCGTTTTATTTCAAAACCGTGCAAGTGCACAAGTTCGAATGTACTAGGGCAAGTACAAGGGTGTCGAACCGCAGGATTTTGTCATTTATCTCCTACTTAATTTCTATTTTACAAAGAATTTTGAAGCATTAGATTTCTTCCATTAGTCCAAAACAAATAAAAAAAATCTACACAGTTTTTGTGAAGTGGTAGTCCTGCGAACCAATCGAGAGCTTCTCTTTCTAACGATCTTTGGATGTAGTGGATGAGAAGCCCTTGATTGTTGCATATAGGTTGACAGTCATTGCAGAACAACACCAAATGGTGATTTGGATTCCCCATGCTATTGTACTTGCTAAACTTAGGAGGCTTGAATCCTGCAGGTAGGTTAAATTTGAGGTCCTGGCAGAACTTGTCAAATCCAAATGAGGATCCAGGAAGCTCTCTCTTAGCCATGCATTCGTCAAGAACCCGAGTAAGGTCCTCCATTTTTATAGTGGCATCTTTTTTGGTGGTAAGTGGGTGAGCCCTATCTTGATGATTATTATTCAAGACGGTACGAGTCGTATGCCTTGGTGGTGATACGTGAGGAGATGTCGTGCTCAGGGTAGGCAGCGACCTCTCTTCCCTTCTTCGTTCTCGTTCCTCTTCATCCAAGTTTCCTTGATAGTCTCATAGGCGGCAGCCATGCCTCGAAGTAGTTCTTCGGCTTCCTCCCCTCCTCTTTGTAGGTTTTGGATGCTGAATTCCATGAGTTGTTGGGCCGCGAAGTTCTATCCAACGTTGTTTTCTCTTCGGTCATCATGGTTACTGGTGCTTGGGGGAGTGAAGGGGTTTCTCGCACTATCGACCATGTTAATTTTGGGGCGACATGAGGGTGAATCAAAGGATGGCTCGGCGTCATACATGGGGTTGTCGTGGTACCCCCATAATGACGGGTCACTGCTACTGGTTAGGTTTATTCTACATATTCCTGACATCTATAACCTTCGAAAGATGTTCATGCACTCTTGGAGAGTTCTCGAGGGTGTATGTGTGTGCGGGGAGTGACAAAAGATTAAAAATAAATAAAATTGATATCTAAAAACAAACAAACTAAATCGAGGCGATTTTAGCAAAAAGGTGTCCCATCGCAATCTCTAGTCTATTGGTACACGCTTTTTCTAGGCCCCTTTCGGGTCTCAAAAGAAGTGGCCCAATTTGTTCCACATGGACTCTGGCCGAAGGCGATAGAATAATAGACTATGAAATATTAAGTACTGAAAAGAAAAAGGCAAATATTAAATGAAGAATACCTGTGTTGATGCGATCGCCGCTGCAAATATTTATCGACGCTGCACCACGTCACTGATCATGTGCGGAGATGCGAGTTGACTCCTTTGTTGAGTGTCGACCGACCGACTCCAGCAACTGTGGATTGCCTATGGTCTATCTACTTTGGTTTTCCTAATCTATCTAAGGCTATCTAAGAAAGCAGGGTGGTGGCCCTCTATGCTAAGGGGGATCGACCCCGTTCCCGGGTACTTTTTGTAAGCTCCCTTCGGCAAATCGGGTGGCTAAGGCTTAGAAATTGGGGAAGGTTAGGGACCTAATCAGCTCTAGGCAAAGAATTTGGGCAGGGGTTTCCTAAGATTCTAAGGCTAAGGGCGCTTATCCTTCCTATACTCTTTCGAGAGTCAGGGTTAGCTAGCCAGTGTCACTAGCCTAACTATATGGGGATCCTAGAGAAGAGTTTGTAGTTATAGAAGTCTAGAAAGCATCTCAACTCCTTTCTTTGGGAGCCCTAAAGAGAACCTCAAAATTTCTTAGAGGAGCTAAGCTTAAGAGAGGAAAGAAAATTCGTGAATTGATGTCTTGGGCATGGAAGGGGGTATTTTTATAGGTAACAGGTTAGTTACGCACCCGGGAGAACATGGGTAATTTGTTGGTTGCATGCATTGTACCCTGTTCGGGGCACGTAATTCGTGGAAGTCAATCATCGACTGGCAAATGATCGACTGACTGGCTGAGTCGGGTGTCCTAGTTCCAATATGCCATGGAACCAATTACGTGTACTGTGGGGAAAGCATAATCAAATTATGCACATGGATTAGGGTACTTAATTGAGGAGTTAGGGTGGCCTTGGATTTCAGAGACCTGGTCCAACTGGGGACCAATTGCGCACTGGTGGTGAAGCGTGTAATGGATTATGCGCCCTATTTCAAGCATTTAATACGGTCTCAGGGGTGGTCTACGGAAGTACAGACCTGGTCCAAATAAGACCAATTTCATGTTTTCCAGGCATGTGATATGGTCTTAAGGCTGTCTCCGAGAAGGTGAAGTCTGGTCAATGTTGGACCAATTGCACTCATGTATCCCTGCGTGAAATTGAATTGCACGCCTATGTGCGGGCGCGTAATTTGGTAACTTCTTGGGTTTGGTCAGTTCCAAGCCTGCAAGCTGAGGCTTCAGTCCAGGTCTCAACCATATACTATTGTTTCAGTATATAATCCCCGTGCTTAGGGTTTTAAGGTCTTCGGAGAGGGTCCGTCCCCTTTCCAAAGACCGTGGGCAAGGTCAAACATTGACTGAATAGGTTTGTATAATATAAGAGGGCAAAAATAGGGTGTCTATAGGGGTTCCTTTCATGGTCATGTGAAACTCAGAATGAGCATCCATGGACGGATGCAACAACTCTGTGGGAGTATGGGTTGTCATACGAACATCTAGGTTACTACGAAACCCATCCCTTAGAAAGCGTGGTTTAGTGAAGCTTATCACACCATGGCGCACTCTAGATTTAGGTTGTATGAAAAAGATAAAAAAGAATATCTAAGATAAAATAAGATATGAATATAATAAGACATCATTGTGTAGGCGGGCATTAGATTATAGAATTAAGTCTGTACGTATCGTTCCTTACATAGCCACCGTAATAATTACAACGTCTACAGTCGAGATGGCTCTCTAAAAAGATAGTATCAAATATATTAATGTATACATTATTCTCACCTTTAGAGACCTGTACGCTTGTCGGCCGCCCCTAAGACTGGATGAGGTATATGATATGATATATTATGTTATAGAGGGTGTTATGTTATGGTGGTATGCTACTATGGTGACCCTCACATGGTAAGCTCGAGCAGCGACTCTGAGACACATCGTACTAGGAATAGAAGCAAGTATGCAAGCCCATGTGATGTACATACACATGTGTCATTATAATATGATATATTACGTTTGTGAGGTATGGTGAGGTACGTTAGAATTTGAGTTTGTCTAGATCATGGTCATGCGTATAGGTTTAGATATGATTTTGATGATACGCAGGATTTGACATTTCTTTAATTATTATACATTGTCATACTATGATTATAACTCATTAGATGCACCCACAATGCACCTAAGTTGTGTAGGGTAGATTGGTTGTGTATCCACAGACTTGTTGTTTAGCAACTTAACCCTCTTGGCATTCATTCTTTTCAGGTGATTTTATCGACAAAGTGGATGTCAATTATTCCGATCTTATAGACGTTGATTTTGCTGATCCCGTGGATGCCGGGTACTAGGAACCCTGGGAGGGCAACACTGCATGACACAACGAAGACCTCAATGCTGACTATGATCCTTATGCCAATCATTGATAGTATAGTTTTAGTACTGAGATTAAGATTTATAGATTCTTCAGTTTATTCTTTCACTTCATACTGTTATTGTTTATCATTGGGTATTCACTATTAGCCTCTTACATTTGATTTATTATTAATTTTCATTTCCCCATTGATTAGTAAACATTTCATAGATTTTAACGCATTTTATTTAATCTTGTTGGCTGCCCTAATATTTTATTCCTTTATTATTGGATTCACGAATTTGCGGAACCATGTTAGTGTGAAAACTCTGATTATGTATATGCCCACTTAACGTATCTGAGATGTATGCGGGTCATAACACGGAATTATAGTCCCTCTTGATAGGGTAGAATTCTGGGTTGTGACAGTGGTGGACCTAGTTAAGACCCAGCATGGGCTTCTACCTACGGTCACTTAAAACAAAAAAATAAAAAACCGGTTTCCTATAAAAAACCATTCATACTTTGACAATTTTTTTTATATTCAAGTAACTACGTAAGTTAGCACACAACATGCTAACTTTGTCAAGCCTTTAACAATCTGATATGTGATCCATGATCTCAAGATCTATCGTGTAGAAGATTGAGATGAAAAAAAATCTCCATCATCTGATTCATGGCAGTCAACAGTGCTAAGATTAAACCATCAATTGTTGAGATTGAGTCTAGGTTGCAAATTCCAGTACCTTTTCTTTAATTTTATAAAGCGAGGAGAGGAATTTAGTTCGGCATAATAATATGGCACCGTTATATTCACAGCAAGAGTTTGCTTTCTCACCCACCTCTCAAGCAGACATTCATTGGCCGCCTTTGGATTGGATTAGGGAGATCATTTTTCATCTCCATCTTCCACACAATGAATCTATAGATCTTAGATGTATCATCAGACGATCAATTTTTAATTACACATGGAACACATCTAAAAAACTGACCCCGAAATCATGCATTAGCATGATGTGTGTCACATGATTTGAGGTCACTTTTTGGGATTCTGTGCTGTGTAATAAAAACTGACTGTTGGATGGTAAGCCCATGATCTCTACATCGATTGTGTGGAAGATGGGGACAAGAAACAATTTGATTCAAAGGCGGTAAATGCATGCAGGCTGGAGGAGGTGGAGTGAAAAAACTATCTTTTTGGGTGAGTAATAAAAGCATAAGGGGTACCTTTATTTACAATGCTAGTTTTGAAAAAATTCTAGTGTTCCCAATAATGGTACCAATTTCAAATGTGACACCTCTCTTTTGGCTCTGCTCCCTCATCTCATATCTATAAACTCTCTCTCTCAATCTTGATCCTGATATCGACACGTACATTGCATGACACACCTGCTATAATTCTATAAAGAGTTTTACTGTTGGATACCAATATTTACATCATATGAAAATGCAACATCGACTCATCTCCTCATTTAAGAATGCATTTTCCATTTTGCATCAGACGATGAAGATCATTTTTCATCCAAATGATATCATAAGAGTACCATCAGGCGATCATTTTTTCTTCCAAGTGCCCCACATTCTCAAAAGTGACTCTAAAATCAGGTTTGAGCATTAATGTGTTCCATGCGATTTTATGGTTATTTTTGTATATGTTTGCCACGTGAAATCCAAACTAATCATATGTGACGGCCCGACTTTCCCACACGGATTTTTGGGAACACCGAGCTGTCATATACTTGGTACATCAACACACATACGGAAATCAAAGCAGTTGTCATATATGGCAGTAAACAAAATTCCATTTCATGTCGAACATCAAACCCAAAACCAAAATAAACCATCGGAGACAACCATACGTCATGCAAATAGTGGAGTACAAAATTAGAGTAGAAAGTATTGATCCAATTACCCTATAAAAAGTCACTAAAATGTACAAAAGTCCAAATATACCAAGTCCAAAATCAATAATCTATGAGTAATAATCCTCGGGCAGAAGTTCCTCTTCTTCTTCCGGCACGAAATTAGGATAGTTCTGAAGTTCCGAATCCTGATCAATGTCTGCACCTGTGACACAGGGCGCTAGAGTGAGCTAACAGTCTAAGCTCAGTAGGAGAGGTTCAAATAACAACATACATTTTATCAAATAATGCATAGACTCAATGACTAAAGTTCAAAGGCATTTTTCCATATCAATACTGAATTTGAAAGATCTTGAATTTGAAAATCACATAATCTAAGAAGAAGTTTGATATTGGACTTAATAGTATCGTTTCTGAAGGTTCAGATGAATGTCTGTTCAATTTATTCGTTTTCACATTCTATAAGCAACCTCTTAGTTCATGCATGACTTAAATCCATAACTTAAATATCTCCAATGCAAATATAGCATTTGGAGTCTATAACCGATGGGAATCCCCTCCTAACCATCGCCGTTCAATTGAAAAAATTTCTAAATGCCCAAGCCCTAGCATTTTGAGCGATACTTGTGTGGTTCAAAATTCAAGCAGCATCAAAATGGTCCAAAAGTGCGGAAGCATAGGATTTGTTCATATGAAATGATCAGTCTCAAAAGTAGTATAATTTATCCCCGAATCTCAGCCTTATTAGCCCTCATTTCACTACTAATGTGTGCTTTTAGTCTGTGTTGCGTTGCAACATGTGTATAAGCGGGATAAATGATAAATATGTTAAAAGAGAAAAGTTAAAGGAGTTTTGAGGCTATGGCAAGAATCTACCAGGGAAGCGGAGAGGGAGAAGAGTGCAAAAATTAATATATAGATTTGTTGGAGCTGAGGCATATACCACTGGAAATAAAACTTTCCCAGCTTTCCAACAAGCTAAGAATTGCTGGATTCCGAGCTATAGATCAAAAGTTATGGAAAAATGAAATTCACCCAAAAACGCAGGAAAGTGCATGAATTTGCAGTTTCAACCGGTCGAAAATGAATTTCGACCGATCGAATCTGGGATCTCCAGAACGCGAATTGGGACCCGCCCAGCTCCTCAAAGCTTCATAATTATGATTTTGGACCGGTCAAAATATCCATTTCAACCAGTCCAAACTACACAACTGAGTGGGCTTTCCTATATATTTTATCTTCACTAATGGAGCTCCATTCTCAACCGGTCAAAGTTGGGATTTTCTGCGGATCTTCAAGTGCCTAGATTCTACTTTCTTGCGGATTTTTAAGCGTGAACATCTAGTTTCTTCCGGATTTCAAGACTTCAAGAGATCTTTCCTTCCTAATTTAGATTAGATTCTTTCTAGGGTTTGTTTCTTTGTAGAAAGCAATGTTCTAGGGACTTATACATCCATAAATAAGGACCCTAGGTAAGGAATAAAATAGCTTTCAGCCATAGGGCTTTTTGCTCATAGGTTTTAGGTTTAGATTTTAGATCTGCGAGAGTTTGTCAGATTGAGGATTTTGTAATCATCGTTCTAT
Source organism: Chloranthus sessilifolius (assembly GCA_021018995.1). Classification (NCBI taxonomy): domain Eukaryota; kingdom Viridiplantae; phylum Streptophyta; class Magnoliopsida; order Chloranthales; family Chloranthaceae; genus Chloranthus; species Chloranthus sessilifolius. The sequence goes on along the minus strand of CM037593.1, from coordinate 55,431,447 downwards.
GACCGATTCAGCAACAAAGAAGATCATAGAAATGATGTGCAACTAAACATCCTGAAGCTTGGGATCTCTTATACGATCAAAGATAAGTAAATAATTATATTTCAGTTTCTCTTTTATTTTTGATTCCATTAATTGTATGACTACACATTCGAGTTTCCAACTAGATCGAGAACGAGATGGTAACATTGTAATTCCGTTTAAAATAATCTCAGTGGCCTTGTGGGGATTGGGGTTTGCCTAGATAGAATATTCACCGACGGACTAGGCCTTGTACGATAGTTTTTGTTTATTCGTGCAATGGTTCTCAATGATTAGATTTATCTCACTCGCGATTAGGTTTCTCTAATTCATATACGAAGTGACTGAACTTGTAGCCAGGAATGGGGGTACCGGGGATGCGAAATAGCTTAGGAATAAGATGCGATTTATTTATGAATCTGAGATCCAAGAGAGATCTCAGGAAGTTCTTTGAATATTTTCCAGATCTATTTTCATTTTTAGATAAATTAATTAGAAAATTACTTCTATAAAAACCCCCTTTCTAGTAAGGCTTTAGTTTAAAATAAGCTTCTAGTCCCTGTGGTTCGACACCCTTGTACTCGCCCAAGTACATTCGAACTTGTGCGCTTGCAAGGTTTGGAAATAAAATGATCAAGTTTTTGGCGCCGTTGCTGGGGACGGCCATTTTATTTGAACCATTGCCTTTTAGTTAGTTTATATTAGTAATTTTTCTAATTATAGTTTATTTTTTTTTATATTTGGAGATCAAGGTCTGTGCCTATCAAAGCTTCGAAGGGGAAGCCCGTGAGAGGCCAAGGTATGTGCCTTTCTTTTCAGATCTAGTTTTTTTTTTTTATATTTTTGTTTCTTAGACTGTGTCTGTGTGATAGGGAGTTTCCTATAAATTCAACGTCCCCCATCTTTTGATGTGTTAAATTATAAGACTCTATACCACTGTTGGGTGGATTATGGAAAAAATGGTCCTAATTGGTGGGTCCTAAATCAAGGTTGTGACCCATGGAGTTTCGATTCTGAAGAACAAAGGTTAGCTATGTTGGAAGAAGAACTCAAAATATATATAGACTTATCCGATTTACACTTCTTTGAAAAAATCCACGCTCATATCCAGTCTCTTGCGGGAAATAAATGCCAAATGGGTCAGATGGCCGCTACCATCCCAAAGGAGGAAGAATCCTTACCAAGTTAATCTAGAGGCATCCTACAAGATCAGGAGTTGAGAGGAGGATTTACCCCCATCCCTGAGCCTGAGGATGAGACCTTGACTTTTTGGGGAGGGCATGAGGAAGCTTATAAGGAAGATTGTGTTGGCCCATATGTGATTGAAATAGTGGAAGATAGCCAACCAATTTGTGTTACTCCTCTAATACTAAAAGAACAATTGCTTGAGGAGGACACAAGTCCTTGTTTTCCATCGACTACGCAATTGCGCATTACATTTGAGGCACCCTATATGCCTAGCGATCCATTTTTACAATGCTTCGACAAACCCTCAAGTAGATTAGTTTTAAAGGATGACTTATTCACTGCTCTTAAATCTCCAATACACATTGTATCCGAATATGTCATGGTTTATAGGGTTTCAACCAACCAAAATCCTCAAGCCCCTAATTTATAGAAAGGGTAACAAAAAAATGCCAGGTGAATGGCCCTTTCTTGTTCCTATCGAAGCTTGAGGGTGGTCTGACTGAAGACTCTAAAATAAAAACTTAGCGCTTCTTGGGAGGCAACCCAAGCCAGCCCTTATATATATATATATATATATAAAGTTTGAAAAGAAAAGAACAAAGAAAATGAAATTAGGTAAGTATCTGTGAAATCTGGGCTTAGAACCATGTTCTCTACCAGATGTTGACTAGTAGAAACTGATTTCGACTAGTCGATGAGCTAAGAACCCAAGGAAGACTAGTTGAAGGAATACACTAAGAGGTTATTCTGACTGGTCGAAATTGAAGTTTCGACCAGTCAAGATCATGCAACTGAGGTAGAAATAGAGTTCTAACCGGTCGAATGAGTTTGATCGATCGAATTCAGGAATTGGCCTCAGAACAGAGGCTGTTTTGAAGAGAATATATATATTTGACATTTGACTGGTCAAAATGGTTTTGACCAGTCGAAATTTGAGGTTCTAGAGCTATATACAGCCATGTGACTGGTCAAAATTCCTTTTTCGACCGGTCTAAACCCTAAATCCCGCAATTCCTTCTTTTTCCTTGGTTGGCATCTTGTTTTAAAATTTATGGTTTCATGCAATGAGGGCATTTCACCATTAAGGTTTGGGGATGTTTGCGCATATTGTGTGGTTCTTATTTTATCTTTCTACATCTTATACTTGACCACTATTTAGTACACCCTCAAAACCACATTTTTGTTTTAGTTTTGAACCAGCATGTGTTATATTTCAAGTAGTTTTCAAACTGTAGTTATTTATGCATGCGAGTTCTAATTTTTCAAATATTCATGCCATATTAAAACTGATGTTGCTTGAGATTATTAGCTCCATTGTAAACATTCAAAAATAAGTTTGAACATCATGGTTAGAAAATTTCTGCACTTCTACTATGCTTAAGTCCTGAAATCAAAGGATTGGTTTTAATTTTGAATCTTAAGATCCTAGGAAAGACTAAACTCGGTGAGCTTTAGAACTGTTTTATCGTTCTTGATGAGTGCTAAAACAAATTCGGAGTATCTTTGGATTCATACTTAATTGTTTAAATCTCATACAATTTATCTTTGTTTACTCTGCATTGCTTTGTATCATTGTACTAGAACGCATTGCACTTTAACTTCAAATAAATAGGCATCATTACCACCTTGTGAGGAGGTGATTGAAGACCGTCTTTGGCTCGTTTGGACCTAAACTATCTTACCTCTTATTGATTTACCTTTTTGCACCCCTTTTGAGCTTCACTTAAATATTTTTCCTGTATATGTTTCTTGATAAATCATGTTAACCATACCCCGACACCATTTATGAAAATTTAAGTTTTACCCTTCAATCTCTAAAAAATTAGGAATGAGGGATGAGAGTAAGTGGAGAGGCATGAGAGTGTTGTTTGTTGGGAGCATATGGCAGAAAATTATATTCGAAAAAGGGGAGAAAAAAAGAAAAAGAAAAGAAAAATATGTATATATGCAAAAGGTAGAGAAATGAGAAAGAAATGAAAAATATGAGGTGGTATCCAAAAGTAAAAGAAATGGAGTAGAAAGAGGAGAAAGTTGGGAAAAAGCAAAAAGAAAAATTCTGAAAAATTGGAAAAAGAAAGAGTGAAAAGGGAGAAAATCAAATTAGTTTCTTTTCTAATTTCTTATAGAATTTGATCCCCAACTTCCTTTTCTTTCTTAACCTTTACTGAGCCCCGTTACAACCCGGAAAAAGATCTTCTTGATCCAATCTGGAGTGGTAAATGCCTTGTGGAGAGTGATAGTGCAATGCCCATGGTGCATGGTATGACATGCTTAGGATACAAATATCTTTCTTTATGTGATTTCTTCTAAATTCATTGATGAATTATGTTTCTTATATCGTGTGAGATTGTTTTTATTTGCATTGTAACTCCTTCTCACATGTGTGTGAAAAAGTGAACCATTCACCGGAACGAATTTGTTTTGAGTGTATACCTATGGTCGGGATTGAGTCGAAATTTGAGATCAGATACTTCTTTGTTTGGACTACTCCTGCGATGGAAAGATTTTAGCATGGATTAGTGCACACACAACACTCTAGGCATGAATGAAGGATTTATATAAGGATCGGAGCATTGGGTAAGCTGAATAGGCAACATTAGTTTATTATGACATTGGTATTTGAGAATGAAAGTTATATGTTAAAGCAATTACAGGATTTTGTTTTCAAAAGTATATATATATTGAAAATCGATTTTGAAAACTCAATTTATAAATGGTTTTGAAAAACTATTTTGGATGTTTGTGGGTGTCTTCACTGAAAACAGTCAGGAGACACAACTCCTCCACTAGGGATAACCTAGGGGATTAAAAGCTTATTTTATGTGCTAAATGCAATCATGCTCCCTACAAAAGTAGTATAATTAGTTTGCTTTTGGGTTGGATTTAAAGTTTATCTTTGCTCGAGGACTAGCAAAGTTGAGGTATGGGCATGTGATTGGTCTCAAAAGTAGTATAATTTATCACCAAATCTCAGCCTTATTAGCCCTCATTTGACTACTAATGTATGCTTTTAGTTTGTGTTATATTACAACAAGTGTAAAAGTCGGATAAATGATAAATGTGTTAAAGGAGCAAAGTTAAAAGAGTTTTGAGGCTATGACAAGAACCTCAGAATCAGAACATTGGAGAGAAAGAAGAGTGTCAAAATTAATATATAGATTTGTTGGAGCTGAGGCCTACGCCATTAGAAATAAGACTTTCTCAGCTTTCCAATGAGCTAAGAATCACCAAATTCCAAGCAATAGATTAAAAGTTATGGTCAAATGAAATTTGCCCTAAAATGCAGGATAGCGTAAGAATTTGCAGCTTCGACCGGTCAAAACTGGATTTCGATTGGTGGAATATGAGATCTCCAGAATGCGAATTAGGACCGCCCTTACTCCTCAAAGCTTCAAAATTTTGATTTTTGACATTTTCAAACCAGTCTAAACCACACAACCAAGAGGGCTTTCCTATATATATTATCTTGACTGGTCGAGCTCCATTCTTAACCGGCCAAAGTTGGAATTTTCTGCGGATCTTCAGGCATGCAGATTCTGCTTTCTTACGGATTTTTAGGTGTGAACGACTAGTTTCTTCCGAATTTCAAGACTCCAAGAGATCTTTCCTTCCTAATTTAGATTAGATTCTTTCTAGGGTTTGTTTCTTTGTAGAAAGCAACGTTCTAGGGACTTATAAATCTATAAATATGGACCGTAGGTAAGGAATAAAATAGCTTTCAGCCATAGGGCTTTTTGCTCATAGGTTTTAGGTTGAGATTTCAGATTTGCGAGAGTTTCTGAGATTAAGGGTTTTGTAATCATCGTTTTATGACCAATTCAGTGACGAAGAAGATCATAGAAATGATGCACGGCTAAACATCCCGAAGCTTGGGATCTCTTGTACGAACAAGGATAAGTAAATAATTATATTTCAGTTTCTCTTTTATTTTTGATTCCATTAATGGTACGATTGCACGTTTGAGTTTCCGACTAGATCGAAAACGAGATGGTAACATTATAATTCTGTTTAGAATAATCTCAATGGCCTTGTGGGGATTGGGGTTAGCCTAGACAGAATATTCACCGACGGACTAGGCCTTGTAGGATAGTTTTTGTTTATTCGTGCAATGGTTCTCAATGATTAGATTTATCTAACTCATGATTAGTTTTCTCTAATTCATATACGAAGTGACTGAACTTTTAGCAAGGAATGGGGGTACCGGGGATGCGATAGCTTAGGAATAGGATGCGATTTACTTATGAATCTGAGATCCGAGAGAGATCCTAGGATGTTCTTTGAATATTTTCCAGATCTGTTTTCTTTTCTAGATAAAGTTTTTTTAAAATTACTTCTATAAGAACCCCCTTTCTAGTAAGGCTTTAGTTTAAAATAAGCTTCTAGTCCTTATGGTTCGACACCCTTGTACTCACCCAAGTACATTCGAACTTGCACACTTGCAAGGTTTTGAAATAAAATGATTAAGTTTTTGGCGCCATTGCCGGGGACGACCGTTTTCTTTGAACTATTGCCTTTTAGTTAGTCTATATTAGTAATTTTTCTAATTATAGTTTATTTTTTTTTAGATTTGGAGATCAAGGTCCGTTCCTATAAAAGCTTCGAAGGGGATGCCCGTGAGAGGCCAAGGTACGTGCCTTTGTTTTCAGATCTAGTTTTTTTTTGTATTTTTGTTTCTTAGACTATGTCTGTGTGATATGGAGTTTCCTATAAATTCAACGTCCCCCATCTTTTGATGTGTTAAATTATGAGACTCTATACCACTATTGGGAGGATAATGGAGAAAAGGTCCTAATCGGTGGGTCCCAAATCACGGTTGTGACCCATAGAGTTTCGATTCCAAAGAACAAAGGTTAGCTATGTTGGAAGAAGAACTCAAAATCGATATAGACTTATCCAATTTAGACTTCTTTGAAAAAATCCACGCTCATATCCAGTCTCTTGTGGGAAATAAATACCAAATGGGTCAGCTGGCCACTACCATCACTGAGGAAGAATCTTTACCTAGTCAATCTATAGGCATCTCGCAAGATCAGGAGTTGAGAGGTGGAAGAAGAACCCAAATGGCATGGGTTTAGTTGGATTCTTCTACCTTACTAAGGTTATTGATAGCACTTCAGTAAGGATTTGCTACAGAGAGAACCCTAAATCTGAGTTACATAACTGAATGAACTTTTGCCTAAACTACTTACTTCCCATCCTTTTATCTTTATTTTAACACACCATCACCACTTTCTTCATAACCCTTTCTTAGGATAGGACTGTACTTTATTTCTTTTCTTTTTAGTAGGTAATTTAGTGTAGTTGTGACACCCAACTCCCTTTCTTTAAGATTGTCAAATTTGTATCCAGATCTAGAGGCGTACTATTATAGCCCATTTTGGGTTCTAGATCAATTTCTCTGTGGGACAAACTATTACTTATCAAAACTTGCTACAATAGCCCTATATCTTGCAGGCTTAGGATTACTTTAGGTTGCATGATTTCATAGCAATTTCACTCCACTTTTGTGTTCTAATTTTTACCATCTCACCATTTGAAATAACTTCAGCAGTCTAGGGAAATCCACTGCATTGATGGGCTCAAGAAGATGATCTCCGTCCATGGTGGCGAGGTGGATGGCATATCACGGTAGCACTTCTCAGATGACGTAAGGTCCCTCCTAGTTCGGCTTGAATTTCCCTCACGGATCGGTATGGAGGGATGGAAAGATCTTCTTCAGTACAGTGTCTCCAACCTTCAGATCTCGACCGGGGACATTTATTTTAAGCGTGTGCGATTCACCCCTAGTAAACTTGAGTGTGACACAAGGCTAGGAGTCTCTTCTCGTCCAATAAGTTTAATTGTTAAAAGCGAGATCTCTCTCTCTGTACTTTGGGTAAGCCTGATTCCATAAGGATTCAGAGCGAGGGTACTTCAACCTCAACCAGTAGGACAGCCTCGATTCCATGCACAAGGGAGAATGGTGTTGCCCCTTTAGCGGTACGGATCAACGTTCTGTAGCCCCATAAAGCAAACGATAATATTTCACTCCAATCTCGGTAAGTGATGACCATCTTCTCTAGGATGCGGACGACGATAAGGTGACGAGCGATGGTGCTTGATTTTGTATTGCTCACAGAAGGCTCAGATGCACTTATTCGCAAAGTTAATGCCGTTGTCCGTGATAAAACCTTGGGTACTCCAAATCAGCACACAATATTACTCTTGAGAAATTTCTCAATGTAACAGGCTGTGATGTTGGCATATGATGCCGCTTCTACCCACTTGGTGAATTATTCAATGGCGATGTGGACGAACCAATGTCCGTTTGATGCTTTCGGATTAATCATTTTGACGACGTCAAGGCCCCAGGTAGCAAATGGCCAAGGAGTGGTCATGCAGTGAAGATCGATGGTAGGAGCATGTATCAGACTAGAGTGTTCCTGACACTTGTAGCATTTCAAAACATGTTTGTAGCAATCTGATTCAATAGTGGTCCCAAAGTATCCCTGTCGTAGAATTTTCTTAGCGAGCATGTGACTACTGACGTGGGCTCTGCATACTCCGTCGTGGATCTCTTTCATAATATTGATTACTTCACTTTCTATAAGGCACCTGAGTAAGATGTTATTATAGGATCGCTTGTAAAGGCATTCCCCACAAATGATGTAGCTTGTCGCTAAACGTTGAATGGTTCGCTAATCCGTCTTGGATGTACCCTTAGGGAAATTTAGTGTCTTGAGGAAATTCTTGATATCTGAGAACCAAGGTGGCTGATCATCATGCATTAGGGGTTCCTCAATCTGGAAGCAGAAGGCTGGCACATTCCTTTGTTTGATCATGATTGGCTTCATTTCATCACCATACGGGATTTCTATCATTGGCGCCAGAGTGGCTAGTGTGTCGGCAAAGCGATTCCTTATCCGAGGGACATATGAGAATGTCACGTCTTAGAAGTAAGCTATCAGATCCTTGAGGTGTTCATGGTAAGGGATTAGTTTCTCATTTTTTGTCTTCCAATCACCGTTCATCTGGCATATGATTAACTATGAATCGCTAAACACTCGAAGGTGAGTTATATTCAGATCGAGAGCCGCCTGCAGACCAGTGACACAAGTTTCGTATTTAGCCTTGTCGTTAGTGCAAGGGAAGTTGAGCTTGATAAAGACAGGAGCATAGGATCCTTTTGGTAAAATCAGAATGGCGCCAACTCCCTGACCCTTGGCATTAGCTACCCCGTCAAAGTGCATTACCCATGATCCCTCTGCTTCTTCAGTATCATCTTTCATCATGAAAAGGATGTCCTCATCAGGGAATTCAGTTCTTAAAGGTTCATAATCTGACAAAGGATTGTCGGCAAGATGATCGACGAGTGCTTTCCCCTTGATCGAATTCTGAGTGACGTGCGTGATGTCGAACTCAGACAATAAAATCTGCCATCGTGTAGTTCGCCTAGTGATAGCCAGTTTCTCGAACAGGTATTTCAGCAACTCTATTCGGGCTAAGAGTACAACAATTTGGGATAGAAATTTATGGCGGAGCCTCTGAGTAGCCCATACAAGAGCCAGGCATGCTTTCTCCAGATAAGAATAACACGTTTCATAATCAGTAAACTTCTTGCTAAGATAGTAGATGGCATGCTCTCTTCTTCCTGTTTCATCATGCTGCCCTAAGACACATCCCATCGAAACTTCTGTTGTGGAGAGATACATCAAGAGTGGTCTCCCCGGCTAGGGCGGTATCAAAAAAGGTGAGTTAAGGAGGTAGCTTTTGATTTTATCTAATGCTGCCTGACAGTCATCATTCCATTTAGCGGGCGAGTTCTTCTTTAGTAGCTTGAAGATCAGCGTGCAGATGGCATTAGTAGTGTAATGAACCGATTGATATATCGTATTATGCCCAAGAATCCTCTAACTTCTTTCTCGATAGATGGCGGTGGCATTTCTGTGATAGCTTTGACTTTGACAGGGTTGACCTCGATCCCTCTCTTACTGACGATGAATCCTAATAGTTTTCCTGACATCGCACCAAATGCGCACTTTTGTAGATTCAAATGTAACCTGTACTTTCTCAATCTCTCAAATAACTTCTGAAGGTTTACCAGATGATCGCATCACTCCGGTGAGTTGGCTATCATATCATCAACGTACACTTCAATTTCTTGATGTATCATGTCATGAAACAGTGCGGTCATAGCTCTTTGGTATGTTGCACCATCATTCTTTAGCCCAAATGACATGACTCTGTAGCGAAAGGCTCCCCAAGGAGTGATGAACATAGTCTTCTCTCGATTCGCCTCTGCCATCTTAATTTGATTATATCCTAAGAATCTGTCTATAAAAGAAAGCATCTCGTGCTTAGCAGTGTTATCGGCCAAGATGTCGATGTGTGGCAGTGCGAAATTGCCCTTCGGCTTGCCTTGTTCAAATTGTAAAAATCGATACACATGCGGACCATCCCATCCTTCTTCGGTACAGGCACAATATTGGCTAGCTACTACGGATACTTAGATACCATGAGAAACCCCGCGCCATACTGCTTGATGACCTCGTCTTTGACTTTTAACATTCACTCGGGTCGGAGACTCCTCAGCTTCTACTTAACCAACTTTATATCAGGGTAGAGTGGTAACTCATGCTCGACCAAATCGCTTTCCAAACTAGGCATGTCCTCGTACGACCAGGCAAAAATATCTTAGTATGACTGAAGAAAGTCGATCATACTTTTTCTTTCTTTGGGAGATAGCGACATTTTGATTTTGGTAATGCGGGGAATGTCCTCAGTTCCCAGGTTAACGTCCTCCGTTTCCTCGACAATGGGGGTAGGGCCATGCTCAAATTTAGCAAACCGGTCAAGGAGCTCATTAGCGAGCACCTGCAAAGGGATATCCTTGTCCAAACTCGTAACTCCTACCTCTTCTTGTATTTCTACAAGAAAGGGGTCGATTTTATGTGGGACGAATATTTCAATTAAGGCATCTTTTTGTGAGATTTTATTTAAAATTTTAAATAATAATGTTTTTGGACTTTATATCTTTTCAATATTTTCAAAATTTTTATTTTCTTCGGAGATGGACCCTTGACAGCATGAGTCTATGTATATATAAGGTATTGCCTGCTAAGGGCTTATCCTACTTTTTATAGGTTATTTTTTTTTTGGAAATAGGTGCCAAACGTTAGGCCACTCCCCGCTTCCAGGGTTTGGGGCAAAGATGCCCATTTGCGTACCTGAGGGGTCGCTCCTTTACCTGATTGGATGGAGGAGGCTGACTAATATGGCTCATTGGAGTCAGCTTCCATTATGTTGATCCCCATTTCACCTGAGAGGATGTCCTCAAACGTTAACACTATTTTCTAGTGATTTACCACAGGGGGAGTTTGTTCAGGTACTGGCCGTCATTACTTAAAGAGGGATAACATGGCCAAATCTATCTCCAGGCTAGGAAGGGTAATGTGGGGATTGGTGGGGTGAACTGCTGCCATAGGCTTTTATGGGGTTAATCGGGTCTCCCCATTCCAGTCCATCTTCATGACCCTGACACTTATGAATGAATTTCTTATATGAGGCATGGGCCAAGGTTTCTTTTCTATGTGGATCCCCCTTACTTTTGTAGTTGCCGTGGCACGGGCTTTCTCCTTAGCCTCTCTTACTTCTTTCGTGGGCTTATAACCAAGCTCGAATTTGACTTTCTGCCCCCCTTTGGCTATGACGGGCTCCTTTCTTCCATGTAATCTGGGCCCAAGACCCATTCTTTTTTTATAGCCCCACTTTTAGAGCATAGCCACCGTCGCTACCATTCCACCTACAGTTCTTAGAATGATGCCCTCGATGGGTTCCGAGAGTATTATTGACAACTCGTATTCAAAACTTTGGAGGTCAACATCCTTAGTGGTGTGTGGCACAACCAGGACATTAGGCTTTTCAACGCTATTGGTGGCCTTTTATTTCTCACTGTGCTCTTCACCGATGATTGTGATGATCTTATGCCCCGATGAAAATTTGAGTTTTTGGTGCAGTATGGAGGGGATCGCTCCAAATTCATGCAACCACGAGAGCCCTAACAACAAATTGAACAAGAATTTGATGTCCATTACCTGAAATAATATGGAGAAGGTCATTGGCCCAATCAATAGCTCAAAGTTAACTTTTCCCATTATCTCTCCCCTAGTATTGTCAAAACCTCGGGCACTGATTCTTGTAGGTCTCAACATGCAATGATCTACCCCAATTTTAGTGGCGGTTCTCAGCGGGCATATGTTTAACGCATACCCATTATCGATCAAATCTAGGGGGATTACCATATTTTCAGACTCAACAGTTATATTTAAAGATTTTAAGTGACTACCTCCTTCCTCAGGTAAATCGACATCAGAAAATGAAATGACATTTGGGGCCTTCACTTGACCAATTATCTGCCCAACTTCATCTGGGCTAACTTGAAGTGAGACATGCGCATTCTTTAATGCCCCCATTAAAGCTTGGAAATAGAATGGGGACGTCATCAACAGATCCCATCTAATAATATGGGCAGGCATTCTTCTCAGCTGAGTCTCCAGTATATATTCTCGACTCATTTTCTTAAAGGGATTCATGGCGTTATCTTTCTTTCCCTCTGGTTGGGATTGTGTTGCTGCTGGTGCTTCTGGCTGCTTTGATATCTTTCTAGATCGGGTAACAAAGTCCACTGCCCCTTCTCTATTGCTGTCAGTGTAGATATCTGTTTGTTCATAACTCAGCGAGGCCTGATGAGGATCATAGGTTGGTCTCAATATCAGAAATGGTATGGCAGCCGACATCTGATGTGCTTTTACTGATGGCTCTGGAACGGGAATGTGTGAGACCAAATTTACTTCTGTTATTTATGGGTGGGTGGAAAAATTGGGCCAGGTAGGGGTGGTGAAGCTTGCAGATGGTTGTGTTGGGGGTAATGGGGTGGGTGTAGGCCATTGATAGCTAATGGGCGGTGGAGGATTGGGAGTTAATGGGCCATTAGGTAATTGACGGGGGTGGTGTAGTTTGTAGGTGGTTGAACCGGGGGTAATGGGGTGGGTGCAAGCCATTGCTAGTTTATTGGCGGTGGAGGATTGGGGCCTACTGGTTTATTGGATAATTGATGGCGGTGGTGGTGTATGGTTGGTACACATTTATTTCTATGTAATTGATGGGTGTGGGTGCTGGAAAATAGGTCCTAAGATCTAGGGACTCAGCTTGTGGTGTAAATAATCTACCAGATTTAGGGGTTCAATTACCCCAACAGTTTTTTCTTCTTGGTCTCTCCACCTTGGGGCCATGAAAGTTTCCTGGTTACAAATGAAGTCTAACAGATCAAAATCCAATTCTTCTTCATATTCCTCTACCATCTTTATGGTGGGTCTGGGACCTGCTATTCCGGTAGGGTGTGGGGGAAAAGGCACCTGGTGAATATTTGCGTGCTGATTCATTTGGGTGGGTGCAGGGGGAATGATCTTCCCAGCATCGATTAAATCCTAGATTGCGTACTTCAATGGGAAGCTACGATCAATTGGGTGACCCATACCCTGGTGGAAATTACAATGAGTTTTGGGGTCAAAATTATATAGGATCGGATTGGGAGGAGGTCACGATTGGATAGAAGTTATTAATCCCTTTTAAATTAGCAGATGTAAAAGTACACTCAGAGATTACCCTAAGGGTGTAAAGACTCAATCATAACGGGCTCTCCTCTCTGAGGTCATTTGCATCCCCTGCCTATTCCCTACTCTTTGTACTGGCCCTGTCCTGACGGGAGCTGGTTGTGCTACTTTAAATTAGAAGGGGGCTACATTATTATTGTTGGGCCGGGTGTTTGCAATATTCTGTACCTCTACCCCAGTTCTTTTATCATTTCTCTGCTCACCCCTGTTCTTCTATCATTTCTCTGCTCGGAGAACCTCCTAACCCTGTTGGGCACCTGAATGCATTCTTGTTCAACCGCCCTTCTCTGATGGCGTCCTCACAGCAGTTGGTGCTCCTTATCAATTCAACAAAATTGGACTGCTACTGGTATATAAGAAAATGTAAAATCAATGGCAGGATATTCTTTGAGATCATTTCTATTTGCTCATCGTCAGGTATCCTATTTTTGACTTGAGCTGCTAGTGCTCTCCAATGCCCTAAGTAATCATGAAAGGTTTCATTGGAGTTCAGCTTCAATCGAGCTAGATCTGACTTACGTGGCTCAATATCTATGTTGTAGACATATTGCTCTTGGAATAGGTAGGTCAGATCTTTCCACATTTTAATCATTGATGGTTCAAGAGATGTGAATCATCTTAAAGTTGGGCCAGTTAAACTTTTCTGAAACACTTTGATGAGAAGTCGTTCGTCTCCACCATTTTGGCACATGTCCCCACAGTAGGACTTAAAGTGTGTAATAGGGTTGCCTGTGCCATTAGATTTATCGAAGACTGGCATTTTGAATTTATGGGGTAAGGGATCTTAGCTAACAAGCAGAAGTCCATAAAGTCTATGGCGTGGATTTCAGCACCACCCATCTTCAATAACTGCTTCTGGATCATGTCCAACTGTTCCCTCAATTATCCCAGTTTTTTGGACATAGGGGTCATCTTCTCAATTGTGAGTTTGGACTAACTTTGGGCTGCCAGGGGTGGGGTAATTATAGGTGGAGGACTAACATTGGTCAATGCCCCAATGTAAGCCCCACTATTTCTGATCGCCTCCTCCTCATACTGCTTATCTATGTAAGGTGTAGTGAGGACGGGATTCTCGAGTTGTTATTGCATGGATTGGGTGGGCATGGTCTAAATGGGGGTGGGGTGAGACCATTGGATGTCGGGGAAGTGTTGTGGGGTGATGGGGTGAGTGGTAGTATGGTTTTGGGGTGGGGCCTGATGGGGCCATAAGACATAAGGGAAGGTTTGGAGATGGCCTTGGGGTGTGGGGCCATGGGAAAATTGTGTTTGGATAAGGTTTGGGTTTGACCTGGGTGTGAAGGTTGGGGGTGGGAGAAATTTTGGGGGTATTGTGGAGGGTATGTTCTTGGGCCTGGGCCATGGGCCCTTGGTAGGTTTGGGCCATAAGGCCTTGATTAGGTTGGGTATGGGTAAATGGCAAGGGGTTTGGAGAGTCTTGGCCCATTAGGCTTTGATGGGTTTGGCCCTTTGGGCTTTAGAGGGTTTGGACCATTGGATTTTGAGGGATTTGGGCCATAGGCCGTTGGAGTGTATGGGACATGGGCCCTTGAAGGGTTTGGACCATGGGCCATTGGTGGGTTTGGGCCTGGGCCAGATGGGTTTGGGCCATGCGCCCTTGATAAGTTTGGGCCATGGGCCATTGGTGGGTTTGGGCCTGGACCATAGGGTTTGGGCCATGGGCCCTTTCTAGGTTTGGGCCATGGGCCCTTGATGGGTTTGGGTGGTGGGGTATTTGGCCATTGGGCCCTAGGGCATTTGGGAAGAGGGGGTTTGGGCCAATGGGCCTTGGGGCATGTGGGAAATGGGGGCTTGGGCCAATGGGCCATGGGGAATGTTGGAGATGGGGGTTTGGATGGTATGGATGATAGGGGTTGATGGGGGTCATGGAGGAGTGAGGCATGGAGACTTGATAGAGTCTCGAATGGATTCATGGGTGTGTGGTATGGTTGAGAGGGGATGCTTTGGGAGGCCTTCCACCTATTGTAGGCTTGGACCATTTCTTCCATCATTGCCATGGAAGGGGGATAAGATGGAAGTAGGTTATTTGAGCTTTGGAGAGGCATGAATGGGGTGGATGTGGAGGGTTAATTGGGCATGGTCCTGATAAAATTAGGCATGACCCGGGTAGGGGATGGGATATGGGGTGGATTGGAGGAATGAGGTGGGGCATTGGAAAAAGGGGATGGGTTGGGAATGTATGAGGATGATGAAGGGTAAGGTGTGGGTACTTGGAAAAAATCGGGCATGGCCTCGGTAAAAATGGGCTTGACCCGGTTAGATGGGGGGATTTGTGGGGGGTTGGATAGGGTGGAGGTGACATATGTGAATGAGGGCGAATTGAGCCTATATGTGGAAGATGGAAAATGGGGCATGAATTTGGACGCGGAAAGTTGGGTTGGGTTTGTCATGGATGGGGATGGGAAATGTGTTGGATTTGGTGTGGATATGGGAGGGGGCATGGGCATGGTTTGTGAGAAAGATGGGGAATGGGGGGGTTGATTTTGGATATTTTGGGACGTGGTGGTTGGAAAAATGGGGGCACCAAAGGACCCGGTAATTGTAAATGGGGATAGGGTGATGGGGATAGTGGTGAAAATTTCTCTCGAATGGGAAAGAGTTGGTGAATATGGTGGGGATAAATCGGGATCGGCATAAGCCGGGTCCACTACCCATGACATCGTTTGTTGGCCGGTTGGGTTCGGGTGCCTTGGATAAGGCCCAAAAAATTTCCTCCTTCCCGTACGGGATGATGGAGGGCAAGATTATGCTGTTATGCTGGCACCACAAAGACTCTATTTTTAATTTTTTTTTTTAGTTTTTTTTTTTTGGATTTTTATGAGTGAAAATAATGGTTCCGAAGCCTTTAATGTTCCCTTCTCGGGTGGTTTTTGTGCACTAAATACGGACCCGCGGCAATGATTCTGAAGCACTTCGAAAGAATCAAAGGAAGTTCTTTGATCTATTGAAGGCAATGAAATTGATGCAAACAATCTGATCCCTCGAAACGAGTCATAAAGAAGTCACCTTCTTTTGATCGACGAGCGCATATTGGGTGTCGGAGATGGTGGGGCTTCAACAGAAGCACTAATGGCACTAATCGGGGGACTCGGGATGTCAGAAAAGCTTCAAATTCAGGTTGTTGCTTGAAACCAACCTTGAGCAACTAATACATGCGCTAGAGCAAAAATACCCAAAATAAGGCTAGCGCAACTATTAGTTGCGCCAGTGTACGTTTGGGGATTTTTGCATTGGCGCAACTAATACATTCACCAGGCAAAACTTGGTTTCCAGAATTCTTGACAGCAGCCACTTCAACCTGAAATGAGTCTCTAAAGTATTTTTCTGGGAAGCTAGGCTTCCAAGGACTGACTGTTTTTAGTGGATTGATTCTCTCCTCACCGAACCTAAGGGATGTGAGTCTGGTATCACTCGCTAGCGCGCTCCCCAAGGGTTTTAAGCTTTGTAGGATAAGTGACCCACCCAATATACCTCCAGCGTAAGCGCCTTCTCAGATTCTAGGTAGCCTGAGACTTTTCTGGATCATCACTACTAGGGGCTGTCGTCATATTAAGACGCGGGTGCCTAATAACCCAACCCTTTAAAATCTACCCCGTAAAAAAAACAAATTGATTAAGTCCCCTTTCATGGCTCAATTTTAATAATTTTTTTACACAAAATTTTTTTATGGAAGTTTTCTTAAGTCCAAAAATCTAGAGTGATGATCTCGTAACGTCACTACGGGGCGACGTCCACTGTTAGGATATGATTGTAAGAGTAGGCCCGCCAATCGGCTAAGGCAGTTTAAATGATGTAAAAGTAAAGAAATTTAAATGCAAAGCACAAGTAGGCCCGCCGATCGCCTAAGACACTAAAATAACAGAAATGTAAAGAAATTGAATGCAGTGCGTAAGTAGGCCCGCCAAATGGCTAAGGCTTGTAAATGACATAAAAGTAGGGGTAAGTAAAATGACTTAATCGGAGGGGTGAGTAAAAATAAAATAAAAAATAGCAATAAAATGTTAGTCAAATAAAAAATAAAGAGGCTAAGTTCAAGGGGAAGCTATACTAGCTAGTCCCCAGCAGAGTCGCCATCTGTGCAACCGTGGGATTTTTGACGATCCCGGCACGACAATGCACTCTCTAACAAAAATATAGAGTCGCCACACGGAGCTTTTGCTGTCCTAGGAATCCTAGATCATTTTTAAAAACACCAAAGTGCCAAAAATATGACTCTGAATCCTGTCCACACCAAAGGTTCTTGGGTAGGGGCTTCGGTTATCTATTGGGAAGGTGTTAGGCACCCAATCAACCAGCTTAATGCAGTTTCCACTTATCATCAAAATAAAAACAATATAAAGGAAAAGAAAAAGGCTTCCTCTTGCCCAAAGGAGCTTAAAAACCTATTTGTGCCCCTCCGTCCCTACCAAAAATTCGGCGGCATAACGGCACAAATGCGAGGATGGAGGAATGACCGAGAACGTAGAGGAATAGAGGAGAGATCCGGAGTTCTCAGGCTCTTGTTGCACCATTGCGAAGCCTTGCATAGGGTTGCTTTGATGAGCTTTTGAAGGCTTGAATGGTGGAAAATGGGGTTCTAACTCCTATGGCTTGCTAGGTAAGAGGTAGAGAGAGGAGTCTAGGGGGTAGCACACAACTAGACTAAGGGTTTTTGATGCAAGATTAAGGTTGAAATAAGGTTGAGAGATTCTGAAATTTTATGTGAAAATGGGGCACAAAAGGGAGGAAGAACTTCTCAGTTTGAGCTCTTTCTCTCTTAAGAAAATTTCTCAACCCTTAACCCAAGGTGAGGGGGGCTCTATTTATAGGAAAATGGTAAGTTTAGGAGGCTACTTAGGTGGTAATTGGAGGTTAGCAATTAAGTAATCTCTAATCTAAGGTTTTCAAGGATGTTGAGAGCTTGGAAAGGTGTGAAAGTAGTTTTAATGGTGGATGACAGGTTGGTGTTTCAAATCACTTAAGGGTTGAAAATATGGCACAAGGGTGCAACAAAACTAGCAAAACACACCCTAAAGGTCAAGATGGTCAACAAGTCAAACCCCAGTTTCGATGTTTGAGGTAAAAACTATGGGTTACTGTTCATATGCCTGGTGCAACTATTAGTTGCGCCACGCATATGCACAATAAAATAGTGCATGCGCAGTGCCTGGAAGTTGGCTCCCCGAGGTGGGGTCTACACTTTGAACTGGCGCAACTATTAGTTGTGCGAAATCCCTAAGGGGGCTTTCATAAAATTACTATTTTGCCCTTCAGGTTCGGACCACCATATCTTGGGGTAAAGAGCTCCGATTGGGGTGATTCTGGCCTGTTGGAATGCTGAGGACTTTTTCTTTTTAATGGTATGAGATTCGAATGTAGTAGAAGGGCACAGCTAGTCCCGACGTACCACTCTTTGTCCATGGTTCAGGAAGGTTAGGTTTAGGTTCGGGATGGGTTCTAGGGGTCAGGATTGTTCTCTAAGGGTTCGGGAAAGTTTCTAAGGGATCTAGGGTGGTTCGTAAGGGTTTGAAAGGGTTCCATACATGCCATCGAAAGCTTGGAGATGTGTCTCTCTCAGAATGTGTTTCGATCAGGCCTTGGGCCAAATTTGGGTGTCTATAGTTTCCACCTAATTTTCAAGGACTGTTTGCTCCTATGGTTGCCTGAGCTTGTAGCCTTGCAACCATAATGTCTGCAATGGGTTTCCTGCTATGATATAATCCATTGATTGGATGAAATCTCTGAGATATTTTATGACCATTTAAGTGGATAAATACAATCCTAAGATTAGTCCAGACCTCTGGGTTAGGTTAGATTTTTCTACCTATCAGATGTGCTTGTTCACATCTAAAGGATTGCTATAGATTCATTTCTAACACTGAGTTCTAATGTTGATTTATCCATAGCTATCTATTTCTCCCTATTTTTTCTTTATTTTCTCACACCATCATCATCCTTCTTCTACCCCTTTCTTTAGCTGTAGTTTTATTCTTGTTTTTAGTTTTAGGTTAGCTTTGTGACACCTAAACCCCTTCTCTTTACCTTGCTTTCTAGTATAGGTTTAGAGTTGCGAGGTTTGTAGCCAAATTTGGAGTTTACTATACAACCCTTGAGGTTTCAGATCATCACACTCCGTGGGATAAACTCTTACTTGTCAAAAGTTGCTACAACAGCCTGGATCTTGCAAGACTGTGTGTTTTAGATTGTTGTTTTATTCCAGTTCATTCCCCATCTTTGATTTATTTTTGCTTCCATATTTTTATCCATCACTTGTTTATTAATAATACCACAACCAATATAAAATAAACCAATAGCCATCATTCCCTAGAGGATTAGAACCCCTACTCCATCTTTCCAAGCTATCGGAAGCTCACCAAGTGCACCAATGCGAAGGTCCATAGCTGTGCAACACGGGCCCGAGAGCTCCGGCTCTCCCCTCTATTCCTCTACCTTCTTTGCTTTTTCTTTATCCAAGGATTCAATCCATTACGCCGCTGAATTTTTGGTGTTTGCGGAGACCTTGATAGGATCATAAGTGCCTTTGGGCAAGAGAAAATGCTCTTTTTATTTTTATTTTCCCTTTATTTTGGCCATAAGTAGAGACCGCATTTGAGCGGGTTGATCGGGTGCCAAACACCTTCCCGATCGATAACCAAAGCCCCTACTATTGGAAAATCTACCTTCCCTTCAAAAAGGGTCTAAAATTCACTCATAAGCAAGGCAGATCACACTTACACAGACCTGTAAGTAATCAGGGCCTGTTGTTGCAAGTTTTAAAAAGATGGTGAGTAGGGAAATGTCCACAGGGAGGCTGCTTTAAAATGTGGTAGATCTCCAAATCTGTAAGAGATCTGGCACCCTAACTAATGCTAAATTAGCTAAAAGACAGGGGAGAGGTTTAAAAAGGGTTGTCACTTAAGCTATACTAAAATAAAATGAAAACTAGCTAGGATCGAGTTTAGAAATCCAGATCTTGCAAGGGACAGGAGTTAAAAGCAGAAAATGGATAAGAGTAGCTTTGAAATTGGTCTTACTGAAATCAAGTTAGGTTATTCATGCCATAGGGGTTCAAAGCACACAAATCCCTCAACTGGCTACAAGCACAGCCGCAGGGTAGAAGACTCCACTCCAAATCAAAGGATCTAACTGGTCTTAAGGCTATGATCTATCCACGTTAATGGTCACAGACCATCCTACAGACTTTATCTGATCTAGAGATTTACAGCAGAAGAATCCAATTGAAACCTGAGAGTGTACTAGTCTTAAGGCTATGATCTGTCCACTTCAATGGTCACAGATCATCCTAGGGATTTCCTCCAAAGCAAAGGGATCAATCAGAGTATTAAAACCACCACAGATGTTATAATTTCGAGGTCACAATCAGGGAATTACAGGGATTTCAGATCCAGGGAGATCAGATGGTATTCAAGAGGTCTACCAGTTAAGTGGGTGAGCTGATCTACAGACTCCTCTACAAAAATCTGATCGAACACCAAATAAAACCAAAGGAACTTTATATCTAATTATAACATTAAAAATAGCATTTACATTACAATCAAACTCACTCTATAATGAAAATACTCTCAGATATGTAGTTTGTGCAGCATTGAACCCACAATAGCACTCTCAACCTTACCCAATTATAGATCTAACCTCTCTCCTCGCTACTCCAAGGGAATTAGCCAACCATTATTGAGCTTAAGAGGCGAAAAGGAATTTCTCTACAAGCTCTAATCTCCAAAATTTTAGTTCACATCTCGAACCCCCCCATTTCAATTTGGGATCTTTATATATAGCTTTCTCTCTTATTTTTCCCGCCAAAACTCCCTTCTCGAAGGTCCTCAGAGTTTATTAGGATTCTATTAGAGCACGTGGGTCAGTTAGGGTTTCCTAGGGCATCTTCTCGAATCGTCGTGTCGGTCACCAAGTGCCTCTAGTTGCATGCAGCAGGTCACCAAGTCACAGCGTGTGCATAGTTGATTTTCTAAGAAGTTCTGCACATGATTTTGATAGGTTGAGGAAGCTTTTGACAGGTTCAAGTAGAGCTTTTTAGTCCTTTCGCTAGGTTCTCCAATCTCTTCGATAGGTTCTAATAGGATGAGCCTTGAGGCTTCAGCATTCACTGCGCTTTATCTAGAGCATTCGACAGGCTGGAGGAGCATTTCGATAGGTTGGATGACCGTTTCAACAGGTTTTAGCTTTACATGCCATCTCTTTGATAGGATGGCTCTCACTCCTATTGAAAGGCTCAAGTATCCTTTGATAAGTGCTGTTCTAGCATCTCCATTTCGATAGGTCAAGGTGGTCCTCCGATAGGTTCAGGAAACTTTCCGATAGGTTCCCCTTTTCTCCTCAGGCAGCTTTCGACAGGATGAACTTTATCTTTCTTTCAGCTATTCGATAGGTCCTTGGATCCTATCAAATTTCACAATCCTCACGAATCCTTCTTTTCTCTGCCTTCAGAGCCTATCGAAGCCTCACTAACTGCACGAATTCCTCCAGTTTAACTCTCAGCTCCTATTAAAGTCTTCAGATGACCTCTCGATAGGATGTTTTCAGCCTGTTTTCACTTCCTGTGCATTGCTCTGCTGTGGCCATGCGCTCCAAGGGCCCAATGGTGTGCGGCCCTCTAGTGTGCTATTGCTGGGTCTGTACTGTGCTGAGAGATGGCTCACCAGGTATTCGGTGAAATTCCTGAGAGAACTTTTCGGTGACTCGAGCCTTCGAAAGTTGCCTATTCGAGATCCCTTCAATGTGAAGGCCTTTTCCCTTTATTTGCTGTCGAAAGTTCTCTTCTTCACTGGGGGTGAGAGCTTTTCCCTTGGACTATGTGATGTTTTGACCGAATTGGAGGGAGGTCGCTCATTGGTACACCTGGTCCTGGCGGAGATGTATCAAGGCTTGGACGCTGCGGCCTCGGGCCGGGTTGGGATTCTCAGCGGGAGCCCGCTCCTTGTTCAGATCTGGTTAGGAGAGCATTTGGCTATCATGGGGCCTGTGCCAAGATTCTGCTTGATTAGAGGGGATGTGGCTCGGGGTTTTCTGATCCGAAGTTTGAGACTACCTTGCGAGAGTGTCGAGGAACTGAGCCTGTGGTTATCTGATGCAGAGCTGACCTGGCAACTTCCCTGGATGGACGACACCTTTCCGATTGTCCGCTCTCGGGATTGTGAGGGCATCACACTTTTGGGGTTGACTGGTAGCACATACAACTTTCCATCTCGGGTGCTCCGTCAATTCGGGTATACTCAGCATGTGTTGTGTACCGTGAGGCCACCCTTGTGCTCTCTGATATTCTCTCGAGGTTCTCTTAGTGATCTTGATCACATAGCGGCCCTCTGGGAAACCCGCAATCGGCACATATGTGTAGCTTGGTTCAGGGGGGCGTCGTCTCTCCGGGTTATGAGGGTTGGCTAGTATCTGAGGAATTACCTACTCCTACCTCAGCTTCTGTAGATGTGGTGGAGACAGGGCCCTGGCCATGTAAGGAAGCGATGCTTCGGACCTGGATCGAGTCCCTTTCCGTAGAGAGGCTGGCTTTGATCGAGGCTTTGGAGAAAGAAATGGTCAGAGCTGATATTGCGGAGGTGAGAGTCGCTACAGCCGAGAGCAAGGTTCTTCGTTTGACTAGTCTTTTGACTGAGTCCCGCAACGTAGCTGAAGCTTCACGGAGACGGCAGAAAAGTCTTCATGGTAGGTGGATGTCTGATCGAAATGCCCGCGAGGACTCCCTGCTTACAGAGATTAGCGCTTTGAAGTGTGCTCCCCGCCCTTGACCTGTTCCTGCACATATCATAGATCATATACACGGGGGGAAAGCCCCCTAACAGAGATCTCTTTTTGGGTTATCTTTTTCTGTTCTTTTTTTTTTTTTTTTTCATATGTACACAGCTATATACACTTTGGGTTTTGTTTTTTGTTGTAAAGGAAGCAGCAAAATAGAAGGTGTGTCATGTCGTTATCTTTTTGGGACGTGACACTCAGCAGGCAACACTTGTAAAGAAAGGGAATGAAATCTATACATGCGCTCTTATTTTTCTTTTTGTAATTCTGCAATGTAAGACTTTTTATGGGGATTTTCTCTTTCACCTAGTGGGGTTTTTTTTTTTTTTTTTTTTATGGAAAAGGGAAATCTATTTTCTTCTTGTTTTTGTTTTTGGAATTTTCTCCTTCACAGTGTGAGGCTTTTTATGGGAAAGGGAAATCTATTATCTTTTTTAGAATTTTCTCCTCCACAGTGTGAGGCTTTTTATGGGAAAGAGAAATCTATTATCTTTTTTGAAATTTTCTCCTCCACAGTGTGAGGCTTTTTTATGGAAAAAGGGAATCTAGTTTCTTTTTTTGAAATTTTCTTCCTCATAGTGTGAGGTTTTTTATGGAAAACGGAAATCTATTTTCTTTTTTTGAAATTTTCTTCCTCACAGTGTGAGGTTTTTTATGGAAAAGGGGAATCTATTTTCTTTTTTGGAATTTTCTTCCTCACAGTGTGAGGTTTTTTATGGAAAAGGGAAATATATTATCTTTTTTAGAATTTTCTTCCTCACAGTGTGAGGTTTTTTATGGAAAAGGGAAATCTATTGTCTTTTTTTGGAATTTTCTCCTCCACAGTGTGATGCTTTTTATGGGAAAGGGAAATCTATTATCTTTTTTGGAATTTTCTCCTCCAGAGTGTGAGGCTTTTAATGGGAAAGGGAAATCTATTATCTTTTTTGGAATTTTTTCCCCCACAGTGTGGGGCTTTTTATGGGAAAGGGAAATCTATTATCCTTTTTGAAATTTTTTCCCCCACAGTGTGGGGCTTTTTATGAAAAAGGGAAATCTATTATCTTTTTTTGGAATTTTCTCCTCCACAGTGTGATGTCGGCAGTTAAGAAGCCAAACATGTGGGTCCTATTTTGAGCATGGTCGAACCCTGTTGGTGAGGCACAGGTTTTTTCCTTTAAACATGGGAAGGTCAGCTGCCCTGAGATTGGTTCAGTCCTCTGTCTTTCCCTTTGGTCATGCCGATGTCCGAGAGATACATACTTGATTGGGATCCGATCCAATTTCCAACATGAGTGGCCCATCAAAGGGGAGAAGAGGCTTAAGGGGTCCAAACTGAAATAGGTGGGCTAGGACAGATCTTCTCCTAATCTCTCTTTTCTAGACATTTTTTGCTCATAGTGCCCAAGACGGGTTTTCGCCATGCCTGTCATCCCTGTTTTTACCTGTAGCGCCCTTTCGGGTTTTCACCACGTCCATGGGTTCGCTCTCTTACCCCAGGTGCCCTTTCAGGTTTTCACCTGGTCCGCGTGTGTTCGGTGTTTTTACCCGTGGTGCCCTTTCGGGTTTTCACCACGCCCATCTTGCTTTGACCACCACGCCCTTTCGGGTTTTCACCACGACATACTTGATTGGGATCCGATCCAATTTCCAACATGAGTGGCCCATCAAAGGGGAGAAGAGGCTTAAGGGGTCCAAACTGAAATAGGTGGGCTAGGACAGATCTTCTCCTAATCTCTCTTTTCTAGACATTTTTTGCTCATAGTGCCCAAGACGGGTTTTCGCCATGCCTGTCATCCCTGTTTTTACCTGTAGCGCCCTTTCGAGTTTTCACCACGTCCATGGGTTCGCTCTCTTACCCCAGGTGCCCTTTCAGGTTTTCACCTGGTCCGCGTGTGTTCGGTGTTTTTACCCGTGGCGCCCTTTCGGGTTTTCACCACGTCCGTCTTGCTTTGAACTCAAATTAATTTTTTTCTTTTTTTTTCAAGGACCAGAAAGCCACGACATGGGCGTCGATTCCGTTGTAACCGGCTGAATGAAGTTCTGTGTGGTTTGTTAACTCGGCTTGTTCTGATGCAGTAGATGTTATAACCGCTTGTGGACCTTAAAGAGGGCTTTCTTCTGGGTTGTAATGTGGTTGGGGTTCAAACAGGTTGGGTTTTTCTTGGGATTTGGATCTAAGTTTGGGGTAATTTCTAGATTCGGGGACTCCTTTTTCTTCCCAAAGGCTTTTTACGCCCCAGTCATCATTCATTTTTTTGGGGTGTTTTTTTTTTTTTTTCTTTTGGGGTACCCCTCTTTTTCTTTGTTATTTTTTTTTGGGGGGCGCCTTCTTCTTCTTCTTTTGGTTTAGATTTTTCCTCCCTTTTTTTTTTTCTTTTTTTTTACAATTTTGGGTGGGGAATATGAAAGAAATGGTTGTTGGCCCGAGGTCTGTAGCAAAAAGGGGTGAAGGTTTTTAGGGAATATTCTTTTGGGCCACTTGACTTTGAAATGATGGCCTCTTTTATGGAGCGCTTAAGCAGTCACGCATCTACTTTTATCAAAACTCACCTTGTCCCAAGGGCTATGAGTAGAACTTACGGAGGTATCCAGTGTTGATGGGCTCAAGAAAGTGGCCTCCGTCCATGGTGGTGAGGCGAACGGCGTATCCTGGCAGAACCTCTCGGACGACGTAGGGTCCTTCCCAATTTGGCCTAAACTTCCCTCTCGGATCGGCGTGGAGAGACGGAAAAATCTTCTTCAGTACAATGTCTCCTACCTTCAGATCTCGGCCGCAGACGCGCTTATTGTAGGCACGTCAATTCTCCTCTGATAGACCTGAGTGTGGCACAAGGCTAGGAGTCTTTTCTCGTCAATCAAGTCCAGCTGTTCAAAACGGGCTCTTTCCCTCTCAGCTTCAGGTAGATGGGATTCTAAAAGGATACGGAGTGACGGTACCACGACCTCAACGGGTAGCACGGCCTCGGTCCCATACACAAGGGAGAATGGTGTTGCCCTTGTTGCAGTGCAGATAGTCGTTCTATAAGCCCAAAGTGCGAAGGGTAACTGCTCACTCCAATCTCTGTAAGTAACTACCATCTTCTCTAGGATGCGGATCAGAGTTTTGTTGGCTGCCTCCACAGCTCCATTCGTCTGAGGCCTGTACGGGGATGAACGATGATGCTTGATCTTGAACCGCTCACACAAGGCCCGGATGTGCCTATTAGCGAAATTAGTGCCATTATCAGTGATGATATCTTTGGGAACGCCGAATCTGCAAATGATGTTGTTCTTGATGAACTTCTCAACATGGCTAGCTTTAATGCTCGTATAGGAGGCCGCCTCTACCCATTTTGTAAAGTATTCCACAGCGACGAGGATGAATTGATGTCCATTGGAAGCCTTAGGATGGATCTTGCCGATGACGTCGAGACCCCAGGTGGCGAACGGCCTAGGAGTGGCCATGCTATGCAAGTCAATGGCCGGAGCGTGTATTAAGCTGGAGTGCTCTTGGCATTTGTAGCACTTCTGTACGTGCTTGCAGCAATCAGTCTCCAAAGTGGTCCAAAAGTATCCTTGCCTTAGAATTTTCTTAGCAAGCATGTGACCGCTGACGTGGGCTCCGCAGACCCCTTCATGAATCTCCTTCATGATCTCAACTGCTTCTTTCTGGGTTAGGCATCAGAGAAGAATATTGTCGTGAGACCGTCTATACAGGAGATCACCGCAGATGACGTAGTTTGTTGCCAATCGCTGGATGGTGCATTTGTCTACCTTTGATGTTCCTTCCGTGGCAGTTTGGGTCTCGAGGAAGTTCTTGATGTCTGAGAACCCGGGTGGTTGATCCTCTTTCTCCGTTCGATCAGGTGACAGAAAGCTGGTTTGCTCCTCTACTCTATCATGATCGGCTTCATCACCACTCCATATGGAATCTCGACCATAGAGGTCAGGGTAGCCAGGGCGTCAGCAAATTGATTTCTTGCTCGTGGCACATAAGAGAAGGTGACTTCCTCAAAGCAGGTAATCAGTGAATTTCTTTCTTAGGTAATAGATGGCCTGCTCTCTTCTTCCCGTCTCATCATGCTGTCCTAACACACAGCCCATGGAAAACTCAGTCGTGGATAAGTACAATATCAGGGGTCTATCGGGTACGAGCGGTACCAATACTAGAGGTTTCAGGAGATAACCTTTAATCTTGTCGAATGCAGCCTGGCAGTCGTCATTCCATTCAACCGGTGAGTCCTTTTTCAGCAGCTTGAAGATTGGTGTGCATATCAGAGTTAACTGTGAGATGAATCGGCTGATGTACTGAATCTTGCCTAAAAAGCTTCTGACTTCCTTCTCTGTAGATGGTGGTGGCATTTCAGTGATGGCCTTGATCTTGGTCGGATTGACCTTGATCCCTCTCCTACTGACAATAAAACCCAATAGCTTTTCGGACATAGCGCCAAATGCGCATTTCTGAGGATTCAACCGCAATCTGTATTTTCTCAACCTCTCGAATAGCTTCTGAAGGTTTATCAAGTGGTCCTCCCTTTCTGGTGATTTGGCAATCATGTCATCGACGTATACTTCGATCTCTCGATGCATCATGTCATGGAACAAGGCCGTCATTGCTCTTTGATAGGTTGCCCCAGCATTCTTCAGCCTGAATGGCATTACTTTGTAGCAGAAGTTCCCCAGGGGGTAATGAACGCTATCTTCTCACGATCAACCTTTGCCATCTTTATCTGATTGTATCCTGAGAATCCATCCATAAATGAGAGCATTCCGTGCTTTGCAGTGTTATCAACCAAGATATCGATGTCTGGCAGTGGGAAATCGTCCTTAGGGCTCGCCTTGTTAGGATTTCGGAAATCAATGCACATTCGAACCTTTCCATCCTTCTTTGGTACGGGGACGATATTGGCTAGCCACTGCGGTTACTTGGATACCATGTGGAAATCTGCATCATACTGTTTAATAACCTCATCCTTCACCTTCAACATCCATTCGGGTCGGAGTCGTCTCAGCTTCTGTTTCACCGACTTAACATCGGGGTAGAGTGGCAACTCATGCTCAACTAGATCGGTATCCAAACCAGGCATGTCCTCATACGACCATGCGAAGACGTCTTGGTATGACCGAAGAAGTCTATCATACCTTCCCTCTCTGCAGGGGACAGTGACGTTCCGATTTTGGTGATTCTGGGGGCCTCTGTGGTGCCCAAATTGAAATCCTCTGTCTCTTCGACGATCGGGGTAGGGCCATGCTCAAAATCGGCAAATTGTTTGAGGAGCTCATTGGGGAGCTCGTCAGTTTGGCCTTCCTCGTCCGGACTCGTGACTCCTACCTCTTCTTGTATTTCTACAGGGAAGGGGTTGGCTTCACATGGGACGGGTATCACGACATTGATTTTAACTTTATTGGGAATTTTAAAGGACAATATTTTTGGAATTCGTATTTTTTCTATTTTTATGATCTTTTGTATTTCTTCTTAGGTCAGCCCCTGGCGAGGTGGATCTCTATATATACAAGGTAGAGTGGTCAAGAGGATAACCTCACTTTTTACAGACTATTTTTTTTTTGAGAGTCGGTGCCATTTTCATGGCATTTGGCGGCTCTCAAGAGTTGGGGCAGGGATGCCCAGTTACTCACCTGCGAGGCTTGGCCTTTACCTCTTTGATCGGGAGCGGCATCGGTAGGCTCTTGCATTTCTTCCCTCAACATATTTACAGAGGGATCCTCCGGGACCTTGTCCTCTACGGTTAGGAGGGGCCCAGAGTGGTTGGTGCTGGAGTGAGGGGTGGATCGGGGAACTTCTTCCTCAAACAAGGAAAGGGCGGCTAAGTCCATTTCGAAGTCTGGGGGGATGATGTAGGGATTGGTGGGGTGGATTGAAGTAGGCTTATGTGGGGTTACCCTCGTCTCCCCATTCAGATCAATTTTTACTACCCCGGCGCTCACAAAGGTTTCACGGATGTGGGGGCGAGCGTGAGGTTCCTCTTCCAAGATGATTCCTCTGGCCTTGGCGGCTGCTGCGGCTCTCATCTTTTCCTTGGCTTCTCTGACTTCCTCTTCTCTGGGCCTGTAGCCTAAGCTGAATTTAGTTTGTTGCCCCTTGGCCTTGACGGGGTCTCTTCTTCCTTGAATACGTGGGCCCAGTCCTTTCCCTTTTTGATGGCCTCATCTGTGGAGCATGAACACAACTGCGTCCATTCCTCCTCCAGTTTTATTCGAGGTCTTTTCAGTTTGTTCAAGGGTAACATTTAAGAAGTCATACTCAAATCGATGGAGATCGGCGTCCTCAACTGTGTGCGGTATGTTCAGCACTTTCGGATTCTCAATGTGCAGAGCGCTCTTCCGCATGTCCTCTCTACTGTCACCTATGATGGTGATA
This sequence comes from Chloranthus sessilifolius, assembly GCA_021018995.1. Lineage (NCBI taxonomy): Eukaryota > Viridiplantae > Streptophyta > Magnoliopsida > Chloranthales > Chloranthaceae > Chloranthus > Chloranthus sessilifolius. Next base: position 55,402,470 of record CM037593.1, on the reverse strand, counting down.
ATTTTTCCTTCTGAGATGAATCAGACCTTTTAGTGCAGGGTAGATGGTATTACTCCGAGCTTATGTATCCACGGCCGGCCCAATAGCACTGATGTCCATTACTTGGAAGGGGCTGGTGAAGGTTTGCGGTTCGAGGATCAGGTCAAGGTCTACTTCTCCTATGATTTCCCTTCTAGTGTTGTCGAATCCCCGTGCGCTTGATATGGATGGCCGGAAGGTGTCGGGGTTCGCCCCAATTTTGATTGCCGTCCTTAGAGGGCATACGTTCAGCGCCGACCCGTTGTCGATCAGGACCAACGACACCACCAAGTTCCCTACTTCCACTGTTATATTCAGGGGTTTAGAATGGGTCTGCATCGATGAAAGAGATGGCGTTTGGGGCCAACACTTGCCCTATTATTTCCTCTACTTCATCTGGAGTTTCATGGGTGGAGACATGCGCGTCCTTGAGCGGTCCCATTAGGACTTGAAAGTGGAGTGGAGACGTGATTAACAAATCTCACACAGTAATATGTGCGGGTGTTCTCTTGAGCTGTGTCTCCAGTATATGCTCCCTGGCCATTTTTTCAAAGGGATTTCCTGTGGCCTGCTCTTTCTTCTTTTCCTCTCCTCTGACCACCCCTGATGCTTTCGGCTGGGGAGAAATCCGGCCCGATCGGGTAACGAATTCAACAGCCTCTTCTTGGTTGCACCCGGCATTCATGTCCATCTATTCATAGCTCAATGGTACCTGATGCGGGTCATAAGATGGTTTTGGGATGAGAAATGGGGTGCGTGAGGATTCCGGGGAGGATTGGGCCGGATATACTGGTTTCTCGGGTCCGACCAAGTTAACTCCAATGGGGGGTGGAATGGTAGGGGGGGACTTGACAGAATTGGAGTTATGGGCACAGAGGGGGCTTGTACTGGTGTTACCTGGGCATGGTAGGACCAGAGGTGATTGGGTGATGAGGGGATTGGGTGAGGGGTTGCTTGTCCGGGTGGAGGTGGACTTGGGTGTGGGCCAAAATAGCGACGGGATGGCGGGAGTGTGACTGGGCTGGAGGGATGGGGAGACGTTTGAGGTGTGGTGGGCGCGGGGTGATAGGGATATGAAGGGTTTGTATATGGGGAGGTCTGATGGGATGGTGATGGGTTTGTGGATGAAGTGGGGTAAATTGAGGATGATGCAGTTGTGCATTGAGGGGGATGGTCGGGATAGGGGGGGGTGGGGGGGGGAATGGGGGGGTATAAAGGGTTTGTGGCACGGTGGGATGATGAGGGGTTAGTAGATGAAATGGGATAGATTAGGGATGATGGAGTTGTGCATGGAGTGGGGTAATTCGGGGACGATGGAGGGGTGTATGGGGTAAATTGGGTGGCGGGACTTGAAGGCGTGTATGGAATGGGGTAACTTGAGGATGGCAGAGTAATGTATTGGGTGGAGAGACTTGAGGGTGTGTATGGGGTAGGATAATATGGGGATGGCGGAATTGCGTAAGGAACAGGATGATTTATGTGTGACGGAGGGGTGTGTGGGGTAAATTGGGCGTGGGGTGGATACGCGTATGATTGCCCGTTTGGATTTGATAGGCAGGAGCGGGGGTGGAAAAATACTGCCCTAAATCTAAGGGCTCCTCTTAGCAAGCTGGTGTGGGAAAATAATCGGCAAGATACAGTGGCTCGATCACCCCAACAAATAGTTCATCTTCGTTCAGCCTGGGAGTGAAAATTCCTCCTGATTGCTAATATAATCTGAAGGGCAAATTCTTCTTCTTCTTCCTCTATCCAATGTATGTTAGGCCTGGGGCCTCCTAGGTGCGGTGGTAGAGGGGCTTGATGGATATTCTTGTTCTGCCCTTGGGGAAGTGGCGGGGGTATGACCTTTCTCGCCTCTATCAGATCTTGGACCACGTGCTTTAATGGGAAGCACCGGTCCGTAGGGTGACCCGGTCCCTAGTGGAAATTGTAATGCAGATTCGAATCATAATTCCTTGGTATTGGGTGGGGTGGCAGGCGAGGTTGAAGTAAATTGACCAGGCCTTTCTGTAGTAACACCAGTAGTAAGACACTCAAGGATTGCCCCAATGGGGTGAATACTCGTTCAAAACATGCTTTCATCTGTTCTGGGGTAAACGAGGCTCTTGGTCCGTTGTTTGGCCTTGATACTTGCTCGAAACGGGTCGGGGGTGGTTGTGTAACCTGGAGTTGTATCAGGGGGGCGTTGGTATTGGCCTGGGGGTAAACAATGTTCGCACTTCCTCGGTCTTCTTTCAATTCTTGGTTCGGCGGCTTTTCAAACCCCGGTGGCCTCGTTGGCCACATTCCTTCCTAACCTACCCTCTCTAATGGCGTCTTCGTAATGATTGGCATTTCGACTAGATCGAAAACTTGATTGTCAGCCGATATACTACAAAATTTATGGCGACCGTGGAGGGCTCCCTTGGTTATCAATTCAATCTGCTCATCATCGGGAATCCGATGAGTTACCTGAGCATCTAAGGCCCTCCACCTCCCTAAGTAAGCACTGAATGTTTCATCATGTCTTTGCTTTAATCGGGCCAAGTCCGACTTCCTTGGTTCTATGTCCATGTTATAGACATATTATTCTTGAAATAAGCGTGTCAGATCTTTCCAATTTTTTATCATGGATGGTTCCAGGGATGTGAACCATCTCAGTGTTGGGCCTGTCAAACTCTTGTGGAACACTTTGATGAGGAGTCGTTCATCTCCGCCATACTGGCACATATCCCCGCAGTAAGATTTCAAGTGGGCGATGGGATTGCCAGTGCCATTATACTTATCAAATGATGGCATCTTGAATTTCTGTGGCAGGGGGACGTCAAAGAACAGACATAAGTCTGAAAAGTCCGTTGAGTGTAGTTCCATTCCTCCCATCTTCATCAGCTGCTTCTGTATTCTGTCTATCTATTATTTCAGCTGCTCTAGTTCCTTTGAGGCTGTGGCGGGGACCGCTTCCCCCTGATTTGGTTCGACCCTAGGTGTGATGATGGTGGGCCCGGGTTAAAACTGGCAGTTCCTCCACTGTTGTGAATCTCATCCTCCTCGTACTGTTGGTCGTGGTATTGGTGAGGGGTGAGCTCTGCTATTTGGACTTGGGGGGTGATGGGTTGGATGACTTGGTGGGGCCATATGGTTTGTAGGGGATGAGAAGGGATGAATGGGTGAGCGTTTTGTGGGTAAGTGATGTGCTGAGTTGGGTGCACGTTCTGGGGGTGATGGGGGTGTGATTGAGGTGGTGGGATGTTGTGGTTTTGAGGAATGGGATGGATTGGAATTCCCATTGGAGGTGGGATGGAGGCGTAAGGGGTATAGGTGAATGAAGGGTATTGGTGGGGGGGTATGGGGTTAGTGAATGGGCCTTAATGAGCGGGGGCAGATGGGCCTTGGGTTGGAGGGATTTGGGTTTGATGGTTTTGGAAGGCTCGAATCGACGGGCCTTGGGCCTAGGTGTGGGGATTAATAAGACTTTGGGCCAATGGGCCTTGTTGAGTTTGGGCTACTGGGGCATGAGGGGGCTGGGTTTGGGTCCATGGGCCCTGGGTTTGGGTTTGGTAGGTTTGGGTCCATGGGCCCTGGGGGCTTGGACTTGGGCCTGGATCTGGTGGGCTTGGGCTTGGCTCATGTGTTTTGAGGGTCTTGGGTCTGGGCCTGGGTTTTGTGGGTTTGGGCTGGAGCCCATGGGTTTTGAGGGTTTTGGGCTTGGGCCTAGGCCTGATAAGCTTGGGGTTGGGCCCATGGGTTTTGAGGGTTTTGGGCCTGGGCCCATGTCTCTAGAGGTGTTTGGGCTGGGGCCCATGGATTTGTGTGGGTTTGGGTCTGGAATTGAGGTGGGGGATTTTGGGAAGTATGGACGATGGGTGGTTGGGCATGGTTAGGAGGGAATGGCGTATGGAGGTTTTGGAAATTTGGATGCGGGGTTTGAGAGGTAGAGTTGCGAGAAGCAGCCCACAGGGCATACATCGTTCTCATGTCCTCCATCGAGGGCATGGACTCAGGTGTGAGATTGGGGGGTGATGGATCACTTAAGGATGGAGGTGGTTGGGAGAAATTGGGCATGACCTGGGTAAATGGGGGGGTATGTTGGGATGTGGATGGGCCATGCGGTGGGAATGGTATGTGAGATGGGGTGGATGGGATGTAGGATGTTGGGGGCATGGGTGATGAGAGGGATGGAACGTGGGAAATAGGCGGGGGATGGGACTCTCTAGGGGGTCTTTGGAAGTATGGGGATGCGGTAAGGGTGTTTGGATGGGAGATGGGGATGTAGGGATCGGTTGGGAAGTGAGGGGTTTCAGTAGGGGCTGAAAAAGGGGTATGTTGGGAGAATGTAAAGGAAGGGGATGAGGTGGAGGTGAACACGGGCGCCCCAAATGGGCCCGTGATATCGAACCTAGTTTGGGTGAAGGTGTCGGAGATCGGGTCTTCTCCTATACGGGAATGGGAAGGGGATGACGGTAGGGATGTATCGGCTTTTGACATGATCCGCTGATGAGTGTTGTATTGATGTCGCGGATAAGGGCCGAATACCTTCCTGGTTCTTCTCCTACGGGCCGGGTTTGAGGTCGCCGTAGTGACGGTCACACCAAGGTATATTTTTGATTGTCTTTCTTTGTGTTTTTTTTTTGTTTTTTTGGGTTTTGGAAAATGTTGCTGATTTGATTTTTTTGTTTTTGAAAAGTGAATTTTTTGTTGTTATTTTTGATTTTTGATTTTGATTGAGTTTTTTTTTTTTTTTTTAAGGTGGATTTTTTTGAAGATGAGGATTTTCTTTCTCTTTTTTTTTTTCCAATTGCAATTAACTCCCCTCTACTTAGATGAATGATGACCTGGTGCCCAGGGTCAACTCCCGTTTCGGGCGATATATGTACCTTTAGTAGGTCCCACGGCGAGATCTTACACACTTCAAAAGAACGGAAAGGGAACCCTTTCGTTCTATTAAAGGCAAGGGAATCCACGCAAATGACCTGATCCCCCGGAGCAAATCAATAAGAAGTCACCTTCTTTTGACTGGGCGGGGGCATATTGGGTGTTAGAGAATGTGGGAGGCTACCGCGGACACTAATACCGCTAATCGGGGAATTGGGGTGGTGGGTTGGGCCTTAGGTCGAGTTGCTGCAGCCCAGTATATACTGGGCGTATATATTATGCACGCCCGACCAAAAAAGTACAGATTTGGCTGGGCGTATATATCATATACGCCTGGCTTAAATCTGGGGATTTTGGCTGGGCATATATATTATATACGCCTGTGTAAATCTGGGACTTTTTTGCTGGGCGTATATATTATATACATCGGGCAAAAGGTTCTGTCAATTATATTTTGACAGTTGACAGCAAGCCCGAATGTGGGTCTTTGAACTGGTTTCTTGGGAGAAATGCTCTCGGGGACTGCTGTGTATGTTGTGGGTCCCTCCTTTCCGTTTCTTAGGGATACACGGCTGAATTTTGAGTTTTCTACGCTCTTACCAATGCGGGTTTTACGGCTTGATCGGAATTGGCAACCCAACCGATATACCTCCGGCGCAAGCGCCTTCTCAGGTACTGGAAGGGGTGGTTCTTTTCAGGATCATCACCACTAGGGCTGCCGCCTTACTGGGAACCGAGTAAATTGTATCTGTGCTTAAACCCCCCGAAAACTACCCAAAAACGTAAAAATAAATTCAATTATGTCCCCATACTATTGTTTCACTTTTAATTATAAATTTTTATAGGGGAGTGAAATTAAGTCCAAAATTGAGTCGGGGATGACAAACCCGTGCCGCCTCAACGGGCCGGCGTTCAAAGGTGAAATATGATGACCGAAATAAAGTGCGCGAGTAGGCCCGCCAAACGGCTAAGGCTTGTAAATGACCAAAATTTAAATGACGTGAAAATATATGCGAGCGGGCCCGCCAAACAGCTAAGGCGGCTTAAATGACTAGAATCGTAAAAGCTGAAATTTAAGGCGCAAGTAGGCCTGCCAAACGGCTAAGGCACTTAAAGGACTGAATCGTAGGGTTGAGTACGTTAGTAAAAACAACAAAAAATAACAAAAAACAGCAGCAAATTAGAACAAAAAATAGCCATGGTTAGTAAAATAACAAAATAAAAGGAAAGGCCAACAAGAGGGGAAGCGCTAGGATGAAATCCCCAGCAGAGTCGCCATCTGTGCGACCATGGATCCTCTCGAACCCGTCGCGGCGATGCGCTCGCCTTTTAATGAAAATATAGAGTCGCCACCCGGAGCTTTTGGTGACCTGGGAAACCTTCAAATCGATATTTTGAGCACCGAAGTGCTAAATATGACTCTGATTTACCGGTCTCCGCCAAAGGCTCTAGGGTAGGGGCTTCGGTTATCGATCGGGAAGGGTTTAGGCACCCGATCAACCCGCACGTAGCGGTCTCTATCTATGGCCAAAATAAAAATAAAAAGGGCGGAGTTTCCCCTTGCCCGAAGGCAATACAGTCCTATCAAGCTTTGAGCCAAACCAAAATTTCGGCGGCATAACGGCTTGAATCCTTGGACGGAGGAGACACCAAGAAGGTAGAGGAAGAGAGGGGTGAGTCGGGACTCACGGTTGCACCGTGGAAGATCTTCGCTTTGGCGTGCTTCCGATGGCTTAAATGGTGTGAAAATGGGTTCTAATGCTAGGATTCAATAAAGTAGGGGGTGTAGAGTGAAGCTAGAGGATAGGTTTTAGCTAAAAAGAGTGATCTAATGGTGGAAATGGACTGAAATAGGTGAAGTATGCATGCTGGAATTCTGGGAAAATATTGGCATTTTCTCTCACTAGGGTTCTCTCTTAAGCACTCTCTAATCCTTCAACAAAAATTCAACCCTTTGGGAAGAGGGGGGCCTCTCTATTTATAGAGAAGGGATGGGTTAGGGGCTTACTTAAGAGCTAATTGGTTTAGCAATTAGGTAATCCCCCATCTAAGGTTTTTTGGGTTTTCAAGGTCCTAGGGTTTTGGTAAACTGGTTTCAATGGCGGATGATGGGGTGAGACCGTGGGTGACTTAAGGGTTGCCAATAAGCTCAAAGGGGGTGCAACCAATCTCAAGACACCCACCTCAACCAAGGGGATGGTCAAAGGGTTAAACTAGATGGAGGAAATTGAGCCATCGATGATGCTTATTAGCTAAGTCAAGCGTATATATTATATACGCATTTAGGAACGATAATTTTCACCAAAATTAGGGAGTTTTGAGAAGTCAAGCGTGGTGGGTCCCAACTATATGAGAGATATATTATACGCCCAAATTTCCAAAATAGGCAAAGCGATATAATATATACCGACTAACTGGGCTAAATTGGCTGGGCGTATGTAATATCCACGCCTGAGCAAAATTTTTATGATTTTATGTGAAACTTCAATCGGCCATAACTTTTGAACCGTAGCTCCAAATTGGGTGATCTTCGGCTTGTTGGAAAGCTAGAGAAGTCTTCTTTCCAATGGCATATGTCTTATTCATGTTAATCGTCTGTGTGAAATGTTGTGGCTCTCACGCCATCAACTACTAGAAGGGTTTAAGTTAGGTCTAGGAAGGGATTCTAGGGTGTAGGGGTGACTTCTAAAGATTGGGGGAGTGGCTCTACAGGTCTTAGGGTGATTCCTAAAGGTTTTGGTAGATCCCTAAGGGTTCAGGGGTGCCATCGGAAGTAAAGGGGTACATCTCCCCCGAAGTACAGATTGATCGGGCCTTGGGCTGAATTTGGGTGTCTACAGATAGAGACCGCTATGTGTGGGTTGATCAGATGTCTAAACCCTTCCCGATCAATAACCGAAGCCCCTACCCTAGAGCCTTTGGCAAAGACCGGTAAATCAGAGTCATATTTAGCATTTCGATGCTCAAAATATCGATTTGAAGGTTTCCCGGGTCACCAAAAGCTCCGGGTGGCGACTCTACATGCCATTTAAAGCGGGTGCATCGCTGTGACGGGTTCGAGTGGATCCACGGTCGCACAGTGGGCAAGTAGAGATTTCCAACAGGGAAATCGAACACATTTTAGAGAAGACTGTAAGAAGTGATAGGAGGGACTGGTCCATGAAATTGATAGATGCCTTATGGGCTTATAGGACTGCCTATAAGACCCCCATAGGTATGTTCCCATTCAGACTAGTTTATGGCAAGGCATGCCATTTGCCTATTGAATTAGAACACAAAGCATACTGGGCTATTAAAGTAATAAATTCTGATTTCAGCTCTGCTGGTATACACAGGAAATTGCAGTTAGCTGAGCGGGAGGAGCTCAGATTGGAAGCATACGCCAATGCTCAGACTTACAAAGATTATACCAAAGCCTTCCACGACAGACATTTGCTACAGAAAGAATGCAAACCCAATGATAAGGTGTGGATGTTCAATTCTAGATTAAAATTCCTTTCAGGAAAGTTGTAGTCCAGATGGGATGAACCCTTTATAGTTGTACATGTTTCCCCATCTGGAGCTGTTGAAGTCAGGGACCCTACAGATGGTAGAGTCATGAAGGTCAATGGCCAGAGGCTCAAACTATGTGTGGACAAGATTTGTGAGCCTGAGGAGAGCATTGATCTTCAAGACCCTCCAGATTAATAGCTGATTTTTGCTTGTATCATATGTAAAATATGTGATTTATTTATATCAATAAAGTGCCAGCTGGCCTAGCAGGAAAATTTTCAGGGTGTTGAGACTGAGCACTACACTCAAATATCCAACTATTGGCCTTTAGAACCCTTCGATAAGACGGCTGATGATTTCAATAGGATTCTGGACATTTTCGAGGGGCACTGAGCTTTGACGATAGGTGAAACCAACCCCTCAATAGGTTAAATAAGGCAACAAAAACTTTTCGATAGGTTCTGGGTATCGATCGGAACCTATCGAAATGACGAATTGCGTCGAATTCCAACCTATCGAATGGAAGGTTCCACCTGTTGAGATCCTATCGAATTGTACCTTTTGTAAGCTTTGACTGCCAAGTCTTCAATAGGACACCTTGACCTATCGCCACCATTCTCGTCATCCTATCGAAATCGTTTTTCCCACCTGTATCGGTTAGGTGGTCTTATCCTGTGCATTTCCTGCATACCTAAACCTCTCTCAGTGCTTCAGCATTTATGATGCATGCCTCCTTAACTTATCTTCCCTCCTAAATTTAGCCCATCATGCAGTCCACACTCCATTTCCCACACAGCGACCACCACTCCATGCATTCCCGCCATTCATTACCATTTCCCAAGCCTAGAAGAATGCGCCACTTTTATTACATCGTTTCATATTCCAACACCCATGCACCTTAAATATTGGTTTCGTCCCATCTGTACACATCCATCCCCCCCTAACCGGCCCAACTCTTCCAGGCCACACTCATGGCAGATGACAAACCTAAAGACTTGCCCACCAAGTTCTTCCCAATCTAGCCACCACCACCACCACCGGTCGAGCCTGATCCTCTTCAATTTCTCTGGGATGAATATGACAAGGTAAAGAGAATCCTCGCCAAGGAGAAAAAGAAAAACCGAAAGAGGGAGAAGAAGAGGCAGAAGACCGACTCACCGGCTGTTTCCCCCCCGTCATCCTCATCCTCATCCACCACCCCACCCCCAGCCCCCTAATCCCACTCTTTTTCTTTTTCTTCCCCCCCCCCTTGCTTGTAGTTCCTCTTCCACCTGACGCAGGCTGAGGATATCCCTGAGCCAAGGGGGACATTTTTTTGTTCCCAAAGGAGATTTTGTCCACATATCTGTCTTCAGTAATTTGTAATAGAATGTTTTGTTCATTTCATTTGTTGCTTTTCTATTTAGTTCTTGTTCCGTTTATTTTCTCTGTATGTTTGCACCACTAAACCCATTCTGCTAAAAACATTGAGGACACTGTTTAGTTAAGGTTTGGGGGTGTGGCATGTATGCCAATAAACTAGTTAATTTTAGTGCCGCCAAGTTAAAAAGGAATAATCGAAAAGAAAATGAATTCACCTCATATTTGTTGTTAAGGAAACTTTAAAAAACCATTTGCAACTGAAGTAAGCTGAAGTTTTAACATTTTTCATGGAGAAACTGTCAAGAATTTTTGAAGAAAGTTTTTGATGTGTAATAAACCAGCAACGAGAAGAGACTGTGAAGATGCCCCCCAGAAAAAATTGGATGGAAGGCCATACCCAGTGAGAATTGGGCCTGAAAGATTTCTTTGAAGAGTGTCATGGCAATTCTTTCTGCTTTAAGGACTGACTGGACCTAATCTTGGTCACTAGAAGTTAGGCAAATCCTAGTTGAAACAACTTGACAACACACAGGACATTGAAGATGTGAAGTAAGGCCATCCTATGGACAGTTTGAGCCTAAAATTCCCCACCTTTGAACTGCCCTTGATACACACCTTTTTGAGCCATAAAAAATTCCCAGTTTTCTTTGATAAAAACAAGAAAATTTGAACCCAAAACCCCTTTGGCCCATTTCAGTCTACCCCCAATCTGAGAAATCAAGAAATGGAAAGAGAAATGAGGTTAGAGGAGCAAGGTGGCAAATTTGGTCAAAAGAAGGGAAAACACAGTTTGTGATGTTGTGGCATTCCAACCCACACACATAAAAAAAATAAAAAAAAATAGAAGAAGCAAAGGAAAAGAATGAGGAAGAGAAGTCACTCGACTTAAAATTCTACAAGAAGACAAGAAGCTGATCACTTCAAGTCTGAAAAATTCAAAAAGACAGTGAAGAGGTTCTGAATTGAAGAAGGTGAAGTCATGAATCACCTCCTTGCCTTTACTGATTTCTCAATTGTGAACTTTGTTATCCCTTTTTGTTCCTTCACAAACCTCATCTCTAAGCCACATTACAACCCAATAAAAAGACCTTACTGATCTAAAAGTGGATTGAGTTGTCATGTGGAGATGAGAATCTGCTTAATCTATGGTGAAAAGAGCTGGAAAAGTCAGAATTCAAGCAATGCCTATGCTCCTCCTTGCAGTCCTATTTGAGGGCTGTAACTACTCTTGAGCTGAGAGATAGGACTTACCCCTCTTCTCTGTACTAATGAGTGAACAGCCTTGGTGAGACTTGGGTCTGACATCCAATTGATGGGGGAAGTATCTGAGCAGGATCCTCAAATTGATGGTGAATTATGCATAAAATTTTAGGAGAAATGCCTTGAGACAAACTGAGTGATGATGGAGAGATTTCAGCAAACTTTCATATTTTCAAATGGATGTTTTTTCTGTTGAATTTCCTTTAATGAATGGGCATGGTGTGAATTTATTTGATTTGCTCAAACTCTGCTTTAACAGGTTGCACTATTATTAACAAAGTGTATTGGAGAAGTTTGTGAGTACCTTCGCTGAAAACCCTCAAGAGACTTCACTCCTCCACTAGGGATCACCTAGGGGTTTAAAAGGCTTGGTGCATATGCTAAATGCATCCATGCTCCCTAAGAAAGTGGCATTTTTATTTCCTTTTAATTCTCCTTTGCGCAGGGACTAGCAAAGCTTAGGTTTGGGGGTGTGTTAAGTGGTGAAAAATGCCACTTTTCACCCTTCAACCTGACCATTGATGGACCTGTGAGCACACTAATAAGCCTCTGTTGAGTGCATTTTGTAGATAGCAGTGAAAGCTGGTAATAATGCAAAAAACCACATAAGAATGCCCACAAAGAAGCCATCTCTCAGCACCAGGTAACCTCAGCAGTAAGACAAGGTGAAGAAAGTGAGAATAGGTTGAAAACGTCCTATCGATGGGTCACCTGAAGAGTTCGATAGGAGCTTAAAGCAAAGAAAGGAAGAATTCGTGCATTTGAAGAACTTTTCGATAGGATCGGAAGGCAGAAGAAGGAAGAATTCGTACGGATAGAGCAGTTCGATAGGATCCAAGAACCTATCGAGCAGCTGAAAGGAATGAAGAAACCATCCTATCGAAAGCCTACCTAAAGCGTCAAAGGAACCTATCGAATGGTTCTTGAACCTAGCGAGATGAAAGTACTGGAACAGAACTTATCGAATGGTGGTTGAGTCTTTCAATAGGAGTAAGAGCAATCCTATCGAAGGGATAGCATGTAGAAAGAAACCTATCGAAACGGTTCTCCAACCTGTCGAAGAGTCCTTTCAACCTGTCAAATACTCCAAACCAAAGACTAAGAAGGTTGGAACTCTAAGTGAAAGCTCATCCTATCTGAACCTATAGAACAGTTCTGAGAACCTAGCGAAAGGACCAAAAAGCTCTATGTCAACCTGTCAAAAGCGCCTTGAACCTATCGAAATCGTGTGCAGAACTTCTCAGAAATTCAGCTGTGCACACGAGAGGATTCAATGACCTGCTATACACAACTCGAGGCACTTTGGTGATCGATGTGAGGTTTTAGAAGATGCCATAAAAAGCTCTAACCGACCCACATGCTTTAACAGAACTCGAACAAACTCTGACGACCTTCTAGAAGGGATTTTTGGTGGGAAAAATAGAGGAGAAAGCTATATATAGAGATCCCCAATTGCCATTGGGGAGGATCTAATTTCTGAACAATTTCTTAGAGATCAGAGCTTGCAGCGAGATTCTATTTTCCTTCCTTTAGCCTAACCATGGTTGGCTAATTCCCTAGGAGCAGCAAGGAGTGAGTTAGATCTGTGATTGGGTAAGGTTAAGAGTGTTGCTGGGGTTAATTGCTGCACAGACTACAGATTTCAGAGCATTCCATTGTAAGAGTAACCTTGTTTGCAATGTAAATGTTGTTTTCAATGTTTTAATTAGATCTAAAGCTCTTTTGATTCCTGTTGGTGCTTGATCAGATTTGTGTAGAGGAGTTGCTTGATCAGCTCACCCACTTAACTGGTTGTTGTGTAGCAGGAGTATAATAATGGGGCTGATTTTGAGCCCGAACAAAACCAAAAAAATGAGAAAAGTAAAAAGTAAAATTTTTTTGATGAAAAGGATAGGCTTGCAGCTGAGGCACCAGCAGTACCACAGCTTCCATTTCTCTATGCACTTACTGGCCCATCTCCTTTTGATAAGGGAATGCACAGATGGAGGAAATGCTGGAGACCTTCAAGCAAGTTCAGATCAATTTACCTCTGCTTGATGCCATCAAACAGGTCTCAGCCTATGCCAAGTTTCTCAAAGACCTCTGCACATAAAAGAGAAAGGCAAGGATCCATTTGTCCAAGAAGGTCCTTACAGTAGAAATAGTCAAATTTGTGTTGTCTATAGCCACACTTGCAAAACTGCAAGACCCAAGGGTACTTACTATCCCCTGTGTTATTGGAGAACACACCATAGGTAAGGCACTCTTAGACTTAGGAGCCAGTGTCAACCTGCAGCCATATTCAGTATATGAACATCTAGGTTTAGGGGAGCTTAAATCTACATTTATTGTGCTCCAGCTAGCTGATAGGTCTGAAAGGAGGCCTATGGGAGTTGTTGAAGATGTATTAGTGGGGGTGGATAAATTTTTCTACCCTCTTGATTTTGTAGTCTTGGACATAGAGCCTTCAAAGAGTAGCACCCTAATTCCTGGGATCTTGGGCAGGCCATTCTTGGTTACTACCAATGCTTACATTCAATGCTGATCTGGGGTGATGGAGGTTACATTTGAAAAGATGACAACGAAATTGAATGTGTACAATACTGCCAAGTAACCTCAGCTGGACAATGAGGACTGCTTTGCAGTGGATGTACTAGAGAACCTATTGGAGGAGAATTTATCCAATTTGCTGGATTGGAATAAAATATGTGAAGAAGTTGAGAATGTGTGGACTGAGGTTCTTAAGGAGGAGGCCCCAATTTGCAGCTCTGTTGAGACTTCTATGGGCCTAATGCAACACTCCATTTGGAGACCCACATTGTTGCCCCTATCTCAAACCTCCAAGGCACCTTTGTTGCCTTTCATAGAAAGTCCACCTGATCTAAAGCTTAAATAGCTACTAGAGACATTAAAATATGCCTTCCTAGGACAAGATCAGAAATTGCTAGTCATCATCTCTTCCTCTCTCTCTATAGAGCAGGGAGAGGAGTTGCTTGAAGTCCTTAGGAAGCACAAAAGGGTAATAGGCTAGACAATTATAGACTTAGGAGGAATTAACCCATCACTGTGTATGTACAAGATCCATTTGGAAGAGGGTTCTAAGCCCTTAAGGGAAATGTAGAGAAAGTTGAATCCTCATATGCAAGAGGTGGTCCTAAAGGAGATAGTGAAACTGTTAGATGCTGGGGTCATATACCCCATTTCAGACTCAGAATGGGTATCACCTACTCAATTGGTCCCCAAAAAGTCTGCTATAATAGTTATTACATCTGATTTGAAGGAGTTGATGCCAACTAGGGAGACCACTGGTTGGAGGGTATGTATTGATTATAGGAAGCTCAACTCCAAAACCAGATTCGACCATTTCCCATTACCCTTCATTGACCAAATTTTAGACAAACTGGCAGGAAAAGCATTCTATTATTTCCTTATGGATATTCAGGTTATAACCAAATACCTATGTATCCTCAGGACTAGGAGAAGACCACATTCACATGTTCATTTGGCACTTTTGCTTATTGAAGAATGCCATTTGGAATGTGTAATACACTTGCCACATTCCAAAGGTGCATGTATGCAATCTTTTCAAACATGATTGACAAATTTTTGGAGCTCTTTATAGATGATTTAAAAATTTTTGGGGACAGTTTTTAATCACTGCTTAAATCACCTTAGCCTGGTGTGGAAAAGATGTGAAGAGACCAACCTGGTCTTGAGTTGGGAGAAAAGCCATTTCATGGTGCCTATTTTAGATGTCAAATGATGGGTGGCATTTCAAAGAGAAATTCAATGCTATTACAATCCATCCTTGTTGTGGAGTTGTTTGACATATGGGGGATTGATTTCATGGCCCCTTTCCTCCTTCAAATGGTTATAACTTCAACCTTGTGGTTGTGGACTATATTTCCAAATGGGTAAAAGCAACTGTCACAAGGACAAATAACCACAAAGTAGTCGTCAAGTTTGTCAAGGAAAATATTTTCTCCAGATTTGGCACCCCTAAAGCCATCAACAGTGATGGGAGCAACCACTTCGGTAACAGATACTTTGAGAGCTTGCTCAAGAAGTATGCTGTTACACATAGGATTGCAACCCCATATCACTCACAGACTAGTGGGCAAGTAGAGATTTTAAATAAGGAAATTAAGCACATCCTAGAGAAGACAGTTAGGACAAATAGGAAGGACTGGGCTGTGAAGCTTAATGATGTATTGTGAGCCTATAGGACTGCCTATAAGACCCCAATTGGAATATCCCCTTTCAGATTAGTCAATGGGAAAGCTTGTCATCTGCCAGTAGAGTTGGAACACAAGCCCTTTTGGGCCATTAAAACATTGAACATGGATCTAACATCTGCTGGTGCAAACAGGAAATTACAGCTGTCTGAATTGGAGGAGCTAAGGTTAGATGCTTATGCCAACTCAAGGATCTCCAAGGAGAGAACTAAGGCATTCTTTGACAAGAGCCTGTTAAGGAAAGACTTTGAGGATGGTGCAAAGGTATGGCTATTCAACTCCAAGCTACAAATTTTCACAGGAAAGTTAAGAATTAGATGGGATGGTCCCTTCATTGTGTTTCATGCATTCCCATCTAAGGCTATGGAAATTATGGACCCCACAAGTGGAAGGATCATCAAAGTAAATGGGTAAAGGCTCAAGTTGTGTGTGAAAAACTCTATGGAGACCTCTGCCACCATCTACCTTCAAGAACCTCTGAATGACAAGTGATCCATAGCCTTGTAAATTGTGTAACATATCTATTTTGTTTTTGTGTGTTTTGTGTGCTTTTCAAATTCTGTCATTTACAGTTTTGTATGAGTTAGTGTGTTGATTAGATGTTGAGTGTCTAGAGAATCTGGATTTAGGATTTAAGTCTTCATCTAAATTGTTGGGTAAGCTGCATGTGTGGGTGAGCTATGCTAATTATTATTATTATTTTTTTAATTATGATCTATTGATATGAGATAATTTATTTTATATTTTATGATATGTTGATGTGATATGCTTAAGTTTTTTGTGTGCACATATCATAAGGTGTGCTATGGCTAGTTTGC
Organism: Chloranthus sessilifolius; assembly: GCA_021018995.1. Taxonomy (NCBI): domain Eukaryota; kingdom Viridiplantae; phylum Streptophyta; class Magnoliopsida; order Chloranthales; family Chloranthaceae; genus Chloranthus; species Chloranthus sessilifolius. The sequence continues at coordinate 55,386,455 of CM037593.1, read as the reverse complement.
TGTATTGTAGAAGAACTGTGATAGAAAATTATGTATTGATGCACATGCCAGTGGGCCTAGCAATTGCAGTGTAAAATCAGTGCAGTAGCTAACGATTCCAAGAGAAATGGGAGGCTCGCTAAGCTCTGCTATTTAAAAATGAGCTGCGCGAGAACTTCGTGAGAATATTGGCCTGAAGAAGAGCCTAGTGAGGCCCTCATTTTCACCAAAATGGCCTCTCGCACAGTTCAAAGTGAATTGCGCAAGTCTTATTCCTCTTCTGTGTAAGCTCATGAGGATAATTTGCATTTGATTTACCTTCGCGAGATCCTCACGAAGCACGGGCTGCCCCTGCTATAAAGCCCTCGCTTGGCTCTTTCAACCCATCCTCTGCACAAACTCTCAACCCTAACTCACAGCCGAGCATTCCAACTCCCTTCTTCACTACCCATTTTGCTCCAACCGATGCACCCTACTCTGGTTACATTACAAATCTGCACTGCCCTATCATTTTACACCTATCAAGGACTGATTTGGTCAACTGAGCATCTATGGTTTTGAAACCCTAACGGTTTGGGGTAAGCTTCTTGATTTCTTTTTCAGCTCTGTTGGTTTTAGTGTGTTGAGTTTGCGAAAGAGTTAATTTATTCAGGAAAAATTGCTCTGAAACCGTATTTGGGCTATAGGAAACCTAGGATTTGTGAATTGAAGGGGTAAAATTCCAAATTTTTACAAATGGCTAATAAAACCCCATTCCTGGATAGCCTACAAACCCTACTGAACCCTCCTCAAACAGATCCTCCAGCTCCCACCAGAAAATCAGTGAGGATTTTTGAATCCTCTACTGTGGAGGCCACTGATGTCCCGAAGCCCCTAGTGGAGAAAAAGAAAAAGAGGGTTGCACCGAAGAAGAGGGCTAGAATTGTCACCAAGTGCCCTACAAAGTCTAAGAAATAGAAAAAGGGTGAGGAGGTGGTTCCAACAACTGACCCCCTAACAACTCCCAGTGAGTTCATGGCTGCTATTAAATTAGAGCCTGAAACTACCTTTGACAAGGCATATTTTGAGAAGGAACCCTTCACTGCTCCATCCATTGAATTCTTGACAAAGGTTTCCTTGGTGCCCCTGTTAAAACATCTCAATGAATTAGTATACCTTAGGTTAGTATAATTGTTCTACCAGAACATCAGGGCCAAGAAGAATGATGATGGACACCATGTGTTGTTGATACTCCTTGATGACTTTGAGATGCTAGTGGGCAATCTGAGATAGTCCTAGCCCTAGGCATACCAGCTACCTACAACCCAAAGTTTAACTTGGGGGAACCTCTGACTGCCCCCATTATTGGGATTGCTAAGAAAATTACAAGAGGAAAATAGGCATCAGGAGACCCTATCAAGAGGAGATATTTGGATCCAAGCCTGCTCTTTATGGATCATGTTCTTAGGAAGAGCATTTATGTGACTAGGCACCAATAGGAGTGAAGGGCACCCATTGCTGATGCCATCTACTCCTCTCAGGGGCATTGCTTCAATGCAACCCAATTGATTTTTGAGGGGATGATGGACATCCATCTAAAAGAATAGAAGAAGCTGAAGCCCCATGCACTGCCATACAATAGGCTAATTACAACACTACTAAAAAAGGGTGGCTACCAATGTCTACAATAGGCCAATGTCTCAGTTTCCTAGAAACTGAGACATTGGCCCCAGTTGAGTTTGGCAGAAGATGATGGACAATTAGCACTGTTGGTGAGCGCTTTTTCTGGGTTCCTCTCGATCCCCGTTGAATCAGTGGCCCAATTTTGTTCAAGTGGACACTAACGATGCAGTGTTTAGAATGTTGGAGGTAAAATAAAAAAGGGAGATTTCTAGGAAGATTCCAAGTTTGTTGTGATCGCCAGCTGCAGATATTTAATGATGCTGCAACACGTTAGTGATCACACTTTAGAGCGGGTGTGGGTTACTTCTTTACTGAATCAACCGCCTGTGAATGTCAGTAGTTATGACTCTTCCTTATAGTTTAGATAGTTTAGTTTTCCTTTTCTTTCCTTGTTTTTGTGGTAAGTTTGATTGGTTTAAGTTTCCTAATTCTATTGTGAATCTGCCTGTGTGAGTTTATTATAGTGACCCAATCTAATATTCTAATCCTATTAGGAGTCTAATTCGTTTTAGGTGTTGTAGTCCTATTAGAAGTCTGATTAATTTAATTTCCTAATCTTACCAAAAGTCTAAATAATATTAGTCTCCTAATTATACTAGGAATGCAAATTTATTTTAATGAAACTCTAATTAAATCAAGCATGCTCATTATACTGGAATTCTAATTGGAATAGTGGACTAATTTTACTAAAATTCTAATTGAAGATAGAGACTGATATTTACTAAAATCTAATTAATATAGAGGAACTGATTTTCCTAAAATTATGATTAAAGCAATAAATTGTTTATACTAAACTTCTAATTAAAGCGATGAATTAACTATGCCGAAAATCTAATTAAAATAAAGGAACTGATTTTACTAGAATTATAATCAAAGCAATTATACTAAGGGTCTGATTGAAATTCTAATTAAAGCAATTAATTAATTATGCTAAGAATCGAGTTAAAATAAAGGAATTAATTCTACTAAAATTCTATGAAAGGTAATGGAACTGATTTTCTAATTCTAAATAAGGCAATGAATTAATTCTACTAAAATTCTAAAAAAAAGGGTTTCGGGCCTGCTATGCTAAGGAGGATTGGCCTTGTTCCCGAGTACCCTCCGTAAGCTCCCTTGGGCAAATTAGGTGGCTGAGATTAAAGTAAATTGAATTTGGGATCATAAAATTATTTTTTAGATTTTTAGAGTCGATTTTGAGATATAACTATGAATTAAATTATGAGACTAGAGTTTTAGAAAAACTAAATTAATAATTGGGATTGTAAAAGTATTAAATTAATAAATTAAAACTAGAAATTTAAAATTTAAGGACTGAATTCGGGTCTGAAATCAGAAAATCAGACCGTATCATTAAGGATTGGTTCTAGAAACTAAGAACTAGCACCAGAGATTAATGATAGGACTGGCAATTAAGATTTTAGAACGGAATTAAAGTCTAAGTCGGTGAATTAGGACGTGAGATTAAGGACTGGTTTTAGAAACGAAAAACTACATCCAGATATTAAAAATTACGGTCTAAAAAGGGGTGCTACAGTCTAGGACTGAAAATTAAAACTAATTATTAAGAAAACCTAAATCTAAGAACTAAAAACTAAGGGTCGAGGCTAAAGGTCAGATTTTTATCTAGGGTCGGGACTACGGAGAGAAATCTCAAAAATTTGAAGCTTGAATCTTGAAATCATGGCTAGGGTTCTCTGTTTCTTTGTTCTCGGAGTTCTCTGGTCTCGAAATTTCCAGCCTCTCTCCTCAAAAATTCATAGCCTCCTTTGGGTCGAAAATAAAATAAACGAAGCTTTTATTGTTTTTTCTTCAACTACGCACCATTTTTCAGGGGTTTAACTTAATTATGTGCCGACATCTCGGTGCTTAATCGCTTTAAGTCTGTCACCGACTCAGTGAGCGACCGGCTGACTTGCTCAGTGAGTTTCCTAGTTCTAAGAATGTTAGGACTAATTGCGTGCTTCTTGTGGAGTGCGCAATCCAATTAAGCGTCTCTTTCAAAGCGCTTGATCGAGGAAGCTTACGGGTCAAGGACTATAAGACTAGGTCGGGCATAGGATAGTTGCGCGCCGGTGGTTGGGTGCTCAATTTGATTGTGCATCTCATGTCAGGCGCGTAATCGAGTCTCGAGGTGGTCTAGGAAAGGAAGTCTGGTTTGGAAGGGGGACTGATTGCACATGTGTGATTTGGCGTGCGATTGAATTGCACGCATGGTTTTAGGTACATAATTCGGGGCTGTCTGGGTCCGAGTCGGGTCTAAAATGCAAGACTATTATTTCAGCCTACATTTTGACTATATACTATTGTTTCAGTATATAGTCTCCCTACATTGGGATCTAAGCCCCAAAGCTATTGTTTCAGCCTGTGTTCAGCCATGTACTATTATTTCAGTGCATGGTTCCCAATTTAGGGTTAGGGGGTCTGAAATGCTAGACTATTATTTTAGTCTGCATTTCAACTATATACTATTGTTTTAGTATATAGTCTCCCTGCGTCGGGATCTGAGCCACAGAGCTATTATTTCAGCTTGCGTTCAGCCATGTACTATTATTTCAGTGCATGATCCCTACGTTAGGGTAAAGGGATCTGAAATGCTAGACTATTATTTCAGTGTGCATTTCGACTATATACTATTATTTCAGTATATAGTCTCCTTGCGTCGAGATCTGAGCCATAGAGCTATTATTTTAGCCTGCCTTTAGCCATGTACTATTATTTCAGTACGTGGTCCCTATATTAGGGTAAAAGGATTTGAACTATAATGCTATTATTTCAGCCTGTGTTCAGCCATATACTATTGTTTCAGTATATAGTCCCTACATCAGGGTGTGAAACTTCCAGAGAAGGTAAGTCCTTTCCGAAAAGTCACAAGCAAGGTCGAAGGTTGATCAAACCGATTTGTATATTTCAAGAGGGCAAAATGGGACTGTCTACAGATGCCCCTCTTTGGTGCGCTCTTGTGAAGTAAGAATGCGTCGAAGAAGTAGACACCCCTCATTCGAGGTGTCTTCTCGTTTCTCTTGGTAAATCACAAATGTGAACTGGGGATGCTAACATTATATGCTTGGATTTCTTATCTATCAGCGCAAGCTAAAATGGAGCATTCGAGGGCCCAGTCGTAGATATTGAAAGTTGTGTTCCATGTCGTGGATGCCTAGGGGCTTTTCCATCACGTATCATGACCCGCTGTCATAAACAGTCAATGGGGGAACTCAGCATATCCTATTCTGATGGTGCAAGGGGAATCCCGTCGCATGGTGTAACCTGCAATGAATGACAGTCAAACGGAAAGGAGAAACATCATATCCTAATATATGGGTGGAAGGGGCATCCCGTCGCCTGTCGCGATCTTCTGCAAGGGGCAGTTAAATAGAGGGATATGGCACAGTCGAGGTACCAAGGGGCATCATACAAATGTCCATAAATAAGGTCCAGGGACTGATAATAAAATACAATATAATGTTGAAGGCTTTGCAGGTAATGTCAGACCGAGCGCGTCATTGGTCATACCAATGTGCATCAGGTGTTCCTTTTCCAATACGCGTTTGTAAGTTCTTAGATTAAATATACTCATTGTTCGATTTTCCAAGGGAATGGCCGGTCTGGGTTGGTAATTGGGCTGGCAATTGAAGTGAATTTTAGTGGGTAAAGTTTCTTTGTTCATTTTTTCTTTGGTTTCTTTCCTCTTTTTTGTTGCTTTGGGAGTAAGATTTTTGGTTTTGGAAGTAATTGTTTTTTTTTGGAGTAAAATATTTTTCATTTGAGAAGTAAGTGATTTTATTTTTGAAAATTTAGGAATTTAACTTAAGATCAATTCGGTGGTAAAACGGCAGAAAACGTGGCTTCTGAGACATCACTGAGCAGATCCACCGATACGGGATTTGTGGACCCGACCATTTGTGTGGATCTCAAGATGACACTTGGCATGCTGGATACTCCGTCTGACCTTCTCGATGAATACTGATTATTGTCTCTTATGGGAGGACTACAGTCATTCACGAGCTGAGAGAGATGGGTTTTGAAAACATTTTACTTAATTATAGCTAACTATATTTATAAGCAATATTGAGTATAAGGGAAGGGTGGTAGTACTTACCTGGGGGTGATACTTACCTGAGTTATGCATAGCTTGTGTAGTCTATGATGGGACTGATGGGTTGTTGGGGTGATGCTGAGATGGGACTTGGAGATTCTTCCTCTTATTTTTTTTTTGTCCATTGTGGCGGTGCTTGTCGGTCGTCGGTGTGATGTAATGTCTTGGAGAAGTAATGTCATGGTGGGACTTGGGGATTTTTCCTTTCTTTGGTTGTGTGCTGGGGACGAGTCTGGTGGGACGTGGGGACTCTGACGGGCTATTCGCATTGGAACTTGTCATTGGTCAGATGCGATGGGACATGGGAGGAGTCTTGAATCTTCATGCATTTCTATGGCGGCAGTGGTGTCTGGTGACTATTGCGCATCGATCAATTCGGGAGGAGGGCTCTTTTCTTTAGCGATGGGACACGATCGAGCTTTCTCCCTTTTCATCATATGGCGTGGTAGATGTTGTTTGAGCTTTTCAAATAGTGTTGTTTGCGATGGGAAGTGGGAGGAGTCCCTGTGCTTTTGTGATGGGATATTGGTTTAGCATAGTTAGTAATAGGATTTTCAAAAGGTTTGACTCCATGCGTTGTTTTGTAACAAGGATTTCGGGGAGGTGTGATTGATGTAAGATGAGATGAAATTGTTGTGTCGCGATGGGGCCTATTCGTGGTGAGAATGAGTAGTAGTCGGCTCGCTAAGGGACATATTCATGGATGTGTGGTGGGGTTGTGTCTGGTTTTCAGATAGTGATGTTTGCGATGGAACGTTGGTGGGATATTTGTGTGATAAGTGCGTCTTATTTCTTTCTTTGGCAAATCTTGGGTTATGTAAGATCATGTTGTGGTTACATCGAGATTGGCTCCATTTTCTTCGCTTCTCATGAGAGGATGTGTGATGGTGTGATTTTATTATTATGATGGGGCTGGATATTAAGGTGGTATCATGTGCGTGTGCCTTATTGTGATGGGATATGCGTGAGCGGCGGTCCATTTTTCTTTTTCTCTGAATAGCCAGTGAGGCTATGCGATAGGATAGGAGGATTTTGATCGAGATGAGATAAAAAGATGTGAAGATATAAATTTTGCCTAGAGTCAGGCATTGTGTGCCTATTTTAGGGCGTGCGATCTCAGGTTTAAGGAGTTGATTACGCGTGTCTGAGTGCGCGTGTGATTGGATTATGCTCTCCAACAATTGTGCGTGATCGGAGCATCACCAGGTCACTATGCAGGCAACCTTTCGTATTGCACGGCTGGGGTGTGCTGTTTAATGGGGCTGCACAATTCACAATGAGCGTGTGATCGGAGCGTCGCGCCGTTGGCGCGGGCACTAGTTTAGTTGCACGTTCGGTTTGGAGCGTGTGTTTTGGATTGTGCGTAATGTGCATGGCGCGTGACTTATTTAAACGCACGTGCACTTGTGCGTGATTAAGGTCGTACTTTATAAAAGTGAGGGAGCCTTCATTTGATTTTCAACCCTCGGTTTAGTCTCGAGTTATACTTTTTCTAGATATTTTGTATTCTAAAATCTTTGTTTTAGCAATATTGGGTAATCTAACCGTCTATTTGAGATGTCGTTTCTTCCTATGTTCATGATTTTGTGCGATCTGCATCCTGAGGTGATGCTCGGGGATGGCATTACTCTGGGAATGGGCGGTATTGGGAAAGAGGGCACTAGCCTTCACATCGATCCCTTTTAGGGAGTAGTGAAGGCAGTATTGAGAAGGCGGCGGCAGAGGAGGTGAAGATGGTGGAAGAGAAGGTGTTACGAGTAGAGGGATGTATTTCCCAACCAATCCTACACCTCTCTTTCTCAAGCCTCCGATTGGACATTCTGCTCCTTGCTTTGTGTTGATTTTGAATTTTCAGTTTTTGTTTTGGGTTGTATGTTAAAGTTTTAGATTTTCGTTTTGGGTTGTATATTCAGGAGGTATGCCTCCGGTGATATATGTAAAAATTTTTAGTTATAAATGAAGAGATTTTTTTATTTATTATGCTTATTTATTTGTTTAAACTTATTTAATGGATTAGTGAATGCGTATTTGATTTGTTTGATCTAGTTTAGGATTTAATTTAGCTCGGAGTTTTAGGATTCATTCTAGATTTATTTAGGGTTTGTCCCGAACTTAATCTGCTTTATTTAGTTTCATTTAGAGAGTTGGTTCCGTTTGGTTTGTTTGGGCATTCTTTTTTATCCCACACAAATTAGGGTCATATTTTTAGAGAGGTTTTTTTTATTTAAAGTTTAAGGTATTTTTGTTTTGGTCTTAGGTTTGATTCAACATGGTACTTATTAGAAATGTGTGAATTTAGGGTTTAATTTAAAGTTTCTAGATGGGTGTTAAGTGTTTGAATCCTATTGGCTTGTTTACTTTGCTTTAGGTTTATTTTTTTTTTTGGGTTTGGGGTAAGTGTTGCATGATTATTGGTTTATTAGGTTGTCATGGATTGTGGTCTTTCAGGGGGGTATGTGTTTGGTTTTGGATTTAATTAGATTGAAAGGGTTTAAAAGGGGTGACACTTGTCATTTTATGGTTTAGGATGTATAGTTTATAAATGTGTGAGCCAAGGGGCTTTGGGTTCTTGTTGTTTTGAATTTCATTTCAAGCTTAGTATTAAAAGTTATAGGGCATTTTTGTTTATGTTTTTTGGGCATCTTTGTTCATTGATGTCTTTTCTTCCTCTCTCTTTTATATCCCGGGTATTAAACCCGAGGAGTTGTGGTTATTAAGGGGATTATTGGGAATGGACGGGATTGGGAATGCGAGATAGCTGTCAAATTGCTACCATGCTAAGGGAAGAGGTGTAGGAGAAAAAGGTGGTAGAAAGGAAACCCAAGGATAAGGCGGGGTCAGAGTTCTCATGACCAATGCCTATTTTTCCTTGGTAGGCTTTATGGATTTACTGTTAGTTGCTCCTCCTTGTTAGGCTTTCCAAGGTGAGCTTCCAAAGGTGGATCCCACAGGTCCTGGGTGGCTTTCAGTGAGCCACACTTTCTTTTCTACCAGTTCGGGATGGGGAAAGGTTGTCATTGTCAGAATTCGTTCTAGGTGTGTTCCTCCTAGGCTTCTTCGAGATTTCTGGTTTCCCGAATATATCCGGATTGGGGCATTGCCTGAACGCGCGAATTTTAAGTTTCATGTTTTAAATTGTATGTTCAGAGGGTATGCCCTCGGTGTGTTTTATAATTATTTTATTTATTTATGAAGCGATTGCAATTTCAATTTATTAGTGATTATTTTTATTTAGTGAATTTGGGTTTGGTTTTCTTTGATAGCTTATTTGATTGGCTTTGAGTGTAAGGTTTTAAGTTTGGTTTGATTTTATTTATATATTTTGATCTGGGGTATGTTGGGAGCATTTTTTTGGCTAACTTTAGTTTAGGTTCAAGTGCATGAATGATGGGGGGCATTTTTTTTAGTTTAGTTTGGTCTCAGTTGGAGTGTGTAAGTGATGGGGGCATTTCTTCATATTTTTTTGGTTTAGTTTGGTCTTAGTTGAAGCGTATAAATGATGTTGGGGAGCATTTTTCAGTTTGGTTTGGGGTGTATATGTTCTAAATCAGGAGTGTTTTTGGATTGGTTCTAACAAGGGCGTAGTTTAGGTTGGTAATCAGCGTTGGAAGTTTCCTAATTTGGTCTTGTGCTTGCTGTTCTGGGCATGTTTTTTTTTTGTTTTCCTAGGAGATTACGCCCTTCCCTCCGGGCGCATAAACAAATTGCACGCCTAAATAGAAGCACGCGTTTAAGAGGTCTGAAGGTTATTAAGCGTGAGTGGCTAGCCGTTTAACCGAGTTAATCGCACGGTATGGGGCGCAGGATTAGGGCAGTGACTGGTCACTGTTGGCATTCGCGCGTGCATATTTGGGAGCTTAAGGTGATTATGCACCGGTAGGCTGCACGCAACCAGGTGGTCAGGTTAGTTTGAGCGGGCGATGATTTATTTCCGCGCTCAAGGATTGGCGCTTGATCCGAATTATGCGCGGGGAGTGTGATGCGTAATTCGATTATGCGCATCAATTTTCACGCGCGATTTAGCCGTGTCCTATAAATAGTTCAAAAGCTTTTCATTCTTCTCGTGCTATCCGTTTTGGCATTTGATTCTTTGTTTCCTTGTTTCTTTTCACTCTAGTTTTCGTATTTTTGTGATATCTCACGATCCAGTCATCCATTTTAGGCGCTATTTCTTCTGTTCATTCTAGTTTTTTGAGCTCTTCATTCTAGGATGGAGCTGAGGGTGGTGGTAGACATGATCTGATTGTTTTTTATTTGGAGAGGATTATGATGGGGGAGATAGGTGAGACCTTTGAGGCTCGGACCGATGCTGTCGTCATGGAGGAGGACATCAGGGAGATGGTTAGAGAGTAGGTACCGGTGGGTGACCAGGTGGTGGTCAGGGAGGAGGTACCCGAGATTGAGCAGGGTGCAGTTGAGGATGAGGGTGAGAGGGTTGAGGAGGAGAGAGCTAAGGATGCAGCTGAGGAGCACCAGTGCAAGGGGCGTCAAGATCGCCGACAATTCTCGCTGGAGGATTTCTTCGCTCGAGGCCAGGTAAGTACCTGTGAGCAAGAGTTTCTTCATTTTCCTAGGCATTTAAGTTATGGCATTGACTTATTAGGATCTAGAAATCCTTTTTAGTTTATGTCGAACCTGCATTGATCACTAGTCGTGTGCTCACTCATCCATCATGACCGCATCTAGAGATAGGTCACATTTTTGTTTTATCGTTTTTATCATGTTTTGTGTATTTGTTATGAATTGTCATTCATGTGTCCGAATATATCTCATTCACTTTTAGCTTTAGGTCTGCTTGTCATAGGTGTGTGTTAATCTTATTTTTCTGCTTGTGTTTCATTCGATAGGACCCCCTGCAATTGGCTATCAGCTTGGTGGGGGGTCCAACCACATAGGATAAAATTTGTTTGGGAACTCGGTGGGTTTGTCATTCGCCATGGTTGTGAGTAAAGAGGGACTACTAAGGTTATAGGAGAAAGGATGGGAAGAGGGCGAACTATCCCTGTATTTAAGGTACTTGGATGGTGGAATATGGATGGCCATATTAACTTTTTGTCTCTTTCCAAGCATGGCAATAAATTGAGATTATTCTGGGAATGATAAATCGCAAAACTATGTGTGGCTCGCGGATGTACTTCGTGCGGTGCTCGCGCCGAACAATACACAAGACATTCTTTGGACACAAATTCAGCTTGTGGAGTAGAAAGCAACTCCGCGAGATACTTTTTCAGTCAGTGCTTAGCTGTTCTAACACACAAGGGAGCCAAAAGATGGCTCGCACAATAAAACCAAGCCTTCCAGTGCAGCACATTGGTTGGTGCCACCAGTTGTTATGCGCCCTTCCACTATGCATGAGCACCAAGCTACAGACAGTTACTTCATTTTTATCATTCAAAATTTATGGTCATTTTCAATCAACAATTCAACTCAATCTCCATGTAAGTCATGATCAGGGTAATTCAGCCATTCATCAGCAAACACACAGCCGATTCAGATGAAACAAAGGCATGTGTTTTTATTGACACACAATTAAAACACAAACAAAGCGAAATAATCAAACCAACATAACACACAAAACACAACCAACAAAATTCTAAAGAACACAATTCAACATAGAATTTTTCATACATATGATACAATTATTACCAGTACTTGGCTCACTGAGCACTAGCTTCCTCCTGAGTAGAGGATGCATCACCAATCATAAACTGACCTTTCAAATTTGTCAAGGGTTGCCTAGGCAATTTTCCTTCCTCCCTCCTGTTCAGAGTATTATAGATCTGACCAAGCTGGTCCTCAATCTTTTTTATACTCCGTCCATGAGAATTGACAATCTAAACCAGGCTCCCCAGATTTTTCATTGAAGCCATCATCTGCTCTTCAAATGAAGAGGATCTGGGCTGTTGTGGGGGCAGAGCTAACTAGTTAGACTATGGGGCAGGTAACAAGAAATTTTTCCATGGTGGGTAACCTTGATTAAACTGGTGCTGGGGTCTGTAAGGAGCTACCATCTGCTACTGCTGAGGTAGAGGATATGAGTCTTGTGTCCACCTCAGATTTGGGTGATTCCTCCAAGAATACCCAGCAGGCTACTGCCCAAAGGTTTGCGCAGCATTAGCTTGCTCCATAACAAAATCTGAAAATTGATTAGCTTGCTCCATAACAAAATTTGCAAATTTCCACAAAGAATCAGTAGTACTTTTATTCTAGTTTAGGTACAGCTACAGAGGATTTGGAAATCTAATTTACAGTACAACTTAGGTCTACTAAAAAGATCAACCTCTCCGACAACGGTGCTAAAAACTTGTTGTAGATTCCCGGCGTGCTTTGGTTTATTGTGTGGTGGAAACCAATTAAAAACAAAATGAAATAAAATAATAGATTCAGCACAACTAGAGTACTCCTAGACCTACAAGATATAGGGATTATTGTAGCAAGTTTTGATAAGTAAGAGTTTGTCCCACAGAGAAATTGATCTAGAACCCAAAAGTGGGCTATAATAATAGGCCTCCAGATTTGGCTACAGATCTGAGAATCCTAAAGAAAGGGAGTTGGGTGTCATGACTACACTAAATTAATCCAAAAAATAGAGAAATAAAATGTAGCCCTATCCTAAAGAAAGGGTTAAGAAGAAGATGGTGATGGTGCGTACCAAAATAAAATATAAAAATTGGTGAGAAGTAAGCAGGTTAAGTTCAGAGTTAAAATAATAATGTAACTTAGATTTAGTCTATCTCTGCAGTGCTCCTTGCTGAGGCACTATTAAAAGCCTCAACAAGGTAGAAATATATAGTTTAACCCATGCCATTTGGGGTGCTCTTAAGGCTGTAGGTTGTCCACTCGAATGGTCATAGCCTATCCTATAGAGTCTGTCAAATCTCATTCGTTAAACCAGAAGTTGCCCATCTAGTCCAGAGGAGTAGACTGATCATTTCCCCAGCCACTGGACCAGATCAAGCTGTGAATACTATTGCAGCACTATGTAATGCCAGTGCTACAAGCTCCCCAGATCTACGCACAGATCTGGCTGACATCCATAGGTATTCTAACCCATAAGATCCTAAGTGCTTTACTGAGGCCAATGGCTCACTGTTGAGAACTAGAAAATACCATTTTTCACCCCTTAATCTGGGCCTTGATAGACCCTTGAGAGAACTAAATAAGTGTTTTAAGTGTTTGTTTTACAGCTAACAATAAAGGCAGGCTTAACCTTGAAATTAGCTTAAAAGTGCCAAAAAGATGATGACCCATCTTGACCTGGAGGAAGGAGAAAGGACAACCTCACTGGCTGTCAAAATGCCTAAAATAAAGAGGACAAAGGCCTGGTTTCAACCTGGAAAGAGGTTTAGAGCTATTCGAAAAGAAGAATGCACTACAGAATGCTATTCGTAAAGGTCCCCAATCTTTGCGAAAAGGTCTCCAATCTTTATGTAATAGATCTCCGTTACTGATTCTTTTCAAAAGGTCCCCAATCTTTGCGAATAGATCTCCGTTACAGCTTTTTCGAAAAGGTCTCCAATGCGCGAAAAGAGCTTCGTAAGTCACAAGACTTCATGTAAAGTTCTCCAAATCATGTAAATGATATCCTCAAGATTCTCAAGATTCAAAGGGCAATTCAGTAATCTCTGCACGCGCCCCAATACATTTAAAAGCCCAAGGACATTCCGGAAGATTCTGAGCATGAACCAAAGGCATATTCTACCCCATGTGAACACCCAAAGATGAAATTACTTGGCGGGAACTTCTAGAAGCTCAAACAGATTTTTGAATTACATAACAGAATTGATGCTTCTATCACTTGATTGGCTGAACCAGATCAAGCAGTTCTGATTGGCCAAAATAGATCTGGATCCTTGTGCTCGACTCCTATTGGTTGATACAGATCTATCCAATTTTGATTGGTTGATACACATCTGAGCTGGACTTAGGGAAAACTATAAATAGACGAACCATTTGCCCAATTTGGGTATCCAGATTTTGAGTTTCATTCCTATTCCCCCATTTCCAAACCAGATAGTTTGTCTGAAATCCCTGTAATAGCTTCTCTTTTACTGGCAATTAAGAGCTGTGAGATATTTCTGTAATTCGAAAGAGAGTTGTATTCAAGACTACAAATCTGAGAGTTGTTTAAGCTGTGCTCTGTAATTGTAATGGTGGATTTGAAAAGGTTGTCAGTGACATTCTCAATTGGACTCATGTTAAGGGTTCCCTCTGATCTCCTTATTGCATTAGACTCCTTTAGATTTACTATTTTTCATGCAACTTTTCTTGATTCATTAATCCTGTGAGAATTAGTGTTGGTAACCAAATCTCTCACGACATTTGTAGTGATGCTTCTTGTTCTAAACTAAGACTTTGGATTAAAGACTATTGGATGGTTTGTGGCCATTAAAGTGGATAGACCTTAGCCATAAGCTTAAACCTAATCCTTAAATTAGATTTATTTCTCTTACATCTGCGCTTGTAGCCAGATGAAGATTGGATAATCTCTCAGTTGAGCTGCAGTCATTCTCATTAGATTTCAAGGACCAAATCAAAGTTAGATATTACTTCTCCATTTTTTATTAGTTTACCTCAAACGTTCCCCCCACTCAGATCTGGATCATTTAGTTTAACTTTTCTTTTATCATTTAGTTAATGTGACAAATTCAACCTCCCATCTTATGTGCTTTCTAGATAGGATAAGAGGCCAGATCTGGTAGCTCAGATCTAGAGGTTTATCTTGCATTTTAGACAAATTCTCTGTGGACGATCTTTCACTCACTTACATTTAAAACTTGCTACAATTGGCCCTGATCTTGCAAGCTAATTCACCTCTACCTATGTTGATATTTCTTTACTCTTTTTAATATTCTAGATTCAGTATAATTTAGCAGTTGCAAACCTGTTTTCAAAACACACATAAATCAAGCACACTAAGAAGCAACAACAAGTTTTTGGTGCCGTTGTCGGGGAATAGATTTTAAAATTGGTAGACCTAAGTTTTTCAATTTTGTAGATTTGATTTTCATTTTAATTTTTGCTTTAAACCTGCACTTTGCATTGCAAGTGCTTGATTAAATGTCTACTGCAGTTTTGTATAGAAAACCTGTTTTACTGCAGCAGAATTTTTTTTATTTTCTGAGTTTTTATTTTTTACCTTATAGTTATTTGAATAAATGCTGCTGCCACTTTTTTGTCTTTTTGTCAAATTTGGGCAGGAGCCTGAGTTTTTCTTTTTAGTTTTGTCAATATACTTGAATAAGGTACTGCTGCAGTTTTTGGATTTTTGCAGATCCGAGTATGGCCCAACAAGGAGCATCTGGACTAAAGCTGGAGCAGATCTGCTTGAGTTTGCATCCCCTTCTCCTTTGCATTCATTTTCTATTTTTAAATTCTTGAGAACCAACAGTTCTGTTGTGTTTAATGTTTGTTTTGATTATAATTTCTGTTGTCTTTTAGGTATGCTGATTTTATTTTTATTTTTTACAAAATAAAAGAAAATGAAAACACAAATAGAAAATCTCTGAGTTGTTTCTCATTATTTTCAGCAGTAGTAAATACGGGCTCTTGTTGAGCCCGGGCTGATCCAAAACAAGTAAAAAAAAAAAAAAAAAAAAATTATAAAAACAAAAAAAAAATATATATATATAGATATCTTCCGGATGGGCTGTTTTTCTCCATTTGCATCCACTTTTCCCATCTGGACATGCTGAGATCAGTTTTTTTTTTTAGGAATCATGTAGGATAATGAGTAGTGAATCATAAGCTATTTTGAATATTCAATGGACCCACTGATTTTATTTTCCTTCGAGATTTCTTCATCATAAATGGGTCTCAGCTGTGTGTGAACCCTATTTTTAATATGTGCTCCCATGCTTCATTATTCTTTTTTATTCATACACATCATCAACAAAGGGGTCAGTCTTATGAATCTTGCTTTTCACTATATATTATTCCTGCTAATCATTTTTATAATCACTTAGATTCATAAGTATCTCAGGTTTTTGGGGTTTTTCTTTGGGCTTAGGATGTATCATTTGTCATTAGAGTTTCTGTTTTAGGAATTTTAGTTTCAAATTCTATTTTTAGATTGCTGATTTTTTTATTTATTTATTTATTTTTTTCTTTCTTAGGTTAATGTCCTAGTTTTACTGATTTTCGTCATTTTTCTGTGAGTATAGTTAGTTTCTAACTTTGTTTTCCTATTTTGCATTCACAAATTCTGTTTTTGTATCAACACTTTTCTATTTTTTTTAACTTTGTATTCAGTCCCTTACCTTGTTTTTACTGTTTCTCTGTTATTAGCATTAGTTTCCTTCCATTTGCATAGCAATCCTTCTTTTTTTTAGATTTTATTTTTTTTAGCAATTCTAGAGTTGTTTTGTTGATTTTTCTTGCATTTGTATATCATGTTTTCCATTTCCTTGCTCATATATACAGTTTTACATTTTTATTTTCTGCTGCATATAGTTTAGATTTTTTCTGTTCTTAGTTTTTCTTTCTTCTTTACCTGCCCCTAGTCTCTCATTGTCTAGAACATTGAGGACAATGTTCATCTTAGGATTGGGGTGTAGATGCCAATAAAATAAGTTAATTTAATTATGACTTATGAGCAATAATTTTGAAAATGAAGTAATTTCACACCGTTGTTTTGAAAAATGAGGAAGTTAAAACTTTTTAAAATGATTTCTAGTGTAATTCTTAATACTTAAGGAAGTGAAGGTTTAAAATTTCTAAAAAGAAAAATTGATGTTTTAAACCTAAAAGAGAGAAAACAAGGATGATATACCTCAAGAATTTGATAGAAAACCACACCCAAAGGAGATTTGAGTCTAAATGTATTCTTTGGAGGTATGAATTGGCAATTTTTTCGCCTAGGGACTGCTTTGAACTCGCTTGTTATCACTAGAAGTTACACATATCCAAGTTAAAATAGCTTGACAAAGAATCATGATATTAAAGACATGATGTAGGGCCTTCTTGGACAGCTTGAACTTCAAAAGCCCCACCTTTTAAAACTGCCCTTGATACACACCATTTGAGCTTTATAAATCAAAGATTTCTTTGAAACCTCATCAACCTCATTTAGCCTAACCCTCACTCTGAGAATTCAGAAGGTAAAGGAAAAAAAGCTGAAGAAAGGTGAGTTGGGTAACAATTTGGTAAAATAAAAAGAAAAATAATCGAAGGCAATGATGTATCAGCAAAAGAAATGTGGCATTCCAGTCAATGTTGATTTGAAAAAAAAAAAAAAAAAAAAAAAAAGAGAAGTCATTTCATTGGAAGTTTGAAAAAGAAAGAGAAAAAGATGGCCACTTTGGCTCTGAAAATTCAAAGAAGAAGATGAAATTGTGCTGAAATAAAGAAGGTGTCCATACCACCTCCTTACCTTGATTGACTTCTAAAATTTTGAACTCCATTCCAACCCTTTTATTCTTGATAAATTTCACCCATAAGCCACATTACAACCCAAGTTAAAGTCCTTACTGATCAAAGATGGATTGAGCTGTCATTGTTGAGAACTGAAAATTACCATTTTTCACTCCTTAACTTGAGTCTTGATAGACCTTTGAGAGAACTAAAAAAGTGTTTTAAGTGCTTGTGTTGCAGCTAACAATAAAGACAGGCTTAACCATAAAAGCAGCGTAAAAGTGCCAAAAAGATGACAACCCATGTCAATCCAAAGAAAGAAAGAGAAGAAATAACCTCACTAGCTGCTGGAAGGTCTGAATTGAAGAGGCAAAGACCTGGTCTCAACCCGGAGAAGATGTAGGGAACAATTCGAACAGAAAAATGCACTACAGAGTACTTTTCGCAAACAACCTGAACTGTTCACAAAGAACCTGAAACTCTGCGAAAAGAATAAAAACTCCAGACTTAGCTTTCGAAGATCATCTGAACTCTTCGAAGAGATGATTTACCTTTTCGAAAAGGAGAAAACTCAATTCGAATAGAACCAGAACCTTGCGAAAAGAGCTTCAGGAGTTATAACACCTTGCGAAAAGCCCCCTAAACTTTGCGAAAAGGTATTCTGAAGGTTCTCAGCTTTTACAAGGGCAATTCATTAATCTGTTTCATGCGTCCCAATGCATATAAAAACCTAGGGACGTTCCAGAGGATTCTAAGCATGAAGCGAAGGCATATTTCACCCCACGTGAGCACCCAGAGATGAAATAACTTGGGGGGAACGTCTAGAAACTCTAACAGATTTACAAAATGCATAACAGAATTGATGCCTTTTTCACCTGATTGGATGAAGCAGATCGAGGAATTCTGATTGGCCGTAATGTATCCGATCTCGTGTTTCACCACCATTGGTCAATACAGATCTGAGCACCTTTGATTGGTTGATACACATCTGAGCTGGACTTGGGGAAAACTATAAATAGGCGAACCATTTGCCCAATTTGGGCATCCAGATTTTTAGTTTCATTCCTACTCCCCCATTTCCAAACCAGATAGTTTGTCCGAAATCCCTGTAATAGCTTCACTTTGACTTGCAATTGGGAGCTGTGAGACATTTCTGTAATTCAAAAGAGAGTTGTATTCAAGACTACAAATCTGAGAGCTGTTTAAGCTGTGCTCTATAATTGTAATGGTGGATTTGCAAAGGTTGCTGTAAATCGTATATTCTCAATTGGACTCATGTTAAGGGTTCCCTCTGATCTCCTTATTGCATTAGACTCCTTTAGATTTACTGTTTTTCATGCAACTTCCCTTGATTCATTAATCCTGTGAGAATTAGTGTTGGTAACCTAATCTCTCACGGCATTTGTAGTGATGCTTCTTGTTCTAAATTAAGGCTTTGGATTAAAGACTATTGGATGATTTGTGGCCATTCAAGTGGACAGACCATAGCCATAAGCTTAAACCTAATCCTTGAATTAGATTTATTTCTCTTACATCTGCGCTTGTAGCCAGATGAAGATTGGATCATCTCTCAGTTGAGCTGCAGTCATTCTCATTAGATTTCAAGGACCAAATCAAAGTTAGATATTATTTCTCCATTTTTTATAAGTTTACCTCAAACGTTCCCCCAACTCGGATCTGGATCATTTAGTTTAACTTTTACTTTTATCATTTAGTTAATGTGAAAAATTCAACCTCCCATCTTATGTGCTTTCTAGATAGGATAAGAGGCCAGATCTGGTAGCTCAGATCTGGAGGTTTATCTTGCATTTTAGACAAATTCTCTGTGGACGATCGTTCACTCACTTACATTTAAAACTTGCTACAATTGGCCTTGATCTTGCAGGCTAATTCACTTCTACCTGTGCTGATATTTTTTTTAGTATAATTTAGCAGTTGCAAACCTGTTTTCAAAACACACATAAATCAAGTACACTAAGAAGCAATAACAGTCATATGGAGATAAGGATTTGTGTAATCTACGGTGAAAAGAGCAGTGAATTCAGAACAAAAAAGCAATGCCTATGCTCCTGCTTACAGTCTTATTTGAGGGCTGTAACTGCTCTTGAGTTGTGTGAAATAGTACAACCCTCCTACCTGCATGTTGAGTGAAAACCCTGGTGAGAGTTGGGTTTGAAATCAACTTATTTGGGGTAACATCAAAACTGAATTCTCAAATAAAAGGCGAGCTTTTCCTTAATTTTTCTTGTAAAAACTTTTTTACACCAACTGAGTGAATGATAAAGGAATTATAGCAGAATTTTAGTTTTGAACTGATGTTTTCTTAAAAATCTTCTTACAACCTGACGGATGCAGGTCTGAATAATCTGATTAGATGAAAGTTTGCTTTAACAGAACTGCATTGATCTTAACTGATTTATTGGAGAAGTTTGTGGGTACCTTCACTGAAAACCCTCAGGAGACTTCACTCCTCCACTAGGGATCACCTAGGGGTTTAAAAGGCTTGTTGCATATGCTAAATGCAACTGTGCTCCCTACAAAAATGGCTTTTCATCCTATTTTTAAATTTTGTCTTTGCTCAGGGACTACCAAAGCTTAGGTTTGGGGGTGTGTTGAGAACTGAAAAATACCATTTTTCACCCCTTAATCTGGGCCTTGATAGACCCTTGAGAGAACTAAATAAGTGTTTTAAGTGTTTGTTTTACAGCTAACAATAAAGGCAAGCTTAACCTTGAAAGTAGCTTAAAAGTGCCAAAAAGATGATGACCCATCTTGATCTGGAGGAAGGAGAAAGGACAACCTCACTGGCTATCAAAATGCCTAAAATAAAGAGGACAAAGGCCTGGTTTCAACCTGGAAAGAGGTTTGGAGCTATTCGAAAAGAAGAATGCACTACAGAATGCTATTCGTAAAGGTCCCCAATCTTTGCGAAAAGGTCCCCAATCTTTGCGAAAAGGTCTCCAATCTTTGCGAATAGATCTCCGTGGTGATTCTTTTTGAAAGGTCCTCAATCTTCCGAATAGATCTCCGTGGTTACGCTTCTTTCAAAAGGTCTCCAATCTGTGCGAAAAGAGCTTCAGAAGTCACACTACCTTGCGAAAAGTCCTCCAAATTGTGCGAAATAATATCCTGAAGATTCTCAGCATTTGCAAGGGCAATTTAATAATCTCTGCACACGCCCCAATGCATTTAAAAGCTCAGGGACATTTCGGAAGATTCTGAGCACGAACCAAAGGCATATTCCACCCCATGTGAACACCCAAAGATGAAATTACTTGGCGGGAACTTCTAGAAGCTCAAACAGATTTTTGAATTACATAACAGAATTGATGCTTCTATCACCTGATTTCAACTGAGATCAAGCAGCCTGACCAAAATAGATCTGGATCCTTGTGCTCGACTCCTATTGGTTGATATAGATCTATCCAATTCTGATTGGTTGATACACATCTGAGCTGGACTTAGGGAAAACTATAAATAGACGAACCATTTGCCCAATTTGGGTATCCAGATTTTGAGTTTCATTCCCATTCCCCCATTTCCAAACCAGATAGTTTGTCTGAAATCCCTGTAATAGCTTCACTTTTACTTGCAATTGAGAGCTGTGAGATATTTCTGTAATTCAAAAGAGAGTTGTATTCAAGACTACAAATCTGAGAGCTGTTTTAGCTGTGCTCTGAAATTGTAATGGTGGATTTGAAAAGGTTGTTGTAAACCGTATATTCTAAAATGGACTCATGTTAAGGGTTCCCTCTGATCTCCTTATTGCATTAGACTCCTTTAGATTTACTGTTTTTCATGCAACTTCCCTTGATTCATTAATCCTGTGAGAATTAGTGTTGGTAACCTAATCTCTCACGGCATTTGTAGTGATGCTTCTTGTTCTAAACTAAGGCTTTGGATTAAAGACTATTGGATGGTTTGTGGCCATTAAAGTGGATAGACCATAGCCATAAGCTTAAACCTAATCCTTAAATTAGATTTATTTCTCTTACATCTGCGCTTGTAGCCAGATGAAGATTGGATCATCTCTCAGTTGAGCTGCAGTCATTCTCATTAGATTTCAAGGACCAAATCAAAGTTAGATATTACTTCTACATTTTTTATTAGTTTACCTCAAACGTTCCCCCCACTCGGATCTGGATCATTTAGTTTAACTTTTCTTTTATCATTTAGTTAATGTGACAAATTCAACCTCCCATCTTATGTGCTTTTTAGATAGGATAAGAGGCCAGATCTGGTAGCTCAGATTTGGAGGTTTATCTTGCATTTTAGACAAATTCTCTGTGGACGATCTTTCACTCACTTACATTTAAAACTTGCTACAATTGGCCCTGATCTTGCAGGCTAATTCACTTCTACCTGTGCTGATATTTCTTTACTCTTTTTAATATTCTAGATTCAGTATAATTTAGCAGTTGCAAACCTATTTTCAAAACACACATAAATCAAGCACACTAAGAAGCAACAACACTCACTAGTGCCCACAAAAAGGACCATCCAACATGTTGAATAGGTTTTTAGATTCAGCTGGGCATTGGTACAAACGTCCTGCAATGACTCAGCCACAAGCTGCAATTACTACAGAGAGATCAGATCTAACTTCTGATGTCGGCTAGGTAAAACAGAGGGGAGCCAGTTCCTGTACAAACCTCTTCACTAGGCTCTAGAAGCTCATGTGTAGGGAGAAGAATCTTTCTCAAATATTTGAATGGACCCAACCTTAGGGCTATACTCTGTCCACTCGAATGGTCACAATGTATCCCATTGGTCTCTCCATAGAGGCCTAAGAAAGAACATGAAAACTGCTACAACCACCATGGTCTACAGGCCTCCGAGCTCCCCAGATCTCACTACAGATCTAGCATTGCTTTCCATGGTAAACAATAGATCTATTAGAAACTGAATGGGCTAGTCCCAAATACATGGATCCTATAGACATTTAAAGAAATCATAAGGTCTTTAGATTCGATTAGGCATTAAAACAGCTATCCATTGATAAACACAAAACTTACAATGAACTGCCTCCAGGCTATAGGCTGTACATAACTGCTCATCCATAATCCCAATATATACAAAACCTATTAGAAATTGAAATAAAACTAAACCTAGCTGCTTACAAGGGGATTAGCCAGCATGTGCTAGACTAAGAGAGAAGAAAAAGGGGAAAAAGAGGTGATCAAACCCTAACCCTAGCCTGCTGGTGGTCGCAACCAGTAGAGGATGAAAAGAAGGGCTGATGATAAAACTAGACTCTAAGTGTAGCTTATATACTCTGTCCATATGGCCTTGGCTCTGAAGGGATTAACCCTAATTTTTTCAGCAAATATGGCACTGTTACATCCCTTGAATGCCTTGAGTCGTGTGCCTCGAAATTTATACCTCAGGATGTGTGGCCTAGCCTTGGGAAATTCCCAAAAGGTCCTTGAGTTAAAACTGAGAAGTGGGGAGCCCGTGCTTGGCATATGCATTCATTGATTCATGCAGTTGCAAGGCCTTCGCAGAGTAGCTTTTGGTTGGTGGGAAGTGCTCACTTGCGCAGTTAATCTTTAGTTAATCACGTAGTTCCTTTGCACTGTAATGCTATCGTGGAAATGCTTTGGGGTGCCTAGACTTCTCGCGCAGTAGAGCTTCAGAAGCTCTCTCCCTCATTAGGTACTCGCGCAGTTATGCTCCTGCGCTCGCATAGTAATTGGTAAGGCTTCAAAGTGCGTGAGATCTCTTCCAGGGCCACGCACGAACTCCGCGAGGTGAATTTTAGTTAAGTTCACACATGGACTCGCTATCTTCTTTGCACGGCTTCTTTAAGGCCTGATCTCCACGAGAGCTTCGCGGTCATAAATTCTAAAGATTTTGATCTGCGAGATCTTTACGATGTCTTCACAGCTCTCCTCTTAACTATGCATCCTATCTGTGCGAGGGCATCTTCCACTACATCCTTAGCTTCACGAAGGAGCTTCTCAACTCTGCGAGATCTATCTTTCTATGTTTCGATGCATTGCACTTACTGCTTTTACAATTTCCCCATTCTCAGCCAACTTCATTCATCTACTAGGCTTTTGGTCAATGATAATCAGCATCTGGTCACCATGGTGAGTACCACCAGGGCGTTCCATTAGTCTTTGGTTCAGCTATCACCTTTGCTTGTCTTCTTCCTCTTCTTTGGGCCAATAAGGATGGATTTTGTGTTAAGCTGCACAGACTATTGCTAACTATAAAACACACTTAACAAATGATTATTAGGTTGCTTCAAGGTCTATCAAAGGCTAGGTTAAGAGGTGAAAAGTGGTACTTTTCAGTGAATAACAA
This sequence comes from Chloranthus sessilifolius, assembly GCA_021018995.1. NCBI lineage: Eukaryota > Viridiplantae > Streptophyta > Magnoliopsida > Chloranthales > Chloranthaceae > Chloranthus > Chloranthus sessilifolius. The sequence goes on along the minus strand of CM037593.1, from coordinate 55,363,060 downwards.
TGTGCTTGGAAGGCATAATTTTCTTCGAGACTAATTCTCCAATATTAAAGGTTCATTCAAGAACTTTCTTATCATAAGCCCTGACCACTCTCCTCTGATATACCTGAGCGTGATCAGCTGCCCTTCGATGTGTTTCATCAAGTTGCTCTAGCTGCGTGAGTAGAGCAATTCTCCTCTCATCTAAGGATAGCTCATCATCGTGTTGAATCCGTAAGGATGGTACTTGTATCTCATATGGTAAGACTACCTCCATCCCGTAGGTAAGGAGGTAGGGAGTTTGGCTAATGGCCATACGAATAGAGGTCCTATAAGCCCAGAGTGCTCTTGGCAGTCGTTCAGGCCAGTCGGCTCTATTGCTCATTTCTACTGTGTGCTACAAAATTCAAATCAATGTTTTATTTATAGCTTCTATTTGTCCATTTCTTTGGGGATAGAACGGTGATGAATGGCGTAAATTGATGCCAAACTTCTTGCATAATTTCTTCGTCTTCTCTATGATAAACTATGGACTATTATCAGTAACGAACATTTTGACTACTCTAAACCTGGTGATGATATTCTGAACGATAAACCTTACGAGTGTTGAAGCGGTGATTCTAACATAGGATTCAGCTTCTACCCATTTGGTATAGTATTCGGTGGGTGTAAGTATGAACGCGTGCTTGTGAGTGTTCCCAACTGTATTTGTGAAAGGTCCGATGATGTCAAAGGCCCACATTAAAAATGGCCATGGAGAGGTCATAGTGTTCAATGCAACTGATGGAACTTTGATAAGTGCAACTTGTTCTTGGCATTGCTTGTAGAATTGGATGTAGAGGTGGCAGTCTCTAATCATTGTCGGCAAGAAGTAGCCTTGTTGTGTAATTTGATCGGCGAGTCTCTGTCTACCAGCATAGGCGCTGCAGGCACTGGTGTGTGCTTCTTGGATGATGTATTATCCTTCAGGGGTCATGACACATCATAGCAGTACTCTATTGGTGAAGGCTTCTTTGTATAATATTTCACCGAGTATGTATAATCGGGTGCATTGGTTCCTTATAGTCATCCGTTCGATCTTTGTGGCATACGAGGGGATGTGTTGATGCTTCAGGAAGTTTTAGATGTCGAAATACCATGGCTGTCCGTCGTCGGTTGGTGATCTTTCAAATCTGAACATAGCAACTTCGATTTCTGACTTGACGTGCTTTTCTAGAGCAATTGCTTCTTTTGGTCCCTCTCTCGTGGAGAGGATTGGTAATTCTTTTTTGACGGTCCATGCTACCTCATGAGTAGGTACTATTAATTTTTTGATGGGTCTTAGTACTTTGTTCGATAGATATTTAGATGATCGAGGCTAACGTGGCAAGGGAGTCTGCGAGCTCATTTTCTAATCTAGGAATGTGCGTGAAAGAGATTCGTTCAAATTTCTTTACTAAATATTGAGTGATTTCTAGATATGTCGTCAGTCTCCTTTCCTTAGTTTTCCATTCTCCTATGACTTGTGAGATTACTAGTTTGGAATCACAGATGGTTTTCAACTGTTTAACAGCTAATTGTAGTGCTGCTCATAGTCTAGCTATAAGAGCTTCGTATTTTGTGACGTTATTAGTGACAGGGAAATCAAGTTGAAAAGTCTTAGGTATGACAACTCCTTCCAGACTTAAGAGGACTATCCCGATGCCTTTTCCTTTGTGATTTAGAGCACTGTCAAAATAAAGGGTCCATGACGTCTTATCAGGCTCTTTGTTATGAATCATGAGTAGGTCTTCATCGAGAAAATCCGTGTGTATGGGCTCATTGTTTAGGAGTGGGAGATCTACGAGGTAATCGGCGATTGCTTATCCTTTGATCGACTTCTGCATGACATAAGTGATATCAAATTCTTGTAAGAGCATAGGCCAACGAGTGATCTTTCCTGATATTACAGGCTTTTCGAATAAGTACTTCAGAGGATCCATTCAGGCTAGTACTAGTATCTTATCTACTCTAAAGTAGTGTCATAATTTAGTTGAGGCCCATACCAGCGTAAGGCAGGTCTTGTCCATTGGAGATAGCCTTCTCTTTCTTGCCGTCTTCTTCATATTGTCCTAGAATTACTCCCATTGATTTGTTGTTCTCTGAGAGGTAAAGGATTAGGGATCTTCCGAGAACTGGTGGCGATAATATTGGTGGGTTAAGGAGGTAATTTTTGATATTGTCAAAGGCTTGCTGACATTGGTCATCCAATTTGTACTCAGCTCCTCCTTTAAGTAATCTGTAGAAAGGGTTCCACTTGTTTGAATGCTGGGAGATAAATCTCCTGATGAATTGCAATCTTCCTATCAGGCCTCATAATTCTTTGATATTGTTGGGAGGTGGCATCTAAAGGATGGCTCTGACTTTTACAGGATCGACTTCGATCCCTCGCTTGCTGACTATGAAATCGAATAATTTTTGGGAGGTGACTCCAAAGACACTTCTTTGGGTTTATCTTCAGCTGATACTTTTTAACTCTTTATAGCTCCAGTTGAAGTTCTTCAACATTTGCTGCCCGCGTTTGGGACTTCTCTAATATATCATAAATATAGACTTCTACACATTTATGCATTATGTCGTGAAAAATAGCTATCATGGTGCGTTGATACGTGGCTCCTGCATTCTTGAGCCCAAAAGGAATGATGACGTAACAATAAGTCCCTCATGGTGTGGTGAAAGAAGTCTTCTCTTGGTCAGACTCTGCTAATTTGATCTGATTATACCCAAAGAAATTGTCCATGAAGGATAGCATCTTATATCCAGCAGTGTTGTCGACTAGAGTGTCAATATGTGAAAGTGGGAAGTCATCTTTTGGGCATGCCTGATTGAGGTTTCAAAAATCAATGCAAACTAGTACTCTGCCATCTTTCATAGCAACAGATACTATGTTGGCGACCCACTTGGGGTAGAGGACGACTCGGATGAATATGGCTTTGTGTAATTTGTCAACTTCTTCTTTGACTTGAAGGGCTATTTGTGGGTGCATCCTACGGAGTTTTTGCTTAATAGACTTTGCATCGGGTTCCAAAATGAGATGATGCTCTACTAAACTTAGGTCTAAACTAGGCATGCCTTCATAATACCATTCAAAGGAGTCAAGGTGCTCTTATAGGACCTGTGCAATTTCTTGACATTCCTTAAAATTGAGCATTACGCTAATTAGCAACCTCTTAGGTTTCTCTTCAGTGTCAAAGTTAATTTCTTCTGTAGGTTCTGCGATAGCTTGAGTTTGCTCATCGAAATGCTTGATAACCCATTGGATGTCCTGCGCCTCCTCGAGGGTCGGTATTTCTTCTTCATCTTTGGTAAGCTCATATACTGCAAAATTGTTACACTGGGGATTTGATTTTGTGAAAGGTAGCCCTTCGTTGGTACAATTTATGATCGAGAGATCTTTGGTAAGGTGAAGGTCAAAGCTATTGATCCTCTACTCAAAGTCATGAAGTATTTCATCTGGTATGATCACCGGCTTATTGTTTAGCCTGGATGCCTTACGTCTTCCGGTGGGAGGTGAGGTAGAAGTCTTAGGAGAGAAGTCTCCTTGTTGGCCACAAAATTGGCATGGGATGAAGGGTTCCCTTTCTTTTCTGAGGTTTTCTGACTATTTTGGATTTTATTTTCTAAATTTTTAGGGTTTTATTCCTTTTCTATTTTTTAGATTTTTTATAGTAGATATGGTACAGGGTTAGTCACCTCAAGAGGCGTCGGGAGAGTTACTTCCTCTAATTGAGGGAGTGAGACGGCTGCTAGAGCCGTACAAGCGATTCTTCGAGAAATGTGGACTTATTCTGAATTTGGTATTTTTTTTTTAAAGTCCTCATCTGATGAGACCTTTTGAATAAGCGATGCGGATGGTTGCGGTATCGACATTCGGATTTCCTCTATCATATTGATTGCCTCATCTTGGAAGAAGCTCTGAAGATCATAATCAGTCGAACTATCATCCTCTGAATTATAATATGGTTGCTCTTCCCATCGAGGGTGATCTCCTAAGGGATCCTTAGGGGTAGCGAGCTCTTTCCCTTAGACTTCGTAATATGCTAGGATAAGCGCGCATGCTCGACAGTGAGGATGATAGTGGTGAGAAATTGTTGCTACCCAGGTATGCTTCCTTTATTTGTTTGTGGTAAAAGAAATTTAAAATCAAAATAAAACCGGAGATGAAATCAGCACGACTGAGAAGCCCTAGACCTGCAAGATACAGGGACCATTATGGCAAGTTTTGATAAGTAAGAGTTTGTCCCACAGGGAAAGATGATCTACAGCTCCAAGGGAGCCATCTCTAGTAGTCCCTCCAGATCTGACCACAGATCTGGCAGTCCTTAAGGGAAGGGAGTTTAAGGTCACTTAGTTTACAGATCCTAAGGTAGCCTAATGTCTAAACTACAGAAAGGGTTGAGAGGATGGATGGAGTGTGGAAAATAAATATAAAAGGGTGAGAAGTATGTTATTGAGCCTAGATCAGAGGAGTTTTGTAACTCAAATTCAGATAAGATGTTATAGAAATCCTGTCCAATGGCTACGTTATCACCACTGAGGAGAAGGTATCCAACCCATCTCTCTGCCATGATTTAATCCCTTAAGGTTATAACCTGTCCACTCAAATGGTCACAGACTATCCCATAAGGGAACCACAATCTAGGGATGGGTCAAAACAAGTTAATCACTGTAGGAACTATTTCATCTAGGCTACCAACTCAAGGATCCATAGGGAACCTCAACCTCTAAAGCTCTATGTGTGGGGCTAAGGCTGTATAAGACCATGATAGCCCAGACACATAGAACCACCAAGAGATTGAGTACAACCTTCGATCTAGCTGTCCATTGCTTGAGTGAGGCTACAATGGTCTAGTCACAAGCCTACAATCTCTATAACTAGATCAGATCTAACATCTGATAGCGGATCTATACAAATATAGGGGAGCCTGCCTCTGTACAATCTCCCACCAGGCTAACACAAGCTCAGGTGCAGAGAAGAAGGATCCATCTTGGATCGGTGGATTAAAATCACCCGAAGGCTATAACCTGTCCACTTGAATTGTCACAGATTATCCCAGAGGCTATCCTCCTCACAGAGCCCAAGACAAAACAAGAATATCGCTGCCACCACCATGGTCACAAGGCTACCAACTCAAGCTCCCATGGGGATTTCAGATCTAGTGGGTCCTGTGGTGGGGCTAAGGCTGTATATGACCATGATAGCCCAGACACACAGGTCACTTGGATCTGAGTGGCCCTTAGAATCAGTCCTCCATTGCTTTGCATCAGAGCCAAAGTAATGGCGGATCACAAGGTAGCAGCGTTGCATAGAGTAGATCACATTCAAACACAAATCCCATAAAGTACAAATCCTATTACAAAATTTCCATTAAACTAGTTCAAAATGCATACAAAGACATAGCCAGCAAGTGCTGGACTATGGAGAGAAGGAAAAAGAAAAAGAAAACTACTTACAGCTACAAAAGAAAAGAAAAATGATCTCAAATCAAATCTTCAAGAGATGAGACGTGCTCCCAGATTTGTTCCAAGATTTTCTAGCCTTTCAAGCCTAAGCTAAGTATGGGTTTATATAACAGTGGTGTGGCAGCGCATTAGGGTTAGGAAACCCTAATTTTAACGATGCCACATGGCCTAATAGTGATCCTTGGATGCCTCGGGGCACGTGCATGGAGATTTAAGCGTGGGAGTGTGTGCCCTAATCGCTAAAAATTCTCAGAAGGTCCTCTACTGAAGAGATGGAAGTTGAAGTTCAGAGCTTTGCTAGGTAGCTATTATTTCCCAAACTTATCGCATGGTAGCTCTTGCTCTTCGCGAGGATGGTTTGACATTGAAGCTTCAACCGTCATGAGGTTGCCTTGGTTTGCTCTTCAGGTAGTCGCGCGGTAGAGAATTATGCTCTCGCTGGATTGGGGTTCATGAGGTTGAGTAGACATCAAAGCCTCAGATGCTGCGGGGTTGGAGTTCAAGCAGTCGTGAGGTAGCTGCGCATTCGCTGGGTTGATCTTTACGAGGATGGATTTGAATAGCGCGAGAACTTCGCGAGCACTTCTCTTCAATGGACTTCGCGAGTTTCCTCGTGAGGCTCTAATGAGTTCTGAACTGTGCGAGGTTCATGTCTTAATTGATCTTCGCGAGGATGGCTCTATCTTCGTGAGGATGCTTTCTTCTTGAATAGTACAAGAACTGTGCAAGGAGTTCTCTTCTGATATTTGCATTCCACGGCTACTGCGCGACAGCTGCGCGAAGCGTCTTCTGAAGCTCTCTTTCCTCAGCCATTTTGAGTGAACTGCGAGAGGCTGAGAGAGGTTTGCTTTGAATTGCGTGAGACTGTGCTATGTGTTCTACTCTTGAGCTTCATGAGAGCTGCGCAAGTTTGTGCTTCTGTAGCTCTTCAGTCACTCAACTGCGCGAGAAGTTGTTGTAAAGTCTTGGGAAGCTCAATTGGACTGCGCGATGCATATTTCTCCTGAATCCTCTAAAGCTTGGGTCAGCTGCGCGAGGCACATTTCAGGTCTGGATTCAAAGTTCATCCTTCTGAGGGACTTCTGGTGCCAAAATAGGCTCCTTAGTAGGATTCCTGGCCTTATTTCACTGCTAATTATTACCTACATAAAACACTTAACAAGAACTTATTAGATGGGTATGGGTCTAATCAAAGGTTTAGTTAAGGGGTGAAAAGTGGTACTTTTCAGGTCTTAACACACTCCCAAACCTAATCTTTGCTAGTTCCTTAGCAAAGCTACATTAATTCTACTACAAAAATTAAATGCCACTTTCATAGGGAGCATGGATACATTTAGCATATGTACCAAGCCTTTTAAACCCCTAGGTGATCCCTAGTGGAGGAGTGAAGTCTCCTGAGGGTTTTTAGTGAAGATACCCACAAAATTCTCAATGAAACAGTTAACAAAAGTGCAATATCATCAAGTGAGCAGTCAAGGAACAGACTTAGTTTACTCTTGAATCAGTAAACATAAAAGAAATTTAATCCATTGGTTGCACAGTAATTTAAACAGTATAAACTTCTCATGAATGCGCAGCATTTCCAATCAGTTTACAACCACAGAAAACTGCACAAGTGTGTGCCAGCACTGAGCTCATCATCAGATTAAAAATTAGGTTATAGGTCATACATAATGCACTCAAGATCTGACCCAAAACTTTCCAGGGCATACTCTCATAAGGGTCTTGTTGAGGGGTTCATTTTCTCTCAGGCTCAAGAGCAGTTACATCCCCCAAATGGGTCTGTAAGCATGAGCATAGGCAGAGTTCTTAAGTGCTGACATCATTGACACATCCTTACCATAGATTGGATAACTCTTTATCTCCACATGACAGCTCACTAAACTTTGGATCACAAGGGCTTTTAACTGGGCTGGAATGTGGCTTATGGAGTGGGGTTACAAAGAATGGAAGGTTGAAAAGGAGGGACCCCTTTTCAACCTTCCATTCTTGACTCCTCTCATGACTTCAAGAAGATGAAGTCATGAATCAAGAGGTGATCCATGACTTCACCTTCTTGATTTTAGCTCCTTCTTCTTTGAGATTTTCATATTTGAAGTGATCAGTTTCTCTTCTTGATTTTGATTTTCTAAAAGAAAGATCCTCTTGACTCCTCTCATACTCCTCTTCCTTATTATTTTTGTTTCTTTTTGATGGAATTTTCTTCTTTTTATTTTTGTTTTTACTTTTCTGAAATGCCACCATGTTCTCAGTTATCATACTGCCAGAATTTTGAGATACTTCTTCTCCATTCACCTAGTGTTGGCCATAGCTAGTCCATCTTCAACTCTTTCTCCTTTACCTTCTGAATTCTCATAGTGAGGGTAGACTGAATCAGGTTCATAGGTTCAGGTACAAGTACTCAGGTGTATTTTGAAGAAATTCAGGATTTAAAGCTCAAAGGGGGTATGGACAAGGGCAGTTGCTTTAGGGTTTGTCTTATTAGGCTCAAACTGTCCAAGAGAAGGCCTTGATCCTTTCCTAAATCTCATGAGTGCTGTCAGTTGTTTCAACTTGGAGTTGCCTAACTTCTAGTGAGCACAGTGACTCAGCCAGTCCTTAGAACTAGAAGAAATTGCCTTAGTCACTCCTCAAAGAATGGAAATTTTTTTTATAGGCCCAATTCTCACTGGCTATGGTCTTCCTTTGAACTTTTAAGTATGTCCTCACCTTTTTCTCTCTCTAATGATTCACTAAGTGCTGATACAAGTGAGTTTCCTTGGTGATATCATCATGGAAATGTGAAATATTAAAAGTTTATAATATCTAAGGTTTGCTGAAATTTTAAATTTCTTATTTGTCATGATTCTTAAGTGAACATAGATCCATTTCCATATTACTCAGATGACTCTGCTGCACTTAGGTTAAGTATTCCATTGGCAGGGTCTACCTGCCGCACCCCCAAACCTATGAGGAGCAGTGCCCTCACTGATTCAAAGGTGTCTGTGCAGCAGATTTATTAAGGGCATAATAAAAGGAAACAGCAAGAAAGAAAACAACCAAAATAGAGAACTGGACAGAATAATCAGAACAAGAAAATTTCATTAAGCCTAAAAAGAAAATTATAAAAAGAAGGAAGGGGAGAGAGAGGGATCAAGGATGGGGGGGGGTGGGAAGGTGGTGGAAGGGGTGGAGTGGAGGGGACAGGGGATGGTTCTATCTTTTGATTTTTCTTCTGTGGCTGGAGCTTTTCCTCCTCCTCCTTCGCCAGGATCTGCTGAACCTCCTCGTATTCTTCCCAGAGGGGTTGTAGGGGGTCCGACTCTTTCGGTGGGGGCGGTTCCAACCACATCGGGTAAAACATGTTAGGCAGCGCATTAGGCTTGTCATCTACCATTGTTAGGACTAGGGAAGGACCGCTAGGGTGAGAGGAGAAAGGATGAGATGAATATGAAAGAGGCTCCTTGTGTATTTAAAGACGAGGATGGTGGAAGATGAAACGGTGGAATAACATCCAAGTCGCCGCAATTAATTGAGAGTGAGTTGGGAAGCGACAAGTCCCAGCAATCAGCGTGGGAAATGATAAATGCATTTGACTCGCATAGCTGGGTAAGGGGATCACGAGATAACTGAATCTCGCGATGATGGATGTTGGAGCTTGAAGTGCGCGAGAGACTCTGCAGCATTTGTTGAAGCTCGCGACAGCAAAATAAATGTTCTATATGAATTGCGCGAGAACTTCCCAAATCTCAATTTGGAATGCGCGAGTGTACCAAATAGGGGCAATACAGGTAGTGCATCATACTCATAAAAAATATTCAAACAATATGCATTCAATTTAAAAATCAGAAGAAGAAGAAGAAATCATACCAATCCCACATAAACTCTATCAAGCTCAACATATTCAGACTCCACATAAACACTAAAATTTCCTAAAAATTATTGAAGAAACAAAAGTAGTATAGTACAACAGGGACACAACTATGGGTCAGGTAGACGTAGGGGTCCCATGAAAATGAATAGTGTTCATAGGGTCAGTAGGTTATTCGATACAAGCCTTAAGCCTCTGACCATTCACTTTGAAGGTCCTCCCAGATTTGGGATCCTTGACTTCCACAGCACCAGATGAGGAAACATTTAGTACAACATAGGGACCTTCCCATCTGGATTTTAATTTGCCAGGAAAGAATTTTAGTTTGGAGTTGAACAACCAAACCTTACCACCATTTATGAGGCTTTTTCTCAGCAAGCCCTTGTTAAAGAAAGTTTTGGACCGTTCCTTGTAGATCCTGGCATTGGTGTAAGCATCCATCCTCAAATTTGGAGAAAATTTGAGAAAATGTGCTGCCTTACAAATTTGGAGAAAATTTGGAGAAAATGTGTTGCATTACAAATTTGAGGACCACCTGGTTGTCATTGGTTCTTGTGGCAATGGCTTCTACCCATTTGGAAACATAGTTCACTGCCACTAAGATGAACTGATAACCATTAGAAGGAGGAAAGGGGCTCATGAAGTCTATACCCCATACATCAAACAGTTCTACAACAAGGATGGGCTGCAAAGGCATTGAATTTCTTCTTGACAGCCCTACTAATTTTTGGCATCTCGCACATGCTTTGCAGTGTGTATATGCATCTTTGAATAAAGAAGGCCAGTAAAACCCACACTGCAGGGCCTTGTCAGCTATTTTTCTCCCACTAAAGTGGCCTCCATAGGCATTTTCATGGCACATGGCCAGAATACTGGGGACATCACTTTCGGGAACACATTTTCGGATGATTTGGTCTGCACAGTACTTGTATAGGCAAGGTTCCTCCCAGAAAAAATATTTGACCTTTGAGAAAAATAGGTCTTTGTCTATTTTGGTCTAGTGGACAGGAATCTTTCCTATAACTAGATAATTGACAATGTGTGCAAACCAAGGGACCAAGGATTGGATGGCAAATAATTGCTCATCCGGGAAGGCATCATTTGTAGGACCACTAAGGCATTTCTCCAAGACAATTTTGGACAAGTGGTCAGCCACCACATTCTCCACACCCTTTTTGTCCTTGATTTCAATGTCAAACTCCTACAGCTGGAGTATCCATCTAATCAGCCTAGGCTTAGCATCTTTCTTGGACAAAAGGTACTTCAATGCGCAATGGTCAGTGAAGATTACAGTTTTAGATCCTAGTAGATAGGTTCTAAATTTGTCAACAGCGTAAACCACTGCCAGAAGCTCTTTCTCAGTTGTGGTATAGTTCAGCTGAGCATCAGCAAGTGATTTGCTGACATAAGCAATGATCACAGGCAGCTTATCCTTTCTTTGGCCTAAAACAGCACCGATTGCCAAGTCTGATGCATCACACATCAGCTCAAAAGGCAGGGTATAGTCTGGTGTTTGGAGTACAGGGGCAGAGGTGAGGCATATTTTCAATATTTCAAAAGCCTTAAGACATTCAGCAGAAAAGTCAAAGGGCACATCCTGACAGAGCAGGTGGCACAATGGCTTAGCAATTTTGCTGAAGTCCTTAATGAACCTCCTGTAAAATCCTGCATGCCCAAGGAAAGATCTGATTTGTTTGACTGTTTTTGGACGGGGCAGATTGTCAATGAGGTCAACTTTGGCCTTGTCTACCTCAAGCCCTTCTTTAGAGACTACATGGCCCCACACAATGCCTTGTGTCACCATGAAGTGGCTCTTTTCCCAGCTTAAGACCAGATTGGTCTCCTCACATCTTTGTAAAACTAGGCTGAGGTGTTGTAGACACTGGCCGAAACTATCCCCATAGATAGAAAAATCATCCATAAAAATCTCTAAAAACTTGTCAATCATATCAGAGAATATGTCATACATACACCTCTGAAAAGTGGCTGGTGCATTACAAAGCCCAAAAGGCATCCTTCTGTAAGCAAAGGTGCCAAAGGTGCCGAAAGGTTTCTCTTGGTCTTGAGGATGCACAGGGATTTGGTTGTACCCTGAGTATCCGTCAAGAAAACAGTAAAAAGCTTTTCCAGCCAATTTGTCCAAAATTTGATCAATGAAGGGGAGAGGGAAATGGTCCTTTCTGGTCTTAGAGTTGAGCTTCCAATAATCAATGCACACTCTCCAGCAAGTGGTCTCCCTGGCTGGTCTCAACTCTCCAGTTTCAGTTTTAATCACTGGTATGCCAGATTTCTTGAGCACCACTTGGATAGGTGCCACCCAGTTAGATACAGAGATGGGGTAAATCACCCCTGCATCTAGCAATTTGATGATCTCCTTGAGGACCACTTCATGTATGTGAGGATTTGACTTCCTCTGCATTTCCTTGGAGGGTAGTGCTCCCTCCTCAAGATGAATCCTGTGCATACAAATTGATGCATCTATTCCTCCCAGATCGGCAATGGTCTAACCGATTGCCTTCTTGTGCTTCCTCAAAACTGTTAGTAATTCCTCTTCCTGCTCACTAGTAAGAGAGGAAGAGATAATCACAGGAAGCTTATCACCTTTCTCAAGGAAGGCATATTTTAATGTTTCTGGAAGCTTCTTGAGTTCTAGATCGGGGGCTTGTAGGGTGGATGGCAAAATTGGTGCATTGGAGGTTAGAGGAAGAGGCAGCAATGTAGGTTTCTAACTGGAATGCTGCACCGAGCCCACAGAAGACTTCAATGTGGTCATGTATTTTGGTATCACATCTGGGTTCTCTTCCTCCTCCATGTCCCAAATTTTAACTAAATTCCTGACAATGTTGCCACACTCCAGCAGAGTGGGCAATTCTTCTTCTACAATTTCCTCTAGTACATCCACTGCAAAGCTCTCCTCATTGTCCATCTGAGGGTACTTTGCACTGTTGTACACATTCAGCTCAACTTTTATATGTCTGAAAGTTACCTCCATTACTCCAGACCTGCATTGAATGCATGCATTGGCAGTGGCCAAGAAAGGCCTGCCCAATATAACAGGTATGGGATATGGGCTATTGCTGCATCCCATGTCCAAAACTAAGAAGTCAGCAGGGTAGAAAAACTTATCCACCCCCACTAAGACATCCTCAACCATTCCCAGAGGTCTTCTCTCAGACCTATCAGCCATCATTAGCACAATGGGGGTAGCTTTCAGCTCCCCCAAACCTAGCTGCTGATATACACTGTATGGCAACAGGTTAACACGGGCTCCAAGGTCTAAAAGGGCTTTTCCAATTATATGGTCTCTAATTACGCAAGGAATAGTGGGTATCCCTGGATCTTGCAACTTCTCAAGCATTGATATGTTAAATACATAATTCACTGTATCAGTTGCAAAGACCTTTTTGGACACATGGCCTCTAGCTTTTCTCTTTTGGGTGCAGAGGTCTTTCAGGAATTTTGCATAGGCTGGGACCTGTTTAATTGCCTCAAGTAGGGGCAAATTGATTTTCACCTGCCTAAAGGTCTCCATCATTTCCTCCATCTGGGCATTCCCTTTATCAAAAGGGGCAGGATCATCCAAAGATTGAGGAAATGGCAGCTGAGGTACTACTAGTTCCTCAACTGCTAGCCCATTACTAGACTTCTGTTTTTTTTTTTTCATGTTTTTCCTCCTGCTGAGGCTCAACTACAGCCTCTTTATTTTTCTCTTTGCGGTGGCTTTGTGTTCCAACAACATCTCTATCACGATCATGTGCATCATCTGTGGAAATGACCTCTGCTGGTCTGTTTCCCACCTGGTTGTCTATCTGCCTGCCAGACCTTAGGGTAGTAACAACATTGGTTCCCTCAAAACTTGAGGAAGCTTCTTCGATTAAAAACTGACCCTTGGGGTTAGCAATTGGCTGACAAGGCAACCTCCCTTAATTTCTCCTAGCCAAGGCATTTGAAATTTGGCTTATCTGTTCTTCAATTTTTTGGAGGCTCTGACCATGAGAGTCCACAGTCTGAGCCAAGGAACCCAGGTTTTGCAGTGAGGTCAAGACCTGGTCCTCGAAAGAAGTATTTTTGGGTTGAGATGGGGGTAAGACCAATTGATTTTGTTGCTGATGGGGCTGCTGATGGTGCTGGAAGCTAGACCTAGGGGCATACCCTTGATTGGCCTACTGTTGTGGTCTTTGAGGTAAAGCCAACATCTGCTGGGGCTGCATATAATTATCTTGTCTCCACGTCAGATTTGGGTGGTCTCTCCATTGGTAACTAGCATTTTGGTGCTGGTATCCATATGGTTGTCTATTGTAGCCCCTAGATTGTTGCTGGCCATAAGATTGAGCAGCAGCAGCATGTTCCAAAACCAACTAAGGATATTGCCCTGCAGATGGACATTCCTCCACTGTGTGCTGTGGGGACTGGCATATCAGACATGCCTCTGCCACATGAGTAGCCCTTCTGGGTTGCATCATAGTCAGTAATTTGTCAAACTTCATAGAGAGGTTTGCCATCTGCAGCTGCAGGTCATTGTTCCCAGACACCTCACAAACTTTTCCTCTTGTCAATGCAGCAGGCCCCACTTTTGACTAAGACTCCTAACTAGTTCTTTCCAAGGATAGCTTTTGAAAACCATTTTCACTAATCACCTCAAACAATTCCCATGCCTCATCAGCAGTTTTGTGCATGTAATTGCCACCACAAGAGGCATCAACCATATCTCTACTTTTTTCATCAATCCCATTGTAGAAGCTTTGAACAAGCTGCCAGTCTGGGATCTTGTGGTGGGGGCATTGTTTGAGCATTTCCTTAAACCTATCCCAAGCTTGATTAAAATCCTCAGTTGGGGTTTGGACAAAAGCAAGAATTGCCTTCGTCAACTAGCTAGTTTTGGTCTCAGGGAAGAACTTGGTCAGGAACTTGGTCTGCAGGTCTTTCCATGAAGCAATGCTATTGTTGGGAAGAGTGGTCAACCAGGTACTGGCCCTATCCTTCAGAGAGAAGGGAAAGAGTCTGAGCCTAGTAGCCTCAGGTCCCAAACCAGTGATATTAAAAGTGGTGCACAAGGCCAAGAACTGATCAATATGCTTGTACAGGTCCTCCTTGCTAAGCCCATGGAAAGAGGGCAGCATCTGGATGATTGAAGTTTTTATTTCATAATTCCCCTGAACATCAGGGAATTGAATGCTAAAAGGGGAGTTATAGTCATCCGGAGCATTCAACTCCTTGAGAGTTTTGGGTTATTCTTCCGCCATATTTGCTATCACAGATTCACTTGGGGGCTCTCCTGTGGTGTGCCTGTCTCTTCTAAGTCTCCTTCCCCTTTCTAACTCAGGGTTAAGAGGCTCTAAAGTAGGGCTAAGAGATCTCCTCCCTAGCGTTCAAGCACACCAACAGCAAGGAGAGCTTCTTGCAGGCACATTGTAAATGAATAACTGTGCAATTAAAAAATTTACCTAACTAATTTACAGCTATTCAAAGAATACATTTACAACTATCCTAGATAATGCTAGAGAATTTTCCAGAAAGATAGACAGAGTTTCAAAAGTTAGAGAGTTTGCAAACAGAGGTAGCTAAGCTCCAATTGCAGTCTAACTGCCCTTCACTGTTGCTGTCTAGATCTATAAAAAAAATTCACAAATATATCAGCAGTATCAATTATTCTTAACTACCAAAGAATAATAAAACTACAAAAACTTAGGGTCTACTAAAAGATCAACGATCCCCGGCAACGGCGCCAAAAACTTGTTGCTACCCAGCTGTGCTTCCTTTATTTGTTTGTGGTAAAAGAAATTTAAAATCAAAATAAAATCAGAGATGAAATCAGCACAACTGAGAAGTCCTAGACCTGCAAGATACAGGGTCCATTGTGGCAAGTTTTGATAAGTAAGAGTTTGTCCCACAGGGAAAGATGATCTACAGCTCCAAGGGAGCCATCTCTTGTAGTCCCTCCAGATCTGACTACAGAGCTGGCAGTCCTTAAGGGAAGGGAGTTTAAGGTCACTTAGTTTACAGATCCTAAGGTAGCATAATGTCTAAACTACAGAAAGGGTTGAGAGGATCGATGGAGTGTGGAAAATAAATATAAAAGGGTGAGAAGTATGTTATTGAGCCTAGATCAGAGGAGTTTTGTAACTCAGATTCAGATCTGATGTTATAGAAATCCTGTCCAATGGCTACGTTGTCACCACTGAGGAGAAGGGATCCAACCCATCTCTTCGCCATGATTCAATCCCTTAAGGTTATAACCTGTTCACTCAAATGGTCATAGACTATCCCATAGGGGAACCAAAATCTAGGGATGGATCAAAACAAGTTAATCATTGTAGGCACTATTTCATCCAGGCTACCAGCTCAAGAATCCATAGGGAACCTCAACCTCTAAAGCTCTATGTGTGGGGCTAAGGCTGTATAAGACCATGATAGCCCAGACACATAGAACCAGCAAGAGATTGAGTATGACCTTCGATCTAGCTGTCCATTGCTTGAGTGAGGCTACAATGGTCCAGTCACAAGCCTATAATCTCTATAACCAGATTAGATCTAACATCTAAGAGCGGATCTATACAAATATAGGGGAGTCTACCTCTTTACAATCTCCCACCAGGCTAATACAAGCTCAGGTGCAGAGAAGAAGGATCCATCTTGGATTGGTGGATTAAAATCACCCGAAGGCTATAACCTGTCCACTTGAATGGTCACAGATTATCCCAGAGGCTATCCTCCTCACAGAGCCCAAGACAAAACAAGAATATCGCTGCCACCACCATGGTCACAAGGCTACCAGCTCAAGCTCCCATGGGGATTTCAGATCTAGTGGGTCCTGTGGTGGGGCTAAGGCTATATATGACCATGACAGCCCAGACACACAGGTCACTTGGATCTGAGTGGCCCTTAGAATCAGTCCTCCATTGCTTTGCATCAGAGCCAAAGTAATGGCGGATCACAAGGTAGCAGCGTTGCATAGAGCAGATCACATTCAAACACAAATCCCATAAAGTACAAATCCTATTACAAAATTTCCATTAAACTAGTTCAAAATGCATACAAAGACATAGCCAGCAAGTGTTGGACTATGGAGAGACAGAAAAAGAAAAATAAAACTACTTACAGCTACAAAAGAAAAGAAAAATGATCTCAAATCAAATCTTCAAGAGATGAGACGTGCTCCCAGATTTGTTCCAAGATTTTCTAGCCTTTCAAGCCTAAGCTAAGTATGGGTTTATATAGCAGTGGTGTGGCGGCACATTAGGGTTAGGAGACCCTAATTTTAACAATGGCACGTGGCCTAATAGTGATCCTTGGATGCCTTGGGGTGTGTCCATGGAGATTTAAGCATGGGAGTGCGTGCCCTAATCGCTAGAAATTCCCAAAAGGTCCTCTGCTGAAGAGATAGAAGTTGAAGTTCAGAGCTTCGCTAGGTAGCTATTGTTTCCCAGACGTGTCGCGTCGTAGTTCTTGCTCTTCGTGAGGATGGTTTGACATTGAAGCTTGAACCGTCGCGAGGTTGCCTTGGTTTGCTCTTCAGGCAGTCGTGCGGTAGAGAATTGTGCTCTCGCTGGATTGGGCTTCGCGAGGTTGAGTAGGCATCAAAGCCTCCGAAGTCATAGGGTTGGAGTTCAAGCAGTCGTGAGGTAGCTGCGCATTCGCTGGGTTGATCTTCACGAGGATGGATTTGAATAGTGCGAGAACTTCGCGAGCACTTCTCTTCAATGGACTTCGCAAGTTTCCTCACGAGGCTCTAATGAGTTCTGAACTACGTGAGGTTCATGTCTTAATTGATCTTCGTGAGGATGGCTCTGTCTTCGCAAGGATGCTTTCTTCTTGAATAGCGCGAGAACTGTGTGAGGAGTTCTCTTCTGATATTTTCATCCCGCGAATACTGCGCGACAGCTGAGCGAAGCGTCTTCTGAAGCTCTCTCTCCTCAGCCATTCTGAGCGAACTATGCAAGGTTTAGAGAGGTCTGCTTTGAACTATGTGAGACTACACGATGTGTTCTACTCTTGAGCTTCGTGAGAGCTACGCGAGTTTATGCTTCTGAAGATCTTCAGTCACTCAACCGCACGAGAAGTTGTTATAAAGTCTTGGGAAGCTCAGTTGGACTGCGCGAGGTATATTTCTCCTGAATCCTCTAAAGCTTGGGTCAGCTATGAGAGGCTCATTTCAGGTCTGGATTCGGAGTTCATCCTTCTGAGGGACTTCGAGTTCATCCTTGAGGACTTACGGTGACCTTATTCTCATTCATTCGATTACCTACATAAAATACTTAACAAGAACTTATTAGATGGGTAAGGGTCTAATCAAAGGTTAAGTTAAGGGGTGAAAAGTGGTACTTTTCAGGTCTTAACAGAAATGCAGAGAGATCCCCAAGGACATTCCCATTCTTTTGGGTCAGATTCGAGGCTAGTATTAAACTCGTCTTCTTGATCTGACCATGTTGGAAGTCCTAGGTTGGCCCGTTTCACTAGCTCGAGTGCAGGGAGGTCTATCCAGTTGTCATCATCATCACTCGGAGGGGGTTGCCATTCTTCCTCGAGAGATTTCCAAAATATTTAGAGTTGTGGCATGTCTAGGGATGGAGGAGTGTCAAGTCCAAGTTTCTCTTCGAACTCAATGAGGGTGATGGGGGTGTTTCCCCCTGGGTCAACCAGATGACAGTTGGAATTTTCTTCTTCTTACGCTAGTAGCCGAGTTGGTGGGTCATTACTTACTTTCGTTGTTATGAGGTTAGAGTCGTTCGAATCTACGGTTGCAGAATGTTGGTCCTAGCTAGCACATCATTCCAATATGCTGGTGCATGCCCTACAGCGAAGTTGATATGGGTGAGCAATACACGGGGAGTCCCACAGGCATTCCCATCCTCCAAGACCAAGGCCGAGGCGGAAGCTATGTGAGTTTAAATCCCCTTATGAGGTGTCATCCTCTTCACATGTTAGATGTAAGTAATCTTCACTATCTTGTAAGGCAGCTATGTGAAAATCTTCATCGTCAGTGGATTCCCAATCTTCTACTTGTGGCTCGAGTTTGGATGTTTCTTCCTTTCTCTCTTCTGTAAACCCCTTAGTGTTAAACATAGGTTTGACTTCTTTGAGCGGTTCATCAATGTTGTCGTTTAGATTCGTCAAATCGTTAAATGTGTTAGCCAGTCATTTGATTTTTGCTTCTTGGGATTTAGTGAAGGTCACCCCTCTCTGCCTTGGTACATCTGCCTTCTCCATAGTCCCATTGACGAAGTGGTTGTACAGAGACCATTTTGGTGAGGTAGGGAACAAGTTGGCTTGTGAGCCATCGGATTGGTAACCTAACCCTATGTGTTTGCATATTTTCATTGGGGCGACAGGTCCTATGCGATCTTGTTTATTTTTACTGAGTCTGGTGTGGGGGACGTATCTGAGTTGGTACATGAGGTCCCAACCTTTTATCGCAGTGGGTTGATGTGGTAAAGTTTGGCGAGGTCTGGGCCAACCTCTCTTCTCATTAATTTTTGTTGACGCATTAGGGGAGAACTAGGAGGGGTAGGGGGATGGACTTTTGCAACGGTTATCTCATCAGGGACTCGAGCCTTCTGAATATGGTTCGTGTTCAAAACGGAATCATGGGCTGTCATGATACTCATCGTAATCAATGTCCATCTCTTGGAGGGGTGCATCAGCGTATATATGACAATGGAGTCCTCCTACGGGAATTTGACGCATTGATGGTATGTGGATGCTACAGCTTTCATTGACTCTAGCCATTTTCTTCCTAAGATATGATTGTACATGCTAGCGAAATCAGAAACATGAAAGATAATGTCTTTCGTTATAGGTCCAAGGTGAACCTAGAGTTTAATAGTTCCTTTGAAAAAGCAACGCGAACCATCATAAGTTATGAGTGAAATCGCCGAGGGCTTGACATCCTACTTTATATATTTTAGTGTCTTTAATGTCATGAGAGGGCAGATATTGAGTCTTGCTCCGGTTTCGACCAACGCATGGGGTACGGAGAATCTTCTGATTATGACTGTAAGGTATATGGGAGCTGCGCTTCCATGAAGGGACTCTTTAGGCATGTCTGCGTCTATGAAAGTTAGCACCGGGGGTTGCACCATGACTGAGACAATTTGGTGTAGCTCATCTAATGTTGTGTCTTCATCCACTTATGTGTCCTCAAGTATCTTTATCAACAATTGGTGATGGTCAGGTGATTTCTTGATGAGTTCCAATATTAATATTTGGGCCAAGATCTTTTAAAGATGCCGTAGAAGGGAATATTCTTACCCTGGCTCGAGGGTAATTTCTTTGCCTGACCGATGAGCCTTTGGTGTGAGTGGTTGGAGCGGTTGAGGTGCAGGGATGGATGGAGGGATAATGTGAGGTGGGGGCGGCAAGTTAGCTTCTCTTTCTCACCCATTCTCCTCTGGTGGTTGTACGTTCGTGAAATCCTTATTTTAAGGGAACGACGAAGGTAGGTAATTGGTTCTTGATTTAAGAATCGGGAAAGTTGGTTGTTGACCGAACCTGGTGTGGCTCGATATCGACATATCTGTGAAGTGAGTGAAATTTGAGGTTGGTGCGCATACTTGTATAGTGCCACTCTAAGGTGAGAGGTACTGTGTATAATCCTCTTCTTCTACGAAAGTGGAGATGAATGAGAGTCTTGCATGGGTTGGGATGCTCTTCTCGCTCACCTTCTTCTATGTTTAGTGAACACTTAGTATTTGTTTTATTTTCTAGGTTCAGAGTCTTTTGGGGTGACACTTTATACCCATGCGGTGATTTGGAGGGGTTGAAGGTTCTGGTGGGTGATTATGGAGGAATGGTCTCCTGGCCCTAAAGGAGTGGACTCGTATTTGAGTGAACTTCAGGTAGGGAGGCGGGCTCGATGGGGCGATTCGAGTGGTCAAGGCTGAGGGATGGAAGGGTAAAGGAAGTCTCGTAGGGGTAGTAAAAGTGTCAGAAGACGGGATGCGAGTGATTAAGGTGGACGGCTGGAAGGGGGATCGACCGGAGAGATCTATGGTGGTGACCTGAGCCGGTGTTGCTTTGTTGTGGTTAGGCATGGGGTTGCTAATGATCCCTAGATTTTGTTGGGGTTTGTTATTATTAGGGTTAGGATTCTTGAGCGCTTCCCAATTGATTTGATTTCGATCATTCAAGTCGTAGATTTCATCCTGGAGGACCCAGTAGTCTTCTAGGTTGTGCCCTGCGTATCGATGGAATGCGCAGTATTCGCTATAATCTAGATTTGTCGGCTAGGGTCAGGGTCTTTCGTGGGGGAATCAGAGGAGATTTTGAGTGTTAAGGAGATAAAAAATGTTAGGGATTATATTAGGTAAAGGGGGTTAGTGTTCCCGCCTCGGCTGGTAGGGGCCTCTAGCTTGGTTGAAGTTTTGCGGTGGGGGTATGTTATTATAGTTCAACACGTGGGCTGATCCATTCTGCATCGCATTCTAGTTCTGGTAGGTATTGGGATATTGGTTCTTATTCTGATATTGACCCTGATTTTAGTTCTGGCCTTGGTTTTGGTTCACATATCTTTGTTAATTGGTGCCTTGGTTTTGGTTCATGTATCGTTGTTGATTTTGATTTTGCCCGAAATTTATCGATTGGAAATTTTTATTCTCGAGGTTTTTTCCTTGGTTGACAACGGTGTTAACCTATTTGATTCTTGAGGCTTTCTTATTATTTTTTAACTTTGATTCACTAGAAGAGCCTACTTTCAATGTGACTATAGACAGGGCGAGGTCTCCGCCTTTAACGTGTTGTGCTAGTCGGGCTGCTTGGGAGTGGATTGTAGTAAAGTTGGGGCAATCACTTATGACAAGCGCGCTCTTCAACGGTTCACTAGTATTGTCGATAATAATATCAACCGAGTCATTCTCTTTCATGAATGTGCCGATCCTAGCAGCGAGTTTTCTCTACCTAGAGACAAAATAAATTCCTCATCGGGCCCTTGCTTGGCCACCATCAGATCACTGAGACCGACTGTCCCTTGGATTAAGTGCTTGTATGGGTCTAGGAACTGACTAACTAATTAATCAAATGTTTCTATCTTATAGAGTGGGAGTCCCGCGAACCAATCTAGAGCTTCCCCTTCTAATGAGCATTGGAAATAGTAAATGAGATGTCCCTGATTATCGCATATGGGTCGGCAATCATTGCAAAAGAGGGCCAGGTGATGGTTTGGGTTTCTCGTGCCGTTGTACTTGATAAATATTGACGGTTTAAATCCTATTGGCAAGTTAAATTCAACATCCCGAAAAAATTTGTCGAACCCAAATGAGTGACTAGGGCATTCCCTCTTGGCCATGTATTCGTCGAGCATTTTAGGGAAATCTTAGATTTTAATTGTGCTGTATTTTGGAGCGACTTGTGAGCAAACCTTGTCTAGAGAGTCATTGTTGAAGAATGTGTGAGCAGGTTGTCTCAACGGTGTGGCGCGGGCCGACACTGTGCTCAGGGTAGGCAGTGGCCTTTCTTGTCGTTCTTGTTCTTCTGAATATTGTTGTCACCTAATAGTCTCATATGCGGCAGCCAATTACCAAAGCAATTCCTCAGAGTCATCATCTCCTCTTCGTATCCTTTGAATACTGAGCTTTACGATTTATTGAGCAGCAAGGTTATGTCCAATGGCCCCATCTCTCCCATTATGATTATTTTCGATGTGTGGGGTAGAGAAGGGATTCTCTTGTTCACCAGCCATATTAATCTCAGGTTGTCATGGGCTGGAATTGTAAAGAGGTTATTCTCCGTACATGGGGTTGTCATGATATCCCCACAATGGTGTGTCTCCTAAACTCACTCTTTGTATGCCAGACATCTCGAGTATTTAACGAAGACTCATGTATCTAAAGGAATCTGAAATGACGTGAGAGAAAGTAAAACAGGAAAACAAACTAAGCTACCTATCTAAAGAAAGGAAAGAGTTCAACAAAAATGCCCCATCGTGATTGCCAGTCTATTGGTGAGCACTTTTTCTAGGTTCCTCTCAGTCCCCGTTGAATCAGTAGCCCAATTCTGTCCAAGTGGACTCTAGTGATGCGGCGTTTGGAATGGTAGACGCGTTTGCAATGGTAGAAGTAAAATAAAAAGGGAAGGTTTTCTTAAATGATTCCTAGTTTGTTGCGATCACCAGTTGCAGATATTTAATGATGCTGCAACATGTCAGTGACTATGCTTTAGAGCTGGTATGGATTACTTTTATACCGGATCGCCCACCTGTGAACGTCAGCAGTTATGGCTCTTCCTTATAATTTAGATAGTTCAATTTTCCTTTTCTTTCTTGTTATTATTGTAATTTAGATCGGTTTAGATTCCCTAATTCTATTGTGAGTCTAGTAGTGTAGGTTTATTATGGTAATTTAATCTAATATTATGATTCTATTAGGAGTCTAATTAATTTAGCTTCCTAATCCCATTATAAGTCCAATTGATATAAATCTCCTGATTGTCTAGAAATGCAAGCATATTAGTTTTGGTAAAAACTCTAATTAAATCAAGTATGCTAATCATAGTAGAATTCTAAGTAAAGCAAGTATACTAGTCCTGCTACAATTCTAATTGAAATAGAGAAATAATTTTACTAGGACTCTAATTTAGCCAAAGAATTAATTTTGTTAATTCTAATTAAAACAAATAAACTATTTTTATTAAGAAAAACTAATTAAAACAAATAAACTAACTATACTAAAAATCTAATTAAAATAAAGGAACTAATTTTATTAGAATTAGAATCAGATCAATTATTCTAAGGATCTAATCAAAATAAAGCATGTAAATTAATTATGCTAAGAATCGAAGAAATTTATAGACTTGATTTTCTAATCCTAATTAAAGCAATAAAATAATCCTAAAAAACAAAGGTTTTGGGCCCGCTATGCTAAGGAGGACTGACCTCATTCTGGAGTACCCTCTATAAGCTCCCTTGGGCAAATCAAGTAGCTAAGGTTAAGAATAAATTAAATTTTGGATTATAAAAATAGTATTTTTGGATTTTCGAAGTCGTTTTCAGGATTATAATTAAGAATTAAATTATGAAACTAGGATTGTAAGAGACTAAATTGTTATTTGGGATTTTAGAAATACTAAACTAATGGAGTAAAACTAGAATTTAAAAGTTTAAGGACTGAATTCGGGTTCGAAATTAGAAAATCGGGTCGTATGATTAAGGACTGTTTCTAGAAACTATGAACTAGAAGTAGAGATTAATGATAGGACTGGAGATTGAGATTTTAGAATAAAATTAAATCTATGGTCGCTGAATTGGGCCATCAGATTAAGGACTAGTTCTAGAAACGAAGAACTAGACTCAGATATTAAAATTACGGTCTGAAAAAGGGTGCTACGGTCCAAGATTGAATTAATATTAATAATTAAGGCTAAGAAAATCCTAGGTCTAAGGACTAAGAACTATGGTCAAAAATAAAAAATTACCTAAGGTTGAGGCTGCAGAGAGAAATCTCAAAGATTCGAAGCTTGAATCTCGAAATCATGGCGAGGTTGCTCTATGGGTTCGTCTTCAGAGTTCCTTGGTTTTGAAATCCCAAAAAATTCCCTTCTCTCTCATTGTGTTCTCATCTTTGGGCCGAAAGAAAAAATTCTTTTTATAGGTTTTTCTCCAATTACGCGCCCTGTTTCAGGCGTTTAATTGAATTACGCACCGGTCTCCCGGTGCTTAATCGCTTTGAGTCAGTCACCAACTCAGTGAGCGGTCGACTGACTTGTTCACTTAATTTCCTAGTCCTAATCACATTAAAACTAATTGCGTGCCCAGTGTGGGGTGCACAATCTAATTTAGCGTTTCTTCCGAAGCGCTTGATCGAGGGAGCTTAGGGGTCAAGGACGGTAAAACTAGGTCAGACGTAGGCCAATTGCATGCCGGTGATTGGGCGCTCAATCCAATCGCGCGTCTCTTGTCTGGCATGTGATAGATTCTCGAGGTGGTCTGGGAAAAGAAGGATGGTCTAAAAAGGGGACTAATTGCATGCTTGTGATTCTGCGTGCAATCGAATTGTGCGCATGGTTTTTGGCATGTAATTCAAGGTCTGAAATGCTACAGAGCTATTGTTTCAGCCTGTGTTGAGCCATATACTATTATTTCAGTGCATGGTTCCCAAGTCAGGGTCAGGGGGTTTGAAATGGCAGACTATTTTTTTAGTCTACATTTTGAATATATACTATTATTTCAGTATATAGTCTCCCTACATTAGGATCTGAGCCACAAAACTATTGTTTCAGCCTGTGTCCAGCCATGTACTATTGTTTTAGTGCATGGCTCCCAAGTTAGGGTTATGGGGCCTGAGCTACAGAGCTATTGTTTCAGCCCGTGTCCAGCCATATACTATTGTTTCAGTATATGGTCCCACATTAGGGTAAAGGAGTCTGAAATGCTAGACTATTGTTTCAGTCTGCATTCTGACTATATACTATTATTTCAATATATAGTCTCCCTAAGTTAGGACTTGAGCCACAAAGCTATTATTTTAGCCTGCGTTCAGCCATGTTCTATTATTTCAATGCATGGTTCCCACATTAGGGTTATGGGGTCTGAACCACAGAGCTATTATTTCAACCTGTGTCCAGCCATATACTATTGTTTCAGCATATGGTCCCAATTAGGGTTGTGAGGTCAATGGTTGACCAAACAGATTTGTATATTCCGAGAGGGCAAAATGGGGGTGTCTACATGGTTGTGTGCTCACACATGCATCATGACCACAACTAGAGATAGGTCACATTTTTGTTTTATCCTTCTTAACATGTTTTGTGTATTTGTTCTGAATTGTCGTTCGTGTGTTCGAATATATCTCATTCATTTTTAGCTTTAGGTCTGCTTGTCATAGGTGTGTGTTAGTCTTATTTTTTTGCTTGTGTTTCGTTCGATAGGAGATCCTGCAGTTGGCTATCAGCTCGGCATGGACCAAGTCCCATACTTGGTATCATGCCTTGCCAGAGTTTCAGCGATCACAGTTGGTGTCTTTTGGTTTCGAGTTGATCATGGTCTGACTGCGATGATCTTGGAGAAGTGGAGGGAGCAGCATCAGCTGCTTCTCTGTCCATTTGGTATGTTATTGCCGACTCCAAAGGACTGGGTCTGCATCACTGGTATTTATTTTGAGGGCGAGCCGATAATGGAGTGGATGGCAGGAGAGTACTTGGAGCGGATGGCAGGTGTGTGAGGATATTTTGGGTGTACCATATATGTCGAGTGGATCAGGGCTGGGTGTAGTTCGACTATATACTATTGTTTCAATCTGCATTTCAACTATATACTATTGTTTCAGTATATAGTCTCCCTGTGTCGGGATCTGAGCCACAGAGCTATTGTTTCAGCTTGCATTTAGCCATTGACTATTATTTCAATGCATGGTCCCTACGTTAGGATAAAGGAATCTGAAATGCTAGACTATTGTTTTAGTTTGCATTTTAACTATATATTATTGTTTCAATATAGTCTCCCTGCGTCGAGATTTGAGCCACAAAACTATTGTTTTAGCCTATGTTTAGCAAGGTACTATTGTTTCAGTGCATGGTCCCTACATTAGGGTAAACAGATCTGAATTACAGTGCTATTGTTTCAGCCTGTGTTCAGCCATATACTATTGTTTCAGTATAGGGTCCCTATGTCGGGGTGTGAAACTTCCAGAGAGGGTATGTCTTTTTTAAAAAGTCAAAGGAAAGGTCAAAGGTTGACCAAATGGATTTGTATATTTCGAGAAGGTAAAATAGGGGTGTCTACAAGCATGTCCCTGATGAAGAAGAAGAATGATAAGGAGTCTGCGACAACACCTACCATTCAAGAAGCAGCTGCAGCTGTAGCAGTTACATCAGCACCTACCACCTCAACCTCACCCCCCATTCCAACACCATTCATCGCCACTACACCTTCCACAATCACCATCCCTATCCCTGCTTCCAGTTCAGCCCCATACATCATCCCACCTACCATCCCTGCCACCACGCCTACCATGCCAGTCACAACACCTTCCATAATCCCCATCCCTATTCCATTTGCAGCTCCTGCTCAACCCACCTTTCCTTTTAACCTACCCACCCTACCCATCCAAAAAAGTACAAAAGAGAGCCTCTAAACCAACCAAAGTACCCATTGAATCTACCATACCCATTACCTTACCAACAACTATACCAAGTCCTGACCCTATTCCATTAACCCAACACATACCAATCATTGAGCCAACTCACATACCTAGCCCAATTCTAGACCCACCTTCCCCTATGATAATGGATGATAGTAAGCCTATGGCCACTAACTTTAAACAAACCACCACCACTGAGCCACCCATTTGATCCCATTACCTTCCTTACCACTTCCATTCCTTTTTCCCCCACCCATGACCAGGACCAATTCACATCTGAGGGATACTCAGCCATGATGGACTCCATTATGGGAGACATCAGGTATGAGTTCACACCTCTCCCAAATTCTCACAGCCCACCAACATTAACCATGCCCCCATTTCCCCTTTCCAACCAATCTGAACAACCACACCTACAATCCCAACCATTCGAGACCCCTTAGCTCAGATACTTTCCCTTCTTACATCATTACAAACCCAAATCCTAGCCAATACCGAAAACTAGACCACCATACAAACCTACCTCCAATTCATTCAAACCACTCTTCAGACCTACTCCCCACCTCCTGTTGGTTCTATTTACCCAGGTGCTTGCTGAAGTTATTAAAGTGATGAGATGGTAAAGTAAGAATACAAAGGTGGAGGGAACTATCTATAAAATCAGCAACGTAGAGTACACACAACCTGCAAGATATAGGACTATTGTAGCAAGTTTTAAGTAAGAGTTTGTCCCACAGAGAAATTGATCTAGAACATAAAATGGGCTATAATAGTAAGCCTCCAGATCTGGCTACAGATTTGATAATTCTAAAGAAAGGGAGTTGGGTGTCACAACTAAACTAAATTACCTACTTAAAGAAAAGAAATAAAGTGCAGTCCAATCCTGAGAAAGGGTTATGAAGAAGGTGGTGATGGTGTGTTAAAATAAAGATAAAAGGATTGGAATTAAGTAGTTTAAGCTAAAGTTAATTCAGTTATGTAACTCAGATTTAGGGTGGTCTCTGCAGCAAATCCTTGCTGATGTGCTATCAATAACTTCAGCAAGGAAGAAGAATCCAACTTAACCGGTGCCATTTAGACTGCTCTTAAAGCTATACTCTGTCCACGTAAATGGTCACAGACTATCCAATAGAGTTTGTCAAATCATATTGATTAAATCAGAAAACTAACCTAATCCAAAGTAGTGGACTGATCTTAAGGCTATAATCTTTCCACTTAAATGGTCACAGACTATCCAATAGATTTCCTCCAACCAATATTTTAAATTAGGCCATGAATACCATTACAGACACTATGTTTGCCAGGCTACAAGCTCCCTAAATCTGTTACAAACCTGATAGGTATTCATAGGAGCAAATAGACTTTGAAAGCTAGGTGGAGACCACAAGGTATCTCAGGCTGAATGAGGATTTAGATTCAGCTGGTCATTGCTATAAAAGGCCTGCAATGACTCAACTCACAAGTATATAATCACTACAGAAAAATTAGATCGAACATATGATATTGGTCAAGTAAAACAGAGGGGAGCTTATTCCTGCAAGAAACTCTCACTAGGCTACAAGCTCAAGTATAGAGGAGAAAAATCTTTCTCAAATCAATTACCAAGACCTGCCCTAGGGCTATAGTCTGTCCACTCAAATGGTCATAGGCTTTCCACAAAGGCTGCCTTACGCATAGATGATGAGATAGGACATGTAAACTACTGCTGCCACCATGGTCCCAGGGCTACAAGGTCAAGCTTCCATGGGCCTTTCAATTAGCTCAAATCCTAAATGCATGTTATAGTCTGAACAAAACTACGAGCAAATAGAAAAATAATAGATTGAATGTACATTTAAAGTATAAATTCCATTGATAAAAATTACCTACAATGCAATTTCTCAAGGCAGTAGCCTTGTGCATAACAACTCTTCACAGAATCCCAAAGATTACAAGACGCATTACAAAACTAAATAAAATTGCACCTAACTACTTACAAAGGATTTAACCAGCAAGTGCCGAGCTAAGAGAGAAGAAAAATTGGAAAAAGAAGTGATCAAACCCTAACCCTAATCTGCTTGAGCTCACCACAGACTGAGATTGAAGGAGAGATGATAATTCTAAGTTTTAAGTACAACTTATATACTCAGTCCTAATGCCTTAGCTCAGAGAAGAGTAAAACCTATTTTTTCTAGCAGATGTGGCACCATTACAACCCTTAGATGCCTTGGGATGTGTGCCTCAAGATATGAGCCTTGAGATGTGTGCCCTAGACCTGGGGAAATCTCTAAAAGGTCCCTAGAGTTAAGACTAAGAAGTGGAGAGACTGAGCTTCATGAGGCTGCCTTCTACATATTAATTCTATCATGCAGTTGTTTTTTGCTCTTTAGTTCCTTTACGTAGCTTTCAGAGTCCTCACGAGGTAAGAATTAGCTTGGAAGGGTTGTTCACTCGCGTAGGTGGACTTCACATTATCGCGCACCTACTCTAGCTTAGAATGCACTCGTGCAGAAGAGTTTGCAGTGCTTGGCTTGCTCGCGTAGTAGAGCTTTAGAATCTCCTATCGCGAGGTACTCACGCAGATGCCTTTACATCTCGCTCGGCAAAAGGGTTGAGCTTCCAAGCACGTGAGAGCTACGAGAGAATTTTTGGAGCTCTCTCTCTTCTTGAGCCATGCGAGAACTTCACGAGTTAGCTATTGTTCTTGTGCAAATTAGCCTTGCAAGATAGTGCATAGTTAATATAGGCCTTGATCCTTGTGAGAACTTCCCGAGCTAGATTTCTGAAGGCTTAGTGCGCAAGAGCTCCGCGAGTTCTTTAAGTGCTGATTGTAGTTAAAGTGCGCGACTACTGCGCGAGAGACTGCTCTGTGATAATCCCTTCACTGAGTTGCGTGACTTCTTCATTAGCTCTATTGTGCTGCATGTAACATTCACGCAAGGGAGCTTTACTGCAGCTTTAGCCACACGAGGCAGCACCTCAACTGTGCGAGATAGCTCATTTGCTGTAATGCAGCTGCTGATATTTCAACTCTCTCCACTCCCATCTATGCTTCTTTCATCTGCTGCACTTTCTTGGTTTATTATGACATGCAAAATGGTCACCATGGTGTGTACCACCATGGTGTTCCATCAGTCTCTGGCTTAGCTGTCATCGTTGGCTTGAATTCTCTCTTCTTGGCACCAAAGGCATGGACTTTGTATTAAGCTGCACAAGTTATTACTAATCTACAAAATAAGCTAAACAAGAGTTATTAGTCAGCTTCAAGGACCAGCAAAGGCTTGGTTGAGAGGTAAAAAGTGGTACTTTTCAGTGAATAACACACGCCTAAATCTAATCTTTGCTAGTCCTTGAGCAAAGTAAAATTTAA
Source organism: Chloranthus sessilifolius (assembly GCA_021018995.1). NCBI lineage: Eukaryota > Viridiplantae > Streptophyta > Magnoliopsida > Chloranthales > Chloranthaceae > Chloranthus > Chloranthus sessilifolius. Next base: position 55,333,338 of record CM037593.1, on the reverse strand, counting down.
CTAGCTACTCTAAGAATGTAAATGCCACTTTTGTAGGGAGCACAGATACATTTAGCTTATGCATCAAACCTTTTAAACCCCTAGGTGATCCCCAATGGAGGAGTGAAGTCTCCTGAGGGTTTTCAATGAAGATACCCCCAAACTTCTCAATGAAACAGTTAACAAAAGTACAAAATTGTCAAGTTAGTTGTCAATACCTAGAGAATCAGTTCACCTTTGAATTAAAATATGAGGAATTTAAACAAAGGATATGCACAGACATTTAATCATTAAAACTTTTGCATGTAAGCACATCATTTCCAATTAACTTGCAACAAGAGAAACAACACATGTATGCCAGTACTGAGCTCACCATTAATTAAAAAATTAGGCTTTAGGCATTGCCCAATACATTCAATAATAGACCCAATGCTTACCAGGGCAGTCTCTCACAAAGAACTTTGAGGGTTTTCATTTTCTCATAAGCTCAAGAGCAGTTATAGCCCCCAATTGGGTCTGCAAGCATGAGCATAGGTAAAGCTCTTAAATTCTGGCATCATTGGCTATTCCTCACCATAGATTGGATAACTCCTCATCTCCACATAACAACTCATTCAACTTAGGATCACAAGGTCTTATGACTGGGTTGTAATGTGGCTTATGGGTGTAGGTTATAAAGAATGGAAGGGTGAAAAGGATGCAAAATTGAGAAATTAGCAGGTGAAGGAGGTGATTCATGGCTTCACCTTCTTTAGTTCAACACATTTCATCTACTTTGACATTTTTCAGACTTGAAGTGGCCAGCTTCTCTTATTTTTGCTTTTTCCAATGAACTTTCCCCTTGATTCCTCTCTATTCCTTTTCATTAATTTGTTTTTCTATTTTTCTTTTAAATACATTTTTCTTTTCTTTTTCTTTTTATTTTCCTGAAATGTCATCCTCTCCCCAGCTGCTACACTGCTATCCTCCTTTTGTGTTTCTTTTCCATTCACCCAATGTTGAACATAGCTTGTCCATCTTCAACTCCTCCTTTACCTTCTGAATTCTCAGAGTGGGGGTAGGTTTGTATCAGGTCCATAGGTTTAGGTACAAATACTCAAGTGTATTTTGAAGAAAACTGACAATTAAGGCTCAAAAGGTGTATACACGAGGGCAGTTTACCAGGTTTGATATGTTTAAGCTCAAATTGTCCAAGAGAAGGCCTTGATCCTTTCCTAAATATCATGAATACTGTCAGCTGTTTCAACTTGGAGATGCCTAACTTCTAGTGAGAACATTGACTCAGTCAGTCCTTAGAGCAAAAAGAATTGCCTAAGGCACTCCTCAAAGAAAAAAAAATAAAAAAATAAAAAAAATAAAATAAAATTTTGTAGGCCCAAATCACACTAGGTATGGTCTTCATTGAACTCTTAGGCATGTCCTTATCTTTTTCTCTCTTTAATTGTTCACTAAGTACTGACACAAGTGAGTTTTCTTGGTGTTTACCTCATGGAAATGTTAAAATTTAAAAGTTTTTAATGCCTAAATGTCTGCAAAATTAACATTTCCTCCTTTTCAAAGTTTCTTAGGTTGACTTAGCTCTATTTCTGTCTTAATTTCTTCTATTGTACTTAGGTTAATTGCATCATTGGCAAACCTTGCCACACCCTCAAAATTATGAGGAGTAGTGTCCTCACTGATTCAAAAATGAAAGGGCATGTGCAGCAGGGATTATACACAAAATCCAACATAAAATAAAGTAAGTAAAAGCATTAAACAAGACACACACAAAGAACTAAAACAAACTAACATATATAAAGACAGAAAGTAAACTAAACAAAACATAACAAAGAGAAATTTCATTTATACACAAAAATTTATACAATGTAAGGGAAAAGAACTACAAAAAAATTATACAAAAACATCCTAACAAACTACATGTGCATTTCTAAACATCCTAATTTTCTTCGGGCTCAGTCTTGATATGGAGACCTTTTCCTTTTTCTTTCTCTCTCTCCATAGTAGTTGCAGTTGAACTGGTAGGAGGGGCAGTCTCAACTTCTTGTGTAGGATCTCTACCAGTTAGTTCAGCAACTCTTGTTTCAAGGATTTCGACCTTCTTTTCAGCAAGCAGAACCCTCCTTTCATAGAGCTCCCTGGTGGCCCTTGTGACTTCTTTGGAGGTAGCTAACCTTTTCTCTAGGCCATCTGCTCTCAGCTTCTCATTTGCTGCAATATGCTTTTCAGCTTCATATTGAATCAGAATTTTGCCACACTCCTTTGATATACCCAACAACTGAACTCTGTGAACCAACTTGTAGACACCCAAATTCAGCCCAAGGCCCGATCAATCTGTACTTCGGGAGAGATGTACCCCTGTGCTTCCGATGGCACCCCTTGAACCCTTAGGAAGCTACCTAGACCAGTAGGAATCACCCTAAGACATTTAAAGCCATTCCCCCTATCCTTAGAAGTCACCCCTACACCCTAGAATCCCTTCCCAGACCTAACTTAAACCCTTCTGGTGGTTGATGGGAGGAGAGCTACAGAATTTCACTCATACCATTACCGAGAATGAGCCATATATCATTGGAAAGAGGACTCCTCTAGCTTTCCAACAAGCTAAAAATCACCCAATTTGGAGCTACGGTTCAAAAGTTATGGCCGATTGAACTTTCACATAAAATCATAGGACTTTTACTCAGGCGTAGATATTACATACGCCCAACCATTTTTGCCCCAGATTAGTCAGGCGTATATATTATATACGCTCGCCTATTTTGGGGAAAATTTGGCTGGGCGTATATAATATATACGCCCAGTATAGGTGGGACCCACCACGGGCTTCATCTTACCAGGGCTCCCCTATTTTTGATGAAATTTACTATTCCTAAACTGGGCGTATATAATATATACGCCTTTTAGCTTGAATCGCCATCGCTGCTCGAATTTCCTTTTTCTGGTTTGACCCGTTGACCATCCCCTTGGTTGAGGTGGGTGTCTTGAGATTGGTTGCACCCTCTTGGAGCTTATTGGCAACCCTTAAGTCACCCATGGTCTCACTCCATCATCTGCCATTAAAATCAATCTCCCAAAACCCTAGGACCTTGAAAGCCTAGAAAACCTTAGATGGGGGATTACCTAATGGATAAACCAATTAGCTCTTAAGTAAGCCCCTAACCCTCCCCTTTTCTATAAATAGAGAGGCCCCCCTCTTCCTTAAGGGTTAGAAAAAATTGGAGGTTAAGGATTTGGAGCTCAAGAGAGAACCCTAGTGAGAGAAAATGCACTCATTTTTCAGAATTCCAGCAAGCTTAGTTCATCTTTTCCAATCCATTTCAACCATTAGATCACTCCCTTTAGCTAAAGTCTAGCCTTTGGCCTTACCTTACAATTCCTATTTTATTGAATCCTAGCATTAGAACCCATTTTCACACCATTTAAGCCATCGGAAGCACGCCAAAGCGAAGATCTTCCACGGTGCAACAAGGGCCCGTGAGCTCCGGCTCACCCGTCTCTTCCTCTACCTTCTAGGTGTCTCCTCCGTCCAAGGATTCAAGCCGTTACGTCGCCGAAATTTTGGTTTGGCTCAAAGCTTGATAGGATCGTATTGCCTTCGGGCAAGGGGAAGCTCCGCCCTTTTTATTTTTATTTTGGCCATAGATAGAGACCGCTACATGCGGGTTGATCGGGTGCCTAAACCCTTCCCGATCGATAACCGAAGCCCCTACCCTAGAGCCTTTGGCAAAGACCAGTAAATCAGAGTCATATTTAGCACTTTGGTGCTCAAAATATCGATTTGAAGGTTTCCCGGGTCACCAAAAGCTCCGGGTGGCGACTCTACATTTTATTAAAGGTGAGCGCATCGCCACGATGGGTTCAAGAGGATCCACGGTCGCACAGATGGCGACTCTGCTGGGGATTTCACCCTAGCGCTTCCCTTCTTGTTTGCCTTTCCTTTTATTTTATTATTTTACTAACCATGGCTGTTTTTTGTTCTAATTTGCTGCTGTTTTTCATTATTTTTTAATGTTTTTACTAACGTACTCACCCCTACGATTCAGTCCTTTAAGTGCCTTAGCCGTTTGGCGGGCCTACTTGCGCCTTAAATTTCAGCTTTTACGATTCTTGTCATTTAAGCCGCCTTAGCCGTTTGGCGGGCCCGCTCGCATTTATTTTCATGTCATTTAAATTTCGGTCATTTACAAGCCTTAGCCATTTGGCGGGCCTACTTGCCCACTTTATTTTGGTCATCATATTTCACCTTTGAACGCCGGCCCGTTGAGGCGACACAGGTTTGTCATCCCCGACCCAATTTTGGACTTAATCTCACTCCCCTATAAAAGTTTGTAATTAAAAGTGAACCAACAGTATGGGGACATGATTGAATTTATTTATGCTTTTTTGGGTAGTTTTTGGGGGGTTTAGGCACAAATACAATTCACCCGGTTCCCAATAAGGCGGCAGCCCTAGTGGTGATGATCCTGAAAAGAACCACCCCTTCCAGTACCTGAGAAGGCGCTATACGAGGTATATCGTTGCCAATTTCGATCAAGCCGTAAAACCCACATTGGTGAAAGAGTATAAAACCCAAAATTCAGCCGTGTATCCCTAGGAAACGGAAAGGAGGGACCCGATAACATACACAGCAGTCTCCGGGAGCATTTCTCTCAAGAAACCAGTTCAAAGACCCACATTCGGGCTTGTTGTCCACTGTCAAAATATAACTGATAGAACCTTTTGCCCGACGTATATAATATATACGCCCCGCAAAAAGGCCCCAGATTTACACAGGCGTATATAATATATACACCCAGCTAAAATCCCCAGATTTAATCTATACTTTTTTGGTCGGGCGTGGATAATATATACGCAAAGATATACCGGGTCAAAGAACCCGACCGAGGCCCAATCCACCACGGTATTAGTGTCCGCGATAGCCTCCCACATTCTCTAACACCCAATATGCCCCCGCCCAGTCAAAAGAAGGCGACTTCTTATTGATTTGCTCCAGGGGATCGGGTCATTTGCGTGGATTCCCTCGGCTTCAATAGAACGAAAGGGTTCCCTTTCGCTTCTTCCGAAGTGTGTCGGATCCTGCCGTGGGACCTACTAAAGGTACATATATCGCCCGAAACGGGAGTTGACCCTGGGCACCAGGTCATCATTCATCTAAGTAGAGGGGAGTTAATTGCAATTTGAAAAAAAGAGAGAAAATTCTCATCTTCAAAAAAAAAAATCAATCAAAATCAAAAATAAAAAATAACAACTAAAAATTCACTTTTCAAAAACAAAAAAATAAAATCATCATCATTTTCCAAAACCCAAAAAAAACACACAAAGAAAAATAATAAAAAATATTCCTTGGTGTACCATCACTACGGCGACCTCAAACCCAGCCCGTAGGAGAACCAGGAAGGTATTTGGCCCTTACCCGCGACATCGGTACAACACTCGTCAGCGGATCATGTCAAGAGCTGATACATCCCCACCGTCATCCCCTTCCCATTCCCGTATACGAGAAGACCCGATCTCCGACACCTTCGCCCAAACCAGGTTCGATATCACGGGCCCATTTGGGGCACCCGTGTTCACCTCCACCTCATCCCCTTCCCTCACATTCTCCCAACATACCCCTTTTCATCCCCTACTGAAACCCTCATTTCCCAACCGATCCTTACATCCCCATCTCCCATCCAAACACCCTTACCGCATCCCCCAAAGACCCCCTAGGGAGTCCCATCCCTCGCCTACTTCACACATTCCATCCCTCTCATCACCCATGCCCCCAACATCCTACATCCCATCTCACATACCATTCCCACCACATGGCCCATCCACATCCCAACATACACCCCCATTTACCTAGGTCATGCCCAATTTCTCCCAACCACCTCCATCCTTAAGTGAGCCATCACCCCCCAATCTCACACCTGAATCCATGCCCTCGACGGAGGACATGAGAAAGATGTACGCTCTATGGGCTGCTTCTCGCAACCCTACCTCTCAAACCCCGCATCCAAATGTCCAAAACCTCCATACCCCATTCCCTCCTAACCATGCCCAACCACCCATTGTCCATACCTCCCAAAATCCCCCACCTCACTCCTAGACCCAAACCCACACAAATCCATGGGCCCCAGCCCAAACACCTCTAGAGCCATGGGCCCAGACCCAAGACCCTCAAAGCCCATGGGCCCAAGCCCAAACCCATCAGGCCCAGGCCCCAGCCCAAACACCTCCAAACCTGTGGGCTCAAGCCCAAACCCACCAGACCCAGGCCCAGACCCAAGACCCTCAAAAGCCCTGGGCCCAAGCCCAAGCGCATCAGACCCAGGCCCAGGCCCAAAACCCTCAAAACCCATGGGCCCAAGCCCAAGCCTGAGCCCATCAGACCCAGGTCCAGGTCCAAACCCCCCAGGGCCTTTGGACCCAAACCTATCAAACCCAAGCCCAGGGCCCATGGACACAAACCCAACCCCCTCATGGCCCAGTAACCCAAACTCAACAAGGCCCATTAGCCTAAAGTCATATTAAGCCCCACACCCAGGCCCAAGTCTCGTCAGTCCAAGCCTTCCAAAACCATCAAACCCAAATCCCTCAAACCCAAGGCCCATCCCCCCACGCTCATCAAAGCCCATTCACTAACCCCATACCCCCCCACCAAAACCCTTCATTCACCTATACCCCTTACGCCCCCATCCCACCTCCAATGGGAAATCCAATCCATCCCATTCCTCAAAACCACAACATCCCACCACCTCAATCACACCCCCATCACCCCCAGAACATGCACCCAACTCAACACATCACTTACCCACAAAACGCTCACCCATTTATCCCTTCTCATCCCCTACAACCATATGGCCCCACTGTGTCATCCAACCCATCACCCCAAGTCCAAATAGCGTAGCTCGCCTCACCAATACCATGACCAATAAAGACGAGGAGGATGAGATTCGCAACAAAGTGGAGGAGTTGCCGCTTAACCCTCCCGGCCCACCATCATCACACCTAGGGTCGGAACCGTGGGGTATGCCAAAAAGAACAATAAAATGTAATACAGAAGCAACTGATGAAGATGGGAGGAATGGAACTACACTCAACAGACTTTTTAGACTTATGTCTGTTCTCTGATGTACCCTTGCCATAAAAATTCAAGATGCCATCATTCGATAAGTATAATGGCACTGGCAACCCCATCGCCCACTTGAAATCTTATCAAGGATATGTGCCAAGATGAGATGAACGACTCCTTATCAAGGTGTTCCAGAAGAGTTTGACGGGCCCAACACTGAGATGGTTTACATCCCTAGAACCATCCATGATAAAAAATTAGAAGGACCTGACACGATTATTTCAAGAACAATATGTCTATAACATGGACATAGAACCAAGGAAGTCGGACTTGGCCCGATTAAAGCAAAGACATGATGAAACATTCAGTGCTTACTTGGGGAGGTGGAGGGCCTTAGCCGCTCATGTAACTCATCGGATCCCCGATGATGAGTAGATTGAATTGATAATTAAGGGAGCCCTCAAAGTCATCGCAGATTTTTTAGTATATCAGTAGCAGTCAAGTTTTGCTGATCTGGTTCGAAATGCCAATCGTTGTGAAGACGCCATTAGAGAGGGCAGGTTAGGAAGGAATGTGGCCAACGGGGCCACCGGGGTTCGAAAAGACGCCGAACCAAGAATTGAAAGAAGACCAGGGACAGAGGTACATAACATTGTTTACCCCCAGGCCAATGCCAACGTGCCCCCGATACAACTCTTGGTTACACAACCACCCCTGACCCATTTTGAGCAATTATCAAGGCCAAGCAACGGACCAAGAGCCCCGTTTACCCCAGAATAGATGAAAGCACATTTTGAACGAGTATTCACCCCGTTGGGGCAATCCTTGAGTGTCTTACTGCCGGTATTACTACAGAATGGTCTGGTCAATTTACTCCAACCTCGCCCACCACCCCACCTAATACCAAGGAATTACGATCCGAATCTGCATTGCAATTTCCACTAGGGACCGGGTCACCCTACGGACCGGTGCTTCCCATTAAAGCACGCAGTCCATGATCTGATAGAGGCAGGAAAGATCATACCCTCACCACTTCCCCAAGGGCAGAACCAGAATATCCATCAAGCCCCTCTACCACCGCACCTAGGAAGCCCCAGGCCTAACATACATTGGATAGAGGAAGAAGAAGAAGAGTTTGACCCTTTAGATTATATTAGGAATCAGGAAGAAATTTCACCCCCCAGGCTGAACGAAGATGAACTATTTGTTGGGGTGATCGAGCCACTGTATCTTGTCGATTATTTTCCCACACCGGCTTGCCAAGAGGAACCCTTAGATTTAGGGTAATATTTTTCCACCCCCACTCCCGCCTCTCAAATCTAAACGGGCAAAGCCCCGTCGCAATCATACGCGTATCCACCCCATGCCTAATTTACCCCATACACCCCTCCGTCACACATAAATCATCCTGTTCCCTACACAATTCTGCCATCCCCATATTATCCTACCCCATACACACCCTCTAGTCCCTCCACCCAATACATTACTCCGCCATCCCCAAGTTACCCCAGTCCATACACACCTTCAAATCCCACCACCCAATTTACCCCATACACCCCTCCATCGCCCCCGAATTACCCCACTCCATGCACAACTCCATCATCCCCAATCTATCCCATTTCATCTACTAACCCCTCATCATCCCACCATGCCACAAACCCTTTATACCCCCCCATTCCACCCACTACCCCGCCATATCCAAACCATCCCGCTCAATGCCCAACTCCATCGTCCTCAATTTACCCCACGTCATCCACAAACCTATCACCATCCCATCATACCTCCTCATATACAAACCCTTCATATCCCTATCACCACCACACCTCAAACGTCTCCCCATCCCTCCCCCACCACACTCCCGCCATCCCTTCGCTATTTTAGCCCTAACCCAACTCCACCCCACCCAGAACAAGCAAACCCTCACCCAATCCCTCATCACCCAATCACCATCGGTCCTACCATGCCTGTGTAACACCAAGACAATCCCCTCCGTGCCCATAACTCCAATTCTCAATTCCCCCACTACCATTCCACCCCCATTGAGTTAACTGGTCGGACTGAGAAACCAAAGATATCCCCAATCCCCCTTGGAATCCTCACGCACTCCATTTCTCGTCCCAAAACCTGCTTATGACCCGCATCAGGTATCATTAAGCTATGAACAGACAGACATGAATGTCGGGTGCAACCAAGAAGAGGTCATGAATTTGTTACGATCGACGGTAATTTCACAACCAAGCATCAAGCAGAGTAGAAGAAAAGAAGAAAGAACAGGCCACAAGAAATCCTTTTAAAAAAATGGCCAGGGAGCACATACTGGAGACACAACTCAAGAGAACACCTGCACATATTACAGTGTGGGATTTGTTAATCACGTCTCCACTCCACTTTTAAGCCCTAATGGGAGCACTCAAGGACGCGCATGTCTCCCCCCATGTAACTCCAGATGAAGTAGGGGAAATAATAGGGCAAGTGTTGGCCCCAAATGCCATCTCTTTCACTGATGCAGACCTACCGATCAAGGTGAATGACCATTCTAAACCCCTGAATATAACAATGGAAGTAGGGAACTTGGTGGTACAGTTGGTCCTGATCGACAATGGGTCGGCGCTGAATGTATCCCCTCTAAGGATGGCAATAAAATTGGGGCGAACCCTGACACCTTCCGGCCATCCATATCAAGCGCACGGGGATTCGACAACACTAGAAGGGAAATCATAGGAGAAGTAGACCTTGACCTGATACTCAGACCGCAAACCTTCACCACCCCCTTTCAAGTGATGGACATCAAGTCTACCTTCAATCTGCTATTAGGCTGGCCGTGGATACATAAGCTTGGAGCAATACCATCTACCCTGCACCAGAAGCTCTGATTTATCTCAGAAGGAAAAATTGTCACCATCATAGGTGAGAGCAGAGAAGACATGGGGAAGAGCGCTCTGCACATTGAGAATCCAAAAGTGCAGAAAATACCGCACAGCTGAGGATGCCGATCTCCATCGATTTGAGTATGACTTCTCAAATGTTACCCTCCGACCAACTGAAAAGACCCCGGATAAAACTGGAGGAGGAATGGACGCAGTTGTATTCATGCTCCACATATGGGGCCATCAAAAAGGGAAAGGACTAGGCCCACGCCTTCAAGGAAGAAGAGACCCCATCAAGGCCAAGGGGAAACAAACTAATTTCGGCTTAGGCTACAGGCCCAGAGAAGAGGAAGTCAGAGAAGCCAAGGAAAAGATGAGAGCCGCAACAGCCGCCAAGGTCAGAGGAATCTTCTTGGAAGAGGAACCTCACGCTCGCCCCCACATCCGTGAAACCTTTGTGAGCGCCAGGGTAGTAAAAATTGATCTGAATGGGGAGACGAGGGTAACCCCACATAAGCCTACTTCAATCCACCCCACCAATCCCTACATCATCCCCCCAGACTTCGAAATGGACTTAGCCGCCCTTTCCTTGTTTGAGGAAAAAGTTCCCCGATCCACCCCTCACTCCAGCACCAACCACTCTGGGCCCCTCCTAACCGTAGAGGACAAGGTCCCGGAGGATCCCTCTGTAAATATGTTGAGGGAAGAAATGTAAGAGCCTACCGATGCCGCTACCGACCGAAGAGGTAAAGGCAAGGCCTCACAGGTGAGTAACTGGGCATCCTTGCCCCAACTCTGTATAGCTGCCAAATACCGTGAAAACGACATCGACTCTCCAAAAAAAAACAACCTGTAAAAAGTGAGGTTAGCCTCTGGACCACTCTACCTTGTATATATAGAGATCCACCTCGCCAGGGGTTGACTTCCGAAAAAATGCAAAAGACCATAAAAATAGAAAAAATACCAATTTCAAAAATATTATCCTTTAAAATTCCCAATAAAATCAATGTCGTGATACCCGTCCCATGTGAAGCCAACCCCTTCCCTGTAGAAATACAAGAAGAGGTAGGAGTCACAAGTCTGGACGAGGAAGGACAAACCGACGAGCTCCCCAATGAGCTCCTCAAACAATTTGCCGATTTTGAGCATGGCCCTACCCCGATCTTCGAAGAGAGGATGTCAATTTAGGCACCACAGAGGCCCCCAGAATCACCAAAATCAGAACATCGCTGTCCCCTATGGAGAGGAAAGGTATGATAGACTTCCTTCGGTCATACCAAGACGTCTTCACATGGTCGTATGAGGACATGCCTTGTTTGGATACTGATCTGGTCGAGCATGAGTTGCCACTCTACCCCGATGTTAAGCCGGTGAAATAGAAGCTAAGACGACTTTGACCTGGATGGATGTTGAAGGTGAAGGATGAGGTCATTAAACAGTATGACGCAGGTTTCCTCATGGTATCCAAGTACCCTCAGTGGCTAGCCAATATTGTCCCCGTACCAAAGAAGGATGGGAAGGTTTGAATGTGTATTGACTTCTGAAATCTCAACAAGGCGAGCCCTAAGGACGATTTCCCACTGCCACACATCGATATCTTGGTTGATAACAATGCAAAGCATGGAATTCTCTCATTTATGGATGGATTCTCAGGATACAATCAGATAAAGATGGTAGAGGTTGATCGCGAGAAGACAACATTCATTACCCCCTGCGGAACCTTCTGCTACAAGGAAATGCCATTCGGGCTGAAGAATGCTGGGGTAACCTATCAAAGAGCAATGACGGCCCTATTCCATGACATGATGCACCGAGAGATCGAGGTATACGTCGACGACATGATTGCCAAATCGTCAGAAAGAGAGGACCACTTGGTAAACCTTCAGAAGTTATTCGAGAGGTTGAGAAAATACAGATTACGGTTGAATCCCAAGAAGTGCGCCTTCGACGCTATGTCTGGAAAGTTATTGGGCTTTATTGTTAGTCAGAGAGGGATCGAGGTCGATCCGACCAAGATCAAGGCCATCACTGAAATGCCACCACCATCTACAGAGAAGGAAGTCAGAGGCTTTTTAGGCAGGATCCAGTACATCAGCCGATTCATCGCACAGTTATCTCCGATATGCGCACCAATCTTCAAGCTACTGAGAAAGGACTCACCAATTAAGTAGAATGATGACTGCCAGGCTACATTCGACAAGATTAAAGGTTATCTCCTGAAACCTTCGGTATTGGTACCGCCCGTACCTGATAGACCCCTAATAATGTACTTGTTCATGATTGAGTTTTCCATGGGCTATATGTTAGGACAGCATGATGAGACGGGAAGAAGAGAGTAGGCCATCTATTACCTAAGCAAGAAATTCACTGATTACGAGACGCGCTATTTTCATCTAGAGAAAGCATGCCTGGCGCTTGTTTGGGCTACTCAGAGACTTCGACACTACCTGTTATCCCAGGTCGTTCTACTTCTAGCACGGATGGATCCGTTGAAGTACCTATTCGAGAAACCTACTCTCACTGGCCGAACTGCGCGATGGCAACTACTCTTATCCGAGTTTGACATTACTTATGTCACCCAAAAGTCGATTAAGGGGCAGGCACTCGCCGATCATCTTACTGAGAACCCTCTACCGAACTATAAGCCTCTAAGGACCGAATTCCCCGATGAAGACATTTTGTTCATGGTAGCGAGATCTGAGAGAAGCAGAGGAGCCCTGGGTAATGCACTTCGATGGGGCATCGCATGTTGAGGGCCAAGGAGTTGGCGCCATTCTTATCTCGCTGAAAGGATCCCATATACCCATCTCAATCAAATTGAACTTCCTCTGCACCAACAATATGGCCAAGTATGAGGCCTGTACAGCTGGTTTATAGGTGGCTCTTGATCTAAATATAACTCCCCTTAGGGTCTTTGGAGATTCACAGTTAATTATATGCCAAACCAACGGGGATTGGAAGACCAAGGATGAGAAACTGATCCCATACCATGAACATCTGGAGGATCTGATAACCTGCTTTGAGGAGGTAACCTTCTCTATGTGCCGCGAGCAAGAAATCGGTTTGCTGACGCCCTGGCTACCTTGGCCTCTATGGTTGAGATTCCATATGGAGTGGTGATGAAGCCGATCATGATAGAGCAGAGGAACGAACTGGCTTTCTGTCACCTGATCGAAGGACCTACGGAGATAGAGGACCAACCACCCTGGTTCTCAGACATCAAGAATTTCCTCGAGACCCGAACTGTCCCGGAAGGAACATCAAAGGTACACAAACGCACCATCCAGCGATTGGCAACAAACTACGTCATCTACAGTGATCTCCTGTATAGACGATCTCACAACAATATTCTGCTCCGATGCCTAACCCAGAAAGAAGCGATTGAGATCATGAAGGAGATTCATGAAGGGGTCTGCGGAGCCCACGTCCGTGGTCACATGCTCGCTAAGAAAATTATAAGGCAAGGATACTTTTGGACTACTTTGGAGACTGATTGCTGCAAGCACATACAGAGGTGCTACAAATGCCAAGAGCACTCCAGCTTAATACACGCTCCGGCCATTGACTTGCACAACATGGCCACTCCTTGGCCGCTCGCCACTTGGGGTGTCGACATCATCGGCAAGATCAATCCTAAGGCTTCCAATGGACGTCAATTCATCCTCGTCGTTGTGGAATACTTTACAAAATGGGTAGAGGCGGCCTCCTATACGAGCATTAAGGCTAGCCATGTTGAGAAGTTCATCAATAATAACATCATTTGTAGATTCGACGTACCCAAAGATATCATCACTGATAATGGCACTAATTTCGCTAATAGGCGCATCTGGGCCTTGTGTGAGCGGTTCAAGATCAAGCAACATTGTTCATCCCAGTACAGGCCTCAGACGAATGGAGCAGTAGAGGTAGCCAACAAGACTCTGATCCGCATCCTAGAGAAGATGGTAGTTACTTACAGAGATTGGAGTGAGCAGTTAACCCTTCGCACTTTGGGCCTATAGAACGACTATTCGCACCGCAACTGGGGCAACACCATTCTCCCTTGTGTATGGGACCGAGGTCGTGCTACCCATTGAGGTCGAGGTACCGTCACTCCGTATCCTTTTAGAATCCCATCTACTTGAAGCTGAGAGGGAAAGAGCCCGTTTTGAACAGCTAGACCTAATTGACGAGAAAAGACTCCTAGCCTTCTGCCACACTCAAGTCTATCAGAGGAGAATTGCACGTGCTTACAATAAGCGCGTCCATGGCCGAGATCTGAAGGTAGGAGACACTGTAGTGAAGAAAATTTTTCCGTCTCTCCACGCCGATCCGAGAGGGAAGTTTAGGCCAAATTAGGAAGGACCCTACGTCGTCCGAGAGGTTCTGCCAGGATACGCAGTTCGCCTCGCCACCATGGACGGAGACCACTTTCCTGAGCCCATCAAGGTTGGATACCTCCGTAAGTTATACTCATAGGTCTTGGGACAGGGTAAGTTTCGATAAAAGTAGATGCGTGACCGCTTAAGGGCTCCATAAAAGAGGCCATCATTTCAAAGTCAAGTAGCCCAAAAGAATATTCCCTAAAAACCTTCACCCCTTTTTGCTACACACTTCGGGCCAACAACCATTTCTTTCATATACCCCACCCAAAATTCCCAAAAAAAGAAGAAAGAAGAAATGGGAGGAAAAATCCAAACCAAAAGAAGAAGAAGGCGGCCCCCAAAAAAAACAACAAAGAAAAGAAGGGTACCCCAAAAAAAAAAAAAAAAAAAAACAACAAAAAAAATGATGATGATGATTGGGGCATAAAAAGCCTTTGGAAAGAAAAAGGAGTCCCCGAATCTAGAAATCATCCCAAACTTAGATCCAAATCCCTAAAAAAACCCAACCTGTTTGAACCCCAACCACATTACAACCCGGAAGAAAGCCCTCTTTAAGGTCCACAAGCGGTTATAACATCTACTGCATCAGAACAAGCCGAGTTAACAAACCCCACAGAACTTCATTCAGCAGGCTATGACGGAATCGACGCCCATGTCGTGGCATTCTGGTTCTAGAAAAAAAAAAAAGAAGGAGAAAGAGAAAAAAAAAAAAAGAAAAAAGAAAATAAATTTGAGTTCAAAACAAGACGGACGTGGTGAAAACCCGAAAGGGCGCCACGGGTAAAAACAGCGAACTCACGCGGACCAAGTGAAAACCTGAAAGGGCACCTGGGATAAGAGAGCGAACCCATGGACGTGGTGAAAACTCGAAAGGCGCTCTGAGTAAAGCGGGATGACAGGCATGGCGAAAACCCGTCTTGGGCGCTATGAGCAAAAAATGTCAAGAAAAGAGAGATTAGGTGAAGATCTGTTCTGGCCTGCCTGCTTTTGTTTGGATCCCTTGAGCCTCTCCTCCTCTTTGCTGGGCCACCCATGTGAAAATTGGATCAGATCCTGATCAAGTATGTCATCTCTACCACGGCGTCTGACGCATGATCAAAGGAAAAGACAGAAGGCTAGACCAATCCCGGGGAAGCTGACCTTCCCACATTTAAAGAAAAAACATGCATCTCACGAACAGGGTCCAGCCATGCTCAAAAAAAAAAAAGGGGGACCCGCTGGTTTGGCCTTGTGGTTACCGGCATCACAAAAGAAAAGAAAATTTCAAAAAAGAAAATAAATTTCCCTTTCCCCTAAAAAGCCCTACACTGTGGAGGAGAAAATTCCAAAAAAGAAAATAAATTTCCTTTTCCCATAAAAAGCCCCACACTGTGGAAGAGAAAATTTCAAAAAAGAAAATAGATTTCCCTTTCCCATAAAAAGCCACACACTATGGAAGAGAAAATTTCAAAAAAGAAAATAGATTTCCCTTTCGCATAAAAAGCCCCACACTATGGAGGAAAAAATTCTAAAAAAGATAATAGATTTCCCTTTCCCATAAAAAGCCCCACACTGTGGAGGAGAAAATTTCAAAAAAGAAAATAGATTTTCCTATCCCATAAAAAGCCTCACACTGTGGAGGAGAAAATTCCTAAAAAGATAATAGATTTCCCTTTCCCATAAAAAGCCTCACACTGTGGAGGAGAAAATTCCAAAAACAAAAAAAAAAGAAGAAAATAGATTTCCCTTTTCCATAAAAAAAAAAAAAAAAAAAACCCCACTAGGTGAAAGAGAAAATCCCCATAAAAAGGCTTACATTGCAAAATGAAATGAGCCCTTCCCATCAGCCAAAGCCAACTCCGCGAAGGCAAACTAACTGCGCGAATGAGCTAAAAGCAACTCCCAACCCCGTGAAGCACGAGCTCTCAACTTCTCATTTTTACTCAAGGACCTTTTAGGAATTTCCCAAGGCTAGGGCACACTTTCTGAGGCATGGATTTTGAGACACACGACTTGAGGCATTCATGGGTTATAACAGTGCCACGTCTGCTAAAAAAATTAGGGTTAACCTCTTAAGAGCCAAGGAAAATTATCAGAGAGTATATAAGCTGTACTTAGATTTTATTATTTGCATCTTTCCTTCATCCTCTGCCTGCTGAGAGCTCTAGCAGGCTAGGGTTAGGGTTTAATCACCACTGTTTTCTTATTTTTTTTCTTCTCTCTTAGCATAGCACTTGTTAGTTAATCCCCCTATAAGCAACTAGGTTTAGTTTTGTTTTATTTTTATAATAAATTTTTGTATACATTGAGGTCTTGGATGAGCAGTTGTGTATGGGCTGCAGCTAGGAGATCATTATAAGTTTTGCTGTTATCAATAAATTGTTGTTTTAATACTAAATCAAATCTATAGATCTTATGGCTTCTTTAGATGTCTATAGGATCCATGTACGTGGGACTAGCCCATTTAGTTTCTAGTAGGTCTTTTGTTTATGATTTGATTTCCCTTAGTTTGATAGACACATGGAAAGCAATGCTGGATCTGTAGTGAGATCTAGGGAACTCGGAGGCCTGCAGACCATGGTGGTTGCAGCTATTTTTATGCTCTTTCTCATGCCTTTGTGGGATGGACAGACCAATGGGATACCCTATGACCATTCAAGTGGATAGAGTATAGCCCTAAGGTTATGTCCATCCACATATTTGAGAAGGATTCTTCTCCCCTGCACATGATCTTCTAGAGCCTTGTGAGGAGGTTTGTACAGTAGCTGGCTCCCCTCTATTCTACCTAATCGATATTAGATGTTAGATCTGATCTCTTATAGTAATTATAGCTTGAGGCTGAGTCATTGCAGGTTGTTTGTAGCAATGACCGGCTGAGCTAAAGGCCTTATTCAACCTATTGCATGGTCCTTTTTGCGGGCACTAGTGAGCAGTATGCCTTAGTAAAGCACTTCGGATCTTATGGGTTGGAATACCTATGGATGTCAGCCAGGTCTGTGCGCAGATATGGGGAGCTTGTAACACTGGCATTACATGGTGCTGCAATAGTATCCATGGCTAGAGCTGGTCTAGTAGCTATGAAAATGATTAGTCCACTTTTCTGGATTAGACTAGCGAATTTCTGATTTAACTAATGAGATTTGACAGACTCTATTGGATACCCTGTGACCATTATAGTGGACAGAGTATAGCCCTAAGAGCGCCCCAAATGGCATGTGTTAAACTTGGAGCTTATACCTTCTTCAAGCTTTTAATAGCATCTCAACAAGGAGCACTGCAAAGACAGAATAAATCTGAGTTACATTATTGTATCATTAACTCTAGCTTAACCTACTTCTCATAATTTTTGTATTTTATTTTGACACACACTACCACCATCTTCATCTCAACCCTTTCTTTAGGATAGGCCTACACTTTATTTTCCCTTTTTGTGTAAATTTAATGCAGTCGTGACATCCAACTCCCTTCTCTTAGGATTGTCAGATCTGTAGACCAAGTAAAATAATGCAATAAGTTTTTGGCGCCGTTGCCGAGGAATTTTTATCTTTTTAGTAGACCTGAGTTGTACTGTAATTTAGGCTAACAAATTCTTTATAGCTGTGTTTAATCTAGAATAAGCAGGGAAATGGATAGCAAAAGCAGGGAAAAGCTAGAGCTGCAAGTGAAAAGTAGCTAGCTCTGTTTGCACTTTCTTTCCCCTAAATCTCATGCCATTTATATTGAATCCCCTGTTATCTTGTTTAGTGTAAATTTGTGTAGCTATTATTTTTGTTGTGTGAAATTCTTTTTGTGTGCCTGTAAGCATTTTCATTACTAATTGGTGAGTGTATGCTTGGGAGAAGGTCCTTAAACCCTGACTTGGAACCCCCAAATCTAGAGGTGGAAAGGATCCTTAGACCTAGACACACCACACTAAGCCCTGTTGTTGAGACTGAAGCAGACACCATGGCTGAGAAGCAAAGGACATTAAAAGAATACAATGCACCTGGGGATTACACCTCTCCCTTCTACATTCAGTTTCCCTCTGTTGATGGGAACTATGAAATTAAATCCTCCACCATCAGTATGCTTCCTTCATTCATGGGCTGAGTAAAGAAGATTCCTACAAGCATATTAACCAGTTTTTAGCACTTTGCACTACCTTCAACATTGCAGGCTTGGGGCCTGAGGCCACTAAATTGAGGCTTTTTTCCTTTTTCACTGAAGGACAAAGTCAGCACATGGCTATTAAAGCTCCCTACCAACAGCATACTGTCATGGAGTGACCTTCAAACCAAGTTCCTGACAAAAATTTTTCCTATGAATAAAACAAGCCAGATGAGGACAAAAATTTTGTCATTCACTCAGTCCTCAAGTGAGAACTTTAATGAAGCTTGGAAAAGATTCCAGGAGATGTTAAAACAATGCCCCCACCACCAAATCTTAATGTGGCAGCTTGTCCAAGTGTCTTATTAAGAAATTAATGCCAAGATCAGGGATATGGTGAATGCTTCCTGTGGTAGTAGCTACCTCCACAAGACAGCTGAGGAAGCTTGGGAGTTGTTTGACACAATAGGAGAAAATTCCATGCAGCAGGAATCTCTATCATGCAATGACAACCAAATTCCAGTTAAAATGGTGAAAGAGGTCACCCCTAGAGGTGGAATATATGAAGTAAAGGTGCAAGGTGATTTGGAGAGAATGGTTGACAACTTGAGTTTGAAGTTTGACAAATTGATGAATGCGATGCAACCCCGAATGGTTGCACAGGTGGAGGAGGCATGTCTGATATGCCAATCTCCCACACATTCTATTCATGATTGTCCATCTGCCAATCAATTTCCATATTTTTTTATGGAGCAAGCCAATGCTGTGCAAACCTTTGGGCAGCACCCTGCTGGGTATTCTTGGAGGAACCACCTAAATCTGACGTAGAGACAAGACTCATATCTTCAACCCCAGCAGTAACAAATGGTAGCTCCTTACAGATTCCAGCAGCAGCAAATGGTAGCTCCTTACAGATCCCAACACTAGTTTAATCATGGTTACCCACGAAGGTAAAATTTCCTATTACCTCCCCACAGTCTAACCAGTTAGCTCTGCCCCCACAACAGCCCAGATCCTCTTCATTTGAAGAGTAGATGGATTCTATGCAAAATCTGAGGAGCCTGGTTCAGACTGTCAATTCTCATGGACAGAGCATAAAAAAGATTGAGGACCAGCTTGGTCAGATTTGTAATGCTTTGAATAGGAGCGAGGAAGGAAAATTGCCTAGTCAACCCTTGACAAATTCGAAAGGTCAGTTTATGATTGGTGATGCATCCTCTACTCAGGAGGAAGCTAGTGCCCAGTGATCCAAGTACTGGTAATAATTGTATCATATGTATGGAAAATTCTATGTTGAATTGTATTCTTTAGAATTTTGTAGGTTGTATTTTGTGTGTTATATTGGTTTGATTGTTTTGCTTTGTTTGTGTCTTAATTGTTTGTCAATGAAAACATGTACCTTTGTATCATCTAAATCGGCTGTGTGTTTGCTGATGAATGGCTGAATTACCCTGATCATGACTTGCATGGAGATTGAGCTAAGTTGTTGATTGAAAATGGCCATAAATTTTGAATGAGAAAAATGAAATACCTATCTGTAGCTTGGTGCTCATGCATAGTGGAAGGGTGCACAACAACAGGTGGCACCAACTAATGTGCTGCACTGAGTTAGAAGAGTACAGGCTTTGCAAGAAATGCTCTCTCGCTAAGTTGGAAGGCTTGATTTTACTGCGCGAGCCATCTTTTGGGTCCCTCACGTGCTAGAACAGCTAAGCATTAACTGAAAAAGTACCCCGTGGAGTTACTTTCTACTCCGCGAGCTGAATTTGTGTGTAAAGAATGCCTTGTGTATTGTTCGGCGCGAGCACCGCGCGAAGTACCTCCGCAAGCCACACATAGTTTTGATTCGGTACTCGCGGAGCTATGATTCTTCTACAAACTTTTCCATCCCATAAATGTACAGTTGTACTGCGCGAGAATATTGGTTCGCAAATACCAGTATGGAGTTGTGCGAAATGCAGGATTACCTTAATTACCAAGGCTAAAATTACACCATCATTTAGTGTGAGCTCTCTTTCCCCATAATCAGTTGTGCGGTTTATCATTCCCAAAATAATCACAATTTATTGCCATGCTTCGAAAGAGACAAAAAGTTAATATGGCCATCCATATTCCACCATCCAAGTACCTTAAATACAGGGATAGTTCGCCCTCTTCCCATCCTTTCTCCTCTAACCTTAGTAGTCCCTCTTCACTCACAACCATGGTGGATGACAAACCCACCAAGTTCCCAAACAAATTCTATCCTATGTGGTTGGACCCCCCACCGCCTAAGGTGCCGGACCCATTACAATTTCTTTGGGATGAGTACGAAGAAGTCCAAAGGATCCTGGCCAACGAGGAGAAGAAAAAGGAGAAGAGAGAGAAGAAGAAGCAGCAAATTGAACCACCTGCATCTCTCCCACCATCTTCTAAAAACCCCCCACCACCTGCTCAACACCCATCTCCATGATACTCGTCTTCCCCCTCCTCCCGGCTTATAGTTCCTCTTCCACAGCAGGTTGAGGATATCCCTGAGCCAGGTGAAAGAACCATTTTGTCTTGCAGGAAGTTTTGCTTAGATTGTTCTTAGGTTTATAATTTTCTATCTTTTTATAATCTGTTTGCTTTGATCTCTATAATAAAATATGTTACTATTTTGCTTATAAGTGTTTGTAATTCCTCATTCCTATTGTGTGTTCTTTTTCTCTTTTTATAGTTTTTGTTTTGTTAATTTTTATGTTTTATGCTTGCTACACATCTCACCTTTGAATCAGTGAGGACACAGCTCCTCATAGGTTTGAGGGTGTGGCAAGCTCTGCCAATGAAATAGTTAACCTAAGTGCAACAATACAAGTGAGCAAGATAGAAACAGAATCATGTTCACCTAAGAATCATTAAAAAAAATTGAGAAATTTAAAACTTTTACAGACTTTTAGGCATTATAATCTTTTAAGTTTTAACTTTTCCTTGATGTGAACACCAAGTAAACTCACCTGTATAAGTGCTGAGTAAATCATTAAAGAGAAAAAAAGGTAAGGACATACTTAAAAGTTCAATGGAAGACCATAACCAGTGAGAGTTGGACCAACAAAAAAAAATTTCCTTCCTTCGAGGAGTGACTGAGGCAATTTTTCTAGCTCTAAGGACTGGCTGAGGCAATGGCATCACTAGAAGTTTGGCACCTCCAAGTTGAAGCAACTGACAGCACTCATGAAGCCTAGGAAAGGATCAAGGCCTTCTCTTGGATTGTTTGAGCTTAAACAGGCTAAATCCTTCAACTGCCCTTGAGCACACACCTGTTGAGCCTGAACTCCCAATTTTCCGCAAAATACACCCAAGTACTTGTACCTGAACCTATGGACCTGGTTCAAACCTATCCTCACTCTGAGAACTCAGAAGGCAAAAGAGAAGGAGCTGAAGACGGACAGGATAGGGTCAACATTGGGTGAATGGAGAAGAGATACCTAAATTAGAATAGTGTAGCAGCTGAGGGATGAGGTGGCAAGTAACAAAAACAAAAACAAAACAAAAAAAGAAATACAAGAAAAGAAAAAAAAAAAATAATGAAGCGGAGTGAGAGAGGAATCAAGAGAATAAGTTAATTAGAAAAATCAGAATGAAGAGGAGAAACTGGCCACTTCAAGGCTGAAAATTTTGAAAGAAAATGAAAGGTACTGAACTAGAAAGGGGTGAAGTCATGAATCACCTCCTTCACCTACTGATTTCTCAAATTTTGAACCCCTTCTCAACTTTATATTCTTTATAACCCACTTCATAAGCCACATCACAACCCAATTAAAAGACCTTGTGATCCAAGGTGAATGAGTTGTCATGTAGAGACAAGGAGTTGTCCAATCTATGGTGAGGATATGCCAATGATGCCAGGACTTAAGTGCTTTGCCTATGCTCATGCTTACATACCCATTTAGGGGCTATAACTGCTCTTGAGTTTGAGAGAAAATGAAACCCCCAAGGTCCCTTGTGAGAGTATGCCCTGGTGAGCAGTGGGTCTAATGTTGAATGTATTGGGCATAGCCTACAACCTCATTTTTGAATTAATGATGAGCTCAACACTGACATACATGTGTTGGCCCCCTTATTGTGAGCTAATTTGAAATATTGTGCACTCAGGTAGTGTTTGTGATGATTAAATGTCTATGCTTTTCATATCCAAATTCCTCACATTTTTATTTGAATCAATGGTGAACTGATTCTCTATTTCTTGACAGCTAACCTGATAATATTGCACCTTAGTTAATTATTTCATTGAGAAGTTTGTGGGTATCTGTTAAGACCTGAAAAGTACCACTTTTCACCCCTTAACTTAGCCTTTGATTAGACCCTTAGCCATCTAATAAATGTTTGTTAAGTGTTTTTTGTACATAATAAATAGCAGTGTAATAAGGCCATAAACCATGTTAAGGAGCCTGTATTGGCACCAGAAGTCCCTCAGAAGAATGAGCCATGAATCTAGACCTGAGGCAAGCCTCGCGCATCAGACAAAGCTCCAGAGGATTCAGAAAAATATGCTTTGCACAGTCCTCACGAAGTCCCAAGACCTCACAACTTCTCACGCAGTTGAGTGACAGACTAGCTTCAGAATCCTGCCTCGCACAGTAGCCGCGGGATGCAAATGTCAAGAGGAGCTGTCGCGCAGTTCAGAAAATCCTCAAAGCTATCGCGAGGATCCTCGTGAAGTTCCATTAAGAAGTGAACTTCTCGCGCAGTTCTTACACTGTTCAGGAAGAAAGCAGCCTCGCGAAGCCAAAGTTAGCCTCGCGAAGATCTATTGTGAAATGGAATGCTCGCGCAGTTCTCGCGCTATTCCCAAGTAGCAATCCAACCTCGCGAAGATCAATCCAGCGAGAGCTTAACTATCTACCTCGCGACTGCTCAAAGCATCAAGAAGCTTCAACCCCGCGATGTCTAAAATTTTAATGCTAACTCATCCTCGCGAAGTCAGTGCTACCACGCGACAAGTCTGAGAATCGACTGCAACCTGGCGAAGCTCTGAACTCCAACTTCCATCATTCTATAGAGGACATTCTAGGGATTTCAGCGATTAGGGCACGCACTCCCATGCTCAAATCTCCTTGCACGTGCCCCGAGCCATCCAAGGATCATTAATAGGCCACATGGCATCACTAAAATTAGGGTTTCCTAACCCTAATGTGCCGCCACACCCACTGTTATATAAACCTAAGCCTGGTTTAGGTTTAGGGACTTTTGAGACTTAGACCCCCGGAAGAGCTCAGACCTTATCACTGATAAGAGATCTGAGATCGTTTTCTTTTCTGTTCTTCTGTAGTTGTAAGTAGTTTTCCTTTTTCTTTTTCTTCTCTCCATGGCCGAGCACTTGCTGGCCATGCCTGTGTATGTTTATTGAGATTAGATTGATGGAATTTGTGATTGGGTGTTGTACTTTTATGGGATTCGTGTGTTTGTGAGCTGTTCTGTGCAAGGCTGCGGCCTTGTGATCTGCCATTGCTTCGGCTATGATTCAAAGCAATGGAGGACTAATTCTAAGGACCCATTTAGATCCAAGTGACCTATGTGTCTCGGCTATCATGGTCCGATACAGCTTTAGCCCCACCACAGGACCCACTAGATCTAAAATCCCCATGGAAGCCTGAGCTGGTAGCCTTGTGACCATGGTGGTGGCAGTAATATTTTTGTTTTGTTTTGGGTTGCGTGAGGAGGATAGCCTCTGGGATAGTCTGTGACCATTCAAGTGGACAAGTTATAGACTTAGGGTGAATCCAATCCGCCGATCCAACATGGATCCTTCTTCTCCGAGCCTGAGCTTGTAGCCTGGTAGGAGATTGTACAGAAGTAGACTCCCCTATATTAGCATAGACCCGCCATCAGATGGCAGATCTGATCTAGGTATGGAGATTGTAGGCTTGTGACTGGACCATTGTAGTCCCACTCAAGCAATGGACAACTAGATCTAAGGTGGTACTCAATCTCTTGCGGGTTCTATGTGTCTGGGCTATCATGGTCCTATACAGCCTTAGCCCCACACATAGAACTTTAGAGGTTGAGGTTCCCTATGGATTCTTGAGCTTGTAGCCTGGATGAAATAATGCCTACAATGATAAACTTGTTTTGACCCATCTCTGGATTGTGATTCCCCTATAGGATAGTCTGTGACCATTTAAGTGGACAGGTTATAACCTTAAGGGATTGGATCATGGCACAGAGATGAGTTGGATTCTTTCTCCTCTTTGGTGATAATGTAGCCATTGAACAGGATTTCTATTACAGCATACCTGGATCTGAGTCATAAATTCCAGCAGATCTGAACTCAATAGCATACTTCTCACCCTTTTATATTTATTTTCCCACACTCCATCCATCTTCTCAACCCTTTCTGTAGTTAATTCATTAGGCTACCTTAGGATACTTAGAATAAGTGACCCTAAACTCCCTTCCTTTTAGGACTGCCTAATCTGTAGTCAGATCTGGAGGGACTACTAGAGATGGCTCCCTTGGAACCGTAGATCACTTTTCCCTATGGGACAAACTCTTACTTATCGAAACTTGCTACAAATGGACCCTGTATCATGCAGGTCTAGGATTTCTCAGTTGTGCTGATTCCATCCCCTATTTTACTTTGATTTTAAATTGCTTTTCCCACCAATAAATAAAGTAAGCACACTGGGGTCGCAACAAGTTTTTGGTGTCGTTGCCAGGGAAAAGTGATCTAATAGTAGCCCCTAGGATTTTTGTATTTTTAGTATTCTTTGTAGCTGTGAATAATTGATACTGTTGATGTAACTTTGAATCTTTCTTGCAGATTTAGACAGCAGTAGAGAAGGACAGTGGACTGCATTGGGAGATTAGCTACCTCTGTTTGCAAATTCTCTAACCTTTAAAACTCTGTCTATTTCTCTTACAATTTCCATAGCAGTATTTAGGATAGTTGTAAATTTATGTTTTCTTAAATAGCTGTAAATTTGTTAGATAAAATCTTTGAGTCAAGGGCAATGTGCCTTCAAGGAGTTGTCCCTGCTTGTGGTGTGTTTGTATGTTAGGTAGGAGATCTCTTAGTCCTACTTTAGAGCCTTTCAACCCTGAGCTAGAAAGGTGTAGAAGACTTTGAGGAAACAGGCACACCACAGTTGAGCCCCCAATTGAATATGAGACAGTAGCAATGGGTGAAGAACAACCCAGAACTCTCAAGGAGTTGAATGCTCTAGATGACTATAACTCTCCCTTTAGCATTCAATTCCCCGGTGTTCAAGGGAATTATAAAATTAAAACTTCTATCATCCAGATGCTGCCCTCTTTCCATGGGCTTAGCAAGGAAGACCCTTATAAGCATATTGACCAATTTTTGGCCTTGTGCACCACATTCAATATCGCTGGTTTGGGACCTGAGGCCACTAGACTCAGGCTCTTTCCCTTTTCTATGAAGGATAGAGCTAGTACCTGGTTGGACACTCTTCCCAACAATGGCATCACATCTTGGAAAGACCCATGCACTAATGCTTCGATAAAGTTCTTCCCTGAGACCAAAACTAGCCAGTTGAGGAAGGAAATTCTTGCTTTTGCCCAATCCCCAACTGAGGATTTTAATCAAGCCTGGGATAGGTTTAAGGAAATGCTCAAACAATGCCCCCACCACAAGATCCCAGACTGGCAGCTTGTACAAAGCTTCTACAATTGGATTGATGAGAAAAATAGAGATATCGTTGATGCCTCTTGTGTTGGAACCTACATGCACAAGAATGCTGATGAGGCATGGGAATTGTTTGAAGTAATCAGTGAAAATGCTTTTCAAAAGCTATCCCTGGCAAGGACTACTCAAGAGTCTTTGTCAAAAGTGGAGCCTGCTGCATTGTCAAGAGGAAAAGTTTGTGAGGTGTTTGGGAACAATGATCTGCAGCTGCAGATGGAAAACCTCTCTTTGAAGTTTGACAAATTACTAAATGTGATGCAACCCAAAAGGGGTGCTCAAGTAGTGGAGGCATCCTGATATGCCAGTCCCCACAGCACACAGTAGAGGAATATCCATCTGCCGGGCAATATCCTGAATTGGTATTAGAACATGCTGCTGCTGCACAATCTTTTGGCCAGCAACAATCTGGTGGCTACAACAGATAGCCATTTGGATACCAGCACCAAAATGCTGGTTATCAATGGAGAGACCACCCAAATCTGAGGTGGAGGCAAGATAATTATATGCAGCCCCAGCAAATATTGGCCTTACCCCAAAGGCCACAGCAGCAGTTCAATCAGGGATATGCCCCTAGGTCTAATTTCCAACACCTGAAAGCCCATCAACAACAAAATCAATTGGTCTTACCCCATCTCAACCCGTAAATACTTTCGAGGGCTGTGTCTTGACCTCACCGCAAAACACAGGGGTCCGTGGCTCGTGAATTCTCATGGTCAGAGCATAAAAAAGATGGAAGAGCAGATTGGCCAACTAGCGAATGCCTTAGCTAAAAGAGAGGAGGGGAGGTTGCCCAGTCAACCAGTGGTTAATCCCAAGGGCCAATTTTTGATTGGTGAAGGATCCTCAAATCTTGAGGGGCAGGGGGAACTTTCATTAAATTGATTCACAGAAGTGTACATTTTGTATGATATGAACTTTAGTGTGGTTTGTTCTTTTTACTGTTTATAGGAATGCTTAGTGATATCATCGGAGTCTGAGTCTATATGCCTGAATTTTCCTACCTGCTTTCGTTCTTATTCCCTTTGAATTGATGATTGTGATTAAACAAATGATGGTGGTACTGTTTTGATAATGAGAATGCTGTTTGGATATGATGTTTTGATTAAATGCTTTTTGAGTAATTACATGCTTAAATGTTGGGAACGCATGAGGGAATCCCTTTTAGAATGACTATGGGTGTCCCTGGAAAAGAGAATGTGAGAGAATCTACCCACAAAATAAAGGAAAATGATAGACTAATGGGTGTGTGATCCTTGTCACTATTTTAGCTGTCATGAGGTTCTGAAAAATAGGCGTGGTTTCTTCTCGCGCAGTTCATAAGCTGTTATCCTGCTAAACTGTCACGAGATTCAATACAATTGTGTGGACTCTCTCGCGCGATCCAAATGAAAGTCCAATCTCGCGACCCACTCCTTCCCATCTAGCGAGCAGAAATTTTCAAAGCGCGCCAAGCCTCGCGATTTATATAATCCAACCTCGCGTTGCTTTCCTTTTCTGTTTTCTCTTTCTTCTCTAGCCAGCGAAACCCTAGCTCTGACTCCCATTAATCTCTCTCCTCCAGCATCCTTCCTACAGTCCTCCATTCACCTTCAAATTTTGGGGATTTGCTCCTATAGCCTCCATCACCAGCTGCCCTCTGATAGGAGCTCTCACAGTCTTTCGTGCATCATATTGAACAGAACCCTAAGTTTTAGGATAAGACTCAGCTCTCAACCTTTGCTTTTCATTTTTCAAACTACGCATTCACAGAGGAGAAGTTCAATGGCCCCTAAGGGCACACCTGTGAAAAGAGCAAGGGATAAGGCTCCCGTGGAGCCCACTCCTAAGAAGGCCAAGTCCTCAACAGCGCCGCAAAAAGGGAATGAAATGGTTTAGGAAGTGGCTGAACTAACACCTGATTACTCTACACCCTCTGAGCTCCTGACTCCCATTCCCTTGGAGCCTGAAGCTATTTTTCACCTATCTTTCTTTGAACGAACCTCCGTCATCGCCATTGAGTTCATGCAAGGCTGGATTGACCTCCAGAAGCTATTCTCGCACACCACCCGAGACTAGTGCAACTCTTTACCAAAGACATTAGGCTAGACTGACCAACGTGGGCAGCCAGGCCTCCTTGTGTTACTTGACGATTTTCAAATGTTACTCAGCCCTGAGTTGATTGCTGAAGTGATGGGCCTCCCTACTATCTTTGACCCCAACTATGGATATGGCCCCCCTGTGTGTGCCCCCATTGATACCATTGCACAGGCCCTTACCAGAGGATTGAAGGCCATAGGGGATTCCATCAGGAGAAGAGACCTGGACCCTAAACTTCTGTTCATTGATCAAGTTCTGGGAAAGAACATTTATTGTGCCGACCATCAGCAGGAGAGGAGGACCCCTATTGCTGATGTTGTTTATTCCTTTTCTCTGGGCCACGGTTTTCATGCTGCAAGGTTGATTTTTGAAGCGATGAAGGATGTCATGGTGAAGCTAGAACAGAAAAAGAAGCTCCACACTCTCCCCTTTGCAAGACTCATTACCAAATTACTTTTGAGGGGGGGGTACAAGATACCAGTGGGAGAATTAACTGAAGACCTCACCCCTACAACTTTCGCAAAGAGGCAATGGGGGATCAGCAGGAGTCTAATGGATCCCCAAAAGAAGAAGAAGAAGGCTAAGGCTCAGGTTGCTACAGAGCAAGGAGCAGGAGCTGTTGTTGCAAAGGCCACCCCTGCTCCCAAAAAGATGGTTAGAGCACCTGCTCCCAAGAAGGTGGTGCAAGCTCCTGTCACTACTGATTCTGCAGCAAGGCCTCCATCCACCACACTTGTCCCTCCATCAGTTTCTTTGCCTATTCCACCTTTTCCTTTTCCTCTTTTGTCTCCCTTATCCGTACGCACTCCAGATTTCCCTGTGATTGGTTCCAGGGATGAAAACATTAACCCCCATGACAGCCCTTTACCTTCACCTACATTACCTCAGTACACACCCCCAACTCCCCCATCATCTGAACTGAACCCTGATATCCTATATTAAAAAGAAAACCTCTCACACAACCCCTGCCATATCCTTACCTACACCAACCACCCTATCATTCCCACAAAAACCCCACATATTGACCCAGCCACCATCCCAGCCATCCATACTTCACCTCCACTCACAGACCTTGACTTTAACCTCGCCACTACTTTCGGATATTAGGCCTTCATGACTACATTGCTTGACACCATGCCAACCCATGCTATCCCTCTCCCAGATTCCCCACTTCCTTCCCCACATCACTCACCAGACCCTCCATCTCCTCCTCCTACAACCTTCCATCATGCTCCTACTTCCCCTTTCCAACCTATTCCCTCTTCTTCTCATACTCCACCCCAACCAAACTCAGACACACTTACACATATCCTTTCCTTAATACATGACATTCAGACCCAACTATCAACCACAACACATACCCAAGACCAAATGCAGACTGACATCACCAACATCAAATCCACCCTTCAAACATTGACAAAACCACCCATCTCTGCACAAACACCACCTACCCCACAAATCCTGTCCCCTTCCACCTCTGACTCCACAGTGCAACCAGATTTTCCCCTCATTGACTTAACTATAATCCTCACCCTCCAAGACACCATACCCCACCACTCCTTCCACACTCTACCTATCCTTCCCCCACTCATATTACCTCCACCACAATTTACCAACACTTCCACCCAAACAGACCTCATTCCCTTCCCATCCTCCTTTCCCATTAACCCCCACACATTTTTAATCCCACCATTACCATTCAAACCCTTCACCATTCCATTTTACCCTTACCCAGCACCACCCACCTTCATTGATGCCACCTCATTTTCTTTTCCACCCATGCCCTCCATTCCACCTCTCATATTACCTCCTCCTAGATTCTCTGACAACTCGACTCAAACGGACCCAGAACTTTTTGCCCAGCCCCCACATGTGAATGTCCTCCCTGCCACTTTACCCCCACAGGACCAATCACCTTCTACTTCTTCCACTCCCTTTCTACCTATCCTACCAAGACATTCCTATTACACCCCTCCTTACTTCACCCTCCTCCATGCCATGAGGCACAATGCCTACATCAAGAGGGATGTTCTTAGGGGAATGGCCCAACTTAGACTATCCATTAAGTACCCTTTGCTGCAGAAGTTGAGTGACCTGAAGCTTGCTCACAGGTAAAAGTTGAGAGATATTTTAAAGCGCTGGGAGAAAATTTTGGAGACCCTCAATGACACAAAGGCTGACGCAACTTACTATAAACTAAATGCGGAGATGGAGAAAGACAATGCCCAGCGGGAGCAAACAAGAGCCCGAATGTATGAAAAGAAACTTAACAATGCTCAGGAGATCCACAGGCTCACTAAGGGGCTTTCTAATGCCAAACTCCATTATGTTGAAAAGCATATTGAAATTTTGTAAAAAATGATTGCATCTCTATTAGGCCAACCAATTCAGGCCACCCCTCTTGCTACCGAACCCCTTGAGGCCCCACCTTCCACACACCCCGGGCCATCTTCTTCCATTCTCCCTGCTCCTCCATCTACATCTCCTCCTCCTCCACCTCCTACTCAAGTACCTCCACCGCCTCCTGCTCCAGTGCCTCCCCCTGCTAAATCTCCTGCACCCAAGACAAAAAGGGCTGCTCCCAAGAAACCTTCTCCCTCCAAAAGAGCCACTACTGCCCAAAAAGGGAAAATGCTTGCACCGCCATCCCCACCCCTAAAGGCCACCAGAGCTTCTGCTCAGGATGACCCCCATGGTCGGTTGCTTTCAAAAGATGAATGCAGACAGGCTGTTGTAGCCCTTGGATTGGACCCCACTGCTCTCTTTCCCTCTGATTCCGATTCTGACTCTGCACCACCTGAGGATCCAAGTGCTCAAAGTCCTGTTGCTCCTCCTTCATCTGACCCTGCTGAGCAAACTTATCCTCAGAGAAGGAAAGTTACAGCTAAGAGGACTACTCACACAGCTGCCTCTATAAAAATTGGAAGAGAACAATCTGCCAAGTCTGAGGAGGCACCACCACTGAATAAGAAAGATAAAGGCAAGAGCCCGGCAGTCCCTCCTGAACTAGAAAAGGAAAAATCTCCTCTTATTCCCCCTCAGACTCAACAAGGGCAAGGCCCAAAAGGGAAGAGTCCCAAAGGAAAAAGTCCTATCAAATCACCTGAGGAAACCATAGACAAATCCCCAGTGATCCCCCCTGTACCAAAGGCCCCCAAAATGAGGGTGAGGGCACCAAAAGCTCCAACCATGCCCAAAACTGCAGCCCAAAGAAAGGAAGAGAGGGAACGAAAGAAAAAGGAGGAAGAGGCTCTCCTTCGAGAGCTGGCCAAGAAGATGGGTTGGAACTGGTTTTGATTCAGGGTCCGATTAGCTTGTACCTAGGATTTTTATATTTCTACATTTTCTTTTTCTCCTATTGTTGTTGCTTCTTAGTGTGCTTGATTTATGTGTGTTTTGAAAACAGATTTATAGCTGCTAAATTACAGTGGCTCTAGACTATATATAAAAAATAATGAAATATCAGCACAGTCAGAAGAGAATTAGCCTGCAAGATCAGGGCCAATTGTAGCAAGTTTTAAAAGTAAGTGAGTGAAAGATCGTCCACAGAGAATTTGTTTAAAATGTAAGATAAACCTCCAGATCTGAGCTACCAGATCTGGCTTCCTATCCTATCTAGAAAACTGATAAGATGAGAGGTTTGAATTTGTCACGTTTAACTAACTACAAACAAAGAAAAATTTAAACTAAATGATCCAGATCCGAGTTGGGGGAATGATTGAAACAAAGATGGAGAAGTAATATCTAAATCTGATTTGGTCTTTGAAATCTAATGGGAATAATTGCAGCTCAACAGAGGTGATCCAATCTTCATCTGGCTACAAGCACAGATGTAAGAGAGATAAATCTAATTCAAGGATTAGGCTTACGCTTATGGCTATGGTCTGTCCACTTTAATGGCCACAAACCATCCAATAGTCTTTAATCCAAATCCTTAATTCAGAACAATAAACATCACTACAAATGCTGTAAGAGACTAGGTTACCAACACTAATTCTTACAGGATTAATGAATCAAGGGAAATTGCATGAACAACAATGAATCTAAAGGAGTCTAATGTACTGAGGAGATCAGAGGGAACCCTTGACATGAGTCCAATGGAGAATGCATAGTTTACAGCAACCTTTTAAAATTCATCCTTACAATTTACAGAGCATGGCTTAATGACTTTCGGTTTTGCGAGTCTTGATGCAAACTCTCCTTTGAGTAGAGTATCTCACAGCTCTCAAGTGCAAGTACAAAGTTGGCTATTACATATAAGTCTGCCTGAAATGGGGGATTAGAAATGAAACTCAAAATCTGGATGCCTCAATTGGGCAAATGCTTCGTCTATTTATAGCTTTCCCAAGGTCCAGCACAGATGTGTATCAACCAATCAGAGGTTCTCAGATCTGTATTGACCAATGGTAGTCGAGCACGGGGATCCAGATCTATTCTGGCCAATTAGAATTCCTCGATCTGGTTTAGCCAATCAGGTGAAAAAGGCATCAATTCTGTTATGCATTTTGAAAGTTTGTTTAGAGTTTCTAGAAGTTCCCGCCAAGTTATTCCCTCTCTAGGTGCTCACGTGTGGTGGAATATTCCTTCGCTTCATGCTTAGAACCCTCTGGAATGTCCCTAGGTTTTAAAATGCATTGGGACGTGTGCAACAAATTACTGAATTTCCCTTGTTAAAGCTGTGAATCTCCAGAATATCTTTTCGTAGAGTGCTGTGACTTCTGAAGCTCTTTTCGCAATGTTCAATCTTCTCTTCGAATTGTGTTTTCTCCTTTTCGCAAAGTTCAATCTTCTCTTCGAATTGTGTTTTCTCCTTTTCGCAAAGTTCAATCTTCTCTTTGAGGAGTTTAGATGCTCTTCGAAAGCTAAGCCTGGAGTTTTAGTCCTTTTCGCAGAGTTCAAGGTTCTTTACGAAAAGTGTAGGTTCTTTGTGAAAAGAACTCTGTAGTGCATTTCTCTGTTCGAATTGTTCCCTGCTTCTCTTACAGGTCTTTGCCTCTTCACTTTAGACCTTTCAACAGCTGATGAGGTTGTTTCTTCACTTCCTTTCTTTGGACTGACATGGATTGTCATCTTTTTGGCACTTTTAAGCTGCTTTTATGGTTATGCCTGTCTTTATTGTTAGCTGCAACATAGGCACTTAAAACACTTATTTAGTTCTCTCAAAGGTCTATCAAGACTTAAGTTTAGGGGTGAAAAATGGTATTTTTCACTTGTCAACACACCCCCAAACCTAAGCTTTGCTAGTCCCTGAGCAAAGAAAATAATAAAAAAAAAAACAAAGTAAAGAGTCACTTTTGTAGGGAGCACAGTTGCATTTAGCATATGCAACAAGCCTTTTAAACCCCTAGGTGATCCCTAGTGGAGGAGTGAAGTCTCCTGAGGGTTTTCAGTGAAGGTACCAACAAACTTCTTCAATAAGTTAGTTAAGATCACCATTACATTACCACTTTCCTCAATTGATTATTCACACCGCATCGGTTATTTTGTAAGAAGGTTTTTCAAGAAAGATATCGCTTTAAAACTAAAATTCTGCAAGAATTCTTGTTACTACTCAATGATTTATGTCGAGAGGCCATTTACAGGGAAAATTAATGAGCAACTAGCCTTTGATTTAGGAATCCACTGATGTTGCCCTAATCATTGATTTTAAACCCAATTCTCACCGTGATTTTCACTCAATAAGCAAATGAGAGGGTTGTACTATTTCACACGTACTCAAGAGCGATTAAAGGTGCTCAAATAGGACTATAAGGTGAGCATAGGCATTGCTTTTTAGTTATAAATTCAACGCTCCTTTCACCATAGATTACACAAATTCTTATCTCCATGTGATAGCTCAAGCCATCATTGATCAAGAAGGACTTTTACTTGGGTTTTATTGGCTTATGGGTGAAATTTCTCAAAAGGGTTGGAATGGTGTTCATATTTGAGAAGTCAAAGGTCAAGAGGTTATATACAAACCCACTTCTTTAGCATAGTTTCATCTTCTTCTTTGAATTTCTAGAGCCAAAGTGGCCATCTTTTTCTCTTTCTTCAAACTTCCAATGAAAATGCCTTCTTTCTTTGTTTTGCTCAAATATTTTTCGTTCCTTTTTCGAATTGGCACTTACTGCATGCCACATTCCCCCTGCTATTTCATCATTGCTTTCAACTTTTACCCTTCTCTTGCTATTAGATTGTTAAATTCTCCTTCCTCAGCTTCCTTCCTTTATCTTCTCGCTTCTGGGTAGGGTTAGGCTAAATGAAGTTGATGAGGTTTATTGGGGAGATTTCAAAGGAATCATAGATTTATTTGGCTCAAATGGTGTGTATATCAAGGCGCTTCAAAAGGTGGGGCTTTGTAAGGTTCAAACTGTCCAAAAGGAGACCTTACATCATGTCTTTAATATCATGAGTGCTATCAAATTATTTTGATTTGGATATGTGTAACTTCTAGTGTAAGTAAGCAGATTCACATAGTCCCAAAAGCATAAAAGATTGCCAAAGCATAGCTCCAAAGAATACATTTCAGGCCCAAACCTCACTAGGTGTGGTTATATATCAACTTCTTGAGGTATATCTTCACTGTTTTCCTTCATTTTAGGTTTACTAAAACATCAATTTTCTTTTGGAAATTTCCTGACATTTACTTCATGAAAGTCTTTAAAATTACAGTAGAAATTCATTTAGAAAAGTTTTAACTTCGTCATTTTTCAAAACAACAGGTGTGAAATGACTTCATTTTCAAAAGTTCTACTGATCATAAGCTGCAGCAAGCATTAACTTACTTATTTTATTGGCATACCTGCCGTACCCCCAAACCAAAGGGGAGCAGGGTCCACACTGGTCCAAAACAGAGGAAAAATATATGCAAGAAGAAAAACAACAAAAGTAATGATGGCAAGAAGATATAAAATGCATGAGTATACACAAACAGAATTTTCTATTACAACTTTATAACACAAAAAGTACAATGAAAGCTAATAACGGGGTCAAAATCAGATCATAGGTTGGTTCAGTGGCTCAATGGAGTCACCGCCGAATCGAGCTAAAGTCAGTGTTGGAGTCTGAACTTGATTGAGCTTTCTCCGGAATGGTGTTTTGTAGCTCAGTATACTCCTCAGATTTGATCTTTTTGGTGAGGCCAAGGTGTTTGGTGAGGATAGTGGTCTTCAATTTTTCTTGATCCAGTTGGGCTTGCAACATGGACACCTTGTGTTGCTCAGTCCTCACCAGCTGAAATGTTTGACCCAGCAGGTCCCTCATTTTATCTCTTTCAAATTTCATAAAAATCTCTAACTTCCGGATTTGGTTTTCATAGGGGGTGAAGATGTAAGCTTGCAAATCAGCTAGCCCCTTTTGAACATCTCTGCGGATATAAGGGTTATTTTCCACGGCTTTGATGAGGGTGGCATATCGGGGGAGGGGAATGGAATGGTAGGGGACTAAAGGTGGCCCAGCTGTGGTAGGGGGGGAAGAAGTGGCTAGAAGGGGGACAGCAGGGTCTGTCTGAGTGGCTTGCTCAGAGAAAATGGGGAGTGGTGGAGGGGATGGAACCAAAGGAGCTTTAGTTTGAGTATGTGCTGCATGGGTAGTAGTGGTGGGGTTGGGCAGATCAACAAATATTACCTCTGGATCCGTTTGGGTGGCCTGGGAAGAAAAAATAGGTACAGGGGTAATGGTGGTTGTTTGGGATGTAGAAGCTAAGGTATGGAGTAGTTCCATGGTTATAGACTGATTGTTTGTGTTGATTTTAAGTTGGTCTTGGATGGATTGGAGGTAGGTAAGGATTTGGGTAATGGGTGCATGTGTGGGAGAGGTGGGCATAGTAGAGACGGGGACAACTGAGGTGGAGGGTGGAGGTGCAATGGCTGTAAAGGGAGAGGTTGGAAAGTGGGTGAAGGGAGGAGGAGCAGGTATAGGGGTGGGGTCCAGTTCCATGGTTTCAAAAATAGAACCCAATAAAGAAGAGGAGGCCTCTGTAGTGAAGGGCTCAGGTTCAGGTGTATGGGAGACCTCAGGCGTGTGGGCTGAATGAGCAGGGGAAGGTGAGGGGCTTTGGAGCAGAGGAGTGCAGGGAGATGGGGCAATAAACTCTGCAGCTAACTCTTCTAAAACTTGGGCAGTGGAGGGCGAAATTGGTGGTGTGAGAATGGTTGGTGTAGAGGGGGAATCCACAATTGGAATGATGGAAGGTGTGGGAGATGGGACAGCTGGGATAGGTGAAAGTGCAGGGGCTTGAGTAGGGGAGTAGGGTGCAAGGGCAACTTCCTCCAAAGTAGGTGCAGCTGAAGAGCTGGTCACCAAAGGTACTGGCAGAGATGTTTCAAGAAGTGGGGCAGCTAAAGAGTTGGTCACCACAGGAGTTGGCAGAACTGGATCGGGCAAAGTTGATTCTGACAAATTTGGATCTGGCAACATGGCAGAAGGTGGCTTGTAAGTTCAAATTCAAACTAGGGTGGGTTCTGCTCACTCACAACCTGCAGTTCGAAGAGGGGCATGTGCAGGTTCACCGCCTCTCTCATCGTTCAAGATAGCTCGGCTTGTAGTCCAAGCCTTTTTCCCAAAATTGTGAGGGGTAATGACTTCAAATGGCTCCTCATTATCAATGTCAATTTGGCTCGAGGAGGGCGTGATCAATCGCCAAATGGCGGGCCACCTATCTTCGCTCTTTCTTGACTTGCACTGACATCAGCCACAACTTTAAAAATTAACATAGGGGCATTGAAAACGCCTTGGAGAAATGAAAGAGGGCCTCTAAAATTGGTGTTCTCCTCTCTTGGCGTGCCCAAAGGACAAAAGCTGCCTTAAAATGGAATCCATCAATAGAAATTGGGGGGCAAGGTCTCTTCTCATGATGGATCGCCATGCCCACAATACCTTGGGTTAAATGGGCAGACCATCTCTAAAAGAGGATGTTTCGAGCCAAAGGACCAGAGGGATCAAATTGGAATGGTATCCCTAAAGCATTCCCTATGTCTTCAAATGTCACCGTAAGATCGCAATCATCAATAAAAATGACAAGGGTAGGGACATCAGCATCTTTTCAGTGACCTTGACTAGGTTTTGGTACCATAACTTCACCATTCTTGGGTAAATTTTCTCTGGCAAGGGGGTAAGGATATTGCTTAGTGAAGCCTCTCTAAGGTATCTTAAGGATGGCAAGCACTCTGGTTTGGTGACGAAAAAAGTTTCGTCTACCATCAGCTCGGGTATTAGCTTCTGAGCTTCAATGAAGGGATTTGGTAGGACCAAATGAATGGGCAGAGGAGTAAGCTCAGGCTCAGGGCTAGCAGCAGCAGGGGTGGGTTCCTCATGTCTAATTTTCTTTCCTTTCTCCACCCTGTCTGCCTTATCCATTGAAAGTTTCCGTTTAGCTGAAGTTTTGGCTTTTCCTTTTGCTTTTGGGGTCGATTTGCTCACTTTCCTCGCAGAGGATTTGGGGAAACATACTAATGACTTCTCTGCTTTTCCCATTCTAGATTGATGTATAAAAATGCCCAAAATAGATGCTGACACAGAATCAAATTACTAAATGATAACCAGAGAGAATGGGTAGAGAAATACCAAGATCTAGGGTTTATGTTTGAACGAGTTGTTTGCTTTGCAGAAATCCCCCAGATTACAAGCTGAAATCCTTCTCTGAAAATGCAAATGATCTACACAATCAGTTACAAAAGGGTAGTAAACTTGTTAACTCGTGCAAGGAGAGAGCGAAGTAGGGTAGCAATGAAGAGTCGCTCTGCAGAAAGAGTTTGAAATGAAACCCCAACTTCAAAAGGGGTTAAATATATTCAAAGTTAATATCGCAAAGCGCCTTTAAGTTTTCAAAAAGTTCCAAAAGAGACCTTTTTACAATTGTGAATGGTATCAGTACCATTCGACAAGTTAACAGCTTCAGAAACATTATTTCGCAAAGGAATTAGCTTCAGAACTCTCTTTTCGAAAAGAAAATATTTCCAGAAACAACTATTCGAAAAGCACATCTTTGCTTTCGAGCAGTTCATTACAGCTTTAGAGCTATTCGAAAAGCAAATTGGACTTTGCGAAAAGCGAATTATTACTTTGCGACTGAACTTTAAGCATGTTTAAACTATGCGAAAAGAGATAAAAGCAGAAACAGAGAAAATAAGCACAAACTATGATATACAAACATAATGTACAATTTTCTACCATCAGATTTTTGGAGATTCGTGATGATAGATGGGCAGCATAGTCTCCTGGGTATTTTCAATGTATGGTTTGAGCCTCTGACCATTTACCTTTATGATTCTTCCATTACTTGGATCAATGATGTCAACAGCTCCTGAAGGGGCTGCCTTAATGACAGTGTATGGTCCTTCCCATCTGGATCTCAGTTTTCTTGGGAAAAACTTGAGATTTGAGTTAAATAACCATACTTTAGAACCAGCTGTGAACTCTTTTCTCAATAAATTTTTATCATGAAAAGTTTTGATTTTCTCTTTATACAATCTTGAATTTGTGTATGCATTCATTCATAGCTCTTCTAACTCAGCAAGTTGCAGTTTCCTGTGATTACCAGCAGTAGTTAGATCCATGTTCAATATTTTAATGGCCTAAAAAGCTTTATATTCTAACTCTATTGGTAAATGGCATGCTTTGCCATAGACCAACCTAAAAGGGGACATACCAATTGGGGTTTTATAGGCTGTCCTATATGCCCACAATGCATCATTCAACTTAAAGGACCAATCCTTTCTGTCCTTCTTCACAGTCTTTTCCAAAATATGTTTGATTTCCCTATTGGAAATCTCCACATGTCCACTGGTTCGTGGATGATATGGAGTGGCTACTCTATGACTCACAGAGTATTTCTTCAACAAAGTTTCAAAATGTCTATTACAAAAATGGCTTCCCCCATCACTGATAATGGCTCTGGGAAAACCAACCTGGAAAAAATGTGATCCTTAAGAAATTTCAAAACCACTTTGTGATCATTTGTTTTAGTAGTTGTGGCTTCAATCCATTTGGATACATAATCCATAGCTACTAGAATGAAGTTATTCCCATTGGAAGGAGGAAAGGGACCCATGAAATCTATCCCCCAAACATCAAACAACTCGACTACCAAAATAGGCTGTAAAGGCATTGAGTTCCTCTGTGCAGCTTTGGCGGGACTTACAATGTCATAGGCATCCTTGAAAAGTGTAGGCCAATAAAATCCACACTGCAAAACTTTTGCAGCCGTTTTGTTTCCACTAAAATGACCTCCACAGGCCTGTTCATGACACATAGAAAGTATTCTATGAAATTCTTGGTCAGGGACACATTTCCTTATTATTTGATCTGCACAACGCTTAAACAGATAAGGATCCTCCCAGATGAAGTGTTTAACCTTTGAGAAGAAAAGATCTTTATCCATTCTATTCCAATGTTGAGGAATTCTTCCAGTAGCCAAAATGTTGACTATGTTTGCAAACCAAGGAGTGTGTATACTAATGGCAAAAAGTTGCTCATCAGGAAAAGATTCATTGATAGTCAACCTATCAATCTCAGCAGTTAAAATTCTGGAGAGGTGATCAGCCACCACATTTTCCACCCCCTTTTTATCTTAATCTGTAGATCAAATTCCTGTAATAGGAGAATCCACCTGATTAATCTTGGTTTGGTGTCCTTCTTAGACAGAAGGTATTTCAAGGCAGAGTGGTCAGTGAACACCACTATTTGTGAACCCAAGACATATGACCTGAATTTTTCTAAAGCAAAAACAATTGCCAGCAGCTCCTTCTTAGTTGTTGTGTAATTGAGCTGTGCATCAATCATTGATCTACTGGCATAAGCTATGACATGAGGCAGCTTATCTTTTCTTTGTCCAAGGACAGCTCCCAAAGCATAATCTGATGCATCACACATTAGTTCAAAAGGTAATGAATAATCTGGAGACTGCAATATTGGATCTGAAATCAGGCAGTTTTTTAGGAATTTAAAAGCCTTCATGCATTCATTATTGAAAACAAAAGGGGCATCTTGGCACAGCCGATGACAAAGAGGTTTGGTTATTTTACTGAAGTCCTTGATGAACCTTCTCAGAAAATCCAAAGATGTCCTAAAAAACTTTTGATTTGTTTAACAGTTTTGGGAGGTGGTAAATGTGCAATTAACTCAATTTTTGCTTTGTCCACCTCAATGCCTTTGTGGGAAACAACATGGCCAAGGACAATGCCCTGGGTGACCATCAAATGGCTCTTTTCCCATCTCAAAACCTGATTGGTTTCTTCACATCTTTGTGGTACCAATTTGAGATGGTGTAAACACTGGGAAAAACTGTCGCCATAGATTGAAAAATCATCCATAAAAATTTCCATAAATTGGTCAATCATATCAGAAAAAATGGCATACATGCATCTTTGGAAGGTAGCAGGAGCATTACAAATACCAAAAGGCATTCTCCTATAGGCAAAAGTGCCAAAAGGGCAAGTGAAAGTGGTCTTTTCCTGATCTTGTGGGTACATAGGAATCTGGTTGTAACCAAAGTAACCATCAAGAAAACAGTAATAAGCTTTTCCTGCTAGCTTATCTAAGATCTGATCAATGAATGGGAAGGGGAAATGGTCTTTTCTAGTCAGTGCATTTAATTTTCTGTAGTCAATACAGA
Source organism: Chloranthus sessilifolius (assembly GCA_021018995.1). NCBI lineage: Eukaryota > Viridiplantae > Streptophyta > Magnoliopsida > Chloranthales > Chloranthaceae > Chloranthus > Chloranthus sessilifolius. Next base: position 55,292,669 of record CM037593.1, on the reverse strand, counting down.
CTCTCCATCCAGTTGTTTGTCTGGTTGACATGAGCTCACCAGAATCTAAGGTTACAACAGTGATTCCAGATTTCTTAGGTACCACCTGTGTAGGTGCCACCCAAGCTGAATCTGAAATGGGGTAGATGACCCCTGCATCCAGCAACTTAACAACCTCTTTCATGACCACTTCTTGCATATGAGGGTTCAACCTCCTTTGCATTTCCCTAGAAGGCTTTGCATCTTCTTCCAAGTGGATTTTGTGCATGCAAATAGCCGGACTGATTCCTCCTAAATCAGCAATAGTCCAACCAATTGCCCTTTTATGTTCTTTCAAGACTATCAACATCTCTTCCTCTTGCTCCTTTGTGAGAGAGGAAGAAATAATGGCAGGCAATGATTTATGATTACCTAAGAACACATACTTCAAATTTTCTGACAGCTGCTTTAGTTCTAAATCAGGTGGGCTGAGAAAAGAAGGTAACAAAGGTACCTTAGACGTTTGTGGAAGGGGGAGAGTAGCAAGTTGCCAAGAAGAGAAACTTGCTGATTGATTAAGAGTTCCTTGCACAACATTTATTTCCTCAGAATTTGAGATACAACTTGCTTTATTTTCAGCATATCCCCAAGCATCTTTAACATCTGTGGTGAAGTCTTCACCCTGCAGAAATTGTTGTAAAGTCCCTTCCACAAGTTCATTCAATAGATCAACATGAAAACATTCTTCAGAGCTGAATTGAGGCTGTGTGACTGCATTATAAATATTTAATTTTACCTTCATGTTTCCAAATGAGACTTCCATAATACCAGACCTGCATTGAATGCAAGCATTTGTCAGCCAGAATGGTCTTCCCAAAATGAGGATGGAAGTTTTGCTTTTGGTTGGTTCCATATCCAAAACTAGAAAATCACAGGATAGAAGAATTTATCTACTCCACCAATACATCTTCAATCATCCCTACTGGCTTTCTTTTCGAGATCATGCGCTAGTTGTAACACCACATGAGTGGGTTTTAATTCTCCCAAACCTAGTTTCTCATATACAAAATATGGAAGCAGGTTGACACTAGCACCCAGATCTAATAAAGCCTTTTCAATGGTGTGTTCCCCAATAATGCAAGGGATTGTGGGGATTCCAGGATCTTGAAGTTTAGGAGGTGTAGCAATGGATAACACCTGGTTAATTCTTTCCACAGCAAAGACCTTCTTGGACAACTGTATCCTAGACTGTCTTTTGTGAGTGCAAACATCTTTCAAACATTTTGCATATGCTGGAATTTGTTTGATTGCTTCAAGCGAAGGTAAATTTATCTTGACTTGCTTGAAAGTCTCCATCATGTCATCTATTTTTGTGTTCCCTTTATCAAAAGGGGATACAGATTTCATTGCATGAGGAAATGGTAAATGAGGAACTAATCTTTCATCTCCAGCTTTAAAAGTATTTTCAAAAATTTTTTTAATTTTTTGTTTTTCATTTTTTTGGTTTTTCTGAGGTACATCAGCAACCCCACTGCTATCACTATGCTGCTCTTGATGCATATCTTTATCCTCTTCCTCATTTCTTTCTTCTTCAGTACCTACTTTGTTATCTATCATTTTTCCACTTCTCAAAGTGGTAACAGTTTTTACTTCTTCATGTGAATTAGAAGCTTCTCCAACCATGAACTGTCCTTTGGGATTGTTCAAAGGTTGGCTGGGTAACTTTCCTTCCTCTCTTTTTGCCAAAGTATTTGAAAGTCCCAATGTTTCTTCAATCTTCTTTATGCTCTTTGTGAAAATTTACGTTTGAGTTAAAGATCCTAAATTCGGAGTGAATTTAGGACTTGATCTTCAAAAGAAAGGGACCCGAGGGGTTTGAATCGGGTAGATCGCCGCATGTTGTTGTGGAATGGGTCAACAAAGTTTGGTTTGACATAAAAATTTCACGATAAGGTTGTGCAGCTTTGAAAGGCATTTAATTCTTTGGTTGTTGCGTTGTTGGATTGGTAATTCCTTGGTTCCACCTCAAATTGGGGTGTGCTCTCCATGGATATTCATTTGGCATCATCCAAATGATTGAGCAGACATGAGCTTGTTCCACCATTAAACTGGGAACTGTGATGCGTGGGGACATTGCTCAAGTGAATGAGTAGGGGACTGGCATATCAGACATGCCTCCTCTACTCTTGAAACATTTGAATTTTTAAGTGAGTCCATCAATCTATCAAACTTTGTGGTTAGATTGTCCATCTTTCTTTCCAACTCATTCACCTCATAGATCTTCCCTTTGGTGGGTTGATGATTGTTCAACCTAGCAGGATTTTTAATTTCTCTTGAGAGATTCCTGCTGAGTTGAGTTTTCACTAATCACTTCAAATAAGTCCCAAACCTCTTCAACTATTTTTTGCAAGTAAGTGCCTCCACAGGAGGCATCCACCATAGTTTTGCCTTTTTGATCAATTCCTTGATAGAAGCTTTGAACTAGCTGCCATCTAGGAATTTGATGATGAGGACATTGCCTTAAAAGTTCCTTAAATCTTTCCCATGCTTCATGGAAAGTTTCAGTTGAGTTTTGGGAGAATGAAATGATACTTTGTTTCAATTGGCTTGTTTTAGACATTGGGAAATATTTGGCTAAAAATTGACACTGCAAAACATTCCAAGAAGTGATACTGTTTGGTGCTAACATGGATAACCATGCTCTAGCTTTATCCTTTAATGAAAAAGGAAAGAGTCTAAGCTTGGTTGCTTCTGGACGAAGTCCAGCTATGTTGAATGTGGTGCAAAGAGCCAAGAATTCATCCACATGTTTGTATGGGTCTTCCTTACTCAACCCATGGAAGGAAGGAAGCATTTGGATAGTTGATGACTTGATCTCATAATTTCCTTCAACAATAGGAAATTGAATGCAAAAGGGGGAATTATAAGCACCAGGTGCAAAGTAATCCCTCAAAAGTCGAGGTTCTTCACCCATAGTAGCAGAATTCTGTGTTGTTTGTTTGGTTCGTAGTAGCCTTTCAACTTCTAAATTCAATGGGAGAATCTCGTATGAGAGTCCTCCTACCAAACATACAACTCGTAACAAAAAATCGATTATTCACAAAGAAACCTTCAGAATTCCTTTAAGTAGTTTCCCTTCTTCAAAAATCTGAATATGAATAACTACACAAGTATAAACAATAGAATAGTTTAGTACTGATAAAAATTAAAATGAAAACTTAGGTCTATCTATTTTAGAACAAATTCCCCGGCAGCGGCGCCAAAAACTTGTTGTTGCTTCTTAGTGTGCTTGATTTATGTGTGTTTTGAAAACAAATTTATAGCTGCTAAATTACAGTAGCTCTAGACTATATATAAAAAATAATGAAATATCAGCACAGTCAGAAGAGAATTAGCCTGCAAGATCAGGGCCAATTGTAGCAAGTTTTAAAAGTAAGTGAGTGAAAGATCGTCCACAGAGAATTTGTTTAAAATGTAAGATAAACCTCCAGATCTGAGCTACCAGATCTAGCTTCCTATCCTATCTAGAAAACTGATAAGATGAGAGGTTTGAATTTGTCACGTTTAACTAACTACAAACAAAGAAAAATTTAAACTAAATGATCCAGACCCGAGTTGGGGGAATGATTGAAACAAAGATGGAGAAGTAATATCTAAATCTGATTTGGTCTTTGAAATCTAATGGGAATAACTGCAGCTCAACAGAGGTGATCCAATCTTCATCTGGCTACAAGCACAGATGTAAGAGAGATAAATCTAATTCAAGGATTAGGCTTACGCTTATGGCTATGGTCTGTCCACTTTAATGGCCACAAACCATTCAATAGTCTTTAATCCAAATCCTCAATTTAGAACAATAAACATCACTACAAATGCTGTAAGAGACTAGGTTACCAACACTAATTCTTACAAGATTAATGAATCAAGGGAAATTGCTCGCACAACAATGAATCTAAAGGAGTCTAATGTACTGAGGAGATCAGAGAGAACCCTTGACATGAGTCCAATGGAGAATGCATAGTTTACAGCAACCTTTTAAAATTCATCCTTACAATTTACAGAGCACGGCTTAACAGCTCTCGGATTTGCAGTCTTGGATGCAAACTCTCCTTTGAGTTACAGCAGTATCTCACAGCTCTCAAATGCAAGTACAAAGTAGGCTATTACAAGGATTGCGTATAAGCCTCTGGCCGGAAATGGGGATTAGAAATGAAACTCAAAATCTGGATGCCTCAATTGGGCATATGCTTCGTCTATTTATAGCTTTCCCAAGGTCCAAATTTCGATGTGTATCAACCAATCGAGGTTCTCGATCTGATGACCAATGGTAGTCGAGCACGGGGATCCAGATCTGTTCTGGCCAATTAGAATTCCTCGATCTGGTTCAGCCAATCAGGTGAAAAGGGCATCAATTCTGTTATGCATTTTGAAAGTTTGTTTAGAGTTTCGAAAAGTTCCTGCCAAGTTATTCCCTCTCTAGGTGCTCACGTGTGGTGGAATATTCCTTCGCTTCATGCTTAGAACCCTCTAGAATGTCCCTAGGTTTTAAAACGTATTGGGACGCGTGCAACAGATTACTAAATTGCCCTTGTTAAAGCTGTGAATCTCCAGAATACCTTTTCACAGAGTGCTGTGACTTCTGAAGCTCTTTTCGCAATGTTCAATCTTCTCTTCGAATTGTGTTTTCTCCTTTTCGCAAAGTTCAATCTTCTCTTCGAATTGTGTTTTCTCCTTTTCACAAAGTTCAATCTTCTCTTCGAGGAGTTTAGATGCTCTTCGAAAGCTAAGCTTGGAGTTTTAGTCCTTTTCGCAGAGTTCAAGCTTCTTTACGAAAAGTGCAGGTTCTTTGCGAAAAGAACTCTGTAGTGCATTTCTCTGTTCGAATTGTTCCCTGCCTCTCTTACAGGTCTTTGCCTCTTCACTTTAGACCTTTCAACAGCTGATGAGGTTGTTTCTTCACTTCCTTTCTTTGGACTGACATGGATTGTCATCTTTTTGGCACTTTTAAGCTGCTTTTATGGTTAAGCCTGTCTTTATTGTTAGCTGCAACATTGGCACTTAAAACACTTATTTAGTTCTCTCAGAGGTCTATCAAGACATAAGTTTAGGGGTGAAAAATGGTATTTTTCACTTGTCAACACATTGTTTTTCATTTTGTACATTTCTCTCTTATAATAGATCTTCTTCTTTTGTCATTACTATTTGTCTTTGTCTTGTGTCTGTTTTGCTCCATGTTATTTCCTTTTATTTTGCCATAAATAAATCTGCTGCACACCCACCTTTGAATCAGTGGGGACACTGCTCCTCATAGGTTTGGGGGTGTGGCAGGCAGATCCTGCCAATGGAATAGTTAACCTAAGTGCAGTAGAATCATGTGAGTAAGATGGAAATGGTTCATGTTCACCGGAGAATCAGAAAAATAATGAAATTCAAAATTTTTTCCAGACTTTAGGCATTACAAACTTTTAAAATTTCACATTTCCATGATGAGATCACCAAGGAAACTCACTTGTATCAGCACTTAGTGAATCATTAGAGAGAAAAAGGTAAGGACATACTTAATAATTCAAAGGAAGACCATAACCAGTGAGATTTGGGCCTATACAAAGATTTTTTCTTTGAGGAGTGACTAAGGCAATTTCTTCTAGCTCTAAGGACTAGCTGAGTCACTGTGCTCACTAGAAGTTAGGCAACTCCAAATTAAAACAACTGACAGCACTCATGAGACTTAGGAAAGGATCAAGGCCTTCTCTTGGATAGTTTGAGCCTAAACAGACCAACCTTAAGCAACTGCCCTTGTCCATACCCCCTTTGAGCCTTAAATCCTAAATTTCTTCAAAATACACCTGAGTACTTGCACCTGAACCTATGTATCTTATTTAACCTTACCCTCACTCTGAGAATTCAGAAAGTAAAGGAACAAGAGTTGAAGATGGACTAGCTATGGTCAACATTAGGTGAATAAAGAAGAAGTACCTCAAATTCTGGCAGTATGGCAACTGAGAAAATGGTGGCATTTCAGAAAAGCAAAAATAAAATAAAAAGAAGAAAAATGCATCAAAAATAAATAAAAACAATAATGAAGAGGAGTAAGAGAGGAGTCAAGAGGGAACTTTCATTGGGAAAATTGAAATCAAGAAGAGAAACTGATCACTTCAAATCTGAAAACCTCAAAGAAGATGAAAGGAGCTAAATTAAAGAAGGTGAAGTCATGAATCACCTCCTACACCTACTGATTTCTCAATTTTGAACCCCTTTTCAACCTTCTATTCTTTTTAACCCCACTCCATAAGCCACATTACAGCCCAGTTAAAGCCCTTGTGATCCAAAGTTGAGTGAGTTGTCATATGGAGATAAAGAGTTATCCAATCTACTGTGAGAATCTGTCAATAATGCCAGAACTTCAGAGCTATGCCAATGCTCATGCTTACAGACCCATTTGGGGGATGTAACTGCTCTTGAGCTTGAGAGAAAATGAAACCCTCAACAGTTCCTTATGAGAGTATGCCCTGGAGAGTTTTGGGTTTGATCTTGAATGCATTAGGTGTGACCTATAACCTAGTTTTTGATCTAGTGATGAGCTCAGTGTTGACACACCTATGTAGTGTCTCTGGTGTAAACTGATTGGAAATGCTGTATTTTCATGAGAAGCTTATACTGTTTAAATTTCTGTGCAGCCAAGGTGTTTGAATTTCTTATATTTTTTTACTGATTCAAGGGTGACCTAACTCTGTTTCCTGATTGCTCACGTGATAATAATGCACTTTTATTAACTGTCTCATTGAGAAGTTTGTGGATGTCTTCACTGAAAACCCTTAGGAGACTTCACTCCTCCACTAGGGATCACCTAGGGGTTTAAAAGGCTTGGTACATATGCTAAATGTATCTGTGCTCCCTATGAAAGTGGCATTTAATTTCTGTAGTTGATTTAATGTAGCTTTGCTAAGGGACTAGCAAAGATTAGGTTTGGGGGTGTGTTAAGACCTGAAAAGTACCACTTTTCACCCCTTAACTTAGCCTTTGATTAGACCCTTAGCCATCTAATAAAAGTTTGTTAAGTGTTTTCTGTTGATAATAAACAGTAGTGCAATAAGGCCATAAATCATGTTAAGGATCCTGTATTGGCACCAGAGGTCCCTCAGAAGAATGAGCCATGAATCCAGACCTGAGGTAAGCCTCGCGCAGCTGACAAAGCTCCAGAAGATTCAGAAAAATATGCTTCGCACAGTCCTCGCGAAGTCTCAAGACTTCACAACAACTTCTCGCGCAATTGAGTGATAGACTAGCTTCAGAATCCTGCCTCGCGCAGCTGTCGCACTGTAGCCGTGGGATGCAAATGTCAAGAGGAGCTGTCGCGCAGTTCAGAAAAGCCTCAAAGCTATCGCAAGGATCCTCGTGAAGTTCCATTAAGAAGTGAACTTCTCGCATAGTTCTCACGCTGTTCAGGAAGAAAGCAGCCTCGCAAAGCCAAAGTTAGCCTCGCGAAGATCTATTATGAAATGGAATGCTCACGCAGTTCCCGCGCTATTCACAAGTAGAAATCCAACCTCGCAAAGCTCAATCTAGCGAGAGCTTAACTATCTACCTCACGACTGCTCAAAGCATCAAGAAGCTATAACCCCGTGACGTCTAAAGTTTTAATGCTAACTCTTCCTCGTGAAGTCAGTGTTACCACGTGACAAGTCTGGGAATCGACCGTAACCTGGCGAAGCTCTGAACTCCAATTTCCATCATTTTATAGAGGACATTCTGGGGATTTCCAATGATTAGGGCACACACTCCCACGCTCAAATCTCTGTGCACGCGCCCCGAGGCATCCAAGGATCATTAATAGGCCACGTGGCATTGCTAAAATTAGGGTTTCCTAACCCTAATGCGCTGCCACACCCACTACTATATAAACCTAAGCCTGGTTTAGGTTTAGGGACCTTTTAAACTTAGACCCCCGGAAGAGCTCAGACCTTATCACTGATAAGAGATCTGAGATCATTTTCTTTTCTGTTCTTCTGTAGTTATAAGTAGTTTTCCTTTTTCTTTTTCTTCTCTCCATGGCCCAGCACTTGCTGGCCATGCCTATGTATGTTATTGAGATTACATTAATTGAATTTATGATTGGGTGTTGTACTTTTATGGGATTTGTGTGTTTATGAGCTGTTCTGTGCAAGGCTGGAGCCTTATGATCTGCCATTGCTTTGGCTGTGATTCAAAGCAATGGAGGACTAATTCTAAGGACCCATTCAGATCTAAGTGACCTGTGTGTCTCGGCTATCATGGTCCGATACAGCCTTAGCCCCACCACAGGACCCACTAGATCTGAAATCCCCATGGAAGCCTGAGCTGGTAGCCTTGTGACCATGGTGGTGGCAGCAATATTCTTGTTTTGTTTTGGGCTCCGTGAGGAGGATAGCCTCTGGGATAGTCTGTGACCATTCAAGTGGACAGGTTATAGCCTTAGGGTGAATCCAATCCGCCGATCCAAAATGGATCCTTCTTCTCTGAGCCTGAGCTTGTAGCCTGGTAGGAGATTGTACAGAGGCAGACTCTCCTATATTAGCATAGACCAGCCATCAGATGGTAGATCTGATCTGGGTATGGAGATTGTAGGCTTGTGACTGGACCATTGTAGTCCCACTCAAGCAATGGACAGCTAGATCTAAGGTGGTACTCAATCTCTTGCTGGTTCTATGTGTCTGGGCTATCATGGTCCTATACAGCCTTAGCCCCATGCATAGAGCTTTAGAGGTTGAGGTTCCCTATGGATTCTTGAGCTTGTAGCCTAGATGAAATAGTGCCTACAATGATAAACTTGTTTTGACCCATCTCTGGATTGTGGTTCCCCTATGGGATAGTCTGTGACAATTTAAGCGTTTCAGTTACATGTTACTATTGATTGGATGTACAAGAGAAATGTGTTCTTTCTCCTCTTTGGTGATAATCTTACATTAGACGGGATTTCTATCTTGTGGACTACAATAATAGAGATCTGAACTCAATAGCATACTTCTCACCCTTTTATATTTATTTTCCCACACTCCATCCATCTTCTCAACCCTTTCTGTAGTTAATTCATTAGGCTACCTTAAGATACTTAGAATAAGTGACTCTAAACTCCCTTCCTTTTAAGACTGCCAAATTTGTAGTCAGATCTGGAGGGACTACTAGAGATGGCTCCCTTGGAGCCGTAGATCACTTTTCCCTGTGGGACAAACTCTTACTTATCAAAACTTGCTACAAATGTACCTTGTATCTTGTAGGTCTAGGATTTCTCAGTTGTGCTGATTTCATCCCCTATTTTACTTTGATTTTAAATTGCTTTTACAACGAATAAATAAAGTAAGCACACTGGGGTCGCAACAGTATCTTCACTGAAAGCCCTCAGGAGACTTCACTCCTCCACTAGGGATCACCTAGGGGTTTAAAAGGCTTGGTACATATGTTAAATGTATCCGTGCTCCCTACGAAAATGGCTTTTCTATTTCTTAGAATAGTTGTTTTAATTTTCCCTTTGCTCAGGGACTAGCAAAGATTCGGTTTGGGGATGTATTATTCACTAAAAAGTACCACTTTTCACCTCTTAACCTAGCCTTTGATGGACCTTGAAGCCCACTAATAAACATGTGTTAAGTATGTTTTACAGTTGGTAATAAAATGTGCAACTTAATGTAAAATCCTTGCTTTTTGACCCAAAAGAGAGTGGGAGAGTACAAGCAAAGATGACAGCTGAGCCAAAGCCTGATGGAACCCCTTGGTAGTGCTCACCATGGTGACTCACTGTTGGGGATCATCATTGACCAATCTAGCAGATGAATGAAGATTAGCTGAGAAGGGAGGAAACTGTGATAGCAACAAGTGTAATGCACTAGAGCAGCAAAAGATGGACTTCACAGAGTTGAGGAGCTTCCTCGCGAAGCTAAAGATGCAGTGGAAGAGGCCCTCACAGAGATAAGGCATGTAATCAAGAGGTGAGTTGTAAAGCCATCGCGAAGATCTTGCAGCTTTAAACTCTCAGAATCTGCCCTCGCGAAGCTCTTGCGAAGATCGAACCCCAAAGAAGCTACGCGCAGAACACTGCGAGCTCATATGCATAAAGAACCAAATGTCACCTCGCGAAGTTCTCATGTGGCCCGTGATGAGAGAGATGCCCAGATTCGTCTTGCGCAGATCTCGCACACCCTGGAGCCTTAAAAATTACTATGCGAGTGCAGGAGCTCACCTGCGCGAGTACTTAGCGAGAAAGAGCTTCTGAAGCTCTACTGTGTGAGAAATCCTGCTGCTCCAGATTGTCTCCGCGACAACATTGTGATGCGAAGCAATTGAGCAATTCACTAAAAGTTCTACTGTGCAAATGAGCCCTTCGCATCAGTCAAAGCCAACTCCGTAAAGGCAAAACAATTGCACGAATGAGCTAAAAGCAACTCCCAGCCCCGAGAAGCATGAGCTCTCAACTTCTTAGTTTTATTCAAGGACCTTTTGATATTTTCCTAAGGCTAGGGCACACTTCTCAAGGTGCAAATTTTGAGGCATTCAAGGGTTGTAATAGTGCCACGTCTGCTGAAAAAATTATGGTTAACCTCTTACGAGCCAAGGCCATTTTTAGAGAGTATATCAGTTGTACTTAGAGTTTATTATTTTCAACTTTCCTTCATCCTCTGCTGACTGAGAGCTTTAGCAGGCTAAGGTTAGGGTTTGATCACCTCTGTTTTCTTTTTTTTTTCTTCTCTCTTAGCTTAGCACTTGCTGGCTAATCCCCCTGTAAGCAACTATGTTTAGTTTTGTTTCAGTTTTGTAATAGATTATGCATACATTGGGATCTTGGACGAGCAGTTGTGTATGGGCTGCAGTCAGGAGATAGTTCATTGTAAGTTTTACTGTTATCAATGAACTGCTATTTTAATGTTTAATCAAATCTATAGATCCTATGATTTCTTTAGATGTCTATAGGATACATGTATATGGGACTAGACCATTTAATTTCTAGTAGGTCTTTCATTTGCCATCTGATTTCCCTTAGTTTGATAGACACATGAAAAGCAATGCTGGATCTGTAGTGAGATCTAGGGAGCTCGGAGGCCTGCAGACCATGGTGGTTACAGTTGTTTTCATGTTCTTTCTCAGGCCTTTATGGGATGCATAGACCAATGGGATACCCTATGACCATTCAAGTGGATAAAGTATAGCCCTAAGGTTGTGTCCATCCACATTTTTGAGAAGGATTCTTCTCCCTTGCATATGAGCATCGAGAGCCTTATGAGGAGGTTTGTATAGTAGCTGGCTCCCCTCTGCTCTACCTAATTGATATCAGATATTAGATCTGATCTCTTGTAGTAATTGCAGCTTGAGGCTGAGTCATTGCAGGCTTTTTGTAGCAATGACCAGCTGAGCTAAAGGCCTTATTCAAACTGTTGCATGGTCCTTTTTGCGAGCACTAGTGAGCAGTATGCCTTAGCATAGCACTCAGGATCTTATGGGTTGGAATACCTACGGATGTCAGCCAGGTCTGTGTGCAGATCTGGGGAGCTTGTAGCACTGGCCTTACATAGCGCTGCAATAGTATTCATGGCTAGAGCTGGTATAGTGGCTATGGAAATGATCAGTCCACTCTTCTGAATTAGACTAGCGAATTTCTGATTTAACTAATGAAATTTGACAGACTCTATCAGATACCCTGTGACTATTATAATGGACAGAGTATAGCCCTAAGAGCACCCCAAATGGCATGGGTTAAACTGGGAGCTTATACCTTCTTGAGGCTTTTAATAGAGTCTCAACAAGGGGCACTACAGTGACAGACTAAATCTGAGTTACATTACTGTATCATTAACTCTAGCTTAACCTGCTTACTTCTCATAATTTTTGTATTTTTTTTTGACACACTACCACCATCTTCTTCTCAACTCTTTCTTTAGGATAAGCCTGCACTATATTTTCCCTCTTTGTGTAAATTTAGTGTAGTCATGACACCCAACTCCCTTTTCTTAGGATTGTCTGATCTAAAGGCCTACTATCAGTGCCCAATTTGGGCTCTTGATCATTTTCTCTATGGGACAAACTCTTACTTATCAAAACTTGCTACAATAGACCCTGAATCTTGCAGGTCTATGATTACTTTAGTTGTGCTGAATCCGTTCTTTTATATTACATTGTTTTCAATTGATTTCCACCACACAATAACATAAGCACACCTTCGCACCAAGTAAAATAATGCAACAGCGCCCTGTCCAGCACGCTATTGATTTTATACTCAGGTGCTTGCTGAAGTTATTAAAGTGATGAGATGGTAAAATCAGAATACAAAAGTGAAGTGAAATGGCTATGAAATCAACAACCTAAAGTACACACAGCCTACAAGATATAGGGCTATTGTAGCAAGTTTTAAGTAAGAGTTTGTCCCACAGAGTTATTGATCTAGAACCCATAATTGGGTATAATAGTAGGCCTCTAAATCTGGCTACAGATCTGACAATCCTAAGGAACGGGAGTTGGGTGTCACAACTACACTAAATTACCTACTAAAATAAAAGAAATAAAGTGCAGTCTTATCCTAAAGAAAGGGGTATGAAGAAGGTGGTGATGTTGTGCATTAAAATAAAGATAAAAGGATGGGAAGTAAGCAGTGTAAGCTAAAGTTAATTTAGTTATGTAACTTAGATTTTGAGTTGTCTCTGCAGTAAACCCTTACTGATGTGCTATCAAAAACCTCAGTAAGGAAGAAGAATCCGAACTAACCCATGTCATTTATACTACTCTTAAGGCTATACTCTGTCCACTTAAATGGTCATAGACTATCCAATAGAGTTTGTCAAATCTCATTGATCAAATCAGAAAACTAACCTAATTGAAAGGAGTGGACTGAACTGAAGGCTATAATATATCCACTTAAATGATCACAGACTATCCAATAGATTTCCTCCAACCAATGAATTAAGTCAGGCTATGAATACCATTGTAGACACTATATTTGTCAGGCTACAAGCTCCCTAGATCTATTAAAGATTTGACAGGCATTCATAGGAGCAAACAGACTTTGAAAACTAGGCAGAAACCACAAGGTATCTCAGGCTGAATGAGGATTTAGATTCAGCTGGTCATTGCTATAAAAGGCCTGCAATGACTCAACTCACAAGTCTACAATCACTACATCTCTTCACAGAATCCCAAAGATTACACGACCCATTACAAAACTGAATAAAATTGCACCTAACTGCTTACAAAGGATTTAGCCAGCAAGTGATGAGCTAAGAGAGAAGAAAAAATGTAAAAAGAAGTGATCAAACCCTAACCCTAATCTGCTTGAGCTCACCACAGACAGAGATTGAAGGAGAGATGATAATTCTAAGCTATAAGTACAACTTATATACTGACTCCTAATGCCTTAGATTAGAGCAGAGTAAATACTAATTTTTCTAGCAGATGTGGTACTGTTAATACCCTTGGATGCCTTGGAATGTGTGCCTCAAGATTCGAGCCTCCGGATGTGTACCCTAGACTTAGGGAAATCCCAAAAGGTCTATTAAGACCTGAAAAGTACCACTTTCAACCCCTTAACTTAATCTCTGTTAGACCATTAATCATTTAATAAAAGTGTTTTAAGCAAGTTCTGTAGGTAATAAGTAGTAGCTGCCAATAAACCCCTAACCATGCCAAGAAGCTCACTGTTGCCCCAGAACTACCTCAGCAGAACGAAGGATGAACCCAGACAGAGAGTTGGCTGAAGCATAGGCACATCCAAGCAGAAATACATCAAGAAGAATGCCTCACGCAAATGTCACAGGGTTCAATTGAACCAGAGATAATGCCTTCGCCCAGTTGTCGTGAGCCCCTGGAGGAGGCATAATAATTGGTCGCACAGTTTGCGCGCCGTTCTTGCGCGGTTTGGTACTAGGAAGAATTGAAGAGCAGGCTTCGCGAGGTCCTCGTGAGGCTCAGTCTAAAGCATTCGTGCAGACTCGCACAGCTCAAAAGAAGAACCGTTAAGTTTCGCACGACTCACTCAGGAGAGAGAGCTTAAGGTATTCCTGCCTGCAGTTGTCGCGCAGTGGCCATGAGATATAGACCTTCTGAGAAATGCTCGCGCAACCTAGAAACTCATGAACACTGCTTCTTCGCAAGGATCTCTCGTGAGATTCACCAAGGGATGAACCGCGCAAGCAATACCCGCGCCATTCAAAGCTGAAAGAGCAATCTCGCGATAGCCATTTGTATTCCACGATGACTAAAATGCCAATCCCGCGACTGCATGAATTTCAAGACAATTCAACCCTGCGATGCAAATTTTACCACGCGGAAATTGTGCAGTGACAGACTCCCCTATAGTTGAATGGATCCGCCATCAGATTGTAGATCTAAGTTGGCTGTAGAGATTGTAGGCTTATGACTGGATCATTGCAGTCTTTCTAAAGTAGTGAACAACCATGCTTAAAAGCTAGTACTCAAACTCTTGCTAGTCCTGTGTGTCCAAGCTTGTCCACTTTGTAGGCCTAGCCCCACACACAGAACTTTAGAGGATGAGGTTCCTATGGATTCTTGAGCTTGTAGCATGGATGAAGTAGTGCCTACAATGGTAAACTTGTTCTGACTGACCTCTGGATTATGGTTCCCCTATTGGATAGTCTGTGACCATTTGAGTTGACAGGTTATAGCCTTAAGGGATTGGATCATGGCACAGGAGTGAGTCAGATTCTTTCTCCTCTTTAATGATAATGTAGCCATTGGACAAGATTTCTATAGCAATAGATATGAGTCTGAGTTACAAGACCCCATCAGATCTGTATCTAATAATATACTTCTCACCCTTTTTCATTTATTTTCTCACTCCACCACTCTTCTTGACCCTTTCTATAATCTAAACAGTCAGTTGCCTTAAGATTAAGATTATAGTGACCCTAAATCCCCTTCCATTTAGGATTGCCAGATTTGTAGTCAGATCTGGAGGGCCTACTAAGGATAGCTCCCTTGGAGCTTTAGATCAACTTCCTTATGGGACAAACTCTTACTTATCAAAACTTGCTACAACAGGCCCTGTATCTTGCCGAACTATGCATATTTTAGGCTTGTTGCTCCGTAATCATCACTCTACCTTTCACTCATTTTTCATTTACCCCATTCTTATCACTGTCTTTAGTAAAGTCAGTAGCAAGCACTTAAAATATCCCAACAAGTTTTTGGCGCCGCTGCCGGGGATATTGATCTTTTAGTAGACTCTAGATTTTTTATTCTTTATTCTTTGGTAGATGTACTTGTGAATAATTGATACTGCTGATTTACATTTAGAATTTTTCTTGCAAATCTGGACCGTAGCAGAGAAGGAGACTGGAATTGCATTGAGAGTCTAGCTACCTCTGTTTGCACTTCTCTAACTTTCAAAACCTCAGTTTATTTCTCCTTTGAAGATTCCATAAGTAGTTGATTAGGATAGTTGTAATTTTTTTTATGCAATGTGCTTGCGAATAGTTTCCCCTGCTATTGGTGTGTGTGCATGTTAGGAAGGAGATCCCTCAGTCCTACATTAGAGCTTGCTAACCCTGAGATTGAAAGGGGTAGAAGACCGAGAAGGCACAGACACACCACAATCGAGCCCCCTATTGAAATAGAGACAACAATTATGGGTGAAGAGAAACCTAGAACATTAAAGGAATTGAATGCTCCGGATGATTTCAATTCTCCATTTGGCATTCAATTCATAGATGTTCAGGGTAATTACGAAATCAAAACTTCCATCATCCAAATGCTTCCCTCTTTCCATGGGCTTAGCAAGGAAGACCCTTACAAGCACATTGACCAGTTCTTGGCCCTGTGCATGACATTCTCCACTGCTGGTTTGGGACCAGAAGCCACTAGGTTAAGGCTCTTTCCTTTTTCCCTAAAGGACAGGGCCATGACTTGGTTATACACTCTCCCAAACAACAGCATCACTTCCTGGAAAGACCTCTAGACAAGATTTCTGTCTAAATTTTTCTCAGAGACCAAAACCAGCCAGTTGAAGAAAGGCATACTTGCTTTTGCCCAGTCCCCAACTGAAGACTTTAATCAAGTCTGGGACAGATTTGAGGAGATGTTCAAACAATGTCCCCACCACAAGATCCCTGACTGGCAGCTTGTCCAGTGCTTCTACAATGGGATTGATGAGAAGAGCAGAGACATAGTAGATCCCTCTTGTGGTGGAACATACATGCATAAAATAGCTGATGAGGCATGGGACTTGTTCGAGGTCATAAGTGCAAATGCTTTCCAGAAGATGTCCTCATCTAGAACCGTTCAGGAGCCTCCTCCTAAGCTGGGGCTTACTAAGACTTCTAAAGGAAAAATTTATGTAGTTAGGGGAAATGATGACCTGATAATGTAGATGGCCAATCTTACTGAAAGATTTGATAAACTTTTGACTGTGGTGTAACCCAGAATGGCTGCACAAGTGATGGAGGCATGTTTGATATGCCAATCTCCACAACACACAGTGGAAGAGTGCCCATCTGCAGGGCAATACCCTGAGTTTGTAATGGAATAGGCTGCTGCTGCCCAATCTTTTGGACAGTAACAATCTGGTGGCTACAATAAAAAACCATATGGATACTAGCACCAGAATGCTGGTTAACAATGGAGAGACCACCCAAATTTGAGGTGGAGGCAAGACAATTATGTTCAACCACAACAGATGTTGGCCTTACCTCAAAGGCCCACGACTGACTTTAACGAGGCTATGCCCAAGGTCAAATTTCCAACAATGACTCCGACAACAAAATCAATTGGTAGTTCCCCCACCTCAGCCCCAAAGTGCTTCTTTCGAGGACCAGGTTTTGGCCCAATTGCAAAGCCTTGGACCCTTGAATCAGACTGTGACTTCTCACAGTCAAAGCATCAAGAAAATAGAAGAGCAGCTTGGCCAAATAGCCAATGCTCTGGCTAAAAGAGAGGAGGGCAGGTTGCCAAGCCAATCAGTAGCCAACCTAAAGGGTCAGTATTCCATCAGAGAAGGCTCCTCAAATTTTGAGGGGGCCAATGCCATCATAGCCTTAAGGTCTAGCATGCTGGTAGACAACTAGGTGGGAAAGGAACAAGGAGAGGACTTTTCTAAGGAAATGTCCAGTGGAAGTGATAAAGACTTTGTTAGGGAACAATGTCAAGAAATGCCTGCTACCCTTTAACAAGGGAAAAATAAAGAGGTTGTTGTTAAGCCTCAGCAGGAGATAAAAATAGAAAAAAGACAAAAATAAAAGTTCAATCATAGGCTTGCAGCTAAGGAACCAGCAGTACCTCAGCTGCCATTTCCTCAAGCTTTGAGTGGCCCTGCCCCTTTTGATAAGGGTCAGGCATAGATCGAGGAAATGATGGAGACCTTTAAGCAGGTCAAGATAAATTTACCCCTGCTTGATGTAATCCGACAGGTCCCAGCCTATGCAAAGCTTCTGAAAGACCTCTGTACTCTGAAAAGGAATGCCAGAGGCCATTTGTCCAAAAAGGTCTTTGCGACTGATACAATTAATTCTGTATTAACTATGACAATTCTTGAGAAGTTGCAAGACCCAGGGATACCCACTATTCCCTGTATCATTGGAGACCACATGATTGGGAGGGCCCTTTTGGACCTTGGAGCCAGTGTTAACCTGCTGCCATACAGTGTGTATCAGTAGCTAGGTTTGGGGGAGCTCAAGCCCACCCCTATTGTTTTATTGATGGCTGATAGGTCTAAGAGGAAACCCATGGGAGTGGTTGAGGATGTCCTAGTGGGGGTAGACAAGTTCTTCTACCCTGCAGACTTCCTTGTTTTGGACATGGGTTGCAGCAAGAGTACATCCCCAATACCTGTTATTCTGGGCAGACCATTCTTGGCCACTGCCAATGCATGCTTTCAATGCAGGTCTGGGATCATGGAGGTCACTTTCAGACATATGAAAGTTGAGCTTAATGTGTACAACAGTGCAAAGTACCCTCGGCTGGACAATGAGAAATGCTTTGCAGTAGATGTACTAGAAGAAATTGTTGAAGAAGAATTACCCACTCTGCTTGAGTGGAATAATATTATCACTGATTTAACTGAAGTTTGGAACATGGTGGAGGAAGGAAGCCTAGCTTTAATGCCAGAAGACATACCCCTAGTGAGGTCTTACATGGGCTTGACATTCAATTGGAAACCTACATTGCTGCCCCTTCCTCCAACCAACAATACACCAATCTTGCCATCCATCCAACACGCCCCTGATCTGGAGCTCAAGAAGCTGCCAGAGACATTGAAATATGCTTTCCTCGAGAAAGAAGAGAAACTTCCTGTAATTATCTGCTCTTCTCTTACCAGTGAGCAAGAGGAGGAATTGCTAACAGTTTTGAGGAAGCACAAGAAAGCAATTGGCTGGATCATTGCTGATCTAGGAGGGATTGATGCATCAATCTGTATCTATAGGATTCATCTAGAGGAGGGCTCAACACCCTCCAGGGAAATGCAGAGGAAACTTAATCCTCACATACAGGAGGTGGTCCTGAAAGAAATTATTAAATTGCTGGATGCTGGGGTAATTTACCCCATTTCTGACTCTGAATGGGTGGCACCAATCCAGGTGGTACCCAAGAAGTCTGGCGTCACAGTGATAACAACAGAGTCTGGAGAGTTGAGACCAGCCAGGGAGACCACTGGCTGGAGAGTTTGCATCGATTATCGAAAACTCAACTCTAAAACTAGAAAAGACCACTTCCCTCTCCCTTTTATTGATCAAATTTTCGATAAGTTGGCTGGGAAGGCTTTTTACTATTTTCTTGATGGGTACTTAGGGTACAACCAGATCCCTGTGCACCCTTTGGATCAAGAGAAAACTACTTTTACTTGTCCTTTTGGCACCTTTTCTTACAGATGGATACCTTTTGGACTGTGTAATGCCCCAGCCACCTTCCAAAGGTGTATGTATGCAATTTTTTCTGATATGATTGACAAATTCTTGGAAATTTTCATGGGTGATTTTTCGGTTTATGGTGATAGCTTTGACCAATGTCTACAACACCTCCATCAAGTCATACAAAGATGTGAAGAGACCAATTTGGTCTTAAGTTGGGAGAAGAGCCACTTCATGGTAACACAAGGAATTGTGTTGGGCCATGTGGTCTCTAAAGATGGAATTGAGGTAGACAAGGCCAAAGTTGACCTCATTGCAAGTTTTCCCCCTCCAAGAACAGTCAAGCAAATCAGATCCTTCCTTGGGCATGCTAGATTCTACAGGAGGTTTATCAAAGACTTCAGTAAAATTTCTAAACCATTGTGCCACCTGCTCTGCCAGGATGTGCCCTTTGATTTTTCTGCTGAATGTCTTGAGGCTTTTGAAAAGTTAAAAATCCGCCTCACCTCTGCTCCTGTACTCCAAACACCTGACCATACCTTGCCCTTTGAGTTGATGTGTGATGCATCTGACTTGACAATAGGTGCTATTTAAGGCCAGAGAAAGGATAAGCTGCCGGTGGTCATTGCATATCTCAGCAAATCACTTGCTGAAGCTCAGCTGAACTACATAACCACTGAGAAAGAGCTTCTAGCAGTGGTTTTTGCTGTGGACAAGTTTAGACCTTACCTACTTGGGTCTAAAACTGTCATCTTCACTAACCACTCAGCATTGAAGTACCTACTATCCAAGAAGGATGCAAAGCCCAGATTGATTAGATGGATACTCCTGTTGCAAGAGTTTGACATCGAAATCAAGGATAAGAAGGGTGTAGAAAATGTGGTGGCTGACCACTTGTCCAAAATTATGTTGGAAAAAAGTGTTGATGACCTAGCTACAAATGATGTCTTCCCGGATGAGCAGCTATTAGCCATCCAGTCTTTAGTTTCCTGGTATGCACATATTATCAATTATCTAGTTATAGGCAAGATTCCTGCCCATTGGACAAAAATGGAAAAAGACCTGTTTTTCTCACAGGTCAAATTCTTCTTCTGGGAAGAACCTTGCTTGTACAAGTACTGTGCAGACCAAATCATTTGGAAGATTTCCCCAGTATTCTGGCTATGTGCCATGAAAATGCCTGTGGGGGTCACTTTAGTGGCAGAAAAATAGCTGACAAAGTGTTGCAGTGTGGGTTCTATTGGCCTTCTCTTTTCAGAGATGCCAATACACATTACAAGACCTGTGAAAGATGTCAGAAACTAGGAGGGCTGTCTAAAAGAAATTCACTGCCATTACAGCCCATCCTTGTTGTAGAATTTTTTGATGTGTGAGGTATTGACTTTATGGGCCCCCTCCCTCCTTCAAATGGTTTTCATTTCATCTTAGTGGCAGTCGACTATATTTCCAAATGGGTAGAAGCCATTGCCACAAGAACTAATGATAATTAGGTTGTCCTCAAGTTCATAAAGCATAATATCTTCTCCAGATTTGGTACCCCTAGAGCCAATATCAGTGATGGGGGGAGTCATTTCTGTAACAGAAATTTCGTGAGCTTGCTCAAGATATATTCTGTCACCCATAGGATTGCTACTCCCTACCACCCACAAACCAGTGGGTAAGTTAAATTTTCAAATAGGGAGATCAAGCATATCATTGAGAAGACTGTGAGGACTGATAGGAATGATTGGGCTGACAAGCTTAATGATGCACTGTGGGCTTATAGGACTGCCTATAAGACCCCCATTGGTATGTCCCCATTAAGACTGGTCTATGGCAAGGCCTGCCATTTCCCAGTGGAGTTAGAACACAGGGCCTATTGGGCCATCAAACATTTAAATCTAGATCTAACTTCTGTTGGTCTTCACAGGTTGCTACAACTGTCCGAATTGGAAGAACTAAGGATGGATGCGTATGCCAATGCTAGGATCTACAAGGAAAGGTCCAAAACTTTCTTTGACAAAGGGTTGTTGAGAAAGAGTTTCATTGCTGGTGATAAGGTTTGGTTGTTTAACTCCAAACTTAAGTTTTTTTTGGGCAAATTGAAATCTAGATGGGAGGTCCTTACATTGTCATGCATGTTTCCCCATCTGAAGCTGTGGAAATCAAGGATCTCAAGTCTGGGAGAACCTTGAAAGTGAGCGGTCAGAGGCTTAAGCCTTGTTTTGAAAAACCTGTTGAACCCATGGACACCATTCACCTTCAAGAAGATCCTTCTTCAAATTGATCCACAGGTGTGTCATTACTGTATCATATGTATGTTGTTTTTGGTTGATTTATCTTGCTTTCTTTTGTTTCTATTCTTTAGAATTTCTTCGTGGTCTTATCTGAATCTGGACCAATCTGTTTTGAACTTTTGATTCATGGTTTCATTCTTACTATTTTTCAATTGATAGCTTCTATTGCATGCCTAATGTTGGAGGTTGTTTTTGATTGGATGATTGAGTTTACATGTGTCTAGAGGTAGCCATAGGAGAGAGTCATGCCCATGATCTAACCACATTCAAACAGGAAAAGGGGCAGAACAGAGAGCACATGCTCTCTGTTTTATACCTTACTGTCGCTGGGTACAAAATGAAAGTCTGGGAGACTATCGCGAGATTCAAAAGCTATCGCGAGGTTAAAAAGGAAGCTTGGGAGCATGTCGCGCAGTTTGCATAGAAACATTCAATGCCTATCGCAAGATTCATGTGTACCTGACAACCTCTCGCGTGGTCCACATCGAGCTATTCAGTAGTTATCACGAGATTATCAGGATGTCGCAAGGTTCATAAGGTAAACTGGGAGATTCTCGCACAATTCAACAAAAATACTTCATTTACTGTCGTGAGAATCTAAGTCTGTCCCGAGATTCAAAATGAACCTCAGAGCTTTTTACGCAATCCAAAAGAAACCTAGGAGGCGCTAGCGCGATTCGCATGAATTAATCAACACCTTTGCTAGGTTCATTTCCAAACCCGCGACCAGATGTTCCAAAGCGCGCCGAGCTTTGCGATAAGTATTTCAACCATGCACTTTGTCCCTTTTTCATTATTTTCATCCTTCTTCCCTCTGTGAAACCCTAACTTCTGGAGCTCTCCCCTCCAGCATCACTCCTACAGCTCATCATTCACTTCACAATTCTATAGAGTTGTTCCTAACATCACCCCTATCCATTGCCCTCTGCTCAGAGATCTTGAGGTGCCCTGTGCATCAAATTAAACCAAACCCTAGATTTTAGCCTCCGTTTCTCATACTATAGGACAGAGTTAGATATGGCTCCAAAATCTGCACAGAAGAGAAAAGGGAAGGACAAGGACCCTGCAGAGACCACCCCTAAAAAGGCCAAGACTTCAAAGTCCCCCAAAAAAGGAAAGGAAGTGGTTGAGGAGGCGACGGTACCAACCACAAAGTTCTCTACTCCTTCTGAGATCATGGAGTCAATTCCATTGGAGCCTGAAACAGCCTTTGATGTACCCTTTTTTAAGAAAGAATCTCTCACTGCCCCTGCAGTACAGTTTATAAGCAAAGTAGGCATGATGCCATTGATGAGAGGAATTCCAGCACTAGCCTATCCCAGGCTAGTGCAGCTATTTTATCAGCACATCAAGGTCAAGAAGGACAATGATGGACAAGGGTGCTTGCTAGTGTTAATTGATGACTTTGATATATTAGTACGCCCCAAGATGATTGCTGAAGTGTTGGGCATCCCAGCAGCATTCAATCCTAGCTGTGGATATGGCCCCCCTCTGAGTGCATCGATCGATATAATTGTGCGGGCCCTGACTAGAGTATTTAAAGCCACCGGGGACTTAATCAGAAGAAGAAAACTAGAACCTGAACTGTTGTTCATTGACCAAGTCCTGCGGAAGAACATATATTGCTCAGGACATCAGCAGGAAAGGAGAACCCCCATTGCGAATGCTGTCTACTCCTACCACATGGGCCATGGCTTCCATGCAGTTTGACTAATTTTTGAGGCTATGAAAGACGTAGTAGAAAAGTTAGGGTCAAATAAGAAGCCTCACACTCTACCCTATGCAAGAATCATTACCTTGCTGCTGATCAAGGGGGGCTACAGGATAGGAAGGACTGAGAAGACCACCACCCTTTCCCCTACTACCTTTGCCAAAAGGCAATGGAGAATCAGCAGGAGCTTGATGGGGGACCAGAAAAAGAAAAAAATTAAGGCTCAGGCTCTGCCCAAGCAAGCAGAAGAGGCAGCCGGATCAGGATCCATCCCTGCTACAAAGGAGGTGCCCCCAGAGCTTACCACTTCCATAGCTGTAGCAGCACCTGTTACCCTTGCATCCACCACCCCTCTTACATCCATCTCTCACCCCCCTCTATTTCCATTCTCCATGCCCACTCCGCCTTCACCTGTGCTTGGTCCATGGGAGGACTCACCATCCCCTACCTTACCTCAGTACACAGCCACAAATCCCCCCTTATCTCCACCCAAGCCTACCCCCCACTCATCTCCTACAAAATGAAAGACCCTTGAGACCATCGCAACCACCTCCCAGACACCACCCTCAATCCCCTCTATCCCCATTGACACACCCCACCTTGCAGAAACCACCACCGCAGCCATATCTACTACATCCCCCCTCACAGACATCGACTTAACCCTTAACACATCCATAGGCTTCCAAGCCTTTATATCTACCTTCCTTGAAACAATACCAGCCTACTACACCCCTCTCTCAGACTCCCCAACTACCTCCCAACATCACTCCCCAGAACCCCCCTCTTCCCCTCCCTCCACTTTCTATCATGCACCTTCCTCATCTTTCCAACCCGTACCCTCTTCTTCACATACCCAACCTCCTATCCCTGACACACTACCCCAGCTATCCACCAATACCTAAAAACAGGATCAGATGCAATCTGAACTAACCTCCATCCAATCCACCCTACACACCTTAACTAGCCCACCCATCCCTCCACCACCCGGTCCACCCCAATCACAGACAGACACAAATGACTTCCTCGACATTACCCCCCACCATCACCATTAACTCTTACCCACCCATTTCCTTTAATACCTTTCCCAATTTCCATTTTCCATCCCCCATCACCCCCAACTCCTATTGAGCCTACATCATTTTCCTTTCCCCCTATACCCTCCATCCCCCCTCTTATCCTACCCCCCGCACCTTCTCTACCAAATCTACACAAACAGACCTAGAACCTGACCCCATTCCCCCACCACTTGACTTCCCTACTATCATCCCCCCTTCTCCTCCCAGGACCAAGCACACTTTCCTCCTTTCACCTACTATCTGCCCATAGCTCCAAAACATCATTTTTATAGCCCTCCCTACCTCACCATCCTCCATCACATGAGGGATAATGCTTACTTGAGGAAGGATGTCCTGAGGGGCATGGCCAAGCTTCGCCAATCAATTGAGAACCCCCAGCTAGAGTAGATTAATAAAATGACGGAGGAACACCGACAGCAGCATCTGGGCATCTTATTGGGGTGGACAAACATTTTGGACGCCTACCAAAAGGCCAAGGCTATAGCTACTTATCATCAGATAAATTGGGAGTCTGCAGCGAATAATGAGCAAGAATGCTTGAAAAACGGCTTAACAATGCACAGGAGATCCAAAAAATCCAAAAGGAGATCCATGAGACTGACATCCTCAAACATCAAATCCAGATCGCCTCATTGGAATCTGCATTGGCTGCTGCCCGAAATGAACCTCTGCAGCCGACCCCCATCTCTGTTCACATACTTGAGCCTGAGCCAACTACAACTCCAGCTCCACCTGCCCAATCTGAGGAAGCAAAACCTAAGCCCCAGCAAGACAAAGGAAAAGCTCCTGCTTCACCTCCTACGGAGTAGCCTCCAACTACAGAGCAACCTACCCCTACCACGGCCTCTGCTAAACCACCACAGAAGCAAACTTATCCTCAGCAGAGGAAAGTCACTGCCAAGAGGTATGCTCCCAAAGCTGTCCCTTTAAAAATTGGCAAAGAGCCTGCTGCCCAGTCTGAAGAGGCACAGTCCCCTGCCCAACCTGAGTCCACTGGAAATGGGAAGTCCCCAGTGGTCCCCACAGAAGAAGCCAAAGGCAAAGGGAAACGAAAATCCCTGCCACCCCCCTGCTAAGCGCAAAGGAAAAGCTCCCAAGCCACTAAAAGTAAGGGTGAGGGCACCTATATCTCCAAATGCACAGAAAATACCTGCCGAAAAGAAAAAGGAGAGGGAGGAAAAGAAGAAATAGGACAAAGCTGCCCTTAAGGCACAAGCCAAAAAGATGGGCTGGGATTTCCTTACAGATTAGATTCAGATTAGATCCTAGCTTCTAGATTGTATATTAGGTTTTTCTTCTTGTAATTACATTTGTAACTATTTTTATTACACTTTAATAGAATTTCTAGTTTTTGTCTATTGCTCTGTTCTGTGTGCTTCTTTCTATTTGTTTGCTACTTTTCATTTTGTTCTTTTTTCCATTAACGGGAAAAGTTTAGGGAGGATATGTTTCTTTGAAATAGTAATCCATGTGGAGGATAGATGTCGTTGGTGGCTATATAAATTTGTGCAAATACCTGCCTTAGGGATTTCAATGGCTTCTTCTTCAAATTAATGAGCCATGTTAGGCTACCTTGCGAAGATCCCCAGCTCAGCTGTGCGAGAAATGTCCTTTACTCATCACTGATTGCTCTTCACAAGGGTCCCCGCGTGATACACTTACCTCTTTAAATACCATGCCTATCTTTGGACAATCAGTTATGCTCCTTCTCTTTTCCAAAGAGCCAGTTGTGTGTTTCTTCTTTCGCCACACAACACTCATTTATTGCCAAGTTTGAAAGGGGGCGCAATTTCAATTCCGCCGATTCATGTTACCTCGTCCCTCTCTTTTAAACCAGCCATCAGTCCCTTTTCATCTCATCCCTCCTCTTTTACCCCTTGAAGTCCATAACTCCTCACACAAATGGCGAATGACACCCCCTTCGGGTTCCCAATAAAATTCTACCCCATCTGGGAAGATCCCCCACCGCCAAAGGAGCCGGACCCCTTGCAATTTCTCTGGGATGAATTTGACGAGGTCCAGCGGATCCTCGCCAAGGAGGAAAAGAAAAAGAGAAAAAGAGAGGAGAGAAAAGAAGAAGAAAAAAATGGCAACACCTGCATCTCCCCCTCCATCTTCCTCAAACCCTCCCCCGGCAAAACATTGACCCCCCCATTTTGTTTTTTCCTTTTCAATCTTTTTGTTATATTTTCTTTTTATTTTAATGCAAGTTTCTTTTAGTTTCATACTGTTCCATTTGTATTTTCTGTTTCTCTCTCTTCTTCTGTGTTTATTTTTATCTATCTGCTTGGATTCTACTACTTTTTATCATCTCTGAACTAGTGAGGACACTGCTCTGAATGGTTTGGGGGTGTGGCAGTCTGCCAATAGAATAATTAATTTTAGTGCAGTAATGGTAGTAAAAATGGGATGAATAAAGTCAATCTCCACTTAACTTGATACAATGAGGAAACATGTAAAAATTTAAATATTTTGGCAGACTTTTAAAAACAGATAAAAGTTGATCTTGACACCACCATGAAGCTAATATTAGAAAAAATTTTGAGTTAAGTACTCAGGGAGCCTAAGAGGAGAGAAACAGACGAAAATACACCCCATGAGTTAAAATTGAAGACCATACCTAGTGAGATTTGGGCCCATCACTTTCTTTTAAAGAGTATTTTTGGCATTATTTCTGCTCTAAGGACTGAGTGAATCAAGACTTTTTCACTAGAAGTTGTGCAACTCCAAATCAAAACTAGTTGACAGCACTCATGAGACTAAGGAAATGATCCAAGGCTCTCATTTGGACAGTTTGAGCCTAAAAATCTAACCTTTTAAAATCTGCCCTTTTGCATACACTAGTTGAGCCTTAAAATCATATTTTTTCTTTCACAAACACCAGAACACTTGTAACTTAACCTCATTACCTGAGTCAACCTTACCCTCACTCTGAGAATTCAGAAGGTAAAGGAGAAGGAGGTAAAGATACTGAGAATGGTCCAATATTCTATGGAAGGTGAAGAAAAGCAACTTCTGAACAACTGTGTATCAATGGCAGTTGTGTGGCATTTCATCAAATGAATGAATAAAGCAAATAAAAAGATAAAAAGAAAGAGAAGTCTAGAGAACATCATCATCTGAAAATTGAAAAGAAGAGGAGAAGCTGGCCACTTTGACTCTGAAATAGAACAGGAAGATGAAGTTTTTACTGAATGAAGGTTGTGAAGTCATGAACCACTCCTTACCTTGCTGATTTCTCAATTTGGATTTCCTTTTTACGCCTTTTATTCGTTACACCCCTTAGCCATAAGCCACATTACAACCCATTCTAAAAGACCTTGTGGATCCAAAGTCAAATGAGTTGTCATGTGAAGATGAAGAGTTGCCCAATCTATGGTGAAAATCCTTGAAGATGTCAGAAATTAGAAGCTTGGCCTATGCTCATGCTTGCAAACCCATTTGGGGTCTGCAACTGCTCTTGAGCTGTTGAGATTATGAACACCCTCAGGTTATTAATGTTGAGAGATAGCCTTAGTGAGAATTGGGTCTCAATTTTTACCTCTTTAGGGTGGTATCCAACCTGGATCTTGAATCAAAGGCAAGCTGGGTACTGATTTTCATACATTGAAATTCTAATGTTAAATAAATGGTGGTTAGGCAAACACATGTTAACTTTTAAGTTTTAAATGGCCTGCAAACATTGCTGCAGTTTCCTCTAAGTGTTAAATGGGTGTGGAATGAAACTTTAAACATTTGAATCTGTGTTGTCATTATCTGCACTACACTTAACTAATTTTAATGGTGAAGTTTGTGGGTGTCTTCACTGAAAACCCTCAGGAGACTTCACTCCTCCACTAGGGATCACCTAGGGGTTTAAAAGGCTTGGTGCATATGCTAAATGTATCCGTGGTCCCAACGAAAGTGGCATTTAATTACAGCTTTGCTAAGCGACTAGCAAAGATTAGGTTTGGGGGTCTGTTAAGACTTGAAAAGTACCACTTTCCACCCCTTAATTTAATCTCTGTTAGACCCTTAATCATTTAATAAAAGTGTTTTAAGCAAGTTCTGTAGGTAATAAGCAGTAGCTGCCAATAAACCCCTAACCATGCCAAGAAGCTCACTGTTGCCCCAGAACTACCTCAGTAGAACGAAGGACGAACTCAGATAGAGAGTTGGCTGAAGCATAGGCACATCCAAGTAGAAATACATCAAGAAGAATGTCTCACACAAATGTCACAGGGTTCAATTGAATCAGAGATAATGCCTTCGCATAGTTGTCGCAAGCCCCTGGAGGAAGCACAACAATTGGTCACGCAGTTTGCGTGCCATTCTCCCGTGGTTTGGTGCCAGAAAGAATTGAAGAGCAGGCTTCGCGAGATCCTCGCGAGGCTCAGTCTAAAGCATTCACGCAGTCTCGCGCAGCTTAAAAGAAGAACTGTTAAGTTTCATGTGACTCACTCAGGAAGGAGAGCTTCAGGTATTCTTGCACGCAGCTGTCGCACAGTGGCTGCGAGATATAGACCTTCTGAGAAATGCTTGCTCGACCTAAAAACTCATGAATACTTCTTCGCGAGGATCTCTCACGAGATTCACCAAGGGACAGACCGCGCGAGCAATCCCCACGCCATTCAAAGCTGAAAGAGTAATCTCGCGATAGCCATTTGTATTCCGCGATGACTAAAATGCCAATCCCGTGACTGCATGAATTTCACGATAATTCACCCCACAATGCCAATTCTACCACGCGAAAAGATCTGAAATCATTTCTACCCTTTGAGGATCGAGTTCTAAACTTCTCTCCACTACATTAAGGGCAATCTGGGAATCTCCAACAGTTAGGGCACGCACTCTAATGCTCCAATCTCTATGCACATGACCCGAGGCATCCAAGGGATAAGAATGAGCTGTAATTACATTGAGAAATTAGGGTTTTCCTAACCCTAATTGGAGGGGAAGCTGACTGCTATATAAGCTTAAGCGTAGCTTAGGTTTGAGGCTCTATCTTTGGGACTTAACTTCTGTGCATCTTCTCCAAAAATCAACTGTAGAACTACAATAGGTTAAGGTTAGGCTTTAGGAGTTTTCTTAATTTTCCTTTTTCTTTCTCTCCACAGTCCAACATTTGCTGGCTATGCCTTTTGTATGATTATCTGGTATAGATTTTAATGGAGTTTTTGTAATAGGATCTGTTACATGTATGGGATGTTGTTTTTATTGTGAGTTGTGCTATACAAGGCTACTGCCTTGAGATCCTCCATTGCTAAGTTATTTTGTAAGCAATGGAGGATTGCTTCTAAGGTACTATTTAGATCTATGTGACCTGTGTGTCCAGGTTAGGCACTTTGCAGGCCTTCCCCCACCACAGGACCCACTAAATTTGAATCCCCATGGGAGCTTGTGCTTGTAGCCTTGTGAACATGGTGGCGGCAGCAATGTTCTTATTCTGTCTTAGACCTTTCTGAGGAGGATAGCCTCTGTGGATAGTCTGTGACCATTCAAGTGGACAGATTATAGCCCTAGGGTGAGGCCAATTCATGGAACTAAGATAGATTCTTCTTCTCTGCACTTGAGCTTGCAGCCCTGTGGGAGATTGTGCAGTGATAGACTCCCGTATAGTTGAATAGATCTGCCATCAGATTACAGATCTGAGTTGGCTATAGAGATTATAGGCTTGTGACTGGATCACTACACTCTTTCTAAAGTAGTGAACAGCCATGCTTAAAAGCTAGTACTCAAACTCTTACTGGTCTTGTGTGTCCAGGCTTGTGCACTTTGTAGGCCTAGCCCCACACATAGAACTTTAGAGGATGAGGTTCCTATGGATTCTTGAGCTTGTAGCCTGGATGAAGTAGTGCCTACAATGGTAAACTTGTTCTGACTCACCTCTGGATTGTGGTTCCCCTATTGGATAGTCTGTGACCATTTGAGTGGACAGGTTATAGCCTTAAGGGATTGGATCATGGCTCAGGAGTGAGTTAGATTCTTTCTCCTCTTTGGTGATAATGTAGCCATTGAACAGGATTTCTATAACAACAGATCTGAGTCTGAGTTACAAGACCCCATCAGATCTGTATCTAATAACATACTTACCCTTTTTCATTTATTTTCTCACTCCACCACTCTTCTTGACCCTTTCTATAATCTAAATAGTCAGTTGCCTTAGGATTAAGATTATAGTGACCCTAAAGCCCCTTCCATTTAGGATTGCCAGATCTGTAGTCAGATCTGGAGGGCCAACTAAGGATAGCTCCCTGGGAGCTTTAGATCAACTTCCCTATGGGACAAACTCTTACTTATCAAAACTTGCTACAACAGGCCCTGTATCTTGCAGGACTGTACATATTTTAGGCTTGCTGCTCCATAATCATCACTCTACCTTTCACTCATTTTTCATTTACCCCATTCTTATCATTGTCTTCAATAAAGTCAGTAGCAAGCACTTAAAATATCCCAACAAGGTCCCTAGAGTTAAGACTGAGAAGTGCAGAGCCCGAGCTTCGCGAGGCTACCTTCTGCATATTAATTCTATCACACAATTGCTTTTTGCTCTTTAGTTCCTTCGCACAGCTTACAGAGTCCTCACTAGGTAAGAATTATCTTGGAAGGTTTGTTCACTTGCATAGGTGGACTTCGCATTATCGTACACCTGCTCGAGCTTTGAATGCACTCGCGCAGAAGAGTTTATAGTGTTTGGCTTGCTCCCACAGTAGAGCTTCAAAATCTCCTGTGGTGAGGTACTCTCGCAGATGCCTTTACATCTTGCTCAGAAAAAGGGTTGATCTTCCAAGCGCGTCAGAGAACTTCTGGAGCTCTCTCTCTTCTTAAGCTACGCGAGAACTTTGCGAGTTAGTTGCTGTTCTTATGCAAATTGCCCTCGCGGGATAGCACGCATGGTTAATATAGGCCTTGATCCTCGTGAGAACTTCGTGAGCTGGATTTCTAAATGCTTAGTGTGTGAGAGCTCCACGAGTTCTTTAAGTGTTGATTGCGGCGGAAGTGCGCGACTGCTGCTTGATAGTAGCATCTACTTAGCTTGTTTAAGTTAATCAATGTCATGGTGTTTCTCTTTTCTTTTCTTGGTCTTTTGATAGTAGCATCTACTTAGCATTTCCTCTATTTTGTTTTCTATTTTTGGGCATATGATCACTTTGCTTTTCTTCGTTCGGGTGTTCCATTGGAGGTGAGATTCACATTTTTGCGGGTGCATGTGTGGAGGGAGGCATTGAGGGGTCGTTGTTGGTCTTCGGCTCTTCAGACCGCGTGCAGTCTCTTTGAGGATATGCATGCGGGGCAGGTATTGATCATCATGTGTATATTTTTTATTTCATTTCAGTCTTTTAGGATCTGAGTCTTCATCGAGGGGTCGGCTTCTTTGCTTGGTTGTAGGTTATTTGGAGACCGTATGCGGATGAGGAGGATGCGGGCATGCCAGTGATTCAGTCTGGCCGACCCTTCTTTGATGTGGACATATGGGTCCATTGTTTTGAGAGGGTGGAGAAGATTCACACATCTCGAGTGGTACGACAGCTGGGGCTCGCTCAGGGAATCTCTCCAGAGATTCACCATAGAGTGGCGGAGAGGATGACTGGGCCTCCTGGCTAGAATTTTACAGAGCAGATGGCGCTTCAATTAGCTGATTTTAGATTTAGGGGGACGAAGGTTATAGGGGCGCGTGATGAGGCAGACGTCAGGAGTATGTGTGGTGGTTTAGTGCATTGGGTGGCGGCGCCTCTTCACACGTCCCTTCCACGGGAGTGGCTCTTTTGCGATCAATGGGCCAGAGTCGGCGTCGGCTTTGAGGGTGAGGTTGGCTGCATTGAAGCAGGGCCATCTCACCGCAAGCATGTGAGGGGCGAAGAGGATGATCGGCCGTCCTTGCTGGAATTTTAAGGAGCAAATGGCGCTTTAGATAGCAATTTTAGATCTAGGGGGACCAGGGTTATAGGGGCGCATGATGCGGTAGACGCTGGGAGTATGTGTGGTGGTTTAGTGCATTGGGTGGCAGGCGCCTCTTCACATGTCCCTTCCACGGGAGTGGCTCTTTTGCGATCAATGGGCCTGAGTCGACATCGGCTTTGAGGGAGAGGTTGGCTGTGTTGGAGCAGGGCCATCTCACCGCAACCGTGCGAGGGGCATTAGCCGCCCTCCATAGGGTGATGGAGCAGATGGGGTTTACTCCTTGTCCGAATGAGGAGATGCTACACTCTTTAGCCTCCTCGATTGCTCAAGCTAGGGCGATAGAGGATGAGTTGGTGGCTCGATTAGCGGAGACTCGATGGCTCCTGGTGAGTTAATTTATATTTTTTTTGTATTATGTGGATTCGGGCTTCTAGTCATTCTGGAATGGTTGTGGTATCTCATTTTATTTTATTTTGGACTGTCTGAGAGGGAGGATAAGGTTGCTCGTCAGGCGGCCCTGCTGGAAGTCTATCGCAGTTAGTAGATGATTGATCGAGAGGTAGCGACTGGTCTACATTCTGAGATCTATTGATTGGCAAGTGTCTTTACAAATATGGTTTTGTTAATTGTTAGCATTGTGAGCTTGCCAACTGATGAGGTTATGGTTATTCATAGAGAGCCGAGCTCACTGCTGGATGTCCCGTTCGGGCATTTGATCCATCTTCAGTTGCTTCCTCTAGTCGGGAGGATCCAGCGATGGCTCAGCTTCGAACCGAGGTAGATCATTAGGTAAGTTCAATTCAACTTTTATCTTGTTTGTGTTAGTGCATTAGTTTGTTGGATGTCATTGTTTCACTTTCTTATTAGATTACTAATATCATGTTGTATTTCAGCAGCAAGTTGCCGAGGATATTCAGGCGAGGGAGGTGATTGCTGCCTCTCTATGTTCGGAGAGTCAGGTATAGTTTTTTGTAGCATAATTATATTTAGGTTATTTCATCTTTATTTTCTTTTGACATGTCTTGTGTTGGTTTGTTTGGTTCTTTGTGCAGGCTGTTCCAGACTCTGCTCTCGAGGCTCCTCCTTTGGAGTCTATCCCTATCCCTGTTCAGGTATGTTTTAGTTATTTTGTTCGTGGCTTGTTGGTCATTATAGTATTTATCTGATGTATTTGTTCATTCTCATTACAGGCATCTACATTTGTTGTCCCTCGGGTGCTGCTCGCTGATCCCATGACCATGGATACGGTCGAGCGATTTATGGAGGAGAGGTTGGAGTTAGTATGACTATTTCCTTTTTAAAGTTTTCCTCCTCTTTTAATGTTCATGTATATATGTCGGCTTTCATTGACTCAGCATGGTTATGTAGGTTCATCAGCTTGAGGAGGCGCGCCTAGAGACTGTGCGAGCGCGTGCCACTCCTGAGGTGAGAAGGATCCTCAGGGAGATGCAAAGTCGCGAGGACTTGGTCATTGAGATGATAGTCACATAGAGGACTCGGACCGAGGCATTAGAGGCGGCACGTTGGACGACATAGGCAGAGATGCAGGTGTCCCTAGATTAGTTGCAGTATCGTCTGAGGAGGAGTGAGTGAGGGGTGCATAGGTTGGTTAGTCAGCTTGATGGCTCGGAGTCGAGGGCTATGGGGTCCTCGGCTGGGCAGTCTCATCACACGTCACATGATCATGTCAGGGATGACGCTCATAGGGATTCGACCATTTATGATATTCTTACGGGGTATCCTCCTCGTTCTCAATTGAGGTGGTCTATTAGCCAGATGAGTGAGGGTAGTTCTGTAGCAGGGCCTCATCATCTAGAGGTTCTGATGACTTCGGGTGCCGAAATTGTATTTTCAGAGGACCAGTCTATGGACCTCCGAGCTGATGATACCGGGGACAGCGGTGGTCGTCCATCCCAGCGGCAGGGTAGGGAGTAGGGGTGTGTGTGTGTGTGTTTATTTTGTATCCATGGCATGTGTGTGTTGTATATATAGGGGGATGCCCCTAGTGATAAGTGTAAAAAGAAATGAAAAGATTTTGACATATATAAAGAGATTTTTGGGTTTAGATATACCTGATTGGCTCCTTTTCTTTTAGTTACCTCTTGCATCTACTTTTGTTTTTTAGTTGCTTTAGCGACATCGACCGTCATTGGGACTTAGATGCTTCCTGAGCTGGCTTGGTGATGGTTGAAGGTTGCCTCGTATCTGCACATGTGAGAGTAATGCTGTCAGTAGTTTCTGTTCTCCCCCTTGCTAGTTGTCAAGGGCGGTAAGTGTCTCAAGCCGAAGTCTTCTAGCAAAAGATGGATATGTGCTCTTCTTTTCTTCTGTCTTTTTTTTTATTTCTTTTTTTTTGAAATGACAACAATGCAACAGGGAAAGAAAATAGCTAAGACAGAAATAACATCACAACAATAAAAAATTAAAATGCCCCAGTGTAGGAGCGTGGTAGGATTGGCAATATGGTATCTTCGATAGCACTTTCCAGATTGTAACTTCGTCATTCCTCATCTTCTTTGTAGACAAGCCGGCGCTTCTGATATGATTCTTCTTCTAATATAAAAAAATTCCTCAGCGTCAAGATGCAATGGAGCCTTTTCTGGATTTCGCGATGAGCACCTTGGGTCTATAAGCAATCATGGGTATTTGGTGAGTTAGTTTTGAAGAAAAGATGATCGGTACTATCATAAAATTAGGGAGGTCTCTTTGATTAGGTCAGTTGTATATGGTGTTTATCTTAGGGTGGTGGCCATCTTACCCCATGGTTATTTGGGAGAAGTATGGTAGGTATAGTAGGTGATTGCATCAGTCGTCATTCATCAGTTTTCATTTTCATTTCTAGGAACATCCTGTAAGGCTTCTGATATATCGTCCAAAATAAAAATAGAAGAGGGGGGTAAGGCTCAATGATGTGAGGAACAGTTTGTATCTAAGTCTTTCCAAAAGGCGTGAGTAACAATCTTTTTCTCAGGGCGATACAGGGAGCCATGTTCGAGCTCTTCGTCATGTTTCGGTACCATCAAAACCTCACATTCTATGGTTAGCAAGGGTTTCTCCTCCTCCCACCACCTTACGAGAACTCTAGTAGTATGGGGACATCAGGGATCCCCTCACAGCTTGCTTATACACTTCTAGTAACATTACCAGGGATGTCTTCACGGTCTAGTTATGCTTCCCGAGATCATTGACTCATTCATTCGTCGTAATGCTCTCACTCAAAATTTTCGATGTATATATTCTTGAAAGCATCCTCTTAGCATAAGAATAATGAGTTTTGATTGAACCTAGCATCTTCATTTTTTTTTGCTGTAACGTCTCCTCCAATGGTGGGGGAAGGGAAATGAGAATCGGATACTTATGCTTTTGAAAGAGGTTAGATAGGTCACTTGTCCTTAATCAGATTGCTTGAGTGGGGAAAGGTGGGTGATAAATTGGAGGTCTTAAGGATATTCTGAGAATTGAAGGCGTATGATCAATGAATCGGTCGTGACGACTACGAGAGTGATAAGTATAAGTATTTAACTATGGGATGTGACGATCACAGCACTAAGGGTAATATTTTTTAAGATACATGGCATTCCAAGGGCTAGGGAGTTCTTCCTCATCTTGGTTTGCCAGTTTGTAGGCATTTTTCGGTTATGCGGCTTTTATGACATATGGGCCTTCCTAGTTTGGTTTCAGTTTTCTTTTCGAATGGGCATGCTTGGAAGGCATGATTTTCTTCAAGACTAATTTGCTAATATTAAAGGTTCGTTCAGGGACTTTCTTATCATAAGCCCAGGCCACTCTCCTCTGATATACCTGAGCATGATCAACTGCCCTTAGACGTGTTTCATCGAGCTGCTCTAGCTCCATGAGTAGGGAAATTCTCCTCTCGTTTAAGGATAGCTCATCATCGAGTTGAATCTATAAGTATGGTACTTGTATCTCATATGGTAGGCTGCATCCATCCTGTAGCACTCTGAACCTATAGACAATAGAGGTCCTATAGGTCCAAAGTACTTTTGGTAGTCGTTCAAGCCAGTCAGCTCTATTGCTTATTTCTATTATGCATTTTAGGATTCGAATTAGTGTTTTATTCGTTGCTTCTGCCTGTCCATTGCCTTGAGGGTAGAACAGTGATGAATGGCAAAGATCAATGCCATACTTCTTACATAACTTCTTTGTCTTCTCCGCAATTAACTGTGGTTCGTTGTCAGTGACAAACATCCTGGGTACTCCAAACTTGGTGATGATATTCCGAATGATAAACTTTACGAGTGTTGAAGTGGTGACTCTGACATAAGATTCAACTTCTGCCTATTTTTCGCTGTAAGTATAAACGCGTGCTTGTGAGTGTTCCCAATGGTGTCGGTAAAAGGTCCAATGACATTGAAGGTCCACATCAAAAACAGCCATGGCAAGGACATAGTATTCAATACAACTGATGGAGCTTTGATGAGTGCCACGCGTTCTTAGCATTGCTTGCAGGATTGGACGTGGAGGTGGTAATCTCTGATCATTGTCGGTCAGAAGTAGCCTTATCGTGTAACTTGATCGGCGAGTTTCTGTCCACCATAGTGGGCGCCGTAAGCACTGGCGTGTGCTTCTCAGATAATATATTGCCCTTTGGCAGTCGTGATGCATCATAGTAGTACTCCTTTAGTGAAGACCTCTTTATATAATGTTTCACCGAGTATGTAGAATGGAGCACATCGGTTCCTTATAGTCCTCCGTTCGATCATCATGGCATATGGAGGGACGTGTTGATGTTTCAAGAAGTTTCAGATGTCGAAATACCACAGTTGTCCATCGTCAGTCGGTGATTTTTCAAATCTGAACATAGAGACTTCAGTTTCTATCTTCACATGCTTTTCTGGGGTGATTGCTTCTTTTGGTCCAGTACTTAGGGGAGGACGGGTAATTCTCTTTTGACGGTCCATGCTACCTCGTGGGTGGGTACTTGTTGCTCTTCTAAGTATGCGTGATTTATTTATGTTTTGAAAACAGATTTGTAAATGATGCCTTATACTGAATTTGAAAAACTAAATAGAATAAAGAAATATCAGCACGAAGAGAAGTTAATTAGCCTGCAAGATCAGGGCCAATTGTAGCAAGTTTTAAATGTAAGTGAGTAAAAGATTGTCCACAGGGAATTGATTTAAAATTTAAGATAAACCTCATATCTGAGTTACCAGATCTGACATCGAATCCTATCTATAAAGCACATAAGATGGGAGGTTGAATTCATCACATTAACTAAATGATGAAAGTAAAAATTAAACTAAATGATCCACATCCGAGTTCGAGAGAGTTGGTGTAATTTAATAAGAATGGAGAAATAATATCTGACTTCAATTTAGTACTTGCTTGCAGAATGAGGCTGAATGTAAATCACATGAGATATTATCCAATTCTTCATCTGGCTACCAGCACAGATGCAAGAAAAAGTAATCCTACTCAAGGATTGGAATTGAGTTGAACTTATGGCTATGATCTGTCCACTTCAATGGACACAGATCATCCAATAGGCTTCAATCCGAATCCTTGACTAAGAACAAAAACACCACTACAAATGTTGTGAGAAATCAGGTTTACAAATGCAGATTCTCACAGGGGCCATGAATTAAGGGAAATTGCTTTAAAAATAGTAAATCTAAAGGAATCTAATGAATAAGGAGATCAAAGGGAACCCTTAACATGAAATCGATTGAGAACGTACTGTTCACAACAACCTTTTCAAATTCACCATTACAATTACAGAGCACAACTTAAACAGCTCTCAGATTTGTAGTCTTGAATACAATTCTCACGTGAAGTAAAGAGATATCTCACAGCTCTCAATTACAAATAAAAGCTAGGCTATTATAGAAATTTCAGACACGCTATCTGAAATGGAAATGAGGCAATAGAAATGAAACTCAAAATCTGGATCCCCAAATTGGGCAAATGGTTCATCTATTTATAGTTTTCCCCAAGTCTAGCTTAGATGTGTATTAACCAATCAGAATTGGTTAGATCTGTATCAACCAATAAGAGTCGAGCACAAGGATCCAGATCTGTTTTGGCCAATCAGAACTGCTTGATGTGGTTTAGCCAATCAGATGACAGAAGCATCAATTCTATTATGTAATTCAAAAATCTGTTAGAGCTTCTAGAAGTTCCCGCTAGGTGATTTCATCTTTGGGTGATCACATGAGGTGGAATATGCCTTTGGTTAGTGCTCAGAATCTTCCGAAATGTCCTTGGGTTTTTTTAATGCATTGGGGCACGTGCAGAGATTACTGAATTACCCTTACAGATGCTGGGAATCTTCAGAATACCATTTCATACAGTTTAGAGAACTTTTCGCAAGGTACTGTGACTTCTGAAGCTCTTTTCGCATAGTTCAGGTGCTGTTCGCAAGGAGTTCTAGTCTTTTCAAATAGGTTAGAAATCCTTTTGAAGAGTCCAGGTGCTCTTCGAAAACTAAGCCTGGAGCTTTGAGTTCTTTCCGCAAAGTTCAGGTTCTTTTCGAAAAGTTCAAATTCTTTTCGAAAAGCAATTTGTAATGCATTCTTCTGTTCGAATAGCTCCACACCTCTTTCCAGGTTAAAACCAGGCCTTTGTCCTCTTTAGTTTAGGCATTTTGAGAGCTCCTGAGGTTGTCCCTTCTCCTTCCTTCGGATCAACATGAATCATCATCTTTTTGGCACTTTTAGGCTGCTTTCATGGTTAAGCCTGCCTTTATTGTTTGCTGTGAAACAAACACTTAAAACACTTATTTAGTTCTCTCAAAGGTCTATCAAGACCCAGGTTAAGGGGTGGAAAATGGTATTTTCCAGTTCTCAACACACCCCCAAACCTAAGTTTTGCTAGTCCTGAGCAAAGACAAAATTAAAAAAACAGAATGAAAAGCCACTTTTGTAGGGAACACAGTTGCATTTAGCATATGCAACAAGCCTTTTAAACCCCTAGGTGATCCCTAGTGGAGGAGTGAAGTCTCCTGAGGGTTTTCAGTGAAGGTACCCACAAACGTCTCCAATAAATTAGTTAATATCAATGTAGTTATGTTAAAGCAGACTTTTATCCAGTCAGGTTATTCACACCTGCATCAGTCAAGCTGTAAAAAGATCTTCAAGAAAACATCAGTTTAAAACTAAAATTCTGCTGTAATTCCTTTTACCATTCACTCAGTTTGTGTCAAAAAAATTTTACCAGAAAGATTAATGAAAAGTTTGCCTTCTATTTAAAAATTCAGTTTTGATGTTACTCCAAATAATTTGATTTCAAACTCAACTCTCACCAGGGTTTTCACTCATCATGCAAATAGGAGGGTTGTACTATTTCACACAAACTCAAGAGCGATTATATCCTCAAATAGACTGTAAGGAGAGCATAGGCATTGCTTTTGATTAAATTCTGCTCCTTTCACCATAGATTACACAAATCCTTATCTCCATGTGACAACTCAATCCATCAATGATCAATAAGGACTTTAACTTGGGTTGTAATGTGGCTTATGGGTGAAATTTATCAAGAATAAAGAGGTGGAATGGAGTTCAAAATTGAGAAGTTAGTCAAGGTCAGGAGGTGGTAGACATACCTTCTTCATTTTAGCACAATTTCATCTTCTTCTTTGAATTTTCATGGCCAAAGTGGCCATATTTTTCTCTTTCTTTTTTCAAATTTCCAATGAAATGACTTTTTCTGACCTTTGTCTTTTTTTCTTTTTTTTCTTTTTTTTTTTTCATTTTTTTTCTTTTCAAAGCAACATTGACTGGAATGTCACATTTCTTTTGTTGATACATCATTGCCTTCAATTATTTTTCTTCTTCTTTTACCAAACTGTTATCCAACTCTCCTTTCTTTAGCTTCCTTTCCTTTACCTTCTGAATTCTCAAAGCGAGGGTTAGACCAAATGAGGTTGATTAGGTTGGTTGATGAGGTTTCAAAGAAATCTTGGATTTATAAAGCTCAACTGGTGTGTATCAAAGGCAGTTTCAAAAGGTGGGGCTTTTTGAAGTTCAAACTATTCAAAAGGAGGCCTTACATCATGTCCTTAATATCATGATTGCTGTCAAGTTATTTCAATTTGAATATGTGTAACTTCTAGTGATAGTAAATAGGTTCAAACAGTCCCTAGAGCAGAAAAAATTGCCAATTCACATCTCCAAAGAATACATTTCAGGCCCAAGTCTCACTGGGTGTAGTTTTCTATCAAATTCCTGAGGTATATCATCACTGTTTTCTCTCTTTTTAGGTTTACTAAAACATCAGTTTTATTTTGAAAAATTTTCTGACATTCACTTCATGAAAGTATTGGAATTACACTAAAATTCAGTTTTAAAAAGTTTTAACTTCCTCATTTTTCCAAACAACAGGTGTGAAATTTTTAAAAATTCTGCTGTGATCATAAGCTGCACTGATTTTAACTAAACTGTTGGCTATTCTGCCACACCCCCAAACCGATGATGAGCAGGGTCCTCACTGGTCAGAAGTGCATAAGCAAAGAGACAGGAAAAACAACAAATAGAAATCATAATAACAGAGAAGAAAGAAAAGAAATGCACAGTAATTACTAATTAACAAAAGTTAACAGAAAACAGGAATTACATATTACAGATCCACAAAACAAACATGTACAATGTATGCTAATAACTGGGGTGAAAATCAGTATCATAAGTTGGTTCAATGGGATAAGAACTGGAATCACTGTTAGAGTCAGAACTTGAGTCAGTATTGGAGTCTGAACTCGATTTAGCCTTCTCCTGGATTGTGGCTTGCAGCTCGGTATATTCCTCAGATTTAATTTTTTTGGTGAGGCCAATATATTTCTCAAGTCTAGTAGCCCTCAATTTTTCCTGTTCAAGCTGTGCTTGCAACATGGTAACCTTGTGCTGTTCACTCCTAACCATGTGAAATGTTTGGCCCAACAGGTCCTGCATCTTCTCTCTCTCAAGTTTCATAAATAGCTCCTGGTGTTGCTCCAAGTGTGCCATAAATGTGTGCATTATGAATCAAAAATTAAAGAATTAAAGAATGCTAAGTTATATGGATGTTAACTTATGAAAGGGATATCAACACATTGGGGCTAACACTGGCCTGCAAGATCAGGGCCAATTGTAGCAAGTTTTAAAAGTAAGTATTTCAAGATCGTCCACAGAGAATTTTGTCTAAACTGAGAGATAAACCTCCAGATCTGTACTACCAGATCTGGCTCTATAATTATCTAAAAACAAGAATAGATAAAAGAGAGTGTTGGATT
Organism: Chloranthus sessilifolius; assembly: GCA_021018995.1. Taxonomy (NCBI): domain Eukaryota; kingdom Viridiplantae; phylum Streptophyta; class Magnoliopsida; order Chloranthales; family Chloranthaceae; genus Chloranthus; species Chloranthus sessilifolius. Next base: position 55,251,726 of record CM037593.1, on the reverse strand, counting down.
GTGTCACATTTAACTATAAGCAAATAAAGAAAAGAACTAACTACATGATCCAGATCCGAGTTGGGGAGATGTTTAAAATAAGACAAATGCAGAAATAATAGCTTCATGTACTTTAGCCTCTGAATTTTAATGGAGAATCTGTAGTTCAACAGAGCAGATTCAATCTTCATCTGGCTACCAGCACAGATGTAAGAGAAATAAATCCGAATTAAGGAATAGGTTTAGACTTATGGCGTGGATCATCCACTTAAATGGTCACAGATCATCACTAGTCGGGCCTATTCTTTAGTTCAAAACATGAACATCACTGTAAATGCTGCTAGAATTAGGTTACCAATGCTAATTCGCACAGGGGTGATGAATTAAGGGAAGTTGCATGCGGATGAGTGAATCTAAAGAAGTCTAATGCACTAAGGTGAACATTCAAAACCCTCGACATGACTCCAATGGAGAAGACACAAATTACAGCAACCTTTTAAAATCCAAAATTACAATTACAGAGCACGGCTTCTTAGAGAGCCCTCAGACTTACATCGAGCTTCTCGAGAGCCCTCGGACTTCTGATCTTGAATCCGAACTTGGAAGTACAAATCACTCACAATGGCTCTCAAAGGTAAACTACAAGAAGGGATTACAGGGGTTCGGATAAGCTATCCGACCGAATGAGGGAAACAGAAATGAAAACTCTAAAATCTGGATACCCAAATTGGGCAAATGGTTCGTCTATTTATAGTTTTCCCTAAGCCAGCTCAAATGTGTATCAACCAATAGGAGTCGAGCACCAGGATCCAGATCTGTTACGCCAATCGAACTCCTTGATCCGTTGACCAATCGAGGCGAAGCATCAATTGTTATGGGTTTGAAATTAAATTTGTTTGAGCTTCGAAGTTCCCGCCAGTAATTTAACTTTGGGCGCCACATGGGTTGGAATATGCCTTCGATCTTGATTGAACCTTCCGAATGTTCCCGGTCTTTTGATTGCATTGGGGCGCGTAAAGTTTCAAATACCCTTCTGACGAGTGCAAATCCCTGTAATGCCATTTCGCAGAAGTTCGTGGGGCCTTTTCGCAAAGTTCAATGACTTCAAGCCTGTCAGTTCAATCTTCTTTTCGAGGAGTGTTTTCTTCTTTCGCAAAGTTCAAGGTTCTCTTAATAGTAGAAGTTCTTTAATTGAACTCTAGGCTCTCATTCTTTGCAATAGTAGAAGTTCTTTAATTGAACTCTAGGCTCCCATTCTTCTTTGCGAATAGTAGAAGTTCTTTGTAATTGAACTCTCTTGCTTCGTGTCTTTGTTCCGCTCTTTAGACCCTCTTTAGCCATTGCCGAGGTCGCTTTTTCACTCCTTCTTTAAACTTGACATGAGTCATTTTTGATCTTTTTTGGGATGCTTTTCGATTTGGACCTCGTCTGATTGGTTAGTCAGAAATGCACACTAAAGCACTTATTTAGTCTTCTCAAGGGTCTTTCAAGGCTCATGTTTAGGGTAAAATGGTATTTTTCACTACTTAACACACTTAAACCTAAGCTTTGCTAGTCCCCGAGCAAAGAAACGTAAAAGCAAAATAAAGAGCCACTTTTGTAGGAAGCAGTGCATTTAGCATATGCAACAAGCCTTTTAAACCCCTAGGTGATCCCTAGAGGAGGAGGAGAAGTCTCTGAGGGTTTTCGTGAAGGTACCCAAACTTCTCCATGGGACGCTTGGCATTAGTGCACTTTGTCATCCCATGAGCAATCAAAGATCAAAATTAGTTACTCTTGAATCAATGTTTAAACAGAAATTTAGGTTTATTGTTTGCAAGGATTTCAACATTTATAAACCTTATGAATGTTTCACTCTTTCCAATCTGTGAGCAGCCATAGAAATCATGCAAATGTGTATAGAGTTCATCATTTGAATAAAAATTAGGTTATAAGTCATACTTAATGTGCTCAAGTTCCAACCCAAACACTTACCAGGGTGTACTCTCATCAAGATTTTTGTTGAAGGGTTCATTTTCACTCAAGCTCAAGTGCAGTTACATCTCCCAAATGGATTTGTAAGCATGAGCATAGGCATGATTCTCAGTCTTGGCATCCTTGACATCTCCTCACCATAGATTGGGAAGCTTATCTCCACATGACAGTTCACTCAACTTTGGATCACAAGGACTTTTAATTTGGGTTTGTTGTATGGCTCATGGAGTGAGGTTTGAGGATAGGAAGGTTGAATGTGTGTTTGGATTTTTGAGAAGTCGAATTGAAGGAGGTGGTTCATGACTCCACCTTCTTGAGTTTAGCTTCTTTGAGATTCTCGTGTTCAAAGTATCAGTTCTTCTTCCTTTGATCTTGAATTTTCAACATAAAGTTCCCTTTTGCCTTTTTTGCTTGCTTCTTTTTCACATTGTTTTCTTTTTACTTTCTCCACCATCTTGCCCATTTTTGAGGTATTTCTTCTTCATTTATTTTGATATTTGCCCGTAAATGTTCCATCTTTACTTTTTCTCCTTTAACTCCCGAATTCTCAAGGTGAGGGAAGGTCTGAATTGGTTCCATTGGTTCGTGCAAGAAAATGGGTGTTTTGATGAAGCATTGTAGGATTTATAGCTCAATTGGGGTACAAACAAGAGCAGATCTTTCTTGGTTGGTTCTGTTAAGCTCAAGCTGTTCAAAGAAGGCCTTGATCTTTTCCTCAGTTTCATGAATGCTGTTGCTTGTTTTGATTTGGAGTTTCCTAATTTCTAGTGGATCTAATGCCTCCCAGGTCCTTTGAATGGAAAAAGGTTGCCTCGGTCACTCTTCAACAGAGATGTAAAACATATAGGCTCAATTCTCACCGGTTATGGTTTTTCCTTGAGCTTTTAAGTATATCTTTACCTTTTTCTCTTCCGTGGACTTGCTATGTGCTAATACAAGTGTATTTTCCTGGTGTTAACATCATGGAAATGTGGAATATTGTAGGGTTTAGAATGTCTAAATTCTTGCAAAGAAAATTTTAAAATTTCCACATTGTCATGATTCTTAAGTAAATTGATTCATTTCTGATTACTTTGGTGATTGTGATGCCCTTATGCTAATTATCCCATGGCAGACCTTTGCCATACCCCAAACCTAAGATGAACATTGTCCTCAATGTTCTAGAGAGACTAGAGGGGTAAAAGAAGAAAGAAAAACTAAGAAGAAAAATCTAAACTATATGCAGAAATAAAAATGTAAAAGCGAAGATATGAGCAAGGAAATGAAAAACATGATATACAAATGCAAGAAAATCAACAAAACAATGCTAGAACGCTAAATAAAATCTAACAAATAGAAGGATTACTATGCAAATGGAAGGAAACTAATGCTAATAGCAGAAACAAGAAAAACAAGGTAAGGTAATACAAAGTTAAAAAAGAAAAAGAAAAGTGTTGATACAAAAACTGAATTTGTGATCGCAAAATAGGAAAACAAAGTTATAAACTAACTATATTCTGAGAAAATGGCGAAAATCAATAAAAGCGAGGACACATTAACCTAAGAAAGAAAAAATCGATCTAAAAACATAATTTGAAACTAAAATTCCTAAAAGCGAAAAAATCTAATGCCAAATGATATATCCTAAGCCCAAAGAAACAAACCCAAAAGCCTGAGATACTTATGAATCTAAGTGATTATAAAATGATTAGCGAGAATACGGTGAAAAGCAAGATTCATAAGATTGACCCTTTGGATGATGTGTATGAAAAATAATGAAGCATGGGAGCACATATTAAAAAGAGTTCACACAAGAGACCCATTTATGATGAAGAAATCAAAGGAAAATAAAATCAGGGTCCATTGAATATTCAAAACAGCCTATGATCCACTACTCATTATCCTACATGATTCCTAAAAGAAAAATGATCTCGGAGTCAGATGGGAAAAGTGGATGCAAATGGAGAAAAACATCAGGAAGATATCTATATATGTCTATATTTTCTTTTTTTTTTTTTTTTTTTTTTTTTTTTTTTTTTTTACTTGTTTTGGATCGGCCCGGGCTCAACAAGAGCCCTTATTTACTACTGCTGAAAATAATGAGAAACAACTCAGAGATTTTCTATTTGTGTTTTCATTTTCTTCTATTTTGTATTTGGTTTTTGTAAAAAAATCGCATGCCTAAAAAGGCGGTAGAAATTATAATAATAATAAAAAAAACATTAAACATGAGAACTATTTGGTTCTCAAGAATTTAAAATAGAAAATGAATGCAAAGGAGAAGGGATGCAAACTCAAGCGGATCTGCTCTAGCTTTAGTCCAAAAGAGTCCTTTTCTCTATTTGAATAGCAAAAGTGTCTTCGAAAGGTAAAAATCTTGAGAAAGTGTAGTTCGCAAAGAACTGAGCTTGATGTCTATTCGAAATGGATTTGGCTCGAAAAGATCTTTTCGCAAAGGACTTTTCCCAGATTTTCTATTCGAAAAGGAAATTTTAACTATTCGAGCGAACATGGTTCTTTCGAGTAGTTCATTCTGACTCGAATCGATTCGAATAGAACTTTGAACTTTCGAGAGTACTTTTACTTTGCGATTTGAACTTTGAAGTGTATTTACACTATGCGTAGGAGAAAAAAAGATGCGAAAGAAAAATCGGAAAAACAATGTTGTACAAACATATTATACACTTTTCTACCATCGATTTTTGAGATTCATGATGATAGGTGGGCAGAAGGGCTCGGGTGTTTTCAATGCATGGTTTGAGCCCGACCATTTACCTTGAGTATTCTTCCATCCTTGGGATCCGAAATATCCACAGCCCCGAGGGGAGGCCTTGATGATAGTATGGCCCTTCCCATCCTGGATCTCAATTTGCTGTGAAAGAATTTAAGTTTAGAGTTGAATAACCATACCTTGGACCGATGAACTCTTTTCTCATGAGGCTCCTATCATGGAATGATTTAACCTTTTCTTTGTACAACTGGAGCTAGTGTAGGCATCCATCCTCGCCTTCTTCCGAGGTGAGTTGAAGCTTCCTGTGGTTACCAAAGAAGCAGCTTAGATCCATATTAAAAGTTTTGATTGCCCACAAGGCCTTATATTCTAATTCTCCGGTAGATGGCATGCCTTGCCATAAACCTCTCAAAGGGACATCCTATAGGAGTCTTGTAGGCGTTCTGTATGCCCACAAAGCATCATTAAGCTTAAAGGACCAGTCCTTTCTGTCCTTCTTCATGCTTTTTTCAAAATGTGTTTGATCTCTCTATTTGAAATCTCCACATGTCCACCTTTGGTTTGTGGATGATAGGAGTGGCTACCTGTGAGTGACATGAGTACTTTTTAATAGAGAGTCAAATCACTGTTGGTAAAAGTGGCTTCCCCATCACTAATGATGGCCTGGGAATCCAAATCTGGAAAAAATGTGGTCTTTGAGGAATCTTAAAACCACTTTGTGATCATTGGTTTTGGTAGCTATGGCCTCAATCCACTTGGAGACATAATCCAGCCTACCAAGATGAAATTGTTTCCATTAGAAGGGGAAAGGGGCCCATAAAATCTATGCCCCAAACATCAAACAACTCAACTACTGTGATTGGCAGTAGGGCATTGAGTTTCTTTGGAAATCTTGCCAGCTTTTTTGGCGCCTCGCAAGATTTACGGTCAGAAGGCATCTTTTAAAGATTGTGGGCCAATAGAAACCACACTGCAGAATTTTTGCAAATTTTTATTACACCGAAATGGCCTCCACAGTTGCTCATGACACATTGACAATATGCCGAATTCATGGTCCGGACACACTTTCACGATCACTTGGTTCGCACAATTCTTGAATAGATAAGGATCTTCCCAAATGAAATGTTTAACTTGTGAGAAGAAAAGATCTTTATCCATTCTATTCCAATGTTGAGGAATCATCCAATAGCCAAGAAGTTGACTATGTTTGCAAACCAAGGATCGTGGGTATTGATGGCAAAAAGTTGCTCATCGTGAAATGATTCATTAATGGGTAAGCTATCATCCTCGATTGAGAATTTTGGATAAGTGATCACCACACATTCTCCACTCCTTTCTTATCCTTAATCAGAGATCAAACTCCGTAATAGGAGGATCCACCGATTAACTGGCTTGGTATCCTTCTTAGGCAGAAGGTACTTTAGGGCAGAGTGGTCAGAAACACCACAATTTGTGAACCTAAAACATAAGGCCCTAATTTTTCCAATGCAAACACAATGGCCAAAGCAGCTCTTTCTCGCTTGTTGTGTAGTTGAGCTGGGCATCTATCATGGATCCTGGCATAAGCTATGACATGGGGAAGCTTATCCTTTCTACGCCCTAGGACAGCTCCTAGGGCATAGTCTCGATGCATCACACATCAGCTCAAAGGGCACCGAATAGTCGGGGGCTGCAAGATGGGAGTCAAATCGGACATTTCTTAAGGACCTCAAAGGTGTCATGCATTCATTAGTAAACACAAAAGGAACATCTTGACACAAGAAATGACAGAGTGGCTTGGAAATTTTATCAAATCTTTGATGAACCTCCTATAAAATCTGCATGCCCTAAGAAACTCGATTTGCTTAGCAGTTGGGAGGAGGCAAATGTGCAATTAGATCAATTTTTGCTTGGTCCACCTCTATGCCTTTATGGGAGACCACATGTCCTAGGACAATGCCTTGGTGACTATAAAATGACTCTTTTCCCACTTAGAACCAAATTGGTTTCTTCACATCTTTGCAACACCAACTTGAGGTGGTGTAAGCATTGGGAAAAGTCTCCATAAATTGAAAAGTCATCCATGAAGATCTCCATGAATTGATCAATCATGTCGTAAAAAGATGGCATACATGCATCTTTGAAAAGTAGCAGGGGCATTGCAAAGACCAAAGGGCATCCTCCTATAGGCAAAAGTGCCAAAGGCGGGTGAAGGTGGTCTTTTCTTGGTCTGTGGTACACAGGATGGGTTGTAACCAGTACCCATCAAGGAAGCAGAGTAAGCTTTGCTGCAAGTTTATCAAGGATTTGGTCAATGAAGGGAGGGAAATGGTCTTTCCTTGTCATGGTATTTAATTTTACGTAGTCTATGCACCCTCCATCCAGCTTGTTTGTCTGGTGGACATAAGTTTACTGATTCAATTTGCTACAAGTGATGCCAGATTTCTTAGGCACCACGTGTGGGTGCTACCCAAGCAGAATCAAATGGGGTAAATGACCCCAAAGATCTAGCACTTGACAACTTCCTTCATTACCACTTCTTGCATGTGAGGATTCAACCTTCTTTGCATTTCTCTAGAAGGCTTGGCATCCTCTTCCGTGGATCTTATGCATGCATACTGGGTTTATTCCTCCTAAATCAGCAATGGTCCACCAATTGCTTTCTTGTCTGTCGTTTAGAACTACCAAACTCCTCTTCTTGCTCCTTTGTAAGGGAGGAAGAAATAATCATGTAGTGTTTGATGATCTCCCAAAACACATATTTCAGATTTGGGAGCCGCTTTGAGTTCCAATTGTGGGTCCGAGAAAAGAGGGCAGCAAAGGTACCTTGGTAACTTGTGGAAGAGGAGAGGAGCAGGTCTCCAAGAGAGAGAAATTTGTTGGTGAGTGCCTTGCACAAGCAGACTCTGCTGAATTTGATCTCCTTTTCCTTCTTTCTCGGTGGATCCCCAATCATTTTTAAATTACGTGGTGGAGTCTTTACCTTGCGTAAATGTTTGTAAAGACTCCTCCACCGACTCATCAATGATGTCAACATGGAAACATTCCAGAGAATTGAGGTTGAGTAACAGATTATACACATTCAATTTAACTTTCATATTTCTAAAAGACACCTCCATGATGCCGGACTGCATTGAATGCATGCATTAGTCAGAGCTGAGGAATGGTCTTCCCGTAATGACAGGGGATGGCAGTGGTACTTTTGGTTGGTTCCATGTCCAACACCAAAAAGTCGCAGGTAGAAAAACTTGTCTACTCCTACCAAAACATCTTCAATCAACCCCATAGGTTTCCTTTCAGATCTGTCATGCCAGTAACACCACTTGAGTGGGTTTCAATTCCTCCCAAACCTAGCTTCTCATAGATGTATTAGGGAAGCAGTTGACACTAGCACCCAGATCTAGCAAGGCTTTCTCAATGGTGTGCTCCCCAATGATGCAGGATTGTGGGGATTCAGTGGTCTTGCATCTTAGGTGGTGTTGCATTTGATAGCACCTGCTTTGTTTTCTCCGAAGTCAAGGCCTTCTTGGATAAATGTATCCTAGATTGCCTTTTGTGGGTGCACACCTCTTTGAGAAATTTTGCATAAGCAGGGACCTGTTTGATTGCATCAAGCAGAGGTAGATTAATTTTAACTTGCTTGAATGTCTCCATCATTTCCTCAATTTTTTTGTTTCCTTTGTCAAAAGGAGAAACTGACTTCATTGCATGGGGAAATGGGAGGTGAGGAACAAATTTCTCCTCCTCATCTTTTTCAACAATTTTGTTATTTTTCTGTTTTTCATTTTTTTGAATTTTCTGATGTAAATCAATGACCATATTGCTATCCAGTTTGTTCTGACTTGTTCTTCATCTTTTTCCTCTTCACTACCTGTGTTGTTTATTATTCTTCCACTTCTCAAAGTAGTCACAGCTTTGATTTCCTCATGGCCATTTGAGGATTCACCAACCATGAACTCCCTTAGGATTGTTCACAGTTGGGTAGTTACCCTCTTCTCTCTTAGCCAATGAATTTGAGAGTTGGCCCAGAGTTTCTTCAATTTTTTATGCTCGACTTGAAGGTTCATACCGAGACAGAGTTCCAAGATTTTGAAGTGAACTCAAGACCGCTTCTTCAAAGGTCGTGGATCTAGGAGGGCAGGGGTGGTGCATCACGCATGGCTTGTTGTTGGTTAGAATAAAAATTTGATTTATTATAAAAATTTCACGATATGGTGAAAGGTGTTTGAAAGGTAATTGATTTTTGGTCATTGCTATGTAATTTCTCGATTCCACGAGATTAGGATGAGATCTCCATGGGTAGTCATTCGATTGCATCTGTCCATAAGATCGATGCATGAGCTTGTTCCATCATGAGTTCTGAAATTGTGATGCGTAAGGACATTGATCAATGGAATGAGTGGGGACCGCATATCGGACATGCCTCCTCTACTCTTGACCCATTTGGAGCTTTAAATGAGTCCATCCTATCAAATTTTGTGGTCAAATTATCCACTTTCCTTTCCACTCATTGACTTCATAAACTTTCCCTCTTGTGAATTGGGGATTATTCATCCTATTTGGATTCTCGGTGTCCCTTGGCGAGATTCGCCGGGTTGAATTTTCTCCAATCACCTCAAAGAGGTCCCAAACCTCTTCAACTGCTTTTCGCAAGTAGGTACCTCCACAAGAGGCATCCACCATGTTCTTGCCCTTCCGATCGTTCCTTGATAGAAGCTTTGAACCAGTGCCATTTAGGAATTTGATGGTGAGGGCATTGCCTTATCATTCTTTAAACCTTTCCCATGCTTCATGGAAAGTTTGTTGAGTTTTGGGAGAAAGAGATGATGCTTTGTCTCGGTTTGGTTTTAGTCATTGGAAAATATTTTGACAAAATTGACATTGCAAATCATTCCATGATGTGATCGTTTGGTGCTAACATAGATAACCATGCTCTAGCTTTGTCCTTTAATGAAAAAGGAAAGAGCCTAAGCTTGGTTGCCTCACAGACCATACTATGTTAAATGTTGTGCATAAAGCCAAAAATTCATCAATGTGTTTGTAAGGGTCTTCCTTACTCAATCCATGGAATGAAGGCAACATTTGGATGGTGGAGGACTTAATTTCATAATTTCCCTCCTTGTGGGAAATTGAATGCAAAATAATTATAAGCACCAGGGCAAAGTAGTCTCTTAACAATCTGTTCTTCACCCATTTCAGCAGATGTCATGATGATATGTCGGTTTCTTAGAGTCTTTCAACTTCGAATTTAACGGGAGAATCTGATTGAGGTTCTCTGCCAAACATACAACTAGAGAGAGTTTGGTACAAACTTCTATTTAAGAACTTTCCTTTCTTTTACGCTTGCAGTAAAAATAACAACAAAATTAATAAATGACCGATAAATAAATGAAAATAAATGAAAAACTCAAAGCTCGCCCAAATTTGACAAAAGACAAAGAGTGGCTGACATTTATTCAAATAACTAGAAGGCAAAGAATAAAAACTTCGGAAAATAAAAATAATAAAAATTCTGCTCCAGAGAAACAGGTTTTCTATACAAAACTGCTGTAGACATTTAATCAAGCACTTGGAATGCAAAGTGCAGGTTTAAAGCAAAAATAAAAATAAAAATCAAATCTACAAAATAGAAAAACTTAGGTCTATCTTATTTTAGAACAAACTTCCCCGGCAACGGCGCCAAAAACTTGGTGTTGCTCCAAGTGTGCCATAAATGTGTGCATTATGAATCAAAAATTAAAGAATTAAAGAATGCTAAGTTATATGGATGTTAACTTATGAAAGGGATATCAAGACATTGCATCGCTCTGCAAGATCAGGGCCAATTGTAGCAAGTTTTAAAAGTAAGTATTTCAAGATCGTCCACAGAGAAGTTTGTCTAAACTGAGAGATAAACCTCCAGATCTGGCTCTATAATTATCTAAAAACAAGAATAGATAAAAGAGAGTGTTGGATTGTGTCACATTTAACTATAAGCAAATAAAGAAAAGAACTAACTACATGATCCAGATCCGAGTTGGGGAGATGTTTAAAATAAGACAAATGCAGAAATAATAGCTTCATGTACTTTAGCCTCGAATTTTAATGGAGAATCAGTTCAACAGAGCAGATTCAATCTTCATCGGCTACCAAAGACAGGATGTAAGAGAAATAAATCCAATTAAGGAATAGGTTTAGACTTATGGGTGATCACATGCACTTAAATGGTCACAGATCCGATCATCCAATAGTTGTGGCCTATTCTTTAGTTCGTAACATGAACATCATCAGAATGCTGCTAGAATTAGGTTACCAACGCTAATTCGCACAGGGGCGATGAATTAAGGGAAGTTGCATGCGGATGAGTGAATCTAAAGAAGTCTAATGCACTAATGTGAACATTCAAAACCCTCGACATGACTCCAATGGAGAAGACACAAATTACAAAGAACCTTTTAAAATCCAAAATTACAATTACGAGCACGGCTTCTTAGAGAGCCCTCGGACTTCTGATCACGAGCTTCTCGAGAGCCCTCGGACTTCTGATCTTGAATCCGAACTTGGAAGTACAAATCACTCACAATGGCTCTCAAAGGTAAACTACAAGAAGGATTACAGGGGTTCGGATAAGCTATCCGACCGGAATGAGGGAAACAGATGAAAACTCTAAAATTTGGATACCCAAATTGGGCAAATGGTTCTATTTATAGTTTTCCCTAAGCCAGACTCAAATGTGTATCAACCAATAGGAGTCGAGCACGGGATCGGATCATTACGGCCAATCGAGCCTTGATCTGGTTGACCAATCGAGAGCGAAGCATCAATTACATTATGGGTTTGAAATTCTATTTGAGCTTACGGAAGTTCCCGCTTGAATAATTTAACTTTAGGCGCTCACATGGGTTGGAATATATGCCTTGGATCTTGATTGGAACCTTAGGAATGTTCTGGTCTTTTGATTGCATTAGTGCGCGTGCAAAGTTTCTGAAATACCCTTGGACGGTTGCAAATCCCGAATGCCATTTAGTAGAGTTGAGGCCTTTTAGCAAAGTTCAATGACTTACGAAGCTCACGTTATAAAGTTCAATCTTCTTTTCGAGGAGTGTTTTCTTCTTTTCGCAAAGTTCAAGGTTCTTTGCGAATAGTAGAAGTTCTTTGCGAATTGAACTCTAGGCTCTCATTCTTCTTTGCGAATAGTAGAAGTTCTTTGCGAATTGAACTCTAGGCTCCCATTCTTCTTTGCGAATAGTAGAAGTTCTTTGTGAATTGAACTCTCTCTTGCTTCAGGTCTTTGTCTGCTCTTTTAGACCCTCTTTAGCCATTGCTGAGGCTGTTTCTTCACTCCTTCTTTAAACTTGACATGAGCTGTCAGCTTTTTGATCTTTTTGGGATGCTTTTCGGATTTGGACCTGTCTGATTGGTTAGCTGTAAAATGCACACTAAAGCACTTATTTAGTCTTCTCAAGGGTCTTTCAAGGCTCATGTTTAGGGGTAAAAAATGGTATTTTTCACTACTTAACAGCTCCAGTTTTCGAATCTGGTCTTCATAAGGGGTTTTGATGTAAGTGTGGAAATCAGCAATCCCCTTAAGGACATCGCGAAAAATATAAGGGTTATCTTCCATAGCCCTTTTAAGAGTGGAAAAATGTGGGATGGGAATGGAGTGGTAGGGGACTAAATGTATTCCAACAGTGGGGGAAGGGGAAGATGAATCAACAAGCACTAGTTCAGGGTCAGTTTGGGTGGCTTGAGCAGAGACATTAAGGGTGGGTGTAGGTGTATCCAAAGGTATTGCCTCAGGTTCGAATTGGGTAGCATGGTCAGACATAGTGGGGATGGGTGAATCTAAAATTATTACCTCTGGATTTGTTTAGGTTGTTTGGTCAGAAACAGAAGGTATAGTGGCTAAAGTGGGTGTTTGGGATGTGGAGGCTAAGGTTTGGAGAAGGGAATTTGTCACAGACTGATTGTCTGTGTTGATCTGTAGTTGGGTGTGGATGGATTGGAGAAAGGTAAAGATTTGGCTAATTGATTCAGTTGTGGGTGTGGTATGCAGAGTAGGGGCTGGTAAAATTGATGTAGATGGTTGAGGGGCAATGGATGAAATGGCTGTAAAGGGGGAAGTAGCCAAATGGGTGAAATGAGGAGGGTTAGGTATAGGTACAGATTCTAGCCCAATATTCTCCAAAATAGATCCCATCAATAATGAATAGGCCTCAGTAGTGAATATCTCAGGTTCAGGGGTATGAGTTACTTCAGGTGTATGAATTGAATGGGCTGGTGAACCTGAGAATCTTTGGAGAAGGGGGGTGCTAGGAGAGTGTTCAACAAAATCTGTGGCCATGTCTTGGACATTGTTGGGTGAAATTGGTGGTGTAAGTATGGCTGGAGTGGTTGGTGTAGAGGGAGAGTCCAGAATTAGGATTATGGTGGTTGTGAGTGATGGAACTGCTGTAGTGGGTGAAGGGATAGGAGTTGTGCTAGGTGAAGTGGGTAAGATGATGGCCTCTTCAACAATGGGTGCAGCTGAAGAGCTGGTCACCTCAGTAATGATAGCTTGTGCAATGTTAGCTGCAAGTGAAATAGGTGCAGCTAAAGAGCTGGTCACCTCAGTGCAGTAAAAGCAGGTTCAATAGCATCTTCCTCATTCTATTCAACATGGTTTGGCTTGTAGTCCAAGCCCTTTTTCCAAAAGCGTGAGGGGAGACAATCTCAAATGGTTCTTGCTCATCAATCTCAAACTTGTCTCTTAGTAGGGCTGTGACCAACCTACCAAATGGTATTCCAGCTATTTTCTGCTCCTTCATCTTAACACTGATGTCAGCCATGGCCTCAAAAATTAGCATAGGGGTATTGAAGAATTGCCCCTTAGAAAAATGAAAGAGAGCCTCCAAAATTGGTGTTCTTCTTTCCTGGTTGTGCCCAGTGACATAAAAACATCCCCTCAAAATGGAATCCATTAGCAAAAATTGAGGTGCTAAGTCTCTCCTCATGACGGACTGCCCAGTTCCAACTATGCCTTGGGTCAGATGTGCAGCCATTTCTCTAAAAGAAGCTGTTTCTGGTGCAGCCAAAGGACCAGCTGGATCATGTTGAAATGGGATTCCCAAGGCATTTCCAATGTCTTCATAAGTGACTGTTAAATCGCAATCATCAATGAAAATTACAAGAGTAGGGACATCAACATCCTTCTCCGTCACTTTTACCATGTTTTGGTACCATAATCTCACCATTCGTGGATATATTTTCTCTGGAAGAGGGGCTAGGATATTGCTTAGTGAAGCATCCTTGATGTAGTTCAAGGACAGCTTACATTCAGGTTTGTTCAAGAAAAAGGTGTCATCAACAATAAGCTCTGGGATCAGCTTCTGAGCTTCAATGAAAGGGTTTAGTAGTACCAAATGCATAGGAAGAGGAGGAAGCTCAGGCTCAGGACTAGGATCAGTTGCTGGGATGGGCTCCTCATGTCTAACCTTCTTCCCTTTCTCAATTTTATCAGCTTTATCCATTGATAGTTTCCTCTTGGCTGAGGTTTTGGCTTTTCCTTTTGTGGAGGGTTTGCTAACTTTCTTAGCAGAAGATTTAGGGAACATTGCAGCCAGTGACTTTTCAGCTTTCCCCATTTTACAACTTTATTTGAATCTCACACAATGAATGATGGCACAAAAATGAAATTTGCAAAACTCAAACAGAGGATATGCACAGAAAAATACCGAAATCTAGGGTTTTGCTTGAACTCGTTGATCGCTTGATTAAATCCACCAGAATCAGAAGATAAAAGTCCCTCTCTTCACACTTAATCCGTGGAACAAATATGATGAAAATTGGATCTGAAATCTAAAAGCACGCAGGGATGGAAAGAAAATGGGTTTTCTCTAAAACAGGGCACTCTGGGAAAGCTTTCGAATATGATACCCTTGCTTCGAAAGGGTTTAAATATGCTTAAAACGATTTTCGCAAAGTATTTTTGAAGTTTTCGAAAAGTTCAAAACGGTCCTTTTTACAAAAGAGAATGACATCAGTACCATTCGAAAAGCAAATAGCTTCAGAACCAACTTTTCGAAAAGCAAAAGGCTTCAGAACCATCCATTCGAAAAGCAAAAGGCTTCAGAAACAACTATTCGAAAAGCAAACCATTCTTTTCGGCGATTGAATTCTGAGTCAGAATCCTTTTCGAAAAGAAAATTAAACTTTTCGAAATGTATTTTTTTTCTTTGCGAATTAATTTTTCACATATTATAACTTCTCGAATTGAGTGTAAACATGACTAAAAACAGAGAGAAATAAACTATGCAAAAACTACAAAACAAATATAAGTAAAATACATATGATACAGTTGTTTAACCTCAGATTTGTGGAGGCTCTTGATGGTAGATGGTCAGCACAGGCTCCAGGCTATTTTCAATGCATGGTTTGAGCCTCTGACCATTTACTTTCAAGGTTCTCCCATCACTTGGGTCCATAATTTCAACAGCCCCAGAAGGAGATACTTGAATGATAGTATAGGGCCTTTCTCATCTGGATCTCAGCTTTCCAGGAAAAAACATAAGTTTTGAGTTGAATAGCCATACCTTGGAGCCAGCTATGAACTCTTTTCTCAGCAGATTTTTGTCATAAAAAACCTTAACTTTTTCTTTGTAAGATCTTGCATTGGTGTATGCATCCATTCTCAGCTCCTCCAACTCAGCAAGGTGCAATTTCCTGTGATTACCAGCAGTAGTAAGATCCATGTTCAAGGTTTTAATAGCCCAAAAGGCCTTGTATTCTAACTCCACTAGTAAATGGCATGCTTTTCCATAGACCAATCTGAATGGGGACATGCCAATTGGGGTTTTATAGGCTGTCTTATATGCCCATAATGCATCATTCAGCTTAAAGGACCAATCCTTTCTATCCTTCTTCACAGTCGTTTCCAGTATATGTTTGATTTCTCTATTGGAAACCTTCACTTGTCCACTGGTCTGTGGATTATATGGAGTAGCAACTCTATGAGTCAGAGAGTACTTTTTCAATAAAGCTTCAAAATGCTTATTACAAAAATGGCTTCCCCCATCACTGATAATAGCTCTCGGGAAACCAAACCTGGAAAAGATGTTGTCCTTTAAAATTTTTAGGACAACTCTATGGTCATTGGTTTTAGTGGCTGGGGCTTCAACCCATTTGGATACATAATCCACAGCTACTAAGATGAATTACAACCATTTGAAGGAGGAAAAGGTCCCATAAAATCTATCCCCCAAATATCAAACAATTTAACTACCAAAATGGGTTGTAAAGGCATTGAGTTTCTCTTGGAAATGCTGCCCAATCTCTGGCAGTTCTGACAAGACTTACAGTGCTGCAGTGCATCTTTGAAAAGTGTAGGCCAATAAAATCCACACTGCAAAATCTTTGTAGCAGTTTTGTTTCCACTAAAATTACCTCCACAGGCCTGTTCATGACACATGGAAAGTATGCTATGACAGTCTTCGTTAGGGACACATCTTCTAATTATTTGGTCTGCCCAAATCTTGAACAAATAAGGATTCTCCCAAATAAAATGTTTAACCTTTGAGAAGAACAGATCTTTATCCATTTTATTCC
The DNA here is from genome assembly GCA_021018995.1 of Chloranthus sessilifolius. NCBI lineage: Eukaryota > Viridiplantae > Streptophyta > Magnoliopsida > Chloranthales > Chloranthaceae > Chloranthus > Chloranthus sessilifolius. Next base: position 55,235,522 of record CM037593.1, on the reverse strand, counting down.
AGTGTTGAGGGGTCCTTCCAGTAGCCAAAAAGTTGACTATATTTGCAAAACAAGGGGTGTGAACACTGATAGCAAAAAGTTGCTCATCAGGGAAAGATTCATTGATAGGCAGCCTATCAATCTCGGCAGTTAGAATTCGAGATAGGTGGTCCGCCACCACATTCTCCACACCCTTTTTATCTTTAATCTACAAATCAAACCCCTGTAATAGGAGGATCCACTTGATTAATCTTGGTTTGGTATCCTTCTTAGACAGAAGGTATTTCAGGGCTGAGTGGTCAGTGAACACCATAATTTATGAACCCAAAACATATGACCTGAATTTCTCCAAAGCAAAAATAATTGCCAGCAGCTCCTTCTCAGTTGTTGTGTAATTGAGCTATGCATCAATCATTGATCTACTGGCATAAGCTATTACATGAGGCAGCTTATCCTTTCCCTGCCCAAGAACAACTCCCAAAGCATAATCTGATGCATCACACATCAACTCAAAAGGCAGTGTCTGGAGACTGTAGTATTGGAGCTGAAATCAAACAATTTTTTAAGAATTCAAATGCCTTCAAGCATTCATTGTTGAAAACAAAAGGGACATCTTGAAACAATAAATGACACAGAGGCTTGGATATTTTACTGAAGTCCTCAATGAACCTCCTGTAAAATCCAGCATGCCACAGAAAACTTCTGATTTGTTTAATAGTTTTGGGAGGAGGCAAATGTGCAATTAAATCAATTTTTGCTCTGTCCACTTCAATGCCCTTGTGGGAGACAACATGGCCAAGGACAATGCCTTGGGTGACCATGAAATGGCTCTTCTCCCAGCTCAAACCTAAATTGGTTTCTTCACATCTCTGTAGCACCAAATTGAGATGGTGTAAACACTAGGCAAAACTGTCTCAATATATTGAAAAGTCATCCATAAAAATCTCCATAAATTGATCAATCATATCAGAGAAAATGGAATAAATACATCTTTGAAATGTAGCAGGAGAATTACAAAGACCAAAAGGCATCCTCCTATAGGCAAAAGTGCCAAAGGGGCAAGTGAATGTGGTCTTTTCCTGATCTTGTGGATACACAGGAATCTGGTTGTAACTAGTGGCTGTGGCTTCAAACCATTTGGATACATAATCCACAGCTACTAAGATGAATTACAACCATTTGAAGGAGGAAAAGGTCCCATAAAATCTATCCCCCAAATATCAAACAATTTAACTACCAAAATGGGCTGTAAAGGCATTGAGTTTCTCTTGGAAATGCTGCCCAATCTCTGGCAGTTCTGACAAGACTTACAGTGCTGCAGTGCATCTTTGAAAAGTGTAGGCCTATGAAATCCACACTGCAAAATCTTTGTAGCAGTTTTGTTTCCACTAAAATGACCTCCACAGGCCTGTTCATGACACATGGAAAGTATGCTATGACAGTCTTCGTCAGGGACACATCTTCTAATTATTTGGTCTGCACAAATCTTAAACAAATAAGGATTCTCCCAAATAAAATGTTTAACCTTTGAGAAGAACAGATCTTTATCCATTTTATTCCAGTGTTGAGGGGTCCTTCCAGTAGCCAAAAAGTTGACTATATTTGCAAACCAAGGGGTGTGTACACTGATAGCAAAAAGTTGCTCATCAGGGAAAGATTCATTGATAGGCAGCCTATCAATCTCGACAGTTAGAATTCGAGATAGGTGGTCCGCCACCACATTCTCCACACCCTTTTTATCTTTAATCTACAAATCAAACCCCTGTAATAGGAGGATCCACTTGATTAATCTTGGTTTGGTATCCTTCTTAGACAGAAGGTATTTTAGGGCTGAGTGGTCAGTGAACACCACAATTTGTGAACCCAAAACATATGACCTGAATTTCTCCAAAGCAAAAACAATTGCCAGCAGCTCCTTCTCAGTTGTTGTGTAATTGAGTTGTGCATCAATCATTGATCTATTGGCATAAGCTATTACATGAGGCAACTTATCCATTCCCTGCCCAAGAACAGCTCCCAAAGCATAATCTGATGCATCACACATCAACTCAAAAGGCAGTGAATAGTCTGGAGACTGTAGTATTGGAGCTGAAATCAAACAATTTTTTAAGAATTCAAATGCCTTCAAGCATTCATTGTTGAAAACAAAAGGGACATCTTGAAACAATAAATGACACAGAGGCTTGGATATTTTACTGAAGTCCTCAATGAACCACCTGTAAAATCCAGCATGCCCCAGAAAACTTCTGATTTGTTTAATAGTTTTGGGAGGAGGCAAATGTGCAATTAAATCAATTTTTGCTCTGTCCACTTCAATGCCCTTGTGGGAGACAACATGGCCAAGGACAATGCCTTGGGTGACCATGAAATGGCTCTTCTCCCAGCTCAAAACTAAATTGGTTTCTTCACATCTCTGTAGCACCAAATTGAGATGATGTAAACACTAGGCAAAACTGTCTCCATATATTGAAAAGTCATCCATAAAAATCTCCATAAATTGATCAATCATATCAGAGAAAATGGAATACATACATCTTTGAAAAGTAGCAGGAGCATTACAAAGACCAAAAGGCATCCTCCTGTAGGCAAAAGTGCCAAAGGGGCAAGTGAATGTGGTCTTTTCCTGATCTTGTGGATACACAGGAATCTGGTTGTAACTAGAGTAACCATCCAGAAAATAGTAATAAGCTTTTCCTGCTAACTTATCTAAAATTTGATCAATGAATGGAAGAGGGAAATGGTCCTTTCTGGTCATTGTGTTTAGCTTTCTGTAATCAATACAGACCCTCCAACCTGTTGTTTGTCTGGTTATAATAAGCTCACCAAAATCTGAGGTTACAACAGTGATCCCAGATTTCTTAGGCACCACCTGTGTAGGTGCCACCCAAGCTGAATCTGAAATGGGGTAAATGACCCCAGCATCTAACAACTTAACAACCTCTTTCATGACCACTTCTTGCATATGAGGGTTCAGCCTCCTTTGCATTTCTCTAGAAGGCTTTGCATCTTCTTCCATGTGAATTTTATGCATGCAAACGGCTGGACTGATTCCTCCCAAATCAGCAATAGTCCAACCAATTGCCCTCTTATGCTATTTCAATACAGTCAACAATTCTTCCTCCTGCACCTCAGTGAGGGAGGAAGAAATAATCATAGGCAATGTTTTATGGTCTCCTAAAAACACATATTTCAAATTTTCTGGCAACTGTTTCAGCTCTACATCAGGTGGGATGAGAAAAGAAGGTAACAAAGGTACCTTGGCTATTTGTGGAAGGGGAAGAATAGCAGGTTTCCATGAAGGGAACCTTGCTGATTGATCATGAGTTCCTTGCACAACATTAACTTCCTCAGACTTTGAGGTACAAACTGTTTCTTCCACAGCATTTCTCCAAGCATCTTTAAAATCTGTGGTTAAATCTTCACACTACAAAAAATGTGCTAAAGTTTCTTCTACCAGTTCATCCAACAAATCCATAAGAAAACATTCCTCAGAACTGAATTGAGGCTGTGTAACTGCATTGTAGACATTTAACTTTACCTTCATATTTTTAAAAGACACTTCCATAATACAAGATTTGCATTGAATGCAAGCATTGGCTGTAGCCAGAAATGGTCTCCCCAAAATGACAGGGATGAATGTTCTGCTTTTTGTAGGTTCCAACTGGCTTTCTTTCAGATCTGTCTGCTAGTTGTAACACCACATGAGTGGGTTTTAACTCTCCCAAACCTAGTTTCTCATATATAGAATATGGAAGCAGGTTGACACTAGCACCCAAATCTAATAAAGCCTTTTCAATGGTATGTTCCCCAATGATACAAGGGATTGTGGGGATTCCAGGATCTTGGAGTTTAGGAGGTGTGGTAATGGACAAAACCTGATTATCTCTTTCCACAGCAAAGACCTTCTTGGATAGCTGTATCCTAGATTGTCTTTTGTGAGTGCAAATATCATTAAAAAATTTTGCATATGCTGGGACTTGTTTGATTGCATCAAGCAAAGGTAGATTTATCTTGACTTGCTTGAAGGTCTCCATCATTTCATCTATTTTTGTATTCCCTTTATCAAAAGGGGATGCAGATTTCATGGCATGGGGAAATGGTAAATGAGGAACTAGTCCTTCATTTACAGCTTTAGAATCATCATCATAATATTTTTGATTTTTCTGTTTTTCATTTTTTTTATTTTTCTGAGGTACATCAGAACCCCCAATGCTAACATCATGCTGCTCCTGCTGCATATCTCTAGCAGTTTCCTCTTTTTCTTCTTCCTTTTCAGTACCCACATTGTTATTTACAATTCTTCCACTACTCAAAGTAGTGACAACTTTTAATTCTTCATTTGAAACAGAAACCTCTCCAACCAAGAACTGTCCTTTGGGATTGTTCAAAGGTTGGCAGGGTAACCTGCCTTCTTCTCTTTTGGCCAAAGTATTTGAAAGTTGACCCAATGTTTCTTCAATCTTCTTTATGCTCTGACTGTGAAAGTTTATAGTCTGAGTTAAAGACCCTAAATTCTGGAGTGAATTTAGAACTTGGTCTTCAAAAGAAGGGCGTCTGGAAGGGGTTTGAACTGGAGCAGATTGCTGTACATGTTGTTGTGGAATGGGTTGCTGAAAATTTGGCTTGGTATAAAAATTCTGCTGGTAAGGCTGAGCAGTTTTGAAAGGTATTTGATTCTTTGGTTGTTGCTACTGTTGTGATTGATAATTGCCTTGGCTCCACCTTAAATTGGGGTGCCCTCTCCATGCATATTCATTTGACTGCATCTGTCCAAACGACTAGGCAGCATGAGCTTGCTCCACCACTAGATCTGGGAACTGTGGTACAGTTGGACATTGATCAAGTGAATGAGTAGAGGACTGGCATATCAGACATGCCTCCTCTACTCTTGCAACCATTGGATTTTTAAGTGAGTCCATCAATCTATCAAACTTAGTGGTCAAATTATCCATTTTCCTTTCCAACTCATTCACCTCATAAATCTTTCCCTTGGTGGTTTGCGGATTGTTCAACCAAGGAGGATTCTCAATGTCTCTTGAGAAAGATTCCTGTTGAGTTGAATTTTCACCAATCACTTCAAATAAATCCCAGACCTCCTCAACTATATTTTGCAAGTAGGTGCCTCCACAGGAAGCATCTATCATATTCTTGCCCGTTTAATCAATTCCTTGATAGAAGCTTTGAACAAGCTGCCATCGGGGAATTTGATGATGAGGACATTGCCTTAAAAGTTCTTTAAACCTTTCCCATGCTTCATGGAAAGTTTCAGGTGAGTGTTGTGAAAAGGAAATAATATTTTATCTCAACTGGCTGGTCTTAGACATAGGGAAATATTTGGCTAAAAATTGACACTGCAAATCATTCCAAGAAGTGATACTATTTGGTGCCAACATAGACAGCCATGCTCTAGCTTTGTCCTTTAATGAAAAAGGAAAGAGCCTAAGCTTGGTTGCCTCTGGACCAAGTCCAGCTATGTTGAATGTGGTACAAAGAGACAAGAATTTGTCCACATGCTTGTATGGATCTTCCTTACTCAAACCATGGAAGGAAGGAAGCATCTGAATAGTTGATGATTTGATCTCATAATTTCCTTCAACAGTAGGAAATTGAATGCAAAATGGAGAATTATATGCACCAGGTGCAAAGTAATCCCTTAAAAGTCTAGGTTCTTCACCCATAGTAGCAGTCTCCGCAAAATTCTGTTATGTTTGTCTGGTTCTTAGTAGCCTTTCAACTTCTAAATTCAGAGGGACAATCTCAGGATTGAGAGTCCTCCTACCAAACATACAACACAGAAACAAAGAATCAAATTATGCACAGCAAACCTTCAGTATGCCTTTCAAAGTGGATTCCACGCTCAAAATTTATTGGAATAACTGCACAGATTTAAACAATAGAACAGTTAGCACTGATGTAATAATAAAAATAAAAACTTATGTCTACCAATTTTAAAATAAATTCCCCGGCAACGGTGCCAAAAACTTGTTGCTCTTCTAAGTATGAGTGATTTATTTGTGTTTTGAAAACAGATTTGCAAATGATGCCTTATACTGAATTTGGAAAACTAAATAGAATAAAGATATATCAGCACAAAGAGAAGTTAATTAGCCTGCAAGATCAGGGCTTGTAGCAAGTTTTAAATGTAAGTGAGTAAAAGATCGTCCACAAGGAATTGATTTAAAATTTAAGATAAACCTTAAATCTGAGTTACCAGATCTGACCTCTGATCCTATCTATAAAGCACATAAGATGGGAGGTTGAATTTATCACATTAACTAAATGATGAAAGTAAAAATTAAACTACATGATCCAGATCCGAGTTGGGGAGAGTTGTTGTAATTTAATAAGAATGGAGAAATAATATCTAACTTCAATTTAGTACTTGCTTGCAGAATGAGGCTGGATGTAAATCACATGAGATATTATCCAATTCTTCATCTGGCTACCAGCACAGATGCAAGAAAAAGTAATCCTACTCAAGGATTGGAATTGAGTTGAACTTATGGCTATGATCTGCCCACTTCAATGGACACAGATCATCCAATAGTCTTCAATCTGAATCCTTGACTAAGAACAAAAACACGACTACAAATGCTGTGAGAAATCAGGTTTACAAACGCAGATTCTCACAGGGGCCATGAATTAAGGGAAATTGCTTTAAAAATAGTAAATCTAAAGGAATCTAATGAATAAGGAGATCAAAGGGAACCCTTAACATGAAACTGATTGAGAATGTACTGTTCACAACAACCTTTTCAAATTCACCATTATAATTCCAGAGCACAGCTTAAACAACTCTCGGATTTGTAGTCTTGAATACAATTCTCACGTGAAGTACAGAGATATCTCACAGCTCTCAATTACAAATAAAGGCTAGGCTATTATAAAAATTTCAGACACGCTATCTGAAATGGAAATGAGGCAATTGAAATGAAACTCAAAATCTGGATCCCCAAATTGGGCAAATGGTTCATCTATTTATAGTTTTCCCCAAGTCTAGCTCAGATGTGTATCAACCAATCAGAATTGGTTAGATCTGTATCAACCAATAAGAGTCGAGCACAAGGATCCAAATCTGTTTTGGCCAATCAGAATTGCTTGATCTGGTTTAGCCGATCAGATGACAGAAGCATCAATTCTGTTATGTAATTTAAAAATCTGTTAGAGCTTCTAGAAGTTCTCGCCAGGTGATTTCATCTTTGGGTGTTCATATGGGGTGGAATATGCCTTTGGTTAGTGCTCAGAATCTTCTGGAATGTCCCTGGGTTTTTTTAATTCATTGGGGTACATGCAGAGATTACTAAATTACCCTTACAGATGTTGGGAATCTTCAGAATACCATTTCGCACAGTTTGGAGAACTTTTCGCAAGGTAGTGTGACTTCTGAAGCTCTTTTTGCACAGTTCAGGTACTGTTCGCAAGGAGTCTCGTCTTTTTGAATAGGTCAGAAATCCTTTCGAAGAGTTTGTTGATCGATTCTGGTGTGCTTACATTATTGGTTGGTGGTGAAAGTTATTTAAAAATTAAAGACAGAGTAAAGCGGGGGGTGAAATCAGCATAACTCAGAAATCCTAGACCTGCAAGATACAGGGTCCTTTGTAGCAAGTTTTGATAAGTAAGAGTTTGTCCCACAGGGAAAGGTGATCTAGAGCTCCAAGGGAGCCTTCTCTAGTAGTCCCTCCAGATCTGACTACAGATCTGCCAGCCCTATATGAAGGGGAGTTGAAGGTCACTTATTCTAAGTATTTTAATGTCTAAACTACAGAAAGGGTTGAGAGGATGGATGGAGTGTGGAAAATAAATATAAAAAGGGTGAGAAGTATGTTATTGAGCCAAGGTCAGAGAAGTTTTATAACTCAGATTCAGATCTGATATTTTAGAAATCCTGTCCAGAGGCTACATTATCACAACTGAGGAGAGAGGATCTAACCCATCACTCTACCATGATTCCACCCTTAAGGCTATAACCTGTCCACTCAAATGGTCACAGATTATCCCATAGGGGAGCCACTATCCAGGGATGGGTCAAAACACAACAAGTAAATCATTGCAGACAATATTTCATCCAGGCTACCAGCTCAAGAATCCATAGGGAACCTCAATCTCTAAAGTTCTATATGTGGGGCTAAGGCTGTAGAAGCATGATAGCCCAGACACATAGAACCAGCAAGAGATTGAGTACAACCTTCGATCTAACTGTCCATTGTTTGAGCGAGGCTACAGTGGTCCAGTCACCAGCCTACAATCTCTATAACCAGATCAGATCCAACATCTGATGGCAGATCTATACAAATATAGGGGAGTCTGCCTCTGTATAATCTCTCACCAGGCTTCTACAAGCTCAGGTGTAAAGAAGAAGGATCCATCTTGGATCGGTGGATTAGAATCACCTTAAGGCTATAATTTGTCCACTAAAATGGTCACAGACTATCCCAGAGGTTATCCTCCTCACGGAGCCCAAAACAAAACAAGAATATCGCTGCTACCACCATGCTCACAAGGCTACCAGCTCAAGCTCCCATGGGGATTTCAGATCTAGTGGGTCCTGTGGTGGGGCTAAGGCTGTAGGACCATGATAGCCCAGACACACAGGTCACTTGGATCTGAATGGCCCTTAGAATCAGTCCTCCATTGCTTTGAAACACAGCCAAAGTAATGGCGGATCACAAGGCACAGCCTTGCACAGAGCATCTCAGACATAAACACCAATCCCACAAAGTACAGATCCTATTATAGAACTTTCATTAATCTAATTCAAAAATACATACAAAGGCATAGCCAGCAAGTGCTAGACTATGGAGAGAAGGAAAGAGAAAAAAGAAAATTACTTACAGCTAAAAAGAAAGAGAAAAGAAAAAATGATCTGAGATGTGTTCCCAGATCCTAAACCTAAGCTAGGTATGGGTTTATATAGTAGTGGGGTAGCGGCGCATTAGGGTTAGGAAACCCTAATTTTAACGATGCCACGTGGCCTAATAGTGATCCTTGGATGCCTTGAGACACGTGCATAGAGATTTAAGAGTGGGAATGCGTGCCATAATGGCTGGAAATACCCAGAAGGTCCTCTGCTGAAGAGATGGAAGTTTAGGTTCAGAGCTTCGCTAGGTAGCTGTAGTTTCCCAGACTTGTCCCGTGGTAGCTCTTTGCTCTTCACTAGGATGATTTGACACTGAAGCTTCAGCCATCGCGAGGTTGCCTTGGTTTGCTCTTCAGGCAGTCGTGCGGTAGAGAATTACTCTCTCGCTGGATTGGGCTTCGTGAGGTTGAGTAGAAAACACAGTCTCAGGCGTCACAGGGTTGAAATTCAAGCAGTCGCAAGGTCTCTCGATCTTTGCTGGGCTGATCTTCGCGAGAGTGAATTTGAGCAGCGCGAGCACTTCTCTTTACTAGACTTCGCAAGTTGTCTCGCGAGGCTCTACTGAGTTCTGAACTACGCGAGGTTCTATGTCTTACTTGATCTTCACGAGGTTGGCTTTGCCTTCTCCTGGATGTTTTCTATCTTGAATGGCGCGAGAACTGCACGAGGAGTTGTTCTTCTGATAATTGCATCCCACGGCGAGTGCGCGACAACTGCACGAGGAATCTTCTGAAGCTCTCTCTCCTCAGCCGTTCTGAGCGAACTGTGCGAGATTGAGAGAGGTCTGCTTTAAACTGTGCGACACTGTGTGATGTGTTCTACTCTTGAGCTTCGCGAGAGCTGTGCAATTTTGATTTTCTGAAGCTTTTCAGTCACTCATCTACACGAGAGGTTATTGTAAAGTCTTGGGAAGCTCAGTTGAACTGTGCGAGGCATATTTCTTTTGAATCCTCTAAGCTTGTGGCAGCTACACGAGGCTCATTTCAGGTCTGGATTCAGAGTTCATTCTTCTAAGGGATTTCTGGTGCCAAAGGAGGCTCCTTAACAGGATTCCTAGCCTTATTTCACTACTAATTATTACCTACATAAAACACTTAACAAGAACTTATTAGGTGGCTAAGGGTCTAATCAAAGGTTAAGGGGTGAAAAGTGGTACTTTTCAGGTCTTAACACACCCCCAAACCTAATCTTCGCCAGTCCCTTAGCAAACCTACATTAATCTACTCTAAAAATTAAATGCCACTTTCGTAGGGAGCACGGATACATTTAGCATATGTACCAAGCATTTTAAACCCCTAGGTGATCCCTAGTGGAGGAGTGAAGTCTCCTGAGGGTTTTCAGTGAAGACACCCACAAACTTCTCCAATGAAATAGTTAACAAAAGTGCAATATCATCCAATGAGCAGTCAAGGAATCAGATTTAGTCTACTCTTGAATCAGTACACATAAAAGAAATTTAATTCATTGGTTGCACAGTAACTTAAACAACATAAACTCTTCATGATTGCACAACATTTCCAAATATTTTGCACTCACAGAAAACTACACAAGTGTGTGCCAGCACTGAGCTTATCCTTATGTCAAAAATTAGGTTAAGGTCATACATAATGCATTCAAGTTCAGACCCAAAAAAAACTTTGCAGGCCATACTCTCATAAAGGTTTGTTGAGGGGTTCATTTTCTCACAGGCTCAAGAGCAATTACATCCCCCAAATGGGTTTGTAAGCATGAGCATAGGCAGAGTTCTTAAGTGCTAACATCATTGGCAGTTCTTCACCATAGATTGGATAATTCCTTATCTTCACATGACAGCTCACTCAACTTTGGATCACAAGGGCTTTTAACTGGGCTGTAATGTGGCTTATGGAGTAGGGTTAAAAAGAATGAAAGGTTGAAAAGGGTTCCAATTTGAGAAATCAGTCACGAGGTGGTTCATGACTTCACCTTCCAAATTTCAGCTCCCTTCATCTTCTTTGAGATTTTCCGATTTGAAGTGATCAGTTTCTCTTCTTGATTTTGATTTTCCAATGAAAGTTCCTCTTGACTTCTCTCTTATTCCTCTTCATTATTATTTTTGTTTCTTTTTACTGGAGTTTCCTTCTTTTTATTTTGTTTTTGCTTTTCAGAAATGCCACCATGTTCTAAGTTACCATACTGCTAGAATTTTTTTTGAGATCCTTCTCCATTCACCTAATGTTGACCATAGCTAGTCCATCTTCAACTCTTTTCTTTTACCTTCAGAATTCTCAGAGTGAGGGTAGGTTGAATCAGGTTCATAGGTTCAGGTTCAAGTACTCAGGTGTATTTTGAAGAAATTTAGGATTTAAAGCTCAAAGGGGCTATGGACAAGGGCAGTTGCTTTAGGATTGGTCTTTTTAGGCTAAAACTGTCCAAGAGAAGGCCTTGATCCTTTCATAGGTCTCATGAGTACTGTTAGTTGTTTCAACTTGGAGTTACCTAATCTTCTAGTGAGCACAGTGACTCAGCCAGTCCTTAGAACTAAAAGAAATGCCTTAGTTACTCCTCAAAGAATAGAAAAATTTTATAGGCCCAATTCTCACTGGTTATGGTCATCCTTTGAACTTTCAAGTATGCCCTCACCTTTTTCTCTCTCTAATGATTCACTGAGTGCTGATACATGTCAGTTTTCCTTGGTGATATTATCATGGAAATGTGGAATATTAGAAGTTTATAATGTCCAAGGTTTGCATAAATTTTGGACTTCTTAATTTCATGATTCTTAAATGAACATAGATCCATTTCCATATTACTCAGATGAGTCTGCTGCACTTATGTTAGCTATTCCATTGGCGAGTGCTTACACACTTCGTTCCAGTTACGTATTGCTTTCACTTCCGGTTCCAAATGTGTCTGTGAGCTAAATCTTAAAGAAAAGGAAGAAACGAGGAACAAAAATACACAGGCAAAAGCAAGATAGTAAACAGGGAAAAAGTCTATGAAAAATTAGAAATGTACAAAATACAAGAAAACGTTGCAAAAGAAGAATTCCTAGGTACAATCTAGTTAGAATCTGTCTCAGAACTTGTCCCATCCCATCTTCTTTACATGCTCTTGCAGGAGAGCCTCTTCTTCTTTCTTCTTTCGTTCCCTCTCTGCCTTTCTTTGCTCGGGGGTTTTGGGTATGGTTGGAGCCCTGACCCTCATTTTCCTCTTCTTTTCGTTTAGGAGAGGATCTCCAAGATTTAGCAAATGGTTGGCTCGGGGGTTTGGTGGGAGATTTTCCTTTGGGGCCCTTACCTTTGGAGGCTTGCCCTTCTTTGAGGCGAGGGGAATAAGAGGTTGGGTTGGTCTTTGGCTCAGGAGGGGCAACAGGGGATTTAGCTTATGCTTGCACCTGAGACAGGAGAGGACTTTTCCCTTTTTCTGGTTTAGGGGGAGCCATAGAAGATTGATCTGGTACTTTGGCTACAGGAATGGCAGGGCTCTTCCCTTTCACTGGCTGGCTTAGTGGTGGTGCCTCCTCAGACTGGGCAGATGTTTCTTTTCCAATTCTCAAAGAGCGACTTGGGGGAGTAGTCCTCTTGGTAGCAACCTTCCTTCATTGAGGATAGGATTGAGCAGCAGGGCTAGATGAAGGATCAGAAATAGTAGGTGGGGCACTGGAATACCTAGGTGGTGCAACATTAGATTCTGAGTCAGAAGGAAAGAGCTTAGTAGGGTCGAATCCAAGGGCAGCAGCAGCCTGTCTGCGTTCTTCTTTGGAAAGTAGGTGCCCATAGGGATCATCCTGGGCAGAAGCTCTGGTGACCTTTGGAGGTGGGGATGGAGGGGCGAGCCTTTTACCTTTTTGGGCTGCAGTGGCTCTTTTAGAAGTGGGGTTTTTCTTGGAAAGGGTGCGTTTTCTTTTGGGAGCAGGAGGGGGAATAGGGGGGACATTGAAGGAGGAGCAGGAATTGCAGTAGGGATTTGAGCAGGAGCAACAGGTTGTGTAGGTACTGCCGAAGAAAATGCAGTAGGCATTTGAGGAGGAACAGGAGGAGCTACCGGAGTGGGGGTTGTGGGAGGTGGGGGAACAGATTGTGTAGGGGTTGGGGTAGGGGCAGTGTTGTTGCTTCTTAGTGTGCTTGATTTATGTGTGTTTTGAAAATAGATTTATAGCTGCTAAATTACAGTGGCTCTAGACTATAATAAAAAAATAAAGAAATATCAGCACAGTTAGAAGAGAATTAGCCTGCAAGATCAGGGCCAATTGTAGCAAGTTTTAAAAGTAAGTGAGTGAAAGATCGTCCACAGAGAATTTGTCTAAAATGTAAGATAAACCTCCAGATCTGAGCTACCAGATCTGGCTTCTTATCCTATCTAGAAAACTGAGAAGATGAGAGGTTCAAATTTGTCACTTTTAACTAACTAAAAACAAAAAAAAATTTAAACTAAATGATCCAGATCCGAGTTGGGGGAATGATTGAAACAAAGATGGAGAAGTAATATCTAAATCTGATTTGGTCTTTGAAATCTAATGAGAATAACTGCAGCTCAACAGAGGTGATCCAATCTTCATCTGGCTACAAGCACAGATGTAAGAGAGATAAATCTAATTTAAGGATTAGGCCTACACTTATGGCTATGGTCTGTCCACTTTAATGGCCACAAACCATCCAATAGTCTTTAATCCAAATCCTCAATTCAGAACAAGAAACATCACTACAAATGCTGTAAGAGACTAGGTTACAAACACTAATTCTCATAGGATTAATGAATCAAGGGAAATTGCATGCAAAACAATGAATCTAAAGGAGTCTAATGTCGAGGAGATCGAGGGAACCCTTGACATGAGTCCAATGGAGAATGCATAGTTTACATGACAACCTTTTAAAATTCATCCTTACAATTTACAGAAGCGGCTTAATGACTCTCGGATTTGCAGTCTTGGATGCAAACTCTCCTTTGAGTTACAGCAGTATCTCACAGCTCTCAAATGCAAGTACAAAGTAGGCTATTACAAGGATTGCAGACAAGCTATCTGGCTGGGAAATGGGGGATTAGAAATGAAACTCAAAATCTGGATGTCCCAATTGGGCAAATGCTTCATCTATTTATAGCTTTCCCCAGGTCCAGCTCAGATGTGTATCAACCAATCAGAGGTTCTCATATCAGTATTGACCAATGGTAGTTGAGCATGGGGATCCAGATCTGTTCTAGCCAATCAGAATTCCTCGATCTGGTTGACCAATCGGTGAAAAAGGCATCAATTCTGTTATGCATTTTGAAAGTTTGTTAGAGTTTCTAGAAGTTCCCGCCAAGTTATTCCCTCTCTAAGTGCTTACGTGGGGTGGAATATTCCTTTTCTTTATGCTTAGAACCCTCTGAAATGTCCCTAGGTTTTAAAATGCATTGGGATGCGTGCAACAGATTACTGAATTGCCCTTATTAAAGCTGCGAATCTCCAGAATGCCTCTTCGCACAGCTTAGGGGCCTTTTCGCAAAGTGTTGTGACTCCTAAAGCTCTTTTCTCAATGTTCTGGTTCTGTTCGAATTGTGTTTTCTTCTTTTCGCAAAGTTCAATCTTCTCTTCGAACAGTTCAGATGCTCTTTGAATGCTACGCCTGGAGTTTTATTCCTTTTCACGAGTTTGGGTTCTTTGCGAAAAGTACGAGTTCTTTGAAAAGGACTCTAGTGCATTTTCTGTTCATACATCTCTTCTAGGTCTTTGCTTCTTCTATTTAGACCTTTCAACAGCTGATGAGGTTGTTTCTTCACTTTCTTCCTTTGGATTGACATGGATTGTCATCTTATTGGCACTTTTAAGCTGCTTTTATGGTTAAGCCTGTCTTTATTGTTAGTCACAACATAAGCACTTAAAACACTTATTTAGTTCTCTCAAAGGTCTACCAAGACTCAAGTTCAGGGGTGAAAAATGGTATTTTTCACTTGTCAACACACCCCCAGACCTAAGCTTTGCTAGTCCTTGAGCAAAGACAATAAAAAAAACAAAGTAAAGAGCCACTTTTATAGGGAGCACAGTTGCATTTACCATATGCAACAAGCCTTTTAAACCCCTAGGTGATCCCTAGTGGAGGAGTGAAGTCTCCTGAGGGTTTTCATTGAAGGTACCCACAAACTTCTTCAATAACTTAGTTAAGATCACTTTGATTACTGATCACTTTCCTCAATTGATTATTCACACGAGATTTTCACCCAATAAGCAAATGAGAGGGTTGTACTATTTCACACTGACTCAAGAGCGATTCACATCAAGGAATCGATTTAGTCTACTCTTGAATCGGTGAAATTTAATTCATTGGTTGCACAGTAACTTAAACAACATAAACTCTTCATGATTGCACAACATTTCCAAATATTTTGCACTCACAGAAAACTACACAAGTGTGTGCCAGCACTGAGCTTATCCTTATGTCAAAAATTAGGTTAAGGTCATACATAATGCATTCAAGTTCAGACCCAAAAAAAACTTTGCAGGCCATACTCTCATAAAGGTTTGTTGAGGGGTTCATTTTCTCACAGGCTCAAGAGCAATTACATCCCCCAAATGGGTTTGTAAGCATGAGCATAGGCAGAGTTCTTAAGTGCTAACATCATTGGCAGTTCTTCACCATAGATTGGATAATTCCTTATCTTCACATGACAGCTCACTCAACTTTGGATCACAAGGGCTTTTAATCTGTGAATGTGGCTTAAGGAGTAGGGTTAAAAAGAATGAAAGGTTGAAAAGGGGTTCCAATTTGAGAAATCAGTAGGTCACGAGAGGTGGTTCATGACTTCACCTTCCAAATTTCAGCTCCCTTCATCTTCTTTGAGATTTTCCGATTTGAAGTGATCAGTTTCTCTTCTTGATTTTGATTTTCCAATGAAAGTTCCTCTTGACTTCTCTCTTATTCCTCTTCATTATTATTTTTGTTTCTTTTTACTGGAGTTTCCTTCTTTTTATTTTGTTTTTGCTTTTCAGAAATGCCACCATGTTCTAAGTTACCATACTGCCAGATTTTTGAGATCCTTCTTCTCCATTCACCTAATGTTGACCATAGCTAGTCCATCTTCAACTCTTTCTCTTTTACCTTCTGAATTCTCAGAGTGAGGGTAGGTTGAATCAGGTTCATAGGTTCAGGTTCAAGTACTGTGTATTTTGAAGAAATTTAGGATTTAAAGCTCAAAGGGCTATGGACAAGGCGTTGCTTTAGGATTGGTCTTTTAGGCTAAAACTGTCCAAGAGAAGGCCTTGATCCTTTCATAGGTCTCATGAGTACTGTTAGTTGTTTCAACTTGGAGTTACCTAATCTTCTAGTGAGCACAGTGACTCAGCCAGTCCTTAGAACTAAAAGAAATGCCTTAGTTACTCCTCAAAGAATAGAAAATTTTATAGGCCCAATTCTCACTGGTTATGGTCATCCTTTGAACTTGTAAGTATGCCCTCACCTTTTTCTCTCTAATGATTCACCGAGTCTTGATACATATGCCGGCTTTTCCTTGGTGATATTATCATTGAAATGTGGAATATTAGAAGTTTATAATGTCCAAGGTTTGCATAAATTTTGGACTTCTTAATTTCATGATTCTTAAATGAACATAGATCCATTTCCATATTACTCAGATGAGTCTGCTGCACTTATGTTAGCTATTCCATTGGCAGGGTCTGCTTGGCACACCCCAAAAAATGAGAAGATTGTGAAGATACCTTGCTAAAAAATTTGATGGAAGGCCATATATACGAGTGATTTGGGACGGGGAATTCTTCTTCAGTAAAAGTGTCTTGGCAAATTCTTACACGCTCTAAGGGCGGATTAGGACTCAGTGTACAAAATACAAGAAAACAGTTGCAAAAGAAACAGAGAAATTCCTAGGTACAATCTAGTTAGAATCTGTCTCAAAACTTGTCCCATCCCATCTTCTTTACATGCTCTTGCAGGAGAGCCTCTTCTTCTTTCTTCTTTCGTTCCCTCTCTGCCTTTCTTTGCTCGGGGGTTTTGGGTATGGTTGGAGCCCTGACCCTCATTTTCCTCTTCTTTCGTTTAGGAGGGATCTCCGAAGATTTAGCAGTGGTTGGCTCAGGGGGTTTGGTGGGAGATTTTCCTTTGGGGCCCTTACCTTTGGAGGCTTGCCCTTGCTGAGGCAGAGGGGGAATAAGAGGTGGTTGGGCTGGTGCTGGCTCAGGAGGGGCAACAGGGGATTTAGCTTATGCTTGCACCTGAGAGAGGACTTATCCCTTTTTCTGGTTTAGGGGGAGCCATAGAAGATTGATCTCGGTACTTTGGCTACAGGAATGGCAGGGCTCTTCCCTTTCACTGGCTGGCTTAGTGGTGGTGCCTCCTCAGACTGGGCAGATGTTTCTTTTCCAATTCTCAAAGAGCGACTTGGGGGAGTAGTCCTCTTGGTAGCAACCTTCCTTCATTGAGGATAGGATTGACGGGGCTAGATGAAGGAGCGAAATAGTAGGTGGGGCACCTTTGGAATACCTAGGTGGTGCAACATTAGATTACAGTCGGAAGGAAAGAGCTTAGTAGGGTCGAATCCAAGGGCAGCGGCTGACTCTGCGTTCTTCTTTGGAAAGTAGGTGCCCATAGGGATCATCTGGTAAGCTGTGACCTTTGGAGGTGGGGATGGAGGGCGAGCCTTTTACCTTTTTGGGCTGCAGTGGCTCTTTTAGAAGTGGGGTTTTTCTTGGAAAGGGTGCGTTTTCTTTTGGGAGCAGGAGGGGGAATAGGGGGGACATTGAAGGAGGAGCAGGAATTGCAGTAGGGATTTGAGCAGAGAACAAAGTTGTGTAGTATTGAAGAAAATCTGATAGGCATTTGAGGAGGAACAGGAGGAGCTACCGGAGTGGGGGTTGTGGGAGGTGGGGGGACAGATTGTGTAGGGGTTGGGGTAGGGGCAGTGTTGTTGCTTCTTAGTGTGCTTGATTTATGTGTGTTTTGAAAATAGATTTATAGCTGCTAAATTACAGTGGCTCTAGACTATAATAAAAAATAAAGAAATATCGGCCTGATTAGAAGAGAATTAGCCCAAGATCGAGGGCCAATTGTAGCAAGTTTTAAAAGTAAGTGAGTGAAAGATCGTCACAGAATTTGTCTAAAATGTAAGATAAACCTCCAGATCGAGCTACGGATCGGCTTCTTATCCTATCTAGAAAGCGAGAAGATGAGAGGTTCAAATTTGTCACTTTTAACTAACTAAAACAAAAAAAATTTAAACTAAATGATCCGAGATCGAGTTGGGGAATGATTGAAACAAAGATGGAGTAATATCTAAATCTGATTTGGTCTTTGAAATCTAATGAGAATAACTGACTCAACAGAGGTGATCCAATCTTCATCTCGGCTACAAGCACGGATGTAAGAGAGATAAATCTAATTCAAGGATTAGGCCTACACTTATGGCTATGGTCATCCACTTTAATGGCCACAAACCATCCAATAGTCTTTAATCCAAATCCTCAATTCAGAACAAGAAACATCACTACAAATGCTGTAAGAGACTAGGTTACAAACACTAATTCTCATAGGATTAATGAATCAAGGGAAATTGCATGCAAAACAA
This sequence comes from Chloranthus sessilifolius, assembly GCA_021018995.1. NCBI lineage: Eukaryota > Viridiplantae > Streptophyta > Magnoliopsida > Chloranthales > Chloranthaceae > Chloranthus > Chloranthus sessilifolius. The sequence goes on along the minus strand of CM037593.1, from coordinate 55,217,176 downwards.
TGAATCTAAAGGAGTCTAATGTACTGAGGAGATCGTGAGGAACCCTTGACATGAGTCCAATGGAGAATGCATAGTTCTGACAACCTTTTAAAATTCATCCTTACAATTTACTGAGCACGCTTAACGACTCTCGGATTTGCGTCTTGGATGCAAACTCTCCTTTGAGTTACTGGTATCTCTGACTCTCAAATGCAAGTACAAAGTAGGCTATTACAAGGATTGCAGACAAGCTATCTGGCTGGGAAATGGGGGATTAGAAATGAAACTCAAAATCTGGATGTCCCAATTGGGCAAATGCTTCATCTATTTATAGCTTTCCCCAGGTCCAGCTCAGATGTGTATCAACCAATCAGAGGTTCTCATATCAGTATTGACCAATGGTAGTTGAGCATGGGGATCCAGATCTGTTCTAGCCAATCAGAATTCCTCGATCTGGTTCAGCCAATCAGGTGAAAAAGGCATCAATTCTGTTATGCATTTTGAAAGTTTGTTAGAGTTTCTAGAAGTTCCCGCCAAGTTATTCCCTCTCTAAGTGCTTACGTGGGGTGGAATATTCCTTTTCTTTATGCTTAGAACCCTCTGAAATGTCCCTAGGTTTTAAAATGCATTGGGATGCGTGCAACAGATTACTGAATTGCCCTTATTAAAGCTGCGAATCTCCAGAATGCCTCTTCGCACAGCTTAGGGGCCTTTTCGCAAAGTGTTGTGACTCCTAAAGCTCTTTTCTCAATGTTCTGGTTCTGTTCGAATTGTGTTTTCTTCTTTTCGCAAAGTTCAATCTTCTCTTCGAACAGTTCAGATGCTCTTCGAATGCTACGCCTGGAGTTTTATTCCTTTTCACAGAGTTTCAGGTTCTTTGCGAAAAGTACAGGTTCTTTGCGAAAAGGACTCTGTAGTGCATTTTTCTGTTCGAATTGTTCCATACTTCTCTTCTAGGTCTTTGCTTCTTCTATTTAGACCTTTCAACAGCTGATGAGGTTGTTTCTTCACTTTCTTCCTTTGGATTGACATGGATTGTCATCTTATTGGCACTTTTAAGCTGCTTTTATGGTTAAGCCTGTCTTTATTGTTAGCTGCAACATAAGCACTTAAAACACTTATTTAGTTCTCTCAAAGGTCTATCAAGACTCAAGTTCAGGGGTGAAAAATGGTATTTTTCACTTGTCAACACACCCCCAGACCTAAGCTTTGCTAGTCCTTGAGCAAAGACAATAAAAAAAACAAAGTAAAGAGCCACTTTTATAGGGAGCACAGTTGCATTTAGCATATGCAACAAGCCTTTTAAACCCCTAGGTGATCCCTAGTGGAGGAGTGAAGTCTCCTGAGGGTTTTCATTGAAGGTACCCACAAACTTCTTCAATAAGTTAGTTAAGATCACTGCAGTTCTGTTACAGTCACTTTCCTCAATTGATTATTCACACCAGGATTTTCACCCAATAAGCAAATGAGAGGGTTGTACTATTTCACACAGCTCAAGAGCAGTTACAGTCAAGGAATCAGATTTAGTCTACTCTTGAATCAGTACACATAAAAGAAATTTAATTCATTGGTTGCACAGTAACTTAAACAACATAAACTCTTCATGATTGCACAACATTTCCAAATATTTTGCACTCACAGAAAACTACACAAGTGTGTGCCAGCACTGAGCTTATCCTTATGTCAAAAATTAGGTTAAGGTCATACATAATGCATTCAAGTTCAGACCCAAAAAAAACTTTGCAGGCCATACTCTCATAAAGGTTTGTTGAGGGGTTCATTTTCTCACAGGCTCAAGAGCAATTACATCCCCCAAATGGGTTTGTAAGCATGAGCATAGGCAGAGTTCTTAAGTGCTAACATCATTGGCAGTTCTTCACCATAGATTGGATAATTCCTTATCTTCACATGACAGCTCACTCAACTTTGGATCACAAGGGCTTTTAACTGGGCTGTAATGTGGCTTATGGAGTAGGGTTAAAAAGAATGAAAGGTTGAAAAGGGGTTCCAATTTGAGAAATCAGTAGGTCACGAGAGGTGGTTCATGACTTCACCTTCCAAATTTCAGCTCCCTTCATCTTCTTTGAGATTTTCCGATTTGAAGTGATCAGTTTCTCTTCTTGATTTTGATTTTCCAATGAAAGTTCCTCTTGACTTCTCTCTTATTCCTCTTCATTATTATTTTTGTTTCTTTTTACTGGAGTTTCCTTCTTTTTATTTTGTTTTTGCTTTTCAGAAATGCCACCATGTTCTAAGTTACCATACTGCCAGATTTTTGAGATCCTTCTTCTCCATTCACCTAATGTTGACCATAGCTAGTCCATCTTCAACTCTTTCTCTTTTACCTTCTGAATTCTCAGAGTGAGGGTAGGTTGAATCAGGTTCATAGGTTCAGGTTCAAGTACTCAGGTGTATTTTGAAGAAATTTAGGATTTAAAGCTCAAAGGGGCTATGGACAAGGGCAGTTGCTTTAGGATTGGTCTTTTTAGGCTAAAACTGTCCAAGAGAAGGCCTTGATCCTTTCATAGGTCTCATGAGTACTGTTAGTTGTTTCAACTTGGAGTTACCTAATCTTCTAGTGAGCACAGTGACTCAGCCAGTCCTTAGAACTAAAAGAAATGCCTTAGTTACTCCTCAAAGAATAGAAAAATTTTATAGGCCCAATTCTCACTGGTTATGGTCATCCTTTGAACTTTCAAGTATGCCCTCACCTTTTTCTCTCTCTAATGATTCACTGAGTGCTGATACATGTCAGTTTTCCTTGGTGATATTATCATGGAAATGTGGAATATTAGAAGTTTATAATGTCCAAGGTTTGCATAAATTTTGGACTTCTTAATTTCATGATTCTTAAATGAACATAGATCCATTTCCATATTACTCAGATGAGTCTGCTGCACTTATGTTAGCTATTCCATTGGCAGGGTCTGCTTGGCACACCCCCAAACCTATGAGGAGCAGTGTCCTCACTGGTTCAAAGGTGTGTGTGCAGCAGAGCTAATGATGCTAAAAGAAAAGGAAAGAACAGGGAACAAAATACACAACAGGCAAAGCAAGATAGTAAAGACAGGGGAAAAGTCTATGAAAAATTAGAAATGTACAAAATACAAGAAAACAGTTGCAAAAGAAACAGAGAAATTCCTAGGTACAATCTAGTTAGAATCTGTCTCAAAACTTGTCCCATCCCATCTTCTTTACATGCTCTTGCAGGAGAGCCTCTTCTTCTTTCTTCTTTCGTTCCCTCTCTGCCTTTCTTTGCTCGGGGGTTTTGGGTATGGTTGGAGCCCTGACCCTCATTTTCCTCTTCTTTCGTTTAGGAGGGATCTCCGAAGATTTAGCAGTGGTTGGCTCAGGGGGTTTGGTGGGAGATTTTCCTTTGGGGCCCTTACCTTTGGAGGCTTGCCCTTGCTGAGGCAGAGGGGGAATAAGAGGTGGTTGGGCTGGTGCTGGCTCAGGAGGGGCAACAGGGGATTTAGCTTATGCTTGCACCTGAGACAGGAGAGGACTTTTCCCTTTTTCTGGTTTAGGGGGAGCCATAGAAGATTGATCTGGTACTTTGGCTACAGGAATGGCAGGGCTCTTCCCTTTCACTGGCTGGCTTAGTGGTGGTGCCTCCTCAGACTGGGCAGATGTTTCTTTTCCAATTCTCAAAGAGCGACTTGGGGGAGTAGTCCTCTTGGTAGCAACCTTCCTTCATTGAGGATAGGATTGAGCAGCAGGGCTAGATGAAGGATCAGAAATAGTAGGTGGGGCACTGGAATACCTAGGTGGTGCAACATTAGATTCTGAGTCAAAAGGAAAGAGCTTAGTAGGGTCGAATCCCAGGGCAGCAGCAGCCTGTCTGCGTTCTTCTTTGGAAAGTAGGCGCCCATAGGGATCATCCTGGGCAGAAGCTCTGGTGACCTTTGGAGGTGGGGATGGAGGGGCGAGCCTTTTACCTTTTTGGGCTGCAGTGGCTCTTTTAGAAGTGGGGTTTTTCTTGGAAAGGGTGCGTTTTCTTTTGGGAGCAGGAGGGGGAATAGGGGGGACATTGAAGGAGGAGCAGGAATTGCAGTAGGGATTTGAGCAGGAGCAACAGGTTGGGGGAATGATTGAAACAAAGATGGAGAAGTAATATCTAAATCTGATTTGGTCTTTGAAATCTAATGAGAATAACTGCAGCTCAACAGAGGTGATCCAATCTTCATCTGGCTACAAGCACAGATGTAAGAGAGATAAATCTAATTCAAGGATTAGGCCTACACTTATGGCTATGGTCTGTCCACTTTAATGGCCACAAACCATCCAATAGTCTTTAATCCAAATCCATTCAGAACAAGAAACATCACTACAAATGCTGTAAGAGACTAGGTTACAAACACTAATTCTCACAGGATTAATGAATCAAGGGAAATTGCATGCAAAATAATGAATCTAAAGGAGTCTAATGTACTGAGGAGATCAGAGGGAACCCTTGACATGAGTCCAATGGAGAATGCATAGTTTACGGCAACTTTTTAAAATTCATCCTTACAATTTACAGAGCACGACTTAACAGCTCTCGGATTTGCAGTCTTGGATGCAAACTCTCCTTTGAGTTACAGCAGTATCTCACAGCTCTCAAATGCAAGTACAAAGTAGGCTATTACAAGGATTGCAGACAAGCTATCTGGCTGGGAAATGGGGGATTAGAAATGAAACTCAAAATCTGGATGTCCCAATTGGGCAAATGCTTCATCTATTTATAGCTTTCCCCAGGTCCAGCTCAGATGTGTATCAACCAATCAGAGGTTCTCATATCAGTATTGACCAATGGTAGTTGAGCACGGGGATCCAGATCTGTTCTAGCCAATCAGAATTCCTCGATCTGGTTCAGCCAATCAGGTGAAAAAGGCATCAATTCTGTTATGCATTTTGAAAGTTTGTTAGAGTTTCTAGAAGTTCCCGCCAAGTTATTCCCTCTCTAAGTGCTCACGTGAGGTGGAATATTCCTTTGCTTTATGCTTAGAACCCTCTGAAATGTCCCTAGGTTTTAAAATGCATTGGGACGCGTGCAATAGATTACTGAATTGCCCTTATTAAAGCTGTGAATCTCCAGAATTCCTCTTCGCACAGCTTAGGGGCCTTTTCGCAAAGTGTTGTGACTCCTAAAGCTCTTTTCGCAATGTTCTGGTTCTGTTCGAATTGTGTTTTCTTCTTTTCGCAAAGTTCAATCTTCTCTTCGAACAGTTCAGATGCTCTTCGAATGCTACGCCTTGAGTTTTATTCCTTTTCACAGAGTTTCAGGTTCTTTGCGAAAAAGTACTGAGTTCTTTTTTCTGAAAAGGACTCTGTGGCATTTTCTGTTGGTGTTCCATACTTCTCTTCGGTCTTTGCTTCTTCTATTAGACCTTTCAACACGGTGATGAGTTGTTTCTTCACTTTCTTCCTTTGGATTGACATGGATTGTCATCTTATTGGCACTTTTAAAATTTGCTTTTATGGTTAAGCTTTGTCTTTATTGTTGCATTTAACAACATAAGCACTTAAAACACTTATTTAGTTCTCTCAAAGGTCTATCAAGACTCAAGTTAGGGGTGAAAAATGGTATTTTCACTTGTCAACACCCCAGGACCTAAGCTTTGCTAGTCCACGAGCAAAGACAATAAAAAAACAAAGTAAGAGCCACTTTTGTAGGGAGCACGTTGCATTTAGCATATGCAACAAGCCTTTTAAACCCCTAGGTGATCCCTAGTGGAGGAGTGAAGTCTCCTGAGGGTTTTCATTGAAGGTACCCACAAACTTCTTCAATAAGTTAGTTAAGATCACTGCATTATTTGACCACTTTCCTCAATTGATTATTCACACATGAGTTATTTTTGTTGAAGGTTTTTCAAGAAAGATATGATTTAAAACTAAAATTCTGCATAATTCTTGTTACTCTCGATTTATATAGATTACACAAATTCTTATCTCCATATGATAGCTCAATCCATCATTGATCAGTAAGGACTTTTACTTGGGTTTTATTGTTGCTTATGGGTGAAATTTCTCAAAAGGGTTGGAATGGTGTTCATATTTGAGAAGTCACCAAGGTCGAGGAGGCTATACAAACCCACTCTTCTTGACATAGTTTCATCTTCTTCTTTTGAATTTCGAGCCAAAGTGGCCATCTTTTCTCTTTCTTTTCAAACTTCCAATGAAAATGCCTTCTTTCTTTTGTTTTGCTCAAATATTTTCTTTTCTTTTTGAATTAGCCTTGTTGCATGCCACATTCCTCTCTTTGTTTCATCATTGCCTTCAACTTTTACCCTTCTTTTGCTATTAAATTGTTACTCAATTCTCCTTCCTCACTTCCTTCCCTTTATCTTCTCTTCTTGGGGTAGGGTTAGGCTAAATGAGGTTGATGAGGTTTATTGGGGAGATTTCAAAGGAATCATAGATTTATTTAGCTCAAATGGTGTGTATCAAGGCGCGTTTCAAAAGGTGGGGCTTTGTAAGGTTCAAAGCTGTCCAAGGAGGCCTTACATCATGTCTTTAATATCATGAGTGCTATCAAATTATTTCGATTTGGATATGTGTAACTTCTAGTGTAAGTAAGCGATTCACATAGTCCCAAAAGCGAAAAGATTGCCAAAGCATACCTCCAAAGAATACATTTTCAGCCCAAACCTCACTTTGGGTGTGGTTTTATATCAACTTCTTGAGGTATATCTTCTTTGTTTTCCTTCATTTTAGGTTTACTAAAACATCAATTTTCTTTTGGAAATTTCGACATTTACTTCATGAAAGTCTTTTAGAATTACAGAAAGTAATTTTAAAGAGTTTTTTTTTAAACTTCTTAATATATTTCAACACAACAGTGTGTAAAAATATATAAAAAAAATTGCTAATCCAAAAGCATCTTGATGTTAACTCCTTTATTGATTATTGCTATTTACACACCCCCAAACCAAAGGGTAGCAGGGTCCACACTGGTCCAAAACAGAGGAAAAATATATGCAAGAAAGAAAAACAACAAAAGTAAAGATGGCAAGAAGTCAGATAGAAATGCACAGTAGTATACACAAAACAGAATTTTCTATTACTACTTTATAACACAAAATGTACAATGAGAGCTAATAACTAGGGTCAAAATCTGTATCATAGGTTGGTTCAAGTGGCTCCGAACTGGAGTCACTGTCAGAATCAGAGCTAGAGTCAGTGTTGGAGTCCGAACTTGATTGAGCTTTCTCTGGAATGGTGTTTTGTAGCTCAGTATACTCCTCAGATTTGATCTTTTTGGTGAGGCCAAGGTATTCTCTAAGGCTAGTGGTCTTCAATTTTTCTTGGTCAAGTTGGGCTTGCAAGATGGACACCTTGTGTTGCTCAGTCCTCACCAGCTGAAATGTTTGACCCAGCAGGTCCTTCATTTTCTCTCTTTCAAATTTCATAAAGATCTTCAACTTCCGAATCTGGTTTTCATAAGGGGTACGGATGTAAGCTTGTAAATCAGCTAGCCCCTTTTGAACATCTCTGCGGATATAGGGATTATCTTCCATGGCTTTGATGAGGGTGGCGTATCGGGGGAGGGGAATGGAATGGTAGGGGACCAAAGGTGTCCCAGCTGTGGGAGGGGGGGAAGAAGTGTCTAGAAGGTTGACAGGGTTTGCGAGTGGCTTGCTCAAAGAAAATGGGGAGTGGTGGAGGATGCAACCAAGGGACTTGTGCTGATTTGTGTTGCATGGGCGATAGTGGTGGGGTGGTCGATCAACCAATAATATCTCTGGGGGCTTTGGGTGGCACAGGAATCAACAATAGGTACAGGGGTAATGGTGGTTGTTTGGGATGTGGAAGTTAAGGTTTGGAGCAGTTCATTGGTTATAGACTGGTTGTCTGTGTTGATTTGGAGTTGGGCTTGGATGGATTGGAGGTAGGTAAGAATTTGGGAAATTGATGCAGGTGTGGGAGAGGTGGGCATGGCATGAACTGGGACAACTGATGTGGACGGTGGAGGTGCAATGGCTGTAAAGGGAGAGGTAGGGAAGTGAGTGAAGTGATGAGGAGCAAGTATAGGGGTAGGTTCAAGTTCCATAGATTCAAAAATAGAACCCATTAAGGAAGAGTAGGCCTCTGTAGTGAAGGGCACAGGTTCAGGTGTATGGGAGACCTCAGGTGTGTGGGCTGAATGAGCAGGGGAAGGTGAGGGGCTTTGGAGCAGAGGAGTGCAGGGAGATGGGGCAATAAAATCGGCAGCTAACTCCTCTAAAACCTGGGCATTGGAGGGCAAAATTGGTGGTGTGAGAATGGTTGGAGTGGTTGGTGTAGAGGGGGAATCCACAATTGGAATGATGGAGGGTGTGGGAGATGGGACAGCTGGGATAGGTGAAATGTCAGGGGCTGGAGTAGGGGCGTAGGGTGCAAGGCCAACGTCCTCCAAAGTAGGTGCAGCTGAAGAGCTGGTCACCAAAGGAAGGGGATTTTTATCAACAATGGGTGCAGCTAAGGAGCTGGTCACCACAGGGACAGGCAGAGTTGGTTCAAGAAGTGGTGCAGCTAAAGAGCTGGTCACCACGAGTTGGCAAACTGGATCTCGCAAAGTTGATTCTACAAAATTGGAATCTGCAAAATTGAAGGGCGTGTTCAGGTGCGCTCTCTCTTTAGTTGCAGGATGGGTTGGTCGTGCAGGCTCATTTGTAGGGATGGGTTCTGGCACACACACAGCTGCAGGGATAGGTTCACTCATAGCTACAGGTTCAGGTGCAGCAGCAGGGGCATGTGCAGGTTCACCTGCCTCTCTCATCCTTCTTAGCATAGCCTGGCTTGTAGTCCAAGCCTTTTTCCCAAAATTGTGAGGGGTAATGACTTCAAATGGCTCCTCACTATCAATGTCAAATTTGGCTCTGAGGAGGGCTGTGATCAATCTGCCAAATGGTAGGCCAGCTAGCTTCTGCTCCTTTTTCAACTTGGCACTAATGTCAGCCATGGCTTCGAAAATTAGCATAGGGGCTTTGAAAAATAGCCCCTTGGAGAAATGAAAGAGGGCCTCTAAAATTGGTGTTCTCCTCTCTTGGCTATGCCCAGTGACATAGAAGCTTCCCCTTAAAATGGAATCCATTAATAGAAATTGGGGGGCAAGGTCTCTTCTCATGATGGACTGCCCAGTGCCCACAATACCCTGGGTTAAATGTGCAGCCATCTCTCTAAAGGAGGTTTTTGGAGCGACCAAAGGACGGAGGATCAAATTGGAATGGTATCCCTAAAGCATTCCCTATGTCTTCAAATGTCACAGTAAGATCGCAATCATCAATGAAAATGACTAGGGCAGGGACATCAGCATCTCTTTCAGTGACCTTGATTAGGTTTTGGTTCCATAACTTCACCATTCTTGGGTAAATTTTCTCTGGCAAGGGGGTAAGGATATTGCTTAGTGAAGCCTCTCTAATGTATCTTAAGGATGGTAAGCAATCTGGTTTGGTGACGAAAAAAGTTTCATCCACCATCATTCAGTATTAGTTTCTGAGCTTCAATGAAGGGGTTAGGTAAGACCAAATGAATGGGCAGAGGAGGAAGCTCAAGCTCAGGGCTAGTAGCAGCAAGGATTGGTTCCTCATGTCTAATTTTCTTTCCTTTCTCCACCCAATCTGCTTTATCCATAGATAGTTTTCATTTAGCTAAAGTTTTGGCTTTTCCTTTTGCTTTTGGGGTCGATTTGCTCACTTTCTTAGCCGAGGATTTGGGAACATAGCAATGATTTCTCCTTTTCCCATTCTAGATTGATGTATAAAATGCCCAAAATAGATGATCTTTGACAGAATCAAATTACTAAATGCTAACCAGAGAGAATGGGCGAGAAATACCGAGATCTAGGGTTTATGTTTGAGCAGTTGTTTGCTTGCGAAATCCCCAGTTAAAAGCTGAAATCCTTCTTTAAAGCAAATGATCGAACAACAGAGACAAAAGTGTAGTAAGCTTCTTAAATCGTGCAAGGAAAAGAAGAAGTAGGGTTTCGTGGAAAGAGTCGCTGCGAGAGAGTTTGAAATGAAACCCCACCGTCGAAAGGGTTTAAATATACTCAAAGTTAATATCGCAAAGTGCCTTTAAGTTTTCGAAAAGTTCCAAAAGAGACCTTTTTACAATTGTGAATGGCATCAGTACCATTCGACAAGTTAACAGCTTCAGAAACATTATTTTGGAAAGGAATTAGCTTCAGAACTATCTTTTCGAAAAGAAAATGGCTTCAGCACCAACTATTCGAAAAGCAAATCCTTGCTTTCGAGCAGTTCCTCATAGATCCAGAGTCTATTCGAAAAGTAAATTGGACTTTGCGAAAAGAGATTTATTACTTTGCGACTTAACTTTGAGCATGTTTAAACTATGCGAAAAGAGATAAAAGCAGAAACAGAGAAAATAAGCAAAAACTATGATATACAAACATAATGTACAGTTTTCTACCATCAGATTTTTGGAGATTCGTGATGATAGATGGGCAGCACAGGCTCCTGGGTATTTTCAATGCATGGTTTGAGCCTCTAACCATTTACCTTTATGATTCTTCCATTACATGGATCAAGGATGTCAACTTGACTCTGAAGAACTGCTGAATGATAACATGTATGGCCATTCCCATCTGGATCTCAGTTTTCCTGGGAAAAAGTTGAGGTTTGAGTTAAATAACCATACCTTAGAACCAGCTGTGAACTCTTTTCTCAATAAATTTTCATCATGAAAAGTTTTGACTTTCTCTTTATACAATCTTGAATTTGTGTATGCATCCATTCGCAGTTCTTCTAACTTCGACAAGTTGTAGTTTCCTGTGATTACCAGCAGTAGTTAGATCCATGTTCAATGTTTTAATGGCCCAAAGAGCTTTATATTCTAACTCTACTGGTAAATGGCATGCTTTGCCATAGACCAACCTAAATGGGGACATACCAATTGGGGTTTTATAGGCTGTCCTATATGCCCACAATGCATCATTAAACAAGGACCAATCCTTTCTGTCCTTCTTCACGATCTTTTCCACAATATGTTTGATTTCTCTATTGGGAATCTCCACTTGTCCACTGGGTTGTGGATGATATGGAGTCGCTACTCTATGAATCACCGAGTATTTTTTCAATAACGTTTTAAAATGTTTATTACAAAATGGCTTCCCCATCACGATAATGGCTGGGAAAGCCAAACACGGAAAAGTGTGATCCTTAAGAAATTTCATAACCACTTTGTGATCATTTGTTTTAGTAGCTGTGGCTTCAATCCATTTGGATACATAATCCACAGCTACTAAAATGAAGTTATTCCCATTGGAAGGAGGGAAGGGACCTATGAAGTCTATCCCCCAAACATCAAACAATTCTACTATCAAAATAGGCTGTAAAGGCATTGAGTTTCTCTTAGAAATGTTGCCTAATTTACATGATTCTGGCGGGACTTACAATCTTTGAGGCATCCTTGAAAAGTGTAGGCCAATAAAATCCACACTGCAAAACTTTTGCAGCAGTTTTGTTTCCACTAAAATGACCTCCACAGGCCTGTTCATGACACATAGAAAGTATTCTATGAAATTCTTGGTCAGGGACATATTTCCTTATAATTTGATCTGCACAACTCTTAAACAGATAAGGATCCTCCCAGATGAAGTGGTTAACCTTTGAGAAGAAAAGATCTTTATCCATTCTATTCCAATGTTGAGGAATTCTTCTAGTAGCCAAAAAGTTGACTATGTTTGCAAACCAAGGAGTGTGTACACTAACGGCAAAAGTTGCTCATCGTGGGAAAGATTCATTGATAGGCAACCTATCAATCTCAGTGATTAAAATTACGGAGAGGTGATCGCCACCACATTTTCCACCCCCTTTTTATCTTTAATCTGTAGATCAAATTCCTGTAATAGGAGAATCCACCTGATTAATCTTGGTTTAGTGTCCTTCTTAGACAGAACATATTTCAAAGCAGAGTGGTCAATGAACTCCATTATTTGTGAACCCAAGACATATGACCTGAATTTCTCTAAAGCAAAAACAATTGCCCGAGCTCCTTCTCGGTTGTTGTGTAATTGAGTATTGCATCAATCATTGATCTCTTGGCATAAGCTATGACATGAGGCAGCTTATCTTTCTCTGTCAAGGACAGCTCCAAAGCATAATCTGATGCATCACACATCAGTTCAAAAGGTAATGAATAATCTGGAGACTGCAATATTGGAGCTGAAATCAAACAGTTCTTTAGGAATTCAAAAGCCTTCATGCATTCATTATTGAAAACAAAAGGGACATCTTGGCACAGCAAATGACAAAGTGGTTTGGTTATTTTACTGAAGTCCTTGATGAACCTTCTGTAAAATCCAGCAAGTCCTAGGAAACTTCTGATTTGTTTAACAGTTTTGGGAGGTGGTAAATGTGCAATTAACTCAATTTTTTGCTTTGTCCACCTCAAAAGGTGGGGCTTTGTAAGGTTCAAACTGTCCAAAAGGAGGCCTTACATCATGTCTTTAATATCATGAGTGCTATCAAATTATTTCGATTTGGATATGTGTAACTTCTAGTGTAAGGAAGCAGATTCACATAGTCCCAAAAGCAGAAAAGATTGCCAAAGCATACCTCCAAAGAATACATTTCAGGCCCAAACCTCACTGGGTGTGGTTTTATATCAACTTCTTGAGGTATATCTTCACTGTTTTCCTTCATTTTAGGTTTACTAAAACATCAATTTTCTTTTGGAAATTTCCTGACATTTACTTCATGAAAGTCTTTTAGAATTACACAGGAAAGTAATTTTAAAGAGTTTTTTTTTTTTTTTTAAACTTCTTAATATATTTCAAAACAACAGGTGTGTAAAATATATAAAAAAAAATTGCTAATCCAAAACTGTACTGATGTTAACTCCTTTATTGATTATTGCTATTTCTGTCACACCCCCAAACCAAAGGGTAGCAGGGTCCACACTGGTCCAAAACAGAGGAAAAATATATGCAAGAAAGAAAAACAACAAAAGTAAAGATGGCAAGAAGTCAGACAGAAATGCACAGTAGTATACACAAAACAGAATTTTCTATTACTACTTTATAACACAAAATGTACAATGAGAGCTAATAACTAGGGTCAAAATCTGTATCATAGGTTGGTTCAAGTGGCTCCGAACTGGAGTCACTGTCAGAATCAGAGCTAGAGTCAGTGTTGGAGTCCGAACTTGATTGAGCTTTCTCTGGAATGGTGTTTTGTAGCTCGATATCCTCGATTTGTTCTTTTTGGTGAGGCCAAGGTATTCTCTAAGGCTAGTGGTCTTCAATTTTTCTTGGTCAAGTTGGGCTTGCAAGATGGACACCTTGTGTTGCTCAGTCCTCACCAGCTGAAATGTTTGACCCAGCAAGTCCTTCATTTTCTCTTTCAAATTTCATAAAGATCTTCAACTTCCAACTGGTTTTCATAAGGGTACGGATGTAAGCTTGTAAATCAGCTAGCCCCTTTTGAACATCTCTCATGGATATAGGGATTATCTTCCATGGCTTTGATGAGGGTGGCGACGGGGAGGGAATGGAATGGTAGGGGACCAAAGGTGTCCCACTGTGGGGGGGAAGAAGTGTTCAGAAGGTTGCAGGGTCTGTTTGAGTGGCTTGCTAAAAGAAAATGGGGAGTGGTGGAGGGGATGCAACCAAGGGGACTTCAGTGCCAGTGTTGCATGGGCGAGTGGTGGGGTGGTCGATCAACCAATAATATCTCGGGCTTTGGGTGGCCCGGGAATCAACAATAGGTAGGTAATGGTGGTTGTTTGGGATGTGGAAGCTAAGGTTTGGAGCAGTTCATTGGTTATAGACTGGTTGTCTGTGTTGATTTGGAGTTGGGCTTGGATGGATTGGAGGTAGGTAAGAATTTGGGAAATGGATGCAGGTGTGGGAGAGGTGGGCATGGCATGAACTGGGACAACTGATGTGGACAGTGGAGGTGCAATGGCTGTAAAGGGAGAGGTAGGGAAGTGAGTGAAGTGATGAGGAGCAAGTATAGGGGTAGGTTCAAGGTCCATAGAGTCAAAAATAGAACCCATTAAGGAAGAGTAGGCCTCTGTAGTGAAGGGCACAGGTTCAGGTGTATGGGAGACCTCAGGTGTGTGGGCTGAATGAGCATGGGAAGGTGAGGGGCTTTGGAGCAGATGAGTGCAGGGAGATGGGGCAATAAAATCGGCAGCTAACTCCTCTAAAACCTGGGCATTGGAGGGCAAAATTGGTGGTGTGAGAATGGTTGGAGTGGTTGGTGTAGAGGGGGAATCCACAATTGGAATGATGGAGGGTGTGGGAGATGGGACAGTTGGGATAGGTGAAATGTCAGGGGCTGGAGTAGGGGCGTAGGGTGCAAGGCCAACGTCCTCCAAAGTAGGTGCAGCTGAAGAGCTGGTCACCAAAGGAAGGGGATTTTTATCAACAATGGGTGCAGCTAAGGAGCTGGTCACCACAGGGACAGGCAGAGTTGGTTCAAGAAGTGTGTGCACTAAAGAGCCGGTCACCACAGAGTTGGCAAAACCTGGATCTGGCAAAGTTGATTTTGACAAAATTGAATCTGGCAAAATTGAAGGGGCAGGTTCAGGTGCACGCTCTCTTTTAGTTGCAGGGATGGGTTCAGGTGCAGGCTCATTTGTAGGGATGGGTTCTGGCACACACACAGCTGCAGGGATAGGTTCACTCATAGCTGGAGGTTCAAAAGTGCAGGGGGATGTGCGTGTTCACCCTCTCTCATCCTTCTTAGCATAGCCCGGCTTGTAGTCCAAGCCTTTTCCCAAAATTGTGAGGGGTAATGACTTCAAATGGCTCCTCACTATCAATGTCAAATTTGGCTCGAGGAGGGTCAGGATCAATGCCAAATGGTAGGCCAGCTTCTCCTTTTCAACTTGGCACTAATGTCACCATGGCTTCAAATTAGCATAGGGGCTTTGAAAAATAGCCTTGGAGAAATGAAAGAGGGCCTCTAAAATTGGTGTTCTCCTCTCTTGGCTATGCCCTGACATAGAAGCTTCCCTTAAAATGGAATCCATTAATAGAAATTGGGGGGCAAGGTCTCTTCTCATGATGGACTCCAAAGGCCCACAATACCCTCTGGGTTAAATGCACCATCTCTCTAAAGGAGGTCATTTTCGAGCAAACAAAGGACCAGAGGATCAAATTGGAATGGTATCCCTAAAGCATTCCCTATGTCTTCAAATGTCATAATAAGATCGCAATCATCAATGTGAAATGACTAGGCGGTGGACATCAAGATCTCTTTCAAAGGACCTTGATTAGGTTTTGGTTCCATAACTTCACCATTCTTGGGTAAATTTTCTCCGCAAGGGGGTAAGGATATTGCTTAGTGAAGCTCTCTAATGTATCTTAAGGATGGTAAGCAATCTGGTTTGGTGACTAAAAAGTTTCGTCACCATCACTCGTATTAGTTTCGAGCTTCAATGAAGGGGTTAGGTAAGACCGAATGAATGGGCAGAGGAGGAAGCTCAAGCTCGTGGCTAGTAGCGACAAGGATGGGTTCCTCATGTCTAATTTTCTTTACTTTCTCCATCGAATCAGCTTTATACATAGATAGTTTTCGTTTAGCTAAAGTTTTTGCTCTTCCTTTTGCTTTAGGGGTCGATTTGCTCACTTTCTTAGCAGAGTATTTGGGGATCATAGCAGCCAATGATTTCTCCGCTTTTCCCATTCTAGATTGATGTATAAAATGCCCAAAATAGATGTTGATACGTAATCAAATTACTAAATGCTAACCGAGAGAGAATGGGCGAGAAATACCGAGATCTAGGGTTTATGTTTGAACGAGTTGTTTGCGTAAATCCCCCAGTTAAAAGCTGAAATCCTTCTCTAAACGCAAATGATCGAACAATGAGACAAAAGTGTAGTAAGCTTCTTAAATCAAGGAAAGAACGTAGGGTTTCAAAGGAAAGAGTCGCTCTGCACAGAGAGAGTTTGAAATGAAACCCCACCGTCGAAAGGGTTTAAATATACTCAAATTTAATATCGCAAAGTGCCTTTAAGTTTTCGAAAAGTTCCAAAAGAGACCTTTTTACAATTGTGAATGGCATCAGTACCATTCGACAAGTTAACAACTTCAGAAACATTATTTTGGAAAGGAATTAGCTTCAGAACTATCTTTTCGAAAAGAAAATGGCTTCAATTTGAAAAGCAAATCCTTGCTTTCGAGCAGTTCCTCATAGATCCAGAGTCTATTCGAAAAGTAAATTGGACTTTGCGAAAAGAGATTTATTACTTTGCGACTTAACTTTGAGCATGTTTAAACTATGCGAAAAGAGATAAAAGCAGAAACAGAGAAAATAAGCAAAAACTATGATATACAAACATAATGTACAGTTTTCTACCATCAGATTTTTGGAGATTCGTGATGATAGATGGGCAGCACAGGCTCCTGGGTATTTTCAATGCATGGTTTGAGCCTCTAACCATTTACCTTTATGATTCTTCCATTACATGGATCAAGGATGTCAACAGCTCCTGAAGGGGCTGCCTGAATGACAGTGTATGGCCATTCCCATCTGGATCTCAGTTTTCCTGGGAAAAAGTTGAGGTTTGAGTTAAATAACCATACCTTAGAACCAGCTGTGAACTCTTTTCTCAATAAATTTTCATCATGAAAAGTTTTGACTTTCTCTTTATACAATCTTGAATTTGTGTATGCATCCATTCGCAGTTCTTCTAACTCGGAAGTTGCGCTTTCCGTGATTACCAAAGTGAGTTAGATCCATGTTCAATGTTTTAATGGCCCAAAAAGCTTTATATTCTAACTCTACTGGTAAATGGCATGCTTTGCCATAGACCAACCTAAATGGGGACATACCAATTGGGGTTTTATAGGCTGTCCTATATGCCCACAATGCATCATTCAGCTTAAAGGACCAATCCTTTCTGTCCTTCTTCACAGTCTTTTCCAAAATATGTTTGATTTCTCTATTGGAAATCTCCACTTGTCCACTGGTTTGTGGATGATATGGAGTGGCTACTCTATGAGTCACAGAGTATTTCTTCAACAAAGTTTCAAAATGTCTATTACAAAAATGGCTTCCCCCATCACTGATAATGGCTCTGGGAAAACCAAACCTGGAAAAAATGTGATCCTTAAGAAATTTCATAACCACTTTGTGATCATTTGTTTTAGTAGCTGTGGCTTCAATCCATTTGGATACATAATCCACAGCTACTAAAATGAAGTTATTCCCATTGGAAGGAGGGAAGGGACCTATGAAGTCTATCCCCCAAACATCAAACAATTCTACTATCAAAATAGGCTGTAAAGGCATTGAGTTTCTCTTGGAAATGCTGCCTAATTTCTGACAGTTCTGGCAGGACTTACAATGCTGCAGGGCATCCTTGAAAAGTGTAGGCCAATAAAATCCACACTGCAAAACTTTTGCAGCAGTTTTGTTCCCACTAAAATGACCTCCACAGGCCTGTTCATGACACATAGAAAGTATTCTATGAAATTCTTGGTCAGGGACATATTTCCTTATAATTTGATCTGCACAACTCTTAAACAGATAAGGATCCTCCCAGATGAAGTGGTTAACCTTTGAGAAGAAAAGATCTTTATCCATTCTATTCCAATGTTGAGGAATTCTTCTAGTAGCCAAAAAGTTGACTATGTTTGCAAACCAAGGAGTGTGTACACTAACGGCAAAAAGTTGCTCATCAGGGAAAGATTCATTGATAGGCAACCTATCAATCTCAGCAGTTAAAATTCTGGAGAGGTGATCAGCCACCACATTTTCCACCCCCTTTTTATCTTTAATCTGTAGATCAAATTCCTGTAATAGGAGAATCCACCTGATTAATCTTGGTTTAGTGTCCTTCTTAGACAGAACATATTTCAAAGCAGAGTGGTCAATGAACACCATTATTTGTGAACCCAAGACATATGACCTGAATTTCTCTAAAGCAAAAACAATTGCCAGTAGCTCCTTCTCAGTTGTTGTGTAATTGAGCTATGCATCAATCATTGATCTACTGGCATAAGCTATGACATGAGGCAGCTTATCTTTTCTCTGTCCAAGGACAGCTCCCAAAGCATAATCTGATGCATCACACATCAGTTCAAAAGGTAATGAATAATCTGGAGACTACAATATTGGAGCTGAAATCAAACAGTTCTTTAGGAATTCAAAAGCCTTCATGCATTCATTATTGAAAACAAAAGGGACATCTTGGCACAGCAAATGACAAAGTGGTTTGGTTATTTTACTGAAGTCCTTGATGAACCTTCTGTAAAATCCAGCATGTCCTAGGAAACTTCTGATTTGTTTAACAGTTTTGGGAGGTGGTAAATGTGCAATTAACTCAATTTTTTGCTTTGTCCACCTCAAAAGGTGGGGCTTTGTAAGGTTCAAACTGTCCAAAAGGAGGCCTTACATCATGTCTTTAATATCATGAGTACTATCAAATTATTTCGATTTGGATATGTGTAACTTCTAGTGTAAGGAAGCAGATTCACATAGTCCCAAAAGCAGAAAAGATTGCCAAAGCATACCTCCAAAGAATACATTTCAGGCCCAAACCTCACTGGGTGTGGTTTTATATCAACTTCTTGAGGTATATCTTCACTGTTTTCCTTCATTTTAGGTTTACTAAAACATCAATTTTCTTTTGGAAATTTCCTGACATTTACTTCATGAAAGTCTTTTAGAATTACACAGGAAAGTAATTTTAAAGAGTTTTTTTTTTTTTTTTAAACTTCTTAATATATTTCAAAACAATAGGTGTGTAAAATATATAAAAAAAAATTGCTAATCCAAAACTGTACTGATGTTAACTCCTTTATTGATTATTGCTATTTCTGTCACACCCCCAAACCAAAGGGTAGCAGGGTCCACACTGGTCCAAAACAGAGGAAAAATATATGCAAGAAAGAAAAACAACAAAAGTAAAGATGGCAAGAAGTCAGACAGAAATGCACAGTAGTATACACAAAACAGAATTTTCTATTACTACTTTATAACACAAAATGTACAATGAGAGCTAATAACTAGGGTCAAAATCTGTATCATAGGTTGGTTCAAGTGGCTCCGAACTGGAGTCACTGTCAGAATCAGAGCTAGAGTCAGTGTTGGAGTCCGAACTTGATTGAGCTTTCTCTATAATGGTGTTTTGTAGCTCAGTATACTCCTCAGATTTGATCTTTTTGGTGAGGCCAAGGTATTCTCTAAGGCTAGTGGTCTTCAATTTTTCTTGGTCAAGTTGGGCTTGCAAGATGGACACCTTGTGTTGCTCAGTCCTCACCAGCTGAAATGTTTGACCCAGCAGGTCCTTCATTTTCTCTCTTTCAAATTTCATAAAGATCTTCAACTTCCGAATCTGGTTTTCATAAGGGGTACGGATGTAAGCTTGTAAATCAGCTAGCCCCTTTTGAACATCTCTGCGGATATAGGGATTATCTTCCATGGCTTTGATGAGGGTGGCGTATCGGGGGAGGGGAATGGAATGGTAGGGGACCAAAGGTGTCCCAGCTGTGGGAGGGGGGGAAGAAGTGTCTAGAAGGTTGACAGCAGGGTCTGTCTGAGTGGCTTGCTCAAAGAAAATGGGGAGTGGTGGAGGGGATGCAACCAAGGGGACTTCAGGCTCAGTTTGTGTTGCATGGGCAGTAGTGGTGGGGGTGGTCAGATCAACCAATAATATCTCTGGGTCAGTTTGGGTGGCCTGGGAATCAACAATAGGTACAGGGGTAATGGTGGTTGTTTGGGATGTGGAAGCTAAGGTTTGGAGCAGTTCATTGGTTATAGACTGGTTGTCTGTGTTGATTTGGAGTTGGGCTTGGATGGATTGGAGGTAGGTAAGAATTTGGGAAATGGATGCAGGTGTGGGAGAGGTGGGCAAGGCATGAACTGGGACAACTGATGTGGACGGTGGAGGTGCAATGGCTGTAAAGGGAGAGGTAGGGAAGTGAGTGAAGTGATGAGGAGCAAGTATAGGGGTAGGTTCAAGTTCCATAGATTCAAAAATAGAACCCATTAAGGAAGAGTAGGCCTCTGTAGTGAAGGGCACAGGTTCAGGTGTATGGGAGACCTCAGGTGTGTGGGCTGAATGAGCAGGGGAAGGTGAGGGGCTTTGGAGCAGAGGAGTGCAGGGAGATGGGGCAATAAAATCGGCAGCTAACTCCTCTAAAACCTGGGCATTGGAGGGCAAAATTGGTGGTGTGAGAATGGTTGGAGTGGTTGGTGTAGAGGGGGAATCCACAATTGGAATGATGGAGGGTGTGGGAGATGGGACAGCTGGGATAGGTGAAATGTCAGGGGCTGGAGTAGGGGCGTAGGGTGCAAGGCCAACGTCCTCCAAAGTAGGTGCAGCTGAAGAGCTGGTCACCAAAGGAAGGGGATTTTTATCAACAATGGGTGCAGCTAAGGAGCTGGTCACCACAGGGACAGGCAGAGTTGGTTCAAGAAGTGGTGCAGCTAAAGAGCTGGTCACCACAGGAGTTGGCAAAACTGGATCTGGCAAAGTTGATTCTGACAAAATTGAATCTGGCAAAATTGAAGGGGCAGGTTCAGGTGCACGCTCTCTTTTAGTTGCAGGGATGGGTTCAGGTGCAGGCTCATTTGTAGGGATGGGTTCTGGCACACACACAGCTGCAGGGATAGGTTCACTCATAGCTACTGTGTTCAAAAAGTGCAGAGGGCATGTCGTTCACCGCCTCTCATCCTTCTTAGCATAGCCTGGCTTGTAGTCCAAGCCTTTTTCCCAAAATTGTGAGGGGTAATGACTTCAAATGGCTCCTCACTATCAATGTCAAATTTGGCTCTGAGGAGGGCTGTGATCAATCTGCCAAATGGTAGGCCAGCTAGCTTCTGCTCCTTTTTCAACTTGGCACTAATGTCAGCCATGGCTTCGAAAATTAGCATAGGGGCTTTGAAAAATAGCCCCTTGGAGAAATGAAAGAGGGCCTCTAAAATTGGTGTTCTCCTCTCTTGGCTATGCCCAGTGACATAGAAGCTTCCCCTTAAAATGGAATCCATTAATAGAAATTGGGGGGCAAGGTCTCTTCTCGTGATGGACTGCCCACAATACCCTGGGTTAAATGTGCAGCCATCTCTCTAAAGGAGGTCAAGCTTGAGCAAAAAAGGACCAGAGGGATCAAATTGGAATGGTATCCCTAAAGCATTCCCTATGTCTTCAAATGTCACAGTAAGATCGCAATCATCAATGAAAATGACTAGGGCAGGGACATCAGCATCTCTTTCAGTGACCTTGATTAGGTTTTGGTTCCATAACTTCACCATTCTTGGGTAAATTTTCTCTGGCAAGGGGGTAAGGATATTGCTTAGTGAAGCCTCTCTAATGTATCTTAAGGATGGTAAGCAATCTGGTTTGGTGACGAAAAAAGTTTCGTCCACCATCAGCTCAGGTATTAGTTTCTGAGCTTCAATGAAGGGGTTAGGTAAGACCGAATGAATGGGCAGAGGAGGAAGCTCAAGCTCAGGGCTAGTAGCAGCAAGGATGGGTTCCTCATGTCTAATTTTCTTTCCTTTCTCCACCCAATCTGCTTTATCCATAGATAGTTTTCGTTTAGCTAAAGTTTTGGCTTTTCCTTTTGCTTTTGGGGTCGATTTGCTCACTTTCTTAGCAGAGGATTTGGGGAACATAGCAGCCAATGATTTCTCTGCTTTTCCCATTCTAGATTGATGTATAAAAATGCCCAAAATAGATGCTGACACAGAATCAAATTACTAAATGCTAACCAGAGAGAATGGGCAGAGAAATACCGAGATCTAGGGTTTATGTTTGAACGAGTTGTTTGCTTGCAGAAATCCCCCAGATTAAAAGCTGAAATCCTTCTCTGCAAACGCAAATGATCGAACAACAGAGACAAAAGTGTAGTAAGCTTCTTAAATCGTGCAAGGAAAGAACGAAGTAGGGTTTCAGTGGAAAGAGTCGCTCTGCAGAGAGAGTTTGAAATGAAACCCCACCGTCGAAAGGGTTTAAATATACTCAAATTTAATATCGCAAAGTGCCTTTAAGTTTTCGAAAAGTTCCAAAAGAGACCTTTTTACAATTGTGAATGGCATCAGTACCATTCGACAAGTTAACAACTTCAGAAACATTATTTTGGAAAGGAATTAGCTTCAGAACTATCTTTTCGAAAAGAAAATGGCTTCAATTCGAAAAGCAAATCCTTGCTTTCGAGCAGTTCCTCATAGATCCAGAGTCTATTCGAAAAGTAAATTGGACTTTGCGAAAAGAGATTTATTACTTTGCGACTTAACTTTGAGCATGTTTAAACTATGCGAAAAGAGATAAAAGCAGAAACAGAGAAAATAAGCAAAAACTATGATATACAAACATAATGTACAGTTTTCTACCATCAGATTTTTGGAGATTCGTGATGATAGATGGGCAGCACAGGCTCCTGGGTATTTTCAATGCATGGTTTGAGCCTCTAACCATTTACCTTTATGATTCTTCCATTACATGGATCAAGGATGTCAACAGCTCCTGAAGGGGCTGCCTGAATGACAGTGTATGGCCATTCCCATCTGGATCTCAGTTTTCCTGGGAAAAACTTGAGGTTTGAGTTAAATAACCATACCTTAGAACCAGCTGTGAACTCTTTTCTCAATAAATTTTCATCATGAAAAGTTTTGACTTTCTCTTTATACAATCTTGAATTTGTGTATGCATCCATTCGCAGTTCTTCTAACTCAGCAAGTTGCAGTTTCCTGTGATTACCAGCAGTAGTTAGATCCATGTTCAATGTTTTAATGGCCCAAAAAGCTTTATATTCTAACTCTACTGGTAAATGGCATGCTTTGCCATAGACCAACCTAAATGGGGACATACCAATTGGGGTTTTATAGGCTGTCCTATATGCCCACAATGCATCATTCAGCTTAAAGGACCAATCCTTTCTGTCCTTCTTCACAGTCTTTTCCAAAATATGTTTGATTTCTCTATTGGAAATCTCCACTTGTCCACTGGTTTGTGGATGATATGGAGTGGCTACTCTATGAGTCACAGAGTATTTCTTCAACAAAGTTTCAAAATGTCTATTACAAAAATGGCTTCCCCCATCACTGATAATGGCTCTGGGAAAGCCAAACCTGGAAAAAATGTGATCCTTAAGAAATTTCATAACCACTTTGTGATCATTTGTTTTAGTAGCTGTGGCTTCAATCCATTTGGATACATAATCCACAGCTACTAAAATGAAGATATTCCCATTGGAAGGAGGGAAGGGACCTATGAAGTCTATCCCCCAAACATCAAACAATTCTACTATCAAAATAGGTCAGAAGGCATTGAGTTTCTCTTGAAATGTTGCCTAATTTTGATTACTGGCGGGACTTACAATGTCGAGGCATCCTTGAAAAGTGTAGGCCAATAAAATCCACACTGCAAAACTTTTGCAGCAGTTTTGTTCCCACTAAAATGACCTCCACAGGCCTGTTCATGACACATAGAAAGTATTCCATGAAATTCTTGGTCAGGGACATATTTCCTTATAATTTGATCTGCACAACTCTTAAACAGATAAGGATCCTCCCAGATGAAGTGGTTAACCTTTGAGAAGAAAAGATCTTTATCCATTCTATTCCAATGTTGAGGAATTCTTATAGTAGCCAAAAAGTTGACTATGTTTGCAAACCAAGGAGTGTGTACACTAACGGCAAAAAGTTGCTCATCAGGGAAAGATTCATTGATAGGCAACCTATCAATCTCAGCAGTTAAAATTCTGGAGAGGTGATCAGCCACCACATTTTTCACCCCCTTTTTATCTTTAATCTGTAGATCAAATTCCTGTAATAGGAGAATCCACCTGATTAATCTTGGTTTAGTGTCCTTCTTAGACAGAACATATTTCAAAGCAGAGTGGTCAATGAACACCATTATTTGTGAACCCAAGACATATGACCTGAATTTCTCTAAAGCAAAAACAATTGCCAGTAGCTCCTTCTCAGTTGTTGTGTAATTGAGCTGTGCATCAATCATTGATCTACTGGCATAAGCTATGACATGAGGCAGCTTATCTTTTTTCTCCGTCCAAGGACAGCTCCCAAAGCATAACTGATGCATCACACATCGCCTCAAAAGGTAATGAATAATCTGGAGACTGCAATATTGGAGCTGAAATCAAACAGTTCTTTAGGAATTCAAAAGCCTTCATGCATTCATTATTGAAAACAAAAGGGACATCTTGGCACAGCAAATGACAAAGTGGTTTGGTTATTTTACTGAAGTCCTTGATGAACCTTCTGTAAAATCCAGCATGTCCTAGGAAACTTCTGATTTGTTTAACAGTTTTGGGAGGTGGTAAATGTGCAATTAACTCAATTTTTGCTTTGTCCACCTCAATGCCCTTGTGGGAAACAACATGGCCAAGGACAATGCCCTGGGTGACAATGAAATGGCTCTTTTCCCAGCTCAAAACTAGATTGGTTTCTTCACATCTTTGTAGTACCAATTTGAGATGGTGTCAACACTGGGAAAAACTGTCGCGATAGATTGAAAAATCATCCATAAAAATGTCCATAAATTGGTCAATCATATCAGAAAAAATGGCATACATGCATCTTTGGAAGGTAGCAGGAGCATTACAAAGACCAAAAGGCATCCTATAGGCAAAAGTGCCAAAAGGGCAAGTGAATGTGGTGTTTTCCTGATCTTGTGGGTACACAGGAATCTGGTTGTAACCAGAGTAACCATCAAGAAAACAGTAATAAGCTTTTCCTGCTAGCTTATCTAAGATCTGATCAATGAATGGGAGGGGGAAATGGTCTTTTCTGGTCATTGCATTTAATTTTCTGTAATCAATACAGACTCTCCATCCAGTTGTTTGTCTGGTTGACATAAGCTCACCAGAATTTGAGGTTACAACAGTGATTCCAGATTTCTTAGGTCCCACCTGTGTAGGTGCCACCCAAGCTGAATCTGAAATGGGGTAAATGACCCCTGCATCCAACAACTTAACAACCTCTTTCATGACCACTTCTTGCATATGAGGGTTCAACCTCCTTTGCATTTCCCTAGAAGGCTTTGAATCTTCTTCCAAGTGGATTTTGTGCATGCAAACAGCTGGACTGATTCCTCCTAAATCAGCAATAGTCCAGCCAAGAGCCTTATTATGTTCTATCAAGACTATCAGCAACTCTTCCTCATGCTCCTTTGTGGGAGAGGAAGAACTAATGGCTGGTAATGTATTATGATTACCCACGAACACCTACTTCAAATTTTCCGCAAATTTGCTTTAGTTCTAAATCGTGGGTGAAAAGAAGGTAACAAAGGTACCTTAGACGTTTGTGGAAGGGGGAGAGTAGCAGGTTTCCAAGAAGAGAAACTTGCTGATTGATTAAGAGTTCCTTGCACAACATTTATTTCCTCAGAATTTGAGATACAACTTGCTTCTTTTTCAGCATATCCCCAAGCATCTTTAACATCTGTGGTGAAGTCTTCACCCTGCAGAAATTGTTGTAAAGTCCCTTCCACAAGTTCATCCAATAGATCAACATGAAAACATTCTTCAGAGCTGAATTGAGGCTGTGTGACTGCATTATAAACATTTAATTTTACCTTCATGTTTCCAAATGAGATTTCCATAATACCAGACCTGCATTGAATGCAAGCATTTGCTGTAGCCAGGAATGGTCTTCCCAAAATGACAGGGATGGAAGTTTTGCTTTTGGTTGGTTCCATATCCAAAACTAGAAAATCAGCAGGATAGAAGAATTTATCTACTCCCACCAATACATCTTCAATCATCCCTACTGGCTTTCTTTCAGATCTGTCTGCTAGTTGTAACACCACATGAGTGGGTTTTAATTCTCCCAAACCTAGTTTCTCATATACAGAATATGGAAGTAGGTTGACACTAGCACCCAGATCTAATAAAGCCTTTTCAATGGTGTGTTCCCCAATAATGCAAGGGATTGTGGGGATTCCAGGATCTTAAAGTTTAGGAGGTGTAGCAATGGATAACACCCGTTAATTTTTCCACAAGAAAGACCTTCTTGGACAATGTATCCTAGGATTTTGGTGAGTGCAAACATCTTTCAAAAATTTTGCATATGCTGGAATTTGTTTGATTGCCTCAAGCAAAGGTAAATTTATCTTGACTTGCTTGAAAGTCTCCATCATGTCATCTATTTTTGTGTTCCCTTTATCAAAAGGGGATACAGATTTCATTGCATGAGGAAATGGTAAATCAGGAACTAATCTTTCATCTATAGCTTTAGAAGTATTTTCAGAAATTTTTTGAATTTTCTATTTTTCATTTTTTTGGTTTTTCTGAGGTACATCAAGAACCCTTTGCTATCACTATGCTCTTCTTCCATATCTTTATCCTCTTCCTCATTTCTTTCTTCTTCAGTACCCACTTTGTTATCTATCATTTTTCCACTTCTCAAAGTGGTGATAGTTTTACTTCTTCATGTGAATTAGAAGCTTCTCCAACCATGAACTATCCCTTGGGATTATTCAAAGGTTGGCTGGGTAACTTTCCTTCCTCTCTTTTTTCCAAGGTATTTGAAAGTTGTCCCAATGTTTCTTCAATCTTCTTTATGCTCTGGCTGTGAAAGTTCACAGTCTGAGTTAAAGATCCTAAATTCAGAAGTGAATTTAGGACTTGATCTTCAAAAGAAAGGGACCCGTGGGGTTTGAATCAGGCGCATCACGCAGTTGTTGTGGAATGGGTCATTGAAAGTTTGGTTTGACATAAAAATTCTGATAAGGTCGCGTGCGCTTTGAAAGGCATTTGATTCTTTGGTTGTTGCTGGTTTTGCGATTGGTAATTCCCTTGGTTCCACCTCAAATTGGGGTGTGCTCTCCATGGATATTCATTTGATCGCATCTGTCCAAATGATTGAGCAGCATGAGCTTGTTCCACCATTAAATCTGGGAACTGTGATGCAGCAGGACATTGGTCAATTGAATGAGTAGGGGACTGGCATATCAGACATGCCTCCTCTACTCTGGAAACATTTGGATTTTTAAGTGAGTCCATCAATCTATCAAACTTTGTGGTTAGATTGTCCATCTTTCTTTCCAACTCATTCACCTCATAGATCTTCCCTTTGGTGGGTTGGTGATTGTTCAACCTAGCAGGATTTTCAATTTCTCTTGACAGAGATTCCTGCTGAGTTGAGTTTTCACCAATCACTTGAAATAAGTCCCAAACCTCTTCAACTATTTTTTGCAAGTAAGTGCCTCCACAGGAGGCATCCACCATATTTTTGCCTTTTTGATCAATTCTTTGATAGAAGCTTTGAACTAGCTACCATCTAGGAATTTGATGATGAGGACATTGCCTTAAAAGTTCCTTAAATCTTTCCCATGCTTCATGGAAAGTTTCAGTTGAGTTTTGGGAGAATGAAATGATACTTTGTCTCAATTGGCTTGTTTTAGACATTGGGAAATATTTGGCTAAAAATTGACACTGCAAATCATTCCAAGAAGTGATACTGTTTGGTGCTAACATGGATAACCATGCTTTAGCTTTATCCTTTAATGAAAAAGGAAAGAGCCTAAGCTTGGTTGCTTCTAGACCAAGTCCAGCTATGTTAAATGTGGTGCAAAGAGTCAAGAATTCATCCACATGTTTGCATGGGTCTTCCTTACTCAACCCATGGAAGGAACGAAGCATTTGGGTAGTTGATGACTTGATCTCATAATTTCCTTCAACAGTAGGAAATTGAATGCAAAAGGGAGAATTATAAGCACCAGGTGCAAAGTAATCCCTCAAAAGTCGAGGTTCTGCACCCATAGTAGCAGAATTCTGTGTTGTTTGTTTGGTTCGTAGTAGCCTTTCAACTTCTAAATTCAGTGGGACAATCTCAGGGCTGAGAGTCCTCCTACCAAACATACAACTCAGAACAAAAAATCTGATTATTCACAGCAAACCTTCAGAATTTCTTTTTAAGTAGTTTCCCTTCTTCAAAAATTGGACATAAATAACTGCACAGGTATAAACAATAGAATAGTTTAGTAATGATATAAAAAAAATAAAGTTAAAAACTTAGGTCTACCTATTTTAGAACAAATTCCCCTGCAACGGTGCCAAAAACTTGTTGTTGCTTCTTAGTGTGTTTGATTTATGTGTGTTTTGAAAACAGATTTATAGCTGCTAAATTACAGTGGCTCTAGACTATATAAAAAAAATAAAGAAATATCAGCACAATTAGAAGAGAATTAGCCTGCAAGATCGGGGCCAATTGTAGCAAGTTTTAAAAGTAAGTGAGTGAAAGATCGTCCACAGAGAATTTGTCTAAAATGTAAGATAAACCTCCAGATCTGAGCTACCAGATCTGGCTTCTTATCCTATCTAGAAAACTGAGAAGATGAGAGGTTTGAATTTGTCACGTTTAACTAACTAAAAACAAAGAAAAATTTAAACTAAATGATCCAGATCCGAGTTGGGGGAATGATTGAAACAAAGATGGAGAAGTAATATCTAAATCTGATTTGGTCTTTGAAATCTAATGAGAATAACTACAGCTCAACAGAGGTGATCCAATCTTCATCTGGCTACAAGCACAGATCTAAGAGAGATAAATCTAATTCAAGGATTAGGCTTACACTTCTGGCTATGGTCTGCCCACTTTAATGGCCACAAACCATCCAATAGCCTTTAATCCAAATCCTCAATTCAGAACAAGAAACATCACTACAAATGCTGTAAGAGACTAGGTTACAAACACTAATTCTCACAGGATTAATGAATCAAGAGAAATTGCATGCAAAACAATGAATCTAAAGGAGTCTAATGTACTGAGGAGATCAGAGGGAACCCTTGACATGAGTCCAATGGAGAATGCATAGTTTACAGCAACCTTTTAAAATTCATCCTTACAATTTAGAGAGCACGGCTTAACAGCTCTCGGATTTGCAGTCTTGGATGCAAACTCTCCTTTGAGTTACAGCAGTATCTCACAGCTCTCAAATGCAAGTACAAAGTAGGCTATTACAAGGATTGCAGACAAGCTGTCTGGCTGGGAAATGGGGGATTAGAAATGAAGATCAAAATCTGGATGTCCTAATTGGGCAAATGCTTTATCTATTTATAGCTTTCCCCAGGTCCAGCTCAGATGTGTATCAACCAATCAGAGGCTCTCAGATCTGTATTGACCAATGGTAGTCGAGCACGGGGATCCAGATCTGTTCTGGCCAATCAGATTTCCTTGATCTGGTTCAGCCAATCAGGTGAAAAAGGCATCAATTCTGTTATGCATTTTGAAAGTCTGTTAGAGTTTCTAGAAGTTCCCGCCAAGTTATTCCCTCTCTAGGTGCTCACGTGGGGTGGAATATTCCTTCGCCTCATGCTTTGAACCCTCTAAAATATCCCTAGGTTTTAAAATGCATTGGGACACGTGCAATAGATTACTGAATTGCCCTTGTTAAAGCTGCGAATCTCCAGAATGCCTCTTCGCACAGCTTAGGGGCCTTTTTGCATAGTGTTGTGACTCTTGAAGCTCTTTTCGCAATGATCTGGTTCTGTTCGAATTGTGTTTTCTTCTTTTCGCAAAGTTCAATCCTCTCTTCGAACAATTCAGATCTCTTCGAATGCTACGCCTGAAGTTTTATTCCTTTTCGCAGAGTTTCAGGTTCTTTACGAAAAGTGCAGGTTCTTTGCGAAAAGGACTCTGTAGTGCATTTTTCTATTTGAATTGTTCCATACTTCTCTTCCAGGTCTTTGCTTCTTCTATTCAGACCTTTCAACAGCTGATGAGGTTGTTTCTTCACTTTCTTCTTTTGGATTGACATGGATTGTCATCTTATTGGCACTTTTAAGCTGCTTTTATGGTTAAGCCTGTCTTTATTGTTAGCTGCAACATAAGCACTTAAAACACTTATTTAGTTCTCTCAAATGTCTATCAAGACTCAAGTTCAAGGGTGAAAAATGATATTTTTCACTTGTCAACAGGCAGTGGAAGAAGATGGGTTTGGTTGTGTGGAAGAAGATGGGGCCTCAGGGGGAGCGGTGGCGATAGCGATGGCCTGTATGGGTTGGAAAAGTAGGAAGGCCACTCTCTGTTCCAAGATTTCAATTTTCTTGTTAGCCCACAGGAGATTGGTATCTGCAAGCTCCTTACTAAGTCGGTTGATCTCCTGAGCATTGTTCAATTTTTTCTCTAATAGCCTGTTGTGCTTTTTCACCCTCTCTGCATTGGCCTTTTTAATCTTAGTAGTCATTCTGTAATACATTGTTGCAGCCTTGTTCGTATTTAATGTCTCCAAAATTGCCTCCCACCCTTTGGAAATATCTCTCAGCTGCTCGTGGTGAGCAAGGTTCAAGTCACTATGTTTCTGCAGCAAGGGGTATTCGATGGCTTGGCGGAGTTGGGCCCTGCCATTGAGAACATCCCTCTTGATATAGGGATTGTCTCTCATGGCATGGAGGAGGGTGAAGTAGGGAGGGGTGTAATAAGAGTGTCTAGGCAAGATTGGTAGAAATGGAGTGGAAGAAGGAGATGGTGATGGATCATGGGAGAGAAAAGTGGGGGTTGTAGAAATGGTTGGGGTGGTCTGGGTTGAATGGTCAGTGAATTGAGGAGGGGGTGGGAGAAGAGGGGGAATGGAAGGTATGGGTGGAAAGTGAAATGAATGAAGGGCAGCGAATGTGGATGGTTCAGGGTAAGGGAAGAAGGGGATGGTGAAGGGTTGAAATGGAAGGGGTGGGGGTGCAAATAGGGGGGGTGGAATGGGAAAGGTGGATGGGAATGGAATGGGGTTAGTTTGGATAGAAGTGTTGGTAAATTGAGGTGGAGGTAGTATTAGAGGGGGTAGGATAGGTAGAGAGGGAAAGGAGTGGTCTGGTATGGTGTCATGGAGGGGGAAGGGTGGAGGTAAGTTAATGTGGGTGGGGTCTGTTGGAACTGTGGAGTCAGAGGTGGAAGGGGGTTGGGTCAATGGGGTGGTAGGAGGTTGCGTTGGGATTGGTGGGTGTGTCAATGTTTGAAGGGTGGATTGTATGGTGGGTTTGTCAATGTTTGAAGGGTGGATTGTATGGTGGTTTTGTCAGTTTGCATTTGGGCTTGGGTCTGTGTGGTGTTTGAGAGTTGGGTTTGGATGTCATGTATGAGGGAAAGGATATGAGTAAGGGTATCTGAGGTTGGTTGAGGTGGAGTATGAGGATAAGAAGGAACAGGTTGGAAAGGGTAAGTGGGGGCATGATGGGATGTGGTAGGGGGAGAAGGTGAAGGGTCTGGTCAATGATGTGGTGAAGGAGAGGGACTGGAGAGGGATGTCATGGGTGGGCAAGGTATCAAGCAAGGTGGTCATGAAGGCCTGATACCCTGAAGTGGTGGATAGGTTAAAGTCCAGGTCATGGAGGGGTTGGACTAAGGGTTGGTCAATAAGGGGTGTGTCTGTGGGAAGGATAGGGGAGGTGGAAGTGGGTAAAGATGAGGCAGGGGTAGTGTGAGAGGTTTTCTTTTTAAGCTAGGTTGTCAAGGGAGGGCTGTCAGGGTGTGCATCAGATGATATGGGAGAGACAGGGGCCATGTATTGAGGTATGGTGGGTGAAGGCGGAGTGTTGTCTTGGGGTTCAACACTTTCTTCCCAGGTACGGATAATAGTGGGAGGTGGAATGGAAAAAGGAGATAAAAGAGGGAAAGGGAGAGATGGAATAGGTGAAGAAGTTAGTGGAGAGGCAAGTGTGGTGGATGGAGGGATTGCTGCAGAAGCAGAGGTGACAGAAGCTCGCACCACCTTCTTTGGGGCAGGGGTTTTAGCCTTCTTTTTGGGGGCAGGGGTGGCCTTTGTCACAGCAGCTCCCTCTCCCTGCTCGGAGACAATCTGAGCTTCAGCCTTCTTCTTCTGGGAATCCCTTAGACTTCTGCTGATCCCCCATTGTCTTTTGGCAAAAGTGGTGGGAGTGAGGTCAGCAGATAACTCCCCCACTAGTATCTTGTACCCTCCCCTCAAAAGTAGGCTGGTGATGAGTCTTCCATAGGGGAGAGTGTGGACCTTCTTTTGCAGTCCAAGCTTCACCATCATGTCTTTCATGGCTTCAAAAATCAACCATGCAGCATTAAATCCGTGGCCCAGAGAGAAAGAGTAGAGAGCATCAGCAATTGGTGTCCTCCTTTCTTGCTGATGGACGGAGCAGTAGATATTCTTCCTTAGCACTTAATCGATGAATAGCAGCTTGAGATCCAAATACCTTCTTCTAATGGAGTCCCCTGTGGCCTTCAAGCCTCTGGTAATGGCCTGGGCAATGGTATCGAGAGAGGCACTAACAGGGGCACCATATCCGCAGTTGGGATAAAAAATGGCTGAGATGCCCATGACTTCAGCAATTAACTCTGGGCTAAGCAACATCTCAAAATTATCAACTAACATAAGGAGGCCTGACTGCCCCTGTGTGTCTAGTCTGACCCTAAGGTGTTGGTAAAAGAGTTGCACTAACCTAGGATAGGCTAGTGCAGGAATCATTTGCATCAAGGGGAACAAACCAGCCTTGTGCAAGAACTCAATGATAGGTGCTGACAACGGCTTTGATTCAAAGAAAGAGATATCGAAAATGGCTTCAGGCTCTAAGGGAATGGAAATGAGGAGCTTAGAGGGTGTAGAATAATCAGGTGTTTGTGCAGCCGCCTCAGGAACCACCTCCTTCCCTTTGTGTTGTGCCGTAGAGGACTTGGCTTTCTTAGGGGTAGGCTCCACAGTGGCCTTGTCCCTGGCTCTCTTCACAGGTGCACTTTTAGGAGTCATCACAACTCTCCTTGGTGAGTGTGCAGTTGAAATTTTGAAAGGAAAGATCAAGAGCTGAGTCTAACGCTAAAAGTTAGGGTTCTATTCAATTGGACGCACGGTGGATCTCAAGAGCTCTTAGCAGGGGGCAACTATTGATGGAAGCTTTAAGAACAAAAATCCACAATTTCAAAGTGAACAAT
Source organism: Chloranthus sessilifolius (assembly GCA_021018995.1). Lineage (NCBI taxonomy): Eukaryota > Viridiplantae > Streptophyta > Magnoliopsida > Chloranthales > Chloranthaceae > Chloranthus > Chloranthus sessilifolius. The sequence goes on along the minus strand of CM037593.1, from coordinate 55,184,401 downwards.
GAACTGTAGACAGGAAGCTGGAGGAGAGAGGTTGAGAGGAGTGGGAGCTAGGGTTTCGCTGGTAGAAGAGGAAAGAGAAAGCAGTAAAGAAAAGCAGCGCGGGGTGGGATTTAAATATCGCGAGGCTCGGCGCGCTTTGAAAATGTTCGCTCGCTACCTGGGAATGAATGGGTCGCAAGATTAGATGTTCCTTTAAACTGTGCGAGGCAGCCCACCCAGTTATATCTGAAACTCACGACAGCAAAACAAAGTAGTTCTTTATGAACTGCGCGAGAGGGGACCAAACCCATTATTCAGAACCCTGCGATGGCTTAACCGAGTTAGAATTCACTCACCCATGAGTCAGCTGTTTGACCCTGACTTTATGGGTGGATTCTCTCACAGACTCTCTTCCAGGGACACCCCCAAGCATTATAAAGCATTTACAAATTCCCATACTTTCAAGGCATTAAATTCATACATCATAAAAAGCATTCAAATACTACATTATCATTCAATCACTTGAAATTAGCAAACAAGGGGAACAGGAATAAAAGTAGGCATTAAAGCACTAAACTCAGATTCCAACAAGATCGCTAACAATTCCTATCAATTGTAGAGTACATATCATACAACGGTGTACAGTTCTTAATCATTAATTTAATGAAAGATCCCCCTCAGGGTTGGAGGATCCTTCACCAATGAAAAATTGGCCCTTGGGATTAACCACTGGTTGACTGGGCAACCTTTCCTCTTCTCTTTTGGCTAAGGTGTTCGCTAGTTGTCCAATCTGTTCTTCCATCTTCTTGATGCTCAAACCATGAGAGTTCACAGTCTGAGTCAAGGAACCCAGGTTTTGCAATGATGTCAAGACCTGGTCCTCGAAAGAAGTATTTCTCGGTTGAGAAGGGGGTAAGACCAACTGATTTTACTGCTGATGGTGCTGGAAGGTAGACCTAGGGGCATTCCCTTGATTGAACTGCTGCTGTGGCTTTTGTGGTAAGGCCAACATCTGCTGGGGCTGCATGTAGTTGTCTTGCTACCACCTCAGATTTGGGTGGTCTCTCCATTGGTAACCAGCATTTTGGTGCTGGTATCCATATGGCTGCCTATTGTAGCCCCCAGATTGTTGCTGGCCATAAGATTGAGCAGCAGTAGCATGTTCCAACATCAATTCAGGAAATTGCCCTGCAGATGGACATTCCTCCACTGTGTGCTGTGGGGACTGGCATATCAGACATGCCTCAGCCACATGAGCAGCCCTTCTGGGTTGCATCACAGTCAATAATTTATCAAACTTCATAGAGAGGTTTGCCATCTGCAGCTGCAGGTCATTGTTCCCAGACACCTCATAAACTTTTCCTCTTGATCCAGCAGCAGGCACCACCTTTGACTCAGATTCCTGACTAGTTCTTGCCAGGGATGGCTTTTGAAAAGCATTCTCACTAATCACCTCAAACAGTTCCCATGCCTCCTCAGCAGTCTTGTGCATGTAGGATCCACCACAAGAGGCATCGACCATATCTCTATTTTTCTCATCAATCCCATTGTAGAAGCTTTGTACAAGCTGCCACTTAGGGATCTTGTGGTGGGGGCACTGTTTGAGCATCTCTTTAAACCTATCCCAGGACTGGTTAAAATCCTCAGTTGGGGATTGAGCAAATGCAAGAATCTCTTTCCTCAACTAGCTAGTTTTGGTCTCAGGGAAGAACTTGGTTAGGAATCTGGTCTGCAGGTCTTTCCATGAAGCAATGCTATTGTTGAGAAGAGTGGTCAGCCAGGTATTGGCCCTATCCTTCAGAGAGAAGGGAAAGAGTCTGAGCCTAGTAGCCTCAGGTCCCAAACCAGTGATATTAAAAGTGGTGCACAAGGCCAAGAACTGGTCAATATGCTTGTAAGGGTCCTCCTTGCTAAGCCCATGGAAAGTTGGCAACATCTGGATGATTGAAGTTTTTATCTCATAGTTCCCCTGAACATCAGGGAATTGAATGCTAAAAGGGGAGTTATAGTCATCCGGAGCATTCAACTCCTTGAGGGTTCTGGGTTGTTCTTCACCCATAATTGCTGTCACAGATTCACTTGGGGGCTCTCCTGTGGTGTGCCTGTCTCTTCTAAGTCTCCTTCCCCTTTCTAACTTAGGGTTAAGAGGCTCTAAAGCAGGGCTGAGGGATCTCCTCCCTAGCATACAAGCACACCAACATCAAGGAAAGCTTCTTGCAGGCACATTGCAAAAGAATGATTGTACACTAACAAATTCATCTAAGTAGTTTACAGCTATTCAAAGAATACATTAAACTATCCTAGATACTGCGAAATTTTTTTTTTTAAGAAAGATAGACAGAGCTTTAAAAGTCAGAAAGTTTACAAACAGAGGTAGCTAAGCTCCAATTGCAGTCCAACTATCCTTCACTGCTGCTGTCTAGATCTGCAAGAAAGGTTCAAAATTATGTCAGCAGTATCAATTATTCACATGTGCAAAGAATACTAGGAATATAAAAACTAAGGGTCTCTTAATAGATTATCTTTCCCCGACAGCGGCGCCAAAAACTTGTTGATCGATTCTTGTGTGCTTACATTATTGGTTGGTGGTGAAAGTTATTTAAAAATCAAAGACAGAGTAAAACAAGGGGTGAATTCAGCACAACTCAGAAGTCCAAGACCTACAAGATATAGGGTCCTTTGTAGCAAGTTTTGATAAGAGTTTGTTCCATAGGGAAAGGTGATCTAGAGCTCCAAGGGAGCCTTCTCTAGTAGTCCCTTCAGATCTGACTACAGATCTGGCAGTCTTAAAAGGAGGGGAGTTTAAGGTCACTTATTCTAAGTATTCTAATGTCTAAACTACAGAAAGGGTTGAGAGGTTGGATGGAGGGTGGAAAATAAATATAAAAAGGGTGAGAAGTATGTTATTGAGCCAAGGTCAGAGAAGTTTTGTAACTCAGATTAAGATCTAATGTTTTAAAAATCCTGTCCAGAGGCTACATTGTCACCACTGAGGAGAGAGGATCCAACCCATCACTCTGCCATGATTCCACCCTTAAGGCTATAACCTGTCCACTCAAATGGTCACAGATTATCCCATAGGGGAGCCACTATCCAGGGATGGGTCAAAACACAACAAGTAAATCATTGCAGGCACTATTTCATCCAGGCTACCAGCTCCAGAATCCATAGGGAACCTCAATCTCTAAAGTTCTATATGTGGGGCTAAGGCTGTAGGACCATGATAGCCCAAACACATAGAACCAGCAAGAGATTAAGTACAACCTTCGATCTAGCTGTCTATTGCTTAAGTGAGGCTACAATGGTCCAGTCACCAGCCTACAATCTTTATAACCAGATCAGATTTAACATCTGATGGCAGATCTATACAAATATAGGGGAGTCTGCCTCTGTACAATCTCTCACCAGGCTTCTACAAGCTTAGGTGTAAAGAAGAAGGATCCATCTTGGATCGGTGGATTAGAATCACCTTAAGGCTATAATCTGTCCACTTAAATGGTCACAGACTATCCCAGAGGTTATCCTCTTCACGGAGCCCAAAACAAAACAAGAATATCGCTGCTACCACCATGCCCACAAGGTTACCAGCATGCCCAGAAGGTCTTCTGCTGAAGAGATGGAAGTTTAGGTTCAGAGCTTCGCTAGGTAGCTGTAGTTTCCCAGACTTGTCGCGTGGTAGCTCTTTTCTCTTCGCTAGTATGATTTGACACTGAAGCTTCAGCCATCGCGAGGTTGCCTTGGTTTGCTCTTCAGGCAGTCGCGCGGTAGAGAATTACGCTCTCGCTGGATTGGGCTTCGTGAGGTTAAGTAGAAAACATAGTCTCAGGCGTTGCGGGGTTGAAATTCAAGCAGTCGCGAGGTCGCTCGGTCTTCGCTGGGCTGATTTTCGCGAGAGTGAATTTGAGCAGTGCGAGAACTTCGCGAGCACTTCTCTTTACTAGACTTCGCGAGTTACCTCGTGAGGCTCTACTGAGTTTTGAACTACGTGAAGTTCTATATCTTACTTGATCTTCGTGAGGTTGGCTTTGCCTTCGCCAGGATGCTTTCTTTCTTGAATGGCGCGAGAACTGTGCGAGGAGTTCTTCTTCTGATAATTGCATCCCGCGGTGATCGCGCGACAGCTGCACGAGGAATCTTCTGAAGCTCTCTCTCCCCAACCGTTCTGAGTGAACTGTGCGAGATTAAGAGAGGTCTGCTTTGAACTGCTCGACACTGCGCGATGTGTTCTACTCTTGAGCTTCGCAAGAGCTACGCGATTTTGAGTTTCTGAAGCTCTTCAGTCACTCATTTGCGCGAGAGGTTGCTGTAAAGTCTTGGGAAGCTCAGTTGAACTATGCGAGGCTTATTTCTCCTGAATCCTCTAAAGCTTGGGTCAGTTGCGTGAGGCTCATTTCAGGTCTGGATTCAGAGTTCATTCTTCTGAGGGATTTCTAGTGCCAAAGCAAGCTCCTTAACAGGATTCCTGGCCTTATTCCACTGTTGATTATTACCTACATAAAACACTTAACAAGAACTTATTAGCTGGCTAAGGGTCTAATCAAAGGTTAAGTTAAGGGGTGAAAAGTGGTACTTTTTAGGTCTTAACAGAGTCCAGGTGCTCTTCGAAAACTAAGCCTGGAGCTTTGAGTTCTTTTCGTAAAGTTTAGGTTCTTTTCGAAAAGTTCAGATTCGTTTTGAAATGTTTATATTCTTTTCGAAAACCAATCTATAATGCATTCTTCTGTTCGAATAGCTCCACACCTCTTTCCAGGTTAAAACCAGACCTTTGTCCTCTTTAGTTTAGGCATTTTGACAGCTCGTGAGGTTGTCCCTTCTCCTTCTTCCTTCGGATCAACATGGATCATCATCTTTTTAGCACTTTTAGGCTGCTTCCATGGTTAAGCCTGCCTTTAGTGTTAGCTGTGAAACAAACACTTAAAACACTTATTTAGTTCTCTCAAAGGTCTATCAAGACCCAAGTTAAGGGGTGGAAAATGGTATTTTCCAGTTCTCAACAGTACTGTCAGCTTTTCGATGAAGAAGGTCTTTGTATTTTGCCTAATGGATATTTGGATGACCGAGGCTAGCGTGGCTAAGGAATTTGTGAGCTCATTTTCTAATCTAGGGATGTGCATGAAAGAGATTCTTTCAAATTTCGTTACTAAATATTTACCAATTTCTAGGTATGCCATTAGTCACCTTTCCTTAGTTTTCCATTCTCCTATGACTTGTGAAATTACTAGTTTGGAATCACCGATAGTTGTTAACTGTTAAACACCTAATTGTAGTATTGCTCATAGTCTAGCTACAAAGGCTTTGAATTTTATGATATTGTTAGTGACAAGAAAATCTAATTGAAAAGCTTTAGGTATGACAACTCCTTCTAGGCTTAGGAGGACTATCCTGATGCCTTTTCCTTTATGATTTAGAGTGTCGTCAAAATAAAGGATCCATGAGGTCTTATCGGGCTCTTCAATATGAATCGTGAATAGGTCCTCATCGGGGAAATCTGCATGCACAGGCTCATCACTCGGTAGTGGGAGATCTGTGACGTAATTGGCAACTGCTTGCCCTTTGATCAATTTCTGTGTGATGTAAGTGATATCAAATTCTTGCAGGAGCATATGCCAGCGAGCGATCTTTCCAAATATTGGGAGCTTTTTGAATACGTACTTCAGAGGGTTCATTCGGGCTAGTACTTGTATTTTATATTCTCTGAAGTAGTGTCGTAATTTAGTAGAGGCCCACGCTAACGTGAGGCAAGTCTTCTCCAATGAAGTATATTTTTGTTTGTATTCGACCATCGTCCTACTGAGTTAGTAGATAGCCTTCTCTCTCTTGTCGTCTTCTTAATATCATCTCAGAATTACTCCCATTGCTTTATCATTCACTGAGAGGTATAGAATTAGGGGTCTTGTGGGGACTAGTAGTGATAGTATTGGCAGGTTAAGGAGGTACTTCTTGATATTTTCAAAGGCTTGTTGACACTGATCATCGCATTTGTACTCAGTTCCTCCTTTAAGTAGTCTATAGAAAGGATCGCATCTATTTGAATGCTGGGAGATAAATCTTCTGATGAATTACAATCTTCCTATCAGGCCTCGTAACTGTTTGATATTACTAGGAGGTGGTATCTCGAGGATGGCTCTGACTTTCGCAGGGTTAACTTCGATCCCTCGCTTGCTAACTATGAAACCAAGTAATTTTTCGGAAGTGACCCCGAAGACACATTTCTTTGGGTTCATTTTTAACTGATATTTCTTAGCTCTTTATAACACCAGTCGGAGTGCTTCAATCTGTCCTATTCGCGTTTAGGACTTCACTAATTTGTCATCGACGTAGACTTCTACACACTTATGTATCATGTCATGAAAGATAGCCATTATGGCACATTGATACGTGGCTCCTGTGTTCTTATGCCCAAAAGGCATAACGACGTAACAATATGTTCCCCATGGTGTGGTGAAGGAAGTCTTCTCTTGGTTGGACTTTGCTAATTTGATCTGATTATATCCAGAGAAACCGTCCATAAAGGGTAGCATCTCATGTCCAGTGGTGTTGTCGTCTAGAGTGTCAATATGTGGAAGTGGGAAGTCATCTTTTAGGCATGCCTGGTTGAGATTTTGGAAATCAATGCAGACCTGTACTCTATCATCTTTCTTGGCGACAAGTACTATGTTGGCGACCCACTTAGCGTGAAGAACGACTCGGATAAATTTGGCTTTGTGTAACTTGTCGACTTCCTCCTTAACTTGGAGGGCAATTTGTGGGTGCATTCTACGGAGTTTTTGCTTAACAGGCTTTACATCGGGTTCTAAGATGAGGCGATGCTCTACAAAACTTAGGACTAAACCGGGCATGTCCTCGTAGGACCACACAGGAATCGAGGTGTTCTTTCAAGACTTGTGCAATTTGTTGGCGTTCATTGGAGTTGAGCATCACGCTAATCAGTAGCTTCTTGGGTTTCTCTTCAGTGCCAAAGTTAAGTTCTTCTGTGGGTTCCTATTATTCACTAAAAAGTACCACTTTTTACCTCTTCACTTAGCCTTTGTCAGACCTTGAAGCAGACTAATAACCATTTATTAAGTGTGTTTTGTAGTTAGCAATAAAATTTGCAGCTGAATATAAACTCCTTGCTTTTTAGCCCAAAAGAGAGAGAATACACTCAAAGATGATAGCTGAGATAAAGCCTAATGGAACACCTTGGTAGTGCTCACCATGGTGACTCATTGTTGCTGATCACCATTGACCAAAGTCTAGCAGATGAATGAATTAAGCTGAGAAGGGAGGAGACTGCGACAACAACAAGTGCAATGCACCAGAGTGTTATTCACTGAAACTGAAAAGTATTACTTTTCACCTCTTAACTTAGCCTTTGTTGGACCTTAAAGTAGACTAATAACCATTTGTTAAGTGTGTTTTATAGTTAGTAATAAAATGTGCAACTTAATACAAACACCTTGCTTTTTGGCCTAAAAGAGGAGAGAGAATAAAAGCAAAGATGATAGTTGAGCCAAAGCCTAATGGAAGACCTTGGTAGTGCTCTCCATGGTGACTCACTATTGTTGATCATCATTGACCTAAAGTCTAGCAGATAACTGAAGTCAGCTAAGAAGGAAGGATGTTACAACAGTATCAAGTTTAGTATTGCAGAGTGTTAAGAAAGAAACCTCGCAGAGTTGAGGAGCCTCCTCACGAAGCTAAAGATGTAGTGAAAGAAGCTCTCATGCAGATAGGCCGCACAGTCAGGAGGAGAGCTATAAAAACATCACGAAGATCTCGTAGTGTAAAGTCTTCAAAATTTGTGGTCACAAAGCTTTCATAGAGATCAAGCCTCAAAGAAGTCGTGCAAGGAACACAGCGAGCCCATATGCATAGAAAGTAAAAAGTCACCTCGTAGAGTTCTCGCGTGGCCTTGGAAGAGAGAGACACCCAGAAATCCCCTCGCACAGATCTTGCACACTCTGGAGCCTTACAAGTTACTACGCGAGTGCAGGAGCCCACTTGTGCGAGTACTTAGTGAGAGAGAGCTCCTAAAGCTCTACTGTGCGAAACACCCTGGCTCTCCAAATCATCTCCACAATAGCACCGTGATGTGAAGATACTACGTGATTCACTAAAGGTTTACTGTGTGAATGAGCCCTTCCCATCATCCAAAGGCAACTCTGCAAAAGCGAAGGAACTACGTGAGTAAACTAAAATAGCAGCCAGTCCCGCAAAGCGCGGGCTCTCCACTTCTCAGTTTTAACTTAGGGACCTTTTGGGAATTTTCCAAGGTTAGCACACACTTCCCGAGGCATTGATTTTGAAGCTAACATCTTGAGGCATTCAAGGGTTGTAATAGTGCCATGTCTATTAAAAAAATTAGGGTTAATCTCTTTAGAGCCGAGGCCGTTTTGACAGAGTATATAAGTTGTACTTAGAGTTTATTATTTTCATCTTTCCTTCATCCTCTGTCGGTTGAGAGCTCTAGCAGGCTAGGGTTAGGGTTTTATCACCTCTTTTTCCTATTTCTCTTCTCTCTTAGCTCAGCACTTGCTGCCTAATCCCCCTATAAGCAGCTAGGTTTAGTTTTGTTTCTGACTTGTAATAGATATTCTATACATTGGGATTGTGGATGAGCAGTTGTGTATAGGCTGTAGCCAGGAGACAGTTCATTGTAAGTTTTATTTGTGTTAATGGACTGCTGTTTTAATGTTTAATCAAATTTATAGATCTTATGGTTTCTTTAGATGTCTATAGGATCCATGTATTTGGGACTAGCCCATTCAGTTTCTAGTAGATCTATTATTTATCATCTGATTTCCCTTGGTTTAATAGACACATGGAAAGCAATGATCGATCTGCAGTGAGATCCAGGGAGCTCGGAGGGCTTTGGACCATGGTGGTTGCAACCGTTTTCATGTTCTTTCTCAGGCCTCTGTGGGATGGAGAGACCAATGGGATACCCTGTGACCATTCAAGTGGATAGAGTATAGCCCTAAGGTTGTGTCCATCCACATGTTTGAGAAGGATTCTTTTCCCCTGCATATGAGCTTCTAGAGCCTTGTGAGGAGGTTTATAAAGTAACTGGCTCCCCTATATTCTACCTAATCGATATTAGATGTTAGATCTAATCTCTTGTAGTAATTATAGTTTGAGGGTGAGTCATTACAGGCCGTTTATAGTAATGACAAGCTGAGCTAAAGGCGTTATTCAACCTGTTGCATAATCCTTTTTATGGGCACAAGTGAGCAGTTAGCCTTAGCAAAGCACTTAGGATCTTAAGGGTTGGAATACCTATGGATGTCAGCTAGGTCTGTGCACAGATCTGGACAACTTGTAGCACTGGCATTACGTAGTGCTGCAATAGTATTCATGGCTAGAGTTGGTCCAATGGCTGTGGAGATGATCGATCCACTCTTCTGGATTAGAGTAGCGAATTTCTAGTTTAACCAATGGGATTTGACAGACTCTATCGGATACCCTGTTACCATTAGAGTGGACAGAATATAGTCCTAAGAGCGCCCCAAATGGCATGGGTTAAACTGAGAGCTTATACCTTATTGAGGCTTTTTATAGCGTCTCAGCAAGGAGCACTACAGAGATAGACTAAATCTGAGTTACATTACTGCTTCATTAGCTTTAGCTCAACCTGCTTACTGCTCATAATTTTTGTATTTTATTTTAGCACACACTACCACTATCCTCCTCTTTACCCTTTCTTTAGGATAGGGCTACATTTTATTTCTCTAATTTTAGGATTAATTTAGTATAGTCGTGACACCCAACTCCCTTTATTTAGGATTGTCAGATCTATAGCCAGATCTAGAGGCCTACTATTATAGCCCATTTTGGGTTCTAGATCAATTTCTTTGTGGGGCAAACTCTTACTTATCAAAACTTGCTACAATGGACCCTGTATCTTGCAAGACTGTGTTTATTTTAGACTTGCTATGCTGACCCATCTCCAATTCTCCACTCTTGATTTATTCTCTCCACTATTCTTAATAAAATAACAGCAAGAGTCGAATAATAAAACCAACAAGTTTTTGGCACTGCTGCTGGGGACATTGATTTTTCTAGTAGACCTGAGTTGTACTATAACTTAGACTAACAAATTCTTTGTAGTTGTGTTTAATCTAGAATTAAAGTACTATTGATTCTTTACGGAATTTTGCAGAAATAGACAACAAAAGAAGGGAAAAGCTAGAGCTACAAGTGGAGTGTAGCTAGCTCTGTTTGCACTTCCTTCTTCCTAACTCTCATGCCATTTATGTTGAATCCCCTACTATTTTTTTTAGCATAAATCTGTGTAGTTATTACTTTCTTTGTTTGAAATTCTTTCTATGTGCTTGTAAGTATTTTTATTATAGTTGGTGAGTGTATGCTCAGTAGAAGGTCCTTAAACCCTGATATGGAACCCCCAAATCCAAAGGTGGGAAGGATCCTTAGACCAAGACACACCACACAGAGCCCTGCTATTAAGACTGAACCAGCTACCATGGCTGAGAGGCAGAGGACATTGAAAGAATACAATACACCTAGGGAGTACACCTCTCCCTTCTGCATTCAGTTTCCCTCTGTTGAGGGGAATTATGAAATTAAGTCCTCCACCATCAGTATGTTGCCTTCATTTCATGGGCTAAGTAAAGAAGATCCCTACAAGCATATTGACCAGTTTTTAGCACTTTACACTACCTTCAACATTGCTGGCTTGGAGCCTGAGGCCACTAAACTGAGGCTCTTTCTTTTCTCATTAAAGGACAAAGCCAGCACATGGCTATCAAAGCTCCCTGCCAACAACATACAGTCATGGAGTGACCTTCAAACCAAGTTCCTGGCTAAATTTTTTCCCATGAATAAAATAAGCCAGATGAGGACAAATATTCTGTCATTCACTCAGTCCTCAACTGAGAGCTTTAATGAAGCTTGGGAAAGATTCCAGGAGATGTTAAAACAATGCCCCCACACAAAATCCTAAGTGGCAGCTTGTTCAATTGTTTTATCAAGGGATTAATACCAAGAGTAGGGATATGTTGGATGCTTCCTGTGGTGGTAGCTACCTCCACAAGACAGCTGAGGAAGCACGGGAGCTGTTTGACATAATAAGGGAAACTTCCATACAGCCGGAGTCTCTGTCACATAATGACAGTTACATTCTAGCTAAAATGGTGAAAGAGGCCACCCCTAGAGGTGGAATATATGAAGTGAAGGCGCAAGGTGATCTGGAGAGGAAGGTGGACAACTTGAGCTTGAAGTTTGATAAATTGATGAATGTGATGCAACCTCGGATGGTTGCACAAGTGGGGGAAGCATGTCTGTTATGCCAATCCTCTTGAGCCTGAGGAGACCATTAATCTTCAGGACCCTCCAGTTTAATACCTAATTTCATTGTGTATCATATGTATCATATTTCTTTTTGTCTTGATAGTTGTTCACGTACAATAAAATTGCCATTTTTGAGGTAGGTTGTCATCTTGATATTGCTTGCAGCTCAGGGATCAGGGGAGCATGTTGATAAGGTCAATAAATCAAATTATAGCATAGCAGTAGGAGTTTGCTGGGTGCTGGGATTGAGCACTGCACTTAAATATAAAGTTATTTGGCTTTTGGGACCTTTCGATAGGTTACTTACACCTTTCGTGAGGTCAGTCGATGATTTTGATAAGTTATTTGAGGTTTTCGATAGGCACTGAGACTGGTCGATAGATGAAATCAACTCTTCGATAGGATCAAGAGGGACAGAAAGAAGGCTTCCATAGGTTCTGGATACCTATCTGGAACCTATCAATATGATGGATCACCCACCATAAACCTATCGAAAGGATGATTCCACCTATCGGGATTCTATCGAATCATCCCTTTTGAAAGCTTCGTCTGCTATGCTTTCGATAGGACACATTAACCTAGCGAAACCATTCATCTCATCCTATCAAAATCGTCTTTCATTCTCTATAACCTTTCGTTAGGACAGTCTCTTCCATTCAACTCCTACTGACAACCCTAGCTCCCTCTTCCTCATTTGCCCTTCTTACTATCAGAGCACGTTTTCATCCTTATCTACAAATCGGTGTCTCAGCATGCATTGCGCATACTTCCTTGACTTAACTTCCACTCCTAAAAATAGCCCATCATGTAGTCCATGCTCTATTTCCCACACAACAACCACCGCTCCATTTATTCCCCCTTTCATTTTCAGCCTGAAAGAATGCAAAAAATTTATTGTACCGATTCATATTCCAACGCCCATGCACCTTAAATATTAGCTTCGTCCAGCCCTTCCACATCCATTTCCCCCTGACCTGTGCTCACTCATGGCAGACGACAAACCTCAAGACTTGCCGACCAAGTTCTACCTTGTCTGGCCACCACTGCCACCACCGGTCGAGCCTGATCCTCTCCAATTTCTCTAGGATGAATATGAAGAGGTGCAGAGAATCCTGGCCAAGGAGGAAAGGAAAAAAGAACAAGATAAAGAAGTAAAAGATCGAGCCACCACCTCCTCCACCCCGACCCTCTTCAACTCCCCCACCACCTACTCAGCTCCCATCTCCTTGATCTTTCAATCCCCCCCTGGCTTGCAGTTCCTCTTCCACTGTAAGTAGGGTGAGGATATCCCTGTGCCAGGGCGATGACGAATTTTGAGTGACAACGAATTTTGTTATTCTGTAGAGATTTTTCTCAATTTTGTAGTGGGCTATTTTAATGAAATGTCTTTTTGATGTCATTTGTGCTTATATGCCGTCAATTTTTGTTTCTCTTTCATTGCTAATTTTATGTCTTACCTGTTTTCGTCCTACCATGCTTCCTACAGTGAGGACACTGTTTAGTTTAGGTTTGGATGGTGGGGCAGATGTGCCAATGAAATGAGTAATGCTAGTGTAACTATGTTAAAAAAAAAAAAAAAAAAAAAAAAAAATTTTAAAATAAAGTGATTTCCCACCTGACTTTTAGAAAAAAAAAAGAGGAAATTAAAAAAAAATTTAAAACTGAAATAAGCTGAAGTCTAACAGTCTTCATGAAGCAAATGTCAACAATTTTCGAAAAAAATTTGATGTATAGTGAACCTGAAATGAGAGGAAACTGTAAGGATACACCCCAAAAAATTTGATGGAAGGCCATACCCAGTGAGATTTGGGCTTGAAAATTTTTTCTTTGAAGAGTGTCTTGGCAATTTTTCTGCTCTAAGGACTGATTGGATCTTGTTTCGATCACTAGAAGTTAGGCAAATCCAAGTTGAAACAACTTGACAGTATTCATGACATTGAAGACCTGAGGTAAGGCCATCCCTTGGACAGTTTGAGCTTAAAATGCCCCACCTTTGAATTGCCCTTGATACACACCATTTGAGCCATAAAAATCCCAATTTTCTTTGATGAAAACCAGAAAATTTGAACCCAAAACCTTTTGACCTATTTCAGTTCACCCTCAATCTGATAAATTAGGAAAAATGAGAAGTGAGGTTAGAGGAGCAAAGTTCGAGGATTGGTTGAAAGAGAAGAAAGCACATTTGGTGTTATTGTGGCATTCCAGCCCATAATATATATATATATATATAAATAAAAAAAGAGAAAAAAGGGAAGAACAGAAAATCAAAGAAAAAGAATGAGAAAGAGAAGTCATTTCATTGAAAGACTGAAAAGAGGATTAGAAACTAACCACTTCAAATCTAAACGTTCAAGAAGTAAATGGAATTGTGCTGAAATGAAGAAGGTTGAGTTGCAAATCACCTCCTTACCTGGCTGATTTCTCAATTTGAATCCTTTTTACGCCTTTATTCTGTTGTAAATTTCACACATAAGCCACATTACAACCCAATAAAAAGGCCTTACTGATCTAAAATGGATTGAGCTGTCATGTGGAGATGAGGATTTGTTTGATCTATGATGCAAAGAATTAGAAAATTTCATAAATTAAAACAATGCCTATGCTCATGCTTGCAATCCTATTTGAGGGCTGTAATTGCTCTTGAGATGTGTGAAATGATGCACCCTTCTATTTTTATTATGAATAAATAGCCCTGGTGAGACTTGGGTCTGAAATCCAAGTTGATGAGGGTAGTATCAAAATAGAATTCTTAAGTCAATGGTGGGCTCTGCATCAAATATTTAAGCAAAATACCTTGACAAGAACTGAGTGATGGTTAAGGAATTACTGCAGAATTTCATGTTTTGAACTGAAAATCTTTTAAAATTGAAGGTACATGGTGTGGAACTTATTTTATTCACTTAAACTCTATTTTAGCATGCTACATAAGTATTAACTGATTTTATTGGAGAAGTTTGTGGGTACCTTCACTGACAACCCTCAAGAGACTTCACTCCTCCACTAGGGATCACCTAGGGGTTTAAAAGGTTTGATGCATATGCAAAATGCATCTGTGATCCCTACAAAAGTGGCATTTTAATTTTTTTTGTTTTTCCTTTGCTCAAGACTAGCAAAGCTTAGGTTTGGGGGTGTGTTAAGTAGTGAAAAATATCAGTTTTCACCCCTTAACGTGACCTTTGATGGACCTGTGAGCACACTAATAAACACCTGTCGAGTCTATTTTGTAGATAGCAATAAAAGACAGGAATAGTGTAGAAAATCACTCAAAACTGTTGCACAATGAAGTCCACCTCTCAGCACAGTACAGACCCAACAATGGCACATAAGAGGGCTGCACACCATTGGCCACTTGGGGCGTGTGGCCATAGTAGGGTAGATAGGATCCAAGAACCTATCGAGCAACTGAAAGAAAGAAAGAAATCATCCTATCGAAAGCCTGCCTGAGGTGTAAAGGGAACCTATCAGATGGTTGCTTGAACCTATCGAGATGGAGAAGCTGGAGCTCAGACCTATCGGGAGGTACTTGAACATGTCGACAACAGTGAGAGCAATCCTATCGAAATGCTGGCATGTAGAGCTGAACCTGTCGAAAAGCTTTCCCAACCTGCTGAATGCTCCAAACAAAGGGGCAAAGAATGCTGAAGCGTAAGAGAAGGCTCATCCTATCGAAACCTATCGAAGAGATCTGAGAACCTAGCGAAACGACCAATAAGTTCCATTTGGACCTGTCAGAAGCTTCCTCAACCTGTCGAAATCGTGTGAAGAACTTTTAAGAAAATAGGTTGTTCACACGCTACAACTTGGTGATCTGTTGCACGCTACTCGAGGCACATTGGTGACCAACACGACGATCCTGAAGATGCCCTAGGAAACCCTAACCAACCCCACATACTCTGACAGAACTCTAACGAACTCTGAGGACCTTCTAAAAGGGAATATTGGCGGGAGAAACGAGAGGGAAAAGCTATATAATGTGATCCCCAATTGTAATTAGGGGGATCAAAATCTAGAGATTAGGGCTTGTAGCAAAATTCTGTTTTCCCTCCTTTAGCTCAACGATGGTTGGCTAACTCCCTCGGAGCAGCAAGGGGTGAGGTCTGATCTGTAATTGGGTAAGGTTGAGAGTGTTATTTATGGGTCAATTGCTGCACAAACTACAGATCTGAGATCATTTCATTATAAAGTGAGTTTTATGTAATGTAAATGTTGATTTTATTGTTTTAATTAGATCTATAGTTCCCTTGGTTTCATTTGGTGCTCAATCAGATCTGTGTAGAGGAGTTGGCTGATCAGCTCACCCACTTAACTGGTAGACCTCTTGAATACCATTTGATCTCCCTAGATCTAATATCTCTACAATTGCCTATGTCTGTGACCTGGTAATTGTAGCATCTGTAGTGGTTTTAATGCTCTGATTGAAACCTTTGAGTTGAAGGAAATCTATAAGATGGTCTGTGACCATTGAAGTGGACAGACCATAGCCTTAAGATCAGTTCAATCTCTGGTTTCACTTAGATTCGTCCACCTTAAACCTTTGGGTCGGATGAAGTCTATAGGATGATCTTTGACCATTGAAGTGGACAGATCATAGCCTTATGATCAGTCAAATCCCTTGGTTTATAGTAGATTCTTCTACTCTGTAGATGTGCTTGTTGCCAGCTAAGGGATTGGTGTGCTTTGAATCCCCTGTAACACGATCTACTTAACCCAATTGCAATAAGTCTAAACTCCAAGTTGTTCTTCTCCATTTTCTATTTTTAATTCCTTCCAATTGTGAGATCTGAACTCGATCCCAGTTAATTCTGCATTTTATTTGTAGTTTAGTTTAAGTGACAACCCTTTAAAAACCTCTCCCCTTTCTTTTACTAACCTAATATTAGGTAGGGTGCCAGATCTCTTTCCAGATCTGGAGATTTACCATATTTGGAACTCACCTCCCTGTGGACATTCCCTTACTCTTTTAAAACTTGCTATAACAGGCCCTGAATATTTGCAGGTTTGTGTGTGTGATCTGCCTTGAATTGAGTGAATTTAAACCCCTTTTTTAATGCAAGATAGTTCGCCACCAAGGACTCAATCAGGAAAAGAGATCTGCACCCCAACCTCAGATTCATGGATGGGGTGTTGAGGAAAAATGTGTTTTGCTTGGGTCATGACCAAGAGCGGAGGTACCCCATAGCTGATGCCCTTCTCTCATTTCACAGAAACCACTACGTGGATGCAACCAAGTTAGTTTTTGAAGGGATTAAGCACTTGTGTGAGAAAGTGAAGGTTAACAAGAAACCGGAAGCCCTTCCCTACTGCAGGCTGATTAATGCACTACTGAAAGATGAGAAATACCCCTTCAAAAGGGAGGAGGAGACAGCGACCCTGAACCTAAAAAATAGTGGAAAGAAATAATGGGCTATCAGTAGCACAATGATGAGAAAGAGGGAGAAGAAGAAGGAATTATTGAGAGAAGCAACCCCCACCATCCAGGAAGTGGCTGCTACTGCTGCTGCTGCCACTGTTGAGGCAGCAGCCTCTATTGGGCCAGCCAGGCCACCAACCTCTACAGCCATTGCCCCACCACTTGAATCCTCATCCCAGCTCTCACAGCCCCACACAAGTCTAATATCCTTACCTGAGCCACTCCAGCCCATATCAACCATGGCAACCTTACCCATTTACACACCCTTACCTATTTTTTTAGCCCATACCAGCCCACCTATAAAAGTTGCCTACACTAAGAAAATAAAACTCACAAAAGGCACAGCCCCCATAGCACCCCATCCCACCTACATTTCCCAAACTATTCCAATCCCTGATACCACCTTCATTCCAGATCGAATACCCACAACCTATGCACCAGAACCCCATACCTTTGACACCCCCCAACAGCCCAGTGAGACTTCCCAACCTTTTGTACCTATCCCTAGTGAGCCCGTAGACCAATCCATTCCCTTATCCCATGATTGTGAGCCATTTTTAGGAGAGAAATTTCTACTATAATGTCTACTATCCTAGGAGACATCAACCTTGAGTATACACCTCTCCCCGACTTACCTCCCCCCACACACGTTATCCCACCACACTTTACACCACAACAGGCCACTACCTTCACTCATAGACCCACATCTCCCTTCCATCTAGTTTCACCCATCCAACCCACACCCAATACCATACCAGACCTCTTATCCCAAATCCTACACCTCCTACTGTCCCTCCAATCACAAATGTTGTCCAGTACTCAAACCTAATCATCCATAGAAACATATATTAATTTCATAACCTCCAAAATCAGACCTACATAGAAACCAGCCTACAAGCCATCCAATCCACCTTACACACTTTACCCTAACTATCACATTCACCAACTATCCCTACCTCCCCACCTTTACCTACTCCACCCCTTTTCACATTCACTGATGACATTACCCAAACTGAGGATGAATCTATTCCAGAGAGCCCACCTGTTGTAGCTACCTCTGATGCTATGACAGATGTGGATGACCTAATACCCATCTCCTCCAAGTCAATCCAAATAGACTCTATCTGGTGCCCCACCCTGAGCCTCCACACACCATTCCCTAGCCCACCGACCTTTCATTCCTAGCTGGCCCTTCTTCAAGTGAGGACCTCCCCCTAATTCTTGCCTCTTCTTTTCCCAGTCCTCCATACTCCACCCTCCTTCTTGCAATACAGTCCCATCCTTACATCAAAAGGGATGCTATTAAAGAAATGACTACTCTTAGAACGTCCTATGAAGTACAAATTCAGCACCTGAAATGGGACACCGAACAACTGTTCAGGGACATAGGGAAGGGCTGGAAACAAATGTTGCGTCTATACAAAGCCCAAGAGAGTTTGACTATAAAAGAGAAGCTCAATGTTGAACAAGAAAAAATGGCTGCTGCAACAGAAAGGTTGAGAGCTGATGCCTTAGAGAAAAGGGTAACTACCTCCAAGGAGATTAGGGCATTCCTTATTGGTTGAGCTGAATTGGCTGAACAAAAGACTAAAATACTTGAGATGCAACTAGCTATCGCAACTAGGAGAGTACCCCCACCACCAACTGTACAGCAGAAGAAAGACAAAGGAAAAGGGGTTAAAATTAAGAATGAGCCAACTGACCCTTAGATGGTTGGCATAGTGCACATATTTTGAGTTAGGAGTAGTGTGTTGTAAATACATTTTCTAATATAATGAATTTTCTTTTTGCTACTTCTGTTAACCTATTATTTTATTTCATCTTTGTTTGTCTATTTTTTTATGTTCTTTTTCTCTTTTATAGTTTTTGTTTTGTTAATTTCTAGGTTTTGTACCTATTGCACACCCATTGTCCTTTGAATCAGTGAGGACACTACTCCTCATAGGTTTGGGAGTGTGGCAGGTTATGCGAATGAAATAGTTAACCTAAGTGCAACAGCTTCAAGTGAGTAAGACAGAAACAAAACCATGTGAGAAATTTAAAATTTTATAGACCTTTAGGCATTACAAGCTTTTAAATTTTAACTTTTCCATGATGTGAACACCAAGTAAACTCACCTGTATCAGTACTGAGTGAATCATTAAAGAGAGAAAAAGTTAAGGACATACTTAAAAGTTCAATGGAAGACCAGAACCAGTGAGAGTTGGGCCTAAAAAAAAAAAAAAATTTCCTTCCTTTGAGGAGTGATTGAGGCAATTCTTCTAGCTCTAAGGACTGGCTAAGGAAATGCCCTCACTAGAAGTTAGGCACCTCCAAGTTGAAACAACTGACAGCACTCATGAAACCTAGGAAAGGATCAAGGCCTTCTCTTGGACAGTTTGAGCTTAAACAGACCAAATCCTAATTAACTGCCCTTGTGCACACACCTGTCGAGCCTTAATTTCCAATTTTCTTTAAAATACACTTGAGTACTTGCACCTAAACTTATGGACCTAACTCAAATCTACCCTCACTCTGAGAATTCAGAAGGTAAAGGAGAAGGAGTTGAAGATGGACAAGATAGGGTCAACATTGGGTGAATGGAGAAGAGATACCTAAAAGTTTAGCAGTGTAGCAGCTGAGGAAAGAGGTGGCAAGTCACAAACACAAAAATTAAAACAAAAGCAAAAAAAAAAATGCATGAAAAGAAAGAAAAATAATAATGAAGTGGAGTGAGAGAGGAGTCAAGAGGAACAGTTCATTGGAAAAATCAAAATTAAGAGGAGAAGCTAGCCACTTCAAGTCTAAAAAATTTGAAAGAAAATGAAAGGGACTGAACTACAAATGGGTGAAGTCATGAATCACCTCCTTCACTTACTGATTTTTCAATTTTGAATCCCTTTTCAACCTTCCATTCTTTATAACCCACTTCATAAGCCACATCACAACCCAGCTAAAGACCTTGTGATCCAAAGTTAAATGAGCTGTCATGAAGAGACAAAGAGTTGTCTAATCTATGGTGAGGACCTACCAATGATGTCAGGACTTAGGTGCTTTGCCTATGCTCATGTTTACAGACCCATTTGGGGGCTATAACTGCTCTTGAGCTTGAGAGAAAATGAAACCCCTCAAGGTCCCTTGTTAGAGTATGCCCTAGTAAGCATTGGGTCTGATGTTGAAAGTATTAGGCTTGGCCTATAACCTAATTTTTGAATTAATGATGAGCTCAGTGCTGATATACATGTGTTCTCCCCCTTGCTGTTAGCTAATTGGAAATGTTGTGCACTCAGGTAGAGTTTGTGATGATTAGATGTCTGTGCTTTTCAGGTCCAAATTCCTCATATTTTTATTGAATCAAAGGTAAACTAATGCTTTGTTTCTTTATAGCTAACTTGATAATGTTGCACCTTTGTTAACTATTTCATTGGGAAGTTTGTGGGTATCATCACTGAAAACTCTCAGGAGACTTCACTCCTCCACTAGGGATCACCTAGGGGTTTAAAAGGTTTGGTACATATGCTAATGTATCCGTGCTCCCTATGAAAGTGGCATTTCAATTCTTAGAGTAGTTGTTTTAATTTTTCCTTTGCTCAAGGACTAGCAAAGCTTAGGTTTAGGGGTGTGTTATTCACTGAAAAGTACCACTTTTCACCTCTTAACTTAGCCTTTGTTGGACGTTGAAGTAGACTAATAACCATTTGTTAAGTGTGTTTTGTAGTTAGTAATTAAATGTGCAGCTTAATACAAACTCCTTACCTTTTAGATCAAAAGAGGAGAGAGAATACAAGTAAAGATGACAGCTGAGCTAAAGCCTAATGGAAAACCTTGGTAGTGCTCACCATGGTGACTCACTGTTGCTGATCATCATTGACCTAAAGTCTAGCAGATAATTGAAGTCAGCTATGAAGGAAGGATGCTGCAACAGCAGAGAGTTTAGTGCAGCAGAGTGTCAAGAAACAAACCTCGCAGAGTTGAGGAGCCTCCTCTCAAAGCTAAAGATGCAATGAAAGAAGCTCTCGCACAAATAGGCCACGCAGTCAGGAGGAGAGCTGTAAAGACATCGCAAAGATCTCACGATGTAAAGCCTTCAGAATTCATGGTCGTGAAGCTCTAGCAGAGATCAACCTCAAAGCAGTCGTGCGAGAAACATAACAAGCCCATATGCATAGACAATAAAAAGTCACCTCGCAGAGTTCTCGCGTGGCCCTAGAAGAGAGAGACGCCCAGAAATCCCCTCGCATAAATCTCACGCACTTTGGAGCCTTACAAGTTACTACGCGAGCACAGGAGCCCACCTGCGTGAGTACTTAGCGAGAGAGAGCTCCTGAAGCTCTACTACGTGAAACACCCTAGCTCACCAGATCATCTCTGCGACAGCACCGCGACGCGAATGAGCCCTTCCAACCATCTAACGGCAACTCTGTGAAAGAGAAACAACTGTGCGAGTAAACTAAAATACTTGCCAGCCCCGCAAAGTGCGGGTTCTCCACTTCCCAGTTTTAACTTAGGGACCTTTTGGAAATTTCCTAAGGCTAGGGCACACTTCCCGAGGTGCAGATTTTGAAGCGCACATCTTGAGGCATTCAAGGGTTGTAACAATGCCACATCTGCTGGAAAAATTAGGGTTAATATCTTTAGATCTAAGGCTGTTTTGACAGAGTATACAAGTTGCACTTAGAGTTTATTATTTTCATCTTTCCTTCATCCTCTGTCGGCTAAGAGCTCTAGCAGGCTAGGGTTAGGGTTTGATCACCTCTTTTTCCTATTTCTCTTCTTTCTTAGCTCAGCACTTACTAGCTAATCCCTCTGTAAGCAGCTAGGTTTTGTTTTGTTTCAGACTTGTAATAGCTTTTGTATACATTAGGATTTTGGATGAGCAGTTGTGTATAGGCTGCAGCCAGGAGACAGTTCATTATAAGTTTTATTTTTATTAATGGACTGTTGTTTTAATGCTTAATCAAATTTATAGATCTTATGGTTTCTTTAGATGTCTATAGGATCCCTGTATTTGGGACTAGCCCATTCAGTTTCTAGTAAATTTATTATTTACCATTAGATTTCCCTTGGTTTCATAGACACATGGAAAGCAATGCTGGATCTGTAGTGAGATCCAGGGAGCTCGGAGGCCTGTGGAACATGGTGGTTACAGTAATTTTCATATTTTTTCTCAGGTCTCTGTGGGATGGACAGACCAATGGGATACCCTATGACCATTCAAGTGGACAGAGTATAGCCCTACGGTTGTGTCTATCCACATGTTTGAGAAGGGTTCTTCTCTCCTGCACATTGTTAAGTGGTGAAAAATGCAACTTTTCACCTTATAACTTGACCATTGATAGACCTGTGAGCACACTAATAAGCCCTTGTCAAGAGCATTTTGTAGACAACAATAAAAGAAGATACTAATGAAGAAAAGCACTCAAGAATGCCCAACAAGGGCCATCTCTCAGCACAGGATGAACTCAGCAATAGCACACCCAAGGGTAGCACATCATTGAGCCCTTTGAGCACGTGGCTACAGCAGGACAAGGTGAAGAAAGTGGGAATAGGTTGAAAACGTGCTATTGATGGGTTACCTGAAGAGTTTGATAGGAGCTGAATGCAAAGAAAGGAAGAATTCGTGCAGTTGAAGAAATTTTTGATAGGATCGGAAGGCAGAAGAAGGATGAATTCATGTGGATAGAGTAGTTCGATAGGATCCAAGAACATATCGAGCAACTAAAAGGAATGAAGAAAACATCCTATCGAAAGCTTACCTGAAGCGTCAAAGGAACATATCGAATGGTTCTTGAACTTATCAAGATGAAAGTGCTGGAACAGAACCTATAGAATGGTGATGGGGTCTTTCGATAGGAGTAAGACCAATCCTATCAAAGGGATAGCATGCAGAAAGGAACCTATCGAAATGGTTCTCCAACCTGTTGAAGAGTCCTTTCAACCAGTCGAATACTCCAAACCAAAGACTGAGAAGGCTGGAACTCTAAGTGAAGGCTCGTCCTATCAGAACCTATCGAACAGTTCTGAGAACCTAGCGAAAGGACCAAAAAGCTCTATGTCAACCAGTCGAAAGCTCCTTGAACCTGTCGAAATCATGTGCAAAACTTCTCAGAAATTCAGCTGTGCACACGTGGTGATTCAATGACCTATTGCACACAACCCGAGGCACTTTGGTGATCGGTGCGAGGTTCTAAAAGATGCCCTAGAAATCCCTAACTAACCCACGTGCTTTAATAGAACTCTAACAAACTCTGACGACCTTCTAGAAGAAATTTTTGGTGGGAAAAATAGAGGAGAAAGCTATATATAGAGATCCCCAATTGCCATTGGGGAGGATCGAATTTCTGAACAATTTCTAGAGATTAGAGCTTGCAGCGAGATTCTATTTTCCTTCCTTTAGCCCAACCATGGTTGGCTAATTCCCTAGGAGCAGCAAGGAGTGAGTTAGATCTGTGATTGGGTAAGGTTAAGAGTGTTGCCGGGGTTAATTGCTGCACAGACTACAGATCTGAGAGCATTCCATTGTAAGAGTGACCTTGTTTGCAATGTAAATGTTGTTTTAAATGTTTTAATTAGATCTAAAGCTCTTTTGATTCCTTTTGGTGCTCGATAGAATTTGTGTAGAGGAGTTGCTTGATCAGCTCACCCACTTAACTGGTAGACCTCTTGGATATCATCTGAATTCCCTGGTTCTGATATCCTTGTAATTTCCTGCATCTGTTACCTAAAAATTGCAGCGTCTGTAGTGGTTTTAATTGTTCTAATTGAGGCTCTGGCTTTGTAGGAGATCTATAGGATGGTTTGTGACCATTAAAGTGAACAGAACATAGCCTTAAGGTAAATCTAAGCACAGGCCTCAATTGGATTCATCTGCTGTAATCCATGGATTCGATAAAGTCTATAAGATGGTCTGTGACCACTAAAGTGGACAGATCATAACCTTCAGACCAGGTGGATCCTATGATTTGGAGTGGAATTTGTACTCTGTAGCTGTGCTTGTGGCCAGTTGAGGGACTTGTGTGCTTTTTAACCCCTGTAATATGCTTAGCTAAACCTAATTGTAGTGAAAACAATCTCCAAGCTGTTCTTCTCTATTTTTTGAGTTTTTAAACCCTCCATCTGCAAGCTCTGAGGCTCCAAATTCGATCTAAGAAAATCTGCATTTTAATTGTAGTTTAGATTAAGTGAAACTCCAATCTAATCTCTCCCCTGTCTTTTTGCTAGATCAACATTAGTTAGGATGCCAGATCTCTTACAGATCTGGAGATTTACCCAATTCCAAACCACCTCTCTGTGGACTTCCCCTTACTTACTTTTAAAACTTGCTACAAAGGACCCTGTATCTTGCAGGCCTAGGATTTCCCAGCTGTGCTGAACCCATCTCTATTTTCTCTTGATGTTCACACCATAAATCAGCACACTGGAATTCTCCAACATGTTTTTGGGGCCGTTGCCGAGGAGGTGTTTGTGAATTTGGTAGATCTAGTTTTATTTTATAAATCTGTAACTATGTGTTTGATTTTACTAACTACATTTGTAAGTTTTGTTATTTTTCAGTATTTTTTGTGTGCATTCCATCAGATATGAGTATAGAGTGAGAGCAGAGCCGTGCTGAAGGCTGCTCTATAGTTTGCATCCCTTTTTCCCCTGTTTATTTTAGATCTGCTCATTTTTTTATTTTAGATTAATTAGTCAGTTGTGCTGCTTCTTTCAGTTGTGTGAGGATTTATTCTCCATTCAGTTTGTGAGTATTGTATGTTTGGTAGGAGAACTCTGCAACCTCAGATTATTCCACTAAATCCAGAGGTTGAAAGACTTCTCAGATCCAAACCAACTACATCCACAGCTGTTGAAATTGAATCTGTTGAAATGGGTGAGCAGCAGCAGCCTCAAACTCTCAAGGAATTCAATGCACCAGGGATCTACAATTCCCCCTTTTGCATTCAGTTCCCTGCTGCTCAAGGAAACTATGAAATCAAATCTTCCATCACTCAGATGTTGCCCTCATTTCATGGCCTGACTAAGGAGGGTCTTCATAAGCATATAGACGAATTCTTAGGACTGTGCACTACCTTCACCATCACAGGTTTGGGGGAGGAGGCAACTAGGATGAGGCTCTTTCCTTTTTCATTAAAGGACAAAGCTAGATTTTGTCTGTGCTTCCACCTAACAAAGATTCACCCCGGAGTGATCTCTAATGTCAGTTTTTGGCTAAATTCTTTCCTATGCAAAGACTAGTTAGTTGAGGAAGGGTATCATCTCTTTTACCCAAGATCTAACTGAAGACTTTCATCAATCCTGGGAGAGATTTAAGGAACTCCTCAAGAAATGCCCCCACCATCAAATCCCTGAATGGCAATTGGTTCAAAGCTTTTACTAGGGAATTGATGCTAAAAGCAGAGATATGATAGATGCCTCCTGTGGTGGCACCTGTCTCCATAAAACTGCTGAGGAGGCATGGGAGCTCTTTGACATCATCAGTGAGAACTCTATGCAAAGGGAAACATTAGCAAGAGACCTAGAGCCTCCTAAATTGATGAAAGAGAACACCTCAAGAGGAAAGATATATGAAGTGAGTGTGCCAAGTGAGTTAGAAAGGAAAGTGGATAGCTTAACTTTGAAATTTGACGATGTGGTCGCTAGAGTGGAGGAGGCATGTGCCATATGCCAGTCCCCTGCTCGCTCCCTGGATGAATGCCCATCAGCTGCCCAATTTCCTAATTTTGTAATAGAGCATGTGGCTACAACTCAGTCTTATGGGTAGTAGCCTACTGCTGGGTATCAATGGAGAAACCACCCTAATCTAAGGTGGAGACAAGATGCATACCCCAGCCAACAGCAACAGCAGTCCTAGCAACCCATGCCTTACAAAAATGCTCAGCCCTATCGAGAAGGTTATTCCCCAAGACCTCAATATCAGCAACCCATGGCCCAACCTGTAGCTCCTCCTGTGCAGCAAGCTGCACCTCCTCCACCTATGAGAACACCATCTTTTGAGAAACAAGTTCTATCTTCACTGCAGAACTTGAACACCTTAACCCAAACTGTGCACTCTCACAACCAGAGCATCAAAAAAATAGAGGACCAACTTGGTCAGCTGTCTGATGCTCTGACTAGGATAGAGGGAGGAAGGTTACATAGCCAACCACAGGATAATCCACGAAGATAGTTTGTAGTGGGTGAAGTTTCCTCCTCCTATGACGAAGCCAAATCTGTGACAACTTTGAGGAGTGGTAGGCTAGTGGACAATCAAGTGGGCTGTGAGCCTGTGAGAAGTTTGAAGGAAGAGAATGGAATGAGTTTTCCAAGAACACAACAAAGGCCACCAGTGGTGGACCTGACAGAACAACCCACTATCAATAAAGAGGATGATATGGATCCTCAAAGAAAAGAAAAAATAAAAAAGAAAGAAGCCCCTTTGGCTAAGGCTGCAAATGAGGGAGCAATCTCACAGTTGCCATTTCCCAAGGCATTGCAAGGACCCTCCCCTCTTGACAAAGGGCAGGGTAAAATTGAGGAAATGATGGAGACTTTCAAGCAAGTTAAAATTAATTTGCCTTTACTTGATGCCATCAAACAAGTGCCAGCCTATGCCAAATTTTTGAAGGAGTTATGCACCCATAAAAGACAATCTAGGATACACCTATCCAAGAAAGTCTTTTCAGTAGAAAAAGTTAAGCATGTCCTGTCCATTGCAACTCCCCCCAAACTTCAAGACTCTGGACTCCCCACAATCCCCTGCATCATTGGGGATCATACTATTGAGAAGGCCTTATTATACTTGGGAGCCAGTGTGAACTTGCTGCTCTATGCAGTCTATGAAAAATTGGGCTTGGGAGACTTGAAGCCCACACCTGTGGTCCTGCAACTGGCTAACAGGTCCGAAAGGAAACCTTTGGGGGTCATTGAGAATGTCCTGGTGGGAGTTGAAAAGTTTTGTTACCCTGCTGACTTTGTGGTATTAGATATGGAGCCAAGTAAAGGTATTTCCTCCATCGTTGTGATTCTGGGCAGGCCCTTCTTCGCCACTGCCAATGCCTGTATTCAATGCAGATCTGGAATCATGGAGGTCTCCTTTGGCAATAGGAAAGTAAAGCTGCATGTGTACAACACCAGCTCTCAACCCCCTTTTGATGAGACCTATCTTTCCATTGCAGGGTTGGAGGAGGCTCTGCATGATAATCCTCAACAGCTGCTATTGAACAATGATTGTCCTATAGAGACAAGATTGCAACCAGGGGTTGAACAAGTGCTGAGGAATGGATCCAAGAAGGATGACAAGTTCGAGGAACATGGGGAGGTCGTTAACCTTCCAGATCCTCCAGATTAGCACCTGTAGTTTAGTACGTATCATATGTACCATATTTTGCTTCTATTTTATATGTTTTACTTACTTTGCTTTTCTAGTACAATTTTGTTGCAATAAACATACCATGTTATCTATTGGGTGGCCATTTCAAATTTGCCAGCTACTCTAAAATAATGGGAGCTCGTCCACAAAAGAATCCAATCATAGGGCCACACAACAACAGAGCCTGATAAGTGCTGAAGCTAAGGGTGCTTAGAAAGGTAGTTTTATTTGGGTTTTGAAGCCTTCGATAGGCCAAATCTACCTTTCTTTAGGTTACATGGTGATTTTGAAAGGATATCTAATGGTTTCGATAGGCACTGGACGTTTCGACAGGGAAAACTAACTTCTCGACAGGTTAAATAAGGGTAAACAAAGATTTCGATAGGCTCTGGGTACATATCGAGCACCTATCGAAAAGATGCTTTTTCTATCGTTTAAACCTATCGATAGGATGGTCTCACTTATCGAACCACTTTAGAATCATCCCTTTTGAAAGCTTTGATTTCCAAGCTTTCGACAGGACGTAGCAACCTATCGAAACCATTCCAGTCATCCTATCAGAATCGCATTTTCACCTTTATATACCTATCGATAGGTCGTTTGTGCTTCATTCTTTACCCTCTGAAAAACCCTAGCTCTTGTTTTCCTTGCAATTGCCTCTCTCTTCCTTGACAAATCCCTCATAGAACCTATAGTTGTTCAGTCTCCCCATTTATCAGAACATTCAGCTTGCACATAGGAGCATTTTGCCCCTAATTTTGGAAAAATTGGAGCTGGGCAGTGCAATTTCAGTCAAACCCCAGGTATTGTGAGGTCAGTTGCCTTCCAACCATCAATCTCTCGATCCTCTGAGTTGTAAACTTCAAACCCCACTTCCAGTTGGTGAGTGCTAAATTTCTAACGAGTAAAATGGATGAGCCGGAGGAAACCTTCATGAACATACGCCGGAGAACAACTGCTTCCACCCCTAAATCTTCTAAAAAGTCGAAGCCAGCTGGCAAACCACCTGTCAAGAGGAAGCTCATTGAAATCTCACCCCAAAAGACCCCTGAAGCGAAGAAATCCAAAGCTAGTGAGATGCAGGAACCTAGAGTAGAAGAAACCTCAGCGCGAGTTGCCCCTCCAGTAGAGCTGCCAACTAGGTTAACTACCCCCAATGCATTTGTAGAAAAATTGAATCTTGTTCCTAAGACAAATTTTGATCTGGCATACTTTGCTAACATTGGGGAATGCCATGGGACATTAAAATATGTGAAGAAGGAAGGTCTGCTACCCCTACTTTCACCCTTGAAAAAAAATGTCTATCCCAAATTAGTGAAATTATGGTGCTAGAACCTGACAAAGAAGGTGGTACC
This sequence comes from Chloranthus sessilifolius, assembly GCA_021018995.1. Taxonomy (NCBI): domain Eukaryota; kingdom Viridiplantae; phylum Streptophyta; class Magnoliopsida; order Chloranthales; family Chloranthaceae; genus Chloranthus; species Chloranthus sessilifolius. Next base: position 55,156,041 of record CM037593.1, on the reverse strand, counting down.
TGGAGCTGAGGATACACTGGAAATCTTGATTGATGATTGGTAGTTGACTATTGATTGCAGAGATATTGGGATAGCTTTGGGAGTCCCATATCAATTTGACTCCACCAGAGCTGAGGGATCACCTACAGGGGCCACATTTCAGGAAATGGCTAAACAACTTACTAATGGAATAGTGGGTTCTGGTGAATCCTTGATGAGAAGAGACCTTCATCCTACCCTCCGACTCATTGACACCATTCTGAGGAAAAATGTCTGTCTCTAGCCATTTGCAAGAGAGAAGGACCCCTTTAGTGGATGCACTATACTTTTGTTCGAAGGGGCAATTTGTAAATGTACCTAAGATAATTTTTAAGATAATGGTGGATATCAACGATAAGGTGTTGAAGAGGTAAGCTTTTGCTAAAGGGGGTGGCCTGCCTTTTTACAGACTCATCACCTGTCTGCTCAGGACTGGAAAGTATGTGATTAAGAAATTTGAACCGATGGAGAAACTGGCCTTTAAATTGTATGGGAAGCGAGAATGGTCAACCAGCCTCACCTTGATTAAGAAAGGCCAACCAGTTGGAAGGGAGGTGGCTGAGAAGACAACCACTTCCGTGGTAGTAGAGACTCCTGTAGAGATACCCTTAACCACCCCCCCACCCACCATACCTGTCCCATTACCCACAACTCCATCCACTCTACTTTTTCCATTTGTTTCTGTCCCTCTTCAACCAGACCCCCTCCCATCCACCTCTGAACCTGTTTTACCTCCACCCACGTCCCAGGTCCTCCACCCTAACATCCTGGAACCTCCCACATTATCCAAGCTTACCCCTACCGTCCCTTCTCCACCTACTACCCAACCAATTTCTACCTCTCCTCCATCCCCCACCCCCCTAAATCCACAGGATGTGGACCTGTTCACCACTACTGGGTTCACCGCCCTCATGGCCTCAATTGTGGAGGATGTCACTCATGAGTACACTCCACTTCCTGACTCCCCACATCCCACTCCTCCTCATTTTCACCATGTACCATCCTCCCCCTTCCAACATGTCCATGCCCCAGCCCCTTCTACTCCCACCAGGCCTGACTCCCTCACTCAAATACTTTCCATCCTCCAATCCATTCAGGCCCAATTAGCCACTAACACTGACAACCAGGCCCTCATGAGCTCATGCCTCCAATCAACTCAATCCACCCTTACTCCCCCCACTTCAGTTTCCCTACCCCTTCCCACTTCTCCTCTCCCCCCTGATCCCTCACTTTTCCATTTCTCTCCCCCCTTTTCACCCATAGCCTCCCCCATCCTTACTGATATCCTATTTATACAGTTAGCAACTCCATCTCTACCCCCACCTCCCTTCCCAGCAGCTGTTCTACCTTCATCCCCTCCTGCACCTATTTCTGGAGTTGCTGAGATACCCACCACCCATTTCTCCTTTTCCTCTCCACCTTCTTTCCACAATGCTTCCACCCAAACTGATCCATGTGAGGATCTCATTTTCTACCCTCCCTCCTGTCCATCCAGTTTTTCCGCTTCCTTGCCCATCATCCTTCGCCAGCACATGTGCATTCCTCTGAACCTCAATCTATTGTATGCAATGAGGGACAACCCTTTCATCCACAGGGATGTCCTGAGGGGTATGGCTGCCCTCCGGGCTTCCCTGGAAGCCCCTTACGAAGAGCGGATTGCCAACATCGAATTGGAGCACCGCATCAAGCTCCGAGATATCTCTGAGGGGTGGCGTGAGATTTTGACTCGTTATCAATCAGCCAAATAGTTGGTTGCTGCTGAGAGTCTCATTGCCAAGTATGAGAAGAAGAATTTTGAGCTCCTCAAGAAAAAGTTAGCCAATGCTCAGGAGATCATCAAGGCCACCAAGAAGCACTCAGATGCTAACTTCCTCTATGCTGCCAAGAAGATTGATATTTTGGAGAAAGAGGTTGCTTCATTGTTGTCTCAACCCTTTCAGCCTATCCCTCTTGCTACAGCACCTCTTGTTGCGCCTCCCTCTCCTCCCCCATGTCCCCCCTCTACAAATATTCCTTCAGCGAGCCCACCTATGGATGTTCCCCCTCCTCCTCCTGCCCAGGTACCTCCACCTGTCCAATCTATCCCTCCCAAACCAAAAAGGACTCCCTCCAAAAGAACTGCCACAGCCAAGAGATCTGCTTCTTCTGCTGCCTATATCAAAAAAGGAAAATAACCTGCTGCCCCATCCAAAGCCGCTAAGCACACCAGGTCCTCCACTCAATCAGACCCTCATGGCACCCTACTCTCTAGGGATGAAAGAAGGAAGGCTACTGCTGCTCTAGGATTGGACCCATTGCCCTTTTACATTCGGATTCGGATTCTGATTCTGCGCCTGCTGTTGATCCTAAAGCTAATAATCCTGCTGCCCAGTCTGAGGAGGCACCTGCAAAACAACCACAGTAATCCAAATCCAAGGGCATGGCCCCTGTATCTAAGGGGTAGCTGGCACCAAGCTGTATATGAATGTGGCCATGTGTTGTTTCAATTTCTTTTTCATTTGTCTCTTGTATATATTTGACATTTTTGTTGTGTTATTTTATAGATATCTTCTTACCCTGCCTCTCTCTTGATTGCATTTTCTCAAAACAGTGAGGACACTATTTGGTTAAGGTTTGGGGGTGTGGCATGTATGCCAATAAACTATTTAATTTTAGTGCAGTCAAGTTAAAAGGGAATAATCGAAAAAAGAATTAATTCACCTCATATTTGTTGTTAAGGAAACTTTAAAAACCATTTGCAACAGAAGTAAGCTGAAGTTTTAACATTTTTCATGAAGAAACTGTCAAGAATTTTTGAAGAAAGTTTTGGATGTGTAATAAACCAGCAACGAGAAGAGACTGTGAAGATGCCCCCCAGAAATAATTGGATGAAAGGCCATACCCAGTGAGAATTGGGCCTGAAAGATTTCTTTGAAGAGTGTCATGGCAATTCTTTCTACTTTAAGGATTGACTGGACCTAATCTTGATCACTAGAAGTTAGGCAAATCGGAGTTGAAACAACTTGACAGCACCCAGGACATTGAAGATGTGAAGTAAGGCCACCCTTTGGACAATTTGAGCCTAAAATTCCCCACCTTTGAACTGCCCTTGATACACACTTTTTTGAGCCATAAAAAATTCCCAGTTTTCTTTGATAAAAACCAGAAAATTTGAACCCAAAACCCCTTTGGCCCATTTCAGTCTACCCCCAATCTGAGAAATCAAGAAATGGAAGGAGAAATGAGGTTAGAGGAGCAAGGTGGCAAATTTGGTCAAAAGAAAGGAAAACACAGTTTGTGATGTTGTGGCATTCCAACCCACAAACATATAAACAAAAAAAAAAAAAAAAAAAAGAAGCAAAGGAAAAGAATGAGGAAGAGAACTCACTCCACTTAAAAATCTACAAGAAGACAAGAAGCTGATCACTTCAAGTCTGAAAACTTCAAAAAGACAGTGAAGAGGTTCTGAATTGAAGAAGGTGAAGTCATAAATCACCTCCTTGCCTTTACTGATTTCTCTATTTTGAACTCTGTTATCCTTTTTTTTATTCCTTCACAAACCTCATCCCTTTGCTCCTTCTTGTAGTCCTATTTGAGGGCCGTAACTGCTCTTGAGCTGAGAGATATGATTAACCCCTCTTCTCTGTACTAATGAGTGAACAACCCTGGTGAGACTTGGATCTGAAATCTAGTTGATGGGGGAAGTATCTGAGTAGGATCCTCAAATTGATGGTGAATTATGCATAAAATTTCAGGAGAAATGCCTTGACATAAACTGAGTGATGATGGAGAGATTTCAGCAAACTTTCACATTTTCAAATGGATGTTTTTTCTGTTGAATTTCATTTAATGAATGGGCATGGTGCGAATTAATTTGAATTGCTCGAACTCTGCTTTGACAGGTTCCACTATTATTAACTAAGTGTATTGGAGAAGTTTGTGGATACCTTCACTGAAAACCCTCAGGAGACTTCACTCCTCCACTAGGGATCACCTCGGGGTTTAAAAGGCTTGGTGCATATGCTAAATGTGTCTGTGCTCCCTACGAAAGTGGCATTTTTATTTCCTTTTAATTCTCCTTTACTGAGGGACTAGCAAAGCTTAGGTTTGGGGGTGTGTTAAGTGATGAAAAATGCTACTTTTCACCCTATAACATGACCATTGATAGACCTGTGAGCACACTAATAAGCCCTTGTCAAGTGCATATTGTAGACAACAATAAAAGAAGATACTAATGAAGAAAAGCACTCAAGAATGCCCGACAAGTAGCCATCTCTCAGCACAGGACGAACTCAGCAATAGCACACCCACGGGTAGCACATCATTGAACCCTTGGAGCGCGTGGCTACAGTAGGACAAGGTGAAGAAAGTGAGAATAGGTTGAAAATGTCCTATCGATGGGTCATTTGAAGAGTTCGATAGGAGCTGAAAGCAAAGAAAGGAAGAATTCATGCAGTTGAAGAAGTTTTCGATAGGATCAGAAGGCAGAAGAAGGATGAATTCGTGTGGATAGAGCAGTTCGATAGGATCCAAGAACCTATCAAGTAGCTGAAAGGAATGAAGAAACCATCCTATCGAAAGCCTACCTGAAGTGTGAAAGGAACCTATCGAATGGTTCTTGAACCTATCGAGATGAAAGTGCTGGAACAGAACCTATCGAATGGTGATGGAGTCTTTTGATAGGAGTAAGAGCAATCCTATCGAAGGGATAACATGTAGAAAGGAACCTATCGAAATGGTTCTCCAACCTGTCGAAGAATCCTTTCAACCTGTCAAATACTCCAAACCAAAGACTGAGAAGGCTGGAACTCTAAGTGAAGGCACGTCCTATCAGAACCTATCGAACAGTTCTGAGAACCTAGCGAAAGGACCAAAAAGCTCTATGTCAACCTGTTGAAAGCTCCTTGAACCTATCGAAATAGTGTGCAGAACTTCTCAGAAATGCAGCTGTGCACACGTGGTGATCCAATGACCTACTGCATGCAACCCGAGGCACTTTGGTGACCAGCGTGAGGTTCTAGAAGATGCCATAAAAAGCCCTAATCGACCCACGTGCTTTAACTGAACTCTAACAAACTCTGACGACCTTCTAGAAGGGATTTTTTGCGAGAAAAACAAAGGAGAAAGCTATATATAGAGATCCCCAATTGCCATTGGGGAGGATCAAATTTTTGAACAATTTCTTGGAGATCAGAGCTTGTAGCGAGATTCTATTTTCTTTCCTTTAGCCCAACCATGGTTGGATAATTCCCTAGGAGCAGCATGGAGTGAGTTAGATTTGTGATTAGGTAAGGTTAAGAGTGTTGCTGGGGTTAATTACTGCACAGACTATAGATCTGAGAGCATTCCATTATAAATGTTGTTTTAAATATTTTAATTAGATCTAAAGCTCTTTTGATTCCTTTTGGTGCTCAATCGGATTTGTGTAGAGGAGTTGCTTGATCAGCTCACCCACTTAACTGGTAGACCTCTTGGATATCATCTGAATTCCCTGGATCTGATATCCCTATAATTTCTTACATCTGTGACCTGAAAATTGTAGCATCTTTAGTGATTTTAATTGTTCTAATTGAGGCTCTGGCTTTATAGGAGATCTATAGGATGGTCTGTGACCATTAAAGTGGACAGATCATAGCCTTAAGTTAAATCTAAGCTCAGGCCTCAATTGGATTCATCTGCTGTAATCCATGGATTCGATAAAGTCTATAGGATGGTCTGTGACCATTAAATTGGACAGATCATAGCCTTAAGACTATGTGGATCCTGTGATTTGGAGTTAAATTTATACTCTGCAGCTGTGCTTGTGGCCAGTGGAGGGACTTGTGTGCTTTTTAACCCTGTAATATGCTTAGCTCAACCTGATTGCAGTGAAAATAAACTCCAAGCTGTTCTTCACCATTTTCTGAGTTTTTAAACCCTCCATCTGCAAGATTTGAGGCTCCAGATTCGATCTAACAAAATCTGTATTTTAATTGTAGTTAAGATTAAGTGAAACTCCAATCTAATCTCTCCCCTGTCTTTTGGCTAGATCAACATTAGTTAGGGTGTCAGATCTCTTACAGATCTGGAGATTTACCCAATTCCAAACCACATCTCTGTGGGCTGCCCCTTACTTTTAAACTTGCTACAAAGGACCCTGTATCTTGCAGGCTTCGGATTTCCCAACTGTGTTGAACCCATCTATGTTTTCTCTTGATATTCACACCATAAATCAGCACACTGGAATTCCCCAACACACATGAGCTTCTAGAGCCTTGTGAGGATGTTTGTACAGTAACTGGCTCCCCTCTGTTCTACCTAATCGATATCAGATGTTAGATCTGATCTCTTGTAGTAATTGCAGCTTGAGGCAGAGTCATTACAGGCCATTTGTAGCAATGACCAGTTGAGCTAAAGGCCTTATTCAACCTGTTGCATGGTCCTTTTTGCGAGCACTAGTGAGTAGTTGGCCTTAGCAAAGCACTTAGGATTTTATGGGTTGGAATACCTATGGATGTCAGTCAGGTCTGTGCAAAGATCTGGGGATCTTGTAGTACTGACATTACGTAGTGCTACAATAGTATTCATGGCTAGAGCTGGTCCAGTGGCTGTGGAGATGATCGATCCACTCTTCTGGATTAGACTAGCAAATTTCTAGTTTAAGTAATGGGATTGGACACTCTATCGGATACCCTGTGACCATTAGAGTGGACAGAGTATAGCCCTAAGAGCGCTCTAAATGGCATGGGTTAAACTGGGAGCTTATACCTTGTTGAGGCTTTTTATAGCGTCTCAGCAAGGAGCACTGCAGAGACAGACTAAATCTGAGTTACATTACTGCATCATTAGATCTAGTTCAACCTGCTTGCTTCACATAATTTTTATATTTTATTTTGACACACTCTACCACCATCCTCCTCTTAACCCTTTCTTTAGGATAGGGCTATATTTTATTTCTCTATTTTTATAATTAATTTAGTGTAGTCGTGACACCCAACTCCCTTTCTTTAGGATTGTCAGATCTGTAGCCAGATTTGGAGGCCTATTATTAAAGCCCATTTTGGATTCTAGATCAATTTCTCTGTGGGATAAACTCTTACTTATCAAAACTTACTATAATGGACACTGTATCTTTCAAGACTGTATTTATTTTAGACTTGTTGTGCTGACCCATCTCCAATTCCCCACTCTTGATTTATTCTCTCCACTGTTCTTCATAATATAGCTGCAAGAGTCGAATAATAAAACAAACACAGAGCAGCAAAAGATAGACCTCACAGAGTTGAGGAGCTTCCTCGCGAAGCTAAAGATGCAGTTGAAGAGGCCCTCGCGCAGATACACCGCACAGTCAGAAGGATAGCAGAAATGACCTCGCCAAGATCACGTAGGTTAAAGTCCCCAGAATCTGTGGCCGTGAAGCTCTTATAGAGTTCAAGCTCAAAGCAACCATGTGAAGAACACAACGAGTCCATATGTACACTAAACAAAATGTCACCTCGCAGAGTTCTCGCATAGCCCCAAAAGAGAGAGACGCCCAAAATTCTCTTCACGCAAATCTCGCACACTCTAAAACCTTACCATTGACTATGCGAGCGCAGGAGCATAACTGCGCGAGTGAGAGAGCTTCTGAAGCTCAAATGAGTGAGAAATCCTAGTGCTCCAAATCATCTCCGTGACAGCATTATAGTGCTAGTGAACTGCACGATCAAATGAGGAGCTAACGCATGAGCAAGCACTTCCCACCAGCCAATGGCAACTTCGTGAAGGCAAAGCAACTGCGTGAATGAACTAAAAGCGGATACTAGCCCCGCGATGCACTTTCTCTCCACTTCTCAGTTTTAACTCAAGGACCTTTTAGGGATTTCGCAAGGCTAGGGCACACCTCCTGAGGTGCAGATTTCAAGGTGCATATCTCTAGGCATCCAAGGGTTGAAACAGTACCACGTCTACTGGAAAAAGTAGGGTTAATCGATTCAGAGCCAAAGCCTTATGGACAGAGTATATAAGCTATACTTAGAGTATATTATTTTCATCTTTCCTTCATCCTCTATCGGCTGAGAACTCCAGCAGGCTAGGGTTAGGGTTTGATCATCTCTTTTTCTTATTTTTCTTCTCTCTTAGCCCTGCACTTGCTGGCCAACCCCCTTGTAAGAAGCCAGATTTAGTTTTATTTTAGTTTGTAATAGGTTTTGGGTATACATTGGTATTGTGGATGAGTAGTTGTGTACAGGCTGCAGCCTAGAGACAGTTCATTGTAAGTGTTGTGTTCATCAATGAATTGTAGTTTTAATGCTTAATTGATTCTAAAGATCTTATAGTTTCAGTAGATGTCTATAGGATCCATGTATTTGGGAATTGCCCATTCAGTTTCTAGTAGGTCTATTGTTTACCATCTGATTTCTCTTAGTTTGATAGCCCCATGGAAAGCAATGTTGGATCTGTAACGAGATCTAGGGAGCTCAGAGGACTATAGACCATGGTGGTTGCAACAGTTTTCATGTTCTTTCTCAGACCTCTGTGGGATGGTCAGACCAATGGGATACCCTGTGACCATTCAAGTGGAAAAAGTATAGCCCTAAGGTTGTGTCCGTTCACATGTTTGTGAAAGATTCTTCTCCCCTGCACATGAGCTTCAAGAGCATTGTGAAGAGGTTTGTACAGGAACTGGCTCCCCTCTGTTTTACCTAGACGACATCAAATGTTAGATCTGATCTCTTTACAATAATTGCAGCTTGAGGCTGAGTCATTGAAGGATGTTCGTAGCAATGACTAGCTGAATCTAAAGCCTTATTCAACCTGTTGCATGATTCTTTTTATGGGCACTAGTGAGTAGTTGGCCTTAGCAAAGCACTTAGGATCTTATGGGTTGGAATACCTATGGATGTCAGCCAAGTCTGTGCGCAGATCTGGGGAGCTTGTAGCACTGGCATTACATAGTGTTGCAATAGTATTCATGGCTTGATCTGGCCCAGTGGCTGGGGGAATGATCGGTCTAGCCCCTTGGGTTAGATTGGCAATGTTTGTTTTAACCAATGGGATTTGACAGACTCTATCGGATACCTTGTGACCATTAGAGTGGACAAAGTATAGCCCTAAGAGCACTCCATATGGCATGAGTTAAACCAGATATTTTTACCTTGTTGAGGCTTTTAATAGCATCTCAGCAAGGAACACTGCAGAGACAGACTAAATCTGAGTTACATCACTGCTTTAACTCTAGCTTAACCTGGTTACTTCTCATAATTTTTGTATTTTATTTTGGCACACACTACCACCATCTTCCTCTTAACCCTTTCTTTAGGATAGGGCTACATTTTATTTCTCTATTTTTAGGATTAATTTAGTGTAGTCGTGACACCGAACTCCCTTTTTTTAGGATTGTCAGAACTGTAGCCAGATCTGGAGGCCTACTATTATAGCCCATTTTGGGATCTAGATCAATTTCTCTGTAGGACAAACTCTTACTTATCAAAACTTGCTACAATGGACCATATATCTTGCAGGACTGTGTTTATTTCAGACTTGCTGTGCTGAGCCATCTCCAATTCTCCAATCTTGACTTATTCTCTCCATTATTCTTAATAAAATATTAGTAAGAGCTCAAAAAATAGCCAACAAGTTTTTTGCGCCGTTGCCGGGGATATTGATCTTTTTAGTAGACTTGAGTTGTATAATTTAGACTCACCAATTCTTTGTAGTTGTGACTAATTTAGAAAAGAAGTACTACTGATTCTTTGTGAAATTTTGCAGAAATGGATAGCAGAAGAAGGGAAAAGCTAAAGTTGCAGCTGGAGTGTAGCTAGCTCTATTTGCACTTCCTTCCCCCTAAATCTCAGTCCATTTATGTTTAATTCCCTATTATTTGTTTAGTGTAAATTGTTTAGTTGTTAATTTTTACTTGAGATTCTTTGTGTGTGCTTGTGAGTATTTTCTGTACTTACTGTGGGTGTGAGTTTATGCATGGTCAAAGGTCCTTAAACCCTGAGTTGGCATCTCTAAATCTAGAGGTTGAAAGGATCCTTAGACCTAGGCACACCACACAGGGCCCTACTATTGAGACAGAACCAGCTACTATGGCTGAGAGGCAGAGGACATTGAAGGAATACAATGCACTTGGGGAGTATACCTCTCCCTTCTGCATTCAGTTTCCCTCTATTGAGGGGAACTATGAAATTAAATCCTCCACCATTAGTATGATGTGTTCATTTCATGGGCTGAGTAAAGAAGATCCCTACAATCATATCGACCAATTTTTAGCACTTTGCACTGCCTTCAACATTACTGGCTTGGGGCCTGAGGCCACTAAATTGAGGTTTTTTCCTTTCTCATTAAAGGAAAAAGCCAACACATGGCTATCAAAGCTCCCAACCAACAACATACAGTCATGGAGTGACCTTCAAACCAAGTTCCTGGCAAAAATTTTCCCCACGAACAAAATAAGCCAAATGAGGACAAATATTCTATCATTCACTCAGTCCTCAACTGAGAGGTTTAATGAAGCTTGGAAAAGATTCTAGGAGATGTTAAAATAATGCCCCCACCACTGAATCCCAATGCGGCAGCTTGTTCAAGTATTTTATTAAGAAATTAATGCCAAGAGCAAGGATATGGTGGATGCTTCCTGTGGTGGCAGCTACCTCCATAGGACAGCTGAGGAAGCATGAGAGCTGTTCGATATAATAGGAGAAAATTCCATGCAACAGGAGTCTCTGCCACGCAATGACAGTCAGATTCCAGCTAAAATGGTTAAAGAGGCCACCCCTAGTGAAATATATGAAGTGAAAGAGCAAGGTGATCTGGAGAGGAAGGTGGACTACCTGAGCTTGAAGTTCGATAAATTGATGAATGTGATGCAACCTCGGATGGCTGCACAGGTGGAGGAAGCATGTCTGTTATGCCAATCCTCCACACATTCTATTCATGATTGTCCATCTGCCAACCAGTTTCCATATTTTATTTTGGACCATGCCAATGCTTCTCAAACTTTTAGGCAACAGCCTGCTGAGTATTCTTGGAGGAACCACCAAAATCTGAGGTGGATACAAGACTCATATCCTCAACCCCAGTAGTAGCAAATGGTAGCTCCCTACATACCTTAGTACCAGGTTAATCAAGGTTGCCCACCAAGGAAAAATTTCCTGTTACCTACCTCACAGTCTAACCAATTGGTACTGCCCCATTAATAACCTAGATCCTCTTCATTTGAAGAGCAGATGCTGGCTTCAATGTAAAATTTGGGGATCTTGGTGCAAACTATCAATTCTCATGGATGGAGCATTAAGAAGATTGAGGACCAGCTGGGTCAGATTTGTAATGCTATAATAGGAGGGAGGAAGGAAAATTTCCCAGTCAGCCCCTAACAAACTCGAAAGGTCAATTTATGATTGGTGATGCATCCTCTACTCAGGAGGAGGCAAGTACCCAGTGATCCAAATATTGGCAATAAGTGTACCATATGCATGAAAATGCTATTCTAATTTGTGTTCTTTAGAATTCTGTTAGTTGTGTTTTTAGTAAGTTGTTGAATTGCTTATTTTTGTTGTGTCTGTGTTTATATTTTATAAATGAATACTTGTGCAATGTGTGTCATCTGAGTTTGCCGAGTGTTTAATGAATAATGGTTGAGGTGCTAATTGGCATGAAGTTGAGCTGAAAAACTATTTTTAGGATTCTGCAATATTGATGAACTGATGATTGAAAATAGACATATATTTTTGACAGTTGAAATGAAGCACATGTAAGAGTTTGTTGCTCATGCACAGTGGTTGGGTGCACAACAGCATGGATGCACTAACCAATGTGCTGCACTGAGCTAACAGAGTAAAGATTGAGAAGAAATGTTGTCTCGCTGAGCTAAAGAAATCTTAAATTTGTTGCGCAAACCACCACTGGGCTTCCTCGTGTGCTAAAAGCATGAGCAAAAGCTATGAAAAATGCCTCATGGAGATGCTTCTGCTCCGCGAACCAAATCTATATGTGAAGCATGGCTTTAGTGTTGTTCTGTGCGAGAGTTGTGCGAGGTCACTTTCTTAAGCAGCACAGAGCCTCGGGCACTAGCACCACTGAGTCAGCTCCGTGATTCTCAATGTGAGGCAGTTTGCCCTTCAATGCACAGAATGTCTCACAGACTAAAAAGTCAACTGCGTAAAAATCCTACTTCACGAGCACCTATTGCCAACTGTGCGAATTGAGAGATTTACTCTATAAACTCAGTGAAACCCCTCATTTTCTTCATTTCATCTGTCTGCCCTAGTTTTCGGTGCACTCAACCAGAGCTCCCAGTTCTTTCTTTCTTCTCTACCCCTTAAGCCACTCCACCTTAAGCATTTTCCTCTTACCATTTTATTCCCTAGCACCTTTCGGTCTCTTTGAATAAGGTTTGAGGGTATTTGAGCCGCTGTGAACATGTTAAGGTACGATCTCCATTTCCTCTCTGTGTTATGATTGATTTGATTTTTAGAGAAAAGTAGGGCCATAATTTAGTGTTTTGGTGTTTACCCATTGTGTTCTGCATTTTTCGAGATTGGTGAACCGTCATTTTAGAAATTTTGAGCACCCATGGCCAAGAGTTCAAAATTCATCGATACATTGGCGGCTATGCTAGACCCTACTCCTAGTGGCAGCCCTATGATCAGTAAGAAATCTACAAGGATTGCCGAGGTCTCCACATTGGAGACCTCTGCGGTGCCCTCACCTGGTGCTGACCCCACAATTTTTAAGGAAAAGAAGAAATCTGCCCCAAGGAAGAGGGCCAGAGAGCATCCACCTGCTGAGAGCCCTAAAATTTCAAAGAAGAAATAGATAAAGGGCAAGACTGTGGCCCCTGATGTTACAGAGGAAGAGAATACTGAATACCTCAGGGTTCCTTCTAAGTTTATGTCGGCAATTCCGCTGGAGGCTGAAACCATTTTTAATAAAGCCTACTTTGAGAAGCTACCAAAGACCTCTGCCTCTATTGAGTATCTGACCAATGCATCTCTACTGCCCCTGTTGAGGCCTCCAATGCAACTGGTTTTCCCAAGGATAGTGAGATTCTTCTATCAGAATATGAAGTTAAAAATGGGTTATGATGGGAACCCAGCACTGCTGGTCTTAATTGATGACTTCGAGATGCTATTCAGCCAGGTAGACATTACAACAATACTAGGGATACTAGCTGGGTATAACCCTGAGTGGAGTTTGGACCCCCCTTTGACAGCCTCCATTACTGAAATTGCAAAGTAATTAACTGGAGGAATCACTTCCTCAGGGGACTCAATCAGAAAGAGAGACCTGAATCCCAGACTCAGGCTCATAGATACAGTGTTGAGGAAAAATGTCTTTTCCCGACAGTCTATCACTTTTTGTTTTTTGTGTGTTTATTCTTTTTTATTATTTTTTATGTGTTCTGCTTTTCTCTCTTGTTGTTTTTGGTAGTTATTTTCTATGTTTTATGCATGTTGCACATCTCACCTTTGAATCAGTGAGGACACTGCTCCTTGTAGGTTTGGGGGTGTGGCAGCCTCTGCCAATGAAATAGTTAACCTAAGTGCAGTAGATTTAAGTGAGTAAGACAAAAATAGAACCATGTTCACCTAAGAATCATTAGAAAAATGAGAAATTTAAAATTTTACAGACCTTTAGGCATTACAAGCTTTTAAATTTTAACTTTTCCATGATGTGAACACCAAGTAAACTCACCTGTATCTGTACTAAGTGAACCATTAAAGAGAGAAAAAGTTAAGGACATACTTAAAAGTTCAATGGAAGACCAGAACCAGTGAGAGTTGGGCCTAAAAAAAAAAAAATTTCCTTCCTTCCTTCGAGGAGTGACTGAGGCAATTCTTCTAGCTCTAAGGACTGGCTGAGGCAATGCCCTCACTAGAAGTTAGGCACCTCCAAGTTGAAACAACTGACAACACTCATGAAACCTAGGAAAGGATCAAGGCCTTCTCTTGGACAGTTTGAGCTTAAACAGACCAAATCCTAATCAATTGCCCTTCTGTACACACCTATTGAGCCTTAATTTATAATTCTTCAAAATACACCTGAGTACTTGCACCTGAACCTATGGACCTGACTCAAACCTACCCTCACTCTAAGAATTCAAAAGGTAAAAGAGAAGGAGCTGAAGATGGACAAGATAGGGTCAACATTGGGTGAATGGAGAAAAGATACCTAAAGTGCAGTGTAGCAGCTGAGGAAAGAGGTGGCAAGTCACAAACACAAAAATAAAAAGAAAAACCAAAAGAAAAATGCAAGAAAAGAAAGAAAAACAATAATGAAGAGGAGTGAGAGAGAAGTCAAGAGGAAAAGTTCATTGGAAAAATCAAAATGAAGAGGAGAAGCTGACCACTTTTAATCTAGAGAATTTTAAAGCAAATGAAATGTGCTGAATTAAAGAAGGTGAAGTCACGAATCACCTCCTTCACCCACTGCCTTCCCAATTTTAAATCTCTTCTTAACCTTCCATTCTTTATAACCCATACCATAAGCCACATCACAACCCAGTCAAAAGACCTTGTGATCTATAGTTGAATGAGCTGTCATGCAGAGATGAGGAGTTGCCTAATCTATGGTGAGGACTAGCCAATGATATCAGCACTTAGATTCTTTGCCTATGCTCATGCTTACAGACCCATTTGGTGGCTGTAACTGCTCTTGAGCTTGAGAAAAAATGAAGACCCTCAAGGTTCATTGTGAGAGTATGCCCTGGAGAGCATTAGGTCTGACATTGAATGTATTAGGCATGACCTAACCTAATTTTTTTTTAATTAATGACGAGCTCAGTGCTGACATGCAGGTGTTGTCTTCCTTGTTGTGAACTAATTGGAAATGTTATGTATTCATGAGAAGTTTGTGATGATTAAATGTTTATGCTTACCATGTTTTTAAATTTCTCACATTTGTATAGATTCAAAGGTTAACAAATGCTCTATTTCTTGGCAGCTTACTTTATGATCTTGCACTTTCGCTAACTATTTCATTGAGAAGTTTGTGGATATCTTCACTGAAAACCCTCAGGAGACTTCACTCCTCCACTAGGGATCACCTAGGGGTTTAAAAGGCTTGGTACATATGCTAAATGTATCTGTGCTCCCTACGAAAGTTGTATTTTAATTCTTAGAGTAGTTGTTTTAATTTTTCCTTTGCTCGGGGACTAGCAAAGATTAAGTTTGGGGGTGTGTTATTCACTGAAAAGTACCACTTTTTACCTCTTAACTTAGCCTTTTCTTGACCTTGAAGCAGACTGATAACCATTTATTAAGTGTGTTTCGTAGTTAGCAATAAAATGTGCAGCTTAATACAAACTCCTTGCTTTTTGGCCCAAAAGAGAGAGAGAATACACTCAAAGATGAAAGCTGAGACAAAGCCTAATGGAACACCTTGGTAGTACTCACCATGGTGACTCATTGTTGTTGGTTGCCATTGACCAAAGTCTAGCAGATTAATGAAGTTAGCTGAGAAGGAAGGAGACTGCGACAGCAGCAAGTGCAATGCACCAGAGCAGTAAAAGATAGACCTCACAGAGTTGAGGAGCTTCCTCACGAAACTTAAGATGTAGTGGAAGAGGCCCTTGCACAGATATGTTGCGTAGTTAGAAGGATAGTTGAAATGACCTCACGAAGATCTCATAAGTTAAAGTCCCCAAAATCTATGGTCGCGAAGCTCTTGCGGAGATTAATCCTCAAAGGAGTTGCGCAAAGAACACAATGAGTCCATATGTACATTGAACAAAATGTCACCTCACAGAGTTCTCACGTAGCCCTGGAAGAGAGAGACACCCTGGATTCTGTTTGCGCAGATCTCGCGCACTTTGAAGCCTTACCATTGATTACGCGAACGCAAGAGCATAACTACGCGAGTACTTAGTGAGAGAGAGCTTCTGAAGCTCAACCGAGCGAGAAATTTTGGCAATCCAGATCATCTCTGTGACAATATTCCAATGCCAGTAAACTTCGCGATCAAATGAAGAGCTAGCACGCAAGCAAGCACTTCCCACCAGCCAAAGGCAACTCTGCGAAGGTAAAGCAGCTGTGCAAATGAGCTAAAAGTGGATACCAGCCCCGTGAGGCACGGACTCTCCACTTCTCAGTTTTAACTCAAGGACCTTTTGAGAATTTCCTAAGGCTAGGGCACACCTCTTGAGGCACAAATTTCAAGGCACATATCTTCAGGCATCCAAGGGTTGAAACAGTGCCACGTCTACTAAACAAATTATGGTTAATCTCTTCAAGCCACGCCTAGGTCAACCAGATGATCGTTGGGATTTTCTACTTCTTGTGCTGGTAGCTGAGCTAGTAAGTCATTACTTGTGTCGGTGGTCACGAGGTTAGAATGATTCGATTCTTCTATTGTAGAGTGTCGAATCCAACTAGCAAAGCATTCTAATATGCTGTTGCATGCCCTACAGTGGGGTTGGTATGGGTAGGCGATACAAGGGGAGTCCCAAGGGCATTCCCATCCCTCACGGCCAAGGCCGAGGCGGATGCTATATGAGTTAGTATTTTCTTATGGAGTGTTATCTCTTTCCCAAGTTAAGCGTAAGTGCTCTTCACTGTCTTGCAAGGCTGCTATGTGAAAATCTTTCTCGTCAGTGGATTTCCAATCTTCTACTCATGGGTTGAGTTCTGGAGGTTCTTCTCTCCTCTCTTTTGCAAATTCCTTAGTGTCAAACATGGGCTTGACTCCTTCGAGCAGCTTATCAATATCGTTGTTTAAATTAGTTAAATCAGTGAACGCTTTAGTCATTCGCTCAATTTCCACTTCTTGGGATCTTGTAAAGGGCACTTCCTTATGCTTTAGCACATCTGCTTTCTTAGTGGTCCCATAGGCAAAGTGGTCATATAGAGACCATTTTGGTGAGGCAGGGGACAAGTCGACTTGTGGACCGTCCAATTGGTAATCTAACCTTATGTGCTTACGTATTTGCATTGGAACAATGGGTCTTACACGACCTTGTTTATTTTTACCGAGTTCGGTGTGGGGAACGTATCCAAGTTGGTATATAAGGTCCCACCCTTTTGTCGTGGTAGGGTTAATGGCATTGAGTTTGGCGAGGTCTGGGCCAACCTCTCTTCTCACTAATTTTTGTTGATGCATTGGGGGAGAACTAGGAGGGGTAGGGGGACGGACTTCCCCAATGGCTGTCTCACCAGGGGTTAGAGTCTTATGAATGTGGCTTATGTTTAATGCATAATCGTGAGCGATTGGTATGTTCACCGCATAATCAGTATCCATCTCCTGGAGGGGTGCATCAGCGTATATATTAATGATGGAGTCCTCGTATGGGAATTTGATGCATTGATGGCATATGGATGCAACGTCCTTCATTGATTCCAGCCATTTTCTTCCTAAAATGAGATTGTATGTACTAATGGAATCAAAAACATGGAAGGTAGCATCTTTCGTTACCAGTTCGTAGCTTGATAGTTCCTTTAACAAAGCGATGCGAACCATCATTAGCTATGAGTGACAGTCTGGAGGGCCTGACATCCTGCTCCATGTATTCGAGCATTTTTAACATGGTGAGAGGGCAGATGTTAAGTCCTGCTCCCATGTTAATGAGTGCGTGTGGTACAGAGAATCCTCTAATTTTGACCATAAGATATATGGGGGTCGCACTCCCACGGAGTGACTCTTTAGGCATGTTTATGTCCGTAAAAGTGAGCGTCAGAGGTTGCACTATGACTGAAGTGATTTGATGAAGCTCATCTAGGGTCATATCCTCATCCACTTGCATGTCTTCAAGTGTCCTTATCAACAACCGGTGATGTTCGGGTGATTTCTTAATGAGTTCTAGTATGGATATCTAGGCCGAGATCTTCTGGAGATGCCGTAGAAGGTTGTATTCTTGCCTGGGCTCGAACACAGTTTCTTTGCCTAGCTTATGGGCCTTAGGTGCGGGTGGTTCGAATGGTTGAGGTGCACGACTTGGTGGAGTGATGATGTGAGGTGGGGGAGGCAAGTTAACTTCGCTTTACCTCACATTCCCCTCTGGTAGTTGTGCGTTCGTGAAATCCTTAATTTGAGGGAAAGGCGAAGGTGGGTAATTAGTTCCTAATTTGAGAATTGGGCAAGTCGGTTGTTGACCGAACCTAGCGCGGCTTGACGTGGATGTATTTGTAAAATAGTTGAAATTTGAGGTTGGAACATGTACCTGAATGGTGCCGCTCTAAAGTGGGAGGTACTGTGTGTAATCTTCCTCCTCTAGGAAAGCAAAGACCAGCGTCTCGCACGGGTCAGGATGTTATTTTTGCTCGCTTTCTTTTAGATTCAGCGAACGCTCAGTAGTTATTTCATTGTCTTAGATTGGAGTGTTTCAGGTGATACTTTCTACCCATGCTACAATTTGGACTATAGTTTGGATAACGTGATCTCCATACTCGAGTTCAGAGTCGAACAAAGGGAGCGGTAATAGCATTGGTTCGGGATTTGGAGGGGTTGAAGGTTCTGGCGGGTGACTGTGAGGGAATGGTCTCCTAGCCCTAAAGGAATGGACTCGTATCTGAGTGAATTTTGGATAAGGAGGTGGATTTGGTGGGGCGATGCAAGTGATCAGGATCGAGGGATGCGGGGGTGAAGGAGCTCTCGTTGGTGGAGCGAAAGTAGCAGAGGGTTGAATGCGAGTGATTAAGGTGGAAGGTTGGAAGGGGGATCGATCAGAGAGAAATATGGTGGTGACCTGAGCCGGTGTTGCTTGGTTGTGGTTGGGCATGGGGTTATTAACGATCCCTAAATTTTGTTGGGGTTGGTTATAATTAGGGTTAGGATTCCTAAGCGCTACCCAATCGATATGACTTCGGTCATTCATGTCATAGATTACGTCCCTAAAGATTGTTATTCACTGAAAAGTACTGTTAAGACCTGAAAAGTACCACTTTTCACCCCTTAACTTAACCTTTGATTAGACCCATAGCCACCTAATAAGTCCTTGTTAAGCGTTTTATGTAGGTAGTACCCAACAGTGAAATAAGGCCAAGAATCCTGCTAAAAAGCCTGTTTTGGCACCAGAAGTCCCTCAGAAGGATGAAGTCTAAATCCAGACCTGAAAATAAGCCTCGCGCAATCCAGCTGAGCTTCCCAAGACTCTACAACAACTTCTTGCGTAGATGATTGACTTAGGAGCTTCAGAAACATAAACTCGTGCAGCTATTGTGCAGTCACCGCGGGATGCAATTATCAGAAGAGAACTCCTCGCACAGTTCTCGAGCCATTCAAGAAGAAAGCATCCTTGCGAAGGCAAAGCCACCCTCGCGAAGATCAACCTCGCGACTGCTTAAGCTCCAACCCCGCGACATCTGAGGCTCTGATGTCCACTCAACCTCGCAACTGCCTGAAGAGCAAACCAAGCCAACCTCGCGAAGGCAGAAGCTTCAATTTCAAATCATCCTAGTGAAGAACAAAAGCTACCATGCGACAAGTCTGGGAAACAATGGCTACCTAGCGAAGCTCTGAACCTCAAACTTCCATCTCTTCAACTGAGGACTTTCTGGAAATTTTAAGCGATTAGGGCACGCACTCCCACGCTTAAATCTCTGTGCATGCGCCCCAAGGCATCAAAGGATCACTATTCGGCCACGTGGCATTGTTAAAATTAGGGTTTCTTAACCCTAATGCGCCACCACACCACTGCTATAAATACCCACACTTAGCCTTGGTTTGGGAGCTTAGACTTTCTTTTCTCTGTACATCCTGGAATAGCTAGGAACCCATCTCATTTCTGGGAGACCTGATCTGAGATCATTTAGTTTTTCTTTTTGTACTTGTAAGTAGTTTTCTTTTTCTTTTTCCTTCTCTCCATAGTCCAACACTTGCTGGCTATATCTTTGTATGTATTTTGAACTAGATTAATGGAAGTTCTGTAATAGGATCTGTACTTTGTGGGATTTGTGTTTGTGTGTGAGATGCTCTATGCAAGGCTGCTGCCTTGTGATCCGCCATTGCTTTGGCTGTGTTTCAAGGCAATGGAGGACTGATTCTAAGGGCCACTCAGATCCAAGTGCCCTGTGAGTCTGGGCTATCATGGTCCTATACAGCCTTAGCCCCACCACAGGACCCACTAGATCTGAAATCCCCATGGGAGCTTGAGCTGGTAGCCTTGTGACCATGGTGGTAGCAGCGATATTCTTGTTTTGTCTTGGGCTCCGTGAGGAGGATAGCCTCTGGGATAGTCTGTGACCATTTAAGTGGACAGATTATAGCCTTAGGGTGATTCCAGTCCACCGATCCAAGATGGATCTTTCTTCTTTACACCTGAGCTTGTAGAAGCCTGGTGGGAGATTGTACAGAGGTAGACTCCCTTATATTTGTATAGATCTGCCATCAGATATTGGATCTGATCTGGTTATAGAGATTATAGGCTGGTGACTGGACCATTGTAGCCTCACTCAAGCAATGGACAACTAGATCGAAGGTTATACTCAATCTCTTGCTGGTTCTATTTGTCTGGGCTATCATGGTCCTATACAGCCTTAGCCCCACATATAGAGCTTTAGAGGTTGAGGTTCCTTATGGATTCTTGAGCTGGTAGCCTGGATGAAATAGTGTCTGCAATGATTTACTGGTTATGTTTTGACCCATCCCTGGATAGTGGTTCCCCTATGGGATAATCTGTGACCATTTGAGTGGGCAGGTTATAGCCTTAAGGGTGGAATCATGGCAGAGTGATGGGTTGGATCCTTTCTCCTCAGTGGTGATAATGTAGACACTGGACATGATTTCTATAACATCAGATCTGAATCTGAGTTACAAAACTCCTCTGATCTGGGCTCAGTAACATACTTCTCACCCTTTTATATTTATTTTACACACTCCATCCATCCTCTCAACCCTTTCTGTAGTTTAGACATTAGAATACTTAGAATAAGTGACCTTAAACTCCCCTCCTTTTAGGACTGCTAGATCTGTAGTCAGATCTGGAGGGACTACTAGAGATGGCTCCTTTGGAGCTGTAGATCACCTTTCCCTGTGGGACAAACTCTTACTTATCAAAACTTGCTACAATGGACCCTGTATCTTGCAGGTCTAGGATTTCTTAGTTGTGCTGATTCCATCCCCTGTTTTACTCTTTCTTTGATTTTTAAATGACTTTCATCACCAACCAATAAAGTAAGCACACACTCAGAAGTCCGCCAACAAATACCACTTTTCACCTCTTAACCTAGCCTTTGCTCGACCTTGAAGCTCACTAATAATCATGTTTTAAGTCTGTTTTGTAGTTAGCAATAAACTGTGCAGCTTAATATAAAATCCATGCTTATTGGCCTAAAGAAGAGAGAGAATACCAGTAAAGATGATAGTCGAGCCAAAGTCTAATGGAACACCCTGGTAGTGCTCACCATGGTGATTCAATTACTAGTCATCATTGACCAAAAGCCTAGCAGATGGAAGAAGTTAGCTGAGAATGGAGGAAGCTGCAAATAGCAGCAAGTGCAATGCATCAGAGTGTCAAAAGAATCATTTCACAGAGTTGATGAGCACCCTCGTGAAGCTAAAGAAGCAGTGGAAGTTGTCCTCACACAGATAAGATGCGCAGTCAAGCGGAGAGCTGTAAATCCATCATGAATATCTCACGAATTAAAAGCCTTTGAAATTATGGTCGCGACACTTTCGCAGAGATCAAGCTGTAACATAGAAGAACATAGTGAGCCCATATATATACTAAGCAAAATGTCACCTCATGGAGTTCTTGCATGACCCTAGAGGAGAGAGATGCCCAGAATTCTCCTCGCACAGATCTTGCACATCCTGGAGCTGTATCAAGTACTACGCGAGCAAATCGCGTAGTACTTGATACACCTCCAGGATGTATCAAAGCAGCACCAAGCAACTGCGCGATGAACTGAAGATTGACTGCGCGAGTTGATCAGTGCCGAAATGTGACTATATTTCGCACCTTAATCCCTACACTTCGATGTCCAATGAAAGCATCTGATGGTTGTTGTGAGGTTTTAATGACTACAGGTGTTTCTGACCGTTGGATCATAAAAGAGCATAAAAGAGGTTAATTAAAAGGATACCATGGGCTATGAACAAAAAGGTCAAAAGAAGCACAGAAATCCGGGAAGCATTCCAACATCCGCCAAAAGAGGGAGAATCTAACCCTAGATGTCAATCGATTGAGGGATAAGTGTCAATCGATTGACAAGAGAAGAGAAGTCCAACTATACTTCTTCCGAATCAAAACTCAATCGATTGAGTTTTGATTCTCAATCGATTGAGGATATTAGGAATAGGGTTTGCTCGGCCCTATATAAAGGAAGCTACGAATCATTAATGAAGAGTTCTTTTTGTAATTATTTTTGGATATATTATTGAGTCTTCTTGGTTCTTTTTCTCAGTAGATTGTATTAGGATTATTTTTAATTCGCGTTGATAATCGTGATAACAAGAGCATTGTAAGGAAATTTTTGAGAAATAAAAGAGCATTGTTAATATGATATCTTCGGATTTACAATAAGTTTGTATACCGAGGATGAGCAGCTAAAGTAATTTGTTCAAGGGGGAAGCGAACTGGAGATAAGTAACTGTTTTATTATTGTCTCTACAATTTCATGGTTTGTCATTGAATCATTCTGTTGTAAATGTGAGCTTGGTTGAATATTATCGAGTCTTCGTTTACAGTCATTGATCGTGGTTATCAACGACCATAAAAGAAGCACTCCATCTAGATATGTTCCTGCAGGCCGATCTAGGCTGCGGATTGATTGATTTATCATTGTCGTGACTTGTTAGTTTGAGATATGCTATTCTTTTCACATGACTCATACCGCAATGATAGGCTGAGTCATAGTGTTTAGATAGGGTATGCCGGATCCATAGTTGCGTTCTTCTCGATTCATTTATTTTCCTAATAAATGATGGTATTTTGACTTAAATTGAATTTGTGAGATTGAATGGTAGAAAAGTTACGAATCGATGGTTAGCTAACTCCTTGATCAATTCATAAACTGTTAATTTTCGCCTTTACCATAATTTGTTCTGTCCTAGTTTAATTAGTTTTCTTTTATTGCATTGAAAATTGTTTGGTATTTATGTGGTAAATCGAATTTCTCCCTTGGTAATTCCTTGGGTGTGTTAAAGTCTCTGAAAGAATTAGATAAATTTCACGTTTCCCTGTGGGTTCGGCACCCCTGTTCTTGCCACTCTACTATAGATCTTGTGCACTTGCAAGGGTTTAAATTAAAATACACCAAGATTTTGGCGCCGTTGCCAGGGACTAATCGGCGAAACTTTGATTAATTCGGAAAGAGATTTGTGCAAATATTTGACAGTCAATCGATTGAGATTTGATCCTCAATCGATCGACTGTGTTCTAGTGGTTTTAGTCTTGAATTGTCAATCGATTGAGCGAAAAGCATCAATCGATCGACTATTTTGTGTGAAACCCGAATTACTAACTTCTGACTTTTAGGAAATAAAAGATTTGTTTTTTAGGAAGTAGAGATTTTTAGGAGTTCTTATGTTGTAGGAGTCCCTTTCCTTTCTTCCTCTTCCTCTTTTAGAAAGATTTTGTAGGATTTTGTGCATTGCTTTAAGTTTTAAAAAGTTTAACTTTCAAATCTAATTGTTAATATGAAAAAAAAATAAAAAATTATATATTTCTTTCAATCGATTAACATATCTCTGTCAATCGATTGACCCGAACACAACTATTTGCTTTTCTAGCTGAAAAATCTGTGTTGACTCTGTTTGACTTTTGGATATCAATCGATTGAGACCATTGATTCAATCGATTGACTAATAAAGTCTTTGTTGGAAATTTTGTTGTGTGCTTTACTTCAATCAATTGAAGTTAATACTTGTGGTTTGTTGAGGAATCATCAACCCTGTTTGTGAGCGTGGTGTATGAGCTTTACTCGTTCTCATCACCCACATCTGTAACCGTTTAATCTTGAGATCGAACGATCTTGTAGAGAGAATTGCAGAATCCAAAGGAATCAGTATTATCATACTGAGACTATGGCAGATCAAAGGAATATAAATAATCAGAACAATAATAATGGAAATAATGGGAACAATAATCATGATGAGGGCCCAAGAACATTGGAATATTATAATGATCTTGGTTTTTATGAGGATATAGATAGTATCATGCATGCCCCTATCCCAGGGAACCATTATGAATTCAAATCCGCAATGATTCAAATATTACCAATTTATCATGGATTGTCAAACGAAAATTCACATGTTCATTTGAATGAGTTCATTGCAGTGTGTAAAATGTTCCGTGTGTATAATGTGACCGACGAGATAGCTAAGCTGCGACTCTTTCCTTTCTCTTTAAGAGATAAGGCAAGTAGAACCACAATCTATTCAGAGTTGGGTAGAGCTACACCGTCAGTTTCTTAAAAAGTATTTTCCCATGACCAAGACCATCGAGTTGCGTCAGAAGATGTAGTTCTTTTCCAAACAACCTATAAAAACATTTCATGAATGTTGGGAATGCTTTAAGGAATTGATTAAGAGTTGTCCAAATCATCAACTGCCAAGGTGGAAACAAGTACAAAGTTTTTACAATGGACTAATTCTCTAAGAGCGACGCATGGTTGATGCATCTTGTGGAGGATCATGTGCTACGAAAGAGGCTAATGAACTGTGGGCATTGTTTGAGAAGTTATATCAAACTTCAATCCAAAATGCGACTCTGGGGCGAACTAATTTGGATGTGACAGCTAAATCTCATGTGTTAACCAGATATGGACTATTTGATGTCAATAACAACACCTTCGATCTTTCAACAAAGGTTGACATGTTGTCCAAGCAAATGAATATGCTGTTAGCTGTAACTAAGCAACATAAAAGTTCCAGCAGCCGCACTGCCTGTTCAATCTATGACCACCCAGGTCACATGGCTAACGATTTCCCAACTACCTTATCATTTTTCCCTGATGAACCTACTCCTCAAGAGCAGGTGAATCTAACTCAATCATATCAGCGACAAGGTAGGAACATGTACTCAAACACCTACAATCCGGAATAGAAAAATCACCCCAACATAGGATGGGGAGGATCAAACCAAACTGGACAGGTGAATCAGCAGTTCAGATCTAATGTAATGAGTGGGCAGCAAAATTTTCGTCCACAACAAAATTCTAATTTCCAGTAAAATTCTAATTTTTAACAGAACCCTCCTTATTATCATCCAAATTCTGATTACCAAAAAAATCTGAATTTTAATCAGAATTTTAATCAATCTCAGGCCACCGTTTTGAAAAATTCTGATTTGGAGGAAAATATTATGCGAAATATGTAAGCTTTTCAGCAGATGATAATAGATCAATTTAGCCAACTGATGAATCAGTTGAGTCAACGAGAGGAAGGTAGTCTTCCTAGCCAACCCATCAACAATCCTCGAGGCCAAGCATCATCTGATGAAGGACCATCAAATAGTTAATAGTTGAAAGCTGTTACGGTGCTGAGAAGTGGGAGAGCTGTTGATAATCAAGTGGAAATGCCAATGGAGCCTCACAAGGAAGGAGAAAAAGAAGCGAGAAAAGACAAAGGACTAGATAAAGGGAAAGAGAAAGAAGATCCTCAAATTATCCAACCAGCACCTGAAGAAGAATCAGAGAATGAACCTCGTCCCTATACCCCAAAGGCACCTTTCCCAGAGTGCCTAACACCTCCATCTAGAATGGGGAAGGGAGCCTAAAAAATGGAAGAAATCTTTAAAACATTTAAACAGGTGAAGATAAACCTTCCATTACTTGAGACAATCAAGCAAGTCCCTGAGTATGCAAAATTTTTCAATGATCTATGCACTCGAAAAAGAAAAATGCATACTCATGTTTCAAAGAAAGTGTTCCTGACAAATCAAGTCAACTCGATACTGCAAATGGATGCCCCACAAAAACTTAAGGACCTTGGAGTCCCAACTGTTCCATGTGTCATTGGTGGGCAACCAATTGGAAAGGCGTTATTGGATTTGGGAGCCAGTGTCAATCTGATTCCCTACTCAATGTACGAGAAATTAGGACTGGGCAAATTGAAACCCACAACCGTTACACTTCAACTTGCTAATAGGTCAGAAAGAAGACCTAGGGATGTCATCGAGGATGTTTTGGTTGGAATAGACAAATTTGTTTTCCCTGTGAACTTTGTTGTGTTGGACATGGAACCTCCAGTTAAATCCAACAATCAAGTCCCAATCATTCTTGGGTGTCCATTTCTCGAGATCGCAAATGCCTGCATCAATTGTCAAACAGGAGTCATGGATGTTTCTTTTGGAAACATGAAAGTTAGACTCAATATCTTTCATGTAATAAACCATTTTCCCAATGAAGATGAGGTTGACTGTTTCTACATCGATCAGGTGGATGACGTAGTGGATGAAGTTTTACCGTGAATGCTTACCAAAGAAGAATTTGAAACTGCTTTGTTAGCCATCTATGAGGAAACAGGCTCTGAAAGGAAACAACCAGAAGAAGAAATGATGAGTTCATCATGTCAAGAGGATAAGTTTTGTGAAGTTGTGACTAAGGTAGAACCGTTACCTCTCAAGGTAAAGGGTGAGCTGACTCCATCAATTGAGCAGCCATCAGCTGTGGAATTAAAGCAACTGCCTGAGTCACTGAAGTATGCGTTTTTGGGACCTCGAGAAATGTTGCCAGTAATAATTTCATCAACATTGTTGGAAGAACAAGAGTATGAGTTGCTGAAAGTACTGAAAGATAATAAAGAAGCCATCGGATGGACCTTAGTTGATTTAAAAGGGATTGACCCATCGGTATGTATGCACAAAATATATTTGAAAGATGATAGTAAACCATCGAGGGAACTGCAAAGGTGACTTAATCTAAACATGCAAGAAGTCATTTTAAAGGAAATCATAAAACTACTCGATGCTGGAATCATCTATCCAATCTCTGATAGCCCATGGGTCAGTCCAGTTCAAATTGTTCCAAAAATGTCTGGCATCACTGTGAAAGAAACTACTGAAGGAGAATTGGTGCCCACTCGCGAAACCACAGGGTGGTGCGTGTGCATCGATTATCGAAAATTGAACACGGCTATCAGAAAAGATCATTTTCCCCTACCATTCATTGACCAAATTCTCGAGAAGTTAGCAGGGCTGGAGTTTTATTGTTTTCTCGATGGCTATTTGGGCTACAATCAAGTACCGGTGTTTCCTGCAAATCAAGAGAAGACAACGTTCACGTGTCCGTACGGAACATTTGCATATCGAAGAATACCTTTTGGCCTGTGTAATGCACCTGCCACTTTTCAAAGATGTATGTTGGCCATATTCTCGGATATGATTGACAAATTCATCGAAGTCTTCATGGATGACTTTTTTATTTTCGAGAAGTCCTTTGAACTGTGTTTGCAACACCTTACACAGGTATTGCAACGATGTGTCGAATAAAAATTTGTTCTTAGCTGGGAGAAAAGCCATTTCATGGTGCAACAAGGAATTGTATTGGGACATGCTCTTTCAAAGAAAGGAATTGAAGTCGATAAGGCAAAAGTCGATTTAATTGCTAATTTGCCACCACCGAGGAGTGTTTGACAAATTCGATCATTTTTAGGTCATGCGGGGTTTTATCGAAGATTCATCAAGGATTTTAGCAAGGTCACCAAGCCATTGTGCAACCTGCTTGGAAAAGATGTTCCTTTCATCTTTGGTGAAGATTGCATGAAAGCATTTCTGAAATTGCGGGAGTTGTTATCTAATGCACTGATAATCCAACCCCCGGATTATTTTATACCGTTTGAACTCATGTGTGATGCATCTGATTATGCTATTGGAGCAGTCTTAGGGTAAAGGGTGAATAAAGTACCTCATGTGATCTACTATGCCAGTAAGACATTGATTGATGCCCAGTTAAATTAAACCACCACTGAGAAGGAGTTATTAGCCGTGGTATATGCTCTGAATAAATTCCACTCCTATCTGCTTGGCTAAAAAATAGTGGTCTTTTCAGACCACTCTACATTGAAATATCTGCTAGAGAAGGACACCAAACCAAGGTTGATCCGATGGATCTTACTCCTACAAGAGTTCAATTTTGAGATCAAAGATAAAAAGGGTGTCGAAAATGTAGTGGCCGATCATCTGTCAAGAATTCTGCCTGAAGAATCATCGGTCTCTGGGACTATCCGGGACACCTTTCTGGATGAATAGTTGATGGCAATAGGTGCTGCTGCTACGAAAGTTCCTTGGTTCTCTAATATTGTGAATTATCTGGTAACTGGCAGAATCCCTAGCCAATGGGGTAAAAATGATAAAAATTTGTTCTTCTCGCAAATAAAATATTATTTTTGGGATGAGCCACAACTGTTTAAATTCTGTTAAGATCAAGTTATCAAGAGATGTGTGCCTGAAGAAGAACAATTGAGTGTTATCAACTTTTTCCATGCTGGGGCCTGTGGAGGCTATTTTGGAGGACAAAAGACCGCACACAAGATTCTTCAAAGCAGATTCTATTGGCCCTCCATCTTTCAGGACACCGCCAAATTTTGTAAAGAATGTCTAAGATGCCAACAGCTTGGAAATATTTCAAGATGAAATATGATGCCTCTGAACCCGATTCTAATTATTGAAATTTTCGATGTCTGGGGGATCTACTTCATGGGTCCTTTCACCCCGTCGTTCGCGTATTCATATATTCTTGTAGTTGTTAACTATGTTTCCAAATGGATTGAAGCTGTGACAACCCGCTCGAATGACCACAAGGTTGTGGTCAAATTTCTGAAAGAAAATGTCTTTAACAGATTCGGGTTTCCACAGGCGATCATTAGTGATGGCGGTTCGCACTTCTGCAACTGCCATTTTACTACTTTAATGAAGAAATATGGCGTCACCCACAAGGTGGCAACACCGTATCACCCACAAACTAGTGGTCAGGTGAAAGTGTCCAATCGGGAAATCAAAAGAGTTTTAGAGAAGACGGTGCGACCAGACAGACGAGATTGGTCGAATCGCCTATCTAATGCTCTCTGGGCATATCGCATGGCATTCAAGACCCCGATTGGGATGTCACCGTTTCGGATTGTCTATGGGAAGGCATGTCACCTCCCAGTGGAACTGGAGCATATGGCATTCTGGGCCATTAAACGATTTAATTTCGATATGAAGGAGGCAGGGTCCAATTGTCACTTTCAACTGAATGAATTAGAAGAGCTACGCTACGATGCGTACGAGAATTTGAAGTTGTATAAGGAAAGATACAAAAAGTTGCACGATCAGTCAATTTTGCAGAAAGATTTTTACATTGGGCAAAGAGTTTGGCTGTTCAACTCCAGACTAAAACTTCATCCGGGGAAATTGAAATTACGGTGGGAAGGCCCCTTCCAGGTCGTCCCTACTTCCGTGCATGGCACGATTGAAATTGGAAGCCTTACGAACAATCGAATTCTCAAAGTGAATGGGCAATGACTCAAGCCGATGATCGAGCCAATGATCGAAATGAGAATTGAGGCACTGTACCTCAGTGACCCGAGCTATTAAACAGTAATGAGGTCGAGCTGTCGACATTTAAACTCAGTGCTTCTTGGGAGGCAACCCAGTGTGTTTTCGTATTTGATTGTGTTTTCTAGTGAGAAGAGTCTTTTTAAATCGACTGACCTTCTGTACTCAATCGATTGACACTTACTCTGTCAATCGATTGAGGTTCATCATCATCATCATTCGCGCCCCTCTTTTATCAATCGATTGATAGTCCATTTTCAATCGATTGAAATTTCTTTGAATTTAAGGCCAGTTTTTGGAACTCAGAGCACCAATCGACACATCTTGTTAAGGCGGCTAAACTTTTAGGGCACGACTATGTCATTCGATTGAGACCACCCTCTCAATCGATTGACTTGATTTCTATTTACTCCACCTGTTCCTGAGGCACCAAAATGGTGCACCTTTTTGTGAAAAGGTCAATCTCAATGACAACACAGTGTTAATCGATTGATATTAAGCGACGATGAGTGGATCACGCCACGTCGCATCCGCATGCCTGTTGTTGTTTCAACTACGCGCGACGTGGGGAGACCAAATATTATCAATCGATTGAGGATCCATCCTCAATCAATTGACGTCCAGATTATATAATGGGGATACCCATGGTTCCCTTCATCTACACTCTCCTACAATCTGAATCGAGCCTCCACGATCTCATTCTCTTCGTCCGATCATAATGGCAGCGCCTGGCCCACCAATCTACCGACCACCTCATCCCGCAAACAACCCTATGTGCATTCCCAATGAAATGTATATCAATCGCCAATTTCAAATGGAAAATTTCTTTGATCTCGCTAAATACCGTCGCATCACAGAATGTGCCCGTTCGATCGAATTCATCGAAGCGCTACAATTAGAAATGCTGCTTGCCCCGCCTCCTATTGATGTCTCTCCGCGTATTATTCACCTGTTTTACCAGAAAATGGAGTGGATACCTGCTCCACTCTCGCCAACAGGCATGCCCTTCATTAGCCTCGAGATTGATAATTGGCGATACAACCTTCATGTGGCTGATCTTGCGTGGGCTTTCAACGTTTTCGTGGTTCGCCCCTTGAACCACCACATCAATCCCGTCGTTGATCTTAGCCAGAACGACATGATCAACAATATGTGTGGAGGACGGCGCGGGACCGGGTTGGCAATGAAAAGAGCAGTCCTACCTATGGACATCTTATTTTGGGACATTGTGATGTCGACTAATTTGCTACCGCATGGCACGAAGAGTGAGTGCACAAAGAATAGGGTGCTGGCATTGTACGCTGCCCACACGAATACATGGTTTGATGTTCCTGGGTTAATGTTAAAAGAGATGTATCGGTGTCACCAGGACATCGCCACCACCGCTGCGCCAAAGAAGCGAGAGGCTATACTTCTTCACTTTCCACACTATGTGATGCATCTCTTAGACCAGCTTGGGTGCCTGATTTACGATGATGGGGAAATGGGTGATATGTAGTTTTATCACTACGGCACCAACGTCTAGGATAAGAGCATCAAGGCTATTTTGCGTGTGACGCCTCCTCCAATTGAAGTCGATGAAATACCTCCTCCTCCCCAACCAAACCCCACACAATGCCAACGTGGCGGCATTCGACGGCCTCGTCCTAAAGAGGTCCCGGATTTTAATGCCGACGCAGCAGTCGCTCGCCTCGAGGCACGGATGGATGGGTTGAGTACCACTGTGGGAGGTATTGATCGACGGTCTAGGTTTCAGACTTCTCTCCTTATTCGCATGGCTCGGGAATCGTTCCTGGGGCGTCCTGACAAATTCATCGCATGAGCGTGAGCGGCGATGATTGAGGAGGGAGACCCTGAATTTGATGATGATGATGTTTAAGTGTTTTAGTGTTTAGTGTTTGTGTTTGTTTCGTGTTTTGTGTTAATTTGGGAGGTGTGTTGCAAATTTTTATTTTTTTTAGGTAGGATTAATCACAAGTGAGGGATCATTTGGTTGTAATCAACTCTTGAAAAATCAATGGAATCGAACTATTTTTAGTGTGTTATTTTTGCTGTGTATTCTCGGATTGGTGCACTGGTGCATCAGTCAATCGATCGAGATGTCTATCTCAATCGATTGAGCAATAATTTCTCAATTTCTCATAAAATTGTTCTCAATTGTCAATCGATTGACACCTGCTTAGAAAAATCTATCTACAGCTGTCAGAATAGAAACTTTCTACAATTTAATGCTTCGAAGAACTTGAATGTGAACCGTGCACGCAATTGCCCTTTTGCAACCATTTTCAATCGATTGACATTGTCATGTTAATCGATTGACAAAGTTATAATTCCGGAAGGATACCACTTCCATTTTGACCTTCAAAGTTTGAGTCCCTCTTTGAGTCCTTAATTTAGAATGTTCATTGTAGTCCATCTGTTAGATGTTTTCCTCTATTTAAAGGCATTTTAGGTTAGTTCTTTTGTCAATATTTTATTCCTTCCCCCTAGCTTTTACTATGGCTTCCATCAAATACGTACCCGCTCAGCATTGAAGAAATTAATGGAACCGGCTAGGAAACGTCCACGCCTTCACGCACCCCCACCACCGTTCGATTTGGCAAAGCATGATGTGATTGATTTAGAGGTGCCATCTCTGACCCCGCCATCTTCTCCACCACATGCACTTATTCCACCATCACGCGTGGGCGGCATCTCGGAGGAGATGTGGAATTACGTATTTTCGAAGCCGAAGGAGGGGAGATCCATCCTGAATGATTGAAGGGTTTAGGACTGTCAGCTTTAGGGTCTAGTTTTTCAAGTCCTTTTTATTATTATTATTTTTTTTTTAGGGGCTCATTTCGGATATTATTAATTTTGTTTAGCTTAGGATCTTTTTCTCTAAATTTTCAATCAATGTCATACTTTGCTCAGTTTAAATAAAGTTTAGTTTAGTTATATATTTATGTTTTGCAACTTTGATCACAATACCTTTCACTTTGTCTGCTTTCATGGTCCTCGATTGAATTAAACAGGTTTGGGGGGGGAGGTCTCCCTTACTCTCGATCCATCAAAGCCAATGAGGACATTGATCCATTCAGGTTTGGGGGGGATATTTTTGATTCATATTATTAGGCTGTTTTCGAATCTTTGAAGTTTATCAGTCAATCGATTGAGACCATTGTCTCAATCGATTAACTGATACCCATAAGCCTACTTGGAAAATCTCTATCAATCAATCGATTGACACCATTGTCTCAATCGATTGACTGATACCCTATAAAACTTATGAATCTCAAATTTTATGCATATTCTTTAATTGTGATGACCGGGAATTCTTGGAAAATTGCTATCATGCCATGGTTGTTTTATGAATGCTCATAAAGTTTAAAATTTGAATAACGATGGTCATGATCTATGCCTGAAAAATATTTTGTACTATCACTCTGCTTGAATTCCAAATATGAGAAATAAGTATATGACTTGGAATCCTAAGATCACAAAGAAAGACCAAAACCTAGTGAGCTGAAATAAATTCGGAGTATCTTTGAATTTCCTGGTTATATTGTTGAGATCTCATATTTTCTACCTTTGATTTGTTGACTTCACATGTGCTATACCATTACGCTAGAAATCATTGTGTATAAACTCAAGGCAAATAGGCATCGTTACCATCGTAAAAGGAAATGATCTAAGGTCATTATTTGCTCGTTTGTGCCCAAAAGCCCCCACCTTATATTGAATTTATCTTGTTACACCCCCTTTTTAAGCCTCAACTGAAAGATTTTACCTTAATTATTCCTTGTGAGCTATATTAGTCATACCCCACACCAATGTGAAAATGCCTTACCCTATTATCTCTGAGAAATTAGGGATGAGAACAATGAAGGAAATTGAGCTGTGGCAGTTATATCTGTAAGGAATACAAGGCAGAGAAACGTAAAAAGAGGGAGAGAAAAAGAAAATTCAGTATTAAGAAATGTATTAATGTAGTGTTGAAAAGAAAAAGAAAAGAAGGAGAAAAGTGTTTATGAAAAGAAAAAGGTCCTAGAAACTGTGAAAAAGGAAGTTGAAAAATCAGAAAATCAAGTTTCCTATTCCAATTTCTCAGAGAAATTTGAATCCAATCTTCCCTTTCTTTCTTAACCATTGACCTGAGCCCCATTACAACCTTAGAAAAGACCTTTTTGATCCAATTATGAGTGGTAAATGCCCTTGTAGAGAGTGATTATACAATGTCTATAGTGCTTGGTATATGCATGTTTAAAATACAAATATCTTTCTTAATGAGAGTTTTGTCTAAAATTCTTTGGTACACCACCTTTCTTATAACATGTGAAATATTTCTAATTTGTGTTAAAATTTCATATCACATATGAGAGAAAAGTAAAACTATTCATCGAAGTGAGTTCATTCTGAGTGTATACCCATGGTAAGGATCGAGTCTAGACATGTGATCTTGAGATTCCTAATTCAAACTCATTCTCAGATAAAAGAATTTTAGAATTGGTAATTGCATAACACTTTTAGTCATAAATCATGAGCACTAAAAAATAATGAATTGAGTGAGCACTAATAAATTGAACATGGTAAAAAGCAGTTTAAAGTATTTTTCATAAGCATTTAACTACTTAAGGGCATGACTAAGAAATATTGAAATTCATATGTTTTGAAGTTTGTAGGTATCTTCACTGGAAACCTTCAGGAGACACAACTCCTCCACTAGGGATCACCTAGGGGTTTAAAGGCTTGTTGCATAGGTTAAATGCAATCGTGTTCCATATGAAAGTGGCATTTAATTTTTTGGATGTTTGTCTTATTTGCTTTAACATATTTTTCATTCTCTTTGCTCTAGGACTAGCAAAGTATAGGTTTGGGGGTGTGATCAGTGCCAAAATGTGACTATATTTCGCACCTTAATCCCTACACTTCGCTGTCCAATGAAAGCATCTGATGGTTGTTGTGAGGTTTTAATGATTACAGGTGTTTCTGACTGTTGGATCGTAGAAGAGCGTAAAAGAGGTTAATTAAAAGGATACACATGGGCTATGAACAAAAAGGTCAAAAGAAGCACAGAAATCCATGAAGCAGTCCAACATTCACCAGAAGAGGGAAAATCTAACCCTGGATGTCAATCGATTGAGGGATAAGTGTCAATCGATTGACAAGAGAAGAGAAGTCCAACTATACTTTTTCCGAATCAAAACTCAATCGATTGAGTTTTGATTCTCAATCGATTGAGGCTATTAGGAATAGGGTTTGCTCGGCCCTATATAAAGGAAGCTACGAATCATTAATGAAGAGTTCTTTTTGTGATTATTTTTGGATATATTATTAAGGGTTCTTCTTGGTTCTTTTTCTCAGTAGATTGTATTAGGATTATTTTTAATTTGCGTTGATAATCGTGAGAACAAGAGCATTGTAAGGAGATTTTTGAGAAATAAAAGAGCATTGTTAATATGATATCTTCGGATCTACAATGAGTTTGTATATCGAGGATGAGCGGCTAAAGTAATTTGTTCAAGGGGGAAGCGATCCGGAGATAAGTAACTATTTTATTGTTGTCTCTACAATTTCATGGTTTGTCATTGAATCATTCTGTTATAAGTGTGAGCTTGGTTGAATATTATCGAGTCTTCGTTTACAGTCATTGATCATGGCTATCAACGACCGTAAAAGAAGCACTCCATCTAGATCTGTTCCTGCAGGCCGATCTAGGCTGCGGAATGATTGATTTATCAATGTCGTTACTTGTTAGTTTGAGATATGCTTTTCTTTTCACATGACTCATACCGTAATGATAGGATGAGTCATAGTGTTTAGATAGGGTATGCCAGATCCATAGTTGCGTTCTTCTCGATTCATTTGTTTTCCTAATAAATGATGGTATTTTGACTTAAATTAAATTTGTGAGATTGAATGGTAGAAAAGTTATGAATCAATGGTTAACTAACTTCTTGATCAATTCATAAACTGTTAATTTTCTCCTTTACCATAATTTGTTCTGTCCTAGTTTAATTAGTTTTCTTTTATTGCATTGAAAATTGTTTGGTATTTGTGTGGTAAATCGAATTTCTCCTTTGGTAATTCCTTGGGTGTGTTAAAGTCTCTGAAAGAATTAGATAAATTTCACGTTTCCCTGTGGGTTCGACACCCATATTCTTGCCATTCTACAATAGATCTTGTGCACTTGCAAGGGTTTAAATTAAAACACACCACGAGTAAGCACTACTCACTAACTAAAGGCTACTCTACGAAAGCTCTGCAACTGTATGAATGAACTAATGCAGATGCCAGCCCCGCGACGCTCGGGCTCTCCACTTCTTAGTTTTAACTGAAGGACTTTTTAAGAATTTCCAAGGCTAGGGAACACTTCTCGAGGTGTGGATTTTGAGGCACATTTCTGCAAGCATCCAAGGGTTGAAAGAGTGCCACGTCTGTTGAAAAAACTAGGGTTAATCTATTCAGAGCCAAAGCCTTATGGACGTAGTATATAAGCTATACTTAGAATTTATTATTTTCATCTTTCCTTCGTCCTCTGTCAGCTGAGAGCTCCAGCAAGCTAGGGTTAGGGTTTGATTATCTCTTTTTCTCCTTTTTCTTCTCTCTTAGCCCAACATTTGCTGGCTAATCCTCTTATGTGCAGCTAGGTTTAGTTTGTATTGCAGTTTTGTAATAGGCTTAGTATACATTAGGATTTTGGATGAGCAGTTGTGTACAGGCTGCAGCCTGGAGGCAGTTCATTATGAGTTTTGCTTTCATTAATGGATTGTTATTTTAATGCTTACTCAATCTATTATTCTCCTATCTGCTTGTAGTTCTGTTCAGGCTATAGCATACATTTAAGAATTGAGATTATTGAAAGACCAATGGAAAGTAATGTTGGATCTGTAGTGAGATCTGGGGAGCTTGGAGGCCTGTGCACCATAGTGGTTGTAGCTATTTACATGTTCTTTCTCAGACCTTTGTGGTATGGACAGACTAATAAGATACCCTATGACCATTGCAGTGGACAGAGTATAGCCCTAAGATTGTGTCCAGCCACATGTTTGAGAAGGATTCTTTTCCCCTACACATGAGCTTTTAAAGCCTTGTGAGGAGGTTTGTACAAGAACTGGCTCCTCTCAATTTTACTTAGCTACCATCAGAGGTTAAATCTGATTTGTTTGTAGTAATTGCAGCTTGAGGCTTGGGTCATTGCAGGCCTTTGTAGCATTGACTAGTTGAATCTATAACCTTATTGAACTTGTTACATGGTCCTTTTTGTGGGCACAGTGAGCTGTTGGCCTTGGCAAAGCACTTAGGATCTACGAGTTGGAATACCTAGGGATGTCAGCCAAATCTGTGCGCAGACCTGGGGAGCTTGTAGCCTAGCAGTACATAGTGTTGTAATAGTATTCATGGCATGATATGGTCTAGTGGTTGGGGAAATGATCAGTCCACTCCTCTGGATCAAATTAGCAGTTTCAACTTTAACCAATGGGATTTGGTAGACTTTATCAAATACCCAGTGACCATTGCAGTGGACAAGGTATAACCCTAAGAGCACCCCAAATGGCATGGGTTAAATTGGATATTCCTACCCTATTGAGGCCTTTGATAGTGTCTCAACAAGGACCACTGCAGAGATAGACTAAATCTGAGTTACATCACTTCCTTAACTCTAGCTTAACCTGCTTACTTCTCATAATTTTTGTATTTTATTTTGACACCCACTACCACCATCTTCCTCTTAACCCTTTCTTTAGGATAGGGCTACATTTTATTTCTCTGTTTTTAGGATTAATTTCGTGTAGTCGTGACACCCAACTCCCTTTCTTTAGGATTGTCAGATCTGGAGGCCTACTATTATAGCCCATTTTGGGTTCTAGATCAATTTCTCTGTAGGACAAACTCTTACTTATCAAAACTTGCTACAATAGGCCCTGTATCTTGCAAGTCTAGGAGTACTCTAGCTGTGCTGATTCCATTCTTTTAGCTTAGTTTTCTCTTTACTTTTCTGCTATAATTTAGTTTATTTTTCTTTTACCAGCCCTGCTGCCCCTCTACATTTTGCATGAAATAGTGAGGACACTATTTAACTTAGGTTTGGGGGTGTGGCAAGCTAGGTTTGCCAGTGAAGCAATTAACTTTAGTGTAACAGTGTTGGTTTAACTGGGACGAATAAAATCAATTCCCACCTAACTTGTTAGAATGAGAAAATTTGTGAAAAATTAAAATTTTTGTAGACATTTTGAAACTAAAAAATTTAAAACCTATGCACCACCATGAAGCTAACATCAGAAAAAAGATTTCGATTAGTACTTAGTGAACCTAAGAGGAGAGAAAAAGGTGAAAATACACCCCATGGGTTAATTTGAGGACCATACCTAGTGAGATTTGGGCCCATCATTTTCTTTTGAAGAGTGTTTTTAGTATTATTTCTGCTCTGAGGACTGATTGAGTCAAGAAATTTTCACTAGAAGTTAGGCACCTCCAAATCAAAACTAATTGACAGCACTCATGAGACTAAGGAAATGATCCAAGGCCCTCATTTGGCCAGTTTGAGCCTGAACCTTTTGCATACACACATTGAGCCTTAAAAATCCTACTTTTCTTTGACAAACACTGGAGTACTTGCACCTTAATCTCATGACCGGATTCAACCTTACCCTCACTCTGAGAATTCAAAAGGTAAAGGAGGAGTTGAAGATAGTGAGAGTGGTCCGACATTTGGTGGAAGGAGAAGAAAAGTAGCATATGAACAACAGTGTATCAATGATTTTTGTGTGACAGTTCTTCATAAAAATACTTAAAAAGAAAAAAAAAAAAAAAAAAAAAGAGAAAAAGAAAGAGAAGTCAAAAGAAGAGCATCATCTGAAAAATTGAAAAGAAAAGAAGTTGGCCATTTTGACTCTGAAAAACATTATGGAAGATGAAGTTGTGCTTTAAGGAAGGATGTGAAGTCATGAATCACTCCTTACCTTGCTGATTTCTCAATTTTGATCCATTCTATCCTTTTATTCTTTACAAACCTCACCCATAAGCCACATTACAACCAATCAAAAGACCTTGGTGATCCTAAGTGAAATAAGCTGTCATGTGGAAGTGAGGAGTTGTCTAATCTATGGTGAAAAGTCAAGAGGATGTCAAAAATTAGAAGCTTTACCTATGCTCATGCTTGCAGGCCCATTTGGGGTCTGTAACTGCTCTTGAGCTAATGAGAATGTAAACACCCTTTTGATTTCCATTACAGAGAGATAGCCCTAGTGAGAATTGGGTCTGAATTTTAACTTCATTGAGGTTGTATCCAACCTGATTTTTGAATTTAAGGCAAGCTTGGTACTGATTTTTGCATATTGAATTCCTGATGTAAAATGATTGGTGGTAATGCAAACACATGATAATTTTGAGTTTTTAAATGGCTGCATTACTGCTGTAATTTCCTCTAATTTTAAAGGATAGGTATCGATTGAGGCTTTATTCATTGAAATTTATTTTGTCATTAACTGCACTAGTTTTAATTGTTTTGTTGTGAAGTTTGTGGGTACCTTCACTGAAAACCCCTTAAGAGACTTCACTCCTCCACTAGGGATCACCTAGGGGTTTAAAAGGCTTAGTACATATGCTAAATGTATCTGTGCTCCCTACGAAAGTGGCATTTAAATTTTTAGAGTAATAATTTTAAATTTTCCTTTGCTCAGGGACTAGCAAAGATTAGGTTTGGGGGTGTGTTATTCACTGAAAAGTATCACTTTTCACCTCTGTGCAACTTAATATAAAACCCATGCTTATTGGTCTAAAGAAGAGAGTGAATACATGTAAAGATGATAGCCGAGCCAAAGTCTAATGGAATACCCTGGTAGTGCTCACCATGGTAATTCAATTACTGGTCATCATCAACCAAAAGCCTAACAAATGGAAGAAGTTAGCTGAGAATGGAGGAAGCTATAAACAACAACAAGTGCAATGCATCAGAGTGTCAAAAGAATCATTTTGCAGAGTTGAGGAGCCCCCTCGCGAAGCTAAAGATCTCGCAGATTAAAAGCCTCAGAAATTATGGTCGCGAAGCTCTCGCAAAGATCAAGCCGTAACGTAGCCACGCAAAGAACACAGCGAACCCATATACATACTAAGCAAAATGTCACCTCACGGAGTTCTTGTGTGACCATGGAGGACAGAGATGCCCATAATTCTCCTCGTGCAGATCTCGCGCATCCTGGAGCTGTATCATGTACTACGCGAGCATAGGAGCATAACTACGCGAGTGCTCAGCGAGAAAGAGATTTTGAAGCTCAACTGCGCGAGAAGTCTAGGCACTCTAGATCATCACCGTGACAACAATGCAACACTAAGGAACTGTGCGATGAACTGAAGATTGACTGCACGAGTAAGCACTACTCACCAACTAAAGGCCACTCCGTGAAGGCTCTGCAACTGTGCGAATGAACTAATGCAGATGCCAGCCCCGCGAAGCTCGGGCTCTCCACTTCTCAGTTTTAACTGAAGGACTTTTTAGGAATTTCCCAAGGCTAGGGCACACTTCTTGAGGTGCAGATTTTGAGATGCATATCTTTAGGCATCCAAGGGTTGAAACAGTGCCACATCTGCTTAAAAAATTAAAGTTAATGTCTTCAAAGCCAAAGCCTTATGGACAGAGTATATAAGCTGTATTTAGAGTTTATTATTTTCATCTTTCCTTCATCCTCTGTTGGCAGAGAGCTCTAGCAGGCTAGGGTTAGGGTTTGATCATCTCCAATTCTCCTTTTTCTTCTCTCTTTGCCCAGCATTTGCTGGCTAATCCTCTTATAAGCAGCTAGGTTTATTTTGTATTACAGTTTTGTAATAGGCTTAGTATACATTGGGATTTTAGATGAGCAGTTGTGTACAGGTTGTAGCCTGAAGATAGTTCATTGTGAGTTTTGCTTTCATTCATGGATTACTATTTTAATGCTTACTCAATCTGTTATTCTCCTATCTGTCCATAGTTCAGTTCGGGTTATAGCATACATTTAGGATTTGAGCTTATCGAAAACCCATGGAAAGCAATGTCGGATCTGTAGTGAGATCTAGGGAGCTTGGAGGATTGTAGACCATGGTGGTTGCAACTATTTACATGTTCTTTCTCAGACCTCTATGGTATGGACAGACCAATGGGATACCCTGTGATCATTGCAGTAGACAGAGTATAGCCCTAAGGTTGTGTCCAGCCACATGTTTGAGAATGATTCTTTTCCCCTGCACATGACCTTTTAGAGCCTTGTGAGGAGGTTTGTACAGGAGCTGGCTCCCCTCTATTTTACTTAGCTGCCATCAGAGGTTAGATCTAATTTCTCGATAGTAATTGCAGCTTGCGACTGGGTCATTGCAGGCCTTTGAAGCAATGACTAGCTGAATCTAGAGCCTTATTCAACCTGTTACATGGTCCTTTTGTGGGCACAGTGAGCCGTTGGCCTTGGCAAAGCACTTAGGATCTACGGGTTGGAGTACCTATGGATGTCAGCCAGATATGTGCACAGACCTGGGAAGCTTGTAGCTTGGCATTACATAGCTCCGCAATAGTATTCAAGGCATGATATGTTCCAGTGGTTGGGGAAATGATCAATCCACTCCTCTGGAGCAAATTTGCAATTTCTGCTTTAACCAATGGGATTTGACAGACTCTATCAGATACCCTGTGACCATTGCAGTAGACGGGGTATAGCCCTAAGAGCACCCCAAATGGCATGGGTTAAATTGGATATTCCTACCCTATTGAAGCTTTTGATAGCATCTCAGCAAGGACCACTACAGAGACAGACCAAATCTGAGTTACATCACTGTTGTAATTCCAGCTTTACCTGCTTACTTCTCACAACTTTTATATTTTATTTTGGCACACACCATCACCATCTTCTTCTTAACCGTTTCTTTAGCTGTAGTTTTATTTTTGGTATTTATGTTTTTAATATAGCTTAGTGACACTTAAACACCACTCTCTTTAGAGCTGCTAGATCTGTAGCCGAATCTGGAGACTACTATACGACCCTCGAGATTTCGCATCAATACTCTCTATGGGACAAACTCTTACTTATCAAAACTTGCTACAATAGGCCCTGTATCTTATAGGTCTATGTGTAATTTTAGACTTGCTGCTTTGTGTTTTCTTTCAATCCACTTTTGATTTATTTTTACTCACACATTCTTATCACTGTTTTCAAATAAAGTTAGCTGCAAGCATCTAAAATACCCC
Source organism: Chloranthus sessilifolius (assembly GCA_021018995.1). Lineage (NCBI taxonomy): Eukaryota > Viridiplantae > Streptophyta > Magnoliopsida > Chloranthales > Chloranthaceae > Chloranthus > Chloranthus sessilifolius. The sequence goes on along the minus strand of CM037593.1, from coordinate 55,114,480 downwards.
AACAAGGACCCAACAGTCTTCTAAGTTATGTCCCGTGTATTGATTGAAGGCATAATATTTACTATAGTCTATATTCATCGGCCATGGGCGAGGTCTTTCTTGCAGGAATCAGAGGAGATTCTGAGTGTTAAGGAGACAGAAGATGTAGGGAATCGTATCCGGTTAAAGGGGATAGTGTTCCTGCCTCGGCTGGTAGGGGCCTTTGGCTAGGTTAAAGTTCTGCGGTGGGGGCACACTATTGTAATTTAGCATGTGGGCCAGTCGATTCTACTTCGTGTTATGATTCTGGTAGGTATTTGGATATTGATTTCTATTATGATACTAGCCCTGATTCTGGTTCTGGATTTGATTTTGGTTTGCATATCTTTGCTGATTAATGCCTTGATTTTGGTTCACGTATCATTCCTGATTTTGATTTTGCCCGAAGTTTCGCGGGTGAAAATTTTCATTCTCAGAGTTTTGACCTTGATTAACAACGGTGTTGACCTGTTTGATTCCTAAGGCTTTCTTCTTATTTTTTTATTTTGATTCACTGAAAGAGCCCACTTTCGATGTGACTATGGATAGAGCAAGGTCTCCGCCTTTTATGTGTCGCACTAGTCGGGATGCCCGGGAGTGGAGTGCAGTGAAGTCGGGGCAATCACTTATGACAAGTGCACTTTTTAACGATTCTCTAGTATTATCAATGATAATATCCACTGAATCATTCTCTTTCATTGAAGTGTCAGTCCTAAGAGCGAGTTTTCTCCATCTGGTGATGGAGTCAGTAAATTTTTCATCAGGTCCTTACTTGGCTGCCATTAGATCGCTGAAATTGATTGTCTGTTAGATCAAGTGTTTGTATTGGTCTAGGAATTGACCGACTAATTTATCGAAGGTTTTTATCTTCTAAAGCGGGATTCCCACAAACCAATCTAAAGCTTCTCCTTCTAATGAGCATTGGAAATAGTGAATGAGAAGTCCTTGATTATCACGTATGGATCGACAATCATTACAAAAGAGGGCCAAGTGATGATTCGAATTTCCCGTGCTATTATATTTGGTAAATTTTAGTGGCTTAAATCCTATTGGTAACTTAAACACGACGTCCCAATAAAATTTGTCGAATCCGAATAAGTGACCGGGGCGCTCTTTCTTTGGTCATGTACAAATCGAGCATTTTAGGGATATCTTTGATTTTAATGGTGCTATCTTTTGGAGCGACCCGTGAGCAAACCTTGTCTAAAGAGTTATCGTTGAAGAATGTGAGGGCAGGTTGTCTCAATGGTGTAGCACGGGCTAACACCATGCTCGGGGTAGGAGGTGGCCTCTCTTGTCGCTCTTGTTCTTCTAAAGATTATTGTGACCTAATGGTTTGTATGCGGCGGCCAACCCTCGAAGCAATTCCTCGGAGTCATCATCTCCTCTTTGTATTCTTTAAATACTGAGTTCTACGATTTGTTGAGCGGTGAGATTTTGTCCAAGGTTACCATCTCTCCCATTATGATTATTACCGGTTTGTAGGGAGAAGGGATTTTCTTGCTCGTCGGCCATGTTAATCTCAGGTTGCCGTGGGCTAGAACTGTGAAATGGTTCTTCTTCATACATGGGGTTGTTATGATATCCCCACAATGGTGGGTCTCCTAAAGTCACTCTTCGTATACCAGACATCTCGAGTCTTTGACGAAGACTCATATATATATAAAAGGGAATCTAAATGATACAATGGAAAGAAAAAAAATAGGGAGATAAGATGAAAGCTAACTATCTAGAAAAAGAGTTTACAAAAGAGTTCCATCATGATTGCCAGTCTGTTGGTGCGTGCTTTTTCTGGGTTCCTCTCGATCCTCGTTGAATCAGTGGCTCAAATTCTGTCTAAGTGGACTCTAGCAATGCGGTGTTTGGAATGGTAGAAATAAAGGATTTTCTAAGAAGGTTCCTAGTTTATTGCGATCGCCAGCTGCAGATATTTAATAACGCTGCAACACGTCAATGATCACACTTTGGAGTGGGTGTGGGTTACTTCTATAGTGAATCGTCCGCCTGCAAACGTCAGCAGCTATGTCTTTTCTTATAATTTAGATAGTTTAATTTTTCTTCCCTTCCCCTGTTATTGTTGTAGTTCTAATCAGTTTAGACTTACTAATTCTCTTGTGTTGTGGGTTTACTTATGTGGAAATTTATTATAGTTTATTTAATTTAGTTTTCTAATTCTATCAGGAGTCTAATTAATTTTAGTCTCCTAGCACTACTTCAATTCTAATTAATATGGTATCCTAATACTACTAAAAGTCCAATTAACATCAGTCTCCTAATTGTACTAGGAATGCAGGTGCATTAATTTTAATGAAACTTTAATTAAACCAAGCATGCTAGTTATACTGAAATTCTAAGTAAAGCATGTATACTAGTTCTACTGGAATTCTAATTGGAATAGAAGACTGATTTTACTAAAACTTTAATTTAAGCAATGAATTAATTTTATATGAATAAAATAGAAAAATCTAACTGAGGGAAATAGACTAATTTGATTAAAATTCTAATTAAAGCAATGAATTAACTGTATTTGAAATTTAATTGAAGCAATGAATTAATCATACTAAATTCTAATAAAAAATAAACGACTGATTTGACTAGGATTATGATCAGAGCAATGAATTAATTGTACTAAGATTCTAATTGAAATAAAAGAACTGATTACTGATACTGGGGTCTAATAAAGCGAGGAATTAAATAGGCTAGAATTATTTAATTAAAATAAAGGAACTAATTTTATTGGAGTTCTAATCGAAACAATTATTTAATTGAAATAAAGCATGTAAATTGACTATACTAAAATCCAAAGATGAAATTATGGAATTGATATTATAATCCTAATTAAAGCAAGTAAGTAATTCTAAAAAAAGGGGGTGTGGGCCTGCTATGCTAAGGAGGATTGGCCTCGTTCCATAGTACCCTTTGTAAGCTCCCTTGGGCAAATCGGGTGGCTGAGATTGAAGATAAATTGGATTTATGATGATAAAATAGTATTTTTTTGGATTTTTTAGTGTCGATTTCAGAGTAATAATTATGACTAAAATTGAGAAATCAAAATTATAGAAACTAAAATTAATATTTAGGATTCTTAGAAATATTAAACTAAGAACTTAAATTAAAATTAAAATTTCTAGGACTGAATTCAAGTCTGAAATTAGAAAATCAGACCGTATGATTTAAGACAGGTTCTAGAGTCTAAGACCTAGAACCAATGATTAATGATAGGATTGGAGATTAAGATTTTAGAACATAATTAAAACCTAGGATCGGTATGTCGGACCGTCAGAATAAGGACTGGTTCTAAATTCGAAAAACTAGAACCAGATATAAAAATCATGGTATAAAAAAAAAAGGTGCTCTGGTCTCGGACTGAAAATTAAAACCTATAATTAAAACTAAGAGAAATATCCTAAGTCTAAACCTAAAATTTTTACCTAGGACCGGGGCTGCGGAGAGCAATCTAGAATATTCGAAGCTTGAATCTCAAAATCATGGTTAGGTTGTTCTATGGGCTCATTCTCGGAGTTCTCTGGTTTTGGAATCCCAAAAAAATCCGTTCTCTCTCGAAAATTGTCAGCCTCCCCGGGGTGAATTGGAAAAAAATATTTTATAGGTTTTTTTATAATTAAATGCCTTGTTTCAGTTGTTTAATCAAATTGCGCATTGGTCTCTCGATGCTTAATCGCTTTGAGTCGATCACTGACTCAGTGAGCGATCGGCTAACTTGCTCAGCGAGTTTCCTAGTCCTAATGGCGTTAGAACTAATTGCGCACCCATTTTGGGGTGCGTAATCCAATTAAGCGCCACTCTCAATGTGTTTAATCAAGGAAACTTAGGGATCAAGGACGGTGAGGCTAGGCCGGGCATAGGCCAATTACGCACTGGTGATGGAGCGCTCAATCCGATCGCGCGCCTCATGATGGACGCGTCATTGAGTCTCAAGTTGGTCTGGCAAAAGGAAGTCTGGTCTGAGAAGGGACTGATTGCACACTTGTAATTTGGCGTGCAATCAAATTGAGCACTTGGTTTTAAGCGTTTAATTTGGGGTTGTCCGGGTCGAGCTAGAAATGCCAGGCTATTGTTTCAGCCTGCATTTCGACTATATACTATTGTTTTAGTGTATAGTCTCCCTATGTTAGGATTTGAGCCACTGATCTATTGTTTCAGCCTATGTTCAGCCATGTACTATTGTTTCAGCGCATGGTTCCCACATCGGGGATATGGGGCTTGAGCCATAGCACTATTGTGTCAGCCTGTGTTCAACCATATACTATTTTTTCAGCATATGGTCCCACATCAGGGTTATAAGGTCAAAGGTTGACCAAATAAATTTGTATATTCCAAGAGGGAAAAATGGAGTGTCTACAATGGTGTGTATTAAAATAAAGATAAAAGGATGGGACGTAAGCAATTTAAGGTAAAGTTAATTCAGTTATGTAACTCAAATTTTGGGTTCTCTCTACAGCAAACCCTTGCTGATGTGCTATCAAAAACCTCAGCAAGGAAGAAGAATCAAACTTAATCCATGCCATTTAGACTGCTCTTAAGGCTATACTCTATCCACTTAAATGGTCACAGACTATCCAATAGAGTTTGTCAAGTCCCATTGATCAAATCAGAAAGCTAACCTAATATAAAGGAGTGGACTGATCTTAAGGCGATAATCTGTCCACTTAAGCGGTCATAGACTATCCAATAGATTTCCTGCAACCAATGAATTAAATCAGGTCATGAATACCATTACAGACACTATGTTTGCCCGGCTACAAGCTCCCCAGATCTGTTACAGATTTGGAAGGCATTCATAGGAGCAAACAGACTTTGAAAACTAGGTGGAAACCACAAGGTATCTTAGGCTGAATGAGGATTTAGATTCAGCTGGTCATTGCTAGAAAAGGCCTGTAATGACTCAGCTCACAAGTCTGCAATCACTACAGAGAAATTAGATCTAACATATGATATTGGTTAAGTAAAATAGAGGGGAGCTTGTTCCTGCAATAACCTCTCACTAGGCTACAAGCTCAAGTGCAGAGGAGAAGAATCCTTCTCAGATCTGTGACCAAGACCTGTCCTAAGGCTATAGTCTGTCCACTCAAATGGTCACATGCTATCCACAGAGGCTGCCTTACCCACAAATGATTAGATTGAACATGTAAACTGCTACTACCAACATGGTCCCAGGGCTACAATCTCAAGCTTCCATGGGCCCTTCAATCAGCTCAAATCCTAAATGCATGCTATAGCCTGAACAAAACTACTGGCAAATAAGAAAATAACAGATTAAATGAACATTAAAAGTATAAATTCCATTGATCAAAATTAACTACAATGCAATTTCTCAACGCAGCAGCCTTGTGCACAATAGCTCTTCACAAAATCCCAAAGATTACAAGACCCATTACAAAACTAAATAAAATTGCACCTAACTTTTTACAAAGGATTTAGCCAGCAAGTGCTAAGCTAAGAGAGAAGAAAAAATGGAAAAAGAAGTGATCAAACCCTAACAAAACCATTCCATTAATCCTATCGAAATCGCATTTTCACCTATATATACCTGTCGATAGGTCATTTGTGCTTCATTCCTTACCCTCTGAAAAACCCTAGCTCTCTTCCTCATTTTTTTTTGCTTCCCTCTTTCTCTACTAAATCTGCATGGAATCTTCTGATGTTTAGTGCGCCATCTTATCAATACATTCAGCTTGCGTAGAGGAGCATTTTACCCCTGATTCTAGAGAAATTGGAGTAATGCATCGCTAACTTTGTAAAACCCTAGGTACCTGGAGGTGATTTGCCTTCCTACCATCACTCTATTGTCTTTCTAAGTTTTCCCATTCCAAGTTGGTGAGAAATTACTCCCTGAGATTAGAATGGATGAGCCTGAGAAAACACTAGCCAGCATACGCTGGAAATCAACTGCATCCACCCCTAAATCCTCCAAGAAATCACTACCTGCTACCAAACCACTTGTAAAGAGGAAGCTCACTGAGGGGACATCCAAAAAGAGTCCTAAAGCTAAGAAAGCCAAAGCTGTTGAAATTCAGGAACCTGTGGTAGAAACACCCTTAGTGAGAGCTACCCCTGACAGGCCCATTGTTGTAGATCTTCCGGCTATACTAACCACCCCCAATGAATTTGTTGACAAGTTAAACCTTGTCCCTGAGACCGAATTAGATCTGGCATATTTTGCCAACATTGGAGAGTGCCAGCAAACATTGAGCTATTTGAAGAAAGAAGGCTTGTTGCCCCTACTGTCGCCATTGAAGGAATCAGTGTATCCTAGGCTGGTGAAGTTATGGTACCAAAATCTGAAGAAAAAGATGACACAAGGGACTGATGATGTATTAGAAATTTTGATTGATGATTGGCAACTGACTATCGATCACAGAGACATAGGGATGGCATTGGGGGTCCCATACCAATTTGACTCCAACCGCGCTAAGGGAGCACCTGTTGGAACTTCATTTAAGGATATGGCCAAGCAGCTAACCAATGAGATTGTGGGTTCTGGAGAATCCCTGATGAGAAGAGACCTCCATCCTAGCCTCCGATTAATGGATACCATCTTAAGGAAAAATGTCTATGTTACAGGACATTTGCAGGAGAGAAGGTCCCCAGTAGTGGATGCTTTATTTTATTGTTCCAAGGGGCAGCTCGTAAATGCACCTAATCGGATCTTTGAAACTATGGTGGACATAAATGACAAGGTGTTTAAAAGACAGGCTTTTGCTAAGGGAGGAGGCCTACCCTTCAGCAAACTCATCACCGGTCTACTCAAAGCTGGAAAGTATAGGATTAAGGAGGCTGAGCGAATGGAGAAAATGGCTCAGAAGGATTTTGGAAAGAGGGCATGGTCTACAAGTTTAACCCTGATTCAAAAGACCAAGCCAGTTGAGGCAGAGAAGGAGGTGCCCACTACCTCAGCAGCAGATCATGCTGCTCACATTCCCCCATCCACCATTCCTCCTACATCACCCACTTTTTCATCCACCCTACCTGCACCATCACCTACACCTGGGAACCTGGAACTCCCCACCTTCTCTGAGCCTATCCCCACCATGTCTTCCCCACCCTCCCTCCAACCCCTTCCTGATTTTCCCCCTCCACCACTTCCTATACATACACAGGGTTTGGACCAGTTCACTTCTACTAGTTTCTCTGCCCTCATTTCTTTAATTGTGGAGGATGTTGCTCATGAGTGCACCCCACTTTCTGGCTCCCCCCACACCACTCCTCTTCATTTTACCCATGCCCCATCCTCTCCTTTCCATCCCATTCATTCACCCATACCCTCTACTTCCACCCTGCCTGATACTTTCACCCAAATCCTCTCCCTCCTTCAGTCCATTCAGGCCCAAGTAGCCACTAACACTGACCACCAGGCCCTCATGAGCTCATGTCTCCAATCAATTCAATGCACCCTCACCCCCCCCACTTCAGTCTCCCAACCTTTTCCCTCTTCTCCTCCCTCCCCTGATCCCTACCTTTTCCATTTCTCTCCTCCCTTTTCACCTATGGCCTCTCCCATCCCTACTGATATCCTTTTTGTAGAGTTAACCGCTCCATCATTACCCCCACCTTCCCCCCCAGCACCTGTTATATCTTTATTCCCACCTGCCCCTGTTTCTCCAGTTGCTGAGATACCCACCACCCATTTCCCTTGTTCCTCCCCACCTATTTTTCAGGATGCCTCCACCCAAACTGATCCATGGGAGGATCTGGTTCTTTCCATCCCCTCATCTTCATCCTCTCCACCCTTGTCCTTACATCTTGTCCTTCGCCAATCCATGTACATACCCCCTACCTCACCCTCCTGTACGCAATGAGGGACAACCCATACATCCATAGGGATGTCTTGAGAGGTATGGCTGCACTTCGGGCTTCCCTTGAGGCCCCTTATGAGGAGAGGTTTGCCAACATCGAATGAGAACACCGAATCCAGCTCTGTGATATCTCTCAAGGATGGTCTGAAATCCTGGTTCGATATGAGTCAGCAAAACAACTAGCAGCGGCTGAGAGTCTCATTGCCAAATATGAGAAGAAGAATTCTGAGCTCCTCAAGAAAAAGTTAGCCAATGCTCAGGAGATCATCAAGGCCACCAAGAAGATCTCAGATGCTAACCTCCTCTATGTTGCCAAGAAGAATTATATTTAGGAGAAAAAGGCCGCTTCATTGTTGTCTCAACCCTTTGAGCCTACCCCTCTTGCTACAGCACCTCCTGTTGCGCCTTCATCTCCTCCCCCATGTCCCCCCTTTATAACTACCCCTTCAGCGACCCCACCTGTGGATGTTCCCCCTCCTGCCACTGCCCCTCCTCCAACACCTCCTGCCTCGCAACACCCTCCCACCCCACCTATGGAGGCTCCCCCTCCCCCTCCTGTCAAAGTACCTCGACCTGACAAACCTATCCCTCCCAAACGGAAGAGGGCTTCCTCCAAAAGAACCACCACCACCAAGATATCTGCTTCTTCTGCTGCCACTATAAAAAAAGGGAAGCAACCTGCTGCCCCATCCAAGGAAGCTGAGCCCCCCAGGTCCTCCCCTAATTCTGACCCCCATGGCACCCTACTCACTAGGGATGAAAGAAGAAAGGCTGTTGCGGCTCTAAGACTGGACCCCATGGCCCTTTTCCCTTCCGACTCGAATTTTGATCCTGCACCTGCGGTTGATCCTAAAGGAAAAAAGCCTGTTGCCCAGTCTGAGGTGGCACGTGCTAAACAACCTAAGCAATCCAAATCCAAGGGCAAAGCCCCTGCATCTAAGCGGTAGCTGGCACCAAGCTGTATATGAATGTGGCCATGTATTGTTTCAGTTTCTTTTTCATTTGTCTCTTGTATATATTTGACATTTTTGTTGTGCTATTCTATAGATATCTTCTTACCCTGTCTCCCTCTTGATTGCTTTTCCTCAACACTGTGGGGACATTGTTTAGTTCAGGTTTGGGGGTATGGCAGGTGTGCCAATGAAATAAGTTAATGCTTTGTGCAGCGATGTTGAAAAAGTTTTTGACAATAAAGTGATTTCCCACTTGATTTTTTTTTGGAAAAAAGGAAATTAAAAACTTTTTAAAACTGAAATGAGTTGTAGTTTTAACATTTTTCATGAAGCAAATGTCAAGAATCTTCAAAAAATTGATGGTTAATGAACCTGAAATGAGAGAAAACTGTGAGGATACCCCCCAGAAATTTTGATGGAAGGCCATACCTAGTGAGATTTGGGCCTGAAATTTCTTAATTTCTTTGAAGAGTGCCTGGGCAATTTCTTCTGCTCTAAGGACTGATGGGATCTAATTCTAATCACTAGAAGTTAGAAATTCCAAGTTGAAATAGCTTGACAGCATTCATGACATTGAAGACATGAAGTAAGGTCATCCCTTGGATAGTTTGAGCCTAAAATTCCCCACCTTTGAACTGCCCTTGATACACACCATTTGAGCCTTGAAATCACAATTTTTCCTCGATAGAAACCAGAAATGCAAACCCAAAACTCTTTAACCCGATGCAGCCCGACCTCACTCTGAGATTTCCGAAGGTAAAGGTAAAGGAATGGCAGAAGGTAGAGCTGGCTTGAGAAGTGGGTACAAGAGGAGAAAAACACAGTTGGTGGTGTTGTGGCATTCCAGCCTATATAAAAAAAAAAAAAACATAAAAGAAAAATAAAAGGTTGAGAAAGAGAAGTCATTTCATTGAAAGACTGAAAATAGGATTATAAACTGATCACTTCAAATCTGAAAATTCAAGAAGTAGATGGAATTATGCTGAAATGAAGGAGGTATTGTCTAGAGACCTTCTTACCTTTACTGATTTCTCAATTTTGAATCCTATTTTACCCTATTATTTCTTTTACAAATTTCACCCATAAGCCACATTACAACCCAATAAAAATACCCTACTAATCTGAAATGGATCGAGCTATCATGTGGAGATAAGAATTTGCTTAATCTATGGTGAAAAGAGTTAGAAAATTTCAAGAATTAAAGCAATGCCTATGCTCCTGCTTGCAGTCCCTATTTGAGGGCTGCAACTGCTCTTGAGCTGTGTGAAATGATGCACCCTTCAATTTTTGTTATGAGTGAACAACCCCAGTATGATTTGGGTCTAAAATCAGAGATTTGGGGTGCTATAGGAACAAAATTCTTGAATTAAAGGTGAGCTCTGCATCAAATTTTTAAGCCCAATGCCTTGACATGAACTGATTGGGAATGAAGGGATTACAACAGAATTTCAAGTTTTGAATTGGTGATTTTTCTGCTGAAAATCCTCTGGAATTGAATGGACATGGTGTGAAATTTATTTTATTTCACTTAAACTCTGTTTTAACATGTTGCATGAGTATTAACTAAGTGTATTGGAGAAGTTTGTGGGTACCTTCACTGAAAATCCTCAGGAGACTTCACTCCACTAGGGATCACCTAGGGTTTTAAAAGGCTTGGTGCATATGCTAAATGCATACGTGCTCCCTACGAAAGTGGCATTTTATTTTTCTTTGAATTCTCCTTTGCTCAGGGACTAGCAAAGCTTAGGTTTGGGGGTGTGTTAAGTGGTGAAAAATGCCACTTTGCACCCTTTAACCTGACCTTTCATGGACCTGTGAGCACACTAATAAGCCTCTGTTGAGTGCATTTTGTAGATAGCAGGGAAAGCTGGTATTAATGCAGCAAACCACTTAAGAATGCCCACAAAGAAGTCATCTCTCAGCACCATGCGGACCCAACAATAGAACAAGGAGAAAGAAGTGAAGATAGGTCCAAAACATCCTATCGAGAGGATGTCTTAAGACTTTGATAGGAGTTGAGGATTAAAAGGAAAGAATTCATGCAGTTGGAGAAGGGTTCGATAGGATCCGAAGGCAGAAGAAGGATGAATTCGTATGGATTGAGGAGTTCGATAGGATTTCAGAACCTATCGAGCAAAGAAAGGAAAGAAGAAACTATCCTATCGAAAACTTGCCTGAAGTGTCAGAGGAGCCTATCAAATAGATCTGAGAACCTAGCAAAAGGACTAAAATGCTCGATTCCAACCAAGTCATGGCCCTGTCCTTCAGAGAAAAAGGAAAGAGCCTTAACCTAGTGGCTTCTGGTCCCAAACCAGCAATAGAGAATGTCGTGCATAGGGCCAAGAACTGGTCAATGTGCTAGTAAGGGTCTTCCTTGCTAAGCCCATGGAAAGAGGGAAGCATTTGGATGATGGAAGTTTTGATTTCATAGTTTCCTTGAACATCTGGGAATTGAATGCTGAATGGAGAATTGTAATCATCCGGAGCATTCAATTCCTTCAATGTTCTAGGTTGTTCCTCACCCATAACTGCTATCTCAATTTCAATAGGCGGCTCAACTGTGGTGTGTCTATGCCTTCTCAGTCTTCTACCCCTTTCTATCTCAGGGTTAGCAGGCTCTAATGTAGGACTGAGGGATCTCCTTCCTAACATGCACACACACCAACAGCAGGGAAGACTATTCGCACGGGCATTGCACTTAACAAAAATTACAACTATCCTAATCAACTGCTATGAAATCTTCAAAGGAGAAATAGACTGAGTTTTGAGGGTTAGAGATGTGCAAACAAAGGTAGCCAGACTCCCAGTGCAATTCTACTCTCCTTCTCTGCTACGATCCAGATCTGCAAGAAAAATTCCAAATGTAATTCAGTAGTATCAATTATTCACAAGTACAGCTACCAAAGAATAAAGAATCAAAAATCTAGAGTCTACTAAAAGATCAATGATCCTCGACAACGGCGCCAAAAACTTGTTGGTCTATTTTGAGTTGCTTGCTACTGACTTTATTGAAGATAGTGATAAGAATGGGGTAAATAAAAAAAATGAGTGAAAGATAGAGTGATGATTACAGAGCAGTAATCCTAAAATATGCACAGTCCTGCAAGATACAGGGCCTGTTGTAGCAAGTTTTGATAATTAAGAGTTTGTCCCACAGGGAAGTTAATCTAAAGCTCTAAGGGAGCTATCCTTAGTAGGCTCTCCAGATCTGGCTACAGATCTAGCAATCCTAAATGGAAGGGGATTTAAAGTAACTATAATCTAAATCCTAAGGCAACTTACTATTTAGATTACAAAAAGGGTTAAGAAGAGTGGTGGAGTAAGAAAATAAATATAAAAGGGTGAGAAGTATGTTATTAGGTACAGATCTGATGGGGTCTTGTAACTCAGACTCAGATCTATTGCTATAGAAATCCTGTCCAATGGCTACATTATCACCAAAGAGGAGAAAGAATCTAACTCACTCCTGTGCCATAATCCAATCCCTTAAGGCTATAACCTGTCCACTCAAATGGTCACAGACTATCCAATAGGAGAACCACAATCCATAGATGAGTCAGAACAAGTTTACCGTTGTAGGCACTACTTCATCCAGGCTACAAGCTCAAGAATCCATTGGAACCTCATCCTCTAAAGTTCCGTGTGTGGGGCTAGGCCTACAAAGTGCACGAGGCTGGACACACATGACCAGCAAGAGTTTGAGTATTAGCTTTTAAGCATGGTTGTTCACTGCTTTAGAAAGACTGCAGTGATCCAGTCACAAGCCTACAATCTCTATAGCCAACTCAGATCTGCAGGCTGATGGTGGATCTATTCAACTATAGGGGAGTCTGTCACTACACAATCTCTCACAAGGCTACAAGCACAAGTGCAGAGAAGAAGAATCTGTCTTAGTTCAATGAATTGGCCTCCCCCTAGGGCTATAATCTGTCCACTTGAATGGTCACAGACTATCCACAAAGGCTATCCTCCTCACAATGGTCTAAGACAGAACAAGAACATTGCTGCCGCCACCATGTTCACAAGGCTACAAGCACAAGTTCCCATGGGGAATCAGATTTAGTGGGTCCTGTGGTGGGGGAAGGCCTGCAAAGTGCCTAACCTAGACACAAAGGTCACTTAGATCTAAATAGTACCTTAGAAGCAATCCTCCATTACTTACAAAACAACTTAGCAATGGAGGATCTCAAGGCAACAGCCTTGTACAGCACAACTAACAACAAAAGCAGCATCCCATACATGCAACAGATCCTATTACAATAAAAACTCTAGTAAAATCTATACCAGATAATCATACAGAAGGCATAGCCAGCAAATGCTAGACTATGGAGAGAAAGAAAAAGGGAAAAAAGAAAACTCCTAAACCCTAACCTTTGCCTCTGAATTTACATGATTTGGTGGAGAAGAAACCAAAGAGATCCTCTTAAACCTATGCTAGGCTTAGGCTTATATAGCAATCAGTTCTCTCCCAATTATGGTTAGGAAAACCGTAATTTCATTAGTGCAATTATGGGCCATTCTTGTCCCTTGGATGCCTCGGGGCATGTGCACGGAGATTAGAGCATTGGAGTGTGTACCCTAATTGCTAAAAGTCCCTAGATTGCCCTTGCAGAAATGGGGAGAAGTTTAGAACCCAATCCTAGCTGGATAGAAAAGATTTCTAGATCTTGCTGCGTGATAGAATTGGCATCGCAGGGTTGAATTGAGTTGAAGTTCATGCCGTCGCGGGGTTTACATCTTGGTCATCGCGGGGTATTAATGGTTGTCGCGAGATTACTCTTTCAACTTTGAATGGCGCGGGGATTGCTCGCGCGATTCGTCCCTTGGTGAATCTCGCGACAGATCTTCATGAAGAAGTAGTGTTCCTGAGTTTCTGGGTTGCGCGAGCGTTTCCCTGAAGGTTTGTATCTCGCGGCCACTGCATGACAGCTGTGCGTGGGAATACCTGGAGCTCTCACATCTGAATGAATCGTGTGATGCTTTAACGACTCCTCTTTTGAGCTGCGCGAGACTGCGTGAATGCTTCACTCACTTATGGCTGAGCTTCATGAGAGCCACGCGAAGACTGATTTGCAATTCTTTCTGTCATCAAATCGCGTGGGAGCAGCGCAAGAACTACGTGGCCAGTTATTGTGCTTCCTCCAAGGGCTCGCGACAATTGCGCGAAGGCATTCTCTCTAGTTTATTTCTGCTTTGATGTGCCTATGCTTCAGCCAACTCTCAGTCTGGGTTCATCCTTCATTCTGCTGAGGTAGTTCTGGGGCAACATTGAGCTTCTTGGCATGGTTAACGGTTTATTTACAGCTGCTGCTTATTACCTAAAGAATAGACTTAAAACACATTTATTAAATGATTAAAGGCCTAATAGAGATTAAGTTAAGGGGTGAAAAGTGGTACATTTCAAGTCTTAACACACCCCCAAACCTAATCTTTGCTAGTCCCTTAGCAAAGTTGTAATTAAATGCCACTTTCGTAGGGATCACGGGTACATTTAGCATATGTACCAAGCCTTTTAAACCCCTAGGTGATCCCTGGTGGAGGAGTGAAGTCTCCTGAGGGTTTTCAGTGAAGACACCCACAAACTTCACCATTAAAATCAGTTAAGTATAGTGCAGATAATGACAACACAAATTCAATTGTTTAAAGTTTCATTCCACACCCATTTAACACTTAGAGGAAACTAAAGCAATGTTTGCAGGCCATTTAAAACTTAAAAGTTAACATGTGTTTGCCTAACCACCATTCATTTAACATTAGAATTTCAATGTATAAAAATTAGTACCCAGCTTGCCTTTAATTTGAAATCTAGGTTGGATATTACCTAAATGAGGTTTAAATTCAGACCCAATTCTTACTTGGGCTATCTCTCAACACTAATAACCTGAGGGTGTTCACATTCTCAAAAGCTTAAGAGCAGTTGCAGACCCCAAATGGGCTTGCAAGCATGAGCATAGGCCAAGCTTCTAATTTCTGACATCTTCAAGGATTCTCACCATAGATTGGGCAACTCTTCATCTCCACATGACAGCTCATTTGGCTTTGGATCCACAAGGTCTTTTTGAAAGGGTTGTAATGTGGCTTATGGCTGAGGGGTGTAAAGAATAAAAGGGGTAAAAAGGGAATCCAAATTGAGAAATCAGCAAGGTAAGGAGTGGTTCATGACTTCACAACCTTTATTTAAGCAAAAACTTCATCTTCCTTTTTATATTTCAGACTCAAAGTGGCCATCTTCTCCTCTTTTTCTCAAATTTTTAGATGATGTCCTCCAGATTTCTCTTTCTTTTTTTTTTTTTTTTTTTTAGTTCTTTGTTCATTCTTTTGATAAATGCCACACAATTGCCCTTGATACACATCTGTTCACAAGTTGCTTTTCTTCCCCTTCCACAGAATATTGCACCATTCTCAGTATCTTTACCTCCTTCTCCTTTACCTTCTGAATTCTCAGAGTGAGGGTAGGGTTGATTCAGGTCATGAGGTAAGGTGCAAGCGTTCTGGTGTTTGTGAAGGAAAATTATGATTTTAAGGCTCAACTAGTGTATATAAAAGGGCAGTTCTTAAAAGGTTGGATTTTCGGGTTCAAACTGTCCAAATGAGGGCCTTGGATCATTTCCTTAGTTCTCATGAGTGCTGTCAATTAGTTTTGATTTGGAGGTGCACAACTTCTAGGGAAGAAGTCCTGGTTCAATCGGTCCTTAGAGCAAAAATAATGCCAAAAACACTCTTCAACATAAAATGTTGGGCCCAAATCTCACTAGGTATGGTCATTAAATTTTACCCATGAGGTGTATTTTCATCTGTTTCTCTCCTCTTAGGTTCACTGAGTACTAACTGACAAAAATTTCTAATATTAGCTTCATGGTGGTGTCAAGAATTTTTAACTTTTTATATTTCGAAAAGTCTGTAAAAATGTTGTAAAGTTTTAGAATTTTCCTCATTGTCTCATTGTATCAAGGTAAGTGGCAATTAACTTTATTCATTCCAGTTATACCACCATTGCTGCACTAAAATTAACTATTCTATTGGTAGACTGCCACACCCCCAAACCATTCGGAGCAGTGTCCTCACTGGTTTAGAGGTGATAAAAGGTAGAAGAATCCAATCAAACAGACAGAAATAAATACAACAGAAGATAGAGAAACTAAAAAAAAATAATGCTAAGAACAGTTTAGAACGAAAAGAAACTATCATTAAAAAGAAAAATGAAAATGGTACAAAAAGAGTGTAAAAGAAAAGACTAAATGGGGGGGTGATTAAGGGAGTGGCGGTGGGGGAGGGTGTGAGGAAGATGGTGGGGGAGATGCAGGGGGATCCAGTTTTCTCTTTTTCTTCTCTTTCTTCTCCTTCTTCCTCTTTTTCTTTTCCTCCTTGGCGATGTCCTCTGAACCTCTTCATATTCATCCCAGAGAAATTGTAATGGGTCTGGTTCCTTAGGCGGTGTGGCATCCTCCCAGATGGGGTAGAATTTGATGGGGAACCCGAAGGGTGTGTCATCCGCCATGGGTGGGAGGAGGTGTGGACTACTAGGGTTGGAATAGGAGGGATGAGATGAAAAGGGACTGATGGCCGATTTGAAAGAGGGGGACGGTGGAACATGAATCGGCAGATTTTAATTTGTGCCCCTTTTAAACTTGGCAATAAATGAACGTTGTGTGGGGAAAGAAGAAACACACAACTGGTTCTTGGAAAAGAGAATGAGCATTAACTGAATGTCTAAAGATAGGCATGGTATTTAAGGGGATCAGTGTATCTCGCGGGGATCCTCACGAAGAACAATCAGTGATGAATAGTTGACATTTTTCGCGCAGCTGAGCTAGGGATCTCCACGAGGTAGCCTGACATGGTGCATTAATTTGAAAAAGAAGTCAGTGGAATCTCTGAGGCAGGTATTTGCACAGATTTATTAAGCCACCATCGACATCTATCCTCCACAAGGATTACTATTGCAAAGAAGCATAGCCTTCATAAAATTATCTCCCATGAATGACAAAAAGAACAAAATGAAAACTAACAAACAGAAACAAGCACACAAAACAGAGCAATAGACAAAAACTAGAAATTCTATTGAAGTGGAAGAAAATATTTATAAATATAGTTACAAGAAGCAAAACCTAATCTACAATCTAGAAACTAGGATCTAATCTGAACCCGGATCTGTGTAGAAATCTCAACCCATCTTTTTAGCATGTGCCCTAAGGGCATCGCTGTCCTGTTTCTTCTTTTCCTCCCTCTCCTTTTTCTTTTCGGCTGGTGTTTTCTTTGCAATTGGAGCTTTAGGTGCCCTCACCCTTACTTTTGGTTGCTTGGGAGCTTTTGGTTCCTTGGGTTCTTGAGGGGCTTTTCCTTTGCGCTTAGCAAGGGGGTGACAGGGGATTTTCCTTTGCCTTTGCCTTTAGCTTCTGCTTCTACAGTGGGGACCACTAGGGATTTTCCTTTTCCTTGGGACTCAGGATGGCTAGGGGAATGTGCCTCCTCAGACTGGGCAGCTGGCTCTTTTCCAATTTTTAAAGGGGCAGCTTTGGGAGTAGACCTCTTAGCAGTAACTTTCCTCTGCTTAGGATAAGTTTGCTCTTGTGGAGGTGAAGCAGAGGCCTTGGGAGGTGGAGGCTGCTCTGTAGGAGGTGAGGGAGGAGGGGCAGCTGGGGACTTGCCTTTCTCCTGCTATGTCTTAGGTTGGGCCTCCTCTGACTGGGCAGCTGAAGATGGAGTAGCTTTGGGCTCTGAGATGGGCATTTGAACAGAGATTGGTGTGGGCTGCAGAGGAACATTTCAGGTAGCAGCCAATGCAGATTCCAATGAGGCGATCTGGATTTGATGTTTGAGGATGTCAGTCTCATGGATCTCCTTTTGGATTCTGTGAATCTCCTGGGCGTTGTTTAGCCTCTTTTCAAACATTCTGGCCTTCATCTTCTCAGTAGTAGCATTTGATTTCTCCAGCTCCATATTCAATGCATTATACTCAGTTGTAGCCTTGGTTTTCTGATAGGCCTCTAAAATGTTTTTCCACCCCATGGAGATGCCCAGTAGTTGTTTTCTGTGGGCCTCCGTCATTTCATCAATCTGCTCCAGCAGGGGGGTCTCAATGGATTGGTGAAGCTTGACCATCCCCTTCAGGACATCCTTCCTAAGGTAAGAATTATCCCTCATGTGATGGAGGATGGTGAGGTAGGGAGGGCTGTAAAAATGATATTTTGGGGCGATGGACAGATATGAAGTGGAAGGAGGGAGCTGTGAGTGGTCTTGGGGGGGAGAAGGGGGGGTGAGGCTAAGTCTAGTTGTGGGGGAAGGGGGATAGGTTCTAGGTCAGTCTGTGTAAGTTGGAGGTGGGAGGATAAGAGGTGGGATGGAGGGTATAGGGGGAAATGAGAATGGGGTAGGCTCAGTAGGAGTAGGGGGTGGTGGTGGAGGAAAAATCGGAATGGTGAAAGGTATGAAAGGAAATGGGGGGGTAAAAGGTAATGGGGATGGAAGGGGGGGTTGAAAGTCAGGAGGGAAGTCTGTTTGGGTTTCTTTGTCAGTGGACAGGACCAGGGGGGTTGAAGTGGATGGTGGAGGGATGGGTGGAGTGGTTAAGGTGTGTAGGGTGGATTGGATGGAGGTGAGTTCAGTCTACATCTGGTCCTGCTTTTGGGTATTGGTGGATAACTGGGCTTGGATGTCTTGGATAAGGGATAGGATGAGGGTTAGTGTGTCAAGGCTAGGAGGTTGGGTTTGTGAAGAAGAGGGTACTAGTTAGAAAGGTGAGGAAGGTGCATGATGGAAAGTGGAGGGAGGGAAGAGTGGGGTTCAGGGGAGTGATGCTGTGAGGTAGTTGGGGAGTCTGGGAGGGGGGTGTAGTGGGTAGGCATCGTGTCCAGGAAACTAGCCATAAAGGCTAGGAATCCTATGGTGGTGTTTAGGGTTAAGTCAATGTCTGTGAGGGGGGATGTAGTAGATATGGTTGGGGTGGTGGTTTCTACAAGGTGGGGTGTGTCAATGGGGATAGAAAGGATTAAGGGTGGTGTCTAGGAGATAGTTGGGATGGTCTCAGTGGTCTTTCATTTTTTGTAGGAGATGAGTGGGGGGCTGGCAGGCTTAGGTGGAGATGAGGGGGGAATTGTGGCTGTGTACTGAGGTAAGGTAGGGGATGGGGAGTCCTCTCATGGACCAAGCACAGGTGAAGGGGGAGTGGGCATGGAGAATGGAAATAGATGGGGGTGAGAGATGGATGTAAGAGGGGTGGTCGATACAGGGGTAACAGGTGCTGCTGAAGCGATGGAAGTGATCAGCTCTGGGGGCACCTCCTTTGTAGCAGGGGTAGACCCTGATCCGGCTACCTCTTCTGCTTGCTTGGGCAGGGCCTGAGCCTCAACTTTCTTCTTTTTCTGGCCCCCCATCAAGCTCCTGCTGATTCCCCATTGCCTCTTGGCAAAGGTAGTAGGGGTAAGGGTGGTGGTCTATTTAGTCCTTCCTATCTTATATCCCCCTTTTAACAACAACAAGGTAATGATTCTTGCATAGGGTAGTGTGTGAGGCTTCTTGTTTATCCCTATCTTCTCCACTGTGTCTTTCATTGCCTCAAAAATTAGCCAGGCTGTATGGAAGCCATGGCTCTGGTGGAAGGAGTAGACAGCATTTGCAATGGGGGTTCTCCTTTCCTGCTGATATCCTGAGCAATATATGTTCTTTCGCAGGACTTGGTCAATGAATAGGAGTTCAGGTTCCAAATCTTTCCTTCTAATCGAGTCCCTTGTGGCTTTTAATCCTCTAGTTAGGGCCCGTGCAATTGTATCAATCGATGCACTCAGAGGGGGGCCATATCCACAGCTAGGGTCGATTGCTGCTGGGATGCCCAACACTTCAGCAATCACCTTGGGGCCCATAACATATCAAAGTCGTCAATCAGCACCAGCAAGCACCCTTGTCCATCGTTGTCCTTCTTGACCTTGATGTGCTGATAAAACAACTGTACTAGCCTGCGGTAGGCAAGTGCTGGAATTCCTCTCATTAATGGCAGCATGCCCTCTTTGCTCATAAACTGTACTACAAGGGCAGAGAGAGGTTCTTTCCCAAAAAATGGTACATCAGAGGCTGTTTCAGGCTCCAATGGAATTGACTCCATGAGCTCAAAAGGAGTAGAGAACTTAGTGGTTGGTACCGCTGCCTCCTCAACCACTTCCTTTCCTTTTTTGGGGAACTTTGAAGTCTTGGCCTTTTTAGGGGTGGTCTCTGCAGGGTCCTTGTCCTTCCCTTTTATCTTCTGTGTAATTTTTGGAGCCATTTCTAACTCTGTCTTCTCGTTTGAGAAACGGAGGCTGAGATCTACGATTTTGTTTGATTTGACGCACAGGGCACCTCAAGATCTCTGAGCAGAGGGAAATGGATGTGGGTGATGTTAGGAACAACTCTATAGATTTGTGAAGTGAATGATGAGTTGTAGGAGTGATGCTGAAGGGGAGAGGGGAGAGCGCCAGAAGCTAGGGTTTCGCAGAGGGAAGAAGGAAGAAAATAATGGGAAAGGGACCAAGCGTGGGGTTAAAATACTTATCGTGAGGCTCGGCATGCTTTGGGACATCTGGTCGCGGGGTTGGAAATAAACCTAGTGAAGGTGTTGATTCAATCTAGATTATGCGACAATCTCCCAGGTTGTCCTTGGAGCATGCGACAGAGTGAGATTAATTCATGGGAGTTGCGCGAGCGGCTCCTAGGGCTCTATTTGGATTGTGCAAAAAGCTCTGAGGTTCATTTTGAATCTCGTGACAAACTTAGAATCTCGCGACAGCAAATGAAGTATTTATATTGAATTGCGTGAGAGTCTCCCAGGTTACCTTGTGAACCTCGCGAGAGTCTTGGAATCTCACGATAACTACTGAATAGCTCGATGTGGACCGCGCGAGAGGCTATCAGGTACACATGAATCTCGCAATAGGTATGGAATGTTTCTATGCAAACTGTGTGAAATGCTCTTAGACTCCCTTTTTAACCTCGCGACAGCCTGAGAATCTCATGACAGCAAATGAAGTAAGCTGTCTATAGTGCGCGAGTGTCTCTCGGGCTTCAAATTGGACCCAACGATAGTAAGGTATAAAACAGAGAGCATGTGCTCTCTACTCTGCCCTTTTACATGTTTGCTGTGGCATGACCCTTACTATGGCTACCTCTAGACACTTAATCATACAATCAAGGACCACAAAAATTGACCTCTCATATTAGGCATTCAACAGAAGCGATCAATTGAAGAGCAGGAAGAATCAAACCAAGCATCAATAGTTTAAAACAGATAGATCCAGATTCAAATAGGACCACTAACAAATCCTAGAGATTACAAATGAATGAAAGCAAGATAGATCAACAAAGCTAAGTACATATGATACAGTAATGACATACCTGTGGATCAGTATGAAAAAGGGTCCCCTAGAAAGTGAATGGTGTGCATGGGTTCAACAGGTTTTTCAAAACAAGGCTTAAGCCTCTGACCATTAACCTTCAAGGTTCTCCCAGACTTGGGATCCATGATTTCCACAGCACCAGATGGGGAAACATGCATCACAATGTAGGGACCTTCCCATCTAGATTTCAATTTGCCAGGAAAAAATTTCCGTCTGGAGGTAAACAGCCAAACCTTATCACCAGCTCTGAAACTCTTTCTCAATATCCCTTTGTCCAAGAAAGCTTTGGACCTTTCCTTATAGATCCTAGCATTAGCATATGCATCCATCCTTAGCTCTTCCAATTCGGACAGCTGCAGCAACCTGTGATGACTAGCAGAAGTTGAATCTAGATTTAAATGTTTGATGGCCCAATAGGCCCTGTGTTCTAACTCCACTGGGAGATGACAGGCCTTGCCATAGACCAGTCTGAATGGGGACATACCAATGGGAGTCTTATAGGCAGTCCTATAAGCCCACAGTGCATCATTAAGCTTGTCAGCCCAATCCTTCCTGTCAGTTCTCACAGTCTTCTCAAGGATATGCTTGATCTCCCTATTTGAAATTTCAACTTGCCCACTGGTTTGTGGGTGGTAAGGAGTAGAAATCCTATGGGTGACAGAATATTTCTTGAGCAAGTTCTCAAAATTTTTGTTATAGAAATGGCTCCCCCCATCGCTGATAATGGCTCTAGGAGTGCCAAATCTGGAGAAGATATTCTGCTTTATGAACTTGAGGACAACCTGATTATCGTTAGTTCTTGTGGCAATGGCTTCTACCCATTTGGAAACATAGTCGACTGCCACTAAGATGAAATGAAAACCATTTGAAGGAGGGAGGGGGCCCATAAAGTCAATACCTCACACATTAAACAGTTCTACAACAAGGATGGGCTGTAAAGGAAATGAATTTCTTTTAGACAGCCCTCCTAGTTTTTGACATCTTTCACAGCTCTTGCAGTGTGTATTGGCATCTCTGAAAAGAGAAGGCCAATAGAACCCACGCTGTAATACTTTGTCAGCTATTTTTCTCCCACCAAAGTGACCCCTACAGGCATTTTCATGGCACATGGCCAGAATACTGGGGATATCACTTTCGGGAATACATTTCTGAATGATTTGGTCTGCACAATACTTGTACAAGCAAGGTTCCTCCCAGAAAAAAAATTTGACCTGTGAGAAAAGCAGGTCTTTGTCCATTTTTGTCTAATGGGCAAGAATCTTGCCTATAACTAGGTAATTGATAATATGTGCAAACCAAGGGACTAAAGATTGGATGGCAAACAATTGCTCATCCGGGAATACATCATTTGTAACAAGGTCATCAACACCTTTCTCCAACATAATTCTGGACAAGTGGTCAGCCACCACATTTTCTACACCCTTCTTATCCTAGATTTCGATGTCAAACTCCTGCAACCGGAGTATCCATCTAATCAATCTGGGCTTTGCATCCTTCTTGGACAGTAGGTACTTCAATGCTGAGTGGTCAGTGAAGATGACAGTTTTAGACCCAAGTAGGTAGGGTCTAAACTTGTCCACAGTAAAAACTACTGCCAGAACTCTTTCTCAGTGGTTATATAGTTCAGTTGAGCTTCAGCAAGTGATTTGCTGAGATATGCAATGACCACAGGTAGCTTATCTTTTCTCTGGCACAGGATAGCACCTATTACTAAGTAAGATGCATCACACATCAATTCAAAGGGCAAGGTATAGTCAGGTGTTTGGAGTACAGGGGCAGAGGTGAGGCAGATTTTTAGAGTTTTAAAAGTCATCAAACATTCAGCAAAGAAGTCAAAGGGCACATCCTGGCAGAGCAGGTGGCACAATGGTTTAGCAATTTTACTGAAGTCTTTGATAAACCTCCTATGGAATCCAGCATGTCCAAGGAAGGATCTGATTTGCTTGACTGTTCTCGGAGGGGGCAAATTTTTAATGAGGTAGACTTTGGCCTTGTCTACCTCAATTCCATCTTTAGAGACTACATGGCCCAACACAATTCCCTGTGTTACCATGAAGTGGCTCTTCTCCCAACTTAAGACCAAATTGGTCTCTTCACATCTTTGTAAGACCTGATGGAGGTGTTGTAGACATTGGCCAAAACTATCCCCATAAACCAAAAAATCATTCATGAAAATTTCCAAGAATTTGTCAATCATATCAGAAAAAATGGCATACATACACCTCTGAATGGTGGCTGGGGCATTACACAGTCCAAAAGGTATCCTTCTGTAAACGAAGGTGCCAAAAGGACAAGTAAAAGTAGTTTTCTCTTGATCCAGAGGGTGCACAGGGATCTGGTTGTACCCTAAGTACCCATCAAGAAAATAGTAGAAAGCATTCCTAGCCAATTTATCCAAAATTTGATCAATAAAGGGGAGAGGGAAGTGGTCTTTTCTGGTCTTGGAGTTGAGTTTTCGATAATCGATGCAAACTCTCTCCCAAATGGTCTCTGGGCTAGTCTCAACTCTCCAGACTCGGTTATGATCACTGTTATGCCAGATTTCTTGGGTACCACCTAGATTGGTGCCACCCATTCAGAATCAGAGATGGGATAAATTACCCCAGCATCCAGCAACTTAATGAATTCTTTCAGAACCACTTCTTGCATGTGAGGATTCAATTTCCTCTGCATGTCCCTGGAGGGTGTTGAGCCCTCCTCTAGATGAATCCTATGCATACAGATTGATGCATCAAGCCCTCCTAGATCAGCAATGGTCCAGCCAATTACTTTCTTGTGCTTCCTCAAAACTATTAGCAATTCCTCCTCTTGCTCACTGGTAAGAGAAGAGGAGATAATCACAGGAAGTTTCTTGTCATTCTTGAGGAAAGCATATTTCAATGTCTCTGGAAGCTTCTTGAGTTCCAGATCAGGGGCTTGTTGGATGGATGGCAGGATTGGTGTGTTGTTGGTTGGAGGAAGGGGGAGCAATGTAGGGTTCCAATTGCATCAAGCAGGGGTAAATTTATCTTGACCTGCTTAAAGGTCTCCATCATTTCCTTGATCTGTGCCTGACCTTTATCAAAAGGGGTAGGGCCACTCAAAGCTTGAGGAAATGACAGCTGAGGTATTGTTGTTTCCTTCGCTGCAAGCCTATGGTTAAACTTTTTTTTTTTTCCTTTATCTATTTTTATCTCCTGCTGAGGCTCAACTACAACCTCTTTATTTTTCCCTTGTAGAAGGGTAACAGGCAGTTCTTGACTATGTGCCCTAACAAACTCCTTATCACATTTACTTGACATTTCCTTGGGGTAGACCTCTCCATGTTCCTTTCCCACCTGGTTGTCTACCAACCTGCTAGACCTTAGGGCAGTGAAGGCATTAGCCCCCTCAAAATTTGAAGAGCCTTCTCCGATGGAATATTGGCCCTTAGGGTTGGCTACTAGCTGGCTTGGCAACCTACCCTCCTCTCTTTTAGCCAGAGCATTGGCTATTTAGCCAAGCTGCTCTTCTATTTTCTTAATGCTTTGACTGTGAGAAGTCATAGTCTGATTCAAGGGTCCAAGGCTTCACAATTGGGTCAAAACCTGGTCCTCGAAAGAAGCACTTCGGGGCTGAGGTGGTGAAATTACCAATTGATCTTGTTGCTGGGGCTGCTATTGCTACTGGAAATTTGACCTTGGGGCATAACCCTGGTTAACCTACTGCTGAGGCCTTTGAGGTAAGGCCAACATCTGTTGTGGTTGCATATAATTGTCTTGCCTCCACCTCAAATTTTCGTGGTCTCTCCATTGGTAACCAGCATTTTGGTGCTGGTTTCCATATGGTTATTTACTGTAGCGATCAGATTGTTGCTGTCTAAAATATTAGGCAGCAGTAGCCTGTTCCATTACAAACTCAGGGTATTGCACCGCAGATGGACACTCTTCTACTATATGTTGTGGAGATTGTCATATCATACATGCCTCCATCACTTGTGCAGCCATTCTGGGCTGCACCACAGTCAGAAGTTTATCAAATCTTTCAATAAGATTGGCCATCTGCATTCTCAGATCATCATTTCCCCTAACTTCATACATTTTTCCTTTAGAAGTCTCAGCAAGTCCCTGCTTAGGAGGATGCTCATGAATAGTTCTAGATGAGGACATCTTCTGGAAAGCATTTTCACTTATGACCTCGAACAAGTCCCATGCCTCATCAGCTGTTTTATGCATGTACATTCCACCATAAGAGGCATCTACCATGTCTCTGCTCTTCTCATCAATCCCATTGTAGAAGCTCTGGAGAAGCTGCTAGTCAGGGATCTTGTGGTGGGGATATTGTTTGAGCATCTCTTTAAATCTATAGGGGGCTCAACTGTGGTCTTTCCAAGAAGTGATGCTATTGTTTGGGAGAGTGGATAACCAGGTCATGGCCCTGTCCTTCAGGGAAAAAGGAAAGAGCCTTAACCTAGTGGCTTCTGGTCCCAAACCAGCGATGGAGAATGTCGTGCATAGGGCCAAGAACTGGTCAATGTGCTTGTAAGGGTCTTCCTTGCTAAGCCCATGGAAAGAGAGAAGCATTTGGATGATGGAAGTTTTGATTTCGTAGTTTCCTTGAACATCTAGGAATTGAATGCTGAATGGAGAATTGTAATCATCCGGAGCATTCAATTCCTTCAATGTTCTAGGTTGTTCTTCACCCATAACTGCTATCTCAATTTCAATAGGGGGCTCAACTGTGGTGTGTCTATGCCTTCTCGGTCTTCTACCCCTTTCTATCTCAGGGTTAGCAGGCTCTAATGTAGGACTGAGGGATCTCCTTCCTAACATGCACACACACCAACAGTAGGGAAGACTATTCGCAGGCACATTCCACTTAACAAAAATTGCAACTATCCTAATCAATTGCTATGGAATCTTCAAAGGAGAGATAGACTGAGTTTTGAGGGTTAGAGAAGTGCAAACAGAGGTAGCTAGACTCCCAGTGCAATTCTACTCTCCTTCTCTGCTACGGTCCAGATCTGCAAGAAAAATTCCAAATGTAATTCAACAGTATCAATTATTCACAAGTACAACTACCAAAGAATAAAGAATCAAAAATCTAGAGTCTACTAAAAGATCAATGGTCCCAGACAGCGGCGCCAAAAACTTGTTGGTCTATTTTGAGTTGCATGCTACTGACTTTATTGAAGACAGTGATAAGAATGGGGTAAATAAAAAAAATGAGTGAAAGGTAGAGTGATGATTACGGAGCAGCAATCTTAATATGCACAGTCCTGCAAGATACAGGGCCTGTTGTAGCAAGTTTTGATAATTAAGAGTTTGTCCCACAAGGAAGTTGATCTAAAGCTCTAAGGGAGCTATCCTTAGTAGGCTCTCCAGATCTGGCTACATATCTGGCAATCCTAAATGGAAGGGGATTTAAAGTCACTATAATCTAAATCCTAAGACAACTTACTGTTTAGATTACAGAAAGGGTTAAGAAGAGTGGTGGAGTGAGAAAATAAATATAAAAGGGTGGGAAGTATGTTATTACGTACAGATCTGATGAGGTCTTCTAACTCAAACTCAGATCTGTTGTTATAGAAATCCTGCCCAATGGCTACATTATCACCAAAGTGGAGAAAGAATCTAACTCACTCCTGTGCCATGATCTAATCCCTTAAGGCTATAACATGTCTGCTCAAATGGTCACAGACTATCTAATAGGAGAACCACAATCCAGAGATGAGTCAGAACAAGTTTACCATTGTAGGCACTACTTCATCCAGGCTACAAGCTCAAGAATCCATAGGAACCTCATCCTCTAATGTTCCGTGTGTGGGGCTAGGCCTACAAAGTGCACGAGCCTGGACACACAGGACTAGTAAGAGTTTGAGTATTAGCTTTTAAGCATGGTTGTTCACTGCTTTAGAAAGACTGTAGTGATCCAGTCACAAGCATACAATCTCTACAGCCAACTCAGATCTGCAAGCTGATGGTGGATCTATTTAACTATAGGGGAGTCTGTCACTGCACAATCTCTCACAAGGCTACAAGCACAAGTGCATAGAAGAAGAATCTGTCTTAGTTCCATGAATTGGCTTCACCCTAGGGCTATAATCTGTCCACTTGAATGGTCACAGACTATCCACAGAGGTTATCCTCCTCATAAAGGTCTAAGACAGAACAAGAACATTGCTATCGCCACCATGTTCAGAAGGCTACAAGCACAAGTTCCCATGGGGATTCAAATTTAGTGGGTCTTGTGGTGGGGGAAGGCCTGCAAAGTTCCTAACCTGGACACACAGGTCACTTAGATCTAAATAGTACCTTAGAAGCAATCCTTCATTGCTTACAAAACAACTTAGCATTGGAGGATCTCAAGGCAGCATCCATGTACAATACAACCCACAACAAAAACAACATCCCATACATGCAACAGATCCTATTATTAAAAAAACTCCATTAAAATCTATACAAGATAATCATACAAAAGGCATAGCCAGCAAGTGCTGGACTATGGAGAGAAAGAAAAAGGAAAAAAAGAAAACTCCTAATTCTACAATTGGTTTTTGGAGAAGAAGCATAGAAGTTAAGTCCCAAAAGAGATCCTCTTAAACCTAGGCTAGGCTTAGGCTTCTATAGCAGTTTGTTATCTCCTAATTAGGGTTAGGAAAACCCTAATTTCATTAGTGTAATTGTAGTCCATTCTAATCCCTTGGATGCCTAGGGGCGTGTGCACGGAGGTTAGAGCATTAGAGTGTGTGCCCTAATTGCGAGGTTGAATTGACTTGATGTTCATGCCGTCGCGGGGTTTACGTCTTGGTCATCGCAGGGTACTAATGGCTGTCGGGAGATTACTCTTTCAGCTTTGAATGGCGTGAGGATTGCTCACGTGGTTCGTCCCTTGGTGAATCTCGCGATAGATCTTCGCGAAGAAGCAGTGTTCCTGAGTTTCTGGGTCGCGCGAGCATTTCCCTGAAGGTTTGTATCTCGCAGCCACTGTGCGACAGCTGTGCGTGGGAATACCTAGAGCTCTCACTTCTGAATGAATCGTGCAAAGCTTTAACGACTCCTCTTTTGAGCTGCGCGAGACTGTGCGAATGCGTCACTCACTTATGGCTGAGCTTCGTGAGAGCTGCGCAAAGACTAATTTGCAATTCTTTCTATCATCAAATCACACGGGAGTAGCGCGAGAACTGCGCAGCCAGTTATTGTGCTTCCTCCAGGGGCTCGCGACAACTGCACGAAGGCATTCTCTCTGGTTTATTTCTGCTTTGATGTGCCTATGCTTCATTCTACTGAGGTAGTTCTAGGGCAACATTGAACTTCTTGGCATGGTTAAGGGTTTATTTGTAGCTGCTGCTTATTATCTACAGAATAAACTTAAAACACATTTATTAAATGATTAAGGGCCTAACAGAGATTAAGTTAAGGGGTGAAAAATGGTACTTTTCAGGTCTTAATAGTACCTATCAAAGAGACCAGGGAACCTATCGAAATGAACTACAAGCTTACTTTTAACCTGTCGGAAGCTTCTCCAACCTGTCAAAATCGTGTGCTAAACTTCTCAAAAACTATGTTATGCACACGCTGAGACTTGGTGACCTGTCGCATGCAAACTGAGGCACTCTGATGACCGGCGCGATGTTCTAGAAGATGCCCTAGAAAGCCTTAAACTGGCCCACGTGCTTTCACAGAACTCTAACAAACTCTGACAACATTCTAGAAGGGATTTTTGGCAGGAAAAACTAAGGAGAAAGCTATATATTGAGATCCCCAATTGCCATTGGGGAGGATCAAATTTCTGAACAATTTCCTAGAGATCAGAGCTTGCAGTAAAATTCCATTTCCCTCCTTTAGCCCAACCATGGTTGGCTAAATCCCTAGGAGCAGCAAGGAGTGAGTTAGATCTGTAATTGGGTAAGGTTAAGAGTGTTGCTGGGGTTAATTGCCTCACAGACTACAGATCTGAGAGCATTCCCTTGTAAGAGTGACCTTGTTTGCAATGTAAATGTTGTTTTAAATGTTTTAATTAGATCTAAAGCTCTTTTGATACCTTTTGGTGCTCGATCGGATTTGTGTAGAGGAGTTGCTTGATCAGCTCACCCACTTAACTGATAGACCTCTTGGATATCATCTGAATTCCCTGAATCTGATACCCCTGTAATTTCCTGCGTCTGTGACCTAAAAATTACAGCATTTGTAGTGGTTTTAATTGTTCTAATTGAGGCTCTGGCTTTGTAGGAGATCTCTAGGATGGTCTGTGACCATTAAAGTGGACAGATCATAACCTTAAGGTAAATCTGAGCTCAAGCCTTAATTGGATTTATCTGCTGCTGTTGGAGTATTTTCAAGTGCTTGCTACTGACTTTATTAAAGACAGTTATAAGAATGGGAAGAATAAAAGAGATGAGTGAAAGAGTGAGAGTCATGGAGCAGCAAGCCTAAACATACACAATCCTGCAAGATACAGGGTCTTTTGTAGCAAGTTTTAATAAGTAAGAGTTTGTCCCACAGGGAAGTTGATCTTAAGCTCCAAGGGAGCCATCATTAGTAGGCCCTCCAGATCTGGCAATCCTAAACGGAAGGGGATTTAGTGTCACTAGAATCTAAATTCCAAGGTATCCTAATGTCTAAACTATAGAAAGGATTAAGAGAGAGGGTGGAGTGAGAAAATAAATATAAAAGGGTGAGAAGTATGCTATTAGGTTCAGATCTGCAGGGTTTCATGACTCAAATTCAGATCTGCTGCATTAGAAGTCCTGTCCAATGGCTACATTATCACCACTGAGGAGAAAGAATCCAACTCATCTCTGTGCCATGATCCAATCCCTTTGGTTATAACCTGTCCACTTAAATGGTCACAGACTATCCAATTGGGGAACCATAGTTCAGAGATTGGTCAGAACAAGTTTATCATTGTAGGCACTACTTCATCGAGGCTGCAAGCACAAGAATCCATAGGGAACCTCAACCTCTAAAGTGCTATGTGTGGGGCTAGGCCTGTATGGGAGCAAGTTAGCCCAGACACATAGAACCAGCAAGAGTTTGAGTGCAGCCTTAGATCCAGCTGTCCACTGCATTAGAGAGGCTACAGTGATCCAGTCGTAAGCCTATAATCTCTATAACCAAACCAGATCTGCCATCTGATGGTGGGTCTTCACAGATACAGGGGAGTCTACCTTTGCACAATCCCTCATAGGGCTACAAGCACAAGTGCAGAGAAAGACAATCCATCTTGAGTCTGTGGATTGGCTTCACCCTAAGGCTATAGCTTGTCCACTTAAATGGTCACAGACTATCCCAGAGGCTATCCTCCCCATAGGCTCAAGATAGAACAAGAAACATTGCCGCCACCATCATGTTCACAAGGCTACAAAAGCTCATTGTTCCCATTGGGATTTCAGATCTAGTGGGTCCTGTGGTGGGGCTAGGCTTGTATGGGAGCATGTTATCCCAGACACATAGGTCAATTAGATCTGAGTGAACCACAGTCTTAGTCCTCCATTGCTTACAATACATCCTAGCAGTGGAGGATCTCAAGGTAGCAGCCTTGCACAGAACAACTCACAAATCGAAATCCCATAAATGTAAAACACCCTATTGGAAAATTCCATTAATCTATCCCAAATAACCATACATAGGCATAGCCAGCAAATGCTGGACTATGGAGAGAAGAAAAAGATAAAAAGAAACTACCTAAACCTAATCTACACTTACTGGTAATCTACAGCTGATCCCAGAAGAAGAAAACTAAATTCTATCTAAGAAGAGAAAACCCAAGCCCCCTAAATCTAAACTAGGCTTAGGTTTATATAGTAGTCAGCTTGGCGGTGTATCAGGGTTAGGAAACCCTAATTTTAATGATGCCACATGGCCTGATACTGTTCCTTGGATGCCTCGGGGCGCATGCACGAGAATTTGAGTGTTGGAATGCATGCCCTAATTGTTGGAAGTTCCCAGAATGTCCTCTACAGAAGTGAGGGAGAGTTAGAGTTTAGAGCCTCGCCAGGTAGCATTGGCTTCCAAGATTATCGCATGGTAGAATGGTGTTCGCGAGATTGGATCAGCTTGAAATTCTAGCCATCACTGGATTGTCTTAATTGTAGTTGAAACAGTTGCGTGATAGAGCATTGAATTCTCGCTGGATTGCTCTGGTCTTTGCGAGGTTGGATTCTCCTTAAGAATGGCGCGAGAACTACGCGAGCATTTCATTTCCCAGTGGATCTTCGCGAGGATCCTCATGAGTCGGTGATGTGCATTAGTTTCTAAACTACGCGAGAGGTTTTTATGAAGTTTTGTATCCTACGACTATTGCACGATAGCTTCTCGCAGAGACACTTGGAGCTCTCTCTCCTCAGCTGATCTGAGTGAATCGCACGAGGTATGAGAGCTACTTTTCTTGAGCTGCGCGAGATTGTGCGAGCATTTATATTTGAGCTTCCGGAGAACAGTGCGGATACTTGGAAATGAAGGCTTGGGACGCTCGCGAGGACTGCGAGAGGCTTAACTTCTGAATCTTCTGAAGCCTAAGAAAATTGCACAAGGTTCAAATCTTTGTCTGAATTCAGCTTTCACCCTTCTGAGGGGGTTCTGGGGGAAAAGTGGGCCCCTTAATAGGGTTCAGGCTTTATTGTAGCTGCTGTTTATTACCTACGGAAATGATTTAACACAAATTTATTAGATGGCTAAGGGTCTAACAGCGGCTAAGTTAAGGGGTGAAAAGTGGTACTTTTCAGGTCTTCACACACTCCCAAACCAAATCTTTGCTAGTCCCTTAGCAAAGCAACACTAAAAATCTACAGAAATTAACTACCACTTTCGTAGGGAGCACGGATACATTTAGCATATGTACCAAGCCTTTTAGACCCCTAGGTGATCCCTAGTGGAGGAGTGAAGTCTTCTGAGGGTTTTTAGTAAAGATACCCACAAACTTCTCAATAACACAGTTAATAGTAGTGCAAGATTGTCAAGTTTGTAGTCAAGAAACAGAGTATCAGTTCACTCTTGAATCAATAAAAATATAAGAAATTTAAAATACATTGTCTGCACAGATGTTTAAGCAACATAAACTTCTCATGATAGCACAACATTTCTAATCGACTCTAGCAGGGAAACTACACATACTGTTGTAGAGCTCATTATTAAATTAAAAATTAGGTTGTAGGTCATGCCCAACACATTCAATATCCGACCCAAAACTCTCCAGGGCATACTCTCACAAATAACTTTTGAGGGCTTCATTGTCTCTTAAGCTCAAGAGCAGTTACATCTCCCAAATGGGTCTGTAAGCATGAGCATAGGCATAGCATTCAAGTTATGGTATCTTTGGCAGATCTTCACCATAGATTGAACAACTCATTATCTCCACATGACAGCTCATTCAACTTTGGATCATAAGGGCTTAAACTGGGTTGTAATGTGGCTTATGGTATTGGGTTATAAAAGAATTGGAAGGTTGAAAAAGGGGTTAGAAATTGAGAAATCAGTAGGTGAAGGAGGTGGTTCATGACCTCACCTTCTTTAATTCAGCTCTTTTCATCTTCTTTGAAACTTCATATTTGAAGTGATCAGTTTCTCCTCTTGTTTGACTTGTTTCCAATGAATGTTTCCTCTTGATTCCTCTCTTACTCCTCTTCATTATTGATTTTTTTTTTTTTTTTTTTTTTTTTTTTTTTGTAAAATTGCCACTTACACTGCTAGAACTTCAGATAATTCTTCTCCACTCATCCAATGTTGACCCTAGTTGACCCATCTTTAACTCTTTTTCCTTTACCTTCTGAATTCTCATAGTGAGGGTAAGGTTAAATCAGATCTATAGGTTCAGGTGCAAATACTCAGGTGTGTTTTAAAGAAATTTGGACTTTGAAACTCAAAGAGTGTATAAACAAGGGCAGTTGTTTTAGGGTTTGGTCTGTTTGGACTCAAACTGTCCAAGAGAAGGCCTTGATCCTTTCCTAAGTGTCATGAGTGTTGTCAGTTGTTTCAACTTGGAGTTACCTAACTTCTAGTGAACAAAATGACTCAGCCAGTCCTCAAAGCTAGAAGAAATTTGCCTTAATCACTCCTTAAGATAAAAACATATTTGTAGGCCCAATTTTCGCTGGTTATGGTCTTCCTTTGATCTTTTAAGTATGTCCTTACCTTTTTCTCTCTTCAATGATTCACTAAGTGCTGATACCAGTGAGTTATCTTGGTGTTCTCATCATGGAAATGTGAAATTTTAGAAATTTATAATGTCTAAAGATCTATAAAAAGTTGTAAATTCCTTAATTTTCATAATTCTTGGGTGATCACAGATCCATTTCTATGTTACTCACATGATTCTATTGCATATTAAGTTAACTATGTTATTGGCAGGCCTACCTGCCACACCCCCAAACCTATGAGGAGCAATGTCCTCACTGCTGCGGAGGTGATAAAAGCAATAGAATCCGCGAAGTCAGACAAAAATATTCACAAAAGAGAATAGACACACAGAAAATGCAAATGGCACAGTATAAAAGTAAAAGAAACTTTCATTGAAAGAGAAGAGAAAATATGACAAAAAGATGGAAAAAGAAAAGAGAAAATGGGGGGGTTCAAGTTGTAGCCGGGGGAGGGTTCGAGGAAGATGGAGGGGGAGATGTAGGTGGCGCCATTTTTCTTTTCTCCTTCTCTCTCTTCTCTTTCTTCTTCTTTTTCTTTTCTTCCTTCTTCTTTTTCTTTTCTTCCTTCTTTTTCTTTTCTTCCTTGGCGATGATGCGCTGAACCTCTTCATACTCATCCCAGAGGAATTGCAATGGGTTTGGTTCCTTTAGCGGAGGGGGATCGTCCCAAACGGGAAAAAATTTGATGGGGAAACCGAAGGGACCGTCATCCTCCATTAGTGGAAGTATGGGTGGATTTCTAGAGTTAGAACAGGACGGATGAGATGAAAGGGGATGAAAGGCCGCTTTAAAAGAGATGGACGAGGGAATATGAAACGGTGGATTTCAAATTGCGCCTCTTTTTACAGTTGGTAATAAATGGGTCCTGTGTGGGGAAAGAAGAAAGGACACAAATGACTCTTTGGAAAAGAGAAGTAGCATTAATTGAATGTCCAAAGATTGGCATGGAAATTAAAGAGGTAGGTGGAATGTGCAGGGAACCTCGCGAGGAGCGATAAGTGAAGAGGAAAGGGCACCGCTCGCGCAGCTGAGCTTGGGATCTTCGCAAGGTACTTTGTACATGGCGCAGCAAATTGAAGAAGAAATCATTGCAATCCCTGAGGCAGGAATTTGCACAAAATGATATGAACACCATCTCCGTGATGTGAAGTATTGGGTCAAACAAAAATATATACCCCAAAAACTCTTCTCCATGAAAGGCAAAAAAGGAAGAATAATAAAAATAACCCATAATCAGAAAGAAGTACAGAACAGAGCAAGAAACATAACTAGAATATCTGTTAAAGTGCAACAAAAATTGTTACAAGTGTACAGACAAAAAGAAAAACCTAAGAAATAATCTAGAATCTAGGATCTAATCGGACTCAGAATCGGTAAGAAAATTTCAGCCCATCTTTTTAGCATGTGCCTTAAGGGCCGCCTTGTCTGCTTTCTTCTTTTCCTCCCTCTCCTGTTTCCTTTCGGTCGCAGTTTGGGGAGCTTTTGGCATTCGCACCCTCATTTTTGGTTGCTTGGGAGCCTTTGGTGCCTTGGGTGCTTGAGCTTCTGGCTGAAAGGGGGTGGTAGGGGATTTGCCTTTTTTTTTACTTGGGGCTTCAGCTTCTGCAGGGGTGACCACTGGGGATTTCTCTTTTTCTTTAGCTATGGGTGCCGCAATGGGGACCACAGGTGACTTTCCTTTGCCAGTGGTCTGAGGTTTGGCAGGGGCATGCACCTTTTCAGACTAAGCAGCAGACTCTTTGCTAATTTTCAGAGGGACAGCTTTGGGAGCATACCTTTTTGCTGTGACTTTCCTCCTCTGAGGATAAGTTTGTTCTTGTGGAGGTGTAGTAGAGGCCTTGGGAGGTGGAGGCTGCTTAGTAGGTGCAGGCTGCTCACTGGATGCAGCAGGAGCTTTTCCCTTTTCTGGTTGGGTTTTAGGTGGTGCCTCCGCAGATTGGGCAGGTGGAGCTGGAGTAGCAGTTGGCGCAGGCTGAGGCACATGAATATTGAGTGGGGTTGGGTGGTATGGTTCATTTCTGGCAGCGGCCAAGGCGGATTCCAATGCGGTTATCTGGACTTTAAATTTTAGGGCATCAGTCTCGTGGATCTCCTTTTGGATCTTTTGGATTTCTTGTGCATTGTTAAGCCGTTTTTCAAACATCCTTGCCTGGGCCTTTCCTGCTACAACATCGCTTTTCTCATACTCCCAGTTTATGTGATAGTAGGTAGCTGAGGCCTTTGTCTTCTGATATTCCTCCACAATCTTTTTCCACTCCATGGAGATGCCCAGTAGTTGCTCATCGTGGGCTTCCGTCATCTCATCAATTTTCTTCAACAAGCGGGTCTTAATTGACTGGCGTAGCATGTCCATGCCCCTCAGAACATCCTTCCTCAGGTAAGCATTATCTTTCATGTGTTGTAGGATGGTCATGTAAGGAGGGCTGTAGAAATGATGTTTTGGGGCAATTGGGAGATAGGAGGTGGAAGGAGCAGTATGTGCTTGGTCCAGGGGAGGGGAAGGAGGGGAAATGGCAGTATGGAAATCAAATGGTGGAGGAATGGGGTCAGGTTCTAGGTCAGTTTGGGTGGATTTGTTAGAGAAGGTGGGAGGGGGTAGGATAAGGGGTGGGATGGAGGGTATAGGGGGGAAAGTGAAGGGTGTAGGCATAACCGCAGTTGGGGGTGATGGGGGAAAGGAGATTGGAATGGTGAAAAGGTGTAAAGGAAATGGGTGGGGAAGAGGTAATGGTGAGGGAGGGAAAGGTAATGGGACAGGGGGAAAATTTGTTTGGGTGTGGCTGTCAGTGGACAGGACCAGGGGGGTTGATGTGGATGGGGTAGGGATGGGTGGACTGGTTAACGTGTGAAGGGTGGATTTGATGAAAGTGACTTCAACCTGCATTTGGTCCTGTTTGTGGGTATTGGTTGCTAACTGGGCTTGGATGTCTTGGATAAGGGGTAGGATGAGGGTTAGTGGGTCAAAGGTAGGAGGTGGGGTTTGGGAAGAAGAGAGTACAGGTTGGAAAGGGGAGGTAGGAGCATGATGGAAAGTGGAGGGAGGGGAAGAATGGGGTTCTGGGGAG
The DNA here is from genome assembly GCA_021018995.1 of Chloranthus sessilifolius. Taxonomy (NCBI): domain Eukaryota; kingdom Viridiplantae; phylum Streptophyta; class Magnoliopsida; order Chloranthales; family Chloranthaceae; genus Chloranthus; species Chloranthus sessilifolius. The sequence goes on along the minus strand of CM037593.1, from coordinate 55,078,168 downwards.
TGGGGCTGTGAAGTAGTTGGGGAGTCTGGCAGAGGAGTGTAGGAGGCAGGCAAGGTGTTGAGGAATGTAGAGATGAAAGCTTGGAAGCCTATGGAAGTGTTTAGAGTTAAGTCAAGGTCTAGGAGAGGAGGGATGGTAGATATGGCTGGGGTGGTAGTTTGTTCAAGGTGGGGTGGTTCAATGGGGAGGGAAGGAATTGTGGGTGTTGTCTCGGAGATGGTTGGGCTGGTCTGAGTGGTTTTTCATTTTTTATAGGAGATGAGTGGGGGACTGTCAGGCTTAGTTGGAAGTGAGGGTGGAATTGTGGCAGTGTAGTGTGGTAAGGTAGGGGATGGTGAGTTCTCCCATGGACCAAGCACAGGGGAAGGTGGAGTGGGCTTGGAAAGTGGAAATAGAGGAGGGTGAGAGACGGATGCAAAAGGAGTAGAGGCTGCAGGAATCAGCGGTGGAGGTGGTGTGGGTGTTGCTTCAGGGATGGGAGTGATGATCTCTGGAGGCACCTCCTTTGTAGCAGGGGTAGAGCCTGATGTAGCAGTTGCTGCTGGCTTGAGCACGGTCTGAGCTTCAACTGTCTTCTTCTTTTGACCTCCCATCAAACTTCTGTTGATGCTCCATTGCCTCTTGTCAAAGGTAGTGGGGGTAAGGGTGGAGGTTTGCTCTGCCCTTTCAATCTTGTAGCCCCCCCTGATCAGCAGCAAGGTGATGAGTCTTGCATAGGCCAGGGTGCGAGGCTTCTTATTGGATCCTAGCTTCTCCACCCCGTCTTTCATGGCCTTAAAAATTAGCTAGGCAGTATGGAAGCCATGGCCCATGTGGAAGGAGTAGACAACATTTGCAATTGGGGTTCTCCTCTCCTGCTGATGTCTTGAACAATAGATGTTCTTTTGCAGGACCTGGTCAATGAATAGCATTGGAGACTCTAGTTCCCTCCTTCTGATTGAATCCACTGTGGCTTTCAGTCCTCTGGTTATGGCCCTTGCAATTGTGTCAATTGATGCAGTCAGTGGGTGGCCATATCCACAGCTAGTATGGAATGCTGCTGGGATGCCCAACACTTCAGCAATCGTCTTTGGGCCTACTAACATATCAAAATCGTCAACCATCACCAAGAAGCACTCTTGTCCATCATTGTCGCTCTTGACTTTGATGTGCTGATAGAACAGCTGGACTAGCCTAGGGTAGGCTATTGCTGGAATTTCTCTCAGCAGTGGCATCAGGCTTGCTTTGCTAAGAAATTATATTACAGGGGCAGCGAGGGGTTCTTGTTCGAAAAATTGGACATCAAAAGCAGTTTCAGGCTCCAATGGAATTGACTAAAGGAGCTCAAAAGGAGTAGAGAATTTTGTGGTTGGTACCATTGCCTCCTCAACCACCCCCTTTCCTTTCTTGGGAGACTTTGAAGTCTTGGCCTTTTTGGGGGTGGTCTCAGTAGGGTTCTAGTCCTTCCCTTTTCTCTTCTGTGCAGATTTTGGAGACATAGCTATCTCTGTCTTCTGGTGTAAACAAATGGAGACTGAGATCTAGGGTTTGGTTTGATCTGACGCACAGGGCACCTCACGACCTCGGAGGGGGGGGAAATGGTTGAGGGTGATGCTAGGAACACTTGTATAGATTTGTGGAGTGGATAATGAGCTATAGGAGTGATGCTAGAGGAGAGAAGGGGGAGCGGCAAAAGCTAGGGTTTTGTAGAGGGAAGAAGGAAGCAGATAATGAGAAAGGGACGAAGCGCGGGTGGAAATACTTAACGCGAAGCTCGGCGCGCTTTGGAACAATTGGTCGCATGGTTGAAAATAAACCTAGCGAGAATGTTAATTACAGCTGGATTGTGCGACAATCTCAAACGGTGTCTTTGGAGCGTGCGATAGAGTGAGAATAATTCATGTGAATTGCGTGAGCGGTCCTAAGGCTCTAATTGGATTGCGCGACATGCTCTGAGGTTCAGTGTGAATCGCGCGATAGACTTAGGATCTCATGACAGTAAATGGAGTATTTCTGTTGGATTGCACGAGAGTCTCCCAGTTTATCCTGTGAACCTCGCGATAGACTGAGAACCTCGCGACAACAAATGAGTATCTCAATGTGGACCGCACGAGCGGTTGCCAGGTACACATGTATCTCGCGACAGGCATTGATGGCTCTATGGGAACTGCGCGATGTGTTCTCAGATGAACTTAAACTTCGCGATAGCAAATATATGAATCGTGCAAACCTCTCCCAGACTTCCTTTTTAATCTCGCGAGCGCTTCTGAATCTCGCGATAGTCTCCCAAGCATCCATTTTGAACCCAGCGACAGTCAAGTATAAAATAGAGAGCATGTGCTTTGTGTTCTGCCTTTTTGCACAATTTGCTGAGGTTGAATCCTGGCAAGACCCTCTCCTATGATTGTCTTTAGACATGTAAGATCAATCACACACTCAAGGACAACAACAAAAAAATGACCATCCACATTAAGCATTCAACAGAAGCTATCAATTAAAAAGCCTTAAGGAGCAAGCGAAGCATCAAAAATTCAAAACAGATAGGCCAAGATTCAGATGAGGCCACTAGCAAATCCTAGAGAATAGAAACTTAAGGAAAGCAAGATGAATCAACCAAAAACTAAGTACATATGTTACAGTAAGGACACAGCTGTGGAATCAGTTTGAAGAAAGATTCCCTTGACAGTGAATGGTGTCCAAAAGGTTGGTAGGTTTTTCAAAACAAGGCTTAAGCCTCTAACCATTCACCTTCAAGAGTCTCTCAGACTTAGGATCCTTGATTTCCACAGCACCAGATGGGGAAACATGCATGACAATGTAAGGACCTTCCCATCTGGATTTTAATTTACCTGGAAAAAATTTAAGTTTGGAGTTAAACAACCAAACCTTATCACCAGCATTGAAACTCTTTCCCAATAGTCCTTTATTAAAGAAAGCTTTGGACCTTTCCTTGAAGATCCTGGCATTGGCATAAGCATCCATCCATAGTTCTTCCAATTTTGACAGCTGCAGCAACCTGTGATGAGCAGCAGAAGTTAGATCTAAGTTTAAATGTTGGATGGCCCAATAGGCCCTATGTTCTAACTCTACTGGGAGATGACAGGCCTTGCCATAAACCATTCTGAATGGGGACATACCAATGGGAGTCTTATAGGCAGTCCTATAAGCCCACAGTACATCATTAAGCTTGTCAGCCCAATCCTTCCTATCTGTCCTCACAGTCTTCTCCAGGATATGCTTGATCTCCCTATTTGAAATCTCAACTTGCCCACTGGTTTGTGGGTGGTAGGGAGTGGCAATCCTATGGGTGACAGAATATTTCTTGAGCAAGCTCTCGAAATTTCTGTTACAGAAATGGCTTCCCCCATCACTGATAATGGCTCTAAGGGTACCAAATCTGGAGAAGATATGCTGCTTTATGAATTTGCGGACAACCTGATTATCATTAGTTCTTGTGGCAATAGCTTTTACCCATTTAGAAACATAGTCTACTGCCACTAAAATGAAATGAAAACTATTTGAAGGAGGGAAGGGGCCCATAAAATCAATACCCCACACATCAAACAGTTCTACAATAAGGATGGGCTGTAAAGGCATTGAATTTCGTTTAGACAGCCCTCCTAATTTCTGACATCTTTCACAGGCTTTGCAGTGTATATGGGCATCTCTGAAAAGAGAAGGCTAATAGAAACCACACTGCAACACTTTGTCAGCTATTTTTCTCCCACTAAAGTGACCCCCAAAGGCATTTTCATGGAACATGGCCAGAATACTGGGGACATCACTTTCGAGGACACATTTCCGAATAATTTGGTCTGCACAATACTTGTACAAGCAAGGTTCCTCCCAGAAAAAGAATTTGACCTATGAGAAAAATAGGTCCTTATCCATTTTTGTCCAATGGGAAGGGATCTTGCCTATAACTAGATAGTTGACAATATGTGCAAACCAGGGAACTAAAGATTGGATGGCAAACAATTGCTCATCGGAGAAGACATCATTTGTAGGAAGGTCCTCAACACCTTTTTCCAACATAATTCTGGACAAGTGGTCAGCCACCACGTTTTCTACACCTTTCTTGTCCTTGATTTTGATGTCAAACTCTTGCAACAGGAGTATCCATCTAATCAATTTGGGCTTTGCATCCTTTTTGGACAGTAGATACTTTAATGCTGAGTGGTCAGTGAAGATGACAGTTTTAGACCCAAGTAAGGTCTAAACTTGTCCACAGTAAAATCCACTGCCAGAAGCTCTTTCTCAGTGGTTGTGTAGTTTTGTTGAGCTTCAGCAAGTGATTTGCTGAGATATGCAATGACCACAGGCAACTTATCCTTTCTCTGGCCCAAGACAGCACCTATTGCCAAGTCAGATGCATCACACATCAATTCAAAGGGTAGGGTATAGTCAGGTGTGTGGAGTACAGGGGCAGAGGTGAGGCAAATTTTTAAAGTTTCAAAAGCCTCCAGACATTCAGCAGAGAAGTCAAAGGGCACATCCTGACAGAGCAGGTGACACAATGGCTTAGCAATTTTGCTGAAGTCCTTGATAAACCTCCTGTAAAATCCAGCATGGCCAAGGAAGGATTTGATTTGCTTGACTGTTCTTGGAGGGGGCAGATTTTTAATGATGTCAACTTTTGCCTTGTCTACCTCAATTCCATCTTTAGAGACTACATGGCCCAATACCATTCCCTGTGTTACCATGAAGTGGCTCTTTTCCCAACTTAAGACTAAATTGGTCTCTTCACATCTTTATAGCACTTGATGGAGGTGTTGTAGACATTGGTCAAAGCTATCCCCATAGACTGAAAAGTCATCCATGAAAATTTCTAAGAATTTGTCAATCATGTCAGAAAAAATGGCATACATACACCTCTGAAAGGTGGCTGGGGCATTACACAATCCAAAAGGCATCCTTCTGTAAGCAAAGGTGCCAAAAGGACAAGTAAATATAGTTTTCTCTGGATCAAGGGGGTGCACAGGGATCTGATTGTACCTTGAGTACCCATCAAGAAAATAGAAAAAAGCCTTCCCAGCCAACTTGTCCAAGATTTGATCAATAAAAGGGAGAGGAAAGTGGTATTTTCTGGTCTTGGAGTTGAGTTTTCTATAATCAATGCAAACTCTCCAGCCAGTGGTTTCCCTAGTTGGTCTCAACTCTCCAGATTCACTTGTGATTACTGTTATGCCAGATTTCTTGGGTACCACCTGAATTGGTGCCACCCATTCAGAATCAGAGATGGGGTAAATTACCCCAGCATCGAGCAATTTAATGATTTCTTTCAGAACCACCTCCTGCATGTGAGGATTAAGTTTCCTCTGCATTTCCCTGGAGGGTGCTAAGCCTTCCTCTCGGTGAATCCTATGCATACAGATTGATGCATCAATCCCTCCCAGATCAGCAATGGTCCAGCCAATTGCTTTCTTGTGCTTCCTCAGAATTGTTAGTAATTCCTCCTCTTGCTCACTGGTTAGAGAAGAGGAGATAATTATAGAAAGTTTCTCTTCTTTCTCAAGGAAAGCATACTTTAATGTCTCTGGCAGCTTCTTGAGCTCCAGATCAGGGACTTGTTGTATGGATGGCAGGATTGGTGTATTGCTGGCTGGAGGAAGGGCAGCAATTTAGGTTTCCAATTAGAGTGTTGCACTAAGCCTACAGAAGATCTCACTAAGGGTAGGTCTTCTGGCATTAAAGCAAGGCTTCCTTCTTCCACCATGTTCCAAACTTCAGTTAAATTAGTGGGAATGTTTCTCCACCCCAACAGAGTGGGTAGTTCTCTTTCAAAAATTTCTTCTAGTACTTCCACTGCAAAGCATTCCTCATTGTCCAGCTAAGGGTACTTTGCACTGTTGTACACATTAAGCTCAACTTTCATATGTCCGAAAGTGACCTTCATGATTCTAGACCTGCACTGAATGCATGCATTGGCAGTGGCCAAAAATGGTCTGCCCAGAATAACAGGTATTGGAGATGTACTTTTGTTGCAGCCCATGTCCAAGATAAGGAAGTCTGCAGGGTAGAAGAACTTGTCTAACCCCACTAGGACATCCTCAACCACTCCCATGGGTTTCCTCTCGGACCTATCAACCATCAATAGAACAATAGGGGTGGGCTTGAGCTCCCCCAAACCTAGCTGCTGATACACACTGTATGGCTATAGGTTAACACTGGCTCCAAGGTCCAAAAGTGCCCTCCCAATCGTGTGGTCTCCAATGATACAAGGAATAGTGGGTATCCCTGGGTCTTGTAACTTCTCAGGCATTGTCATGGTTAATACAAAGTTAACTGTATCAGTTGCAAAGACCTTCTTGGACAAATGGCCTCAGGCCTTCTTTTTCTGAGTACAAAGGTCCTTCAGAAACTTTGCATAGGCTGGGACCTGTCGGATTGCATCAAGCAGGGGTAAATTAATCTTGACCTGCTTAAAGGTCTCCATCATTTCCTCGATTTGTGCCTGACCCTTATCAGAAGGGGCAGGGCCACTCAAAGCTTGAGGAAATGGCAGGTAATCTTCTTGGTTCCTCATTTGCACCTATTTGAACTTTTGTTTTTTTCTTTTTTCTATTTTTATCTCCTGCTGAGGTTCAACTACAACCTCCTTATTTTTCCCTTGTGGAAGGGTAGCAGGCAATTCCTTACTCTATGCCATGACAAAATCCTTATCAATTTCATTTGACATATCCTTGGGGTAGACCTCTCCTTGTTCATTTCCCACCTGGTTGTCTACCAGCTTGCCAGACCTTAAGGCTGTGATGGCATTGGCCCCCTCAAAATTTGAGGAGCTTTCTCCAATGGAATACTGGCCCTTAGGGTTGGCAATTGGTTGGCTAGGCAACCTGCCCTCCTCTCTTTTAGCCAGAGCATTGGCTATCTGGCCAAGTTGCTCTTCCATTTTCTTAATGCTTTGACTGTGAGAGGTCACAGTCTGAGTCAAAGGTCCAAGGCTTTGCACTTGGACCAAAACCTGGTCCTCAAAAGAAGCACTTCGGGACTGAGATGGTGGGACTACCAATTGATTTTGTTGCCGGGGTTGCTGTTGTTGCTGGAAATTCGACCTTGGGGCATAACCCTGGTTAAACAGCTGATGTGGCCTTTGAGGTAAGGCAAACATCTATTATGGCTGCATATAATTGTCTTGCCTCCACCTTAAATTTGGATGGTCTCTCCATTGGTAATCAGCATTTTGGTACTGGTATCCATATGGTTGGTTATTATAGCCACCAGATTGTTGCTGTCCAAAAGATTTGGCAGCAGCAGCCTGTTCCATTACAAACTCAGGGTATTACCCCGCAGATGGACACTCTTCTACTGTGTGCTGTGGGGATTGGCGTATCAGACATGCCTCCATCACTTGTGCAGGCATTCTGCGCTGCACCATAGTCAAAAGTTTATAAAATCTTTCAGTAAGATTGGCCATCTGCACCCTCAGATCATCATTTCCCCTAACTTCATACATTCTTCCTTTAGAAGCCTCAATAATCCCCAGCTTAGGAGAAGGCTCAAGAACAATTCTAGATGAGGACATCTTCTGGAAAGAATTTTCACTTATGACCTCGAACAAGTCCCATGCCTCATCAGCTATTTTATGCATGTACGTTCCACCACAAGAGGAATCTACCATGTCTCTGCTCTTATCATCAATCCCATTGTAAAAACTCTGAAAAAGCTACCAGTCAGGGATCTTGTGGTGGGGACATTGTTTGAGCATCTCCTTAAATCTATTCCAGCATTGGTTAAAATCTTCAGTTGGGGAATGGGCAAAAGAAAGTATGCCCTTCCTCAACTGGCTGGTCTTGGTCTCTGGGAAAAATTTAGACAGAAATCTTGTCTGAAGGTCTTTCCAGGAGGTGATGCTGTTGTTTGGGAGAGTAGATAGCCAGGTCATAGCCCTGTCCTTTTGGAAAAAAGGAAAGAGCCTTAACCTAGTGGTTTTTGGTCCCAAACCAGCAATGGAGAATGTAGTGTACAGGGCCAAGGACTGGTCAATGTGCTTGTAAGGGTCTTCCTTGCTAAGCCCATGGAAAGAGGGAAGCATTTGGATGATGGAAGTTTTTATTTCATAATTTTCTTGAACATCAGGGAATTGGATGCTGAATGGAGAGTTGTAATCATCCGGAGCATTTAATTCCTTCAATGTTCTAGGTTGTTCTTCACCCATAACTGCTATCTCAATTTCAATAGGGGGCTCAACTGTGGTGTGTCGATGCCTTCTCGGTCTTCTACCCATTTCTATCTCAGGGTTAGGAGGCTCTAATGTAGGATTGAGGAATCTCCTTCCTAACATGCATGCACACCAACAGCAGGGGAGACTATTTGTAGGCACATTGCACTTAATAAAAATTGCAACTATCCTAATCAACTGCTATGAACTCTTTAATTGAGAAATAGATTGAGTTTTAAGGCTTAAAGAAGTGCAAACAGAGGTGACTAGGCTCCCAGTGCAATTCTACTCTCCTTCTCTGCTACGATCCAGATCTGTAAAAAGAATTCCACATGTAAATCAGCAGTATCAATTATTGACAAGTACAGCTACCAAAGAATAAAGAATAAAAAAAAATCTAGGGTCTACTAAAAGATCAATGTCCCCGGCAACGGCGCCAAAAACTTATTGGAGTATTTTCAAGTGCTTGCTACTGACTTTATTAAAGACAGTTATAAGAATGGGAAGAATAAAAGAGATGCGTGAAAGAGTGAGAGTCATGGAGCAGCAAGCCTAAACATACACAATCCTACAAGATACAGGGTCTTTTGTAGCAAGTTTTAATAAGAGTTTGTCCCACAGGGAAGTTGATCTTAAGCTCCAAGGTAGCCATCATTAGTAGGCCCTCCAGATCTGTTTACAGATATGGCAATCCTAAACGGAAGGGGATTTAGTGTCACTAGAATCTAAATTCCAAGGTATCCTAATGTCTAAACTATAGAAAGGGTTAAGAGAGAGGGTGGAGTGAGAAAATAAATAAATAAAAAGGTGAGAAGTATGTTATGCGGTTCAGATCTGGTGGATTTCATAACTCAGATTCAGATCTGCTGCTATAGAAGTCCTGCCTAATGGCTATGTTGTCACCACTGAGGAGAAAGAATCCGACTCATCTCTATGCTATGATCCAATCCCTTTATGGCTATACCTGTCCACTTTAATGGTCACAGACTATCCAATTGGGGAGCCACAGTCCAGATATGGGTTAGAACAAGTTTATCATTGTAGGCACTACTTCATCCAGGCTACAAGCTCAAGAGTCCGTAGGGAACCTCAACCTCTAAAGTGCTATGTGTGGGGCAATGCTTGTATGGGATCATGTTAGCCTAGACACATAGAACCAACAAGAGTTTGAGTGCAGCCTTAGATCCAGCTATCCACTGCTAAAGAGACTGCAGTGATCCAGTCGCAAGCCTACAATCTCTATAACCAAATAAGATCTGCCATCTGATGGCGGGTCTTCACAGATACAAGGGAGTCTGCCTCTGCACAATCCCTCATAGGGCTACAAGCACAAGTACAGAGAAAGACAGTCCGTTTTGAGTCTGTGGATTGGCTTCACCCTAAGGCTATAGCCTGTCCACTTAAATGGTCACAGACTATCCCAGAGGCTATCCTCCCCACAGGCTCAAGATAGAACAAGAAACATTGTTGCCACCACCATGTTCACAAGGCTACAAAAGCTCATTGTTCCCATGGGGATTTCAGATCTAGTGGGTCCTGTGGTGGGGCTAGGCTTTTATGGGAGCATGTTAGCCCAAACACATAGGTCACTTAGATCTGAGTGAACCACAGTCTCAGTCCTCCATTGCATACAATACATCCTAGCAGTGGAGGATCTCAAGGTAGCAGCCTTGCACAGAACAACTCACAAACCGAAATCCCATAAATGTAAAGCACCCTATTGTAAATTTCCATTATTCTATGCCAAATAACCATACATAGGCATAGCCAGCAAATGTTGGACTATGGAGAGAAGAAAAAGATAAAAAGAAATTAACTAAACCTAATCTACACTTACTGGTAATCTATAGCCGATCCCAGAAGAAGTAAACTAAATTATATCTAAGAAGAGAAAACCCAAGCCCCCTAAACCTAAATCAGGCTTAGGTTTATATAGCAGTCAGCTTGGCGGTGTATCAGGGTTAGGAAACCCTAATTTTAACGATGCCACATGGCCTGCTACTGTTCCTTGGATGCCTCGAGGCGCGTGCACGGGAATTAGAGCGTTGGAATACATGCCCTAATTATTAGAAGTTCCCAGAATGTCCTCTGTAGAAGTTAGGGAGAGTTAGAGTTCAGAGCTTCGCCAGGTAGCATTGGCTTCCAAGATTGTCGCGTGGTAGAATGGTCTTCGCGAGATTGGATCAGCTTGAAATTCTAGCCGTCGCGAGATTGTCTTAATTACAGTTGAAACAATCGCGTGATAGAGCATTGAATTCTCGCTGGATTGCTCTGGTCTTTGTGAGGTTGCATTCTCCTTATGAATGGCGCGGGAACTGCGCGAGCATTTCATTTCCCAATGGATCTTCGCAAGGATCCTCGCTAGGCGGTGATGTGCATTAGTTTCTGAACTACGCGAGAGGTTTTTATGAAGTTTTATATCCTGTGGCTATTGCGCGACAGCTTCTCGCAAAGACACCTGGAGCTCTCTCTCCTTAGCTGATCTGAGTGAACCGCATGAGGTATGAGAGTTGCTTTCCTTGAGCTGCGTGAGACTACAAGAGCATTTATATTTGAGCTTAGCGAGAACAGCGCAGATACTTGGAAATGAAGGCTTGGGAAGCTCGCGAGGACTGCACGAGGCTTAACTTCTGAATCTTCTGAAGCCTAAGAAAACTGTGCGAGGTTCAAATCTTTGTCTGGATTCAGCTTTCACCCTTCTGAGGGGGTTCTGGCGAAAAAGTGGGCCCCTTAACAGGGTTCAGGCTTTATTGTAGCAGTTGTTTATTACCTACAGAAATGACTTAACACAAATTTATTAGATGGCTAAGGGTCTAACAACGGCTAAGTTAAGGGGTAAAAAGTAGTACTTTTCAGGTCTTAACTGCTGCAATTCAAGGATTTGATAAAACCTATTGGATGGTCTGTGACCATTAAAGTGGATAGATCATAGCCTTAAGGCCAGGTGGATCCTGTGATTTGAAGTGGAATTTATACCCTGCAGTTGTTCTTGCGGACAGTGCCTGTGGCCAGCCAAGGGACTTGTGTGCTTTTGAACCCCTGTAATATGCTTAGCTCAACCTGATTGTAGTGAAGACAACCTCCAAGCTGCTCTTCTCCATTTTTTGAGTTTTAAAACCATCCATCTGCAAGATCTGAGGCTCCAGATTCAATCTAAAACAATCTGCATTTTAATTGTAGTTTAGTTTAAGTGACAACTCATTTCAAACCTCTCCCCTATCTTTTAACTAAAGTAGAGATAGCTAGGGTGTCAGATCTCTTACAGATTTGGAGATTTATCATATTTTTAACCAACCTCCCTATGGGCATTCCCTTACTGACTTTTAAACCTTGCTACAAAGGACCCTGTATCTTATAGGTCCAGGATATTTTAGATGTGCTAAATCCATCTCTGTTTTCTCTTAATTTTTTACATCATAAATCAACACACTGGAATACCACAACAACAGGGAAGTGGAATTCACTATTGAGTTAGCCCCAAAAATTGAGCCAGTAACAAAGGCACCTTATCGAATGGCACCGGCAGAGTTTAAAGAACTCAAGGAACAGTTGCAAGAGCTTCTTGATAAAGGCTTTATCAGATCGAGTGTGTCTCCGTGGGGCGCACCGGTATTATTCGTAAAGAAGAAAGACGGTTCGTTGCACCTTTGCATTGATTACCGTCAATTAAATAAGCTAATGATTAAGAATCATTACCCGCTCCCAAGAATCGACAATCTCTTTGATCAGTTACAAGGAGCGCGGTTCTTTTCAAAGATTGATTTACAATCTGGGTATCACTAGATGAAGGTGAAAGTTGAAGATATTTCAAAGGTAGCTTTTCAGACGCGATATGGTCACTAGGAGTTTCTCTTCATGCCCTTCGGGTTGACCAATGCACCTATAGCATTTATGGACTTGATAAATCTAGTGTTCAAGCCTTATCTAGATCAGTGTATCATAGTCTTCATCGACGATATACTCATCTACTTAAAGATGAAAGTAGAGCATGAGGATCATCTGCGTCTTGCTTTGCAGACATTGAGAGATTCATAGTTGTATGCCAAGTTTAGTAAATGTGACGTCTGGTTGAATCAATTCAGTTTTCTGGGCCATATCATCTCTAAAGCTGGTATTACCATCGATCCTGTAAAGATCGAGGTTGTAGTGCAATGGAACCAGCCACAAATAGTAATTGGGATCCGAAGCTTTCTAGGTTTCACAAGGTATTACCGACATTTTGTAGAAGGGTTTTCAAAGCTTGTTAGACCACTCACGCAGCTCACTCAAAAGAATGTCCAATTCCAGTGGACTGAGGCGTGCGAATAGGGTCTTCAGGAGTTAAAAAGGAGACTCACCTCCGCACCTATATTAGCATTACCATCAGGGAGTGGTGGTTTTGTTGTCTTCAGTGATGAATCATATAGTGGGTTAGGTTGTGTATTAAATCAATTGGAATGAGTGATTGCATATGGTTCCCGTCAGTTGAAAGATTATGAGAAGAACTATCCCACTCAAGACCTAGAACTAGTAGCAGTCATTTTTGTATTGAAAATATGGAGACACTACCTGTATGGTGAAACCTTTGAGATTTTTACCAATCATAAGAGTTTCAAGTATCTCTTTACCCAGAAAGAGTTGAATTTGAGGCAGAGAAGGTGGCTGGAGTTCTTGAAGGACTATGATTGTTCCATTCAATGCCATCCCAGCAAAGCCAATGTAGTGGTTGATGTGCTCAGTCAGAAGTCATCTGCACAGTTTTCCCATCTTGTGACACGGCTAAAAGGATGGAAGTTACTCAATGAATAGTGTCATCTAGTGCCACTCTTAGAGCAACGTCAACTGGAGGTTTGCTTGCTACAGTAATGATCCAATCTACATTCTTCGATAGGATCAAAGAACTTCAGATGCATGATGCAGAGCTTATTGCCATCAGACAAGGGGTACTCAGTGGGCTCCAGCCAGATTTTTCTATTAAGGATGATGGGTCCTTATTATTTTGAGGCTGAGTGTGTATACCTGATTATAGTACCTTGCATCAGGAAATTCTCGGTGAGGCTCACAAGTCAGCATATGTTATCCATCCTGGGAGTATGAAAATGTATCAGGATTTAAAGAAGACATTTTGGTGGAATGGCTTAAAGTGAGATGTGGCAGAACATGTTACAAAATGTTTAACTTGTCAGTATGTTAAGGTCGAGCACAAGCACCCTGTCGGACTGTTACAGCCACTGCCCATCCTAGAGTGGAAATGGGAGAACATTTCCATGGATTTCATTCTTGGTTTGCCCTGTAGACAAAAGGGTTACAATGCAATTTGGGTGATTGTTGATTGTCTCACCAAATCAGTGCATTTCTTTCCTACAGCATGCGATATACAATGTCAAAATTGGTTGAGGTCTATCTGCGAGAGATAGTTTGACTACGTGGAATACCCATGAGTATTGTGTCAGATAGTGATCCTTTATATACCTCCTGATTCTGACAGAGTTTTCAAGAAGGAATGGGTTCCAAGTTAGAATTCAGTACTACATTTCATCCTTAGACCGACGGGCAGACAGAGAGGGTGAATCAGGTGATAATGGATATGCTATGGGCCTGTATGTAGGATTTCCAAGGATCATGAGATTAGCACTTACCCCTGATCGAATTCGCATACAATAATAGCTTCCAATCGAACATCGATATGGCACCATTCGAGGCACTGTATGGACACCGATGTAAATCTTTGATTAACTGGGAAGAAGCTGAAGAGCGTCTTATTTTGGGCCTTGCTTTGATAGAGAGCACTAATGCCATTGTTCATGTTATTAGGGAGAGATTGAAAAGTGCTCAGAGTCAGCAAAAGAGTTATGCCGATCTCAAAAGAACTAGTGTTGATTTTCAGGTAAGTAACCACACCTACAAGTTTCTTGATTTGTGCATTCAAGTACGTATCTTGTCAATGTAACATATACCGTACATATACCAGATCACGTCTTTATCAAAATCTCTCTGACAAAGGGCGTAGTGCGATTTGGGAAACGAAGGCAAGTTGAGTCCTCGTTATGTTGAACCCTTTCCAGTTTTGGGCAGAGTGGGTGAGGTCGCATATCGAGTTGCGTTACCTCCACATTTATCTAGTGTACACGACGTATTCAATGTATCTATGCTAAGGAAGTATGTCAGTGATCCAACACATGTGTTGGATTATTAACTGCTCGATATTCAGGAGGATTTCATGGTGATAGAGGAACCAGGTAAGATTTTGGACCACAGAGATCAAATCTTGAGAACGAAATGAATTCCACTAGTCTTAATCCAATGGAAGAATCATGGTTCTCCTGAGGCCACGTGGGAATGCGAAGCCGATATTCGCGCTCAATATCCTCACTTATTTACCTAAGGTATGCCATGTAGAGTTTACTTCATATGATATCCATATTTTTATCTGCATTGCCTTTATAAAGTAATGGTTCAAACTTACAGAATTAAATGAAAATTAATTTGTTACATCGTATATGATCTCCTACTATATACCAATGACATTGCTCGAACGGACAACACTTCAACTATGTCCAACCTGAGATTTAAACCTTCACTATAGAGGTAGTTCAACAAATTCGTTCAATATGTATATCAAATGAAATTTATGTGACATGTGGTTACATATGACTTGATTAGCACATAATTTTAACTGACGACTAATTATGTACGCTATATACATAACAACTGGTTCACCTAAAACAGGCACCTTAGACCCAAATTTCTGGTATATACATTTATTTAAACACCTATATTTCTATTTTGGATAAAATTAAAATTATTTGAAGTATAAATAAACATCAAAAGTATCATCCAATATTTTTAGCAGATACCCCAGTACGATTGACACATAAATGTGTTACAAGTTTGCACCAAAACATTTGAGAGCCTCAAAATATGGGCTAGTCAACATTTGACTGCCGTGTTGCGGCAAGGGATGGCTGGCCGCAGCAAGCATTGTCGGTTGTTGCGGCAACTACAACAGATATAGTGGGTCCGAGAACCCTCCTTTGGTCATTCTCTGCTATTCTGTTGTGGGGTCTTGGTGTTCCTTCCCCTCCCAAGCGCCACTTACCCCTGTTTAAACCACCCCAAATTGGCATAAAAAAGCCGTTGCATGTCAGAGATCCAACCTTGGCCAATCTCCATCATCTTCAATTTCAACCATTTCTTCCCCTTTTTGGTGTCTTAGTGAGGTAAAATCCTCATTCCTGGTTTTTATTGTTTCTTTTCCCTTCTTTATATTACCATGCCTCGGAAGATTATGGTTTCAAAACATATGCCCGTACGCCCAAAGGCTACGGCGAAATCGAAGGGCAAAGCCCCATCGACATCCCAAGACCAAATCGATCCACCCATGGATCATGAACAACCCGTTCCATGGTGGAACGCGAAGGCCATGGAACCATAGTGTCTTGTTGACGATTCACTGCTCATACAAAATGACCAGACTGCATGGTCTATACGGTACATTGAATAGGCGCGCTTAGACGCCTTATATCAGCCCATCCATACCCATTTTTACCCATGCCTTGTTTGTCCCTTTTACCAGAATTTAAAGGTTCTACCAATTATCGGCCAACTAGAATTTGAAATCGATGGTTGCAGATTTTATTTTGGCCAACAAGACATAGCACAAGCTATGGATTGTAGTGCAACCTTCGACGAGAGTCTCGGTCTGCGAACCTGTTAAGACCTAAAAAGTACCACTTTTCACCCCTTAACTTAACCTTTGATTAGACCCTTAGCCACCTAATAAGTTCTTGTTAAGTGTTTTATGTAGGTAATAACCAGCAGTGAAATAAGGCCAGGAATCCTGTTAAGGAGCCTGCTTTGGCACCAGATATCCCTCAGAAGAATGAACTCTAAATCCAGACCTGAAATGAGCCTCTCACAGCTGACCCAAGCTTTAGAGGATTCAGGAGAAATATGCCTCGCGCAGTTCAACTGAGCTTCCCAAGACTTTACAGCAACCTCTCGCGCAGATGAGTGAGTGAAGAGCTTCAGAAACTCAAACTCGCACAGCTCTCGTGAAGCTCAAGAGTAGAACACATCGCGCAGTGTCACGTAGTTCAAAGCAGACCTCTCTCAATCTCGCGCAGTTCGCTCAAAACGATTGAGGAGAGACAGATTCAGAAGATTCCCCGCGCAGCTGTCGCGCAGTCACCGCGGGATGCAATTATCAGAAGAAGAACACCTCGCGCAGTTCTCACGCCATTCAAGAAAGAAAACATCCTGGTGAAGACAAAGCCAACCTCACGAAGATCAAGTGAGAGATAGAAGCTCGCACAGTTCAGAACTCAGTAGAGCCTTGAGAGGTAACTCGCGAAGTCCAATAAAGAGAAGTGCTCGCAAAGTTCTCGCGCTGCCCAAGTTCACTGTAGCGAAGATCAGCCCAGCGAAGACCGAGCGACCTCGCGACTGCTTGAATTTCAACCCTGCGACAGTTGAGACTGTGTTTTCTATTCAGCCTCACGAAGCCCAATCCTGCGAGAGCGCAATTCTCTACCGCGGGACTGCCTGAAGAGCAAACCAAGGCAACCTCGCGACGGCTGAAGCTTCAGTGTCAAATCATCCTAGCGAAGAGCAAAGAGCTACCACGTGACAAGTCTGGGAAACTACAGCTACCTAGCGAAGCTCTAACCCTAAACTTCCATCTCTTCAGCAGAGGACCTTCTGGGTATTTCCAGCGATTAGGGCACGCACTCCCACGCTCAAATCTCCGTGCACACGCCTCGAGGCATCCAAGGATCATTATTAGGCTACGTGGCATCGTTAAAATTAGGGTTTCCTAACCCGAATGTACCGCCACCCCACTGCTATATAAACCCATACCTAGCTTAGGTTTATGTATCTGGGAACCCATCTCAGATTGTTTTTTCTTTTCTCTTTCTTTTTAGCAGTAAGTAATTTTCTTTTTCTTTCCTTCTCTCCATAGTCCAACACTTGCTGGCTATGCCTTTTTATGTGTTTTTGAATTAGATCAATGGAAGTTCTGTAATAGGATCTATACTTTGTGGGATTGGTATTTATGTGTGAGATGCTCTGTGCAGGGCTGTTGCCTTGTGATCCGCCATTGCTTGGGCTGTGTTTCAAAGCAATGGAGGACTAATTCTAAGGGCCATTCAGATCCAAGTGACCTGTGTGTCTGGGCTGTCATGGTCCTACAGCCTTAACCCCACCACAGGACCCACTAGATCTTAAATCCCCATGGGAGCTTGGGCTGGTAGCCTTGTGAGCATGGTGGTAGCAGCGATATTCTTATTTTGTTTTGGGCTCCGTGAGGAGGATAACCTCTGGGATAGTCTGTGACCATTTAAGTGGATAAATTATAGCCTTAAGGTGATTCTAATCCACCGATCCAAGATGGATCCTTCTTCTTTACACCTGAGCTTGTAGAAGCCTGGTGAGAGATTGTACAGAGGCAGACTCCCCTATATTTGTATAGATCCACCATCAGATGTTGGATCTGATCTAGTTATAGAGATTGTAGGCTGGTGACTGGACCATTGTAGCCTCGCTCAAGCAATGGACAGCTAGATCGAAGGTTGTACTCAATCTCTTGCTGGTTCTATGTGTCTAGGCTATCATGGTCTTACAGCCTTAGCCCCACATAGAGAACTTTAGAGGTTGAGGTTCCCTAAGGATTCTTGAGCTGGTAGCCTGGATGAAATAGTGCCTGCAATGATTTACTTATTATGTTTTGACCCATCCCTGGATAGTGGTTCCCCTATGGGATAATCTGTGATCATTTAAGTGGACAGGTTATAGCCTTAAGGGTGGAATCATGGCAGAGTGATGGGTTGGATCCTTTCTCCTCAGTGGTGATAATGTAGCCTCTGGACAGGATTTCTATAACATCAGATCTGAATCTGAGTTACAAAACTTCTCTGACCTTGGCTCAATAACGCACTTCTCACCCCTTTTATACTTATTTTCCACACTCCATCCATCCTCTCAACCCTTTCTATAGTTTAGATATTAAAATACTTAGAATAAGTGACCTCAAACTCCCCTCCTTCTAGGACTGCCAGATCTGTAGACAGATCTGAAGGGACTACTAGAGATGGCTCCCTTGGAGCTCTAGATCACCTTTCCCTGTGGGACAAACTCTTACTTATCCAAACTTGCTACAAAGGACCCTGTATCTTGCGAGTCTAGGGCTTCTGAGTTGTGCTGGATTCACCCCCTGTTTTACTCTGTCTTTGATTTTTAAATAAGTTTCACCACCAACTAATAATGTAAGCACACCAAAAGTCATCAACAGAACCCCACACCTAAAAGATGTGAAATTCCATCACATCACTACCAAAATGACTGACGGACAGACCTCTTCTACTCAAGGTCTTTCAGTTCGATGTTGTTAGTTACCACAAAATATGTGATTTCTTGATTGTGTCTTTAGATGCAATCTCTACCCGATGCAGCATGACACAGTGTCGTGATGCTCTCTTACGAGCTTTATTTCCGATCCTTGAAAACCGATGAGTAAACGCCCCAAAGGTTGTATGGGAGGGCATGAAATATGCCAATATTTATCTTCAGAGTAATGTCCCTAGTCCCATGCCTGCATGCCCTTACCCACGTTTGATCACCCGGCTCCTAGAAGGTCGTCACGATTCTGTTAATAGTGTGCCTTATCAAATTCCTCTTGGTGAAGAAATCTACACCGACAATATGCGAGTATTTACCCCTCCAATTTGGAAGAATGTGTATCAACGTTCTCAACAGGCAGTGAAAAACTGCCTAGCACAATAAATACGTGCTCCACCCAAACCGTTCCAAGCTACACCATCTGCACCAACCTAAGAAATCCCGTTCCAAGCTTCGGAAGTGACTTATACCATTGCTGATCTTGCACGGCTCATGCGCGAAAACAATGAACAGACCCTTCAACAATTTGACAATCTCTATCGGAATCACTATATGCACCATCAACGTGTCGATTATATTGAGGAGGCCACTAATATTATGATGGAGCATACCTTCAAGACCGCCGCAAGTCCTTACATTGGACAGGAAGAAAATTATGTATCTACATACACCCAAAATGCAGCCTTGTTAGTGTCAGAGCTTCAGCAGCAGGATGTTGAACCATCCTCAATTGGTCAGCAGCAGCCTAGTGCACAGCCTGGTAAGTATATATACCCCACTTTTATATCAGTTTTGTCATTCTGCACCTGATTTGGTATGAGATGAGTTACTATCTCGTCCTATGTGTCTTTGTTTGTCTACTTGTAATTACATTATTTTCTCTTGTGCCACACGTATCATGATCTAACATAGTAAATATTGTTTATGAATCAGTTGATGATTGCGTTTTGATTTTATGCACCATTACCACGCCATCTACTATTAATTCTTACTGATGAATGATATCGACCATGACCTGCTTCCATTTCCAGTCTTCAATTATTTTCGAGGATGAAAATCCCTTAAGTAGGGGAGAATGTAATAGATGCCCTATTTTCAACCCACACCAGTTGGTATGGACATGGGTCTGGTTAAGCGTGAGCGTAACACAAAAGACTTCAGTAGTATGGTGTTAAACCTGATATGCATGGAAGGTCCTTCGAGGTCAGTAAAATTTGTTATGAAAAATCCGGTCCGTCATACACGTAAAGTTAGTAAAGTACACTGAGTAAAACTGCCAGCTTATATATATATATGTGCCTTAACTAATACATAGAGTCCAAGTTCATGGATTACTACACGTAAGTGAAGCCAGCCCATACACCTCCACATGTAAACAGGTTTACACTTAAATACCGCAACAATCTATAGAATATATCTAACCCATGTGTATGAGCGTTGTATTCAGGTTAAGCCTATTTTGGCTTATCTGCCTATATAAGTAAATGCCCGTATGGGCATTGCATGATATTCTAGCCTAAAGGGCTTATACACTGAAACGGTGTCTAAGGCTTAAATGCGAGGGATGCCTGATTTGTTTTTTATGGGTATACACTCAACAATAGTGTTGGCTTTACATGGAATGCCAACCCTTAAGAGCTTATAAGCTCCTTGCATCAGCTCTTGACTACACAATTGTATGAGTCATCATGCAAACCAATGCACGCAAAGTCTAGCTAATCCATTATAAAAATGCAATAGAGCATTCTTCAGATTCTTGTTTCCATTCCTGCGCAAGCCAACCCTATAGATACATGAAGTTGCAGCTAGTTATACCAAAGCCAGTTAAGTAAATCTTAGTAATTTAAAGAGAAAAGAAACTATTGCTATTTAACCCCACTTCCAGTGTAACCTTGTACACCACCTTAGAACCTTATATCACAAAGAGACCCGACGATACGGTCACGTGAGTTCGGTTCTCATTCTTCGAGCTCGGCGAACTCGATACCAATTTGTCATAGTCATAACCTCGTGTTCACCAAAAGGTATGCAGTTCATTTACAGTAAAATTTTAGGGTCGTTTATGCCAATTTTACAAGACTTTAATCAACAGCTCTGAGCTCAGATTGTGTACATGAAGTCTTAGTTCAGATTATGCCTGAATGTTTCAGAGTCAAGAATGCCATTGATTGCAATCCAAACCTCCCATACTAGTTTTTGGTGTCTAACATGAAAGAAATATCAGATAGACCCTTATATATGGTACAAAGGCCAGCAAAACAAGTGACTTCAAAAGCAAAAGAGAGCCTCAACAGACAACACGACAAGTCAGGTTCTCAGGCTTACCACGACAACCTCACAAGGTTACCGTGGTAAGGTGCTCAGATGGTGAGCTTACCGCGGCAACACTGTGGCTTATAGAGGCAAGCCTATGTCTGGGCCCGTGTGTGTGTGCTTATGATGTCATGTGTAGGCACTGCATCCTTGGGTATGAACTGTGTATGGTGCTCCATATCTAGAGTCTAAGTGGCCCAGTAAACTGCTAAAGCCACTAAACTCATGCATGTACCTCCTAGACCTTTGGTGCACATGACAAGATCGTCCTGATAGCTGAATGCATGCATGCATACAAGTATAACCAGTAATACGCGAGCTCCAGATTTCGGTAGGGAGTTTACATTGTTCTTTTATATTTTGTTTTTGAATTCATCATTGAGTAGCATGATAGTATAGGTATAATTATGCCTACATTAGCTTTGATCCCATATGCTAGTCTTAGTTTCAGTTGTTATGCATATACTAGTTTTGCTATTCTAAGTATACTAATTCTCTGATGATAGTAGATGCTATAGATATTTATACCATGAACTTCGATGATCGATATAGGATTATCTGATCAATATGCCAATTTAGTTTACTGGATAGTATCTTAAGGCAGTTTTAAATGATTATTCTCATGTTGATTAGTCCTGACATGAGTGGAGTTGTATGCACTATAATGATGACAATCACTTTTATAGAAATGAACTCATGTCAGTTGAAATGTATATGCTACTAATCACAAAATAAAGTTTTGCTTTCTGGCTGAAGGTTTATGCTAAATGATATAATGATAACAGATAATGCTAAATTAGTTAGAAGGAATGGTTCTGAGTAATGCTATATAGTGAAAAATAATACTACGTTTAGTATTGATATCTGCTTATATGAAATCTGCTCTCGATGTTCTCATCTACCATGCATTATTCTTGATGTCAAGTACTTGTTGTGCTTCATTTCTAAACCAAGTGATCCCGCTAACTCGGGAGCTTTACTCGGTATATCTTGACAAGTGATCGCGCTAACTCGGGAGCTTGATTTGTCTTGGTCCAAGTTATCCTGCTAACTCGGGAGCTTGATTTGTCTTGGTCCAAGTGATTCTGCTAACTCAGGAGCTTGACAAGTGATCCCGCTAACTCGGGGGGCTTGATTGTATCGGTCCAAGTGATTCCGCTAACTCGAGTGCTTGACAAGTGATCCTGCTAACTCGGGAGCTGGATTTGCTTGTTTCTTGTACATGTACATTTTACATCTGATAGCTTGTTTAAGCTAAGATATGTCAGCAGTTTGATTTTTGTTCAGCATGTTTTCTCGTGTCCGGTACACCATGATTTCTTGCATTTATGATTGTTCAAATATGTCAGCATGTATCTTATTCGCATGATACGGAATTATTTATGCTATACTTTATGCTTTGTTTAGTATTTTATGCCTCGAGAAGTGAATTTGTTAATCTAACATACAAAGTAGCACTATAAATTTCTTTGTTGAGCTTTGATGATAGCTCATCCTATGACTTCAATGACTTAGCTGTAGATCCCGATCCAGAGCACGAGGGGGATCCTACTTACCAACCAGATGAGGAGGAAGAGGAGGAAGACGAAGAGGGCGAGGAGGAAGAATTTGCTGAAGAATAATTTCCAAATAGGTTGAGAAAGAGAGGGAGATGTCTTTTAAAAACTTGTATAAACCACGTATGATCTTTTATTTTGAGATATTTTATACTACGTGTATATATTTTCTTTCCATTGTTTAGATGATGGGTGGCCGTCATTGGTGGAAAGCTATACATCATATCTGTTAGCCTTGTTTATAGATCTTGATAATTACTATTTAGATGAGTAAATATCAGTTTTTCCATATTCTATCCTGTCAGAGTTATTTAAATTGCTTCCGCATTTGCATTACTTTGGACATGCTTATATGATAGGATCATGTTAGGTTATCCAACGACGCGACCTTTCCTATAACAATAAAGGGAAACGTTGGGTTGTCACATGCAAGCCCCCACTCCACTTAAAGTGTGACCAGTGATGTGTTTCAGCATCCATAAACATCTATTGTTGGCGATCACATCTACATAGGTATCCTCCATTTAGAATTCGCCTTTCTTTATTTTTCTGTACTTAATTATTGTCCTTTTATTATTCTAATATATCATTGCAGGCGCACATAAATATTTTCCTATTATTATTTTATCGCTTTATTATTCTATTGCTTTCTGCCAGAGTCCATGTGGACTGAATTGGGCCACTTATCTCGGGACCGAGAGGAACCCAAAAAAAGTGCATACCAACAGACTAGCGATTACGATAGGACTTTTTTTCGCTAAGGTTGCCCCAGTTTAATTAATTTGATTTTTTATTTCCTTGCATTATTTAATTTATTTTTCTTACTATTTTTATTTTCTTTGCTTTATTTTATCACTTTTTACACACACTCACCTGCATACTCAATTTTTACAAACATAAAATAACAAAACACAAAAAAAGTAAAAATAAAAAACACAAAAAAGTTTTAAAATAGCCGGCATCAGAAAATTAAGCTTTAATGATATCGACCCACCCTCATGGGACCTCCCAAGAGATCCTGAGTATAACATTAGGCCGTCTCTCTAGATAGCCCATTGTCATGCCCAGGTAAATACGATCAGTCAGAGCGAAAAATACCCCTTCGCTCCACGAAACACAAATCACAGTAATAGCAGTAGAGAAAGTGACGACAGACAAAACTCCACCACTAGTCAAGTTATAGACCACACTGCCAGTGTAGTCACAAAAGGAGGAAAAGAAGCCGACGCATTGCTCCAATCCCTGACCGACGTATATAGAGCTACAAGAGACCAAAGACATGTTATTCCGAGGAATAGATAAGAGGAAAGGACACCGACTCCTCCGCATGCTCCGACTCCACCGACACATAACACACATACCCTTAGCACCTCCTATGACAACTACCAAGGACAACCCTCTCCCGAGACACCTAGAAAAGACACCACCATAAACATAAACGACCTCCATCGATTTTTAGAGAACTACATGGCTAAGAGGGAATTCTCAAATTAGTCCTTTGGATTGATATCAACTTCACTATACCTGCTAGTTTTAAACCACCAAAATTCAACAAATACAATGGTACAAGCAATTCAAAATACCACTTGGCCCTATTTTGTAATGATTGTCGACCCGTACGCAAGAACCAGGGCCTTCTATTCCACTACTTCCAACGATCACTAGAAGGAGAAGCCCTTGATTGGTTTGTTTCTAACGGAAATTAAGACATTCGAAGATCTGGCCGACTGATTCCTAAGCCAATACCAACACCTAACTCATAAAGAGGTCAGTCTCATTGACTTGATACACACAAGACAAGAGGACGACAAAGACTTCTCAACATTCGCCAACTGCTGAAGAAGGTTCGCCGTCCAAACGGGGAATCAAATAAAAGAAAGCGATGCGATAGAAATCATCATTGACCACACCCGAGAGCCTCTCCGGAGTGTTCCCATCCTAAGTGACTACTCCGATTTCACTAACCTTTGAGAATGCGCTTCATGCATAGAGCGTCGCCTGAAGAATTGAGACCTCAATCTCTCCACCCTAACATCCAATGAATCTTCTAACGACCTTGGGACAAACACCCTAAACGAGACTCTAGACTCCGAACAAATTAACATGAACCATGAATAAAACCAAACAAACCCTCAACCATACCACCCATCTGACCAAGCTCAAGATTTATACCCAAACCAATACCCTGACTAAAACCATTTACCACACACAGACCGAGATCAACACCCTCACTGACCTTTATACAATAACCAATACACGAACCTGTACTATGATCAAAATCAACTCCCTGACAGTGCGCATGCTAACATCACCTATTACAACCCATTTTTTGATCCAACTCCACTCGCATACGAGATAGTACACTCATTCACTCCTGCCCCATTCCACCCAGCTAGACTGATTTGCAAAATTGAACCTCCCTCAGACTATGTCCATACCATTCACTCCCAACCAATTAGCCTTGCCCCACATACCTAATAATGTGAAATTACCTTTGACCCTGAACCGGTCACTGAGATCACTAAAATTTAAACTATCATTGAATCCACCCCTAAACTAACTCAACCCATCACCAAACTCATCGTCAAGCTCAACGCACTTATCTCTGAACCAACTCAACCTACCCTTGAACTCAACAGCCTACTGACCAGCATACCAATCCCCACGCTACTTCAGCCGACACCGAAACCAACTCCCCGACCATTTCCTAAACAAACTCCCCCACCAATCCTAGAAGGAATTCTAGAACTAATCTATCCATATACTTGTTGATTACTTTATGCTAGCAGAATTTTATTGCAAAATTGGATAAAAAATGCAACAAAAAATAAAGGAAATGGAATGGTCTTTAGCACAAAGCACAGCCTGCAAGATACAGGGCTGTTGTAGCAAGTTTTAAAAGTAAGTTTGTCCTTGGGGAAATGTGATCTAAATTTTGTAAATCTCCATATCTGCTATAGATCTGGAAACCAATTCCTAAAAAATCAAGGAAAATTAGGAAGAAGTAAAGAATTTGGTTGTCACTTTAAACTAAGAAAAAAAACAAATTTAAAAACTAAACTAGAGGTGAGTAAAAGAATGATTTAAAGATGAGAGTAAAAGGTTTGGTAAAATAAAAATCAAATGTGGAGAATTAACAGCTTGGGATCAGTCTCACTATGAAATTGATTTGTCAGACAACAGAGCAAAGGATGGATCTGCAGCCATCCTTCATTTGGCTACAAGCTCAAATGCAAGGTAAAACAATCCAGATCTGCCCTGAGATATGGATTAGTCCTAGGGGTATTTTCTGTCCACTAACATGGTCACAGAGTATCCCATGGATATAATCTAGTCACGGGGGATAAATTTGGAACAATAAAATCACTATAGATGCTATGAATGCAAGGCTACAAGCTCAGGCATCCATAGGAGCATAAAATCTATGGAAATTTGATGGAAATCAAAAGATCTATAGATTAAATGAAACTTTAAAACCAGTAATTCATTGATCTAATCAAACTTACAACAAATTGCTCTCTGATCTGTAGTCTCTGCACTCTCCAATCCTCACACAATCCTCTCTCACCACTCAATTTACAGATCTACTTCACCCTAGCTGTTATAGGAATTTAGCCAACCATGGTTGGGCTAAAGAGAGAATAGAAAAGAGAGAAGAAGACTACAATTTAGGTGGAAAAACTAACTCAAAATTGCTCAAACTCTTGATGCCCTGCCTCTGTTGTATTCCCCCCTATTTATACAAATTCTCAAGTGCCTCAGATCTGATTTGGCCAATCAGAGAAGGAGGGTATCAATTCTGCTAAAACCCTTCTGATGTTGCTGAATTTCCATAGAGCATTTCCTCCAATTTGTTAGACTCAGTTGAGCCCACATGAGGCAGTTAGATAGGAGGTTCCTTTGGAATTCCAAAAATTCCCACAAAGATTGTCAAATTGTTGCTGAACATGTGCATCAAGTGATTGAGGCATCATGTCTTTTAAGAAACTTCAGAAATCGCACCTTGACAAGTTTAGAGTACCTCTCGACAAGTTCAGAGTACCTCTCGCCAGGTCTTCGACAGGTGTAAAGCTTCAGGCACAACCTCTCGACAAGTTCAGTGCTTCAGTACCTTGATCTAGGTAGGTTCACATCACCCTTCGACAGGTGCTCGATAGGTTCTAGATGAGTTGATTTCATCCTTTTACACTTCGCGAGGTTGGTTGGCTTCAGGTAACCTCTCAACAGGTTTGGTCCACTGGTCGACAGGTTCATTCTATAATACATGGAACCACTTGATAGGTTCATTGAACTGCTCGAGTTCACTTGTGAGCTTTAGCAACTGTTCGAATGCTTCATTAGACTGCTCGACAACTTCATGCAACCTGTCGGCAGGTTGTTTCAACAGCTTGAATGCATCCCTTGTGAGCCTTTGCTGCTGATGACCTCAACTGTCATGCCTGGGTCTTTTTGCCAGTCAAGGGTTGGCTGTGCTTTATCTCCTTTTTTGCCTTTTATGCATAGTTTTATGCACTTTGTTGTACATTATTTCCAACTATAAAACAACACTCAAAATCACCTTATTAATCAGCTCGGAGGCCCATCAAAGGTCAGGTTAGGAGGTAAAAAATGGCATTTTTCACTGATTAACACACCCCTGAACCTAACTTTGCTAGTCCTCGAGCAAAGCAAAAATTAGAAAACATTTATTGAGAACAGTAAATGCCACTTTTGTAGGGAGCACAGATGCATTTAGCATATGCATCAAGCCTTTTAAACCCCTAGGTGATCCCTAGTGGAGCAGTGAAGTCTCCTGAGTGTTTTCAGTGAAGGTACCCACAAACTTCTTTGTGAACAACAGTTAAATCAAGCGCACAAAGTGAAAAGTTAGATTTCAACAAATTAAGCTTCATTCCACACCTTGCTCTTTCAAATTAAGAAGTTTTTAAAGCAGTACATGTAAACAATTTTAATACCTAGATCTTTATGTATATTCACTACAACCAATCTAAAAATATCAAGAGTATATTATGTGCAAATCAGTATACAAATTACCACTAGTTTGAAAATCTGGTTCAGACAATGCCCTAATAAGTCCAATCTCATATCTAATTCTCACTAGGGCATATTCTCAAAACTGAATTTAAAGGTGTTCAATTTCACTCCAACTCAAGAGCAATTATAGCCCTCAAATAGGACTGCAAGCATGAGCATAGGCATGGCTACTAAGTCTTGAAATTCTTTAGCTCTTTTCACTGTAGATCAAATAGTTCTTCATCTCCACATGACAACTCAATCTATTTCAGATCAGTAAGGTCTTTTTATTGGGTTGTAATGTGACTTATGGTTGAGGTTAAAAGAATAAAGGGAAATTAAGGATCCAAAATTTAGAAATCAACCAAGGAGAGGAAGTAATAACTCCACCTTCTTCATTTCAACACAACTCTATCTTCTTTTTGAATTTTTAGAGCCAAAGTGATTAGCTTCTTCTCTTCTTTTCAAATTTACCAATGAAGTACTTTCTTGACTTCTCTTTCTCTTTTTGGTTTGTTTTTCTATTTTATTTTATGGGCTGAAATGCCACAACAATACAACTGACACACAACTGTCATCAAATGTCCTTTCTTCCTCTTCCACCAATATGAAACCAACTCCACCTTCTTCAACTTCTTCTCTTTTAATTTCTGAAATCTCAGAATAAGGGTTAGGATGCATTAGGTCACTAAGGGTTGGGCTTAAGTTTTTAGGTTGTTGTCAAAGAAAAATGGATTTTTAAAGATCAAATGGTATGTATCAAGGGCAGTTCAAAGGGTAGGGATTTTTAGGCTCAAACTATCCAAATGAAGGACTTACATCATGTCTTTCGTATCATGAGTACTGTCAAACTGTTTCAACTTGGAGATGCATAGCTTCTAGTGAAAAAGAGGTTGATTCAATCAGTCCTTAAAGCAGAGAAAAAATTGTTAAAACACTCTTCAAAGAACTTTGTTTTAATAGGCCCAAATCTCATTGGGTCTAGTCTTCCTTTGCACTCATAAGGCATGTTCTTACCTTCTTCTCTCCTTACTGGTTCACTATATATTGATTATGACGAATATTTCTTGATGACCCCCTTCATGGAAGTGTTGAATTTTAAAAGATCCTAACATTAAACAATCTACTATCCTTTTTCAATTCTCCCTTGTTCAAATTTGCTTAGGTGAAACTTTGCTTTATTTATTTTGATCCTACTAATCACTACTGTACTTAGCTTAACTATTTCAAATGTCTACCCTGCCATACCCCCAAACCTATGAGAAATAGTGTCCTCTCTGATTTAATGAAAAGAAGGTAGTAGGGTAGGAATAGAACTATTCAAGAAGAAAATTTAATGTACAAAAGGAAGAAAGTAGAAGGCATAGCTAATAATAGAAAAGAGATATTTGATTTAACAAAAAGTAATGATAGAGAAGCAAGAATATATACAAAAGATGGCACACAAATAAAATCCTAAGTACAAAATTTATACAACACAGAAAATTTGAAGTACAAAGTGGTTAAAAGTTTAAAAACATCATACTCCTAGTTTGAATCTGAACTTTAAAAAGTAGTTTGGTGATGCTCTGCAGTTAAGAGGGCTCTTTGAAAGACACTCCAGTAGATGAGGGTGGGTGAATGACTGAGATGGATTTTTCGAGTGTGTCGACAAGTCTTCCCAACATCTCTGATTTTTACTTTTGCTCTTCATATAAATTGAGGGTGTCCATCAACAAATGCTCCCACTTCCTCTTCTCCCCTCTATGATCCAACTCCAACTAGTCAATTTCAGCTACTAATGGCCGCTTTACCAAAGTTTGAAGCTCAGCCATCCCTCTTATGACATCTCTGTGGATATAAGGGTTGGCAGCCACAACTTTTTTTAGGGTGGCAAATGGGGGCACAAGGTTTGACGATGCCAGGACCGTGGTTGAATATGATGGGATAGCTGAAGGGAGTAGATGGGTTGTTGGCAGCCCCTCCTCTAAAGGTTCTATTTGGGTTTAGGTAGAGGTTAGGGTGGGGGAAATAAGGGGCATATCCTCCACCTCAGTTTGGGTGGAGCCAGGAACAAGGGTGGGAGAAAGAATAATGGGTACCTCCTCCTCAAAATTTGTCTAGGTGGAGGAGGAGGCATAGGTAAGGGGGGCAAGGACCAGCTCCTCTAAATCAATGTCTGTCTAAGTGGTAGCAGTGGTAGTGGCATCAGAAATGGAAGGCTGTGGAGAGGATACATGAACAAGTAAAGGGATAAGGAGTTGGGAGGTTATGGTAGATGGCAGTAGAGTGTATTGAAAGGAATGGAGGCCGATTTGCATGACAGATTGGTTCTCAGTGTTGGTATGGAGCTGAGATTGGATAGATGTGAGAAGGGAAAGGATTTGGGCAAATGAGTTAGGTAGGGATTGGGTAATAAGCTGGGTAGGTGAAATAGGAATAAAATGTGAGGTAGTGGCATGTTGGAAAAGGTCAGGCTATGGAGAATCAGGAAGAGGGGTGTACTCATACCCAATATCCTCCACAATGGAGTCAATTAGGGTAGAGTACCCCTCAGTAGTAAAGTGCTCCGGGTCCTGTGTATGGATATGTGAGAGAGGTAGGTATGTCAGTGGGGATGAGGGGATCAATATCAGATGGGATGTAGGTGAATGATGAAGGTGGGTCAGGAATTATAGGTTCTGGGCTTGGAATAGATGGGCTAGGTATACTGGTTGTAGGTTTAGGTGGGTGAGGTTTTCTGTGGTATGTTGTCCTAATAATGGTGAGTGTGGGCAAGATTAATGGATCAATGGTAGGAAGAGCTGACATATGGAAGGTTGTAGTGCTGAGAGATATGGGTGCAAGTATGGAAGGTATGGAAGATGGGGGATTGGATGAAGTGATAGGGGTTGGCACCAGTCCCATAGTAGATTCAACTGAGCTAGTATGTGTAGTTGCAATGCTAGCATCCACTGTGGTGGCCGCAGTGGCTTCCCCTAAAGTACCGTCAACATGTTTCTTCCTCCTTCCAATCAGGTTCATGGTGGTTGACCACAACTTCTTCCCAAACTTCAAAGGAGGCAAATCCTCAGTAGGTTCTCCCTCTTTGAACACATACTTCCCCTGCCTCAACAAAGCAGTTATGATTCTACTATAGGGTAATTCTGACACCATCTGCCTTTTCTGGATTTTTTCATGAACATTCTGGATTCCTTTGAAAATCAATTCAGGTGCATTCAAAAATTATCCTTGGGAGAAAAAAATAAAGGGCATCCACTATAGGGGACCTTCTCTCTTGCTGATGCCCACTCACAAAAACATTCTTTCTGAGAATGTTGTCCATAAACAACAAACAAGGCTCCAAATCTCTCCTCATCAGAGATTCACTAGATCCAGCAATACCATGAGTCAAATGATGAGCCATATCCCTAAAGGATACACTGTCAGGGGTATCTAACCCTCTAAATGGATCATTTTAAAAAGAAATCCCCATCACCAGTCCTATGTCCTTGACATCCACCACTCCTTCCCAGTCATCAATCAACACTACAATCACTGGTTCAGATGGCCCAAGATATTCTTCCAACCGAATATTTTGAAAAAACAATTTCACCCACCTGGGGTATACTCTTTCCTTCAATGGAATCAGCAAGGGCTTCAAAGCAACCTTCTCTAAGTAAGCCATGGTTCTACTCTCTACCTGAGTAAAGTAACGGATGTCAAATGCTAACTCAAGTATCAGATTCAAGGCATCCATAAATTCATTTGGAGTTGTAAGTGGGTTAAATTCAGCCTCGGGCTCAGGAATCACAGGTACCTCCCCATTCATGCTCTCATTGGCTTTGGGCTTTTTGGATTTGTTAGACTTCACAGGCTTCTTGGATTTGTTAGACTTCACAGGATTCTTGGACCCAAATGTCTTACTCAACTTTCTTTTAGCAGGTGGGTCCACTTGCGACTGAGAAGAAGCTAGTTTGCTAGATTTCCTAGTTGATTTGGGGGAGGGTTGAACCAAATTTGACAGAGATTCCTCAAATTGATTAGGGTCGGCCATTTGAACACATAGAACCTTCACAAATCAACACAGCAAAGTCCTATTCCACTTTAAACCAACTCTTCACCCACAGAGAGCCAAAATCATAAAAATGCAAAATTTAAAAGACAGAATGTGAAGAACTCACCAAAAATCTAGGGTTTCTCTGCAAAGGAAGCATAGTGTACCAAACCAACATCTACTAGGTACAAAATGATGACTTTTCAATGCTGATCCAACTGGTAAGAGCAAAGAGCAGATGGAAGAGTGACTGGTGAGCTTGACAAGAGAGACAGTTGAATTCGTGAGGAAGAAAAGAGGAATTTCAAGTAGAAACAAAGAATGCCCAAAAATAAACCTGTCGAAGGGTTTTAAAACCAAAACATGATTTCAACAAGTTAAAAATTCCAAGAATGTAGTACTCGAGAGGTTCGTGAGTAGTTCAGTTTAACCTGTCGAACGGATGAACCCATCGAAAGCACAGAGAGCTCCAGAATGAAGAGTTCGAGGGCTTCGTCCATCCTCTCGACAAGTACAATTCTTCAAAAAAGAGGATTCGATAGGTTCCTTTAACCTCTCGACAGGTTCCTTTACCTATGTGCTGTTCATCCCTCCTCAAAAATCAAAAGCCCACCTCAATACCAATAAAAGCTTAAGTAATTCTCAGACATTATACAGACAAAACTATAGAATTATTAAAAGTAATAAAAACAAAATAACAGGAAGCTATGGTACAAAGTATACAGAGCTGTAGATCACTCATTGATGGGAGGCTTTTGAAAATTAATGGTTTCAGCAGGCTCCATTGTGTTTTCAACACAAATTTTCAGCCCCTAGCCATTCACTTTCATAACCCTTCCATTAGTGGGGTTCATGATCTCAATAGCTGTAGATGGGGTTACATGCAGCATAATGTAGGGTCCATCCCATCTGGATTTTAACTTCCCTGTAAAAAATTTAAGTTTAGAATTAAGAAGACATACCTTGGTCCCAACCTCAAAGTTCTTTCTCAACATGTTTTTGTCACAGAAAGCCTTGATTTTCTCTTTGTGGATCCTTGAATTTGCATAAGCTTCCATTCTCAAATCCTCCAATTCTGAACACTGTAAATTCCTGTGCATGCCTACAGCAGTTAGATCAAAATTTAATGCTTTGATGACCCAGCTGGCCTTGTGTTCTAACTCAACTGGCAAATGATAGACTTTGCCATATACTAACCTTAATGGGGACATACCAGTGGGGGTCTTATAAGCAGTCCTATAAGCCCACAGTGAATCAGTTAACTTCAGTGACCAGTCCTTCCTATCAGTCCTCACAATTTTCTCCAAAATATACTTGATTTCTTTGTTAGAAATCTCCACTTGCCCATTGGTCTGTGGGTGATATACAGTAGCTATTCTATGTAACAGACTACTTTTTAAGCAGACTTTCAGAGTGTCTGTTGCAGAAATGACTCCCTCCATCATTGATGACAGCTCCAGGGGTGTCAAATCTAGAGAAAATATTGTTCTTCAAAAATTTGAGGGCAACTGTATGGTCATTGGTTCTTGTGGCAATAGCTTCTACCCATTTAGACACATAATCCACAGCCACAAGAATGAAATTAAACCCATAGGAAGGAGGAAATAGACCCATAAAATCTATCCCCTAGATGTCATATAGTTCTATAATAAGGATGGGCTATAATGGCATTGAATCTCTCTTGGAAATGCCTCCCATCCTTTGACATCTTGCACAGGCTTTGCAATGTACATGGGCATCTCTGAACAAAGAGGGCCAGTAGAACCCACATTGCAACACTTTTGTTGTTGTCTATTTCCCACTAATGTGACCTCCACTGGCCTGCTCATGGCACACAGAAAGAATGTTGTGGAGCTTACTTTCAGGCACACATCTCTTAACAATTTGATCTGCACAATGCTTGTAAAGGTAAGGGTCCTCCCATAGAAAATTTTTGACCTGAGAGAAAAACTAGTCTTTGTTCATTTTGGACCAATGAGGGGGGATCATTCCAACAACAAGAAAGTTCACAATTTGTGCAAACTAGGGCACACTCATTGTGATGGCAAAAAGTTGCTCATCCGGGAAGGAATCATTTACAGGTATGTCTGCACAATCAGCCATTAAAATTCTAGACAAGTGGCCTACAACCACATTTTCCACATCCTTTTTATCTTTGATCTCTAGATCAAACTCCTGTAGTAGGAGGATTCATCTTATCAACCTAGGCTTGGCTTCCTTTTTAGACAACAACTATTTCAGGGCTGAATGGTCAGTGAACACAATGATTTTAGACCCTAAGACATAAGGCCTAAATTTCTCCAAGGAAAAGACAACAACCAATAGCTCTTTCTCAGTGGTGGTGGTGTAATTGAGCTGAGCATCAGCCAATGTCCTACTAGCATAATAAACCACACAAGGTAGTCTATCTTTTCTCTGCCCCAAAATTGCACCAATGGCTAAATCGGAAGCATCACACATGAGCTCAAAATGGAAGGAGTAATCAGGGGCTTGCATGATGGGAGCAGAAGTCAAATAGTTATTTAAGACCTCAAAAGCAATCAAGCACTCAGCAGTGCACACAAAAGGTACATCCTAACACAGCAGGCTGAACAGAGTTTTAGAAATTTTGCTGAAATCCTTGATGAATCTCCTGTAGAAACCAACATATCCTAAGAAAGACCTGACTTGTTTGATTGTTTTTGGAGGAGGCAAATGTGAAATCAGATCAATTTTTACTTTATCCACCTCAATCCCATTCTAGGACACAACATGACCAAGAATAATTCCTTGAGTTACCATAAAATTGCTCTCTTCCCAGCTCAATACTAGGTTAGTTTCTTCACATCTCTAAAGCACAAGGGATAGATGATGCAAACATTGATCAAAATCATCACCATACATAGAAAAATCATCCATAAAAATCTCAAAATACTTGTCTAACATGTCAGAAAAAATTCCAAACATGTATCTCTGGAAAGTAGCAGGAGCATTACACAGTCCAAAAGGCATCCTTCGGCAAGCAAAGGTGCCAAAGGGACAAGTAAAAGTTGTTTTCTCCTGATCTTCTGGATATACAGGGATCTGGTTGTAACCAGAGTATCCATCAAGAAGGCAATAGTAACCTTTGCTTGCTAACTTATCCAAAATATGGTAAATGAAGGGCAGTGAGAAATGGTCCTTCCTAATCATGGAGTTTAGTTTTGTGTAGTCAATACAGACCCTCCAACCAGTGGTTTCCCTGGTTGGCATTAATTCTCCAGACTCATTGGGTTCTACAGTGATGTCAGACTTCTTAGGCACCACCTGTGTAGGTGACACCCATTCAGAGTCAGAAATTGGGTATATTACTCTAGCATCAAGTAGTTTTACCACTTCCTTCATCACCACCTCCTGCATATGAGGATTTAACTTCCTCTGTATTTCCCTTGAGGGTTTGGAACCTTCTTCTACATGAATTTTGTGCATAAACACAATTGTGTTAATTTCCCCTAGATCAGCAATGGCCCATCCTATTGCTTTCCTATGCATCTTGAGCACAGAAAGTAGTTTTTCTTCTTGTTCTATAGTGAGGGAAGAAGAAATGATCACAGGCAATTTCTGATCCTGCCCCAAAAATGTATACTTGAGAGATTTTGGGAGCTATTTCAACTACAAATTAGGTGGACTGATGAGTGAAGGCAGCAAAAGTGCCTTAGAAGGTGAGGGAAGAGGCAGAATAGCAGGTTTCCAATGAGAGTGCTTTGCTGGCCCCACTGAAGAATTCATGGTTTTCACCTCTTCAATCAAATGTGTGGGGGCCTCCCCTTTAAAAGTCTTAGTCCAAACCTCCTCGAAAACATCAACAACATCATCCCAATTCAGCAACTTGGGTCTGGTTTCCTCAACAAGCTCATCAAGCAAATCAATCATGAAACAATCCTCACTTTCAAAGTGAGGTTGATTTATTATATTATAGACATTGAGCTTTACTTTCATGTTTCCAAAAGATACCTCCATCACCCCAGACCTGCACTTGATGAAGGCATTAGCAGTGACCAAGAATGGCCTGCCCAATATCACAGGAATTGAGGTAGTACACTTACTAGGCTACATGTCCAAAACCAGGAAATCTACTGGGTAAAAAAAAATTTCAACCCCAACCAGCACATCCTCAATAATGCCCACAGGTCTCCTCTCAGATCTGTTAGCCAGTTGCAAGACAACATGTGTAGGTTGTAAGTCTCCCAAACCTAACTTCTCATATATAGAATGTGGAACTAAGTTAATACTAGCTCCCAGATCTAACGGAGTTTTCTTAATCGTATGATCCCCAGTAATGCAAGGAATTGTGTGAATTCCAAGATCTTGGAGTTTAGCTGGGGTTGTTGCAATGGACAAAATCTGGTTTACTTTCTCAGTACAAAAGACTTTCTTGGATAGATGAATCCTAAATTGCCTTTTATGGGTACACAAATCCTTCAAAAATTTTACATAGGCTGGAACTTGCTTTATGGCATAATGCAAAGGTAAATTAATTTTTACTTGCTTGAAAGTCTCCATCATTTCCTATACTTTAGCATTCCCCTTATCAAAAGGAGAAGGTACTTGAAGGGCATGAGGAAATGATAGATGGGGTACTTGTCTCTCATTTGTAGCCTTTGTACTTTTCTCAATTTTTTCTTTGTTTTGATTTTCATTTTTCTGTTGGGACTCCATAGCAGCCCCTTTATTATTCATATGCTACTCCTGCATATTGCCATGGACTTTTTTCTCTTGTTCTGTATTCCTAGTGGTCTCAATGTCAACTTTGTTATCCACCAACCTGCCACTTCTTAAAGTAGTAATAGTCTTAGCTTCTTCATGAGTTGAAGAAGACTCACGCACCATATATTGACCTTTAGGATTGTTCAATGGCTGACGTGGCAGTCTACCCTCTTCCCTCCTAGTCAAAGTATTAGATAGCTAACCAAGATGGTCCTCTATCTTTTTAATGCCTTGGCTATGAGAATTTATAGTTTGGGACAAAGAGCTCAGGTTCTGTAATGAGGACAGAACTTGCTCCTCAAATGAGGATGCTCTAGTAGGTTGTGGGGCTAGTGCATTTTGATGATTAGATTGTGTCATTGGTTGTTGATATTGAGGCCTTGGAAAAAACAAATTCTGCTAGTATGGTTGGGCAAGTCTATAAGGCATTGACTGTTGTTGTTGGGGTTAAAAATTGTCTTGCCTCTACCTCAGATTGGGGTGATTTCTCCATGGATACCTAGCAGCCTATTACTGTCCATAAGATTGAGTAGCATTGGCATGCTCCATCACTAGCTCTGGGTACTGACCAACTGATGGACAGTCTTGAATAGAGTGTGTCGGGGATTGGCATATTAGGCATGCCTCCTCAATTTGTAAAACCATTTTAGGTTGCATCACACTCATCAACTTATCAAATTTCATGCTTAAAGTATCCACTTTTCTTTCCAGGTCATTGGACACATTGACCTCATACATCCTTCCTCTAGAGGTGGCTTCCCTTACTAATTTAGCTGAAGTCTCAATATCATTACGAGATAGAGACTCTTGCTGCATGGAATTTTCACTGATTATATCAAAAAGCTCCCAAGCCTCATCAGCAGTCTTGTGGAGATAAGTACCCCCACATGAGGCATCCACCGTATCTCTACTCTTAGGATCAATTCCTTGGTAGAAGTTTTGAACAAGTTGCCACTCAAGAATTTGTTGGTGGAGACATTTTTTAACAACTCCATAAACCTCTCCCATGCCTGATTGAAATCCTCAGTTGAGAATTGAGCAAAGGAAATGATGCTCTTCCTCAACTAGCTGATTTTAGACATAGGAAAAAATTTAGCCATGAATTGGCATTGGAGATCATTCCAAGATTGTATGTTGTTGGCTGGGAGCATGGAGGGCCAAGTTCTTGTTCTATACTTTAGTAAAAAAGGAAAGAGCCTCAGTTTGATGGCTTCTTCTCTCAAGTCAGCAATATTGAATGTAGTGCAAAGAGCAAGGAATTCATCAATATGCTTATAGGGATCCTCCTTGCCCAACCCATGAAATGAAGGCAGCATCTATATGATTGATGATTTGATCTCATAATTCCCTTGAACAGTAGGGAATTGAATGCAGAAAGGGGATGTATATGCCCCTGGTGCATTGAATTCCTTCAAGATTCTTTGTTGCTCCCCCATCACAAATGGTTCATAATTAACAATAGGTGTGTGTGGGAGATGCCTAGGTTTAAGAATCCTTTCAACTTCAAGATCTAAAGGGACAAGATTGAAGTTGAGGGATCTTCTAACAAGCATACAACACACACTATAAAGATAGAAACAACAATTTACAGCAGACAAACATCACAGACACAAAGTACCGTTGAAAAATAGAAAATTTGATAAAATGACAAAACTGAAACTATAATAAAAGGAATAGGAAATGCAAACTCAAACAAGATGTGCTCCAGCTGTAGGCTATGAACTGCTCTCCTGATTACAGCTTCAGATCTGAAATCAAATCCAACACACTACTACAGCAGCATTAATTCAAATACTATGACTACAAAAACTAAAACTAAGATTTACCAAACTTAGATCTACAAATCCCCGACAACGATGCCAAAAACTTGTTGATTACTTTGTGCTAGCAGAATTTTTTTACAAAAATGGATAAAAAATGTAACAGGAAAAAGGAAATGGAATGGTCTTTAGCACAAAGCACAACCTGTAAGATACAGGGCTGTTTTAGCAAGTTTTAAAAGTAAGAGTTTGTCCGCAGGGAAATGTGATCTAAATTTTATAAATCTCTAGATCTGTTATAGATCTGAAAACCTATTCCTAAAAAATCAAGGAAAAATAGGAAGAAAGAAAGAGTTTGGTTGCCACTTTAAACTAAGAAAAAAAAACTGATTTAAAAACTAAACTAGAGGTGAGTAAAAGAATGAATTAGAGAGGAGAGCAAGAGTTTTGGTAAAATAAAAATCAAATGTGGAGAATTAACAACTTGGGATCAGTCTCACTATGAAATTGATTTGTTAGACAATAGACCAGAGGATGGATTTGCAGCCATCCTTCATTTGGCTACAAGCTCAAATGCAAGGTAAAACAATCCCGATCTGCCCTGAGATATGGATTAGTCACAGAGTATCCCATGGATATAATCTAGTCATGGGGGATAAATTTGAAACAATAAAACTACTACAGATGCTATGGATGCAAGGCTACAAGCTCAGGCATCCATAGGAGCATAAAATCTATGGAAATTTGATGGAAATCAAAAGATCTAAATATTAAATGGAACTTTAAAACCAGTAATCCATTTATCTAATCTAACTTACAACAAAATGCTCTCAAATCTGCAGTCTCTGAACTCTCCAATCCTCACACAATACTCTCTCACCACTCAATTTACATATCTACTTCACCCTAGCTGTTAGAGGAATTTAGCCAACCATGGGGCTAAAGAGAGAATAGAAAAGAGAGAAGAAGAGTAGAATTTAGGCGGGAAAACTAATTCAAAATTGCTCAAACTCTGGAAGCCCTGCCTCTATTGCATTCCTCTCTATTTATACAAATTCCCAAGTGCCTCAGATCTGATTTGGCCAATCAGAGAAGGAGGATATCAATTCTGTTAAAACCCTTTTAATGTGGCTGAATTTCCACCAAGCATTTCCTCTAATTTGTTAGACTCAGTTGAGCCCACGTGAGGCAGTTAGACCAGAGGTTCCTTTCAAGTTCTAAAAATTAACACCAAGGCTGTCAGACTGCTGGTGAACATGTGCATCAAGTGATTGAGGCATCATGTCTTTCAAGAAACTTCAGAAATCGCACCTCGATAGGTTCATA
Source organism: Chloranthus sessilifolius (assembly GCA_021018995.1). Classification (NCBI taxonomy): domain Eukaryota; kingdom Viridiplantae; phylum Streptophyta; class Magnoliopsida; order Chloranthales; family Chloranthaceae; genus Chloranthus; species Chloranthus sessilifolius. Next base: position 55,038,943 of record CM037593.1, on the reverse strand, counting down.
GTACCTCTCGACAAGTTTAGAGTACCTCTCGACAAGTCTTCGACAGGTGTAAAGCTTCAAGCACAAACTCTCGACAGGTTCAGTGCTTCAGAACCTTGATCTTGATAGGTTTACAACACCCTTCGACAGGTGCTCAATAGGTTCTTGATGAGTTGATTTCAGCCTTTTACACTTCGCGAGGTTGGTTGGCTTCAGGTAACTGTTGTCGCTCCAAGTGTGCCATAATTATGTGCATTATGAATCAAAAATTAAACAATTAAAGAATGCTAGGTTATATGGATGTTAACTTGTGAAAGGGATATCAGCACATTGGGGCTAACACTGGCCTGCAAGATCAGGGCCAATTGTAGCAAGTTTTAAAAGTAAGTATTTCAAGATCGTCCACAGAGAAGTTTGTCTAAACTGAGAGATAAACCTCCAGATCTGTGCTACCAGATCTGGCTCTATAATTATCTAAAAACAAGAATAGATAAAAGAGAGTGTTGGATTGTCTCACATTTAACTATAAGCAAATAAAGAAAAGAACTAATTACATGATCCAGATCCGAGTTGGGGAGATGTTTAAAATAAGACAAATGCAGAAATAATAGCTTCATGTACTTTAGCCTCTGAATTTTAATGGAAAATCTGTATTTCAACAGAGCAGATTCAATCTTCATCTGGCTACCAGCACAGATGTAAGAGAAATAAATCCGAATTAAGGAATAGGTTTAGACTTATGGCTATGATCTGTCCAATGGTCACAGATCATCCAATAGTTGTGGCCTATTCTTTAGTTCAGAACATGAACATCACTGTAAATGCTGCTTGAATTAGGTTACCAACGCTAATTCGCACAGGGATGATGAATTAAGGGAAGTTGGATGCGGATAAGTGAATCTAAAGAAGTCTAATGCACTAAGGTGATCATTCGTAACCCCGACATGACTCCAATGGAGAAGACACAAATTACAAAGAACCTTTAAAATCCACCGTTACAATTACAGAGCACGGCTTCTTAGAGAGCCCTCAGACTTACATCGAAGCTTCTCAGAGAGCCCTCGGACTTCTGATCTTGAATCCAACTTGGAAGTACAAATCACTCACAATGGCTCTCAAAGGTAAACTACAAGAAGGGATTACAGAGGTTCGGATAAGCTATCCGACCGGAATGAGGGAAACAGAGATGAAAACTCTAAAAATGGATACCCAAATTGGGCAAATGGTTCGTCTATTTATAGTTTTCCCTAAGTCCAGCTCATGTGTATCAACCAATCGTAATTGGATAGATCTGTATCAACCAATAGGAGTCGAGCACCGTGATCCATATCTGCTCGCCAATCGAATCGCTTGATCCGTTCACCAATCAGAAACAGAGGCATCAATTCTATGCATTTTGAAATTCTGCTTGAGCTTCTAAAAGTTCCCCGCCAAGTAATTTCATCTTTGGGTGTTCACATGGGGTGGAATATGCCTTTGGTTCGCTCGAATCTTCTGAATGTCCTTGGGTTTTAAAACGATTGGGCGCGGCAAAGTTTCTGAAATACCCTTGTGCAAATCCCCGTAATGCCATTTCGCATAGTTTAAGGGCTTTTTCAAAGTAGTTTGGCTCGAGCTCTCTTCGCAAGCATTTTGGCTTCGGAGATCTTTTCAAAGCATTTTGGCTTCGTGGAGATCTTTTCAAAGCATTTTGGCTTCAGGAGATCTTTTCAGGACTTCTCTTCTTTTCGCGAGTGTTTTCTTCTTTTAAAGTTCAAGGTTCTTTGCGAATAGTAGAAGTTCTTTGAATTGAACTCTAGGCTCCCATTCTTCTTTGCGAATTGACTTTTAACTTGATTTTTCCTTTGCGAATAGTAGAAGTTCTTTGCGAATTGAGCTTTAGCTTCCATTCTTCTTCTTCAGGTCTTTTCTTGCTCTTTTAGGACCTTTTAGCCATTGCTGAGGCTATTTCTTCACTCTCTCTTTGAGCTTGACATGCGTTGTCAGCTTTTTGATCATTTTAGGATGGTTTTCGGATTTGGACCTGTCTTTTTGGTTAGCTGCAATATGAACACTAAAGCACTTATTTAGTCCTCTCAAGGGTCTTTCAAGGCTCATGTTTAGGGGTGAGAAATGGTATTTTCACTACTTATCACACCCCAAACCTAAGCTTTGCTAGTCCCCTGAGCAAAGAAACATAAAAAACAAAGTAAAGAGCCACTTTTGTAGGAAGCACAGTGCATTTAGCATATGCAACAAGCCTTTTCAACCCCTAGGTGATCCCTAGAGGAGGAGTGAAGTCTTCCGAGGGTTTTCAATGAAGGTACCCACAAACTTCTCCATGAACAGCTTAATCATCAAGCAATATTATCAAATGAGCAATCAAGGAGCAGGTTAGTTACTCTTGAATCAATGATGAAACAGAAAATTTGATTATTGTTTGCAGGAATTTAAACATTTATAAACCTCATGAATGTTTCAATATTTCCAATCTGTGAACAGTCATAGAAAATCATACAAATGTGCCAACAGTAAGCTCATCCTATGGATAAAAATTAGGTTATAAGTCATACTTAAGGTGCTCAAGTTCCAACCCAAACCCTCACGGTATACTCTCATCGTGTTTTTGTTGAGGGGTTCATTTTCACTCAAGCTCAAGAGCGCTTACATCTCCCAAATGGATCTGTAAGCATGAGCATAGGCATGATTCTTAGGCAATGGCATCATTGACATCTCCTCACCATAGATTGGGTCACTTCTTATCTCCACATGACAGCTCACTCAACTTTGGATCACAAGGGCTTTTAATCTAGGTTTGTTTGTATGGCTTATGGAGTGAAGTTTCAAGGAAAGGCGCTTGAATAGAGGTTTGAATTTGAGAACTCGGAAGTGCGTGAGATGGTTCATGACTCCACCTTTTGAGTTTAGCTTCTTTCTTCTTCTTTTCGAGATTCTCACATTCACAGGATCAGTTCTTTCTTTGATCTTGCATTTTTCAACATAAGGTCCCTTTTTGCCTTTTTGCTTGCAACTTTTTACATTGTTTGTCTCTTCTTTTCTCACCACCATATTGCCTGCTTTTGAGGTATTTTCTCTTCATTTTCTTGATGTTGCCCAGAAATGGTCCATCTTGATTCTTTCTCCTTTACCTCCTGAATTCTCGTGAGTGAGGAAGGCTGAATTGGTTCCATAGGTTCATGCAAGTACTTTTGAGTATTTTGATGAAGAATTGTAGGATTTACACTCAAATGGGGTACAAAACAGGGCAGATTTTTCTTGGTTGGTTCATTAGGTTCAAGCTGTCCAAAGAAGGCCTTGATCTTTTCCTCGCTTCATGAGTCTTGTTACTTGTTTTAATTTGGAGTTTCCTAACTTCTAGTGGATCTAATGCCTCACCAATCCTTTGAATCGAAAAAATTGCCTCAGTCACTCTTCAACGAGATGGAAAATATATGGGCTCAATTCTCACCTTTGGTTATGGTTTTTCCTTGAGCTTTTAAGTATATCTTTACCTTTTTCTCTTCCTTTGACTTACTACGTCTTTGATACCAAGATGTTTTCCGTGTTAACATCATGGAAATGTGGAATATTGTAGGGTTTAGAATGTCTAAATTCTTGCAAAGAAAATTTTAAAATTTCCACATTGTCATGATTCTTAAGTAAATTGATTCATTTCGATTACTTTGGTGATTGTGATGCCCTTATGCTAATTATCCCATGGGCGGGACACATTTGCCATACCCCCAAACCTAAGATGAACATTGTCCTCAATGTTCTAGACAATGAGAGACTAGGAGCAGAGGTAAAAGAAGAAAGAAAACTAAGAATGTAAAAAATCTAAACTATATGCAAGAAAATAAAATGTAAAATCAAGATATGAGCAAGGAAATGAAAACATGATATACAAATGCAAGAAAAATCAACAAAACAACGCTAGAACTGCTAAATAAAATCTAACAAATAGAAGGATTACTATGCAAATGGAAGGAAACTAATGCTAATAACAGAGAAACAAGAAAACAAGGTAAGGGACCTAATACAAAGTTAAAAAAGAAAAGAAAAGTGTTGATACAAAACTGAATTTGTGAATGCAAAATAGGAAGACAAAGTTATAAACTAACTATATTCACGTAAAAATGACGAAAATCAATAAAACGAGGACACATTAACCTAAGAAAGAAAAAAATCAATGATCTAAAAAATGCGAATTTGAAACTAAAATTCCTAAAACAAAATCTAATGCCAAATGATATATCCTAAGCCCAAAGAAACAAACCCAAAAGCGAGATACTTATGAATCTAAGTGATTATAAAATGATTAGCAGAATACAAAGGAAAAGCAAGATTCATAAGATGACCCTTTGTTGATGATGTGTATGAATAAAAAAATAAAATGAAGCATGGGAGCACATATTAAAAAGCAGGGTTCACACACAAATTTGAGACCCATTTTTGATGAAGAAATCTCAAGGAAAATAAAATCGGTGGGTCCATTGAATATTCAAAACACTATGATCCACTACTCATTATCCTACATGATTCCTAAAAAGAAAAATGATCTCAGAGTCCAGGTGGGAAAAGTGGATGCAAATGGAAAAACAAATTCATCCTAAGATATCTATATATGTCTATATTTTTTTGTTTTTATAATTTTTTTTTTACTTGTTTTGGATCAGCCCGCTCAACAAGAGCCCTTATTTACTATCTTGAAAATAATGAGAAACAACTCGAGATTTTCTATTTGTGTTTTCATTTTCTTTTATTTTGTATTTGGTTTTGTAAAAAATAAAAAATCAGATGCCTAAAAGACAAAGAAATTATAACATTAAACACAATGTAACGGTTCTCAAGAATTTAAAAATAGAAAATGAATGCAAAGGAGAAGGATGCAAACTCAAGCAGATCTGCTCCAATTTTGGTCCCGATGTTCTTGTTGACTTGCTCCAGATCTGCAAACATCCAAAAACTAGCAGACTTATTCAAGTATTGACAAAATAAAAGAAAACTCAAAGCACGCCTAAATTTGACAAAAGACAAAAGAGTGGCAGATTTATTCAAATAACTAGAAGGCAAAGAATAAAAACTCGGAAAAATAAAAAATAAAATTTCAACGGCAGAAAAGCAGTTTTCTATACAAAACTGTTGTAGACATTTAATCAACCACTTGGAATGCAAAGTGCAGGTTTAAAGCAAAAATTAAAATAAATGAAAATAAACATAGGTTTATCTATTTTAGAACAAACTTCCCCGGCAACGGCGCCAAAAACTTGTTGTCGCTCCAAGTGTGCCATAATTATGTGCATTATGAATCAAAAATTAAAGAATTAAAGAATGCTAGGTTATATGGATGTTAACTTATGAAAGGGATATCAGCACATTGGGGCTAACACTGGCCTGCAAGATCAGGGCCAATTGCAGCAAGTTCTAAAAGTAAGTATTTCAAGATCGTCCACAGAGAAGTTTGTCTAAACTGAGAGATAAACCTCCAGATCTGTGCTACCAGATCTGGCTCTATAATTATCTAAAAACAAGAATAGACAAAAGAGAGTGTTGGATTGTCTCACATTTAACTATAAGCAAATAAAGAAAAGAACTAATTACATGATCCAGATCCGAGTTGGGGAGATGTTTAAAATAAGACAAATGCAGAAATAATAGCTTCATGTACTTTAGCCTCTGAATTTTAATAGAGAATCTGTATTTCAATAGAGCAGATTCAATCTTCATCTGGCTACCAGCACAGATGTAAGAGAAATAAATCCGAATTAAGGAATAGGTTTAGACTTATGGCTATGATCTGTCCAATGGTCACAGATCATCCAATAGTTGTGGCCTATTCTTTAGTTCGTAAACATGAACATCCGTAAATCGCTTGAATTAGGTTACGCGCTAATTCGCATGTGGATGATGAATTAAGGGATGTTGGATGCGGATAAGTGAATCTAAAGAAGTCTAATGCACTAAGGTGATCATTCGTAACCCTCGACATGACTCCAATGGAGAAGACACAAATTACAAGAACCTTTAAAATCCAACGTTACAATTACAGAGCACGGCTTCTTAGAGAGCCCTCGACTTACATGAGCTTCTCGAGAGCCCTCGACTTATCTTGAATCCAACTTGGAAGTACAAATCACTCACAATGGCTCTCAAAGGTAAACTACAAGAAGGGATTACAGGGGTTCAGATAAGCTATCCGACCGAATGAGGGAAACAGAGATGAAAACTCTAAAATCTGGATACCCAAATTGGGCAAATGGTTCGCCTATTTATAGTTTTCCTAAGTCCATTTCGATGTGTATCAACCAATCAATTGGATAGATCTCAGATCAACCAATAGGAGTCGAGCACCGGGATCCGGATCTATTCTCGCCAATCGAATCGCTTGATCCGTTCAAATCATCGTGAAGCAGAGGCATCAATTACATTATGCATTTTGAAATTTGTTTGAGCTTCTAGAAGTTCCTTAAGTAATTTCATCTTTGGGTGTTCACATGGGGTGGAATATGCCTTTGGTTCATGCTCGTAATCTTCCTAATGTCCTTGGGTTTTAAAACGCATTGAAGCGTGCAAAGTTTCTGAAATACCCTTGACGAAGCAAATCCCGTAATGCCATTTCGCATAGTTTAAGGGCTTTTTTAGAAAGTAGTTTGGCTCGGCTCTCTTCAAAGCATTTTGGCTTGAGGAGATCTTTTCATAAAGCATTTTGGCTTCAGGAGATCTTTTCGCAAAGCATTTTGGCTTCAGGAGATCTTTTCGCAAAGGACTTCTTTTCTTTTCGCAGAGTGTTTTCTTCTTTTCGCAAAGTTCAAGGTTCTTTGCGAATAGTAGAAGTTCTTTGCGAATTGAACTCTAGGCTCCCATTCTTCTTTGCGAATTGACTTTTAACTTGATTTTTCCTTTGCGAATAGTAGAAGTTCTTTGTGAATTGAGCTTTAGCTTCCATTCTTCTTCTTCAGGTCTTTTCTTGCTGTTTTAGGACCTTTTAGCCATTGCTGAGGCTATTTCTTCACTCCCTCTTTGAGCTTGACATGCGTTGTCAGCTTTTTGATCATTTTAGGATGGTTTTCGGATTTGGACCTGTCTTTTTGGTTAGCTGCAATATGAACACTAAAGCACTTATTTAGTCCTCTCAAGGGTCTTTCAAGGCTCATGTTTAGGGGTGAAAAATGGTATTTTTCACTACTTATCAGTAACCTCTCGATAGGTTCAGTTCACTGGTCGACAGGTTCATTCTATAATACATGGAACCACTTGATAGGTTCATTGAACTGCTCGAGTTCACTAGTGAGCTTCAGCAATTGCTCGAATGCCTCACTGGACTGCTTGACAGCTTCATGCAACCTATCGATAGGTTGTTTCAACTGTTTGAATGCATCCCTTGTAAGCCTTTGCTGCTGATGACCTCAACTATCATGCCTGAGTCTCTTTACTAGTCAAGGGATGACTCTTCTTTATCTCCTTTTTGGCCTTTTATGGATAGTTTTCAGCACTTTGTTGTACATTATTACCAACTACAAAATAACAGTCAAAATCATCTTATTAATCAGCTCGAAGGCCCATCAAACCTCAGGTTAGAAGGTGAAAAAAGGTATTTTTCACTGATTAACAATACTACAACACCATTCAAACTTAAACCAATCACAAAACTAAACTCTGAACCAAAACCAGTAATAAAATCTATCCCCGAAATCACTTGCCCTCTCACTTCCCAATCAACTATGAAACAAACCCCCGAAATTGAACACATTGTCAAAGACTTTGTCCCACCAATCTCAAAATCAACAACAAACAATTCACCCCACCAACCTCGGAACCAACTCTCAAACCAAAACCCATTTCAAAAGTTAAACTCACCACTGAACTCGTCACCTCACCAAATTCAAAACAAAACCCTGAATCTGGCTCATTCACCAAACAGACCTCCGAACCATCCACTCAAGAATCACTCATTGGGCTAATTTCAGAACCAACTTGTTAATCAACCCCTACAGAACTCACCACCGAACTTATCATCCCCTCAACTCCGAAACAAGAACTTAAACCCACTATTGAACTTACCATTCCACCAACTACGAAACTAAACCTCGAACATAAACTTATTATAAAACTGATCCTCGAACCTAAAACTACCGTCGAACCTAAACCGATCTCTGAATGCAAACCTATCATCATTAAACTTGAACCCACCATGGACCAGTCATCAAACACGAACCCGTCATCGAAACTAAACCTATCATCAAACCTAAACCTGTTATCAGATCTGACATTGTTGCCAAATCTAAATCCACCACCCAACCTAAACTTGTCACCAAATCTAAGCCTATCATCAAAATCAAACTCATCATTGAACCTAAACCAGTCATCAAACCCAAACATACCATTAAACCAAAACCTACCATCATGCTTGAACCTAGCATCGAACCTGAGCATGAACCTATCATCGAACCTAAACTAATCATCAAACCTGACCTTGTCACCAAATCGAAACTGATCAAATCCGAACATATCTTCGAATCTACTTCTGCAACATCAATATCAACCATTGAGCCTATCAATAAACGAATCAAAAACTCCATCACTCCTTCCACTCTCGAAACTAATCCAAACTTGAATCTTACAACCCCAATCAATATCCAAATTGGCATATCATCGAACTCTCAACAAAAAATTGACATCATAGCTAAGACCGATTCTAACCACCAGATCCAGATTTTCGTAGACCTCACAATTAAAACCTTCATAAAACACCAAACGATGATAATACCGCAACATCAAACCTTCGACTCCAAACCTCCTCAAAAAATTACAAAAAAAACTTTAAAACAACCTCATGATAAACCCAAAATATGCATCAAACCAAACAAGAGAAATAAAACCGCCCCACACGAAGGAAAGGTCCACCTTGGCCTACACCTTCATTCTCCTCCTCTTACTCTTCCTTTGCCTCATCCTCTAATTACCTTTACAACACCACCTTCCCTCTATAAATAAGCCCGAACAACACTCTAACAACTATATGCTCCAACTCTACGAGATGCCTCACCCTATTGAAAAATTAAAGAAGGTTCCTCCGGTTAAGGAGGCCCTGACCGTAAAAGATTTATCAAAAGAAGAAATCAAACAACACCACACCTATTTTGATAAATCTCATATCATCCAAAACATAAACCTAAGCATAACATCTCTCTCATCCCAGGTCAATCAGATTGAAAGGGATCAAGGACCCCAAAATGGATCACCCAGCTGCCACTCCTCCCATTCGACCTTCTGAATCAGTCTCCGCTTAAGGAACAAATGTTGTACCATAACACCACAATAACAATAAAAAAAAATACACAAAATATATACAAAATAAAAAATATATATACATTGCCCAACAATATCTCTCACCTATAACTCTTACCCAACCGAGACCTCGAAGTCGAGGAGCTAGTGCTAAGAAATAATGCCTACCCAATCGCCTCACCTGAAGGAAATAAAAGTCCACGTGGGAAATACTTATATTATCTCGACGACATGCCCATGAAACAATAAGAGGGGAAGGACTTTCTAAACCCTAGAATGCTACCCCTAACTCGATCATCATATCTCGTAGCCTAAACAGGCGTAACTATATACTTATCTCCTTGTAGACATCGCAAGGCATTCGCCGACCGTAGGTCATTATTTTCAAAACCATTTTTGGAATCATTTGACTCATTGACCACCTTCCTATTTGGGCGAGTTGATCAAAAGGACTAGTGGATCATAAGATTCCTTTTTTTTTGAAATATAGAAAACTCTGAATTCTCATACACCCTCTTCAGCCATTGGAGTCCATGTTAGAGCAAATAAATAAAAATGCAAGGTTCCATCAAAGATCCTAATTCTTACTTTAGCAGGTTGTTTCAAAAAAAATATACAGAAAAGAAGCACAATCGAACAAAAGTAATACGACGAATGAATAGTCAATGAATTCAGGGAAGCATAAGCAAATTGTGATGGCATTCCTGGTAATCTTATTAGGAAAGTATAAGCAACCAGTGAGGGTGTTGGCCAGCTTACCTTGTGCTAAAAAGGAGATTAAAATCAAATAATCATAGAATCTGTGGATTACACACACCAAGGCAAACAAACTCACAGACCTGTAAGTATTCAAGGCTATTGCTGCAAGTTTTAAAACGGGTAAGTAAGGGTATGTCCACAGGGAAATGTGGTCTAACTTTTAGTAAATCTCTAGATCCAGAGTGGATCTGGCACTCTATTCTAATCTAAGAAAGAGAAGAGGTTTTGGGGTTTTATCACTTTAACTACAAACTATAGAATTAAGTGCTACTGATCCAGATCTAATTCAACACAGATATCAGGGGAGATATAGAAGGGATGAAAAATCAAAGGATGAGAATAGCAGCTAGGGGTATTGGTCTCTCACTGAAAATCAAAGGAATCAATGGCAATGCTAAGATCTGATTTGCTACAATCCTCTTTTCTGGCTCGCAGCTTCCTAGGTTACCCTAGCAGTGGTGAGGTATAAGAATCTAATATCCTGGCATCTCAATCAGAGAATTGAAGCAATCCTAAGGCTATGATCTATCCACTTTGATGGTCACAGACCATCCTCGAAATTGTTCCGCTTCAAAGATCTTGAGTAGAACAGAAAAACTATTACATATGCTGTAGATGCCAGGATATGAGACCCTCATGGGCTAACATCTACAGGAATATCCAACCCAGGGAAAATAAATATGAAAAAGTAAAATATATATCAGAATCACCTTTAAAATCTACAATTATACTGTAAAATTACAACACAATTATGCTCAGATCTGTAATCTGTGCATCTTACAGTTTACAGCTTAAGACCTCACCCTAAAATTCTTCCTTACAATGCCTTTGAATCTCTCAATTTACAGCTTAAGACCTCACCCTAACTACTGAGAAGAGTTTAGCCACTCATGATTGGCTAAAGAGAGAAGGGAGAGAGGAGGAAGAAGAAGGAAGAATTTTAGGAAATGGATCTTGCCCTAAGCTCCGGTTTTCTCAATTTCTCGATCTTTTCTTCTACATTTTCCCCAGACTTTTATACTCTCCTCCTCTATCCTCAGATCTGTTTCAGCCAATCAGAATGCAAGGGAATAATTCTGTTATGCTGATGTGGCCAGTTTCTCTTCTAGTAGCTCTTCTCTCATTGGTTCTCATCTGATAAATACATGTGATACCATTAGTGTTTCTGTGCATAGCCCATTATGTGGCAAAAATACCACCAAGGGTCGCTGACTTGCTTTGGAACACGTGCACAGGCTTCTGGCATGAACAACTGCTGCAGACAGAACTAAGAAGTTCCCCAAATCGAGTGTCGAGAGGTTTTGGGATCCTCTCGATAGGTTTTATTTTGCTCTGAATGCCAATTGATAGCTTTATAGACCTATTGAGAGGATTGATAGTTCTTGTCAATAGGATTGACGATGCTTATCGATAGGATTGACGATCCTTGTCGATAGGATTGGCAATTGTCTCGCTCATCTCTTCGATAGTTTCTGGTCGACTCGTCGATTGGTTGTCACAGATCCTGTCGACAGCTTCTTTTCATCCTCTCGACGACTACGCCTAGCAGTTGTCGATAGGATTGGGTGCACTCCATGACGGGTTCTCAACAGGTTCCAACAGGAGCTCGACAGGTGCATTCATCCTCTCGACATGTAAATCGATCGTCTTGGCTTCCTTTGTACCTCCAGGTATCCTCTTGACAGGATCCGGATCCTCTCGGTATCTTCTAATTTAGGCACCAGATCCTCTCGACAGCTTAAGAGAACCTCTCGACGGCTTTATTTCTATGCTTCTTTCGCTGGGACGCACTTCTAATGTGTTGTCTTTCCTCTGTCTCGCCCTCAGCCACCTCTGGGTGGATTCAATCTTCATCCCTTGGCACTGTACTTGGTCTCAGGTGCACCCAGTTGGGTTCATGGCCTTCAATGAGTTTCTCAGGCTTTGTGGATTGTTGGAGTTTGAGCACAGGTTGAGGCTACAAATTGCTTATCTATCCTTTTTGTTGGCTATCTGTGCTAAAGCTGTAATTTATTGCTTATCTATAAAACATACTTAAAGCACATTATTTGACACCTCAAGGGTCTTCCAAAGGTCAGGTTAGGAGGTGAAAAATGGTATTTTTCACTGCTTAACAGAGGGCACCCCTAACATCTTCACACTACTAGATATCGTCGTATGATGGCAGGAGGATAAAACTCCTGCTAACCATGGAATTTGATGATTTGATGGTGCTGAACCATGACAAAGAGCTCACTTATGGCATCGCATTATCCACCTGAGAAGAAAGTAGTTGACTACTATTTCAAAAGTTGTTGAATAAGAAGCTATCCCCAGATCAATAAACCTTATTTCTTCTCCACCGCTTTATTTCTCTTTCGGACAATAAGTCAAATGACTTTCAGAATAAAACCGAAAACCCTTGAATGGCAAGTGATGCAATCACACATTACATACTATTCATCCCAACCTCACTAAAAAGCTACGATACATGATGATCGTTCAACACTTACAGAATCGAGTCGGGCATGTTGCCGAAATAATCAAACTACTCCCCAACATTGGACCATTATAAGTACACTCCAGGACATTAGTGAGGCCAATAAGAGTCCCGCCGTCACTTCACAGTGGGAAATTTTTTTTAAGAGCGCTAGCACCTTGGTAGCGATACTCAGGTCACCAAACCAACAGCCCAAACTGGGGCATTTTTTTATTTTATTTTCAATTTGTTTCTTACTTTTTTACCATGGGACCAAAAATGTCCAAAACAAGACAAACAAGAAACATATAATAATAAACATGAACAAATGTAAATAAAATGAACATAATAAACAAAATACCATTTTATTTATGAAAAAGATTTTACAGGTATCGCTGGAGGCATACCTCCTGAACATACAACCAAAAGCGAAGACCAAGGACCTGAATATACAACCTAAAACAAATACAAAGCCCAAAACGGACACAAACCCAAAACACTATACCCGGAACATCCAATCAGAAGTAATACAAAAGAGGGTGGAATTGTTGGGTAACACCCTTTCCATCCATTTGGGCTTCCCTCCTGTTGTCTTTACCTCCTAAAAATAATGAAGGATGTATACCGCCACTCAATCCCAACACCCCCCAAACCACAACATCTCTGATTACACCACCATCCGGGGCCACTTAGGTCGAAGAACGGGTTAAACAATGAACGTCGAAAGAAATGACATCACAATCGGATGGTCGCATCACACGATATCACTAATACATGAAAATCGGGATACTTCTAACTCAAGTCGAATAGAAAATAGAAAAGAATGAAGAAAAATGAAAGAAGCTCGGACATATGTAGGCACTTGCCTGATTAAGCGTTAGAAATCAAGCGCATAATCCAATTTCGCGCATAGATACCTATGCGAAATTCGAATCACACGCACTAGACCCCGTGCGCAATTAACCTTTCATCCGCTCAAAAGGCACAATGAACCAATCTAGCGCTCTCCACCCGGCATGCAATTCGAAAGGCCACCAGCATAGTGACCGAGTGACGCTCCAATCACGCATGCTCATCAGAGCGCGTAATTGGATTATGCGTGCACACTCAATCGTGTAATTGACCCCTGAATCCCTAAATCATGTGCGCCCAACCAGGCATGCAATTGAATTAAACACCCTGTACCAAGCGCGTAATTATCCAGGTGAGACCAAAAAATATATAGACAAATGGAAAACGGCCAGAGATGAAACTACTAACTTAGATATCTATACCAAATAGCACCCACAACACATAACACACACACACTCTAACTTAGGCATACACACCCTGAAAATAAAAAAAATCACACCTATATGTGCACGCACGCCCCAAAATAGCCACTTAAACTCATCAAATTAGAGCCCACAAAAAATGAAACCGATATAACACCAACACATGCTAACCTCAAACTTTATAAGACCATCTTAAAACATACAAACTATTTCCAACCATACACAAGACTATCTCCTTGTAGTCCCATCGTGACCAAATCAGCCCTTGAGGTGCTCCCACAATTCATGTCCCACTGCGATCAAAGTAATCCCAAGAGTCTCAGTGCATACTCATTGTTCCCCAACACCTGCTGCGCAGGACAAGCCGACAACATAAAATAAAATCATGACCCCATCGCTAAATAAAAAACCTCTCGCGACACCAAGCGAGAGTCAACAATGACAGAGTAGCCACACGCACTACTCGTCTCATCCCATTGCGACAGAATGCACATATTCAATGCTACCCCAATACCTAAGCTCATCGGCATAAACCAACCATGCCCTCCTTTCCCATTGTGACACTAAAACCCCGCCACATCACCAAGGCTAAAGGGGAAGTCCCGTCACAACCTCAAGACACCATCATTATCCCTCCATGACATCAAAACAACCAAAGAGCCATCAGACCAACACCCCATCACACACATATAAACAAATCCTATCGCGATACCACTACAATTTATTCTCGTCATATAACCCAAGATCTACCAAAGAAAGAAATAAACATAGCTTTCCCCCTCGCATAACGACCAATGTCTCATCACCGACTACACTTCCCCAAAATTCTATCGCAACCCACTACGACACACGACCAGAAGGGAGGGCTCAACAAAATCCCATTGCAAAGAGCCAAACCTCTCTCCAAACATCTTATGACAATAATCATCATGTCAAATCATGATGAATCTCGAATACCCCATCACGCGGCAGTCACCAGAATCCTCCATCACAAAAACATACTCGCTGACAGAAGAAAGACTTCTCCAATGTCCCATCTCACCGATCAACTACCAAGTCCCATCGCGAATATCTCATCATGCGATCCAGACGTCCTATCACACTGACAGCAATCAGCCCCATTACAATAATCAGCAGAGGTAGAAGAATAGACCCTCTGATGTCCCATCGCGTGACCCCACACAAAGGGAGTGGGGCGACCAATGTCCCATCGTAAACCACAGCCCTCCAAAATATTCCATCATGACGCTCACATTGGAATATGAAGTAGCACCGTTAGTCACCTTGATAATGCATAAACACCAACAAGAAGGCTTTGAATTCATGTGGAAAAATTAACACAAAAAGCTCAACAGCCTAAAGGTGATAAAGCCCATTGATACGAATAATGAGGGTGGTTGTGTGATTTCTCATGCTTCCATAGAGAGCTCGAGTCCTTCCAATAACTTCACCATCAGACACTTTTATCCCATCGTGTAACCTTACACACCATGCAAAGGTGACTCAAAGAAAAATGAGGAACCACTTGCAATCCCATCGCAACACAAACACGAGAGAAACAACCAGTCAGTCCCACCGCAAGCAAATTCCTCCCATCGACAATAAATCAAGTAAGTAAGCACCCCCTTGTAGTCGATATTCCTTGTAAAATATAGTTAGATAATATTAAGTCAAATGTTTTTAGAACACATCTTTCTCAACTTACAAATCGTTGTACTCCTCCCATCAGAAACAACCATCAGTATTCATTGAGAAAGTTAGACAGAGTATTCGGCATACCAAGTGTCGACTTAGCAACCACACAAACGGTTGGGTCCATAAATCGCATTCTAGTAGATCTGCTCAGCAACGTCTCGGAAGCCACATTTTCCACTGTTTTACCATTAAATTGATCTTCAGTTAAAATCTCTAAATTTAAAAAATAATAATAATAATAATAATAATAATAAATAAAATTCACTTCTCATCATTCCAATCCATTCCTTACCGTAGGAAACTGAACACTGAGTATGCTCAACTTTGAGAAATCACAAATGTCCATTGAAAAGGGACACCTGATGCGGCATCGGTGTGAGCAATGATTCGCCCAGTTTGACATGACTTGTGAAAGCCTTCGTCATTACATGATATTACATCTTATTATCCGGTCTCTGGGCCTTGTCTCTGGACATTCGTATGACGCCCCCAGTACCTCGATTGTGTCGAATATCCCTTTGTTTGATTATCCCTTGCACCTACAGACTATGATATGTCAACTTCCTCCCATTTGACTGCCCCTTGTAGCAAGTCGTGATATGCGCCCATGGATTAGGATATGCCAATTTTCCCTTATCGGACTGTCACTCACAGCAGATCACGATATGCGGTGAGATGCCCATTGCATTTGCCGTATTGGATACACCCTTCGACAACTACCACTGAGCCCCCGAATGCTCCATTTTAGCTTGTGTTGATAGATAAGAGAGACAAGCATTTCATGTCAGCATCCCCAGTTCACGCTTGTGATTTCCCAAAAGAAACGAGAAGGCACCCTTGGAAGAGGGGTGTCTACTTCTTCGACGCATTCTTACTTCATAAGAATGTGTCGAAGAGTGGCACTATAGACACCACAATTTTTCCCTCTCAGAGTATATGAACCTATTTAGTCAACCTTTGACCTTGCCCATGACTTTCTGAAGGGACTTACCTCCTCTGAAAGCTTTAGGCTTCACACAAGCTGAAACAATAGCTCTATGACTCAAACCCTACAACCCTAATATGGAGACAATATACTATAACAATAGTATATGGTCGAAGCACACGCTGAAACAATAGCCTTGTGATTCAGATCCAACTTAACCCAGGGAAAATCCCAAATTACGCGCCCTGTCCAGCACGCGCAATTTGATTGCACGCCCCATAGTTCGCGCATAATTTGTCCCACTTAGACCAGGACTTATTTTCCTATGGGTTGCCTTAGGAGTGGATTACGTGCCCTATAGAGCGCACATAATTTAATTACATGCACAAGCACTGGCGAGCAATTAGTTCCACATGGATTGGTCCTTAACCTTCTAAAGGCTGACTTAAGACTCGATTGCCGCACCCAAACCAACACACGCAATCGATTGTGGGCACTGTATAGGGCGGCGCACAATTAGTTATAATTAGTTTAGAACTAGGACACCCGACTGAGCCAGTCAACCAGTCACTCACTGAGTCGGTCACCGACTCAGAGTTATTAAGTGCCCAGGATAGGGCACATAATCTGATTAACTGCACTAGACAGGGCGCGTAATTAGATTTGACCGTCTAATTATGCACCTCCCACAGGGCGCTTAATTACTCAAATACCTAAAAATAAACCCCCTACCCCACACATCAAAACATCAAGCAATCGAGTTTTCAAGTTCCTTTCTTCCGAGTTTAGGGATTTCGAGACTTCCTCTTCGACGCCTAGCTCCAAGTAATTTCTTAGTTCTAGTTTCTAATTTCCTTTCTAGTTCTAGGTTCTAGTTCTAGTTCTAGCACCTAATTTTCTTTCTAGTTCCCAATTTTCTTTCTAATTCTTAATTTTTTTTTCTAGTTCTAGTTCTAGTTCTAAATTCTTAATTATCGATTTCGATTTTTGATTTCTAATTCTCAATTCTAAGTTCAAATTCAGTTTTTAAATTTTCAATATTTATAAAATAATTCTTAGCCACCCGATTTTCCCAAGGGAGTTACAGAGTGTACCGGGAAGGGGGTCGATCCTCTTTAGCATAACATGCCACAATTCTTTTCCTTTTTAAAATTAGACTCCTAGTAGAATTCAGAGACCCCTTTTAAAATTTGACTCCTAACAGAATTAGGAGTCCTTTTAAAATTAAATTCCTAATAGAATTAGGGGACCTTTTAAAATTAGACTCCTAGTAGAATTTGGAGACCTTTCTTTTAGTTACACTTACAGTAGGATTAGGAGAGTAGAGCAATTAGACTTAGAGCAGGATTAGGAAACTAAACTAGCTAATCCCCAAGGCAATCCAGAGCTAATGACATTAGCCGACCGACGATTTGGTAAAGGAGTTCAACCTACAAGCCCCCGCTCCCCTTAAAGCATGATCAGTGACGTGTAGCAGCATCGATAAACATCTATACTTAGCAATCGCATCTACACAGGTATCCTCTATTTAGAATTTGCCTTCGTTTATTTTTTTATACTTAAACATTGACCTTTTATTATTCTAATATATCACTGCAGCCACACATAAATATTTTCATATTATTATTTTATCGCCTTATTATTCGCTTTCCGCCAGAGTCCATGTGGACCGAATTGGACCCCTTATTCTGAGAATCGAGAAAAACCCAGAAAAGGCGCGTACCAATAGATGGCCTCTTTTTAAAGGAATCTTAAGTAGTCACATATCTATTTTTATCAGTACTTACCTTGCCACTGACACTAGGAGTAGAATTGGCGTGCTTATCTAGCATTGATTGGCTCAGGAAAGTGTTCCCAGTTCATGGGGGCGAGTGTTGAGGATATTTCAAGTGCTGATTATTATGTGTGGTGAAAGCAACTTAAAATCATATGAAATAGAGGATGAAAATAGAAACTCTAAAATTATCTCAGGCCTGCAAGATACATGGTCCTTTGTAGCAAGTTTTAATAAGTAAGAGTTTGTCCCATAGGGAGTAGTGATCTAAAACCTAGAAGGTGTATAGTAGACCTGTAGATCTGGCTACAGATCAGGCAATTTTAGCCTAATTTAAGAAGAAAGAGAGTTTTTCGGGTGTCACTAGATCTAATTTACAAAACTAAAATATTAAACTAAATCTAAAAGATGAGTGTTAAGTAGTGAAAAATACCATTTTTCACCCCTAAACATGAGCCTTGAAAGACCCTTGAGAAGACTAAATAAGTGCTTTAGTGTGCATTTTACAGCTGACCAATCAGACAGGTCCAAATCCGAAAAGCATCCCAAAAAGATCAAAAAGCTGACAGCTCATGTCAAGTTTAAAGAAGGAGTGAAGAAACAGCCTCAGCAATGGCTAAAGAGGGTCTAAAAGAGCAGACAAAGACCTGAAGCAAGAGAGAAAGCCATTCGCAAAGAACTCCTACTATTCGCAAAGACGAATGGGAGCCTAGAGTTCAATTCGCAAAGAACTTCTACTATTCGCAAAGAAGAATGGGAGCCTAGAGTTCAATTCGCAAAGAACTTCTACTATTCGCAAAGAACTTGCACTTTTCGTAAAGAACCTTGAACTTTGCGAAAAGAAGAAACACTGCAAAGAAGATTGAACTTTGCGAACAGAGCTTCAGAAGTCATTGAACTTTGCAAAAAGGCCCCTGAACTCTGCGAAAAGGTATTCTAGAGATTCGCAGCTTTAACAAGGGCAATTTAGTAATCTACTGCACGAGCCCCAATGCATTGAAAAACCCAGACATTTAAGATTACGAGCACGAACCAAAGGCATATTCCACCCCATGTGAACACCCAAAGATGAAATTACTTAGGGAACTTCTAGAAACTCTAACTACTTTACAAAAAGCCCTTAAACTATGTGAAATGGCATTACGGGATTTACCGTCCAGAAGGGTATTTCAGAAACTTTGCACGCTACCAATGCAATCAAAAGACCAGGAACATTAGGAAGGTTCCAATCAAGATCCGAAGGCATATTCCAACCCATGAGCGCCCAAAGTTAAATTACTGGCGGGAACTTCAAGCTCAAGAATTTCAAAATGCATAATGTAATTGATGCCTCTGTTTCTGATTGGTGAACAGATCAAGTAGTTACGATTGGCCGTAATGACTCTGGATCCCGGTGCTCGACTCTATTGGTTGATACACATCCGAAATTTGGACTTAGGGAAAACTATAAATAGACGAACCATTTGCCCAATTTGGGTATCCAGATTTTAGAGTTTTCATCTCTGTTTCCCTCATTCCTACGGATAGCTTATCCGAACCCCTGTAATCCTTCTTGTAGTTTACCTTTGAGAGCCATTGTGAGTGATTTGTACTTCCAAGTTCGTTCATGAAGTCGAGGGCTCTCTGAGAAGCTCGACGTAAGTCCGAGGGCTCTCTAAGAAGCCGTGCTCCGTAATTGTAATTTTGGATTTTAAAAGGTTGTTGTAATTTGTGTCTTCTCCATTGAGTCATGTCGAGGGTTCAATGATCACCTTAGTGCATTAGACTTCTTTAGATTCACTCATCCGCATGCAACTTCCCTTAATTCATCACTGCATGCGAATTAGCGTTGGTAACCTAATTCTAGCGATTTACTGATGATGTTCATGTTACGAACTAAAGAATAGGCCACTAGGCGCAGTGCGTGACCATTTAAGTGGACAGATCACGACCATAAGTCTAAACCTATTCCTTAATTTGGATTTATTTCTCTTACATCCAGGCCTTGGTAGCCGATGAAGATTGAATCGCCTGTTGAACTACAGATGCTCCATTAAAATTCAGAGGCTAAAGTACGTGAAGCTATTATTTGTGGATTTGTCTTATTTTAAACGTCGCCCCAACGCGGATCTGGATCAGGTAGATAGTTCTTTTCTTTATTTGCTTATAGTTAAATGTGACACAATCCAACACTCTCTTTTATCTATTCTTTTTAGATAATTATAGAGCGGATCTAGCAGCAGATCCGGAGGTTTATCTTAAATTTTAAATCAATTCCTGTGGACGATCTTTTACTCACTTACATTTAAAACTTGCTACAATTGATTTTGCGGGCAGTGTTAGCCCCAATGTCTTGATATCCCTTTCATAAGTTAACATCCATATAACCTAGCATTCTTTAATTCTTTAATTTTTGATTCATAATGCACACAATTATGGCACACTTGGAGCGACAACAAGTTTTGGCGCCGTTCTTGGGAAGTTTGTTCTAAAATAGATAAACCTATGTTTATTTTTCATTTATTTAATTTTGCTTTAAACACGCACTTTGCATTCCAAGTGCTTGATTAAATGTCTCTGTGATTTTGTATAGAAAAACTTTTTCTTTATGCGGAAATTTTATTTTTTATTTTTTTTCTTTGCCTTCTAGTTATTTGAATAAATCTGCGCCACTCTTTTGTCTTTTGTCAAATTTGGGCGTGCTTTGAGTTTTCATTTATTTTCATTTATTTATCGGTCATTTATTAATTTTGTTGTTATTTTTTATACGTCTGGTAAAAGGAAAGGAAAGTTCTTAAATAGAGCAGGTTTGTACCAAACTCTCTCTGAGTTGTATGTTTGGCGGAGAACCCTCAATCACGAGATTCTCCGTTAAATTCGTGAAGTTGAAAGACTCTAAGAAACCGACATACATCACGACATCTCTTTGAAATGGGTGAAGATCGAGATTGTTAAGAGACTACTTTGCCCCTGGTGCTTATAATTCCCCATTTGCATTCAATTTCCCACGTGGAGGGAAATTATGAAATTAAGTCCTCCACCATCCAAATGTTGCCTTCATTCCATGGATTGAGTAAGGAAGACCCTTACAAACACATTGATGAATTTAAACTTTATGCACAACATTTAACATAGCCGTAGGTCGAGGCAACCAAGCTTAGGCTCTTTCCTTTTTCATTAAAGGACAAAGCTAGAGCATGGTTATCTATGTTAGCACAAAAGCATCACATCATGGAATGATTTGCAATGTCAATTTTGTCAAAATATTTCCCAATGACTAAAACCAGGCAACTGAGACAAAGCATCATCTCTTTCTCCCAAAACTCAACTGAAACTTTCCATGAAGCATGGGAAAGGTTTAAAGAACTGTTAAGGCAATGCCCTCACCATCAAATTCCTAAATGGCAGCTGGTTCAAAGCTTCTATCAAGGAACGATTAGAAGGGCAAGAACATGGTGGATGCCTCTTGTGGAGGTACCTACTTGCGAGAAAAGCAGTTGAAGAGGTTTGGGACCTCTTTGAGGTGATTGGAGAAAATTCAACCCAACAGAATCTCGCCAAGGGACACCGAGAATCCAAACTAGGATGAATAATCCCCAATTCACAAGAGGGAAAGTTTATGAAGTCAATGAGTGGAAAGGAAAGTGGATAATTTGACCACAAAATTTGATAGGATGGACTCATTTAAAGCTCCAAATGGGTCAAGAGTAGAGGAGGCATGTTTGATATGCAGTCCCCACTCATTCCATTGATCAATGTCCTTCACATCACAATTTAACTCATGATGGAACAAGCTCATGGCTCATCTTATGGGCGATACAATCGAATGACTACCCATGGAGATCTCATCCTAATCTCGGGTGGAATCGAAATTACCATTATGACGGCATTAAAAATCAATTACCTTTCAAACACCTCGACCATATCGGTAGAATTTTTATAATAAATCAAATTTTCAGCTGATCTAACCAACAACAAGCCATGCGTGATGCACGCCCTGCCTTCCTAGATCCACGACCT
The DNA here is from genome assembly GCA_021018995.1 of Chloranthus sessilifolius. Classification (NCBI taxonomy): domain Eukaryota; kingdom Viridiplantae; phylum Streptophyta; class Magnoliopsida; order Chloranthales; family Chloranthaceae; genus Chloranthus; species Chloranthus sessilifolius. Next base: position 55,016,813 of record CM037593.1, on the reverse strand, counting down.
TTGAAGAAGCGAGTCTTGAGTTCACTTCAAAATCTTGGAACTCTGTCTCGGCGTGAACCTTCACAATGAGCATTAAAAAATTGAAGAAACTGGGCCAACTCTCAAATTCATTGGCTAAGAGAGAAGAGGGTAAACTACCCACCAACCTGTGAACAATCCTAAGGGCAGTTCATGGTTGGAGAATCCTCAAATGTCCATGAGGAAATCAAAGCATGACTACTTTGAGAAGTGGAAGAATAATAAACAACACATTGGGTAGTGAAGAGGAAAAAGATGAAGAACAAGTGCAGAACAACAATTTGGATAGCAATATGGCTTGATTTACATCGAAAATTCAAAAAATGAAAAAAAAATAACAAAATTGTTGAAAAGATGAGAGAAGAAATTTGTTCCTCACCTCCCATTTCCCCATGCAATTAAAGTCGACTTCTCCTTTTGACAAAGGAAACACAAAAATTGAGGAAATGATGGAGACATTCAAGCAAGTTAAAATTAATCTACCTACGCTTGATGCAATCAAGCAGTCCTACTTATGCAAAATTTCTCAAAGAGGTGTGCACCCACAAAACGCAATCTAGGATACATTTATCCAAGTAGGCCTTTGCTGTGGAGAAACTCAGCCAAGTGCTATCAATTGCAACACCACCTAAGATGCAAGACCACGAATCCCCACAATCCCTGCATCATTGGGGAGCACACCATTGAGAAAGCCTTGCTAGATCTGGTGCTAGTGTCAACCGCTTCCTATTCATCTATGAGAAGCTAGGTTTGGGAGGAATTGAAACCCACTCAAGTGGTGTTATTCTGACTAGGTAGCAGATCTGAAAGCAAGCCTATGGGGTTGATTGGAGATGTTTTGGTAGGAGTAGACAAGATTATCTACCCTGCTGACTTTTAGGTGTTGGACATGGAACCAACCAAAAGTACCTGCCATCCTGTCATTCGGGAAGACCATTCTGGCTACACTAATGCATGCATTCAATGCGTGTCCGGCATCATGGAGGTGTCTTTTGGAAATATGAAAGTTAAATTGAATGTGTATAATGTCTTTGTTACTCAACCTCAATTTTCAGTGAGGAATGTTTCCATGTTGACATCATTGATGAAATTTGGTGGAGGAGTCTTTACAAACATTTTTACGCAAGGTAAAGACTCCACCACAATTTAAAAATGATTGGGGCTCCGAGAAAGAAGGAAAAGGGAGATCAAATTCAGCAGAGTCTTACTTTGTGCAAGGCACTGTTCTCTCTCTTGGAGACCTCCTCTCCCTCTTCCACAAGTTACCAAGGTACCTTTCTTGCCCTCTTTTCTCACCACACAATTGGAACTCAAGCAGCTCCCCAAAATCTGAAATATGTGTTTTGGGAGATCATCAAACACTACTGTGATTATTTCTTCCTCCCTTACAAAGGAGCAAGAAGAGGAGCTATTGGTAGTTCTAAAAAGCACAAGAAAGCAATTGGTGGACCATTTGCTGATTTAGGAGAATAAACCCAGTATGCATGCATAAGATCCACGGAAGAGGATGCCAAGCCTTCTAGAGAAATGCAAAGAAGGTTGAATCCTCACATGCAAGAAGTAGTAATGAAGGAAGTTGTCAAGTGCTAGAATCTTTGGGGTCATTTACCCCATTTGATTCTGCTTGGGTAGCACCCACAGGTGGTGCCTAAGAAATCTGGCATCATAGCAGTTGAATCGTAAACTTATGTCCACGGACAAACAAGCTGGATGGAGGGTGCATAGACTACGAAAATTAAATATCATGACAAGGAAAGACCATTTCCCCTCCCTTCATTGACCAAATCCTTGATAAGCTTGCAGCAAAGCTTACTCGCTTCCTTGATGGGTACTGCAGTTTACAACGGATCCACAGGTACCGCAGACCAAGAAAAGACCACCTTCACCTTTGGCACTTTTGCCTATAGGAGGATGCCCTTTGGTCTTTGCAATGCCCACTACTTTTCAAAGATGCATGTATGCCATCTTTTATGATTGATCAATTCATGGAGATCTTCATGGATGACTTTTCAATTTATGGAGCGACTTTTCCCAATGCTTACACCACCTCAAGTTGGTGTTGCAAAGATGTGAAGAAACCAATTTGGTTCTAATTTGGGAAAAGAGTCATTTTATGGTCACCAAGGCATTGTCCTAGGACATGTGGTCTCCCATAAAGGCATAGAGGTGGACCAAGCAAAAATTGATCTAATTGCACATTTGCCTCCTCCCAAAATCATTAAGCAAATCGAAGTTTCTTAGGGCATGCGAGATTTTATAGGAGGTTCATCAAAGATTTCAGTAAAATTTCCAAGCCACTCTGTCATTTCTTTGTGTCAAGATGTTCCTTTGTGTTTACTAATGAATGCATGACCTTTGAGGTCCTTAAGAAATGTCGATTTCGGCTCCATCTTGATCCCCGACTATTCGGTGCCCTTTGAGTGATGTGTGATGCATCGGACTATGCCCTAGGAGCTGTCCTAGGCGGGAGAAAGGATAAGCTTCCCCATGTCATAGCTTATGCCGGCAGATCCATGATAGATGCCCAGCTCAACTACACAACAAGCGAGAAAGAGCTGCGGCCATTGTGTTTGCATTGGAAAAATTTAGGCCTTATGTTTTAGGTTCACAAATTGTGGTGTTCTGACCACTCGCCTAAAGTACCTTCATCTAAGAAGGATACCAAGCCCAGATTAATCGGTGGATCCTCCTATTTACGGGAGTTTGATCTACTGATTAAGGATAAGAAAGGAGTGGAGAATGTGGTGGTGATCACTTATCTAGAATTCTCAATCGAGGATGATAGCTTACCCATTAATGAATCATTTCACGATGAGCAACTTTTTGCCATCAATACCCAGATCCTTGGTTTGCAAACATAGTCAACTTCTTGGCTATTGGATGATTCCTCAACATTGGAATAGAATGGATAAAGATCTTTTCTTCTCACAAGTTAAACATTTCATTTGGGAAGATCCTTATCTATTCAAGAATTGTGCAGACCAAGTGATCGAAAGTGTGTCCCGGACCATGAATTCCTGGCATATTGTCAATGTGTCATGAACGAACTGTGGAGGCCATTTCAAGCAATAAAACAGATGCAAAAATTTTGCGATGTGGTTTCTATTGGCCCACAATCTTTAAAGATGCCTTTACAAAGATCAAATCTTGCCAGCCAAAAAGCTGGCGATTTCCAAAAGAAACTCAATGCCCCTGCAGCCAATCCTGGTAGTTGAGTTGTTTGATGTTTGGGGCATAGATTTTATGGGCCCCTTTCCCCCTTCTAATGGAAACAATTTCATCTTGGTAGCTGTGAATTATGTCTCCAAGTGGATTGAGGACATAGCTACCAAATCCAATGATCACAAAGTCGTTTTAACATTCCTCAAAGACCACATTTTTCCAAATTTGGATTCCCAGGCCATCATTAGTGATGGGGAAGCCACTTTTACGCAGACGATTTGACTCTCTATTAAAAAAGTACTCTGTCACTCACAGAGTAGCCACTCCCTATCATCCACAAACCAGTGGACAGGTGGATATTTCAAACTTAGAGATCAAACACATTTTGGAAAAAACTTTGAAGAAGGACAGAAAGGACTGGTCCTTTAAGCTTAATGATGCTTTGTGGGCATACAGCGCCTACAAGACTCCTATAGGATGTCCCCTTTCGGTGGTTTATGGCAAGGCATGCCATCTACCAGAGAATTAGAATATAAGGCCTTGTGAGCAATCAAAACTTTTAATATGGATCTAACTGTCTTGGTAACCAGAAGCTTCAACTCACCGAATCGGAAGAACGAGGATGGATGCCTACACTAGCTCCAGTTGTACAAAGAAAAGGTTAAATCATTCCATGATAGGAGCCTCATGAGAAAAGAGTTCATACCGGGTCCAAGGTATGGTTATTCAACTCTAAACTTAAATTCTTTCACGGCAAATTGAGATCCGGATGGGAAGGGCCATACATCATCAAGGCCTCCCCTCGGGAGCTGGATATTTCAGATCCCAAGGATGGAAGAATACTCAAGGTAAATGGTCGAGGCTCAAACCATGCATTGAAAACACCCGAGCCCTTGCCCACCTATCATCATGAATCTCCAAAAATCTGATGGTAGAAAAGTGTATAATATGTTTGTACAACATTGTTTTTCTGATTTTTGCTGTTTCTGTCTATTTTTCTTGTACGCATAGTATAAATACACTTCAAAGTTCAAATCGCAAAGTACAAAGTACTTTTCGAAAAGTCCAAAGTTCTATTCGAATTGATTACGAGTATGATGAACTACTCGAAAAGAACCATGTTACATTCGAATAGTTAAAATTTCCTTTCGAATAGAAAATGCAGGGAGAAGTCGCTGAAAAGATCTTTACGGAGCCAAATCCATTTCGAATAGACATCAAGCTCGTTCTTTGCGAACTACACTTTCTCAAGATTTTCTAAACTCTCCCAAGCAAAACCCTTTTCAAAACCCTAGCTCACCCTCTTCTCTCCACGAGCTCCACACGAATAACCACCATCTATTCTAATCTTCTGCGCTTTTCTCTTGTCGGAAATCAAAAGGTAGAGCCCAATTTCTGATCTGTTCAAAGTAAAGAAACCCAAACAGAGAAACCCCTAGATCGCGTTTTTTGATGTTTGCAGATCTGGAGCACCATTCAACAAGGAACATCTGGACCAAAAGTCGAGCGAGATCTCGCTTGAGTTTGCATCCTTCTCCTTTGTATTCATTTTCTATTTTAAATTCTTGAGAACCAGCAATTCTGTTTAATGTTTGTTTTGATTATAATTTCATTGTCTTTTAGGCATCTTTGATTTTTTATTTTTATTTTTTTACAAAACCAAATACAAAATAAAAGAAAAAAACACAAATAGAAAATCTACGAGTTGTTTCTCATTATTTTCAGTGATAGTAAATAAGGGCTCTTGTTGAGCCCGGGCTGATCAAAACAAGAAAAAAAATAAAATAGAAAATTATAAAACAATATAGATATCTTAGGATGAAATTTTTTTTTCTCCATTTGCATCCACTTTTCCCATCTGGACCTCTTTGAGATCATTTTTTTAGGAATCATGTAGGATAATGAGTAGTGGATCATAGGCTGTTTTGAATATTCAATGGACCCTTGATTTTATTTTCCTTGAGATTTCTTCATCATAAATGGGTCTCAATTGTGTGTGAACCTTTTAATATGTGCTCCCATGCTTCATTTTTTTCATACACATCATCAACAAAGGGGTCAATCTTATGAATCTTGCTTTTCAACGTATTCACGCTAATCATTTTATAATCACTTAGATTCATAGGTATCTCGGGCTTTTAGGTTTGTTTCTTTGGGCTTAGGATACATCATTTGGCATTAGATTTTCTGTTTTAGGAATTTTAGTTTCAAATTCATTTTAGATCACTGATTTTTTTCTTTCTTAGTTTAATGTGTCCTCGTTTTTACTGATTTTCGTCATTTTTCTGTGAGTATAGTTAGTTTATAACTTTGTTTTCCTATTTTGTATTCACAAATTCAGTTTTTGTATCAACACTTTTCTTTTTCTTTTTTAACTTTGTATTCAGTCCCTTACCTTGCTTTTACTGTTTCTCTGTTATTAGCATTAGTTTCCTTTCATTTGCATAGTAATCCTTCTATTTGTTAGATTTTATTTAGCAGTTCTAGCATTGTTTTGTTGATTTTTCTTGCATTTGTATATCCTGTTTTCCATTTCCTTGCTCATATCTTCAGTTTTACATTTTTATTTTCTGCTGCATATAGTTTAGATTTTTTCTGTTCTTAGTTTTTCTTTCGTCTTTTACCCTGTTGCCCCTAGTCTCTCATTGTCTAGAACATTGAGGACAATGTTCATCTTAGGTTTGGGGGTATGGCAAACAAGTCCTGCCTAGGGAATAGTTAACATAAGGGCAGCAGAATCACCTAAGTAATTAGGAAATGTATTAATTTACTTAAGAATCATGACAATGTGGAAATTTTAAAATTTTCTTTGCAAGAATTTAGACATTCTAAACCCTACAATATTCCACATTTCCATGATGTTAACACCAGGAAAATACACTTGTATTAGCACATAGCAAGTCCACAGGAAGAGAAAAAGGTAAAGATATACTTAAAAGCTCAAGGAAAAACCATAACCAGTGAGAATTGAGCCTATATGTTTTACATCTCTGTTGAAGAGTGACTGAGGCAACCCTTTTCTGATTCAAAGGACTGGCTGAGGCATTAGATCCACTAGAAATTAGGAAACTCCAAATCAAAACAAGCAACAACATTCATGAAACTGAGGAAAAGATCAAGGCCTTCTTTGGATAGCTTGAGCTTAACAGAACCAACCAAGAAAGATCTGCCCTTGTTTGTACCCCAATTGAGCTATAAATCCTACAATGCTTCATCAAAACACCCATTTTTCTTTTTGAACTAATGGAACCAATTCAGCCTTCCCTCACCTTGAGAATTCAGGAGTTAAAGGAGAAAGAAGTAAAGATAGAACATTTCTGGGCAAATATCAAAATAAATGAAGAAGAAATACCTCAAAAATGGGCAGTATGGTGACTGAGAAAGTAAAAGAAAAACAATGTGAAAAAGAAGCAAGCAAAAAAAGGCAAAAAGGGGAACTTTATGTTGAAAATTCAAGATCAAAGGAAGAAGAATGAGTACTTTGAACACGAGAATCTCAAAGAAGCTAAACTCAAGAAGGTGGAGTCATGAACCACCTCCTTCAATTCGACTTCTCAAAAATCCAAACACACTGTTCAACCTTCCTATCCACGAAACCTCACTCCACGAGCCATACAACAAACCCGACCTAAAAGTCCTTGTGATCCAAAGTTGAGTGGAACTGTCATGTGGAGATAAGCGGTTTCCCAATCTATGGTGAGGAGATGTCAAGGATGCCAAGACACGAGAATCATGCCTATGCTCATGCTTACAAATCCATTTGGGAGATGTAAGCGCTCTTGAGCTTGAGTGAAAATGAACCCTTCAACAAAAATCTTGATGAGAGTACACCACGGTAAGTGTTTGGGTTGGAACTTGAGCACATTAAGTATGACTTATAACCTAATTTTATTCAAATGATGAACTTCTTGACACATTTGCATGATTTCTATGGCTGCTCACAGTTGGAAAGAGTGAAACATTCATAAGGTTTATAAATGTTGAAATCCCTTGCAAACAATAAACCTAAATTTCTGTTTAAACATTGATTCAAGAGTAACTAATTTTGATCTTTGATTGCTCATGGGATGACAAAGGCACTAATGCCAACTGTCCCATGGAGAAGTTTGTGGGTACCTTCACTGTAAACCCTCAGGGGACTTCACTCCTCCTCTAGGGATCACCTCGGGGTTTAAAAGGCTTATTGCATATGCTAAATGCACTGTGCTTCCTACAAAAGTGGCTCTTTATTTTGCTTTTACGTTTCTTTGCTCAGGGACTAGCAAAGCTTAGGTTTGGGGGTGAAAAATACCATTTTTCACCCCTAAACATGAGCCTTGAAAGACCCTTGAGAAGACTAAATAAGTGCTTTAGTGTGCATTTTACAGCTAACCAATCAGACAGGTCCAAAGCCGAAAAGCATCCCAAAAGATCAAAAGCGATAGCTCATGTCAAGTTTAAAGAAGGAGTGAAGAAACTTCAAAGAATGGCTAAGAGGGTCTAAAAGAAGCGGAACAAAGACACGAAGCAGAGAGAAAGCCTTTCGCAAAGAACACCTACTATTCGCAAAGACGAATGGGAGCCTAGAGTTCAATTCGCAAAGAACTTCTACTATTCGCAAAGAAGAATGGGAGCCTAGAGTTCAATTCGCAAAGAACTTCTACTATTCGCAAAGAACTTGCACTTTTCGTAAAGAACCTTGAACTTTGCGAAAAGAAGAAAACACTCCTCGAAAAGAAGAAAACACTCCTCGAAAAGAAGATTGAACTTTGCGAACAGAGCTTCAGAAGTCATTGAACTTTGCGAAAAGGCCCCTGAACTCTACGAAAAGGTATTCTGGAGATTCGCAGCTTTAACAAGGGCAATTTAGTAATCTGCTGCACGAGCCCCAATGCATTGAAAAGCCCAGAGACATTCCGGAAGATTCTGAGCACGAACCAAAGGCATATTCCACCCCATGTGAACACCCAAAGATGAAATTACTTGGCGGGAACTTCTAGAAACTCTAACTACTTTACAAAAAAGCCCTTAAACTATGTGAAATGGTATTACGGGATTTATTTCGTCGAAGGGTATTTCAGAAACTTTGCAGCGCCCCAATGCAATCAAAAGACCGGGAACATTCGAAGGTTCCAATCAAGATCCGAAGGCATATTCCAACCCATGTGGCTTAAAGTTAAATTACTGGCGGGAACTTCCGAAGCTCAAAGCAAATTTCAAAATGCATATGAATTGATGCCTCTGTTTCTGATTGGTGAACGGATCAAGCGATTGATTGGCGAAACGGTCTGGATCACGGTGCCTATTGGTTGATACACATCCTGGACTTAGGGAAAACTATAAATAGACGAACCATTTGCCCAATTTGGGTATCCAGATTTTAGAGTTTTCATCTCTGTTTCCCTCATTCCGGTCAGATAGCTTATCTGAACCCCCTGTAATCCCTTCTTGTAGTTTACCTTTGAGAGCCATTGTGAGTGATTTGTACTTCCAAGTTCGGATTCAAGACTGTAAGTCTGAGGGCTCTCTGAGAAGCTCAAACTGTAAGTCTGAGGGCTCTCTAAGAAGCCGTGCTCTGTAATTGTAATTTTGGATTTTAAAAGGTTGCTATAATTTGTGTCTTCTCCATTGGAGTCATGTCGAGTGTTCTGAATGATCACCTTAGTGCATTAGACTTCTTTAGATTCACTCATCCGCATGCAACTTCCCTTAATTTCATCACCCACATGCGAATTAGCGTTGGTAACCTAATTCTAGCGGCATTTATTGATGATGTTCATGTTACGAACTAAAGAATAGGCCAGACTAGGCAGCAGGTCTGTGACCATTTAAGTGGACAGATCACAGCCATAAGTCTAAACCTATTCCTTAATTCGGATTTATTTCTCTTACATCTGTGCTGGTAGCCAGATGAAGATTGAATCTGCTCTGTTGAACTACAGATTCTCCATTAAAATTCAGAGGCTAAAGTACATGAAGCTATTATTTCTGCATTTGTCTTATTTTAAACACCTCCCCAACTCGGATCTGGATCATGTAGTTAGTTCTTTTCTTTATTTGCTTATAGTTAAATGTGACACAATCCAACACTCTCTTTTATCTATTCTTTTTTTAGATAATTATAGAGCCAGATCTGGTAGCACAGATCTGGAGGTTTATCTTAAATTTTAAATCAATTCCCTGTGGACGATCTTTTACTCACTTACATTTAAAACTTGCTACAATTGGCCCTGATCTTCCAGGCCAGTGTTAGCCCCAATGTGCTGATATCCCTTTCATAAGTTAACATCCATATAACCTAGCATTCTTTAATTCTTTAATTTTTGATTCATAATGCACACAATTATGGCACACTTGGAGCGACAACAATGAGGGAGATGGATGACAAAATAAAACCTCAAATGGGGAGAAATAGATAACTTAGGGCCTGGTTCTCATTGCAAATCAGATCAAGGCATGTGAATTTATAGCTATCCTTCACTTGGCTACATGCTCAAGTGCATGGTAGAAGAATTAAAATCAAACCAAAGGCTTTAACTGATCTTAAGGGTATGGGTTGCCCACTAGAATGGTCACAGATAATCCTATAGACTTCATTCAAACAAATGGTTCAGATTGAAAGATTCAAACTATTACAGCCACTATGTTTGTAAGGCTACAACACTTACAACCATAGGATCAAATAATCTATATAGATCTGGTTAAAACAACTAGAAATCATAGATTATTTGGGGATCTAAACTCAACTGAGCATTGCTTCAAACAGTTGTAATGCCTGAGCTCACAAGTCTGCAATCTTTGCATAATTCCAGATCTCCACAATGAAAATAGATCTAGAAATCAGAGCCAGAGTCGGATCTGCTACAATCTTTCACTTGGCTACTAGCACAAGTGAAAAGGGGAAGGATCTAAGCTCACCTCCACTTTTGGATTGGTCCTAAGGGTATGATCTGTCCACTTGAATGGTCACAGATCATCCTAGAAATTTATTCCAGCAGTGAGGATGAAGATTAGACCATGAAAATTACTGCAAGCACTACGGTTGCAAGGCTACAAGCTAAGGCAACCATAGGTGCATCAGATCTGGAAAAACATAAAGTAACTAAATAGAAAAATTACAGATCTAATGGAACTTTTAAAATAATATTTCATTGATTTAACAAAACTTACAATGATCTGCCTCAAGCCTACAGTCTGTGCATGATCCGGAGCTCTTCACAATGAATTTATAGATTTATTTACAATCAGAAATCAGATCTGGATTGCTATCTAGGTCTAATCCAACAGGCTGGATTAGGGAGAGAAGGGGGAAGAGAAAAAGGAAAAATAAAAGGTAAAACTAAACCTAAATGAGTCAAGGAGAACTTCAGTTACTCTATGGTTTCCTTGGTGAGAAATTACAGCAACAAGGAGCCTTATTTATATAAATGCCACTCCATGTGCTTTGAATTGTATCCAATCCGAGGGGAGAATTTAATTTCAGTGAATGCTTAATCCATGTGCTTAGTGCTCGACCCAATCAGAGAGAAGAGAGCACAATTCAGTTTTGTTATGCAGCTGAAGTAGTTTGCTTCCCCCCAGGAATTCCCTCACTTAATTTGAAAAATAGTTTGCCCATGTTGTTGGCTTTTTTTTACTTGGTGTGAAAGGGTGCTTATGTTATTGTGTGGTGGAAATCAATTGAAAATAAAGTAATATAAAAGAATGGATTCAACAGAATCAAAGTAATTCTAGACCTACAAGATTCAGGGTCTATTGTAGTAAGTTTTGATAAGTAAGAGTTTGTCCCACAGAGAAAATGATCAAGAGCCCAAATTGGGCACTGATAGTAGGCCTCCAAATCTAACTACAGATCTGACAATCCTAAGAGAAGGGAGTTGAGTGTCATGACTATACTAAATTTACATAAAAAGGGAAAATAAAGTGGAGGCCTATTCTAAATAAAGGGCTGAGAATAAGATAGTGGTAGTGTGTGTCAAAACAAAATATAAAAATTCTGAGAAGTAAGCTAGTTAAGCTAGAGTTAATGATACAATAATGTAACTCAGATTTAGTCCGTCTCTGCAGTGCTCCTTGCTGAGACGCTATTAAAAGCCTCAACAAGGTATAAGCTCCCAGTTTAACCCATGCCATTTGGGGGCGCTCTTAGGGCTATACTCTATCCACTATAATGGTCACTAAGTATCCGATAAAGTCTGTCAAATCCCATTAGTTAAATCAGAAGTTCACTAGTCCAATCCAGAAGAGTGTACTGATCATTTCCACAACCACTAGACCAGCTCTAGCCATGAATACTACTGCAGCAATATGTAATGCCAGTGCTACAACCTCCCTAGATCTGCACACAGACCTGGCTGACATCCATAGGTATTTCGACCTATAAGATCCTAAGTGCTTTGCTAAGGCATACTGCTCACTAGTGCTCGTAAAAAGGACCATGCAACAGGTTGAATAAGGAGTTTAGCTCAGCTAGTCATTTCTACAAACAGCCTGTAATGACTTAGCCTCAAGCTGCAATTACTACAAGAGATCAGATCTAAATTCTGATATCGATTAGGTAGAACAGAGGGGAACCAGCTATTGTACAAACCTCCTCACAAGTCTCTAGAAGCTCATGTGTAGGGGAGAAGAATCCTTCTCAAACATGTGGATGGACACAACCGTAGGGCTATACTCTATCCACTTGAATGATCACAGGGTATCCCATTGGTCTGTCTATCCCGCAGAGGCCTAAGAAAGAAAATAAAAACAGCTACCACCACCATAGTCTGCAGGCCTCCGAGCTCCCTGGATTCACTACATATCTAGCATTGCTTTCCATGTGTCTATCAAACCAAGGGAAATCAGATGGTAAACAAAAGACCTACTAAAAACTAAATGGGTTAGTCCTAAATACATGGATCCTATAGACATCTAAAGAAACTATAAGATCTATAGATTTGATTAAGCATTAAAACAACAGTTCATTGATAACAGTAAAACTTTCAATGAACTGTCTCTTGGCTACAGCCCATACACAACTACTCGTCCAAGATCCCAATGTATACAAAAATCTATTACAAAATTGAAACAAAACTAAGCCTAGCTGCTTACATGGGGATTAGCCAGCAAGTGCTGACCTAAGAGAGAAGAAAATATAGGAAAACAGAGGTGACCAAACCCTAACCCTAGCTTGCTAGAGCTCTCATCTGACAGAGGATGAAGGAAAGATACTAATAATAAACTCTAAGTACAGCTTATATACTCTCTGAAAATGGCCTTGGCTCTTAAGAGGTTAACCCTAATCTCTTCAGCAGACATGACACTGTTACAACCCTTGAATGCCTAGAGACGTGTGCCTCAAAATCTATGCCTTGATAAGTGTGCCCTAGCCTTGGGAAATTCCCAAAAGGTCCTTGAATAAAACTGAGAAGTTGAGAGCTCGTGCTTCGCGGTGCTGAGAGTTTCTTTTAGCTCATTCGCGTAGTAGCTTTGCCTTCGCAGAGTTGGCTTTGGCTGATGGGAAGGGCTCATTCGCGCAGTTTAACTTTTAGTGAATCATGTAGTTGCATCGCATTGAAGTGTTGTCGTGGAGATAATCTAGAGCACCAGGATTTCTCACGTAGTAGAGCTTCAGAAGCTCTTTCTCTCTAAGTACTCACGCAGGTGAGCTCCTGCGCTTGCGTAGTAACTTGTAAGGCTCGAGGGTGCACGAGATCTACGTGAGAGAGATTCTAGGAATCTCTCTCATCCAGGGCCACACGAGAAATCTTTGAGGTGACTTTTAGTTCTTTATTCATATGAGCTCGCTCTGTTCTGTGCGCAGCTGCTTTGGGGCTTGATCTCCCGAGAGCTTCGCGAGGGCAGATTCTAAGAGTTTTAAGCCGCGAGATCTTCGTGATGGCTTTACAACTCGCTTCTTAATTGCACACCTTATCTCCGCGAGGGACTCTTCCACTGCATCTTTAGCTTCACGAGGAAGCTCCTCAACTCTGCAAAGTCCATCTTTTGCTGCTCTAGTGCATTGCACTTGTTGCTGTCACAGTCTCCTCCCTTCCCAGCTAATCTTCATTCATCTGCTAGATTGGTCAATGATGATCAGCAACAGTGAGTCACCATGGTGGGCACTACCAAGGAGTTCCATCAGGCTTTGGCTCAGTTGTCATCATTGCTTGTATTCTCCCTCTCTTTTGGGCCAAAAAGTAAGGAATTTGCATTAAGCTGCACATTTTATTACCAACTGCAAAACATACTTAACACATGTTTATTAGTGGGCTTCAAGGTCCATCAAAGGCTAGGTTAAGAGGTGAAAAGTGATACTTTTCAGTGAATAACACACCCCTAAACCTAATCTTTGATAGTCCCAGAGCAAAGGGAAAATTAAAACAACTATTCTAAGAAATAGAAAAGCCACTTTCATAGGAAGCATAGATACATTTAGCATATGTACCAAGCCTTTTAAACCCCTAGGTGATCCCAAGTGGAGGAGGGAAGTCTCCTGAGGGTTTTCAGTGAAGATACCCACAAACTTGTTGTTGGCGGATTTTTGAGTGTGTGCTTACTTTATTGGTTGGTGGTGAAAGTCATTTGAAAATCAAAGAAAGAGTAAAACAGGAGATGGAATCAGTACAACTAAGAAATCCTAGACCTGCAAGATACAGGGCCCATTGTAGCAAGTTTTGATAAGTAAGAGTTTGTCCCACAGGGAAAGGTGATCTAAAGCTCCAAAGGAGCCATCTCTAGTAGTCCCTCCAGATCTGACTACAGATCTAGCAGTCCTAAAAGGAGGGGAGTTTAAGGTCACTTATTCTAAGTATTCTAATGTCTAAACTATAGAAAGGGTTGAGAGGATGGATGGAGTGTGGAAAATAAATATAAAAGGGTGAGAAGTATGTTATTGAGCCCAGATCAGAGGAGTTTTGTAACTCAGATTCAGATATGATGTTATAGAAATCCTGTCCAGTGGCTACATTATCACCACTGAGGAGAAAGGATCCAACCCATCACTCTGCCATGATTCCACCATTAAGGCTATAACCTGTCCACTCAAATGGTCACAGATTATCCCATAGGGGAACCACTATCCAGGGATGGGTCAAAACATAACAAGTAAATCATTGCAGGCACTATTTCATCCAGGCTACCAGCTCAAGAATCTATAGGGAACCTCACCCTCTAAAGCTCTATATGTGGGGCTAAGGCTGTATAGGACCATGATAGCCCAGACACATAGAACCAGTAAGAGACTGAGTACAACCTTCGATCTAGCTGTCCATTGCTTGAGTGAGGCTATAATGGTCCAGTCACCAGCCTACAATCTCTATAACCAGATTAGATCCAACATCTGATGGCAGATCTATACAAATGTAGGAGAATCTGCCTCTGTACAATCTCCCACCAGGCTTCTACAAGCTCAGGTGTAAAGAAGAAGGATCCATCTTGGATCGGTGGATTTGAATCACCCTAAGGCTATAATCTGTCCACTTAAATTGTCACAGACTATCCCAGAGGTTATCCTCCTCACGGAGCCCAAGACAAAACAAGAATATCGCTGCGACCACCATGGTCACAAGGCTACCAGCTCAAGCTCCCATGGGGATTTCAGATCTAGTGGGTCTTGTGGTGGGGCTAAGGCTGTATAGGACCATGATAGCCTAGACACATAGGGCACTTGGATCTGAGTGTCCCTTAGAACCAGTCCTCCATTGCCTTGAAACACAGCCAAAATAATGGCGGATCACAAGGTAGCAGCCTTGCACAGAGCATCTCACACACAAACACAAATCTCACAAAGTACAGATCCTATTACAGAACTTCCATTAATCTAGTTCAAAATATGTACGAAGAGATAGCCAGCAAGTGCTGGACTATGGAGAGAAGGAAAAAGAAAAAGAAAACTACTTACAACTACAAAAAGAAAAACTAAACGATCTCAGATCAGGTCTCCCAGAAATGAGATGGGTTCCTAGCTATTCCAAGATGTAGAAAGAAAAGAAAGTCTCAAAGCTCCCTCTACCTAAGCTAAGTGTGGGTATTTATAGCAGTGGTGTGGCGGCGCATTAGGGTTAGGAAATGCTAATTTTTATGATGCCACGTGGACAAATAGTGATCCTCCGATGCCTTGGGGCGCATGCACAGAGATTTGAGCGTGGGAGTGCATGCCCTGATCACTGGAAATTCCCAGAAAGTCCTTCGCTGAAGAGATGGAAGTTTGAGGTTCAAAGCTTCGCTAGGTAGCCATTATTTCCCAGACTTGTCGAATGGTAGCTTTTATTCTTCGCTAGGATAATTTGAAATTGAAGCTTCTGCCTTCGCAAGGTTGGCTTGGTTTGCTGGCAGTCGCGAGGTTGAGTGGACATCAGAGCCTCAGATGTCGCGAGGTTGATCTTCGTGAAGATAGATTTGAATAGCGCGAGAACTTTGCGAGCACTTATCTTCACTGGGCTTCGTGAGTTACCTCAAGAGGCTTTGATGAGTTCTAAACTGCGCAAGGTGTTCTATTCTTGAGCTTCACGAGAGCTGCGCCAGTTTATATTTCTGAAGCTCTTCAGTCAATCATCTACGCGAGAAGTTATTGTAGAGTCTTGGGAAGCTCAGCTGGACTGCGCGAGGCTCATTTTCCGGTCTGGATTCAGACTTCATCCTTCTGAGGGACTTCTGGTGCCAAAATAGGCTTTTTAGCAGGATTCCTGGCCTTATTTCACTGCTGGGTATTACCTACATAAAACACTTAACAAGGACTTATTAGGTGGCTATGGGTCTAATCAAAGGTTAAGTTAAGGGGTCAAAAGTGGTACTTTTTAGGTCTTAACACACCCCAAACCTAATCTTTTCTAGTGCCTTAGCAAAGCTACATTAAATCTACTATAAAAATTAAATGCCACTTTCGTAGGGAGCACGAATATATTTAGCATATGTACCAAGCCTTTTAAACCCCTAGGTGATCCCTAGTGGAGGAGTGAAGTCTCTTGAGGGTTTTCAGTGAAGACACCCACAAACTTCTTCAATGAAACAGTTAACAAAAGTGCAATATCATCCAATGAGCAATCAAGGGGCAGACTTAGTTTACTCTTGCATCGTTAAGCATAAAAGAAATTTAATTCATTGGTTGCACAGTAACTTAAACAGCATAAAATCTTCATGATTGCACAGCATTTCCAATTAGTTTACAATCACAAAAAACTGAACTAGTGTGTGCTAGCACTGAACTTATCCTTAGGTCAAAAATTAGGTTTAGGTCATACATAATGCATTCAAGTTCAAACCCAAAAACTTTGCAGGGCATACTCTCATAAGGGTTTTGTTGAGGGGTTCATTCTCTCACAGGCTCAAGAGCAGTTACATCCCCCAAATGGGTCTGTAAGCATGAGCATAGGAAGAGTTCTTAAGTGCTGACATCATTGGCAGTTCCTCACCATAGATTGGATAACTCTTTATCTTCACATGACAGCTCACTCAACTTTTAGATCACAAGGGCTTTTAACTGGGCTGTAATGTGGCTTATGGAGTGGGGTTGAAAGAATGGAGGGTTGAGAAGGGGTTCAAAATTGAGAAATCAGTACGTGACAGAGGTGATTCATGACTTCACCTTCTTGAATTTAGCTCCTTTCATCTTCTTTGAGATTTTTAGATTTGAAGTGATTAGTTTCTCTTCTTGATTTTGATTTTCCAATGAAAGTTCCTCTTGACTCCTCCCTTACTTCTCTTCATTGTTATTTTTGTTTTCTTCTTGTGGAATTTTCTGATTTTTTTTTTTTTTTGTTTTTACTTTTCAGAAATGCCACCATGCTCCCAATTATCATACTGCCAGATTTGACGTATTTCTTTTCCATTCACCTACTGTTGACCATAGCTAGTCCATCTTCAACTTTTTCTCCTTTACCTTCTGAATTCTCAGAGTGAGGGTAGGCTGAAGCAGGTTCATAGGTTCAAGTTCAAGTACTCAGGTGTATTTTGAAGAAATTTAGGATTTAAAGCTCAAACGGGGTATGGACAAGGGCAGTTACTTAAGGGTTGGTCTTATTAGGCTCAAATTGTCCAAGAGAAGGCCTTGATCCTTTCCTCAGTCTCATGAGTACTGTCAGTTGTTTCAACTTGGATTTACCTAACTTCCAGTGAGCACAGTGACTCAGTCAGTCTTTAGAACTAGAAGGGATTGCCTTGGTTACTCCTCAAAAGATGGAAATTTTTTTTATATAGGCCCAATTCTCACTGGTTATGGTCTTCCTTTGAACTTTTAAGTATGTCCTCACCTTTTTCTCTCTCTACTAATTCACTAAGTGCTGATACAAGTGAGTTTCCTTGGTGATATTATCATGGAAATGTGGAGTATTAGAAGTTTATAATGTCCAAGGTTTGCAAAAATTTTAAACTTCTTATTTTCATGATTCCTAAGTGAACAGAGGTCCATTTCCATATTGCTCAGATGAGTCAGCTGCACTTATGTTAGCTATTCCATTGGCAGGGTCTGCCTAGCACACCCCCAAACCTATGAGAAGCAGTGTCCTCACTGGTTCAAGGGAGTCTGTGCAGCAGAGTTATTATAGCATAAAAGATCAGAACACGAAACAAACACACAACATACAAAGTAAAATAGTAATGATAAGAGAATAGAGTCTATTAAAAATGAGAAGTGTACAAACTACAAGAAAATAGAAGCAAAAGAGTGCGAAAATAGATAAAATCCTATGGACAATCTAGTCAGAATCTGGCTCAAAACTTGTCCCAACCCATTTTCTTGGCATGCTCTTGAAGGTAAGCCTCCTCCTCGTTCTTCCTTCGCTCTCTCTCTACCTTTCTTTGGTCGGCCGTTTTGGGTATGGTTGGAGCCCTGACCCTCATTTTTTGCTTCTTTGGTTCAGGAGGGATCTTTGAAAATTTATCAGTGGTTGGCTTAGGGGGTTTGGTGGGACATTTTCCTTTGGGGCCCATACCTTTGGAGGATTGCCCTTGCTGGGCTGGAGGGGGAATAAGAGGGGATTGGGCTGGTGCTGGCTCAGGAGGGACAACAGGGGATTTAGCTTTTGCTTTCACTTGAGGTAGGAGAGGACTCTTCCCTTTCACTGGCTGACTTAGTGGTGGTGCCTCTTCAGACTGGGCAGATTTATCTTTTCCAATTTTCAAAGAGCCACTTGGGGGAGTAGTCCTCTTGGCAGCAACCTTCCTTCGCTGAGGAAAGGGTTGTTCAGCAGGGCTCAATGAAGGAACAACATCAAAAGTGGGGGCAGTGGGATCCTTAGGTGGTGCAGAATCAGAGTCTGAGTCAGAAGGAAAAAGCCTAGTGGGATCCAATCCAAGGGCAGCAGCAGTCTGTCTGCGTTCCTCTTTGGAAATTAGGCGACCATGGGGATCATCCTGAGCAGAAGCTCTGGTGACCTTTGGAGGTGGGGATGGAGGGGCCGGCCTTTTTCCTTTTTGAGCTGCAGTGGCTCTTTTGGAAGTGAGAGTTTTCTTGGAAGGAGTGCATTTTCTTTTGAGAGCAGGAGAGGGAACAGGGGGGGCACTGAGACAGGAGCAGGAGCTGCAGTAGGGACTTGAGCAGGAGCAACAGGTTGTGTAGGTACTACAGAAGGAACTGCAGTAGGCATTTGAGGAGGAACAGGAGGAGGTACCTGAGTTGGGGCTGTGGGAGGTGGGGGAACAGATTGTGTAGGTGTTGGGGTAGGGGCAGTGGAAGAAGATGGGCTTGGTTGTGTGGAAGAAGATGGGGCCTCTGGGGAGCCGAGGGGTGGGAAAGTAGGAAGGCAACTCTCTATTCCAAGATCTCAATTTTCTTGTTAGCCCATAGGAGATTGGTATCTGCAAGCTCGTTACTGAGTCGGTTGATCTCCTGAGCACTGTTCAATTTTTTTTCTAATAACCGGTTGTGCTTTTTCGCCTCATTGGCTTTTCAATCTCGCATTCGTTACGCTGTCGTTGCATCTCCAAAATTGCCTCCCACCCTTTGGAAATATCTCTCAGCTGCTCGCAGTGAGCAAGCTTCAAGTCACTAAGTTTCTGTAGCAACGGGTATTTGATGGCTTGGCGGAGTTGTGCCATGCCATTGAGAATATCCCTCTTGATATATGCATTGTCCCACATGGCATGGAGGAGGGTGAAGTAGGGGGGGGTGTAATAGGAGTGTCTGGGTAAGATGGGGAGAAATGGAGTGGAAGAAGTAGAAGGGGATTGATCCTGGGGGGGAAGAGTGGGTGGTGTAAGGATGAAGTCAAGAGAAGGGGTGGAAGTGGCTGGGGTAGTCTGTGTTGAATGGTCAGTGAATTGAGGAGGGGGTGGGAGAAGAGGTGGAATGGAAGGTATGGGTGGAAAGTGAAATGAAGGAAGGACAGTGGATGTGGATGGGTCTGGGTAAGGGACGAATGGAATGGTGAAGGGTTGAAATGGAAGGAATGGGGTTGCAAATAAGTGGGGTTGAATGGGAAAGGTGGAAGGGAAGGGAATAGGGTCAGTTTGGGTAGAAGTGTTGGTAAATTGAGGTGGAGGTAATATTAGAGGGGGTAGGGTAGGTAGAGAGGGGAAGGAGTGGTAGGGTATGGTGACTGGGGGGGTGAAGGGTGTAGGTAAGTCAGTGTGGGTGAGGTCTGTTGGAACTGTGGAGTCAGAGGTGGAAGGGGGTTGGGTCAATGGGGTGGTAGGAGGTTGTGTAGGGATGATTAGGGTTGTCAATGTTTGAAGGGTGGATTGTATGTTGGTGATGTCCGTTTGCATTTGGGCTTGGGTCTGTGTGGTGTTGGAGAGTTGAGTTTGGATGCCATGTATGAGGGAAAGGATATGGGTAAGGGTATATGAGGTTGGTTGGGGTGGAGTATGAGGATAGGAGGGAACAGGTTGGAAAGGGGAAGTGGGGGCATGATGGAAAGTGGTAGGGGGAGAAGGTGAAAGGGTTGGGGAGTGATGTGGCGAAGGGAATGGTGAATCTGGGAGAGGGATGTCATGGGTGGGCAAGGTATCAAGCAAGGTAGTCATGAAGGCCTGATACTCGGAAGTGGTGGCTAGGTTAAAGTCCAGATCATGGAGGGAAGATGTAGGTGGGAGGGGTTGGACTAGGGGTTGGTCAATATGGGGTGTGTCTGTGGGAATGACAGTAGAGGTGGAAGTGGGTAGAGATAAGGAAGGGGTTGTGTGAGAGGTTTTCTTTTTAAGGTAGGTTATCAAGGGAGGGCTGTCATGGTTGAGGTCAGAGGATGTCGGAGGTACTGGGGCTGTGTATTGAGGTAAGGTGGGTGAAGGGGGAGTGTTGTCATGGGGTTCAACAATTTCCACCCAGGAACGAATCACAGTGGGGGGTGGAATGGAAAAGGGAGATAAGAGAGGGAAAGGGAGAGATGGAATAGGTGAAGAAATTAGTGGAGAGGCAAGTGTGGTGGATGGAGGGATTCTTGAGCGGAGGTGTGACTCGCCACGTTCTTTGGGGTAGGAGCTTTAGCCTTCTTTTTGGGGGCAGGGGTGGCCTTTCCCACAGCAGCTCCCTCTCCCTGCTCGAAAACATTCTAAGCTTCACCCTTCTTCTTCTTCTTCTGGGGATCCATTAGACTTCTGCTGATCCCCCAATGTCTTTTGGTAAAAGTGGTAGGAGTGAGGTCAGCAGATAACTCCCCCACTGGTATCTTGGGTCCTCCCTTCAGAAGTAATTTGGTGATGAGCCTTCTGTAGGGGAGAGTGTGGACCTTCTTTTGCAGCCCAAGCTTCACTATCATATCTTTCATGGCCTCAAAAATCAACCATGCAACATTAAATCCGTTGCCCAGAGAGAAGGAATAGAGAGCATCAGCAATTGGTGTCCTCCTTTCTTGCTGATGGCCGGAGCAGTAGATATTCTTCCTTAGCACTTGATCGATGAACAACAGCTTGGGTTCCAAATCTCTTCTTCTGATGGAGTCCCCTGTGGCCTTCAGGCCTCTGGTAATGGCCTGGGCAATGGTATCGAGAGGGGCACTCACAGGGGCACCATAACCGCAGTTGGGATAAAAAATGGCTGGGATGCCCATGACTTCAGCAATCAACGCTGGGTTAAGTAGCATCTCAAAATTGTCAACTAACACAAGGAGGCCTGGCTGCCCATGTGTGTCAGGTCTGACCCTAAGGTGCTGGTAAAAGAGTTGCACTAACCTAGGATAGGCTAGTGCAGGAATCATTTACATCAAGGGGAACAAACCAGCCTTGCACAAGAACTCAATGGCAGGAGCTGACAACGGCTCAGATTCGAAGAACGATATATCAAAAATGGCTTCAGGTTCTAAGGGAATGGAAATGAGGAGCTGAGAGGGAGTAGAATGATCGGGTGCTTTTGCGGTCACCTCAGGAATCACCTCCTTCCCTTTTTGTTGTGCCGTAGAAGACTTGGCTTTCTTAGGGGCAAGCTCCACGATGGCCTGGTCCCTGGCTCTCTTCATAGGTGCACTTTTAGGAGCTATCAAGATTCACCCTAGTGAGTGTGCAGTTGAAATTTTGAAAGGAAAGAGTAAGAGCTGAGTCTAACCCTAAAAGTTAGGGTTCTGTTCAATTTGACACACGGTAGATCGCAAGAGCTCCTAGCAGGGGGCAACTATTGATGGAAGCTTTAAGAACAAAAATCCAGAATTTCAAAGTGAGCAATGAACTGTAGACAGGAAGTTGGAGGAGAGAGATTGAGAGGAGTGGGAGCTAGGGTTTCGCTGAAAGGAGAGGAAAGAGAAAGCAGTAAAGAAAAGCAGTGCGGGGTGGGATTTAAATATCGTGAGGCTCGACGCACTTTGAAAATATCCGCTCACTGGATGGGCATGAATGGGTCACGAGATTAGATGTTCATTTAAACTGTGCGAGGCAGCCCACCCAGTTATATTTGAAGCTCGCGACAGCAAAACAAAGTAGTTCTTTATGAACTGCACGGGAGACGACCAAACCCATTATTCAGAATCCCGCGATGGCTTAATAGAGTTAGAATTCACTCACCCACTAGTCAGCCTTTTGACCTTGACTTTGTGGGTGGATTCTCTCACAGTCTCTCTTCCAGGGACACCCATAAGCATTATAAAGCATTCACAAATTCCCATACTCTCAAAGCATTAAATTCACACATCATGAAAAGCATTCAAATACTACCATTATCATTCAATCACTTGAAATTAGCAAACAAGGGGAACAGGAATAAAAGTATGCATAAAGCACTAAACTCAAATTCCAACAAGATTGCTACAAATTCCTCTAAACTGTAAAGTACATATTATACAAAGGTGCACAGTTCTTATCATCAATTCAATGAAAGATTCCCTTCAGGGTCTAAGGATCCTTCACCAATCAAAAATTGGCCATTGGTATTCACCACTGGTTGACTGGGCAACCTTCCCTCTTCTCTTTTGGCTAAGGTATTCGCTAGTTGGCCAATCTGCTCTTCCATCTTCTTGATGCTCTGACCATGAGAGTTCACAGTGTGAGCCAAGGAACCCAGGTTTTGCAGTGAGGTCAAGACCTGGTCCTCGAAAGAAGTATTTTTAGGTTGAGAAGGGGGTAAGACAAACTGATTTTACTGCTGATGGGGCTGCTGATGGTGCTGGAAGGTAGACCTAGGGGCATTCCCTTGATTGAACTGTTGCTATGGCCTTTGTGGTAAGGCCAACATCTGTTGGGGCTGCATGTAGTTGTCTTGCCTCCACCTCAGATTTGGGTGGTCTCTCCATTGGTAACCAGCATTTTGGTGCTGGTATCTATATGGCTGCCTATTGTAGCCCCCAGATTGTTGCTGGCCATAAGATTGAGCAGCAGCAGCATGTTCCAAAACCAATTCAGGAAATTGCCTTGTAGATGGACATTCCTCCACTGTGTGCTGTGGGGACTGGCATATCAGACATGCCTCCCCCACATGAGCAGCCCTTCTGGGTTGCATAACAGCCAATAATTTGTCAAACTTCATAGAGAGGTTTGCCATCTGCAGCTGCAGGTCATTGTTCCCAGACACCTCATAAACTTTTTCTCTTGATCCAGCAGCAGGCCCC
The DNA here is from genome assembly GCA_021018995.1 of Chloranthus sessilifolius. Taxonomy (NCBI): domain Eukaryota; kingdom Viridiplantae; phylum Streptophyta; class Magnoliopsida; order Chloranthales; family Chloranthaceae; genus Chloranthus; species Chloranthus sessilifolius. Next base: position 54,993,705 of record CM037593.1, on the reverse strand, counting down.
ACCTTTGACTCAGATTCCTGACTAGTTCTTGCCAGGGATGGCTTTTGAAAAGCATTCTCACTAATCACCTCAAACAATTCCCATGCCTCCTCAGCAGTTTTGTGCATGTAGGATCCACCACAAGAGGCATCGACCATATCTCTATTTTTCTCATCAATCCCATTGTAGAAGCTTTGTACAAGCTGCCACTCTGGGATCTTGTGGTGGGGGCATTGTTTGAGCGTCTCTTTAAACTTATCCCAGGACTGGTTAAAATCCTCAGTTGGGGATTGAGCAAACGCAAGAATCTCTTTCCTCAACTAGCTAGTTTTAGTCTCAGGGAAGAACTCGGTTAGAAACTTGGTTTGCAGGTCTTTCCATCAAGCAATGCTATTGTTGGGAAGAGTGGTCAGCTAGGTACTGGCCCTATCCTTCAGAGAGAAGGGAAAGAGTCTGAGCCTAGTAGCCACAGGTCCCAAACCAGTGATATTAAAAGTGGTGCCCAAGGCCAAGAACTGGTCAATATGCTTGTAAGGGTCCTCTTTGCTAAGCCCATGGAAAGCTGGCAGCATCTGGATGATTGAAGTTTTTATTTCATAGTTCCCCTGAACATCAGGGAATTGAATGCTAAAAGGAGAGTTATAGTCATTCGGAGCATTCAACTCCTTGAGGGTTCTGGGTTATTCTTCACCCATAATTGCTATCACAGATTCACTTGGGGGCTCTCCTGTGGTGTGCCTGTCTCTCCTAAGTCTCCTTCCCCTTTCTAACTCAGGGTTAAGAGGCTCTAAAGCAGGGCTGAGGGATCTCTTCCCTAGCATACAAGCACACCAATAGCAAGGAAAGCTTCTTGCAGGCACATTGCAAAAGAATAATTGTACACTAAAAAATTTATCTAACTAGTTTACAGCTATTCAAAGAATACATTTAAACTATCCTAGTGATAAGTAGTGAAAAATACCATTTTTCACCCCTAAACATGAGCCTTGAAAGACCCTTGAGAGGACTAAATAAGTGCTTTAGTGTTCATATTGCAGCTAACCAAAAAGACAGGTCCAAATCCGAAAACCATCCTAAAATGATCAAAAAGCTGACAACGCATGTCAAGCTCAAAGAGGGAGTGAAGAAATAGCCTCAGCAATGGCTAAAAAGGTCCTAAAAGAGCAAGAAAAGACCTGAAGAAGAAGAAGGATCCATTCGCAAAGAAGAATGGAAGCTAAAAGTCAATTCGCAAAGAACTTCTACTATTCGCAAAGAACCTTGAACTTTGCGAAAAGAAGAAAACACTCCTCGAATAGAAGAATGACCTTTGCGAAAAGAAGAAAACACTCTGCGAAAAGAAGAGAAGTCCTTTGCGAAAAGATCTCCTGAAGCCAAAATGCTTTGCGAAGAGAGCTTCTGGAGCCAAACTACTTTGCGAAAAAGCCCTTAAACTATGCGAAATGGCATTCTGGGGATTTGCAGCTCGTCCGAAGGGTATTTCAGGAAACTTTGCACGGGCCTAATGCGTTTTAAAACCCAAGGACATTCAGGAAGATTACGAGCATGAACCAAAGGCATATTCCACCCCATGTGAACACCCAAAGATGAAATTACTTGGCGGGAACTTCTAGAAGCTCAAACAGATTTTTGAATTACATAACAGAATTGATGCCTCTGTTTCCTGATTGGCTGAACCAGATCAAGCAGTTCTGATTGGCCAGAACAGATCTGGATCCTGGTGCTCGACTCCTATTGGTTGATACAGATCTATCCAATTCTGATTGGTTGATACACATCTGAGCTGGACTTAGGGAAAACTATAAATAGACGAACCATTTGCCCAATTTGGGTATCCAGATTTTAGAGTTTTCATCTCTGTTTCCCTCATTCCGGTCAGAAAGCTCATCTGAACCCCCTGTAATCCCTTCTTGTAGTTTACCTTTGAGAGCCATTGTGAGTGATTTGTACTTCCAAGTTCGGATTCAAGACTGTAAGTCTGAGGGCTCTCTGAGAAGCTCAGACTGTAAGTCTGAGGGCTCTCTAAGAAGCCGTGCTCTGTAATTGTAATTTTGGATTTTAAAAGGTTGCAGTAATTTGTGTCTTCTCCATTGGAGTCATGTCGAGGGTTCTGAATGTTCACCTTAGTGCATTAGACTTCTTTAGATTCACTCATCCGCATGCAACTTCCCTTAATTCATCACCCCTGTGCGAATTAGCGTTGGTAACCTAATTCTAGCGATTTACTGATGATGTTCATGTTTACGAACTAAAAGAATAGGCCACAACTATTGGCCATAAGTCTAAACCTATTCCTTAATTCGATTTATTTCTCTTACATCATCGGTAGCGTAGATGAAGATTGAATCTGCTCTGTTGAACTACAGATTCTCCATTAAAATTCAGAGGCTAAAGTACATGAAGCTATTATTTCTCCATTTGTCTTATTTTAAACATCTCCCCAACTCGGATCTGGATCATGTAGTTAGTTCTTTTCTTTATTTGCTTATAGTTAAACGTGACAAATTCAACCTCCCATCTTATGTGCTTTGTAGATAGGATCAGAGGCCAGATCTGGTAGCTCAGATCTGGAGGTTTATCTTAAATTTTAAATCAATTCCCTGTGGACGATCTTTTACTCACTTACATTTAAAACTTGCTACAATTGGCCCTGATCTTGTAGGCCAGTGTTAGCTCCAATGTGCTGATATCCCTTTCATAAGTTAACATCCATATAACCTAGCATTCTTTAATTCTTTAATTTTTGATTCATAATGCACACAATTATGGCACACTTGGAGCGACATCAAGTTTTTGGCGCCGTTGCCGGGGAAGTTTGTTCTAAAATAGATAGACCTATGTTTATTTTCATTTATTTTAATTTTTGCTTTAAACCTGCACTTTGCATTCCAAGTGCTTGATTAAATGTCTCTGAGATTTTGTATAGAAAACATTTTACTGCAGAGAATTTTATTTTATTTTATTTTTTTTATATTTTTGAAGTTTTATTCTTTGCCTTCTAGTTATTTGAATAAATCGCCACTCTTTTGTCTTTTGTCAAATTTGGGCAAGAGCTTTGAGTTTTCTTTTATTTTGTCAATACTTGAATAAGGTATCGCTAGCTTTTTGGATGTTTGCGATCCGAGAGTATCCCAACAAGGAGCATCGAACCAAAGTGGAGCAGATCTTGAGTTTGCATCCTTCTCCTTTGCATTCATTTTCTATTTTAAATTCTTGAGAACCAGATTCTCTGTTTTAATGTTTGTTTTGATTATAATTTCTGCGTCTTTTAGGCATGCCGATTTTTTTACAAAACCAAATACAAAATAAAAGAAGCGAAACACAAATAGAAAATCTACGAGTTGTTTCTCATTATTTTCGAGTAGTAAATAAGGGCTCTTGTTGAGCAGGTGATCCAAAACAAGTAAAAAAAAATTATAATAAAAAAAATAGAAAATTATAAAAACAATATAGATATCTTAGGATGTTTTTCTCCATTTGCATCCACTTTTCCCATCTCTGGACCTTGAGATCATTTTTTTTTTAGGAATCATGTAGGATAATGAGTAGTGAATCATAGGGTTTTGAATATTCAATGGACCCTCTACTTTTATTTTCCTTCCAGATTTCTTCATCATAAAGGGGTCCCAGCTGTGTGTGATCCCTGTTTTTAATAAGTGCTCCCATGCTGCATTATTTCTTTTTTTCATACACATCATCAACAAAGGGGTCAATCTTATGAATCTTGCTTTTCCTTGTATTCACCGCTAATCATTTTATAATCACTTAGATTCATAAGTATCTCAGGCTTTGGGTTTGTTTCTTTGGGCTTAGGATATATCATTTGGCATTAGATTTTCGCTTTTAGGAATTTTAGTTTCAAATTTCGCTTTTTAGATCGTTGATTTTTTTTCTTTCTTAGGTTAATGTGTCCTCGTTTTCTTGATTTTCGTCATTTTTACGTGAGTATAGTTAGTTTATAACTTTGTTTTCCTATTTTGCATTCACAAATTCAGTTTTGTATCAACACTTTTCTTTTTCCTTTTAACTTTGTATTGGGTCCCTTACCTTGCTTTTCTGTTTCTCTGTTATTAGCATTAGTTTCCTTTCATTTGCATAGTAATCCTTCTATTTGTTAGATTTTATTTAGCAGTTCTAGCATTGTTTTGTTGATTTTTCTTGCCTTTGTATATCATGTTTTCCATTTCCTTGCTCATATCTTGATTTTATATTTTTATTTTATTTGCATATAGTTTAGATTTTTCGTTCTTAGTTTTTCTTTCTTCTTTTACCTCTTGCCTCGAGCCCAGTCAGTCCCCATTACCCATTCCTTTGGTTTTGCCTAACCCATTCATTGATGCCCGAAGCTCATACACGAGCTATTGGTGGATGAAACTTTTTCTCCTCCAAACTGATTGCGTGCTATCTTTAAGATATCTCAGGAGGCTTCCTCACCACCATCCTCACTCCATTACCCGAGAAAATTTACCCAAGGATGACAAAGGCGTAGTATCGAACCTCACCACAGTCACAGAGGAACATGCCGATGTGCCAACCCTAGTTATTTTATAGACAATCGTGACTTAATCAGGATCGAGGACATTGGACATGCCCTAGGGATACCTTTTCAATTCAATCGATGGACCCTTGATCGCCTCTGAAGTTGCCTCTTTCAGAGATATGCGCCCATTTGACACAGGCATGGTGGGTTCTGGGCAATCAATAATGAGAAGAGATGCCCCGCAATATCTCTTGATGGATTCCATACTCAGGGGAGTTTTTATGTATTCTTGGGCACACCAAGAGGCGAACCCCCATCTTAGAAGCCCTCTTTCACTTCTCTAAGGGCAATTCTTCAATGCCCCCATGCCGATCTGAAAGCAATGGTGATGTGAGTGCCAAGGTAAAAAGGAAGAAGATTGCTTGGCCTCCCCTTTGGAAGACTCATTACACCCTCTTAAGAGCCAAGTTTGACATTAATAGGAAGAGCCCTTTGAGGTACTCACTCCTCACAACTTTGGCAAGAAAGCACGGACCACAAGTCGTGCCATGTTAAGAAGAATGAGGAAGTAGGAGAACCAGCCCATGCCCTGCTGCACTGCACCTATTCCGAACCCATAGCACTTTGAGCAGAGCTAGTTCTTGCTTCTGAGCATGACAGAGAACCAAGCCACGAAAGTGTGGGTGGGCATGCCAAGTGGAAATTGTGGAGCCTCAACCAGCCCTGAGCCTCAACCAGCCCCCGAGCCTCAGCCACCCCTACATAAGCCCAACTCCTGTGGTGACCAGCTCGTTAATTGCACCACTTCGCACTTAGTCCACACACCCCTGAGGTAGCTAGTTTACAAGCCCAATTGTCAATTGTCTCTTTCTTATTTTCTTATTTTCGCTTTTTATTCTATTGCAATTTTTTTCATTATAAGTGCCTAACATCTGTTTTTGTTCTCCCTATTTCAAAAACTTACAACCCTCCCCTACTCCCTTTCCCTTTTTCCTTTTATTTTCTATCCAAATTTCGATGTGCTTCAGAATGTCCAGATTATTGTTGTTTGTCTTCCCTAATAATTGTCCACCACCTTTGAACCGGTTGAGGACACTGCCCCATAGGTTTGGGGTGTGGCGGACAAGTCCCTAGGGAATAGTTAACATAAGGGCAAGTGAATCACCTAAGTAATTAGGAAATGTATTAATTTACTTTAGAATCATGACAACTAGAAAATTTAAAATTCCCTTGCCAAATTTAGACATTCTAAACCTTGATATTCTACATTTCCATGATGATTACACCATAAAAACATACCGGTATCAGACGTAGTAAGTCAAAAGGAAGAGAAAAGGTAAAGATATACTTAAAAGCTCAAGGAAAAACCATAACCGAGAATTGAGCCCATATATTTTCCATCTCCATGTTGAAGAGTGACTGAGGCAATTTTTACGATTCAAAGGATTGGTGAGGCATTAGATCCACTAGAAGTTAGGAAACTCCAAATTAAAACAAGTAACTGACACTCATGAAACTGAGGAAAAGATCAAGGCCTTCTTTGAATGACTTGAACCTATGAGAACCAACCAAGAAAAATCTGCTGTTTGTACCCCATTTGAGTCAGTAAATCCTACAATTCTTCATCAAAATACTCAAAATTACTTTTTGAACCTATGGAACCAATTCAGCCTTCCCTCACTCTGAGAATTCAGGAGGTAAAGGAGAAAGAACTGAAGATGGACCATTTCTGGGCAACATCAAGAAAATGAAGAGAAAATACCTCAAAAGCAGGCAATATGGTGACTGAGAAAAGAAGAGACAAACAATGTGAAAAAGTTGCAAGCAAAAAGGCAAAAAAGGGACCTTATGTTGAAAAATGCAAGATCAAAGAAAGAACTGATCACTGTGAATGTGAGAATCTCGAAAAGAAGAAGAAAGAAGCTAAACTCAAAAAGGTGGAGTCATGAACCATCTCCTGCACTTCCTGAGTTCTCAAATTCAAACCTCTGTTCAGATTGCCTTTCCTTGAAACTTCACTCCATAAGCCATTCAAACAAACCTAGATTAAAAGCCCTTGTGATCCAAAGTTGAGTGACCTGTCATGTGGAGATGAGAAGTGACCCAATCTATGGTGAGGAGATGTCAATGATGCCATTGCCTAAGAATCATGCCTATGCTCATGCTTACAGATCCATTTGGGAGATGTAACTGCTCTTGAGCTTGAGTGAAAATGAACCCCTCAACAAAAACAGATGAGAGTATACCTGGTGGGTGTGTGGGTTGGGACTTGAGCACATTTAGTATGACTTATAAGCTAATTTTTATGCATAGGGTGAGCTGACTGCTGGCACAGTTCTATGATTTTCTATGACTGGTCACAGATTGGAAATATTCAAACATTCATGACGTTTATAAATGTATAAATTCCTGTACAAACAATAATCAAATTTTTTGTATCATCATTGTTTCAAATGTAACTAACCCTGCTCCTTGTTTGCTCATTTGATAATATTGCACTGATGTTAACTGTTTCATGGAGAAGTATGTGGGTAACTTCATTTGAAAACCCTCGGAGACTTCACTCCTCCTCTAGGGATCACCTAGGGGTTTAAAAGGCTTGTTGCATATGCTAAATGCACTGTGCTTCCTACAAAGTGGCTCTTTACTTTGTTTTTTATGTTTCTTTGCTGGGGGACTAGCAAAGCTTAGGTTTGGGGGTGTGATAAGTAGTGAAAAATACCATTTTTCACCCCTAAACATGAGCCTTGAAAGACCCTTGAGAGGACTAAATAAGTGCTTTAGTGTTCATATTGCAGCTAACCAAAAAGACAGGTCCAAATCCGAAAACCATCCTAAAATGATCAAAAGTCGACAACGCATGTCAAGCTCAAAGAGGGAGTGAAGAAATAGCCTCGAATGGCTAAAAAGGTCCTAAAGAGCAAGAAAAGACCGAAGAAGAAGAAGGATCCATTCGCAAAGAAGAATGGAAGCTAAAAGTCAATTCAAGAAGAACTTCTACTATTCGCAAAGAACCTTGAACTTTGCGAAAAGAAGAAACACTCCTCGAATAGAAGAATGACCTTTGCTAAAAGAAGAAAACACTCTGCGAAAAGAAGAGAAGTCCTTTGCGAAAAGATCTCCACGAAGCCAAAATGCTGCGAAGAGAGCTTACGGAGCCAAACTACTTTGCTAAAAAGCCCTTAAACTATGCGAAATGGCATTACGGGATTTGCACGTCCAAGGGTATTTCAAGAAACTTTACGCCCCAATGCGCGTTTTAAAACCCAAGGACATTGGAAGATTCGAGCACGAACCAAAGGCATATTCCACCCATGTGAACACCCAAAGATGAAATTACTTGGCGGGAACTTCGAAGCTCAAACAGATTTTTGAATTACATAATGTAATTGATGCCTCTGTTTCACGATTGGTGAACCAGATCAAGCATTTCGATTGGCGAGCAGATCTGGATCACGGTGCTCGACTCCTATTGGTTGATACAGATCTATCCAATTTCGATTGGTTGATACACATGGTGGCTTAGGAAAAACTATAAATAGGCGAACCATTTGCCCAATTTGGGTATCCAGATTTTAGAGTTTTCATCTCTGTTTCCCTCATTCGGTACGAGATAGCTTATCCGAACCCCTGTAATCCCTTCTTGTAGTTTACCTATGAGAGCCATTGTGAGTGATTTGTACTTCCAAGTTCGGATTCAAGACTGTAAGTCTGAGGGCTCTCTAAGAAGCTCAGACTGTAAGTCTGAGGGCTCTCTAAGAAGTCGTGCTCTGTAATTGTAATTTTGGATTTTAAAAGGTTGTTGTAATTTGTGTCTTCTCCATTGGAGTCATGCCGAGGGTTCTGGATGTTCAGCTTAGGGCATTAGACTTCTTTAGATCCACTCATCCGCATGCAACTTCCCTTAATCCATCACCCCTGTGCGAATTAGCGTTGGTAACCTAAGTCTAGCAGCATTTACAGTGATGTTCATGTGACGAACTAAAGAATAGGCCACAACTATTGGCCATAAGTCTAAACCTATTCCTTAATTCGGATTTATTTCTCTTACATCTGTGCTGGTAGCCAGATGAAGATTGAATCTGCTCTGTTGAACTACAGATTCTCCATTAAAATTCAGAGGCTAAAGTACATGAAGCTATTATTTCTGCATTTGTCTTATTTTAAACATCTCCCCAACTCGGATCTGGATCATGTAGTTAGTTCTTTTCTTTATTTGCTTATAGTTAAACGTGACAAATTCAACCTCCCATCTTATGTGCTTTGTAGATAGGATCAGAGGCCAGATCTGGTAGCTCAGATCTGGAGGTTTATCTTAAATTTTAAATCAATTCCCTGTGGACGATCTTTTACTCACTTACATTTAAAACTTGCTACAATTGGCCCTGATCTTGCAGGCCAGTGTTAGCCCCAATGTGCTGATATCCCTTTCATAAGTTAACATCCATATAACCTAGCACTCTTTAATTCTTTAATTTTTGATTCATAATGCACACAATTATGGCACACTTGGAGCGACATCACCTAGATACTGCTAGAAATTTTTTTAAGAAAAATAGACAGAGTTTTAAAACTCAGAGAGTTTGCAAACAGAGGTAGCTAAGCTTCAAATGCAATCCACTGTCCTTTACTACTACTGTCTAGATCTGCAAGAAAGATTCAAAATTATGTCAGCAGTATCAATTATTCACATGTGTAAAGAATACTAAGAATATAAAAACTAAGGGTCTACTAATAGATCATCTCTCCCCGGCAACGGCGCCAAAAACTTGTTGGCAGATTTCTGAGTGTGTGCTTACTTTATTAGTTGGTGGTGAAAGTCATTTGAAAATCAAAGAAAGAGTAAAATAGGAGATGGAATCAGCCCAACTAAGAAATCCTAGACCTGCAAGATACAGGGTCCATTGTAGCAAGTTTTGATAAGTAAGAGTTTGTCCCACAGGGAAAGGTGACCTAAAGCTCCAAAGGAGCCATCTCTAGTAGTCCCTCTAGATCTGACTATAGATCTGGCAGTCCAAAAAGGAGGGGAGTTTAAGGTCACTTATTTTAAGTATTCTAATGTCTAAACTACAGAAATGGTTGAGAGGATGGATGGAGTGTGGAAAATAAATACAAAAGGGTGAGAAGTATGTTATTGAGCCCAGATCAGAGGAGTTTTGTAACTCAAATTCAGATATGATGTTATAGAAATCATGTCCAATGGCTACATTATCACCACTGAGGAGAAAGGATCCAACCCATCACTCTGTCATGATTCCACCCTTAAGGCTATAACCTGTCCACTCAAATGGTCACAGATTATCCCATAGGGGAACCACTATCCAGGGATGGGTCAAAACATAAGAAGTAAATCATTGCAGGCACTATTTCATCCAGGCTACCAGCTCAAGAATCCATAGGGAACCTCACCCTCTAAAGCTCTATATGTGGGGCTAAGGCTGTATAGGACCATGATAGCCCAGACACATAGAACCAGCAAGAGACTGAGTACAACCTTCGATCTAGTTGTCCATTGCTTGAGTGAGGCTACAATGGTCCAGTCACCAGCCTACAATCTCTATAACCTGATCAGATCCAACATCTGATGGCGGATCTATACAAATGTAGGGGAGTCTACCTCTGTACAATCTCCCACCAGGCTTCTACAAGCTCAGGTGTAAAGAAGAAGGATCCATCTTGGATCGGTGGATTAGAATCACCCTAAGGCTATAATCTGTCCACTTAAATAGTCACAGACTATCCCATAGGTTATCCTCTTCACGGAGCCCAAGACAAAACAAGAATATCGCTGCTACCACCATGGTCGCAAGTCTACCAGCTCAAGCTCCCATGGGGATTTCAGATCTAGTGGGTCCTGTGGTGGGGATAAGGCTGTATAGGACCATGATAGCCCAGACACACAGGGCACTTGGATCTGAGTGGCCCTTAGAATCAGTCCTCCATTGGCTTGAAACACAACCAAAGCAATGGCGGATCACAAGGTAGCAGCCTTACACAGAGCATCTCACACACAAACACAAATCCCACAAAGTACAAATCCTATTACAGAACTTCCATTAATCTAGTTCAAAATACATACAAAGACATAGCCAGCAAGTGCTGGACTATGGAGAGAAGGAAAAAGAAAAAGAAAACTACTTACAACTACAAAAAGAAAAACTAAATGATCTCAGATCAGGTCTCCCAGAAATGAGATGGGTTCCTAGCTATTCCAGGATATAGAAAGAAAAGAAAGTCTCTAAGCTCCCTCTAACTAAGCTAAGTGTGGGTATTTATAGCAGTGGTGTGGTGGCGCATTAGGGTTAGAAAACCCTAATTTTAACGATGCCACATGGACGAATAGTGATCCTCCAATGCATTGGGGTGCGTGCACAGAGATTTGAGCGTGGGAGTGCATGCCTTAATCATTGGAAATTCCTAGAAAGTCCTTAGCTGAAGAGATGGAAGTTTGAGGTTCAGAGCTTCACTAGGTAGCCATTGTTTCCCAGACTTGTCGCGTGGTAGCTTTTCTTCTTCTCTAGGATGATTTGAAATTGAAGCTTCTGCCTTCGCGAGGTTGGCTTGGTTTGCTCTTCAGGCAGTCGCGAGGTTGAGTTGACATAAGAGCCTCAGATGTCGCGGGGTTGGAGCTTAAGCAGTCGCGAGGTTGATCTTTGCGAAGATAGATTTGAATAGCGCGAGCACTTATCTTTACTGGGCTTCGCGAGTTACCTCGCGAGGCTTTGATGGGTTCTGAACTGCGCGAGGTGTTCTATTCTTGAGCTTCGCGAGAGCTGCATGAGTTTATGTTTGTGAACCTCTTCAGTCAATCATCTGCGCGAGAAGTTATTTTAGAGTCTTGGGAAGCTCAGCTGGACTGCATGAGGCTCATTTTCAGGTCTGGATTCAGACTTCATCCTTCTGAAGGACTTCTGGTGCCAAAACAGGCCTTTTAGTAGGATTCCTGGCCTTATTTCACTGTTGGGTATTACCTTCATAAAACACTTAACAAGGACTTATTAGGTGGCTATGAGTCTAATCAAAGGTTAAGTTAAGGGGTGAAAAGTGGTATTTTTCAGGTCTTAACACTTGTCAATCAAATAGTTAACAAAGGTGCAATATTATCAGGTCAGCTATCAAGAAACAGAGCATCAGTTCACCATTGATTCAAATAAAAATGTTAGGAATTTTGATATAAAAAGTATAGACATTTATTCATCACAAACTCTAGCTGAGTGCACAACATTTCCAATTAGCTCACAGCAAGGGGGCGAACACATGTATGTCAGCATTGAGCTCATCATTAATTCAAAAATGAGGTTGTAGGCTATGCCCAATACATTCAACATTGGACCCACTGCTCACTAGGGCATACTCTCACAAGGGACCATGAGGGTTTTCTCTCATGCTCAAGAGTAGATACAACCCCCAAATGGGTCTATAAGCATGAGCATAGGCAAAGCACTTAAGTCCTGGTGGCATCATTGGCATATCCTCCCCATAGATTGGACAACTCCTTATCTCTACATGACAACTCATTCACTTTGGATCACAAGGTCTTTTAACTGGGTTGTGATGTGGCTTATAAAGAATGTAAGGTTGAAAAGGGGTTCAAAATTTGAGAAATCAGTAGGTGAAAGAGGTGATTCGTGACTTCACCCCTTTATAGTTCAGTACCTTACATTTTCTTTCAACTTTTTCAGCCTTGAAGTGGCCAATTTCTCCTCTTCATTTTGATTTTTTCAATGAACTTATCCTCTTGATTCCTCTCACTCCTCTTCATTATTATTTTTTTTTCTTTTCTTGTATTTTTTCTTCTATTTTTGTTTTTGTTTTTGTGACTTGCCACATCTTCCCTCAGCTGCTACACTACTCTACTTTAGGTATCTCTTCTCCATTCACCCAATGTTGACCCTATCTTGTCCATCTTCAGCTCCTTCTCCTTACCTTCTGAATTCTCAGAGTGAGGGTAGGTTTGAATCAGGTCCATAGGTTCAGGTACAAGTACTCGGGTGTATTTTGTAGAAAATTGGGAGTTAAGGCTAAACAGGTGTGTGCCCAAGGGCAGTTGAAGGATTTGGCCTATTTAAGCTCAAACTGTCCAAGAGAAGGCCTTGATCCTTTCCTAGATTTCATGAGTGCTATTAGTTGCTTCAACTTGGAGGTGCCTAACTTCTAGTGAAGGCATGGCCTCAGCCAGTCCTTAGTGCTAGAAAAAATTGCCTCAGCCACTCCTCAAAGGAAGGAAAAAAAATTTTGTAGGCCCAACTCTCATTGGTTATGGTCTTCCATTGAACTTTTAAATTTGTCTTTACCTTTTTCACTCTTTAATGATTCACTTAGTACTGAAACAGGTGAGTTTACTTGGTGTTCACATCAAGGAAAAGTTAAAACTTAAAAGATTGAAATTCCTAAAAGTCTGCAAAAGTTTTAAATTTCTCATTTTTTTTAATGATTCTTAGGTGAACATGGTTCTATTTCTGTCTTGCTCACTTGCATCTGCTACACTTAGGCTAACTATTTCATTGGTAGAGCTAGCCACACCCCCAAACCTATGAGGAGCAGTGTCCTCACTGACTCAAAGGAGAGATGTGCAGCAAGCATAAAACGTAAAAATTAACAAAACAGAAACTACAAAAAGAGAACAAGAACACACAATACGAATGAGGAATTGCGCACACTTACAAGCAAAATAGTAATAGATTTTATTATAGAGACAAAAGTAAAAAAATTACAAAAAGATAGAAAATTATAAACCTAAGAACAATCTAAGCAAAACTTCCTGCGAGACAAAATGATTCTTCCTCCTGGCTTAGGGATATCCACAACCTACTGTGGAAGAGGAACTGTAAGTCGGGAGGAGGGGGAAGACGAGGATCATGGAGATGGGTGTTGAGCAGGTGGTGGGGGCTTTTTAGAAGATGGTGGGGGAGATGCAGGTGATTTGGTTTGTTACTTCTTTTTCTCTCTCTTCTCCTTTATCTTCTCCTCCTTGGCAAGGATCTTCTGGACTTCTTTGTACTCATCCCAACGAAATTGTAATGGGTCTGGCTCCTTAGGCGGTGGGGGGTCCAACCACATAGGATAGAATTTGTTTGGGAACTCGGTGGGTTTGTCATCCGCCATGGTTGTGAATAAAGAGGGACTACTAAGGTTACAGGAGAAAGGATGGGAAGAGGGCAAACTATCCATGTATTTAAGGTACTTGGATGGTGGAATATGGATGGCCATATTAACTTTTTATCTCTTTCCAGGCATGGCAATAAATTGTGATTATTTTGGGAATGATAAATCGCACAACTGATTATGGGGAAAGAGAGCTCACACTAAATGATGGTCTAATTTTAGCCTTGGTAATTAAGGTAATCCCGTATTTCGCGCAGCTCCATATTGGTATTCGCAGACCAATATTTTTGCACAGTACAACTGTACATTTATGAGAAGGAAAAGTGCACAGAAGAATCATAGCTCCGCGAGTACAGAATCAGCACTATGTGTGGCTTGCGGAGGTACTTCACGGAGTATACGTTGGGATTGAGAACGCGAAGTAGTTGTGCATTTCTCGCATAGCTTAGCTGGTGATCTCTGCGAAGAACAAACTCTTGGAGTTTCAAGGTGTCGTGCACTACAATATGTGGAAAACTACTTTGCGCACCCTCCTGACTCCGCAAGCAAGCTCTAACATGACCCGCGATTATGAAAATTAGGCCATTTAACCCCGCGATCAAGACCAACACTCGACCTCTTTGCACCATTTATGCTCAGGTCTGTACTTGCACAATGTCATGCACCCACTCAGTTGCCATCAACATCTACCTGTCGTCACATATATTCCTTTTTCAAATGAGAATAGCCTCCCTAACACTAGTACATGCATAGCAGAAATTCTAAATGATAAAACACTTTAATGCACATAGAGTCTAAACAGTGCCGTGCTAGTACTTTGCTCAATATTCATCTCCTATGTTACTGACAGAAATGAACAATATTAAGAATAAAACCTATACAATATTTTAAAATAAATAAGCACACAAAATAGAACAGAATAAACACACAAAATAGATATGGCACATATAATACAAGGTTGTGGATCACTGATCAGTGGGAGGTTCATGTACGTGAATGGGCTGAGGAAGCTCCATTGGTTGTTTTACATAAATCTTGAGCCTCTGCCCATTTACTTTCTAATCTGCCCTGACTTTGGGTCTAAGATCTCCACAGCACCAGATGGGGAGGGTTTGATGACAGTATAAGGTCCATCCCATCTAGATTTCAGCTTCCCTGAAAAGAATTTAAGTCTGGAGTTAAAAAGCCAAACCTTAATGCCAGCAATGAAGTCCTTCCTTAACAACTTCCTGTCAAAGAATGCTTTTTATCTCTCCTTGTACATTCTGGCATTGGCATAGACTTCTAGCCTCATCTCATCAAGTTCTTCCATTTGCAACTTCCTGTGAGAACCAGTAGAAGTAAGATCTACATTATTGCTTTCATAGCCCAATAGGCTCGATGCTCTAACTCCACAGGCAGGTGGCAGGCCTTGCCATACACCAACCTAAATGGAGACATGTGTTAAGACCTGAAAAGTACCACTTTTTACCCCTTAACATAGCCTTTGAATAGACCCTTAGCCATCTAATAAATGCTTGTTATGTGTTTTTTGTAGGTAATAAACAGTAGGGCAATAAGGCCATGAATCCTGCTAAGGAGCCTGTTTTGGCACCAGAAGTCCCTCAGAAGAATGAACCATGAATCCAAACCATAGAAGAGCCTCGCGTAGCTGACAAAGCTCCAGAGGATTCAGAAAAATACACTTTGCACAGTCCTCGCGAAGTCCTAAGATTTCACAAACAAGTTCTCGCGCAGTAGAGTGACAGAAGAGCTTCAGAAGCCTTGAGTCACACAGTTCAAGAAGACCCCTCTCACCCTCGCGCGGTTCGCTCAGAATAGAAGAGGAGAGAGAGCTTTAGAATCTTG
Organism: Chloranthus sessilifolius; assembly: GCA_021018995.1. Classification (NCBI taxonomy): domain Eukaryota; kingdom Viridiplantae; phylum Streptophyta; class Magnoliopsida; order Chloranthales; family Chloranthaceae; genus Chloranthus; species Chloranthus sessilifolius. Next base: position 54,978,293 of record CM037593.1, on the reverse strand, counting down.
CCTCGCACAGTTGTCACGTAGTAGCCGCGGGATGCAAATATCAAGAGAACCTGTCGCGCAGTTCAGAAAAGCCTCAACGCCTCGCGAGGATCCTCGTGAAGTTCCATTAAGAAGTGAAGGTCTCACATAGTTCCCGCGCTAATCATAAGTATCAATCCAACTACGCGAAGCCCAATCCAGCGAGAGCTTAACTGTCTACCTCGCGACTACTCAAAGCATCAAGAAGCTGAAGCTACTCGACGTCTGAAGCTTTAATGTTAAACTCAACCATGCGAAGACTAGAGCTACCATGCGATAAGTTTGGAAATCGACTGTAACCTGGCAAAGCTCTGAACTCCAACTTTCATCATTCTATAGAGGACTTTCTAGGGATTTCCAAGGATTAGGGCACGCACTCCCACGATCAAATCTCTGTGCACATGCCCCGAGGCATCCAAGGATCATTATTCGGCCACGTGGCATCATTAAAATTAGGGTTTACTAACCCTAATGCGCAGCCACACCACTGCTATATAAACCTAAGCCTGGTTTAGGTTTAGAGAGGAGGGAGACTTGGAGTTAGAATTTAGTAGAGGAACTCCTATCTCAGATTTTGAAATTTTCTTTTTCGTTCTTGTTCTTCCTGTAACAGTAAGTAGTTTTCTTTTTCTTCTTTTTCTTCTCTTCATGGCTCATCACTTGCTGGCCATGTGTATTTGTGAGCTGTTCTATGAAAGGCTGCTGCCTTGTGATCCGACATTGCTTTGGCTGTGTTTCAAAGCAATGGAGGACTAATTCTAAGGATCCACTCAGATCTAAGTGACCTGTGTGTCTGGGCTATCACGGGCCTATACAGCCTTAGCCCCACCACAGGACCCACTAGATCTGAAATTCTCATGGGAGCCTGAGCTGGTAGCCTTGTGACCATGGTGGTAGCAGCAATTAACTTGTTTTGTCTTGGGCTCCGTGAGGAGGATAGCCTCTGGGATAGTCTGTGACCATTTAAGTGGACAGGCTATAGCCTTAGCGTTAATCCAATCCACCGATCCAAGATGGATCCTTCTTCCCCGAGCCTGAGCTGTTAAGCCTGGTAGGAGATTGTGCAGAGGTAGACTCCCCATATATTTGTATAGACCCGCCATCAGATGCTAGATCTAATCTGGTTATGGAGATTGTAGGCTTGTGATTGGACCATTGTAGCCCCACTTAAGCAATGGACAACTAGATCTAAGGTGGCACTCAATCTCTTACTGGTTCTATGTGTCTGGGATATCATTGTCCTATACAGCCTTAGCCCCACACATAGGGCTTTAGAGGTTGAGGTTCCCTATGGATTCCCTGAGCTTGTAGCCTGGATGAAGTAGTGCCTACAATGATTAATTTTTTTTGACCCATCTCTTGACTGTGGTTCCCCTATGGGATAGTTTGTGACTATTTAAGTGGACATGTTATAACCTTAAGGGATTGGATCATGGCACAGGGTAGAGTTGAATTCTTCCTCCTCTTTGGTGATAATGTAGCCATTGGACAGGATTTCCATAACATCAGATCTAAATCTGAGTTACAAAACTCCTCTGATCTAGACTCAATAACCTACTTCTCACCCTTTTATATTTATTTTCCACAATCCATCCATCTTCTCAACCCTCTCTGTAGTTAACTCATTAGGCTATCTTAGAATACTTAGAATAAGTGACCTTAAACTCCCCTCCTTTTAGGACTGCCAGATCTGTAGTCAGATCTGGAGGGACTACTAGAGATGGCTCTTTGGAGCTGTAGATCACCTTTCCCTGTGGGACAAACTCTTACTTATCAAAACTTGCTACAAATGGACCCTGTATCTTGCAGGTCTAGGATTTCTCAGTTGTGCTGGTTCCATCCCCTATTTTACTCTTTCTTTGATTTTAAATTGTTTTTACCACCAACAAATAAAACAAGCACACTGAGATGACACAACAAGTTTTTGGCGCTGATGTCGGGGACAAATGATCTATTAGTAGACCCTTAGTTTTTGCATTTTCAGTATTCTTTGTAAATTTGAATAATTGATACTGCTGATATAATTTTGAATCTTTCTTGCAGATCTAGACAACAGCAGAGAAGGACATTGGACTGCATTTGGAGATTAGCTACCTCTGTTTGCAATTCTCTAACCTTTAACACTCAGTCTAGTTTCTTTGAAAATTACATAGCAGTTGTTTAATATAGTTGTAAATGTATGTCTTCTTAAATTAGCTGTAAATTTGTTAAAAAAAAATTCTTTGAATCAAGTGCAATGTGCATGCAAGGAGTTGTCCCTGCTAGTGGTGTGTTTGCATGCTAGGTAGGAGATCTCTTAGTCCAACTTTAGAGCCGTTCAACCCTGAGCTGGAAAGGGGTAGAAGACTGGGAAGGAATAGGCACACCACAGTAGAGCCCCCAACTGAATCTGAGACAGTATTCATGGGTGAAGAACAACCCAGAACTCTCAAGGAGTTAAATGCTCCGGATGACTATAACTCTCCATTCAGCATTCAATTCCCTGATGTTCAAGGGAATTATGAGATTAAAACTTCAATCATCCAGATGCTGCCCTCTTTCCATGGGCTCAGTAAGGAGGACGCTTAAAAGCATATTGACCAATTTTTGGCCTTGTGCACCACTTTCAATATCGCTGGTTTGGGACCTGAGGCTACTAGGCTTAGTCTCTTTCCCTTCTCTCTGAAGGATAGGGCTAGTACCTGGTTGGCTATTCTTCCCAACAATGGCATCACTTCATGGAAAGACCTGCAGACTAAGTTCTTGACATAGTTCTTCCCTGAGACCAAAACTAGCCAGTTGAGGAAGGAGATTCTTGCTTTTGCCCAATCCCCAACTGAGGACTTTAATCAAGCCTGGGATAGGTTTAAGGAAATGCTCAAACAATGCCCCCACCACAAGATCCCAGACTGGCAGCTTGTACAAAGCTTCTACAATGGGATTGATGAGAAAAATAGAGATATGGTTGATGCCTCTTGTGGTGGAACCTACATGCACAAGACCGCTGATGAGGCATGGGAATTATTTGAGGTAATTAGTGAAAATGCTTTTCAAAAACCATCCCTGGCAAGAACTAGTCAGGAGTCTGACTCAAAAGTGGGGCCTGTTGCTTTGTCAAGAGGAAAAGTTTATGACGTGTCTAGGAATAATGACCTGCAGCTGCAGATGGCTAACCTCTCAGGGAAGTTTGATAAATTATCGATCGTGATGCAACCGAATGCTCAAGTGGTGGAGGCATGTCCGATATGCCACCCCACAAAGATGAGAGGAATGTCCATCTGCAGGCAATATCCTAATTAGTTTTGGAACATGTCATCGCAATAATCTTATGGCCAGCAATAATCTGGTGGCTACAACAAATAGCCATATGGATACCAGCACCAAAATGCTGGTTACCAATGGAGAGACCACCCAAATCTGAGGTGGCGGCAAGACAACTATATGCACCCCAGCAGATGTTGGCCTTACCTCAAAGGCCACAGTAGCAGTTCAATCAAGGATATGCCCCTAGGTCCAATTTTCAGCACCAGCAGCAACCCCATCAGCAACAAAATCAGTTAATCTTACCCCAACCTCAGCCAAGAAATACTTCTTTCGAGGACCAGGTCTTGACCTCACTACAAACCCTGGGGACCTTGGCTCAGACTGTGAATTCTCATGGTCAGAGCATAAAGAAGTTGGAAGAGCAGCTAGGCCAACTATCAAATGCCTTAGCTAAAAGAGAAGAGGGGAGGTTACCCAGTCAGCCAGTGGTAAATCCCAATGGCCAATTTTTGATTGGTGAAGGATCCTCAAACCCTGAGGGGCAGGGGGATCTTTCATTAAATTGATTCAAAAATCTGTGCATGGTGTATGTTATGTATTTTAGTATGGTTTATTCTTTTTACTGTTTTTAGGAATTTTTAATGATCTTGTCGGAGTTTGAATGTATATGACCTGAACAATTCGTCTGCCTACTTTGCTTCTGGTCCCCTTTGAATTGATGCTTGTGAAAGAATGAATGATGATTAGGTTGTGTGATAATGAGAATGTTTTGGATATGAGGTTTTGATTAAATGCTTTTTGAGCAATTGCATGATTAATTGTTGGGAAAGCATGGAGAGTCCTGTTGTGAATGAATAAGGGTGTCCCTAGACGAGAGCCTGTGAGAGAATCCACCCACAAACCAAAGGTCAAAGGCTACCTTGAGGGTGTGTGCATTTTTTATCTCTATTTAAGCCGTCACGCGGTTCTGAAGATGTGGCTTGGCTCCCTCTCGCGCAGATCATAAGGAACTGCTATGCTCTCGCGCGGTTCAAACATTGTTGTGTGAATTCCTCGCGCAGTTTGGACGAACATCCAACCTCGCGACCCACTCACTTCTATCCAGTGAGCAGAGCATTTTAAAGCGCACCAAGCCTCGCGATTTATATAACCCAACCCCGCGTTGCTTTCCTTTTATGTTTTTTCTTTCTTCTCCAGCCAGCGAAACCCTAGCTCTGACTCCCATTAATCTCTCTCCTCCAGCATCCAATTTACAATCCATCATTCACCTTCTCATTTTGGGGATTTGTTCCTAAAGCCTCTTGCACCAGTTGCCCCCTGATAAGAGCTCTCACGATCTTTTATGCATCAGATTGAATAGAACCCTAACTTTTAGGGTTCTGTTCAACTTTTACTTTTCATTTTTCCAACTACACGCTCTCAGAGGAGAAGTTCCATGGCCCCTAAGAGCCACCAGTGAAAAGAGCAAGGGATAAGGCTCCCATTGAGCCCACTCCCAAGAAAGCCAAGCCCTCTGAGGCGCCACAAAAAGGGAAGGAAGCGATTCAGGATGTGGTTGCGCTAACACCTGACTACTCTACACCCTCTGAGCTCCTGACTCCCATTCCCTTGGAGCCTGAAGCCGTTTTTAACCTCTCTTTCTTTGAAACAGAGCCACACCGCCATTGAGTTTTTAGTTGGCTGGTTTGACCCTCAGAAGCTACCCTCCTGCACTAGCCTACCCTAGACTAGTACAACTCTTTACCAGTACCTTAGGGCTAAACCAGACCATCGTGGACAGCCAGGCCTCCTAGTGTTAGTTGACAATTTTGAAATATTACTCAACCCTGAGTTGATTACTGAAGTAATGGGTATCCCTGCTGTCTTTAACCCCAACTGCGGATATGGCCCCCCTCTGTGTGCCCCTATTGATACCATTGCACAAGCCCTTACCAGAGGGTTGAAGGCCACAGGGGATTCCATCAGGAGAAGAGATCTGGACCCCAAACTCCTGTTCATTGATCAAGTTCTCCGAAAGAACATCTATTGTGCCGGCCATCAGCAGGAGAGGAGGACCCCAATTGCTGATGCTCTCTATTCCTTCTCTCGGGGCCACGGATTCCATGTTGTCGGGTTGATGTTTGAGGCCATGAGGATATTATGGTAAATATAGGGCACAAAAAGAAGCTCCACACTCTCCCCTATGCAAAGCTCATCACCAAATTACTCTTGAGGGGAGGGTACAAGATACCAGTGGGGGAGTTAACTATTGACCTCCCCCTACCACTTTCACAAAGCAACAATGGGGGATCAGCAAGAGTTTGATGGATCCCAGCAAGAAGAAGAAAGCTCAGACTGCTTCTGAGAAAGGAGAGGGGACTGCTGCTGCGAAGACCACCCCTGCTCCCAAAAAGGTGGCTAAAGCTCCTGCTCCCAAGAAGGTGGTGCAACCTCCGGTCACTTCTGCTTCTGCAGCATTACCTCCATCCACCACACCTACCCCTCCATCCGTTTCTTTGCCTCTTCCATTTGTCCCTTTCCCTCTTTTATCTGCCTTTTCTATACCCGCTCCAGAATTCCCTGTGACTCGTTCCTGGGAGGAAAGTGTTCACCCCCATGACATCCCCCCACCTTCTCCCACATTGCCTCATTACACACCCCCAGTTCCCCCACCATCTGAACTAAACCCTGACAGCCCTCCCTTGATAACCTATTTTAAAAAGAAAACCTCTCACACAACCCCTGCCATATCTTTACCTACCCCAACAACCCCTATCATTCCCACAGACACACCACATATTGACCAACCCTTAATCCAACCCCTCCCAACTACATCTCCACTCACAGATCTTGACTTTAACCTCGCCACTACTTCAGGCTATCAAGCCTTCATGACTACCTTGCTTGACACCCTGCCAACACATGATATCCCTCTCCCAGATTCCCCACTTCCTTCCTCACCTCACTCACCCGACCCTCCATCTCCTCCTACAACATTCCACTATGCCCCTACTTCCCCTTTCCAACCTATTGCCTCTTCTTCTCACACCCCATCCCAACCAAACTCAGACACACTAACCCACATCCTTTCCCTCATACATGACATTCAGACCCAACTATCCAACACAACACATACCCAAGACCAAATGCAGACTGACATCACCAACATCCAATCCACCCTTCAAACATTGACAAAACCACCCACCTCTGCACAACCACCTTCTACCCCACAAATCCAGTCCCCTTCCACTTCTGCCACCACAGTCCAACCAGACTTTGCCCCCATTGACTTAACTCCAACCCTCCCCTTCCAAGACTCACCCCACCATTCCTTCCCCACTCTACCTATCCTTCCCCCACTCATATTACCTCCACCCAGGTTTATCCACACCTCCACCCAAATGCAGACCCCATTCCTTCCCATCCACCTTTCCCATTAACACCCCATTTTTCACCCCACCATTACCTTTTCGACCCTTCACCATTCCATTTTTCCCTTACCTGGAACCACCAACCTTGGTGACCCCCCTTCATTTACTTTCCCACCCAGGTCTTCCATCCCCTCTTATCCTACCCTCCTCATTCCACTAACCACTCCACACAAACTGACACAGAACCTTCTCCCCCCCTCCCTCATCTAGACTTCACCACTGCAGCCCCCACTTTACCCCCACAGGACCAATCCCCTTCTACTTCTTCCACTCCCTTTCTCCCTATTTTACAAAGGCATTCCTACTACACCCCTCCTTACTTCACCCTCCTCTATGCCATGCGGGACAATGCCTACATCAAGAGGGATGTTCTCAGAGTCATGGCCCAACTTCGACAAGCCATTGAGTACCCCTTGCTGCAGAAAATGAGTGACTTGAAGCTTACTCACAGAGAGCAGCTGCGAGATATTTCCAAGGGATGGGAGAGTATTTTGGAGACCCTCAATGCGGCGAAGGCTGCTGCTACTTACTATAAACTTAATGCGGAGATGGCGAAGGGCAATGCCCAGTTGGAACAGAAGAGAGCCCTGATGTTTGAAAAAAAAGTACACAATGCCAAGGAGATCCACAGGCTCACTAAGGGGCTTTTTGATGCCAAACTCCTTTATGCTGAAAAGCATATAGAAATTTTGTAAAAAAGGGTTGCATCGCTATCAGGCCAACCATTTGAGGTCACCCCTCTGGCTACAGCACCCCTCGAGGCCCCACCTTCCACACCCCCCAGACCGTCATCTTCCATTCCCCCCGCTCCTCCATTTACAACCCCTGCTCTTGCCCCTCCTACACAAGTACCTCCACCTTCAGTGCCTTCCCCTGCTAAATCTCCTACACCTAAGAGAAAAAGGGTTGCTCCCAAGAAACTTTCTCCCTTCAAAAGAGCCACAGCTGCCCAAAAAGGTAAGAAGCCTGCACTTCCATCCCCACCACCAAAGGCCACCAGAACTTCTGCTCAGGATGACCCCCATGGTCAGTTGCTTTCCAAAGATGAACAGATCATTGCATGCCTTGGATTGGATCCCACCGCTTTTTCCCTCGATTCGATTCTCGACTCGCACGCCTATGGATCCAAGTGCTCCAAGTGCTCCCCTTCTTACCTCTTGAGAGCACCCTTATCCTCAAGAAAAAAGTTCTTGCCTAAGAGGACTACTCGCCCAGCTGCCTCTTTAAAAATTGGAAAAGAGCAATCTGCCCAGTCTAAGGAGGCACCACCACTGACCCAGAAAGATAAAGGCAAGCTCCCAGTTGTCCCTCTTGAGCCAGTAAAGGTAAAAGCTCCTCTTATTTCCCCTCCGACTCAGCAAGGGCAAGCCTCAAAAGGGACGAGTTCAAAAGGGAAGAGCCCCAAAAGAAAGAGTCCCATCAAATCCCCTGAGCCAACCACAGACAAATCTTCTGCGATCCCTCCTGAACCAAAGCCCAAAAAAATGAGGGTCAGGGCACCAACCAGGCCTAAAACTGACACCCAAAGAAAGGAAGAGCGCGAACGAAAGAAAAAAGAGGAAGAGGCTCTCCTTCAAGCGCATGCTAAGAGGATGGGTTGGGACCGATTTTGATTCAGACTCTGATTAGCTTGTACTTAAGATTTTTGCTGTTTATGCATTTTCTTGTTCACCTTTTGTCTTTCCTTTTGTAAATTTCCCTCTTATAATAGATATTCTTCTTTTGTCATTCCTAATTTTTCATTGTCTTTTGTCTGCTTTGTTCCCTGTTATGACCTTTTCTTATGTCCTTCATAAATCTGCTGCACCGACACCTTTGATCCAGTGAGGACACTGCTCCTCTTAGGTTTGGGGGTGTGGTAGGCAGATCCTGCCAATGGAATAGTTAACCTAAGTGCTGTAGAATCTTGTGAGTAATATGGAAATGGAACCATGTTCACTAGAGAATCATGAAAAATAATGAAATTTAAAATTGTTTTCAGACTTTAGGCATTATAAGCTTGTAATATTTCACATTTCCATGATGAGATCACCAAGGAAACTTACTTGTATCAGCACTTAGTGAATCACTAGAAAGAGAAAAAGGTAAGGACATACTTAAGAATTCAAAGGAAGACCATAACCAATGAGGTTTGGGCCTATACAAAAAGTTTTCCTTGAGGAGTGACTAAGGCAATTTCTTTTAGCTCTAAGGACTGGCTGAGTCACTATGCTCACTAGAAGTTGGGCAACTCCAAGTTGAAACAGCTGACAGCACTCATGAGACTTAGGAAAGGATCAAGGCCTTCTTTTGGACAGTTTAAGCCTAAATAGACCGACCTTAAGCAACTGCCCTTGCCCATACCCCCCTTGAGCTTTAAATCCTAAATTTCCTCAAAAATGCACCTGAGCACTTGTACCTGAACCTATGCATCTGATTTAACCTTACCCTCACTCTGAGAAGTCAGAAGGTAAAGGAGAAAGAGTTGAAGATGGACTAGCTATGGTCAACATTAGGTGAATAAAGAAGAAGTACCTCAAATTCTGGCAGTATGGTAACTGAGAAAATGGTGGCATTTCAGAAAAGCAAAAATAAAATAAAAAGAAGAAAAATGCATCAAAAATAAAAAAAGAAAAAAAACAATAATGAAGAGGAGTAAGAGAGGAGTCAAGAGGGAACTTTCATTGGAAAAATTGAAATCAAGAAGAGAAACTGATCACTAAATCTGAAAACCTCAAAGAAGATGAAAGGAACTGAATTAAAGAAGGTGAAGTCATGAATCACCTCCATCACCTACTGATTTCTCAATTTTGAACCCCTTTTCAACCTTCCATTCTTTCAACCCCACTCCATAAGCCACATTACAGCCCAGTTAAAAGCCCTTGTGATCTAAAGTTGAGTGAGCTATCATGTGAAGATTAAGAGTTATCCAATATATGGTGAGGATCTGCCAATGATGCCAGAACTTCAGAGCTATGCCTATGCTCATGCTTATAGACCCATTTGGGGGATGAAACTGCTGTTGAGCTTGGGAGAAAATGAAACCCTCAACAATTTTTCTTTATGAGAGTATGCCCTGGAGAGTTTTTTGTCTGATCTTGAATGCATTAGGTGTGACCTATAACCTAAATTTTGATCCAGTGATGAGCTCAGTGTTGACACTCCTATGTAGTGTCTTTGGTGTAAACTGATTGGAAATGCTATGCTTTCATGAGAAGCTTACACTGTTTAAATGTTTGTGCAGCCAATGTGTTTAAGTTTCTTATTTTTCCACTAATTCAAAGGTGAACTAACTCTGTTTCTTGACTGATCACTTGATAATAATGCACTTTTGTTAGCTGTATCATTGAGAAGTTTGTGGGTGTCTTCACTGAAAACCCTCAGGAGACTTCACTCCTCCACTAGGGATCACCGAGGGGTTTAAAAGGCTTGGTATATATGCTAAATGTATCCATGCTCCCTACGAAAGTGGCATTTAATTTCTGTAGTTATTTTAGTGTAGCTTTGCTAAGGGACTAGCAAAGATTAGGTTGGGGGGTGTGTTAAGACCTGAAAAGTACCACTTTTCACCCCTTAACTTAGCCTTTGAATAGAGCCTTAGCCATCTAATAAATGCCTGTTAAGTGTGTTCTGTAGGTAATAAAAAGCAGGGTAATAAGGCCATGAATCTTGCTAAGGAGCCTGTTTTGGCACCAGAAGTCCCTCAGAAGAATGAACCATGAATTTAGACCATAGAAGAGCCTCGCGCAGCTGACAAAGCTCCAAAGGATTCAGAAAAATACACTTCGTGCAATCCTCGCGAAGTCCTAAGATTTCATAAACAAGTTCTCGCTCAGTAGAGTGATAGAAGAGCTTCAGAAGCCTTGAGTTGTGCAGTTCAAGAAGACCCCTCTCACACTCGCGTGGTTCGCTCAGAACAGCTGAGGAGAGAGAGCTTCAAAATCCTGCCTCGCGCAGCTGTCGCGCAGTAGCCGTGGGATGCAAATAGCAAGAGAACCTGTCGCGTAGTTCAGAAAAGCCTCAACACCTCACGAGGATCCTCGCGAAGTTCCATTAAGAAGTGAACTTCTCGCACAGTTCTCGCACTATTCACAAGTATCAATCCAACTGCGCGAAGCCCAATCTAGCGAGAGCTTAACTGTCTACCTCACAACTGCTCAAAGCATCAGGAAGCTAAAACTATGCGACGACTGAAGCTTTAATGTTAAACTCAACCACGCGAAGACTGGAGCTACCACGCGACAAGTCTGGAAATCGACTGCAACCTAGCGAAGCTCTGAACTCCAACTTCCATCATTCTCTAGAGGACTTTCTAGGGATTTCCAAGGATTAGGGCACGCACCCCCATACTTAAATCTCTGTGCACGTGCCTCGAGGCATCCAAGGATCATTATTCAGCCACGGGGCATTCGTAAATTAGGGTTTACTAACCCTAATGCGCCGCCACACCATTGCTATATAAACCTAAGCCTGGCTTAGATTTAGAGAGGAGGGAGACTTGGAGTTAGAATTTAGAAGAGGAACTCCTATCTTAGATTTTGTAATTTTCTTTTCCGTTCTTGTTCTTCCTGTAATAGTAAGTAGTTTTCTTTTTCTTCTTTTTCTTCTCTCCATGGCTCAGCACTTGCTGGCCATGCATTTGTATGTCTATTGAGGTTAGATTAATGGAGTTTTTATAATAGGATTTGTACTCTTATGGGATTTGTGTATTTGTGAGTCGCGCAAGGTCAGCTTTAGATCCGCCATTGCTTTGGCTGCGTTTCAAAGCAATGGAGGACTGATTCTAAGGATCCACTCAGATCCAAGTAACCTGTGTGTCTGGGCTATCACGGTCCTATACAGCTTAGCCCCACCACAGGACCCACTAGATCTGAAATTCTCATGGGAGCCTGAGCTGGTAGCCTTGTGACCATGGTGGTAGCAGTAATTAACTTGTTTTGTCTTAGGCTCCATGAGGAGGATAGCCTCTAGGATAGTCTGTGACCATTTAAGTGGACAGGCTATAGCCTTAGGGTGAATCCAATCCGCCGATCCAAGATGGATTCTTCTTCCCCGAGCCTGAGCTGTTAAGCCTGGTAGGAGATTGTGCAAAGGCAGACTCCCCATATATTTGTATAGACCCGCCATCAGATGCTAGATCTGTTCTGGTTATTGAGATTGTAGGCTTGTGACTGGACCATTGCAGCCCCACTCAAGCAATGGACAGCTAGATCTAAGGTGGCACTCAATCTCTTGCTGGTTCTATGTGTCTGGGCTATCATGGTCCTATACAGCGTTAACCCCACACATAGGGCTTTAGAGGTTGAGGTTCCCTATGGATTCTCTGAGCTTGTAGCCTGGATGAAGTAGTGCCTACAATGATTAATTTGTTTTGACCCATCTCTGGACTGTGGTTCCTCTATGGGATAGTCTGTGACCATTTAAGTGGACAGGTTATAACCTTAAGGGATTGGATCATGGCACAGGGATAAGTTGAATTCTTCCTCCTCTTTGGTGATAATGTAGCCATTGGACAGGATTTCCATAACATCAGATCTTAATCTAAGTTACAAAACTCCTCTGATCTAGACTCAATAACCTACTTCTCACCCTTTTATATTTATTTTCCACAATCCATCCATCTTCTTAACCCTTTCTGTAGTTAACTCATTAGGCTATCTTAGAATACTTAGAATAAGTGACCTTAAACTCCCCTCCTTTTAGGACTGCCAGATCTGTAGTCAGATCTGGAGGGACTACTAGAGATGGCTCCCTTGGAGCTGTAGATCACCTTTCCCGATGGGGCAAACTCTTACTTATCAAAACTTGCTACAAATGGACCCTGTATCATGCAGGTCTAGGATTTCTCAGTTGTGCTGATTCCATCCCCTATTTTACTCTTTCTTTGATTTTAAATTGTTTTTACCACCAACAAATAAAACAAGCACACTGAGATGGCAAAACAACATGCCAATAGCAATCTTATAGGCAGTCCTATAAGCCCACAAAACATCATTAAGCTTTGGTGCCCAATCCTTTCTATCAGGCCTCACAGTTTTCTCCAGAACATGCTTAAATTCGCTATTGGAAATTTCAACTTGCCCACTGGTCTGTGGGTGGTAGGGAGTTGCAATTCTATGTGTAACAGAATACCTTTTGAGCAAGTTCTCGAAAGATTTGTTACAGAAGTGGCTCCCCGCATCACTGATAATAGCTCCGGGGATACCAAATCGTGAGAAGATATTATCCTTCAAGAATTTAAGGACAACTGTGTGGTAATTGGTCATTGTGGCAATGGATTCTACCCATTTGGACACATAGTCCACTGCCACAAGTATGAAATTAAATCCCATAGATGAAGGAAAGGGGCCCATAAAATCAATGCCCCAGATGTCAAAAAGTTCTACAACTAGGATGAGCTGCAATGGCATGGAGTCTCTCTACGAAATGTCTCCCATCCTTTGACATCTCTCACAAGCCTTGTAAAACAATTTTTCATCTCTGAACAAAGAAGGCCAATACAAATCACATTGGAGCACTTTTACTGCAGTCTTTTTACCACTAAAATGACCTCTACAGGCTTGCTCATGGCACATTGAAAGAATGTCGTGAAAATCATTGTCAGGCACACATCTCCTAATGACCTGGTCTAGACAATGCATGTAAAGGTATGGATCCTCCCACATAAATTGTTTAACCTGAGAGAAGAACGGGTCTTTGCCCACTTTAGACCAGTGTGGAGGGATCCTACGAACAGCAAGAAAATTAACAATGTGTGCAAACCAGGGCACACAAGACTGCACAACAAAAAGATGCTCATCGAGGAACAACCCATTAACTGGTGTTGCTGCACATTCTTCCAAAATAATCCTAGGGAGGCGGTCAGCCACCACATTCTCAACTCCCTTCTTGTCTTTGATCTCAAGATTAAACTCCTGCAAGAGGAGAATTCATCTAATCAACCTGGGCTTTGCATCCTTCTTAGCCAATAGGTATTTTAGGGTCGAGTGATCTGTAAAAACTACAATTTTATATCCCAACAAGTAGGGTCTAAATTTGTCCACAACAAACATGACTATAAGTAGCTCCTTCTCAGTTGTATTGTAGTTCAGTTGAGCTTCAGCTAGTGTTCTGCGGGCATAATAGATCACTATAGGCAGCTTGTCTTTCCTCTATCCTAGGACAGCATCTATGACCAAGTCTGATGTATCACACATCATCTCAAAGGGGAGTGAGTAATCTGAGGCCTGGATTACAGGGGTAGTGGTGAGGCACTTCTTCAAAGCCTCAAAGGCCTCAAGGCATTCAGCATAAAATATGAACGACACATCCTAGCAAAGCAGGTGCTACAATGGTTTGGCAATCTTGCTGAAATCCTTGATGAACCTCCTATAAAATCTAGCATGTCCAAGAAATGATCTAATTTGCTTGACAGTCCTGGGTGGGGGCAGATGTGAAATCAAGTCTACTTTAGCCTTGTCAACCTCAATTCCTTTCTGGGAGACCACATGGCCTAGTACAATACCTTGGGTCACCATGAAGTGACTCTTTTCCCAGCTTAGGACTAAGTGGGTCTCCTTACATCTTTACAAAACTTTTTCAAGGTGGACTAGACACTGGCTAAAGCTATCCCCAAATACAGAGAAATCATCCATGAAGATTTCTAGGAATTTGTCAATCATATCAGAAAAAATTACATACATGCACCTCTGAAAAGTGGTTGGGGCATTGCACGGTTCAAAAGGCATCCTTCTGTGAGCGAAGGTGCCAAAGGGACATGTGAAAGTAGTTTTCTCTTGGTCTTGAGGATCCACAGGGATTTAGTTATACCCTGAGTATTCGTCAGGAAAACAATAGTATGCCTTCCTAGCCAACTTGTCTAGGATTTGGTTAATAAAAGGGAGGGGGAAGTGGTCGTTTCTGGTTTTGAAATTGAGCTTTCTATAATCAATGCACACTCTCCAGCCAGTGGTCTCTCTGGCGGGCATTAGCTCCTCAGAATTAGAAGTAACAACTGTGATGCCTGACTTCTTAGGTACCACCTGGATAGGTGACACCCATGCAGAATCTGAAATGGGGTAAATCACCCCTGCATCGAACAGTTTAACTATCTCCTTTAGGACTACCTCCTGCATGTGAGGATTTAATTTCCTCTGCATCTCCCTTAAGGGTTTTGTGCCCTTGTCCAGGTGAATCCTGTGCATGCAAACTGAGGCATCAATGCCTCCAAGGTCAGCTATTGTCCACCCAATTGCTTTTTTATGCTTCATAAGGACATTCAGTAATTTCTCCTCTTGCTCACTAGTGAGAGAGGAGGAGATAATCACGAGAAGCTTGTTATCTTGCCCCAAGAAGGCATATTTTAATGTGCTAGGAGATACTTCAGCTCCAACTCAGGGGGACATTCAATGGAAGGCAACAAAGGTGCCTTAGTGGCTTGCGAAAGGGGCAGCAACATGTGTTGCACTAGGTCCACATAAGACTCACTGTTGATGTTGTCTTCTATCATGGGAATTGGAGCCTCTTCTCAAACAGACTCCAAACACTTTCCATGCATTCAATCAAATTATCCCAATCCAGTAGATTGGATAATTCTTCTTCTATCAGGTCATCTAGTACATCTACTACACAGCAGTCCTCAATGTCAACATGAGGCACTGTAGCAGCATGGTACACATTTAAATGGGCCTTCATGTTCCCAAAAGTAACCTCCATTACTCCTGACCTGCATTGTATGCAAGCATTTGCAGTAGTCAAGAATGGTTTGCCAAGGATAACATGAATTGGGGTTTTGCTTTTACAAGAGTCCATGTCTAAAACAAGAAAATCAGCTGGATAATAAAATTTGTGCACCCCTACTAAGACATCCTCTACCACACCTACAGGCCTCCTCTCAGACCTGTCAGCCAGTTGGAGCACAACTGATGTAGGTTTGAGCTCCCCCAAACCTAATTCCTCATATACAGAATAAGGAAGTAAGTTCACACTGGCCCCTAAATCCAAGAGGGCTTTTCTAATGGTGTGGTTTCCGATTATGCAGGGGATAGTAGGTACCCCTTGGTCTTGTAATTTTTCAGGTGTGGCGATGGACATAATTGACTCAACATGCTCAACAGCAAAAACTCTTTTAGACAATTGTACCCTAGCTTTCCTCTTTTGAGTGTAGAGGTCCTTTAAAAATTTAGCATAGGCAGGGACTTGCTTTATGGCATCAAGTAGGGGAAACTTGATCCAAACCTGCTTGAAAGTCTCCAGCATTTCCTCCATCTACGCATTCTCTTTATCAAGAGGGGGTGGGCCAGCTAGAGCTTGAGGAAATAGCAGCTGTGGCACTGTTGGTGCCACTGCTGCGTGCCTACTGCCATCATGGTCATATTTTTATCTTTTTCTTTTATCTTCATTTATTTCTTTATGTTGGGGCTCAACATCAGCCCCATTATTTTGTCCTAGCTGATCCACAGCAGGGGACACAAGCCTCGGCTCCTTGACACTAACAATCCGTTCTTTTTCAGTTTAATTTTCTGTGACCTCCTTCTATTCACTACCCACTAAATTCTCAACCACCCTGCCACTGCTAAGGGTAGTTATGGTATCGGCATCCTTACGGGTGAAGGGTGTTTCTCTAAGCAAGAGTTGCCCATTTGAATTGGCTAGGGGCTGACTGAGCAATTTTTCTTCTTCTCTCATGTTCAGAGCATTACCGATCTGACCAAGCTGGTCCTCAATCTTTTTTATGCTTTGTCCATAAGAATTGACAGTCTGAACCAGACTCTCCAGATTTTGCATTGAAGCCATCATCTGCTCTTCAAATGAAGAGGATCTGGGCTATTGTGGGGGTAGAGCTAACTGGTTAGACTGTGGGGTAGGTAACAGGAAATTTTGCCTTGGTTGGAAACCTTGATTAAACTGGTCCTAGGGTCTGTAAGGAGCTACCATTTGCTGCTATTGGGGTTAAGGATATGAGTCTTCTCTCCACCTCAGATTTGGGTGGTTCCTCTAAGAACCCAGCAGGCTGATGCCCAAAGGTTTGCGCAGCATTGACTTGCTCTGTAGCAAAATCTGGAAATTGATTGGCAGATGGACAATCATGAATAGAATGTGTGGGAGATTGGCATATTAGACATGCCTCCTCCACTTGTGCAACCATTCGGGGCTACATCACATTCATCAATTTGTCAAACTTCAAGCTCAGGTTGTCAACCTTTCTCTCTAAATCACCTTACACCTTTACTTCATATATTCCACTTCTAGGGGTGACCTCTTTCACCATTTTAGCTGAAATCCGCCTGTCATTAAGTGATAGAGATTCCTGCTGCATGGAATTTTCTCCTATTATGTCAAACAGCTCCCAAGCTTCCTCAGCTGCATTGTGGAGGTAGCTATCACCATAGGAAGCATCCACCATATCCCTGCTCTTGGCATTAATTCCTTGATAAAGGACTTGGACAAGCTGCCACATTGGGATTTGGTGGTGGGGGCATTATTTTAACATCTCCTAGATTCTTTCCCAAGCTTCATTAAAGTTATCAGTTGAGGACTGAGTGAATGACAAAATATTTGTCCTCATCTGGCTTCTTTTATTCATAGGAAAATTTTTTGCCAGGAACTTAGTTTGAAGGTCACTCCATGACTGTATGTTGTTGGCAGGGAGCTTTGATAGCCCTGTGTTGGCTTTGTCCTTTAGTGAAAAAGGAAAAAGCCTCATTTTAGTGGCCTCAGGCCCCAAGCCAGAAATGTTGAAGGTAGTGCAAAGTGCTAAAAACTGGTCAATATGCTTGTAGGGATCTTCTTTACTTAGCTCATGAAATAAAGGCAGCATATTGATGGTGGAGGATTTAATTTCATAGTTCCCCTCAACAGAGGGAAACTGAATGCAGAAGGGAGAGGTGTACTCCCCATGTGCATTGTATTCTTTTAATGTCCTTTGCCTCTCAGCCATTGTGTCTGCTTCAGTCTCAACAATAGGGCTCAGTGTGGTGTGTCTAGGCCTAAGGATCCTTTCCACCTCCGGATTTGGGGGTTCCAACTCAGGGTTTAAGGACCTTCTCCCAAGCATACACTCACCAATTAGTAATGAAAATGCTTACATGCACAGAAAAAGAATTTCACACAATAAAAATAATAGCTACACAAATTTACACTAAACAAGATAACAGGGGATTCAACATAAATGGTATTAGATTTAGGAGAAAGAAGGTGGAAACAGAGCTAGCTACTCTCCACTTGCAGCTCTAGCTTTTCCCTGCTTCTGCTATCCATTTCTGCAAAATTTCACAAAGAATCAGTAGTACTTTTATTCTAGATTAAACACAGCTATAAAGAATTTGTTAGTCTAAATTACAGTACAACTTAGTTTACTAAAATAATCAAAATTCCCCGGTAACGGTGCCAAAAACTTGTCGGCTTTTTTTTACTTGGTGTGAAAGTGTGCTTATGTTATTGTGTGGTGGAAATAAATTGAAAACAAAGTAATATAAAAGAGTGGATTCAACACAACCAAAGTAATCCTAGACCTACAAGATTCAGGGCCTATTATAGCAAGTTTTGATAAGTAAGAGTTTGTTCCACAGAGAAAATGATCAAGAGCCCAATTTGGGCACTGATAGTAGGCCTCTAGATCTGACTACAGATCTGACAATTCTAAGAGAAGATAGTTGGGTATCACGACTACACTAAATTTACACAAAAGGGAAAATAAAGTGCAGGCCTATCTTAAAGAAAGGGTTGAGAAGAAGATGGTGGTAGTGTGTGTAAAAATAAAATACAAAAATTCTGAGAAGTAAGCTGGTTAAGCTAGAGTTAATGATAAAGTATTGTAACTCAGATTTAGTTTGTCTCTGCAGTGTTCCTTGCTGAGACGCTATTAAAAGCCTCAACAAGGTATAAGCTCCCAGTTTAACCCATGTCATTTGGGGCGCTCTTAGGGCTATACTCTGTCCACTATAATGGTCACAGGGTATCCGACAGAGTCTGTCAAATCTCATTAGTTAAACTATAAATTTGCTAGTCCAATCCATAAGAGTGAACTGATCATTTCCACAACCACTAGACCAGCTCTAGCTATGAAAACTACTGCAGCACTATGTAATGCCAGTGCTACAAGCTCCCCAGATCTGCACACAGACCTGGCTGACATCCATAGGTATTTCAACCCATAAGATCCTAAGTGCTTTGCTAAGGCATACTACTCACTAGTGCCCGCAAAAAGGACCATGCAATAGGTTGAATACAGCCTTTAGCTCAGCTGGTCATTGCTATAAATAGCCTGCAATGACTCAGCCTCAAGGTGCAATTGCTACAAGAGATTAGATCTAACATCTGATATCGATTAGGTAGAACAGAGGGGAGCCA
Source organism: Chloranthus sessilifolius (assembly GCA_021018995.1). Taxonomy (NCBI): domain Eukaryota; kingdom Viridiplantae; phylum Streptophyta; class Magnoliopsida; order Chloranthales; family Chloranthaceae; genus Chloranthus; species Chloranthus sessilifolius. The sequence goes on along the minus strand of CM037593.1, from coordinate 54,959,313 downwards.
GCTACTGTACAAACCTCCTTACAAGGCTCTAGAAGTTCATGTGCAAGGGTGAAGAATCCTTCTCAAACATGTCGATGGACACAACCTTAGGGCTATACTCTGTCCACTTGAATGGTCACAAGGTATCCCATTGGTTTGTCCATCCCACAGAGGTCTGAGAAAGAACATGAAAATAGCTGCAACCACCATGGTCTGCAGGCCTCCGAGCTCCCTGGATCTCACTACAGACCCAGCATTGCTTTCCTCTATCAAACCAAGGGAAATCAGATGGTAAATAAAAGACCTACTAGAAACTAAATGGGTTAGTCCCAAATACATGGATCCTATAGACATCTAAAGAAACCATAAGATCTATAGATTTAATTAAGTCTTAAAATAGCAGTTCATTAATAACAACAAAACTTATAATGAACTGTCTCCTGCCTACAGCCCACACACAATAACTCATCCAAGATCCCAATGTATACAAAAATCTATTACAAAACTGAAACAAAACTAAACCTAGTTGCTTACAGGGGGATTAGCCACCAAGTGATGAGCTAAGAGAGAAGAAAAAAATAGGAAAATAGAGGTGATCAAACCCTAACCCTAGCCTGCTAGAGTTCTCAGTCGGAAGAGGATCAAGGAAAGATACCAATAATAAACTCTGAGTACAACTTATATACTTTCTGAAAACGACCTTGGCTCTTAAGAGGTTAACCCTAATTTCTTTAGCGGACATGGCACTGTTACAACCCTTGAATGCCTCGAAGACATGTGCCTTAAAATCCATGCCTCAGGAAGTGTGCCCTAGCCTTGGGAAATTCCCAAAAGGTCCTTGAATAAAACTGAGAAGTTGAGAACTCATGCTTCGTGAGGCTAGGAGTTGCTTTTAGCTCATTCGCGCAGTAGCTTTGCCTTTGCAGAGTTGGCTTTGGCTAATGGGAAGGGCTCATTCGCATAGTTGAACTTTTAGTGAATCGTGTAGTTGCTTCACATCGCAATGTTGTCATGGAGATAATCTGGAGCGCTAGGATTTCTCACACAGTAGAGCTTCAGAAGCTCTTTCTCGCTAAGTACTCGCGCAGGTGAGCTCTTACTCTCCGTAGTAACTTGTATGGCTCCACGGTGAGCAAGATCTGTGCAAGAGAAATTTTGGGCGTCTCTCTCATCCAGGGCCATGTGAGAACTCTGTGAGGAATTTTGGGCGTCTCTCTGATCTGTGCAAGAGGAATTTTGTGCATATGAGCTCGTAGTGTTTTGTACGCAGCTGCTTTGGGGCTCGATCTTCGCGAGAGCTTCGCGAGGATAGATTCTGAGAGTTTTAAGCCGTGAGATCATTGCGATGGCTTTATAACTTGCCTCTTAATTGCACGTCTAATCTCCATGAGGGCCTCCTCTACTGCATCTTTACCTTCGTGAGGAAGCTCCTCAACTCTGCGAAGTCCATCTTTTGCTGCTCTAGTGCATTGCACTTGTTGTTGTCACAGTCTCCTCCCTTCTCAGTTAATGTTCATTCATCTGCTAGATTGGTCAATGATGATCAGCAACATTGAGTCACCATGGTGAGCACTACCAAGGTGTTCCATCAGGCTTTGGCTCAGCTGTCATCTTTGCTTATATTCTCCCTCTCTTTTAGGCCAAAAAGCAAGGAATTTGCATTAAGCTGCACATTTTATTACCAACTGCAAAACATACTTAACACATGTTTATTAGTGGGCTTCAATGTCCATCAAAGGCTAGGTTAAGAGGTGAAAAGTGGTACTTTTCAGTGAATAACACATGTGTAGAGATCGCTTATGCTTTCGAGTTCCCAAATTTACTGTTGTCCATTGGTATTTGTTGATGGAACCTTAAGATAGAGCTAGCTGCTAAGTTTTACCAAAACAACCCCTTTACATAGGAAACAATTTTGATTTGATGGGACCTGAACTACTAATATTTGAAGCTCAGATCTTGAGAGGTTTAGATTACAGAGCAGCCATAACTCTTGAGGTTGCTAATGAGAACTCAAGAAGTTTGCTTGAGGTGATGTGCTCGAGAGGATATGGGAGTTTGCTGAAGTTTATACTCGACAGGTTGGATTCGGCTTCAGCAATCATTCGTGAGGATGATGGCTGCACTCGATTGGTACTGAGGGGGTAAGGGTTCCTTTTGTGAGGATGGCTGAAAGTGGGCTTGTTTAAATTGGAGGATGTCGACAGGTTGGGCTGCAGCTTTTTATGCTCTATAGGTTCAATGTTCAAATGGTCGACAGGTTGGATGGATAGGGAGGTTAGATGATGACAGGTACTGATTGTGTTCTTCATCTGCTCGATAGGATGTGGGAGGTATGAGCGACTGTCGATAGGATGGAAGTTGAAGACTTAAAGGACAGCAGCTCCAGGTAAGGTGTCGAGAGGTTGGGAGTGAATATCAATAGGTTCAATGGCTGTTTCGACAAGATGGCTGAGGTGAATAATTGCTTTTCGAGCAGATGGTTGAAGGCTGTAAACATTCACTGAAGAGGTGTTAGGCAATTTTAAGTGCTTGCTACTGACTTTATTGGAGACAGTGATAAGAATGAGGTGAATGAAAATGAATGAAAGATGGAGTGAAAACTACAGAGTAGCAAGCCTAAAAATACACAGTCCTACAAGATACAGGGCCTGTTGTAGCATGTTTTGATAAGTAAGAGTTTCTTCCACAGGGAAAGTTGATCTAAAGCTCCAAGGGAGCTATCTTAGTAGGCTCTCCAGATCTGACTACAGATCTGGCAATCCTAAATGGAAGGGGATTTAATGTCACTATAATCTAAATCCTAAGGTAACTTAATGTTTAAACTACAGAAAGGGTTAAGAAAGAGGGTGGAGTGTGAGAAAATAAATATAAAAGGGTGAGAAGTATGTTATTAGGTACAGATCTGATGGGTCTTATAACTCAGACTCAGATCTGCTGCTATAGAAATCCTGTCCAATGGCTACATTATCACCAAAGAGGAGAAAGGATCCAACTCACCCCTGTACCATGATCCAATCCCTTATGGCTATAACCATTCCACTTAAATGGTCACAGACTATCCAATAGGGGAACCACAATTCAGAGATGGGTCAAAACATGATTATCATTGTAGGCACTACTTCATCCAGGCTACAAGCTCAAGAATCCATAGGAACCTGTTGAGAACTGGACAATACCATTTTCCATCCGTTAATGTGGGCCTTGATAGACCCTTGATAGACCCTTGAGAGAACTAAATAAGTGCTTTAAGTGTTTATTTTACAGCTAACAACAAAGGCAGGCTTAACTCTGAAAGTAGCTTAAAAGTACTAAAAAGATGATGACCCATCTTGATTTGGAGGAAGAAGGAGAAGGGACAGCCTCACTGGCTGTCAAAATGCCTAAACTAAAGAAGACAAAGGCCTGGTTTCAACTCAAAAATAGGTTTGGAGCTATTCGAAAAGAAAAATGCACTATAGAATGTTATTCGAAAGGATTCTTGATCTTTTCAAAAGGATTACTGATCTATTCAAAAAGGTCACCAATCTATGCGAATAGTGCTCTAGAAGTTACTGTACCTTTCGAAAAGGTCCCCAATCTGTGCGAATAGAGCTCTAGAAGTTACAGTATCTTTCGAAAAGGTCCCCAATCTGTGCGAATAGAGCTCCATAAGTTACAGTTCCTTTCGAAAAGGTCCCCAATCTATGCAAAATTGTATTATGAAGATTCCCAGGATCTGTAAGGACATTTCAGTAATCTCTGCACGTGCCCCAATGCATTTAAAAACCTAGGAGCATTCTGGAAGATTTTGAGCACGAACTAGAGGCATATTCCACTCCATGTGAACACCCAAAGATGAAATTACTTGGCGGGAACTTCTAGAAGCTCAAACAGATTTTTGAATTACCTAACATAATTGATGCCTCTGTCTCCTGATTGGCTGAACCAGATCAAGCAGTTCTGATTGGCCAGAACAGATCTGGATCCTTGTGCTCGAATCCTATTAGTTGATATGGATCTAACCAATTCTGATTGGTTGATGCACATCTGAGCTGGACTTGGGGAAAACTATAAATAAACGAACTATTTGCCCAATTTGGGTATCCAAAATTTGAGTTTCATTCCTGCTGCCCCATTTTCCAATTCAAATGAAGATAGCTTATCTGAAACCTCTGTAATAGCCTTGCTTTTGTCTGCAATTGAGAACTGTGAGATACTTGTGTAATTCAAGTGAGAATTGTATTAAAGACTACAAATTCGAGAGTTATTTTAAGTTGTGTTCTGTAATTGTAATGGTGGATTTGAAAAGGTTGCTTTCATAAGTACGTTATCAATCGGATTCATGTTGAGGGTTCATTGTGATCTCCTCACTCATTAGATTCCTTTAGATTTACTATTTTTTAAGCAATTTCCCTTAATTCACTATCCCTGTGAGAATCTGTGTTTGTAACCTGGTTCTTACAGCATTTGTAGTGGTGCTCATGTTCTGAATCAAGAATTTGGATTGAAGAAAAAAACTATTGGATGATCTGTGTCCATGACAGTGGACAGATCATAGCCATAAGCTCAACTCAATTCTAATCCTTGAATCAGATTATTTTCTCTTACATCTGAGCTGGTAGCCAAATGAAAATTTGATACTTTCTCAACTGTATTACACTATTTCTCATTCTGCAATCAATTACTAAGCTTAAGTTAGCTGTTATTTCTCCATTCTTATTAATTTTGCATCCAATTCCCTCAACTCGGATCTGAATCACTTAGTTTAAATTTTACTTGTAGATAATTTAGTTAATGTGACAAATTCAACCTCTCATCTTACTTGCTTTGTAGATAGGATTAGAGGCCAGATTTGGAGGTTTACCGTATATTTTAAATCAATTCTTTGTGGACGATCTTTTACTCAGTTACATTTAAAACTTGCTACAATTGGCCCTGATCTTGTAGGCTAATTGATTTCTCTCTGTGCTGATATTTCTTTCTTTTTTCTAGTTTTGTAATCAAAGTATAATCCATCCTTTGAAAAATCTGTTTTCAAAATACAAATAAATCATGCCCACTTAGGAAGACAACAAGTTTTTGGCGTCGTTGCTGAGGAATAGATTTTAAAATTGGTAGACCTAAGTTTTTCAATTTTGTAGATCTGATTTTCATTTTAATTTTTGCTTTAAACCTGCACTTTGCATTCCAAGTGCTTGATTAAATGTCTACTGCAGTTTTGTATAGAAAACCTGTTTTACTACAGCAGAATTTTTTTTTATTTTTCTGAGTTTTTATTCTTTGCCTTCTAGTTATTTGAATAAATGCTACTATCACTCTTTTGTCTTTTTGTCAAATTTGGGCTGTAGCCTGAGTTTTTCTTTTTATTTTTGTCAATACACTTGAATAAGGTACTGCTGCAGTTTTTTTTTTTTTTTTTGAATTGTTTTTCAGATCTGGAGCAGCTGCCAAATAAGGAGCATCTAAATTGCTACAAGAGCAGATCTGCTTGAGTTTGCATCCTCTTTCTCCTTTGCACTTATTTTCTATTTTTTGAATTCTTGAGAACCTGTATTTGATGTTTATTTTTATTATAATTTCTCCTGTCTTCTAGGCATGCTAATTTTTTTATATAAAACCAAATACAAAAATAAAAGAAAATGAAAACACAATTAGAAAATTTCTTAGTTGTTTCTTATTATTTTCTTAGCAGTAGTAAATAAGGGCTTTTATGGACCCCAGGCTGACCCAAAAAATATAAAATAAAAAAAAATAAAAAAATAGAAAATTATAAAAGCATAAAAAAATATCTTCCAGATGGGCTGTTTTTCTTTGTTTGTATCTAATTTTCCAATCTGGACCTGCTGAGATCATGTTTTTTTCATTTTTAGGAATCATGTAAGATAATGAGCATTGGCTCATAGGCACTTTTGAGTATTCAATGGAGCCACTGACTTTATTTTCCTTCAAGATTTCTATGTATGAATCCTATTTTTAACTGTGTACTCCCATGCTTCATCAATTTCAAATTCATATTGATTCATACTCACACAAGTAGCAGGGGGTTTCTTTTGGCATAGGTGGTTTAGAGTTTCTTTTAGGATTTTCTGTTTTAGGAATTTTAGCTTAAAATTCTATTTTTAGATCGCTGATTTTTATTTCTTAGGTCTTAATTTTACTAATTTTTTTACATTTTGGTAATTTGGTATTCAGTTTTTAACTTTGTTTTCCTGTTTTTGTATATGCAATTCTGTTTTTATATCTGCATTTTCTATTTTTATAGCTTTGTATTAAGTTTCTTACTTTGGTTTTACTGTTTTTCTATTATTAGCAATAGTTTCCTTCCATTTGCATAGCAATCCTTCTATTTTTTAGATTTTATTTTTTTAGCAGTTCTAACTTTGTTTTGTTGATTTTTCTTGCATTTGTATATCATGTTTTCCATTTTCCTGCTCATATATTCAGTTTTACATTTTTATTTTCTACTGCATATAGTTTAGATTTTTCTGTTCTTAGTTTTTCTTTCTTCTTTTACCCTGCTGCCCCTAGTCTCTCATTGTCTAGAACATTGAGGACAATGTTCATCATAGGTTTGGGGGTGTGGCAGAGATGCCAATAATTTAGTTAGCATTAATGCAGCTTATGATCAGTAGAATTTTTGAAAATGAAGTGATTTCACACCTGTTTTTGAAAAATGAGGAAGTTAAAACTTTTTAAAATTGACTTCTAGTGTAATTCTATTACTTTCATGAAGTGAATGTCAGAAAATTTCCAAAAGAAAATTGATGTTTTAGTAAACCTAAAAAGAGAGAAAACAGTGATGATATACCTCAGGAATTTGATAGAAAACCACACCCAGTGAGATTTAGGCCTGAAAAGTATTCTTTGGAGGTATGAATTGGCAAAAATTTTCTGCTCTAGGGACTGTTTGAACCTGCTTGTTATCACTAGAAGTTACACATATCCAATTTAAAATAGCTTGACAATAATCATGATATTAAAGACATGATGTAAGGCCTCCTTTTGGACAGTTTGAACTTCAAAAAGCCCCACCTTTTAAAATTGCCCTTGATACACACCAGTTGAGCTTTATAAATCCAAGATTTTTTTGAAACCTCATCAACCTCATTTAGCCTAACCCTCACTCTGAGAATTCAGAAGGTAAAGGAAAGAAAGCTGAAGAAAGGTGAGTTGGGTAACAGTTTGGTAAAAGAAAAAGAAAAATAATTGAAGGCAATGATGTATCAGCAGAAGAAATGTGCATTCCAGTCAATGTTGCTTTGAAAAAAAAAAAAAAGGAAAAGTCATTTCATTGGAAGTTTGAAAACGAAAGAAAAAGATGGCTACTTTGGCTCTGAAAATTCAAAGAAGAAGATGAAATTGTGCTGAATTGAAGAAGGTGTGTCTATCACCTCCTGACCTTGACTGACTTCTCAATTTTGAACTCCATTCCACCCCTTTATTCTTGATAAATTTCACTCATAAGCCACATTACAACCCAAGTTAAAGTCCTTACTGATCAAAGATGGATTGAGCTGTCACATGGAGATAAGGCTTTTGTAATCTATGGTGAAAAGAGCAGTAAATTCAGAACTGAAAAGCAATGCCTATGCTCCTTCTTACAGTCCTATTTGAGGGTTGTAACTACTCTTGAGCTGTGTGAAATAGTACAACCCTCTTACTTGTATGTTGAGTGACAACCCTGGTGAGAGTTGGGTTTGAAATCAACTTATTTGGGATAACATCATAGCAGGATTCTCAAATAGAAGGCAAGCTTTTCATTAATTTTTCTTTAAAAAACTTTTTGACACAAATCGAGTGAATGGTAAAAGAATTATAGCAGAATTTCAGTTTTGAACTGATGTTTTCTTGAGAATCCTCTTACAACTTGACTGATTTAAGTGTGAATAATCTAATTTGATGAAAGTCTGTTTTAACAAAATTGCATTGATATTAACAGATTTATTGGAGAAGTTTGTGGGTACCTTCACTGAAAACCCTCATGAGATTTCACTCCTCCACTAGGGATCACCTAGGGGTATAAAAGGCTTGTTGCATATGCTAAATGCAACTGTGCTCCCTACAAAAGTGGCTTTTTACTTTGTTTTTAATTTTGTCTTTGCTCAGGGACTAGCAAAGCTTAGGTTTGGGGGTGTGTCGAGAACTAGAAAATACCATTTTCCACCCCTTAATCTGGGCCTTGATAGACCCTTAAGAGAACTAAATAAGTGCTTTAAGTATTTATTTTATAGCTAACAACAAAGGCAGGCTTAACTCTGAAAGTAGCTTAAAAGTACCAAAAAGATGATGACCCATCTTGATCTGGAGGAAGAAAGAGAAGGGACAGCCTCACTGGCTGTAAAATGCCTAAACTAAAGAAGACAAAGGCCTGGTTTCAACCCGGAAATAGGTTTGGAGCTATTTGAAAAGAAGAATGCACTACAGAATGCTATTCGAAAGGATTCCTAATCTTTTCGAAAGGATTACTGATCTATTCGAAAAGGTCCCCAATCTGTGCGAATAGAGCTCTAGAAGTTACAGTACCTTTCGAACGGTCCCCAATCTGTGCGAATAGAGCTCCAGAAGTTATAGTACCTTTCGAAAAGGTCCCCAATCTGTGCGAATAGAGCTCCAGAAGTTACAGTTCCTTTCGAAAATGTCCCCAATCTGTGTGAAATCGTATTCTAAAGATTCGCAGCATCTGTAAGGGCATTTCAGTAATCTCTGCACATGCCCCAATGCATTTAAAAATCTAGGAGTATTCTGGAAGATTTTGAGCAAGAACCAGAGGCATATTCCACTCCATGTGAACATCCAAAGATGAAATTACTTGGCGGGAACTTCTAGAAGCTCAAACAGATTTTTAAATTAGCTAACAGAATTGATGCCTCTGTCTCCTGATTGGCTGAACCAGATCAAGTAGTTATGATTAGCCATAACAGATCTGGATCCTTGTGCTCGACTCCTATTAGTTGATATGGATCTAACCAATTCTGATTAGTTGATGCACATCTGAGTTGGACTTGGGGAAAACTATAAATAGACGAACTATTTGCCCAATTTCGGTATCCAGAATTTGAGTTTCATTCTTGTTGCCCCATTTTCCAATTCAAATCAAGATAGCTTGTCTGAAACGTCTATAATAGCCTAGCTTTTGTCTGTAATTGAGAACTGTGAGATACCTGTGTAATTCAAGTGAGAATTGTATTCAAGACTACAAATCCGAGAGTTGTTTTAAGCTGTGTTCTGTAATTGTAATGGTGGATTTGAAAAGGTTGCTTTCATAAGTACGTTCTCAATCGAATTCATGTTGAGGGTTCATTGTGATCTCCTCACTCATTAGATTCCTTTAGATTTGCTATTTTTTAAGCAATTTCCCTTAATTCACTATCCCTGTGAGAATCTGTGTTTGTAACCTGGTTCTTACAGCATTTGTAGTGGTGCTCATGTTCTGAATCAAGAATTTGGATTGAAGAAGAAAACTATTGGATGATCTGTGTCCATGACAGTGGACATATCATAGCCATAAGCTCAACTCAATTCTAATCCTTGAATTGGATTATTTTCTCTTACATCTGAGCTGGTAGCCAAATGAAGATTTGATACTTTCTCAATGGTATTACACTATTTCTCATTCTGCAATCAATTACTAAGCTTAAGTTAGCTGTTATTTCTCCATTCTTATTAATTTTGCATCCAATTCCCTCAACTCGGATCTGGTTCACTTCGTTTAAATTTTACTTGTAGATAATTTAGTTAATGTGACAAATTCAACCTCTCATCTTACTTGCTTTGTAGATAAGATTAGAGGCCATATCTGGTAGCTCAGATCGGGAGGTTTACCATACATTTTAAATCAATTCTCTATGGATGATCTTTTACTCACTTACATTTAAAACTTGCTATAATTGGCCCTGATCTTGCAGGCAAATTGATTTCTCTGTGTTGATATTTCTTTCTTTTTTCTAGTTTTCTAATCAAAGTATAATCCATCCTTTGAAAAATCTGTTTTCAAAATACAAATAAATCATACACACTTAGGAAGACAACAGAACCTCAACCTCTAAAGTTCTGTGTGTGGGGCTAGGCCTTCAAAGTGCACGAGCCTGGACACACAGGGCCAGCAAGAGTTTGAGCGCTAGCTTTTAAGCTTGGCTATTCACTGCTTTAGAAAGACAGCAGTGATCCAGTCACAAGCCTACAATCTCTATAGCCAAATCAGATCTACAATCTGATGGTGGGTCTATACAAATATAGGGGAGTCAGTCTCTGTACAATCTCTCACAAGGCTACAAGCACAAGTGCAGAGAAGAAGAATCTGTCTTAGATCTATGGATTGGCCTCACCTAAGGACTATAATCTATCCACTTGAATGGTCACAGACTATCCACAGAGGCTATCCTCCTTACAGAGGTCTAAGACAGAACAAGAACATTGTTGCTACCACCATGTTCACAAGGCTATCGGCTTAAGCTCTCATGGGGATTCAGATTTAGTGGATCCTGTGATGGGGGAAGGCCTGTAATGTGCCTAACCTGGGCACACAGGTCACTTGGATCTAAATAAAACCTCAAAAGCAATCCTCCATTGCTTACAGTACAACTTAGCAATGGAGGATCTCAAGGCAGCAGCCTTGTACAGAACAACTCACAATAAAAACACCATCCCATACATGCAATAGATCCTATTACAAAACTCCATTAAAAACTATGCCATATAATCATACAAAAGGCATAGCCAGCAAGTGTTGGACTATGGAGAGAAGGAAAAAGGAAAAAGAAAAACTCCTAAACCCTAACCTTAGCCTACTATAATTCTATAGTCGGTTTCAAGAAGAAGCACAAAAGTCAAGAACAAAAGTCCCTTAAGCGTAAGCTAGGCTTAGGCTTATATAGCAGTCGATTCTCTCTGAATTAGGGTTAGAAAAACCCTAATTTCATCAATGCAATTGTGGCCCATTCTTGTCCCTTGGATGCCTCGGGGCGTGTGCACGAAGATTGGAGCATTGGAGTGCGTGCCCTATTTGCTAGAAGTTCCCAGATTGCCCCTGCAAAAGTGGGAAGAAGTTTAAAGCCCGATCCTCGCTGAGTAGAAAAGATTTGCAGATCTTGGCGCATGGTAGAATTGGCGTCGCAAGATTGCTTTGACTTGAAGCTCTTGCAGTCGCGGGGTTGGTACTTTGATCATCGCGGGAATCCTTTGGTCGTCGCGAGATTGGTCTTTGCATTTGAATGGCGCGAGAATGGCGAACGCAGTTCGTTCCTTGATGAATCCCGCGGCGATCCTCGCAAAGAGAACAATGTACATAGGCTTCTGGATCGCGCGAGCAGTTCCTTGAAAGTATGTGTCCCGTGGCCACTACGTGACAGCCGCGCGCTGGAATGCCTGGAGCTCTCTCTATTAAGTGAATCACGCGAAGGTTGAAAACTCATCTCTCAAGCAGCGCAAGACTGTGCGAGTGCTTCGCAAGTGCTTAAGACTGAGACTCGCGAGGACCGTGCAAAGTACACTCTTTACTCCTTGCTGACATCCATCTACGCGCGAATGGCGCGAAAACTACACGACCGGTTGGGGTGCTCCCTTCAGAAGCCCGCGACAACTGCGCGATGTATTCTTTCTGATTTGATTGAGCCCTGCGACATCTGCACGAGGCATTCTCCTTGATTTGTTTATGCTTTGCTGTGTCTCTGCTGCAGCCAATTCTCTGTCTGGGTTTAACCTTCACACTTCTGATGGGCTTCTGGGTCAGCAGTAGGCTTCTTGGCATGGTTAGGGGTTTATTTGTAGCTACTACTTATTACCTACAGAATAGACTTAAAACATATTTATTAAATAATTAAGGGTCTAACAGAGATTAAGTTAAGGGGTGAAAAGTGGTACTTTTCAGGTCTTAACACACCCCCAAACCTAATTTTTGCTAGTCCCTTAGCAAAGCTATAATTAAATGTCACTTTCGTAGGGATCACGAGTAAATTTAGCATATGTACCAAGCCTTTTAAACCCCTTTGTGATCCCTAGTGGAGGAGTGGAGTCTCCTGAGGGTTTTCAGTGAATACACCCACAAACTTCACCATTAGAATCAGTTAAGTATAGTGCAGATAATGACAACACTAATTTAAATGTTTAAAGCTTCATTCCACACCTTTTTTTTTTTTTTAACACTTAGAGGAAACTGCAGCAATGTTGCAGGCCATTTAAAACTTAAAAGTTAACATGTGTTTGCCTTACCACCATTCATTTAACATTAGATTTTCAATGTATAAAAATCAATACCCAGCTTGCCTTTAATTCAAAATTCAGGTTGGATACAACCCCAATGAGGCTAAAATTCATACCCAATTCTCACTAGGGCTATCTCTCAACATTAACAATCTGAGGGTGTTCACATTCAAAACAGCTCAAGAGCAGTTACAGACCTCAAATGGACTTGCAAGCATGAGCATAGGCAAAGCTTCTAATTTTTGACATCTTCAAGAATTTTCACCATAGATTGGACAACTCCTCATCTCCACATGACAGCTCATTTTACTTTGGATCTACAAGGTCTTTTTAAATGGGTTGTAATGTGACTTATGGGTGAGGGATGTAAAGAATAAAGGGGTAAAAAGGGAATCCAAATTAAGAAATTAGCAAGGTAAGGAGTAGTTCATGACTTCACAACCTTCATTTCAGCAAAAACTTCATCTTTCTTTTTATATTTCAGACTCAAAGTGGCCAGCTTCTCCTCTTCTTTTCAATTTTCAGATGATGTTGTTCTCTAGACTTCTCTTTCTTCTCTCTTTTTGTTTTTATTCATTTTTTTTTTATAAATTTTTTTTATGATGAACTGCCACACAACTGCCATTGATACATAGCTGTTTACAAGTTGCTTTTCTTCACCTTCCACAGAATGTTGGACCATTCTCATTATCTTTATCTCCTTCTCCTTTACCTTCTGAATTCTAAGAGTGAGGGTAAGGATGACTCAGGTCATGAGGTTAAGGTGCAAGTGTTCTGGTGTTTGTGAAAGAAAAGTATGATTTTAAGGCTCAACTAGTGTATGCAAAAGGGCAGATTTTAAAAGGTTGGATTTTCAGGCTCAAACTATCCAAATGAGGGCCTTGGATCATTTCCTTAGTATCATGAATGCTGTCAATTAGTTTTGATTTGGAGGTGCACCACTTCTAGTGAAAAAGTCTTGATTCAATCAGTCCTTAGAGCAGAAATAATGCCAAAAATACTCTTCAAAAGAAAATGTTGGGCCCAAATCTCACTAAGTATGGTCATCAAATTTAACCCATGGGGTGTATTTTCATCTATTACTCTCCTCTTATGTTCACTGAGTACTAACTGAAAAAATTTCCTAATATTAGCTTCATGGTGGTGTCAAGATTTTTAACTTTTTCTGTTTCAAAAAGTCTGCAAAAATATTTAAATTTTTACAAGTTTCCTCATTGTATCAAGTTAAGTGGAAATTAACTTTATTCATCCCATTTTTACCACCATTACTGCACTAAAATTAACTATTCTATTGGTAGACCTATCTTGCCACACCCCCAAACCATGAGGAGCAGTTTCCTCAGTCGTTCAAAGGTGAGAAAATGCAGTGGAGTCCAGTTAAATAAACACAGAGGAAGACAGAGAAACAAAAAAAATAATGCTAACTGAACAGTATAGAACTAAAAGAAACTTTCATTGAAATAAAAAGAAAATATTACAAAAATAGGTAAAAAGAGAAGACAAAATGGGGGGGGAAAGATGAATCAAGGGAGAGTCGGTGGGGGAGGGTGTGAGGAAGATGGTGGGGGAGATTCTGGTGGTTCCATTTTTCTTCTTCTTCTTCTCTCTCTTCTCCTCTGTCTTCTTTTTCTTCTCTTCCTTGGCGAGGATCCTCTGAACTTTTTCATACTCATCCCAAATAAATTGTAATGGGTCCGGCTCCTTAGGTGGTGGGGGATCCTCCCAGATGAGGTAGAATTTAATGGGGAACTCGAAGGGTTTGTCATCCGCCATGGTTGTGAGGGGGTGTGCGACCGTGGATCCTCTCGAACCCGTCGCGGCGATGCGCTCGCCTTTAATAAAATGTAGAGTCGCAACCAGAAGCTTTTGGTGACCCGGGAAACCTTCAAATCGATATTTTGAGCACCGAAGTGCTAAATATGACTCTGATTTACCGGTCTTTGCCAAAGGCTCTAGGGTAGGGGCTTCGATTATCGATCGGGAAAGGTTTAGGCACCCGATCAACCCGCACGTAGCGGTCTCTATCTATGGCTAAAATAAAAATAAAAAGGGCGGAGCTTCCCCTTGCCCGAAGGCAATACGGTCCTATCAAGCTTTGAGTCAAACCAAAATTTCGGCGGCGTAACAGCTTCAATCCTTGGACGGAGGAGACACCAAGAAGGTAGAGGAAGAGAGGGGTGAGCCGGAGCTCACGGGCCCTTGTTGCACCGTAGAATATCTTCGCTTTGGCGTGCTTCCAATGGCTTAAATGGTGTGAAAATGGGTTCTAATACTAGGATTCAATAAAATAGGAAGTGTAGGGTAAGGCCAAAGGCTAGACTTTAGCTAAAAGGAGTGATCTAATGGTTGAAATGGATTAGAAAAGATGAACTAAGCTTGCTGGAATTCTGGAAAATGAGTGCATTTTCTCTCACTAGGGTTTTCTCTTGAGCTCCAAATCCTTAACCTCCAATTTTTTCTAACCCTTAAGGAAGAGGGGGGCCTCTCTATTTATAGAAAAGGGGAGGGTTAGGGGCTTACTTAAGAGCTAATTGGTTTAGCCATTAGGTAATCCCCCATATAAGGTTTTCTAGGCTTTCAAGGTCCTAGGGTTTTGGGAGATTGATTTTAATGGCAGATGATGGGGTGAGACCATGGGTGACTTAAGGGTTGCCAATAAGCTCCAAGAGGGTGCAACCAATCTCAAGACACCCACCTCAACCAAGGGGATGGTCAACAGGTCATACCAGAAGAAGGAAATTTGAGCAAGCGATGACGATTCAGAGGTGCGTATATTATATATCATAGGAACAAGAATTTCATCAAAAATAGGGGAGCCCTGGGAAGATGAAGCCCGTGGTGGGTCCCACCTATACTGGGCGTATATATTATATACGCCCGGCCAAATTTTCCCCAAAATAGGAGGGCGTATATAATCTATACGCCTGACTAATCTGGGGCAAAAATAGCTGGGCGTATGTAATATCTACGCCTGAGTAAAAGTCCTATGATTTTATGTGAAACTTCAATCGGCCATAACTTTTGAATCATAGCTCCAAATTGGGTGATTTTTGGCTTGTTGGAAATCTAGAGAAGTCCTCTTTCCAATGATAGATGGTTCATCCTTGGTAATGGTCTGTGTGAAATTCTGTAGCTCTTCTCCCATCAATCGCCAGAAGGGTTTAAGTTAGGTCTGGGAAGGGATTCTAGGGTGTAGGGGTGACTTCTAAGGATTGGGGGAATGGCTCTAAAGGTCTTAGGGTGATTCCTACTGGGCTAGATAGGTTCCTAAGGGTTCCGGAGGTACCATCGGAAGCATAGGGGTACATCTCTCCCAAAGTACAGATTGATCAGGCCTTGGGCCGAATTTGGGTGTCTATAGATGCCCCTCTTTGGTATTCGATCACTAAGGATCGGATGCCAAAGACAAGAGACATCCGAAGAGGTCCAAGGCACGTTTGATGGGTCCGCCTGGTTCAACTCAATTTTCAAACATTCATGGTGATGGTGAGTGTACGTAAGCCCTCTCATTTCGGGATATCATCCGTACCTTAAGGCTAACAGTCCCCAAGCGCATTGCGACATTACTGGGCATAACTATGATGGTCATAAAAAGTATAACCCCGCTAGCCGGGATATCGTCCACTTCCTGAGGGAAATTATAGATTTTTGATGTTGAGTGTTAATCTTAACCAGACAGCTCCATGTAACGGGATGATCGATCTATGCTTCGGAATTGATGCGAAGCATACAAAGCGAAGGCCTTCAAAATGTGTCCAATCCTATGGAAAATCGACAACTCCATTGGATTGGGCACGGGTGCCCTTACCTAGGTAAGGCTCAAAGTTTCTGGGTGAACTCATCAACCTCGAGGTTGCTTTAGCATGATTGACCCGAGTGGAGAGAATATTGATGTCGCAACATCTCGTGGGAATGCATGCCCATTTTCTGAGTAATTTTTTTGTGTCATTTTCTGAATTTTCTTTTGCTTCGAGGCTTCTAAGCCAAGCTCAAGGACCTCTGGCAATTTTATTCTTGCACAACTCTTTAAGTGGATCAAATGCCAGTTGATATGCTTTTAAGAGTGCGTGCGCCATGCTGGGGATGTGCACGTTCCAGTGGTGAGGTGCTCCTGATTCACACAGACCGGAGTGCCTTAACTTGAGACAAAGCTGAAAAGATCGGGCTAGGACCAATCATCCCTCGAAAGAGATAGCCAATTCTAGCCTCCATCCCTAATGAAATCACATCTTACTAACTATGCACAGACAGACACCCATCAGGGGCGATAAGCAGCAAATAGGCGCAAACAGAAGCCTCGACCCTAAGGTATAGTTTACGAGGATAAACGACCATCCTGCGGATACCCAGATGCAAGTGCATACATTCAACAGGGACACCGTGCCTTTACAGGTTTTAAGCCCTTGTAAAAGGAAATAAAAAGGGAAAAGAGCCCTTTGGTCTGTATGTTCGCACATAGTTTGGTTGGTTGTAATTTCATTTTTGAGTGGTCAGTTTCGACTGACAATAGACTTTTCGAATGGTCTGAAGTCAGGGGCACTCCTGGTCAATAGAGATCCAAAGGTGGATGACCAGAGTGAATGCCGGAAGGTGGGGTCAACCCACTTAGGGTTTTCACTAAGCAGCAACAAGTTGTTATTTCTTCTCCGTTTCTTTCTTCTTCTTTTTTTTTTTTCTTTTCTTTTTCTCTTTTCTCTTTCTTTTTTTTCATGTCAAATTGAGACCCTGGGCATGCTCAAACTGCCTTTATTTTTGCACGTATCCTTAGGCGAATCAACTTGCCATGTTGATATACCTTAGGGACGTGTGCATTCCGGTGATGGGTTCTTGGTTTGCTTGTCGGATCAGGCCTTGACTCTTGTTGGGGGACTCTGTAGGGAACAGTGATCGGAGATGGGCAAAATTACACACTGTCACGGGTCGTGCAAAATGTCCTCACGAAATGGGGTTCGAGAGCTTTCGGGTGAACCCAATCATTCCGAATTGATTTAACACTGCTCTCGGAGTGGGGTAAACAAGCGTTGCGACGCTCGTTTGAGAACCAACGTTGTATTTTTTATTTTTTCTTTCTCTTTTTTGATTTTGTGGGCGCATTAGGGGGGCGCCTACGGATCTAGATCTGTTTATTGTAGCATGGTCCCTTTAGGCCAATCGAAGGAAACTCGAAGGGTCATTTTGGGATGTGTGCACCATGGCCGATGACACGTGGGCCTCGAAGGGGGGTCCGGATCGAGGTCCATAGCATACAAGGGGGACCGTTGGGCCTTAAAATCGAAAAAAAGGAGGTCGAGCAGTTTAAAAACTGCCATTTTTGGTCGGGCGTATATAATATATACGCCTGACCAAAATCTGGCGAAAAAATGGTCGGGCGTATATATTATATACGCCCATCTAAAATCTGGCAGTTACGAAACTGCCCGAGCCTGAGCACAAAAGGGGCCCCCCTTTTCAAATTCTCTCTTCTTCCCTCCTTTCTTCTTGAGTCCGGGACAACCCCTTAGGGTTTTTTCATTTGATTTGGCTTGAGTTCTATTACCGGCGGTCGCGGGTGTGGATCGAAAGGCGCCTATCCTCCGCCGCTATTCATTTTTCTCCCCCATTGAAGGTAACCATTACCTTCCCCTTATTTTTTCTTTCGAATTTTTGATGCTATTGCCTCGTTCTTTTCTTTTTGATGAAATGCTTTGTGATGCCTATATTTCCTTTTTCTCCTTTTCTTTTTCTTTTCTTTTTTTGTTTTAGTTGTTGTTTTGTTTTTTGCTTTTTTTTTTTTTTTTGCTTTTTTTTTTTTATATATACTAACCCAAAGGAAAAGAGACACCTATATTTATACACAGATTTTTTGGTTTAGATTAATATGTAAAAGAAAAGAGATGCCTATATTTATACACACACTTCTCTTTTTTTTTTTGGATTAATACGCACACACATTTTTTGTTAATGGGTTAGCACACACACATTTTTGTTTTTCTTTTGGATTTGTGCACGCATTTATTTATTTATTTATTTTTATTTTTTTTTAGGTTAGTACACATACACACATATATTTTTTTATTTGTTGGATTAGTATACTCGCCAGTGTGGGGCTTTTTATGGGAAAGGGAAATCTATTATCTTTTTTGGAATTTTCTTTTCTTTTGTGATGCCGGTAACCCCAAGGCCAAACTAGCGGGTCCCTTTTTTTTTTTGAGCATGGCTGAACCCTGTTCGTGAGATGCAGGTTTTTTCTTTAAACGTGGGAAGGTCAGCTTCCCCGGGATTGGTCTAGCCTTCTGTCTTTTCCTTTGGTCATGCGTCAGACGCCGTGGTAGAGACGACATACTTGATCGGGATCTGATCCAATTTTCACATGGGTGGCCCAGCAAAGAGGAGGAGAGGCTCAAGGGATCCAAACAAAAGCGGCGGGCGGCGGATCTTCTCCTAATCTCTTTTCTTGACATTTTTTGCTCATAGCGCCCAAGACGGGTTTTCGCCATGCCTGTCATCCCAGTTTTTACCCGTAGCGCCCTTTCGGGTTTTCACCATGTCCATGGGTTCGCTCTCTTACCCCAGGTGCCCTTTCAGGTTTTCACCTAGTCCGCGTGAGTTCGCTATTTTTAACCGTGGCGCCCTTTCAGGTTTTCACCACGTCCGTCTTATTTTGAACTCAAATTAATTTTTTTTTTTTTTTTTTTCTCTTTCTCCCTTATTATTTTTAGAACCAGAAAGCCACGACATGGGTGTCGATTCCGTCATAGCCGGCTGAATGAAGTTCTGTGTGGTTTGTTAACTCGGCTTGTTCTGATGCAGTAAATGTTATAACCGCTTGTGGACCTTAAAGAGGGCTTTCTTCCGGGTTGTAATGTGGTTGGGGTTCAAACAGGTTGGGTTTTTCTGCGGATTTGGATCTAAGTTTGGGGTGATTTCTAGATTCGGGGACTCCTTTTTCTTTCCAAAGGCTTTTTATGCCCCAGTCATCATCATCATTTTCTTTTTTTCTTTTTTTTTTTTTTTTTTTTTTTGGGTACCCCTCTTTTTCTTTGTTGTTTTTTTTTGGGGGCTGCCTTCTTCTTCTTCTTTTGGTTTGGATTTTTCCTCCCTTTTCTTCTTTCTTCTTTTTTTTTGGAATTTTGGGTGGGGTATATGAAAGAAATGGTTGTTGGCCCGAAGTGTGTAGCAAAAAGGGGTGAAGGTTTTCAGAGAATATTCTTTTGGGCTACTTGACTTTGAAATGATGGCCTCTTTTATGGAGCCCTTAAGTGGTCACGCATCTACTTTTATCGAAACTTATCTTGTCCCAAGACCTATGAGTAGAACTTACGGAGGTATCCAACATTGATGGGCTCAGGAAAGTGGTCTCCGTCCATGGTGGCGAGGCGAACGGCGTATCCTGGCAGAACCTCTCGGACGACGTAGGGTCCTTCCCAATTTGGCCTAAACTTCCCTCTCGGATCGGCGTGGAGAGACGGAAAAATTATCTTCAGTATAGTGTCTCCTTCCTTCAGTCTCGGCCGCGGGCGTGCTTATTGTAAGCACGTGCAATTCTCCTCTAATAGACCTGAGTGTGGCACAAGGCTAGGAGTCTTTTCTCATCAATTAGGTCTAGCTGTTCAAAAATGGGCTCTTTCCCTCTCAGCTTCAGGTAGACGGTACCTCGACCTCAACGGGTAGCATGGCCTCGGTCTCATACACAAAGGAGAATGGTGTTGCCCCTATTGCGGTGCGGATAGACGTTCTATAGGCCCAAAGTGCGAAGGGTAACTGCTCACTCCAATCTCTGTAAGTAACTACCATCTTCTCCAAGATTCGGATCAGAGTTTTATTGGCTGCCTCCACAGCTCCATTCATCTGAGGCCTGTACGGGGATGAACGATGATGCTTGATCTTGAACCGCTCACACAAGGCCCTGATGCGCCTATTAGCGAAGTTAGTGCCATTATTAGTGATGATATCTTTGGGTACGCCAAATCTGCAAATGATGTTGTTCTTGATGAACTTCTCAACATGGCTAGCCTTAATGCTCGTATAGGAGGCCGCCACTACCCATTTTGTAAAGTATTCCATAGCGACAAGGATGAATTGATGTCCATTAGAAGCCTTAGGATTGATCTTGCCGATGACGTCGAGACCCCAGGTGGCGAACGGCCAAGGAGTGGCCATGCTGTGCAAGTCAATGGTCGGAGCCTGTATCAAACTGGAGTGCTCTTGGCATTTGTAACACCTCTGTACGTGCTTGCAGCAATCAGTCTCCAAAGTAGTCCAAAAGTATCCTTGCCTTAGAATTTTCTTAGCGAGCATGTGATCGCTGACGTGGGATCCGCAGACCCCTTCATGAATCTCCTTCATGATCTCAATCGCTTCTTTCTGGGTTAGGCATCGGAGCAGAATATTGTCATGAGAACGTCTATACAGGAGATCGCCGCAGATGACGTAGTTTGTTGCCAATCGCTGGATGGTGCATTTGTCTACCTTTGATGTTTCTTCCTGGACAGTTCGGGTCTCGAGGAAATTCTTGATGTCTGAGAACCAGGGTGGTTGGTCCTCTATCTCCGTAGGTCCTTCGATTAGGTGACAGAAAGCTGGTTCGTTCCTCTGCTCTATCATGATCGACTTCATCACCACTCCATATGGAATCTCAACCATAGAGGCCAGGGTAGCCAGGGCATCAGCAAACTGATTTCTTGCTCGCGGCACATAGGAGAAGGTGACCTCCTCAAAGCAGGTTATCAGATCCTCTAGATGTTCATGGTATGGGATCAGTTTCTCATCCTTGGTCTTCCAATCCCCGTTGGTTTGACATATAATTAACTGTGAATCTCCAAAGACCCTAAGGTGAGTTATATTTAAATCAAGAGCCGCCTATAAACCAGCTGTACAGGCCTTATACTCGGCCATATTGTTGGTGCAGGGGAAGTTCAATTTGATTGAGATGGGTATATGGGATCCTTTCGATGAGATAAGAATGGCGCCAACTCCTTGGCCCTCAACATGCGATGCCCCATCGAAGTGCATTACCCAGGGCTCCTCCGTTTCCTCTGTATCCTCGTCAGTCATGAACAAAATGTCTTCATCGGAGAATTCTGTCCTTAGAGGCTCATAGTTCGACAGAGGGTTCTCAGCAAGATGATCGGCGAGTGCCTGCCCCTTAATCGACTTCTGGGTGGCATAAGTAATGTCAAACTAGTATAGGAGTAGTTGCCACCGTGCAGTTCGGCCCGTGAGAGCAGGTTTCTCGAATAGGTACTTCAACGGATCCATCCATGCTAGAAGTAGAACGGCCCGGGATAACAGGTAGTGTCGAAGTCTATGAGTAGCCTAAACGAGCGCCAGGCATGCTTTCTCTAGATGAGAATAGCGCATCTGGTAATCAGTGAATTTCTTGCTTACGTAATAGATGGCCTGCTCTCTTCTTCCCGTCTCATCATGCTGTCCTAACACACAGCCCATGGAAAACTCAGTCGTGGACAAGTACATTATCAGGGGTCTATCAGGTACGGGCGGTACCAATACCGGAGGTTTTAGGAGATATCCTTTTATCTTGTCGAATGCAGCCTGGCAGTCATCATTCCACTCAACTGGTGAGTCCTTTCTCAGCAGCTTGAAGATTGGTGTGCATATCGGAGTTAACTGTGTGATGAATCGGTTGATGTACTGGATCCTGCCTAAAAAGCTTCTGACTTCCTTCTCTGTAGATGGTGGTGGCATTTCAGTGATGGCCTTGATCATGGTCGGATTGACCTCGATCCCTCTCCTACTGACAATAAAGCCTATCAACTTTCCAGACATAGCGCCGAAGGCGCACTTCTGGGGATTCAACCGCAATTTGTATTTTCTCAACCTCTCGAATAGCTTCTGATGGTTTACCAAGTGGTCCTCTCTTTCTGGCGATTTGGCAATCATGTCATCGATGTATACCTCGATCTCTTGGTGTATCATGTCATGGAACAGGGCCGTCATTGCTCTTTGATAGGTTGCCCTAGCATTCTTCAGCCCGAATGGCATTACTTTCTAGCAGAAGGTTCCCCAGGGGTAATGAACATTGTCTTCTCACGATCAACCTCTACCATCTTTATCTAATTATATCCTGAGAATCCATCCATAAATGAAAGCATTCCATGCTTTGCGGTGTTATCTGCCAAGATATCGATGTGTGGCAGTGGGAAATCATCCTTAGGGCTCGCCTTGTTGAGATTTCGGAAGTCGATACACATTCGAACCTTCCCATCCTTCTTTGGTACGGGGACGATATTGGCTAGTCACTGCGGGTACTTGGATACCATGAGGAAACCTACGTCATACTATTTAATGACCTCATCCTTCACCTTCAACATCCATTCGGGTCGGAGTCATCTCAGCTTCTGTTTCACCGGCTTAACATCGGGGTAGAGTGGCAACTCATGCTCAACCAGATCGGTATCCAAACCAGGCATGTCCTCATACGACCTTGCGAAGACGTCTTGGTATGATCGAAGGAAGTCTATCATACCTTTCCTCTTCGCAGGGACAATGATATTCGATTTTGGTGATTACAGGGGCCTGTGGTGCCCAAATTGACATCCTCGTCTCTTGACGATCGGTAGGCCATGCTCAAAATCGCAAATTTTTGAGGAGCTCATTGGGGAGCTCGTCGGTTTGGCCTTCCTCATCGGACTCGTGACTCCTACCTTCTTGTATTTCTGGGAAGGGGTTGGCTTCACATGGGGCGGTATCACGACATTGATTTTATTAGAATTTTAAAGGACAATATTTTAAAATTGGTATTTTTTCTATTTTATGGTCTTTTGCATTTTTTCGTCAGTCATCAAGTAGGTGGATCTCTATATATACAAAGTAGAGTGGTCAGTGAGGCTAACCTCACTTTTACAGTTTTTTTTGAGAGTCGGTGCCATTTTCACTTGTATTTGGCGGCTCTCAAGAGTTAGAACAGGATGCCCGATTACTCACCTGTGAGGCTGGCCTTTACCTCTTGTCAGTGGCGTAGGCTCTTGCATTTCTTCCCTCAACATATTTACAGAGGGATCCTCCAGACCTTGTCCTCTCGGTTAGGAGGGGCCCAGTGGTTGGTCAAGTGAGGGGTGGATCGGGGAACTTCTTCCTCAAACAAGGAAAGGGCGGCTAAATCCATTTCAAAGTCTGGGGGGATGATGTAGGGATTGGTGGGGTGGATTGAAGTAGGCTTATGTGGGGTTACCCTCGTCTCCCCATTCAGATCAATTTTTACTACCCTGGCGCTCACAAAGGTTTCACGGATGTGGGGGCGAGCGTGAGGTTCCTCTTCCAAGATGATTCCTCTGGCCTTGGCGGCTGCTACGGCTCTCATCTTTTCCTTGGCTTCTCTGAGTTCCTCTTATCTGGGACTGTAGCCTAAGTCGAATTTAGTTTATTGCCCCTTGGCCTTGACGGGTCTCTTCTTCTTTGAAGGCGTGGGCCCAGTCCTTTCCCTTTTTGATGGCCCCATCTGTGGAGCATGAATACAGCTGCGTCCATTCCTCCTCCAATTTTATCTGAGGTCTTTTCAGTTGGTCCAAGGGTAACATTTGAGAAGTCATACTCAAATCGATGGAGATCGGCGTCCTCAGCTATGTGTGGTATGTTCAGCACTTTCAGATTCTCAATGTGCAGAGCGCTCTTCCCCATGTCCTCTCTACTCTCACCTATGATGGTGACAATTTTTCCTTCTAAGATAAATCGAAGCTTTTGGTGCAGGGTAGATGGTATTGCTCCAAGCTTATGTATCCACGGCTGGCCCAATAGCAGATTGAAGGTAGACTTGATGTCCATCACTTGAAAGGGGGTGGTGAAGGTTTGCGGTCTGAGGATCAGGTCAAGGTCTACTTCTCCTATGATTTCGCTTCTTGTGTTGTCGAATCCCCGTGCATTTGATATGGATGGCCGGAAGGTGTCGGGGTTCGCCCCAATTTTGATTGCCGTCCTTAGAGGGCATACGTTCAGCGCCGACCTGTTGTCGATCAGGACCAATGGTACCACCAAGTTCCCTACTTCCACTGTTATATTCAGGGGTTTAGAATGGTCATTCCCCTCGATCGGTAGGTCTGCATCGGTGAAAGAGATGGTGTTTGGGGCCAACACTTGCCCTATTATTTCCCCTACTTCATCCGGAGTTACATGGGTGGAGACATGCGCGTCCTTGAGCGCTCCCATTAGGGCTTGAAAGTGGAGTGGAGACGTGATTAACAAATCCCACACAGTAATATGTGCGGGTATTCTCTTAAGCTGTGTCTCCAGTATGTGCTCCCTGGCCATTTTTTCAAAGGGATTTCCTGTGACCTATTCTTTCTTCTTTTCTTCTCTCTCTGCCCACAAGTGCTTGATGCTTGGGCAGAAATCCCGATCAGATAATTGAATTCAAATGACCTCTTCTTGGTTGCACCCGACATTCATGTCCGTCTGTTCATAGCGCAATGGTACCTGATGCGGGTCATAAGTAGGTTTTAGGATGATAAATGGAGTGCGTGAGGATTTTGGGGAGGATTGGGCCGGATATACTGGTTTCTCAGGTCCGACCAGGTTAACTCCAATGGGGGGTGGAATGGTAGTGGGGGGAATTGACAAAATTGGAGTTATGGGCACAGAGGGGGCTTGTACTGGTGTTACCTGGGCATGGTAGGACCAGTGGTGATTGGGTGATGAGGGGATTGGGTGAGGGGTTGCTTGTTCGGGTGGTGGTGGAGTTGGGTTAGGGCCAAAATAGCGAAGGGATGGCGGGAGTGTGACTGGGCTGGAGGGATGGGGAGACGTTTGAGGTGTGGTGGGCGCGGGGTGATAGGGATATGAAGGGTTTGTATATGGGGAGGTATGATGGGATGGTGATGGGTTTGTGAATGGAGTGGGGTAAATTGAGGACGATGGAGTTGTGCATTGAGCGGGATGGTTTGGATATGGCGGGGTAGTGGGTGGAATGGGGGGGTATAAAGGGTTTCTGGCATGGTGGGATGATGAGGGGTTAGTAGATGAAATGGGATAGATTGGGGATGACGGAGTTGTGCATGGAGTGGGGTATTTCGGGGGTGATGGAGGGGTGTATGGGGTAAATTAGGTGGTGGGATTTGAAGGTGTGTATGGAATGGGGTAACTTGGGGATGGCGGAGTAATGTATTGGGTGGAGGGACTTGAGGGTGTGTATGGGGTTGGATAATATGGGGATGGCAGAATTGCATAGGGAACAGGATGATTTATGTGTGACGGAGGGGTGTATGGGGTAAATTGGGCGTGGGGTGGATACCTGTACGATTGCGGCGGGGCTGTACCCGTTTGGATTTGATAGGCGGGAGCGAGGGTGGAAAAATATTGCCCTAAATCTAAGGGCTCCTCTTGGCAAGCCGGTGTGGGAAAATAATCGGCAAGATACAGTGGCTCGATCACCCCAGCAAATAGTTCATCTTCGTTCAGCCTGGGGAGTGAAAATTCTTTCTGATTGCTAATATAATCTGAAGGGTCAAACTCTTCTTCTTCTTCCTCTATCCAATGTATGTTAGGCCTGGGGCCTCCTAGGTGCCGTGGTAGAGGGGCTTGATGGATATTCTGGTTCTACCCTTGGGGAAGTGGCGGGGGTATGATCTTTCCCGCCTCTATCAGATCTTGGACTGCGTGCATTAACGGGAAGCACCGGTCTGTAGGGTGACCCGGTCCCTAGTGGAAATTGCAATGCAGATTCAGATCGTAATTCCTTGGTATTGGGTGGGGTGGCGGGCGAGGTTGGAGTAAATTGACCAGGCCTTTCTATAGTAATACCGGTAGTAAGACACTCAAGGATTGCCCCAACGAGGTGAATACTCGTTCAAAACGTGCTTTCATCTGTTCCGGGGTAAATGGGGCTCTTGGTCCGTTGCTTGGCCTTGATACTTGCTCGAAACGGGTCGGGGGTGGTTGTGTAACTTGGAGTTGTATCGGGGGGGGGTTGGTATTGGCCTGGGGGTAAACAATATTCTATATCTCTGTCCCTGGTCTTCTTTCAATTCTTGGTTCAGCGGCTTTTCGAACCCCGGTGGCCCCGTTGGCCACATTCCTTCCTAACCTACCCTCTCTAATGGCGTCTTCGCAACTATTGGCATTTTGGACCAGATCAATAAAACTTGACTGCTGCTGATATACTAAAAAATCTGCGATGACTGGGAGGGCTCCCTTGGTTATCAATTCAATCTGCTCATCATCGGGGATCTGATGAGTTACCTGAGCGGCTAAGGCCCTCCACCTCCCCAAGTAAGCACTGAATGTTTCATCATGTCTCTGCTTTAATCGGGCCAAGTCCGACTTCCTTGGTTCTATGTCCATGTTATAGACATATTGTTCTTAAAATAATCATGTCAGGTCCTTCCAATCGTATCATGTGAACCATCTCAGTGCTGAGCCCGTCAAACTCTTCTGAAACACCTTGATGAGGAGTCATTCATCTCCGCCATACTGGCACATATCCCCGCAGTAAGATTTCAAGTGGGCGATGGGGTTGCCAGTGCCATTATACTTATCGAATGATGGCATCTTGAATTTCTGTGGCAAGGGTACATAAGAGAACAAACATAAGTCTAAAAAGTCCGTTGAGTGTAGTTACATTCCTCCCATCTTTATCAGCTGCTTCTGTATTCTGTCTATCTGTTCTTTCTGCTGCTTTGGTTCCTTTGAGGCCGCGGCAGGGACCACTTCCCCCTGATTTGGTTCGACCCTAGGTGTGATGTTGGTGGGCCCAAGAGGGTTAAAACTGGCAGCTCCTCCACTGTTGTGAATCTCATCCTCCTCGTACTGTTGGTCATGGTATTGGTGAGGGGCGAGCTCTGCTATCTGGACTTGGGGGGTGATGGGTTGGATGACCTGGTGGGGCCATATGGTTTGTAGGGGATGAGAAGGGATAAATGGGTGAGCGTTTTGTGGGTAAGTGATGTGCTGAGTTGGGTGCACGTTCTGGGGGTGATGGGGGGGTGATTGAGGTGGTGGGATGTTGTGGTTTTGAGGAATGGGATGGATTGGATTTCCCATCGGAGGTGGGATGGGGGCGTAAGGGGTATAGGTGAATGAAGGGTATTGGTGGGGGTATGGGGTTAGTGAATGGGCTTTGATGAGCGTGGGCAGATGGGCCTTGGGTTTGAGGGATTTGGGGTTGATGGTTTTGGAAGGCTTGGTGGCCTGCCTGGGCTGGGTGTGGGGCTTAATATGACTTTGGGCCAATGGGCCTTGTTGAGTTTGGGTTACTGGGCCATGAGGGGGTTGGGTTTGTGTCCATGGGCCCTGGGCTTGGGTTTGATAGGTTTGGGTCCAAAGGCCCTGGGGGGCTTGAACCTAGACCTGGGTCTGATGGGCTCGGGCTTGGGCCCATGGGTTTTGAGGGTTTTGGGCCTGGGCCTGGGTCTGATGGGCTTGGGCCCATGGGTTTTGAGGGTCTTGGGTCTAGGCCTGGGTCTGGTGGGTTTGGGCTTGAGCCCACAGGTTTGGAGGTGTTTGGGCTAGGGCCTGGGCCTGATGGGTTTGGGCCCATGGGTTTTGAGGGTCTTGGGTCTAGGCCCATGGCTCTAAAGGTGTTTGGGCTGGGGCCCATGAATTTGTGTGGGTTTGGGTCTGGGAGTGAGGTGGGGGATTTTGGGAGGTATGGACGATGGGTTGTTGGGCATGGTTAGGAGGGAATGGGGTATGGAGGTTTTGGACATTTGGATGCGGGGTTTGAGAGGTAGGGTTGCAAGAAGCAGCCCACAGAGTGTACATCATTCTCATGTCCTCCATCGAGGGCATGGATTTAGGTGTGAGATTGGGGGGTGATGGCTCACTTAAGGATGGAGGTGGTTGGGAGAAATTGGGCATGACCCGGGTAAATGGGGGGGTATGTTGGGATGTGGATGGGCCATGTGGTGGGAATGGTATGTGAGATGGGGTGGATGGGATGTAGGATGTTGGGGGCATGGGTGATGAGAGGGATGGAACGTGGGAAGTAGGAAGGGGATGGGACTCCCTAGGGGGTCTTTGGAAGTATGGGGATGCGGTAAGGGTGCTTGGATGGGAGATGGGGATGTAGGGATCGGTTGGGAAATGAGGGGTTTCAGTAGGGGATGAAAAGGGGTATGTTGGGAGAATGTAAGGGAAGGGGATGAGGTGGGGGTGAACACGGGCGCCCCAAATGGGCCCGTGACATTGAACCTGGTTTGGGTGAAGGTGCCGGAGATCAGGTCTTCTCCTATACGGGAATGGGAAGGGGATGACGGTGGGGATGTATCGGCTCTTGACATGATCCGCTGACGATTGTTGTACCGATGTCGCGGGTAAGGGCCAAATACCTTCCTGGTTCTTCTCCTCCGGGCCGGGTTTGACGTCGCCGTAGTGACGGTCACACCAAGGTATATTTTTGATTGTTTTTCTTTGTGTTTTTTTTGAGTTTTGGAAAATGATGATGATTTTATTTTTTTGTTTTTGAAAAGTGAATTTTTTGTTGTTATTTTTTATTTTTTATTTTAATTGATTTTTTTTTTTAAGGTAAATTTTTTGAAGATGAGGATTTTCTTTCTCTCTTTTTTTTTTCAAATTGAAATTAACTCCCCTCTACTTAGATGAATGATGACCTAGTGCCCAGGGTCAACTCCCTTTTCGGGCGATATATGTACCTTTTGTAGGTCCCAGGGCGGGATCCGACACACTTCGGAAGAAGCGAAAGGGAACCATTTTGTTCTATTGAAGGCGAGGGAATCCACACAAATGACCCGATCCCCCGGAGCAAATCAATAAGATGTCGCCTTCTTTTGACTGGGCGGGGGCATATTGGGTGTTAGAAAATGTGGAGGCTACCGCGGACACTAATACCGCTAATCGGGGAATAGGGGTGGTGGATTTGGCCTCAGGTCGGGTTGCTGCAGCCCAGTATATACTGGGCGTATATATTATGCACACCCGACCAAAAAAGTACAGATTTGGCTGGGCGTATATATTATATACACAATCTGAGATTTTAATTTGCGTATATATTATATACGCCTGTGTAAATCTAGGGCCTTTTTGCAGGGCGTATATATTATATACGCCGGGCAAAAGGTTTTGTCAATTATATTTTGACAGTGGACAGCAAGCCCGAATGTGGGTCTTTGAACTGGTTTCTTGGGAGAAATGCTCCCGGGGATTGCTGTGTATGTTATCGGGTCCCTCCTTTCCGTTTCCTAGGGATACACGGCTGAATTTTGGGTTTTCTACGCTCTCACCAATGCGGGTTTTACGGCTTGATAGGAATTGGCAACCCAACCGATATACCTCTGGCGCAAGCACCTTCTCAGGTACTTGAAGGGGTGGTTCTTTTCAGGATCATCACCACTAGGGCTACCGCCTTACTGGGAACTGGGTAAATTGTATCTGTGCCTAAACCCCCCGAGAACTACCCAAAAAAACAAAAATAAATTCAATTATGTCCCCATACTGTTGGTTCACTTTTAATTACAAACTTTTATAGGGGAGTGAGATTAACTCCAAAATCGGGTCGGGGATGACAAACCCGTTCCACCTCAACGGGCCGGCGTTCAAAGGTGAAATATGATGACCGAAATAAAGTGCGCAAGTAGGCCCGCCAAACGGCTAAGGCTTGTAAATGACCAAAATTTAAATGACGTGAAAATAAATGCGAGCGGGCCCGCCAAACGGCTAAGGCGGCTTAAATGACAAGAATCTTAAAAGCTGAAATTTAAGGCGCAAGTAGGCCTGCCAAACGGCTAAGGCACTTAAAGGACTGAATCGTAGGGGTGAGTACGTTAGTAAAAATAATAAAAAATAACGAAAAATAGCAGCAAATTAGAACAAAAAACAGCCATGATTAGTAAAATAATAAAATAAAAGGAAAGGCCAACAAGAGGGGAAGCGCTAGGGTGAAATCCCCAGCAGAGTCGCCATCTGTGCGACCGTGGATCCTCTCGAACTCGTCGCGGCGATGCGCGCGCCTTTAATAAAATGTAGAGTCGCCACCCGGAGCTTTTGGTGACCCGGGAAACCTTCAAATAAATATTTTGAGCACCGAAGTGCTAAATATGACTCTGATTTACCGGTCTTTGCCAAAGGCTCTAGGGTAGGGGTTTCGGTTATCGATCGGGAAGGGTTTAGGCACCCGATCTTCCTGCACGTAGCGGTCTCTATCTATGGCCAAAATAAAAATAAAAAGGGCGGAGCTTCCCCTTCCCCGAAGGTAATACGGTCCTATCAAGCTTTGAGCCAAACCGAAATTTTGGCGGCGTAACGGCTTGAATCCTTGGACGGAGGAGACACCAAGAAGGTAGAGGAAGAGAGGGGTGAGCCGGAGCTCACGGGCCCTTGTTGCACCGTGGAAGGTCTTCGCTTTGGCGTGCTTCCGATGGCTTAAATGGTGTGAAAATGGGTTCTAATACTAGGATTCAATAAAATAGGAAGTGTAGGGTTAGGCCAAATGCTAGACTTTAGCTAAAGGGAGTGATCTAATGGTTGAAATGGATTGGAAAAGATGAACTAAGCTTGCTGGAATTCTGGAAAATGAGTGCATTTTCTCTCACTGGGGTTCTCTCTTGAGCTCCAAATCCTTAACCTCCAATTTTTTCTAACCCTTAAGGAAGAGGGGGGCCTCTCTATTTATAGAAAATGGGAGGGTTAGGGGCTTACTTAAGAGCTAATTGGTTTAGCCATTAAGTAATCCCCCATCTAAGGTTTTCTAGGCTTTCAAGGTCCTAGAGTTTTGGGAGATTGATTTTAATGGCAGATGATGGGGTGAGACCATGGGTGACTTAAGGGTTGCCAATAAGCTCCAAGAGGGTGCAACCAATCTCAAGACACCAACCTCAACCAAGGGGATGGTCAATGGGTCAAACCAGAAGAAGGAAATTCGAGCAACTGATGACAGTTACTGTAGCTAAGCTGGGCGTATATATTATATACGCCCAGTTTAGGAACAGTAAATTTCATAAAAAACAGGGGAGCCCTGGGAAGATGAAGCCGTGGTGGGTCCCACCTATACTGGGTGTATATATTATATACGCCCGGCCAAATTTTCCCCAAAATAGGCGGGCGTACATATTATATACGCCTGACTAATTTGGGGCAAAAATGGCTGGGCGTATGTAATATCTACGCCTAAGTAAAAGTCCTATGATTTTATGTGAAACTTCAATCGGCCATAACTTTTGAACCGTAGCTCCACATTGGGTGATTTTTAGCTTGTTGGAAAGCTAGAGAAGTCCTCTTTCCAATGATATATGGCTCATCCTTGGTAATGGTCTGTGTGAAATTCTATAGCTCTCCTCCCATCAGCCACCAGAAGGGTTTAAGTTAGGTCTGGGAAGGGATTCTAGGGTGTAGGGGTGACTTCTAAGGATTGGGGGAATGGCTCTAAAGGTCTTAGGGTGATTCCTACAGGTCTAGGTAGGTTCCTAAGGGTTCAAGGGGTGCCATCGGAAGCACAGGGGTACATCTCTCTCGAAGTACAGATTGATCGGGCCTTGGGCCGAATTTGGGTGTCTACAGGAGGTATGGACTGCTAGGGTTAGAAGATGAAGGATGAGATGAAGAGGAACGAAGGGCCAATTTAAAAGAGTTGGACGGTGGAACATGAATCGGCCGATTTAAAGGTTTGTCCCTTTCCAAGCTTGGCAGTAAATGATCATTATATGGGGAATGAAGAAACGCACAACCGATTATGGGAAAAGAGAGCGCACAATAAATGAAGGTTTAAAGATAGGCTTGGGATTTACGGGGATCCTGTGTATCGCACAGCTGCATAGTAGAAAGTGTGGAATTGTTGTGCCTCGTGCGCGGTCAAGACTCCGCGAGGAAGCTCAGACAGGGCCCACGAATGAAAAAATTGAAATCCTGTACTTTCATCCATTCAGTTGACATCTATAGTTACCTTGCAGATGGATTCGCATTTAAAATAATCATAACCTCCTAACATACATCTCCCATGATAAATTTGAACAAAATGAAGACGAAAATAGAAAAAGCTTAAACAAGCATACAGAACAGATCAAAGTACAAAAAATAAAAAAAAATAAAATTCTCTTAACTGGAAAGAGACATATACAATCGTATTTACAAGGAGAAGATTGGAAGGGGACAAAAAAGTAAAACCTAAGTACAATCTAATCTAGTCTAAGAGGAAGAAGAGTCTGAATCAAAATCTGTAAAGAAATCCCAGCCCATCTTTTTAGCATGGGGCCTAAGGGCAGCTTTGTTCTGTTACATCTTTGCTTGCCTTGCCTTTTTCGCTTCGATTGATGTTTTCTTGGCAGTAGGAGCTTTAGGTGCCCTCACCCTTACTTTTGATTGCTTGGGTATTTTTGGTTCCTTGGGTTCTTGAGGGGCTTTTCCTTTCCTCTTTGTAGGGGGGGTTGCAGGGGATTTGTCATTTCCTTCTTCTGTGCGGGCCACTGGGGACTTCCCTTTTGCTTTGGGCTCAGGCTGGCCAGGGGGTTTTGCCTCTTCAGACTGGGTAGCTGGCTCTTTGCCAATTTTGATAGAGCTAGCTTTAGGAGCAGACCTCTTAGCAGTGACTTTCCTCTGCTTAGGATAAGTTTACTCTTACGGAGATGCAGCAGAGGCCTTGGTAGGTGGAGGCTGCTCTCTAGGAGGTGATAGAGGAGGGGCAGCTGGGACCTTCCCTTTTTCTTGCTGGGTCTTAGGTTGTGCCTCCTCAGACTGGGCAGCTAGAGCTGGAGAAGCTTGAGGCTCAGGGTCTGGCATGCGAACAGAGAGCGGGGTGGGCTGCAGAGGAGCATTTCTGACAGCAGCCAATGCAGATTCTAAGGAGGCTATTTGGATTTTGTGTTTGAGGAGGTCAGTCTTATGGATTTCCTTTTAGATTCGGAAGATCTCCTGGGCATTGTTCAGCCTCTTCTAAAAAAGTCTTGCTTTGGCCTTCTCTGCAGCAGTGTTGGCTTTTTCCAGCTCTAAATTTAACTCATTATAAGTAGCGGAGGCTTTGGCCTTCTGATAGGCCTCCAGGATATTTGTCCACCCCAAGGAGATGCCCAGTAGTTGCTTTCTGTGGGCCTCCTTCATCTCATCAATCTTCTGCAGCAGGGGGTTTCAATGGACTGGTGAAGTTTGGCCATGCCCTTCAGGACATCCTTCCGAAGGTAAGGATTATCCCTCATGTGATGGAGGATGGTGAGGTAGGGAGGGCTGTAAAAAAAATGTTTGGGTGCAATGGGCAGATAGGAAGTGGAAGGAGCAAACGGTGATTAGGCACAGGGGGAGGGGGGGGTTCAGGTCATTTGTGTAGATTTTTCGGAATGTGGGAGGGGTAGGATAAGAGGGGGATGGAGGGTATAGGGGAAAGGAAAATGGTGTAGGCTCAAGAGGGAGCAGGGGTGATGGGGAGGAAAATTAGAATGGTGAAAGGTATGAAAGAGAACAGTGGGGTGCGGGGAATAAAAGTGGGTGGAAGTGGTAAATGGGGTTGAGAGTCAGGGCTAAAATCTATTTGGATCTCTTTGTCAGTAGAAAGGGCCAGGGGGGTTGTAGGGGATTGTTGAGGGATGGGTGGGTTGGTTAATGTTTGGAGGGTGGATTGGATGGATGTGAGTTCAGATTGCATTTGGTCCTGTGTTTGGGTAGTGGTGGATAATTGAGATTGGATGTCTTCGATAAGGGATAGGATAAGTGTCAGTGTGTCGGGGCTGGGAGGTTGAGTTTGTGTAGAAAAGGGCACTGGTTGGAAAGGTGAGGAAGGTGCATGATGAAAAGTGGAAGGAGAGGAAGAGTGGGGTTCTGGTGAGTGATGGTGTGATGTAGTTGGGGAGTCCGGGAGGGGGGTGTAGTGGGTAGGCATTGTGTCAAGAAGGTAGCCAGAAAGGCTTGGAAGCCTATGGATGTGTTAAGGGTTAAGTCAATGTTTGTGAGTGAGGATGTAGTAGGTATGGCTGGGGTGGTGGCTGCATCAAGGTGAGTTGTGTCTATGGGGATAGAAGGGATTGAGGGTGGTGTCTAGGAGATGGTGGGGATTGTCTCAGTGGTCTTTCATTTTTTGTAGGAAATGAGTGGAGGGCTGTAAGGTTTATGTGTAGCTGGTGGGGGTATTATGGTTGTGTACTGAGGTAGGGTAGGGGATGGGGAGTCCTCCCAGGTACCAATCACAGGTGAAGGGGGAGTGGGCGTAGATGATGAGGACAGAGGAGGGTGAGAGAGAGAAGGAAGAGGGGTAGTGGATGCAGGAGGAGAAGGTGGAGGAGAAATGGGGTGCTGCTACACCAGTGGTGGTAACAGGCTCTGTGAGCACCTCCTTGGTAGCAGGGGTAGACCTTGTTCCAGCTGCCTCTTCTGCTTGTTTGGGAAGGGCCTGAGCCTCAGCTTTCTTCTTCTTCTTCTGGGCCTCCATCAGGCTCTTGCTGATTCCTCATTGTCTCTTGGCAAAAGTAGTAGGGGCAAGGGTAGTGGTCTGCTCAGTTTTTCCTATCTTGTACCCCCCCTTGAGTACCAGCAAGGTAATGACCCTGGCATAGGGTAGTGTGTGAGGCTTCTTTTTCTGCCCTATCTTATCCACTATGTCTTTCATTGCCTTGAAGATGAGCCAGGCTACATGGAAGCCATGGCCAAGAGAGAACGAATAAACAACATCGGCAATGGGAGTTCTCCTCTCCTGCTGATGTACTGAGCAGTATATGTTCTTTCGCAGGACTTGGTCAATGAAGAGGAGTTTCGACTCCAATTCTCTCCTTCTGATTGAATCCCCTGTGACCTTTAAACCTCTAGTTAAAGCCCGTGCAATTGTATCAATTGAGGCACTCAGGGGGGGTCATATCCACAACTAGGGTCGAATGCGGCTGGGATGCCCAAAACTTCAGCAATCACCTTGGGGCTCACTAACATATCAAAGTCGTCAATCAGCACCAGCAAGCAAGCTTGTCCATCCTTATCCCTTTTTACCCTGATGTGTTGATAAAATAGTTGCACTAGCCTAGGGTAGGCTAGTGCTGAAATACCTCCCATCAAGGGTGTCAAGCCCGCTTTGATCATAAACTGCATAGCAGGGGCAGAGAGAGGCTCATTCTCGAAGAATGGCAGGTCAAAAGCTGTTTCAAGCTCCAATGGGATCGAAGCCATGAGCTCTGAAGGAGTAGAAAACTTAGGGGTTGGCACCGCCACCTCCTCAACCACTTTCTTCCCTTTTTTAGGTGACTTTGAAGTCTTGGCCTTTTTAGGGGTGGTCTCTGCAAGGGCCTTATCCTTGCTCCTCTTCTTGGGTGTACTCTTGGGGGCCATTACAGCTTCGACCTTCAAATATGAGACAAGAGGACTGAGATCTAAGTGCTTACCCTAAAATCCTAGGGTTTGGTTTGATTTGATGACCAGGGCACCGCGAGATCTCTGAGCAGAGGGAAATAGATGGGGGTGATGCGAGGAACAACTCTATCGATTCGTGGAGTGAATGATGAGCTGTAGGATTGACGCTGGAGGAGAGAGGGGGAAGAGCGCCAGAAGCTAGGGTTTTGCAAAGGGAGGAAGGAAGAGAATACTGGAAAAGGAGCCAAGCATAGGGTTAAAATACTTATCATGAAGTTCGGCGCGCTTTGGAACTTTTGGTCGCGGGATTGGAAATGAACCTAGCGAAGGTGAAATTCAATTGGGATTGCGCGATAATCTCTCAGGCTGACCTTGGAGTGCGCGACAGTATGTGAAGAATTCATGTGCATTGCACGAGTGGCTCCCAGGTCTCCATTTGGATTGTGCGAAAAGCTTTGAGATTCACTTTAAATCTTGCGACAGCCTTAGAATCTCGCGATAACTAATGAAGATCGCGCGAGAGGTTCTCAGGTGCACATGAATCTCACGACAACTATTGAATGTTTCCATGTGAACTGCACGAGATTCTCCCTGGCTTCCTTTTTAACCTCGCGACAGCCTTAGAATCTCATGACAGCTGATGAAGTATGCTATTTATAGTGCGCGAGAGTCTCTCAGGCTTCCTTTTTAGACCCAACGACAACAAAGTATAAAACAAAGAGCATGTGCTCTCTGTTCTGCCCTTTGGCATATGTGCTGTGGTTGAATCCTGGGCATGACTCTCACCATGGGCACCTCTAGACACATGAAAAATCAATCATTCAAGCAAGGACAACAAAAATCAACCTCCCACATTATGCATTCAACAAAAACTATCAATTAAAGAGCAGTAAGAATCAAACCAAGCATCAAAAGTTTAAACCAGACAGGTCCAGAATCAGATGAGACCACTAACAATTCATAGAGAATTTTAACAAAAGAAAGCAAGATAAATCTACCGAAACCAAAGTACATATGATACAGTAATGACACACCTGTGGATTAGTTTAAAGAAGGATCCCCTTGAAAGTGAATGGTGTCCATGGGTTCGGCAGGTTTTTCAAAACAAGGCTTAAGCCTCTGACCATTCATCTTCAAGGTTCTCCCAGACTTGGGATCCTTGATTTCCACAGCACCAGATGGGGAAACATGCATGACAATGTAGGGACCTTCCCATCTGGATTTCAATTTGCCAAGAAAAAATTTAAGTTTAGAGTTAAAAAACCAAACCTTATCACCAGCTATGAAACTCTTTCTCAACAGCCCCTTGTCAAAGAAAGCTTTGGACCTTTCCTTGTAGATCCTGGCATTAGCATACGCATCCATCCTTAGCTCTTCCAATTCTGACTGCTACAGGAACTTGTCATGACCAGCAAAAGTTAGATCTAGATTTAAATATTTGATGGCCCAATAGGCCCTGTGTTCTAACTCCACTTGGAGATGACAGGCCTTGCCATAAACTAGTCTGAATGGGGACATACCAATGGGAATCTTATAGGCAGTCCTATAAGCCCACAGTGCATCATTAAGCTTGTCAGCCCAATCTTTCCTATCAATCCTCATAGTCTTCTATAAGATGTGCTTGATCTCCCTATTTGAAATTTCAACTTGCCCACTGGTTTGTGGGTGGTAGGGAGTAGCAATCCTATGGGTGACAGAATATTTCTTGAGTAAGCTCTCGAAATTTCTGTTGCAGAAATGGCTACCCCCATCACTAATGATGGCTCTAGGGGTGCCAAATCTCGAGAAGATATTCTGCTTTATAAACTTGAGGACAACTTGATTATCATTAGTTCTTGTGGCAATGGCTTCTACCCATTTGGAAACGTAGTCCACTGCCACTAAGATGAAATGAAAATCATTTGAAGGAGGAAAGGGGCCCATAGAGTCAATACCCCATACATCAAACAGTTCTACAACAAGGATGGGCTGTAAAGGCATTGAGTTTTGTTTAGACAGCCCTCCTAATTTCTGACATCTTTCACAGGTCTTGTAGTGTGTATTGGCATCTTTGAAAAGTGAAGGCCAATAGAACCCACACTGCAACACTTTATTAGCTAATTTTCTCCCACAGGAATTTTCTTGGCACATGGCCAGAATATTAGGGACATCACTTTTGGGAACACATTTCTGAATGATTTGGTCTGCACAATACTTGTACAAGCAAGGTTCCTCTCAGAAAAAGAATTTGACCTGTGAGAAAAACAGGTCTTTGTCCATTTTTGTCCAATGGGCAGGAATCTTGCCTATAACTAGATAATTGATAATATGTGCATACCAAGGAACTAAAGATTGGATGGCAAATAGTTGCTCATCCGGGAAGACATCATTTGTAGCAAGGTCATCAACACCTTTCTCCAACATAATTCTGGACAAGTGGTCAGCCACTACATATTCTACACCCTTTTTGTCCTTGATTTCGATGTCAAACTCCTGCAACAAGAGTATCCATCTAATCAATCTGGGCTTTGCATCTTTCTTGGACAATAGGTACATTAATGCTGAGTGGTCAGTGAAGATGACAGTTTTAGACCCAAGTAGGTAAGGTCTAAACTTGTCCATAGCAAAAACCACTGTCAGAAGCACTTTCTCAGTTGTTGTGTAGTTCAGCTGAGCTTCAGCAAGTGATTTGCTGAGATATGCAATGACCACAGGCAGGTTATCTTTTCTCTGGCCCAAGACAACACCTATTTCCAAGTCAGATGCATCACACATCAACGCAAAGGGCAGGGTATAGTCAGGTGTTCAGAGTACAGGGGCAGAGGTGAGGCAGAATTTTAATGTTTCAAAAGCCTCAAGACATTCAGTAGAAAAGTCAAAGGGCACATCCTAGCAGAGTAGGTGGCACAATGGTTTGGCAATTTTGCTGAAGTCTTTGATGAACCTCTTGTAGAATCCAGCATGCCCAAGGAAAGATCTGATTTGTTTGACTGTTCTTGGAGGGTGCAAATTTGCAATGAGGTCAACTTTGGCCTTCTCTACCTCAATTCCATCTTTAGAGACTACATGACCTAACACAATTCCTTGTGTTACCATGAAGTGACTCTTTTCCCAACTTAAGACCAAATTGGTCTCCTCACATCTTTGCAAGACCAGATGAAGGTGTTGTAGACATTGATCAAAGCTATCCCCATAAACCAAAAAATCATCCATAAAAATTTCCAAAATTTGTCAATCATATCTACAAAGATGGCATACATACACCTCTGAAAGGTGGCTGGGGCATTACACAGTCCAAAAGGCATCCTTCTGTAAGCAAAGGTGCCAAAAGGACAAGTAAAAGTGGTTTTCTCTTGATCAAGAGGGTGCACAGGGATCTGATTGTACCCTGAGTATCCATCAAGAAAATAGTAAAAAGCTTTCCCAGCCAACTTATCCAAAATTTGATCAATAAAGGGGAGAGGGAAGTAGTCTTTTATGGTCTTGGAGTTGAGTTTTCGATAATCGATGCAAACTCTTCAGCTAGTGGTCTCCCTGGCTGGTCTCAACTCTCTAGACTCGGTTGTGATCACTATTATGCCAGATTTCTTGGGCACCACTTGGATAGGTGCCACCCATTCAGAATCAGAAATGGGGTAAATTACCCCAGCATCCAGCAATTTAATGATTTCTTTCAGGACCACTTCCTGCATGTGAGGATTCAGTTTCCTCTGCATTGCCCTGGAGGGTGTTGAGCCCTCCTCCAAATGAATCCTCTGCATACAAATTGATTCATCAATCCCTCCTAGATCAGCAATGGTCCAGCCAATTGCTTTCTTGTGCTTCATCAAAACTGTTAGCAATTCCTCCTCTTGCTCATTGGTAAGAGAGGAGGAGATAATTACAGGAAGTTTTTTGTCTTTCTTGAGGACAGCATATTTCAATGTCTCTGGAAGATTCTTGAGCTCCAGATCAGGGGCTTGTTGGATGGATGGCAGGATTGGTGCATTGTTGGTTGGCGGAAGGGGCAGTAATGTAGGTTTCCAATTGGAATGCTGCACTAAGCCCACAGAAGACTTCAATGGGGACATGTCTTCTGGCATTAAAGCTAGGCTTCCTTCCTCTACCATGTTCCAAACTTCAATTAAATTTATGACAATATTGCTCCACTTCAGCAGAGTGGGCAGTTCTTCT
The DNA here is from genome assembly GCA_021018995.1 of Chloranthus sessilifolius. NCBI lineage: Eukaryota > Viridiplantae > Streptophyta > Magnoliopsida > Chloranthales > Chloranthaceae > Chloranthus > Chloranthus sessilifolius. Next base: position 54,919,809 of record CM037593.1, on the reverse strand, counting down.
TCAACTTCTTCTAGTACATCCACTGTAAAGCATTCCTCATTGTCCAGCTAAGGGTACTTTACACTGTTGTACACATTAAGCTCAACTTTCATATGTCCGAAGTGACCTTCATAATCCCAGACCTGCATTGAATGCATGCATTGGCAATGGCCAAGAATGGTCAACCCAGAATAATAGGTATCGAGGATGTACTCTTGTTGCAGCCCATGTCCAAAACAAGGAAGTCTGCAGGGTAGAAGAACTTGTCTACCCCCACTAAGACATCCTCAACCACTCTCATGGGTTTCCTCTTAGACCTATCAGCCAACAATAGAATAATGGGGGTGGGCTTCAGCTCCCCCAATCCTAGCTGCTGAATCGCACTGTATAGCAGCAGGTTAACACTGGCTCCAAGGTCTAAAAGGGCCCTTCCAATCATGTGGCCTCCAATAATACAGGGAATAGTGGGTATCCCTGGGTCTTGCAACTTCTTAGGCATTGTCATGGTTAATACAAAATTAGTTGTATCAGTTGCAATGACCTTTTTGGACAAATGGCCTCTGGCCTTCCTTTTCTGAGTACAAAGGTCTTTCAGAAACTTTACATAAGCTGGGACCTGTCGGATTGCATCAAGCAAGGGTAAATTTATCTTGACCTGCTTAAAGGTCTCTATCATTTTCTCGATCTGTGCCTGCCCCTTATCAAAATGGGCAGGGCCACTCAAAGCTTGAGGAAATGGGAACTGAGGTACTGCTAGTTCCTTAGCTGCAAGCCTATGACTGAACTTTTGTGTTTTTTCTTTTTTCTACTTTTATATCCTGCTGAGGCTCAACTACAGCCTCTTTATTTTTCCCTTGTTGAAGGGTAGCAGGCAGTTCTTGACTCTGTGCTCTAACAAAGTCTCTTTCACTTTCACTCGATAGTTCCTTGGGAATGACCTCTCCTTGTTCCTTTCCCACCTAGTTGTCTACCAAGTTGCCAGACCTTAGGGCTGTGATGGAATTAGCCCCCTCAAAATTTGAGGAGCCTTCTCCAATCGAATACTGGCCCTTAGGATTGGCTACTGGCTAGCTTGATAGCCTGCCCTCTTCTCTTTTAGCCAAGGAATTGGCTATTTGGCCTAATTTCTCTTCTATCTTCTTTATGCTTTGACTGTGAGAAGTCACAGTCTGATTCAAGGGTCCAAGGCTTTACAATTGGACCAAAACTTGGTCCTCAAAAGAAGCACTTCGGGGCTGAGGTGGGGGAACTACCAATTTATTTATTGCTGGGGCTGCTGTTGCTGCTGAAAATTCGACCTTGGGGCATAACCCTGGTTAAACTGCTGCTGTGGCCTTTGAGGTAAGGCTAACATCTGTTGTGGCTGCATATAATTGTCTTGCCTCCACCTCAAATTTGGGTGGTCTCTCCATTGGTAACCAGCATTTTGGTGTTGGCATCCATATGGTTGTTTATTGTAGCCACCAGATTGTTGTTGTCCAAAAGATTGGGCATCAGCAGCCTGTTCCATTACATACTCAGGGTATTGCCCCGTAGATGGGCACTCTTCCACTGTGTGTTGTGGAGATTGGCATATCAGACATGCCTCCATCACTTGTGCAGCCATTCTGGGCTGCACCACAATCAAAAGTTTATCAAATTTATCTGAAAGATTGGCCATCTGCATTCTCAGGTCATCATTTTCCCTAACTTCATACATATTTCCTTTAGAAGTTTCAGCAAGTCCTAGCTTAGGAGAAGGCTCTTGGACAGTTCTAGATGAAGACATCTTCTGGAAAGCATTTTCACTAATAACCACGAACAAGTCCCATGCCTCATCAGCTATTTTATGCATGTACGTTCCACCACAAGAGGCATCTATCATGTCTCTGCTCTTCTCATCAATCCCATTGTAGAAGCTCTGGACAAGCTGCCAGTCATGGATCTTGTGGTGGGGACATTATTTGAGTATCTCCTTAAATCTGTCCCAGGCTTGGTTAAAATCTTCAGTTGGGGATTGGGCAAAAGCAAGTATGCCTTTCCTCAACTGGCTAGTTTTGGTCTCTAAAAAAAATTTAGACAGAAATCTTGTCTAGAGGTCTTTCCAGGAAGTGATACTGTTGTTTGGGAGAGTAGATAACCAGGTATGGCCCTGTCCTTTAGGGAGAAAGGAAAGAGCCTTAACCTAGTGGCTTCTGGTCCCAAACCAGCAATGGAGAATGTTGTGCACAGGGCCAAGAACTGGTCAATGTGCTTATAGGGGTCTTCCTTGCTAAGCCCATGGAAAGAGGGAAGCATTTGGATGATGGAAGTTTTGATCTCATAGTTTCCCTGAACATCTGGGAATTGAATGCTGAATGGAGAGTTGTAATCATCCGGAGCATTTAATTCCTTCAATGTTCTAGGTTGCTCTTCACCCATAACTGCTGTCTCAATTTCAATAGGGGGCTCCACTGTGGTGTGTCTATGCCTTCTCGGTCTTCTACTCCTTTCTATCTCAGGGTTAACAGGCTCTCATGTAGGACTGAGGGATCTCCTTCCTAACATGCACACACACCAACAGCAGGGAAGACTATTCGCAGGCACATTGCACTTAACAAAATTTGCAACTATCCTAATCAACTGCTATGGACTTTTCAAAGGAGAAATAAACTAAAGTTTTGAAAGTTAGATAAGTGCAAACAGTGGTAGCTAGACTCCCAGTGCAATTCTACTCTCCTTCTCTGCTATGGTCCAGATCTGCAAGAAAAATTCCAAATGTAAATCAGCAGTATCAATTATTCACAAGTACAATTACCAAAGAATAAAGAATACAAAAATCTATAGTCTACTATTAGATTAAGACTCCCCAGCAGCGGCACCAAAAACTTGTTAGGCTATTTTAAGTGCTTGCTACTGACTTTATTGGAGACAGTGATAAGAATGAGGTGAATGAAAATGAATGAAAGATGGAGTGAAAACTACAGAGCAGTGTTAAGACCTGAAAAGTATCACTTTTCACCCCTTAACTTAACCTTTGATTAGACCCTTAGCCATCTAATAAGTTCTTATTAAGTGTTTTATGTAGGTAATAATCAGCAGTGAAATAAGGCCAGGAATCCTGCTAAGGAGCCTGTTTTGGCACCAAAAGTCCCTCAGAAGGGTGAACTCTGAATCCAGACCTGAAATGAGCCTCGCGCAGCTGACCCAAGCTTTAGAGGATTCAGGAGAAATGTGCCTCGCGCAGTCCAACTGAGCTTCCCAAGACTTTACAACAACTAATCGCACAGTTGAGTGACTAAAGAGCTTCAGAAGCACAAACTCGCGTAGCTCTCACGAAGCTCAAGAGTAGAACACATCGCGCAGTCTCACGTAGTTCAAAGCAGACCTCTCTTAACCTAGCACAGTTCACTCAGAATTGCTGAGGAGAGAGAGCTTCAGAAGACGCTTCGCGCAGCTATCGCGCAATAGCCGCGAGATGCAAATATCAGAAGAGAACTCCTCGCACTATTCAAGAAGAAAGCATCCTCGTGAAGACAGAGCCATCCTCGCGAAGATCAATTAAGACATGAACCTCGCGTAGTTCAGAACTCATTAGAGCCTCGCGAGGAAACTCACGAAGTCCATTGAAGAGAAGTGCTCGCGAAGTTCTCGCACTATTCAAATCCATCCTCGCAAAGATCAACTCAGCGAATGCACAGCTACCTCTCGACTGCTTGAACTCCAATCCCGCGACATCTGAGGCTTTGATGTCTACTCAACCTCGCGAAGCCCAATCCAGCAAGAGCACAATTCTCTACCGCGCGACTGCCTGAAGAGCAAACCAAGGCAACCTCGCGACGGTTGAAGCTTCAATGTCAAACCATCCCCGTGAAGAGCAAGAGCTACCATGCGACAAGTCTGGGAAATAATAGCTGCCTAGCAAAGCTCTGAACTTCAACTTCCATCTCTTCAGCAGAGGACCTTTTGGGAATTTCCAGCAATTAGGGCATGCATGTTGTCACTCCAAGTGTGCCATAATTGTGTGCATTATGAATCAAAAATTAAAGAATTAAAGAATGCTAGGTTATATGGATGTTAACTTATGAAAGGGATATCGGCACATTGGGGCTAACACTGGCCTGCAAGATCAGGGACAATTGTAGCAAGTTTTAAAAGTAAGTATTTCAAGATCGTCCACAGAGAAGTTTGTCTAAAATGAGAGATAAACCTCCAGATCTGTGCTACCAGATCTGGCTCTATAATTATCTAAAATAAAGAATAGATAAAAGAGAGTGTTGGATTGTGTCACATTTAACTATAAGCAAATAAAGAAAAGAACTAACTACATGATCCAGATTCGAGTTGGGGAGATGTTTAAAATAAAACAAATGCAGAAATAATAGCTTCATGTACTTTAACCTCTGAATTTTAATGGAGAATCAGAGTTCCACAGCAGATTCAATCTTCATCCGCTACCAAAGACAGATGTAAGAGAAATAAATCAATTAAAGAATAGGTTTAGACTTATGGCAATGATTTGTCACGATCATCCAATAGTTGTGGCCTATTCTTTAGTTCTACATGAACATCATCAGAATGTCGCTTGAATTAGGTTACCAACGCTAATTCGCAGGATGATGAATTAAGGGAAGTTGGATGCGGTGAGTGAATCTAAAGAAGTCTAATGCACTAAGGTGAACATTGAACCCTCGACATGACTCCAATGGAGAAGACACAAATTACAAAGAACCTTTAAAATCCAACGTTACAATTACAGAGCACGGTTTAGAGAGCCCTCGGACTTACAGTGAGCTTCTCAGAGCCCTCAGTTCTGATCTTGAATCCGAACTTGGAAGTACAAATCACTCACAATGGCTCTCAAAGGTAAAATACAAGAAGGGATTACAGGGGGATCAGATGAGCTTTCTGACCGGAATGGGGGAAACAGAGATGAAAACTCTAAAATCTGGATACCCAAATTGGGCAAATGGTTCGTCTATTTATAGTTTTCCCTAAGCCAGCTCAGATGTGTATCAACCAATCAGAATTGGATAGATCTGTATCAACCAATAGGAGTCGAGCACCAGGATCCAGATCTGTTCTGGCCAATGAAAATGCTCTGATCTGGTTCAGCCAATCAGGCGTTAGAAGCATCAATTCTGTTATGGGAATTCAAAAGTCTGTTTGAGCTTCTAGAAGTTCCCGCCAAGTGATTTCATCTTTGGGTGTTCACATGGGGTGGAATATGCCTTTGGTTCGTGCTCAGAATCTTCCGGAATGTCCTTGGGTTTTAAAACGCGTTGGGGCGCGTGCAAAGTTTCCTGAAATACCCTTCGGACGAGCTGCAAATCCCCAGAATGCCATTTCGCATAGTTTAAGGGTCTTTTCGCAAAGTAATTTGGCTTCAGGAGATCTTTTCGCAAAGCAATTTGGCTCCAGAAGCTCTCTTCGCAAAGCATTTTGGCTTCAGGAGATCTTTTCGCAAAGCATTTTGGCTTCAGGAGATCTTTTTGCAAAGTAGTTTGGCTCCAGAAGTTCTTTTCGCAAAGCATTTCTCTTCTTTTCGCAGAGGTAAATCTTCTATTCGAGGAGTGTTTTCTTCTTTTCACAAAGTTCAAGGTTCTTTGCGAATAGTAAAAGTTCTTTGCGAATTGGACTCTAGGCTCCCATTCTTCTTTGCGAATGGATCTCTCTCTTTTTTCAGGTCTTTGTCTGCTCTTTTAGACCCTTTTTAGCCATTGCTGAGGTTGTTTCTTCAATCCATCTTTCCGCTTGACATGAGTTGTCAGCTTTTTGATCATTTTAGGATGCTTTTCGGACTTGGACCTGTCTAATTGGTTAGCTGTAAAATGCACACTAAAGCACTTATTTAGTCTTCTCAAGGGTCTTTCAAAGCTCATGTTTAGGGGTAAAAAATGGTATTTTTCACTACTTATCAATGCACTCCCGCGCTTAAATCTCCGTGCACGCGCCTCGAGGCATCCAAGGATCACTATTATGCCATGTGGCATCGTTAAAATTAGGGTTTCCTAACCCTAATGCGCAGCCACACCACTGCTATATAAACCCATACTTAGCTTAGGCAGAAAGGGGGGAAAATCTTGGAACAAATTTGGGAACACGTCTCATCTCTTGGAGATTTGATCTGAGATCATTTTTCTTTTCTTTTGTAGCTGTAAGTAGTTTTCTTTTTCTTTTTCCTTCTCTCCATAGTCCAGCACTTGCTGGCTATGTCTTTGTATGCATTTTGAACTAGTTTAATGGAAGTTTTGTAATAGGATTTGTTCTTTATGGGATTTGTGTATGAATGTGATCTGCTCTATGCAAGGCTGCTGCCTTGTGATTTGCCATTGCTTTGGCTGTGATTCATAGCAATGGAGGACTAATTCTAAGGGCCACTCAGATCCAAGTGACCTGTGTGTCTGGGCTATCATAGTCATATACAGCCTTATCCCCACCATAGGACCCACTAGATCTGAAATCCCCATGGGAGCTTGAGCTGGTAGCCTTGTGACCATGGTGGTGGCAGTGATATTCTTATTTTTTCTTGGGCTCCATGAGGAGGATAGCCTCTGGGATAGTCTGTGACCATTCAAGTGGACAGGTTATAGCCTTAGGGTGATTCTAATCCACCGATCCAAGATGGATCCTTCTTCTCTGCACCTGAGCTTGTATTAGCCTGGTGGGAGATTGTACAGAGGCAGACTCCCCTATATTTATATAGATCCGCTATCAGATGTTAGATCTGATCTGGTTATAGAGATTGTAGGCTTGTGACTGGACGATTGTAGCCTCACTCAAGCAATGGACAGCTAGATCGAAGGTTGTACTCAATCTCTTGCCGGTTCTATGTGTCTGGGCTATCATGGTCCTATACAGCCTTAGCCCCACACATAGAGCTTTAGAGGTTGAGGTTCCTTTTGGATTCTTGAGCTAGTAGCCTGGATGAAATAGTGCCTACAATGATTAACTTGTTTTGACCCATCCCTGGATTGTGGTTCCCCTATGGGATAGTTTGTGACCATTTGAGTGGACAGGTTATAACCTTAAGGGATTGAATCATGGCAGAGAGATGGGTTGGATCCCTTCTCCTCAGTGGTGATAACGTAGCCATTGGACAGGATTTCTATAACATCAGATCTGAATCTGAGTTACAAAACTCCTCTGATCTAGGCTCAATAACATACTTCTCACCCTTTTATATTTATTTTTCACACTCCATCCATCCTCTCAACCCTTTCTATAGTTTAAACATTAGGCTATCTTAGGATCTGTAAACTAAGTGACCTTAAACTCCCTTCCCTTAAGGACTGCTAGATCTGTAGCCAGATCTGGAGGGACTACTAGAGATGGCTCCCTTGGAGCTATAGATCATCTTTCCCTGTGGGACAAACTATTACTTATCAAAACTTGCCACAATGGACCCTGTATCTTGCAGGTCTAGGACTTCTCAGTTGTGCTGATTTCATCCTCAGTTTTATTTTGATTTTAAATTTCTTTTATCACAAACAAATATAGGAAGCACAGCTGGGTAGCAACAAGCAGCAAGCCTAAAAATACATAGTCCTGAAAGATACAGGGCTTGTTGTAGCAAGTTTTGATAAGTAAGATTTTGTCCCATAGGGAAAGTTGATCTAAAGCTCCAAGGGAGCTATCTTTAGTAGGCTCTCCAGATCTGACTACAAATCTGACAATCCTAAATGGAAGGGGATTTAAGGTTACTATAATATAAATCCTAAGGTAACTTAATGTCTAAACTACAGAAAGAGTTAAGAAAGAGGGTGGAGTGTGAGAAAATAAATATAAAAGGGTGAGAAGTATGTTATTAGGTATAGATCTGATGGGTCGTATAAATCAGACTAAGATTTGCTGCAATAGAAATCCTGTCCAATGGCTACATTATCACCAAAGAGGAGAAAGGATCCAACTCACCCCCGTGCCATGATCCAATCCCTTATGGCTATAACCTGTCCAGTTAAATGGTCACAGACTATCCAATAGGGGAACCACAATCCAGAGATGGGTCAGAACATGATTATCATTGTGGGCACTACTTCATCCAGGCTAAAAGTTCAAGAATTCGTAGGAACCTCAACCTCTAAAGTTCTGTGTGTGGGGCTAGGCCTACAAAGTGCACGAGCCTGGACACACAGGACCAGCAAGAGTTTGAATACTAGCTTTTAAGCTTGGCTGTTCACTGCTTTAGAAAGACAGCAGTGATCCAATCACAAGCCTACAATCTCTACAGCTAAATCAGATCTGTAATCAGATGGTGGGTCTATACAAATATAGGGGAGTCTGTCTCTGCACAATCTCTCACAAGGCTACAAGCACAAGTGCAGAGAAGAAGAATTTGTCTTAGATCTGCGGATTGGCTTCACCCTAGGGCTATAATCTCTCCACTTGAATGGTCACATACTATGCACAGAGGCTATCCTCCTCACAGAGGTCTAAGACAGAACAAGAACATTGCTGCCACCACCATGTTCACAAGGCTACCAGCTTAAGCTCTCATGGGGATTTTGATTTAGTGGATCCTGTGGTGGGGGAAGGCCTGCAATGTGCCTAACCTAGACACAAAGGTCACTTGGATCTAAATAAAACCTCAAAAGTAATCTTCCATTGCTTACAGTACAACTTAGCAATGGAGGATCTCAAGGCAGCAACCTTGTACAAAACAACTCATAACAAAAACACCATCCCATACATGCAATAGATCCTATTACAAAACTCTATTAAAGATTATACCATATAATCATACAAAAGGCATAGCCAGCAAGTGCTGGACTATGGAGAGAAGGAAAAAAGGAAAAAGAAAAACTCCTAAACCCTAACCTTAGCCTACTGTAATTCTATAGTCGGTTTCAAGAAGAAGCACAGAAGTCAAGAACAAAAGTCCCTTAAACCTAAGCTAGGCTTAGGCTTATATAGCAGTCGGTTCTCTCTAAATTAGGGTTAGGAAAACCCTAATTTCATCAATGCAATTGCGGCCCATTCTTGTCCCTTGGATGCCTCGAGGCGTGTGCACGAAGATTAGAGCATTGGAGTGCATGCCCTAATTACTAGAAGTTTCCAGATTGCCCCTACAGAAGTGGGGAGAAGTTTAGAACTTGATCCTCGCTGAGTAGAAAAGATTTGTAGATCTTACCGCGTGGTAGAATTGGCGTCGCGAGGTTGCTTTGACTTGCAGCTCTTGCAGTCGCGGGGTTGGTACTTTGATCATCGCGGGAATGCTTTTGTCGTCGCAAGATTGGTCTTTGCATTTGAATGGCCCGAGAATGGCGCGCGCAGTTCGTTCCTTAATGAATCCTGTGGCGATCCTCGTGAAGAGAACAATGTACATAGGCTTCTGGATCATGTGAGCAGTTCCTTAAAAGTATGTGTCCCGCGGCCACTACGCGACAGTCGCGTGTTGGAATGCCTGGAGCTCTCACTATTAAGTGAACCACGCGAAGGTTGAAAACACATCTCTTGAGTTGCGTGAGACTGCGCGAGTGCTTCACGACGCTTAAGACTAAGCCTCGCAAGGACCGCACGAAGTACACTCTTTACTCCTTGCGGACATCCATTTGCGCGCGAACGGCACGAAGATTGCGCGACCGGTTGGGGTGCTCCCTTCAGAAGCCCGCGACAACTGCGCGATGTATTCTTTCTGATTTGATTGAGCCCTGCGACATTTGCGTGAGGCATTCTCCTTAATTTGTTTCTACTTTGTTGTGCCTCTGCTGCAGCCAATTCTCTGTCTGGGTTTAACCTTCACACTTTTGAGGGGCTTCTGGGTCAGCAGTAGGCTTATTGGCATGGTTAGGGGTATATTTGCAGCTGCTGCTTATTACCTACAGAATAGACTTAAAACACATTTATTAAATGATTAATGGTCTAACAGAGATTAAGTTAAGAGGTGAAAAGTGGTACTTTTCAAGTCTTAACAAGTGGTTCAGGAGAAATACAAGTCGACAGGTTGATGGGGAGTTCTCGATAGGTACTAAGTTTGGAAGCTACAGTCTTTGAGAGGATAGCTGAAGAGTCTCCATCTGCTCTATAGGTGTTGAAAGTTCACTCTAAATGTCGACAGGTTTATGCTGATTTGATTTGGACTGCCCGAGCAGTTGGCTGAAGGTGCGGTCGACAAGTTTAAATGCAGATTTGTTCGAGAGGTTGGCCAACTATCATGTCATGTTGAAGGCTGCTCTTGCTCGAGAAGATGGCTGGAGCTGCAAGGTGATGCTCTTGACTTGCACACTTCTATTACAGCATCAATCCGACAGGTTTAATGGTAACAATCTAAAAGCAATACAACAGATCGGTAGCTGCAACTTGTGAGGATGAAGGATCCAACTTGGCAGGTTGCTTGGTTGTTTTATTCACTCGAGAAGGATAGCTGAAAGTGTGCAAGAGCCATTCTCCAAAATCGATAGTTTCTAAAATGCAATAGTTGAACCCCTTTTGGGAGTTTAAGTGAAGGTGCATCAGTTGCTGAAAATGGTTGCTGCTATTTAAGCTGAACCACATGGCTGTATAAGGTTGAAGCTTCAACTGAGATGCCCAACTATGCACATAGCTACAGATTCTTTTTATCTCAAACACACAATCAGCTGCTGTTTTTATTCTCAGCAACAAGCCATAACGCCACTCCTTTCATTTCTCTCTCTCAGCTGTTGATTAATTCCAAACCTCCTCTAATTGATACTTCTAACTAAAAAAACTGCACTAAGGCTGCAATTACTTCCTTACTGCAAAACAAAATTAAAAGAAATTATTAAACACTCTAAATTCTAACAAAAGCCAAGTTTAAAGGGTATAAAAATGGTGTAAATCAGTAATTAACACACCCCCAAACCTAACCTTTGCTAGTCCTCGAGCAAAGTGAAATTTAAAGCAATTATCCTACAAAACTAAATGCCACTTTTGTAAAGAACATAGGTGCATTTGGCATATGCAGCAAGCCTTTTAAACCCCTAGGTGTTCCCTAGTGGAGGAGTGGAGTCTCCTGAGGGTTTTCAGTGAAGGTACCCACAAACTTCTCCAAAAAAATCAGTTAATATCAGTGCAACATGTTAAAACAAAGTTCAAATAAAATAAAATTCATTCCATACCTTCCTCATTCAATTTTTTAGAGAATTCTTAGCAATAAAATGGCAATTTAATACTGAAATCCTGCTATAATTCCTTCACAATCAATCAACTTATGTCAAGGCATTTGTGTATGAAAATTAATGCAGAGCTTGCCATCAATTTGAGAATTCTGTTTTGATAATGCCCCCAACAAACTTAATTTCAGACCCAAGTCTTACTAGGGTTGTCACTCAAAATAAAAATAGAAGGTTGCATCATTTCACACAGCTCAAGAGCAGTTACAGTCATCAAATAAGACTGCAAGCATGAGCATGGGCATTGCTCTAATTTTTGAAACTTTCTAGCTCTTTTCACCGTAGATTACACAAATCCTTATCTCCACATGAGAGCTCAATCCATTTTAGATCAGTAGGGTCTTTTTATGGGGTTGTAATGTGTCTTATGGGTGAGGTTTATAAAGAATAAATGAGAATGAAAGGATTCAAATTGAGAAATCAGTAAGGTAAGGAGGTGATTTGCAACTTCGCAACCTTCATTTCAGTACAATCTTCATCTTTTTTAAATTTTCAGATTTGAAGTGGCCATCATCTCATCTTCTTCTAATTTTCCAATGAAGTGACTTCTCTTTCACATTTTTGTTTTGCTTTTCTATTTTTCTTTCTTTTTGTATGTTTTTCTTTTGTATTTTTCTTCATTTTATGGCCTGACATGCCACAATCATACATCTGATACACAGTTGCCATCAAGTGTGTTTTCTTCACCTTCCACCAGTTGTCAAACCAACTCTACCTTCTTCAACTCCTTCACCTTTACCTTCTAAAATCTCAGGATAAGGGTCAGGCTGCATCAGGTCACTGAGTTTTGAGTTCAAATTTTTTGGTTTTATCAAAGAAAAGCTTGAATTTTCAAGGCTCAAAATGGTGTGTATCAAGGGCAGTTCAAAGGTGTGGATTTTTAAGCTCAAACTGTCCAAAGGATGGCCTTACTTCATATCCTCAATGTCATGAATGTTGTCAAGCTGTTTCAACTTGAATTTTCATAACTTCTTGTGAGCAAAATAGATTCAATCAGTCCTTAGAGCAGAAAAATTGCTTAAACACACTTCCAAATAATTTTTTCAGGCACAAATCTCACTGGGTATGGTCTTTCATCAAATTCTTGGGGTAAATCCTCACAATTTTCTCTCTTTTCAAGTTCACTAAGCATCAATTTTGAAAAAAATCTTGAGATTTGCTTCATTAAAGTGTTAGAGCTACAACAAATTTCAGTTTTAAAAAGTTTTTAATTTCCTCTATTTTTCAAAAATCGGGTGGGAAATCCCTTTATTGTCAAAACTTTTATTCAACATTGCTGCACTAACATTAATTATTTCATTGGCAAACCTTGCCACACCCCCAAACCTAATATGAACATTGTCCTCAATGTTTAACACAGTGAGTAACTAGCGGCAACATAGTAAAACAAGAAAGAAAGAAAAAAAAAATAGGGAACTATCAGCTATATGCAGCAAAGAAAAATGCAAAACTGAATATATGAACAGAAAAAATAGAATAATTGATATACAAATGTAAGAAAATTACTGCTAAAATAGAATTTCAGATACAAAAATAGGAAAACAAAGTTAGAGACTGAATACTAACATACTAAAATGAAGACAAACAGGATATACACATTATCCTAAGAAAGAAAAATCAGTAAACTAAAAATAGTATTTACAATAAAAGTCCTAAAAGAGAAAATCCTACGAGTCAACTATGATAAGGTAAGGTCCCCAATGCAAAAGATGAACCAGCTGCTCTACTTATGAATCTATGTGAATTTGAAACATGATCAATAGGAATAGCACACAGTGAAAAGAAAGATTCATAAAACTGAGTTATGAGTTGATAATGTGCATGAATCAATAAAAAGTTCACAATGATGTAAGCATGGATGCACACATTTTAAAATAGGATTCATACACAACTGAGACCCATTAATGGTGAAAGATCTTGAAAGTGAATGAAATCAGAGTGTAGACACCCAAATTTGGCCCAAGGCTCGATTGAAACACATTTCGAGATACCTTCCCAAACCCTTAGGGATCATTCCAAATCCCTTAGAATTTACCCCAAACCTTTAGAAACCAATCCCAACCCTTAGAACCCCTTCTGAACCCTAAACCCAACCTTCCCAGGCAATGGATGAAGAGCAGTGCACTAGGACTAGCGGAGGTCTTCTACTACTATCAAGTCATATACCATTAGAAAGAAGACTTTCCCAGCGTTCCAATGAGCTAAGAATCGCCTCAATCAAAGTTATATAACAAAAGTTATGGCGATTTAACAATCGCACAATTTTGTAAGATTTTGGCTTGGCGCAACTAATAGTTGCGCCAGGCTTAAGTGGGTCCCCTCGCGAGCTTGCAACCTCCCGAAACCATTGTGAATCACTGTATTACTGTACATATGCTTGGCACAACTATTAGTTGCGTCAGGCAAATGAATAGTACCTATGGTTTTTTACTCCGAAAATTGAGATTGGGGTTTGACTTGTTGACCATCTTGATCTTTGGGGGGTGTTTTGCTAGTTCTATTGCACCCTCTTAATGCCTATTTACAACCCTTAAGTGATTTAAAACACTAACCTATCATCCACCATTAAAACCATTCACACACATCTCCAAGCTCTCAGAATCCTAGGAAACCTTAGATTAGAGATTACCTAATTGCTAACCCTAATTAGTATCTAAGTAGCCTCCGAACCTACCCATTTCCTATAAATAAATCCCCCCTCCCCTTGGATTAAAGGTTGATAAAATTATCGAAGAGAGAAGGAGCTTAAAGTGAGAAGATCTTTCTCCCTTTGGTGCACCATTGCTCATACAAATTCCAGTATTGATAAACCCCCTTCCAAGCCTTACCCTTCATAAAAAGCCTCTAGGTTAGGTGTGTGCTATCTATTTTGCCTTCCCTCTCTACCTCTTAGCTAGTAAGCCTTAGAGGTTGAAACCCCTTTTTCCACCATACAAGCCTTCAAAAGCTCATCAAAGCAAGCCAACACAAGGCTCCTCAACTGTGCAATAAGGCCCCGAGAGCTTCGGCTCTCCCTTCTATTCTTCTACCTTCTCGGTCATTCCTCCATCCTCTCATTTGTGTCGTTACGCCGCCGAATTTTCAGTAGGAACGGAGGTGCACAAATAGGATTTTCAGCCCCTTTGGGCAAGAGGAAGTCTTTTTATTTTCTTTTATTATGCTTTTGTTTTGGCCATAAGTACAGACCGCATTAAGCGGGTTGATTGGGTGCCTAACACCTTCATAGTCAATAACCGAACCCCCTACCCAAGAACCTTTGGTGAGAACCAGATTCAGAGTCATATTTGTGGCACTTCGACACTTATAAAAATGATCTAAGCTTCCCGGGACACCAAAAGCTCCGGGTGGCGACTCTATATTTTTGTTAGCGAGTGCATCACCGCTATGGGATAGTCAAAAATCACACAGTTGCACAGATGGCGACTCTGCGGGGGATTTGCTTGTAGATCTTTTCCTTGAATTTGGCCATTTATTTTTTTATTTTAATAACCTTTTTACTGCTTTTTATATTATTTTTTATTTTATTTTTTTTACTCACCCCTACTTTTCCATCATTTACATGTCTTATCCGATCGGCAGACCTACATGTGCATTGTTTTTTAATTTTCTTTACTTTTCCGTCATTTTAGTGCCTTAGGCGATTGACGGGCCTATTTGTGCATTATCTTTTAATTTTGTTTAAATTTTTGTCATTTAAAATGCCTTAGTCGATTGGCGGGCCTACTTGTGTAAACATATTCTAACACTGGACGCCAGCCCTTAGTGGTAGCACGGGATCAATACCCCTAATTTTTGAACTAAAGAAAACTTCCATAAAAAAAAGGGCTTTGAAAAAAATTAATTAAAATTAAACCAAGAAAAGGGGAGTTAATCAATTTGTTTTTTTTCGGGGTAGATTTTAAAGGGTTGGGTTTTTAGGCACACATACAACCACCCAAGTCTTAGTATGGCGGCAACCCCTAGTGGTGATGATCCAAAAAGTCCCAACCCACCTAGTATCTTAGAAGGCGCTTGCGCTAGAGGTATATCGAGTGGGTTCTCATTCCTACAAAGCTTAAAACCCTTGTGGAGCGTGCTATAGAGTTATACCGGACTCACATCCCTTAGGTTCGGTGAGGGGAGAATGATTCACTAAAAAAATTAGTCAGCTCCCGAAAGCCTAGCTTCCACAGAAACCAAAAAAGAGACTCAATTCGGGCTGAAGTAGCTGCTGTCAAGAGTTCTAAAAACCCACTTTTGCTTGGTGCAAGTATTAGTTGTGCCAATGCAAAAATCCCCAAATATACATTGGCGCAACTAATACTTGCGCCAGCCTTATTTAGGGAATTTTGGCTCTGGCACATGTATTAGTTGCGCCAGTATTGTTCTGAGCAATCCAGCCCGATTCTCTAGCCTTTTCCACATCCTGATCCCTCGATTAGTGTCTTAGCACCTCTGTTTGGGCCCCGCCATCTCCGACACCCAACAAGCCCCTGCCGGTCAAAAGAAGGTAACTTCTTTTTTACTCATTTTGGGAGATCGAGTTGTTCGCCTCGATTTCCATGCCTTCAATAGATCAAAGGTCTTCATTTGATTCTTTCGAAGTGCTTCGAAATCGTCACCGCGGGTCCTCAATTAGGGTATGAAAACCACCCGAGAAGGGAATTCCAAGGCCTCGAAACCTTTGATTTTACAAAAAAAAATCTATCTAAAAAAATTAAAAATAAAAAAACCTAAAACTATAGTCTCTGGTGTGCCAGCATAACGGCATCATCTTACCCTCCATCATCTCGTAGGGGAAGAAGGAGAAAAATTTTTGGGCCTTATCCAAGGCACCCATACCCAACCCGCCAATAAACAATGTCATGGGTAGTGATCTCGGCTTACACCGATCTCGACTCATCCCTGCCACATTCTCCAACCCACTCCCATTCGGGAGAAGGTTTTTCCACCATCCCCCTCACCCAACCACCTTTTACAATTACCCAGTCCTTTGTTAACCCCATTTTCCCAACCACCACTTCCCAAAATATCAAAAATCAACCCCCCCATTCCCCGTCTTTCGCCCAAACCATGCCCATTTTCCGTCCCATATCCATGCCAAACCCATCTCATTTTCCATCCACATCCATGCCAAATCCAACACATTTCCCATCCACATCCATACAAAACCCAACCCAATTTTTCCCATCCACATCCATACAAAACCCAACCCAATTTTTCCCATCCACATCCATGCCCCATTTTCCATCTTCCCCATATAGGCCTGATCCACCCTCATTCACCTATGTCACCTCCACCTTACACAAATTCTCCCATCTACCCAGGTCATGCCCATTTTTATCAGGGCCATGCCTGGTTTTTCCCAAACACCCACACTTTACCCTTCATCATCCCTAAACATTCCTAACCCATCCCCCTTTTCCAATGCCCCACTTCATCCCTCCAATCCACCCCATATCCCATCTGTTACCCGGGTCATGCCGGATTTTATCAGGACCATGCCCAATTTACCCACCACATCCACCCCATCTACGTCTCGTCACCCCTTAAATCCACCATCTCCACCCGACCACCCTCCTTCCATGACCATGATGGAGTAGATGTTTCAAGCCTACACCGCGTGAAAGGCTTCCCAGAATGCCTCATCTCCTCCACACCCCATATCCATGAACCCATCCCATGCCCTAGCCAATCTCCATGCCTCACTCCACCATGACCCCCATCACCCACACCACCCAAACCTACACTTCCCACATGCCCTATGGCCCATTAGCCCAAGCCCCCATTTCCCACATAACCCAAGGCCCATTGGCCCAAATCCCTACTTTCGACTTGTCCCAAGGCCCATTGGCCCAAATCCCTACATTTGACATGCCCCAAGGCCCATTGGCCCAAAACCCAACCACACATACATACCAAGGGCCCGTTGCCCAAACCCACAAAAGCCCAATGGGCCAGACCCACTAAGGGCCTATGGCTCATACCTATCAAGGCCCAATGGGTTAGACCCATTAAGGCCCAATGGGATAGACCCACCAAGGGCCCATGGTCCAGACTTATCAAGGCCCAATGGGCCAAACCTATCAAGGACCCATAGCCCAGACCCATCAAGGCCCAATGGCCCAGATCCATCAAGGACCCATGGCCTAAACGCACCAAGGGCCCATACCCCAGACCCACATGGACCCATGGCCCAAACCCACCAATGGACCATGGCCCAAGCCCACCAAATCACCATGGCCCATACCCCTCAAAACCCAATGGGCCTAACCCAAATCCACCAAGGGCCCATGGCCCAGACCCATTAGCCCCAAACCCTCCAAAGCCCAATGGGCTATACCCATCAAGGCCTAATGGGCCAAGACCCGCCAAATCACTTGCCCTTTACCCAGGCCCAACCTGACCAAGGCCTTATGGCCCAAACCTCCTAGGGCGTCATGGCCCAAGCCCAATCCCCACACTCATACCTTCCACAATACCCCCAACATTTCACCCACCCCAAACCTTCACACTCGGGTCAAACCCATGCCATACCCCAAACCCAATTTTCTCATGGCCCCATACCCCAAGACCATCTCCAAACCGTCCCCCATGTCCAATGGCCTCATCAGGCCCCACCCCTAAACCAAACTACCACTCACCCCATCACCCCACAATACTTCCCTTACATTCAAGGGGCTCACCCAACCCACATCCAGTTCAATCCCATCCAGTCCATACATCAACATAAAAATCTCATCCTCACTGCACCCTATGTAGACCAGCAGTATGAGGAGGATGAGATCAGAAATAGTGGGGCCTATGTCGGGGCAGTAACCAATGCCAATCCTCCACCTGTAATTGCCCCACCCCTGGCAGCCTAAAGTGAGTCTAGGCTAATAATTGAGAAGACGATCCCATGTTAAGTGGTGAAAAATGCCACTTTTCACACTTTAACCTGAGCATTGATAGGCCTGTGAGCACACTAATAAGCCTCTGTCGAGTGTATTTTATAGACAGTAATAAAAGATGATACTAATATAGAAAACCACTCAAGAATGCCCACAAAGGGGCCATCTCTTAGCACAGGACAGACCCAGTAATAGCACACCAGAGGGTAGCACATCACTGGACCCTTAGAGTGCTTGGGTGCAGCGGAACAAGGTGAAGGAAGTGAAGACAGGCCAAAAACATCCTATCAAGAGGACATCTGAAGATTTCGATAGGAGAATTCATGCATATTTGTGAGGTTTCGATAGGATCTAAAGGCAGAAAGAAGAAGAAGTCATGAGGATTGTGAAATTCGATAGGATCCAAGAACCTATCGAACAATTGAGAGAAAGACACATTTCATCCTGACGAAATCTACCAAAGGAGAAAAGGGATCCTATCGAAGGGTTCCTGAACCTATCAAAAGGTCTCCAGAACCTATCAAAAGACCACCTGAACCTAATGAAATAGAGGTGCTGGAATAAGAACCTATCGAAGGAGTGAGAGCCATCCTATCGATGTGATGGAATGCAAAGCTGCAACTTGACGATATGATCTCCCAACCTATCGAAGTACTCCTCCAACCTGTTGAATGCTTCAAATAAAGTGCAGTGAAGATAAAGCCTTAAAGCTCATCCTATCAGAATCTATCGAAGGAATTGGAGAACCTGGCGAAAGGTCTAAAAAGCCTTACTAGAACCTGTCGGAAGCTTCCCCAACCTATCGAAATCATGTGCAGAACTTCTCAGAAACTTAGCTATGCACACGCTGTGACTTGGTGACCTACTACACGCAACCTGAGGTACTTGGTGACCGGCGCGACGGTTCAAGAAGACGCCCTAGGAAACCCTAACCAACCCACGTGCTCTAACAGAACCCTAACAAACTCTGAGGACCTTCTAGAAGGGATTTTTGGCAGGAAAAATAGAGGAGAAAGCTATATATAGAGACCCCCAATTGTAATTGGGGGGGGATCGAGATCTGAGCCAAATTCTGGAGATTAGAGCTTGCAGAGAAATTCTATTTTCCCTCTTTTAGCTCAACAATGGTTGGCTAATTCCCTTGGAGTAGCGAGGAGAGAGGTTAGATCTATAATTGAGTAAGGTTGAGAGTTCTATTATGGGTTCACTGCTGCACAGACTACCGATCTGAGAGCATTTCCATTGTAAAGTGAGTTTGATTGCAGTGTAAATATTGTTTGTAATGATATAATTAGATCTAAAGATCCTTTGGTTTCATTTGGTGCTCCATCGAATTTGTGTAGAGGAGTCTGTAGATCAGCTCACCCACTTAACTGGTAGACCTCTTGGATACCATCCAATCTTCCTAGATCTGATACTCCTATAATTCCTTGAATCTGTGACCTTGGAATTGTAGCATCTGTAGTGGTTTTAATTATTCTAATTGATGCTTTTGTATTGGAGAAGATCCCTAGGATGATCTGTGACCATTAAAGTGGACAGATCATAACCTTAAGATTAGTCCAAGAACAGGCTCCAATTGGATTCGTCTGCTATAAATCCCTGGATCAGATAAAGTCTATAGGATGGTATGTGACCATTCAAGTGGAGAGATCATAGCCTTAAGACCAGTGAGATCCTATGATTTAGAGTGGAGTCTTCTACCCTGCAACTGTGCTTATAGCCAGTTGAAGGAATTGTGCCCTGAACCTTTGCAGCATAATTAATCTAACCTGATTTCAGTGAGACCAATTTCCAAGCTACTCTTCTCCATTTTCTGCTTTTTACTCCTTTCCCCTGCGAGATCTAGATTCCCAAACTCGATCCAAGTTAGTTTTTGTTTAATTTTAGCTTAGCTTAACCGACAATCCCTTTCAAATCTCTCCCCTGTCTTTTAGCTAACTTAGCGTTAGTTAGGGTGCCAGATCTCTTATAGATATAGAGATTCATCACATTTTTAAACCAACCTCCCTGTGGACATTCCCTTACCAACTTTTTAAAACTTGTTACAACAGACCCTGATTACTTGCAGGTCTGTGTGAGTGTGTTTTGCCTAGTCTTATTAGTGATTTTAGACCCTCTTTGAAGGGAAGGTAAACACCCCAACAAGTTTTTGGCACCGTTGTCGGGGGGGTGTGTTTAGAAATTGGTAGATCTAAGTTTTGATCATAGATCTGTAGTTGTTTGTTTGATTTTACTAACTGCATTTATGAGTTTTATTGTTTTTCAGTATTTTATGTGCATTTCATCAGATCTGAGGTTGCCAATGAGAGGAGAATTATGTTGGAGGCTACTCTGTACTTTGCATCCGTCTAATCCCCTTTTATTTTTCAAATCTGTTGATTTTTAGAGTAGTTAGAAAGTTTGGTTGATTCTACTTGTTGTGTTGAGAATATATTCTGCATTCAGAATTTGAGCGTTATATGTTTGGCAGGAGAACTCTCCAACCTCAGATTATTCCACTAAATCCAGAGGTTGAAAGACTTCTCAGATCCAGACCAACTACACCCACATCTGTTGTAATTGAATCTATAGAAATGGGTGAGCAACAAAAGCCAAGAACCCCCTTAAGGAGTTTAATGCACCAGGGGTCTATAATTCCCCCTTCTGCATTCAATTCCCAGCTGCTCAAGGAAACTATGAGATAAAATCTTCCATAATTCAAATGCTGCCCTCATTTCATGGCCTGACTAAAGAAGACCCCTACAAGCACATTGATGAATTGTTGGGACTGTGCACTACATTTAACATCACAGGTTTGGGGGAGGAGGCCACCGAATGACTCTTTCCTTTTTCATTAAAGGACAGAGCCAGGACCTGGTTGTCCTTGCTTCCACCCAACAACATTTAGTCCTGGAGTGATCTCCAATGTCAATTTCTAGTCAAGTTCTTCCCTATGTCAAAAACCAGCCAGTTGAGGAAGGGTATCATCTCTTTTACCCAAGATCCAACTGAAGATTTTCATCAATCCTGGGAGAGATTTAAGGAACTCCTAAAGAAATGCCCCCATCATCAAATCCCTGAATGGAAATTGGTTTAAAGCTTTTATCAGGTAATTGATTCTAAAAGCAGAGACATGGTAGACATTTCCTGTGGAGGCACCTACCTCCATAAAACTGCTGAGGAGGCATGGGAGCTCTTTGATGTTATTAGTGAGAACTCTATGCAAAGGGAAACCTTGGCTAGAGATCTAAAGCCTCCTAGGTTGGTGAAGGAGAATACTTTAAGAGAAAAGTTATATGAAGTGAGTGTGCCAAGTGATTTGGAAAGGAAAGTGGACAGCCTAGCCCTAAAATTTGATAGGTTGATGGGAGCAATGCAGTCACATGTGGCTGCTAGGGTGGAGGAGGCATGTGCCATATGCCAGTCCCCTGCTCACTCCCTTGAAGAATGCCCATCTGCTGGCTAGTTTCTTGATTTTATAACAAAGCATGTGGCTGCAGCTCAGTCTTATGGGTAGCAGCTTGCTGCTGGATATCAATGGAGGAACCACCCCAATCTGAGGTGGATACAATATGCATACCCCAGCCAGCAGCATCAGCCCTAGCAGCCCATGCCCTACAGAAATGCTCAGCCCTATCGAGAAGGTTATGTCCCAAGGCCTCAGTATCAGCAACCCATGGCCCAACCTATGGATCCTCCTATGCAGCAATCTGCACCTCCTCCAGCTGTGAGAGCATCTTCCTTTGAGGAACAAGTTCTATCTTCACTGCAGAACTTGAACTCCTTAACTCAAATTGTTCACTCTCACAACCAGAGCATCAAAAAGATAGAGGATCAACTTGGTCAGCTATCTGATGCCTTGACTAGAAGAGAAGGAGGGAGGCTGTCTAGCCAACCACAGGACAACCCACGAAGATAGTTTGTAGTGGGTGAAGTTTCCTCCACCTATGAGGATGCCAAATCTGTTACAACATTGAGAAGTGGTAGGTTAGTGGACAACCAAGTGGGCTGTGAGCCTGTGAGGAGCTTGGAGGAAGAAAATGAAGTGATTTCTATAAGAACACAATAAAGGCCAACAGTGGTGAACCTGAAGGAGCAACCAGCTGTGAATAAAGAGGATAATGAGGATCCTCCAGAAAAGAAAAAAATCAAAAAGACAGAGGCCCCATTAGCTAAGGCTGCAAGTGAGGGAACAATCCCACATTTGCCATATCCTAAGGCACCACAACCACCTTCCCCTTTTGACAAGGGGGCAAGGTAAAATAAAGGAAATGATGGAAACTTTCAAGAAAGTAAAGATGAATTTGCCTTTACTTGATGCAATTAAACAAGTCCCAACCTATGCGAAGTTTTTGAAAGAGCTATGCACCCATAAAAGACATTCTAGGATACACCTATCCAAGAAAGTCTTTTCAGCAGAGAGAGTGAAACAAATTTTGTCTATTGTAACCCCAAGCAAATTACAAGACCTTGGAACCCCCACTATCCCCTGCATCATTGGGGAGCACACCATTGACAAAGCCTTATTAGATCTGGGAGCCAGTGTAAATTTGCTTCCATATTCACTATATGAGAAGTTGGGTTTGGGATAATTAAAGATCACACATGTGGTCTTACAGCTGGCTGACAAATCTGAAAGAAAACCCGTGGGGATAATTGAAGATGTGTTGGTTGGAGTTGACAAATTCTTCTATTCTGCTGACTTTTTGGTGTTGGACATGGAACCAAGCAAATGTGCTTCTTCCATACCTGTGATTCTAGGCAGGCCCTTTTTGGCCACTGCCAATGCTTACATACAATGCAAGTATGAAATTATGGAAGTGTCATTTGGAAACATGAAGGTTAAGCTGAATGTGTATAACACTGGCTATCAACCCTCTCTTAAAGAGGCTTGTTTTTCCATTAATGCACAAAAGAAGGTGATGCATGAAAACACACATTGGCTGTTGCAGGACAATGCTTGGTTCACAGATGGAAAACTACACTCAGGGGAGGGACACTGGCTAAGGAAAGAATCCACGAAAGGTACTGATCATACAGATGCTGTGGACCTCCCAGATCCTCCGGATTAGCCCCTACTATCCAGTATGTACCATATGTATTATAGTTTGCTGTTGTTTTAGGTGTTTATTTTTCTAGTGAAATTCTTTTTGTAATAAACATGCTATCACAAACATCAGACCATCATTTCAACCTGGCCTAAGATAATGGGAGTCTGTCCATCAGGGAAACAAATTGTAGAGCAGCACAGCAGGGAAGCCTGCTGAGTGCTGCAGCTGAGAATGCCTAGAATTATAGTTTTGTGTGGTTTTGGGAGTTGTCGATAGGTCAATTGCACTCTTCGTTAGGTCGCTATATGACTTCGACAGGAAAATTGGGGGTTTCGATACGTACTGAACATGATCGATAGGTAAAATCGACTTCTTGATAGGTCAACAAGGGAAAAATATTGATTTCGATCAATTCTAGATACCTATCGGGAACATATCATAAAGATGAATCAGGTACCCCTACACCTATCGAAAAGATGATTCCACCTATCGTGAACCTATCAAATCATCCACTTTAAAAAGCTTTGATTGTCACGCTATCGATAGGATGCATCAACCTACCGAAACCAACCTATTCATCCTATCGAAATCGTATATCATCCTGTAAATACCTATTGACATGTCATTTTTACCCCATATTGGTACCGACTACAAACCCTAGCTCTCTTCCTCATTTTTTTCCTCCCCCTTCTCTCTGCTATATACCACAGAAATCGTCATCTATTCAGTCTACCACTTTGCCAGTACATTTTGCTAGCACAAAGGAGCATTTTGCCTCGGATTTTAGAGAAATTGGAGCTATAAATTGAAACATCTGGAAGAAAACCTAGGATTTTAGGGTAAGTTGTCTTTCTGCTTCCCTCCGTCATTTTCCTAGCAACCCATTCCACATTTTCACTAGATACTGTTCCATTTTCAAAAGCAAAAATGGCCGATTTTGAAGAAACCCTTGCTGACCTGTTTCAACAAACAACTTCCACCCCTAAATCTGCCAAGAAAGCAAAGCCTCCCACCAAACCACCTACAAAGAGGAAGCTCTCTGAAGGGACACCCAAGAAGGCCCATAAAGCAAAGAAAGCCAAATCCATTGAAATTCAGGAGACTGTGGTAGAAACACCTTTAGAGAGAGCTGCCCCCGCTGCGGATATACCTTTGCCCACCCTTCCAGTTGAGTTAACTACTCCTAATAAATTTGTGGATACTTTGAGTCTTATCTCTGAGATAAATTTTGACCTGGCATACTTTGCCAACATTGGGGAGTGCCACGGGACATTGAACTATTTGAAGAAAGAAGGTTTGTTACCCCTGCTTTTGCCTTTGAAGGAAATGGTTTATCCCAGGCTGGTGAAATTGTGGTATCAAAACCTGACCAAGAAGGTGGTACCTGGGACTGAAGATGCACTTGAGATTTTGATTGATGATTGGAAGTTTATTGTAGACTACAAAGACATTGGGATGGCTTTGGGAGTCCCATATCAATTTGACTCCACCAGAGCAAAGGGAGCACCTATTTGGGCTTCTTTTAGGGAAATGGCGAAACAACTCAAATGGTATTGTGGGCTCTGGTGAATCTCTAATGAGAAGAGACCTCCCTCCTACCTTAAGACTCATGGACACCATTTTGAGGAAAAATGTCTATGTCACTGGGCATTTGCAAGAGCGGAGGGCCCCATTAGTGGAAGCATTATACCATTGTTCAAAATGGCAATTTGTGAATGCACCCAAGTTGATTTTTGAAGCAATGGGGGACATTAATGACAAGGTGCTGAAAAGGCAAGCTTTTGCAAAGGAAGGAGGTCTGCCCTTCAGTCGACTCATCACATGTTTGCTGAAGGCTGAGAAATTTGCAATCAAGAAAAATGAGCCAGTGGAGAAGGTGACCCCTAAGGTATTTGCAAAGAGGGCATGGTCCACAAGCCTCACATTGATGCAAAAAAATAAGTCAGCCGGAGTGGAGGAGGTTGACACACCCACTACAATAGCAGCAGATCTCCCTGCTGAAATACCCTCATCCACCCTTCCACCTACCATACTTGTCCCATTACCCACCCCTCCACCCACATTGCTCTTTCCCTTTGTATCAATTCCTCTTCCAATAGGCCCCATTCCAACCACCTTTGAACCAGTTTTACATTCAACGACCACTTAGGTCTTCCCACCTGAAATCCTTGGCCTTCTTCCATTTTTAGAGCCTACCTCTACCATACCATCTCCACCCACTGAACAAACTCTTCTCCATACACAGGATGTGGACCAGTTCACCACTACTAGATTCACTGCCGTCATGACCTCCATTGTGGAAGATGTGGCTCATGAATACACCCCACTGCCTAACTCCCCACACCCTACTCCCCTGTATTTTAACCATGCGCCCTCTTCTCCCTTCTATCCTGTCCAAACACCTACCCCTTCTACCCCCACCATGCCTGACACCCTCACTTAAATTCTATCCCTCCTCCAGTCCATTCAATCCTAATTAACCATCAACACCGACAACCAGACCCTCATGAGCTCATGCCTCCACTTAATTCAATCCACACTTATCCCATCCTCTCCCGCCCCTCAACCCTCTCACATATCCCCTCCTGCTTCACCCATACCTACCCCACACCCTGTTGCTGCCCAGTCTGAGGAGGTAGCAGCACCAGCCCTCTCCATACTTTCCTCACCACCAGCCACTTTACCCTCATCACCAGATCTACTTGCCTCTGCAGTAGCTGAATCCCCTCTACCCCCCACCACCTCCCAACCTTTATTCCAAGATGCCTCCACCCAAACTGATCCTTGTGAGGTTCTGGACTCTTCCACCCCCTCCTCTTCTTCCACTCCACCCCCTTCCTTGCCCATCATCCCCATATCAAACATCTACATTCCTCCTTACCTCACCCACCTCTATGCCATGAGAGACAACCCCTTCATCCGAAGAGATGTCCTGCATGGTATGGCAGCCCTCCGTACTCACTTGGAGGTTTCGTATGAGGAAAGGATTGCCCTACTGGAATTGGAGTAGAGGATCCAGTTGCGTGATATCTCGAAAGGATGGAAAGAAATTTTCACTCGTTATCACTCAGCCAAATTGCTTGCTGAAGCGCAGACGTGCATTGCTGATTTTGAAAAGAAGAATGCTGATGTTTTCAAGCAACAATTAGCCAGCTCCAAGGAAGTTCTTAAGGCCACTCAGGAACTTGCTGAAACAAACGAACTCTATGCTAAAAAGAAATTGAGGTACTGGAGAGGAAGATTGTTGTGATGCTTTCCCAGTCTTATCAACCAGCTCCTCTATCTTCAATTCCTCCAGACAATCCCCCCTCCACCCAACCTCCTCCATCCTCTTCTACCACTCAGCCTACTGCTCCACCACCTGCTGATGCCCCCACAGAACCTATTCCTTCCCCACCTGTACCTACTCCCCCTAAAACCAAGAGGACTCCCGCAAAGCGAAAGATCTCCGCCACAAGACCATCCTCTGCTTCCACTCACAAAAAAGGGAAGCAGCCTGCTACCCACTCTGAAGAAGTAGCCCCCACAAAACCCACTCCCCCTCCAGTCGCCCCTTCCACTTTGCTTTCCAAGAAAGAGAGACGAGAAGCTGCTGCAGCCTTGGGACTTGATGCCTCTACCCTCTTTCCATCTGATTCTGATTTAGATGACTGGTCCACTCCACTTGTTGCTTCCACTAAAAAGAAAAAGCAACATGTTGCCCAGCCCAAGGAAGCACCCAAGAAGCCTACCAAATAGCCTCAGCCAACACCCAAATCCCCTTTATCAAAGGCTGAGTTAAAAAATCTTCAAGATTTATACGATTGGCCTGATGATGCATGTAAATAACTGTAGTTTAGTTTTTCTTCTATGCCTTTTGTACACATTTTTGCTGCTTATAGAGAAATTTCTTCCTTGTACTGTCTTTCTCTTGTCTTGTTTTCTTTTCTATTTTTCCTATGCTATACTCCACTACAATAAATAGTGAGGATACTGTTTAGTTTAGGTTTGGGGGTGTGGCATGTATGCCAATAAATTAGTTAATTTCAGTACAGCCAGGTATAAAAACGAGTTTGAGAAAATAAAGTGAACTCTCACCTAATTCAGAATACTTTTTAGAATTGAAATAAGTTGCAGTTTTAGCATTGTTCATGAAGTGAATGTCAACAAATTTTGAAAATATAAATTGATGTTTAGTGAACTTGAAAGGAAAGAAAACTGTGAGGATACCCTCCAGAAAATTTGATGGAAGGCCATAACCAGTGAGACTTGGGCCTGCAAATTTTTCTTTGAAGAGTGCTGTGGAAAAATTTCTTCTGCTCTGAGGACTGACGAGACCTAATCTTGACTACTAGAAGTTAGGCACATCCAAGTTGAAACAACTTGACAGCATTCATGACATGAAGGACATGAAGTAAGGGCATCCCTTGGACAGTTTGAGCCTAAAATTTTCCCACCTTTGAACTGCCCTTGATACACACCACTTGAGCTTTAAAATCTCAGCTTTTCTTTGATAAAAATTAGAAAGTTTGAACCCAAAACCCCTGACCCATTTCAGCTCACCCTCAATCTGAGGAATTCAAAAAATAGGAGGAGAAGTGAGGTCTGAGGTGCAAGGTTCGATGTTTGGTTAAAAGAAGAAGAAAGTATATTTGAAGACTAGTGTGATGTATAGTTGTGGCATCCCAATCCATAATATATATATATATATATATATAATATATAATAAAAAAAATAGAAAAGCAAAAAAAAAGAAAATTATAGAAAAAGAATGAGAAAGAGAAGTCATTTCATTGAAAGATTGAAATGAGGATTAGAAACTGATCACCTTAAATCTAAAAGTTCAAGAAGTAAATGGAATTATACTGAAATGAAGAAGGTACCATGACCACCTCCTTACCTTGTTGATTTCCCAATTTTGAATCCCATTTTACCCGTTTTAGCAACTTCACCCATAAGCCACATTACAACCCAATAAAAAGTCCCAACTGATCTGAAATGGATTGAGTTGTCACGTGGAGATGATGATTTGTTTGATCTATGGTGAAAAGAATTAGAAAATTTCAGAATGTAGAGCAATGCCTATGCTCATGCTTGCAGTCCTATTTGAGGGCTGTAACTGCTCTTGACCTGTGTGAAATGATACACCCTTCTATTCTTGTTATGAGTGAATAGCCCTGGTGAGAATTGGTCTTGCAATCCAATTTGACAGGAGTAGTATCAGCACATAAAGCTTAAATGAATGGTGAGCTTGTTGAGAACCAGAAAATACCTTTCTCCACCCTTTAACCTAGGCCTTGATAGACCCTTGAGAGAACTAAATAAGTGTTTTAAGTGCTTGTGTTACAACTAACAATAAAGACAGGCTTAACCATGAAAGCAGCTTAAAAGTGCCAAAAAGATGATAATCCATGTCGATCCAAAGGAAGAAAGAGAAGGGACAACCTCACTAGTTGTTAAAAGGCCTGAACTGAAGAGGCAAAGACCTGGTCTCAACCCAGAAAAGAAATGTGGAGCAATTCGAATAGAAAAATGCACTACAGAGTGCTTTTCGAAAAGAATCTGAACTTTTCGAAAAGAACCTAAACTCTGCGAAAAGAACTAAAAGCTCCAGGCTTAGTTTTCGAAGAGCACCTGAACTCTTCGAAAGGATGATTGACCGTTTCGAAAAGAAGAGAACTCCTTTCGAACAGAACTTGAACATTGCGAAAAGAGCTTCAGGAGTCACAGTACCTTGCGAAATGTCCCCTAAACTATGCGAAATGGTATTCTGGAGATTCCCAGCTTTTGCAAGGGTAATTCAGTAATCTTTTTCACGCATCCCAATGCATTTAAAAACCTAGGGACATTCCAGAAGATTCTAAGCATCAAGCGAAGGCATATTCCACCCCATGTGAGCACCCAGAGATGAAATAACTTGGCGGGAACTTCTAGAAGCGCTAACAGATTTTCAAAATCCATAACAGAATTGATGCTTATGTCGCCTGATTGGCTGAACCAGATCGAGCAATTCTGATTGGCCAGAACAAATTTGGATCCTTGTGCTCGACTACCATTGGTTGATACAGATCTGAGCACTTCTGATTGGTCGATATGCATCTGAGCTAGACCTGGGGAAAACTATAAATAGATGAACCATTTGCCCAATTTGGGCATCCAAATTTTGAGTTTCATTCCTATTCCCCCATTTCCAAATCAGATAGTTTGGCTGAAATCCCTGTAATAGCCTCACTTTTACCTGCAAAGTGAGAGCTGTGAGATACTTCTGTAATTCAAAAGAGAGTTGTATTCAAGACTACAAATCTGAGAGCTATTTAAGCTATGCTCTGTAATTGTAATGGTGAATTTGAAAAGGTTGCTATAAACCGTACATTCTCAATTGGACTCATGTTAAGGGTTCCCTCTGATCTCCTTATTGCATTAGACTCCTTTAGATTTACTGTTTTTCATGCAATTTCTCTTGATTCATTAACCCTATGGGAATTAGTGTTTGTAACCTAATCTCTCACAGAATTTGTAGTGATGTTTCTTGTTCTAAATTAAGGGTTTAAATTAAAGACTATTGGATGGTCTGTGGCCATTGAAGTGGACAGACCATAGCCATAAGCCTAAATCTAATCCTTGAGTTAGATTTATTTCTCTTACATCTGTGCTTGTAGCCAGATGAAGATTGGATCATTTCTCATTTGATCTGCAGTCATTCTCATTGTGTTTCAAAGACCAAATCAAAGTTAGATATTATTTCTCCATTTTTATAAGTTTACATCAAAATTCCCCCAACTCAGATCTGGATCATTTAGTTTAACTTTTACTTTTATCATTTAGTTAATGTGACAAATTCAACCTCCCATCTTATGTGCTTTATAGACAGGATAAGAGGCCAGATCTGGTTGCTCAGATCTGGAGGTTTATCTTGCATTTTAAACGAATTCTCTATGGATGATCTTTTACTCATTTACATTTAAAACTTGCTACAATTAGCCCTGATCTTGCAGGCTAATTCACTTCTGTCTGTGCTGATATTTCTTTACCCACCCTTTTTTATATTCCAGAATCAGTATAACTTAGCAATTGCAAATTTGTTTTCAAAACACAAATAAATCATGCACACTTAGAGGAAACAACAAGTTTTTGGCGCCGCTGCCGGGGAATTTGTTTTAAAATAGGTAGACCTAAGTTTTCATTTTTATTTTTACATCAGCACTAAACTATTCTATTGTTTATATCTGTGCAGTTATTCATATCCATTTTGAAGGAGGGAAACTCCTTAAAAAGGAATTCTGAAGGTTTGCTGTGAATAATCTGATTATCTGTTCTGTGTTGTATGTTTGGTAGGAGGACTCTCAGCCCTGAGATTGTCCCTCTGAATTTAGAAGTTGAAAGGCTATTACGAACCAGACAAACAACACAGAATTCTGCTGAAACAGTTACTATGGGTGAAGAACTTCGACTTTTGAGGGATTACTTTGCACCTGGTGCTTATAATTCTCCCTTTTGCATTCAATTTCATACTGTTGAAGGAAATTATGAGATCAAATGATCGACTATCCAAATGCTTCTTTCCTTCCATGGGTTGAGTAACGAAGATCTATACAAACATGTGGATGAATTCTTGGCTCTTTGCACCACATTCAACATAGCTGGACTTGGTCCAGAGGCAACCAAGCTTAGGCTCTTTCCTTTCTCATTAAAGGACAAAGCTAGAGCATGGTTTTCTATGTTAGCACCAAATAGTATCACTTCTTGGAATGATTTGCAGTGTCAATTTTTAGCCAAATACTTCCCAATGTCTAAAACAAGCCAATTGAGATAAAGTATCATTTCCTTTTCACAAAACTCAACTGAAACTTTCCATGAAGCATGGGAAAGATTTAAGGAACTTTTAAGGCAATGTCCTCATCATCAAATTTCCAGATGGCAGCTGGTTCAAAGCTTCTATCAAGGAATTGATCAAAAAGGCAAGAATATGGTAGATGCTTCCGTTGGAGGCACTTACTTGCAAAAAACAGTTGAGGAGGTTTGGGACTTATTTGAAGTAATTGGTGAAAACTCAACTCAACAGGATTCTCTGTCAAGAGATATTAAAAATTCTGCTAGGTTGAACAATCAGCAAACCACCAAAGGAAAGATTTATGAGGTGAATGAGTTGGAAAGAAAGATGGATAATTTAACCACAAAGTTTGATAGATTGATGGACTCACTTAAAAATCCAATGGTTGCAAGAGTAGAGGAGGCATGTCTGATATGCCAGTCCCCTACTCATTCAATTGACCAATGTCTTGCTGCACCACAGTTCCCAGACCTAGTGGTGGAACAAGCTCATCTTAATCATTTGACGGATGCACGATCAATTGAATATCCATGGAGAGGGCACCCCAATTTAAGGTGGAGCCAGGGGAATTATCAATCACAACAGCAGCAGCAACAAAAGAACCAAATGCCTTTCAAAACTGCGCAGCCTTATCAGCAGAATTTTTATGGCAAGCCAAATTTTCAGTAGCCCATTCCACAACAACCTGTGCAGCAATCTGCTCCCGTTCAAATCCCTTCCAGGTCCCCTTCTTTTGAAGATCAAGTCTTAAATTCACTCCAGAATTTAGGATCTTTAACTCGGACTGTGAACTTTCACAGTCAGAGCATAAAGAAGATTGAAGAAACATTGGGTCAACTTTCAAATACTTTGGCCAAAAGAGAGGAAGGAAAGTTACCCAGCCAACCTTTGAACAATCCCAAAGGACAGTTCATGGTTGGAGAAGCTTCCATTTCACATGAAGAAGTAAAAACTGTCACAACTTTGAGAAGTGGAAGAACTATAAATAACAAAGTGGGTACTGAAAAAGAAAAAAGTGAGGAAAATGATAAAGATATGCAGCAAGAGCAGCATAATGTTAGCAGTGGGGTTGCTGATGTACCTCAGAAAAATCAAACAAATGAAAAACAAAAAAATCAAAAAGATTCTGATAATGCTTCTAAAGCTGTAGATGAAGGACTAGTTCCTCATTTACCATTTCCTCATGCAATGAAATCTGTATTCCCTTTTGATAAAGAGAACACAAAAATAGATGAAATGATGGAGACTTTCAAACAAGTTAAGATAAATCTACCTTTGCTTGAAGCAATCAAACAAATTCCAGCATGTGCAAAATTTTTGAAAGATGTTTGCACTCACAAAAGACAGTCTAGGATACAGTTATCCAAGAAGGTCTTTGCTGTGGAAAGAGTTAATCAGGTGTTGTCTATTGCCACACCTCCTAAACTTCAAGATCCTGGAATCCCCACAATCCCTTGCATTATTGGGGAACATACCATTGAAAAGGCTTTATTAGATTTGGGTGCTAGTGTCAACCTACTTCCATATTCTGTATATGAGAAACTAGGTTAGGGAGAATTAAAACCCACTCATGTAGTGTTACAACTAGCAGACAGATCTGAAAGAAAGCCAGTTGGGATGATTGAAGATGTATTGTTGGGAGTAGATAAATTTTTCTATCCTGCTGATTTTCTAGTTTTGGACATGGAACCTACCAAAAGCAAAACTTCCATCACTGTCATTTTGGGAAGACCATTCCTGGCTACAGCAAATGCTTGCATTCAATGCAGGTCTGGTATTATGGAAGTCTCTTTTGAAAACATGAAAGTAAAATTAAATGTTTATAATGTAGTCACCTGACCTCAATTGACTGAGGAATGTTTTCATGTTGATCTATTGGATGAACTGGTAGAAGGGACTTTACAACAGTTTCTGCAGTGTGAAGATTTCACCACAGATTCTAAAGATGCTTGGGGAAATTCCGAGGAAGAAACAGTTTGTACCTCAAAGTCTGAGGAAGTAAATGTTGTGCAAGGAACTCATAATCAATCATCAAGTTTCTCTTCTTGGAAACCTGCTACTCTTCCCCTTCCACAAACAGCTAAGGTACCTTTGTTACCTTCTTTTCTCAGCCCACCTGATTTAGAATTGAAGCAATTGCCAGAAAATTTGAAATATGTATATTTAGGAGATCATAAATCATTGCCTGCGATTATTTCTTCCTCCCTCACAAAGGAGCAGGAGGAAGAGCTGTTGATTATTTTGAAACAACATAGAAGGGCAATTGGCTGGACTATTGCTGATTTGGGAAGAATCAGTCAAATTTTGCATGCATAAAATCCATTTAAAGAAGATGCAAGGCCTTCTAGGAAATGCAAAGGAGGTGAACCTCATATGCAAGAAGTGGTCATGAAAGAGGTTGTTAAGTTGTTGGATGCAGGGTCATTTACCCCATTTCAGATTCAAATTGGGTGGCACCTACATGTGGTACCTAAGAAATCTGGGATCACTGTTGTAACCTCAGATTCTGGTGAGCTTATGTCAACCAGACAAACAACTGGGTGGAGGGTCTGTATTGATTACAGAAAATTAAATTCAATGACCAGAAAAGTCCATTTCCCTCTCCCATTCATTGATCAGATTTTAGATAAGTTAGCAGGAAAAGCTTATTACTATTTTTTTGATGGTTACTCTGGTTACAACCAGATTCCTGTGTACCCACAAGATCAGGAAAAGACCACATTCACTTGCCCTTTTGACACTTTTGCCTATAGGAGAATGCCTTTTGGTCTTTGTAATGCTCCTGCTACCTTTCAAAGATGCATGTACTCCATTTTCTCTGATATGATTGACCAATTTATGGAGATTTTTATGGATGATTTTTCAATCTACGGAGACAGTTTTTCCCAATGTTTACATCATCTCAAATTGGTGCTATAGAGATGTGAAGAAACCAATCTAGTTTTGAGCTGGGAGAAGAGCCATTTCATGGTCACCCAAGGCATTGTCCTTGGCCATGTTGTTTCCCACAAGGGCATTGAGGTGGACAGAGCAAAAATTGATTTAATTGCGCATTTACCACCTCCCAAAACTGTTAAACAGATCAGAAGTTTTCTAGGTCATGTTGGATTTTACAGAAGGTTCATTAAGGACTTCAGTAAAATAACCAAGCCTCTTTGTCATTTATTGTGCCAAGCTGTCCCTTTTGTTTTCAATAATGAATGCATGAAGGCATTTGAATTCTTAAAAAACTGTTTAATTTCGGCTCCAATATTGCAGTCTCCAGATTATTCACTACCTTTTAAACTGATGTGTGATGCATCAGATTATGCTTTGGGAGCTGTCCTTGGACAGAGAAAGGATAAGCTGCCTTATGTCATAGCTTATGCTAGTAGATCAATGATTGATGCACAGCTCAATTACACAACAACTGAGAAGGAGCTACTGGCAATTGTTTTTGCTTTAGAGAAATTCAGGTCATATGTCTTGGGTTCACAAATAGTGGTGTTCACTGACCACTCTGCCTTGAAATACCTTCTGTCTAAGAAGGACACCAAACCAAGATTAATCAGGTGGATCCTCCTATTACAGGAATTTGATTTACAGATCAAAGATAAAAAGGGTGTGGAGAATGTGGTGGCTGATCACCTGTCTAGAATTTTAACTGCTGAGATTAATAGGCTGCCTATCAATGAATCTTTCCCTGATGAACAACTTTTTGCTATTAGTATACACACCCCTTGGTTTGCAAACATAGTCAACTTTTGGCTACTGGAAGAATTCCTCAACATTGGAATAAAATGGATAAAGATCTTTTCTTCTCAAAGGTTAAACATTTCATCTGGGAAGATTCTTATCTGTTTAAGAGTTGTGCAGACCAAATAATAAAAAGATGTGTCCCTGACCAAGAATTTCATAGAATACTTTCTATGTGTCATGAACAGGCCTGTGGAGGTCATTTTAGTGGAAAATAAACTGCTGCAAAGGTTTTGCAGTGTGGATTTTATTGGCCTACACTTTTCAAAGATGCTCTGCAGCACTGTAAGTCTTGCCAGAACTGCCAGAAATTGGGCAGCATTTCCAAGAGAAACTCAATGCCTTTACAGCCTATTTTGGTAGTTGAATTGTTTGATATTTGGGGGATAGACTTCATGGGTCCCTTTCCTCCTTCCAATGGGTGTAATTTCATTTTAGTAGCTGTGGATTATGTATCCAAATGGGTTGAAGCCACAGCCACTAAAACCAATGATCACAGAGTGGTTCTTAAATTTTTAAAGGATCACATTTTTTCCAGGTTTGGTTTTCCCAGAGCTATTATCAGTGATGGGGGAAGCCATTTTTGTAATAAACATTTTGAAACTTTATTGAAAAAATACTCTGTGACTCATAGAGTAGCTACTCCATATCATCCACAAACCAGTGGACAAGTGGAGATTTCCAATAGAGAAATCAAACATATACTGGAAAAGACTGTGAAGAAGGACAGAAAGGATTGGTCCTTTAAGCTGAATGATGCATTATGGGCATATAGGACAGCCTATAAAACCCTAATTGGCATGTCCCCATTCAGGTTGGTCTATGGCAAAGCATGCCATTTACCAGTGGAGTTAGAATATAAAGCCTTTTGGGCTATTAAAACATTGAACATGGATCTGACTACTACTGGTAATCACAGGAAATTGCAACTTGCTGAGTTGGAGGAGCTGAGAATGGATGCATACACAAATTCAAGATCTTACAAAGAGAAAGTCAAAGCCTTCCATGATAAAAATTTGTTGAGAAAATTGTTCACAGCTGGCTCTAAGGTATGGTTATTTAACTCAAAACTTAAGTTTTTTCCTGGAAAGCTGAGATCCAGATGGGAAGGGCCATATACTATCATTCATGCAGCTCCTTCTGAAGCTGTTGACATTTTAGATCCAAGTAATGGAAGAATCTTGAAAGTAAATGGTCAGAGGCTCAAACCATGCATTGAAAATACCCAGGAGCCTGTGCTGCTATCTATCATCAAGAGCCTCCCCAAATCTGATGGTATACAACTGTACAATATGTTTCTATTCCATAATTTTTGCTTAGTTTTCTTTTTCTCTGTTTTTTTATATTTGTTCTCTTTTCGCAAGGTTTAAATATGAGAAAAGTTAAGTCGCAAAGTAAAAATCGTTGTTTCGCAAAGTTCAATTTACTTTTCGAAAAGAATCTGGATTTGTAATGAACTGCTCGAAAGCAAGGATTTGCTTTTCGAATAGTTGTTTCTGAAGCCATTTTCTTTTCGAAAAGTTATTTCTGAAGCTATTAGCTTTTCGAATGGTACTGATGCCATTCTCAGTTGTAAAAAGGTCTGTTTTGGAACTTTTCGAAAACTTAAAAATGACTTTGCGAAATTAACTTTGAGCATATGTAAACCCTTTCGAAGTAAGGGTTTCATATTCGAAAGCTTTCTGAGAACATCCTGTTCCACAGAAACCCCATTTCTTTCTTTCCTTGCGTGATTTTAGAATTTAGCCACACTTTTCTTCACATTTGTTCGATCATTTGAGCTTTAAGAGAAGGATTTTAGCTTCTGGTCTGGTGGATTTCAGCAAGCAAGCAATATGTTCAACCCAAACCCTAGATTTCGGTATTTTTCTGCGAATTTCCTCTGTTTATCATTTGCAAAGTTTGATTTTGTGTCAGCATTTGTTGTGGGCATTTTTATACACAACTTTAGAATGGGGAAAGCAGAAAAATCATTGGCTGCCATGTTCCCAAAATCTTCTACTAAGAAAATTAGCAAACCTACCCCAAAAGGAAAAACCAAAACTTCAGCCAAAAGAAAACTATCAATGGATAGAGCGGATAGGATTGAGAAAGAGAAGAAAGTTAGACATGAGGAACCCATCCCTGCAGCTGCTAGTCCTGAGCCTGAGCTTCCTCCTCTGCCTATGCATTTGGTACTGCCAAATCCATTCATTGAAGCTCAAAAGCTGATTCATGAGCTTATTGTGGACGAAACTTTTTTCGTTAACAAACTGGACTGTCAGCTATCTTTAAGATACATGAGGGATGCCTCACTAAGCAAAATCCTTACCCCTCTGCCAGAGAAAATTTATCCGCGAATGGTGAAATTATGGTACCAAAACCTGGTAAAAGTAATAGAAAAAGATGCTGATGTCCCTACTCTTGTTAACTTTATTGATGATTATGATCTAACTGTCACATATGAAGACATTGGGAATGCTTTGGGGATACCTTTTCAATTTGATCCTTCTGGTCCATTGGTTGCACCAGAAGCAGCCTCCTTCAGAGAAATGGCTGCACATTTAACCCAAGGGATCGTTAGTGGGATACCCATAATGAGGAGAGACCTAGCACCTCAATTTTATTAATGGATTCAATTTTGAGAATTTTTTATGTCACGCACGACCAAGAAAGGAGGACACCAATTTTAGAGGCTCTCTTTCATTTTTCTAAGGGCGTTTTTCAATGCCCCTATGTTAATTTTCAAGCCGTGGTGATATTAGTGTCAAGTTGAAAAGGAGCGTAAATTAGGAATCCCATTTGGTAGACTGATCACAGCCCTACTAAGAGCTAAGTTTGACATTGATGATCAGGAGCCATTTGAAGTCATAGCCCCTCATACTTTTGGGGAAAAGGCTTGGACTACAAGCCAAGCAATGCTGAAAAGACTGAGAGAGGAAGGTGAGCCTGCACCTGCAATTGCTACTGAACCTGCATTTGCAGTTGTTAGTGGACCTGCCATACATGAACCTGCCCCTGCAGCTCCCTTAGAAATGGCTTTGCCAGACCCTGAGGTGACCAGCTCTTTAGCTGCACCCATTCTTGAAGAAGCTGTCCTTCCTATGGTGACCAGCTCTTCAGCTGCACCAATTCTTGAAGAAGTTGGCATTTTACCCTCCTCACCTAGTCCAGCTCCTGCCACTTCACCTATTCCAGCTGTCCCATCTCCCATACCCACCATTATCCCAATTGCAGATTCCCCCTCCACACCAACCACTCCAACCATACTCAAACCACCAATTTCTCCCACCAATGCCCAAGACTTGGCCATAGATTTTATTGAACAATCTCCTTGCACTCGTCTTCTCCAAAGCCTCTCAAGTTCACCTACTCCTTCAGCCCACACAGCTGAAGTATCTCATACCCCTGAACCTGAGCCTTTCACTACAGAGGCTTATTCCTCATTGATGGGGTCTATTTTTGAAAATGTTGGGCTTGAACCTGTCCCTATACCTGACCCTCCTCATTTCACTCACTTACCTACTTCTCCTTCTGACCATTTCACCCATTGCACCTCCACCATCCACTTGGTTTTACCCATTACCTATGCATACCTCCCCCACACCTGAATCTATTAGCCAAATACTTACCTTCCTCCAATCCATCCAAGCCCAACTACAGATCAACATAGATAATCAGTCTGTGACCAATGTCCTTCTCCAAACCTTAGCCTCCACATCCCACACAACTACCATAACCACTTGTACTCATCGATGACCATGCTACCCAAACTGAACCTGAGGTAGTATTGGTTGATCTGCCCACCCTCACCACTACTGCCCATGCTAACCAAACTGAACCTAAAGTACCTCTGGTTGAGTCCCCTTCACCACTCCTCACTTTCTCTGATCAAGCCAATCAGACCGACCCTGAAGTCATCCTTCTGGACCCTTCTTCTCCCACTCCCACAGCTGGGATACCTTTAGTCCCCTACCATTCCATTCCCCTTCTCAGATTTGCCGCCCTCAAAAGGGCCATGGAAGAAAATCCATATATCTGTAGAGATGTCCTCAAGGGGTTAATTGATTTGCAAGCTTACATTAGAACCCCTTATGAAAACCAGATTCAGAAATTGGAGTTATTCATGAAATTTGAGAGAGAGAAAATGAAGGACCTGCTGGGTCAAACTTTTCAGGTGGTTAGGAGTGAGCAACACAAGGTGACCATGCTTGACCAGGAAAAACTGAGGACTACTAGACTTGCAAAGTACATTGGCCTCACCAAAAAGATCAAATCAGAGGAATACACTGAGCTGCAAAACACAATCCAGGAGAAGGCTAAATCGAGTTCAGACTCCAATACTGATTCTAGTTCTGACTCTGATAGTGACTCCAGTTCTGATCCCATTGAACCAACTTATGATATAGATTTTGACCCCAGTTATTAGATCACATTGTACTTATCTGTGTTATAAGTTTGTAATATAAAATTCTGGTTTTTCTTGTGTAATTATTGTGCATTTCTGTTCTTTCTTCTTGTCATTATAATTTTTTTTTTTTTTATTGCTTCTTTTCTTTGCTTTGGACCAGTGCGGACCCTGCTCCCCTTAGGTTTGGGGGTGTGGCAGAAATGTCAATAATTGAGTTAACATCAATGCAGCTTATGATCAGTGAAATTTCTGAAAATGAAGTAATTTAACACCTATTTTTTTTTTTTTTTTGAAAAATGAAGAAGTTAAAAACTTTTTGAAATTAATTTCTAGTGTAATTCTAATACTTTCATGAAGTGAATGTCAGAAAATTTTGAAAAGAAAATTGATGTTTTAGTAAACCTAAAAAAAGAGAAAACAGTGATGATATACCTCAGGAATTTGATAGAAAACCACACCCAGTGAGGTTTGGGCTTGAAATATATTCTTTGGAGGTATGAATTGGCAATTTTTGTTTTCTGCTCTAGGGACTGATTGAACCTGCTTACTTTCACTAGAAGTTACACATATCCAAATTGAAATATTTTAACAGCAATCATGATATTAAAGACATGATGTAAGGCCTCCTTTTGGAACAGTTTGAACTTCAAAAATCCCTACCTTTTAAAACTGCCTTGGATACTCACCATTTTGAGCTTTATACATCCAAGATTTCCTTGAAACCTCATCAACCTCATTTAGCCTAACCCTCACTTTGAGAATTCAGAAAGTAAAGGAAAGGAAGCTGAAGAAAGGAGAGTTGGGTATCAGTTTGGTAAAAAGAAAAATAATTGAAGGCAATGATGTATCAGCACAAGAAATGTGGCATTCCAGTCAATATTGCTTTGAAAAAAAAAAATTAGAGAGAAGGCATTTCATTTGAAGTTTGAAAAAGAAAGAGAAAAAGATGGCCACTTTGGCTCTGGAAATTCAAAGAAGAAGATGAAATTATGCTGAATTAAAGAAGGTGTGTTTATCACCTCCTTACCTTGACTGACTTCTCAATTTTTGAACTCCATTCCACCCCTTTATTCTTGATAAATTTCACCCATAAGCCACATTACAACCCAAGTTAAAGTCCTTACTGATCAATGATGGATTAAGCTGTCACATGGAGATAAGGATTTGTGTAATCTATGGTGAAAAGAGCAGTGAATTCAGAACTAAAAAGCAATGCCTGTGCTCATGCTTACAGTCCTATTTGTGGGTTGTAACTGCTCTTG
This sequence comes from Chloranthus sessilifolius, assembly GCA_021018995.1. NCBI lineage: Eukaryota > Viridiplantae > Streptophyta > Magnoliopsida > Chloranthales > Chloranthaceae > Chloranthus > Chloranthus sessilifolius. The sequence goes on along the minus strand of CM037593.1, from coordinate 54,879,638 downwards.
AGCTGTGTGAAATGGGACAACCCTCTTACTTACACGTTGAGTGAAAACCTGGTGAGAGTTGGGTTTAAAATCGACTTATTTGGGGTAACATCAAAGCTGGATTCTCAATTAGAAGGCAAGTTGTTCATTAATTTTTCTTATAAATAACTTTTTGACACAAATTGACTGAATGGTAAAAGGAATTACAGTAGAATTTTAGTTTTGAACTGATGTTTTCTTGAAAATCTTCTTCTGACATAGTGATGCGGTGTGAATAATCGATTGGATGAAAGTTTGCTTTTAATGTAATGCATTGATCTTAACTGATTTATTGGCGAAGTTTGTGGGTACCTTCACTGAAAACCCTCAGGAGACTTCACTCCTCCACTAGGGATCACCTAGGGGTTTAAAAGGCTTGTTGTATATGCTAAATGCAACTGTGTTCCCTACAAAAGTGGCTTTTTATTCAGTTTTTTAATTTTGACTTTGCTAAGGGACTAGCAAAGCTTAGGTTTGGGGGTGTGTTGAGAACCAGAAAATACCTTTCTCCACCCTTTAACCTAGGCCATGACAGACCCTTGAGAGAACTAAATAAGTGTTTTAAGTGCTTGTGTTACAGCTAACAATAAAGACAGGCTTAACCATGAAAGTAGCTTAAAAGTGCCAAAAAGATGATAATCCATGTCGATCCAAAGGAAGAAAAAGAAGGGACAACCTCACTAGCTGTTAAAAGGCTTGAACTGAAGAGGCAAAGACCTGGTCTCAACCTAGAAAAGAAATGTGGAGCAATTTGAACAGAAAAATGCACTACAGAGTGCTTTTCGAAAAGAATCTGAACTTTTCGAAAAGAACCTGAACTCTGCGAAAAGAACTAAAAGCTCCAGGCTTAGTTTTCGAAGAGCACCTGAACTCTTCGAAAGGATGATTGACCTTTTCGAAAAGAAGAGAACTCCTTTCGAACAGAACCTGAACGTTGCGAAAAGAGCTTCAGGAGTCACAGTACCTTGCGAAAAGTCCCCTAAACTATGCGAAATGGTATTCTGGAGATTCCCAGCTTTTGCAAGGGTAATTCAGTAATCTTTTTCACGCATCCCAATGCATTTAAAAACCTAGGGACATTCCAAAAGATTCTAAGCATGAAGCAAAGGCATATTCCACCCCATGTGAGCACCCAGAGATGAAATAACTTGGCGGGAACTTCTAGAAGCTCTAACAGATTTTCAAAATGCATAACAGAATTGATGCTTATGTCGCCTGATTGGCTGAACCAGATCGAGCAATTCTGATTGGCCAGAACAGATCTGGATCCTTGTGCTTGACTACCATTGGTTGATACAGATCTGAGCACTTCTGATTAGTCGATACGCATCTGAGCTAGACCTGGGGAAAACTATAAATAGATGAAACATTTGCCCAATTTGGGCATCCAGATTTTGAGTTTCATTCCTATTCCCCCATTTCTAAATTAGATAGTTTGGCTGAAATCCCTGTAATAGCCTCACTTTTACTTGCAATTGAGAGCTGTGAGATACTTCTGTAATTCAAAAGAGAGTTATATTCAAGACTACATATCTGAGAGCTGTTTAAGCTGTGCTCTGTAATTGTAATGGTGAATTTAAAAAGGTTGTTGTAAACCATACATTCTCAATTGGACTCATGTTAAGGGTTCCCTCTGATCTCCTTATTGCATTAGACTCCTTTAGATTTACTATTTTTCATGCAATTTCCCTTGATTCATTAACCCTGTGGGAATTAGTGTTTGTAACCTAATCTCTCACAGCATTTGTAGTGATGTTTCTTGTTCTAAATTAAGGGTTTAGATTAAAGACTATTGGATGGTCTGTGGCCATTGAAGTGGACAAACCATAGCCATAAGCCTAAATCTAATCCTTGAGTTAGATTTATTTCTCTTACATCTGTGCTTGTAGCCAGATGAAGATTGGATCATTTCTCATTTGATCTGCAGTCATTCTCATTGTGTTTCAAGGATCAAATCAAAGTTAGATATTATTTCTCCATTTTTATAAGTTTACATCAAAATTCCCCCAACTTAGATCTGGATCATTTAGTTTAACTTTTACTTTTATCATTTAGTTAATGTGACAAATTCAACCTCCCATCTTATGTGCTGTATAGATAGGATAAGAGGCCAGATCTGGTAGCTCAGATCTGGAGGTTTATCTTGCATTTTAAACAAATTCTCTGTGGACGATCTTTTACTCATTTACATTTAATTGGCCCTGATCTTGCAGGCTAATTCACTTCTCTCTGTGCTGATATTTCTTTACCCTTTTTTATATTCCAGAATCAGTATAACTTAGCAATTGCAAATTTGTTTTCAAAACACAAATAAATCATGCACACTTAGAGGAAACAACAGAGCTCTGCATCAAATTTTTGAAAGAAAGGCCTTGATATGAACTGAGGGATGATGAAGAAATTACAGCAGATTTTCATGATCCAAAGGGATGCTCTCCTTGTTGAAATTCCTTTAAAGTTGCATGGTGTGAATCCATTTTATCTACTCAAACTCTGCTTTAACCAGTTACACTATGATTAACTAAATTTAATTGGAGAAGTTTGTGGGAACTTTCACTGAAAACCCTCAGGAGACTTCACTCCTCCACTAGGGATCACCTAGGGGTTTAAAAGGCTTGGTGCATATGCTAAATGCATCCGTGCTCCCTACAAAAGTGGCATTTTTAATTCGTTTTAATTCTCCTTTGCTCAGGGACTAGCAAAGCTTAGGTTTGGGGGTGTGTTAAGTGGTGAAAAATGCCACTTTTCACACTTTAACCTAACCATTGATAGACCTGTGAGCACACTAATAAGCCTCTGTCGAGTGTATTTTGTAGACAACAATAAAAGATGATACTAATCCAGAAAACCACTCAAGAATGCCCACAAAGGGGCCATCTCTCAGCACAGGATAGACCCAGTAATAGCACACTAGAGGGTAGCACATCACTGGACCCTTAGAGTGCTTGGCTGCAGCGGAATAAAGCGAAGGAAGTGAAGGCAGGCCAAAAACATCCTATCGAGGGGACATCTGAAGATTTTGATAGGAGCTAAGAGTTGAATTAGAGGAATTCGTGCAGATTGGTGAGGTTTTGTAGGATCTAAAGGCAGAAAGAAGAAGAAGTCGTGAGGATTGTGAAATTCGATAGGATTCAAGAACCTATCGAACAATTGAGAGAAAGACAGATTTCATCTTGACGAAATCTACCTGAGGAGAAAAGGGAACCTATCGAAGGGTTCCTGAACCTATCGAAAGGTCTCTAGAACCTATCGAAAGACCGCCTGAACCTAGCGAAACAGAGGTGCTATAACAAGAACCTGTTGAAGGAGTGAGAGCCATCCTATCGATGTGATGGAATGCAAAGCTGCAACCTGACGATATGGTCTCCCAACCTATCGAAGTACTCCTCTAACCTGTCGAATGCTCCAGATAAAGTGCAGTGAAGATAAAGCCTCCAAGCTCATCCTATCGAAATCTATTGAAGGAATTGGAGAACTTAGTGAAAGGTCTAAAAAGCCTTACCAGAACCTGTCGAAAGCTTCCCCAACCTATTGAAATCGTGTGCAGAACTTCTCAAAAACTCAACTATGCACATGCTGTGACTTGGTGACCTACTGCATGCAACCCGAGGTACTTGGTGACCGGCATGACAGTTCCAGAAGATGCCCTAGGAAACCCTAACAGACCCACGTGCTCTAACAGAACCCTAGCAGACTCTGAGGACCTTCTAGAAGGAAATTTTAGCGAGAAAAATAGAGGAGAAAGCTATATATAGAGACCCCCAATTGCAATTGGGGGGGGATCGAGATCTGAGCCAAATTCTGGAGATTAGAGCTTGTAGAGAAATTCTATTTTCCCTCTTTTAGCCCACAATGATTCATTAATTTCCTTGGAGTAGCGAGTAGAGAGGTTAGATCAGTAATTGTGTAAGGTTGAGAGTGCTATTGTGGGTTCACTGCTACACAGACTACAAATCTGAGAGCATTTCCATTGTAGAGTGAGTTTGATTGCAATGTAAATATTATTTATAATGCTATAATTAGATCTAAAGTTCCTTTGGTTTCATTTGGTGCTCGATCGGATTTGTGTAGAGGAGTCTGTAGATCAGCTCACTCAGTTAACTGATAGACCTCTTGGATACCATCCGATCTCCCTGGATCTGATACTCCTGTAATTCCCTGAGTCTGTGACCTTAGAATTGCAACATCTGTAGTGGTTTTAATTGTTCTGATTGATGCTTTTACTTTGGAGGAGATCCCTAGGATGATCTGTGACCATTAAAGTGGACATATCATAACCTTAAGATTAGTCCAAGAACAGGCTCCAATTGGATTCGTCTGCTGTAAATCTCTGGATCAGATAAAGTCTACAGGATGGTCTGTGACCATTCAAGTGGACAAATCATAGCCTTAAGACCAGTGAGATCCTGTTATTTCGAGTGGAGTCTTCTACCCTGCAGCTCTGCTTATAGCCAGTTGAGGGAATTGTGTGCCCTGAACCTTTGCAGCATGATTAATCTAACCTGATTTCAGTGAGACCAATTTCCAAGCTACTCTTCTCCATTTTTTGCTTTTTACTCCTTTCCCCTGCGAGATCTAGATTCCCAAACTCAATCCAAGTTAGTTTTCGTTTAATTTTAGCTTAGCTTAAGTGACAATCCCTTTCAAACCTCTCCCCTATCTTTTAGCTAACTTAGCATTAGTTAGGGTGCCAGATCTCTTACAGATCTGGAGATTCATTTCATTTTTTAACCAACCTCCCTGTGGACATTCCCTTACTCACCAACTTTTTAAAACTTGCTACAACAGACCTTGATTACTTACAGGTCTGTGTGAGTGTGTTCTGCCTAGTCTTATTAGTTATTTTAGCCCCTCTTTGAAGGGAAGGTAAACACCCCAACACCCTCATGTCCAAAGAGTCGAAATAGCTAAAAGAATAGTTCGATAAAATCTAGAAGCAATTACAGAAGATGGGTGGTGCTAAAATCCATGCCACAGACTTCACAGATTTATGCCTGTCCGCCGAGGTCCCCTTACCCCCCAAATTTAAAATGCTGGTCTTTGATAAATATCACGGGACAGGCAACCCTATTTTGCACCTTAAGTCCTACTGTGGGGGCATTGCCAATATGGCAGAGATGAACAACTCCTCATCAAAGTGTTTCAGAAAAGTTTAACCGACCCAGCTTTAAGATGGTTCACGTCTCTTGTACCGTCCATGATTAAAACATTGAAAGATCTGACCCACTTATTCCAGGAGCAATATGTCTACAACATGGACATTGAGCCACACAAGTCAGATCTAGCACGATTGAAGCAAAACCCCAATGAGACTTTCAGCGATTACTTAGGGCATTGGAGAGCAATGACAGCTCAAGTAAGAAATAGAATACCTGATGATGAGTAGATAGAAATGATTTGAAAAAATACCCTGCCAGCGATCTTAGATTTTTTGGTATACTAGCAGTAGTCCAATTTTGCTGACTTGGTAAGGAACGCCAACCTTTATGAGGACGCCATCAGGGAAGGGCGGTTAAACAAGAATGCATCCAGGGGGCCCAATAGGGTTAGGAGGTTCTCCGAGAAGAGAAATGATAGAAGAACAGGAGCAGAGGTATAGAATATTGCAAACACTCAGCCCAATAATAATAATGTAGCCCCCTTCCAATTTAAAGTAGCGCAACCAGCTACCGTCAGGACAGGGCCAGTATAGAGAGTCGGGAATGGGTAGGGAATGCAAATGACCCTAGAGAGGAGAGCCTGTTATGATCGAGTCTTTATGCCCTTGGGGCAATCCCTAAGTCTACTTTTGCCATTATTAATTGAAAATGGTTTAATAACTGTTCTCCAACCACGACCTCCTCCCAATTCGATTCCATATAATTTTTACCCCAATACTCATTGAAATTTCCATCAGGGTCCGAGTCACCCGACTGATCACTGCTTCCCATTGAAGCATGCGATCCAAGACTTAATCGATGCTGGGAAGATCATTCCCCCTGCACCACCCAAGCAAACTAGCATGCGAATATCCATCAGGTGCCTTCACCACCACACCCTACCGAAATAGTAGGTCACAGACTGTTAAGTAGTGAAAAATACCATTTTTCACCCCTAAACATGAGCCTTGAAAGACCCTTGAGAGGACTAAATAAGTGCTTTAGTGTTCATATTGCAGCTAACCAAAAAGACAGGTCCAAATCCGAAAACCAGCCTAAAATGATCAAAAAGCTGACAACGTATGTCAAGCTCAAAGAGGGAGTGAAGAAATAGCCTCATCAATGGCTAAAAAGGTCCTAAAAGAGCAAGAAAAGACCTGAAGAAGAAGAATGGAAGCTAGAGTTCAATTCGCAAAGAACTTCTACTATTCGCAAAGAACCTTGAACTTTGCGAAAAGAAGAAAACACTCCTCGAATAAAAGAATGACCTTTGCGAATAGAAGAATGACCTTTGCGAATAGAAGAATGACCTTTGCGAAACGATCTCCTGAAGCCAAAGTCCTTTGCGAAAAGATCTCCTGAAGCCAAAGTCCTTTTCGAAAAGATCTCCTGAAGCCAAAGTCCTTTGCGAAAAGATCTCCTGAAGCCAAAATGCTTTGCGAAGAGAGCTTCTGGAGCCAAATTACTTTCTTAAAAAGACCCTTAAATCCTCGAAATGGCATCGGGATTCAGACCACTTTGAAGGGTATTTCAGAAACTTTACGCGCCCCAATGCATTTTAAAACCCAAGGACATTCAAGATTCTCGAGCGAACCAAAGGCATATTCCACCCCATGTGAACACCCAAAGATGAAATTACTTATGGAACTTCTAGAAGCTCAAACAAAATTTCAAAATGCATAATGTAATTGATGCCTCTGCTTCACGATTGGTGAACCAGATCAAGCGCCTGATTGGCCGTAGCAGATCTGGATCCTGGTGCTCGACTCCTATTGGTTGATACAGATCTATCCAATTCTGATTGGTTGATACACATCTGAGCTGGCTTAGGGAAAACTATAAATAGACGAACCATTTGCCCAATTTGGGTATCCAGATTTTAGAGTTTTCATCTCTGTTTCCCCCATTCCGGTCAGAAAGCTCATCTGAACCCCCTGTAATCCCTTCTTGTAGTTTACCTTTGAGAGCCATTGTGAGTGATTTGTACTTCCAAGTTCGGATTCAAGATCAGAACTGAGGGCTCTTCGAGAAGCTCGGATCAGAAGTCTGAGGGCTCTCTAAGAAGCCGTGCTCTGTAATTGTAACGTTGGATTTTAAAAGGTTGCTGTAATTTGTGTCTTCTCCATTGGAGTCATGTCGAGGGTTCTGAATGATCACCTTAGTGCATTAGACTTCTTTAGATTCACTTACCCGCATCCAACTTCCCTTAATTCATCATCCCTGTGCGAATTAGCGTTGGTAACCTAATTCAAGCAGCATTTACAGTGATGTTCATGTTCTGAACTAAAGAATAGGCCACAACTATTGGATGATCTGTGACCATTGGACAGATCATAGCCATAAGTTGTGGCAGACAAGTCCTGCCTAAGGAATAGTTAACATAAGGGCAGCAGAATCACCTAAGTAATTAGGAAATGTATTAATTTACTTAAGAATCATGACAACTAGAAAATTTAAAATTCCTTTGCCAAATTTAGACATTCTAAACCTTGCGATATTCTACATTTCCATGATGATTACACCATAAAAACATACTGGTATTAGCACGTAGTAAGTCAAAAGGAAGAGAAAAAGGTAAAGATATACTTAAAAGCTCAAGGAAAAACCATAACCAGTGAGAATTGAGCCCATATATTTTCCATCTCTGTTGAAGAGTGACTGAGGCAATTTTTTCTGATTCAAAGGATTGGCTGAGGCATTAGATCCACTAGAAGTTAGGAAACTCTAAATTAAAACAAGTAACAGCACTCATGAAACTGAGGAAAAGATCAAGGCCTTCTTTGGACAGCTTGAACCTAACAGAACCAACCAAGAAAAATCTGCCTGTTTGTACCCCATTTGAGTCAGAATCCTACAATTCTTCATCAAAAATACTCAAAAGTACTTGAACCTATGGAACCAATTCAGCCTTCCCTCACTCGAGAATTCAGGAGGTAAAGGAGAAAGAATGAAGATGGACCATTTCAGCAACATCAAGAAAATGAAGAGAAAATACCTCAAAAACAAGCAATATGGTGACCGAGAAAAGAAGAGACAAACAATGTGAAAAAGTTGCAAAAGGCAAAAAAGGGACCTTATGTTGAAAAATGCAAGATCAAAGAAAGAACTGATCACCGTGAATGTGAGAATCTCAAAAGAAGAAGAAAGAAGCTAAACTCAAAAGGTGGAGTCATGAACCATCTCCTGCACTTCACGAGTTCTCAAATTTAAACCTCTGTTCAAACTGCCATTTCTTGAAACTTCACTCCATAAGCCAAACAAGCAAACCTAGATTAAAAGCCCTTGTGATCCAAAGTAGAGTGAGCTGACATGTGGAGATAAGAAGTGAACTAATCTATGGTCAGGAGATGTCAATGATGCCATTGCCTAAGAATCATGCCTATGCTCATGCTTACAGATCCATTTGGGAGATGTAATCGCTCTTGAGCTTGACTCAAAATGAATCCCTCAACAGAAACACTGATGAGAGTATACCCTGGTGTGTGTTTGGGTTGGAACTTGAGTACCTTAAGTATGACTTTTAACCTAATTTTTGTCCATAAGATGAGCTTATCACGACACATTTGTATGATTTTCTATGATGTCACAGATTGGAAATATTGAAACATTCATGAGGTTTATAAATGTTTAAATTCCTGTGCAAACAATAATCAAATTTTCTGTTTCATCATTGATTCAAGAGTAACTAACCTTGCTCCTTGATTGCTCATTTGATAATATTGCACTGACGTTAACTGTTTCATGGAGAAGTTTGTGGGTACCTTCACTGAAAACCCTCAGGAGACTTCACTCCTCCTCTAGGGATCACCTAGGGGTTGAAAAGGCTTGTTGCATATGCTAAATGCACCTGTGCTTCCTACAAAAGTGGCTCTTTACTTTGTTTTTTATGTTTCTTTGCTCAGGGACTAGCAAAGCTTAGGTTTGGGGGTGTGTTAAGTAGTGAAAAATACCATTTTTCACCCCTAAACATGAGCCTTGAAAGACCCTTGAGGGGACTAAATAAGTGCTTTAGTGTTCATATTGCAGCTAACCAAAAAGACAGGTCCAAATCCGAAAACCATCCTAAAATGATCAAAAAGCTGACAACGTATGTCAAGCTCAAAGAGGGAGTGAAGAAATAGCCTCATCAATGGCTAAAAAGGTCCTAAAAGAGCAAGAAAAGACCTGAAGAAGAAGAATGGAAGCTAGAGTTCAATTCGCAAAGAACTTCTACTATTCGCAAAGAACCTTGAACTTTGCGAAAAGAAGAAAACACTCCTCGAATAGAAGAATGACCTTTGCGAATAGAAGAATGACCTTTGCGAAACGATCTCCTGAAGCCAAAGTCCTTTGCGAAAAGATCTCCTGAAGCCAAAGTCCTTTGCGAAAAGATCTCCTGAAGCCAAAATGCTTTGCGAAGAGAGCTTCTGGAGCCAAATTACTTTACGAAAAGACCCTTAAACCCTGCGAAATGGCATACTGGGGATTTACAGCCACTTTGAAGGGTATTTCAGAAACTTTAGCACGCTAATGCGTTTTAAAACCCAAGGACATTCTGGAAGATTCTGAGCACGAACCAAAGGCATATTCCACCCCATGTGAACACCCAAAGATGAAATTACTTGGCGGGAACTTCTAGAAGCTCAAACAGAATTTCAAAATGCATAATAGAATTGATGCCTCTGTTTCTTGATTGGCTGAACCAGATCAAGCGATTCGATTGGCCGTAATGATCCGGATCCCGTGCTCGACTCTATTGGTTGATACAGATCTATCCAATTACGATTGGTTGATACACATCCGAGCCGGACTTAGGAAAACTATAAATAGACGAACCATTTGCCCAATTTGGGTATCCAGATTTTAGAGTTTTCATCTCGCTTCCCCATTCGGCCGAAGCTCATCCGATTCCCTGTAATCCCTTCTTGTATTTTACCTTTGAGAGCCATTAGTGTGATTTGTACTTCCAAGTTCGGATTCAAGATCAGAATCGAGGGCTCTTCGAGAAGCTCGCATCAGAAGTCCGAGGGCTCTCTAAGAAGCCGTGCTCTGTAATTGTAACGTTGGATTTTAAAAGGTTTTGTAATTTGTGTCTTCTCCATTGGAGTCATGTCGAGGGTTCTGAATGTTCACCTTAGTGCATTAGACTTCTTTAGATTCACTCACCCGCATCCAACTTCCCTTAATTCATCATCCCTGTGCGAATTAGCGTTGGTAACCTAATTCAAGTAGCATTTACAGTGATGTTCATGTTCTGAACTAAAGAATAGGCCACAACTATTGGATGATCTGTGACAAATCATTGCCATAAGTCTAAACCTATTCCTTAATTCGGATTTATTTCTCTTACATCTGTCGGTAGCAGGATGAAGATTGAATCGCCTGTGGAACTCTGATTCTCCATTAAAATTCAGAGGTTAAAGTACATGAAGCTATTATTTCTGCATTTGTTTTATTTTAAACATCTCCCCAACTCGGATCTGGATCATGTAGTTAGTTCTTTTCTTTATTTGCTTATAGTTAAATGTGACACAATCCAACACTCTCTTTTATCTATTCTTTATTTTAGATAATTATAGAGCCAGATCTGGTAGCACAGATCTGGAGGTTTATCTCTCATTTTAGACAAACTTCTCTGTGGACGATCTTGAAATACTTACTTTTAAAACTTGCTACAATTGGCCCTGATCTTGCAGACCAGTGTTAGCCCCAATGTGCTGATATCCCTTTCATAAGTTAACATCCATATAATTTAGCATTCTTTAATTCTTTAATTTTTGATTTATAATGCACACAATTATGGCACACTTGGAGCAACAACACAGACCCACCATAGGGATGGTAGAGGAACTTGAAGAAGAATTAGAGTTTGATTTGTCAGACTTCATTTGTAATCAAGAAATGTTTGTGGCACCAAGGCAGAAAAATCTTGGAGAAGGAACTATTGGGGTGATTGAACCCCTAAATTTGGCATATTACTTTCCCATCCCTACATTGCAGACCGAACCCCTAGATCTTAGGGCCTATTTTCCACCACCCACCCCCATTAACTACGTACAAATAAATGCATATTAACCATATTCCACCACCCCCTTAACTTACCCAATAAGCCATCAGGTCCCCCAATCTTCCACCTGCACCAGTCAGTTATCCATTGCCTACGCCCACCCCATTACCCCTGGTTCAACCACCCGTAAACTCCACCACCCCCATCAATTACTTAATGGTCAATCAAACCCCCAATCCACCTGCACCCATTAGCTACCAATGGCCTACGCCCACCCCATTACCCTCGATGCGACCACCGTTAAACCTCACCACCCCTACCTGGCCTAATTTTGCCACCCACCCATTCTTCACTGAGGTAAACCAAGTCTTACCTACCTTGCCCGAGCCATCAGCACACGCATGTCGAGAGCCAACAACCCTACCATTCCAGATCATGGGGCCAACCTATGATCCTCATCAGGTCCCGTTGAGCTATGAACAGACCATTACTAATGTCGGCAATAGTAGCAGGGAAGGGGCCATAGACTTCGTTACCAGATTGGGAAAGATCTTGAAACATCCCAAGGTAGCAACAACAACAGCAATAACAAAAGCAACAATTGTAGCACCAACACAATCGGAGGGAAAGAAAGATAGTCCAGTCCACCCGTTTGAAAAGATGAGCAAGGAGCACATCCTTGAGACCCCAACTAAGAAATATACTGGCCCATATCACTGTCTGGGATCTATTAAATATGTCCCCACTCCATTTTCAAGCTTTAATGGGAGCGTTAAAGAATGCCCATGTATCCCAGCAGGTGAGCCCAGATGAAGTTGGGCAAATAATTGGACAAGTAATTGCACCCAATGTCATTTCATTTTCGGACACAGATCTGCCGGAGGAGGGAAACAATCATGCTAAATCCCTCAATATTACTATTGAATCTGAGAACATGATAATTCCCTTAGTTCTAATTGATAATGGGTCAGCTCTGAATGTGTGCCCGCTGCGGACGGCCACCAAAATCAGTGTGGACCCTTGTATGTTGAGGCCGACAAGAACAAGAGCTTGGGGTTTTGATAACACAAGAAGAGAAATAATGGGAGAGGTCAACCTTGAGTTAGTAATCGGGCCCATGACCTTTTCCATACCTTTCCAAGTGATGGATATCAAATCTTCATTTAATCTGCTAATAGGACGCCCCTAGTTGCATGAGGTTGGGGCGATACCTTCTACCCTTCATCAAAAATTAAAATTCATATCCGGGCTGAAGGTGATCATCATCATTGGTGAAGGGCATGACGACAAAGACAAGACCACCCATAACATTGAAATCCCAAAGTAATGGATTTGCCACATACAGAGGAAGACACCGACCTCCATAGTTTCGAATATGAGGAGTCAGCAGTAAGCCCAAAACCTCCGAAAAGCATAGTCTCCAAAACCGGCGACGAAATGGAAGCAGTAATGGCGATGCTCCAGAAATGCGGCTATCAAAAAGGCAGAGGACACGGGCCCAGACTATAGGGTAGAAGAGTGCCGGTAATAGACAAGGAACAGAAAGTTCATTTTGGGTTAGGTTACAAGCCCACAAAGGAAGAGGTCTAAGAGGCCAAGGAGAAGGCCCCTAAGACGGCGGCCGTAAGAGCCAGGGGGATACACTTGGAAGAGGAGAAGCCTCGTCCCAGACCGCACATCAAGGAATCCTTTGTAAGCACTGGGGTTGTGAAGATTGACCGGAATGGGGAAATCCGATTAACCCCACACAAGCCCACAACACCAGTTCACCCCATCAATCCCCACATTACCCTTCCTAGCTTAGAGATAGATTTGGCTGCGTTGTCCCTTTTCGAAGAACAATGGCTAGTACTTGAACAAGCTCCCCCTATGGTAAATCACCACAAAATGGTGTTGATGTTTGAGGACATTATCTCAGATGAAATGGGAATCAATATGATGAAAGTTGACTCCAATGAGCCATATCACTCAGCCCCCTCCATCCAATAAGGTAAAGGAGCGGCCCCTCAAGTACGTAATTAGGTATCTTTGCCCCAAACCCTAGAAGCGGGGAGTGGCCTAACATTTGGCACCGATTTTCTAAAAAAAATAATCTATAAAGAGTGAGATAAGCCTTTGGCAGGTAATACCTTGTATATACACAGACTCGCGCTGCCAAGGGTTCATCTCTGAAGAAATACAAAATCGCAAAAACATTGGAAAAATATAAAATTCTAAAAACATTGAAAAATACAAAGTCCAAAAATATTGTCATTTAAAATTTTAGATAAAATCCCCCAAAAAAGATGCCTTAATTGAAATACCCGTCCGACATAAAATCTATCCCTTCCCTATAGAAATACAAGGAGAGGTAGATGTGATGAGTCTGGATGAGGATATCCCTTTAGAGGAGCTCCCCAATGAGCTCCTTGACTGGTTTGTTGAGTTTAAGCATGCCCTACCCCTATTGTCGAAGAAAACGAGGACGTTAATCTAGGGACTGAGGAGATTCCCCGAATTACCAAGATCGAAATGTCCCTATCTCTCGAAGAAAGAAAGAGCATGATCGATTTCCTTCGATCATACCAAGAAGTTTTTGCCTGGTCTGGACACTGATTTGGTCGAGCATGAGGTGCCTCTCTACCCTGATACGAAACCGGTTAAGCAGAAGCTGAGACATCTCCGACCCGAGTGGATGCTGAAAGTCATGGATGAGGTCATCAAGCAATATAATGCGGGGTTTCTCATGGTATCAAAATTCCCGCAGTGGCTACCTAATATTGTGCCTGTGCCAAAGAAAGATGGAAAGGTCCGCATGTGCATCAATTTCCAAAATTTACACAAGGGAAGCCCGAAGGACGATTTCCCATTGCCGCACATCGACATCTTAGTCGATAACACTGCTAAGCAGGGGATGCTTTCTTTTATGGACAGATTCTCAGGATATAATCAGATTAAGATGGCAGAGGTAGATCGAGAGAAGACTGCGTTCATCACTCCTTGGGAAACCTTTTGCTACAGAGTCATGCCATTTGGGATGAAGAATGCCGATGTAACATATGAAAGAACTATGACTGCACTGTTTCATGACATGATGCATCGAGAAATTGAAGTGTATGTTGATGATATGATAGCCAAGTCACCGGAGCGAGGAGATCACTTGGTAAACCTTTAGAAACTATTTAAGAGGCTAAGAAAGTACAGGTTATGTCTGAATCTACAACAGTGTGCATTTGGCGCTATGTTTGGGAAACTATCGGGATTCATCGTCAGCAGGAGAGGGATCAAGGTCATCCCAGTCAAAGTGAAGCTATCATAGAAATGTCATCACTGTCTACTAAGAAAGAAGTTAGAGGGTTCTTAGGCAGAATACAATATATTAGTTGGTTCATTGCAGAGCTAACTCCAGTCTGCACGCCGATCTTCAAGCTGCTAAGGAAGAACTCGCCCGTTGAATGAAATGGTGAATGTCAGGCAGCGTTCGATAAAATTAAAAGCTACCTTCTTAATCCACTTGTTTTGGTACCACCCGAGCTGGGGAGACCACTCTTGATGTATCTCTCTACGACAGAAGTTTCGATGGGATGCGTCTTAGGGCAGCATGACGAAATAGGGAGAAGAGAGTAGGCCATTTACTATCTGAGTAAGGAATTTACTGATTATGAGACGCGCTATTCTCATCTGGAGAAAGCATGCCTGGCTCTTGTATGGGCTACTTAGAGGCTTCGCCATTACTTGCTATTCCAAGCCATTCTACTCCTAGCCCGAATGGACCTGTTAAAATACCTGTTTGAGAAGCCAACTCTCACTGGATGAACCGCACGATGGAAGCTTTTATTATCTGAGTTTGACATCACGTAGGTCACTCAGAAGTCAATCAAGGGGCAGGCACTTGCCAATCATCTTGCCGACAATCCTTTACCAAATTATGACCCTTTAAGGATGGAATTCCCTGATGAGGACATCCTTTTTATGATGGAAGGTGATGCTGAAGAAGCAGAGGAATCATGGTAATGCACTTTGACGGGGTAGCTAATGCCAAGGGTCAGGCAGTTGGTGCCATTCTAATTTTGCCAAAAGGATCCCACGTACCCGTCTCTATCAAGCTCAATTTCCTTTGTACTAATAATATGGCTAAATACGAAGCTTGTTCCACTGGTCTACAAGTGGCTCTCGATCTAAATATAACCCACCTTCGAGTGTTTGGCGATTCGCAGTTGATCATATGCCAGACAAATGGAGATTGGAAGACGAAAGATGAGAAACTAATCCCTTACCATGAACACCTCGAGGATCTAATAGCTTACTTCCAAGATGTGACATTCTCATATGTCCCCCGGATAAGGAATCACTTTGCCGATGCACTAGCCACTTTGGCATCAATGATAGAAATCCCGTATGGTGCTGAGATGAAGCCAATCATGATCGAGCAAAGGAATGAGTTGGCCTTCTGCCTCCAGTATGAGGAGCCTACAAAGCCTAATGATGGGCCACCTTGGTTCTCAGATATCAAGAATTTTCTCGAGACACTAACTTTCCCTAAGGGTACGTCCAAGACAGACTGACGAACCATTCAACTTCTAACAGCAGGCTACGTCATTTATGGGGAATGCCTTTACAAGTGATCCTACAATAACATCTTGCTCAGGTGCCTTATAGAAAGTGAAGTGGTCAATATCATGAAAGAGATCCACAAGGGAGTATGCAGAGGTCACATGCTCGCCAAGAAAATTCTGTGGCAGGGATACTTTTGGACCAGTATGGAATCAGATTGTTGCAAATATGTTTACAAATGCTACAAGTGTTAGGAACACTCTAGTCTGATATACGCTCCTGCTATCGATCTATACTGCATGACCACACCTTTGCCATTTGCTACCTAGGGCCTTGACATCGTCAAAATGATTAATCCAAAAGTATTAAATGGACATTAGTTCATCCTCGTCGCCATTGAATACTTCACCAAGTGGGTAGAAGCGACATCATATGCCAACATCACGGCTAGTGACGTCGAGAAGTTTCTCAAGAACAAGATTGTGTGTCGATTTGGAGTACCCAAGGATATTATCATGGACAACGAAACATACTTTGCAAATAAGCGCATCCTAGCCTTTTACGTGTAATGCAAAATCAAGCACCATCACTCGTCCCCTTATCGGCCACAAACTAATGGAGCCGTAGAAGCTACGAACAAGACGGTCATCCGCATCCTAGAGAAGATGGTCGTCACTTATCGAGATTAGAGTGAAATGATGTCGTTTACTTTGTGGGCCTATAGAACATCGATCCGTACTGTTATAGGGGCAACACCATTTCCTTGTGTATAGAACCGAGGTCGTCCTACCAATTGAGGTTGAAGTACCCTTGCTCCGAATCCTTATAGAATCAGGCTTACCCAAAGTAGAGAGAGAGAGATTCTGCTTCGAATAACTGAACTTATTGGATGAGAAGAGACTCCTAACCTTGTGTCACACTCAAGTCTATCAGGGGCAAATCTCACGCCCTTATAATAAATGTGTCCGCAGTCAAGATCTAAAGATAGGAGACACTGTGTTGAAGAAGATCTTCCCATCCCTCCACGCTAATCTGAGAGGGAAGTTCAAGCCAAACTGGGAAGGACCTTATGTCATTCAAGAGGTGCTACCAGGATACTGTTAAGACCTGAAAAGTACCACTTTTCACCCCTTAACTTAACCTTTGATTAGACCCATAGCCACCTAATAAGTTCTTGTAAAGTGTTTTATGTAGGTAATAACCAGTAGTGAAATAAGGCCAGGAATCCTGCTAAGGACCCGATTTTAGCACTAGAAGTCCCTCAGAAGGATGAACTCTGAATCCAGATCTGAAATGAGCCTCGCGCAGCTGACCCAAGCTTTAGAGGATTCAGGAGAAATATGCCTCGTGCAGTCCAACTGAGCATCCCAAGACTCTACAATAACTTCTCGCGCAGATGATTGACTGAAGAGCTTCAGAAACACAAACTCGCGCAGCTCTCATGAAGCTCAAGAGTAGAACACATCGTGCAGTCTCACACAGTTCAAAGCAGACCTCTCTTAACCTCGCGCAGTTCGCTCAGAACGGCTGAGAAGAGAGAGCTTCAGAAGACTTCTCGCGTAGCTGTCGTGCAGTCGCCGCGGGATGCAATTATCAGAAGAGAACTCCTCACGCAGTTCTCACACCATTCAAGAAGAAATCATCCTTGTGAAGGCAAAGCCATCCTCGCGAAGATCAATTAAGACATGGAATCTCACACAGTTTAGAACTCATTAAAGCCTCGCGAGGTAACTCGCGAAGTACAGTGAAGAGAAGTGCTCGCGAAGTTCTCGCGCTTTTCAAATCTATCCTCACGAAGATCAACCCAGCAATCGCGTAGCTACCTCGCGACTGCTTGAACTCCAACCCCGCGACATATGAGGCTTTGATGTCTACTCAACCTCGTGACTGCGTGAAGAGCAAACCAAGCCAACCTCGCGATGGTTGAAGTTTCAATATCAAATCATCCTAGCGAAGAGCAAAAGCTATCACGCGACAAGTCTGGGAAACAATGGCTACCTAGCGAAGCTCTGAACCTCAACTTTCATCTCTTCAGCAGAGGACCTTCTGGGAATTTCCAACAATTAGGGCACGCATTCCCACGCTCAAATCTCCGTGCATGCACCCCAAGGCATCGAAGGATCACTATTCAGCCACGTGGCATCATTAAAATTATGGTTTCCTAACCCTAATGTGCCGCCACACCACTGCTATAAATCCCCATGGGGGGCTTGGACCATTGGAGGGAGCTACATCCTGGAATAGTTGGGAACACTTCTCATTTCTTGGAGACTTGATCTGAGATCATTTTACTTTTCTTTTTGTAGCTGTAAGTAGTTTTCTTTTTCTTTTTTTTTCCTTCTCTCCATAGTCCAGCACATGCTGGCTATGTCTTTGTATGCTTTTTGAACTAGATCAATGGAAGTTCTGTAATAAGATTTGTACTCTATAGGATTTGTGTTTGAATGTGAGATGCTCTGTGCAAGGCTGCTGCCTTGTGATCCGCCATTGCTTTGGCTGTGTTTCAAAGCAATGGAGGATTGATTCTAAGGGCCATTCAGATCCAAGTGACCTGTGTGTCTGGGCTATCATGGTCCTATAAAGCCTTAGCCCCACCACAAGACCCACTAGATCTGAAATCCCCACGGGAGCTTGAGCTGGTAGCCTGGTGACCATGGTGGTGGTAGCGATATTCTTGTTTTGTCTTGGGTTCCGTGAGGAGGATAGCCTCTGGGATAGTCTGTGACCATTTGAGTGGATAGGTTATAGCCTTAGGGTGATTCTAATCCACCGATCCAATATGGATCTTTCTTCTTTACACCTGAGCTTGTAGAAGCCTGGTGGGAGATTGTACAGAGGCAGACTCCCCTATATTTGTATAGATCCGCCATCAGATGTTGGATCTGATCTGGTTATAGAGATTGTAGGCTTGTGACTGGACCATTGTAGCCTCACTCAAGCAATGGACAGCTAGATCGAAGGTTGTACTCAATCTCTTGTTGGTTCTATGTGTCTGGGCTATAATGGTCCTATACAGCCTTAGCCCCATACATAGAGCTTTAGAGGTTGAGGTTCCCTATGGATTCTTGAGCTGGTAGCCTGGATGAAATAGTGCCTACAATGATTAACTTATGTTGTTTTGACCCATCCCTGGATTGTGGTTCCCCTATGGGATAGTCTGTGACCATTTGAGTGGACAGGTCATAACCTTAAGGGATTGAATCATGGTAGAGAGATGGGTTGAATCCCTTCTCCTCAGTGGTGATAACGTAGCCATTGGACAGGATGTCTATAACGTCAGATCTGAATCTGAGTTACAAAGCTCCTCTGATCTAAGCTCAATAACTTACTTCTCACCCTTTTATATTTATTTCCCACACTCCATCCATCCTCTCACCCCTCTCTGTAGTGTAGACAATAGGTTACCTTAGAATACCTAGAATAAGTGACCTTAAACTCCCCTCCTTCTTAGGACTGCCAGATCTGTAGTCAGATCTGGAGGGACTACTAGTGACGGCTCCTTTGGAGCTGTCACCTTTCCCTATGGGACAAACTCTTACTTATCAAACCTTGCCACAATGGACCCTGTATGTTGCAAGTCTAGGATTTCTTAGTTGTGCTGATTCCATCCCCTGTTTTACTCTTTCTTTGATTTTTAAATTACTTTTACCACCAACCAATAAAGCAAGCAAACTCGTAAATCCGCCAACAAGTTTTTGTCACGCATGGAAAGATGATCTATTAATAGACCCTTAGTTTTTGTATTCTTAGTATTCTTTGCAAATGTGAATAATTGATACTACTGACATAATTTTGAACCTTTCTTATAGATCTAGACAGCAGCAGTGAAGGACAGTTGGACTGCAATTGGAGCATAGCTACCTTTGTTTGCAAACTCTCTGACTTTTAAAACTCTGTCTATCTTTCTTAAAAATTTTCTAGCAGTATCTAGGATAGTTTTAGATGTATTCTTTGAATGGCTGTAAACTAGTTAGATAAATTTGTTAATTGTACAGATATTCTTTTGCAATGTGCCTGCAAGAAGCTTTCCTTGTTGTTGATGTGAGTGTATGCTAGGGAGGAGATCTCTCCGCCCTAATTTAAAGCCTCTTAACCCTGAGTTAGAAAGGAGAAGGAGACTTAGAAGAGACAGGCACACCACAGGAGAGCCCCCAAGTGAATCTGTGACAGCAATTATGGGTGAAGAACAACCGAGAACTCTAAAGGAGTTGAATGCTCCGGATGAATATAACTCCCCTTTCAGTATTCAATTCCCTGATCTTCAGGGGAATTATGAAATAAAAACTTCAATCATCCAGATGCTGCCTTCTTTCCATGGGCTCAGCAAGGAGGACCCGTACAAGCATATTGACCAGTTCTTGGCCTTGTGCACCACTTTTAATATCACTGGTTTGGGACCTGAGGCTACTAGGCTCAGACTCTTTCCCTTCTCTCTGAAGGATAGGGCCAGTACCTAGTTGACCACTCTTCCCAATAATAGCATTGCTTCATGGAAAGACCTGCAGACCAAGTTCCTGACCAAGTTCTTCCTTGAGACCAAAACTAGCCAGTTGAGGAAAGAGATTCTTGCTTTTGCTCAATCCCCAACTGAGGATTTTAACCAGTCCTGAGATAGGTTTAAAGAAATGCTCAAACAATGCCCCCACCACAAGATCCTAGAGTGGTAGCTTGTACACAGCTTCTATAATGGGATTGATGAGAAAAATAGAGATATGGTCGATGCCTCTTGTGGTGGATCCTACATGCACAAGACTGCTGAGGAGGCATGGGAATTATTTGAGGTGATTAGTGAGAATGCTTTTCAAAAGCCATCCCTCGCAAGAACTGGTCAAGAAACTGAGTCAAAGGTGGGACCTGCAACTGGATCAAGAGGAAAAGTTTATGAGGTGTCTGGGAACAATGCCCTGTAGCTGCAGATGGCAAACCTCTCTATGAAGTTTGACAAATTACTGACTGTGATGCAACCCAGAAGGGCTGCTCATGTGGCGGAGGCATGTCTGATATGCCAGTCCCCACAACACACAATGGAGGAATGTCCATCTGCAGGGCAATTTCCTGAATTAGTTTTGGAACATGCTGCTGCTACTCAATCTTATGGCCAACAATAATCTGGGGGCTACAACAGATAGCCATATGGATACCAGCACCAAAATGTTGGTTACCAATGGAGAGACCACCCAAATCTGAGGTAGAGGCAAGACAACTACATGCAGCCCCAACAGATGTTGGCCTTTCCACAAAGACCACAGCAGCAGTTCAATCAAGGGAATGCCCCTAGGTCTAACTTCCAGCACCATCAGCAGCCCCATCAGTAACAAAATCAATTGGTCGTACCCCCATCTCAACCCAGAAATACTTCTTTCGAGGACCAGGTCTTGACCTCACTGCAAAACCTGGATTCCTTGGCTCAGACTGTGAATTCTCATGGTCAGAGCATCAAGAAGATGGAAGAGTAGATTGGCCAACTAGCGAATACCTTAGCCAAAAGAGAAGAGGGAAGGTTGCCCAGTCAACCAGTGGTTAACCCCAAGGGCCAATTTTTAATTGGTGAAGGATCCTCAAACCCTGAAGGGGATCTTTCATTGAATTGATGTTAAGAACTGTGCACCTTTGTATGATATGTACTTTACAGTTTAGAGGAATTTATAGTGATCTTGTTGGAGTCTGAGTTTAGTGCTTTATGCCTACTTTTATTATTCTTCCCTTTGTTTGACAATTTCAAGTAATTGAATGATGATGGTATTGTTTGAATGCTTTTCATGATGTGTGAATTTAATGCTTTGAGAGTATGGGAATTTTTGAATGTTTTATAATGCTTGTGGGTGTCCCTGGAAGCGAGCCTGTGAGAGAATCCACCCATAAAATAAAGGTCAAAAGGCTGACTAATGGGTGTGTGAGTTCTAACTCTGTTAAGCCATCGCGGGGTTCTGAAAATTTGGTTTGGTTTCCTCTCACGTAGTTCATAAAGAATTACGTTGCTTTGCTGTCGCGAGTTTCAGATATAGCTGGGTGGGCTGCCTCGCACAGTTTAAATGAACAATCTAGCGACCCATTCATGCCTATCCAGCGAGCGGATATTTTCAAAGCGCGTCGAGCCTCGCGATATTTAAAATCTCACCTCGCGCTGCTTTTCTTTACTGCTTTCTCTTTCCTCTCCTGCCAGCGAAACCCTATCTCCCACTCCTCTCAATCTCTCTCCTCCAGCATCCTGTCTACAGTTCATCACTCACTTTAAAAATTTGGCATTTTGTTCTCAAAGCTTCCATCAACAGTTGCCCCCTGCTAGGAGCTCCTACGGTCTACCGTGCATCAAATTGAACAGAACCCTAACTTTTAGGGTAAGACTCAGCTCTTGATTATTTTCTTTCAAAATTTCAACTGTACACTCGCCAAGGAGAATCTTAATGGCTCCTAAAAGTGCACCTGTGAAGAGAGCCAGGGACCAGGCTCCCGTGGAGCCGGCCCCTAAGAAAGCCAAGTCCTCTACGGCACAACAAAAAGGGAAGGAGGTGGTTCCTGAGATGGCTGCAAAAATGCCTGACTACTCTACACCCTCTGAGCTCCTCATTTCCATTCCTTTAGAGCCTGAAGCCATTTTTGATATATCATTCTTTGAATCTGAGCCGTTGTCAGCACCTGCCATTGAGTTCTTACGCAAGGCTGGTTTGTTCCCCTTGATGCAAATGATTTCTGCACTAGCCTATCCTAGGTTAGTGCAACTCTTTTACCAGCACCTTAGGGTCAAACCAGACACACATGGGCAGCCAGGCCTCCTTGTGTTAGTTGACAATTTTGAGAAGCTGCTTAGCCCAGTGTTGATTGCTGAAGTCATGGGCATCCCTGCCATTTTTTATCCCAACTGTGGTTATGGTGCCCCTGTGAGTGCCCCCCTTGATACCATTGCCCAGGCCCTTACCAGAGGTTTGAAGGCCACAGGGGACTCCATCAGAAGAAGAGATTTGGATCCCAAACTATTGTTCATCGATCAAGTGCTGAGGAAGAATATCTATTGCTCCGGCCATCAGCAAGAGAGGACACCAATTGCTGATGCTCTCTATTCCTTCTCTCTGGGCCATGGATTTAATGCTGCATGGTTGATTTTTGAGGCCATGAAGGATATGATGGTGAAGCTCGGGCTGTAAAAGAAGATCCACACTCTCCCCTATGGAAAACTCATCACCAAATTACTTCTGAGGGGAGGGTACAAGATACCAGTGGGGGAATTATCTGCTGACCTCACTGTTGGCGGATTTCTGAGTGTGTGCTTACTTTATTGGTTGGTGGTGAAAGTCATTTAGAAATCAAAGAAAGAGTAAAACAGGGGATGGAATCAGCACAACTAAGAAATCCTAGACCTGCAAGATACAGGGTCCATTGTACCAAGTTTTGATGAGTAAGAGTTTGTCCCACAGGGAAATGTGATCTACAGCTCCAAAGGAGCCATCTCTAGTAGTCCCTCCAGATCTGACTATAGATCTGGCAGTCCTAAAAGGAGGGGAGTTTAATGTCACTTATTCTAAGTATTCTAATGTCTAAACTACAGAAAGGGTTGAGAGGATGGATGGAGTGTGGAAAACAAATATAAAAGGGTGAGAAGTATGTTATTGAGCCCAGATCAGAGGTATTTTGTAACTCAGATTAAGATATGATGTTATAGAAATCCTGTCCAGTGGCTACATTATCACCACTGAGGAGAAAGGATCCAACCCATCACTCTGCCATGATTCCACCCTTAAGGCTATAACCTGTCGACTAAAATGGTCACAGATTATCCCATAGGGGAACCACTATCCAGGGATGGGTCAAAACATAACAAGTAAATCATTGCAGGCACTATTTCATCCAGGCTACCAGCTCAAGAATCCATAGGGAACCTCACCCTCTAAAGCTCTATATGTGGGGCTAAGACTGTATAGGACCATGATAGCCCAGACACATAGAACCAGCAAGAGACTGAGTACAACCTTCAATCTAGCTATCCATTGCTTGAGTGAGGCTACAATGGTCCAGTCACCAGCCTACAATCTCTATAACCAGATCAGATCCAACATCTGATGGCAGATCTATACAAATGTAAGGGAGTCTGCCTCTGTATAATCTCCCACCAGGCTTCTACAAGCTCAGGTGTAAAGAAGAAGGATCCATCTTGGATCGGTGGATTAGAATCACCCTAAGCCTATAATCTGTCCACTTAAATGGTCATAGACTATCCCAGAGGTTATCCTCTTCACGGAGCCCAAGACAAAACAAGAATATCGCTGCTACCACCATGGTCACAAGGCTACCAGCTCAAGCTCCCATGGGGATTTTAGATCTAGTGGGTCCTGTGGTGGGGCTAAGGCTGTATAGGACCATGATAACCCAGACACACAGGTCACTTGGATCTGAGTGGCCCTTAGAATCAGTCCTCCATTGCTTGGAAACACAGCCAAAGCAATGGGGGATCACAAGGCAGCAGCCTTGCACAGAGCATCTCACATTCAAATACAAATCCCACAAAGTACAGATCCTATTACAGAACTTCCATTAATCTAGTTCAAAATACACACAAAGACATAGCCAGCAAGTGCTGGACTATGGGGAGAAGGAAAAAGAAAAAGAAAGCTACTTACAACTACAAAAAGAAAAACTAAACGATCTCAGATCAGGTCTCCCAGAAATGAGATGGGTTCCTAGCGATTCCAGGATGTAGAAAGAAAAGAAAGTCTCTCTCCTTTTACCTAAGCTAAGTGTGGGTATTTATAGCAGTGGTGTGGCGGCGCATTAGGGTTAGGAAACCCTAATTTTAATGATGCCACATGGCTAAATAGTGATCCTCCGATGCCTTGGGGCATGTGCATGAAGATTTGAGCGTGGGACTGTGTGCTGTAATCATTGGAAATTCTCAAAAAATCCTCAACTGAAGAGATGGAAGTTTGAGGTTCAGAGCTTCGCTAGGTAGCCATTATTTCCTAGACTCGTCGCATGGTAGCTTTTGTTCTTCGCTAGGATGATTTGAAATTGAAGCTTCCGCCTTCGCGAGGTTGGCTTGGTTTGCTCTTTAGGTAGTCACGAGGTTGATCATCACGAGGATGGATTTGAATAGCACGAGAACTTCGCGAGCACTTATCTTTACTGGGCTTCGCGAGTTACCTCGTGAGGCTTTGAGGAGTTTTGAAATGCGCGAGGTTCCATGTCTTAACTGATATTCGCGAGGGTGGCTTTGCCTTCGCAAGGATGCTCTCTTCTTGAATGGTGTGAGAACTGTGTGAGGAGTTCTCTTCTGATAGTTACATCTCGCGGCGACTGCGCGACAGCTGTGCGAGGAGTCTTCTGAAGCTCTCTCTTCTCAGCCATTCTGAGTGAACTGCGTGTGATTGAGAGAAGTCTGCTTTGAACTGCATGAGACTGCACGAGGTGTTCTATTCTTGAGCTTCGCGAGAGCTACGCGAGTTTATGTTTCTAAAGCTCTTCAGTCAATCATCTGTGCGAGAAGTTGTTGTAGAGTCTTGGGAAGCTCAGCTGGACTGCGCGAGGCTCATTTTCAGGTCTGGATTCAGACTTCATCCTTTTAAGGGACTTCTGGTGCCAAAACAGGCTTTTTAGCAGGATTCCTGGCCTTATTTCACTACTGGGTATTACCTACATAAAACACTTAACAAGGACTTATTAGGTGGCTATGGGTCTAATCAAAGGTTAAGTTAAGGGGTGAAAAGTGGTACTTTTCAGGTCTTAACACACCCCCAAACCTAATCTCTGCTAGTCCCTTAGCAAAGCTACATTAAATCTACTATAAAAATTAAATGCCACTTTCGTAGGGAGCACGGATACATTTAGCATATGTACCAAGCCTTTTAAACCCCTAGGTGATCCCTAGTGGAGGAGTGAAGTCTCCTGAGGGTTTTCAATGAAGACACCCACAAACATCTTCAATGAAACAGTTAACAAAAGTGCAATATCATCCAGTGAGTAGTCAAGGGGCAGACTTAGTTTACTCTTGAATCAGTAATCATAAAAGAAATTTAATTAATTGGTTGCACAGTAATTTAAACAGCATAAACTTCTCATGAATGCTCAGCATTTCCAATCAGTTTACAATCACGGAAAACTGCACAAGTGTGTGCCAACACTGAGCCCATCCTCAGGTCAAAAATTAGGTTATAGGCCATACATAATGCATTCAAGTTCAGATCTAAAAACTTTACAGGGCATACTCTCATAAGGGTTTTGTTGAGGGGTTCATTCTCTCATAGGCTCAAGAGCAATTACATCCCCCAAATGGGTCTGTAAGCATGAGCATAGGCAGAGTTCTTAAGTGCTGACATCATTGGCAGTTCCTCACCATAGATTGGATAACTCTTTATCTTCACATGATAGCTCACTCAACTTTGGATCACAAGGGCTTTTAACTGGGCTGTAATGTGGCTTATGGAGTGGGGTTGAAAGAATGGAGGGTTGAGAAGGGGTTCAAAATTGAGAAATCAGGGTGATGAGGTGATTCATGACTTCACCTTCTTGAATTTAGCTCCTTTCATCTTCTTTGAGATTTTCAGATTTGAAGTGATCAGTTTCTCTTCTTGATTTTGATTTTCCAATGAAAGTTCCTCTTGACTCCTCCCTTACTTCTCTTCATTGTTATTTTTGTTTCCTTCTTGTGGAATTTTCTGATTTATTTATTTATTTATTGTTTTTACTTTTCAGAAATGCCACCATGCTCCCAATTATCATACTGCTAGATTTGAGGTATTTCTTTTCCATTCACCTACTATTGACCATAGCTAGTCCATCTTTAACTTTTTCTCCTTTACCTTCTGAATTCTCAGAGTGAGGGTAGGCTGAAGCAGGTTCATAGGTTCAGGTACAAGTACTTACGTGTATTTTGAAGAAATATAGGATTTAAAGCTCAAAGGGGGTATGGACAAGGGCAGTTACGTAAGGGTTGGTTTTATTACGCTCAAACTATCCAAGAGAAGGCCTTGATCCTTTCCTCAGTCTCATGAGTACTGTCAGTTGTTTCAACTTGGAGTTACCTAACTTCTAGTGAGCACAGTGACTCAGCCAGTCCTTAGAACTAGAAGGGGTTGCCTTGGTTACTCCTCAAAAGATGGAAGTTTTTTTATATAAGCCCAATTCTCACTGGTTATGGTCTTCCTTTGAACTTTTTAGTATGTCCTCACCTTTTTCTCTCTCTACTGATTCACTGAGTGCTGATACAAGTGAGTTTCCTTGGTGATATTATCGTGGAAATGTGGAGTATTAGAAGTTTATAATGTCAAAAGTTTGCAAAAATTTTAAACTTCTTATTTTCATGATTCCTAAGTGAACAGAGGTCCATTTCCATATTGCTCAGATGAGTCAGCTGCACGTATGTTAGCTATTCCATTGGCAGGATCTGCCTGGCACACCCCCAAACCTATGAGAAGCAGTGTCCTCACTGGTTCAAAGGTGTTTGTGCAGCAGAGTTATTACAGCATAAAAGACCAGAACAAGAAATATATACACAACATACAACGCAAAATAGTAATGATAAGAGAATAAAGTCTATTTAAAATTAGAAGTGTAAAAACTACAAGAAAACATAAGCAAAAGAGTGAAAACAGATAAAATCCTATGGACAATCTAGTCAGAATCTGGCTCAAAACTTGTCCCAACCCATTTTCTTGGCATGTTCTTGAAGGTAAGCCTCCTCCTCGTTCTTCCTTCGTTCTCTCTCTGCCTTTCTTTGGTCGGCCGTTTTGGGTATGGTTGGAGCCCTGACCCTCATTTTTCGCTTCTTTGGTTCAGGAGGGATCTCTGAAGATTTATCAGTGGTTGGCTCAGGGGGTTTGGTGGGAGATTTTCCTTTGGGGCCCTTACCTTTGGAGGCTTGCCCTTGCTGGAGGAATAAGAGGGATTAGGTGTCTTTGGCTCGGGAGGGACAACAGATTTAGCTTTGCTTTCACCGGCGGGAGAGGACTTTTCCATCCTTTGGTCTAGGGGGAGCCAGAAGATGGTTCTTGTACTTTGGCTTGCAGGGAATGGCGGGCTCTTCCCATCCTGGTGACTTAGTGGTGGTGCCTCTTCAGACTGTGCAGATTTGTCTTTTGCAATTTTCAAAGAGCCACTTGGGGGAGTAGTCCTCTTGGCAGCAACCTTCCTTCGCTGAGGATAGGATTGTTCAGCAGGGCTTGATAAAGGAACAGCAACAGAAGTGGGGGCATTGGGATCCTTATGTGGTGCAGAATCAGAGTCTGAGTCTGAAGGAAAAGGCTCAGTGGGATCCAATCCAAGGGCAGCAGCAGCCTGTCTGCGTTCCTCTTTGGAAAGTAGGCGACCATGGGGATCTTCCTGAGCAGAATCTCTGGTGACCTTTGGAGGTGGGGATGGAGGGGCCGACCTTTTTCCTTTTTGGGCTGCAGTGGCTCTGTTGGAAGTGGGAGTTTTCTTGGAAGGAGTGCGTTTTCTTTTGGGAGCAGGAGAGGGAACAGGGGGGGCACTGAGACAGGAGCAGGAGCTGCAGTAGGGACTTGAGCAGGAGCAACAGGTTGTGTAGGTATTGTAGTAGGAACTGTAGTAGGCATTTGAGGAGGAACAGGAGGAGGTACCTGAGGTGGGGCTGTAGGAGGTGGGGATGGAGGGGCCGGCCTTTATGGGTTGGGAAAGTAGGAAGGCAACTCTCTGTTCCAAAATTTCAATTTTCTTGTTAGCCCACAGGAGATTGGTATCTGCAAGCTCCTTACTGAGTCGGTTGATCTCTTACGCATTGTTCAATTTTTTCTTTAATAACCGGTTGTGCTTTTTCGCCCTTTCTGCATTGGCTTTTTCAATCTTAGTAGTTATTCTGTAATATGTTGTCGTAGCCTTGTTCGCATTTAGGGTCTCCAAAATTGCCTCCCACCCTTTGGAAATATCTCTCAGTTGCTCGCGGTGAGCAAGCTTCAAGTCACTAAGTTTCTGCAGCAAGGGATATTCGATGGCTTGGCGGAGTTGGGCCATGCCATTGAGAACATCCCTCTTGATATAGGCATTGTCCCACATGGCATGGAGGAGGGTGAAGTAGGGGGGGGTGTAATAGGAGTGTCTGGGTAAGATGAGGAGAAATGGAGTGGAAGAAGTAGAAGGGGATTGATCCTAAGGGGGAAGAGTGGGTGGTGTAAGGATGAAGTCAAGAGAAGGGGTGGAAGTGTCTGGGGTAGTTTTTGTTGAATGGTCAGTGAATTGAGGAGGGGGTGGGAGAAGAGGTGGAATGGAAGGTATGGGTGGAAAGTGAAATGAAGGAAGGGCAGTGGATGTGGATGGGTCTGGGTAAGGGACGAATGGAATGGTGAAGGGTTGAAATGGAAGGGATGGGGTTGCAAATAAGTGGGGTTGAATGGGAAAGGTAGAAGGGAAGGGAATAGGGTCAGTTTGGGTAGAAGTGTTGGTAAATTGAGGTGGAGATAGTATTAGAGGGGGTAGGGTAGGCAGAGAGGGGAAGGAGTGGTAGGGTATGGTGTCTGGGGGGGTTAAGGGTGTAGGTAAGTCAATGTGGGTGAGGTCTGTTGGAACTGTGGAGTCAGAGGTGGAAGGGGGTTGGGTCAATGGAGTGGTAGGAGGTTGTGTAGGGATGATTTGGGTTGTTAATGTTTGAACGGTGATTGTATGTTGGTGATGCCCGTTTGCATGTGGGCTTGGGTCTCTGTGGTGTTGGAGAGTTGGGTTTGGATGTCATGTATGACGGAAAGGAAATGGGTAAGGGTATCTGAGGTTGGTTAGGGTGGAGTATGAGGATCGGAGGGAACAGGTTGGAAAGGGGAAGTGGGGGCATGATGGAAAGTGGTAGGGGGAGAAGGTGAAATGGCTGGGGAGTGATGTGGTGAAGGGAGTGGTGAATCTGGGAGGGGGATGTCATGGGTGGGCAAGGTATCAAGCAAGGTAGTCATGAAGGCCTGATACCCTGAAGTGGTGGCTAGGTTAAAGTCCAGATCATGGAGGGAAGATGTAGGTGGGAGGGGTTGGTCAATATGGGGTGTGTCTGTGGGAATGATAGTGGAGGTGGAAGTGGGTAGAGATAAGGCAGGGGTTGTGTGAGAGGTTTTCTTTTAAGGTAGGTTATCAAGGGAGGGCTATCAGGGTTGAGGTCAGAGGATGTCGGAGGTACTGGGGCTGTGTATTGAAGTAAGGTGGGTGAAGGGGGAGTGTTGTCATGGGGTTCAACACTTTCCACCCAGGAATGAATCACAGTGGGGGGTGGAATGGAAAAGGGAGATGAGAGAGGGAAAGGGAGAGATGGAATAGGTGAAGAAATTAGTGGAGAGGCAAGTGTGGTGGATGGAGGGATTGCTGCAGAAGCAGTGGTGACAGAAGCTCGCGCCACCTTCTTTGGGGCAGGGGCTTTAGCCTTCTTTTTCGGGGTAGGGGTGGCTGTTGTTGCTCCAAGTGTGCCATAATTGTGTGCATTATGAATCAAAAATTAAAGAATTAAAGAATGCTAGGTTATATGGATGTTAACTTATGAAAGGGATATCAGCACATTGGGGCTAACACTGGCCTGCAAGATCAGGGCCAATTGTAGCAAGTTTTAAAAGTAAGTATTTCAAGATCGTCCACAGAGAATTTTGTCTAAACTGAGAGATAAACCTCCAGATCTGTGCTACCAGATCTGGCTCTATAATTATCTAAACAAAAGAATAGATAAAAGAGAGTGTTGGATTGTGTCACATTTAACTATAAGCAAATAAAGAAAAGAACTAACTACATGATCCAGATCCGAGTTGGGGAGATGTTTAAAATAAGACAAATGCAGAAATAATAGCTGCATGTACTTTAGCCTCTGAATTTTAATGGAGAATCTGTAGTTCAACAGAGCAGATTCAATCTTCATCTGGCTACCAGCACAGATGTAAGAGAAATAAATCCGAATTAAAGAATAGGTTTAGACTTATGGCTATGATCTATCCAATGGTCACAGATCATCCAATAGTTGTGGCCTATTCTTTAGTTGAACATGAACATCCTTGTAAATCTTTGCTAGAATTAGGTTACCAACGCTAATTCGCAGAAGTGATGAATTAAGGGAAGTTGCACGCGGATGAGTGAATCTAAAGAAGTCTAATGCACTAAGGTGAACATTCGGAACCCTCGACATGACTCCAATGGAGAAGACACAAATTAGAACCTTTTAAAATCCAAAATTACAATTACAGAGCACGGCTTCTTAGAGAGCCCTCGGACTTACGATCTTGAATCCGAACTTGGAAGTACAAATCACTCACAATGGCTCTCAAAGGTAAACTACAAGAAGGGATTCTGGGGTTCGGATAAGCTATCGACCGAATGAGGGAAGCAGAGATGAAAACTCTAAAATCTGGATACCCAATTTGGGCGAATGGCTTCTCTATTTATACTTTTCCTCCATCCGCGCATGGTCGGATTGACCAATCAGAATGCTTTAGATCTGGATTGCCCAATGAGGGTTGAGCACGGGATCCAGGATCTGTTTTGGCCAATGGAAATGCTCACGATCTGGTTCGCCAATCGGTGCCGAAGCATCAATTCTTATGGGTTTGAAATTGCATTTGAGCACGAAAGTTCCCGAGTAATTTAACTTTGAGGCGCTCACATGGGTTGGAATATGCCTTGGATCTTGATTGGAACCTTCGGAAGGTTCTGGTCTTTGATTGCATTAGCGTGCAAAGTTTCTGAAATACCCTTCGACGATGCAAATCCCGAATACCTTTTCGCAGAGTTGAGGCCTTTTCGCAGTTCAATGACTTCAAGCTCTGCAAAAGTTCAATCTTCTTTTCGAGGAGTTGGATGCTCTTGAAAGCTACACTGAGTTTTAGTCCTTTTAGAGAGTTTAGGGGCCTTTTCGCAAAGTTCAATGACTTACGAGCTCTGTAAAAGTTCAATCTTCTTTTCGAGGAGTGTTTTCTTCTTTTCACAAAGTTCAAGGTTTTTCTGAAAAGTGCAAGTTCTTTGCGAAAAAGAACTTTGTAGTGCATTTCTGTTGAAATGTTCCCGCTTCTCTTCTGGTCTTGCCTCTTCTATTTAGACCTTTCCACGGTGATGAGGTTGTTTCTTCACTTCCTTCCTTTGGCCTGACATGGATTGTCATCTTTTTGGCACTTTCGAGCTGCTTTTATGGTTAAGCGTGTCTTTATTGTTAGCTGCAACATAGGCACTTAAAATACTTAGTTAGTTCTCTCAAGGGTCTATCAAGGCCCAGTTAAGGGGTGAAAATGGTATTTTCCAGGTTCTCAACACACCCCAAACCTAAGCTTTGCTAGTCCCCGAGCAAAGACAAAATTTAAAAATAGAATGAAAAGCCATTTTGTAGGGAGCATGATTGCATTTAGCATATGCAACAAGCCTTTTAAACCCCTAGGTGATCCCTAGAGGAGGAGTGAAGTCTCCTGAGGGTTTTTAGTGAAGGTACCCACAAACTTCTCCATGGGACAGTTGGCATTAGTGCACTATCATCCCATGAGCAATCAAAGATCAAAATTAGTTACTCTTGAATCAATGTTTAAACAGAAATTTAGGTTTATTGTTTGCAAGGGGATTTCAACATTTATAAACCTTATGAATGTTTCACTCTTTCCAACTGTGAGCAGCCATAGAAATCATGCAAATGTGTCTGAGAGTTCATCATTTGAATAAAAATTAGGTTATAAGTCATACTTAATGTGCTCAAGTTCCAACCCAAACACTTACTGTGGTGTACTCTCATCAAGATTTTTGTTGAAGGGTTCATTTTCACTCAAGCTCAAGAGCTTACATCTCCCAAATGGATTTGTAAGCATGAGCATAGGCATGATTCTCAGTCTTTGGCATCCTTGACATCTCCTCACCATAGATTGGGAAGCTGCTTATCTCCACATGACAGTTCACTCAACTTTGGATCACAAGGACTTTTAGGCTGGGTTTGTTGTATGGCTCGTGGGTGAGGTTTCGAGGATAGGAAGGTTGAACAAGTGTTTGGATTTTTGAGAAGTCGAGAATTGAAGGAGGTGGTTCATGACTCCACCTTCTTGAGTTTAGCTTCTTTGAGATTCTCGTTCAAAGTACTCAGTTCTTCTTCCTTTGATCTTGAATTTTCAACATAAAGTTCCCTTTTGCCTTTTTGCTTGCTTCTTTTCACATTGTTTTTCTTTTACTTTCTCAGTCACCATCGCCCATTTTGAGTATTTCTTCTTCATTTATTTTGATATTTGCCCGAAATGTTCCATCTTTACTTCTTTCTCCTTTAACTCCTTAATTCTCAAGGTGAGGGAATTGGTTCCATTGGTTCAGAAAAATGGGTGTTTTGATGAAGCATTGTAGGATTTATAGCTCAATTGGGGTACAAACAAGGGCAGATCTTTCTTGGTTGGTTCTCATTAGCTCAAGCTATCCAAAGAAGGCCTTGATCTTTTCCTCGGTTTCATGAATGTTGCTTGTTTTGATTTGGAGTTTCCTAATTTCTAGTGGATCTAATGCCTCACCATCCTTTGAATCGTAAAAGGGTTGCCTCAGTCACTCTTCAATGAGATGTAAAACATATAGGCTCAATTCTCACCGGTTATGGTTTTTCCTTGAGCTTTTAAGTATATCTTTACCTTTTCTCTTCTGTGGACTTGCTATGTGCTAATACAAGTGTATTTTCCTGTTAACATCATGGAAATGTGGAATATTGTAGGGTTTAGAATGTCTAAATTCTTGCAAAGAAAATTTTAAAATTTCCACATTGTCATGATTCTTAAGTAAATTGATTCATTTCGATTACTTTGGTGATTGTGATGCCCTTATGCTAATTATCCCATGGGCAGACTGTTTGCCATACCCCCAAACCTATGGGGAGCAGTGTCCTCCGGTTCAAAGGTGGCATGGTCACATTATGGAAAAATTGAAACAAGGTAGCAAAATCGAGAAAGTGTAGTTCAAAGAACTGAGCTTGATGTCTATTTGAAATGGATTTGGCTCGGAAAGATCTTTTCGCAAAGGACTTCTCCCAGATTTTCTATTCAAAAGGAAATTTTAACTATTCGAGAACATGGTTCTTTTCGAGGTAGTTCATCTGACTCGAATCAATTGAATAGAACTTTGAACTTTTGAAAAGTACTTTTTACTGCGATTTGAACTTTGAAGTGTATTTACACTATGCGTAAAAGAAAAATAGATGTAAATAAAGAAAAATCGGAAAAACAATGTTGTACAAACATATTATACACTTTGCTACCATCGATTTTTGGAGATTCATGATGATAGATGGGCACAAGGGCTCTGGTGTTTTCAATGCATGGTTTGAGCCTCGACCATTTACCTTGAGTATTCTTCCATCCTTGGGATCTGAAATATCCACGACTCCCGAGGGGAGGCCTTGATGACGATGTATGGCCCTTCCCATCGGATCTCAATTTGCCAGGGAAAGAATTTAAGTTTAGAGTTGAATAACCATACCTTGGACCCGGTATGAACTCTTTTCTCATGAGGCTCCTATCATGGAATGATTTAACCTTTTCTTTGTACAACTGGAGCTAGTGTAGGCATCCATCCTCAGTTCTTCGATTCGGTGAGTTGAAGCTTCTGTGGTTACGGCAGTGATTAGATCCATATTAAAAGTTTTGATTGCCCACAAGGCCTTATATTCTAATTCTCTTGGTAGATGGCATGCCTTGCCATAAACGATCTGAAGGACATCCTATAGGAGTCTTGTAGGCGATTCTGTATGCCCACAAAGCATCATTAAGCAAAGGACGGTCCTTTGTCCTTCTTCAGTTTTTCCAAAATGTGTTTGATCTCTCTATTTGAAATCTCCACCGTCCTTGGTTTGTGGATGATAGGGAGTGGCTACTCGTGAGTGACATGAGTACTTTTTAATAGAGAGTCAAGCACTGTACAAAAGTGGCTTCCCCATCACTAATGATGGCTCTGGGAATCCAAATCTGGAAAAAATGTGGTCTTTGAGGAATCTTAAAACCACTTTGTGATCATTGGATTTGGTAGCTATGGCCTCAATCCACTTGGAGACATAATCCACTACCAAGATGAAATTGTTTCCATTAGAAGGGAAAGGGCCCATAAAATCTATGCTCCAAACATCAAACAACTCAACTACCAAGATTGGTGCAGGGCATTGAGTTTCTTTTGAAATCTTGCAAGTTTTGGCCCGCAAGATTTACAGTTGTAAGGCATCTTTAAAGATTGTGGGCCAATAGAAACCACACGCAGAATTTTTGCAATTTGTTTATTGCTTGAAATGGCCTCCACAGCTGTTCATGACACATTGACAATATGCCGGGGAATTCATGGTCGGACACACTTTACGATCACTTAGGTTACGCACAATTCTTGAATAGATAAGGATCTTCCCAAATGAAATGTTTAACTTGTGAGAAGAAAAGATCTTTATCCATTCTATTCCAATGTTGAGGAATCTCCAATAGCCAAGAAGTTGACTATGTTTGCAAACCAAGGATGTGGGTATTGATGGCAAAAGTTGCTCATCGAAATGATTCATTAATGGGTAAGCTATCATCCTCGATTGAGAATTCGGATAAGTGATCACCACCACATTCTCCACTCCTTTCTTATCCTTAATCAGTAGATCAAACTCTGTAATAGGAGGATCCACGATTAATCTGGGCTTAGTATCCTTCTTAGGCGAAGGTACTTTAGGCGAGTGGTCGATAAACACCACAATTTGTGAACCTAAAACATAAGGCCGGAATTTTTCCACTGCACACACACTGGCCAGCACCTCTTTCTCAGTTGTTGGGTAGTTGAGCTGGGCCTCTATCATGGATCTCCTGTCATACGCGATGACATGCGGAACCTTATCCTTTCTACGCCTAGGACAGCCTCTAGGGCATAGTCCGATGCATCACACATCAGCTCAAAGGGCACGAATAGTCGGGGGATGCAAGATGGGAGCTGAAATCAGACATTTCTTAAGGACCTCAAAGGTCATCATGCATTCATTAGTAAACACAAAAGGAACATCTTGACACGAAATGATGAGTGGCTTGGAAATTTCTTTGAAATCTTTGATGAACCTCCTATAAAATCACTGCATGCCCTAAGAAACTTACGATTTGCTTAGTTACGGGAGGAGGCAAATGTGCAATTAGATCAATTTTTGCTTGGTCCACGTCTATGCCTTTATGGGAGACCACATGTCCTAGGACAATGCCTTGGGTGACCATAAAATGACTCTTTTCGCAGCTTAGAACCAAATTGGTTTCTTCACATCTTTGCAACACCAACTTGAGGTGGTGTAAGCATTGGGAAAAGTCTCCATAAATTGAAAAGTCATCCATGAAGATCTCCATGAATTGATCAATCATGTCGAAAAGATGGCATACATGCATCTTTGAAAAGTAGCGAGGGCATTGCAAAGACCAAAGGGCATCCTCCTATAGGCAAAAGTGCCAAAGGCGGTGAAGGTGGTATTTTCTTGGTCTGTGGGTACACGAGGATCTTGTAACAGTACCCATCAAGGAAGCGAGTAAGCTTTGCTGCAAGCTTATCAAGGATTTGGTCAATGAAGGAGGGGAAATGGTCTTTCCTTGTCATGGTATTTAATTTTCTGTAGTCTATGCGGACCCTCCATCCAGCTTGTTTGTCGGTGGACATAAGTTTACAGTTAATTTCTGCTATTGATGCTGTGATTTCTTAGGCACCACCTGTGTGGGTGCTACCAAGCGAGAATCTGAAATGGGGTAAATGACCCCAAAGACATCTAAACTTGACAACTTCCTTCATTACCACTTCTTGCATGTGAGGATTCAACCTTCTTTGCATTTCTAGAAGGCTTGGCATCCTCTTCCGTGTGGATCTTATGCATGCATACTGGGGTTTATTCCTCCTAAATCAGCAATGGTCCGACCAATTGCTTTCTTGTTTTTTAGAACTACCAAGACTCCTCTTCTTGCTCCTTTGTAAGGGAGGAAGAAATAATCACAGTAGTGTTTGATGATCTCCCAAAACACATATTTCAGATTTTGGGAGCGTTTGAGTTCCAATTCGTGGGTGAGAAAGAGGGCAAAAAGGTACCTTGGTAACTTGTGGAAGAGGAGAGGAGCAGTCTCCAAGAGAGAGAACTTGATGATCACAGAGTGCCTTGCACAAAGCGAGACTCCGTTGAATTTGATCTCCTTTTCCTTCTTTCTCGGATCCCTAATCATTTTAAATTACGTGGTGGAGTCTTTACCTTGCGAAATGTTTGTAAAGACTCCTCCACCACTCATCAATGATGTCAACATGGAAACATTCCTCACAGAGAATTGAGGTTGAGTAACAAGATTATACATATTCAATTTAACTTTCATATTTCCAAAAGACACCTCCATGATGCTGCACTGCATTGAATGCATGCATTAGCGTAGCTGTGAATGGTCTTCCCGTAATGACAGGGATGGCGGTGGTACTTTTGGTTGGTTCCATGTCCAACACCAAAAAGTCGAGGTAGAAAAACTTGTCTACTCCTACCAAAACATCTTCAATCAACCCCATAGGTTTCCTTTTAGATCTGTCACTAGTCAGAACACCACTTGAGTGGGTTTCAATTCTCCCAAACCTAGCTTCTCATAGAGAATTAGGGAAGCGAGGTTGACACTAGCACCAGATCTAGCAAGGCTTTCTCAATGGTGTGCTCCCAATGATGCAGGGATTGTGGGGATTCGAGTGGTCTTGCATCTTAGGTGGTGTTGCAATTGATAGCACTTGGTTGATTTTCTCCACAAAGAAAGGCCTTCTTGGATAAATGTATCCTAGATTGCCTTTTGTGGGTGCACACCTCTTTGAGAAATTTTGCATAGCGAGGACTGTTTGATTGCATCAAGCAGGTAGATTAATTTTAACTTGCTTGAATGTCTCCATCATTTCCTCAATTTTTGTGTTTCCTTTGTCAAAAGGAGAAAGCTTCATTGCATGGGGAAATGGGAGGTGAGGAACAAATTTCTCCTCATCTTTTTCAACAATTTTGTTATTTTTTCATTTTTCATTTTTTGAATTTTTCGATGTAAATCAATGACCATATTGCTATCCATTTGTTGTTCTGCACTTGTTCTTCATCTTTTCCTCTTCACTACCCACGTGTTGTTTATTATTCTTCCACTTCTCAAAAGTAGTCACGACTTTGATTTCCTCATGGCCATTTGAGGATTCTCCAACCATGAACATCCCTTAGGATTGTTCACAGGTTGGTAGTAGTTTACCTCTTCTCTCTTAGCCAATGAATTTGAGAGTTGGCCGGAGTTTCTTCAATTTTTAATGCTCTACATTGTGAAGGTTCATGCACGATGCAGATTTGAAGTGAACTCAAGACACGCTCTTCAAAGGTCGGGGATCTAGGAGGGCGGGGCTGGTGCATCTTTGCATGGCTTGTTGTTGGTTAACTGAAAATTTGATTTATTATAAAATTCTCTTGATATGGTGACGGAGTTTGAAAGGTAATTGATTTTTGCTCTTTCTTGCTTTGTTAGGTAGTAATTTCTGATTCCACGAGATTAGGATGAGATCTCCATGGGTAGTCATTCGATTGCATCATCCATAAGGCGATGCATGAGCTTGTTCCATCATGAGTTCGAAATTGTGATGCGAAGGACATTGATCAATGGAATGAGTGGGGGTGGCATATCGGACATGCCTCCTCTACTCTTGACCCATTTGGAGCTTTAAATGAGTCCATCATCTATCAAATTTTGTGGTCAAATTATCCATTTTCCTTTCCGACTCATTGACTTCATAAACTTTCCCTCTTGTGAATTGGGGATTATTCATCCTAGTGGATTCTCGTGTCCCTTGGCGAGATTCTCAGGGTTGAATTTTCTCCAATCACCTCAAAGAGGTCCCAAACCTCTTCAACTGTTTCTCAAGTAGGTACCTCCACAAGAGGCATCCACCATGTTCTTGCCCTTCCGATCAGTTCCTTGATAGAAGCTTTGAACCATTTGCCATTTAGGAATTTGATGGTGAGGGCATTGCCTTATAGTTCTTTAAACCTTTCCCATGCTTCATGGAAAGTTTGATTGAGTTTTGGGAGAAAGAGATGATGCTTTGTCTCGCTGGTTTTAGTCATTGGGAAATATTTTGACAAAATTGACATTGCAAATCATTCCATGATGTGATCTTTGTTTAACATAGATAACCATGCTCTAGCTTTGTCCTTTAATGAAAAGGAAAGAGCCTAAGCTTGGTTGCCTCAGACCAGTCATTATATGTTAAATGTTGTGCATAAAGCAAATTCATCAATGTGTTTGTAAGGGTCTTCCTTACTCAATCCATGGAATGAAGGCAACATTTGGATGGTGGAGGACTTAATTTCATAATTTCCCTCCTTGTGGGAAATTGAATGCAAAATGGGGAATTATAAGCACCGAGGCAAAGTAGTCTCTTAACAATCTCGTTCTTCACCCATTTCGCAGATGTCTGTGATGTATGTCGGTTTCTTAGGAGTCTTTCAACTTCGAATTTAACCGGAGAATCTCGTGGATTGAGGTTCTCTGCCAAACATACAACTCGAGAGAGAGTTTGGTACAAGAAACTGTCTATTTAAGAACTTTCCTTTCCTTTTACACTATGCTGCATAAAAATAACAACAAAATTAATAAATGAGTGATAAATAAATGAAAATAAACATAGGTCTATCTATTTTAGAACAAACTTCCCGACAGCGGCGCCAAAAAAAACTTGTTGTTGCTCCAAGTGTGCCATAATTGTGTGCATTATGAATCAAAATTAAAGAATTAAAGAATGCTAGGTTATATGGATGTTAACTTATGAAAGGGATATCAAGACATTGGGGCTAACAACGGCACTGCAAGATCGTGGCCAATTGTAGCAAGTTTTAAAAGTAAGTATTTCAAGATCGTCCACAGAGAATTTTGTCTAAAGAGAGATAAACCTCCGGATCATGCTACCGGATCTGGCTCTATAATTATCTAAACAAAAGAATAGATAAAAGAGAGTGTTGGATTGTGTCACATTTAACTATAAGCAAATAAAGAAAAGAACTAACTACATGATCCAGATCCGAGTTGGGGAGATGTTTAAAATAAGACAAATGCAGAAATAATAGCTTCATGTACTTTAGCCTCGAATTTTAATGGAGAATCAGTAGTTCAACAGAAGCAGATTCAATCTTCATCCGGCTACCAACAGATGTAAGAGAAATAAATCGAATTAAGGAATAGGTTTAGACTTATGGCTATGATCCATCCACTTAAATGGTCACAGATCATCCAATAGTTGTAATGGCCTATTCTTTAGTTCGTAACATGAACATCATCAGAATCTTTGCTAGAATTAGGTTACCAACGCTAATTCGCAGACAGTGATGAATTAAGGGAAGTTGCACGCGGATGAGTGAATCTAAAGAAGTCTAATGCACTAAGGTGAACATTCGTAACCCTCGACATGACTCCAATGGAGAAGACACAAATTCTGACAACCTTTTAAAATCCAAAATTACAATTCTGAGCCACGGCTTCTTAGAGAGCCCTCGGACTTACGATCTTGAATCCGAACTTGGAAGTACAAATCACTCACAATGGCTCTCAAAGGTAAACTACAAGAAGGGATTACTGGGGGGTTCGGATAAGCTATCCGAATGAGGGAAAGCAGAGATGAAAACTCTAAAATCTAGATACCCAATTTGGGCGAATGGCTTCTATTTATACTTTTCCTCCATCCTGCGCATGGTGGATTGACCAATCAGAATGCTTTAGATCCGATTGCCCAATGAGGGTTGAGCACGGGGATCCAGATCTGTTTTGGCCAATGGAAATGCTCGATCTGGTTCGCCAATCAGTGCCGAAGCATCAATTTCATTATGGGTTTGAAATTCGTTTGAGCTTCGGAAGTTCCCGAGTAATTTAACTTTTGGGCGCTCACATGGGTTGGAATATGCCTTGGATCTTGATTGGAACCTTCCAAATGTTCTGGTCTTTTGATTGCATTAGGCGTGCAAAGTTTCTGAAATACCCCTTGAGCAAATCCCAGAATACCTTTTCGCAGAAGTTCAGGGCCTTTTCAGAAGTTCAATGACTTCAAGCTCGTTGCAAAGTTCAATCTTCTTTCGAGGAGTTCGATGCTCTTCAAAGGTACACCTGGAGTTTTAGTCCTTTTCGCAGAGTTTAGGGGCCTTTTCGCAAAGTTCAATGACTTCTGAAGCTCTGTTCGCAAAGTTCAATCTTCTTTTCGAGGAGTGTTTTCTTCTTTTCGCAAAGTTGAAGGTTCTTTACAAAAAGTGCAAGTTCTTTGCGAAAAGAACTTTGTAGTGCATTTCTCTGTTCGAAATGTTCCCTGCTTCTCTTACAGGTCTTTGCCTCTTCTATTTAGACCTTTCCACAGCTGATGAGGTTGTTTCTTCACTTCCTTCCTTTGGACTGACATGGATTGTCATCTTTTTGGCACTTTTGAGCTACTTTTATGGTTAAGCATGTCTTTATTGTTAGCTGCAACATAGGCACTTAAAATACTTATTTAGTTCTCTCAAGGGTCTATCAAGGCCCAGATTAAGGGGTGAAAAATGGTATTTTCCAGTTCTCAACAGTGGCCTTTGCCATAGCAGCTCCCTCTCCCTGCTCGGAAGCATTCTGAGCTTCAGCCTTCTTCTTTTTCTTTTGGGGATCCATTAGACTTCTGCTGATCCCCCATTGTCTTTTGGCAAAAGTGGTGGGAGTGATGTAAGCAGATAACTCCCCCACTAGTATCTTGTATCCTCCCTTTAGAAGTAATTTGGTGATGAGTCTTCCGTAGGGGAGAGTGTGGACCTTCTTTTGCAGCCCAAGCTTCACCATCATATCTTTTATGGTCTGAAAAATCAACCATGCAGCATTAAATCCGTTGCCCAGAGAGAAGGAATAGAGAGCATCAGCAATTGGTGTCCTCCTTTCTTGCTGATGGCCGGAGCTGTAGATATTCTTTCTTAGCACTTGATCGATGAACAATAGCTTGGGATCCAAATCTCTTCATCTGATGGAGTCCCCTGTGGCCTTCATGCCTCTGGTAATGGCCTGGGCAATGGTATCGAGAGGGGCACTCACAGGGGCACCATAACCGCAGTTGGGATAAAAAATGGCAAGGATGCTCATGACTTCAGCAATCAACGCTGGGTTAAGCAGCATCTCAAAATTGTCAACTAACACAAGGAGGCCTGGCTGCCCATGTGTGTCAGGTCTGATCCTAAGGTGCTGGTAAAAGAATTGCACTAACCTAGGATAGGCTAGTGCAGGAATCATTTGCATCAAGGGGAACAAACCAGCCTTGCGCAAGAACTCAATGGCAGGAGCTGACAACGGCTCAGATTCGAAGAATGATATATCAAAAATGGCTTCAGGTTCTAAGGGAATGGAAATGAGGAGCTAAGAGGGAGTAGAATAATCAGGTGCTTTTACAGTCACCTCAGGAATCACCTCCTTCCCTTTTTGTTATGCTGTAGAGGACTTGGCTTTCTTAGGGACAGGCTCCACGGTAGCCTGGTCCCTGGCTCTCCTCACAGGTGCACTTTTAGGAGCCATCAAGATTCTTCTTGTTGAGTGTGCAGTTGAAATTTTGAAAGGAACGATCAATAGCTGAGTCTAACCCTAAAAGTTAGGGTTCTATTCAATTGGGCGCACGGTGGATCGCAAGAGCTCTT
Source organism: Chloranthus sessilifolius (assembly GCA_021018995.1). Taxonomy (NCBI): domain Eukaryota; kingdom Viridiplantae; phylum Streptophyta; class Magnoliopsida; order Chloranthales; family Chloranthaceae; genus Chloranthus; species Chloranthus sessilifolius. The sequence goes on along the minus strand of CM037593.1, from coordinate 54,837,403 downwards.
AGCAGGGGGCAACTGTTGATGGAAGCTTTAAGAACAAAAATCCAGAATTTCAAAGTGAGCAATGAACTGTAGACAGGAAGCTGGAGGAGAGAGATTGAGAGGAGTGGGAGCTAGGGTTTCACTGGAAGGAGAGGAAAGAGAAAGCAGTAAAGAAAAGCAGCGCGGGGTGGGATTTAAATATCGCGAGGCTCGGCGCGCTTTGAAAATATCCGCTCGCTGGCTGGGCATGAATGGGTCACGAGATGAGATGTTCATTTAAACTGTGCGAGGCACCCAGTTATATCTGAAGCTCGCGATAGCAAAATAAAGTAGTTCTTTATGAACTGCGGGAGAGGGGACCAAACCCATTATTCAAAACCCCGCGATGGCTTAACAGAGTTAGAATTCACTCACCCACTAGTCAGCCTTTTGACCCTGACTTTGTGGGTAGATTCCCTCATAGTCTCTCTTCGAAGGACACCCATAAGCATTATAAAGCATTCACAAATTCCCATACTCTCAAAGCATTAAATTCACACATCATGAAAAGCATTCAAATACTACCATTATCATTCAATCACTTGAAATTAGCAAACAAGGAGAACAGGAATAAAAGTAGGCATAAAGCATTAAACTCAGATTCCAACAAGATTGCTACAAATTCCTCTAAACTGTAAAGTACATATTATACAATGGTGCACAGTTCTTATCATCAATTCAATGAAAGATCCCCTTCGGGGTTTGAGGATCCTTCACCAATCAAAAATTGGCCCTTGGGATTAACCACTAGTTGACTGGGCAACCTTCCCTCTTCTCTTTTGGCTAAGGTGTTCGCTAGTTGTCCAATCTATTCTTCCATCTTCTTAATGCTCTGACCATGAGAGTTCACAGTCTAAGCCAAGGAACCCAGGTTTTGCAATGAAGTCAAGACCTGGTCCTCAAAAGAAACATTTCAAGGTTGAGAAGGGCGTAAGACCAACTGATTTTGCTGTTGATGGTGCTGGAAGGTAGATGTTGTCGCTCCAAGTGTGCCATAAATGTGTGCATTATGAATCAAAAATTAAAGAATTAAAGAATGCTAGGTTATATGGATGTTAACTTATGAAAGGGATATCAGCACATTGGGGCTAACACTGGCCTGCAAGATCAGGGCCAATTGTAGCAAGTTTTAAAAGTAAGTATTTCAAGATCGTCCACAGAGAAGTTTGTCTAAACTGAGAGATAAACCTCCAGATCTGTGCTACCAGATCTGGCTCTATAATTATCTAAAAACAAGAATAGATAAAAGAGAGTGTTGGATTGTGTCACATTTAACTATAAGCAAATAAAGAAAAGAACTAACTACATGATCCAGATCCGAGTTGGGGAGATGTTTAAAATAAGACAAATGCAGAAATAATAGCTTCATGTACTTTAGCCTCTGAATTTTAATGGAGAATCTGTAGTTCAACAGAGCAGATTCAATCTTCATCTGGCTACCAGCACAGATGTAAGAGAAATAAATCCAATTAAGGAATAGGTTTAGACTTATGGTCGTGATCTGTCACTTAAAAGGTCATGATCGTCATGCTAGCGTGGCCTATTCTTTAGTTCGAACATGAACATCATCTTTGTAAATGCCGCTAGAACTAGGTTACCAACGCTAATTCGCATGGGGTGATGAATTAAGGGAAGTTGCATGCGGATGAGTGAATCTAAAGAAGTCTAATGCACTAAGGTGAACATTGGAACCCTCGACATGACTCCAATGGAGAAGACACAAATTACGCAACCTTTTAAAATCCAAAATTACAATTACGAGCACGGCTTTAGAGAGCCCTCGGACTTCTGGAGCTTCTCGAGAGCCCTCGGACTTCTGATCTTGAATCCGAACTTGGATGTACAAATCTCTCACAATGGCTCTCAAAGGTTAACTTCAAGATGGGATTACTGGGAGTTCAGATAAGCTATCTGACCGGAATGAGGGATACAGAGATGAAAACTCTAAAATCTGGATACCCAAATTGGGCAAATGGTTCGTCTATTTATAGTTTTCCCTAAGTCCAGCTCAGATGTGTATCAACCAATCAGAATTGGATAGATCTGTATCAACCAATAGGAGTCGACACAAGGATCCAGATCTATTTTGGCCAATCGTAATCGCTGATCTCGGTTCACCAATCAGTGAAAAAAGGCATCAATTCTGTTATGCATTTTGAAAGTTTGCTAGAGTTTCTAGAAGTTCCCACCAAGGTATTCCCTCTCTAGGTGCTCATGTGGGGTGGAATATTCCTTCGCTTTATGCTTAGAATCTTCCGGAATGTCTCTGGGCTTTTCAATGCATTGGGGCGCGTAGACATCGAATTCTCTTGTTAAAGCCGCGAATCTCGAATACCTTTTCGCAGAGTTCAGGGGCCTTTTTCAGAAAGTTCAATGACTTCAAGCTCGTCGCAAAGTTCAATCTCCTGTGCGAGGAGTGTTTTCTTCTTTTCGCAAAGTTCATGGTTCTTTGCGAATAGTAGAAGTTCTTTGCGAATTGAACTCTAGGCTCCCATTCTTCTTTGCGAATAGTAGAAGTTCTTTGCGAATTGAACTCTAGGCTCCCATTTTTCTTTGCGAATAGTAGAAGTTCTTTACGAATTGAACTCTAGGCTCCCATTCTTCTTTGAATGGCTCTCTCTCTGCTTGTGTCTTTGTTCCGCTCTTTTAGACCCTCTTTAGCCATTCTGCTTTCTTCACTCCTTCTTTAAACTTGACATGAGTCACTTTTGATCTTTTGGGATGCTTTTCGGATTTGGACTCGTCTGATTGGTTAGTAAAATGCACACTAAAGCACTTATTTAGTCTTCTCAAGGGTCTTTCAAGGCTCATGTTTAGGGGTGAAAATGATATTTTCACTACTTAACACACCCCAAACCTAAGCTTTGCTAGTCCCAGCAAAGAAACGTAAAAGCAAAATAAAGAGCCACTTTTGTAGGAAGCACAGTGCATTTAGCATATGCAACAAGCCTTTTAAACCCCTAGGTGATCCCTAGAGGAGGAGTGAAGTCTCGAGGGTTTTCAGTGAAGGTACCCACAAACTTCTCCATGGGATAGTTGGCATTAGTGCACTTTGTCATCCCATGAGCAATCAAAGATCAAAATTAGTTACTCTTGAATCAATGTTTAAACAGAAATTTAGGTTTATTGTTTGCAAGGGATTTCAACATTTATAAACCTTATGAATGTTTCACTCTTTCCAATCTGTGAGCAGCCATAGAAATCATGCAAATGTGTCGCCAGAGTTCATCATTTGAATAAAAATTAGGTTATAAGTCATACTTAATGTGCTCAAGTTCCAACCCAAACACTTACCGTGGTGTACTCTCATCAAGATTTTTGTTGAAGGGTTCATTTTCACTCAAGCTCAAGAGCGTTACATCTCCCAAATGGATTTGTAAGCATGAGCATAGGCATGATTCTCGGTCTTGGCATCCTTGACATCTCCTCACCATAGATTGGGAAACCTTATCTCCACATGACAGTTCACTCAACTTTGGATCACAAGGACTTTTAATGGGTTTGTTGTATGGCTCGTGGAGTGAGGTTTCGTGGATAGGAAGGTTGAACAGTGTTTGGATTTTTGAGAAGTCAGAATTGAAGGAGGTGGTTCATGACTCCATCTTCTTGAGTTTAGCTTCTTTGAGATTCTCGTGTTCAAAGTGCTCATTTCTTCTTCCTTTGATCTTGAATTTTCAACATAAAGTTCCCCTTTTTTTTTTTTTTTTGCTTGCTTCTTTTCACATTGTTTTTCTTTTACTTTCTCACCACCATCTGCCCATTTTTGAGGTATTTCTTCTTCATTTATTTTGATATTTGCCCGAAATGTTCCATCTTTACTTCTTTCTCCTTTAACTCCTTAATTCTCAAGGTGAGGGTGAATTGGTTCCATTGGTTCAAGTGCAAGAAAATGGGTGTTTTGATGAAGCATTGTAGGATTTATAGCTCAATTGGGGTACAAACAAGATCTTTCTTGGTTGGTTCTCATTAAGCTCAAGTCCAAAGAAGGCCTTGATCTTTTCCTCGTTTCATGAATCCGTTGCTTGTTTTGATTTGGAGTTTCCTAATTTCTAGTGGATCTAATGCCTCACCAAATCCTTTGAATCAAAAAGGGTTGCCTCGGTCACTCTTCAATGAGTAGATGTAAAACATATAGGCTCAATTCTCACCGGTTATGGTTTTCCTTGAGCTTTTAAGTATATCTTTACCTTTTTCTCTTCTGTGGACTTGCTATGTGCTAATACAAGTGTATTTTCCTGGTGTTAACATCATGGAAATGTGGAATATTGTAGGGTTTAGAATGTCTAAATTCTTGCAAAGAAAATTTTAAAATTTCCACATTGTCATGATTCTTAAGTAAATTGATTCATTTCCTGATTACTTTGGTGATTGTGATGCCCTTATGCTAATTATCCCATCCGCAGGACATGTTTGCCATACCTCCAAGCCTATGACCGACTTTGTCCTCAATGTTCTAGACAATGAGAGACTAGGGCGTAGGTAAAAGAAGAAAGAAAAACTAAGAACAGAAAAAATCTAAACTATATGCAGCAGAAAATGTAAAACTGAAGATATGAGCAAGGAAATGCAAAACATGATATACAAATGCAAGAAAAATCAACAAACCAACGCTAGAACTGCTAAATAAAATCTAACAAATAGAAGGATTATTATGCAAATGAAAGGAAACTAATGCTAATAAAAGAGAAACAGTAAAAGCAAGGTAAGGGACTGAATACAAAGTTAAAAAAGAAAAAGAAAAGTGTTGATACAAAAAAAAATTGAATTTGTGCTCCAGAAAGATCTTTTCGCAAAGGACTTCTCCCCAGATTTTCTATTCGAAAAGGAAATTTTAACTATTCAAACAGAACATGGTTCTTTTCGAGTAGTTCATTACAGCTCCAGAATCAATTCGAATAGAACTTTGAACTTTTCGAAAAGTACTTTTTACTTTGCGATTTGAACTTTGAAGTGTATTTACACTATGCGTGCAAGAAAAATAGACGAAGCTTGAAAAAAATCGGAAAAACAATGTTGTACAAACATATTATACACTTTGCTACCATCGATTTTTGGAGATTCATGATGATAGGTGGGCGACAAGGGCTCTGGGTGTTTTCAATGCATGGTTTGAGCCAGACCATTTACCTTGAGTATTCTTCCATCCTTGGGATCTGAAATATCCATACTCGAGGGGAGGCCTTGATGATGTATGGCCCTTCCCATCTGGATCTCAATTTGCCAGGAAAGAATTTAAGTTTAGAGTTGAATAACCATACCTTGGACCCCGGTATGAACTCTTTTCTCATGAGGCTCCTATCATGGAATGATTTAACCTTTTCTTTGTACAACTGGAGCTAGTGTAGGCATCCATCCTCTTCTAGTTCGTTGAGTTGAAGCTTCGTGGTTACCACAGATTAGATCCATATTAAAAGTTTTGATTGCCCACAAGGCCTTATATTCTAATTCTCTTGGTAGATGGCATGCCTGCCATAAACCACCGAAAGGACATCCCTATAGGAGTCTTGTAGGCGCTCAGTATACCCACAAAGCATCATTAAGCTTAAAGGACCACCATCCTTTCTGTCCTTCTTCACGCTTTTTTCCAAAATGTGTTTGATCTCTATTTGAAATCTCCACATCCCTTTGGTTTGTGGATGATAGGAGTGGCTACCTGTGAGTGATGAGTACTTTTTAATAGAGAGTCAAGCATAAAAGTGGCTTCCCCATCACTAATGATGGCTGGGGAATCCAACTGGAAAAATGTGGTCTTTGAGGAATCTTAAAACCACTTTGTGATCATTGGTTTTGGTAGCTATGGCCTCAATCCACTTGGAGACATAATCCACTACCAAGATGAAATTGTTTCCATTAGAAGGGAAAGGGGCCCATAAAATCTATGCCCCAAACATCAAACAACTCAACTACTGTGATTGGTCGGGGCATTGAGTTTCTTTTGGAAATCTTGCATTTTTGGCGATTCGGCAAGATTCTGATCTTGTAAGGCATCTTTAAAGATTGTGGGCCAATAGAAACCACAGCAGAATTTTTGCTTTTATTGCCAATTGAAATGGCCTCCACAGCCCTGTTCATGACACATTGACAATATGCCGGGGAATTCATGGTCCGGGACACACTTTCGATCACTTGGTTCACATAATTCTTGAATAGATAAGGATCTTCCCAAATGAAATGTTTAACTTGTGAGAAGAAAAGATCTTTATCCATTCTATTCCAATGTTGAGGAATCATCCAATAGCCAAGAAGTTGACTATGTTTGCAAACCATGGATCGTGGGTATTGATGGCAAAAGTTGCTCATCGAAATGATTCATTAATGGGTAAGCTATCATCCTCGTATTGAGAATTCGGATAAGTGATCGACCACCACATTTTCCACTCCTTTCTTATCCTTAATCAGAGATCAAACTCCCGTAATAGGAGGATCCACCGATTAACTGGCTTGTATCCTTCTTAGATGTAAGGTACTTTAGGCGAGTGGTCGTAAGAACACCACAATTTGTGAACCTAAAACATAAGGCCTGAATTTTTCCAATGCAAACACAATGGCCAGTGACTCTTTCTCGATTGTTGTGTAGTTGAGCTGGGCATCTATCATGGATCTCTGGCATAAGCTATGACATGGGAAGCTTATCCTTTCTCCGCCTAGACAGACTCCTAGGGCATAGTCTGATGCATCACACATCGGCTCAAAGGGCACCGAATAGTCGGGGCGCAAGATGGGGAAATCGAGACATTTCTTAAGGACCTCAAAGGCATCATGCATTCATTAGTAAACACAAAAGGAACATCTTGACACAGAATGACAGAGTGGCTTGGAAATTTTATGAAATCTTTGATGAACCTCCTATAAAATCTGCATGCCCTAAGAAACTTGATTTGCTTATGATTACGGGAGGAGGCAAATGTGCAATTAGATCAATTTTGCTTGGTCCACCTCTATGCCTTTATGGGAGACCACATGTCCTAGGACAATGCCTTGGGTGACCATAAAATGACTCTTTTCGACTTAGAACCAAATTGGTTTCTTCACATCTTTGCAACACCAACTTGAGGTGGTGTAAGCATTGGGAAAAACTGTCTCCATAAATTGAAAAGTCATCCATGAAGATCTCCATGAATTGATCAATCATGTCGTAAAAGATGGCATACATGCATCTTTGAAAAGTAGCAGGGCATTGCAAAGACCAAAGGGCATCCTCCTATAGGCAAAAGTGCCAAAGGCGGGTGAAGGTGGTCTTTTCTTGGTCCTGTAATGTGAGGATCTGGTTGTAACGAGAGTACCCATCAAGGAAGCGATAGTAAGCTTTGCCTCAAGCTTATCAAGGATTTGGTCAATGAAGGAGGGGAAATGGTCTTTCCTTGTCATGGTATTTAATTTTAGTCTATGGGACCCTCCATCCGATTGTTTGTCGGTGGACATAAGTTTACCAGATTAAATTTGCTACAAGGATGATGCCAGATTTCTTAGGCACCACCTGTGTGGGTGCTACCCAAGCAGAATCTGAAATGGGGTAAATGACCCCAGCATCTAGCAGCTTGGATACTTATGAATCGAAGTGATTATAAAAATGATTAGCAGGAATACAGTGAAAAGCAAGATTCATAAGATTGACCCCTTTGTTGATGATGTGTATGAGAAAAAAAAATAATGAAGCATGGGAGCACATATTAAAAACAGGGTTCACACACAGCTGAGACCCCTTTATGATGAAGAAATCTCGAAGGAAAATAAAATTAGTGGGTCCATTGAATATTCAAAAGCGACCTATGATTCACTACTCATTATCCTACATGATTCCTAAAAAAAAAAAAAAAATGATCTCGAGGTCCAGGATGGGAAAAGTGGATGCAAATGGAGAAAGCATTACATCCTAAGATATCTATATATGTCTATATTTTCTTTGTTTTTATAAATTTTTTTTTTTACTTGTTTTGATCACCCGCTCAACAAGAGCCCTTATTTACTATGAAAATAATGAGAAACAACTTAGATTTTCTATTTGTGTTTTCATTTTCTTTTATTTTGTATTTGGTTTTTGTAAAAAAAAAAATCAGATGCCTAAAAGACAAAGCAGAAATTATAATAAAAAAACATTAAACATGAGAACCGCCGGTTCTCAAGAATTTAAAAATAGAAAATGAATGCAAAGGAGAAGGATGCAAACTCAAGCAGATCTGCTCGACTTTGGTCCAGATGCTCCTTGTTGAATGGTACGCTCCAAATCTGCAAACATCCAAAAAGCTCAGCAGATACCTTATTCAAGTATTGACAAAATAAAAAGAAAAACTCAAAGCACGCCCAAATTTGACAAAAGACAAAAGAGTGGCAGAATTTATTCAAATAACTAGAAGGCAAAGAATAAAACTCGAAAAAATAAAAAATAAAAATTTCATGAAAAAAAGTTTTCTATACAAAGCTCGTCAGAGACATTTAATCAAGCACTTGGAATGCAAAGTGCAAGTTTAAAGCAAAAATTAAAATAAAAATCAAATCTACAAAATAGAAAAACTTAGGTCTACCAATTTTAAAAACTATTCCCCGGCAACGGCGCCAAAAACTTGTTGTCGCTCCAAGTGTGCCATAAATGTGTGCATTATGAATCAAAATTAAAGAATTAAAGAATGCTAGGTTATATGGATGTTAACTTATGAAAGGGATATCAAGACATTGCTAACAATCGGCCCGCAAGATCGTGGCCAATTGTAGCAAGTTTTAAAAGTAAGTATTTCAAGATCGTCCACGGAGAAGTTTGTCTAAATCGAGAGATAAACCTCCAGATCTGTGCTACCAGATCCGCTCTATAATTATCTAAAAACAAGAATAGATAAAAGAGAGGATTGTGTCACATTTAACTATAAGCAAATAAAGAAAAGAACTAACTACATGATCCGATCCGAGTTGGGGAGATGTTTAAAATAAGACAAATGCGTAAATAATAGCTTCATGTACTTTAGCCTCAATTTTAATGGAGAATCAGAGTTCAACAGTAGCAGATTCAATCTTCATCGGCTACCAAAGACGGATGTAAGAGAAATAAATCCAATTAAGGAATAGGTTTAGACTTATGGTCGTGATCACATCACTTAAAAGGTCACAGATCATGCCTAGTGGCCTATTCTTTAGTTCGAACATGAACATCCTTTGTAAATGCCGCTAGAACTAGGTTACCAACGCTAATTCGCAGGGGTGATGAATTAAGGGAAGTTGCATGCGATGAGTGAATCTAAAGAAGTCTAATGCACTAAGGTGAACATTGAACCTCGACATGACTCCAATGGAGAAGACACAAATTCGCAACCTTTTAAAATCCAAAATTACAATTACTGAAAGCACGTTTAGAGAGCCCTCGGACTTCTGATCCGAGCTTCAGAGAGCCCTCAGATTTACAGTCTTGAATCCGAACTTGGAAGTACAAATCACTCACAATGGCTCTCAAAGGTAAACTACAAGAAGGGATTTCAGGGGGTTCAGATAAGCTATCTGACCGGTATGAGGGAAACAGAGATGAAAACTCTAAAATCTGGATACCCAAATTGGGCAAATGGTTCGTCTATTTATAGTTTTCCCTAAGTCCAGCTCAGATGTGTATCAACCAATCAGAATTGGATAGATCTGTATCAACCAATAGGAGTCGAGCACAAGGATCCGGATCTATTTTGGCCAATCGGAATCGCTTGATCGTTCACCAATCGGTGAAAAAGGCATCAATTACATATGCATTTTGAAAGTTTGCTAGAGTTTCTAGAAGTTCCCGCCAAGTTATTCCCTCTCTAGGTGCTCACGTGGGGTGGAATATTCCTTCGCTTTATGCTTAGAATCTTCCGGAATGTCTCTGGGATTTTCAATGCATTGGGGCGCTGTTAGACATCGAATTGCCCTTGTTAAAGCTGCTAATCTCCGTAATACCTTTTCGCAGAGTTCGTGGGGCCTTTTCAAAAGTTCAATGACTTCAAGCTCGCAAAAGTTCAAGGTACTTTTCGAGGAGTGTTTTCTTCTTTTCGCAAAGTTCAAGGTTCTTTGCGAATAGTAGAAGTTCTTTGCGAATTGAACTCTAGGCTCCCATTCTTCTTTGCGAATAGTAGAAGTTCTTTGCGAATTGAACTCTAGGCTCCCATTCTTCTTTGCGAATGGCTGTCTCTCTTGCTTCAGGTCTTTGTCTGCTCTTTTAGACCCTCTTTAGCCATTGCTGAGGCTGTTTCTTCACTCCTTTAAACTTGACATGAGCTGTCAGCTTTTTGATCTTTTTGGGATGCTTTTCGGATTTGGACCTGTCTGATTGGTTAGCTGTAAAATGCACACTAAAGCACTTATTTAGTCTTCTCAAGGGTCTTTCAAGGCTCATGTTTAGGGGTGAAAAATGGTATTTTTCACTACTTAACAGTAGACCTAGGGGCATTCCCTTGATTGAACTGCTGCTGTGGCCTTTGTGGTAAGGCCAACATCTGCTGGGGCTGCATCTAGTTGTCTTGCCTCCACCTCAGATTTGGGTGGTCTCTCCATTGGTAACCAGCATTTTGGTGCTGGTATCCATATGGCTGCCTATTGTAGCCCCCAGATTGTTGCTGGCCATAAGATTGAGCAGCAGCAGCATGTTCCAAAACCAATTCAGGAAATTGCCCTGTAGATGGACATTCCTCAACTATGTCCTATGGGGACTGGCATATCAGACATGCCTCCGCCACATGAGCAGCCTTCTGGGTTGCATCACAGTCAATAATTTGTCAAACTTCATAGAGAGGTTTGCCATCTGCAGCTGTAGGTCATTGTTCCCAAACACCTCATAAACTTTTCCTTTTGACCCAGCAGCAGGCCCCACCTTTGACTCAGATTCTTGACTAGTTCTTGCCAGGGATGGCTTTTGAAAAGCATTCTCACTAATCACCTCAAACAATTCCCATGCCTCCTCAGCAGTCTTGTGCATGTAGGATCCACCACAAGAGGCATCGACCATATCTCTATTTTTCTCATCAATCCCATTGTAGAAGCTTTGTACAAGCTGCCATTCTGGGATCTTGTGGTGGGGGCATTGTTTGAGCATCTCTTTAAACCTATCCCAGGACTGGTTAAAATTCTCAGTTGGGGATTGAGCAAACGCAAGAATCTCTTTCCTCAACTGGCTAGTTTTGGTCTCAGGGAAGAACTTGGTTAAGAACTTGGTCTGCAGGTCTTTCCATGAAGCAATGCTATTGTTGGGAAGAGTGGTCAGCCAGGTACTTGCCTTATCCTTCAGAGAGAAGGGAAAGATTCTGAGCCTAGTTGCCTCAGGTCCCAAACCAGTGATATTAAAAGTGGTGCACAAGGCCAAGAACTGGTCAATATGCTTATAAGGGTCCTCCTTGCTAAGCCCATGGAAAGTTGGCAGCATCTGGATGATTGAAGTTTTTATTTCATAGTTCCCCTGAACATCAGGGAATTGAATGCTAAAAGGGGAGTTATAGTCATCCGGAGCATTCAACTCCTTGAGGGTTCTTGATTGTTCTTCACCCATAATTACTGTCACAGATTCACTTGGGGTCTCTCCTGTGGTGTGTCTGTCTCTTCTAAGTCTCCTTCCCCTTTCTAACTCAGGGTTAAGAGGCTCTACAGCAGGGCTGAGGGATCTCCTCCCTAGCATACAAGCACACCAACAGCAAGGAAAGCTTCTTGCAGGCACATTTCAAAAGAATAATTATACAACTAACAAATTTATCTAACTAGATTACAGCTATTCAAAGAATACATTTAAAACTATCCTAGATACTACTAGAAATTTTTTTAAGAAAGATAGACAGAGGTTTAAAAGTCAAAGAGTTTGCAAACAGAGGTAGCTAAGCTCCAATTGCAGTCCAACTATCCTTCACTGCTGCTGTCTAGATCTACAAGAAAGGTTCAAAATTATGTCAGTAGTATCAATTATTCACATTTGCAAAGAATACTAAGAATACAAAAACTAAGGGTCTATTAATAGATCATCTTTCCCCTGCAGCGACGGCAAAAACTTGTTGGGGTTTTCTAAGTTTGTGCTTGCTTTATTGGTTGGTGGTAAAAGTAATTTAAAAATCAAAGAAAGAGTAAAACAGGGGATGGAATCAGCACAACTAAGAAATCCTAGACCTGCAAGATACAGGGTCCATTGTAGCAAGTTTAGATGAGTAAGTGTTTGTCCCACAGGGAAAGGTGATCTACAGCTCCAAAGGAGCCATCTCTAGTAGTCCCTCCAGATCTGACTACAGATCTGGCAGTCCTAAAAGGAGGGAAGTTTATGTCACTTATTTTAAGTATTCTAATGTCTAAACTACAAAATGGGTTGAGAGGATGGATGGAGTGTGGAAAACAAATATGAAAGGGTGAGAAGTATGTTATTGAGCCCAGATCAGAGGAGTTTTGTAACTCAGATTCATATATGATGTTATAGAAATCCTGTCCAGTGGCTACATTATCACCACTGAGGAGAAAGGATCTAACCCATCACTTTGCCATGATTCCACCCTTAAGGCTATAACCTGTCCACTCAAATGGTCAGAGATTATCCCATAGGGGAACCACTATCCATGGATGGGTCAAAACATAACAAGTAAATCATTGCAGGCACTATTTCATCCAGGCTATCAGCTCAAGAATCCATAGGGAACCTCACCCTCTAAAGCTCTATATGTGGGGCTAAGGCTGTATAGGACCATGATAGCCCAGACACATAGAACCAGCAAGAGACTGAGTACAACCTTCGATCTAGCTATCCATTGCTTGAGGGAGGCTACAATGGTCTAGTCACCAGCCTACAATCTCTATAACCAGATCAGATCCAACATCTGATGGCGAATCTATACAAATGTAGGGGAGTCTGCCTCTGTATAATCTCCCACCAGGCTTCTACATGCTCAGGTGTAAAGAATAAGGATCCATCTTGGATCGGTGGATTAGAATCACCCTAAGGCTATAATCTGTCCACTTAAATGGTCACAGACTATCCCAGAGGTTATCCTCCTCATGGAGACCAAGACAAAACAAGAATATCACTGCTACCACCATGGTCATAAGGCTACTAGCTCAAGCTCCCATGGGAATTTCAGATCTAGTGGGTCCTGTGGTGGAGCTAAGGCTGTATAGGACCATGATAGCCCAGACACACAGGTCACTTGGATTTGAGTGGCCCTTAGAATCAGTCCTCCATTGCTTTGAAACACATACAAAGCAATGGGGAATCACATGGCAGCAGCCTTGCACAGAGCATCTCACATTCAAACACAAATCCCACAACAAAGTACAAATCCTATTACAATACTTCCATTAATCTAGTTCAAAATACACACAAAGACATAGCCAGCAAGTGCTGGACTATGGAGGGAAGGAAAAAGATAAAGAAAGCCACTTACAACTATAAAAGGAAAAACTAAATGATCTCAGATCAAGTCTCCTAGAAATGAGATGGGTTCCTAGCTATTTCAGGATGCAGAAAGAAAAGAAAGTCTCTCTCCTTTGACCTAAGCTAAGTGTGGGTATTTATAGCAGTGGTGTGGCAGTGCATTAGGGTTAAGAAACCCTAATTTTAACGATGCCACATGGCCAAATAGTGATCCTCTGATGCCTTGGGGTGCATGCACAGAGATTTGAGTGTGGGAGTGCGTGCCCTAATCGCTGGAAATTCCCAGAAAGTCCTCAGCTGAAGAGATGGAAGTTTGAGGTTCAGAGCTTTGCTAGGTAGCCATTGTTTCCCAGACTTGTCGTGTGGTAGCTTTTATTCTTCACTAGGATGATTTGAAATTGAAGCTTTCACCTTCGCGAGGTTGGCTTAGTTTGCTCTTCAAGCAGTTGCGAGGTTGATCTTCGCGAGGATGGATTTGAATAGCGCGCGCACTTATCTTTACTGGGCTTCGCGAGTTACCTCGCGAGGCTTTGATGAGTTCTGAACTGCATGAGGTTCCATGTCTTAACTAATCTTTGTGAGGGTGGCTTTGCCTTCGCAAGGACGCTTTCTTCTTGAATGGCGCAAGAACTACGCGAGGAGTTCTCTTCTGATAGTTGCATCCCGCGGCGACTGTGCGACAGCTGCGTGAGGAGTTTGCTGAAGCTCTCTCTTCTCAACCATTCTGAGTGAACTACGCGTGGTTGAGAGAAGTCTGCTTTGACTATGCGAGGTGTTCTATTCTTGAGCTTCGCGAGATCTGCATGAGTTTATGTTTCTAAAGCTCTTCAGTCAATCATCTGTGCGAGAAGTTGTTGTAGAGTCTTAGGAAGCTCAGCTGGACTGTGCGAGGCTCATTTTCAGGTCTGGATTTAGACTTCATCCTTTTGAGGGACTTCTGGTGCCAAAGCAAGCTTTTTAGCAGGATTCCTAGCCTTATTTCACTGTTGGGTATTACCTACATAAAACACTTAACAAGGACTTATTAGGTGGCTATGGGTCTAATCAAAGGCTAAGTTAAGGGGTGAAAAGTGGTACTTTTTTGGTCTTAACACTCACTCTCACCACTTTTACCAAAAGACAATGGGGGATCAGCAGAAGTCTGATGGATCCCCAGAAGAAAAAGAAGAAGGCTGAAGCTCAGGTTGTTTCTGAGCAGGGAGAGGGAACTGCTGTGGCAAAGGCCACCCCTACCCCCAAAAAGAAGGCTAAAGCCCCTGCTCCAAAGAAGGTGGTGCGAGCTTCTATCACCTCTGCTTCTGCAGCAATACCTCCATCCACCACATTTGCCTCTCCATTAGTTTCTTTGCCTATTCCATCTCTCCCTTTCCCTCTCTTATCTCCCTCTTCCATTCCACCTCCCACTGTGATTCGTTCCTGGGTGGAAAGTGTTGAACCCCATGACAACACTCCCCCTTCACCCCCCTTACCTCAATACACTGCCCCAATATCTCCAACATCATCTGACCTAAACCCTGACAGCCCTCCCTTGATCACATACCTTAAAAAGAAAACCTCTCACACAACAGCTACCATACCTTTACCTACCCCACCCACCCCTATCAGTTTCACAGACACACCAAATATTGACCAACCCTTAGTCCAACCTCTCCCAACTACATCTCCACTCCATGATCTTGACTTTAACCTAGCCACCACTTCATGGTATCAAGCCTTCATGACTATCCTGGTTGACACCCTGCCATCCCATGATATCCCCCTCCCAGATTCCCCACTCCCTTCCCCACATCACTCACCAGACCTTTCATCTTCTCTCCCTACAACTTTCCATCATGCCCCCACTTCCCCTTTCCAACACGTTCCCTCCTATCCTCATACTCCACCCCAACTAACCTCAGATACCCTTACCCACATCCTTTCCGTCATACATGACATCCAGACCCAGCTATCCACCACAACACAAACCCAAGTCCAAATGCAGACTGACATCACCAACATACAATCCACCCTTCAAACATTGACAAACCCACCCATCTCTACACAACCTCCTACCACCCCACTCATCCAGCCCCCTTCCACCTCTGACTCCACAGTGCAACCAGACCTTACCCCAATTGACTTACCTACACCCTTCTCCCTCCAAGACACCATGCCCCACCACTCCTTCCCCACTCTACCTATCCTTCCCCCACTAATATTACCTCCACCACAATTTACCAACACTTCTTCCCAAACAAGACCCCATTCCCTTCCCATCTACCTTTCCCATTCAACCCCACCTATTTCCAACCCCACCACTTTCATTTCGACCCTTCACCATTCCATTCTTTCCTTACCCAGAACCATCCACATCCAATGACCTTCCTTCATTTCACTTTCCACCCATGCCTTCCATTCCACCTCTCATCCTACCCCCTCCTCAATTTACTGACCATTCAACACAGACTGCCCAGGCCTTTCCACCCCTCCTCCTAACTTCATCCCTATAACCTCCACTTTTCCCCCCCAGGATCAATCACCTTCTACTTCTTTCACTCCATTTCTACCAATCTTACCTAGACACTCCTATTACACCCCTCCCTACTTCACCCTCCTCCATGCCATGAGGGGCAATGCCTATATCAAGAGGGATGTTCTCAATGGCATGGCCCAACTCTGACAGGCCATCGAATACCCCTTACTGTAAAAAATGAGTGACTTGAAGCTTGCTCACAGTGAGTAGCTAACAGATATTTCCAAGGGGTGAGAGGCAATTTTGGAGACACTCAACGTGAACAAGGCTGCGCCAACTTATTACAGAATGACTACGGAGATAGAAAAAGCCAATACACAAAGGGCAAAAAAGCAAGCCAGGTTGTTAGAAAGGAAACTGAACAATGCTCAGGAGATCAACAAACTCAGTAAGGAGCTTGCAGATACTAATCTCCTATGGGCTACCAAGAAAATTGAGATTTTGGAACAGAGGGTCGCCTTCCTACTATCCCAACCAATCAGGCCACCCCTCTCACCACAGCACCCCCTGAGGCCCCTTCATCTTCCACACAACCAGGCCCATCTTCTTCCACTCCCCTTGCCCCTACACCTACACAACATGTTCCCCCACCTCCTACAGCCCCAACTCCGGTACCTCCTCCTGCTCCTACTCAAGTTCCTACTCCTGCTAAAGTCCCTACTCCAGCTCCTGCTCTTGTCTCAGTGCCTCCCCCTGTCCCCTCTCCTGCCCCCAAAAGAAAACGGACCCTTTCCAAGAAACCTCCCACTTCTAAAAGAGCCACTGCAGCCCAAAAAGGAAAAAGGCCAGCCCCTCCATCCCCACCTCCAAAGGTCACCAGAGCTTCTGCTCAGGATGATCCCCATGGTCGCCTACTTTCCAAAGAGGAACACAGACAGGCTACTGCTGCCCTTGGATTGGATCCCACTGAGCTTTTTCCTTCTGACTCAGACTCTGATTTCGCACCACCTATGGATCCCAGTGCCCAGATTACTGTTGTTGCTCCTTCATCAAGCCCTGCTAAATAAACTTATCCTCAGCGAAGGAAGGTTGCTGCCAAGAAGACTACTCCCCCAACTGCCTCTTTGAAAATTGGAAAAGACAAATCTGTCCAGTCTGAGGAGGCACCACCAATAAGCCAGCCAGTGAAAGGGAAGAGCTCTGCCATTCCTGCAGCAAAAGAACAAGACAAATCTTCTGTGGCTCCCCCTAAGCTTGCTAAAGGGAAAGCCAAAGATAAATCCCCTGTTGTCCCTCCTGAGCCAGCACAAGCCCAATCCCCTCTTATTCCCCCTCCGACTCAGCAAGGGCAAGCCTCCAAAGGACGAGCTCTAAAAGTAAGGGCTCCAAAGGAAAATCTCCCACCAAACCCCCTGAGCCAACCACTGATAAATCTTTCGAGATCCCTCCTGAACCAAAGAGGAGAAAAATGAGGGTCAGGGCTCCAACCATACCCAAAACTACCGACCAAAAAAAGGAAGAGAGGGAACGACAGAAGAAAGAGGAGGAGGCTTACCTTCAAGAACATGCCAAGAAGATGGGTTGGGACAAGTTTTTAGCCAAATTCTGACTAGATTGTACCTAGGATTTTATCTATTTCTGCACTCTTTTGCTTCTGTTTTCTTGTAGTTTGTACATTTCGCATTTTTAATAGACTTTATCCCCCTGTCATTACTATCTTGCTTTGTCTGTTGTGTGTTATGTTCCCTGTTCTTTCCTTTTCTTTTCTCATCAATAAATCTGCTGCACAGACACCTTTAAACCAGTGAGGACACTGCTCCTCATAGGTTTGGGGGTGTGGTTGGCAGACCCTGCCTATGGAATAGTTAACCTAAGTGCAGCAGAGTCATCTGAGTAATATGGAAATGGATCTATGTTCACTTAAGAATCATGAAAATAAGAAATTTAAAATTTCTGCAAACTTTTGACATTATAAACTTTTAATATTCCACATTTCCATGATAATATCACCAAGGAAACTTACTTGTATCAGCACTTAGTGAATCATTAGAGAGAGAAAAAGGTGAGGACATACATAAAAGATCAAAGGAAGACCATAACCAGTGAGAATTGGGCCTATAAAATTTTTTCCATCCTTTGAGGAGTAACCAAGGCAATCTCTTCTAGTTCTAAGGACTGGCTAAGTCACTGTGCTCACTAGAAGTGAGGTAACTCCAAGTTGAAACAACTGACATTACTCATGAGACTTAGGAAAGGATCAAGGCCTTCTCTTGGACAGTTTGAGCCTAAAAGGACCAACCCTAAAGCAACCGCCCTTGTCCATACCCCCCTTTGAGCTTTAAATCCTAAATTTCTTCAAAATACACCTTAGTACTTGAACCTAAACCTATGAACTTGCTTTAGCTTACCCTCACTTTGAGAATTCAGAAGGTAAAGGAGAAAAGGTTGGAAATGGACTAGCTATGGTCAACATTAAGTGAATGGAGAAGAAGCACCTCAAAAATTCTGGCAGTATGGTAACTGAAAACATGGTGGCATTTCTGAAAAGCAAAAACAAAAATAAAAAGAAGAAAATTCCATCAAAAGGAAACAAAAATAATAATGAAGAGGAGTAAGGGAGGAGTCAAGAGGAACTTTCATTGGAGAATCAAAATCAAGAAGAGAAATTGATCACTTCAAATCTGAAAATTTCAAAGAAGATGAAGGGAGCTGAATTCAAGAAGGTGAAGTCATGAATCACCTCTGTCACCTACTGATTTCTCAATTTGGAACCCCTTTTCAACCTTCCATTCTTTTTAACCCTACTCCATAAGCCACATTACAGCCCAGTTAAAAGCCCTTGTGATCCAAAGTTGAGTGAGCTGTCATGTGAAGATAAAGAGTTATCCAATCTATGGTGAGGAACTGCCAATGATGTCAGCACTTAAGAACTCTGCCTATGCTCATGCTTACAGACCCATTTGGGGGATGTAACTGCTCTTGAGCCTGTGAGAAAATGAACCCCTCAACAAACCTTTATGAGAGTATGCCCTGCAAAGTTTTTGGGTCTGAACTTGAATGCATTATGTATGACCTATAACCTAATTTTTGACCTGAGGATGGGCTGAGTGCTGGCACACACTTGTGCAAATTTCTGTGGTTGTAAACTAATTGGAAGTGTTGTGCATTCATGAAAAGTTTATGCTGTTCTGTGCAACCAATGGATTAAATTTATTTTATGATTACTGATTCAAGAGTAAACTAAGTCTGCCCCTTGACAGCTCACTGGATGATATTGCACTTTTGTTAACTGTTTCATTGAAGAAGTTTGTGGGTGTCTTCACTGAAAACCCTCAGGAGACTTCACTCCTCCACTAGGGATCACCTAGGGGTTTAAAAGGCTTGGTATATATGCTAAATGTATCCGTGCTCCCTACGAAAGTGGCATTTAATTTTTATAATATGTTTAATATAGCTTTGCTAAGGGACTAGCAAAGATTAGGTTTGGAGGTGTGTTAAGACCTGAAAAGTACCACTTTTCACCCCTTAACTTAACCTTTGATTAGACCCATAGCCACCTAATAAGTTCTTATAAAGTGTTTTATGTAGGTAATAACCAGCAGTGAAATAAGGCCAGGAATCCTGCTAAGGAGCCGATTTTAGCACCAGAAGTCCCTCAGAAGGATGAACTCTGAATCCAGATCATAAATGAACCTCACGCAGCTGACCCAAGCTTTAGAGGATTCAGGAGAAATATGCCTCGCGCAGTCCAACTGAGCATCCCAAGACTCTACAACAACTTCTCGCACAGATGATTGACTGAAGAGCTTCTGAAGCATAAACTCGCACAGCTCTCGTGAAGCTCAAGAGTAGAACACATTGTGCAGTCTCGCGTAGTTCAAAGCAGACCTCTCTCAACCTCGCACAGTTCGCTCAGAACGGCTGAGAAGAGAGAGCTTCAGAAGACTCCTCGCGCAGTCACCGCGGGATGCAATTATCAGAAGAGAACTCCTCGCGTAGTTCTCGCTCCATTCAAGAAAAAAGCATCCTTGCAAAGGCAAAGCCATCCTCGTGAAGATCAATTAAGACATAGAACCTCGCGTAGTACAGAACTCATTAAAACCTTGCGAGGTAACTCGCAAAGTCCAGTGAAGAGAAGTGCTCGCGAAGTTCTCCGGCTATTCAAATCTGTCCTCACAAAGATCAACCCAATAATCGCGCAGCTACCTCGCGACTGCTTGAACTCCAACCCCGCGACATATGAGGCTTTGATGTCTACTCAACCTCGTGACTGCCTGAAGAGCAAACCAAGCCAACCTCACGATGGTTGAAGTTTCAATATCAAATCATCCTAGCGAAGAGCAAAAGCTACCACGTGACAAGTCTGGGAAACAATGGCTACCTATCGAAGCTCTAAACCTCAACTTCCATCTCTTCAGTAAAGGACCTTCTGGGAATTTCCAGCGATTAGGGCACACACTCCCACGCTCAAATCTCCATGCACGTGCCCCAAGGCATTGAAGGATCACTATTTGGCCATGTGGCATCATTAAAATTAGGGTTTCCTAACCCTAATGCGCCGCCACACCACTGCTATAAATCCCCATGGGGGGCTTGGACCATTGGAGGGAGCTACATCCTAGAATAGCTAGGAACACATATCATTTCTAGGAGACTTGATCTGAGATCGTTTTGCTTTTCTTTTTATAGCTGCAAGTAGTTTTCTTTTTCTTTTTTTTTCCTTCTCTCCATAGTCCAGCACTTGCTGGCTATGTCTTTGTATGCTTTTTGAACTAGATCAATGGAAGTTTTGTAATAGGATCTGTACTCTATAGGATTTGTGTTTGAATGTGAGATGCTCTGTGCAAGGCTGCTGCCTTGTGATCCGCCATTGCTTTGGATGTGTTTCAAAGCAATGGAGGACTAATTCTAAGGGCCATTCAGATCCAAGTGACCTGTGTGTCTAGGCTATCATGGTCCTATACAACCTTAGCCTCACCACAGGAACCACTAGATCTGAAATCCCCCCGGGAGCTTGAGCTGGTAACCTGGTGACCATGGTGGTGGCAGCGATATTCTTGTTTTGGCTTGGGCTCCGTGAGGAGGATAGCCTCTAGGATAGTCTGTGACCATTTGAGTGGACAGGTTATAGCCTTAGGGTGATTCTAAGCCACCGATCCAAGATGGATCTTTCTTCTTTACACCTGAGCTTGTAGAAGCCTGGTGGGAGATTGTACGGAGGCAGACTCCCCTATATTTATATAGATCTGCCATCAGATGTTGGATCTGATCTGGTTATAGAGATTATAGGCTTGTGACTGCACCATTGTAGCCTCACTCAAGCAATGGACAGTTAGATCGAAGGTTGTACTCAATCTCTTGTTGGTTCTATGTATTTGGGCTATCATGGTCCTATACAGCCTTAGCCCCACACATAGAGCTTTAGAGGTTGAGGTTCCCTATGGATTCTTGAGCTGGTAGCCTGGATGAAATAGTGCCTACAATGATTAACTTGTTTTGTTTTGACCCATCGCTGGATTGTGGTTCCCCTATGGGATAGTTTGTGGCCATTTGAGTGGACAGGTTATAACCTTAAGGGATTGAATCATGGCAGAGAGATGAGTTGAATCCCTTCTCCTCAGTGGTGATAACGTAGCCATTGGACAGGATTTCTATAACATCAGATCTAAATCTGAGTTACAAAGCTCCTCTGATCTAAGCTCAATAACTTACTTCTCACCCTTTTATATTTATTTCCCACACTCCATCCATCCTCTCACCCCTTTCTGTAGTGTAGACAATAGGTTACCTTAGAATACCTAGAATAAGTGACCTTAAACTCCCCTCCTTCTTAGGACTGCTAGATCTGTAGTCAGATCTGGAGGGACTACTAGTGACGGCTCCTTTGGAGCTGTAGATCACCTTTCCCTGTGGGACAAACTCTTACTTATCAAAACTTGCCACAATGGACCCTGTATCTTGTAGGTCTAGGATTTCTTAGTTGTGCTTATTCAATCCCCTGTTTTACTCTTTCTTTGATTTTTAAATTACTTTTACCACAAACCAATAAAGCAAGCACAAACTTAGAAAACCCCAACAGATACGCCACCCTCCTCGCTACCATGGACGGGGATCATCTTCCTGAGCCCATCAATGTTGGATATGTTTGATGGTTCTACTCTTAGTCTATCATGACAAGGTAAGTATTGGTGAAATAGATACGTGACTGCTTAAGAACCACCCAAAAGAGGCCATCATTATAAACACAGCAGCCAGAAAGCATCCCTAAAAATAATGATATGCTTTGCTACCCCATTTGAGTCTAAGCTTTTCTTTCAATAAACCCATTCCCAAAAAAAAAAATGTGTGTATACATATACAAGAAAGGGAAGTAAAGTTACTATCAAAATCTAAAAAAAATCAGAAAAGCAAAACCCCAAAAAGAGATTGCCTGAAATGGAGGAAAAAGAATAAAAAAATGCAGAAGAATCACGAGGCATGTACAATAAAACCCCCAAGGAAGGAAGTATGTTGAGAAAACTGAAGCCATATCAAGGAAACCCTTTTAACCCAACATACCTTCAAATCTTAACCTAACCCATGGCCAAGCTACACCTTGAAGGAAGCCCTCTTTTTAGGTTCACAAGCAATCATAGTATCTGTTAAGTCAACACAAGCCAAGTTGTGGGACGACACCAGAACCCCATCTGGCTAGCTATAACAGAATTGACATCTATGTCATGGCTTTTGAAAAAAAATGAAAGAAATAAAAAGAAATAAAATAAATAGAAATATAAGCTCAAAACAAGATGGACGTAGTGAAAACTCAAAAGGACACTACGGGTAAAAATTTGTGCGGACCAGGTGAAAACCCGAAAGGGCGCTTGGGTAAGAGAGCTAAACCCATGGATGTAGCGAAAACTCGAAAGGGCACCACGGGTAAAAAGAGGGTAGAAACAGGCACAACAAACCCACCTTGAGCGTTGTGAGTAAAAGAGTTTTGAAAGAAAAATAATTGTTGGAATGGGTAGATAAAATTAATGTTTGGGGAGCCCTCTTGGTTACTCTAATGAGTTTGGACCAACAACCCCACACACTCATGTTTATTAATCACTTTAGCAACCAACTAGACACATCTCCCCAATCCTTCTATGTTTGGAGTAGGCATTTTAACTTAAGGCTGCATTTGGATAAGGGAAAATTGGGAAATGATGGAATCCCAAAGGTCGGATTTACAAATCTTTCATCTACTTATGCCTTGAAAAAATAGATCCCAATTTTCTTCTATTTTCCATGTTTAGAGTACGAGTGTACCCCTCGAAATTTCAATTTGTCGTTAGAAAGATTTTTCTAGTAGATTATTGTAATAACATGGATCTCTACTACATTTTCCACAATATCAATAGAGCTATCCGAACGATGGAAATGATGGAAAACAAAAAGATCCTGGTAGTTAAGAATCCAAAAGAAAATGTAGGGTTAACAAATATTTTTCCCCCATTTTCCATCTTAACCTCCGCCCCCTTAACCTAGTGTATTGAATTTTCTTCCAACTTTTACCATGTTTTGAATAGTGGATAAGATATAGTTTTTAGTTATTTTTAGGGACCATGGACCTGATCAATCTTGTCTGTGTTGCCTCGGCCCTTGATCTTTTTTTATGTTGTTTCACATATTTATTGTTGTATTATTTGATTTTTGAGATGGTTAATTATGAGGATGCACCGTGGCTGTCAGTATACCAAGCTGATCAAAGGGGTCAATCTATTGTCTTCATAACTTTTATCCATTTCAATTTACTGCTTGAATATAACTTGTAGGAGCATTTTATATATTCCTTATATTAATTGTCCCACTAATAGTAATGAATAATGGGCATATTGCATGACTGGAGTTCCTATTTTCCAATTTTGCTTTTCAATTCCTTTCTAATTGCAGTAAGGGGTTGGATAAATGTTTAAACAAGATGTTGGATTTGGTATTTCCTTTTGGTCCTGCATTGAACAACGATCTTGGTATTCTACCCTAAGGTGTGTGTTTACTAATAATGGATGTTGCAGTATTACCTGGGGACTGGAGGTTGTAAGTTTGGGAAAGCATGTAGATACCATCACCCCCACGAAAAAATTGCAGAAGCAGTACAGCTGGAGCTTAATTTTTTGTTGTGGATGCATCTCCATCTTATGTGCCTGTGACAATTTCTCCTCAAGGGGTCCATCCAAATTCAGAATGGAATGGATATCAGGTGAGCTATGCTTTAGTCTCCATCTGTAATACTCTAGTAATTAAAGGAAGTTCTCTAATTTTAGTGAACTATAGATTTCCAAAAAAGGCCTATGAACAAGTTGAACTTTGGGCGCCCTTCTGATATCCTAAACATAGGCCTTTGGAATTCATGGCAAAGATCACATTAACATAGATAATTTATAGCATGAAAATTTGGAGTTTTGAATTTTCAATTCT
Organism: Chloranthus sessilifolius; assembly: GCA_021018995.1. Classification (NCBI taxonomy): domain Eukaryota; kingdom Viridiplantae; phylum Streptophyta; class Magnoliopsida; order Chloranthales; family Chloranthaceae; genus Chloranthus; species Chloranthus sessilifolius. Next base: position 54,813,146 of record CM037593.1, on the reverse strand, counting down.
GTTTAGCCAAGGTTTGATCAAGGTATGAAAACTCCTACAGTGATGGCACTTCCAATCTGGGGTAACTGGGATAGGTCTGTAATTTTTTGAAGAGGCCGACTAAGAGCCTTTTAGAGGCTATAGCATGCCAAAAATTGACATTTACAGACACCAATGCCCTTGGCAGCAGTACATGCCCACTTTTTGCGGAGAGAAATCAACTTCAATAGATCTAGATCCGTTGAGGTTGGTCATAGCCCACTACCCCTTTTGAAAATATGGATTAATATTTCTCAAATTAAATGACTGTTTAAAATGATTACATGAGTAAGGCCAAGCCATTGTCATTTTTGGTAGACTCTATGGAAAAATATGGCTAGGTTCTCATAGGTAGTACTTGTGGTCACTGGTTGAAAAAGGGGCCTATGGGGAATGCCAGGCATTTGAACCCAGGATCATGTGGCATGTGATCTGAAAAAAAATGGTTTGGGGAATCTTTTTGCCCTTCAAAACTATGGTCAAAGTTTACCTACCACCTGCCTCTTCCTAGTGCATTGAAATTTTGCACCTTTGACCGTATTTTGGATGGTGGATGTACATCCGATGGTGGTGTGTTTGGTTAGAATTTTGAAGGGTTATTTTCGGTAACCTAGTTTGATAAATGCTTTGTAATAATCACAACTAGTATTAACAAAAAATCATATTACTTATTCATTTGTTCTTTCTACCTCAATGCTAACCATTTTATTCTGTTTAAAACCTAGCATAATTTCACAAATGAATAAGTAAATCACATTACTTGTTCATTTGTTCTAGGGGGTGCAAGTCCAACATACCCATAAAAGGAAATTGTTTGACTGTATCTAATTTCTAACCTGTTGTTTTACTCCAATTGCATAAAACGCCTTCATATAATTTAGTTATATCAGACAATTTAATTGCAATAATAACCATGTGAGCAGGTTCGAGTGCTCCTGGATTGAGCTCACACTGTTTTTAGGGATTGGAATGATGTTTGTGGGGATTTCAATTGTATCGCAAAAGTAAGATTGATTCTATGGCTCTTCTATCCTTATGTGAAGTATGTGTTTGAAATTTGTTATGTGCTTGGAGTATTATCAGTTTAATTTCTTAATATCATCAATATCTTAATTTAATTGCTTAATATCATAAATATTTAATTACGTTCTCCTTTTGATTTCAGGCGAAGCTCACCTCAAACGGATCACTAGGGGACGGGGATACTTGGCAGCAGAGGCGAAGCACATTTTTTTATTTATGAAAATAGGTCATGGGGTCCTTAGATTGTTAACTCTCTTTCTTTTCTTCCTTTTTTTTGTTTGAATAAAAGGATTGAGCATGTAAAGTTTAAAATATTTGGTTGATTTGAAAGGTTGGATCATAGGTTGAGATGCAATCTTTTGTTTGAATAAAAGAATTGGGCATTTATTTTATTTATTAATGGCATTGAATGATTTGCATTTGAGTTGAATGGATGTGTTTAAATATGAGATTAATAGCCTTTTTTATTTATATACTTTTTTTTAAAGAATTAAAAAAAAGCATTAAAAAATTGCATTCAAAAAAAGTATTACAAAAAACATAAAAAAAGCATAAAAAAATTATTATTTTAAAAAAATTTGCATAAAAAATTGTCGACGTAATTTTATTTATTTTTAATATATACATATATATATATATATATATTAAATTTGCATAAAAAAACCACTGCCCTAAACAGTTGTAAAAAAAGCAGTGGTTTTTTCTATGATTGTTAATAACAGTTATTGTTGAAGTTCATAAACCACTGTCTTGTATAGTGGTAAAAAAAAACCACTCCTTTTTTTACAACTATTTAGGGCAGTTGTTTTTTGAAAAAAAATCCACTGTCAAAGACAGTGATTTTTTAAAAAAACCACTGTTTAAGGTAGTGGTTTTTTTGACTTTTTCATGTAGTGGCGGCGTGTTCTTAGCATTGCTTATAGGATTGGATGTAGATGTGGCAATCTCTGATCATGGTCGGTCAGAAATAACCTTGTCGTGTAACTTGATCGGTGAGTCTTTGCCTACCAGAGTGGGCGCTATAGGCACTGGTATGTGCTTCTCGGATGATGTATTGTCTCTCGATAGTCGTGACGCATCGTAGTAGTACTCCTTTGGTGAAGGCTTCTTTATCAAATATTTCATCGAGTATGTAGAATCGGGCACATCGGTTCCTTATAGTCTTCTGTTCAATCTTCGTAGCATACGGAGGGACGTGTTGATCCTTTAAGAAATTCCAAATGTCGAAATACCATGGTGGTCCATCATCGGTTGGTGATTTTTCAAATATGAAAATAGCAACTTTAGTTTTTGTCTTGTTGTGCTTTCCTGTGATGATTGCTTCGTTCGGTCCTGTACTTTTCAGGAGGATGGGTAATTCTCTCTTGATGGTCCATGCTATCTCGTGGGCGGGTACTGTCAGCTTTTTGATAAAGAAGGTTTTGGTCTTTTGCCCTATAGGTATTTGGATGGCCGAGGCTAGCGTGGCTAAAGAATCTGCAAGCGCATTTTCTAATCTAGGGATATGTGCAAAAGAGATTCATTCAAATTTTTTTACTAAATATTGAGCAATTTCCAGGTATGCCATTAATCTCCTTTCTTTAGTTTCTCATTCTCCTATGATTTGTGAAATTACTAGTTTGGAATCACTGATGGTTTTTAACTGTTTAACTCCTAATTGTAGTGTTGCTCGTAGTCCGGCTATAAAAGCTTCGTACTCTGTAACATTATTAGTGACAGAAAAATCTAGTTGAAAAGCTTTAGGTATGAAAACTCCTTCTGGGCTTAGGAGGACTATCCCGACGTCTTTTCCTTTGTGATTTAGAGCGTCGTCGAAGTAGAGTGTCCATGAGGTCTTATCAGGCTCTTCGTTATGAATCGTGAATAGGTCCTCATCGAGGACATCTGCGTGTATAGGTTCATCACTCAGGAGTGGGAGGTCTGCGAGATAATCAGTGATTTCTTGCCCTTTGATCGACTTCTGCGTGACATAAGTGATATCAAATTCTTATAAGATCATCTTTTCGAATACGTACGTGAGAGGGCCCATCCGGGTTAGTACTAGTATTTTATGTGCTCCAAAGTAGTGTCGCAATTTGGTAGAGGCCCACACCAATGTGAGGCAAGTTTTTTCTATTGAAGTATATTTTTGTTTGTATTCAACCATCGTCCTGCTGAGGTAGTAGATAGCCTTCTCTCTCTTGCCATCTTCTTCATATTGTCTGAGGATTACTCACATTGCTTTATCGTTCACTGAGAGGCATAGAAATAGGGGTCTCCCAGGGACAGGTGGTGATGGTATTGGTGGGTTAAGGAGGTACTTCTTGATGTTGTCAAAGCCTTGCGGACATTGGTCATCCCATTCGTACTTAGTTCCTCCTTTAAGTAGTCTATAGAAAGGGTCGCATTTGTCTGAATGCTGAGATATAAATCTTCTGATGAATTGCAACCTTCCTATCAGGCTTCTTAACTCTTTGATATTACTGGGAGGTGGCATCTCGAGGATGGATCTAACTTTTACAGGGTCAACTTTGATCCCTCGCTTGCTAACCATAAAACCGAGTAATTTTTTGGAGGTGACTCTGAAGACACATTTCTTTGGGAAGTGCGCAACTGATTAAGCACTTCCTCGGAAGTGCTCAATCAAGGAAATTAAGGGTCAAGGGTTGTGAGACTAGGTCGGGCGTAAGCCAATTGCGCGCTGGTGTTTTAGCGCTCAATCTGATTGCGCGTCTGATTTCAGGTGCGTGATTGAGTCTTGAATAGGTCTGAGAAGGGAAGTTTGGTCTGAAAGGGGGACTGATTGCACGTTTGTGGTCTAGCGTACAATCAAATTATGCGCAGGGTTTCATGCGCTAAATTCGGGGTTGTCTGGGTCTGGTCTCTCGACTGAAAGGTAAGAGTATTGTTTCAATCTACATTCCGACTACATACTAATGTTTCAGTATATAGTCTCCCTACTTCAGGATCTGAGTCACAGAGCTATTATTTTAACCTGTGTTTAGCTATATACTATTATTTCAATGCATGGTTCCCATATCAGGGTTAAAAAGGTCATAGGTTGACCGAATAAAAGTATATTCTAAGAAGGCAAAATAAGGGTGTCTACAGATGCCCCTCTTCGGCGCACTCTTGCGAAGTAAGAACACGTCAAAGAAGTAGACACCCCTCATTCGAGGTGTCTTCTTGTTTCTCTTAGGAATTCACAAATGTGAATTTGTGATGCTGACATGACATGCTTGACTTTCTTATCTATCAGTGCAAACTAAAATGGAGCATTTGAGGGGCAAATGGTAGCTGTGGAAGGGCACATTTCAGTTATGTGGGTGCATAGCGCATCCCGTCGTATGGCACGAGCTAACAGAGGGATTTTATGCAATTGAGTTACCGGGGCGTCAATCAAATGTCTAAAATGAGGTCCAGGGACCGATAATAAAAAGATGAAGTATCATGTAATATCGAAGGCTTTTGTAAGTCATGTCAGACCAGGCACGTCATTGCTCACACCAATGAGCATCAAGCATTCCTTTTCCAATAGGTGTTTGTTAGTTGTTAGATTAAATATAGTCAATGTCTAGTTTTCCAAGGGAATGGCTGGTTTAGGCTAGTAATTGAAGTGGGGGTCTTGTGAGGTGTGCTCAATTGAATTCTGCGCAGTGGTGTATGCGCTTCTTTCATCTGGAGTTGGCCTTTAAGTTGGGGATTCTAATCCTATGATTTTGCATAGTGGCGTATGCGCTTGATTTATTCAGAGTTGGGAGGCCAGTAAATTGGGAATTTTAGTTCTAATGTGTTTGAACTAATGATTATGCGCAGTGGCGTATGCAGTCGATCCAATTCTGTGCAGCGGGATATGCGTTTGATTGCAAGTTTAAGGATTGGTCTGTAAATTAGGTATTCTGAGTTGGGTATTCTAAGTCGGGTATCTAGTCCTAATCTGTATGAACTAATGATTCTGCGTAGTGGCGTATGCGCTTGATCCAATTCTGCGCAGTGGGATATGCGCTTGATTACAAGTTCAGGCAGTGTTAGGAGTTAAAGGTTGGGTTTTAAGTATATTTTATTATGTGCGGGTGATGGAGCACTTAATTAATTTTTTTAATTTTTTTTTAGTATTTAAAGAAAGGTGAGTTGAGTCTATTCATATTGTTGCTTTGTTTTTTTATTTTTTATTATTTTTTTGTTGTTTTTTTTTGTAAGAGGATTTTTTTTTGAAATAAAGGGAGTTTTGAAATTTTGAAATTTTAGGGATTTTAACTTAAGATCAATTCAATGGTAAAACGGTAAAAAATGTCGCTTCCGAGACGTCGCTGAGCAGATCTACCAGTATGGGATTTGTGGACTCGACCATTATTACAGTTGTCAAGATGACACTTGGCATGCCGGATACTTTGTCTAACCTTCTCGGTGAATACTGATGATTGTCTCTTATGGGAGGACTACAGTGATTCGCGAGTCGAGAGAGACGGGTTTTGAAAATATTTGACTTAATCATAGCTAACTATATTTATATATGAGGAATATCGAGTAAAATAAAAAGCGGGTAGTACTTACTTGGGGGTGATACTTACCTGGGTTGTGTGTAGTTTGTACGGTCTAGTGGTGTCATAGTGTCGCGATGGGACATTGGAGATTTCTTCTCTTTAGGTCTGCTATGGCAGGGCTTGGCAGTTGTGATGTGATGTCTTGGGAGAAATGATGTCATGATGGGACCTGAGGGATTTTCCCTTCCTTTGGTTTTGTGATATATGAGTCCTGGTGGGACGTGGGGATCAATTCGGGAGAGAGAGAGAAGGAGCCCTTTGCTTTAGCGATGGGGCATGCTCAATCTTTCCCTCTTTTTATCATACGGCATTATTAGAGCTTTACTTTTTTTCTTTTTATTTTCAGGTAATGATGCTTGCGATGGGACATCGATTGAGCGTAGTTAGCGGAGGCATCTCAGGAGGTTTGCATTCAGCTTCTCATGATAGGTCATGAGGGTGGTGTGGTTAATTTATTATGGTTGGACTGGGTATTGAGGTGATATTGCATGTGTACATGTTATCGTGATGGGGTCCTCTTTCACTGGTGGAGATTGTGAGGGCATTATGGTAAAGGGTATATATCTTGTCGCGATGGGACTAGGGGGCGATCAGCGCTTCCTGTGGGGCAAGGGTATGTGATAGGATGGGTGAATAGGTCTTTCAATTCTATCAGAATAGCCTGTGAGGCTACGCAATGGGACAGAAGAATCTTGACCGCGATGGGATAAGGAGGTGTGATGGTGTATATTTTATCCAAAGTCAGGTATTGCGTGCTTATTTTAAGTCGCTCAATCCGATTACGCACCTATTTTCGAGCGTGTGATCTCAGGCTTGAGGGGTCGTTCACACGCGTGTATGTGTGCATGTGATTAGATTACGCGTCATAATAGAAGTGTGATTGGAGGGTCACCAGGTCAGTGTACGGGTGACCTTTTAAGTCGCGCAGTGGCGGTGTGTGGTTTAATAAATTTGCCCGCTTCATGGAGTGCGCGCGATCGGAGAGTTGCATAGTTGGTGCGGATGATGGTTTCATTACGCGCTTGGGTCAGTGCGTGTGTTTTGGATTGTGCGCTACATGCATGGTGCATGAACGAATTAAGTGCATGCGCTCTGGCGCGTGATTGAGTCTGTACTCTATATAAGCGAGAAAGCTTTCATTCATTTTTCATTCTCTAGTTTAGTCTCGAGTTTTGACCTTTTCCTGTATATCTTGTGTTCTAAAATTCATATTTTAGTGATATCGAGTGATCTAACCGTCGGATCGGCAATCCTATATTCATTATTTCGTGTGATCTCCGTCTCGAGGTGATGCTCGTGGACGGTATTGAGAATGAGTGCGCTTGTCTTCACATCGATCCTTTTTAGGGAATAGAGAAGGCAGCGTTGAGGAGGCGGCGGTGGAGGAGGCGAAGATAGTGGAAGAGGAGTAAAAAGTGGAGGGATGTGTTTCCCAACCAATGGTCCCTGAAGTCTCCGATTGGATGCTCCGGGCAAAATCTGCTTCTCGCTTCATCTCCGTTCTGAACCCAATCTTCGTTTTGGGTTGTAGGTTAAAGTTTTAGGTTTTCACTTTGGGTTATAAATTCAAGAGGTATGCCTCCGGTGATAATTATAAAATTTTAAATTATAAATGAAGGGGCATTTCTTTTGTTCTTATTGCGCTTGTTTATTCATTTAAATTAATTAGCAAATTAGTTGGATTTATCTAATTTGTTTGGCTTATTTTAAGGTTTGGTTTAGCTTGGAGTTCAATTTGTTTTATGGGGTTTGTTTTAGCGGTTTACTTAGTTCTGCTTGGTTTGTTAGGGGCATTTTTCCATATCAGTCAGGGTCTCACTCTAGAGAGTTGTTGTTTTTTCTTATTATTTAATTTAAAGTTTTTGTCTGGTTTAAGGTTTGATTTTAACTTGAGTTTTAGTCTTTTGTTTGATTCAACATGAGGTTGAAAAAGTGTGAGTTTTCAAAGGTTCTAGATTGGTGTTAAATGTCTAAATCTTATTGATTTATCCATTTTGCTTTGGATATGTGTCTCTTAGGGGGTTAAGTGTTGTGTAATCATTGGTTCATCTATGTTTGCCATGGATTATGGTCTTTCAGAGGGATATGTTTTTGGTTTAGATTAGATTAGATTATAAAGGTTTAAGGATGTGACACTTGTCATTCTATGATTTTGGGAGGTCTAGTTTATAAATGTGTGAGCCAAAAGTTTTGGGCTCTTGCTTTTTTTAAGTTTGGGATTAAAAGTTTTGAGGAATTTTTTTTGCTTTTGACTTAGAGTACTTTTTTATTTTATTTTTTATTAATGTCTTTTCTTCCTTTCTCTTTTGTATATCGGGTGTTGGACTCGAAGAATTGTGTTTATTGAGTAGATTCTTGAGAATGGATGGGATTGGGAATGCAAGGTAGTGGTCAAATTGCTGTCATGCTAAGGGAAGAGATGGAGGAGAAAAAGGTGGTAGAAAGAAAAGTTAAGGAAAAGGCAAGGTCAGAATTCTCGTGGTCGTTGCCTATTTTTCCTCGGTAAGCTCTGCGTATTCAGTGTTAGTCGCTCCTCCTTTTTAGTGTTTCCAAGGCGAGCTCCTAAGGGTGGATCCTACGGGTCCTGGGTGCTTTTCCGTGAGCCATTCTTTCTTTTCTGCTGGCTCGGGGCAAGGGGAAGAGGTTATTACGGTTAGAATTCATTCAGGGCTCCCCCTTTCTTCGGGTTTCTTCGAGATTTCTAGTTTCCCAAATGAATCCGAATTCAGGGATTGCCTAAACGTGTGGATTTTAAGTTTCTTGTTTTAAGTTGTATATTCAGAGGGTATGCCCTCGGTGTATTCTTGTAATCATTTTATTTATTTATGAAAAGATTATGATTTTAAATTCTTTTGTAAATTCTAGTTTAGTTTGCTTTGCAGCTTATTTGATTTATTTGGAGTGTGAGATTTATTTATTTAATTTAATTACTCTGGATCGGCGCATGTTAGGAGTATTTCTTTTGTTTTGATTTAATTTGGGCTTAGTTGGAGTGCATAAATGATGAGGACATTTTTGTTTGGTCTTAGTGTATAGACAAAAGGAAAGGGGGCATTTTTTTCTTTTGGTTGTTTAATTAATATTAATTGGGGTTGTGTGTGATATGGGGGTATTCTTTTTAGTTTTAGATCGGTACTAGTTGAGGCAAAAGTTTATGTTTAGCTTTGGTCTTAGTTTGGGGCAAGTTTCCTTCTTTTTCCTTTTTTTTTTCTTTAGCTTTGGTTTGGGTGTGCGAATGGTGTCGAGGAATTTCGCTCATTTTAGGGCGTATATTTCTTCGAGTTAGGGTATTCTTGGATGGGTCTTGACAAGGGGATGGTTAGGACCGGTAATTGGTATTAGGAATCTCCTAGTTTAGGTCTGTGAAAGTGCTGTTCTGGACCCATTTTTTTTTTTTCAGGGAATTGCACGCATCCCTCTGGGCGTTTAAATTAATTGCGCGTCAAATTTAAAGCGCATGTTCCAAAGTATCAAAAGGTCATTACACGTCAGAATGATGTCATTTAACTGAATTAAATGCAGGATGAGCGGCGCTGGATTAGGGCGATGGCAGTTACTATGGAGGTGACTGTTGGCATTGACGCGCCACTGTATGGGCACTTGATGTGATTACGTGCTTGAAAGGTGACGCGCAACCAAGTGGTCAGGTTAGTTTGAGCGGGCGATGATTAGATTACGCGCTCTATATCGGTCGTGTAATCCGAATTATGTGCTACAACGATGGCGCGCGATTGGTTTGAGCACCTAGATTTAAGCGAGCGATTCGACTGTTCCCTATAAATGGCTTAAATTTTCTCATTTCTATCACGCGATCCATTTTAGTCTTCAATTCTCTAGTTTTTCTTATTTCTGTGTGCTCTGGTTCTCGTGTTTTCGTGATATCTCGTGATCCGATCGTCTGTTTCAGACATCGTTGCTTCCGTTCCCTTTAGTTTTTCGAGCTCTTTGTTCTAGGGTAGAGCCTGAGGGTGTTAGTTGGTGCAATCTTACCCTTTCTGAGTTAGAGAGGATGTTAGAGGCAGAGATAGATGGGACTTTCGAGGTCCAGACTGATGTTATCGGGGAGGCGGATGTTGGGGAGGTAGTTGGAGAGGAGGTATTAGAGGCTCACCAGTCGAGTGTCGGGGAGGCGGATGTTGGGGAGGAGGCACTCGAGATTGAGTAGGGGACGCTGAGGTTGAGGAGGGTTGAGGATGCAATTCCTGAGGGTGAGAGAGCTGAGGGTGCGGCTGCGGCACATCAGGATTGCAGACACTTCCCGTTGGAGGATTTCTTCGCTTGAGGCCAGGTAAGCACTCCTGAGCAAGAGTTCTTCCACTTTCTTAGCGACTTAGGTCATGACATAGGCTTATTAGGATTTGGAAACCCTTCTAATTTATGTTGAACCTGCATTAGTGATTGATTGTGTACTCACTCAGGCATCATGATGGCATCTAGTGGTAGGTTATGTTTATGTTCAGTTATTCTCATCATTGTTTTGTGTGTTTGCTATAAATTGTCATTGTGTTTGGGGCATATTTGGCTTTCTTTTAGCTTCAAATTTGTTTGTCTTTTGTCATAGGTATGTGTTAGCTTTATTGTTATTATTTGTGTTTCGCTTGATAGGAGCCACCACAGCTGGCTATCAGCTCAGCATGGGCTGAGTCTCATACTTGGTATTGTGCTTTGTCGAAGTTTCAGCGGGCGTGGCCAGTATCTGTCGGTTTTGGACCGATCCTGGAGTTAGAGCCCTTTTAGGTCGATCATGGCCTGATCACGGTGATTCTAGAGAGGTGGAGAGAGGAGCATCAGGTGCTTCTCTTTCTAGTTGGGATGATGTTACCGACCTCAGAGGACTGGGTCCGTTTCACCAATCTTCGTTTCGAGGGCAAGCCGATCACGGGGTGGATGGCAGGACATTTTTTAGAGGTGTGTGAGGAGATCTTGGGTGTGCCGTATAGATCGAGTGGCTCGGGGCCAGGTATAGTTCGAGTCACTTTGTTTTTTGATATGTTTGCCAGTGGCTTCGTCCCCCGAGGTGACATTCGGAGGTGAAGGCAACCTAAGAGGCGCGTTGTGCCGTAGTGATGGGTCGAGAGCCAGTGGTGGAGCCGGGATTGACTATGGATAGAGTGGTTCGAGCGTTCTTGATGCACTTCCTTGGTGATGTACTCTTCCCTTCTTCAACTCGGGGATGCGCCATCGAGTTATTTTTTATGGTTCATGGGGATCTGGATTGAGTCCTTTCCTATGCGTGGGGTGCGGCCATGTTGGCGCATCCCCATGAGCAGCTTTACCATCGAGACCAGGGCATCGCATCGATAGGAGGTTTCCTTCTGTTCATCCAGGTGAGTTTGATTAATTAATGTCATGATGTCCTTAGTTTGGTTAATTTTAGGTCTTTTAATGGTAAACGTTTCTCCTTATGTGTCATTGTTGTTATTGTTATTATATTTTTTTTCAGTTTTAGGCGTATGATCATTTTGCTTTCCTTCGTCCGGGGGTTCCGTTGGAGGTGAGGTTTACATTCCTGCGAATGCTCGTGTGGAGAGAGGCGTTGAGGGATCGTCGCTGGTCTTCGAATCTTTAGACTGCACGAGGCCTTTTTAGGACATGCACGCAGGGCAGGTATAGATCGTCATGCGTATTTTGTTTTTTTTTTGTTTTGCTATTTTAGGATCTCGGTCTTCATTGAGAGGTTGATTCATTTGTTTGGTTATAGGTGATCTGGAGGCTGTATGAGGATGAGGAGGATGCGGAGGTGCCAGTGATTCAGTCTGGCCAGCCCTTCTTTGATGTGGACATATTGGTTCACTGTTTGGAGAGGGTGGAGAGGATCCACACTTCTCACATGGTGCGACAACTGGGGCTCGCTCAGGGAGTCCCTCCAAAGATTCGTCACAAAGTGGCGAAGAGGATGGCCGACCCTCCTGGCCTGAATTTCACAGTGCGGATGGCACTTCAGATAGAGGATTTTAGAGCCGGAGGGACTAGGGTTAGGGGGGCACATGACAAGGTGGACGCCCGGGAGTATGTGTGGTGGTTTAGTGCATTGGGCGGCGAGCACCTCTTCACACGTCCATTCCATGGGAGTGGCTCTTTTGCGATTGGTGGGCCGGAGTCGGCGTCAGCCTTGAGGGAGAGGTTGGCTGCATTGGAGCAGGGCCATCTCACCGCGGGCGTGCAGGGGCCATTGGATGCTCTCCATAGGGCGATGGAGAGGATGGGGTGTGCTTCTCGTCCGATGAGGAGATGCCACAATCTTTAGCCTCCTCGATTGCTCAGGCTAGGGCAGCGGAGGATGAGTTGGGGGTTCAGCTAGCAGAGACTTAACGGCTCCTGGTGAGTTAATTTATGTATTTATTTTTTGTGTATTATGCGGACTCAGTCTTCTGGTCATTCTGACATGGTTGTGGTATCCCATTTTATTTTGGACAGTCTCAGAGGGAGGGTGAGGTTGCTTGTCAGGCGGCCCTGCTGGATGTCTATCACAGTCAGTAGCTGGCTGACCGGGAAGTAACGGCCAGTCTATGTTCTCAGATCGATCGATTGGTTAGTGTCTTCATAAGTATGGTTCTGTTTATTTGTTAGCATTGTAAGCTCGTTAATTGATATGTTTATTATTATTCGTAGAGAGCCGAGCTCACTGCCAGAGGTCCCATTCCGGCATTTGATCTATCTTCAGTTGCTTCCTCTAGTGGGGAGGATTCGACGATGGCTCTGCTTCGAGTCGAGCTAGATCATTGGGTAAGTTTCACTCAATCACGTTTGCATCATTGCATTAGCTTGTTGGATGTCATTGTTTTACTTTCTTAGTAGTTTACTAATATCATGCGATATTTCAGCGTTGGGTTGCCGATGATCTTCAGATGAGGGAGGCGACTACTGCCTCTCTATATCCAGAGAGTCAGGTAAAGTTTATTTTGATGTGGGATAATTCTATTTCAGTTATTCCATCTTTATTTTATTCTGACATATCTTGTGTTGGATTATTCGGTTCTTTGTGCAGGCTCTTCCGGATTCTGCTCTCGATGCTCCCCCTCAGGATTCTATTCCTATCCCTACTCAGGTATGTTTTAGTTATTGTATTTGTAGTTTATCTGTCATTATAGTATTTTTGATGTATTTGTCTATTCTTATTGTAGCCGCCTACGTTTGCTGTCCCTCCCTCTTGTGCCTCTTGTTGATCCAGTGACAGTTGAGACCATTGAGCGACTCTGAGGGAGAGGCTGGATCTAGTATGGTTCTTTCTTTTTCCAAAGTTTCTTATTTTGGTCATGTATATATTAGTTTTGGCTTGACTTGGTGCAGTTTTGCAGGTCCATCAACTTGAGGAGGCACGTCTAGAGGCGGCGCGAGCGCGTGCCACTCCTAAGGCGAGACGAGTCCTTGGGGAGATGCAGAGTCGGGAGGACCTGGTCATTGATAAGATGGACACACAGAGGACTCAGACTGAGGCATTAGAGGCGGCACGTCAGACGACACAGGCGGAGATGAAGGTGATCGTGGATCAGTTGCAGTATCGTCTGACGAGGAGTGAGAGAGGGGTGTGTAGATTGGTTAGTCAGCTTGATGGCTCGGAGTCGAGGGCTATGGGTTCCTCAGTTGGGCAGTCTCATCACATATCACATAATCGTGTCACGGATGATGCTCGTAGGGATTCGGCTATTCGTGATATTCTTACGGGGTATCCTCCTCATTCTTTTTCGAGGCGGTCTGCTAGCCAGATGAGTGAGGGAGGATCTATGGCAGGGCCTAGTCGTTTAGAGGTTCCACCAACTCCAGGTATCGGGATTGTATTTTCAGAGGATCAGTCTACGGACCTCCGAGCTGAATATACTGGGGACAACAGTGCTCGGCCATCCCAGCGGCAGCGTAGGGAGTAGGTGCGTGTGTGTGGGTTTTTTGTATCTATAGCATGTGTGTGTTGTATATATGGGGGGGTGTCCCCAGTGATAAGTGTAAAAAGATATAAAAAGATTTTGATACATATATATATATGGAGAGATTTTGGTTTAGATGTACTTGATTGGCTCCTTTTTTTTAGTTACCTCTTGCGTCTACTTTTGCTTCTTAGTTGCTTTAGCGCCATCAACCGTCATTGGGATTTGGATGCTTCTTGAGCTGGCCTGGTGATGGTTGAAGTTTGCTTCGTATCTACACATGTGAGAGTGATGCTATCAGTAGTTTTGTTCGCCCCCTTGCCATTTGTCAAGGGGGGTAAGTATCTCAAACCGGAGTGTGGTAGCAAAAGGTAGATGTGTGCTCTCTTTTTTTCTTCTTTTTTTTCTTTCTTCTTTTTTTCTTTTTTTTCCTTTTTTTTTAAATGAAAATAATGCAATAGGGAAAGCAAATAGCTAGAATAGAAATAATATAAAAAATAAAAATGCCCCAGTGTACGAGCGTGGTAGGATCGGCAATATGGTATCTTCAATAGCATTTTTCAGAGGGTAACTTCGTCGTTTCTTATCTTCTTTGTGAACAAGTTGGCGCTTCTGATATGATTCTTCTTCTAATCCAAAAAAAAAAATGCCCCAACGTCATTATGCAATAGAGCTTTTTCGGGTTTTACGGTGAGCACTTTGAGTCTTTAAGCAGTCGTGGGTATCTGGTGAGTTAGTTTTGAAGAAAAGGTTGATCGGTACTATCACCGAACCAGGGAGGTCATCTTTACAATTAGGTCAGTTGTATACGGGGGTCTATTCTAGGGAGTTGGCCATCCTATCCCGTGGTTATTAGGGAGAAGTATGGTATGTATAGTAGGTGATTGCACCAGTCGTCATTCATCAGTTTGGGGTTTCATTTCTAGGAATATCCTGCAAGGCTTCTGATTTATCGTCTAAAAATAATAAAAAAAGTAGAGGGGAGTAAGGCTCAGTGATGGGAGGAGTAGTTTGTATCTAATGCTTTCCAAAAGGGGTAGGTAACAATCTTTTTCTCAGAGGGATACGGAATGCAATGATCTAGCTCTTCGTCATGCTTTGGCACCATCAGAATCTCATATTCTATTGTTAGCAGGAGTTTATCCTCCTCCCGCCACCTTACGACATCATCTAGTAGCATGGGGACATCAGGGGTGCCCTCACAAAATCACTAGAGATGTCCTCATGGTCTGCTTATGCTTCCCTGAGCTCATTGACTTGTTCATTCGTCGCAATGCTCTCACTCGATTTTTTTTAGGTAAATGCATATTTTTGAAAGCATCCTGCTAGTGCAAGAATGATGAGTTTTGATTGAACCTAACATCTTTATTTTTTTACTCTAACATCTCCTCCAATGGCGGGGGAAGGGAAATGAGAATCGGTCATTACTTATGCTTTTGAAAGGGGTTAGATAGGTCACTAGTCCCTTAATCAAATTATCCGAATGAGAAAAGGTAGGTAATAGATCGGAGGTCTTAAGGATATTCTGGGAATTGAAGGTGTATGACCAATGAATGGGTTGTGACAACTACGGGGGTGATAAGTATAGGTATCTAACCACAGGATGTGACGATCACAGGGCTAGGGGTAGTATGTTCTAAGGTACATGGCATTCCAAGGGCTAGGGAGTTCTTCCCTATCTTGGTTCACCAGTTTGTAACCATTTCCAGGGTATGTAGTTGTTATGACATATGGGCCTTCCTAGTTCGGTTTCAGTTTTCCTTTCAGGTGGGCGTGCTTGGAAGGTATGATTTTCTTCAAGACTAATTCTCCGATATTAAAGGTTCGTTCGAGGACTTTCTTATCATAAGTCCTAGCTACTCTCCTCTGATATACCTGAGCATGATCAGCTACCCTTAGATGTATTTCATCGAGCTACTATAGCTACGCAAGTAGGGCAATTCTCCTCTCGTCTAAAGATAGCTCATCATCGAGTTGAATGCGTAAAGACGGTACTTGTATCTCAGATGGTAGGACTGCCTCCATCCCGTAGGTGAGGAGGTAGGGAGTTTGGCCAGTGGCCGTACAAATAGAGGTCCTATAGGCCGAGAGTGCTTCTGGTAGTCGTTTAGGCCAGTCGGCTCCATTGCTTATTTCTACAGTGCATTTTAAGAATCGAATTAGCATCTTGTTCGTAGCTTCCACTTGTCCATGCCTTGAGAGTAGAACGGTGATGAGTGGCGTAAATCAATGCCGTACTTCTTGCATAACTTCTTTGTCTTCTCCGTAATGAACTGTGGTCCGTTGTCAATGACAAACATCCTGGGTACTCCAAATCTGGTGATGATATTCGGAACGATAAACCTTACAAGTGTTGAAGCAGTGATTCTGACGTAGGATTCAGCCTCTGCCCATTTGGTGTAGTATTCAGTTGCCATAAGGATAAACGCGTGATTGTGAGTGTTTCCAACTGTGCCCGTGAAAGGTCCGATGACGTCAAAGGCCCACATCGAAAATGGTCATGGCGAGGTCATGGTATTCAATGCAACTAATGGAGCGCTGATAAGCGCGGCGTGCTCTTTGCATTGCTTGTAGGATTCGACGTAGAGGTGGCAATCTCTAATCATGGTCGGCCAGAAGTAACCTTATCGTATAACTTGATCGGCGAGTCTCTGCCTATCGGAGAGGGCACCGCAAGCACTGGCATGTGCTTCTCGGATGATGTATTATCCCTCGATAGTCGTGATGCATCGTAGTAGTACTCCTTTGGTGAAGGCTTCTTTATATAATATTTCGTCGAGTATGCAGAATCGAGCATGCATCGGTTCTTTATAGTCTTCTGTTTGATCTTTGTAGCATACGGAGGGACATGCTGATGCTTTAAAAAATTCCATATGTTGAAATACCATGGTTGTCCATCGTCGGTCGGTGATTTGTCAAATCTGAACATAGCGACTTCAGTTTCTATCTTGTTGTGCTTTCCTGGGGTGATTGCTTGTTTCGGTCCTGTACTTTTGGGGAGGATGAGTAATTCTCTCTTGACTGTCCATGCTACCTCGTGGGCGGGTACTGTTAGCTTTTCGATAAAGAAGGTTTTGGTATTTTTCCCGATAGGTATTTGGATAATCGAGGCTAGTGTGGTTAAGAAATCTGTGAGCTCATTTTCTAATCTAGGGATATGTGTAAAAGAGATTCATTTAAATTTCTTTACTAAATATTGAGTGGTTTTTAGGTATGACTTGTGAAATCACTAGTTTGGAATCACTGATGGTTTTTAACTATTTAACTCCTAATTGTAGTGCTGCTCGTAGTCTGGCTATAAAGACTTCATACTCTGCGACATTATTAGTGACAGGGAAATCTAGTTGAAAAGCTTTAGGCATGACAACTCCTTCTGGGCTTAGGAGGACTATCCCGATGCCTTTTCCTTTGTGATTTAGAGTGCAGTCGAAGTAGAGGGTCCATGAGGTCATATCGGACTCTTCATTATGAATCGTGAATAGGTCCTCATCGAGAAAATCCGTGCGTATAGGTTCATCACACGGGAGTGGGAGGTCAGCGAGATAATCAATGATTGCTTGCCCTTTGATTGACTTCTGCGTGACATAAGTGATATCAAATTCTCTTAAGAGCATATACCAGCGAGCGATCTTTCTTGATGTTGCGGGCTTTTGGAATACGTACTTAAGAGGGTCCATTCGGGCTAGTACTAGTATTTTATGTGCTCCGAAGTAGTGTCGTAATTTGGTTGAGGCCCATACCAATGTGAGGTAAGTTTTTTCTATTGAAGTGTATTTTTGTTTGTATTCAACTATCGTCCTGCTGAGGTAGTAGATAGCCTTCTTTCTCTTACCGTCTTCTTCATATTATCCTAAAATTACTCCCATTGCTTTGTCGTTCGCTAAGAGGTATAGAATCAGGGGTCTCCTTAAGGAGGTACTTCTTGATGTTGTCAAAGGCTTGTTGACACTGGCCATCCCATTTGTACTCAATTCCTCCTTTAAGTAATCTATAGAAAGGGTCGCATCTATTCGAATGCTGAGATATAAATCTTTTGATGAATTGTAACCTTCCTATCAGGCCTCGTAACTCTTTGATATTATTGGGAGGCGGCATCTCGAGGATGGCTCTGACTTTTGCAGGGACAACTTCGATCCCTCGCTTGCTAACTATAAAATCGAGTAATTTCTGGAGATAACTTCGAAGACACATTTCTTTGGGTTCATTTTTAGCTGGTATTTCTTAGCTCTTTATAAAACTAGTTGGAGCACTTCAACATGTCCTACTCGCGTTTGAGATTTCACTAATATGTCATCATGTAGACTTCTACACACTTATGCATCATGTCGTGAAAAATAGTCATCATGGTGCGTTGACACGTAGTTCCTACATTCTTGAGCCCAAAAGGCATAACGACGTAACAGTATATTCCCCATGGTGTGGTGAAAGAAGTCTTCTCTTGGTTGGACTCTGCCAATTTGATCTGATTGTATCCAGAGAAACCGTCCATAAATGATAGCATTTCATGTCCAGCGGTGTTGTCTACCAGAGTATCAATGTGTGGAAGTGGGAAGTCATCTTTTAGATAGGCCTGGTTGAGGTTTCAGAAGTCGATGCAAACCCGTACTCTGTCATCTTTCTTTGTGACAGGTACTATGTTGGCAACCCACTTGGGATAGAGGACGACTCAGATAAATTTGGCTTTGTGTAACTTGTCAACTTCCTCTTTAACTTGAAGGGCAATTTGTGGGTGCATCCTACGGAGTTTCTACTTAATAGTCTTTGCATCAGTATCTAAGACAAGGCGATATTCTACTAAACTTGGGTCTAAACCTGGCATGTCCTCATAAGACCATGCAAAAGAGTCAAGATGTTCTTATAGGACTTGTGCAATTTGTTGGCGTTCCTTAGAGCTGAGCGTTGTGCTAATCAATAGCTTCTTAGGTTTCTCTTTAGTGCCAAAGTTAAGTTCTTCTGTGGGTTCTGCGGCGGCTTGGGTTTGCTCATCGAAATGCTTGATAACCCGTTGAAAGTTCGGTGTCTCCTCGACAACTGGTGCTCTTTCTTCGTCCTCGGTGAGTTCGTATACTACAAAATTACTACACTAGGGATTTGAATTTGTGAAAGATAACCCTTTATCGGTGCAATCTATGACTGAGAGATCTTTGGTAAGGTGAAGGTCAAGACTATTGATCCTTCTCTCAAAGTCACGAAGTATCTCATCCGGTATGATCACTGGCTTGTTATTTAGATGGGATGCTTTACATCCTTGTGCGGGGAATGGGATAGAAATCTTAGGAGAAGAGTCTCCTTGTCGGACACAAATCTGGTTAGGGACGAACGGTTCCCTTTCTTTTATGAGGTTTTCTGATTTTTTTAATTTTGTATTTCTAAATTTTTAGGGTTTTCTATTTTTTCTATTTTTTTTTATTTTTGACAATAAATATGGTACTAGATCGATCCCCTCAAGGGGCACCGAGAGAATTATTTCCTCTAGTTGAGGGAGCGAGACGGCTGCTAGAGTCGCTCGAGCGATTTCGAGAAATATAGATTTGTTGTGAATTTGGCATTTTGTTTTTGAAGTGCTCAACTAATGAGACCTTTTGAATGAACGTCGCGGGTGATAGTGGCACCGACGTTTGGATTCCCTCTATCACGTTAATGGCCTCTTCATCGAAGAAACTCTAGAGATCATAATCGATCAAACTATCCACTTCTGAGTCATAATATGGTTGTTCTTTCCACTAAGGAGGATCTCCTATAAGGTCCTCAGGGGTGGCAAGTTCTTTCCCTTGATCTTCGTGATATGTTAGGATAAGGGTGCATTCTTGGCAGCAAGGTTGATAATGGTGAAAAATGCAGAGAGATTCCCAAGGGCATTCCCGCCCTTCTAAGGTAGAGTCAAAGACGGTATCGAATTCATCTTCTTGATCTAATAACGCTTAAAGTCCTAAATTAGCTCGCTTGGCTAACTCGAGTGCAGGGAGATCTATCCAGTAGTCTTCGTCATCACTCGGGGGAGGCTGCCATTCTTCTTCAAGAGATTTTCAAAATATTTGGAGTTGTGGTGAATCCGGGGATGTAGAAGTGTCTAGTTCGAGTTCATCCTCAAACTCTATAAGAGTGGGATGAGTGTTTCCTTCTGGATCAGATGGATAGCCATCGAGATTTTTTGCTCCTTATGCCGATAGCTGAGCTGGTAGGTCATTACTAGTTTCTGTCGTCCCAGGGTTAGAATGGTCCAATTCCTCCATCATAGGACGTCGGGTCCACTTGGCAAAATGTTCTAATATACTAGTGCATGCCCTACAGCGGGGCTGATAAGGGTGAACGATACAAGGGGAATCCCACGGGCATTCCCACCCTCCAAGGCCAAGGCCGAGGTGGATGCTATACGGGATAAGATTCTCTAGCAGGGTGTCATCCTCTTCCCATGTTGAGGGCAGGTGCCCTCCATCATCTTGGAAGGCTGCTATGTGAAAGTCCTCGTTGTTAGTAGATTCCCAATCTTCTAATTGTGGCTTGGTTTCTTGAGGTTCTTCACTCCTCTCTTCTGCGAACTCCTTGGTGTCAAACATGGGTTTGACTCCTTTGAGTGGCTCATCAATATCGTCGTTGAGACTTATCAAATCGTTGAATGCTTTGGTCATTTGTTTAACTTTTGTTTCTTGGGATATAGTGAAGGACACTTCCTTCTGCCTCAGTACATTCGCTTTCTCAGTGGTCCCATGGACGAAGTGGTCATATAGAGACCATTTTGGTGAGGTAGGGCATAAGTCGGCTTGTGGGCCGTCCGATTGATAACCTAACCCTTTGTGTTTGTATATTTTTGTTGGGTCGACACGTCCTATACGACCTTGTTTATTCTTACCGGGTTCGGTGTGAGGGACATATCCAAGTTGGTACATGAGATCCCACCCTTTTGTCACGACGGGATAGATGTTATAAAGTTTGGCGAGGTCCGGACCGACCTCTCTCCTCACTAAGTTTTGTTGACTCATTGGGGGAGAACTAGGACGGGCAGGGGGACATATTTTTGTAACGGTTGTCTCGTCAGGGATTTGGGTCTTTCGAATGTGACCTATGTTTAACACATAATCGTGAGCGGTTGGTATGCTCGCCGCATAATCAGTATCTATATCCTGGAGGGGTGCATCAGTGCATATACCGACGATGGAGTCCTCGTATGGGAATTTGACACATTGATGGTATGTGGATGCGACGGCCTTCATGGACTATAGCCATTTTCTTCCTAAGATAAGATTATACGTACTAGCCAAATCGAAAGTAACGTCTTTTGTCATAGGTCCGTGGCGAACCTAGAGTTTAATAGTCCCTTTAACGAAATGACGTGAGCCATCGTAAGCTATGAGTGACAGGGCGAACGGCCTAACGTCTTGTTCTGTGTACTCGAGAATCTTTAACATGGTGAGAGGGCAGATGTTAAGTCCTGATCCCATGTCAACTAGTGTATGTGGTATGGAGAATCCTCTAATTATGACCGTGAGATATATGGGGGCCACACTTCCGCGGAGGGACTCTTTGGGCATGGCCGCGTCTGTGAACGTAAGAGCTGGAGGTTGTGCCATGACCGAGGTAATTACATGAAGCTCATCTAGGGTCGTATCCTCATCGACTTGCGTGTCTTCAAGTGTCTTTATCAACAATCGATGATGGTCAGGTGATTTCTTGATGAGTTCCAGTATGGATATCTGGGCTGAGATCTTCTGGAGATGTCACAAAAGGTCATATTCTTGCCCTGGTTTGAGTGTCACGTCTTTTCCTAGCCAGTGGTTGGAGTGGTTGAAGTGCAGAGATTGGTGGAGGGATAATATGAGGCGGGGGAGGCAAGTTGACCTCTCTTTCCCTCACATTCCCCTCTGGTGGTTGTGCGCTCGTGAAATCTTTACTCGGAGGGAAAGGAGGAGGTGGGTAATTGGCTCCTGACTTGAGAATCGAGCACGTTGATTGCTAGCAAAATCCGATATGACTCGACGTTGATGCATTTGTGAAGCGAGTGAAATTGGAGGTTATAGCGGGTGCTTGCACGGCACCATTCCAAGATGGGAGGTACTGTGTGTAATCCTCCTCTTCTATGAAAGCAGAGACTAGCGTCTCACATGGGTCAGGGCATTCTTCTAGGTCACTTTCTCCTGCGTTCAGTAAACACTTAGTCTTTGTTTCATTCTCTTGACTTGGAGTCTTACGAGTGACACTTTCCACCCATGCAGTGATTTGGGTTGTAGTTTGGAGAACGTGCTCTCCGTACTCAGATTTAACATTGGACAAAAGGAGTGGTAAGGGTGTTGGTTCAAGATTTGGAAGAGTTGAAGGTTCTGGTGGGTGACGATGGAGGAATAGTCTCCTGGCACTAAAGGAATGGACTCGTATCTGAGTAAATTTTTGATATGGAGGTAGGCTCGGTGGGGCGATGCGAGTGATCAAGGCCGAGGGATGTAGGGGTGAGGAAGTTTTTGCTGGTGTGGCAGAAGCGGCAGAGGGTTCGATGCGAGTGATTAAAGTAAAGGGTTGGAAGGAAGGTTGACTGGGGAGATCCACGGTAGTGACCTGGGCCGGTCTTGCTTGGTTGTGGTTGGGCATAGGGTTGTTTATGATCCCTAATATTTGTTGGGGTTGGTTATTATTGGGGTTGGGATTTCTAAGCACCTCCCAATCAATTTGATTTCAGTCATTCATATCATAGATCACGTCCCAAAGGACCCAACAGTCTTCCAAATCGTGCCCCGCATATCGATGGAAGGCATAATATTTACTATAGTCTAGATTTGCAAGTCATGGGTGAGGTTTTTCTTACAGGAATCAGAGGAGATTCTGAGTGTTAAAAAGATAAAAAATATTAGGAATCGTATCCGATAAAGGGAGATAGGGTTCCCGCCTTAGCTGGTAAGGGCCTCTAGCTGGGTTAAAGTTCTACGGTGGGGGTACGGTATTATAATTCGGTGCATGGACCGATCGATTCTGTGTCGCGCTTTGGTTCTGATTGGTGTTAAGGTATTGGTTTCTGCTTTGGTATTGGCCTTGATTCTGATTCTGGCTTTGGTTTTGATTTGCGTATCTTTGCTGATTAGCACCTTGGTTTTGGTTGGTATACAGCTATTGATTTTGATTTTGTCCAAATTTCCACGATTGGAAGTTCCCGTTATTAGAGTTTTGTCCTTGGTTGACAACGGCGTTAACTTGTTCGGTTCCTAAGGCTTTCTTATTATTTTTTTATTTCGATTCACTAGAAGAGCCTATTTTTGACGTGACTATGGATAACGCGAGATTTCCACCTTTAATTTGTCACGCTAGTCAGAATGCCCGAGAGTAGAGTATAGTGAAGTCGCGGCAGTCGCTTATGACTAGTGCTCTCTTTAACGGTTCCTTAGTGTTATCGATAATAATATCAATCGAGTCCTTCTCTTTCATTGAAGTGTTGGTCCTAGAAGTGAGTTTTCTCCATCTGGCGATGAAGTCGGTGAATTCTTCATCAAGTCCTTGCTTGGCTGCCATTAGATCGCTGAGACTAACTGTCTCTTGGATCAAGTGTTTGTATTGGTCTAAGAATTGATCGACTAATTCATCGAAGGTTTCTATCTTATAAAGCGGGAGTCCCGCAAACCAATCTAAAGCTTCTCCTTCTAATAAGGATTGGAAATAGTGAATGAGGAGCCCTTGGTTATCACGTATGGGCCGGCAATCATTACAAAAGAGGGCCAAGTGATGATTCGGATTTTTGGAGCCGTTATATTTAGTAAACTTTGGTGGCTTAAATCCTATTGGTAATTAAACTCGACGTCTCAGCAAAATTTGTCGAATCTGAATGAGTGATCGAGGTGCTCTCTCTTGGCCATGTACTCATTAAGCATTTTAGGGAGATCATCGATTTTAATGGTGCGGTCTTTAGGAGCAACTCATGAGCAAACCTTGTCCAGAGGGTCATCATTGAATAATGTGTGGGCAGGTTGTCTCAGTGAGGTGGCGCGGGCTGACACCGTGCTCGGGGTAGGAGGTGGCCTCTCTTGTCGCTCTTGTTCTTCTAAAAATTGTCGTGACCTAATGGTTTCGTATGCGGCGGCCAACCCTAGAAGAAATTCTTTGGAGTCGTCATCTCCCCTTTGTATTCTTTGGATAGTGAGTTCTACAATTTGTTGGGCAGTAAGGTTTTGTTCGATGCCACCATCTCCCCCCTCATGATTGTTCCTGGTGTGTGGGGTAGAGAAGGAATTCTCTTGCTCACCAGCCATATTAATTTCAGGTTAGCGTGGGCTAGGTCTGTGAAGTGGTTCTTCTCCGTACATGGGGTTGTCATGATATCCCCACAATCGTGGGTCTCTTAAACTCACTCTTCATATACCAGACATCTCCAGTCTTTGACGAAGACTCATATATATATAGAAGAGAATATAAATGACACGATAGAAAGAAAGGAAAAATAAAATAGGGAAATAGGCTGGAAGCTAATTATCTAGAAATAGAGTTTGCAAAAGTGTCCCATCACGATCAACAGTCTGTTGGTACGCGCTTTTTCTGAGTTCCTCTCGGTTCCCGTTGAATTAGTGGCTTCCAATTCTGTCCTGATGGACTCAAGCAATGCGGCGTTTGGAATAATTAAAGTATAAAAATAATAATAAATAAAAAATAGAGTTTTCTAGGAAGATTCCTAGTTTGTTGCAATCGCCAACTGCAGATGTTTATCGATGCTGCAACACATCAATGATCACGCTTAAGAACTGATATGGGTCACTTCTATATTGAATCGTCCGCCTGCGAACGTCAGCAGCTGCCTTTATCTTGGGTTAGATAGTTTAGTTTCCCTCTTATTTCCCTTTGTGGTTAAAGTCCTGGTCGATTTAGACTCCTCTGATTCTGTTGTAAGTTATTTATGAATTTGTCGGAGTGAGTAGATCTATTCTAATATTATAATTCTATCAGGAGTCTGATTAATTTAGCTTCCAAGTCTTATTAGAATTCTAATTAATTTAGTATCATAATACTACTGAAAGTCCGATTAATTTTGGTCTCCTAGTCCCATTAGAAGTCTAACAACGACCAGGTTTCCTAATCAGACTGAGTGCACATGTAATAGTTTTGGTGAAATTCTAATTAGTTCGGATATACCAATTGTATTAAGATTCTAATTAAATCAGGTATAACAACTCTATTGAAATTCTAACTAAAGCAATTATAACAATCCTGTTAGAATTCTAATTGGAATCAAAAGGGCTGATTTTACTGAAACTCTAATTTAAGCAAAGGAATTAATGCTAATGAAATCTGATTGCAAATAAATAAACTAATTTTTATCAAAATCTAATTAAGATATATAAACTAATTTGATAAAAAATTCTAATCAAAGCACTGAATCATCCGTACTAAAAATCTAATTGAAGCAACAAAATTAATCACATTAAATTGTAATTGAAGCAAGGAATTGATCAATTAAATTCTTATTTAAGCAAGGAATTGATCGATCATACTAAGATTTAAAGCACTTGATTAATTGAGCATACTGAAATAAAATAAACTTACTAATCAATTAGACTAAAAAGATAAAACTAAAGCAATTAATTAATTCTAAAATTCCTAAAAAAAAAAGGGTTTGGGCCCGCTATGCTAAGGAGGATTGGCCTCGTTCCCGAGTACCCTTCGTAAGCTCCCTTGGGCAAATCAGATGGCTGAGATTTAAAGATAAATTGAATTTTTGGACAGTGAAGTAGTGTTTTTAGGCTTTTCAAAGTTGATTTCAGAATAACAATTATGAATTAAATTGCAAACTAGAGTTAATATTCAGGATTTTGAAACTATTAAAATAGGGAATTAAAACTATAATTTAAATTTTTGAGGACTGAATTCGGGTCCGAAATCAGAAAATCAGGCCGTATGATTAAGGATTGGTTCTGAATCAAAGTATTAGAACGAGAAATTAATGATAGGACTATAGATTAAGATTTTAAAATGGAATTAAAGTCTAAGATTGGTATATCGGACCAATAGATCAAGGTCTGGTTCTAGAAACAGAGAACTAGAATCAGGTACAGAAAATTTTGGTCCGAAAAGGGTGCTACAGTCTAAGACTGAAAATAAAAATTAGTAGAATTCCTAGATCTAGAGATTAGAAGCTATGGTCGTAAATAAAAAAATTAAATCCTTACCTAGGGTCGAGGTTGTAGAGGAGAATCATTCGAAGCTTGGAATTTGAATCTCGGGATCATGGCTTGGTCTCTCTTTGTGTTCGTTCTATTCTCAAAGTTTTCAATCGCTCGAACTCTGAAAAAAGTCTTAAAAAAAGTCCAGCCCCTCGAGTCCAATTGAAGAAAAGCTTTTATAGGTTTTTCTTCAATTACGAGCCTAGTTTCCGACATTTAACCGAATTACGCGCCTATTTTCGGGCGCTTAATCGCTTTGAGTTGGTCACCGACTCAGTGAGCGACCGGCTGACTTTGCTTAGAGAGTTCCCTAGTCCTAACAAAATTAGGGCTAATTGTGTGTGTGCTAAGAAGTGAGCAATCTAATTAAGCGGTTCCTCAAAAGTGCTCAATCAAGGAAACTTAAGGGTCAAGGGTAGTAAGACTAGGTCAGACGTAGCCAATTGTGTGCTGGTGTTTTAGCGCTCAATCCGATTGCACGTCTGATTTCAAGAGCGTGATCAAGTCTTGAATAGGTCTGAGAGGGGAAGTTTAGTCTGAAAGGGGGACTGATTATGTGCTTGTGGTCTGGCGTGCAATCGAATTACGTGCGGGGTTTCATGCGCTTAATTTGGGGTTGTCTGGGTCTAGTCTCTAGACTGAAATGCAAGACAAGCCAGTCAGCATATTCCAGATTGTTTCAAGAGTTTCTACTGAGATCTGGACAAACAGCATTGCATTCCAGCATATGCTAGTTTTTGCATGGTCTCCATATATGGAAAGTCATTGATCTAAAAGTTAAGCGTTTCAAGCAATGCAGGTATAGATGCCTCCTTGCGCACATGGCACGAACTTGCAAGTAAGAAACTTTCGAAGATAATATTTATCGACACGAGGTCGGATCGATGATTAGGATCATATCGGTTTTTGCAAAGTCATGTCGCATCAGCATCATTGCTCACACCAATGCACATCAGGCGTTCCTTTTCCAATAGGCATTTGTAAGTTCTTAGGTTAACTATGGAAGTGACGTTCACACAAATGCCTATTAGACAAGGAACGCTTGACGCGCATTGGTGTGACCAATGACGCGTTCCGTCTAACATGACTTGTAAAAGCCTTCGATATTACATGATACTTTATTTTATTATTATCGGTCCCTGGACCTCATTTTTAGATATTTTATTGATGCCCCGATACCTCGATTGCGTAAAATCCCTCTGTTAGCTCGCGCCATGTGACGGGATGCGCCATACACCCACAGATCCGGAATGTGCCCTTCGACAACTACCATTTACCCTTCAAATGCTCCATTTTTCTTACGCTGATAGATAAGAAAGTCAAGCATGTCATGTCAGGATCATCAATTCACATTTATAAATTCCTAAGAGAAACGAGAAGACACCTTGAATGAGGGGTGTCTACTTCTTTGACGTGTTCTTACTCGCAAGAGCCCACCGAAGAGGGGCATCTATAGACACTCCCATTTTGCCTTCTCAGAATATACTTTTGTTCGGTCAACCTTTGACCTTTTTAACCATAATATGGGAACCATACACTGAAACAATAGTGCATGGCTGAACACAGGCTGAAACAATAGCTCTGTGGCTTAGATCTCGAAGTAGGGAGACTACATACTGAAACAATAGTATATAGTCAGAATGCAGACAGAAATAATAGTCTTGTATTTCAGTCTAGAAACTAGACTCGGACAACCCCAAATTAATTAAAATTCTAATAAGACTAGGAGGTTAAATTAATCAGACTCCTGATAGAATTATAATATTAGAATAGATCTACTCACTCCGACAAATTCATAAATAAACTTACAATAGAATTAGAGGAGTCTAAACCGACCAGGACTTTAACCACAAAGGGAAATAAGAGGGAAACTAAACTATCTAACCCAAGAAAAAGACTGCTGCTAACATTCGCAGGTGAACGATTCAGTATGGAAGTGGCCCATACCCGCTCTTAAGCGTGATCATTGACGTGTTGCAGCGTCGATAAATATCTGCAGCTGGCGATTGCAACAAACTAGGAATCTTCCTAGAAGACCGTTTTTTTAAATTATTTTTTTACTTTAATTATTCCAAACTCCGCATCGCTAGAGTCCACCAGGATAGAATTGGAAGCCACTGATTCAATGGGAACCGAGAAGAACCCAGAAAAAGCGCATACCAACACTTTCGTCCCCCAAAAGGAAAGTCATTTCAATTTCAAGCGTCAAGTATGGAATCACACCATTCATCTCCGCAATTCGAGCCGAATGTCTGATGAGGAACAAGTGCAGTGGATACCTCGCCTTCTTACAAGAGCAATGGGAAGAGAAGAACAACATAGCTGAAATCGCAGTTGCATGTGAGTTTTCGGATGTGTTTCTTGAAGAACTGTCAAGGTTACCGCCTGATAGGGAAGTTGAGTTCGCGATCGATTTAGCCCCAGACACGGAATCGATATCGAAAGTGCCATATCACATGCACTAGGAGAACTAAAGGAATTAAAAGATCAGTTATAGGAACTCTTCGACAAAGGGTTCATAAGATCAAGTTTGTCTCCTTGGGGAGCACCGGTCCTGTTTGTTAAGAAGAAAGACAAGTCGATGAGACTGTGCATTGACTATCGTTAGTTGAACAAGTTAACGAGCAAGAACCGTTATCCGCTTCCGAGGATCGACGATCTTTTCGACCAGATAGAGGGAGATAGATTCTTTTCAAATATCGATTTGAAATCCAACTACCATCAATTGAAGGTTAAAGTCGAAGATATTTAGAAGACGACTTTCAGGACCAGATACGGGCATTACGAGTCCTTAGTGATGCTTTTCAGCTTAACTAATGCACCAACTTTGTTAATGGATCTCATGAATTGGGTGTTCAAACCACACCTTGATAAATGTGTGGTCGTCTTTGTGGATGACATCCTCATCTACTCAAAATCAAAGGATGAGCACAAGCAACATCTACAAGTTGCTCTTCAGACACTTCGTGAATACTAACTTTATGTAAAGCTAAACAAATGTGAATTCTGGCTAGAACAAGTAGGTTTCTTGGGACATGTTATCTCATAAACGGGAGTTATCATCGATGCAGCCAAGATCAATTTGTTGCTAGAAATGGGAAAACCAAGATCGTGATGTAGATTCAGAATTCACCTCGCTTAGTGGTATTATAGGAGATTGATAGAAGGGTTCTCCAAGATTTTGAGACCGCTCACGAAACTCACGAGGAAGAATGTAAAGTTTGAGTGGACCGAGTCATGTGAAAAATGCTTCCAGGAACTCAAAGAGAAAATTGACCTCTGCACCAGTACTGGCATTCCATCAGGTAATGGAGGTTTTGTAATTTTCAGTGACGCATCACATAGCGGGTTAGGCTGCGTACTTAACCAGAATGGGAGATTTATCACCAGCGATTCGAGATAACATGATCTCGAGCTAGCAGCGATGATTTTTGCTCTCAAGATATGGAGGCACTACTTTTACGGGAAACCTTTGAGATATTTATCAACCACAAGAGCCTCAAGTACTTATGCACTCAGAAGGACCTGAATATGAGGCAAAGAAGGTGGATGGAATTTCTCAAGGACTACGACTACACCATCCAATACCACCCTGATAAAGCGAATGTGGTAGCAGACACGTTGAGTCAGAAGACTTCGGCTCAACTGGCAAGCCTCATCATGGGAATGCATGATGGAGGTTATTCAAGGACATATCCTCATATGACACAAGAATTGAGGTGAAAGATTCAGGAACCTTAGTGGCAAATATCACTATCAGACCGATGATCTTTGATAACATCTATGTGCTTCAGATGAAGGATGAAGAACTCTTGAAAATCAGATAAGGTGTAATCGACGACACAAAACCAGATTTCTCCATCAAGGAGGATGGATCGCTATTATTTAGAGGGCATCTATGTATACCAACTAATGCCGATCTTCGGCATACTATTCTGGAAGAAGCCCATAAATCAAAGTATGCTATTCATCCGAGTGGTACCAAGATGTATAAAGATATGAAGAAGAACTTCTGGTGGAGAGGTTTGAAAATGGACGTCGCTAAGTACGTGTCTAAATGCTTAGTCTATCAACAGGTGAAAGTGGATCACCGAAACCCCTTCGGCTTGTTACAACCTATGTCGATATCCAAGTGGAAATGGGAGGCAATATCCATGGATTTTATCCTTGGATTACCAAGAATGGTGAAGGGGCACAGTGTCATCTGGGTAGTCGTCGATAGACTAACCAAGTCAACTCATTTTCTATCATACAACATAGTATATAGCGAGTAGACTTGCAGAGATGTATCTCAAGGAAATCGTACGATTACATGGTATCCCTGCGAGCATTATTTTAGATAGAGACCCATTATACACATCACAATTTTGGTAACGATTCCAAGAAGGGATGGGTTTAAAGTTAGATCTCAGTTTCGCGTTTCACCGATAAATGAATGGACAAACTAAAAGAGTGAACCAAATTATCGAGGAAATGCTCTAAGTTTGTATGCTTGATTTTCAAGGATCATGGGATCAAGATCTACTCCTGATCTAGTTTACATATAATAATAGTTATCAGACGAGTATTGGTATGGCTCCTTATGAAGCACTATACGGGTGAAGATGTAGATCTCCACTCAATTGGGAAGAAACCGGAGAGATATTTGTTTCGAGTCTGAAAATCATTAACAATACCACCGAAGCGATACGTGTAATCCATGAAAGGTTGAAGGTAGCACAGAGCCGACAGAAAAGCTATGCAGATCTAAAAAGGACAAGTGTCAAGTTTCAAAATGGAGACAACGTGTTTATAAAGCTTTCACCTACAAAAGGTGTAATGCGTTTCAGGAAACATGGAAAGTTAAGTCCATAATACGTAGGATCATTCAAGATTTTGGGTCGAATTGGTGAAGTTGCGAATCGGGTTGCTCTACCACCGCAACTATCAAGCATGCCCAACGTGTTTCATGAATCGATGCTGAGGAGATACGTGAAAGACCCAACTCACGTCGTAGACTACCAACCGATTAAAATTCAAGAAGATATGACCGTTAAAGAAAAATTGGTACAAATTCTTGATCAGAAGGAACAAGTGTTGCGTGCCAAACACATTCCCTTAGTACTTGTGAGGTGGTGAAACCATTCGCCAGAAGAGGCTACTTGGGAACGCAAGTCGAACATAAGTGATGCGTAGTCACAGCTCCTTGAGTAAAGCATAAAAGTTTTGGAAGAGGGCATTATTAGAAGTTATGTGGGTTGTAATCATTGAAAATTTGGGTTCTTTTATTTTGTAACATGTAATTGAAAGGAACATGAGTTATGACATCATTGTTGTTGATCAGTCACTGAATATACCATTTTATCACCCTTAGTGATGCTAGACCCCAATTTGTTACTAATGAGTTGATGATGTGCAGATATTAAGATTAAACAGCAAAATATAGTCAAAGTGTTAATCTTCGTCAAAATAAACTCGTAAAGCAATAAGAAAGACGATGGAATGTAATGGAGAACAAGAGAAATAAGAAATCATAAATTACGATTCTACAGAAAGACGTTCCAGAGGAATACAATATAGAGAAAAAGTGATCGTTCGTATTAAAGAATCGTCTTGAGAATGAGCTAAAAAGATGAGATCATATTTTATAATTTTATAAAAATAGAAACTCTCTGCTGCTGCTGAATGTGGGATCTACATCGCCATGCATATAATTAGAAGACCTCCTGAA
Organism: Chloranthus sessilifolius; assembly: GCA_021018995.1. Lineage (NCBI taxonomy): Eukaryota > Viridiplantae > Streptophyta > Magnoliopsida > Chloranthales > Chloranthaceae > Chloranthus > Chloranthus sessilifolius. The sequence continues at coordinate 54,781,882 of CM037593.1, read as the reverse complement.
TTAGAAGTCTGGCAAATCACGAATCTGAGAAGATTGATGAAGAGAAACTCCTGAAGGACTCTATTACTAAAATTAAGGGAACACTCCATAAGTGCATCAACTATTGAAAGCAAGGAAAAGTAGGATTAGAAGTTAGAGTTATATTAGGAAATCTTTTGTTTTAGTAGTTTCTTTTATTAGAATTGAGTTTTGTAAACTGACCCTTATGATCTAGAAATAAGAGGGCTTGGTATAGGAAAAAGTTATCAAAGAATTTCTCAGTATCAATTGATGACTAAGGTTGGGTCTTCCTATCATTATAGAATAGATTTATCAAGTAAAATTGTCTACAGTTCTCTAAGGTCTTGCCTGACAACCACGGCTGAAGAAGCTGAAAGATCAACCCTTTGGATGGATCTACTTTGCTTTCCAGTTTAAATTTATTTTATTACAATTTACTGCTTTGTAAACATCTTGAAGTTTTTTATTTGAATTGACAACTCGGATTGGAAATTTGCAGATTAGTGTAACGATTTTACTTTTCCATCTTTGACTTTCTGGAGTTTGATTGACGCCCAAATTTCTAGTAGATAGATTAGTATAAGTCTATATTGAAGAATGCTAGTTTTTTATTGACGCACAAATTCTAGAGTACTGAGATATAGTGTAACGGTATTTTAAATTTGTAAATATCCGACTGCTAAAGGATTGTGATTGATGACCACAATCTGGAAGGAGGATTTAGATTTATTTTTCTGCACGTAGATTAAGAACTATTCTTTTATTCATATTTCGCAATCTTTAAAGACAAATAGACATTTTCATAAGTTAATCCTTCCTCATGGAAATGATCCTATCACTCTATAATTTCCATTGTGTGCTTGCAATAGGTTAAGGCATATTTTAATTAGATATATACACGTAAAGCCGACGAACAAGTTTTTAACGCCACTGCCAGGGAAGGCATAAAATTTTGGAAAGCTAATATTTGTCTTTCTCTTTTTAATTTTCTTTATATTTTTTTTTCTTTGATCACTTCTTAGGCTTTTGCAAGTATATTCAGAGCAGCGAATCAAAGGTTTCAACACTTCCCCTGACAAGAGAAGCGAGAGGCTCAGATTTGTTTCTCTCCCTGCCTTCTAAAATAAAAATTAGATAAAATTTAAAAAAATAGATATAATAATTGTTCTAGTCAAACTGGCTTATTGTAACTCAATTCAATATGACAAGAACAGGTCAAAAGATGACTAGAACATTGGGGGAGTATTATACACTGACAGCTTTTACATCTCCTTCATGTGTTAGCTTACCCCCAGTGGCCGGTGATGGAACTTTCGAAATCAAACCAAGTGTGCTTCAGTTATTGCCGATCTTTCATGAGTTTGGTGAAGAAGATCCATATATACACTTAATGAGTTTTCTAGAAATTTGTGCAATAGTTAACATTAAAAATTTGTTGCACGAACACACTCGGCTAAGACTTTTCCCATTTTCCCTTAAAGACCGAGCAAAGCAATGGCTACACTCTTTGCCCAACAACTCAATTTCTAGTTTGGCAGATTTGCAAATGAAGTTTATTGCAAGATACTTCCCAATTAGCAAAACAAATCGAATTTGGATGGTTATCACAACGTTCCATCAATTTTCGAAAGAATCTTTTCAGGAATGCTGGAAACGTCTTAACGAGCTTCTCAGCAAATGTCCTCATCATGAGGTCTCGCGCTGGCAAGTCATGTTTGATTTCTATGAAGGCCTTAATGAACAGACCCGGCATATAGTTGATGTTGCTTTTGGCGGAATGTTTCGAACGTTGACTATGAAGGAAGCTTGGGAACTCTTTGAGACCCTTAGCGAAGAGCTAGTGTGTTGAGCACTGAAAAATACCACTTTTCACCTCTTAACCTGACCTTTAATGGACCTCTGAGCTAGTAATAGTGACTGTTAAGTGTGTTTTGCAGATAGCAGGAAAAATATAGCTTAGTGTTGTAATCGTTCATTTTCAAGCCAAGAAGAAAGAATTCTGAGTTAAGTTGTGGAGCTGATGGATTCACAGTAAATGCACCATGGTGGTTCACACCATTGGGACAATTTAGCATGCTTCGGAGCCTTTGAAGTCCTGCTAATAAAGAGAGGTGGAGCTCAAAGTTTATGGGGTGCTGCTACAGTGGATTAATTAGAACAGTAGTTGAGCACATAGCAGCCATAACACTTGCATTGAATAGCTCTACTGCAAGCAACCATTCAAGCAAGCCACGACAGCAAGAGTTGCAACATTGAAGCCCAGCACTCACTTGTGAAGTCTATATGTTCATCCAACCTATTGATCAAATGTTGTTGCACTCTACATCAATGCACTCAAGCTGTTGTTGCAATATTTTGTCAAACCTTAGAGCCAACTTGCGTAGCTGCTACCTGGGAGCAAAAGTGCAGCTGAAAGTAAAACTAGTTGCAGCAACCACCCAACAGACCAACAGCTCATGCAAATGCTGCTACACCAACCAAACAGATACTGCACCACACACTCAAGAGCATACCACCTACAAATGCTAGAGAACCAGATTGTCGAGTTGTAGAACTGAAGATGAGCAATTCCTGCAAGATTGAAGCCCATCCACTTGAGCAGCAGTGAACCTGTCGAAATGATGCTATTGTTATACATTAAAGCTGTCGAGCAGTGCATGAGCCTCTCTAGATGGGTTGCTGAAGTCCCACATCCAACCACTCGAGCTGTGCACCAACCTATTGAGCTGAAGGCTGGAGCCTTTATGGTTGTCGAGTAGTTCCCCTGCAGTTCCTAGAACCTGTCGAGTTGGAGACCTGGAGAGCTGAAGTTGTTTAGTGCAGTCAAGCAATTTATAATGTTGGGGATTCAAGCATTCGAGCAGTTCGCTTAACCACTCGAGCTGCTACAATGATGGTGTGCTGAAGGCTTTAAAGCATCTTGAGAAATTCAGTGTTGGGCATTAAGGAACTCGAGCAGTTCCATTTCAACCACTCGAGTAGAAGTAATGCACTCGAGCACTTTAATGTGTTGAGTTACAAAACTTGAGCAATTCATAATCCCTACACCAGCCTATCGAGCACTTTAAAAGTGCTGCTTTAATGAACTCGAGAAGATGGGAAGGAACCTATTGAGCAACACAAGATGCAGCCCCACTTAATCTGCTTGAGCAGATCAAAACCTAGCTGCAATGAACCTCTCAAGCCCTTCAAAGCCTGTTTTTCATCCTGTCGAGATCCTCTCGAGAAATGCTCGAGGACAACATTCTAAAGCTACCTGAAGCCTCCATCCTCTGGAGAACTGCTCGAGAATGTAAATCTAAAGTTGCATCTTGTAGAGGCACGGGTTCCAATAGCTGTCCTCAATATTTAAGGGTATTTTTAGGATTCCATAACAGCTAAGGCACACATCCCAAAGTGCTGAGTTGTCCCACACATCCCAATGCAATTACTTGGCTACAAAGGGGCCACGACAGCAGCTCCAAGCATCTTATTTCTGATTGGCTAATGCACACCAATGCTGTTATGGATTGTATAAATATCTAAAAACCTATTTTGTAAAAGCATCCATATTAGCTGGATCAGATCCAGAATAGCTGGATCAAGTATATTTTTAGGGTTAGGGTTAGCATTTAGTTTTCTTTTTCATTTTCTTTTTCTTCTTTACTTAGCACAGCAACAATGTTGGGCTAAAGCTTTGGATAGCAGCAACGTTTATTTCAGTTTTCCAATTGGGTTTGTAATAATATAGTGAACTATTTTGAGAGTTTTTGCACAGACTGCTACTTGGTGGGCAGATCATTGTAAGTCATTTTTAGGCAATGAAATGCGATTTTTAATGCTCTATTTTATCTTTATTTTTCTGTGTTTTCTCACATAGTGCAGTAAGGGTTTGATGCACCTATGCTTGCTTGAGATTGTAGCCTTGCAACCATGGTGGCAGCAGTAGTTTCCCTGTTCTATCTCTATCCTCAGTGATTAGGATAACCTCTGGGATAGCCTGTGGCCATTCAAGTGGGCAGAGTATAGCTCTTAGGCTAGTCTGAATCACAGGGGGTTGAGATGGATTCTTTTCCTCTGCACTTGTTCTTGTAGCCAAATGAGAGACAGCTGCAAACCCAACTCCTTTGTTTTGAAATCCCATCATCAGTGAATAGACCTGATTTTTTATAGAGATTACAGACTTGTGAGCTGGGTCATTGCAAGCCTTTTTGTAGTAATGACCAATTGGGTTTAAATCCCCATTCAATCTATGATTTCTTAAAGTTCTCACCTGATTTTCATGGATTGTTTGTTCCTATGGTTGCATGTGCTTGTAGCCTTTCAAACATAGTGTCTGCAATGGTTTTCTTGTTCTGATTTAATCCATTGATTGAATGAAATTCTTGAGGTATTTTGTGACCATTTAAGTGGACAAAATACAGCTCTAAGATCAGTTCAGGCCTTTGGGTTAGATTAGATTCTTCTACCTTGCAGATGTGCTTTTACCCATCTGAAGGACAGCTGCAGATCTAGTTCCTGACCTGAGTTGTAGTGCCGATTTACCCACAGCTGTCTACTTCATCTTTTTACTTTATTTTCTCACACCATCATCATCCTTCTTCTTTCCCTTTCTTTAGTTGTAGTTTATTCCTGTTTTTAGTTTTGTTTTAGTTTTGGTTTCACTCTCTTTACCTTGCTTTCTAATTTAGGTTTAGAGTTGCCAGATCTGTAGCCAGATCTGGAGTTTACTATACGCCTTTAGGTTTTTAGATCATCACTCTCCGTGGGATAAACTCTTACTTATCAAAACTTACTACAACAACCTTGGATTCTTGCAGGACTGTGAGTTTAGATTACTATTTTTGTGTCATTTTGTTTCATTTCATTTCTGAAGTTAAAACTCGGGAAAACAAAGATTTCGTTCCTGTGAGGTATAAAATTGCACGTAGCATCTCGAAAAGGAGAGGTCTGTGGTCATTACCACAGCCAATCTCAGGAAGACCCCCAGCATCCTACTGAGCCTTTTTACCCCACAAGATTTCAAGACCACACTGATGTCATAAAGGAAGCCATGCTGCAGACATGTAGAAATTTCCAGCAGCATGATCAGAACCAACTAAATCCACTCTCCTCTCTTATGCAATCCCTTCATAAGTTGGAAGCTCAAGTTGAGCAACTAACTATTTTAATTAATGAGAGAGAGTAGTTATTCTTCATCATGGCCAGTTGGCAACCCATGAGGACATATATTCATGGGAGGCACATCAACTCCCCTTGATCCTTACTGATTTCCTCATGGACCCGTCGAGCTACCGATTCACTCATAGTAAAATCATGTATCATATGTACACTATTGCTGTTAGGAAATTTTGTTAGAGAATGTCGTACGATTTACAATGCATCAAAATGCATTCAATCGTAAGAACCTCTCTTTTGGAGTATAATCATATTTGAATGTATGGATTTACGATCATTCGTTATGGGTAAGTAGGAGAATCATAGTGATTACGATTCAGCAGTTTAGACTATGTTCAAATGGAGCACTGCTCTCTAGCGTCGTAAGTTATGATCTTAGGGAACAGATGATTCTAGTGGCCTGTCTTATCAGTCACATTAGAATTCAAACCCATTTAATTCATAGAGGAAGCGGACATGCATTGCATTCAATTTTGCCACTTGCCAACTACCCAATTTTGCCACTCGAAGTGACGGTTCGAAAGCTTAACCCTTCCCTATAAATCCATACCTTTACCATTCCAACACCCATCTCTTGCGTCTTCCTTTCATAACCCTAGCCTTATGGTGAAAGAGCCCAACCAGAGCGATTTCAAAAAAAGACTTGACAGAATTCTTGAGATACAAAGGGCTGAGCTTCTAGCTGCAGTGAAGAAAGTAGAGAAACTGAAGCGCCAATGACCCATACCAGATGTTGAATCGTCCACCAAAACTACCCTTTACCCTAAACCTAACCCAAATCCAAAACCATATTCCAAGAGCCCATCTTCCCCCACTTCCTAACCGTTTCACCATTACAACCCATCCAGAATGCGAGTTCCTATATGATGATGGTGGGTTGAGCCGTCCCTCGCCACCCCTCTCCATTGCTCATACTCTTCACTGGATTCTCTTGATTCTCTATGGGAGAATCTTCGCAAGGGAGTAGTATAGGCTGGGGGTGATCTGGAGATGTGTTCACTTCCCACTCTTCAAAGCACTACCACAAGTGCATTGCATTTCTTCCGTGGAAGGAATGTGAGGTGCTATCTTTGGGAGAAATTTTTGGAGGGGAATTGGGAGTGTTTTGACAGCTCCTGGAGTAGCGACTCCTCCAAGGTGTGGATATGCTACTTGCGGGGAAGAACAAGACTCTAATTAAAGGTGGGTAAAAGCCTAGGATCGATCTTTATGGAAGACGTCTTTTTCGTCTCGGACGTTGTTGCCAGTGTCGTAGTTAGTGTGTGTCTAGATTTTTCCTAGGTTTTCATCTTTTATGTAAGTAGTTTTTACAGCAATTTATGTAATTAGTTTCCTTTTTCCATAAACACTGTAATATTCGTTAATATATGAAATTCTCTCTTTGATTAAATTTCTATTTTTATAGATATTTATAATCTTTTCTTTCTATTTTTGTTATTGCTTCTTTGGAATTACACTGGACGTGATTTTCCTCAAGTTTGGGGGAGATTGTTGACCAGTTCTATAGACCTTGTGCCCGGTACATGCAGCATTAGCAGTAATTTTTAGTAATATTTTCTGAAATATCCCCTATTTTTGAGACAATGAAGACATTGTCCTATTTTAGTTTGGAGGGGATATACACTTTTGTATATATTAGTTTACTTTTTGCATATTTGCAGGCAAATTTTTTTGTTTTTTCCTGTTTTAGTTTAGTATTTGTAACTTAAATTTGTTTTCTGATTAACCATCACATATGCGTAATCATAGAAGTATTATGGTTCCTAAAACCCAACAATCCATCGTAGTAGAAGTTCAATAGTCAAACAATAGAACAATTGCAATTCATGATGAAGTTTTCCTGAACACTGTATCAGAATCAATGTTTAAAATAATATTTTGATTTAAAATATAATATTTAGGTCATAGTTTCAAAAATATATAACCAGTGAGTTTTAGGGACTAATTTTCCTTTCTTTGGAGAGAGAACTGTTATCCATTCGAAGCAAAAATTTTCTTTGAACTTCTTGACTGTTTTGATGAAAAATCTCATATTACTGAAGTCAAAATCAATATATTCTAGGATTATGCTACTTGTTTATCTAGAAAAATTTGTTAAATACATCAAAGCAATAAGGCATTCAGACTAGTAAATCATGGAGATGATTTAAGGCCATCTTTTATTTAACCAGAGCCAAAAAGCTAAAATCCCAAAAATATTTATCCCTTGAATCCATATTAGAGCCTAAACCAAATTTCATTGTACCAAAATTTATAAAACCCTTAACCATATGTGCTACCCAAATCTTTCAACCTTTAACCCTTACATTTCTGAGAATCTAAAACGAGAAAAGGGGAAGTAAGGGAGTCAAGAGAGGATAAGAAAATAGATAAGGGAGATGCCAAAAAAGGGTACAACTAAGAAGAAATAAATGAAGAAAATATGGAGCATAAGAGAAATCGTAAAACACGAGTTTCCAAATTGAAGAATACTCAAGAAGATAATTGAAAAAGAAAATAAGAGAAATCGTACCTACGATTCTCTGAGAAGAGAAGTAAAAAGCTTCTGGATTGAAGTTTGAAAGAATGGGATTTACAAAAAAAGAAAGGAAAAACAAAATGGGAAGTAGCTATCCAATTTTTGGATACTTACTAAAGTAGAAAAGAGACAAAAGAAGAAAAAGACAACTGAAAGATGAACTGAATTCTTAGAAAACTTTGAATCCTTTTTACCTTTCTTTGGAACCTTTTCAACCAAAAGCCCCATTACAAGCCGAAAAAGACCTTATTGATTTATGGTTTACAACTGCATGAGCCTAGTAGAGATGTATACAAAGAATTCTATAGAAAAATAGGGAACATATGAATAGAATTGATTATCCTTTTCATGAGATTTATTTTTTACAATTTTCCTTTGAATTATTCCTGAAATGTCACACTGAGAGAACCCAAAAAAAAATTTTAATATTATTTTTTTGAGAGTATGCCAATAGTGAGAGTTTGAATAAATTTTTTTTCTAAATCTGCAGTTTAGAGAAATATATGATGAATATACTTTTCACTGGTGTGCACACACTCCACGCTTAACAGAATCGAAATTGTTGGGGTTCTGATCAAGGATAATTGTTAGGATGGAAAATTGTGGTTGCTGAAATCGTACTTTTTGAAAATTGTAACAACTAAGTGATGATTAATTAGCTACTGTACAAAATTAGTTTAGATTTTTAACCTTTTATTTTCTATTAAGCTTTTAAAAAAAAATATTCTGAAAATTCAAAAAATATTTTGAAGTTTGTAGGTAACTTCAATGAAAACCTTCAGGAGACTATAACTCCTCCACTAGGGATCACCTAGGGGTTTAAAGGCTTGTTGCATCTGCTAAATGCAGTCGTGCTCACTACGAAAGTGGTATTTAAATTTATAATTTATTGTAGTTTATTTTCCTTGTTTGCTAAGGACTAGCAAAGTGTAAGTTTGGGGTGTGATCAATCACAGAATATACCTTTTTATCACCCTTAAGTTAGTGATGCTAGACCCCAATTTGTTACTAATGAGTTGATGATATGCAGATATTAAAATTAAACAACAAAATAAAGTCAAAGTGTTAATCTTTGGCAAAATGAACTCGTAAAGCAGTAAGAAAGACAAGAGAACGTAATGGAGAAAGAGAGAAATAAGAATTTGTAAATTACGATTCTACAGAAAGACATTCCAGAGGAATACGATATACAAAAAAAGCGACCATTTGTATTAAAGAATTGTTGAGAATGAGTTGAAAAGACGAAATCGTATTTTACGATTTTACAAAAATAGAAGCTCTACGCTGCTATTGAACGTGAGATCTACACTGTCATGCATAAAATTAGAAGTATGAAAAATCATGAATCCGAGAAGATTGATGAAGATTGATGAAGAGAAACTCTTAAAGGGTTCTGTTGCTAAAATTAAGGAACACTTTAGAAGCGCATCAACTATTGAAAGCAAGGAAAAGTAGGATTAGAAGTTAGAGTTATATTAGGAAATCTTTTATTTTAGTAGTTTCTTTTATTAGATTGGGTTTTGTAAACCAACCCCTTATGATCTATAAATAAGAGGGCTTGGTATAGGAAAAAGTTATCGAAGAATTTCTCAGCATCAATTGATGACTAAGATTGGGTTTTCTTCCAATCATTGTAGAATAGATTTACCAAGTAAAATTGTCCACAGTTCTCTCAGGTCTTGCCTGACAACTAGGGTTGAAGAAGTTGAAAGATCAACCCTTTGAATAGTTCTACTTTGCTTTCTAGTTTAAATTTATTTTATTGCAATTTACTGTTTTGTAAACATCTTCAAGTTTTTTATTTGAATTGATGACTCAGATTGAAAATTAACAAATTAGTGTAACGGATTTACTTTTCCATCTTTGATTTTTTGGAGTTTGTTTGACGCCCAAATTTCTAGTAGATTAAAGATTAGTATAAATCTATATTGAAGAATGCTAGTTTTTTATTGACGCCCAAACTCTAGAGGACTGAGATATAGTGTGACGGTATTTTAAATTTATAAATATCCGAGTGCTAAAGGATTGTGATTGACGACCACAATCTGAAAGGAGGATTTAGATTTATTTTTCTGCACGTAGATTAAGAACTATTCTTTTATTCATATTTCGCAACTTTAAAGACAAATAGATATTTTCAGAAGTTAATCCTTCCTCATGGGAACGATCCTATTGCTACGTTATAATTTTCATTGTGTGCTTGCAATAGGTTAAGGCTTATTTTAATTAGATATATACACATAACGCCGACGAGCAGCTGTGAATCACAAGGAACTTTTATCGTTCATCCAACCAAAAATTTTGCACAATTCTATATGCTTGATTGTAAGGGATCACATAACTTTTTTCGGGTGTTGATGCCCTGAATGAGGGGAATTATCGTCGAGAGTTAACGATTTGAAAAGGTTTTAATTTTCATTAGAAAGGATGTGAATTAAGGGATGAAAGATTAGTGTACAACTTCAAATAAGCGATGGTGGAAAGGGGAACCAAGGAGATGAAATAGTCCAAAGACTGCTTTAAATGAAAATACCCTGCCTGGAGAAGTCACTCGCATGCACGATTCCTTCAGGTACCCAAAACCAAGAAAAGAGATGAGATAGTCACCCGCGCGAGTTTTGAAAATCACGCGTGTGACTTTTCAAGTGGCCCTTTGAAATTTGAAACTCGCACACGCGACTGTTGAAATATAAGTGAGTTTTAGGCCCATTTTGTCCTCCATCCGAACTTTTCAAAACAAAAGCTAGGGTTTTTCCCCTTGCCCGCGAGGAGTTGATATTTCTTCCTTGGATTTGCTAGCGCCTTCGATCCGCAAGGCGTTCCTTTTGGATTTTCTTTGCACAAAAGGCAAGATTTACCTTTTTATTCGAAATCTCTTTTCAAGCATTTTGATTTTGAACATGGGACCAAGGAAGTAAGGTGCTTCCAAACCCTCGGCTTCGAAAGCCAAGACCCCCACTTTTAAACGACCCAAGGTCAATCCTCCACCACCTGTACATTGGCATCCAACCGATTGGTGGAATGTTTAGGGGTTCGAAACTGAATGGTTGTTTCATGACGACCTCTTTGATGACCAAGACACTACTCGATGGACTTCACAATACATTGATGTGATCGGGATGAAGTCACTCCTTCAGCCTTTCATCGAGTATTACTGCCCTAGGTTGGTCAAATTATTTTACCAAAATTTGACTGTAAGTGAAAATGAAACACACTTGTGCACAAAAATCGATGGTCACACCTTTCAATTCAACCTATTGGACATCTCTATTGCTATGGGATGTTCTAACGAGTATGTAAATAATGAACGGATACAACCCCCGGATTGTGGACAAATACCATTCCACGACATCATAGCCAACATGACCCATGGTGAGTAGGGAACTATACAATTAATCAGAAGAGCCCAGTTATCGGCCCACGTGTGGCTATTGGATATAATTTTTAGGAAAAACCTATTTCTGATGGGGCATGAATAGGAGAGGCACAATAGCTTTCTCCAGGCCTTATTTGCGGCACATCAGGAGAAGTGGTTTAGCGCTCCTGCTGTTGTCTGGGATAGGATTATATACACCATGAATCATGCACGGGAAGGTATTCAAAAGCCTCTAAAGAAACTACCTGTGACACTGTTATTCACTGAAAAGTACCACTTTTCACCTCTTAACCTAGCCTTTGCTAGACCTTGAAGTTGACTGATAACTCCTTTTTAGCTTGTTTTGTAGTTAGTAGTAACTTGTGCAGCTTAACACAAAGTCCATGCCTTTGGTGCTAAGAAGAGAGAGAATTCAAGCCAAGAATGATAGCTGAACCAGAGAATGATGGAACACCATGGTGACTATTTTGCATGTCATAATGGACCAAGAAAGTCCAACAAATGAAAGAAGTATAAGTGAGAGTGGAGGAAGTTGTAACAGAAGCATGTGCATAGTAGCAGAGGAGCCAATGACCTATCTCGCACAGTTGAAGTACTGCCTCACACTGTTCAATTCACTAGCAAAGCTTCCTCACGCAGCTAAGACATGCAGCATATTAGAGCTTGTGAAGAAGTCACGCAGCTCAATGAAGGGGTTATCACAAAACAGTCTCTCACGCAGCAGTCCGCACTTCAGCTACAATCAACATGTGAAGAAACTCACGGAGATCTCACGCACTAAGCCTTCAGAAATACAGCTCGCAAAGTTCTCACGATGATCAAGCCTTAAAGTAGCCGTGTGCACTACCTCGCGAGACCAATTGGCACAAACAACAGTAGAGACCTCGTAAAATTCTCACATGGCTCTGGAGGAGAGAGACACCTAAAAGTTCTCTCGCGTAGCTCTCACGTGATTGGAAGCTTAACCTTGTGATGAGCAAGATGTAAAGTCCATCTACCCGAGTACCTTGCGATAAGAGATTCTAAAGCTCTACTACACGAGCAAGCTAAGCACTGTAAGTGCTTCTACGCGAGTGCATTCAAGGCCAAATCAGCTGCGTGATCATCCAAAGTCCTTCTGTGTAAGATAGCAACATTTAACGCTAAATTCTACCTCGTGAGTGCTCTGCAAGTTACACGCAATAACTAAAGAGCACAAGTCATCTACGCAACAGAAGTAATATGTGGAAGGCAGCCTCGCGAAGCTCGAGCCCTCCACTTCTCAATTTTAACTCAAGGACCTTTTGGGGATTTCCCCAGGTCTATGGCATGCATCCCAAGGAACGGATCCTAAAGCACACATCTCAAGACATCCAAGGGTTGTACTAGTGCCACATCTGCTAGAAAAATTAGGGTTTACTCTTCTCTCAACCATAACATTAGGACTAAGTATATAAGTTGTACTTGTAACATAGAATTTATCAATCACTCTCTCCTTCAACCTCTGTCGGCTGAGAGCTCAAGTAGACTAGGGTTAGGGTTAGGGTTTGATCACTTCTTTTTCTATTTTTTTTCTCTCTTAGCCCAGCACTTGCTAGCTAAATCTTTGGTAAGCAATTAGGTGCAGTTTCATTTAGTTTTGTTATAGGTCATTTAAACATTAGGATTTTGTGAAGAGCTATTGTGCACAAGGTTGCTGCCTTGAGAAATTTCATTATTGGTAACTTAGATTAATGGAATTTGTACTTTAAATATTCATTTAATCTGTTATTTTCTTATTTGCCCGTAGTTTTGTTCAGGCTATAGCATGCACTTAGGATTTGAGCTTATTGAAAGGCCCATGGAAGCTTGAGCTTGTAGCCCTGGGACCATGGTGGCAGCAGCAATTTACATGTTCCATCTCATCATCTGTGGGTAAGGCAGCCTCTGTAGATAGCCTGTGACCATTTGAGTGGATAGACTATAGCCCTAGGGCAGGTCATGGTCACAGATCTGAGTAGGATTCTTCTCCTCTACACTTGAGCTTGTAGCCTAGTGAGAGGTTGTGTAGGAATAGGCTCTCCTCTATTTTACTTGACCACTATCGGATGTTAGATCTGGCTTCTCTGTAGTGATTACAGACTTGGGGGCTGAGTCATTGCAGGCCTTTTCTAGCAATGATCAGTTGTATTTAAGTCCCCATTCAACCTGTTGCTTTTCCTATGTGTCCAAGCATTGTGCTGATGGCCTTTGCCACACACATAGGATTTTATGGGTTAGAACTCCTATGAATGCTTGTCAGATCTGTAGCAGAACTGGAGTGCTTATAGCCTGACAAACATAGTGTCTGCAATGGTATTTATGGCCTAATTTAATTCATTGGTTGGAGGATATCTATTGGATAGTTTGTGACCATTTAAGTGGACAGATTATAGCCTTAAGATCAGCCCACTCTTTTAGATTAGGTTAGCTTTTCGGATTCAATCAATGGGATTTGACAGACTCTATTGGATAGTCTGCAACCATTTAAGTGGACAGATTATAGCCTTAAGAGAAGTCTAAATGGCATGGGTTAAGTTGGATTCTTCTACCTTGCTAAGGTTTTTATAGCACTTCAGTAAGGATTTCCTGTAGAGACATCCCTAAATCTGAGTTACATAACTGAGTGAACTTTAGCCTAAACTACTTAATTCCCATCCTTTTATCTTTATTTTAACACACCATCACCACCTTCTCCATAACCCTTTCTTAAGATAAGACTGTACTTTATTTCTTTTCTTTTAGTAGGTAATTTAGTGTAGTTGTGACACCAAACTCTCTTTCTTTAGGATTGCCAGATCTGTAGCCAAATCTGGAGGCCTACTATTATAGCCTATTTTGGGTTCTAGATCAATTTCTCTATGGGACAGACTCTTACTTATCAAAACTTGCTACAATAGCCCTATATCTTGCAGACTAAGACTATTTTAGTTGTATTGTTTCCATTTTTTTATTTTACTTTGATTTTAATTTATTTTTACCACACAATAAATCAGCACACACTGGATAGTAGAAACCATAACAAGTTTTTGGCACCACTATCGGGGATTACACATCTTCCTTTTGTATACAATTCCCTTCAGTTGAAGGAAACTATGAAATCAAGTCCTCCACCATCAACATGCTGCCATCCTTCCATGGGCTCAGTAAGGAAGATCCTTACAAGCACATTGACCAATTTTTAGCACTTTGCACCACTTTCAATATTGCTGGCTTGGGACCTGAAGCCACCAAACCGAGGCTTTTTTCTTTTTCCCTAAAGGACAAAGCCTGCACCTGACCCTCTAAGCTCCCAGCCAATAGCATTCAAACATGGAGTGACCTCCAAAGCCAATTTCTTGCTAAATTCTTTCCCATGAATAAAACCAGCCAGATGAGGATAAGTATTTTATCATTTACTCAGTCCTCAACTGAGGATTTTAATGAAGCATGGGAGAGATTTTAAAACAATACCCCCACCATCAAATTCCACAGTGGCAACTAGTGCAAGTATTTTACCAAGAAACTAATCCCAAGAGTAGGGATATGATGGATGCCTCATGTGGTGTTATTACCTCCACAAGACAGCTGATGAGGCTTGGGAGCTGTTTGACATCATAAGAGAAAATTCCATGCAGCAGGAGTCACTATCTCGCAATGACAGCTAGACCCCAGCTAAGTTGGTGAAAGAGTCCACCCCTAGAGGTGGAATGTATGAAGTTAAGGTGCAAAGTGAGTTGGAGAGGAAGGTGGACAATCTAAGCTTAAAGTTTGACAAATTGATAAATGTGATGTTGCCTCAGATGGTTGCACAAGTGGAGGAGGTATGTTTGATATGCCAATCTCTCACACATTTACTCTAAGATTGTCCATCAACCAACCAATTCTCTAATTTTGTTATGGAGCATGCCAATGCTGCCCAAGCATATGGGCAGTAACCTACTAGGTACTTATGGAGAAACCACCCAAATTTGAGGTTAAGACAAGATGCATACCCTCAACCCCATCAGCAGCAGTTTGCAGCTCCATATAGAGCTCAACACCAGTTTAACCAAGGATACCCACCAAGATAGAATTTTCATTTGCCTGTCCCACAACCCAACTAGTTGGTCTTGCCCCCACAATAGCCCAGATCCTCTTCCTTTAAAGAGCAAATGCTGGCACCTATGCAGAATTTGGGGAACTTAGTTCAAACTATGAACACTCATAGGCAAAGTATTAAGAAAATAGAGGACCAGTTGGGTCAAATTTGTAATTATTTGAACAAAAGAGAGGAGGGTAGACTGCCTAGTCAACCCTTAGCCAACCCCAAAGGGCAGTACATGATGGGAGAAGCATCCTCTATCCATGTGGATGATGGTTTAGTAGGATAAGGCAACTAAGGAGGTCATAGAGAGTAAAAAATGAAAAGAAGGTGAGTGGTGAAGAACCAAAGATTGTGTGAACCATATGTGTTGAATGTGTCTTCTTGTTTTGTGTTGCTTAGAAAATTTTCATTTACTGCTTTTGTGATGATGATTTGCTTGTGTGTTTGATTTTATTTTATTCATTTTTGTTTTGAGTACAAGTGCATATCTGTCATCTGAATTTTGATACTCATGTCTGTTGTTGATGATTGAGATGCTCTCACAATACATGTCATGAATTTGATCGAAAAGATTATTTGTGAAATTTTAAATTTGTGATGTTTCAATATTGATAAAGGGGTAACTAAATTGTCATGATGAAATGGAGTACATGTCAAGGAGTTAGTGCTTATGCACATCGAATTGGTGCATGCCATTGTACATGCATAGGCCAGGGCATAGGCTGAAAGAAAAGATTAAGTGTTGCTTTCTCACGAGGCTTAATGGCCTAAATTTCAAGCTCGCGAGCCACTTGTAAGCTTTCTCGCGAGGTTTTGATGAAGATTTTATACCGCGTGAGAGCTTCACGAGATAAAGGATGTCTGCTAAAGCCTGATAGTGAGCCTCGCGAGGTGCCTAAGACTCACATTTTAAGCCTCGCGAGGCTTTGCTACTCTAGCTATGCGAGAGATGAGCAACTGCTTCACGCGCTTAGGCCCAAATTCAACTCTGTGAAGTGCCCATGGCACATAAAGCTTTTAAATCTGTTCTCGCGAGGCTCTGTTCTTCTTCGCAATAGAACTTCTCGTGAGGTTGGCTGTCTACTACGCGAGGAATGTACTCCGTGAGAACCTGGCGATAGCTGTGTGAGGCACGGATTAAGCTCTATAAACCCAGTGATTTCCTCATTCTGGCAATTTTATTTCTCTTTGCCCTAGCTTTCACTATGCATTCATGAGCTCCCTCTTCTTTTCTTCTTTCTTCTATACAACCCTTTCCACTCAGCCTCAGCTAGTTTCCTCATACCATTTTACTCCCCATCACCTCTTGGTCACTTTGAGCTAGGTTTGGGGGGATTTGAACATTTGTACAATGTGTGAGGTGAAACCCTAGCTGTCATTTGGTAAGATTTTTCACTCTCTCTGTTGATTTAATTGGGCATTATTTTAGTGTTAGTAGAGAGCAATTTGGGGTCTATTTTATTTCTGAAGTGTGCATTACACCTGTTGAGAGTTTCAAGCCCTAATTTGAAGAAATTGAATAGCTATGGCCACAAGTTCAAAATTTATAGACACCTTGTCTGCTTTGGTAGCCCCACCACCTGCTGGGAGCTCTGTGGCCACTCGAAAATCTGTAAGAATTACAGAGGCCTCCAATGTGGAGACCCCCATGGTAACTGCACCCACTGGGGAGCCCCAAATTGAGCTAACTGTAAAGAAAGGAAAAGGCGTGGCCTCTGATGCCAAAGGTACCAAAAGGAAATTTGCTCCTAAGAAGAGGGCCAAAGAGCACCCACCGACTAAAAGTCTTGAGAAGTCAAAGAAGAAATAGAAACTGGGCAAGGAAGTAACCCCTGAGGTCCCTGAGGATGAAGAGGAAGAAGATAATGAATACCTCAGGGTCCCCTTTGAATTTGTTACAGCAATTAAGCTAGAGGCAAAGACAATTTCTGATAAGGCTTTCTTTGAGGAAATACCTGAGACAGCTGCCTCCATGGGGTACCTCACCAAAGCCACATTGTTACCCCTACTGAGGCCCCCAATGCAACTAGTCTCCCCTGAACTAGTGTAATTGTTCTATTATAATATCAGAGTGAACACTGGGGATGATGGGAACCCAACATTTCTGGTGCTAATAGACAAATTTGAGATGTTGTTCAATCAAGTAGCCATTGCTAGAATTCTTGGGATACTAGCCAGGTATAGCCCTGAATGTGTCTTGGGTCCCCCTTTGACTGCCACCATCCCAGAGATAGCCAAGGAGCTGACTGGAGGGGTCACTGTATCAGGGGTGTCAATCAAGAAGACAGATATGCACCCTAACCTCAGATTTATGGATGGGGTGCTGAGGAAAAATGTATATTACTCTGGACATGAGCAGGAGAGGAGGTCTCCTATTGCTAATGCACTCTTCTCCTTCCACAAGAACCATTACTTGGATGTTGCCAAGTTAATTTTTGAGCGGATGACTGACATTGTGGAGAAGGTGAAGACCAAGAAGAAACCCTATTCCATTCCCTATTGCAGGCTTATTACAGTCTTGTTGAAGCTTAGAGGATACCAATTTCACATGGATGAGGAAACCATTGCCCGTAACCCCAGAAATTGTGGAAAGAAGCAATGAGAGATCAGTGGCACTCTCATTGAGAAGAAGAAGGCAGATGTACTAGCAACCTTTGATGTTGCTGCTATTGTTGCCTCTGTGGCTCCACCCTCTGCTACCCTCTCTCAGGCAGCCCATTCATTTGTGCCAGCCAGCACCACCCCCACATCTAAAGCCATTATCTCACCAGCCACCCCTTCACCTTCCATGCCAGCCACTACTCCCTCAACCCAAGCCTCACAACCTCCTATAGTCTCATTACCCTCACCCCAGCCCATTCTACCCACTACCGCAACCACCTTAACCTCATTACCCATACCTGCACCCTTGCCTACTTACCCAACTCATCCTAGCCCACCTGTGAAGGCCACCTATCAAAAGAAAAGAAAATTAACCAAAGCCCACACAGAGCCCCAACGTACCTATATCTCCCAAACCGTCCCAATCCCTAAAACCTCCACTATCCCAGACCCAACCATTAACCTACCACAACCCTCACCAGCCAAAACCCCTTTCCCTGAGCCTCCCATCTTTGAAATCCCTCATAGCTCTTCAACTACCCCCTCTCAGCCCATTGACACATCCATACCTTTTGAAGTTGTTACCTATGAGCCTTTAGGCCAATCCATCCCATTTTTACCTACCCATGACCAAATCCCTCTTTTAGAAGAGGGATACTAAACCTTGATGTCCTCTATCATAGGGGACATCAATTATGAGTTCACACCTCTCCTAAACTCTCCTCCACATTTCTCCCCTCCTCCAGATTCACCACAACCCCATCAATTTGCCCCTACACCTCCCTCACAACAAGCCACCACCTTCACTCATGCACCCACTTCCCCATGTCAACCAATTCCACCCACTACCCCTGACTTCCTACCCCAAATCTTTAACCTATTACTCTCCCTTCAAGCCCACTCCCAAAAAGAAAAGCACCTCCAGGCCACGAAACACTACTTCCAAAAGGTCCCAGTCTGCTGCTGCTGCTTTTAAGAAGGCTAAGGGCAAAGGAATCTAAGAACCACTTGATGTATCAGAGGATTCGGATGATTAAATTAGCACATGTACTTAGTTAGGATATACTTTTTGTACATCACCTTCCCTTTCATTGTACACCCTGTAAAGACACACACGTGTAACCTAAAACACGTGGCGGGTTAACAACCGCTGGACCTTTAGCTGGAGAAACCCACCTAGAAATTGACTGCTGGAGACCCGTAGGAGGGCAGCCCATTTAAAGCCCACGAGTGGATTAGGTCAATTGAGATCGATGTGGACCAAGACCCACAAGACCCTTTTTGGACACCAAACCCATCTTGGGTCTATTTAGAAATTAGAGTTCCTTTGGGCCACTTGGAAGGCAGGTTCTTGTGGAAAATTGGTCACTTAAGACCCATTAGATCTATATTTTATTAAGACACATCTAGAAATTTGATGAGTCAAGGCCATTAGAACTGGGCCACTTAGACCCATGAATGAGAGCCAAGTGATCGATGTATAAATGGCCTTGTGTACATGCTCTACACACCCAAACCTACGCACCTTTTATTTAGCCAACTCCTCACGTATCCATGCAAATCATTACATTGAGAGGAGTCGGCCGTTGTAGCTCGAGGAGAAAATGAGAGAGAAAGAGAAGCCATAGCCTTATCCTTGTCTGGATTCTTCATAAACCCAACCTTTAGATCTCTTCCGAAACCCATTTTGCTTAAATAGGAATTATTCTCTTCAACCCTTGAGAATCCCACACTTGGTCGTTCACTTGATTTAGGTGAAGAGCATCGAACGAATTGTAGGATTGGTCCTTCGACGGTGTTAATCAGACACAGGCTAGTAGTAGATCTCCTCATGCGTGGAAACTAATAAAGGTAACCCTCGTAACGCATGTGATTTATTTTAGAATCCGAGTCTCACTATCAATTGTCGATAATCGAAGCCGCATGTAGCGATTCCATGAATCGAAAGGCGGGAGAATAGCGGGGATGGATGCATCTCGGTTCAATCACTGGAACCCTTGCATGTGCTTCAAAATTTGGGGATAAATAGCATGTTTTGGAATTAGTAAATGCATGAGATTATGGTGCGTGAATTGATGTGGTTAAATGGAGGATCTCGTATGTGAGTGATGACCTGTATAGGTAGTGATTGAGGTGTTGTTGAGCCGACTTGAGAGGCAATAAAGGTAAGCTCGAGCAGATGTATCAGCTGTAAAAGAGGACAAGTTTGAGATGTACGCTCGAGCGTGATTTAGAGCCGCTCGAGCGCAAATTCACTTGTAGCCCTTTGCTCGAGTGGGATTCATAGGCTAATTCCACTTGGGCCAATTCCGCTCGAGCGTGATACAAAGGGTTGCATTGGAATCTGCTCGAGCATGATTGGAGCCGCTTTAGCATAAAATGACCTGAAGCCTAAGCTCGAGTGAGATTTCTAGGCTTCTTTCACTCGAGTCAAAACCGCTCAAGCGTGATTGTAGGTGCCACTGGGAATCGCTTGAGCAGGAATGTGCCACGCTCAAGCGGGAAACTCTATTTTGGGCCTGACTTGACTTGCGTGCCTGTGAACCATGAGCACGTGAACGTATTGAGTATCGATAACTAAGACATATGTTTGGCCTTGTGAATTAGGAGAAAAGCATGGGAAAACGTCTCTGTTTGAGCTTGTAGAATCTACACGTGTGCCCGACTTGACTTAATGTAGGGAAATTTTGAATGCAAAGTTATATGCTTGACTTGAACAATGGGATAACATAAATGATTTGCTCACATTTGATTTATATATTTTTGTCACATATCTGATAAATGATAACTAT
Organism: Chloranthus sessilifolius; assembly: GCA_021018995.1. NCBI lineage: Eukaryota > Viridiplantae > Streptophyta > Magnoliopsida > Chloranthales > Chloranthaceae > Chloranthus > Chloranthus sessilifolius. The sequence continues at coordinate 54,761,375 of CM037593.1, read as the reverse complement.
GCATATGGTTTAAGATTGTTTCCTTCCATGAAATTGCATGATTTCTTGACATCTTACTTGTATTGATCCCTGAATTCTATTGAGAAAGCAAGATCTATTTTGTGATATGATTTGTGTCCATTCTTATTTGTGAGAATGTATTATGTGTAAGAACCAACTCTCATCCGTTACTATTCATGTGTATATGCTATATGTGAGATTGTGTGCAACTAAGGAGTGGAGCCTCCATGAGAGGGGTGGAGTCCTCAGGGTATTGACCTTGTGTCCGCTACGGACTGCTCAGTTCCCGCTTTGGTATGCAATTGCCACAAGTCTATTCTCATTCTCGTGATTAGTTGTGAGTGGAGTGAAACCTCTAAGGGAGGGATGGAGTCCCCGGGGTTTTAACCCTCTGTCTTCTATGGACTGCTCTATTCTTGCTATGGGATACTCACACTAATATTATGTGAATCGATTATTTGATGTGAAGTGCTATGCTCGATTTTGTGATCCTATATGCTCGTCTTGTACTACTCGTCATTCCCAACTTGATATAGAAGTCAGTTCTATTTCCTTGCTTCGATTATTGATATGAATTCGTACGCTTCCTTGCATCATGACATGGCATGTTCATGAACGCATGTTTTCAAGTACTTACTTATGCTCGCATACTTTTGGTATCATATGAAATTGCCACATTATTTTATATATGCATCTATGCCATGTGTTAGAATGATATTATATCATTTTGCATTGTTTATGTCCCTACTGAGCTTGGATGAAGCTCATTCTTTGACTATGTCACAGCTGTAGGAGTTGATCCTGTGCAAGATCCGGAGCAGGAGGAGGATCCCGATTATACTCCTAGAGATGAGGAGGATTATCCTTAGCTGAGGGGAGTGTGAGCGTGAAATATTTTGAGTTTTTGTAAGGTAAAATACTTGGATATATGAATACAATGTGTATATGTGTGGCTCTACTATTTAGGTGAAGAACGGCCTTCATTGGTGGATGTTTTTGTGTGATTATGGGATATGTGAATGGTTAATTTTCCAACCTTCTGTGAATAGTTAAATTGGGGCCGTGTGAATGGCTAGTTAGTTTTAGCTTGCTTATTTTTCGCTTTGTCATTCGCTTGCGTACTTTGATTTTAGATTACATGCGTGCTTACCATTATACTAATGGCTCGGTTCTTCCAACTTTTTAACTCTAGAGAATTGAGCAGTTATGTTTGGATCGGATTGCGTGATCCAACGGCTCAAATTTTGGGTAAGGAAATAGCGGTCCATCACAAGTGGTATCAAAGCCTAAGTACTGGAGTTCACGTACTATGCCAGAGCAATTTCTATGTGACACCATGTGTCTCTCAGAATAACAGAGACCTAGTGTCAATAGCCGTGAGACTAAGGTTCTGTAAGCAGAGCTATAGCCTAAGTAATGGTAATAATGTTAGGATCGGAGTTGAAACTCTAGTCTTCGTATCAATCTAACTTAGAGTTGTATGGTCATGACAGGTCAACATGTCGCCTCGACGGGGAAGACCAAGGACCGTCAATATAAGAGATACCCCAAGTAGAGACGGATTCATCACGGGATCGAATGCAATCCCTATGAATACCAACAACGATGTACCTGGAGCAAATGAGATCCCCATAAACAACAACAGCGCATCCGAATCAGGGAATAATAATGAGAACGCTCCAAGGAATGATAGCAACCAACAACTGTTAAAGATAGTGGTGAATGCAGTAGCACTACTTTCGGAGAGACGTCACCCATCCAGTTTTTAAGAGTTTAGGAAGATGAGGCCTCCTAGTTTCTATGGGCAAGATGATCCGATGGAGGCAGAATAATGGTTAAACCAGATGGAAAAGGTCTTACACAGATTCAGGTGTACAGAAGAAGAAACGGTGAGTTGGGCCTCATTCCAACTCGAAGGCAAAGCCTATCCTTGGTGGAAATCGGTAGAAAGGACACGTACACCAGGAACGCCCTAGAGTTGGGTAGAGTTTACAACCGCTTTGTATCAGAAACACTTCTCGACATCGGAGAAACGACAATTGGAGATACAGTTTGCAAACCTAGTGTAAGGATCCATGAGTGTGAGAGAATACGAGACTGAGTTCACCCACTTGTCTCATTTTGCACTTGGTCTAGTAGCCACTGAGTCGATGAAAGCACAGAAATTTGAGTATGGTTTGAAGCCAGACATTAGAGGGAGAATAGCTATGTTTGAGCCAACGAGGTATGAACGGGTAGTAAGGTTGGCCCTCATAGTAGAAAGGGAGGTTGAAGAGATGAGCAAGTAAGAAATAGAAAGGCTCAAACTCAAAGAACTGATTCGGGACATGTCGGCAAGAGGCCCAAGTACTTGATGCCGCCACCATCACAAGCTACTCTTGTGGCATCGTCGAGTTTATTCAATCTGGCAGCATTGCTGGCATTACCTCTGAAACCATTCAACACATCAAGCTTGATAACCCCGGTTGTGCCAAGAGAGGCGCCAGTGGCGACAACTCACACTACTTCAATTATTGCCTCTTCCACGCCGAAAGTGGTGTGTGCACAGTGCAAGAAAGCACACAAAATCGAGGAATGCTAGAGAACGAAGGGTTATTGCTTTAAGTGCGGGAAAATGGGGCACCGAATTAGGGAGTGCCTAGAAATGAAAGGAGAAATAACTGCAAGGATGATAATTCAAGGATCTTTAAGGCCTACAGTGCAAGGCAGAGCATATGTAGTGTCAACGCAAGATGCACAACCTAATAATGATGTCATCCAAGGTATAGAAATTTCTTATGATTAGTCATTTCAAATTCTTCACATTTTAGATAAAGAAGGTGCTTTGGATAAACTTATCATTTCTGCTTTATTAATTATAATACTAGGACAATTGCATGTGTACTCACCACTCAAGTACTCACACTCATGCCTGGAAACTCAGGTATTATACCAATGCATTTCAAGAGTAATACTGCGATGGATATCTATTTTCACAATGCTCGAGTGTTGATAGACCTGGGGTCTACTCACTCATTCGTCACTCCTCAATTCGCAGCCACCGAACTATGTGTCAAGCCTGAACCCCTAGAGTTTGTACTAGAAGTCTCAGTCCCAACTAGGAGGTCAATGAAGACAGATCATATATGTCGATCTGTGGTTGCTCTTATTGAAGACCATGAGACCAAGGTAGAACTGATTCTATTGGACATCCAAGGGTTTGATGTTATATTGGGTATGGACTGGTTATCCAAGAACCATGCCATGATCGATTGCCTTAGGAAGGTGGTCACTTTTCGACCCAAGAAAGGAAAATCTTTCAATTCTACGGTGCCCAACCGAACGTAGCACCCTTGATATCAGCCATCAAGGCCTAGAGACTACTGAATAAGGGATGTCAGGGTTACCTAGCGTTCCTACAAGACCAAAAGAATGGAAAAGTTTAACTTTCTGACATTCCCATCGTATCTGACTTTTCTAATGTATTTCCTGATGAATTATCGAGTCTATCGCCTGAGAGGGATGTCAAATTTGCAATAGACCTAGCTCTCGACACAGAATTGATATCGAAGGTGCCATATCAAATGGCACCTACTGAATTAAAGGAGCTGAAGGAACAGCTCCAAGAACTTCTTGACAGGGGTTTTATTCGACTGAGTGCGTCTCCATGGGGAGCACCCGTGTTATTTATCAGGAAGAAAGATGGTTCTATGTGTCTGTGTATCGACTACAGACAACTAAACAAGCTGATAATAAAGAGCTAATACCCACTTCCCAAGATCGATGATCTGTTCGATCAGTTGCAAGGAGCAAAATTCTTCTCTAAAATCGATCTGAGGTCAGGTTACCACCAGATGAAAGTGAAAGCTAAGGACATTCTGAAGACAGATTTTAGAACCCGATACAGCCACTATGAGTTTCTTGTCATGCCTTTCGGATTAACCAACGCACCTGCATCCTTTATGGACCTCATGAACTGAGTGTTCAAGCCTTATTTGGATAAGTGAGCCGTTGTTTTCATTGATGACATTCTCATTTACTCAAGGTCAAGAGAAGAGCATGAACAGCACTTATGCCTAGAACTCCAAACCTTACGAGAATCTCAGTTGTATGCAAAGTTCAGTAAATGTGAGTTCTAGCTAGAGCAGGTGAGTTTTGTTGGGCATGTTATTTTAGAAGTCGGTATAGAGGTGGACCCTGCAAAAGTAAAAGCAGTAGTGAAATGGGAATAGCCCAGAATGGTAACTGAAGTTCATAGTTTTCTGGGATTGGCCAGATACTACAAAAGATTTGTTGAAGGGTTTGCCAAGCTAGCTGAACCACTCACACGTCTCACCAGAAAGACTTCTAAATTTGACTAGACCAAAGCATGCGAGTAGAGTTTTCAAGAGTTGAAAAAGAGATTGACCACTACACCTGTGCTTACTATACCATCGGGCAATGGGAGATTCTTAGTATTCAGCAATGCTTCCCACAGTGGGTTAGGCTGCGTATTAAATCGGCATGACAAAGAAGTAGGTTATGGGTCAAGGCAGCTTAAAGACCACGAGAAGAATTACCCTACACATGACCTGGAGCTTGCAACGGTCATATTTGCTCTAAAGATCTGGAGGCATTACCTCTATGGTGAGACCTTTGAAATTTTCACAGACCCCAAGAGCCTCAAATACTTGTTTACCCAGAAGGAACTCAATCTGAGGTAGAGAAGATGGATAGAATTTCTCAAGGATTACGATTGCATCATCTAGTACCATCCGGGAAAAGCAAATGTGGTAGTTGATGCGCTAATCCGAAAGTCCTCTGCTTAGCTGTCACACCTTGTGGCTAGATTACACAGATGGAAACTACTTGAGGACATGATCTCAGGTGACACCCAGTTCAAAGTGAAAGAATTGAGAGCACTGTTAGCCAATATCAAGATCAAATCAATCCTATTCGATAGGATCAGAGAAAGCCAATTGAAGGACCCAGAGCTTATGGCTATCAGACAGGGTATAGACAATGGAAATCAGTCGAAATTTTCTGTTAGGACGATGGCTCCTTATTGTTTAGAGGCCAATTGTGTGTGTCGACCGATAGTGAGTTACGGTATGAGATATTGGAAGAAGCCCATAGATATGTGTATACTATACATTCGGGCAGCACTAAAATGTACCATGACTTGAAGAACTTTTGGTGGAAGGGAATGAAGAGAGATGTCGCTGAGCATGTAGCGAGATGCTTGGTCTGTCAGCAGGTCAAAGATGACTACAGACACCCTGCTGGTTTATTGCAGCCCCTGCCAATCCCCGAATGGAAATGGGAGAATATTTCAATGGACTTCATACTTGGTTTACTTAGAACTCAAAAGGGGCATAACGCCATTTGGGTGGTTATTGATCGACTAACCAAGTCAGCACACTTCCTTCCATACAATACGCATTGCACTGCAAGCAAACTGGCTGAATAGTATCTAAAGGAGATTGTAAGGGTACATGGCATACCTTCAAGCATCATTTTAGATCGGGACCCACTCTACACATCCCAGTTTTGGCAGCGTTTTCAAGAGGGGATTGGTTCCAAACTAGAATTCAGCTCGGCTTTTCACCCTCAAACTGATCGACAAACTGAAAGGGTGAATTAGGTGATAGAAGATATGCTCAGGGCCTGTATGTTGGACTTTCAAAGATCATGGAACAAGCACTTGCCCTTGATTGAATTTGTGTACAATAACAATTATCAAACCAACATCAGGATGGCTCCTTTTGAAGCACTATATGGTCGTCGATGTAAATCTTCACTCAATTGGGAAGAGGTTGGAGGGCGTGTTTTGTTGGGCCCAAAACTTATTGAGAGCACCAATGTGACGGTTCGACTTATACGCGAAAGTTTAAAAGTTGCTCAAAGCCGTCAAAAGAGTTATGCAGATCTTAAGAGGATAAATGTAGAATTTCTGGTGATCTTTGAGCTCAAAATGTTTTAGGTATCAACCTTGTCGGCATGAAACTAACAATCATGTTCGTTTCAGGTGGGAGATCATGTCTTTACAAAAATCTCGCTGACCAACGGTGTGATGCGATTTGGCAGGCGAGGGAAACTCAGCCCACGGTACATTGGTCCTTTGGAGGTGTTAGGTCATGTTGGCGAGGTGGCCTATCGTGTCGCCCTACCACCATAGCTGTCAAGCTTCCACAACGTGTTCCATGTGTCAATGCTAAGGAGATATATGAGGGACACATCACATATGCAAGACAACCAGCCTATTGAGGTTTAAGAAGACTTGACGCTGATAGAAGAATCGGTGAGGGTGTTGGATCGCAAGCAGCAAATTTTAAGAACCAAAAGTATTCCGCTCGTTCTAGTTCAGTGGCGCAACCATTCCGTCGTGGAAGCGACATGGGTGTGAGAGGCAGAGATTCGAGACCAATACCCGAATCTATTTGTTTAAAATTGTTTAAGTTCAAAGCTAACGTAATCCATCAAAACGAGTTTTGACTATAGGACAACCTATATATGTAATAAATGTACCCCTTCATATCTTAAACTAAGGAAATTTTGTTTTATGGATACAAGCATACTAATATGAGCACAGGTAACTTGGTGACAATGTACAATGTGCAAGGGTGAGGGCATTCAAAATAACCACACTTAGAACTGGTCTGCTCAAGAGTGAAAATCCCGCTCGAGCGTCCACTTAAAACACGCTCTAGCGTGCTTCGAGACCGCTTGAGCGGCCATCTGATCTATAAATAGGGCAGAAACCCCTTTCTTCACTCCCGTGACGTTTCAAAAACACTCCCACATTCATTTTCTTCCTTCCTCTATAAGAATCGGCCCTAACCTCCTCCAAGGAACGCCATTTCTTCACACTCGTGCAAGATTCCTCTGGATTTGGGCCCTTAATCCCTTGCACACCTTCCTTTTGCAAGGTAAAACCCTAGAAACTCCTATCTCATTTGAAAATTTGAAATTTTCTTAAACTTCCTTCCGCCATGGCTTCAAAGAAGAAAACCGTGTCTAAACCCTCTAAATCATCGACCCCAAAACCACAATCTTCGAAATGATCGAAGAATATTCGGAACTGACCCTAGAGCAACCTGCCGCATGGTGGAACAACAAGACCTTGGAATCGGAATGGACCTTTAGTCAAGATTGGTTCACGGATGAGGATACTACCTCATGGGTGATCGATTATATTTGTCGAGCAAGACTAGAGGTTTTACTTCAACCTTTTTACGCGTACTATTACCCACGACTCATCCGTTTGTTTTACCTCAACTTGAAGAATGGAGTCGACGATCATGCTGGAAAACTGACCTCCGAAATTGATGGCCGGACTTTCCACATCGACATCTGTGACGTCGCTGAGGTGATGAACTATTCTACAAGTTTCTATGAAAACCAGGGCCCCTTACCTCCACAACCTAAGGAAGCACCTATTCACAGCATTGTCGTAAAAATGGTCGACGACGACATCGTTGTGAATGGTGCTATTAGCAGAGCCCAGTTGCCGCCTGAGATGTGGCCATTGGATGATTTATTTAGGAAGAACCTGTACCCTCTCAAGAACGAGCAAGAGCGGAGAAGCCCTCTGGTACAAGCCCTATTTGTCGCACATTGTGGTCATTGGTTCAACGCACCTAAGCTAGTCTTTGATGGCATTATATATGCCCACGATCACTTGTGGAGCACCGCCTCCAAACCGATACCATACATGCCATATGCCCGTCTCATTTCTCGATTGTTAGAAAACCACGAGGACATCGACAATGATGAACCCTTTTGAGTGTTGGCCAGTGAGGAGAGGTGTACCAATAATGTCCGTCAGTGGACAATGCATGACTGGAATCGAACTTTAAAAACACTACGACTCTGCACTAAAAAAATTGACGCCTTCGGTGGCTACATGAGACTGCCAAACAAGAACAGTCACAACCCGGAGCTGAGGGTACTCAGCATGCTCAAACTCAGCCACCACTTTGTAGACACCCCCATTTTGCCCTCTCAGAATATACATATTTGTTCGGTCAACATTTGACCTTATAACCCTAATATGAGACCAAATTCTGAAATAATAGTATATGGCTGAACACAAGCTGAAATAATAGCTCTGTGGCTCAGGTCCCAGCGTAGGGAGACTATATACTGAAACAATAGTATATAGTCGGAATGCAGACTGAAACAACAGTCTTGCATTTCAGACTAGAGACCAAATCTAGACAACCCTGAATTAAGTGATTAAAACTCAGCACGTAATTCAATTACACGCATAATCACAAGCGCGTAATCAGTCACTTTTCAAACCAGACTCCCTTTCCCCAGACCACCTCGAGACTCGATCACGCGCCTGACACCAGGCGTGCAATCGAATTGAGTGCCACATCACCAGTGCGCAATTGGCCTACGCCCGACCTAGTCTCACTGTCCTTGACCACTAAGTTTCCTCAATTAAATGCTTCGAGAGTGGTGCTTAATTGGATTACGCACCTCAAAATGGGCACGCAATTAGTTCTAATATTATTAGGACTAGAAAACTCACTGGGCAAGTCAGTCGCTCATTGAATCGATAACTGCCTCAAAGCGATTAAGTGTCGGAAAACTGGCACGTAATTCAGTTAAACGCCTAAAACAGGGCGCATAATTGAAGAAAAATCTATAAAAGCTTTTTTTATTTTTGACCCAAAAAAAAAGCACGAAGGAGGCTGGACACAACACGAGAGAGAATGGATTTTTTTGGGATTTCGAAACTAGAGAACTACGAGGACAAACCCATAGAGCAACCTAGCCATGATTCCGAAATTCAAGCTTCAAATCTCTGAGATTTCTCTCCGTAGCTTAGTCCTAGGTAAAGACCTTAGTTTTAGACTTAGGATTTTTCCCTTAGTTTTAATTATAGTTTTTAATTTTCAGTCTCAGACTGTAGCACCCTTTTTTTCTAGACCACAAATCTTACATATCTGGTTATAATTCTCGAAATTCAAAACCAGTCCTTAATCCGATGGTCTAATTTATCGGCCATAGGCTCTAATTCCGTTCTAAAATCTTAATCTATAGTCCTATCATTAATTTTTAGTTCTAAGTCTTAGACTCTAGAAACAGTCTTTAATCAGACGGTCTGATTTTCTGATTTCGGACTCGAATTTAGTCCTAGAAATTCATATTTTAATCTTAAATTCCTATTTTAATATCTCCAAAAATCCTAAATATTAATTTTTGTTTCTATAATTCTATGTTCATAATTTGATTCATAATTATCACTCTGAAATTGACTCTGAAAAATCTAAAATACTATTTTACAGTCTGAAATTTAATTTATCTTTAATCTCAGCTACCCGATTTGCCCAAGGGAGCTTACGGAGGCCAATCCTCCATAGCATAGCGGGCCCAAAACCCCTTTTTCCTTAGGATTTTAGAATTAATTAACTACTTTTTCTTATTTTTTTAGTATAATTAATTAGTAAATTTATTTTATTTCAACATATTTAATTAATTAAGCTCATTAGATTTTAGTATGATCGATTAATTTCTTTAAATCAGATTTTAATTAGTTAATTCGTTGCTTTAATTAGAATTTAGTATGATTAATTTCATTGTTTTAATTAGAGTTTTAGTATAGTTAATTCACTACTTTAATTAGAATTTTAATAAAATTAGTTTATTTATTTTAATTAGATTTTAATAAAATCAGTTTATTTATTTAATTAGATTTTAATAAAATTAATTCCTTTGCTTAAATCAGAGTTTAGTAAAATTAGTTTTCTTATTTCAATTAGAATTCTGGGAAGACTGTTATAATTACTTCAGTTAGAATTTCAATACAATTAGTATACTTGATTTAATTAGAATTCTAATACAATTAACATACTTGCCCAATTGAATCTTAGTACAATTAGCATGCTCAAATTAAGTAGAGTTTCTCTAGAACTATTACATGTGCACTCCTAGTACAACTAGGAAACCTGATCATAATTAGACTTCTAATGGAATTAGGAGACTAAAATTAATCAGGCTTCTAGTAGTATTAGGACACTAAATTAATTAGAATTCTAATAAGATTAGGAAACTAAGTTAATTAGACTCCTAATAGGATTATAATATTAGAATAGATCGACTCACTCTAATAAATTCACAGCTAAACTCACAATAAAATCAGGGAAGTCTAAGCTGATCAGAACTATAACAATAATGGGAAATAAAAGAAAAATTAAACTATCTAAAATTACAAGAAAAGACATAGATGCTGACATTCGCAGGTGGACGATTCAGTAAAGAAGTAACCCACACCCGCTCTCAAGCGTGATCATTGACATGTTGTAGCGTCGATAAATATCTGCAGCTGGCGATCGCACAAACTAGTAACCTTCCTAGAAAACCCTTTACTTTTAACATTCCAAACGCCGTATCTCTAGAGTCCACTTGGACAGAGTTGGAGCCATTGATTCAACGAGGACCGAGAGGAACCCAGAGAAAGCGCGCACCAACAGACTAGCGATCGCGATGGGACACTTTTGGAAACTTTTTTTTTTTTAGATAGTTTTCATATTATCTCCATATTTTTTTTTCTTTCCATCGTATTATTTAGATTCCCTTTTATATATATGAGTCTGCATCAAAGACTCGAGATGTTTGAAATACAAAGAGTGAGTTTAGGAGACCCACCATTGTGGGGATATCATGACAACCCCACATACGAAGAATAACTATTTTACAATTCCAGCCCACGACAACCTGAGATTAACATGACTGGCGAGCAAGAAAATCTCTTCTCCACCCCACACACTAATATTAATCATAATGGGTGAGATGGTAACATCGGACAAAACCTCACTGCTCAACAGATCGTAGAACTCACTATTCAAAGAATACAAAGAGGAGATGACGACTCCAAGGAATTGCTTCGAGGGTTGGCCACCGCATACAAAACCATTAGATCACGACAATTTTCAGAAGAACAAGGGCGACAAGAAAGGCCGCCTCCTACCCCGAGCACAGTGTTGGCCCGCGCCACACCATTGAGACAACCTGCCCACACATTCTTCAATGATGACTCTTTAGACAAGGTTTGGTCACGGGTCCCTCCAAAAGGCAGCACCATTAAAATTGAAGATCTCCCTAAAATGCTCGATGAGTACATGCCAAGAGAGAGCACCCCGGTCACTCATTCGGATTCGACAAATTTTGTCAGAACGTCTAGTTTAATTTACCAATAGGATTTAAGCCACCAAAATTTACCAAATATAATGACACGAGAAATCGAAATCATCACCTGGCCCTCTTTTGTAATGATTGTCGACCCATACATGATAATCAAGGACTTCTCATTCACTATTTCCAACGCTCATTAGAAGGAGAAGCTTTAGATTGGTTCGCGGGACTCCCACATTATAAGATAGAAACCTTCGATGAATTAGTCCGTCAATTCCTGGATCAATACAAACACTTGATCTAAGAGATGGTCAGTCTCAGTGATCTAATGGTAGCCAAGAAAGGACTTGATGAAGAATTTACCAACTTCGTCACCAAATGGAGAAAACTCGCTGCTAGGACCAACACCTCAATGAAAGAGAAGGATTCGGTAGACATTATCATCAATAACACTAGAGAACCATTAAAGAGCGCACTTATCATAAGTGATTGCCCCGACTTCACCGCACTCCACTCATGGGCATCCCGACTAGCGCGACACATTAAAGGCAGAGACCTTGCTCTATCCATAGTCACCTCAAAAGTAGGCTCTTCTAATGAATCAAAATAAAAAAATAATAAGAAAGCCTTAGAAACTGAATAGCTCAATACTATTGTTAATCAAAGATAAAACTCTAAGAACAAAAATTTCCACCCACGAAACTTCGGGTAAAATCAAAATCAGCAACGATACACAAATCAAAACCAAGGCATTAATCAACAAAGATATGCAAACCAAAACCAAAGCCAGAACTAGAATCAAAGCCAGTATCAGAATAAAACTCAATATCCCAACACCTACTAGAACTAGAACACGACGCAGAATCGACCAGCCCATGTGCCAAATTACAATAGTGTGCCCCCACCGTAGAACTTTAACCCAGGCAGAGGCCCCTACAGCTGAGGCAGGAACACTATCCCCCTTTACCGGATATAATTCCCAACATTTTTTATCTCCTTAACACTCAGAATCTCCTTCGATTCCCGTAAGAAAAACCTCACCCATGGCCAATAAATCTAGACTATAGTAAATATTGTGCCTTGCATCGATATGTGGGACACAACCTAGAAGACTGTTGGGTCCTTAGGGACGTAATTTATGACATGAATGACCAAAGTCAAATCGATTGGGGAGTTCTTAAGAATCCTAACCCTAATAATAACCAACCCCAACAAAATTTAGGGATTGTTAATAACCCCATGCCCAACCATAACCAAAGGACACCGGCTCAGGTCACCACCGTAGACCTCCCTAGTCGATCCCCCTTCCAACCTTCCACCTTAATCACTCGCATTCAACCCTCTGCCGCTTTTGCCATGCCAGCGAGAGCTCCTTCACCCCCACATCCCTCGACTCTAATCACTCGCATCACCCCGCCAAATTCACCTCCTTATCTAAAATTCACTCAGATACAAATCCATTCCTTTAAGGCTAGGAGACCATTCCTCCGTAGTCACCCACCCAAACCTCTAACTCCTCCAAATCCTGAACCAATGCCATTATCACTCCCTTTGTTCGATTCTGAACCAGAGTATGGAGATCACGTCCTCCAAACTGTAGCCCAAATCACTGCATGGGTAGAAAGTGTTACCCGAATAACTCCAAGCCAAGACAACGAAATAACCACCGAGCGTTCGCTGAATCTAAAGGAAAGAGAGCCAGAGGAACATCTTGACCCATGCGAGACGCTGGTCTCTGCTTTCCTAGAAGAGGAAGATTACACACAGTACCTCCCACCTTAGAGCGGCACCATTCAGATACGCATTCCAACCTCGAATTTCACCCATTTTACAAATACATTTGCGTCAAGCCGCGCTGGGTTCGGTCAACAACCAACTTGCTCGATTCTTAAATCAAGAACCAATTACCTGCCTCCACCTTTCTCTTGAAATAAGGATTTCACAAATGCACAACCACCAAAGGGGAATGTGAGAGAAAGAGAGGTTAACTTGCCTCCCCCACCTCACATCATCCTTCCACCAATTCCCGCACCTTAACCATTCCAACAACCCACACCAAGGCCCATCGACCCGATAAAGAAACTGCGCTGGAGCCAGGGCAAGAATACGACCTTCTGCGATACCTCTAAAAGATCTTGGCTCAAATATCCATACTAGAACTCATTAAGAAATCACCTTACCATCACCAGTTATTGATAAGGACACTTGAAGACACGTAAGTAAATGAGGATACGACCCTAGATGAGCTTCATCAAATCACTTCAGTCATGGCGCAACCTCCAGTGCTCACCTTTACAAATGTAGACATGCCTAAAGAGTCACTCTGCGAGAGTGCAGGCCCCATATATCTTACGGTCATTATTAGAGGAATCTCCGTACCACACGCACTCGTGACACAGGAGCAAGACTTAACATCTGTCCTCTCACCACGTTAAAGATGCTCGAATACACAGAGTAGGATGTCAGGCCCTCCGCATTGTCACTCATAGCTTATGATTGGTCGTGTCGCTTTATCAAAGAAACTATCAAGCTACAGGTTCACCTAAGACCTATAACAAAATACATTACCTTCCATGTTTCTGATTTCGCTAGTACATACAATCTCGTTTTAGGAAGAAAATGGCTAGAGTCATTGAAGGCCGTCGCATCCATATACCATCAATGTGTCATATTACCATACGAGGACTCCATCGTCTGTATATACACTGATGCACCCCTCCAAGAGATGGATATTGATTACACAACGAGCATACCAACCGCTCATGATTATGTATTAAACATGAGACATATTCAGAAGACTCGAGTCCATGATGAGACAACCGTTGCAGAAGTTAGTCCCCCTACCCCTCCTAGTTTTCCCCCAATGCGTCTATAAAAATTAATGAGAAGAGAGGTTGGCCCAGACCTCGCCAAACTCTATGCCATTAACCCTACCGCGATAAAAGGGTGGGACCTTATGTACCAACTTGGATATGTCCCCCACACCAGGCTCTGTAACAATAAGCATGGCCGCGTAGAACCCGTTGTCCCAACACAAATATGTAAACACATAGAGTTAGGTTACCAATTGGATGGCCCGCAAGCCGACTTGTCCCCTACCTCACCAAAATGGTCTCTATATGACCACTTCACCTATGGGACCACTGAGAAAGCAGATGTGTCAAAGCATAAGGAAGTGTCCTTCACTAGATCCCAAGAAGCAGAAATTGAGCGATGACTGAAGCATTCAATGATTTAACCAATTTAAACAACGATATTGATAAACCGCTCGAAGGAGTCAGGCCCATGTTTGACACTGAGGAATTTGTAGAAGAGAGGAGAGAAGAACCTTCAGAACTTGATGCACGAGTAGAAGATTGGTAGTCCACTGACGACGAAGATTTTCACAGTAACCTTACAAGCTAGTGAAGAGTGCTTCCACTCAATATGGGGGGAAGATGATGCTCCTCAAGAAAATACTAACTCGTATAGCATCCACCTCAGCCTTGGCCTTAAGGGATGGGAATGCCTTTTGGACTCTCCTTGCATCGCTTACCAATATCAACCCCGTTGTGGGGCATGCGCCAGCATATTAGAGCGATTAGCTAGTTGGACCCGACACTTTACGATAGAAGAATCAAATCGTTCCAACCTCGTGATCACCGACACAAGTAACGACCTACCAACTCAGCTACTGGCACAAGAACAGAAAATCCCAACGGTCATCTGATGGTCCTTGGGGGAAACACTTGCATCGCCCTCATAGAATTTGAAGAGGAACTTAAACTAGACACTTCTACATCCTCAGATTCACTATAACTCTAAATATGTTGGAAATCTCTAGAGGAAGAGTGGCAACCTCCCCCGAGTGATGATGAGGACTACTGGATAGACTTCCCGGCACCCGAGTTAGCAGAGCGAACCAATCTAGAACTTCAAGCACTATCAAATCAAGAAAATGAGTTTGATACCATCTTTGACTCTAACCTAGGGGGATGGGAATGTCCTTAGGAATCCCCTTGCATTCTCCACCATTATCAACCTCATTGTCAAGCATGTGCGCTCATCCTAACATATTATGAAGATCAAGGAAAAGAACTCGCTACCCCTAAAGATCCTTTGGGAGATTCCCCTCGGTGGGAAGAACTACATTATTACAATCCAGAGGATGATAGTTCAATTGACTACGATATTCTAAGCTTTTTCAAAGAAGAGGCGATCAATGTGGCAGAAGAAATCCAAATGTTAGTGTCGCTGTCACCAGCGTCACTCATTCAAAAGATCTCATCAGATGAGGACTCCAAAAAAAAAATGCCAAATTCATAACAAGTCCACATTTCCCAAGGAATCGCCCGAACAGCTCCAGCAGCCGTCTTGCTCCCTCAACTAGAGGAAGCAATTCTCCCAGCGCCCCTTGAGGCGACCGAACCTGTACCATATTTATTATCAAAAATAAAAAAAATAGAAAAAACTAAAAACCCTAAAAATTCATAAATACAAAATCCAAAAAAATCATAAAACCTCAGAAAAAAAAGGGAACTCTTTCTCTCGAACTGAATTTGTGGCCAACAAGAAAACTTTTCCCCTAAGGCTTCTATCCCATTCCCCGCACGAGGACGTAAAGCATCTCATTTAAATAACAAACTAGTGATCATACCAGACGAAATGCTTCATGACTTTGAGAGAAGAATTAGTAGTCTTGATCTTCACCTTACCAAAGATCTCTCAGTCATAGATTATGCCGATGAAGGGTTACCTTTCGCAAACTTAGATCCCCAGTGTAGCAATTTCATAGTATATGAACTTAGCGAGGATGAAAGGGCACTGGACTTCTAACGGGTTATCAAGTGTTTCGATGAGCAAACCCAAGCTATCGCGGAACCCACAGAAGAACTTAACTTTGGCACTGAAGAGAAACCCAAGAAGTTACTGATTAGCGCAATGCTCAACTCCAACGAATGCCAACAAATTGCACAAGTCTTGCAAGAACACCTCGATTCCTTTACATGGTCCTACGAGGACATGCCCAGTTTAGATCCAAGTTTAGTAGAGCATCGCCTCATCTTGGAACCCGATGCAAAGCCTGTTAAGCAGAAACTCCGAAGGATGCACCCACAAACTGCCCTTCAAGTTAAAGAGAAAGTTGACAAGTTACACAAAACTAAATTTATTCGAGTCGTTCTGTACCCTAAGTGAGTCACCAACATAGTACCTGTCACCAAGAAAGATGCCAAAGTACAGGTTTGCATCAACTTTCGAAACCTCAATCAGGCATGCCCAAAAGATGACTTCCCACTTCTACACATTGACACTCTAGTCGACAACACCGCGGGACATGAGATGCTATCCTTTATGGACAATTTCTCTGAATATAATCAGATCAAATTAGTAGAGTTAGACCAAGAGAATACTTCTTTCACCACACCATGGGGGACATACTATTATGTCATTATGCCTTTTGAGCTCAAGAACGCAGGAGCCACATATCAATGTGCCATGATGGCTATCTTTCACGACATGATGCATAAGTGTGTAGAAGTCTATGTCGATGACATATTAGTGAAGTCCCAAACGTGAGTAGGACATGTTGAAGTGCTCCGACTAGTGTTACGAAGAGCTAAAAAATATCAGCTAAAAATGAACCCAAAGAAATGTATCTTCAGGGTCACTTCCGAAAAATTACTTGGTTTCATAGTTAGTAAGCGAGGGATCGAAGTTGACCCTATAAAAGTCAGAGCCATCCTCGAGATGCTGCTTCCTAGTAATATCAAAGAGTTACGAAGCCTGATAGGAAGATTGCAATTCATCAAGAGATTCATCTCCCAGCATTCGGACAAATGTGATCCTTTCTACAGACAACTTAAAGGAAGAATTGAGTATAAATGGGATGATCAGTGTGAGCAAGCTTTCGATAATATCAAGGAATACCTCCTTAACCTGCCAATACTATCACCACCAGTCCCCGAAAGACCCCTAATTCTATATGTCTCAGCAAATGATAAAGCAATGGGAGTAATTCTGGGGCAATATGAAGAAGACGGCAAGAGAGAGAAGGCTATCTACTAACTCAGTAGGATGATGTTCGAATACGAATGAAAATACACTTCGATGGAGAAGACTTGCCTCACATTGGTGTGGGCCTCTACCAAATTACGATACTACTTTAAAGCACATAAAATACTAGTGCTAGCCCAAATGGACCCTCTGAAGTATGTATTCGAATAGCCCGCAACATCAGGAGAGATCGCTCGCTGGCATATGCTAATGTAAGAATTCGACATCACTTACATCACACAGAAATAGATTAAAGGACAAGCAATGGCTGATTACCTCGCAGATCTCCCATAGCCGAGTGATGAGCCCATACACGCGGATTTCCCCGACGAAGACCTATTTATGATTCATAACGAAGATCCCGATAAGATGTCATGGATCCTTTATTTTGACAGTGCTCTAAATTACAAAGGAAAAGGTATCGAGAAAGTCCTCCTAAGTCCAGAAGAAGTTTTCATACCTAAAGCTTTTCAACTAGATTTCCCTTTCACTAATAATGTTGTAGAATACAAAGCCTTTATAGCTGGACTATGAGCAGTGCTACAATTAGGTATTAAATAGTTAAAAACCATCGGTGATTCTAAACTAGTAATTTCATAAGTCATAGAGGAATGGAAAACTAAGGAGACTAATGGCATACTTAGAAACCACACAATATTTAGTAAAGAAATTTAAAAGAATCTCTTTCACGCACATCCCTAGACTAGAAAACGAGCTCGCAGATTCCTTAGCCACACTAGCCTCGGTCATCCAAATACCTATCGGGCAAAGCACCAAGACCTTTTTTATCAAAAAGTTGACAGTACCCACCCACGCGGTAGCATGGACCATCAAGAGAGAATTACACATCCTCCCCACAAGTATAAGACTGAAAGAAGCAATCACTCTGAAAAAGCACATCAAAATAGAAGCCAAAGTCGCTATGTTCATATTTGAAAAATTGCCGACCGATGATGGACAACCATGGAATTTTGAAATCTGGAACTTTTTGAAACATCAATACGCCACAAAGATCGAACGGAAGACTATAGGGAACCAATGCGCCCAATTCTGCATACTTGGCAAAATATTATACAAAGAGGCCTTCACTAAAGGAGTACTACTACAATGTGTCACGACTATCGAAGGATAATACATCATTCGAGAAGCACACACCAGTGCTTGCGACGCCCACTCCGGTAGACAGAGGCTCACCGATCAAGTTACACGACAAGGCTACTTATGGCCGACAATGATCAGAGATTGCCACCTCTACATCCAATCCTGCAAGCAATGCCAAGAACACACCGCACTCGTCAAATCTCCATTAGTTGCATTGAATACTATGATCTTGCCATAGCCATTTTCGATGTGGGCCTTCGATGTCATTAGACCTTTCACAGACACCGTTGGGAACACTCACAAGCATGTGTTCATAGTTATAGCGATTGAATACTACACTGTTAAGACCTGAAAAGTACCACTTTTCACCCCTTAACATAATCTTTGTTGGACCCTTAATCATTTAATAAAAGTATTTTAAGCCTGTTCTGCAGGTAATAAACAGCAGCTGTAATAAGGCCTTAATCCTGCTGAGGAGCCCACTTTTGCCCCAAAAGTCTCCCAGAAGAATGGAAGGCAGAGAGCCTAATTGCATGAAGGCAGATCACAATAGCAACAAAGAAAGAAATGAACCTCGCGCAGCTGTCGCAATGTTCACATGACTCAGAAAGCCTACCTCGCGCAATCCTCGTGAGTGTCCCATGACATCATACCAATTGTCCGCGCTGTTCTCATGCAGTTTAGTGACAGAAGAGCTCCTGCAGCATAGTTCACACAGCTCTCATGAAGCTCAAATATAAAGGATCGTGTAGTCTCACGTAGCTCAAGAAAGCAACTCTCAAACCTCACGCAGTTCACTCACATCAGTTGAAGAGAGAGGGCTCCAGGTATCTCTGCGCACAGCTGTCGTGCAGTGCCCGCGGGATGTAAAACTTTAGAAAAACCTCTCGCGCAGTTTAGAGACCAATGCACATCATGTCCTCGCGAAGATCCATTGAGAAATAAACTACTCGCTCGATTCTCGTGCCATTCAGAAGGAAAGTGCAATCCCGTGAAGACCAGAGCAATCCAGTGAGGATTCCATGCTCTATCGTGCGACTGCTTCAGCTGCAACTAGGACAACCCCGCGACGGCTAGAATTTCAAGCTAATCCAATCTCATGAAGACCATGCTACCACGCGACAGTCTTGGAAACCAGTGCTACCTGGCGAGGCTCTGAACTCTAACTCTCCGTCACTTCTGCAGAGGACATTTTGGGAACTTCCAACAATTAGGGTATGCACTCCAACGCTCCAAGTTCTGTGCATGCACCTCGAGGCATCTAAGGAACAGTATTAGGCCATGTGGCATCGTTAAAATTAGGGTTTCCTAACCCTAATGTGTCGCCAAACTAACTGATAGAATAGAATTTTATCTATCTTCTTCTTGCAGTAGCTGTAGATCTCTAGTAAGGTTTAGGTAGATTTCTTTTTACTTTTTCTTCTCTCCATAGTCCAGCATTTGCTGGCTATGCCTTTGTATGACTATTTGGAATAGATTAATGGAGTTTTATGATAGGGTGTTTTACATTTATGGGATTTCTATTTGTGAGTTGTTCTGTACAAGGCTGCTACCTCGAAATCCTCCATTGCTAGGATGTATTGCAAGCAATGGAGGACTGATTTTATAGTTTACTCAAATCCAAGTGACCTGTGTCTGGGCTAACATGTCCCCCATACAGGCCTAGCCCCACCACAGGACCCACTAGATCTGAAGTCCCCATGGGAGCAATGAGCTTTTGTAGCCTTGTGAACATGGTGGTGGCAGCAATGTTTCTTGTTCTATCTTGAGCTTTGGGAGGAGGATAGCCTCTGGGATAGTCTGTGACCATTTAAGTGGACAGGTTATAGCCTTAGGGTGAAACCAACCCACAGACTCAAGACAGATTGCTCTTCTCAGCACTTGTGCTTGTAGCCCTGTGAGAGATTGTGCTGAGACAAACTCCCATGTATGTGTATAGACCCGCCATCAGATGACAGACATGGTTTGGTTATAGAGATTGTAGGCTTGCGACTGGATCACTACAGTCTCTCTAAAGCAGTGGATAGCTGGATCTAAGGCTGCACTCAAACTCTTGCTGGTTCTATGTGTCTGGGCTAACATGCTCCCATACAGGCCTAGCCCCACACATAGCACTTTAGAGGTTGAGGTTCCCTATGGACTCTTGTGCTTGTAGCATGGATGAAGTACTGCCTACAATGAGAAACTTGTTCTGACCCATCTCTGGACTGTGGTTCCCCAATTGGATAGTCTGTGACCATTTAAGTGGACAGGTTATAGCCATAAAGGGATTGGATCATGGCACAGAGATGAGTTGGATTCTTTCTCCTCAGTGGTGATAATGTAGCCATTAGACAGGACTTCTATAGTAGCAGATC
Source organism: Chloranthus sessilifolius (assembly GCA_021018995.1). NCBI lineage: Eukaryota > Viridiplantae > Streptophyta > Magnoliopsida > Chloranthales > Chloranthaceae > Chloranthus > Chloranthus sessilifolius. The sequence goes on along the minus strand of CM037593.1, from coordinate 54,740,781 downwards.
TGAATTTGAGTCATGAAACCCATCAGATCTGAACCTAATAGCATACTTCTCACCCTTTTTTATTTATTTTCTCACTCCATCTTCTTTCTTAACCCTTTCTATAGTTTAGACATTAGGATACCTTAGAATTTAGATTTTAGTGACCCTAAATCCCCTTCCATTTAGGATTGCCAGATCTGTAGTCAAATCTGGAGGGCCTACTAAAGATGGCTCCCTTGGAGCTTAAGATCAACTTCCCTGTGGGACAAACTCTTACTTATAAAAGCTTACTACAACAGGCCCTGTATCTTGCAGGATTGTGTGTTTTTAGGCTTGCTGCTCCATAATTCTCACTCTATCTTTCATCCATTTTTTCTATTCATCCCATTCTTATCACTGTCTTCAATAAAGTCAGTAGCAAGCACATAAAAATATTCCAACAAGTTTTTAGTGCTGCTGCCGGGGAGATTGATCTTTTAGTAAACTCTAGATTTTTTTTATTCTTTATTCTTTGGTTGTTGTACTTGTGAATAATTGATACTGCTGATTTACATTTGAAATTTTTCTTACAGATTTGGACCGTAGTAGAGAAGGAAAGTAGAATTGCACTGGGAGTCTAGCTACCTCTGTTTGCACTTCTCTAACCCTCAAACTCAGTCTATTTCTCATTTGAAGATTCCATAGCAGTTGATTAGGATCGTTGTAATTTTTATTAAGTGCAATGTGCCTGCAAATAGTCTTCCCTGCTGTTGGTATGTGTGCATGTTAGGAAGGAGATCCCTCAGTCCTACATTAGAGCCTGCTAACCCTGAGATAGAAAGGGGTGGAAGACCGAGAAGGCATAGACACACCACAGTTGAGTCCCCTATTGAAATTGAGATAGCAGTTATGGGTGAAGAACAACCTAGAACATTGAAGGAATTGAATGCTCCGGATGATTACAATTCTCCATTCAGCATCCAATTCCCTGATGTTCAAGGAAACTACGAAATCAAAACTTCCATCATCCAAATGCTTCCCTCTTTCCATGGGCTTAGCAAGGAAGACCCTTACAAGCACATTGACCAATTCTTGGCCCTGTGCACGACATTCTCCATTGCTGGTTTGGGACCAGAAGCCACTAGGTTAATGCTCTTTCCTTTCTCCCTAAAGGACAGGGCCATGACCTAGTTATCTACTCTCCTAAGCAACAACATCACTTCCTGGAAAGACCTCCAGACAAGATTTCTATCTAAATTTTTCCCAGAGACCAAGACCAGCCAATTGAGGAAAGACATACTTTCTTTTACCCAGTCCCCAATTAAAGATTTCAACCAATGCTGGGATAGATTTAAAGAGATGCTCAAACAATGTCCCCACCACAAGATCCCTGACTGGCAGCTTGTCCAGAGCTTCTACAATGGGATTGATGAGAAGAGCAGAGACATGGTAGATGCCTCTTGTGGTGGAACGTACAAGCATAAAACAGCTGATGAGGCATGGGACTTGTTCAAGGTCATAAGTGAAAATGCTTTCTAGAAGATGTCCTCTTCTAGAACTGTTCAAGAACCTTCTCCTAAGCTGGGACTTGCTGAGACTTCTAAAGGAAAAATGTATGAAGTTAGGGGAAATGATGATCTAAGAATGCAGATGGCCAATCTTACTGAAAGATTTGATAAACTTTTGACTATGGTGCAGCCTAGAATGGCTGCACAAGTGATGGAGGCATGTCTGATATGCAAATCTCCACAGCACACAGTAGAAGAATGTCCATTTGCGGGGCAATACCCTGAGTTTGTAATGGAACAGGCCGCTGCTGCCCAATCTTTTGGACAGCAACAATTTGGTGGCTACAATAAACAACCATATGGATACCAACACAAAAATGTTGGTTATCAATGGAGAGACCACCCAAATTTGAGGTGGAGGCAAGACAATTATATGCAGCCACAGCAGATGTTGGCCTTACCTCAAAGGCCACAACAGTAATTCAACCAGGGTTATGCCCAAAGGTCGAATTTCCAACAACAGCAGCCCCAACAACAAAATCAATTGGTAGTTCCACCACCCTAGCCCTGGAGTGCTTCCTTCGAGGACCAGGTGTTAGCCCAATTGCAAAGCCTTGGACCCTTGAATCAGACTGTGACTTCTCACAGTCAAAGCATTAAGAAAATAGAAGAGCAGCTTGGCCAAATAACCAATGCTCTAGCTAAAAGAGAGGAGGGCAGGTTGCAAGCCAACCAATTCGCAACCCTAAGGACCAGTATTCCATCGGAGAAGGCTCCTTCAATTTTGAGGGGGCCAATGCCATAACTGCCCTAAGGTCTGGTATGATGGTAGACAATCAGATGGGAAAGGAATAAGGAGAGGTCTATCCTAAGGAAATGTCATGTGAAAGTGATAAGGATTTTGTTAGGGCACTGAGTAAAGAACTGCCTGCTACCCTTCAACAAGGGAAAAATAAAGAGGTTGTAGTTGAGCCTCAGCAGGAGATAAAAATAGAAAAAGAAAAAAACAAAAGTTCAACCATGGGCTTGCAGCTGAGGAACTAGCAGTACCTCAGCTGCCATTTCCTCAAGCTTTGAGTGGCCTTGCCCCTTTTGATAAGGGTCAGGCACAGATCGAGGAAATGATGGAGACCTTTAAGCACGTCAAGATAAATTTACCCCTGCTTGATGTAATCTGACAGGTCCTAGCCTATTCAAAGTTTCTGAAAGACCTCTGTACTCAGAAAAGGAAGGCCAGAGGCCATTTGTCCAAGAAGGTCTTTGTGATTGATACAGTGAATTCTGTATTAACCATGACAATGCCTGAGAAGTTGCAAGACCCAGGGATACCCACTATTCCCTGTATTATTGGAGACCACATGATTGGGAGGGCCCTTTTGGACCTTGGAGCCAGTGTTAACCTGCTGCCATACAATGTATATCAGCAGTTAGGTTTGGGGGAGCTGAAGCCCATCCCCATTGTTCTATTGATGACTGATAGGTCTAAGAGGAAACCCATGGGAGTGGTTGAGGATCTCCTAATGGGGGTAGACAAGTTCTTCTACCCTGCAAACTTCCTTGTTTTGGACATGGGTTGTAACAAAAGTACATCTCCGATACCTGTTATCCTGGGCAGACCATTTTTGGTCACTGCTAATGCATGCATTCAATGCAGGTCTGGAATCATGGAGGTCACTTTCGGACATATGAAAGTTGAGCTTAGTGTGTACAACAATGCTAAGTACCCTCATCTGGACAATGAGGAATGCTTTGCAGTGGATGTACTAGAAGAAATTGTTGAAGAAGAACTGCCCACTCTGCTGGAGTGGAGCAACATTGTCACTGATTTAACTGAAGTTTGGAACTTGGTGGAGGAAGGAAGCCTAGCTTTTATGCCAGAAGACATACCCCTAGTGAAGTCTTCTGTGGGCTTAGTGCAGCATTCCAATTGGAAACCTACATTGCTGCCCTTTCCTCCAACCAGCAATACACCAATCCTGTCATCCATACAACAAGCCCCTGATCTGGAGCTCAAGAAGTTGCCAGAGATATTAAAATATGCTTTCCTCAATAAAGAAGAGAAACTTTCTGTGATTATCTCCTCTTCTCTTACCAGTGAGTAAGAGGAGGAGTTGCTAACAGTTTTGAGGAAGCACAAGAAAGCAATTGGCTGGACCATTGCTGATCTAGGAGGAATTGATGCATCAATCTGCATGCATAGGATTCATCTAGAGGAGGGTTCATCACCCTCCAGCAAAATGCAGAGGAAACTTAATCCTCACATGCAAGAGGTGGTTCTGAAAGAAATCATTAAGTTGCTGGATGCTGGGGTAATTTACCATATCTCTGATTCTGAATGGGTGGGACCAATCCAGGTGGTACCCAAGAAATCTGGCATAACAGTGATCACAACCGACTCTAGAGAGTTGAGACCAGCCAGGAAGACCACTGGCTAGAGAGTTTATATCGATTAACGAAAACTCAACTCCAAGACCAGAAAAGGCCACTTCCCTCTCCCTTTTATTAATCAAATTTTGGACAAGTTGGCTAGGAAGGCTTTTTACTATTTTCTTGATGGGTACTCAGGGTACAATCAGATCCCTGTGCACCCCCTTGATCAAGAGAAAAATACATTTACTTGTCCTTTTGGCACCTTTGCATACAGAAGGATGCATTTTGGACTGTGTAATGCCCCTGCCACCTTTCAGAGGTGTATGTATGCCATTTTTTCTGATATGATTAACAAATTATTGGAAATTTTTATGGATGACTTTTCGGTCTATGGGGATAGCTTTGACCAATGTCTACAACACCTCCATCAAGTCCTACAAAGATGTGAAGAGACCAATTTGGTCTTAAGTTGGGAGAAGAGTCACTTCATGATAACACAAGGAATTGTGTTAGGCCATGTAGTCTCTAAAGATGGAATTGAGGTAGACAAGGCCAAAGTTGACCTCATTAAAAATCTGCCCCCTCCAAGAACAGTCAAGCAAATTAGATCCTTCCTTGGCCATGCTGGATACTACAGGAGGTTTATCAAAGAATTCAGCAAAATTGCTAAACCATTGTGCCACCTGCTCTGCCAGGATGTGCCCTTTGACTTCTCTGGTGAATGTCTGAAGGCTTTTGAATCTTTGAAAATTTTCCTCACCTCTACCCCTGTACTCCAAACACCTAACTATACCTTACCCTTTGAGTTGATGTGTGATGCATCTGACTTGGCAATAGGTGCTGTCTTAGGCCAGAAAAAGATAAGCTGCCTGTGGTCATTGCTTATCTTAGCAAATCACTTGTTGAAGCTCAGCTGAACTACACAACCACTGAGAAAGAGCTTCTGGCAGTGGTTTTTGCTGTGGACAAGTTTAGACCTTACCTACTTGGGTCTAAAACTGTCATCTTCACTGACCACTCAGCATTAAAGTACCTACTGTCCAAGAAGGATGCAAAGCCCAGATTGATTAGATGGATACTCTTATTGCAGGAGTTTGACATCGAAATCAAAGACAAGAAAGGTGTAGAAAATGTCGTGGCTGACCACTTGTCCAGAATTATGTTGGAGATAGGTGTTGATGACCTCACTACAAATGATGTATTTCCGGATGAGCAATTGTTTGCCATCCAATCTTTAGTTCCTTGGTATGCACATATTGTCAATTATCTAGTTATAGGCAAGATCCCTTCCCATTGGACAAAAATGGATAAAGACATGTTTTTCTCACAGGTCAAATTCTTTTTCTGGGAGGAACCTTGCTTGTACAAGTATTGTGCAGACCAAATTATTCGGAAATTTGTTCCCGAAAGTGATAGCCCCAGTATTCTAGCCATGTGCCATGAAAATGCCTGTGGGGGTCACTTTAGTCGGAGAAAAATAGCTGACAAAGTGTTGCAGTGTGGTTTCTATTGGCCTTCTCTTTTCAGAGATTCCTATACACACTGCAAGGCCTGTGAAAGATGTCAGAAACTAGGAGGGTTGTCTAAATGAAATTCAATGCCTTTATAGCCCATCCTTATTGTAGAACTGTTTGATGTGTGGGGTATTGATTTTATGGACCCCTTTCCTCCTTCAAAGGGTTTTCATTTTATCTTAGTGGCAGTGGACTATGTTTCCAAATGGGTAGAAGCCATTGCCACAAGAACTAACGATAATCAGGTGATCCTCAAGTTCATAAAGCAAAAAATCTTCTCTAGATTTAGTACCCCTAGAGCCATTATCAGTGATGGGGGGAGCCATTTCTGCAACATAAATTTTGAGAGCTTGCTCAAGAAATATTCTGTCACCCATAGGATTGCTACTCCCTACCACCCACAAACCAGTGGGCAAGTTGAAATTTCAAATAGGGAGATCAAGCATATCCTTGAGAAGACTGTGAGGACTGATAGGAAGGATTGGACTGATAAGCTTAATGATGCACTGTGGGCTTACAGGGCTGCCTATAAGACTCCCATTGGTATGTCCCCATTCAGAATGGTTTATGGCAAGGCTTGTCATCTCCCAGTGGAGTTAGAACACAAGGCCTATTGGGCCATCAAACATTTAAATTTAGATCTAACTTCGGCTGGTCATCACAGGTTGCTGCAGCTGTCGGAATTGGAAGAACTAAGGATGGATGCATATGCCAATGCAAGAATCTATAAGGAAAGGTCCAAAGCTTTCTTTGACAGAGGGCTGTTGAGAAAGAGTTTCAATGCTGGTGATAAGGTTTGGTTGTTTAACTCCAAACTTAAATTTTATCCAGGCAAATTGAAATCTAGATGGGAAGGTCCTTACATTGTCATGCATGTTTCCCCATCTGGTGTTGTGGAAATCAAGGATCCTAAATCTGGGAGACTCTTGAAGGTGAATTGTCAAAGGCTTAAGCCTTATTTCGAAAAACCTGCCGACCTTTTGGACACCATTCACTGTAAAGGGGATCCTTCTTCAAACTGATTCCACAGGTGTGTCATTACTGTAGCATATGTCCTTAGTTTTCGGTTGATTTATCTTGCTCTCTTTAGTTTCTGTTCTCTAGGATTTGCTAGTGACCTTATCTAAATTTTTACCCTATCTATTTTTGAACTTTTAATGCTTCGCTTGCTTCCTACTATTTTTGAATTGATAATTTCTGTTGAATGCCTAATGTGGGAGGTCGTTTTCGTTGTCCTTGAGTGTATGATTGAGTTTACATATGACTAAAGACAGTCATAGGAGAGGGTCATCCCCAGGATTCAAAATGGAAGCCTGGGAGACTATCGCGAGATTCATATGCTCTCGCGAGGTTAAAAGAGGAAGCCTGAAAACCTATCGCGAGGTTAAAGGAGGAAGTCTAGGAGAAGTTCGCGCAGTTCACCTGGACACATTCTATTCGCTGTCGCGAGATTCATGTGTAGCTGCGAGCCTCTCACACAATTCATATAGAGCCATATATTACCTATCGTGAGATTATCAGGCTGTTGCGAGGTTCACAAGATAAACTCGGAGAATCTCGCACAATTCAACAGAAATATTCCATTTACTGTCGTGAGATTCCAAGTTTGTCGCGAGATTCAAAATGAACCTCCGAGCTTTTTGCGCAATCCAAATAGAGCCTTAGGAACCGCTCATGCAATTCACATGAATTAATCTCACTCTGTTGCACACTCCAAAGATGACTTTAGAGATTGTCGCGCATTCCAGATGTAATCAACACCCTCGCTAGGTTTATTTACAACCCCACGACCAGATGTTCCAAAGCGCGCCAAGCTTTGCGATAAGTATTTCAACCCCACGCTTTGTCCCTTTTTCATTATCTGCTTCCTTCTTCCCTCTGCGAAACCCTAGCTTCTGCCACTCTCCCCTCTCCCGTCCAACATCACTCCTACAGCTCATCATTCACTTCACAAATCTACAGAGTTGTTCCTATCATCACCCCCATCCATTGCCCTCTGCTCTGAGATCTTGAGGTGCCCTGTGCGTCAAATCAAACTAAACCCTAGCTCTCAGTCTCCATTGCTCATACTAGAGGACAGAGTTAAAAATGGCTCCCAAAATTGCACAAAAGAGAAAGGGAAAGGACAAGGACCCTGCAGAGACCACCCGTAAAAAGGCCAAGACTTCAAAGTCCCCCAAAAAAGGAAAGGAAGTGGTTGAGGAGGCGGTGGTACAAACCACTAAGTTCTTTACCCCTTCTGAGCTCATGGAGTAAATCCCATTAGAGCCTGAAATAGCCTTTGATGTATCCTTTTTTAAGAAAGAACCACTCTCTGCCCCTGCAGTACAGTTCATAAGCAAAGCGGGCCTGATGCCATTGATGAGAAAAATTCCAGCACTAGCCTACCCAAGGCTAGTGCAGCTGTTTTACCAGCACATCAAGGTTAGGAAGAACAACAATGGACAAGAGTGCTTGCTGGTGATGATTGATGATTTTGATTTGTTAGTGAGCCCTAAGATGATTACTGAAGTATTGGGCATCCCAGCAGCATTCAATCCTAGCTGTGGATATGGCCCCCCTCTACGTGCATCAATTGACACAATTGCAAGGACCCTAACAAGAGGATTAAAAGCCATCGGGGACTCAATCAGAAGGAGGGAACTAGAACCTGAACTGCTGTTCATTGACCAAGTCCTGCAGAAGAACATCTATTGCTCAGGACATCAGCAAGAGAGGAGAACCCCCATTGCAGATGCTGTCTACTCCTATCACATGGGCCATGGCTTCCATGCAGCCTGGCTAATTTTTGTGGCTATGAAAGACACAGTGGCAAAATTAAGGTCAAACAAGAAGCCTCACACCCTACCCTATGCACGAATCATCACCTTGCTGCTGATCAAGGGGGGCTACAAGATAGGAAGGACCGAGCAAACCACCACCCTTACCCCTACTACCTTTGCCAAGAGCCAATGGGGAATTAGCAGGAGCTTGATGGGGGGCCAGAAAAAGAAGACAACTGAGGCTCAAGTCCTGCCCAAGCAAACAGAAGCGACAGCCGGATCAGGGTCTACCCCTGCTACAAAGGAGGTGTTTCCAGAGATTATCACTTCCATCCCTGCAGCAGCAGCCACACCCACACCCCCTCCACCTTTTATTCCTGCATCCTCTACCCCTCTTGCATCCATCTCTCACCCCCCTCTGATTCCATTCTCCATTCCCACTCCCCCTTCACCTGTGCTTGGTGCATGGGAGGACTCCCCATCCCCTACCTTACCTCAGTACACTACCACAATTCCAACTAAGCCTGCCAGCCCCCCACTCATCTCCTACAAGAAATGAAAACCTACTCAGACCATCCCAACCATCTCCCAGACACCACCCTCAATACCTTCCATCCCCATTGACCCACCTCACCTTGAAGAAACCACCACCCCAGCCATATCTTCTATATCTCCTCTCCCAGACATTGACTTACCCTCAACACATCCATAGGCTTCCAAGCCTTCATCTCCACCTTCCTTGATACCATGCCTACGTACTACACCCCTCTGCCAGACTCCCCAACTACCTCACAGCACCATTCCCCAGAACCCCACTCTTCCCCTCCCTCCACTTTCCATCATGCTCCGTCCTCCCCTTTCCAACCAGTACCCTCTTCTTCCCAAACCCAACCTCCTAACTTTGACACACTCACCCTCATCCTACCCCTTATCCAAGACATACAGGCCCAATTATCCACCAATACCTAAAAATAGGACCAGATGTAGGCTGAACTCACCTCCATCCAATCCACCCTACACATCTTAACCACTCCACCCATCCCTACCCCATCCACTCCAACCCCCCTGGTCCTGTTCACTGACAAGACCACCCAAACAGACTTCCCTCCCGAATCATTACCCCTCCCACCATCACCATTACCTCTTCCCCACCCATTTCCTTTATCCCCTTTCACCATTCCAATTTTCCATCCCCCATCACCCCAAACTCCTGTTGAGCCTACACCATTTACCTTCTCCCCTCTTATCCTACCCCCTCCCACCTTCTCTGCCAAATCTACCCAAACAGACCCAGAACGTGACCCCATTCCCCCACCACTTGACTTTCCTACTATCATTCCCCCTTCCCCCCCAGGACCAAGCACACTTCGCTCCTTCCACCTCCTATCTGCCAATTGCACCAAAACATCATTTCTACAGCCCTCCTTACCTCACCATCCTACATCACATGCTGGATAATGCTTACCTAAGGAAGGATGTCCTGAGGGGCATGGCCAAGCTACACCAATCAATTAATACCCCCATGCTGGAGAAGATTGATGAGATGACGGAAGCCCACAGAGAGAAAATACTGTGCATCTCCTTGGGGTGGAAAAATATTGTGGAGGAATATGTGAAGATGAAAGCTACATCTACTTATTATCAGATAAATTGGGAGTATGAGAAATCTAATGCTGCTGCAGCGACTACCCGGGCAAGAATGCTTGAAAAATGACTTAACAATGCCCAGGAAATCCAAAAAATCCAAAAGGAGATCCATGAGACTGACGCCCTCAAATTTCAAGTCCAGATAGCCTCATTGGAATCCGCATTAGCCACCGTCAGAAATGAACCTTACCACCCAACCCCACTCTCTATTCACGTGCCTCAGCCTGCGCCAACTACTACTCCAGCTCCACCTGCCCAGTCTAAGGAGGCACCACCTAAGGCCCAACAAGATAAAGGAAAAGCTCCTGCTTCACCTCCAACGGCGCAGCCTACAACTACTGAGCAGCCTCCACCTCCCAAGGCCTCTGCTGCACCTCCACAAGAACAAACTTATCCTCAGCAGAGGAAAGTCATAGCCAAGAGGTCTGCTCCCAAAGCTGTCCCTTTAAAAATTAGCAAAAAGCCTACTGCCCAGTCTGAAGAGGCACAGTCCCAGGCCAAACCTGAGTCCACTGGAAAAGGAAAGTCACCAGTGGTCCCCACTGAGGAACCCAAGGCTAAAGGAAAAGAAAAATCCTGAGTGGTCCCCCCTGCCGACACTGATGCTACAAGCAAAGGCAAAGGAAAATCCCCTGCCACCCCCCTGCTAAGCGTAAAGGCAAAGCCCCTCAAGAACCCAAGGAACCACAAGCTCCCAAAGCACCAAAAATGAGGGTGAGGGCACCTAAAGCTCCAACTGCGGCGAAAACACCAGCCGAGAAGAAAAAGGCAAGGGAGGAGAAGAAGAAAGAGGACAGAGCTGCCCTTAAGGCAAAGGCTAAACAGATGTGCTGGGATTTCCTTACAGATTCGAATTCAGATTAGATCCTAGCTTCTAGATTGTATCTTAGGTTTTTTTTTTTTTCTTGTAATTCCAATTGTAACTGTTTTTATGCCACGTTAATAGAAACTCTAGTTTTGTCTCTTACTCTCTTCTCTGTGTTTCTTTCTGATTGTTTATTACTTTTGATTTTGTTCTTTTTGCCATTCATGGAGAAGAGTTTTTGAGAGGATATTTTCCTTTGAACCAGTAATCCATGTCGCGGAGATGGTGTTTATATGAATTTGTGCAAATACCTGCTTCAAGGATTGCAATGGCGTCCTCTTCAAATTGATGTGCCATGATAAGTGTACCTCGCGAAGATCCCCAGCTCCGCTGCGCGAGAAATGTCCTTTCCTCATCACTTATTGCTCTTCGCGAGGATCCCCGCGCGATACACTTACCTCTTTAAATACCATGCCTCTCTTTGGACATTCATTTAATGCTACTTCTCTTTTCCAAAGAGCAAGTTGTGTATTTTCTTCTTTCCCCACACAACACTCATTTATTGCCAAGTGTGAAAAGGGGCGCAATTTCAATTCTACCGATTCATGTTCCCTCGTCCCTCTCTATTAAACCGGCCCTCAGTCCCTTTTCATCTCATCCCTCCTCTTCTAACCATAAAAGTCCATACCTCCTCACACAAATGGCGGATGACAGCCCCTTTGGCTTCCCAATCAAATTTTACCCCATCTGGGAAGATCCCCCACTGCCTAAGGAGCCGGACCCCTTGCAATTTCTCTGGGATGAGTATGACGAGGTCCAGCGGATCCTGGCCAAGGAGGAAAAGAAAAAGAAAAAACAAGAGAAGCACAAGAAAAAGAAGAAGAAAAAAATGGCACCACCTGCATCTCCCCCTCCATCTTCCTACAACCCTCCCCCGGCTACACATTAACCCCCCCCCCCCCATTTTCTCTTTTCTTTTTTCCATCTTTTTGTCATATTTTCTTTTTATTTCAATGAAAGTTTTCTTTTAGTTCCATACTGTTCAGTTTTGCATTTTTATTTCTCTCTTCTTCTGTGTTTGTTTCTGCACGTTTCCTTGGATTCTACCGTTCATTCTCACCTCTGAACCAGTGAGGACACTGCTCCTCCTAGGTTTGGGGGTGTGGCAGGTAGGTCTGCCAATAACATAGTTAACTTAAAGTGCAGCAGAATCATGTGAGTAACATAGAAATGGAGTTGTGTTCACTTAAGAATTATGAAAATTAAGGAATTTAAAACTTTTTACAAATCTTTAGACATTATAAATTTCTAAATTTTCACATTTCCATGATGAGAACACCAAGAAAACTCACTGGTATCAGCACTTAGTGAATCATTGAAGAGAGAAAAAGGTAAGGACATACTTAAAAGTTCAAAGAAAGACCATCACCAGTGAGAATTGGGCCTATAAAATTTTTTTTATTTGAGTGAATGAGGCAAGTTTCTTCTAGCTTTAAGGACTGGCTGAGTCAATGTGTTCACTAAAAGTTAGGTAACTCCAAGTTGAAACAACTGACAGCACTCATGACACTTAGGAAAGGATCAAGGCCTTCTCTTGGACAGTTTGAGCCTAAACAGACCAAACCCTAAAGCAACTGCCCTTGTTCATACACTCTTTGAGCTTTAAAGTCCAATTTTCTTCAAAAACACACCTGAGTACTTATACCTGAACCTATGGATCTGATTTAACCTTACCCTCACTCTGAGAAGTCAGAAGGTAAAGGAGAAGGAGTTAAATATGGACTAGCTAGGGTCAACATTGGATGAGTGGAGAAGAATCATCTGAAGTTCTAGCAGTGTAACAACTGAGGAAAAAGGTGGCAATTCATCAAAGCAAAAAAAAAAAAATTGCACCAAAAAGAAAAGAAAACAATAATGAAGAGGAGTAAGAAAGGAATCAAGAGGAAACATTCATTAGAAAAAAATCAAACAGGAGGAGAAACTGATCACTTCAAATCTGAAGATTTCAAAGAAGATGAAAGGAGCTGAATTAAAGAAGGTGAAGTCATGAATCACCTCCTGCACCTACTGATTTCTGAATTTCGAACCCCTTTTTCAACCTTCCAATTATTTTTATACCCCAATACCATAAGCCACATTACAGCCTAGTTAAAGCCCTTGTGATCCAAAGTTGAATGAGCTGTCATGTGGAGATAATGAGTTGTCCAATCTATGGTAAAAATCTGCCAATGATGCCAGAACTTGAATGTTATGCCTATGCTCATACTTACAGACCCATTTGGGGGATGTAACTGCTCTTGAGCTTGAGAGACAATGAAACCCTCAAATTTTCTTTGTGAGAGATACGAAGTGAGAATTGGGTCTGATATTTTAAATTAGGTGAGACCTACAACCTAATTTTAATTAATGGTGAGCTCTGATTTTAACATACATGTATTTTAAATTCCTATATTTTTAAATTCAAGGGTGAATTGATCTTGTGCTATCATGTTAAGTTTATGTTGAAGTTTGTGGGTATCTTCACTGAAAACCCTCAGGAGACTTCACTCCTCCACTAGGGATGACCTAGGGGTTTAAAAGGCTTGGTACATATGCTAAATGTATCCGTGCACCCTACGAAAGTGGCATTTAATTTTTGTAGATTTTTAGTGTAGCTTTGCTAAGGGACTAGCAAAGATTAGGTTTGGGGGTGTGTTAAGACCTGAAAAGTACCACTTTTCACCCCTTAACCTAATCTTTGTTGGACCCTTAATTATTTAATAAAAGTATTTTAAGCCTGTTCTGTAGGTAATAAACAGTAGCTGCAATAAGGCCTTAATCCTGCTGAGGAGGCCACTTTTGCCCTAGAAGTCTCCGAGAAGAATGGAAGACAGAGAGCCTGACTGCATGAAGGTAGAGCACAATAGCAGCAAAGAAAGAAATGAACCTCGCACAACTGTCGCAAGGTTCACATGACTCAGAAAGCCTGCCTCGCACAATCCTCGTGAGTTTCTCATGACATCATACCAATTGTCTGTGCTGTTCTCGCACAGTTTAGTGATAGAAGAGCTCCTGCAGCATAGTTTGCGCAGCTCTCGCAAAGCTCAAATATAAATGATCACGCAGTCTCGCGTAGCTCAAGAATGTAGCTCTCAAACCTTGCGCAATTCACTCAGATCAGCTGAGGAGGGAGGGCTCCAGGTATCATTGCGTGCAGCTATCGCGTAGTGGCCACGAGATGCAAAACTTCAGAAAAACCTCAGGCGCAGTTCAGAGACCAATGTACATCACGTCCTCGCGAGGATCCTCACGAAGATCCATTGAGAAATAAACTGTTCACGCGATTCCCGTGCCATTCAGAAGGAAAGTGCAATCCCATGAAGACCAGAGCAATCCAGCGAGGATTCAATGCTCTATCGCGTGATTGCTTCAGCTGCAACTAAGATAACCTCGCGACGGCTAGAATTTCAAGCTAATCCAATCTCGCGAAGACCGTGCTACCACGCGACAGTCTTGGAAACCAGTGCTACCTGGCGAGGCTCTGAACTCTAACTCTCCCACACTTCTGCGGAGGACATTCTGAGAACTTCCAGCAATTAGGGCACGCACTCCAATGCTCCAAGTTCCTTGCACGCATCCAAGGAACAATATTAGGCCATGTTGCATCATTAAAATTAGTGTTTCCTAACCCTAATGTGCTGCCAAACTAACTGCTATATAAACCTAAGCCTGGTTTAGGTTTAGGGGGATCTCTGATAGAATAGAATTTTGTCTATCTTCTTCTTGCAGTAGCTGTAGATCTCTAGTAAGGTTTAGGTAGATTTCTTTTTACTTTTTCTTCTCTCCATAGTCCAGCATTTGCTGGCTATGCCTTTGTATGACTATTTGCAATAGATTAATGGAGTTTTATGATAGGGTGTTTTACATTTATGGGATTTCTATTTTTAAGTTGTTCTGTACAAGGCTGCTACCTCGAAATCCTCCATTGCTAGGATGTTTTGCAAGCAATGGAGGACTGATTTTATGGTTTACTCAGATCCAAGTGACCTGTGTGTCTGGGCTAACATGCTCCCATACAGGCCTAGCCCCACCACAGGACCCACTAGATCTGAAGTCCCCATGGGAGCAATGAGCTTTTGTAGCCTTGTGAACATGGTGGTGGCAACAATGTTTCTTGTTCTATCTTGAGCTTTGTGAGGAGGATAGCCTCTGGGATAGTCTGTGACCATTTAAGTGGACAGGTTATAGCCTTAGGGTGAAACCAACCCACAGACTTAAGACGGATTGTTCTTCTCTGCACTTGTGCTTGTAGCCCTGTGAGAGATTGTGCTGAGACAAACTCCCCTGTATGTGTATAGACCCACCATGAGATGACAGATCTGGTTTGGTTATAGAGATTGTAGGCTTGCGACTGGATCACTGCAGTCTCTCTAAAGCAGTGGATAGCTGGATCTAAGGCTGCACTCAAACTCTTACTGGTTCTATGTGTCTGGGCTAACATGCTCCCATACAGGCCTAGCCCCACACATAGCACTTTAGAGGTTGAGGTTCCCTATGGACTCTTGTGCTTGTAGCCTGGATGAAGTAGTGCCTACAATGATAAACTTGTTCTGACCCATCTCTGGACTGTAGTTCTCCAATTGGATAGTCTGTGACCATTTAAGTGGACAGGTTATAGCCATAAAGGGATTGGATCATGGCACAGAGATGAGTTGGATTCTTTCTCCTTAGTGGTGATAATGTAGCCATTGGACAGGACTTCTATAGCAGCAGATCTGAATTTGAGTCATGAAACCCATCAGATCTGAACCTAATAGCATACTTCTCACCCTTATTTATTTATTTTTTCACTCCATCTTCTTTCTTAACCCTTTCTATAGTTTAGACATTAGGATACCTTAGAATTTAGATTTTAGTGACCCTAAATCCCCTTCCATTTAGGATTGCCAGATCTGTAGTCAGATTTGGAGGGCCTACTAAAGATGGCTCCCTTGGAGCTTAAGATCAACTTCCCTGTGGGACAAACTCTTACTTATAAAAACTTGCTACAGCAGGCCCTGTATCTTGCAGGATTGTGTGTTTTTAGGCTTGCTGCTCCATAATTCTCACTCTATCTTTCATCCATTTTTTCTTTTCATCCCATTCTTATCACTGTCTTCAATAAAGTCAGTAGCAAGCACATAAAAATATTCCAACACAAATGGGCAGAAGCTGAATCCTATGTCAGAATCACTGCTTCAACACTCGTACGGTTTATTATTCAGAATATCAATACCAGATTTGGAGTACCCAGGATGTTTGTCACTGACAACGGACAACAGTTCATTGCGAAGAAGATGAAGAAGTTATGCAAGAAGTATGGCATCGATCTATGCCACTCATCACCGTTCTACCCTCAAGGCAATGGACAGGTAGAAGCTACCAACAAAATGCTGATTCAAATCTTGAAACGCAAAGTAGAAATTAGCAATGGAGTCAACTAGCCTGAATGACTACCAGAAGCACTCTTGACTTATAGGACCTTGATTCGTACAGCCACTGGCGAAACTCCCTACCTCCTTACCCATGAGATGGAGGCAGTCCTACCATATGAGATACAAGTACCATCCTTACGGATTCAACTCGATGATGAGCTATCCTTAGACGAGAGGAGAATTGCCCTACTCACACAGCTAGATATATCACACTCAGATATATCAAAGGAGAGTGGCCAGGGCTTATGATAGGAAAGTCCTCGAACGAACATTTAATATTGGAGAATTAGTCTTGAAGAAAATTATGCCTTCCAAACACGCCCATCCGAAAGGAAAACTGAAACTGAACTAGGAAGGCCCATATGTCATAGCAGCCGCATACCCTGGAAATGCCTACAAACTGGCAAACTAAGACGGGGAAGAACTCCCTAGCCCTTAGAACTCCATGTACCATAGAAAATATTACCCTTAGCACTATGATTGTCACATCCCGTGGTTAAATACTTATACTTATCATCCTTGTAGTCGTCACAACCCATTCATTGGTTGAACGCTTTCAATTCTCAGAATATCCTTAAGACCTCTGATTTATCACCCACCTTTTCTCAATCAGGCAATCTGATTAAAGGACTAGTGACCTATCTAACCTCTTTCAAAAGCATAAGTAACACCCGATCCTCATTTCCCTTCCCCTGCCATTGGAGGAGACGTTAGAGCAAAAAAAAAATAAAGATGTTAGGTTCAATCAAAACTCATCATTCTTGCGCTAGCAGGATGCTTTTGAAAGAAAAATATATATATTTACATATCAAAAATTGAGTGAGAGCATTACAACGAATGAACAAGTCAATGAGCTCAGGGAAGCATAAACAGACCGTGAGGACATCTCTAGTAACGTTACTAAAAGTGTATAAGAAAGCTGTGAGGCCATCCCCGATGTCCCCATACTACTAGACATCGTCGTAAGGTGGCGGGAGGAGGGCGAACTCTTAATGACAATAGAATGTGAGATTTTTTATGGCACTGAAACATGACGAAGAAGCTTAATCCCATATCCCTCTGAGAAAAAGATTGTTACCTATCCTTTTTGGGAAGCATTAGATACGAACTATTTCCCATATCACTGAGCCTTACCCCCCTCTTCTATTTTTATTTTCGGACGATAAATTAGAAGCCTTATAGGATGCTCCAAGAAATGAAACTGAAAACTGATGAATGATGACTGATGCAATCACCTAATATATCTACCATACTTATCTCTAATAACCACAGGATAGGATGACCACCACCCTAAGATAAACCCATGTATACAACTGACCTAATCAAGGAGACCTCCCCAGTTCGATGATAGCACCAGTCAACTTGTTTCTTCAAAACTAACTCACCAAATACCCATGACTGCTTATAGCACAAAAACAAGGACAACGAAAATACAAAAATTAGAGCACAAAGAAACAAGGAAACAGAGAATCGAAAACTAAAATGGATCGCGCGACAAAAAATGAAGAACTTTAAGCCATTTATAGGGAACAGTTGAATCGCTCGCATAAATCTAGGTGCTCAAATCAATCAAGCACCACTATCACTGCACTTAATTCAGATCATGTGACCGATCTTAAGCGCATAACCTAATCGTCGCCCGCTCAAAATAACCTGACCACTTGGTTGCGCGTCGCCTGCCAGGTGCGTAATCACATAAAGGACCCGAACCGATGCGCGCGAATGCCAACAGTCACTTAAACAGTAACCGGCCTCTGCCCTAATCACACGCCCAATACCGTGCGTTTAAATCAGTCAAATGATTAGAAACTGGCGCTTAATTACCCTGAATGTGCGTCCACTCTCTGACGCATAATTAATTTATGTGCTTAGAGCGAAGCACACAATTCCCCATAAACACGAAAAAAATGCCCAGAACAGCACCTTCACAGGCCTAAATTGGGTGATCTCCTACACTAATTATTAGCCTAAACCACGCCCTTGTTAAGCCTGATCCAAAACATTCCTGACTTAAAGAAATATGCACCCTGATAGCTAAAATAAAATGCTCCAAACTAAAACCAAACTAAAAAAAAATGTCCCGACACCGTTTACACACTCCAATCAAAACTAAATAAAAAAAATTGCCCCAACTAAGGCAAAACTAAACAAGGGAAATATTACCATCATTCATATACTGCAACTAAGCCCAAACTAAGTCAAAATAAAAGATGCTCCTAGCATACCCCGATCCAAAATAAATAAGTTAAACAAGTAAACCTCACACTCAAAACAAATCAAATAAGCCACAAAATAACTAAACTTGAATTCACAAAAAAATTAAGATAATAATCACTTCATAAATAAATAAAATAATTACAAAATACACCGAAGGCATACCCTAATATACAACTTCAAATAAGAAACTTAAAAAAGAAAATAGCACGTTCAGGCAATGCCTGAATCCGGATTTATTCGAGAAACTAGAAATCTCAGAGAAGCCCGGAGGGGGGAAGCACCCTGAACGAATTCTAATCGTAATACTCTTCCCCTTACCCCGAGCCGACAAAAAAGAAAGAGTGGCTCATGGAAAGCCACCCAGGACCTGCGGGATCCACCCTTAGAAGCTCACCTTGGAAACCATAACAAGGAAGAGCAACTAATACGGGATCTGCAGAGCCTACCGAGGAAAAATAGGCATCGGTCACGAGAATTCTGACCCTGCCTTATTCTTGGGTTTCCTTTCTACCACTTTTTTCCCTTCCATCTCTTCCCTTAGCATTGCAACAATTTGACCGCTACCTTGCATTCCCAATCTCGTCCATTCTCAGTAATTCACGCAATAAGCACAACTCTTCGGGTCCAACACCCGGGATATAAACAAGAAAGGAAGAAAAGACATTAATGAATAAGAAAATGCCCAAAAAAAATGCCCCAAAACTTTTAATCCCAAACTTGAAATAGGATTCAAAACAACAAGAACCCAAAACTCTTAGCTCACACATTTATAAACTATACCTCTTAAATTACCAAATGACAAGTGTCATACCTTTAAATTCTTCCAATCTAATTCAATCTAAACCAAACACATACCCCCTTTGAAAAACCACAATCCATGACGGAAGGTGAACCAATAATCACACAACACTTAACCCCCTACGAAACACCAATCCCCCCTAGCATAGATAAACCAATAGGATTTAAACATTTAGCACCCATCTTGAACCTTTGAAAACTCACACCTTTTAAGTCTCATGTTGAATCAAACAAAAGACCAAAACTCAATTTAAATCAAACCTTAAACCAGAGAAAACTTTAAACTAAAAAAAAGAACTCTCTAAAGTGAAACCCTAACTTGTTCAGGACAAAAAAAAATGCCCCCAACAAACCAAACAGAACCAGGTAAACCCTTTAAACCAAACTTAGCAAAGCAAATTAACCTAGGGATAAGCCCTGAGTAAATTCAAAATGAATCCTCAAACTCTAAACTAAATCCTAAAATAAGTCAAAACAAATCAGATAAATCCATCAATAAATTTAAACAAATAAACAAACACAATAAACCAAAAAATGCCCTTCATTTCTTCATAACCTAAAAGTTATGCAAGTATCACCGGAGGCATACCCCCTGAATTTACAACCCAAAACGAAAACCTAAAACTTTAACCTACAACCTAAAACGAAGACTGGTTTCAAAACTGAGGTAAAGTGAGGAGCAGATTTCGCTCTGAGCATCCAATCAGAGACATCAGAGATAATTGGTTAGGAAACACATCCCTCCACTTACAACACCTGCTCTTCCGCTATCTTCGCCTCCTCTGCCACCACCTCCTCAACGCTGCCTTCACTGCTCCTTAAAAGGGATCGATGTGAAGACTAACGCCCTCATTCCCAATACCGCCAACTCCCAGAATAATGTCATCCCCGAGCATCACCTCAGGACAAAGATCACGTGAAATAATAAATATAGGAAGAAACGACATCCCAATCGAACGGTTAGATCACTCAATATCATTAAAACACAAATTTTAACACACAAGATATTCAGTAAAAAGTCAAAACTCGAGACTAAACCAGAGAATAAAAAACAAATGAAAGCTCTCTCGCTTATATAGAGTACGAACTTAATCCTGCACCAAGAAACATGTGTTTAATTCGATCACGCACCACGCACACTGCGCACAATCCAAAACATGTGCTATAACCCAAGCGCTTAATGAAACCATCGCATGCACCAACTGCGCGACGCTCTGATCATGTGCAGGCTACAGGCCGTACAATCTAATCAAACGACACACCACTACCGCGCAATACGAAAGGTCACCCATACACTGACCTACTGACACCTTGATCACGCGCCATAATTAGAGCATGTGATCTTATCGCACACACGCTCCCAAACGCGTAAATGGCCCCTCATGTCAAAGATCGCACACCCAAAGAGAGGCGCACAATCATATTGAGCGACTTAAAATAGGCGCGCAATACTTGACTTTGGATGAAATTTACACCCTCAAGACCTTATAGTCTCATCGCGGTCAAAATTTGCTTGTCCCATCATGTAGCCTCATAGGCTGCTCTGCCGAAAAAAAAAAAAGAATTACTCATCGCATACCCTTACATGAGAAGGAACCATTGACAACCCCCACCCCCATCGCAATAACATGTACACATGCGATATCACCTCAATACTCAGACCCATCATAATAAATTAATCATACCCTCATGACCAATCGCGCAAAGCCAAAAGTAAACCGCCCAAAGACGAAGCCAATCATGACGCAACCACAATGCGATTTCTTTTATTACCCAGGATCTGCCAAAGAAAGACATCAATGTCCCATCACGCAAATATCCCACCAGCACACCACTGCTAGCTACGCTCAATTGACATCCCATCGCGAGCATCACTTCCTGAAAAAAAAGAAGGAAAAGCTCAGGCAGCACATGCCATGCCATATGATGAAAAGAGGGAAAGATTGATCATGTCCCATCACTAAGGCAAAGGGCTCTCTCTCTCTCTCCGGAATTGATCCCCCGCGTCTCACCTGGACTCACCCAGCATGCAGCCAAAGAAAGGGAGAATCCTTAGTTCTCATCGCAACAATATTTCTCCTAAGACATCGCATCACAACCACCAAGCCCTGCCACAGCAGACCAGAAGAGAAGAAATCTTCAAACTCCCATCGCGACACTACGGTGTCGCCAGACCATACAAATTATGCACAATCCAGGTAAGTATCATCCTCAGGTAAGTACTACTGTTGAGAACTAGAAAACACCATTTTCCACCCTTTAACCTGGGCCTTGATAGACCCTTGAGAGAACTAAATAAGTGTTTTAAGTGCTTGTGTTACAGCTAACAATAAAGACAGGCTTAACCATGAAAGCAGCCTAAAAGTGCTAAAAAGATGATAATCCATGTTGATCCAAAGGAAGAAAGATAAGGGACAACCTCACTAGCTGTCAAAATGCCTAAACTGAAGAGGCAAAGACCTGGTCTCAACCCAGAAAAGAAATATGGAGCAATTCGAACAGAAGAATGCACTACAGAGTGCTTTTCGAAAAGAACCTGAACTTTGCGAAAAGAACTAAAAGCTCCAGGCTTAGTTTTTGAAGAGCACTTGAACTCTTCGAAAGGATGTTTGACCTATTCGAAAAGAAGAGAACTCCTTGCGAACAGAACCTGAACTTTACAAAAAGAGCTTCAGGAG
Source organism: Chloranthus sessilifolius (assembly GCA_021018995.1). Classification (NCBI taxonomy): domain Eukaryota; kingdom Viridiplantae; phylum Streptophyta; class Magnoliopsida; order Chloranthales; family Chloranthaceae; genus Chloranthus; species Chloranthus sessilifolius. The sequence continues at coordinate 54,719,071 of CM037593.1, read as the reverse complement.
TCACAGTACCTTGCGAAAAGTTCCCTAAACTATGCAAAATGGTATTCTGGAGATTCCTAGCTTCTGTAAGGGTAATTCAGTAATCTTTTGCATGTGCCCCAATGCACTTAAAAACCCAGGGACATTCTAGAAGATTCTAAGCACGAAGCAAAGGCATATTCTACCCCATGTGAACGCCCGAAGATGAAATCAATTGGCGGGAACTTCTAGAAGTAGTAACAGATTTTCGAATTACATAACAGAATTGATGCCTCTGTCATCTGATTGGCTGAAACAAAAGAAGCAATTCTGATTGGCCAAAATAGATCTGGATCCTCGTGCTCGACTACCATTGGTTGATACAGATCTAAGCACTTCTGATTGGTCGATACACATCTGAGCTAGACCTGGGGTAAACTATAAATAGATGAACCATTTGCCCAATTTGGGTATCCAGATTTTGAGTTTCATTCCTATTCCCCCATTTCCAAATTAGCTAGCTTGTCTGAACCCTTTGTAATAGCCTAACTTTTACTTGCAATTGAGAGCTGTGAGATACCTCTGTAATTCAAAAGAGAATTGTATTCAAGACTACAAATCTGAGAGCTGTTTAAGCTGTGCTCTGTAATTGTAATGATGAATTTGAAAAGGTTGTTGTAAACCATACATTCTTAATTGGGTTCATGTTAAGGGTTCCCTCTTATCTCCTTATTGCACTAGACTCCTTTAGATTTACTGTTTTTCATGCAATTTCCCTTGATTCATTAACCCTGTGGGAATTAGTATTTGTAACCTAATCTCTCACAGCATTTGTAGTGATATTTCTTATTCTAAATTAAGGGTTTAGATTAAAGACTATTGGATGGTCTGTGGCCATTGAAGTGGATAGACCATAGCCATAAGCCTAAATCTAATCCTTGAGTTAGATTTATTTCTCTTACATCTGTGCTTGTAGCCAGATGAAGATTAGATCATCTCTCATTTGATCTGCAGCCATTCTCATTGTGTTTCAAGGACCAAATCAAAGTTAGATATTATTTCTCCATTTTTATAAGTTTACATCAAAATTCCCCCAACTCAGATCTGGATCATTTAGTTTAACTTTTACTTTTATCATTTAGTTAATGTGACAAATTCAACCTCCCATCTTATGTTACTTTGTAGATAGGATAAGAGGCCAGATCAAGTAGCCCAGATCTGGAGGTTTATCTTGCATTTTAAAATCAATTCCCTGTGGACGATCTTTTACTCACTTATATTTTAAAACTTGCTACAATTGGTCCTGATCTTAAAGGCTAATTGAGATCTCTCTGTGCTGATATTTTCGTATTCTTTTAGTAAATTCATCCTCTGTAAGTCTATTTTCAAAACACAAATAAATCATGCACACTAGACTCACCAACAAGTTTTTGGCGCCGTTGCCGGGGAATTTGTTTTAAAATAGGTAGACCTAAGTTTTCATTTTGTTCTTATCTTTACATCAGTGCTAAATTATTCTATTATTTAAATCTGTGCAGCTATTCATATACATTTTGAAGAGTGGAATCTACTTTAAAAGGAATTCTGAAGGTTTGCTGTGCATAATCTGATTCTCTGTTCTGTGTTGTATGTTTGGTAGGAGGACTCTCAGCCCTGAGATTGTTCCTTTAAATTTAGAAGTTGAAAGGCTACTACGAACCAGACAGTCATCACAGAATTATGCTGAAACAGCTACTATGGGTGAAGAACCTCGACTTTTGAGGGATTACTTTGCACCTGGTGCCTATAATTCTCCATTTTGCATTCAATTTCCTACTGTTGAAGGAAATTATGAGATCAAATCATCAACTATCCAAATGCTTCCTTCCTTCCATGGTTTGAGTAAGGAAGATCCATATAGACATGTGGATGAATTCTTGTCACTTTGCACCACATTCAACATAGCTGGACTTGGTCCAGAAGCAACCAAGCTTAGGCTCTTTCCTTTTTCATTAAAGGACAAAGCTAGAGAGCATGGTTGTCTATGTTGGCACCAAATAGTATAACTTCTTGGAATGATTTGCAGTGTCAATTTTTAGCCAAATACTTCCCTATGTCTAAAACAAGCCAATTGAGACAAAGTATTATTTCCTTCTCACAAAACTCAACTGAAGCTTTCCATGAAGCATGGGAAAGGTTTAAGGAACTTTTAAGGCAATGTCCTCATCATCAAATTCCCCGATGGCAGCTTTTTCAAAGCTTCTATCAAGGAATTGATCAAAAGGGCAAGAATATGGTAGATGCTTCCTGTGGAGGCACTTACTTGCAAAAAACAGTTGAGGAGGTCTGGGATTTATTTGAAGTAATTGGTGAAAATTCAACTCAACAGGAATCTTTGTCAAGAGATATTGAGAATCCTGCTAGGTTGAACAATCAGCAAACCACCAAAGGAAAGATTTATGAGGTGAATGAGTTAGAAAGGAAGATGGATAATTTAACCACAAAGTTTGATAGATTGATGGACTCACTTAAAAATCCAATGGTTGTAAGAGTAGAGGAGGCATGTCTGATATGCCAGTCCCCTACTCATTCACTTGACCAATGTCCCGCTGCACCACAGTTCCCAGATTTAGTGATGGAACAAGCTCATGCTGCCCAATCATTTGAACAGATGCAGTCAAATGAATATCCATGGAGAGGGCACCCCAATTTGAGGAGGACCCAGGGGAATTATCAATCACAACAGCAGCAGCAACCAAAGAACCAAATGCTTTTCAAAACTGCTCAGCCTTATTAGCAGAATTTTTATGCCAAGCCAAATTTTCAGCAGCCCATTCCACAACAACCTATACAGCAATCTGCTCCAGTCCAAGCCCCTTCCAGATCCCCTTCTTTTGAAAATCAAGTCCTAAATTCACTCCAGAATTTAGGATCTTTAATTCAGACTGTGAACTTTCACAGTCAGAGCATAAAGAAGATTGAAAAAACATTGGGTCAACTTTCAAATACTTTGGCCAAAAGAGAGGAAGGAAAGTTACCCAGCCAACCTTTGAACAATCCCAAGGAATATTTTATGGTTGGAGAGGCTTCTATTTCACATGAGGAAGTAAAAACTGTCACAACTTTGAGATGTGGAAGAATTGTAAATAACAAAGTGGGTACTGACAAGGAAGACAAAAAAATTGAGGAAAATGATAAAGATATGCAGCAGGAGCAGCACGATGTTAGCATTGGGGGTGCTGATGTACCTCAGAAAAATCAAAAAAATGAAAAACAAAAAATTCAAAAAGATTCTGATAATGCTTCTAAAGCTGTAGATGAAGGACTAGTTCCTCATTTACCATTTTCTCATGCCATGAAATCTGTATCCCCTTGATAAAGGGAACACAAAAATAGATGAAATTTCAAGCAAGTCAAGATAAATCTACCTTTGCTTGATGCAATCAAACAAATTCCAGCATATGCAAAATTTCTGAAAGATATTTGCACTCACAAAAGACAGTCTAGGATACAGTTATCCAAGAAGGTCTTTGCTGTGGAAAGAGTTAATCAGGTGTTGTCCATTACCACACCTCCTAAACTTCAAGATCCTGGAATCCCCACAATCCCTTGCATTATTGGGGAACATACCATTGAAAAGGCTTTATTAGATTTGGGTGCTAGTGTCAACCTGCTTCCATATTCTGTATATGAGAAACTAGGTTTGGGAGAATTAAAACCCACTCATGTGGTGTTACAACTAGCAGACAGATCTGAAAGAAAGCCAGTTGGGATGATTGAGGATGTATTGGTAGGAGTAGATATGTTTTTCTACCCTGCTGATTTTCATGGAATTGGACATGGAACCTACAAAAAGCAAAACTTCCATCCCTGTCATTTTGGGGAGACCATTCCTGGCTACAGTAAATGCTTGCATTCAATGCAGGTCTGGTATTATGGAAGTCTCTTTTGGAAATATGAAGGTGAAATTAAATGTTTATAATGCAGTCACACAGCCTCAATTCAGTTCTGAGGAATGTTTTCTTGTTGATTTATTGGATGAACTGGTGGAAGAGACTCTACCACAGTTTTTGCAGTGTGAAGATTTAACCACAGATTTTAAAGATGCTTGGGAAAAATCTGAGGAAGTAAATGCTGTGCAAGGAACTCATGATCAATCAGTAAGGTTCTCTTCATGGAATCCTGCTATTCTGCCCCTTCCACAAACAGCTAAGGTACCTTTGCTACCTTCTTTTCTCAGTCCATCGGATGTAGAGCTAAAGCAATTGCCAGAAAATTTGAAATATGTGTTTTTAGGAGACCATAAATCATTGCCTACGATTATTTCTTCCTCCCTCACTGAGGAGCAGGAGGAAGAGCTGTTGATTGTATTGAAACAACATAAGAAAGCAATTGGTTGGACTATTACTGATTTGGGAGGAATCAGTCCAGCTGTTTGCATGCATAAAATTCATTTGGAAGAAGATGCAAATCATTCTAGGGAAATGCAGAGGAGGTTGAACCCTCATATGCAAGAAGTGGTCATGAAAGAGGTTAAACTGTTGGATGCAGGGGTCATTTACCCCATTTCAGATTCAGCTTGGGTGGCACCTAAGAAATCTGGGATCACTGTTGTAACCTCAGATTCTGGGGAGCTTATGTCAACCAGACAAACAACTGGTTGGAGGGTCTGTATTGATTACAGAAAACTAAACAAAATGACCAGAAAAGACCATTTCCCTCTTCCCTTCATTTATCAAATTTTAGATAAGTTAGCAGGAAAAGCTTATTACTGTTTTCTTAATGGTTACTCTGGTTACAACCAGATTCCTGTGTATCCACAAGATCAGGAAAAGACCACATTCACTTACCCTTTTGGCACTTTTGCCTATAGGAGAATGCCTTTTTGTCTTTGTAATGCTCCTGCTACCTTTCAAAGATGCATGTACTCCATTTTCTCTGATATGATTGACCAATTTATGGAGATTTTTATGGATAATTTTTCAATCTATGGAGACAATTTTGCCCAGTGTTTACATCATCTCAAATTGGTGTTACAGAGATGTGAAGAAACCAATCTAGTTTTGAGCTGGGAGAAGAGCCATTTCATGGTCACCCAAGGCATTGTCCTTGGCCATGTTGTGCATTGAGCGGGATGACCAGGATATGGCGGGGTAGTGGGTGGATTGGGGGGATATAAAGGGTTTGTGGCATGGTGGGATGATGATGGGTTGGTAGATGAAATGGGATAGATTGAGGATGATGGAGTGGTGCATGGAGCGGGGTAATTCGGGGGTGATGGAGGGGTGTATGGGGTAAATTGGGTGGCGGGACTTGAAGGCGTGTATGGCATGGGGTAACTTGAGGATGGCGGAGCATTGTATTGGGTGGAGGGACTTGAGGGCGTGTATGGGGTAGGATAATATGGGGATGGCGGAATTGCGTAAGGAATAGGATGATTTATGTGTGACGGAGGGGTGTATGGGATAAATTGGGCATGGGGTGGATATGCGTATGGTTGCGTGGTCAGTGTCTGCTGGATTTGATAGGCGGGAGCGGGGTGGAAAAATACTGCCCTAAATCTAAGGGCTCCTCTTGGCAAGCTGGTGTGAGAAAATAATCGGCAAGATACAGTGGCTCAATCACCCCAACAAATAGTTCATCTTCGTTTGACCTAGGGAGCGAAAATTCCTCCTGATTGCTAATATAATCTGAAGGGTCAAACTCTTCTTCTTCTTCCTCTATCCAATGTATGTTAGGCCTGGGGCCTCCTGGGTGCGGTGGTAGAGGGGCTTGATGGATATTCTGGTTCGGCCCTTGGGGAAGTGGAGGGGGTATGATCTTTCCCGCCTCTATCAGATCTTGGACCGCGTGCTTTAACGGGAAGCACCGGTCCGTAGGGTGACCCGGTCCCTGGTGGAAATTACAATGCAGATTCAGATCATAATTCCTTGGTATTGGGTGGGGTGGGGGGCGAGGTTGGAGTAAATTGACCAGGCCTTTCTGTAGTAACACCGGTAGTAAGACACTCAAGGATTGCCCCAACGGGGTGAATACTCGTTCGAAGCGTGCTTTCATCTATTCCGGGGTAAACTGGGCTCTTGGTCCATTGCTTGGCCTTGATACTTGCTCGAAACGGGTTGGGGGCGGTTGTGTAACCTGGAGTTGTATCGAGGGGGCGTTGGTATAGGCCTGGGGGTAAACAATGTTCTCGCACCGCCCCTCGGTCTTTTTCAATTCTTGGTTCTCGGCTTAACCCCGGCCCTGCTATATTCCTTCCTAGCCTGCCCTCTCTAATGGCGTCTTCACAACGGTTGGCATTTCGGACCAGATCAACGAAACTTGACTGCTGCTGATATACTAAAAAATCTGCGATGACTGGGAGGGCTCCCTTGGTTATCAATTCAATCTGCTCATCATCGGGAATTTGATGAGTTACCTGAGCGTCTAAGGCCCTCCACCTCCCTAAGTAAGCACTGAATGTTTCATCATGTCTTTGCTTTAATTGGGCCAAGTCTGACTTCCTTGGTTCTATGTCCATGTTATAGACATATTGTTCTTGAAATAAGCGTGTCAGATCTTTCCAATTTTTTATCATGGATGGTTCCAGGGATGTGAACCATCTCAGTGCTGGGCCCGTCAAACTCTTCTGGAACACTTTGATGAGGAGTCGTTCATCTCCGCCATACTGGCACATATCCCCGCTATAAGATTTCAAGTGGGCGATGGGGTTGCCAGTGCCGTTATACTTATCAAATGATGGCATCTTGAATTTCTGGGGCAGGGGGACGTCAGAGAACAGACATAAGTCTGAAAAGTCCGTCGAGTGTAGTTCCATTCTTCCCATCTTCATCAGCTGCTTTTGTATTCTGTCTATCTGTTCTTTCAGCTGCTCTGGTTCCTTCGAGGTTGTGGCGGGGACCGCTTCCCCTTGATTTGGTTTGACCCTAGGTGTGATGATGGTGGGCCCGGGAGGGTTAAAACTGGCAGTTCCTCCACTGTTGCGAATCTCATCCTCCTCGTACTGTTGGTCATGGTATTGGTGAGGGGCGAGCTCTGCTATTTGGACTTTGGGGGTGATGGGTTGGATGACTTGGTGGGGCCACATGGTTTGTAGGGGATGAGAAGGGATAAATGGGTGAGCGTTATGTGGGTAAGTGATGTGCTGAGTTGGTGGTACATTCTGAGGGTGATGGGGGTGTGATTGAGATGGTGGGATGTTGTGGTTTTGAGGAATGGAATGGAATGGATTGGATTTCCCATTGGAGGTGGGATGGAGGCGTAAGGGGTATAGGTGAATGAAGGGTATTGGTGGGGGGGTATGGGGTTAGTGAATGGGCCATGATGAGCGTGGGCGGATGGGCCTTGGGTTTGAGGGATTTGGGTTTGATGGTTTTGGAAGGATCGAATCGACGGGCCCTGGGCCGGGGTGTGGGGATTAATATGACTTTGGGCCAATGGGCCTTGTTGAGTTTGGGCTACTGGGGCATGAGGGGGCTGGGTTTGGGTCCATGGGCCCTGGGTTTGAGTTTGGTAGGTTTGGGTCCATGGGCCCTAGGGGGCTTGGACTTGGGTCTGGGTCTAGTGGGCTTGGGCCCATGGGTTTTAAGGGTCTTGGGTCTGGGCCTGGTTTGGTGGGCTTGGGCTTGGGCCCATGGGTTTTGAGGGTCTTGGGTCTGGGCCTGGGTTTGGTGGGTTTGGGCTCGAGCCCATGGGTTTGGAGGTGTTTGGGTTAGGGCCTGGGCTTTGTGGGTTTGGGCTCAAGCCCATGGGTTCTGAGGTGTTTGGGCTGGGGCCTGAGCTTGATAAGCTTGGGCTTGGGCCCATGGGTTGTGAGGGTTTTGGGCCTGAGCCCATGTCTCTAGTGGTGTTTGGGCTGGGGCCCATGGATTTGTGTGGGTTTGGGTCTGGAATTGAGGCGGGGGATTCTGGGAGGTATGGACGATGGGTGGTTGGGCATGGTTGGGAGGGAATGGGGTATGGAGGTTTTGGAAATTTGGCTGCAAGGTTTAAGAGGTAGGGTTGTGAGAAGCAGCCCACAGGGCATGCATCGTTCTCATGTCCTCCATCGAGGGCATGGACTCAGGTGTGAGATTGGGGGTGATGGATTACTTAAGGATGGAGTTGGTTGGGAGAAATTGGGCATGACCTGGGTAAATGGGGGGGTATGTTGGGATGTGGATGGTATGTGAGATGGGGTGGATGAGATGTAGGATGTTGGGGGCATGGGTGATGAGAGGGATGGAATGTGGGAAGTAGGCGGGGGATGGGACTCCCTGGGGGGTCTTTGGAAGTATGGGGATGCGGTAATGGTGTTTGGATGGGAGATGGGGATGTAAGGATCGGTTGGGAAATGAGGGGTATCAGTAGGGGATGAAAAAGGGGTATGTTGGGGGAATGTAAGGGAAGGGGATGAGGTGGAAGTGAACACGGGCGCTCCAAATGGGCCCGTGATATCGAACTTGGCTTGGGTGAAGGTGCCGGAGACCGGGTCTTCTCCTATACGGGAATGGGATGGGGATGACGGTGGGGATGTATCGGTTCTTAACATGATCCGCCGACGAGTGTTGTATTGATGTCGCGGATAAGGGCCGAATACCTTCCTGGTTCTTCTCCTACGGGCCGGGTTTGAGGTCGCCGTAGTGCCGGTCACTCCAAGGTATATTTTTTATTTTTTATCTTTGTGTGTTTTTTTTTTTTAGGTTTTGGACAATGATTTTTTTAGGTTTTGAAAAGCGAATTTTGTGATTTTTGATTTTTGATTTTGATTGATTTTTCCCTCTTTTTTTTGAAGGTGGATTTTTTTTTTTGAAGATGAGGATTTTCTTTCTCTTTTTGTTTTTGCAATTAACTCCCCTCTACTTAGATGACTGATGACCTGGTGCCCAGGGTCAACTCCCATTTCGGGCGATATATGTACCTTTAGTAGGTCCCACGACGGAATCCGACACACTTCGGAAGAAGCGAAAGGGAGCCCTTTCGTTCTATTGAAGGTGAGGGAATCCACGCAAATGACCCGATCCCCCGGAGCAAATCAATAAGAAGTCGCCTTCTTTGATCAAGGCATATTGGGTGTTAGAGAATGTGGGAGGCTACCGCGGACACTAATACTGCTAAATGGGGAATTGGGGTGGTGGATTGGGCCTCAGGTCGGGTTGCTGCAGCCTAGTATATACTAGGCGTATATATTATGCACGCCCGACCGAAAAAGTACAGATTTGGTCAAGGCGATATATTATATACCGCTTAAATCGATTTTGGTGGGCGTATATTATATATCCGTAAATCTGGGGCTATTTTGCTGGGCGTATATATTATATACACCGGGCAAAAGGTACTATATGACAGTGGACAGCAAGCCCGAATGTGGGTCTTTGAACTGGTTTCTTGGGAGAAATGCTCCCGGGGACTGCTATGTTTGTTATCGGGTCCCTCCTTTCCGTTTCCTAGGGATACACGGCTGAATTTTGGGTTTTCTACGCTCTCACCAATGCAGGTTTTACGGCTTGATCGGAATTGGCAACCCAACCGATATACCTCCGGCGCAAGCGCCTTCTCGATCGAAGGTGGTTCTTTTCGTGATCATCACCACTAGGGCTGCCGCCTCCATCGGGAACCAGTAAATTGTATCTGTGCCTAAACCCCCCGAAAACTACCCAAAAATGGAAAAATAAATTCAATTATGTCCCCATACTGTTGGTTCACTTTTAATTACGAATTTTTATAGGGGAGTGAAATTAAGTCCAAAATTGGGTCGGGGATGACAAACCCGTGCCGCCTCAACGGGCCGGCGTTCAAAGGTGAAATATGATGACCGAAATAAAGTGTGCAAGTAGGCCCGCCAAACGGCTAAGGCTTGTAAATGACCAAAATTTAAATGACGTGAAAATAAATGCGAGCCGGCCCACCAACGGCTAAGGCGGCTTAAATGATTAGAATCATAAAAGTTGAAATTTAAGGCGCAAGTAGGCCGGCCAAACGGCTAAGGCACTTAAAGGACTGAATCGTAGGGGTGAGTACATTAGTAAAAACAACAAAAAATAACGAAAAATAGCAGCAAATTAGAATAAAAAATAGCCATGGTTAGTAAAATAACAAAATAAAAGGAAAGGCCAACAAGAGGGGAAGCGCTAGGGTGAAATCCCCAGCAGAGTCGCCATCTGTGCGACCGTGGATCCTCTCGAACCCGTCACGGCGATGCGCTCGCCTTGGATAAAATGTAGAGTCGCCACCCGGAGCTTTTGGTGACTCGGGAAACCTTCAAATCGATATTTTGAGCACCGAAGTGCTAAATATGACTCTGATTTACCGGTCTTTGCCAAAGGCTCTAGGGTAGGGGCTTTGGTTATCGATCGGGAAGGGTTTAGGCACCCGATCAACCCGCATGTAGCGGTCTCTATCTATGGCTAAAAATGAAAATAAAAAGGGCGGAGTTTCCCCTTGCCCGAAGGCAATACGGTCCTATCAAGCTTTGAGCCAAACCGAAATTTTGTGCTTGAATCCTTGGACGGAGGAGACACCAAGAAGGTAGAGGAAGAGAGGGGTGAGCCGGAGCTCACGGGCCCTTGTTGCACCGTGGAAGATCTTCTCTTTGGCGTGCTTCCGATGGCTTAAATGGTGTGAAAATGGGTTCTAATGCTAGGATTCAATAAAGTAGGGGGTGTAGAGTGAAGCTAGAGGCTAGGTTTTAGCTAAAGCGAGTGATCTAATGGTGGAAATGGATTGGAAAAGATGAACTAAGCTTGCTGGAATTCTGGAAAATGAGTGCACTTTCTCTCACTAGGGTTCTCTCTTGGGCTCCAAATCCTTAACCTCCAATTTCTTCCAACCCTTAAGGAAGAGGGAGGCCTCTCTATTTATAGAGAAGGGATGGGTTAGGGGCTTACTTAAGAGTTAATTGGTTTAGCAATTAGGTAATCCCCCATCTAAGGTTTTTTGGGTTTTCAAGGTCTTAGGGTTTTGGGAAACTGGTTTCAATGGCGGATGATGGTGTGAGACCATGGGTGACTTAAGGGTTGCCAATAAGCTCAAAGGGGGTGCAACCAATCTCAAGACACCCACCTCAGCCAAGGGGATGGTCAAAGGGTCAAACTAGATGGAGGAAATTCGAGCTACTGATGACGATTCTATCAGAGCTAAAAGGGCGTATATATTATATACGCCCAGTTTAGGAACAGTAATTTTCACCAAAATCAGGGGAGTTTTGAGAAGATGAAACCCGTGGTGGGTCCCACCTATACTGGGCATATATATTATATACGCTCGACAAAATTTTCCCCAAAATAGGCAGGCGTATATAATATATACGCCTGAGTAATCTGGGGTAAAAATGGCTGGGCGTATGTAATATCTACGCCTGAGTAAAATTCATGAATTTATGTGAAACTTAAAACGGCCATAACTTTTGAACCGTAGCTCCAAATTGGGTGATCTTTGGCTTGTCGGAAAGCTAGAGAAGTCCGCTTTCCAATGGTATATGGCTCATCCATGGTACTAGTCTGTGTGAAATTCTATAGCTCTCCTCCCATCAACCTCCAGAAGGGTTTAAGTTAGGTCTGGGAAGGGATTCTAGGGTGTAGGGGTGACTTCTAAGGATTGGGGAATGGCTCTAAAGGTATTAGGGTGATTCCTAGTGGTCTAGGTAGGTTCCTAAGGGTTAAGGGGGGTGCCATCAGAAGCCCAGGGGTACATCTCTCCCAAAGTACAGATTGATTGGGCCTTGGGCCGAATTTGGATGTCTACACTCTTGTTGAGTCCCCTTCACCTCTCCTCACTTTCTCTGATCAAGCCAATCAGACAGACCCTAAGATTATTCTATTGGATTCCTCTTCTCCCATTCCCACTGCTGGGATTCCTTTGGTCCCCTACCACTCCATTCCCATTCCCAGATTTGCTGCCCTAAAAAAGGCTATGGAAGAGAACCCATATATTCGTCGTGATGTCATAAAAAGGTTAGCTGATTTGCAAGCTTACACTAGAACCCCTTATGAGAACCAAATTCGGAAATTGGAGTTGTTCATGAAATTTGAGAGAGAGAAAATGCAGGACCTGCTGGGTCAAACTTTTCAGATGGTTAGGAGTGAGTAGCACAAGGTGACCATGTTGCAAGCACAACTTGAACAGGAAAAACTGAGGACTACTAGACTTGGAAAGTACATTGGCCACACAAAAAAGATCAAATCAGAGGAATACACTGAGCTGCAAAACACAATCCAGGAGAAGGCTAAATCGAGTTCAGACTCCAATACTGACTCTAGTTCTGATTCTGACAGTGATTCTAGTTCTGATCCCATTGAACCAACTTATGATACAGATTTTGACCCCAGTTATTAGATCACATTGTACTTTTCTGTGTTTTGAATTTGTAATATACAATTCTAGTTTTTCTTGTGTTCATCAGTAATTACTGTGCATTTCTATTCTTTCTTCTTGTCATTATGATTTCTGCTTGATTGTTTCTTTTCTTTGATAATACACTTCGGACCAGTGCGGACCCTGCTCACCATAGGTTTGGGGGTGTGGCAGAAATGCCAATAATTGAGTTAACATTAATGCAGCTGATCATCAGTAGAATTTTTTAAAAATAAAGTGATTTCACACCTGAAAAATGAAGAAGTTAAAACTTTTAAAACAGATTTTTAGTGTAATTCCAATACCTTCATGAAGGGAATGACAGAAAATTTTCAAAATAAAAATTGATGTTTTAGTAAACCTAAAAGGAGAGAAAATAGTGATGATATACCTCAGGAATTTGATAGAAAACTGCACCCAGTGAGACTTGGGCCTGAAATGTTTTCTTTGGAGATATGAATTGGCAATTTTTTCTGCTCTAGGGACTGTTTGAACCTGCTTATTTTCACTAGAAGTTACACATATTCAAATTGAAATAACTTGACAGCAATCATGATATTAAAGACATGATGTAAGGCCTCCTTTTGGACAGTTTGAACCTTACAAAGCCCCACCTTTTGGAACTACCCTTGATACACACCATTTGAGCTTTATAAATCTAAGAGTTCTTTGAAACCTCATCAAATAACCTCATCAACCTCATTTAGCCTGACCCTCACTCTGGGAAGTCAGAAGATAAAGGGAAGGAAGCTGAAGAAAGGAGAATTGAGTAACAGTTTGATAAAAGAAGAAGAATCATAATTGAAGGCAATGATGTATCAGCAGAAGAAATGTGGCATTTCAGTCAATGTTACCTTGATAAAAAAAAGAAAAAAGAAAAGGAGAAGGCATTTCATTGGAAGTTTGAAAAAGAAAGAGAAAAATATGGCCACTTTGGCTCTGAAAATTCAAAGAAGAAGATGAAATTGTGCTGAATTGAAGAAGGTGTGTCTATCACCCCCTTACCTTGACTGACTTCTCAATTTTGAACTCCATTCCACCCCTTTATTCTTGAGAAATTTCACCCATAAGCCACATTACAACCCAAGAAAAGTCCTTGCTGATCAATGATGGATTGAGCTGTCACATGGAGATAAGGATTTGTGTAATCTATGGTGAAAAGAGCAGTGAATTCAGAGCTAAAAAGCAATGCCTATGCTCCTGCTTACAGTCCTATTTGAGGGCTGTAACTGCTCTTGAGCCGTGTGAAATAGTACAACCCTCTTATTTGCATGTTGAGTGAAAATCCTGGAGAGAGTTGGGTTTGAAATCAACTCATTGGGGTAACATCAAAACTGAATTCTCAAATAGAAGGCAAGCTTTTCATTAATTTTTCTTTTAGAAACTTTTTAACACAAATCAAGTGAATGGCAAAAGAGTTACAACAGAATTTCAGTTTTGAACTAATGTTTTCATGAAAATCCTCTTATAGCTTGACTGATGCAGGTGTGAATAATCTGATTGGATAAAAGTCTGCTTTAAAAAAACTGCATTGATATTAACCGATTTATTGGAGAAGTTTGTGGGTACCTTCACTGAAAACCCTCAGGAGACTTCACTCCTCCACTAGGGATCACCTAGGGGTTTAAAAGGCTTATTCTATATGCTAAATGCAATTGTGTTCCCTATAAAAGTGGCTTTTTATTCTGTTTCTAATTTTGTCTTTGCTCAGGGACTAGCAAAGCTTAGGTTTGGGGGTGTGTTGAGAACTAGAAAATACCATTTTCCACCCTTTAACCTGGGCCTTGATAGACCCTTGAGAGAACTAAATAAGTGTTTTAAGTGCTTGTGTTACAGCTAATAATAAAGACAGGCTTAACCATGAAAGCAGCCTAAAAGTGCCAAAAAGATGATAATCCATGTTGATCCAAAGGAAGAAAGATAAGGGGCAACCTCACTAGCTGTCAAAATGCCTAAACTGAAGAGGCAAAGACCTGGTCTCAACCCAAAAAAGAAATATGGAGCAATTCGAACAGAAGAATGCACTACAGAGTGCTTTTCGAAAAGAACCTGAACTTTGCGAAAAGAACTAAAAGCTCCAGGCTTAGTTTTCGAAGAGCACCTGAACTCTTCGAAAGGATGTTTGACCTATTCGAAAAGAAGAGAACGCCTTGCGAACAGAACCTGAACTTTACAAAAAGAGCTTCAGGAGTCACAGTACCTTGCGAAAAGTTCCCTAAACTATGCAAAATGGTATTCTGGAGATTCCTAGCTTTTACAAGGGTAATTCAGTAATCTTTTTCACGCATCCCAATGCATTTAAAAACCTAGGGACATTCCAGAAGATTCTAAGCATGAAGCGAAGGCATATTCCACCCCATGTGAGCGCCCGAAGAGGAAATCACTTGGCGGGAACTTCTAGAAGCTCTAACAGATTTTCAAATTGTATAACAGAATTGATGCTTATGTCGCCTGATTTGCTGAACCAGATCGAGCAATTCTGATTGGCCAGAATAGATCTGCATCCTTGTGCTCGACTACCATTGGGATTGATACAAATCTGAGCACTTCTGATTGGTCGATACGCATCTGAGCTAGACCTGGGGAAAACTATAAATAGATGAACCATTTGCCCAATTTGGGCATCCAGATTTTGAGTTTCATTCCTATTCCCCCATTTCCAAATCAGCTAGTTTGTCTGAAACCCCTGTAATAGCCTAACTTTTACTTTCAATTGAGAGCTATGAGATACCTCTGTAATTCAAAAGAGAATTGTATTCAAGACTACAAATCTGAGAGCTGTTTAAGCTGTGCTCTGTAATTGTAATGGTGAATTTGAAAAGGTTGCTGTAAACCATACATTCTCAATTGGATTCGTGTTAAGGGTTCCCTCTGATCTCCTTATTGCACTAGACTCCTTTAGATTTACTGTTTTTCATGCAATTTCCCTTTATTCATTAACCCTGTGGGAATTAGTGTTTGTAACCTAATCTCTCACAACATTTGTAGTGATATTTCTTGTTCTAAATTAAGGGTTTAGATTAAAGACTATTGGATGGTCTGTGGCCATTGAAGTCGACAGACCATAGCCATAAGCCTAAATCTAATCCTTGACTTACATTTATTTCTCTTACATCTGTGCTTGTAGCCAGATGAAGATTGGATCATCTCTCATTTGATCTGCAGTCATTCTCATTGTGTTTCAAGGACCAAATCAAAGTTAGATATTATTTCTCCATTTTTATAAGTTTACATCAAAATTCCCCCAACTCAGATCTGGATCATTTAGTTTAACTTTTACTTTTATCATTTAGTTAATGTGACAAATTCAACCTCCCATCTTATGTTGCTTTGTAGATAGGATAAGAGGCTAGATCAGGTAGCCCAGATTTGGAGGTTTATCTTGCATTTTAAAATCAATTCCCTGTGGACAATCTTTTACTCACTTATATTTTAAAACTTGCTACAATTGGCCCTGATCTTGCAGGCTAATTGAGATCTCTGTGTGCTGATATTTTCATATTCTTTTAGTAAATTCATCCTCTGTAAGTCTGTTTTCAAAACACAAATAAATCATGCACACTAGACTCACCAACAACTACCCACTTTCTTTTTATTTTACTTGATATTCCTCGTAAATATATAGTTAGCTATGATTAAGTCAAATGTTTTCAAAACCCGTCTCTCTCAACTCGCGAATCACTGTAGTCCTCCCATAAGAGACAACCATCAGTACTCGTCGAGAAGGTTAGACGGAGTATCTGGCATACCAAGTGTCGTCTTGACAACCACAATAACGGTCGGGTCCACAAATCTCAAACCGGTGGATCTGCTTAGCGACGTCTCGAAAGCCATGTTTTTCACCATTTTACCACCAAATTGATCTTAAGTTAAAATTCCTAAAATTTCAAATTTCTCAAATTTTCAAAATCCCCTTAAAAGAAAAAAAAAAGGGAGAGAAGAAAAGAAGAACAAAGCAATAAAATAAATAGACCTGACTCACCTTTCTTTAAATGCTAAAAAAAAAATTGATTAAGCGCCCCATCACCAGCGCACAATAAATTGCACTTAAACCTGACCTTTAACTCCTAAGACCCTAGAACTCACAATCAAGTACATATCCCACTACACATAATTGGATCAAGCGCATACTCCATTGCGCAGAATCATTTATTCAGACACATTAGGAATAGAATTCCCAACTTACAGGCCGACCCCTGAACTCACAATCAAGCGCATATCCCACTGCACAGAATTGGATCAAGCGCATACTCCACTATGCAGAATCATTTGTTCAGACACATTAGGATTAGAATTCCCAACTTATAGGCTGACCCCTGAACTCACAATCAAGCGCATATCCCATTGCGCAGAATTGGACCAAGTGCATACTCCACTGCGCCGAATCATTTGTTTAGACACATTAGGATTAGAATTCCCAACTTAGAGGCTGACTCCAGACGAATCAAGCGCACACGCCACTGCGCAGAATTCAATTGAGCACGCCTCACAATACCCTCACCTTAATTACCAGCCCAAACCGGCCATTCCCATAGGAAATTGAGCATTGAATATATTTAATCTAAGAACTTACAAATGTCTGTTGGAAAAGGAACGCCTGACGTGCATTGATATAAGCAACCACTCGCCCGGTCTGACATGACTTGTTAAAGCCTTCGATATTACATGATACTTCATTTTATTATTATCAGTCCCTAGACCTTATTTTGGACATTCGATTGATGCCCCAGTACCTCGATTGTGTAAAATCCCTCTATTAGCTCGTGCCATGCGACGGGATGCACCATACACCCACAGACCCGGAATGTGCCCTTCAATAGCTACCATTTGCTCTTCAAATGCTCCATTTTAGCTTGCGCTGATAGATAAGAAAACCAACCATGTCATGTCAGCATCACCAATTCACATTTGTGAATTCCTAAGAAACGAGAAGACACCTCGAATGAGGGGTGTCTACTTCTTCTACGCATTCTTACTTCGCAAGAGCATGCCGAAGAGGGGCATATGTAGACACCCTCATTTTTCCCTCTCAAAATATATATATTTGTTTAGTCAACCTTTTACCTCATAACCCTGATATGGGACCATATGCTGAAACAATAGTATATGGCTGAACACAGGTTGAAATAATAACTCTGTGGATCAGGTCCCAGCGTAGGGAGACTATATACTGAAATAATAGTATACAGTCAGAATGCAGATTGAAATAATAGTCTTACATTTCAGACTAGAGACCAGACCCAGACAACCTCGAATTAAGCGATTAAAACCCAATGCATAATTCGATTGCACGCATAATCACAAATGCACAATCAATCCCTTCTCAGACAAGACTCCATTTCCCTAGACCACCTCGAGACTCAATCACGTGCCTGACACCAGATGCACAATCGGATTGAGCGCCACATCACCAATGCACAATTGGCCTGTCTGACCTAGTCTCACTATCCTTGACCCCTAAGTTTGCTCGATTAAATGTTTCGAGAGTGGCGCTTAATTGGATTATGTTGGTTTCCATGCTCAGACTGCTACTCTTTTATTAAGAACAGTGGAGAGAATAAATCAAGAGTGGAGATGTGGGGATGGGTCATTGCAGCAAGTCTAAAACACACACTGTCCTGCAACATACAGGGTCCATTGTAGCAAATTTTGATAAGTAAGAGTTTGTCCTACGAAGAAATTGATCAAGAATCGAAAATGGGCTATAATAGTAGGTCTCTAGATCTGGCTATAGATCTGACAATCCTAAAGAAAGGGAGTTGGGTGTCACGAGTACACTAAATTAATCCTAAAAACATAGAAATAAAATGTAGCCCTATCCTAAAGAAAGGGTTAAGAGGAAGATGGTGGTAGTGTGTGCCAAAATAAAATACAAAAATTATAAGAAGTAAGCAGGTTAAGCTAGAGTTAAAGCAGTGATGTAATTCAGATTTAGTCTGTCTCTGCAGTGTTCCTTGCTGAGACGCTATTAAAAGCCTCAACAAGGTAAAAATATCTGGTTTAACCCATGCCATTTGGGGTACTCTTAGGGCTATACTCTGTCCACTCTAATATTCACAGGGTATCTGATAGATTCTGTCAAATCCCATTGGTTAAACAGACATTGCCAATCTAACCCAAAGGAGTTGACTGATCATTCCCCCATCCACTGGGGCAGATCTAGCCGTTAATACTATTACAGCACTATGTAATGCCAGTGTTACAAGCTCTCCAGATCTGCGCATAGACCTGGCTGACATCCATAAGTATTCCAACCCATAAGATCCTAAGTGCTTTGCTAAGGCCAACTGCTCACTAGTGCGCACAAAAAGAACCATGCAATAGGTTGAATAAGGCTTTAGATTCAGTTGCTCATTGTTATAAATGGCCTACAATGACTCAGCCTCAAGCTACAATTACTACAAAGAGATCAGATCTAACATCTGATGTTGACTAGGTAAAACAGAGGGGAGCCAGTTCCTGTACAAACCTCCTCACAAGGCTCTAGAAGCTCATGTGTAGGGGAGAAGAATCCTTCTCAAATATGTGAATGGACACAACCTTAGGGCTATGCTTTGTGCACTTGAATGGTCACAGGGTATTCCATTAGTCTATCCATACCACAGAGGCCTGAGAAAGAACATGAAAACTGCTGCAACCACCATGGTCCACAGGCCTCTGACCTCTTTAGATCTCACTATAGATCCAGCATTGCTTTCCATGGGGCTATCAAACCAAGAGAAATCAGATGGTAAATAATAGATCTACTAGAAACTGAATGGGCTAGTCCCAAATACATAAATCCTATAGACATCTAAAGAAATCATAAGATCTTTAGATTCAATTAAGCATTAAAATGGCAGTCCATTGGTGAACATAAAACTTATAATGAACTGTCTCCAGGCTGCAGCCTGTACACAACTGCTCATCCACAATCCCAATGTATACCAAAAACCTATTACAAACTAAAAATAAAACTAAACCTAGCTGCTTACAGGGGGTTAGCCAGCAAGTGCTGGGCTAAGAGAGAAGAAAAATAAGAAAAAGAGATGATCAAACCCTAACCCTAGCCTGCTAGAGTTCTCAGCAGACAGAGGATGAAGGAAAGATGAAAATAATAAATTCTAAGTATAGCTTATATACTCTGTCAATAAGGCTTTAGCTCTGAAGAGATTAACCCTAATTTTTCTAGCAAAGTGGCACTATTTCAACCCTTGGGTGCCTGGAGATATGTGCCTCAAAATTTGTGCCTTGAGAAGTGTGCCCTAGCCTTGGGAAATTCCCAAAAAGTCCTTCAATTAAAACTAAGAAGTGGAGAACCTGAGCTTCGCAGGACTGGCATCTGCATTAGTTCATTCGCACAGCTGCAGAGCCATCACGGAGTTGCCTTTTGTTGGTGAGAAGTGCTTACTCGCACAGTCAATCTTCAGTTCATCGCACAGTTCCTTTGTGCTGCCTTACTGTCGCAGAGATGATCTGGAGTGCCAAGACTCTTCGCACAGATAAAGCTTCAGAAGCTCTCTCTCTCACTGAGTGCTCGTGCAGTAAGGCACCTGCGCTCACATAGTAACTGATTAGGCTTAGGGTGCGCGAGAGAAATTTTGGGCGTCTCTCTCTTCTTTGGCTACGCGATAACTCCGCGAGGTGACAGATTGTTCTTTGTGCATATGAACTCGCTATGTTCTGGGTGCAGCTGCTTTGGGCTCAATCTTCGTGAGAGCTTTGCGAGGACAAATTCTGAGAGTTTTAAATCATGAGATCTTTGTGATATCTTTTCAATTCTCCTCTTGACTGTGCGGCCGATCTGCGCAAGGGCAACTTTCATTACATCATTAGCTCTGCGAGGGGGATCCTCAACTCTGCGAGATGATTCTTTTATCACTCTGATGCATTGCATTGCTATTATTGTAGCTTCCTCCATTCTCAGCTAACTTCTTCCATCTGTTAGGCTTTTGGTCAATGATGGTTGGCAATTGAATCACCATGGTGAGCGCTACCAGGGTATTCCATTAGACTTTGGCTTGGCTGTCATCTTTACATGTATTCCCTCTCTTCTTTTGACCAATAAGCATGGACTTTGTATTAAGCTACACATATTATTGCTAACTACAAAATAGACTTTAAACATGATTATTAGTGAGCTTCAAGGTCCAGCAAAGGCTAGGTTAAGAGGTGAAAAGTGGTACTTTTCAGTGAATAACACACCCCCAAACCTAATCTTTGTTAGTCCTTGTGCAAAGGAAAATTTAAAACAATTACTCTAAAAATTTAAATGCCACTTTCGTAGGGAGCATGGATACATTTAGCATATGTACCAAGCCTTTTAAACCCCTAGGTGATCCCTAGTGGAGGAGTGAAGTCTCCTGAGGGTTTTCAGTGAAGATACCCACAAACTTCTCAATGAAACAGTTAGCAAAAGTGCAAGATCATCAAGTTAGCTATCAAGAAACAGAGCATCTGTTCACCTTTGAATCAATACAAATATAAGAAATTTAAATACAGGGTATGCACAAACATTTAATCATCACAAACTTCTCATGAATGCATAACATTTCCAATTAGTTCACAACAAGGGGGACAACACCTGTATGTCAACATTGAGCTCATCATTAATTCAAAAATTAGGTTAGGTCATGCCCAATACACTCAATGTCAGACCCAATGCTCTCCAGGGCATACTCTCATAATGAACCTGGAGTGTTTACATTTTCTCTCAAGCTCAAGAGCAGTTACAGCCCCTAAATGGGTCTGTAAGCATGAGCATCGGCAAAGCATCTAAGTGCTGATATCATTGGCTAGTCCTCACCATAGATTGGGCAACTCTTCATCTCTGCATGACAGCTCATTCAACTGTGGATCACAAGGTCTTTTGACTGGGTTGTGATGTAGCTTATGGTATGGGTTATAAAGAATGGAAGGTTAAGAAGGGATTCAAAATTGAGAAGGAAGTAGGTGAAGGAGGTGATTCATGACTTCACCTTCTTTAATTTAGCACATTTCATTTTCTTTAAAATTCTCTAAACTTGAAGTGGCCAACTTCTCCTCCTATTTTTTGATTTTTCAAATGAAATTTTCCTCTTTGACCCCTCTCTTATTCCTCTTCAGAAAAGAAAAAAAATTATATATATATATATATATTTAGATTCAATTAGACCATCAGATCTTTATTTTTCTGACCTGCCACTTCCTTCCTTAGCTGTTACACTGCTAAGCTCTTAGGTTTCTCTTCTCCATTCACCTAATGTTGACCTTAACTTCTCCATCTTCATCTCCTTTTTCTTTACCTTCTGATTCCTCAGAGTGAGGGTAAGTTTGAATCAGGTCCATAGATTTAGGTAAAAGTATTCAGATGTATTTTGAAAGAAAATTAGAATTTAAGGCTCGAAGGGTGTATACATAAGGGCAGTTGATTAGGGTTTGGTCTGTTTAGGCTCAAACTGTCTAAGAGAAGGCATAGATCCTTTCCTAAGTATCATGAGTGTTGTCAATTATTTCAACTTGGAGATTCCTAACTTCTATGAGGGCATGCCTCAGCCAGTCCTTAGGGCTGGAAGAATTGCCTCAGTCACTCCTCAAAGAAAGGAAGAAAATTTTTGTGTAGGCCCAAAACTCACTAGTTATGGTCTTCTATTGAGTTCTTAGGCATGTCCTTATCTTTTTCTCTCTTTAGTGATTTACTAAGTGCTGATGCAAGTGATTTTTCCTGGTATTCACCTCATGGAAAGGTTAAAATTTAATCAGTTTGTAATGCCTAAAAGTCTACAAAAATTTTAAATTAGAATAATTTTCATTATTCTTAGATGAACATGGGTCCATTCCTATCTTTACTTACTTGACTCTTCTGCACTTGGGTTAACTACTTCATTGGTAGAACCTACCACACCCCCAAACCTATGAGGAGCAGTGTCCTCACTGATTCAAAGTGAGATGTGCAGCAGGTATAAAACACAGTAATGAACTAACAAAAACTACAAGAGAGAAAAGCATAACACATAACAAATAACATAAAAACAAACAAATAGAAATAAAGAAAGATAGATTGGAAACTAAATAAACAAAATAAAGAGCAGTGTTATTATACAGCTAAAGTATGTACAAAGTAGGTGGAAGTAAACTACACAAAAAAAATGACACACTACTTCCTAACTAAATACAAGTGCAAAATTTAATCATCAGAGTCCTTGGCCTCAGCCGGTGGTTCCTGGATTTCCTTCCCCTTTGCTTGCCTCAAAGTGGCAGCCTTAGACAGTGGTTTTTTGGAAGTAACTTTCCTAGGCTTGATTGAGCTTTTCCTTATTGGAGTGGGGGAAGGTTTTTGTGTAGGTTCCTTGATTTTGAGTCTAGGTTTGACGGGACTAGGACTCGTGGCATCCAAACCTGATTGTTGAAGAGGTACATCCGGGTTGAGTTCTGTAAAAAGAGCCTCAGCCATCTCCCGATCAGTTTGTGCATTTGCCCTCTTCTCTCAGGCTCCAATAGCTACTCCATAATCATAAGCACGCTCCTCAGTTAACCGTAGTTTCTCTTTCAGTTCCTTGATGACATCTTCCTGACTCTCTACTCAGTTCTTTGCTTCATTATATTAGACCATAATCTCCCGCCATCCTTTCTTGATTTCCTTTTTCCCTCAGTAGCCTAAGTTCTTCAAGGAGGGGCTACCGCACTATAGCTTTCAAGTCAGCCATGCCCTGGACTACATCTCTTTTTATGTAGGCATTGGCATTCATTGCTCTTATGAGGGTGAAGTAAGGGGGCATGGGGGTAGAAAAGATAGGATAGATGGGCAAATCAGCACTGGAAGAAGGGCCAGCCTGGAAAGGAAGGGGACTAGATGAGGATAGAGGTGGGGTGGAGGGTAGAGGGTCAGGTTCAGTTTGAGTGGAGGCTTCTCTAAAGGTGCTGAGAGAAGTATCAAGGAGTAAGAGCTGGTGAGGGTTAGGGATTGATGTAGGGACAGTTTATTATTGGGGCTGTTGGGTGAGAGTAGTTAAAGTTGCCTGGATGGATTGTAAAATGTTTGGGATGGAGGCAAGGTATGGTAAGGTGGAGTGGAGTGAATGAAGATTGGCCTCAATTGTGGCTTGGGTTTAGGTATTGGCCAACATTTGAGAGTGGAAGGAAAGTAAGAGGTGTAGGATTTGGGGTAAGAGGTTTGGTATGGTTTTGGGTGTAGGTTAGATAGGTGAAACCGGTTGGAAGCGAGATGTGGGTCTATGAGTGAAGGTAGTGGCCTGTGGTGGTTCATGTGGTGGGGTAAAGTGTGGGGGAGAGGTGAGTCGGGGAGAGGTGTATACTCAAGTTGATGTCTCCTAGGATAGTAGACATCATAGTGGAAAATTCCTCTCCTGAAAATGGCTCACTATCATGGAATAAGGGAATGGATTGGTCTACAGGCTCACTAGGGATAGATGCAAAAGGTGGGGAAGTCTCCATGGAATAATGTGGGGTTTCAAAGGTGTGGGCTTCAGATTCATAAGGTGTGGGTACCGGTTTTGGAATGGTAGTGGGTTCAAGGAGTGGAAGTGTTTGGGTTATATAGGTGGGTTGGGGTGCAGTAGGGGTTTTAGAAGTTTTCCTTTTCTTCTGGTGTGGGATCTTGATAGGTGGGCTAGGGTGGGCTAGAAAAATAAGTAGGGGGATAGTGGTTATTATGGTTGGTGGTAAGATTGGGGTAGTTAATGTTGTGGTGATTGGGGAGATAGGCTCAGGTAAGGGTACTGTGCTTATGAGGGGTTGTGATGTCTAGATGAAGGGTGGAGGGGGTGGGGAAATGGGTGTAGAGAAAGCTGAGGGCGAGGGGGTATGTGCTGGCAATGAGGTTGGGGGCTTGGCTAGCCAACAGGCCTCAATAATTCCTTCCTCTTCTTCCTCTTTCCCATCATTGTGCCACTGATACCCCATTATTTCTTTCCACTATTTTTGGGGTTCAGGGCCACTGTCTCCTCCTCCCTTTTGAAGGGGTACTTTCCAAACTGCAGCAAGGCAATGATTAGCCTGCAGTAGGGGAGGGCCTTAGGTTTTTTCTTTATCATTACCTTCTCACACAGATCTTTAATTCCCTCAAAAATTAATTTGGCTCCATCCAAGTAGTGATTTCTGTGAAATGAGAGGAGGGCATCAGCAATGGGGTACCTACTCTCCTGCTCATGACCAGAGCAATACACATTTTTCCTTAACACTGCATCCATGAGCCTGAGTTTGGGATTTAGGTCTCTCAATCTGATTGACTCTCCTGAGGCAGTGATTACTCCAGTTAATTCTTTTACAATTTCAATAATGGAGGCTGTTAAGGGGGGCCTAAACTCCACTTAGGGTTATACCCAGCTGGTATCCCTAGTATTGTTGCAATGTCTGCCTGGTTGAACAATATCTCAAAGTTATCAATTAAGACCAGCAGTGTTGGGTTCCCATTATCACCCATTTTTAACTTCATATTCTGATTGAATAATCTCACTATCCTTGGGAAAACCAGCTACACTGGGGGCCTCAACAGGGGCAGCAGAGATGCATTAGTCAGATACTCAATGGAGGCAGAGGTCTCTGGTAGTTCTTCAAAGTAGGTTTTTTCAAAAATGGTTTCAGCCTCCAGCGGAATTGCCGACACAAACTCAGAAGGGACCCTGAGGTATTCAGTATTCTCTTCCTCCGCAACCTCAGGGGCCACAGTCTTACCCTTTATCTATTTCTTCTTTGAAATTTTAGGGCTCTCAGTAGGTGGGTGCTTTCTGGCCCTCTTCTTTGGGGTAGATTTCTTCTTTTCCTTTAAAATTGTGGGGTCAACACTAGGTGAGGGCACCGCAGAGGTATCCACTGTGGAGGCCTTTGCAATCCTTGCAGATTTCCTAGTGGCCACTGGGCTGCTACTAGGAGCAGGGTTTAGCATAGCCGCCAATGTATTGATGAATTTTGAACTCTTGGCCATGGGTGCTCAGAAAAAAATTTCTTTCCTTTTTTTTTTTAAAATGAGGGTTCACAAATCTCGGAAAATGCAGAAGGCAATGAGTACACACAGAGAGTAAATGGAGATCGTACCATTTGAGAGCTAGGGTTCCACCTCAACATGTTTACAGTGGCTCAAATCCCCTCAAACCTTGTTCAAAGACTACGGAACGTGCTGGGGAACAAAATGGTAAGAGGAAAATGCTTAAGGTGGAGTGGCTTAAGGAGTAGAGAAGAAAGAAAGAATTGGGAGCTCTGGTTGAGTGCGTCAAAAACTAGGGCAAACAGATGAAATGAAGAAAATGAGGGGTTTCGCTGAGTTTATAGAGCAAATCTCACAATTCGCATAGTTGGTAATAGGTGCTCACGGAGTAGGATTTCCGCGCAGTTGGCTTTTAAGTCTGCGAGACGTTCTGTGCACTAAAGGGCAAACTACCTCACATTGAGAATCGTAGAGCTGACTCAATGGTGCTAGTGCGCGAGGCTCTGTGCTGCTTCGAAGAGTTACCGTGCGCAACTCTTGCGTAGAACAGCACTAAAGCCATGCTTCACATACAGATTTGGTTCGCGGACCAGAAGCAGCTCCGCGAGGTAATTTTTTACAGCCTTTGCTCATGCTTTTAGCATGCAAGGAAGCCCAGTGGTGGCTCGCGCAACAAATTTAAGCTTTCTTCAGCTCAGCGAGACAACATTTCTTCTCAATCTTTACTCTGTTAGCTCAGTGCAGCACATTGGTTAGTGCATCCATGTTGTTGTGCACCCTACCATTGTGCATGGGCACCAAACCTCAAATAGGCAATTCACTTCAATAATGAAACACATATGCCCATTTAAATCAACACATTCATCAACATTACAGGATTCTAAAGATAGTTTTTCATATCAAGTTCAAGAGCAGTTATGATGAGTGCACCTCAACCAATCATCCACAATCATGAACAGCAAATTCCAATGACAAAAATGCACATGTATCCAACACAAAATTCAAAAATAAACAGATAAAGTAAGACAAGCAAATTATCATAACACTAAAAATACCGCTGACGGAATTCTATAGAACACAAATCAAAACAGAATTTTCATACATATGGTACACTTATTACCAATGTTTGGATCACTGAGCACTAGCTTCCTCCTGAGTAGAGGATGCATCACCAATCATATACTGACCTTTCGGATTTGTTAGAGGTTGACTAGGCAATTTTCCTTCTTCCCTCCTATTTAGAGCATTACAAATCTGTCCCAGCTGATCCTCAATCTTTTTTATGCTCTATCCATGAGAATTGATAGTTTGTACCAAGCTCTCCAATTCTGCATTGAAGCCAGCATCTGCTCTTCAAATGAAGAGGATCTCAGTTCTTTGTGGGGGACAAAATAACCGGTTAGACTGTAAGGTAATGTAAAATTTTGCCTTGGTGGGTAACCTTGATTAAATTGGTGTTGGGGTCTATAAGGAGCTACCATTTGCTACTGCTGGGGTTGAGGATAAGAATCTTGTCTCCACCTCAGATTTGGATGGTTCCTCCATGAATACCCAATAGGCTGTTGCCCAAAGGTTTGAGCAGCATTGGCATACTCCATAATAATATCAGGAAATTGGTTGGCAGATGGACAATCATGAATAAAATGTGTGAGAGATTGACATATCAGACATGCTTCCTCCACCTGTGTAATCATCCAGGGCTGCATCATATTCATCAATTTGTCAAACTTCAAGCTCAGGTTGTCCACCTTTCTCTCCAGATCACCTTACACCTTTACTTCATATATTCCACCTCTAGGGGTGGCTTCTTTCACCATCTTAGCTGGAATCTGACTGTCATTGCATGACAGAGATTCCTGCTGCATGAAATTTTCCCCTATTATGTCAAATAGCTCCCATGCTTCCTCAGCTGTCTTGTAGAGGTAACTACCACCACAGGAAGCATCCATCATATCCCTGCTCTTGGTATTAATTCCTTAATAAAACACTTGGACAAGCTGCCACATTGGGATTTGGTGGTGGGGGCATTGTTTTAACATCTCCTGAAATCTTTCCCAAGCTTCAGAAAAATTCTCAGTTGAGGACTGAATGAATGACAAAATATTTGTCCTCATCTGGCTTGTTTTGTTCATGGGAAAAAACATAGCCAGGAATTTGGTTTGAAGGTCACTGCATGATTGTATGCTGTTAGCTGAGAGCTTTGATAGTCATGTGTTGGCTTTGTCCTTTAGTGAGAAAGGAAAACACCTCAATTTAGTGGCCTCAGGCCCCAAGCCAGCAATGTTGAAGATAGTGCAAAGTGCTAAAAATTGGTCGATATGCTTGTAGGGATCTTCTTTACTCAGCCCATAAAATGAAGGCAGCATACTGATGGTGGAGGATTTAATTTCATAGTTCCCCTCAACATAGGGAAACTGAATGCAAAAGGGGGAGGTATACTCCCCAGGTGCATTATATTCTTTTAATGTCCTCTACCTCTCAGCCATGATAGTTGGTTCAATTTCAATAGAAGGGCCTTATGGTGCGAGTCTAGGTCCAAGGATCCTTTCAACCTCAAGATTTGAAAGTTCTAGCTCAGGGTTTAAAGACCTTCTACCATGCATATACCCACACCCACAGTAAGTACAGAAAATGCTCACAAGCACACACAAAGAATATTTCAAACAAAAATCAGCAGCTACACAGATATACACTAAACAAATATAGGGAAGTAAGCATAAATAGACTGAGATTTAGGGGGAAGGAAGTGCAAACAAAGCTAGCTAGACTCCAGCTGCAACTTTAGCTTCTCCCTTCTTTTGTTGTCCATTTCTGCAAAATTTCACAAAGAATCAATAGTACTTTTATTCTAGATTAGTCACAACTATAAAGAATTGGTTAGTCTAAATTATAATACAACTTAGGTCTACTTAAAAGATCAATATTCCCAGACAACGGTGCCAAAAACTTGTTAGATTCCGTGCTCAGAATTTTGCTATTTTATTAAGAACAGTGGAGAGAATAAATCAAGAGTGGAGATGTGGAGATGGGTCATTACAGCAAGTCTAAAATACACATAGTCCTGCAAGATACAAGGTCCATTGTAGCAAGTTTTGATAAGTAAGAGTTTATCCCATAGAGAAATTGATAAAGAACCCAGAATGTGCTATAATAGTAGGCCTCCAGATCTGGCTACAGATCTGACAATCCAAAAGAAAGGGAGTTGGGTGTCACGACTACACTAAATTAATCCTAAAAATAGAGAAATAAAATGTAGCCCTATCCTAAAGAAAGGGTTAAGAGGAAGATGGTGGTAGTGTACGCCAAAATAAAATATAAAAATTATGAGAAGTAAGCAGGTTAAGCTAGAGTTAAAGCAATGATGTAACTCAGATTTAGTATGTCGATGTAGTGTTCCTTGCAGAGACGTTATTAAAAGCCTCAACAAGGTAAAAATATCTGATTTAACCCATGCCATTTGGGGAGTTCTTAGGGCTATACTCTGTCCACTCTAATGGTCACAGGGTATCCGATAGAGTCTGTCAAATCCCATTGGTTAAAATGGACATTGCCAATCTAACCCAGAGGAGTAGACTGATCATTCTCCCAGCAACTGGGGCAGATCTAGCCATTAATACTACTGCAGCACTATGTAATGCCAGTGCTACAAGCTCCCCAGATCTGCACACAGACCTGGCTGACATCTATAGGTATTCCAACCCATAAGATCCTAAGTGCTTTCCTAAGGCCAACTGCTTACTAGTGCCCACAAAAAGGACCATGCAACAGGTTGAATAAGGCTTTAGATTTAGCTGGTCATTGCTACAAACAGCCTGCAATGACTCAACCTTAAGCTATAATTACTACAAAGAGATTAGATCTAACATCTGATGTTGGCTAGGTAAAACAAAGGGGAGCCAATTCTTGTACAAACCTCCTCACAAGGCTCTAGAAGTTCATGTGCAAGGGAGAAGAATCCTTCTCAAACATGTGAATGGACACAACCTTAGGGCTATACTCTGTCCACTTGAATGGTCACAAGGTATCCTATTGGTCTGTCCATACCACAAGAGCTGAGAAAGAACATGAAAACTGTTGCAACTACCATGGTCCACAGGCTTTCGAGCTCCCTGGATCTCACTACAGATCCAGCATTGCTTTCCATGGGGCTATCAAATTAAAACAAATAAGATGGTAAACAATAGATCTACTAGAAACTGAATGGGCTAGTCCCAAATACATGAATCCTATAGACATCTAAAGAAACCATAAGATCTTTAGATTCAATTAAGCATTAAAACGACAATCCATTGGTGAACACAAAACTTATAATGAACTGTCTCCAGGCTACAGCCTATACACAACTGCTCATCCACAATCCCAATGTATACCAAAAACCTATTATAAACGGAGAATAAAACTAAACCTAGCTGCTTACAGGGGGGTTAGCCAGCAAGTGCTCGGCTAAGAGAGAAGAAAAATAAGAAAAAGAAATGATTAAACCCTAACCCTAGCCTACTGGAGTTCTCAGCCGACAGAGGATGAAGGAAAGATGAAAATAATAAACTCTAAATATAGCTTATATACTCTGTCAATAAGGCTTTAGCTCTGAAGAGATTAACCCTAATTTTTCCAACAGACGTGACACTGTTTCAACCCTTGGGTGCTTAGAGATATGCGCCTCAAAATCTGCACCTCAGGAAGTGTGCCCTAGCCTTGGGAAATTCCTAAAAAGTCCTTCAGTTAAAACTAAGAAGAAGATAACCTGAGCTTCACGGGGCTGGCATCTGCATTAGTTCATTCGTGCAGCTGTAGAGCCATCGCAGAGTTGCCTTTTACTGGTGAGAAGTTCTTACTCGTGCAGTCAATCTTCAGTTCATCGCATAGTTCCTTTGCACTGCCTTGCTGTCGCAGAGATGATCTGGAGCGCTAGGACTCTTCACGCAGATAGAGCTTCAGAACCTCTCTCTCGGAGTACTCTGAGGCGCTCCTTTTCGCAGTAATGCGATTAGGCTCAAGGTGTGCGAGCGTGAGAAAAGGTGATAGATTGTTCTTTGTGCATATGAACTTGCTATGTTCTGCACGCAGTTGGTTTGGGCTCGATCTTCGTGAGAGATTCACGAGGACAAATTCTGAGAGTTTTAAACCATGAGATCTTCGCGATATCTTTTCTGTTCTCCTCTTGACTGCGCGACCGATCTGCGGGAGGGAAACTTTCACTGCATCATTAGCTTTGCGAGGGGGATCGTCACCTCTGTGAGATGATTCTTTTGTCACTCTGATGCATTGCATTTGCGGCTATTGCAGCTTCCTCCATTCTCAGCTAACTTCTACCATCTGCTAGGCTTTTAGTCAATAATGGCCAGCAATTGAATCACCATGGTGAGAACTACCATGGTGTTCCATTAGACTTTGGCTCAACTGTCATCTTTATATGTATTCCCTCTCTTCTTTGGACCTATAAGCATGGACTTTGTATTAAGCTGCACAGATTATTGCTAACTACAAAACAGACTTAAAACATGATTATTATTGAGCTTCAAGGTCCAGTAAAGGCTAGGTTAAGAGGTGAAAAGTGATACTTTTCAGTGAATAATAGATTACGCACCTCAAAATAGGCGTGTAATTAGTTCTAACATTATTAGGACTAGGAAACTTGCTGAGCAAATCAACTGGTCGCCCACTAAGTCGGTGACCGACTAAAAGCAATTAAGTGCTGAGAAACTAGCGCGTAATTCAGTTAAATGCCTGAAATAGGGTGCTTAATTGAAGAAAAACCTATAAAAGCATTTTTTATTTTTGACCCAAGAAAAAATACGAAGGTGGTTGGACACAACACAAGAGAGAACAGATTTTTTTGGGATTCTGAAACCAGAAAACTCCGAGGACAAACCCATAGAGCAACCTAACCATGATTCCGAAATTCAAGCTTCGAATCTAAGAGATTTCTCTCCGCAACCCTGGTCCTAGGTAAAGACCTTAGTTTTAGACTTAGAATTTTTCTCTTAGTTTTAATTATAGTTTTTAATTTTCAGTCCGACACCGTACCACCCTTTTTTTTTAGACTGTAAATCTTTCATATCTGGTTCTAATTCTCCAAATTCAAAACCAGTCCTTAATCCGACGATCTAATTTATCGACCATAGGCTCTAATTTCGTTCTAAAATCTTAATCTATAGTCCTATCATTAATTTATGGTTCTAGGTCTTAGACTCTAGAACCAGTCCTTAATCATACATTCTGATTTTCTGATTTCAGACCCAAATTCAGCCTTAGAAATTCAAATTTTAATCTTAAATTCCTATTTTAATATCTCCAAAAATCATAAATATTAATTTTAGTGTCTATAATTTTATGTTCATAATTTAATTCATAATTATCACCCCAAAATTGACTCTGAAAAATCCAAAATACTATTTTACAGTCTGAAATTCAATTTATCTTCAATCTCAAATTTCTGGATCTTTACCAAGGGATCTTCCTGGAGGGCACTTAGTATAGTGGGCCCAAAACCCCTTTTTCCTTAGAATTTTAGAATTAATTAATTACTTTTTCTTATTTTTTTAGTATAATTAATTAGTAGATTTATTTTATTTCAGCATATTTAATTATTTAAGCTCATTTGATTTTAGTATGATTGATTAATTTCTTTAAATCAGATTTTAATTGATTAATTCTTTGCTTTAATTAGAATTTAGTATGATTAATTTTATTGCTTTAATTAGAGTTTTAGTATAGTTAATTGACTGCTTTAATTAGAATTTTAATAAAATTAGTTTATATTTTTTAATTAGATTTAATAAAATCAGCTTATTTATTTAATTAGATTTTAATAAAATTAATTCCTTTGCTTAAATCAAAGTTTAGAAAAATTAGTTTTCTTATTTCAATTAGAATTCTGGTAAGACTGTTATAATTACTTTAGTTAGAATTTCAATATAATTAGTATACATGATTTAATTAGAATTCCAATACAATTAGCATACTTGCCCAATTCGAATCTTAGTACAATTAGCATGCTCAAATTAAGTAGAGTTTCACTAGAACTATTACATGTGCACTCCTAGTACAATTAGGAAACCTGATCATAATTAGACTTCTAATAGAATTAGGAGACTAAAATTAATCGGACTTCTAGTAGTATTAGGGCACTAAATTAATTAGAATTCTAATAAGATTAGGAAATTAAGTTAATTAGACCCCTAATAGGATTATAATATTAGAATAGATCCACTCACTCTAATAAATTCATAGCTAAACTCATAGTAGAATCAGGGAAGTCTAAGCTCATCAGAACTATAATAATAACAGGAAATAAAAGAAAAATTAAACTATCTAAAATTACAAGAAAAGACATAGATGCTAACGTTCGCAGGTGGACGATTCAGTAAAGAAGTAACCCACACCCGCTCTCAAGTGTGATCATTGACATGTTGCAGCGTCGATAAATATCTACAGCTGATGATCGCACAAACTAGAAACCTTCCTAGAAAACCCTTTACTGTTAATATTCCAAACGCCGCATTGCTAGAGTCCACTTGGACAAAATTTGAGCCACTGATTCAACAAGGACCGAGAGGAACCCAGAGAAAGCATGATTTTTCTATCGAAAGCATCCTGCTAGCGCAAGAATGGTGAGTTTTGATTGAACCTAACATCTTTATTTTTTTTACTCTGACGTCTCCTCCAATGGCGGGGGAAGGGAAATGAGGATCGGGTGTTACTTATGCTTTTAAAAAAGGTTAGATAGGTCACTAGTCCTTTAATCAGATTGCCCGAGTGAGAAAAGGTGGGCGATAAATCGAAGGTCTTAAGGATATTCTAAAAATTGAAGGCGTACGACCAATGAATGGGTCGTGACGACTACGGGGGTGATAAGTATAACTATTTAACCACGGGATATGATGATCACAAGGCTAAGGGTAATATTTTCTAAGGTACATGGCATTCCAAGGGCTAGAGAGTTCTTTCCCATCTTGGTTCGCCAGTTTGTAGGCATTTCCAGGGTATGCAGCTGTTATGACATATGGGCCTTCCCAGTTCGATTTTAGTTTTCCTTTCGGATGGGCATATTTGAAAGGCATAATTTTCTTCAAGACTAATTCTCCAATATTAAAGGTTAGTTCAAGGACTTTCTTATCATAAGCCTTGGCCACTCTCCTTTGATATACCTGAGCGTGATTAGCTGCCCTTAGACGCATTTCATCGAGCTGTTCTAGCTGTGTGAGTAGGGCAATTCTCCTCTCGTCTAAGGATAGCTCATCATCGAGTTGAATCCGTAAGGATAATACTTGTATCTCATATGGTAGGACTACCTCCATCCTGTAGGTATGGAGGTAGGGAGTTTGGCCAGTGGCCATACAAATCGAGGTCCTTTAGGCTCAGAGTGCTTCTGGTAGTCGTTCAGGCCAGTCGGCTCCATTGCTTATTTCTACTATGCATTTTAGGATTTGAATCAATGTTTTATTCGTAGCTTCTGCCTGTCCATTGTCTTGAGGGTAGAATGGTGATGAGTGGCATAGATCGATTTCGAACTTCTTGCATAACTTTTTCGTCTTATTCGCGATGAACTGTAGTCTATTGTCAGTGACAAACATCCTGGGTACTCTAAATTGGTACTCTAAATCTGGTGATGATATTCTGAACAATAAACCTTACGAGTGTTGAAGTGGTGATTCTGACATAGGATTCAGCTTCTGCCCATTTTGTGTAGTATTCGGTTGCTGTAAGTATGAACGCATGCTTGTAAGTGTTTCCAGCGGTGTCTGTGAAAGGTCCAATGACATCTAAGGCCGACATCGAAAATGGAAATGGCGAGGTCATAGTATTGCAGGCAAGATTGGACGTAGAGGTGGCAATCTCTAATCATTGTCAGTCAGAAGTAGCCTTGTTGTGTAACTTGATCAGCGAGTCTCTATCTACCGAAATGGGTGCCGCAGGCATTGGCGTGTGCTTCTCAGATGATGTATAATCCTTCAACAGTCTTGACACATCATAGTAGTACTCCTTTAGGGAAGGCCTCTTTGTATAATGTTTCACCGAGTATGCAAAATCGGGCGCATTGGTTCCTTATAGTCTTTCATTCGATCTTCATGACATATTGAGGGACGTGTTGATGTTTCAACAAGTTCCAAATTTTGATATACCATGGTTGTCCATCGTCGATCGATGATTTTTCAAATCTGAACATAGCGACTTTCGCTTCTATTTTGATATGCTTTTTCAGAGTGATTGCTTCTTTCGATCCTGTACCTGTGGGGAGGATGGGTAATTCTCTCTTAACAATCCATGCTACCTCGTGGGTGGGTACTGTCAGCTTTTTGATGAAGAAGGACTTGGTGCTTTGCCCGATAGGTATTTGTATGACCGAGGCTAGCGTGGCTAAGGACTCTGTGAGCTCGTTTTCTATTCTAGGGATGTGCGTGAAAGAGATTCTTTTAAATTTCTTTACTAAATATTGAGCGATTTCTAGGTAAGCCATTATTCTCCTTCCCTTAGTTTTCCATTCTCCTATGGCTTGTGAAATTATGAGTTTGGAATCATCGATGGTTTTTAACTATTTAACACCTAATTGTAGAGTTGCTCGTAGTGCATCTATAAAGGCTTCATATTTTGCGACATTATTAGTGACAGGGAAATCTAGTTGAAAAGCTTAAGGTATGACAACTCCTTCTAGGTTTAGGAGGACTAACCCGATGCCTTTTCCTTTGTGATTTAGAGTGCCGTCAAAATAAAGGATCCATGACATCTTATCGGGCACTTCGTTATGAATCGTAAATAGGTCTTCGTCGAGAAAATCCACATGTATGGGTTCATCACTCTGTAGTGGGAGATCTACAAAGTAATCAGCGATTGCTTGTCCTTTAATCAATTTCTGTATGACATAAGTGATGTAGAATTCTTGCAATAACATATGCTAGTGAGCGATCTTTCCTGATGTTACGGCCTTTTCAAATACATACTTCAGAGGGTCCATTCGGGCTAGCACTAGTATTTTATGTGCTCCGAAGTAGTGTCGTAATTTAACTGATATTTCTTAGCTCTTCATAACACCAGTCGGAGGGCTTCAACATGTCCTACTATTAGGATATTTTAGATGCTTGCTGCTAACTTTATTTAAAACAATGATAAGAATGGGGTTAGTGAAAATAAATCAAAGGTGGATTGAAAACTACAGAGCAGCAAGCCTAAGTATGCACAGACCTGTAAGATACAGGGCCTGTTGTAGGAAGTTTTAATAAGTAAGAGTTTATCCTACAGGGAAAATTGATCTAAAGCTCCAAGGGAGCTTTCTTTAGTAGGCACTCCAGATCTGACTACAGATTTGGCAATCCTAAATGGAAGGGGATTTAAGATCACTATTGTCTACATCCTAAGGTAACCTAATGCCTAAACTACAGAAATAGTTGAGAAGAATGATGGAGTGTGAGATAATAAATATAAAAGGGTGAGAAGTAAGCTATTAGGTACAAATCTGATGGGTTTTATAACTCAGACTCAGATCTGCTGCTATAGAAATCCTATCCAATGGCAACATTATCACCAAAGAGGAGAAAGGATCCAACTCACCCCTATGCCATGATCCAATCCCTTATGGCTATAACCTGTCCACTTAAATGGTCATAGACTATCCAATAGGAGAACCACAGTCCAGAGATGGGTCAGAACAAGTTTATCATTGTAGGCACTACTTCTTCCAGGCTACCAGCTCAAGAATCCATAGGAACCTCAACCTCTAAAGTTTTGTGTGTGGAGCTAGGCCTGCAATGTGCACTAGCCTAGAACCACAAGACCAGTAAGAGTTTGAGTACTAGCTTTTAGGCCTAGCTGTTCACTGCTTAAGAAAGATAGCAGTGATCCAGTCACAAGCCTACAATCTCTATAGCCAGATCAAATCTGCCATCTAATGGTGGGTCTATACAAATACAGGGGAGTCTGTCTCTGCACAATCTCTCACAAGGCTACAAGTACAAGTGCAGAGAAGAAGAATCTGTCTTAGATCTGTGGATTGGCCACACCTTAGGGCTATAACCTATCCACTTGAATTGTCACAAACTATCCACATAGGCTATCCTCCTCACAGAGGTCTGAGACAGAACAAGAAGATTACTGCCACCACCATGTTCACAAAGCTACCAGCTCAGGCTCCCATGGGGATTTAGATTTAGTGAATCCTGTGGTGGGGCATAGGCCTGCAATGTGCCTAGCCTGGGCACACAGGTCACTTGGATCTAAATAAATCCTTAAAAACAATCCTCCATTGCTTACAATGCAACATAGCAATGGAGGATTGTTGACAAGTGAAAAATACCATTTTTCACCCCTGAACTTGAGTCTTGATAGACCTTTGAGAGAACTAAATAAGTGTTTTAAGTGCTTATGTTGCAGCTAACAATAAAGACAGGCTTAACCATAAAACTAGCTTAAAACTGCCAATAAGATGACAATCCATGTCAATCCAAAGGAAGAAAGTGAAGAAACAACCTCATCAGCTGTTGAAAGGTCTGAATAGAAGAAGCAAAGACCTAGAAGAGAAGTATGGAACAATTCGAACAGAAAAATGCACTACAGAGTCCTTTTCGCAAAGAACCTGAAACTCTGCGAAAAGGAATAAAACTCCGTAGTATTCAAGAGCATCCGAACTGCTCAAGAGAGGATTGAACTTTAAAAGAAGAAAACACAATTCAACAGAACCGAACATTGCAAAGAGCTCAGAGTCACAACACTTTGCGAAAAGGCCCCTAAGTCGTAAGCGAAGAGGCATTCGAGATTCGCAGCCTTTAACAAGGGCAATTCAAGAATGTTGCACGCTCCAATGCATTTTAAAACCTAGGGACATTCCGGAGGGTTCTAAGCATGAAGCGAAGGAATATTCCACCCACGTGAGCACCTAGAGAGGAATAACTTGGCGGGAACTTCTAGAAACTCTAACAAACTTTCAAAATGCATAATGTAATTGATGCCTTTTTCACGATTGGTGAACCGGAT
The DNA here is from genome assembly GCA_021018995.1 of Chloranthus sessilifolius. Lineage (NCBI taxonomy): Eukaryota > Viridiplantae > Streptophyta > Magnoliopsida > Chloranthales > Chloranthaceae > Chloranthus > Chloranthus sessilifolius. The sequence continues at coordinate 54,681,936 of CM037593.1, read as the reverse complement.
CGAGAATTCGATTGGCGGAAACAGATCTAGATCCCCGTGCTCGACTACCATTGGTCAATACAGATCTGAGAACCTCTAATTGGTTGATACACATTTAAGCTGGACCTGGGGAAAGCTATAAATAGACGAAGCATTTGCCCAATTGGGGCATCCAGATTTTGAGTTTCATTTCTAATCCCCCATTTCCCAGCCAGACAGCTTGTCTGCAATCCTTGTAATAGCCTACTTTGTACTTGCATTTGAGAGCTGTGTGATACTGCTGTAACTCAAAGGAGAGTTTGCATCCAAGACTGCAAATCCGAGAGCTGTTAAGTCGTGCTCTGTAAATTGTAAAGATGAATTTTAAAAGGTTGCTGTAAACTATGCATTCTCCATTGGACTCATGTCAAGGGTTCCCTCTGATCTCCTCAGTACATTAGACTCCTTTAGATTCATTGTTTTGCATGCAATTTCCCTTGATTCATTAATCCTGTGAGAATTAGTGTTTGTAACCTAGTCTCTTACAGCATTTGTAGTGATGTTTCTTGTTCTGAATTGAGGATTTGGATTAAAGACTATTGGATGGTTTGTGGCCATTAAAGTGGACAGACCATAGCCATAAGTGTAAGCCTAATCCTTGAATTAGATTTATCTCTCTTACATCTGTGCTTGTAGCCAGATGAAGATTGGATCACCTCTGTTGAGCTGCAGTTATTCTCATTAGGTTTCAAAGACCAAATCAGATTTAGATATTACTTCTCCATCTTTGTTTCAATCATTCCCCCAACTCGGATCTGGATCATTTAGTTTAAATTTTTCTTTGTTTTTAGTTAGTTAAACGTGACAAATTCAAACCTCTCATCTTATCAGTTTTCTAGATAGGATAAGAAGCCAGATCTGGTAGCTCAGATCTGGAGGTTTATCTTACATTTTAGACAAATTCTCTGTGGACGATCTTTCACTCACTTACTTTTAAAACTTGCTACAATTGGCCCTGATCTTGCAGGCTAATTCTCTTCTAACTGTCTTTGATATTTCTTTATTTTTTTATATAGTCTAGAGCCACTTTGTAATTTAGCGCACTATAACTGTTTTCAAAACACACATAAATCAAGCACACTAAGAAGCAACAACAAGTTTTTGGCGCCGTTGCCGGGGAATTTGTTCTAAAATAGGTAGACCTAAGTTTTTACCTTTATTTTTTTATATCATTACTAAACTATTCTATTGTTTATACCTGTGCAGTTATTCATGTCCAATTTTTGAAGAAGGGAAACTACTTAAAAAGGAATTCTGAAGGTTTCTTTGTGAATAATCAGATTTTTTTGTTAGTTGTATGTTTGGTAGGAGGACTCTACGAGATTGTCCCCTTTGAATTTAAGTTGAAAGGCTACTACGAACCAAACAAACAACACAAAATTCTGCTACTATGGGTGAAGAACCTCGACTTTTGAGGGATTACTTTGCACCTGGTGCTTACAATTCTCCCTTTTGCATTCAATTTCCTACTGTTGAAGGAAATTATGAGATCAAATCATCAACTATCCAAATGCTTCCTTCCTTCCATGGGTTGAGTAAGGAAGGCCCATACAAACATGTGGATGAATTCTTGGCTCTTTGCACCACATTCAACATAGCTGGACTTGGTCCAGAAGCAACCAAGCTTAGGCTCTTTCCTTTTTCATTAAAGGATAAAGAGCATGGTTATCTATGTTAGCACCAAATAGTATCACTTCTTGGAATGATTTGCAATGTCAATTTTTAGCCAAATATTTCCCAATGTCTAAAACAAGTCAATTGAGACAAAGTATCATTTCCTTCTCACAAAACTCAACTGAAACTTTCCATGAAGCATGGGAACGATTTAAGGAACTTTTAAGGCAATGTCCTCATCATCAAATTCCCAGATGGCAGCTGGTTCAAAGCTTCTATCAAGGAATTGATCAAAAAGGCAAAAATATGGTGGATGCCTCCTGTGGAGGCACTTACTTGCAAAAAACAGTTGAGGAGGTTTGGGACTTGTTTGAAGTAATTGGTAAAAACTCACCTCAACAGGAATCTCTGTCAAGAGATATTAAAAATCCTGCTAGGTTGAACAATCACCAACCCACAAAAGGGAAGATCTATGAGGTGAATGAGTTGGAAAGAAAGATGGACAATCTAACCACAAAGTTTGATAGATTGATGGACTCACTTAAAAATCTAAATGTTTCAAGAGTAGAGGAGGCATGTCTGATATGCCAATCCCCTACTCATTCAATTGACTAATGTCCTGCTGCATCACAGTTCCTAGATTTAATGGTGGAACAAACTCATGCTGCTCAATCATTTGGACAGATGCAGTCAAATGAATATCCATGGAGAGGACATCCCAATTTGAGGTGGAACCAAGGGAATTACCAATCCCAAAACCAGCAACAACCAAAGAATCAAATGCCTTTCAAAACTGCACAGCCTTATCAGCAGAATTTTTATGTCAAACCAAACTTTCGACCCATTCCACAACAACATGCGTGATGCGATTCAAACCCCTCCAGGTCCCTTTCTTTTGAAGATCAAGTCCTAAATTCACTTTAGAATTTAGGATCTTTAACTCAGACTGTGAACTTTCACAGCCAGAGCATAAAGAAGATTGAAGAAACATTGGGACAGCTTTCAAATACTTTGGCAAAAAGAGAGAAAGGAAAGTTATCCAACCAACCTTTGAATAATCCCAAAGGACAATTCATGGTTGGAGAAGCTTCTAATTCACATGAAGAAGTAAAAACTGTCACCACTTTGAGAAGTGGAAAAATGATAGATAATAAAGTGGGTACTGAAAAAGAAAGAAATGAGGAAGAGGATAAAGATATGCAGCAAGAGCAGCATAGTGATAGCAGTGGGGTTGCTGAAGTACCTCAGAAAAACCAAAAAAATGAAAAATAGAAAATTCAAAAAATTTCTGAAAATACTTCTAAAGCTGTAGATGAAAGATTAGTTCCTCATTTATCATTTCCTCATGCAATGAAATCTGTATCCCCTTTTGATAAAGGGAACACAAAAATACATGACATGATGGAGACTTTCAAGCAAGTCAAGATAAATTTACCTTTGCTTAAGGCAATCAAACAAATTCCAGCATATGCAAAATTTTTGAAAGATGTTTGCACTCACAAAAGACAGTCTAGGATACAGTTGTCCAAGAAGGTCTTTGTTGTGGAAAGAATTAACCAGGTGTTATCCATTGCTACACCTCCTAAACTTCAAGATCCTGGAATCCCCATAATCCCTTGCATTATTGGGGAGCATACCATTGAAAAGGCTTTATTAGATCTGGGTGCTAGTGTCAACCTACTTCCATATTCTGTATATGAGAAACTAGGTTTGGGAGAATTAAAACCCACTCATGTGGTGTTACAACTAGCAGACAGATCTGAAAGAAAGCCGATGAGGGATGATTGAAGATGTATTGGTGGGAGTAGATAAATTCTTCTATCCTGCTGATTTTCTAGTTTTGGATATGGAACCAACCAAAAGCAAAACTTCCATCCCTGTCATATTGGGAAGACCATTCCTGGCTACAGCAAATGCTTGCATTCAATGTAGGTCTGGTATTATGGAAATCTCATTTGGAAACATGAAGGTAAAATTAAATGTTTATAATGCAGTCACACAGCCTCAATTCAGCTCTGAAGAATGTTTTCATGTTGATCTATTGGATGAACTTATGGAAGGGACTTTACAACAATTTTTGCAGGGTGAAGACTTCACCACAGATGTTAAAGATGCTTGGGGATATGCTGAAAAAGAAGCAAGTTGTATCTCAAATTCTGAGGAAATAAATGTTGTGCAAGGAACTCTTAATCAATCAGCAAGTTTCTCTTCTTGGAAACCTGCTACTCTCCCCCTTCTCCAAACGTCTAAGGTACCTTTGTTACCTTCTTTTCTCAGCCCACCTGATTTAGAACTAAAGTAGCTACCAAAAAATTTGAAGTATGTGTTCTTAGGTAATCATAAATCATTGTCTGCCATTATTTCTTCCTCTCTCACAAAGGAGCAAGAGGAAGAGTTGCTGATACTCTTGAAAGAATATAAAAGGGCAATTGGCTGGACTATTACTGATTTGGGAGGAATCAGTCCAGCTGTTTGCATGCACAAAATCCATTTGCAAGAAGATGCAAAGCCTTCTAGGGAAATGCAAAGGAGACTGAACCCTCATATGCAAGAAGTGGTCATGAAAGAGGTTGTTAAATTGTTGGATGCAGGGGTCATTTACCCCATTTCAGATTCAGCTTGGGTGGCACCCACACAGGTGGTACCTAAGAAATCTAGAATCACTGTTGTAACCTCAGATTCTGGTGAGCTTATGTCAACCAGACAAACAACTGGATGGAAGTACATTGATTACAGAAAATTAAATGCAATGACCAGAAAAGACCATTTCCCCCTCCCATTCATTGATCAGATTTTAGATAAGCTAGCAGGAAAAGCTTATTACTGTTTTCTTGATGGTTACTCTGGTTACAACCAGATTCCTGTGTACCCACAAGATCAGGAAAAGACCACATTCACTTGCCCTTTTGTCACTTTTTCCTATAGGAGAATGCCTTTTGGTCTTTGTAATGCTCCTGCTACCTTCCAAAAATGCATGTATGCCATTTTTTCTGATATGATTGACCAATTTATGGAGATTTTTATGGATGATTTTTCAATCTATGGCGACAGTTTTTCCCAGTGTTTACACCATCTCAAATTGGTACTACAAAGATGTGAAGAAACCAATCTGGTTTTGAGCTGGGAAAAGAGCCATTTCATGGTCACCCAGGGCATTGTCCTTGGCCATGTTGTTTCCCACAAGGGCATTGAGGTGGACAAAGCAAAAATTGAGTTAATTGCACATTTACCACCTCCCAAAACTGTTAAACAAATCAGAAGTTTCCTAGGACATCTTTGGATTTCTGAGAAGGTTCATCAAGGACTTCAGTAAAATAACCAAACCTCTTTGTCATTTGCTGTGTCAAGATGTCCCTTTTGTTTTCAATAATGAATGCATGAAGGCTTTTGAATTCCTAAAAAACTGTTTGATTTCAGCTCCAATATTGCAGTCTCTAGATTATTCATTACCTTTTGAACTGATGTGTGATGCATCAGATTATGCTTTGGGAGCTGTCCTTGGACAGAGAAAAGAAAAGTTGCCTCATGTCATAGCTTATGCCAGTAGATCAATGATTGATGCACAGCTCAATTACACAACAACTGAAAAGGAGCTGCTGGCAATTGTTTTTGCTTTAGAAAATTCAGGTCATATGTCTTGGGTTCACAAATAGTGGTGTTCACTGACCACTCTGCTTTGAAATACCTTCTGTCTAAGAAGGACACCAAACCAAGATTAATCAGGTGGATTCTCCTATTACAGGAACTTGATTTACAGATCAAAGATAAAAAGGGGGTGGAGAATGTGGTGGCTGATCACCTGTCTAGAATTTTAACTGCTGAGATTGATAGGCTGCCTATCAATGAATCTTTCCCTGATGAGCAACTTTTTGCCATTAGTGTACACACTCCTTGGTTTGCAAACATAGTCAACTTTTTGGCTACTAGAAGAATTCCTCAACATTGGAATAGAATGGATAAAGATCTTTTCTTCTCAAAGGTTAACCACTTCATATGGGAGGATCCTTATCTGTTTAAGAGTTGTGCAGATCAAATAATAAGGAAATGTGTCCCTGACCAAGAATTTCATAGAATACTTTCTATGTGTCATGAACAGGCCTGTGGAGGTCATTTTAGTGGGAACAAAACTGCTGCAAAAGTTTTGCAGTGTAGATTTTATTGGCCTACACTTTTCAAGGATGCCCTGCAGCATTGTAAGTCCTGCCAGAACTGTCAGAAATTAAGAAACTCAATGCCTTTACAGCCTATTTTGATAGTAGAATTGTTTGATGTTTGGGGGATAGACTTCATGGGTCCTTTCCCTCCTTCCAATGGGAATAACTTCATTTTAGTAGCTGTGAATTATGTATCCAAATGGATTGAAGCCACAGCTACTAAAACAAATGATCACAAAGTGGTTCTGAAATTTCTTAAGGATCACATTTTTCCAGGTTTGGTTTTCCCAGAGCCATTATCAATGATGGGGGAAGCCATTTTTGTAATAGACATTTTGAAACTTTGTTGAAGAAATACTCTGTGACTCATAGAGTAGCCACTCCATATCATCCACAAACCAATGGACAAGTGGAGATTTCCAATAGAGAAATCAAACATATTTTGGAAAAGACTGTGAAGAAGGACAGAAAGGATTGGTCCTTTAAGCTGAATGATGCATTGTGGGCATATAGGACAGCCTATAAAACCCCAATTGGTATGTCCCCATTTAGGTTGGTCTATGGTAAAGCATGCCATTTACCAGTAGAGTTAGAATATAAAGCTTTTTGGGCCATTAAAACATTGAACATGGATCTAACTACTGCTGGTAATCACAGGAAACTGCAACTTGCTGAGTTAGAAGAACTGCGAATGGATGCATACACAAATTCAAGATTGTATAAAGAGAAAGTCAAAACTTTTAATGATAAAAATTTATTGAGAAAAGAGTTCACAGCTGGTTCTAAGGTATGGTTATTTAACTCAAAGCTCAAGTTTTTCCCAGGAAAATTGAGATCCAGATGGAAAGGGCCATACACTGTCATTTAGGCAGCCCCTTCAGGAGCTGTTGACATCCTTGATCCAAGTAATGGAAGAATCATAAAGGTAAATGGTCAGAGGCTCAAACCATGCATTGAAAATACCCAGGAACCTATGCTGCCCATCTATCATCACGAATCTCCAAAAATCTGATGGTAGAAAACTGTACATTATGTTTGTATATCATAGTTTTTGTTTATTTTCTCTGTTTCTGCTTTTATCTCTTTTCGCATAGTTTAAACATGCTCAAAGTTAAGTCGCAAAGTAATAATTCTCTTTTCGCAAAGTCCAATTTACTTTTCGAATAGACTCTGGATCTGTGAGGAACTGCTCGAAAGCAAGGATTTGCTTTTCGAATAGTTGGTGCTGAAGCCATTTTCTTTTCAAAAAGATAGTTCTGATGCTAATTCCTTTGCGAAATAATGTTTCTGAAGCTGTTAACTTGTCGAATGGTACTGATGCCATTCACAATTGTAAAAAGGTCTCTTTTGGAACTTTTCAAAAACTTAAAGGCACTTTGCGATATTAACTTTGAGTATATTTAAACCCTTTCGACAGTGGGGTTTCATTTCAAACCTCTCTGCAGAGCGACTCTTTCCACTGAAACCCTACTTCGTTCTTTCCTTGCACTATTTAAGAAGCTTACTACACTTTTGTCTCTGTTGTTCGACCATTTGCGTTTGCAGAGAAGGATTTCAGCTTTTAATCTGGGGGATTTCTGCAAGCAAACAACTCGTTCAAACATAAACCCTAGATCTCGGTATTTCTCTGCCCATTCTCTCTGGTTAGCATTTAGTAATTTGATTCTGTCAAGATCTATTTTGGGCATTTTTATACATCAATCTAGAATGGGAAAAGCAGAGAAATCATTGGCTGCTATGTTCCCCAAATCCTCTGCTAAGAAAGTGAGCAAATCGACCCCAAAAGCAAAAGGAAAAGCCAAAACTTTAGCTAAACGGAAACTATCTATGGATAAAGCAGATAGGGTGGAGAAAGGAAAGAAAATTAGACATGAGGAACCCATCCCTGCTACTACTAGCCCTGAGCCTAAGCTTCCTCCTCTGCCCATTCATTTGGTCTTACCTAACCCCTTCATTGAAGCTCAAAAACTAATACCTGAGCTGATGGTGGACGAAACTTTTTTCGTCACCAATTCAGATTGCTTACCATCCTTAAGATACATTAGAGAGGCTTCACTAAGCAATATCCTTACCCCCTTGCCAGAGAAAATTTACCCAAGAATGGTGAAGTTATGGTACCAAAACCTAATCAAGGTCACTGAAAGAGATGCTGATGTCCCTACCCTAGTCATTTTCATTGATAATTGCGATCTTACTGTGACATTTGAAGACATAGGGAATGCTTTAGGGATACCATTCCAATTTGATCCCTCTAGTCCTTTGGCTGCTCGATGACCTCCTTTAGAGAGATGGCTGCACATTTAACCCAGGGTATTGTGGGCACTGGGCAGTCCATCATGAGAAGAGACCTTGCCCCCCAATTTCTATTAATGGATTCCATTTTAAGGGGAAGCTTCTTTGTCACTGGGCACAGCCAAGAGAGGAGAACAATTTTAGAGGCCCTCTTTCATTTCTCCAAGGGGCAGTTTTTCAATGCCCCTATGCTAATTTTTGAAGCCATGGCTGACATTAGTGCCAAGTTGAAAAAGGAGCAGAAGCTAGCTGGCCTACCATTTGGCAGATTGATCACAGCCCTCCTCAGAGCCAAATTTGACATTGATAGTGAGGATCCATTTGAAGTCATTACCCCTCACAATTTTGGGAAAAAGGCTTGGACTACAAGCCAGGCTATGCTAAGAAGGATGAGAGAGGCAGGTGAACCTACACATGCCCCTGCTGCTGCACCTGTACCTGCAACTGTGAGTGAACCTATCCCTGCAGCTGTGAGTGAGCCAGAACCCATCCCCACAGATGAGCCTGCACCTGAACCCATCCTTGCAACTGAAAGAGAGCCTGCACCTGAGCCTGCCCCTTCAATTTTGCCAGATCCAATTTTGTCTGAATCAACTTTGCCAGATCCAGTTTTGCCAACTCCTGTGGTGACCACTCTTAGTTGCACCACTTGAACCAACTCACTTTCCTGTGGTGACCAGCTCCTTAGATGCACCCATTGTTGATAAAATCCTTCCTTTGGTGACCAGCTCTTGTGCACCTACTCTGAGGCGTTGGCCTTGCACCCTACTCCCTACTCCATACGACATTTCACCTATCCCAATGTCCCATCTCCCACACCTCCATCATTCCAATTGTGGATTCCCTCTACACCACCCACTCCAACCATTCTCACACCACCAATTTTACCCTCCAATGCCCAGGTTTTAGAGAAGTTAGCTGCACATTTTATTGCCCCATCTCCCTGCACTCCTATGCTCCAAAGCCCCTCACCTTCCCCTTCTCATTCACACACAGGTCTCCCATACACTGAACTGCGCCCTTCACTCTGAGGCCTACTCTTTGTTAATGGGTTCTATTTTTGAATCCATGGAACTTGAACCTACCCTATACCTGCTCCTCATCACTTCACTCACTTCCCTACCTCTCCTTCACCATTGCACCTCCACCCTCCACATCAGTTGTCCCAGTCCATGCCATGCCCACCTCTCCCACACCTGCATCCATTTCCCAAATTCTTACCTACCTCCAATCCATCCAAGCCCAACTCCAAATCAACACAGACAACACCAGAACCAATGAACTGCCCAAACCTTAGCTTCCACATCCCAAACAACCACCATTACCCTCAGACCTATTGTTGATTCCCAGTGCCACCCAAATCTGACCCGGAGATATTATTGGTTAATCGACCACCCCCACCACTACCCTCGCCCATGCAACACAAATCAACTCAAGTCCCTTGGTTGCATCCCCTCCACTACTCCCCATTTTCTCTGGGCAAGCCACTCAGACAGACCTTGCTGACAACCTTCTTGACACTTCTTCCCCCCCTCCCACAGCTGGGACACCTTTGCTCCCCTACCATTCCATTCCCTCCCCGACACGCCACCTCATCAAAGCCATGGAAGATAATCCCTATATCCGCAGAGATGTTCAAAAGGCTAGCTGATTTACAAGCTTACATCCGTACTTTATGAAAACCAGATTAAGTTGGAGATCTTTATGAAATTTGAAAGAGAGAAAATGAAGGACTCTTTGGGTCAAACATTTCACCGGTGAGGTGAAAGCAACACAAGGTGTCCTTGTTGCAAGCCCAACTTGACCAAGAAAAATTGAAGACCACTAGCCTTAGCAAATACCTTGGCCTCACCAAAAAGATCAAATCTGAGGAGTATACTGAGCTACAAAACACCATTCCGGAGAAAGCTCAATCAAGTTCGGACTCCAACACTGACTCTAGCTCTGATTCTGACAGTGACTCCAGTTCGGAGCCACTTGAACCAACCTATGATACAGATTTTGACCCCAGTTATTAGCTCTCATTGTACTTTTTGTGTTATAAAGTTGTAATAGAAAATTCTATTTTGTGTATACTACTGTGCATTTCTGTCTGTCTTCTTGCCATCATTACTTTTGTTGTTTTTCTTTCTTGCATATATTTTTCCTCTGTTTTGGACGAAATGGACCTGCTACCCTTTGGTTTGGGGGTGTGACAGAAATAGCAATAATCAATAAAGGAGTTAACATCAGTACAGTTTTGGATCAGCAATTTTTTTTTATATATTTTTCACACCTGTTGTTTTGAAATATATTAAGAAGTTAAAAAAAAAAAAAAAAAAACTCTTTAAAATTACTTTCCTGTGTAATTCTAAAAGACTTTCATGAAGTAAATGTCAGGAAATTTCCAAAAGAAAATTGATGTTTTAGTAAACCTAAAATGAAGGAAAACAGTGAAGATATACCTCAAGAAGTTGATATAAAACCACACCCAGTGAGGTTTGGGCCTGAAATGTATTCTTTGGAGGTATGCTTTGGCAATCTTTTCTGCTTTTGGGACTATGTGAATCTGCTTACTTACACTAGAAGTTACACATATCCAAATCAAAATAATTTGATAGCACTCATGATATTAAAGACATGATGTAAGGCCTCCTTTTGGACAGTTTGAACCTTACAAAGCCCCACCTTTTGAAACTGCCCTTGATACACACCATTTGAGCTAAATAAATCTATGATTCCTTTGAAATCTCCCCCAATAAACCTCATCAACCTCATTTAGCCTAACCCTACCCCGAGAAGGCAGAAGATAAAGGGAAGGAAGCTGAGGAAGGAGAATTGAGTAACAATTTAATAGCAAAAGAAGGGTGAAAGTTGAAGGCAATGATGAAACAGCAGAGGGAATGTGGCATGCAGTCAATGCTAATTCGAAAAAGAAAAGAAAAATATTTGAGCAAAACAAAAGAAAGAAGGCATTTTCATTGGAAGTTTGAAAAAGAAAGAGAAAAAGATGGCCACTTTGGCTCTGGAAATTCAAAAGAAGCAGATGAAACTATGTTGTAGAAGAGTGGGTTTGTATATAACCTCCTGACCTTGACTGACTTCTCAAATATGAACACCATTCCAACCCTTTTGAGAAATTTCACCCACAAGCCATAATAAAACCCAAGTAAAAGTCCTTACTGATCAATGATGGATTGAGCTATCACATAGAGATAAGAATTTGTGTAATCTATGGTGAAAGGAGCAGTGAATTTATAACTAAAAGCAATGCCTATGCTCCTGCTTACAGTCCTATTTGAGGACTGTAACTGCTCTTGAGCTGTGTGAAATAGTACAACCCTCTCATTTGCTTATTGAGTGAAAATCCTGGTGAGAATGGGGTTTAAAATCAACTTATTAGGGCAACATCGAAGTTGGATTCCTAAATCAAAGGCTAGTTGTTCGTTAATTTTCCTTGTAAATGGCCTCTGACATAAATCGACTAAGTAGCAACAAGAATTACTATAGAATTTTAGTTTTAAACTGATATCTTTCTTGAAAAACCTTCTTACAAAATAACTGATGCTGGTGTAAATAATCAATTGAGGAAAGTGGCTGTAACAAAACTGCAGTGATCTTAACTAACTTATTGAAGAAGTTTGTGGGTACCTTCACTGAAAACCCTCAGGAGACTTCACTCCTCCACTAGGGATCACCTAGGGGTTTAAAAGGCTTGTTGCATATCCTAAATGCAACTGTGCTCCCTACAAAAGTGGCTCTTTACTTTGTTTTTTTTGTTGTTTTTTTATTTTTTCTTTGCTTAGGGACTAGCAAAGCTTAGGTCTGGGGGTGTGTTGACAAGTGAAAAATACCATTTTTCACCCCTGAACTTGAGTCTTGATAGACCTTTGAGAGAACTAAATAAGTGTTTTAAGTGCTTATGTTGCAGCTAACAATAAAGACAGGCTTAACCATAAAAGCAGCTTAAAAGTGCCAATAAGATGACAATCCATGCCAATCCAAAGGAAGAAAGTGAAGAAACAACCTCATCAGCTGTTGAAAGGTCTGAATAGAAGAAGCAAAGACCTGGAAGAGAAGTATGGAACAATTGAGTAAAATGCACTCTGAGTCCTTTTCGCAAAGAACCTGAAACTCTGTGAAAAGGAATAAAACTCCAGGCGTAGCATTCGAAGAGCATCTGAACTGTTCGAAGAGAGGATTGAACTTTGAGAAAAGAAGAAAACACAATTCGAACAGAACCAGAACATTGCGAAAAGAGCTTCAGGAGTCACAACACTTTGCGAAAAGGCCCCTAAGCTGTGCGAAGAGGCATTCTGGAGAATCGCAACTTTAACAAGGGCAATTCAAGTCATTGCATCGTCCCAATGCATTTTAAAATCGACGGTCATTCCAGAGGGTTCTAAGCATGAAGCGAAGGAATATTCCACCCCACGTGAGCACCTAGAGAGGGAATAACTTGGCGGGAACTTCTAGAAACTCTAACAAACTTTCAAAATGCATAATAGAATTGATGCCTTTTTCACCTGATTGGCGTAACTGCATCGAGGAATTCGATTGGCGTAACAATCGATCCCTGTGCTCGACTACCATTGGTCAATACAGATCTGAGAACCTCTGATTGATTGATACACATCTGAGCTGGACCTGGGGAAAGCTATAAATAGATGAAGCATTTGCCCAATTGGGGCATCCAGATTTTGAGTTTCATTTCTAATCCCCATTTCCCAGACGACATACGCAATCCTTGTAATAGCCTACTTTGTACTTGCATTTGAGAGCTGTGAGATACTGCTGTAACTCAAAGGAGAGTTTGCATCCAAGACTGCAAATCCGAGAGCTGTTAAGCCGTGCTCTGTAAATTGTAAAGATGAATTTTAAAAGGTTGTTGTAAACTATGCATTCTCCATTGGACTCATGTCAAGGGTTCCCTCTGATCTCCTCAGTACATTAGACTCCTTTAGATTCATTGTTTTGCATGCAATTTCCCTTGATTCATTAATCCTGTGAGAATTAGTGTTTGTAACCTAGTCTCTTACAGCATTTGTAGTGATGTTTCTTGTTCTGAATTGAGGATTTGGATTAAAGACTATTGGATGGTTTGTGGCCATTAAAGTGGACAGACCATAGCCATAAGTGTAAGCCTAATCCTTGAATTAGATTTATCTCTCTTACATCTGTGCTTGTAGCCAGATGAAATTGGATCACCTCTGTTGAGCTGCGATTATTCTCATTAGATTTCAAAGACCAAATCAGATTTAGATATTACTTCTCCATCTTGTTTCAATCATTCCCCCAACTCGGATCTGGATCATTTAGTTTAAATTTTTCTTTGTTTTTAGTTAGTTAAACGTGACAAATTCAAACCTCTCATCTTATCAGTTTTCTAGATAAGATAAGAAGCCAGATCTGGTAGCTCAGATCTGGAGGTTTATCTTACATTTTAGACAAATTCTCTGTGGATGATCTTTCACTCACTTACTTTTAAAACTTGTTACAATTGGCCCTGATCTTGCAGGCTAATTCTCTTCTAACTGTGCTGATATTTCTTTATTTTTTTTATATAGTCTAGAGCCACTGTAATTTAGCAGCTATAAATCTCTTTTCAAAACACACATAAATCAAGCACACTAAGAAGCAACAACAAGGATCTCAAGGTAGCAGCCTTATACAGAACCACTCTCAAAACACTAATCCCATATAAGTATAACATCCTATTATAAAACAACATTAAAACTATTCCAAATAAACATACAAAGGCATAGCCAGCAAGTGCTGGACTATGGAGAGAAGAAAAAGGGGAAAAGAAGCTACCTAAACCCTAACCATAGCCTACTGAAACTCTACAGCTGATTCAAGAAGATAGAAGTACAGAAGTCCCTTAAACCTAAACTAGGCTTAGGCTTATATAGCAGTCAACAATGGGAGCATTATGGTTAGGAAAACCCTAATTTTATCAATGCAATTGTGGCTTATTTCTATTCCTTGGATGCCTCAAGGCGTGTGAACGGAGATTAGAGCATTGGAGTGCGTGCCCTAGTTGCTAGAAGTTCTCAGATTGCCCCTATAGAAGTGGGGAGAAGTTAAGATCTCGAGCCTCGCTAGGTAGGAAGGATTTCCAGGTCTTGTCGAGTGATAGAGTTGGCGTCACAAGATTGAATTGACTTGAAGCTCTTGCAGTCGCGGGATAGATGGTTTGGTCATCGCGAGATTGCTCTAGTCATCACGGACTTGCGCTTTCCATTTGAATGGCACGGGAATTGCATGCGCGGTTCGTTCCTTGGTGAATCTCGCGGGGATCCTCATGAAGAAGCAATGTACATAGGCCTCTGGATCGTGCAAGCAGTTCCCTGAAGGTTTATATCCCGCGGCCACTACGCGACAGCTGCACGCCGAAATGCCTGGAGCTCTGTCTCCTCAGTGAATCGCGTGAAGATTAAAGGCTCCTTTCTTGAGCTGCGCGAGATTGTGCGAGAGCTTATGACTGAGCCTCATAAGAACTGTGCAAAGTATGCTTTTTACTCCCTTCTGTCATCAATCTGCACGAGAACAGTGTGACCAGTTGGTGTGCTGCCTTCAAAAACCCGTGACAACTGCGTGAAGCATTCTTTCTGATTCAATTGAACCCTGCAACATCTGTGTGAGGCTCACTTCTTAGCTTGTCACTGCTTTGTTGTGCCTATGTTGCAGCCAGTTCTCTGTCTGGGTCTAGCTTCCTTTCTCCTGAGGCACTTCTGGGGCAAAAGTAAACTTCTTGGCATGGTTAGGGCCTTATCTGTAGCTGCTGCTTATTACCTACACAATGGGCTTAACACACATTTATTAAATAACTAAGGGTCTAACAGAGATTAAGTTAAGGGGTGAAAAGTGGTACTTTTCAGGTCTTAACACACCCCCAAACCTAATCTTCGCTAGTCCCTTAGCAAAGCTTTAACTAGTTAAATGCCACTTTCGTAGGGATCACGGGTACATTTAGCATATGTACCAAGCCTTTTAAACCCCTAGGTGATCCATAGTGGAGGAGTGAAGTCTCCTAAGAGTTTTCAGTGAAGTTACCCACAAACTTCTCAAGAAAAATAGTTAACAGTGGTGCAGTCAATGGCAAAACAAATTTCAATGAATAAAGCATCAATCCACTTTCCTTTGGAATTCAGAGGAAATTGTAGCAGTAATGCAGGCCATTTAAAACTCAGAATTAGCATGTGTTTGCATCACCACCATTCATTTTACATTAGAAATTCAATGTATAAGAATCAGTATCAAGCTTGCCTTAAATTCAAAAATTAGGTTGGATACAACCCCAATGAGGTTTAAATTCATACCCAATTCTCACCAGGGCTATCTCTCAACATTGACAATCTGAGGGTGTTCACATTCAAAATAGCTCAAGAGCAGTTACAGACCCCAAATGGGTCTGCATACATGAGCATAGGCAAAGCTTCTAATTTCTAACATCTGCATGACTTTTCACCATAGATTGAACAACTCCTCATCTCCACATGATTGCTCATTTCACTTTGGATCTACAAGGTCTTTTTGAATGGGTTGTACTGTGGCTTATGGGTGAGGGATATAGAGAATCAAGGGGTAAAAATAGAATCAAAATTAAGAAATCAACAAGGTAAGGATTGATTCATGACTTCACAACCTTCATTTCAGCAAAACTTCATCTTACTTGATATATTCTAGAATCAAAGTGGCCAGCTTCTCCTCTTCTTTTCAATTTTCAGATGATGTTCTTCTCTAGACTTCTCGTTCTTTTTCTCTTTTTATTTTTATTCAATATTTTTATGATTTTTATGATGAACTGCCACACAAATACCATTGATACACTGTTGTTCATAAGTTGCTTTTCTTCACCTTCCACCAAATGTTGGACCACTCTCCCTATCTTCAACTCCTTCTCCTTTACCTTCTGAATTCTCAGAGTGAGGGTGAGGTTGAATTAGGTCATGAGGTTAAGGTGCAAGTACTCTGGTGTTTGTCAAAGAAAAGTAGGATTTTTAAGGCTCAACTAGTGTATGCGAAAGGGCAGTTTTAAAAGGTTAGATTTTAAGGCTCAAACTGTCCAAATGAAAGCCTTGGATCATTTCCTTAGTGTCATGAGTGCTGTCAATCAATTTTGATTTGGAGGTGCCTAACTTCTAGTGAAAAGGTCTTGACTCAATCAGTCCTTAGAGCATAAGTAATGCCAAAACACTCTTCAAAAGAAAATGATGGGCCCAAATCTCACTAGGTATGGTCCTCAAATTAACCCACGGGGTGTATTTTCACCTGTTTCTCTCCTCTTAGGTTCACGAAGTACTAACTGAAAAAATTTCTGATGTTAGCTTCATGGTGGTGCTAAGATTTTAAAATTTTAAGTTTCAAAATGTCTGTAAAAATATTTTATTATTTTCACAAATTTTCTCATTGCAGCAAGTTAAGTGAAAATTAACTTTATTCATCCCAATTATAGCACCACTACTGCACTAAAGTTAACTATTCTGTTGGTAGATCTACCCTGCCACACCCCCAAACCATGAGGAGCAGTGTCCTCACTAGTTCAAAGGTCAGAAAATACAGGGTAATAGTCATGAACAAAAAGTAAACACACACAGACAATATACACAAAGCAATATGCCAAAAAGAAATTCTATTAGCTGAGAAAAAAGTGTACAACTGGAATTACAATATCAAGAAAAGAAGTGGAAAGGAAAGAAAAGCCTAAGTACAATCTAGTTTAAGATGATGAGGAATCAGAATTTGAATCTGTGAACCAGTCTCAGCCCATTTGTTTTGCATGTTTCCTCATTTCAGCTTTGTTCTCAAAACTGGGCTTGGACTTGGTTTTGTCTGTGGGAGCTTTTGTCTTTTTCTTCTTTGCTTTGCTCTCAGTTGGACTCTTTTTCTTTGACTGCCTTGGTTTCTTTGGTTGTGGTGGTTTCTTCATGGTTCGAGCTTTTGGTGCCCGGGCCCTCATTTTTTTGGTTTTGGGTTCAGGAGGGATCATAGGGGATTTTCCTTTGTCTTGCTCAATGGGGGCTACTGGGGACTTTTCTTTATCTGGCTGGCCATGTTGTTGTACCTCCTCAGACTGGGCAGCTGACTCTTTGCCAATTTTAATAGAGGTTGTTGTGGAAACAGTCCTCTTAGCAGTGACTTTCCTCTGTTTAGGATAAGTTTGCTCAGTAGGATGTGCAGCTGGAGTTGGGGTAGGTTGAGGCTTCTCAGTAGGGGGTGCAGCAGGAGGGGCAGCAGGAGACTTCCCTTTATCTAGCTGACCAAGTGGTTGTGCCTCCTCAGACTGGGCAGCTAGGGTTTGAGAAGGTTTAGCCTCAGGTTACATGCATGAGTGGGGTAGAGTGGGGTAGGTCATTCAGAGGCTATCTAGATTTTGGCTTTAAGGAGGTCAGTTTCATGGATTTCCTTTCGGAGTCGAAAGATTTTCTGGGCATTGTTGAGTCTCTTTTTAAACATCCTAGCTTTCATCCTCTCCACATTAGTATTTGCCTTCTCAAGCTCCAAATTTATCTGATGATAAGCAGCCATGGTTTTTGCCTTCTCATAGGCCTCCAAGATGTTGGTCCACTGTTGAGAACTAGAAAATACCATTTTCCACCCTTTAACCTGGGTCTTGATAGACCTTTGAGAGAAATAAATAAGTGTTTTAAGTGTTTGTTTCACAGCTAACAATAAAGGCAAGCTTAACCATGAAAGCAGTCTAAAAGTGCCAAAAAGATGATAATCCATGTTGATCCGAAGGAAGAAGGAGAAGGGACAACCTCACTAACTATCAAAATGCCTAGACTAAAGAGGACAAAGGCCTGGTTTCAACCTAGAAAGAGGTGTGGAGCTATTCGAACAGAAGAATGCATTACAGATTGCTTTTCGAAAAGAATCTGAACTTTTCGAAAAGAATCTGAACCTTTTGAACTTTGCGAAAAGAACTCAAAGCTCCACGCTTAGTTTTCGAAGAGCACCTGAACTCTTCGAAAAGATTTCTGAACTTTTCGAAAAGAACTTGAACTGTGCGAAAAGAACTTCAGAAGTCACTGTACCTTGCGAAAAGTTCTCCAAACTATGCGAAATGGTATTCTGAAGACCCCCAAAATCTGTAAGGGTAATTCAATAATCTTTGCATGCGCCCCAATGCAGTTAAAAACCTAGGGACATTCTAAATGATTCTGAGTACAAACCAAAGGCATATTCCACCCCATGTGAACACCCGAAGATGAAATCACTTGGCGGGAACTTTTAGAAGCTCTAACAGATTTTTGAATTACATAACAGAATTGATGCTTCTATCAACTTATTAGCTGAACCAATTCAAGCAGTTCTGATTGGCCAAAACAGATCTGGATCCTTATGCTCGACTCCTATTGGTTGATACAGATCTAACCAATTCTGATTGGTTGATACACATCTGAGCTATACTTGGGGGAAACTATAAATAGATGAACCATTAGCCCAATTTGGGGATCCAGATTTCGAGTTTCATTTTTATTGCCTCATTTCCAATTTAGATAGCTTATCTGAAACTCCTGAAATAGCCTAGCTTTTATTTGTAATTGAGAGCTGTGAGATACTTCTGTAATTCAAAAGAGAATTATATTCAAGACTACAAATCCGAGAGTTGTTTAAGTTGTGCTCTGTAATTGTAATGGTGAATTTGAAAAGGTTGCTGTGAACCGTACGTTCTTAATTGGATTCATGTTGAGGGTTCCCTGTGATCTCCTTATTGCACTAGACTCCTTTAGATTTACTATTTTTTAAGCAATTTTCCTTAATTCATTATCCCTGTGAGAATTTATGTTTGTAACCTAATCTCTCACAGCATTTGTAGTGGTGTTTCTCGTTCTGAATTAAGGGTTCAGATTAAAGACTATTGGATGGTCTGTGGCCATTGAAGTGGACAGACCATAACCATAAGTTTAACTCTAACCCTTGAGTTAGATTACTTTCTCTTGCATCTGTGCTTGTAGCTAGATGAAGATTGGATCACATCTCATTTGATCTACATTTATTCTCATTTTGCATCAAGGACCAAATCAAAGTTAGATATTATTTCTCCATTCTTATTAATTTACATCAAAATCTCCCCAACTCAGATCTGGATCACTTAGTTTTAATTTTACTTTTATCATTTAGTTAATGTGCCAAATTCAACCTCCTATCTTATTTTCTCTATAGATAGGATCAGAGGCTAGATCTGGTAGCTCAGATCTAGAGGTTTATCTTACATTTTAAATAAATTCCCTGTGGACGATCTTTTACTCACTTACATTTAAAAACTTGCTACAATTGGCCCTGATCTTGCAGGCTAATTAACTTCTCTCTGTACTGATATTTCCTTATTCGTTTTAATTTTCCAAATTCAGTAGCATTCATCATTCGCAAGTATGTTTTCAACATACAAATAAATCATGCACACTTAGAGTAGCAACATCCACCCAAGGGAAATACCCAGTAATTGCTTTCTGTGGGCTTCCTCCATTTCACTAAGCTGCTACAGCAGGGGGGTCTCGATGGATTGCCTAAGTTGGGCCATGCCCCTCAGGACATCCCTCCTAAGGTAGGGATTATCTCTCATGGCATGGAGGATGGTGAGGTAGGGAGGAATGTAAAAAGAGTGTTTGAGTGCAATGGAAAGAGAAGAAGTGAAAGGAGCCGAATGTGATTGGTCCTGGGTGGGGGAAGTGGTGTTATAAGTGGGTAAGTCGAGTTGTTGGGGGAGGGTAACAGGTTCTATGTCTGTTTCGGTGGATTTGTCAAGGTAAGTTGGAGGGGGTAGTATAAGAGGTGGAATTGAAGGCATGGGGGGAAAGAAAATGAGGTAGACTTACTAGGAGTAGGGGGTGATGGGAGAGGGAAAAAGGAAATGGTGAAAGGTATGAAAGAGAATGGTTGGGTTATGGGGGAAGGCTAGGAGGGGAAAGGACCAGGGGGGTTTGAGTGGATTGTTGAGGAATGGGTGGGTTTCTCAATGTCTGAAGGGTGGATTTGATGGAAGTGATTTCAGTCTGCATCTGGTTATGTGTGTGTGTTGTGGTGGATAGTTGGGATTGGATGTCTTGGATGAGGGAGAGGATGAGTGTCAGTGTATCTGGGTTGGGAGGTTGAGATTGTGTAGAAGATGGCATAGGTTGAAAAGGTGAGGAAGGGGCATGATGGAAAGTGAAAGGAGGAGGAGATTGCGGTTTTGGTGAGTGATGTGGTGAGGTAGTTGGGGAGTCCGGGAGTGGGGTGTAGTGGGTTGGCATGGTGTTAAGGAAACTAGCCATAATGGCTTGGAATCCTGTGGTTGTGTTAAGATTGAGGTCTATGTCTGTGAGTGAGGATGTAGTAGGTATGGCTGGAGTGGTGTCTTGGTCAATGGGAGGTGTGGCAGTGGGGATAAAAGGGATTGTGGGTAGTGTCAGGGATATGGTGGGTGTTGTGTCAATGATTTTCCCTTTCTTGTAGGAGATCAGTGGAGGGCTGTCAGGTTTTTGGGAAGATGATGGGGGTATTGGGGCTTGTATTGAGGTAGGGTAGGGGATGGTGAGGGGCTAACATGGGGAGTGGTGTCCTCCCAAGTACCAATCACAGGAGAAAGGAGTGTGGGCATTGATAATGAAGACAGAGGAGGGTGAGAGAGAGATGGAGTAGGGGTAGGGGATGTTGTTAGGATAAGGGATCCTGGAGTAAAAGGTGGGGGGGATGTGGTGGCTGCTGCAGCAGTGGTGGTGACAGGCTCTGGAATCTCCTCAGTAGTAAAATGTGGGCCTTGTAATAGCTGCCTCTTCTGTTTGCTTGGGAGGGGCCTGAGCCTCAGCTTTCTTCTTCTTCTGGGTCTCCATCAGGTTCCTGTTGATTCCCCATTGCCTCTTGGCAAAAGTTGTAGGGGCAAGGGTGGTAGTCTCATCTCCTTTTGCTATCTTGTAAACCCCCTTTAGAAGCAGCTTGGTGATGACTCTGGCATAGGGGAGTGTGTGTGGCTTCTTGTTCTGCCCTAATTTCTCCACCAGATCCTTCATTGCTTTAAAAATTAACCAGGCTGCATGGAAGCCATGGCCCAAAGAAAAGGAGTAAGCAGCATCAGCAATAGGAGCTCTCCTCTCCTGCTGATGGCCTGAGCAGTAGATGTTCTTTCTCAGGACCTGGTCAATGAAAAGGAGTCCAGGCTCCAACTCTCTTCTTCTAATGGAATCCCCTGAGGCCTTTAATCTTCTAGTCAGAGCCCTTGCAATTGTATCAATTGAGGCACTCAGGGGAGGGCCATATCCACAGCTAATGTCAAATGCGGCTGGGATGCCTAATCAACACAAGGAAACCTGCTTGTCCATCTTTGTCCTTGGTGACCCTGATGTGCTGATAAAAGAGTTGCACTAGCCTAGGGTAGGCTAGTGCTGGAATTCCTCTCATCAAGGGTGTCAGGCTAGCCTTGCTCATAAATTGAATGGCAGGGGCAGAGAGACGCTCCTTCTCGAAGAAGGGCAGGTCGAAAGTTGTTTCAGGCTCCAATGGGATTGAAGCCATGAGCTCAGAGGGTGTAAAAAACTCAGGGATTGGCTCCTCCACCTCCTCAACCACTTTCTTCCCTTTTTTCGGTGCCTTAGAAGTCTTGACCTTCTTAGGAGTGGACTCAGTAGGGGCCTTACCCTTGCCCCTTTTCTTTGGTGCACTCTTGGGGGCCATTACAAACTCTACTTTTAAAGATGAAAATGGGGGACTGAGATCTGAGTGCTTACCCTAAAATCGTAGGGTTTGGTTCAATCTGACGCACAGTACACCATGAGATCTCTAAGCAGAGGACAACTGATGGGGATGATGTTAGGAACAAATCTATAGATTCCTGGTGTGAATGATGGGTTGTAGGATGGACGCTGGAGGAGAGAGGAAGAAGAGCGCCGGAAGCTAGGGTTTCACTGGATGGAGAAGGAAGAGAGAGTACTGGAAAGGGAGATAAGCGCGGGGTTAAAATACTTGTCGCTAAGCTTGGTTTGCTTTAGAAATATCTGGTTGCGAGATTGGAAATGAAACCTAGTGAAGGTGTAATTGCAACTTGGATTGCGCGAGAGTCTCTCAAGTTTACCTTAGAGCGCGCGACAGCTTGTGAAGAATTCAATCTGAATTGTGGGAGAGGCTCCCAGGCCTCCTTTTGGATTGCGCGAGAGGCTCTGAGGTTCACTTTGAATCTCACGACAGCCTTTTAAATCTTATGACATCTAATGAAGTATTCTATTTGAATTGCGCGAGAGGCTCCCAGGCCTCCTTTTGGATTATGCGAGAGGCTCTGGCGTTTACTTTGAATCTCGTGACAGCCTTTTGAATCTCACGACCGCTAATGAAGTATTCTATTTGAATTGCGTGAGAGGCTCCCAGGCCTCCTTTTGGACTGTGTGACAGCAAAGTATTAAACAGAGAGCATGTGCTCTTCAATCTGCCATTTTGATTTGTGCTGTGGCTGGATCCTAGGCATAACTCACCACTAGGGGTACCCCCAGACACATTAAAATCAAACATTCAAGCATAGACAGCAAAAATCATCATCCAACATCATGCATTCAAGCAAGAATCATCAATTCACGAGCAGTAATCATCAAACCAAGCATAAAGAGAAACCAGACCAGACAGATGCAGACTCAAGGGAGGCTACTAAAATTTCCTCTAAATTTTGAACAAAAGAAAGCAATACAAATCTATCAAAACCAAAGTACATATGATACAATATTGACACACCTGTGGATCAGTTTAATGAAGGGTTCCCTTGAAAGTGAATGGTGTCCATAGGTTCAACAGGTTTTTCTAAGCAAGGCTTAAGCCTCTGACCATTCACCTTCAAGGTTTTCCCAAACTTGGGATCCTTGATTTCCACAGCACCAGATGGGGAAACATTCATGACAATATAGGGACCTTCCCATCTGGATTTTAGTTTGCCAGGAAAAAATTTAAGTTTGGAGTTAAACAACCAAACCTTATCACCAGCCATGAAGCTCTTTCTTAACAAACCCTTGTCAAAGAAAGCCTTGGACCTTTCCTTGTAGATCCGGGCATTGGCATATGTATCCATCCTCAGCTCTTCCAATTCTGATAGCTACAGCAACCTGTGAGGACCAGCAGAAGTTAGGTCTAGATTTAAATTAGCCCAATAGGCCTTGTGTTCTAACTCTACTAGGAGATGGCAAGCCTTGCCATCAACCAGTCTAAATGGGGACATCCCAATGGGAGTCTTATAGGCAGTCCTATAAGCCCATAATGCATCATTTAGCTTGTCAGCCCAGTCCTTTCTGTCAGTCCTCACTGTCTTCTCAAGGATGTGCTTGATCTCCCTATTTGAAATTTCAACTTGCCCGCTGGTTTGTGGGTGGTAGGGAGTAGCAATCCTATGGGTGACAGAATATTTCTTGAGCAAGCTCTTGAAATTTCTGTTGTAGAAATGGCTACCCCCATCATTGATAATGACTATAGGGGTGCCAAATCTTGAGAAGATATTTTGCTTTACAAACTTGAGGACAATCTGATTATCATTGGTTCTTGTGGCAATAGCTTCTACCCATTTTGAAACATAATCCACTGCCACTAAGATGAAATGATAACCATTAGAAGGAGGAAAGGGGCCCATAGAGTCAATACCCCAGACATCAAACAGTTCCATAACAAGGATGGGCTGCAAAGGCATTGAGTTTCTTTTGGACAGCCCTCCTAATTTCTGACACCTTTCACAGGTCCTACAATGTGTATTGGCATCTCTGAATAAAGAAGGCCAATAGAACCCACACTACAAGATTTTGTCAGCTGTTTTTCTTCTACTAAAGTGGCCTCCACAGGCATTTTCATGGTGTATTGCCAGAATACTGGGGACATCACTTTCTGGAACACATTTTCGGATGATTTGGTCTACACAATACTTGTATAAGCAAGGTTCCTCCCAGAAAAAGAATTTGACCTGTGAGAAAAACAAGTCTTTGTCCATTTTGGTCCAATGGGCAGGAATGGTGCCTATAACTAAATAATTTACAATGTGTGCATACCAAGGAACCAAGGATTGGATGACAAACAATTGCTCATCCGGGAAAACATCATTTGCAAGGTCATCAACACATTTTTCCAACACAATTCTGAACAAGTGGTCAGCCACCATATTTTCCACACCCTTTTTGTCCTTGATTTCAGTGTCAAACTCCTGCAACAGGAGTATCCATCTAATCAGCCTAGGCTTAGCATCTTTCTTGGACAATAGGTATTTCAATGCTGAGTGGTCTATGAAGATTACAGTTTTAGACCCAAGTAGGTAAGGTCTAAATTTGTCAACAACAAAAACCACTGCCAGAAGCACTTTCTCAGTTGTAGTGTAATTCAGCTAAGCTTGAGTAAGTGATTTGCTGAGATAGGCAATGACCACTGGTAGCTTATCTTTCCTTTGGCCCAAAACAGTACCTATTGCTAAGTCGGATGCATCACACATCAGCTCAAAGGGGAGTGCATAGTCAGGTGTTTGAAGTACAGGGGCAGTGGTGAGGCATATCTTCAAAGTTTCAAAAGCCTTAAGACATTCAGCAGAAAAATCAAAGGGCACACCCTGGCATAGCAGGTGGCACAATGGTTTAGTAATTTTGCTGAAGTCTTTAATGAACCTCCTGTAGAATCCTGCATGTCCAAGGAAAGATCTGATTTGTCTGACTGCTCTTGGAGGGGGCAAATTTGTAATGAGATCAAATTTGCCCTTTTCTACCTCAATCCCTTCTCTAAAGACTACATGGCCTAACACAATACCTTGTGTTACCATGAAGTGACTCTTTTCCCAACTTAAGACCAGATTGGTCTCCTCACATCTTTGTAAGACCAGGTGGAGGTGTTACAGACATTGGCCAAAACTGTCCCCATATACAGAGAAATCATCCATAAAAATTTACAAGAATTTGTCAATCATATTAGAGAATATGACATACATATACCTCTGAAAGGTGGCTAGGGCATTACACAACCCAAAAGGCATCCTTTGGTAAGCAAAGGTGTCAAAAGGGCAAGTAAAAGTAGTTTTCTCTTGGTCATGAGGGTGCACAGGGATCTGGTTGTACCCTGAGTACCCATTAAGAAAACAATAAAAATCTTTTCCAGCCAACTTATCCAAAATTTGATCTATGAAGGGGAGAGGGAAGTGGTCTTTTCTGGTTTTAGAGTTGAGCTTTCGATAATCTATGCAAACCCTCCAGCCAGTGGTCACCCTGGCTATTCTCAACTCTTCAGACTCAGTTGTAACAACTGTTATGCCAGATTTCTTGTGCACCACTTGGATAGGTGCCACCCATTCAGAATCAGAAATGGGGTAAATTACCCTAGTATCTAGCAATTTAATGATCTCTTTGAGGACCACTTCCTGCATGTGAGGATTCAATTTCCTCTGCATTTCCCTGGAGGGTGCTGAGCCCTCCTCTAAATGGATCATGTGCATACAAATTGATGCATCTATCTCTCCTAGATTCACAATGGTCCAACCAATTATCTTTTTGTGCTTCCTTAAGACTGTTAGTAATTCTTCCTCTTGCTCATTGGTAAGAGAGGAGGAGATAATTACAGGAAGTTTTTCACCTTTCTCAAGGAAGGCATATTTCAATGTTTCTGGAAGCTTCTTGAGATCCAGATTAGGGGCTTGTTGGGTGGATGGCAAGATTGGTGCTTTGTTGGTTTGAGGAAGAGGCAGCAATATAGTTTTCCAAATGGAATGCTGCACTGAGCCCATAGAAGACTTTAATGTGGTCATGTCTTTTGTCATAACAACTGGGCTTCCTTCCTCTACCATGTCCCAAACTTCAATTAAACTTGTGACAATGTTGCCCCAATCGAGCAGAGTGGGCAATTCTTCTTTAACAACTTCCTCTAGTACATCCACTGCAAAGCTTTCCTCATTGTCTAGCTGAGGATACTTTGCACTATTGTACACATTAAGTTCAACCTTCATATGTCCGAAAGTGACCTCCATGATCTCTGACCTGCATTGGGTGTGGCCAAGAATGGTCTGCCCAAAATAACAGGTATAGGGTTGTACTCTTATTGTAGCCCATGTCCAAAACCAGGAAGTCTGCAGGGTAAAAGAACTTGTCCACCCCCACTAAGACATCCTCAACCACTCCCATAGGTCTCCTTTCAGACCTATCAGCCATTAACAGCATAATGGGGGTGGGTTTTAGCTCCCCCAAACCTAGTTACTGATACACACTATATGGCAGTAGGTTAACACTGGCTCCAAGGTCTAGAAGGGCCCTTCCAATCGTGTGGTCTCTAATTATGTAGGGAATAGTGGGTATCCCTGGGTCTTGCAACTTCTCTGGCATTATCATGTTTAATACAGAATTAACTGTATCAGTTGCAAAGACCTTTTTGGACAAATGGCCTCTAGCTTTTCTTTTCTGGGTACAAAGGTCTTTCAGAAATTTGGCATAGGCTGAGACCTGTCTAATTGCATCAAGCAGGGGCAAATTGATTTTTACCTACTTAAAGGTCTCCATCATTTCCTCTATCTGTGCATTCCCCTTATCAAAAGGGGCAAGGCCACTCAAAGCTTGAGGAAATGACAGTTCCTCAGCAAGCCTATGACTAAACTTTTATTTTTTCTTTTTCATCTTTTATTTCGCCGAGGCTCAACTCTGACCTCTTTATTTTTCTCTTGTTGCGTGGTAGCAGCAACTCTTGGCTCAGGTTTCTAACAAATTCTTTTTCACTTTCATTCAAAAATTCTTTGGAAATGACCTCTCCTTGTTCCTTTCCAACCTGGTTGTCTACCAGCTTGCCAGACCTTAGGTTTGTGATGGCATTAGCTCCCTCAAAACTTGAGGAACCTTCTCTAATCGAATATTGGCCCTTAGGATTGGCCACTGGCTGGCTTGGCAACCTGCCCTCTTCTCTTTTCGCCAAGGCATTGGATATTTGGCCTAGCTGCTCTTCCATTTTATTTATGCTTTAACTGTGAGAAGTCACAGTCTGAGTCAAGATTCCAAGGCTTTGCAATGAGGTCAAAACCTGATCCTCGAAAGAAGCATTTGGAGGTGGGGAACTACTAATCGATTTTGTCATTGGGAAGCCGTGATGTCCGGAAATTTGACCTTGGGGCATATCCCTGGTTAAATTGCTACTGTGGCCTTTGAGGTAAGGCCAACATCTGTTGTGGCTGCATGTAATTGTCTTGTCTCTACCTCAAATTTGGGTGGTCCCTTCACTAGTAACCAGCATTTTGGTACTGGTATCCAAATGACTGTTTGTTGTAGCCAACAGATTGTTGCTAGCCAAATGATTGGGCAGCAGCAGTTTGTTCCATCACATACTCAGGATATTGCCCTGCAGATGGGCATTCTTCCACTGTGTGTTGTGGAGATTGGCATATCAGACATGCCTCCATCACCTGTGCAGCCAATCGGAGTTGCACCACAGTTAATAGTTTATCAAACTTATCAGAAAGATTGGCCATCCATCTGCATTTTCAGGTCATTATTTCCAGTTACTTCATACATCTTTCCTTTGGAAGTTTCAGCAAGTCCCATTTTAGGAGAAGGCTCTTGAACAGTTCTTGATAAAGACATCTTTTGGAAAGCATTTTCACTGATGACCTCGAACAAGTCCCATGCCTCGTCAACTATTTTGTGCATGTAAGTTCCTTCACAAGAGGCATCTACCATGTCTCTGTTTTTCTCATCAATCCCATTATAGAAGCTCTGGACAAGCTGCCAGTCAGGGATCTTGTGGTGGGGACATTGTTTGAGCATCTCCTTGAATCTGTCCCATGCTTGATTAAAATCTTCAATTGGGGATTGTGCAAAAGCAAGTATTGCTTTCCTCAACTGGCTGGTTTTTTTCTCTGGGAAGAATTTTGTCAAAAATCTTGTCTGCAGGTCTTTCCAAGAAATGATGTTGTTGTTTGGGAGAGTAGCTAACCAGGTGCTGGCCCTGTCCTTTAGGGAGAAAGGAAAGAGCCTTAATCTAGTGGCTTCTGGTCCCAAACCAGCAATGGAGAATGTTGTGCACAGTGCCAAGAATTGGTCAATATGTTTGTAGGGGTCTTCTTTGCTGAGCCCATGGAAAGAGGGAAGCATTTGGATGATTGAGGTTTTAATCTCATAATTTCCCTGAACATCTAGGAATTGAATGTTGAATGGGGAATTATAATCATCAGGAGCATTCAATTCCTTCAATGTTTTGGGTTGCTCTTCACCCATGACTGTTGTCTCAGTTTCAGTAAGGAGCTCAACTGTGGTGTGTCTGGGCCTTCTTGGTCTTCTGCCCCTTTCTATCTCAGGGTTTGGAGGCTC
This sequence comes from Chloranthus sessilifolius, assembly GCA_021018995.1. Taxonomy (NCBI): domain Eukaryota; kingdom Viridiplantae; phylum Streptophyta; class Magnoliopsida; order Chloranthales; family Chloranthaceae; genus Chloranthus; species Chloranthus sessilifolius. The sequence goes on along the minus strand of CM037593.1, from coordinate 54,653,615 downwards.
TAATGTTGGACTGAGGGATCTCCTTCCTAACATGCACACACACCAGGGAAGACTACTTGCAGACACATTGCAATTAACTCAAAAAATTATCTAGAAAAAATTACAGCTATCCTAAACAACTGCTATGGAATTTGCAAAGGAGAAATAGACTGAGTTTTTGAGGGTTAGAGAAATGCAAACAGAGGTAGCTAGACTCCAAGTGCAATTCAACTTTCCTCTCTGCTACTGTCCAGATCTGTAAAGAAAAATTCCAAATGTAAATCAGCAGTATCAATTATTCACAAGCACAGCAACCAAAGAATAAAATACAAAAATCTAAGGTCTACTAATAGATCAAAATTCCCCAGCAATGGCGCTAAAAACTTGTTAGGATATTTTAGATGCTTGCTGCTAACTTTATTGAAAACAATGATAAGAATGGGGTTGGTGAAAATAAATCAAAGGTGGATTGAAAACTTCAGAGCAGCAAGCCTAAAAATGCATAGACCTGCAAGATACAGGGCCTGTTGTAGCAAGTTTTAATAAGAGTTTGTCCCACAGGGAAAATTGATCTAAAGCTCCAAGGGAGCTTCCTTTAGTAGGCCCTCCAGATCTGACTACAGATCTAACAATCCTAAATGGAAGGGGATTTAAGGTCACTATTGTCTACATCCTAAGGTAACCTAATGCCTAAACTACAGAAATGGTTGAGAAGAATGATGGAGTGTGAGATAATAAATATAAAAGGGAGAGAAGTAAGCTATTAGGTACAGATCTAATGGGTTTTATAACTCAGACTCAAATCTACTGCTATAGAAATCCTATCCAATGGCTACATTATCACCAAAGAGGAGAAAGGATCCAACTCACCCCTGTGCCATGATCTAATCCCTTATGGCTATAACCTGTCCACTTAAATGGTCAAAGACTATCTAATAGGGGAACCACAGTCTAGAGATGGGTCAGAACAAGTTTATCATTATAGGCACTACTTCTTCCAGGCTACCAGCTCAAGAATCCATAGGAACCTCAACCTCTAAAGTTTTGTGTGTGGGGCTAGGCCTGCAATGTGCACTAGCCTTGACACACAGAACCAGCAAGAGTTTGAGTACTAGCTTTTAGGCCTAGTTGTTCACTGCTTAAGAAAGACAGCAGTGATCCAGTCAGAGGCCTATAATCTCTACAGCCAGATCAAATCTGCCATCTGATGGTGAGTTTATACAAATACAAGGGAGTCTATCTCTGTACAATCTCTCACAAGGCTACAAGCATAAGTGCAGAGAAGAAGAATCTGTCTTAGATCTATGGATTGGCCTCACCCGAGGGCTATAACCTGTCCACTTAAATGGTAACAGACTATCCACATAGGCTATCCTCCTCACAGAAGTCTAAGACAGAACAAGAAGATTACTGCCACCACCATGTTCACAAGGCTACCAGCTCAGGCTCCCATGGGGATTTAGATTTAGTGCATCCTGTGGTGGGGCATAGGCCTGCAATGTGCCTAGCCTGGACACACAGGTCACTTGGATCTAAATAAATCCTTAAGAACAATCCTCCATTGCTTACAATGCAACATAGCAATGGAGGATCTCAAGGCAGTAGCCTTGTACAGAATCACTCTTAAAACACCAATCCCATATAAGTATAACATCCTATTATAAAACACCATTAAAACTGTTCCAAATAAACATACAAAGGCATAGCCAGCAAGTACTGGACTATGGAGAGAAGAAAAAGGGGAAAAGAAGCTGCCTAAACCCTAACCTTAGCCTACTGGAACTCTACAGCTGATTCAAGAAGATAGAAGTACAGAAGTCCCTTAAACCTAAACTAGGCTTAGGCTTATATAGCAGTCAGCTGTGGGAGCATTAGGGTTAGGAAAACCCTAATTTTATCAATGCAATCATGGCTTATTTCTATTCCTTGAATGCCTCGGGGCTTGTGCATGAAGATTAGAGCATTGGAGTGCTTGCCCTAGTTGCTAGAAGTTCCCAGATTGCCCCTGCAGAAGTGGGGAGAAGTTAAGATTTCGAGCCTCGCTAGTTAGCAAGGATTTCTAGGTCTTGTCGCGTGATAGAGTTCACATCATGGGATTGAATTGACTTGAAGCTCTTACAGTCACGAGATAGATGGTTTGGTCATCGCAGGATTGCTCTGGTCATCGTGGGCTTGCGCTTTCCATTTGAATGGCGCGGGAATTGCGCGCGGGGTTCGTTCCTTGGTGAATCTCGTGGGGATCCTCGTGAAGAAGCAATGTACATAGGCCTCTAGATCGTGCGAGCACTTCCTTGAAGGTCTGTATCCGGTGGCCACTACACGACAGCTGCACGTCGGAATGCCTGGAGCTCTCTCTTCTCAGTGAATCGCGTAAAGATTAAAGGCTCCTTTCTTGAGCTGCGCGAGACTGTGCGAGAGCTTATGACTGACCCTCGCGAGAACTACACGAAGTACGCTTTTTACTCCCTTCTGTCATCAATCTACGCGAGAATAGCGCAACCAGTTGGTGTGCTGCCTTCAAAAACCCGCGACAACTGTGCGAAGCATTCTTTCTGATTTAATTGAACCCTGCAACATCTGTGCGAGGCTCACTTCTTAGCTTGTTGCTGCTTTGTTGTGCCTATGCTGCAGCCAGTTCTTTGTCTGGGTCTAGCTTCCTTTCTCCTGAGGCACTTCTGGGGCAAAAGTAAGCTTCTTGGCATGGTTAGGGCCTTATCTACAGTTGCTGCTTATTACCTACACAATGGGCTTAACACACATTTATTAAATAACTAAGGGCCTAACAGAGATTAAGTTAAGGGGTGAAAAGTAGTACTTTTCAGGTCTTAACACCTACTTGCATTTGGGACTTCACTAATATGTCATCAATGTAGACTTCAATACACTTATGCATCATGTCATGAAAGATAGCCACCATGGCGCGTTGATATGTGGGTCCTGCATTCTTGAGCCCAAAAGGCATAACGACGTAACAGTATGTCCCACATGGTGTGGCGAAAGAAGTCTTCTCTTAGTCGAACTCTGCTAATTTGATCTTATTATATCCAGAAAAATCATCCCTAAAGGATAGCATCTCATGTCCCGTGGTGTTGTCAACTAGAGTGTCAATGTGTGGAAGTGGGAAGTCATCTTTTAGGCATGCCTGGTTGAGGTTTCGAAAGTCGATGCAAACCCGTACTCTACCGTCTTTCTTGGTGACAGGTACTATGTTGGCGACCCACTTAGGGTAAAGAATGACTCGGATAAATTTGGCTTTGTGTAACTCGTCAACTTTCTCTTTAACTTGAAGGGCAGTTTGTGGGTGCATCCTGCGGAGTTTCTGCTTAACAGGCTTTGCATCAGGTTCCAAGACAAGGCGATATTCAAATAAACTTGGGTCTAAACTGGGCATGTCCTCGTAGGACCATGCAAAGGAATCGAGGTGTTCTTGTAGGACTTGTGCAATTTGTTGGCATTTGTTGGAGTTGAGCATTGTGCTAATCAGTAACTTCTTGGGTTTCTCTTCAATGCTAAAGTTAAGTTCTTCCATGGGTTCCGCGACAGCTTGGGTTCCATTGGAAGTCTAGTGCCTCCTGGGTAACTCATGCTCTTTCTTCATTCTCGGTAAGTTCATATACTACGAAATTGCTACACTGGGGATCTGAGTTTGCGAAAGGTAACCCTTCATCGGTACAATCTATGACTGAGAGATCTTTGGTAAGGTGAAGGTCAAAACTACTGATTCTTCTCTCAAAGTCATAAAGTATTTCGTCTGGTATGATAACTGGTTTATTGTTTAATTGGGATGCTTTACGTCCTCGTGCGGGGAATGGGATAGAAGCCTTAGGGAAAAAGTCTCCTCGTTGGCCCCAAATTCAGTTTGGGACAAAGAGTTCCCTTTCTTTTCTGGGGTTTTCTAATTTTTTTGAATTTTGTATTTATGAATTTTTAGGGTTTTCTATTTTTTCTATTTTTTTTGTTTTTGATAATAAAAATGGTACAGAGTCGGTCGCCTCAAGGGGCGCCGAGAGAATTGCTTCCTCTAGTTGAGGGAGCGAGATGGCTGCTAGAGCTGTTCGGGCAATTCCTTAGGAAATGCGAACTTGTTGTGAATTTGGCATTTTTTTTTTGGAATCCTCATCTGATGAGATCTTTTGAATGAGTGACGCTGGTGACAGCGGCACTAACATTTGGATTTCTTCTGCCACATTGATCGCCTCTTCTTTGAAAAAGCTCTGAAGATCGTAGTCAATTGAACTATCATCCTCTGGGTTGTAATAATATTGTTTTTCCCACTGAGGGGAATCTCCCAAAAGATCTTCAAGGGTAGCGAGTTCTTTTCCTTGATCTTCATAATAGATTAGGATAAGCGCTCATGCTCGACAGCGAGGTTGATAATGTTGGAGAATGTAGGGAGATTCCTAAGGATCTTCCCATCCCCCTAGGTTAGAGTCAAAGAAGGTATCGAACTCATCTTCTTGATCAGATAGTGCTTGAAGTCCTAGATTGGCTCACTCCGCTAACTCGAGTGTCGAGAGGTCTATCCAGCAGTCCTCGTCATCACTCGGGGGAGGTTGCCACTCTTCCTCTAGAGATTTCAAATATATTTTGAGTTGCGGTGAATCTGTGGGTGTAGAAGTGTCTAGTTCAAGTTCCTCTTCAAATCCTACGAGGGCGATGCAAGTGTTTCCCCCTAGGTCCATTAGATGACCGTTGGGATTTTTTGCTTCTTGTGCCGGTAGTTGAGTATATTCCAAGAGGGATACATATCAAAAATTGAGTGAGAGCATTATGACGAATAAACAAGTCAATGTGTTCAGAAAAGCATAAGCAGACCATGAGGACATCTCTGGTAACATTACTAGAAGTGTATAAGCAAGCTGCGAGAGCATCCCCGATGTCCCCACACTATTAGACATCGTCGTAAGATGACGGGAGGAGGATAAACTCCTGCTAATCATAGAATGTGAAATTTTTTATGGCACCGAAATATGATGAAAAAGCTCAATTATGGCATCCCATATCCCTCTGAGAAAAAGATTGTTACCTATCCCTTTTGGGAAGCATTAAATATGAACTATTCTCCATATCACTGAGCCTTACCTCCCTCTTCTATTTTTATTTTCGAACGATAAATCAGAAGCCTTATAGGATGCTCCTAGAAATGAAACTGAAAACTGATGAATGATGACTGATGCAATTACCTACTATATCTACCATACTTCTCCCTAATAATCATGGGATAGGATGACTACCACCCCAAGATAGACCCTTGTATACAACTGACCTAATCAAGGATACCTCCCCGGTTCGATGACAGCACCGGCCAACTTGTTTCTTCAAAACTAACTCACTAAATACCCATGACTGCTTATAGCCCCAAAGTGCTCATCTCGAAACCCAGAAAAGCTCCATGGCATCTTGACGTTGGGCATTTTTTTTTGGATTAGAAGAAGAACCATATCAAAAGCGCCGGCTTATGCACAAAGAAGATGAGGAACGACGAAGTTACCATCCGAAAAGTGCTACCGAAGATACCATACTGCCAATCCTACCACGCTCCTACACTGGGGCATTTTTATATATATTATTTTCTTATTATTTCTATCTAAACTATTTGCTTTCCCTATTGCATTGTTGTCATTTCAAAAACACAGAAGGAAAAAAAAAAAGAGCACATATCTATCTTTTGGAACCAGACTCCGGTCTGAGACACTTACCCCCCTTGACGACTAACAAAGGGGAGAACAACAACTACTGACAACATCACTCTCACATGTGCAGATATGTAAGCAACCTTCAACCATCACCGGGATAACTTAGGAAGCATCCAAGTCCCAACGACGGTCGATGGTGCTAAAGCAATTAAAAAGTAAAAGTAGACGCAAGAGATAACTAGAAGAAAAGGATCCAATTAGGTACATCTAAACCAAAAATCTATCTAGATGTCAAAATCTTTTCATTTCTTTTTACACGCATCACCGGGGGCATCCCCCCTATATATAAAACACACACATACCATGAATACAAAATGCACACATGTATCCCTACTCCCTACCCTGCCGTTGGGATGACCGAGCGTTGTTGTCCCCAATATCATCAGCTCGGAGGTCCATAGACTGGTCCTCTCAAAACAATCCTAGCACCTGGAGTCCTCAGAACCTCTAGACAACGAGGTCCCACCACATAATCCCCCTCACTCGCCTGACTAGTTGATTGCCTCGATCGAGAACGAGGAGGATACCCCACAAGAATATCAAGAATGGTCGAATCCCTACGAGCATCATCCCTGACAAGATCATGTGACGTGTGATGAGACTGCCCAGCCGAGGAACCCGTAGCCCTCTATTTCAAGCCATCAAGCTGACTAACCAACCTACGCACCCCTCGCTCACTCCTTGTCAGACGATACTATAATAGATCTAGGGACACTTACATCTCCGCCCGCGTCGTCCGATGTGCCGCCTCTAATGCCTCAGTCTGAGTCCTCTGTGTGACCATCATCTCAATGACCAGGACCTTCCGACTCTACATCTCCCCGAGGATCCGTCTTGCCTCAGGAGTGGGGCGCGCTCACGCCGCCTCTAGACATGCCTCCTCAAGCTGACGGACCTACATAACCACACCAAGTCAAAGGAAAACTAAAATATATATGAACAAAACAAGAAACTTTGAAAAGGAAAGAATTATACCAGATCCAGTCTCTCCTTCAGAAGTCGCCCAACCGTCTCAGCAGTCACTGGATTAGTAGGAGGCACGAAAGGAACAATGAGCGTAGACGGCCGCAATAAGAAATAAACAAATACATCAGAAGAATACTATAATGACAAATAAACTACGAACACAATAACTAAGACATACCTAAGTAGGGATAGGAATAGACTCCTGAGGGGGAGCCTCGGGAGCGGAGTCCGGAACAACCTGCTCAAAGAACCAAACAAACCAACATAAGACATGTCAGAACCAAAATAAAGATGAAATAACCTTAACAGAATTACGCCACATCAAAAAATATACCTGACTCTCCGGGCGCAAAGAGGTAGTAGTCGCCTCTCTTGTCTGAAGATCCTCGGCAACCCGACGCTGAAATACCGCATGATATTAGTAAGCTACTAAGAAAAGTGAAACAGTAACACCCAATGAACTGTTATATTTATACAAACAAGATGAAAGATTGAATGGAACTTACCCAATGATCTAGCTCGGCCCGAAGCTAAGCCATCGCTGGATCCTCGCGACTGGAGGAAGCAACTGAAAATGGATCAAATGCCCGAACGGGACCTCCAGTAGCGAGATCGGCTCTCTATGAATAACAATAAACACATCAGTCGACAAACCCACCATCTTAACAATGCTAAATTATATTTATAAAGATGCTTACCAATCGATCAATCTCAGATTATAGGCTAGCCTCCACCTCTCGACCGGCCTGCTGCTGACCGTCTAACAACTTGATCATCGCAGCCTGACGAGCAACCTCACCCTCCCTCTAAACTATCCAAAATAAAATAAAATGAGACACCGCAACCATGTCAGAACGACCAGAAGACCGAGACCACATAATACAAAAACTATAAATTAACTCACCAAGAGCCGTCGAGTCTCTGCTAGCCGATCCCCCAACTCATCCTCCGCTACCCTAGCCTAAGCAACCGAGACTAAGGAGTGCAGCATCTCCTCATTCGAACAAGGAGGACACCCTATCCACTCCATCGCCCTATGGAGGGCGTCTAATGCCCCCTACACGCTCGTAGTGAGGTGGCCCTTCTCCAACGACACCAACCTCTCCCTCAAAGTTGACGCTGACTCTGGCCCACCAACCACGAAAGAGTCACTCCTATGGAAGGGACGTGTGAAGAGGCACCCGCCACCCAATGCACAAAACCACCGCACATACTCTTAGGCGTCTGCCTCGTCACTCGCCTCTGTAACCCTGGTCCCCCCAGCTCTAAAATCTGCTATCTAAAGCGCCATCCGCTCCGTAAAATTCTGGTCAGGAGGGTCAGTCATCCTCTTTGCCACTCTATGGTGAATCTCTGGAAGGACTCCCTGAGCGAGTCCCAGCTACCGTACCACTCGAGATGTATGGATCCTCTCCACCCTCTCAAAACAATGGACCCATATGTCAACATCAAAGAAGGGTCAGCCAAACTGAATCACTGGCACACCGGCATCCTCCTCATCCACATATGGCCTCCAAATCACCTACAACCAAGCAAATGAACCAATCCCTCAATGAAAACTCAGATACTAAAAGACCAAAATGAAAAAAAATAAGTATGATAATTTATACCTGCCCCACGTGCATATCCTCAAAGAGACCACGTGTGGTCTGAAGATCCGAAGACCAACGGCAACCCCTCAACGCCTCCCTCCACATGTGCATCCGCAAAACTTTGAATGTCACCTCCAACGGAACTCCCAGATGAAGAAAAGGGAAATGATCATACGCCTAAAACTGAAAAGAAAAATAACAACAATAACAATGACACATAAAAAGAAATATTGAGATTGTCACTACGACCAAAATATTTACCAAACTAAAGACATCACGACGCCAATTAACTAAAACTCACCTGAATGAATGGAAGGAAACCTCGACGCGATGCCCTGTCCTCAACGGTAAAGCTGCTCATAGAGATGTTCTAATGTCGTCGCACCCCACACGTAGGTGGGGACTCGATCCAAGTCCCTGAGAACCATAAAAAATAACCCGATGACACATCCCCAAGTCGAAGAAGAGAAGAGTACAACACCAAGGAAGTGCATTAAGAACGCTCAAAGCACCCTATCTGCAGCCAACCCCGGCTCCACCACGGGCTCCCGGCCCTCCACTATCGCACAGCGCGCCTCATAGGTCGCCTTTGCCTCCGAATGGCACCTCAGGGGGAGCAAGCCACTCGCAACATATCGAAAAATCAAGTGACTCGAACTACACCTGGCCCCAAACCACTCGACCTATATGGCACACCCAAAATCTCCTCACACACCTCCAAATAATGTCCTACCATCCGCCCTGTAATCGGCTCATCCTCGAAACGAAAATCGGTGATGCGGACCCAGTCCTTCGGAGTCGGCAATATCATACCAACTGGAAAGAGAAGCGCCTGATGCTCCTCCCTCCACCTCTCTAGAATCGCCGCGATCAGGCCACGATCGACCTAAAAGGGCTCTAGCTCTAGAATTGGTCCAAAATTGAAAGACACCAGCCACGCCCGCTGAAACTTTGACAAGGCACGATACTAAGTATGAGACTCGGCCCATGCCGAGCTAATAGCCTGCTGCGGGGGCTCCTATTGAATGAAATATAAACAATAACAGTAAGACTAACATATACCTATGACGAAAGACAAATGAATTTAAAATTAAAAGCCAATCAAATATACCCCAAACACGATAATAATTTACGACAAATACACAAAACATGATAAAGGAAACTAAATAGAAACATGACCTATCTCTAGATGCCATCATGATACATGAGTGAGCACACAACCAAGAATCAATGCAGGTTTGACATAAATTAGAAGGGTTTCCAGATCCTAATAAGCCTATGTCGTAACCTAAATACCTAAGAAAATGAAAGAACTCTTGCTCATGGATGCTTACCCGACCTCGAGCGAAGAAATCCTCCAGTGGGAAGTGTCTGCGATCTCGATGCTCCTCACCCTGGTTCTCCTCAGCCACACCTTCAGCTCTCTCACCCTCAGGTATCTCACCCTCAACCCTATCACCCTCATCCTCAGCGACTCCCTGCTCAATCTCAAGCACCTCCTCCCTAACCCACGACTGGTCAATCTCCAATACCTCCTCTATAACTATCTCCCTAACATCCACCTCCTCGACAACGTTGGTCCGAGCCTCAGAAGTCTCACCCATCTCCGCCCCTAACATCCTCTCCAACTAAAAAATAGTAATATCATGCCCACCAATACCCTCACCCTCCATCCTAGAACAAAGAGCTCGAAAAACTTAAAAGAATGAAGGAAACGGTGTGAAATCGATAACGGGATAGTGAGATATCACGAAAACACAAAAATTAGAGCACAAAGAAACAAGGAAAAAGAAAGTCGAAGACTAAAACAAATCGCACGACAAAAAATGAACTTTAAGCCATTTATAGGGAACAGTTGAATCGTTCATGTAAATCCAGGCACTCAAATCAATCAAGCACCACTATCACTACACTTAATTCAAATCACACGACCGGCCTTGAGTGCGTAACCTAATCATCGCCTGCTTAAACCAACCTGACCATCTGATTGCGCGCAAACTACTAAGCACGTAATCTCTTCAAACGACCACACAGTGGTGCATGAATGTCAATGGTCACCCGTACAGTAGCCAGCCACCACCCTAATCACGCGCCTGGTACCCTGCATTTAATTCAGTCAAACAATCAAAAACTAGCGCTTAATTATGTTCTGACGCTCTGAACACGTGCCTACTCTATGGCGCGCAATTAATTTATGCGCTCAGAATGAAGCGCGCAATTCCCCAGAAAACACAAAAGAGTGCCTAGAACAGCATGTTCACAGGCCTAAATTGGGTGATCTCCGACACTAATTATTACCCTAAACCACGCCTTTGTTAAGCCCGATCCAAAATATTCCAGACTTAAAAAAATGTGCACCCCGATAACTAAAAGAATATGCTCCAAACTAAGACCAAAATAACAAAAATACCCCAACACCGTTTACACACTCTAACCAAAACTAAAAAAAAAAAAAGCTTGCCCCAACTAAGGCAAAACTAAACAAGAAAAATATTGCCATTGTTCATACACTCCAACTAAGCCCAAAGCAAGTCGAAACAAAAAAATGCTCCTAACATGCCCCGATCCAAAATGAATAAATTAAACAAATAAACCTCACACTCAAAATGAATCAAATAAGCTACAAAATAAACTAAACCTGAGTTTATGAAAGAAATTAAAATCATAATCTCTTCATAAATAAATAAAATAACTACAAAATATATCGAGAGCATACCCTCTGAATATACAACTTGAAACAAGAAACTAATAAAAAAATCAGCACGTTCAGGCAATGCCCAAATCCGGATTTATTCAGGAAACTAGAAATCTCGAAAACGCTCGGAGGGGGGAAGCACCCAGAATGAATTCTAATCGTAATAGCCTCTTCCCCTTGCCCCGACCGACAGAAAAGAAAGAGTGGCTCACTAAAAGCCACCCAGGACCTTTGGGATCCACCCTTAGAAGCTCACCTTGGAAACCATAACAAGGAAGAGCAACTAATACGGGATCTGCAGAGTCTACTGAGGAAAAATAGGTATCGGTCACGAGAATTCTGACCCTGCCTTATCCTTGGGTTTCCTTTCTAGCACCTTTTTCTCCTCCATCTCTTCTGTTAGCATGGAAGCAATTAGACTGCTACCCTGCATTTCCAATCCCGTCCATTCTCAATAATCCACTTAATAAGCACAACTCTTCGGGTCCAACACCCGGGATATAAAAAAGAAAGGAAGAAAAGACATTAATGAATAAGAAAATGCAAAACAAGAAATGCCCCAAAACTCTTAATCACCAACTTGAAAATCCAAAACAACAAGAACCCAAAACTTTTGGCTCACACATTTATAAACTATACCCCTGAATTGCCAAATGACAAGTGTCACACCTTTAGATCATTCCAATCTCATTAAATCTAAACCAAACACATACCCCCTTTGAAAGACCATGATCCGTGATAAACTCAGATGAACCAGTGATCACACAACACTTAACCCCCTAAGAAACACCAATCCCCCCAAGCCTAGAAAAACCAATAGGATTTAAACATTTAACACCCATCTAGAACCTTTAAAAACTCACACCTTTTAAGTCTCATGTTGAATCAAACAAAAGACCAAAACTCAAGTTAAATCAAACCTTAAACCAAACAAACTTAAAGAGAAGAAAAATTAAAAAAACCTCTCAAGTGAGACCCTAACTTGTTTGGGACCAAAAAAAATGCCCCCAACAAACCAAACAAAACCAAGTGAACCCCCTAAACCAAACCAAATAAAGCAAAGTAACCTCAGGATAAGCCCTGAATAAATTCAGAATGAATCCTAAAACTCTAAATTAAATTTAAAAATAAATCAAACAAATCAGATAAATCTAACTAATTTGTTAATAAGTTTAAATGAATAAACAAGCGAAATAAAATATAAAAAAAATGCCTCTTTATTCATAACCCAAAAGTTATACAAGTGTCACCGGAGGCATACCTCCTGAATATACAACCCAAAATGAAAACCTAAAACTTTAACCTACAACTCGAACCGAAGACTGGGTTCAAAACTGAGACGAAGCGAGGAGCAGATTCCGCTCTAAGTGTCCAATCAGAGACTTCAGGGAGAATTGGTTAGGAAATACATCCCTCCACTTACTACACCTTCTCTTCCGTTATCTTCACCTCCTCCACTGCCGCCTCCTCAATGCTGCCTTCACTGCTCCCTAAAAAGGGATCGATGTGAAGACTAGCACCTTCATTTCCAATACCACCCACTCCCAAAATAACGTCGTCCACGGGCATCACCTTAGGACAAAGATCGTGCAAAATAATGAATATAGGAAGAAACGACATCCCAATCGGATGGTTAGATCACTCGATATCATTAAAACATGAATTTCATAACACAAGATATCCAGAAAAAGGTCAAAACTCGAGACTAAACCAGAGAATGAAAAATAAATGAAAGTTCCCTCGCTTATATAGAGTATGGACTTAATCACGCGCCAAGAAATAGGCGTTTAACTTGATCATGTGCAAGGCACACCACGCACAATCCAAAACACGTGCTATGACCCAAGCGCTCAATGAAACTATCGCCCGTGCCAACTGTGCGACGCTCCGATCACGGGCAGGCTATAGGCTGCGCAACCCGATCAAACGACACACCACTACTGTGAAATACGAAAGGTCACCTGGACACTGACCTACTGACACCTTGATCATGCACCATAATTAGAGCGCATGATCTAATCGCACGCATGCTCTCAAATGCGTAAACGGCCCCTTGAGCCGGAGATCGCACGCTCAAAAATAGGCATGCAATTTTATTGAGTGACCTAAAACAGGCACGCAATACTTGACTTTGGACGAAATTTACACCCTCAAGACCTTATTGTCCCATTGCGGTAAAAATTTGTTTATCCCATCGTGTAGCCTCACAGGCTGCTCTATCGAAAAAAAAGGAAGACTTACTCATCGCGTACCCTTATATGAGAAGGAATCATTGACAGCCTCCATCCCCATCGCGATAATATGTACACACGTGATATCACCTCAATACTCAGTCCCATCATAATAAATTAACCATACCCTCATGACCCATCGCGAAAAGCCAAAAGTAAACCTCCCAAAGATGAAGCCAATCATGATGCAACCACAATGTGATTTCTTTTATAACCCAAGATCTACCAAAGAAAGACACCAACGTCCCATCGCACAAATATCCCACCAGCACACCACCGCTAGCTACGCTCAGTCGACGTCCCATTGCAGGCATCACTACCTAAAAAAAAAAAGCTCAGACAGCACATGCCATGCCATATGACAAAAAGAGGGAAAGATTGATCATGTCCCATCGCTAAGGCAAAGGGCTCTCTCCCTCTCTCTCCCGAATTGATCCCTCGATTCCCACCAGGACTCACCCAGCACGTAGCCAAAGAAAGGGAGAATCCCCAGTTCCCATCACAACATCATTTCTCTCAAGACATCGCATCACAACCGCGAAGCCCTGCCATAGCAAACGTGAAGAGAAGAAATCTCCAAAGTCCCATTGTGACACTACGGCGCTATCAGACCGTACAAACTACGGACAATCCATGTAAGTATTATCCCCAGGTAAGTACTACCTACTTTCTTTTTGTTTTACTCAATATTCCTCGTAAATATATAGTTAGCTATGATTAAGTCAAATATTTTGAAAACCCGTCTCTCTTGACTCGCGAATCACTTTAGTCCCCCATAAGAGATAATCATCAGTACTCGCCAAGAAGGTTAGACAGAGTATCCGGCATGCCAAGTGTTGTCTTGACAACCACAATAACAGTCGGGTCAACAAATCCCGAAAGCCACGTTTTTCGTCTGATGGATCTGCTCAGCAACATCTCGGAAGCCACGTTTTCCGTCATTTTACCATAAAATTGATCTTAAGTTAAAAACCCAAAATTTTCAAAAAATTTCAAATTTCTCGAATTTTTAAAATCCCCTTACTTAAAAGAAAAAAAAAGGGAGAAAAGAAAAGAAGAACAAAGCAATAAGATAAATAGACTCGACTCACCTTTATTTAAATGCCAAAAAAAAACTGATTAAGTACCCCATCACCCGCGCACAATAAATTACACTTAAACCTGGCCTTTAACTCCTAAGACGCCTGAACTTACAATCAAGCGCATATCCCACTGCACAGAATTAGATCAAGCGCATACTCCACTGCACAGAATCATTTGTTCAGATACATTAGGATTAGAATTCCCAACTTATAGGCCGACCCCTGAACTCACAATCAAGCGCATATCCCACTGCGCAGAATTGGATCAAGCGCATACTCCACTGCGCAGAATCATTTATTCAAACACATTAAGATTTTAATTCCCAACTTACAGGCCGACCCCTGAACTCACAATCAAGCGCATATCCCACTGTGCAGAATTGGATCAAGCGCATACTCCACTGCGCAGAATCATTTGTTCAGACACATTAGGATTAGAATTCCCAACTTAGACGTTGACTCCAGACGAATCAAGCGCACACGCCACTGCGTAGAATTCAATTGAGCACACTTCACAAGACCCCCATTGCCAGCCCAAACCAGTCATTCCCTTAGGAAGCTGAACATTGAGTATATTTAATCTAAGAACTTACAAACGCCTATTGGAAAAGGAACACCTAACGCGCATTGGTGTGAGCAATGACGCGCCCGATCTGACATGACTTGCAAAAGCCTTCAATATTCCATGATACTTTATCTTATTATTATCAGTCCCTGGACCTTATTTTGAACATTCAATTGACACCTCGGTACCTCGATTGCATAAATTCCCTCTATTAGCTCGCGCCATGCGACGGGATGCGCCATGCACCCACAAACCTGAAATGTGCCCTTTGGCAGCTATCATTTGCCCTTCGAATGCTCCATTTTAACTTGCACTGATAGATAAGAAAGCCAAGCATGTCATGTCAGTATCACTAATTTATATTTGTGAATTCCTAAGAAACGAGAAGACACCTCGAATGAGCGGTGTCTACTTCTTTGACGCATTCTTACTTCGCAAGAGCGCGCCAAAGACGGGCATCTGTAGACACCACCATTTTGCCCTCTCAAAATATACAAATTTTTTCGGTCAACCTTTGACCTCATAACCCTGATATGGGACCATATGCTGGAACAATAGTATATGGCTGAACACAGGCTGAAATAATAGCTCTGTGGCTCAGGTCCCAATGTAGGGAGACTATATATTGAAATAATAGTATATAGTCAGAATGCTGACTGAAACAATAGTCTTGCATTTCAAACTAGAGACTAGACTCGGACAACCCCGAATTAAGCTATTAAAACCCAGTGCATAATTTGATTGCACAGATAATCACAAGCGCGCAATCAGTCCCTTCTCAGACCAGACTCCCTTTCCCTAGACCACCTCAAGACTCAATCATGCGCCTGACACCAGACAAGTAATCGGATTGAGAGCCACATCACCAGTGCACAATTGGCCTATGCCCGACCTAGTCTCACTGTCCTTGACCCCTAATTTTTCTAGATTAAATACTTTGAGAGTGGTGGTTAATTGGATTATGCACCTCAAAATGGATGCAAAATTAGTTCTAACATTATTAGGACTAGGAAACTCGTTGAGCAAGTCAGCCGGTCGCTCACTGAGTCGGTGACCGACTCAAAGCGATTAAGTGCCGAGAAACTAGTGCGTAATTCAGTTAAACGCCTGAAACAGGGTGCGTAATTGAAGAAAAACCTATAAAAGCTTTTTTTATTTTCGACCCAAAAAAAAAATATGAAGGAGACTGGACACAACACGAGAAAGAACGAATTTTTTTGGGATTCCGAAACCAAACAACTCTTAGAACAAACCCATAGAACAACCTAGCCATGATTCCGAAATTCAACCTTCGAATCTCCGAGATTTCTCTCCGCGGCCCCGGTCCTAGGTAAAGATTTTAGTTTGACTTAAGATTTTTTCTCTTAGTTTTAATTATAGTTTTTAATTTTCAGTCCGACATTGTAGCACCCCTTTTTTTAGACCGCAAATCTTACATATCTGCTTCTAATTCTCTGAATTCATAACTAGTCCTTAATCCGACGGTCTAATTTATCAACCATAGGCTCTAATTCTGTTCTAAAATCTTAATCTACAGTCTTGTCATTAATTTCTAGTTCTAGGTCTTAGACTCTAAAACCAGTCCTTAATCATACGGTCTGATTTTCTAATTTCAGCCATAGAAATTCAAATTTTAATCTTAAATTCTTATTTTAATCTCTCCAAAAATCCGAAATATTAATTCTAGTTTCTATAATTCTATGTTCATAATTTGATTCATAATTATCACTCCGAAACCGACTCTGAAAAATCCAAAATACTATTTTATAGTCTGAAATTCAATTTATCTTCAATCTCAGCCACCCGATTTGCCCAAGGGAGCTTACGGAGGGTACTCAAGAACGAGGCCAATCCTCCTTAGCATAGCAAGCCGAAAACCTCTTTTTCCTTAGGATTTTAGAATTAATTAACTGCTTTTTCTTATTTTTTTAGTATAATTAATTAATAGATTTATTTTATTTCAGCATATTTAATTAATTAAGCTCATTAGATTTTAGAATGATTGATTAATTTCTTTAAATCAAATTTTAATTGATTAATTCCTTGCTTTAATTAGAATTTAGTATGATTAATTTCATTGCTTTAATTAGAGTTTTAGTTTAGTTAATTCACTGCTTTAATTAGAATTTTAATAAAATTAGTTTATTTATTTTAATTAGATTTTAATAAAATCAGTTTATTTATTTAATTAGATTTTAATAAAATTAATTCCTTCGCATAAATTAGAGTTTAGTAAAATTAGTTTTCTTATTTCAGTTAGAATTCTGGTAAGACTGTTATAATTACTTTAGTTAGAATTTCAATACAATTAGTATACTTGATTTAATTAGAATTCCAATACAATTAGCATACTTGCCCAATTCGAATCTTAGTACAATTAGCATGCTCAAATTAAGTAGAGTTTTAGAACTATTACATGTGCACTCCTAGTACAATTAGGAAACCTAATCATAATTAGACTTCTAATGGAATTAGGAGACTAAAAATAATCGGACTTCTAGTAGTATTAGGACACTAAATTAATTAGAATTCTAATAAGATTAGGAAACTAAGTTAATTAGACCCCTAATAGGATTATAATATTAGAATAGATCCACTCACTCTAATAAATTCACAGCTAAACTCACAATAGAATCAAGGAAGTCTAAGTTGATCAGAACTATAACAATAACGGGAAATAAAAGAAAAATTAAACTATCTAAAATTACAAGAAAAGACATAGCTGCTGACGTTCATAAGAGGACAATTCAGTAAAGAAGTAACCACACCCGCTCTCAAGCGTGATCATTGGTGTGTTGCAGCATTACTAAATATCTGCAGCTGGCGATCACATAAACTAGGAACCTTCCTAGAAAACCCTTTACTTTTAACATTCCAAATGCCGCATCGCTAGAGTCCACTTGGACAGAATTGGAGCCACTGATTCAACGGGGACCGAGAGGAACTCAGAGAAAGCGCGCACCAACACACTTGCCCCGCATGGAGATGTCTTAACACTTTCTGAGTTCAACTGCCAAATGGACATCTTTCAGCACCTCCATTAGCAAACCTATACTAAATTGTCCACCCTTTGTGATGACTACCACATGCTTCACAAACGGCTTGACTAACTTGAGGAGATCTTCACGTGTTTACTAGAGAAGGCTTACCCGATAGCCTCCACACCCTTCTTGGCTCATGCGAGGATGTACACGTCAGAGTATACCTCAAGGTTTACTCAGGGAGCCTCCGCATTGGGCGTTGGTCCATCTACCTTCAGAGCGACGCGTACCCAAGAATAGGCCGCGAAGCAGCCAGGTGAGCCTACTATTCAATAATAAACTTATGTGTCTTAGGTTATAGTTAGTAATCCCAAATAGAAACATGTTTATAAATGGTTAGATGATGCTAGCTAGCAAATAGTAGCAACTTGAGTTACCATCCCTATAAATTTTGTTTTGAAAACTGTAAGGATAGGGAGTAACCATTGGATTTTTCTGTGTACTTTAGCTCGGCTGTGTAACTTGTGTGTATGGAGGGTATTGAATTAGATGCATTACACTTAGCTAAATCATTCATAGTGTTATCATGGGTTAGCAATTAAAATCAGTAACATGTGAATCATAACTTGTAAATTTTGGAGTTGTAGGCCTATAGAAATCCTACTCATTAATCACTATGTATGAATGTTTTGACCCATAAACAATTCAATCATGTTAGTTTTCTCTCGTATACATCACTCATTTGTTGATAAACTCAATTGTGGAGGTACCTTCCATCCCCGACCACTATCTCCAATATTTCAAGGACGAAAATTTTCATAAGGAGGGGAGGATGTGACACCCTGTAAAGTCACGCACGT
Organism: Chloranthus sessilifolius; assembly: GCA_021018995.1. NCBI lineage: Eukaryota > Viridiplantae > Streptophyta > Magnoliopsida > Chloranthales > Chloranthaceae > Chloranthus > Chloranthus sessilifolius. The sequence goes on along the minus strand of CM037593.1, from coordinate 54,634,968 downwards.
GTAACCTAAAACACGTGGTGGGTTAATTACCATTGGACCTTTAGCTGGAGAAACCCACCTAGAAATTGACCGCTAGAGACCCGTAGGAGGGAAGTCCATTTAAAGCCCACGAGTGGATTTGGTCAATTGAGATCGATGTGGACCCAGACCCACAAGACCCTTTTTGGACACCAAACCCATCTTGGGTCTATTTAGAAATTAGAGTTCCTTTGGGCCACTTGGAAGGCAGGTGCTTGTGGAAAACTGGTCACTTAAGACCCATTAGATCTGTATTTTATTGAGACCCGTCTAGAAATCTGATGAGTCAAGGCCATTAGAACTGGGCCACTTAGACCCATGAATGAGAGCCAAGTGATGGATGTATACATGACCTTGTGTACATGCGCTACACACCCAAACCTATGCACCTTCTATTTAGCCACCTCCTCACGTATCCATGAAAATCATTGCATTGAGAGGAGCCGGCTGCTGCAACTGGAGGAGAAAATGAGAGAGAAAGAGAAGCCATAGCCTTCTCCTTGTCTGGATTCTTCATAAACCCAACATTTAGATCTCTTTCGAAACCCATTTTACTTAAATAGGAATTGTTCTCTTCAACCCTTGAGAATCCCACACTCGCGGGTTCACTTGATTTAGGTGAAGAGCATCGAACGAATCATAGGATCAGCGCTTCGACGGCGTTAATCAGACACCGACGAGTAGTAGATCTCTGCATGCATGGAAACAAATAAAGGTAACCCTCGTAATGCACGCGATTTGTTTTAGAATCTGAGTCTCACTATCGATTATCGATAATTGAAGCCACCTGCAGCGATTCCATGAATAGAAACGTGGGAGAATAGCAAGGATGGATGCATCTCGGTTCGATCGTTGGATTGCATGTGCTTCAAAATTTGGGGATAAAAAGCATGTTTTGGAATTAGTAAATGCGTAAGATTATGGTGCATTAATTGATGTTGTTAAATGGAGGATCTCGTAAGCAAGTGATGACTTGTATAGGTTGTGAGTGAGGTGTTGTAGAGCCGACTTGAGTGGCTATAAAGGTAAGCACCAGAAAATCACCTGAATCCCTATGCTTGAGCGGGATTCATAGGCTAATTTTGCTCTGGCCAATTCCACTCGAACGTGATAGAAAGGGTTGTATTGGAATCCGCTCGAGCGTGATTGGAGCCTCTTGAGCGTAAAATGACCTGAAGCCTACGCTCGAGCGGGAAACTCTGTTTTGGTCCTGACTTGACTTGTGTGCTTGTGAACCATGAGCGCGTGAATGTATTGAGTACTAATGACTAAGGCATGTGTTTAGACTTGTGAATTAGGAGAAAAGCAGAGGAAAACATCCCAATTTGAGCTTGTAGAATCTGCACGTGTGCCCGACTTGACTTAAGGTAGGAAAATTTTGAATGCAAAGTTATATGCTTGACTTAAATCATGGGATAACCTAAATGATTTGCTCGCATTTGATTTATATATTTTTGTCACATACCTGATAAATGAAAGCTATGCATATGGTTTAAGATTGTTTCCATACATGAAATTGCATGATTTACTTGACATCTTGCTTGTATTGATCCCTGAGTTCTATTGAGAAATCAAGATCTATTTTGTGATATGACTCATGTCCATTCTTATTTGTGTGAACGTATTATGTGTAAGAACCAACTCTTGTCCGTTACTATTCATGTGTATATGCTATATGTGAGATTGTGTGCAATTGGGGAGTGAAGCCTCCATGAGAGGGGCGGAGTCCTCGGGGTATTGACCTTGTGTCCGCTACGGACTGCTCAGTTCCCACTACGGGATGCAATAGCCACAAGTCTATTCTCTTTCTCATGATTAGTTGTGAGTGGAGTGGAACCTCTAAGGGAGGGGTGGAGTCCCCAGGATTTTAACCCTGTGTCCGCTACGGATTGCTCTATTCCCGCTACGGGATACTCACACTAATATTATGTGACTCGATTATTTGATGTGAAGTGTTATGCTTGATTTTGTGATCCTATATGCTCATCTTGTACTACTCGTCGTTCCCAACTTGATATAAAAGTCAGTTCTATTTCCTTGCTTCGATTATTGATATGAATTCGTACGCTTCCTTGCATCATGATGTGGCATGTTCATGAACACATGTTTTCAACTGCATACTTATGCTCACATACTTTTGATATCATATGAAATTGCCACATTGTTTTATATATGCATCTATGCCATGAGTTGGAATGATATTATATCATTTTGCATTGCTTATGTCCCTACTGAGCATGGATGAAGCTCATTCCTTGACTATATGTCACAGCTATAGGAGTTGATCTTGTGCAAGATCCGGAGCAGGAGGAGGATCCCGATTATACTCCTGGAGACGAGGAGGATTTGCTAGAGGAGCATTATCCTTAGCTGAGGAGAGTGTGAGCGTGAAATATTTTGGGTTTTTGTAAGGTAAAATACTTGGATATATGAATACAATGTGTATATGTGTGGCTCCACTGTTTAGGTGAAGAATGGCCTTTACCGGTGGATGTTTTTGTGTGATTATGGGATATGTGAATGGTTAATTTGCCAACCTTTTGTGAATAGTTAAATTTGAGCCGTGTGAATGGCTAGTTAGTTTTAGCTTGCTTGTTTTCCTCTTCGCCATTCGCTTGCGTACTTTGATTTTTGATTGGATGTGTGCTTACCGTTATACTAATGGCTCAGTTCTTCCAACTTTTTAACTTTGGAGAATTGAACTATTATGTTTGGATCGGATTTCATGATCCGACAGCTCGAATTTTGGGTAAGGAAATAGCGGGCCGTCACACTACCATACGCACGGTTGATTACCCTGATGATAGAGCAGTACGAGGATCAGGATGAAGATGAGGAGTATGAAATTTCACCTAATGAGCGAAACTATACTGATAACATAAAAACTTATATATGGGAGGATTTTAGACTGAATTGTGTAAGCCTGAATTCAGCCTGAACATGTGGCTCAACCAGATATACCACCTCCCAGCATGCTCTAGCCCAACCCGACCAACATACCTGCGTAAACCTCTAATTAGAACTCTTGAGGAGGATGGATTTATAGGATGATATGCTCAGGGAGATTTTGTGGAAAAATGGAGAGCTGACATGGCAAATGAACTATCATGAGGCCTTGCTTGTCGACGCTATGCATTACATGTACCCTGTCGACTTTATTGAGCGCACGGCGATGGCTGTTTGTCAATCTGGATTTCCTTTATTTATTACCAGTGTGCTTGCTTATTGTGTGGTGAGAACAAATAATAAAAATAACATAAAGCAAAATAAAGATGATGGCAACAGCACAACTAAAGAAATCCTAAGCCTGCAAGATCCAGGGCTATTGTAGTAAGTTTTGATGAGTAAGAATTTATCCCACAAAGAAGTTGATCTAGAATCTAAAATGGACTATAATAGTAGGCCTCCAGATCTGACTACAGATCTGGCAATCCTAAAGAAAGGGGGTTGGGTGTCACACCTACACTAAATTACCTAAAGAAAGAAATAAAGTGCAGTCCTATCCTAAGAAAGAATTATAAAGAAGAGGATGGTGGTGTGTTAAAATAAGAATAAAGGGGTGAGAAGTAAGTAGCCTAGGTTACAGATTTATTTAGTTATAAAACTTAGATTTAGGGCTCTCTCTGCAGCAAGTCCTTGCCGAAGTGTTATTACTAACCTCAACAAGGTAGAAGTATCTAACTTAATCCATGCCATTTGGGGCGCTCCTAAGGCTATAGTCTGTCCACTCAAATGGTCACAAACTATCCTATAGAGTCTGTCAAATCCCATTGATCAAGCCAGAAGTTACTGATGTAATCCAGAGGAGTAAGCTGATCAAACCTCATCCAGGGAATCAGATCAGCCCATGAATACCATTGCAGCACTATGTTTGCTAGTGCTACGAGCTCCCCAGATCTGGCTGACATCCATAGAGGTATTAAACCAAGAGAAATCAGATGATAAATAGTAGATCTACTAGAAACTGAATGGGTTATTTCCCAAAACATGGATCCTATAGACATCTAAGGAAACCATAAGATCTTCAAATTTAATTATACTTTTAATCAACAATTTATTGCTTAAAAATAGCATGCAATACAAATGTCCTCACAGCTGCAATCACTACAAAGAGGCTAACTAACATCTGATAGTGATCAAGTAAAATAAAAGAGAATCTGTTCCTGTACAATCTCTCACTAAGCTACAAGTCCCAGTGCAGAGAAGAAGAATCCATCTCAGAACTGTGACCAAGTTTGCCCTAGGGTTATAGTCTGTCCACTCAAATGGTCACATGCTATCCATAGAGGCTCCCTTACCCACAAATACAAAAACAGAGCATAAAAATTGTTGTCTGGTACCATGGTCCTAGAGCATCACGCTCAAGCTTCCATGGGCCTTTCAATAAGCTCAAATCCTAAATATATGTTATAGCCTAAACAGAACTACAGACAAATAGAAAAATAATAGATTGAGTAAGCATTCAAACAAAGATTCCATTAATTTGGTGTCATTAACAATGAAATCCCTCAAGGCAGCAGCCTTGTGCACAACAGCTCAACACTGAGTCCCAATGTTTACTGAACTATTACAAAACTTACATAAAACTATACATAAATTCTTACCAAAGGTTTAGCCATCAAGTGCTGAGCTAAGAGAAAAGAAAACATGGAAAAAGATGTGATCAAACCCTAACCCTAACCCTAGCCTGCTTGAGCTCTCAGCTGATAGAGGTTGAAGGAGAAGGTGAATGATGGTTTGCTAAGTTACAAGCACAACTTATATACTTAGTCCCAATGTTGTGGCTAAGAGAAGACTAAACCCTAATTTTCTTAAAGAAGACATGGCACTGTTACAACCCTTAGATGCCTTGGAATACGTGCATCAGAATTCATGCTTCGGGGTACGTGCCCTAGACCTAGGGAAATTCCCAAAAGGTCCTTAGTTAGGGTTGAGAAGTGGAGAGCCCGAGCTTCACGGGGCTGGCTTTTACATTTCACTTCTGTTGCACAGTATGCAAAGTGTTCGTGGGGTAGAGCTTGGCGTCGAATACTGCTGTCTCATGCAAAAGAACTTTGGCTGATCGTGCAGTTGCTTCAGCTATGAATGCACTCGCACAGAAGAACTTTCAGTGCATTGATTGCTCGCGCAGAAGAGCTTCAGAAACTTCACTCGCAGGGTATTCGCGCAGATGCCTTTCGCATCTCGCTCAGTATAGATTTAGACTTTTAAGCACGTGCGAGTTGTGCGAGAGCTAAGCGAGAGGTTTTCTAGGCGTCTCTCTCCTCCAGAGTCACGCAAGAACTGTGCGAGGTGTATTTAGTGTGCGAAAGCTCCGCAAGTTTCTCTATATAATGCTTGCAGCTGAAGTGCGCGAGAGCTTCTTTGTAGTAACTCCTGCCATTTGAACTGCATGACTTCTTCACAATCTCTATTACGCTGCATGTCTTAGCTGTGCGAGGGAGCTTTGCCAATGACTTGAACAGTGTGAGGTTGCACCTCAGCTGCGCGATATAGGCCCCTAGCTCCTCTGTTGCTATGCACATGCTTCTGTTGCAACTTCCTCCATTCTCACCTATTCTTTTAACATCTGCTAGACTTTCTAGTTCCAGTATGACATGCACATTAGTCACCATGGTGGTCCATCATTTTCTGGTTCAACTGTCATCTTTTGCTTGAAATCTCTCTCTTCTTAGAGCCAAAAGCACAGACTTTGTGTTAAGCTGCACACTTTATTCCTAACTACAAAACAAGCTAAAAAGGAGTTCTCAGTGAGCTTCAAGGTCCAACAAAGGCTAGGTTAAGAGGTGAAAAGTAGTACTTTTCAGTGATTAACACACCCCCAAACCTAATCTTTGCTAGTCCCTGAGCAAAGCAAAATATAAACTACTCTAAGAATGTAAATGCCACTTTCGTAGGGAACACGGATGCATTTAGCTTATGCATCAAACCTTTTAAACCCCTAGGTGATCCCTAGTGGAGGAGTGAAGTCTCCTGAGGGTTTTTAGTGAAGGTACCCACAAACTTCTCAATGAAAACAATTAACAAAAGTGTAAATAGTCAAGTCAGCTGTCAATAAACAGAGCATTAGTCCACCTTTGATCCAGAGTGTGAGAAATTTGGACACATGATATGCACAAACATTTAATCATCACAAATTTTATATATATGCATATCATTTCTAATTAGTTCACAACAAGGGAAAAAGAACACTTGTATATAAGTATTGAGCTCACCATTAATTCAAAACTTAGGTTCTAAGCCATGCCCAATACGTTCAATATCAGACCCAATGCTCATCAGGGCAATCTCTTATACAAAACTTTGAGGGTTTTCATTTTCTCACAAGATCAAGAGCAGTTACAGACCCCTAATGGAACTGTAAGCATGAGCATAGGCAAAGCTACTAAATTCTAGCATCATTGGCTAATCCTCACCATAGATTAGGCAATTCCTCATCTCCACATAACAGCTCATTCAAGTTAGGATCACAAGTTCTTTGACTGGGTTGTAATGTGGCGTATGGGTGTAGGTTATAAAGAATGGAAGGGTGAAACGAGATGCAAAATTGAGAAATCAGCAGGTGAAGGAAGTGATTCATGACTTCACCTCATTTAGTTCAACATCTTTCATCTTCTTTGAGATTTTTCAGACTTGAAGTGGCAAGCTTCTCCTCTTATTTTTTATTTTTCCAATGAAATTTCCTCTTGGCTCCTCTCTATTCATTTTCATTATTATTTTTCTTTCTTTTTGATACATTTTTCTTTTTGTTTTTGGTTTTATTTTTTTTATTTTTTTATTTTTGAATTGCCACCTCTTTCTTAGTTGCTACACTGCTATCCTCTTTTTAGTGTTTCTTCTCCATCCTCCCAATGTTGACCCTAGTTTGTCCATCTTCAACTCTTTCTCTTTTACCTTCTGAATTCTCAAAGTGAGGGTAGGTTTGAATCAGGTCCATAATTTTGGGTACAAGTACTTAGGTGTATTTTGAAGGAAACTGGAAATTAAGGCTCAAGGGGTGTATGCACAAGGACAGTTGATTGGTCTGTTGAAGCTCAAACTGTCCAAGAGAAAGCCTTGATCCTTTCCTAACTTTCATGAGTGTTGTCAGTTGTTTCAACCTAGAGATGCCTAACTTCTAGTAAGGGCATTGACTCAGCCAGTCCTTAGAGCAGAAAGAGTTGCCTCAGTCACTCCTCAAAGAAAGGAAAAAAATTTTATAGGCCTAAATCTCACTAGTTATGGTCTTCCATTGAATTCTTAGGCATATCCTTATCTTTTTCTCTCCTTAATGGTTCACCAAGTACTAAAATAAGTGATTTTTCTTTGGTGTTCACCTCATGGAAACACTAGAGTTTAAATGTTTGTAATGTCTAAGGTTTGCAAAAAAATTTTAATTTCTCATTTCTGAATATCTCTTAGTTGAACATAGCTCCATTTCTATCTTACTCACTTGATTCTGCTGCACTAAGGTTAACTGCATCCTTGGGCAAACCTTGCCACAACCCCAAACCTATGAGGAGCAGTGTCCTCAGTGGTTCAAAGAGAAGAGGGTATGTGCAGCAAGGAACAAAGAAAAATAGCATAAAAGAAAACAAAGAAAAATAAGACACAAGGCACACATGAACTAAAACCCATAAACTAATTCTGAAATAGAAAGTAAAGCAAACAAACATAACAAAAAAGGGAATTTCATTTGGAAAAGGAACATGTGTACAAAAGGTATGTCCTAACTAAGCACATGTGCACAACTAATCATCTAATTGTCTGCTGGTTCATCCTTAATTTTTATTCTTTTTTCTTTATCTTTCTCCATAGTAGCAGTAACTTCTTGTGCAGGTACAGCAGTATCAGAAGGTACTTTCCCAGTCAATTGAGCAAGTCTTCTTTCTAAGATTTCAGCCTTCTTTTCAGCCAATTCAGTTCTGGCGGCATAAAGCTCCCTGATCTCCTTTGAGGCAGTCAACCTTTTCTCTAACCCATCAACCCTAATTTTTTCTGTTGCAGCAGTCATCTTCTCCTGTGCACCCATACGCTCTTGAGCTTCATATAGACACAACATTCGTTTCTAGCCCTTCGCTATTCTCTTCAGTTGCATTTCAAACTTTAACTTCATTAGATGAATCTTTGCTTCATAAGGTCCCTTGATTGAAGTTCTAATATTAGCCTTCCCTCGAATAATGTCCTTTTATAGGTAAGGATTGGATTTCATTGCATGAAAGAGGAAAGAGTATAGGGGTTTGGAAAAGGAAGAGGCATGAATCAAGGGTCATTCCTCACTTGAAGAAGGGCCAATCAGAAATTAAAAGGGGGTGGGCTGGGAAATTTCAGACATAGGCTGAGATTGGGGCTCCAGTTCAGGTTTTGTTTAGATTGATTTGGAAGAGGTGGGTATTAAGTCATCCACATCTATCACAGCATCAGAGGTAGCTACAATAGGTGCAAGTTCTAGGATAAGTTCAGGGTCAGTTTGTGTAAAGGCTTCAGTGAAAGTAGGGAGGGCTATGGGTGTTGAGAACTAGAAAATACCATTTTCCACCCTTTAACCTGGGCCTTGATAGACCCTTGAGAGAACTAAATAAGTGTTTTAAGTGCTTGTGTTACAGCTAACAATAAAGACAGGCTTAACCATGAAAGCAGCCTAAAAGTGCCAAAAAGATGATGATCCATGTTGATCCAAAGGAAGAAAGAGAAGGGACAACCTCACTAGCTATCAAAATGCCTGAACTGAAGAGGTAAAGACCTGGTCTCAACCCAGAAAATAAATGTGGAGCAATTCGAACAGAAGAATGCACTACATAGTGCTTTTCGAAAAGAATCTGAACATTTTGAAAAGAACCTGAACTTTTTGAAAAGAACTAAAAGCTCCAGGCTTAGTTTTCAAAGAGCACCTGAACTCTTTGAAAGGATGTCAGACTTATTCGAAAAGAAGAGAACTCCTTGCGAACAGAACCTGAACTTTGCGAAAAGAGCTTCAGAAGTCACAGTACCTTGCGAAAAGTTCCCCAAACTATGCGAAATGGTATTCTGGAGATTCCGAGCATCTGCAAGGGTAATTCAGTAATCTTTTGCACGCGCCCCAATGCATTTAAAAACCCAAGAACATTTTAGAAGATTCTGAGCATGAACCAAAGGCATATTCCACCCCATGTGAGCACCCGAAGATGAAATCAATTGGCGGGAACTTCTAGAAGTTCTAACAGATTTTTGAATTACATAACAGAATTGATGCCTCTGTCATCTAATTGCCTGAAACAAATCAAGCAATTCTGATTGGCCAAAACAGATCTGGATCCTCATGCTCGACTACCATTGGTTGATACAGATCTAAGCACTGCTAATTGGTTGATACACATCTGAGCTAGACCTGGGGAAACTATAAATAGATTAACCATTTGCCCAATTTGGGCATCCAAATTTTGAGTTTCATTTCTGCTGTTCCATTTCCAATTCAAATAGCTTGTCTGAAACTCTTGTAATAGCCTAGCTTTTATTTGCAATTGAGAGCTGTGAGATATTTCTGTAATTCAAAAGAGAATTGTATTCAAGACTACAAATCCGAGAGCTGTTTAAGCTGTGCTCTGTAATTGTATTGGTGAATTTGAAAAGGTTACTGTGAACCGTACGTTCTCAATTGGATTCGTGTTGAGGGTTCCCTGTGATCTCCTTATTACACTAGACTCCTTTAGATTTACCATTTTTCAAGCAACTTCCCTTGATTCACTATCCCTGTGGGAATTAGAGTTTGTAACCTAATCTTTCACAGCATTTGTAGTGGTGTTTCTTGTTCTAAGTTGAGGGTTCAGATTAAAGACTATTGGATGGTCTGTGGCCATTGAAGTGGACAGACCATAGCCATAAGTTTAACGCTAATCCTTGAGTTAGATTGCTTTCTCTTGCATCTGTGCTTCTAGCCAGATGAAGATTGGATCATATCTCATTTGATCTACATTTGTTCTCATTTTGCTTCAAGGACCAAATCAAAGTTAGATATTATTTCTCCATTCTTATTAATTTACATCAAAATCTCCCCAACTCAGATCTGGATCATTTAGTTTAATCTTTACTTTTATCATTTAGTTAATGTGATAAATTCAACCTCCCATCTTATGTGCTTAGTAGATAGGATCAAAGGCCAAATCTGGTAGCTCAGATCTGGAGGTTTATCTTATATTTTAAATAAATTCTCTGTGGACGATCTTTTACTCACTTACATTTAAAACTTGCTACAATTGGCCCTGATCTTGCAGGCTAATTTACTTTTCTCTGTGCTGATATTTCTTTATTCTTTTTAGTTTTCCAAATTCAGTACAATTCATTATTTGTAAGTTTGTTTTCAAAACACAAATAAATCATGCACACTTAGAAGTAAACAATAAGTTTTTAGCGCCGCTGCCGGGGAATTTATTTTAAAATAGGTAGACCTAAGTTTTCATTTTGTTTTTTATCTTTACATCAGTGCTAAACTGTTCTATTGTTTAAATCTGTGCAGTTATCCATATACATTTTGAAGCGAGGAATCTACTTTAAAAGGAATTCTGAAGGTTTGTTGTGCATAATTTGATTCTCTGTTCAATGTTGTATGTTTGGTAGGAGGAATCTCAGCCCTGAGATTGTCCCTCTAAATTTAGAAATTGAAAGGTTACTACGAACCAGACAATCATCACAGAATTCTGCTGAAACAGCTACTATGGGTGAAGAACCTCGACTTTTGAGGGATTACTTTGCATCTGGTGCCTATAATTCTCCATTTTACATTCAATTTCCTACTGTTGAAGGAAATTATAAGATCAAATCATCAACTATCCAAATGCTTCCTTCCTTCCATGGTTTGAGTAAGGAAGATCCATACAAACATGTGGATGAATTCTTGTCTCTTTGCACCACATTCAACATAGCTGGACTTGGTCTAGAGGCAACCAAGCTTAGGCTCTTTCCTTTGTCATTAAAGGACAAAGCTAGAGCATGGTTGTCTATGTTAGCACCAAATAGTATCACTTCTTGGAATGATTTGCAGTGTCAATTTTTAGCCAAATATTTCCCTATGTCTAAAACAAGCCAGTTGAGACAAAGTATTATTTCCTTCTCACAACATTCAACTGAAACTTTCCATGAAGCATGGGAAAGATTTAAAGAACTTTTAAGGCAATGTCCTCATCATCAAATCCCCCGATGGCAGCTTGTTCAAAGCTTCTATCAAGGAATTGATCAAAATGGCAAGAATATGGTAGATGCTTCCTGTGGAGGCACCTACTTGCAAAAAACAGTTGAGGAGGTCTGGGATTTATTTGAAGTAATTGGTGAAAATTCAACTCAAGAGGAATCTTTGTCAAGAGACATTGAGAATCCTGCTAGGTTGAACAATCAGCAAACCACCAAAGGAAAGATTTATGAGGTGAATGAGTTGGAAAGGAAGATGGATAATTTAACCACAAAGTTTGATAGATTGATGGACTCATTTAAAAATCCAATGGTTGCAAGAGTAGAGGAGGCATGTCTGATATGCCAGTCCCCTACTCATTCACATGATCAATGTCCTGCTGCACCACAGTTCCCAGATCTAGTGGTGGAACAAGGTCATGCTGCCCAATCATTTGGACAAATGCAGTCAAATGAATATGCATGGAGAGGGCACCCCAATTTAAGGTGGAGCCAGGGCAATTATCAATCGCAATAGCAGCAGCAACCAAAGAACCAATTACCTTTCAAAACTGCTCAGCCTTATCAGCAAAATTTTTATACCAAGCCAAATTTTTGTTGACCCATTCCACAACACATGACAATCTGCTCCAATTCAAGCCCCTTCCAGATCCCCTTCTTTTGAAGATCATGTTCTAAATTCACTCCAGAATTTAGGGTCTTTAACTCAGACTGTGAACTTTCACAGTCAGAGTATAAAGAAGATTGAAGAAATATTGGGTTAACTTTCAAAAACTTTGGCCAAAAGAGAGGAAGGAAGGTTACCCAGCCAACCTTTGAACAATCCCAAAGGACAGTTCATGGTTGGAGAGGCTTCTGTTTCACATGAAGAAGTAAAAACTGTCACAACTTTGAGAAGTGGAAGAATTATAAATAACAAAGTGGGTACTGAAAAGGAAGAAGAAAAAATTGAGGAAACTGATAGAGATATGCAGCAGGAGCAGCATGATGTTAGCATTGGGGGTGCTGATGTACCTCGGAAAAATAAAACAAATGAAAAACAGAAAAATCAAAAATATTCAAATGATGTTTCTAAAGCTGTAAATGAAGGACTAGTTTCGCATTTACCATTTCCCCATGCCATGAAATCTGCTTCCCCTTTTGATAAAGGGAACACAAAAATAGATGAAATGATGGAGACTTTCAAGCAAGTCAAGATAAATCTACCTTTGCTTGATGCAATCAAATAAATTCCAGCATATGCAAAATTTCTGAAAGATATTTGCACTCATAAAAGACAGTCTAGGATACAGTTATCCAAGAAGGTCATTGCTGTGGAATGAGTTAATCAAGTGTTGTCCATTACGACACCTCCTAAACTTCAAGATCCTGGAATCCCCACAATCCCTTGCATTATTGGGGAACATACCATTGAAAAGGCTTTATTAGATTTGGGTGCTAGTGTCAACCTGCTTCCATATTCTGTATATGAGAAACTAGGTTTGGGAGAATTAAAACCCACTCATGTGATGTTACAACTAGTGATGATCCGAAAGAAAGCCGCTTGGGATGATTGAGGATGTATTGGTAGGAGTAGATAAGTTTTTCTATCCTGGATTTTCCTAATTGGACATGGAACCTACAAAAGCAAAACTTCCATCCTGTCATTTTGGGGAGACCATTCTCAGCTCTGAAATGCTTGCATTCAATGCAGGTCTGGTATTATGGAAGTCTCTTTTGGAAATATGAAGGTGAAATTAAATTTTTATAATGCAGTCACACAGCCTCAATTCAGTTTTGAGGAATGTTTTCTTGTTGATTTATTGGATGAACTGGTGGAAGAGAATCTACCACAGTTTTTGCAGTGTGAAGATTTAACCACAGATTTTAAAGATGCTTGGGGAAAGTCTGAGGAAGTAAATGTTGTGTCAGGAACTCATGATCAATCAGCAAGTTTCTCTTCATGGAAACCTGCTATTCTTCCTTTTCCACAAACAGCCAAGGTACCTTTGTTACCTTCTTTTCTCAGCCCACCTGATGTAGAGCTAAAGCAGTTGCCAGAAAATTTGAAATATGTGTTTTTAGGAGACCATAAAACTTTGCCTGCGATTATTTCTTCCTCCCTCACTGAGGAGCAGGAGGAAGAGCTGTTGATTGTATTGAAACAGCATAAGAAAGCAATTGGCTGGACTATTGCTGATTTGGGAGGAATAAATCCAGCTGTTTGCATGCATAAAATTCATTTGGAAGAAGATGCAAAGCCTTCTAGGGAAATGCAAAGGAGGTTGAATCCTCATATGCAAGAAGTGGTCATGAAAGAGGTTGTTAAACTGTTGGATGCAGGGGTCATTTACCCCATTTTAGATTCAGCTTGGGTGGCACCTACACAGGTGGTACCTAAGAAATCTAGGATCACTGTTGTAACCTCAGATTCTGGTGAGCTTATGTCAACCAGCCAAACAACTGGTTGGAGGGTCTGTATTGACTACAGAAAACTAAACACAATGACCAGAAAAGACCATTTCCCTCTGCCATTCATTGATCAAATTTTAGATAAGCAAGCAGGAAAAGCTTATTACTGTTTTCTTGATGGTTACTCTGGTTACAACCAGATTCCTGTGTATCCACAAGATCAGGAAAAGACTACATTCACTTGCCCTTTTGGCACGTTTGCCTATAGGAGAATGCCTTTTGGTCTTTGTAATGCTCCTGCTACCTTTCAAAGATGCATGTACTCCATTTTCTCTGATATGATTGACCAATTTATGGAGATTTTTATGGATGATTTTTCAATCTTTGGAGACAGTTTTGCCCAGTGTTTACATCATCTCAAATTGGTGTTACAGAGATGTGAAGAAACCAATCTAGTTTTTAGCTGGGAGAAGAGCCATTTCATGGTCACCCAAGGCATTGTCCTTGGCCATGTTGTCTCCCACAAGGGCATTGAGGTGGACAGAGCAAAAATTGATTTAATTATACATTTTCCACCTCCCAAAACTGTTAAACAAATCAGAAGTTTTCTGGGACATGTTGGATTTTACAGAAGGTTCATTAAGGATTTCAGTAAAATATCCAAGCCTCTTTGTCATTTATTGTGCCAAGATGTCCCTTTTGTTTTCAACAATGAATGCTTGAAGGCATTTGAATTCTTAAAAAACTGTTTGATTTTAGCTCCAATACTACAGTCTCTAGACTATTCACTACCTTTTGAACTGATGTGTGATGCATCAGATTATGCTTTGGGAGCTGTTCTTGGGCAGAGAAAGGATAAGCTGCCTCATGTCATAGCTTATGCCAGTAGATCAATGATTGATGCACAACTCAATTACATAATAACTGAGAAGGAGCTGCTGGCAATTGTTTTTGCCTTAGAGAAATTCAGGTCATATGTTTTGGGTTCACAAATAGTAGTGTTCACTGACCACTCAGCCCTGAAATACCTTCTATCTAAGAAGGATACCAAACCAAGATTAATCAGGTGGATCCTCCTATTACAGGAGTTTGATTTACAGATCAAAGATAAAAAGAGTGTGGAGAATGTGGTGGCTGATCACCTGTCTAGAATTTTAACTGCTGAGATTGATAGGCTGCCTATCAATGAATCTTTCCCTGATGAGCAACTGTTTGCTATCAGTATACACACCCCTTGGTTTGCAAACATAGTCAACTTTTTGGCTACTAGAAGAACTCCTCAACATTGGAATAAAATGGATAAAGATCTTTTCTTCTCAAAGGTTAAACATTTTATTTGGGAGGATCCTTATCTATTTAAGATTTGTGCAGACCAAATAATAAGAAGATGTGTCCCGGAAGAAGACTTTCATAGCATACTTTCTATGTGTCATGAACAGGCCTGTGGAGGTCATTTTAGTGGAAACAAAATTGCTGCAAAGGTTTTACAGTGTGGATTTTATTGGCCTACACTTTTCAAAGATGCTCTGCAGCACTGTAAGTCTTGCCAGAACTGCCAGAAATTGGGCAGCATTTCTAAGATAAACTCAATGCCATTACAACCTATTTTGGTAGTTGAATTGTTTGATATTTGGGGGATAGACTTCATGGGTCCCTTTCCTCCTTCCAATGGGTGTAATTTCATCTTAGTAGCTGTGGATTATGTATCCAAATGGGTTGAAGCCACAGCCACTAAAACCAATGATCACAGAGTAGTTCTGAAATTTTTAAAGGATAACATTTTTTCCAGGTTTGGTTCCCCCAGAGCTATTATCAGTGATGGGGGAAGCCATTTTTGTAATAAGCATTTTGAAGCTTTATTGAAAAAGTACTCTGTGACTCATAGAGTAGCTACTCCATATCATCCACAGACCAGTGGACAAGTGGAGATTTCCAATAGAGAAATCAAACATATACTGGAAAAGACTGTGAAGAAGGACAGAAAGGATTGGTCCTTTAAGCTGAATGATGCATTATGGGCGTATAGGACAACCTATAAAACCCCAATTGGCATGTCCCCATTCAGATTGGTCTATGGCAAAGCATGCCACTTACCAGTGGAGTTAGAATATAAAGCCTTTTGGGCTATTAAAACTTTGAACATGGATCTTACTACTGCTGGTAATCACAGGAAACTGCAGCTTGCTGAGTTGGAGGAGCTGAGAATGGATGCATACACCAATGCAAGATCTTACAAAGAAAAAGTTAAAGCTTTCTATGACAAAAATATGCTGAGAAGAGAGTTCATAACTGGCGCTAAGGTATGGCTATTTAACTCAAAACTTAAGTTTTTTCCTGGAAAGCTGAGATCCAAATGGGAAGGGCCATATACTGTCATTCATGCATCACCTTCTGGGGCTGTTGAAATTTTAGACCCAAGTGATGGAAGAATCTTGAAAGTAAATGGTCAGAGGCTCAAACCATGCATTGAAAATACCCTGGAGCCTATACTAACCATCTATCATCAAGATCCGTCCCATATCTGAGGATAACCAACTGTATAATATGTATTTTATCAGTGCTTGTTTTATAATTTTTGCATAATTGTTTGCTCTTTGTTTTTAGTCATTTTACTTTCAATTCGAGAAGTTTAAATATGTAAAAAATTAACTCGCAAAGAAAAAAAATCCTTCTCGAAAATTTTAATTAACTTTTCGAAAAGGAGCTGAACCTATAACTAACTGCTCGAAAAGAATGATTTGCTTTTCGAATAGTTAGTTCAGAATGATTTACTTTTCGAAAAGTTAGTTCTGAAGCTATTCGCTGTTCGAATAGTTGGTTCACCATATTGCTTTTCGATGCCATTCTCACTTGTAAAAAAGGACTATTTTGAACTTTTCGAAAACTTCAAAGATATTTGCGAAACTCATTTTAAGCATATTTAAACCCTTTCGAAGTAAGGGTTTCATATTCGAAAGCCTTCTGAGAACGTCCTGTTTCACAGAAACCCTTTTTCTTTCTTTCTTTGCGTGATTTTAGAATTCAGCCACACTTTTCTTCACATTTGTTCGATCATTTAAGTTTGAAGAGAGGGATTTTAGCTTCTAGTTCTGGTGGGTTTCAGCGAGCAAGCAACAAGTTCAACCAAAACATTAGATTTCGGTATTTTTCTGTGCATTTCCTCTGTTTATCATTTGCAAAGTTTGATTTGGTGTCAGCATTTATTGTGGGAGTTTTTATACAAAGCTTTAGAATGGGGAAAGCTGAAAAATCATTGGCTGAAATGTTCCAAAAATCTTCTGCTAAGAAAATTAGCAAACCGTCAAAAAAAGGAAAAACCAAAGCTTTAAAATTTCAATGGATAAAGCTGATATGATTGAGAAGGGGAAAAAGGTGAGATATGAGGAACCCACCCCAACAGCTGACACTAGCCCTGAGTCTGAGCTTCCTCCTTTGCCTATTCATTTGGTACTGCCGAACCCATTTATCAAAGCTCAGAAGTTAATTCCATAATTTATTGTTGATGAGACCTTTTTCTACAACAAACCTGAATGTCAATTATCTTTGAAATACATTACGGATGCCTCACTGAGCAATATCTTAACCCCTCTTCCAGAGAAAATTTATCCACGAATGGTGAAATTATGGTACCAAAACTTGGTAAAAGTGACAGAGAAGGATGCTGATGTCCCTACTCTTGTTATTTTCATTGATGATGATTGATTTAAGCACTTATGAGGACATTGGGAATGCTTTGGGGATACCTTTTCAACATGATCCTGCTGGTCCACTAGCCGCACTAGAAACTGCCTCTTTCAGAGAAATGGCTGCACATTTAATGCAAGGCATAGTTGGAACTGGACAATCCATCATGAGGAGAGACTTAGCACCTCAATTTCTGCTGATGGATTCCATTTTGAGGGGATGTTTTTATGTCACTGGGCACAGCCAGGAAAGAAGGACACCAATTTTAGAGGCTCTCTTCCATTTTCTAAGGGGCAATTTTTCAATGCCCCTATGTTGATTTTTAAAGCCATGGCTGATATTAGTACCAAGCTGAAAAAGGAGCAAAAATTAGCTGAAATACCAATTGGCAGGCTGATCACAGCCCTACTAAGAGCCAAGTTTGACATTGATGAGCAAGAGCCATTTGAAGTTATATCTCCTCATGCATTTGGGAAAAAGGCTTGGACTACAAGTCAAGCAATGTTGAAAAGAATGAGGGAGGAAGTGGAACCTGCCCCTGCAGCTGCTATTGAACCTACCATACCTGAACCTGCCCCTACAGTTACCCTAGAACCTGCTTTGCCAGATCCTTAGGTGACCAGCTCTTTAGCTGCACCTATTTTACCTACAGCCGACATTGAGCAAGTTGTCCTTCCTGTGGTGACCAGCTCTTCAGCTGCACCCATTCTTGAAGAAGTGGTCATCTTACCCACCTCACCTAGCCCAACTCCTATTCCTGCACCAATTCAAGCAATCCCATCTCCCATAACCAACATAATCCCCATTGCAGACTCCTCCTCTACACCATCCACTCCAGCCATACTCACACCACAAATTTCTCCTAACAATGACCAAGATATGGCCCCAGATTTTGTTGAACAATCTCCAAGCACTCCCCTTCTCCAAAGCCTCTCAGGTTCACCTGCTCATTCAACACATACTCCTGAAGTAACTCATACCCAAACTGAACCTGAGATATTCACTACAGAGGCCTATTCATCACTAATGGGATCTATTTTAGAGAATATTAGGCTTGAATCTGTACCTATACCTGACCCTCCTCATTTCACTCATTTGGCTACTTCACCTTTTACAACCATTTCACCCATTGCACCTCAACCATCTACTTCAGTTTTACCAGCCCCTACTATGCATACCACACCCACACCTGAATCAATTAGCCAAATATTTACCTTTCTCCAATCCATCCAAGCCCAACTACAGATCAACACATACAATCAGTCTGTGACCAATGCCCTTCTCCAAACCTTAGCCTCCACATCCCACACAACTACCTTAGCCATTGTACCTACTGTTGATAACCATGCTACCCAAACAGACCCTAAGGTAGTTCTTATTGAGTTCCCTTCACCTCTCCTTACTTTCTCTGATCAATCAACTCAGACAGACCCTGAGATCATTATTTTGGACTCCTCTTCTCCCACTCCCGCTGCTGGGATACCTTTGGTCCCCTACCACTCCATTCCCATTCCCAGATTTGCCACTCTCAAAAAGGCTATGGAAGAGAATCCATATATTCGTCGAGATGTCCTCAAGGGGTTAGCTGATTTGCAAGCTTACATTAGAACCCCTTATGAAAACCAGATTCAGAAATTGGAGTTATTCATGAAATTTGAGAGAGAGAAGATGCAGGACCTGCTGGGTCAAACTTTTCAGATGGTTAGGAGTGAGCAGCACAAGGTGACCATGTTGCAAGCACAGCTTGAACAGGAAAAATTGAGGACTACTAGACTTGAAAAATATATTGGTCTCACCAAAAAGATCAAAACTGAGGAATACACCGAGCCAAAAAACACAACACAATCCAGGAGAAGGCTAAATCAAGTTCAAACTCCAATACTGATTCTAGTTCTGACTCTGACAGTGACTCCAGTTCTGATCTCATTGAACCAACTTATGATACAGACTTTGACCCCAGTTATTAGAATACATTGTACATATCTATTTTATGAGTCTATAATATAAAATTTTGGTTTTGTATTAATACATTGTACATACATTGTGCATTTCTTTTCTTTCTTCTTGTCATTATGATTTCTAGTTGCTTGTTTCTTTTCTTTGCTAATACACTTCGGACCAGTGCGGACCCTGCTCCCCATAGGTTTGGGGGTGTGGCAGAAATGCCAATAATTGAGTTAACATTAATGCAGCTGATCAACAGCAGAATTTTTGAAGATAAAGTAATTTCACACCTGTTGTTTTGAAAAATGAGGAAGTTAATTTTTTTAAAAAAACTGATTTTTAGAATAATTCCAATACCTTCATGAAGTAAATGTCAGAAAATTTTCAAAATAAAAATTGATGTTTTAGTAAACCTAAAAGGAGAGAAAACAGTGATGATATACCTCAGGAAGTTGATAGATAACTACACCCAGTGAGACTTGGGCCTGAAATGTATTTTTGGGAGATATGAATTGGCAATTTTTTCTGCTCTAGGGACTGTTTGAACCTGCTTATTTTCACTAGAAGTTACACATATTCAAATTAAAATAACTTGACAGCAATCATGATATTAAAGACATGATGTAAGGCCTCCTTTTGGACAGTTTGAACTTCAAAAAGCCCCACCTTTTGAAACTGCCTTTGATACACACCAGTTGAGCCTTATAAACCCAAGATTTCTTTGTAACCTCATCAACCAACCTAATCAACCTCATTGAGCCTAACCCTCACTCTGAAAATTCAGAAGGTAAAGGAAAGGAAGCTGAAGAAAGGAGAGTTGGATAACAGTTTGGTAAAAGAAGAAGAAAAATAATTGAAGGCAATGATGTATCAATAAAAGAAATGTTGCACTCCAATCAATGTTGCTTTGAAAAGGAAAAAAGTCAGAAAAAGTCATTTCATTGGGAATTTGAAAAAAAAAAAAGAGAAAAAGATGGCCACTTTGGCTCTGAAAATTCAAAGAAGAAGATGAAATTGTGCTGAAATAAAGAAGATGTGTCTACCACTTCCTTACCTTGACTGACTTCTCAATTTTGAATTCCATTCCACCTCTTTATTCTTGATAAAGTTCACTCATCAACCACAGTACCACCCAAGTCAAAGTCCTTACTGATCAATGATGGATTGAGCTGTCACATGGAGATAAGGATTTATGTAATCTATGGTGAAAAGAGCAGTGAATTCAGAACTAAAAAGCAAAGCCTATGCTCCTGCTTACAATCCTATTTAAGGACTATAATTTCTCTTGAGCTGTGTGAAATAATGCAACCCTCATATTTGCATGGTGAGTGAAAACCCTGGTGAGAATTGAGTTTGAAATCAAATTATTTGGGGTAACATCATAAACTGAATTTTCAAATAGAAGGCAAGCTTTTCATTAATTTTTCTTATAAAAATACTTTTTGACACCAACTGAGTGAATGATAAAGGAATTACAGCTGAATTTTAGTTTTAAACTAATGTTTTCCTGGAGATCTTTTTACAGCTTGACTAATGCAGGTGTGAATAACCTGACTGGATGAAAGTCTGCTTTAAACAGAACTGCATTGATATTAACTAATTTATTGGAGAAGTTTGTGGGTACCTTCACTGAAAACCCTCAGGAGACTTCACTCCTCCACTGGGGATCACCTAGGGGTTTAAAAGGCTTGTTGCATATGCTAAATGCAACTGTGTTCCCTACAAAAGTGGCTTTTTATTCTGTTTTTAATTTTGTCTTTGCTCAGGGACTAGCAAAGCTTAGGTTTGGGGGTGCGTTGAGAAATAGAAAATACCATTTTCCACCCTTTAACCTGGGCCTTGATAGACCCTTGAGAGAACTAAATAAGTGTTTTAAGTGCTTGTGTTACAGCTAACAATAAAGACAGGCTTAACCATGAAAGCAGCCTAAAAGTGCCAAAAAGATGATGATCCATGTTGATCCAAAGGAAGAAAGAGAAGGGACAACCTCACTAGCTGTCAAAATGCCTAAACTGAAGAGGCAAAGACCCGGTCTCAACCCAGAAAATAAATGTGGAGCAATCGAACAGAAGAATGCACTACATAGTGCTTTTCGAAAAGAATCTAAACATTTCAAAAAGAACCTGAACTTTTCGAAAAGAACCTGAACTTTATGAAAAGAACTAAAAGCTCCAGGCTTAATTTTCGAAGAGCACCTGAACTATTCCAAAGGATGTCGGACCTATTCGAAAAGAAGAGAACTCCTTGCGAACAGAACCTGAACTTTGCGAAAAGAGCTTCAGAAGTCACAGTACCTTGCGAAAAGTTCCCCAAACTATGCGAAATGGTATTCTGGAGATTCCTAGCATCTGCAAGGGTAATTCAGTATATCTTTTGCACATGCCCTAATGCATTTAAAAACCTAGGGACATTCTGGAAGATTCTGAGCACGAACCAAAGGCATATTCCACCCCATGTGAGCACCCAAAGATGAAATAAATTGGCGGGAACTTCTAGAAGTTCTAACAGATTTTTGAATTACATAACAGAATTGATGCCTCTATCATCTGATTGGCTGAAACAAATCAAGCAATTCTGATTAGTCAAAACAGATCTGGATCCTCGTGCTCGACTACCATTGGTTGATACAGATCTAAGCACTGCTGATTGGTCGATACACATCTGAGCTAGACCTAGGGGAAACTATAAATAGATGAACCATTTGCCCAATTTGGGCATCCAGATTTTGAGTTTCATTTCTACTGTTCCATTTCCAATTCAGATAGCTTGTCTGAAACTCTTGTAATAGCCTAGCTTTTATTTGCAATTAAGAGCTGTGAGATACTTCTGTAATTCAAAAGAGAATTGTATTCAAGACTACAAATCCGAGAGCTGTTTAAGTTGTGCTCTGTAATTGTAATGGTGAATTTGAAAAGGTTGCTGTGAACCGTACGTTCTCAATTGGATTCATGTTGAGGGTTCCCTGTGATCTCCTTATTACACTAGACTCCTTTAGATTTACTGTTTTTCAAGCAACTTCCCTTGATTCACTATCCCTGTGGGAATTAGAGTTTGTAACCTAATCTTTCACAGCATTTGTAGTGGTGTTTCTTGTTCTGAGTTGAGGGTTCAGATTAAAGACTATTAGATGGTCTATGGCCATTGAAGTGGACAGACCATAGCCATAAGTTTAACGCTAATCCTTGAGTTAGATTGCTTTCTCTTGCATCTGTGCTTCTAGCCAAATGAAGATTGGATCATATCTCATTTGATCTACATTTGTTCTCATTTTACTTCAAGGACCAAATCAAAGTTAGATATTATTTCTCCATTCTTATTAATTTACATCAAAATCTCCCCAACTCAGATCTGGATCATTTAGTTTAATCTTTACTTTTATCATTTAGTTAATGTGACAAATTCAACCTCCCATCTTATGTGCTTAGTAGATAGGATCAAAGGCCAGATCTGGTAGCTCAGATCTGGAGGTTTATCTTACATTTTAAATAAATTCTATGTGGATGATCTTTTACTCACTTACATTTAAAACTTGCTACAATTGGCCCTGATCTTGCAGGCTAATTTACTTCTCTCTGTGTTGATATTTCTTTATTCTTTTTAGTTTTTCAAATTCAGTACAATTCATTATTTATAAGTTTGTTTTCAAAACACAAATAAATCATGCACACTTAGAAGTAAACAATAGTGGGTACAGTTGAAGTTAAGGATTGGGGAAAAGGGGGAGGGGTAAGTGAAGGTGTGGAGGTAGGGATAGTTGGTGAGTGTGATGGTTGGGGTAAAGTGACTAAGGTTGATTGGATGGCTTATAGGCTAGGCTCAAGGTAGGCCTGGTTTTGTAGAGTGGAGGTTATGGATTGAATATAGGCCTGAATGAATGATTGGGTTTGGGTATTAGCCACCATATGTGAGTGAACGAAGAGTAGGAGGTTCAGGATTTGGGGTAATAGATCAGGTATGGTAGTGGGTGTTGGTTGAATAGGTGAAACTGGTTGCAAGGGAAAAGTGGGTCTATGAGTGAAAGTAGTGGGTTGTGGTGGTGTAGGCTCAAATTGGTGGGGTGGTGATGACTATTGTGGAGGGTCAATGTGAGGGGGGTGAGGTGAGTCTGAGAGAGGGGTATACTCATAGTTGATGTCTCCTAATATAGAGGACATCATAGTTGAGTACCTTTCTCCTATAACTGGGTCACGATCATGGGATAAGGTCTCAAATGGATTGGATTGGTCTAAGGGTTCAACTGGGTCAGGTACAAAGGGTGTGGAAGTTTCAGTGGGCTGAGATTAGTGTAGTGGGGAGCTGTGTGGGATTTCGAGTGTAGGAGGTTCTGGTTCAGAGGTATGGGTTGTGACAAATGGTGGGGAAGTGTCAATAGGCTAAGGTGGGGTTTCAAAGGTATGGGTTTCAGGTTCAAAAGTTGTTGGTATTGGGTCTGGTATAGTTGTGATATCAGGGAGTGGAATGGTTTGGAAAATATAGGTGGGTTGGGGCTCAGTGGTGGTTTTGGTAACTATTCTTTTCTTATGGTATGGGGTTGTTACAGGTGGGATTGGGTGGGCTTGAAAGATAGGTAAGGGTACAAAAATGGGTAAGGTGTGAGTGGTTATGGTGGTTTGTGGTGAGATTGAGGTGGCTGTGGATGTGGTGCTTGGTGAGATAGGTCGGGGTAAGGGTACTAGACTTGTGTGGGGTTGTAAGGTCTGGGTTGAGCTAGGGACTGGTATGGGCATGGACATGGGGGGTAGGATAATGGATGGGGGAGTGATGGTTGTGCTGGCTAGCACATGTGAAGTGGAGGATGCAGTAGCATCAGCCGTAGCAGCAGCAGCTGCTGCTGCTTCTTGAATGATGGGGTTGCTTCTCTCAGTAACTCCTCCTTGCTCTTCTTCTTCTTGGCAATTATGGTGTCACTAATACCCCATTGTTTCTTTCCACTCTTCTTGGGATTCAGGGTGACAGTCTCCTCATTTCTCTGAAAGGGGTATCCTCCAAGCTGCAGCAAGGCTGTAATAAGCCTGCAATAAGGGAGTGAGTGGGGTTTTTATTGATTTTTATCTTCTCATAAAGGTCCTTTATCCCTTCAAAAATTAACTTGACAGCATCCAAGTAATGGCCCTAGTGAAATGAGAAAAGGGCATCAGCTATGGGGGACCTCCTCTCCTACTCATGACCAGAGTAGTAAACATTTTTCCTCAACACTCCATCCATGAATTTGAGGTTGGGGTGCAAGTCCCTCTTCCTAATTGAGTCTCCTGAGGCTGTGACTCCTCCAGTTAACTCTTTTACAATCTCTGTGACAGTGGCTGTCAAAGGGGGACCCAAGCCCCATTCAGGGCTATACCTGGCTGGTATCCCTATTATTTCTGCAATGGTAGTCTAGTTGAATAGCATTTCAAAATTATCAATTAGCACCAACAGTGCTGGGTTCCCATCATCCCCAGTTTTGAGCCTAATGTTTTGGTAAAATAATTGCACTAGTCGTGAGAAGACTAGCTGCACTGGAGGCCTCAACAAGGGTAGGAGCTTTACCTTGGTCAGGTATTCAATGGTGGCAAAGGTCTCAGGCAGCTCCTCAAAATAAACTTTATCAAATATTGTCTCAGTCCAATTTAATTGTTCCAATAAAATCAGATGGGACCCTGAGGTATTCATTGTCTTCTTCCTCTTCATCCTCAAGGACCTCAGGGGCTACTTCCTTGCCCATTTTCTGCTTCTTCTTTGACTTCTCATGACTTTTAGATGGAGGGTGCTCTCTGGCCCTCTTTTTTAGGGTAGATTCTTTTTAGAATGGTGGGCAGCAGAGGGCACACCTGCAGGTGGGGACACCTCAGAGGTCTCCAGTGTGGAAGCCTCAGCAATCCTTACAAATTTTCTAGTGGCCACAGGGCTGCCACTGGTAGAAGGGTTCAGCATAGCAGTTAAGGTATCTATGAATTTTGAACCGCAGCCATGGGTGCTCAATTTGTCCAAAATAGGATTTGAAACTCTCATATTATACAATGCAAACTTGGTACAGCAGCAGCACCAAAATATCTCCCCTCTTAACTCTAAACTATCATCCAATGTAATCAATAGAGAGAGAGATGGAGATCTTACCACGTGAAGCTAGGGTTCCTCCTAAAATGTCGCTCAATAGTCCAAACTCTCCCAAACCTAGTTCAAAATGACCAAGAACTGATGGGGAACAAAAATGTAAGAGGAAACTAGTTGAAGTTGAGTGGTAATGGTATTATGGAAGAAAGAAGAAAAAGGGGAAAGTCACAAATGCGCAGAGAAAATTAGGGCAAAAAGATAGAATGAAGAAAATTGAGCAGTTCGTAGAGTTTATAGGCCTAAATTCATGCTTCGCACAACTGTTGCTATGCTCTCGTGGAGTACGTTTCTCACACAGTACACAATTAACTCCGCAAGAACTTCAATTACGACGAAAAACACATTTAGGCACAAGTGCGCGAAGCAGCTGTTCCTCTTTCGTGCAGCTGGAGTAGCGAGTCACGCGAGCAGTAAAATGGGAGTCTTAAGCACCTCACAGGGCTCGCTATTAGGCTGTAGCACAAGTCTTTGTGCTCACGGAGTTGGAACTCTACGAGGAAGCATCAGGTGGCTTACGAGCTTGAAATATGGGCCATTGAGCTGTGCGAGAGGGCAACACTTAAGCTTTTCTCTGGGCTAGTGCCCTGGCCTGTGCATGTGCAATACCATGCACCAATTCAGCGTGCTTCAGCTCTACTCCATGACATGTATTCCATTCCATCACAACAGTCAAGTTACCCTTTATCAACATTGCAACATCACAAATTCATAAATCTAAAGATAGACATCAAGATCAAATTCATGCAATGGGATATGAGAGTATCTCAACTAGTAGCAAAAATCATGAGCATCAATATTCAGATGACAAATGTGCACTTGCACTCAAAACAAAACTAGACGACATCAAATCAAACACACAAACAAAGCATTATTACCCTAAAATTAATACTTGAAAAAGTTCAAAACAACACAAAACAAAACACAGTCAATACATATGGTACACACATTTTTTTTATTTTTTTTTTGTTCTTTAGCACTCACCCTCATTCCTTGTTACTCTAGTGACCACCTCAGTTGCCTTGGCCTGCTGAACCATCATCCACATGGGGAGAGGATGCATCTGCAATCATGTACTGTCCCTTTGGATTGATTAATGGTTGGCTAGGCAGTCTACCTTCCTCTCTTTTGTTCAAAGCATTACAGATTTGGCCAAGCTAATCCTCAATTTTCTTAATGCTTTGCTCATGGGAGTTCACAGTTTGGACCAGGCCCCCCAAATTTTGCATGGATGCCAGCATTTGCTCTTCAAAAGAAGATGATCTGGACTGTTGTGGGGGCAAGGCCAACTGGTTGGGCTGTGGGGCAGGCAACTAAAAATTTTACCTAGGTGGGTATCCTTGGTTGAGCTGATGCTGAGGTCTATAAGGAGCTACCAACTACTGTTGCTAGGGTTGAGGATAATTATCTTATCTCCACCTCAAATTCGGGTGGTTCCTCTAAGAGTACCCAGCAAGTTGCTGCCCAAATGTTTGGGCAGCATTGGCTTGCTCCATAACAAAATCAGGGAATTGGTTGGCTAATGGACAATCCTATAGAGAATGTGATAGAGATTGGCATATCAGACATGCCTCCCCCACTTGTGCAACCATTCTAGGCTGCATCACACTCATCAATTTATCAAATTTCAAGCTCAAATTGTCCACCTTCTTCTCCAACTCACTTTGCACCTACACTTCATATATTCCACCTCTAGGGGTTGTCTCTTTCACCAACTTAGCAGAGGTTTGACTGTCATTGCGGGACAGTGACTCCTACTGCATGGAGTTCTCCCCTATAATGTCAAACAACTCCCAAGCCTCATCAGGTGTCTTGTTGAGGTATCTACCATATCCTTACTCTTGGGATTAATTCCTTGATAAAATACTTACACTAATTGCCACATTGGAATTTGGTGGTGGGGGCATTGTTTTAACATTTCCTGGAATCTTTCTCAAGCTTCATAAAAATCCTCAGTTAAGGACTGAGTAAATGACAGAATACTTGTCCTCATCTGGCTGGTCTTGTTCATAGAAAAGAATTTAGCCAGGAATTGGATTTGGAGGTCACTCCATGTTTGTATGCTGTTGACTAGGAGCTTAGAGAGCCATGTGCTGGCTTTGTCCTTTAAAGAAAAAGGAAAAAGCCTCAGTTTAGTGGCTTCAGGTCCCAAGCCAGCAAAATTGAAAGTGGTACAAAGTGCCAAAAATTGGTCAATATGCTTGTAAGGATCTTTCTTACTAAGCCTATGAAAGGATGGCAGCATATTGATGGTGGAGGCTTTGATTTCATAGTTTCCTTCTACTGAAGGGAATTGTATGCAGAAGGGAGAAGTGTACTCCCTAGGTGTATTGTACTCCTTCAAGATTCTCTGCCTTCAGCCATAGTAGCTAGCTTAGTTTCAACAATAGGGCCTGGTGTGGTGTTTCTTGGTCTGAGGATCCTTTCCACCTTAGGATTTAGAGGTTCCAACTCAGGGTTTAGGGATCTCCTTCCAAGCATACACCACCAACTCAGCAAGTAAGGAAAAAGCTTATAGCACTTAAAGAATTTCTGAACTAAAATAACAACCAAGCTACAATAACTACTAAACATATTACACTACATGAACTACAAGGAATTCAACATCAAGGGACTAAATTCAGGGTCAAAGAAGTACAAACAGAGCTAGCTAGACTCCCATTGCAGCTCTAACTTTTTCCTTCTACTGGTGTCCAATTCTGCAAAACTCATAAAGAATCAGTAGCACTTTTATCCTACTATGGCACAACTATAAAGAATTTTCTAAAGTATAATATAATACAATATAATACAATATAATACAACTCAGGTCTACTAAAAAGATCAACATCTCTAACAACAACACCAAAAACTTGTTTGTCAATCCAGATTTCCTTTATTTATTACCAGTGTGCTTGCTTATTGTGTGGTGAGAACAAATAATAAAAATAATGTAAAGCAAAATAAAGATGATGGCAACAACAAAACTAAAGAAATCCTAAGTCTGCAAGATCCAGGGCTATTATAGCAAGTTTTGATGAGTAAGAGTTTATCCCACAGAGAAGTTGATCTAGAATCTAAAATAGGCTATAATAGTAGGCCTCCAGATCTAACTACAGATCTGGCAATCCTAAAGAAAGGGAGTTGGGTGTTACGCCTATAATAAATTACCTAAAGAAAGAAATAAAGTGTAGTCCTATCCTAAGAAAGGGTTATAAAGAAGAGGATGGTGATATGTTAAAATAAGAATAAAATAGGTGAGAAGTAAGCAGCTTAGGTTACAGATTTATTTAGTTATGAAACTTAGATTTAGGGCTCTCTCTGCAGTAAGTCCTTACTGAAGTGCTATTACTAATGTCAACAAGGTAGAAGTATCCAACTTAACCCATGCCATTTGGGGCGCTCCTAAGGCTATAGTCTATCCACTCAAATAGTCACAGACTATCCTATAGAGTCTGTCAAATCCCATTGATCAAGCCAGAAGTTGATGATCTAATCCAGAGGAGTAAGCTGATCAAACCTCATCCAGGGAATCAGATTAGGCCATGAATACCATTGCAGCACTATGTTTGTCAATGCTACAAGCTCCCCAGATCTGTGCACAGATCTGGCTAACATTCATAGGGGTATTAAACCAAGGGAAATCAGATGGTAAACAATAGATCTACTAGAAACTGAATGGGTTATTCCCCAAAACATGGATCCTATAGACATCTAAGGAAACTATAAGATCTTTAGATTTAATTATACTTTTAATCAACAATTTATTATTTAAAAATAGCTTGCAATACAAATGTCCTCATAGCTGCAATCACTACAGAGAAGCTAACTAACATCTGATAGCGATCAAGTAAAATAGAAGGGAGTCTGTTCCTGCCCAATCTCTCACTAAGCTACAAGTCCCAGTGTAAAGAAGAAGAATCCATCTCAGATCTGTGACCAAGTTTGCCCTAGGGCTATAGTCTGTCCACTCAAATGGTCACAGGCTATCCACAGAGGCTCCCTTACCCACAAATACAAAGACAGAGCATAAAAATTATTGTCTGCTACCATGGTCCTAGGGCATCACACTCAAGCTTCCATGGGCCTTTCAATAAGCTCAAATCCTAAATATATGTTATAGCCTAAACAGAACTACAGACAAATAGAAAAATAATAGATTGAGTAAGCATTCAAACAAAGATTCCATTAATATGGTGTCATTAACAATGAAATCCCTCAAGGCAGCAGCCTTGTGCACAACAGCTCAACACCGAGTCCCAATGTTTATTAAACTATTACAAAACTTACATAAAACTATACATAAATGCTTACCAAAGGTTTAGCCAGCAAGTGCTGAGCTAAGAGAGAAGAAAACATGGAAAAAGAGGTGATCAAACCCTAACCCTAACCCTAGCCTGCTTGAGCTCTTAGCTGATAGAGGTTGAAGGAGAAGGTTAATGATGGTTTGCTAAGTTACAAGCACAGCTTATATACTTAGTCCCAATGTTGTGGCTAAGAGAAGAGTAAACCCTAATTTTCTTAAAGAAGACATGGCACTGTTACAGCCCTTAGATGCGTTGGAATGCGTGCATCAAAATTCATGCTTCGAGGTACGTGCCCTAGACCTAGGGAAATTCCCAAAAGGTCCTTGAGTTAGGGTTGAGAAGTGGAGAGCCCGAGCTTAGCGGGGCTGGCTTTTACATTTCACTTCTGTTGCACAGTATGCAGAGTGTTCGTGGGGTAGAGCTTGGCATGGAATACTACTGTCTCACGCAGAAGAATTTTGGCTGATCGTGCAGTTGCTTCAGCTATGAATGCACTCGCACAGAAGAACTTTCAGTGCATTGATTGCTCGCGTAGAAGAGCTTCAGAAACTTCACTCGCAGGGTATCCGCGCAGATGCCTTTCGCATCTCGCTCGGTATAGACTTAGACTTTTAGGCACACGCGAGCTGCGCGAGAGGTTTTCTGGGCGTCTCTCTCCTTCAGAGTCACGCAAGAACTGTGTGAGGTGTATTTAGTGTGCGAAAGCTCCGCAAGTTTCTCTATATAATGCTTACAGTCGAAGTGCGCGACTACTATGCGAGAGCTTCTTTGTAGTAACTCCTGCCATTTGAACTGCGCGACTTCTTCACAATCTCTATTACGCTGCATGTCTTAGCTATGTGAGGGAGCTCTGCCAATGACTTGAACAGCGTGAGGTTGCACCTCAGCTGCGCAATATAGGCCCCTGGCTCCTCTGTTGCTATGCACATGCTTCTGTTGCAGCTTCCTCCATTCTCACCTATTATTTTAACATCTGCTAGACTTTCTGGTTCCAGTATGACATGCACATTAGTCACCATGGTGTGTACCACCATGGTGGTCCATCATTTTCTGGTTCAACTGTCATATTTTGCTTGAAATCTCTCTCTTCATATCACCAAATGCACAGACTTTGTGTTAAGCTGCACACTTTATTCTTAACTACAAAACAAGCTAAAAATGAGTTATTAGTGAGCTTCAAGGTCCAGCAAAGGCTAGGTTAAGAGGTGAAAAGTGGTACTTTTCAGTGACTAACAATGGCACGGACCTACACGTCGGGCATTTCTAGTTCTCGAGCTAGTGGCGCTGGTGATGACACGGAGCAGATGGGTGATGGTGCTGACTAGATGGACATTTCTTGGTTTGGATTTTGTTAATGGTTGAGATTTTTAATTAATTTTGGCAAAAGAACTTGAGAAATTTTATTTTGGGATCATAAATTAAATTTTTGGATGTATATTTTTTAGATGCTTTGAACAATGGTGAAATACCCTGGGTAAGGGTTAACCTATGTTTAAATTATGGATAAATTTTGGTTGTCATGAAGTCTAGTTGTAACTTCAATTCATGTAAATAGTTAAAATGAATTGTTCAATGGTAAGTTGTTAATTAATTAGTTCTGACTAATGGTTAAATTAGTTGTGGATGGATAGGATACATGTCTTAGTGTGCAGGATGAATAGTGGTTAATTTAGTTCTAGATAAATCATGGTTATGTCAGTGGTGGCTATAGATATGCCTTTGGTCTTGCAGGGTGGACGAATGATTAAATTTGTTGTAGGAACAATCCATAAAAATATTTATGGAAAATTTTAATTGTGGATGATGGATAATTGTAGTTGTGGATATATTGTATGAATCATGGTTTAACTGTGGAATATTTAATGGTTGAATGGTTCATGGGTTGAATAACCATTGTGCGTTTTGAAAATTGTTTTGAGGTTATCTGAAATTTGCTAATTCAGCTATGGTGGTGCATTCATGGTTTTGAATGGATATCAGTTTTGTGTGTGAGTTTATGGTTTTCATTGTGAGTTATGGCTTTAATTGTGTATTGGTGTGATAACTTAGTGGTGGATACTTTGTCATGGATGTGCCTTTTATGTTACAGGATGGTTAGGTATTTCCTACATGCATGTGTTCTATTATCATGTCGTCACTTTTCTAGGAAGAAAATTCTTGTAAGGAGGGGAGGATGTAATATCCCCAATTTTCTGAATTGTATATGTCTTGCTAGGTGTACGTGTTAGGGTACGTGGTACCGTCTCGGATCTTTTTGGATAAATTGTTTTGGATTTGTTTCAGGGTGCATTTGAATTTTTGAGCAAAGGCTAATACACAGTTACAGTGTAATAACTTAGTGTCAAATTTAGCTAGTGCGTGGTTTAGGTGTGCAGGTTCCACACTGAACCAAACCTCCATTTGAATAAGAACAAACATCTCACTTAGATGTTTTAGTTTCACAAGAAAACTACAACTATTGATCGGTGATAAAACACACAAGGTGGTGTATGTGTTTCACAAGGAAGCAAGACTTAAGTATAAATGTAATGGCTTACATGAGAAGCCATTGCCTTTGCATTGTTGTGCATGAGATTGAGAAGAGAGAAGGAAGAAGAGCTTGAAAGAGGAGAAGCCAAATTCCTTTTCCTTTGTCGACAATTCTCCATTAAGATTTCTTCTTCTCCGATCATTGATCGCAAGTGAGCATCCATTGTAATGGAGGAGTTCCCACGAAACCATCTTTTGGGTTATTTTGAAACCCCGGTATCCGTGGTCGCGTAAGACCCTTTTGTGCATGAATGGTTCAGTGCATCAGGTGTATATGAAGGGTTGAATCTTTGAACACACTCCCGATACGATCGCGAGAAGGTGGGTTTCAAAACCTTTGTACGTATGAGAGGCGAAAGCGCTAATAAATTTGATTCCCGTTCATCGTAGGCGTCATATGAACGCGAGTTCGAAAGGTGAGAAATCTTAGTTTATTGAAGATTAGATTAAGTTTTGTTTTCTTGAATTTTGTACAACTAAATGTGCATTTAGAATGGGAGAAGAGGACAAAGAGGAAAATTTCTGAAATCGGGAAAATGGGCAAAATCTGCCAAATTCGTTTGCGCGACTGAGTTCACCACTACGTGAAAACAAAGAAAGAACAACACCACTTATTTTTAAAATATCACAGATCTTGGCTGTTGTAAAAGAAATTCATGTATACAACGGCCCGTATCAGTGGTTAAACCAATGCAACAGCCCATTTAAACGTGTTATCCATAAGCGAGTGAGTTCCAACCCATGACCTTATCTCTGTCGGCTATTTCAGCTATTTCAAACCATCACTTTTCCCTACAAAGACCCTTCAATCAGACAAGTCCTTTCTTTTCCATCAAGCGACCTCTATTTTTCCTATGCCATTCAAGCATAGACGCCTTTTTTATTTCTAGTTGTCCCTTTTGTTATTTCCATGTCTTTCCCATTTTCATTTCCTGCACAATTGATGGTTGGAGATGATGGAGATCTATGTTGAAGGTTGGAGACGGCTTCATTGAAGCATAGACTAGCATTGAAGGTTTTCCCTTAATCGAGATCGAGTTGTGGAGCCCTAGTTTTACCATTTGGCAAATCGAAATCGAGATTTGGGGATCAAATCAAGTGATGGCGCCCAAATCCGATAGCGTCGAAGGTCATCTCATCATCTCTTTTATCTACTAGATCTAAGTTTTTATATTTTGGCCTGATTTATCTTAGTCCTTAAGCAATTTTCCTTTCAATTTGGCATAAATTTTGGTGAACTGGATCAGATTGTTCATTGATTGGGTAGGGATCTTAGGCCAAAGCTATCCCAATGATTCTGATTCATAAGTGAACGATTCACCTATTTTTCGATTATTTAAGGCTTTGATTTCGTAAATGTACGTTTCACATGTTTTGTATTATTTAGGGTTGTCAATCATGTTTGATGTATGAGCTAGGGTTCTTCATCAATCGAAGGTCAGATCCTGATCTCCTTCTTAATCTCTTAATAATTTTTTTACTTTATTTTTACTTTTTTTATTAAAATCAAGGGTTTCTGAGTTCATATATCTCCAAGCAAGCAGGATTTGAACTCCGTGTCTCTAAAAAAACCCTCATGTATTTTTGGCGACTAGGTGAAAAATACTTCTCTCTCCACAAAATCTGAAATCGAAGCACGACAGCACTATAGGAAATTTTGGTATACCAAATTATGCTCGTACTATGATGGGCATTGTTTTTTACCCGCAAAATGCTTCCTTCGGATGCAGCTCCATCAATGTCGATCACCCTCGCTCCAATTTTCCTGTATTTTTTCTCCTTGATCGTGGAGGTATAGTTGAATTTGAATTTATTGTGTTTTTTTTTTTTTTAATTATTGAACTGGGTAATAATCGGATATTAATTTTGAACAGTTTTTATGGCTATTATTCATAAAAAAAATAGTTTTGATGACTATTTATTAAACATATAGTTTATACAACATGGTAGTTTTTTATTTTTAATTTCACTTCCAATGATTGTTGGATATTGATTTTTTTTTTTTTTGCTTGCGAAAGAAGTTGTATCTAATAATGGGTAGTTGTCTATTTGTTGGTTCATCTTTTGAGTATCATCACTTCGTTTGTAAGACAATTTCGGAGAATTTAGAAAAACAAATTGGTTTTTAAAATAATTAAATCATCATACCAAAAATGAAATATTTAGCTTCTAAGGATTGAAAACATATTTCTAGGCACAAATATTTAGCAAACAAGAATTAATTTTGTAGGAAATTTTAGCAAAACAGGATTTGTTTTCCAAAAAAAAAAAAGGAAAAAAATTTCATTAAATAAAAAATGAATCCATGTTTAATAAAAAAAAAATCAAAACCGATCCTTGTGAGCTAACTATTTCACTTTTTAGTATAGCAATCTCATTTTTTTCAAAACCAATCCCTTTTTATTAAATTTTGCAAAAAATTTATATGCTTTTCCCGTAAAAAGTGGGTAGTTATTGTTGTTCATGTTGTATTTCAACTTATAAATTATTAGATTGTGTTTATTCTGCTATTGAAAAGAACATAAAAAATAAAATTCTTATAAGACAAGTTCTGTTAATTATGGAAAGTTGTTTATTTTTGAGTTTGTCTTTTTAGATTGTTCTTATATCTAAATCTCGCTTCTTTGTGTGTGTGTGTATAGGTGTGTTTCATGGGCCTTCTCTTCAGTTTTTTATTTTTCTAGATTACTTTTTTTTCCTTTGTTTATTTTCTGCAGAAATCTATAAAAGCTACCATTCTAAGTGTCTAAAAAGCCATCTTGAGTAACAAATTGTTGTTACTTTTTTCTCCTTCATATTTTTCTGATTGCCCTTATTGATAAATAGAAATTTTGCCTCTGGTCATTTTGCTCTTCATTTTTTGGCAAATTCTCTACCTTACAGAACTAGTAATAAAAAATTCTCATAACAATTTGTAGACACCCAAATTTGGCCCAAGGCCCGATCAGTCTATACTCCGAGAGAAATGCACTCCTGTGCTTCCGATGGCACCCCTAAACCCTTGGAAATCTATCCAGACCTTTAGGAATCCCCTAAAACCCATTAGAACCATTCCCCCAACCCTTAGAGATCACCCCTAAACCCCAGGGTCCCTTCCCAGACTCAACTTAAACCCTTCTGAGTATTTGATGGGAGGAGAGCTACAAATTTTTAAACAGACCACTGCTAAGGATCAGCCACATACCGTTGGAAAGAGGACTTCTCCAGCTTTCCAACGAGCTAAATATCACCCAATTTAGAGTTGTGGTTCAAAAGTTATGGCCGTTTGAAGTTTCACATAAAATCATGACTTTTTGCTCAGGCGTATGTATTACATACGCCCGACAAATTTGCCCCCAGTTTGGTCTGCCGTATGTATTATATACGCCTGGCATTTTTGGGCTAAATTTGGTCGGGTGTATATAATGCATACGCCCAGCATAAGAGGCCACCAACACGGGCACCCATCTTCTCAGATTCCCCCTGATTTTCATGAAAATTACTGTGCATAAACGGGGCATATGTAATATATACGCCCAGCTTAGCTACAATATCTGTCATTAAATGCTCGAATTTCCTCCATCTGGTTTGACCCTTTGACCATCCCTTTGTTAAGGTGGGTGTCTTAAGGTTGGTTGCACCCCCTTTGAGCTTATTGGCAACCCTTAAGTCACCCATGGTCTCACCCCATCATCCGCCATTGAAACTAATTTCCCAAACCTCTAGGACCCTAAAAACCTAGAAAACCTTAGATGGAGGATTACCTAATTGCTAAACTAATTAGCTCTTAAGTAACTCTCTAACCCACCTCTTCTCTATAAATAGAGAGCCCCCCCTCTTCCCCAAGGGGTTGAAGAATTATGATTGAATTTAAGCTTAAGAGAGAGAGCCCTAGTGAAAAAATAAATATATTTTGCAACCAGAATTCCAGCATGCTTAGTTCATCCTTCTCAACCCTTTTCAACCATTGGATCACCCCTTGTTAGCCAAGCTTAGTCTCTAGCTTCATCCTACACTTCCTATCTACCGAATCCTAGCATTAGAACCTATTCTTCTACCGTTTAAGCCATTTAAAGCCATCAGAAGCACACCCAAGCGAAGGTCTTCTACGGTGCAACAAGGGCCCGTGAGCTCCGGCTCACCCCTCTTCCTCTACCTTCTTGGTGTCTCCTCCGTCCAAGGATTCAAGCTGTTACACCGCCGAAATTTCGGTTTGGCTCAAAGCTTGATAAGACCGTATTGCCTTCGAGCAAGGGGAAGCTCCACCCATTTATTTTTATTTTTAGGCCATAGATAGAGACCGCTATATGCGGGTTGATTGGGTGCCTAAACCCTTCCCGATCGATAACCGAAGCCCCTACCCTAGAGCCTTTGGCAAAGATCGGTAAATCAAAGTCATATTTAGCACTTCGGTGCTCAAAATATTGATTTAAGGGTTTCCCGGGTCACCAAAAGCTCCGGGTGGCGACTCTACATTTTATTTCAATCGCGAGTGCATCGCCGCGACAGGTTCGAGAGGATCCATGCTCGCACAGATGGCGACTCTGCTAGGGACTTCACCCTAGCGCTTCCCCTCTTGTTGGCCTTTCTTTTTATTTTTTTTATTACTAACCATTGCTGTTTTTTGCTCTAATTTTCTGCTATTCTTCTTTATTTTTGTTGTTTTTACTAACGTACTCACCCCTACGATTCAGTCCTTTGAGTGCCTTAGCCGATTGGCGGGCCTACTTGCACCTTTAAATTTCAGTTTTTACGATTTTATCATTTAAGCCGCCTTAGCCGTTTGGCAAGCCTGCTCGCATCTACTTTCCATGCCATTTAAATTTCAGTCATTTACGAGCCTTAGCCATTAGGCGGGCCTACGTGCGCTCTTTATTTCAATCATCATATCCCACCATTGAACGCTGGCCCGTTGAGGAAGCACGGGCTTGTCATCCCCGACCCGATTTTGGACTTAAATTCACTCCCCTTTAAAAATTTGTAATTAAAAGTGAACCAACAGTGTGGGGACATAATCAAATCTATTTTTTCGTGTTTTGGGTAGCTTTCGGGGGGTTTAGGCACAGATATAATTTACCCGGTTCCCAGTAAGGCGGCAGACCTAGTGGTGATGATCTTGAAAAGAACCACCCCTTCCAGTACCTGGGAAGGCGCTTGAGCCGGAGGTATATCGGTTGGGTTGCCAATTCTAATCAATCCATAAAACCCACAATGGTGAGAGCGTAGACAGCCCGAATTCAGCCATGTATCCCTAGAAAGCAGAAAGGAGGGACCCGATAACATACACAGTAGTCCCCGGGAGCATCCCTCCCAGAAAACCAGTCCAAAAGACCCATCTCGAGCTTGTCAAAAATAAGTCAAAATAATATGCCCAACCAAAATCCCAGAATACTCGGAGTATATAATATATACACCCACCAAAATCTCAGATTTAAGCGATATATAATATATACGCCACCAAATCTGCTAAGTTTTGGTCAGCGATATAATACATCGCCCAAAGATATATCGGTTTCGAGGCCCAATCCACCACCCAAGTTCCCCGATTAGCGGTATTAGTGCCCACAGTAGCCTCCCGCATTCTGTAACACCCAATATGCCCCCGCCCAGTCAAAAGAAGGCAACTTCTCATTGATTTGCCCCGGGGGATCAGGTCATTTGCGTGGATTCCCTCACCTTCAATAGAACGAAAGGGTTCCCTTTCGCTTCTTCCGAAGTGTGTCGGATCCCGTCATGGGACCTATTAAAGGTGCATATATCACCCGAGACGGGAATTTTTCTAAGGCACCATATCATCATTCATTTAACTAGGGGAGATAATTTTCATTTGAAAAATCCAAAAAAAAAATAATAATAATAATAAATATATAGAAAAATCAAAAATCCGTATATACGCGCACTTTCGGTGCGACCGTCACTACGGCGACCTCAAACCCAACCTGTAGAGGAAGAACTAGGAAAGTGTTCGGCCCGTACCCAAGGCATCGGTACAACACTCGTCAATAGATCATGTCAAGCGCCGATACATCCCCGCCATCATCCCCATCCCATTCTCATATAGGAGAAGACCCGATCTCCAACACCTTCACCCAAACTCGGATCGATGTCACGGGTCCATTTGGGGCACCCGTGTTCGCATCCACCCCATCCCCCGCCCTTACATTTTCCCAACATATCCCCATCTCATCCTCTACTGAAACACCTCATTTCCCGACCAACCCATACATCCCCATCTCCCATCCATACACCCTTATCGCACCCCCTACTCCCAAAGACCCCATCGGGAACCCCATCCCCCGCCTACCTCCCACACCCCGTCCACCTCATCATCCATGCCTCCTATATCCCATATCCCACACACCTCATCTCACATACCCTCCAAATCACATGGTCCATCCACATCCCAACAAACCCCCTTATTTACCTAGGTCATGCCCAACTTTGCCCAGAGTGTGACCAGCAACCCACCATCTTCCTTAGCCATACACCCACACCCTCCAAGCACAACCATTCATATCCCCCATACCCAGGCCATGCCCAATTTCATCCAACCCCCTCCGCCCTTAAATGGGCCATCACCCTCCAATCTCACACCTGAATCCAGGCCCTTAATGGAGGACATGAGAAGGATGTATGCCCTGTGAGCTACCTCTCGGAGTCCAACATTCCAAACCCCACATCTAGGTCTCCAAAACCTCCATACCCCATTCCCCCATGACCATGCCCAACCACCCATCATTCATACCATCCAAGATCCCCCACCCCAATTCCAAGCCCAGGTCCAAGCCCAACAGACCCAAGCCCCCTCATCTTAGGATCAAACCCACACGAATCCCTGGGCCCAAGCCCAAGTGCCTCTAGAACCATGGGCCCAAGCCCAAGCCCATTAGGCTCAGGCCCAAAATCCTCAAGGCCCATGGGCCCAAGCCCAAACCCATCAGACCCAGGCCCATGCCCAAAATCCTCAAAGTCCATGGGCCCAAGCCCAAACCCATCAGACCCAGACCCAAAACCCTCAAGACCCATCAGGCCCAGGCCCAAAACCCTCAAGGCCCATAGTCCTAAGCCCAGACCCACCAGACTCAGGCCCAGGCCCAGGCCTAGCTCTAAGCCCCCCAGGGCCCTTGGACCCATACCTATCAAACCCAAGCCCAAGGCCCATCACCCCGCACCCAATACCCACATGGCCCATTAGCCCAAACCCAACAGGGCCCATTAGCCCAAAATCATACCAACCCCCACACCCAGGCCTAAGGCCCATCAACCCAAGCTTTCCAAAACCATCAAACCCAAACCCAAGGCCCATCCACCCACACTCATCAAGGCCCGTTCACAAATCCCTTACCCCTTCACCAATACCCTTCATTCACCTACACCCCTTATGCCC
Organism: Chloranthus sessilifolius; assembly: GCA_021018995.1. Classification (NCBI taxonomy): domain Eukaryota; kingdom Viridiplantae; phylum Streptophyta; class Magnoliopsida; order Chloranthales; family Chloranthaceae; genus Chloranthus; species Chloranthus sessilifolius. The sequence goes on along the minus strand of CM037593.1, from coordinate 54,595,524 downwards.
CCATCCCGCCTCCAACGGAAAATCCGATCCACCCTATGCCTCAAAACCACGCCTACAGCATCCCGCCACAGCAACCACACCCCCATCACCCCCAGAATGTGCATCCAGCTCAGCGCATCACTCATCCACAAACCACTCATCCATTCACTCCTCCCCATCCCTTACAAGCTTTATGGCCCCACCAGGTCATCCAACCCATCACCCCCCAGGTCCAAATAGCGGACCTCGCCCCTCATCAGTACAATGACCAACAGTACGAGGAGGACGAGATCCGCAATAGTGGAGGAGCTGCCAGTTTCGGCCCCCCCAGGCCCATCATTATCACACTCGGGGCCGAATAAAATCAAGGGGAGGCAATCCCAGCTACAACCTCGAAAGAATCAAAGCAGCTGAAAGAATAGATAGACAAAATACAAAAGCAGCTAACGAAGATGGGAGGAGTAGAACTGCATTCGACAGACTTTTCAGACTTATGTCTATTCTCGGATGTCCCCCTACCGCCAAAATTTAAGATGCCATCATTCGATAAATATAATGGCATTGGCAACCCCATCGCCCACTTAAAATCTTACTATGGGGATATGTGCCAATACGGTGGAGATGAACAACTCCTCATCAAAGTGTTCCAAAAGAGTCTAACTGGCCCGACACTAAGATGGTTCACATCCCTAGAACCGTCCATGACCAAAACTTGGAAAGATCTGACACACTTATTCCAAGAATAATATGTCTATAACATGGACATAGAGCCAAGGAAGTCGGATCTTGCCCGTTTGAAGCAAAGACATGATGAAACTTTCAGTGCCTACTTAGGGAGGTGGAGGGCATTGGCCGCCCAGGTGACCCACCAAATTCCGGATGATGAGCAGATTGAATTAATAACCAAGGGAGCGCTCCCAGTCATCGCAGAATTTTTGGTATATCAGCAGCAATCCAGTTTTCCTAATTTGGTCCAAAATGCCAACCGTTGCGAAGACGTCGTTAGAGAGGGCAGGTTGGGAAACTACATGGCCAACGGGGTCGCTGGGGTTCGGAAAGCTGTCGAACCAAGGAGGCCAGGGGCAGAGGTGCAGAACATCGTTTATCCCCAGGCTAATGCCACCCCGATACAGCTCCAGGCCGCACACCCACCCCTGACCCATTTCGAACAAGTGCCAAGGCTGAACAATGGACCGAGGGCCCTGTTCACCCAGGAACAAATGAAAGCACAATTCGACCGTTAGGGCAATCATTAAGTGTCTTATTGCCAGTGTTGCTACAAAAGGGTCTGGTCAATTTACTCCAGCCTCACCCACCACCCAATCCGATACCAAGAAACTATGATTCGAACCTGCATTGTAACTTCCACCAGGGACCAGGTCACCCTACGGATCGGTGCTTCCCACTAAAGCACGCAATCCAAGATTTAATAGAGGCGAGAAAAATTGTTCCCCCACCGCTTCCTCAAGGGTAGAACCAGAACATCCATCAAGCCCCTCTGCCACCACACCCAGGAGGCCCCAGGCCTAACATCCATTGGGTAGAAGAGGAAGAGGAAGAGTTCGACCCCTCAGATTACATCAGTAGTCAAGAAGAATTTTCATGTCCTAGGCAAAACAAGGGCGAACCAATTGTGGGGGTGATCGAGCCGCTGTATTTAGCTGATTACTTCCCCACCCCGGCATACCAAGAGGAGCCCCTAGATTTAGGACAATATTTTTCCGCTTCTGCTCCTGCCTATCAAATCCAAATGGGCACAGCCCCATCGCAATCATACGCATATCCGCCCCACTCACAATTTATCCCACGGTACGCACCGCCTCCCAATCACCCCATCCCATACACTATCCCACCGTCAGCCACCCCATATACCTCTCCGTCATGCCAAAATCACCTCATGCCATCCCCAAAGCATCTTACCCAATACATAACTCCACCATCCCCAAATCACCTCGCCCCATGAACTACTCCATCACCCCCGGTCTACACTGTTTTATTCACGAACCCATCATCGCCCCACCATGCCCCCCTGCTCCATCCGCTACCCCGTCATACCCCTATCACCCCGCACCTCCGACATTTCCCAGTCACCCCATCCCAGTCACACCCCCACCATCCCTTCGCCATTTTGCCCCCAATCTAGCTCCACCCCCACCCAAACAAACAGCCCCTCACCCACTCCCCTTATCACCCGCTCCCAATCACCACTAGTCTTACCATGCCCCGGTAATGCCTGCACGAACCCCCTCCGCACCCTCAAACCCAACTTTGTTGATTCCCACCAGTACCATAACACCCCCTATTGGAGTCAACCTAGTTGGGCCCGAGAATCCGACATACCCAGCCCAATCCACCCCAGAATCACCATGCACTCCCTTCCTCATCCCGAAACCTACCTATGACCCACATCAAGTGTCGTTAAGTTACGAGCAGACGGACATGAATGTTGGTCGCAACCGAGAAGAGACTGTTAAATTTATCACCCGGTTAGGTAGGATTTTTATGCAGCTAGAAGCATCGGGGGCCATAAGAGGAGAAGAGAAGAAGAAAGAGCAAGCTGCAGGGAACCCCTTTGAAAAAATGACCAGAGAGCATGTGTTGGAGACACAGCTCAAGAGGACACCCACACATATTACTATCTGGGATTTGTTGATCACGTCCCCGCTCCACTTTCAAGCCTTAATGGGAGCACTCAAAGACATGTATGTTTTCGCCCACGTAACCCCAGACGAGGTGGGAGAGATAATTGGGTAAGTATTTGCCCCAAATGCCATCTCATTCACTGATGCGGATCTGCCGCTCTAGGGGAACAACCACTCTAAGCCCCTGAATATAACAGTGGAAGTAGGGAACCTGGTGGTGCCATTGGTCTTAATAGACAATAGGTCGACATTGAACGTGTGCCCTCTAAGGATGGCAATCAAAATCGGTGCAAACCCCAACACCTTTCGGCCATCTATAACAAGTGCCAAGGGATTCGATAACTCCCGAAGAGAAATCATAGGAGAAATAGACCTCAACCTGATCCTCAGGCTGCAAACCTTCACTGTCCCCTTCCAGGTGATGGACATCAAGTCTACATTTAATTTACTATTGGGTCGGTCGTGGCTGGATGAGATCGGAGCAATACCGTCAACTCTACACCAAAAGCTCCGATTCATCTCAGGCGGAAGAATCGTCACCATCATAGGTGAGAGCAGAGAAGACAGGGAGCGGAGCGCTCTGCATATTGAGAATCCAAAAGTGCTTGACATGCCACATACAGCAGAGGACACCGATTTCCATCGATTTGAGTATGACTTCTCAGTCGTTACCCTCGAGCCGACTGAAAAAACCCCTGCCAAAACTGGAGGAGGAACGGAAGCAACCGTGTTCATCCTCCAAAAATGGGGCCACCAAAAAGGAAAAGGACTGAGGTCGCACCTTCAAGGAAGAAGAGACCCCGTCAGGGCCAAGGGGCAGCAAACCAAATTTGGCCTGGGCTACAGGCTCGACGAAGAAGAAGTCAGAGAGGCCAACGAGAAGATAAGGGTCGTAGTAGTCGCCAGGGCCAGGGGAATCGACCTGAAAGAAGAGCCTCCCGCCCGGCCCCACATCCACCAAACCTTTGTAAGCACCGGGGTGATGAAAATTGATCTGAATGGGGAGACAAGGGTAACCCCACACAAGATTACTTTCGCCCACCCCACTAACCCTTACATCAACCCCCCAGACCTCGAGGTGGACTTGGCAGCCCTCTCTGTATTTGAGGAGGAAATCCCTAGGCCCACCCATCACTCTAGCATTAGCCACTTCGGGCCCACTCTAACCTTCAAAGATAGGGTCCCAGAGGATCCCTCCATAAACATGCTAAGGGAGGAACTGCAAGAGCCTACCGATGTCATGTCCAACCAAAAAGGTAAAGGCAAAGCCTCACAGGTAAGTAACTGGGCATCTTTGCCCCAACTCCTAGGAGCCGCTAAATGCCATGAATACGGCACTGGCTCTCCAAAAAAAAACAACCTGTAAGAAGTGAGGTTTGTGTTAAGACCTGAAAAGTCCCACTTTTCACCCCTTAACTTAGCCTTTGATTAGACCCTTAGCCATCTAATAAAGGTTTGTTAAGTGTTTTCTGTAAGCAATAAATAGCAGTACAATAAGGCCAGGTATCCTGTTAAGGAACCCATGATTGGCACCAGAAGTCCCTCAGAAGAAGGAGCCATAAATCCAGACCTGAGGTAAGCCTCGCACAGCTGACAAAGCTTCAAAGGATTCAGGAATTTAGGCTTCACGCAGTCCCCGCTATGTTCCCTAAGACTTCACGAGAAGTTCTCGCACAGTGGAGTGACAGGAGAGCTTCATGAAAGTTGTCACGCAGCTGCCGCCCAGTTGCTGCGAGATATAAAGCATCAAAGGAGTTGTCGCGTAGTTCAAAAAAGCCTCAAAGCTATTGCGAGGATCCTCGTGAAGATCTATCAAGAAATGGACTCTTGCATAGCTCAGAAACTATTAAAGCCTCACAAGGATCCTCGCAAAGATCCATTGGAGTAATGCTCGCGCAGTTCCTACGCTATTCCAACCCAACCTCGCGAAGCTCAATCCAGCGAGAGCACACCAACCTCGTAATAGCTAAAGCTTCAGAGTTAAACTCAACCACGCGAAGAACAGAGCTACCACGTGATGAGTCTGGGAAATGATGGCTACCTAGCGAAGCTCTGAACTTTAACCTTCCATCGCTTCAGCAAAGGACTTTTTGAGAATTTCCAAGGATTAGGGCACGCACTCCCACGCTCAAATCTCTATGCACATGCTTCGAGGCATCCAAAGAACAGTATTTAGCCATGTGGCATCGTTAAAATTAGGGTTTCCTAACCCTAATACGCTGCCACACCACTGCTATATAAACCCAAACTTGGTTTAGGTTTAAAAGCTCAGACTTTATCACTTATACGGGATCTGAGATCATTTTCTTTTCTGTTCTTCTGTAGTTGTAAGTAGTTTTCCTTTTTCTTTTTCTTTCTCTCCATGGCCCAGCACTTGCTGGCCATGCCTATGTATGTTTATTGAGATTAGATCAATGGAATTTGTGATTGGGTGTTGTACTTTTATGGGATTCGTGTGTTTGTGAGTTGCTCTGTGCAAGGCTGCTGTCTTGTGATCCGTCATTGCTTTGGCTGTGATTCAAAGCAATGGAGGACTAATTCTAAGGATCCATTCAGATCCAAGTGACCTGTGTGTCTAGGCTATCATGGCCCAATACAGCCTTAGCCCCACCATAGGATCCACTAGATCTGAAATCCCCATGGAAGCCTGAGCTGGTAGCCTTGCGACCATGGTGGTGGTAGCAATATTCTTGTTTTGTTTTGGGCTCCGTGAGGAGGATAGCCTCTGGGATAATTTGTGACCATTTAAGTGGACAGGTTATAGCCTTAGGGTGAATCCAATCCATCGATCTAAAATGGATCCTTCTTCTCCGAGCCTGAGCTTGTAGCCTGGTAGGAGATTGTGTAGAGACAGACTCCCCTATATTAGTATAGACCCGCCATCAGATGGCAGATCTGATCTAGGTATGGAGATTGTAGGCTTGTGACTGGACCATTGTAGTTCCTCTAAAGCAATGGACAGCTAGATCTAAGGTGGTACTCAATCTCTTGCTAATTTTATGTGTCTGGGCTAACATGGTCCTATACATCCCTAGCCCCACACATAGAGCTTTAGAGGTTGAGGTTCCCTATGGATTCCTGAGCTTGTAGCCTGGATGAAGTAGTGCCTACAATGATAAACTTGGTTTGACCCATCTCTTGATTTTGGTTCCCCTATGGGATAGTCTGTGACCATTTAAGTGGACAGGTTATAACCTTAAGGGATTGGATCATGGCACAGGGATGAGTTGGCTTCTTTCTCCTCTTTGGCGATAATGTAGCCATTGGATAGGATTTCAATAATAGCAGACTTGGATCTGAGTCATAAATTCCAGCAAATCTGAACCCAATAGCATACTTCTCACCCTTTTATATTTATTTTCCCACACTCCATCCATCTTCTCAACCCTTTCTATAGTTAATTCATTAGGCTACCTTAGGATATTTAGAATAAGTGACCCTAAACTCCCTTCCTTTTAGGACTGCCAGATCTGTAGTCAAATCTGGAGGGACTACTAGAGATGGCTCCCTTGGAGCCGTAGATCACCTTTCCCTGTGGGACAAACTCTTACTTATCAAAACTTGCTACAAATGGACCCTGTATCTTGCAGGTCTAGGATTTCTCAGTTGTGCTGATTCCATCCCCTATTTTACTTTGATTTTAAATTGCTTTTACCACCAACAAATAAAGTGAGCACACTGGGAGTCGCAATAGTTAGCCTCTGGGACACTCTACCGTGTATATATAGAGATCCACCGCGCTAAGGGCTAACCTCCGAAAAATTATGAAAAACCATAAAAATAGAAAAAATACCAATTCCAAAAATATTATCCTTTAAAATTCCCAATAAATTTGAAAATGATGTCAAGATACCCGTCTCACACGAAGCCGACCCCTTCCCTATAGATATACGAGAAGAGGTAGGAGTCACGAGTCTGGACGAGGAAGGTCAAGTCGATGAGCTCCCCAATGAGCTCCTCAAACAATTTGTCAATTTTGAGCATGGCCCCACCCCGATCGTCGAAGAGACAGAGGACGTCAATTTGGGCACCGAAGAGGTCCCTCGAATCACCAAAATCGAAACATCGCTGTCCCCTGTGGAGAGAAAGGGTATGATAGACTTCCTCCGGTCATACCAAGACGTCTTCGCATGGTCATATGAGGACATGCCTGGTCTAGATACCGATCTAGTTGAGCATGAGTTTCCACCCTACCCTGACTGCAGGCCGGTTAAATAGAAGCTGAGACGTCTCCGACCTGAATGGATGTTGAAAGTCAAGGATGAGGTCATTAAGCAATATGATGCAGGTTTCCTCATGGTATCCAAGTACCCGCAGTGGCTGGCTAATATCGTCCCCGTGCCAAAGAAGGACGGAAAGGTTCGAATGTGCATTGATTTCCGAAATCTCAACAAGGCAAGCCCTAAGGATGACTTCCCATTACCCCACATCGATATCTTGGTCAATAACACTGCTAAGCATGGGATGCTTTCTTTCATGGATGGGTTCTTGGGCTACAATCAGATTAAGATGGCAGAGGCCGATCGAGAGAAGACTGCGTTCATCACTCCCTGGGGAACCTTCTACTACAAGGTGATGCCATTCGGGCTCAAGAATGTTGGGGCAACCTACCAGAGAGTAATGATGGCCCTATTCCACAACATGATGCACCGAGAGATCGAAGTGTATGTCGATGATATGATTGCCAAATCGCTAAAAGGGACGACCACTTGGTAAACCTTCAGAAGCTGTTCGAGAGGTTGAGAAAGTACAGGTTGTGGTTGAATCCCCAGAAGTACACATTCGGTGCTATATCAGGAAAACTATTAAGTTTTATCGTCAATAGTAGAGGCATCGAGGTCGATCCGACCAAGATCAAGGCCATCACTGAAATGCCCCCACCGTCTACAGAGAAAGAGGTCAGAGGCTTTTTAGGCAGAATCCAGTACATCAGTCGATTCATTGCACAGTTAACTCTGATATGTGTGCCAATCTTCAAGTTACTAAGGAAGAATTCGCCCGTCGAATGGAACGACGATTGTCAGGCAGCGTTCGAAAAAATCAAAGGCTACCTCCTTAATCCACCTATTTTAGTACCACCTGTACCTGGTAGACCCCTAATAATGTACTTGTCCATGACAAGGTTTTCCATGGGCTGTGTTAGGGCAACACGATGAGACAGGAAGAAGAGAGCAGGCCATCTACTACCTAAGCAAGAAGTTCACTGATTATGAGACGCGCTACTCTCATCTGGAGAAGGCATGTCTAGCGCTCGTGTGAGCTACTCAAAGACTTTGACACTACCTGTTATCCCAAGCCGTCCTACTTCTAGCGTTGATGGATCCCTTGAAGTACCTGTTTGAGAAACCTACTCTCACTGGCCGAACTGCGCGATGGCAACTATTGTTATCTGAATTCGATATCACATACGCCACTCAGAAATCGATCAAAGGGCAGGCGCTCGCCGATCATCTTGCTGAGAACCCTTTACCTGACTAGGAGCCTTTAAGGACTGAATTCCTCGATGAAGACATCCTGTTCATGACAGAAGATGATACAGAAGAAGCAGAAGAATCATGGGTAATGCACTTTGACGGGCCATCGCATATCGAAGGCCAAGGAGTTGGCGCCATCCTAATTTCACCGAAAGGATCCCATGTACCGGTCTCTATCAAGCTCAACTTCCCTTGAACTAACAATATGGCTGAGTATGAAGCTTGCGCCACTGGCCTACAGATAGCTCTTGATCTGAATATAACTCACCTTCGAGTTTTTGGCGATTCACAGTTAATCATATGCCAAACGAATGGTGACTAGAAGACAAAAGACGAGAAACTGATCCCCTATCATGAACACCTCGAGGATCTAATAGCTTGCTTCCAAGATGTAACTTTCTCATACGTCCCCCGAATAGGGAATCGCTTTGCCAACGCATTAGCGACCTTGCCATCAATGATTGAAATCCCCTATGGTGTTGAGATGAAGCTGATCATGATCGAGTAGAAGAATGAGCCGTCCTTCTGCCTCCAAATTGAGGAACCTACAAAGCCTGATGATGGGCCACCTTGGTTCTCAGATATCAAGAACTTTCTCGAGACCCTAACTTTCCCAGAGGGTACTTCCAGGACAAACCGACAAACTATTCAATGTTTAGCGGCAGGCTACGTCATTTGCGGGGAATGCCTCTACAAGCGATCATATAATAACATCTTACTTAGGTGCCTCACTAAAAGTGAAGCAGTCAATATGATGAAAGAAATCCATGAGGGAGTATGCGGATCCCACATCAACGGTCACATGCTCACTAGGAAAATCTATGACAGGGATATTTTTGGGCCACCATGGAATCAGATTATTGTAAACATGTTCAAAAATGCTACAAGTGTCAAGAACACTCCAGTCTGATACACGCTCCTGCCATTGATCTTCACTGCATGACCACTCCTTGGCCATTTTCTACCTGGGGCCTTGACGTTGTCGGAATGATTAATCTAAAGGCGTCAAATGGACATCGATTCATCCTCGTCGCCATTGAATACTTCACCAAGTGGGTAGAAGCGGCATCATATGCCAACATCATGGCCAGTCACGTCGAGAAGTTTCTCAAGAACAATATTGTGTGCTGATTTGGAGTACCCAAAGATATCATAGCAGACAATGGCACAAACTTTGCGAATAAGCGCATACGAGACTTCTGTGAGCAATACAAGATCAAGCATCATCGATCATCCCCATATAGGCCTCAGATGAATGGAGCCGTTGAGGCGGCCAAAAAAACACTGATCCGCATTCTTGGGAAGATGGTAGTCACTTATAGAGATTGGAGTGAGCAGTTACCCTTCGCATTTTGGGCCTATAGAACGTCGATCCGTACCGCTACAGGGGCAACACCGTTCTCCCTTGTGTATGGAACCGAGGCCGTCCTCTCCGTGGAGGTTGAAGTACCCTCTCTCTGAATCCTCATGGAACCAGGCTTACCCGAAGTAGAGAGAGAGAGATCACGCTTCAACCAGCTGAACTTGCTGGATGAAAAGAGACTCCTAGCCTTATGCCACACTCAAGTTTACCAGGGGAGAATCGCACGCGCTTACAATAAACGTGTCCGCGGTCGAGATCTAAAGGTAGGAGACATTGTGCTGAAGAAGATCTTCCCATCCCTCCATTCCGATCCAAGAGGAAAGTTTAAGCCGAACTAGGAAGGACCATACGTCATTCGAGAAGTGCTGCTGGGATACGTCATTCGCCTCGCCACCATGGACGGAGATCATCTTCCTGAGCCCATCAACGCTGGATACACACGATGGTTCTACTCATAGTCTATCATGATAAGGTAAGTATTGATGAAACAGATATGTGACTGCTTAAGAATCATCCAAAAGAGGCCATCATTCCAAGCACAGTAGCCCAAAAGCATCCCTAAAAATGATGATATCCTTTGCTACCCCATTTGAGCCTGGGCCTTTCTTTCAAAAAAAACCATTCCCCAATATATATATATATATATATATATATATATATATATATATATATATATACGTGTACATATACCAAAAAAAAAAAGAGGAAAAAGAAAATAGAGAAAAAAAAGAAAAGAAAAAAAAAGAGAGAGAAAGAAAGGGCATGTGAATAAATTACTATCAAAACAAAAAAAAATCAAAAAAGCAAAACCTCAAAAAGAGATTGCCTGAAATGGAGGAAAAAGAACAACAAAAAAAAAAAACAAAAAATGTGTATAGAAGAATCACGGGGCGTGTGCAGTAAAAACCCCCAAGGAAGAAAGTATGTTGAGAAAACTGAAGCCGTATCAAGGAAATACTTTTAGCCCAGCATACCTTCAAATCCTAACCTAACCCATGGCCAAGCTACACCCTGAAAGAAGCCCTCTTTGTAGGTTCACAAGCAGTCATAATATCTGTCAAGTCAGCATTAGCCGAGTCGTGAGACGACACCAGAACCCCATCCAGCCGGTTATGACGGAATCTGTGTCTATGTCGTGGCTTTTTTGTTCTAAAAAAAAAAAGAAAAGGAAAGAAAATTAATTTGAGTTCAAAGCAAGATGGACGTGGTGAAAACCCGCAAGGGCACCGCGGGTAAAAACAGCGAACTCACGCGGACCAGGTGAAAACCTGAAAAGGCACTTAGGGTAAGAGAGCAGACCCATGGACGTAGTGAAAACCCGAAAGGGCGCTACGGGTAAAAATAGAGATGACAGGCATGGCGAAAACCTGTCTTGGGCGCTGTGAGCAAGAATGTCAAAAAAAGAAAAATGTCAAAAAAGAGAGATTAGGAGAGGATCTGTTCTGGCTCACCTATTTTAGTCTGGACCCCTTGAGCCCCTTCCCCCTTACTTTGTCAGGCCGCTCATGTTAAAATTAGATCGGATCCTAATCAAGTATGTCGTCTCTACCGCGTCATCTGACACATGACCAATGGTAAGGCCAGAAGATCAATCAATCTCAGGGGGGGAGCTGACCCCTCCATGTTTAAAAAGAAACGCCGGAGACTCCTAAACAGGGTTCGACCATGCTCAAAAAGAGGACCTGTCGGTTGGCCTTGAAAATACTGACATGACAAAAAGGATAAATTTTAAAAAAGATAATGGATTTTCCTTTCCCATAAAAAGCCTCACAATGTGAGGGAGAAAATTTCAAAAAAAAAAAGATAATGGATTTTCCTTTCTCATAAAAAGCCTCACACTGTGAGGGAGAAAATTTCAAAAAAGATAATGGATTTTCCTTTCCCATAAAAAGCCTCACCTTATGTAGGAGAAAAGTTTGAAAAAAAAAAAGACAATAGATTTTCCTTTCCCATAAGAAAAACCTTACGTTGCGAGACGTATGGAAGAAAATTCGAACACAAAAAAATGTGTATATATGTATATAGCAGATTTCATTTCTTTTCTTACAACCATCACGTATGAAGTGTCACGTCCCAAAAAGATAACAACATGACACACTTTCTACTTTCTGCCTTTTGTACAAGTATAAAACAAACAAAAAGAAACAACCCAAAAAAAGGAAGGAGATCTTTGTTAAAGGGCATCAACCCCCCTCTGTGCATATGATCTATGGCATGTGCAGGAACAGGTCAGGGGTAGGAACCACGCTTCAAGGCACTGATCTCTGCAAGAAGAGAGTCCTCACAGAATTTCGATCGGTCAACCACCTACCATGAGGACTCAAAAGCCCACCAATCAAGGACCTCACTCACCAGAAGTAGCCTCACCTCCGCCATCTCGGCCCTGGCCCTCTCCTTCCCCAAAGCCTTAGTCAAAGCCAGCTTCTCTACAAAGAGAGACTCAATTCTAGTCCAGAGCACCGTTTCCTTGAATGGCCAGGGTCCCGCCTCTACCGCATCTATCGAAATAGGGTTAGGGGCAGGTAAGCTCCTAGATGCCAGCCAAACCTCGTAATCAGAAGAGAGGGCACCCCCCTGAACCAGGCTACACATGTGCGCTGATTGGTGGGTCTCCCAGAGGGCTGCTATGCGATCCAGGTCACTGAGAGAACCCCGAGAGAATACCAGGGAACACAAGGGCGGCCTCACAGTACACGGCACATGTTGGGTATATCGGAATTGATGAAGCACCCGAGATGGGAAATAATAGGTACTACCAGTCAACCCCAAAAGCGTGATACCCTCACAATCCCGAGAGCGGACAATCGAAAAGGTGTTGTCCAACTAGGGAAGTTGCCAGATCAACTCCGCATCAGATAGCCATAGGCTCAGTTCTTCGATGCTCCCATGGGGCAGCTTCGAGCAGCGTGTCAAAAAGCCCCGAGCCACATCCCCTCTTACCAAGCAGAATCTCGGCACAGGCCCCATAATAGCCAAATGCTCTCCTAGCCAAATCTGAATGAGGAATGGACTCTCGCGAAGAATCCCAACCCGGCCCAAGGCCAAGGCATCCAGGCACCGATACATCTCAGCCAAGACTAGGTGCACCAGTGAACGGCCTCCCTCCAATTCGGTCAAAACATCGCATAACCCGAGGGAAAATGTCTCACCCCAGTAAAGAAGAGAACTTCCGATAGTAAATAAAGGGCAAAGGCCTTCACATTAAAAGGATCCCGGACCGGCAACTTTCGGAGACTCGAGTCGCCAAAAAGTTCTCTCAGGAATTTCGCCGAGCACCTAGTGGGCCCATCGGCGAAGCCCTTCTCATACCCACCCTTTTTCAAACAAAGAACCGCGTAGACCACCTTTTCATACCCCGGTTTAGGTGCCACTTTGGCAAGTCGCCCGATGCATCCTCAAGCCGGTGATAGAGGCTAGCTCCTCCAAGGTTGGGGTGAGCTCCCTGGACCCGAATCTGAAGACATGAGCCCTATAGTCCCTTGACGTCAAAGCCGCCTGTAGGAGGTCGGGCAATAAAGGAACAGCAAGGAGAGAGGAAAGGCGGGATAACCCAAGGCGATCCAGAACAGCGAGCTCGCCCTCAGCCAAGCTAGCGCACCACTCTTGTAAAAAACTGGGCCCCGAGTCCAAATAGGGAAGTACACTAACCCCATCCCCCGTACGAGAATTTGGGTTGGGAAGCGAGTCCATAGACATACAAAGATGTTTTATATAAAGGCTAGTCAATGTACGGCGATGGACCCACTTGTCAAAGAAAAAGGAGAAGAAAGAGAAAAGAAAGGAAAAGGAGGGGCAAAAAGGGAAAGCTCGGGTCTCTAGTGAGGCAAAGAGGGCTGGGCACGGATTAGAAGGAACCCGTCGAGCCCAGTTATACGAGGCATGTATATTATATACGCTAGAGCAAAAACTGAAAAATTTATGGCTGGCGTATATAGTATATTGTTGCTACCCAGCTGTGCTTCCTTTATTTGTTTGTGGTAAAAGAAATTTAAAATCAAAATAAAATAGGGGATGAAATCAGCACAACTGAGAAGTCCTAGACCTGCAAGATACAGGGTCCATTGTGGCAAGTTTTGATAAGTAAGAGTTTGTCCCACAGGGAAAGATGATCTACAGCTCCAAGGGAGCCATCTCTAGTAGTCCCTCCAGATCTGACTACAGATCTAGCAGTCCTTAAGGGAAGGGAGTTTAAGGTCACTTAGTTTACAGATCCTAAGGTAGCCTAATGTCTAAACTACAGAAAGGGTTGAGAGGATGGATGGAGTGAGGAAAATAAATATAAAAGGGTGAGAAGTATGTTATTGAGCCTAGATCAGAGGAGTTTTGTAACTCAGATTCAGATCTGATGTTATAAAAATCTTATCCAATGGCTATGTTATCACAACTGAGGAGAAGGGATCCAACCCATCTCTCTGCTATGATTCAATCCCTTAAGGTTATAACCTGTCCACTCAAATGGTCACAGACTATCCCATAGGGGAACCACAATCCAGGGATGGGTCAAAACAAGTTAATCATTGTAGGCACTATTTCATCCAGGCTACTAGCTCAAGAATCCATAGGGAACCTCAACCTCCAAAGCTCTATGTGTGGGGCTAAGGCTGTATAGGACCATGATAGCTCAGACACATAGAACCAGCAAGAGATTGAGTACAACCTTCGATCTAGCTGTCCATTGCTTGAGTGAGGCTACAATGGTCCAGTCACAAGCCTACAATCTCTATAACCAAATCATATCTAACATTTGATAGCGGATCTATACAAATATAGGGGGGTCTGCCTCTGTACAACCTCCCACCAGGCTAATACAAGCTCAGGTGCAGAGAAGAAGGATCCATCTTGGATCGGTGGATTAGAATCACCCTAAGGCTATAACCTATCCACTTGAATGGTCACAGACTATCCCAGAGGCTATCCTCCTCACGGAGCCCAAGACAAAACAAAAATATCACTGCCACCACCATGGTCACAAGGCTACCAGCTCAAGCTCCCATGGGGATTTCAGATCTAGTGGGTCCTGTGGTGGGGCTAAGGCTGTATATGACCATGATAGCCTAGACGCACAGGTCACTTGGATCTGAGTGGCCCTTAGCATCAGTCCTCCATTGCTTTGAATCACAGCCAAAGCAATGGCGGATCACAAGGCAGCAGTCTTGCACAAAGCAGATCACATTCAAATACAAATCCCATAAAGTACAAATCCTATTACAAAACTTCCATTAAACTAGTTCAAAATGCATACAAAGACATAGCCAGCAAGTGCTGGACTATGGAGAGAAGGAAAAAGAAAAAGAAAACTACTTACAACTACAAAAGAAAAGAAAAATGATCTCAGATCAAATCTCCAAGAGATGAGACGTGTTCCCAGATTTGTTCCGAGATATTCCAAGATTTTTCTAGCCTCCTTTTGCCTAAGCTAAGTATGGGTTTATATAGCAATGGTGTGGCGGCGCATTAGGGTTAGGAAACCCTAATTTTAATGATGCCACGTGGCCTAATAGTGATCCTTGGATGCCTCGGGGCATGTGCATGGAGATTTAAGTGTGGGAGTGCGTGCCCTAATCGCTGGAAATTCCCAAAAGGTCCTCTGCTAAAGAGATGGAAGTTGAAGTTTAGAGCTTCGCTAGGTAGCTATTGTTTCCCAGACTTGTCGCATGGTAGCTCTTGCTCTTCGCGAGGATGGTTTGACATTGAAGCTTCAACCGTCGTGAGGTTGCCTTGGTTTGCTCTTCAGGCAGTCGTGCGGTAGAGAATTGTGCTCTCGCTGGATTAGGCTTCGCGAGGTTGAGTAGAGATCAAAGCCTCAGATTTCGCGGGGTTGGAGTTCAAGCAGTCGCGAGGTAGCTGCGCATTCGCTGGGTTGATCTTCGCGAGGATGGATTTGAATAGTGTGAGAACTTCACGAGCACTTCTCTTCAATGGACTTCGCGAGTTTCCTCGCGAGGCTCTAATGAGTTCTGAACTGCACAAGGTTCATGTCTTAATTGATCTTCGTGCTCTTCGAAGCTCTCTCTCCGGAGCGAACTACACGAGGTTGAGAGAGGTCTGCTTTGAACTATGCGAGACTACGCGAGTTTGTGCTTCTGAAGCTCTTCAGTCACTCAACTGTGCAAGAAGTTGTTGTAAAGGCTTGGGAAGCTCAGTTGGACTGTGCGAGGCATATTTCTCCTAAATCCTCTAAAGCTTGGGTCAGCTACGCAAGGCTCATTTCAGGTCTGGATTCAGAGTTCATCCTTCTGAGGGACTTCTGGTGCCAAAATAGGCTCCTTAGCAGGATTCCTAGCCTTATTTCACTGCTGATTATTACCTACATAAAATATTGAACAAGAACTTGGGTTATAAGTGGTACTTTTCGATCAATCTTAGCATATATATGAATCGGTTTAAGATATATTATATACGCCCAGAAAAATTTTCAAAACTTTTGGCCGGCGTATGTAATATATATGCCCATTTGGAAAAGCAGGGAGGTGTGGCTTCCCTCACGTCGGGCCATGCATTTTTTTTCTTCCCCAAGGGAGGGACTGGTTTCGCTCAGCCTACTTTTTCTCCAGGTAGCCCACGATCGGGCACGCTCACGCACCCATGGGAAACCCTCGGATGACGTGGTATCTGTGGGTCATATGCGGGCAATCACATGCGAGCTCACCCCCATCATTGGAGGGGCTCTGGCTCGCTTCATGCCAAACAACAAATACCATAGAGGCAGAGAAATAAACAAACGGAGCATTCATATAAACCATAAAAGTTGTGAGACCATCCAAAAAAAAATCAAAAGAAAATTATTACATATTCCCCAATATTCCAAAATTTAAACTGTTTCACTGTTTCAAATTTTCAGAAAATGAACTAATCCTGGGCAGCCCCCTTTGACTTCTTCCGGCGTCGGGTCGCGCTTTGAAAGGTACGGGTCTCCCCCACCCGAGTCCACGCCTGAGAGATGAGGCCAAGCAGAGAGCACAACTCCTTTTCACGAGCACGCTGCATAAGCACACAAAGGGCCATCAGTTAGGGAAACAAGCAGAAAGTAAATATGAGGATGACTAGATGCGGTCAATATTCACTCACCACCTCGACCTCCCTAAGACCGGCAATGTTATGGTAATATTTGGCTTGGTTTACAGCCGACTCATAATCCTGCAGCAAAAAGATAAAGAGAGAGGTATCAGTCACACAGGCCATCGGCATAATCCAAGAAAACAGAAGAGCAAGGCAACAAGGGAGAGATTACCCCAGGGATCAGCTCAGGGGGTGGAATCCGGATTCTCAGCCACATCGGCACACATACGCGACAAAAAGGCATCATCCAAGCGCTTAAAAGTCCCCTGGGCCTCAGTTGGTGAATTGCCGGCAGCACCAGCATCGGAAGGGTCGGAAGGTTCTGCACCAGTAGCCTTACTAGGAACGGTTGCCTCATCCCCCTCATCTGAATCGTCATCCTGTCCAAACTATAGAGAGAAACAGTCTTTGTTTAAAAAGCAGGGCAATTAAGGTAATCATATGGAAGGCTGCTAGTAGAAAGAGAAAAGAACATTACCTGAGATCACGGACCACCAAAAGCCAAAAAGTTGGCGCCTGGCACGAATCGGGGCAGCAAGGAATGATAGGGCAGAGACTCATACCACATCTGATATCCCCCAGGAAAGAGAAGGTCATTAATGGGGACCCCGTGGTGGAGAAAGCGAGCAGTAAGCATTTCAGTAGAACCCTTGGGAGCCAATACATCAGATGGAGGAGCTTGGGGCACGACAAAAAGAGGCCGATACTGAAGGATCACCCTCTCTCCTAAATAATAGGCCCTAGCCTAGGACCCATAGAAGAAAATAATGTGTTGATCTAACAAAAGGCGAGAAGGGCCAACTGCAGCTAGGTTCCAAAAGGGGGATCCGACGTAGGGATCAAGGATGACCTGCTCAACACAAAAGAGGAGAGATTTATACATTTGGCCAGAACTCACAGCATAAAAGAGCCATCAAATTTACAAGGAGAGAAATTGTTATACCTGCTCAGGGATCAGCAGATCAAACTAAGAGCACAACGCTAACTCCAGGTGCTTCATACCTACATCCCGGCGACAGTTTGCATGCCAATTGCTCATAAGGGGGAACGTAGGAACTTCCAAGAGAAGCAGAGGGCGACCAGGTTGGAAATCCAGATACCCCCATACCTGAGAAAGCAAGCAGATAAAAACAGATATGTAAAAAAAGGGGGGACGAATTGAGACCAAAGGGTAAAATACCTCAAGAGCGGGCCAGTAGCCCACAACAGAGCTGGAGTCCCCAAGAACGGCCCGCACCAGGATAGACATGAGCATTGTGTAACCAACACCTCCCCAATCAAACTGATGTATAGTGTCCCAGTTCACCATAAGACTGAGTAGGGATAATGAGACCCACCCTCCGCTGGTATTTGAAAGGAGAGTCTTGCCGAGAAGGAACAACAGAGAAATGTGGAACAGCATCAGTGCACGCTTTGGCTCGAGATAGATGGCCGCGTCAAGTTGGCCCAGATCCACTAACTCATGAGGCTCGAACAAGCCAACTAGCCAGGATAGCTTGACTTCGGAACCGCGAATGATCTTGGAGGTTGGGTAGGCCCCTATCAGGCAAATCACCTCCTCCCTATCAGGCGTGCGGATAGGTATCACTGGCACCCCTCCAATACGAACCCTAGTAATCATGGACCAGTCCATGGGTGTGAGGGTCATCTCAGCCATGGCCATGTGAAACGTCATGGTCTAGGGTCGGAAGCGCTCTATCAGGGCCTTCAGATAGGTCGTGTCAGCCCTCACAGCGGGGCATGAAATGAAGTCCCCAAAACCAGCTTGGGCGAGCAGGTCCTTCACCACCTGGGGGAGGTAAAGTACGAGGCATTGGAGGTCGAACCAGCCACCCTGTAACATAATGTGTGGCAAGGGCTGCAAACAAAAGGCATCGGTCAAATAAGAGCAAAGTGGTATAATGAAGGCATCAAAGGAAAAGACAAAGGGCTCATCTGTTTTCCTGGCCAGCGATCCCAAAGTTGGAAATATGGGTATGCTGACAATGGAGGCCAGTACGAGCGGCCTCAGCACTGTGAAACAATGAACTGTTCCCCGTGAGGACCATAGGCCATCTCGGGCCCCTCCTGTGGACCATGCCCTTCGTCGCCAGACATCTGAAAATATGGAACACATCGGTATAAGAAATGGCTGCTAAAAAAAAAAAAAAAAGAGGAGAATCACAAAAAAAAATGCACTGATCCATCGAAAAAAAATGATGAATGAAGAATGAATGGTGATGAATAATGAGGAAAATGAAAAAAGAGGGGAGCATATACTTGAAAAAAAAAAATGCACTACAAAAAAGAAGAACATCAAACATTTCAAACCCAAAAGAAAAAAAGAGAGAAGGAGAAAAGTAACAAAAATACAAAAATATATATATATATATATGTGCACTAATCCATCATAAAAAATAAAAAATAAAATAAATAAAATAAAATAAAATAAAACAAAAAAAAAATAGAAAAACAAACAAAAAAAACAAACAAATAAGAACCAAGATGATGATGGATGATGAACGGTGATGATACATATAATCATAATTGATGAGATAATAAATGAAAAAAAAAACAAACACAAAAAAGAAGCATCACATATAATAAAAAAAAAAAGAAGAGGCATCACATATAATAAAAAAAAAAACAAGCATTGCATATAATTAAAAAAAAAAAGAGAAAGAGAGAAACAACAAAACAACAAAAAAGAAGCATAGGCCTAAGGAACCACATATAATAAAAAGAAAAGAAAAAAAGAAAAAAGAAGAGCGTAGGCATGAGGATCACATATACCAAAAATATATATATACATCTTTCGCCAAAAAAAAAAGAGAAGAAACATCAAGCATCTCCAAAAAAAAACATAAAACAAAAAAAAAAAAACAACACAACATTATCAAAATTCAAAGGAAAAATCGATGATTACCTTCAATGGGAGGGGAAATAGATCCAAAATCGGCAGAGAATAAACGTCTTTTGATCCGCACACGCAACTCTCGGTAATAGAACTCAAGAAAAATCAAATGCCCAAACCCTAAGGGGCTGTCCCGGACTTGAGAAGTAAGGAGGGAAGAAGATAGAGTTTGAAAGAGGGCAGCTTTTAAATCCAATTTTGGTCAGCGAATAATATATAATACTGATTATTCTTTTGCTAATTTTGGTCAGCGTATATAATATATACGCCCATTTTTCATAGACCAGCGATATATTATATATGCCGACTAAAAAAGTGGCAGTTTTAAACCGCCACTTTTTCGACTTTGAGGCCCGACAGTCCCCCCCTGTATGCTAGGGACCAAGGCCCGGTCCCTCTTAAAAGACCACGCACCATCAAGCAATGGTGCACGCATCCCCAAACGGCCCTTCGAGCTCTCTTCGATTGGCCCAAAGGGACCGTGCTATAACAAATGGATCTAGATCTGTAAGCACCCGCTGAGTGCTCCATAAAATCATAAAATCAAAAAAAAAAGGAAAAAAAGAAAATGCTGAAAAATGACACCAGTTCCCAAGGGAGCGTCGCAACGACTGTTTGCCCCCTTCCAAGAGTCGTGTTAAATCAATTCGGAATGATCGGGTTCACCCGAAAGTTCTCTAACCCCATTTTACACAGGGACATCTCATACCTGATTCGGCAGGCAAATGAACTCATCCATCACCGGTCGCTCCTGAGAACGTACACCTAGCCCAAGATCTTTCCCAGCAAAAGTCGAGACCTGATCCGGCAGGCAAACCAAGGACTTATCACCGGAATGCGCACGTCCTTAAGGTATATCAACATGGCAAGTTGATTCGCCTAAGGATACGTGCAGAAATAAAAGCAGTTTGAGCGTGCTCAAAGTCTCGAGCTGACATGTAAGAAGAAAAAAAAGAGAAAGAAAAAGAAAAAAGAGAGGAAATAACAACCTTTTGTTATGAAGTAAAAATCCTGAGTAGGTTGAACCCACCTTCCAAGCGTTAGCTCTGATCATCCACCTTCGGATCTATGTTGACCAAGAGTATACCCGACTTCAGACCATTCGAAAAGTCTATTGTCAGTCGAAACTGACTCGTCAAAAATAAAATTACAACCAACCAAACTATGTGCAAACATACAGACCAAAGGGCTCATTCCCTTTTATTTTCTTTTACACAGGCTTAAAACCTGTATAGGCACGGTGTCCCTGTTGAATGTATGCACTTGCATCTGGGTATCCGCAGGATGGTCGTTTGTCCTCGTAAATTGTACCTTAGGGTCGAGGCTTCTGTTCACACCTATTTGTCGTTTATCGCCCCTGATGGGTGTCTGTCTATGCATAGTTAGTAAGATGTGATTTCATTAGGGACGGAGGCTAGAATTGGCCATCTCTTTCGATGGATGTTTGGTTCTAGCCCGATCCTTTTTAGCTTTGTCTCAAGTTAAGGCACTCCGATTCATGTGAATCAGGAGCACCTCGCCACTGGAACGAGTACATCCCCAAGGTGCACCCATCCCTGATGGAGCGCATGCATTCTTAAAGAGTATCAACTGACATTTGATCCACTTAAAGAGTTCTGCAAGAATAAAATTGTCAGAGGTCCTTGAGCTTTACTTAGAGGCCTCGAAACAAAAGAAAGTTAAAAAAAAAACACATAAAAATTACTCTGAAAATGGGCATGCATTCCCAAGAAGTATTGCGGCATCAATATTCGCTCCACTCTGGTAAATCATGCAATAGCAACCTTGAGGTTGATGGGTTCATCCAGAAACTCCGAGCCTTACCTAGGTAAGGGCACCCATGACCAATCCAATGGAGCTGTCAATGCCCCATAGGATTGGACACATTGTTTAGACCTTCGCTTTGTGTACTTCACGTCGATTCCGAAGCATAGATCGATCACCCCATTTCATGGAGCTGTCTGGTCCAAATTAATACTCAACATCACAAATCTATAATTTCCCTCAGGAAGTGGATGATATCCCGGCTAGCAGGCTTACACTTTTTGTGATCATCACAGTTATGCCCAGGTAATGTCGCAATGCGCTTGGGGACTGTTAGCCTTGAGGTACGGACGATATCCCGAAATGAGAGGGCTTATGTATACTCACCATCACCATGAATGTTTGAGAATTGAGATGAACCAGGTGGACCCATCAAATGTGCCTTGAACCTCTTCGGATGTCTCTTATCTTTGGCATCCGATCATTAGTGATCGAATACCAAAGAGGGGCATCTGTAGACACCCAAATTCGGTCCAAGGCCCAATCAGTCTATACTCCGAGAGAAATGCACCCCTGTGCTTCCGATGGTATCCTTGAACCCTTGGAAATCTATCCAGACCTTTAGGAATCCCCCAAAACCCATTAGAACCATTCCCCCAACTCTTAGAGATCACCCCTAAACCCCAGGATCCCTTCCCAGACTTAACTTAAATCCTTCTAAGCATTTGATGGGAGGAGAGCTATAAATTTTTATACAGACCACTTATGAGGATAAGACATATACCGTTGGAAAGAGGACTTCTCCAGCTTTCCAACGAGCTAAAGATCACTCAATTTGGAATTGTGATTCAAAAATTATGGCTGTTTGAAGTTACACATAAAATCATGACTTTTTGCTCAGGCGTATGTATTACATACGCCCGGCAAATTTGCCCCCAGTTTGGTCAGGCGTATGTATTATATAAGCCTGGAATTTTTGGGCCAAATTTGGCCAGGCGTATATAATACATACGCCCAGCATAAGAGGCCACCAACACGGGCACCCATCTTCTCAGATTCCCCCTGGTTTTCATGAAAATTACTGTGCATTAACTGGGTGTATGCAATATATACGCCTAGCTTAGCTACAGTATCTGTCATTAAATGCTCGAATTTCCTCCATCTGGTTTGACCCTTTGACCATCCCCTTGGTTAAGGTGGGTGTCTTAAGGTTGGTTGCACCCCCTTTGAGCTTATTGGCAGCCCTTAAGTCACCCATGGTCTCACCCCATCATCCGCCATTCAAACCAATTTCCCAAACCTCTAGGACCCTAAAAACCTAGAAAACCTTGGATGGAGGATTACCTAATTGCTAAACCAATTAGCTCTTAAGTAACCCTCTAACCCACCTCTTCTCTATAAATAGAGAGCCCCCCCTCTTCCCCAAGGGGTTGAAGAATTAAGATTGAAGTTAAGCTTAAGAGAGAGAGCCCTAGTGAAACAAGAAAATATTTTGCAACCAGAATTCCAGCATGCTTAGTTCATCCTTCTCAACCCTTTTCAACCATTAGATCACCCCTTGTTAGCCAAGCTTAGTCCCTAGCTTCATCCTACACTTCCTATCTACCGAATCCTAGCATTTGAACCTATTCTTCTACCGTTTAAGCCATTTAAAGCCATCGGAAGCATGTCAAAGCGAAGGTCTTCTACAGTGCAACAAGGGCTCGTGAACTCCGGCTCACCCCTCTCTTCCTCTACCTTCTTGGTGTCTCCTCCGTCCAAGGATTCAAGCCGTTACGCTACCGAAATTTCAGTTTGGCTCAAAGCTTGGTAGGACCGTATTGCCTTCAGACAAGGGGAAGTTCCACCCATTTATTTTTATTTTTAGGCCATAGATAGAGACCGCTATATGCGGGTTGATCGGGTGCTTAAACCCTTCCCGATCAATAACCGAAGCCCCTACCCTAGAGCCTTTGGCAAAAACTAGTAAATCAGAGTCATAGTTAGCACTTCGGTGCTCAAAATATTGATTTAAGGGTTTCCCGGGTCACCAAAAGCCTTGGGTGGTGACTCTACATTTTATTCCAATCGCGAGTGCATCGCTGTGACAGGTTTGAAAGGATCCATGCTCGCACACAATTGTAATGGGTGCTTAAGCTTGTGTTCCTTTATGGTCTGCACTTTCTTAATTCACCAAGAAAAAACCAAAGCCTCTTCGTAAATAAGCATTTGTAAATTCTGTGTTCTTTTCTTTGTAGAATGCTACTTTACTTTAAAGGTGTGGAACGGGCAACAGGCTGGTGCTATCGTCATTTTAGTCGCCGATAGCATAGACGAGCCTTTGATCACCATGGATTCACCTTATGAAAGTAGTGATAGAGATGGATACATAACAAATATTACAATCCCATCAGCTTTGATAGTTCGATCTTTCGAGGACTGCCTGAAGGAAGCGTTGCGAAAGGGTGACGAGGTCATAATACAGTTAGACTGGAAAGAATCGATGCCTCATCACCCTAATGAGAGGGTCGAGTATGAGCTTTGGACCAATAGCAATGACGAATGTGGGTTCTGGTGTGATGAACAAATGAATTTCATTAAGAAGTTCATGGGTCACGCCCAAATTCTCGAGAAGGGTGGTTACGCTCACTTCACCCCTCACTATATAACTTGGTTCTGCCCTGAATCTTTTATTCTAAGTAAGCAATGTAAATCTCAATGTATAAATAATGGGAGGTACTGTGCACCCGATCCAGAGCAGGATTTCTCCGAAGGGTATGAAGGGAAACAAGTGGTTGTTGAGAATTTGACGCAGCTATGTGTTCACAGAGTCGCCAACGAGACTAATCATTCTTGGGTTTGGTGGAATTTTGTCACGGATTTCCATATTAGATGTTCAATGAAGGAGAAGTATAGCAAGGAATGTGCTGAGAAGGTTCTCAAGTCACTTGGTAAGAGTAGGGGGAATTGAGATCTCCTTGTTGCTTCTCTTTACAATATGATGACCTTATGGTTTTATTTTGAACCATCAGATTTGTCGCTTGAAAAGATCACAAAGTGCATGGGTGATTCTCATGCCGATGTGGAGAAGGAAGTGTTAAAGGCTGAGCAAGATATACAGATTTTATCATTTTAGCATCACCTTTTGGTTTATTTCCCTAAAAAATTTATGTTTCAGACCCATCATCTTCATTGCTCCATGTAAGAAATATTTCTTCACTAGTAGTTATTTAAGGAGATCACCTGGTCTTAAGAGTTTATGATATTCACATTTTTATGCTTTGCAATCAAGCGTTTGTGTATTGATCATATTTATTTTGATTTCTAGGTTGGTCGAGGATCTTGTGGTGATGTGACTATCTTGCCCACTCTGGTTATTAATAATGTGTAGTATCGAGGTATTTATGTGTGATTGCTACATTTTTTGTATAAAAATCTATATTTATGTCCTTATGGATAGTTTTATGCCTCCTCCATCGTCGCATTATCGGAAAGACCATCTTTTATGTTTTTCATGTCATTGGGGTCCAAAGGATTCGCCCCATGGACATACCTAGTACTAGGTTTGTTAAAATCGATAGTTTATAGGCTGGTAACTGGAAGAAAGCCAATGTTTCTAGTTTGCTTTTCCCTTCAAGCTTATGTATGTATGTGTGCCCATGTGTGGTCAGGAGGATGAAGGCTATTTTAAATTTTCTCTCTTACATCTGTTGGAAATCCAATGATTTGAAATATAAATGGTGATGATGTGTATAGATGATACACAGATGGAATGCGCGGTAAGAGATGTCTTTAGGCTTGAGGCAAGGATCAATTGCTCTCTTTAAGATGATTGATTGATCAAAGTGAGGGGAGACATGGAAATGGAGATGGCAGGTAGTGTAAAATGTAAATGTAAGAGACAAGTTAATGTTTGCTATATGAGATTTGGGTGGGATTTGATAATCTCTTACTAATTTTATCTAACACTTCAAAATTTCTGAGGGCTTAGTATAACATTGCAAGTTTTTTGAATCTTTTGAAAAATAGCTTCATGTCGTTTCCTGTACTTAATTATGTGGGGGAAAAACAACATGATTTCTTGATAATTAAGTTAGAGCAAGGATAGTTAAAAAAATGGAGCTCAATGCATTTTGAAGCATATGACAAGGGCTTGTGTTACTGTAAGCAAGAAATCCATTGCTGCCTACTAATACCAATTTTACCAACCCTTCTTGAGTGCTTACCATAAGAAAAAGTTCAGGTTCCTTGCTACTAATTGTTTGCATGCTCTATGAAGCACCAGATGGGCAACGACATTAGAACAATCATCCCATGGTCGTTTCTAGTGTATACACCATGCAATACCCAGGGAGATTTAGTCCAGCTACATTCCTAAGGATTATGTATTTACCTCTTCTAAAATAGCAGGAAAATGGACATAAGACCCACAAATAAGTAAAGTTGCTTATGATAGATTTTTCGTTTCCAATTTTATTTTATCAACTAATTACTCAACTCCTGTTGCATATACATATTCCTAAAGCTAGAGAATTTCATATTCAAACTCATTTCTTATGTCATTGTATTCCTTATCACTGTAGGTTCATGCTAAAAAGTTTCAATACTATATAGAGGTGTGAAAAATGCTTTGCTTACCCAAAACTGCCACCATACATGTTGATGATGCAGTACCAAATAGTGGACTTGATTGTATTTATTTTTAGAAATAGCATCAGGGCCCTTCTAATATTTTTTACTGGCCATTTAATATTTTCCTTAATAGCTTCAGCTACATAATTTGAGGCTTATTTTCAGATCCTATTGAATGTGAGTGCTATGAATAAACACATTATGTTCCATTTATTTAATCATTGTTCCATTGTTTTTTACCTATTGAGTTTGAGCTTGGTAGCAGTCAAGTGATCAAAGGTATCTATTTCACATTATATATATATATAGTGCTTGGTAAGCAATGAGGTTATGGTGGTCCCTCCCTCTTCTATCAAGCAAGACAAATAGGTACATGATAGATCAAGCAGTCTTCACAACTTGGAAGTGGTACAAGGATTAATTACATTTAGTATTGAATAAGCAAAAGGTAAATCAATCCAAGGGTGAACTAAGGATAGAAAAGTATGTTCAAAAGCGAAATAATGGGGCTGATGGGATCTGTGGCAGCTGTGGCTTGTTTCAAAATTTTTATGGTGATTTCTAGTTTTTGCTCTATGAATATAGTTGAAATTTGAGCTTGCTTTGTCGAATTTGCTTTATCTTGGAATGAAGGCATGTGATCCTTAGTAATTATGTTTTGTACTCTGGATTACACATAGTTTATAGTTCTTCAACTATGGATTAAGCATAGTTTGGGTGAGGATTTAATTTCAGTAAGACAGTTTTTTAAGGGGTTTTGGGTGAGGAGCTTGATTTTTGCCCATTCAAAGAATAGTTTATACTGTACTATGTTCTCTCTCTCTCTATGTCTATCTGGCTGACTTGCACATTAGCCAGATATACCAATAAATTAATATCCATTGTTTTAACTTGAGAGTGTGGATCATTTGTCTTGTATGCATCATATGACCATGTTATCAATTGTCATAGGAAAAGGGAAGTATGTTTTCCTGTCTCTTGTGCTTCTCATGCCTTACTGCGAAGTATGTTTTCCTGTCTATTGTAATTGATGTTTTTTTCTTTCTATCTAAATTGACTACTACAGGTTTGGATTGTTGCTGCTCAAGCTCTCACAACCATGACAATCAGTTCTAGGTGGCCTTTTAGATTACAAATATACAAATTCTTTACATGCTTTGGCTCAAGGTGGAGTACAATCTCAGTTTTCGAATATGCAACTAAGTAACGGAGAATATCAAGGAGCATGGTTTTTTAATAAGTCCTATGTTAAATCGAAACATGTTGAATATAGCATTATTGAATGTGTTAATAGGATGGTACTGAATGTATTAATGTATTAATGAGATGTTGTCGAATGTATTAATAAGATATTATTATTTTATTTTTTTTGGCTTATTATTTTTCTTTTTAGTTGAATGGATAGTGAATATTTTGCCTCATAAGTTGATTTGTGATTAAGTATAATAATCATAGCAAGTATATTTTGCCTTAGAGGTTGATTTGATGGGTGAGAAGCTGTGCATTACCAAATTCCCTTTTTTCACAAACTGTGACTTTCATTGATTTTTCTGATTTTAAATTAATTTTATTTTCGGCTTATTATTTTTTTATTTAGTTGAATGGATTAGTTTTTTTTTCTCGTTAGGTGATCTGTGTGGTTGATACAATATTTGTAACAGGTAAATTGGCTCCAATTACAATAACAAAAATGGAAGTTGTGCATTTTAAAAAAATTAAAAAATTAAAAAAAACAACGGTCCATAACCGTTGTTTTTTGAATAAATTAAGGACGGTTCATTGGCGTTGTTTACATATACCACTGACTTAGGCCGTGATTTTTAAAAATAATAACAACCCTTTTTCCGTTAGGAACAACAACTAGAAACCATTGTTATTTTGCAATGGACATGGGTCGTTGTTTATGTTGTCAATAAACAACGATTTTTGGTCGTTGCTTATGAAAACCACTGCTCTATAAACAATGGTCATTACCACGGCTTAAAACTGTTGTTTATAAAATTTACAACGGTTTTGGGCCGTTGTTTTTTGTTGATTTTCACGTAGTGCGCGCGCGACTGGCCTTTAGGTATGAAGGTCGCGCGCGCGCGAAATGCGTGCCAAATCCAGGTCAAATCTGCACTGGTTTTGTTCGCCCGCGCAACCTGGTATGTGCCAGGTGAAGTCGCTCGCGTGATTAGGAACTCACACACACGACTTCCCCAGTTTGGGTTGTTTTAGACTTTTATTTGAAGAACCTTTCGAAACTTTGATGGTTGTGCCTTCCTAATCCTTGATAAATAGTTTTTGAATGCCATGGGGTATAAATTGAGGATCGGAACCATTCATTAGGCTATTCGCATCGTCTTCACGTGTTTTGTGAGAAGGTAGGGGAAAACTCAACACCACTGGCATTTTAGCTTGATTTGCATGGATAGCATGATAAGATGATTGGAATGAGATAAATTGTCTATATCTGCATTGTATCCACATTCTTTGAAATTAAATCCAATTTTACTTTTGAATACGAAGTTTGAACTCTGAATCTGAACATTTTTGAACTACTTGAAAAGGCATCTGAACTATTTGTTATCCGAAATTCTGAAATCTGAACTCGAAACTTTGAAATTTGTCATGAATTCAATACACTGCACTATGTTGACTTATATGTTAAAATATGCACATTAATTTGTTCATCAGAACAAATCCCCCAACTCTTTGACCGGTACGGCGGGATATCCATACATCTTTGAACTGATACGGTTCCACTTGATTTCCGGTCCGTCGCGGACAATTCGAAAAGTGTTCATTGAACGACGATCGTTAGGGGGGATTGCCATCTGTAAATTTCAGGTTGCCAATACTATATATGCTTGGCAGATTAATTAAGTTATGATTTAAGTTCAATACTCAGATAAGAAATTCCATGTACATCATGAACTGTGCTTTGTCTTTGCTTCCCTGTTTTAATATGAAAATGCATAAGGATGTATCATTGAAATTTCATATTTTTTTGAATATCTGTTTTGATACTGTTTTAACTCTGTTATCTAGTCTATGCATTTATTTAATAAGATGTGAATTTGTTTGATTGACCTCTACTGAGCTTAGACTGTTAGCTCACCCCGACTATACGTCACAGGTGTAGACGCAGAGAAGGACCCTGAACCTGAGAGTGACCCGGATTACGTCCCTGAGGAAGAGACTAAGCTTCTGCCAGAGGAGTACTTTCCTTAGAGGACCTTGAGTAGCTTGAATTTTTGGATTATGAGACTTAGGCTTGGTACGTCCAGCCATTTTATTTGTAAAACTTTGGATTCATGAAATGTTGTAAATAAATCTTGTACACTGTTTACGTGATGGTCGACCATCACCGGTGATTTATTTTGTCTTTTATTCAACTATTCTATTTAGAATTGGAGATTTCTTTTGCCATGATGTTATTGCTTGTTATGTAATTATCTGCTCTGAATTCCACTTAAGTGTGGATGTACCAAGTATTCTGTATTAGGATCGTGATCTATGATCTGACGGCACAGATTTTGGGGTAGAAAATCCGGGCTGTCACACTTTATTTCTTGTGATTCATCGATCCTTAATGAATGATATCAATATTCGATCTCATAAGCATCAAACTTATTTGTCACCCTTGGTTCAAATTCAATCGCCCATAATCATTCAATAATTGTCCAAATCCTTAGTTAATTCAGATGTCTCAAATCTAATATGAGACTTAAGTCATCAAACCATCCAAAATTTATCTTTTCTAATTTCCCCTCAATCTAAGAAATCCTCTTCTAGTTGCCACTCAGTCTTCCAAAATCGTTTCTAATTTCTCTCACATGTTTTGAGCCTAAATAAGTTCTTCATCAAATCAATCCTTAAGTCATTAATTGAACGTTCAAATCTTACATCATTGATCATCATAATTTCTAAAAATCCTTCAGTCCTCTAAAGCTTACAGTCTATCAAAATCAATGTTACTTCAATCTCCATAGATCATCTCTGATTTCATCTCTAACTCATGGATCCACAACCTAGGGTCACCTAGGACCTTAAGCCTAAGCTCTAATACCAACTATAACGACCCAAAATTTCTAACCCGAACATGAGGAAATTCCCGGATCGCTAGATCATAATTCATAATTTAATTACAAAAATTCTTTAGTATCGATTTTAGAGCAAGCTATTATAATTAAATCAAAAGCACTAATGTCCATAATGAAGCATAAAATTAACAAGTAATACCACCAGTGATGGCCGTACGTCACGCAAACAATGGCACTGAACATTAAAAATAATCTTAATCATCTCAAAGAAGTTCACTTAAAACTATAACAAGTCCAAGTCTCTAAAAGAAATCTAAGGATAAAACTCCTCAGATGGAAGATCTGCTTCGTCTTCTAGTAAAAATTTGGGATCTTCTTCTAATTCGGGATCCGGAACTACTTTTGTACTTGTGACACACAGTGTCAAGGTGAGCTAACAGTCTAAGCTCAGTAGAGAAAGTTCAATGCCAAATTACATCTCACTCAATCAACGCATAGTTTCAATGACAAATTCGAAAGTATTTATATTTGACAAAACAGAATTTCAAAGATTTAGAGTTCAAAATCATATGTTTAGAAATTGAGTTTCATGTAAGATTCAATGATGTCATTTCTTAAGTTTCATATGAGTATTCATTTTCACTTATTCATTATCACACTTTTACATGCAGCTTCTTATTCTATGTATGACTTAAGTCCATAACTTAAATATCTCCAACGAAAATATAGCGTTGGTAGTCTCCGATAACCGATGGGAATCCCCTCCTAACCATCGTCATTCAATGATTTCTAAGTGCCGAAGCCCCTGTGTTGTGGGGGACACTTGTGCAGTTCAGTGGGCCGTCGAAACGGTTCAAAAGTGTTGAAGCACATGATTCGATTCAAATGAATCACTTTAAATCACATGCACAGATTCTAATATATAGTAAGATGTTCAAATTTCATAGATGATTCTCATTCTATTCCAAATTCAAAGTTCAAAAAACTTAGTGATTCAATGAAAATCAATATTCCAATGGTCTCAATGATTCAGATGCAATGGGATTCAATATGTTCGAAAAGTTCAAAAGTTTCAATATTCAAAGAGTTCAATAATTAAAATAGTTTTAATTATTCAATGCAATAAGATTCCATAAACTCGAAGGTTTGATATTAGTTCATTAATTTCATGTTATTCAGCATTCAATTGATTTCAAATATTCGAATGCAATAAGCTTCAATAAGATCAAGTTCAAATTCTAATATTCATGGATTTAATTCAAATATATCATCAAGCCTATGATTCAAAGTCAAAATGTAACTGTGCGTTGAAATTCCCCTACCTCGATTTCCAAGGTCACAAGGTACAGAGTGAGATGCTTCCTTTGTAACACATCTGATTATCTCTTTTATGGTACATATACAGTTGACACAAAAGAATTCAAGTTATCAATGGCTCAGAATCAGTTGACTGAATCGAATATGGAATATTCCTTGATTTCAGTGTTCCTAGCTCGCTGCTGTCCCGTGACAGCGAGTTGTGGCTATGTTGACAGCAAGCTATCATAGTATTCACAGCGAGCCATGGCTGTGAACACACCTAGAATTATACTCTATTTCAACATACACAGCTTGCTGCTGTCATGTGACAACGAGTTGGGAGAATGTTCACGGCGAGTTGTCATGTGCTCACAGCGGGTCGTGACTGCAATTGTCTTCACTATGTTTTCAGTACTCGCAGCACACTACAGTCTTCTGACAGCGAGCTATGTATTTCATAATTCTATTCTGTTTGTATCCACAGCGAGTTGTGGGTTCCCTGGCAGTGAGCTATAAAAAACTATTTTGTGCTCCTATTTGTATGCACAGCGAGCTGCTATCCTAAGACAGCACACTATGGTTGGTTTCTGTAAATTTTTATTCATCGACGGCAGCTCGCTATCATCTAGCAATAGTGAGTTGTGATTCACATGATTTCTATTTTGGAATTTTATCCCATGCTATCGGTTGTCAAATAGTGGGTTGTGGGACTTGAATAGCACGCTGTGACTCAATAGCAGCGAGCTGTGGGTATCTTCACAGTGAACTGTCATCATTGTTTTCAGCGTTTCGAACTCTGCATGTTCTAGGTTCTAAAACAAAGTCCGAACACAGATCACTGATTCCAACTTAGAGATTTTAGGTTCATAAATTAAGAAAATAAGCATTCATAACTAAGGGATCATAGATCCGATGATAAAGATGGTGGAATGTTCCTCTCGAAGCGTGAAATCGTGAATCAACGGAAATCTCGACGTTTTACGCGTTCGTTCAAGTTCCTACTCCTTGATTGTAGAGATGATGATGATCAAGGTGCCTTATGGAAGAACACCTTAACGATCTTTAGGAAGGTCGAAGAAGAAGATCAAAGGGATAGGTGACGGCTAGGGTTTCGTGAAAGAAAATAAGTAATAAGGAGAAGGCTAGGGTTTTCTTAAGAGAAAAGACGGCTAGGTCTTCTTAGGCTCTAACTTTGAGGATTCTCGAATTCTGATTTAAGGTTCCCATAAGACCTTTTTTTATAACCTATTAGACATTATCCTGTGTTAAGTTGATACACCAAGAATAGGTGTATAGGCTTTGACTTCAAAGTCCAAAAATAGAATTTCAAATTTACCCAACAAGGTTTGATCCCTTGACCTCTTGTGTACAACTCTAGCCTCTAACCATTGTGCTATCACGTAGCTTGTCTAATTATTCACACAATTAAATATGTGAGCCTTTTACACCAAGATATATTTCTTAGCATAAAAGGTTTGAAAATTTATAGCGTGCGGTGTATTCCTTATTAAGCACATACATTTATTGAACGTATTAAGGTTTAAAATTTTGGGTTGTTACACTTTGCCATTTAGTCAATCAAGACAATTATCCATGACCCTATTGGTCTAATGAGACCCAATCCTCAGCTGATAGTTCAATAACTCATCTGAAATAGGAGGTGCTCAGACGAGCCTGCTTGCAAGAACAACAGTCAACCATGTGAGGTTTCAAATTCGATACAATCTCATCTTTTCACTTTCAAGTTTTCAAGATTTTTTATCAATATTTAGGATTCATTTTTTCATGTTCAAGGTTCTATATTCAATCATATATTTAATAATCTAATTTCAATATTCAGTATTTCAAGTTTCACATTCAATTCGAGATTCAGAATCTATATTCAGTATTCGATGTTCAATATTCAATATTCTATAATCCCATTTTCAATGGCTCATTTTCAACTTCAGATATTCGGTAATCTAATTACCTTATTCCATTCAATTTCTTTCATATATTTCATATTCAAGTTCCATCTTTTATTCAGTTCACGGTTTCATATAACTTTATCTCTAAAGTTAATTAATCATTCTTCAATGCATCCTTAAGCATTCCAATCATCAATCAAACTTCACATGTCATCAGTCAGTTCCATCAATCAATCAATTAATCAAATCAAACAATTTTGTTCAAATCATAGATCGAAGTTTGACTCTTCAAATTTCTATGATTGATCTTAAGGGGCAATCTTGTCAGTTCACACTTAAACTAAGTGTTACCTCAGTTTAGATTCCAATAAGGACTTATATTTATTATCGTCGGTAAAAGAAAATTGATTATCTCTAATCGCAATTTAAGGCATCGTGGTGCATGTTTTCTAATGATTCTATGAATTTACCTAAGTCAAGTCAACTATTTGACTACTCATCGATAGACCAACTTTCCTATTCATGTATACTACATGAGTATCCTAGGTGAATATCCCCCTCCTAGGATTCTCACTCCATCATTCCTGATTTTCCGATCAATCGGTCCAGGTTCATGTCATATCATATGGTTTCGATCAATTTTTCCCATTTGAGCTTTCTAAAGCTCATCAAAGGATCAAAAGGTATTTATTTATTTTATGTTTTTCAGATATGGCCCTTGGGTCCACTCCTTTCTCATTAAAGACTCACTTTGGGTCTCAGGTCCATTGGCTATAGTCGTATTCAATCATTTCAGTGATTGGGCATAAGAATACTAGTCATTGGCCTATGTCGGGTCTTCGGGTCGGACTTAAGCAAATCCAAACCTATGGGTTCAAGGTCCATGGGTCATTTCCTAAGTGTTTTGGGTCTTTACTAGATCCAATTCTAGGTATATGAGCCTTTTCAAGGTCTGTGCTCATAAACGGGTGTAATCATTCTTCAAGGGGGTGCCTTTATTAATTTCTTTCAAAACATTTTGGGTTGGGTCATGGCTTAGAAATTCATCTAAGGCTCACTAGGCCATGGGCCGGGAAGACGGGTCTTTACAAATTTCACAATTTCTTATCATCATGACTTCTGGGCCATCTAAAGGTCCAATCCAATAACTTAGTTGACCAAGTCAACTCAAGTCTCATTACCAAAATGTCCTCACAGCAGTTACTGTGATCTAGTATTGCCCAGATGGTCACTGGTCTCAAGGAAAGTTAAGGTTTTGACCATATTCTTTTA
Organism: Chloranthus sessilifolius; assembly: GCA_021018995.1. Taxonomy (NCBI): domain Eukaryota; kingdom Viridiplantae; phylum Streptophyta; class Magnoliopsida; order Chloranthales; family Chloranthaceae; genus Chloranthus; species Chloranthus sessilifolius. The sequence continues at coordinate 54,561,233 of CM037593.1, read as the reverse complement.
AATTATAGATTTTCCCACAAGTGTAGCGAACACTATGCGGTAAATCACTCACCATTTTCAACTCCGATCTAATTTTTGAGTCCTACGAAAAGTAGGCGAAAGTGCATCGACAGTCACATTGTTCCCTAGTGATGGAACTCAAAAATATGATCATACTTGATCACGACCGACAGATTACTGAGATCTATCCTCCCTTATCAGGTTATCAGACCAAATTTATTGGTCCTCAGAGCCGGTTCTGTAATTCTTAATACCGATATTGAAATCTTGCACTCAATGGCTTTCTGGAAAGCTCAAAGAGTTATCTTTAATTCATTTTTATATTTTAAGGGTCAAAAGCCTAAGGGTCTTGATGGAATCAGATCCATCTGAACAGAGGTCAGTTCTGGTTATAGGCTAGTGCCACGCGACACAGTTTTGTGTCACAAAGTTCCAGATTTTCTAGCCGATAATTCTTGTGAAATTAATGCCTAAAATTTAAACCAAGTCTTGAGAATAGGTCAACTTTTGACCTTGATTTATCCCAGATTTTTCTAAAGGGGTCTTACGCATGGAAATCATATGTGACAGCCCGGATATCCGGCCTCGAAAACCCGCGCCGTCAGGCCGGTCCGTAAGGCCAACCCCGAACACATCGAACAGAACACTTGGCACATCCACACGCAAAGCGGAACAAAGAACAAACTTATACTACAAAAGAAATCTCCAATTCTAATATCAAAGTAGCACTCAAAAAAAATTACGGTTCTAATTCCATGCTAGTGCACATGAACAAAAGAACCAAAAAGAACCATCGGTAAGGGTCGTTCCTTACCGAAACATGGTTCACAAAATAATGATGTGATTTAATTACAAGAATCAGTATTTACTAAAAAAAATGGCTAGACGTACCAAGCCAAATCTACACAAAATCTCACGATCTAATCACTGTCTTAGCTGGAAGAACTCCTCAGGCGAAGGCTCGGACTCTACTCAGAGTCCTCCAAATCAATATTCTCGGTACTCACGTCTTCACCTGAACCTATGACGTATAGTTGAAGGGTGAGCTTCATCCAAGCTAAATAGAGAAAATATCCATACCATCCATTTGATCACATTGCACATAAATCTCATGACTGAAATTGAAATAATTGGAAAGCACATTGAAAAACATTTAGATCAAAGCGAAATGAATCATATGCGGATTCTGAAGTTAACGCATGGTTTACAAAGCTTTCATATCTCGCACAAAGGAAAACTTAACTCGATAACTTAATTCCTCTCCCGAGCATATATAGCTTTGAGAGCTATAATATTATAACGATGGAATACCCACCATCATCATTCAATGAACTATTTCATGATGTCAAACCCTGACCTCTGTTATCAGGGTCACTTGACGCACATTGACCATTCTCAGTCCACACGACTCGCAAAGTTGTACGGATATCCCGCCGTACCAGTCACGGATATCCCACCATGTCAGTTGGGCATTCACATTCAAACCTTAAATCAACGTGCAAGGATAACTTATAGTTCATCACCGTGTATTGGGATCATTTATATCTAGGATTAGGATTGAAGAATTTAAGCTCACACCTACACATATGTCACGCACACACACTTATCACACTTGAATCTGTGTGCCACGCTCATGTAATAGAATTGATAAGGTTTCATAATTTTCACACATCCACGCACGCACACACAAATCACATCATAATTCATATGCTTATCATAACAAGGTACATGCTATAGAACTTTCCCTACCTCACACGCAACCCACACGAAGTCTGCTCTTCGCGATGGTACCTTCACATCACACGTTCACATTCTGAACCTAGAACACATCAACACGTGTCTTACACGTCAAAATCAAAGAAGCGAAAGAGGTCTAAAAGTCCTTTTTCTCAACATAGACAATTGCCAAAATCTGACTAAATCGATCGATCAAATCCCAATCCGATCGATCTATTTCAAAAATTGATCGATCGATCGATTTCCTTCAAAATATAAAATTCTCTGTTTGCCTAACTTGCTTCACAATCGATCGATCGGTTCTCAAAATTGATCGATCAGTTTCACACGTCAATCGATCGATTCTCAAATCGATCAATTGGTTTACTGATAAACCAATCTCACTTCACACTTCACCTTCACGAGCTCATAAGCAACCTACCGAGCATTCTCACGAGGTCACCACACAACCTGGCAAGCATCCTCACAAGGTCACCGACCAACCTAGCGAGGTTGTGCACAGAAGCCACTCAAATCACGCGAGAACCTCTCGACCTGACTCAGATCCTCGCAAGACCCAAATCAATCGATCGAAATCTCATTCGATCGATCGGTTTCCCCTTTCAAAAACACAACTCTCTATTCTGTTTATGTAACCATTTCCTGGCAAAATCGATCAATCGGTTCTTATTTTGATCGATCGATTTTGTCAGAAACCCAGCTCTTCGTGCTTTTCTTCTTACGTTTGTTCTTTCCCAAAACCCATCATATTTTATTACAACTTTTAGGGCATTTATTACCAATTTACGTCACACCCTCACACATTTAATTCAACCCTCCTAGGGCATTTATTGTTCATCTACAATCATAAATAAAACGATTTAAGCCATAAATCCTCACCTAAAACTCGAAACTTGCACATGGATCCTTAGGTCTTTAGATCTCTAGTTTCCCTTTCTTTCTCACACGTCAAAGGTATCGAGAGCACGTCTTCTTACGATCAAACTGCTTCCACATGAATTCAACTCCTCCTTCAACTAGTTGGTAGGAGAAAAAAGCCCTGTTTCTACCTTCTCCTTTCACAAGGCTACTCTCTTACACAAGAATATCAACAAAGGCAAGGAAACAAATTTCCTTTCTAAGTCTAACTTTTATACTTAAGGTCTTAGGTTGGGTGTTACACCTATACACCACACCTTAGTGTACATCATCTCATCTATTGGTCATTTCACCTTAGATTCTCATTCTTATTTCCCTTATCATATCAAATTTATTTTTTTGGGAGTGCGTGACTGGTCGGGTACGCATCCCAAGTCGTATGGTTCAGGAATCAAATTTTCAAGTCTTTACACTCTCCCCTCCTTGGGAATTTTCGTCCGCGAAAATAGGTCAGGTTGTCACCCACACACAAAATAGTTAATGGGCAAAGTCGTTCCTCCTTGTAGAGAATCCAATTCGTTAACGGAGGCTTATTAAGTCATATCTTTTATAAAAGTCCTAGTCAAGTCTAGGTCATGTCATATTTTCTATCACATCTAACTACTAGCATTTAGCATTCAAGCACACATGTGACTTACAAGAATCCATTTGACTTGGCTATTATACCTGCATGAAGTTTATATCCACGAGCCATATCCAAGCATTGCTAGTCATTCATAACCACACAAAACCTAAAGCACGAATATCTAACAAGGTGTTGAAATCACACTATATACGCCCACAAACCCAAAAAGAAATGAACCCATACGTCTACAAACCAAAAAGGAATTAAGCTATACATCCACAAAGACAAAAGAAATTTAAAGGTCTACCAAGACCCAATAATTCATACAAAACATTTTACTTTCAAGTAAGATTCCCAAAATTTCTTAAAAATCCCTCGCCACAAGGATCCTGTGGTGCATCAGAAGGTCCTGCCCGCTCCTCATCAATCTCCTTGGCTCCTCTCTCACCCCAACTAGATGCATCAAGAGTGAAGGCTCGCACTGCAGCCATGTGCTGTAGAAAATCTGCTGGGTACATGAACCGCATAGTCTCACCCAACACTGCATCATGGTAGTCCAATCGCTGGCTAATCTGACTGTGGTTTTCCTCCATTCGCCGCGCATACTCATCTATTTTTTGGGTGTTCTCAATTATGAGGGCAATAAGATCCTCCGTTGAAGCAGCCCGATGTACTAGCACACGTGGTGGTGCTGGCCATAGAGGCGGCGGCTGAGCAAGTGGTACTTGTTGCTCAGGTCCTTGTGCTGCCGCGAGCGCTGGCTCCAACCCTCTAACTTACACACTTTTGATCAGTTAGGTTGTAAGTTTTCTTCCAATCCTTAAACGTATAAAGTTTCTCATTATTCATCAAACATGGCTCTGTTGCAGGAATTCCATAATCGTCTCCTTCTCCCTCATAGTCCTCAATCATCGCCGAAATCAGGCGAGCATATGGTATCTTATCCTTAAGGCTTGCACCTCCTTCTAACATTTTCCCTCTTACATACACAATACCGTCATAAACCAAAGCAGATGCATCAAACTATTGGCCCATGAATGCCGAATACAGTGCCTGCTACAAAATCTCTACTCTCTCAATTGCATGCCGCATAGGATATAGATTCACCTTGATGATGGTGTCTAACATCCACATGTCACTGGGTAAATCAGCCCTCTTTATCTCTTGACCAGACCGGTGTCTGTCCTGGGTCATCTCTGCACCCACAACGTGAAATTCTACATCTTCTGGGTAAGGTTCTTCCAACTCTATATTTCCACCATACCTAGGGTAACACTTAAGGCATTGTTGATGCTAGAAAAATTGAACTTGTATTCTCGATTATCAATTTTGGTGTAAATCACGTTCTCCTCCTCCCTATCGTACATGCTTTGATAGAATAGTCTCACCAGCCTAGGAAAATAATAATCTCCTAGAGGTTTGATCAAATTGTTAAGTTCAACTTTCTCAATGTAGTTTGGAGCCCACCTACTCAAGGGCTTCTCTTCAAGAAATACAGGGTCAAAGGTTCATTCCAACATAAATTCCTTGGCTGCCTACCAAGCATTGGGTCTTTCTAAGGTCGGTCGATGAGAAGAACCCGAATGTGTCACGGGTTGCTTCGAAGTCAAAGGTTTAGCAGGCTGCTTCCCTTTTGGTGCCATTTAAAATTTTAAAACTCACAAAACTAGGGTTTGATTGCAGAATTCCAAAAACTAGGGTTTAAATGAAAGAACTTTAAGGGATTTCAAAATGAAGTCCTGATCTTACCCGTAGAAGTTATTTGGAGTCGGACTCGTGCAGATTTGTACTCCAAAGATAAAGATCAAAGCTTGAAATCAACGGCTAGAAAAACCCCAAAGTGCGCAATAACGAAGACCCAAAAGAAACCCTAAAACCTTTCGAGCAATATGAAGTTAAAACCCGATTTCCTTATATATCTCTGAAATCGATCGATCGATTTTGGAATCGATCGATCGGTTTGCATAATAAATGACCCTACTAACTTAAATCCTGGCAATTTATGGAACCTATCGAGTTTCAAACTGAACCTCACGAGAAATTTTCGATCGGTAAAATTTGTGGTTTGATCGATCGGTTTTCACTTTCTGAAGCCTATCTATCCACTGATCCTTGCGACATTTTTTGAACTGCGCGACATTCAATATTGAGTTGCGTGACATAAATCGATCGATCGATTTGAAAATTTGATCGATCGATTTGTAAGAAACCCTTAATTTGTTCCACCATTTTCCCTCTATTTAGTTTTGTGAATTTGAGCTCTAAATTCCAAATGTTCATTTCCTTTAATTCATGATGGTACTCTTACATTGATTTAACTAGTTACATGATTCATCCCAGAGTGTACAATCCTCACATTATTCATTACATGTTATTTACAATTTCCTCAAATCTCTCATTGAAACAACTGTGGGTACTGTTCAAGAATTTCTACTTCACGCTCCCAAGTCGCTTCCTTTCGGGAATGATTCTTCCACTTTACCAATACTTAAGGAATACGCTTGTTACGCAGTACTTGCTCCTTTCGATCCAGTATTTGAACAAGCTCCTCCCTTACAGTCAAATCCTCATAAACCTTTATCGGCTAGTCATCAAATGCGTGAGTAGGGTCTTTCACGTATTTTGTTAACATTGACACATGAAACACATTGTGCATTCCATCAAGTTGCGGGGGTAAAGCGATTATGTATGCCACTTCTCCAACTCGTCCTAAAATCTCGTAAGGTATGAGATAGTGCAGACTTAGTTTCCCACACTTCCCAAAATGCATAACCCCTTTCACTGGTGAGATCTTGACATATACATGGTCGCCAACTTGGAAATTGACACTCGTCCTCTTGATGTCTGCATAACACTTTTGTGTGCTCTGAGTTGTCTTGATTGTGTCATGAATCAGAGGAATGACATCGGCATTGCTCTCAATCATTTTTGAACCAAGTACAAACTTTTTATCCGTCTCCTCCTAATTTATCGGTGATCTACATCACCGTCCATAAAGTGCTTCGTAAGGTGCCATATCGATTCTTGCTTGAAAATTGTTATTATATGCAAATTCGATCAATGGTAAGTGTTGATCCCATGATCCTCTGAAATCAAGCATACATGCTCTAAGCATGTCTTCAATTATCTGGTTCACCCTTTCGGTCTGTCCATCTGTCTGAGGATGAAATGTTGAGCTAAAATCCAACCTCGTACCCATTCCTTCTGGGAACTTTCGCCAAAATTGTGAGGTATTAGTGGGTCACGATCGAAAAAAATGCTCATCAGAATACCATATAGTCAGACAACTTCTCTCGTATACAGATCTGCCAACTTACTGTACAAGTTGTGTTATAGGGTAAAAAGTGTGCTAACTTGGTCCGTCTATCAACCACTACCCAAATAGCATTATGTCGTCTCGCTGTCTGTGATAATCCCAAAATAAAGTCCATGGAGATTGACTCCCATTTCCATTCTGGTACCGGCAAAGGTTGCAATAGGCATGCTGGATGCCTATGATCCACTTTCACTTGCTAACATACTAACACTTTGAAACATATTCAGCCACGCCTTTCATCAGCCCTCGCCACCAGAAGTTTTTCTTCAAGTCTTGGTATATTTTCGTACCTCCAGGATGAATAGCATCTTTTGATTTGTGTGCTTCATCTAGAGTGGTTTGCCAAAGACCGACATCTGTTGGGATACATAAATGTCCTCTAAACATTAGTGACCCATCCTCTCTTACAGAGAAGTTTAACTTGTTCCCTCTGTCACTCCTTGTCTAATCATCACTAATTCTGTATCTTTCATCTGGAGCTCATACACTTGATCAAAGATCATCGGTCGAATTGAGATATTTACTAACAAAGCCTCCGAATCCTGCACTTCAATTCTTGCATCATATTGAGAAAGATCCTCAAGTAGTTTCCATCTATGAATCCCCGAAATCAGGCTAGATAATTGAGTTGAACTATTTCAACTCAAGGAATCTGCCACTACATTAGCCTTACCTGGATGATATTGGATTTCACAGTCCTAATCTTTTGAAAACTCAATCCATCTCTGTTGTCTCATATTTAGCTTTTTCTGTGTAAATAGATATTTGAGACTCTTATGATCCGTAAATATTTTGAACGTTTCCCCATACAAATAGTGTCTTCATATCTTCAAGGCAAAGATCACTGCAGCCAATTACAAATTATGTGTTGGATAATTCTTCTCATGTTCTTTCAATTGTCTTGACCCATATGCAATGACCTTCCTATGTTGGTTCAACACACATCTCAATCCACTGTAAGAAGCATCACTATATACGACAAATCCTCCACTGCCTGATGGAATAGCTAAAACTGGTGCTAAGGTAAGTCTCTTCTTCAGCTCTTGAAAACTCTTCTCACATTCTTCAATCCACTCAAACTTACTATATTTCCTTGTGAGTTTGGTGAGTGGCCCTGAGATCTTGGAAAATCCCTCTACAAACCTTCTATAATAACCCGCTAGACTGAGGAAACTTCAAACTTGTATTACAGTCGTTGGTTGCTTCCAATCTACCACTGCCTCAATCTTTGCTTGGTCATCTGTGGCACTTTCCTTAGACACAACGTGTCCCAGGAAACTCACTTGCTCTAGCCAAAATTCACACTTGTTGAGCTTTGTATAGAGTTGGTATTCACGTAGCGTCTGTAATGTCATTCTCAAGTGTTTCTCATGATCTTACTTGGACTTAGAGTAAACTAGGATGTCGTCCATGAATACCACCACACACGTGTCTAGATGTTGTTTAAATACCTTCTTCATGAGGTCCATAAATGAAACTGGTGTATTGGTCAATCCGAATGGCATCACCAAAAACTCGTAGCGTCCATATCGGGTCCTAAATGTTGTCTTTTGAATATCTTCGGCCTTGACCCTCAACTGGTGATAACCGGATCTCAAATCAATCTTTGAAAATAATCGAGCTCCTTGTAATTGATCAAACAGGTCATCGATCCTTTGAAGCAAATACCGATTCTTAATTGTCAATTTGTTCAGTTGACGGTAGTCGATGCATAATGTCATCGACCCATCCTTTTTCTTAACGAATAATATTGGCGCTCCCCAAGGAGACACACTGGGTCTTATAAAACCTCTGTCTAATAGTTCCTGTAGCTGATCCTTCAATTCTTTTAATTTGTCTAGGGCCATTCTGTACAGTGATTTAGACATTGGTTCCGTACCTGGTACTATATCTTTGGCAAACTCAACTTCTCTATCTGTGGCAATTCCGGCAACTCTTCAGAAAAAACATCCTCAAAGTCACATGCTACCAGAATGTCCGTGATCATGTTCCTTCCTCCTTTATCTTCTTGTAAAAATGCCAGATATGCATTACACCCCTTCCTCATCATCTTCTATGCAAGGATAACGGAAATGAGCGGAACAAAAGTCAATCGCATGTCGATAAAATTGAATGATCTACCCTTAACTAGGCGGAATGTAACGATCTCCCTCCGGCAATCCATGTTTGCACCGTGGGTGGATAACCAATCCATGCCAAGGATTACATCGAATCCTTGCATATCTAATAGTATCAAATCTGCCTATAATTCGTAGTCTCTATATCCACTAATGTTTACCATCACGGATCAACACACAGTATCGGTTTTAACTGCACTCCTCGTTGGAACTGACACATCCAAAATGTAGTCTAATGGCTCAGGAATCGCTTCACCCTCACTGCGAATTCTAGTGTCACGAAAGAATGTGCAGACCCTGGGTCTATCAGAACTCATGCTTCGTAGCAAAGGAAATAGCTCTTCTTACACAATTGTAACATACCTACGTTATGTATTAACAATATGAATTGAAGCACACAATTAATTTATAATGGATGGTAGTGTATTAACGTAATGGAAGAATTTTTACTTTTTTATGCATGCACCTTCTCTATCTAAATTAATTTACAGAATTCGATGACTTTAATAAACTTCTTCATACCTTGTATGATGTCGTTACTTGTGTTGGCATCTTTAGCGGTTACCGCATACGCCCTTCCTTGCACTGTAGGTCGTGTTTGTCGTGTAGGCCTCTGTGGTCCAACCGAATTCACCCTTCCTTCACTTTTCAGTATCGAGAAATCTCGAATTAGATGCCCCATTTTTCCACATTTAAAACAACCACCTGTACTATGTCTACACTGGAACGTCTTGTGAGACTTGCCACACTTAGCACAAGTCTAGGTGGGACTGGACGATGCAACCTTTGAAAATCCCTGGGTGACTGACACCCCTATAGCGGAAGTAGGACTCTCTTTCCGAACTGATTTCCCTTGCATAAGAATATGTGCTTTCGTATAATTGGCTTGAGTAGGAGGTCTCAGGAGTGGTGCAGTAAATCTCGGCTTTTTATTCACCGATTCGTGATTCCATTGTCTCCCTTGACTATCCCTTCCTTTGTTCTGCTGGTCACGTATTTGATACATCTTCGATATCTCCCTCTCGGCTATAATGTCCTTCCCCATAACCGCTTCGTAAGTTTCTAATTCAAACATGGCTACTCTATCCCAGACGTTCAGTCTTAACCCACGCTCAAACTTGTTGGCCTTCATCTTATCCATGGCCACATACTCCGGTGCGAACCTTGAAAGTATAACGAACTTCGTACCATATTCCCGTATGGTCATTCCTCTTTGTTCCAAGGTCATAAACCTTGCAACCATTTGATCTCTAATTTGCCTAGGGAAGTACTCTTTGTTGAATATCTCAATAAACTCGCTCCACAACCAAGGCTCGTCTGGCCTTTCTCACTCTCTTCTCATCAACACCACCTTCCACCATGGGTCGGCATCTCCCTCCAATCTAAATGAAGCCCAAGTAACCTTCTCATCATCGGTACATGGTAGTCTAAGTAGGAGGTTCTCTATCTGATTCAACCACTTTTCCGCCTCTAGCGGATCTGTCTGACCATAAAAGCTAGGAGGTTTCAATCTCATAAACTCGACAAATTTAGATGGCTGTGTGGCACAAGAGGTGGTGTCAAAGGATGTTGTTGGTGGATGTTGGCATTATTCGCTGCAATCAAAGCAATCTGCAACGCCATGCCTGTTTCCATGGCCTCCATGGCATGTGCCAGTCTTTGCCTCTCTTCTTGGTCTGGCTCTCTCTCTTGCCTTCTTTCTTGATTCTCTCGTTCCTGCACACTTGCCTCCGGAATTACTCTATTACCCACTGGAATTCTATTTGAACTTGTGGGGATCTCATCTCCACTTCTTAAATTCCACCTATGACCGCCTCTCGACAGTCCTCTACCTCTACTAGGCATAGTTTCTGCAAACATGAAACCAATGTTTCATTAGCAGATGATCCCTACATTTTGACGATATCTCAAATACATAACACATGTCCAAGATAAATCAGAAATTTCTAAAGCTATACTTTGATACCAACTATCACAGCCTAGATTTTTTGCCACGAAATCGCGCGTCGTCAGGCCAGTCGGTAAGACAAACCCCGAATACATCGAACAGAACACTTGGCACATCCACACACAAAGAAGAACAAAGCACAAACTTATACTACATATGAAATCTCCAATTCTAATATCAAAGTAGCGCTCAAAAAAAAAATACTGTTCTAATTCCATGCTAGTGTGCATGAACAAAAGAATCGAAAAGAACCACCGGTAATGGTCGTTCCTTACCGAAACATAGTTCACAAAACAACGATGTGATTTAATTACAAGCTTCAGTATTTACTACACAAAATGGTTGGACGTACCAAGCATCTACACAAAATCTCACGATCTAATCATTATCTCCGCTGGAAGAACTCCTCAGGTGGAGGCTCAGACTCCTACCCCGGAATGTACTCGGAATCCTCCAAATCAATATTCTTGGTACTCGCGTCTTCACCTGGACCTATGACGTATAGTCAAAGGGTGAGCCTCCTCCAAGCTCAATAGAGAAAATATCCATAGCATGCATTTTGATCACATTGCACATATATCTCATGACTGAAATTGAAATAATTGGAAAGCACATTGAAATGCATTTAGAACAAAGTGAAATGAATCATATGCGGATTATGAAGTTAACACATGGTTTACAAAGCTTTCATATCTGACACAATGGAAAACTTAAATCAATAACTTAATTCCTCTCTCGAGCATATATAGTTTCGAGAGTCGCAATATTATACCGATGGAATACCCACCATCGTCGTTTAATGAACTATTTCACCATGTCAAGCCCTGAACTTCGTTACGAGGGTCACTTGACTCACATTGACCATTCTTGGTCCACACGACTCGCAAAGTTGTACAGATATCCCGCCATACCGGTCACGAATATCCAGCCGTACTGTTCATAGATTTCCCACCGTGTCGGTTGTGTATTCACATTCAAACCTTAAATCAACGTGCAAGGATAACTTATAGTTCATCATCGTATATTGTGATAATTTATAGCTAGGTTTAGGATTGAAGAATTTAGGCTCACACCTACACGTATGTCACAAACACACTTATCACACTTGAATCTGTGTACCACGCTCATGTAATAGAATTGACAAGCTTTCATGATTTTTGCACACCCACGCACACACACACATATCACATCATAATTCATATGCTTATCGTAACAAGGTACATGCTATAGAATTTTCCCTACCTCACACGCAACCCAGAGGAAGTCTTCTCTTCACAATGGTACCTTCACATCACACACTCAATTCGAACCTATAACACATCAACAAATGTCTTACTCGTCAAAATCGAAGAAGTGAAAGATGTCTAAAAGTCCTTTTTCTCAAAACTGACAATTGCTAGAATCTGACTAAATCGATCGATCAAATCCCAATCCGATTGATCGGTTTCAAAAATTGATCGATCGAAATTCCTTTCGATCTATTGGTTTCCTTTAAAATACACAATTCTCTGTTTGCCTAACTTGCTTCACAATTGATCGATCGGTTCTCAAAACTAATCGGTTGGTTTCACAAGTCGATCGATCGATTCTCAAATTGATCAATCGGTTTACCCAGAAACCAATCTCACTTCCCACTTCACCTTCGCGAGATCACAAGCAACCTGGCGAGCATCCTCGCGAGGTCACCACACAACCTGGCGAGCATCCTCGCAAGGTCACCGACCAACCTAGCGAGGTTGTGCACAGAAGCCACTCGAACCGCACGAGAACCTCTCGACCTCACTCAGATCCTCGCGAGACCCATATCAATCGATTGAAATCTCATTCGATCAATCGGTTTCCCCTTTTAAAAACACAACTCTCTGTTCTGTTTATATAACCATTTCCTGACAAAATCGATCGATCGGTTCTTTTTTTGATCGATCGGCTTTGTCAGAGACCCAGCTCTTTGAGCTTTTCTTCTTACGTTTGTTCTTTACCAAAACCCATCATATTTATTATGACTTTTAGGGTATTTATTGCCTATTTACCTCACACCCTCACTCATTTAATTTAACTCTCCTAGGGCATCTATTGTTCATCTACAATCATAAATAAAATGATTTAAACCATAAATCCTCACCTAAAACTCGGAACTTGCACATGGATCCCCCGGTCTTTAGATCTCTAGTTTCCCTTTTTTCCTCACACGTTAAAGGTTTCAAGAGCACGTCTTCTTACGATCGAACCTATAACACATCACAAGGAAACCAATTTCCTTTCTAAGTGTAACTTTTATACTTAAGGTCTTAGGTTGGGTGTTACACCTATACACCACACCTTAGTGTACATCATCTCATCCATTGGTTATTTCACCATAGATTCGCATTCTCATTTCCCATATCATATCAAATTTATTTTTCTGGGAATGTGTGACCAGTCGGGTACGCATCCCAAGTCATATGGTTCGAGAATCCAATTTTTGGGTCTTTACATTCTCCCCTCCTTGGGAATTTTCATTCATGAAAATAGGTTAAGGCAGGTTGTCACCCACTCACAAAACAGTTAATGGGCATAGTTGTTCCTCCTTGTAGAGAATCCAATCCGTTAACGGAGACTTATTAAGTCATATATTTTATAAAAGTCCTAGTCAAGTATAGGTCATGCCATATTTTCTATCACATCTAACTACTAGCATTCAGCATTCAAGCACACATGTGACTTACAAGAATCCATTTGACTTAATAAGTACCAAACCTGCAATGTATAGTCTAAAGGGTGAGCTACATCCTAGCTCAAATAGGGAGACAACTGAATGAACATATAACTTAATTTCTCACATATATTCCATGATATTTAGAAGCATGATGTATTAATGAAATAGCTGAAAAACAATTTAAATGACTGAAAGATGCACTGGTTGTAACGGTTACTTTACACACGTTTACTTGTTCTTAACTTGCTCACAAAAGTCATTGACTTGGCCTAAAGACTTAAATATTCCCCGATTTACCTAAGCATCGAGCGCCCGATGGAATACCCTCCATCGTCGTCTAATCAGACCATTTTCGTATCCTTTTTTATTCATTTAATACTACCCAGGTCCCTTTCTCATAGGCGACGGGGTTTAATTCTCATACATAATCCCTAGGATGTCCAACTGGTGTACGAATTGGCCGCCGTACTGGTCACAGATATTCTGCCGAGTCCGTCGTGGGTATCCCGCCACGTCAGTAGGGTATTCTCCAAACCTTAAATATCAAAAGTATACTACATACAGTTATTCAGCGTGTGATTGTGCTAATTATAGTATATTAGGCCTTATTAATTCTCATTCACTTTGCTTTACATTTTCACATACATCCCTGGAATGTCCAACTCAATGCATCACACAAATGCCCTTATCACATTCACATCCCCTAGGGACATCACATACTCATTTCCTTATTTAGTGTTCACACACACACACTTAGATTCACATTTTCAACACATAAGTACTCATTTCTGTATCACTACATACATGCTCTTGCAATTAAAATACATGTTCAAGGCATTCCCTACCTCACGCATATAATTTCTCAAGCGTCAAGGTCCAATGTGTTTCCCATGCTTGCACTCACTTGTATAACCTATGATACATCATAGCATAAGCAAAGCATCAAGAAAGATGCATAAAAGAAGGTACAAGACCCTCCTAGAATCCCAAAGTCCAAAACAGAAGTCAACAAAAACTGCTCAAATCGATTAATCGATCCTCAAAATTGATTAATCGATCCAAAATTGATTAATCAAAAATCCAAAGTCGATTGATCGATTTCCAAATCGATCAATCGGTTTTTACAGGGTCTTGATTTTCCAGCCACTGGGAGTGCTCAGACGATTAATCGATTTTAAATCGATTAATCGAAGTCCAAAAATCGATTGATCGATTTTAAATCGATCAATCGATTTCGGGCATTTGTTCGCAGCTCACATCCAAGACAAAATCGATAATCGATTTTACAAATCGATCAATCGATTTAGTCAGAAACTCAGCCCTTTGCGGGCATTTCTTCCAGCTTTCTTCCTTACCATTTTCCATTCTTTTTCTACTTCTTTAACTCATCATTTTAACAATCTAACCACAACCTTATACTCATTGAAATTTTAAAGAATTCTTACCTTAAATCGATCTTTTGATTGATTCTATGGCTTGGTTAAAGTCTAGGGATCCTAGCTCCAACTCTCACGAACTCTAATGCGTCGTATCTGGAGTAATTGCTCAAGCCCGTCTTTAATTCGAAATCCACACAACCTCTCAAGTATTTACTTTATCTCTTACTTATGGCCACTTACCTTGTGTTCAAAAAGGGGTTTAAAATCACACAATTAAAGGATCTATTGGTTGCACACACTAAGGCAAGAAAACACACAGACCTGCAAGTATTCAAGGCCTGTTGTAGCAAGTTTTAAAGGGTAAGTAAGGGTATGTCCACAGGGAAATGTGAGCTAAAAATTAAGTAAATCTCCAGATCTAAGGCAAATCTGGCACCCTACCTAATACTAAAATAACAAAAGAGAGAGGAGAGGTTTTAAGGGGTTGTCACTTTAATCTAAACTACAGAAATACAATTAAATGCATAAATGAATTGAGATTAAATCCAGAGTTTAGATCTTGCAAGTGAGGGGAATTTTTGGTGAAATTGGAAACAGAAAATGGAGAGAAACAACTTAGAGTTTGGTCTTGCTGCAATTGGATTGAGCTGACAGTGTCATAAAGAATTCAGAGTGCATCAATCCCTCATCTAGCTATAAGCACGGTGCAGGGTAAAAGGATCTGATCTAAACCAGAGATTTGGATTGATCTTAAGGCTATGATCTATCCACTTCAATGGTCATAGATTATCTAATAGATTCACCCCATTCTCAGGTTTTCATTAGAATATTATAATCACTACAAATGCTGCAACTACCAGGCCACAGACATAGGCAATTGCAGGAACATCAAATCTAGGAAGATCAAATGGTATCCAAGAGGTCTACTAGTTAAGTGGGTGAGCTATTCCCATCTATACAAACCCGATCAAGTACCAAATGAAACCAGATGAACTATGGATCTAATTAAAGCAATAAAACCAACATTGCATTGAAACAAACTCATTATATAATAAAATACTCTCAAATTTCTAGTTTATGCATCATCTGACCCTTAATAACACTCACAACTCTCCCCAATTACAGATCCAACCTCACTCCTTACTGTTCCAAAGAAATTAGCCTACCACAGTTGGGCAAAAAGGAAGAATAGATAATTTCAATGCAAGCTCTGATCTCGAGAATTGATCCCCCTTTTTCTAACAGCTTCCCTCCTTATATAGATCTCTCCCTTTCAGTCTCAGATCTATTTTTCCTGCCAATCACAGCTCAGCTAGAATAATTCTGTTATTCCCTCTTTTATTCCCCCTTCTAGAAGGCTCTCTCAGTTAGTTAGAGTTGAGGGAGAGCACGTGGGTCGGTTAGGGTTTCCCAGGGCACTTCTAAAAACTTCATGCTGGTCACCAGAGTGTCTCGAATTGCGTGCAATAGGTCACCAACTTGCAGCGTGTGCACAACAGCTTTTCTAAGAAGTCCTTCAGTCAATTTCGATAGGTTGTTGAAGCTTTCAACAGGTTCCAAACAGGCCTTTTGTTCCTTCCACTAGGATTTAGGATCCTTTCGATAGGTTCTGATAGGTTGCTCCTGAGAATAGAGCTCCAGCATCCACAGCCTTTATCTGGTTTGTTCGAGAGGTTGGAGAATCCTTTCGATAGGTTTATCTCTGCGTAATAAATTTTGATAGGTTTGTTTCTAGCTCCTATCGACAAGTTTCAGACTTCTCGATAGGTTCTGTTCAAGCTCAAACAACCATTCGATAGGATGCTCCCTTTTTATTTCTGATTGCGCGATAGGTTCTGGATCCTATCGAATTCTTCCATTCTCACGACTTCTTCTTTTTTTAAGCCTTCAGATCCTATCGACAAGTTTCAGTAACCCGGCGATAGGTTATTTTCAGCCTATTTTCACTCCTTTAAAGCTGCTTTGTTGTTGCTGCATGCTCTAAATGGGCCATTGTTGAGTCTAAACTGCACTGAGAGATGGATTTCTACACTGTAACTGCCTTTTACTGCTATCTACCAGACATACTCAGCAAGCATTTATTAGTCCACTCATAGGTCTATCAAAGCTCCTATTAAGGGGTGAAAAGTGGTACTTTTCAAAGATTAACACACCCCCATACCTAAGCTTTGCTAGTCCCTGAGCAAAGGAAGAATAAAGAAAACTAAAATGCCACTTTTGTAGGGAGCACAGATGCATTTAGCATATGCATTAAGCCTTTTGAACCACTAGGTGATCCCTAGTGGAGGAGTGAAGTCTCCTGAGGGTTTTTAGTGAAGGTACCCATAAACTTCTCCAATAAAATTAGTTAATACTTATGCAACATGCTAAAATAGAGTTCAAGTAAAATAAAATAAATTCCACACCATGTCCCTTCAATTTTAGAGGATTTTCAGTAGAAAAATCATCAGTTTAACACCTGAAATTCTGCTGTAATTCCTTCATCATCAATCAGTTCATGTCAACGCATTGTGCCTGAAAATTAATACAAAGTTCACCTTTAATTTAAGAAATCTGTTTTGATAATGCCCCAATCAATTTTGATTTCAGACCCAAGTCTTACTAGAGCTGTTCACTCACAACACAAGTAGAAGGGTGCATCATTTCTCACAGCTCAAGAGCAGTTACAGCCCTCAAATAGGACTGCAAGCATGAGCATAGGCATTATTCTAACTTCTAAAATTTTCTAACTCTTTTCACCATAGGTTAAACAAATTCTCATCTCCACATGACAGCTCAATCCATTTCAAATCAGTTGGGTTTTTTTTATTGGGTTGTAATGTGACTTATGGGTGAAATTTGTAAAAGAATAATGGGGTAAAAAGGATTCAAATTGAGAAATCAGTAAAGGTAAGGAGGTGGTCTAGACAACACCTTCTTCATTTCAGCACAATTTCATCTACTTCTTGAATTTTCATATTTGAAGTGATCAGTTTCTAATCCTCTTTTCAGTCTTCCAATGACATTACTTTTCTTTCTCATTCTTTTTGTATTACTTTTCTATTTTTCCTTTTCTTTTTGTATATATATATATATATATATATTTTTTTTTCATTTTTCTTTTTATGGGTTGGAATGCCACAACACCACCAAATGTGCTTTCTTCTTTCTCAACCAACCATCAAACCAACTCTACCTTCTGAATTCTCAGAGTGAGGGTCAGGGTGTATCAGGTCACTGAGGTTTTGGGTTTTAATTTTTTAGTTTTTATCAAAGAAAACTGAGAATTTTAAGGCTCAAATGGTGTGTATCAAGGGCAGTTCAAAGGTGAGACATTTTAAGCTCAAACTATCCAAAGAATGGCCTTACTTCATGTCTTCAATGTCATGAATGTTGTCAAGCTGTTTTAATTTGGATTTGCCTAACTTCTAGTGATCGAAACTTGATCCAATCAGTCCTTAGAGCAGAAAAATTGCCAAGGTACTCTTCGAAGAAAATTTTTTAGGCCCAAATCTCACTGGGTATGGCCTTCCATCAAATTTCTGGGGTGTATCCTCACAATTTTCTCTCCTTTCAAGTTCACTAAACAGTACTTTTTGAAAATTCTTGACATTTGCTTCATAAAAAATGCTAAAACTACAGCTCATTTCAGTTTTAAAAAGTTTTTAATTTCCTCTTTTTCCAAAAATCAGGTTGGAAGTCACTTTATTTTTAAAAACTTTTTCAACATAGCTGCACTAGTATTAACTCATTTCATTGGCATACCTGCCATACCCCCAAACCTAAATTAAATAGTGTCCTCACTATTCAGAGAGCATGGTAACAATGAACAGGGTATATGAAGAAACAGATGCACAATAGGCACAAAGAAAGATATAACACAGAAAAGAAATTACTATTAACATCTAAAATATGTACATGGTTCAAAGCAGTAAGAGAAAAGAAACAAATATAAAGTATATTTATTTATAAGCATCATCAGGCCAATCATACAAGTCTACCAAAATTTTCAAATCTTTCTTAGATAAAGGAGCTTTTCCTTTAGGTTGAGAATTCTAGGTGGACTGCTTGGGGGCCTCGTCAGACTGGGTAGCAGCTTTCTTATCATTCTTGGCAAAAGCAGCAAGAGAATCAGAATCAGAAGGGAAGAGGACAGTAGGATCTAGGCCAAGGGCAGCAGCAACTTTCCCTCTTTCCTCCTTGGAGAGTAGAGTAGAGGAGGTGTCATGTGGGGGTGGGGGCTTAGTGGGGGCTACCTCTTCAGACTGGGTAGCAGGTTCCTTCCCTTTACTGCGAGCAAAAGCAGAGGAAACAGATCTCTTTATAGTAACTTTTCTCTTTGCATAAGTCCTCTTTGGTTTTAGTGGGGAAGGTTTAGCTACAGGAAGATCTTGGGCTGGAGGGTGGAAACCATCTACTGGTGGGGTAGGAGTAGGTCGAGTGGCAGGATGGTTGGAAGGAGGAGTTGTAGCAAGAGGGGTTGGTTGAAATGATTGAGAAGTTAATGAAGCAACTTTTCTCTCCAGAATATCAATTTTCTTCACTGCAAAAAGCAGGTTGGACTCAGAGAGTTGCTGGGTGGCCTTAAGTATCTCCTGAGCCTTGGCTAATTTTTTCTTGAGAAGCTCAACATTCTTCTTCTCAAAATTGACAATGCGAGTCTGAGCCTCAGCAAGTAGTTTGGCAGACTCATAACGAGTCAGGATTTCCTTTCACCCCTGAGAGATATCCCAGAGCTGGATTCTTTGCTCCAATTCCATGAGAGCAATCCTTTCCTCATAGGAGACTTCCAGGGAAGCTCGAAGGGCAGCCATACCTGTCAGGATATCCCTGCAGATGTAGGGATTGTCCCTCATTACATACAGCAGAGTGAGGTAAGGGGCAATGTAGATGGGGGATCTGAGTACAATGGGCAAGGAAAGGGGTCGAGTGGAAGATGAAGAGGGGGTGGAGAAAATCAGTTCCTCAAGTGGATCAGTTTGGGTTGAGGCATCTGTGAAGACAGGTGGAGTTAGAGTGGCTGTTTGGGTGGTAGGTGACACGGCAACTTCAATCGCTACTATTGGAGATGATGGAGGGGTAAAAGATGGGGATGAGATAGGTATGGGGTAAAATGGAGTGGCTACCTCCTCAGACTGGGTAGCAGTTGTGGGAAGGGGAATTATGGGTGAAGATGGAGGAGATAAATGGATAGGTGATTGGACAGGGGAAAGAGGGAAAATGTGAGTGGGTTGGGGAGTTGAAGAGGATGGGGTAAGGGTGGACTGAATGGATTGAAGGCAGGAGCTCATGAGGGCTTGGTTGTTGGTGTTTGTGGTTAATTGAGTTTGGATGGATTGTAATAGGGAGAGAATTTGGGTGAAAGCATCAGGAATGGTGGGATTAGAGGGGACAGGTATTTAAATAGGGTCGAAAGGGGAGGAGGGTGCATGGTTGAAATGAGGGGGGTTGGGGTGTAGGGAGTCCGGGAGTGGGGTGTACCCATGCCCAACGTCTTCCACAATGGATGTCATGAGGGCAGTGAACCCAGCAGTGGTAAACTGGTCTAAGCCCTAGGTATAAAGGAGGGGTTGGTGAGTGGGGAAGTCAGAAATGGGTTGGTCAAGGGTGGAGAAGAAAGGATAGGGGTAAGCTCTGGTAGTGTTGGAGGTTCAAGGACTTCAGGTTTGAGAATTTTAGTGGTGGGTGGAGGCAAAACTGGCTCAGAGGTAGGAGGGGGGTCTGTTTGAAGAGGGACTGATACAAAGGGGAAAAGCAAAGTGGGTGGAGGTGATGGTGATAATGTAGGTAAGGTAGGTGAAAGGATGGATGAGGGTATCTCAGCAGTAAGATCTGCTGCAATGGTAGTGGGCACCTCCTCAACTTCCTCCATCTCAGCTGGCTTACTCTTCTTAATCAGGGTGAGGCTGGTGGATCATGCCCTTTTTCCATACACTTTTAGGGTCAACTTCTCTATTGTCTCATTCCTCTTGACCACATATTTCCCAGCCTTGAGTAAACATGTAATGAGCCTGCTGAAAGGCAACCAAACACCTATAGCAAATACCTGTCTTTTAAGCACCTTATCAATAAGGTCTACCATTGTCTCAAAAATTGCCCTTTTGAACAGTAGTACAGAGCATCTACAACTGGGGGCCTTCTCTCCTGTAGGTGCCCAGTGACGTACACATTCTTTCTCAGAATAGTTTCAATGAATCTGAGGTTAGGTTGGAGGTCTCTTCTCATCAAAGATTCACCAGATCCCACAATTTCATTGATGAGCTGTTTAGCCATTTCTCTGAATGTAACCCATTTGGGTGCTCCTTCAGATCTAGTGGAGTCAAATTGATGTAGAACTCTCAAAGTCATCCCAATTTCTTTGCAATCCACAATAATTTTCCAATCATCAATCAGAATTTCTAGCACATCCTCATTCCCAGGCACCACCTTCTTTATCAAATTCTGGTACCACAATGTAACCAGCCTGGGGTACACAGTCTCCTTCAAAGGAGTAAGTAGGGGTAACAATCCCTCCTTTTTTAAATACCTTAGTGTCCCCTGGCACTCCTCTATCTCAGTAAAGTATGCAAGATCAAAATCTGTCTCAAGGATATGGCTCAACCCATTCACAAACTCATTACGGGTGGTTGATGCAGTAGGAGGCTCCACCTCGGGTAATATGTCAGGGTTGGGCAAAGGTGTTTCCCTAGTTTGAGCAGATCTCTCCATAGGTATTTCTGCATCAGGCTCCTGAATTGCGACAAACTTGGCCTTTTTTGGTTTAGGAGCCTTCTTGGGCTTCCCCTCAGGAAGCTTCCTCTTGGTAGGTGAGTTGGTGGTAGGCTTTGATTTTTTGGAGTACTTTGGTAGGTGAGTTGGTGGTAGGCTTCCTCTTGGAAGAAGTTGGTTGTTGGAATAGGTCAGCTAGGGTTTCTTCAGAATCGACCATTATGCTCTCAAAAATTAATCTCTTAAACCTCACTCACCAATTTGAATTAAAATTCTAAAGTAAACAACTTAGGAAAACAACAGAGTGAAGCAAAGAGACAGCTTACCCAAAACTCCTAGGGTTCTGCAGAAACCATAATGCACAATTCCAATTTCACAAAAATCAGGTGCAAAATGCTCCTTAGTGCGGGCTGAATGAACTTGAAGAATGGACAACTAAGTGGTGAACAGTCCTTAGAGTATGTGGCGAAAAGAGAGCAGCGACAAATGAGGAAGAGAGAGCTAGGGTTTGCAGAAAGTGTTGAATGGAGTAGAAATGACCTAACGACAGGTATATAAAGAGTGAAAATTAATTTTGATAGGATGAGCTGAGTGATTTTGATAGGTCAAAGCGTCTTATCGAACACTAGAAATAATACAGCGTGCAGATGAGAAGCTTCGATAGGTCAAATCCTTCCTATCGATAGGTTCATGTGGTATATGATTCATCCTTTCGATAGGTTCGTGATACGTATCCAGAATCTATCGAAAACTTCTTTCTGACCTTTTGAACCTATCGAAGAGTTATTTTCACCTATCGACAAGTCTTAGTGCCAATCGAAATCCTCAAATGACCTATTGAAAGGTCCCATATGCTCATAGAAACTACATTTTTATACTGTGTTCAGCCTCAGCACCCAACAAACACCTTTGTTGTGCTTCCATTTATGTTGTTTTCATTATTGACATACTCCTATGGTCCCTGGACTGCTTGGCAAGATTGATATGATGACCTAATGCTAGCATGGCAAATTTATTGAAAATGAACAAAACATCAAAATAAAAAGTAATCACTTAAAACAAAATCAAAATATAGTACATATGATACACACTAAAATCATGTATAAATTGGAGGGTCCTGAAAATCAATGGTCTCCTCAGGCTCACAAATTTTTTCAACACAAATCTTTAGCCTCTGCCCATTGACTTTCATGACTCTACCATCTTTGGGGTCCATGATTTCTACAGCCCCGGATGGGGAAACATGTAAAACTATGTAAGGCCCATCCCATCTGGACTGTAATTTTCCTGGAAAAAATTTTAATCTTGAATTTAACAACCATACCTTGTCACCTATTTTGAATTCTTTCCACAGTAAATGCCTGTCATGAAATGCTTTGATTTTTTTCTTGTAGATCCGGGCATTTGAATATGCTTCCAGCCTTAACTCATCAAGCTCAGATAATTGCAGTTTCCTGTTCACACCAGCAAAAGTTAAGTCATAATTTAATGCTTTAATGACCCAATATGCTCTATGTTCTAACTCAATAAGCAAGTGGCATGCCTTTCCATATACTAGCCTAAATGGGGACATCCCTATGGGGGTCTTATAGGCAGTCCTATAAGCCCACAAGGCATCTGGCAGTTTTATAGACCAATCTCTCCTATCAGCTCGCACAGTCTTCTCTAGGATGTGTTTGATTTCCCTATTGGAAATCTCTACTTGCGCACTGGTTTGTGGGTGGTAGGGAGTAGCAACTATGTGGGTCACAGAGTATTTTTCCAATAATTTTTCAAAAGGTTTGTTGCAAAAGTGGCTTCCTCCATCACTAATAATAGCTTTGGGGGTACCAAACCTAGAGAAGATATTGTCCTTTAAGAACTTAATGACAACCTTATGATCATTTATTCTTGTAGCTATGGCCTCTACCCATTTGGACACATAGCCCACAGCTACAAGGATGAAATTATATCCATAGGAGGGGGTAAAAGGTCTCATAAATCAATTCCCCATATGGCAAACAGTTCAACAACAAGCACAGGTTGCAAGGGCATAGAGTTTCTTTTTGTAATACTTTCCATTTGCTGGCATCTAGAACAAGCTTTGCAATGTTGTATGGCATCCTTGAGCAAAGTGGACCAATAGAAACCACTTTGAAGCACCTTTGCAACAGTCTTGTTGCCACTGAAATGGCCCCCACAGGCCCGTTCATGACACATGGTTAGAATGTTTTCAAACTCAGTTTCAAGTACACATCTTCTTATCTCCTGGTCTGCACAATACTTAAAAAGGTGAGGATCCTCCCACATGTAATATCAAATTTATGAGAAGAACAAATTCCTATCATCCTTACTCCAATGTGGGGGTACCCTTCCCACAGCAAGATAGTTTACTATGTTAGTAAACCAGGGCATACTTACCTCCATAGCAAAAAGCTGCTCATCTGGGAAAGAGTCATTAATAAGCAAGCTCTCTATTTCAGCATCTGAAATCCTTGATGCGTGGTTTGCAACCACATTTTCAACCCCCTTCTTGTCTTTAATTTCCAAGTTAAATTCCTATAGAAGAAGAATCCATCTAATTAGTCTAGCTTTAGCCTCCTTCTTAGACAAGAGGTATTTCAGGGCTAAATGGTCAGTAAATACAGTGATCTTGGATCCCAACACATGATCTGAACTTTTCTAAAGCAAATATAATGGCTAGCAGCTCCTTTTCAATTGTGGTGTAATTTAATTGAGCATCAACCATTGATTTACTAGCATATGCTACCACACATGGTGCTTTGTCTTTCCTTTGTCCCAGCACTGCACCAATGGAAAAGTCTAATGCATCACACATCAGCTCAAATGGCAGAGAAAAATCAAGAGCTTGCAATATAGGAGCAGTAGTCAAACAGGTCTTCAGAATTTCAAAAGCAGCTAGGCATTCATCATTGAACACAAATGGAACATCTTGGCACAGCAAGTGGCAAAGAGGCTTGAAAATTTTGCTAGTCTTTGATGAACCTCCTGTAGAAACTAGAATGGCCCAAGAATGACCTGACTTGTTTGACAATTTTAGGAGGGGGCAAATGTGCTATTAAATCAATTTTAGCTTGATCAACCTCTATTCCTCCTTGGGAAACAACATGTCCTAGGACAATACCTTGAGTCACCATAAAATGACTCTTTTCTCGACTCAAAACTAGGTTGGTCTCCTCACACCTTTGCAACACAAGGCTGAGATGGTGCAAGCATTGGCTAAAATCATCCCCATAAATAAAGAAATCATCCATAAAAATCTCTAAAAACTTGTCAATCATGTCAGAAAAGATAGCATACATGCATTTTTGAAAAGTGGCAGGTGCATTACATAACCCAAATGGCATCCTTCTGTATGCAAAGGTTCCAAATGGACAAGTGAATGTGATTTTTTCTTGATCTTGAGGGTAAACAGGAATCTGGTTGTATCCTGAATAACCATCAAGAAAATAGTAAAAAGCCTTACCTACCAACTTATCTAAGATCTAATCTATAAAAGGCAATGAGAAGTGATCTTTGCTAGTTTTCTCATTAAGCTTACGATAGTCTATGCATACCCTCCAACCAACGGTCTATCTGGTTGGAATCAGCTCACCTGAGTCTACTTGAACTACTGTGATCCCAGATTTCTTGGGCACCACCTGGGTAGGTGCCACCCATTGAGAATCTAAGATAGAGTAAATGACCCCAGCATCAAGAAGTTTGACTACTTCCTACATGTGTGGATTGAGCTTCCGTTGCATCTCTCTAGAAGGTTTAGAGCCCTCTTCAAGATGAATTTTGTGCATGCAAACGGCTGGATTGATCCTCCCCAAATCTGCAATAGTCCACCCTATTGTTCTCTTATGCCTTTTTAACACACAAAACAATTCTTCTTCCTGCTCAAGAGTGAGGAAGGAAGAACTTATCACTGACAGTTTGTGATTGGCTCCTAAAAAGGCATATTTTAAATATTTTGGGAGTTGTTTTAACTCCACATCTGGGGGACTGATGAGTGAAGGCAATAGGAGTGTCTTAGAAGGTGGTGGAAGAGGTAATAAAGCAGGAGTCCATGGGAGATGCTTTGCTAGCCTTGCTTCAGAATTTACACTTTTCACTTGCTCAAACTCAGATGTGGAAGCTTTCTCTTCCACTATTTCATTCCATACTTCTTCAAAAACATTAAACAAATCATTACCATGCAGCAGCTGAGGTAGATTTTCTTGCACAAACTCATCCAGCACATTAATGGAAAAATAGTCCTCATTTTCTAAGTGGGGCTGATGGGCTGCATTGTACAGTTCAGCTTGACTTTCATATTGCCAAAAGATACTTCCATGACCCCTGATCTACATTGTATACAAGCATTTGTAGTGTCCAAAAAGGGTCTGCCTAAGATCACAGGGATAGAAGTAGCACACTTGCTCGGCTTCATATCCAGCACCAGGAAATCAACAGGATAAAAGAATTTGTCAACTCCAGCCAAGACATCTTCAATGATCCCCATAGGCTTCCTTTCATATCTGTCAGCTAGTTGTAAGACCACATGTGTGGGTTTCAACTCTCCTAAGCCCAGTTTCTCATATACTGAATATGGAAACAAATTCACACTAGCTCCCAGATCTAACAAGCCTTTTTCAATGATGTGATCCCAATGATGCAGGGGATAGTGGGGACTCTAGGGTCTTGGAGTTTTGTTGAGGTTGCAATAGTCAGTATTTGTTTCACTTTTTCTGCTGAGAAGACTTTCTTGGATAGATGTATCCTTGATTGTCTTTTGTGGGTGCAAAGGTCTTTTAAAAACTTGGCATAGGCTAGAACCTGCTTGATTGCATCAAGTAGAGGCAGGTTGATCTTCACTTGCTTAAAAGTTTCCATTATTTCCTCTATTTTGGCATGCCCTTTATCAAAAGGGGAAGGTGCTTGCATTGCCTTAGGAAATGGCAAATGTGGGGCTGCTCCCCCATTTGTAGCCTTAGCGAACTCATCATCTCTTTTTTAATTTTATTTTTTTCTTGAGGATCATCATTATCCTTTTTATTCAACATGGGTTGCTCCTGTAGTACCTTCTCTTTTTCTTTTTCTGAATTTTTCAAAGGCCCACAGCCTACTTGATTGTCCACCAACCTTCCACTTCTTAATATGGTGACAGATTTGGCTTCCTCATGGGAAGAAGAAACCTCACCTACCATATATTGTCTCCTTGGGTTGTCCATGGGTTGGCTAGGTTGCCTCCCTTCCTCTCTCTTGGTCAAAGCATTAGATAGCTGACCAAGATGGTCTTCTATCTTTTTAATGCTTTGGCTATGAGAGTGTACAGTTTGAGATAAGGGTCCTAAGTTCTGCAATGAGGCCAGAACTTGTTCCTCAAAAGAAAGTGATCTAGCAGCTGGAGGGGGGTGTAGCTTGCTACACAGGCTGAGCCATAGGCTGAGTCATGGGTTGTTGATAGTGGGGCCTTGGAAAGTAATTTTGGTGGTAGGGCTCAGCATTTTTATAAGGCATGGGCTGTTGTGGCTGCTGCTGCTGGTTCAGAAAAGTATCTTGTCTCCACCTCAAGTTGGGATGGTTTCTCCATTAGTAACCAGCAGTAGGTTGTTGCCCAAAAGACTGAGTGGCAGCCACATGCTCCATCACTAAATCTGAAAATTGAATAGTTGAAGGACATTCCTCGAGGGAGTGAGTGGGGGACTAGCATATAACACATGTCTCCTCCACTTTAGCAGCCATGGGTGACTGCATTGCTCCCATGAGCTTATCAAACTTCTGGGTCAAACTGTCCACTTTCCTTTCCAAATCATTGTGCCCAATCACCTCATACATCTTTCCTCTTGTGTTATTTTCTTTTACCATTCTAGGGATGTCCAAATCCCTCGACAATGTCTCTCTCTGCATGGAGTTCTCACTAATGATGTCGAACAACTCCCAAGCCTCCTCAGCAGTTTTGTAGAGGTAAGTACCACCACAAGAGGCATCTACCATATCTCTACTTTTAGAATCAATTCCCTTATAGAAACTTTGAACAAGCTACCGTTCAGGGATTTGATGATGGGGACATTTCTTCAGGAGTTCTTTAAATCTCTCCCATGCTTGGTGAAAATCCTCAGTTGGGTCTTGAGCAAATGAGATAATGCCCTTCCTCAACTGGCTTGTCTTGGACATGGGGAAAAACTTGGCCAAAAACTAACATTGAAGATCACTCCAGGACTGAATACTATTAGGTGGGAGCATTGACAACCAAGCCCTGGCTCTATCCTTTAATGAAAAAGGAAAGAGTCTCATCCTGGTTGCTTTCTCCCCCAAACCTGTTATATTGAATGTAGTACACAGTCCTAGAAATTTATCAATGTGCTTATATGGGTCTTCTTTGGTCAGGCCATGGAATAAGGGTAGCATTTGGATTATGGAAGACTTGATCTCATAGTTCCCTTGAACAACAGAGACTTGAATGCAGAAGGGAGAATTGTAAACCCCTGGTGCATTGAATTCCTTCAAGGTTCTAAGTTGCTCACCCATTTCAATAGATTCAAATGCAACAGATGTGGGTGAGATTTGTTTAGACCTGAGAATTCTTTCAACCTCTAGATTTAATGGAACAATCTGAGGATTGAGAGTTCTCCTTCCAAACATACACCACTCACAATCTTAATGCACACAAGATGCAGAGCAAATTTAACACAACAATCAGGAATAACACAATTAACTAATACATCTACAAATCCACAGATCAGAAAAATAAGAGTAGAGGGATGCAAACTTTAACACAGCCTCTAGCACAATGCTCCTCCTTAGACACAGCTTCCAATCTGTCAAAATCAATAAAAACTATTCCAAAATAGCAAAAACTTTCAAAAGCAGTTAGTGAAAAATTAAACAGTCTATTACAGATCTACAATCTATACTAAAACAAACTTAGATCTACCAATTTTAAGCACACAGATCCCCGACAGCGGTGCCAAAAACTTGTTGGCCACTTACCTTGTGTTCAAAAAGGGGTTTAAAATTACACAATTAAAGGATCTATTGGTTGCACACACCACAGGACACTGCCAAGTATCTGTTAGCAAGTTTTAAAGGGTAAGTAAGGGTATGTCCACAGGAAAATGTGAGCTGAAAATTAAGTAAATCTCCATATCTAAGGCAGATCTGACACCCTACCTAATGCTAAAATAGTAAAAGAGAGAGGAGAGGTTTTAAGGGGTTATCACTTTAATCTAAACTACAGAAACACAATTAAATACAAAAATGAATTGAGATTAAATCCAGAGTTCAGATCTTGCAAGTGAGGGGAATATTTGGTGAAATTGGAAACAGAAAATGGAGAGAAACAGCTTGGAGTTTGGTCTTGCTGCAATTGGATTGAGCTGGTAGTGTCACAAAGAATTCAGAGTGCATCAATCCCTCATTTGGCTATAAGCACAACTGTAGGGTAAAAGGATCTGATCTAAGCCAGAGATTTGGATTGATCTTAAGGCTATGATTTGTCCACTTCAATGGTCACAGATCATCCAATAGATTCACCCCATTCTCAGGTTTCCATCAGAACATTATAATCACTATAAATGTTGCAACTGCCAGGCCACAGACATAGGCAATTGCACGAACATCAGATTTAGGAAGATCAAATGGTATCCAATAGGTCTACCAGTTAAGTGGGTGAGCTATTCCCATCTACACTAATCCAATCGAGCACCAATGAAACCAGATGAACTATGGATCTAATTAAAGCAATAAAACTAGCACTGCATTAAAACAAACTCACTGTATAATGAAATGCTCTCAGATTTGTAGTCTGTGCATCATCTGACCCTTAATAACACTCTCAACTCTCCAAAATTATAGATCCAACCTCACTCCTTGTTGCTCTAAAGAAATTAGCCAACCATAGTTGGGCAAAAAGAAAGAAAAGAGAATTTCGATGCAAGCTCTGATCTCGAGAATTGATCCCCCTTTTTCTGATAGCATCCCTCCTTATATAGCTCTCCCTTTCAGCCTCAGATCTATTTTTCCTGCCAATCACAGCTCAACTAGAATAATTCTATTATTCCCCTTCTAGAAGGCTCTCTCAATTAGTTAGAGTTGGGGGAGAGCACATGGGTCGGTTAGGGTTTCCCAGGGCACTTCTAAAAACTTCGTGTCGGTCACCAGAGTGCCTCAAATTGCATGCAACAAGTCACCAACTTGCAGTGTGTGCACAGCAGCTTTTCTGAGAAGTCCTTCAGTTGATTTCGATAGCTTGTTGAAGCTTTCAACAGGTTCCAAACAGGCCTTTTATTCCTTTCACTAGGATTCAGGATCCTTTTGATAGGTTCCGATAGGTTGCTCCTGAGACTAGAGCTCCAGCATCCACAGCCTTTATCTGGTGTGTTCAACAGGTTGGGGAATCTTTTCGATAGGTTTATATCTGCGCAATAAATTTTGATAGGTTTGTTTCTAGCTCCTATCGATAGGTTCCAGACTTCTCGATAGGTTCTTTTCAAGCTCAGACAACTATTTGACAGGATGCTCCATTTTTATTTTCGACTGTGTAATAAGTTCTAGATCCTATCGAATTCTTCCATCCTCCCAACTTCTTCCTTTTTTTAGCCTTTAGATCCTATCAACAGGTTCCAATAACCTAGTGACAGGTTGTTTTTAGCTTGTTTTCACTCCTTTAAAGCTGCTTTGCTGTTGCTGCATGCTCTAAATGGGCCATTGTTGGGTCTGAGCTGCACTGAGAGATGGATTTCTGCACTATGACTGCCTTTTACTATTATCTACCAGACATACTCAGCAAGCATTTATTAGTCCACTCATAGGTCTATCAAAGCTCCTGTTAAGGGGTGAGAAGTGGTACTTTTCAGAGATTAACACTTACTCTCTCCTTCTCTCTTCATAAATCCTCTATACCAACCTAAATTAAAGAGAATTAACTCTCTTAAGTCATTTGTTTCTTTTTAACCCATCTCTTACTTTGGTGTAAAGCACATGCACCGAAGATAGGCATATGTGATCTCTTAAACAAGATCTTACACTACGCACACGTGTTCATTCACATCAAGGCTACTTTAATCATAGCCATCGTGTTGACTTTCACTTGATCAAACCTACGACCAATCGAGCACGCATCTCAAGGATACTATTCAATGCCCAAATTTTGAGGATGTTACATTCTCCTCTCCTTGGGAATTTTCATCCTCGAATATGGGCCCAAAGGCTTTCCTGTGGAAGACCCACACAGATTGACAAATGTATTTTCATTCAATAACAAACATAGCACATCCTGCATGACGATCAATGACATTTTGCAACGATTGGAGTAAATAAGCACAAGTCAAAATAATTTGCCAAATTGAAATTTGATTTGCATTCTATACAGTGGCTACTCACAACCAAAATAAGTACATTTCCAAAAAGTAAGGGCATCCATGCCAGATAGTTCCATTCATAGTATTTTTCCAAATAAATACAATCCCAAAAAGTAATTACAATGCCAAAAAGAAATTCCACAAACTAATAGTCATAGTGCGTAACCCAATGCTCATGTCCTATCGCGATCGCTATACATTGCCGGTGGAGTAATGCCTCATGAAAATCTAGCCTGTGGTCCATGCGAGTGCTGATCTCCTCCATACGCCGATGGTGCTCCAGCATCTGAGAATTGTTCTCCGCCATGAGGGCGAGAACATCATCAATGGTACTAGGCACAGGGGCCTGAGATGCCCGTCTCCAGTGAAAACATACAGGAGCCGTCAAAGTGGACTATGAAGGACCAGTAGGTGAACTGAAGGATGCTCCTCAGGTGGTACCGGGTCATGAGGCTGCTCCCCCTCTGCGCGGTCCTATGGTGGCACAACAGGCTGCTCCCCCTCTTCTGGTGGGTCCTAGTGTGTTGGTGCATCACCAGCCTGGGCAGGTGCTGACCCCTCAACTAGTAGAACCTTCTTCAACATCCTATAGCTGCGGCCCCATGAAGCGATGGAATAATGCTTCACATGATTGGTGGCCTTGCACTCGGCGGGAGAAATCACATACTCTGGGGCGTCAGAGTAGCATTCCAACATACTTGAAATAAGCCAAGCGTACGGCATATGCTCCTTGGGTCTCAAAGGGCCCTTCATCATTTTCCCTTTTATGTAAATCATCCCCTCAAAGACCATCTTGGTAGCGTCGAACCAACGGTCGCGGTATGCCTCATATAAGGCCTGTTGGACCAACTCTACCCGCTCAGTGTCGTGGCGCATAGGATAAAGATTACTCTTGATTATCAAATCAAGCAACCACATGTAAGGAGGTAAGTCGACCCTTCGTATAGATTTGTCGGATCCCTTGTTTCCCCTCGTTAATTCTGTTCTAATTTCCTCATAATCGATGAGCTGTGGGAAAGGGGGTAAAAGGTTGGTCTCGGGCATGTGTGCTAAGTAACACTCCAAGGACTCATGAACATGGTGTAAGGTGAAAAGGTAGTGACAACCATCAATCTCAGTCATAACAATGTCGTCCACTTGGCCCTTCTTCAAGTTCTAATAGAACAACCTAACGAGTCTAGGATAGTAGTAATCGTGTAACGGTTTCAAAAGATTATCGAGACCCGCAATTAAGAGGTATTGTTAGGCCCATTTGGTTTCACCCTCGACGTCAGAATCAGTAAACAAAGCCTCATCAATAATGTATTCAAATTCAAACTCTTTGGCTGCCCACCACTCATTTGGTTGGGGCAGATTTTCAGGTGGTGGTGGTGGGGGCGACGATTCACATGATGATGCGTCCGTCGAGTATGATGAGTCTAATGATGATGATGATGATGATGAAGGTGTAGGTGGTGGTGGCACGGCGGTCTTATATCGTACCGGTAGTTTGGAGGTAGCTTGCTTCGAAGCTAACCGCGTCTTAGGCGGCATTTTCAATTTAAAATCAAGAGATTTAAAAAAAAACTAGGGCTAGAAGGGTTCAAATTGAAAGCCATTCGACAAAACTAGGGTTTACCTTTTTTATTCGATCCAGATAGCTAGGATTTTGATTCGAACTTGATCCACAAAAGCCTCAAATCCTAGCAGTTATGGTAGCCAAGGGAAAAGAAAATGGCGCTCAAACGAAAAAAAACAAACTAAATTTCGAATGGGAAAAAGATCCCCAAACTGGCTCATATATGCAAAAATCGATTGATCGATTTCAAAAATCGATTGATCGATTTTTATAACTTAACCTCAGCTGCGCGAAATCGATTGATCGATTTTCAAAATTGATTAATCGAATTTAACTCAACTAATCAAAATTTACTGCTATTTAATTTCTAGGTTTTCCACCTCACTAGCGTGTGCCAGTCGTTCAATCGAACGAAATCGATTAATCGAAATCCAAAATTGATTGATTGATTTGGAAATCGATTAATCGGTTTTGACAAATTTTTCAAAAATTTTGCATTTTGTTTTTCCTTTGCTTCCTTTCTGTTTATTTGTCAGTTTATCTATGGCTTTTAGGTAAGTCACTCGCTGACCTTGCTTTTTACTCCTTAGCCCCTGTTGGCTATCCACTTCTCGTAATGCTATGACCATTAAGCCATGCATTTAAATCGCACAATGGTACATTTACAATCCACATTCGTTCCATTCATTCCTTACATAATTCGAGGTATCGTGTAAATTTTTTATTACATAGATGGTTCAAACTCCCAAACATACAAGCGATGATATAATTAGGCTCTCAACTCTTCACAAACAAGTCTGGATACTGCTCTCTTACATCCGCCTCTCGTTCCCACATAGCTTCTTCGGCCGGATGATTTCTCCATCGAACAAGCACTAAAGGAATTACTTTCGTACATAACACTTGCTCCTTTCTATCTAATATCTCTGCCGGTTCCTCGATCATGCTCATATCTTCGTGCATTTCCAATAGTTGACCTCCCAACATATGGGAAGGGTCATTCACATACTTTCTAAGCATAAAGACATGGAAGACGTTATGTACCCGATCAAATCGTGGTGGTAATCCAACGCAATATGCCACCTCGCCTACACAACCCAGAACCTCAAAGGGTCCAAGGTAACGGGGACTCAACTTGCCTCTCTTTCCAAATCTCATAACGCCTTTCATAGGCGATACCTTCACAAACACATGCTCGCCAACGGTGTAGTCTACACTCATTCTCTTGATATCGGCGTAGCTCTTCTGTCTACTCTGAGCCGACTTAAGTCTTTCTCTAATCATACGGATAATAATAGCATTATCTTTAAGCAACTCCGGTCTCAAAACAAACATTTCACTGGTTTCTTCCCAATTGATAGGCGATCTACATCGCCTTCCATAAAGAGCTTCCTACGGTGCCATTCCAATGCTCGCTTGGAAGCTATTGCTGTATGCAAATTTGATCAACGGTAGGTGTTGATCCCATGATCCTTGTAGTTCAAGTATACACGCTCTGAGCATGTCTTCTATCACTTGATTCACTCGCTCTGTTTGCCCATCGGTCTGCGGATGGAAAGCCAAACTAAAATCCAATCGCATACTCATTCCTTCCTGAAACTTCTTCTAAAACTTTCAAGTATATAACGGGTCACGATCAGAGATAATGCTATTAGGAACCCTGTGCCAACGTACAATCTCCTTCATATACAACTCCACGAGTCTTCCTGTTGTGTACATCATGTTATAAGGTAAGAAGTGTGCTGTCTTGGTTAGTCGGTCCATGACTACCCAAATGGCGTTGTATCTCTTCGCTGTACACGATAACCCAATAATGAAGTTCATGGAGATTGATTCCCACTTCCACTCTGGTATGAGTAGAAGCTGTAATAATCCAGCAGGGTGTCTATGATCGACTTTCACCTGCTGACATGTCAAACACCATGACACGTACTTGGCCACGTCTTACTTCAAACCTCTCCACCAGTAATTCTTCTTCAAGTCTTGATACATTTTAGTGATACCAGGGTGGATAGCATATTTTGACTTGTGAGCCTCATCAAGGATAGTTTATCATAGATCGGCATCATCTAGAATACAAAGACGGCCCTTGAATACTAAAGAACCATCTTCTTTCATTGAGAACTCTGGCTTGATGCCCTCAATCACATCTTGGCGAATCTTGGTTAACTCTGGGTCTCTCATCTATAGATCATGAATATACTCAAAGATCATAAGTCTCACTGATATGTTAGCTAAGAAGGCTCCAGTAGCTTGCACCTCAATATTTGCGTCATACAGTGAAAGATCTTCCAACAATTTCCATCTTTGCATTCCCATGATCAGATTAGCCAACTGAGCTGAACCCTTCTGACTCAAGGCATCGGCTACCACATTACCCTTGCCTAGATGGTATTGTATGGAGCAATCACAGTCTTTGAGAAACTCCATCCATCTACATTGCCTCATATTTAACTCTTTCTGCATAAACAGGTACCTGAGGCTCTTATGGTCGGTGAGATCTTAAAGGTCTCACCGTACAAATAATGTCTTCATATCTTGAATGCAAATATGACCGCTACCAGTTTTAGGTCATGTGTCGGATAGTTCTTCTCATGATCTTTCAGCTGTCTCGACTGTTAAGACCTGAAAAGTACCACTTTTCACCTCTTAACTTAACCTTTGATTAGACCCTTAGCCATCTAATAAGTTCTTATTAAGTGTTTTATGTAGGTAATAATCAGCAGTGAAATAAGGCTAGGAATCCTGCTAAGGAGCCTATTTTGGCACCAGAAGTCCCTCAGAAGGATGGACTCTGAATCCAGACCTGGAATGAGCCTCGCGCAGTCCAACTGAGCTTCCCCAGACTTTACAACAACTTCTCGCGCAGTTGACTGACTAAAGAACTGCAGAAGCACAAACTTGTGCAGCTCTCACGATGCTTAAGAGTAGAACACATCGCGCAGTCTCGTGCAGTTCAAAGCAGACCTCTCTCAACCTCGGGTAGTTCGCTCAGAACGGCTGAGGAGAGAGAGCTTCAGGAGACTCCTCGCGCAGCTGTCGCTCAGTGGCCGCGATATGCAATTATCAAAAGAGAACTCCTCGCACAGTTCTTGCGCCATTCAAGAAGAAAGCATCCACTCGAAGACGGAGCCATCCTCACGAAGATCAATCAAGACATGAAACCTCGCGCAGTTTAGAACTCATTAAAGCCTCACGAGGAAACTCATGATGTCCATTGAAGAGAAGTGCTGGCGAAGTTCTCGCGCTATTCAAATCTGTCCTCACGAAGATCAACCTAGCGATCGCGCAGCTACCTCGCGACTGCTTGAACTCCAACCCCGCGACATCTGAGGCTTTGATGTCTACTCAACCTCGCGACTGCCTGAAGAGCAAACCAAGGCAACCTCGCGACGGTTGAAGCTTCAATATCAAATCATCCTCACGAAGAGCAAGAGCTACCACATGACAAGTTTGGGAAACAATGGCTACCTAGCGAAGCTCTGAACTTCAACTTCCATCTCTTCAGCAGAGGACCTTCTGGGAATTTCCAGCGATTAGGGCACGCACTCCTACGCTCAAATCTTTGTGCACGCACCCTAAGGCATCCAAGGATCACTATTCGGCCACGTGGCATTGTTAAAATTAGGGTTTCCTAACCCTAATGCACCGCCACACCACTGCTATATAAACCCATACTTAGTTTAGGTTTAAAAATCCTGGAATAGCTGGGAACAGATCTGATTTCTTAGAAACTTGATCTGAGATTTTTTTTCTTTTCTTTTTATAGTTGTAAGTAGTTTTCTTTTTCTTTTTCCTTCTCTCCATAGTCTAGCACTTGCTGGCTATGTCTTTGTATGCTTTTTGAACTAGATCAATGGAAGTTTTGTAATAGGATTTGTACTCTGTGAGATTTATGTTTGAATGTGAGATGCTCTGTGCAAGGCTGCTGCCTTATGATCCGACATTGCTTTAGTTGTGATTCAAAGCAATGGAGGACTGATTCTAAGGGCCACTCAAATCCAAGTGACCTGTGTGTCTGGGCTATCATGGTCATATACAGCCTTAGCCCCACCACAGGACCCACTAGATCTGAAATCCCCATGGGAGCTTGAGCTGGTAGCCTGGTAACCATGGTGGTGGCAGCGATATTCTTGTTTTGTCTTGGGCTCCGTGAGGAGGATAGCCTCTGGGATAGTCTATGACCATTCAAGTGGACAGGTTATAGCCTTAGGGTGATTCCAATCCACCGATCCAAGATGGATCCTTCTTCTTTACACCTAAGCTTGTAGAAGCCTGGTGGGAGATTGTACAGAGGCAGACTCCCCTATATTTGTGTAGATCCGCTATCAGATGTTAGATCTGATCTGGTTATAGAGATTGTAGGCTTGTGACTGGACCATTGTAGCCTCACTCAAGCAATGGACAGCTAAATCGAAGGTTGTACTCAATCTCTTGCTGGTTCTATGTGTCTGGGCTATCATGGTCCTATACAGCCTTAACCCCACACATAGAGCTTTAGAGGTTGAGGTTCCCTATGGATTCTTAAGCTGGTAGCCTGGATGAAATAGTGCCTATAATGATTAACTTGTTTTGACCCATCCCTAGATTGTGGTTCCCCAATGGGATAGTCTGTAACCATTTGAGTGGACAGGTTATAACCTTAAGGGATTGAATCATGGCAGAGAGATGGGTTGGATCCTTTCTCCTCAGTGGTGATAACGTAGCCATTGGACAGGATTTCTATAACATCAGATCTGAATCTGAGTTACAAAGCTCCTCTGATCTAGGCTCAATAACATACTTCACACCCTTTTATATTTATTTTCCACACTAAATCCTTCCTCTCAACCCTTTCTGTAGTTTAGACATTAGGTTACCTTAGAATACCTAGATTAAGTGACCTTAAACTCCCCTCCTTTTTAGGACTACCAGATCTATAGTCAGATTTGAAGGGACTACTAGAGATGGCTCCTTTGGAGATGTAGATCACCTTTCCCTGTGGGACAAACTCTTACTTATCAAAACTTGCTATAAAGGACCCTGTATCTTGCAGGTCTAGGATTTCTTAGTTGTACTGATTCCATCTCCTGTTTTACCCTTTCTTTGATTTTTAAATTTCTTTTACCACAACCAATAAAGCAAGCACACACTCAGAATCCACCAACAAGTTTTTGCCACCGCTACCGGGGAGAGATGATCTATTAGTAGACCCTTAGTTTTTGTATTCTTAGTATTCTTTACAAATGTGAATAATTGATACTACTGATATAATTTTGAACCTTTCTTACAGATCTAGACAGCAGCAGTGAAGGACAGTTGGACTACAATTGGAGCTTAGCTACCTCTGTTTGCAAACTCTCTAACTTTTAAAACTCTGTCTATCTTTCTTGAAAATTCTCTAGCAGTATCTCGGATAGTTGTAAATGTATTCTTTGAATAGTTATAAATTAGTTAGATAAATTTGTTAATTGTAACATTATTCATTTGCAATGTGCCTGCAAGAAGCTCTCCTTGCTGTTGGTGAGCTTGTATGCTAGGGAGGAGATCTCTCAGCCCTACTTTAGAGCCTCTTAACCCTGAGTTAGAAAGGGGAAGGAGACTTAGAAGAGACAGGCACACCACAGGAGAGCCCCTAAGTGAACCTGTGACAGCAAATATGGGTGAAGAACAACCCAGAACTCTAAAGGAGTTGAATGCCCCGGATGACTATAACTCCCCTTTTAGCATTCAATTCCCTGATGTTCAGGGGAATTATGAAATAAAAACTTCAATCATCCAGATGCTGCCCTCTTTCCATGGGCTTGGCAAGGAGGACCCTTACAAGCATATTGACCAGTTCTTGGCCTTGTGCACCACTTTTAATATCACTGGTTTGGAACCTGAGGCTACTAGGCTCAGACTCTTTCCCTTCTCTCTGAAGGATAGGGCCAGTACTTGGTTGACCACTCTTCCCAACAATAGCATTGCTTCATGGAAAGACCTGCAGACCAAGTTCCTGACCAAGTTCTTCCCTGAGACCAAAACTAGCCAGTTGAGGAAAGAGATTCTTGCTTTTGCTCAATCCCCAACTAAGGATTTTAACCAGGCCTGGGATAGGTTTAAAGACATGCTCAAACAATGCCCCCACCACAGGATCCCAGAGTGACAGCTTGTACAAAGCTTCTACAATGGGATTGATGAGAAAAATAGAGATATGGTCGATGCCTCTTGTGGTAGATCCTACATGCACAAAATTGCCGAGGAGGCATGAGAATTGTTTAAGGTGATTAGTGAGAATGCTTTTCAAAAGCCATCCCTGGCAAAAACTAGTCAGGAATCTGAGTCAGAGGTGGGGCCTGCTGCTAGATCAAGAGGAAAAGTTTATGAGGTGTCTGGGAACATTGACCTGCAGCTGCAAATGGCAAACCTCTCTATGAAGTTTGAAAAATTACTGACTGTGATGCAACCCAGAAGGACTACTCATGTGGTGGAGGCATGTCTGATATGCCAATCCCCACAGCACACAGTGGAGGAATGTCCATCTGCAGGGTAATTTCCTGAATTGGTTTTGGAACATGTTGTTGCTGCTCAATCTTATGGCCAGCAACAATCTGGGGGCTACAACAGACAGCCTTATGAATACCAGCACCAAAATGCTGGTTACCAATGGAGAGACCACCCAAATCTGAGGTGGAGGCAAGACAACTACATGCAGCCCCAGCAGACGTTGGCCTTACCACAAAGGCCACAGTGTAGTTCAATCAAGGGAATGCCCCTAGGTCTAACTTCCAGCACCATCAGCAGCCCCATCAGCAACAAAATCAATTGGTCGTACCCCCATCTCAACCCAGAAATACTTCTTTCGAGGACCAGGTCTTGACCTCACTGCAAAACCTGGGTTCCTTGGCTCAGACTGTGAATTCCCATGGTCAGAGCATCAAGAAGATGGAAGAGCAGATTGGCCAACTAGCGAATACCTTAGCCAAAAGAGAAGAGGGAAGGTTGCCCAGTCAACCAGTGGTTAATCCCAAGGGCCAATTTTGATTGGTGAAGGATGCTCAAACCCTGAAGGGGATCTTTCATTGAATTGATGCTAAGAACTGTGCACTTTGTATGTTATGTATTGTGCTGTTTATAGGAATTTGTAGTGATCTTGTTGGAGTCTGAGTTTAGGGCTTTATGCCTACTTTTATTCCTGTTCCCTTTGTTTGACAATTTCAAGTGATTGAATGATGATGGTATTGTTTTGATATTTTTCATGATGTGTGAATGTAATGCTTTGAGAGTATGGGAATTTTTTGAATGTTTTATAATGCTTATGGGTGTCCCTGGAAGAGAGCCTGTGAGAGAATCCACCCGTAAAATAAAGGTCAAAAGGCTAACTAGTGGATGCGTGAATTCTGACTCTGTTAAGCCATCGCGAGGTTTTGAAATTTTGGTTTGGTCTCCTCTCGCGCAGTTCATAAATAATTACTTTGTTTTGTTGTCGCGAGTTTCAAATATAGTTGTGTGGGCTTCCTCGCGCATTTTAAATGAACATCCAATCTCGCGACCCATTCAGCCTATCCAGCGAGCAGATATTTTTAAAGCGCATCGAGCCTCACGATATTTAAAATCCAACCCCGCGCTGCTTTTCTTTACTGCTTTCTCTTTCCTCTCCTACCAGCGAAACCCTAGCTCCCTCTCCTCTCAATCTCTCTCCTCCAGCATCCTGTCTACAGTTCATCACTCACTTTGAAATTCTAGATTTTTGTTCTTAAAGCTTCCATCAACCGTTGCCCCCTGCTAGGAGCTCCTGCGGTTTACCGTGCATCAAATTGAACAGAACCCTAACTTTTAGGGTAAGACTCAGCTCTTGATTTTTTCTTTCAAAATTTCAACTGCACACTCACCAAGGAGAATCTTAATGGCTCCTAAAAGTGCCCCTGTGAAGAGAGCCAAGGACCAGGCCACCGTGGAGCCTGCCCCTAAGAAAGTCAAGTCCTCTACGGCACAACAAAAAGGGAAGAAGGTGGTTCCTGAGGTGGCTGAACAAACACCTGACTACTCTACACCCTCTGAGCTCCTCATTTCCATTCCTTTAGAGCCTGAAGCCATTTTTGATATATCTTTCTTTAAATCTGAGCCATTTTCAGCACCTGCCATTGAGTTCTTGCGTAAGGTTGGTTTGTTCCCCTTGATGCAAATGATTCCTGCACTAGCCTATCCTAGGTTAGTGCAACTCTTTTACTAGCACCTTAGGGTCAGACCAGACACACATGGGCAGCCAGGCCTCCTTGTGCTAGTTGACAATTTTGAGATGCTACTCAACCCAGCGTTGATTGCTGAAGTCATGGGCATCCCTGCCATTTTTTATCCCAACTGTGGCTATGGTTCCCCTGTGAGTGCCTCCATTGATACCATTGCACAGGCCATTACCAAAGGTTTGAAAGCCACAGGGGACTCCATCAGAAGAAGAGATTTGGATCCCAAATTATTGTTCATTGATCAAGTGCTGAGGAAGAATATCTCTTGCTCAGGCCATCAGCAAGAGAGGAGGACACCAATTGCTGATGCTCTCTATTCCTTCTCTCTGGGCCATGGATTTAATGCTGCATGGTTGATCTTTGAGGCCATGAAGGATATGATGGTGAAGCTCAGGCTGTAAAAGAAGATCCACACTCTCCCCTATAGAAGACTCATCACCAAATTACTTCTGAGGGGAGGATACAAGATACCAGTGGGGGAGTTATCTGCTGACCTCACTCCCACCACTTTTGCCAAAAGACAATGGGGATCGTGAAGTCGATGGATCCATAGAAGAAGAAGAAGGCTGAAGCTCAGGTTGTTTCTGAGCAAGGAGAGGGAACTGCTGTGGCAAAGGCCACCCTGCCCCACAAAGAAGGCTAAAGCCCTGCTTTGCAAGAAGGTGGTGCAAGCTTCGGTCACCTTTGCTTCTGCAACAATACCTCCATCCACCACACTTGCCCCTCCATCAGTTTCTTTGCCTCTTCCATCTCTCCCTTTCCCTCTCTTATCTCCTTTTCCATTCCACCACCCCGTGATTAGTTCACGGGTGGAAAGTGTTGACTCCCCCTTCACCCACCTTACCTCAATACACAGCCCCAGTATCTCCAACCTCATCTGAGCGAACCCCTGACGGCCCTCCCTTGATAACCTACCTTAAAAGGAAAGCCTCTCACGCAACCCCTGCCTTATCTTTACCTACTTCCACCTCCCCTGTCGTTCCCACAGACACACCACATATTGACCAACCCTTAGTCCAACCCCTCCCAACTACATCTCCACTCCAAGATCTTGACTTTAACCTAGCCACCACTTCAGGGTATCACGCCTTCATGACTACCCTGCTTAATACCTTGCCAACCCATGACATCCCTCTCCCAGATTCCCCACTCCCTTCACCACATCATTCACCAGACCTTTCATCTTCTCCCCCTACAACTTTCCATCATGCTCTCACTTCCCCTTTCCAACCTGTTCCCTCCTCTTCTCATACTCCACCCCACCCAACCTCAGAATCCCTTACCCATATCCTTTCCCTCATACATGACATCCAGGCCCAACTCTCCAACACAACCCATACCCAAGACCAAATGCAAACTGACATCACCAACATAAAATCCACCCTTCAAACATTGACAAACCCACCCATCTCTACACAACCTCCTACCACCCCCCTCATCCAACCCCCTTCCACCTCTGACTCCACAGTTCCACCAGACCTCACCCCAATTGACTTAACTACACCCTTCACCCTCCAAGACACCATACCCCACCACTCCTTCCCCACTCTACCTATCATTCCCCCACTAATATTACCTCCACCACAATTTACCAACACTTCTACCCAAACAGACCCCATTCCTTTCCCATCCACCTTTCCCATTCAACCCCACATATTTGTAACCCCCCCACTTCCATTTCGACCCTTCACCATTTCATTTTTCCCTTACCTAAAACCATCCAACTCCACTGACCATCCTTCATTTACTTTTCCACCCATGCCTTCCATTCCACCCCTTATCTTACCCCTCCTCAATTCATGACCATTCAACCTGGTACTTGACCACTTCCACCCCTCCTCTCGACTTCATCACTACAGCCCCCACTTTCCCCCCCAGGATCAATCACCTTCTACTTCTTCCACTCCATTTCTACCAATCTTACCCAGACACTCCTATTGCACCCCTCCCTACTTCACCCTCCTCCATGCCATGAGGGACAATGCCTATATCAAGCCAAATGTTTTCAATGGCATGGCCCAACTTCGTCAAGCCATCAAGTACCCCTTGCTGCAGAAAATGAGTGACTTGAAGCTTGCTCACCGCGAGAAGCTGCGAGATATTTCCAAGGGGTGGGAGGCAATTTTGGAGACACTCAATGCGAACAAGGCTGCGATAACTTACTACAGAATGACTACGGAAATGGAAAAGGCTAATACAAAAAGGGTGAAAAAGCAAGCCAGGTTGTTAGAAAGGAAACTGAACAATGCTCAGGAGATCAACAAACTCAATAAGGAGCTTTTAGATACCAATCTCCTATGGGCTACCAAGAAAATTGAGATTTTGGAACAGAGGGTTACCTTCCTACTATCCCAACCAATTCAGGCCACCCCTCTCGCCACAGCACCCCCTAAGGCCCCATCTTCTTCCACCCAACCAGGCCCATCTTCTTCCACTCCCCCTGCCCCTACACCTACACAACCTGTTTCCCCACCTCCCATGCCCCCAACTCCGGTACCTCCTCCTACGTCCCTACTCCAGCTCCTCCGCTCCTATCCTCTGGCCTCCCCCTGCTCCATCTCCCCGCCTTTAAAAGAAAACGAACTCTTTCCAAGAATCCTCCCACCTCCAAAAGAGCCACTGCAGCCTAAAAAGGAAAAAGGCCAGCCCCTCCATCCCCACGTCCAAAGGTCACCAGAGCTTCTACTCAGGATGATCCCCATGGTCGCCTACTTTCCAAAGAGGAACACAGACAGGCCACTGCTGCCATTGGATTGGATCCCATTGCGCTTTTTCCTTCTGACTCAGACTCTGATTCTGCCCCACCTATGGATCCCAATCGCCCTTCATCAAGCCTAAACAAACTTATCCTCGTGAAGGAAGGTTCTTGCCAAGAGGACTACTCACCCAATCGCCTCTTTGAAAATTGGAAAAGCCAAATTCTTCGAGGAGGCACCACCAATGAGCCCAAGTGAAGGGAAGAGCCCACCATTCTGCAGAAAGGAACAAGAAAAGTCTTCGTGGCCTCCCCTAAGCTTGACAAAGGAAAAGTCCTCTTCCTTAGGTGAAAGAAAAGATAAATCTGTCCCTCCCCTGAGCCAAAGACAAGCCCAAACCCCTCTCATTTCCCCTCAGCCTCAGTCAGGGAAAGGCCCTACAGGGAAGAGTCCCAAAGGCAAAAGTCCTATCAAATCCCCTGAGCCAACCATAGATAAATCCTCAGTGACCCCTCCTCCACCAAAGACCAAAAAAATGAGGGTCAGGGCACCAACCATACCCAAAACTGTGGCCCAAAGAAAGGAAGAGAGGGAAAGAAAGAAAAAAGAGGAGGAGGCTTACCTTCAAGAGCATGCCAAGAAGATGGGTTGGGACAAGTTTTGAGCCATATTCTGATTAGATTATACCTAGGATTTTTTTTGTTTCTGCACTCTTTTGCTTCTGTTTTCTTGTAGTTTGTACATTTTATATTTTTACTAGATTTTCTTCTTCTGTCATTACTATTTTGCTTTGTCTGTTGTGTGTTTTGTTCCCTGTTCTTTCCTTTTCTTTTTCCATCAGTGGATCTGCTGCACAGACACCTTTGAATCAGTGAGGACACTGCTCCTCATAGGATTGAGGGTGTGGCAGGCAAACCCTGCCAATGGAATAGTTAACCTAAGTGCAGCAGAGTCATGTGAATAATATGGAAATGGATCTATGATCACTTAAGAATTTCTGCAAACTTTAGACATTATAAACTTTTAATTTTTCACATTTCCATGATGAGATCACCAAGGAAACTCACTTGTATCAGCACTAAGTGAATCATTAGAGAGAGAAAAATGTGAGGACATACTTAAAAGTTCAAAGGAAGGCCATAACTAGTGAGAATTGGGCCTATAAAAAAAATTTCCATCCTTTGAGGATCAACTATGGCAATTTCTTCTAGTTCTAAGGACTGGCTGAGTCACTGTGCT
This sequence comes from Chloranthus sessilifolius, assembly GCA_021018995.1. NCBI lineage: Eukaryota > Viridiplantae > Streptophyta > Magnoliopsida > Chloranthales > Chloranthaceae > Chloranthus > Chloranthus sessilifolius. The sequence continues at coordinate 54,516,845 of CM037593.1, read as the reverse complement.
CACTAGAAGTTAGGCAACTCCAAGTTGAAACAACTGACAGCACTCATGAGACTTAGGAAAGGATCAAGGCCTTCCCTTGGATAGTTTGAGCCTAAAAAGACCAACCCTAAAGCAACTGCCCTTGTCCATACCCCCTTTGAGCTTTAAATCCTAAATTTCTTCAAAATACACCTGAGTACTTGTACCTGAACCTATGAACCTGATTCAGTCTACCCTCACTCTGAGAATTTAGAAGGTAAAGGAGAAAGAGTTGAAAATGGACTAGCTATGGTCAACATTAGGTGAATGGAGAAGAAGTATCTCAAAATTCTGGCAGTATGGTAACTGAGAACATGGTGGCATTTCAGAAAAGCAAAAACAAACATAAAAAGAAGAAAATTCCATCAAAAAGAAACAAAAACAATAATGAAGAGGAGCAAGAGAGGAGTCAAAGAAGAACTTTCATTGGAGAATCAAAATCAAGAAGAGAAACTAATCACTTCAAATCTGAAAATCTCAAAGAAGAAGAAAGGAGCTGAATTCAAGAAGGTGAAGTCATGAACCACCTCCGTCACTTACTGATTTCTCAATTTTGAACCCCTTTTCAATCTTCCATTCTTTTAATCCCACTCCATAAGCCACATTCCAGCCCAGTTAAAAGCCCTTGTGATCCAAAGTTGAGTGAGCTGTCATGTGGAGATAAAGAGTTATCCAATCTATGGTGAGGATGTGTCAATGATGTCAACACCTAAGAGCTATGCCTATGCTCATACTTGCAGACCCATTTGGGGGATGTAACTGCTCTTGAGCCTGAGAGAAAGTGAACCCCTCAATAAGACCCTTATGAGAGTATGCCCTGGAAAGTTTTTGGGTCTGAATTTGAATGCATTATGTATGACCTATAACCTTATTTTTAATCTGATGATGAGCTCAGTGCTGGCACACACTTGTACAGTTTTCTGTGGTTGTACACTGATTGGAAATGTTGTGCATTCATGAGAAGTTTATGCTGTTTAAATTACTATGCAACCAATGGATTAAATTTCTTTTATGTTTACTGATTCAAGAGTAAACTAAGTCTGCTCCTTGACTGCTCACTTGATGATATTGCATTTTTGTTAACTATTTCATTGAGAAGTTTGTGGGTGTCTTCACTGAAAACCCTCAGAGACTTCACTCCTCCACTAGGGATCACCTAGGGGTTTAAAAGGCTTGGTACATATGCTAAATGTATCTGTGCTCCCTACGAAAGTGGCATTTAATTTTTGTAGTAGATTTAATGTAGCTTTGCTAAGGGACTAGCAAAGATTAGGTTTGGGGGTGTCTTAAGACCTGAAAAGTACCACTTTTCACCCCTTAACTTAACCTTTGATTAGACCCTTAGCCATCTAATAAGTTCTTGTTAAGTGTTTTATGTAGGTAATACTCAATAGTGAAATAAGGCCAGGAATCCTGCTAAGGAGCCTGTTTTGGCACCAGAAGTCCCTCAGAAGGATGGACTCTGAATCCAAACCTGGAATGAGCCTCGCGCAGTCCAACTGAGCTTCCTCAGACTTTACAACAACTTCTCGCGCAGTTGACTGACTGAAGAGCTGCAGAAGCATAAACTCGCGCAGCTCAATAGTAGAACACATCACGCAATCTCGCACAGTTCAAAGTAGACCTCTCTCAACCTCGCGCAGTTCACTCAGAACAGCTGAGGAGAGAGAGCTTCAGGAGACTCCTCACGCAGCTGTCGCGCAGTGGCCACGGGATGTAATTATCAGAAGAGAACTCCTCGCGCAATTCTTGCGCCATTCAAGAAGAAAGCATCCTCGCGAAGACGGAGCCATCCTCGCAAAGATCAATCAAGACATGAAACCTCACGCAGTTCAGAACTCATTAAAGCCTCACGAGGAAACTCACGAAGTCCATTGAAGAGAAGTTCTCGCGCTGTTCAAATCTGTCCTCGCGAAGATCAACCCAGCGATCGCGCAACTACCTCGCGACTGCTTGAACTCCAACCCTGCGACATCTGAGGCTTTGATGTCTACTCAACCTCGTGACTACCTAAAGAGCAAACCAAGGCAACCTCACGACTGTTGAAGCTTCAATATCAAATCATCCTCGCGAAGAGCAAGAGCTACCACACGATAAGTCTGGGAAATATTGGCTACCTAGCGAAGCTCTGAACTTCAACTTCCATCTCTTCAGCAGAGGACCTTCTGGGAATTTCTAACGTTTAGGGCACGCACTCCCATGCTTAAATCTTTGTGCATGCACCCCAAGGCATCCAAGGATCACTATTCGGCCATGTGGCATCATTAAAATTAGGGTTTCCTAACCCTAATGCGCCGCCACACCACTGCTATATAAACTCATACTTAGTTTAGGTTTAAAAATCCTGGAATAGCTGAGAACAAATCTGATTTCTTGGAAACTTGATCTGAGATCATTTTTCTTTTCTTTTTGTAGTTGTAAGTAGTTTTCTTTTTCTTTTTCCTTCTCTCCATAGTCCAGCACTTGCTGGCTGTCTTTGTATGCTTTTTGAACTAGATCAATGGAAGTTTTGTAATAGGATTTGTACTCTGTGGGATTTGTGTTTGAATGTGAGATGCTCTGTGCAAGGCTGCTGCCTTGTGATCCGCCATTGCTTTGGCTATGATTCAAAGCAATGGAGGACTGATTCTAAGGGTCACTCAGATCCAAGTGACCTGTGTGTCTGGGCTATCATGGTCATATACAGCCTTAGCCCCACCACAGGACCCACTAGATCTGAAATCCCCATGGGAGCTTGAGCTGGTAGCCTGGTAACCATGGTGGTGGCAGCGATATTCTTGTTTTGTCTTGGGATTCGTGAGGAGGATAGCCTCTGGGATAGTCTGTGACCATTCAAGTGGACAGGTTATAGCCTTAGGGTGATTCTAATCCACCGATCTAAGATGGATCCTTCTTCTTTACACCTAAGCTTGTAGAAGCCTGGTGGGAGATTGTACAGAGGCAGACTCCCCTATTTGTGTAGATCCGCTATCAGATGTTAGATCTGATCTGGTTATAGAGATTGTAGGCTTGTGACTAGACCATTATAGCCTCACTCAAGCAATGGACAGCTAAATCGAAGGTTGTACTCAATCTCTTGCTGGTTCTATGTGTCTGGGCTATCATGGTCCTATACAGCCTTAGCCCCACACATAGAGCTTTAGAGGTTGAGGTTCCCTATGGATTCTTGAGCTGGTAGCCTGGATGAAATAGTGCCTACAATGATTAACTTGTTTGGACCCATCCTTGGATTGTGGTTCCCCTATGGGATAGTATGTGACCATTTGAGTGGACAGGTTATAACCTTAAGGGATTGAATCATGACAGAGAGATGGGTTGGATCCTTTCTCCTCAGTGGTGTTAACGTAGCCATTGGACAGGATTTCTATAACATCAAATCTGAATCTAAGTTACAAAGCTCCTCTGATCTAGGCTCAATAACAAACTTCTCACCCTTTTATATTTATTTTCCACACTCCATCCATTATCTCAACCCTTTCTATAGTTTAGACATTAGGTTACCTTAGAATACCTAGAATAATTGACCTTAAACTCCCCTCCTTTTTAGGACTGCCAGATCTGTAGTCAGATCTGGAGGGACTACTAGAGATGGCTCCTTTAGAGCTGTAGATCACCTTTCCCTGTGGGACAAACTCTTACTTATCAAAACTTGCCACAATGGACCCTGTATCTTGCAGGTCTAGGATTTCTTAGATGTGCTGATTCCATCCCCTGTTTTACCCTTTCTTTGATTTTTAAATTTCTTTTACCACAACCAATAAAGCAAGAACACACTCAGAATCCGCCAACATCGACCCGTAAGCTATTACCTTCTTGTGTTGGTTGAGCACACAGCCCAAACCATTATACGAAGCATTACTATATACTGCGAACCCTCCACTGCCTGAAGGAATTGCTAGCACTGGAGCTGAAGTGAGTCTCATCTTGAGTTCTTGAAAACTCTTCTCGCACGCTTCACTCCACTCGAATCTCGCATCCTTCCTTGTAAGTCTCATAAGAGGTCCCGATATTTTAGAAAATCCCTCTACAAAATGTCGATAGTAATCAGCTAGACCAAGGAAACTACGGACATCTATTACCCTCTTTGGTTGTTCTCAGTTTGCCACTGCCTTAATCTTCGTCGGATCTATTGTGACTCCATCCTTTGAGATCACATGTCCCAAAAAGCTAATCTTCTCCAATCAAAACTCGCACTTACTAAGTTTGGCGTACAGTTGGTGTTCACGTAAGGTTTATAGAGCAACTCTCAAGTGTTCTTCATGTTCCTTCTTTGACTTAGAGTAGATCAGTATATCATCAACGAATACTATGATGCAAGAGTCTAGGTGTGGTTTAAACACCTGATTCATCAAATCCATAAATGATGTCGGTGCATTTGTCAAACCAAATGGCATCACTAAGAACTCGTAGTGTTAGTACCATGTCCTAAATGTTGTCTTTTGGATGTCCTCTGCCTTAACTCTCAGCTGATGGTACCTAGAGCTCAGATCAATCTTGGAAAAGTACCTTGCTCCTTGCAGCTGATCAAATAAATCATCAATCTTAGGCAATGGATATCGATTCTTGATGGTCAGTTTATTCAACTAGCGATAGTCTGCACAATCGCATTAACCCATCTTTCTTCTTTACAAATAAGACCGGTGCTCCCCATGGAGACACACTAGGTCTTACAAACCCCTTATCCATGAGCACTTGCAATTGCTCTTTTAACTCCTTCAACTCTACAGGAGCCATCCTATATGGTGCTTTGGAAAGAGGCTCCATTCCAGGTGCTAAGTCGATAGCAAACTCCACCTCTCTATCTAGAGGAAATCCTGGTAATTCCTTCGTAAACACATCTTCGAATTCTCGTACAACTACGATCTCTGAGATAATGTTCTTCCCTTCCTTATCTTCCTTCAAGAATGCCAAGTAACCACTGCACCCCTTTTTGATCAAACGCTCGGCCCTGACTGCAGAGATAAGTGGCATAAACGTTGACCTCTCTCCTCGAAATCGAAAAGATCTCCTTGTATTAGGTCTGAAGATGACAACTTTGTTCTTACAATCTACCGTCACACAATACTGTGACAACCAGTCCATACTAAGGATCATGTTGAATCCTTGCATGTCTAACATAATTAAATTTGCCGGTAGTTCAAAGACATCTCCATCCCTGATGGTTACTATCGCCGATTTATAAGCCTTTTTCGTATCAACCAATTCTCCAGTCGAGATAGATACTACTAAGACGAAATCCAACATCTTCGGGTTGACCTTCATCTTCTTTGTAAAGCGAGGAGTAGTAAATGAGTGGGTAGACCCCGAGTCTATCAACACTCGCCTCATAAGCTAAGTCACTCCCCTTGCCGTACACTTCTAAAGTACCTATAAAGCATACATATTTATATACATAGCACACTATATGCATCAAAATTTATGGAAAAGAATTAGTCTACTCTATTTCTTATGTGAATCTACCTTCTCTATTTAAAAACTTTTAAGAATTTAAATTCTTTATTTAAAAGAAAATCTCACCTTGGATCATGTCATTGGTATTATGTGCTTCTTGAGTCATAACTGCGTAGGCTCTTCCTTGTACGGCCGGCTTTCTTGCTTGTATAGGTCGTGGCATTAAAACAAAAGCCGTTCTTTCCTTAGCCATCTCAGGACAATCTCGAATGATGTAGCCCACCTTTCCACATTTATAGCAACCCCGAGTACCCCTTCTACACTGCGCTGTCTTATGAGACTTGCCACACTTGGCACAAGTCTGAACCGTGGTAGATGCTGCTCGTGAGAAACCCTGTGTAACTGCTGCTCCAATGGTGGTAGCAGGATTCTCATATCTGATTTGTCTCCAGACACAAACATTGGTAACCTCTGATAATTTGTCTGCTGCGCTGGTATAACATAACTAGTTTGGAATGTTGTCTCTGAATAGGTGCTACGAATCTCGACTTTTTGTTCACCGGCTCGTAGTTCCCAACCTTACTTTGATACGTTCTTCCTCTCCCATACTAATCCCTTCTCCGATATCTATCTTCATTGTCCTCTTCAACAACCAAGGCTTTACTCATGACCTCTTCATTGGTCTTCAACTCAAATGCCGCTACTTTCCCCCTGATGTCTAGCCTTAAGCCGCGTTGTAGTCATTTTGCTTTCATCAGATCCGTGACTACAAAATTAGGAGCAAAGCGAGCAAGCCTCATAAACTCAACCCCATACTCTCAAACTGACATTCTTCCCTGCTCAAGCTGTAAAAATTTAACTTTTATCAGATTTCATACAACTTTAGGGAAGTACTGCTTGTTAAATTCTGCCACAAATTCCTCCCACGTCCAGGGCAATCCTGGGGTCTCTTGAGCCCTAATCCTAGAAATGGACTTCCACCAAGGGCCTGCCTCCCCATCTAGCATGTAAGCTGCCCATCTAACACTCTCTTCCTTTGTGTATGTAAGCACATTAAATACTTTCTCCATCTCGCTCAGCCAATTCTTCGCATCCATTGGCTCCACTTGCCCTAAAAATCTAGGAAGACGCATCCTCCTAAACTCTATAAATGCAGAGGGCACTACGGTGGAGGACCTATTAGAGGTATAGGTGGCTGATTCTGGTCATTGGCATTGTGAGCTGCTAAGAATGTTGCTTGCTGAGCCATGGAAATTACCATGGTTTCCATTGTATGCATCATTCGCTGACGCTCTTCTCTCTCCTCATTTCTTTCTCTAACTCTTTTTTGTTCTCCATGATCGCTCTCCTGGCGATCTCTATCTTGATTCTCTACCTGGCCACTACTCCCTGAGGCCTCTCTATTTCCCATTGGTACCCTATTTGTAGCCGAGACAAAGTCGTCTCCACTCCATAAGTTTCTGTCATGACCGTCCTGAGGCCATCCTCTTCCCCTATAAGAGATAACACTCTTCACATTAAACCAAAGTTTCATTAGCAGAAGGTACTATGCTCTGACAAAAATCAAAACTTCTCAAAAATTTTAAAAGAAATTGCTTTGATACCAACAGTGACAGCCTAGATTTTGATACCCCAAAACCCGTGCCATCAGTACAACCCTCGAAGTCGTGCCCCATAAGCCTGCACGAAACATTGGTATATCCAAGCAACAGCAAAGCAAAATAGAAGCATAAGAACTGATATCGAAATAAATCTCCAGTTCTACATATAGTCATCAAAATGAGTAACCCAAAAGATGGTTCTAGTCTCATGCCAACACATGAGCAAAAGAACCCACCCAACCATCAGTCACGACACATCAGTCACCCTGGATGGTTTGCCAAAAGAATATATCATTATTTAATTATATTTTCTCAAAAATACGGCTTGACATATCAAGTCGTACAGTACTCTCTCAAAAACTAAATCAAAGTACGCAGGGATCCTCTAGAAGAAGTCCTCGGGAGGGGGCTCTATCTCCTCCCCAGGCACGTAGTCTGAATCCCACGGATCTACGCCTCCTGAAGCAGCAGCAGTCGCAAGCACCGGACCTGCGACATATACTCTAAAGGGTGAGCTACATCCTAGCTCAAATAGGAAAATAATTTAATGAACATATAAGTTAATCTCTCACATATATTCCATGATATTAAAAGCATTATGTATTAATGAAATAGCTGGAAAATAATTTAAATGACTGAAAGATGCACTGGATGTAACGGTTACTTTACACACGTTTACTTGTTCTTAACTTGCTCACAAAAGACATTGATTTGGCTTAAAGACTTAAATCATAACTTAAATATTCCCCGATTTACTATATCATCGGGCGCTCGATGGAATACCCTCCATCATCATCTAATCAGACCATTTTCATATCATTTTTCATTCATTCAATACTACCCAGGTCCCTTTCTCATAGGCGATGGGGTTTAATTCTCATACATACATCTCTGGGATGTCCAACTAGTGTACGGATTGGCCGCCGTACCGGTCACGGATATACTGTCGAGTCAGTCGTGGGTTTCCCGCTACGTCAGTGGGGTATTCTCCAAACCTTAAATATCAAAAGTGCACTACATATAGTTATTCACCATGTGATTGTGCTAATTATAGTATCTTAGGCCATATCAATTCTCACTCACTTTGCTTTATATTTTCACATACATTCCTAGGATGTCCAACTCAATGCATCACACAGATGCCCTTATCACATTCACATCCCCTGGGACGTCACATACTCATTTCCTTATTTAGTGTTCATACACACACACTTAGACTCATATTTTCGATGCATAAGTACTCATTTCTATATCACTACATATATGCTCTTACAATTAAAATGCATGTTCAACGCGTTCCCTACCGTACGCGTATAATTTCTCAAGCGTCAAGGTCCAATGCGTTTCCCATGCTTGCACTCACTTGTATATCCTATGGTACATCATAGCATAAGTAAAGCATCAAGAAATATGCATAAAAGAAGGTACAAGACCCTCTTAGAACCCCAAAGTCCAAAACAGAAGTCAACAGAAACTGCTCAAATCAATTAATCAATCCCCAAAATCAATTAATCGAATTCTCAAAATTGATTAATCGATCTGAAATTGATTAATCAAAAATCTAAAGTCGATTGATCGATTTCCAAATCGATCAATCAGTTTTCCCAGGCTCTTGATTGTCCAGCCACTAGGAGTGCTTAGACGATTAATCGATTTTAAATCGATTAATCGAAATCCAAAATTTGATTGATCGATTTTAAATCGATCAATCGATTTCAAGCATTTTTGCCCAGCTCACATCCAAGACAAAATCGATTAATTGATTTTACAAATTGATCAATCGATTTGGTCAGAAACTCAGCCCTTTGCGGGCATTTCTTCTTGCTTTCTTCCTTACCATTTTTTATTCTTTTTCTACTTCTTTAACTCATCATTTTAACAATCTAACCACAAACTTATAGTCATTCAAATTTTAAAGAATTCTTACCTCAAATCGATATTTTGATGATTTTATGTCTTGGTTCAAGTCTAGGGCTCCTAGCTCCAACTCCCACGAACTCCAATGCATCGTATCTGGAGTAATTGCTCAAGCCCGTCTTCAATTTGAAATCCACACAACCTCTCTAGCATTTACTTCATCTCTTACTCTCTCCCTCTCTCTTCACAAATCCTCCACCAACCTAAATTAAAGGGAATTAACTCTCTTAAGTCATTCGTTTCTTTGTAACCCATCTCTTACTTTGGTGTAAAGCACATACACCGAAGATAGGTGTATGTGATCTCTTAAACAAGATCCTACGCTACACACACGTATTCATTCACATCAAGGCTACTTTAACCATAGTCATCGTGTTGACTTTCACTTGGTCAAACCTATGACCAGTCGGGCACGCATCCTGAGGACACTGTTCAACTCCCAAATTTCGGGGATGTTACATGTGAGTACTATTCAAGAATTTCTGCTTCACACTCCCAAGTTACTTCCTCCCGGGAATGATTCTTCCACTTTACCAATACTAAAGGAATATGCTTGTTATGCAGTACTTGCTCCTTTCTGTCCAGTAATTGAGCAGGCACCTTCCTTACAATCAAATCCGCGTAAACCTCTATCGGCTGGTCATCAAATACGTGAGTAGAGTCTTTCACGTAATTTCTTAACATTGATACATAGAACACATTGTGCATTCCATCAAGTTGCGAGGGTAAAGCAATTATGTATGCCACTTCTCCAATTCGTCATAAAATCTCGGAAGGTCCGAGATAGCACGGACTTAGTTTCCCATGCTTCCCAAAATGCATAACCCCTTTCACTGGTGAGATCTTGACATACACATGGTCACCAACTTGGAAATCGACACTCGTCCTCTTGATGTCTGCATAACTCTTTTGTCTGCTCTGAGCTGTCTTGATTCTATCACAAATCGGGTGAACAGTATCGGCATTGCTCTCAATAATTTCCAAACCAAGTATAAACTTTTCACCGATCTCCTCCCAATTTATCGGTGATCTACATCGCCGTCCATAAAGTGCTTCGTAAGGTACCATACCGATGCTTGCTTGAAAATTATTGTTATACGTAAATTCGATCAATGGTAAGTGTTGATCCCATGATCCTTCGAATTCAAGCATACATGCTCTGAGCATGTCTTCAATTATCTGGTTCACCCTTTCGGTCTGTCCATCTTTCTGAGGGTAAAATGTTGAGCTAAAATCCAACCTCGTACCCATTCCCTCTTGGAACTTCCGCCAAAACTGTGAGGTATTTAGTGGTCACGATCGGAAACAATGTGCATCAGAATACCATGTAGTCAGACAACGACTCTCATTTACAGATCTGCCAACTTACTAGCTGTATAGGTTGTGTTATAGGGCAAAAAGTCTACTGAATTGGTCAGTCTATCAACCACTACCCAAATAGCATTATGTCGACTCGTTGTCCGTGGTAATCTCAAAATAAAGTCCATAGAGATTGACTCCCATTTCCATTCTGGTACGGGCAAAAGTTGCAATAGGCTTGCTAGATGCCTATGATCCACTTTCACTTGCTGACATACCTGACACTTTGAAACATATTCAGCCACATCTTTCTTCAGCCCTCGCCACCAGAAGTTTTTCTTCAAGTCTTGCTACATTTTTGTACCACCAGGACGAATAGCATATTTTGATTTGTGTCCTCTGACTAGAATGGTTTGCCGAAGACCGGCATCTGTTGGGAAACATAAACATCCTCTAAACATTAGCAACCCATCCTCTCTTACAGAGAAATCTGAACTTGTTCCCTCTGTCACTCTAAGTTTAACCTTCAGTAATTATGTATCTTTCATCTAGAGCTCATACACTTGATCAAAGATCATCGGTCGAATTGAGATATTTGCTAACAAAGCACCTGAATCCAGCACTTCGATTCTTGCATTATATTAAGAAATATCCTCAAGTAGTTTCCATCTATGAATCCCCAAAATTACGCAAGATAATTGAGTTGAACTCTTTCGACTCAAGGCGTCTGCCAGTACGTTAGCCTTACCTAGATGATATTGGATTGCACAATCATAATCTTTTAAAATCTTAATCCATCTTTGTTGTCTCATATTTAGCTCTTTGTGAGTAAATAGATATTTGAGACTCTTACGATCCGTAAATATTTCGAGCGTTTCCCCCTGCATATAGTGTCTCCTTATCTACAATGCAAAGATCACTACAGCCAATTCCAAATCATGCGTTGGGTAATTCTTCTCATGTTATTTCAATTGTCTAGACTCATATGCAATGACCTTCCTATGTTGGTTCAACACACATCCCAATCCACTATAAGAAGCATCACTATATACGACAAATCCTCCACTGCCTGATGGAATAGCTAAAACTAGTACGGAGGTAAGTCTCTTCTTCAGCTCTTAGAAACTCTTCCCACATTCTTCAATCCACTCAAACTTATTGTCTCTCCTTGTGAGTTTGGTGAGTGACCCTGAGATCTTGGAAAATCCCTCTACAAACCTTCTATAATAACCCGCTAGACCGAGAAAAGTTCGAAATTCTGTTACGGTCATTGGTTGCTTCCAATCTACCACTGCCTCAATCTTTTCTGGGTCAACTTAGACACAACGTGTCCCAGAAATCTCACTTACTTCAGCCAAAATTCATACTTGTTGAGCTTTGCATAGAGTTGGTGTTCACGTAGCATCTGTAATGTCATTCTCAAGTGATTCTCATGATCTTCCTTAAACTTAGAGTAAACTAGGATGTCAGAGGTTGTTGTTGGTAGTTGTTGGCATTATTCACTGCCATCAAAGTAGTTTGCTGCGCCACAACGGTTGCCATGGCATGTGCCAGTCTTTGCCTCTCTTCTCGGTCTTGCTCTCTCTCTTGCCTTCTTTCTTGATTCTCTCGTTCTGGCACACTTGTCTCCGGAATCACTCTAATACCCATTGGAATTCTATTTGAACTTGTGGGGATCTCATCTCCACTTCTAAAATTCCATCTATGGTCGCCTCTCGACAGTCCTCTACCTCTAGTAGACATAGTCTCTGCAAACATGAAACCAAGGTTTCATTAGCAGATGGTCCCTACATTATGACGATATCTCAAATACATAACACATGTCCAAGATAAATCAGAAATTTTTAAAGCTATGCTTTGATACGAACTATGACAGCCCGGATTTTCGACCCCAAAAACCTGTGCCGTCAGGCCGGTCCATAAGACCAACCCCAAACACATTGAACAGAACACTTGGCACATCCACACACAAAGCAAAATAAAACACAAACTTATACTACAAAAGAAATCTCCAATTCTAATATCAAAGTAGCGCTCAAAAAAAATTACGGTTCTAATTCCATGCGAGTGCGCATAAACAAAAGAACCGAAAAGAACCACAGATAAGGGTTGTTCCTTATCGTAACATGGTTCACAAAACAATGATGTGATTTAATTACAAGCATCAGTATTTACTAAGCCAAATGGTTGGACATACCAAGCCAAATCTACACACAATCTCACAATCTAATCACTGTCTTAACTAGAAGAACTCCTAAGGCAGAGGCTCAGACTCTACTCGGAGTCCTCCAAATTAATATTCTTGGTACTCACCTCTTCACCTGAACCTGTGATGTATAGTCGAAGGGTGAGCTTCATCCAAGCTCAATAGAGAAAATATCCATAGCATGTATTTTGGTCACAATGCACATATATCTAATGACTGAAATTGAAATAATTGGAAAGCACATTGAAAAGCACTTAGATCAAAGCCAAATGAATCATATGCGGATTCTGAAGTTAACACATGATTTACAAAGCTTTCATATCTCGCAGAAAGGAAAACTTCAAGGGTTAGCTTAATTCCTCTCCCGAGCATATATAGCTTCCAGAGCCGCAATATTATACTGATGGAATACCCACCATCATCGTTTAACGGACTATTTCACAGTGTCAAGCCCTGAACTCCGTTACCAGGGTCACTTGACTCACATTGACCATTCTCAGTCCACACAACTTGCAAAGTTGTATGGATATCCCGCCATACCGGTCACGGATATCCCGCCGTGTCGGTTGGGTATTCACATTAAAACCTTAAAGCAACATGCAAGGATAACTTATAGTCCATCACCGTATATTGTGATAATTAATAGATGGGTTTAGGATTGAAGAATTTAGGCTCACACCTACACATATGTCACGCACACACACTTATATACTTGAATCTGTGTACCACACTCATGTAATAGAATTGACAAGGTTTCATGATTTTCACACACACGGACACACACATATCATATGCTTATCGTAACAAGGTACATGTTATAGAACTTTTCCTACCTCACACGCAACCCACTCAAAGTCTTCTCTTCATGATGGTACCTTCACATCACATGTTCACAGTCCGAACCTAGAACACATCAACACATGTCTTACACGTCAAAACCGAAGAAGCGAAAGAGGTCTAAAAGTCCTTTTTCTCAAAAATGACAATTGCCAAAATCAGACTAAATCGATCGATCGAATCCCAATCCGATCAATTGGTTTAAAAAATTGATCAATCAAAATTCCTTTCGAACGTTCGGTTTCCTTCAAAATACACAATTCTCTATTTGCCCAACTCGCTTCACAATTGATTGATTGGTTCTCAAAATCGATCGATCAATTTCACAAGTCGATCGATCGATTCTCAAATCGATCGATCGATTTACTCAGAAACCAATCTCACTTCACACTTCACCTTCGCGAGCTCACAAGCCACCTGGCGAGCATCCTCGCGAGGCCACCACACAACTTGGCGAGCATCCTCGTGAGGTAACCAACCAACCTAGCCAGGTTGTGCACAGAAGCCACTCGAACCGTGTGAGAACCTCGTGACCTGACTCAGATCCTCGCGAGACCTAAATAGATCGATCAAAATCCCATTCGATCGATCGGTTTCCCCTTTCGAAAACACAACTCTTTGTTCTATTTATATTATCATTTCCTGAAAAAATCGATCGATCGGTTCTTATTTCGATCAATCGGTTTGTCAGAAACCCAACTCTTCGAGCTTTTCTTCTTACATTTGTTCTTTTCCAAAACCCATCATATTTATTATGACTTTTAGGGCATTTATTGCCCATTTACGTCGCACCCTCACACATTTAATTCAACTCTCCTAGGGCATTTATTGTTCATCTATAATCATAAATAAAATGAATTAAACCATAAATCCTCACCTAAAACTCAAAACTTGCACACGGATCCCTAGGTCTTTAGATCTCTAGTTTCCCTTTTTTCCCACACGTCAAAGGTTTCGAGAGCACGTCTTCTTGCGATCGAACTACTTCCACACAAATTCAACTCCTTCTTCAACTAGTTAGTAGGAGTAAAAAGCCCTCTTTCTACCTTCTCCTTTCACAAGGCTACTCTCTTACACAAGAATCTCAATAAAGGCAAGGAAACGAATTTCCTTTCTAAGTCTAACTTTTATACTTAAGGTTTTAGGTTGGGTGTATACCTATACAACACACCTTAGTGTACACCATCTCATCTATTGGTCATTTCACCTTAGATTCTCATTCTTATTTCCCTTATCATATCAAATTTATTTTTCTGGGAATGCATGATCGGCCAGGTACGCATCCCAAGTCGTATGGTTCGGGAATCAAATTTTTGGGTCTTTACATTCTCCCCTCCTTGGGAATTTTCGTCCACAAAAATAGGTTAAGGTCAGGTTGTCACCCACACACAAAACAGTTAATGGGAAAGGCGTTCCACCTTGCAGAGAATCCAGTCCATTAACGGAGACTTATTAAGGCATATCTTTTATAAAAGTCCTAGTCAAGTCTAGGTCATGCCATATCTTCTATCACATCTAACTACTAGCATTCAGCATTCAAGCACACATTTGACTTACAAGAATCCATTTGACTCGGCTATTGTACCTGCATGAAATTTATATCCACGAACCATATCCAAGCATTGCTAGTCATTCATAGCCACACAAAACCTAAAGCACGAATATCTAATGAGGTGTTGAAATCACACTATATACGCCCACAAACCCAAAAAGAAATGAACCCATACGTCTACAAACCAAAAAGGAATTAAGCTAGGCGTCCACAAAGCCAAAATAAATTTAAAGGTCTACCAAGACCCAATAATTCATACAAAATATTTTACTTTCAAGTAAGATTCCCAAAATTTCTTTAAAATCCCTCGCCTCAAGGATCCTATGGTGCATCAAAAGGTCCTGCCCACTCCTCGTCAGTCTCCTCAGCTCCTCTCGCGCCCGAACTAGATGCATCTGGAGTGAAGGCTCGCGCTGCAAAAAATCTACTGGGTACATGAACCGCATAGTCTCACCCGACACTGCATCAAGGTAGTCCAATAGCCAGCTAATCTAACTGTGATTTTCCTCCATTCACCGCGCATACTCATCTATTTTTAGGGTGTTCTCAGTTATGAGGGTAATAAGATCCTCTATCAGAGCAGCCCGACGTACTGGCACACGAGGTGGTGCTGGCTATAGAGGCGACGGCTGAGCAGGTGGTACTTGTTGGTCAGGTCCTTGTGCTGCCGCAGGCGCTGGCTCCAACCCTCTAACTTGCACACTCTTGATCAACTGGTTGTAAGTCTTCTTCCAATCCTTAAATGTATAAAGTTTCTCATTATTCATCAAACGTGGCTCTGTTGCAGGAATTCCATAATCGTCTCCTTCTCCCTCATAGTCCTCAATCATCGTCGAAATCAGGCGAGCATATGGTATCTCATCCTTAGGGCTTGCACCTCCTTCTAACATTTTCCCTCTTGCGTACACAATACCATCATAAACCATCGCGGATGCATCAAACCATCTGTCTGTGAATGCCGAATACAGTGCCTGCTACAAAAGCTCTACTCTCTCAATTTTATGCCGCATAGGGTATAGATTCACCTTGATGATGGTGCCTAACATCCACATGTCACTGAGAAAATCGATCATCTTTATCTCTTGACCAGACCGGTGTCTGTCCTGGGTCATCTCTGCACCCACAACATGAAATTTTACATCTTCTGGGTAAGGTTCTTCCAACTCTATATTTCCACCGTACCTAGGGTAACACTCTAAGGCATCGCTGATGCTAGAAAAATTGAACTTGTATTCTCAATTATCAATTTTGGTGTAAATCATGTTCTCCTCCTCCCTGTCATACATGTTTTAATAGAATAGTCTCACCAGCCTAGGAAAATAATAATCTCCTAGAGGTTTGATCAAATTGTTAAGTTCGACTTTCTCAATGTAGTTTAGAGCCCACCTACTCAAGGGCTTCTCTTAGAGAAATACGGGGTCAAAGGTTCGTTCCAGCATAAATTCCTTGGCTGCCCACCAAGCATTGGGTCTTTCTATGGTCGATCGATGCGAAGAACCCGTATGTGTCGCGGGTTGCTTCGAAGTTGAAGGTTTAGTAAGCCCTAGCTATCTATTTCCCATCATTTTCTATTTTATTTCACCATCCATCTTCCTCCATCTTTTAGACCTAGTTTTAGATTTTTGTTTTATAGATTAATTAGAACTAGTGACACCTGGAAAACTCTCTTTCTTCTTAGAATTATCAGATCTGTAGCCAGATCTGGAGGTCTACTATACACCTTCTAGGTTTGGATCACTAATCCCTGTGGGGCAAACTCTTACTTATCAAAACTTGCTACAAATGAACCCTATATCTTGCAGGTCTAGGATTATTTTAGCTGTGATGAATCCATTCTTTGATTTTAATTCGATTTTATTTTGTTTTTATCATTACACAATAAATCAGCACACAAAATATCCCCAACAAGTTTTTGGCGCCGCTGCCAGGGAGTTTTGATCTAGATAGTAGATCTGAGTTTTTTATTTTTGTAGATTTGATTTTTTTTTAGTTTTTATTATTGTTTTGTTTTAGATTTTTATATTGCATTCCACCTATTTGATTTAATGTCTGCTGTAATTTTTGTATAGAAAACCTATTTTACTGCAGCAAAAATTCTAAATTTTTTGAGTTTCTATTCTTTACCTTCTGGCTATTTGAATAATTGTTGTTGTCACTCTTTTGTCTTTTTGCAGAAATGAGGCAGTGGCCTGAGTTTTTCTTTTTGCTTTTGTCAATATCCTTGAATAAGGTACTGCTGCAGTTGTTGGATTTTTGCATATCTAGAGTAGCTATCAAACAAGGAGCATCTGGATTGCAGCTGGGGCAGATCTGCCTGAGTTTGCATCCCCTTCTCCTTTGCATTCATTTTCAATTTTTAGATTTTTTTTTTAACAACCAGCAGTTTTGCTTGGTGTTTGTCTTTATTTTAATTTTTGCTCTTACAATACCAAAACCAAATACAAAAATAAAAGAAAATGTAAACACAAATAGAAAATTTCTGATTATTTTTTAGCAGTAGTAAATAAGGGCTCTTGTGGAGCCCAAGCTAATCAAAAACATTAAAAAATATAAAAAATATAAAAAAACATAAAAAATTCTCCAGATGGGCTGTTTTCCTTTGCCCTTATTCATTTTCCCCCATCTGAAACTGTTGAGATCATGGCCCTTCATTTTGATGAATCATGTAGGATAGTGAGCAATGGATCATATGTTGTTTTGAATACTCAATGGAGCCACTAAGTTTATTTTCCTTCAAGATTTTTTTTTTCACCATAAATAGGTCTCAGCTGTGTATGAATCCTATTTTTAATTGTGTGCATCCATGCTAACATTATTTCACAAAATTTTATTGATTCATACACATCCACAACTCAAACACAGACAGGCAGCAAAAGGGGTTTCTTGTGGCACAGGTGGTTTAGAGTTTTCTTTTAGGATTTTCTATTTTAGGAATTTTAGTTTCAATTCTATTTTTTTTAGATTACAGATTTTTCTTTCTTAGGTTAATGTATGTCTTAGTTTACTGATTTTCTGCATTTTTATTTAGTTTCTAACTTTGTTTTCCTGTTTTGATCTGCAATTCTGTTTTTGTATCTGCATTTTTCTATTTTTGTAGTTTTGTATTCAGTTCCTTACTTTTGTTTTGTTGTTTTTCCTGTTATTAGCAGTAGCTTCTTTTCTTTGTATAACAGTTCTTCTATTTTTCTGATTCATATATTCAGTTTTTAACTTTTATTTTATAACAGTTCTAGCTTTGTTTTACTATTTTTTCTGTTCTACCAGTAATTTCCTGCATTTGTATATCATTCTTTCAATTTTTCTACTCATATATTCAGTTTTGCATTTTTATTTTTCTGCTGCTTATAGCTGTAATTTTTCTGCTTAGTTTTCTTTCTCATTTTATCCTACTGCACTTAGTTTCTCATTGTATAGAACATTGAGGACAATGTTCATCTTAGGTTTGGGGGCATGGTAGGTGTGCCAATGAAATGAGTTAATGCTAGTGCAGCTATGTTGAAAAAGTTTTTGAAAATAAAATAATTTCCCACCTGATTTTTGGAAAAAGGGGAAATTAAAACTTTTTGGAACTGAAATGAGCTATAGTTTTAACATTTTTCATGAAGCAAATGTCAAGAATTTTCCAAAATTGATGTTTAGTAAACCTGAAATGAGAGAAAACTGTGAGGATACCCCCCAGAAAATTTAATGGAAGGCCATACCAAGTGAGATTTGAGCCTAAAAAATTTTCTTTGAAGAGTGTCTTGACAATTTTTCTGTTCTAAGGACTGATTGGATCTAGTTTTGCTCACTAGAAGTTAGGCAAATCCGAGTTGAAACAGCTTGACAGCATTCATGACATTGAGGACATGAAGTAAGGCCATACCTTGGATAGTTTGAGCTTAAAATTTCCCACCTTTTAACTACCCTCGATACACACCATTTGAGCTTTGAAAATCTCAGTTTTTCTTTGATAAAAACCAGAAAATATGAACCCAAAACCTCTTGACCAGTTTCAATTCACCCTCAATCTAAGAAATTGGGAAATAGGAGGAGAAGTGAGGTTAGAGGAGCAAGGTTTGATGTTTGGTTGAAAGGGAAGAAAGCACATTTGGTGGCAATTGTGGCATTTCAGCCCATAAAAAAAAAAAAAAGAGAAAAAGAGAAAAAGTACAAAAAGCCTACAAAAAGAAAAGAAAAATAGAAAAGCAAAATAAAAGAGTGAGAAAGAGAAGTCAATTCATTGAAAGATTGAAATGAGGATTAGAAACTGATCGCTTCAAATCTGAAAATTCAAGAAGTAGATGGATTTATGTTGTAGTGAAGAAGGTGTACATGTCACCTCCTTACTCTACTAAGTTCTCAATTTTAAATTCCTCCTTACCCTTTTATTCTTTGTAAACTTCACTCATAAGCCACATTACATCCCAATAAAAAGTCCTTACTGATCTAAAATTAATTGAGCTATCATGTGGAGATGAGAATTTGTTTGATCTATGGTGAAAAGAATTAGAAAATTTCATAAACTGAAGCAATGCCCATGCTCATACTTGCAGTCCTATTTGAGGACTGCAACTGCTCTTGAGCTGTGAGAAATGATGCACCCTTCTACTTTTGTTAGGAGTGAACAACCCTGGTAAGACTTGGGTCTGAAATCTAATTTATTTGGGGCATTATCAAAACAAAATTCTTAAATTAAAGGTTAACTCTGCATTAATTTTCAGGCACAATGCCTTGACATGAGCTGATCGACAATGAAGGAATTACAGCAAAATTTCAGTTTTAGCCTGATGTTTTTCTGTTGAGAATCCTCTAAAAATTGAATGAACATGATGTGGAATTTATTTTATTTTACTTAAACTTTGTTTTAGCATATTGCATTAGTATTAACTAATTTCATTGGAGAAGTTTGGGGGTACCTTCATTGAAAACCCTCAAGAGACTCCACTCCTCCACTAGGGATCACGTAGGGGTTTAAAAGGCTTGGTGCATGTGCCAAATGCACCTGTGTTCCCTATGAAAGTGGCATTTAATTTCATAGGTTAGTTATTTTAAACTTCACTTTGCTCGAGGACTAGCAAAGGTTAGGTTTGGGGGTGTATTAGTCACTGTTTTATACCATTTTATAGCCCTTTAAACTTATCTTTTGATAGGACTTAGAGCATTTAATACTTGTTTTTAGTGTTGTTTTGCAGCAAGGAGTTAATTTTGTCCTTAGTGCAGTTTTCAGTTAAAAAGCGCTAATAAGGAGAGTTTTTAAGTCAATCCACAGCTGAGAATAAGAGATGAAAGGCTAGGCACATTGGAGGTGTTCTAAGGGTCACTTGTAGCTCAGCAACAGCTTGGGTTTGATAGCCAGCTGAACCTCTCAGCCAATGTTGAACTTGTCAAGCAAGGCCAATGAAGAATTGATGCTGCAGGTTTATCAAGTGTGCAAGACAGGTAGACCACCTTGCACTCACAGCCAATCTGTCAAGGTGTGCACACAACTGATAAGCAAATCTGTCAAAGATTGAGACAGTGTTTCAGCATGGTGGAGCCCCAATATATTCAACATCTTCATTGGAGCACACAGCATATCTATTGAAGTGCACCATCAAAACTGCCAACAAACCTGTCAAGCTCACTCCCTAGCCTACATCTGAGCAGTCCATAGCAGTTATATATATATATATTTTTTTTTTATATACATATATCGGATGCACACTCCAGCAATTACTCGAACAGCAGAAAAGAACTCAGTTGCACTCCTTGCCATCTTGGGAAGATAGGGAACTCCAAATGCAGCAGCAATCTATCGAATGGTGCAGCTCCCACACATGTAGATCCTGTCGACCATTGGAGGAGGTGCCCAACCTATCGAGTTGTGCCATTTGTAATCCTCTCAAATTGTACCTTTGGACCTCTCGACTTCTGCATACAGCTACTCCCAAACTTGTCAACTTCAGCAAGAGGAGCTACAGTAACCTCACGAGATCGTACCTACTATCCTGTCGACCTTTGCAGCCTGCAACCTCTCAAAGTAAAGGGTCACAATCCTCCTGAAATGCATTGCAGCTCCACTTTACAAACCTATCGAATGCTAGAGTGTTGAAGCTGAGCACTTATCGAGCAGATGAGCTTCATACCTGTCGACCAGCATCTTCATTCAGCAGTCTTTGATCCTATCGACAAGCATGCACTACAGCAAACTCCCCTGAATCCTGTCGAGTTTTCAGCATGGAAATCCACAACCTCTCGAATGGTTCCTAGCTGGAAACCCAAGCTGTCGAGTGGATCTTTATTCTCCAAAGCTTTACCAACCTGTCGACAAGATCCCCAACTCCACACTATAAACCTGTCGACCAGCACCCCTTGATCCTCTCGACCAGCAAGGCAAGCCCCCATCAATCCTCTCGAGTGCACCAACTATCCCAGCAACCTGTTGACTTGTAACCCTAGCAACCTATCGACATACACCTTCCATCCTCTCGACTTGTAAGCAGCAGCTCCCCATCCTTAGAACCTGTCGACCACTTGAGCCAGCAACCTATCGACATACAAAGCTCCAACCCTCTATCTACAAACCTGTCGACCTTTGGAAGCTTAAACCTGTCAACCAACAACAACTTGCAGCCCCACCTTTCCAACCTCTCGAACTTCCTCTTCCCCATCTCAATGCTGAAGCTGCAGCTGGCCTACACATCTGAAATTAATCCAGCTCAAGCCCCATCTACATTGAGCTACAGCCATGTGATTAAATATCAGTAGATGGGTGTAATTATTTGAGGAGTGCAGCTACAAATATTAAGAGACAGCAGGGGTGATTTGGGAACTCTAATGCACAAGCTGCACATGAGCAAGATAACTGATTGAATGAAGGTTTCAGCATAAAATATTAATGGTTGGCAAGGGCAGAGTTGAAAACTCCAAAGCATCAAATTCTCTCCTCTGATTGGCTACAATCCCAAGCACACAGATCACTGCACTTGTATAAATAGAACTCCTTGCTGCTGTAATTTCTCAGCAAGAAATCCATAGAATAGCTTTAGTTCTCCTTAGCTCATTTAGGTTTAGTGTTAGGTTTTATTTTTTCCTTTTTCTCTTCCCCCTTCTCTCCCTAATCCAGCCTATTGGATTAGATCTAAGTAGTAGTTCAGATCTATTTTTTTTATTGTAATTTAGCATGAAGGTCTTATGGATCGATACACAGACTACAGATCTGAGAACAATATCATTGTAAGTAATTTTGATTCAATGAATTATTGATTTTATTGCTTAGTTAGATCTATAGATCATCCTGTTTCACTTGATTCTGGATCGAATTTGTGTAAATGGGGTCAATCCACCCACTTAACTGGTAGATCTCTTGAATACCATTTGATCTTCCTAGATCCGATACTCCTGTGGATGCTTGTGCTTGTGGTCTGGCATTCACAGCATTTGTAGTGATTTTAATGTTCTAATTGAAACCTTTGATTTGGAGGAAATCCCTAGGATGGTCTGTGACCATTAAAGAGGACAGATCATAGCCTTAAGATCCATTCAAACCTCTAGTCTAAATTGGATTCTTCTACCCTAAACCTTTGATTTGGAGGAAATCCCTAGGATGGTCTGTGACCATTAAAGTGGATAGATCATAGACTTAAGATTAGTTCAAGCTTTTGGTTTAGAGTGGATTCTTCTACCTTGCACTTGAGCTTATAGCCAAGTGAAGGATTGTTGCAAATTCACATGCCTTGATCTGATTTGCAGTGAAAACCAGGCCCTAGCTGTCTATTTCCCATCATTTTCTATTTTATTTCACCATCCATCTTCCTCCATCTTTTAGACCTAGTTTTAGATTTCTGTTTTATAGATTAATTAGATCTAGTGACACCTGAAAAATTCTCTTTCTTCTTAGAATTACCATATCTGGAGGTCTACTATACACCTTCTAGGTTTAGATCACTATTCCCTATGGGACAAACTCTTACTTATCAAAACTTGCTATAAATGGACCATGTATCTTACAGGTCTAGGATTATTTTAGCTTTGTTGAATCCATTCTTTTATTTTACTTTGATTTTATGTTGTTTTTATTATTACACAATAAATCAACACACAAAATATCCCCAACACAGGCTGCTTCCCTTTTGGTGCCATTTAAATTTTAAAAACTCGGAAAACTAGGGTTTGATTGTAAGAATTCCAAAAACTAGGGTTTAAATGAAAGAACTTTAAGAGATTTCAAAATGAAGTCCTGATCTTACCCGTAGAAGTGATTTGGAGTCGGACTCGTGCAGATTTGTACTCCAAAGATAAAGATCAAAGCTTGAAATCAACGACTAGACAAACCCCAAAGTGCGCAATAACGAAGACCCAAAAGAAACCCTAAAACCTTTCAAGCAATATGAAGTTAAAACCCAATTTCCTTATATATCTTTCAAATCGATCGATCAATTTTTGAATTGAACAATCAATTTGCGTAATAAATGACCCTACTGGCTTAAAGCCTAGCAATTTATGGAGCCTGTTGTTGTTGTTCTAAGTGTGCATGATTTATTTGTGTTTTGAAAACATACTTGCAAATGATGCATAAGTGAGTAAAAGATCGTCCACAGGGAATTGATTTAAAATTTAAGATAAACCTCCAGATCTGAGCTACCAGATCTGGCTTCTTATCCTATCTAGAAAGCTGATAAGATGAGAGGTTTGAATTTGTCATGTTTAACAAACTAAAAACAAAGAAAAATTTAAACTAAATGATCCAGATCCGAGTTGGGGGAGTGATTGAAACAAAGATGGAGAAGTAATATCTAAATCTGATTTGGTCTTTGAAATCTAATGAGAATAACTGCAGCTCAGCAAAGGTGATGCAATCTTCATCTGGCTACAAGCACAGATGTAAGAGAGATAAATCTAATTCAAGGATTAGGCTTACACTTATGGCTATGGTCTGTCCACTTTAATGGCCACAAACCATCCAATAGTCTTTAATCCAAATCCTCAATTCAGAACAGGAAACATCACTACAAATGATGTAAGAGACTAGGTTACCAACACTAATTCTTACAGGATTAATGAATCAAGGGAAATTGCATGCAAAACAATGAATCTAAAGGAGTCTAATGTACTGAGGAGATCAGAGGGAACCCTTGACATGAGTCCAATGGAGAATGCATAGTTTACAGCAACCTTTTAAAATTCATCTTTACAATTTACAGAGCACGGCTTAATGACTCCTCAGTTGCGATCTTGGATGCAAACTCTCCTTTGAGTTACAGCAGTATCTCACAGCTCTCAAATGCAAGTACAAAGTAGGCTATTACAAGGATTGCAGACAAGCTGTCTGGCTGGGAAATGGGGGATTAGAAATTAAACTCAAAATCTGGATACCCAAATTGGGCAAATGGTTCATCTATTTATAGTTTTCCCTAAGCCAGCTCAGATGTGTATCAACCAATCAGAATTGGATAGATCTGTATCAACCAATAGGAGTTGAGCACAAGGATCCAGATCTATTTTGGCCAATCAAAATTCCTCGATCTGTTTCAGCCAATCAGGTGAAAAAGGCATCAATTCTGTTATGCATTTTGAAAGTTTGTTAGAGTTTCTAGAAGTTCCCGCCAAGTTATTCCCTCCCTAGGTGCTCACGTGGGGTGGAATATTCCTTCGCTTTAAGCTTAGAACCCTCTGGAATGTCCCTAGGTTTTAAAATGCATTGGGACGCATGCAACAGATTACTGAATTGCCCTTGTTAAAGCTGCGAATCTCCAGAATACCTTTTCGCAGAGCTTAGGGGCCTTTTCGCAAAGTGTTGTGGCTTCTGAAGCTCTTTTCGCAATGTTCAATCTCTCTTCGAATTGTGTTTTCTCCTTTTCGCAAAGTTTAATTTTCTCTTCGAAGTGTGTTTTCTCCTTTTTGCAAAGTTCAATCTTCTCTTCGAGGAGTTCAGATGCTCTTCGAAAGCTATGCCTGGAGTTTTAGTCCTTTTCGCAGAGTTCAAGGTTCTTTACGAAAAGTGCAGGTTCTTTGCGAAAAGAACTCTGTAGTGCATTTCTCTGTTCGAATTGTTCCCTGCTTCGCTTACAGGTCTTTGTCTCTTTACTTTAGACCTTTCAACAGCTGATGAGGTTGTTTCTTCACTTCCTTTCTTTGGACTGACATGGATTGTCATCTTCTTGGCACTTTTAAGCTGCTTTTATGGTTAAGCCTGTCTTTATTGTTAGCTGCAACATAGGCACTTAAAACACTTATTTAGTTCTCTCAAGGGTCTATCAAGGCCCAGATTAAGGGGTGAAAAATGGTATTTTCCAATTCTCAACAACTGTCAAGTTTCAAACTGAACCTCAAGAGAAATTTTTGATCGGTCGATTTTATGGTTCGATTGATCGATTTTCACTTTCTGAAGCCTGTCTATCCACTGATCCTCATGACATTTTCTGAACTGCGCGACATTCAATATTGAGCTGCGCGACATAAATTGATCAATCGATTTGAAAATTCAATCGATCAATTTTGTTAGAAACCCTTAATTTGTTCAACCATTTTCCCTCTATTTAGTTTTGTGAATTTGAGCTCTAAATTCCAAATGATCATTTCCTTTAATTCATGATGGTACTCTTACATTGATTTAACCAGTTACATGATTCATCCCAGAGTGTACAATCCTCACATTATTCATTACATGTTATTTACAATTTCCTCAAGTCGCTCATTGAAACAACTGTGGGTATTGTTCAAGAATTTCTGCTTCACGCTCCCAAGTCGCTTCCTCTCGGGAATGATTCTTCCACTTTACCAATACTAAAGGAATACGCTTGTTACGCAGTACTTACTCCTTTCTGTACAGTATTTGAATAGGCTCCTCCCTTATAGTCAAATCCCCATAACCCTCTATCGGCTGGTCATCAAATAGGTGAGCAGGGTCTTTCATGTATTTTGTTAACATAGATACATGAAACACATTGTGCATTCTATCAAGTTGCGAGGGTAAAGCGATTATGTATGTCACTTCTCCAACTCGTCCTAAAATCTCGTAAGGTCCGAGATAGTGCGGACATAGTTTCCCACGCTTTCCAAAATGCATAACCCCTTTCACTGGTGAGATCTTCACATACACATGGTCACCAACTTGAAAATCAACACTCGTCCCCTTGATGTTTGTATAACTCTTTTGTCTGCTCTGAGCTATCTTGATTCTGTCACGAATCAGACAAACGGCATCGACATTGCTCTTAATAATTTTTGAACCAAGTATAAACTTTTTACTAGTTTGCTACCAATTTATTGGTGATCTACATCACCATCCATAAAGTGCTTCGTAAGGTGCCATACCGATGCTTGCTTGAAAATTGTTGTTATACACAAATTCAATCAACAGTAAGTATTGATCCCATGATCCTCCGAAATCAAGCATACATGCTCTGAGCATGTCTTCAATTATCTCGTTCACCCTTTCGGTCTGTCCATCTATCCGAGGCTAAAATGTTGACCTAAAATCTAACCTCGTACCCATTCCTTCTTGAAACTTCCGCCAAAACTGTGAGGTATATAGTGGGTCATGATCGAAAACAATGCTCATCAGAATATCCTGTAGTTGGACAACTTCTCTCATATACAGATCTGCCAACTTGTTAGCTGTATTGGTTGTGTTATAAAAATAAAAAGTCTGCTAACTTGGTCAATCTATCAACCACTACCCAAATAGCATTATGTCATCTCGCTGTTCGTGGTAATCCCGAAATAAAGTCTATAGAGATTGACTCCTATTTCCATTCTGGTACCGGCAAAGGTTGCAATAGGCCTACTGGATGCCTATGATCCTGTTTCACTTGCTGACATACCTGACACTTTGAAACATATTTAGCCACGTCTTTCTTCAGCCCTCGCCACCAGAAGTTTTTCTTCAAGTCTTGGTACATTTTCGTACCACCAGGATGAATAGCATATTTTGATTTGTGTGCATCGACTAGAATGGTTTGCCGAAGACCGGCATCTATTGGGATACATAAACGTCCTCTAAACATTAGCGACCCATCCTCTCTTACAAAGAAGTGTGAACTTGTTCCCTCTGTCACTCCCTATCTAACCTTCACTAATTCTGTATCTTTCATCTGAAGCTCATACACTTGATCAAATATCATCAGTCGAATTGAGATATTTGCTAACAAAGCCCCCGAATCCTGCACTTCAATTCTTGCATCATATTGAGAAAGATCCTCAAGTAGTTTCTATCTATGAATCCTCGAAATCAAGCTAGATAATTGAGTTGAACTCTTTCGACTCAAGGCGTCTGCCAGTACGTTAGCCTTACCTGGATGATATTGGATTACACAGCCATAATCTTTCAAAAACTTAATCCATCTTTGTTGTCTGATATTTAGCTCTTTCTGTGTAAATAGATATTTGAGACTCTTATGATCCGTAAATATTTTGAACGTTTACCCCTACTGATAGTGTCTCCATATATACAAGGCAAAGATCACTGCAGCCAATTCCAAATCATGCGTTGGATAATTCTTCTCATGTTCTTTCAATTGTCTAGACCCATATGCAATGACCTTCCTATGTTGGTTCAACACACATCCCAATCCACTGTAAGGAGCATCACTATATACTATAAATCCTCCACTGCCTGATAGAATAGCTAAAACTGGTGCAGAGGTAAGTCTCTTCTTCGGCTCTTAGAAACTCTTCTCACATTCTTCAGTCCACTCAAACTTACTATCTTTCCTCGTGAGTTTGGTGAGGGCCCCTGAGATCTTGGAAAATCCCTCTACAAACCTTCTAAACTAACCGCTAGACCGAGAAAACTTTGAACTTCTGTTACCGTCATTGGTTGCTTCCAATCTACCACAGCCTCAATCTTTGTTGGGTCAACTATGACACCTTCCTTAGACACAACGTGTCCCAGAAAACTCACTTGCTCCAGCCAAAATTTGCACTTGTTGAGCTTTGCATAGAGTTGGTGTTCACGTAGCATCCGTAATGCCATTCTCAAGTGTTTCTCATAATCTTCCTTAGACTTAGACTAAACTAGGATGTCAGAGGTTGGTGTTGGTGGTTGTTGGCATTATTTGCTGCCATCAAAGTAGTCTGCTATGCCACAATGGTTACCATCGCCTCCATGGCATGTGCCAGTCTTTGCCTCTCTTCTCGGTTTTGCTCTCTCTCTTGCCTTCTTTCTTGATTCTCTCATTCCGGCACACTTGTCTCCGGAATCACTCTATTAACCACTAGAATTCTACTTGAACTTGTGGGGATCTCATCTCCACTTCTTAAATTCGACCTATGACCGCCTCTCGGTAGTCCTCTACCTCTACTAGGCGTAGTTTCTGAAAACATGAAACCAAGGTTTCATTAGCAGATGGTCCCTACATTCTAACGATATCTCAAATACATAACACATGTCCAAGATAAATCAGAAATTTCTAAAGCTATGCTTTGATACCAACTCTGACAGCCCAGATTTTTTGCCCCGAAAACTTGCGGCGTCAGGCCAGTCCGTAAGACCAACCCCGTACACATCGAACAGAACACTTGGCACATCCACATGTAAAGTGGAACAAAGCTCAAACTTATACTACAAAAGAAATCTCCAATTCTAATATAAAAGTAGCGCTCAAAAAAAAATTACGATTCTAATTCCATGCGAGTGCGCATGAACAAAAGAATCGAAAAGAACCATCGGTAAGGGTCGCTTCTTACCAAAACATGGTTCACAAAACAACGATGTGATCTAATTACAGACATCAGTATTTACTAAACCAAATGGCTGGACGTAACAAGCCAAATCTACACAAAATCTCATGATCTAATCACTGTCTCAGCTGGAAGAACTCCTAAGGCAGAGGCTTGGACTCTACTCAGAGTCCTCCAAATCAATATTCTCGGTACTCGCATCTTCACCTGAACCTGTGATGTATAGTCCAAGAGTGAGCTTCATCCAAGCTCAATAGAGAAAATATACATAGCATGAATTTTGATCACATTGCACATATATCTCATGACTGAAATTGAAATAATTGAAAGCACATTGAGAAGAATTTAGATCAAAGAAAAATGAGTCATATGCGGATTCTGATGTTAACACATGGTTTACAAAGCTTTCATATCTAGCATAAAAGAAAACTTAAATCGATAAATTAATTCCTCTCCGAGCATATATAGCTTCGAGTGCCGCAATATTATACCGATAGAATACCCACCATCATCGTTCAATGAATTATTTCACGATGTCAAGCTCTGAACTCCGTTACCAGGGTCACTTGACTCACATTGACCATTGTCGGTCCACACGACTCGCAAAGTTGTACGGATATCCCCCTGTACCGGTCAAGGATATCCCATCGTACCGGTCACGAATATCCCGCCGTGTTGGTTGGGTATTCACATTCAAACCTTAAATCAACATGCAAAGATAACTTATAGTTCATCACCGTGTATTGTGATCATTTATAACTAGGTTTAGGATTGAAGAATTTAGGCTCACACCTACACGTATGTCACGCACACACACACACTTATCACACTTGAATCTGTGTACTATGCTCATGTAATAAAATTGACAAGGTTTCATGATTTTCACACACACACACACATATCACATCATAATTCATATGCTTATCGTAACAAGGTACATGCTATAAAAATTTTCCTACCTCACACGCAACCCACATGAAGTCTTCTCTTCACGATGGTAGCTTCACATCACACGTTCATAGTCTGAACTTAGAACAAATCAACACATGTCATACATGTCAAAACCAAAGAAGTGAAAGAGGTCTAAAAGTCATTTTTCTCAAAACTGACAATTGCCAGAATCTAACTAAATCGATCGATCGAATCCCAATTCGATCGATCGGTTTTAAAAATCAATCGATCGAAATTCCTTTTGATCTATCGGTTTCCTTCAAAATACACATTTCTCTGTTTGCCTAACTTGCTTCACAATCGATCAATCAGTTCTCAAAACAAATTGATCGGTTTCACAAGTCGATCGATCGTTTACTCAGAAACCAATCTCACTTCACACTTCACCTTCACGAGCTCACAAGCAACCTGGTGAGCATCCTCGCGAGGTCACCACACAACATGGCGAGCATCCTCACGAGGTCACCGACCAACCTTGTGAGGTTTTGCACAGAAGCCACTCGAACCGTGCGAGAACCTCGCGACTTGACTCAGATCCTCATGAGATCCAAATCGATCGATCGAAATCCCATTCGATCGATCAGTTTCCCCTTCTGAAAACACAACTCTCTATTCTATTTTATAACCATTTCTTGACAAAATCGATCGATCGGTTCTTATTTCGATCGATCGATTTTGTCAAAAACCCAGCTCTTTGAGCTTTTCTTCTTACGTTTGTTCTTTCCCTAAACCCATCGTATTTATTACGACTTTTAGGGCATTTATTGCCTATTTACATCACACCCTCACACATATAATTCTACTCTCCTAGGGCATTTATTGTTCATCTATAATCATAAATAAAATCATTTAAACCATAAATCCTCACCTAAAACTCAGAACTTGCACATGGATCCCTAGGTCTTTAGATCTCTAGTTTCCCTTTTTTTCCCACACGTCAAAGGTTTCGAGAGCACGTCTTCTTACGATCGAACAGCTTCCACACAAATTCAAATCCTCCTTCAACTAGTTAGTAGGTGCAAAAATCCCTCTTTCTTCCTTCTCATTTCACAAGCCTACTCTCTTACACAAGATTCTCAACAAAGGCAAGGAAATGAATTTCCTTTCTAAGTCTAACTTTTATACTTAAGGTCTTAGGTTGGGTCCTACACCTGTACACCCCACCTTAGTGTACATCATCTCATCTATTAGTCATTTCACCTTAGATTCTCACTCTTATATCCCTTATCAAATCAAATTTATTTTTTTGGGAATGCGTGACTGATCGGGTACGCATCCCAAGTCGTATGGTTCGGTAATCAAATTTTCGGGTCATGACATTCTCCCCTCCTTTGGAATTTTCGTCCGCGAAAATAGGTTAAGGTCAGGTTGTCACCCACACACAAAACAGTTAATGGGAAAATTCGTTCCTCCTTGTAGAGAATCCAATCTGTTAACGGAGACTTATTAAGTCATATCTTTTATAAAAGTCCTAGTCAAGTCTAGTCCATGCCATATTTTCTATCACATCTAACTACTAGCATTCAGCATTGAAGCACACATGTGACTTATAAGAATCCATTTGACTCGGCTATTGTACCTGCATGAAATTTATTTCCACAAACCATATCCAAGCATTGCTATTCATTCATAACCACACAAAACCTAAAGCATGAATATCTAACAAGGTATTGAAATCACACTATATACGCCCACAAACCCAAAAAGAAATGAACCCATGCGTTGACAAACCAAAAAGAAATTAAGCCATATGTCCACAAAGCCAAAAGAAATTTAAAGGTCTACCAAGACCCAATAATTCATACAAAACATTTTACTTTCAATTAATATTCCCAAAATTTCTTAAAAATCCCTTGCCTCAAGGATCCTATCGTGCATCAGAAGGTCTTGTCTGCTCTTTGTCAGTCTCCTCGGCTGCTCTCACACCTGAACTAGATGCATCAGGAGTGAAGGCTCGCGCCGCAGCCATGTGCTGCAAAATATCTGCTGCATGCATGAGCCGCATAGTCTCACTCGACACTGCATCAAGGTAGTCCAATCACCAGCTAATATGACTGTGGTTTTCCTCCATTCACTGCGCATACTCATCTATTTTTTAGGTGTTCTCAGTTATGAGGGCAATAAGATCCTCCATCGGGGCAGCCCAATGTAGGTGGTGCTGGCTGTAGAGGTGACGGCTGAGCAAGTGGTACTTGTTGCTCATGTCCTTGTGCTATCACGAGCACTGGCTCCAACCCTCTAACTTGCACACTCTTGATCAACTGGTTGTAAGTCTTCTTCCAATCCTTAAACGTATAAAGTTTCTCATTATCCGTCAAACGTGCCTCTGTTGTAGGAATTCCATAATCGTCTCCTTCTCCCTCATAGTCGTCAATCATTGTCGAAATCAGGCGAGCATATGGTATCTCATCCTTAGGTCTTGCAGCTCCTTCTAACATTTTCCCTCTTGCGTACACAATACCGTCATAAACCAATGCAGATGCATCAAACCATCAGCCTGTGAATACCGAATACAGTGCCTACTGCAAAAGTTCTACTCTCTCAGTTTTATGCCGCATAAGGTATAGATTCACCTTGATGATGGTGTCTAAAATCCATATGTCACGAGGAAAATCGGCCCTCTTTATCGCTTGACCATACCTGTGTCTGCCCTGGGTCATCTCTGCACACACAACGCCAAATTCTATGTCTTCTGGGTAAGGTTCTTCCAACTCTATATTTCCACCGTACCTAGGGTAACACTCTAAGACCTCACTGATGCTGGAAAAATTGAACTTGTATTCTCGGTTATGAATTTTGGTGTAAATCACATTCTCCTCCTCCCTGTAGTACATGTTTTGATAGAATAGTCTCACCAACCTAGGAAAATAATAATCTCCTAGAGGTTTGAGCAAATTGTTAATTCCGGCTTTCATAATGTAGTTTGGAGCCCACCTACTCAAGGGCTTCTCTTCGAGAAATAAGGGGTCAAAGGTTTATTCTAGCATAAATTCCTTCGCTGCCCACAAAGCATTGAGTCTTCCTAAGGTCGGTCGATGCGAAGAACCCAAATGTGTCACGGGTTGCTTCGAAGTCAAAGGTTTAGCAGTTGCTTCCCTTTTGGTGCCATTCAAATTTCAAAAGCTCACAAAACTAGGGTTTGATTGCAAGAATTCTAAAAACTAGGGCTTAAATGAAAGAACTTTAATAGATTTCAAAATGAAGTCCTGATCTTACCGTAGAAGTGATTTGGAGTCGGACTCGTGCAGATTTGTACTCCAAAGATAAAGATCAAAGCTTGAAATCAACGGCTAGAAAAACCCCAAAGTGCGCAATAACGAAGACCCAAAAGAAACCCTAAAACCTTTCCAGCAATATGAAGTTAAAACCCGATTTCCTAATATATCTCTGAAATCGATCGATTGATTTTGGAATCGATCGATCGATTTGCGTAATAAATGACCCTACTGACTTAAAGCCTGGCAATTTATGGAACCTGTCGAGTTTCAAACTAAACCTCATGAGAAATTTTTGATCGGTCGATTTTGTGGTTCGATCGATCGGTTTTCACTTTCTGAAGCCTGTCTATCCACTAATCCTCGTGACATTTTCTAAGCTGCGCGACATTCAATATTGAGCAGTGCGACATAAATCGATCGATCGGTTTTGTCAGAGACCCTTAATTTGTTCAACCATTTTCCCTCTATTTAGTTTTGTGAATTTGAGCTCTAAATTCCAAGTGATCATTTCCTTTAATTCATGATGGTACTCTTACATTGATTTAACCAGTTACATGATTCATCCCAGAGTGTACAATCCTCACATTATTCATTACATGCTATTTATAATTTCCTCAAGTCACTCATTAAAACAACTGTGGGTACTGTTCAAGAATTTATGCTTCACGCTCCCAAGTCGCTTCCTCCCGGGAATGATTCTTCCACGTTACCAATACTAAATAAATATGCTTGTTACGCAGTACTTGCTCCTTTTTATCCGGTATTTGAAAAGGCTCCTCCCTTACAGTCAAATCCCATGTAAACCTCTATCGGTTGGTCATCAAATACGTGAGTAGGGCCTTTCACGTACTTTCTTAACATTGATACATGAAAGACGTTGTGCATTCCGTCAAGTTGCGAGGGTAAAGCGATTCTGAGCTAAAATCCAACCTCGTACCCATTACTTCTTGGAACTTCTGCTAAAACTGTGAGATATATAGTGGGTCACGATCGGAAACAATGCTCATCAGAATACCATGTAGTTGGATAACTTCTCTCATATACAGATTTGCAAACTTACTAGCAGTATAGGTTGTGTTATAGGGCAAAAAGTGTGCTGACTTGGTCAGTCTATCAACCACTACCCAAATAGCATTATGTCGTGTCGCTGTCCGTGGTAATCCCAAAATAAAGTCTATGGAGATTGACTCCCATTTCCATTCTAGTGCTGACAAAGGTTGCAATAGGCTTGCTGGATGCCTATGATCCAATTTCACTTGCTGACATACCTGACACTTTAAAACATATTCAGCCATGTCTTTCTTCAGCCCTCACCACTGAAAGTTTTTCTTCAAGTCTTGGTACATTTTTATACCACCAGGATGAATAGAATATTTCGATTTATGTGCTTCATCTAGAATGGTTTGCCGAAAGAACGACATCTGTTGGGATACATAAACGTCCTCTAAACATTAGCGACCCATCCTCTCTTACGGAGAACTCTGAACTTGTTCCCTCTGTCACTCCCTGTCTATCCTTCACTAATTCTGTATCTTCATCTGAAGCTCATGCACTTGATCAAAGATCATCGGTCGAATTGAGATATTTGCTAACAAAGCACCTGAATCCTACATTTCAATTCTTGCATCATATTGAGAAATATCCACAAGTAGTTTCCATCTTTGAATCCCCAAAATCAGGCTAGATAATTGAGTTGAACTCTTTCGACTCAAGGCGTCTACCAGTACGTTAGCCTTACCTGGATGATATTGGATTGCACAGTCATAATCTTTAAAAAACTTAATCCATCTTTGTTGTCTCATGTTTTGCTCTTTCTGTGTAAATAGATATTTGAGACTCTTATGATCCGTAAATATTTCAAACGTTTCCCCATACAGATAGTGTCTCCATATCTTCAAGGCAAAGATCACTGCAGCCAATTCCAAATCATGCATTGGATAATTCTTCACATGTTCTTTCAATTGTCTAGACCCATATGCAATGGCCTTCCTATGTTGGTTCAACACACATCCCAATCCACTATAGGAAGCATCACTATATACTATAAATCCTCCACTGCCTGATAGAATAGCTAAAACTGGTGTGGAGGTAAGTCTCTTCTTCAGCCCTTGGAAACTCTTCTCACATTCTTTAGTCCACTCAAACTTACTGTCTTTCCTTATGAGTTTGGTGAGGGGCCCTGAGATCTTAGAAAATTCCTCTACAAACCTTCTATAATAACCGCTAGACCGAGAAAATTTTGAACTTCTATTACCGTCATTGGATGCTTCCAATCTACCACTGCCTCTATCTTTGTTGGGTCAACTGTGACACCTTCCTTAGACACAACGTGTCCTAGAAAACTCACTTGCTCCAGCCAAAATTCGCGCTTGTTGAGATTTGCATAGAGTTGGTGTTCACGTAGCGTCTGTAATGTCATTCTCAAGTGTTTCTCATGATCTTCCTTGGACTTAGAGTAAACTAGAATGTTGGAGGTTGTTGTTGGTGGTTGTTGGCATTAGTCGCTGCCATCAAAGCAGTCTGCTACACCACGGCGGTTGCCATGCCCTCCATCACATGTGCCAGTCTTTGCCTCTCTTCTCGGTCTTGCACTCTCTCTTGCTCTCTTGCCTTCTTTCTTGGTTCTCTCATTCCGGCACACTTGTCTCTGGAATAACTCTATTACCCACTAAAATTCTATTTGAACTTGTGGGGAACTCATCTCCACTTCTTAAATTCCACCTATGGCCGCGTTTCAGCAGTCCTCTTCCTCTACTAGACAATTTCTACAAACATGAAACCAAGTTTTCATTAGCAGATGGTCCCTACATTCTGACGATATCTCAAATACATAACACATGTCCAAGATAAATTAGAAATTGCTAAAGCTATGCCTTGATACCAACTGTGACAACTCAGATTTTTGGCCCTGAAAATCTGCGCCATTAGGCCGGTCCTTAAGACCAACCTCGAACACATCGAACAAAACACTTGGCACATCCACACGCAAAGCGGAACAATGCGCTAACTTATATTACAAAAGAAATCTCCAATTCTAATATCAAAGTAACGCTCAAAAAAAAATTACGGTTCTAATTCCATGCAAGTGTGCATGAACAAAAGAACCGAAAAGAACCATCGGTAAGGGTCGTTCCTTACCGAAACATGGTTCACAAAACAATGATGTGATTTAATTACAAGCATTAGTATTTACTAAACAAAATGGCTGGACGTACTAAGCCAAATCTACACAAAATCTCATGATCTAATCACTGTCTCAGCTAGAAGAACTCCTCAGGCGGAGGCTCGGGCTCCACTTGGAATCCTCCAAATCAATATTCTCGGTAGTCACGTCTTCACTTGAACCTATGACGTATAGTCAAAGGGTGAGCTTCATTCAAGCCCAATAGAGAAAATATCCATAGCATTGATTTTGATCACATTGCACATATATCTCATGACTGAAATTGAAATAATTGGAAAGCACATTGAAAAGCATTTAGATCAAAGCGAAATGAATCATATGCGGGTTCTGAAGTTAACACATGGTTTACAAAGCTTTCATATCTCGCACAAAGGAAAACTTAAATCGATAACTTAATTCTTCTCCCGAGCATATATAGCTTCGAGAGCCGCAATATTATACCGATGGAATACCCACCATCGTCGTTCAATGAACTATATTTCATGATGTCAAACCCTGAACTCTGTCTTGACTCACATTAACCATTCTCGGTTCATACGACTCGCAAAGTTGTATGGATATCCCGTTGTGTCAGTCACGGTTATCCCGCCGGGTCAGTTGGGTATTCACATTCAAACCTTAAATCAACGTGCAAGGTTAACTTATAGTTCATCACCGTGTATTGTGATAATTTATAACTAGGTTTAGGATTGAAGAATTTAAGCTCACACCTACACATATGTCACGCACACACACTTATCACACTTGAATCTGTGTGCCACGCTCATATAATCAAATTGACAACGTTTCATGATTTTCACACACACACGCACACACACATATATCACATCATAATTCATATGCTTATCGTAACAAGGTACCTGCTATAGAATTTTCCCTACCTCACACGCAACCCACACGAAGTCTTCTCTTCACAATGGTTCCTTCATATCACACATTCACATTCCGAACCTAGAACACATCAACACATGTCTTACACGTCAAAATTGAAGAAGCGAAAGTGGTCTAAAAGTCTTTTTTCTCAAAACTGATAATTGCCAGAATCTGACTAAATCGATTGATCGAATCCCAATCCGATCAATCGATTTCCTTCAAAATATACAATTCTCTATTTTCCTAACTCGCTTCCCAACCGATCGATCGATTCTCAAAACCAATCGATTGATTTCACAAGTCGATCGATCGATTTACTCAGAAACCAATCTCACTTCACACTTCACCTTCACGGGCTCCCAAGCAACATGGCGAGCATCCTCGTGAGGTCACCACACAACCTGGCGAGCATCCTCGTGAGGTCACTGACCAACCCAGCGAGGTTGTGCACAGAAACCACTCAAACCACCCGAGAACCTCGCAACCTGACTCAAATCCTCGCGAGACCCAAATCGATTGATTGAAATCCCATTCAATTGATTGGTTTCCCCTTCTAAAAACACAACTCTCTTTTCTGTTATATAATCATTTCCTGACAAAATTGATCGATCAATTTTGTCAGAAACCCAACTCTTCGAGCTTTTCTTCTTACGTTTGTTCTTTCCCAAAACCTATCGTATTTATTACAACTTTTAGGGCATTTATTGCCCATTTACATCTCACCCTCACACATTTAATTCAACTCTCCTAGGGCATTTATTGTTCATCTACAATCTTAAATGAAATGATTTAAACCATAAATCCTCACCTAAAACTCAGAACATGCACATGGATTCCTTGGTCTTTAGATATCTAGCTTCCCTTTTTCTCCCACACATCAAAGGTTTTGAGAGCATGCCTTCTTATGATCGAACTGCTTCCACATGAATTCAACTCCTCCTTTAGCTAGTTGGTAGGAGCAAAAAGCCCTCTTTCTACCTTCTCCTTTCACAAGGCTACTCTCTTACACAAGAATCTCAACAACGGCAAGGAAACGAATTTCCTTTCTAAGTCTAACTTTTATACTTAAGGTCTTAGGTTGGGTGTTACACCTATACTCCACACCTTAGTGTACATCATCTCATCTATTGGTCATTTCACCTTAGATTCTCATTCTTATTTCCCTTATCAGATCAAATTTATTTTTCTAGGAATGCATGACCGATCGGGTACGCATCCCAAGTCGTATGGTTCGGGAATCAAATTTTTGGGTCTTTACAAGAAAGAAGGCAAGAAGCAATTTCCTACTCAACATGTGACCCTACAGCCCAAATACCAGCCAATCAAGCAGTCCATAAGTGCCTCAAAATTTCATAAGATTGTTTTAAGTCTGACTAAGAAGACTTAGGGCTAAGTGCGGTTGCAGAGAATGAAGATTGAATCCACCAAGAGGTTGCTGGATGTTGAACAAATGAAGAACAACACACTTGAGAGGTGTGATAGCTGTGGAAGCATTAAAGTTAAGCTATCGAGAGGTTCCATGAAGCTATCGAGAGCTCCCAGTACCTATCGAGAAGTTCTAAATGTTAATTATAACATGTTGAGAGGTTCTGAGGAGAAATAGTAAAGAGATCGAGAGAATGTCAGTAGCTATCGAGAGGTTGGGATACACGGGAGTAAGTAGTCGCGAGATTCTAAACACTTGTCGAGAGGTTTCAGATACTATCACAAGTTTCAACTAAACCTATCGACAGCGTAAGTCAACCTGTCGACAGCCCGCCTGAAGCCAGGCTCATTCTTGTGAGGATTGAGACAACCTGTCAAGAGCTCACTGGTAATTTGTATAACCAGTCGACAAGTTAATTATAACCTGTCGAGAGGATGAATGGAAAAAGGGACAGAACTACGAAACGTGCTTCCAATCCTGTCGAGATCTTCCAATCTTGTCGACGAGTCATCCAATCCTATCGACTAAGTACAATTCAACTCCTTGAGAGGTTTCCAAACCTATCGAAACAGAGAGCAGGCAGACTAAAAACCTATCGAGAGGTTCTCAGAACCTCTCGACACTTGTATTGGCAACTTCTCGAGGCTATTTTGCAGCAACTGCCAGCGTCCAAATTCTGTGCACACTTTTTAAAGCACGTCAGCGACCCTTGAGGGTATTTTTAGTATTCAACTGTGCACGATTGGAAACCCTAACTGCCTCACGTGTATTTGCTAATTATGGACCAAAGGGAGAAGAGCTCCTGCAAGACAAATCAGCCACATCAACAGCCAAGAATAACAGAATTATTCTCTTGGGCTCTGATTGGCTGAAATGGATCGGAGACAGAGGAAGAAGGTATAAATAGAAGAGAAGTTTTACAGAAGAACAATCCAGAATTGGGGATCCATAATTGGAGAGAACCAGAGCATAGTTCAAGATCCATCTCTCTTCCTTCTTTTCTCATTCTCTCTTTAGCCAATCATGAGTGGCTAAACTCTTTTGAGCAGTAAGGGTGAGGTTGATCTATAACTTGGGGGAGTTGAGAGCATTATGATGGGTCAAATGTTGCACAGACTACAAATCTGAGAGTATTTCATTGTACTTTGTGTTTAATTCAATGAATTGCTGATTTTATTACTTAATTAGATCTATAGATCATCTAGTTTCACTTGATTCTCGATAGGATTTGCGTAGATGGGACCAGCCCACCCACATATCTGGTAGATCTCTTGAATACCATTTGATCTTCTTAGGTCTGATAGACCTATGGATGCTTGTGCCTGTGGTTGCTTGTGCCTATGGCCTAGCATCCACAACATTTGTAATGATTATAATGTTCTGATGGAGGTCTTAGGAAGGAGGGACTCTATTGGATGATCTGTTACCATTGAAGTGGACAGATCATAGCCTTAAGAGCACTCCAATTCTCTGACTTAGATCAGATTCTTCTACCCTGCAGCTGTGCTTGTGGCCAGATGAGGGATTGTTGCACTTTGAGCCCTTATAATGTTGTCAAACCACCCAAGTAGCAGTGAGATCAAATCCTGAACTGTTCTTCCTTCTTTTTCTATTTTTATTTCACCAAATTTTCTCTCATTTGCAAGATCTAAACTCTTTGGCTAATCCTAATTTATTTTTGCAATCAATTCTATTTTGTTTCTGTAGTTTAGCTTAAAGTGACAACCCCCTAAAACCACTCATCTTCCTTTTGCTATTTTTGTATAAGGTAGGGTGCCAGATCTGTATTAGATCTGGAGATTTACTAAATTTTAGCACACATTTCCCTATGGACATATCCTTACTCAGTCTTTAAAACTTGCTATAATAGCCCTGATTACTTGCAGGCTTTATGAAGGCTTACATTGGTGTGCAATCCATAGACCCTTAATTTTCTGATTTTTAACCCCTTTTTTGAAGCATAAGTGTAGACACCCAAATTCGGCCCAAGGCCCGATCAGTCTATGCTCTGAGAGAGATGTACCCCTGTGCTTTCGATGGCACCCCCTGAACCCTTGGGAATCTATCCAGACCTTTAGGAATCACCTAAAACCCATTAGAGCCATTCCCCCAACCTTTAGAGACCACCCCTAAACCCTTGGATCCCTTCCCAGACTCAACTTAAATCCTTCTGAGCATTTGATGGGAGGAGAGCTATAAATTTTTTTATAGACTAATGCTGAGGATGAGACACATACTTTTGGAGAGAGGACTTCTCCAGCTTTCCAACGAGCCAAAGATCACCCAATTTGGAGTTGTGGTTCAAACGTTATGGCCAAATGAAAGTTCACATAAAATCATGACTTTTTGCTCAGGCGTATGTATTACATACGCCCAGCAAATTATTTGATTTGGTCGGTATATATTATATATACACGGCATTTTGGGCCAAATTTGGCCGAGCGTATATAATACATACACCCAGCATAGGTGGCCACCAACACGGGCACCCATCTTCTCAGATTCTCCCTGATTTTCATGAAAATTACTGTGCATAAACTGGGCGTATGTAATTATACGCCTAGTTTAGCTACAGTATCTGTCATTAAATGCTTAAATTTCTTCCATCTGGTTTGACCCTTTGACCATCCCCTTGGTTAAGGTGGGTGTCTTAAGGTTGGTTGCA
This sequence comes from Chloranthus sessilifolius, assembly GCA_021018995.1. Classification (NCBI taxonomy): domain Eukaryota; kingdom Viridiplantae; phylum Streptophyta; class Magnoliopsida; order Chloranthales; family Chloranthaceae; genus Chloranthus; species Chloranthus sessilifolius. The sequence goes on along the minus strand of CM037593.1, from coordinate 54,476,063 downwards.
CCCCCTTTGAGCTTATTGGCAACCCTTAAGTCACCCATGGTCTCACCCCATCATCCGCCATTGAAACCAATTTCCCAAACCCCTAGGACCCTAAAAACCTAGAAAACCTTAATGGAGGATTACCTAATTGCTAAACCAATTAGATCTTAAGTAACCCTCTAACCCACCTCTTCTCTATAAATAGAGAGGCCCCCTTCTTCCCAAAAGGATTGAAAAAATCAAGGTTGAAAAGATTAGGGTGAAAGTTTGAGTTAGGAGAGAGAGAGCCCAAGTGAGAGAAAGTTCTTTTCTTATTTCTTCAACCAGAATTCCAGCATGCTTAGTTCATCCCTTTCAACCCTTTTCAACCATTAGATCACCCCTTGTTAGCCAAGCTTAGTCCCTAGCTTCATCCTACACTTCCTACCTACCGAATCCTAGCATTAGAACCTATTCTTCTACCGTTTAAGCCATTTAAAGCCATCGGAAGCATGTCGAAGTGAAGGTCTTCTACGGTGAAACAAGGGCCTGTGAGCTCCGGCTCACCCCTCTCTTCCTCTACCTTCTTGGTGATTCCTCCGTCCAAGAATTCAAGCCGTTACGCCGCCGAAATTTCGATTTGGCTCAAAGCTTGATAGGACCGTATTGCCTTCGGGCAAGGGGAAGCTCCGCCCATTTATTTTCATTTTTTTTGGCCATAGATAGAGACTGCTACGTGCGGGTTGATCGGGTGCCTAAACCCTTCCCGATCGATAACCAAAGCCCCTACCCTAGAGCCTTTGGCAAAGACCGGTAAATCAGAGTCATATTTAGCACTTCGATGCTCAAAATATTGATTTAAAGGTTTCTCGGGTCACCAAAAGCTCCAGGTGGCGACTCAACATTTTATTCCATCGCGAGTGCATGCCGCGATGGGTCCGAGAGGATCCATGCTCGCACAGATGGCGACTCTGCTGTGGATGTCACCCTAGCGCTTCCCCTCTTGTTGGCCTTTCTTTTTATTTTATTTTTTACTAACCATGGTTGTTTTTTGTTCTAATTTTCTGCTGTTTTTCTTTATTTTTTACTGTTTTTACTAACATACTCACCCCTACAATTCAGTCCTTTAAGTGCCTTAGCCGATTGGCGGGCCTACTTGCGCCTTTAAATTTCAGTTTTTACGATTTTCTCATTTAAGCCGCCTTAGCCGTTTGGCGGGCCTGCTCACATCTGCTTTCCACGTCATTTAAATTTCAATCATTTACAAGCCTTAGCCATTTGGCGGGGCTACGTGTGCTCTTTATTTTAGTCATCATATCCCGCCATTGAACGCCGGCCCGTTGAGGCGGCACGGGCTTGTCATCCCTGACCCGATTTTGGACTTAAATTTACTCCCCTTTAAAAATCTGTAATTAAAAGTGAACCAATAATGTGGGGACATAATCAAATCTATTTTTGTGTATTTTGGATAGTTTTTTAGGGGGTTTAGGCGCAGATATAACTTACCCGATTTCCAGTAAGGCGCCAGCCCTAGTGGTGATGATCCTGAAAAGAACCACCCCTTCCCGTACCTGAGAAGGCGCTTGCGCCGGAGGTATATCTGTTGGGTTGCCAATTCCAATCAAGCCGTAAAACCCGCAATGGTGAGAGCGTAGACAGCCCGAATTCAGCCGTGTATCCCTAGCAAGCGGAAAGGAGGGACCCGATAACATACACAATAGTCCCCGGGAGCATCTCTCCCAGAAAACCAGTCCAAAAGACCCATCTCGGGCTTGCTGTTTACTATCAAAAGAAGCTGACAGAATTGTCTCTGCCAGGCGTATATAATATATACGCCCAGCCAAAATCCCCAGATTTAAGCTAGGCATATATGATATATACGCCCAGCCAAATCTGCTAAGTTTTGGTCAGGTGTATATAATACATACGCCCAGTATATACTAGGTTCAGGCAGCCCGATCTGAGGCCCAATCCACCACCCAAGTTCCCCAATTAGCGGTATTAGTGCCCACAGTAGCCTCCCGCATTCTGTAAAACCCAATATGCCACTGCCCAGTCAAAAGAAGGCGACTTCTCATTGATTTGCTCCGGGGGATCGGGTCGTTTGCGTGGATTCCCTCACCTTCAATAGAACGAAAGGGTTCCCTTTCACTTCTTCCGAAGTGTGTCGGATCCCGCAGTGGGACCTACTAAAGGTGCATATATCACCCAAGACGGAAACTTTTCTAGGGCATCAGATCATCATTCATTTAAAATAGGAGAGATAATTTTCATTTAAAAAATCCAAAAAAAATAAATATATAGAAAAATCAAAAATCCGTATATACGCGCACTTTCGGTGCGACCGTCACTACGGCGACCTCAAACCCAACCCGTAGAGGAAGAACTAGGAAAGTGTTCGGCCCTTACCCAAGGCATCGGTACAACACTCGTCAACAGATCATGTCGAGCGCCGATACATCCCTGCCATCATCCCCATCCCATTCCCATATAGGAGAAGACCCGATCTCCAACACCTTCACCCAAACCCGGTTCGATGTCACGGGTCCATTTGGAGCACCCGTTTTCGCATCCCCCCCATCCCCCGCCCTTACATTTTCCCAACATACCCCCATCTCATCCTCTACTGAAACACCTCATTTCCCAATCGACCCATACATCCCCATCTCCCATCCATACACCCTTACCGCACCCCCCTACTCCCAAAGACCCCATCGGGAACCTCATCCCCCGCCTACCTCCCACACTCCGTCCACCTCATCATCCATGCCTCCTATATCCCATATCCCACTCACCTCATCTCACATACCCTCCACATCACATGGTCCATCCACTTCCCAACAGACCCCCCTATTTACCCAGGTCATGCCCAACTTTGCCCAGGGTGTGACCAGCAACCCACCAACTTCCTTAGCCATACATCCACACCCTCTCCAAGCACAACCATTCATACCCCCCATACCCAGGTCATGCCCAATTTCATCCAACCCCCTACGTCCTTGAATGGGCCATCACCCTCCAATCTCACACCTGAATCCATGCCCTCAATGGAGGACATGAGAAGGGTGTATGCCCTGTGGGCTACCTCTCGGAGTCCAACATTCCAAGCCCCACATCTAGGTCTCCAAAACCTCCATACCCCATTCCCCCATGACCATGCCCAACCACCCATCATTCATACCATCCAAGATCCCTCACCTCAATTCTAGGCCCAAGCCCAAACCCATCAGACCTAAGCCCAGGCCCAAAATCCTCGAGGCCCATGGGACCAAGCCTAAACCCAGGCCCAAGCCCAAAATCCTCAAGGCCCATGAGCCCAAGCCCAAACCCATCAGACCCATACCCAAAACCCTCAAGACCCATGGGCCCAAGCCCAAGACCCATCACCCCGCACCCAATACCAACAGGGCCCATTAGCCCAAAATCATACCAACCCCCACACCCAGGCCCAAAGCCCATCAACCCAAGCTTTCCAAAACCATCAAGCCCAAACCCAAGGCCCATCCACCCACACTCATCAAGGCTCATTCACAAACTCCTTACCCCTTCACCAATACCCTTTATTCACCTACACCCCTTATGCCCCCATCCCGCCTCGAACGAAAAATCTGATCCACCCTATGCCTCAAAACCACGCCTACAGCATCCCACCACATCAACCACACCCCCATCACCCCCAGAATATACACCTAGCTCAGCACATCATTCATCCACAAACCGCTCATCCATTCACTCCCTCCCATCCCCTACAAGCCTTGTGGCCCCACCAGGTCATCCAACCCATCACCCCTGTGTCCAAATAGCGACTCGCCCTCACAGACAATGACCAACAAGACGAGGAGGATGAGATCGATAATAGTAGAGGACTGCCCCCCAGCCCGGGCCCATCACACACCGTGAGCCAAATCAAGGGGAAGCAACCCCAGCTATAGTCTCAAAAGAATCAGAGTAGCTAAAAGAACAGATAGACAGAATACAGAAGCAGTTGATGAAGATGAGAGGGCTAGAACTACATTCGACAGACTTTTCAGACTTGTGTCTGTTCTCAGATGTCCCCCTACCACAGAAATTCAATATGCCGTTATTCGATAAGTATAATGGCACTGGTAACCTCATCGCCCACTTAAAATCTTACTGTGGGGATATGTGTCAGTACGGCAGAGATGAACGGCTCCTCATCAAAGTGTTCCAAAAGAGTCTGACGGGCCCAACACTGAGATGGTTCACATCCCTAGAACCGTCCATGACCAAAACTTGGAAAGATCTGACACACTTATTCCAAGAACAATATGTCTATAACATGGACATAGAGCCAAAGAAGTCAGATCTGGCCCGTTTGAAGCAAAGACATGATGAAACTTTCAGTGCCTACTTAGGGAGGTGGAGGGCATTGGCCGCCTAGGTGACCCACTGGATTTCGGATGATGAGCAAATTGAATTAATAACCAAGGGAGCCCTCCCAGTCATCATGGAATTCCTGGTATATCGATGTGATCCGCTTTTTCTTGATTTGGTTGAAATGCCAACCATTGCGAAAGACAGATTAGAGAGGACGGAGTTGGGAAAGAGCATACAAGGGCTGGGTTACTGAGAACCAAGGGTTGAAAGAAGGTCAGGGGCAGAGGTGCAGAACATCGTTTATCCCCAAGCCAAAACCACCCCGATACAGCTTCAGGCTGCACACCCACCCCCGACCCATTTCGAATAAATGCTAAGGCCGAATAATGGACCGAGGGCCCCATTCACCCAGGAACAGATGAAAGCATGATTCGAACGGGTCTTCACGCCGTTAGGGCAATCATTAAGCATCTTATTGCCAGTATTGCTATAAAAGGGTCTAGTCAATTTACTCCAGCCTCGCCCACCCCCTAATCCGATACCAAGAAACTATGACCCGAACCTGCATTATAACTTCCACCAGGGGCCAGGTTACCCTACGGACCGGTGCTTCCTATTAAAGCACGCAATCTAAGATTTAATAGAGGCGAGGAAAATTGTTCCCCCGCCGCTTACTCAAGGGTAGAACCAGAACATCCATCAAGCCCCTCCACCACCACATCCCAGAGGCCCCAGGCCTAACATCCATTGGGTAGAAGAGGAAGAGGAAGAGTTCGACCCCTCGTATTACATCAGTAGTCAAGAGGAGTTTTCATTTCCCAGGCTGAACGAGGGCGAACCAATTGTATGGGTAATCTAGTCGCTGTATTTAGCTTATTACTTCCCCACCCCGACATACCAAGAGGAACCCCTAGATTTAGGGCAGTATTTTTCCACTCCCGCTCCTACCTATCAAATCTAAACGGGCCTAGCCCTGCCGCAATCATATGCATATCTGCCCCACTCCCAATTTACCCCACAGTACACACCACCTCCCAGTCACCCCACCCCATACGCCATCCCACCATCAGCCACCCCATACACCTCTCCGTCATGCCCAAATCATCCCACGCCATACATAAATCTGCCACCCCCATACTACCCCACCCCGTACACACCTCCAAATCTCTCCACCCAATACACCACTCCGCCATCCCCAAATTATCCCATCCCATACACACGCCCAAACCCAACTACCCAGCATACTACCCCGCCATCCCTAAATCATCTCGCCCAATACACAACTCCACCATCCCCAAATCACCCCCCCCCACGCACAACTTCATCACCCCCAGTTTACCCCGTTTCATCCACGAACCCATCATCGCCCCACCATGCCATCCCATCTACAAATCCTTCATATCAGTACCCCCCTGCTCCATCCGCTACCCCGTCATACCCCTATCACCCCGCACCTCCGATGTTTCCCAGTCACACCCCACCATCCCTTCGCCGTTTTGCCCCCAAGCCAACTCCACCTCCACCCAAACAAACAACCCCTCACCCACTCCCCTTATCACCAGCTCCCAATCACTACTGGTCTTACCACTCTCCGGTAACGCCTGCACAAACCCCCTTCGCACCCTCAAACCCGATCGCGCCAATTCCCGCCAATACCATTACACCCCCTATTGGAGTCAACCTGGTTGGGCCCGAGAATCCAACATACCCGGCCCAATCTGCCCCAGAATCACCATGCACTCCCTTCCTCATCCTGAAACCCGCCTATGACCCGCATCAAGTGCCGTTAAGTTACGAGCTGACGGACATGAATGTTGGTCGCAACCAAGAAGAAACGGTCAAATTTATCACCCGGTCAGGCAGGATTTCTATGCAGTCATAAGCATCAGGGGCCGTAAGAGGAGAAGAGAAGAAGAAAGAGCAGGCCACAGGGAACCCCTTTGAAAAAATGGCTAGAGAGCATGTGTTGGAGACACAGCTCAAGAGGACACCTGCACATATTACTGTCTGGGACTTGTTGATCACGTCCCCACTCCACTTTCAAGCCTTAATGGGAGCACTCAAAGGCGCACATGTTTCCGCCCACGTGACCCCAGACGAGGTAGTAGAAATAATTGGGCAAGTATTGGCCCCAAATGCCATCTCATTCACTGATGCGGATCTGTCGCTCGAAGGGAACAACCACTCTAAGCCCCTGAATATAACAGTGGAAGTAGGGAACCTGGTGGTGCCGTTGGTCTTGATAGACAACGGGTCGGCATTAAACGTATGCCCTCTAAGGATGGCAATCAAAATCGGTGTGAACCCTAACACCTTCCGGCCATCCATAACAAGCGCCAAGGGATTCGACAACACTCAGAGAGAAATCATAGGAGAGGTAGACCTCGACCTGATCATTGAGCCCCAAACCTTCACTGTCCCCTTTCAGGTAATGGACATCAAGTCTACATTTAATCTATTATTGGGCCAGCCGTGGCTGCATGAGATCGGGGCAATACCATCAACTTTACACCAAAAACTTTGATTCATCTCAGGCGGAAGAATCGTCACCATTGTAGGTGAAAGCAGAGAAGACAGGGAGCGGAGCGCTCTGCATATTGAGAATCTGAAAGTGCTTGACATGCCGCACACAGCGGATGACACCGATCTCCATCGATTTGAGTATGACTTCTCAGCCGTTACCCTCGAACTGACTAAAAAAACCCTTGCCAAAACTGGAGGAGGAACGGAGGCAGCCGTGTTCATGCTCCACAAATGGGGCCACCAAAAAGGGAAAGGACTGGGCTCGCGCCTTCAAGGAAGAAGAGACCCCGTCAGGGCCAAGGGGCAGCAAACCAAATTTAGCCTGGGCTACAGGCCCGATGAAGAAGTCAGAGAGACCAAAGAGAAGATAATGGCCGCAGCAGTAGTAGGGCCAGGGGAATCAACCTGGAAGAAGAGCCTCCCGCCCGGTCTCACATCCGCCAAACCTTTGTAAGCGTCGGGGTGGTAAACATTGATCTGAATGGGGAGACAAGGGTAACCCCACACAAGCTTGCTTCCACCCACCCCACTAACCCTTACATCATCCCCCCAGACCTCGAGGTGGACTTGGCAGCCCCCTCCTTATTTGAGGAGGAAATCCCCGGGCCCACCCATCACTCTAGCATTAGCCACTTCGGGCCCTCTCTAACCTTCAAAGACAGGGTCCCGGAGGATCCCTCCATAAACATGCTGAGGGGGGAACTGGAAGAGCCTACTGATGCCATTTCCAACCAAAAGGGTAAAGGCCAAGTAATCAAGCATCTGCCCCAACTCCTCGAGCCGCCAAATGCCGTGAATATGGCAACCGCCTCCAAAAAAAAACAACCTATAAGAAGTGAGGTTAGCCTTGGGACACTCTCTACCTCAGATATATAGAGATCCACTGCCAGGCTAACTTCAAAATTGCAAAAACCATAAAATAGAAAAATACCAATTCCAAAAAATATTGTCCTTTAAAATTCTAATAAAATTGAAAATGATAAGCCGGATACTCAATTTGATGTCGGAAGCCCCACGTTTAATTCTTCCCTAGAGAAACACGAGAAGAGGTAGGAGTCACTAGTCTGGACGAGGAAGGTTGTCGATGAGCTCCCCAATGAGCCCTCAAGCAATTTGCCAATTTTGAGCATGGTCTTACCCCCATCGCCGAAGAGACAGAGGACGCCAATTTGGGCAAATCAAGAGGTCCTTAGAATCACCAAAATCGAATATCGCCATCCCCTCGTGAGAGAAAGGTATGATAGATTCCTCTCGGCCATACCAAGACGTTTTCGCATGGTCGAAAGGAAGACATGCCTGGTCCGGATACCGATTGTTGAGCATGAGTTGCCACCTACCTCGCCAGTTAGTAAGCTAGACGTTCCTAATTCAATGGATGTTGAAAGTCAAAGGACGAGGTCATTAAGCGAAGATGACGCTGGTTTCATGGTATTTGGTACCCAACATGGCAGGCCAATATCGTCCCTCGCTTCAAAGAAGGATGGAAGGTTCAATGTATTGATTTCGAAATCTCAACAAGGCAAGCCTCTATGACTTCCATTACCCCACATCGATATCTTGGTCGATAACACCGCTAAGCACGGATGCTTTCTTTCATGGACGGGTTCGTGCCACAATCAGGGACAGAAGATAGGCCGACCGAGAGAAGACCACGCTGCTCATCACTCCCTCGGGAACCTTCTGCCAAGGTTATGTGCCATTCGTCAAGAATGCCGGGCAACCTACTAGAGAGCAAATGACGGCCCTATTCCACACACATGATGCACCGAGAGATCGGCGGTATGTCGATGATATGATTGCTAAATCACCCAAAAGGGAGGACTCACTTGGTAAACCTTCGGTCGCTCGAGAGGTTGAGAAAGTACATGTGCGTTGAATTGGCGTAAAAGTAGCACATTCGACGCTATGTCGAAAACTATTGGGTTTTATTGTCGTGAGAGAGGCATCGAGTTCGATCCTGGACCAAGATCAAGGCCATCAACCGATGCCACCATCTACAGAGAAAGAGGTTTAGGCTTTTTAGGCATCTAGACATCACCCATCCATCATAGCTTAACTTCGATATGTGCACCAATCTTCAAACTACTAAGAGCGGACTCACCAGCTCAGTGGAATGATGACTGTGAACCTGCATCTGACAAGATCCAGGGGTACCTCCTAAATCCTCCAGTATTGGTACCACTGCACTGTAGGACTCTCGATAATGTACCTGTCCATGATGTAGTTTTCCATAATGTGTTAGGGCCAGCATGATGACAGAAGAAGAGAGCAGCCATCTACTACTCCGAGCAAGAAGTTCACTAATGACATGAGACCGCCATTTCATCTCGAGAAAGCATGCCTACGCTGTGTGGGCTACCAAAGACTCGACACTACTCGTTATCCCAAGCCATCTACTTAGTACGGATGGATCCTGCTCCATTCTCGAGAAACCCCGCTTCTCACCGCCAATCATATTTACAATGGCAACTTTTTATCCGAATTTGACATCACGATATCACCGTACTGAAATCGCATCAAGGGACAACATCATCTTGCCGAGAACCTCTACCGACTATGAGCCTCTAAGGACTGAATTTCCTCGATGAGGACATCCCGCTCAAGTAAGATGATATAGAAGGCTGTAAGAATCATGGGTAATGCACTTGACCGGCATCGCATGTCGAAGGCCAAGGAGTTGGTGCCATCCTATTTCACCAAGAGGATCCCATGTACCCATTTCCATCAGCCTCAACTTCGCACTAACAATATGGCTCAGGGTATGAAGCTTTAAGCTGCTTACTACAAGGGCCTCGATCCGAATGTAACTCACCTTCGAAGTTTTGTGATTCACGCTAATCATATGTCGCATTTAATAATGGTGATCGAAGATGAAAGATGAGAAACTGATCCCATCATGAACACCGAGGATCTAATAGCTTGCTTCCAAGATGTGACTTTTCATACACCTCTCTGATATGAATCGCTTTATCGGACGATTAGCAACTTTGGCGCCAATGATTGAAATTCTATGAAGGAGAGATGAAGCGATCATGATCATAGAAGAGGGAATGAGCCGCCTTCTCGCCTCCGTAGATTGAGGAACCCATAAAGCCCTCGATGATGAGCCACCTTGTTCTCGCGATCATCAAGAATTTCCTCAGACCCTAACTTTCCTAGAGGGTACATCCAAGACAATAACCAACTATCATCAACGCTTAGCAGGTTACGCCATCATTATGACGAATGCCCTTATGTTTATCATACAACATCTTTACTCGTGCTTCACCGAAAGTGAAGCTGTCAGATTATGAAAGAAATCCATGAGGGAGTATGCGAGCCCAGTAAGTCAAGGGCCACATGCTCGCTAAGAAAATTCTGACAGGGATACTTTGACCACCATGGAATCGATTGTTACAAAATATGTTCAAAAATGCTACAAGTGTCAAGAACACTCCAGCTTTGATACACGCCTCCCCGCCATTGATCTTCAATCGCATGACCACCCCTTGGCCATTTGCCACTGGGCCTCTGTTATCGTTTCATCGATTAATCCAAAGCATCAAACTGACATCTTCATCCCTCGCCGCCATTGAATACTTCACCAAGTGGGTAGACAGTATCCATATGCCAATATCATGGCCATTCACACGTTGAGGTTTTCAAGACATTAATATTGTGCCGATTTGAGTACCCAATCTAAGATATCATTATCACCACAACGGCATCTATGGAATACAAATCCAGACTTCGCGAGCAAGTAAGATCAAGCACCATCGTCATCCTTACCAACAGGGCCTCAAAACTAGTCAAGAAGGCAACAAATATCCGAAGATCCCATTGGAGAAGATGGTCATCACATGAGATTGAGGAGCAGTTACCCTTCGCACTTTGGGCCTATAGAACGCCTCAATCCCACTCACTGCTTGTAGGGCAACACCATTCTCCCTTGTGTATGGAACCGAGGCCGCCCTCCCAGGTGGAGGTTGAAGTACCTCACTTCAATCCTCATGGAATCCATCACCAAGGGAGAGAGAGAAAGATCCCACTTTGATCAATTTGAACTTATCGGACTTAAAAGAGACTCCTAGCCTTATGATGCCACACACTCAAGTTTACTATGTGGAGAATCACGCCGCCATAATAAACGTGTCCGCAATGAGATCTAAAGGTAGTGAGACACCTCAGGTTGAAAGAAGATCTTCCCATCCCTCCATGCCGATCCAAGAGGAAAGTTTAGTCGAAGCCTAGGAAGGACCATACGCCATCGAGAAGTGTTGCCTGATACGCCATCCGCCGCCACCATGGATCTGAGATCATCTCCGAGCCCATCAATAGACACGTCTCGACACCCACTAGAGTTATCATGATAAGGTAAGTATTGAAATGGAGGAACGCTTAAGGGTATAGAAGAAACCACTAAGCACAACGAATCAAAATGCATCCCTAAAATGATGAAAACCTTTTGGAAACTCCAAGCCATAGCAGAAGCCTTTTTTCTAAAATGCTAACCCTACCCCACCCCAAAAAAAAATACATACGCATATATACCACAAAAAGAGAGAGGACGAAAGAATACAGAGTGACAGTTACAATAAAACCCGCCCCGAGAAAAGTAAAATCAAAAGAAAGAGGAGGATAAAGATGGATGTATGTAGAAAACTCGGAAGAATCCCTAAAAATCAAGCCTAGTAAAACCCTTCCCAATCTCAAGATTAACCCGAGGCTTGAAGCTACAAAAAGCTTTATCAATTCCGCAAAGGGCCATGTCGGTCATAACATTCGCTCACCCATCGACTGACACCGTAACTTCATTATGTAAAAAACCCTCACTGAGGAGAAAAAATTTCAAAAAGATCAATAGACTAAAAGAAGTATAAAAGCTCCTCACACTGCTAGAAAAAAAAAATCCTAACCCATTCTGAAAAACTTCGATAAACGTGAAGGAGGAAAATTTCAAAAGATAAATGCCTTTCCTATAAAAGCTCACACTAGTTGGAGAAAAGCAAAAGATAATGGCTTTCCTATAAAACCCAAGGACCGCAAAAAAAATTTCAAAAAAGATAATAGATTTTCCTTTCCACATAAAAAAAAGCCTCACCCTCGTGTAGAGAAATTGAAAAAGAAAAAGATAATAGATTTTCAAAGCCGTAAAAAACCCACGCCCATGTAGACGTATGGAAAGAAAAATTTGAAACACCAAAAAATATGCGTATATATGTGTATAGATGTATTTCATTTCTTTCTGCTAAAGCATCACGATGAAGTGTCACGCCCCAAAAGATAAATAACATGACACACTTTCTATCCTTTCGCATGTAAGTATAAACAAACAAAAGGAAAGAAAACCCAAAAAAGGAGATCTTATTACAGGAGGGCATCACTCTTCAGGGGTATATGATCTATGGTATGAGAATGTGTCAGGGGAACCACGCCTTCAAAGTGATCTGGCCATGTTAAGAAGAGAGTCCTCAATACGCATAATCACCAACCACCCATGAAGACTTCTGCCAGACATCTGCTAAGCTTTTTTAGAGACCAAGGAGACCTGGGCCAAAAGCCCAATCAAACGAAGAACTCTTTACTGTCAGAAAGGGCCTCTCATCCACGCATCTCTCGCCTCTCCTTCCCAAAGCCTCCGGCCAAAGCCAGCCTCCCAGAAGAGACTCAATCCTAGTCACAGCCATTTCTACTTGAATGGCCATAGTCCCTGCCTCATCGTGATCTATCAAACTGGTTGAGAGCGTAAGTTCTCAGATGCCCAAACCTCAGAATCAAGAGAGAGGGTTTCCCAACCAAGCTACACATATGCGCTGATTACAGGGTCTCCCAGGGCTGCTATAGCGATCCAGTCACCGAGAGAACCTCGAGAGAATATTAGGAAACAATAAGGGCGGCTCTAATGCATCGCACGCGGTTGGGTATATCCAAATTGACGAAGCACCCGAGATGGGAAATAGTAGGTACTACCAGTCAACCCCAAAAGTGTGATACCCTCACAATCTCGAGAGCGGACAATCGGAAAGGTGCCGTCCAACCAGGGAACTTGCCAGATCAACTCCGCATCAGATAGCCACAGGCTCAGTTCTTTGATGCTCCCATGGGGCAGCCTCGAGCAGCATGTCAGAAAGCCCCGAGCCACATCCCCTCTTACCAAACAGAATCTCAGCACAGGCCCCATGATAGCCAAAGGCTCTCCTAGCCAAATTTGAATGAGGAGTGGACTCCCGCGAAGAATCCCAACCCTGCCCGAGGCCGAGGCATCCAGGCCCCGATACATCTCAGCCAAGACTAGGTGCACCAGTGAATGGCCTCCCTCCAATTCGGTCAAAACATCGCATAACCCGAGGGAAAATGTCTCGCCCCCAGTAAAGAAGAGAATTTCCGATAGCAAATAAAGGGTAAAAGCCTTCACATTAAAAGGATCCCAGACCGACAACTTTCGGAGACTCGAGTCACCAAAAAGTTCTCTCAGGAATTTCTCCGAGCACCTAGTGGGCCCGCCGGCGAAGCCCTTCTCATACCCACCCTTTTTCAAACCAAGAACCGCGTAGACCGCCTTTGCATACCCCGATTTAGGCACCACTTTGGCAAGCCCCCGATGCATCCTCAAGTCGGTAATAGAAGCTAGCTCCTCCAAGGTTGGGGTGAGCTCCCCGGACCCGAATCTGAAGACATGAGCCCTATGGTCCCATGACGCCGAAGCCGCCTATAGGAGGTCGGGAAATAAAGGAACAGCAAGGAGAGAGGAAAGGCGGGATAACCCGAGGTGATCCAGAACAGCGAGCTCGCCCTCAGTCAAGCTAGCACACCACTTTTTCAAAAAACTGGGCCCCGAGTCCAAATAGGGAAGTACACTAACCCCATCCCCCGTATGAGAATTTGGGCCAGGAAGCGGGTCCATAGACATACAAAGATGCCCTATATAAAGCTCAGTCAATGTAGGGAGATGGACCCGCTTGTCAAAGAAAAAAGGAAAGAGAGAGAATAGAAAGAAAAAGGAGGGGCAAAAAGGCAAAGCCCGAGTGAATAGTGAGGCAAAGAGGGCTGGGTGCGGATTATAAGGAACCTGTCGAGCACCAGTTATATGGGGCGTATATAATATATACGCCAAGGCCAAATTTCAAATTTTTAGCCAGGCATATATATTATATACGCCAGGGTAACATGGCAAATGTTTTGCCAGGCGTATATATTATATACGCCAAGGCAAAATTTTAAACTTTTTGCCTGGCATATATAATATATACGCCCACTTGAAGAAGCAGGGCCACGTGGCTTCTCCTCACATCGGGCCATGCTCTTTTTTTATTTTTTCTTCCCCAAGGGAGGGACGGGTGTCGCTCAGTCTACTTTTTCTCCCTAGGCAGCCCACAGGCGGGCACGCTCACACACCCATGGGAAGCCCTCGGATGACGTGGTGCCCATGGGACATATGCGGGTAATCACACGCGAGCTCCCCCCCATCATTGGAGGGGCTCTGGCCCGCTTCATGCCAAACAAAAAAAAAACCATATAGGCAGAGAAACAAACAAACGGAGCACTCATATAAACCATAAAAGTTGTGAGACCATCCAAAAAAAAATTAAAAGAAAATTATTACATATTCCCCAATATTCCAAAATGTAAACTGTTTCACTATTTCAAATTTTAAGAAAATGAATTAATCCTGGACAGCCCCCTTTGACTTCTTCCGACGTCGGGTCGCGCTTTGAAAGGTACGGGTCTCCCCCACCCGAGTCCACGCCTGAGAGATGCGGCCAAGCAGAGAGCACGACTCCTTTTCACAAGCACGCTGCATAAGCACACGAAGGGCCATCAGTTAGGGAAACAAGCATAAAGTAAATATGAGGATGACTAGATGCGGTCAATATGAGGATGACTATATGCGATCAATTTACGGCCGACTCATAATCTTGCAGCAAAAAGATGAAGAGAGAGGATCAGTCACACAGGCTATCAGCATAATCCAAGAAAACAGAAGAGCAAGGTAACAAGGGGGAGATTACCCCAGGGATCAGCTCAGGGGGTGGAATCCAAATAGCTTCAGCAGATATGCGTGCCTTCTAAGCCACATCGGCACACATACATGACAGAAAGGCATCATCCAAGCGCTTAAAGGTCCCCTAGACCTCAGTTGGTGAACTGCCAGAAGCACCAGCGTCGGAAGGGTCGAAAGGTCCTGCACCAGTAGCCTCACCAGGAACAGCTGCCTCATCCCCCTCATCTGAATCGTCATCCTATCCAAACTATAGAGAGAAACAGTCTTCGTTCAAATAGCAGGGCAATTAAGGTAATCATATGGAAGGCTGCTAATAGAAAGAGGAAAGAACATTACCTGAGATCACGGACCACCAAATTGGCGCCAGGCACGAATCGGGGCAGCAAAGAACGATAGGGCAGAGACTCGTACCACATCTGATATCCCCCAAGAAAGAGAAGGTCATCAATAGGGACCCCGTGGTGGAGGAAGCGAGCGAAAAGCATCTCAATAGAACCCTCAGGAGCCAATACATCAGCTGGAGGAGCTTGGGGCACGACAAAAAGAGGTCAATACTGGTGAATCACCCTCTCTCCTAAGTAATAGGCCCTAGCCCAGGACCCATAGAAGAAAATAATGCACCGATCTAACAAAAGGCGAGAAGGGCCTACTGCAGCCAGATTCCAAAAGGGGGATCCAACGTAGGGATCAAGGATGACCTGCTTAACACAAAAGAGGAGAGATTTATATATTTGGCCAGAACTCACAGTATAAGAGCCATCAAATTTGCAAAGAGAGAAATTTTTATACTTGCTCATGGATCAGCAGATCAAACTGAGAGTGCAACCCTAACTCCAGGTGCTTCATACCTATGTCTTGGCGGCGGTTTGCATGCCAATTGTTCATAAGGGGGAACGTAGGAACTTCCGAGAGAAGTAGAGGGCGACCAGGTTGGAAATGCAGATACCCCCATACCTAAGAAAGCAAGCAGATAATACCTGAGAAAGAAAGCAGATAAAAATAGATATGCAAAAAAAGGGGGGACGAATTGACACCAAAGGATAAAATACCTCAAGTGCAGGCCAGAAGCCCACAACAGAGCTGGAGTCCCCAAGAACGGCCCGCTCCAAGCTGGACATGAGCACCGCATAACCAGCACCTCCCCAATCAAACCGATGTGCAGTGTCCCAGTTCACCATAAGACTGAGTAGGGACAATGAGACCCGCCCTCCACTGGTATTTGAAAGGAGAGTCTTGCCCAGGAGGAACAGCAGAGAAATGCGGGCCAACATCAGTGCATGCTCTGGCTCGAGGTAAATGGCCGCATCAGGTTGGCCCAGGTCCTCTAACTCGTGAGGCTCGAACAAACCAACCAGCCAAGATAACTTGACCTCGAAACCACGAACGTTCCCGGAGGTTAGGTAGGCCCCTATCAGCCGAATCACCTCCTCCCTATCAGGTGTATGGGCAGGTATCACTGGCACCCCTCCAACACAAACCCCAGTAATCATGGACCAGTCCACGGACGTGAGGGTCTTCTCAGCCATGGCCATATGAAATGTCATGGTCTCAGGGCGGAAGCGCTCTATCAAGGCCTTCAGATAGGTCGTGTCAGCCCTCACAGCGGGGCATGAAATGAAGTCCCCAAAACCAGCTTTGGCGAGCAGGTCCTTCACCACCTGGGGGAGATAAAGTATGAGGCGCTGGAGGTCGAACCAGCCACCCCGGAACATAATGTGGGGCAAAGGCTGTAAACAAAGGCATCGGTCAAGTAGGAGCAAAGTGGTATAATGAAGGCATCAAAGGAAAAGACAAAGGGCTCATCTGTTTACGTGGCCAGCGATCCCAAAGTTGGAAATATGGGTATGCTGACAATGCAGAAGGCCTGTGCG
This sequence comes from Chloranthus sessilifolius, assembly GCA_021018995.1. NCBI lineage: Eukaryota > Viridiplantae > Streptophyta > Magnoliopsida > Chloranthales > Chloranthaceae > Chloranthus > Chloranthus sessilifolius. Next base: position 54,459,392 of record CM037593.1, on the reverse strand, counting down.
GGCGGCTTCAACTTGCATTTCGTACCAAGGTTGGGAGGAGCGTTGTGAAACAATGAACTATTCCCCGTGAGGACCATAGGCCATCTCAGGTCCCTCCTGTGGACCCTGCCCTTCGTTTCCGGACATCTGAAAATATGGAACACATCGGTATAAGAAAGGGCTGCTAAAAAAAAAAAAGAGAAAGAGGGAGAATAACAAAAAAAATGCACTAATCCATAAAAAAGAAAAAAATGATAAATGATAAATGATGAATGAAGAATGAATGATGATGAATAATGAGGAAAATGAAAAAAGAGAGGGGAGCATAGAAATAAGGAATCACATATACCTGAAGAAAAAAAATGCACTACAAAAAAGAACATCAAGTATTTCAAACCCAAAAAAAAAGGAGAGAGAAGGAGAAAAGTAACAAAAATGCAAAAAATATATATATAATAATATATGTGCACTAATCCATCACAAAAAAAAAATAAAACAAACAAAAAAACAAACAAAAACAACAAACAAATGAGAACCAAGATGATGATGGGTGATGAACAGTGATGATACATATAATCATAATTGATGAGATAATAAATATAAAAAAAAACAAACACAAAAAAGAGAGGCATCACATATAATAAAAAAAAGAGACATCACATATAATAAAAAAAAAGGCATTACATATGATAAAAAATAAAAAAAAGAGAAAGAGAGAAACAACAAAACAACAAAAAAGAAGCATAGGCCTAAGGAACCACATATAATAAAAAGAAAAAACAAAAAAGAAGCATAGGCCTAAGGAGCCACATATAATAAAAAAATAAAAAATAAAAAATAAAAAAGAAGAGCGTAGGCATGAGGATCACATATACCAAAATATATATATATATATATATATATATATATATATATATACATCTTTCAAAAAAAAGAAAGAGAAGGAGCATCAAGCATCTCCAAAAAAAATACAAAACAAAAAAAAACAACACAACATTATCAAAATTCAAAGGAAAAATCGATGATTACCTTCAATGGGAAATAGATCCAAAATCGGCAGAGAATAAACGTCTTTTGATCCGCACACGCAACTCCCGGTAATAGAACTCAAGAAAAATCAAATGCCAAAACCCTAAGGGGCTGTCCCGGACTTGAGAAAGAAGGAGGGAAGAAGATAGAGTTTGAAAGAGGGGGTCTCTTTTGTGCTCGGGCTCGGGCAATTTTAAAACTACCAATTTTGGTCAGGCGTATATAATATATACGCCCAGCCATTTTTTGCTGCAGATTGGCTGGGCGTATATACTATATATGCCTGACCAAAATCGACAGTTTTAAAACTGCCCAGCCATTTTTTCGGCCCCCTTGTATGCTACGGACCAACGGACCCCCTTGTATGCTACGGACCAAGGTCCGGTCCCTCTTAGAAGCCCACATACCATCAAGCGATGGTGCGGACATCCCCAACGGCCCTTCGAGCTCTCTTCGATTGGCCCAAAGGGACCATGCCATAATAAACGGATCTAGATACGTAAGCACCCGCTGAGTTCTCCATAAAATCATAAAATCAAAAAAAAAGAGAAAAAAGAAAATGCTGAAATATGACACCAGTTCCCAAGGGAGCGTCGCAACGACTGATTACCCCCTTCCAAGAGCCATGTTAAATCAATTCAGAATGATTGGGTTCACCCGAAAACTCTCAGACCCTATTTTACGAGGACACCCGTACACGATCCTGAGGAGATAATTTTACCCATCTCGGTCACTTTGTTCCTAAAACATTCCCAGTGAGGACGACGGCGGGCAAATGAACTCATCCATCACCGGTCACTCCTGAGAACGTACACCTAGCCCAAGATCTTCCCCAGCAGAAGTCGAGACCTGATCCGGCAAGCAAACCAAGAACCTATCACCGGAATGTGCACGTCCTCAAGGCGTGTCAACATGACAAGTTGATTCGCCTAAGGATACGTGCAGAAATAAAAATAGTTTGAGTGTGCTCAAAGTCTCGAACTGACATGTAAGAAAAAAAAAAGAGAAAAAGAAAAAGGAAAAAGAGAGGAAATAGCAACCTTTTGTTATGAAGTAAAAATCCTGAGTAGGTTGACCCCACCTTCCAAGCGTTAGCTCTGATGATCCACCTTCGGATCTATGTTGACCAAGAGTATACCCGAATTTAGACCATTCAAAAAGTCTATTGTCAATTGAAACTGACCTGTCAAAAATAAAATTACAACCAGCCAAACTATGTGCAAACATACAGATCGAAGGGCTCATTCCCTTTTATTTCCTTTTACACAGGCTTAAAACCTGTATAGGCACGGTGTCCCTGTTGAATGTACGCACTTGCATCTGGGTATCCGCAAGATGGTCGTTTATCCTCGTAAATTGTACCTTAGGGTCGAGGCTTTCGTTCGCGCCTATTTGTCGCTTATCACCCCTGATGGGTGTCTGTCTGTGCATAGTTAGTAAGATGTGATTTCATTAGGGACGAAGGCTAGAATTGACCATCTATTTCGATGGATGTTTGATTCTAGCCCGATCCTTTTTAGCTGTCTCAAGTTAAGGCACTCTGGTTCCTGTGAATCAGGAGCACCTCGCCACCGGAACGAGCACATCCCTAAGGTGCACCCATCCCCGGCGGAGCGCACGCATTCTTAAAGCGTATCAACTGACATTTGATCCACTTAAAGAGTTGTGCAAGAATAAAATTGCCAGAGGTCCTTGAGCTTCGCTTAGAGGCCTCAAAATAAAAGAAAATTCAAAAAAAAACATAAAAAAATTTATTTTGAAAATGGGCATGCATTCCCAAGAAGTGTTGCGACATCAATATTCGCTCCACTCGGGTAAATCATGCTAAAGCAACCTCGAGGTTGATGGGTTCACCCAGAAACTCTGAGCCTTACCTGGGTAAGGGCACCCGTGACCAATCCAATGGAGCTGTCAATGCCCCATAAGATTGGACACATTGTTTAGACCTTCGCTTTGTGTACTTCACATCGATTCTGAAGCATAGATCGATCACCCCATTTCATGGAGCTGTCTGGTTCAGATTAATACTCAACATCACAAATCTATAATTTCCCTCAAGAAGTGGACGATATCCCGGCTAGCGGGCTTACACTTTTTGTGATCATCGCAGTTATGCCCAGTAATGTCGCAATGCACTTGGGGACTGTTAGCTTTGAGGTACGGACGATATCCCGAAATGAGAGGGCTTACGTATACTCACCATCACCATGAATGTTTGAGAGTTGAGTTGAACCAGGCGTACCCATCAAACGTGCCTTGGACCTCTTCGGATGTCTCTTATCTTTGGCATCCGATCATTAGTGATCGAATACCAAAGAGGGGCATCTGTAGACACCCAAATTCGGCCCAAGGCCCGATCAGTCTATGCTCTGAGAGAGATGTACCCATGTGCTTCCGATGGCACCCCCTGAACCCTTGAGAATCTATCCAGACCTTTAGGAATCACCTAAAACCCATTAGAGCCATTCTCCCAACCTTTAGAGACCACCCCTAAACCCTAGGATCCCTTCCCAGACTCAACTTAAACCCTTCTGAGCATTTGATGGGAGGAGAGCTATAACTTTTTTTTACAGACCACTGCTAAGGATGAGACACATACCTTTGGAGAGAGGACTTCTCCAGCTTTCCAACGAGCTAAAGATCACCCAATTTGGAGTTGTGGTTCAAATGTTATGCCCAAATGAAGGTTTACATAAAATCATGACTTTTTGCTCAGGCGTATGTATTACATACGCCCAGCAAATTTGGCCCCAGTTTGGTCAGGCGTATGTATTATGTACTCCTAGCATTTTTGGGCCAAATTTGGCCGGGTGTATATAATACATACGCCCAGCATATGTGTCCACCAACACGGGCACCCATCTTCTCAGATTCCCCCTGATTTTCATGAAAATTACTATGCATAAACTAGGCGTATGTAATATATACGCCCAGTTTAGCTACAGTATCTATCATTAAATACTCGAATTTCCTCCATCTGGTTTGCCCTTTGACCATCCCCTTGGTTAAGGTGGGTGTCTTAAGGTTGGTTGCACCCCCTTTGAGCTTATTGGCAACCCTTAAGTCACCCATGGTCTCACCCCATCATCCGCCATTGAAACCAATTTCCCAAACTCCTAGGACCCTAAAAACCTAGAAAACCTTAGATGGAGGATTACCTAATTGCTAAACCAATTATCTCTTAAGTAACCCTCTAACTCACCTCTTCTCTATAAATAGAAAGGCCCCCTCTTCCCAAAAGGATTGAAAAAATCAAGGTTGAAAAGATTAGGGTGAAAGTTTGAGTTAGGAGAGAGAGAGCCCTAGTGAGAGAAAGTTCTTTTTTTATTTCTTCAACCAGAATTCCAGCATGCTTAGTTCATCCCTTTCTACCCTTTTCAACCATTAGATCACCCCTTGTTAGCCAAGCTTAGTCCCTAGCTTCATCCTACACTTCCTATCTACCGAATCCTAACATTAGAACCTATACTTCTACCGTTTAAGCCATTTAAAGCCATCGGAAGCACGCTGAAGCTAAGGTCTTCTATGGTGCAACAAGGGCCCGTGAGCTCCGGCTCACCCCTCTCTTCCTCTACCGTCTTGGTGATTCCTCCGTCCAAGGATTCAAGCCGTTACGCCGCCAAAATTTTGGTTTGGCTCAAAGTTTGATAGGACCGTATTGCCTTCGGGCAAGGGGAAGCTCCACCCATTTATTTTCATTTTTTTTTGCCATAGATAGAGACCGCTACGTGCGGGTTGATCGGGTGCCTAAACCCTTCCCGTTCGATAACCGAAGCCCCTACCCTAGAGCCTTTGGCAAAGACCAGTAAATCAGAGTTATATTTAACACTTCGATGCTCAAAATATTGATTTAAAGGTTTCCCGGGTCACCAAAAGCTCCAGGTGGCGACTCTACATTTTATTCCATCGCGAGTGCATCGCCATGACGGGTCCGAGAGGATCCATGCTCGCACAATAAGGTAGCAAACAACAAGGAGGTGAAGATGGGAGGTGTGTCAGAAAAGGCAGGTGGTTCCATCTTCCTATTTTTCTTTTTCTTCTTTCTGTTCCTTTTCTTTTCTTCCTTCGCCAAAATCTTCTGTACTTCCTCGTACTAGTCCCACAGGAACTGCATAGGATCTGGTTTTGGTGGTGGTGGTGGTGATGGTGGGTCCTCCCATACAGGAAAGAACTTTATTGGGTTATAGTTGGTTTTATTGTCTGTCATGGGTAGAAATGGGATGGTAGGGACAAGAGAGAATGATTTCTTTAAGGATGGACTGATCCTATATTTGAAGTGCTTGGATGGTGGAATAGGAATCGTTGTTTTAAATTTTCTCATCCTTTTGAGCTTAATTGTCATAATGATTTTACAATAGGTTGGTTGGCAATAAATTAGACGTCAGCTGAGATAAATATAAAACGTCGAACGATTTATTATGTGTGATGATATCGACGAGTACATATGATGGGTAATAATTATTTTCATAGGGTGATATCTACTAGCATATGTATGACTTCTTATTTTGATGTTTTTAACTTTATATAATTTTTATTTTAGAAAGCAGGGAGAGAAACAAATTTGAGTTTCAAAATTCTATGGTCGACAGAAGTTAGAAACTTTTTATTCACTGCTTCGAATAAACCTGCAAAAGGTTAAGAAGAGATCAAATAAAATAAAAATATAAAGAAATATAAAAAGACAAAGATAAATATTGGTTTCTACAAGAATAAACATATTAGATAAAAATAAATAAAAATAAAAGATAAATTTCGCTTCCCTGATAGCAGCGCCAAAAACTTGACTTGCTTCTTATTATGTATTATATATATATTAAATTCAAGTCTTAACCTACTGTAAGCACACAATGGAAATTATAGTACTAGCATAGGATCGTTCCCACGAGGAAGTTCCACTATGTTAAAAAGCCAAAAAAACCACTGCTTTAAACAGTGATTTTTTCAAAAAAAGACAATGGTTTTTTTTCAAAAAACTACTACCCTAAACAGTTGTAAAAAAAAAGGAGTGATTTTTTTTACCATTATACAAAACAGTGGTTTATGAACTTCAACAACGACTACGCTTAACAGTCATAGAAAAAACACCACTGCTTTGAGCAGTGGTTTTTTTATGCAAAATTGTTTTGAAAAAAATACTTTTTTTTTTTTTTAAATTACGTCGACGATTTTTTATGCAAATTTTTTATGCTTTTTTTAATGCAATTTTTTTACGTTTTTTTTTAATGCAATTTTTTAATATATTTTTTAATGTTTTTTTTAATACAATTTTTTTAATAATTTTTTTTAATGCTTTTAAAAAAACTATATAAAGAAAAAAAATTATTAATCTAATATTTAAACACATCCATTCAACTCAAATGCAAATTATGCAATGCCATTAATAAAAAAATAAATTTCCAATTCTTTTATTCAAATAAAAGATTGCATCTCAACCTATGATTCAACATTTCAAATCAGCCAAACATTTTAAACTCTAAGGAGCCCATGGCCCATTTTCAAAATAAAAGAAAAAAAATATAAATTTGATTCGCCTCTCTTGCCAAGTGTCTCCGTCCCCTAGTGATCCATTTGGGGTGAGCTTCAAATCAAAAAGCTTCTCCTGAAATAATAAAAACAAAATTAATTCTATTAGTAGAAAATATAAAAAAATATAACAAAATATATTTCAAGTTAAAATGATGACTTTAATGAACAAAATAGGCCAAATTAAAGGCTCAACAAAATAGTACGCAACAAAATAGGCGAACCTAAACCCTAACTTAACTGCGAATACTGCAACTGCAGCTTCAAGTACGATTCTCTGCATCTCAAGCTCAGATCATACACTTCCCGTTTATATACCAATTGATTAGCTGTCCGAATAAAACAACAAATTTCCTATTAAACCTTGAAGAATATCCCTAAAACTGTTCTCCTAGTAAAGAAAGAGCTTATAAAAACCAATTTGTTCATAAGATCAAACAAAATGTCATCATCTGCAGAACAAATACAATGCAATAAACAAGCATTTCTTAAACAATCAGCAGTTTTTATTAAAAAAAAATCATAAATTTGACAAAGAACATGCAAATGAGATCAAGAAACTTATTTCCCTGAAATTTATAACATTAAAATTAATTAAATACCTGCTGAAAATGAGTGGAAAAGCCAACGATCTGAAGCAAGAAAGAGGGAGAGAGAGGCGGGAGATCTAGATCCAGAGAGCAAGAAGAACTCTCCACATATGGCAGCCTGCAGTGCCATGGATTTTATAGATGATTACAAGTGCCACATTAGGATACTTGCCAATTGAATTTGGGAGAGTAGGGGGTGGTGCATGGTTCGATTAATATACCTGTAACAAGTGTCGGACAACAGAGACTTGTCTACTAACAACGGCTGCCACAAGTGCACTGCAATCAACATTTGTATGCAGAGATGGCTTAAAGGATCTCAGCAGCACTCGATCACTCGCATTGGCATCCACCCCACACTTCACAAACAATTAAATAATTTATCTCCATTATTCTTTCTTTTTTAAATAAAACAATATACCTGATACTTTATTGCACAAATTTCGTTTTCGTAATTTTTGGTGGGGGTCCTTTCTTACATTTCCGATTAATTACGATACCTTTCGAAAAAAATTCAGAAAAGTTCCATAGATTAAAAATATATATTTAATATTTTTTTGAAAAAATTACTATAATATATACTAAATTACTAACATATTTAAACAAATAAAAAAAAATTTAAAAATTGAGTTAATAGATCCACCAAAGCGGGTAGCCTTAACCATGTGTAACAAGAAGCCCGATGATTGCTCCCGTCCCTAGCAGGAGAGATGCCAATCGTCTCTGCTTTTAACGAACACGACGACACTATTACCCTATTATCTTATAAAGGCGGTGTGACTTTTCATATTAGACGATGTAGGACTAAAAAACGTAGGGGTGGCTGACAACAATAAATGTGTTACACTAGATATCATCAACTGCCACTTGTCATCACCTCTTACCTTCATGAGGGTGTCAACGACATCGACGAAGCCTCTGCAGCTAGCAAAAACGAGTGCGTGAGCAGCAACGTGTGGCCTAACCAGGTCCGAGCCCATGAGCAACTCGGCGAGTCTGGCTCGTCCATGTCAAATCGCTTCTAACATAGCCTCCTCGCAAGCAGGCTGAGATGCTCCACCTCTTATGAGTATCTCCACGTGTCCTTCCCTCACAGCAAAATGAGAATCTTGCAACCCGGATATATTCCGATTGCCCATATAATTTATCTGAATCCTGCAGTTTCAATTCAACTCTTAGATGAAATTTCTGAGGCTGAGATCTTTAAATTGAAATAAAAAAGGATCCAAATTTCATACCATAGTAATGATGATGATCAAAGTACATATTCGATTAGCCGTAAACATGAGGTGACAGCTGAGTTCTGTGTGATTGTCAGAGCATTCTAGTTGATAATAATAGCTCCCCATTGCTTAGAGCATAGGTATCAACTGAGTCATCAAACTGATGAGTGACAAAAAGGTGGTGAAAATTAATAAAAATTAAGATATGTTCAACTTTAGTAGCCGACTGATTTACAGTTAATTTCTACAACATTATCTCATATAATTTAGAGGATTTGTTAGCTTATTTTAGCTAACTCCCATCACATCTTACAAAATTTTAACATTTGTGTTACAAATGTGTAGGACATTTTTGGCAATAATTTTGAACTAAATAAATCAAACAGAGAGAAAGGCTTGAGGAAGGCTCCTTATTAACTATTTCAAAACATTAATTTAAAACTAAATAACTGCATGTAATGAGTTGGAGAATCCGTAGGTGATAAAAGCCAATACAAATACTGTGGTCCTGGGACCTAAACTGTTGTAATAATATATATATATATATATATATATATATATATGTGTGTGTGTGTGTGTGTGTGTGGCTTGTAGGAATGATAAGAATCAGAATGCTAAATGATTGATGATTGATTATTATATTGACGACAGTGCATTTGAATACCTGCTCATAGCAAAGACGGGCTTCTACCAATTCTGCATGCAAAGGGAGAAGTAAACTACACACACACACACACACATACATATATATATATATACTTACATGCAGCACTCAATGTTGGTTCCATGGTTGCAGAAAGGGCAGCTAAAGACCGTATCAAGCTTGTCATTCCACTTCTTAGGTCTTTGAAATATATATACATCTATACGTATATATAGATGTATAGATAGATAGATAGATACAAGGTCTTTGAAATAAGCATAATCCCAAATAAGATCGATAGAACAGAAAACAAAGAGTAAATTACCAGACCCATGTGATGGGCACTAGTAGCGTCATACAATCCCCAGGTTGAACAACATGTGTTAAAGCCCAAACAAGAGCAGTCTCAAGATTTCCTTGGAAGCCTTAACCGCGACAAGAACCTTCACTTCACCATCACACCCCTTGTCTTGCTTACCCCTCTTCTGTTGCAGATTAGTATTCATTTAACCCCAATTTTTCGATCTTTTTTTTTTCAAATCCTTCTTCTTCACCCGACTTGATCTTTGAAACCCATATATCTAGAAAACTCTGAAATTTTGAATCTCGAGAGGAGCAATAAGGGTGTGCATGATGGAGATGTAACTTGATTAGAAGTTTTAAATGGAAACTGTTGAAATGAAATGTGCAATGTCCCCAGCAAGAAAACGACACAGCTTAAAGAAGATCTCACAATCTTCTTCTATAGGAAATTCAAATCAGAGAGTCAAAACCTGACCGAAAAGAAAAGCAAAATAAAAATTGTTTAACCATTGTGAAATGAAAATTGTTTAACAAATTGACTGCCAAAACCCTAAATCTTAGGAGAATGACCTCGGAACCTTCAAATCAAATCAATAGAAAAACATAAGAATCTCTACTCATTCCATATCTTTAACAATTATGTGCATCTACATATACACAATTAACATTAGGTGTTTTCCACATATGCTAAACATTAGTTGTGCATGTGCTTCAGACATGTAGTCATGTACACACCTAATGATAACCCACATAGCTGAGTTGCAAGTTTATAAAAAATTAAAACTATAAACTATTACATTCATACTCCTCAACATATCCACATCCAACATTAGGTGTTCTCTAATTTTACATTCATACTCCTCAAGCAACTGTAATAAGAGTTGTTGGTGGAGAGATTCCAGCTCCCATTTGGAGCTGACTAGCATCTAGGATCTCCTTTGCATCCTTACTGTTCATATTAGCTATGAATGAATTGATAATAAATAATAAATATATCACATGAGGTTTCATGGAGTATGTTAGTGTATTAATTGGCCAAACAAGAAAGCAGGTAATTGACAGTTTGCTTTTCTGAATAAAGTTTTTATAATTAAAGGGAAGAACGAAGTATAGCAAACAGGAAAACCAGAAAGATTAATTGGTTACAATAATAGGAATCTACCATCCAAACGTAGAACAGCTTTAAAGAATACATATCAAATAGAATCTGTGTAGTGAGTCAAAGTGAGGACACAGAAGTATCGTGTATCTGCCGCTTTGATTAAAACGGCATTTTAATAAAACAGTGATAAATGGATTACCCTATAGGAGTCCTAGGCTAGGAAGGAGTAGCACTAGCAACAAGAAAAAATACAAATGGCTGATATTCATATACTACTGTGGATTTAAGAGGAAACAAGAAAAGATAGAAAATTCAAGGAGACTATAGGGAGTTTAAGGGTAATCATAATAAAGGAAAAATCCACTAGTGTTGTTCGAGATCTTTAGTCATATCCACTGGAGATTAAAAAACACCGATATAAGCAGAAAAGGAAGAAGATGAAGGAAAGACCAATAAAGGGTTGGAAGAAAGAGAGATTTTACAAAGCCGACTCAAGCATAAATAAATGGAGAAATAGGATTTACACAGCTGACCCCAGAAGGATGAGGCAATATGAGATATTTATGTTGCTCATAACTAATATTAAAATTTTAAATATATATTTTAATATTTAAAAATGGGTAATAATCAACTCACTTATGTTATTGGACTGACATAGGCCTATGACTCGATCTATCATTGGCTACATGTCCATCGACTTTCAAAGCCAATTGGCGTGACATGCAGCCATTAGGGGGGCTTGAGTCATGGGCTTATGTTCTTATATCCCATGTTTCAAGTTAGGAAATCATTTCCCTAAAAATTAGATACATCAAATGGAGCATAATGCTATTGCTCATTAAAACAAATATGAAAAAACAATGGTATGCAATGCAATTGCAACAAATTTTATGAACCACCAATCACACGTTTTCTTACATTTTTCCTAGTTATTGCCAACTTCTCTTAATAATAAAGATTGAAGCAATAAAATTTTAAATCTAAAGAAGAAACATCAATGTTGTGACTATAGGGAGATAGACCTTAGCTTTGATCGTCTGACCCTGCTACAGGGCCAAGCATTTTATTTCCCAAATGGCCAAACAGGCACCTTTCCACAGTGGCTACACTTTGTTTGGATTAACTACATTATTTGTTGCACTCTTACAAAATCTTCTAGAATAAACTTGGTTCTAAATGGTGTGTCCATAGAGTTCAACAATAAGGCATAGGCTGCACTTCCCACCCCAATCCAAGGTTTTTACCAGAATGAACAAACCCATTATACTGCATATTTACCATTATTAAACCTTAAACAGACAAGTTATAGCCTTTTGCGAATGTCATGGGCACAGTTTAAAAACTACACTAAGACCGTCTTTAAAAGTAAACAAGAAAAGTAACAAGCCAGCAAAAGAAGATAAACTGAAGCCCATACACAATCTTAAAATCGTCTCTTTCAGAGTAAAACAAGAAAACGTAACAAGTCCACAAAAGAAGAGACTGAAGCCTAAACACATGCCACAAAACAATATACCATTTTCTTGTCACCACTGTTCGAGATGTCACAGATCAGCTTGCATGTGATACTTGAACAGCATCACACTCACTGCAATTAGAACGTTCTGAACCATTCTCATAATCTCATTTTCACTCACTTTTAGTATACATTCAGTGCTCCGGTTAAATTGACCATTATAGTTCCAGTGACAGAATTTTCGTTCTAATAAGAAAAGACAGAAAAAATGGATTCTCGTTCTAACTATCATGTGCCAAACATGTATTTTAAGCCATCTAAGAAATCTCAGTAGCATGCATATCAATCTTCAACCATCATAGATAAGAAAATCTTAGGACAATGATTTTGCCATCAAAATCATCATAAGAATAATGAGCTTCAAAAACAATCCTTAAAGAAGAGCAAGAGCTTGCACTTCTATCCCCACTACAACACCCAAGTCAGCAATCTCATTGTCCATTTAACCACCAAAGTGGACCTAACCTTTTATTATTAAGGCAATCTCATTGTCCATTTACACAAATTCCCACATACCATACTTACATACACAAGTAGTAAATAACAACCATTTTAAACTCAAAGAAAAACATTAGAATTGACTGTTGTTTGTTTGTTGTTTCTAATACGAGAAAACAAGAACATCCAAATATTATCAGATTAGATGAAACTAAGTACTAAACAAAAATCTCTAAACAAACTATGCCTAAGGCACTTGTTGGAGCTAAAAAATTATAACAGCTAAAAAAATTAAAAGGTTCTTCAAAGCATTTGAAGAACAGATAAAGAAAAGTGTCACTGTGAAAGATCTAAAAATTGAAGGCTGGGCACTTTTGGTGACCAAAGACAACACAACATTCCTAACGGCTGAAAATATCTCCAAAGTTGCAGGTACAAAGCCGCCACATAAATTGACATCTAATTTTTCACATAGAAGCTCAAAATGGCATAATAATAAAATCATAAATGCCATTAAGCAAGACCATACAAGACCAATACACTCATATGTGATGTAGAAAGAATAAATAGATAAGTCAGAGGAAAGTCTGCTTACAAAATATAAAAGAATAAATAGATATCAATAAAAAATAAATGACATTAGAATGAGTTGAAAACTTGAGAACTCTACAAGACCAACCTGGGTAGCAGTAAAATGTCCTCAATGACAAAAATAATAAAGTATTCACAAAAGCATCGATTTAAATATGTAACAGATACAAATGCATGTAGAAAATATAATCAAGATTAAAACTAAAATCTAATTGATATAACAAAGTGGACAATTGGTCTAGAAATGAAAGATCATTAACACCACCAACATGAGCATCAATCTAGAAATGAAGAAAATAAAATCAGGGCCCAAATTTTCAGAATAATAAGGGTGAAAGAATTAACAAATGAAGTTAGTACTACTTAAGAGTTTGAGTTAAATTCCAATTAGACATTGACTTTACAGGGGGCAGCGGCACTAGAGACAGTCAGAGACGTTAAAGTGGCATCACACTTCATAGTGCTCCCCTTGCTTAATTCATACCTACTCTTAACTCTTCTATGTACAAGCTGTGATAGGAGTCTGGTCTTACTTTGACCTTTTACACATTTCTAGGGATAAACTATACGGTTATGCTGAAAACCCTTAAAGCATTTCTATTTACATACACTGAGTTTCTTAGCGCACCACAGCCAAGAAATCATTGATCACTTTGAATCTGACAATAGAGATCATTTTTTGTTCCAGTTGTCCATACAACGGATCTTGAGATCATGAGGGTACGATCGGACAGTCTACTTCGACATGGCATACATCCAAAAAAGTGACCCAGTGGTTTTGATGGTACTTCGACATGGCATAAATATATGCACTTGTCCCATGATCAAACCGATTTGGTGAAGGAGATTGATCTGTCCATGGTGCACAGCTCGCGTACCTAATACAGTGGGTAATGTTGTGGAACTGCAACAAACCTGGCCATAAAAATAGCCTATGCTTCCCATTTCCCACAAGATTAACTAAGTCTTAATTTTTTATATACCTTCTACATGTATTTGGATTTTGGACTAGTAGTGAATGCAAAAACATCAATTCTGCTCTTCTTGAATCCTGAAAGAGCACATGTAAATTATTTTGGGTTGTAGGATACAGAGTTACTTGAAAAGAAGAAAGCGGCTGTTAAAGGGTTAGAAAGGAAGAAACCATACGAATCAGAGGATACAACATGGAAAGAGGACATAAAAGTACCATGCGGTAAACTTGTGCCATCCGAGTTCAAAGACAACCCTTTTGAATACAACAAGTATGCGGTGTACGATCCAAAACAGGTGATGAAAAGTCATTTTCTAAATCCTAGTTACCCAACCCAAATTATTACTTTTATTTACAATCAGCAATATGGTTAGTTTGATCATTTTTCAACGTGTAGATGAGCATAAGCTTTGTTGTTGGAGTGAAGTTTGAAAAGATGAAGAATGCAGTGATGGATTCAGGTGGGTGAGAGTGTGAGACTAACAATTAAGGTGGAAAGGTGATGGATTCAGGTGAGACTAACAATTAAGGTGGAAAGTTACATAGGAGCATAAATGTAAATTTCCGTTATCTCCTAACAATGGTTAAAGAGATTTTTCCATGGATTGTTGATTTAGTAGTTGTTTGGAACTTTTCGAGTCTGGTGATTAATTATGATCTCTTCTCTGTGTTACGAGCATGAGAGCGAATACCGTTTTATGCAAAAAATTTCCATGATAGAGACCCATTTTGTTGTACATCTTTGATCATTTAGAATGCCACTACTTGTGGCACTCTCCCTAAAAATCACACGAATCAGAGCATTGGAACCATATGATCATTTATATTCATGTTCAGCCAAAAATTACACACATAATAGCGTATTCAGCGTTTAAAGAAAGTGCACAACCAATTATACTAGAGTGCATAGTGCCTAGAAATCTTACAAAGATGTGTCAAGTGGCCTAAAATGAGTTTTTCTCTATATTGCTCTATACTTTTGAGTTTTGCTTCATAATTGGAAAGTGACAGCACTTTTATTTCATGTAGGGCATATCTTTGTTCAAACGAAGTAATCCAACTAGCTGCTCATGATAGATGAATGAGATGATCCAGATACCCCAGCTTCCATTGTGAGCTAGCATTGGGTTCAAAAGTACATATTTACCAAAATCTTCCATTGTGAGCTAGCATTCAATTTTTGGGGTTCTAGAGGTAGACCAGTTCCCTGGTCTTCTAAGTAAGTTTCTTATGCGACCAATGCTAGCAATAGTCGGGTTATCATAGGTTAACCAAGTAATTTCACTCTGTTCTTAGAGATTTTAACTTTAAAGGAATCGTCTCAGGTTCACTTTACGAGAAAGCTTGCAATGAAATAATACTCCCTGACATTTGATCGTGACTTTTTATCATAGAAAATTGATTGGTATTAAATGCTTGTATAGGAAAATTTTTGATGTAATACTCCCCAGATTTCATAAATTAAAATGCATTTTTTTAAATAAAAAAATAAACTGCTTGTCACTAGAACTATTGAGTATGCATCAAAGTATTGAGTATGATACCTTATTGGCGAAGTACAAATTGTCGAATCCGGGTTATTTTTGGTGATCTGCCACTCCAAATTTTCCGATTCTAAGTAATCTCTGCAATTCTTCAATTAATCGAGCAAAATTAACAAATCTGAAGTATACAAATAAAAATGCCCCAAATAAGTAACAAAAATGCCCCAAATAAGTCAGAAAAATTCAAATATGAAATATATATGGCCAAAAATTCCCGTTTCTGTTCTAAAATTGACAGATCTAAAATATATTAACAAGAATCCCCAAAAAAGTCAGAAAAATTCGAATCTGAAACCTATAAACTGAATGCCCCCTTTTCTGTTCCAAAACTGACCGATCTAAAATACAGAGATATAAAATCCCCAAAAAAATATCAGAACATTCAATTCTTACATTTTGGTGTCAATCCATAGCTCTCTATCATTTCTCTCCACTCTCCGACACAATGAAATCGGAGCTGAAACCCTTCGTAGCCGTTCGAAGCTCAGTTAGATCGTATTCTTTAAATGCCGGTACTTGATCCTGCTCAGCTGGATCTGCATCAGCTTCAAAATTTTAACAAAAAAAAAAAATCAAATTCAAAATCATAATCTCAAAACCAATACATCAGTGATCAAAATACCTAGATCAGGTTTCTCCACTTGTAACGATTCTTCTTTAGGAAACTGAACATTGCTGGTCTTCGACTATAATCGGTTGAGAAGATGATCGGTTGAGAAGATGCTAGCTCGAGGAGAGGAAGGCGAAGAGGTGAGGAGAGGAAGGTGAAGAGGTGAGAGAGGTGAGGAGAGGGTTTCACAAAGAATGAAGAAGTCAGACGAAGAGGCTTGGTTTTTTAGAGCGATATATAAAGAGAGGCTGGGTTTTCGATTTAGGGTTCGTCTACGTCAGCCCGATTCATTTACTCCAAATTTACATATAACGTGTTTTAAACTTACAAGTGACGTGCTTTCAACTTAAAAAACTACTAATTTAGGGAGGAAAACTACTGTTTTAATGAGTGGGAATAGTATACCACTTTTTAAACGGTAGTTTATTTTATAAAGCTATAGTGGTTTTTCCCTCCTTTTGACGTAGTGTTTATTATCTAGTTATTCCTTTTATTTCTTTATCCGTTATTCAAATCTTTATTTAAAAAACTTCTATTTATCTCTAAGATCTAATCTACTGGAGAAATATGAAAAAAAGATTAGTTTTTTTTAATCTAAAGTGTATAAAAATGAATCCTAATCCTCCTTCAGATTAAGGTCATCAATCTTAATCTTCAGCTATCGGATATTTATAAATTTAAATAGTACCGTTACACTATATTTCTAGTCTCCTAGCATTGGTCGTCAATCAAGTCTAAGATCCTATCAATACAGATTTAATCTAATCAACAACTTTCTAAAATCTGGGCGTCAATCAAACCTTAGAAAATTGAAGATGGAAAAGTAAAAATTGTTATACTAATCTGTAAATTCTAACCTGAGTCATCAATTCAAATAAAAACTTAGAGATGTTCACAAAGAAAATAAATCTAAACTAAAAAGCAAAGTAAAATATATCCTTCACCCCTCAGCCACAGTCGTCAATTGCTCCTGAGAAACTACAGATATCTACACTAATCTTTAGCACTCAATTGCAGTCATCAATTGCTCTTGAGAAACCTCTGATATCTAAACTATTCTAACTAGTATACACTACTTTGATCGAAAGAAAATCTAACCTCAAGCGTCAATTGATGCTGAAATTCTTCGATGTTGGTTCCTATGCCAAGCCCTCTTATTTATAAATTATAAGAGGTCAGTTTACAAATATCTAATTCTAATAAAAGAAACTACTAAAAATAGAAGTATCCTAATATAACTCTAATTCCTAATTTTATTTTTCCTTGCTTTCTTTAGTTGATGCGCTTCTAGAGTGTTCTCTAATTTTCAGCAGTAGAGTCCTTCGGAGTAGATCTTTATCAATCTTCTCAGATCTGTGATTAGTTAGTCTTCTAATTGTGGAAGACTTCTAATTTGGATCATGGCGGTGATAATATTCACTCACGTGATCAGCAGCAACAGTGTTAATTAAGCTTTCTGTAAAATCGTTGATACTGATTCTCTGTCTCTCTTCTTTGGTGGAAAATTATAAATTATAATTCTCTATCTCTCTTCTTTGGTGGAAAATCATAAATTATAATTCTCTGTCTTCAGTACGGTTCATAGAGGGAAAATCGTAAAAGATGATTCTTCAATTTTATCGTTTTACGACAAAATCGTAAATGATGATTTTATATCTTCATATTGCTTCACTCTTATGACTTAGCAGACTTGACGGACGATTCTCTGGAAAATACAGTTATTTACTTTTCTCCTTTGAGTGGCTTCTTTTGGAGAATCGTAAATTACGATTCTTTGACTTTCATTGTCTTTCACTCTTGAAAAATTATAAAATAGCGATTTTTCATTCTGTTCAGTATGCAGGGTTTCGTCTTTCAGTTCTGTTGTCATTCTTTACTATTTTTTGAGTTTCTTTTGACAAAGATTAACACTTAGGCTCTCTTTTACTGTTTATCTCTAATATCTGCACATCAGTATCTCATTAATAGCAAACTAAAGCCTAGCATCACTAAGTTTAGGGTGATAAAATGGTAAATTATGTGACTGATCAGGGAGCCCCTTGAGGAGTTTGATTTTTATAAAGAAACTTGTTAATCACTGATTTATGCCACTTTCCACCTAACTTAGCCTTTGATAGACCTTTGAGTTGGTTAATAATTACTTTTTAAGTGTATTTTTATAGCTAGTAATAAACTACAGCTTAGTGCAGCAATCCAAGTAATGAGAGCCAAGAAAAAATAATTTAGAGGCAAGTTGTGGAGCTGATGGAATTTAGAGTGTGCACCATGGTGGTTCCCACCATGTGGGCCATTTAAGCACGCCCTAGACCCCTAGAAGTCCAGCAATGAGAAGGGAAGTGGACCCAAGCACAATGGAGTGTTGCAGCAGATTATATAGAACAATTGAGTAAGCAACCAGCTTGAGCACTCCAACAACTCAAATACCTCTGCACCTTCAGCACAACAAGTTCGAGCAGCTTTGTGTTTTCAAGAGCAACTTGTCGAGCAGCTCAAACAAACCACTAGCTATAGCACTTCAATTACATGCATCTCGAGCACATCATGTGTGCAGCAAACAAGCACTCGAGCAGCTGCTGTGTATATTAGAGCAGTTCCATCAATCCTATCGACCTACAAGTGCTGAAGTACCAAGCTGTCGAGTGGTTCATGGCTGAAGTACCAAGCTATCGAGCAGTTGAACCCAGCCTGTTGAGCTGAATGCCATCCTCACGAGCTGTAGACCTAAAGCAAAGAACCTGTCGAGTTGTTTCTGTTGCAACAAATGCACATTCGAGCAGTCCATAGAGTACTGCAAAAATCTGTCGAGTGGATGAAGACATGCAACCTCACGAGCAGCCTCAAAACCAACTACTCGAGTGGTTGGCTGAAGCCATGCAGCCACTCGAGCAATTGCTAATGATACTTGAGCAGCTCACACTTATTACAGCAAGCACTCTAGCACTTTATTGCTGAAGAAACCATCCACTCGAGTGTTGTATTGCTGAAATAATTAGCTTGTCGAGTTACATTGCAGAGGGAATCCATCCTGCCAAGCTGCTAGCTGAAGCATTACATGTTGTTGAGCAGCTGAACTAAACCACTTGAGTGTTGTATAGCTGAAATAATCAGCCTGTCAAGCTGCATTGCTGAAAAATATAGCCTCTCGGGCAGTTTTGTGCTAAAACCTTCATCCTGTCGAGCTGCAATTGCTGAAGCTAGTTATCCACTCGAGCTGATGCTTGAACCTCTCGAGATTCAACGCCTGAAGCTCTATTCACTCGGCAGCCACTCGAGATTCACATGCCTGAAGCCCCAGCCACTTGAGAATCACTCGAGTTTTATATTCTGAAGCTCCATCCACTCGAGGCACGGGTTCTAGCTTGTATATTTAAACTTCAGGGATATTTTTGGGATTCCACATCACCTAGGGCACACATCCTAATGTGATGAGTTGTTCCCCATATCTCGAGGCAACACTAGGTTGAGAATGAGTCACGACAGCAACTCCCAAAGTTTTGATTTCTAATTGGCCAAAGCATTTCATTTCTTTATAGATTGTATATATATATATATATATATATATATATATATATATATATATATATATATATGTAAGCTATTTTGTAGCCAAGCAGCCAAGAATATTATTAGCCTATGCTCAATTTAGGATTAGGATTAGGATTTAGTTTCCTCCCTTTTTTATCTTCTTTTTCTTCTCTTAGCTCAGCGTTTACTGATTAAGTCTTTGTAGCAGGTAGGGTTTATTTTGAGTTGTAATGTATATTGTAATGGCATTGTGAGTAGTTTTGGAGTTCTGCAGAGACTGCTACCTTGAGGCTAAGTAATTGTAAGTTCTTTTCATGCAATGCAAAGCCATTTTTAATGCTTCTTTCAATCTATATTCATCTTATATTTTTCATTTAGATTTTTATGAGTTGCTTTCACCTATGGATGCATGAGCTAGTTGCCTTATAAACATAGTGGCTATAGAAATATTCATGTTCTGTCTCTAACCTTTGTATTTAGGTTAATCCCTGAGATACCTTGTGACCATTTAAATGGATAGGGTATAGCCGTAAGACTGGTCTAGATCACAGGGCTAACTAGGATTATTTTTCCCTGTACTTATGCTTGTAGCCAAGTTAGGGGCTGCTGCAGATCCAACTTCTCCTCTATTTTACAGCACTATTTTCAGTGAATAGATCTGGGATCTTGCAGAGATTGCAAACTTGAGAGCTAGGTCATTGCAAGACTCTTTGTAGCAATGACCAACTAATTTTAAAGTCTCATTCAATCTGTGATTTCTTGTGGTCTTCACTAGATATTCATGGATCGTTTGCTCCTATGGATGCATGAGCTTGTAGCCTTCCAAACATAGTGTCTGTAATAGTTTACTTATTTCAACTTTAACCCCTTGATTGGATGAAATCTCTGGGATATTCTATGACCATTTAAGTAGAGAGAATATAGCCCTAAGATTAGTTCAAGTCTCTTGGTTAGGCTGAATTCCTCTACCTTGCATTTGTGCTTGTGGCCAAGTGAAGGACAGCTGCAAATCTATCTCTTGATCTATTTTGCAGTGAAGATTAGCCTATAGCTGCCTACTTCTCCATAGTTTTTATTTACTTTTTCAAACCACCTTCATTCTTCTTTACTCCCTTTCTTTAGGCCTAATTTTTATTTCTATTTTTAGTTTAGTTTGTGACACCCAAAAACACCCTCTCTTTACCTTGCTTTCCTAGTTTAGGTTTAGAGCTGCTAGATCTGTAGCAGATCTGGAGTTTTACTATTCTACCATTGTATTTAGATCATCACTCCCTGTGGGGCAAACTCTTACTTATCAAAACTTGCTACAACAGCACTCGTTCTTGCAGGACTGTGGGATTGGTTTGCTATTGTGTTCTAATCTCTTTATTTTCTTCCCCTTTGATCTATTTTGCTTTTTACCATTCTTTATTTTCATCATTTTTATAATAAAAAGAACACAACCAACATCGAACCAACAAGTTTTTGACACCGCTGTCGGAGAGTTTTGATCTAAGTAGTAAATCCGAGTTTTTATTTAAATTTGTTGTAGTTGTAGTGTTTGAATAAATTACAGCTGTAGTGTTTGTGTGATTTTTTATTTTTTCTTTATTTTCTGTTTGAGCCCTTTTTGTGTCTTAGTAGTGTTTGAATAAAGTACAGGTGTAATTTTAGGATTTTTGCAGTCTTTCTTTATTTTTTTTTATTTTAGACCTGATATTATCTGCTTTTGTGTTTGAATAAATCAATATTGTAATTATTAATTTTTGCATATCTGGAGCAGCAGCACATAGGAGAGAATAGCTGCATCTGGTGCAACCCTGCCATAGTTTGCATCTCTCTCTTCCCTGTTGTCTTTTCAGTTTTGAATTCTTTATTTTCAGCAGTAGTGTGCAGTAGTTTAATAATTTATTTTTTTTAGTGAGCTATAAGTATCTTTTTACTTGCCGTGTGTGTTGTATGTTGGGTAGAAGATCTCTTAACCCTAGTCTTAAAATTTTAAATCCTGTAATAGAAAGAGTCCTTAAACCTAGGCATACATTACCCACCCCTACTGAAAATCTAGAAATATTTGAGATGGGAGAGCAACCTAGACCCCTTAGGGACTACTATGCACCAGGGGAATATTCATCCCCCTTCTGTATTCAGATCCCTACTGTTGAGGGTAATTATGAGATCAAGCCTCAGACCATCCAAATGTTCTCATCTTTTCATAGGCTAAGTAAAGAAGACCCTTACAAGCACATTGATGAGTTTTTGTCCTTATGCACCACATTTAAAATTGCTAGCCTGGGAGATGAAGCCACTAAAATGAGCCTTGTTCCTTTCTCATTAAAGGATAAAGCAAGAACTTGGCTTAACATGCTCCCAGCAAATAGCATAAAGTCTTGGAATGCCTTGCAATGTCAGTTCTTGGCTAAATTTTTTCCAATTAGTAAAACCAGTCAGCAGAGGAAGAGCATTATCTCTTTTGCTCAGTTCCCAACTGAAAACTTTCATGAAGCTTGGGATAGATTTAAAGAACTGCTGAGACAATGCCCACACCACCAAATCCCCAAGTGGCAACTTGTGCAAAGCTTCTACCAGGGGATTAATTCTTAGAGATATGGTGGATGCTTTATGTGGTGGCACTTACCTCAGCAAAATTGATGAGGAAGCCTGGCATTTGTTTGATGTGATAAGTGAAAACTCTATACAGCAGGAGTCTCTGTCAGGAAATGACATTGATCCAGCTGCTAGAGGTGTAAAAGAACCCACTTCCAAAGAAAAATTTTATGAATTAAATATGTACAATGACCTAGAGAGGAAAGGGGACCGTTTGTCTAAAAAATTTGATAAAGTGTTGCGTGTGTTGCAGCCCACATGGCTGCACAGGTTGGAGAGGCATGTCTGATATGCTACTCACCCACACACTCCTTGTTAGACTGTCCTTCTGCTGGTCAGTATCTAGAGTTAGTTATGGAGCATGTCAATGTTGCCCAATCATATAGACAACAACCTTCTGGGTATCCTTAGAGGAACCACCCAAACTTTGGGTGGGGACAAGATAATTTGCCACAACCCCAGCAGCTGTAGGCATTACCCTATAGACCCACCTAGCAATATCCTCAAGGTCATGCCCCAAGACA
Organism: Chloranthus sessilifolius; assembly: GCA_021018995.1. Taxonomy (NCBI): domain Eukaryota; kingdom Viridiplantae; phylum Streptophyta; class Magnoliopsida; order Chloranthales; family Chloranthaceae; genus Chloranthus; species Chloranthus sessilifolius. The sequence continues at coordinate 54,436,696 of CM037593.1, read as the reverse complement.
GCAATTCCCACATCAGCCCCCCCAGCCAAGTCAGTTAGCTTTGCCCCCACCACAACCAAGAGCCCCCTCTTTTGAGGAGCAGGTTTTGTCTTCATAGCAAAACCTCAGCTCACTCTCACAGATTGTAAATTCCCACAGTCAGAGCATCAAAAAAATAGAAAACCAGCTGGGTAAAATTTTCAATGCTCTGACAAGAAGGGAAGAGGGCTGGCTCCCAAGCAAAATAGTGACCAATCAAAAAGGTCAATACATGATTGGTGAAGCTTCTTCAACCAATGAGGAAGCTATGGCCATCAAGGCCTTGAGGAATGGTAGGGTGCTAGAAAGCTAAGATGATTTTGATACCAAAAGGAGTGCATAAGGATAGAACTGTGTGCTGAATAAATGGGGCTGCTATTGAGCCCCAGCTGAAAAATAAAAAATAAAAAATAAAAAATAATATAAATACAAATATAAATACAAATAAATAATAATAATAATAAAATATATTTTTTATTTTTTTTTAATGAAGTGTCAGCATATGAGTACCAGCTGTACCTCATATGCCATTTCCTCAAACTTTTCAAAGTCCTTTTCTTTTCCTTTTGACATGACAGTTGCAATCATTTGTGAGATGGTGATGCCTTGTTCAAACAGCTGGACTTGGGCTGAGGTATTTGAGGATATTGTAGAATTTTGAACTGAAGATTCCCCCACCCATGTGCTCCCTCAGCCCTCTATTAATTGTCAACCTGCTATGGAGCTGGATCAGCTCCCTGCATGTCTCAAGCAACTGCAAACTGCTGAGCTGGAGGAACTCAGGTTTGATGCAAATGCAAAGGTATGGCTTTTTATTTTTATATTGCAGTTCTTTCCAGTTCAATTGAGATCCGGATGGGATGACCAATTTACTTTCATTCATGAACCCCCATCTAGGACTGTTGAGATCATGGTCCTTAATTTTGGGAAGGGTCATGAAGGTTAATGGTCACAGGCTCAAAAATCTGTATTGAAAATGCTATGGAGCCTCTGAGACCATCCGCTTTCAAGAACCTGCCACCTGTTTTGTGATCTCAGTTGTGTAGCATATGTAACATATCTGTCAAGATGTTTTAAATTTGTGTAAATATTATGTTTATATGGGCTATTGTGATGAATCTTGATTAAAATGTGTGCATAACTACTGACTTGTTGTTGTGAGATGAATAGATCTGTTAAGCATAGGGCTCAGTGAGATGTATTCCATCTTTATGATAATCCTTCAAACTCCATCCCCTCACACTTGGCATCCAATATATGTGTTATTGATTTAGATTCATACTCAAACCCTTATTAGAAACGTCTGTTTAGGATTTTTACTGATTTAAGAGTTTAGTATAGTTGCTGTTTTCAGCATACTTGTTGTTTTCAATTTAACTGTTGTTTTTACTTAGGTGTAATTTCTGTTTTATGTAGTTTTCTATTTTAGGAGTTTGTGTCACTGTTGTGTCCTCTTAATTGTCATTTTGTGTAAATTCACTTTTTCTCTTTCTTTGTGTAATTTTCTGCAATCTTTTAGTTAACTTTATCTTAATTTGCTACTATCATTTGTTTTTCTTTTTTTTCAAACCCTATTGCCCCTATACAATTGTCTTGAAACATTGAGGACAATGTTTATCTTAGGTTTGGGGATATGGCAGGGTGGTAGGCCAATGAAATAGTTAATTTTAGTGCAGCAGTATTAGGTTAAATCGAGATAAATAAAATCAATTCCCACCTAACCATGTTAGAAAGAGGAAATTAAAACTTTTGCAAACATTTTAAAACTAAAAATCTTTCAAAACTTAGCACTTCCATGAAGCTAACATCAAGAAATTTTTTCACAATTAATACTTAGTGAACCAGAAAAGAGAGAAAAATGTGAGGACATGTCCCATGAGTTAAATTGAAGACCATACCCAGTGAGATTTGGGCCTATCAAATTTCTTTTGAAGAGTATTTTTGGCAATTTTTCTGCTCTAAGAAATGATTGACTCAACATCTTTTCACTAGAAGTTAGGCCCCCCAAATTGAAACTGTTGGACAGTACTCATGACACTAAGGAGATGATTTAAGGCCTTCATTTAGATAGTTTGAACCCAAAATTCCTACCCATTGGACTGCCCTTTGCATACACTCTCTGAGCCTTTAACTCCATTTTTCTTTGACAAACACCAGAGTACTTGAACTTAAACCTCATGACCTGATTCAACCTTACCCTCACTCTGAGATTTCAGAAGGTAAAGGAGAAGATGTTGAAGATAGGTGGGCTGGGTTCAACATTTGGTGGAAGAAGAGAAGAATGCTATAAACAGCAATGTATCAGTTATATAGTTGTGGCATTTCATGAAATATATATATAGATATAAGAGAAGTCAAGAGAAGTACTTCATCTGAAAGAGTAAAAAGAAGAGAAGAAGTTTGCCACTTCAGATCTGAAAAATACAAAAGAAGATGGAGATGTGCTGTAATGAAGAAGGTGAAGTCATAAATCACCTCCTCCCCTTGCTGATTTCTCATTTTTGAATCCATTCTACACCTTTTATTCTGTTTAAACCTCAATCATAAGCCACATTACAACCCATCTAAAAAACCTTATTGATCAAAAGTGAAATGAGTTGTCATGTAGAAATAAGGAAATGTCTAATCTATGGTGAAAAGTACATGAGGAGGTCAGAAATTAGAAGCAATGCCTATGCTCATGCTTGTAGGCCTATTTGAGGTCTGTAACTGATCTTGAGCTTATAAGAATATGAACACCTTAGATTTTCATTGTTGGGAGACAGCCTTGATGAGGATTAAGTCTGAAATTTAAACTTATTGGGCAATGTTCAAACCTGATTTTTAAATTAATGGCAAGCTTAGTACTAATTTTCACACACTATGTATTCTTGATGTAAACTGATTGGTGGTGATGCAAATACATGTTGATTTAGGTTTTAAATTATTTGCATTATTGTTTTAAACACCCCTGATTTTTAAAGAATAGGTGTGGAATGAAGTTTTATTTATAAAAATCTGTTTTGTCATTGGCTGCAATATACTTAGCTATTTTAATTAGGAAGTTTATGAGTATCTTCACTAAAAACTCTCAGGAGACTTCACTCCTCCACTAGGGATCACCTAGGGGTTTAAAAGGCTTAATACATAAGTTAAATGTATCTGTGCTCCCCACGAAAGTGGCATTTTAATTTTTAGAATAACTATTTTATTTTCCTTTGCTCGAGGACTAGCAAAGATTAGGTTTGGGGTGTGTTAATCACTGATTTATGCCACTTTTCACATCCCAACTTAACCTTTGATAGACCTTTGAGCTGGTTAATAATTGCTTTTTAAGTGTGTTTTTATAGCTAGCAATAAATTATAACTTAGTGCAGCAATCCAAGTAATGAGAGCCAACAAGAAAGAATTTAGAGGCAAGCTGTGGAGCTGATGGAATTATAGAGAGTGCACCATGGTAGTCCTCACCATGTGGGCCATTTAAGCATGCCCTGGACCCCTAAAAGTCCAGCAGTGAGAAGGTAAGTGGACCCAAGCACAATGGAGTGCTGCAGCAGATTATATAGAACAGCTAAGTAAGCAACCAGCTTGAGCACTCCAACAACTCAAGCAGCTCTGCACCTTCAGCATAGCAAGTTCGAACAGCTTTGTGTTTTCAAGAGCAACTTGTTGAGCAGCTCAAACAAACCACCAGCTACAGCACTTCAATTACATACATCTCGAACACATCATGTCTGCAGCAAACAAGCACTCAAGCAGCTGTTGTATATACTAGAGTAGTTCCATCAATCCTATCGAGCTGCAAGTGTTGAAGTACCAAGCTGTCGAGTGGTTCATGGATGAAGTACCAAGTTATCGAGCAGTTGAATCCAGCCTGTCGAGCTGAATGCCATCCTCACAAGCTGTAGACCTGAAGCAAAGAACATGTCGAGTTGTTTATGATACAGTAAATGCACATTTGAGCAATCCATAGAGTACTGTAGAAAATTTGTCGAGTGGATGAAGACATGCAACCTAACGAGCAACCTCAAAACCAACTACTCGAGCAGTTGACTGAAGCCATGCAGCCACTCGAGCAATTGCTGAGGGAATCCATCCTGTCGAGCTACTGGCTGAAGCATTACATGTTGTCGAGCAGATGAACTGAACCTCTCGAGTGTTGTATTGCTGAAATAGTCAGCCTGTCGAGCTGCATTGTTGAGGAATGCAACCTCTCGAGTAGTCCTATGCTGAAACCTTCATCCTGTCGAACTGCAATTACTGAAGCTAGTTATCCACTCGAGCTAATGCCTGAACCTCTCGAGATTCAACACCTGAAGCTCTATCCACTTGACAGCCACTCGAGATTCACATGCCTGAAGCCCTAGCCACTCAAGAACCACTCAAGTTTTATATTCTGAAGTTCCATCCACTCGAGGCATGGGTTTCAGCTTGTATATTTAAACTTCATGATATTTTTGGGATTCCACATCACCTAGGGCACACATCCCAATGTGATGAGTTGTTACCCACATCTCAAGGCAAACACTAGGTTGAGAATGAGCCACGACAGTATCTCCCAAAGTTTTGATTTCTGATTGGTCAAAGCATTATATTGCTTTATGGATTGTATATATATATATATATATATATATATATGTAAGCTATTTTGTAGCCAGGCAGCCAGGAATATTCTTAGCCTGTGCTCATTTTAGGATTAGGGTTAGGGTTTAGTTTCTTCCCACTTTCATCTTCTTTTTCTTCTCTTAGCTCAGCATTTGCTAGCTAAATCTTTGTAGCATGTAGGGTTTATTTTGAGCTGTAATGTGTGTTGTAATGGCATTGTGAGCAGTTTTGGAGTTCTGCAGAGACTGCTGCCTTGAGAGCAAGTCATTGTAAGTTCTTTTCATGCAATGCAAAGTCATTTTTAATGCTTCTTTCAATCTATATTCATCTTATATTTTTTATTTAAATTTTTATGGGTTGTTTGCACCTATGAATGCATGAGCTTGTAGCCTTACAAATATAGTGGTTACAGTGATATTCCTGTTCTGTCTCTAACCTCTGTATCTGGGTTAATCCTTGGGATACCTTGTGATCATTTAAATGGACAAGGTATAGCCCTAAGACTGGTCTAGATCACAGGGCTGAGTTGGATTCTTTTTCCCTGTACTTGTAGTTTTAGCTAAGTGAGGGGCTGCTGCAGATCCAACTTCTCCTCTGTTTTACAACACTATTTTTAGTGAAAAGATCTAGGATCTTGCAGAGATTATAGACTTGAGAGTTAGGTGGACCTGGCCTTAGGCATTCACCTGACATAGTTAGATCTCATTAGGTCTTTGTCAACAAGTTGATCAATAAAAAATTCGAGGGGCAGGTGTTACATCATGGTTCTGGCTCGACCTTTGACTTTTGATCAAGAAGACTTTGGGCGGTGAAACATAATAATTAGGACGTCACATATGATCTCGAAAAGTCAAAAATATGGTATCTACAATACTTTGTTGAGGCCACGGGTTCAACTCTCCTGCCTTTAGTCTTTTTTATAATCTCAAGAAAAAACCCAATCAAATTCGTGCAGGTAACATAATCAGAGCGAATTGGTCCGCATTGAATGATGAATAGTTTTGGCCAAACCAGTTCGCCAGTCATAGCATGCAAGAGCGAATTAAGTAACATAGAATTATAAAACCCACTCCAAGGAGGGAAATTTCGTTACTAGGGCTCTCAATGGGCTAGGTCGGGCCGAATTTTGGCCTGCACCCTGCCCGAAAAAAGTGGTACTTTCTATCAAGAAAATTCGGCCCGATATTCGGATCATGCTAAACATGTTGCAACCCTAATCAATCCGGGCCGAGCTTGGGTTGAGTGTTCCAATACCCAGCCCGCACTCGACCCATATATATATATATATATATATATATATATATATATATATATATATATATATATATATATATATATAAGATCCGGGGATATGCGCTTGGGCATAAAGATATCTCTACGCCAATTGATATGAGCGCGACACGTAGCGTCATTTTTGTGAAGTGATGGGTGGCATGGGACCCACTTTACTAACTAGGGTTAAAGTTTTAAATTTTAAATGTTAAATACCCTTCCAGCCGTCATTCTTGACTTTTTAAAAATCTTTTTCTTTTCTCTATTTTTTCAAGAAAGTGTCAGACTTACTTTTTCAAACATATTTTACTCAAAAAATGTGGCCCCAAATAGCGAAGCGCTAGCACCTAGGGAGCAAAGCGCCGGCACCCAGAAAACTAGGCACCGACACCCCGATAGGGAGGGCTGGCATCCCGGTGTGAAGCACTAGCACCCCTAAAACGAGGTGTCGGAGCTTCAATAAGTAATAAATAAATTATCGAAACGCCGGAGCCCCTAAACAAAGCGTCGGCGCTTCGATAATTTATTTATTTTTTATGAAGTGTCGACGCCCCAAACAAAGCGCCGGCCGCTCATATTTTTTGAGTAAATATGTTTGAAAAAGTAAGTCTAACACTTTCTTAGAAAAAAGAGAGGGAAGAAAGAGAAAAAAAAAAAAAAAAGACTTCTAAAAAAGTCAAGAATGACGACTGAAAAGGAATATAACTTTTAAATTATTTTAAAAGTTTAACTCTAGTTGGTAAAGTGGGCCCCATGCCACCCATCACTTCACAAAATAAGTGATATGTGTCTCGCCCATATCAATTGGCGTAGAGATATCTCTTTGCCCGAGTGCATTTTTCCTTTTCCCCATATATATATATATATATATATATATATATATATATATATATATATATATATGTCCTTTTAATTTGAGATTAACCGTTATCCGTTATAACCGTTGTGTCACTATTGTCCTTTCATGCAACCGTTGTCCGTTATAACTATTGTGCAACAAACTAAAATGAAATAGTTGAATAAAAACATGTATCTGAGCCTCTATAATATTAATATAATTATTTAATTAAATTTTTAACTTTCTTCAAACTTTTATTTTTAAAAAAATAACCTAAGTCCAATCAAATTTTATTAGAAAAATAGTCCAACCAAATTTTATTAGAAAAATCAGTCAAAAAAAAAGTCCAGAAAAATGCCTAAGCCCGGCCCGGCCCAGTAGGGGCTGGACTTGGGCTAACTTACAGCCCAAGTAAGTTAGGGCCGGGTTGAACCCCAGCCCGGCTCTAATCTGGGCGCAATTAATAAAACCAAATTTATTGTTACTATTATGTTTTATTAATTGTAGAGCAGATAACAAAAAGTTAGCGTGCGACTAGGAATTAAGTGCGGGAAAGAAAACAGTGAAAGAAGTGAATTTCAAACCATGTACGAGTGTTGGGATCGAAAATGGTGGTGCGGATTTTATTCCTACGAGTGTTGGGATCGAAAATGGTTGTGCGGATTTTATTCCTGCGAGTGTTGGGATAGTGAAGAAACCAATTTTATTCCTACGAGTGTTGGGATAGTGAAGAAACCAATTTAGAATCCCAACATCTGGAAGATGCTCTTAAACTCGTAGGCTACACCTTGCTAATGGGCTATGAAGTTCTAGAGAGGGGTGGTAGCAACGGGGCTAGTAGCCCATCCGGCCCATTAGGTTGACCCCGTTTTAAAGCAGGCTTGAGCTTGATTATAAAGCCCACAGGCCAGACTTAGGCTAGAAATTTAAGCCTAATAATTAAATATACCAGGCTTAGGCCTAAGTTCTTGAGCCCGTCAGGCTCTTATATTTGCTCTCCTCGTGTCGCCATTCTCATTCCAACTACTTAAAATGGAGGAGATCGTGCATCTCTCTCTTGATTAACATCTTCCGATTTACAATCTCAAACTCCTACAAGAAATCATATTATCAATAAATTGATATTGAAGATCTTATCTTCCCAATAGAAAAAATTTCTAATATAACACATATTCTTAGAGAAAATATTGAACCCACAAAGGACTACAAAAGTCTCCTTGTCTCACCTCTCATAATCCAATTCTATTCATCTCAACTATAAATAAACAAGCCTCCTGAGTTGTGAAAGCTTGTTGCGGGCCAGACTTGGACTTGGAATCATAAGCCCAGGCCATGTTTGGGCATAGTCAAGCCCGACCCGTTGCCACCCTTATACATAGAATGCCAAAGCTCATGAATTAAGTGCCATAAGGGTACGCGTCTCAATGGGCATGGTCACATAAGCCGGGTCCCAGTTGGGCATTAAAAGGGCTAATTATAATCTTGCCTCTTGGATCTAAGCTCATACCCAACCCAGTTATTAAATGGCTGGGTGAGCCAGCCCATTTATGAATCAGGCTTACTTATCTTAGTGCATATCCCGCACGACAATTATTATATAAAGAACTCATTTCATCAATTTGCACCAAGTTACGGTTGGGCTTAAACAGGCCGATGTTTAAAGGAGCTTTTGGAACTAGCTCATACCCAGCCCGGTTTACTAATCGGGCCACGCACCCCAATTATATATCGGGCTTACATACCTTAGCCCATAGCTGGCCCATTGAGGGCTGGGCAGGTTCAAGCCAGGCCATTTGGGGCCCCTACATAGGACATATAATACTAGAATAATAAAGGATTGCATTTAATTAACCAAATGCTCTCAAGTAGTTTTGAATTATTTTTGCTTGCCAACTATGACTTTCTACTAGCAATCAAATGTAATTGCACCTCACCATATATGAAATGAGAAACCGCCGTTTTGAAAAAAAAAAACTAAAAATATTTATAAATTATTGCATCTGAAACTGTCAATCGCCAAAAAAAGGGTCTTAGATCGGAGCATTAAAACATGTGGGTCACCAATCATCAGCACAATATATACACAAGCATGCAATGAACTCAGAGAATAATATACAGAAGTTGTGCCTCATTATAAAACATATATACATAAGCTATATTTTAAGTGGATCTAACAACACGCAATCCATAATTAGACAGCATTGATGGGCGAATCCCCACTTGTACAATTAATCCAATCAAGGATGAAGTGTTAGATGTTACGGCAAGAAGACTGATAAACCTACAATTTTTTAAATATATATGCATATAACTACATCCTGGCCGCTTACAAATCTTCTTCCACCAAGTGCTACAGAGCAACCAAAGAAGCAAAACCCGCCGTGAGCTAGAAAGAAATCTGAGTGAGTTTTAACATACCTTGATGCAAACAAAAATTCCAGTAAGTCGCTCGGGCTTTACTGCCATCTTTTAGAGGATTTGGTTGACGAGCTAGAAGCCTGCCCCTGAGTTTTCTGCCCTAGGGAGCTTTTTCTCAAACCTACAGATTCAAAGTTGAAAAAGAAAATAAGGGTAAAGATAGAGAAAATTGAACATAAAATATGTGATGAAATCAAGTCATTTCATACCAATAACCAAACTGAAGGAACGATTGTGGTGACTTACACCAGGTTGTTGTTAAACATTTGATAGATAAGGTTGGCTCTATTTGCACGCATTCTAGAGCACCCCATCTTAAAACCATTGACTGCTTTGAATCAGGCAATGGAGATAATTTTTCATCCCAATATTCCACAACAGATCTTGAGATCATAGGCATACACAACCACAGAAGACTCGAACATAGTAGCATCATCTATGGTTTTCCGCAAGGGTGCAGGTGTTCTAAAGTTTGTGGGTGAAAATAGAGCCACGCCACAAAAAAAAAGACTCGAAAACATAGTAACATCATCTATCCTCAAACTAAATTGGCACTAATTTGTAACCAACATTTTCGACAACAAGCTGGTCATTAGGGGAAGCTCTGTTCAATTTAACCTCCAGGATCGCAAAGAGAATTCTAGATTTATTACATTTTAAAAAACACTAGTCTATAAGTAATTACCATCAAATAATTATTAGATTATTTCCTAGATGTTGACAATAACCTCACTGATGGATGACCTAACCAAACAACGTAGCCCATAGATAGTCTAGATTTGAGATAAATAGGCGTGTGAACCAATTGACGGTACAAACAGTCACTACAACTGTCTTTTCATTTACACACAATCTTCATCCAATTCCCAAAGACTTACCGATGAGAAACAAAAATGGGAAAGACTGGCATGCATGCATGCAAGCATCACCATCTTTTACAGTTTGAAAATGTATCAACACGACATTGACAGCCATTAAGCAGTGATTTGTTCAAAGCCAAAATCCACTCAGAAGCAAAAACTGTGTAGTCATTGTTAGATATTTTAAAGTTTAAAATTGTTGCCATTGTAGATTTGTCCCACATCGTGTAAACCCAAAAAATGGGTTTGGTTTACACGTCCATGCTTTGGTTCAAGGCTTGTAGCCCTCACCCAAGGGGCACCGAATTTTGTAGCTTCTACCGCCACCCCATCAGTCACACACGCATGCGCGCGACGAGCTGAGCGGAGCCAAGCCGAGCCGGTTCGGGAGGGGCACGAGCACGTGACGTGGCAGTGCGGTGCATTTAATTATTATCTTTTTAGACAAAAGTGTAACCAAATTGTACACGTTTGTTTTTGTAACCGTTGTCTTTAAACAGATAGGTCCGTTCAGTTACTTTAAACGGTATGTTCGCATTTGTTCTTTTCTATAAAAGGGACCCGAGATCCTATTTTTTAACACTGCATTTTCTATTTTGTTTTGCGTTTTAAAGTTCTGTTTCAGAGTTCCTCTCCTGCGTTGTTTGGTGTTTTGGTTGCGTGATCAAACTCACCAAATCTATCACAAGAATACATGGCCAGTTCGTTGTATCCTAAAACCAATTTGCCAGTAACCAGTTGGTGACCACTTGATTATAGTGGTAGGGCCAAAATATCGATTTAAAGACAACGATATTCAACATGCCTCGAACCGGATTTGTGTATTTCTTCATTTCAATCTTTATCTTTTAGGAAATCTATACGAATATTTTCCAACAGGCATGCTGTGTGGGTGTTGAGTACTGTATCCTTAAGTAGCATGCAAAGAGAAAATTAAATTTCTGGTGTCAAGGCATTCATCAAATTGGAGGAAGGACCCATTGACTATTTTTTCTGCACTGCAGCTGATGGGTCATGAATCAGACACTAAGGCTGTGTGTGGGATTGCTCTTTGGAGGCAAAGAGCAGCCCACTTAAAAGAGCAGTTTAAACCTGCTCTTTTAAAGAGACCCAAACTCAGCTCTTTTACTCTCCAAAAGAGCTAACAGCACTTACAACCAAACACAGTCCCATACTAAAGTGCTCTGCACCAGAGCAGAGAGCTGCTCTTTGCCTCCAAAGAGCAATCTCAAACACAGCCTAAGTCATCAATGAAATGGCTCTCAGGTCACAAAATGGTGGCAACTCAAGGAAGAAAGGAGAGGAAAGAATCCAGTTATCAAAGTTTTTAAGAAAGAATGTACCTGGTGCTGCTCGAATAGAAATAAGAATAACAGTGAATGAGGAACACAATTCTTACTTACTTGACGACGCCTTCGTAGAGTCCTTCATTGCCAATCGAGCTGACACAGTTTGCACTGGCTTGTGTGGTGGCCGAGGAATTCGTGATGGAACTTTATTCCTGCCTTCAATTCTATTAAAATATATATATATAGATTTTCGAAACAAAAAAAGCCAAATCATAGATTCGATTTTCAAAACCCTGACTTATGAAAAGATGAAAGAGTAAATTGCAGAACTGTGGTATATTATTTGATAAATGTGTTAAAAATTAACAGTTATAAGAAAGGGGACAGTAGTAAGAAAAGGGATATATTCTCTGGTGAAAAATTGATGCCTATGCTAGAGTAACAAATCTACCCTTGTATGGATTCATGCTCAGAGAGACTTGAGATGTGGGCCCAGCGTTTCCACAACTTCCTAATAATTAGGTAATAGAACTTTCTGGGTCCACGTGCCAACATCTTCTTATGATTGATTGGATATTTTCAAATTCATTTACATCAAGTGTAGAAGTTTGTATTTTGTGAAAGGCAACAATTCATACAAATAATTCAGCTAACAGGAAAGGTGAGGTAGTCTAGAATTTTAATCTACTATGAAGTCCAAGAAAGTAGAAAAAATAATGAAAAAAAGGAAGAAAGAACAGGAAATTTATAATTTATTTATAAAAGGGCTGATCGGGCAGTCACAGAGTGCTCAATTTTCAATCCTGACACTTTTATGTTTAAACTATTTTCAAGTATCAAACGACATCAGATTGATGAGAAATTGTTCTTTTGAAAGCTTATCGAATTAGCCTTCCAACAAGCCAAGAAAAGTACAATTATAAAGAATTTATGGTCAGTTTTTTGAAGATGCATTGAAAGTGATGAAACTGTTTTGTTGAATTCAAATTAGTTTCTTTTATTATTTCATTTTTAAAATATCATTTGTCTCTTTTACTAGAAATAGGTTTAGTTTTCTTATTCTTTAGAATTTTATTGTATTGTTTCAAGAAAGTTAGACTATCAAGAAATGATTGAACATGAAATAAATATATAAGAGAAAATTTGAGAGTAGCACCTATAAAGGAAAATATTATTGAGCGTCGCTTCAGGTGGTTTGGACATTTTCATCAAAGGCTAGAAGAAGACCTGGTACGAAGGGTTTACACTCTACAAGTACAAGGACGTAGAAGAAGAGGAAGATCAGTGAAAACCTAGATGGAAGCCGTGAGAAGGGATATGAAGGATTGTGAAGTTACAGAGAGCTCAGCACTAATCCGAAACGAATGGAGAAATAGTATACACAAAGCCAACCCCAAATAGATGGGATAAGGCTATGATGATGATGATGAATTTGTAACACCTGGCCAATCCCGGCTCGTTACCACACTGGTCCGATTATCATGTGTTTGGAAGACCAAACGTATCGGGTCAAATAATCGAACTGGACCCTTTGGAACCAAGCCAGTAGATGAATGGACTGTGGGTGTGAGACCCGATAATTAGCACCAATGATCTGACCCATTAGCCAACGGTTTAGAATAAAGACCCATTAGTTAGCAAATGGCACCAAAACCCATTGTATATAAATGCCCACGGGCTAGACCCATTGGGAAACGGACCCATGGCTGGGAAAGGGCCAGACCTATGACCCTCGAGTCAAGTAGGTATATTGATTGAGTGTGTGGGTTTTACAACTGAACCAACCCAAAGAAATGACCCATTAGCTAAAGGCCCAAACGTATGGTCCATTGGCTTCAAAGTCCATGTTTTGGCCCATGCCAAGACCCAACTAAACCTCTTACGAGGATTAACCCATAATTTATAGGAGACCAGATCTATAGCCGTCGAGTTGGGCTAATACACCTAGGAGGATGTAGAAGCTCTACATGTAAGCTAACCCAGCTGAATTAAAGTCATGCACACAAAGTCATTGCATGGGATTTGAGTATTGGATATGAGCAGTGGAAAGAAGAACTCCATCTTCTTCCTTTCATCGTCTCCATTTCCAAAAGCTCCAAACCGGTGATTTAGACCCCTACGACCTAGCAAATCGACCATAGAAGCGGGAAGAGTGTTCCGCAACCATTAAACCATTGATTCGAGCGGGGACCAGAGTGATCAAGCGCATCTCCCGGGTAAAATCATACGCGAAGTTCGGGAACCCTGCGCGTGAGAATTTTGTTACAGTAAACTCGCTACCCTACTTACAAATTCTAGTGTCTGTAGAGTAAATGGAGTCCATGCATGGGGTTGGGGGTGAATCGGACCAATGGGAGGCTTGTAGCCAAAATCGTGGGGTCCGATTCCTTGCGCAGCATGCATGATTAAACGCGCCAGTGTCCGATGGCTCATTCCGCCTTAGACTGACCCGACTAGGTTGCGTCCTAGCAATGTGTACTTCAGAGTCCCACCAAATCGTGTTCACGACCAACTCAGGAGTCTAATCTTACAATTTTCGAGGGTTTTTGGAACCTCACAGAATCGCCAGGCTCGCCGTGGCAAAATGGAACCTCGCCGCGGCGAGAAATCACCTGAAGGCTTCACCGCGGCGACATTTCAAGGCAAAATCTCCTCTGGAAAAACTCGCCGCAGCGAGTTTGTTCCTAGATGTGGCACTTGATCAAGTCGCCGCGGCGAGATGCAGGGTCGTCGCAGCGAGATGCTCTATTTTGTTGAACAATGGGGTGGGGTGACCTTGTGTGCCTCATGAAGATCGTGACTTACGATTAGCATGGTTTGGTATTATCTGGGGATGTGTGTGATGTGTCTTCTAGGACTACATGAAGGACATTTGAAAGGAATTTAGCGTCGATCCGTGTGTGTTAGTCACGAAGTCCGACACTTGAGGTAGGGAAAATACCTTTGCTAATTATATGTTTACTCGAATTCACGTTTATGATGCAAATATCAAAGGAATTACATTCTTTCGGCACGATGCATATATATATATATATATATATATATATATATATATATATATATATATATATTTAAAACTCTTGAATGTTAAAGACTTGGTTTTCATGCACATGTTTTATTGATTCATGAGCATGCATTTTGATCTCGTATCGTCTTGAAATTGTCGCGTATCCGTTCTCGTGGATGACTTAGTCTACATGTACTTGGCATGTGCCAATGCTATGTGTGATCATGTGCAATGAGGAGTGGAGCCTCCATGAGAGGGATGGAGTCCCCGAGGTAGCAACCTTGTGTCCTAGTACGGACTGCTCAGTTCTCTAATACAGGATGCATTGCCATGTGACTTTCTCTGAGTGTGTTAGAGGTAAGGGGAGTGGAGTCTCCATGAGAGGGGTGGAGTCCCCGGGGTTACAACCATGTGTCCTAATACGGGATACTTACTCTAACGCTATATGATATGATATGTTTCGATTCATGATATGTGAACCGTCTTGATTATGATTCTATCCTCATTATATGTGCTCATGACTACTTCGGTTACGTGTTTTGGATTCGTGCTCGAGTTTGATCTCTCTCTATGCATTGTTTTAGCATGTTTAACCGTTACCATAATTTGACTCGTTGGTGCATTTTATTCATGTTTTGATCTCGCACGCAATATATTTAATACCATATGAATTTCAATTGCTTTTATTTATGCATCTGGAACATGAAATAGAATGATAAAATGTTAGTTAGCAATGTATTTTCTCTATTGATCTTGGATGAAGCTCACTCCCGACTATACGTCACAGCTCCAGGAGCTGGACTGGAGCGTGATCTAGAACAGGAAGAAGATCGGGATTACCATCCTACGGAGGAGGAAGAAGACTTGCCAGAGTAGCACTTCCCTTAGGGCTGGGACATTTGGGTGTATTTTTGGGGATTTTGAGTAAACGGTATAGGCTCGGATTTTGTAATTAAATCCTATGTGTGTGTTTGATCCACTGTTTAGATGGAGGTGGGCCTTCATCGGTGGATGTTTACTTTTGTGCGTATGGTACTTAGTTTCATGGGTTATGTTGCCATTTATTTTTTACGGAAGCTCTATATTTTATTCCGTTATGCGCACTTTGTTCTCCGCTCTTGTAAGCTTACCCTATCGAGAGGTAGCCCGATCCTTCCAATGGGTAAATGTGGGGAAGGACCGAGCTGCCTAGTGTTGATGCTTACATTTGATACCATAGCATCACTTAATATCGGATCTCTCACATGGTCCGACGGCACGGGTTTTTGGGTAAGGAAACCCGGGCTGTCACAGAATTAAACTAGCATTTCTATTTTTTATGCATTGTAAAAGCCTATATAAAGAACAATATTGCGGAAATTTAATTTTAAAATCGAATGAAATATTTCATTTGGAGCAGTTTGAAGTCCTACTAGCTGTTGTTAGTATTAGGTGTTCCTGTGGGTTTATTGGCAGAGAAATTTTGGTGGCATATTCCTTAATTCAACCACATTGAAAGACATTTTAGCATTCCTGCAGGTTTTGCTAGTTTATGTCAAAACTGGTATCCTTTCAAGTAGCTATTGTGGGCTGATTTTATCATTTGGAATCAAAGTACATCCGACCTAACACGAAAACCTCCAATCAACAATGGAATTGACAACGGTCAACACAATGAGTTGGAAATGAGTGATTCATGGAGCATGGTATATGGATATCCAATATATGACGCTTGTGAAGATGGCAAAGACATTGAATTTCTCGCTATCACCCTTTTATTGGTCCGACCAAATGATCGCCTGTAGTTAAGGTAAAGAAGACATTTGATCTCCAAAAAGTTCGAGGTCAACCTTTTCTTATGAAGACAAGTATAATGTATCCTAGAATTTTAATCTATGTTGGTATGTTAATATGTAGTGTGCAATATATTTAGTGTGTGGTGTGTAAATAGAAATAGTGGGTATGCATGTATCTTATATGAAATGCCAGTGAGGAAATCTCTAAACCTAACCCTAATACCACCTAACCTAAACCTTAATACCACTTACCAAGAAACACTTCTAGGTATCAGAGCCAACTCTCACTCGAGCCTGTCCTCTTCTCGGCTAACATTGTGCTGATGTCAACCAGGTCAACACCTTGACCCAAAATGGTATGAAAATCCCCTCATTTGGATCAATTTTTTATGGGGATTGATTCTTCCTTCTTAAGTTTTTTGATTTGATGACTCCTCGATTGAGTTTGTCAATGTCATCTTCTCCATTGATTCAGGGAACCTTCATCTCAGGTTCAGCGCTATACACAATTCAAGGTGAGTCCTGAAGGGTTGGTTGCTACTTGGAAAAGGACAAAATCCTTCCTGAAGGGTTGCTATGGTGTTTGATTAAGCAACATCACTGGAATTGGCGTTCTTTTTCGATTTTTCCCTCGATCAGCCTCCTCGGGTTTGAGAGTTGCCAATGCTCAGACATCAACCTGGAGCAGCAACTGAGCAGTTTTTCTCTTCCTCTCAGATCTGATTTACCAGTGAGCATTCATTTTATCAGATTTTCAACTTTCTTCTGATTTTATTTTTTTGTGTGTGTAAAACAGCAGTCTAAATGTGGCTGCATTTGGGTGAGCCTTCTTCCCGGTTGAAAATTTGTTGTTTGCGGCTTTTCTCCTTGCTGGAATTTTTTGTTGTTGCCAATTTTTTGTTTAGTTTTTAGAGACTTTTTGGTCACAGTGGCCGAAGGATACAAGAACATGGGTGGGGAGAATTTACCCACCAGTATAACCTCTTTAAATCTCAATTCCAAGCTTCTAACGATTATTTGGAATGGAGAAGGAAGAGCCATCACATTCCACATTCAAGGTCGTAAGAAGATGGGATTATTAACTGGTTCTAGCCCGAGACCCAAAACAAATGGTGATGCTGAAAGATGGGATGCGAATAATGTGATTATCCTTGGATTGCTCTTTAACTCGATGGATCCCTCTATATATCAAACCTTCATGTTTTATGATTCGACAGCCAAGCTTTGGGGAAACCTTGCTGATACTTTCGCTCGCTCAGATCATGACAAGCGGATTTACCAAGGCAGATGATTTTTAAGTGTAAAGGGGATTTTTCCATAGGCGATCATTACAACACAGAGCATGTGGGAAGAGGTTAGCCACTATGAACCTCTTTTTGAATTTGTTCAAGAAGTGGGAGCCAAGTTGGCTAAACATCTCGAGAGGGATCAAATTTATAACTTTCTTGGTGGTCAATCCGCCTATGAGCAGACACGTACTCAGATTCTTACCACGAGATCACTTCCGACCTTCAGCATTTTCTATGGTATTCTTTTTACCGAGGAGCAACATCATACGGTGATGTCCACCAGTGCTTTGGTCCTGCTACACCGCCTGAGTGTACTGCTTTTGCGTCTGATACTTGTCCCCTGGTGGTAGAAGTAAGGGCGAGCGATAGAGATGGTCGTCGAGGCCGAGGAGGTCGGGTGGACGTGGAGGTCGGTCCACCCTTATATGCTCTCACAACAAGTTAAATAGGCATGATCGTGATCATTGCTACTGTCTAATTGGTTATCCAGAGAGCTATCAGCCTAGATCCGCTCATACTGCTATCACACACTCCGGAGACTACTATTAGTGATCAATCCTAGGTGACAAAGTTATTTAGATCCTATGAGCTTCGTGTTACTCAGTCCGGATCTACTGATTGATCAGGGACTATTGCTTCTGCATCTGCTCCACAGGTATCAAATCCGAGAGGAATAGATCAATAAAAAGATTATAGGTCTCTAAAAATCAAGGCTCAAATAGAAGAAATTCCATGTTAAGACTATTGAACGACCTTAGGTTAAGTTATGGAAAGATCGAACAAGCATAGCACGCAATTAGTTCTGAATTTTGGGATGTAAAATAATTAGACAATCAACGAAACACTTACACGTAGATCGAACAAGTAAAACACGCAATTAGTTCTAGATTTTGGGATGTAAAATAATTAGGCAATCAACCAACACTTACACGTAGATGGAGATAAGAGTAGATAAGACGGTTAGAAAGTTGGCCCCGCACCAAACCACACACGGAAAGAAGAATCGCTCTTCCAAATCTTGAGAGAATCTCACCCTCAAAGAAAACTTTGATAAAAGCTCTCAATTTTGCAAAAGCAATATTCAATAACCATCAATTAATTAAAAGTGTATTTACAAAGCCTTTATATATGCAAACCAACCCTACTAAGCATAAATTCGAAATAAAAGAATCCTCAAGCAACTAAAGCTCTAAAAAGGCAAGTTTTGCCTCAAAATTCGTCTAGTCATCAATGTGTTGACGCGATTCACGGACGTCCGTCTTGAGACTCATGGACGTTCGTTCTGTGCTGACGGATGTCCGTCTATTTCACGAACGTCCTAGTGCACAAAACAGAGAGTCCTCCGAATCATAAACGTTCATCTTGATGTCACGGACGTTCGTGGATACAGATGTCGTGAGCACGGATGTTTGTGCTTCAACCCTTCAGAACGCTTCCATTCTTTAGTTAAGAGCCTTCAGGATATTTTTGCACGCTTCTTTCGCCTTTGATAGACCATAGGCGGTTATTTAAATCGGATGTCTCCATCACATAGTGAGAGCACTAATAACTGCGTTAACCTACCCGGCTTCTGACCCATAGAAAATAACCATGTCATCAACATATTGAAGGTGAGAGACCAATAGATTGTCTGCAATTTTGAATCCTTTGAATAGGCTCATTTGGGTACCTTTGAGGAGGATTCTATGCATCACTTCCCCCACAATATTAAAAAGAAGCAGGGACAAGGGGTCCCCTTGCTGCAAACCTCTAGAATTCCGGAGAAAACCTTTCAGGCTTCCATTCACCAAGATGCAAAATCTAGGAGAAGTAAAACATCCTGTAACCCATTTTAGCCACTTTTGGCCAAAACCCATTCATTTCATGAGATACAAGAGAAATTCCCAGTCAACTCTGTCGTAAGCCTTTTTTTATATTCTCCCTTCTTTTTTCTCGCTTGAACTGAGTGGATCGCCTCGTGAGCAGTGACAGCCACATCTAGCAGGTGTCACCCCAAAATAAAGGCCCCTCGAGTGTTAGAGATCGTCGTACCAATGCAATTTCTCAGTATGTTCGCCAAACCTTTGGCTACAATCTTATAGAGCAGTTCAAAAGATTTATGGGCTGGAAATATCTCACATTAACAGTTCCCTCTACCTTTGGAATTAGCATGAAAAAGGTCAAGTTCATACTCTTGGCAATCTTCCCCGTTTGCTGGAATTCCCTAAAGAAGCGTGGGAAATCATTTTTTACCACCTCCCAAAAAGACGGGAAGAATTCTATCGAAAACTCGTCCGAGCCTGGGGCTTTATTCTTTCCCAAATTAAAGACTGCCTTCTTTAGCTCCTCCTCATCCATATATCTTTCCAAAACTTCTCTCTAAGAGTCGGATATGGAATCAAAACGGATCCCATCAAGCTTCGGACAATGGAACCCGATATCACTATAGAGCTCCTCATAGAACTTACTCAGTTGCACAACGATGTTACCATAGTCCGCATACATAGTTCCCTCCACTTCCAACTGCAAAATACTATTTTTGGTCCTTCTGCCATTCGCTACTATGTGGAAAATTTATGTATTTCCATCTCCCTCTTTCAACCAATGAGCCTTAGCTTTTTGTCTCCACATCACTTCTTCTTTCATACATTTCTAGTTATAAGCCATTTTGAGGGCAAGTCTGATGTCCCTCTCTTCCTCTGAAAGGGACCCTCTTCTTCGAAAGAATCAATAGTTTTGATCTCCCAAAGCAGGTGCTCTTTGATTTTTGAGACATTGCCAAAGTTGTTCATGTTCCAAAATTTAACTTTCTGTTTGAGGTTCTTGAATTTGGAGGAGAGAATATAAATCGCTGTCCCTGAAATCCCGGGACTCTACTTCTGAAATCATCATTTTTGAGCCATGCGTTCTTTAACCTGAAGGGGCTCGGGCCCTCCCTTGTAGCGGCACAAGTGTTAAGCACAATTGGTTTATGGTCAGACACCATCGTTGGCAAGCATTCCACATCTGATTGCGGGTTCCTCCATCCATTCCATAGAGCAAAGGTAGTGGTCCAGCCAACAAAAAGTAGGATATCTCTGTCCACTAGTCCAGGTATATTTCCCGCCTCTCATCCCCACATCGCAGAGGGGACATTCCGAGATGACGTCTTCGAATTTGGCAGCCTCCTTTCTATCCATCCCTCCACATGGAGGGCGATATACTTATCATGGATGCAATCATATATGGTAATCAGAATGAAAAACTCGTTGTCTCTAAATTAGGTAGAGAGTTCTCTTATGAAATTCAAAGCTTTATTCCCAAAATCCATAACCATTATGAAATCATTTGGAAACTTAACCTGTCCGGCAAGTTATCTTCTAAGATGTGTAGGAAAAAATTTGAGAACTAAACGTCCTAAATGGAAAAGATAGAAGATTTGTGGAAGTCCAAGGTCCCAAGGACGATTAAAACATTTATGTAGAAACTCCTCTATGGCTCAATCCTGCTGGACAGTTTTATCATGTCTGGAAGAATTCTACTTGCTTCTCAATGCCCATTATGTAACTTAAGTGACCCAATCTTTACACCAATTGTTAATGTCGCATGCCTTCGCTCAATTGAACTGGAAAAAATATGGACGCTTAGTTGATGCTAGATGTAAATTTCCCCATTTTCCAGCTCTTTTTCAAGAATGGTTCAAAGCAACAATCTCGAAACCAATTCCTCATGATTAGAATCCAGATTCCATAATTTGTTTCTATGGTAGATATGGAGAAAACGGAATGTAATTTTACATGATTCAAGCCCTCTTAGTATTCTTGGAACCATGAAAAAAATTGAATCATGAATTAAGGAATTTGCTATCCAGCTTAAACCGAAAGTGAAATATTTGAATTCAGAGATCAAAGGATTAAAACAGTTGGGATTGCCAATATGTGATGTTCCAAATTCACGTGTTTCTGCAATTTGTTTTGTTCGTCCTCCTGAAGCCTTGTTAAAGCTTAATATCGATGGAGCATAAAATATAAAAAGTAAAAACAAAAATAAGAAAACCTGGTCATGCCAGTGAAGGTGGTATGCTACAGGATTCAAATGGTAACATGGTTTTTGTGTTTTACAAACTCTATGAGACAGCTATAAACAATGAAGCAGAGTTCAGGGCCTTGTTTGATGGTCTAAATTTGATCAAAGATTTCAGTTCTAATCTCTTGATTGAATCCAATTCTAAGATGCTTTTGGATGCAATTAAAACAGGGTTGGGTTCAGGGAATCCTCGATATTGGTTGGATCATATAAATGGTATGCTCTAGAAATTTATTTCTAGGAGTTGCACTTATCGGGAAGGAAATACCATTGCTGATTCTCTTGCAAATATTGATAGTGCTGAAGCTGCGGATTGGTTTATTTACTTGGCCTCGAACTTCCTAATCCAGTTCAACTTGTAAAAATGGTGAGATTGGATTGGAGAATATGAGAATCTCTTATGGCTGTTATTTTGTTGCCACAATTAGTTGATGTTAGGTTTCTAAGAGTGATGACAATGCTGAAGTTCACAGTAATTTAATGTCGGGTCATTGTGATTCTTTGACTTTAGTTCTTCCAATTTTGAATAAAATTGTGTTGCTTGCATGCCAATATATATATATATATATATATATATATATATATATATATATATATATATATAAAATAATAGCCTGGGAGAGTGTAAGAGCCTAATGGGGTTTAGAGTCTGGGCCTGAGCCTGGTCCTTATATGTAGTCAGGCAAGCCTGGCCTGATTAATAAATGGGCTTTACAGTTTGGTCCAAACCCAGCCTATATAGAGCTGGGCTCGGGGCAAGCCCGGCCCAGTGACACCCCTATAACCAATCAGAAATATCAATTATTAAAAAACGAATTAGGATGTCTCAATAGACTGCTGATCTATTTTTTTATGTTTACCAAAACATTTAAGAGTTTTTGGAAGTTGGAAAAAAGAAAAAGAAAAAAAAAAACTCACATTTTCTCGGGTGTCTCTGCCTGCTTTACTGCATCAGGAAAAAGTGTGAACTCAACAACACTGGAGATCGAGCCGTCAGTTTCTGTTCCCATGGAAAGGCCACTGTCTGATATATCGCTTAATCTCTCCTCAGAATCTGCATCGCCAAACCCCAAGAGCTCATCATCTGCATTAAAATTCTGAACCATGTCCCCTCCAACAAGATTTGACTGGTGTAAAAATTCCTCAGAATGCTGGGAACTAGCCTCAGAATGCTTATCACTGTACTCGGAACCATTCTCGAAATCCTTGTCACTGGGTCCCACAGTTCTTCCACCGGAAAGTCTTCGGCCTCGTTGAGCTCCAAGGGAAGACCTGCTAGGAGAGGAGGACCCATGCCTCAATGAGTTTGCCCCACGCTTTTCGAAATTGGGGGATGGAATTCTCTGCTC
Organism: Chloranthus sessilifolius; assembly: GCA_021018995.1. Taxonomy (NCBI): domain Eukaryota; kingdom Viridiplantae; phylum Streptophyta; class Magnoliopsida; order Chloranthales; family Chloranthaceae; genus Chloranthus; species Chloranthus sessilifolius. The sequence goes on along the minus strand of CM037593.1, from coordinate 54,413,953 downwards.
TTTGAGAAGTTGTAACCGTTCAATCTCCTCATCTTTTTTTGCAACTGTGTCCTTGAGGGATGCCACCTGCATGGTAAAACTAAAAAATAAATGAAATGGGCTTACATACATAAATCAGCTAACAGACTTACAGTCTTACTACAAATTGCTTAACTTACTTTCAGATAATTTCAGATTTGTGATTAAGCATGCAGGTAGAAGTGAGACGGATCTTTCAGAAAAACATATAAACAACAGTAAAGATCTACTGTGAAATGGCTACATCATACATATCTTATACAATCTTTATAAGAAATGTTGATAGTGAATTGTGAATCCCAAGGATGATACCTTCTCAGATCAAGGCGCTAGACAGCCACAATATAAGTTGGATTTTTTCGCCCCAACTATTGTATTATTTGTATATATATATATATATATATATATATATATATATATATATATATATATATATATATATATATATATCCAAAAAGTGTGCTATCAAACTGGATTTCAAAGGGCACTGGGAGGAGCATCAGTAAAAGATTACTGGGGAATAATCAGCATCACAATATTATCAAGATCATGAAGACCTTTTGTACCCATCAATCTTGTCAAAAGATTTCTGCAGACATCGGAAACCCTGAAACTATGTGAAGGTCAACTTTTTACAGGATTGGACAGATGGAAGGTTATTTATAAGCTTTATTATCTTATTACATCGGTAAGCAAAGTAAATGCATTAATAGATAGGATTTCAGGGCAAGGAGCACTGCATGAACATGTATTATACCTGGGACACTAATCTCATGTCATGTGTTGACTCTTTAGTCAATTCGAGATGGAAACCGAGGGCGATAAAAGTACTTGAAGCCCTTGTAAAATTGAATCCTATACCCTGGCTTGTTTTAATTTTCAAAACAGATAAAAAGCTATTTTCGGTCATTTGTTACTCTCTACTTTAAGCAGTGTGGCAAGCTTGTACAAGTTTCGCTGAAAAGATGAATAACTTTGGCCACAAAAAAGCAATTTCATTTGTGGTCATCTGCCCAAACAGTGTATATTAAAAAGTATAAAACCCTGATAGTTTCGGAAATTCTATTTATGTTGAAAGTTTCTAAAGACCTGTTCCATCAATTCTCTAACATCACGGCCTTCTTTGTTGCTCCGTGCAGCTCCTAGCTCAACTCCAGAGACCCTTTCAGCAAACTTCAAAGTACTTATAGTCTCGGAATATGATTCGACATCTGGGTTAAGTTGTACGAACATGAGGGTTTTTGCCTGACCACCTGCAAGGTGAAACAAAAGAAAATGGAGATCTAGTGAACTCAAACTGCAGTATTATTACAAACTGAAAAGGCAAATACTGTCCAACAATTTCTGTGAAGCAATCTGACCCATGCAACAAGGGCACAAAAAATTTTACCTTTTTAACGGTGTCGAATTATTTATAGGCAATTTTCTTAACATTCTATATTCTTTTGCATTTACATCATAGTCACAAAGTCGGGAGTCGGCAATAAATCGACAAGGGTCTAAGTCGGCAAAAATCGGTCAAAGTCGGAAAAAATCAGGGAAAATAAAAATATTAAAAAATGTATAACAAATATATCATAATGCATTTCAAGTTAAAACAATGATTTTAATGAACAAAATAGGTAAAACTGAAAGGTTTTTTATGAACAAACTGAATAAAATAGTACAAACTACAAAACCTAAAAGTTTCTTTCCCCTTAAGTATTAGTGAAAAAAATAAATGAAAAATCGGATAATATCACAAACATCACCAATTAATCGGCCGAGTCGCGACTTGACCGATTAATCTGCGATAAAATCGGGATGACTGCAAGTCGCCAACTTGAAAAAACTGGGGACTTTTGTGACTATGATTTACATGACAAAAAAATTTACGTATTATGTAGTTTTCTAAGTTTTCTTCTAGATGGGTATGTACAAATGTACATTATATTTTTCTCACATTTTAACATATGTACAAATGTATCCTTGTTATGTAGATTGAATCAAAGGCATTTCTTTATATACGAGAACGAAAATAACAACGCAAATACCTAGAGAACTCTGAAGGACTTGAGTCAGCTTGCTATTCCGATATGGTACATGAGAACTCTTTTGTGCTAGAGCAAAGATGACGTCTCCGAGTGCAGATAGTGATTTGTTGATATGTTGTGCTTCCCTTAGCCTATCTCCGGTCGCTTCAGAGCGATCTACTCTTTCGCTTCCAGCAAGATCTACCAAATGAAGGCTACCACGCAAAGCAGAACCAGTCTCCAAGTCCATACCCCGAACATGAACGGTAACCACACTGTAAACATCAGTCTAGTTAAATGATGTGTAACAAAAATCATCCAAGTCAGATGTTCTTATAAGGTCGGGATGGAAAACCTGTGGGATCGACTACTTCTCACGTTTAGAGCAGTAGCACCTACAGCTCTGTTCATTAATCCAGTTTGCATCAGATCGAGGACATCTGATGTTGAGTTGACAGGGTGCATGCTGGCATCAGGGACAGCAAGCCCATTGGGTTGAGAACTGCTCAAAATCCCAAGTGTGCGCAAGTCAAAGGAAACAAAATTTGCTGAGACAAATAAAGAAAATTTCCATCCTTACCCTGCCAAGATAGTCTTCCCAATAGAGGGATTGATGAAGTCACAAATACCATGGTTCAAACCCTTTTACTCTTAGAGTCCAATTAGGAAGACTACTATAGGAATACGTCCCTCATCCTAATATTAGCAGAGACAATTAATCTCTGCTTAAGGGGCCCAGAGTAGCGCACCAGCTGAATTCAAAACATAAAAGATGTGTATTAATCTCTCTCTCTCTCTCTCTCTCTCTCTCTCTCTCTCTCTCTCTCTCTCTCTCTCTCTCTCTCTCTCTCTCTCCGCCTTTTTTTTTGGAAAAAGAAAGGGAAAAAAAAGTATAAAGTTAAAGTCTACCCATGATTACCCCCATAGAGCATAAAACATTTCTTAATCCAAACAAGCGACAAGAAATGAATGGAAGGATATCTCTTCTGTGAACCACCATTTGAGAGTAAATCACGCACTTGTTCATTATAAATTTCCACCATTTGGACACCAACTTCATACATGTAAGTGTTTCGCCTAGTTCTAGAAATATGAAAAAGGTCGTTTAGGGCTCGGTAGTTAACCCCCCAGTCCTCTTTTGATGATGCATCAGGGCCACTCTATACAAGACAAAATTTGGATGCAAATAAAAGTTCATGTCATAAAGAAATAACCTGTGGAACAGCACTCAAACAAGAAAGCTGCTGGTAAAGGTAATCTCAAATTAAACAATAAGACAGAAAAAAGACTGCATACCATTGTGTAAGTTTTTCCTGACCCAGTTTGACCATATGCAAAAATGCATACATTATAGCCATCAAGTACAGACCGTATTAAGGGCTGTGTATCTAAAAAGACCTCCGCTGTGTAACATTAAAAGAAGGATAAGTATCGGACACCACTGAAATTTTATATGAAATTATCGTCCGTATCAGACGATACATTGCCCGTATCCGACGATAATTTACCTATTTTTTGGGGTGCTCGGTAATACTGTATTTATCATATCGGGCACCACTGAAACTGATACGTATCGGACGATAAGTATCGGTTTTATCCGAAATTTTGATCCATGATTGTATCATCGGAGATTTTCAATTTCCTTGGGTGTCACTTATACCAGTACGTATCGGACGATACATACTGGCATCGGTGGCCAAAGGTATGACATATATGCAATGTATCGTACCTAGCTTGTATTGTCCAAAAATATCAGATGATACAAACCTCAACTCATTTGTATCATCTGATATTTTGATATATTGAAAACATGGATCAAAATATCGTCTGATACCGATACGTATCGGTTTTGGACATGAACGATACGGTAAATACCATTTTTACCGGGTACCCCAAAAAATCACATAATTATCGGACGATACAGTGAAATTATCGTCTGTATCGTCTGATACAGACGATAATTTCAAATTATCGGATGATAATTTCAATGTATCGTCCGATAATTTGGCAGATTGACAGGGACCCCATTTGACCAAATTATCAGACGATACATTAAAAATATCGTCTGATACGGACGATAATTTCACATTATCGTCCGTATAATTTGAAATTATACGGCAGATTGATAGGGACCCCATTTGGCCAAATTATCGAATGATACATTGAAATTATCGTCCGATAATTTGATTTTTTAGATTTTTTTGAAAAAAAAAATTATTTGTATTAAAACGATACATTCAATGTATCGCCGATACATTGAATGTATCGGACGATACGCGATACGTATCGTCCTGGAGGACAGGACGACACATCGAAAAACCGATATTTTGATCTATGATTGAAAATCTTCTGTATCGTCCGAGATTTTCAATTTTTTGTGGGTGTCACTAAAGTGACTGGAACTAGCGAGGAGGTGCTAAACCTCGGGGCTAGGTACGTGTGGAGACTTTGCATAGGCTGGCCTCGCTGCGGCGGCAGAGAGGCACTGCATGGGTGTCAAAAAAGTTACCCCGTGACAGTTGGTATCAGAGCCAAATCGTTCCGAATGGGACTACATTAGCGAGCCAGAGCGATGAGGTGTGCTCTGATCTCGTGACAGCTAGAGTTACTAGTGTGTGATTGAATTGCACGTCTGCGGTTGAGATGCGATTGAGTCGCACGCAGATTGATGGTACTATTGGGTTATGTTGTTTCGAAAATGTGCTCGACGCTAGTTGGCCATGAGGGCCATACGTTGAGTTAGCGGGTCGATCTGAGGAGGATGAATGCTATTGACGTTCAACATGAGACGTTGAGTCACACAAGTGTTGAAAGCACTGTTGCCATGTTGGCATAGAGCAAGGAGGATGCTTCGTTCTCACTTTGTGATGCTTGTTGCCCATTGGGGCTATACGTTGCGGCAGCGCGTCAATCCAAGATAGATGAACACTAGTGACTTCTGACATGACACGTTGGGTTACGTTGGTGTTGAGAGCACCGCTGCTATGAATGGCACGCTCCCCCAATCTTTAACAACACATATATTGACATTTCTTTCTTTCTTTTCCTAACTCTCTTCTCTCTAACCACTCCCTCTACCGCCCACATCATTTTTAACACCGCCAAACCCAATTTCAACAGATCCTAGGCTACAAAACTCCGGATCTAATGTGAAATCCAGTAAAAAAAAATAGGTACATATGTTCAAAACAAAAAATTGAAAAAATTCTTTAAAATAAATTACATTTTTTCCAAATTTATAGAGATTCTGGATTTTTATTTAGAAGATAAAAATAAAAATTTATTGGCCAATATCGGAGATACAATCGATGTATCTACCGGTAAACTGATGCGTATCGTCCAGGAGGCCTGGATGGTACGTAACGCATTTTCGAGATTTTGACCCATAGGTTCAAACCATGTTGGCTTTCACGGGACTTTCAAGAGAGGATGGAATTTTGACTCATGGGTTCGAATCCAGGGAGGAGGGCACTTTCAAGGGACTCAAATCTTAAAGAACAATAAAAATTGCCTCCCACAAGTCAATGAGAAATGAGCACTCAGCATCTTCATTAGGAAGACTACAAACAGAGTGGAGGAAAAGGGCAGTTATCCTAAAGTCTGCACAACTAGGATCATTAAGCCTGAGTTTTTAAAATGGAAGAAAAAAATGTCTTTACACTTTAAAAGAAAATTTCAGATTTGTAATGTGCAGAAACAAAAATGTTCATGTCTCAAGTCCATCATTTCTAAATATGAATTTGCTCTAATATTGAACTTAATGGGGTGGTTTATTACTTCTGTTCATTCCTAAGCTTAACAAAGTGTCATTAACTTACTATTTACGTCTTTGTAGGAAATAATAGAAACCAAATCACTTAAAACAGATGGTGTAAATAGGAGATTAACCTTGAGTGGCTGTCAGACCAAAGACTTTGTTGAACTTAAACAATCGGCGGCCATCTTTTCCTTGTTTGGAAGGATTTACAATCATCAACTCTCCATTCTCACCAACATAATCTATGGTTGTCTGCTTCCCATTTTGTCCAGAGAGGAACGGCCTCACCCGACAATATACTCTAATGTTCCCTGTCCAAAAATTTTAATCACAAAAATAAGAAGAGAAGAATGAAAAGAATAGGATCGTTCAAGTTAATGATATTACAGTTAAGCTGTAACAGTAAACAATATTATTACTTAATTATGTTAAGGACAGTGAATACTACATTAGCAATGTAGCGTTCAACACTGCCCTAGTATCATTTGTGTGTCAAGTGGCACCTAATGCGAAGATTAAGTGCTGAGGCAACATGCACAAGATCGTTCAGATCCATGCCCCCAAAAATAATTACAAAAAATACACCTTATCCATAATCCAAAACATGATCAAAGTTGGAAAATATTCAATGCACTAGGTTAAGGGGTTGGAGATCAAGCTTTGACCATGTTTTTGAAAGGCAAGAAGTCCTTAAAAGAAATAATCTTTTTTTAGATCGTATGCCATATGGCAAATGATCCCACAACCGGTGGTTGTTTTAGGATCACATGCCACGTGGCACGTGATCTTGGCACTAGTGTAGCATTCAAACACTACACTTATGTCTAGTAGCGTTACTCTAAAAATAGTACCTTTTAAATCTTGAACCTCATTATAAAGCTTCCGATTTTCTGCAAGAACTGTATGATAATTTTCAGCTACATCTGCTAATACTTTGAGCTTCGGCCCTGCACATGGTTCAAGCAACATAACCAAAATATGAAAATATCACAGCATTAGTTCAAACAGTAGAAAAATATGTGATTTAGATAAACTCATACCCAAGCTATTTAATTCCTTAGACCAGATCCTTTGTACATCAATGATATCCTGCTTGATAGACTTGGAAGCCAGTCTCAGTTCCTGAATATTGTCACAAGTTTACATACCTTAATTTCAATGTAAAAGCAGTAACAGCTTAAAGAAGATGGTTAGGCAAGGCATACCCCCAGAGCTTGGAAGTGAGAACCTATGAAAGTCTGGTAGTTTTCTTCTTTCTTATTCCAATGTTGAACTCTTGATTCAGAGAATGTTTCGATTTCTTTCATCTTTTTCTTTGATTCTGATAGAAGGTACTCAAATTCCTTTAATCTCTCATCCGACTCCTCTTTAGTTTCCTTAGCCTTTGTTTCCATTTGCAGGCAACATTGTTCATACTTGTTTTTTATTATTTCCAATTCTTGCTTCAGAGCTGAAATTTCAAGCTCACCATCATCCTTCTCCTTGATCAATCTAACCACATCTTGCTCCTCGTTTTTCTTCCTCTCCTCCATTTTAATCTTCTCAGACTGCAATTTGCAACAAAATTCATTAAGAAACTAACAAACAAACTCAATTAGTGTATTTTAAACATATGTTACAAGTTAGATAACAACTAAATGTCAATGCATCTACCTAAGCATAAATTGATCCCTCTTGAAAGATATATTACTCCCTACCCGGTTCATCATCAGTAATTTTTTATCGATTAGATTTTGGGAAGACCATGGATTGACAAGAGGATAAGAAATTGACAATTTTGGCCACATCTTTATCATTTAAATATTGAGGAAAATCTTTTGAAGGATGTGATGGTTGACAGTAAGTGCAACATACCACACATCCTACCACTTATGAAAAAGTGGTAGAGTCATTTGGCATGAAAACAAAGCCCCAAACATGCTTTTCATGCATGATCAGTGTTGAACACCCCCTTGAGGATCTTTTGAAATGAGGGATCATCATCATCATCATGCATATATTGTTAGAGATGTAATGTATAGTAAAATATGTGTGAGTAACACTAGTATGAGAGTCATGCATAATGGGTTTTAGTCCCACATTGGGTAGAAATGTAATACGTCTCTATGTAGCCCTCTATATAAAGGGCCTTTCTCTTGTAACACAAATTACCTTAATGAGAAACAATGTAGTCTCTTATTGTCTACTCTCTTTCCTCTTCCTCTTCTAAACCCTAACCCTAAAATCAAGTTAGAATTGTATTGTGTTGGTCGTGTGCGGAAATAGATGATAATATTTTCTTCAAATGTCCATATTCTAGTTGGATATGGAAGTAAAAGGAAAGAGAATAATTAAGGCGAATGAGTATTTTGAATATATGATATAAAGAACTAAGGCTAACGAGTAAATTGAATTGAAGGAACAAAGTTAAATAGGAATTTCATTAAAATACAAATGCATGAAGAAAAATCATGATCCTCAATTTATATAAGGTAGTTTAAAAGCTTGACACAACCCAAATAGACTTGACTCAGCCAGATTCAAGTCAACTTAACCCTTAGTCTTGAAACTTTAAAAATTCCTATAAAAAAAAAAAAAACTAATAATAATAATAAATAAAAGTGAAACAAAAATGCCCTTGGAAACTTTATCAAATCGCTAACTTTATAAGGGAGAATTTTGGGATGTGAAAAACACTTGAAGGGGACTTCAAAAAAACACCATTGTGTGTAAATACATATTTGTTATTGTTAAAGGGTTTACACAAACATCTTCTTTCTTACAAGTGAAATCAAACCCTAAACCTATAAGGCTGTGTTTCGGAATGTGGATTTGGAACTGGTTGATGCATTTGGAATCCATAGTTTTGAAATCCATGGATGTGATATATTTGGATTTAGAAATCGCACCATTTGGATGCATTTTTCGTGTGTTCAGATTTAAACTGAGAATCTCTAAATATTTTGTTTGGCAGCTAAAAAAACTCTGAATTTGGATTGGGATTTTATTACCAAAACATATTTTATACATGGATCAACCACAGTTTAGAAGCTAATTATTATGGATGGATGTGCACTTTTTTTTAACATGAATATTAAAGCATTCTGATCGGATGGCAGCCATGTGGCATAATAATTAATCGGGTCTGAATTTAAGAACTGAGCTAAGCTCTTTAACCCATGCCTAGCCTGGAGGCTAGTTAGACTGCCCAGCCTGTTGACACCCTTAGTAATTATCAAGAGTAGCTTGCCAGTGCTATGCACCATGGGGGGTGCAGCTCCACCAAACTGGTGAAATATTGAATAACTTGCATGGAGGATGGTACATAAGTCAATCTTCTGCCATCAAATTGGTCAAAAAGCTTAGGAGACACAGTAACATTTGTGTTCACCAGATCAATGGCTGAGGGAGATTAATGTGTCCCCATTGATGTGTGGTCAAGAACCTACTACTAGCTTGAAAAGATAAGTGTTTATACAAGGTGTCCGACTGACGGGGAATGCCAAGATCGAGAGTCTTGAATTTGGGGCCACAACAAATTTTCTACTTCAAAAAGGCCTAAAGAGGACACAAGCCCAAGTACCACAACTTCAAGGGAGAAAAGGAGACCCAAAGACACAAAACTGTCATTGATGAACAGTGTCGTGAACAGTGACTGTGAACAGTGACGGACATCCGTGATTTTGAGCCCTCACTGTCCCTAGACGACGGACGTCCGTGGACATTGCCCGCCCAGCGACGGGATTTTCATATTTTCTGCAGAAAACTGCCTTTTTAGTTTTTATTTCTTTTAGGACTCTTTTTTTATTCGAATTATTAATGGTCGCCTATTAAAAAAGGCTTGTAAACACTTTTTAATTGATTGTTGAATATTTTGAATGTTTTTACTTGAATATTCTTTTTCCCCAAGATGGGTTTGGTGTGAGGCCAAGGGAGTGATACTCATCAACTCTCTTTTGATCTTTTATTATATTTGTTATCTATTGATCCCTGCTTGTTTCTCTAAACCCTAATCTATTATTTTATCGATCCCAAAACCCTAAACCTCTTTAGAAACCCTAAATCAATCAAAACCATAAGCCTATTCCAAAACCTTAAGCCTATTCTAAAACCATAAACCTATTACAAAACCATAAACCTGTTACAAACCCTAAATCCATTCAAAAACCCTATTTTGAACCTATGTATCTACATTGGATCGACGACGAACTCCCAAGCCTGAAAAAGGTAGAGTTCTATCTCTAGGCTAAATCCAGCCTTAAATCTAATAGGACTTGCGCACCGAACTAGACCCTACTCGGATCTAGCATGATTTGCCTATCGGATTTCAAAAACCCTAAGGTATCAAGTTTAATTTTGAGATTAAGTTTGATTTAATTTTATTTAATTTCGGCAAATCTTCATCAAAACATTATTCACGCATTTTAGGGTTACCGTCCCTCGTCAGTTTTGGTATCAGAGCCCTAGGTTTTTCTACGTTAGGGCATATTTGTGTGACATTTTATTTTATTGCATTTTATCTCATTTATGTTCAAAAGTATGCACGTCTACTATTTGACAAAATTCCTCATCCATTGTTAGTTCATATTTGCATGTTATTTAGAACCCATGTAGTAAGTTGTGTTCACCATAAGCATGAGCAAGATTACCGATGTCATCAGGGACATCAAAGCTGAATTGTGTGTGATTAAGAATAGGAGCCGCTACGCTCCAAATTCTTGGCAAAGTCCCAAAAGTCGTGATGGGACTAGAGTCAGGGAATACCCCCATCATCGTGAACCCGAGGACGATCCAGCCGAGAAGTTTCTAAAATATATTCGGGATGAAGTTCCAAATTTTGAGGGATGGACGAATCCTAAAACCTTCGTCGAATGGTTGTCTAGTATAGAGGACTATTTTGATTGGTCTGGCGTACGAAACGAGTACAAAATTAGGCTAGTGGAGACCAAGTTGGAGGGTAATGCCAAAAACTTTTGAACTCGCTTAGAACGTCGTACAGAGTATCTTCAAAACAAATTCATCTCCACATGGGAGGACATAAAGGTGGAACTTATCAAAAAGTATGTTCCATTAACACACCGTCACCTTCTACGGAATTTGAAAACTAAGATAGACAAGTGTCCTGATTGCTCCAAGTGTCACGGATTTGGACACTTTGCTTATCAGTGCTCTACAAAATTTTCCACTCCGAATTTATTGACTAAAAGAGAAGGTTCTAAGGAGCGGGAAAATATGAAAATTGAAGAAATCATGCATGACCCTCGTACCATAATGAGTGAAGAGGAGATGGAAGAAGCTAACGAAAGTCTCGCTTGTGTTAAAGAGACTTCTATCTCCCTTGTGAATAGTGATGTTGGGTCGAGTACACTTGGGTCCAACGAACTGGGTACACAAGAACCATTAGTGTTAATTGAATCAAGTACCCCAGAGTCTTTGATTTTGGTTGACACGAGCACACACAAGTTTATCGATTCGAGTGTACATGTGTCATTTGTGTCCCTTGATTTGATCACACATGAGCTGATAGTGCCCACAGAGTCGATTGTGCCTAAGTCGTTCATGTTAATAGAACCAAGAGCACTTGAGTCGGTTACATGTGAGTCGTTAGCGTCGGAAGCACATGAGAGTATCGAGTCCATAGAGGCACGTACACATCATAGTCCTGAGTTGCATACCGCTTCACATTCCAAGTCTTATTGTGAGTCAAGTTTTGAGTGTCATTTCGTTGCCGAAATTAAACAGAAAATTAATTCAAGCAACAATCAATACAAATTATTTGCTGATACTCACAGGCGTTTCAAAGAATATCAGGTGATAGTCCAGGTTAGGCCAGAGCGATTCCCATCGGGATCCGCAAAGAAGCTCCAATGTATCGTCGATACATCTGGTACAAATTTTCTTTTCTAAAGCCAAGGACGTCTGTTCTGAAGTGACGGACGTCCGTCACATATATTTCATATGAAATTATCATCTAATACAGACAATACATTGCCCGTATGGGACGATAACTTACCTATTTTTTTGGGTGCCCCATAAATACTGTATTTATTGTATCGAACACTCCTGAAACCGATACGCATTGGTTTCGTCCGAAATTTTGATCCATTGCCCTCCCTCTCCCTAACTACTCTCTTTTCCTCTAAAGAGAGACAGAGAGAAAGAGAGACAGAGAGAGAGAGAAAGGAATTGAGGTCGGTTAGGCCTCCAACAAAATTGGCAAGAAATAGAGAATCTCTCTCTCTCTCTCTCTCTCTCTCTCTCTCTCTCTCTCTCTCTCTCTCTCGCGAAAAGGCATAACTGCTCTGAAATTTAGGATGTCCAACTAGATCCTAACATGTCTTTTTCTCTCACAATATGTGCATTTCAACTTTTCCTCATGAGACATAACACACAACCACGGCCTCCTCTACCCCTGGATCATCGATGAAATGCAAAACGTTCAGGACACATTCACTAGCTGTCTACGACTTTCTTCATGTTGCAACAGGGAGAAAATATTTTTTTTGGGTGGGGGTGTGTGTGTGTGTGGGGGGGGGGGGGGGGTTCTCTCTCTCTAGTGAGGATACTAGCTCTAACACTTTCATACTCATGAGTCACCCTTCCTTTCAAGGGTCTTATTCTGTTTGTTCACACATCCAGTGCAACGAGGTTTTCAGACACAACTCTCACCCACATCAGCTTCTTAATAATGGCCCAATTCATCCCACATACTTCTTAATTGGGGATAGTACTCTCTGATGGACTTCTCCTTGTTGGGTGGTATTGATTTTATCAATTAGAAAATCGACCCAACCCCCACAGAACATCTGATCAGATCGATATCAGAGAGCCCATAAATAGAGAAAATCGTGAAAAGTAGGTTTTAATAAAAACTTAACAAATCTACGACAAATTTCATCCAATCAAAAAAATCCTTACTGATTCACTTCTAGCATTGATTACAATCCAAATGATACTAGTCTTGTGCCACCTTTTGATCTCATAGAGACTTGTTCAAAAAAAAACGTGAAACATCAAAATGATAGAGATTTGTTCAGAAACCCTAGAAGGAGGCTTCAAAATGGAAAAATTGGGGTATTAAAGTTGAACTCCTTGAAAAACGATCAAAACCATGCAAAAAACTTCAACATCTAAGGTAAATGTTTGACCCATGCTAACGTCAATATGACAAAATGCTGAAGTCAGCCAAGTACCGGTGATGTCGACAACGCGAAGGATAAAGGAAGGACCTGTTCTGGTACCAAGTTAGAGTTGGTACCTTTGATCAATGATGAGAAGGATTAGTGTTACAAAAGTTTAAAGTTAGAGGAAAAAGAACGAGAAGAAGAAGAGATATTAGGGCTATACGTTCAATGGTCTCACACCCTTCATTATTATTACACTTATCAGCTACGATAGATTCATGTATGAACCACTAACACACACACACACAAGGTTGTCAACTCATGAAACGGATCGTAAATCGTTTTCCTCAAAAAATGAATCAAATCGAAAATTATAAGATTTAATCGGGTTTTTGAAAAATATGTAAAAATATGAGAAAATATTTTTTTAAATCAGAAAAATAGGAAAATGTAATACATATAAAATTTTAACAATTTCTAATACATTTGAATCCCAAAAGGCCAAAAAACGTTTTCATTTCATCATTTGACCTAGCGTTTGTTCATTCATGTGAGTTCTCCTGTAGTTTTGTATGTGTATGACATCTATGTATATTAAATATGTATGTATGAGTGTATGATCTTATGAGACTATAAATATGTCAAAAAATAAAAAGAAATCGATAGAGAACATTGATAAATAACAATCACTCCAATGACTTAAAATATATAAGATGTAATAAAAGTTCACTTTAGCAAATCTTAAAACTCATCCGTCGATGGTGGATTTTGTTAAAGACACCAATTCTTAGTAAAAAAATATTCTTTTGCCCCCAGACAACGTAAAACCCAAACAAAGGTATTTCATTTTGTTCAACGATCATGGAGACACTTAAAATATAGTGTTTGCCCTAAAAAAACTCATATAGACTCTAAAGAAACTTTTTATAACTAAAAAAATGTTTAATAAGCATAAAATAAGATGGAATAGGGTTCATAAGGGTTTAGGGGTCTTTTAGCAAAAAAATAAAACAAACCAAAGTGATTTTAAGTGACATTGTGTGACATTGCGCAAGCTATCACATGGCAGACTCAAATCGTATGATTTTTACGATTCAAAAGCGATTTAACCGATTTCAGGCAGATTACGATTTAAATCTATGATTCAAATCGAAACGGGTACAATTCGATGAATCATACGATTCAAATCGTAAAAATAAGCCTTTCTAGAATGTATCGCAAGGACCTCCGTGATATAAGCCAATTCTGGTCTTGTGCAGGAATGTCAAAGGACGAACATCCGTGGTCACATGACGGACTTCCATGAAAGGGCAATTTACATGAAATTTAGATAAAAATTGTCATTTAGAGTTTTATTTATTTTAGGACTTCCTTATTTAGAATTTATTGCTTAGTTAGGGTTTCTTAGCCTATAAAAAGGCATTGTAAACACAATTTTAAATAGCTTTATGATGAATGAAAACTAAGGTTGCTTTTGTGCATCTTGTAAAAGAGTAAATCTTTCATAAAAAAATTACAAAGAGTTTTCGCCTTTGAGGAGTGATTCTTCAAAGCTATCGTTGGTGCGAAGTCAACAAACCTCTTTGGAGTGATTCCGAAGATTTTCTACCTCTTTTCTTTTATTTTTGTTTTATTCGAAGATCGAGAACCCTAAATCCTATCGTGCGGGATTTTACACCATTTTAGGGTTAGGGCGGCTTCCATCCTCCATCAAATTGCTATCAAAGCGAATTTCAAATCCTCGGCAAGTGGATTGGAGAAATTATGAGTAAAGATCAGATTCTCGATGTCCTTCGTGATTTGAACGAATACATGGTTTCCATGAGAACATCCGTTAAATGGTGAAACATTCCGATTGTGCATCAAAAGATGGTAGGTGGAGAAAATAGGGTGCGAGGAGAAAGGTAGATCATCCGATCAACATAGATCCATATTCAAGCATACAGTGCTTCTTAACAATGTTTACTGCGAGTTGCTAAGGTCACGTCGGGTAGTGGTTGCGTGGCACGAGGATATCAGTAAGATACTTGTCAAAGCTTTTATTCACGATTTATTCGAAGACTTACCGGCAATGACTCAAGCTTTGAGACCCAAGGTTACAAGTTTCATCCCCACAACCATACCCATGAGAAAACCTTTACAGGTTAAAGTTCCTCTACCGCGCCCGTGGTAGTACCTATACCGGTGGAAGATCTCGTACCCACGGTGAATCCAAGTACTTCCATGCCTATGGAAGACCCGATTGTGCCCATTGTTCTAAAAGATTTGATTATTCATATTGATCTTATGCCTGAACAACATCCAGTTGAAGATTCCATACTAGTTGATGAGACCGTTGAAGATCCCGAAACAACTGAAAATCATGAGATCGTTGAAGAGCAATTATCTGCGATAAAGCCTATCGATCCCATGGCCCACAGGTCCCAGGATCGTATTGGTCGTCTGTCGATGCAAATTCATATCGAAGTAAGAAAGTCGAATCGGATCTCGCCCGAGTCAAATCCGGTTTACTTGTCCAAGCTGCGTCCGATCAAGGTTCCCTAAATATTGTTCTTAGCCTCCACGAAGAAGATCAATTTTAGCCAAAGTTCAAAGTCAAACTTTTTCAAAGTAGGGGGAATGATGTGGAATTTAGAACTGCATGTTTGAACCGTGGTCGGGTCAAACAAAGAAAGTCAACAAAGAAGAAATGGACCCATAATTGGGCTTTTAAACGGCCTGTGAAAGAGACGTCCGCAAAATAAGTCTTTCTGGAATGTATTGCAAGGACCTCTATGATATAAACCAATTCTAGTCTTGTACATGAACGTTAAAGGATGGACCTCCTAGTCACATGACGGACATTCATGAAAGGGCGGTTAACATGGAAATTAAGCAAAAAACATGTCATTTAGAGTTTTATTTATTTAGGACTTCCTTATTTCGAATTTATTTCTTAGGGTTTCTTAGCCTATATAAAGGCATTGTTAACACAATTTAAAATAGTTTTACGATGAATGAAAATTAAGGTTGCTTTTGTACATCTTGTGAAAGAGTGAATCTGTCGTAAAAACCTTGAGATGAGTTTTTGCCTTTGAGGAGTGATTCTTCAAAGCTATCGTTGGTGCAAAGTCAACAACCCTCTTTGGAGCGATTCCGAAGATCTTCTATCTCTTTTCTTTTTTTATTTTTGTTTTATTAGAAAATCGAAAACCCTAAATCCCATCATGCGGGATTTTACACTATTTTAGGGTTAGTGTTGTTTCTGTCCTGCATCAGCATATATAACACAAAATTTCGCCTCAAATTCCTTCTAGTCGAGCCTCTTAATCTGACCTTTATACTTGGGATTGACATAGTTTGGCAGTTTTGCCATCCCTTACCTACACACAAATTATTACAAAATCAAGTCTGGACAAGCAAGCTGGCGAGAGAGTGCACCAAATGCAAATTTATCTCAAAATCCAATTTATGGGTTTAGACAATAGTGAGCCCAAAAAATTATAAGAAATATTACCCAATACTTCCACTCGAGCCGATGCATAGATATCTATCATGCCCAGCATGGCAAGAATCTCTTGAAGTAGAGTAGGTATAACTGCTTTAGGGAAAACGTCAACCAATTGTTCAAATGATAAAACTTTAGGTGTGTCTATGATCCCAACTTGTAGCTTTTCAAGAAGAAAGTGCACATCAACCTTAACATGTTTCATTCTTTCAAGAAGAATCAAGTCGAATGCAATATGATGGGGATAGCCGATTCAAACAGCCGCTCGTAACCTATCAAAGGCGAAAGAAGTGTGTGAACGTGTTACCAAAGGTCGGACTAAACAAAGGAGCATTCCGACAGGGTAGCTGCACGGACTTCCGTGCCACGATCTTCGTAACCATGGACGTTCGTGGCTTCAGGACGGACGTCCGTTTGTTGCGCATCGTAGGCGACGAACATCCGTGAAAATGAAGGTTTCTGCTTTACATTATAGGCGACGAATGTCCATGCCTATAGGGCGGACGTCTGTGAAACGCATTCGCCTATTTAAAGTCCTTGTAAACATAATTAATTATTATTGATGACGAATGAAAATTTGTTTTGCAAAACTTGAGAGCTTTTAACAAAGTTTTCTGTGAGGGTGTGATTCTCTCAAGCTTGAAGAGTGATTCTTCGTTCCACGTGCGGTTTGGTGTAAGGCAAACTTTTCTCTCCCATCTATCTTCTGTTATCTCCGAGATACGTATAAGTGCTCTGAACATTTCCCTTAGTTATTTTGATCCTATTTGAGCCTCGTGATTCTATAAACCTAGAATCCTTTCGCCGATAATTCCACACGGATTCGAAAGAACTCACTTGTGAGTTTGTTCGAAACCCTAAACTGTCGAAGACCTAGTTGTTCGCTAAGAACCCTAGTCTTCTAGATCTAAGAGTGAACGTACGCGAAAGTAACACTATTTTGGGCTAGATCGAGACCATTTAATTGAGATCCTTGCTATTTTATGTGATCATTAGTTTGAAAATGTGTATTTTAGTTACTCGCATTAATTCACTATTAATCTCAGCCCATAGCATCTGCATAGTGTTAGTTTTCACATCAGATTTGGTATCAAAACTTTGTCAATTAAGGATGTCAGTGTTCATATAGGTTCTAGGTTGCATTTTCATCTTGTCTTGCATCGTAATGGATCCTACTAAAATAGAAGTCCTTATTAATGAACTTGCGACCAAGTTGACCACGAGTCAGACAGATCTCCAACCTTAGATGCATGATCACCATATTCAATTACAAAACCAGTTGCATAATCAACAAGCCCAGCATGAAATGAATGAGGTTGTCACAGATGGCCATTTTCGAGTTCACATTAATGACCGCAAAAGAGAGGGTCCTCACCAACGCGATCTTCTACCCAATCAGGACAACAAAATAATGAAATCTGTTAAATGGACGCCCCTACTTTTGAAGGAAAAAGACAGCCTAAAGTCTACCTAGAGTGGGTAACTGGCATGAAAAACTACTTTGAGTGGTATGCCATGTTCAAGGAGCATAAAGTTTGGTTTGCCTAGGTTAGGCTTATGGATCAAGCCAGGCTTTACTGGTTGGGACTAGAGCGTCGTA
This sequence comes from Chloranthus sessilifolius, assembly GCA_021018995.1. Lineage (NCBI taxonomy): Eukaryota > Viridiplantae > Streptophyta > Magnoliopsida > Chloranthales > Chloranthaceae > Chloranthus > Chloranthus sessilifolius. The sequence goes on along the minus strand of CM037593.1, from coordinate 54,395,976 downwards.
GGCAATCTCTGGGTCTTCTTCCCAGTTCCACGTGGGATGATATGAAGATCCAACTGAACGAGAAGTATGTTCCTCTTTCCTATGATGAACGTCTTCTTGATCAATGGCAATCGCTTTGCCAGGGGAGTATGTCGGTCACAGAGTACATCGACAAATGCGAGGATTTGGCGTTTCAGGCCAATGTGGCTGAATCGGAAAAAGTTACCTTATCTCGATTTCGAATGGGCCTCAGCCTAGAACTACAAAGGGAACTTATTCCATACCTTGTTACCGATCTAGAAGAGTGTTTCTCTATAGTCGAAGAGTTAGAGCGACACCTTAAAACCCCTCAAACCAAACATTTCGCTACTAGTGGGACCAGTTTTAGGTCTACCTATTCTGAATCAAAACGTAGCGTCAATATCTCGTCGGCTAGGTCCAACTCATTTACCACACCAGTGACCGAAGTTGACAAGTGTAAGGGTCCTATGCTTGAAGGCTCCAAGAGTGGAGGTCAAAGCAAGTGCTACAAGTGTCATGGCTTTAGACATTTTGCAGCACAATGTCCCTCCTGAAATTTGTTCATAGCAGAGGAAGTTGAAGGTGAACAAGAAGACGGAGAAGTGGAAGTCTATGAGCCTGAATCGTTCCCTAGTGATGAGGAAGATCATATGGGGGAACTGCCTATAGCTTGTCTTAGGGGAGTCTCCTACCCGTTGAGGAGAATAATACCTCGCAGGCTCTTATAGTTAGATGTGCTCTAGCCCAATCTAAGGAGAGTGACGATTGGCATTGGGATAACTTCTTTTATACCATAGCCAAGTGTGGTGAGAAGGCATGTAGGATCATAGTCTATAGTGGGAGATGTACCAATATTGTCTCCGAAAGCACAATTTCTCGCTTGGGACTTACGCTCGTACCTCACCCGCGACCTTATACAGTTGCATGGGTCTATTCATCATCAATCCCAGTTTCACATAGGTGTAAGGTTCCTATACAGTTTGGGTCATATAAGTTGTACCTATGGATGTTGGTCATATCATCCTTGGAAGGCCGTGGTTGTACGATATGGACCTTACATTGTTCGGGAGATCCAACGTGTGTTCTTTCATGCACAACGGAAATAAAATTAAGATAAATCCTCTACCTCCTAGAGCACCTACTGTAAAAACGAACAACTCAAATGATAGAGGCCTAATTGAGAGAGAGAAGACATCTAAGGCCATCAATATTGTTAGCCCTTTGAAGTTCGAACAAGGTGCTAGGGACAAGAACATTGTCGATGTTCTAGTCACAATTGAAACACCCAAAGAGTCAGGTGTTGAGTTTCCGAAAGATGTTGGACCTATGATGAGGGAGTTCCAGGATGTCTTTCCCAAAGACCTTCCGAATGAATTACCACCTTTAAGGGACATTCAACACGTCATTGATTTGGTTCTTGGTTCCACTTTGCCTAATTTGTCCCATTATCGAATGAATCCATCCGAACACTCGGAATTGAAGAGGCAAATTGATTAACTTCTCCAGAAGGAATTCATTAAGGAAAGTATGAGCCCATGTGTCGTGCCAGCGCTGCTCACACCTAAGAAACATGGATCTTAGAGGATGTGTGTTGACAATCGCGCCATTAATAAAATCACGGTCAAGTATCGGTTCACAGAGATTGGACGACATGTTGGACATGATGATCAGTGCCACCTTATTTTCAAAGATTGACTTGAAAAGTCGGTACCAACAAGTTTGAGTTCGTCCCGGGGACGAATGGAAAACTGCCTTCAAAACCAAAGATGGTTTATATGAATAGTTTGTATGTGTTTCGGGCTTTCAAATGCCCCGAGCACATTCATGAGAATCATGACGCAAGTGTTGAGGCCTTTCATAGGCAAGTTTCTCGTGGTTTATTTTAATGATATCCTTATTTATAGCCACAACAAGGATCAACACTTAAGCCATTTGAGGCAAGTTTGTATGACTCTCAGAGGAGAGAAGTTATACGCAAACCTAAAGAAGTGTACTTTCGTGATGAATAGTATTATCTTCTTAGGGTTTGTCGCAACCTCTGAAGGAATGACTGCGAACCCTGAAAAGGTCAAGGTTGTTGTGGCCTGAACCTAAGAGCATTCATGAAGTCCGTAGCTTCCATGGGTTAGCCACTTTTTATACATGATTCATTCATAACTTTAGTATGATAACATTCCCTATCACTGATTACATAAAAAGGGGGAGTTTATATGGACACCTGCTGCGGCAAAAGCCTTTAAGGAGACTAAGTCCCGTATGACCGAAGCTCCTGTCATGCGCCTTCTTGACTTTTCTAAGGTCTTTGAGGTGGCGTGTGACACATCGGGCGTAGGTATTGGAGTATTAAGCCAAGAGGGTCACCCAATAGCTTATTTCAATGAAAAGCTAAATGAGGTCAAACAGAAATGCTCTTCGTATGATAAGGAATTCTATGCGATAGTGCAATCTCTCAAAATATTGGAAACACTACTTGTTACCACAAGAATTTGTTTTGTTCTCATATTATGAGGCCCTAAAATTTTTCAATTCCTAAAAAGAAGTTAAACCCACGACATGCGAAATGAATGGAACAACTTTAAGGGTTCACCTTTGTGCTGAAACATAGGGCTAGAGTAGAGAATAGAGCCGCTGATGCGCTTAGCAGTAGAGTGGCAACGTTGCACTCCATGAGTGTTGAGGTAACTGGATTCGAGCGTGACGCAGGACGGTACCCTAAACTACGTGAATGATATGATTGAATTTTGCCGAAATTAAATTGGAATTAAACTAAACAATGAAACTTGCAAAATATAACGAATACCTCAGGGTCTCGTAGTATTCCTTGGGAGAATCACGTATAATTCAGGCAGGGTTCAGTCCAGGCGCTAGATCCGTTAGGTTGCAGCGCAGATTGATCCTAGAGATAGAACTCTAGGTTTCTTTCCAGATTAGGGTGCTCACGATTCAATGATGAGATCACTGATTTTCTCTGAATATCAGGTGCGGAAGGTTTAACAACTCTACTGGGCTCTACGGTTGTTGAATCGGATCGATTCAAGGATTTAGAGAAATTTAGGATTTGGGATTTCACCAGAAGATGGTCGATTTAGGGTTGTAGAATCACGCAAACAAAGATAAAAGAGGTAGATAGAATTGTAGGCTTCACACCCTTGGCTTCGCACCAAACCCTTCTCGGGAAGAAGATTCACTCTTCGTAGAGGCTCATCTCAAGCACACATAAGCAAAAGCTCTTTCATTCATAATCAATAATCTCCTTAATAGAGTGTTTACAAGGCCTTTATATAGGCTAAGAAAACCCTAAACGAAATAAAACTCGCACTAAAAGAGTTTTAAAATAATAAAAGACTAAAAAAAAACAAATAAAAGAAAATTTTCGTCACTGGGCCCGCTCGAGGGAGGATTATAACCGCTCGAGCGAGCTTAAGTGGCCGCTCTAGCGAGGATTATAACCGCTCGAGCGAGGGCTTGCTGAGGCATTTCTCCTTGCGGTTTCCAGAATGTCCTCTCTCGCCTAGTTTTAATTTACATTGCTCTTCTTCCGACGTCGGTACACGCGAAAAGGTCTATATCCGATGTCTACAATGTCGGCATCCCCGTCAATTCTCCCGGGCCGAAAAGGCTTCATCACCTATGAAGCGGCGTCGTGATAGCGCTCGAGTATGTCGGGGTTCAAACGTCGAACTTCGTCTTCAGCTACCCATGAGTTCTCGGAGTCCGGCTTTCCAAACCACTTGACCAAGTACTTTTGAATTCCACCATCATGGGTGGATATCGCCATATCATCTAGTATTCCTTCGATCTCCTTTCTGCGTTGCTTGTGTGGGGAAGGGAAGGGTAGGGGTTGTAGGGTGGGGCTGGAATGTGGGCTCGGGGCTGCGTGGAAGGGGTTGTGAGGGGGTGGGGTTGGGGCTACAGAGGGAACCAGGTCCTCCACATTGAATGTAGAGCTGACCCCTATATCAGGTGGAAGCTCGAGAACATATGCATTAGGGTCGCTCCTTGCCACAATTCTAAAAGGCCCAGTATACGCTTGAAGTTTCTTTGCGGCTCCCGATGGGAACCGCTCAGGCCTAACCCGAACCATGACGTAATCTCCAACCTGGAATTCCTTGAAGCGCCTGTGCGCATCCGCAGATATTTTGTATTGTTCATTGCTAGCATTAATTCTTTTTCTAATTTCGGCATGCAATTCATGTATATGCTGTGAAAATGAATCGACCGACTCAGAAACTCGATGAGATGCAGACATGGGAATTAAATCAATTGGTGTTCTAGGCCTATGACCAAGGACGACCTCAAAAAGACTCATACCTAGGGACCTATTGGCTGAATTGCTATATGCAAACTCGGCTAAAGGCAAAATAGAATCCCAAGTCCTAGGGTGATCACCAACAAGACAACGGAGAAGATTACCTAAGCTCCTATTGGTGGACTCCGTTTGGCCATCTGTTTGAGGATGATAGGCCGAAGAAAATTGGAGCATGGTACCCATCATGTGCCATAAAGTTTTCCAGAAGTAACTGGTAAATCTCACATCTCGATCTGACACAATCGTCTGGGGTAAACCATGTAGACGCACAACCTCCCCGAAAAATAGTTTGGCTAAGCCGCATCGGAGGTTTTGGAGCAGGGTATGAAGTGGGCCATCTTAGAAAAGCGGTCCACTACCAGAAAAATGGAATCGTGCTTTCGTTGAGTCTTTGGAAGTCCTAGCACGAAATCCATGGAGATGTCTTGCCACGGGGTGTGTGGCACGGACAAAGAGGTGTACAAGCCCGTATTTTGTTTTATATGCTTTGCAACTTGGCATGTACGACATTGTTTTACGACCCTAGAGACATCTCTCACAAGGCTAGGCCAATAGAACCTATCCTCAACAAGCGCACTGGTTTTATCGCGCCCAAAATGTCCGGCAATCCCTCCGGCATGTAACTCCCAGATGAGGAAGTCACGCAATGAAGTGCGAGGGATGCACAAACGATTCCCTTTGAACAAATGCCCATCCAAGCAGGTATATTCGGAGTTATTGTTGTTGAATTTTCAAAGAAAGCGTATTCGCCCAAATGGGCAATCGGGATAATCTTGTTTCAAGCTGCTCAAATCCAGGACCTCGGTGCTCATAGGCGCAAAGTCATGACTCGACGACTAAGCGCATCAGCAGCCTTGCTCTTGGCACCAGCCTTATGCTCCAAGATAAATGTGAACCCTTGAAGGTATCACCCACTTCACAGGCTCTCGTTCAACTTTTTCTCGAAGCAAGGAAACGAAGGCTTCGTGGGTCGAAACAACACAAATTCTCGCGGCCTCGTGTAATGTTTCCAATACCATAGAGATCGACGACCGCATAAAACTCTTGTCATAAGTGGAGTATTTCGTCATTTCATTGAGTTTCTCACTAAAATAGGCCATGGTGGCCTTCTGGCTCAAAGACCGCCTATGCCTACACTCGATGCGCCACATGCTACTCAAGACTTTAGAAAAGTTTGGTAGGCATGACTGCAAAGAACCATTTTCTTCTTTTATCTCAAGAAGGCCCTCGTCATGCTTTGCTCCATAGAACTCCCTTTTCTCATGCAATCGGTAACGGGAGCCATGATGGTGCTAAAGTTTCGGATGAAGCGACAATAAAATGTGGCCAAACCGTAGAAGCTACGGACTTCATGAATATTCCGAGGTTCGGGCCACTCCACAATGGCCTTAACGTTCGCAGGGTCCGCAACCATCCCGCTTCACCGAGACAATGAATCCCAAGAATACAATGTAATGCTACATGAAGGTACACTTCTTGAGATTCACAGATAACTTCTCTCCTCAAGGTTTCGAAACCAACCTTAGGTGGATGATGTGTTGTTCCTGTCCGGTTGTAAATCGTGATGTCATCAAAGTATACGACAATGAATTTGCCAAGGAATGGCCTCAACACTTGGGTCATGGGCCTCATAAATGTGCTCGGGCATTGGAAAGCCCAAAAGGCACGACCATCCCCTCATAAAAACCGCCTTTTGTCTTGAAGGCGGTTTTCCATTCATCGCCAGTGTAATAATACGCACCTGATGGTAGCCACTTTTAAGGTCTATCTTGGAAAAGATAGTGGTTCCAACCATCATGTCAAGCATGTCATCGAGCCGCTGTATGGGAAACCGATATTTAACAGTGATCTTATTAATCGCTCGGCTATCCACACACATGCGCCATGTACCATCTTTCTTAGGCGTGAGTAATGCTGGTACAGCACACGGGGCTCAGACTCTCTTTTATGAACCCCTTTTGTAGGAGCTCACTGACTTGCCGAGTCAACTCGGCATGCTCAACCGGATTCAACCTGTATTGGGGCAGGTTCGGTAATGTCGATCCGGGAACTAAGTCAATTGTGTGTTGAATGTCACGCATGGGAGGGAGCTCACTAGGTAAGTCTTCGGGGAAGACATCCACAAATTCACTCAGGATGGGCTCTACCTCCTTGGGGTACTCACAGACTGACTCAGAAGTACTCTCAACAGTAACAACGACATACACGACACTCTCATCTTTCTATGCTCTCTCAAACTCTGAAGGGGTCACAATATTGATGGCCTTGGATTGACCTCCCTTCTTCTCAACTCTGTTGACTGATGGTGCTTTGGGAGCCAAAGGGTTAAGAGTGATTTTCTTGCCCTTGTAATTGAACGTACAAATGTTAGATCGCCCAAAAATAGTCACGTTCAAATCATAGAGCCATGGCCTCCCTAAGATAATGTGGCCCACATCCATTGGTACCACATCTATGAACCCAACCGTATGGGTACACGACACCTCGAGATCTGGGAATGGATGAAGAGTCAACCCATGCGACCTTGTAAGGTCTCGGATGGGCTTGTGTGTAAGCCCTAAGCGGTGACGGTATGTTCGACACCACATTGGTGCAGCTTAGCTATCAACGACATTACCTACAACTCTTTGTCCCACATGTGGCAAAGGTGTGGAAGATGTTCTCCTTCGCCAATCCTCCTTTTCATCCCGTTGAGGTCAGGCGCAAAGGCACACCTCACAACTAGAGCGACCCATGCTATCACCTTCCTCGTCACTAGGTGTGGCATTCACTCAAAGACCTCTTCCTCATAAACTCCTTCACTCTCTTCTCCTTCCCCGTCAATGAAGAGATTCCTTCAGGGTCTCTCAGAGGGCATTGGGCGGCAAAGTGTCCCAACCCTTGACATTTATAGCATTTGACATGAGACCCACTCTTCGACGATTCTCCGGCTACACCCTTACCTTTGTCAAACCTCACATTGGTAGATGTGGGTTGCGGTTTAAAAGGGTTTCGACTAGATTTCACTTCGCCAAGTCTGGAATTGACTAGTGTGAAAATCAGATCGCCTAGTCACATTCATTTTCAAATATCGCTCAAGGTCTTGAACGACGGTGTAACACTCTGAGAGTCTCAACAGGTGGGAGACTAACTCTTTCTGCAAGTCAAATCTCAATCCGGTACGAAATCTGGATAGAGTGACTTGGGGGTCTTCGGATACCTTGGTTCTCATCATGAACTCTTCAAATTTGCCAATGTAATCCGATACGGGCATACTACCTTGGCGCAGATTTTGCCATTGGTCAAGGAGACGATGGTATGAAGAAGGAACGCATCAGTAAGTCGCTCCTTCATCTCCTCCCAATGGGTAATGGGAGCACAACCCGCATTCGCTTACGATGCGCTCAACGTTGACCCAAAAGAGTGGGCTTGGCCTATATGAGCTTCATCTTAGCAAGTCTAACACACCTCTCATCGCTCATGCCAAACCACTAAAAGTGTTGGTCCATATCGGATAACCAATCAAGGAAGACTTGAGGATCTAGCCTTCCATCGAAAGTCGGGAACTCAACTCGGACATTTTTGAGGAGCCTCCCTTCCGGGTCGTAGTCATCTCCATGATGATCAAACCTATGATTCCGGCTCCGATTATGTTGGTAGCCATTTCGTTCAAAACGTGGACCATTACGCTCACGGTGTGGTTCAAAGTACTCATCACCCTCGTCTAACCGATTGGCTCGGTCTAACAATCTCTCATTGGATGTTTCGAGAGTCCTTTGGGCTGCCTCTAAGGTAGTCATTCGATCGTTGATCGATTTTAGGTCAGCCCTCAGGCTGTTAAGAGCTTCGGTAATCCCACTCATGTCCATGGTGATACAGTTTACTCGACGGCTCTAGAATGGAATGCAAGATGAACACTTTGGCCAAACTGCAATAATATGTGATGAAAATAAAGTGCAATGAATGCAATGTCACACAGTATGCCCTAACCTAGAACCTAGGGCTCTGATACCAAAACTGACGCAGGACGATACCCTAAACTACGTGAATGATATGATTGAATTTTGCCGAAATTAAATTGGAATTAAAATAAACAATGAAACTTGCAAAATATAACGAATACCTCAGGGTCTCGTAGTATTCCTTGGGAGAATCACGTATAATTCAGGCAGGGTTCAGTCCAGGCGCTAGATCCGTTAGGTTGCAGCGCAGATCGATCCTAGAGATAGAACTCTAGGTTTCTTTCCAGATTAGGGTGCTCACGATTCAATGATGGGATCACTGATTTTCTCTGAATATCAGGTGTGGAAGGTTTAACAACTCTACTGGGCTCTACGGTTGTTGAATCGGATCGATTCAAGGATTTAGAGAAATTTAGGGTTTGGGATTTCACCAGAAGATGGTCGATTTAAGGTTGTAGAATCACGCAAACAAAGATAAAAGAGGTAGATAGAATTGTAGGCTTCATGCCCTTGGCTTCGCACCAAACCCTTCTCGGGAAGAAGATTCACTCTTCGTAGAGGCTCATCTCAAGCACACATAAGCAAAAGCTCTTTCATTCATAATCAATAATCTCTTTAATAGAGTGTTTACAAGGCCTTATATAGGCTAAGAAAACCCTAAACGAAATAAAACTCGCACTAAAAGAGTTCTAAAATAATAAAAGACTAAAAAAAAAAACAAATAAAAGAAAATTTTCATCACTGGGCCCGCTCGAGGGAGGATTATAACCGCTCGAGCGAGCTTAAGTGGCCGCTGGAGCGAGGGCCCGCACGAGCGAGGATTATAACCGCTCGAGCGAGGGCTTGCTGCGGCACTTCTCCTTGCGGTTTCCAGAATGTCCTCTCTCGCCTAGTTTTAATTTCCATTCCTCTTCTTCCGACGTCGGTACACGCGAAAAGGTCCATATCCGATGTCTACAATGTCGGTGTCCCCGTCAGAGCATCTAGTAGATGCTTATCCTACGTGTCCAAATTTTGGAGAAGACTACACTTCACTTCTGAGTGAATAGTCTGCGAGAGAGTGGAAGTATACCCTACAGGATGGGTATTTGTTTCTGAAGCACCACTTGTGTATTCCCCGCACTTCTCAATGGGATTTTCTCATTTGGGAATTACACACTAGAGGGGTTGTCGGCCATTTCGATTGCAACAAGACTGTTGCATTGGTTGAAGATCAGTTTTACTGGCCCAATCTCACCCGAGATGTTAACAAAATCAACCAGTGTCGTGTTTGCCAATTGGCAAAACAAAGGAAGCAAAGCACTGGACTATACACACCTTTATCTGTGCCACACACCCTGTGGCAAGATCTTTCTATGAATTTTGTGTTAAACCTTCCTAAGACCCTCCGCAAACATGATTCGGAGTTTGTTGTCGTGGACTGTTTTTCGAAAATGACTCATCTCATCACTTGTGTAAAACCTCGGATGCAAGTAACATTGCAACATTTTTCTTTAACGAGGTTGTTCGTCTACATGGTTTGCCTAAAACCATAGTGTCGGATAGAGATGTCAAGTATGTCAGTTACTTTTGGAAGACATTGTGGCATAATATGGGAGTAGGCTTCAATTTTCGTCAGCATACCACCCCCAAACCGATGGGCAAACCGAGGTGGTTAATCGGAGTTTAGGCAATCTTTTAAGGTGTCTTGTAGGTGAGCATGTTAGGAGTTGCGATTCAATCCTACCTGTCGAGGAGTTTGCATATAATAATTCAGTTAATAGAACCACAGGTATGAATCCGTTTCAAATTGTGCATGGTTACAAACGTAGGATGCCCATAGATCTAATCCCAATGTCAGTTCATCAAAGGTCGTCAGAGTCAGCATCTACATTTGCACATCGCATTCATGGACTTCATGCTGAAATTAAAAGACGAATTAATGTGAACAATGAAAAATATAAATTTTCTGTAGATTCTCATCAAAGGTTCAAAGAATTTCATGAAAATGATTTCGTAATGGTTCGAAATAGACCTGAGCGCTTCCCTCAAGGGATCGCTAAGAAGTTACAAGCTTGTGGTGTTGGACCCTATAGGAATTTTAAGCGTGACGTTCCAAACTCTTATATCATAGATTTACCGTCGGAATTGGGTATTAGTATAACTTTCAATGTGGAGGATTTTGTTCCGTTCCATGGCCCTGCACTTGTACCACCCAACCCGTTCAAACCTTCCACATCCGATGCTACCCCTTTTTCCCTCCCTATTCCATTACCTCCACCTGCACGACCATTTCGTAAGATCATTGAAGATATTTTGGAAGATCAGATTGTGTCCACCGCCCAAGGGGGACTTCAGAAATATCTTGTCAAGTGGAAGAACAATGCAGATTCAGAGAATACTTGGATAACCAAAGAAGAATTCCAGCAAATTGATCCAGATCTCCTCGATCTCTATCACAACCAATATTCATCGGGGATGAATCCTTCTAACCCGGGGAGAATTAATGGGGACATCCGATTCAAACAACCGCTCATAACCTATCAAAGGCGAAATAAGCGTGTGAAGGTGTTACAAAAGATCGGGATTAAACAAAAGAGTGTTCCGACAAGGAAGCCGCATGGACTTCCGTGCCACGATCTCCGTAACCACAGATGTTTGTGGCTTCAGGACGGACGTCCAAGGAATTGAAGACTTCTGTTTTGTTGCACATCGTAGGCGACAGACGTCCGTGAAAATGAAGGTTTATGCCTTACATCGTAGGCGACGGACGTCCGTGAAACGCGTTCGAGACTTTATTAGTTAGGGTTTTGGTTTGCCTATTTAAAGGCCTTGTAAACATAATTAATTATTATTGATGATGAATGAAAATTTGCTTTGCAAAACTTGAGAGCTTTTAACAAAGTTTTCTGTGAGGGTGTGATTCTCTCAAGCTTCAAGAGTGATTCTTCGTTCCACGTGCGGTTTGGTGTGAGGCCAACTTTTCTCCCCCTTCTATCTTCTTTTATCTCTAAGATGCATGTAAGGGTACTAAACATTTCCCTTAGTTATTTTTATCCTATTTGGGCCTCGTGATTCTATAAACCTAGAATCCTTTCGCTGATAATTCCGCACGGATTCGAAAGAACCCACTTGTGAATTCGTTTGAAACCCTAAACTTTCGGAGGCCTAGTTGTTCGTTAAGAACCCTAGTCTTTTAGATCTAATAGGGAACTTACGCGAAAGTAACACTATTTCGGGCTAGATCGAGACAATTTAATTGAGATCCTTGTTATTTTCTGTGATCATTAGTTAGAAAATTCGTATTTTAGTTACTTGCATTAATTCACTGTTAACCTCAGCCCATAGCATTTGCATAGTGTTAGTTTCCAGATCACAATATGAATGGTAGCCTAATTCACAAGTGTCAAGTGCCATAGCTCAATATTCAATTTCAGTATTAGATCGAGAGACCACATCTTGTCTCTTACTCTTCTAGACCACAATGTTGTCATTGAAAAGGCATAATAACCTGATATGGAAGATCTGGAGGAATTTCGGCATAATCTACATCACTATAGCAATTAATCGTTGAGTGCCCAACATCCAAATAAAAATAGCCCTCTACCAGGAGAGAGGACTAAATGTATCTTAACATACGGTTATTAGTAGCATGTTGTGGAACTCTTGGAGAGTGTATGAAATGAGCAATCATTGATACCGAAAAAAGTAAAATCTGGACGAGTATTAGTGAGCTAAATGAGATGTCCCACAAGTCTTTAGTACATTGAGGGATCTCGAAGTAGTTCACCCACATCAACATTGTGATGGTGTTTGGGTTCCTTAGGGTTTTTGGCTTAGTTTACAACCTAACATGTTCGCGTGTCGTAAATGGTCCAGAGCATACTGTCAGTATTAATTTTGTGTTCAACTTAAGTACGTTTCATGTCGAGCTTACTACCGACTCTCGGGCTCTTCCAAGTACTATTGCTTCCTCTATGTACCATGCTACTATATCTTCTCCATAATCCTCAGGTTGGGTCATCGACTCTAGTGCCTCTGACAATATGACTAGTGAGTTACATATTTTCTCCCATTTGGCCCTTCATAATCCTCATAGGAAAGTATGCTTGGTTGATGGCTCTTACACTCCCATCAATAGGGAAGGGAGTGTCCCTCGATAAGCCAACCTTTATCTTTCAAAAGTTCTTCCTGTCCCGCAACTAAATACTAATTCAATGTCTGTTAGTTACCTTACAATTTTTTTAAATTGTTCTGTAACGTTCTTTCCTACTTTTGTGGGATTCAGGACCTGACTACGAGATAAATTTTTGGCACGGGGCATGTTCTAGTTTCTACTACTTCAACCTGGATGGACCTGCTGCTTTATCATCCAGTTCTTCTATATTACCTGCATCTAGTCGTAGTGTTTGTGGCATCTTGAAACTATAAGTTTGTGGCATGCTAGTATTCAGAATTTATGTTGATTATTTCCCTATCTTAAGCATAGCAATGACCAATTAAGGTTTCACTGTCAAACATGTGAGCTTTCTAAACATACTCGATCTAGTTCCCAGCATCCATGCATCGTTGTAGTTGCTTGTTTGAACTTTCATATAGAGATGTATGTGAGACCAGCTCCTCTTTGTTTCTTTTGATGGATTCAGATAATATATTACTTTTGTTAATGATCATTCAAGAAGTACTTGAGTGTGCTTAGTTAAATCTACGGATGACGTTCTTTCCAAATTTATCAGTTTTTGTATTGTGATCTAACCCAATTTAAACAAATTAACACTTCTTCTGATAATGGTGCGAATACACATCTCTCGATTTTTCTTCTTACCTCCAGAAGATGGGAATATTGCACCAATTCTCCTGTCCTTATACTCTGCAACAAAATGGTGTTATTGAGTGTAATAATAGGAATCTCATGGAGATCACTAGATCCTTACTATGAGGTATATATGTTCCTCAAGCTCACTGGTCTATGGCCCTGCTGGCTGCTAGTCATTTGATTAATTGCACTCCAAGGCACAACTTTAATGATCAAGTTCCATTGCCCATTCTCAAGTTTTGATACCAAAATGACTTTGATGTGTTAGATATTAGGTTAGATGGATGATGATGTTGGTGCTAGGTTCTAGGGTTAGGGCTAGGTAGAAAGGAGAAGAGGGAGAAAAAGATGGAAAAAATGAGCTTAGTTAAAGAGCCCTACTAGCTTTTATATTACTAATGAAAGAGAAGAACATCCTTACAAAATAAATACACACCGAATATTAGAACTAGCATACTATATTTATGAGAATTTATAGGACATATATAACCTAATACAATAAGGGGGTGTTAAGTGGAAGTTTCTCTTCCTTTTTCGGGTGTGGTGTCTTTGTTTTTGATGCATTTGTTCTACTGATGTAGGGTGTTGGGGAATTTGGTTAAGGGCTTAGGCAAAATCGTTCACCACAAAATCTGGCATTGTTATGTTTCAAGAAATAAAATGGACCTCTACTGGTCAAGCCAAAATATTCGTTTTGGGAGGAAAGGTGGAAGTGGGCTTCTTTGATACCAATGGGCGTCAGGAGTGATTAATTATGGAATGGAAATCTTTGTTGATGGAATGTTGGGAATCAAAACTAGAGATTTTCAATTTTGATGTTATTTTGTAACAGAGATGGGTGAAATGGCACTCCGCGCTGTTTATGACCCAAATGATGATACTAGAGGAGATGATTTCTAGTTTCAGCAAATGGGTGTGTCTTCTCTTTGAGATGTATAGTGGTGCTTAGGGGACGCTTTGAGATGGGCGAAATGGGCATTCGACGGTGTTTATGACCCGAATGATGATATACTAGAGGAGATGATTTCTAATTTCAGCAAAGGGGGGTGTGTCTTCTCTTTGAGATGTATAGTGATGCTTAGGGGGGCATTTCAATGTCATTAAGTTTGATCATGAGAAATGGGGAAGAAACTATGACAAAGTTGGGATGAGAATTAGTAAGGAATGCAACCTGATGGATATCTGTATGGATGGTGGTTGTTGCACTCGGTCGAATGCGTAGAAAATTTTGATTCTTTGTCGTTTAGAACCTGCTACCTTAAGATTGCAATATTGGCAACCTTCCCTTGTGTTACAAGCCCAAGCTCGATATCATCATCATCACAGCCTTATCCCATATATTTGGGGGCGGCTTTGCGATCCTACTTCTCCACTCGTTTATCAGGGCTAAGCTCTCTATAACTTTGCAATCCTTCATATCCTTTCTCAAGGCATCTTCCAGGTCTTCACTGGTCTTCCTCTTCTCCAACTTCCTTGTGATTGTAGCTTCTCAACCCTTCATATAGGATCTACTTCGTGCCTCCAATGAACATGTCCAAACCATCTCATGCGACATTCCATAATTTTTTCCTTTATAGGTGTCATTCCCAAATTTTCTCTTATGTACTCGTTCCAAATTTTATCCTTTCGGGGTCCACTTTGCGAGTCCTATGTCTCCACTATTTTCTTATTAGGGCTAAGCTCTTAGTAACTTAGAATCCTTCATATCCTTTCTCACTGCTTCCCTCCATGTCTTCATTGGTCTTCCTCTTGTCCACTTTCTTTGTGCGTGTAGCTTCTCAACCCTTCGTACAGGGCTGCTTTGTGCCTCCAATGAACATGTCCAAACCACCTCAAGCAACATTCCGTATTTTTACCTTTATACGTGTCATTCTCAAATTTCTCTTACGTACTCATTCCAAATTTTATCCTTTCTAGTTACTCCACACATCCATCTCAACGTACACATCTCGTCCGCAGCAACTTTATCTTCTTATCTCTTTTTCATAGCCTAAGTTTCTGCACCATATAATATGGCAGGTTTAACAGTTGTCTAATAAAAACATCCTTTCAATCTAAGTGGAACTCTTAGATACACAATATTCCACTTGCTTATCTCCAATTCATCCTATTTGAGACAGTCCTCTTCAAATCCTCCATCAAAGCTCCTACTTGGGAGATATCTGATATCCAATTTCCTAATGTGATTTTGGAGTCCTTATTATACGTTGTAAAAACCTATTTAAAGGATAGTAGTGCTGGAATTTAATTTAGGATTGAATAAATTATTTTCTTTGGAGTTTTCTGAAGCCCTACTAGCTGCAGTTAGTGTTAGGTGATCTTGCGGGTCCACTGGCACAGGAATTTTGGTAGGATATTCCTTAATTCAAAGTTTCCAGCAGATTTTGTTAGTTTTGTATCAAAACTTGTACCCTTTCTAGGATGAGCTGAAGAGAATAAAGGGACACTACCAATGCTTTTTACATGTATAAGAGAACCATCAGCTATGCAGACATTAGCTATGGACAAGGATGACAAATAAGAAGAAAAAAATGGGAGACAAACCTATCAATGGATCTGAGGCACCTGAATCAATGACCCAGGTAGGAGAGGTTCATGGTGGTGAAGCAAGGAAGGCGGAGGCTACAGTACCTGAAGCATTCGTAGTGGGCAGCTAAAGAGGTAGGGGAAAAGTTGCCGAAGACAGGCGATGAAGTTCATAGTAGTGGTGTTGAACACAGGCGATGAATCATCAGAAGTAGCAGGTAGTGCAGGACCATCAGGAGCAGCAACATGTGAAATAGTGAGAATGGCTCAGAAAACCAACCAAATGATAGCAAGTTTCACAAGTAAGTCCAATCGATGGCAATGTCTGCAGCTGAGATGTCCATAGCCACAATTGCGACCACGAGGGCTCCCTCTACCCCTTGTGACAGAAAAAGGTCTAGACTCAAGAGTAGATGTACCACGCATCTCAGAGGGAAAAGCAGATTGCTCAAAAACAGAAATCTGAGTAGCCATAACACCCCGACGACACTCTTCACTTTGGAAAATATCACAGACATCAAGTAAGGATGGAAGATGATTGGTGGCCAGAATTTAGGTGCGTAATTGGTCATACTCTGGTCTAAGCCCCCCAAGGAAGCCATATATCTGAAGAGTCCCCACTCGTTGCTGAATAAATTCGGTTGTCAGTAATGCAAAGAGATGAGAGTCTCATAGTGACTAAACTCCTCCCATCTACATTAAAGTCCACCAAAATACTAAGGGGCAAATCCCCCTCTATCTCATGTTTTAGTAGATACACTCTCACATCCTTCTTGTTTCCAGCTTGTTGAGGGCATAATGTGCTGATTTGTAGAACATGTATGTAGCTGAGATGTAGGGTTGCAAAGAGTTGAGTAGACATCCCAATATCAAAAATTATATGACTCCCATGCCTATATTTCAGCCTCTCCTTTTGATGGCTTCCTAGTCTTACCAATCAAATACCCAAGCTTCTTAAGTCCTCCGACATACATAAGAATGGATTGAGGCCAGGGAAGGAAATTATTTCCCGTCAAATTTAATCGTGGTGATGCATGAAGGGGTTGTATCTCCCAGCCCAGCTGCCTGTTTGACTTCCATACTTGTAAATAATCAATTGTCCAAGCAATTGTTCATGGACTAGAAGGAAATGGGATAGTTTCAACACCCGGAAAAGTACCAGCACAAGGAAGCCACACCAATAAACAACTTGAAGCTGATTATACAGCTAGGAATGATAGACAGAGTCGCACAAACAACTCAGCACAGACAGCAAGATTCATCCTCCTTTAAAGCCATGTGTAGAGTCGCATATCAAACACATCTCAAAGAATATTCATCTGAATGAGATGAAACATAGGCAATAAAAGCCTAACAAAAACTACATCAAACATACCTGGTTTGAAGCTGCAGGTGGCACACAGAGGTGGTGACGCAGGACAAAACCCTAAACTACGTGAATGCGATGAATTAATTACTTGCCGAAATTAATTTAAATTAACTTGAACAATAAACGTGAAAATAATGCGGTTACCTTAGTGCTCCATCGTTTTCCATACGAAAGATCGCGTCCGGGTTCAGGAAAGGGTCCAGGCTTTCCGCTAGATCCGTTAGAGTTGCAGTGTAGATCAGTCCTAGAGGTAGAACTCTAGGTTTTCCAGATTAGGGCGCTTACTCGTGGTTCAATGGTGGGATCTCAAGTTCTTCAATGGTTTATGGGATCGGGTGTTTGGAGATTTAATGGTTAAAATAGGGATTTGTGAGATGGGTTCGAATCAATGGTTCCGATGGGGTTAGGATTTATGGTTTTAGGGATTTGGAAAAGGGACGGCTGGATTTAAGGTTTATGGGATCACACAAAGTAGAGAAAGAAAATAAAAATAAAAAGATAGATAGAGGATAGATTTTGGGCTTCACACCAAACCCTTCTCGGGAAACGAAGATTCACTCTCCGAATATGCCCATCTCAAGCAAGGAAGCAAAAGGCTCTTTTCATTCATCAAAAACTAATTAAAAGTCTTTACAAGCCTCTATATATAGGCCACCAATAATAATTCGAAATAATAGAGTTCTAAATGAAATAAAAAAGTAAAAGGTAACTTTTCGCAACAAAAACAAAAAAAAAAATTTGAAAATCCCGTCACGACGTCCACAGACGTCCATCCCAAAAAAACAGTGATGGCTCAAAATCACGGACGTCCATCACTTTCATCACGGATGTCCATGACACTGTTCATAGCACTGCTCACTTCTTCTTTTTTTCCTCCTTTACGCTTGATTCTGATTTCCGCTCCACTTCTTCCAACGTCGGTACATGCAAAAAGGTCTGTATCCGATATCTACAATGTCGGCGTCCCTGTCAATTCTCCCGGGCCGAAAAGGCTTCATCACCGATGAAGCGGCGTCATGATAGCGATCGAGCATGTCGGGGTCCAGGCGTCACAACCCATCTTCAGTTAACCATGTGTTCTCGGAGTCCGGTTTTCCCAACCACTTAACCAAATATAACTAAAATCCTCCACCATGGGTAGATACCGCAAAATCGTCAAGTATCTCTTCGATCTCATCTCTCCTCTGCTTGCGTGGGGAAGGAAAGGGTAGGGGTTGCAGGGTGGGGCTGGAATTTGGGCTCGAGGCTGCGTGGAAGGGGTTGGTGGGGCTGAGGCTGATCCTCCACATTGAACGTAGAGCTGACCCTGATATCCGGTGGAAGTTCAAGAACATACACATTAGGCCCGCTCCTTGCCACAACTCTAAAAGGCCCAACGCCGCGGGCTTGGAGCTTCTTTGCGACTCCCGATGGGAATCGTTCAAGCCTAACCCAAACCATCACATAATCCCCCACTTGGAATTCTTTGAAGCGCCTATGCGCATCCGCAGTTATCTTGTAATGTTCATTACTCGCATTAATTTTTTTTCTAATTTCGGCATGCAATTCATGGATGTGTTGTGCGAATGCATCGGCTAACCTGGAAACTCGATAGGATGCAGACATGGGGATTAAATCAATGGGTGTTCTAGGCCTATGACCAAGTACAACCTCAAAAGGACTCATGCCTAGGGACCTATTGACGGCATTGTTGTATGCAAACTCGGTTATGGGCAATGTAGAATCCCAAGTCCTAGGATGATCACCAACAAGACAACGGAGAAGATTACCTAAGCTCCTACTGTTGGATTTTGTTTGACCATCGGTTTGAGAATGATAGGCCGAAGAAAATTGGAGCATAGTACCCATCATGTGCCAGAAAGTTTTCCAGAAGTAACTAGTGAACTTCACGTCCCGATCCGACACAATAGTTTTGGGTAACCCATGGAGACGCACAACCTCCCCGAAAAATAATTTGGCTATGTGAGTTGCATCGGAGGTTTTAGAGCACGGTATGAAGTGGGCCATCTTGGAAAAGCGGTCCACTACCACAAACAAAAATGGAATCGTGCTTCCGTTGAGTCTTAGGAAGTCCGAGCACGAAATCCATAGAGATGTCTTGCCAAGAGGTGTGTGGCACGGGTAACGGGGTGTACAAGCCGGTATTCTACTTAATTTGTTTCACCACTTGGCATGTACAACATTGTTTCACGATCCTAGAGACATCTCTCATAGGGCTAGGCCAATAAAACCTATCCTCAACGAGCGCACTGTTCTTATTGCGCCCGAAATGTCCGGCAATCCCTCCAGCATGTAATTCCCAGATGAAGAAGTCATGCAATGAAGTACAAGGGATACACAAACGATTTCCTTTAAACAGATACCCATCTAGCAGGGTATACTCGGAGTTAATGTTGTTCGGATTTTCAAGGATAGCAGTGTATTCCGCCTCGAAATCTAGGCACTCAAGATAATCTCGTTTTAACTGCTCAAATCCAATGACCTCGGTGCTCCTAGACTACAAAGTCACCACTCGACAACTAAGCGCATCAACTGTCTTGTTCTCGGCACCGGCCTTATGCTTCAACACGAATGTGAACCCTTGAAGATACTCGACCCACTTCGCGTGCCTCGGGTTCAACTTTTTCTGAGAAGCAAGGAAACGTAAGGCTTCGTGGTCAGAAAACAACAAAAATTCTTGCGGTCTTAGGTAATGTTTCCAATACCAAAGAGATCGGACGACCGCATAAAACTCCTTGTCATAAGTGGAGTATTTCTGCTTTGCTTCATTATGTTTCTCACTAAAATAGACCACAGGGTGGCCCTCTTGACTCAGCACTCCGCCTATGCCTACACCCGATGCATCACATGCTACTTCAAAGACTTTAGAAAAGTCTGATAGGCGCATGACGGGTGCAGTACTCATTTTCTCTTTTATCTCGGCAAAGGCCCTCGTCGCAGCTTTGCTCCACAAAAACTCCCATTTTCTCATGCAATCGGTAATGGGAGTCATGATGGTGCCAAAGTTTCGGATGAAACGACAATAAAATGTGGCCAAGCCATGGAAGCTACAGACTTCATGAATATTTGGGGTTCGGGCCACTCCACAATGGCCTTAACCTTTGCAGGGTCCGCAACCATCCCATCTACCGAGACAATGAATCCCAAGAATACAACGGATTGTTGCATGAAGGTGCACTTCTTGCGATTCGCGTATAACCTTTCTCCCCTCAAGGTTTCGCAAACCAACCTTGGGTGGATAATGTGTTGTTCCTTGTCTGGGCTATAAATTAAGATGTCATCAAAATATACGACAAGGAATTTGCCAAGAAATGGCCTCAACACTTGGGTCATGAGCCTCATGAATATGCTCGGGGCATTGGATAGCCCAAAAGGCATGACCATCCACTCATAAAGACCGTCTTTGGTCTTGAAGGTAGTTTTCCATTCATCGTCAGGGCGAATGCGAACCTGATGGTAGCCACTTTTAAGGTCTATCTTGGAAAAGATAATGGCACCAACCATCATATCAAGCATGTCATCGAGCCTTGGTATGGGAAACCGATATTTAACCGTAATCTTATTAATTGCACGACTATCCACACACATGCGCCATATACCATCTTTCTTAGGAGTGAGTACTTAGGAGTGAGTAATGAGGGTATAGCACACGGGCTCAAACTCTCTTGGATGAACCCCTTCTGAAGGAGCTCATTGATTTGTCGAGTCAACTCGGCGTGCTCAACTGGATTCAACCTGTAGTAGGGCAGGTTCGGTAATGTAGATCCGGGAACCAAGTCGATTGCGTGCTGAATGTCACGCATGGGAGGGAGCTCACTAGGCAAGTCTTCGGCGAAGACATCCGCAAATCCATTCATGATTGGCTCGACCTCCTTGGGGAACTCACTTGCTGACTCAGGAGTACTTTCAACGGTGACGACGACATACACTACACTCTTATCTATCGATGCCCTCTCGAACTCTGAAGGGCTCACAATGTTGATAGCCTTGGATTGGCCTCCCTTCTTTTCAACTCTGTTGACTGATGGTGCTTTGGGAGCCAAAGGGTTAAGAGTGATTTTCTTGCCCTTATAATTGAACATGCAAATATTAGATCGACCAAAAATGGTCACGTTCAAGTCATAAAGCCATGGCCTCCCTAAGATGATGTGGCCCACATCCATCGGCACCACATCGCACCACAAGGTGTCCGAGTATGAACCCAATTGTATGGGAACACGACACCATTGTGACACGGGTGGATGAGGAGTCAACCCATGCGAATTTGTAAGGTCTCAGGTGGACTTTGGGTGTAAGCCCTAAGCGGGTGACGGTATGTTCTGACACCACATTGGTGCAGCTTCCGCTATCCACGATAACCCTACAACTCTTTGTCCCACATGTGGCAAAGGTGTGGAAGATATTCTCCCTCCGCCAACCCTCCTTTTCATCTCGTTGAGGTTGTGCAAAGGCACACCTCACAACTAGAGCACAACCCATGTCATCACCTTCCTCGTTACTAGGTGTGGCATTCGGCTCAAAGACCTCTTCTTCATAAACTCCCTCACTCTCTTCTCCTTCTCCTTCGATGAAGAGATTCCTTTGTGGGTCTCTTGTGGGGCATTGGGCGACAAAGTGTCCCAAACCTTCAAATTTATAACACTTGAGATGAGACCCACTCTTCGAGGACTCTCCTACTACAGCCTTGCCTTTGTCAAAACGAACATTGGCAGATGTGGATTGTGTGGGTTTGGGAGGTGGGTTTTCAGCACTAAGTCTCACTTCGCCAGTATGGGGTTGACCAGTGTGAAAATCAAATCGCCTAACCACCGTCATCTTCAAATATCGTTCAAGGTCCTAAACAATGGTGTAATATTCGGCAAGAGTCTCAACAGGGTGGGAGACTAACTCTTTTTGCAAGTCAAGTCTCAATCCGATGCGAAATCTGGATAGAGTGACTTAAGGGTCTTCGGACACCTCTCATCATTAATTCTTCAAATTTGCCAATGTAGTCTGCTACGGGCATACTACCTTGGCGTAGATTTTGCCATTGATCGAGGAGACGATGGTAGTATGAGGAAGGAACGTACTTCTCTATAAGTCGCTCCTTCATGTCCCCCAACGGGTATGGGAGTACAACCCGCATTCGTTCTGATGCGCTCAACATTGACCCAAAAGAATCAGGCTTGACCTATGAGCTTCATTTTAGCAAGTCTGACACATCTCTCATCGCTCATGCCAAACCACTCGAAGTGCTGGTCCATATCAAATAACCAATCGAGGAAGACTTGAGGGTCCAATCTTCCATTGAAAGTTGAGAACTCAACTCGAACATTCTTAAGGAGTTTCCCTTCCGAGTCATAGTCATCTCCATAATGATCCATCCTATGATTCCGGTTCCGATTATGTTAGTAGCCATTTCGTTTGAAACGTGGATCATTACGCTCACGGTGTGGTTTGAGGTGCTCATCACCCTCGTCTAACCGATTAACCCGGTCTAACAACCTCTCATTGGACGTTTCAAGGTTCATTTGGGATGTCTCCGTGGCAGTCATTTGATCATTGATCTTTAATTCAGCCCTCATACCGTTAAGAGCCACGGCAATCCATTGATCAAAATTTCGTCGGATATGTATCGGATGATACGTATCGGTATCGGACCTCACCGATACAGTACATTGAATGTACCGTATCGATGTTTCCCATTCAAATACCGGACGATACATTGAATGTATCGTCCGATACGGTCCTGTACCGATACGTATCGTCCGACACGTATCGGTTTTGGGCTCGGACGATACGTATCGGTTTTCCGATATTTTAATCCTTGCGACAATCTCATTCATGTCCATGGTGATACGGCTCACTAATGACGGGTTCTAGAATGGCATGCAAATATGAACTGACAATGAATGGGACTTTTGACAAACACGAGATGTGCACGCGTTGACCAAAACAGAATTAAGATGCAATGAAAATTAAAATACAATGGAATTAAATATAGTACAAATATGCCCTAACCTAGAAACTTGGCTTTGATACCAAAACTAACGCAGGACAAAACCCTAAACTACGTGAATGAAATGAATTAATTACTTGTCGAAATTGATTTAAGTTAACTTGAACAATAAACCTAAAAATAATGCGGTTACCTTAGTGCTCCATCGTTTTCCATACGAAAGATCACGTCCGGGTTCAGGAAAGGGTCCAATCTTTGCACTAGATCTGTTAGAGTTGCTGTGCAAATCGATCATAGAGGTAAAACTCTAGGTTTTCCAGATTAGGGCGCTTACTCGTGGTTCAATGGTGGGATCTCAAGTTCTTCTATGGTTTATGGGATCAGGTGTTTGGAGATTTAATGGTTGAAATAGGGATTTGTGAGATGGGTTCGAATCAATGGTTCCGATGGGGTTAGGATTTATGATTTTAGGGGTTTGGAAAAGGTGACAGCTGGAATTAAGGCTTATGGGATCACACAAAGTAGAGAAAGAAAATAAAAATAAAGAGATAGATAAAGGATAGATTTTGGGCTTCACACCAAACCCTTCTCGAGAAACGAAGATTCACTCTTCGAAGATGCTCATCTCAAGCAAGGAAGCAAAAAGGCTCTTTTCATTCATCAAAAACTAATTAAAAGTCTTTACAAGCCTCTATATATAGGCCACCAATAATAATTTGAAATAATAGAGTTCTAAACAAAATAAAAGACTAAAAGGTAACTTTTTGCAACAAAACAAAAAAATTTGAAAACCCCGTCACGACGTCTACAGACGTCCGTAGTGCACCACGGACGTCCATCCCAAAAAAACAGTGAAGGCTCAAAATAACGGACATCCGTCACTTTTCACGGACGTCCGTCACTATTCATCACGGATGTTCGTGACACTGTTCACGGACGTCCGTGACAATGTTCATAGCACTATTCACATTTTTTCCCTCTTTTATGCCTTGTGCTACGCTTCTTAGACGCGTAAACAAGCGATGCATGTCCGATGTCTACAATGTCTGCGTCCCCGTCAGGTGGGCCCACAGCAAACCGTGAAATAAGGAATTCACAGGTGAAAGGAAAAAAACAATATTAGGGTCTTCAAAGCCTTTTAGCTCCAGAAAATATGTCATAAAAACTTATATGGGTGGATTCAGTCCAAATCGAAACCACAGACCAGGCTAAACAAGTTAAAGTAGGGTAAAGTAGAATG
This sequence comes from Chloranthus sessilifolius, assembly GCA_021018995.1. Lineage (NCBI taxonomy): Eukaryota > Viridiplantae > Streptophyta > Magnoliopsida > Chloranthales > Chloranthaceae > Chloranthus > Chloranthus sessilifolius. The sequence continues at coordinate 54,371,858 of CM037593.1, read as the reverse complement.
AGGGTTAGGGTTAGGTTTGAGAAGAAAGAGAGGGAAGAGAGAAGAGGAAAAAGTTAGGGTTATGAGTTATACTCATACCCAATTATCATTCATATTTATATCACTTACAATCCAATATTGACACCCACACTATGTATACACACCCACACATAACAAAAGTAACACACACCAACTTAAGTCCATAATACTAATGGTACACCAACAAATCATGCCTCGAAATCTATGTCATCACAGAAAAAGTGAATGCTGCCCTTATTAAAAAAATTCAGACTCCTTCAAAATCTCTGAAAATCAACAAAATAACCATAGAAGTGAATAAGCAAAGAAATTTTGATCAGGATGGAGCCAATCCCAGCTTCAGTTTACGACTAGGAAATAGTGCTACTGATGTCAGCCACAATGTTGATGTCAGCAGCTGCAGGAATCACCTGCTCTGATACCAACTTGCAAGATGAATTAAAACCCAAATATGATAAGTTTGTTGTTGGAAGTGATGTTGAAGAAGAGAGAGAGAGAGAGAGAGAGAGAGAAGGAAAGAGAGTGTGAGAGAGATTAGGATAAGAGGTGTTAGGGTTACCGAGAGACCCCTACCCCTTCTATATTACAAAATACATGCGAAGAACATAAATGCCCTTGAGAGATGGAGAAGAGACCCATATTATCCTACGAACAAAAAACTGCTACCTGCACACCGAGATATAACTAACACATACAAATACATTGATTCCAATAGTAAGTTGCTTCTAAGTTGCCGGCATTTAGTTTTAACTCATTTTCTATGTTTTAGTATCTTGCACCTTTTTTGGGGATTGTGCATCTTTTTATGATGTAGCTTTGCTTATAAAAGCTAGAGAATTGATGCATGTTGGATATTCCATTTTATGACATTTTAAAATATCGCAAGCTTTGAAGCTGTTGAAGTTGAGGAATGGTAATGGGACATCAAGCCCCATTTTCCTCATTAAATATTGGACAATGCATTTAAATTAATTTATTTATTTGCAATGTTAATAACGTAAATCCTCCATCACTTCTCTCTTTGGATGTTAAATTAATAAGGTTCTAGTTATTTGCTAGGATTACCGCATGAATCATTATAAACACAATTACATTAAAAATATAACGAATCCGGATCACACTTGCACTAGCTACTATAATAAGAAACAGGAACACAAGAAATAAAAGTTATCGTTGTAAAAATGATTTGAAAGTCCTAACCAGCATCAGATGTCTCATCAGTTGCCAGAAACAAGTCACCCAGAAGTAAAAATAAACATCATTGAAATATGAATTTATTATATCTGCATAAAAACATAAGATCAGAGTTCAGAACTAAACCTTTACATGCTGAAGCTGGTTCATAACAATCTATAACAGAAAAACACAGTTTGCAATCAGTTGAACAAGTACATCATTGGTAGAGAAGATTTAGAAACATATACTGTTAAAATCTTATTATATATTCAACAAATACCTGGTTTTCCTCACTTGTCCCAGTTGCAAGTGTTTCAAGTACTCTGATCCTAGATTGATACTTTTCCTCGCGAGCTTTAATAAGATTATTTTGCTACAGACACACAACCAAAAGGAATGTGAAACTACATATTGGAAAATTTTACGTAGAAAGAGTGAATTCTTCATTACATCTTACATTCCTTATATGCTCTGCCTGAGTTGAAATACGTCGCTCAATCTCTTGAACAACTTTTCTCAATAAACACGCTACACGCTGGCGCAAAAGAAAAGAAGAAATTAATTAGTTCCGAAAACAAATTGAAGAATGGATCAAAGAAAGTATTAAGGAAATTGAGTAATTGAGGCATGGTTTTGGCATAAATAAAACATCCATGAATTCTCACTGGCATACATGAGGTAATTCCTCATTCTTCCTATCAATGCTCTCGTCTAGAATCCCATTCACAACACTCAAAAGTGATTGAGTTGGGGCATTCTGCATGAACATGTGCTAAATATGCATTAGTTAAACCATCCAAATAAAATTAAAACTAGAAATTTAACACTCAAAATCCTGTCAATGTAGATGACCGCAAGAACTTGCATCTAAACTGTTCGACTTCATCATTTCTGAAAGCTTAGCAGCGGGAAGATCTGAATAACGTCCTTGTTTCATTTGAAAAACCTCATGGAACTTATGTCCAACGTGGTGTAACAAAGCAGTCGATGGACTTGTCGGCTCTGTAGAACAAGAAAAGAAAGTCAGAATGGACAACTCAGTAGTAAAGCAGAATCTAAGGTAGTATTTAAAATAGTGGAAAACAAAAAAAATATGGGTTAAGTTAAAACACTAAGCTATTACATATTCTCAAACAAGCAATGCCTTCAGAATCAGCACTCCATGTTTGTAAACCAATCACTTAAACAAATGATGATCTTAAAGAAGATCAACTCACAAATCAATGCCAAAGAAAGCAAAAAAAGTGAAAGAGAACTAATGAGATGCATTATGGGGAAATTAAATGGGATAAATTAAGAGATCGAAGAAAGCCTCCTCAGCTTTTTCAAGCATGGAATTTTTTTTATGAACTTCTTCCTCCTCTTTCTAGATCCATCTAACACGTGAGGGATGAAAATAATACAACGGAAAACTCATCTGAGATACGTAAAGACAAACTAGAAACCCCTTCTTTACCTAACAAATTAGTAACTTGGGCATGCTTAGCACATGCAAGTCGGACGGGAAGTGGTGTTTCCAGTGGACAGGTGAGTAATGCGTAAGGGGGAACGACAACTGGAAACAGCTTGTTGGGCTCTATCTAGACGTGATTAAACAAAATTTCAAACATTTGGTAATTTGATCCAATTGGAATTTAAACCAGAAAATAACTGAGAAGAGAAAAAAGAAAAGAAAGAAGAAAAAGGGTCAATGCTGCTGCGTCAACCTTGTTTAGGAGCTGTTTATCAGCCATAAACGGGGATAAAAACAGGCATCATTATGAAGACCTCAGCCCATAATACTCTAAAATCAGATTAGTTGATGAAAACCTACTTAGAAATCAGTTCACCATGCAAAAACACAATCAGACTTTCCCCGATTTTATAATATTTAATTTAAGATGTCTGTGTTAAAACACAATCAACTTCACAGTTATTATAACTGTAGGAATGCCCCAAAATCTGTCAAAATACACTGCCAATTCTGCAGGATACCTCTGTAATAACTGTATAAAAACTGCTATATCAATGGGTATTGAAAAAATAAAACAAAACAGCTACACATCTTATTATGGCAGTAATATCTGAATAAATGGAAGCAGTTAATAGGTTCACCAAGCTAATCACAGCAACACAAATATGACCCCACGACACAGATTCAATATCAAATTTACTCATTAATGAACGGCAACAGTATGATGGTAAATCACGGAAATCAAAACCAGTCCACAGACACCATGTAATGCCCCGAAAAATTCGAGTTTAAACAGTACACCTTGGTGTGCGTGCCCGGCTTTGGTGAGTATGATGAGTACGTCACAAAAGATTATTAAGATAGGTGAAAGGGGAATGTAGGATATTGTGTATAGACCTTTAGGTAAGCTGGGATACACCTACTCACGGTGTATGTGATTAACACCTAAGCCTAAGGTATGATATAAGGAAGCAAACCTTAAGAGAATTTATTTCTCTTGTGAATCGATTGTTGGGAGATTTATTGAGAGAGAGAGAGAGAAATAAAGAACAATTATTGAGCCTGTGTGAGTATGGTTCCGAGGAGGATCTTGCCGCATTAAATTCGAGGTTTGAGTTCGTGGAATTCAAAGCTTCAAGCTACGAAGCCCTAGCTATACATGAGAATCGGGATCGAGGAATCGAACGATTAAAAGGTATGATTTTTACATAACTTTTGTAAGAATCAAATGATTAAATTAGTTATGTAGATGAGTGGAAAATCGAAGAGGAAAGGGTAAGAATTTAGGGAAAAATATATGGGAAAAATTAAATCAGAACTGAGAGAGCTGACAAAACTGATCAGTCGATTTCCAAATCGACCGATCAATTTTGTCAAGATTTAAGAGTTGTGGGTTTCTGAACGAAACCGACCGATCGAATGAAAACCGACCGGTCGACTTTGAAAACCGACCAATCGAAATGGAATCAACCGGTCGGTTCCCACAAAATAGGGAATAAGATATTTTAGTTTTGATGATTTCGACCAGTCGATTTTAGATCGACCGGTCGATTTTGGGAACCGACCAGTCGATTTTGGGAAATTGACTGATCGGTTCTAGTGTCAAGAAAGAGGGTTGGATTTTCCTGAGGAAAACCGACCGGTCGAATTTAGTTCGACCGGTCGATTTGGAAAAACCGATCGGTCGAATTGGGGATCGACCGATCGATTATTGACAGTTTCATGGTTTTGTTTGTTTTGGAAGGGGGACTTTAGGGAGGCTTTGTATCTTCTGTTTTACGTCAGTAGTGACGTCTTGCATATGAATTTATATAGGTTAGGCTTGAGCTTGAGCCTCGAACCTAGATGAGCTAACTTGAGCAAAGAAGATATGTGTGACTTCGTGTGAGGTAGGAAAAATTCTTGAAACATGAATGTCTGATTTCAACTAGCATATGTTATGTGATGTGATGATAAGATGTACGTGTCTTTCGATTTGTCCTTGAATCAACATGATTAGTTCATAAATTTTGGCACGTGAACTTCGTGAATATGTGCACTAAGAAATAAGAAGCATGTGTGTGTGTGTGGGGTATGAGAAGTGTGTGCTGGCATCAAATAGGAAGTAACTATGTGAATGTGACATCAAGAGGATATGTATAAGTTGTGTAAAAACTCTTTGAAAACTTCGAACTATCATAATTATCACAAATTCACAGTGAATAACTATAGTTTAAACGTGCACTTTGATTTAAGGTTATGTGAATACCCAACCGACACGGCTGGATATCCGTGACCGGTACGGCGGGATATTCGTACAATTTGTGCTCCAGTACGGTAGGATATTCATTCTTTAGTTTCCAAGCTGTGGAAACACTTCTTTCGGCGCAAGCCTCCTAGTTAGAGGGAGCTTGGGCATTATGTGTAAAAAGGGTTCATATGAACGACGATAGAGGGTGTTACCATCGGGGCTCGATCCTATATTGCTCAAGGGACTATTTAAGTGATCAGTTTAAGTTTTCTTTTGAATTGATATGAACACGTGAAATAAGCTTTGAAACTTCATTAAGTATGGTTTGAAATATGCTTTACCCCTTTTGTTTTGCCATTTATGTGCTTTTCAGTCATGATTTTCATTCTTGAAAATATGCTTTAATTATGTCATTTAAGATATGTGATATGTGATATTGTAATTCTTTTGGCAAACCATCATAAAGTGACTTTTGGGTTGTCACGGATGGTTCGGTTCGGTTCTTTTGCTCATGCAATTGGCATGGGATTAGAACCGTCTTTTGATACATTTTGGGTTCAGCATTACATAGGATGGAGATTTCTTTCTTATGATGACCATATCTATTTTATTACATTATGCTTTGTTCCGCTTTGCTTGTGGATGTGTCAAGTGTTCCGTGTGATATATGGGGTACGGCCTCGAGGGTCGTACTGACGGCACTGGTTTCGGGGTGCCGAAATCCGGGCTTTCACAGTTGGTATCAAAGCATTTTCTTTAGAATTTCTGACAAGTCTTTGATTTTGTCAGAGTATAGGAACTTTCTGCTAATGAAACTTTAGTTTCATGTTGCAGAACGTCATGTCTGCTAGAGGAAGGGGCTGACCAAGAGGCAGTCATGGTAGAAACTTGAGTAGGGATGAGATTCCCACCGGTTCCAATAGGGTATCATTGAGGGAGAGAGTGATTCCAAAGACGAGTAACCCGGAAAATAGAGATCATGAAAGAGAGCAGGAAAGAAATGAAGAACGAGCAGAGAGGCAGAGAATGATGCATACTATGGAAATCATGGCAAATGTCATGGCTCAGCAAGCAGCTTCATTGGCAGTTCATAATGCCAACGACCATCAGCAGGCACCACCTACGCCTCCAGTTACTACTACTCCACCACCCCCATTACACTCGGTATTTACGGAGTTTCGAAGGATGCGTCCTCCAAGATTTTCAGGGCAAGTCAAGCCAATAGAAGCGAAGAACTAGCTCAGTGAAATGGAAAAGATATTCAGTGTGCTTACGTGCACTGAAGATGAGAGTGTTCGGTGGGCAGCTTTTATATTAGACGGAAACGCAGGCCCGTGGTGGAAGTCTGTGTCTAGGACTAAAACACAAGAGACTACAGGTGTGTTATGGACCTGGGATGAATTCTTAGAAGAGTTCAACAAACAATATTTCCCTGAGATAGTGCGGAGTCAAATGGAGGTGAAATTCCTTCAACTAGAACAAGGGAAGATGTCTGTGAGAGAATATAGAGTGGAGTTCATGAGACTCGCACGTTTTGCTCTTGAGTATGTGGTCTCAGATATGATGAAGGCCAAGAAACTCCAACGCGGCTTAAGGCCGGATATCAGGGGTAGAATCTCAGTGACGGGAAATTCAGATCCGCATGTTTGGACAGTGGCCGAGACAATCGAAGGAAATCAGCAAGGAAGAAATGGACCCATAAATGGGCTTTCAAACGGCCCACGAATAAGACAAATCTGAGAATTTCGATCGAACGAAAATTTCGATCGATCGAAATTGCGATCAAAAATTTCGATTGAACGAAATTCAATTTCTATCGAACGATTTTCGATTTCGATCGATTGAAATCGCGCCGAGCAGTTTTAGTTACTTTAAACTTCTAAATTCAAACTTTAGTTTTAAGGATATATTTGTCTTTTAGTTAATATTCGTTTTAGGGTTTTCTTAGCCTATATAAAGGCATTGTAAACACTTTATTGGGAGTTGATTATTGATATTGAATGAAAGAGAATTGCTTTTGTGCAAACCCCAGAGAGCTTGTGAAAAATTTTCAATCGAGGGAATGAATCCTTCAAACCCTGAGGAGTGAGCAATCGTTTCTCGTGCGACTTGGTGCGAAGCCGACGTACAGCCGTGGTGTGAAGCTTCGGAAAACTCGTTGGCATGAAGCCAACAAGCCTCTTTGGAGCGAATCCGGAGATCTCTTATCTTATTCTTCTTTTATTTTATTTTAATGAAATGTTTGAATACCCTAAACCCCCTTCCGCGCGAGATTTTGCTATTTTAGGGTTAGCAAGAGATCGTCCTACGTCAATTTGGTATCAGAGCACAGTTGTCCATCATGAGTAAAGATCAATTTATCGAAGCCTTGCACGAGTTGAATGGATTCATGATGGCTAGATTGGGATCGTTCGTAGATCGGTAAAAGCTCCTTAATTTGTATCAGACGATTGGTGAGATTAGACAAGCTTGGAGGCAGTAAAAACTAGATCGCAGAGTCTGAGGTATTTGAGTTCAACACTCGATATTGGCCAGCTTTATATGATCGAGCGTTTACTCTTAAGATTAGACGTGAGTTAACAGCTATGCGTGAGATAGCGGAGGCATTAAACAAGAGTCTGATTCAAGAATTCCTTGAAGATTTTCTCTTCAAACTACAAGAGGAAATCATATTGGTAAGACATGAAGCTTTGAAATTTAAGCTTTCAAAACCCGTGTTCGGTAACCTAAAGCCCATTCAAGAAATCAAGCCCGAACCCGTGGTTGTATATGTATCGATGGAAGATTCTGAACCTATAGTAAGTCAAAGTACTTCCATGCCTATGGAAGAACCGATGGCGCCAGTTGTTCACGCAGATCCAGTTATCCGCCTTGATCTTGTCTTAACAACGTCGATTAACGAAGTTCATACCGATTCTTTGACGTGGCGATCTCGAAACCGTCGAAGAGCCCACAATCGTTGAAGTCCAAGCATCCATGATTCGCCCTACCGAGCCCGCAATCATCGAAGCACAGCCATCTGTGATCGTCCCTACCGAGTCCGAGACCATTCAAAAGTTCGAGATCCAAGGGGAACAAACATATTTGATACCGCTTATCGATGTCGACCAAAGTTCGAGGTCGAACTTTTTCAAAGTCGATGAGATTGACGGGGAATTCAGATCCGCATGTTTGGACCGTGGCCGAGACAATCGAAGGAAATCAGCAAGGAAGAAATTGACCCATAAATGGGCTTTCAAAAGGCCCGCGAATAAGACGAAAATCTGAAATTTTCGATCGAACGATTTTCAATTTCGATCAAACGATTTTCAATTTCGATCAAACGATTTTCAATTTCGATCGATCGAAATTGCGATCGAAAATTTTGATCGAACGAAATTCAATTTCGATCGAACAATTTTCGATTTCGATCGATCGAAGTCGCGCCGAGCAGTTTTAGTTGCTTTAAACTTCTAAATTCGAACTTTAATTTTAAGGGTATATTTGTCTTTTAGTTAATATTCGTTTTAGAGTTTTCTTAGCCTATATAAAGGCATTGTAAATACTTTATTGGGAGTTGTTTATTGATATTGAATGAAAGAGAGTTGCTTTTGTGCAAACCCCAGAAAGCTTGTGAAAAGTTTTCAATCGAGAGAGTGAATCCTTCAAACCCTAAGGAGTGAGCAATCGTTTCTCGTGCGACTTGGTGTGAAGCCGACATACAGCCGTGGTGTGAAGCTTCGAAAAATCCTTGGTGTGAAGCCTTGGAATCTATCCTTTTATTTTATCTTTCTCTAGTTGTTATCAGGATTTTAGCGTTTGCCCCACGTCACTCGGCTTTTGAACTGAAGACGTACAGAGAAGTCATGAGCAAGGACCTCGTGATAGAGGAAGATATCGTAGACATGTATCGGAGAAGAGATTAACAAGGAAAGGGAACGATAGAACAGAGTAAGGTGGGCAACTACGAACCGGTGATTAAAAAGTTGCGCTTCGTAGCACCTATACAGAGGCAGTTTATGCAGACACCTTATACTAGACCACCTCAGATCAGTTATACTAGGCCACCTATGCGTTATGAGACCGATCCGCTATGAGAACCCTACGACCACTACAGGAATATCAGTTACTCAGGGTGTCTCTAGAGCAGCATCGTCTACTCCAGCTGAGACTTGTGTCAAGTGTGGCAAGTCTTATAGACTTTCGATTGTAGGCGGGGTATAGGCGGATGCTTCAAACGTGAAAAAATGGGACACATAATTAGAGATTGCCCAGAGATGCGGAAAGAGAGGACGGCATCAGCTCCTATGCCCCGGCCGTTCCAGACAAAGAAACCAATGATGCAACAGCGAGCATATGCCGTAACCGCCCAGGATGCCCAAAATAGTAACGACATCATTCAAGATGAAAACTCCTTTTAATTTACTTCATTCATTGATTGAATTTTAGATAGAGAAGGTGTATCAATAGTAGGAAGTAGTCTTACATTAAATTTCCTTAAATATATCACTTTTGATACATAAATCAATTTCTTAAATATGTGTACGACATAGGTACCTTACAAATATACGGAAAAGGAAGTGACCTTAGTTATGAAGCGAGAGTATTGATAGACCCAGGGTCTACCCACTCGTTTATCACTCTACGGTTTGCGAAGAGTATGGGGGTTGTTTCGGAAGAATTGGACTTTGTTTTGCCAATGTTAGTTCCGACGGGGAATTCAATTAATACTGAGATAATTTGTCGCTCAGTTATTGTCGCCGTCAGAGATTATGATGTTCATGAATTATTGGCGGATTTAGTTTTGTTAGACATGCAAGGATTCGACGCAATCCTTGGCATGGATTGGCCATCCAAACATCGAGCGAGCGTTGATTGTCAGAACAAGGTGGTTATCTTTAGACCGAATACAAGGAGATCATTTAGATTCCTTAGAATGCAATCGTTCTTTGTACCGCTGATCTCCGCAGTTAGAGCCGAACGTTTGATAAAGAAAGGGTGTAGTGGGTACCTAGCGTTTCTAAAGGAGGACAAGGAAGCGAAGAATGTAATAGCCAAAATTCCGGTAGTGTGCGAATTCGAGGACGTGTTTCTAGAAGAATTGTCAGGGTTACCACCGGATAGAGAAATGGAGTTTGCTATTGGCTTAGCACCGGGTACGAAGCCTATATCTAAAGCACCATATCAAATGGCTCCAACCGAGTTGAAGGAGTTGAAAGATCAATTGCAAGAACTCTTAGATAGAGGATTCGTGAGACCAAATGTGTCTCCTTGGGGAGCACCAGTCTTGTTTGTGAAGGACGGGTCGTTAAGATTGTGCATCGACTACAGTCAGCTGAACAAAGTAACTGTTAAAAACCGATACCGTTTGCCTAGGATTAATGATTTATTTGATCAGTTACAAGGCGCAAGGTTATTTTCCAAGATCGATCTAATATCTGGATATCATCAATTGCGTGTTAAAGCAGAGGACATACAAAAGATGGCGTTCAGAACAAGATATAGACACTACGAGTTCTTAGTGATGCCATTTGGATTGATGAATGCATCGTCGTCATTCATGGATCTGATGAATCGGGTGTTTAAACCACACCTAGACACTTGCATAGTAGTGTTCGTAGATGAATCGGGTGTTTAAACCGATACCGTTTGCCAAGGAAGAGCGTGAAGAACATCTGAGGATTGCTCTGCAGACGTTGCGTAAACACCAATTATATGCAAAGCTCAGCAAGTGCGAGTTTTGGTTAGAGAAAGTCAGCTTTTTGGGACATGTCTCAAACGATGGTGTTACCATAGATCCGGCAAAGATCGAGCCAGTAGTAGAGTGGGAACAGCCAAAGACTGTGACGGAGATTCGCAACTTCCTTAGTCTGGCTGGATATTACAAACGATTTGCAGAGGCTTTTCCAAGATCTCTGGACCACTCACTAAGCTTACAAGAAAGAAATGAGAGATTCGAATGAACTGAAGAGTGTGAGAAGAGTTTTCAATAACTCAAGAAGAGACTAACTTCAGCTCCAGTGTTGGCTATACCTTCTGGCAGTGGAAGGTTTGCTGTATACAGTGACGCTTCACATAGTGGTTTGGGTTGTGTGCTCAACCAGAATAAGAAGGTGATTGCGTATGGGTCGAGAAAGCTTAAGGACCACGAGAAAAATTATCCAGCACACGACTTGGAACTAGCCACAGTGATCTTTGCGCTAAAGATATGGAGACACTACCTATATGGCGAGACCTTTGAGATATTCATTGATCACAAAAGCCTCAAATACTTGTTTACACAAAAAAAAAGCTTAATATGAGGCAACGCAGATAGATGAAATTTCTCAGAGACTATGATTGCTCCATTCAGTACCACATAGGCAAGGCTAACGTGGTAGCAGATGCTTTGAATTCGGCTCTATTGTCTAGCCTTAGCATGGGGATTTGAAGATGGAAGCTGCTAGAGGACCTTTCGTTTACAACACCAAGATTGAGGTACAAGCTTCAAGGGCCTTGTTGGCTAACATCACAGTACGACCGATGATCTTTAAGCACATTCAAGAACTACAGATGAAAGATCCAGAGTTAGTAAATATTAGGCAGGGTGTGATTGATGGTAGTAGGCCGGATTTCTCAATTAAGGAGGACGGCTCATTATTGTTCAGAGGACATCTATGTATACCCATCGATGCTGACCTTCGGCAAACCATCTTAGACGAGGCCCACAAGTCTAAATATGTCATACACCCAGGTAGCACCAAGATGTATCAGGACATGAGAAAGAACTACTAGTGGAGAGGGCTGGAACAGGATGTGGCGGAGTACGTGTCGAAATGTTTAGTATGTAAACAGGTGAAAGTGGATCACCGACATCCGGCAGGTTTACTACCACCTCTACCTATACCAGAGCGGAAATGGGAGTCGATCTCTATGGACTTCATTGTGGGATTGCCACAGACAACGAAGCGGTACAATGCCATTTGGGTAATCGTGGACCAATTGACCAAGTCAGCTTACTTCTTGCCTTATAACACTATGTATACGCCAGGGAAGCTCGTCGAGATGTATATGAAAGAAATCGTCTGACTACATGGTATCCCAGTTAGCATTGTTTCAGATCGTGACCCGCTATACACTTCAAAGTTTTGGCAAAAGTTTCAAGAGGGTATGGGTACACGGTTAGACTTCAATTCTGCATTCCACCCGCAGACGGATGGACAGACAGAGAGGGTGAATCAGGTCATCAAAGATATGCTCAGAGCTTGTATGCTTGACTTTCAGGGATCATAGGATCAACATTTACCGTTGATTGAATTTGCATACAAAAACAGCGTTCAGGCGAGTATCAGTATGGCACCATACGAAGCTCTATATGGACAGTGATGTAGATCACCGATCAACAGGGAAGAGACCGGAGAAAAGTTTGTATTGGGTCCGGAAATACTTGAAAGAAATTCTGAGATCGTTCGTGTGATAAGAGAAAGGATCAAGTATGCTCAAAGCAGACAAAAGAGTTATGCCGATATGAAGAGGACGAGCATTGATTTTCACATTGGAGATCACCCATGAGGGGTATAATGAGATTTGGAAAGCGGAGAAAGCTAAGCCCACGCTATTTTGAACCTTTTGAGGTTTTAGGCCAAATTGGTGAAGTAGCTTACAGAATTGGGTTACCTCCACTATTTGATAGAGTACATAATGTCTTTCTTGTATCCATGCTTAGAAAGTATGTGAAGAACCCCGCTCATGTCTTGAGCGAGCAACCGGCGAAGATGTGTGAAGATATGACCATGATAGAGGAACCAATACAAATACTGGAACGAAAGGAGAAAATTTTGCGGACGAAAAGTGTTCTGTTAGTGCTGGTTAAGTGGCAGAATCATCCTGCTGAGGAGGCCACTTGGGAGCGCGAAGCGGATGTTAAGGAGCAATATCCTCATTTGTTCGAGGATAGTTGAGCAGGAATCTTCCTTGTAATTTTATTTTGCTTATGAAAGTTCATGTATGAATTAATAATGAGTTATGAAAAGATTTTGTGTATTGGATATGTGAGTGTAGCTTAACAAAATGGTAAAGAGTCGAAAACAAAAGAATTTTGAAGTAGCAAATGAATTGGAGAAAGAAAACACAGATCTGGAGCCAAACTGTGAAAACCGACCGGTCGAAAAATCAAACCGACTGGTCAATTTTCATAAAACAAAGAGAGTTTTTGGGCTGACAGAACAGCCTATGGGAAACCGACCGGTCGAATCAAGTTCGACCGATCGATTTCGAAAACCGACCGGTCGATTTTAGAATCGACCAATCGATTTTCCTATGGGGAATTATAGGACATTGGAATTCGACCGGTCGACATGAAAATCGACCGATCGAATTCGCGAATTTGGGGCTTTAAGTGTAAAACCGACCAGTCGATTTTTGCATATATATATGAGTTGGGTTTTTTTTTTTGAATTTGAAATTCAGAGATTGAGTTTTATTTGCCTAGGGTTTTCTTGTGTCCTTTTGGGAAGATAAAGGAGGTGCTTCAGAAGCCTTTTAGCTTGAATTTTGGACGAATCGAATTTGAATCACACCACAAAAAGGTAAACCCTAGTTCTTTGGCTCTCAGTATTTGAGTTTGCATTTCTATTTGGAACCTTAGTTTCGTTTTCGTTGAGAAACCCAAGAAATGCCGCCCAAACCCGGCCAAACTTCGAAAGATACGGCTTCAAAATTACCTGTTCGACGTGTTAGTGCATCGAGACCACCTCCGGCACCATCACCACCACAGTCACCATCAGTATCCCCATCATTGTCACACCATTCGTCACCACCATCATCAACACCACAGTTAGAGCAGCCCAATTAGTGGTGGGCAAGTAAAGATTTTGAAGACGAATACATTTTTGATGAGGCCCTGTTTAACGAACAGGATGTCCAGGGAAATACAGTGTGGGCCAAGGATTTCATCGTTAAGGCTGGGTTGGGGAATATCCTTAAGCCACTACACGAGTATTATTACCCCCCGTCTCGTGAGACTATTTTATCAGAACATGACAGACATTAAAAATCTGAGTTTGATTAAGACCAAGATTGACGGTCGTGAGTATAAGTTCACTATGGACCATGCTTGTAATGCCCTAGAATGTTATGACTCATGGTGAGGGAATCGAGTTATTACCCCCATTCCCAAAACTTGTGGACTATTTGGAGATTAGACGGCAGATGACCCAGGTATTACATGGGTTCGGTACATCGATTAGGAGGATCGATTTGCCTCCTCATCTATGGATGTTGGATACGGTTATAAAATGTAACCTATACCCGATGCGCCACAACACTGAGAGGGTAGGAGAAGTGCAACGTATTCGGCGTTCAGGGGCTGATGGTTTAGTGCGACCCAGATGGTCTTTGAAGGGATGAAGTATATACAAGGAAAGTTAATGAAAAGAGGAGCAAAGCCGAAGGATCGTCCGGGGTGCCAAATTTTTGACGATGAGCCCAAAGTAAATGACCACGTGGAAGTATATAGCTTTTCGGATTGGAATCGGACCTATAACCAATTGAAGAAGGTTCTTCCTCCTGGTGAACCACCACCCGTTCCCGAGGCCCCACAAGAACAAGGACCACCAGAACAAGAACAGCCCATTCCACCTGTTCATGCACCACCAGCTCAACAACAAGAATAATATCATGTACCCCCTGCGCAGAATGCACTTGCTACATTTGACGATATCCTCACTCACATGGTTCAATTGGAAGAGAGAAACTGGTTGTTGCATTGCCGGATGGACTATCATGAGGACGTGTTTACTCGCCTGATGCAGCACTCTTACCCCACCGATTACATGACTCAACTCGCAGATGCTCGTGCTACGGTACCAGATTCATGGTACTTTACCCCTGGAGCGTCTACGTCTGGTGAGGCGGTTGGAGATGAGACAGCTGGGGAGGCGGAGGCAGGACCTACAGATGACCAGCCTGGGGACGGTGCAGCGTGACATGAGGTTCTAGGGAGTATTTTGTTTTTGTTTTGATGTTCAAATGTCACTTTTTGGAACTTGATGTAATTAAAACAGGGAAGTTTTCAAACTATTGTGGCATGGTTGCCACTTTCTTTTTGAAATCTTAAAACTGTCGTGGCATGGTTGCCACCTAAGGTATAGATAACTTTCGAATGCGATTCAATAGAAAATTTTCTTTTTACGAAATATTCGAATTGCATATGGGTGTCTTTACATGATATGCTATTTGCAAATACGCTTGCGTGTAGGTACGACGGTCAATTTGAATTGACCTGCATGGGCTGATATGTGATGGTGAATGCCAGCATCCCCCTGTGTGATGTCTGTTGTTGTGAATTAGGTGGGGGATTACCCTTGGCTAACACCTTTTATATAAGTTAAGACCTTGTCAATCCTCGTTAACGGATTGGATTCTCTCATGGGGAAGTCCATGTGCGATCATTTGGTGCGCGTGACAAACTAGGAGCCTTAGTCAATTTTTGGGGACGAAAATCCCTAAGGAGGGGAGAATGTAATGCCCCGAAAAATTCGAGTTTAAACAGTACGCCTCGGTGTGCCCGACTGGTCACGTGCCCGGCCTTGGTGAGTATGATGAGTAAGTCACGAAAGATTATTAAGATAGGTGAAAGGGGAATGTAGGATATTGTGTATAGACCTTTAGGTAAGCTAGGATACACCTAGTCATGGTGTATGTGATTAACACCTAAGCCTAAGGTATGATATAAGGAAGCAAACATTAAGAGAATTTATTTCTCTTGTGAATCGGTTGTTGGGAGATTTATTGAGAGAGAGAGAGAGAAGTAAAGAACAGTTATTGAGCCTGTGTGAGTATGGTTACGAGGAAGATCTTGCCGCATTAAATTCGAGGTTTGAGTTCGTGGAATTCAAAACTTCAAGCTACGAAGCCCTAACTGTAAGTGAGAATCGGGATCGAGGAATCGATCGATTAAAAGGTCTGATTTTTACATAACTTTTGTAATAATCAAATGAGTAAATTAGTTATGTAGATGAGTGGAAAATCGAAGAGGAAAGGGTAAGAATTTAGGGAAAAATATATGGGAAAAATTAAATTAGAGCTGAGAGAGAGCTGACAAAACCGACCGGTCGATTTCCAAATCGACTGAGAAATCGACCGGTCGATTTCCAAATCGACCGATCGATTTTGTCAAGATTTAAGAGTTGTGGGTTTCTGAACGAAACCGACCGGTCGAATGAAAACCGACCGGTCGACTTTGAAAACCGACCGATCGAATGGAATCGACCGGTCGGTTCCCACAAAACAGGGAATATGAAAATTTAGTTCTGAAGATTTCAACCAGTCAATTTTGGGAACCGACCGGCCGATTTGAGAATTCGACTGATCGGTTCTAGTGTGAAGAAAGAGGGTTGGGTTTTCCTGAGGAAAATCGATCGGTCGAATTTAGTTCGACCGGTCGATTTGGAGAAACCAACCGGTCGAATTGGGGATCGACCGGTCGATTCTTGACAGTTTCATGGTTTTGTTTGTTTTGGAAGGGGGACTTTGGGGAGGCTTTGTATCTTCTGTTTTACGTCAGTAGTGACGTCTTGCGTATGAATTCATATAGGTTAGGCTTGAGCTTGAGCCTCGAACCTAGATGAGCTAACTTGAGCGAAGAAGATATGTGACTTCGTGTGAGGTAGGGAAAATTCTTGAAACATGAATGTCTAATTTCAACTAGCATATGTTATGTGATGTGATGATAAGATGTGCGTGTCTTTCGATTTGTCCTCGTATCAACATGATTAGTTCATAAATTTTGGCACGTGAACTTCGTGAAAATGTGCACTAAGAAATAAGAAGCATGTGTGTGTGTGTGTGGTATGAGAAGTGTGTGCATGGCATCAAAAAGGAAGTAACTATGTGAATGTGACATCAAGAGGATGTGTATAAGTTGTGTGAAAACTCTTTGAAAACTTCGAACTATCATAATTATCACAAATTCACGGTGAATAACTATAGTTTAAATGTGCACTTTGATTTAAGGTTATGTGGATACCCAACCGACACGGCAGGATATCTGTGAGCGACTGAGGGATATCCGTACAATTTGTGCTCCGGTACGGCAGGATATCCGTTCTTTGGTTTCCAAGCTGTGGAAACACCTCTTTCAACACAAGCCTCCTAGTTAGAGGGAGCTTGGGCATTATGTGTAAAAAGGATTCATATGAACGACGATGGAGGGTGTTCCATTGCGGCTCGATCCTATATTGCTCAAGGGACTATTTAAGTGATCAGTTTAAGTTTTCTTTTGAATTGATATGAATACGTGAAACAAGCTTTGAAACTTCATTAAGTATGGTTTGAAATATGCTTTACCCCTTTCGTTTTGCCATTTATGTGTTTTTCAGTCATGATTGTCATTCTAGAAAATATGTTTTAATTATGTCATTTAAGATATGTGAGATGTGGAAGATATTCATGTTATAATTTTTTCCTATTGAGCTAGGATGTAGCTCACCCTTCGACCATACGTCATAGGTTCAGAAGTAGCTGCTGGCACTGAGAATCTTGACCTAGAGGATTCTGAGTACATTCCCAAGGAGGAGACCTAGCCCCCTCCGAAGGAGTTCTTCTAGTAGATTTCTTACTGCGTAGCTTTGTTTTGAGAGCTAAAATTGTAAGGCTTGATACGTCTGACCATTTTATATTGGAAATGATGTATTTATGTTATATTGTAATTCTTTTGGCGAACCATCATAGGGTGACTTTTGGGTTGTCACGGATGGTTCGGTTCGGTTCTTTTGGTCATGTGATTGGCATGGGATTAGAACCGTCTTTTGATATATTTTGGGTTATCATTACATAGAATGGAGATATCTTTCTTATGATGACCATATCTGTTTTATTACATTATGCTTTGTTCCGCTTTGCGTGTGGATGTGCCAAGTGTTCCGTGTGATATATGGGGTACGGCCTCGAGGGTCGTACCGACGGCGTGGGTTTCGGGGTGCCGAAATCCGGGCTGTCACACACCAGGTTTCATGGCAACGAAGGAGATTCCAAAGTCTCAAATTTCAGCAACCCAGAAATCTGTCAGCAGCAGGAGATGTACGAAATAGCAGCAGCAGTATCACAGAATTTAGAGTTTTAGATATAGCAGTAGATGCTAAGAGGTTCCAAGTTCTGAGATGAAATCCTCGAGAGGTAGAGAAGAGCAGAAATATAAATATTGTTCTCCTTTCTTTTCATAAAAAAAACACGCTAATCATCAAATTCAAGAGCAGGTTCCATTATAAAGAAATTTTAAAAAAAAAAAGAACTACTATTCCATCTCCAATTAGACTCCATTATCTTGGACTCAAAGCAAACTAAATAAACTTCCTAAAATTTATCTCTTACTTTTCAGGACCCTGAGTCTCATGAGAAAAATAAAATAAAATAAAAAAATTTGACCAACTGCTACTTTTAAGGACCATAAGTCTAACGAGAAACATAAAATAAAAATAAAAAATTGACAATGGGACTCTCGAGAATCCCAAGTCACATGATCACGTGACCCATTTTGAGATTATATTCTCGTTCAGTTGGGCTCATGTAGCCACTTAACGTGGTCACATGGCTTCGATTCCAAGCCAGTGTTAGGGCCCATTTTAATTTCAGGCCCCATAATATCCTGGTTTCTGGACTGATTCCAGCCCTTTTCAAGATCTGTTCCAGCCTTCAAACTGCTCTAAATCTGCCCTCCATTGCCCGTCACATCATCATCCCTGGGTTGGAGAAGACTCGGCTCGTTGAGTCAATTTCCATGTACACCTTGAAATAGTGTTGCTCTTTTTCCTCTTCTCGTACTAAGTACTAACCATTGACCCTTTAATGCTTGATTCCATGACGTTGCGTCCTGTTGTTGCAAATTGAGAATATTCTTACTCTCTCCTTCATTAGGTTGGAGTCAAAAATTCTTCTTCGCCAGTGGGAGACTAATCTTCTTGTCGTCCTTGACAAAGGAGTAGGTATTCTTCCTCCCATTGTGCACCATGTCTCCATCCAATTGCCACAGCCTCCCCAATAAAATATAGCATGCATCCATCAGAACAAAATCACACCACGCATCATCCCATTACTCCTTTCTAATGGAGACAGTAAGGAAGTATTGAGTGATAACATGGATTTCTCCTCGTTTCTTGAACCATTGAACCTTATACGGATTTGGATGGTTCTCTTCTTTCAACTTTAATTTTCCCACCATCTTCTGTGATACAATGTTTCCAATACTATCTCCATCAATAATAATTGTGCATATCTGCCTTTTCAAGCTGCACTTGGTGCGAACAATATTAGACTGTGAGTCACTTGTATTCATCAACGGACTTTGAAGTAGTGACTAGGAGTTTTTAAATAAGCAAACTTTCCCCATAGGCATCAGCTTCAAGTTTGATTCCATCATCCACCCTTTCACCATTTGCCTCATAAGTTGCGTCTTTGTTTTTGTTTTTCTCTGTCTTCATGATCATCTTCTTGGGCTAGGGTCACCAGTCTCTTAGGGCACTCACAGGATCGATTTCCTATTTCGTTATGTTAGAAGCACTTAATGTTTTGCTTCAATTGAGTTGTCCTTTAAGGCATCATCACACGATCACCTCTATATGTGTAACGATCTAAATTTTCACAGGCTATACATGTTTGGATTGTTGTGCTAATTTTCTGTGTGATCTTTTTTATTAATATTTTAATTATCACACACTTAACATTATCATCGCATAGATAAGTTCATACAGAATTTTAATTATATTTTTATAAGTGATTTTAAGTCAATTATTGATTATAAAGATTGTTTTTTATGTATAAAACAACTTATGATCGCTTAAACTAACTAATTAGGGTCATAGGTTGGATGAGAGACCTTAGTTTGATGAATTATAGGCACGTAACGCTCGTAAGACTGTTTTGTAAATTTTGGGGTGCAAATAGCAGTTTTAGTTAATTTAAATGTTGTTTTCTGAATTTTTAGGGATTTTTCACGTATTTTTTTAAGACCTAAAACCTAGTTAGACTGATAATTATTTAATATTTAGGTTTTAGGTGTTATAGAGAGCCGTAGATTCGGGCCGCAACAGATTTTCCAGCCAAAAAGAAGCGAAACAGAAATCAAAACCAGGAGAAGAATTTGCACACTATGCAGTCGATCAATCGATTCAATGATTCGATCGATCGACTCCCTGCTTCGTTCGATCGAAGCCATATTTCGATCGATCAATTCAATGCTTCGATCGGTCGAGTATCATTGTCGATATATATATATATATATATATATATATATATATAATTTGATCGATCGAGTACCCCTTTCGATCGATCGATTGAATTTCGATCGATCGAGTGTCACTTTCGATCGATCGATTTCGCGCGAGAATGAGTTTTCTCATAATCTGAATTTAAGTTTCAGGGGCAAACTTGTCTTTCTTTTATGTTTATTTTTGTTTTAAGGTTTTATTTTAAGACCTCCTATATAAGGTCTCTTCATAAACAATGTAATTAATTATTAATTATTGAATGAATGAGCTTTTGCTTTTGAAACTTGAGATGAGTTTCTCCGAAGAGTGATTCTTCTTCCCGAGAAGGGTTTGGTGTGGAGCCAAGGGTGCGAAGCCCAAAATCTATCCTCTATCTGTCTCTTTTATCTTATTTTCTTTTCTACCCCATGTGATCTCACAAACTCTAATTCCATCCTTCAACCTACAATACTCCGAAGTTCGAACCCTAAATCGCACCATCCCACCAATAAGCCCACATGAATCATAATCTTGAGAACACTCGCGACTCCGTCATTGAATCACGAGCGGCGCCTTAATCTGGAAAACCTAGAGTTTTACCTCTAGGACCGATCTACACTGCAAGGCTAACGGATCTAGCGCCCAGACTGGACCCGTTTCGAACCCCAATGCGATCTTTCACATGGAAAACTACGAAATTCTAAGGTATTCGCGTTACTTTTAGGTTCCTTGTTTAAAATTAATTTAGTTTAATTTCGGCAAGTAATTCAATCATCGCATTCACGTAGTTTAGGGTTTTGTCCTACGTCAGTATTGAATGATGCGGGACGCCAAGATCGAGAGCCATAGATTTGGGCCGCAACAGCTTTTCCAGCGAAGAAGAAGCGGAACGGAAATCAGAACCAAGAGAAGAAAAGAGAAGAATCTGCGCCCTGCGCAATCGATCAATCTATTCAATGATTCGATCGATCGACTCCCTACTTCAATCGATCGAAGCCATATTTCGATCGATCGACGACAACTACAGAAGAATTTAATTTTGGCGTGTGTATATATATATAATTCGATTGATCGATTTTATTTCAATCAATCGAGTACACATTTCGATCAATCAATCGATTCAATGCTTCGATCGATCGAGTATCACTGTCGATATATATATATATATATATATATATATATATATATATATATATAAATAATTCGATCGTTCGATTGAATTCGATCGATCGAGTGTCACTTTCGATCGATCGATTTCGCGCGAGAATGAATTTTCTCATAATTCAAATTTAAGTTTCAGAGGCAAACTTGTCTTTCTTTTATGTTTATTTTTGTTTTAAGGTTTTTTTTAAGACCTATATAAGGTCTCTCAATAATCAATGTAATTAATTATTGATTATTGAATGAATGAGCTTTTGCTTTTGAAACTTTAGATGAGTTTCTCCGAAGAGTGATTCTTCTTCCCGATAAGGGTTTTGGTGTGAAACCAAGAGTGCGAAGCCCAAAATATATCCTCTATCCATCTCTTTTATCTTATTTTCTTTTCTACCACGTGTGATCTCACAAACTCTAATTTCAGCCTTCAACCTACAATACCCCGAAGTTCGAACCCTAAATCCAATCCCACCAATAAGCCCACACGAATCAGAATCTTGAGAACACTCGCGACTCCATCATTGAATCAGGAGCGACGCCCTAATCTGGAAAACCTAAAGTTCTACCTCTAGGACCGATCTGCACTGCAAGGCTAACGGATCTAGTGCCCAGACTGGACCCGATTCGAACCACAATGTGATCTTTCACATGGAAAACTACGAAATTCTAAGGTATTCGCGTTACTTTTAGGTTCATTGTTTAAAATTAATTTAGTTTAATTTCAGCAAGTAATTCAATCATCACATTCACGTAGTTTAGGGTTTTGTCCTGCGTCAATTATTGATGGGATATATTACTAAGAATGCCTATTGGGCTATAAAATTATGGAAGGGACATTTGGGCCATTAAACTTAAAGACCCAAGATAGGATAAGGCCTTGAGCCATTTAACTTAAGACCCAAGGAGACAAGAGGGCCACATATGGGCCGGGTTGTAGGCCCAATAATTTATAAAAAATAAAAAATAAAAGAAGAAGAAGAAGAGAACGTGGAAGTAGAGTTAGAGAATAAGAGGGAGAGAAGGAGCGTGAAGCCCATAATATTAATTTTTTTTTAAAAGGACGTGGGAGTTACCCCACACACCTTAAGAAAAAGAGAGAAGAAGAAGAAGAAGAAGAAAGAAAAGAACGGGAGAGAATTTGCGGTTTTTGTTGGGGATTCTTTCTGCTTGCCAATAATCATTAGGTATTCGTATTCAAGATTCTAATCTTAGAATCCTTTCAAGAGTTTTAAGAGTCTTTTCTACTCTTTATTATAAGTTTCAAAATACCCATTCTAGAAGCCTTTCAAGATTTCCAAATCTTTAAGAAGCCCTTTCAAATTCAATCAATATCAAGAGTTCCAAAATTCTCATTAAGGCTTCTTAAAAGACTTTTTCAAGAAGGCCTTTCAAGATCAAGATTTTCAAGAATGCTTTTCAAAATCCACATTTTTAATATTTCTTCAGGAGGTCTTTCCAAGGTTTATCAAAGCCCCTCGAGAAATCAAAAATCCAATCAAGAAAACATTCAAGAAGCCAATCAAGAAAACATTGAAAAAATCAATCAAGAAAAGATAGAAATCAAGAACCCAAGGGGCCTATTAAGATCCTCAAGAATTCACGATTTTCAAGAGAAGGAATTCAAGAAGACTTTAAGGTATGGAGAAATCATACTTTTCTATATCGATGTGCCTACTAAATACATTAAAATTTTATATTATTATGATCATAGGAATTTAAGAATATTAAGATTTATGTTATTTAAGAGAAAATTTTGGGAACAAGAGATTTTTGGATTTTTCCTTAAACCTTTTTAAAGTTTTATATTATTAGGGTCATGGGAAATTAGGGATTTATGTGATTTAAAAAAAATATATTTTAGAGTGTTGCAATAATCTTTCGTAAAGTTGTGTATTATCATAATCATAGAAAATTAATGATTTAGGGTCTTTTGCAAATAATCCCTTCTAAAGTTTTACATTTATAAGAAAATAAAGCATTATTTTAATATTCATAGAAAACCCCAAAGTAAATAGGTTCATGTCTAAAAAAATCCTTTCTTTTTCTATGAATATTAAAATAGGTTCATAATCATGGTAATTGTTGTGACAAATCATTTTAATTGGTGTCTCTTCAAACCTGTTAGGGAAAAGAGATTTTTATTTTGAATCAAATATCTCATGAAATTAGTACTATTTTCAGTCATCTTATGATGAAATTTATCTTTGATTGAATTGTTTTATGGGGTTTAGACACCCAAACCATATTATTTTATATGACACCTTTCTTCTAGGAATTCATTATAGGATTAAAACCTTTGAAACAGGAAAGCTCATGCAAGTATAGTAGAATTATGTGCGATTGGAATGATGTTATTGTTCTAGTATTGAAATTGTTGATAGGGATCATGCACAAATATTCTGGAATTTTATTAATTCATCTAATTTTATGAGTTATTGATATTAGAAATTATTAGAAAATTACACATGCTGTTTTTAGGTGATTCTTACATGCGCTATTGCAATTATGTTAGGACTACTTTTCACAAGTTAATTAAATGCTAAATGTTTATGATGAATAAGAATTGAATGTACAATGTAAACATTTAAATACGAATTAAATCACCATGATTAACAAGACAAGCAATGACTAGAATTTACGTGAACCAAGATTAAAATATGACAATTACTCATATTCAAGGACTAATGCACGAAATATGAACGTTTGAAAGATGAAATAAAATTAATGGGATTAATTAGTGAAACACCGTATGGACAGGATCACTGAGTAATTCAAATTGATGGGACTAATCAGTGAAACACCGCGCAGACATGATCACCAAGTGATTCATGTTGATGTGGTCAATCGATGAAACGTCGTTCAGACAGGATCATTTAGTGACTAATAGTAAAGCGAGTAATCATTGCATTCCGTACCCAGCCCGGATCCAATGAGTGACTCAAATGATGTGTTAATCGTAGTAGACTTGACGAGTGACTCAAAGTAAAGCAAGCATTCATTGTTGAACTAATGAGTGTCTCAAAAGTTAATGTAACCAATCATTAATAAGACATTGAATGGCTAAAGCATTAAAGTTCAAGCCAAAGTTAATGCAACTAATCATTAATGAAATAATGAGTAGCAAAAATATGAATGAAGATCACGATAAATGAAACAAAAATGAAAAGATGAATGAAAAAATGAATGAAAAGATGATGAAAGAATGAACTAAAAGAGACTGAAAAATATGAAGACAAAACCATGATTAGAACTACGTTAAATGTCATGAATGTTGTAGCTTTCAATGTTTATTCAATGATTTCATTATTTATGCAAGTCTTATGCGACATTCACCTCTTCACGTTTTCACATATATATGTATGCATATATTAAAACTTTTGATGTATGTAGACACAAGATTGGATTAGTATGGCTGATTCATACTGGTATCTCACACCCTATCTTCGGGTGGCCAATGAAAACAGGTAATGACAAGGAGGAGCAATGGTGAGGACATATAGTTAGAAGGAGTTTAATAGTTAACATTTTTACTTTTCAAGTTCATAGTATTAATGGTTATGGAAAGTTTCAAATTATGGATAACTATGCGTGTTTGAATGGATGGATTTATAGACATTGATTATGGGACTTTAATTTGATGATTAATTCATATTGTGTTCTTTTTATTGATGCCATGCGTTTCTTATTTGTTCATCCAATAATTATGATTATTGTTTAGATGCGTGCATTAGTGCGACCCACGTGCAAAAGAAAAAAAAAATTGGTTTGTTAAATTAGATTAATCACTGAATTAGACTTAGTTTAAAGACCAGAGAATTGAATTTAAGTCGTTGCATAAAGCGGATCATTACTTATATTACGAATCTAAGAGGAATGATTATCCAGTGTGATGTCTCTAAGTTGGAGCATTGATCTAGTGCAAAGATTTGGGGATGTCACAATATCCCCCTTGATTAGGGCTTGGTTGATTGATGTTCAAGATTGGGGCCTCTACAACGCCATACTTACGATTGGGTTCCTGATTAAGTATCTCTGCCACCTTGAATGCATGGCAATAAGCATCGTCAATCCTCCATAAATCATGATTAAGTATCTTTTCCACCTTGCTATTGGGTTCCTGAATTTGCAAGTGGAACCCATTCACATATCACCCAACCCATTGATTGTCAATCTCATTTAAATCTTGAGCATCATAAAAAGATGAAATTCTTCTATTTATTCCATGACACTTATTCTGTTGTTGTAGATTTTGATAATGTTGATAGATTTTTTTAGCATGAGTAGCCGAAAGGAACCAATGCTTTAGAAGTGATTTCATCTCCTCTCATGTGGCGATCTTCACTTTCTCGTGATGTAGACAATCGAACTAGACATCCTCCCACCATGTGAGAGGCATACCTGAAAAATATGGCTGCCACAAATTTCACTCAACGCCGATCCCGTATCTCTCTTAATTAAAGAATACTTTCATCTTGCTCATCCAATCAAGGAACTCATCTGAATTCAATCTTCAATGAAATTCTGACAGATCTACCTTGATTCCATAACTATTTCCTTGATTCAGTCGCAGTAATTTTGACCCTCATGGTCAAATTTGGCCAGAAGCCTTTGTTGATGATGGTGACACCTTCCATCATCCATTACATACCCATAGGATAACTTTCAACCTCCGTGGTTGTCTCAAGTTTATATGTTAACCCATCCATCCGTCCTAACACCTATCTCTTCTACTCTATCCATACACTGATTTAATGTTGGAGCCCTTCATGGATATTAGTGCGTAGACAAAGTTCTATTAAGTTGGTGTATGTAATTGTCTTCATATTACAGTGGGTGCATGAGTATTATTTGGTGTGCTAATATCACTTTGTACAAAATATAAATATTAATAATAAAGAGTCTGTGAACTAACTTTTTCACAATCCTATTTTCTACTCTCTTCCTCTTCCTCTTTTTTCTTTCTCCTCTCCTACCGAACCTAACCCTAATTATCTTCAACTCTAACTCTAATTTGGTATTAGAGCTGACAAATTCGGGATCTACAGACTTGTTGTCATCACCCAGCATTGCATACGTCAGCAACAGTCAACCTTTGATCTAGAAATATGAATTTAATCTATGTGAAGGATTAGAACATTGACGACGGAAAATTTTATTCTTGGCATGATTCGTTTTGAGGTCTGCAGTACGGACTTTCAAAGGCACCTTTGAGGAAAACCGTGTTCACAATATTTTGGAGTTTGTAACTCTGTGGGATCGATTGGGGCTCAGATATTGGAAGGGATTGGCCGATTTATGATAGGGAATGACTGGATCATTTATTTCACAAATTGATTGAGTTGTCCCTAATTTGTCGATTGTTCTTGTCTCTCCACTTTAGCACCAGATTCACTAATTTCGAAGATCCAGCTTTTTGTACCATCAAATGATCCCTGTAACCTCATGAAGTAGGATCGGTTTTCGTCTGTGAAACTTAATCCCCAAGTCTCATTTAATTTGGCGAAAGTATGAAGAAGTCACAGTGTTTTAGTTGGTGTATTGTTTGTGTTAAAACTGGAACTAATCTGTTGGACAATACAGATCTGACCTATTTGATAGATTTTGTCCATTTTTCTGCACTGGTTGCATCTGCAGAGAGGTATTACAATGAATTGAAAGTTTTTTATGTGGTTTGATTGCTTGTTGTGGTGTTATTTGATAACATAGAGTAAGCTCCCATAGTGCTGGATTACGTCGTCAATTGTGAGTTGCAGTAGTGTGGTTGTATTTGAAGTTTTTTGGTGATTAAGCAGTATTGTGGACGCTTATTCTTGCAATTGTGTGGCTTGTTGTGAGATTTGTTACCCAAGTGAAGCCTCATTTGGAAAAGGAAACTGTTACTCCCTATAATGGCAGAATTGAAGGAGGATTTGCTTGGTATCACTGCAAAAGATCAAGGATTTTGCCTCTCTCTGTCTCTCTCCGATGTCTGCACCATGTCCGGCCCGTGGCTGATGGCTCTATAGTCCCTTGATTCATAAAAGGACTACTCCATGGATCAAAATATCATCCAATACCAATACGTATCATCCGATATGTATCGGTTTTAGCCCGGAATGATACGGTAAAATGGGTTTTTATTGGCCCCCCTAAAAAACAGTCAAATTATCGTCTGTATCGTTCGTATCGTCCAAATTATCGGTCAATTTATCGTCCGTCCCAGAATTTTAGGGTTTTTCTATGGCCCCTTAGAAACAGTCAAATTATCGTCAGTATCATCCATATCATCCAATTTATCATTCGTATCGTCCCTATAATGGCAGAATTGGAGGATTTGCTTGGAATCACTACAAAAGATCAAGGATTTTGCCTCTCTCTCTCTCTCTCTCTCTCTCTCTCTCTCTCTCTCTCTCTCTCTCTCCGATGTCTGCACCATGTACGGCCCGTGGCTGATGGCTCTATAGTCCTTGGGATTCGTAAAAGGACTACTCCATGGATCAAAATATCGTCTGATACCGATACGTATCGGTTTTAGACCGGAACGATACGGTAAAATGGGTTTTTATCGGCCTCCATAAAAAACAGTCAAAGTATCGTTCAAATTATCGTTGGTAGCATCCAATGTATCGTTCGTATCGTCCAAATTATCGGTCAATTTATCGCCCGTCCCAGAATTTTAGAGTTTTTCTATGGCCCCTTAGAAAAGTCAAATTATCGTTTGTATCATCCGTATCGTTCATATCGTCTGTATCGTCCAAATTATCGTTCATCCCAGAATTTTAATGTATTTTTTGGGATTTTTTACATAAAAAAAATTGTACTAGGACGATACATTCAATGTATCGCCGATACACTGAATGTATCGGACGATACGCGATACGTATCGTCCTGGAGGTTTGGACGATACATATCAAAAATCCGATTTTTTGATCCATGGACTATTCATGTTGGCCCGTAGACCCTAGACTCTACTTTGCATGTTCTAAAGATGCTAGTTAATATCCTTTCTATTAGTTGTATTGCTAAACACCTCAATTGCGATATCAAATTTTTCCCCCCACATTATGTCTTCCAGGACTTGTGATGAGGAGAGAGGATTATCCTTATTTGAGGATCATCAGATCCAGAGACCCATAGCTACTGCTACCACTGTGTCCACTGAAGATGTTAAGCTATGGCACATTCGTCTTGGGCTTCTTCCTCTACAGAATTTGTGTCTTCTATTCCCACAAAGATTTCATTCCTATGATGGTTCAAACTTTCAATGTGAAGTATGTCAAATGGGGATTCCCTGCCATAAGCCTTGCACTCTAGTAGTAGTGACTTTGAACACCTTAACTGGAATAGATCGAACGTCATGATCAGAGGTCTTGGGTCGGAAGTACCTAGTGTCCACTTTACGCAAGTGCGACGCCATCCTTTGTTGTATTGATCCTACATTGAAGGTGCATTCTAAATATTGGACCGCAATTGATATATTACTATCTGCACCAAACTAAATAAAAGACTTCACATACACTTCTCCACATACACATACAAAGTAAACTAAGTCATTCATAATGAATTCACCCCACCGATATATCATGTTGATATGATTGAATAAACGCATGAGTTAGTATGTTTACAACTCGACTTACTAAGTGAAAATATAATATTTAATACACTTACCCTATGTGTTAGCTTTCGTATCATCATATTGGTGTGTCATTGCATGACGAGTGATGTTTAGTAGATGATAGACTTGTAGATAGCAGATACATGTTTCATTATCATTGTATAGTTACCTTTTGAGCTTTCATGAGCTCACTGAACTATGCTTTGTGCAGATTCCCAGCCATGACAGGTGGTACATTGGGGCGAGAGCGCTTTTGATTTTGTGCGTTCAATAAGAACGCTCTTTTGTATTTTGATTTTATCTTGTAAAAGCATTGTAAAGGAATAGTGAACAGTATGTGGATTTCGGTTTGTAATATGTTCATATGTAGTCAAGGAACTACTTGGCATGATGTAAGTATTGAAAAAGTTTTTATAATGTTGTTTATAAGATCAGCTATAACTTTCTCACTATTTATGTGATCATTAGGCGCTCTGTGTGCACCTCAAGATTTGTATGCAAATGGCATGTTTGTGGCATGGATATCGAGGCATGTGTGAGGCATCAGAGCATTTCTTCCTAAGTGCCCACCAAATTGTCATAAATATGGGAAGTAAGTGCCCTAGAATGTGGACGTACGGTTGACCCCTACAATGGCGCTATTTGGGAATCATGTGACACCCCAACATGTTGGGGTGTCACGTGGGCGTGCACATGGTTGATCCAAGACCATCCAAACAAAAAAATGAAAACCATTTTAATCACCATTGCCCACAATGGTCAATGGTTGTTAAAATGAACGATGACTTGAAAAATCACAATTAATTTTCATGTCGTTAGATCAACGCAGTACACATTTTTTTGATTTTTTTTTCTAAAAACCTGGTACGCATGAGTGAATCCTAGGAGGGAACAAGTGCCACACAGGATTTGGGTGTCACGTGGCAGCCCAAAAGTGCACCCTTGAATGGTTCGATCTCTACGACACCATACTAGGGACTTTTCCACACACATATATGGCAACAGGGATGGTGCATTGCAATGTAGCCCGCCCGGATTGCATTGCAATCCCAGAATCATGTGCCAATGCCAGACCACATTCTTGAAGGGTTCACCCAGTCCCCTAGGATTTTAGAGGAATAAAAAAATTATTTTTGGACTTTTTTGCCCTTAAAATCATAGGCCAAACTTCATGAAAAAACAGCCGAACATGGTGCATTGAAAATTTTCCAACTTTGACCAAAAGTCGTGTGGTGGAAAACATCACTTTTTAATTTTTTGGATGGAACACGATTGACTATCGAGTGCCACGGGGTGCCCAGCTGATGTCTCTCTCTCTCTCTCTCTCTCTCTCTCTCTCTCTCTCTCTCTCTCTCTCTCTCTCTCTCTCTCTCTCTCTCTCTCTCTAGATATGTGACAAGTTATTTTAGGTATTTTTACTTATTTACCATAAATGGTCAGCCATAGACATCATTGGAAACCTCTCAACAAGAGCATTCTAATGACATCACTTTTTCAAGCAAAATCAATAGTTATTGCTGTTAGTATAGTGGCTATATAAGTAGTCTTTCATGTGCTTTATTTCTTTCCTTTTCCTTTTTTGGTTTTTTAAGGATTTACCAGAAGTGATTGAACATGATGGCCACTGGAGAGATCTCCATGAATGGAAACCTGCATTTCATTGAAGATTAACAGATATTTTCGATTATCCTTAATAGCATTATATTCATTATGCTGCATATTTGTGCCCATTTTTTAACATCTTGGGCATAACTCCACCCGTCCAACTTAAACCAATCTACTGAGAAAGAGAGAAATTTTAAACAGATCATATTCTAACCAAATAAAATCCATGATGAGTATTGAGTTCTATGTACTATTCATGATATCATGTTTGACAATAATTACTAAAATTATGCATAAGGGAATTAGAAGGAATCCAATAATTGACTTCTCTATTGTTCCACATGTCATTCCATTTGAGCACCTTCAATTTTTTGGATTGCAACAATAACTAAAACCTTACCTGACAAAACAGGACTTCTCAAAACACGATGAAATGAAGGAAATTTCCCCCGTCCATGTTCTTGGAAACCATTTGTCCGGTCCGAAATTTCAAGTTCTGAAAGTTTCCACTTCTTCCTTGTCTGGCTTCCACACTTATCACCTCCAAGGTTAGAACTGAAATGATCCTTAAGGGTAAGAAGCAACTCCACAATCGTCATGATGGATCCCTGAACAATGGACAACAAATATATGTAACTGTGACTACGGGAGAAAACTTAATATCTCTCAGAAATTATGGAAGTATTAGCACTTGTTTGGATGCACATTTTAAATTGAATGCATTTTATAGAAATAATTTATTCTACAGTTTGTTAATTTCAAATAGAATGCATTATATAAATTGAAGTGTTTGGTTATATACTTAAAACAAATTAGAAAAAAAATGGATGATTAACAGAGCCTTCGTTAGAATGAAAAAACAGAGACACCTAAAAAATGGACATTGTAACAATTGTTTGGTTAGAAGAAGTGAGGTTAGCAAGCATGAATTATTATAAGTTGAGCCCTTCGAAGATGCACAGGATGCACCCGATAAGATAGATGGCATTCCAAAATGCATATGATGCACCCCGTAGAAGAGAACACTATTTGATGGCGGATTTGACGGTGTTGGATTAAACTGAATATAGATGTAAGCAACCTATAAAATGTAGATCATGGGATCATCCACTCCACGAATAACGGGTTTAATTTAACAGTGTCAAGCAAATCCGAAATTTTAATTTAATTGTTGGGCTTCTTGGATCAACTATTCCAGAAATTCAACGGCAGCAACAAGTATCAGCATAAATTTTCTTGTGGAAAAATAAAAAGGGATCTTGTGTCAAATAAAATAAAGATCACATTGAAAAAACATAAATTTTTCATTTGAGGTTGATTATGCACATTGTCAGGTGGAGAGAGCACCCTCACCATCCGACTTTTTTTACCAATTGTGCAAATTGTCTAAGTGGCAAACATTATACAAACTTTACGCAGCCCAAGAAAATGCTCATCAAAGCATCCATATCATCCAATCCAGCCAATTCAATATGGAATCTGCATTATATATGAACAACGATAAACATTAAGTGCACAGATCAAACAGTTAAAATCGTTTGATAGGTATGTTTTTTGGGTTAAGTGACTTCATATGATGTTTAGCCACATGAATGACCTCAATTGGTCAAAAAAGTCCATCAGAAAGACTAAGAAGTTAGACGGTGAGGGTTTCATTCTAACCCTACGGGAAGCTCCCACTAACCTTTTTTATTTATATATGTGTATATTGTATAGCGACAAATTATAGAGGATCACAAAACTGATGGTGAACAAGAAAACTACAAATGAATAATTAATGAGTTTGCTTGAAAAAATTCTTAGTCAATTAGTTGGATATAACACTCACACACAAAATAAAATAATATATGCTTTACGATTGATCTGCACTCCATAAAATACTACTGACCCAACTAAGAAAAAAGCTAGAAGGTCCATAACCTCATCAAAGACAACGATAGCCCATCTCTATCCACTAAATGGCTTATGAGCATGATGATTTAGTCAATCAAGAGACCATTTCTTCAACCAATGCCTTGAAACTGCAACAATCGAACAATCATAAACTTCTCATCATTATGTTGGCCATTCAAAATCTAGAATTTGACCACAATGCTAGAATTGTCCAAATAATGTGATTTTTGCAACCTTGAGGTCACAAAATCATTGAGGTCCAAATAATGTGATGTTCGCAACCTTGAGATAGGGGCAAAGAGAGAGAGAGAGAGAGCGAGAGAGAGAGAGAGAGAGAGAGAGAGAGTTCAGTGGAAGGCTGACAATATTGCAACCTTGAGGCCACGGGTTCAATCCCACCCAACTTATCAGAGAGAGGAAAAGAGTGGGAGAGAGAGAGAGAGAGAGGGTTCAGTGGAAGGTTGACAATATTGCAGCATTGAGGTCTCAGCTTCAATCCCATCTTACATATGAGAGAGAGAGAGAGCTCAGTGGAAGGTTAACAATATGGCAACCTTGAGGTCAAAGGTTCAATCCCAGAATAATTATCAGAGAAGAGAGAAAGAAACAGGGTCTGCTCATTTCAGTTAAAATCAATTTCAGCACCAATTTCCACTTTTGATTTGGAATTAAAACTTAATTCCCAAATGGCCATTACCAAAAAATGAAATTTAAACATAATTTAATTATCTTAAAACATATTATAACGCCCCAAAATGGCACTGCAAACACAGCCATAGTATATCAGCAGTATTTAAGCGTGAATTGGAAATACACTTTTTTTTTGCCAACGTTGGTGTTTCTTATGTTAAACGTATATGAAGCATCCCTTTCCCTTTATTTCTCACTTGGTTGCCAAGTCTGGCGGGACACATTTATCTAATGATTTTTGAATCTTTGTGATTCTCATTTTACAGCTCAATTTTCTCTCGTAATAAAATTTTACCAATACTGATGAAAAAAAGAAAAATGAAATATATTTACTGTAAAATTTTACCATTATATATGAAATGGTTTAACCCCCAAAACCAATGAGTTGGCAAAAATTACCTCCTCTAGGTCCGAAACTTCAAATCTTGGAAACCCCAATTCATCCATAGCAAACAAAAACTTGTTGATATTCTCTAGACGCTGTTCAGAACCTCCTTGAAACTACAAAAAACAACGGAATATGAGGACGTATAGATTCTAACTCAAAAGTATCAAAGATTAGAACAAAATGCAAACCTCCGCCATAAGCTCGGGACATAGCCTGTTTAATAAACTGCATAAAACTGTTCCGTCGATCAAACAAGCCCTCAATTCCTCTTCCGAAGCATCTGACGGAAATT
Source organism: Chloranthus sessilifolius (assembly GCA_021018995.1). Lineage (NCBI taxonomy): Eukaryota > Viridiplantae > Streptophyta > Magnoliopsida > Chloranthales > Chloranthaceae > Chloranthus > Chloranthus sessilifolius. Next base: position 54,338,164 of record CM037593.1, on the reverse strand, counting down.
CTATATGAGGAAGCATGCTATTTAGCCACTGTACTAAACCTGATCTCCGCTTAGCTGCATGGTGAATTTATCAAGTCATAGTGTATTATTAATTTGATAAGTAAAAAACACAAAACCAACCATGAAAAAGAAAATAATAATAATAATAATATCAATAATAAAGAAATCGCCCGCACCATCATCGACCTCAACATTCGAACTTCCGTATAACTCCCGGTTGACAGAATCTTTGCGTCGGGACTCCATTTCAATGTCTTCAGAGATTGGCATTTTCGATCAAGCCCTATGAATTCAGTGGGCTCTCGAAAAGCACAGAATCCATAGTTTTTGCCTATAAGAGGAGATAGGGAATCTCCTCACAGAAGAAGCAAATCTTGATTTTTCATCAGATGGCCAGCATTGCTCAAATAATGCAGAAGCCCTAAAAGCTTATCAACCAATCAATTCACAAAAAATGAACCCATCTCAAGCTCAGTTTCTGTATTTTCTCCCAATTTGCGTACGTAGCAGATCTGAAATTTTCAACTCACCGTCAAAAACTTTAAAAAAAACAAAACCCTAGGAATTGTATATGAGATTAAATTAGGGCAAAATTTAGCCAAAATTAAAAAGGACTTGATTTTTAGAAATTATAGGCTTACCTTTGTTTTCAAAATGCAAATCGACGACAATGTGATTGAAACAAAGCTAAAACGTGTGGGGATCTTCTTGAAAAAAAAATTGCGGAATTTAATATAAGTAAATAAAGGTAGAAGAAAAAATACAAAGCAAAAGGAAAAATCGAAAAATAAATAAAACTGTTGATAGTATAGGGAAACGGATTGGGGCCGCGAAATGGCCGTCTTGGATGGAGATTTTGCTCCTTGACGTGCGCAGCGGACGCTATTTATGTATACTCTGTGGAACAACTTTGTTTTGTTGCTATGATTTAACGGCGTTGGGATTTAACGTCGTAGTAACGTTTGCTTAAACGGGTGAATATTTAACTTTAACGCCGTTTAGGAGTCTTAATGTGGACGAAGGGAAGATGTTGGCCAACGTTTTAACATTTCCTATATATAAAAAAAAAGAATTTCGAAAAAAACTTTTTAAACGCACAAGTGACGGATTTTATTGGTCCACATTTTACAGTTCAAAACACACACATTGGAGATGAGTTTTCAAATATTTTTTTTTCAAAGATGATCTAAGCAATGCACTCAAGCTTCATGTGGCATCGAAACAATATGTTGGTTGCCACGTGGAGCTCCGTCCTCCAAGCTTCCAAGCAGAGCTCCATGTGACACCCAAAATATTATTTCGATACCACGTGAAGCTCTGATGGATTGTTTAGATCATCTTTGAAAAAAAAAAATTGAAAACTTATCTCCATCGTGTGTTTTTTGAACTGTGAAATGTGGACCAATAAGACCCATCAAACTTTGACTTGTGAGTTTAAAAAAAAAAATTCGAAATTCTTTTTTTAAATATTGATCTAAACCGCCCACCTGTGCTCCATGCACCCTAACAATGTTTTGGGTGCCACGTGGAGCTCCATGTATATCTTGGAGCTCCCATATATATATATATATATATATATAGTGCTAAGCAGCATCAAATTTGATGGTGGTCCCATCTCCATCCACCAGTGACACATGGCGCAAATACTGATCAAAACAGTTTAATTAATGTTTTACCTCTTTATTGAATGCATCATATCCAAGAAATTTCATTTTCAATGATTGGATACAAAGGCGGATTTTAAACACCAAATTGGTGTTTAAATAATCTTACACCATTTATCGGTTTGAGATGTGGGTAATCTACATCGTCAAGATAATATATCATACATTAAAGGGCAATTTTCTCAAAAATCACACTCATCAGGAGATTTTAAATATCTAATCTGTGCACTCTATTATCAGTCATTATTCTTATTATTAATTGATCATATCAAATTTCACCAAATGAATTGTTCATATTCGCTTATAGGCATGATTTTTTGGTTCAGACAAAATTCAATGATGGATTGCTAGTTAGATAATTTAGATAATTTATAGTTGTGTGTTGTGTGCCGTAAAAGCATACCATGTTGTAATAGTGTAAGAACAAAAGTCCTAAAAATAATGATATAAGATCATTTAAATACTATTATGGTGTTTAAACATCACGAGATCGAGTCATTATCCCAAAATTTTGTTAGATATATTATCATCTTTAATATAATGCTAGAAGCTTATATTTTGTAAGGGATTCATTACTTGAACACGGAAAATAAGCTCATGCATGCAAGCATAAAAAATTTAGATTCCAAGTGGCATATCTTGATTAGGCACCTAAATTGAAAATAATAATTGCACACACTTCTTCTTCTTATAATAGTTATAATTGTATCAAGATTCTTGTATTATATATATATATATATATATATCACAAAATCTTATAAGTTGTAAGATTATGTTTAAAATTAAGCGGAGAAGGTTCACTGTTACCAAACTAAAGGAATTAAGGGTAGAAGGTTCGCTATTTTTTAATAAATTAATTCATATTTGATATTTATTCCGTGAATCCTGAAGAAAATCACTCAAATAAGTTATTTTAACCAAAGAAATGATCTAAGATGCACTAACACACAGTGTTGAGTGTTATCTATTACACATGAGAATCCGCAATGGTAGGTTCAATAAAAGCCAAGTATAAGGGCAAAGTTTTTCTATTTAAATTATGATTTATTAATTAAAATAAAGTCATTATCATAGAGTGTAAAATCTAAACTATTATATTTAAAGACTTAGGGCATGTTCTTTTCTGCGGAATATGTTGTCCGCAAAATCAACTTTACCTGCATTTTTTTGCTAACTGAATTTACCTCTAATATTGACCATGCATGTAAAAATAAGTCATTATCATAGAGTAAAATCAGCAATGGTGTAAAATGATTGTTCTTTGGACCGTAAAATTTACTTGTAAAATTCACTTTTTAATGCCCTTTTACATTACACCCAAAAGAACAAGAGCTGTAATTTTTTTGAAAACTTAGATTAATGGAACATTCCCTCCATTCACAATTGAATATTCTACAATTCAATTGTCGTGATGGACAAGCCTGATTATAATGAAATTTCGATCATACAATTGAATTTTCAACAATTCAGCTTAAAACCCCATGATCTGCATTATTTTTTAAATAACTTATACTCTAGGATCTATTCACATGTTCAAAACGGATTGTGATTGATTATTCGACGTTGAAGAAATTTCAAGGTTTCGGATAATGAGAGGAGATGGGAATGTTATAGAAAAGAAATTGGTGATGATGACGAAATTGGAGAAGAAGAAATAGTATGTACCTTCAAGAGATTTGTTTGATTTTGGATTATATTACAGCCGACTCCATTTTTCTTCCTGTGGAGGTAGAAGAGAGGGTTTCGGCCTTGTTGGATTCTGAGTACTGTTTGCGCTTCTAGGGTTGTGGTCCTTGTTGTTGGAAGCTATAGCATACTGTCATTAATGGCAGCCACCATTATCAAAGATCTTCTTTATTCTTACATCTTAGATAACTTTGATTTTGTTCTTCAAGGTTTATGGAGTGATTGAGATCTGCAAAGAGGAAGATGAAGATTAAGGAAAAGAGAACCACAGAGGAGAAAGAAAATATGAGACTACTCAGATGGGCTTTGGAGAATTTAACAAAACAATGTTGTGAACTCTGGATTTAGATATTGTTTAGGAGAGAGAGAATCAAAGAGAGAAGAGGCTTCTCTAAAGTCTCTTATTGTTGCAGGAAAAGGGGAGAGGTGATATAATAAAATTAGTAGTTTCAAAGACAACAGAAATAACGCGTGTAATGAAAGAGTGTTACGAGCCAAGGGTCTCGTAAGTCGAAAATATTACCTACAACATAAATAGTGCTTTACAGGAACACAATACTCCGAAATGAATAAGAATCCTTCGTAAAAAAGCTATCGTTGCCCCTAAAAAATAACCTTATGCACAATATCCCATTAATGCGCCGAACCGAACATGCCCATAGACTTTCCTAAAATGTTCTATGTGAGGTATTTTTTGGGACTCCATTTGCAACAATGCAACATGATCAAATCAAAATTATCCTGATCTTTCATCCACAAAGGCACTAATGACTTTTATTAAAAATCTTTATCACATCACCATACAGTCTTATGGCTAAATGAAAGGCACGAATATTGGAGAATTGTTGATAAGGAGAAGATCATTAGTTTGACTTTGTATGTGGTTGTATAAATGTTCTAACAAATCTCGACATGCCACTTTGACCAGGTCACTAGTAGTTCTTAAGAGAGGGGTTGATGATTAAAATTAAGGCATGCTTGCTTGTTGTAGAAAAAAACATGTTCCGATCACAAAAAGATCAATGCCAAATGGTACAAGCTCAATAAGATTACTTGCAAAGAAACTTAGAAATCAACTATAAAAATTGTTCTCTCAAATCAAACTTGTCACCATCTCACTTAATTTCATTCTTCGTCAGTTTAAAGGAAAATCATCACCACACACACCCCAAGTAGTATAGCTCTTTAAAAATCGGTAAGTTTAGAGATATTTGGACTGCTACAATCTGAAGAAATCAACATAAGAGAAGCTAAAAACTGAGACCGTGACATTGATGCTTAAATTAAAACCCTAATTACCCCTTGGGCCAAATCTGTGCTGAGATTGAAATCAAAAGGAAAAATAACCCCTCTTTATCTCTCTTTAGTTTTTGAATATAGCAATATATGAACCTGATATGATCTGTTTCTTTAATTATTGAACTAAGTGAAGAACTGAGTAATAATTTCATCAAGGAAAATCATTAAATCACTATGACCAATATCAAAGGCAGGTATTTGTTCCCTATAAGTTCTAGAGCGTTAAATTTTTTAGTTTAAATGATAAAGGTAACACACTAAGTTCTGATACATTATTGACCTTGTATGGTATTATTTTTGTAAATAAGTATCATCCTTCTCAAACACTACTTCTAAGATTTGCATTCATTAAGTTTGATGAATCATATATGAATAAATTAATGTTTATCGTTCACTCATTTTGTTGTCTATGGACTATGCATTCCTTTGTCTATGGACTCTACGTTTTGTTGTGTTTGTGTCATTCCATTGTGATTGTCATTAGATTATGTTTGTTATTATGTAGCGATCGATTATCAAATTAGCATTGGCCGATCAACCAAAACTCTGGGCCGATCTACAATGGAGAAGTCGATCGACCACAACTCTTGGTTAATTGACTGATAACTTTGGTCGATCAAACACTATTTATAATCAATTGACTGCAAATTTTGATTCCCACAACATTTAAGTTGACTAGGTTGACCGTGACATATTTTATGTTTGTGATTTGTAGATTTGACTAGAGTAGCATATTTTTATGATGATTTATAAGTTTGACTAGGTTGACTGTGACATGTTTTCTGATTGTAACTTATAAGTTCGACCAAGATGACCGTGACTTATAGGTTTAACTTGGTTGACAGCGACATGTTTCCTTACTAGAACTTACAGGTTTGACTAGGTTGGCTACGACATGTGTTTCTGTTCATGAGTTGTGGTTTGATTAGGTTGACAACAACCTATTTGCTAACTGTGACTTGTAGGTTTCACCAAGTTGACAAAAATGTTTTCTTATCATGACTTGTAGGTTTGATGCGATTTACTGCGACATATTTCTGACTGTTCCCAATAATTTAATTGTGTTAACTGTAGTACCACTCTACCTGCGAAATGTAAGTTCAATTTTTTTATTGTGACATGTAAGTTTAATTATTTTAATCGCGATATATAAATTTGACAAGTTTGATCGTAATATGTTTCTAAGTGTGCTACATTCGGTGCCCAATCTTTGTTTTCAAATCATAATATGATTTCTGAACAGCCTATGGAAGTAGAAAAAATTTAGTTTGCCATCAGATATAATGGATGAGTTGGTTGTTTATGCCACTTAAGTTATGTTCTAAGATGTGTTATACCTATTGTAAGAAGTGGTAATACTGGTTGTAGATATCAAATGAGAGCATTTTCATCAATTCAGAGAGCGTTCAACGCTCATATTTTAATTTCAATACAAGGATCTTTGAAACAACTAATAATGAGCAACACAAATTGAGCCACTATATCTGATGGAGGATCATGTAACCAACCACTACATCTAGTGGACTCATTGTATCTAGTGGAGCATCTGTATGAAGCTACCAATCTTATCACAATTTCATAAAGTGATCAGATTGGTAGCTTCATACAGATGCTCCACTAGATACAATGAGTCCACTAGATGTAGTGGTTGGTTACATGATCCTCCATCAGATATAGTGGCTCAATTTGTGTTGCTCATTATTAGTTGTTTCAAAGATGAAATTGTGTTAAGGGTTGCATGTAATGATTTCCCAAAATATAGTGATGCACTAATACCCTAAGGGGCTAATTGGGCAAAGTAGTGTCCTCGCTTCCATTTTTACGTTGGAACAGTTTCCTCCTTAAGGACACAGTATAAGTTTGCACCAAGGTGACATTTTTCACCTCAACACCGTCTGTTAAGTACACGACTTTAATAAAAATACTATTGGGAAATCAATGAAAACATATGACACTTTTGATATTTTAATTCTTGTTTTGAGTTTGTGGGTGCTTAGTAGAGATCGCTTGAATTAATGTTTGTGTTGTTATTTCATTTCAGCATAAATTTTTTATGATTGAAGTATTTATAGAACTCTTATTAGCTATATCTAATAGTTATATTATGCTTTGACTTTTAACTTAATTTGAATATATATATATATATATATATATATATATATATATATATATATATATTGAATTAAATTTTTTTTAAATAAAATTATATCAAATAATATGATATCGCATCTGAAGTTTTAAATTTTACCTGGAACAATAGTCACTTATTGAGTTAACTACTCACGATTGTATTAAAACTACTTTGAAATATTCATAGGCCAAAACACTCATATACCTTTTGGAGGCAAAGAAATAGCTGTCTTCATTGTATGTAAGGGTTTTATGGGTTGTGATGAACATTAGTGTAATCTCATTCTAAGAAATTTAATAAAAATACTGAAAATAAATTTTGTTGTGATCATTAATGAAGATATCATTTAATGGTATTTATATCTGCTTATTTGTATGACCTTGTTAATGAGATTCATTTACCCGCATGATTTGTCCAAGAAAATCAGGGTTAGCCAAAAATATAGGGTGTGACACACAAATATATATATATATATATATATAGAGAGAGAGAGAGAGAGAGAGAGAGAGAGAGAGAGAATGATCCCTTATAGATTGCTCCAAAGATTATTTCCTAGGATAATGCCGTTGTGGTGTTATGTGGCATCCGTTCCCTTAGCATTCACCCCTCTCTAGGGGGTTTTAGAAAATAAAAAATGAAAAAATTTGTTTAAATCACCAGAAAGCTATGGTGATTAAAATGACAATTATATTTCACCATCTATTTTTTTATTTATTAATCATTATTGATAAAATAATTTAAAATGATCTTTTATTTTTTTAATGAACTTTGATTGACTTTGTGCGCATCCATATGCGACCCAAACATGTGTCCAGGTCCCACATGCTGCCCAACTAGCACTCTCCTATATTAAGTTTGTTAGAAAAATTTTTAATTGAAAAAAACTTTATACTTAAGGCAATTTTCATTTGATTTAAGTAGATTAATTTCCTCAAAATGAATTTTAAGGGTCATTTAAAAGAAATTATGGGTAACATGTGAATAGCCTTATAGATATTCCTTTGAAATTTATCTTTTTCTTTTCTTTCTTTAATTTTTATTATCTTTTCATTTTTTATAGGATTAAAGTAGAATAAATGGACTATTAGAAATACTTCTAAAGGATATTTTAATAAATAAAGTGATTTATATTACAGTCTAAATATCATTAAATACTCTCATTGTACCTTAATCGAAACTATTTAAATAAGAGTTTATATAAATTGATTTCAATTAATTTTAGTATTATTCTGGGCCTTGGAGTAAAATAATATTTTAATATCTTAAACCAAAATATCCTAAGTGAGGATCAATCTATAAAGACTAAAGATGATTTTGGTGTAAGACTTAAATTATCCTTTTAAAGTTTCATGGATCCTTTTGAGTTTTTCATATTAAATCAGACTACAAAGTAAATTTATATAATATGTTAGTCTTTTTTACCAACTTAGAACTTATTCTATAAAATTTGTGTTCAACCTATTCACTAAGGTCTATACGCATACCTATATATCTCTATCAGTGGAAATGTTCAAACCTTAATATAAGTGCATATATTTATGAACGTGAAATCTTTGAAAGGTCAAATATTTCTATTTACTAGTTTATGTCATTAATTTTTGCACATATCTCAAAATTTGACTCTTTTGCAAAAGGAGATATATTGGCTGACATGTGATTAATATTATATCATCAAGTCGAGTTGTTCTCGTAGTAGCAGACTATCTCATGTAGATAAGGCATATTCCAAAATAATTACTTATGGTAGATTATGATTATTTGATGAAACTCACATACAAATAACTAAATATACATAAACAAATTTTTATATTAATTAAGATTATACATCTTATCCTCTAATATTTTTTTCTCTATTCACAGTAAAGTTTATTGGGCCAAGTTTCGTCTACACTGCCTATCCCCTAAACCCTAAACCACATAAATATTATAATTTTTTTACAATGATTGTTGTGTATACAACATAAATTAAAGTGAGCATGTTTAAGGTAATATTAACTCTTTATAAAGTGTTCAATATATCATGTTAAAATTAATATAAGAAGATGAGGGCTCATAATAAACATATTATTTTAGTGGGTGTAGTGTAATGGAATTTTAATTTCTCAATGAATTTGGATTGAAACAATCATATAACATTTACATTGAATGAGATTTGTGACCTAATATAAATTGATATTGATGACTTGAAATTATTAAATCAACCATTATATTTGTAACAAATTTGTAAGATGCGTTTTCTATTTTGAGAATGATAACGAGAGTTAATTACACATAAACGAAAAGAGAAGAATTTTATTAAAAACCAAAAGTAAAGATGAAATTATCCTAATTTATCTAATTGAGTTTTGATTTTATATAATTTAATTTTAAATTTTATAATTTTATAATTATTAGTTTTATGATTTATTTTATCTTATTTCTAATATTAGTTTGAGATTGGTTGTTAATTTCTTTTAGATTTAAGTGTGATTATAAGCACTAAATGAATTGGGTTGATTTGAACATATTAAGTTCAAAAATTTGAAGAATCTGATTTATGTTTACACACATTTTGTTTACTTAATCTAATTTTAAATAATATCAAATCACCTTTATATTAATGTAAATGTTTCAAGTTAATGTTGCTATATAAATTTGTCAATGCCTAAAATTGTGGCGATCGAGCAATTATAACTATTCGATCAATGGCCTACATGAGCCTTCACGTGGATGGTTGAATTGAATATGGGCAACAATTCATACATAGCCTAGAAAAATTATATTTGATAAGTATTGATTATTTAATTTATTTGGTATTTGAATTATAATACTCTACACAATGTTCTCCATGTGGTTCAGCTTGGTCGGAAAACTCATTATACCGTGTATGTAGAGATGATTTGAACATTATCCTGTGCATTTGAGCTAAACATCTAATATCAACTTGATGAGAAATGCTACCTTCAAATTAAAATATAAATCATACCACAATCCTAACATTTGAAATCCTAATATGGAGTGAACCTATGCTCATTTGGGTAATTCTTCTAATTCAATGAGCAAAGAGATGCTTCTCCATAGAAATTATGCCTTACATCGTAACCATAAACTTTTCAGTGTTAGTTATTTAGAGTTCTTAAGCGTTCAACTATTATAGAAGTGTCATAATTAAATCATTTTGCATGTACTTTAAAAGCATCAAAATCTTATTTAAATCTCATTTTGTGTCATATCACTAAACCCGCTATTTATAATGATAATTAAAGATTCAAGACTTGGCCCTCTTACAAGTTCCATATAATATATTAATAACTTCTTAAAGTAGATTGAGTTTGCAATAATTTTTCATTATTACTGGACACAAACAATTTTACTCATGATTGGAGACTAAATGTTAAAATTTTTCAATTATTATAACAAATCTTTATATCACTTTATGTGAAATCTTAGTTCATAATTACATCCTTGCCAAGTACATGAAAAGTTAGTTTCTTCATATGTATTGAATATATAAGGAAGTTATCCTTAGTTATGTGAAAGTTCTTTCCAAGAGATTAAATTCGAATAATTTTTTGCTAAAAATGACTATAAATTCTCCTAATTCTCTTTAACTATAGGAGATGAGAAAAATATCATATTTTAATAATGCTCCTTAATTATAGTAGATGACACAAGGATAATATCTTGATCATTGCTCATTAATTAGCAACCAACCCCTTAAGGAAGTAAAACGCCTAGGGGATTAAAACCACGGCTTGTTATTCATATAATTATGTTGAAATTTTCAAGAATCACAATGTAGGATAACACAAACCTTTGAGCTATAAATTTCAATAACCATTTGGCGCTCATCTCATGAATTTTGAGGTCACTATTCAACTTTGAAGCCATCAAGTCTTTTTTTTTTTATCGGACTTAAATACTAATCTTACGTAAAGTTGGAGCATAACTTACCTTTTATGGGAGTATAACTTCATATGAAAAATAATATTGGCAAGTGCAATTTCTCATTGCAGCCAACGAGGCACGGTTGTGTGCACCAACTGGACTTTACATAATTTAGAGAGGACATTATGCAAAGATCCAAAATTACAAAATTCCTCTCCTAACTACCAAAACGAGTAAATTCAATAAATGACAATGAAAAAGCCATTCGCTGTATTCATTTTATGTGAAATGAGGCGTTAAATGATCATTTCGACAATATATGCTTTGATTAAATAAATTTCGATAAAAGATGAAAATGTCATTTGAGCATACTTTAAAAGTAAAAATGCTCAGTTGAGCAAGGCTCGTGAAATTAGGCTGTAAGGAAGCTGCTATGAGCTTAGAGCCCGATTGGGCATCTAGACCATGAAGCAGGGCTGGCATCGGATTTTTACAGCCTAATCAATCCGAATCCATATATCTCGGGTTCTTGGACCAATTTAATTTGAAGAAAAAAACATGGAAATTTGATACCGACCTTATCAAGCTCCGCAATGAGGTAAGAAAGCTCGTTGGATGAAATTCATTGACTTTTTGAAAAAGTTGCGAATAATTCGCGAATTTTTCAAAAGAAAATGAATAAAATCTGAATTATTCAAAATTTCTAAATAAAATCCAAATTTTATGAATAATTCATGAATTTTACAGATTATATGCACATTAAACAACTTTTTATTTCCGATTTTGGTCACAAACTTGTAGTTTTTAATTTTTTCTTAATTTTGACTATATGCCTGAAATTTGACGAATTTTGCCAAATTTTTCTTTTCCAAGCTGATTTATTCTCGAACCCTGACTTGGTCACTATGGGCACCACCATGTGAACTTATATCAATATACGGTATTTTGATCATTTTCTTCATTTATTTTTGGTGGGAATCACTAGTGGGAGGGTTAAACGAAAACTGAGATATTTTAATCATTTTACCGTAAATTTGGTAGTATAATTGGTTTCGACCAGCAGCTAACCTTGGTGATTTGAAATGGTATGGATCGATTTGGATGTTAACTTGATATTTTAGTTGTTTTGAAATTTATATTTGGATTTAGAACTTGATTTTTTAGCCATTAATTTCAGTGTTTCCTATATTGTTATAAGGGATAATGGCTCCTGACCGATATTTAAACACCAGAATGATGTTTAAATGATCTCTATACCATTAAAGTTAATCTTTTTATCTTACACCATTGAAGTATGATTATCATTATGCCATATGGTGAACATTTGTAATCGATCTAAATTGTCCAAGTGGCAATCTATGAGTTGAACATGTATCAACCGAAAAAAACAAGCCTATATGTGGAAGTGAACCGTTTGATATATTGATGAACTTTAATATCAACCATTAAACTTGAAAACAATGGTTGATATTAAAGCCCACAGATCGCACGGTTTGGGCTTGTTGTACTTTAATCATTTTGGTGTTTAAAGTCCATAGATCAAACGGTTTAAATCACCCTCATCTTAAACTATTGTATCGAAGATTGAGTTGAAACTTTGTACCGTCTTAGCCATTCTCAAAATCATAGCTTCTAAACACAAAGAAAATTTTAAAACTCACTTCTAAAGTCAAAGTTCACTATAAATTCTTCGAATATAACAACAATATTGCAGACAGATTTGTCATGCGCAACATTGTTTACCAAAAATTGTCCACCGTTTATAAATTCCCTTTAACCAAAGTCAAATTTCATTGATAGTTTTCTAAGTAAGAATTAAAATCCTTGCATTCGCAAAAGATAAACTGATGTTAATTTTTTTTTTTTTGTTAATAGAAGATTTTGGATAAGATTTGAAGTAAAAGGAGAACTTGAGCTCCTTTTGCATGCTCATAGGACAATGAAGCGAGAATCCAATAAGGTGACGCCTCAAACTTCTTTCTTTAAAAAGACAACTAAAGTAGTATTGCACTCTTGCAATTTCTAGTGGGCGTGAGAACTAAGAAACGACCCAAAATTCAAAACCCCAACTAAACAAAGCTTCTTAAAGCCCAAACCCACGATTTGATGTTTTTTTACTTCAAATCAGATTGGGTCAGATCCCAGACCAACCCAATTGGGCTATCAATGCCTCAAACTATTGGAGCTCTCTAAAAGCAGCAAAAACAAATTACCCTAAAAAAAATAAGGCTGGTGTTCCCACAAAATTATGTTACAGCTAGCTCACTTAAACGAAGAAAAAAATATCCGTTGACTGCTTTAAATCAGAGATGGAGATCGTTTTTTATCCTAATCTTCCAAAAAAATGATCTTGAGATCATGTGCCTACTATTAGACAGTTAGATATTGATTCCTTGTAGCACACATCCCAAAAAGTGAACATTATCATAGCGTATCATCAAACGTGTTCACATTACTTTTTGGGATGTGTGCCACCTGGAATAAACATTTGACCATCAGGTAGCAGGCAGATGATATCATGGTCATTTATGTGAAAGATTGGGACAAAAAATAATCCTTATCGTTTGATTTAAATCAGTCAACGGAATTTCCCTCTATTTTAGTGAGTTGCCTATAACATAAACTGGTGTGATAGTAACACCAGCCAAAAATAATCCCCGTCCAAGGTGTTTGGAAATCCATTTCTCACTCAATTTTACCCCTTTGTAGAATTTTTTTTTTTGATAGTGAACCACTTTGTAGAATTTTTTTTGATATATATATATATATATATATATATATATATATATATATATATATATATATATATATATATATGGAAAAAGGTTGTCAAGGATACCTTCACCAAATTTCTAGCCTCTAAAAAAGGTACCACATGGAACTCAAGATCCTGTTTTGGTGTCACATGGATATTGCTGAGATTGATTTAAAATAAAAAAATCAAACTGAAATTTGATCTCAACAATTGGACCTTTGACTATGGTCAACTTTTTACTTTTGCAATATACATATATGAATATGGTACATCTTGAGGAATCTAAGCAATGCCAAACTTGGGCTCAACGCAGAAGCGAAGAGAGCTGAAGTAACACTTAACCACTGCACACACCTTCAAAAGAATACATGGAAAACCTCACACTTCCTTTGGAAAAACCTCTATTCCTCATTCCTACGACAAAGAAAAAATTCAATAAATAGTACTTGAGATTTTCTCAAAAGAACAGAGATAGGAATGCAAGTATTAAACTGAAACCCGAACCCTACCGATAAACCTGCCAAGCCGAACTGGACCGAAACCGATTTGAACCAATTCCGATTCAATTTGGTTTTAACTCGTTTTATGCACTACATGATACAAAAGGTCGGGACAAAATAATGAGAGCGATTGAGTGTGATCAGTTCCTGTAATTTCTTTATCGATAATTGATACAAAAAAAATAGAAATAAACTCTAGAACCAGGGGCTCACATCATAAATTTTAGGAATTTAAAGAAATATGTGTTAAGATAACTTACCTTTTGTACTTCCCTCACACATCTACACCATGAACACCCGAAAAGGTTTGCTTGAATTAAAATTTTGTGTTAGGACACAGAGGTTAGTAACGATAATAATCGCTAAATCTATCCAAATATCTCTGTAAAACAACTCCCACGAGTATGATAAAATTGTTGCAACTTACATACAAATTATAGTGCTTGATTACATAAATGTAATATAATGATAGTAAATACCTTCTGATGAAAGATGTAGGAATTAAGAGTGTAAACAAGTATGAGTCATAAGAATAAATCGAATCGACCAACATAAGTTTATATAATAATCAGCGCATCATAAGGAGCAATTCATTAGTAATTAATGAAGATGTAGCAGTTGCACAGGGATTTAAGGGTCTGGATTTCAGCAGAAACCCTGGGGTTTTAACAACAGAGATACAATCTCGACTAACAACTACCAACATAGATATAATCTCAAATAACAGCAGCTTAAAAACAACAAAGAAAATATCCCTTATTCCATAAAAATAATGTATACGTTTAATCTCTTGAGTCAATTACATACATAGAAAAAGTAATAAGCAAATCTTACTCTAATTAGGCTTCCTTGTTTGTTTGGATTCTATAACGAAAGATAGAAACAAATTAAATATGTTCATCTTCCTATCAATCCCTATTTTTTAGGACTTTTGAACTTTGTTTCGAGAGAAGAGTGACGGTGAGAGAGAGATTTATTAGGAGTTGTTTAACTTGAAGAGTCCTAGTTTAACATGCATTGTAAAGGTAGTTATAGAAAATTATAAAGTATAAGGGTATTTTAGGTACGAAAATATGACAGGAACTATTTTTACTTTTATATAGTAGCAAGTGTGTGTGTGCATATATATATATAACACATGAAAAATAGGGGTGCTTTATCGGATTGGGTCGTATTAGGTTTTCGGGTAGTGTAGAGTGCACCATCTACTTTGGGTCGGGCGGAATCAGGTTGAGTCTAGCATTTGCTACTTTCGCATTGGGCAATCAAAATTTTGTCCCGATGATCTAACTCCTTGACAACCTTAGTCATAATTCAAAGCCATGAACACATAGGTCCGGATCCGGGTTTGAAAGCATGATGTAGTCCATGCTTTGGGTTTTGGATGCTCAATCAGGTTGCAGGCTCTCGCAACCTGCCCCCCAAAGCGTTTTTTTCTTAAAATGCTCAAAGGGAAATGATTTGATGCCTTGTTCGCATAAGAGGCCGGAGACTATGCGCCCAAGTGTAGAGAAATCTCTACACCCAACAACAGTTAGCCATCATGTGGCATCATGAGGATCAAATTCTACAATAACTTAGGCGAGGTCGATCAAACCCATTAGAAAGAATATATATATATATATATATATATATATATATATATATATATATATATATATATACACTTTTTCACTTTTAAAAATATGGTCAAAGTGGGGGAAAATTAATGCACCAAAGTTTTGGGACGTTACCTTATCTTGACCTATTAAACAAAGGGCAAAAAAGTTATACATGTCCTATGGCTGAATAACTCAAAACGTGAGTTATTTTAGATTGATCATGTCACGTGGCATGTGAAATGCGACCAGGAGCTTACTCCCTTTGCCTCCGTATAAAAGGAATAAAAACAGGGGCCATTTTTTTTTTAGTCTGACATTGTTCACACCCATTTTTCTATTGAATGGCACGTGTTTTTCATCATAAAAATGTTGACTGTCTTGAATCAAACGGTGGGGAATGTTTTTCATCCTAATATTTCACACAATAGATCTTGTGATCATGGTGCACCTATTAGACGGTCAGATCTTTATTAAATTTGGCACACATCCCTAAAATGACTTGAGAACTCTTTCTCATGCTACGCCAATGACTAGAGACGTGTGCTACATGGAATCAACATGTGACCGTCTTATAGGTCCGCCATGATCTCAAAATCTCTTGTGTGAAAGATTGGGACAAAAAAAAATCTCCATTATCTAATTCGGGGCAATCAATAAATTTTTATAGTGAAAAAATGTTTGCTCTTCACAAGAAAAACAGGTGTCAATGACACTACCCTTTATGTTATTTTGCTCTGTATTTAGTTGTTGTAGCAGATTTTGGCAGTTAGGAGAGAGACTTTGTGATTTTAAAACCTTGAATGAGAAACATAGTGAGTTTTGAAAATTGTATGAGAGACCTTAGAAAATGTTCATATTTGTTTTCCCCCAAGGCCCCAATCTTTGGCAGCATACATCATCAGCTCATGGGCATATCATGAAATGAACACATGGTGAACAAAAAGTGACTTGTTTTATCGTCTACAATGGGCGGCTAACCCTCCACCAACTATGAGACTCTAGGCTTTCGTTTGGGTTAGCACTTAGAAGGGAGAAGTACCTCTTTGCCCATTCTTTGTTAGAGCAAATAAAATTTACTCAAATCTAATTATTTTTACATAGAACAGGTAAAGAGTAATTTTATTATTTAAAATAGCTCCCCTAAGAGCAAATAGGGCAAGAAGCTATGTTATCAAATGTGAAAATAGTTTTCCACCAGAGTAAAAAAAAACGAAAGAGCTGCTCTTTGCCCCGAAAGAACTAACATAGGCTACATATGCGGCGTTGGATGACCCAAAGAATCGACATGTGCCCTGCCTTAGTGTTCGTCCAAACACCTAGAAAATTGAGGAATTTAGCATTACGTAAGCAGCACTTATGCCACGTGACTCCTCCGTATTAGGGTCGCTTTGGGGGAGGTTTGTTGAATAGGATTATCATGTGTATTGTATGATTGGTGTGCCGTAATCTAAAGGCTTTTGGTGAAAAGAGTGGTATTAAAAATAATCTTTGTCATCTAACTCAATGTATTCAAATGCTATCTAAAATTAATGACTACCATATAAAACTAGGGAGCTACAACTTGCACATCAGATGACGGCCTTTGACTGCATTGACTCATATAGAGGCCAATTTTTTGTCTCAAAGACTTTTACATTATGGTCTTCAAATCAGACAGCTTAGATGGTGTTTCAAGTGATACAGACCCTAAAATAAGTCTTTCTTTTTCACCATGTGCCACAGTACAATCTTGTGTGCCAGTTAGAGCTCCCATAAAACTATGGGTAGGTAAATGCATCCACGCATTCTATGAAAGTGCCTATGTTGGAACCCCTTAAAAATCATTGATTGCGTCATATCAGATGATGGAGGTCGTGCTTCACTCAGATCTTCCACACAAAGGATCTTGAGATCATTTTACACCTATCAAACGATCAGTTTTGACTCCACATGTCATAGATCCCCAAAATATGGCCCTAAAATCATGCTTGAGCGTGATGTGTGCCAATGCGCACAATGGGCATTTTTTGGGGATTTGTGACATGTGAAATAAAAAATTGACTGTTTGATAGGTGTGAAATGTCTCAGGATCCATTGTGTGGAAGAGCGGGGTGAAACACAATCTCCATGATCAAATCCATCGCAATCAACGATTTTTTAAGGGGCTGCACACGTGGGCATTTTCAGAGAACCGCAAATAGAGCTATCCTAAAACTATCAAGCCATTAACGCAAATAGAGCTACCCTAAAACTATCATACTGTTAATTTTGGCTGGTGTTACTACTACACCACTTTATGTTACAACCGCCCACCTAAACAAAGGAAAAACAAATGCTGATTCTTTTAAATTAGATGGTGGAGATCACTTTTCTTCCCAATCTTCCACGCAATGATCTTTAGCCCATTGGCCTACAATCAGATGGTCATATGATGATTCTATGTGGCACACATCCCAAAAAGTGAGTGTGATTAGTGTAGCATCAAACATGATTCACATTCACTTTTTGGGATTTATGTCACGGGGAATCAACATCTGAACGTCTGATGATAGTCCCATGATCTCAATTCTCAACTTCTATTATGTGGAAGATTGGGATTAAAAATAATCTCTATTGTTAGATTTAAAGCAGTCAACAAAGTTTTCCTTTTATTTGGTGAGGTGATTGAAAGATAAAGTAGTATGGTAGTAATATATTTAGATAGCCTTTCACCACTTTGAATCATACTATAGATATTACCTTTTTGAACTCAATCTTTTCCGTCATAGATCTTGAGAACATGGATTCAAACCATATGGAACATGGTGGTTTAACATCATACATCCGAAAAGTGACCGGAATACCAAGTGTGTCGGAGCTCGGATAGGGTACCTCATTCCAATTACAAATTCAAGGATTTTCGTGAATATGCTAAGTTTACAGCTCCTTTTGTTTGTGTATAAATAACTAACTCTTCTTCAATTTGAAACTCTTTAGATGGTAAGCTTATTTGAGCTTTTATTAGGTACCTATCTCATGCACCAGCAGTGGTGCACTGGTCTATCTCTTGTCAAAATGGTCAAACACTAAGAGATAACAAATATTAATGACCATGGATTTGACCTTTCACTGATTAATTTCCCATATATATATATATATATATATCCATCTCTCAAGTTTGGTGAAAGGAGAATAATCCGTGCATCATTCTTGGTGCACGGTTAGGGCACTTAATACTAACTAAAGCTTTTGTTTGTAACGACTTTGTTTCAGAAAGTGATGGCAATGGCGTAAATTAGTGCACAAGCATGTCCTAAAGTTTAAAAAAGCAGTTGACGAAACACAGAACCAGTTTCGAAACTAGTAACGGAAAAAGTCAGGTTTCGTTATCAGTTATCGTTAGCCGGCACGTTAGCCAGCTTAACGGCGAACATTTTCAATCCCTTCCCGCCTTCCTTGAACCTACGGACGTGGCAGGCTTAATTAGACTTTTAATTAAGACTCAATTTTTATGGGCACCTCTAATTGCACCCACGCATTCTATGAAAGCACCCTCGTCCAAGATCCCTTTAAAATCATTGATTGCTTCGGATCAGATGGTGAAGATCATTTTTCATGCCAATCTTCTTCCACACAAGAGATCTTAAGATCATGGCGTGCCTATCAGACAGTCAATTTTTTACTCATGTCACATATCCAAAAAAAATTTACCTTTTGAGATATTTTTTGGAGATTTGTGACATAGAATAAAAAATGACCGTCTGATAAGTACTCCATGATCTAAAGATCTATTTTGTTGAAGATTGGGGTGAAAAATGATCTCCATCAATTGATATGAAGCAATCAATGGTTTTGAAGGGCCTGGAATGCTTTCAAAGAATGCATGGATGCAAACAGAGGTACCCAAATTTTATTGGCAGCTACAACTTGCAAATGAGATTTGTACCGAGGCATATAGGCTAAAAAGAAAGACTTGATATTTTTAGGACCTGAGTCTTATAGAATACCATTTGAGCTGTCCGATTTGATGGCCATGATGTAAAAAATTAGCATGAAATAAAATCTTTATCATCTGCTTTAATAGAGTCAACCATTACATTAGATGATAGGTTTTGACTATGTTGAATCAGATGACAAAGATCATGTTTTGTGCTAATTTTGTTTGTAGAGAATTATAAATTTTGTCCTTCGAATTAGATGACTTAGATGATGTTTCACATTGCACAAATCTCAAAAATATTAAAATTTTCTTTTTAATCCATGTGTCATAGTACAAATTTAGTGTGCAAGGTATAGCTCCCATTTTTATTTTGTTCAAACGGTAAAGGTAGCCTGCTCTCTATGTGTAGCTAACTTATCAACACCGATATCAGTTGATTGCCACTTGGCACCCGGATACATGATCACGTGAAGGAATACACAATTATATATAAAACTACTTTTATTTGTAATTAAAAACCTTTTCTTCTTCCATGTGTGATAACCATTTATTGTTTTTGAATCATACATGGAATCATTTGTGTCTCAATCTTCCATAAAATAGATTTTGAGATCATGGACTTTCCCTTAGACCATCGTGGCATACAAAAAGTGGTTTGAGAATCAAGTTTGATGGTAAGCCCATGATCATGTTCATCTTTTAGATGTGTGCTACGTGGAAAAATGATCTGATCATATAATGACACGGCCATGATCTCAAGATCCATTGGGACAAAAAATAAAATCCATATTAAACCAGCCTTTTTATTGGGACGAAAACTAATATCCATATTAAGCCAACTTTTTTGCATTAGCAAATTGTGATTGTAAAGAAAGAATTTCTGGTTGCAAGTGAATTTATTTTATATCCACATTGAAGAAAAATGAGTGATAAAATTATATTTGATTTTATTGACTATTTTTTGTTAAATGTTTTTTTTTTTTTTTTCAATTTTCCTTGTCATAAAGTTGCTCCTTCACATAGCACTGATTGTAACAATCCGACCTATTTTGACTATTTTAACGGTGTTAGATGATGTACCATGCTATGTATGATGTTAGCACTTTACACCGGAATCTACCATTTTTTAGAAAAAATTCTGATTTTCTTATTTTCATTTTTCTTAGTCAAATTTAGATTTGTTGCGAAGTGCTCGATGATACGATTTCAACAATATATACGATTTTAATAATATATAATTTGTCGAATTCCGATAAAAATATAAAATTACGTCCGTTTTAAAAGATGAAACAAGTTAAATGGTATAACTATAATTTCGGGAGAGAAACCTCATTTGCTTCGATGCCTACATTGGAACGAAACCTTTTCATAACCTATTCACTCACAACATGAATGCATTCTTGCATGGAATAATCTTACTTTATTGAATCTTCTACGAAAAGTCTTAATTAGGGTTTACCTAAAACTTTGTTACTATTATAAATAAGACCTTAAGAGCTCTCGATTCTCTACAATCAAAGTTACTCTCTTCGTGGTGCCATTTCTGTATAGATAATGTCGGACATGATTTCTCTCAAGTTTGGAGGAGATTATTGATTTTCTTTGTAGATTATGTACCTAGTACACATAGCACCATAAAATTTTTGGGTATCCCTTATTTTTTGTGCACAATGAGGACATTGTCCAATTTAAGTTTGGAGGTACACACACCTTGTGTATATTATTTTTACTTATAAAAAAAATAAAATAAATTTTTAATGTTCTGTTTTTAGGATTTCTTTTAGAATTTTCTTAGTTTGTTCCTTTTTTTAATTTTTAGTTAACCAATACATGCGAGTAATGATTAGATAAAATAAGATTTCATACGCTTTTACTGTCATCTTAGTAGAAGTTCAAACATAAATGTTAGGAAGCAGTTACGCTTCATGTTTAGTTCCAATTTGTACACTGTATCATAAAAGAATTTTTTTGAAACTATACATTTCTTTAAAATGCAAAATTTAGAAAATAATTTAAAAATTATACACCCAGCAAGCATTTTGACTTATTTCCTTTCTTTGAGAGAGACTGCTATTCTATCCGAATCCAAAATTTCTTGAACTTCTTGACTATGCTTAAATGAAATCTCATAATTTTTGTTTTCTTTGAATCAAATATTCTATGATTATGTTGAAAATTTTTCTAGAACTGTTTATTATATGCATCAAAACAATATGACATTCTTACTAGTGAATCTGAAAATGATTAAAAGCCTTCTTTTTATTTGTTTGAGCCAAAATGTCAAAATCTCAAAACAATTTATTCCTTGAACCCATATTAGAGCTTTAACTGAATTTTCTGGTATCAAAATTTTATAAATCTTAACCATATGTACTACCCAATGCTTACAATCTTTAACCTTTATAACTATGAGAATTTAGAATAGAGGGAAAAATAGGAGTGAAAGGGGTATGCAAAAATAGAATAAGGGGACAACTGTTAAAGAGATAAAAATTTGAATTTTGAAAAATATGGGAGAAAAAGAAATAAAGAACTTCCAAAACTGAGAAAAAGTAATTCAAAAGGATATCTGAAAAATAAATGAAGAAAATGAATTTACTAAAAAAATATATATTTTTGGGAAGAAGTTATCCAACTTTTTGGATACTTACTGAAGCAGAAAAAGATGAAGATAGGTGAGAGATAAGTTGAATTCTCGAAACTTTTGAATCTTTTTTATCTTTCTTTGGAACCTTTAACCTATAGCCTCATTACAAGCCGAATAAAAATCTTTTTGATTTATGATTTATATATAACATAAGCCTAATAGAGATGTGTATGATAATTACTATGGAGAATCAGGAAGCATTTGAAATAGAATTGAATATTTTTTTCTATGAGATTTATCTTTTTATCTTATATCCTTGATATTATTCATTATATACATCATTTTGAGAGACCCAAAATTTTTGATATTTCTTTTTGAGAGTATGCCAACAATAAGAGTTTGAATGAAAATATTTTCTAAATCTGTAGTTTAAAAAAATTTATAATGAATAGATTCTTTATTGGTATGCACGCACACCACACTTTTTATGAATTGCAATTGCTGAGTTTCTAATCAAGGATAATTGCTAGGATGAGAAGTCATGGCTGGATGAAATTATATATTTGAAAAATTATAACAACCATGTGTTGATTAACTAATTAGTATACCAAAAGTAATTTTAAAATTAAAAAAATCTAAAAATATTTTGAAGTTTGTAGGTAATATTACAGAAAACTTTCAGGAGACAAAACTCCTCCACTAGGGATCACCTAGGGGTTTAAAAGCTTGTTACATCTACTAAATGCAATCGTGCTTTCTACGAAAGTGACATTTAAATTTTT
Source organism: Chloranthus sessilifolius (assembly GCA_021018995.1). Classification (NCBI taxonomy): domain Eukaryota; kingdom Viridiplantae; phylum Streptophyta; class Magnoliopsida; order Chloranthales; family Chloranthaceae; genus Chloranthus; species Chloranthus sessilifolius. The sequence continues at coordinate 54,315,394 of CM037593.1, read as the reverse complement.
AGTTAGATTAGTTTATTTTTTTTTATTTGCTAGGGACTAGTAAAACTTAAGTTTGGGGGTGTGATCAATCACATAATTTATTATTTTATCACCCTTAACTTAGTGATGCTAGACCCAAGTTTGCTACTAATGAGATGCTGATATACAAATATTTAGAACAGTAAACAGAAAAGAGTAAAAATGTTAATCTTTGCCAAAGTAAACTCAAAAAATAGAAAGAAAGATGATCGCATATAACTACGATCCAAATTGTAGTAGAGTCATCAGTCTGTAAGTAAAAAGAAGACTTCCGATCCAAATTGTAATCTCGATGAGCGAAGCTAAAGAATAATTGAGAGGATCGTACTTACGATTCTACGGAAGAAAGCTTAGGACTGGAGAGAGTGAAGTGAATTATGATCAAATGAATAGCAAGGAATTGTACTGAGGAAAAAGTAAAATCGTAAATTACGATTTTGTACAATAAATTTCCTGATACTGCTGAAGATCACGTAAAGAGATGTATTGCCATGCACATAATAGAAAGAACTTTTAAATTAGAAGTCTTGCATTCTACGGATTTGAGAAGATTGGCGGAATAGAATTATGAAGATCTCTGGTGCTGAAATTAAGAGATATGCACACATCCACTATTTGAAGCAAGGAAGATTAGGATTAGAAAGTTTAATTTTATTATGAAACTTTTGTTTTAGTAGTTTACTTTTATTAAGACTTGAATAATGTAAATCGACCCCTTATGAAGCTATAAATAAGAGGGCTCAACACCCAGAATAATCATCCACAGTCTCTTAGTCGTAATTGACAACTGAGGTTGAGATTTCGAAAGATCAAAATTAGGATAGATTTTATTTGCTTTCTAGTATAGAGTATCCATAGTTTCTCAAGAGCAATTCACGACTGCAATTGGGAGATGAAAGATCAATTTACTTGCTTTCTAGTTTAGATTTATTTTAATGCATTTGTCATACTTTGTAAACATCTAAATTTTTTTTATTTTAATTGACGCCTAAGATTGAGAATTTGAGAATACTAGTGTAATGGTGGTTTCTTTTATAAATATTTACAGAAATTTAGTTTTTAATTGACGCCTAAATTCTGGAGGACTGCAGATTAGTGTAGTGATTTTTAATTTTGTAAACATCTGAAATCCAGAAGGAGACTAATTAATGACTAGAATCTGGAAGGATGAGGATTTAGATTTGTTTTTTATAATTTATTTTCCTGCACTTTAATTTAATCAACCATTCTTTTATTTTTTAAAGACAAATATAAATTTTTAGATTTCGACCTTCCTCGTGGGGATGATCATATACTAGTGCTACAATTTCCGTTGTGCACTTGCAATAGGTTAAGACAAAGCATAATTCATAGAGCTGTCAGACACCCTAAAATTAGTGCTTGTAGCCTAGTTTCGGCGGTTACATGCAATGATCTTTACTGTTTAGGTCACTAGTAACTAGATGGATCATATCGTCCCGACTGGTCCATGACTATATATAGGACCTGATTCTTATATGTACCTTTAACTTGTAGCGAAGAGCAAGATAATACCCGAAATTCGGAATAGGATAGGAATATGAGTTAGATTATTTACGAGTCTGTGATCCAACAGGGATCCTAGACTGCTTTCTTATACCTTTTTCAAATAAATTTTATTTACTTTTTTAGTTAATTAAATTAGAAAAAATCTTTTCAATTAAGACGGTAGTTAGAAGGTAAATGACAAGTCTCTGTGATTCGATACCGTTATATTCGCCCTAGTACATTCAGACTTGTGCACTTGTAAGATTTCAAATTATAAATGATCACTCTTGTTTTGTGGACATTAAATCACTGAGACTAACAACCTCATGAATCAAGTGTTTGTACTGATATAAAAATTGACTAGCTAGGTCATCAAACATCTCAATTTTATGCAGTGGAAAACCAACGAACCAATCAAGGGCTTCTCCTTCTAGAGATCTTTGAAAATAGTGAAAAAGGAGCCCTTGATTGTCACGTATCGGTCGACAGTCATTTCAAAACAGTGTCAAGTGATGATTCAAATTTCCCATACCATTATATCTATTGAATTTTGGGGGCTTAAAGCCAGCAGGTACACTAAATTCGATGTCTCGACAAAATTTAGCGAATCCGAATGAGTATCCAGGACGTTCTCTCTTAGCCATGTAATTATCCGAGACTTCAGTAAGGTCCTCCATGTTTATGGTGGTATTTCTCTTAGATGTTTCAAGAAAGAAGTGACCTCGGTGATTATCACTGAACAAGGTTTGGAAAGCATGCCCATTAGGTGATACCAGAGGTGTCGTGATGCGTGGAGGAGTTGGTGACCTTTCCTCTTATTCATTACTCGGAATACGCCCTTCTTCATCTACTAATTTTTGGTCAATAGCGGCTCTATACAAGCTAGCCAGTGATTGTAGCATATTATCAGCCCCTTTCCCTCCTTATGAGTGTATGGGAAGAAAAATCCAAAATTTGGTTAGTGGTGTAATTTTGCCCAATACTGCTTTCTCTTCTATTGTTGCAATTGGTGTTCGTTGGAGGAGTCAAGAGTGAATTTTCACCTTCACCGGTCATGTTTACCTAAGGACAATCTTGGACTATCTCAGAAGACGGTCTAATATTATACTTGGGATTCTCATGGAAGCCCCATAATGATGAGTCATTAAAATTTAATTTCTTCATTCCAAACAATTTTTTTTCTTTTGAAAAGTCGATAGCACGAGCTCTCAATCTCCAAGGTTTTTTAGGACTAGGGTAGTAGGATGTTCCTATTCTACTCCAAGTGCCTAAGCTTTCCTTACCGAATATGAGGGTGTTTCCAGGTCAACATGGGATGGGTGCAATCTTCGCCTGATTAGGTTTTACAAGAAGGTCTGATGCGTAGGAAGTTCTCAAGATCAAATCCTCGTAGAGATGATCACACTGACCCTTTCACACTAGAGGGGAGTAATAATAGAATGGTTCCTAGTATGCCTAGTATGTGTGTGGTGGGTGCTCAAGGTGAAACATTTGAAAAAGCAGAAAAATTTCGAATTAATAAAAATAGGGGCAACCCTAGCAAAAGGAGTTCCACTGAGATCATCAATCTATTGGTGCACGTTTTAGAGAACCCTCTTGGATTCGAGAAAATGGTCCAATGTGGTCACATGGGACTCAGTTTGAAAGGGGGGGTGAAGGTGAATTAGCGGTGAACAAATTTGTTTAGTACCGTGCAAAAGAGATGGTTAGTGGCAAGCAGACCTAGTAATATGAAAAATAAACGTGAACGCCACCTACATATATTTATCGATGCTATAGAACGTCATTGATCGCGAGGTTGGGGGATTGTGGGTCGAACTCCTATACTAAATGCCCGCATGCCGATTTTAGTAGCTAGGGTTGCCTAAAGTCTTAATTAATTCGGAATTCTAACCTAGCAATTCTATACTAAAAGGGGTGCGGTAGCCCATTATGCACAGGAGGATCGAGTACCCTCCATTGGCTCCCCTGGGCAAATACGTTTAAAAGCTATGATGGTTTTTGAAGTTTGCAGAGGTGATGTAGACCTAATTGGATCTAGGGTTAAGAATTTAGAAGGGGTATCCTAAGGGAGATAGGCTCTAGAGTTAGCCTTATTTCTCTTTGGAATGTGCGAGAGCCGAAGTAGAAGGGCCAACCTCAACTAGAACGACTACTCAACGAGATTTCTAGAAGAAAGTCGAAGTTCTAAACCTAGAGGTTTAGAGTTCAACTTAGTTCTAATGCGGAATCTCAGAGGCAAACCTCAAAAATTCTAAAGAGATAACCAAAAGAATGTCTGTCTGGAATGAGTGGGGCAAGGGCATATTTATAGTATCGGCTAATTATATGTTGGGAGTCCAATGCATAATTGAGGATTATATGCTACATAGAAGTTGACTGGCAAAACCGACTCGGCTTGAGAAGAAGAGTCCTAGTCCAAAACAGACTAATTATAAGTTGGGTTCCAGCGTATAATGAATTATACACTAGGATTTCAGCGTATAATCGGGGAAAGAGTTTGGTTCACGGAGTATTTGAATCCTAGTCCAATACGAACCAATTATACGCTAGGAGTTCTGCATATAATCAATTATATTCTAAAATTTCAGTGTATAATTGGAAACTCATCCCGGACCGAATCGAGTCAATTTATACATTGAGATTTCAGAGTATAAATGCCAAAGTATGGATTTTTGGGAATTCTTCCAAAGTTTGACTTTTTTAGAATTCTGAGCATACATATATAGCTGTGAGGGATGTGAACACAGTTGCATGTTCTCGAGAGGTAAAAAATGGGGTGTCTATAGTATCGGTCGATGCCGAGTTGTATCAGTACCTTTTAAAAGAAAAATAAAAATAAGAAACTATAGGTATTGGCCGATATCGATACTGTATCGATTGATACTCGATACCGGCCCCCTATTGCCCGATACCCAATATGATACCTAATACGTATCGGTAGTGGCTAATATTTGATACCATGGCCCAAACTAAACCAGAAATCAGTGTGTTATTGAAACCGTCATTTTATGTGCAAAACTTACCCCAAAAATTTCATCAGTGTTTTACCACTGTGTAAAATTGCAACCCTTGATTTATACTGATTTGATCGGAAGAAAATCCAGATTCTGAGGGCACAAAAAACTATTCCAAGTGGCACACCTAGTGACCATTGTTGGACAATTGATCGGATGGCCCAAATGTTGTCCTAATCCTGATATTTTTAGTATTTAAAATATAAAGAAAACTTTTAAAGGACTTAAATAGATTTCCAATAAGCTCTACTATGCTCGATTTCGATATCAGCAAGAAAATTTACAGCCTAATTACCAGAGGTTATAAAATCTGATTTGCTGATTAGTTAGCTTAAAATGTGTTCAGAAAATAAATATACCTGATCAATTCTAATCAAAATTTTGAGTTCCACCACTTTTGAAAGATGAGGCTATTAGTCCTCGCTGGTATTCTCGGACCTTGCACAACTATCCAATATTTCCATATTCCTATCACAAGTAAGTGAAACTCCTTCTAAAGAAACCGTCTCGGGGGTGAGATTTAAATCAACAACACCTACATTGAATCCTCCAATGGAGTCCATTACAACCCCTACATTAGACAAAAAATAAATCAACAACGAGCTAATAAGGAAGCGATGTCGCGGACTTAAGGAGCGTCAGCACGTCAAGTTAGAAGCGATGGCGCTTCTAAATCCTCACGTTGTCGCTTTGTATCGCCTTATATTTTGGTGCTTCATATAATTTTATGATCTTCACCCTAAATCAATAATGGGCTAATAAGTAAACTGCTTCATAACGAAGCGCTGACGCAACCACAAAGATCGACTGCGCTTCAAGTTAAAAGCGATGATGCTTCATACTCGTCGCGCCATCACTTTGTTGAGCCTCACACAAGAAGCGAGGTCGCTTCTACGACAAATATAAGTTATATATTTTGGTGCTTCATATAATTTTATGATCTCCACCCTAAATCAACAACGGGCTAATAAGGAAACCGCTTCATAACGAAGCGCTGACGCGGCCACAAAAAGCGACTACGCTTCAAGTTAAAAGTGATGGCGCTTCTAGCTCATTGCACCGTCACTCACGCATCTATGACCAACCCTAACTATTCGCAGAAAATGCGTCTGCCTCGATCGTAACATATATAACCTTACTTCATTTATAAAGTTACCTCAAATGACACTCTTTTGAAAGTTGACAAAGCGACGCTTCTATCCAGTAAGAGCTCCAGAGTCGGAGAGAGAAAAAGATGTCTCTTGGTCGCTAATACTCCAGTCAGCTCTAGAGAGAGAGGGAAAGTTGTCTCTCTTCTGTGCTAGAGAGAGATAAATTTGTCTCTGGTATGAAGCGCTTCAGTCAGAGCTCCAGAGAGAGAGAGAGAGATAAAGTTGTCTCTTTTGTGCTAGCGCTTCAGTTCCATTCCAAAGTTGACAGAGAGTCTCGCAAAGAAGTGCAAGCGAGAGAGGAAATAAAATGAGAGGGAGAAAGAACCTAAAGAGAGCAAGACAGAGAATGAACCTCTGCGCCTTTTTTGAATTGTTTGAAAGAACCAGAGAGTTTTTTATAATTGTTTTACCACCATATCCTGACGAGACATTCCACCTTGGGGCCCTAGCTCTGGGGTACTAGTAGCCCGTACCTAATTTACCTACCACTGTCAGTAGGATAACCCTTCTAAAGCTAACCGGGGTTAATGTAAAAGCACTTTCCACGTGTTCGCTATCCATTGGGGGAGCGTAGAGAAATCTCTACCCCCGAGCGCATTTTTCCCTTTACCATATGTATATATATCATAATCTTTGTATATGTATAGCCAAGGTATTAAAATCGGTATTGGTCTCGGGTATTGATTTGCCCGAGTCCGATACGAATTGGCTGATACCGATATGTATCAGCCATTTTAAAAAAAATGAAAAAAGAGAGTAGTCTAGGTCGAAATCGAGACATATCGATCGAAACTCGATACGTATTGCCCGCAACCCGATATGTATCGGCGATACCGATACGAGATATTGATACATATTGGTTTGGCGGAAAACCGATATGTATCGGTATCGGCCTATTTTTTATACCTTGCGTATAGCTAATTTATTTGGCTTTCTCGAGTTTTATATGATTTCACTGCAGAAGAATAAGAAGCAAATGATAAACAAAGAGCTATTATGAAATGACCATTAATATATAAGAGTTTTCTCATATTGCATGCAGTCTTAATACTTTTTTAATGAAGATTTATTTTGGGAGATTTGCATTTTCGGCCCTATAAGTTTGCTTATTTACAGAAACGACCCTATAATTTGAAACTTTGCGGCATAGGCCAACTCCAAGCCAAGCCGTTTTCACGTCAGCACTGACCTGTTTTTTCATTATATATATGTTTATTTTTCATTATTTTTTGTCGTCACTTTTTCCAGTTCTGACTCTAATAGGTAGCCCAGCGAACAACAACCAATTATAATTATCAGAAGAAAACAAACCCATGAAAGAAATTAACAGAAGAAAATAAAAAAAAGTTTTAAGAGAGAAGAAAAATATAGAAATATTGAGCAAACAAAAACGTCTCGTTATCTTAAGATAGCGGGCGCTATCTTAATGTAGCGGCTCGCTATCTTAAGTTAGTGGTCCGCTTTAAAATAGTTGGTTGAGATAATTGATGTGTGGTAGTTATCAAATAAGATACACTCTAATACGAGCGCTATCTTAAGATAGCGGGCTGCTATATTATTCTTAAGTTAGCGGCCCGCTTTAAAATAATTGGTTGAGATAACTAATGTGTGATAGTTATCAAATAAGATACACTCTAATACGACCGCTATCTTAAGATAGCGGGCCGCTATCTTAAAATCACGACCCGCTTTAAGATAGTTGTTTGAGATAACTGATGTGTGGTAGTTATCAAATAAGGTACACTCTAATATGATCGCTATCTTAAGATAGCTGCTCACTATCTTAAGTTAGCAGTCCGCTTTAAGATAGTTGGTTGAGATAACTGATGTGTGATAGTTATCAAATAAGGTACACTCTAATATGCTATCTTAAGATAGTGGGCCACTATCTTGCCGCTATCTTAAGATAGTGGCTCGCTATCTTAAGTTAGCGGCCCGCTTTAATATAGTTGGCTGAGATAACTGATGTTGGTAGTTATCAAATAAAGTATACTCTAATTCGACCTCTATCTTAAGATAGCAGTTCGACATCTTAAGTTAGGGGCCCGCTTTAAGATAGTTGGTTGAGATAATTGATGTGTGATACTTATCAAATAAGATATACTCTAATATGACTGCTATCTTAAAATAGCGGGCCGCTATCTTAAGTTAGCGACCCGCTTTAAGATAGTTGGTTGAGATAACTGATGTGTGATAGTTATCAAATAAGATACACTCTAATATGATCACTATCATAAGATAGCTAGCCGCTATCTTAAGTCAGCAGTCGCTTTTGTTTGATCTATATTTCTATCTTCTTCTTCTCTATTTTATCTTTTTTTTTTTTTAATTTTATGATGTATGGTAGTTATTAAATAAGGTATACTCTAACAAAATTACCAGCGGAAAAAGGGACAACAAAAAATAATGGAAAATAAAGGAAATTTGCACATTCGACCCTATAAGTTTACATATTTACAAAAACGGCCCTATAGTTTCAATCTTTGCAAAGTAGGTCAGCTCTAAGCCAAGTCGTTTCCACATCAGCATTGATCTATTAAATATCTAAAATTGACTTTTAAATTCCTTTATATAGTTAAACTTTTTAACTTTTTACTTTTACATTTAACTACTGTAAAAACCGAAAGAACGACAACAAAGCGGCAAAATAGAGAGAGACAATTTCAAAGTATTTTTTTTTAACTTTTAAACAAATATACACTTTCGCTCTCTTCCCCACATAATCTGCTATGTTGCTGCCATCTTACTGCTAACATAAGTTAGCGGTAAGATAGCAGCACTATCTTAAGTTAGCAGCAAGATAGCGGCGCTAACTTAAGATAGCACCGCTATCGTAAGTTAGCTGTAAGATAGTGGCAACTTAGCGAATTGTTTTCATCTACGTTTTTTTTTATTAATTAATTGTTGTTATATTTTTATCTGCGCTTTTTCAAAACAAAAACTAAATAAAGAATAAAATTTGCTTCCCCGGCAACGGCGCTAAAAACTTGCATAGAGCTTTTATCGTACTAAGTCTTAACATATTGCAAGCGCACAAGGGAAATTGCAACACTAGTATAGGATCGTTCCCATGAGGAAAGTGATTATTCTGATGTACTTGCGTTTGTTTAACTTATATTTGTCTTCTAAGATCCAAAACTACTGGAGAAATATAAATAAAGAATGATTTGTTTAAACTAATTGCAAAACATAAATCTAAATCCTCCTTGCAGATTATGGATGTCAATCAAAATCCTTCAGATCTTAGATATTTATAAAATAAAATACCATTACATTGTATCTCAGTCCTCTAGAATTTGAGCGTCAATCAAAAGCTAGAATTCCTTAACACAGATTTAATCTAATCAACAATCTTCCTAGAATTTGGGTGTCAATCAAACTCAAGAAAATTGAAGATGGAAAAGTAAAACTGTTACACTAATATGAAAATCCTCATGAGTCGTCAATTCAAATAAAAAACTTTTAGATGTTTACAAAGCAGTAAAGTGCATGAAAATAAATCTAAACTAGAAAGCAATAAAAAGATCTTTCATCCCTCAGTTGCAGGCGCCAATTGCTTATGAGAAACTACAGATACTCTACTCTAATCTTCCAGCTCCTGATCACAGGCGTCAATTGCTCTCGAGAAACCTTGGACATCTAAACTACTCTACTCTACTTTTGATCGGAGGAAAACCCAACCTCAGTCATCAATTGATGTTGAGAGTTCCTTCGATAACTCTACTCCTATGCCGAGCCTCCTTATTTATAGATCATAAGAAGTCGGTTTACATTATTCTGTCTCTAATAAAAGAAAACTTTTAAACAAAAGATTCCTAATATAATTCTACTTATAATCCTAGTTCTTCCTTGCTCTGAATGGTAGATGCGTACCAGACTTTTCTCTTTTATTTCAGCTACAGAGATTTTCTGAGTTCTTTTGCCAATCTTCTCTAATCCGTAAGTTGCCAGACTTCTAATCCAAGAGATCTTCTAATTTTGTGCATGGCAGTGTAGACTTCACGTGATCAACATCATGATCTTTATGTCATACAATCGTGTGCATGATTGTTCTTTTTATATGATTTCTGCTCTGTCGAATGTTCGAGATCCTACTTTCGTTCCTCCAGTCGTAACTTTTTCTTACGCTCGTGAATCACGATTTCTCTTTTCGTTCGAGTGGATCATTTCTACGCACAATCGTAATTCTTGCTACTTTTTGGCAACGATTAACACTTCGGCTATAATCTGCTCATTAATCTAAATATTTACACATATCATCTCATTAGTAACAAACTAAGGTCTAGCACTACTAAGTTAAGGGTGGTAAAATGGTATATTCTGTGACTGATCACTACAGTGCTTACTTGCTATCTATTTCGCACCTCTTTACAGTTACCTTGTTGTTGTATATTAATTATTCTTTTGTGCAATGAGGACATAGCATCAGTTAGGATAGAGGGTGTCATGCCGAATGTGTGGTTATATTCTTAATTTTTGCATCATATACTTGACCACTATTTTATACATCCTCAATACCTTGTTTTAAAACCATCAAAAAAAATTATTTTGTCGTGGTTTTTAAAATGTAATCAAAGATGCATGTAAATTTTGATTTTTCAACACCCATGCCATGATAAAACTGCAACTGTTTAGGATAATTAATCCCAATGTGAACATTTAAGGATTGGTCTGAATTCCATGCTTAGAAAAAAATTTACACTTCATGCTTAGGTTTGGAAATCAATGGAGTAGTTAAAATCTAGAATTTTAAGATCTTAAAACTGACTAAACCCGGAAAGCTTTTAGAACGTTTCCATTGTTCTTGATGAGTGCTAAATAAACTCGGAGTATCCTTGAAATTCGTGCCAATTGTTTAAATCTCATATGCTTTTCTTTGGTTTGTTGATTATGCATTGTTTATGCGATTGTACTAGAACTTATTGTGATTGAATCTGAAACAAATAGGCATTGTTATGGTAACACCCCGAATTTTCGCTAACATTGAATCGTTGACTTTTGATGATGATGCAATTTGCTTTGACCAGTTTGACCTTGGTCAAACTTCTCACGTATGTAATGTGGCCTTTGACCCACTTATCTCAATTGAGTGAGTACGCTCAAACATAAACCTGGAACCAATTCCTGACGCGAACTGACATTTGAGACTCGAACCCTCTGGTGATGTGTGTATGTTGCACACGACTCAAACCCTGAGATCGAGCAAGTTCAATCTCAATGACCCAAACCGATGTTGGTTTAAGCATACAGACCTACAACATAGATAGCCTAACACTAACACACTGACTATGTGCACAAGCCTAATAAGGCATACGCCGTATTTTTAGAATGCTATAACTAAGATGGACATTTTAGTCACCCCACTGGTCAATGCCTTGGTGTGTAACTAAGAGGTCTAGGTATTTGAACACCCCAATGACATCTGACCTTAGTTGGTCTTTCTATTTTTATTCCCTTGATTAGTTAGACCAGTACACTGAAAGTGGTGTATTGACAGTTCATGGTAACCCACGTATAGCACCCTGATATGGGTTGATGTAGATAACAGCCCAAGAATCGGGAACTGTTAGTTAATCAAGCCCATGAATCCATACCCAGTAGTTAATAACCTGGGTAAAACAAGACCCATTTGTTAGCCAACTCAATAACTAGGGCCAATTATTAAAGGCCAAGGCTTAGACCCGCTAGTTAAATATCCAAAGCTTCGAACCCAAAAGTGAATCAGGCCCATGGTTTGGACCCATTAGTAATCTAGTCCATGGTTTAAAACTCAAATATGTGGTCTATGATAGTCCCGTACACCGGGCGGTGTATACCCACTCCACACTAGATCAGACACCCCCCATATTATAAAACCCAAATTCTCACGCATGGAATACATGCATTTCAGTTGAGGTTTATGTGAGAGAGCCTCTTGCAACCTCCTCTATCGATTTTTCTCTTAAAGAAGCCTTCCAAGCCATACAAATTTTCCAAACAAATCGTTGGATCGCTACCCCGACTAGTCATTGATCTCGAAGAATCACCACTACCCAAATCATCACAGCGATCTTTCGAATCTTGAAGCTCCTACGATCGAGAATCCGAACAATAGAGCTCTAGACCACGAGACACCTCATCACCAAACACCGGAACCCTCACATGCGCGATTCAAGAAGGAAATTGCAGTTTGAACACACACGAGAGTAGGCACCGATAATCTCGACGCTGATATCCACCGATTTCAACGATCATGGGCTTCGCATGAACGATTTAGGAAGGTAAATTCTGAAACCTTTCGCATGCGTTCCTAGATGGTAGGATGATTGTGGGTTTTGAGCTTGGTTAATGTGTATTTTCCGATTTGCGTGCAAGGTTTGGGGAAATCCAAGGTCGGATGAGAGGTGGAGAGCTTCGGCGTCGATCTCTGTCGATTTGACCATCGCAGACCCCGTATGCACGCTTTAAAAGGTGAGATTTATTACTTTTGTTATAGGGTATGCATAGATTCAGATCATATGTGATTAGAACATCGCATACCTTTGATTTTGGGATTTTTCGAACCCAAAAAAGGGTCGCAAATGGTCGCCCACAATCGCTGCAGCGAGACCCTACCTGAAGCACTCGCCGCGGTGAGTGCTACATGGAAAAATAGGCAGAAAACGGCACTGTTCATTCTCCCCGCGGCGAGCTATGGGTGCCTGAAGGCCTCACTACGGCGAGATACTGTTTCACTGCACCAGCACCTGTTCGGTATTTCGGTCATAACTTTTGACCCCGAACTCCAATTGGTGCGATTCTTGATGTGTTGGAAAGGGGACAACGAGTCCTACAACTTTCATGAATTAATAAATTCGTGAATCAAAAATTTTAAAGGTCAAATTTGGATGGGAAGTTGGGTCAAGTTCAAAGGTTAACACGAATTTGCCCATCTCCACCTCGGTGTTGGGAAAACACTTCTGTGCGTCGAAGTCAGTAGCATTTAGGATAAATCTTTAATATATTATCATATGTTGTGATGTAGATTGAGGGTTGGAGATCACTAATAGGACCTTCGCCTTGCTTTTGTTTTGCATGACAACGAGTTCAAGGTAGGAGAACTCAATGTTTAAGTGCATTTTGTTTTGGATTCATAGATTTTCGTGATAGATTGAATAATGGAATGATAATTAGAATTGGATTTGGAAACTTGTGTTTGTCTGCCATGGAAGGATTGAAATTTGGATTTGATTTGACTATCGATGCGTTTTTGAGTGTTTGAGCGAATTGGACCTTTGAATGTTGTATTCGATTATGCACTTGATTTTGTTGATATCGAACGTGTGAATTTTGAAAAGTTAGAATCATTAAATCTTGAAATTGTGAGTCTCCGAATTATGAATTTTGTAAGTTTGAATCACTGAAATCTTTGCACCGAAAGTATTGAATAATTGATTCGCATTGAACATCCTGATATATGAAATCCTTAGGATTTGATCGTATTGAATATTGTACATCTTAGAATCACCGAAATACATTGAACTATGTAATTGAACTCAGAAATTAGAAACCTTGATTTGAAGCCTTTGAACCTTGAATATGAATTTTGATCTCCAAATACGAACTTGAACACGAAATTTGAATATGAACTTAGACTATGAGTTTGACCATGAACTTCGAATGTGAACGATTTCGTATATGAAATGTGAGTAAGAACTTCAAAATTTGAACCGGTATAGAGGGTCATTCGTGTATTTGAACCGACACGGTGGTGGATCCATATTTGTACTGGCACCATGAAATATGAACATGTGATGCCGACACGGCAGTGAATCCGTGCATTTGAACCGACACGGCGATGAATCCGTGTATTTGGGCCGACACGACAGCAAAACCATGTATTCGAATAATGAACTCCGAACACTAATTTTAGAAAGCAGAATCATGAACTGTGAATGGTGAATACGTATATGTGAGTCGACACGGTGGCGAAACCGTATATTTGAAATATGAACTCCGAAAGATGATCTTTGAACTCTGAATCCTGAAACGATGAACTCTGAGTAATGAGTTGTGAACTATGAGCTTTGAATCACGAGCTTTGAATAACAAGGATATGATTTACGAATGTTGAACTCTGATTTATGAACAATACGTCCAAACTCTGAAATTTAAACATGAATAGCAAATTGAATCTTGAATCCAATCAATTCGAATTTAGAATAAAAAACATGAATTAGAGCTTGAATTCTTGGTCCGAAACTCTGATGAACTCGGAATTTGAATATTTATTTATAAACTTGTCAATTTTAAACTAATATGAAAATGTTTCGACTTTGGTTATTGTATTTATGCTTCTGTCACTGAATTTATGCATTTGTTTGGATAAAATGTAGTTAGTATTAATCTTCTCTTACCGAGCTTAAATTGTTAGCTCACTTCTCGACTACGACACAGGGATACGTGCAGGTTGTGAGTGAGATCCGGAACTTGAGGCGACTCCTCTACCATAGACCGGTGGATTTGTTTTCATTCTAGTTGTGGATTTTGAGATTTGGATTTGGTACATCCAATCATCTCGTAGACTGGTAGAGTTAGATTTTTGGGAGCACATCTCTTGTGTAGAAATATTGTACACCACTGTTTAAGTGATGGTCGGCCATCACCGGTGGTTTTATTTTGTTAGGCCGAGTTTCGTATAAGATAGAAATTTCTACCCTCCTGCCATATGTATTATTTGCTTTCAAATCTGCATTGTGTGGATGTACCAAGTACACTGTATTTCAGATCGTGTTCTGCAACCCGACGGTTCAGGTTTTCCCAATTGTTTAAAAAAAAAAAAATGTGTCCAGAAAATTCGAGCTGTCACAGGTGGTATTATAGCTTAGGCTTTAGATCTTCTGGGGACCCAAAGCTATGACGGTAGATTCTATCAGGACATAGGGGACCCAACCGTGATTCTGTCACAGTTGATATCTGAGACTAGGCTGTACGTCTCATTAGCATTCATAGCTATGACTTAGGTTTGAAGCACCGACATTAGCTTTCAGTCATTCCTTAGACTATATTTTTTGGGATCAATTTGACTTAGCGTTTGCTTGGTCATGGCAGGTTAAGATGCCTCTACGACGGGAAAGACCAAGGACCATAGATAATGGAGACACCACAAATGGTGGAGGTTTGGCCTCGGGATCCAACGCGATCCCTATAAACCACAACAACAATGCATCTGGAGTGGGGAACAACATTGGAAATGTTCCCGAAGGCGACAATAACCAGCAGCTCCTAGAGACCATGGTGAACACCATGGCGATATTGGCTAAGCAAAGACATCCATATGGATTCCAAGACTTTCGAAGGTTGAGGCCTCTGAGCTTTTACGAGCAGGCCGATCCGATGGAAGCCGAGAAATGGCTAAACCAAATCAAGAAGGTGCTTCAGAGAGTCCGCTGCACTGAGGAAGAAAAAGTGAGTTGGGCCTCATTCCAACTCGAGGGTGAAACGGACCCTTGGTGGAAATCTGTGAGAGAACCCGAGCGCCAGGGACACCTTGGACTTAGGCTGAATTTGCCGAAGACTTCTATGAGAAGTACTTCCCAGCACCAGAGAGACGCCAATTAGAAATTCAGTTTGCAAATCTGGTACAAGGGCAAATGAGCGTAAGAGAATATGAGACGGAATTCACTGGTTTATCACGGCTCGCACCAGCGCTAGTGGCCACCAAATTGATGAAGACACATAAATTTGAGTATGGCCTGAAGCCAGTCATCAAGGAGAGGATATGTCTATTTGAGGCGACGACATACGAGCGAGTAGTAAGATTAGCCCTCATAGCTGAAAGAGACATTGAAAGCATGTACAAAAGACGAGATCAGAAAACTAGAAGCAGGAAGGATAGACCCAACCTTATGACTCGGAGAAGGCTAGCAAAAGGCCTAAGTTCTTACTACCACCAGCCTGCTCAAACCACCCATTCCAGACCCCCTGTCTCTACACCTACTAGGCCCTTCCGCCTTTCGTACCTCGCTACGATCGGAGCATCAATGATGCAACAAACGTCAAGCAATGCTCCACCCATATCGATTCAGTCGTGCTCAAGATGCGGACTACAACATAAGACAGAAAAGTGCCGATGGGCAATGGGTGCATGCTTCACATGCGGCCGGGTAGGACATCAGATACGGGATTGTACTAAGGGAAAGAAACGGCAGACGCCATTGGCAATTCCTCTGGGGATCCAAGGTATAATTTCGTTAATTAGTTCAAGTTTTCCTTTAATCTTACATGGTGAATACTTTTGGAAGGTATGATAGTAATTTTATTACATGAATGTTTTGACACTAATACCTATACGCTTAACTAAGTCCTACACATAACACTTAGGTACCTTGTGCTTAAATGAGCAATTTAAATCTTTTTAGGATACAAGTCAGGTTAGATAGGTATTCGACCCATCTGACAATTGAGTCAGTTAGACCACCATGGGTCCCATGATGAATTTTCGAGGATGAAAATTCTTTGGAGGGGAGAATGTAATGAGCCTGATCTTTCTTGGATGTTGAGTCACTAACTCTTGAGGAGACCGTGACTGCTCTCTTGCGAATGGTGAATGTGACAGCCTCAAAATTTCGGCACCCCGAAACTCGTGCCATCAGCACGATCGTCTTGACCGTGCCCTTTAGCTAAGCACGGAACACTGGTATATCAAGCATGCAAAGTACAATGAAAGAAATTTGCGGAATTTAAATCTATATTAAATAACCTCCCAAAAGACAATTCTACCCTCATGCCTCTGCATGAATGGAGAACCGATCCGAACCATCGATGATAGCAATCATCACGGATGGTTCGTCCCAAAAGAATAATCCAAAACCCTATATACATGGTTTTAAACAAGATCAAGGCTTGACATACCAAGCCGTACAAAATCTCTCCAAGATCTCTCAAAGTGGCACAACGGAGTCCTCTAGAAGAAGTCCTCTGGAGGTGGCTCCAACTCTTCGCCGCAAGGTCCGACTCACGATCGGATTTCAGCCGCCAGCAATGCTAATAGTGGACCTACGACGTATAGTCTATAGGGTGAGCTACATCCTAGCTCAATAGGGAACAAACACTGTTGAACATATAAATTATAACTCACATATATTCTATGATATGCCATGCATGATGTATCTATGCAATTGTTAATGAAGCAGTTTAAAAGCATTTCGTTTTACTGTGATTTCTTGTATTTTCATTTACTCATGAATAATGTTGAAAAGGCCTAAAGCAAAACTTAAACTTTCAACTTAAGTAATCCCCGAGCAATATAGCATCGAGCCCCGATGAGATACCCTTCATCGTCATCTATATAGACACTTTTAACGTATTCCCCGAATACCATATAGTACCAAGCCCCTTTCACGGGATTGGTGGCGGGAGTTTCACTAGTCTCAATCAACACCCCGGGTGTGCTTACTTACTATGCGGATAAACCTCCGCGACCGGACTACGGTTTCGGCCACCAGACGGTCACGGATATCCTGCCGTGTCAGTCGTGGATATCCCGCCACGTCGGTGGGGTAACCTATCAAACCTCAAATAACAAAAATATCGGTGCCTTACATATAGTTATTCATCGTGTAAGTGTGCTATCTTATATCAGTTAGGCTCTATCAAACATGATTCAATCCTTGGATACATCCCTGGGATGTATCCATTTACTTGCATCACACCTGATGCTCTTATCTCTTTACTTCTTCATCCCCTGGGGATGGCTCATTAGTTTACTCTTATGAATATCACACACACACTTTTCACAATTCTTTAAGCAGTAAAATATTTGAATGGAAATCTATATCACTACATACATGCTCTTGTAAAATAAAGTACATGTTCAAGGTGTTCCCTACCTTAGGTCTCTATCGATTCAATGCATCAAAGTCCCACTCGGCTCCTTGTGCCCACTTTCATACGTATCACCTATGATACCATTAAACACACTCGAAACTTCACAAAAGATGTAATGAATAAGTCTCAAGACCCCCCTAGAGTCTTGAAGTAAGAATCAAAAGTCAACAAAAACTAAGTCAGTCGACTAGTCGAGTTCCTGGTTCGACTAGTCGAAATCCAACTCGACTAGTCGATTCTCAAAATCGATTAGTCGAGGTCCAATTTCGATTAATCGATTCTCAAAATCGATTAGTCGAAATCCCCTGTTCTAACTGTCCAATTTTCACTTGAGTAATTGAACATACAATATCGACTAATCGAGTCCAATTCGACTAGTCGAAATCCTTACTCGACTAGTCGAAATCCAATTTCGACTGGTCGATTTCCTTCAACCCATTTTTACTCCTCCGAGGCTCTCGATTCGACTAGACGACACCCAACCCGACTAGTCGAAATACAAAGTCGACTAATCGAAATTCAATTCGATTAGTGTCATCATCTGACTTTTCAACTTCTTGGTGAATTTCGATTAATCGAATCCCAATTTCGATTAGTCGAAATCCCCAGATTCAGCCTTCTTTGGCTGTTCTTCCCCAATCTTTTCTCAGTTATTTTCTAAGCAATATTCCTACAATTTCCACCCATTTTAACCACAATTTATTCTATAAATCTACACCATTTATTTACAAGAATCTCACCTTAAATCAACCTCAAATTGATTTAAATGTAGGGTTGGAAGGTTAGGGTTTCCAGCCTTTGTCTGAACAGATCCTCCGCGTCGAATCCGGCGCTTTGATCCCAAGAAATCCCCTTCCAACAACTTGCAATAATTCCTCACTAGCTCCTTTACTCCTCTCTTTCTCTCTCTCTCTCTTCTTTACTCCTCTCAACAACCAAAATATGAAAATTAGGGTTTTCAACCCTTTTTATCTTATCTCTTTTCTCGGTGTGGAGCACATACACACCCCTCGGTGCATGTTACTCTACACACTCCTCTATCTCTCCACTCTTCTACACCGGTTCACACATCACATCTGCTCATCTCACCCTAAGTTCATCAATGAACTATCTCATGGTCAAACCTAAGACCAATCGGGCACGGATCCTGAGGTCCTCGTTTGACGTGATTTTTCGGGTTATTACAGTGAATACGTATATGTGAGCCGACACGGCAGCGAAATCGTGTATTTGAAATATGAACTCCGAAAGATGATCTTTGAACTCTGAATCCTGAAACGATGAACTCTGAGTAATGAGTTGTGAACTATGAGCTTTGAATCACAAGCTTTGAATAACAAGGATATGATTTACGAATGTTGAACTATGATTTATGAACAATACGTCCAAACTCTGAAATTTGAACATGAATAGCAAATCGAATCTTGAATCCAATCAATTTGAATTCATAATCCAAAAGATGAATTAGAGCTTGAATTTTTGGTCTGAAACTCTGATGAACTCGGAATTTGAATATTTATTTATAAAACCTGTCAATTTTAAACTAATATGAATATGTTTCGACTTTGGTTATTGTATGTATGCTTCCGTCACTGAATGTATGCATTTGTTTGGATAAAATGTAGTTATTATTGATCTTCTCTTACTGAGCTTAGATAGTTAGCTCACTCCTTGACTATACGTCACAGGTACAGGTGCAGGTATTGAGTGAGATTCGGAGCTCGAGGCGACTCCTCTACCATAGACCGGTGGATTTGTTTTCATTCTAGTTGTGGGTTTTGAGATTCGGACTTGGTATGTCCAATCATCTCGTAGACTGGTAGAGTTAGATTTTTGGGAGTACATCTCTTGTGTAGAAATATTATACACCACTGTTTAGGTGATGTTCGGCCATCACTGGTGGTTTTATTTTGTTAGGCCAGGTTTTGTATAAGATAGAAATTTCTACTCTCCTGCCATATGTATTATTTGCTTTCAAATCTGCATTGTGTGGATGTACCAAGTACACTATATTGTGGATCGTGTTCAGCAACCCGACGGTCCGGGTTTTCCCAGTTGTTTAAAAAACAAAAAAATGTGTCGGAAAAATCCGGGCTGTCACAGTAACCATCGAGAAAGGAAATGATTAAAGGCTATCTATTTACTCGCTTGTGCCCAAAATGCCCCACCTTGTACTCAGTTACCTTTTTGCACCCCGTTTTGAGCCTTATTGAAAATTTATGCCTTTATATGTTTTTGATAAGCCATGATAACCATACCCCGACACCATTTCTGAAAATTTAAATCTTACCTTTCAATCTCTGAGAAATTGGGAACGAGTGATAAGAGTAAATGGGAAGAGAGTAAGTAGAGAGGTGTGAAAGTAATGTTTATTGGGAATATATGGCAGAAATATAATTTGAAGAAAAGGGGAGAGAAAATAATAATAATAATAATAATAAATAAATAAATATGAGGTGGTATAAAAAAGAAGATGAAGGAATGAAAAGAAGGAGAAAAGTTGAGCAAGAAAAAAAAAGTCTGAAAAATGCCAAAAAAGGGAGAGTGAAAATGAGAAAATCAAAGATGTTCCTTTTTTCTAGTTTCTCAGAGAAAATTTGAATCCAAATTCCTTTTCTTTCTTAAACTTCACCCGAATCCCATTACAATCTTTAAAAAGACCTTTTTGATCCAATCTTGGGTGGTAAATGCCTTGTGAAGGGTGGTGATGCAATGATTATGGTGCATAGTATAACATGTGCAAGATACAAACATCACTCTTCTATGAGATTACTTTTTAAATTTCTTTGATGCATCATCTTTCTTATATCATGTGGGACCCTTTTTATTGTGTTGTAACTTCATCCCACATGTGAGTGAAAACATAGCCCATTCATCGGAGTGACCTTGTTGAGAGTGTACGCCTAAAGTGAGGATTGAGTCGAGACTTGGGATCCGACGATTCCCGGTTTGGATTAATCCAGAGATAGAACGATTTAAGCATTGGCACATGCACACACAACACTCTAGGCATGAATGAAGGATTTGTCTGCAGATCGGAGCATTGGGTTGATTGGAATTAGGACTGTGCATTTTTTGGACCGAACCGACCAAATCGCCGGGTTTGGTCCGGTTTGGACGGGTACCGGTTTGGGTGTTTGGTTTGGAAAAAAGGAATACCGAAAAGTTTGGTTTGGTTTCGGTTCCAAGCCTCCCAACTAAAACCAAACCGAATTGAACCGAATGTAGTTTGTAAGTAATTATATATATATATATATATATATATATATATATATATATATATATATATATATATATATATATAGGGGGGGGGGATTTTGATTAATCTTAAAGGGCATTTAAGTAAAATGCATATTTTCATATAAAACCCTACCCTTGTCTTTAGCCTATTCCTAAATCCTAAAGCGGAAAAGTAGAACTTAAAGAAAAATTGATTGAGAAGTTGAGAAAATTTTGATGTGCAAGTAGAACTTATAAGAAAATTGAAACCGATCAAACCAAACCAAACCGAATTGAATCGGGTGTTTGGTTTAAGAGTTGGACGGTTTGGTTTGGTTTGAAAATCTAAAAACCGATTAAGACCGGTTTCGTTTGTGGTTTTGGCCCAAAACCAACCAAATCGAACTGAATACACCCCTAATTGGAATAAACAACAGTGGAACTGTCATGGTATCAGTACTTGAAAATAAAAGTTTACATGCTGAAATGATTACGGGTTTTTAATTTTTAATATATATATATATATATATATATATATATATTATATGAAAAACCAAGTTTGAAAATTCTTTTATCGATGGTTTTGAAAATTGTTTTGAAAGTTTGTGGGAGTCTTCACTGAAAACCCTCAGGTGACAACTCCTCCACTAGGGATCACCTAAGGATTAAAGGCTTGTTGCATACGCTAAATGCAATCGTGCTCCCTACGAAAGTAGCTCTTATTTTCTTAGAATAGTTTGTACATTATTAGAATAATTTGCTTTTGAGTTATAGTTTTAAAGCTATCTTTGCTCGAGGACTAGCAAAGTTGAGCTTTGGGGGTGTGATCGGACTGAAAAGTTGTATAAATTATCCCCGAATCTCGACTTCGACTTTGTTAACCCTCATTTAACTACTAATGTGCGCTTTTAGTTCATGTTGTGTTGCAACAAGTGTAAAATGGGTTGAACGTAAAAAGAGTTAAAAGAGCAAGAGTTATGAAGAAACTCAAGCAAGCGATAATAATCCAAGGATATGCAGCTGAAAGGAGTGCTTTCAAAGGTCAAATGGACCGATGGAAATTGCAAATTCGACCGGTCAAAATAACGCAGCAGAGAAAGGACTCAACCAACTGGTTACAACGCTGGAAGCTTCAGGAAATTAAAGATGAGACCGGTCAGGACTCAACCGACCGGTCGAAACTGCAAGAAGCAGAATGGAAAATACTCAGAGGAATTACTCGACTAGTCACACCTGGCTCAATCAGTCTGAAAAATAATGAAAACTAAAGCTCTGCGGATCATCTTCTACCTGGAGAAGGAGTCTAAAGTCGACTGGTCGGGTCTCCAATCCTAACCGGTCACAACAGAGTTTCTAAGCGAAAATCAAGGTCAGCACAATTGTGGATATCTTCTAACTCCGAGATATTCTCCGGGAATCTCTTCCAACAGATGGGATAACTCCAAATCGAGCAGAATCCTTTCTAGAATCATCTTTCTTGGAGGATTTTTTGAATCTAAAGATTACTTGTCGTGTACAATGTTCTAGGGTCTTGTAAATCTATAAATAAGGACCTTACGGTTAGGTTTTAGGGGACTCACACACCGGAACTTTTCTAGGGGGCTCTGACGTGCGTTTCAGTAGATTAGGAAAGGGATTGTCTAGAATGGAGAGAGATTGATTGTGATCATCGATCAGAGCCTGATTCAACAATGATGGTCTCTAAATTGATGCATGCGTAAAGCTTCGGTCAGGAATCTCTTGTAAATTTTGGATAAGTATCTAATAAAATTCTGTCTCTTTCTTTTATTTTGAATTCTGTTTTAATGGTACGATTGCATGATGGAGGTTCTAAGAGTCATCGAGAACGAGCGATTGTAATGGTTTAGTTCGATTTAATCTACTCTTATTGGCCTGGTAGGGCTTAGGAACTAGATTAGATAGGATACTCGCCGACAGGCTATGACCTTGTAGGCCAGTCTTAGATGGTTACGTGCAATGATGCTTAACGATTAGATTTATCTAACTCTTGATTAGATCCTTGTAATTCATAAACGACGCAATTGAGCTTGTAGCCAGGAGTTGGGGTACCTGGGATTCATTCTAGGAAAGTAGTAGGTTTTATTGTGTACTGATATGAAATCTAAGAGAGATTCTTGACTGCCTTCTCTTTTCCTATTTCCAACTATTTAGGTTTCTTTTATTTATTTGAATTTAAGAAATCTAATGATTATAAAATATTCCATAAAATAGAAATTAAATAAGAGATAAACGACAAAACTTTGTGGTTCGACACCGTTGCACTTGCCCTTGTACATTAGTACTTGTGCACTTGCAAGGTCATATTTTAAGACGATCATTTTTCACTTCCACATTTCTATCCATTGAGGAGCAGCGCCTTAGTGCATTAGAGGCGGGGCAGTCAGAGATTCATGTCGAGCTCGCCTCTATGAGGGGACTCCTGGCCGATGTGATGAGGGGGTCTCTAGTTTACTTTTGAGGGGTTGTCCGAGTGGGTCTTCCCATGATGACAAACCTGCCCCTCCACCCCCCCCCCACACACACACACACCACCGTCTAGTGAGCACTTTGTAGAGGAGCGTGCAACTCTATGAATTATGCTCTGTCTTAACCTATTACAAGCGCACAACGAAAATTTGTAGCGCTAGTATAGGATCGTTCCCACGAGGAAGGTCGAAAATCTAGAAACTTTTATTTGCCTTTAAAAAAATAAAGAATAGTTTAATTCAACTAAAGTGCAGAAATTTTTTTTAAATCTTCTACCTTCCAGATTCTGATCATGAATCGGTCTCCTTCAGTTCTCGGATATCTACGAAAATTAAAATTCCGTTACACTATATCTAAGTCTTCTAGATCTTAGGCGTCAATTAAAATATGGAATTCTTTCAATGTAGAGGGCGTCAATTAAAAACTAGAAGTCTGTATATGAAAAAGAAAATATTATTACACTAATCTTTCAAATTCTCAACTTTAATCGTCAATTAAAATCAAGAACTTTCAGATGTTTACAAAACAATAAACTAAAGCAGGAAATTGCAAAATAATAACTCTAAACTAATTTGTTCTTCGTCCTCCCAATCCCAGTCGTCAATTGTTATCGAGACTTCTCATAAACAAAACGACACTACTTTTGATCTTTAGGAATCCCAACCTCATGTGTCAATTGTTGCTGAGAAACCTTAGATGATTATTCTGGGTGCCGAGCCCTCTTATTTATAGTTCATAACGGGTCGGTTTACATTATTCAAATTCTAATAAAAGTAAACTACTAAAACTAAAGTTTCCTAAAATTACAAAACTTCTTCCTTGCTTTCAATAGTAGATGCGCACAAGACTCTTTCCTCAATTTCAGCAGCAGAGATCTTCGGGATTTTTCTTCGCCATTATTCTCAGATCCGTAGGGTGCAAGACTTCTAATTTAAGAGTTCTTTCTATTATGTACATGGCGGTGCAACTCTTCACGTGATCTTCAACAGCAGTAAGAGCTTTATAGTTACAAAATCGTAAACACGATTTCATTCTATCTTTCAATACGATTCCTTGCATTTCTCTCTCAATCGATCGTATCCACAACACGTTCTCTCCACTCTTGAGCTTCCTTCTGTAGAATCGTAACTACGATTCTTCTTCTTTCTTTTACTTCGCTCTCTCGAGATTACGATTGGGATTGTATTCACATGCAATCTTCTTTTTACTGCTTTTTGAGTTCATTTTGGCAAAGATTAACATTTTATCTTTTCTGTTTACTATTCTAAATATTTGCACATCATCACATCATTAGTAGCAAACTAGGGTCTAGCATCACTAAATTAAGGGTGATAAAATGATAAATTTTATGACTAATTGTACCCCCAAACTTGAGTTTTGCTAGTCCCTAGCAAACAAGGAAAGATAAACTAATCTAACTACAAATTTAAATGTCACTTTCGTAGGGAGCACGATTGCATTTAGCATATGCAACGTGCCTTTAAACCCCTAAGTGATCCCTAGTGGAGGAGTTGTGTCTCTTAAAGGTTTCCAATAAAATTACCTACAAGCTTCAAAATATTTTTGAATTTTTCAAATTTTTGAAAAGAAAGAGATTTTCTAAAGTACTTTTAGTACACCAGTCAATCAACACACGGTTTCTACTATTTTCAAAAATATGATTCCTTCAGCCATAACTTCCCATCCTAGCAGTTATCCTTTATTAGGAACTCAACAATTTCAATTCATATCCAGCGTGGAGTGTGTACGTACTAATGAAAGAATCCATTAATTATAAAATTTTCTAAATTGCAGATTTAGAAAATATTTTCATCTAAACTCTCACTATTGGCATACTCTAAAAAAGAATATCGAAATTTTTGGTCTCACAATAATGTATCAAGAATAATTTCAAGGATATAGGACAAAAATATAAATCTCATGGAAAAAGATTACCAATTCTATTTTAAATGCTTTCTAATTCTCTATAATATTTATTATACACATCTCTACTAAGCTCATATAGTTGCAAATCATGAATCAAAAAAGTCTTTATTCGGCTTGTAATGGGACTATGGGTTAAAGGTTCCAAAGAAAGGTAGAAAGGATTCAAAAGTTCTGAGAATTCAGTTTATCTCTCACCTATTATTCTTCATGCTTTTCTTCTTTTTTTTGTGCTTAAATAAGTATCCAAAAAGTTTAGATAACTTCTTCTCATATACAATTTTTTTTCTTTTATAGTAAATCCTTTTTTTTCCTTTTTTCAGCATACCTCTTGAAATTTTTCTCAATTTTGAAAGCTTCTTTGTTTCTCTTCTTCATTACTTTTTCTCTTATCCCATATTTCCAGAATTTTTATTTCTTTCTCAGTTGTACCCTTTCTCAACATTTCCCTTATATGTTTTTACATGGTGCTTCCACTCTCATTTTTCTCCCTTTATTCTAAATTCTCATAATTACAAAGGTTAAAGACTGAAAGCTTTGGATAGTACATATGGTTGAGGGTTTATAAAATTTTGGTATAAAAAAATTCAATTAAGGCTCGAACATGGGTTCAAGGGATAGATTTTTTTGGGATTTTGGCTTTTTGGCTCAAACGAGTTTAAAAGGCCTTTAATCATTTTTAGATTTACTAGCAAGAATGTCATATTGTTTCGATGCATATAATAAATAGTTATAGAAAAATAGTTAGCAAAATTGTAGAATATTTGATTCAAATAAAACAACAATATGAGATTTCATTAAAAACAGTCATGAAGTTCAAGAAAATTTTGGAATTCAAATAGAATAACAATTTCTCTCAGAGAAAGGAAATAAGTCCAAATGCTCACTGGGTATATGATTCTGAAACTATAATCTAAATTCTACAATTTAAAGCAAAGTATAGTTTCAAACATTCTGTTATGATACAGTGTACAAAAGGAACTAAACATGAATTGTAACTGCTTCTATTATTTGATGTTTGAACTTCTACTAAGATGATGGTAAAGCCTATGGAATCGTATTTTATCTAATCGTTACTCGCATGTATGGATTAACTAAAACAAATAATAAAATAATCCTAAAAATCTAAAAATAAAATCCTAGAATAAAACTAAGATTACAAAAAATGCAATTTCTTTTTTATTTTATTTTTATACACAGAGTAAGCAAAAATATTATGCACACGGTGTGTACCCCCAAACTTAAATAAGACAATGGCCTCATTGTTCATAGAATAGGGATGCCAAAAAAATTTATATCATGGTGCTAACAGTACGGGGTTCAAAATTTGCAAAAAAAATAAAACAAATACTATAGATTTCAGTGACCTTGATGTACAGAACAGAACACGTGAATCAGTCCTTTGACACAATCACAAATACTATAAAAAAAAAATTTAATTAAATGGCCAACAAAAAATCAGGGTCTTTATGAATCAATATAAAAAGCTCATAACCAGGAGACTCAAACGAGAGCAAAGTACACTGTAGATTCAGTTAGTGAGTAACCTAAATTGTTATGAGATCACAAAAATCACGAGAATCAGGGTGATCATAATTTTGATAAAAGTCGAGCAATTAAGGCCCCGTTTGATAGCAATGAAACTCCAAAGAGGAAATGAAATCAATTTCTTAGTTGATTTCCTGATAAATGATTTCCTCTAGAAATAAATTTTCTACTATTCGACTAGTGTGTTTGAGAAATGACTTTCATTCGAAATTGATTTCTCTTGTTTGATTAGTATCTTTAAAAATGAATTTGAAAATGAGTTCTAAAGTTTGGATCATATATTTTCTACTTTTATGAAAGTAGAAAATAGTTTGAACAAATACTTAGTGAGAAAAGAAGAAAAAAATTTATTTAGTAAAATACGTAACTTATCACTTCGTGTTGCACTAGTCATAGATTGACTTATTATTATTATTATTAAAATCATAATTAAAGTCAAATATTAACTAATAATTTTTTAAATAATATTTTATTACTTTAAAATTAATACCATAGTAATCATTATTTATTACCAAGTTACATAAGTTAGAGTTTCAAAAGTCAAACTCAAATAAAAAGTCAAACTTTGACTAAACTTAAAATTTTGATCAATAAAAATATGTAAAATTAAATAACAAAGTTGTAAATGTTAGTATCTAATGTAAGTTTACATGTTGAATTGAAATTAAATATTTTTAAAAGTCAAACTTTGACCAAATTTTCAACTTTGACAAAGAGAAAATTTTGCAATGTACCAACAAGTTAGAAAAGTCCAATTGCAAATCAACATAACAGTATTCATATAGAACGTTAGGTAACACTAGTCAAAATTTGATCAAATATCCACTTTTAATAAAAGTCAAACTTTAACCAAATGTAAAACTTTGATTAATAAAAAATTTTCAGACTAAAGTACAAAGTTACATAGTAAATCCTAGTATGTACCATAATGTTACAAGTTGAAAGAAAATTCAATTTTTTAAAAAGTCAAACTTTGACCAATAAAAAATTTGGCTATCTACCGCCAACCTATAAATTAATATAACAATATTCGTATTCATCGCTAGGTTACACTGGTAAAAAATTTGACCAAATATCAACTTTTCAAAAAGTCAAACTTTGATCAAATGCCAAAAAAAATAAAATAAAATTTGGTAATGTACTACAAAGTAATAAATTAAAAAATGATAATCTCATTGGGGCTACAGAAGTTCGAAAAAATCAAACTATATTATAAAGTCAAAGTTTGATATTCAAATATCAAACTTTGACTGATAAAAATTTACATTACCAAAATATAAATAACAACAGTAATAATCCATATCTACTATCAAGATACACTTCTCAAATTTTGACTAAAATCAAAATTTGAATAAAAGTCAAACTTTGATCAATAAAAATGAGGCAATGTATTTTTAAGGTACAAATTAAAATAATGATAGATATTTTTAATTATAATATTCCACTAATTAAAATTTATAACATTTTATAGAAAATCAAATTTTAATCTAAAGTCAAACTTTGACCAAGAAAAAATTGCACTGATATAATATAAATTAATGTAAAAGTAGACTCTAACTATAAGCAGGTTTCAAGTTTAAATAAAAATAAATTTTGTGTAAAAGTCAATGTTTGACTAAAAGTCAAAGCTTGACTAAAGGTCAAACTATTGACTAATACAATTGAGAATCTAGTATCAAATTATACATCAACACGACAATATCCTTTTTTCGCTATCATATTATGGGAGTCAAAGTTTAATAAAAAGTAAAATTTTAATTAAAAGTCAAAGTTTGACTTTAAAGTCAAATTTTGATAATATATTACTAACTTACAACTTACTGTCATGTTTAAGTAGTCAAAGTTTGATCAAAAGTCAAAACTTTATATAGCTTATAAATCCAGTTAAAGTTTGATTAAAATCCAAACTTTAACCAAAGTCCAATATTAGCTGAGAAGAGTATGATGTAGATAACGTAGTAGTTATAGTGATCGTGTTGGTATGATGGTCATAGAAATGGAAGTTACTTTTTAAAAGTTAAAAAATAATTTTTTTTGCTTTTAGGTGTTTTACAAGTAACTTTAGATTTGAAATGACAAAAAATTATTATTTTTTTAGTGGGAAGCTCAATTTCAGCCAATGATCAAAATTTCGGATAAAATTTCAGCTTCAGACTTGACTGAAAACGAAAATTTGAACCGAAATTTCAGCCGAAAACCAAAAATTTGGCCGAAATTTCGGTCCAAATTATCGTTTTGTTGGGAACCGAAACCGAAATTTTGATCCTTGATTTCAACTACTTAAAAGGTTGAAATGATTTCCTCCTAAAATGATTTAATGTATGGAAATTCAATTTCCATGCAAGCCGATTTAATTTCATTTCCATCTCCTTACATAACTATCAAACAGCAATAATTTGAAACTAAATTTCATTTCCACATATGAAATTACATTTCCATATTACCAAAAAGGCCTAAATTCAAATTCTTTTTTGATAAACACTAAATCCTATTTTAAGCATAAATCCAGACACTATTTTGGATTCATATAATTAGCAAAGATACAAAAGATAGAGGTCCCTCAGTCCTCATATTTCTATCCATCAGATGAATATGTGTAGCGTGATCTTGACCGTCCAATTACTGTACAGTATATCACCCTCTGTAAGGGTGGATTTACGGTTTGGGGTTTCTTGAACCATTCTTGAACACACATTGTTGACGACCGTTGTTCATATTGCCAGTACAAAGATAATGATTAAATGGACGGTCAAAATTTAGATACTATTACTCTGGTTCATGGGAATACTGTCAGCTTTGCTGATTCTTAGCCCCATCATATAAAAAATCTACGGCACTTAAATTTAGTAAAGTAGTTGAAATCTTGAAAAGTCTCAAAATCCTAATCACCAGTTTAGGTTTAAAAAGAAAAACAAATTAAAGTTTTCCAATTTTTCATAAATTCTCCGGTAGTAAAAATGATTTCATAAAAAAAAGAGAAATATCAAAGAAAAAAAATATAAATGGAAAAAAGACGAAAATCACCTCACGAATATTTAATTTTTCGTTGTCTCTCTTCAAATTCCCAGATGATGAACTCTCTCCTCTGTTTGCAAGAGACTTAACAGAAAGAAAAATAAAAAATAAAAACAAGAAAAATGAAAACCATTCAAATTTATACTACAAATTAAACCGATAATGTAATTGATTTATTGAAAATAAATAGCAGACTTGCAGTATTAAAACATCGGTTTCCAAAGAATTCGGAAAAAAAAAATTAATACAAAAAACATATCAAGTGAATCGGCGATTCTTACCTTCAAGTTGCCGGCTTTTTAGGGAAGACGAAGAGTGAACTTTAAAATTTGGGGAAGACGGAGAGTGAACTTTAAAAAGAAAGCGAAAATGGCGGGAAAGGATGCGCTATGAATATGACTTGAAATGACGAAAATACCCTTAGTATGAGACTGGAAAATGACGAAAATGCCCGTTAATATGAGACAATTTTGCTGCTTTGGGACTATGGGAAAACATCTGCTTTTGACTAATATAAGGAAAATTTACCAAATCGACCCTGTCAGATGTACCTTTTACTGCAGAGACCCTATAATTTCACTTTTACCCAAATCGACCAGCTGGAAGCCTAGCTGACCCTAAGAATAGCAAAAAGTCCAAATTACCCCCTTTTTTTAACGCACAAAAACATCATCTTCTTCCTCATTTTAATCTGCTACAATTTATAAAAATCAGAGGTGACGAAGGTGACGATGCCTTCTCCTCAATTCAATCTATTCCGATTTGTTATTTGGATCGATCAAAATATACCTTTGTAAGGCGATATCGCCTTTTAAAAAAAAATAATAATAAATAAATTTAAACAGTCGATACCGACTCTTAACACAGTCGATGCCGACTCTTAAAATAGTCGATGTCGACTGTAAAAAAATAAAAATTATACAGTCGATGGCTACTGTAAAAAAAAAAAAAAAAAAAAAAAAAAAAAAAATTTATACAGTCGGCATCGACTGTATAAAAAAAATAAATTATTATTATTATTATTTTATATATATATTTCATCATTTGTGTATCGATCGCCATCATTGTATAATTTTTACGGTCGATGTACATGTACACAATCAATGGCGATTGTGTATACAGTCGCCATCGACTGTATAATAAAAAAAAATAATAATAATAAATATATATATATATATATATATATTTACAGTCGGCATCAACTGTGTATACAGTCGCCATCGACTGTATAATATATATATATATTTTTCTGATCGGCATCATTTGTGTACTGTCGATAAATATTGTATAAAAAAAATTTATTTTTATTTTTTAACGATCGATCGCTTATACAATCGATGGTATTTGTATATCTGATCATATTATTGTATAAATATTTTTTTTTTTTTTACGTATTTATACAATCGATGCTACGTGTATACGATGCGCCATCGATTGTAATAACGATCGATGTTGATTTATTAAAACAGTTGACACCGACTGTGTTAAGAGTCGTCATCGACTATTTTTAGAGTCGGCATCGACTGTGTTAAGAGCCGGCATCGACTGTTTAAATTATTATTATTATTATTATTATTATTATTATTATTATTATTATTATTATTATTATTATTTTAAGAGGCGATATCGCCTTACAAAGGTGTACTGGGTCGATCCAAATAGCAGATTGGAATAGATTGGATTGAGGATAAGGCGTCGTCACCTTCGTCACCTCTGATTTTTAGAAACTGTAGCAGACTAAAATAAGGAAGAAGATGATGCTTTTGCTCGTTAAAGAAAGGGGGTAATTTAGACTTTTTACTGTTCTTAGGGTCGGGTAGGCTTCCAGCTGGTTGATTTAGGTAAAGGTAAAACTATAAGATCTCTGCAGTAAAAGGTACATCTGACAGGGTCGGTTGGGTAAATTCCCCTAATATAACTCTGCCTTTTTCAAATTGACAACGATCCAAGCGTAGTATTTAAGCTACATTGAAAGGACAAATTTGTCCGTGTTCGAAATCTTTTGCATGTAACGCACGACTTATCATCAGGTACAAACCGTATCTAGTAAACACCATTTGGAGTAGGAATCAGGTGGTTATTGAGGCACTACGGATGGTGTTTAATGTAGAAAATTAACATGTACATTGGACGGATCCCCCAGTACTCTATAGGATGACCCGTGCGCCCAGTGTCTAGATCACATGTCACGTGGTATGATCAATCAAAAAGAAATCCCGTTTTGGGTGATCAGTCATGAGACATTGACTTTAAAAATATGTATTTATTTTTTTACCATATTGCCCTCTGATTGATGGGTCAAAGATAAGGTAATACCTCAAAACTTTGGTGCATTACTTTTCACCAACTTTGAACACATTTTGCACGGTGGAAAAGTCATAAAAAAATATTTTTTGAAAATGGGATTTGATCGACTTTCCCTTAAGTTACTATAGTTATATTCTTTTTGAGTTTTTAAATTTTTTTTCTTCGATTTTTTAATCCTACATAATCGATTTTCATTTTTTGCCATCCAAAACTGAAATTGAACAAAGTTGTGTTGTTCAGTTTTGGTTTCAAGTCGGTTTGGGATTGATTGGGTTTGCCCGATTTTAAGGTGGGGTTTGTGTAACGACCCTGATTTTTAAATCTTAACTTTGTGATGTTAGATGAGTTTTACAAGAACTGCCGTGATTTATTTTTTTGCCGTCAAGTTCGAGAAGGAAGAAGTAGGTGAAATCGTGGACAGGCCATCGCGCAGACGCCGATCTTTATCGCCCTAATCACCGTCGATCTGCCAAACATATTTCAAGAGGTGAGTATCCGTCAATCCATCTTGTCCCTCTCAGATCCCGTCGTATAGGATATGTTCGATCGCGTATTGACGGGTTAAATAAATGAACCCGTATATTTTATCATATACATTAATATATTAGATAATGAATGGGTAACCCCTAGCCATAGATTATAATTAATTTGTTTTCCTATTTTCTGTGATAGATTTTATTTTAATTATTTTTATTTCTTGTAGATCTATTTCATAACCCTATTAATTATGTTCTTCCTTGCTTGGAATCAATTAGTAAACTTGGATAAAAGGTATGCTTTGTGCTTTTATTCTATTATTTATCGATCCATCGATCGATTATAGATAGAGAGCATATATGAACCAATATGAATGAAGTTTAGAATAATGATAAAGTGTAATTGGCCAAAAGTGAGGAAGAATAAGCTTTAAAATATTAACTTAAGTACATTATAAGTGGGCACGGGATAGCTTATAAAACTTATAAATTAAAATATAAATAAAGTTCTATTGAGATTTTATGTCTTAATTACTTCTATACTCAAAGTTGCACAAATAAACAATGCAATCATCCCATATTCATGATAGGTCTTGAGCCGAAGGTCATGCAAGATTGTTATTCTCGCATTGGAAGATCCTCTCACCATACATCTCAAACTAATTATTTTTTATCTATACCTTCGTTATTATATTAGAGGAACAAAACATACAAAGAAAATATAAGCCCCCAAAACCCCAGTCAAAAGCCCTATTATGGATAATTTTTTGAAAAAATAAAATAAATTTACAACTCTACCATTAAGAATGATTTGTTCCCTACAACCCCTGCCTTGACCAACTAATTGGCCCTTAAATCCTATTCCATACGAACATAAGAGTAACACCTATTCTCCACGTTTTGGAGCAACACTGATACCCGCTGATCGAACTTGAGCTTTGCCTTTTTTTTGAACGAAGAGGTAATTCAATCGATTGATTATGATATTATTTCTATTATACTACACTTCTATATATTATATTATATAAATATAAATAATAATAATAATAATAATGGCCGTAGATTCATTGTATAAAAAGTAATAAAGTATAATATATTATATAATTATTATATGTTATATAAGACAAACAACACTCAAGTAATTCATTAATAAATAAAATGATATAACTTAATAAATTAGATAAATCCTAATGGATTGGTTCCACTGTCCCTTACTTGGCTCTTCTTAATATGGATCCTTCGACCATTTTATATTGATCGATCGATTCTTTACAGAACCGATCCATCTAATGTTGGATCGTGATTCATTTGATGTTGGATTGTGATCCATCTATTGGTTCATGACCTATCTGATGTTGGGCCTTGACCCATTTGATGTTGGACCGTGACCCATCAGGTGTTGGTTTGTGACCCATTTGGTGTTGGTTCGTGACCCATCTAGTGTTAGTCTATGATCCATCTAATATTGACTCATGACCCATCTAATGTTGAACCATGACCCATCTGATATTGGTTCGTGACCCTTCTGATATTGAACCATAACCCATATAGTACTGTCGGACACTTGTGAGTATATTACAATCGATCACAGTAATGCACTTGAGTGTCTGAACGACACTTTTAGATATGGGTGGTTAATATAAATATAATAAAGTATTATATAACTATTAATATAATGTTATTATATTGCTATGTGTAACAAAAATACTTAATTACTTTTTTATTATTTTAATAAAACCCATTATATAATTTTAATATAATGTTATTATATTGCTATATGAAACAAAGATACTAATTACTTTCTTATTCTATTAATAAAACTTACTATATATATGTATAGTGATATTTTACCTACCAAATTCTATTCGGGCAGTGGGTTGGTCTCCTGTCATGAATCTGTTTGTTTCTTTTTAATTTGATCGATCTGTACCTAAATTTAAATAGCTTATATAATGTAATTAAAATAAATTAATTGATTCCAAGACCAATTAACTAATTATCGTTCGAACAAATGACTTGATTTTATATTAAAATTCTATTATTGCACGACCAAAAATTTAGTGCACATTAATTACTTGCACTTTTCGATCGATGGTCGTGATCCACCTAATTTAAGAATTATTACACATTTTAAATTTGAGCATTTAATTATAATATATTATATTTATATCACTTTATCGCTTCAACGCGATCACTTCGATACCTCGTGAAAATCAAACTCTAATATTTAAGTTATCAAAAACACACAATTATTTCCTACTCTATATTTATTGATATGCTATGTAAATAAATATATGTATAAATATGACGATAATCTGAATGAAAATCTTTTTATACGTGTGATGATTTTGTATTTTCATTTTAATTATGATGCGAGTAAAGGACATGTTAGGTCATATGACGCAAGTGTATAAGATCACGCCTACGCTTAGACGTGATGATTCACTGAGATGGTATCGAAATGAGGAATACATCGTATTCACATGTCTTACAACTTATAGTGGAATGAGACCCATGACGAGTTGGATGAGTGCGAATTTAGTGTAACCTTGTATACGGTGACATATACGATAACCCTATCACCATGAGTTTTAATACGAGAGGATAAGATATGAGATAAGATACGAGAATCGAGCTTTGAGACTTAACTGTGGTGAGATTTCTTTTATGGTTATGTGAAACTCGAAATATTGGCGTCCATGTACGGATGTAATCCTCCCACTATAGCTTATCTTAAAATTAAGTGTATAAGTATGATAAGATATGAGTAGGAGATAAGATAAGTTATGATACGAGTACATTAATAAACACCGTTGTGAAGGCCAGCAAAAGATAAATAATTTAAGTATCTGTATGTGTCGTTCCTTGCGTAGTCACTATAAGGGCAACGTCTTTCAGTTAAAATAGGTCTCTGGGAGAGATTATGAGTATGAGTATATTTATGAGTTACTTTGGCCATTATGTCTTTTCATTGGTTGGATGGAGGAGTATGAGTATGACACGAGAACGTTATGTTATGGTGGTGTGATACTATGGTGACCCTCACATGGTAGTTCGAGTAGCGACTCTGGCACAGATAGTTTAGGATTTTATGAGTATGTTAATTACGCACATATTACGTTCATGCGATGTACAGACGTATGTGCGAGAATAAAGAAAGAATATATGATATGAGATATGATAAGATACGTTAGAATATGAGTATCTAGATCATGGTCCTGTATTAATTATTAGGATATGAGTTTACGATATGTACTTGATTCTGTTATGCTCTTCTGATTTCTTGAGATATTATGTTTATCACTCACTTGATGCTTCCACAATGCACTTGAGTAGAATGTGGTGGATTGATGGTGTATCTATTGAGTTTACGTGACTGAGTAAACTCATTCTACGATAATCTAACAATTGTAGGTGACTATCTTGATGGAGTGGATGTTAGTTTCTTTGATCCGATTAATGCTGAGTACGTCGACCCGATGGATATTGATTACCAGGAGCCTTGGGAGGGTAACGTTGCCGATTATCAGGAGGACCACAGTATTGATTTTGATTTGAGCATCGGATGGTGATATCTGTAAACTCGGTAATTAGTTGATTTTATATTTTATTATTGACACTATGATTTTCTTTTATCGGATTTGTCTCCGACCTTGATTACATTTTATTTGTGGACCTATTGCATTTTATTGTATTTATTCGATATTTATGATTCTCTTATATTCTACCTTTTTATATTGGCTTTCACGGATTTCGTAGAATCAGATATACGCAAGAACTCTGATTAAGTGTATATCCGCTTAGCATATTCGGGACATGTACTGATCATAGTTAAAAATTCTAAGCCCTCGGGATGAGATAAAATATCGAGTTATAATAGTTTGGATTTAATGTCAAAACTTGCACCCATAGCCCTACATACACGTACACCCCACCCAATTGTCAAAGTTTGTAATTTCGTGTCAGGTATCCAATGATCTTTGGTGAAAGCTAGGCGCCAATGATTTACTAATCCAACATGTTGACAAGGTACTAAACTGCTATAACGAACGATAAAACAGGTTGATCGGATGGTAACAATTTATGTGGATTTGATGTGGACCGCTGCCCATTCACTCTATAACCATCCACAGATTTGTGTAGGTTTGTGTTGGACGGCAGATTTATTCTCTTCTAGGTTTGCCGTAGCTCTTGGCCTTTTGGAAAAGAAGCTCTATGGTTTTTTATTCCTAAAAGCGGTTTGTAGATTTTTTACAACCGAAACTGGTCCAATAGGAAGGTTTTGAGGAAAGTAACACTCCTGACCTAACATTTAAATTTGGTGTGTAAATGATTTTACACCATTAAAATGTCATTTTTTTATCTCCCACTAATTTATCATTATATCATGCAGCACATATTTATGAGCATTCAAAATTGCTCAAGTGGTAATCTATGATTGAAATATGTCTCAGCCAAATAAAATATGTCGATAAGTGGATGTGAATCATCCGATTGATGAACTTTAATATCAGCCATTAAAACTTAAAACAATCATTGATGTTATAGTTCACAGACTAAATAATTTTAATCTATGATCTATCACTTTGACGCTTCAGATCACCCACATCTTAAATCATTGATGATTTAAAATCATTTAAACACCATTTTCGTGTTTAAAAGATGGTCAAAAGAATTTTCTTATCTGTTTCTGAAACGAGGTGATGAATAGTTCCGATTAGGAAATGTTGAGGAGTCTATTTGATTCTTGATGTAAAAAGCAACTAAACGGAGAAGCTTGGAGGCCCCGTTCATGTCTTAAGTTGTTTGGGTCTCTCTACTTTCCATCATATTCCCCCGACATCTTGAAAAGCATGTAGTTAGTCCTACTCTTTTTATCCGTCTTTATCTCACTCTGAAGAGGACAATGCTACATGGAAGATGGGAAACGGCAGACCATTCAACAGATGCTGATGCGGCGTGATGTAAATGCAGTCAGTCCCAACAATGCATGTCGGGGCAGCCACTTATATCACGCCACTTTTTGCATCTGTTGAATGGTTTATCGTTTCCCATCCTTTCATTATAATTTTCCCTCTTAATAAGGGGGTTAGCATGGGACAGGCAGCCCATTAGAGATGTCGAAGAGTCAACTCCATCAAAGGAACGTAGGGTTGCTAGGAAGGGTTAGAAGATCTGACTATGGATTTAATCATGTCACGACACATTTTGGGTGTGGACTTGAATCGATAATTAACACCGGGGAAGCAACTTAAGTCCAGAAGTGGATAATATCGTGGTGTGTGGGTTTGGATCGTCACAGAATATTATTGGGGCCGATCGACGGCTCTTCTATAAGATATAAAGTGAGTGGATTGTAATAGTCTCTCATCGGATAGAAACATATCCAAAGCCTGTGGTTATAAGGTGTATGCAAACCTTACATGTCACGACACTTAATTAAGCTTAGAACCAAACAATATCATGGGCTACATGGTGTATATAGGCCTTACCGTCGTCAATGCAAGTTCTCGATCGAGCAATTGGTGGTGTGTATGCGTTGATATGGTTCATGTGTTACGTGTGGAATTACACTTTTTAATAATATATTAAAATATGTTTCATGTGTCACTATCAAGGATCAATATTTCGGTCAAAATGATTGAAATTTTGGTCGAAATTATCGGTTTCGGTCCCCACTGAAACGATAATATGGGATCAAAATTTTGGTCATTTTTGTATGGGGCTCAAATTTTCGGCTGAAATTTCAGCCAAAATTTCGGATTTCGGTTTCGGTCATGCCCGAAATCGAAATTTAACCCGAAGTTTTGATCCTTAGTCACTATTGTCATGTTGTGAACTCAAATATTTTAAATTGTTCGCGTATTAATTAATTGATATATAGTTATATATGGATTAAAAAGTGTCAAAAGAAATTAAGAAAGAAATAATATCTAATTAATTTATATATATATATATATATATATATATATATATATATATATATATATATATATATATATATATATATATATATATAAAATAAAATAAAAGAGGCTCAAGCTTGGAGAGTACCTATCAAATATTTATAACGAGTTATTTTGATCACTACGGTACAGTTTGTATGCACTACGGTACAGTTAGTATCAAGTGCAAAAGGGTTACGCATGTATTGCAAATGTTTATAAAATATTATTTATGTTGCCAAACAATAATAAATTAAGGGAAATTTTCTAAACCGACCCTGTCAAATACACTTTTTCCGTCAAAGATCCTATAGTTTCACCTTTCACCAAACCAATCAATTTTAAGCCGAGCCAGTTTCAGCTAGCACAAAAAGTCTCAAATACCCCTTTTTATACTTTTTATCGTTCTACATAGTTTAAAATTTTAAAAATTGCACTTTTTTAAATTTACGCGATGAGAAGCAAAATCTATGTCGTCTGATTTGAAGACCACAATATAAAGATCGATAGTGCCAAAGATTGCACGAAAAAAGGCGATATCGAATCTTTAACAAAAAAAAGAAAAAAGAAACGACTTGTTTACAGTCGTTTTTTTTTTATAAGTTAAAGAGGCGATATCGCCTTTTTTTCTATGCCAATCTTTGGCACCATCGATCTTTATATTGTGGCCTTCAAATCAGATGGCATAGATGTTGCTTCACACTACAAATCTGTGGAGCTTTACCGGCGGTTAAAAACTGCCGGTACCAACACTTGCGGGATGTTCAAACTGCCGAGAAAGTCGGTGTCGGTGAATGTATCGCGACAGTTTTGCCGACGGTTTATAACCGCTGGTGCTTATTCTCAATATACCTTTGCCGGCAGTTTAAAACTATCACAAAAAATTATATACCTTTGTCGACAAACCGCCGCAAACAATTATAGCTAACTATCACATTCCCGGCAGTTCAAAACCGCCGGCAATAATTATGTCGGCAAAAACAAACTTTTTTGTAGTGTCACATCGCGTAAATATTTAAACTATGTAGAACGATAAAAATATAAGAAGTGGTATTTGAGACTTTTCCTACTAGATGGAACTAACTTAGCTTGGAGCTGTTCGGTTAGGTGAAAAGTGAAAATATAGGGTCTCTTATGGAAAAGGTGTATCTGACATAATCGATCCGAAAATTTCCCATAAATCAATAGGCTTACCAAATGTATAAAAAAGTAAATTACATAGAGGTACTCATTTGGATCACACTCTATTTATCATTAATTATTTATTTCAAGTGTTTCATGTGTATGGTCCTCTTTTTCACACATATTTAGCCTAAAAATCACACATATTAGAGTAGTTAGCTTAAAAATATCATATATTAGAGTATTAGAGTCATCCAATTAGAGTGCTTAAATATTTGATTATTAAAAAAATCGTGCACAATCGGTCTAAATTAGAGTGTATAGATGGGATGACTCAAATCTTTCAATGACTGTTTTATAGATGGGAGTACTTTCCAATATGAGTTACGACCTTGATGGCTTGGATTGCTCAAAAGGTGTTTATAAGGTGACATAAAATGAAATTACTAATTATCTACCCATTAACTCTATGTTACACAAATTAAAGAAAATTTGTATGTGCACTAATTAATGAAATTGCTGCGGACACACAAGCTAATATTATGGGCACCAATGTTTGTAAAAAATTGGACCGGACTGGCCGATTCGACTGGAATTGGTCGAATAGTCCGGTTTGAGCATAAAACGAACTTATATTATAACTTATATTTTTTTCATTATTTGTTTTTTTTAAAAAGTGGGTATTCATACTCAAAGTCAGCACTTTATTAGAGAAAACACCAAACCAACGAGTTGAAGCATTTTTCTTAAGGTAGAGTGCTAGATTTTTTTATGGGAGCTACAACGTGCACAGGTGATTTATGCCGTGGCATACGAGTTAAAAAGAATCAGTTACTTTTCAAACGTGTGCCATGTGAAACCATCTAAGCCATCTGATTTGCAGAATATGATGTACGTAAAGATCTTTGATGCCAAAGATTAATGAGAAATATAATCTCTATCATTTGGTGACTGTTAAATCAAATGATAGATATGTGTTTCTTGTCAATCTTTAACATCAAGAATCTTTATATCATGACCTTCAAATCAAATGGCCTAAATGGTATTCCAAATGACACAAGTCCCAAAAATACTGTCTTTCTTTTTAACCCCTGTGCCACAATACAGATATCGTGTGCAAGTTGAGGATGATAAAGTTGGGTAAAAAATGTCAGTTGCCCAATGGAGCCCAAAGTTGAGGATGATAAAGTCCCCAAATAGATAGGAAAGGGTGATTATTATAGAGATGAGGTTCACTACAAAAATAAGGTGTTTCAACCGCGCTTGCTATTAAGGCATTTTTTGATAACTAGCGACAGGACTAACAGCGGCAGTTTTTGGTAACGAGAGGACTCATAGCAGCAATTTTTTGTTAATAGCGGCAGTTTTTGGCTTCTGCTAATAGTCTATTTTTTGTAGTGGTTTCTCCCAGGTTTTGATTCCAACAGTAAAGACTTAACCGACCGTGACAAGGATATATAGTTATCCCTCAACCGTGGTCCAGAGTTTGGAAGGTTAAGGCTCCTCCTAGAGCCTATGTTTTTTCGCCTGGTGCGTTGTTCGTGACCATATCAAGACCCTCAATACTCTAGTCTAGAGAGGCTTCACGATCGATCCCCAATTCAGTGTATCATGTGTGGATCCATGAAGAGAAGGCAGCCCATGTCTTGATCCAGTGCTCAACTGTTATGATATTCTGGAATGCCTTTACAAGTCAGTTGAACATTGTGGGCTGCATGTCATAGTGGGGTAATCTGCGAATTCCTCGATCACGTCCTAGCCATCACCACTCTCTTTCTACCTTCAGTCAGCTCTCCCTTGTGGTGTTCTGGGCCAACGAGGCTGAAAGAAACTAAAAGAGTTTTTTTAGGATAAACAGTCCTCTCCTTGCATGGATGCCATTGCTTTGCTAATCTCGGGGCCTGAGTGAGATTAGTTATGGGCTCTTAGTCTCCTTCCTTCCTTTTATTTATGTGTTTTTGTTTTAATTTTTGTTCAGTGTTAGTGTATGTTTAAATAAAAGTGTCTTTCAAATATTTATTTCTTTCTCTTGCTTTCTACTCTCTAGTGTAGCCTGCAAGAGATAAGCTCTTGCTTGTGCTTACATATTGAATTTTACACCTCTAGTTTTGAGAAATTTTATTTTCGCTGGAAATTGAAATGACGCACATTGGGGTAGTGCTCGTTATTTCTCGCACGCTGTTGCCACATGTCTTTCCTTAAAAGATCCAACAGTTCACAATGAATCGTCATATCATAGCCTATTTATTAGGCGATTACTGAAATCCCTGATACAAGAAAAAGCTAATCTTCTTCCTTCCTTTATACTATTTTATCTACTTTTTAATGATTTTAATTTGAGCAAACAACTGTGTAGTATGCGATCAAACGTCCGTGCTCAACTCGTGATCAGATTGTTGAACTGTTGTATCTTGAGCCGTCATGTTAGGAATCCTGTGCACCGGAAAATTTACAAGGGAGCGCAAATTATCTTTAAGAAAGCGACCTATTCCACGCGCCTCGACTCAAAAATATAGAGCTTTCTCTAACAAAGTTCATCACAGATCATCATCTATTTCATAGTAATAATGTAACGACCCGAATCCTCACATTCCTTGATGTAAGATCTTAGGTCGTGAACTATAACATTGTACCATGGTCCAAAGTCTCTAGAAAGAATAATACAAAAGCGCATCTAAGCAGCAAAAAAAGAAATAAAAATGATAAATCCTAATTATGCATACTAATCCACTTATACCATAATGTTCAAACTCATTTCTACCGTAATTAATATTCAACTAAAATAAAGAAAAACTCATAGATGACTATTGTTCCATCCAATGCCCAATAAAATATTTATGAACTGAAAATAAATAATTAGGTTGCAAAGCCCTCGCCACTATCCATCTCCAGTTCTTGAGCATCACGTGCGGTCTCATTACCATACACCCGTACTTTGTCATTAGATGTTCCTGTCTCATCTGACCACCCACAGTAAAGGGCATAAGTTACAGTTGTATGAACCAGACATGTATTTCTTTAAAATTTTAAAGACATTCAAAATATTATCATAATAACTTCTATAACTTTTGTGTGTGCATGTGACAAATATAATCTCAATAATCTTAATGAGAACACTAATCATAACATGAAAAAATCATTGCATAGATTTCCTATTAGACCATTAAAATATGTCATTATTTCTATAATCATTATAATCAACAATATCGTTCATACTAAGTATCATGGGTTCATCATAGCATCGATCTCATGATTTCATCTTCTCATTTAAGTTCAACTTTTATACATCCCTCTTAAGACGTTGACTTTTAAACTTCATCCCTATCAAGACGTTGGGTCCAATGGGTCCTTATTCTAGTATTATTAGACTCCTTCCCTATCAAGACGTTGGGTCCAATTAATCATATTTTTCATTACTTGTTAGACTCTGTCCCTATCAAGATGTTGGGTCTAATCAAGCACGATCTTAGTTTAACATTTTATTGTATTCTTATAATTTTTATCATTCAAAATCTTAGATCATCGTAAACTTTTTATCATTCAAAATCATATTTTATTGTATAAAAATACAATTGTTGCGCAAAATCTTTCAAATTAACTCAGCACTCTCAATCACTTTAATTCATCCAAGAGAAACTAGTCGCAATCACGGATGCCCGTTACAGATCCACGGACGTTTATCAAAAGTAATACTTTCTGGACAGAGCCTTCGAAAAACACATAAGTTCGTTGTGAATCCACGTCCATCCGTCCTGAAGGCTACGGAGATTCTTGTTATTTAGGAATGTTCGTCCTTAACACTACGGAGATCCATGATCTAACTCGCTCAAACGATCCAAACCTAGTTTAAAGCCATATACAATAACATGGTGGACTATCTTAGCATGCTTCAAATCTAATCATAATTATTCATCTTACGTGCAATAAAATATTGTTCAAGATGAATTTCTATTTAATCTATAATTAAATTCTAAAAGAAGCCATGATTGCTCCATACCTTGATCTGTCGTAAAAGCGAATCTTCGAATCCCAAATAGGCTCCTCACAACGAAGATAAATCTTGAAGGATGATAAAATCACTTGAGAAAACGATGAAGAAGGTATTACAGATCTTCCAAAAAGAAAAGCTTTTGAAACCTCCCAAAAATCTGATGTTAGGATAGCACACCATAGTTTAAATCAAATGCCAAAATAAATGTTTTTAAAACCCGCATAGCAAGGTTTGATCCTCTAACCTCTAGCCTCTAAACCAAGCCTCTAAACATTAGGCTACTGTTAGTCACTGACGAATACTATTTTTTACCTCCTAACCTAGCCTTTAATACACATTGGAGCCATCTAATAATTATCTTTTGAGCATGTTTTGTAGTTAAGAATAAAACTGCAGCTTAGTGCAACAGTCCACACTTTGGAGCCCAAGAAGAGAGAGTTTTGAAGTCAAATCTTGGAGCTGTTCGAAAACCATAAAGTACACCATGGTGGTACACACCATAGTGATTATTTGGATTACCTAAGTGGGCCCTAGAAGTCCAACAGATGAAAGAAAGTTTGCCCTAGACAAGGACAAAGGAACCCTCGCGCAGTTCATTTTGCTCAGAAAATCCTCTCGCGTAGATGTCGCGAAGCTTAAGCCTGCAGCATCTAAATAGATCGCGTAGATGTCGCGAGTTCATTGAGGGAAAGGTTTGAAATTTACATTGCACGCAGTTCTCGCGCATATCAGCTTCAGAAGATTTGCTTCGCGTAGTTCTCGCGCAGGCCTCGCGCACTTCAAAAGACGGAACCAGCCACTTGAGAAGCGCATGTCATCTTGGCGATCATCTGCGCGAAGCTCAAAATCCATCTTCGCAAGCCGCAATTCAGCCTAACGAGATCCTCCCGACCTGGGCTACCTAGAGCCTCATCTGCGTGAACTGTGCTATTCACAGTAAAGTGAACTTCACGAGCTCTTCTTCTGCAGCAACTCTAGCCACGCAAGAAGCAAATCAAGTAAAGCCAACCTCTAGAGGCACATGCTCCCTACTTCTCAGTCCATACATAAGGGTATTCTAGGGATTCCACAACAATTAGGGCCCACGTCTCGAGGTGCCAAGTTGTTTCCCACTTCCCGAGGCAACACTTGGCCACAAATGGGCCATGACAGCAGCTAAAATTAGGGCATTCCTCTTCTATTTTCTGATTGGCCATGGCACAAGATA
This sequence comes from Chloranthus sessilifolius, assembly GCA_021018995.1. Classification (NCBI taxonomy): domain Eukaryota; kingdom Viridiplantae; phylum Streptophyta; class Magnoliopsida; order Chloranthales; family Chloranthaceae; genus Chloranthus; species Chloranthus sessilifolius. Next base: position 54,270,615 of record CM037593.1, on the reverse strand, counting down.
TTTTTGGTGGAATTGTATAAAAGCTGTAGTGTTTAGCAGAAATGTATCTAACTTTTTACCCTAATTTGGTGCTTGCTTAGGTCAGTTAGGTTTAGAGTTAGGTCATCTTCTTTTCTTTTTCTTCTTGCCTTAGCACAGCAGCAATGCTGGGCTAAGTTCTTTGTAGCAGCTGTTTTTATTTTTCAGTTTTTGTAATCGATTTTGTGTAAACATAGAGAGTTGTTTTCGGTTTTTGCAAGGGCTGCTGCCTTGAGGGCAACCATTGTAAGTTCTTTTTATTCAATGGAATGTCATTTTTAATATCCATTTAATCTGTATTTTTCTGTGCTTTCACATAGATTTATATAGATTTAATGCTCTCATGGCTGCTTAAGCTTGTAGCCTTGCAACCATGGTGGCAGCAGTAGTTTTACTGTTCTATCCTCAATCTCTGTGACTGGATTAACCCTTGGGATAGCCTGTGACTATTCAAGTGGGCAGGGTATAGCCCTAAGGCTGGTCCAAACCATAAAGATGAGATGGATTCTTTTCCTCTGCATTTGTGCTTACAGCCAAATGAGAGATGACTGCAGAGCTTAACTCTCCTCTGTTTTGATCTGGACCAATTCGGGGCCAAGCATCTTTCTCTAACCAACTTCACTGCAGCAAAGTGGAGACCAATAGTGTCTTCCATACATGCCTTCATATGGTGCCATTTTAATGCTACTCTGATAGCTATTATTGTAGGTAAACTTACACAAAGGCAAGTATTGGTCCCAACTTCTTTGAAAGTCGAGAACACAGACTCTTAGCATATCTTCTAGAATTTGAATTGTCCGTTCAGATTGTCCATCAATCTGAGGATGGTAGGCTGTACTCATCTTAATCTTGGTTCCCAAGGCTTTCTGAAATGAGTGTAAGAATTCTGAGGTAAAATGGGAATCTTTGTCCAATGTAAGGGACAAAGGAATTCCATGAAGTCGTATGATTTCGAAAACGTACAGTCTGGCTAATTGTTCAAGCGGAGCAGTCTACTTCGTAGCCAAGAAATGTGCCGATTTCGTCAGGCGATCCACGATTACCCAGATCTTGTTGTAACCTTTACTGGTTGTAGGGAGTCCTGACACAAAGTCCATAGTGATGTGCTCCCACTTTCACTGGGAGATATCTAACGGCTGTAAAGGCCCTGCGGGTCTCTAATGTTTTGCCTTCACTCGCTGACACACCAAGCATCGACGAATGAATTCAGGAACATCCTTCTTCATTCCGGACCACCAGTAGTTTCGTTTCAAGTCATGATACATATTCGTGCCTCCTGGGTGAATAACATACTTCGAATGATGTGCTTTCGTCAAAATTTCCTTCTTCAATTCAGCGTCATTCGGAACACATAATCTCCTTAGGAAACATAGAGTTCCATCGAAAGAAACAAAAAAGTTAGGGAGTGTGCCATCATTCACCTTCTGTCGGTAGATCTCCAACTATGGATCTAAGTGTTGTTCTTCGATCACCTTATTTCTGATCAAAGGTTTCAATTTCAAACTAGCCACTACCAGCTTCGGAATAGTACCATTCAGGGGTGTTATACTACAAGATAGATGAGAAAGTGTGGAGACATGCCCAACTTTTTTGCTTAAGGCATCAGTTACTAGGTTTGCTTTCCCCTCGTGATACCGTATTACACAATCGAAGTCCTTCAGGGTTTCCATCCAACGTCTTTATTGCAAATTCAACTCCTTCTGAGTGAAAAGGTTCTTCAAACTCTTATGGTAAGTATAGATGACCAATTTTTTGTCGTACAAATAGTGTCACCAGATTTTCAAAGCAAACACGACCATAACCAATTCTAAATCGTTCTTCAGATAGTTCCTCTCATGGTCTTTTAGTTGTCATGACGCACAAGCAATCACTTTACACTTCTGCTTCAGCACGCAACCCAGTCCCAATTGGGATGCATCGCAGTAGACTTCATAACCATCACTTCCAGAAGGAAGGGTCAAAATCGGTGCAGTGGTCAATCGCTTCTCCAGCTCTTGAAAACTATGTTCACGAGCAGGGGTCCATAAATGCTGCTGGAGCATTCGTCAGACCAAAAGGCATAACGGTAAATTCGTAGTGACCATATAGGGTTCTGAAGGCAGTCTTTGGAATATCTTCTTCACGAGCTCGCAACTGATGAAAGCCGATACGCAAGTCAATCTTTGAAAAGACTTGAGCGGCTTGCAATTGATCAAACAAATCATCAATTCTAGGCAACGGGTACCTGTTCTTTATTGTTACTTTGTTCAGTTTACGATAGTCTACACATAATCGTAGGGTACCCTTTTTCTGCTTGACGAACAAGACTGGAGTTCCCCAGGGTGAGGAACTCTGTCTAATGTACCCTTTATCTTCAAGTTCTTGCACCTACTTTTCCAATTCGTCCATTTCATTCGATGCCATTTGATAAGGTGGTTGAGATACAGGATTTATTCCGGGTATCAGGTCGATTCGAAACTCGATCTCTCGAGATGGTGGTAAACCAGACAACACTTATGGGAACACGTTTGGAAACTCTCTAATTACAGGGACTCTATCAAGGGTGAGTTCAGATTCTTGTTGTACGAGCTTAGAGGCAAGGACGAATACATGTTGTAAGGATGAAGGTTCTTGAATCAATGATAAGAATGTCTCAGGTCGACCAGGAATTCTCAAGGTCAAAGTCTTATCATGACAGTTCAGACAAGCATGATGGAATGAAAGCCAATCCATTCCAAGGATGATGTCGAAGTCTCTCATGTTCAACAAAAAGAGATCGGCTTCATGGGAGTGATCCTTAATATCTAGGGTACATGATGGGTACACAGTCCTAATTTTGACTCGTTCACCAGTAGGAGTAATTACATACCATTTTTGATCAAGTTTCACAGGTTCTACCTTTATCTTACTAGTAAAAGATGGCGATATAAATGAATGAGACGATCTAGGGTCTATCAAAACTTAAGCTAATTACTGGGAAACAAACATCATACCTGTAATGACGACAGGGGATACTTTCGCCTCTCCTTTGGTCAAAGCATAGACTCGTCCTTGAATCACTGGTTTCTTCCCATCAGCTATCTCCTGCTTCACTTGACGAGTTAGGCAGTCTTTAATCATGTGTTCTCTCTGACCGCAAGAGAAACAAGTGCCTTATGCCAAACGACAGGTCATCGCAGTATGGCCGGCTCTTCCACAATGCTGGTAGGGTCCTGCCATGGGTTTAGTTTCTCCACAGGGGTTACTACCTTGACTTTCGATTTCTTCTCTCTCGGCTTCTCTTCCTTCCAATTATGAGGGTTAGGTTGGGGTTTTCTAGTTTGATTCCTTCGGTTATTCTAATCCCTTATCACATGGCTTGTGAGGAATGCAACATTCTCGGCCTCAATTAGAAGGGCCTTCTCAAGTACTGCCGCATAGGTTTCCAACTGATATGGAGACACAAAGCGATGGAGGCTAGGTTTCAATCCTCTTTTGAACCTCCTCACCTTCCATTCCTTGTCTTGGACCAGTCAGGTCGCATAATGAGCGAGAGAATTAAATTGGACGCTGTACTGCCCGACATCCAAAGCTCCTTGCACCAGTTAGAGGAACTCAGTCTCCTTCTGTCATTGTGCCTTGGTAAAGTAAGCTTGATGGAACAAACTCACAAATCACGGCCACATGATAGGGAGTTCATCTGATGAGATTCCCTCCATAGTAATTGCCCACCAGTTTTTAGCTTCTCCTTCGAAAAGAAAGGTTACCAATTCGACCCATTCCGCTTCGGGGAATCGTAAAACTGTCAGCAATCTTTCAACTCTCTTCAGCTAATTGTCGGCTGCCATCGTTTCACAAGTCTCCATAAATGCTGGTGGTTTCATCTGCTAAAATCACTCCTCCATTGAACATCCTTGGTCTTGATTTGCAGCCATCATAGCCGTCATTCGCTCCATGTACCGATACAAACAGGCCTAAGGTTCAGGAGCATCCTCATCGTGATTACTCTCTTGAGTTGATGGTTCAGGAGAAGGTGGTTGTCGGATTCTTCTAGTGCTCACCATCCTAAAGGATAAGTAGAACACATAGGAGTCTTACCTAAAAGAGGGATAGTATCTACGAGAAGTATCTTAGTTTTTTGTCTTTCTATATAAGTTATACATGCATCACTCAATCGCATAAGCTATTACGTATCTTAATTTAGTTCAAGTTGAAATGCTTCATCAAACCTTTCAAAGAATTATCCATCAGACAACTCCAACCATAACAGGTTCCATTCAAAGGTATCAGTCAAGCTAGGGTTAAGAACTTCTAAGAACTAACAAAATATTCCTACTGTGTCATGTGCAATTTTCAAAATTCCTTGGACACTATTCAAATTCAAGTAAGTCGATAAAGCCTTCGAAAACCCAAATCTTCGAAAAACGATTTCAGAAATTAAGAAGTTTTATAATCTTTATGCTTTGATACCAACTCACGTGTGTCACGCCCCTCACACCCAGCCTCGCGGACTGTCAGCGGCGCCGATGCGAGCTGGCTCGACGTGCACCGTTCATTTCCTTTCATACCCATATTCCTATTTCAATTTTATTTCCCTTTTTTGCATGTAATTTGCCATATATATATATTTTTCTAAAATCTCACGGAAAATACTTTTAAGTGCGAAAACGAGTTATTTTCATTTATTAATGTGGTCGCGAAAACTTTAGTTAAACACTATCGGTTTAACTTCCCAATTTCGTTACCCTAGCGGGCATATTCGAGATTGCGACTTGATCGTAAATGATTTTCAACGGGTAAAGAAATAAATCAACACTTTAAAAGTCTAATTTGCAAAGTAAAACTTTAAAAGTATGATGTTCATACAAGCCCAATTACAAAATTATAACCAATATTCAAAAGTAATGGACTTAAACTAAACCAAAAGAAAACAGGAAGGAAAGATCCTTCAAAAAAATAAGTGCGTGTGCTGGTAGCTCTATAGACAAAAGGAGCTTTAAAACTACCAGCTCGGTTTTTGCTCCTGGATCCTTCCGTATCTAGCTCCCTCAATCCTGGCTGGGTGGCTGGCTTCTGAAATTTTTGGGTCATGAAATGACCATAAACGATGAAGCTCAATGAAATCTTAGTTAGCACCGTTATAGACTTCTAGTACAAGTAGTATACGGATAGTCCATAAGTGCATGTGGAAGTGGGGTTTCTAACAGTTGTGAATATAACTAATTATCAAGCAAGAATTCTAACTATATGCAATACAACTGATGCTATTTAATAAATATGTAAACATTTACGGAGACAATAGTAGTTCAATGATATTCAATTTATCACTAAGTAGGATTTGAAAGCTAAGTATAGGATTATAATCTACAGATTATCTACAACAATAATGTGAAAAGAGAAGAATTATAGTAATATCATTTGACATGAGTTACAATTTCTTCAAGATTCATCTAATATGATTAAGCAAAATTTTCATTGCCTTAGAGCTTAATTAATTATTATTAAATTTTACGAAATATGAGTGAATTATTAGTATCTTTTAATTAATTCATTGTTGATACCAAACACCAACCATGGTTCAGATTCAGAATTCAGATGCCAATATTTAAGAGAACAAAGGCCGACACTCTCCGCCGTTCAGCCAATCAAGGCAAAGATTAATGACCATGTTGGTCTAACAAGACCTGATCCTCAGCTGACATTTCAGGATACTTTTTCATACAAGATGCTCATACGAGCTTGTTTGTGAGAACATTGATTAGTTATGTGAGGCCAGAATATATCAGAATGATATCGTCTTTCCAGTTTCAAAATTTTCAGTTTTCGTTGCATTATCTTTCAAATTCTGTGTTATTTTCATATGATTCAGATCTGGTCTTTCATATTCTGTATTATGCGCCCTAATTTCTGGGTTTCTGTAGCATATTACCTCATTATTGAGGTCCAAATTCATATATTCAAATACCCATTTCGGGTCCAGAGTTTCATATATTCAAATACCCATTTTGGATCTAGAGTTTCAGATATTCAAATTCCCAATCTGAGTCCAGATTCAAATATTAAAACACCCATTTCGAGTCCAAAGTTTTAGTTATTCAAATTTTCATTTTAGATTCAGAGTTTCAGATATTCAAATTTTCATTTCAAATTTAGAGTTTCAAGTACAAATTCAGATTCAAGTTCAAGACCAACTACGAGTTTAAATAAAGGTATAAGTACCAATTTCAGATACTAGTTCAAACATGCCAAACAAATAGTTCAAACAATTCATGTCACTGCCAGACATTTTATTTTAAACATTTTAGCTTTTTATCATATTCATATACATATCATATCATTTACTGTCATATCAAATCATATTATATCATATACTTTTCTTATAAGACCATTTTATTGTCATATCAGATCATATCATATACTGTCATATCAGATCATATTACTGCCATTTCGTTTCCAAACATGTCAGTATTCTTATCATGTCAGATCATACTATGGACATATTACTTTCTTATTATATTACTCTCATGTCATGCATTTATCATGTACCACATGTCACTATCCATCTTATTACTATCATGTACTTATCATGTCATGTACTATCTATCTTGTACTATCAGGTACCTAAATTAAACCCAACTTTACTTAGATTATAATTTCGGGGATGGGGATGGGTACGGGTGCAAGGAATTATGGGTCCAATGGTTTATAGATCCAAAGGGTCCAATAGGTCCAATAGGTCCAATAGGTCCAATAGGTTATGGGTCCAATGGAGCATAGGTCCAAAGGGTCCAATAGGTTATGGGTCCAATGGAGTATATGTCCAAAGGGTCCATTACCTAGGTGATCCGGGACTTCACTAGGTCTACAGCTAAGTATACGGACCTTCCCAAGGTCCGGGCCAGGGGTGTTTAGTTCTCATGGGCCTCGATCCATATATCTTGGGCCAGACCCATAATAAAAAATTTTGAGCTCAAGGTCAGGTCCTTAAACTAGGCTCTTGTCAATCCTATCAATTCTATTTACTAAAAGTTTAGGATTTTGGGCCTCATTGGGCTGTCAAAAAATTTGATCGGGTCCTTTGACTAGGTTAATCAAAATCACAAGGGTCTTATGATAGGTTAGCTTTACGGGACCATGTAATTGAACCTTCCAATTTACTCACGGGTCTCGGATCAAGGTCTGAGTATAAAGCCTTTATTCTCTATATTCAATTTTTCCAAAGAAGTGGCAGACAACCTATAGTAAATTAGCCGTCATTTTCGGCTCCAATCGAATTTTCGAATGCTTCCAAAACAGTAGGCAAGAGTACTGATGAAAGCATCTTTCCCAGGTAGTGAAATTCAAAAATAAGATCAGGGTTGATCGTGGTAGATAGATCACCGAGATCTATTCTGTTTTATCAGGGTTTCAGGCCAGATTTATTGGGCTTCGGTGTCGGGTCCATAACTTTTAACTCCGATAAGGGAATCGAGCACTCAATGGTTCTTTGGAAAGATTCACAAGTTGCCCAACTTTTTCATTAATATTGTTTGGGTCTAAAGTCAATGGATCAGGACATAGTTAGGTTCATCCAATCGAAGGTCGGGTCTGGTTTCTGGCTGTGTGCCATTTGCCAACCCTTCGGGCTGCCATTTTACCGATTTTACTGCTATCAATTCTGATCTAATTGAGGCATGATATTTTTCCCAGACATTAGTGAAATATTAAGGTAAATATATAATTATTACTAGATTTTTTTGATACTTTTTGGGGCTCGGAAACCAAAGCTTAATATAGCTCTTTTCGGGTGCAACACGACAGATTCGCCACACGGTGTTTCGGGTGCCGTAACTTTAAAAACGTATGGGCTTCAGGTCTGAAATTTTAATCAGGCATTGGGAACTCATTAAAGCACTTTCCAGAATTTTTTGCAATTTTTATGGAATTTATTTCTATTTATTTTGTTCGCTGTTCCGGGGCTGATTTCTGTGGGCTGCAAGGTCCACAAATTTGGGCCTTTGATGGGGTCCACCTAGTGGTCCATCCATTGCCACACATTATTGGGTCTCAGTTCGGAGCCTTCCCTAGCTAATGCCAGGTCCATTGGGATCAATTTTTTGGTCATCTTATCCATTTAATTAGCACTAATTGGTTACCGGTACTCTCCTAGTCGCCGGTGTAAATTTTTCTAAAGTTATCGGTTCGGGCTTTTGGGAGCCATCCGATTAAACCTAACGTATCGGAAGGTTTTATATTTTCAAAATTAATTTTATTTTTATGAAAATCATTTATACAAAAATCTCATTTAAAATTGCTCATTTGACGAATTTCTAAATTTTATTTCCGATGTCACGTATAGCCTAACCATACATCTAATCTTATCCATGCATCTAACACCATTGTTATGCCCATAATCAAAGTCAAGGGTCAAACATATAATTTTTCAGAATTTATAATCTTGTCTAATCATTCAAGAGATCAAATTCTATGATTGAAAACAAGCAAATTTTAGAGATCTTTATCGAGAAAATCCTAGCAAAACGAACAAGGTTTAAGACAATAAATCGGGGCCATCCGATTAGACAATCATCATAATCCATAAATGAATTATATTTATGAGATATGGCCATGTAAAAGTGTCCATGTCAAGCCATTAGATCATATTCAAAATCATATCCTAATTCCATAAAAATTAGGCCAAAAATTTACACTAGATCACATATAATTATTCTAGATATTAGCCGATCTATAACCATACATTGTAAGAATGATCAAATCATTTCTTGATAACTAAACATCTGAGATAATACATGAATAATCCATCAAAATACATCAAATATCACAACATAATTTCTATAATTAAACTATGCAAAGGATCATCTTTTAGCAATTCTACACTATTCATAGCAAAAAATGTATTTTTGACCAATCTTTGACCTAGAACTCCATGAGAAAAATGATGAACCACAGAGATAAAAATTTCATAAACTTAATCTACTATGTCCATATCATTCATCTATATGGATCATTTGTCCTAAAATTCATGGAATGATGAAAAATTTCAGGAATATACTAATTTTCTAAATTTTGACCTTCAAGGTCAATCTAAGCCATTAGATGGCCTTGCATGCGTATCAAGATCACATAAATGACACGATTTGGATCATGTAAATGCCCCATTATAGGATAACAGAAAATATGCATATAAAAATTCATTTTATTTACCACAAACATAACATTTCTAAGCTAATCTTTCAAAATTGCCCTAGTTTGACCTTCTTGGTCATTTGGGACCATTGGATGGCCTTGCATGTGTGTGAAGATCACATGCATGGTCATCCCATTCTCAGTTACAACTTCTTTCCATATTATATAAAACATCTATACATAAAAATCCTACTCTTTCTTTACAAAGATGCAAGAAATACCCAAGTAATGAGTAAGATGGCTTGATTTAACCTATTTCGGGTCAATCTAAGCCATTGGATGACCTTGCATGTGCTCAAATATCACATGCATGGTCATACCAACTCAGTCCTATACATAAATCCATAACTTCTTCATTCTTTTTAAAACAAAAATAAAATCTAACCATGAGATCTATAAGAAAAACCTTAAAATTTCAATATCTAGTGGTCTAGGCCTATTTGGCCATCATGGACCATTGGATGGCTCTAAAGTGATCCTATAGATCACATCAAAGATCTATAATGTGCTGGTCCCATGTAAGAATATGGTCATTCTAGAACTTAGCCATTCAAGAACAAGAAAAACCATGCAACTATGAGAAAGTCTAAATACTACAAAGCTAGGAGTCTAGACAAAAGACACTAAACTAAGATTTTACCTTGGCTAAGCTCTACCTCCTTGCTGTTTTTCTCCAAGTTTTACCTTCACACCACACATCAAGTTTTAATTTGTCATTTTGTTGTTTCCCATGTCCTTAAACTATGTGAATGCCCATTTCTCTTAAATCTTGTGGTGCATGCAAGTTGTTGCATCTTGCCCCCTAGATTTCCCCAATGCAAATTGGGTGGTGTGAGATGAGTCAACCTGTAGTCAAATAGATCAAGGGTGTAGATTGACTAGAGATTTATAAATTTATAATTTCTAATTCTAAAAATTAGGAAAATTAATTGTATTTACCCTTGAACTTTTAGTGGATTTACAAGAAATGCCACTATTGTGAAAAACACTAACGTTCAATCTGAAGTGTTAGTACATCTCCAAACCTCTATCTCATGGGTCAATCTTTGACTTGATACATCTAGGAATCTTATGATGATTTCTAAAATCCAATCCATAGGTGATGACCCCCTCATCACCCTCAAGGTCCAGGTCCATTTTGGGTCAAACCTCGGGTCAAATATTTATCAGTGAAATAATCCAGACTAAAAATGAGGCATGAGATGTGGTGTCTCATTACTTTTTCTAACACACCCATCTAATTAAATGGGGTATCCTATGGGTGCTACTAGAAGTAATCGAATTTTCATTGCTTAAAGGTGGGTGCCACTATTAATAGTCAAACTCTCATTGATCTAAGGTGGGTGCCATACTAATAGCCATTTTCCTATTTATTTAAAGTGGGTGCTTCAAACAAATTTGGTGGACCTGGCCTTAGGCAGTCACTCGGCACAGTCAGGTCTCACCAGTGTCCAGTCAACTATTTGACCAACACATCGTTCTAGGGGCAGGTGCTACAATTTCGACTGATCAATTTTGCTCATGGAGAGGAGAAATGAAAAATTTCGACTGGTCGAGACAGATTCTCAATCGGTCAAAAATGTGACATTCATAGAGACTAATTTCTTTGTTGTGTTTCGATCGGTCAAACTTGGAAAGTAGCTTCAAATCTGAAGCAGGGTAGAGAATACAATTCTCTACCCATTTTTTTGACCGGTCGAAATTGAGTTCGACCGATCAAGTTCCAGTGGCTAGGGATTATTTAAAGCCCCTTGACCAGTCGAAATCGCATTTCGACTAGTCTAGCCCTAATTTCCTTTTTCCTTCTTCTACCCTGTGCTCCTTTGGCTCTACCCATTTCAAATCCTTTTACTTTCGCGCACCTTTTCATCTTCCACACTCACACACCCCATTTATGCCACATCTTCCTCTCCCGCATTCAAGTCATCCTTTAATCTTCCACCATTCCATTTCCTTGTCGCTTCGAATCCCCACAGTTTACAACTGTAAATATATGGTGTGGGGCGTTCCTTCTTCATCCATTGGCCGCGATCCTCGCAATTCATGCTACAAGGGTAATCTCCCCTCTTTTTCCATTTGTTTTCCTTTAGTTCTATTTTATTGTATAGTTGATTCATGGGTAAAAAGCGCAATGATTAGTCACAGAATTTATTATTTTATCACCCTTAACTTAGTGATGCTAGACCTTAGTTTGCTACAAATGAGATGCTGATGTTCAGATATTTAGAACAATAAGTAGAAAAGAGTCAAAGTGTTAATCTTTGCCAAAATAAACTCAAAAACTAGTAAGAAAGAAGATCTCTCGAAAATACGATCCAATCATATTCGAGACCAGTTTGTAAGAATGAGAATTCACGATGAATCGTAAGAGAAATCGTGAGAAGCTGAAGAAGAAAGAAGAATCGTATTCATGATTCTACGGAAGAAGCTTGAGGTTGGAGATATTGTATTGAAGATTACGATTGATCGTGCTAAAGGAATCATATTGAATGAAGAAGAGAAATCGTATTTACGATTTTATACCATAAAGTTCATACTAGTGAAGATCATGTGAAGAGTTGCACCACCATGCAAAGAATAAAAAGAGCTCTTAAATTAGAAGTCTTGCATTCTACGGATCTGAAAAGATTGACGAAAGAATTCTGAAATCAAGGAGAAGAGTCATGCACTCATGTACTATAAAAAGCAAGGAAGATTAGAATTATGAAATTTAGTTTTATTAGGAAGCTTTTTATTTTTAGTAGTTTACTTTTATTAGAATTCGAATAATGTAACTGACCACTTATGACAAATAAATAAGAGGGTTTGGCACCAAAATAAGCTATCCAAGGTTCTCAAAATCAATTGATGACTGAGGTCGGGAACTAGAAGATCAACCTTAGAGTAGATTTTTATTGCTTTCTAGAGTAGAGTATCAGTAGCTTCTCATGAGCAATTGATGCTTGTAATTGGGAGATGAAAGATCAATTTTATTGCTTTCTAGTTTAGATTTATTTTTATTGTATTTTTACTGCTTTATAAACATCTGATAGTTCTTGATTTTAAATGACGACTAAGATTGAGAATTTGAAAGATTAGTGTAATGGTATTTTTTTTTCCATTTTTAATTTTCTAGTATTTAATTGACGCCCAAATTCTAGAAGGTTGCAAATTAGTATATATCTATATTGAAAAATTCTAGTTTTTGATTGACACCCAAATTCTGGAGGACTGAGATATAGTGTAATGGTATTTTTAATATTGTAAATATCTGAAAGTTGAAGGATTGTGATTGACGACCATAATCTGAAAGACAAATATAATATCCCCAACTTTGGAAACTGTGTAAGTCAGTTGGGTACACATGTCAGTACGGCACGTGGTACCATTTCGAATTTTTGAACGTACGTTAGACTCATTGACTTAGTTAGACGAAAGGTGTAACACTTAGTTTAAGTGTATAAGGTTTACAAGTGAACCAAACTATATGTTAGAACATACATGGTGTGTGTGCGTGCTTCACATAGAAGCAAACTAAAGTATAAGAGAAGTTGTAGACTTCATTCTTCTTTACCTTGAGTGTGAGTAGAGACGAGAGAGCTTGAGAGAAGAAGAGAGGGCTTAGAGGAAGGACTCCGCCATCGTGCCCTCCGAGTTGTCACGATCTTCCGCTCAACCTTCTTAGATTTTGAACAAGGATCGTTGATCCTTGACGATAAGGGAATCTGTGAGCTAGAGGGTCTCATTAGTTCCAAACCCTCTCGCGTTCATTTTGAAATATGATGTCCGTTGATCTCGCAAGCTTCTTCTCTTGCGTGAATTATTAGAGTCATTGTGTGTGTAAGGAAAGACTCGATCATCGCGTATGTTACGAGACAGTCATGGGGAGGAAGTATCAAACCTTTTGATGTGTGTGGCGAGAGCGCCAAAGGATTTCAGATTTAGATAATTGGATGTGCAAATTCTGTGAATTAATAAGGTGAGGTCTCATGGTTAATTATGTTCATTTATAGCTTAGATCGAACATTTATTACTCTATAAGTTAAACATTTAATGTAGATTTAAAAAAGGAAAAAAGGGAAAGAGAAAGAAAATCCAATTTTGGGAGAAATTGCATAAATCCCGAAAGTCGCTCGCGCAACATGAAGTTGCTCGTGCGAGATCAACTTCAGAATAGGCATGAAATAGAGTGTGAACAGTTGCTCACGTGCACGACTATCTCAAGCTACCTTGACAAGGTGTACAAGCTGGGACTTGTTACATGCGGACTTTGGGACTCGTCTTGTGTGGAGCCAATTTTGGCTATTTTGGATATTTTAAAATTTTTCTCTGAAACTTCGATGAGTATGATCCCTTAAGCATTAGTTAGTGACCTTTGAATATTTTGAAAGGTAGGTTATAAATTGGATGTGTGCGTGTTGATCTTCGCCTCTTTTTGTGCGATTTGCGTGATTTTGTAAACCGTGAGGTAGGGGAAATTTCACAACATTATATTTGATTCGATTTGTATGCATAGTATGATGTGATAAGACAATTGTGATAAGTTCAAACTGTATTTAACTCATTGATTTATGAATCTTTCAAATTAAAGTTGTACATGCATTCTAAAACAAGTGATTCGAAATGTGAATGTGATTAGCATATGTGCGTGTGACTCCGAATATGAAATGTGTGTGTGAGCCTTGAATTCTAAGTTTCGAAACTAGCTATAAATTAAGCATATTACACGATGTTAAATTATATGTTAGAATTTGAACAATGATTTAAGGTTCATGTAGAACGAATCCCCATTGTGTACCGGTGCGGTGGGATATTAGTACATTTCCATCGGCTAATGGTAATCTTAGCCGTATAGGTGCCCTCATAGCGTAGGGGCTTTTGCACTTTAAAACTGGTTCATTTGAACGACGATAGTTCAGGGATTCCCATTGGTATTGTGTGGCTCTCAATGCTATATTTTACTTGAGAGACTATTTAAGTTATTATATTAAGTCCTGATGAGATATGAAAAAGGCATGTGAAAACAAATTCCGAACTGTGCTTAAATTCTGTTTTTGAGTGATTCAAACATCTTGAAAAATATGATTTATGTGAAATATGTTTTCTGAAATCAATCATGAAATCTATGCTTTGAAATATGATATGCATGCTGTTGATATTCCCCCTATTGAGCTTAGACTGTTAGCTCACCCTTCGACTATACGTCACAGGCACAGGTATAGATACGACAATTGAGGATTTAGGGCGTGAAGAAGACCCTGATTATGTTCCTGAGGAGGATTCAGATCTTCCACTAGAAGCATATTTCCCTTAGGGGACGCCTGTTTATTTTGGGATTTTGGGACTAGGGCTTGGTACGGCCAACTATTATTTTGTCATAGAACTTTGGGTTTGGATTCATGTAATATTTAGATATTTTGTGAACCACTGGTTAGGTGATGGTTGGCCATCATCAGTGGTTCATTTTTATTCTATCAGGCTTGTGATCAGTACAGGGATAGAACCATTATTTTGTTCAAATTATATATATAGAATTGGAGATTTTCTTTTGCCATACAAGTATATCTACTTTGAATTTTGCTGTGTGAGTGGATGTGCCAAGTGTTCCATTTAGGGATTGTCGATATCGGCGGTCCGACGGTCTGAATTTTGGGGTTAGGAAATCCAGACTGTCACAGTTGGTATCAAAGCTTATAGCTTTAAAAATTTCTGACAAGACTTAGACTAGTATAAAAAGTTTAAGATTTTGTCACAATATAGGGACCATTTGTTAATGAAACTTTTATTTTATAATGATAGATCAGGATGTCCGCTAGAGGTAGACTGAGAGGTGGTCGTAACCGAAATACAAGAAGTGAGAAAGGAATCACCACTGGTTCAAATAGGATCTCAATTGGTGAGAGAGATCCTCCAGAAGAAGAAATTCAAGGAAGAGAAGAAAGGGAAAGAATGGCACAAGCCATGGAGACTGTGGCCAACGCGATGGCACAATAGACAGTGTTGACGGCTGTAAATAATGCGAATAGTGATAAGCCTAAACCTTCGGCATTCATAGAGTTTAGGAGGATGCGTCCTCCAACTTTCTCAGGGCAGGCCGATCCACTTGAGGCAGAAAAGTGGCTGAATGAGATGGAGAAAATCTTTAGTGTGCTTCCTTGCACTGAGGATGAGAAGGTTAGGTGGGTTGCTTTAAAGTTGGATGGGGAGGCTGATCCATGGTGAAAATCAGTGTCGAGAACTAGAGAGCAAGAGAACCCTTAATGTTGTGGACTTGGGAGGAATTTGTGGAAGAGTTCATGAAGAATATTTTCCCAAAGTGGTAAGGAACCAGATGGAAGTTAAATTTATTTACTTCGAACAGGGTAAGATGACCGTAAGAGAATATGAAACGGAATTTATGAGACTTTCAATATTTACAGCAAATATGTGGCTTCAGATGAAATTAAGGCCAAGAAGTTCCAACGAGGCTTAAGGCCGAATATTCACAATAGAATCTCCATATTTTAGTTGGAAACTTATGTGGGAGTGATGAGTAAGGCTTTAGTAGCAGAAGAAGATATTGAAGAAATGTATATGAGGAGGGACCAACAAAGTCGAGGCAGAGCCAGTCAGGTGTGATCGAATAATTATGAACCGGAAAATAAGAAGTCGAGGTTCACAGTACCGACACCGAGGCAACTTGCTCAGGGTGTCTATTCAAGACCGTTTGTGTCCACACCTAGAAGATTTTCTCGCCCACCAGGCCCTGCTATGACAACCGGAGCATCGGTTACACATGGTCATTCACGAGCAGCATCATCTACTCCGGTAGAGACATGTGCTCATTGTGGGAAAGCACATAAGACGGTGGATTGTAGGCATGGTTCAGGAGTGTTCTTTAAGTGTGGTATGATGGGGTATATAATAAAGGATTGCTCGGATATTAGAAAGGAAGGAAAACATCAACTGCCACACCAAGGTTTACACGATCTGTGCGACCTACCATTCAAGGTCGTGCGTATGTTGTTATTGCACTGGATGCTCAGACATCCAATGACATCATCCAAGGTATAATTTAAATTGGATTATAAAATTTTGACTTTAGTTCCATTAGTGAATATCATAATAGTGATTACAAGCAAATTACAAGTCATGAATGTCATCAAACATTTTTCCTTTCAAAGAACTGAATTGCATGCATGACACGTAGGTACCCTACAAATGTATCAACGTAGCGACATATGTCAACACGAAGCATGGGTATTGATAGACCCAGGTTCTACACACTCTTTCGTAACTCCTCAGTTCGTGACCGAATTGAGTGTCATTTTGGAACCCTTAGATTTTATTCTGGCTGTGTCAGTTCCTACGGGAAGTTCGGTGAGCACCAATATGTTTTGCCGATCAATTGTTATTTTAGTTCAAGATCATGAGACGATGGCATATCTCATTCTATTGGACATGCAAAGATTCGATGTAATCCTTGGCATGGACTAGCTATCTACTTACCATGCAAGTGTTGATTGCCTATGAAAAATAGTCACTTTCCGCCCTCTAAAAGGAAAGTCATTCTGATTTCTCGGTGTCAAGACTAACGTAACACCGTTTATCTCTGCGATCCGAGCCGAACGTCTAATGAGGAATGGGTGCAATGGATACTTCACATTTTTGCAAGAGCAACGGGAAGAGAAGAACAACATTATTGTTATTCTAGTTGCATGTGAGTTCCTAGATGTTTTTCTTGAAGAACTACCAGGATTGCCACCAGATAGAGAGGTTGAGTTTGCAGTTGACTTAGCCCCATGCATAGAGTCAGTATCTAAGGCACCTTATAGGATGACTCCAGTTGAGTTGAAAGAGTTGAAAGTGTAATTGTAGGAACTCTTAGACAAAGGGTTCATAAGACCAAGTGTTTCTCCTTGGGGAGCACCCGTCTTATTTATTAAGAAGAAGGACGGGTCGATTAGATTGTGCATCGACTATCGTCAGTTGAACAAGTTGACAATCAAGAACCGTTATCCTCTTCCAAGGATCGATGATCTCTTTGATCAATTGCAAGGAGCAAGGTTCTTTTCGAAGATCGATTTGAGATCCGACTACCACCAGTTGAAGGTTAAAGCCAAGGATATTCAGATGATGATATTCTGTTGGTTTATTTTAAGTGCTTGCTACTGACTTTATTGAAGACAGTGATAAGAATGGGGTAAATAAAAAATGACTGAAAGGGTGAGTGAAGATTACAAAGTAGCAAGCCTAAAATATGCACAGTCCTGTAAGATATAGGGCCTGTTGTAGTAAGTTTTGATAAGTAAGAGTTTGTCCCATAGGGAAGTTGATCTAAAGCTCCTAGAGAGCTATCTTTAGTAGGCTCTCCAGATCTGACTACAGATTTGGCAATCCTAAATGGAAGGGGATTTAAGGTCACTATAATCTAAATCCTAAGGCAACTTAATGTCTAGATTACAGAAAGGGCTAAGAAGAATGGTGGAGGGAGAAAATAAATATAAAAGGGTGAGAAGTATGTTATTAGGTATAGATCCGATGGGTCTTGTAACTCAGACTCAGATCTGTTACTATAGAAATCCTGTCCAATGGCTACATTATCACCAAAGAGGAGAAAGAATCCAACTCACCCTTGTGCCCTGATCCAATCCCTTATGGCTATAACCTGCCCACTTAAATGATCACAGACTATCAAATACCACAATCCAGAGATGGGTTAGAACAAGCTTATCATTGTAGGCACTACTTCATCCAGGCTACAAGCTCAAGAATCCATAGGAACCTCATCCTCTAAAGTGCTGTGTGTGGGGCTAGGCCTACAAAGTACACAAGCCTGGACACATAGGACCAGCAAGAGTTTGAGTACTAGCTTTCAAGCATGGCTGTTCACTGCTTTAGTAAGACTGCAGTGATCCTGTCACAAGCCTACAATCTCTACAGCCAAATCAGATCTGCAATCTGATGATGGATCTATACAAATATAGGGGAGTCTGTCTCTGCACAATCTCTCACAAGGCTACAAGCACAAGCGCAGAGAAGAAGAATCTGTCTCAGGTCCGTGGATTGGCTTCACCCTAGGACTATAACCTGTCCACTTGAATGGTCACAGACTATCCACAGAGGCTATCTTCCTCACAGAGGTCTAAGACAGAACAAGATCATTGCTGCCGCCACCATGTTCACAAGGATACCAGCTCAAGCTCCCATGGGGATTCAGATTTAATGGATCCTGTGATGGGGGAAGGCCTATAATGTGCCTACCCTGGACACACAGGTCACTTGGATCTAAATAAAACCTTAAAAACAATCCTCTATTGCTTACGATACAACTTAGCAATGGAGGATCTCAAGGCAGTAACCTTGTACAGAACAACTCATAACACAAACATCATCCCATATATGTAATAAATCCTATTACAAAACTCCATTTCAATCTATACCATATAATAATACAAAAGGCATAGCCAGCAAGTGCTGGACTATGGAGAGAAAAAAAAAGAAAAAAGAAAACTCCTAAACCCTAACCTTAGCCTACTGTAATTCTACAGTTGGTTTCGAGGAGAAGCACAGAAGTTAAGTCCCCAAAAAAGAGATATCTTAAACCTAAGATAGGCTTAGGCTTATATAGCAGTCAGCTTCCCCTCAATTAGGGTTAGGAAAACCCTAATTTATCAATGTGATTATGGCCCATTCCTCTCCCTTAGATGCCTCAGGGCGTGTGCACGGAGATTAGAGCATTGGAGTGCATGCCCTAACTGTTGGAAGTCCCCAGATTGCCCTTGCAGAAGTGGGGAGAAGTTTAAAACCCGATCCTCGCTGGGTAGAAAAGATTTCAGATCCTTCCGCATGGTAGAAATGGCATCGCAGGGTTGAATTGACTTGAAGTTCATGCAGTCACGGGATTGACATTTTGATCATCGCAAGATACTAATGGCTGTCGCAAGATTGCTCTTTCAGCTTTGAATGGCGCGGGGAATACTCGCGCGGTTTGTCCCTTAGTGAATCTTGCGACAGATCTTCATGAAGAAGCAGTGTTCATGAGTTTCTGGGTCGCGCGAGCATTTCCCTGAAGGTCTGTGTCTCGCGACCACTGCGCGATAGCTGCGCACAGGAATACCTGAAGCTCTTACTTTTGAGTGGATCGCGTGAAGCTTAACGACTCCTTTTTTGAGCTGCGCGAGACTGCTTGAATGCTTCACTTACTTATGGCTGAGCTTCACGAGAATCACACGAAGACTGATTTGCATTTCTTTCTGTCATCAAACCGTGCGGGAGTAGCGCGAGGACTGCGTGGCCAGTTGTTGTGCTTCCTCCAGGAGCCCGCGACAATTGCGCGAAGGCATTATCTCTGGTTCAATTGAAACCTGTGATATTTGCGTGAGGCATCTTTCTTGGATTATTTCTGCTTTGATGTGCCCATGCTTCAGCCAACTCTCTATCTGGATTCATCCTTCATTCTGCTGAGGTAGTTCTGGGGCAACAGTGAGCTTCTTGGCATGGTTAGGGGTTTATTTGCACCTGCTGCTTATTACCTACAGAATAGACTTAAAACACATTTATTAAATGATTAAAAGTCTAACAGAGATTAAGTTAAGGGGTGAAAAGTGATACTTTTCAGGTCTTAACACACCCCCAAACCTATTCTTTGCTAGTCTCTTAGCAAAGCAGTAAGTGCTACTTTTGTAGGGATCACGAGTATATTTAGCATATGTACCAAGCCTTTTAAATCCCTAGGTGATCTCTAGTGGAGGAGTGAAGTCTCCTGAAGGTTTTCAGTGAAGACACCCACAAACTTCACCATTAAAATCAGTTAAGTATAGTGCAGATAATGGCAACACAGATTCAAATGGTTAAAGTTTCATTCCACACCCATTTAACACTTAGAGGAAATTGCAGCAATGTTTGCAGGCCATTTAAAACTTACAAGTTATATGTGTTTGCCTTACCACCATTCATTTAATATTAGAATTTCAATATATAAAAATTAGTACTCTGCTTGCCTTTAATTCAAAATCCAGGTTGGATACTACCCTAATGAGGTTAAAATTCAGACCCAATTCTCACCTGGGCTATCTCTCAACATTAATAACCTGAGGGTATTCTCATTCTCAACAGCTCAAGAGCAGTTACAGACCCCAAATGGGTCTGCAAGCATGAGCATAGGCCAAACTTCCAATTTCTAACATCTTCAAGGATTTTCACTATAGATTGGGCAACTCCTCCTCTCCACATGATAGCTCATTTAACTTTGGATCCACAAGGTCTTTTTTGAAAGGGCTGTAATGTGGCTTATGGCTGAGGGGTGTAAAGAATAAAGGGGTAAAAAGAGAATCCAAATTGAGAAATCAGCAAGGTAAGGAGTGGTTCATGACTTCACAACCTTTATTTAAGCAAAAACTTCATCTTCCTTTTTATATTTCAGACTCAAAGTGGCCAGCTTCTCCTCTTCTTTTTAATTTTTAGATGATGTTGTCCTCTAGACTTCTCTTTCTTTTTCTCTTTTTAGTTCTTTATTCATTCTTTTGATAAATGCCACACAACTGCCTTTGATACACAGCTGTTCACAAGTTGCTTTCCTTCCCTTTTCACAGAATATTAGACCATTCTCAGTATCTTTACCTCCTCCTCCTTTACCTTCTGAATTCTCAGAGTGAGGGTAAGGTTGACTCAGGTCATGAGGTTAAGGTGCAAGTGTTCTGGTGTTTGTGAAGAAAAATTATGATTTTAAGGCTCAACTAGTATATATACAAGGGCAGATTTTAAAAGGTTGGATTTTCAGGCTCAAACTGTCCAAATGAGGGCCTTGGATCATTTCCTTAGTCTCATGAGTGCTGTCAATTAGTTTTGATTAGGAGTTACACAACTTTTAGTGAAAAAGTCATGAATCAATCAGTCCTTAGAGCAGAAGTAATGCCAAAAACACTCTTCAAAAGAAAATTTTGGGCCCAAATCTCACTAGGTATGGTCTTCAAACTTAACTCATGGGGTGTATTTTCGTCTGTTTCTCTCCTCTTAGGCTCACTGAGTACTTAACTCAAAAAATTTTCTAATATTAGCTTCATGGTGGTGTCAAGATCAACTTTTTTTCTGTTTTCGAAAGTCTGTAAAAATATTTAAATTTTTACAAGTTTCCTCATTATATCAAGTTAAGTGGAAATTAACTTTATTTATCCCAATTATACCACTATTACTGCACTAAAATTAACTTATTCTATTGGCAGACTGCCACACCTCCAAACCATTCAGAGCAGTGTCCTCACTGGTTCAAAGGGGAGAACAGGCAGCATATTCCGATCATACAGACAAAAATAAACACAACAGAAGATAGAGAAACTGAAAAAATAATGCTAAGAACAGTATAGGACGCAAATAAATTATCATTAAAAGTAAAACAAAAATGGTACAAAAAGAGTGTAAAAGAAAAGACTAAAAGGGGGGGGGGGGAGGGATCAAGGGAGAGGCGGTGGGGGAGGGTGTGAGGAAGATGGTGGGGGAGATGCAGGGGGATCCAGTTTTCTCTTCTTCTTCTCTCTCTCTCTCTTCTCCTTCTTCCTTTTTCTTTTCCTCCTTGGCGAGGATCCTCTGAACCTCGTCATACTCATCCCAGAGAAATTGTAAGGGGTCTGGCTCCTTAGGCGGTGGGGGATCCTCCCAGATGGGATAGAATTTGATGGGGAACCCAAAGGGTTTGTCATCCGCCATGCGTGTGAGGAGGTATGGACGGCTAGGGTTAGAATAGGAGGGATGAGATGAAAAGGAACTGATGGCCGTTTTAGAAGAGTTGGACGGTGTAGCATGAATCGGCGAAAATTAATTTGTGTCCCTTTTCAAACTTGGCAATAAGTGAACGTTGTGTGGGGAAAGAGGAAACAGACAACTGGGTCTGGGAAAAGGGAATGAGCAGTAAATGAATATCTAAAGATAAGCATGGTATTTAAGTGGAGCCTGTGTATTACAAGGGGATCCTCGCGAAGAACAATCAGTGAAGATTAGTTTGCACATTTCTCGCACAGCTGAGTTGGGGATCTCCGCGAGCAATCCTGACATGGCCCATGAATGTGAAAAAGAAACGATTGAAATCCCTGAGGCATGTATTTACCCAGAGTTATTCAGCCACCATCTACATCGATCCGTCACATGGGTTACTATTCCAAATAAGCATAGTCTCCCTAAATGCATCTCCCATGACTGACAAAATGAATAAAATGAGAACTAGCACACAAACATAAACAGGCACACAGAACAGAGCAATAGACAAAAACTAAAAAAATTCTATTAAGTTGAAAAGTATGTACAATCGTAGTTACAAGAAACAAAACCTAATATACAAGCTAGAATCTAGGATCTAATCTGAACCCTAATCTGTGTAGAAATCCCAGCCCATCTTTTTAGCATGTGCCCTAACGGCATCTTTGTCCTGTTTCTTCTTTTCCTCCCTTTTCTTTTTCTTTTCAGCTGGTGTTTTCTTTGCAGTTGGAGCTTTAGGTGCCCTCACCCTTACTCTTGGTTGCTTGGGAGCTTTTGGTTCCTTGGGTTCTTGAGGGGCTTTTCCTTTGCGCTTAGCTGGGGGGGTGGCAGGGGATTTTCCTTTGCCTTTGGCTTTTTCTTTCTCAGTGGGGATCATTGGGGATTTCCCTTTCACTGTGGACTCAGGCTGGGCATGGGATTGTGCCTCCTTAGACTGGGCAGCAGGCTCTTTTCCAATTTTTAAAGGAGCAGCTTTGGGAGCAGACCTCTTAGCAGTGACTTTCCTCTGCTTAGGATAAGTTTGCTCTTGTGGAGGTGCAGCAGAGGCCTTGGGAGGTGGAGGCTGCTCTGTAGGAGGTGAGGGAGGAGGGGCAGCTGGGGCCTTGCCTTTCTCTTGCTGTGTCTTAGGTTGTGCCTCCTTAGATTGGGCAGCTGGAGATGGAGTAGCTTTGGGCTCTAGGATGGGCATTTGAACAGAGATTGGTGTGGGATGCAGAGGAACATTTCTGGCAGCAGCCAATGCGGATTCTAATGAGGCGATCTAGATTTGATGTTTGAGGATGTCAGTCTCATGGATCTCCTTTTAGATTCTATGGATCTCCTAGGCATTGTTAAGCCTCTTTTCAAACATTCTAGCACGGGACCTCTCAGTAGCAGCATTTGCTTTCTCCAACTCCAAATTTAGCGCATTGTACTCAGCTGTAGCTTTGGTCTTCTGATAGTCCTCTAGGATATTTTTACACCCCAAGGAGATGCCCAGAAGTTGCTTTCTGTGGGCCTCCTTCATTTCATCGATCTGCTCCAGCAGGGGGGTCTCAATGGATTGGCGAAGCTTGGCCATCCCCCTTACGACATCCTTCCTAAGGTAAGCATTATCCCTCATGTGATGGAGGATGGTGAGGTAGGGAGGGCTGTAAAAATGATATTTTAGTGCGATGGGCAGATAGGAAGTGGAAGGAGCAAACTGTGATAGGTCCTGGGGGGGAGAAGGGGGGGTTACAGGGGGTAAGTCTAGTTGTGGGGGAAGGGGGATAGGTTCTGGGTCAGTCTGTGTCTTTTGGTCAGTGTAAGTTGGAGGTGGTAGGATAAGAGGTGGAATGGAGGGTATAGGGTGAAATGAGAATGGGGTAGGCACAGTTGGAGTAGGGGGTGATGGGGGAGGAAAAATGGGAATGGTGAAAGGTATGAAAGGGAATGGGGGGTAAAAGTTAATGATTTACCATCAATTGTGATTCACATTCACTTTTTGGGATGTGTGCCACATGGGATCAACATCTTAACGCCTAATAGTAAGACCATGACCTTAAGATCTATTGTGTGGGATATTGAGACGAAAAATGATCTCCATCGGCTGATTTAAAGCACTCAACAGATTTTTCCGTTGTTTAGTGAGGTGGCTGTAACATAAAGTGATCTGGTAGTAACACCAGCCAAAACTTTTGTAATGGTACTTAACCAACTTCAATTTCAATTAAAGTGCCTCTGGCAAAAGGAATAGGTGGCAGTTCAATTGTGTCCCTCACCAGCTTGAACGTCCCAAAGCTCAACTCATCTTACCTCTTCCAAAGCAAAATCATGGAGTCCCTCACCAGCTTGAAATTCCCATAGATCTGGTATTAGTTGATGACCAGATCACCAATAGTGTGATTGGGTCATCAATTCTCTGTCTAGATCAGATTCAGCCCAAGATTACATAAAAATTTTATCTCTCCCACGAAATTAAAAACATGAACCCAAGGTTTGGCAATTTTTCATTCCTAATCACAACAAATGATCAAGACCAACTGGTTGAACCTGATCATGTTCCTCTTATATTTCAATGCTCCTATCAACTACTTCAATTTCAATTCAAATTTCATAAGAAATGTAAGGAAATGCAAAGAGAACCTCAAGCAGTCTTAAGTGCATCAGTTTCATCTATTTCACAATTCAATTCAAAATAATGTAGCAGAAGTACTGCCCTTATGTCTATATAGCATTCAAGCAGTAATTACTCTAGGATATAAGACCTTAAAGAAAAAAATACAAACAAAAACATATTGGGATTATTACAAAAGAATTATAACCTCTTATTTACACCCCACATTAAGCCTAACTAACGACAAGAATATGAACATAGATTATTGACAGACCTGAGTTTGGAGCTCTTCGTAGTTCATTCTAGCACAAATTCTTTCATCGTCTTCGGACTGTGGATGATGTCATATGGTTTGTGGTCAATAGTATCTTTTAAAATTGTGATCTGACCCTCCAGAAAGCGGTTGCAAAACTACAAAGAATCTGCAACGAACAAGAGAAAACAATCGGTGGGTTGCGACAAGGACTTGTCGATGAGATTGGAAAGCATGCTTCAGCTAATGATGATCATATCGGTAAATTGAAAATGGAGCAAGTGAGATTGACTGGAGTTGAGCAAATTTTAAGGAGGGAAGCCGAGTGCCTAAGGCGTGAGAACATTAATCTCTTGAATTGCTTGCAAGGCAGCAAAAATGGTGGCGGGTTCTCATCATTAAATTTTCCTTCTTTTCTTTGTAGCTTCTCCTGATGCAGTCTTGATCCACTACTGCCCCACTAGAGCGCTCTTGCATCTCCAATGAATCTTGTTGGAGATTGTGATTATCTAACTTTGCTTCTTCCATACTCTTTGTCAGCTCACTCAATTGTATCTCTGAACGCATTACTAAACTATCTCTTACATTGAGAGAAGAAACTTCTCGTTGGAGCGAGACATTTTGCTCTGCTAGTTCCCTTACCCGTTCTATTAGCCTCTGCTCTTTTGCTTGGTATTTTTCGAGCTTGGAAGACTACTCTCTTGACCTTCTATCCAACTCTTGCTCCGAACACGACTACAACTCATTCTTATCCTTCTCCAACTTTGTTGTTCATGAGTCCAATTCTACCTTCGCCAATTTAAGTGCTCCAGTCGCAGAAGCCCTTTCAGCAACCCGCTTTTGTATTTGGGTGGAGACCTCAAGGGCCAAGTTTCTCCTATCCTCGATGACATTTCTAATCATTTGGAGCAATGCAGCAATGCTAAAGCTGGAATTCTGTAGATTGAGCTGCTCGAGATCATGTGATAGCATCATGACCCTCTTGTTGGCCTCTTTTCCTTTTCTATGTAATTCCGCATCCAAGTCCTCATCGTTTAATCCCGAATACAGAGAATGTTTGGGTTTACCCATTGTACCATCTTGAAGAAAATGATTTTTCTTTTAGAAGTCCTCTGAGTGATATCCGTTCACAAACCCGTAATGGGCATATGAGAGATTGCATGGAGAGGACACGTTCTCAGATAAAGAGCTCTTCGTGTGATGCAATTTGAAGTTGAACTTGGATGCGGGTTGGGATAGTCCTCAAAAATATCTTCAACAGTGGTACTAGTTTCAGAATTGATATCTTGCACTTTTATTTTACATTCCGAGGGAAAACGTGCCACAGCCTCTCAACTACATTCTTTGCAAGTATTTTTGGGGACACTGGCTTAACATCATCTCTTTTCCAGTCTCAGGTTGAAGGACGAAGACGGGCATCTCTCGCTTCCCTAAATGAATGGAACATCTTGTGGTCTTTGCTAATTGTCGGTGAAGCAGGTGCAATAGACTGCACACGTAGAGGTCACCTGGATTTGGAAAATGCCTTGTATTGCCTGTCCGGAATCGGTGAGCGGCAATTACAAAAGAAAAAGAAAGACGATGAATAAGAGATGCTCAATGCATTTCACAAATTTTTGATATTTCGTATAGAAAAAATACATAAGAAAAATGGAGGGGCAGATTTTGCAAGAGTAACTGGTTTAAGGAAAACCCCACTTGTGCAAATGACAAAAAATTAGAATCATGATTAACACATGAAAGAAAATCGAAATCACAATACTAAGCAGTTCCAAAAACAAAACCCACTTCATATATAGAGATTTGGCTCTCCACACGGTCAGATTGAGATATGCTTCTCATTGTTTCACTTTCAAGCCACATGCTGCATATATATGACCAATCCAAGTCGTGTAAATGATAGGCCATCGTTTGAACTTAAGCCAGCCCAAACATCATGGTCATCAAATGATTCATACCATCTGGCGATCATATCTCTTGGGTTAATTCAAAAGACATTATGTCATTTGGACCACTTGGATCAGTAAAAATTACACCATGTAGCATAAAGAATGGAATGGGGAGGGTGTTATCTCAGCGAGATGATATAAGCCATGTTGATACAGAAAAGCCTGAAACAGCAATATATGCATTTTTGTTGATCGGTAAACAAAAATATATACATGCAATGATGATTACTCAAGTCCCAACAAGTTTTTGAAAAAAATGCTCACAAACATCAACATCACCATTCAGTAAAACACACGTATAGTCCTACTGGGAATCATGTCTCCAAATGATAAATTGAAAAAATGAGAAGCAAGAACACATAAAGCAGAACTGCATACAATAACATCAAAATCCAACAAAAATTCAAAACCGGATGAAAAAGCTCACTCAAACTAAATAAGATTGCTTAAGAAGCTCTAGAGGAAAAATTGCAGCTAATAGGAAAACCAGAATCGAGATTAAAGTTTCAAGTAAAGCCAAAACTGAAAATTCAGAGAAGAATAAAAGACACATGAGGATTGCCACCAATTCAAAGAAAAAAATGCATGCTTGCATATCATATACCTTTTAAACTGCAAGTAAAATTCTAGGAGGAGAACAGAGAAGCAACAAAACCAAAGCCGCTACTCCAGTAATCAACATCTTGGTATGTGGCATTGCTATTGCTGGAAGGCGATTCATGGAGACTACTTGAAGAATTCAAGTTCCTTCCAGTGCCTCTGTAATTGCGAGATGAAGAACACAAAAGGCACCTTTTAAGGCCTGAACTACTAGCAGACTCCTTGTGGCTTTGGGAGCTGTCCTGGATCTTGTTGCAGTTTTCTAGATTATTCTCCCATGGGGCTTCCCAGTAGACTTTATCGGAGTTCGGTGCTACAGATGGATTACTGGGTCTACTGTTAGAGGCAGCAGAAGATCGAAACGAGAAAAACTTCTTCATTCCCTACAAATGGTCACTGTGAATCTGTAATACAAATTAATCTTATCAGAAGAAACAAAAGTCTCTTTAAACAATTACGTTTGTATAAAAATGATAAAATTCTGCTGACAAACAATAACAGATTCATAAATAAGGATGCTAGGGAAGAGAGGAATTCATATGGGAATATGAACAAGAGATCCAGAAAATATTGTTCACTTACTTAATCTGCAAACATGATTAATAAAAGATGGCTTATTTATATTCCATAGCAATATTGAAAACCTCACTGATATAGTTAGAAACCCATATGACTAAACAAGAAGATAATAGATTCAATAGCAACTACATGCATAATTCTTCCCATGGAAAGCTACAGAACACAATTGAAAACTTAAATTAACCAAAAATATAAATAAAAATTGAAAAGGGGCATTTTAGGTCATCCAGTAAGGATGCAAGTTTTGACCTGAACCAAATATCGAGCAAACCGAGCTAGTCTGAACCGGCCCGAAAATTGATTCCAACCTAACCAATTCTGATTTGGTTTGGTTTCGGTTTTGGGTGGTGAAAACCGAAAACGGATTAGATAGGATGAGAAAACTGAAAAAAAATTCCGAAAAACCCCCAAAGTTTTGAGTGAACGTATGGACTTGCGATCACTCATGATTTTCTATGGTCAAATCGTAGTGATTACGGTTGAGTTGTCACAGAGTCTGTACCGTCGGAGTGCTGTTATATAAAATCGTAACTTACAATTCTAGGGAATAGGCGAGTCCAGTGACTTGTCTTATCGGTTACCTTGAAAGTTGAACCCATTTAATCGTAGAGGAAGCGAACACGCATTGCATTCAATACCACCACTTGCCACCTACCCATCCTTAAATGCCTACACCCCGACATTTATTTCGAAGTCACGGTTCATAGCCCCAGCCTTTGCCTTTTTCCCTATAAAACCATGCCCTTTCACAGACTTTTCTCATTCCAAACCCATCTCCTTCGCCTTCCTCTTTCGAACCCTAATCCTATGGCAAAAGAGCTTGACCAAGACAATATAGTAGAAGACTCGACTGAATTCTTGAGATACAAAGGGCCGAGCTTCTGGCTGTAATAAAAAGATTAAAAAAATTGAAGAGCCAACAGCCCATCCCTAATCTTCATAAATCACCACAAAACCCCTTGACGGGGACGCCGACATTGTAGACATCCGATACGGACCCTTTCACGTGTACTAACGTTAAAAAGAACGGAAATCGTAACCGGGCATATAGGAGGAGAAACCAGGCGTAAAGGATGAAAGCAAGATTTTCGTTCAATCGAATACTAATTTCGTTTGATCGAATGCTAATTTCGATTGAACGAAATCGCGCAGAAGAGTTTTAGTTGTTTTAAACTTCTAATTTTGAACTTTAGTTTTAGGGGTTTATTTGTCTTTTATTTAATGTTCGTTTTAGGGTTTTCTTTTATTGTAAGACCTCCTATATAAGGTCTTTAAACAAAGTAATTAGGGAGTTTTTGATTAATGAAAAGAGAGTTGCTTTTGTGCAAACCCTAGAGAGCTTGTGAAAAGTTTTCAATCGAGGGAGTGAATCCTTCAAACCTTGAGGAGTGAGAGATTGTTTCTCGTGTGACTTGGTGCAAAGCCGACGTACAACCATGGTGTGAAGCTTCGGAATACCCTTGGTGTGAAGCCTTGAAATCTATCTTTTTAGTTTGTCTTTTCTTTAGTTGTCAGGTATTATTTTTCTTTCTTTCCATTGATAAAAGAACAAAAATCCCAAAAGAATCGCATTCCATGATATCATTAATCTCCCCTTTTGAACTATTTATTCAAGTTTCATCTCCTTCAAAATCCCCGAGGAATCAAATCCGATATTGCAATTACCGCTTGATGCCCTAAACTAGAACGAATTCCGAGTTCATTCATCGGAGCCGTTTTTTTAGATTGAGAAATTTTACGCATGCGACGCTAAAATGGATTAACCTAATTTTTTTATTAATTTCATTGAATTAATTTTATGCGTTGCTTGATTTTGAACATTTTCGCTATTCAATTCATTCTAAAAGTTAATCCCAAATTCGCATATTAGGATTTTAGCGTTTGTCCTGCATCACCCCTTAACCCTAAACCTAACTCAAAATCGAAACCTTTTTCCTACGCCCCATCTTCTCCCACTTCTTAACAATTCTACCATCACAATCCACCCCGAGTGCGAGTTCCTTTACGATTATGGTGGGTTGAATTGTCCCTTGCCACCCCTCCCATTTCTCATACTCTCCCCTTTTCTGCATTACATTTTCTTCACAGAGTCTTGCAGGGGAGTAGTATAGGCTGCTGGAGGATAGCGAGATGTCAACTTCCCACTCCTCAACTTCTTTCGCCAACTGCATTGTATTTCTCTTCCGATGGTGTAGTTGATGAAGTGGAAGGCAGGGAGGAGTGTTCTGTCTGGTGGAAGATAGAGGGTACGACTCTAATTGAAGGTGGTTACCACCCCAAGACGTTGATCTCCATTACAAACTTTAACGCCTCGGGCAGTCGCTGCCGGTGTTCAAGTCAGCCTGTGTCTAGATTTTTCCTAGGATTTCTTTTTATGTAATTAATTAATTTTCTTTCTTAATTTTCCTTTTTGTTTTTATCTTATTTTCTTATTTTTGCGCGGTGGTGTTTCCATATAGATAATGTTGGAAGTGATTTACCCCAAGTTTGGGGGAGATTGTTAAACTTTCCTTGCAAATTTTGTACCCGACACCGTTTTGGCACCATGATATTTTGGTATGCTTTGATCTGAGGACAATGAGGACATTTTCCTATTTAAGTTTGGGGGTACACACGTTGTGTATGTAAATTAGTTTGAAAAAAAAGTAAAAAACTAATAAAAGAAAATTATTTTTACAAATTTCTGTACAGTTTTAGTCTGTGTAGTTTAGTTCTATTTTTAAAATTTAATTTTAGATTTTTAGGTTTATTTGTTTTTTTTTTTTTCGACTCATGTTAACCATCATGTGTGAATTACGATTAGATAGAATACAATTCTATAAGCATAACCATCATCTTAGTAGGAGTTCAAACATCATTGATAAGAAGTAGTTAATATTCATGTTTAGCCCACCTGTACACTGTATCATAATTGAATGTTTGAAATTATACATTGCTTTAAATTACAAAATTTAGACTATAGTTTCAAAATCGTATAACTAGTGAGGGACTTATTTCCTTTCTTTGAGAGAGACTGATGCCTATCTAAATCTTAAATATTCTTGAACTTAACTAATTTAATGAAATCTCATATTGTTGTTTTTATTTGAATAAAATATTCTACTATTATGTTGAATGCTTTTCTAGAACTGTTTGTCATATACACTGAAACAATATGGCATTCTTGCTAGTAAATCGTGGAAATGATTTAAGGCCATCTTTTTATTCGTTTGGGCCAAAAAGCCAAAATCCCAAAATAATCTATCTCTTGAACCCATATTAGAGCCTAAACTGATTTTCTTTGTAGCAAAAATCTTATAAACCCTTAACCATATGCACTACCCAAAGCTTTCAGTCTTTTTTCCCTAGTCATTCTTAGAATTTAGAATAGAGGGAAAAATAGGGGAGTGGGAGTGCGAAAATAGATAAGGGATATGCTAAAAAGGGTATAGCTGATAAAGAGAAATATTTTTGAAGAAAAAATGTATGGGAGAAAAGTATAGAAAGAGAAGCAAAGAAGCTTCCAAAATGAGAAAAAAATAAATATATATCAAGAGATATGCTGGAAAAGAAATCTAAAGAAAAAGGGATTTACTGAAGAAAAAAGTATATGGGAAGAAGATATCCAATTTTTTGATACTTGCTGAAGTAGAAAAAGAAAAAAGAGAGGAAGATAGGAGAGAGAGACAAGTTGAATTCTCAGACTTTTGAATCCTTTCTACCTTTCTTTCAAACCTTTTAACCCATAGCCCTATTACAAGCCGAATAAAGTCTTTTCTTGATTCATGATTTACAGAAGCATGAGTCTAGTAGAGATGTGTATAATTAATACTATGGAGAATAAAAAAGCATAAGAAATAGAATTGGTTATCTATTCCATTAGATTTATTTTTATCAATTGTCCTTGAAATTATTCCTTACATATATCAGTGAGAGAACCCAATAATTTTGATATTCTTTTTGAGAGTATGCCAATAATGAGAATTTAGATGAAAATGTTTTTCTAAATCTGCAGTTTAGAAAAATTTATAATGAATGAATTCTTTATTGATACGCACACACTCCAAGCTTTATATGAATTGAAATTGTTGAGTATCTGATCAAGGATAACTGCTAGGAAGGGAAGTCATAGATGATGAAATCATTTTTTTGATATTTTAAACAAACATGTAATGGTTAGCTATTAATTCGTTAGATTTGTTTAAGAGTTTTTAGTTTGCTTTCTTTTTGAAATTTTTTGAAAAAATCCAAAAATATTTTGAAGTTTGTAGGTAACTTCACTGAAAACCTTCAAGAGACACACCTCCACTAGGGATCACCTAGGGGTTTAAAGGCCTGTTGCATCTGCTAAATGCAATCATGTTCCCTACGAAAGTGGCATTTAAATTTGTAGTTAGAATAATTTATCTGTCCTTGTTTGCTAAGGACTAGAAAAATGTAAGTCTGGGGGACCTTAGTTTGCATCAAATGTGATGTTGATGTGCAGATATTTAGACCAGTAAGTACAAAAAGTCAAAGTGTTAATCTTTGCCAAAATAAACTAAAAAGGTAATAAGAAAGAAGATCACTAAAAAATACGAACCCAATCGTATTCGAAACCAGTCAATAAGTTAAAAGAATGAGAATTCACGAGGAATCGTAAGAGAAATCATGAGAAGTTGAAGAAGAAAGAAGAATCGTATTCACGATTCTACGGAAGAAGCTTGAGACAGGAGAAATCGTATTGAAGATTATGATCGATCATGCTAAAGGAATTGTACTGAATGAAGAAGAGAAATCGTCTTTACGATTTTACACCATAAAGTTCATACTGCTGCAGATCACATGAAGAGTTGCACCATCATGCATAGAATAGAAAGAACTCTTGAATTAGACGTCTTGCATTTTACAGATCTGAGAAGATTGGCGAAAGAATTTTGAAGATCTCTATTGCTGAAATCAAGGAGAAGAGTCCTGTGCGCTTCTACTATTAAAAGCAAGGAAGATTAGAATTAGGAAATTTAGTTTTATTAGGAATCTTTTTGTTTTTAGTAGTTTACTTTTATTAGAATTCGAATAATGTAACCGACCCCTTATGATCTATAAATAAGAGGGTTTGGCACTAGAATAAGCTATCTAAGGTTCTCGAAATCAATTAATGACTAAGGTCGGGAACTGGAAGATTAACCTTAGAGTAGGTTTTTATTGCTTCCTAGAGTTGAGTATCAGTAGTTTCTCAAGAGAAATTAACACCTGCAATTGGGAGATGAAAGATCAATTTTATTGCTTTCTAGTTTAGATTTCTTTTTATTGCATTTTTACTACTTTGGAAACATCTAATAGCTCTTGATTTTAATTGACGACTAAGATTGAGAATTTGAAAGATTAGTGTAATGGTATTTGCTTTTCCATCTTCAATTTTCTAGTGTTTGATTGACACCCAAATTCTAGAAGGTTGCAAATTAGTATAGATCTATATTGAAGAATTCTAGTTTTCGATTGACGCTCAAATTCTGGATGATTGAGATATAGTGTAACAGTATTTTAATTTTGTAGATATCTGAAGGCCGAAGGATTGTGATTGACGACCATAATCTGGAAGACGGAAGATTTAGATTTATTTTTCCTGCACTTTAGTTTAATTGAAAACCATTCTTTATTCTTTAAAGGCAAATGAAAATTTAAGAGTTTCAGATTTCCTCGTGGGAACGATCCTATCACTAGTGCTATAAATTCCATTGTGCGCTTACAATAGGATAAGACAGAATGTAATTCACATAGCTGTCACGCGACAAGGGCAAAGGCACCTACGGTGGATGCCCCGCTAAAAAAAAGCACGACCCTCCGTGCTTCAGAACAGGTGCTGGCATCCGTATTGGCACCAGGGCATTGACTGCCGCGTCTGCACCACCACCCACTCCCCCTGTGACCTAGACCTTGAGGCGGGACAACCCACAGTCCACCATGATGCATCATGACTTCTTTGTTGAACCCGAGTTCAACATGAAATATTTTGAGAAGCTACCCGAGGCACAATTTTCACTGGCTTACTTAAAAGTGATTCGGCATCAACGTACTCTTGGTGTCCTCACTTACCCTAGTGTATCCCCGATTGGTCCAGCTCTTCTATGAGTGCCTGATATATAACTATTTTGGGTCGGATCGCTTTTCGATGAAGATCGACGGATCCGATTTTTCGTTCTACCGGGTGGAGCTTGCCCTTCACATGGGCTTCTCGAGTGATCCCCAAGGGCAGCGCAATGCCACGCTGTCATGATTTTCCCTCTATTTCTGAGATGGTCCACACCATCTTTGGCTGCCCGCCCATGGGTCCCACGTTTACCACACGGGAGGTGCTTAATCGAGATCGATTCTTTGCGGATGTAATGTTATATAAGACACTATATTCGATTTCACACAATACTCAACGACAATCAGATCTCCTTCAGATCCTTTATGCTGTTCAGAAGGGTTGGTGGTTTCAACCGACCAAACTGGTTTTCTATGGGTTACTTGATACCCTTAGGAAACTGGTTTTGCCAAAGTATCACCAGGTGTCGCTTGGGCTCCCATACGGGCGTTTTGTCACATGCCTGTTACTCAGTCATGGGTATAAGATTGACCCATCAGAGTCCACTCTAAAAGCGTTCTCCCAAAGCTCTATGAGGCGAGCCAATGGAGGAAGGCCCAACCCACTGCTTTTGAGCAGGCTGTTGTGGCCCCTTCCACGGCTGCACCTTCGACGGAGACTCCGACAATCTCCGTCCCTAGCCCCACTGGATCTGATGCTGGAGCATCCTACACCACTTTCCCTGGTTCCCAAAGGAAGAAAAGAGGACTTAATTGGACCGGTCGAAGGACTCAATCAACTGGTCACAACGCTGGAAGCTTCAGGAAATTAAAGATGAGACCGGTCAGGACTCAGCCGACCGGTCAAAAATGCAAGAAGCAGAATGGAAAATACTCAGAGGAATTACTCGACCGGTCACACTTGGCTCGATCGGTCTGAAAAATAATGAAAACTATAGCTCTGTAGATCGTCTTCTACCTAAAGGAGTCTAAAGCCGACCGGTCGGTTCTCCAATCCCAATCGATCACAATAGAGTTTCTGAGCGAAAATCAATGTCTGCACAGTTGTGGATATCTTCAAACTCCGAGATCTTCGCCGGGAGTCTCTTCCAATAGATGGGATAACTCCAAATCGTGCAGAATCCTTTCCAGATTCATCTTTCTTGGAGGATTTTTAGGATCTAAAGATTACTTGCCATGTACAATGTTCTAGGGTCTTGTAAATCTATAAATAAGGACCCTAGGGTTAGATTTTAGGGGACTCGCACGCTGAAACTTTTCTAGAGGGCTTTGAAGTGCATTTTCGTAGATTAGGATCGGGATAGTCTAGAATGGAGAGAGATTGATTGTGATCATTGATCAGAGCCTAATTCAGCAATGATGAAGGTCTCTGAATCAATGCATGCGTAAAGCTTCGGCTAGGGATCTCTTGTAAATTTTGGATAAGTATCTAATAAAATTTCGTCTCTTTCTTTTATTTTGAATTCCATTTTAACGGTACGATTGCATGTTGGAGGTTCCGAGAGTCATCGAGATGGAGCGATTGTAATGGTTTAGTGCTATTTAATCTACTCTTATAGGCCTAGTAGGGCTTAAGAACTAGACTAGATAGGATACTCGCCGACGGGCTACGACCTTGTAGGCTAGTCTTAGTTGGTTACGTGCAATGATGTTTAACGATTAGATCCTTCTAATTCATAAACGATGAAATTGAGCTTGTAGCCAGGAGCTGGGGTACCTGGGATTCATTCTAGGAAAGTAGTAGGTTTTATTGTGTACTGATATGAAATCCAAGAGAGATTCCTGACTGCCTTCTCTTTTCCTATTTCCCACTATTTATGTTTCTTTTATTTATTTGAATTTAGGAAATCTAATGATTATAAAATATTTCATAAAATAGAAATTAAATAAGAGATGAACGACAAATCCCTGTGGTTCGACACTCTTGTACTTGCCCTAGTGCATTCGAACTTGTGCACTTGCAAGGTCATATTTTAAGACGATCAAATTTTTGGCGCCGTTGCCAAGGAATTTTGGCTTTATTTCTTATTTGATTTCTGTTTTACTATATCTTTGTATCATTATATTAACTGTAGTTTGTGTGTTTTGTAGGTTGGGAAATCAAAGGCTTGAACGTACTAAAGGCTTGTCACGGGACGCTACGAGAGGCCAAGGTGAGTGCTTCTGATTTTCGTTAATTAGGTTAATAATTTTTGTTTTTGTCTTTCTGTTTTGGTCAAGGTGTGGTTTCAATTCTTTTCTTCCCTCTTGCAACCACTCTTTGAGGTTGAGAGAACGAGCCGGCATAATCACGCTAACTCTTGTTTTCTCAAAATGTTATGACTTTGAGTATTCTAGCCATCTTGCCCTATTTATTTTTAATATTTATTATGGCGGGAGAGGACCATATGGCTAGGACATTAAGGGAGTATTATACACCGGCTAGTCTTGTACCTCCCTCATGTATTCGTGTACCTACAGCCGCCAAAGATAGGGTCTTCGAGATCAAGCCTAATGTGATTCAACTAGTTCCAATTTTTCATGGGCATGGTAACGAAGATCCTCATATGCATGTGACGTGCTTTCTAGAGATCTGCCCCTAATTCAAGAATAAACACTTTACAGAAGAGGTCACATTGAGGCTTTTTCCATTTTCACTAAGAGACAGGGCAAACTAGTGGCTACACTCTTTTCCCATTGACTTGATTACTAGTTGGGAGGAGCTGCAAAATGTATTTTTCAATAAATATTTCCCAACTTGTAAAACTAACTGATTTCAGAAAGTAATAACTGCATTTTATCAATACCTGGATGAGTCTTTTTATGATTGTTGGAGACGCTTCAACGAGCTTCTGCTGAGTTGCCCTAATCATGGGGTTTGGTGCTGAGAAATAGTGCTCAGTCTCTACGAAGGCCTAAATGAACAAACCCGACATTAGATTGATGATACTTGTGGGGGTATGTTTCTCTCATTTACTGTAACTGATGCATGGGAACTTTTAGGGACCCTCAGTGTGGAATTGATGCCACACCCGACACCGAGATGGACTGGTCTGAAGATTCGAAGAAGTACACCTCCAAAGCGAGGAGGGTTGTACAGCTTAAAAGTCAAAGATGATTTTTCTACCAAAGTTGAAACTTTGGAAGATAAAACTCTAGTCCATGTTGGGTATAAAATCGCACCCAACATCACAAGGAGGTGAGGTTCATGGTCTCAACCAGAACCCTACTCAAGAGGTTCCTGTGTATCCTGCTGCTCCTATGCCCCCAATAGTAACCCAAAATCATCCAGCCACAGCATGTTCCTTCTAGCATTTGGATAACAATAATGGTTGGGTAAACATTTGTAATCCAAGCTGGAGGAACCACCCAAGTCTGTCCTAACAACACAATGGAATGCAGAGAAATAATCAACCTTTCAGGTCGACAAATGCTCCGCCATTTATGGGACGACAACATCATATGCCTCACGGGAGTAACTCTCTGGAGGAAGCTATGTTGCAAGCAATCCAGGCCTGGCAACAACAGAGCCAACACCATGAGCATTTGCTCAACCCTCTCACGGATTCACTAATTGCACTAGCAACTCGAATTGAGGAACTAGTTGTAGCTTTTAATAAAAGAGCAAAGGCTTGGTTGTCTGAGCAACCGGTTGATGTGAGTAAAGGCAAACCAATGGCTGGGGAGACTTCGTCTTCCTCTGATTTGCCAATGCTCTGAAGAGCACTTTAGCCTGGTCGAGCTACCGATGCATCCGTAGCGCTTCTTGGGAGGCAACCCAAGCAATTGTAAATTATTAATTTTAAGTTTGTCGGTAAGACAATGAAATCTGGCTGAGACAAGATGTGATGTTGATTTTGACACCCCGAAACCCGTGCCATCAGCACGACCCTCAAGGCCGTGCCCCCTATAGTACGCGGAACACTGGATACATCCCCATATAAGTAGATAAAACATAGATAAAATCTACTGCAGAACTAACTTTCCAGTTCTACAACATATCACCAAAATAGTTAATCCAAAAGATCATTCTAATCCCATATAAGTATATGGGCAAAAGAACCAACCCGAACCATCAGTGCCGTAACTACGGTCACTCTAGAGGGTTCGACAAAAGAATGTTACATGTACCATTATCCTTACAAAAATCAAATGGCTGGACGTACCAATCCAAAAACATCTCTAAAAGAGAAACAAGTCAAAGCGCGCAAAGGGTCTTCTAAAAGAACCAACCCGAACCATCAGTGCCGTAACTACGGTCACTCTAGAGGGTTCGACAAAAGAATGTTACATGTACCATTATCCTTACAAAAATCAAATGGCTGGACGTACCAAGCCAAAAACATCTCTAAAAGAGAAACAAGTCAAAGCGCGCAAAGGGTCTTCTAAAAGAACCTCTCAGGAGGGGGCTCAGACTCCTCCCCTGGAATATAATTTGAATCCTCCAGGTCAACCTCACTAGACGCAGCTCCTGGCTCTGCACTTGTAACGTATAGTCAAAAGGGTGAGTTACATCCTAGCTCAATAGGGACAATATCTGAACAAGTACATCTTGCTTACTCACATACATTTTGTGACATAAATAAAGCATGTGACACAGATAAAGCATGAACTCATCAATGTAGTTTAATCGAAATACAATTTGAGACGCAATAAAATAAACAGCATGCTTTGGTTACTCTACTCATTACATCTGATGTTCACTATTTCTCATAATTGAAACGAGGCTGAACTCATAACTTAAATCATTTAACTTAAATAATCCCCGAGCAATATTGCATCGAGCCCCGATGGAATACCCTCCATCGTCGTCTAATCAGACTATTTTCAAGTAACTTGCTCCACGTCCCTTTCTCATAGGCGATGGCATAAAGCTACTATACATCTCTGGGATGTCTCTTGGTGTAATGGATTGGTCATTGCCACGTGCAGTCCACGGATATCCTTCTACAAACCTAAAACAATTGTGCAATACATATAGTTGTTCACCGTGTGAATGTGCTAAATACATATTAAATCTTAGCTTGTTCAATCCCATTCACAATCTTCTATTCCATGAATCTTTACATCCACCGTACATCCCTGGGATGTCACATACTCTGATGCATCTTTTAGATGCCCGTAGCACACATGCATCCCTAGGATGGTTGAACTCTTTTAATCAATTGGTTCCTCTCACACTATTTCATACTACCACTACTTTAACCCTTTTCATTTCAATTTCCTTAAAAGAAAAACACGTTTTTATTTCAAGTCAGCGTTAAAGAAACATGCATTCATATACTATCATAACATACATGTTCTCGTAATTAAGGGTACAAGTTCAGATATCCCCCTACCTCATACGCAAGCAAATTCCAAGGATCCTTCAATCCTAGCTAGAGCTTAACCATCATTTGGCCCGGCATGAACTAGGCTTGGCCAAACACATATGACACATTACTATATGTCTATAAGCACTAGGCTAGAAGCCTAATCCCAGAAAATTAATAGTTTGAATGAAAAACCTCTTAAAAGCCTGAATTTTCCCAAATCGATCGAACGATTCTCAAATTGTTCGAACGAATCCTCAAATCGTTCGAATGACATTATCTCGTTCGAACGAATCCTCAGAACTCCAGCTCCTCCTAGCAAAACCAATCGAACGATTCTAAATTCGTTCGAATGGTTTCCAAAATCGATCGAATGAATTTTATTTTGTTCGAACGATTTTCTCAGAAAACCCCTTTTCACTCAATCTCCTTTAGCCAAATTCATTCGAACAGACACTAATTCCGTTCAAACGATTTTGCCCTTTCTCAGCATTGGATCGAGTTCTTTACCCTTGGAACTCATCTTATCCACCCCATGTCCTTTGTCATTCATTTCTCATATCTAAGCTATTGGATTTTACATTTAACAACCAAAATAAATATAAAGGATCTAGCTTACCTTCAATCGGTTGGATCCTTTGATCCCAAGCTCCATGTCTCAACAAGGGTTCACAACCCCAAATCTCCAAACTCTTCTCGATACGTAGGATTCAAATTCGTAAACTCTTTGATCTTCACTCAATCATGCGCAGTCAATACGCAAACCCTTAATTTTCTCAAACTAATAACTCTCCTCTCACCCACTCTTCCTAACTTTCCTCAAAAACCTAAGACAGGGAGAAATAACTTCCCCTTTCTCTTTAAAGCCCCTCTTTACTTAAGTGTGAAGCACATATATTTAACTAGTTATATGTGATTCACCAATTAATCTTTATTACCCTACTCCCTTCCTCAAACATAATCTATGCAATCTATCTAGTTAACCTAAGTCAATCGAGTCAATATTGGCCAGATCAACAAACGACCATTCAGGTCTGCTTCCCGAGGTGCACTATTTGAAAATGAAAATTTTGAGACGTTACACAAGAGGTCTCTAATAGATTTTGACCAGTTGAAACAAATTTCGATCGATTAGGTGGCTCATAAAGGAAGAAACACATCAGACGCCCAATGCTTTTGCAGTGTTCTGACCGATCAAAATAGAGTTCGACTAGTCGTAATAGGGGATATACACTTCGAATATGAAGCAGAGCTGGAGCAAAACCCTTTGCTCTAATTTTATGACCGGTCGAAACGGTTTTTGACCGATCGAGTTTGTACGCGTCGGGCTATCTAAAGCCCTTTTGAGCGATCAAAATCTATTTTCGACCGGTCTTGCCCTAATTTTCCCCAAAAGTCTTCTTCTTCCTCAAGCCCTTTGTCATTTGAACTTTTGGCGCGCGCGCCCTTTCACCTTCCAACCATCCACCGTCCCCATTAAACACGACCTTCCACCTTCTCCATCACCCTCCATTATAAAACCAACATCCATTCCATTCATCTCTTCATCTTCAAAACCCTTTTTCAGAAACCCTCTTCCACTATGGCTAACGACGCTAGCTGGTTGGACTTCCGAAGGGCTATCACCCACCGGTTGAAGAGAGAGACAACCACAATGACAAAGGCTGAGAAGGAGGTATGGAAGACTCTTCTCCTATTTATTCTGGACGCCGAATTCCCAGACCTTGTGTCCCCTCCTTCATCACCTCCCCCAAAACGGCGTAGGGCTGCCCCCACACTCCACCTCCACCACAGCCCTCGGCATAACTTCTTTGCTTGGCTCAATGTATTTTACATCTTCTATTGGATGCACCCACTCGAGCCAGGAAGAGAAGCATTTTTTTTTTGAGGGATCAGATCCTTTCTTTTTGCAGCCCACGGAGTCGTCACGCCTTATCTTATGGGTCGCTACCAATGTTTGAACATGTCTAGATTTTTCCTAGGTTTTCACTTTTTGTATAGTAGAGTCTGTAAATTGAAAATAGTATATATATATATATAGTTCTTTATTTTTTGTGGTTGCTAAGAATTCTGTGGAGGTGTGAATAACATTTTTGAACGGGTTTGGGGGTGGCTCATTGAGCCTCTCTGTCCCAGGCTAATTTACTGTACTTTCTGGGTTTTCTTTGACCTGTTCGAAAATTGCAGCACTAGTATAGGATCGTTCTCACGAGGAAGGTGATTATTTTGATGTACTTGTGTTTGTTTAAAAACTTATATTTGTCTTTTAAGATCCAAAACTACTGGAGAAATATAAATAAAGAATGGTTTGTTTAAACTAATTGCAGAAAATAAATCTAAATCCTCCTTCCAGATTATGGACGTCAATCACAATCCTTCAGATCTCGGATATTTACAAAATAAAATACCGTTACACTGTAGTACTCTAGAATTTGGGCGTCAATCAAAAGCTAGAATTGCTTCACACAAATTTAATCTAATCAACAATCTTCCTAGAATTTAAGCATCAATCAAACTTAAGAAAATTAAAGATGAAAAAGTAAAGCCGTTACACTAATCTGAAAATTCTCAATTTGAGTCCTCAATTCAAATAAAAAACTTTTAGATGTTTACAAAGCAGTAACGTATATGAATATAAATCTAAACTAGAAAGCAATAAAAAGATCTTTCATCCCTCGATTGCGTCAATTGCTTCTAAGAAACTATAGATACTCTGCTAATCCTCTAGCTCCACGATCACAGTGTCAATTGCTCTCGAGAAACCTTGGACATTTAAACTACTCTACTCTACTTTTGATCTAAGAAAACGTAACCTCAACAATTGATCTTTGAGTTCCTTCGATAACTCTACTCGTATGTCGAGCCTTCTTATTTATAGATTATAAGAGGTTGGTTTACATTATTCTATCTCTAATAAAAGAAAACTTCTAAACAAAAGATTCCTAATATAATTCTACTTCTAATCCTAGTTCTTCCTTGCTCTGAATGGTAGATGCGTGCCAGACTTTTCTCCTTTATTTCAGCTGCAGAGATCTTCTAAGTTTTTTTGCCAATCTTCTCTGATTCGTAAGTTGTCAGACTTCTAATCCAAGAGATCTTCTAATTATGTGCATGGCGGTGTAGACTTCACGTGATCAGCAGCATAAGCTTTATTTTGTACAATTGTGTACACGATTGTTCTTCTTTTTATATGATTTATGCTTTGTCGAACGTTCGAGATTTTACTTTCGTTCCTCTAGTTGTAGCTTTTTCTTACGTTCATGAATCCGATTTCTCTTTCCTTCTTTCTTTTTCGCTCGTTCGAGATTTACGTTCATTCGACATTCCTTTTTCTTGCTCATCGATTGGTCCTTCGTTCGAGTGGATCGTTTCTTCGCACGATCGTAATTCTTGATGCTTTTTGAGTTCATTTTGGCAAAGATTAACACTTCGGGACTAATCTGCTCATTAATCTAAATATCTGCACTATGACGACCCAGATTTCCTTACCACAAAATCCGTGTCATCAGATCACACACGATCTAAATTACATTGATATTATGGTATTGAAGTGCATAAATCACTTCTCGACAGCTCGATCTTTCCCCAAATTAAGTGATAGGAAGGATCAGGCCATCTATCATTGGTAAGGCAACAAGTACGGAGCAAAGTGCGCAAAACAGAGCTATAACATAAACAAAATGGCCACATAAACCCAAAAAGCTAGCCATCATACACGTATGTCCACAAACTATACATCCATCGGTGAAGGTCGACCTTCACCTAAACTGTGGAATAAAAATATACCATCGTATTCAGTTAACAAGTATATTGTATCGTACATCAAAATCCAAGAATATATATAAGCACTCAACCCAAAATAGCTAAGGAAAGAACCCTTCTGGCTATTCTTCCTTGTCCTCGGGGTTGTAATCCGGGTCCTCCTTTTGCTCCGAATCCCTCACAATATTAGCTCCTGCAGCTGCGATGTATAGTCGAGGAATGAGTTACAGTCCAAGCTCAATAGGGAAAAACAGTGCTAAATTACCTATTTAGCATTCTCATTCATTAATCTTGATGCATAAATAAAGCGATTTTAAAGAAACAAAGACATTTAACTATAGTGTCAAAACAGTTCATATCATGAATGCATTTAATTGTGCTTAAAGTAATGCATATCGGATCAAGCAAAACGTAACGAGAAGCAAAGCAATTCACAAGAATGTATAACAAGAATTCAAAAACAGTGTTAGATGTCAAGCCCCGAG
The DNA here is from genome assembly GCA_021018995.1 of Chloranthus sessilifolius. Taxonomy (NCBI): domain Eukaryota; kingdom Viridiplantae; phylum Streptophyta; class Magnoliopsida; order Chloranthales; family Chloranthaceae; genus Chloranthus; species Chloranthus sessilifolius. Next base: position 54,227,200 of record CM037593.1, on the reverse strand, counting down.
CTACGTTAACAGGGTCACTCGAACCGAGACAGGTCAAGCCCCTGAGCTACGTTAATAGGGTCACTTGAACTCAGAAATCAAGCCCCTAAGCTAAGTTAACAGGGTCACTTGAACTGAGACATCAAGCTCCTGAGCTACATTAACATGGTCACTTGACAGAGACACAACGGAAATACAAGATCGTGCACGTACATAAGACAGATAGCAATGATACAATTCAAATCTAGAAGCTTGACACTTATTTGATCAAATAGAATAACATAACAAGATGTTGAGTACAAGAGCATGCAAATCACGTACGAAAATCCAATTTATAATCTTCAAAACATGTCAAGATTTTATGTTTAGCAATTCTAGGAAATATCAAGTACTTACTATTTGCATCAATGACAAGAATTCAAGAAAGTAAGCAATCGGGCAAGATGTTCTTCCCTACCTTAAAGTCGGAGCTTCATGAGTAAAATCACATGGATCAAGGCTAGTTCCCTCTCAATTGGTCCTCGCATTCACCCTAAATTACATATCGCATATATAACAATGGTTAATGAACCATACGTGGCTTAAGCAAGGCTTCACAAGGCTTTAAAAAGCACAAAGCCAAGCTTCACAAAACAGGGCATACCTCGCTGTGGCGAGCTACAGGGTCGTCGCGCCGAGGTTGACAAGTGCCACATGACTCAAGCTTCCTCACCACAACGAGAAATTCCAGAGTCGGAATGGCTTGGATTTCAAGGTAGCACTCATCATGGACAAGTGCTTGTGCCTATCTCTGGCCATGCGAGCAGACAAGGTCGCACTCCCTTTATCTTCACCTTCTAGCTTCGGAAGCCTAATGTCTCAGACCTAACCTCCATCCCAACATAGGGAATCAAACCCATTGCGCTATTAGGCTAGATTTCTAGCCTCAAACTCTCATGGATAGCACAAGCAAGGTTCCGAGACATCGGGAATCCGAGCATTCGGCCTCTAAGCCTTTCACATATCCGATTCTCAAAATTTCGTTGCATGCCCATCCAAAATTTGCTTAAATAGGACTTAGATTTAGGAAATCGAGACTTCCTGTCTTCATTTGGTCGTGCATGCAACGTTTCGAAACCTCGAAACTCGACGAACTTGGCTACTAAGCCTAACATGAGTCCGATTCTCGAATTTCCTCACATGAGATTCCATAATTTAGAGAATCGAGCCCAATTTAGGAAACGAGATTTGCAAGACGTAGTTAAACTGTTTACCTTAGCGGATTCTTCGCATGCGAAGACTACGGTCTCTGAGAAGAGGTGTAATAACCCAAAAATTGCATTAAACAGTGACCTGGAGATCTGTGCCTGATTGGTCATAGGTTTGACCAAGTAGGAATTCACTAGTTGACTCGAGGAATGATGAACGGATGCGATGTGAAATTAAAGCAAGCGTGTATAGTATGAGGTGAAATCTGGAGCAACATACACCCATCTGGGGTGTATGTGCTCAACACCTGGGAAATGAGTATAAAAGGGTTAAAGAACCCTAAATTACTCTTGTTTGGTTGTTGAAGAGAGTTAAGAAGAGAGAGAGAGGGAGAGAAGTAAAGAGGGGTTGTTGTGCAAGGAGTGAACGCAAGCCAAGAGGGGATTCGAGCATTTAAGGCCAGATTCGACGTGAGGGATTCGCTAGAGACAAAGCTGAAACCCTAGCCTTTCCAACCTCTTGATCCAATCAAATTGAGAATTGATTGAGGTAAATTTTGTTGAATTAAAGGCATAGACTGTAGAAGTTAAATGGTGGTCAAGAACATTTAAAATCATAGGATAAAGGCTTAGAAAAAGAAAGAAAATTGTTTGAGAAGGATTGGAAGAACAACCCGAAAAGGGGGCTGAGTCTGGCCAAATCGATTAATCCATTTGGGATTTCGATTAATCGATTTGGTTTGAGAAGTTGAAAAGTCATGAAGGCCCGATCTCGATTAATCAAAATTAATTTCGATTAATCGATTTGGATTTCGATTAGTCGATTTGGAAATCGACTAATCGACTGGGAAGCTCCAGCCACTAGAGAAATGAAACCTGAGGAAATCGACTAATCGAATTGGGATTTTGATTAATCGATTTGAGATTTCAATTAATCGATTTGGGATCGATTAATCGATTTTGAGATCTTGACTACTCGATTTAAGAATCGACTGCTTTATGTTGGAGACCTCGATTAATCGATTTGGGATCGATTAATCGAATTTGAATCTCGATTAATCGATTTTGAGAATCGATTAATCAATTTTCGAAATCGATTAATTGAATTGCATTTCGATTAATCAATTTTGGGAATCGATTAATCGACTTTGACAATTTTACTTAACTTCTTAGTTGACCTTGAGATTCAGAGAGGGTCTTGGACCTTCTTTGTTACATCTTTAGTGATGAGTTACATGTGTTATATTATACCATAGGTGGTACGTATGATCATGAGCACAAGGAGCCGCGTGGGACCTTGATGCTAGGAATTTCAAAGACTTGAGGTAGGGAACACCTTGAATATGTACTTTAATTTCAAGAGCATGTATGTAGTGATATAATTATCAAACTGAAGTTGTTTTTTAATTGTGAAAAGCTTTGTAGAAATGGGTGCGTGAGTGACACCAAAAATGTGATAAAGGCATCTGTGTGATGCAAGTAACTAAGAATAAGTAATCTAATGAGATTGAGACATCCCTAGGGGATGAGGAAGTAATAAAGGCATCAGGTGTGATGCGGGTATGTATACATCCCAGGGATGTATACATAGGATTGAATAATTACTGTTGAGGCATAACTGATATGAGATAACACACTTACACGGTGAACAATTATATGTAATGCACATGATATTTTTGTTATTTGAGGTTTGGAGGATACCCCACCGACGTGGCGGGATACCCACGACTGACGCGGCAGGATATCCGTGACCGGTACGACGGTGAATCCGTACACTAGCACGGAGGTTTATCCGTGACCGTAAGTACATCCTAGGGATGTTGTATGATATTTAACCCCGCCGCCTAGTGAGAAAGGGGCTTGGGTTGTATTCCCAGGGAATACATGTTTTGACAACTTTCTAATTAGATGACGATGAAAGGTATCTCATCGGGGCTCGATGCTATATTGCTCGGGGACTACTTAAGTTGAAGATTTAAGTTTTGCTTTAGGCCTGTTCAGTGTCATTCATGATTAAATCAATAGTAATGTGATACATGCAACTTACCAATAAATTGAGTGTAAATCATCTGTTTTTAATTGGTTCTCTAGCAAATACATAGATTCATCATGCTTTGAATATCATGGAATATATGTGAGTTTTGATTTATATGTTCATTGTGTTGTTCCCTATTGAGCTAAGATGTAGCTCACCCCTTTAGACTATACGTCGCAGGTCCACTGATAGCAGCAGTGGAGGCTTCGGGGGACGTGGATCCGGGTGATTCGGATTACGTACCTGGAGACGAGTTGGAGCCTCCTCCTGAGGACTTCTTCTAGGTGACTCTGTTGTGCACTTTGATAGAGAGTCAGTTTTGTGAGCAGATTAGTGCGGCTTGGTATGTCAAGCCTTTATTTTTGAAATAATGTAATTAAACTAGATTATTCTTTTGGCGAACCATCTAGAGTGATCTGATTATCACCGATGGTTTGGGTCGGTTCTCTGTTCATGCAGTGGCATGAAAGTAGAACTGTCTTTTGCATATGCCAGTTGGGCATATTAACATTTTTCCGTTTTAATGAATTTAATTGCTTCATTTGTTAAATTGTGCTTGTTATACCAATGTTCCATGCTAAGTTTTGGGGCACGCTCTGGAGGATCGTGTTGATGGCACAGGTTTCGGGTTGCCGAAATCCGGGCTGTCACAAGAGGTGTCTTGCTATTTACGTGGTCGCGGTCTTTCTATTTCTCGATCGAAGGGGTTCACGGTTTGGAAGATTGCTGTGACGACCAGAATGGCAGTGATTTGTCGTCGCTTTAGGCGGTTTTCATTGATGGATTAGGGGATCTGAATGTCCAGGGGTTCTCGAGTAGAGGGCAACAAACAAGAGAGAAGTCTCAACTCTCACACTCAAATTAGAATCCCATGCACGGTTTATGCGTGGGAGATGGTTTTTTTTTTATAACTCAAGTGTCGAATCAGGTGTGACATTGGGACACCCAGCTCGGTGTACAGGTCTATCATAAGGCCACAACTATTGGACCTTAATCCATGGGCCTGATTCATTACTAGGTTTAGATCCTTGGGCTGTTAACTAACGGATCTGTCTCAAGACTTTCATTAATGGGCCACAATCATTGGGCTGGATTCCACAATGGTCTTGATCACTTGGGTTGTTAACTAATAGGTCCCGATTCTGTGTATTAATCGTGCATCACTTTCAGTGTATAGGTCCTTAAGACACAATCTAAAATTAAAGCACACCAGGGTGCTCACAAGGGTTTGGTCAAGACTCACATGACCTAATACGCGTTCACAGTAATACTAGTACACCAACATCGACGTAATCTACTCGATTATGATTCAAGTGTTAGTTGTAAATGGGCATGGGGCATGAGCACGCACCACCAGTGTGTTAGGGTTCGAGAATTGCAGGGTGTTACATCCTCCCCCCTTAAATAAATTTTCATCCTCGAAAATTGATGATTGTATTAGGGATTGGGAGACCCTTGCCTCGATCGTATTTCTAAATCGATATACATCATGTCGTTAAAATGGATCAACCGAGTTGGATCGCGGAGTTTCGTTTAACCTGTTTTAAAAGCTCGGAGGCCTCAATCTCCGGAAGTCTTGGAACCCAAATGGCTGCCTTCACTTAGCCAATGTCACCATGGTGTTCACCATGGTTTCGAGGAGCTACTGGTTATTGTCGTCTTTGGGAACATTTCCAATGTTGTTCCCTGCTCCAAATGCATTGTTATTGTTGTTTACAGGGATCATGTTTGATCCCGAGGCTAATCCTCCACCATTTGTGGTGTCTCTAGTATTTACGGTCCTTGGTCTTTCACGTTGCGGAGGCATATTGACCTGTCATGACCAAGCAAATGCTAAGTCAGAACGATCCTAAGACTAGGGTATAAGGAATAGGTGAACCTAACGCCATTGCTTTGAACCTAATTCATAGCTCTGAATACCCATAAGATGTACAGCCTAGGGCTCTGATACCACCTGTGACGGCCCAGATTTCCTTACCACAAAACTCGTACCGTCAGATCACACACGATCTGAATTACAATGATACTATGGCATCAAAGTGCATAAGTCACTTCATGATAGCTCGATCTTTCCCCAAATTAAGTAATAGGAAGGATCGGGTCATCTATCATTGGTAAGGCTACAAGTACAGAAGCAAAGTGCACAAAGCGGAAAACAAAGCTATAACATAAACAAAATGGCAACATAAACCCAAAAAGCTAGCCATCATACACATATGTCCACAAACTATACATCCACCGGTGAAGGTCGACCTTCACCTAAACAGTGGAACAAAAATGTACCATCGTTTTCAGTTAATAAGTATACTGTACCATATATCAAAATCCAAGAATATATCTAAGCACTCAACCCAAGACAGCTAAGGAAAGAACCCTTTTGGCTGTTCTTCCTTGTCCTTGGGGTTGTAATCTGGGTCTTCCTCTTGCTCCGGATCCCTCACAATATCAACTCATGTAGCTGCGACGTATAGTCGAGGAATGAGCTACAGTCCAAGCTCAATAGGGAAAAACAGTGTTAAATTACCTATTTAAAATTCTCATTCATGAATCTTGATGCATAAATAAAGTGATTTTAAAGAAACAGAGGCATTTAACTATAGTGTCAAAACAGTTCATATCATGAATGCATTTAATTGTGCTTAAAGTAATGCATATCGGATCAAGCAAAACGTAACGAAAAACTTGAGAACAATTCAAGCAAAGTAATTCACAAGAATGTATAACAAGAATTCAAAAACAGTGTCAGATGTCAAGCCCCTGAGCTACGTTAACAGGATCGCTTGAACCGAGACTAGTCAAGCCCTTGAGCTACGTTAACAGGGTCACTTGAACCTAGAAATCAAGCCCCTGACCTACATTAACAGGGTAACTTGAACCCATAAATCAAACCCTTGAGCTAAGTTAACATGGTCACTTGAATTGAGACATCAAGCCCCTGAGCTACGTTAATAGTGTCACTTGACAGAGACACAACGGAGGTACAAGATTGTGCACATACACAAGACAGATAGCAATGATACAATTCAAATCTAGAAGCTTGACACTTATTGGATCAAATAGAAAAACATAACAAGATGTTGAGTACAAAAGCATGCAAATCATGTACGGAATCCAATTTATAATCTTCAAAACATGTCAAGATTTTACGTTTAGCAATTCTAGGAAATATCAAGTATTTACTATTTGCATCAATGACAAGAATTCAAGAAAACAAGCAATCGGGCAAGATGTTCTTCCCTACCTTAAAGTCGGATCTTCATGAGTAAAATCACACGGATCAAGGCTAGTTCCCTCTCAATTGGTCCTCTCATTCACCCTAAATTACATATCACATATATACAAATGGTTAATGAACCATACATGGCTTAAGCAAGGCCTCACAAGGCTTTAAAAAGCACAAAACCAAGCTTCAAAACATAGGGGATACCTCATTGCGGTGAGCTACAGGGTCGCCGCACCAAGTTTCATAGGTGCCACATGACTCAAGCTTCCTCGCCGTGGCGAGAAATTTCAGAGCTGAAATGGTCTAGATTTCAAGGTAGCACTCGCCACGACGAGTGCTTCAGGTCCTATCTCGCCGCGGCGAGACTCAAAGTCGTCGTGGCGAGCCTGACAAGCTCACACTCCCTTTATCTTCACCTTCTAGCTTTGGAAGCCTAATGTATCAAACCTAACCTCTATCCCAACATAGGGAATCAAATCCATTGCACTATTAGGCTAGATTTCTAGCCTCCAACTCTCATGGATTGCACAAGCAAGGTTTCGAAACATCGGGAATTGGAGCATTCGGCCTCTAAGCCTTTCACATATCTGATTCTCAAAATTTCGTTGCATGCCCTTCCGAAATTTGCTTAAATAGGACTTATATTTAGGAAATCGAGACTTCATGTCTTCATTCGATCGTGCATGCAACGTTCCGAAACCTCGGAACTCGACGAACTCGACTACTAAGCCTAACATGCGTCCGATTCCCAAATTTCCTTGCATGAGATTACAGAATTTCGAGAATAGAACCCAATTTAGAAACGAGATTTATAAAATGGAGTTAAACTGTTTACCTTAGTGGATTCTTCACATGCGAAGACTCCGGTCTTAGAGAAGAGATGTCTTGTTGTTTACGTGGTCGCAGTCTTTTTATTTCTCGATCGAAGGGGTTCGCAATTCGGAAGTTTACTGTGACAACCGGAATGGCGGTGATTCGTCATCGCTTTAGTCTATTTTCGTTGATGGATTAGGGGATCCAAATGTCCAGGGGTTCTCTAGTAGACGGCAGCAAACAGGAGAGAAGTCTCAACTCTCACACTCAAATTCGAATCCCATGCATAGCTTATGCGTGGGAGATGATTTTTTTATAACTAAAGTGTCTAATCAGGTGTGACATTGGCACACCCAGCTCGGTGTATAGGTCTATCACAAGGCCACAACTATTGGATCTTAATCCATGGGCTTGATTCATTATTGGGTTCGGATCCTCGGGCTGTTAACTAACGGGGTCTATCTCAAGACTTTCATTAATGGGTCACAATCATTGGGTTGGATTCTACAATGGTCTTGATCACTTGGGTTGTTAACTGATGGGTCCCGATTCTGTGTATTGACCGTGCATCACTTTCAGTGTACAAGTCCTTAAGACACAAATCTAAAATGAAAGCACACCAGGGTGCTCACAGGGGTCTGGTCAAGACTCACGCGACCTTATACGTGTTCACAATAATACTGGTACACCAGCATCGACGTAGTCTGCTCGATTATGATTCAAGTGTTAATCGTAAATGGGCACAAGGCATGAGCACGTACCACCAATGTGTTAGGGTTCGAGAATTGTAGGGTGTTACATGCACATAGCATCTAATTAATAACAAACTAAGGTCTAGCAGTACTAAGTTAAGGGTGACAAAATGGTATATTCTGTGATTGATCATACCCCCAAACTTAAGCTTTGCTAGTCCCTGGCAAACAAGGAAAGAAAAACTAAATTAAAATTAAATGTCACTTTCGTAGCGAGCACGATTGTATTTATCAGATGCAACAAACCTTTTAACCCCTAAGAGATCTCTAGTGGAGGAGTTGTAGTCTCCTGAAGGTTTTCAGTGAAGTTACCTACAAACTTCAAATATTTTTGAGTTTTTTAAAATTTTCTTAAAAGAAAAGCAAAAATTTTAAAATTTCAAAACTAAATTTTATGCACTAATCTATAATAGCCGAGTATTATATGATTGTTACAGTTTCAAAAGCATGATCCTGACATCCTTTGCTTTCCATCCTAGCAGTTATCCTTGATCAGAACTCAAAAATTCCAATTCATATTAAGCGTGAAGTGTGCCCGTATCAGTGAAAATTTTACTCAACATAGATTTTTCTAAACTGCAGATTTAGAAAACATTTTCATCCAAACTCTCACTATTGGCTTACTCTAAAAAAGAATATTAAAATTTATGGGTTCTCTATATATGATATATATGATGCATGCTCTAAGGATAATTGACATAGACGAAAATCTCATGAAATGGATAATCACTTCTATTCATATGCTTTCCTGTTTCTCTATAATATTTATTATATACATCTCTACTAGGTTCGTGCTGCTGTAAACCATAAATCAAGGACTTTTTTTTCGGCTTGTAATGGGGCTTTGGGTTAAGAGGTTTCCAAAGAAAGGTAGAAAGGGTTCAAAAATTCTAAGAATTCAGCTCATCTTTCTTCTATCTTCTTCTCTTATTTCTATTTCTACTTCAATAAGTATCCAAAAAGTTGGATAACTTCTTCCCATTTTCTTATTTTTCCTTTTTTTCTTTTTGTAAATCTCATTTTCTTGAGTTTCTTTTCAGTTTGGAAGCTTCTTGCTTCTCTTTTTGTAGAATCGTATTTTACGAATTCTCTTGATTTCCCATATTTTCCTTTGTTTTATTTATTTCTCAGATGTACCCTTTGTTGCATATCCCTTATCTGTTATTCTTTTACTCCTTTCACTCCCCCTTCATCCCTTCTGTGTTCTAAATTCTCAAAAAATAATAAGGGTAAAAAGGTTGAAAGCTTCAGGTAATACATATGGTTAAAGGTTTATAAGAATTTGGTACAAAGAAATTCTATTTAGGCTTCTAATATGGGTTCAAGGGATTACTAAATTTATGGGATTTTTGCTTTTTAGCTCCAACGAATGAAAAGAATGGCGTTTTATCATTTGCATGATTCACTAGCATGACTGCCATATTGTTTTGATGTATCTAATAAACAATTCTAGAAAGACATGTTATCATAATCATAGAGTATTTGATTCAATTTTTCAGCAATATGAGATTTCATTATAATCAGTCAAGAAGTTCAAAGAAATTTTTAAGTTTGAATAGAAAGAAGTCTCCTTAGAATAAAAGAGAAAATATGACTCAAAAGCTCATTGATTATATAATTTTGAAACTATAGTCTAAATATTGCAGTTTAACTCAAAGTATAGTTTCAAACATTCAATTTGATGAGTGTTCAAGAGAGCTAGACATGAATTGTAACTGCTCTATTGTTGTGATTGTTGAACTTTTACTACGATGGATTGTAAAGTTTGTGGAATCATAACTTTTTCTATCATAACTCACATATAATGATTAGCTATTCAGAAAAGAAAGTAAAAAAAAATAATCTACCATTAAATTATTTTTTTTTATGCAAAAGCAAAACTACAGCAACTAAAGACTAATAAACAAAAAAAAACTAATATACACAAAAAGTTGTATTCCCCCCCAAACTAAAATATGACAATGTCCTCATTGTTTTTCCAGAGGCAAGGGATACTCAAAATTTTTACCTACACTTACTTTGTTTGCACCGGGCTCATAATCTGCAGAAATAGTAAAAAATTTCCCCCAAACTGAGAGAAATCACATCCGACGTGGATCACACAGAAATATAATCATCAAAAGAAGAATAAAACTTAGAAACAACAAAAAATAATCAATAGGGATTTATATATATATATCAAACCAAATATTTACAGATTACATTAAAAAGTAAAAGTGCCTACATAAAAGATTAAACCTAGGAAAAATCTAGACACACCCTAACTACGACGACACCAGCAGCACTTGTTCAAGGCGAAAGATTTCTTCGATCAAGATCGGCCCCCGCCTTATGTTCAAAATTATCCCGCCAAAAAATGGTCCACCCTCTCGGCTCCAGGATGTCCTCAACTTGCTGCTTTTGGAAGAGGAATTGCAAGCCGGAAAGGGGAATAGTAGGGTCTACGAAGATGGATGGAATGAAAAGGAGGGAGGAGATGATGAGGGATGAGGTGTACGAGGTGATGAGGAGGTGAAGATGGAATGTGTAGTGGAAGATGCGAATGGTTCCATCTTCTTGTTTTCCTTAGCAGTGACTTTCCTCTGCTTAGGATAAGTTTGCTCTTGTGGAGGTGCAGCAGAGGCCTTGGGAGGTGGAGGCTGCTCTGTAGGAGGTGAGGGTGGAGGGGCAGCTGGGGCCTTGCCTTTCTCTTGCTGTGTCTTAGGTTGTGCCTCCTCAGACTGGGCAGCTGGAGATGGAGTAGCTTTGGGCTCTGGGATGGGCATTTGAACAGAGATTGGTGTGGGCTGCAGAGGAACATTTCTGGCAATCCAATGCGGATTCCAATGAGGCGATCTGGATTTGAGGTTTGAGGATGTCAGTCTCATGGATCTCCTTTTAGATTCTGTGGATCTCCTGGGCATTGTTAAGCCTCTTTTCAAACATTCTAGCCCGGGACCTCTCAGTAGCAGCATTTGCTTTCTCCAACTCCAAATTCAGCGCATTGTACTCAGCTGTAGCTTTGGTCTTTTGATAGTGCTCCAGGATATTTTTCCACCCCAAGGAGATGCCCAAAAGTTGCTTTCTGTGGGCCTCCTTCATATCATCGATCTGCTCCTGCAGGGGGGTCTCAATGGATTGGCGAAGCTTGGCCATCCCCTCAGGACATTCTTTCTAAGGTAAGCATTATCCCTCATGTGATGGAGGATGGTGAGGTAGGGAGGGCTATAAAAATGATATATTGGTGCAATGGGCAGATAGGAAGTGGAAGGAGCAAATTGTGATAGGTCCTAAGGGGGAGAAGGGGGTACAGGGGTAAGTCTAGTTGTGGGGAAGGGGATTGGTTACTGATGTGTCTTTTGGTCAGTATAAGTTGGAGGTGGTAGGATAAGAGGTGGAATGGAGGGTATAGGGGGAAATGAGAATGGGGTAGGCTTAGTTGGAGTAGGGGGTGATGGGGGAGGAAAAATGGGAATGGGGGGGTAAAAGTTAATGGTGAGGGTGGGAGGGGGGGTTGTGAGTCTGGAGGAATGTCTGTTTGGGTTTCTTTGTCAGTGGACAGGACCAGGGGGGTTGTAGTGGGAGGTGGAGGGGTGGGTGGATTGGTTAATGTGTGTAGGGTGGATTGGATGGAGGTGAGTTCATTCTCATCGATCCTATTTTTATTGGTGGATAAATGGGCTTGGATGTCTTGAATAAGGGATAGGATGAGGGTCAGTGTGTTAGGGCTAGGAGGTTGGGTTTCTGAAGAAGAGGGTACTGGTTGGAAAGGTGAGGAAGGTGCATGATGGAAAGTGGAGGAAGGGGAAGAGTGGGGTTCTAGGGAGTGGTGCTGTGAAGTAGTTGGGGAGTTTGGGAGAGGGGTGTAGTAGGCAGACATTGTTTCAAGGAAGTTAGACAGAAAGGCTTGGAAGCCTATGGATGTGTTAAGGGTTAAGTCAATGTCTGTGAGGGGGAATGTAGTAGGCATGGCTGGGGTGGTGGTTTCTTCAAGGTGGGTGTGTCAATGGGGATAGAAGGGATTGAGGGTGGTGTCTGGGAGATGGTTGGGATGGTCTCAGTGGTCTTTCATTTTTTGTAGGAGATGAGTGGGGGGCTGGGAGGTTTATGTGTAGCTGATGGGAGAATTGTGGCTGTGTAATGAGGTAAGGTAGGGGATGGGGAGTCCTCCCAAGTACCAAGCACAGGTGAAGGGGGAGTGGGCATGGAGAATGGAAACAGAGGGGGGTGAGAGATGGATGTAAGAGGGGTAGTGGATGCAGGAGGAAAAGGTGGAGGGGGAATGGGTGCTGCTGCAGCGATGGTACTGATAAGCTCTGGGGGCACCTCCTTGGTAGCAGGGGCAGATCCTGATCCGGCTGCCTCTTCTGCTTGCTTGGGTAGAGTCTAAGCCTCAGCTTTTTTCTTCTTCTGGGCCTCCATCAAGCTCCTGCTGATTCCCCATTGCCTCTTAGCAAAGGTAGTAGGGGTAAGGGTGGTGGTTTGCTCAGTCCTTCCTATCTTGTATCCCCCCTCGAGTAGCAGCATGGTAATGATTCTTGCATAGGGTAGTGTGTGAGGCTTTTTGTTGGCCCCTATCTTCTCCACTATGTCTTTCATTGCCTCAAAAATTATCTAGGCTGCATGGAAGCCATGGCCCATGTGGAAGGAGTAGACAGCATCCGCAATGGGGGTTCTCCTCTCCTGCTGATGTCCTGAGCAATATATGTTCTTTCGCAGGACTTGGTCAATGAACAGGAGTTTAGGTTCTAATTCTCTCCTTCTGATCGAGTCCCCAGCGGCTTTTAATCCTCTAGTTAGGGCCCGTGCAATTGTATCAATCGATGCACTCAGAGGGGGGCCATATCCACAGCTAGGGTCGAATGCTGCTGGGATTCCCAAAACTTCAGTAATTACCTTGGGGCTTACTAACATATCAAAGTCATCAATCAACACCAGCAAGCACTCTTGTCCATCTTTGTCCTTCTTGACCCTGATGTGCTGATAGAACAGATGCACTGGCCTAGGGTAAGCTAGTGCTAGAATTCCTTTTATTAATGGCATCAGGTCCGCTTTGCTCATAAACTCTATGGCAGGGGCAGATAGTTGTTCCTTCTCAAAAATGATAGATCAAATGCTATCTCAGGCTCCAATAGAATTGACATCATGAGCTCAGAAGGAGCAGAGAACTTAGGGGTTGGTTCCGCCGCCTCCTCAACCACTTCCTTTCCCTTTTCGAGGGACTTTGAAGTCTTGGCCTTTTTAGGGGTGGTCTCAGCAAGGTCCTTGTCCTTCCCTTTTTTCTTTTGTGCAATTTTTGGAGCCATTTCTAACTCTGTCTTCTAGTATGAGCAATGGAGACTGAGATCTAGGGTTTGGTTTGATTTGACGCACAGGGCACCGCGAGATCTCTGAGCAGAGGGCAATAGATGTGTGGGATGCTAGGAACAACTCTGTAGATTTGTGGAGTGAATGATGAGCTGTAGGATTTATGTTGGAGGGGAGAGGAGAAAGAGAGCCAAAAGCTAGGGTTTCGCAGAGGGAAGAAGGAAGAAAATAATGGAAAAGGGACCAAGCGCGGGGTTAAAATACTTATTGTGAAGCTCGACGCGCCTTGGAACATCTGGTCGCGGGGTTGGAAATGAACTTAGCGAAGGTGTGGATTCAATCTGGATTGTGCGATAATCTCCCAGGTTGACCTTGGAGCGTGCGACAGTGTGAGATGAATTCTTGTGAATTGCGCGAGCAACTCCTAGGTCTCTATTTTGATTGCGCGACAAGCTATGAGGTTCATTATAAATCTCATGATGGCCTTAGAATCTTGCGATAGCAAATGTATAGCTCTATGGGGATGGCGCGAGAGGTTCGCTGGTATTCATGAATCGCGCAACAGCTGATGGATGGCTCTATGTGAATCGCGCGAGAGATTCTCAGGTACACATGAATCTCGTGACAGCTATTGAATGTTTCTATGTGAACTGCACGAAATTCTCCCAGACTTCCTTTTTAACCTCGCGATAGCTTTTGAATCTCACGAGAGTCTCCCAGGCTTCTATTTTGGACCCAAATGACGGTCGGTATAAAAAGCAGAGAGTATGTCTTTTGCTGTTACGCTTGTTTGCATGTTTGATCCTAGGCATGACACTCACTATGGCTACCTCTAGACACTCAATCATACAATCAAGGACAATAAAAATTGACCTCCCATATTAGGCATTCAACAGAAGCTATTAATTGAAGAGCAGTAAGAATCAAACCAAACATCAATAGTTTAAAACAAATAGATCTAGATTCAGATAGGACCACTAACAAATCCTAGAGAATACAAATAAAAGAAAGCAAGATAAATCAACCAAAACTAAGTACTTATGATACAATAATGATACACCTGTGGATCAGTTTGAAGAAGGATCCCTTTGAAAGTGAATGGTGTCCATGAGTTCGGCAGGTTTTTCAAAACTAGGCTTAAGCCTTTGACCATTCACCTTCAAGGTTCTCCCAGACTTGGGATCCTTGATTTCCACAGCACCAGATGGGGAAACATGCATAACAATGTAGGGACCTTCCCATCTGGATTTCAATTTGCCATCAAAAAATTTAAGTTTGGAGTTAAACAGCCAAACCTTATCACCAGCTCTGAAACTCTTTCTCAACAACCCCTTTGTCAAAGAAAGCTTTGGACCTTTCCTTGTAGATCATGGCATTGGCATACGCATCCATCCTTAGTTCTTCCAATTCCGATAGCTGCAGCAACCTGTGATGACCAAAAGAAGTTAGATCGAGATTTAAATATTTAATGGCCCAATAGGCCCTGTGTTCTAACTCCACTAGGAGATGACAAGCCTTGCCATAGATCATTCTGAAAGGGGACATACCGATGGGAGTCTTATAGGCAGTCCTATAAGCCCACAGTGCATCATTAAGCTTGTCAGCCCAATCCTTCCTATCAGTCCTCACAGTTTTCTCAAGGATATGCTTGATCTCCCTATTTGAAATTTTGACTTGCCCACTGGTTTGTGGGTGGTAGGGAGTAGCAATCCTATGGGTGACAAAATATTTCTTGAGTAAGCTCTTGAAATATCTGTTGCAGAAATGGCTCCCCCCATCACTGATAATGGCTCTAGGAGTGCCAAATCTGGAGAGGATATTCTGCGTTATAAACTTGAGGGCAATCTGATTATCATTAGTTCTTGTGGCAATGGCTTCTACCCATTTGGAAATGTAGTCCACTGCCACTAAGATGAAATGAAGACCATTTGAAGGAGGAAAGGGGCCCATAAAGTCAATACCCCACACATCAAACAGTTCTACAACAAGGATGGGATGTAAAGGCATTGAATTTCATTTGGACAGCCCTCCTAGTTTCTGACATCTTTCACAGGCCTTACAGTGTGTGTTGGCATCTCTTAAAAGAGAAGGCCAATAGAACCCACACTGTAACACTTTATCAGCTGTTTTTCTCCCACTAAAGTGACCCCTACAGGCATTTTCATGGCACATGACCAGAATACTGGGGACATTACTTTCGGGAACACATTTCCGAATGATTTGGTCTGCATAATACTTGCACAAGCAAGGTTCCTCCCAGAAAAGGAATTTGACCTGTGAGAAAAATAGGTCTTTGTCCATTTTTGGCCACTGGGCAGGAATCTTGCTTATTACTAGATAGTTGACAATATGTGCATGCCAAGGAACTAAAGATTGGATGGCAAAAAGTTGCTCATACGGGAAGACATCATTTGTAGCAAGGTCATCAACACCTTTTTCTAACATAATTCTGGACAAGTGGTCAGCCACCATATTTTCTACACCCTTCTTGTCTTTGATTTCGATGTCAAACTCCTGCAACAGGAGTATCCATCTAATCAATTTGAGCTTTGCATACTTCTTGGATAGTAGGTACTTTAATGCTGAGTGGTCAGTGAAGATGACAGTTTTAGACCCAAGTAGGTAAGGTCTAAACTTGTCCATAGTAAAAACCACTGCCAGAAGCTTTTTCTCAATGGTTGTGTAGTTCAGTTGAGCTTCAGCAAGTGATTTGCTGAGGTATGCAATGACCACAGGCAACTTATCTTTTCTCTGGCCCAGGACAACACCTATTGCCAAGTCAGATGCATCACACATCAACTCAAAGGGCAAGGTATAGTCAGGTGTTTGGAGTACAGGGGCAGAGGTGAGGCAAATTTTCAAAGTTTCAAAAGCTTTAAGACATTCAACAGAGAAGTCAAAGGGCACATCCTGGCAGAGCAGGTGGCACAATGGTTTAGCAATTTTGCTGAAGTCTTTGATAAACCTCCTGTAGAATCCAGCATGTCCAAGGAAAGATCTAATTTGCTTGACTGTTCTTGGAGGGGGAAAATTTGCAATGAGGTCAACTTTGGTCTTGTCTACCTTAATTTCATATTTAGAGACCACATGGCCCAACACAATTCCTTGTGTTATCATGAAGTGACTCTTTTCCCAGCTTAAGCCCAAATTGGTCTCTTCACATCTTTGTAAGACCTGATGGAGGTGTTGTAGACATTGGTCAAAGCTATCCCCATAAATCGAAAAATCATCCATAAAAATTTCTAAAAATTTGTCAATCATATCAGAAAAGATGGCATACATACACCTCTGAAAGGTGGCTAGGGCATTACACAGTCCAAAAGGCATCCTTCTGTAAGCAAAGGTGCCAAAAGGACAAGTAAAAGTAGTTTTTTCTTGGTCAAGAGGGTGCACAGGGATCTGATTGTACCCTGAGTACCCATCAAGAAAATAGTAAAAAGTTTTCTCAGCTAACATGTCCAAAATTTGATCAATAAAGGGGAGAGGGAAGTGGTCTTTTTTGGCCTTGGAGTTGAGTTTTTGATAATTGATGCAAACTCTCCAGCCAGTGGTCTCCCTGGATGGTCTCAACTCTCCGCACTGTGATCATCATATGCAGTTTCTTGGGTACCACCTGGATTTGTGCCACCCATTCAGAATTAGAGATGGGGTAAATTACCATAGCATCCAGCAACTTAATGATTTCTTTCAGAACCACTTCTTGCATGTGAGGATTCAATTTCCTCTGCATTTTCTTGGAGGGTGTTGAGCCCTCCTCTAGATGAATCCTATGCATATAGATTGATGCATCAATCCCTCCTAGATTAGCAATGGTCCAGCCAATTGCTTTCTTGTGCTTCCTCAAAACTGTTAACAATTCCTCCTCTTGCTCACTGGTAAGAGAAGAGGAGATAATCACAGGAAGTTTCTCGTCTTTCTCGAGAAAAGCATATTTCAATGTCTCTGGAAGCTTCTTGAGCTCTAGATCAGGGGCTTGTTGGATGGATGGCAGGATTGGTGTACCGTTGGTTGGAGGAAGGGGCAGCAATGTAGGTTTCCAATTGGAATGCTGCACTAAGCCCACAGAAGACCTCACTAGGGATATGTCTTCTAGCATTAAAGCTAGGCTTCCTTCCTCCACCATGTTCCAAACTTCAGTTAAATCAGTGACAATGTTGCCCCACTCCAGCAGAGAGGGCAGTTCTTCTTCAACAATTTCTTCTAGTACATCCACTGCAAAGCATTCCTCATTGTCCAGCTGAGGGTACTTTGCACTGTTGTACACATTAAGCTCAACTTTCATATGTCCGAAAGTGACCTCCATGATCCCATACCTGCATTGAATGCATGCATTGGCAGTGGCCAAAAATGGTCTCCGAATAGAGTATTGGGGATGTACTCTTGTTGCAGCCCATGTCCAAGACAAGGAAGTCTGCAGGGTAGAAGAACTTGTCTACCCCCACTAGGACATCCTCGACCACTCCCATGGGTTTCCTCTCAGATCTATCAGCCATCAATAGAACAATGGGGGTGGGCTTCAGCTCCCCCAAACCTAGCTGCTGATACACACTGTATGGCAGCAGGTTAACACTGGCTCCAAGGTCCAAAAGTGCCCTTCCAATCGTGTGGTCTCCAATAATACAGGGAATAGTGGGTATCCCTGGGTCTTGTAACTTCTCAGGCATTATCATGGTTAATACAGAATTAACTGTATTAGTCGCAAAGACCTTTTTTGACAAGAGGCCTCTGGCCTTCATTTTCTGAGTACAGAGGTCTTTCAGAAACTTGGCATAGGCTGGGACCTGTCGGATTGCATCAAGCAGAGGTAAATTTATCTTGACATGCTTAAAGGTCTCCATCATTTTCTCGATCTGTGCCTGACCCTTATCAAAAGGGGCAGGGCCACTCAAAGCTTGAGGAAATAGCAGCTGAGGTACTGCTGGTTCCTTAGTTGCAAGCCTATGACTGAACTTTTGTTTTTTTTTATTATCTATTTTTATCTCCCGCTGAGGCTCAACTCCAACCTCTTTATTTTTCCCTTGTTGAAGGGTAGCAGGCAGTTCTTGACTCTGTGCTCTAACAAAGTCCTTATCACTTTCACTTGACATTTCCTTGGGAATGACCTCTCTTTGTTTCCTTCCCACCTGGTTGTCTACCAGCTTGCCAGACCTTCGGGCAGTGATGGCATTGGCCCCCTCAAAATTTGAGGAGCCTTCTCCAATCGAATATTGGCCTTTAGGGTTGGGTAGTGGCTGGCTTGGCAGCCTGCCCTCCTCTCTTTTAGCCAAGGCATTGGCTATTTGGCCAAGCTGCTCTTCTATTGTTTTAACGCATTGACTGTGAGAAGTCACAGTTTGATTCAAGGGTCCAAGGCTTTGCAATTGGGCCAAAACCTGGTCCTCGAAAGAAGCACTACGGGGATGAGGTGGGGGAACTACCAATTAATTTTATTGTTGGGGCTGCTGTTGCTGCTGGAAATTCGACCTTGGGGCATAACCCTGATTAAACTGCTGCTGTGGCCTTTGAGGTAAGGCCAACATCTGTTGTGGCTGCATATAATTGTCTTGCCTCCACCTTAAATTTGGGTGGTCTCTCTATTGGTAACCAGCATTTTGGTGCTGGCATCCATATGGTTGTTTATTGTAGCCACCAGATTATTGCTGTCCAAAAGATTGGGCAGTAGCAACCTGTTCTATTACAAACTCAGGGTATTGCCCCGCAGATGGGCACTCTTCTACTGTGTGTTATGGAGATTGGCAATCAGACATGCCTCCATCACTTGTGCAGCCATTCTGGGCTGCACCACAGTCATAAGTTTATCAAATCTTTCTGTAAGATTGGCCATCTGCATTCTCAGGTCATCATTTCCCCTAACTTCATACATCTTTCCTTTAGAAGTCTCAGCAAGCCCCAACTTAGGAGAAGGCTCTTGAACAGTTCTAGATGAGGACATCTTTTGGAAAGCATTTTCACTTATGACCTCGAACAAGTCCCATGCCTCATCAGCTATTTTATGCATGTACGTTCCACCACAAAAGGCATCTACCATATCTCTGCTCTCCTCATCTATCCCATTGTAGAAGCTCTGGACCAGCTGCCAGTCAGGGATCTTGTGGTGGGGACATTTTTTGAGCATCTCTTTAAATCTATCCCAGGCTTGGTTAAAATCTTCAGTTGGGGATTGGGTAAAAGCAAGTATGCCTTTCCTCAACTGGCTGGTTTTGGTCTCTGGGAAAAATTTAGACAGAAATCTTATCTGGAGGTCTTTCCAGGAAGTGATGCTGTTATTTGGGAGAGTAGATAACTAGGTCATGGCCCTGTCCTTTAGGGGGAAAAGAAAGAGCCTTAACCTAGTGGCTTCTGGTCCCAAACCAGCTATAGAGAATGTCGTGCACAGGGCCAAGAACTGGTCAATGTGCCTGTAAGGGTCTTCCTTGCTAAGCCCATGGAAAGAGGGAAGCATTTGGATGATGAAAGTTTTGATTTCGTAGTTTCCCTGAACATCTGGGAATTGAATGCTGAATGAAGAGTTGTAATCATTTGGAGCATTCAATTTCTTCAATGTTCTAGGTTGTTCTTCACCCATAACTGCTGTCTCAATTTCAATAGGAGGCTTGACTATGGTGTGTCTGTGCCTTCTCGGTCTTCTACCCCTTTCTATCTCAGGGTTAGCAGGTTCTAATGTAGGACTAAAGGATTTCCTTCCTAACATGCACACACACCAACAGCAGGGAAGACTATTCGCAGGCACATTGCACTTAACAAAAATTGCAACTATCCTAATCAACTGCTATGGAATCTTCAAAGGAGAAATAGACTGAGTTTTGAGGGTTAGAGAAGTGCAAACAGAGGTAGCTAGACTCCCAGTGCAATTCTACTCTCCTTCTCTGCTACGGTCCAGATCTGCAAGAAAAATTCCAAATGTAAATTAGCAGTATCAATTATTCACAAGTACAGCTACCAAAGAATAAAGAATAAAAAATCTAAAGTCTACTAATAGATCAATGTCCCCCGGCAGCGGCGCCAAAAACTTGTTGGTTTATTTTAAGTGCTTGCTACCGACTTTATTGAAGACAGAGTGATAAGAATGGGATAAATGAAATAATTGAAAGGGAGAGTGAGGATTACGAAGTAGCAAGCTTAAAATATTCACAGTCCTGCAAGATACAGGGCCTGTTGTAGCAAGTTTTGATAAGTAAGAGTTTGTCCCATAGGGAAGTTGATCTAAAGCTCCTAGGGAGCTATCTTTAGTAGGCTCTCCAGATCTGACTACAGATCTGGCAATCCTAAATGGAAGGAGATTTAAGGTCACTATAATCTAAATCCTAAGGCAACTTAATGTCTAGATTACAGAAAGGGTTAAGAAGAATGGTGGAGGGAGAAAATAAATATAAAAGGGTGAGAAGTATGTTATTAGGTACAGATCCAATGGGTCTTGTAGCTCAGACTTAGATCTGTTGCTATATAAAATCCATCCAATGGCTACATTATCACCAAAGAGGAGAAAGAATCCAACTCACCCTGCCTGATCCAATCCCTTATGGCTATAACACTTTGTCCACTTAAATGGTCACAGACTATCCAATAGGGAACCACAATCGAGATGATGGTCGAACAAAGCTTATCATTGTAGGCACTACTTCATCCAGGCTACAAGCTTAAGAATCCATAGGAATCTCATCCTCTAAAGTGCTGTGTGTGGGGCTAGGCCTACAAAGTGCACAAGCACAGATACAGGATCGTGAGAGTTTGAGTACTAGCTTTCAAGCATGGTCATTCACTTTGCTTTAGTAAGGCTGCAGTGATCTAGTCACAAGCCTACAATCTCTCTGACCAAATCGGATCTCAATCGATGATGGATCTATACAAATATAGGGGAGTCTATCTCTGCACAATCTCTCACAAGGCTACAAGCACAAGCGCAGAGAAGAAGAATCTGTCTCAGGTCCGTGGATTGGCTTCACCCTAGGGCTATAACTTGTCCACTTGAATGGTCACAGACTATCCACAGAGGCTATCTTCCTCACAGAGGTCTAAGACAGAGCAAGATCATTACTGCCGCCACCATGTTCACAAGGCTACCAGCTCAAGCTCCCATGAGGATTTAGATTTAATGGATCCTGTGGTGGGGGAAGGCCTACAATGTGCCTACCCTGGACACACAGGTCACTTGGATCTAAATAAAACTTTAAAAACAATCCTCCATTGCTTACGATACAACTTAGCAATAGAGGATCTCAAGGCAGCAGCCTTATACAGAACAACTCACAACACAAACATTATCACATATATGCAATAAATCCTATTACAAAACTCCATTTCAATCTATACCATATAATCATACAAAAGGCATAGCCAGTAAGTGCTAGACTATGGAGAGAAAGAAAAAGAAAAAAGAAAACTCCACCCTAACCTTAGCCTACTGTAATTCTACAGTTGGTTTCAAGGAGAAGCACATAAGTTAAGTCCCCAAAAAAGAGATATCTTAAACCTAAGCTAGGCTTAGGCTTATATAGCAGTCGGCTTCCCCTCAATTAGGGTTAGGAAAACCCTAATTTATCAATGTGATTGCGGCCCATTCCTGTCCCTTGGATGCCTTGGGGCATGCACACGGAGATTGGAGCATTAGAGTGCGTGCCCTAATTACTGGAAGTCTCCATATTGCCCTTACAGAAGTGGGAAGAAGTTTAGAACCTGATCTTCGCTGGGTAGAAAAGATTTCAGATCCTTTCGCATGGTAGAAATGGGGCCACGGGGTTGAATTGACTTGAAGTTCATGTAGTCGCGAGATTGACATTTTGATCATCGCGGGATACTAATGGCTGTCGCGAGATTGCTCTTTCAGCTTTGAATGGTGCAAGGATTACTCGCGCAGTTCGTCCCTTAGTGAATCTTGCGATAGATCTTCACGAAGAAGCAGTGTTCATGAGTTTCTGGGTCGTGCGAGCATTTCCCTGAAGGTCTGTGTCACGCGACCACTGCGTGCAGGAATACCTGAAGCTCTTACTTCTGAGTGGATCGCTCGAAGCTTAACGACTCCTCTTTTGAGCTGTGCGAGACTGCGCGAATGCTTCGCTCACTTATGACTGAGCTTCATGAGAACCGCGCGAAGACTGATTTGCATTTCTTTTTGTCATCAAACTGCGCGGGAGCAGCGCGAGGACTGCGCAACCAGTTGTTGTGCTTCCTCCAAGAGCCCGCGACAACTGTGCGAAGGCATTATCTCTGGTTCAATTGAACCCTGCGACATTTGCGCGAGGCATCTTTCTTGGTTTATTGATGCTTTGATGTGCCTATGCTTCTGCCAACTCTCTGTCTAGGTTCATCCTTCATTCTGCTGAGGTAGTTCTGGGGCAACAGTGAGCTTCTTGGCATGGTTAGGGGTTTATTTACAGTTGCTGCTTATTACCTACAGAATAGACTTAAAACACATTTATTAAATGATTAAGGG
The DNA here is from genome assembly GCA_021018995.1 of Chloranthus sessilifolius. Taxonomy (NCBI): domain Eukaryota; kingdom Viridiplantae; phylum Streptophyta; class Magnoliopsida; order Chloranthales; family Chloranthaceae; genus Chloranthus; species Chloranthus sessilifolius. The sequence continues at coordinate 54,204,495 of CM037593.1, read as the reverse complement.
TCTAACAAAGATTAAGTTAAGAGGTGAAAAGTGGTACTTTTCAGGTCTTAACACATTCTGAACCAGATATAGGAATTTTGAGTTCTTAGTGATGCCTTTTGGCTTGACTAACGCACCAGCTTCATTCATGGATCTCATGGATAGGGTGTTCAAAACACATCTCAAGTGTGGTTGTATTCGTAGATGATATTTTCATCTACTCGAAGTCAAACGAAGAACATGAGCACCATTTATAGATTGCTCTACAGACATTATGTGAGCACAAACTTTATGCAAAGCTCAACAAATCTGAGAACAAGTGGGCTTCTTGGGACATGTTGTCTCTGAAGCTGGTATTACTGTCAATCCAGCAAAGATTGAGGCCGTGGTATAGTGGGAACAACCAAGAACAGTGACAGAGGTGCAAAGTTTTCTAGGTTTGTCTAGCTACTACAGAAGGTTTGTAGAAGACTTTTCCAAGATATCAGAACCACTCACACAACTCACGAGGAAAAATGTGAAGTTTGAGTGGACCGAGTCGTGTGAGAAGAGTTTTTAGGAACTCAAGAGAAGGCTTACCTTTGCACCAGTGCTTGTTATTCCATCAGGCACTGGAGGTTTTGTCGTGTTTAGCGACACGTCACATAGTGGATTAGGCCGTGTGCTTAATCGGAACCAGAAAGTTATTACCTACAGTTTGAGATAGCTTAAGGATCATGAAAAGAATTACCCAACACATGATCTTAAACTAGCAACAATGATTTTTACCTTAAAGATATGGAGGCATTATCTGTATGGAGAGATTTTAGGATCTTTACTGATCATAAGAGCCTCAAGTACCTGTTTACTTAGAAGGATCTGAATATGAGACAAAGAAGATGAATTGAGTTTCTCAAGGACTATGATTGCTCCAATCAATATCACCCACGTAAGGCAAACGTCATAGCAGATGCTTTGAGTCAAAAGACATCGATTCGATTATCGAGCCTCATCATGGAGATCCATAGATGGAAATTGTTAGAGGATATTTCATTTTATGACACGAAGATTGAAGTGAAAGACTCAGGAGCCTTAATGACAAATATCACAATCAGACCAGTGATCTTTGACAATATCTATGAGTTTCAGATGAAAGATACGAAACTTACCAAGATCAGGTGAGGTGTGACCGATGGTACTAGACCTGCTTTCTCCATCAAGGAGGATAGATCAATACTCTCTGAGGCGTTTATGCATCTTGGTCGATGCCAATCTCGACATACTATCCTAGAAGAGGCCCATAAGTCAAAATATGCTATTCATCCGGTACCAAGATGTACTAGGATATGAAAAGGAACTTCTGGTGGAGAGGTTTGAAGAAGGATGTCGTCGAGTATGCCTCCAAGTGCTTGGTGTGCCAACAAGTGAAGGTGGATCACAGACATCCATCGGGTCTATTATTAAAACCTCTACCGATACCGGAATGGAAATAGGAATCCATTTCCATGGACTTTATTTTAGGATTATCGAGAACGATGAAGGGACACAATGCCATATGGGTAATCATTGATAGGCTAACCAAGTCAGCTCATTTCTTGCCTTTCAACACCAAGTATACTGCGAGTAGGCTTGTAGAGATGTACCTAAAAAAGACTGTCAGATTGCATGGTATCCCTTTGAGCGTTGTTTCAAATAGAGACCCATTGTATACGTCACAGTTTTGGTAGAAATTCCAAGAGGGGATGAGTTCAAGGTTAGACTTCAGCTCTGCATTTCACCCATAAATAGATGGATAGACCGAAAGGGTGAACCAGATTGTAGATGACATGCTAAAAGCTTGTGTGCTTGATTTTCAAGGATCATGGGATCAACATCTGCCTCTAATCAAATTTTCATATAATAACATCTATCAGACAAGTATAGGTATGGCTACTTACGAAGCACTATATGGACGAAGATGTAAATCTTCGATTAACTGAGAAGAAATCGGAGAGAAATTTATTTTGAGTATGGAAATTGGTGAGGCTACCACCGAAATAGTATGTTTAATTCGTGAAAGATTAATGGTAGCACAGAGTCGGCAGAAAAGCTACACCGATCTGAAAAGAACGAGTGTTGAGTTTCAAAACGGGGATAAAGTATTCATAAAGATTTCACCCATGAAGGGTGTAATGCGCTTTGAAAAATGTGGGAAGCTGAGTCCATGTTATGTAGGACCATTTGAGGTTTTGGGAAGAGTTGGAAAAGTTATGTATCGGGTTGCTCTACTGCCGCAACTGTCGAGCATGCACAATGTATTTCATGTGTCAATGCTAAGGAAGTACGTGAAGGATCCAACTCACGTCCTAGACTATCAACCAATTGAGATTCAAGAAGACTTGACTGTTAGAGAAGAACTAGTACAAATTCTTGATCGGAAGGAGCAAGTGTTACGTACCAAACGTATTCCATTGGTACTTGTGAGGTGGTGAAATCATTCACCGAAAGAAGCTACTTGGGAACGTGAGTCGGACATAAGCGACACATATCCACAACTCTTTGACTGAATCACAACATGTAAATTTTGAGTTATGTCCATGTAAATCATAAGACTAATATATCGTTTATGCACATTTTTAATTATTACATGCAGTGGTTATCAACTGACTGGCATTGTACTAAGGGTACCAACCACAAGTCGTGAATCGTCAAGTAGTTACCGAAGGTTGACTAAAGAACATCCACGTTTAAATTAGTGTAGTGAATGTGCATTTGTAGATCACATACTCAAAATACCGATGCAAATGGAAGGGAAAAATATAAATGGAACGCGAAAAAAGAAACCCAGACAGAAAATTACACAAAATCATAAGAAACCACTGAACTCACGTGCTCGAATTTAAAGTCGCTCGCGCAACTTCTTCAGAATGCCATGCGAGAAAAAGAAATGAAATAATAGCTTGTGCAATTGTTCAGGTGCCAATTTTTACTTGAGAGTCGCTCACGTGACATTGTAAGTCATTTCGTGTCATTTTATTCATAAAAATTTTGGGTGCAAACACTTTTTGGGAGCTAGGGTTTTTCTTCGTCGGTGAACACTACTTCTCCGTAAGATTTGCCTTGGATTCGCATCGGAGTCATCTCAAATTTGCTTACACCTTTGATCTAAGGGGGCATTCTTCCGATTTTCTCCACACAAAGGGGTAATATTTATCAATTTGAGTCAAAATTCCTTCATTTATTTCATTCAAATAGCTGAAATGGGTCCCCAAAAAATGTCGGCTTCGAAGCCCTCATCTTCTAAACGTCCAAAGGTGGATCCTCCACGGAATGGTGGGATTCGAAGAAGTTTGAGTTGGAATGGTCGATTGACCATAGTTTGTTTGAGGGCCAAGAGACCACCAAATGGACTCTTACATAGTTGAAGGCCGCTGACATGGAAGCGCTCCTTGAGCCATTTCATTGTCATTATTGTCCTAGGTTGGTACGCCTACGTTACCAAAACCTAAAAATGAGTGAGGATGAAACGAAATTTGTGACCAAAATCGATGGTCACAAATTTCAATTTTATCTAAATGATATCTCTACCGCGATGGGATGCCCATCAAGGTATGTAGAAAATGAGGCGTTACAACCCTCAAACCCTGTTGTTGATCACTGAATTATGCCACTTTCCACCTCCTAACTTGGCCCTTACTAGACCTTAGAGCTATTTAATAATTGATTTTTAGTTGTGATTTTACAGTTAGCAACTGTTGTGTAGGTTTACTGTGTGCTTGCTTATTGTGTGGTGAGAACAAATAAAAATCAAAGCAAAATAAAAGATGGAAACAACATAACTAAAGTAGTCCCAAGCCTACAAGATACAGGGCTATTGTAGCAAGTTTTGATAAGTAAGTTTGTCTCACAGAGAAATTGATCTAGAACCCGAAATGGGCTATAATAGTAGGCCTCCAGATCTGAAAATCCTAAAGAAATTGAGTTGGTTGTCACATCTACACTAAATTACCTACTGAAAATAGAAAGAAATAAAGTGCAATCCTATCCTAAGAAAGGGTTATAAAGAAGGGGTTGATGGTGTGTGCAAATAAAGATAAAAAGGGTGAGAAGTAAGCAGTTTAGGTTAAAGGTTCATTCAAGTTATGCAACTCAGATTTAGGGCTCTCTCTGCAGCAAGCCCCTACTGAAGTGCTATCAATAACCTCAACAAGGTAGAAGAATCTAACTTAACCCATGCCATTTAGGGCGCTCTTAAGGCTATAGTCTGTCTACTCAAATGATCACAGTCTATCTAATAGAGTCTGTCAAATCCCATTAATTAAGCCAGAAATGCTAACCTAATCCAAAAGAGTGGGTTGATCAAATCCAATCCAATGAATCAAATCAGGCCCTGAATACCATTGCAGACATTATGTCTGCCAGTGCTCTGAGCTCCCCAGATCTGCACACAAACCTGGCTGGCATTCATAGGGATATTAAACCTAGGAAGATCAGATGACAATCAAGAGATCTAAAGGTTAAGCGAATGGACAATTCCCAAATACACAAATCCGATCAAGAATCTAATGGAACCAAAAGATCTATAGATTTAATTAGACTTTAAATCAACACTCATATTGCTTAAAAACAACTTGCAATAAGATGTCCTCCCAGCTGCAATCACTACAGAGAAGCCAAATCTAACATCTGATAGCGATCAAATAAGATATAGGGGAGCCTGTTCCTGCACAATCTCTCACTAGGCCACAAGTCCAAGTGCAGAGAAGGATAATCCATCTCAGATCCGTGACCAAGTTTGCCCTAGGGCTATAGTCTGTCCACTCTAATGGTCACAGGTTATCCACAGAGGCTCCCTTACCCACAAATGCTGAGATAGAATATCAAAACTGCTGTCTGCCACCATGGTCCCAAGGCATCACGCTCAAGCTTCCATGGGCCTTTCAATAAGCTCAAATCCTAAATGTATGCTATAGCCCGAATAGAACTATGGATAAATAGAAAAATAATAGATTGAGTAAGTATTCAAACATAAATTCCATTGATTTGATGTTACTAATAATGAAATCCCTGAAGGCAGCAGCTTTGCGCACAACAGCTCAACACCAAATCCCAATGTTTAAATGACCTATTACAAAACTTAAATAAAACTATACCTAAATGCTTACCAAAGGTTTAGCCAGCAAGTGCTGGGCTAAGAGAGAAGAAAAAATGGAAAAAGAGATTATCAAACCCTAACCCTAACCCTAGCCTGCTTGAGCTCTCAGCCGACAGAGGTTGAAGGAGAAAGTGAATGATGATTTTCTAAGTTACAAGCACAACTTATATACTTAGTCCTAATATTGTGTCTGAGAGGAGAGTAAACCCTAATTTTTCAAGTAGATGTGACACTATTATAATCCTTAGATGTCTTAAAATGTGTGCATCAGAATTCATGTCTTGGGTGTGTGCCCTAAACCTAGGGAAATCCCCAAAAGGTCCTTGAGTTAAGATTAAGAAGTAGAGAGCCCGAGCTTCGCGAGGCTGTCTTTTGCATATTACTTTTATCGCACAGCTGTAAAGTGTTCGCGGGGTAGCATGGAATATTACTGTCTCGCGTAGAAGAGCTTTGGGCGATCGCGCAGCTGCTTCAGCTTTGAATGCACTCGCGTAGAAGGACTTTTAGTGCTTAGCTTGCTTGCACAGAAGAGCTTCAGAAACTTCATTCGCAAGGTACTCGCGCAGATGCTTCTGCATCTCGCTTAGTTCAGAGTTGGGCTACTAGGCGCGCGAGAGAACTTTTGAGCATCTCTCTATTCTAGAGCCACGCGAGAATTGTGTGAGGTTTTTACTATTGTTCGTGCTAATTAGTATCACGAGGTAGTGCACGTTGCTGCATTAGGGCTTGATCCTCGTGAGCTATATTTCTGGAGGTTTAGTGCACGAGAGCTCTGTGAGTTTTTTCACTTAATGATTTTTGCTGAACTGCATGACTGCTGTGCGAGAGCTGCTTTGCGATAACCTCTTCATTGAGCTACGTGACATCTTCACGAGCTCTATTATGTTACATGTGCTAGCTGTGCGAGGGAGCTCCGCCAGTGAATTAAACAACGCGAGGCAACACCTCAACTGTGCGAGATAATTCATTGGCTCCTCTGCTGCTATGTACATGCTTTTCTTGCAGCTTCTTCCACTCTCACCTAAACTTATTTTATCTGCTAGACTTCCTTGGTCCATTATGACATGCAAAATAGTCACCATGGGGTGTACCACCATGGTGCTCTATTATTTTCTGATTCAGCTGTCATCTTTTGCTTGAATTCACTCTCTTCTTGGCACCAAAAGCACAAACTTTGTATTAAGCTGCATAATTTATTCTTAACTACAAAACAAGCTAAAAGAAGAGTTATTAGTCAGCTTTAAGGTCTAGTAAAGGCTAGGTTAAGAGGTGAAAAGTGATACTTTTCAGTGATTAACACACCCCCAAACCTATTCTTTGCTAGTCCCTGAGCAAAGCAAAATTTAAACAGCTACTCTAAAAATATAAATGCCACTTTCGTAGGGAGCACAGATATATTTAGCTTATGCATCAAGCCTTTTAAACTCCTAGGTGATCCTTAGTGGAGGAGTGAAGTCTCCTGAGGGTTTTCAGTGAAGGTACCCACAAACTTCTCAATGAAACAGTTAACAAAAGTGCAAATAGTGGTTAATTAGTTTGAAATAAATACAGTTCATTTCACCATTTCTCTGTTAAAGTTAAAGGAGTTACAAAGTAGTATATGCAGACAATTTAACACCTTAATCATGCATGCATGCTCATCACATCCAATCAGCTGACATCAAGAAGACAATATGTGTAAAAAAATATTAAGCTTACCCGTACATCAAAATTCAGGTTCAAACAATGCCCCACTGATTTCAATTTCAGACCTAATGCTTACCAGGGTTGTCTCTCATAACTGAATTTAAGGGTGTATCATTTCACACAAGCTCAAGAGCAGTTACATATCCCAAATTGGTTTGTAAGCATGGGCATAGGCAACTCTTCTAATTTCTGACATCATAAAGTACTTTTCACCATAGATTAGATATTTCCTCATCTTCACATAACAGTTCATTTGACTTTGGATCAACAAGGGCTTTTCATGGGTTGTAATGTGGCTTATTGGTGAGGGTTGTAAAGAATCAAAGGGGTAAAAAGAATTCAAAATTGAGAAATCAACAGAGGTAGGAGATGATTCATGACTTCAGCTTCTTCATTTCAGCACAACTTCATCTTCTTTTTGAAACTTCAGAGCTAAAGTGGCCAACTTCTTCTCTTCTTCTCAACATTTCCAATGAAGTTCTTCTTTTGACTTCTCATTCTTTTTCCTTTTTTTTCATATATATATATATATATATTCTTTTTATGACGGTTGTTACATATCCACAACTGCTACACTATTATTTATAGATCTCCACCTCTTTTCTCCTCCTTTTACCAAATGTTAAACTTTGCTCACTTACCTTTAACATCCTCTCCTTTACCTTCTAAATTCTCAGAGTGAGGGTAGGGCTGAATCAGGTTAACAGGTTAAGGTTCAAGTACTTTGGTGTTTGTTGAAGAAGGATGGGGCTTTAAGGCTCAAAAAGTGTGTGCACAAGGGTAGTTTCACAGGTTTGATCTCTTAGGCTCAAACTATCCAAATGAAGGCCTTGATCCTTTCCTTAGTCTCATGATTGCTATCAAACAACTTCAAATTGGGGTGTCTAACTTCTAGTGAAAAGGACTTGACTCAGCTAGTCCTTAGAACAGAATTTTTTTTTTTGCCACAGACACTCCTAAAAAAAAAAATTTATAGGCTCAAAACTCACTGAGTATGGTCTTCAATTACACTCAAGGGGGTATGCTTTCACATGTTTCTCTCCTTACTAGTTCACTAACTACTATTTGTAAATTTTTTTTCTGATGTTCGCCTTATAGAAGTATTGATTTTCAAATGACTTTAGTATTAAAAAGGTCTGCACAGTGTTCAAGTTTCCTCACTTTCAATATTGCTTAGGTGAAATTTATTATATTTATTCTTTACTTAGTTAAGACTACTGCACTTAGGTTAACTAGATCATTGACAATCCTTGCCACACCCCCAAACTTATGAGGAGCAGTGTCCTCACTGGTTCAAAGATAAGAGGGCATGTGCAGCAGGGAACAAAAATAAAAGTAGCAAAAAATAATGAAAGTGAAAGCAAGAAATAAAGCACACACAAACAACTAAAACAAACAAGCTAATTATGAGCAGAAATGTAAAGCAAACAAAACTAACAAAAAGAAATTGCATTTCTAAAACAAACATTTATACAATGTAAGGCAAAAGAGCTAAGCAATTTATATCCTAACTAAGTACATGTGCAAAGTAATCATCCTAATCATCTGCTGGTTCAGTTTTGACTTCGGGTCCTTTGCCCTTTTCTTTAGTAGCGATGAGGGAAATGGCAGAGTGGCGAGGCTCATTTGTGGAGGAGCAGTGCCAGTTAGTATAACAAGGTTCCTTTCAAGGATTGCTGCCTTTGTCTCAGCAAGCTGAACTCTGGTTTCATAGAGGTCCTTGACGGACTTTGTGACATCGTGTGCGGTAGCTAATCTTTTCTCGAGGCCATTAGCTCTCAGCTTCTCTATTGCCGCAATATGCTTTTCAGCTTCATAAATCACCAACATCCTACTCCATCCCTTAGATATACCTTTTAGCTGAACGCGGTGATCGAGCTCCATCCGACTGATTTTCTCTTCATAGGGCTGTTTGATATAAGTTCTGATGGTAGCCATGCCCTTAATGACATCCTTCTTTAGGTATGGGTTCTCCTTCATGGCATGGAGGAGAGTGGAGTAGGGAGGTATGGAAAAGGAAGAGGCCGGAAGGGTGTGCTGCTGATTACTTGAAGAAGGGCCTGCCACTAAGGGAGAGGGTATGGATGAGGTGAATATGGAGGGTAAAGGGTGATGGACGGCAGGTTCAGGCTCAGGGTCTGTTTGGGTAGGAATTGAGATGGTTGGGATGAAGTCTTTCACATTAGTAGCAGCATTAGAGGTTGCTACAATAGGCGGGGGATCGGGTATGGAGAAAATGGCCAACTGGATAGGGGTAGGTTCATGTTCAGGTTCAGTTTGAGTGGAGGCATCGAAAAATATAGATGGAGGGATAATGGGGACAGGTTCAATAATGGCAGGTGTGGTGACATGGATAGGTGGAGGTATAGGTGGCTGGTGGGATGGTTGTTGTGATGTTGGGGTTAAAAGGGACAAGGTGGCTTGGATGGCTTCTAAGCTGCTTTGGATTGAGGTTTGGTCTGGGAGGATGGAGTTCATGGCATGCAGGTTGGCATCAATGGATGATTGTGTTTGGGAGTTGGCCAACACTTGGGATTGAAGGCAGAGTAATAGGTTAAAGATATGTGCTAGGAAATCAGGGGTGGGGGGTGGAATTGGTTGAAATGGGGAGATGCATGCATGGGTGAATGTTGTGACTTGTGGGGACTATGGAGGAGGGGTGAAATATGGAGGGGGAGGGGAATCAGGGAGAGGGGTAAACTCATAATTGATGTCCCCTATGATAGAGGACATCATTGCTGAGTATCCCTCGTCTGAAAGAGGGATTTAGGCATGGGTAGGTGAAAATGGGATGGGTTGGTCTAAAGGCTCACAGGTAACAACGTAACAAGGGATGGAAGTGTCAATGGGCTGAGAGGGGATCGTGGAAGGGCTATGAGGGGATCATGGAAGAGCTATGAGAGATTTCAAAAATCGGAGGCTCAGGCTCAAAGGCTTGGGCTGGTTGTAGGTCAATGGTTGGGTCTGGTATGGTTGTGATTTCAGTGGTGGGGATGGTTTGGGGGATAGAGGTGGGTAGGGGTTCCTTCTGTGATTTGGTTAATCTTCTTCTCTTTTTATAGGTTGTTAGCATAGGTGAGGGTGGTTGAGGGATTGGTATGGTTTCTTCAGATGTGGAATGGATGGGTGAGGGAATGGTTAAGGTAGTAGCAGGTATGGGGGCTGTGGGATGGGTAAAGTTAGCTGGGATGAGGGTAAGGGGACTATGGAAGGTTGTGAGGCTTGGGTTAAGGGAGTAGTGGCTGGTAAGGAGGGTGAAAGGGTGGTTAGTAAGGTAATAGCTGCAGAAATGGGGGTGGTGCTGGCTGGCACAAGTGAATGGGCTGCCTGAGAGAGGTCTTCCTCTTCTCAATGAGAGTGCCACTGATCCCCCACCGCGTCTTACCATAATTTTTGGGGTTCAGGGCAATTGTTTCTTCATTCATTTGAAATCGATATCCTCCAAGCTTCAGCAAGGCTGTAATAAGCCTGCAGTAGGGAAGGAAATGGGGTTTCTTGTTGGTGTTCACCTTCTCCATAATGTCTTTCATTCCCTCAAAAATTAGCTTGACAACATCCAAGTAATGGTTCTTGTACAAGGAGAAGAGTGTATCAGCAATATGAAATCTCTTCTCCTGCTCATGTCCAGAGTAATAGACATTTTTCCTCAGCACTCCATCCATAAATCTGAGGTGGGGGTGTGTTGGGGTGTTTGCCTTCCCTCAAATGAGGGTCTAAAATCATCAATAAAACTAGGCAGAACACACTCACACAGTCCTGCAAGTAATCGGGGTCTGCTGTAGCAAGTTTTACAAAGATGGTGAGTAAGGGAATGTCCATAGGGAGGTTGGTTTTAAAAATATGATAAATCTCCAGATCTGTATTAGATCTGGCACCCTACTAATGCTACGTTAGCTAAAAGATAGGGGAGAGGTTTAAAATGGATTGTCACTTAAGCTAAGCTAAAATTAAACATAGACTAACTTGGATCGAGTTTAGGATCTTAGATCTTTGCAGGGGAAAGAGGTAAAAAGCAGAAAATGGAGAAGAGTAGCTTGGAGATTGGTTTTCACTGAAATCAGATTCAATTAATTATGCTACAGAGGTCCAGAGCACACAATTCCCTCAACTGGCTATAAGCACAACTTCAGGGTAAAAACTCCACTTCAAATCGTAGGATCCACCTGGTCCTAAGGCTATTATCTGTCCACTTTAATGGTCACAGACCATCCTATAGACTTTATCGAATCTACGGAATTACAGCAAACGAATCCAATTGGAGCCTGAGCTTGGACTAATCTTAAGGTTATGATCTGTCCACTTTAATGGTCACAGACCATCCTAAGGAATTAGCCAACCATAGTTAGGCTAAAGGAGGGAAAATAGCAGTGCTCTGCAAGTGCTAATCTCCAGAATTTGGCTCAGATCTCGATTCCCCCCTAATTGCAATTGGGGGTCTCTCTATATAGCTTTCTCCTCTATTTTTCCTGCCAAAAATCCCTTTTAGAAGGTCCTCAGAGTTTGTTAGAGTTCTATTAGAGAACGTGGGTCGGTTAGGGTTTCCTAGGGCATCTTCTGGAACCGTCGTGCCGGTCACCAAGTGCCTCGGGTTGCATTCAGCATGTCATCGAATCACAACGTGTGCACAGCTGAATTTTTGAGAAGTTCTACACACGATTTCGACAGGTTCAGGAAGCTTTTGACAGGTTCAAATAGAGCATTTTGGTCGTTTCGCTAGGTTCTCAGATCTCTTTGATAGGTTCCGATAGAATGAGCCTTCTCTTAGAGTTTCAGCATTCTCAGCCCTTGGCCTTCTGCGGTATTTAAACGGTTGGAGAACCATTTGACAGCTTCTGCATGCCACCATTTCGATAGGGTTGCTCTCACTCCTATCGAAAGGCTCAAGTTCCCTTAGATAGGTTCTGCTCCAGTGCCTTCATCTCGATAGGTTTGAAGCAACCATTCGATAGGTTCCCTTGACGCCTCAGGCAAGTTTTCGATAGGATGATTTCTTCCTTCCTTTCAGTTGCTCGATAGGTTCTTGGATCCTATCGAACTCCTCAATTCACACGAATTCATCCTTCTTCTGCCTTCAGATTCTGTCAAAAACCTCTTTAACTACACGAATTCTTCCTTTCTTTGCTTTCAGCTCCTGTCGAAGTCATCAGGTAACCAATCGATAGGATGTTTTCAGCCTGTTTTCAATTCCTTCGACTTGCCCTGTTGCAGCCACGCGCTCCAAGGGTCCAATGATGTGCTACCCTCTAGTGTGCTGTTACTGGGTTTGTTCTGTGCTGAGAGATAACCCCTTTTTGGGCATTCTTGAGTGGTTTTCTTTATTAGTGTCCTCTTTAATTGCTGTCTAAAAAATGCACTTGACAGAAGCTTATTAGTGTGCTCACAGGTCTATCAATGGTCAGGTTAAAGTGTGAAAAGTGGCATTTTTCACCACTTAACACACCCCCAAACATAAGCTTTGCTAGTCCTTGAGCAAAGGAAAATAAAAAAGGAATTAAAATGCCACTTTCGTAGGGAGCACGGATGCATTTAGCATATGCACCAAGCCTTTTAAACCCCTAGGTGATCCCTAGTGGAGGAGTGAAGTCTCCTGAGGCTTTTCAGTGAACGTACCCACAAACTTCTCCAATAAGGTTTAGTTAATAATAGTGCATCCTGCTAAACAGAGTTTCAGTAAACTAGAATAAATTCTCATCATGTCTTTTCAGTTCTAGAGGGTTTTCAGCAAAAAATATCACCAACTTAAAACATGAAATTTTACAGTAATTCCTTCATCATCAATCAGTTCATGTCAAGGCATTATGTCTGAAGATTGATGCATGGCTCACCTTTCACTTGAGAATTCTGTTTTGATACTACCCCCATCAAATTGGATTTCTGACCCAAGTCTCACCAGGGCTGTTAACTTACAACAAAAATGAAGGGTATAGAATTTCACACAGCTCAAGAGCAGTTACAGTCCTCAAATAGGGCTGTAAGCATGAGCATAAGCATTGCTCTAATTTCTAAAATTTTCTAATTCTTTTCACCATAGATTAGACAGATCCTTATCTCCACATGACAACTCAATCCATTCCAAATCAGTAAGGTCTTTTCATTGGGTTGTAATGTGGCTTATAGATGAGGTTTGTAAGAGAATGAAAGGGTAAAAGGGATTCAAATTGAGAAATCAGTAAAGGTAAGGAGGTGGTCTAGACAACACCTTCTTCATTTCAGCACCTTTTCACTTTCTTTTTGAATTTTCAGACTTTTAGTGATCAACTTCTTATCTTCTTGTAGATTTTCAAATGAGCTGACTTCTCTTTCTCATCCTTTTTGCTTTGTTTTTTTTTTTTTTTAAAGCTGGAATACCACAACACCACAAAATGTGTTTTCCTTTCTTTCAACCAGATTTAGCACCTTGCTCCTCTAATCTCACTTCTCCTTCCTCTTCCTGATTTCTCAGATTGGGGGTGAACTGAAATAGGTCAAAAGGTTTTGGGTTTAACATTTCTGGTTTTCATCAAAGAAAGTTGGGACTTTTAAGGCTCAAGTGGTGTGCATCAAGGGCAGTTCAAAGGTGGGACATTTTAAGCTCAAACTGACCGATGGATGGCCTTACTTCACGTCCTTAATGTTATGAATGCTGTCAAGCTGTTTTAACTTGGAATTGCCTAACTTCTAGTGATTAGAATTAGATTCCATCAGTTCTTAGAGCAGAAAAATTGCCAAAACACTCTTCAAAGAAACTTTTTTAGGCCCAAATCTCACTGGGTATGACCTTCCATCGAATTTTTCAGGGGTGTATCCTCACAATCTTCTCTTATTTCAGGTTTACTGCACATCAAAATTAATTTTCACAAATTGTTGACATTTGCCTTATGAAGTCTGTTGGACTACGACTTATTTTAGTTTCAAATAGTTGTTTTCTTAATTTCCTTTTTTTACAAAAATTTCAGTGAGAATTTACTCTAATTAATTCCAAACACTTCCTTTTTAGCCTAGTTGCACTAAAATTAACTAATTTATTGGCATACATGCCATACCCCCAAACCTAAACTAAACAGTGTCCTCACTGTTTACAGCATGAAATTAGGGGAGAGGCATTTGGGGGGGAAAAGAGAGATACAGAAAAACTACATGAAGATAAAATGTAAGAAAATGCCAAATATATACATGAGAAAAGTGAGGAAGAAACTAAAACAACAAGCTGCCATAGCTATTTACAGGTATCATCTGGCCAGTCATAGAGGCTAGCCAGGTTTTTCAGCTCATCCTTGGATAAGGGAGCTTTTCCTTTAGATTTAGCCTTTGGTTGCGGCCTCTTTGGTGCCTCCTCAGACTGGGCAGCGGGTTGTTTTCCTTTGGGATCAATAGCAGCAACAGAATCAGAATCTGAATCGAACGAAAAAAGGGCAGTGGGGTCCAATCCGAGAGCCGCAACAGTCTTCCTTCTTTCCTCCTTTGATAGAAAGGTGAAAGAGGTATCAAGTTGGGTTGGGGGCTGGGTGGGAGGTGTGGCTTTAGACTGGGCAACAAGCCTCTTTCCTTTCTTGGCAAGGGCAGCAGAGGGAGCAGATCTTTTTGCAGTAACTTTCTTCTTAGGGGGAGCCCTTTTAGATTTCGGAGGGGCAGGTTGAGTAGGGGGAGTTCCTGGGCTGGAGGAGGGTGGACATCCACAGGGGGGTGGGAGGTGGTTGAGTTGTAGAAGGGGGACAGGAGTGAGTGGAAGGAGGTGCAGTGGCAAGAGGGATAGGTTGAAATGGCTGAGAGGTAAGGGAAGCAACCTTTTTCTCCAATATGTCAATCTGTTTGGCAGCATAGAGCAGGTTGGCATCAGAGAGTTGTTTGGTGGCCTTGAGTATCTCCTGAGCATTGGCTAATTTTTTCTTGAGAAGCTCAGAGCTCTTCTCATATTTGGCAATGAGACTCTCAGTAGCTGCCAATTATTTTGCTGACTCATAACAAGTCAGGATTTCAGACCACCCTTGAGAGATATCGCGGAGTTGAATTCGGTGTTCCAATTCGATGTTGGCAATCCTCTCCTCATAAGAGGCCTCAATGGAAGCTCGGAGTGCAGCCATACCTCTCAGGACATCCCTGTGGATGTAAGGGTTGTCCCTCATGGCATACAGTAGGATGAGGTAATGGGGTATGTACATGGATTGTCTAAGGACAATGGGCAAGGACAAGGGTGTAGTGAATGAAGAGGAGGGGGTGGAAAGAACCAGAGCATTCCAGGGATCAGTTTGGGTAGAGGCATCCTGGAAAACAGGTGGGGGGGTGGTGAAGGGTAGAGGGGATTCAGCTACTGCGGAGGCTAGTAAATCTGGGGAGGAGGGTAAAGTGGCCTGTGGTGAGGAAAGTATGGGGAGAGCTGGTGCGGCCACTTCGTCAGGCTGGGCAACTGCAGGGTGTGGGGTAAGTATAGGTGAAGCAGGAGGGGATATGTGAGGGGGTTGTGGAGCGAAATAGGATGGGGTAAGGGTGGATTGAATTGATTGGAGACATGTGCTCATGAGGGTCTGGTTGTCGGTGTTGACAGTTAATTGGGACTGAATGGTTTGTAGGAGGGATAGAATTTGAGTGAGGGTGTCAGGCATGGTAGGGGTAGAAGGGGCCGGTGGATGGACATGATGGAAGGGGGAAGAGGGTGCATGGTTAAAATGATGAGGAGTGGGGTGTGGGGAGTCATGAAGTGGAGTATACTCATGAGCAACATCTTCCACAATTGAGGTCATGAGGGCCATGAACCCAGTAGTGGTGAACAGGTCCACGCCCTGTGGATGCAGAGGGGTTGGGGATGGGGGGAAATTAGAAATGGGTTGGGTAATGTGGGGAGAAGAAGTGGTAGGGGTAGGCTCGGAGAGTGTGGGATGTTTCAGTAGCTGACTCTTCTTAATCAAGGTGAGGCTGGTTGACTATTCTCGCTTTCCATACAATTTAAAGGTCAACTTCTCCATTGGTTCATTTTACTTGATCATCAGGCTGAAACAATAGCTCTGTGGCTCAGACCCCCTAACCCTAACGTGGTAACCACGCACTGAAAAAATAGTACATGACTGAAGACAAGATGAAATAATAGCTCTGTGGCTCAGGTCCCTATGTAGGGAGACTATATACTGAAACAATAGTAAATAGTTGAAATGTCGACTAAAACAATAGTCTTGCATTTCAGACCCGACTTGGACCCTGACAACCCCAAATTACATGCCTAAACCCAGGCACGCAATTTGATTACATGCCAACTCACAAACGTGCAATCAGTCCCTTTTCAGACCAACCCTCCTTTCTTCAGATCACTTTGAGACTCGACTGCATGCCCTAATCAGCACGCGCAATCGGATTGAGCGCTCCGTCACAGGCGCGCAATTGGTCTATGCCCGGCCTAGTCTCCCAGCCCTCGGCTGGCAAAATTCCACGATTAAGCATAAGATCTGAAGCAGATAATTAGAATGCGCACTCCAAAGAAAGCGCGTAATTAATCCTAACGTGATTAGAACTAGGAAGCCTAGCTGAACTAGTCAGTCGGTCGCTCGCTAAGTTGGTGACAGACTCAAAGCGAATAAGCGCCAAATAACCAGCTTGTAATTCAATCAAATGCCTTAAACATGGCGTGTAATTGATAATTATGCACACCCCACAGGGCGTGTAATTAGAAAAAAAATCTATAAATAGATTTTTTACCTCGTCCCAAAAGAGAGGACCAGGCATCTAGCAATCGAATTTTCAAGTCCTCTGCATCTAGGCTTCGGATTTCGGGATTTCCTAGAAACCTAGGTAGCTTCTTCCTCATCTTAATTCTTATTTCCAGTTCTAGTCTTTAGGTTATGACTTCTAGTTCTAAATTTTAGTCTCTAATCCCTAGTTTCAGATCTTAGGATATAATTTTTAGTTTTGGATTCCCGATTTTTAGACCGTAATCCTTTTTAGAATTAGTCCTTGAATCTATTATTCAAATTTTAAATCTTAATTTCATCATTATTTTAATTTTCAGTCCTAATATTAAAACCTTGGTTCTAGATAATAGTTTTCTAGAACCGGTCTCTAATCATACAGTTCAAATTTCTGATTTCTATCTCGATTTCAGATCGTAAGGTTTTAGCTTTCAAGCTTAATCTTAATTTCTTATAATTATAGGCCGTAAATCCTAAGTTGCAGTTATAAATTTACAGTTTTTAATTTTTAGCCTCTAAACCTAATTTATAAACCAAAAAAAAAAATCATTCCTTTCAATCTCTAAAATATTACTTTATAATTTTGATTCAGTTTATTTCAAATCCAACCATCCGATTTGCCCAAGGGAGCTTATGGAGGGTATTTGGGAACAAGGCAAATCCTCCTTCGCATAATGGGCCACCCTCCTTTTTTTCTTTTATTTATTTCATTTAATTTTATTTTAATAAAACTAGCATGCTTATTTTAAATTAGAGTCTCTATAGAATTGGCATATTTAATTTAGTTAGAGATTTATTCAAATTAGTACAGTTCTAATCAGTCTTAGTAGAATTAGAATAGTTGTATTCCTAGTATGATTAGGAGACTAATATTAATTAGACTTCTAGTAGGATTAGGAGGCTTAATTAATTAGATTTCTAGTAAGATTAAGTATTCAAATCAATTATACTTCTAATAGCATTAAGAGACCCTTTAAAATCACAGTACAATTCTAATAAAGGTAGGACGCTCAAAAGTAATTAGATTCCTAACTAGTTGGATTTCTAATAGTATTAGAATATTTAAACCAAGTAGACTAACACTAGAATTAGGATACTAGAATATTACATTAATTCACCACAACAGGTTCATGTACTTAGACTCATAGTAGAACTAGGAAACTTAAGCTAATTAGAATTAGAGCAATAATAAGAAAACTAAACTATCTAAACTTCAAAAAGAGCCAGTGCTGCTAACGTTGGCAGGCCGACGATTCAGTAAAGAAGTAACCCACACCCGCTCCAAAGGGTGATCACTGTAATATCCTGAAAAAAATTGCGTTAAATAGTGACCTCGGGATCCGTGCCCGATTGGTCACAAGTTTGACCAATTAGGAGATCAAGGGTTAGCATAGAGTGTGATGAACGAATGAGATGTGATGGTTTGAGTGATTATGTTGTATGTGATGTGAATGAGAAGTCGCAAATACCTACCGCGGTGTATGTGCTCAACACACAAGGAAGGGGATAGATAAAAGGGTTTAATAACCCTAAAATCGGAAATTTGGTTGTTGACAGAGGAGTAAAGAAGAGAGAGAGAGGAGTAAAGCGGTTGAGCAAGAATTATTGTGAGTGATTGGAAGGGAGATTCTAGCATTAAAGAGACCGATTCGACGCGGAGAATCCGTTCAAGCTAAAGCTGGAACCCTAGCCTTTCCTACCACTCGATTTGAAATCAATTTGAGATTGATTGGAGGTAAGATTTTTGTAGTTTAAATGCATGGATTAAAGGGTTAAATTGTAGTTAGAAATGGTGTAAAATGTAGGATAAATGCTTAGAAAAATAGAGGAAAAAGTAAGGAAAGATATTGAGAAGAGCAGCCAGAAGGGGGCTGAATCTGGCAATTTCGATTAATCGAAATTGGGTTTCGATTAATCAAAATTGGCCAAGAAGTTGAAAAGTCAGAGGACCCCGATCTCGATTAATCGAATTGGGTTTCGATTAATCGTCTTTGGATTTCGATTAATCGAATTGAGAATCGATTAATCGATCGAACCTACAAAGGACTCCGGAGAAAAGAATTTAGCTTGAAGAAATCGACTAATCGAAATGAGAGTTCGATTAATCGATTTATAATTTTGATTAATCGATTTGGGATCGATCAATCGATTTTGGAAATTCGATTACTCGAATTGAGAATCGACTGGATAGAGTAGAGAATTTCGATTAATCGAATTGGGTTTCGATTAATCGAATGGGAATCTCGATTAATCGATTTGAGAATCGATTAATCGATATTGACTTTCGATTAATCGATTTTGGAAATCGATTAATCGACTGGGCCAGTTGATGTTGACTTTTGAGTTTGACTTTAATATTCATGGAGGGTCTTGGACCTCCTTTATTGCATCTTTAGTGATGTGTTTCATATGTTATGTGGTACCATAGGTGGTACGTGTGAGCTAGTGCACAAGGAGCCACGTGGGACCTTGATGCATTGATCAAACAAAAACTTGAGGTAGGGAACTCCTTGAACATGTACCTTATTTTACAAGAGCATGTATGTAGTGATATAGATTTAAAATCTAAAATGTTTTATTGCTTAAAGAGTTTGGGAAAAGTGTGTGTGTGTGACATCAATAAAAGTAATCACAATGAGCCATCCCCAGGGGATGAAGAAGTAAAGAGATAAGTGCATCAGGTATGTTCCAAGCGAGTGGATACATCCCATGGATGTATCCAAGATTGAATCATGATTGATAGGGCCTAACTGATATAAGATAGCACATTTACACGGTGAATAACTATATGTAAGGCACCGATATTTTTGTTATTTGAGGTTTGATAGGGTACCCCACCAACGTGGCGGGATATCCACGACTGACACTGCAGGATATCCGTGACCGATACGGCGGCGAAACCATAGGCCAGTGCGGAGGCTTATCCGTACACAGTAAGCACACCCCAGGGGTGTTGATTGAGACTAGTGAAACCCAGCCACCAATCTCCAGGGGAAAGGAACTTGGGTACTACTTGTATTCCCAGGGAATACGTTAAAACTGTCTATATAGATGACGATGATGGGTATCTCATCGGGGCTCGATGCTATATTGCTCGGGGATTACTTAAGTTGAAAGTTTAAGTTTTGCTTTAGGCCTTTTCAATATCATTCATGAATAAATAAAAGACATGAGTAAACTACCAGCAATATGTGATATTTTTTAACTGTTTTCATCAGTAACTGCATAGACATATCATAGAATATATATGAGTAATAAATTTATATGTTCAACTGTGACTTGTTCCCTATTGAGCTAGGATGTAGCTCACCCTATCGACCATACATCGCAGGTCCACTACTAGCAGCTGCCGAGGCTTCAGGAGACGCTGACCCCGGTGTGTCGGACTTTGCGGCCAGAGACGAGTTGGAGCCACCTCCTGAGGACTTCTTCTAGAGGACTCCGTTGTGCCGCTTTGAGGGTTTTTGGGGAGATTTTGTACGGCTTGGTATGTTAAGCCTTGTTTGATTAAACACTGTATATGTATAAATTCGTGATTTTCTTTTGGGCGAACCATCTGTGATGATTAGCTATCATCGATGGTTCGGATCGGTTCTCCACTCATGCTGAGGAATGAGGGTAGAACTGTCTTTTGAGAAGTGCTTACATAGGGATCTAATTCCGCAGTTCATTTACTATTTCAATTTTATGCTTGATATACCAATGTTCCATGCTTAGCCAAGGGGCACGGTCAAGATGATCGTGCTGATGGTGCGGGTTTCGGGGTGCCAAAATCTGGGCTGTCACAGTTGGTATCAGAGCCATTTCTTTTAGCAATTTTGGTATCTCTCTTTTGTCAAAACATAGGGACTTCTGCTAACGGAACTTTAGTTTCAAATGCAGCCACAAATGTCATCTAGAGGAAGAGGCCGACCAAGGGGAGGCCAACAGAGGAGTCTACATAGTGGAGATGATTACATCTCTCCTACTAATAGAGTGCCTTTAGGAGGTACTGAGGCCCCAGGGGGCAGTAGTAGTAGACAGCATGATGAATAGGATCGAGATTGTCAGGATCGAGATCAAAGGGAACAGGAGAGAGTTAGAGAGAGACAAGAAGATAGAGAGGAGCGACAAAGGATGATGCATACTATGGAGACTATGGCAGCTGCCATGGCACAACAAGCCGCATCCTTTGCAGCTCATGCAGCAAGAGAACAGCAGCCACCTACACCACCTATAGGACTGCTGCTGTGCCCTCATCCTTCTGAGTTTAGGAGGATGAGACCTCCTTCATTTTACGGCGCGGACACAATGGCCGCTGAGAACTGGCTTATGGAGATGGAGAAAGTCTTTAGCGTGCTGACATGCACGGAAGATGAGAGTGTGAGATGGGCAGCTTATATGTTGGATGGGGAGGCTGGGCCTTGGTGGAAGTCCGTGATATGGACTAGGGCTCCGGAGACCCCGGAGTTGCCTTGGACGTGGGAGGAGTTTATTGAGGAGTTTAACAAACAATATTTTTTTGAAGTGGTGAGGAATCAGCTTGAGATACAATTTCTACAGTTAGTGCAAGGGAGAATGACAGTGAGAGAATATGGGGTGGAGTTTCTACGACTTGCCCGTTTTGCTCCAGATTACGTCGCTACCGACGTGATGAAGTCTAAGAGGTTTCAGCAAGCATTGAAGCCAGAGGTTAGGGGAGGAGTAGCTCCATTTCAGCTAAGGACCTATGAAGAGGTCATGAGTAAGGCGTTGGTTGTGGAGGAGGAGAACAATAACAGATATAGACAGAGAGAGCAGCAGAGAGGAGGAAATGATCAAGGAAGAACGGGGACCTACGAACCGGTGAACAAAAAGTCGAGGTTCGTGGGCCAACCTTAGAGACCACAGTTCCAAGGAGGTTTTGGAAGGCCGGCGCAACAACAACACCAACAGAGGTTTCCATTACTTGCGTCGGGGAGACCTTTACGATATGAGAGCCCTGCCATGTCTACTGGCGCCACTATCATACAGGGTTCTCGTACTGTTTCTTCCGCACCTCAGGAGACTTGCGCAAAGTGTGGCAAGCCTCATAGGATGGTGGATTGCAGAGCGGGGAATAGGGGTTGTTTCAGATGTGGCAAGGTGGGCCACTTGATCAAGGATTGCCTCGAGACGGATAAAAGAAAGACGGATTCAGTTGCAGCACCACTACCCATTCAAGCAAGGAAGTTGGTCGTTCAGGGGAGAGCCTATGTAGTCACTGCTCAGGAAGCAGGGAACGTGCATGACGCCATCCAAGGTGAGGCTCTTTTAAATTAAAGAAATTTCCATTTCATTAAAATTTTTGATAGAGAAGGTGCATGCATTAGGAATTGTATAGTTTCTTTTCTCAATACTAAATTTATATGTGAATTAGGGGTGTAAATTGATGTGTAAACTATTGTATGTATGTATGTATACTCTAGGTACTTTAACTATATATGAGAAAGGATGCTTCGTTGGATATGACGCTCGAGTGTTGTTAGACCCAGGGTCTGCCCACTCATTCGTCACTCCACGTTTCGCCAAAAGGATGAAGATTGTTCCAGAGGTGTTGGACTTCGTCCTATCTGTGTCTATTCTGACTGGAGAGTTAGTGGACACGGAGTTAGCTTGCAAATCCGTCATTGTAGCAGTTCGAGACCTAGAGGTGCATGAATTGGAAGCGAAGTTGATACTGTTAGACATGCAAGGGTTTGATGTGATTCTTGGCATGGACTGGTTGGCACAGCACTGTGCAACAGTCGATTGCAAGAACAAGGTTGTCATTTTCAGACCCAACACAAGGAGATCATTTCGGTTTCAAGGAGTGAGGTTGTCATCTGTGCCACTGATCTCAGCAGTAAGGGTCGAGAAAATGATCAGAAAGGGTTGCAGTGGATACTTGGCTTTCTTAAAGGAGGACAAGGAAGAAAAGAATGTCATTTATGAGATAGCAGTTGTGCGAGACTACGCCGACGTGTTTCCAGAAGAATTGCTTGGATTACCTCCAGAGAGAGAAGTAGAATTCACCATCGACTTAGCACCAAGAACGGAGCCTATTTCAAAAATGCCATATCGAATGGTTCCTGCTGAGTTAAAGGAGTTGAAAGAACAACTACAAGAGCTTATGGACAAGGGGTTTGTTAGACCGAGCGTGTCTCTATGGGGAGCACCGGTCTTGTTTGTCAAGAAGAAAGATGGGTCAATGCGACTATGCATTGACTATCGACAATTAAACAAACTCACTATGAAGAACCGCTACCCTTTGCCTAGAATTGATGATTTGTTCGATCAACTGCAAGGAGCAAGGTATTTTTCCAAAATCGACCTGAGATCTGGATACCATCAGTTGCGAGTCAAGGCAGAGGGCATCCCAAAGACAACTTTCAAGACACGGTATGGACACTATGAATTCCTTGTGATGCCGTTTGGGTTGACGAATGCTCCGACGTCGTTTATGGATCTGATGAACCGAGTGTTTAAACCACACTTGGACTCCTGCGTCGTAGTGTTCGTTGATGATATATTAATATACTCCAAATCCAAGACGGAACACGAAGAACACTTGAGGATTGCCCTACAGACGCTACGTGAACACCAATTGTACGACAAACTCAGCAAATGTGAGTTTTGGTTGGAAGAGGTGAGCTTTTTGGGACATGTCGTCTCAAAGCATGGTGTCACTGTAGATCCAGCAAAGATAGAAGCAGTAGTTAAATGGGAGCAACCAAAGACAGTGACCGATGTCCAAAGTTATCTGGGCTTAGCAGGCTATTATCAATGATTCGTCGAGGGGTTTTCAAAGATATCGGGACCTCTCACAAAGCTGACACGAAAAGATTCAAGATTTGAGTGGAGTGAGGCATGCGAGAAGAGTTTTCAAGAGCTCAAGACGAGACTCACTTCAGCTCCAGTGCTAGCTATTCCTTCGGGCAGTGGAGGATACGCCGTGTACAGCGACGCGTCATACAATGGCCTAGGTTGTGTACTCAACCAACATAAGAAGGTGATAGCTTACGGATCAAGACAGCTGAAAGAACACGAGAAAAATTATCCGACTCATGACTTGGAGCTAGCAGCAGTCATCTTTGCGCTGAAAATCTGGAGACATTACTTGTATGGTGAGACTTGAAATTTTCACCGATCATAAGAGCCTCCGATACTTGTTTACACAGAAAGAGCTGAACATGTGATAGCGCAGATGGATGGAGTTTCTCAAGGATTATGATTGTTCTATACAGTACCATCCAGGAAAGGATAACGTAGTAGCAGACGCCTTGAGTCGGAAGAGTTCAGCTCAGTTAGCTTGTTTGATTTTGGGTATGCGCCGATGGAAATTATTGGAAGACCTGACACTTTACGATGCGAACATTGAGTCAAAAGCTACCGAATCCTTTTTGGCTAACATATTAGTAAAGCCAGTGATATTTGAGCATATCCACGATCTACAGATGAAAGATCCGGCATTAACAAAGATACATCAAGACGTGAGTGAAGGCATCAGGTCGGACTTCTCAGTTAAAGAAGATGGTTCTTTATTATTTAAGGGCCGTCTATGCATTCCTAACAATGCCGATCTAAGACGAACCATTCTTGATAAAGCCCATAAGTCAAATTATGCTATCCACCCTGGTAGCACCAAAATGTACTAGGACTTGAAAAAGAACTACTGGTGGAGAGGTCTGATGCAAGACGTGGCCGAATACGTGTCACGGTGTTTGACTTGTCAGCAAGTGAAGATTGATCATAGACATCCTGCTGGACTATTGCAGCCTCTACCAATACCCGAATGGAAGTGGGAATCGATCTCGATGGATTTCATTGTTGGATTGCCACGTACTATCAAGAGACACAATGCCATTTGGGTCGTCGTAGATCGATTGACCAAATTAGCGCACTTTTTGCCGTACAATACTATGTATACGGCAGGAAGACTGGTAGACTTATATATGAAGGAGATTGTAAGACTACACGGGATTCCAAGCAGCATAGTTTCAGATCGTGATCCACTATATACGTCCAAGTTTTGGAAGAAATTTCAAGAAGGAATGGGAACACGACTAGATTTTAGTTTAGCTTTCCATCCTCAAACTGATGGGCAGACCGAACGAGTGAATCAAGTAATAGAAGATATGCTCAGGGCGTGCATGATAGATATGCAAGGATACTAGGATGAGTATCTACCGTTGATCGAATTCGCATACAACAATAGTTTCCAAACAAGCATTGGCATGGCACCGTATGAAGCTCTGTATGGACGACGATGCAAATCACCCCTCAATTGGGAAGAAACAAGTGAGAAATTTATTTTAGGGCCAAAACTACTTGAAGACAATGCCACCATCGTTCAAATAATCAGAGAAAGGCTAAAGTCAGCACAGAGTAGACAGAAAAGTTACGCCGACATCAAGCAGACTAGTGTCGACTATAAAGTGGGTGAGCACGTGTTTGTGAAAGTGTCACCTATGAAAGGCGTAATGAGATTTGTCAAGAGAGGAAAGTTAAGTCCACGTTATGTTGGACCATTTGAAATTTTGGGACGCGTAGGTGAAGTTGCGTATCGCATTGGCTTACCACCGCTGTTTGATCGGGTATATAACGTTTTCCACATATCGATGCTCAGAAAGTATGTGAACGATCCATCTCATGTGTTAGGAAGTCAACCTATGGAGATGTTTGAGGACATGAGCATGATAGAGGAACCAGTGGAAATCTTAGATCGAAAGGAACAGGTACTGCGTACTAAAGTGATTCCCTTAGTGCTTGTCCGGTGGAACAATCATCCAAAGGAAGAGGCTACTTGGGAACGAGAGGCCGATGTGAAAGAACAATATCCAGCTTTATTTCCAACGACGTGAGAATCCAATGTAAACCACAAGCATGTTTGTGGAATCTCAACAATACTTGTAATTCAATGGAAGTTTTGATCAAAGTATGATTAAAGGAACAGATTTTTGTATGCACATGACCATGAGGATGTGTTTTTATGGAACTATGAGCCACTTGATGTCATAAACTACCAAGAGAAATCAAAGAACCAAAGAACTTGAGAATCTGCAAAAATTTGGGCAAAACCGATTAATCAAATTTCAAATCGATTAATCGATTTGGAATTTTGATTAATCGATTTTGTTCGATTAGTCGACTGGCATGTGTCAGTGACTAGAAATTTGGATGAGAGTTAGGAAATATACTGAATGAAATTTCGATTGATCGATTTCAATTTCGATTAATCGATTTAGATTTTTTGATTAATCAAACTGCATGTTCGATTAATCGAACAAACTGGGAATGCTAGAGGAAATTGGGAGTGAATTACTGAAAATTTTGATTAATCGAGGGGTTTCAATTAATCGATTTGAGACTTCGATTAATCCAACTGGAAGTTCGATTAATCGATTTACTTAAGGGACTTAGGAAAGTTTGGAGTCAGAGAAACAATTTCGATTAATCAATGTGGAATTCGATTAATCGATTTGAGATTTCGATTAATCGAACCATAGTTCGACTAATGGAAAAACTTGAAGAATCCTGAAAATTTTGGAAGGGACTACACGATTTCGATTAATCGAAGTGAATTTAGATTAATCAATTTTGAAGTTTCGATTAATCAAAATGGATTTCGATTAATCGACTGGCTTGCGCCAGTGAACTCTAAAACTTGAATTTTTCAATGGATACGATTTCGATTAATCGAAATGTTTTTGATTAATCGATTTTGACTTTCGATTAATCGATTTTGGAAATTGATTAATCAATTTCGTGCGGCTTAACCTAGTTTTGAATCTCGATTATTCGATTCTAGATTTCAATTAATCGAGCTGGGGCCTATATATAAAAATTTAGGGATTTCACTCCCCATTCGAAATCATTTCAGCTCAGATATTTTGGGCGTTTCATCTTCTTCTTCTTCTCCGACCATCTGACGCCCTAGGGTTTGCATTTCGTTGGTGTTTCGGATCGGAATTGCATGCTCACTCCTCCAAAACCCACGGTAAACCCTAAAATCATGATCTTCTTTCAATTTGAGTTAGTTAAAGCCCTAGAATTTTGCTATTTCACCGACAATGCCGCCTAAAACCCGATTCTACGAGCGCATCTTCGCGCGAGTCTTCTCGCGAGTCTACACCCAGGCCGCCACCACCCACTAACGTGGTACAACCTAATGAGTGGTGGGCTGCGAAGACCTTTGAGGTCGAGTACCTCATTGACCCTACCCTTTTCACAAATTCCGATGTACCGGGCGAGACCCAATGGGCTCATAATTACCTTAACAATTCCGGTCTCGACAACCTTCTCAAACCAATCCGGGGTTCATACTACCCTAGATTGGTGAGATTGTTTTACCAAGGGCTTGTGGACGGCCCGACTGACGACGTGATCAAGACCACCATCGAGGGTCGAGAATACACGATCACACGTCGCCACGTACATGAGGTGCTTGAGTGCTACCTCGATTTCACACCTGAGACCACCCTATTTCCACCCTTTGAGGAGGACCCTCAATTTGAGGAGATCATGACCAGTATGACCAACGGGAAGAAGGGGTCGGGATCCTCCATCAAGAGGGTTGACCTTCCCCACTACATGTGGATGCTTGATTCAGTGATCAAGTGTAACCTTTACCCGATGCGCCACGATACCGAGCGCGTGGACCGAGTGCAACACGCACTCTACGTGGCCTTCTGTGGCCGGTGGTTCGACGCCACCATGGTTTTCCTCGAGGGGATGAGGTACATCAAGGGGAAGTTGATGAAGGGAAACCTCCGGCCCAAGGAGAAGATGCCGTACGCACGGCTCATATCGAGCATGTTGGAGTGCTACTCCAACACTCCTGACTACACCATCTCGCCTCACGAGGTGAGAGCTACGGATTGCGTGAAGACATTCTCCAAGTCTTCATGGACCCGTAGCTACAACCCACCTCAGCACCCTACCGGCTCGGGTCCCGCTCGGCCAGCGGCTGACGTGCACCACCACCACCCCCACCACCACAGCAGGACCCACCCATGGATGGGGCACACCCAGCCGAGCCTTCAGTGGAGAGGGCCACCTCTCATACTACGGCCTCACCGACCCAGCCAGCTCACTCCGCGCCCGCTACACCCACCTCATCATACCGCCGGCGCGCTGCTCCATCTGGTCCTACCATCGAGGAGGTGTTGGCTCGCATGGAGGCCAACAACGAGCGGATGAACCGGAGGATGGATTTCTTGATGTTCCACACCCTCCGCTACATCTACCCGACGGACTACCAGCGATACCTCGCTCAGGAGGAGGAGTCGACCGCAGGACGAACCGCCTTCCATAGGGGTCCCCTCTTCTCTTCGACCATCATGGCTACTCGCGCTGCTCCTTCCACATCTACCTCAGCTCCACCGACAGAGACGCCGCAGCCACAGCCGCCGCTACCTCCGACTACCCAACCAGCACAGTCTCCACCACCTTGATCCAGCCAGCTCAGACCCACCGGCCCAGCCAAATGTATTCATTGTTGTGTTCGATTGTATACCTGTAGATGTGTTCTTTTGTACGCCAACTTATCTGGCATTGTAAAAATTTTCAATTATAAATATAAATCAAAATTTTTAGTGTAAACTCTTCAATTTCGTAACATTTTAATTCTACGCTGGTATTCGTAATTACCTGGATGCGTCTAAGTCAACTGGACCGCCTCACTTGAGAGTGTGGGGGGGGAGAGACCCAGCCCGACGCACTTTGGGTTATTTTCGAGGACGAAAATTCCCAAGGTGGGGAGGATGTAATATCCCAAAAAAAATTGTGTTAAATAGTGACCTCGAGATCCGTGCCCGATTGGTCATAAGTTTGACCAATTAGGAGATCAAGGGTTAGCATAGAGTGTGATGAACAGACGAGATGTGATGGTTTGAGTGATTATGTGGTGTGTGATGTGAATGAGAAGTCGCATACACCTACCGCGGTGTATGTGCTCAACACACAAGGAAGGGGATAGATAAAAGGTTTAATAACCCTAAAATATGAAATTTGGTTGTTGAGAGAGGAGTAAAGAAGAGAGAGAGAGGAGTAAAGAGGTTGAGCAAGAATTATTGTGAGTGATTGGAAGGGAGGTTCTAGCATTAAAGAGACCGATTCGACGCGGAGAATCCGTTCAAGCTAAAGCTGGAACCCTAGCCTTTCCAACCACTCGATTTGAAATCAATTTGAGATTGATTGGAGGTAAGATTTTTGTAGTTTAAATGCATGGATTAAAGGGTTAAATTTTAGTTAGAAATGGTGTAAAATGTAGGGTATAAGCTTAGAAAAATGGAGGAAAAAGTAAGGAAAGAGATTGAGAAGAGCAGCCAGAAGGGGGCTGAATTTGGCAATTTTGATTAATCGAAATTGGGTTTCGATTAATCGAAATTGGCCAAGAAGTTGAAAAGTCAGAGGACCCCAATCTCGATTAATCGAATTGGGTTTCGATTAATCGACTTTGGATTTCGATTAATCGAATTGAGAATCGATTAATCGACTGGGAACCTACAGTGGACTCCAGTGGAGAAAAGAATTTAGCTTAAAGAAATTGACTAATAGAAATGAGAGTTCGATTAATCGATTTATAATTTCAATTAATCGATTTGGGATCGATTAATCGATTTTGGAAATTCGATTACTCGAATTGAGAATCGACTGGATAGAGTAGAGAATTTCGATTAATCGATATTGACTTTCGATTAATCGATTTTGGAAATCGATTAATCGACTGGGCCAGTTTATGTTGACTTTTGAGTTTGACTTTAATATTCATGGAGGGTCTTGGACCTCCTTTATTGCATCTTTAGTGATGTGTTTCACATGTTATGTGGTACCATAGGTGGTACGTGTGAGCTAGTGCACAAGGAGCCACGTGGGACCTTGATGCATTGATCAAACGAAGACTTGAGGTAGGGAACTCCTTGAACATGTACCTTATTTTACAAGAGCATGTATGTAGTGATATAGATTTAAAATCTAAAATGTTTTATTGCTTAAAGAGTTTGGGAAAAGTGTGTGTGTGTGACATCAATAAAAGTAATCATAATGAGCCATCCCCAGGGGATGAAGAAGTAAAGAGATAAGAGCATCCGGTATGTTGCAAGCGAGTGGATACATCCCAGGGATGTATCCAAGATTGAATCATGATTGATAGGGCCTAACTGATATAAGATAGCACATTTACACGGTGAATAACTATATGTAAGGCACCGATATTTTTGTTATTTGAGGTTTGATAGGGTACCCCACCGACGTGGCGAGATATCCACGACTGACACGGCAGGATATCCGTGACCGATACGGCGGCGAAACCATAGGCCAGTGCGGAGGCTTATCCGTACACAGTAAGCACACCCTAGGGGTGTTGATTGAGACTAGTGAAACCCAGCCACCAATCCCCAGGGGAAAGGGACTTGGGTACTACTTGTATTCCCAGGGAATACGTTAAAACTGTCTATATAGATGACGATGATGGGTATCTCATCGGGGCTCGATGCTATATTGCTCGGGGATTACTTAAGTTGAAAGTTTAAGTTTTGCTTTAGGCCTTTTCAGCATCATTCATGAATAAATAAAAGACATGAGTAAACTATCAGCAATATGTGATATTTTTTAACTGTTTTCATCAGTAACTGCATAGACATATCATGCATGGTATATCATGGAATATATGTGAGTAATAAATTTATATGTTCAGCTGGGACTTGTTCCCTATTGAGCTAGGATGTAGCTCACCCTATCGACCATATGTCGCAGGTCCACTACTAGCAGCTGCCTAGGCTTTAGGAGACGCTGACCCCGGTGTGTCGGACCTTGCGGCCAGAGACGAGTTGGAGCCACCTCCTGAAGACTTCTTATAGAGGACTCCATTGTGCCGCTTTGAGGGTTTTTGGGGAGATTTTGTACGGCTTGGTATGTCAAGCCTTGTTTGATTAAACACTGTATATGTATAAATTCGTGATTTTCTTTTGGGCGAACCATCTGTGATGATTAGCTATCATCGATGGTTCGGATCGGTTCTCCACTCATGCTGAGGCATGAGGGTAGAATTGTCTTTTGAGAAGTGCTTACATAGCAATCTAATTCCGCAGTTCATTTACTATTTCAATTTTATGCTTGATATACCAATGTTCCATGCTTAGCCAAGGGGCACGGTCAAGATGATCGTGCTGATGGTACGGGTTTCGGGGTGCTGAAATCCGGGCTGTCACAATCACTGACGTGTTACAGAGTCGTTAAATATCTACAGCTGGCGATCGCAACAAACTAAGGACCATAAAAATCCCCTTTTATTTTCAGCATTCAAAATACCGCATTGCCAGAGTCCGCTTGGGACAGAATTGGGCCATTGATTCCCGGGACCAAAAGGAACCCAGAAAAAAGCGCGCACCAACAGACTGGCAATCGCGATGAGACTTTTTCTTACCAAACTCTTCCTTGTTTAGATAGTCAATTTTTTTTTTCTTTCCATCACATCATTTTGAATTCCGTTGAATATATGAGTCTTCACCAAGGACTCGAGATGTCCGGTATACGAAGGTTGAGTTTAGGTGACCCTCCGTTATGGGGATATCACAACAATCCCGTATACGAGGAAGAATCACCTTACTATTCTAACCTACGAACCTGAGATTAGCATGGTTGGCGATCAAGAAAATCCCTTTTCTATCCCGCACGTCGGTAATAACCACAACGGGAGATATAGTAACACTGGACAAAACCTCACTACTCGACAAATTATAGAACTCAGTATTCAGAGAATACAAAGAGGAGATGATGACGCTGAGGAATTGCTTCGAGGACTAGCTGCTGCATACGAGATCGTTAGGGCATGACCAGATTCAAAAGAACAAGAACCACAGGAAAGGCCACCACCTACCTCGAGCACAATGTCAGCACGCGCCTCACCATTGAGACAACCTGCTCACACATTGTTCAATGATGATTCTCTAGACAAGGTTTGCTCGCGAGTTGCTCCAAAAGACAACACCGTCAAGATCGAAGATCTCCCCAAGATGCTCGTTGAATACATGGCCAAGAGGGAGCGCCCTGGTCACTCATTCGAATTCGACAAGTTCTATCGGGATGTTGAATTTAACTTACTAATGGGATTCAAACTACCAAAATTTACGAAGTATAACGGCACGAGAAATCCAAATCAACACTGCAACGATTTCCAACTCATACGCGATAATCAAGGACTTCTCATCCATTATTTCTAACAATCCTTGAAAGGACAAGCTCTAGATTGGTTTACAGGACTCTCGCTGTATAAGATAGATATGTTCGACGATTTAGTTAGTCAATTCCTAGACCAATACAAGCACTTGATAAAAAA
Source organism: Chloranthus sessilifolius (assembly GCA_021018995.1). Classification (NCBI taxonomy): domain Eukaryota; kingdom Viridiplantae; phylum Streptophyta; class Magnoliopsida; order Chloranthales; family Chloranthaceae; genus Chloranthus; species Chloranthus sessilifolius. The sequence continues at coordinate 54,172,748 of CM037593.1, read as the reverse complement.
ATAGTCAGTCTCAGTGGTCTAATGGTGACAAAATAAGGACCTGATGAAGAGTTCACAGACTTCATCGCTAGGTGGAGAAAACTTGTTGCCAGGACCGACGCCTTGATGAAAGAGAAAGACTCGATTGACATTATCATCGATTATACAAGAGAACCATTAAAGAGCACGCTCATCATAAGCGACTGTCCTGACTTCGCTGCACTCCACTCTCAGGTGTCCCGATTAGCGCAACACATCAAAGTCAGAGACCTCGCCCTATCCATAGTCACATCGAGAGTGGGCTCCTTTGACGAATCAAAGTAAAAAAATAGTAAGAAAGCCTCAGGAACCGAGCAGGTAACACCATCGTCAATCAAGGATAGAACTTTGGGAATGGAAACTTCCAATCGATAAATTTCGAGCAGAATTAAAGTCAGCAGCGGTACGCGAACCAAAATCAAGGCATGAATCAACAAAGATATGCGAATTAGAATCAAGGCTAGAGCTAGAATCAGGGCCAATACCAGAACAGAAGTCAATACCCCAATTTTTATCAGAATCATAATACAACACAGAATCGGCCGACTCACACGCAAATCTACAATAACGTACCCCCACCATAAAATTTCAACCAAACTAGAGGCCCCTATCAGTCGAGATGAGAATACTATCCCCCTTTACCTGATACAATCCCCAATATCTTCCACCTCCTTAACACTCAGAATCTCCTCCGATTCCCATAGGAAAGACCTCGACCATGGCCGACAAATCTTGACTATAGCATGTTCTATGTATTTCATCGATATGCAGGACACAATCTAAAGGATTGGTGGGTCCTCCGGGATGTAATCTATGACATGAATGACTGAAATCAAATTGACTGGGAAGCGCTCAGAAATCCTAACCCTAACAATAGTCAACCCCAACAGAACTTAGGAATCATTAATAATCCCATGCCCAACCACAATTAAGGAACACTAGCCCAGGTCACCACTGTGGATCTCTTCGGTCAATCCTCTTTCCAGTCCTACACCTTAATCACTCGCCTCCAACCTTCCGACACTTTTTCCACCCCTGTGGGAGAGCTCCTCCACCCTCGCACCCCTAGGCCCTGATCACCCGAATCACCCCATCGAGCCTGCCTCCTTACCCAAAATTCACTCAGATACGAGTCCACTCCTTTAGGGCTCGAAGACCATTCCTCCATAGTCGCCCACTAGAACCTTCAACCCCTCCAAATCCTAAACAAACACCATTGTCGCTTCCCTCGTCCAATTCAAAACTCGAGTATGAAGATTATGTTCTTCGAACTGCAGCCCAAATCGCCGCATGGGTAGACTATGTCACTCGAAAGACCCCAAGCCAAGAAGACAAGACAAGGACTGAGTGTTTGCTAAACACAAAAGAGAGTGAGTAAGAAGAGCATCTTGACACATGCGAGAAACTATTCTCTGCTTTCATAGAAGAAGATTACACACAGTACCTCTCACCTTGGAGCAGCACAGTGCAAGTACGTGCTCCGTCCTGGAATTTCACTCACTCCACGAATACATCAACGTCGAGCAACACCGGGCTCGGTCAATAACCGACTTGTCCGATCCTTAAGTTAGGAACCAATTATCTACCTCTGCCTTTTCCTCGAAATAAGGAGTCCACGAACGAACAACCACTATAGGGGAACGTGAGAGGAAAAGAAGTTAACTTACCTCTCCCACCACACATTTTCCCTCCACCAATCCCCACACCTCAACCACTCCAACCACCCATCCCCAAGGCTCATCGGTCAGGCAAAGAAATTATACTCGAGTCAGGACAAGAATATGACCTCTTGCGGCATCTACAAAAGATCCCGACCCAAATATTAATACTAGAACTCATCAAGAAATTTCCTGACCATCACCAACTGCTGATAAGGATGCCTGAAGACACACAAGTAGATGAGGACACAACATTGGATGAGCTACATCAAATCACCTCAATCATGGCACAATCTTCGACACTCACTTTCACAGATGCAGACATGCTTAAAGAGTCACTCCGGGGAAGTTAAGCTCCCATATACCTTACGGTCATAATTAGAGGATTCTCCGTACCCTATGCGCTGGTCAATACAGGAGCAAGACTCAATATTTGCCCCATCACAATGTTAAAGACGCTCGAGTACATGGAGTAGGATGTCAAGCCCTCCACACTATCTCTTATAGCTTATGATGGCTAGCATCGTTTCATCAAAGGAACTATCAAACTCCAGGTTCACCTCGGACCTATAACAAAAGATGTCACTTTCCATGTTTTTGTTTCCTCCAGTACTTACAATCTTATCTTAGGAAGAAAATTGTTAGAGTCAATGAAGGTCGTCGCATCCACATACCACCAATGCTTCAAATTCCCATACAATGACTCCATTTTCCACATATACATTGATGCACCCCGCTAGGAGATGGATATTGATTACCTGATGAGCATTCCGATAGCCCATGATTTCATGTTGAACACGGGCCATATTCAGAAGACTCAAACCCCCAAGGAGGTGACCATTGCTGAAGTCTATCCCCCTACCCCTCCTAGTTCTCCCCCAAAACGTTAACGAAAATTAACAAGAAGAGAGGTTGGCCTTGACCTCGCCAAACTCTATGACATCAACCTAACCGCGACAAAAGGTTGGGACCTTATGTATCAGCTTGGGCACATCCCCCACACCAAACTCGGTAAAAAAAGGAAACCGTGTAGGGCCCATCGTCCCAAGGAAAAAATGCAAACACATAGGGTTAGGCTACCAATCGGGCGGCCCACAAGCCGGCTTGTTCCCTACCTCACTGAAATGGTCTCTATATGACCACTTCGTCTATAGGACCACTGGGAAAATAGATATACCGAGGCAGAAAGAAGTGTCTTTCACTAAATCCCAAGAAGCAGAGATCGAACGAATGGCTAAAGCATTCAATGATGTAACGAATCTAAATGACGATATTAACAAACCACTTGAGGGAGTCAGAACATTATTCGATACTGAGGAATCCGTAAAAGAAGAGCCTCCAAACTTGGGCCACACATTGAACACTGGGATTCGACCGATGAAGAGGACTTCCATATCGCAACCCTAGAAGATGAAGAGCAGCGGGAGTCAACTGAGGATGGCTGGCTCTCGATGTCAAGCAAAGAAGAAGACTATTGGAGGAAACTCAGTAATATAGAACTAGAAGACCTCCTGAGGGTAGATTAACTTCTTCACGGCGAATTCAGATTATCACGGCGAATTTGATTATCGACCTATACTCCATCACTGGCAGTGCCCTCGCCGGTGCCCTTATCCGGAAAACATTGTATTGTACCTTGTGTGCATCTATCTTGATATGGTGTGAAAGGGCTCTCTTACTAGAAATTCGACAAACCACCACCATAGAGAATGATCACATCGCTCTTATTGAGTTTGAGGATGAACTCAAACTAGATACTCCTCCATCCCCAAACGTGTCACAACTCTAAATATTTTAGAAATCTCTCGAGGAAGAGTGGCAACCCCCTCCGAGCGATGATGAGGACTATTAGATAGACCTCCCTACACTCGAGTTAGTAGAGCAGGCCAACCAAGGACTTCAAGCATTGTCAGATCAAGAAGACGAGTTTGATACCAGCCCTGACTCCGACATAGAAGGATGGGAATGCCCTTGGGAATCTCCCAGCATTTCTCACTATTACCAGCCTCGCTGTCGAACATGCGTATTCATCTTAACATACTATGAAGTTCAAGGGAGAGAGTTCACTAACCCTGTGGATCCCCAAGGAGGTCTCCCTCGACAGAGAGAGCGGTGGCATTATAACTCAGAAGATGATAGTTCGACCAATTACGATCTCCAAAGATTCTTCGAAGATGAGACAATGAATGTGATAGGGGAATTTAGAACGTCAGTGCCACTATCACTAGCGCATCTTATTCAAAATACCCCATCAAATGAGGACTCTAAAAAAAATGCCAAATTCAAAATAAGTTCACATTACCCGAAGAATTACCCGAACGGCTCCGGCAGTCGTCTCGCTCCCTCAGTTAGAGGAAGCAACTCCCCCAGTGCCTCTTCAGGAGACCGACTTTGTACCAAATCTACTATCGAAAATAAAAAAAATAAAAAAAGCAGAAAACCCTAAAAATTTAGAAATACCAAATAAATAAAAAAACCAAAAAACCTCAGAAAAGAAAGGGAACCCTTTGTCCCAAATCAATTTTGCGACCAACAAGGAGACTTTTCTCCTAAGACTACTATCCCTTCACAAAGGCGCAAGACATCTAGGCAAAACAACAAACCAATGATCATACCAGATGAGATACTTCACGACTTTGAGAAAAGAATCAATAGCCTTGACCTTCACTTTACCAAAGATGTCTCAGTCATAAATTGTGTCGATGAAGGGCTACCTCTCACAAAATCAACTCCCTAGTGTAGTAATTCCTCAGTGTATGAGCTTACTGAGGATGAAGAAGGAACACCAGTAACCTAGGAGGCACAGGACTTCCAACGGGTCATCAAGGGTTTCGACAAGCAAACCCAAGCTGTGGTGGAACCTACAGAAGAAATCAACTTTGGCACTAAAAAGAAACCCAGGAAGCTAATAATTAGCATAACGCTCAACTCCAAGGAATGTCAACAAATCGTACAAGTCCTACAAGAACACCTCGTCTCCTTTGCATGGTCCTATGAAGATATGTCTGGTCTAGACCCAAATTTAGTAGAGCATCGTCTTGTCTTGGAACCTGATGCAAAGCTTGTTAAGCAGAAACTTCGAAGGATGCACCCACAAATAGCCCTTCAAGTTAAAGAGGAAGTTGACAAGTTACACAAAGCCAAATTTATCCGAGTCATCCTCTACCCAAATGGGTCGCCAATATAGTACATGTCACTAAGAAAGACGGCAGAGTATGGGTTTGCATTGACTTTCAAAATCTCAATCAGGCATGCCCAAAAGTCGACCTCCCACTTCTGCATATTGACACTCTAATCAACAACACCGTTGGACATGAGATGTTATCCTTTATGGACAGTTTCTCTAGGTATAATCAGATCAAATTAGCAGAGTCTGACCAAGAGAAGGCTTCTTTCACCACACCATGGGAAACTTACTACTACGCCGTCATACCATTTAGGCTCAAGAATGTAGGAGCCACGTATTAATGCGCCATGATGGCTATTTTTTACGACATGATGCATAAATGTGTAGAAGTATATGTCGATGACATATTAGTGAAGTCCCAAATGCGAGCAGGACATGTTGAAGCACTCCCACTGGTGTTACAAAGAGCTAAGAAGTATCAACTAAAAATGAACCCAAAGAAATGTGTCTTCGGAGTCACCTCATAAAAATTGCGCAATTTCATAGTCAGCAAGCGAGGAATCAAAGTTGACTCTGCAAAAGTCAGAGCCATCCTTGAGATGCCACCTCCCAGTAATATCAAAGAATTATGAGACCTGATAGGAAGATTGCAATTCATCAGGAGATTTATCTCCCAGCATTCAGACATATGCGATCCTTTCTACAGACTACTTAAAGGAGGAACTAAGTACAAATGGGATGACCAGTGTCAGCAACCCTTTGACAACATCAAGAAGTACATCCTTAACCCATTAATACTATCTCCACCAGTTCTCGAAAGACCCCTGATTCTCTACCTCTTAGCAAATGACAAAGCAATGGGAGTAATTCTGGGATAATATGAAGAAGACGGTAAGAGAGAGAAAGCTATCTACTACATTAATAGGACGATGGTCGAGTACGAACGAAAATACACTTCAATGGAGAAGACCTACCTCACATTGGTGTGGGCCTCAACCAAATTATGGCACTAATTCGGAGCACATAAGATACTAGTACTAGCCTGAATGGACCCTCTAAAGTATGTATTTGAAAAGCTCGCAACATCAGGAAAGATCGCTCGCTGGCATTCATATTGCAAGAATTCGACATCACTTACGTCACACAGAAGTTGATCAAAGGACAAGTAATCACCGATTACCTCGTAGATCTCCCACTCCTGAGCAATGAGCCCATGCATGCAGATTTTCCCGATGAAGACCTACTCATAATTCATAATGAAGAGCTTGATAAGACGTCATGGACCCTTTATCTCGATGGTGCTCTAAATCATAAAGGAAAAGGCATCGAGATAGTCCTACTAACCCTGAAAGGAGTTGTCATACCTAAGGCTTTTCAACTAGACTTCCCTGTCACTAATAATGTCACAGAATATGAAGCTTTCATAGTTGGACTACGAGCAGCACTACAATTAAGCGTTAAACAGTTGAAAACCATCAGTGATTCTAAGCTCATAATCTCACAAGTTATAGGAGAATGGAAGACCAAGGAAAGGAGACTAATGGCATATCTAGAAACCGCTCAATATTTAGTAAAAAAATTTGAAAGAATCTCTTTCACGCACATCCCTAGATTAGAAAATGAGCTCGCGGACTCCCTTGCCACGTTAGCCTCGATCATCCAAATACCCATCGGACAAAGTACCAAGACCTTCTTCATCGAAAAGTTGGTAGTACTCACCCACGAGGAAGCATGGACGGTTAAGAGAGAATTACCAGTCCTCCCCACGAGCACGGGACCAAATGAAGCGATCGCTTCTGAAAATCACGTCAAGGCAGAAATCGCAGTCGCTATATTCAGGTTTGAAAAATCACCAACCGATGATGGACAGCCATGGTACTTTGATATCTGGAACTTCTTGAAGCTTCAACACGTTCCTCCATAAGCTACGAAGATCGCGCGAAAGATTATAAGGAACTAATGCGCCCAATTCTGCATACTCAACAAAATATTATACAAAGAAGCCTTCACCAAAGGAGTACTACTACGATGTGTCACAATCATCGAAGGATAATACATCATTCGAGAAGCACATGCCAGTGCCTACGGCTCCCACACCGGTAGATAGAGACTCGCCGATCAAATCATACAGCAAGGCTACTTCTGGCTGATGATGATAAGAGACTACCACCTCTACGTCCAAAGTTGCAAACAATGCTAAGAACACGCCACACTTATCAAAGCTCCATCAGTTTCATTGAACACTATGACCTTGCCGTGGCCATTTTCGATGTGGGCTTTTGGTGTCATCGAACCTTTCACAAACACAGATGGGAACACTCATAAGCACTCGCTCATACTTACGGCAATCGAATACTACACCAAATGGGTAGAAGCTAAATCTTATATCAGAATCACCGCTTAAACACTTGTGAGGTTAATCATTTGAAATATCATCATCAGGTTTGGAGTACCCAGGATGTTTGTCACCGACAATGGACCACAGTTCATGCAGAGAAGACGAAGAAGTTATGCAAGAAGTTTGGCATCGATCTATGCCACTCATCACCGTTCTACCTTGAAGGCAATGGGCAAGCAGAAGCTACGAATAAAGCACTGATTCAAATTTTGAAATGCACAATAGAGATGAGAAATGGAGTCGACTGGGCTGAATGACTACCAAAAGCACTCTGGGCCTATAAGACCTCTATTCGTACGGCCACTGGCCAAACTCTCTACCTCCTTACCTATAAGATGGCGGCAGTCCTATCATATGATATACAAGTACCATCCTTATCGATTCAACTCGATGATGAGCTATCCTTAGACGAGAGGAGAATTGCCCTACTCATGCAGCTAGAGCAGCTTGATGAAACACATCTAAGGGCAGCTGATCATGCTTAGATATATCAGAGGAGAGTGGCTAGGGCTTATGATAAGAAAGTCCTCGAACGAACCTTTAATATTTGAGAACTAGTCTTGAAGAAAATCATTCCTTCCAAGCATGCCCATCCGAAAGGAAAACTAAAACTGAACTAGGAAGGTCCTTATGTTATAACAACCGCATACCCTAGGAATGCATACAAACTGGCGAACCAAGAAGGGGAAGAACTCCCTAGCCCTTGGAACGCCATGTACCTTAAAAAATATTATCCTTAGCCCTGTGATCATCACATCCCGTGGTTAGATACTTATACTTACCACCCTCATAGTCACCACGACCCATTCACTGGTTCTATGCCTTCAATTCTCAGAATATCCTTAAGACCTCCAATTTATCGCCCACTTTCTCATTCGGGCGAATTGATCAAAGGACTAGTGACATACCTAACCTCTTTCAAAAATCTAAGTAGCAGCCGATTCTCACCCCTTCCCTCGCCATTGGACGAGACATTAGAGCAAAAAATAAAGATGTCAGGTTCAATCAAAACTCATTATTCTTGCGCTAGTAGGATGCTTTCAAGAAATTTCTATATATATGCAAAAAAAAAAATGAGAGAGAGCAATACGATGAATGAACCAGTCAATGAGCTCAGGGAAGCATAACCAGGCCGTGAGGACATCTCTGGTAACCTTACTAGAAATGTATAAGCAAGCTATGAGGGCATCCCTGATGCCCCCATACTACTAGATGTCGTCGTAAGGTGGAGGGAGGAGGACAAACTCCTGCTAACCATAGAATGTGATATTTTGATAGTACCGAAACATGATGAAGAGCTCGATCATGGTGCCCCGTATCCCCTCTGAGAAAAAGATTGTTACTCATCCCTTTTGGAAAGCGTTAGGAACAAACTGCTCCCCACATCACTGAGTCTTACCCCTCTTCCACTTTTTCATTTTTCGAACGATAAATCAGAAGCCTTTCAGGATACTCCTAGGAATGAAACCGAAAACCAGTGATGGACGACTGATGCAATCACTTACTATATCTGCGATACCCTCCCCGATAAGGACTATGGGATAGGATGACCACCACCCAAAGGTATACCCCGGTATACAACTGATAGAATCAAAATGATCTCCCCTGGTTCGATGACAGTACTGATGAACTTTTCTTCAAAGCTAACTCACCAAATACCCATGGCTTTTTATAGACCCAAAGTGCTCATATAAAAACCTAAAAAAAAAAAGCTCCATTGCATTTAGACACTGGGGTATTCTTTTAAGAAGGAGAATCACCTTAGAAGCGCCGACTTGCCCATAAAGATGCGGAGTAATGAAGTCACCATCCGGAGAGTGCTATTGGAGATACTTGACTGCCGATCCTACCACACTCCTACACTGGGGCATTTTTTTTACTATTTTAGTTATTTGCTTTCCTTGTTGTATTATTTTTATTTCCTAAAAGCAAGAAAAAAAGAAAAGAAAAAAAATGAAAAAAAAGAAAAAAAAGGGCATATACCCATCTTTTACTACCAGACCCCAGTCTGGGACACTTACCCCCTTGACAACTAGCAAGGAGGAGAGTAAAAATTATTGATAGCCTTGCCTTTACATGTGCAGATACAAAGCAACCTTCAACCACCACCGGGCTAACTCAGGAAGCATCTAAGTCCCGATGACAACTGACGACACAAAAAGCGAAAGGCAAATGCAAGAGGTAACTAAAAGAAAAGGAACCAACACAGGAACATCTGAACTGAAAAACTGTTTAAAAATATATATCAAAACTTTCTTTTATAGCCATCACTGGGGGCATGCCCCCTCCATATACAATGAGCATGGTACAAAAAAATGATAATAATACAAAAGAAAGGTAAACTATACACCCCTACTCCCTACGCTGCCACTGGGATGGCCAATCACCGCTGTCTCTAGTATCATCAGCCTGGAGGTCCGTAGACTGATCCTCCAAAAATACAATACAGGCACCCAGAGTCGATGGAACAGGTAGATGAATTGAAGGCCCCACTACAGAATCCCCCTTGCTCACCTGACTGGTAGCTCGCTTGGACCGCGAGCGAGAATGACACTCAGCAAGTAGCTCCTGGATGGCAGAGTCGTCCTCAACAAAATCCTTAACATGCTCATGAGTCATACGGCGAGCCTGCCCCGCCTGAGAGCCCGTGGCCACTAGATCTGGATGAATCAAATGACCAACCATCCTGCGTACTCCAAGCTCACTCCTCGATAGACAATGCTGCAAATGATCAATCCTCGCTTACATCTTAGCTTGCACTATCCTCCACGCTACCTCTATCGCCTCAACCTAAGTCTCTCGCGCAACCATCATCTCGACAAGCAGGTCCTCGGGCTCTGCGTGTTCCCAAGGATTCGTCTTGCCTCAGGAGTGGCACGCGCTCGCACTGCCTCTAGGCGTGCCTCCTCAAGCTAACGAACTTGAGTTACCACACCGAGTCAAAGGAAACCAATATATATACGAACATTTGTGAGGAAATTTTTTGAAAAGAAGAGAATCATACCAGATCCACCCTATCTCCAAGAAGGTGCTCAACCATCGCAGCGATGACTGGATCAGCAGGTGGCATGGAAGGAACAACAAATGTGGGTAGTTACAACACAAACAAGCAGATATATCAGAAAACATTACGACTAATACAATGACTATGACCACAATAACTAACACATACCTGAGTAGGAATAGGAGTAGACGCTTGAGGAGGAGCCCCAAGAGCAAAGTCAGGAATTTCCTACATAAAGATAGCATTGACATATACAAAGCTTGTCAAACATAGATACAAGCGAACAAAATAAAACACCAACAAACTACAAATCATACCTGACTCTCTGGACGTAGAGAAGCAGCAGTCGCCTCTCCCATCTGGAGATCCTCAGCCAGACGGCGCTAAGAATACATGACGCATGATATCAGCAAACCGTAAACTACTTAAGAATCTATAACTTAGGAGTCTTGAACATGTACCCAATGCTCTAGCTCGGCTCGGAGCTGAACCATCGCCGGATCCTCTTGACTCGAAGAAGCAACTGAAGATGGATAGAATGTCAGAGCAGAACCTCTAGCAGCAACCAGCTCCGCTCTCTGCGAGTACCAAGCAACACATCAAATCTAACAAATTCTGCCATTAAAATAAACACATTACCAACATTCACCAATTGATCAATCTTAGAACATAGGCTAGTCGCTGCCTCTCGGTCAGCCAGCTGTTGACTACGGTAGGTCTCGAGCAATGTCATCTGACAAGAACCCTCTCTCTCTCAGTCTAGCAGAAAAAAAAAACAAATAAGCAAACAAAACTATCATACAAGAACCACTAGAAATAGAAATAGACGAAACTCATAGATAAACACACTCACCAGAGTCCGCCGAGTCTCTGCCTGCTGAACTCTCAGCTCATCCTCTGCTGCCCTAGCCTGAGCCACAGAAGTAGTCAGGAGGCACAGCATCTCCTCATCGGGATGAGGAGTGCACCCTGTCTGCTCCATCGCCCTATGAAGGGCATCCAACGCTCCGCTGATGCTCGCAGTGAGATGGCCCTGCTCTAATGCGGCCAATCTCTCCCTCAACACCGATGCTGACTCAAGACCGTTGACCGCAAAAGAACCACTCCCATGAAAAGGTCGCATGAATAGACATCCACCGCCCAGCATCATGAACCATCTCGCGAACTCTCGGGCATCCGCCTCATCGCGTGCCCCGATCACCCTAGTCCCCCCAATGGATCCTCTCCACCTTCTCAAAACAATGGATCTATATGTCCACATCAAAGAAAGCCTAGCTAGACTGAATCACTGGCGCATCGGCATCCTCCCTAGCTGCATAGGGCCTCCAAATCACCAGTAAACCAATAGGCAAACTTGTCAATAAACATTGAAACCCGAGAAACAAAAGCACCAAACTGAGATAATGTAACGATAATATAGACAACACCTACCTGCCCAGCATGCATATCCTCAAAAAGACCTCGTGGTCTGAAGATCCGAAGTCCAACGACGACAACCCAACGCCATCCTCCACACATGCATCTGTAAAAACGTTAATGTAATCTCCGTCGGGACCCATGGACAAAGATAGGTAAATTGATCATACGTCCAAAACTAGAGAGCAGAAAATAGAAATGTTGAATAACTGCTACAACCAAAAGAGAAAAAAGCAAAAAAGGGGAAAACAGAAGACATTATGACACCAATTAACTAAAACTCACCTAGAGGAAGGGAAGAAAACATCCGATCGTTGCGACACCTTACCCCCAATGATAAAGTTGCTCATAGAAATGCGCCAATGCAGCTGCACCCCAAGCATTGGTAGGGACCCGATCCAAGTCCCCAAGAAGCATAAAAAACAACCTAGTGATGCATCCTCGAGTCGAAGAAGAGAAGAATACTGCACCAAAGAAATGCATCAAGAATGCTCAAAGCACCCAATCTGCAACCAACCCCTGCTCAACCATAGGCTCCCAACCTGCCATCGCCACGCAACGCACCTTGAAAGATGCCCTCATCTCTGAATGATGCCTTGGAGGGACGAAGCCATTGGCAAATGTGTCAAAGAACCAAGTGACTCGAACTACCTCTGGCCTCGATCCACTAGATCTATACGGGACACCCAAAATCTCCTCCTACATCGCCAGATGATCTCCCGCCATCTACCCCATAATTGTCTCACCCTCAAGATGAAGACTAGTGATGCGGACCTTGTACTCTGGAGTCGGCAGCAATATACCAATCGAAAAGAAAAGCACCTGATGCTCCTCCCTCCACCTCTCCAAAATCACCGCAATCAGACCACGATCGTCCTGAAAAGGTTTCAACTTTAGGATCAGCCTAAAGCCAAAAGATGCCAATCGCGCCCGCTGAAACTCTGGCAAGGTACGATACCAAGTGTGAGACTCAGTCCATGCCGAGCTGATAGCTAGCTGCAGAGGCTCCTACCGAACGAAAAACAAGCAAAAGTATAATGAGACTAATACAATACCTACAACGAGAGACAAGTAGACCTAGACCTAAAAGCAAATAAAGTATATGAAAACACAAAGTAATGGTCCCGAACAAGCACACAAAATATGATAAGAACGATAAAACAGAAATGTGACCTATCATTAAATGCAGTCATGATGCATGAATGGGCACACAATCAATAATAGATGTAGGTTCGACATAAATTAAAAGAGTTTTTAGATCCTAATAAGTCTATGTCACAACCTAAATACCTAGAAAAGCGAAGGAACTCTTGCTCATGGGTACCTACCTGGCCTCGAGTGAAGAAATCCTCCAGCGGGAAGGGTGTGCAAGCCTGACGCTCCTCACCCTTACCTCTCTCAGCCTCATCCTCAACTCTCTCAGCCTCACCCTCACCTCTCTCAGCCTCACCCTCTCCCTCATCCTCACCAGCGTCTCTGATCTCAGGGATCTCCTCCCTTATCAACACCTCGGTACCCACCTCAACGACACCAACATGAACCTCAGAGGTCTCACCAACCTCTGTCGCTGACATTCGCTCCATCTCTGATATAGACGTGTAAAACTGATCACTACCTCTGAACTCCATATCAACAGAAAGAGCTTGAAAAATTAGAAAGAACGGAAGAAACAGGACCCTAAACGGACGAGTAGACTGCGAGATATTGAGAAAACACGAAAATTAGGATGCAAGGGAATAAGGAAACAAAGAATCGAGAGAAAAATGGATAGCGCGGTTAGAAAATGAAGACCCACAGACATATATAGCACTCAGACTCATCACGCACCTGAATCTAAGTGCGCAACCCGATTGTGCATTTGAAAGATAGCACACAATCCAAATCGCACGACTCATATGCCGCGCGCAATATAAATGTCGCCCACTTGGAAAAGCCACAGTTCGACTATTGCGAACCAAAGTGAAGATGCATAATCCATTCACGCGCCATGAAGTACGCGCGTAATCCCTCAAATTAGCCCACAGACTAAGCCGATGACAGTTTAATCGTGTGTTCTATAAAGAACGCGCAATCAAATTATGCGCCAGAAACCCCGTGCATAATTACCCCTTTCACCCTGACATCACGCGCTGCCTTACAGGCATGCAATTGAATCAAGCGCCTCGAGAAATGTGCGCAATTAACCCAAACTGATAAAATTTTACCCAAACTGTAGCAACCAAGAATTCATCATTTACAGCTCAGACACTGATGATTAAATTTTAAAAAAAATGCATACAATCACAGAACACACACGTGCATCCTAAATCAGATCCGCACACTTTATAAGTTCCAAAAAAAAAAAATACAACAAATACAAACCCGAAAATGCCGAAACTTAAACCCATTGAAACCGCATCAAGACTTTAACCCCTGACTTGCATCTTACCCTAAAAATATTTCAGCCATGGCCAAAAGAATCAACCAAATGTAGAAATACACCCCACTAAAACAACCCGATCCAAATCAAATAAACCAGAACTAATTCAAACTTCAAACAATCATAAATAAAAGATATAATTACAAATCACACCGAGGGCATACCCTTTGAATATACAACTTAAAATAAGAAATTTAAAATCAACACATTCAGGCAATGCCCGAATCCAAATTCATTCGAGAAATAAGAGATCTCGGAGAAGCCTGGAGAAGGAGTACACCCTGAACGAATTCTGACAATGACATCCTTTCCTCCCCCTTTTCTTTCAGAGATGTTCCTTGCCACAATTCTTCCAACCACATGACGAAGCAATACCATCTCAAAGCCCCGAGCCGACAGAAAAGAAAGAGTGGCTCACAGAAAGCCACCCAGGACCTGCGGGATCCACCTATGGAAGCTCACCTTAAAAAACATAAAAAGGAGGAGCAACTAATACTGAATCCGCAAAGCCTACCAAGGAAAGATGGGAGTCAGCCACGAGAACTCTGACCCTGCCTTATCCTTGGGTTTTCTTTCCTTCACTTTTAACTCCTCCATCTCTTCTCCCAATGGGGTGACACTTCGAGTTGGATTGATAGCACAAACCCTAGCACCACCCTGAATTCCCAATCCCATCCATTCCTAATAATTTACTTAATAATCATAATTCTTCGGGTTCAATACCCGGTATACAAAATAGAAAGGAAGAAAAGACATTAATGAACATAAAAAAAAATTGCCCTAGATCTCAAACAAAATAAAAAAATACCCCAAACTTTTAATCCTAAGCTTGAAATAAAATTCAAAATAAAACCCAAAGCCTTTAGCTTGTATTTATAAAACTATACCTCCTAAACCACAAAGTGGCAAGTGTCACATTTTTAAACCCTTTCAATCTAATTAAATCTAAACCAAGCACATACACCCCTAGAAAAGAACCATAATCCACAATAAGCCTAGATCAACCAACCAAAGCACAACACTTACCCCTCCAAAATATAAATCCTCCCAAAATAGATGAACTAATAGGATTAAAACACCTAACCCCACTAGAATGTCCATGAATTAAACTCAAACTCACACATGTCTAACTAGATGTCATAAAACATTAGACTAAGACAAACAAACCTTAAAATCGTAAACTTGGAACTCATGCTCTTACCATGACAAAATCAAAATTCCTCAAAGTTACATAACAAAACTTAAATAAATACCCAGTCAAACCAAATTCCAAAACAAATACCAAACACCTTTTATTCATTTAATAAATATACAACCCAAAATGAAAACCTAGAACCTAACTTACAATCCAAAATGAAAACTGGAGACCTGAAACGAACACAAAGCGAGGAGCAGAGCATCCAATTAGAGGCTTCAGAAGGAGAGGTGGAGCATTGGTTGGGAAACACATTCCTCCACTTGTAACCCTGACTCTTCCCCCATCTTTACCTCCTCCACCGCCACCTCCTCAATGCTGCCTTCACTGCTCCCTAAAAGGGATTGATGTGAAGACCGATCTTCTCTTTCCCAATACTGCCCATTCTCAGGTCCACTCCACGCGAAATGATGAACATCGAAAGAAATGACATCTCAATCAGACGGTTAGATCACCCAATATCATGAGTACACGAGCTTTAGAACACTAGAAAGCAAGAAAAGTAAAGATTCGAGGTGTAAGAAAATGAAGATTCCCCCTATATAGAGAGCAATCTAATCACGCATCACAATCTAGGCACGCAATCCAATCACACATAGTAAAAAAGGCGCTTAATCCAAATCACACGTAATCTCCTATTCACACAATCCAACCTCCGCTCGTCTAGCAGGCGCGATGCCCCGATCTCGTGCATAATAAAGTTATGCACTACAAAAGTGGCACGCAATATGACAGGTCGCCCGCACAGTGACCTGGTGATGTTTGAATTACACGCTTATGACAGAGCATGTAATCCAATCACACGCACATGTCCAAACGCGTAAAAAACCCTTTCAAGCTTTCAATCACACGCCCAAAAATAGGCATGCAATTCGATTGAGCAACCAGTTCTAGGCGCGCAATACCCAAATTCATACATTCTCACACCGTTTACTCCCAACTCGCTCGAGGTCAAAACCCTTTCTCCCATCACGTAACCCCACATGAAGAAGAAATCATTAATCACACCCTCTGTCCCATCCGACAGAACACACCATCACGATGCAACCACGACGTAGTCTCATATAGCCCAAATCTACCAAAGAAAGAAACATAACAATTACATCTATCAACGGTCAACACCTCATCGCGATATCTCACCAAGCGATCTGAACATCCCGCACACAACAACTATCAACCCTGTTACTCAATTGCATCACACATGTCCCATCGTGACACAACAACTTCATCTTGTCTTACAGCCCCGATACCAATTACACCTCCCCAAAATCCTCATCATGAAACCTTGCATAGAGTTAAACCTTCTAAAAGTTCCATCAGTAACTATGCTCAACCAATGTCCCATCACAAAAGCAGAGAGCCAACCTCCCAAATCCCTAGCTATGCAGCAGTCGCTAGACTCCAACAAAAGAAGAGGGACTCCTCCCATGTCCCATCGCATCTTAAACATAAAAAATCCCACCAGGATCCAAATGCCCCTATCAG
The DNA here is from genome assembly GCA_021018995.1 of Chloranthus sessilifolius. Lineage (NCBI taxonomy): Eukaryota > Viridiplantae > Streptophyta > Magnoliopsida > Chloranthales > Chloranthaceae > Chloranthus > Chloranthus sessilifolius. The sequence goes on along the minus strand of CM037593.1, from coordinate 54,156,028 downwards.
ACCTACGACTAGTAATCCCCCAGCCTAACGCAAACCCCCAATGTCCCATCACGTCTATGATCCGCTATGACAGGACGAGAAAAGACTTTCTCGTGTCTCATCTCAGCCTGCAACCACAGGGACTCATCCCAGCATGCAATCATAATGGGAAAGACCACCATGTCCCATCGCAACACTCACTTCCCCAAGATATTGCATCACGACAATGGCCACCAAGTCCCTGCTATAGCGAAAATGAAGAAAAGAAAGAAAACCCTCTAAATGTCTCGTCACAACATCACGACAACCGATCAGTCCCATCGCAGGCTACACACATAAGCATCACGACTTCAGGTAAGTATCACCCTCTCTTTTATTCAATATTGCTTCTAATATACATAGTTAGCTATGATTAAGTCAAATGTTTTCAAAACCCATCTCTCTCGGCTCGCGAATCATTGTAGTCCCCCCATAAGAGACAGTCATCAGTATTCGCCGAGAAGGTTAGACGGAGTATCCGGCATGCCAAGTGTCATCTTGACAACCACATAAATAGTCAGTTCCACAAATCTCATATCAGTGGATCTGCTCAGCGATGTCTCGAAAGTCACATTTTTTGAAGATTTACCACCAAATTAATCTTAAGTTAAAATTCTTGAATTTTTAAAACCCCTTACTTCCAAAACCAAAACCAAAATAAAATAAAAATAAATAATAAACAAAGAGACGTCTTACCTACCAAAATTCATCTCATTCACCACTTACCCAAACCAGCCATTCCCCTTGGAAAATCGAGCAACGAGTATATTTAATCTAAGAACTTACAAATGTCTATTGGAAAAGGAACACCTCACGTGCATTGGTGTGAGCAATGACGCACCCGGTCTGACATGACTTACGAAAGCCTTGGACATTACATGATATTATATCTTATTATCGATCTTTGGACCTTATTTATGGATATTTGTATGACGCCCCCCGGTACCTCGACTGCATCATATCCCTCTGTTTGACTGCCCCTTGCAACAGGTCATGACATGCAACGGGATGTCCCTTGCACCCACATATTAGGATATGGTGATTCTCCTTTTCGTTTGACTGTCACTCGCAGTAGGTCACGCCACACGACGGGATGCCCCTTGCACCTGCAAATTAAGATACGCTAACTTTCGCCATCGACTGTCTATGACAGTGCGTCGCGATATACGACGGGATCACTTGCATCCACGGCATGGAATACACCTTTCAACAGCTACCATTGGGCCCCTGAATGCTCTATTTTAGTTTGCGTTGATAGATAAGAAAGCCAAGCATGTCATGTCAGTATCCCCAGTTCACATTTGTAATTTTTTAAGAGAAATGAGAAGACACCTCGAATGAGGGGTGTCTACTTCTTTGACGTGTTCTTACTTTGTAAGAGTGCACGGAAGAGGAGCATCTGTAGACACCCCCATTTTCCCTCTCGAAGTATATAAGTATGTTTGATCAACCTTTGACCTCGACTGTGACTCTTCGAAAAGGACTTACCTTCTTCGAGGGTTTCTAAATCCTTACATGAGAACCACATACTGAAATAATAGTATATGGCTGAACATAGGCTGAAACAATAGCTCTGTGGCTCAGGCCCCATGACCCTAATGCCGGAACCATATGCTGAAACAATAGTATATAGCTGAACATAGGCTGAAATAATAGCTCAGTGGCTCAGACCCCTAACCCTAATGTGGTAACCATGTACTGAAATAATAGTACATGGCTGAACATAGGCTGAAACAATAGCTCTATGGCTCAGATCCCAACGTAGGGAAACTATATACTGAAATAATAGTATATAGTCGAAATATCGACTAAAATAATAGTCTTGCATTTTAGACCCAAGTCGGACAACCCCGAATTACCGGCCTAAAACCAGGCGCGTAATTCGATTGTACGCCAACTCACAAACGTGCAATCTGTCCCTTTTCAGACCAAACCTCCTTTCTTCAGACCGCTTCGAGACTCAATTGCATGCCCTAATCAGCACGTGCAATCGGATTGAGAGCTCCATCACAGGCACGCAATTGGTCTATGCCCGGCCTAGTCTCCCAGTCCTCGACTGCCAAAATTCCACGATTAAGCATAAGATCTGAAGCGCTTAATTGGATTGCACACTCTAAAGAAAGCAAGCAATTAGTCCTAACATGATTAGAACTAGGAAGGTCGACTGAGCCAGTTAGCCAGTCGCTCACTGAGTCGGTGACTGACTCAAAGCGAATAAGTGCCAGATAACCAGCGCACAATTCAATTAAATGCCTGAAACAGGGCATGTAATTGACAATTAAGTGCACCCCACAGGGCGCATAATTAGAAAAAAACCTATAAATAGACTTTTTTACCTCGTCCCAAAAGAGAGGATCAGGCATCTAGCAATCAAATTTTCAAGTCCTCAGCATCTAGGCTTCGGATTTCAGGATTTCCTAAGCACCTAGGTAACTTCTTCCTCTTCTTAGTTCTTATTTCCAGTTCTAGTCTTTAGGTTGACTTCTAATTCTAAATTTTAGTCTCTAATCCCTAGTTTCAGATCTTAGGATATAATTTTTAGTTTCTGATTCCCAATTTTTAGACCGTAATCCTTTTTAGAATCAGTCCTTGAATCTATTATTCAAATTTTAAATCTTAATTTCATCATTATTTTAATTTTCAGTCTTAATATTAAATTCCTGGTTCTAGATAATAGTTTTCTAGAATCGGTCTCTAATCATTCGATCGGAATTTCTAATTTCTATCCCGATTTTAGATCGTAAGGTTTTAGCTTTCAGTCTTAGTCTTAATTTCTTATAATTTTAAGTCGTAATTCCTAAGTTGTAGTTATAAATTTGAAGTTCTTAATTTTTAGCCTCTAAACCTAATTTATAAACCACAAAAAAAAAATCATTAATCCTTTCAATCTCCAAAATATTACTTTATAATTTGGATTCAGTTTATTTCAAATCCAACCATCCGATTTTCCCAAGGGAGCTTACAGAGGGTACTCGGGAACGAGGCCAATTCTCCTTAGCATAATGGGTCACCTCCCTTTTTTTCTTTTATTTATTTTGTTTAATTTTATTTTAATAAAACTAGCATGCTTATTTTAAACTAGAGTCTCTATAGAATTGGCATATTTAATTTAGTTAGAGATTTATTCAAATTAATATAGTTCTAATCAGTCTTAGTAGAATTAGAATAGTTGCATTCCTAGTACGATTAGGAGACTAATATTAATTAGACTTTTAGTAGGATTAGGAGACTTAATTAATTAGATTTCTAATAAGATTAAGATATTCAAATCAATTAGACTTCTAATAGCATTAGGAGACCTTTTAAAATCACAATAGAATTGAGACCCCTAATCATAGTATAATTCTAATAAAGGTAGGACGCTCAAAAGTAATTAGATTCCCAACTAGTTGGATTTCTGGTAGTATTAGAATATTTAAACAAAGTAGACTTACACTAGGATTAGAATACTAGAATATTAGATTAATTCATCACAACAGGTTCATGTAGTTAGACTCATAGTAGAAGTAAGAAACTTAAGCCAATTAGAATTAGAGCAATAATAAGAAAACTAAATTATGTAAACTTCAAGAAGAGCCAGTGCTGCTAACATTGGCAGGTCGACGATTCAGTAAAGAAGTAACCCACACCCGCTCCAAAGTGTGATCACTGACGTGTTACAGCGTCGTTAAATATCTGTAGTTGGCGATCGCAACAAACTAGGGACCTTCCTAGAAATCTCCCTTTATTTTCAACATTCAAAATACCACATTGCCAAAGTTCGCTTAGGATAGAATTGGGCCACTGATTCCCGAGGATTGAAAGGAACCCAGAAAAAAAGCACGCACCAACAATATGGTGTCGTGGTATGTTGGTGGATTGGTTATGAAGTGAGGGGGCTGGTGATTTCGGGGAAAAAAGCGCGCACCCAGAAAAAAGCACGCACCACTGATTCACAATTTAGTTTTGTGATCGGTTTAAGTTTGAATGGTGTTGTAGTATACGAATAGATTAGTTAGGGAATTTCTTCTGGAACCGGTATGTAAGTTTGTCCAGGTATCGTACGTAAGGTTGGTTTAGGTATAAGCTTTGGGAGCGCAGTGATTAACTCATTGATGGGTAAGTTATCGAGTTCGAAGGTAGGTCGAGTTGATTCAGGGGTAGGTTGAGTTAGTTTGGGGATATGTGTGTTGACTTTGGTGATGGGTTGAGTTGATCCGGAACTGGGTTCGGCAATTGCAGTGATAGGTTGGGTTAGTTTAGGGGAATGTGCGTTGATCTTGGCGATGAGCTTGGTGATAGGTTTGGTTAGTTTAGGAGGGACTTCAGTGATAGGTTGAATCTTAGTGATCTTGGTGATGGTTTAGGGCGAAAGGTGATTTTGCATTTATAAGTACGCATGACAGGGTTAGTTGGTTGTGAATGGATGGTGTGGATATGGTCTGAAGGGGGTACAATCCTCTAGATCAGGCTAGCCAGGTGGAATGGGGCAGATGTGAATGAGTGAACGATGTCATATGCGAGTTGGGGGCTTAATGGAGCTTGTTCAAATAATGGGTTGTGGCAGGTGATGTTCGTTTGCACAGTGTCAGGGAGTTGGTTTTGATCATAGTGCGGGTTTGTGTATTGGTTGTTATATAAAGGTTGGTAAGGGTGTTGATCCTGGTTTGTGTGTGGTAATTGGTTTTGGGTAGGGTATATGTTTAGGTATAGATCTTGAGTTTGGTCATATGGGTGGTATGGTTGAAGGTTTGTTTAGTTTTGTCCTTGGTTTGGGTTGATTTGTTCAGGGCTTAGAGTCTTGTTTAGGGTGTTTGTCTCAGGGTCATTGGAGGAAGGCCCATTGGATGTCAGGGTAGATAGATCAAAGTTCCCATTTTTCAAGTGACACTCTATGTGTAAAGCGCGCTGATAAAGGCTTGCGAAGTCGTCATAGTCGCTTAAGATGAGAGTGCTTTGAAGGGGTTCTCGGGTATTCATGATCATAATCTCTATCGCATCGTTTTAGTTTATTTGATTCCATGTTCGGGCAAGGAGCCTCCTCCAGCGGTTAGCGAACATCGCGAAGTCTTCCTTGTCTTCTTGTCTTGTGTGATTCAAATCAACGAGACTGATTTCTTCATGAGTGAGGTGTTGGTATTGGTCTAAGAATCTATCGGCTAAGTCTTCAAATGTCTCAATTTTGGCAAGAGGTAAGGTAGCGAACCAGTCAAGGGCTTCTCCTTTTAGCGATCTCTAAAAGTAGTGGATCAGGAGCCCATGATTGGTTCGAATGGTAGGCAGTCGTTATAGAATAGGGCTAAGTGGTGCTTTGGGTTTCCCGTACTATTATAGTTGCTGAATTTGGGTGGTTTGAACCCAACAAGTATAGTGAAGTCGAGGTTTCGATAGAATTTGTCGAATCCAAAAGTGTGGCTAGAGCATTCTCTGTTAGCCATGTATTGTCTAGAAGTCAATGTAGGTAGTTCATATTTACGATGGTGTCCTGTTCCTTAGGCTGCTTTCGATGATTGTTGTCATAGGAGGTGTGAAGGGTGTGTGTGTCATGTGTCGGAGGAGTCGACATCTTTTCCTCTTGTCTGCTTCTCAGAGTAACTTGTGGTTGATCCATCAGCTTTTGATCCATCATGGCTTCGTATAGCTCGGCCAGGGATTGTCATAGGGCATCAGCTTCTTCTCCTCCCTTCCTTAGCTTATTAGCAGTGAGGTCCATAATTTGGCTGGCGGTGTATCTTTGCCTGCTATCATCTCTGTTGTTCTTGTTGTGATTTGTATTCTCTGGAGCAAAGGGGTATTTTCGCTCTCACTAACCATGTTTACCCGGGCATAACGTTGGGCTATCCATGGACATGTCTTAACGTTATACTTGAGGTCACTATGAGAGCCCCATGAGGGTGGGACGATTTTATTAAAGTTTGACATTTTAAAATAGTTTTATTTTTTATTTTTTATTTATTTTTATTATTTTATTATATATATATTTTAAAAAGCTACGTAAACAGTGTGAGTGTGTAAAAAGTGATAGAATAAAGCGGAAATCAAAACCAAATTAAATAAAGAAAAAAAAATGAAAACCAAATTAATTAAATCGAGGTAATCCTAGCGAAAGGAGTCCCATCGCGATCGCCCAATTTGTTGGTATGCATTTTTTCTGAGTCCCTTTCTGGTCCCGAAAGAAGTGGCCCAATTCGGTCCCAAGTGAACTCTAGCTAGGGGCGATGGAATAATAAACTAAGAAATATTAAACTGTTGAAATTAAAGAGGTGAATATTAAATGGAGAGTACTTGGATGATGCGATCGCCAGCTACAGATATTTATCGACGCTGCAACACGTCACTGATCACGCTTTAAAAAGAGCGGGGGGCTTGCAGGTTGAACTCCTTTACTAAACGTTAGTCGGCCAACTTTCAACAGCTTTGGGTTGCCTTTAATCCAACTAGTTTGACCTTCTTACTTCATCTCCTAATCCTACTGGGAGTCAAATTAACCTAGTCTCCTAATCTTACTTAAAGTCTAATTAAAAAAGGGTTGTGGCTCGTTATGCTAAGGAGGATCGGCCACGTTCCCGGGTACCCTCCGTAAGCTCCCATGGGCAAATCGGGTGGCTAAGGCTTGAAAACTGGAAGAGATCAAAGACTTAATCGGTTCTAGGCTAAGCGCTTCTTCCTTCAATACTTCTTTGAGAATCAAGACTAGCGGGCTAGGGCCGCTACCTTGACTACTTGGGGCTCCCAGGGAAGAGTCTACACTTCTAGAAGTCTAAAAGGCAGCTCGATCCCTTTTTGGAAAGCCCAGAGAGAAACTCAAATTTTCTCAAAGGGAGAGGCTTGAAAGAAAGAAGAATAGTAAATTGTTTTTATGGTTAAGGTTAATTTTAAAAAGACTGAGTTTGAATTGATGATTAAAGGAGGAAGGATTAAAAACTGAGAATTTGAAATTTTAAGGATTAGGGATTAGGAAATAAGAACTGAGATCTAGAACTTAAGAATTAAGAACTAGAACAAAGAAATTAGGAACTAGTATAAAAAATGAGAACTAGGATCTAGAACTTAAGAATTAAGAACTAGAAACTAAAAATTAAGAATTAGAGACTAGAACCTGAAAGATTACTTGAAGTCAGGCGCCGAAGAGAGTCTCGAAATCCTTAAGTTTGGGAGAGAAACTCAAAAATTTGATTGTTGGATCTCCCTTTTGGGCTAGGTAGGAGGTCTTTTATAGATGTCAGGCTAATTTCGCTCATGTGGGCATGTGCGGGAGTGGTGAATTCCTCGCATAGAAGGTTGCGCTTAATTGAATTCTGCGCAAAGGGTTTTGCGCTTAATTCACTTGAGCCGGTCACTGACTCAGGAGTGATCGGCTGACCGGTTCAGAATCCTAGTTCCAGTAGGGTTCGGAACTAATTCCGCGCATGTATAGATGCATGAAATCTAATTCCACACCGGGGAATTTGCACGAGATCGGGGAGTTCGAGTGGTCAAGGGAATTTGAGCCCCAGTCCAAGTCTGAACGAATTCTGTGTGTGGAATGACACATGGAATTAATTTTGCGCAGGCGTATATGCACAAAATTAGGAACTTCAGGCGGTCTGAGGAGTTAAAGGTCGGGTTCGATTGGGAACCAATTCCGCACGTCCAATGACTAGTGGAATTGAATTCCATGTAGTGAGGTATGCATGGGATTCGGGTCCCTGGGCGGTTTGGGGAATGGAGTCTCAGTCCAGTCTGGACCGATTCCACATATGGGCTAACATGTGGAATCAATTCTGCGCAAGTGTATTAGCTCGGGATCGGGGTCTTTCGGCGGTGTATGAAGGGCAGCCCTAGTCCAAGTGGGACTAATTCCGCGCAAGTGTGTCTACATGGAATCAGATTAAGCGCAAGTGTATCTACACGGGATTCGGGTCTTAAGTGGTTTGCGGGAAGAGTGAGCCTGGTCCAAAGGGACAAATTTTGTGCATGTGGCCACAAGTGGAATTGATTCCACACAAGTGTATTTGCACGAAATTTGGGATTTTCTCGGGTAGAGTCGGGTCCGAGCCGCAGAGCCATTGTTCTAGCCTGGGTCTCAATCATTTACTATTGTTTCAGTAATGGTCCCTGTATTTAGGGTTTTAAGGTCTTCAGGGAAGGTCAGTCCTTTTTCGGAGCTCGAGGGCAAGGTCAAAAGTTGATCGAACAAGATTGTATACTCTGAGAGGGAAAAATTGGGGTGTCTACACACCGGCGTGATGTCGAGGTTTGAATCAATTCAATGAAACACAAGGAAGGGTTCCCATTTCGATTTGGAGAGATGAAGAAGGAAGAATTTTGAAAAATACCCTATTTGCGAGTTTCTGCTCGTACCCGACTGATTTAAACCATAAAGTGGCCTAGCATGTATAATATACACTCTAGGCTTATTTTTTTCAGATTTGGCCTAATGTGTATAATATACACGCTAGGCATATTTTTCCCAGAATTGGCTTAGCTTGTATAATATACATGCTAAGCTTATTCTTCCCGAAAATGGCTGTCCTTTTCACCCATATAGAATATATATACACATAAATAAAATAATAAATACATAAACCATAAAAAAAATAAAAAAAAAAGAGAAAAGAATAGAGAGGAAAAGGGGTGGTGACAAATTATTATCACAAGTGGCACACATCCCAAAAAAGTGCATCGACCTTCATTTGACTGCTTGGGAAGTTGTGCTAAAATAAAATTATTTAGGGTCGATGAGCACGCTTAAAAACCTTGAACAGACATCAAAAATAAAAAAATACATAAAACATGAAATATCAAAAATATGTGCTTTAAAAAATGGCACACACTCCCAAAAAGTGTTGCGACATCAATATTTGCTCCGCTCGGGTAGTTGTGCTAAGTTATCTCTGAAATTGATGAGTTCACTCAAAGATCTAGAACCCTACTTCACGTAGGGGCACCCATGACCGATCAAATGAGGTAATCAATGCTTCATGAGATTGGGCACAAACTGTGGATCTTCGCGTCATTGCTTTACGCTAATCTTTAAGTATGGGTCGAGCACCCTCCCACTCACGGGACAGTTTTGTTCGAAATGAATCTCAAATATCATGCATTTTCAATTACACCATTACTATTTTTCCCAGTAATGTCGCTAAGTGTTAAGTAGTGAAAAATGCCACTTTTCACCCTATAACCTGGCCATTGATAGACTTGTTAGCACACTAATAAGCTCTTGTCAAGTGCATTTTGTAAATAGCAATAAAAGAAGGTACTAATGCAGAAAACCACTCAAGAATGCCCAAAAAGGAGCTATCTCTCAGCACAAGACAAACCTAGCAACAACACAATAGAGGGTAGCACATCACTGGACCCTTGGAGCGCGGGGCTACAGCAGGGCAAGGAGAAGGAAGTGAAAATAGGATGAGAACGTCCTATAGATTGGTCACCTGAAGTCGTCGATAGGATCTGAAGGCAGAAGAAGGATGAATTCGTGTGGATTAAGGAGTTCGATAGGATCTCAGAACCTATCAAGCAGCTGAAAGGAAAGAAGAAACCATCCTATCAAAAACCTGCCTGAAGAGTCAAAGGAACCTATCGAATGGTTTCTTAAACCTATCGAGATGAGAATGCTGGAATAGAACCTATCGAAGGGTGATTAAGCCTTTCGATAAGACAGAAAGCAAACCCATCGAAATGGGAGAATGAAGAACAGAACCTGTCGAAATGATTTTCCAACCTGTCGAAGAGCTTTTCCAACCTGTCGAATACTCCAAACTAAGGACTGAGAAGGCTGGAACTCCAAGCGAAGATTCATCCTATCAAAACCTATCGAACGGATCTGAGAACCTAGAGAAAGGACCAAATGCTTGATTCCAACCTGTCGTAAGCTTCCTGAACCTGTCAAAATCGTGTGCAGAACTTCTCAGAAATTCAGCTGAGCACATGTTGTATTTCAGTGACCCATTGCACGCAATCCGAGGCACTTGGTGACCGACACGACGGTTCTAGAAGATGCCCTAGAAAGCCCTAACTGACCCACGTGCTTTAACTGAACTCTAACAAACTCTGACGACCTTCTAGAAGGGATTTTTGGCGAGAAAAATATAAGAGAAAGCTATATATAGAGATCCCTAATTGCCATTTGGGAGGGATCAAGATCTGAGCCAAAATTTTAGAGATTAGCGCCTGTAGAGCAATTCCATTTCCCTCCTTTAGCCCAACCATGGTTGGTTAAGTACCTTGGAGTAGCGAGGAGTGAAGTTAGATCTATAATTAGGTGAGGTTAAGAGTGCTACTATAGGTTCCTAGCTGCACAGAGTACAGATCTGAGAGTATTTCCATTGTAAAGTGACCTTTATTGCAATGATAATGCTATTTTTAATGCTTTAATTAGATTTAAATTTCCTTTGGTTCCTTTTGGTGATCGATCAGATTTGTGTAGAGGAGTTGTAGATCAGCTCACCCACTTAACTGGTAGACCTCTTGGATACCATCTGATCTCCCTGGATCTGATGCTCCTATGATTCCTTGAGTCTGTGACCTGGGAATTGTAGCATCTGTAGTGGTTTTAATTGTTCTCTGGCTTTGTAAGAGATCCCTAGGATGGTCTGTGACCATTAAAGTGGACAGATCATAACCTTAAGGTAAATTTAAGCTCAGGCTTCAATTGGATTCATCTACTGCAATCCATGGATTTGATAAAGTCTATAGGATGGTCTTTGACCATTAAAGAGGATAGATCATAGCCTTAAGACCAGGTGGATCCTGTGATTTGGAGTGGAATTTATACCCTGCAGCTGTGCTTATAGCCAGCGAGGGAATTGTGTGCTCTGAACCTCTGTAGCATGATTAATTGAATCTAATTTCAGTGAAAACCAACCTCCAAGCTACTCTTCTCTATTTTCTACGTTTTTACTCTTTTCCCCTGGAAGATCTAAGCTCCTAAACTCGATCCAAGATAGATTATGTTTAAATTGTAGCTTAGTTTAAGGGACAACCCATTCCAAACCTCTCCCATGTCTTTTACCTAAATTAGTAATAGCTAGGGTGCCAGATCTGACACAGATCTGGAGATTTATCATATTTCTAACCAACCTCCCAGTGGACATTCACTTACTCACCATTCTTTTAAAGCTTACTACAACAGATCTTGAATACTTACAGGTCTGTATGAGTGTGTCTGCCTAGTTTTATTGTTGACTTTATACCCTCATTTGAGGGAAGGCAACGACACCAACAAGTTTTTGGCGCCACTGCCGGGGAGGCAGTTTAGAAATTGATAGATCTATGTTTTGATCATAGATTTGTAGTTTTTGTTTGATTTTACTAACTGTATTTGTAAGTTGTGTTGTTTTTCAGTAGTTTGTGTGCAGTTCATCATATCTATGGCTACTAGTGAGGAGAATCGTGCTGGAGACTGCTCTGTAGTTTGCATCCCTCTACTCACCTGTTATTTTTCAGATCTGTTGATATTTTCTGTTAGAATAGTTAAAAATTTTGGTTGATTGTGTTTGTTGTGTGTTTGGATCTATTCTGCATTCAGAATCTGAGTGTTGTATGTTTGGTAGGAGAACTCTACAACCTCAGATTATTCCACTAAATCCAGAGGTTGAAAGACTTCTCAGATCCAGACCAACTACACCCACTTCTGTTCCATTTGATTATGTAGAAATGGGTGAGCAACAGCAGCCGAGAACCCTTAAGGAGTTTAATGCACCAGGGATCTACAATTCCTCCTTCTGCATTCAATTCCCAGCTGCTCAGGAAAACTATGAGATAAAATCATCCATCATTCAAATGTTGCCCTCATTTCATGGCCTGACCAAAGAAGACCCGTATAAGCACATTGATGAGTAGTTGGGACTGTGCACTACATTTAATATCACAGGTTAGCGGGAGGAGGCCACTAGGATGAGACTCTTTATTTTTTCATTAAAGGATAGAGCGAGGACCTGGTTGTCCCTGCTTCCACCAAACAGTATTCAGTCCTGGCGTGATATCCAATGTCAGTTTCTAGTCAAATTCTTTCCTATGTCAAAGACTAGCCAGTTGAGGAAGGGCATCATCTCTTTTACCCAAGATCCAACTGAAGACTTTCATCAATCCTGGGAGAGATTTAAGGAACTCCTCAAGAAATGCCCCCACTATCAAATCCCTGAATGGCAATTGGTTAAAAGCTTCTATCAGGGAATTGATGCTAAAAGTAGAGATATGATAGATGCCACCTGTGGTGGCACCTATCTCCATAAAGCTGCTAAGGAGGCATGGGAGCTCTTTGACAGCATTAGTGAGAACTCTATGCAAAGGAAAACCTTAGCAAGGGATCTAGAGCCTCCTAAATTGATGAAAGAGAACACCTCAAGGGGAAAGATATATGAAGTGAGTGTGCCAAGTGAGTTGGAAAGGAAAGTGGACAGCTTAACTTTGAAATTTGATAGGCTGTTGGGAGCAATGTAGTCACCTGTGGCTGCTAGAGTGGAGGCATGTGCCATATGTCAGTCCCCTACTCATCCCGTGGAAGAATGCCCATCTGCTGACCAATTTCCTGATTTTATAATAGAGCATGTGGCTACAGCTCAGTCTTATGGGCAGCAGCCTACAACTAGGTATCAGTGGACGAACCACCCTAATCTAAGTTGAAGATAAGATGGATACCACAGCCAGCAGCAGCAGCAGCCCATGCCCTACAGAAATGCTCAGTCCTATCGAGAAAGTTATGCCCCAAGACCTCAGGATCAGCAACCCATGGCCCAACCTGTAGCTCCTCCTGTGCAACAATCTACACCCCCTCGAGCTGTGAGAACACCATCCTTTGAGGAACAAGTTTTATCTTCATTACGGAGTTTGAACACCTTGACCCAAACTATGCACTCTCACAACCAGAGCATAAAAAAGATAGAGGACCAACTTGGTCAGCTGTCTGATGCTCTGACTAGAAGAGAGAGAGGAAGGTTGCCTAGCCAACCGCAAGACAATCCACGAAGGCAATTTGTAGTGCATGAAGTTTCCTCCACTTATGAGGAAGCTAAATCTATTACAACTTTGAGAAGTGGTAAGTTAGTGGACAACCAAGTGGGCTGTGAGCCTGTGAGGCACTTGGTGGAAGAAAATGAAGTGATTTCTACCAGCACACAACAACGACCACTAATGGTGAACTTGTAGGAACAATCAGCTGTGAATAAAGAGGATAATGAGGATCCTTAAGAAAAGAAAAAACTCAAAAAGAAAGAGACCCCATTGGCTAAGGCTGCAAGTGAGGGAGCAACCCCACACTTGCCATTTCCTAAGGCACTACAGGCACCTTCCCCTGTTGATAATGGGCAAGGAAAAATTGAGAAAATGATGGAGACTTTCAAGTAAGTAAAGATCAATCTGCCTTTACTTAATGCCATTAAACAAGTCCCAGCCTATGTCAAGTTTTTAAAAGCGCTATGCACCCCTAAAAGACAGTCTAGGATACACCTATCCAAGAAAGTCTTTTCAGAAGAAAAAGTGAAACAAATTTTGTCGATTGCAACCCCAACCAAATTCCAAGTCCCTGGCACCCCCACAATCTCCTGCATCATTGGGGATAACATCATTGACAAAGCCTTATTAGATCTAGGAACCAGCATAAATTTACTTCCATATTCCCTATATGAGAAGCTGGGCTTGGGAGAATTAAAGCCCACCCATGTGGTCCTACAGCTGGTTGACAAATCTGAAAGAAAACCTGTGGGGATAATTGAAAATGTTTTGGTTAGAGTTGACAAATTCTTCTATCCTGCAAACTTTTTATTATTAGACATGGAACCGAGTAAATGTACTTCTTCCATACCTGTGATTCTAGGCATGCCCTTTTTGGCCATAGCCAATTCCCACATACAAGGCAGGTATGGGATCATGGAAGTGTCATTTGGAAACATGAAGGTTAAGCTAAACGTATATAACACTGGCTATAAATCCTCTCCTGATGAGGCTTATTTTTCAATTAATGCCCATAAGAAGGTGATGCATAAGAATCCACATTGGTTGGTGCAGGAAAATTCTTGGTTCACTGATGAAAAACTGCACCCAAGGAAGGGACACTGGCTGAGGAAAAGATCTATGATAAGTGCCAAGTTTGATGAGCCTGAGGAGACCATGGACCTTCCAGACCCTCCAGATTAACCCCTGCAGTCAATATGTATCATATGTACCATACTCTATTTTTATTTGTAGGTGTTTACTTATTTGTTATTTGATTCTTTTTATTTCTTTTCAATAATTAAAAGAAAACAACAAAACTGTCATGCTAAATACTAGACCGTCATCTTCAGTTGTCCTGAGGTAATGGGAGCTGTTCATAAGTAAATTTAATCATGGGGCACCACATCAACAGAGCCTGCTGAGAACTGAGACTGCGAATACCTAGAAATACAACTTTATTTGATTTTTAGAAGTCTTCGACAGGTCATGCTCACCTTTCGATAGGTCACTTGGTGATTTCAGTAGGATGTTAGATGGTTTCGATAGGTACTGCACCTTTCGATAGGTAAAACTAACTTTTCGATAGGAAAAATGGAGATTTCGATAGGTTCTAGATACCAATCGGGAACCTATCGAAATGAAGATTCAGCTGCCGTTTAAACTGATCGAAAGGATAGTTCCACCTAACGGGATCCTATCGAATCACCTGCTTTTAAAGTTATGTCTGCTATGCTTTCGACAGGACACACGAACCTATCAAAACCATCCAGTTCATCCTATCAGAATTGTATTTCAACTTTTATAAACCCGTCGATAGGTCAATTGTGCCTCATTCCATACCTTCTGCAAACCGTAGCTCTTGTTCCTCTCGCAATCTCCTCCCTCTTCCTTCACTAATTCCTCATAGAACCTACAACTGTTAAGTCTACTTTTTTGTCAGAACATTCAGCTTGCACATTTGAGCATTTTGCCCCTAATTTTAAAAAAATTGAAGCTGGGCAGTGCGATTTCAGTTAAACCCTAGGTATTTTAAGGTCAGTTGCCTTCCCCCCATTAATCTGTCAATCCTCCAATTTTTAAACCTCAAACTCTACTTCAAGTTGGTGAAAGCTTAATTTCGGAAGAGTAAAATGGATGAGCCGGAGGAAACCCTCGCAAGCATACGTCGGAGAACAACGACTTCCACCCCTAAATCCTCTAAAGAGTCGAAGCCAACTGATAAACCACCTGTCAAGAGGAAGCTCACTGAAATCTCACCCAAAAAGACCCCCAAAGATAAGAAATCCAAAGTTGTTGAGATTCAAGAACCTAGAGTAGAAGAAACCTCAGCAAGTGCTGCCCCTCCAGTAGACCTGCCTGCGGGGTTAACTACCCCCAATGAGTTTGTAGAAAAATTGAGTCTTATACCTGAAACGGATTTTGATCTGGCATATTTTGCCAACATTGGGGAGTGTTAGGGGACATTGGCATATTTTAAGAAAGAAGGTCTGCTACCCCTGCTTTCACCCTTGAAGGAAAATGTCTATCCCAGGTTAGTGAAATTGTGGTACCGGAACCTGACAAAGAAGGTGGTACATGGAGCTGAGGATACACAAGAAATCTCGATTGATGATTGGCAGCTGACTATCGATTGCAGAGATATTGGGATGGCTTTGGGAGTCCCATATCAATTTGACTTCACCAGAGCTGAGGGAGAACCTACAGGGGCCACATTTCGAGAAATGTCTAAACAGCTTACTAATTGAATAGTGGGCTCTGGTGAATCCTTGATGAGCAGAGACCTCCATCCTACCCTCCGACTCATTGACACCATTCTGAGAAAAAAATGTTTGTCTCTGGCCATTTGCAAGAGAGAAGGATCCCTTTAGTGGATGCACTATACTTTTGTTCAAAGGGGCA
Source organism: Chloranthus sessilifolius (assembly GCA_021018995.1). Classification (NCBI taxonomy): domain Eukaryota; kingdom Viridiplantae; phylum Streptophyta; class Magnoliopsida; order Chloranthales; family Chloranthaceae; genus Chloranthus; species Chloranthus sessilifolius. The sequence goes on along the minus strand of CM037593.1, from coordinate 54,140,212 downwards.
ATTTGTGAATGCACTAAGCTGATTTTTGAGACAATAGTGGATATCAATGACAAGGTGCAGAAGAGGTAAGATTTTGCTAAAGGAGGTGGCCTGCCTTTTTGCAGACTCATCATGTGTCTGCTCAGGACTGGAAAATATAGGATTGAGCAATCTGACCCAATGGAGAAGCTCACCTTTAAATTGTATGGAAATCGAGAATGGTCAACCAGCCTCACATTGATTAAGAAAGGCCACCTAGTTGGAAGGGAGGTGGCTGAGAAGACAACCACTTCCGTGGCAGCAGAGACTCCTGCAGAGATACCCTTAGCCACCCCCCCACCCACCTTACCTATCCCACTACCCACACCTCCTCCCACTTTGCTTTTCCCATTTGTGTCAGTTCCTCTTCAACCAGACCTCCCCCCATCCACCTCTGAACCTGTTATACCTCCTCCCACCTCCCCGGTCCTCCACCCTGACGTCCTGGAACCTCCCACATTATCCGAGCTTACCCCTCCCAGTACCCAACCCATTTCTACTTCTCCCCCATCTTCAACCCCTCTGCATCCACAGGGTGTGGACCTGTTCACCACTTCTGGGTTCACAACCCTCATGACCTCAATTGTGGAGGATGTTGCTCATGAGTACACTCCACTTCCTGACTCCCCACACCCCACTCCTCATTTTCAACATGCACCATCCTCTCCCTTCCAACATGTCCACTCCAACTAGGCCTAACACCCTTACTCAAATCCTTTCCATCCTCCAATCCATTCAATCCCAATTAATCATCAACACCGACACCCAGACCCTAATGAGCTCATGTCTCCAATCAATTCAATCCACTCTTATCCCATCCTCTTCCGCCCCTCAACACCCTCACCTATCCCCTGTTGTTTCACCTATACCCACTCCACACCACATAGCTACTCATCCTGAGGAAGTAACCGCACCCACTCTCCCCATACTTTTCTCACCACAGGCCACTTTACCCTCTTCCCCAGATTTACTGGTCTCCCTAGTAGCTGAATCCCCTATACCCTTCGCCTCCCCACCACCTGTTTTCCAGGATGCCTCCACCGAAACTGATCCATGGGAGGATCTAGTTCTTTCTACCCCCTCCTCTTCATCCACTACACCCCTGTGAACGTGCACCCTCCTTCAGCCCAGGAACCTCCCCCCCCCACAAAACTTACCCTTAATAACCCAAAAGGGCTCCCCCCAAGAACAAAGTCACTTCCAAACGACCTGCCCCCTCTGCTGCCCCTACCACGAAAGGGAAGAGGCCTGTTGCCCAGTCTAAAACAACCTCTTCCACCCAGCCCCCTACCCAACCTGTTGCCCCTAACATCTTAATGACAGAGGAAGAATGAAGGAAGACTGTTGCAGCTCTTGGATTGGACCCCACTGCCCTTTTTCCTTTCGATTCAGATTTTGATTCTGATGTTGCTGTCAACCCCAAAGGAAAACAGCCCGTTGCCCAGTCTGAGGAGGCACCAAAGAGACAACAATCAAGGGCTAAATCTAAAGGCAAAGCTCCCTTATCCAAGGATGAGCCAAAAAACTTGGCTGACCTCTACGATTGGCCAGATGACACCTGCAAATAGCTATGGCATCTTGTTGTTTTAGTTTCTTCTCCTTTTCTCATGTATATATTTGGCAATATAATACACTTTGTCTTCATGTAGATTTTCTGTATCTCTCTTTTCCCCCCCCAAACCTCCCCCTAATTTCATGCTGCTCACAGTGGGGACACTGTTTAGTTTAGGTTTTGGGGTATGGCATGTATATATGCCAATAAATTAGTTACTTTTAGTACAGCTAGGCTACAATGAAGTGTTTGGAATTAATTAGAGTAATTTCTCATGAGAATTTTTGTAAAAAGAGGATATTAAGAAAACAACTTGTTAAAATTGAAACGATCTGTAGTTTTAACATTTTTCATGAGGTAAATGTCAATAATTTGTGAAAAATAATCTTTGATGTGCAGTAAACCTGGAATGAGAGGAAATTGTGAAGACACACCCCTGAAAATGAGATGGAAGGCCATACCTAGTGAGATTTGGGCCTGAAAAGGTTTCCTTGAAGAGTGCCTTGGCAATTTTTCTGCTCTGTGGACTGATTGGTTCCAATTTTAATCACTAGAAGTTAGGCAAATCCAAATTAAAATAGCTTGACAGGACTCATGACATTGAGGACATGAAGGCCATCTCTTGGACAGTTTGAGCCTAAAGTTTTCCCACCTTTAAACTGCCCTTGATACACAACACTTGAGCCTTAAAAGTCCCAGTTTTCCTTGATGAAAACCAGAAAATTTGAACCCAAAATCCTTTGACCTATTTCAGTTCACCCTCGGTCTGAGAAATCAGGAAGAGGAAGGAGAAGTGAGATTAGAGGAAGATGTTAAATCTGATTGAAAGAAAGGAGAACACATTCTGTGGTGTTGTGGTATTCCATATATATGAAAAAAAAAAAAAAAAATAATGAGAAAGAGAAGTCATTTCATTGAAATATTGAAATGAGGATTAGACACTGATCACCTCAAATCTGAAAGTTTAAGAAGTAAATGGAATTGTGCTGAAATGAAGAAGGTTGAGCTGCATATCACCTCCTTTCCTTATTGATTTCTCAATTTTGAATCCCATTTTACCCCTTTATTCTTTTACCAATTTCACCCCTAAGCCACATTACAACCAAATAAAAAGACCATACTGATCTTAAATGGATTGAGCTGTCATGTGGAGATAAGAATTTGTCTAATCTATGGTGAAAAGAGTTAGAAAATTTCAGAAATTAGAGCAATGCCTATGCTCATGCTTACAGCCCTATTTGAGGACTGTAACTGCTCTTGAGCTATGTGAAATTTTACACCCTTCATTGTTGTTGTGAGTTAATAGCCCTGGTAAGACTTGGGTCTGAAATCCAATTTGATGCGGGAAGTATCAACACATAATTCGCAAATAGAAGGTGAACTCTGCATCAATTTTTGAACACAATGCCTTGACATGAACCAATTGATGATGAAGGAATTACTACAAAAATTCATGTTTTAAGTTGGTGATTTTTCTGCTGAAAACTCTCTAGAACTGAAAAGGCATGATGAGAATTTATTCTAGTTTATTGAAACTCTGTTTAGTAGGATGTACTACTATTAACTAACCTTATTGGGGAAGTTTGTGGGTACCTCCACTGAAAACCCTCAAGAGACTTCACTCCTCCACGAGGGATCACCTAGGGGTTTAAAAGGCTTGATGCATATGCGAAATGCACCCGTGCTCCCTACGAAAGTGGCATTTTTATTTTCTTTTAAATCTCCTTTGCTCAGGGACTAGCAAAGCTTAGGTTTGGGATGTGTTAAGTGGTGAAAAATACCACTTTTCACCCTATAACCTGACCATTGATAGACCTGTGAGCACACTAATAAGGTTTTGTCAAGTGCATTTTGTAAACAGCTATAAATGAAGGTACTAATGCAGAAAACCACTCAAGAATGCCCAAAAAGGAGCTATCTCTCAGCACAGGACAAACCTAGCAACAGCACACCAGAGGGTAGCACATCAATGAACCCTTGGAGCTCGTGGCTACAGTAAGGCAAGGAGAAGGAAGTGAAAACAGGCTGAGAACGTCCTATCGATTGGTCACATAAATACGTTGATAGGATCTAAAGGCAGAAGAAGGATGCATTCGTGTGGATTAAGGAGTTCGATAGGATCTTAGAACCTATCGAGCAGCTGAAAGGAAAGAAGAAACCATCCTATCGAAAACCTGCTTGAAGAGTCAAAGGAACCTATCGAATGGTTTCTTGAACCTATCGAGATGAGAATGCTGGAACAGAACCTATCGAAGGGGTTCGATAAGACTGAAAGCAAACCTATCGAAATGGTAGAATGAAGAACGAAACCTGTCGAAATGATTTTCCAACCTGTCTAAGAGCTTTTCCAACCTGTCGAATACTCTAAACAAAGGACTGAGAAAGCTAGAACTCTAAGCGAAGATTCATCCTATCAAAACCTATCGAATGGATCTGAGAACCTAGCGAAAGGACCAAAATGCTTGATTCCAATTTGTCGAAAGCTTCCAGAACCTGTCGAAATCGTGTGCAGAACTTCTCAGAAAGTTAGCTGAGCACACGTTGTATTTCAGTGACCCACTACACGCAATCCGAGGCACTTTGTGACCGACACGACGGTCCCAGAAGATGCCCTAGAAAGCCCTAACTGACCCACATGCTTTAATAGAACTCTAACAAACTCTGACAACCTTCTAGAAGGGATTTTTGGCGAGAAAAATAGAGGAGAAAGCTATATATAGAGATCTCCAATTGCCATTTGGGGGGGATCGAGTTCTGAGCCAAAATTCTAGAGATTAGCGCCTATAGAGCAATTCCATTTCCCTCCTGTAGCCCAACCATGGTTGGCTAAGTCCCTTGGTGTAGCGAGGAGTGAAGTTAGATCTATAATTAGGTGAGGTTAAGAGTGCTATTATAGGTTCCTAGCTACACAGACTACAGATCTGAGAGTATTTCCACTGTAAAGTGACCTCGTTTGCAATGATAATATTATTTTTAATGCTTTAATAAGATTTAAATTTTCTTTGGTTGCATTTGGTGATCGATCGGATTTGTGTAGAGGAGTTGTAGATCAGCTCACCCACTTAACTGGTAGACCTCTTGGATACCATTTGATCTCCCTGGATCTGATGCTCCTGTGATTCCTTGAGTCTATGAATTAGGAATTACAACATTTGTAGTGGATTTAATTGTTCTAATTGAGGCTCTGGCTTTGTAAGAGATCCCTAGGATGGTCTGTGACCATTAAAGTGGATAGATCATAACCTTAAGGTAAATCTAAGCTCAGGATTCAATTGGATTCATCTGCTGTAATCCATGGATTCGATAAAGTCTATAGGATGGTCTGTGACCATTAAAGTGGACAGATCATAGCCTTAAGACCAGGTGGATCCTGTGATTTGGAGTGGAATTTATACCCTACAGCTGTGCTTATAGCCAGCGAGGGAATTGTGTGCTCTGAACCTCTGTAGCATGATTAATTGAATCTAATTTGAGTGAAAACCAACCTCCAAGCTACTCTTCTCCATTTTCTACGTTTTTACTCTTTTCCCTTGCAAGATCTAAGCTCCTAAACTCGATCAAAGATAGCTTCTGTTTAAATTGTAGCTTAGTTTAAGTGACAACCCATTCCAAACCTCTCCCTTGTCTTTTAACTAAATTAGTAATAGCTAGGGTGCCAGATCTGACACAGATCTAGAGATTTATCATATTTCTAACCAACCTCCCTGTGGACATTCCCTTACTCACCATTCTTTTAAAGCTTGCTACAACAGATCCTAAATACTTGCAGGTCTGTATGAGTGTGCCTGCCTAGTTTTATTGTTGATTTTAGACCCTCATTTGAGGGAAGGCAACAACACCAACAAGTTTTTGGCGCCGCTGCTGGGGAGACAGTTTAAAAATTGATAGATCTAAGTTTTGATCATAGATTTGTAGTTTTTGTTTGATTTTTCTAACTGCATTTGTAAGTTGTGTTGTTTTTCAGTAGTTTTTGTACAGTTCATCAGATCTATGGCTACCAGTGAGAGGAGAATCGTGCTAGAGACTGCTCTGTAGTTTGCATTCCTCTACTCCCCTGTTATTTTTCACATCTGTTGATAATTTTTGTTAGAATAGTTAGAAATTTTGGTTGATTGTGTTTGTTGTGTGTTTGGATCTATTCTGCATTCGGAATCTGAGTGTTGTATGTTTGGTAGGAGAACTCTGCAACATCAGATTATTCCACTAAATCCAGAGGTTGAAAGACTTCTCAGATCTAGACCAACTACACCCACTTCTGTTGCATTTGATTATGTAGAAATGGGTGAGCAACAGTAGTCGAGAACCCTTAAGGAGTTTAATGCACCAGGGATCTACAATTCCCCCTTCTGCATTCAATTCCCAGCTGCTCAGGGAAACTATGAGAGAAAATCATCCATCGTTCAAATGCTGCCCTCATTTCATGGCCTGACCAAAGAAGACCCGTATAAGCACATTGATGAGTTGTTGGGACTGTGCACTACATTTAATATCACAGGTTTGGGGGAGGAGGCCACCAGGATGAGACTCTTTCCTCTTTCATTAAAGGATAGAGCCAGGACTTGGTTGTCCCTGCTTCCACCTAACAGTATTCAGTCCTGGAGTGATCTCCAATGTCAGTTTTTGGCCAAATTCTTTCCTTTGTCGAAGACTAGCCAATTGAGGAAGGGTATCATCTCTTTTACCCAAGATCCAACTGAAGACTTTCATCAATCCTGGGAGAGATTTAAGGAACACCTCAAGAAATGCCCCCACCATCAAATCCCTGAATGGCAATTGGTTAAAAGCTTTTATCAGGAAATTGATGCTAAAAGCAGAGATATGATAGATGCTACCTGTGGTGGCACCTATCTCCCTAAAATTGCTAAGGAGGCATGGGAGCTCTTCGACATCATTAGTGAGAACTCTAGGCAAAGGAAAACATTAGCAAGGGATCTAGAGCCTCCTAAATTGATGAAAGAGAACACCTCAAGGAGAAAGATATATGAAGTGAGTGTGCCAAGTGAGTTGGAAAGGAAAGTGGACAGCTTAACTTTGAAATTTGATAGGCTGTTGGGAGCAATGCAGTCACCTGTGGCTGCTAGAGTGGAGGCATGTGCCATATGTCAGTCCCTTGCTCATCCCGTGGAAGAATGCCCATCTGATGACCAATTTCTTGATTTAATAATAGAGCATGTGGCTGTAGCTCAGTCTTATGGGCAACAGCCTACTGCTAGGTATCAATGGAGGAACCACCCTAATCTGAGGTGAAGATAAGATGGATACCACAGCCAGCAGCAGCAGCAGCCCCAGCAGCCCATGCCCTACAGAAATTCCCAGTCCTATCGAGAAAGTTATGCCCCAAGACCTCAGGATCAGCAACCCATGGCCCAACCTGTAGCTCCTCCTGTGCAACAATCTACACCCCCTCGAGCTGTGAGAACACCATCCTTTGAGGAACAAGTTTTATCTTCATTACAGAGCTTGAACACCTTGACCCAAACTCTGCACTCTCACAACCAAGCGTAAAAAAGATAGAGGACCAACTTGGTCAGCTGTCTAATGCTCTGACTAGAAGAGAGAGAGGAAGGTTGCCTAGCCAACCACAGGACAATCTATGAAGGCAATTTGTAGTGGGTGAAGTTTCCTCCACTTATGAGGAAGCTAAATTTGTTACAACTTTGAGAAGTGGTAAGTTAGTGGACAACCAAGTGGGCTGTGAGCTTGTGAGGCACTTGGAGGAAGAAAATGAAGTGATTTCTACCAGCACATAATAAAGACCACCAATGGTGGACTTGTAGGAACAATCTGCTCTGAATAAAGAGGATAATGAGGATCCTTAAGAAAAGAAAAAACTCAAAAAGAAAGAGATCCCATTGGCTAAGTCTGCAAGTGAGGGAGCAACCCCACACTTGCCATTTCCTAAGGCACTACAGGCACCTTCACCTGTTGATAATGGGCAAGGAAAAATTGAGAAAATAATGGAGACATTCAAGTAAGTAAAGATCAATCTGCCTTTACTTAATGCCATTAAACAAGTCCCAGCCTATGCTATGTTTTTAAAAGCACTATGCACCCATAAAAGACAGTCTAGGATACACCTATCCAAGAAAGTCTTTTCAGAAGAAAAAGTGAAACAAATTTTGTCGATTGCAACCCCAACCAAATTCCAAGACCCTGGCACCCCCACAATCCCTTGCATCATTGGGGATCACATCATTGACAGAGCCTTATTAGATCTAGGAACCAGCGTAAATTTACTTCCATATTCCCTATATGAGAAGATAGGCTTGGGAGAATTAAAGCCCACCCATGTGGTCCTATAGCTGGCTGACATATCTAAAAGGAAACCTGTGGAGATAATTGAAGATGTTTTGGTTAGAGTTGACAAATTCTTCTATCCTGCTAACTTTTTGTTATTAGACATGGAACCAAGTAAATGTACTTCTTCCATACCTGTGATTCTGGGCTAGCCCTTTTTGGCCACAGCCAATGCCCACATACAATGCAGGTATAGGATCATGGAAGTGTCATTTGGAAACCTGAAGGTTAACTTGAACGTGTATAACACTGGCTATAAATCCTCTCCTGATGAGGCTTGTTTTTCCTTTAATGCCCATAAGAAGGTGATGCATAAGAATCCACATTGGTTGGTGCAGGAAAATTCTTGGTTCACAGATGGAAAACTGCACCCAAGGAATGGACACTGGCTGAGGAAAAGATCTATGATAAGTGCCAAGTTTGATGAGCCTGAGGAGACCATGGTCCTTCCAGACCCTCCAGATTAACCCCTGCAGTCTGTATGTATCATATGTACCATACTCTATTTTTGTTTCTAGGTGTTTACTTAGTTGTTATTTGATTCTTTTTATTTCTTTGCAATAATTAAAAGAAAACAACAAAACTGTCATGCTTAATACTAGACCGCTATCTTCAGCTGTCCTGAGGTAATGGGAGCTGTTCATAAGTGAATCTAATCATGCGGCACCACATCAATAGAGCCTGCTGAGAACTGAGACTGCGAATACCAGAAATACAGCTTTATTTGATTTTTAGTAGTCTTCGATAGGTCATGCTCACCTTTCAATAGGTCACTTGGTGATTTCAGTAGGATGTTAGATGGTTTCGATAGGTACTGCACCTTTCGATAGGTAAAACTAACTTTTCGATATGAAAAATGAAGATTTCGATAGATTCTAGATACCAATCGAGAACCTATCGAAATGAAGATTCAGCTACCGTTTAAACTGATCGAAAGGATTGTTCCACCTAACGGGATCCTATCGAATCACCCGCTTTTAAAGTTATGTCTGCTATTCTTTCGACAGGACACATGAACCTATCAAAACCATCCAGTTCATCCTATCAGAATCGTATTTCACCTTTTATATACCCGTCGATAGGTTATTTGTGCCTCATTCCATACCATCTGCAAACCCTAGCACTTGTTCCTCTCGCAGTCGCCTCCCTCTTCCTTCACTAATTCCTCATAGAACCTACAATTGTTAAGTCTGCCTTCTTGTCATAACATTCAGCTTGAACATTGGAGCATTTTGCCCCTAATTTTGAAAAAATTGAAGCTGGGCAGTGCGATTTCAGTTAAACCCTAGGTATTTTGAGGTCAGTTACCTTCCCCCCATCAATCTGTCGATCCTCTAATTTTTAAACCTCAAACTCCACTTCAAGTTGGTGAAAGCTTAATTTCTGAAGAGTAAAATGGATGAGTCGGGGGAAACCCTCTCAAACATACGACGGAGAACAACGGCTTCCACCTCCAAATCCTCTAAAAAGTCGAAGCCAATTGATAAACCACCTGTCAAGAGGAAGCTCACTGAAATCTCACCCAAAAATAAGAAATCCAAAGCTATTGAGATTCAGGAACCTAGGGTAGAAGAAACCTCAGCAATAGCTGCCCCTCCAGTAGACCCGCCTGCGGGGTTAACTACCCCCAATGAGTTTGTAGAAAAATTGAGTCTTATACCTGAAACGGATTTTGATCAGCCATATTTTGCCAACATTGGGGAGTGTCAGGGGACATTGGCATATTTTAAAAAAGAAGGTCTGCTACCCCTGCTTTCACCCTTAAAGGAAAATGTCTATCCCAGGTTAGTGAAATTGTGGTACCAGAACCAGACAAAGAAGGTGGTACCTAGAGCTGAGGATACACTGGAAATCTCGATTGATGATTGGCAGTTGACTATCGATTGCAGAGATATTGGGATGGCTTTGGGAGTCCCATATCAATTTGACTCCAGCAGTGCTGAGGGAGCACCTACAGGGGCCACATTTCGGGAAATGTCCAAATAGCTTACTAATGGAATAGTGGGCTCTGGTGAATCCTTGATGAGAAGAGACCTCAATCCTACCCTCCGACTCATTGACACCATTTTGAGAAAAAAATGTCTATGTCTCTGGCCATTTGCAAGAGAGAAGGACCCCTTTAGTGGATGCACTATACTTTTGTTCAAAGGGGCAATTTGTGAATGCACCTAAGCTGATTTTTGAGACAATGGTGGATATCAATGACAAGGTGCGGAAGAGGCAAGCTTTGCTAAAGGAGGTGGCCTGCCTTTTTGCAGACTCATAACATGCCTACTCAGGACTGAAAAATATAGGATTAAGCAATCTGAACCAATGGAGAAGCTCACCTTTAATTTGTATGGTAAGCGAGAATGGTCAACCAGCCACACATTGATTAAGAAAGGCCAACCAGTTGGAAGGGAGGTGGCTAAGAAGACAACCACTTTCGTGGCAGTAGAGACTCCTGCAGAGATACCCTTAGCGACCCCCACCCACCTTACCTATCCCACTACCCACACCTGCAACCACTTTGCTTTTCCCCTTTATGTCAGTCCCTCTTCAACCAGACCTCCCCCCATCCACCTCTGAACCTGTTATACCTCCACCCACCTCCCCGGTCCTCCACCCTGACGTCCTGGAACCTCCCACATTATCCGAGCTTACCCCTACCATCCCTTCTCCACCCAGTACCCAACCCATTTCTACTTCTCCCCCATCCGCAACCCCTCTGCATCCACAGGGTGTGGACCTTTTCACCACTTCTGGGTTCACAGCCCTCATGACCTCAATTGTGGAGGATGTTGCTCATGAGTACACTCCACTTCCTGACTCCCCACACCCCACTCCTCCTCATTTTCAACATGCACCATCCTCTCCCTTCCAACATGTCCACGCACCAGCCCCTTCTACTCCCACCAGGCCTAACACCCTCACTCAAATCCTTTCCATCCTCTAATCCATTCAGTCCCAATTAATCATCAACACTGACACCCAGACCCTAATGAGCTCATGTCTCCAATCAATTCAATCCACCCTTATCCCATCCTCTTCCGCCCCTCAACCCCCTCACCTCTCCCCTCCTATTTCACCAATACCCACTCCACACCACACAGCTGCTCATTTGGAGGAAGTAGCCGCACCTGCTCTCCCCATACTTTCCTCACCACATGCCACTTTACCCTCTTCCCCAGATTTACTGGTTTCCCCAGTAGCTGAATCCCCTATACCCTTCGCCTCCCCCCCACCTATTTTCCACGATTCCTCCACCCAAACTGATTCGTGGGAGGATCTAGTTCTTTCCACACCCTCCTCTTCATCCACTACACCCCTGTGGATGTGCACCCTCCTCTAGCCCAGGAACCCACCCCCCCCACTCAAACTGTCTCCCAAAAACCCAAAAGGGCTCCCCCCAAGAAGAAAGTCACTTCCAAACGACCTGCCCCCTCTACTGCCCCTGCCACGAAAGGGAAGGGGCCTGTTGCCTAGTCTAAAACAACCTCTTCCACCCAGCCCCCTACCCAACCTGCTGCCCCTTACATCTAAATGAAAGAGGAAGAACAAAGGAAGACTGCTGCAGCTCTTGGATTAGACCCCACTGCCCTTTTTCCTTCCGATTCAGATTTTGATTCTGTTGTTGCTGTAAACCCCAAAGGAAAATAGCCCGCTGCCCAGTTTGAGGAGGCACCAAAGAGGCAACAATCAAGGGCTAAATCTAAAGGCAAAGCTCCCTTATCCAAGGATGAGCTGAAAAACTTGGCTGACCTCTACGATTGGCCAGATGACACCTGTAAATAGCTATGGCATCTTGTTGTTTTAGTTTCTTCTTCTTTTCTCATGTATATATTTGGCATTATAATACATTTTGTCTTCATGTAGATTTTCTGTATCTCTCTTTTTCCCCTTCATACCTCCCCCTAATTTCATGCTGCTCACAGTGGGGACACTATTTAGTTTAGGTTTTGGGGTATGGCATGTATATATGCCAATAAATTAGTTACTTTTAGTATATCTAGGCTACAATGAAGTGTTTGGAATTAATTAGAGTAATTTCTCACTAGAATTTTTGTAAAAAGAGGATATTATGAAAATAACTTGTTAAAACTTAAACTTGCTGTAGTTTTAACATTTTTCATGAGGCAAATGTCAACAATTAGTGAAAAATAATCTTTGATGTGTAGTAAACCTGAAATGAGAGGAAATTGTGAAGACACACCCCTGAAAATGAGATGGAAGGCCATACCCAGTGAGATTTGGGTATGAAAAGGTTTCCTTGAAGAGTGCCTTGGCAATTTTTCTGCTCTGTGGACTGATTGGATCCAATTTTAATCACTAGAAGTTAGGCAAATCCAAATTGAAATAGCTTGACAGCACTAATGACATTGAGGACATGAAGTAAGGCCATCTCTTGGACAGTTTGAGCCTAAAGTTTTCCCACCTTTGAACTGCCCTTGATACACAACACTTGAGCCTTAAAAATCCCAGTTTTCCTTTATGAAAACCAGAAAATTTGAACCCAAAACCCTTTGACCTGTTTCTGTTCACCCTCGGTTTGAGAAATCAGGAAGAGGAAGGAGAAGTGAGATTAGATGAAGATGTTAAATCTGGTTGAAAGAAAGGAGAACACATTCTGTGGTATTGTGGTATTCCATATATATGAAAAAAAGAATAAAAAAATGAGAAAGAGAAGTCATTTCATTGAAATATTGAAATGAGGATTAGAAACTGATCACCTCAAATCTGAAAGTTTAAGAAGTAAATGGAATTGTGCTGAAATGAAGAAGGTTTAGCTGCATATCACCTCCTTTCCTTGTTGATTTCTCAATTTTGAATCCCATTTTACCCCTTTATTCTTTTACCAATTTCACCCCTAAGCCACATTACAACCAAATAAAAAGACCTTAATGATCTTAAATGGATTGAGCTGTCATGTGGAGATAAGAATTTGTCTAATCTATGGTGAAAAGAATTAGAAAATTTCAGAAATTAGAGCAACGCCTATGCTCATGCTTATAGCCCTATTTGAGGACTATAACTGCTCTTGAGCTATGTGAAATTTTACACCCTTCATTGTTGTAGTGAGTTAACAGCCATGGTAAGACTTGGGCCTGAAATCCAATTTGATAGGGGAAGTATCAACACATAATTCGCAAATAGAAGGTGAACTCTGCATCAATTTTCAGACACAATGCCTTGACATGAACCAATTGATGATGAAGGAATTACTGTAAAAATTCATGTTTTAAGTTGGTGAATTTTCTGCTGAAAACTCTCTAGAACTGAAAAGACATGATGAGAATTTATTCTAGTTTATTGAAACTCTGTTTAGCAGGATGTACTACTCTTAACTAACCTGATTGGGGAAGTTTGTGGGTACCTCCACTGAAAACCCTCAGGAGACTTCACTCCTCCACTAGGGATCTCCTAGGGGTTTAAAAGGCTTGATGCATATGCGAAATGCACCCGTGCTCCCTACGAAAGTGGCATTTTTATTTTCTTTTAAATCTCCTTTGCTCAGGGACTAGCAAAGCTTATGTTTGGGGTGTGTTAAGTGGTGAAAAATGCCACTTTTCACCCTATAACCTGACCATTGATAGACCTATGAGCACACTAATAAGCTCTTGTCAAATGCATTTTGTAAACAGCTGTAAAAGAATGTACTAATGCAGAAAACTAGTCAAGATTGCCCAAAGAGGAGCCATCTCTCAACACAGGACAAACCTAGCAACAGCACACCAGAGGGTAGCACATCACTGGACCCTTGGAGCGCGTGGCTACAGCAGGGCAAGGAGAAGGAAGTGAAAACAGGCTGAGAATGTCCTATCGATTGGTCACCTAAAGACGTCATTAGGATCTGAAGGCAGAAGAAGGATGAATTTGTGTGGATTAAGGAGTTTGATAGGATCTCGAAACCTATCGAGCAACTGAAAGGAAAGAAGTAACCATCCTATCAAAAACTTGCCTGAAGAGTCAAAGGAACCTGTAGACACCCAAATTCGGCCCAAGTCCCGACCAATCTGTACTTCGAGAGAGATGTACCCCTGTGCTTCTGATGGCACCCTTGAACCATTGGAAATCTACCCATACCTTTAGGAATCACCCTGAACCCTTTAGAACCATTTCCCAACCCTTAGCGATCGCCCCTAAACCCTAGAATCCCTTCCCAGACCTAACTTAAACCCTTCCGAGCAGTTGATGGGAGGAGAGCTACAAATGTTTATACAGACCACTACCAAGGATAAGCCTTATATCATTGGAAAGAGGACATCTCCAGCTTTCCAACAAGCCAAAGATCACCCAATTTAGAGCTATGGTTCAAACGTTATGGCCGATTGAAGTTTCACATAAAATCACAACTTTTACTCACGCGTGTATATTACATACGCCCAGCCAATTTGGCCCCAGATTAGTCAGGCGTATATATTATATATGCCTGCCTTTTTTGGGGGGAATTTGGTTGGGCGTATATAATATATACGCCCAGCATAGGTGGGACCCACCACGGGCTTCATCTTCCCAAAGCTCCCCTGTTTTTGGTGAAATTCACTGTTCCTAAACTGGGGGTATATAATATATACGCCCAGCTTAGCTACAGTAACTGTCATCAGTTGCTCGAATTTCCTTTATCTAGTTTGATCCTTTGACCATCCCCTTTGTTGGGGTAGGTGTCTTATTGTTGGTTGCACCCCCTTTAAGCTTATTGGCAAGCCTTAAGTCACCCATGGTCTCACCCCATCATCCGCCATTAAAATCAGTTTCCCAAAACCATAGGACTTTGAAAACCTAGAAAACCTTAGATGGGGGATTACCTAATTGCTAAACCAATTAGCTCTTAAGTAATCCCTTAACCCATCCCTTCTCTATAAATAGAGAGGACCCCCTCTTCCCAAAGGGTTGAAAATTTGGTTGAAAGGTTAGAGAGTGCTTAAGAGAAAACCCTAGTGAGAAAAAATGCCAATATTTTTCCAGAATTCCAGCATGCATATTCCATCTATTTCAGCTCATTTCTACCATTAGATCACTCCCTTTAGCTAAAGCCTAGCCTTTAGCCTCACCCTACACTTCCTATTTTACCGAATCCTAGTGTTAGAATCCATTTCCATACCGTTAAAGCCATTGGAAGCACGCCAAAGCGAAGATCTTCCACGGTGCAACAAGGGCCCGTGAGCTCCGGCTCACCCCTCTCTTCCTCTACCTTCTTGGTGTCTCCTCCGTCCAAGGATTCAAGCCGTTACACCACCAAAATTTCGGTTTGGCTCAAAGCTTTATAGGACCGTATTGCCTTCGGGCAAGGGGAAACTCTGCCCTTTTATTTTCATTTTTGACCATAGATAGAGACCGCTACATGCGGGTTGATCGGGTGCCTAAACCCTTCCCGATCGATAACCGAAGCCCCTACCCTAGAGCCTTTGGCAAAGACCGGTAAATCAGAGTCATATTTAGCACTTCGATGCTCAAAATATCGATTTGAAGGTTTCCCAGGTCACCAAAAGCTCCGGGTGGCGACTCTACATTTTCGTCAAAGGCGAGCGCATCGCCGCGACGGGTTCGAGAGGATCCATGGTCGCACAGATGGCGACTCTGCTGGGGATTTCATCCTAGCGCTTCCCCTCTTGTTGGCCTTTCCTTTTATTTTATTTTTTTACTAACCATGGCTGTTTTTTGTTCTAATTTGTTGCTATTTTTCTTTATTTTTTGTTGTTTTTACTAACGTACTCACCCCTACGATTCAGTCCTTTAAGTGCCTTAGCCGATTGGCGGGCCTACTTGCGCCTTTACATTTCAGCTTTTACGATTCTTGTCATTTAAGCCGCCTTAGCCGTTTGGCGGGCCCGCTCGCATTTACTTTTAACGTCATTTAAATTTTAGTCATTTACAAGCCTTAGCCATTTGGCAGGCCTACTTACGCACTTTATTTCGGTCATCATATATCACCTTTGAACGCCGGCCCGTTGAGGCGGCACGGGCTTGTCATCCCCGACCCATTTTTTTGGACTTAATTTCACTCCCCTTTAAAAATCTGTAATTAAAGTGAACCAACAGTGTGGGGACATAATTGAATTTATTTTTTGCATTTTTGGGTAGTTTTCAGGGGGTTTAGGTGCAGATATACTTTACCCGGTTCCCAGTAAGGCGGCAGCCCTAGTGGTGATGATCCTCAAAAGAACCACCCCTTCCAGTACTTGTGAAGGCGCTTGTGCCGGAGGTATATCGTTTGGGTTTCCAATTCCGATCAAGCCATAAAACCCGCATTGGTGAGAGCGTAGACAACCCAAAATTCAGCCGTGTATCCCTAAGAAATGGAAAGGAGGGACCCGATAACATACACAGCAGTCCCCGGGAGCATTTCTCCCAAGAAACCAATTCAAAGACCCACTTTCGGGCTTGCTGTTCACTATCAAAATTAATTGACAGAACTATTTTTGCCAGGCGTATATATTACATACGCCCAGCCAAAATCCCCAGAAAACAGCTAGGCGTATATAATATATACGCCCAGCCAAAATCCCCAGATTTAAGCCAGGCGTATATAATATATACGCCCAGCCTAAATCTACATTTTTTTTGGTCGGGGGTGCATAATATATACGCCCAGTATATACTGGGCCACAGCAACCCGACCTGAGGCCCAATTCACCACCCCAACTCCCCGATTAGCGGTATTAGTGCCCGCAGTAGCCTCCCACATTCTCTAACACCCAATATGCCCCCGCCCAGTCAAAAAAAGGCGACTTCTTATTGATTTGCTCCGGGGGATCGGGTCATTTGCGTGGAGTCCTTCGCCTTCAATAGAACGAAAGGGTTCCCTTTCCCTTCTTCCGAAGTACGTCGGATCCCGCTGTGGGACCTACTAAAGGTACATATATCACCCGAAACAGGAGTTGACCCTGGGCACCAGGTCATCATTCTAGGTAGAGGGGAGTTTATTTCTATTTTAAAAAAAAGAAAAAAGTGAAAAAGAAAAATCCTCATCTTCAGAAAAAATCCACCTTAAAAAAAAACACAAAAAAAAAAAAAACCAAAAAATCATCATTTTCCAAAAACCAAAAAAAATCGAAAGAAAAACAATCAAAAGAATATATTTTGGTGTGACTGCCACCACACCGACTTCAAACCCTGCCCATAGAAGGAGAACCAGGAAGGTATTCGGCCCTCATCCGAGACATCGATACAACACTCGTCAGCGGATCATGTCAAGAGCCAATACATCCCCACCGTCATCCCCATCCCATTCCCATGTAGGAGAAGACCCGATCTCCGACACCTTCGCCCAAACCCGGTTCGATACCACGGGTCCTTTTGGGGCACCCGTGTTCACCTCCACCCCATCCCCCTCCCTCACATTCTCCCAACATACCCCCTTTTCATCCCCTACTGAAACCCCTCATTTCTCAACCAATCCATACATCCCCATCTCCCATCCAAACACCCTTACCGCATCCCCATATTTCCAAAGACCCCATAGGGAGCCCCATCCCCCGCCTACTACCCACGTTCCATCCCTCTCATCATCCATGCCCCCTACATCCCACATCCCATCCACCTCATCCCACATACCATTCCCACCACCTGGCCCATCCATATCCCAACATACCCCCCCATTTACTTGGGTTATGCCCAATTTCTCCCAACCCCCTCCATCCTTAAGTGAGCCATCACCCCCCAATCTCACACCTGAATCCATGCCCTCAATGAAGGACATGAGAACAATGTACGCCCTGTGGGCTACTTCTCGGAACCCTACATCTCAAACCCCGCATCCAAATTTCCAAGACCTCCATACCCCATTCCCTCCTAACCATGCCCAACCACCCATCGTCCATACCTCCCAAAATCCCCCACCTCAATGCCAAACCCAAACCCATACAAATCCATGGGCCCAAGCCCAAACACCTATAGAACCATGGGCCCAAGCCCAAGCCCATCAGACCCAGGCCCAAAACCCTCAAAATCCATGGGCCCAAGCCCATCAGGCCCAGGCCCAAGACCCTCAAAACCCATGGGCCCTAAGCCCAAGCCCATCAGACCTACGCCTAGAATCCTCAAGGCCCATGGATCCAAGCCCATTAGGCTCAGATCCAGACCCGAAACCCTCAAAACCCATGGGCCCAAGCCCAAACCCATCAGACCCAGGCCCAAGTATAAGCCCCCTAGGGCCTTTGGACCCAAACCTATTGTTGACAAGTGAAAAATACCATTTTTCACCCCTAAACTTAAGTCTTGATAGACCTTTGAGAGAACTAAATAAGTGTTTTAAGTGCCTATGTTGCAGCTAACAATAAAGACAGGCTTAACCATAAAAGTAGCTCAAAAGTGCCAAAAAGATGACAATCCATGTCAGTCCAAAGGAAGGAAGTGAAGAAACAACCTCATCAGCTGTGGAAAAGTCTAAAAGGAAGAGGCAAAGACCTGAAAGAGAAGCAGGGAACAATTCGAACAGAGAAATGCAATACAGAGTTCTTTTCGCAAAGAACCTGCACGTTTCGTAAAGAACCTGGAACTCTGCGAAAAGGAATAAAACCTCCAGGCTTAGTTTTCGAAGAGCATCTGAACTCTTCGAAAAGAAGATTGAACTCTGCGAAAAGGAGAAAACACAATCAAGAGGGATTGAACTCGCGAAAAGAGCTTCAGGTTACAACACTTTGCGAAAAGGCCCTTAAGCTCTGCGAAAAGGTATTTTGGAGATTCGCAGCTTTAACAAGGGCAATTCAGTAATCTGTTGCACACGTCCCAATGCATTTTAAAACCCAAGGACATTCCGGAAGATTCTGAGCACGAACCAAAGGCATATTCCACCCCATGTGAACACCCAAAGATGAAATTACTTGGCGGGAACTTCTAGAAGCTCAAACAGATTTTTGAATTTCCTAATGTAATTGATGCCTCTTTTTCTCGATTGGTCGAACCAGGATCAAGGCCTTACGATTGGCCAGAACAGATCTGGATCCTGGTGCTCGACTCCTATTGGCATATATGAATTTAACCAACTCTGATTGGTTGATACACATCTGAGCTGGACCTGGGGAAAGCTATAAATTGACGAAACATTTGCCCAATTTGGGTATCTAGATTTTGAGTTTCATTTCTAATCCCCCATTTCCCAGCCAGACAGTTTGTCTAAAATCCCTGTAATAGCTTCACTTTGATTTGCAATTGAGAGCTGTGAGACGTTTCTATAATTTAAAAGAGAGTTGTATTCAAGACTACAAATCTGAGAGCTGTTTAAGCTGTGCTCTGTAATTGTAACGGTGGATTTGAAAAGGTTGCTGTAAACCGTCTTTTCTCAATTGGACTCATGTTAAGGGTTCCCTCTGATCTCCTTATTGCATTAGACTCCTTTAGATTTACTATTTTTTATGCAATTTCCCTTGATTCATTAATCCTGTAAGAATTAGTGTTGGTAACCTAGTCTCTTACAGCATTTGTAGTGATGTTTCCTGTTCTAAATTGAGGATTTGGATTAAAAACTATTGGATGGTTTGTGGCCATTAAAGTGGACAGACCATAGCCATAAGTGTAAGCCTAATCCTTGAATTAGATTTATCTCTCTTACATCTGTGCTTGTAGCCAGATGAAGATTGGATCACCTCTGCTGAACTACAGTCTTTCTCATTAGATTTCAAAGACCAAATAAGAGTTAGATATTACTTCTCCATCTTTGTTTCAATCACTCCCCCAACTCGGATCTGGATCATTTAGTTTAAATTTTCCTTTGTTTTTAGTTTGTTAAACGTGACAAATTCCAACCTCTCATCTTATCAGCTTTTTAGATAGGATAAGAAGCCAGATCTGGTAGCTCAGATCTGGAGGTTTATCTTACATTTTAAACAAATTCTCTGTGGACGATCTTTCACTCACTTACTTTTAAAACTTGCTACAATTGGCCCTGATCTTGCAGGCTAATTCTCTTCTAACTGTGCTGACATTTCCTTATTTATTTATATAGTCTAGAGCCACTGTAATTTAGCAGCTATAAATCTGTTTTTCAAAACTCACATAAATCAAGCACACTAAGAAGATACCAACAAGTTTTTGGCGCCTAGGGAATTTGTTCTAAAATAGATAGACCTAAGTTTTCATTTTAATTTTTATCGATAAACTATTCTATTGTTTATACTTATGCGATTATTCATATTCGTTTTTAAGAAGGAAATTCGAAAAAGGATTTCTAAAGGTTTGTGCATAATCAGTTTTTTTTTTGTTACGAGTTGTATGTTTGGTAGGAGGACTCTCACGAGATTCTCCCATTAAATTTAGAAGTTGAAAGACTACTACTTAACCAAACAAACAACACGTAATTCGCTACTATGGGTGAAGAACCTCGATTGTTGAGGGATTACTTTGCACCGGTGCTTATAATTCTCCTTTTGCATTCAATTTCCCATCGTGGAAGGAAATTATGAGATCAAATCCTCAACTATCCAAATGCTCCCTTCTTTCCATGGGTTGAGTAAGGAAGACCCATACAAACATGTGGATGAATTTTTGGCTCTTTGCACCACATTCAACATAGCTGGACTGGGTCCAGAAGCAACCAAGCTTAGGCTCTTTCCTTTTTCATTAAAGGATAAAGCTAGAGCATGGTTATCCATGTTAGCACCAAATAGTATCACTTCATGGAATGATTTACAATGTCAATTTTTAGCCAAATATTTCCCAATGTCTAAAACTAGCCAATTGAGACAAAGTATCATTTCATTCTCCCAAAATTCAATTGAAACTTTCCATGAAGCATGGGAAAGATTTAAGGAACTTTTAAGGCAATGTCCTCATCATCAATTTCCTAGATGGCAGGTTCAAAGCTTCTATCAAGGAATTGATCAAAAACAAAAATATGGTGGATGCCTCGTGTGGAGCACTTACTTCTAAAAAGCAGGTTGGTGAGAATTCAACTCGGCAGAATCTCTGTCAAGAGAAATTGAAAATCTGCTAGGTTGAACAATCACCAACCCACAAAAGGGAAGATCTATGAGGTGAATGAGTTGGAAAGAAAAATGGATAATCTAACCACAAAATTTGATAGATTAATGGACTCACTTAAAACTCCAAATGTTTCAAGAGTAGAGGAGGCATATACGATATGCATCCCTACTCATTCAATTGATCAATGTCTGCTTTGCATCCACGGTTCCCAGATTTAATGGGAACAAGCTCATGCTGCTCAATCATTTAGACGGATGCGATCAAATGAATATCCATGGAGAGCACACCCCAACTTTGAGGTGGAACCAGGGAATTACCAATCCCAACAAGCAACAACCAAGAATCAAATGCCTTTCAAAAGCGCACGGTAGTATCGGCGAAGTTTTATGTCAAACCAAATTTTCTTGACCCATTCCACAACAACACATGCGTGATCTCTCCTAGTTCAAACCCCCTCCAGGTCCCTTTCTTTTGAAGATCAAGTCCTAAATTCACTCCAGAATTTAGGATCTTTAACTCAAACTGTGAATTTTCACAGCCAGAGCATAAAGAAGATTGAAGAAACATTGGGACAACTTTCAAATACCTTGGCAAAAAGAGGAAGGAAAGTTACCCAGCCAACCTTTGAACAATCCCAAAGGACAGTTCATGGTTGGAGAAGCTTCTAATTCACATGAAGAAGTAAAAACTGTCACCACTTTGAGAAGTGGAAAAATGATAGATAACAAAGTGGGTATTGAAGAAGGAAGAAATGAGGAAGAGGATAAAGATATGCAGCAGGAGCAGCATAGTGATAGCAGTGGGGTTGCTGATGTACCTCAGAAAAATAAAAAAAATAAAAAACAGAAAAGTAAAAAAATTTCTGAAGATACTTCTAAAGCTGTAGATGAAAGATTGGTTCCTCATTTACCATTTCCACATGCAATGAAATCTGTATCTCCTTTTGATAAAGGGAACACAAAAATAGATGATATGATGGAGACTTTCAAGCAAGTCAAGATAAATTTACCTTTGCTTGAGGCAATCAAACAAATTCCAGCATATGCAAAATTTCTGAAAGATGTGTGCACTCACAAAAGACAATCTAGGATATAGTTGTCCAAGAAGGTCTTTGCTGTGGAAAGAATTAGTCAGGTGTTATCCATTGCTACACCTCCCAAACTTCAAGATCCTGGAATCCCCACAATCCCTTGCATTATTGGGGAACACACCATTGAAAAGGCTTTATTAGATCTGGGTGCTAGTGTCAACCTACTTCCATATTCTGTATATGAGAAGCTAGGTTTGGGAGAATTAAAACCTACTCATGTGGTGTTACAACTAGCAGACAGATCTGAAAGAAAGCCAGTAGGAATAATTGAAGATGTATTGGTGGGAGTAGATAAATTTTTCTATCCTGCTGATTTTCTAGTTTTAGATATGGAACCAACCAAAAGCAAAACTTCCATCCCTGTCATTTTGGGAAGACCATTCCTGGCTACAGCAAATGCTTGCATTCAATGCAGGTCTGGTATTATGGAAGTCTCATTTGGAAACATGAAGGTGAAATTAAATGTTTATAATGCGATCCTGACCCCAATTTCAGCTCGAAGAATGTTTTCATGTTGATCTATTGGATGAACTTGTGGAAGGAACTTTACAACAATTTCTGCGGTGAAGACTTCACCAGATATCAAAGATGCTTGGGGATATCTTTGAAAAAGAAGCAAGTTGTATCTCAATTCGAGGAAATTAATGTTGTGCAAGGAACTCTTAAACAATCGAAGTTTTTCTTCTTGAAACACTGCTACTCTCCCCTTCCACAAACATCTAAGGTACCTTTGATACCTTCTTTTCTCGACCCGATTTAGAACTAAAGAAGCTACCCGAAAATTTGAAGTATGTGTTCTTGGGTAATCATAATTCATTGCCTGCCATTATTTCTTCCTCTCTCATAAAGGAGCAAGAGAAAATGCGATAGTCTTGAAAGAACATAAAAGGCTATTGGCGGACTATTCTGATTTAGGAGGAATCGATCAATTGCTTGCATGCACAAAATCCACATGGAAGAAGATGCAAAGCCTTCTAGAGAAATGCAAAGAAGGTTGAACCCTCATATGTAAGAAGTGGTCATGAAAGAGGTTGTTAAGTTGTTGGATGCAGGGGTCATTTACCCTATTTCAGATTCAGCTTGGGTGGCACTTACACAGGTGGTACCTAAGAAATCTGGAATCACTGTTGTAACCTCAGTTACGGTGAGCTTATGTCAACTAGGCAAACAATCGGATGGAGAGTCATGATTACGTAGAAAATTAAATGCAATGACCGGAAAAGACCATTTCCCCTCCATTCATTGATCAAATTTTAGATAAGCTAGCGGGAAAAGCTTTTACTATTTTCTTGATGGATACTCTGTTACAACCAGATTCTGTGTACCCACAAGATCGTGAAAAGACCACATTCACGCGTGCCCTTTTGGCACCTTTGCCTATAGGAGAATGCCTTTTGGTCTTTGTAATGCTCTGCTACCTTCCAAAGATGCATGTATGCAATTTTTTCGATATGATTGACCAATTTATGGAGATTTTATGGATGATTTCTCAATCTATGCAGTTTTCCTAGTGTTTACACCATCTCAAATTGGTACTACAAAGATGCTGAAGAAACCAATCTGGTTTTGAGTGGGAAAAGAGCCATTTCATGGTCACCTGTGGCATTGTCCTTGGCCATGTTGTTTCCCACAAGGGCATTGAGGTGGACAAAGCAAAAATTGATTTAATTGCACATTTACCACCTCCCAAAACTGTTAAACAAATCAGAAGTTTTCTAGGACATCTTTGGATTTTGAAGGTTCATCAAGGACTTGATAAAATAACTAAACCTCTTTGTCATTTGTGCCAAGATGTCCTTTGTTTTCAATAATGAATGCATGAAGGCTTTTGAATTCCTAAAAAGCGATTTTAGCTCCAATATTGTCTCATTATTCATTACCTTTTGAGCGATGTGTGATGCATCGATTATGCTTTGGGAGTTGTCCTTGGATGAGAAAGAAAAGATAAGCTGCCTCATGTTATAGCTTATGCCAGTAGATCAATGATTGATGCACAGCTCAATTACACAACAACTGAGAAGGAGCTGCTGGCAATTGTTTTTGCTTTAGAAAAATTCAGGTCATATGTCTTGGGTTCACAAATAGTGGTGTTCACTGACCACTCGGCTTTAAAATACCTTCTGTCTAAGAAGGACACCAAACCAAGACTCATCAGGTGGATTCTCTTGTTACAAGAATTTGATCTACAAATTAAAGATAAAAAAGGGGTGGAGAATGTGGTGGCAGATCACCTCTCCAGGATTTTAACTGCTGAGATTGATAGGTTGCCTATCAATGAATCTTTCCCTGATGAGCAACTTTTTGCCATTAGTATACACTCCTTGGTTTGCAAACATAGTCAACTTTTTGGCTACTGGAAGAATTCCTCAACATTGGAATAGAATGGATAAAGATCTTTTCTTCTCAAAAGTTAAACACTTCATCTGGGAGGATCCTTATCTGTTCAAGAGTTGTGCAGATCAAATAATAAGGAAATGTGTCCCTGACCAAGAATTTCATAGAATACTTTCTATGTGTCATGAAACGAGCTGTGGAGGTCATTTTAGTGGGAACAAAACTGCTGCAAAAGTTTTGCAGTGTGGATTTTATTGGCCTACACTTTTCAAGGATGCCCTGCAGCATTGTAAGTCCTGCCTGAACTGTCAAAAATTAGGTAGCATTTCCAAGAGAAACTCAATGCCTTTACAGCCTATTTTGGTAGTTGAGTTGTTTGATGTTTGGGGGATAGACTTCATGGGTCCCTTTCCTCCTTCCAATGGGTATACTTTCATTTTAGTAGCTGTGGATTATGTATCCAAATGGATTGAAGCCACAACTACTAAAACAAATGATCACAAAGTGGTCTTGAAATTTCTTAAGGATCACATTTTTTCCAGGTTTGGTTTTCCCAGAGCCATTATCAGTGATGGGGGAAGCCATTTTTGTAACAGACATTTTGAAACATTGTTGAAGAAATACTCTGTGACTCATAGAGTGGCCACTCCATATCATCCACAAACCAGTGGACAAGTGGAGATTTCCAATAGAGAAATCAAACATATTTTGGAAAAGACTGTGAAGAAGGACAGAAAGGATTGGTCCTTTAAGCTGAATGATGCATTGTGGGCATATAGGACAGCCTATAAAACCCCAATTGGTATGTCCCCATTTAGGTTGGTCTATGGCAAAGCATGCCATTTACCAGTAGAGTTAGAATATAAAGCTTTTTGGGCCATTAAAACATTGAACATGGATCTAGCTCTGCTTTGGTAATCACAGAAATTGCAACTTCTTTGAGTTAGAAGAGTCGAATGGATGCATACACCAATTCAAGATTATATAAAGAAAAAGTCAAAACTTTTCATGATAAAAATTTATTGAGAAAAGAGTTCACAGCTGGTTCTAAGGTATGGTTATTTAACTCAAAGCTCAAGTTTTTCCCAGGAAAACTGAGATCCAGATGGGATGGGCCATACACTGTCGTTCAAGCAGCCCCTTCGGGAGCTGTTGACATCCTTGATCCAAGTAATGGAAGAATCATAAAGGTCAATGGTCAGAGGCTCAAACCATGCATTGAAAAAACCCAGGAGCCTGTGCTGACCATCCATCATCACGAATCTTCAAAAATCTGATGGCCGAAAACTGTACATTATGTTTGTATATCATAGTTTGTGCTTATTTTTTCTGTTTCTATTTTTTTCTCTTTTTGCAGAGTTTAAATATGCTCAAAATCAAGTCGCAAAGTAATATTTCTCTTTTCGTAAAGTTCAATTTGCTTTTCGAATAGATCAGTAATGAACTACTCGAAAGAGAAGATGTGCTCTTCAAATAGTTGGTACTGAAGCCATTTCTCTTTTCAAAAAAGTAATTCTGAAGCTAACTCCTTTGCGAAATGATGTTTCTGAAGCTGTTAACTTGTCGAATGGTACTGATGCCATTCACAATTTTAAAAAGGACTCTTTTGGAACTTTTCGAAAACTTAAAAGCACTTTGCGATATTAACCTTGAGTATATTTAAACCCTTTCGACGGTGGGGTTTTCATTTCAAACTCGCTCCGCAGAGCGACTCCTCTCACTAAAACCCTACTTCGTTCTTTCTTTGCACGATTCAACAAGTCTACTACCCTTTTTGTAACTAATTGATTAGATCATCTGTATTTTCAGAAGAGGATTGCCGCTTATAATCTGGAGGATTTCTGCAAAGCAAACAACTCGTTCAAAGCAGAAACCCTAAATCTCGGTATTTCTTTACCCATTCTCTCTGGTTATCATATAGTAAGTTGTTCTGTGTCGGCATCCATTTTTGGGCATTATTATACATCGATTTAGGATGGGAAAAGCAAAGAAATCATTGGCTGCAATGTTTACCAAATCCTCTGCTAAAAAGGTGAGCAAATCGACCCCAAAAGCAAAGGGAAAAACCAAAACTGCAGCTAAACGGAAACTTTCAATGGATAAAGCAGACAGGGTAGAAAAAGGAAAGAAAATTAGACATGAGGAACCCACCCCTGCTGCTGCTAGCCCTGAGCCTGAGCTTACTCCTCTGCCCATTCATTTGGTTCTACCCAATCCCTTCATTGAAGCTCAGAAGCTACTACCCGAGCTAATGGTTGTGAAACTTTTTCGACACCAAACCGAGAATGCTGCCATCCTTAAGATACCTTAGAGAAGCTTCACTAAGCAATATCCTTACCCCTTGCGGAAAAGAATTTACCCAAGAATGGTAAAGTTGTGGTACCAAAACCTAGTCAAGGTCCAAAAAGATCTTTGATGTCCCTCCCCTTGTCATTTTTATTGATGCTTGCGACCTGACTGTGACTTTTGAAGACATAGGGAATGCTCTAGGGATACCATTCCAATTTGATCCCTCTGGCCCTTTGGTCGCTCCGAAATTGCCTCTTTTAGAGATGGCTGCCCATCTAACTCAAGGTATTGTGGGGCACGGTAGTCCATCATGAGAAGAGACCTTGCTCCCCAATTTCTATTGATGGATTCCATTCTAAGGGGTAGTTTTATGTCATGAGCACACCAAGAGAGAAGATCACCAATTTTAGAGGCCCTCTTTCATTTTTCCAAGGGCGTTTTCAATGCCCTATGTTAATTTTTGAAGCCATGGTGATGTCGACCAAGCTAAAGAAAGAGCAGAAGATAGCTGGCCTACCATTTGGCAGGTTGATCACAGCCCTCCTCCGAGCCAAATTTGACATTGATACTGAGGAGCCCTTTGAAGTCATTACACCACACAATTTTGGAAAAAAGGCTTGGACTACAAGCGGGCAATCTTGAAGGATGAGAGAGGCGGTGAACTGCACATGCCCCTATTCTGCACGAACTGCGGTTGTGTGAGTGAGCGAACTCACCCTAGCGTTGAACACAAATTGACATCAACCTGCAGTTGTGTGGCGAGCGAACCCATCCCTGAAGCTGAATTTGAGCATCCAAATGAGCCTGCCCCTGCCATGTTGCCTGACCCAACGTTGTCTGAGCCAGCTCTGCCAATCCCTGTGGTGACCAGCTCTTTAGCTGCACCCCTTATAGCTGAAACCCCCCTCCCTTTGGTGACCAGCCCTGCAGCTGCACATACTCTGGGGGAAGTCATCCCTACACCCTACTCCCCCACTCCGGACTTGATGTTCACCTATCCCATTTGTCCCTCGCCCATACTTCCCATCATTCCAATTTGGACTCCCCTCTACTCTACACCAACTCCAACCATTCTCACACCACCCATTTCACCTCCAATGCCCAAGTTTTAGAAGAGTTATTGCAGGATATATTGCCCCATCTCCCGCACTCCCTCTGCTCCCAAGCCCTCACATTCCCTGCTCCATCGGCCCACACACCAGGCCTCCCCACACGAACTAAGCCCCTCACTACAGAAGCCTACTCTGCTTTAATGGGCTCTATTTTTGAAACAATGGAACTGGACCCCTCCCCTATACCTGCTCCTCCATTCACCCACATTCCAACCCCTCCCTTTACATCCATTGCACCTCCTCCCTCCACCTCTCCCACACCTGCATCCATTACCCAAATCCTTACCTACCTCCAATCCATCCAAGCCCAACTTCAAATCAACACAGACAATCAGTCTGTAGCCATGGAACTGCTCCATACCTTAGCTTCCACAACCTAAACCACCACCATCACCCCTGTAACTAAATCCTCTGAACAGGCCACTCAAACATATCCAGAAGTCATATTGGTTGATCTGCCATCCCCTCCACCACTACCCAGTTTCTCTGAGCAAGCCACTCAATGCACCACCTGCTATCCCCCTGCTAACAACTTCTTCCACCCCTCTCCCAGCTAGGCCCCCTTTAGTCCCCTACCATTCCATTCCCCTTCCCCGATATGCCACCCTCATCAAAGCCATGGAAACTAACCCTTATATCCGCAGAGATGTTAAAAAGGGGCTAGCTGATTTGCAAGCTTACATCCGCACCCCCTATGAAAACCAAATCAGGAAGTTAGAGATTTTTATGAAATTTGAAAGAGATAAAATCACGGGACTCTGGGTCAAACATTTCAAATTGGTGAGGATCGAGCAACACAAAGGTGTCCATGTTGCAAGCCCAATCTGGATCAAGAAAATTGAAGACCACTAGCCTCACCAAACACCTTGGCCTCATCAAATATCAAATCGAGGAGTATCTTGAAATGAAAAACACTATTCCGCAGAAAGCTCAATCGATTCAGACTCCAACACCGACTCTAGCTCGATTACAGCGGTGACTCAGTTGAGCCACAGAACTAACCTATGATACAGATTTTGATCCCAGTTATTAGCTTTCATTGTACTTTTTGGGTTATACAGTTGCAATAGAAAATTCTGTTTTGTATACTACTGTGCATTTTTATCTGTCTTCTTGCCATTATTATTTTTGTTGTTTTTCTTTCTTATATTTTTTCCTCTGTTTTGGACCAGTGGACCACTTCCCTTTGGTTTGGGGTATGGCGGTGTATGCCAATAAAATAACTAAGTTAATGCTTCGCTTATGATCAAGAAACTTTTGAAAATGAAGTCATTTCACACCTGTTGTTTTGAAAAATGAGGAAGTTAAAACTTTTTAAAATGAATTTCTACTGTAATTCTAAAGACTTTCATGAAGTAAATGTCAGGAAATTTCCAAAAGAAAATTGATGTTTTAGTAAACCTACAATGAAGGAAAACAGTGATGATATACCTCAAGAAGTTGATAGAAAACCACACCCAGTGAGATTAGACTCTTTGAAATGTATTCTTTGGAGGTATGAATTGGCAATTTTTACGCTCTAGGAACGATTTGAACACTAGTTATCACTAGAAGTTACACATATCCAAGTTAAAATTGCTTGACAGCAATCATGATATTAAAGACATGATGTAGGGCCTTCTTTTGGACAGTTTGAACTTCAAAAAGCCCCACCTTTTGAAACTGCCCTTGATACACACCAATTGAGCTTTATAAATCCAAGATTTCTTTGAAACCTCATCAACCTCATTTAGCCTAACCCTCACTCTGAGAATTCAGAAGGTAAAGGAAAGAAAGCTGAAGAAAGGTGAGTTGGGTAACAGTTTGGTAAAAGAAAAAGAAAAATAATTGAAGGCAATGATGTATCAGCAGAAGAAATGTGGCATTCCAGTCAATGATGATTTAAAAAAAAAAAAAAAAAAAAAAGAGAAGGCATTTCATTGGAAGTTTGAAAAAGAAAGAGAAAAAGATGGCCACTTTGGCTCTGAAAATTCAAAGAAGAAGATGAAATTGTGCTGAATTGAAGAAGGTGTGTCTATCACCTCCTTACCTTGGACGACTTCTCAATTTTGAACTCCATTCCACCCTTTATTCTTGATAAATTTCACCCATAAGCCACATTACAACCCAAGTTAAAGTCCTTCGATCAATGATGGATTGAGTCATTCATATGGAGATAAGGATTTGTGTAATCTATGGTGAAAAAAGTAGTAAATTCAGGTAATCTAAAAGCAATGCCTATGCTCCTGCACATTCCTATTTGAGGACCTGTAATTGCTCTTGAGCTGTGTGAAATAGTGTAACCCTCATATTTGCATGGTGAGTGAAAACCACAGTGAGAGTTGAGTTTGAAATCAAATTATTTGGGGTAACATCAAAACTGAATTTTCAAATAGAAGGCAAGCTTTTCATTAATTTTTCTTGTAAAAACTTTTTGACACCAATGAGTGAATGATAAAGGAATTACAACAATTTTAGTTTTGAAATGTTTTCTTGAAAATCTTCTTACAACTCGATCGGTGTGAATAATCTGATTGGATGAAAGTTTGCTTTAATGAACTGCATTGATCTTAAGCGATTTATTGGAGAAGTTTGTGGGTACCTTCATCGAAAACCCTCGGAGACTTCACTCCTCCACTAGTGATCACCTAGGGGTTTAAAAGGCTTGTTGCATAGGCTAAATGCAATCGTGCTCCCTAAAAGTGGCTCTTTACTTTGTTTTTGTTTATTATTCTTTTCTTTGCTCAGGGACTAGCAAAGCTTAGGTTTGGGGGAGTGTTGACAAGTGAAAAATACCATTTTTCACCCCTAAACTTAAGTCTTGATAGACCTTTGAGAAAACTAAATAAGTGTTTTAAGTGCCTATATTGCAACTAACAATAAAGACAGGCTTAACCATAAAAGCAGCTCAAAAGTGCCAAAAAGATGACAATCCATGTCAGTCCAAAGGAAGGAAGTGAAGAAACAACCTCATCAGCTGTGGAAAAGTCTAAAAGGAAGAGGCAAAGACCTGTAAGAGAAGCGAGAACAATTGAGCAGAGAAATGCAATACGAGTTCTTTTCAGAAGAACACCGACGTTTCAGAAAGAACCGTAAACTCTGCGAAAAGGAATAAAACCTCCAGGCTTAGTTTTCGAAGAGCATCTGAACTCTTCGAAAAGAAGATTGAACTCTGCGAAAAGGAGAAAACACAATTCGAAGAGGGATTGAACTCTGCGAAAAGAGCTTCAGAAGCCACAACACTTTGCGAAAAGGCCCTTAAGCTCTGCGAAAAGGTATTCTGGAGATTCGCAGCTTTAACAAGGGCAATTCAGTAATCTGTTGCACGCGTCCCAATGCATTTTAAAACCCAAGGACATTCCAGAAGATTCTGAGCACGAACCAAAGGCATATTCCACCCCATGTGAACACCCAAAGATGAAATTACTTGGCGGGAACTTCTAGAAGCTCAAACAGATTTTTGAATTTCCTAACAGAATTGATGCCTCTGTTTCCTGATTGTGAACGGATCAAGCAGTTCTGATTGGCCAGAACAGATCTGGATCCTGGTGCTCGACTCCTATTGGTAGATATGAATTTAACCAACTCTGATTGGTTGATACACATCTGAGCTGGACCTGGGGAAAGCTATAAATTGACGAAACATTTGCCCAATTTGGGTATCCAGATTTTGAGTTTCATTTCTAATCCCCCATTTCCCAGCCAGACAGTTTGTCTGAAATCCCTGTAATAGCTTCACTTTGATTTGCAATTGAGAGCTGTGAGACGTTTCTATAATTCAAAAGAGAGTTGTATTCAAGACTACAAATCTGAGAGCTGTTTAAGCTGTGCTCTGTAATTGTAACGGTGGATTTGAAAAGGTTGCTGTAAACCGTATTTTCTCAATTGGACTCATGTTAAGGGTTCCCTCTGATCTCCTTATTGCATTAGACTCCTTTAGATTTACTGTTTTTTATGCAATTTCCCTTGATTCATTAATCCTGTAAGAATTAGTGTTGGTAACCTAGTCTCTTACAGCATTTGTAGTGATGTTTCCTGTTCTGAATTGAGGATTTGGATTAAAAACTATTGGATGGTTTGTGGCCATTAAAGTGGACAGACCATAGCCATAAGTGTAAGCCTAATCCTTGAATTAGATTTATCTCTCTTACATCTGTGCTTGTAGCCAGATGAAGATTGGATCACCTCTTTGAATGCTGATTTCTCATTAGATTTCAAAGACCAAATCAGAGTTAGATATTACTTCTCCATCTTTGTTTCAATCACTCCCCCAACTCGGATCTGGATCATTTAGTTTAAATTTTCCTTTGTTTTTAGTTTGTTAAACGTGACAAATTCAAACCTCTCATCTTATCAGCTTTCTAGATAGGATAAGAAGCCAGATCTGGTAGCTCAGATCTGGAGGTTTATCTTACATTTTAAACAAATTCTCTGTGGACGATCTTTCACTCACTTACTTTTAAAACTTGCTACAATTGGCCCTGATCTTGCAGGCTAATTCTCTTCTAATTGTGCTAATATTTCCTTATTTGTTTATATAGTCTAGAGCCACTGTAATTTAGTAGCTATAAATCTGTTTTTCAAAACTCACATAAATCAAGCACACTAAGAAGATACCAACACCTATCAAGCCAAAGCCTAAGGCCCAAGGCCCATTGACCCAAAGTCATACTAACCCCCACACCCAAGCCCAAGGCCCATCAATCCAAGCCTTCCAAAACCATCAAACCCAAATCCCTCAAACCCAAGGCCCATCCACCCACGCTCATCAAGGCCCATTCACTAACCCCATACCCTCCCACCAGTACCCTTCATTCACCTATACCCCTTACGCCCCCATCCCACCTCCAACAGGAAATCCAATCCATCCCGTTCCTCAAACCCACAACATCCCGCCACCTCAACAACACCTCCCTCACCCCCAGAATGTGCACCCAGCTCAGCACATCACTTACCCATAAACCGCTCATCCATTTATCCCTTCTCATCCCCTACAAACCATATGGCCCCACCAGGTCATCTAACCCCTCACCCCCCAAGTCCAAATAGCAAAACTCGCCCCTCACCAATACCATGACCAACATTATGAGGAGGATGAGATCCGCAACAGTGGAGGAGTTGCCAGCTTCAACCCTCCTGGGCCCACCATCATCACACCTAGGGTTGAACAAAATCAGGGGGAAGCAGTCCCCACTATAGCCTCAAAAGAACCAGAATAGTTAAAAGAACAAATAGCGAGAAGCAACTGATGAAGATGGGAGGAGTAGAACTGCATTCAACAGACTTTTCATACCTATGTCTGTTCTCGGATGTCCCCCTACCACAGAAATTCAAAATGCCAGTATTCAATAAGTATAATGGCACTGGCAACCCCATCGCCCACTTAAAATCGTACTGTGGGGATATGTGCCAGTATGGCAGAGATGAACAACTCCTCATCAAAGTGTTCTAAAAAAGTCTAATGGGCTCAGCTCTGAGATGGTTCACATCCCTGGAACCGTCCATGATAAAAAATTGGAAAGATCTGACATGATTATTTCAAGAGCAGTATGTCTATAACATGGACATAGAGCCAAGGAAGTTAGATTTGGCCCGTCTAAAGCAAAGACATGATGAAACATTCAGTGCTTACTTGGGAAGGTGGAGGGCATTGGCCGCTCAGGTAACTCATCAGATTCCAGATGATGAGCAGATTGAATTGATAACCAAGGGAGCCCTCCCAGTCATCACAGATTTTTTAGTATATTAGTAGCAGTCTAGTTTTGCTGATCTGGTTCGAAATGCCAATCGTTACGAAGATGCCATTAGAGAGGGCAGGTTAGGAAGGAATGTGGGCAACGGGGCCACCGGGGTTCGAAAAGCTACCGAACCAAGAATTGAAAGAAGACCAGGGACAGAGGTACAGAACATTGTTTACCCCCGGGCCAATACCAATGCCCCCCCGATACAGCTCCAGGTTACACAACCACCCCGACCCGTTTTGAGCAAGCACCAAGGCCAAGCAACGGACCAAGAGCCCCGTTCACCCAGGAGCAGATGAAAGCACGGTTTGAATGAGTGTTCACACCGTTGGGGTAATCCTTGAGTGTCTTATTGCCGGTATTGCTACAGAAAGGCCTGGTCAATTTACTCCAACCTCGCCCGCCACCCCATCCCATACCGAGGAACTATGATCCGAATCTGCATTGCAATTTCCACCAGGGATCGGGTCACCCTACGGACCGGTGCTTCTCGTTAAAGCACGCGGTCCAAGATCTAATAGAGGCAGGAAAAATTATTCCCCCACCACTTCCTCAAGGGCAAAACCAGAATATCCATCAAGCCCCTCTACCACCGCACCCAGGAGGCCCCAGGCCTAACATTCATTGGATAGAGGAGGAAGAAGAAGAATTTGACCCTTCGAATTATATCAGTAATCAAGAGGACTTTTCACTCCCCAGGTCAAATGAAGATGAACTATTTGTTGGGGTGATCGAGCCATTGTATCTGGCTGACTATTTCCCCACACCGGCATACCAAGAGGAGCCCTTAGATTTAGGGCAGTATTTTTCCACTCCTGCTCCCGTCTATCAAATCTAAATGGGCACAGCCCCGCCGCAATCGTACACATATCCACCCCATGCCCAATTTACCCCATACACCCCTCCGTCACACCCAAATCACCCCACACCATACACAACTCCACCATCCTTGTATTATCCTACCCCATACACACCCTCAAATCTCTCGACCCAATACACTACTCCGCCATCCCCAAGTTACCCCATTCCATACACGCCTTCAAATCCCACCACCCAATTTACCCCATACACCCCTCCATCACTCCATGCACAACTCCATCATCCCCAATCTATCCCATTTCATCTACAAACCCATCATCATCCCACCACCCAATTTACCCCATACACCCCTCCATCACCCCCAAATCACCCCGCTCCATGCACAACTCCATCATCCCCAATCTATCCCATTTCATCTACAAACCCATCATCATCCCACCATACCACCCCCTATACCAACCCTTCATATCCCCCTATTCCACCCACTACCCCGCCATGTCCCAATCATCCCGCTCCATGCACCACTCCATCACTCCTAATTTACCATACGTCATCCACGAACCCGTCATCGTCCCACCATGCCACCCCATATACAAACCCTTCATATCCCTATCACCCCACTCCTCAGATGTCTCCCCATCCCTCTATCCCAGTCACACTCCCGCCATCCCTTCGTTATTTTGGCCCTAACCTGACTCCACCGCCACCCAAGCAAGCAACCCGTCACCCAATCCCCTTATCTCCTGCTCCCAATCACCACTGGTCTTACCAAGCCCAGGCAATACCTATACAAGCCCCCCTGCACCCGCAAATTCAACCCCCCCAATTCCCACCACTACCATTCTGCCCCCTATTGGAGTAAACCTGGTGGGACCTGAGAAACTGGCGTGTCCAATCCAATCTTCCCTAGAATTACCATGCACCCCTTTCCTTATCCCGAAACCTGCCTATGACCCGCATCAAGTGCCATTAAGCTATGAACAGACAGACATGAATGCCGGGTGCAACCAAGAGGAGGCGGTTGGATTTGTTACCCGGTCAGGCCAAATTTCTACACAGCCGAAGGCATCAGGGGCCGTCAGAGGAGAAGAGAAGAAGAAAGAATAGGCCGCAGGGAATCCCTTTGAAAAAATGGCCAAAGAACACATACTAGAGACACAGCTCAAGAGAACACCCGCACATATCACTGTGTGGGATTTGTTAATCACGTCCCCGCTCCACTTCCAAGCCCTAATGGGAGCACTCAAGGACGCACATGTCTCCACTCACGTAACTCCAGATGAAGTAGGAGAAATAATAGGGCAAGTGTTGGCCCCAAATGCCATCTCATTCACTGATGCGGACCTACCAATCGAGCGGAATGACCACTCTAAGCCCTTGAATATAACAGTGGAAGTAGGAAACTTGGTTGTGTTGTTGGTCCTAATAGACAATAGGTCGGCATTGAACATATGCCCTCTGAAAACGGCAATCAAAATTGGGGCGAACCTCGACACCTTTCGGCCATCCATATCAAGCGCCCGGGGATTCGACAACACCAGAAGAGAAATCATAGGAGAAGTAGACCTCGACCTAATCCTCGGGCCGCAAACCTTCACCACCCCCTTTCAGGTGATGGACATCAAGTCTACTTTCAATCTGCTGTTGGGCCAGCCATGGATACATAAGCTCAGAGCAATACCATCTACCCTGCACCAAAAGCTCTGATTCATCTCGAAAGGAAAAATTGTCACCATCTTGGGCGAGAGCAGAGAAGACAGGGAGAGAAGCACTCTGCACATTGAGAATCCGAAAGTGTTGAACATACCGTACACAGCAGAGGACGCCGATCTTCACCGATTCGAGTATGACTTCTCAACCGTCACCCTCGAACAAATTGAAAAGTCCCCGGATAAAACTGGGAGAGGAATGGATGCAGCTATGTTCATGCTCCACAGATGGGGCCATTAAAAAGGGAAAGGGTTGGGCCCACGCCTCCAAGGAAGAAGAGACCCCGTCAAGGCCAAGGGGCAACAAACTAAATTCATCTTAGGCTACAGGCCAAGAGAAGAAGAAGTCAGAGAGGCCAAGGAAAAGATGAGAGTCGCAGCAGTCGCCAAGGCCAGAGGAATCATTTTGGAAGAGGAACCTCACGCTCGCCCCCACATCCGTGAAACCTTTGTGAGCGCCGGGGTAGTAAAAATTGATCTAAATGGAGAGACGAGGGTAACCCCACATAAGCCTACTTCAATCCACCCCACCAATCCCTACATCATCCCCCCAGACTTCGAAATGGACTTAGCCACCCTTTCCTTATTCGAGGAAGAAGTTCCCCCGTCCACCCATCGCTCCAGCGCCAGCCACTCTGGGCCCATCCTAACCATAGAGGACAAGGTCCCAGAGGATCCCTCTGTAAATATGTTGAGGGAGGAACTGCAAGAGCCTACCGATGCCGCTCCCAATCAAAGAGGTAAAGGCCAAGCCTCTCAGGTGAGTAACAGGGCATCCTTGCCCCAACTCCTGGGAGTCGCCAAATACCATGAAAATGGCGCCGACTCCCCAAAAAAAAAACAACCTGTAAAAAGTGAGGTTAGCCTCTGGACCACTCTACCTTGTATATATAGAGATCCACCTCGCCAGGGGCTGACCTCCAAAAAAATGCAAAAGACCATAAAAATAGAAAAAATACCAATTCTAAAAATATTGTCCTTTAAAATTCCCAATAAAATTAAAATTGATGTCGTGATACCCGTCCCACGTGAAGCCGACCCCTTTCCTGTAGAAATACAAGAAGAGGTAGGAGTCACGAGTCTGAACGAGGAAGGTAAAACCGATGAGTTCCCCAATGAGCTCCTCAAACAATTTGCCGATTTTGAGCATGGCCCCACCCCGATTGTCGAAGAGACGAAGGATGTCAATTTGGGCACCACAGAGGCCCCCAAAATCACCAAAATCGAAACATCGTTGTCCCCTGTGGAGAGGAAAGGTATGATAGACTTCCTTCGGTCATACCAAGACGTCTTCGCATGGTCGTATGAAGACATGCCTGGTTTGGATACCGATCTGGTTGAGCATGAGTTGCCACTCTACCCCGATGTTAAGCCGGATAAACAGAAGCTGAGACGTCTCTGACCAGAGTGGATGCTGAAAGTGAAGGACGAGGTCATTAAGCAGTATGACACAGGTTTCCTCATGGTATCCAAGTACCTGCAGTGGCTGGCCAATATCATCCCCGTACCGAAGAAGGATGGAAAGGTTCGAATGTGTATTGACTTTCGAAATCTCAACAAGGCGAGCCCTAAGGACGACTTCCCGCTACCCCACATCGATATCCTGGTCGATAACACTGCAAGGCATGGAATGCTCTCATTTATGGATGGATTCTCAGGATACAATCAGATAAAGATGGCAGAGGTTGATCGTGAGAAGACAGCATTCATTACCCCCTGGGGAACCTTCTGCTACAAAGTAATGCCATTCGGGCTGAAGAATGATGGGGCAACCTATCAAAGAGCAATGACGGCCCTATTCCACGACATGATACACCAAGAGATTGAAGTAGATGTCGACGACATGATTGCCAAATCACCAGAAAGGGAGGACCACTTGATAAACCTTTAGAAACTGTTTGAGAGGTTGAGAAAGTATAGGTTGCGAGTGAACCCCCAGAAGTGCTCCTTCTGCGCTATGTCAGGAAAGTTGTTGGGCTTTATTGTCAGCAGGAGAGGGATCGAGGTCGATCCGACCAAGATCAAGGCTATCACTAAAATGCCGCCACTGTCTATAAAGAAGGAAGTCAGAGGCTTTTTAGGCAGAATCCAATACATCAGCCGATTCATCGCACAGTTAACTCCAATATGCACACCAATCTTCAAACTACTGAGAAAGGACTCACTGGTTGAATGGAATGATGACTGCCAAGCTACATTCGACAAGATTAAGGGTTACCTCCTTAAACCTCCGGTATTAATACCGCCTGTACTTGATAGACCTCTGATAATGTACCTATCAACGACGGAGTTTTCCATGGGCTGTGTTAGGGCAGCATGATGAGACAGGAAGAAGAGAGCAGGCCATCTATTACCTAAGCAAGAAGTTCACTGATTACGAGACGCGCTATTCTCATCTGGAGAAAGCATGCTTAGCGCTCGTATGGGCTACTCAAAGACTTCGGCACTACCTGTTATCCCAAGTCGTCCTACTTCTAGCACGAATGGATCCACTAAAGTACCTATTCGAGAAACCTGCACTCACTGGTCGAACTGCACGATGGCAACTACTCCTATCCAAATTTGACATTACTTATGTCACCCAGAAGTCAATCAAGGGGCAGGCACTCGCTGATCATCTTGCTGAGAACCCTCTGTCGGACTATGAGCCTCTAAGGACCGAATTCCCCGATGAGGACATTCTGTTCATGATTGACGAGGATACAGAGGAAACAGAGGAGTCCTGGGTAATGCACTTTGATGAAGCATCGCATGTTGAGGGCCAAGGAGTTGGTGCCATTCTTATCTCGCCCAGAGGATCACATATACCCATCTCAATCAAATTGAACTTCCCATGCACCAACAATATGGCCGAGTATGAGGCTTGTACAGCTGGTTTACAGGTGGCTCTTGATCTAAATATAACTCACCTTAGGGTCTTTGAAGATTCGTAGTTAATTATATGCCAGACCAACAGAGATTGGAAGACCAAGGATGAGAAACTGATCCCATACCATGAACATCTTGAGGATCTAATAACTTGCTTTGAGGAGGTCACCTTCTCCTATGTGCCATGAGCAAGAAATCAGTTTACTGATGCCTTGGCCACCCTGGCCTCTATGGTTGAGATTCCATATGGAGTTGTGATGAAGCTGATCATGATAGAACAGAGGAACGAATCGGCTTTCTGTCACCTGATCGAAGGACCTACAGAGTTAGATGATGAACCACCCTGGTTTTCGAACATCAAGAATTTCCTCGAGACCCGAACTATCCCAGAAGGAACATCGAAGGTAGACAGACGCACCATCCAATGATTGGCAACGAACTACGTCATCTGCGACGATCTCCTGTATAGATGGTCTCACGATAATATTCTGCTCCGATGCCTAACCCGGAATGAGGCAGTTGAGATCATGAAGGATATCCATGAAGGAGTCTGCGGGGCACATGTCAGTGGACACATGCTTGCGAAGAAAATTCTAAGGCAAGGATACTTTTGGACCACTTTGGAGACCGATGCTACAGGCACGTGCAGAAGTGCTACCAATGCCAAGAACACTCCAGTCTAATACATTCTCCGGCCATTGACTTGCATAGCATGGCCACTCCTTGGCCGTTCGCCACCTGGGGTCTCGACGTCATCGGCAAAATAATCCCAAGGCTTCCAACGGGCATCAGTTCATCCTCGTTGTTGTGGAATACTTCACAAAATGGGTAGAGGCAGCCTCCTACACGAGCATTAAGGCCATTCATGTCGAGAAATTCATCAAGAAAAACATAATTTGCAGATTCGGCGTACCCAAAGATATCATCACTGATAATGACACTATTTTCGCTAATAGGCGCATCCGGGCCTTGTGTGAGCAGTTCCAGATCAAGCATCATCGATCATCCCCATACAGGCCACAGACGAATGGAGCTACGGAGGCAGCCAACAAAACTCTAATTCGCATCCTGGAGAAGATGGTAGTTACTTACAGAGATTGGAGTGAGCAGTTACCCTTCACACTTTGGGCCTATAGAACGTCTATCCATACCACAATAGGGGCAACACCATTCTCCCTTGTGTATGGGACCGAGGCCGTGCTACCCGTTGAGGTTGAAGTACCGTCGCTCCGTATCCTTTTGGAATCCCATATACCTAAAGCTGAGAGGGAAAGAGCCCGTTTTGAACAGCTAGACTTGATTGACGAGAAAAGACTCCCAGGCTTGTGCCACACCCAGATCTATCAGAGGAGAATTACGCGTGCTTACAATAAGCGTGTCTGCAGTCGAGATCTGAAGGTAGGAGACACTGTACTAAAGAAAATCTTCCCGTCTCTCCACGCTGTTGAAGACTGGAAAATACCATTTTCCACCCTTTAACCTGGGCCTTGATAGACCCTTGAGAGAACTAAATAAGTGTTTTAAGTGCTTGTGTTACAGCTAACAATAAAGACTGGCTTAACCATGAAAGCAGCATAAAAGTGCCAAAAAGATGATGATCCATGTTGATCCAAAGGAAGAAAGAGAAGGGACAACCTCACGAGCTGTCAAAATGCCTAAACTAAAGAGGACAAAGGCCTGGTTGTAACCTGGAAAGAGGTGTGGAGCTATTCGAAAAGAATCTGAACATTTCGAAAAGAATCTGAATATTTTGAAAAGAACCTGAACTTTGCGAAAAGAACTAAAAGCTCCAGGCTTAGTTTTCGAAGAGCACCTAAACTCTTCGAAAGGATTTCTGACCTATTCGAAAAGAAGAGAACTCCTTGCGAACAGCACCAAAACTGTGTGAAAAGAGCTTCAGAAGTCATAATACCTTGCGAAAAGTTCCCCAAACTATGCGAAATGGTATTCTAAAGATTCCTAGCATCTGCAAGGGTAATTCAGTAATCTTTTGCACGTGCCCCAATGCATTTAAAAACCCAAGGACATTTTGAAAGATTCTGAGCATGAACCAAAGGCATATTCTACCCCATGTGAGCACCCGAAGATGAAATCAATTGGCGGGAACTTCTAGAAGTTCTAACAGATTTTTGAAATACATAATAGAATTGATGCTTCTGTCATCTGATTGGCTGAACCAAATCAAGCAGTTCTGATTGGCCAAATAGATCTGGATCCTTGTGCTCGAGTCCCATTGGTTGATACAGATCTAACCAATTCTAATTGGTCGATATACATCTGAGCTAGACTTGGGGGAAACTATAAATAGATGAATCCCCCCAATTTGGGCATCCAGATTTCGAGTTTCATTTCTATTGCCTCATTTCCAATTTAGATAGCTTGTCTGAAACTCCTGTAATGGCCTAGCCTTTATTTGTAATTGAGAGCTGTGAGATACTTCTGTAATTCAAAAGAGAATTGTATTCAAGACTACAAATTTGAGAGCTGTTTAAGTTGTGCTCTATAATTGTAATGGTGAATTTGAAAAGGTTGCTGTGAACCGTACGTTCTCAATTGGATTCGTGTTGAGGGCTCCCTGTGATCTCCTTATTGCACTAGACTCCTTTAGATTTACTATTTTTTAAGCAATTTCCCTTAATTCATTATCCCTGTGAGAATTTGTGTTTGTAACCTAATCTCTCACAGCATTTGTAGTGGTGTTTCTCGTTCTGAATTAAGGGTTCAGATTAAAGACTATTGGATGGTATGTGGCCATTGAAGTGGACAAACCATAACCATAAGTTTAACTCTAACCCTTGAGTTAGATTACTTTCTCTTGCATCTGTGCTTGTAGCCAGATAAAGATTGGATCACATCTCATTTGATCTACATTTATTCTCATTTTGCATCAAGGACCAAATCAAAGTTAGATATTATTTCTCCATTCTTATTAATTTACATCAAAATCTCCCCAACTCAGATCTGGATCACTTAGTTTTAATTTTACTTTTATCATTTAGTTAATGTGACAAATTCAACCTCCTATCTTATTTGCTTTATAGATAGGATCAGAGGCCAGATCTGGTAGCTCAGATCTGGAGGTTTATCTTACATTTTAAATAAATTTCCTATGGACGATCTTTTACTCACTTACATTTAAAACTTGCTACAATTGGCCCTAATCTTGCAGGCTAATTAACTTATCTCTGTGCTGATATTTCCTTATTCGTTTTAATTTTCCAAATTCAGTAGCATTCATCATTTACAAATCTGTTTTCAAAACACAAATCATGCACACTTAGATTCAACAAGTTTTTGGCACCGTTGCCGGAGAATTTGTTTTAAAATAGGTAACCTAAGTTTATATTTTTATTTTGTTTTTATTACACCAGTGCTAAACTATTCTATTGTTTAAATCTGTGCAGTTATTCATATACATTTTGAGCGTTGAATCTACTTTAAAAGGATTTCTGAAGGTTTGCTGTGCATAATTTGATTCTCTGTTCTGTGTTGTATGTTTAGTAGGAGGACTCTCAGTCCTGAGATTGTCCCTCTGAATTTAGAAGTTGAAAGGCTACTACGAACCAGACAAACATCACAGAATTTTGCTGAGACTGCTACTATGGGTGAAGAACCTCGACTTTTGAGGGATTATTTTGCACCTGGTGCCTATAATTCCCCATTTTGCATTCAATTTCCTACTGTTGAAGGAAATTATGAGATCAAATCATCAACTATCAAAATGCTTCCTTCCTTCCATGGTTTGAGTAAGGAAGATCCATACAAGCATGTGGATGAATTTTTATCTCTTTGTACCACATTCAACATAGCTGGACTGGGTCCAGAGGCAACCAAGCTTAGGCTCTTTCCTTTTTCATTAAAGGACAATGCTAGAGCATGGTTGTCTATGTTGGCACCAAATAGTATCACTTCTTGGAATGATTTGC
Organism: Chloranthus sessilifolius; assembly: GCA_021018995.1. Lineage (NCBI taxonomy): Eukaryota > Viridiplantae > Streptophyta > Magnoliopsida > Chloranthales > Chloranthaceae > Chloranthus > Chloranthus sessilifolius. Next base: position 54,097,578 of record CM037593.1, on the reverse strand, counting down.
AGTGTCAATTTTTAGCCAAATACTTCCCTATGTCTAAAACCAGCCAGCTGAGACAAAGTATTATTTCCTTCTCACAACACTCAACTGAAACTTTCCATGAAGCATGGGAAAGATTTAAAGAACTATTAAGGCAATGTCCTCATCATCAAATTCCCTGATGGCAGCTTGTTCAAAGCTTTTATCAAGGAATTGATCAAAAGGGCAAGAACATGGTAGATGCTTCCTGTGGAGGCACCTACTTACAAAAAACAGTTGAGGAGGTCTGGGATTTATTTAAAGTAATTGGTGAAAATTCAACTCAACAGGAATCTTTGTCAAGAGACATTGAGAATCCTGCTAGGTTGAACAATCAGCAAACCACCAAAGGAAAGATTTATGAGGTGAATGAGTTGGAAAGGAAGATGGATAATCTAACTACAAAGTTTGATAGATTGATGGACTCACTTAAAAATCCAATGGTTGCAAGAGTAGAGGAGGCATGTCTGATATGCCAGTCCCTTACTCATTCACTTGATCAATGTCCAGCTGCACCACAGTTCTCATATTTAGTAGTGGAGCAAGCTCATGCTGCCCAATCATTTGGACAGATGCAGTCAAATGAATATGCATGGAGAGGGCACCCCTATTTAAGGTGGAGCCAGGGCAATTATCAATCACAACAGCAGCAACAACCAAAGAACCAACTACCTTTCAAAACTGCTCAACCTTATCAGCAGAATTTTTATACCAAGCCAAATTTTCAACAGCCCATTCCACAACAACCTGGACAACAATCTGCTCCAGTTCAAACCCCTTCCAGACCCCCTTCTTTTGAAGATCAAGTTCTAAATTCACTCCAGAATTTAGGGTCTGTAACTCAGATTGTAAACTTTCACAGTCAGAGCATAAAGAAGATTGAGGAAACATTGGGTCAACTTACAAATCCTTTGGCCAAAAGAGAGGAAGGCAGGTTACCTAGCCAACCTTTGAACAATCCTAAAGGACAGTTCATGGTTGGAGAATCTTCTATTTCACATGAAGAAGTAAAAGCTATCACTACTTTGAGAAGTGGAAGAGTTGTAAATAACAATGTGGGTACTGAAAAGGAAGAAGAAGAAATTGAGAAAACTGCTAGAGATATGCAGCAGGGCAGCATGATGTTATCATTGGGGTTGCTGATGTACCTCAGAAAAATTAAAAAAATGAAAAACAGAAAAATCAAAAATATTCTAATAATGTTTCTAAAGCTGTAAATGAATGACTAGTTCCACATTTACCATTTCCCCACGCCATAAAATCTGCATCCCCTTTTGATAGAGGGAACACAAAAATAGATGAAATGATGGAGACTTTCAAGCAAGTCAAGATAAATCTACCTTTGCCTGATGCAATCAAACAGATCCCAGCATATGCAAAATTTTTGAAAGATATTTGCACTCATAAAAGACAATCTAGGATACAGTTATTAAAGAAGGTCTTTGCTGTGGAATAGTTGTTTCTGAAGCCTTTTGCTTTTCGAAAAGTTGGTTCTGAAGCTATTTGCTTTTCGAATGGTACTGATGCCATTCTCTTTTGTAAAAAGGACTATTTTAAACTTTTCGAAAACTTCAAAGATACTTTGCAAATATCATTTTGAGCATATTTAAACCCTTTCGAAGCAAGGGTTTCATATTCGAAAGCCTTCTCAGAGCGTCCTGTTTCACAGAAAACCCTTTTTCTTTCCTTGCGTGTTTTTAGAATTCAGCCCCAATTTTCTTCATATTTGTTCGACAGATTACACTTGAAGAGAGGGACTTTTTGCTTCTGATTCTGGTGGACTTCATCAAGCGATCAACAAGTTCAACCAAAACCCTAGATTTCGGTATTTTTCTGTGCGTTTCCTCTGTTTGTGTTTTGCAAAGTTTAATTTGGTATAAGCATTCATTGTGGGAGATTCAAACAAAGTTTTAAATGGGGAAAGCTGAAAAATCACTGGCTGCAATGTTCCCAAAATCTTCTGCTAAGAAAATTAGCAAATCCACCCCAAAAGGAAAAGCAAAAACCTCAGCTAAAAGGAAACTATCGATGGATAAAGCTGACAGGATTGAGAAAGGAAAGAAGGTTAGATATGAGGAACCCACCCCCACAGCTGCTGCTAGTCCTGAGCCTGAGCTTCCTCCTCTGCCTTTGCATTTGGTACTGCCAAACCCATTCATTGAAGCTCAGAAGCTAATTCCAGAGCTTATTGTTAATGAGAACTTTTTCTCCAACAAACCTAAATGTCAGCTATCTTTGAAATACATTAGGGATGCCTCACTGAGCAATATCCTAACCCCTCTTCCAGAGAAAATTTATCCACGAATGGTGAGATTATGGTACCAAAACTTGGTAAAAGTGACAGAGAAGGATGCTGATGTCCCTACTCTTGTAATTTTCATTGATGATTGAGATTTAACTATCACTTATGAAGACATTGGAAATGCTTTGGGGATACCATTTCAATATGATCTTGCTGGTCCATTGGCCACACAAGAAACAACCTCTTTTAGAGAAATGGCTGCACATTTAACCCAAGGCATAGTTGGAACTGGACAATCCATCATGAGGAGGGACTTAGCACCTCAATTTTTGCAGATGGATTCTATTTGAGGGGATGTTTTTATGTCACTGGGCACAGCCAGGGAAGAAGGACAACAATTTTAGAGGCTCTCTTTCATTTCTCTAAGGGGCAATTCTTCAATGCCCCTATGTTGATTTTTGAAGCCATGGTTGATATTAGTACCAAGCTGAAAAGGAGCAGAAGTTAGCTGGAATACCATTTGGTAGGTTGATCACAGCCCTACTAAGAGCCAAATTTGGCATTGATGAGCAAGAGCCATTTGAAGTTATATCTCCTCATGCTTTTGGGAAAAAGGCTTGGACTACAAGCCAAACCATGTTGAATAGAATGAGGGAGGAAGCGGAGCCAGCCCCTGCAGCTGCCATTGAACCTGCCATACCAGACTAGCCCCTCACTGCCCAAGAATCGCTTTACTGCACTCGAGGTGACCAGCTCTTTAGCTGCACCTATTTCAACTGCAGCTGACATTGAACAAGTTGTCCTTCCTGTGGTGACCAGCTCTTTAGCAGCACCCATTGTTGAAGAAGTTATCATCTTACCCACTTCACCTAGCACAGCTCCTATTCCCTCACCCATTTCAGCAGTCCCATCTCCCATAACCAACATAATCCCAATTGCAGACTCCCCCTCTACACCAACCACTCCAGCCATACTCACACCACCAATTTCTCCTAACAATGTCCAAGATTTAGCCCAGTTTTGTTGAACAATCTCCTAGCACTCCTCTTCTCCAAAGTTTCTCAGATCACCGCCCATTCAACTCATACACACAGATTAACTCATACCCCTGAACCTGAGATATTCACTACAGAGGCCTATTCATCACTGATGGGATCTATCTTGGAGAATATTGGGCTTGAATCTGTACCTATACCTGACCCTCCTCATTTCACCCATTTGGCTACCTCCCCCTTTACAGCCATTTCAACCATTGCACCTCAACCATCTACTTCAATTTTACTAGCCTCTACTCTGCATACCACACCCACACCTGAATCAATTAGCCAAATATTTACCTTTCTCCAATCCATCCAAGCCCAACTACAGATCAACACAGACAATTGTTGAGAACTGAAAAATGCCATTTTTCACCCCTGAACTTGAGTCTTGATAGACCTTTGAGAGAACTAAATAAGTGTTTTAAGTGCTTGTGTTGCAGATAACAATAAAGACAGGCTGAACCATAAAAGCAGCTTAAAAGTGCCAAAAAGATGACAATCCATGTCAATCCAAAGGAAGAAACAACCTCACTAGCTGTTGAAAGGTCTGAATTGAAGAGGCAAAGACCTGGTCTCAACCCAGAAAAGAAGTATGGAGCAATTCGAACAGAAAAATGCACTACAGAGTACTTTTTGCAAAGAACTTGAACTGTTCGCAAAGAACCTGAAACTCTGCGAAAAGAACAAAAACTCCAGGCTTAGCTTTCGAAGAGCATCTGAACTCTTCGAAGAGATGATTTACCTTTTCGAAAAGAAGAAAACTCAATTGAACGTAATAACATTGCGAAAAAGCTCGTGGAGTTACAACACCTTGCGAAAAGCCCCCTAAGCTTTGTGAAAAGGTATTCTGGAGGTTCCCAGCTTTTGCAAGGGCAATTCAATAATCTATTTCACGCGGCCCAATGCATCTAAAAACCTAGGGACATTCCAAAAGATTCTAAGCATGAAGCGAAGGCATATTCCACCCCACGTGAGCACCCAGAGATGAAATAACTTGGCAGGAACTTCTAGAAACTCTAACAAACTTTCAAAATGCATAACAGAATCGATGCCTTTTTTCACCGATTAATGAACCAGATCAGGAATTCGATTGGCCGTAAATCAGATCCGGATCCTCGTGCTTTCACTACCATTGGTCAATACAGATCCGAGCACTTCGATTGGTTGATACACATCTGAGCTGGACTTGGGGAAAACTATAAATAGACGAACTATTTGCCCAATTTGGGCATCCAGATTTTGAGTTTCATTCCTATTCCCCCATTTCTAAATCAGACAGTTTGTCTGAAATCCCTGTAATAGCTTCACTTTGACTTGCAATTGAGAGCTGTGAGATATTTTTGTAATTCAAAAGAGAGTTGTATTCAAGACTACAAATCTGAGAGCTGTTTAAGCTGTGCTCTGTAATTGTAATGGTGGATTTGAAAAGGTTGCTGTAAACCGTATATTCTCAATTGGACTCATGTTAAGGGTTCCCTCTGATCTCCTTATTGCATTAGACTCCTTTAGATTTACTGTTTTTCATGCAATTTCCCTTGATTCATTAATCCTGTGAGAATTAGTGTTGGTAACCTAATCTCTCACGGCATTTGTAGTGATGCTTCTTGTTCTAAACTAAGGCTTTGGATTAAAGACTATTGGATGGTCTGTGGCCATTAAAGTGGACAGACCATAGCCATAAGCCTAAGTCTAATCCTTGAGTTAGATTTATTTCTCTTACATCTGTGGTTGTAGCCAGATGAAGATTGAATCATTTCTCTGTTGATCGGCAGTCATTCTCATTGTGTTTCAAGGACCAAATCAAAGTTAGATATTACTTCTCCATTTGTTTTATAAGTTTACCTCAAACGTTCCCCCAACTCGGATCTGGATCATTTAGTTTAACTTTTACTTTTATCATTTAGTTAAGGTGACAAATTCAACCTCCCATCTTATGTGTTTTCTAGATAGGATAAGAGGCCAGATCTGGTAGCTCAGATCTGGAGGTTTATCTTGCATTTTAGACAAATTCTCTGTGGATGACCTTTCACTCACTTACATTTAAAACTTGCTACAATTGGCCCTGATCTTGCAGGCTAATTCACTTCTACCTGTGCTGATATTTCTTTACTCTTTTTAATATTCTAGATTCAGATTAGCAATGTAAACCTGTTTTCAAAACACACATAAATCAAGCACACTAAGAACAAACAACAAGTTTTTGGCGCCGTTGCCGGGGAATTTGTTCTAAAATAGGTAGACCTAAGTTTTTACTTTTATTTTTTATATCATTACTAAACTATTCTATTGTTTATACCTGTGCAGTTATTCATGTCCAATTTTTGAAGAAGGAAAACTACTTAAAAAGAAATTCTGAAGGTTTGCTGTGAATAATCAGATTTTTTTTGTTCTGAGTTGTATGTTTGGTAGGAGGACTCTCAGCCCTGAGATTGTCCCACTGAATTTAGAAGTTGAAAGGCTACTACAAACCAAACAAACAACACAGAATTCTGCTACTATGGGTGAAGAACCTCGACTTTTGAGGGATTACTTTGCACCTGGTGCTTATAATTCTCCCTTTTGCATTCAATTTCCTACTGTTGAAGGAAATTATGAGATCAAATCATCGACTATCCAAATGCTTCCTTCCTTCCATGGGTTGAGTAAGGAAGATCCATACAAACATGTGGATGAATTCTTGGCTCTTTGCACCACATTCAACATAACTGGACTTGGTCTGTATAACCAAGCTTAGGCTCTTTCCTTTTCATTAAAGGATAAAGCTAGAGCATGGTTATCTATGTTAGCACCAAATAGTATCACTTCTTGGAATGATTTGGTCAATTTTAGCCAAATATTTCCCAATGTCTAAAAAGTCAATTGAGACAAAGTATCATTTCTTTCTCACAAACTCAAACTTTCCATGAAGCATGGGAACGATTTAAGGAACTTTTAAGGCAATGTCTCATCATCAAATTCCCGATGGCGGTGGTTCAAAGCTTCTATCAAGGAATTGATCAAAAAGGCAAAAATATGGTGGATGCCTCCTGTGGAGGCACTTACTTGCAAAAAACAGTTGAGGAGGTTTGGGACTTATTTGAAGTAATTGGTGAAAACTCAACTCAATAGGAATCTCTGTCAAGAGATATTGAAAATCCTGCTAGGTTGAACAATCAGCAACCCACCAAAGGGAAGATTTATGAGGTGAATGAGTTGGAAAGAAAGATGGACAATTTAACCACAAAGTTTGATAGATTGATGGACTCACTTAAAAATTCAAATGTTGCAAGAGTAGAGGAGGCATGTCTGATATGCCAGTCCCTTACTCATTCAATTGACCAATGTCCTGCTGCACCACAGTTCCCAGATTTAATGGTGGAACAAGCTCATGCTGCTCAATCATTTGGACAGATGCAGTCAAATAAATATCCATGGAGAGGACACCCTAATTTGAGGTGGAACCAAGGGAATTATCAATCACAATAGCAGCAACAACTAAAGAACCAAATGCCTTTCAAAACTGCACAACCTTATCAGCAGAATTTTTATGCCAAATAAAGTTTTCAGCAGCCTATTCCACAACAACCTGTGTAGCAATCTGCCCCAGTTCAAACCCCTTCCAGGTCCCCTTCTTTTGAAGATCAAGTCCTAAATTCACTCCAGAATTTAGGATCTTTAACTCAGACTGTGAATTTTCACAGCCAGAGCATAAAGAAGATTGAAGAAACATTGGGACAGCTTTCAAATACTTTCGCCAAAAGAGAGGAAGGAAAGTTACCCATCCAACCTTTGAACAATCCCAAAGGATAGTTCATGGTTGGAGAAGCTTCTAATTCACATGAAGAAGTAAAAACTGTCACCACTTTGTGAAGTGGAAGAATTATAAATAACAACGTGGGTACTGCAGAAGAAAAAAATGAGAAAAATGATAAAGATATGCAGCAAGAGCAGCATAATGATAGCAGTGGGGGTGCTGATGGACCTCAGAAAAATCAAACAAATGAAAAACAAAAAATCCAAAAAGTTTATGAAAATGCTTCCAAAGCTGTAGATGAAGGACTAGTTCCTCATTTACCATTTCCTCATGCAATGAAATTTGTATCCCCTTTTGATAAAGGGAACACAAAAATAGATGAAATGATGGAGACTTTCAAGCAAGTCAAGATAAATCTACCTTTGCTTGAGGCAATCAAACAAATTCCAGCATATGCAAAATTTCTGAAAGATGTTTGTACTCACAAAAGTCAGCCTAGGATACAGTTATCCAAGAAGGTCTTTGCTGTGGAAAGAATTAATCAGGTGTTATCCATTGCCACACCTCCTAAACTTCAAGATCCTGGAATCCCCACAATCCCTATTATTATTGGAGAACATACCATTGAAAAGGCTTTATTAGATTTGGGTGCTAGTGTCAACCTACTTCCATATTCTGTATATGAGAAACTAGGTTTGGGAGAATTAAAACCCACTCATGTGGTGTTACAACTAGCAGACAGATCTGAAAGGAAGCCAGTTGGGATGATTGAAGATGTATTGGTGCGAGTAGATAAATTTTTCTATCCTGTCGATTTTCTAGTTTTGGACATGGAACTTACCAAAAGCAAAACTTCCATCCCTATCATTTTGGAAAGACCATTCCTGGCTATAGCAAATGCTTGCATTCAATGCAGGTCTGGTATTATGGAAGTCTCTTTTGGAAACATGAAGGTAAAATTAAATGTTTATAATGCAGTCACACAGTCTCAACTCAGCTCTGGAGAATGTTTTCATGTTGATCTATTGGATGAACTAGTAGAAGGGACTTTACAACAGTTTCTGCAGTGTGAAGATTTCACCACAGATGTCAAAAATGCTTGGGGCAATTCTGAGGAAGAAACAGTTTGTATCTCAAATTCTGAGGAAATAAATGTTGTGCAAGGAACTCATAATCAATCAGCAAGTTTCTCTTCTTGGAAACCTGCTACTCTCCCCCTTCCACAAACTGCTAAGGTACCTTTGTTACCTTCTTTTCTCAGCCCACCTGATTTAAAACTAAAGTAGCTGCCAAAAAATTTGAAATATGCGTTTTTAGGAAATCATAAATCATTGCCTGCAATTATTTCTTCCTCCCTCACAAAGGGGCAAGAGGAAGAACTGTTGGTTGTTTTGAAAGAACATAGAAGGGCAATTGGTTGGACTATTGCTGATTTGGGAGGAATCAGTCTAGCTGTTTGAATGCACAAAATCCATTTGGAAGAAGATGCAAAGCCTTCTAGGGAAATGCAAAGGAGGCTGAACCCACATATGCAAGAAGTGGTCATGAAAGAGGTTGTTAAGTTGTTGGATGCAGGGGTCATTTACCCCATTTCAGATTCAGCTTGGGTGGCACCTACACAGGTGGTACATAAGAAATCTGGGATCACTATTGTAACCTCAAACTCTGGTGAGCTTATGTCAACCAGACAAACAACTGGGTGGAGAGTCTGTATTGATTACAGAAAATTTAATGCAATGACCAGAAAAGACCATTTCCCCCTCCCATTCATTGATCAGATTTTAGATAAGCTAGCAGGAAAAGCTTATTACTGTTTTCTTGATGGTTACTCTGGTTACAACCAGATTCTTCTGTACCCACAAGATCAGGAAAAGACCACATTCACTTGCCCTTTTGGCACTTTTGCCTATAGGAGAATGCCTTTTGGTCTTTGTAATGCTCCTACTACCTTTCAAAGATGCATGTATTCCATTTTCTCTGATATGATTGACCAATTTATGGAGATTTTTATGGATGATTTTTCAATCTACGGAGACAGTTTTTCCCAGTGTTTACATCATCTCAAATTGGTATTACAGAGATGTGAAGAAATCAATCTAGTTTTGAGTTGGAAAAAGAGCCATTTCATGGTCACCCAAGGCATTGTCCTTGGCCATGTTGTTTCTCACAAGGGCATTAAGGTGGACAGAGCAAAAATTGATTTAATTGCACATTTACCACCTCCCAAAACCGTTAAACAAATCAGAAGTTTTCTGGGACATGCTGGATTTTACAGAAGGTTCATTAAGGACTTCAGTAAAATAACCAAACCTCTTTGTCATTTGCTGTGCCAAGATGTCCCTTTTGTTTTCAATAATGAATGTATGAAGGCTTTTGAATTTTTAAAAAACTGTTTGATTTCAGCTCCAATATTGCAGTCTCCAGATTATTCACTACCTTTTGAACTGATGTGTGATGCATCAGATTATGCTTTGGGAGTTGTCCTTGGACAGAGAAAGGAAAAGCTGCCTCATGTCATAGCTTATGCCAGCAGATCAATGATTGATGCACAACTTAATTACACAACAACTGAGAAAGAGCTGCTGGCAATTGTTTTTGCTTTAGAGAAATTCAGGTCATATGTCTTGGGTTCACAAATAGTGGTGTTCACTGACCACTCTGCTTTGAAATACCTTCTGTCTAAGAAGGACACCAAACCAAGATTAATCGGTGGATTCTCCTATTACAGAATTTGATTTACTGATCAAAGATAAAAGGTGGAGAATGTGGTGGTGATCACTCTAGAATTTTAATACTTTGAGATTGATATTTGCCTATCAATGAATCTTTCCCTGATGAGCAACTTTTTGCCATTAGTGTACACACTCCTTGGTTTGCAAACATAGTCAACTTTTTGGCTACTGGAAGAATTCCTCAACATTGGAATAAAATGGATAAAGATATTTTCTTCGCAAAGGTTAAACATTTCATCTAGGAAGATCCTCATCTGTTTAAGAGTTGTGCAGACCAAATAATAAGAAAATGTGTCCCTTACTAAGAATTTCATAGAATACTTTCTATGTGTCATGAACAGGCCTGTGGAGGTCATTTTAGTGGAAACAAAACTGCTGCAAAGGTTTTGCAGTGCAGATTTTATTGGCCTACACTTTTCAAAGATGCTCTGCAGCATTGTAAGTCTTGCCAAAACTGTCAGAAATTGGGCAGCATTTCCAAGAGAAACTCAATGCCTTTACAACCTATTTTGATAGTGGAGTTGTTTGATGTTTGGGGGATAGACTTCATGGGTCCCTTTCCTCCTTCCAATGGGAATAATTTCATTTTAGTAGCTGTGGATTATGTATCCAAATGGATTGAAGCCACAGCCACTAAAACAAATGATCACAAAGTGGTTCTTAAATTTCTTAAGGATCACATTTTCTCCAGGTTTGATTTTCCCAGAGCCATTATCAGTGATGGGGGAAGCCATTTTTGTAATAAACATTTTGAAACTTTATTGAAAAAATACTCTGTGACTCATAGAGTAGCCACTCCATATCATCCACAAACCAATGGACAAGTGGAGATTTCCAATAGAGAAATCAAACATATTTTGGAAAAGACTGAAGAAGGATGAAAGGATTGGTCCTTGTTTGAATGATGCATTGTGGGCATACAGGACAGCCTATAAAACCCCAATTGGTATGTCCCCATTCAGGTTGGTATATGGCAAAGCATGCCATTTACCAGTAGACTTAGAATATAAAGCTTTTTGGGCCATTAAAACATTGAACATGGATCTAACTACTGCTGGTAATCACAGGAAAGCAAACTTCGAGTTGGAGGAGTGAGAATGGATGCATACACAAATTCAAGATTTTACAAAGAGAAAGTCAAAACTTTCCATGATAGAAATTTATTGAGAAAAGAGTTCACAGCCGGCACTAAGGTATGGTTATTTAAGTCAAAACATTTTTCCAAAGCCGAGATCCGTATGGGAAGGCCATACATCGTTATGCATACTCCCTTCTGGAGTCATGACATCCTTGATCCAAGTAAATTGTCAGAGGCTCAAACCATGCATTGAAAATACCCAGGAGCCTGTGCTGCCCATCTGTCATCACGAACCTCCAAGAATCTGATGGTAGATAACTGTACATTATGTTTTTATTTCATAGTTTTTGCTTAGTTTCTTTATTTCTGTTTTTATTCATGATTTATCTCTTTTCGCATGGTTTAAATATGCTCCAAGTTAAGTCGCAAAGTAATAATTATGTTTTCGCAAAGTTCAATTTACTTTTTGAAAAGACTCTGGATTTGTAACGAACTGCTCGAAAGCAAGGATTTGCTTTTCGAATAGTTGGTTCTGAAACTATTTTCTTTTCGAAAAGATATTTTTGAAGCTAGTTTCTTTTCGAAAAGATGTTTCTGAAGCTATTAACTTTTCGAATGGTACTGATGCCATTCGCAGTTGTCAAAAGGTCTATTTTGAAACTTTTCCAAAACTTAAAAAGGACTTTGTGAAATTAACTCTGAGTATATTTAAACCCTTTCGAAGTAGGGGTTTCATATTCGAAAGCTTTCTGAAGAGCGACCTGTTCCACAGAAACCCTATTTCTTTCTTTTCTTGCGCGATTTGAGAATCTTGCTATACTTTTCTTCACCTTTGTTCGACCATTTGAGTTTTCAGAGAAGGATTTTAGCTTCTAGTCTGGGGGATTTCTGCAAGCAAACAACACGTTCAATCAAAAACCCTAGATCTCGGTATTTCTCTACACATTCTCTCTGTTTATCATTTGGAAAATTTGATTTTGTGTCAGCATCTATTGTGGGCATTTTCATACATCAATTTAGAATGGGAAAAGCGGAGAAATCGTTGGCTGCCATGTTCCCAAAATCCTCTGCTAAGAAAGTTAGCAAACCTACCCCAAAAGGAAAAACCAAAACTTCAGCCAAAAGAAAACTATCTATGGATAAAGCGGATAGGGTGGAGAAAGGGAAGAAAGTGAGACATGAGGAACCCATCCTCATGCTGTAGTCCCGACCACCAGACTTCCTCCTCTGCCTATACATTTGGTACTGCCAAATCCATTCATTGAAGCTCAAAAGCTAATTCCTGAGCTGATTGTGGACGAAACTTTTTTCGTCAACAAATCGGATTGCCTGTTATCTTTAAAATACATAAGAGATGCCTCACTAAGCAATATCCTTACCCCCTTGCCAGAGAAAATTTACCCACGAATGGTGAAGTTATGGTACCAAAACCTAATCAAGGTCACTGAAAGAGATGCTGATGTCCCTACCCTAGTTATCTTTATTGATGATTGCAATCTTACTGTCACATTTGAAGACATAGGGAATGCTTTGGGGATACCCTTCCAATTTGATCCTTCTGGTCCATTGGTCGCTCAAAGGACCTCCTTTAGAGAAATGGCACATTTAACCCAAGGAATTGTGGGCACCGGGCAGTCCATCTGAGGAGAGACCTAGCCCCCAATTTCTATTGATGGACTCCATTTTGAGGGAAGTTTTATGTCACGCACACCAAGAGAGGAGAACACCTATTCGAGGCTCTCTTTCATTTTTCTAAGGGGCAGTTTTTCAATGCCCCTATGTTAATTTTTAAAGCCATGGCTGATATTAGTGCCAAGTTGAAAAAGGAGCAGAAATTAGCTGGCCTCCCATTTGGTAGATTGATCACAGCCCTCCTCAGAGCCAAGTTTGACATTGATAATGAGGAGCCATTTGAAGTCATTGCTCCTCACAATTTTGCGAAAAAGGCTTGGACTACAAGCCAAGCCATGCTGAGAAGAATGAGAGAGGAAGGTGAACTCACTGCACCTGTGGTAATGAACTTTTGACTCAACCTACCCCCGACTCCCTTAGAACCGGTTTTACAGAACTGTGGTGACCAGCTCAGAGTCAGCACCACTTCTGAAGCGACTGCCAGACTGTGGTGACCAAAGAACTTGACCAAGAAAAATTAAAGACCACTAGACTTGGCAAGTACATTGGCCTCACCAAAAAGATAAAATCAGAGGAATACACTGAGCTGTAAAACACACTCCACGAGAAAGCTCAATCAAGTTCAGACTCCAATACTGATTCTAGTTCTTATTCTGACAATGACTCCAGTTCTAAGCCAATTGAACCAACTTATGACACAGATTTTGACCCCAGTTATTAAAGCACTTTGTACTTATCTGTGGTATAAGTTTGTAATATATATTCTAGTTTTTCTTGTGAAATTAATGTGCATTTTTGTCTGTCCTCTTGTCATCATGATTTTTTTTCTTGCTTATATCTATTCTCTGCTTTGGACCAGTGTGGACCCTGCTCCCCTTTGGTTTGGGGGTGTGACAGAAATGTCAATAATCAATAATTGAGTTAACATCTGTACAACTTATGATCAGTGGAATTTTTGAAAATAAAGTAATTTCACACCTGCTGTTTTGAAATATATATATATATATGAAGAAGTTAAAAACCTTTTGAAACTAATTTCTAGTGTAATTCTAATACTTTCATGAAGTGAATGTCAGGAAATTTCCAAAAGAAAATTGATGTTTTAGTAAACCTAAAAAGAAGGAAAACAGTGAGGATACACCTCAGGAATTTGATAAAAAAACCACACCCAGTGAGGTTTGGGCCTGAAATGTATTCTTTGGAGGTATGAATTGGCAATTTTTTCTGCTTTTGGGACTGATTGAATCTGCTTACTTGCACTAGAAGTTACACATATCCAAATTGAAATAATTTGATAGCACTCGTGATATTAAAGACATGATGTGAGGCCTCCTTTTAGACAGTTTGAACCTTACAAAGCCCCACCTGTTGAAACTGCCCTTGATACACACCATTTGAGCTGTACAAATCTAAGATTCCTTTGAAACCTCATCCAATAACCTCATCAACTTCATTTAGCCTAACCCTCACTCCGAGAAGTTTGAAGATAAAGGGAAGGAAGCTGAAGAAAGGAGAATTGAGTAACAATTTGATAACAAAAGAAGGGTACAAGTTGAAGGCAATGATGTAACAGCAGAGGAAATGTGGCATTCCAGTCAATGCTAATTTGAAAAAAATAAAAATAAAATATATATGTATATATATATATATATATATATTTGAGCAAAACAAAAAGAGAGAAGGCATTTCATTGGAAGTTTGAAAAAGAAAGAGAAAAAGATGGCCACTTTGGCTCTGGAAATTCAAAGAAGAAAATGAAAATATGCTGAAGTAAAGAAGGTTTGTATATCACCTCCTTACCTTGACTGACTTCTCAAATTTGAACACCATTCCACCCCTTTATTCTTGAGAAATTTCACCCATAAGCCACATTACAACCCTAGTAAAGTCCTTACTGATCAATGATGGATTGAGCTGTCACATGGAGATAAGGATTTGTGTAATCTATGGTGAAAAGAGCAGTGAATTCAGAACTAAAAAGCAATGCCTATGCTATTTGAGGGTCAGAATCGCTCTTGAGCCGTGTGAAATAGTACAACCCTCTTCCTAGCATATGAGTGAAAATCCTGGTGAGAGTTGGGTTTGAAATCAACTCATTGGGGTAACATCGAAGCTGGATTCCTAAATAGAAGGCAAGCTGTTCATTAATTTTTCTTGTAAATAACCTTTGGCATAAATTGACTGAGTAGTAATAAGAATTATAGCAGAATTTTAGTTTTGAATTGATGTTTTTCTTGAAAATCTTCTTATAACATGACTGATGCAGGTGTGAATAATCAGATTGAAGGAAAGTTTGCTGTAACAAAACTGCAGTGATCTTAACTGATTTATTGAAGAAGTTTGTGGGTACCTTCACTGAAAACCCTCAGGAGACTTCACTCCTCCACTAGGGATCACCAAGGGGTTTAAAAGGCTTGTTGCATATGCTAAATGCAACTGTGCTCCCTACAAAAGTGGCTTCTTACTTTGTTTTTAATTTTGTCTTTGCTCAGAGACTAGCAAAGCTTAGGTTTGGGGGTGTGTTGAGAACTGAAAAATACCATTTTTCACCCCTGAACTTGAGTCTTGATAGACCTTTGAGAGAACTAAATAAGTGTTTTAAGTGCTTGTGTTGCAGCTAACAATAAAGACAGGCTAAACCATAGAAGCAGCTTAAAAGTGCCAAAAAGATGACAATCCATGTCAATCCAAAGGAAGAAAGAGAAGAAACAACCTCACTAGTTGTTGAAAGGTCTGAATTGAAGAGGCAAAGACCTGGTCTCAACCCAGAAAAGAAGTATGGAGCAATTCGAACAGAAAAATGTACTATAGAGTACTTTTCGAAAAGAACCTGAACTGTTCGCAAAGAACTTGAAACTCTGCGAAAAGAACAAAAACTCCAGGTTTAGCTTTCGAAGAGCATCTGAACTCTTCGAAGAGATGATTTACCTTTTTGAAAAGACGAAAACTCAATTCGAACAGAAGCAGAACATTGCGAAAAGAGCTTCAGGAGTTACAACACCTTGCGAGAAGCCCCCTAAGCTTTGCGAAAAGGTATTCTGGAGGTTCCCAGCTTTTGCAAGGGCAATTCAGTAATCTGTTTCACGCGACCTAATGCATCTAAAAACTTAGGGACAATCCAGAAGATTCTAAGCATGAAGCGAAGGCATATTCCACCCCATGTGAGCACCCAGAGATGAAATAACTTGGCAGGAACTTTTAGAAACTCTAACAAACTTTCAAAATGCATAACAGAATCGATGCCTTTTTCACCTGATTGGCTGAACCAGATCAAGGAATTCTGATTGGTCAGAACAGATCTGGATCCTCGTGCTTGACTACCATTGGTCAATACAGATCTGAGCACTTCTGATTAGTTGACACACATCTGAGCTGGACTTAGGGAAAACTATAAATAGACGAACCATTTGCCCAATTTGGGCATCCAGATTTTGAGTTTCATTCCTATTCCCCCATTTCCAAACCAGATAGTTTATCTGAAATCCCTGTAATAGCTTCACTTTTACTTGCAATTGAGAGCTGTGAGATATTTCTGTAATTCAAAAGAGAGTTGTATTCAAGACTACAACCGAGAGTCAAGTTGTGCTCGTAATTCTAATGGTGGATTTGAAAAGGTTGTCAGAAACCGAGTACATTCTCAATTGGACTCATGTTAAGGGTTCCCTCTGATCTCCTTATTGCATTAGACTCCTTTAGATTTACTATTTTTCATGCAATTTCCCTTGATTCATTAATCCTGTGAGAATTAGCGTTGGTAACCTAATCTCTCACGGCATTTGTAGTGATGCTTCTTGCTCTGAACTAAGGCTTTGGATTAAAGACTATTGGATGGTCTGTGGCCATTAAAGTGGACAGACCATAGCCATAAGCCTAAGTCTAATCCTTGAGTTAGATTTATTTCTCTTACATCTGTGCTTGTAGCCAGATGAAGATTGAATCATTTCTCTGTTGATCGGCAGCCATTCTCATTGTGTTTCAAGGACCAAATCAAAGTTAGATGTTACTTCTCCATTTTTTTTACAAGTTTACCTCAAACGTTCCCCCAACTCGGATCTGGATCATTTAGTTTAACTTTTACTTTTATCATTTAGTTAAGGTGACAAATTCAACCTCCCATCTTATGTGCTTTCTAGATAGGATAAGAGGCCAGATCTGGCAACTCAGATCTGGAGGTTTATCTTGCATTTTAGACAAATTCTCTGTGGACGATCTTTCACTCACTTACATTTAAAACTTGCTACAATTGGCCCTGATCTTGCAGGCTAATTCACTACTACCTATGCTGATATTTCTTTACTCTTTTTAATATTCTAGATTCAGTATAATTTAGCAGTCGCAAACCTGTGTTTCAAAACACACATAAATCAAGCACACTAAGAACAAACAACAAGTTTTTGGCGCCGTTGCCGAGGAATTTGTTCTAAAATAGGTAGACCTAAGTTTTTACTTTTATTTTTTATATCATTACTAAACTATTCTATTATTTATACCTGTGCAGTTATTCATGTCCAATTTTTGAAGAAGGGAAACTACTTAAAAAGAAATTCTGAAGGTTTGCTGTGAATAATCAGATTTTTTTTGTTCTGAGTTGTATGTTTGGTAGGAGGACTCTCAAATCGAGATTGTCCTTGAATTTAGAAGTTGAAAGGCTACTACGAACCAAACAAACAACATGTAATTCTGCTACTATGGGTGAAGAACCTCGACTTTTGAGGGATTACTTTGCACCGGTGCTTATAATTCTCCTTTTGCATTCAATTTCCCTCGTGAAGGAAATTATGAGATCAAATCATCGACTATCCAAATGCTTCCTTCCTTCCATGGGTTGAGTAAGGAAGATCCATACAAACATGTGGATGAATTCTTGGCTCTTTGCACCACATTCAACATAGCTGGACTTGGTCCAGAAGCAACCAAGCTTAGGCTCTTTCCTTTTTCATTAAAGGATAAAGCTAGAGCATGGTTATCTATGTTAGCACCAAATAGTATCACTTCTTAGAATGATTTGGAGTGTCAATTTTTAGCCAAATATTTCCCAATGTCTAAAACAAGTCAATTGAGACAAAGTATCATTTCTTTCTCACAAAACTCAACTAAAACTTTCCATGAAGCATGGGAACGATTTAAGAAACTTTTAAGGCAATGTCCTCATCATCAAATTCCCAGATGCCAGCTGGTTCAAAGCTTCTATCAAGGAATTGATCAAAAAGGCAAAAATATGGTGGATGCCTCCTGTGGAGGCACTTACTTGCAAAAAATAGTTGAGGAGGTTTGGGACTTATTTGAAGTAATTGGTGAAAACTCAACTCTACAGGAATCTCTGTCAAGAGATATTGAAAATCCTGCTAGGTTGAACAATCAGCAACCCACCAAAGGGAAGATTTATGAGGTGAATGAGTTGGAAAGAAAGATGGACAATTTAACCACAAAGTTTGATAGATTGATGGACTCACTTGAAAATCCAAATGTTGCAAGAGTAGAGGAGGCATGTTTGATATGCCAGTACCCTACTCATTCAATTGACCAATGTCCCGCACTACGCTCCTGATTTAATGGTGGAACAAGCTCATGTTTGCTCAATCATTTGGACAGATGCGTCAAATGAATATCCATGGAGAGGACACCCCAATTTGAGGTGGAACCAAGGGAATTATCAATCACAACAAGAAGAACAACCAAAGAACCAAATGCCTTTCAAAGCGCACGGCCTTATCGAGAATTTTTATGCCAAACAAAGTTTTCAATGACCCATTCCACAACAACCTTTGTGACAATCTTGATTCAAACCCCTTCCAGTCCCCTTCTTTGAAGATCAAGTCCCTAAATTAGGATTTTAACTTTATCGACTGAATTTTCACTGAGCATAAAGAAGATTGAAGAAACATTGGGACAGCTTTTAAATACTTTGGCCAAAACAGAGGAAGGAAAGTTACCCAGCCAACCTTTGAACAATCCCAAAGGATAGTTCATGGTTGGAGAAGCTTCTAATTCACATGAAGAAGTAAAAACTGTCACCACATTGAGAAGTGGAAGAATTATAAATAACAACGTGGGTACTGAAGAAGAAAAAAATCAGGAAAATGATAAAGATATGCTGCAAGAGCAGCATAATGATAGCAGTGGGGGTGCTGATGGACCTCAGAAAAATCGAACAAATGAAAAACAAAAAATCTAAAAAGTTTCTGAAAATGCTTCCAAAACTGTAGATGAAGGACAAGTTCCTCATTTACCATTTCCTCATGCAATGAAATTTGTATCCCCTTTTGATAAAGGGAACACAAAAATAGATGAAATGGTGGAGACTTTCAAGCAAGTCAAGATAAATCTACCTTTGCCTGAGGCAATCAAACAAATTCTAGCATATGCAAAATTTTTGAAAGATGTTTGTACTCACAAAAGACAGTCTAGGATACAGTTATCCAAGAAGGTCTTTGCTGTGGAAAGAATTAATCAGGTGTTATCCATTGCCACACCTCCTAAACTTCAAGATCCTGGAATACCCACAATCCCTATTATTATTGGGGAACATACCATTGAAAAGGCTTTATTAGATTTGGGTGCTAGTGTCAACCTACTTCCATATTCTGTATATGAGAAACTAGGTTTGGGAGAATTAAAACCCACTCATGTGGTGTTAGAACTAGCAGACAGATCTGAAAGGAAGCCAGTTGGGATGATTGAAGATGTATTGGTGGGAGTAGATAAATTTTTCTATCCTGCTGATTTTCTAGTTTTGGACATGGAACCTACCAAAAGCAAAACTTCCATCCCTATCATTTTGGGAAGACCATTCCTGGCTATAGCAAATGATTGCATTCAATGCAGGTCTGGTATTATGGAAGTTTCTTTTAGAAACATGAAGGTAAAATTAAATGTTTATAATGCAGTCACACAGCCTCAATTCAGCTCTGAAGAATGTTTTCATGTTGATCTATTGGATGAACTGGTAGAAGGGGCTTTACAACAGTTTCTGCAGTGTGAAGATTTCACCACAGATGTCAAAAATGCTTGGGGCAATTCTGAGGAAGAAATAGTTTGTATCTCAAATTCTGAGGAAATAAATGTTGTGCAAGGAACTCATAATCAATCAGCAAGTTTCTCTTCTTGGAAACACCTTTCTCTCCCCTTCCACAAGCTAAGTACCTTTGTTACCTTCTTTTCTCGACCCACGATTTAGAACTAAAGCATTGCCGGAAAATTTGAAATATGTGTTTTAGGAAATCATAAATCATTGCTGCAATTATTTCTTCCTCCCTCACAAAGGAGCAAGAGGAAGAAGCATGTTGATAGTTTGAAAAGAACATAGAAGGGCAATTGGTTGGACTATTCTTGATTTGGGAGGAATCATCCATTGTTTGCATGCACAAAATCCATTTGGAAGAAGATGCAAAGCCTTCTAGGGAAATGCAAAGGAGGCTGAACCCACATATGCAAGAAGTGGTCATGAAAGAGGTTGTTAAGTTGTTAGATGCAGGGGTCATTTACCCCATTTCAGATTCAGCTTGGGTGGCACCTACACAGGTGGTACCTAAGAAATCTGGGATCACTGTTGTAACCTCAGACTCTGGTGAGCTTATGTCAGCCAAACAAAAAAATGGGTGGAGAGTATGTATTGATTACAGAAAATTAAATGCAATGACCAGAAAAGACCATTTCCCCCTCCCATTCATTGATCAGATTTTAGATAAGCTAGCAGGAAAAGCTTATTACTGTTTTCTTGATGGTTACTCTGGTTACAACCAGATTCCTGTGTACCCACAAGATCAGGAAAAGACCACATTCACTTGCCCTTTTGGCACTTTTTCCTATAGGAGAATGCCTTTTGGTCTTTGTAATGCTCCTGCTACCTTTCAAAGATGCATGTATTCCATTTTCTCTGATATGATTGACCAATTTATGGAGATTTTTATGGATGATTTTTCAATCTACGGAGATAGTTTTTCCCAGTGTTTACATCATCTCAAATTGGTATTACAGAGATGTGAAGAAACCAATCTAGTTTTTAGCTGGGAAAAGAGTCATTTCATGGTCACCCATGGCATTGTCCTTGGCCATGTTGTTTCTCACAAGGGCATTGAGGTGGACAGAGCAAAAATTGATTTAATTGCGCATTTACCACCTCCCAAAATCGTTAAACAAATCAGAAGTTTTCTGGGACATGCTGGATTTTGCAGAAGGTTCATTAAGGACTTCAGTAAAATAACCAAACCTCTTTGTCATTTGCTGTGCCAAGATGTCCCTTTTGTTTTCAATAATGAATGTATGAAGGCTTTTGAATTTTTAAAAAATTGTTTGATTTCAGTTCCAATATTGCAGTCTTCAGATTATTCACTACCTTTTGAACTGATGTGTGATGCATCAGATTATGCTTTGGGAGCTGTCCTTGGACAGAGAAAGGAAAAGCTGCCTCATGTCATAGCTTATGCCAGCAGATCAATGATTGATGCACAACTTAATTACACAACAACTGAGAAAGAGCTGCTGGCAATTGTTTTTGCTTTAGAGAAATTCAGGTCATATGTCTTAGGTTCACAAATAGTGGTGTTCACTGACCACTCTGGTTTGAAATACCTTCTGTCTAAGAAGGACACCAAACCAAGATTAATCAGGTGGATTCTCCTATTACAGGAATTTGATTTACAGATCAAAGATAAAAAGGGGGTGGAGAATGTGGTGGCTGATCACTTGTCTAGAATTTTAACTGCTGAGATTGATAGGCTGCCTATCAATGAATCTTTCCCTGATGAGCAACTTTTTGCCATTAGTGTACACACTCCTTGGTTTGCAAACATAGTCAACTTTTTGGCTACTGGAAGAATTCCTCAACATTAGAATAAAATGGATAAAGATATTTTCTTCGCAAAGGTTAAACATTTCATCTGGGAAGATCCTCATCTGTTTAAGAGTTGTGCAGACCAAATAATAAGAAAATGTGTCCCTGACCAAGAATTTCATAGAATACTTTTTATGTGTCATGAACAGGCCTGTGGAGGTCATTTTAGTGGAAACAAAACTGCTACAAAGGTTTTGCAGTGCGGATTTTATTGGCCTACACTTTTCAAAGATGCTCTGCAGCATTGTAAGTCTTGCCAAAACTGTTAGAAATTGGGCAGCATTTCCAAGAGAAACTCAATGCCTTTACAGCCTATTTTGATAGTTGAGTTGTTTGATGTTTGGGGGATAGACTTCATGGGTCCCTTTCCTCCTTCCAATGGGAATAATTTCATTTTAGTAGCTGTGGATTATGTATCCAAATGGATTGAAGCCACAGCCACTAAAACAAACGATCACAAAGTGGTTCTTAAATTTCTTAAGGATCACATTTTCTCCAGGTTTGGTTTTCCCAGAGCCATTATCAGTGAGGTGGGAAGCCATTTTTGTAATAGCCATTTTCAATCATTGTTGAAGACATACTCTGTGACTCATAAAGTACCCACTCCATATCATCCACAAACCAGTGGACAATTGGAGACTTCCAATAGAGAAATCAAACATATTTTGAAAGAGACGTGAAGAAGGACAAAAGGATTGGTCCTTTAAATGAATGATGCATTGTGGGCATACAGATGACCTATAAAACCCCAATTGGCATGTCCCCATTCAGGTTGGTCTATGGCAAAGCATGCCATTTATCAAGAGAGTTAGAATATAAAGCTTTTGGGCCATTAAAACATTGAACATGGATCTAACTCTTCACGGTAATCACAGAAACTATAACTTGAGTTGGAGGAGGCGAGAATGGATGCATACACAAATTCAAGATTTTACAAGAGAAAGTCAAAACTTTCCATGATAAAATTTATTGAGAAAAGAGTTCACACTGGCTCTAAGGTATGGTTATTTAACTCAAAACTCAAGTTTTCCGGAAAAGGAGATCCAGATGGGAAGGGCATACATCTCATTCTTCAGCGGCTCCTTGAGTGTTGACATCCTTGATCCAAGTAAATGGTCGAGGCTCAAACCATTCGTTGAAAATACCGGAGCTGTCTGCCCATCTCATCACGAACCTCCAAGAATCGATGGTAGATAAATGTACATTATGGTAGATAATCGTACATTATGTTTTTATTTCATAGTTTTTGCTTAGTTTCTTTGTTTCGCTTTTATTCATGATTTGTCTCTTTTCATGGTTTAAATATGCTCCAAGTTAAAGTAAGTAATAATTATCTTTTAAAGTTCAATTTACTTTTCGAAAAGACTCGATTTGTAACGAACTACTGAAAGCAAGATTTGCTTTCTGAATAGTTGGTTCGAAACTATTTTCTTTTCGAAAAGATATTTCTGAAGCTAGTTTCTTTTCGAAAAGATGTTTCTGAAGCTATTAACTTTTCGAATGGTACTGATGCCATTCGCAGTTGTCAAAAGGTCTATTTTGGAACTTTTTGAAAACTTAAAAAGGACTTTGTGAAATTAACTCTGAGTATATTTAAACCCTTTCGAAGTAGGGGTTTCATATTCGAAAGCTTTCTGAAGAGCGACCTGTTCCACAGAAACCCTATTTCTTTCTTTCCTTGTGCGATTTGAGAATCTTGCTACACTTTTCTTCACCTTTGTTCGACCATTTGAGTTTTCAGAGAAGGATTTTAGCTTCTAGTCAGAGGATTTGCAAGCAAACTACACGTTCAATCAAAAACCCTAGATCTCGGTATTTCTCTACACATTCTCTCTGTTTATCATTTGGAAAATTTGATTTTGTGTCAGCATCTATTGTGGGAATTTTCATACATCAATTTAGAATGGGAAAAGCGGAGAAATCGTTGGCTGCCATGTTCCCAAAATCCTCTGCTAAGAAAGTTAGCAAACCTACCCCAAAAGGAAAAACCAAAACTTCATCCAAATGAAAATTATCTTTGGATAAAGCGGATAGGGTGGAGAAAGGGAAGATAATGAGACATGAGGAACCCATCCTGCCGCTTCTAGTCCCGCACGAGCTTCCTCCTCTGCCTATACATTTGATGCTTGCCAAATCCATTCATTGAAGCTCAAAGCTAATTCTGAGTGATTGTGGATGAAACTTATTTAAATCAACAAATGTTTTGTTATCTTTAAAATACGTAAGAGATGCCTCACTAAGCAATATCCTTACCCCTTGCGGAGAAAATTTACCCACGAATGGTGAAGTTATGGTACCAAAACCTAATCAAGGTAACCGAAGAGATCTTGATGTCCCTACCGTTATCTTTATTGATGATTGCGATCTTCTTGTCACATTTGAAGACATAGGGAATGCTTTGGGGATACCCTTCAATTTGATCCTTCCGTCCATTGGTTGCTCGAAATGACCTCCTTTAGAGAAATGGTACATTTAACCCAAGGAATTGTGGGCCTTTGG
The DNA here is from genome assembly GCA_021018995.1 of Chloranthus sessilifolius. Classification (NCBI taxonomy): domain Eukaryota; kingdom Viridiplantae; phylum Streptophyta; class Magnoliopsida; order Chloranthales; family Chloranthaceae; genus Chloranthus; species Chloranthus sessilifolius. The sequence goes on along the minus strand of CM037593.1, from coordinate 54,073,774 downwards.
GATCCATCATGAGGAGAGACCTAGCCTCCCAATTTCTATTGATGGACTCCATTTTGAGGGAAGTTTTATGTCATGCACAACCAAGAGAGGAGAACACCAATTCAGGCTCTCTTTCATTTTCTAAGGCGATTTTCAATGCCCCTATGTTAATTTTGAAGCCATGGGCGATATTAGTGCCAAGTTGAAAAAGGAGCAGAAATTAGCTGGCCTCCCATTTGGTAGATTGATCACAGCCCTCCTCAGAGCCAAGTTTGACATTGATAACCAGGAGCCATTTGAAGTCATTGCTCCTCACAATTTTGGGAAAAAGGCTTGGACTACAAGCCAAGCCATCTTGAGAAGAATGAGAGAGAACGTGAACTCACTGCACAGGTAATGAACACACCTACCTACCCCTGCAGCTCCCTTAGAACCGGTTTGGCAGAACTCAGGTGACCTCTGTGGCACCACTTCTTGAAGCAAGAAACTATCCTTCCCATGGTGACCAGCTCTTGGCACCAATTCTTGAGGAAGTTGGCCTTTTACTCTCCTCCCTATTCCAGCCCACCACTTCACCTATCCCATCTGTCCCATCTCCCATACCTCCATTATTCCAATTATAGATTCCCCTCACCAACCACTCCAACCATACTCACACCACCAATTTCTCCACCAATGCCCATGTTTTATTTGCAAACTTTATTGCCCCATCTCCTGACTCCTCTGCTCCAAAGCCCTCAATTCACTGCTCATTCAGCCCACACACAAGTATCCCATACAGACACAGGCCTTTCACTCTGAGGCTTATTCCTTCCTTAATGGGATCTATTTTTGAAACCATGGGGTTTGTACCTATCCCTATACCTGACCCTCATCATTTCACTCACTTACCTACTTCTCCCTTTACAGCCATTGCACCCCCACCCTCCACTTGATTTGTACAGTCCACCTATGCCCACCTCTCCCCCACCTGCATCTATTAACCAAATACTTGCCTACCTCCAATCCATCCAAGCTCAACTCCAAATCAACACAGAAAACCAGTCTGTGACCAATGACCTGCTCCAAACCTTAGCCTCCACATCCCACACAACCACCATTACCCCTGTACCTACTGTTGATTCCCATGCTACCCAAACTGAACCAGAGGTAGTATTGGTTGATCTGCCCACCCCCACCACTACTGCCCATGCAACCCAAACTGAACCTGAAGTCCCTCTGGTTGCATCCCCTTCACCACTCCCCACTTTCTCTGAGCAAGCCACTCAGACCGACCCTGAAGTCCTCCTTCTGGACACTTCTTCTCCCCCTCCCACAGCTGGGACACCTTTGGTCCCCTACCATTCCATTCCCCTTCCTAGATTTGCCACCCTCAAAAGAGCCATGGAAGAAAATCCTTATATCTGTCAAGATGTTCTAAAGGGGTTAGCTGATTTACAAGCCTACATTCGAACCCCTTATGAAACCCAGATTCGAAAGTTGGAGTTATTTAAGAAATTTGAGAGAGAGAAAATGAAGGACTTGCTGGGTCAAACATTTCAGATGGTTCAGAGTGAGCAGCACAAGGTGACCATGTTGCAAGCACAGCTTGACCAAGAAAAATTGAAGACCACTAGACTTGGCAAGTACATTGGCCTCACCAAAAAGATAAAATCAGAGGAATACACTGAGCTGTAAAACACACTCCACGAGAAAGCTCAATCAAGTTCAGACTCCAATACTGATTCTAGTTCTGATTTTGACAGTGACTCCAGTTCTAAGCCAATTGAACCAACTTATGACACAGATTTTGACCCCAGTTATTAAAGCACTTTGTACTTATCTGTGGTATAAGTTTGTAATATATATTTTGATTTTTCTTGTGAAATTAAGGTGCATTTCTGTCTGTCCTCTTGTCATCATGATTTTTTTTCTTGCTTATATCTCTTCTCTGCTTTGGACCAGTGTGGACCCTGCTCCCCTTTGGTTTGGGGGTGTGACAGAAATGTCAATAATCAATAATTGAGTTAAGATCAGTACAACTTATGATCAGTGGAATTTTTGAAAATAAAGTAATTTCACACCAGCTGTTTTGAAAAAAAAAAAAAAAAAAAAAGAAAAAAGAAAAATATGAAGAAGTTAAAAACCTTTTGAAATTAATTTCTAGTGTAATTCTAATACTTTCATGAAGTGAATGTCAGGAAATTTCCAAAAGAAAATTGATGTTTTAGTAAACCTAAAAAGAAGGAAAACAGTGAGGATACACCTCAGGAATTTGATAAAAAAACCACACCCAGTGAGGTTGGGGCACTATTCTTTGGAGGTATGAATTGGCAATTTTTTCTGCTTTTGGGACTGATTGAATCTGCTTACTTGCACTAGAAGTTACACATATCCAAATTGAAATAATTTGATAGCACTCGTGATATTAAAGACATGATGTAAGGCCTCCTTTTGGACAGTTTGAACCTTACAAAGCCCCACCTGTTGAAACTGCCCTTGATACACACCATTTGAGCTGTACAAATCTAAGATTCCTTTGAAACCTCATCCAATAACCTCATCAACTTCATTTAGCCTAACCCTCACTCCGAGAAGTCAGAAGATAAAGGGAAGGAAGCTGAAGAAAGGAGAATTGAGTAACAATTTGATAACAAAAGAAGGGTACAAGTTGAAGGCAATGATGTAACAGCAGAGGAAATGTGGCATTCCAGTCAATGCTAATTTGAAAAAAAATAAAAAATAAAAAATAATATTTGAGCAAAACAAAAAGAGAGAAGGCATTTCATTGGAAGTTTGAAAAAGAAAGAGAAAAAGATGGCCACTTTGGCTCTAGAAATTCAAAGAAGAAAATGAAAATATGCTGAAGTAAAGAAGGTTTGTATATCACCTCCTTACCTTGACTGACTTCTCAAATTTGAACACCATTCCACCCCTTTATTCTTGAGAAATTTCACCCATAAGCCACATTACAACCCCAGTAAAGTCCTTACAGATTAATGATGGATTGAGTTGTCACATGGAGATAAGGATTTGTGTAATCTATGGTGAAAAGAGCAGTGAATTCAGAACTAAAAAGCAATGCCTATGTTCATGCTTACAGTCCTATTTGAGGGCTGTAACTGCTCTTGAGCCGTGTGAAATAGTACAACCCTCTTCCTTGCATATGAGTGAAAATCCTGGTGAGAGTTGGGTTTGAAATCAACTCATTGGGGTAACATCGAAGCTAGATTCCTAAATAGAAGGCAAGTTGTTCATTAATTTTTCTTGTAAATAACCTTTGACATAAATTGACTCAGTAGTAACAAGAATTACAGCAGAATTTTAGTTTTGAACTGATGTTTTTCTTGAAAATCTTCTTACAACATGACTGATGCAGGTGTGAATAATCAGATTGGAGGAAAGTTTGTTGTAACAAAACTGCAGTGATCTTAACTGATTTATTGAAGAAGTTTGTGGGTACCTTCACTGAAAACCCTCAGGAGACTTCACTCCTCCACTAGGGATCACCTAGGGGTTTAAAAGGCTTGTTGCATATGCTAAATGCAATTGTGCTCCCTACAAAAGTGGCTTCTTACTTTGTTTTTAATTTTGTCTTTGCTCAGAGACTAGCAAAGCTTAGGTTTGGGGGTGTGTTGAGAACTGAAAAATACCATTTTTCACCCCTGAACTTGAGTCTTGATAGACCTTTGAGAGAACTAAATAAGTGTTTTAAGTGCTTGTGTTGCAGCTAACAATAAAGACAGGCTTAACCATAAAAGCAGCTTAAAAGTGCTAAAAAGATGACAATCCATGTCAATCCAAAGGAAGAAAGAGAAGAAACAACCTCACTAGCTGTTGAAAGGTCTGAATTGAAGAGGCAAAGACATGGTCTCAACCCAGAAAAGAAGTATGGAGCAATTCGAACAGAAAAATGCACTACAGAGTACTTTTCGCAAAGAACCTGAACTGTTCGCAAAGAACCTGAAACTCTGTGAAAAGAACAAAAACTCCAGGCTTAGCTTTCGAAGAGCATCTGAACTCTTCGAAGAGATGATTTACCTTTTCGAAAAGACGAAAACTCAATTCGAACAGAACTAGAACATTGCGAAAAGAGCTTCAGGAGTTACAACACCTTGCGAAAAGCCCCCTAAGCTTTGCGAAAAGGTATTCTGGAGGTTCTTAGCTTTTGCAAGGGCAATTCAGTAATCTGTTTCATGCGGCCCAATGCATCTAAAAACCTAGGGACATTCTAGAAGATTCTAAGCATGAAGCGAAGGCATATTCCACCCCACGTGAGCACCCAGAGATGAAATAACTTGGCGGGAACTTCTAGAAACTCTAACAAACTTTCAAAATGCACAACAGAATCGATGCCTTTTTCACCTGATTGGCTGAACCAGATCAAGGAATTCTGATTGGCCAGAACAGATCTAGATCCTCGTGCTCGAATACCATTGGTCAATACAGATCTGAGCACTTCTGATTGGTTGATACACATCTGAGATGGACTTAGGGAAAACTATAAATAGACGAACCATTTGCCCAATTTGGGCATCCAGATTTTGAGTTTCATTCCTATTCCCCCATTTCCAAACCAGATAGTTTGTCTGAAATACCTGTAATAGCTTCACTTTTACTTGCAATTGAGAGCTGTGAGATATTTCTGTAATTCAAAAGAGAGTTGTATTCAAGACTACAAATCGAGATTTGTTTTGTGCTCTGTAATTGTAATGGTGGATTTGAAAAGGTTGCTGTAAACCGTACATTCTCAATTGGACTCATGTTAAGGGTTCCCTCTGATCTCCTTATTGCATTAGACTCCTTTAGATTTACTATTTTTCATGCAATTTCCCTTTATTCATTAATCCTGTGAGAATTAGTGTTGGTAACCTAATCTCTCACGACATTTGTAGTGATGCTTCTTGTTCTGAACTAAGGCTTTGGATTAAAGACTATTGGATGGTCTGTGGCCATTAAAGTGGACAGACCATAGCCATAAGCCTAAGTCTAATCCTTGAGTTAGATTTATTTCTCTTACATTTGTGCTTGTAGCCAGATGAAGATTGAATCATTTCTCTGTTGATCAGCAGTCATTCTCATTGTGTTTCAAGGACCAAATCAAAGTTAGATATTACTTCTCCATTTTTTTTACAAGTTTACCTCAAACGTTCCCCCAACTCGGATCTGGATCATTTAGTTTAACTTTTACTTTTATCATTTAGTTAAGGTGACAAATTCAACCTCCCAACTTATGTGCTTTCTAGATAGGATAAGAGACCAGATCTGGTAGCTCAGATTTGGAGGTTTATCTTGCATTTTAGACAAATTCTCTGTGGACGATCTTTCACTCACTTACATTTAAAACTTGCTACAATTGGCCCTGATCTTGCAGGCTAATTCACTTCTACCTGTGCTAATATTTCGTTACTCTTTTTAATATTCTAGATTCAGTATAATTTAGCAGTCACAAACCTGTTTTCAAAACACACATAAATCAAGCACACTAAGAACAAACAACAACAATCAATCTGTGACAAATTCCCTTCTCCAAACCTTAGCCTCCACATCCCAAACAACCACCTTAGCCACTGTATCTGCTGTTGCTGACCATGCTACCCAAACAGATCCAGAGGTCATAGTTTTAGATTCACCCATCCCCACTGTGTCTGATCATGCTACCCAATTTGAACCTGAGGCACTACCTTTGGATACACCCATCCTTAATGTCGCTGATCAAGCCACCCAAACAGACCCTGAGGTCATACTTTTGGACTCCTCTTCTCCCACTGTTGGAATACCTTTGGTCCCCTACCACTCCATTTCCATTCCCAGATTTGCCACTCTCAAAAGGGCTATGGAAGAGAACCCTTATATCTGTCGCGATGTCCTCAAAAGTCTAGTAGCTGATCTGCAAGCTTACATTAAAACCCCTTATGAAGACCAGATTCGGAAATTGGAGTTGTTCATGAAATTTGAGAGAGAAAAGATGTAGGACCTGCTGGGTCAAACTTTTCAGATGGTTAGGAATGAGCGGCACAAGGTCACCATGTTGCAAGCACAGCTTGAACAGGAAAAATTGAGGGCTACTAGACTTGAAAAGTATATTGGCCTCACCAAAAAGATCAAATCTGTGGAATACACCGAGCTGCAAAACACAATCCAGGAGAAGGCTAAATCGAGTTCAGACTCCAATACTGATTCTAGTTCTGACTCTGACAGTGACTCCAGTTCTGATCCCATTGAACCAACTTATGATACAGATTTTGATCCCAGTTATTAGATTACATTGTACATGTTTGTTTTGTGGGTCTGTGATATGTACCTCTGGTTTTCTGTTAAAATTTTGTTAATTAGTAATTACTGTGCATTCCTTTTCTTTCTTATCTGACATTATGCATTTTGTTTGATTGCTTCTTTGCTACTGTATTTCGGACCAGTGAGGTCACTGCTCATCTTTGGTTTGGGGGTGTGGCAGCCAATAAATTAGTTAAAATCAGTACAGCCTATGATCACAGCAGAATTTTTGAAGATTAAATAATTTCACATCTGTTGTTTTGGAGATAAAATAATTAGTTAAAACTTTTTAAAACTGATTTTTTAGTGTAATTCCAATTCTTTTATGAAGTTAATGTCAGAAAATTTTCAAAATAAAAATTGATGTTTTAGTAAACCTAAAAAGAGAGAAAACAGTGATGATGTATCTCAGGAAGTTGATAGAAAACTACACCCAGTGAGACTTGGGCCTGAAATGTATTCTTGGGAGATATGAATTGGCAATTTTTTCTACTCTGGGGACTGTTTGAACCTGCTTACTATCACTAGAAGTTACACATATCCAAGTTAAAATAGCTTGACAGCAATCATGATATTAAATACATGATGTAAGGCCTCCTTTTGGACAGTTTGAACTTCAAAAAGCCCCACCTGTTGAAACTGTCCTTGATACACACCAGTTGAGCTTTGTAAATCCAAGAATTCTTTGAAACCTCATCAACCAACCTCATCACCTCATTTAGCCTAACCCCTACTCTGAGAATTCAGAAGGTAAAGGAAAGGAAGCTGAAGAAAGGAGAGTTGGGTAACAGTTTGGTAAAAGAAGAAGAAAAATAATTGAAGGCAATGATGTATCAACAAAATAAATGTGGCATGTCAGTAAAAGTATTAAAAAAAAAAAAAAACAAAAACAAAAAAAAGAGTCATTTCATTGGAAGTTTGAAAATGAAAGAGAAAAAGATGGCCACTTTGGCTCTGAAAATTCAAAGAAGAAGATGAAATTGTGCTGAAATCAAGAAGGTGTCCATAACACCTCCTTACCTTGACTGACTTCTCAATTTTGAACTCCAGTCCACCCCTTTATTCTTGATAAATTTCACCCATAAGCCACATTACAACCCAAGTTAAAGTCCTTACTGATCAATGATGGATTGAGCTGTCACATGGAGATAAGGATTTGTGTAATCTATGGTGAAAAGAGCAGTGATTTCAGAACTTAAAAGCAAAGCCTATGCTCCTGCTTACAGTCCTATTTGAGGACTGTAACTGCTCTTGAGCTGTGTAAAATAGTACAACCCTCCTATTTGCATTATGAGTGAAAACCCTGGTAAGAGTTGAGTTTGAAATCAAATTATTTGAGGTAACATCAAAACTGAATTTTCAAATAGAAGGCAAACTTTTCATTGATTTTTCTTCTGAAGAACTTCTTGACACAAACTGAGTGATCGGTAAAAGGAATTATAGTAGAATGTTAGTTTTAAACTGATGTTTTCTTGAAGATCGTGGTTATTCTTGACCAGTTCTAATTGGATTAAAGTCCGCCTTAATAGAAATGCATTGATATTAACTAATTTATTGGAGAAGTTTGTGGGTACCTTCACTGAAAACCCTCAGGAGACTTCACTCCTCCACTAGGGATCACCTAGGGGTTTAAAAGGCTTGTTGCATATGCTAAATGCAACTGTGTTCCCTACAAAAGTGGCTTTTCATTCTATTTTAATGTTATCTTTGCTCAGGGACTAGCAAATCTTAGGTTTAGGGGCGTGTTGAAGACTGGAAAATACCATTTTCCACCCTTTAACCTGGGCCTTTATAGACCCTTGAGAGAACTAAATAAGTGTTTTAAGTGCTTGTGTTAAAGCTAACAATAAAGACAGGCTTAACCATGAAAGCAGCCTAAAAGTGCCAAAAAGATGATGATCCATGTTGATCCAAAGAAAGAAAGAGAAGGGACAACCTCACGAGCTGTCAAAATGCCTAAACTAAAGAGGACAAAGGCCTGGTTGTAACCTGGAATGAGATGTGGAGCTATTCGAACAGAAGAATGCATTACAGAGTGCTTTTCGAAAAGAATCTGAACATTTCGAAAAGAATCTGAACATTTCGAAAAGAACCTGAACTTTGCGAAAAGAACTAAAAGATCCAGGCTTATTTTTCGAAGAGCACCTGAACTCTTCGAAAGGATTTCTGACCTATTCAAAAAGAAGAGAACTCCTTGCAAACAGCACCAGAACTGTGCGAAAAGAGCTTCAGAAGTCATAATACCTTGCAAAAAGTTCCCCAAACTATGCGAAATGGTATTCTGAAGATTCCTAGCATCTGTAAGGGTAATTCAGTAATCATTTACATGTGCCCCAATGCATTTAAAAACCTAGGGACATTCCGGAAGATTCTGAGCACAAACCAAAGGCATATTCTACCCCATGTGAGCACCCGAAGATGAAATCAATTGGCGGGAACTTCTAGAAGTTCTAACAAATTTTTGAAATACATAACAGAATTGATGTACATCATCGATTATGAACCAAATCAAGCAGTTCTGATTGGCCAAAACATATCTGGATCCTTGTGCTCGACTCCCATTGGTTGATACAGATCTAACCAATTCTGATTAGTCGATACACATCTGAGCTAGACTTGGGGGAAACTATAAATAGATGAACCATTTTCCCAATTTGGGCATCCAGATTTTGAGTTTCATTTCTATTGCCTCATTTCTAATTCAGATAGCTTGTCTGAAACTCCTGTAATAGCCTAGCTTTTATTTGTAATTGAGAGCTATGAGATAGTTCTGTAATTCAAAAGAGAATTGTATTCAAGACTACAAATCCGAGAGTTGTTTAAGCTGTGCTCTATAATTGTAATGGTGAATTTGAAAAGGTTGCTATGAACCGTACGTTCTCAATTGGATTCGTGTTGAGGGCTCCCTGTGATCTCCTTATTGCACTAGACTCCTTTAGATTTACTGTTTTTTAAGAAATTTCCCTTAATTCATTATCCCTGTGAGAATTTGTGTTTGTAACCTAATCTCTCACAACATTTGTAGTGGTGTTTCTCGTTATGAATTAAGGGTTCAGATTAAAGACTATTGGATAGTTTGTGTCCATTGAAGTGGACAGACCATAACCATAAGTTTAACTCTAACCCTTGAGTTAGATTACTTTCTCTTGCATCTGTGCTTGTAGCCAGATGAAGATTGGATCACATCTCCTTTGATCTACATTTATTCTCATTTTGCATCAAGGACCAAATCAAAGTTAGATATTATTTCTCCATTCTTATTAATTTACATCAAAATCTCCCCAACTCAGATCTGGATCACTTAGTTTTAATTTTACTTTTATCATTTAGTTAATGTGACAAATTCAACCTCCCATCTTATTTGCTCTATAGATAGGATCAGAGGCCAGATCTGGTAGCTCAGATCTGGAGGTTTATCTTACGTTTTAAATAAATTCCCTGTGGACGATCTTTTACTCACTTACATTTAAAACTTGCTACAATTGGCCCTAATCTTGCAGGCTAATTAACTTCTCTCTGTGTTGATATTTCCTTATTCGTTTTAATTTTACAAATTCAGTAGCATTCATCATTTACAAATCTATTTTCAAAACACAAATCATGCACACTTAGATTCAACAACGCACGCCGATCCAAGAGGGAAGTTTAGGCCAAATTGGGAAGGACCCTATGTCGTCCGAGAGGTTTTGCCAGGATACGCCGTTCGCCTCGCCACCATGGACGGAGACCACTTTCCTGATCCCATCAACGCTGGATACCTCCATAAGTTCTACTCATAGGTCTTGAGATAAGGTAAGTTTTGATAAAAGTAGATGCGTGACCGCTTAAGGACCCCATAAAAGAGGCCATCATTTCAAAATCAATTAGCCCAAAAGAAATATTCCCTGAAAACCTTCACCCTTTTTTGCTACACACGTCTGGCCAATAACCATTTCTTTCATATATCCCACCCAAAATTCCAAGAAAAAAGAGAAAAGAGAAAAGAGGAAAAATCCAAACCAAAAAAGAGAAAGAAGAAGAAGAAAGCAAAACCCCCCAAAAAAAGAGGGGGACCATGAAAAAAGAAATGACTAGGGCATAAAAAGCCTTTGGAAAGAAAGAGGAGTCCCCGAATCTAGAATTTACTCAAAACTCATATCCAAATCCCCAGAAAATCCCAACCCGTTTGAACCCCGGCCACATTACAACCCGAAAAAAAAACCCTCTTTGAGGTCCCCAAGCGGTCATAGCATCTACTGCATCAAAACAAGCTGAGTTAACAAACCACACTGAACTCCATTCAGCCGGCTATGACGGAATCGACGTCCATGTCGTGGCCTTCTGGTTCTAAAAAAAAAAGAAGAAAAAAAAAAAAAGAGAAAATTAATTTGGGTTCAAAGCAAGATGGACGTGGTGAAAACCCGCAAGGGCACCATGGGTAAAAACAGCGAACTCACGCGGACCAGGTAAAAACCTGAAAGGGCACCTGGGGTAAGAAAGCGAACCCATGGACGTAGTGAAAACCCAAAAGGGCGCTACGGGTAAAAACAGGGATGACGGGCATGGCGAAAACCCGTCTTGGGCGCTATGAGCAAAAATGTCAAGAAGAGAGAGATCAGGAGAAGACCTGTTCTGTCCCGCCCATTTCAGTTTTAACCCCTTGAGCCCCTTTCCCCCCTTTGATGGACCACTCATGTGAAAATTGGATCAGATCCCGATCAAGTATGTCATCTCTACCGCAGCGTCTGATGCATGACCAAAGGGAAAGACAGAAGAGTAGACCAATCCCTGGGAAGCTGACCTTCCCACATTTAAAGGAAAAACCTGTATCTCATGAACAGGGTTTGACCATGCTAAAAAAAGACCCACTGGTTTGGCCTTGTAATTACCGACATCGCAAAAAGATCCCAAATTTTCAAAAAAGATAATAGAATTTTCTTTTCCATAAAAAGCCCCACACTATGGAGGAGAAATTTTTTAAAAAAGATAATAGATTTTCCTTTCCCATAAAAAGTCCCACATTGTGGAGGAGAAAAATTTCAAAAAAGATAATAGATTTTCCTTTCCCATAAAAAGCCCCACACTGTAGAGGAGAAAAATTTCAAAAAAGATAATAGATTTCCCTTTCCCATAAAAACCTCACACTGTGGGGGAGAAGATTTCAAAAAGATGATAGACTTTCTTTTTCCATGAAAAGCCTTACGTTGCGAGACATATGAAAGAAAAAGTCAAAAAACAAAAAAAATATATGTATGTATAGATTTCATTCCATTTCTTACAGTATTACGTGCGGAGTGTCACGTCTCAAAAAGATAACGACATGACACACTTTCTATTTTTCTGCCTTATTTAAAAGTAAAAACTAAAAAAAAAAAAATATATATATATATATATATATATATATATATATATATATAATAAAAACAACAAAAAAAGAAAATAACCCAAAAAGAGATCTCTGTTATGGGGCATCGGCCCCCTTCTATGTATATGATCTATGGTATGTACAGGAACAGGTCAGGGGCAGGAACCGCGCTTTAAAGCACTGATCTCTGTGACGAGAGAGTCCTCACGGGCATTCCGATCAGACAACCACCTACCATGAAGACTCTTCTGCCGTCTCCGCGAAGCGTCAATCATCTTCACGAGATTCGTCAGCCCAAGTGTGCCATAAATGTGTGCATTATGAATCAAAAATTAAAGAATTAAAGAATGCTAGGTTATATGGATGTTAACTTATGAAAGGGATATCAGCACATTGGGGCTAACACTGGCCTGCAAGATCAGGGCCAATTGTAGCAAGTTTTAAAAGTAAGTATTTCAAGATCGTCCACAGAGAAGTTTGTCTAAACTGAGAGATAAACCTCCAGATCTGTGCTACCAGATCTGGCTCTATAATTATCTAAAAACAAGAATAGATAAAAGAGAGTGTTGGATTGTGTCACATTTAACTATAAGCAAATAAAGAAAAGAACTAACTACATGATACAGATCCGAGTTGGGGAGATGTTTAAAATAAGACAAATGCAGAAATAATAGCTTCATGTACTTTAGCCTCAATTTTAATGGAGAATCAGAGTTCAACAGAAAGTGATTCAATCTTCATCCTGCTACCAAAGACAGATGTAAGAGAAATAAATCCAATTAAGGAATAGGTTTAGACTTATGGTTGTGATCTCCCACTTAAATGGTCACAGATCTCATGCCTAGTGTGGCCTATTCTTTAGTTCGTAATACGAACATCATCAGAATGCTGCTAGAATTAGGTTACCAACGCTAATTCGCATGGGTGATGAATTAAGGAAGTTGCATGCGGATGAGTGAATCTAAAGAAGTCTAATGCACTAAGGTGAACATTCGTAACCCTCGACATGACTCCAATGGAGAAGACACAAATTACAAAGAACCTTTTAAAATCCAAAATTACAATTACAGAAAGCACGGCTTAGAGAGCCCTCGACTTACCAGCTTCTCAGAGAGCCCTCGACTTACGCCTTGAATCCAACTTGAAGTACAAATCACTCACAATGGCTCTCAAAGCTAAACTACAAGATGGGATTACAGGGGGTTCAGATAAGCTATCTGACCCGAATGAGGGAAACAGACATGATAACTCTAAAATCTGGATACCCAAATTGGGCAAATGGTTCTATTTATAGTTTTCCCTAAGTCCACCAGATGTGTATCAACCAATCGAATTGGATAGATCTCAGATCAACCAATAGGAGTCGAGCACAAGGATCCAGATCTATTTTGGCCAATCGTAATCGCTTGATCCGTTCACCAATCGTGAAAAAGGCATCAATTTGTATGCATTTGAAAGTTTGCTAGAGTTTCTAGAAGTTCCCGCCAAGTTATTCCCTCTTAGGTGCTCACGTGGGTGGAATATTCCTTCACTTTATGCTTAGAATCTTCCGAATGTCTCCGGCTTTTCAATGCATTGGGGCGTGCAATTAGACATCAATTGCCCTTGTTAAAGCCGCGAATCTCCGTAATACCTTTTCGCAGAGTTCAGGGGCCTTTTCAGAAAGTTCAATGACTTCAAGCTCGCTCGCAAAGTTCAATCTTCTTTTCGAGGAGTGTTTTCTTCTTTCGCAAAGTTCAAGGTTCTTTTAATAGTAGAAGTTCTTGCGAATTGAACTCTAGGCTCCCATTCTTCTTTGAATAGTAGAAGTTCTTTGCTAATTGAACTCTAGGCTCCCATTCTTCTTTGCTAATAGTAGAAGTTCTTTGCGAATTGAACTCTAGGCTCCCATTCTTCTTGCAAATGGCTCTCTCTTGCTTCTGTGTCTTTGTTCGCTTCTTTAGACCCTCTTTAGCCATTCCGAGGTTTTTCACTCCTTCTTTAAACTTGACATGAGTCACTTTTTGATCTTTTGGGATGCTTTTCGATTTGGACTGTCTGATTGGTTAGTCAGAAATGCACACTAAAGCACTTATTTAGTCTTCTCAAGGGTCTTTCAAGGCTCATGTTTAGGTGAAAATGGTATTTTCACTACTTAACACACCCCCAAACCTAAGCTTTGCTAGTCCACGAGCAAAGAAACGTAAAAGCAAAATAAAGAGCCACTTTTGTAGGAAGGTGCATTTAGCATATGCAACAAGCCTTTTAAACCCCTAGGTGATCCCTAGAGGAGGAGTGAAGTCTCCGAGGGTTTTCAAAGAAGGTACCCACAAACTTCTCCATGGGATAGTTGGCATTAGTGCATGTCATCCCATGAGCAATCAAAGATCAAAATTAGTTACTCTTGAATCAATGTTTAAACAGAAATTTAGGTTTATTGTTTGCAAGGGATTTCAACATTTATAAACCTTATGAATGTTTCACTCTTTCCAACTGTGAGCAGCCATAGAAATCATGCAAATGTGTCATAGAGTTCATCATTTGAATAAAAATTAGGTTATAAGTCATACTTAATGTGCTCAAGTTCCAACCCAAACACTTACCAGGGTGTACTCTCATCAAGATTTTTGTTGAAGGGTTCATTTTCACTCAAGCTCAAGAGCAGTTACATCTCCCAAATGGATTTGTAAGCATGAGCATAGGCATGATTCTCAGTGGCATCCTTGACATCTCCTCACCATAGATTGGGAAGCGCTTATCTCCACATGACAGTTCACTCAACTTTGGATCACAAGGACTTTTACGCTGGGTTTGTTGTATGGCTCGTGGAGTGAGGTTTCAGGGATAGGAAGGTTGAACAGGTGTTTGGATTTTTGAGAAGTCAGGAATTGAAGGAGGTGGTTCATGACTCCATCTTCTTGAGTTTAGCTTCTTTTGAGATTCTCGTGTTCAAAGTGCTCAGTTCTTCTTCCTTTGATCTTGAATTTTCAACATAAAGTTCCCCTTTTTGCCCTTTTTTTTGCTTGCTTCTTTTTCACATTGTTTTTCTTTTACTTTCTCAGTCACCATACTGCCCATTTTTGAGGTATTTCTTCTTCATTTATTTTGATATTTGCCCAGAAATGTTCCATCTTTACTTCTTTCTCCTTTAACTCCTGAATTCTCAAGGTGAGGGAAGGCTGAATTGGTTCCATTGGTTCAGGTGCAAGAAAAATGGGTGTTTTGATGAAGCATTGTAGGATTTATAGCTCAATTGGGGTACAAACAAGGCGATCTTTCTTGGTTGGTTCATTAAGCTCAAGTCAGTCCAAAGAAGGCCTTGATCTTTTCCTCGATTTCATGAATGTTGCTTGTTTTGATTTGGAGTTTCCTAATTTCTAGTGGATCTAATGCTTGACCTTCCTTTGAATCGAGAAAAGGGTTGCCTCGGTCACTCTTCAACGAGATGTAAAACATATAGGCTCAATTCTCACCTTTGGTTATGGTTTTTCCTTGAGCTTTTAAGTATATCTTTACCTTTTCTCTTCCTGTGGACTTGCTATGTGCTAATACAAGTGTATTTTCCTGGTGTTAACATCATGGAAATGTGGAATATTGTAGGGTTTAGAATGTCTAAATTCTTGCAAAGAAAATTTTAAAATTTCCACATTGTCATGATTCTTAAGTAAATTGATTCATTTCCTGATTACTTTGGTGATTGTGATGCCCTTATGCTAATTATCCCATAAAGGGACACATTTGCCATACCCCCAAACCTAAGATGAACATTGTCCTCAATGTTCTAGACAAGGAGAGACTAGGGGCAGCAGGGTAAAAGAAGAAAGAAAAACTAAGAACAGAAAAAATCTAAACTATATGCAGCAGAAAATGTAAAACTGAAGATATGAGCAAGGAAATGCAAAACATGATATACAAATGCAAGAAAAATCAACAAACCAACGCTAGAACTGCTAAATAAAATCTAACAAATAGAAGGATTACTATGCAAATGAAAGGAAACTAATGCTAATAACTGAGAAATAGTAAAAGCAAGGTAAGGGACTGAATACAAAGTTAAAAAAAAGAAAAAGAAAAGTGTTGATACAAAAACTGAATTTGTGAATGCAAAATAGGAAAACAAAGTTATAAACTAACTATACTCACAGAAAAATGACGAAAATCAGTAAAACGAGGACACATTAACCTAAGAAAGAAAAAAAATCAGCGATCTAAAAACAGAATTTGAAACTAAAATTCCTAAAACAGAAAATCTAATGCCAAAAGTGTCTTTCGAAAGGTAAAAAAAATCTTGAGAAAGTGTAGTTCGCAAAGAACTGAGCTTCAGTATGTCTATTCGAAATGGATTTGGCTCCAGAAAGATCTTTTCGCAAAGGACTTCTCCCCAGATTTTCTATTCGAAAAGGAAATTTTAACTATTCGAACAGAACATGGTTCTTTCAGTAGTTCATTCTGACTCGAATCAATTGAATAGAACTTTGGACTTTCAAAAGTACTTTTACTTTGCGATTTGAACTTTGAAGTGTATTACAAGAAAAATAGATGTAAGCTTAAAGAAAAAATCGGAAAAACAATGTTGTACAAACATATTATACACTTTTCTACCATCGATTTTTGGAGATTCATGATGATAGGTGGGCGCAAGGGCTCCTGGTGTTTTCAATGCATGGTTTGAGCCTCGACCATTTACCTTGAGTATTCTTCCATCCTTGGGATCTGAAATATCCACTGACTCACGAGGGGAGGCCTTGATGAGATGTATGGCCCTTCCCATACGGATCTCAATTTGCCAGGAAAGAATTTAAGTTTAGAGTTGAATAACCATACCTTGGACCCGATGAACTCTTTTCTCATGAGGCTCCTATCATGGAATGATTTAACCTTTTCTTTGTACAACTGGAGCTAGTGTAGGCATCCATCCTCAGTTCTTCGATTCGGTGAGTTGAAGCTTCTGTGGTTACCAACAGATTAGATCCATATTAAAAGTTTTGATTGCCCACAAGGCCTTATATTCTAATTCTCTGGTAGATGGCATGCCTTGCCATAAACCATGCGAAAGGGACATCCCTATAGGAGTCTTGTAGGCGATTCAGATGCCCACAAAGCATCATTAAGCTTAAAGGACCTCCTTTCCCTTCTTCACAGCTTTTTCCAAAATGTGTTTGATCTCTATTTGAAATCTCCACCGCCCAGGTTTGTGGATGATAGGGAGTGGCTACTGTGAGTGACATGAGTACTTTTTAATAGAGAGTCAAACCGCCTGCTGCTGTAAAAGTGTTTTCCCCATCACTAATGATGGCTCTGAATTCAAATCTGGAAAAATGTGGTCTTTGAGGAATCTTAAAACCACTTTGTGATCATTGGATTTGGTAGCTATGGCCTCAATCCACTTGGAGACATAATCCACTACCAAGATGAAATTGTTTCCACTAGAAGGGAAAGGGCCCATAAAATCTATGCCCCAAACATCAAACAACTCAACTACGAGATTGGTGCGGGGCATTGAGTTTCTTTTGGAAATCTTGCTTGATTTTGGCGATTCACGGCAAGATTCTGATCTTGTAAGGCATCTTTAAAGATTGTGGGCCAATAGAAACCACACAGAATTTTGCATGTTTATTGTTAATGAAATGGCCTCCACAGCTTTTCATGACACATTGACAATATGCCAGGAATTCATGGTCCGGGGACACACTTTACGATCACTTGGTACGCACAATTCTTGAATAGATAAGGATCTTCCCAAATGAAATGTTTAACTTGTGAGAAGAAAAGATCTTTATCCATTCTATTCCAATGTTGAGGAATCATCCAATAGCCAAGAAGTTGACTATGTTTGCAAACCAAGGATCGTGGGTATTGATGGCAAAAGTTGCTCATCGTGAAATGATTCATTAATGGGTAAGCTATCATCCTCGTATTGAGAATTCGGATAAGTGATCAACCACCACATTCTCCACTCCTTTCTTATCCTTAATCGAGATCAAACTCACGTAATAGGAGGATCCACCGATTAACTGGGCTTGGTATCCTTCTTAGAGAAGGTACTTCAGGCGAGTGGTCGATAAACACCACAATTTGTGAACCTAAAACATAAGGCTGAATTTTCCAATGCAAACACAATGGCCAAAGAACTCTTTCTCGCTTGTTGTGTAATTGAGCTGGGCATCTATCATGGATCTCGGCATAAGCTATGACATGGGGAAGCTTATCCTTTCTCCGCCTAGGACAGCTCCTAGGGCATAGTCCGATGCATCACACATCACCAAAGGGCACCGAATAGTCGGGACTGCAAGATGGGGCTGAAATCAGACATTTCTTAAGGACCTCAAAGGTGTCATGCATTCATTAGTAAACACAAAAGGAACATCTTGACACGATGAAATGAGTGGCTTGGAAATTTCTTTGAAATCTTTGATGAACCTCCTATAAAATCCTGCATGCCCTAAGAAACTTGATTTGCTTAATGATTACGGAAGGAGGCAAATGTGCAATTAGATCAATTTTGCTTGGTCCACCTCTATGCCTTTATGGGAGACCACATGTCCTAGGACAATGCCTTGGTGACCATAAAATGACTCTTTCGACTTAGAACCAAATTGGTTTCTTCACATCTTTGCAACACCAACTTGAGGTGGTGTAAGCATTGGGAAAAGCTGTCTCCATAAATTGAAAAGTCATCCATGAAGATCTCCATGAATTGATCAATCATGTCGAAAAGATGGCATACATGCATCTTTGAAAAGTAGCAGGGCATTGCAAAGACCAAAGGGCATCCTCCTATAGGCAAAAGTGCCAAAGGCGGTGAAGGTGGTCTTTTCTTGGTCCTGTGGTACAGGGATCTGGTTGTAACCAGTACCCATCAAGGAAGCGATAGTAAGCTTTGCACGCAAGCTTATCAAGGATTTGGTCAATGAAGGAGGAAATGGTCTTTCCTTGTCATGGTATTTAATTTTACGTAGTCTGCGGACCTCCATCCAGATTGTTTGTCGGTGGACATAAGTTTACTGATTCAATTTGCTAGGATGATGCCAGATTTCTTAGGCACCACTGTGTGGGTGCTACCCAAGCAGAATCTGAAATGGGGTAAATGACCCAAACATCTAGCGACTTGACAACTTCCTTCATTACCACTTCTTGCATGTGAGGATTCAACCTTCTTTGCATTTCTCTAGAAGGCTTGGCATCCTCTTCCGTGGATCTTATGCATGCATCTGGTTGGGTTTATTCCTCCTAAATCAGCAATGGTCCGACCAATTGCTTTCTTGTCTGTTTAGAACTACCAATGACTCCTCTTCTTGCTCCTTTGTAAGGGAGGAAGAAATAATCATGTAGTGTTTGATGATCTCCCAAAACACATATTTCAGATTTTTGGGGAGTTGAGTTCCAATTGTGGGTGAGAAAGAGGCAGCAAAAGGTACCTTGGTAACTTGTGGAAGAGGGAGAGGAGCAGTCTCCAAGAGAGAGAACTTGATGATCTGCAGAGTGCCTTGCACAAAGGCAGACTCTGCTGAATTTGATCTCCCTTTTCCTTCTTTCTCGGATCCCTAATCATTTTAAATTGTGGTGGAGTCTTTACCTTGCGAAATGTTTGTAAAGACTCCTCCACCACTCATCAATGATGTCAACATGGAAACATTCCTCGAGAATTGAGGTTGAGTATGACATTATACATATTCAATTTAACTTTCATATTTCCAAAAGACACCTCCATGATGCTGCACTGCATTGAATGCATGCATTAGTGTAGCTGTGAATGGTCTTCCCGAATGACAGGGATGGCGTGGTACTTTTGGTTGGTTCCATGTCCAACACCAAAAGTCAGGTAGAAAACTTGTCTACTCCTACCAAAACATCTTCAATCAACCCCATAGGTTTCCTTTCGGATCTGTCATCATTTGTAACACCACTTGAGTGGGTTTCAATTCTCCCAAACCTAGCTTCTCATAGGCGAATAGGAAGCGAGTTGACACTAGCACCAGATCTAGCAAGGCTTTCTCAATGGTGTGCTCCCCAATGATATTGTGGGGATTCCAGTGGTCTTGCATCTTAGGTGGTGTTGCAATTGATAGCACTTGGTTGATTTTCTCCACAAAAAAGGCCTTCTTGGATAAATGTATCCTAGATTGCCTTTTGTGGGTGCACACCTCTTTGAGAAATTTTGCATAGCGAGGACTGTTTGATTGCATCAAGCGGTAGATTAATTTTAACTTGCTTGAATGTCTCCATCATTTCCTCAATTTTTTGTTTCCTTTGTCAAAGGAGAAACTGACTTCATTGCATGGGGAAATGGGAGGTGAGGAACAAATTTCTCCTCCTCATCTTTTCAACAATTTTGTTATTTTTCCATTTTTCATTTTTTTGAATTTTCGATGTAAATCATGACCATATTGCTATCCAAATTGTTGTTCTGCACTTGTTCTTCATCTTTTTCCTCTTCACTACCTGTATTTGTTTATTATTCTTCCACTTCTCAAAGTAGTCATGCTTTGATTTCCTCATGGCCATTTGAGGATTCTCCAACCATGAACTGTCCCTTAGGATTGTTCACAGTTGGTCGGGTAGTTTACCCTCTTCTCTCTTAGCCAATGAATTTGAGAGTTGGCCCAGAGTTTCTTCAATTTTTGTATGCTCGATTGTGAAGGTTCACGATCGAGAAGTTCAAGATTTTGAAGTGAACTCAAGACACCGCTTCTTCAAAGGTCGAGGATCTAGGAGGGCAGGGCTGGTGCTAACTTTGCATGGCTTGTTGTTGGTTAGTTGAAAATTTGATTTATTATAAAATGATATGGTGAAAGGTGTTTGAAAGGTAATTGATTTTTGGGTTTCTGCTTGCTGGGCTGTAATTTCGATTCCACCGAGATTAGGATGAGATCTCCATGGGTAGTCATTCGATTGCATCTGTCCATAAGACTGAAATTTGCATGAGCTTGTTCCATCATGAGTTCGGAAATTGTGATGCGAAGGACATTGATCAATGGAATGAGTGGGGACCGCATATCGACATGCCTCCTCTACTCTTGACCCATTTGGAGCTTTAAATGAGTCCATCACCTATCAAATTTTGTGGTCAAATTATCCACTTTCCTTTCAGACTCATTGACTTCATAAACTTTCCTCTTGTGAATTGGGGATTATTCATCCTAATGGATTCTCGGTGTCCCTTGGCGAGATTCTGGGTTGAATTTTCTCCAATCACCTCAAAGAGGTCCCAAACCTCTTCAATATTTTTCTGCAAGTAGGTACCTCCACAAGAGGCATCCACCATGTTCTTGCCCTTCCGATCGGTTCCTTGATAGAAGCTTTGAACCAGGTGCCATTTAGGAATTTGATGGTGAGGCATTTAACAGTTCTTTAAACCTTTCCCATGCTTCATGGAAAGTTTCATTGAGTTTTGGGAGAAAGAGATGATGCTTTGTCTCCTGGTTTTAGTCATTGGGAAATATTTTGACAAAATTGACATTGCAAATCATTCCATGATGTGATGTTGTTTGGTGTTAACATAGATAACCATGCTCTAGCTTTGTCCTTTAATGAAAAGGAAAGAGCCTAAGCTTGGTTGCCTGGACCCATCCGGCTATGTTAAATGTTGTGCATAAAGCCGTAAATTCATCAATGTGTTTGTAAGGGTCTTCCTTACTCAATCTATGGAATGAAGGCAACATTTGGATGGTGGAGGACTTAATTTCATAATTTCCCTCCGTGGGAAATTGAATGCAAAATGGGGAATTATAAGCACCGAGGGCAAAGTAGTCTCTTAACAATCTGTTCTTCACCCATTTCGCAGATATGTACATGATGTATGTCGGTTTCTTAGGAGTCTTTCAACTTCACGAATTTAATCGGAGAATCTCAGATTGAGGGTTCTCTGCCAAACATACAACTTCAGAGAGAGTTTGGTGCAAAGAAACTGTCTATTTAAGAACTTTCCTTTCTTTTACATACAGACATTTATAAAAATAACAACAAAATTAATAAATGATGATAAATAAATGAAAATAAATGAAAACTCAAAGCACGCCCAAATTTGACAAAAAGACAAAAGAGTGGCAAGCAGATTTATTCAAATAACTAGAAGGCAAAGAATAAAAACTGGAAAAATAAAAAATAAAAATTACTGCGTAAAAAGCATGTTTTCTATACAAAAGCTCAGAGACATTTAATCAAGCACTTGGAATGCAAAGTGCAGGTTTAAAGCATAAATTAAAATAAAATCAAATCTACAAAATAGAAAAACTTAGGTCTATCTTATTTTAGAAAAAACTTGGCGTCGCTCCAAGTGTGCCATAAATGTGTGCATTATGAATCAAAAATTAAAGAATTAAAGAATGCTAGGTTATATGGATGTTAACTTATGAAAGGGATATCAGCACATTGGGGCTAACACTGCAAGATCAGGGCCAATTGTAGCAAGTTTTAAAAGTAAGTATTTCAAGATCGTCCCACGAGAGAAGTTTGTCTAAGCGAGAGATAAACCTCCAGATCTGCTTTGCCGGATCTCTCTATAATTATCTAAAAACAAGAATAGATAAAAGAGAGTGTTGGATTGTGTCACATTTAACTATAAGCAAATAAAGAAAACAACTAACTACATGATCCAGATCCGAGTTGGGGAGATGTTTAAAATAAGACAAATGCAGAAATAATAGCTTCATGTACTTTAGCCTCAATTTTAATGGAGAATCAGAGTTCAACAGAAAGCAGATTCAATCTTCATCCGCTACCAAAGATGTATGTAAGAGAAATAAACCAATTAAGGAATAGGTTTAGACTTATGGTCGTGATCCGCCCACTTAAATGGTCACAGATCATCCATAGTCAGGGCCTATTCTTTAGTTCGTAACATGAACATCATCAGAATGCCGCTAGAATTAGGTTACCAACGCTTAATTCGCATTGTGGGTGATGAATTAAGGAAGTTGTATGCTGGATGAGTGAATCTAAAGAAGTCTAATGCACTAAGGTGAACATTCGTAACCTCGACATGACTCCAATGGAGAAGACACAAATTACAAGAACCTTTTAAAATCCAAAATTACAATTACAGAAAGCACGGCTTTAGAGAGCCCTCGACTTACCGAGCTTCTCAGAGAGCCCTCGATTTCATACAGCCTTGAATCGAACTTGAAGTACAAATCACTCACAATGGCTCTCAAAGGTAAACTACAAGAAGGATTACAGGGGTCTGGGATAAGCTATCCGACCGAATGAGGGAAACAGAGAGATGAAAACTCTAAAACTGGATACCCAAATTGGGCAAATGGTTCGCCTATTTATAGTTTTCCAGATGTGTATCAACCAATCGTAATTGGATAGATCTCAGATCAACCAATAGGAGTCGAGCACAAGGATCCAGATCTATTTTGGCCAATCGTAATCGCTTGATCCGTTCACCAATCGGTGAAAAAGGCATCAATTTGCATGCATTTTGAAAGTTTGCTAGAGTTTCTAGAAGTTCCCGCCAAGTTATTCCCTCTCTAGGTGCTCACGTGGGGTGGAATATTCCTTCACTTTATGCTTAGAATCTTTCAGAATGTCTCTGGGCTTTTCAATGCATTGGGGCGTAAAGCAGACATCAATTGCCCTTGTTAAAGTCGAATCTCCGTAATACCTTTTCGCAGAGTTCAGGGCCTTTTCAGAAAGTTCAATGACTTCAAGCTCGCTCGAAAGTTCAATCTTCTTTTCGAGGAGTGTTATCTTCTTTTCGCAAAGTTCAAGGTTCTTTGCGAATAGTAGAAGTTCTTTGCGAATTGAACTCTAGGCTCCCATTCTTCTTTGCGAATAGTAGAAGTTCTTTGCGAATTGAACTCTAGGCTCCCATTCTTCTTTGCGAATAGTAGAAGTTCTTTGCGAATTGAACTCTAGGCTCCCATTCTTCTTTGCAAATGGCTCTCTCTCTTGCTTCAGGTCTTTGTCTACTCTTTTAGACCCTCTTTAGCCATTGCTGAGGCTGTTTCTTCACTCCTTCTTTAAACTTGACATGAGCTGTCAGCTTTTTGATCTTTTTGGGATGCTTTTCGGATTTGGACCTGTCTGATTGGTTAGCTGTAAAATGCACACTAAAGCACTTATTTAGTCTTCTCAAGGGTCTTTCAAGGCTCATGTTTAGGGGTGAAAAATGGTATTTTTCACTACTTAACACCCAGTCAATCGAAGAACCTCACTCTCAGCCGTAGCAGCTCTCACCTTTGCAATCTCAGCTCTGGCCCTTTTTATGCCCCATATCAAGGCTCGACCCCTCTTAGAAGCCCACGTATCATCGGGCAAAGGTGCACGCATCCCCAAATGACCATTTGAGTTCCCTTCGATTGGCCCAAAGGGACCGTGCTATAATAAACGGATCTAGGTCCATAGGCGCCCACCTATTGCGCCCACAAAATCAAACAAAAAAAAGAAAAAGAAGACGAAAAAAGAAGAAAGAAAATGTTGAAAGTGACACTAGTTCTGAAAGGAGCGCTGTAATGACCATTTGTGCCACTCCGAGAATTGTGTTAAATCAATTCGGAATGATCAGGGTCCACCCGAACGTTCTCGAGCCGCGTCTTACACAAGGACACCCCATACCTGATCCGGCAGGCAAATGAATTTCATTCATCACCGGTCACTCCTGGGAGCATACACTTAGCCCCAGATCTCCCCCAGCAGAAGTCAAGGCCTGATCCGACAGGCAAACCAAGAACCCATCACCGGAATGCACACGTCCCTAAGGTATATCAACATGGCAAGTTGATTCGCCTAAGGATACGTGTAGAAATAAAGGCAATTTGAGCATGCCCAGAGTCTCAACCTGACATGAAAAAAAAAAGAAAAAAAAGAGAAAAAAAAAGAGAAAAAAAAAAGAGAAAAAAGAAAAAAAAAGGAGAAGAAATAACAACCTGTTGCTGCTTAGTAAAAATCCTAAGTGGGTCGACCCCACCTTCCAAGCATTCGCTCTGGTCATCCCCCTTCGGATCTATGTTGACCAAGAGTGCCCCCGACTTCAGACCATTCAAAAAGTCTATTGTCCGTTGAAACTGACCCGTCAAAAATGAAATTACCACCAACCAAACTATGTGCAAACATACAGATCGAAGGGCTCATTCCCTTTTATTTCATTTTACATAGGCTTAAAACCTGTATAGGCACGGTGTCCCTGTTGAATATACGCACTTGCGTCTGGGTATCTACAGGATGGTCGTTTGTCCTCGTAAATTGTGCCTTAGGGTCGAGGCTTTCGTTCGTGCCTATTTGCTGCTTATCAACCCTGATGGGTGTCTGTCTGTGCATAGTTAGTAAGATGTGATTTCATTAGGGACGGAGGCTAGAATTGGCCATCTCTTTTGAGGGATGTTTGGTTCTAGCCCGATCTTTTTTAGCTTTGTCTCGAGTTAAAGCATTCCAGTTCATGTGAATCAGGAGCACCTCGCCACCAGAAAGAGCACATCCCCAAGGTGCACCTATCCCTGGCAGAGCGCACGCATTCTTAAAGCGTATCAATTAACATTTGATCCACTTAAAGAGTTGTGCAAGAATAAAGTTGTCAGAGGTCCTTGAGCTTTGCTTAGAGGCCTCGAAATAAAAGAAAATTAATAAAATGACACAAAAAAATTACTCGGAAAATGGGCATGCATTCCCAAGAAGTGTTGCGACATCAATATTCGCTCCACTCGGGTAAATCGTGCTAAAGTAACCTCGAGGTTGATGGGTTCGCCCAAAGACTCCGAGCCTTACCTAGGTAAGGGTACCCGTGCCCAATCCAATGGAGCTGTCAATACCCCATGGGATTGGACACATTGATTAGACCTTCGCTTTGTGTGCTTCGCATCAATTCTGAAGCATAGATCGATCACCCCGTTTTATGGAGCTGTCTGGTTTAGATTAATACTCAACACCACCAATCTATAATTTCCCTCAGGAAGTGGACGATATCCCGGCTAGCGAGCTTACACTTTTTGTGATCATCGCAGTTATGCCCAGTAATGTTGCAATGCGCTTGGGGACTGTTAGCTTTGAGGTACGGACGATATCCCAAAATGAGAGGGCTTACGTACACTCGTCATCACCATGAATGTTTGAGAATTGAGTTAAACCATGCGGACCCATCAAATGTGCCTTGGACCTCTTCGGATGTCTCTTGTCTTTGGCATCCGATCATTAGTGATCGAATACTAAAGAGGGGCATCTGTAGACACCCAAATTCGGCCCAAGGCCCGATCAATCTGTACTTCGAGAGAGATGTACCCCTGTGCTTTCGATGGCACCCTTGAGCCGTTGGAAATCTACTCAGACCTTTAGGAATCACCCTGAACCCTTTAGAACCATTTCCCAACCCTTAGCGATCGCCCCTAAACCCTAGAATCCCTTCCCAGACCTAACTTAAACCCTTCCGAGCAGTTGATGGGAGGAGAGCTACAAAACTTTATACAGACCATTACCAAGGATAAGCCTTATACCATTGGAAAGAGGACATATCTAGCTTCCCAACAAGCTAAAAATCACCCAATTTGGAGCTACGGTTCAAAAGTTATCGCCGATTGAAGTTTCACATAAAATCACAACTTTTACTCAGGCGTGTATATTACATACACCCAGCCAATTTGGCCCCAGATTAGTCAGGCATATATATTATATACGCCTGCCTTTTTTGGGGGAAATTTGGCCGGGCATATATAATATATACGCCCAGCATAGGTGGGACCCACCACGGGCTTCATCTTTCCAAAGCTCCCCTGTTTTTGGTGAAATTCATTGTTCCTAAACTGATATATATAATATACACCCAAACTTAGCTCTGATGCTTGTCATCAATTGCTCGAATGCTTGCTCAATTTCCTTCATCTAGTTTGACCCTTTGACCATCCCCTTTGTTGGGGTGGGTGTCCCCTTTGAGCTTATTGGCAACCCTTAAGTCACCCATGGTCTCACCCCATCATCTGCCATTAAAATCAGTTTCCCAAAACCCTAGGACTTTGAAAACCTAGAAAACCTTAGATGGGGGATTACCTAATTGCTAAACCAATTAGCTCTTAAGTAATCCCTTAACTCATCCCTTCTCTATAAATAGAGAGGTCCCCCTCTTCCCAAAGGGTTGAAAATTTGGTTGAAAGGTTAGAGAGTGCTTAAGAGAAAACCCTAGTGAGAAAAAATGCCAATATTTTTCCAGAATTCCAGCATGCATATTCCATCTATTTCAGCCCATTTCCACCATTAGATCACTCCCTTTAGCTAAAGCCTAGCCTTTAGCCTCACCCTACACTTCCTATTTTACCGAATCCTAGTGTTAGAATCCATTTCCATACCGTTTAAGCCATCGGAAGCACGCCAAAGCGAAGATCTTCCATGGTGCAACAAGGGCCCGTGAGCTCCGGCTCACCCCTCTCTTCCTCTACCTTCTTGGTGTCTCCTCCGTCCAAGGATTTAAGCCGTTACACCGCCGAAATTTCGGTTGAGCTCAAAGCTTGATAGGACCGTATTGCCTTCGGGCAAGGGGAAACTCCACCCTTTTATTTTCATTTTTGGCCATAGATAGAGACCGCTACATGCAGGTTGATCGGGTGCCTAAACCCTTCCCGATCGATAACCGAAGCCCCTACCCTAGAGCCTTTGGCAAAGACAGGTAAATCAGAGTCATATTTAGCACTTCGGTGCTCAAAATATCGATTTGAAGGTTTCCCGGGTCACCAAAAGCTTCGAGTGGCGACTCTATATTTTCATCAAAGGCGAGCGCATTGCCGCGACAGGTTCGAGAGGATTCATGGTCGCACAGAACCTATCGAATGGTTTCTTGAACCTATCAAGAAGAGAATGCTGGAACAGAACCTATCGAAGGGTGATTGAGCCTTTCGATAAGACTGAAAGCAAACCTATCGAAATGGCGGAATGAAGAACGGAACCTGTCAAAATGATTTTCCAACTTGTCGAAGAGCTTTTCCAACTTGTCGAATACTCCAAACCAAGGACTAAGAAAGTTGGAACTCCAAGCGAAGATTCATCCTATCAAAACCTATCGAACGGATCTGAGAACCTAGCGAAAGGACCAAAATGATTGATTCCAACCTGTTGAAAGCTTCCAAAACCTGTCAAAATCGTGTGCAGAACTTCTCAGAAATTTAGCTGAGCACACGTTGTATTTCAGTGACCCGCTGCACACAATCCGAGGCACTTTGTGACCGACACGACGGTTCCAGAAGATGCCCAAGAAAGCCCTAACCGACCCACATGCTTTAACAAAACTCTAACAAACTCTGATGACCTTCTAGAAGGGATTTTTGACGGGAAAAACAGAAGAGAAAGCTATATATAGAGATCCCCAATTGCCATTTGGGGGGGATCGAGATCTGAGCAAAAATTTTGGAGATTAACGCCTGTAGAGCAATTCCATTTCCCTCCTTTAGCCCAACCATGGTTGGCTAAGTCCCTTGGAGTAGCGAGGAGCGAAGTTAGATCTGTAATTAGGTGAGGTTAAGAGTGCTATTATAGGATCCTAGCTGCACAGACTACAGATCTGAGAGTATTTCCATTATAAAGTGACCTCGTCTGCAATGATAATATTATTTTTAATGCTTTAATTAGATTTAAATTTCCTTTGGTTCCATTTGGTGATCGATCGGATTTGTGTAGAGGAGTTGTAGATCAGCTCACCCACTTAACTAGTAGACCTCTTGGATACCATCTGATCTCCCTGGATCTGATGCTCCTATGATTCCTTGAGT
The DNA here is from genome assembly GCA_021018995.1 of Chloranthus sessilifolius. Classification (NCBI taxonomy): domain Eukaryota; kingdom Viridiplantae; phylum Streptophyta; class Magnoliopsida; order Chloranthales; family Chloranthaceae; genus Chloranthus; species Chloranthus sessilifolius. Next base: position 54,045,529 of record CM037593.1, on the reverse strand, counting down.
CTGTGACCTAGGAATTGCAGCATCTGGAGTGGTTTTAATTGTTCTAATTGAGGCTCTGGCTTTGTAAGAGATCCCTAGGATGGTCTGTGACCATTAAAGTGGATAGATCATAACCTTAAGGTAAATCTAAGCTCAGGATTCAATTGGATTCATCTGCTGCAATCCATGGATTCGATAAAGTCTATAGGATGGTCTGTGACCATTAAAGTGGATAGATCATAGCCTTAGGACTAGGTGGGTCCTGTGATTTGGAGTGGAATTTATACCCTGCAACTATGCTTATAGCCAGCGAGGGAATTGTGTGCTCTAAACCTCTATAGCATGATTAATTGAATCTGATTTTAGTGAAAACCAACCTCCAAGCTACTCTTCTCCATTTTCTACGTTTTTACTCTTTTCCCCTGCAAGATCTAAGATCCTAAACTCGATCCAAGATAGCTTATGTTTAAATTGTAGCTTAGTTTAAGTGACAACCCATTCCAAACCTCTCCCCTGTCTTTTAACTAAATTAGTAATAGCTAGGGTGCCAGATCTGACATAGATCTAGAGATTTATCATATTTCTAACCAACCTCCCTGTGGACATTCCCTTACTCACCATTCTTTTAAAGCTTGCTACAACAGATCCTGAATACTTGCAGGTCTGTATGAGTGTGTCTGCCTAGTTTTATTATTGATTTTAGACCCTCATTTGAGGGAAGGCAACCACACCAACAAGCTTTTGGTGCCACTACTGGGGAGGCAGTTTAGAAATTGATAGATCTAAGTTTTAATCATAGATTTGTAGTTTTTGTTTGATTTTACTAACTGCATTTGTAAGTTGTGTTGTTTTTCAGTAGTTTGTGTGCAGTTCATCAGATCTAAGGCTACCAGTGAGAGGAGAGTCATGCTGGAGACTGCTCTGTAGTTTGCATCCCTCTACTCCCCTGTTATTTTTTAGATCTGTTGATAATTTTTGTTTGAATAGTTAGAAATTTTGGTTGATTGTGTTTGTTGTGTGTTTAGATCTGTTCTACATTCGGAATCTGAGTGTTGTATGTTTGGTAGGAGAACTCTGCAACCTCAGATTATTCCACTAAATCCAAAGGTTAAAAGAATTCTCAGATCCAGACCAACGACACCCACTTCTATTGCATTTGATTCTATAGAAATGGGTGAGCAACAGCAGCCGCGAACCTTTAAGGAGTTTAATGCACCAGGGATCTACAATTCCCCCTTTTGCATTCAATTCCTAGTCACTCTCCATTTATTTATATTTTTGTTACTTTCTTAATGTTTGAGGTTCACTTTAAATACAATGAACCCGTGAGCATTGCCTTGGGCCTCTTTGGATGTCTCTTTCTTTGGCATGCGATCACTAGTTATTAGATACCCAAATTTGGCCCAAGGCTCGATCGACACATACTTCGAGTAAGGAGTACCCTTGAGCTTTCGAAAGCATCTCCCAAGCCTTTTGAAATCATCCCAAAACCCTTAGGAATCATCCTAAACCCTTAGGAATCAACCCTAGCCTTCCCCAACCCATTAGAAACCATCCCGGGCCCGGATCGAACCCTCCTGAGCAGTGGATGGAATGAGGAATGCTAAGGTTTACATAAACATCTGCTAGATCTAAGGCCTATGCCATTGAAAATATAATATTTCCAGTTTTCCAACGAGCCAAGAATCGCCTCAATCCAAGTTGTACATCAAAAGTTATGGCAGCTTGAAAATTGTGCAGAAATGCAGGAAATTACACTAGCGTATATATTATACACGCTAGGCAAAATTAGCTTCTTCCTTCAAAATTTAGCTCCAGAACGGGCCCGAGACTTCCCTATTTTCTCAGGGAATACTGTTCCCAAGCCTCGCGTGTATAATATACATGCTAGGCTTAGGAATAGAATTTTTTGGGAAAATGTCCAGATTTCGAATTTGGGGTTTGACTTGTTGACCACCCCAAAGTCCGTGGTGGGTTTCTTTAGGATTGTTGCACCCCCATTAGTTCTATTTGCAACCATTTAGCCATTTAAAGCCCTATCCTATCATATAAAATTAAACCCATTTCCCACCTATCTAAGCTCCCAAAGACCTAGAAAACCTTAGATCCCTATTACCTAATTGCTAACCCAATTAGCCCTTTAACCCTTCACTAATCCCATCCAACTCTATAAATAGAGAGCCACCCCCCCTTGCTTAAAGGCTTGAAAATTTTCCAAAATAGAGAAAATCATAGAGAGTTCCCTCTTCCCTTTCAAGCACTAAACCTCCAAAATTCTAAAACTGAGTTCACCCTTCTAGATCCCATTTTCCATTACCAAACCCTTAGATTTGGCTAGAACTAGGCCTTAGCCTTCTTCTCCTACCTTATAGCTTCCAAGCCTTGGAGGTTAAAACCCATTCCTCAACCCATTTGCTATCGGAAGCACACCAAAAGTACATCAACGCGATGGCTCACAACGGTGCTACAAGGGCCCGAGAGCTTCGGCTCTCCCCTCTATTCCTCTTTCTTCTTTGCCTTTCCTCTATCCTAGAATTTGAGCTGTTACGCCACCGAAATTTAGTGATTGTGGGAGGCTTAAATAGGATCGGAGTGCCTTCGAGCAAGAGGAAGTGCCATTCATTCTATTTCTTTTTCTTTATCATTTGGCCATAAGTAAAGACCACTTACGAGTTGATCAGGTGCCTAACACCTTTCCGATCGATAATCGAAGCCTTCACCCAAAAGCCTTTGGCAAAGACCGGTAAATCAGAGTCATATTTTTACACTTTGGTGCTTACGGACCCACAAGGTCCGTAAGCACCAAAGTGTAAGCATTTGTGGGTGGTGACTCCATCATTTCTTAGAGTGTGCATGGAGATCCGGGATACCTTAAAAATCAATACAGTAGCATCAAAGTGTAAGCACTTGTGGGTGGCGACTCCATCATTTCTTAAAGTGCGCATGGTCGTGACGGACCCACAAGGTCCACGATAGCACAAATAGTCAAGATTGGATTTTTTGCACATGATCATAGCATCTAGTACCTTGACATATTGATGCACTTGAATCGTTAAATTCAAAATTCCCAAATTCTGAACTGATTTATGTGCTATCTGATTCAGAGATCATGTGCAAAGAGGAGTGGAGTCTCCAAGACAGGGGTGGAGTCCCCGGGGTTTATGATCCTGTTCCCACTATGGGATGCTCCGTTCAGCTATGGGATGCTTGGACATGATACATGCGCTTGATGTTCGAATTCCACATTAGTTGTAAGGGGAGTGGAGTCTCCAAGAGAGGAGTGGAGTCCCCAGGGTTTAAAATCCTATTCCTGCTACGGGATGCTTTGTTCCCATTAGGGGATACTTGCACTAAAGTTCTAAAATTTGATGATATGACGTGCTCTGATATATATATGCCTTCATCTCACATACTGGTTTCCCCTGATATATTATGCGCTCTATTTTGATTCCTTACTCTCATATGCATTTGTTTTGCACACCATCCGCATCATGACATGACATGGTTATTTTTTGGGGCTTATGTTTTTATTAAATGATTTATTCTGATGTATTTGGCATGATTATTAACTAAAACTGTTTTTGCCTATGTGTCAAAACTATGAAGTAGAATGATAAAATAGGATTAAGTATTGTTTTTTTCCCTACTAAGCTTGAACTGTAGCTCATCCCTCAACTATACATCACAGGTGCAGGTGTAGATCCAGAGTTGGATCCAGAGTTGGCGGAGGATCCCAATTATATTTTGGAGGAAGAATATCTGCCACCTGACGAGTTCTTCCCCTGATCTGCATTTCCAAATTCAGTATAGTGTGGCTCATTTTGTGTTTTGTACTCAGTACGTTCTCTGTACTAGACTTAAGGATATTTAACATACTTTACACCACTGTTTATGTGATGGGCGGCCATCACCGGTGATTGTACAGATTTTGTTTATAGTGTAAATGATGGAAATCTTTTATGCATTTTATCTCATGCTTAAATGCCTTGCTTCTACACTCACTTGAAGATACTGAATATTTGATGGCCCGATCTTCCTTGATATCACTTAGGGGAAGATCGAGTTGTCGCAGTAGCATCAGAGCCCTTGATGCCAAAAGATAATTTTGTACTTAGATTGTGTCCCACAATCGAACAGCTTGGAGTTTCCACATCATGCTTCCCGCATGTGGAAATTCGAGGTCGTCACAGTAGTTGTCTTCCGGTCGATTGGGAACCCCTCATTCATGTTTTGTGGTATTAAAAGGGGCGGAGTAGCCCTTCTTAGTACACTTGACAGTAGTCGTGGTGAGAAAGTGAACCCCTCAATTATTCCTATTGTTGGAGAGTTTGTCAATGATTTTATGAAAGAATTACTTTGACTTCCTCCTGACCGAGAGGTAGAGTTCAAGATTGATCTCACGCATGGTACCCTACCGAATGCAAAAATTTCACACCGAATGGCACCAGCAGAACTGGAGGTATTAAAGATTCAGTTGCGAGAGTTGTCTGATAAGAGATTTATTCGATGTAGTGAGTCGCCATGGAAAGCACCTATCTTATTTGTAAATAAGAAAGATGGCTCGATGAGACTCTGTATTGACTAATGAAAGCTGAATAATGTCACCGTGAAAAATCAATACCACTTCCTCATATCGATGACATATTTGATCAACTACAGTGTGCTAAATACTTTTCGAAGATAGATCTCAGATCTGGATATCATCAATTGAAAGTCAGAGCAGATGATATTCCGAGGACTACTTTTGAGATAAGGCATGGACACTACGAGTTCATTGTTATGCCTTTTAGACTCATGAATGCGCCTGTCGTATTTATGGACTTAATGAACCGCGTATTCAGAGAGTTTCTTGATAAGGTCGTCGTCTTGTTTATCAATGATGTCCTATTTATTCTTGCACGAAGAAACTCATGAGGACAACCGTCACACTGTGCTACAGACTCTAAGTGAACACAAGTTGTACATGAAATTGAGCAAGTGTGAATTTTGGCTTAAGAATGTAGCTTTCTTGGGTCACATGATTTTCGTTGCAACAATTTTTGTGGATCCATCGAAGATTAAAGCTATTGCAATATGGCAAGCACCAAAGAATGTCACCAAAGTGAGAAGTTTTCTCAGCTTAGACGGATACTATCATAAATTCGTGGAAAGATTCTCTCATTTGGCGCTACCGCTCACAATGCTAATCTGTAAGGACATCAAGTTCAAGTGGACCGATCAGTGTGAGCAGAATTTTTACTTATTGAAGCAGAAGCTCACGATAGCTCCTATACTCACTTTACCTTCTAGACCCAGTGATTATGAAGTTCATGCGAATGCTTCGCGCCAGGGACTTGGATGTCTGTTAGAGCAACGTAAGAAAGCCATTGCCAATGTCTCGTGACTGCTGAAAACGCATGAGAGGAACTACTGTTAAGTATGAAAAAATACCATTTTTCACCTCTTAATCTAGCCTTTACTACTCCTTGGAGCCATTTAATAATCCTCTTTTTGAGTGTGCTTTGTAGTTAGTAATAAAAATGCAGCTTAGTACAATAGTTCACTCATTTGGAGGCCAAAGAAGAGAGTTTTAAAGTCAAGCCTTGAAGCAGATGCAAGAACAGCAGATACACCATGGTGGTATACACCTTGGTGATCATTTTGGTAGCCCAAGTGTGCACTAGAAGTCAAACAGATGAAAGAAAAGTGGAGAATGACAAATGAAAGCAACTCAGCCATTCAATAGGCCTAAACAGCCCCCTCGTATAGCTCTCGCATAGCTCAAATGCACAGCAGTCAAGGAGCATGCGTAGTGCACTTAGAATTCGCACATAACCCACACAACTCGAGAGGAGAGAGACGCCCAGAAGATTTTCTTGCAAGGATCTTGCGAAGTCCTCTCGCACCTCCAAGAAAAAGCCAGACACGCAAGGAATCAAGCCATCCTGGCAATCCACCCCATGAAGCTTAGAGCTCATCCTCACAATAGCCTTGCGAGACATAATGCAGCCCAGCGAAAGCTTTGCAACTTGAGCCATCTGGAGAACCATATGCGCGAACTCTTCTACTCAATGCAAAAGGGACCTCGCATAGCTCATTCAACTATAAGATCATTCACACAACCGCTTCGCGAGAGGCCAAATTAAGAACTCATCTGCGCGAAGCTCAGGATCCCCACTTCCCAGTCCATACACAAGGACACTTTGGGGATTTCCCCACTTCTAGGGCACACATTTTGAGGTTCTAATCAACTTCACACATCCCGAGGCATCCAAGGGTAACCATTGGGCCATGTCTTCAAGTAGAAATTAGGGTTTCCTCTTCTATTTTCTTATTGGCCAAGGAAGTGAGACAATGCATATAAGCTGTAATGTTTTTGAAAACTTTATCTTGTCCACAACCTAATTCGGCTGAGAGCTTAGGTCAGATTAGGGTTAGGATTAGGTCATCTTCTCCATTTTTCTTCCCTCCTTAGCTCAGCATTTGCTGGCTAATTCCTTTTTGTAAAAAGCTAGGTATAGTACTTCAGTTTTGCAAGGGGTTTTGTATAAATTTTGGGAGTTGTTGTGGGTTATTCTGCACAAGGCTGTTGTCTTGAGGGCACCATTGTAAGTTTCTCTTATGCAATGAAATGCCATTTTTAGAGCTTAATTGAATATATATTTGTTCTATGTTTTGCATGTGGATTTCTATGGGTTTGATGCACCCATTATTGCTTGAGCTTGCAGCCTTGCAACAATGGTGACAATAGCAATTTTATTATTCTATCTCAGTCATTTGTGATTTGGATAGCCTTTGTGGATAGCCTATGACCATTTAAGTGGACAGACTATAGCCCTAGGATGAGTCTAAGTCACAGATCTGAGATGGATTCTCCTTCTCTGCACTTGCTTGAGCTTGTTGCCTTGTGGGAGATTGTGCAGAGACAAGCCTCCCTTTTTTTTGCATTACTGTGATCAAGTTTTAGATCTGACCTTCTGTAGAGATTGTGCACAGACTATTCAAGGGTTGTTTGCTCCTATGGATGCATGAGCTTGTAGCCATGCAAACATAGCGTCTGCAATGGTGTTCATATTCTGATTTGGTCCATTTGATTGGGGGAAATCCCTTGGATAGCTTGTGACCATTTAAGTGGATAGGCTATAGCCTTAAGATCAATCCATTCTCTTGGATCAGATTAGTTTTCTGATTTAATCTTTGTGATTTGATCCTCTCCCTTGGATAGTCTGTGACCATTTAAGTGGACAGATTATAGCCTTAAGAGGTCAGTTTAATTCACAGGGGTTGAGTTGGATTCCCCTACCTTGCAGATGTGCTTGTAGCCATCTAAAGGATTACTACAGAGATCGCTCTAGATCTGACGTGCATGACTAATGTGACTTAGCTGCATACTTCTCACCATTTTACTTTTATTTTATCACACCATCACCACCATCCCTCTCTAAAAGCCTTTCTCATAGTATAAGATTGTATTTTATTTCTTTTATTTTAGTTTTAGTTTTAGTTTTATTTGTGACACCACACTCCCTTTCTTTAGGATTGCCAGATCTGTAGTCAGATCTAGAGGCCTACTGACATCACCCTTTCTAGGTTCTAGATCAATTTTTCCTATAGGACAAACTCTTACTTATCAAAACTTGCTACAACAGGCCCTGTATTTTGTAAGATTGTATTTATTTTAGGTTGTTGTTCTCATATCCTTCCATCTCTCTTTGTCTTGATTACTTTTCACCACTGTTTTCTCTAATAAAATAAATAGCATCCTGAAATATCTCAACAAGTTTTTGGAGTCACTGTCGGGGATATTTGATCTAATTAGTAGACCTTAGTGTAAATTTGTTTATTAGATTCATTTGTAGAAGTACCTTTTTTCTGAATAAAAAGTACTACTGATTTTTGTATTGGCTTTTACAGATCTGGACAGCAGCAGAAGGGAAAAGCTAGAGCTATAGCTGGAGCTTAGCTACCTTTACTTTACATTTAATTCCCCCTAATTCTTATTTCCATTTTTGTGTATTGCTTTTAAGTAGCTCAATAGTACTGATTAGTAGTTTCTTTTTGTTTATAAATTCTTTAAGTGTGCTGCCTGTGTATTCTTTACTTACTGCTGTGAGTGTGCATGTTGGGTAGGAGGTCCCTTAATCCTAATTTAGAACCTCCAAATCCTGAGATTGAGAGGACCCTTAGACCTAGAAACACCACACAAGCCCTTGCTGTAGATACTGACCCAGTAGTAGAGATGGGTGAGCAATAGAGAACATTAAAGGAATTCACTGCACCAGGGGTATATACCTCCCCTTTCTGCATTGTTTTCCCTACTGTTCAAGGGAACTATAAAATTAAATCATCCATCATTCAAATGCTACCATCATTTTATGGGCTTAGTAAAGAAGACCCATATAAGCACATCGATGAGTTCTTGGCTTTGTGCATCACATTCAACATTACTAGCTTGGGAGAGGAAGCCACCAAACTGAGGCTCTTTCCTTTTTCATTAAAGGATAGAGACAGAACTTGGCTATCCCTGCTCCCAGCAAACAACATACAGACATGGAATGTTCTCCAATGCCAAATTTTGGCAAAAATTTTCCCAATGTCCAAAACTAACCAGTTGAGGAACATCATACTTTCATTTACTCAATTCTCAACTAAGGATTTCCATCAAGCATGGGAAAGATTTAAGGAGTAGTTCAAACAATGTCCCCACCACCAAATTCCTGAGTGGTAGCTTGTCCAGTGCTTCTACCAAGGAATTGATCGCAAGAGCAGCGATATGGTGGATGCCTCATGTGGGGGTACTTACCTCCACAGGACTGATGATGAGGCTTGGGAGCTGTTTGATGTTATTAGTGAAAATGCCATGCAGTAAGAGTCTCTGTCCTAAAATGACATTGAGATTCCTGTTAAAGTGGGGAAAGAGGTCAACTCTAAACGAAGGATGTATGAAGTAAGTGTGCCCAGTGAATTGGAGAGGAAGGTGGACAACCTGAGCCTCAAATTTGATAAATTGATGAATGTGATGCAGCCTAGACTGGTTGCACAAGTAGAAGAGTCATGTCTGATATGCCAATCTCCCACACATTCACTTGAGGAATGTCCATTAGCCAGCCAATATCTTAAATTAGTCTTGGAACATGCCAATGTTGCCCAGTTATATGGGTAGCAACTTGCTGGGTATCAATGGAGAAACTACCCCAATTTGAGGTGGAGACAAGACACATATCAGCAACCCCAGGAGTAGCAGTTGGCATTACCTTATAGACCACAGCCACAGTTTCAGTAAGGCTATGCACCAAGATAGGCCCTCCAGCAATTTTCCCCACAGCAAAACCAATTGGCTCTGCCCCCACAACAGCAGCAAGTGGCACTGAACCCACCCTAGCCTAGAAACCTCTCTTTTGAAGAATAGGTTTTGGCATCACTGCAAAACCTGGGGTCCCTCTCTCAGACTGTGAACTCTCACAGTCAAAGCATAAAGAAAATAGAGGACCAGCTCGGCCAAATCTCAAATGCATTGGCCAGAAGAGAGGAGGGCAGGCTGCCTAGTCAACCCCTAGCAAACCCTAAGGGTCAATTTATGATTGGTGAGGGCTCCTCAACTCATGAGGAGGCTAAGGCAGTCACTACCCTAAAGAGTGGAAGGGTGGTTGATAATCAGGTGGGCAGGGAGGCAAAAGAGAAAAATGAGAGTGAAAATGAAAAGAATGTCAGTGAAGAAAAGGAAATGAGAGACCTTCAAGCAGGTCAAGATTAATTTACCCCTGGTTGATGCCATCAAACAGGTCCTTACCTATGCCAAGTTCTTAAAGGACCTTTGTATACAAAAGAGGAAAGCAAGAGTTCAGCTACCCGAAAAGGTCTTTGCTACAGAACAAGTAGAATATGTGATGTCAATAGGCATACCTGCAAAACTGCAAGACCCAGGGGCACCTACCATCCCCTGTGTAATTTGAGACCACACTATAGGCAGATCTCTCTTGGACTTGGGGGCTAGTGTCAACCTGCTGCCATATTCAGTATATGAGGAGCTAGGTTTGGCGGAGCTGAAACCAACTCCAATTGTGCTCCAGCTGGCTGACAGGTCTGAAAGAAGGCCTATGGGTGTTGTTGAGGATGTTTTGGTGTTGATTTTCTAGTTTTGGATATGGAATCTTGCAAAAGTAAAACCCCAATTCCTATCACCTTGGGCAGGCCATTCTTGGCCACTACTAATGCCTGCATTCAATGCAGGGCTGGGGTGGTGGAGGTAACCTTGGAGAACATGAAGGCCCTGTTAAATGTGTATAATACTGGTAAGCAACCTCAGCTGGACATTGAGGACTGCTTTGTAGTGGATATACTAGAGGACCTTGTACAAGAAGAGTTATCCAATCTGCTGGATTAAGGTAAATTTTTTAAGAACCTGGAGGCTGTTTGGAGTGAGAATGAGACGGAGGCCCAAATTTTCATAACTAAAGATAGCATCACATCAGAGTCTTCAGTGGGTATAGTGCAGCATTCCAACTAGAAACCCACATTGCTGCCCCTGCCTCAAATCTCCAAGGCACCTTTGTTGCCTTCCATTGAGAGCCCACCTGATTTGGAGCTTAAATAGCTGCCAAACACATTAAAATATGCCTTTTTGGGGAAGGACAAAAAGCTTCCAGTGATCATCTCTTCCTCTCTTACTAGTGAGCAGGAAGAGGAATTATTGAATGTCCTTAGGAAGCATAAAAAGGCAATAAGCTGGTCGATAGCTGATTTAGGGGGATTAATCCCTCAGTTTGCATGCACAAAATATACCTGAAAGAGGGTTCAAAACCCTCTCGGGAGATGCAGATTAAATTAAATCCTCACATGCAAGAGGTGGTATTAAAAGAAGTAGTGAAACTGTTAGATGCAGGGGTAATCTACTCCATTTCAGATTCAGAATGGGTGTCACCTATTCAGGTGGTCCCCAAAAAGTCAAGCATAACAGTTGTCACTTCTGATTCTGGGGAGTTGATGCCAACCAGGGAGACCACTGGTTGGAGAGTTTGCATTGATTATAAGAAGCTCAACTCCAAAATCAAAAAGATCACTTCCCTCTCCCCTTCATTGACCAAATTCTAGACAAATTGGCTGGAAAAGCATACTACTGCTTTCTTGATGGATACTTAGGTTATAACCAAATACCTGTGTACCCTCAAGACCAAGAGAAAACCACATTCCCCTGTCCATTTGGCACTTTTGCATATAGAAGAATGTCAATTGGACTGTGTAATGCCCCAGCCACATTTTAGAGATGCATGTATGTTCATTTTCTCTAATATGATTGACAAGTTTTTGGAAATCTTTATGGATGATTTCTCAATTTTTAGGGACAGTTTTAGTCACTACTTGAATCACCTCACCCTAGTGCCGCAAAGATATGAAGAGACCAACCTGATCTTAAGCTAGGAGAAGAGCCACTTCATAGTAACACAAGGAGTTGTGTTAGGCCATGTGGTTTCCCACAGAGGCATTAGGTGGATAGAGCCAAAGTTGACTTAATCTCTCACTTGCCCCCACCAAAAATTGTCAGACAGATCAGGCCTTACCTTAGGCATGCAGGATTCTATAGGAGGTTCATCAAGGATTTCAGCTGAATTGCTAAACCTCTGTGCCACCTGCTCTGTCAGGATGTGCAATTTGATTTTTTTACTGAGTGCCTTGAGGCATTTAAGGTCTTAAAGAAATGCCTAACCTCTGCCCCTGTGATTCAAGACCCAGACTACTCTCTCCCATTTGAGCTGATGTGTGATGCATTAGACTTGACTGTAGGTGCTGTCCTAGGACAGAGAAAGGATAAGCTGTCCTATGTGATATACTATGCCAGTAAAACCTTGGCAGAAGCTCAGCTAAATTATACCACAATTGAGAAGGCGCTTTTGGCAGTTGTTTTTACTGTGGCTAAATTCAGGCCTTACCTACTTGGGTATAAAATTATTGTATTCACTAACCACTCAGCCATCAAGTACGTACTTGCCAAGAAGGATGCCAAGCCTAGATTGATCAGATGGATCCTCCTATTGCAAGAGTTTGATCTTAAGATCAAAGACAAAAAGGGAGTAGAAAATGTGGTGGTTGATCACCTGTCAAGGATTTTGGTGGATGAATGTGCAGCTACACCTGTTAGGGATGGTTTCCCTGATGAGCAACTATTTGCTATTCAGTCTGGTGTGCCTTGGTTTGCCAACATTGTTAACTACTTGGTTGCTGGCAGGATCTCTCCCCATTGGTACAAAATGGATAAAGACTTGTTCTTCCCACAAGTCAAGTACTTTTTTTGGGATGATCCATGCCTATTCAAGTACTATGCAGACCAAATTGTAAGGAAGTGTGTCCTTGAGAGTGATATCCCCAGTATTCTGAGCATGTGCCATGAAAATGTCTATGGGGGTCAATTCAATGGGATGAAGGCAGCAGCTAAGGTGCTGCAGTGTAAGTTTTATTGGCCTTCCTTATTCAGATATGCCTATACACACTGCAAGGCCTGTGTCAGATGTCAAAGGATGGGTGTCGAACCCACATGGAAGCGTGAAATTTAATTAATTTTTAGAAGCGTCAAACGAACCTAAGGAAGTACCAAAGGCGAGATCTTTGTCATGATAAAAATTAACTATACAAACATAAAAATAAAAAGATCTAAACAAAGCTTAAGCAAGGAAAATAATGAAAAATCAAACAACGATGAAAAGATAATCAAGGGGTCCGCTAACCCTAGATTTATAATTTTTCTATCAATAATCAATCACACATTTTTATGTCAAATTATACACCATTATTTATCAAGGAGAAAAATAAAATGAAAAGAATGTGATTATTGATCAGGCATACCCTATCTAAAAATGATGACTCAGCCTATCATTGCTGTATGAATCATGAAAAAGCATAGCGTATCTCAAAATTCTAACTCACAATAGTAAGATCCAATCATTTAACTCTAAGAATAATGAATTGTAAAGAACGTGACTATTGATCCGGCATACCCTATCTAGAAATGATGATTCGGCCTATCATTGTAGTATGAATCATGTAAAAAGCATAGCGTATCTCAAAATTCTAAATCACGGCAGTAAGATCCAATCGTATGGCTTGAAAGTCATACAATTCAATATTTATAAAAATAAATGATTGAATAAAAATAAATTAACTACTTATCTAGGGGTCGCTTCCTCCTTGAATGAACGATTTTAGCCGTTCATCTCCGATCCACACGCAAGGCACAGATCCAAAACCATCAAACACGTTCTTTAATTTATCAAATATTCGGATTGTTTTGGAAAAGATCTGGAACCTTACAAAGTTGTGGTTCCTACTTACAAACTAATTATCATAAATTAAAACTAAGCACTAAAAAAAAAAATAATAAAAACCTAAGAAAAAGACTAAGAAAGTTAGCTAAGAAGGCCACCAAAAGAAGCCCCCTAAACCCTAAGCATTGCTCTCTTTATATAGGGCTTGGGTGGAAAAATTTCCATGTATAGGTCAATCGATTGAATTCCAAGATTCAATCAATTGAATTCAAATTTTGAATTGTGGTGGACTTATTTGAATATAAATCTCAATCGATTGAAATATAAATCTCAATCGATTGACTTTAAATTTGAATTTATGAGGGAAACAGTTGTCATCCAACTCAATCGATTGATTTCTAAATTTCAATCGATTGAGCCTGACATGTGGCATATCCATTCTCTTGCTTGTGGCTGGACTAATTAATTCTTTTCACGGATTTCAGAGTTTCTGTTTACCCTTTAGTCCAATGCTCTCATGTAGCCTTAATTATGCACTTTTATGCTCTTGTCAGATCCAACAGTCACGAACACCTGAAACCATTAAAACTGCATAACAACCATCAGAATGCCTTCATCGGATAGTCAAATATTGGTATTAGGGTACAAAATATGGTAATATTTCAGTACTAATCAATAATGGACCCCACCTTTGGGAAGATCATGAAAGTAAATGGTCAAAGGCTGAAAATTTGTGTAGAAAAATCTGTGGAGCCTCCTCAAACTATCCACCTTCAAGAACCTCCCACTCATAAGTGATCCACAGCCTTGTAAATTGTGTACCATAACTGTTTGTTTATGTGTGTTCTTGTGTATAGTTAAAATTATGAAATTTATTGTGTTTAGTTTGTTTTTGGTATGCTGTCATAATTTGTGTAATGCTTGAGTGTCTAGAGAGTCTAGATTTGAGTTTATGAGCCTTCACCTATATTGAATTGATCCATCTGTTGAATGTGGGATAGAGTGTGCCATGGACAGGAAGTATGAAATGGGCATGAGTTTAGAAGATGTGAAATGATTGAGATGTGACTGAAATTTGGTGCCGGAGCACCATGGCAGGGTGCTGGACAGTTTAAATGCACAGGCCAGTGGGCTAGCACTAAGAAGCAGTTACTTTAGCCTTGTCTCGTAGCTCAGGCAATTGCGCAAGTAGTTATCAAGGCAATTTTGCCTTCTCGTGTGCAGAACTACACTGCGCGAGCTACAGTTCAAGCACACATGAGGTGCTCGCAAGACTCTATTATGAAAATTTCATATTCGCGAGAGGTACACGAGCAAATGACCTAAATACTGAACAGTAAGGAGCTTCGCAAAGCCCCTTGTTCTTAGCAACTTAGCCTTTCGAAAAGCCCATTTTCAGCTGCGTGATAAATGTTTTTAAGCTTATTTCAGCTCGTGCAGCTCAATCACTTTAATCTCATTCCCGCAATAACTTCGCATGAGCTGTGCAAAGCACAGGTTCTTTGATTTATACCTCGTGACAACTTCTTTTTCTTCATTTCACCCTTGTGCCCTAACTGCCAGAGCGAACCACAGACCCGCCACTCCCATTCTTTCACCTTCCCTGCCCATTCTGCCCCAACACTTACACCCTACTCTTGTTATTTTCCTCCACGTCAACTTCCAATCATTTCACACTAGGCAGAGGACAGATTGGTTCACTGTGTAGTTGTCAAACTAAAACCCTAGCTTTTAGCGGCCGGTTCTTAATTTTTTTTAGCTGGTTGTTATTGAGCTGTTATATCTGTGTAATAGTTGGATTTTTGGGAGTGTTTTGTGTGGTGAACCATCAATTTCACTGTAATTAACCTAGGGTTGTGAATTTGAGAGGCAAACCCTAGATTAGTGGAAATGGCTGGTCAATCCCCATTTATAGAAGGCCTGGCTGCTCTATTGAACCCTCCACCCACCACCATGCTAGCTGCCACTAGGAAGTCTCTGAGGATTGCAGAATCCTCCACAGTGGAGACCACTGAGGGCACTGGTGCCTCTGAACCCCTAGAAATTAACCCTAAGAAAAAGGTTGCACCCAAAAAGAGGATCATAACTGTTGCTGCAAGCCCTAAAAAGTCCAAAAAGTAGAAGAAAGGCAAGGAGGTTGTCTCAGAGACCAACCCACTGACAACCCCCAGTGAGTTCTTGGCTGCCATTAAATTGGAGCCTGAGACTGCCTTTGACAAGGCATATTTTAAGAAGGATCTCTTAACTGCCCCATCAATTGCATATCTGACCAGGGCCTCCTTGCTACCTCTGCTGAGGCCCCCATTGGAGTTAGCCTACCCTAGGTTAGTCCAACTTTGGTATCAGAATACAAGGGTGAAAGAGGATGAGCATGGACACCCAATATTTTTAATCTTGATTGATGACTTTGAAATGTTGGTGGGTCCCTCAGAAATTGCCAAAGTCTTAGGCATACCAGCTGCCTATAACCAAGAGAGTACCTTGGGAGCTCCCCTGACTGCTTCCATCACTAGGATTGTTGAAAGGATAACACATGGGAAGAAAGCATCAGGAGACTCCATAAGGAGAAGAGATTTGGAGCCCAATCTGCTGTTCATAGATCAAGTTCTGAGGAAGAATGTTTTCTGCTCTGGGCACCAACAGAAGAGGAGAGCACCAATAGCAGGTACAATTTATTCTTTCTCCCTGGGACATTACATTAATGTAGCCCAGCTGATATTTGAGGGGACGAAGGACATTCATGAGAAGGTGAAAAAGAAACAAAAGCCCCATTCACTACCATATAGTAGGGTGATCACAGCATTGCTAAGAAGAAGGGGTTACCAGTTTCAGATGGGGGAGGGGATAGAGACACTGCCACCTATTCTGTTTGGGAAAAAGTTGTGAGGGATTAGTATGACACACATGAAGAGGAAGAAAAAGAAGGAGTTTGTGGCAACCCCCACCATCCATGAAGCACAAGCTGCAGTTGTTGCTGAAGCTGCTACTTCTCTTAGTACCAGCTCAACCATCCCATAGCCCACCATTCAACCTTCCATCATCACCACCAGCCCAATGCCAACTTCTCCTCCACCCATTACCACAATCCCTAGTCCATAACCCACACCCTCTCAAGCCATCCCAGGCCTTGTGAAAGTTCCCTCAGCACCACTGCCCATATACTCTATCCATTCCTTACCACCTATCCAAAGACAATACTTCTGAAGGATTGCCCTCTCAAGCACTGAGCCTACCCAAACTATGCCCATACCAGTCCCTAGGCCAACCCCAGCAACCACTGCCATACCATAACAAATTGCCCAACGTATACCAGACCCTCCCTCTCCCTTTACATATGATGACATTGAGCCTATGGCCGCTAACATTGAACAACCAACTACCATACCTGAGCCTACTCCTAGTTCTATACCCCAAACCACCCACACGCCAGACCCCATTCCATTAACCCAGCCTATACCAGACATTGATCAACCCACTACCTCTACACCCATTGAACCTGACACCTTAGACCCCTTTGACCATTCCATTCACTTTTTCCCTACCCATGACATAGACCCATACACCACTAAGGGGTTCTCAGCCATGTTGGACTCTATTGTGGGGGACATCAGGCACTAGTTCACACCTCTCCCTGACTCCCCACAGCCTACCCATTTTACCCCTGACTCACCTTCTCCACAACCAACCCAATTCACCCATGCCCCAACATCACCTATCCAACTCATCCTAATTACCCCACCCACAGTCCCTACCATTCCAGATCCCATTCCTCAAATACTTACCCTACTTGCCTCCCTCCATACCCAACTGATCACCAACACCAAAACCAAGCCACACTCCATACTAGCTTACAATCTATTCATTCCAGCCTACAGACTTTTACCCCCCAACCCAACCCCCTTCAACAGCACCTATACCTGTTTCTATCCCCCCTCCTTCACCTCAAACTTCATACCCAATATCTACATTCCCAGCCGCCACCCAAGCAATTCCTCATATTGAGGACCTGATCATGGAAATTGTTCCCCTTCCCTCACCTCAGCCCCTACCAAATGTGGTGACAGCAACTACTGTCACTCAAACTGAACCTGAACCTCTTGAGCTGCTCCTTATTCCACCCTCCCTGGCCTCTACCTCCACACAAATCCAAATTGAGGTAGAGGAACAACCCCTCCTTCCTACCCCACCTACCTTTACCTCTGCATTTACCCAGACTGAGCCTAGTGAGGAGGAGCTGGCATCCACTCATCCACCTCCATCATCTTTACCATCATCCCCTTCCATTGTCCTGGCTTCTTCAAACACCATGCCTCTATTTTCAACTCTCAAAAGAGCCATGGAAGACAATCCATACATCAGGAGGGATGTGATCAGAGGGATGGCTGAGATAAATACTGCCATCAAGCAGCCATTTTTGTAGCAGATTGCCCAGCTGGAGCTAGACCACATAGTAGAGAAGAAGCAGTGGGAGCAATTGTTGATGAGAACCCTCAAGTTATATGAAGAGCAAATTCAGAAATCAGAAATATTGGGCAGACTGGTAGAGACACTACAGAAATCCTTCTCAGTAGTGCACCCAACTTCATCAGCTGGGGTGTCCATCAATAAGCCTTCCATGCCAAAGGCCAGCACCAAGCCACAGAAACCAGCTGCCAAAAGGTCAAAGGCTAGTGTTGCCAACGCTGAAAATTTGAAACAGGCAAATGTCAAGGAGTATGAGAAAATGGCAGAAAAATATGGGTGGGGCCCAATTACTTTGTCAAGCTCTTATTCAGATTTTGAATAGCTCTAGGATGTAGTTCAGCCAGTCTGTAATAAGTTCTAGGTATGTTTGTCATTTATTGTCTATTTTCAGTCTTTTACACTTGTAGTATCTTGTACATATTTCTTGTTAATGAAATTATATGTTTGTGTGTCTTTTTACAATTATTCTACATTTCTTATTTTGTTTGTAATTGCTTAGTGGACTTGCTTTTTTCTGTTTTAATACCCTGCTGTCCATCTACATATAACTTTGAAACAATGAGGACATTGTTCCTCATAGGTTTGGGGTTGTGGCAGGGTAAACCAATGGGATAGTTAACTTAAGTGCAGTAGTATTAAGTGAGGAGGAAATAAATAGAGTGAAGGTCACCTAAGAAATTTTTTAAATGAGAATATTTAAAATTTGTGCAGACTTATTAACACTGAAACCATTAAAAATTCAATATTGCCATGAGGTGAAAGTCAAGAATTTTTATTTTTTTTTATTTTTACCAACACTTAGTGAACCAGTGAGGAGAGAAAAGGTGAGGACATGGTCAAGAATTCAATTGAAGACCATACCTAGTGAGATTTGGGCCCACAAATTTTTTTTCTAAGAGTGTATTTGGCAAATCTTTTCTACTCTAAGGATTGGCTGATTCAACCCCTTTTCACTAGAAGTTAGGCACCTCTAAGTTGAAACTTTTAGCAGTATGCACAACACTAAGGAGATTATCAAGGCCTTCATTTGGATAGTTTGAACCTAAAAATACCAACCCACTGAAACTGCCCTTTTTGCATACACTTTTTGAGCCTTCAAATCAATTTTTCTTCAAGATACACCAGAGTACCTGCACCTCAACCTATAGACCTGATTCAACCCTACCCTCACTCTAAGATTTCAGAAGGTAAAGGAGAAGGAGATGAAAGTAGGAAAGCTGAGTGTAATATATGGTGAATGGAAAAGAGAAGCAATATATGAACAAGCAGTGGTTCAGTGGTGGCATTTCATGAAAATAAAAATAAAAACAAAAATAAAAAGGAAAGAGAAGTTAAGAGGATACCTTCATCTAAAAATTGGAAAGAAAAAGAGAAGCTAGCCACTTTGAACCTGAAAAATGTCAATAAAGATGAAGTATGCTGAATTCAAGAAGGTGAAGTCATGAATCACCTCCTACTTCTGTTGATTTCTAAGTTTTTGAACCCCCCTTTTCCCTTTCATTCTTTATAAACCTCAACCATAAGCCACATTACAACCCTTGTAAAAGACCTTGTTGATCCTAAGTGAAGTGTACTGTCATGTGAAGACAAGGAGTTGCCTGATCTATGTGAGAAGAAATAGATGATGCCAGAAATTTGGAGCAAATGCCTATGCTCATGCTTGCAGACCCATTTGGGGTCTGTAACTACTCTTGAGCTTGTGTGAACTGAAACACCCTTTAAATTCATTTGTGAGAAGAAACCTTGGTGAGCATTGGGTCTGAGTTTGAACTTATTGGGCATTGTTTGAACCTAATTTTTGAATTATTGGTAAGCTTAGTACTGGTTTGCACACTGTGTTTCTTGATGTCAGCTAATTGGTTTGATGAGTATACATGCATGATTTAGGTGTTAACTGTTGGCATTCAATGTCTTGACACTCCTCAAATTTGAAAGATCAAAAGTGAACTGATAGTTTATTTGTTGAAAACTGATTTGATCATGCTTGCACTTGTGTTAACTATTTTATTGAGAAGTTTGTGGGCTTCTTCACTGGAGACCCTCAGGAGACTTCACTTCTCCACTAGGGATCACCTAGGGGTTTAAAAGGCTTGATGCATAAGCTAAATGCATCTGTACTCCCTACGAAGTCAAACAGATGGTGGTATACACCTTGGTGATCATTTTGGTAGCCCAAGTGTGCACTAGCAGTCAAACAGATGAAAGAAATGTGGACTCATGCAGAGGAGACTGTTGCAGCAGTCTGTGCACAGCAACAACTATATAGAGAAGAGTCTCTGCGCAGTTAAAAGAAATCTCGTAGAGTCCTCGCACAATCCAATAGGCATGAGCAGCCCCCTCGCGCAGCTCTCGCATAGCTCAATTGCACAGCAGTCAAGGAGCTTGCGCAGTGCACTTAGAACTCGCGCATAACCAGCTCAAGTCAAGAGGAGAGAGACGCTCAGAAGATTTTCTCGCAACGATCTTGCAAAACTCTTGCTCACCTCCAAGATAGAGCTAGCCATGTGAGGAATCAAACCATCCTGGCAATCCACCTCGCGAAGCTTAGAACTCATCCTCCCAATAGCCTTGTGAGACATAATGCATCCTAGCGAGAGCTTTGCAACTTGAACCATCTAGAGAACCATATGCATGAACTTTTCTACTCAATGCAAAAGGGACCTCGCGAAGCTCATTCAACTACAAGATCATTCATGCGACAACTTTGCGAGAGGCCAAATTAACAACTCATCTGCATGCAGCGGGATCCCCACTTCTCAGTCCATACACAGGGGCACTTTGGGGATTTCCCAACTTCTAGGGCACACATTTCGAGGTTCTAATCAACTTCACATATCTCAAGGCATCCAAGGGTCTCCATTGGGCCACGTCTTCAAGTAGAAATTAGGGTTTCCTCTTCTATTTTCTTATTGGCTAAGGCAGTGAGACAATGTATATAAGCTGTAATATTTTTGAAAACTTTACCTTTTCCTCAACCTAATTCAGCTAAGAGCTTAGGTCAGATTAGGGTTAGGATTAGGTCATCTTCTCCTTTTTTCTTCCCCCCATAGCTCCGCATTTGCTGGTTAAGTCCTTTTTATAAATAGCTAGGTATAGTACTTTAGTTTTGCAAGGGGTTTTATATAAATTTTGGGAGCTGTTGTGGGTTATTCTGCACAAGGCTGTTGTCTGGAGGGAACCATTGTAAGTTTCACTTATGCAATAAAATATTGTTTGTAGAGCTTAATCGAATCTATATTTGTTCTATGTTTTGCATGTGGATTTCTATGGGTTTGATGCACCCATTGTTACTTAAGCTTGTAGCCTTGAAACAATGGTGACAGTAGCAGTTTTCTTGTTCTATCTCAGTCATCTGTGATTTGGATAGCCTCTGTGGATAGCCTGTGACTATTTAAGTGGACAGACTATAGTCCTAGGGTGAGTCTAAGTCACAGATCTGAGATGAATTCTCCTTCTCTGCACTTGAGCTTGTAGCCTTGTGAGAGATTGTGCACAGATAAACCCCCCTTTATTTTATATTACTATGATCAGCTTTTAGATCTGACCTTCTGTAGAGATTGCAGACTTGTGAGCTGAGTCATTACAGGTCTTTTATAGTAATGACCAGCTGAGTCTAAGTCCCCAAACAACCTCTGATTATCTATGGTTTTCACTAGATTTTCCAGGGTTGTTTTAACCATCATAATAAGCTCACCTAATCATAACTAACAACAAAAAAAGAGAATCTAGATCGACCATAACCACAATAAGGGAAACTAAAAAGAAAGCTGAAACTATCTAATTAAAAGAGGACACTGCTGCTGATGTTTGCAGGCGGAGGATTCAATATAGAAGTAACCCACACCCGTTTAAACACGTGATCATTGACGTGTTGCAGCGTCGATAAATATCTGCAGCTGGGGATCGCAAATCAATTAGGAATCATCCTAAAAAATTCTTCCTATTGTTCTTTATCCCCACCTTATCACATACACCGCATCGCTAGAATCCAATAGGACAGAATTGGAAGCCACTTATTCAACGGGAAATGAGAGGAACCTAGAAAAAGCGTGCACCAACAGACTGGCGATCGCGATGGGACCCTTTTGTAAACCCCTTCTTTTTCTTTAGATAGTTATTTTTATTTTACTTTCCTATTTTCTTTCCCATCGTGTCGTTTAGATTCTTTTTATATGAGTCTTTGCCAAAGACTCGAAATGTCTGGCATACGTAGAGTAAGTTTAGGAGGCCCTCCGTTGTGAGGACTTCATAGCAACCCTGCATACGAGAAAGAACCACCTAATACTTTTAGCCATCGACAACCTGAAGTCAATATGGCTGGTGAACAAGAGAACCCCTTTTCTACACCATACGCTGGTAATAGCCATGATGACAGAAATAATAGCTCTAAGCAAAATCTCACCACTCAACAAATCGTAGAACTTAGCATCCAAAGAATACAAAGAGGAGGCGATGATTCCGAAGAGTTGCTTCGAGGATTGGCTGCTGCATATGAAACCATTAGGGGACAACAAAATTCGGGAGAGCAGGAGCGACAAGAGAGACCACCTTCTACCCTAAGCACGGTGTCAGCCCGCCCTACACCATTGAGGCAACACACTTACATGATCTTTAATGACAGTTTGCCAGACAAGGGTATCTCACGCATCACTCCCAAAGACAACACTATAAAGATCGAAGACCTCCCAAAAATGATTGATGAATACATGGCTAAGAGGGAATGCCCAGGTCGCTCGTTTGGATTCGATAAATTCTGTCGAGACATTGAATTTGACCTACCCATAGGATTTAAACCGCCAAAATTTACTAAATACAATGGCACCAAAAATCCAAACCAGCACTTGGCCCTCTTTTGTAATGATTGTCGACCTATACGCGACAATCAAGGACTTCTCATTCACTACTTTCGATATTCATTAGAAGGAGAAGCTCTAGACTGGTTCGCAGAGCTCCTACTTTATAAGATAGAGACTTTTGACGAGCTAGTCCGTCGATTCCTAGGCCAATACAAATACTTGATTTAAGAGACCGTTAGCCTCAGCAACCTGATGGCGGCCAAGCAAGGACCAGATGAAGAATTCACCGACTTGTCGCTAGATGGCGAAAGCTTGCTGCTAGAACTGTTCAATGAAAGAGAAAGATTCAATTGACATCATCATTGACAATACTAAGGAACCACTAAGGAGCACCGTAGTCATCAGCGATTGCCCCGACTTCACTACACTTCACTCTCGGGCATCCCGACTAATGCGACACATCAAGGGCGGAGACCTTGCATTATCCATAGTCATGTCAAAGGTGGGTTCCTCCAACGAGTCGAAACCAAAAAATCATAAGAAAGCCTTAAGAACCGAACAAGTTAATACGGTTGCCAATCAAGGGCAAAATTTGAATAACAAGAACTTCCCACCACGCAACTTCGGGCAGAACCAAACCCAACAACGATACTCTAGTCAAAATCAAGGCACTAATCAACAAAGGTATGCAAACCAGAACCAGAGCCAAAACCAGAACCAAGGCCAATATCAAAATAGAAACCAATACCCTAACACTTATCAGGCCCAAAACGCAACATAGAATCAACCGGCCCATACGCCGAATTATAACAGCGTACCTCCACCTCATAACTTTAACCCAACTAGGGGACCCTACCAACCAAAGCGGGAACACTATCCCCCTTTACCCGATACTATTTCTAATATTTTTTGCCTCCGTAGCGCCCAGAATCTCTTACGATTCCCATAAGAAAAGTCTAGGTCGTGACCTGCAAATCTAGATTATGGTAAATATTGTTCTTTCCATCAGTACGCGGGACACAACCTAGAGGACTGTTGGGTTCTCAGGGGCGTGATCTATGACATGAACGACCGGAGTCAAATTGATTGGGAAGCACTTAGAGCCCTAATCCTAATAACAATCAATCCCAACATAATTTAGGGATCATAAATAACCCCATGTCGAATCACAACCAAGGGACACCGGCCCAGGTCACTACTATAGATCTCCCTAGTCAATCCCATTTTTGGCCTTTGGCATTAATCACTCGTATCCTATCCTCCGACACTGTTACTACCCTTATGAGAACTCCTCCCTCCTTACATCCCCCTACCTTGATCACACGGATCGCGCCACCAAACCCGCCTCCATATCCAAAGTTTACTCAAATACGAGTCCATTCTTTCAGGATCAGGAGACCATTCCTCCATCATTCCCCACTAGAGCCATCGACCCCGCCAAATCCTGAATCACCAGTGTTACCACCCCCTTCACCCGACTTTGGATCGGAGTATGGAGACTATGCACTTCAAACCACCGTTCTGACTGTCGCACGGGTAGACAGTGTCACCCACATGACAACTAAGAGAGTGAAGCTAGAACTGAGTATCCGTCAGATGAAGAGCAAAGTGAACGAAAAGAACACCTAAATCCATGTGAGACGTTGGTCTCCACTTTCTTATAGGAAGAGGATCACACGCAATACCTCCCACCTTGGAGTAGTGCCATACAGACATGCACTCCGACCCCTAACTTCACTCGCTTCACAACTGCACCGATGTCGAGTCACTCTAGGTTCGACCAGCAACTGGCCTACCCTATTCTCAAGTCAGGAACCAACTATCTACCTCCTCCTTTCCCCCGGAATAAATATTTCACGCATGCACAACTACTCGAGGGGAACACAAGAGAAAGGGAAGCTGACTTGCCACCCCCACCGCACATCATCCCACCACCAATTCCCGTACCACAACCACCTCAACCACCTGCACCTAGGGCCCATTGGCCGGGTAAAGAAATAGCACTCGAACCAGGGCAAGAGTATGATCTATTACAACATCTCCAAAAGATCCCAGCCCAGATATCTATACTAGAACTCATTAAGAAGTCACCTGATCATCACTGACTATTAATAAGGACACTCGAGGACACTCGAGGACACTCAAGTAGATGAAGACAACCCTAGATGAGCTTTATCAAATTGCCTCTGTCATGGCACAACCTCCCGCCCTCACATTCACGGATGTAGACATGCCTAAGGAGTCACTTCGCTAGAGTGCTGCCCCCATATATCTTACAATCATAATCAAAGGGTTTTTTGTACCCCATGCACTAGTCGATACGAGCGCGAGACTCAATATTTGCCCTCTCACCACATTGAAATCACTTGAATACACAGAATAAAATGTCAAGCCCTCTGCCTTATCGCTCATAGCCTACGATGGCTCACGTCATTTCGTAAAAGGAACTATTAAACTTTAGGTCTGCCTTAGACCCGTGACAAAGGATGTTACGTTCCATATTGCTGACTCCGCTAGTACATGTAATCTCATTTTAGGTAGAAAATGGTTAGAATCAATGAAGGATGTCGCATCCACATACCATCAATGCATTAAATTTTCGTATGAGGACTCCATCATATGTATATACGCCGATGCATCTCTTCAAGAGATGGATCCTGATTACGCAGCAAGCATTCTGACAACCTATGAATCTATACTAAACACAAGCCACATCCAAAAGATGCGAATTCCTGATGAAGCAGCTGTCACAGAAGTCTGCTCACATGCCCGTCCTAGTTTTCACCCAAAGCGATAACAAGAGCTAATGAGGAGGGAGGTTGGCCCAGACCTTGCTAAATTATATGACATCAACCCAACCGCAATGAAAGGATGGGATCTTATGTACCAACTCGGATGTGTCCCCCACACCGAACTCGGTAAGAATAAGCAAGGTCATGTGAGACCTATATTCTCGACTAATATCGCAAGCACATAGGATTAGGTTACCAATCGAACAGCCAACCAGCTGATTTATTCCCTACCTCACCGAAGTGGTCTCTTTATGACCACTTCATCTATGGAACTACTGAGAAAGCAGATGTGTCGAAGCAGAAGGAAGTATCCTTCACCAAACCCCAAGAGACGGAAATTGAACTAATATCCAAAGCATTCAACGATTTGACGAACCTGAACGATGATATCGGTGAGCCCCTCGAAGTAGTCAAACCTTTATTTGACACTGAAAATCCCATAGAAGGAAGAAAGAAGAACCCTCCAGAAATTGAACCACAATAGCAGGATTGGGAATCTACAGATGACAAAGATTTTCACATAGCGGACTTATAAGACGACGAAGAACACTCACATTCACCATGGGAAGGGGATGACACCCTGCACGAAAATATTAATTCATATAGCATCTGCCTTTGCCTCGGCCTTAGAGGATGGGAATGCCTGTGGGACTCGCCTTGTATCTTTCACCCATATCAACCCCGGTACGAAGCGTGCACTGGCATACCTGAGTAATTTGTTAGCAAGATCACACATCCCCTAACGACCGAGGTGGATGGATCTAACCCTACAACCCTAAGCACAACCAGTAATCCACCAACCTCGCAATTGGCACCAGAAGAGGGAGAGCCTGATGGTCAGTTGTTTAACTCAGGAGGAAAAACCCACGTCCCACTCCTAGAGTTTAAAGAGGAATTTGAACTAGACACTCCTTCATCCTCAGATGCAGCACAAATCCAAATATTTTGGCAATCGCTCGAGGAAGAGTGGTGACCTCCACTAAGTGATGACGAGGACTATTGGATAGACCTCCCTGCACTTGAATTGGCAGAGCAAGCCAACCTACAACTTCACGCCTTATCAGATCAAGAGAGCGAATTGGATAATATCATCGGCTCTAACTTGGAAGGATGGGAATGTCTTTGGGAATCTCCCTGCATTTCTTACCATTACCAGCCCCATGGCCGAGCATGTGCGCTCATCCCAACATATCATGAAGATCAATAGAAAGAGCTCCCTCCCCCTGGGGACCCTTTAGGGAAGAGACAATCAACCTAGTAGAGGAAACTCAAACTATGATACCCCTGTCATCAGCATTATTTATTCAAAATATCCCATTGGATGAGGACTCCAAAACAAAACAAAAAAACTACCAAATTTGCAACAAATCTGCGTTTCTCGAAGGATCGCCCGAACGGCTCCAGCAGTCGTCTCGCTCCCTCAACTAGAGGAAGCGGTTCTCCCGGTGCCATTTGAGGCCACCCACCCTGTACCATATTTTTCATCAAAAATAAAAAAAGTAGAAAATGTAGAAAACCCTAAAAAGGTAGAAATACAAAACCTAAAAAAATTAGAAAACTTTAAAAAAGAAGGGAACTCTTTACGTCGACTCAAGTCTACAGTCAACGAGGGGACTTCCCTCCTCTAACTCCTGACCCGTCTCACACGCAATGTCATAACCCCAAATTTTTGGGAACTGTACACGTCATGAACCATGCACGGGTATGTGTGGTTCACAAGGGAACCAAAACTAATAGGTATACACTTTGTGTGTGTATGAAGCACACTAACTTTCACTAGTTATATATAAGTGAATGAGGGGGGAGAGGGTTTCCCCAATACGTGACCTAATTAACTCTAGATAGAGAGAAGGAAAGAGAAAGAGAAGAGAGGGAATCAGAAAAGAGAATAGAGACTCGTTGTTCTAGGCCGATAGAAGATTGGAAGAGGGCTAGATGAGGAACCTTGATGAGTTTCTCATCTAGTTAGAACTTGGATCACGTTTACATCAAATACATCGATCGAGGTATGATTTTTAAATACGTATATGAGTGATTAGATAACGTAGGAAGCATTAACTGAAATATTTTTTTGGTTAATTAATGCTAATAAGACTTTAGATGAAGAAGGGAAATAGTCTTCGAACTGAAGCATTTACGTCCATCGTGGCTCGCTCGAGCGGTATAATTGGCCCACTCGAGCGAGGACAGGATTTGAAACTTGAGAAAACAAAATTAGTTTTGGGCTCGCCCGAGCGAGACCCAAAACAAAGGGGAAGCTCGCTCGACCGACGCCTCCAGTAAAGCTTCAGACGGCTCGCTTTAACCGCTCGAGCGTGGAGTTGTGCTCGCTAGCGCGAGGCACATACAGAATTTTGATAGTTAGTGTAATACATGGAGGTTATGTGCTCCAACGATTATAGTGACCTTTCTAAACATATTCTAAACACATGAAATGTAGGTTGACACAAGATCGTGACGTGTAAACCTCTACGAGAAAAGTGTATATTGGAATTGCGTTGAGGTAGGGAATATTCTTGAAACATGTGTATTATTTCGTCAACTCATATATGTGGTGTAATTCAATTAATTAGTCAAGTATTGAATGATCATTGTGAAAAAGGGTATGTGAGTAAGTTTCAAATGTGATAGTCATGAGGTCCCCAGGGGACATAAAAATTGTAAAGTGGACATCTAGATGGTGCATTGAACCAGTGGCATCCCAGGGATGCAGATGAAAACTAATAGTGAAACGAAAGTAAAGTGATAAGGCCTAATGTAATAAAATTAGCACAATCACAGTGAATAACTATATGTACAGCACGTTCGATATTTTTATTATTTAAGGTTTGACTAGAATACCCCACCGACGTGGCGGAATACCCACGACTGACTCGACAGGATATCCATGACTGGTACGGCGGCCAATCCGTATATTCATAGCACATCCCAGGGATGTAGATTTGAAAGAATAGACCCCGCCACCTACGAGAAAGGGGCTTGGGCAGTATTCCCAAGGAGTACACATAACAACTGTCTAGTTAGACGACGATGGCGGGTATTTCATCGGGGCTCGATGCTATATTGCTCGGGGACTACTTAAGTTAAGATTTAAGTGATTAAGCCAAATTCACAAATAAACTAGAAAGGAGAATAAACAAAACCATGCAAAGTAACAGTTGAAATCATTACTTGTTTCGATTATTTCAATTGTTTTCCATAAGTGTTATCCGATAATTTATGCTTTTAAAACTATTGATATATATGTGAAGGTTAATCTATATGTTCATTTTGTTTCCCTACGGAGCTAGGATGTAGCTCACCCCTTAGACTATACGTCGTAGGTCCAGGACTAGTGGTAGTAAAGACTTTTAGAGACTTTGATCCATGAGATTCAGACTATGTGCCCACTGAGGAGTCAGAGCCTCCTCCTGAGGAATTTTTCTAGGAAACCCATTGTGTACTTTGAGAGTGAGTTGAGAGTATTAGGTGCGGCTTGGTATGTCCAGTCATATTTTTTTTTATGTAATTAAATGTCTTTATTCTTTTGGCAGACCGTCTGGGACGGACAGTTATCACCAACGGTTTGGGTCAGTTCTTATGCCCATGAATTGGCATGGGACAAGAACTGTCCTTAGAGACTCTTTTACCTTGAATGCATGAGTACTTATTTAGAATAGATGCATCTTTATTGTAGTCTTGTGCTTGTATATACCAATGCTTCGTAAAGAATCACAGGTCATGACCTTGAAGGTCGTGCTAATGGCACGAGTTTCGAGGTGCCGAAATTCTACTAACATAGGGACTTCTGCTAACATAGGGACTTCTGGCAATCATCTCATCAAAGCATAGGAACTTCTGCTAACAAAGCCGTGGTTTCTCATGCAGACCGTTATGTTTCCTAGAGGAAGAGGCCGACCCAGGGGTGGTCATGATTGGAATTTATGCAGTAGAGATGGTTTCATCTCGCCTACCAACAGGGTACCATTAGGAAATAGGGAGATTCCCGAGGGCAGTGGCCAAGGAGAAAACCAAAATCAAGCGGAAGATCAGGATCGAGATCAGAGAGAACAAGATAGAGTGAGGGAGAGAAATGAAGAAAGAGAGGAGAGTCGAGGATGGCAAAGATCCTTGGCAGCACATGCAGCCCCAGAACCACAACGGACACCCACACCTCCAGTAGGACCTACACCACCAGTGGCTTCAGCATTTACCGAATTCAGGAGGATGAGACCTCCTAACTTTTTAAGACAAGCAGACACAATGGCAGCCAAAAATTAGCTGGGTGAAATGGAGAAGGTGTTTAGCGTACTGACATGCACTGAGGACGAGAGCGTCTGTTGGGCAGCATATATGCTAGATGGAGAAGCTGGACCTTGGTGGAAATCCGTATCGTGAACTAGAGCACAAGAAACTCCAGATATGCCCTGGACTTGGGATGAATTCGTGGAAGAGTTCAATAAGCAATATTTTGCGAAAGTTGTGAGAAATCAGATGGAGACCCAATTTTTGCAACTGATGCAAGGAAGGATGACCGTGAGAGAGTACAGAGTAGAATTTATGAGACTGGCTCGCTTCGCTCCAAACTACATAATTTCGGATGTGATAAAAGCGAAGAGGTTCCAACAGGGTTTAAGGTCGAACATCCGAGGAGGGGTTGCGCCATTTCAGCTAAGGACCTACAGAGAGGTCATGAGTAAGGCATTAGTGGTCGAAGAAGAAAACAATAACTGATACCGTCAGAGGGAACAACAGGGAAGAGGAAGCATAGATCCAAGCTGGACGGGGAGTTATGAATCAGTAAATAAGAAGTCGGGGATTGAAGCACCGAATCAGAGGCAATCATTCTAGACACGGTATGGGAGAGCCGCACAACAAACCACTCATTAAAGTTTCCCATTGCTGGCATCAGGGAGACCGATGAGGTATGAGGGTCATGCTATTTCCAACAGAGCTACAGCTACACAAGGTTTTTCGAGAGCTACTTCTTCAACACCAAGGGAGACTTATGCCAAGTGTGGCAAGTCCCACAAAACGACGGATTGTAGGCAAGGAATGCGAGGCTGTTTTAAATGTGGCAAGATAGGCCACGTGATTAGAGATTGCCCTGAGGCAATTAAAGAAAAGATGGCCTCAGCTTCCATGCCACGACCTATTCAATCACGGAAGCCAGTTGTTCAAGGGAGAGCCTACGCAGTTACCGCCCAGGAAGCAGGGAGTGTACACGACGCCATTCAAAGTGAGATTTCTTTTAAATAAAGAATTTTAGTTTAATACCATTTTAGATAGAGAATGTGCATTCATTAGGACAGTGTATAGAACCGTGTTTATGCATTAGAAATTTCTAAATAAAGTATATGTATGTGTTATAGGTACGTTACAAGTCTATAAAAAAGGGTGTTATGTAGCACATGACGCACGAGTGCTGATAGACCCAGGGTCTACCCACTCCCTCATCACCCCTAGGTTTGCAAAGAAGATGAAGATTGTTTCGGAGATACTGGACTTTGTGTTATCAGTGTCTATCCCAACGAGAGAATTAGTGGACACAGAGTTAGTCTGCAAATCGGTAGTAGTAAGCGTTCGGGATAACGTTGTCTATGAACTAGACGCATAATTAATATTGTTGGACATGCAAGGATTCGATGTGATCCTTGGCATGGATTGGCTGTCCCATCATTGCCCAATAGTGGATTGCAAGAACAAGGTTGTTATTTTCCGACCTAACACGAGGAGATCATTTCGATTTCGAGGAGAGAGATCAACACAGGTGCCACTTGTCTCTGCAGTCAGAGCAGAACATTTAATCAGAAAGGGGTGTAGCGGTTATTTGGCATTTCTGAAGGAAGATAAAGAAGAAAAGAATGTTATCTCCGAGATAGCAGTGGTGCGAGAATTTGTAGACGTATTTCTAGAAGAATTACCAGGATTACCCCCAGAGAGAGAAGTGGAATTCGCTATCGACTTAGCACTAGGAATGGAGCCTGTTTCAAAGGTACCTTACAGGATGGCCCCTACAGAGTTGAAAGAATTGAAAGAACAGTTGCAAGAGCTCATGGATAAAGGGTTTATACGACCAAGCGTGTCTCCATGGGGAGCACCAGTTTTGTTTGTGAAAAAGAAAGATGGGTCGATGCGGTTGTGCATTGACTATCGACAATTGAACAAACTTATTGTGAAGAATTGATACCCGTTGCCAAGATTAGATGACTTGTTCGATCAGTTACAAGGAGCAAAATATTTTTCCAAGATCGATCTGAGATCTGGATACCATCAGTTAAGAGTCAAGGTTGAGGACATTCAGAAAACGGTATTTAGAACACGGTATGGACACTATGAGTTTTTGGTGATGCCATTAGGATTGACGAACGCACCAGCGTCGTTTATGGACCTAATGAATTGAGTGTTTAAACCACACCTAGACTCCTGCATTGTCGTGTTTGTTGACGACATCCTGATTTATTCAAAATCGGAGACGGAGCACGAAGAACACTTACGAGTCACTCTACAAACCTTGTGTGAACATCAATTGTACACCAAGCTCAACAAATGTGAGTTTTGGCTAGAAGAGGTTAGTTTTTTGAGACATGTCATCTCAAAGCATGGTGTCGCAATAGATCCCGCTAAGATCGAGGCAGTAGTGAACTGGGAGCAACCAAAGACCGTGACAGACGTCCGAAGTTTCCTTGGACTGGCAGGTTATTATCGACATTTCGTTGAGGGGTTTTCAAAGATATCAAGACCTCTTACGAGGCTTACAAGAAAGGATTTAAGATTTGAGTGGAGTGAGGCGTGCGAGAAGAGTTTTCAAGAACTCAAGAAGAGACTCACCTCAGCCCCAATGTTAGCCATTCCATCAGGCAGTGGAGGATTCACGGTCTACAGTGATGCTTCGTATAACGGTTTGGGTTGTGTACTAAACCAACATAAAAAGGTAATAGCTTACGGGTCAAGACAGTTGAAAGAGCACGAGAAGAACTATCTGACACATGATTTGGAACTAGCAGCGGTCATATTCGCATTAAAGATATGGTGACATTATTTATATGGAGAAACATTTGAAATATTCACTGACCATAAGAGCCTTAGATATCTGTTTACACAAAAGGAACTAAATATGAGGCAGCGCAGATGGATGGAGTTCCTCAAGGACTACGACTGTTCCATACAGTACCATCTAGGCAAAGCTAACGTAGTGGCCGATGCCTTGAGTCGGAAGAGTTCAGCTCAGTTGGCTAGTCTAATTTTGGGTATACATCGATGGAAGCTGTTGGAGGATCTAGCACTATGTGGTGCAGACATACAGCAACAAGCCACAGGAGCCTTCTTAGCCAACATATCAGTGAAATCGGTGATATTCGAACACATACGAGAACTACAGATGAAAGACCCAATTCTAACCAAGATACGTCAAGATGTAACTGAAGGTATTACATCTGAGTTTTCGATCAAGGAGGATGGTTCCTTAGTGTTCAAGGGCCGTCTTTGCATTCCGGATAATGTCGATTTGCGACGAACGATTCTTGATGAATCTCACAAGTCAAGTTATGCTATCCACCTGGGAAGCACAAAGATGTATCAAGATTTGAAAAATAATTACTGGTGGAGAGGCTTGAAACAAGATGTGGCAGAGTACGTGTCGCGGTATTTGACGTGCCAACAAGTGAAGATCGATCATAGACACCCCGCAGGCCTATTACAACCCCTACCTATACCGGAATGGAAGTGGGAATCAATCTCCATGGACTTCATAGTCGGTCTACAGTGAACTGCAAAGAAGTACAATGTCATTTGGGTAGTGGTTGATTGATTGACTAAGTCAGCGCACTTCTTGCCTTACAACAAGATGTACACGACGGGAAGACTGGTAGAGCTCTATATGAAAGAGATTGTCCGTTTACATGGGATTTCGAGTAGCATTGTTTCAGACCGTGACCCATTGTATATATCAAAGTTTTGGAAGAAATTTCAAGAAGGAATGGGAACGCGACTGGATTACAGTACGGCGTTTCATCCACAAACCAACGGACAGACTGAGAGGGTCAACCAAATCATTGAAGACATGCTTAGGGCGTGTATGTTGGAATTACAGGGATCGTGGGATCAACACCTACCATTGATTGAGTTCGCATATAACAATAGTTTTCAGATGAGCATTGGGATGTCACCGTATGAAGCCTTGTACGGAAGGCGATGCAAATCGCCAATCAATTAGGAAGAAACTGGGGAGAAATTTATTTTGGGACCCAAGTTACTTGAAGATAACGCCGCTATGGTCCGCATGATCAGAGAAAGACTAAAGGCGGCTCAAAGCAGACAGAAAAGCTATGCTGATATCAAGCGGACGAGCGTGGACTTTAAGGTGGGAGAACATGTTTTTGTGAAAGTATCGCCTATGAAGGGCGTGATGAGGTTCGGAAAGAGAGGGAAGCTAAGTCCCCGCTACCTTGGACCGTTCGAAGTTTTGGGTCAAGTAGGGGAGGTAGCTTACCGCGTTTGACTGCCACCATTATTTGATCAGGTACATAATGTATTCCATGTATCTATGCTCAGGAAGTATCTTAATGACCCTAATCATGTGTTGAGCGGCAAATCTTTCGAGATGCATGAAGATATGAGCATGATCGAAGAGCCAGCAGAAATTTTGGATCGAAAGGAACAAGTGCTACGCACCAAAGTCATTCCTTTAGTGCTTGTACGCTAGAAGAACCATCCGGTCGAAGAAGCAACATGGGAGCGAGAGGCGGATGTCAAAGAACAATACCCCAATTTGTTTGAGAGCGCTAGCTAGTTGTTCTTGATAATATGTAATATTTTGACAGTATATCGATTTGTATTTTGAAACAAGTAAACGAATGAGATTAAACATTTGGCCTAAACTTTTGTTAGAAAGACTGGTTAGTGTGAATAAAATCTCAATTTCCTAACATAGGAAATCATGTGTGAAGGATGTCCTGATAATAGAAAGGACTAGAGGAAATATGAGCTTAGTGGAACCAGAAAGATATTTCTGGGCTCGCTCGAGCGAACACTTATGCTCGCTCGCGCGAGGCTACATAAAATAATACTTTCAAGTCGTCTGGACCGCTCCTGCGAGGTATAGTGACCGCTCGAGCGAGGTCTAGTGACCGCTCGAGCGAGGTATTTTAACCGCTCGAGCGAGGTCTAGCGACCGCTCGAGTGAGGACAGACTATATATTGCTAACAGAAGATTAAATGCCCATTTCATCTTCAAGAGAGAGTCCGAGCGAGAAAAAGGGGGGTTTAGGGTTTTCGACTTCCAAGCATTTTCCATTTGATTCGAACCAGATTCGAACGATCTAATCCGTACAAAATGATTCAAAAGGTAAAATCTACCCAATTTCTATCCTTTTCCACTTCTTTTTATTCTAAACAAGCATTATGGCTTCTTCAAGCCCAAATCCCCAACCAAAGAAATGGATGGCGATTCGATCGCCGTCGGCACGCAATAAAGCACCGCAAGCTTCACAACCACCACCAACCCCATCTCCTACCCCAATCGTACTAGACGATTGGTGGGGGGCCAAAATATTTGAAACCGAATGGGATATACATCCCTCTTGTTTTGGGGATCTGATGTCCACCCAATGGACATCAGATTTCCTCACCAACAATAACCTTAGATCATTACTTACCCCATTCAGAGATCGGTATTATCAGAGACTCGTGAAGCTATTTTACCAAACCCTTAACATGAACATGCATGAGGACGCCATCCTCATCACGATCGATGGAAAAGAATTAATTTTTAATTGTGCCGAAATTTCATCGGTTATGAAATGTCCCCACACCTATGCCCCTAGCCCACTCATCCTACCACCTTTTTCTGGGAACGTAGAATTCCTAATGATTATTTCTGACATCATTGGAGGCACGTCCGTTTCGAGTCAATCTATCACCCGATCACAGCTACCGCCACGTATGTGGCTTTTGGATATTGTTTTTAAGAAGAACCTACACCCGACCGGCCATGACCAAGAACGCCATGATGCGTTCCTGCGAGCTTTACACATTGCATTCCATAATAGGTGGATTAACACACCTATGGTTATTATTAAAGGCATGGCACATGCCTATAAACGAAACGTAAGAGGCGCTATTCCCCACCCATCAACCGACTACCTTATGCCCGGTTGATTTCCCGACTCCTCGACTCACGAAATGGAAAAGGAGGATTCAAGATCCGAACTGATGAGTTATCTCTTACCGATAA
Organism: Chloranthus sessilifolius; assembly: GCA_021018995.1. NCBI lineage: Eukaryota > Viridiplantae > Streptophyta > Magnoliopsida > Chloranthales > Chloranthaceae > Chloranthus > Chloranthus sessilifolius. Next base: position 54,010,050 of record CM037593.1, on the reverse strand, counting down.
CATCGTCCCCTACTTAGCCCAAGACTGGAGCCGAAATCTAAAGAGACTTCAAACCAGCGTCAACAAGAAAAGAGACCGCCAAATCTCACGACAAGCCACACAACAAGCACCGACAGGACCTACTTCTCCCTCTACTTCATCTTCACAACCCCTACCTACCACCGACACTGCCATGATGCGGGAGATCCTCCAGCAGGGGTGGGAGATTAGGTTGCACCAGAGGTTTCAGGAGGCACTACTCATAGACCTCATGGGCCAGGCTTACCCACAGTCTTACATGGAGCGCGTCGGTGCTATGAGGGCTGCTATTTTTGGAGCGTCTTGCTCGGGCCATGCTACGAGGAGCGCTACTGTGGGTACTACTACTGCCAGAGTGGTTGATGAGGATGAGGATGACGAGGACTATGACGATGACGATGGCCCCGGCAACGAGGACAACGAGTATGAGGAGGATGATGATTAGATAGTCATTTATTTTTCGTTGCAACGATAATGAAATTTGGTTGTAATATTTTGTTCATAATATTTTGGATATGATCGTTTTGATGGTGATGTGGCATTTTTAACTACATAAACTATTGTGACATGGTTGTCACAAATGTTTTGGAGATTGATACCATGATAGCAATTGTCTATAGTTTTATCTTACGATCAATTAGTAGCATGATGGTGGAAACACCTAAAAATATAAAAAAATTTATCATCTCTATTCTTCATGATACGAGTGTAAGTTGATATGGTTTAACTCAAGTCGTGGCGAGATTAGATCAATTGTTCAATTACCTGATGATGTATGAAGCTAGCCTATTCATGGCCTAGTAGTAGTAATAGTAGTAGTAGTAGTAGTAGTAGTAGTACCTAGTTATGCGAGTATCGTCAATTTTTGAGGACGAAAATCTTATAAGATGGGGTGAATGTCATAACTCCAGATTTTTGGGAACCGTACACGTGATGAACCATGCAAGGGTATGTGTGGTTCACAAGGGAACCAAAACTAATAGGTATACACTTTGTGTGTGTGTATGAAACACACTAACTTTCACTAGTTATATATAAGTGAATGAGGGGGGAGAGGGTTCCCCCAATACGTGACCTAATTAACTCTAGATAGAGAGAAGGAAAGAGAAAGAGAAGAGAGGGAATCAGAAAAGAGAATAGAGACTCATTGTTCTAGGCCAATAGAAGATTGGAAGAGGGCTAGATGAGGAACCTTGATGAGTTTCTCATCTAGTTAGAACTTGGATCAAATTTACATCAAATACATCGATCGAGGTATGATTTTTAAATACGTATATGAGTGATTAGATAACGTAGGAAGCATTAACTGAAATATTTTTTTAGTTAATTAATGCTAATAAGACTTTAGATGAAGAAGGGAAATAGTCTTCGAACTGAAGCATTTACGTCCATCGTGGCTCGCTCGAGCGGTATAATTGGCCCACTCGAGCGAGGATAGGATTTGAAACTTGAGAAAACAAAATTAGTTCTGGGCTCGCCCGAGCGAGACCCAAAACAAAGGGGAAGCTCGCTCGAGCGAGGCCTCCAGTAAAGCTTCAGACGGCTCGCTTTAACCACTCGAGCGATCTCATCTAAACCGCTCGAGCAAGGTCAAGTGACTGCTCGAGCGAGGAGTTGTGCTCGCTTGCGCGAGGCACATACAGAATTTTGATAGTTGGTGTAATACATGGAGGTTATGTGCTCCAACGATTCTAGTGACCTTTCTAAATATATTCTAAGCACATGAAATGTAGGTTGACACAAGATCGTGACGTGAAAACCTCTACGAGAAAAGTATACATTGGAATTGCGTTGAGGTAGGGAATATTCTTGAAACCTGTGCATTATTTCGTCAACTCATATATGTGGTGTAATTCAATTAATTAGTCAAGTATTGAATGATCATTGTGAAAAAGGGTATGTGAGTAAGTTTCAAATGTGATAGTCATGAGGTCCCCAGGGGACGTAAAAATTATAAAGTGGACATCTAGATGGTACATTGAACCAGTGGCATCCCAGGGATGCAGATGAAAACTATCAGTGAAATAAAAGTAAAGTGATAAGGCCTAATGTAATAAAATTAGCACAATCATGATGAATAACTATATGTACAGCACGTTCAATATTTTTATTATTTAAGGTTTTACTAGAATACCCCACCGACGTGGCGGGATACCCACGACTGACTCGACAGGATATCCGTGATCGGTACGGCGGCCAATCCGTATATTCATAGCACATCCCAGGGATGCAGATTTGAAAGAATAGACCCCACCACCTACGAGAAAGGGGCTTGGGCAGTATTCCCAGGGAGTACACGTAACAACTGTCTAGTTAGACGACGATGGCGGGTATTCCATCGGGGCTCGATGCTATATTGCTCGGGGACTACTTAAGTTAAGATTTAAGAGATTGGGCCAAATTCACAACTAAACTAGAAAGGGGAATAAACAAAACCATGCAAAGTAATTGAAATCATTACTTATTTCAGTTATTTCAATTGTTTTCCATAAGTGTTATCCGATAATTTATGCTTTCAAAACTGCTGATATATATGTGAAGGTTAATCTATATGTTCATTTTGTTTCCCTACGAAGCTAGGATGTAGCTCACCCCTTAGACTATATGTCGCTGGTCCAGGACTAGCGGCAGCGAAGACTACTGGAGACTTTGATCCAGGAGATTCAAACTACGTGCCCACTGAGGAGTCAGAGCCTCCTCCTGAGGAATTTTTCTAGGAAACCCATTGTGTACTTTGAGAGTGAGTTGAGAGTATTTTTTTATGTAATTAAATGTCTTTATTCTTTTGGCAGACCGTCTGGGACGAACAGTTATCACCAACGGTTTGGGTCAGTTCTTATGCCCATGAATTGGCATGGGACAAGAACTGCCCTTAGAGACTCTTTTACCTTGAATGCATGAGTACTTATTTAGAATAGATGCATCTTTATTGCAGTCTTGTGCTTGTATATACCAATGCTTCATAAAGAATCATAGGGCACGACCTTCAACGTCGTGCTGATGGCACGGGTTTCGGGGTGTCAAAATTTAGGCTGTCACACGCAAGGATGCAAAGCCTTCAGGCTAAGTAATAAGCCAGTCGTCATACCAGAAGAGATACTTCATGACTTCGAAAGAAGAATCAATGACCTTGACCTTCACTTTACCAAAGATCTTTCGGTCATAAATTGCGCCGATGAAGAGTTGCCTTGCACAAGATTAAATCCCCAGCCTAGTAATTTTGTGGTATATGAGCTCATCGAGGATGAAGGAGGAACACCAGGCCCTGATGAGACTCAGGACTTCTGGTTGGTTATTAAACATTTTGACGAACAGACCCAGGCTGTCGCCGAACCCACAGAGGAATTCGATTTTTGCACTGACGAGAAGCCCAAGAAACTGTTAATTAGTGTGATGCTCAATCCTAAAGAATGTCAATAGATTGTACAAGTCCTACAGGAACATATCGACTCTTTCACATGGTCCTACGAGGACATGCCTAGTTTAGACCCAAGTCTAGTAGAACATTGTCTTGTCTTAGAACCCGATGCGAAACCTGTTAAGTAGAAACTCTGCAGGATGCACCCCCAAATAGCCCTTCAAGTCAAAGAGGAATTTAACAAGTTACACAAAGCTAAATTCATTCAAGTTGTCCTCTACCCCTAGTGGGTCACCAACATAGTACCTATCGCCAAGAAAGACGGCAGGGTACGGGTTTGCATTGACTTTTGAAATCTCAATCAAGCATGCCCAAAAGATGACTTCCCACTCCCACATATTGACACTCTTGTTGACAACACCGCTGGACATGAGATGCTATCCTTCATGGATGGTTTCTCTAGATATAATCAGATCAAGTTAGTAGAGTCTGACCAAAAGTAGACTTTCTTCACCACGCCATGGAGAACTTACTGGTACGTCGTCATCCCTTTTGGGCTCAAGAATGCAGGAGCCACATATCAACGCACCATGATGGCTATTTTTCATGACATGATGCATAAGTGTGTAGCAGTTTATATCGATGACATATTAGTGAAGTCTCAAACGCAAGTAGGACACGTTGAAGCCCTTCGGCTAGTGCTACAGAGAGATAAAAAATATCAACTAAAAATGAATTCTAAGAAATGTGTTTTCGGAGTCACCTCCGAAAAATTACTTGGTTTTATAGTTAGCAACCGAGGGATTGAAGTCAACCCTATGAAAGTGAGAGCCATTTTAGAGATGTTGCTACCCCAGCTGTGCTTTCTTTATTTTTTTGTGGTAAAAAAAATTTAAATTCGTAATAAAACAGTGGATGAAATCAGCACAACTGAGAAGTCCTAGACCTGCAAGATACAAGGTCCATTGTGGCAAGTTTTGATAAGTAAGAGTTTGTCCCACAGGGAAAGATGATCTACAGCTTCCAAGGGAGCCATCTCTAGTAGTCCCTCCAAATCTGACTACAGATCTGGCAGTCCTTAAGGGAAGGGAGTTTAAGGTCACTTAGTTTACAGATCCTAAGGTAGCCTAATGTCTAAACTACAGAAAGGGTTGAGAGGAAGGACGGAATGTGGAAAATAAATATAAAAAGGTGAGAAGTATGTTATTGAGCCTAGATCAGAGGAGTTTTGTAACTCAGATTCAGGTCTGATGTTATAGAAATCATGCCCAATGGCTACGTTATCACCACTGAGGGGAAAGGATCCAACCCATCTCTCTTCCATGATTCAATCCCTTAAGGTTATAACCTGTCCACTCAAATGGTCACAGACTATCCCATAGGAGATCCACAATCCAAGGATGGGTCAAAACAAGTTAATCATTGTAGGCACTATTTCATCTAGGCTACCAGCTCAAGAATCCATAGGGAACCTCAACCTCTAAAGCTCTATGTGTGGGGCTAAGGCTGTATAGGACCATGATAGCCCAGACACATAGAACCAGTAAGAGATTGAGTACAACCTTTAATCTAGCTGTCCATTGCTTGAGTGAGGCTACAATGGTCCAGTCACAAGCCTACAATCTCTATAACCAGATCAGATCTAACATCTGATAGCGGATCTATACAAATATAGGGGAGTCTGCCTCTGTACAATCTCCCTCCAGGCTAATACAAGCTCAGGTGCAGAGAAGAAGGATCCATCTTGGATCGGTGGATTAGAATCACCCTAAGGCTATAACCTGTCCACTTGAATGGTCACAGACTATCCCAGAGGCTATCCTCCTCATAGAGCCCAAGACAAAACAAGAATATCGCTGCCACCACCATGGTCACAAGGCTACCAGCTCAAGCTCCCATGGGGATTTCAGATCTAGTGGGTCCTGTGGTGGGGCTAAGGCTGTATAGGACCATGATAGCCCAGACACACAGGTCACTTGGATCTGAGTGGCCCTTAGAATCAGTCCTCCATTTCTTTGAATCACAGCCAAAGCACTGGCAGATCACAAGGCAGCAGCCTTGCACAGAGCAGATCACATTCAAACACATATCCCATAATGTAAAAATCCTATTACAAAACTTCCATTAAACTAGTTCATACAAAGACATAGCCATAATGCATACAAAGACATAGCCAGCAAGTGCTGGACTATGGAGAGAAGGAAAAAGAAAAAGAAAACTACTTACAGCTATAAAAGAAAAGAAAAATGATCTCAGATCAAATCTCCAAGAGATGAGACATGTTTCCAGATTTGTTCCAAGATATGTTTCAAGCTCTGTTTTCCAGCTTTCTAAACCTAAGCTAAGTATGGGTTTATATAGCAGTGGTGTGGCGGCGCATTAGGGTTAGGAAACCCTAATTTTAACAATGCCATGTGGCCTAATAGTGATTGTGTGCACAGAGATTTAAGCATGGGAGTGCGTGCCCTAATCACTGGAAATTCCCAGAAGGTCCTCTGTTGAAGAGATGGAAGTTGAAGTTATGAGCTTCACTAGGTAGCTATTGTTTCCCAGACTTGTCATATGGTAGCTCTTGCTCTTTGCGAGGATGGTTTGACATTGAAGCTTCAACCGTCGCGAGGTTGCCTTGGTTTGCTCTTCATGCAGTCGCACGATAGAGAATTGTGCTCTCGCTGGATTGGGCTTCGCGAAGTTGAGTAGACATCAAAGCCTCAGATGTCGCGGGGTTGGAGTTCAAGCAGTCGCGAGGTAGCTGCGCATTCACTGGGTTGATCTTCGCGAGGATGGATTTGAATAGTGCGAGAACTTCACGAGCACTTCTCTTCAATGGACTTCGTGAGGCTTTAATGAGTTCTGAACTGCGTGAGGTTCCATGTCTTAATTGATCTTTGCGAGGATGGCTCTGTCTTCACGAGGATGCTTTCTTCTTGAATAGCGCGAGAATTGTGCGAGGAGTTCTCTTCTGATATTTACATCCCACGGCTACTGCGCGAAGTGTCTTTTGAAGCTCTCTGTCCTCAGCCGTTCTGAGCAAACTACGCGAGGTTGAGAGAGGTCTACTTTGAAATGCGCGAGACTGCGTGATGTGTTCTACTCTTGAGCTTTGTGAGAGCTGTGTGAGTTTGTGCTTCAGAAGCTCTTCAGTCACTCAACTGTGCGAGAAGTTGTTGTAAAGTCTTGGGAAGCTCAGTTGGACTGCGCGAGGCATATTTCTCCTGAATCCTCCAAAGCTTGGGTCAGCTATGCGAGGCTCATTTCAAGTCTGGATTCAGAGTCCATCCTTTTGAGGGACTTCTGGTGCCAAAACAGGCTCCTTAGCAGGATTCCTGGCCTTATTTCACTGCTGATTATTACCTACATAAAACACTTAACAAGAACTTATTAGATGGCTAAGGGTCTAATCAAAGGTTAAGTTAAGGGGTGAAAAGTGGTACTTTTCAGGTCTTAACAGATGTCACCTCCCATCAATATCAAGGAATTATGAGGTTTGATAGGAAGATTACAGTTCATCAGGAGATTTATCTCTCAGCATTTAGACCGATGTGATCCTTTCCACAAACTACATAAAGGAGGGACTGAGTACAGATGGGATGACCAATGCCAGCAAACTTTTGATAATATTAAAAAATACCTCTTTAACCCGCCAATACTATTGCCACCAATTCCCGAAAGACCCCTAATACTATACCTTTCGGCAAACGATAAAGCGATGGGAGTAATCTTAGGATAATATGAAGAAGATGGCAAGAGAGAGAAGACCATTTACTACCTCAGTAGAACGATGGTCGAATACGAACGAAAGTACACCCCTATGGAGAAGACATGCCTCACATTGGTATGGGCTTCAATTAAATTACGACATTACTTTGGAGCACATAAGATACTAGTGCTAGCCCGAATGGATCCTCTGAAGTTCATATTCAAAAAGCCCACCACATCAAGGAAGATCACCCGCTGGCATATGCTATTACAAGAGTTCGATATCACTTACGTTACCCAGAAGTCAACCAAGGGGAAAGCCATTGCAGAGGACCTCGCAGATCTTTCACTCCCGAATGATGAACCCATATATGCAGACTTCCCTGATGAAGACTTACTCATAATTCATGACGAAGAGCCCGATAAGACCTCATGGACTCTCTATTTCGACGGTGCTCTAAATCACAAAGGGAAGGGCATCGAGATAGTCCTTCTAAGCCCGGAAGGAGTGGTGATGCCCAAGGCTTTCCAACTAGACTTCCTTGTTACCAATAATGCTGCAGAATATGAAGCTTTTATCACTAGATTACGGACAGCGTTACAATTAGGTGTTAAATAGTTAAATACCATAGGTGATTCCAAACTAGTAATCTCGCAAGTCATAGGAGAATAGAAAACTAAGGAAAGGAGACTAATGACATACCTAGAGACTGCTCAATATTTGGCGAAGCAATTTAAAAAGATCTCTTTCACATACATTCCTAGATTAGAAAATTAGTTAGTAGATTCCTTAGCCAGACTAGCCTCTATCATCGAGATACCTATCAGCCAAAATACCAAGACCTTCTTCATTGAAAGATTAACAGTACCTGCCCACAAAGTAGCATGGACCGTTACAAGGGAACTACCAATTCTCCCTGCCAGCACGGAATCAAAAGAAATAATCACTCTAGAAAATCACGCTAAAACAGAAATCGAAGTGGCCATGTTAAGATTCGAGAAATCACCAACCGATGACAGACAACCATGGTATTTTGACATCTGGAATTTCTTGAAATATCAACACGTTCCCCCATATGCCATGAAGATCAAACAAAAAACTATAAGAAACTGGTGCGCCCGATTCTATATACTCGATAAAATATTATACAAAGAAGCCTTCACTAAGGGAGTACTGCTACGATGCGTCATGATTGCTGAAGGATAATACATTATCCGAGAAGCATAAAGCAGCACCTGCGGCGCACACTCTGGTAGACAAAGACTCGCCAATCAAGTTACATGACAAGGCTACTTCTGGCCGACGATGATTAGAGACTGTCACCTCTATGTTCAATCCTGCAAACAATGTCAAGAGCATGCTGCACTTATCAAAGCTCCATCAGTTACGCTAAACACTATGACTCGCCGTGGCCTTTTTCGATGTGGGCCTTCAACATCATTGGACCATTTACAGACATCGTTGGGAATACTCACTCATACTTACAGCGATCGAATACTACACAAAATGGGTAGAGGCCGAGTCTTATGTCAGAATCACCGCTTCGATACTCGTGAGGTTTATAGTTCGAAATATCATTACCCAGTTTGGAGTACCCAGAATGTTCATCACCGACAATGGACCACAGTTCATTACAGAAAAGACGAAGAAGTTATGCAAGAAATACGGCATTGATTTGTGCCACTCATCGCCGTTCTACTCTCAAGGCAATGGACAAGCAGAAGCTATGAACAAGACGCTGATTTGAATCTTGAAATGAATTGTAGAAACAAGCAATGGAGCCAACTGCCTCAAACAATTACTGGAAGCACTCTAGGCCTATAGGACCTCTATTTGTACGGCCACTGGCCAAACACCCTACCTCCTCACCTATGGGATGGAGGCAGTCCTACCATATGAGATACAAGTACCATCTTTACGCATCTAACTCGGTGATGAGCTATCCTTAGACGAGAGGAGAATTACTTTACTTACTTAGTTAAAGCAACTTGATGAAACACGCCTAAGGGCAGCTGATCACACTCAGGTATATCAGAGGAGAGTGGCCAGGGCCCATGATAAGAAAGTCCTTGAACGAACATTTAACATTGGCGAGCTAGTCTTAAAGAAAATTATGCCTTTCAAACACGCCCATCCAAAAGGAAAACTGAAACCAAATTGGGAAGGCCCTTACGTTATAACAGCTGCATACCCTGAAAACACATACAAAGTGGCGAACCAAGATGGGGAAGAGCTCCCTAGCCCCTGGAATGTCATGTACCTTAGAAAATACCATCCTCAGTCTTATGATCATCACATCCCGTGGTTAAAATACTTGTACTTATCATCCCTGTAGTCATCACGACCCATCCATTGGTCTTATGTCTTCAATCCTCAGAATATCCTTAAAAATCTCTGACTTGTCGCCCACCATTTATACTCGGGCGATTTGATTGAAGGATTAGTGACCTACCTAAAAATTTTTTTAGAAGCGTAAGAAACACCCGATTCTCATTCTCTATCCCTGCTATTGGAGGAGACGTTAGAGAAAAAAAAAATGAATATGTTAGGTTCAATCAAAATTCATCATTCTTGCGCCAGCAGGATGCTTTCAAAAGAAATGTACACATCAAAAAAATGTATATATCGAGCGAGAGCATTACGATGAATAAACAAGTCAATGAACTCAAGGAAGCATAAGCAGGCCATGAGGACATCTTCGATAACTTTACTGGAAGTGTATAAGCAAGCTGCGAGGGCATCCTTGATATTCTCATACTACTAGATGTCGTCGTAAGGTGGCGGAAGGAGGATAAACCCCTAATAGTCATAGAATGCGAGATTTTGATGGTACCGAAATATGGCGAAGATCTCGATCATGGCATTCCATACCCCTCAGAGGAGAAGATTGTTACTTACCCCTTTTAAAAAGGTACTAGTTTCGAACTATTCCCCATATCACTAAGCCTTACCTCTCCCCCTTCTAGTTTTATTTTGGACAATGAATCTGAGACTTCACAAGATATTCCTGGGAATAAAACTGAAAACCACTGAATGATGATTGATGCAATCACCCATTATACTTACCATGCTTTTCTCGAATAACCACGAAATAGGATGATCAATACCCTAAGATAGACCCCTGTACGCTATTAGTCTATGGACTTCACCCCGGTTCGGAGACAGTACTGATGCACTTTTCTGCAAGACTAATTCACCTAATACCCATGACTATTTATAGAACCAAAATGCTTATCTAAGGCCCAAGGAAGCTCCATTGCATCCATACGCTGGGGCATTTAAAAAAAAAAAGGAAAATTATATCAGAAACGCTGACCCGACCACGAAAAAGATGAAGAATGATGAAGATACCACTCAGAGAGCACTATCAAAATACCGTACCACAAGCTCAACCATGCTTCTACGCTGGGGCATTTTTTTTTATTTTTATTTGTCATTATTTTTATTGTCATTTGCTTTCCCTGTTGCACTATTTATTATTTCAAAAAAAGAAGGAGAAAAAGAAAGAAAAGAAAAGGAAAGAGTCAAAAAAAAAAAAAAAACTTATATCTACCTTTCTATCACCAGACTCCGGTCTGAGATATTTTTCCCCTTGACAATTGGCAAGGGGGGGGACAAAACTACTGATAGCATTACCTTTACATGTGTAGACGTAAAGCAACCTTTAAACCAGCAACAGGCAAGCTTAGAAAGCATCCAAGTCCCAGTGACGGCTGACGACACCGAAGGCAAAAAGAAAACACCAAAAGGTAATCAAAGGAGGAGAAGCGAATCAGGTACATCTGAACCAAAAATCCTTATATATATATATATATAGACATATACCAAAAAAAATAGTCCCTTTTTTTTCTTCACATTTGTCACTGGGGACACTCCCCCTATATACAATGCACATACAACGAATATAAACAAACGCACACACACCCCTAATCCCTACGCTGCCGCTGAGGAGGACGAGTGTCACTATCGCCGGCATCGTCAGCTCGGAGGTCCGTAGACTGATCGTCTGAAAACACAATCCCGGCACCCGTAGTCCTCAAAACCTCTAAACGGCGAGGACCCGCCACCGAACCCCCTCACTAGCCTGACTGACAGACCACCTCTACTGAGAATGAGGAGGAAGCCTCGCATGACTCACACAAACGACGGAATCCTCACAACTATCTCTCCTATCGCGACTATGAGAGGTATGACGAGACTGCCCAGCTGAAGAACTGTAGCCCTCGACTCCAACCCCTCATGATGACTAGCCGACCTGTGCAACCCCCGCTCACCCCTCGTCAGGCAATACTATAACCGATCCAGGGACACCTGCATCTCTGCCCGTGTCGTCCGACACGCTGTTGCTAGTGCCTCCGTATGAGTCCTCTGCGTGACCAACATCTCGACCACCAGATCCTCACGACTCTCCACTTCTTCGAGGACCCATCTCGCCTCCGGAGTGGAACGCGCCCGCGCTGCCTCTAGCCGTGCCTCCTCGAGCTGACGAACCTATATAACTCTCTATTGAATCAAAAGAAGCAAACATATATATATACAAACAACAACAAAACTCAAAATGAAAAAATACATATATACCAGATCTAGCCTCTCTCCCAGAAGTCGCTCGACTGTCTTCACGGTCACAGGATCAGCAGATGGCACTTGAGGGACGACAAACCAGACGGTTGTAACAAGAATAAACCAATGCATTAGACGAATATTACGATAACAAAAAACAACAAACAATAAGCCAATATGAACGCATTAGAATAAATAGAAATGAACAATCCAAACTAAATTACACTAAACCATACCTGACTCTCGGAACGTAGAGAGGTGGCGGTCGCCTCCCTCATTTGCAAGTCCTCAGCAACTCGACGCTAAAACACCGACACATGTTAGTAAACCATCAAGCCAACATAATAATAGCGCCAAGCAAACCAATACAGTAACACAAGTAAGCTAAAGAGTGATGGAACTTACCCAATGCTCCAACTCAGATCACAGACAAGCTATCGCTGGATCCTCCTGACTAGAGGAAGCCACTGAAGAAGGGCCACCAAAGGAACAAATCAATCCATGAGCGAAGCCTGAGGGCCACCAAAAAAAATTGGATGAAGTTCAAATGAAAACATAATGTCATACACATACCTGCCCTGCATGCATATCGTCGAAGAGGCCTCCTGCAGTCTGAAGGTCAGCCGACCAGCGACGACCCCTCAATGCCTCCCTCCACACGTACATTCGTGGGAATGTAAATGAAATCTCCGAAGGGACCCCCGGGCACAGAAAAGCGAATGGATCGTAGGCCCAAAACTAAAAATGATAACATAACAACAACGACCACACATAACAAATATTAAGATCGTCACTATGACCAAAGGTTAAAAAAAAAAAAGTCACCATGATACCAATTTAACTAAAACTCACATGGAGAAATGGGAGGAAACCTCTAATCGATGCTATCCCCTGACCCTGACGGTAAAACTGCTCGTAGAAATGCACCAATGCACTCGCACCCCACCCATAGGTCGGGACTCGGTCTAAATCTCCCAGAATCATCAAATATAACTCAGTGACGCATCCCCAAGTCGAAGAAGAGAAAAGTACTGTGCCCAAAAAGTGCATCAAGAATGCTCGGAGCACCCTATTTGCGGCCAATCCCGGCTCGATCACGGGCTCCTGGCCCATCACTCTCGCACAACGTGCCTCGTAAAGCACTGCTACCTCCGAATGATGCCTCTGAGGGGTGAACCCACTCGTGAATGTATCGAAAAACCAAGTGATCCAAACAACACCTGGCCCCAATCCACTCAACCTATAAGGCACACCCAGGATCTCCTCACATACCTCTAGATAACTCCCTGACATCCACCCCATGATTGGCTCACCCTCAAAATGAAGACCAGTAATGCGAACCCAGTCCTCAAGGGTCGGCAACATCATACCGACTGGAAAGAGAAGCGCTTGATGCCTCTTGCTCCACCTCTCTATAATCACCGCGATCAATCCCCGATCGACCTGAAAAGGCTCCAACTCCAAAATCACTCTAAACCCGAAAGACACCAACCGCTCCCGCTGAAACTCCGACAAGGCACGGTACCAAGTATGAGACTCGGTCCATACGTGCTGATAGCCAGCTGCTGGGGATCCTAGTGAACGAAACACAAACAACGATAGTAAGACTAATGCATACCTATGACGAAAGATAAAAAAATTCAGAACTCAAGGCAAATGAAGCATGCCCAAACCACATAATAATAACTTACAACGAACACACAAAACATGACAAGAACAACTAAATAGAACATGCCGTCATAATACACAAGTAAACATGACCCATAATCAATGCAAGTTCGACGTAGATTAGAAGGGTTTACAGATCCTAATGAGCCTATGTCATAGCCTGAATGCCTAGGAAAATGGAAGAACTCTTTTTTACGGGAACCTACCCGGCCTCTGGCAAAGAAATCCTCCAGTGGATAGTGCCTACGATCCCGAGGCTCAACGCCTGGCTGCTCCTCACCTTGCTCACCCTCAACTCTGTCGCCCTCCTCCTCGGCTACCCCTGGCTCAACCTCGGGTACCTCCTCCCTGACACCATCTGGTAACCCTCGGGGACTCCCTCCGTGGCCATCTCCCTGATATCTGCCTCTATGGCAACGGCTCTAGCCTGTGCCCCCAAACTCTCACCTCCATCGCTCATAAGCATCCCCTCTAACTCAGAAATAGTGAGCTCTATCCTACCAACACCCTCACCCTCTATCTGATACGAAGAGCTCAAAAAATTGAAGAAAATGGAAGAAACGACACCCGAAACGGACGACCGAATCACAGGATATCACGAAAACACGAAAAATGAGCACACTGAAACTAGGAAACAAGAAAGTCAAAGACTAAAATGGATCGCGTGACGAAAATGAGAAATTCTGAACAATTTATATAAGTCGCCCAAATTGCGCGCTTGAAATAAAGCGCTCAATCGGATCACGCACCACTTACGAAACACTTAATTCTGATCAAACACCCACTGATGAGTGCGCAAACGGTTTGTCGCCCGCTCACATCTATCCGACCGGTTGATCACGCGCATTACTGAGAGCGCGTAATCACCTCAAATGCCCACACGTTGATGCGAGAATGCCAGCGGTCGTGTTCATCCTGTGCATAGGTTCAAACGCTTAAATGAATTAAATGCCTATTAACTAGCGCGTAATAACTCTTCACCCTTCCGAAATGCGCACTCAAATTTTGGCGCGTAATTAGATTAAACGCCCGGGGATAAGCTTGTAATTTGCCCAGAAACAAATTTTTCACACCCAAGACAGCAAGCCAATACCTGAAATTAGGGCATTCCTGACATTTACTATCGACCCGAATTGCACCCTTGGTGAAACCACCAAAACACTTCTAACTTAAAGAAACACGCCCCCCGAAAGGAAAAGAAAGCGCCCCAAAACTAAGACCGAACGACAAAAAAAATGCCCCCCATCGCCTCTATATCCCTTAAGCTAAAGCTAAAAAAGAAAAAAAAAAAAAGGGGAAATTACCCCTGGTGCTCCCTGAATTTAATAAATCTAAATTAAACTAAACCGAACTAAATAAACATCACATGAGTCAAACACGATACCGAGAAGGTCGAACCAATACAAGACAAAAGATATAAAGAACACAGCCACTTTATAGATCAATAAAACAATTACAACACACACCGAGGGCATACCCTCTGAATATATAGTGAAAATAAGAATGTTGAAATCAACACGTTTAGGCAATGCCTGAATCCAGATTTATTTGGGAAACTAGAAATCTCAGAGAAGTTCAGAGAAGGAAAGAACCCTGAGCGAATTCTAACGGTGATACCCTCTTCCCCTTGCCTCGAACTGATAGGAAAGGAAGAGTGGCTCACAGAAAGCCACCCAGGATCTGCGGGATCCATTGTTGGAAGCTCCTCTTGGACACGTTAAAAAATGAGGAGCAACTAACACTGAATTCACAGAGCCTATCGAGGAGAAATCGTCATCGGTCATGAGAACTCTGACCTTTCCTTATCATTGGGTTTCCTCTCTACCACCTTTTTCTCTTCCATCTCTTCCCCCGATGGGGTGACACTTCGAGTTGGATTAATAACACCAACCCTAACATCACCCCGAATTCCTAATCCCTTCCATTCTCATCATCCACTTAACGAGCACAGTTCATCGGGTCCAATACCCGGGATAGGAAACAAAAAGGAATAAAAGACATTAATAAATAAAAAATGCTCAAACTTATAAATACAAGATAACCCCCCAAAAAAAACTTTTTAACCTATAAGCTTAAAATGAAAGTCCAAAATAAACAATAAACCCAAAGCCTTAAATTCACACATTTATAAACTATGTTCGTTTTGAATCACCAATGGACAAGTGCCACACATTTGAACCCCCTACCAAGTTGATTGAATCCAAAACCATACACATCCCCCTTTAAAAAGACCACAATTCATGACAACCAAGATGAACCGATAATTACAAAATACTTGTCCCTCTAAAAGCACAAACTCCCCAAGTCTAGATAGACCAATAGGATTGAAACACCCAACCACCATCTAGAACCCATGAAAAACTCACACATTCTAACAAGTATCATCTCAGATTACACCTTGAACAAAATAAAATACCTCAGATAAAACAAACTACATTCAATAAGACCAAAACCTCAAACAAGCAAAAAAACTCAAACAGGACAAAATCTAACTTGTTATAAAAAAAATGCCCCAACAAGCCTGATAAAATCAAGTGAACCTACTAAGTAGGACCTAATAGGACGAATGAATAAACCTTGGATCATTCTCATAACGAACTTTAAAACTATAAGCTAACTCAAATCTTAAAAGTATGATAAAGCAAATAAGTCCAGTTAATTAATCAATAAAACTTTAAGCCAACCAACGGGACAGTGAAAATATACAATATAAAAATGCCCCTTGATTTATAATTTAAAGTTTTACAAGTTTCACCGGAGGCATACCTCCAGAATTACAACCTAAAACGAAAACCTAAAATCTAATATACAACTCAAAACAAAAACCAAAATTACGATGAACCAAAACAAGGAGCAGAACGCCCAATCGAAGGCTTCAAAAATGTTGCCACCAAACTTGGAGAACTCAAACGAGCCACGACAGAAGAGACGAAAGGATTGGTTGGGTAATAGATCCCTCCATTTACAGCACCTCCTCTCTCCGCCATCTCCACTTCCTCTATCGCTTGAGCTATTTTAAGTACTTGCTACTAACTTTATTGGGAATGGTGATAAGAATGGGGTTAGTGAAAATCTAAGGTGGATTACAGAGCAGCAAGCCTAAAAACACAGTCCTGCAAGATACAGGGCCTGTTGTAGAAAGTTTTAATAAGTAAGAGTTTGTCCCACAGGGAAAGTTGATCTAAAGCTCCAAGGGAGCTATCTTTAGTAGGCCCTCCAGATCTGGCTACAGATCTGGCAATCCTAAATGGAAGGGGATTTAAGGTCACTATTGTCTGAATCCTAAGGTAACCTAATGCCTAAACTACAGAAAGGGTTTAGAAGAATGATGGAGTGTGAGAAAATAAATATAAAAGGGTGAGAAGTAAGCTATTAGGTACAGATCTTATGGGTCTTATAACTCAGACTCAGATCCGCTGCTATAAAAATCCTGTCCAATGGCTACATTATCACCAAAGAGGAGAAAGGATCCAACTCATCCCTATGCCATGATTTAATCCCTTATGGCTATAACCTGTCCACTTAAATGGTCACAGACTACCCAATAGGAGAACCACAGTCCAGAGATGGGTCAGAACAAGTTTATCATTGTAGGCACTACTACATCCAAGCTACTAGCTCAAGAATCCATAGGAATCTCAACCTCTAAAGTTCTATGTGTGGGGCTAGGCCTGCAATGTGCACTAGCCTGGACACAGGACCAGCAAGAGTTTGAGTACTAGCTTTAGGTATAGCTGTTCACTACTTTAGAAAGACTGCAGTGATCCAGTCACAAGCCTACAATCTCTACAGCCAAATCAGATCTGCCATCTGATATTGGGTCTATACAAATACAAGGGAGTCTGTCTCTGCACAATCTCTCACAAGGCTACAAGCACAAGTGCAGAGAAGAAGAATCTGTCTTAGATCTGTGGATTGGCCTCACCCTAGGGCTATAATCTGTCCACTTGAATGGTCACAAACTATCCATAGAGGCTATCCTTCTCACAGAGGTCTGAGACAGAACAAGAACATTGTTGCCACCACCATGTTCACAAGGCTACCAGCACAGGCTCTCATGGGGATTCAGATTTAGTAGATCCTGTGGTGGGGCATAGTCCTGCAATGTGCCTAACCTGGACACATAGGGCACTTGGATCTAAATAAATCCTTAAACACAATCCTCCATTGCTTACAATGCAACATAACAATGGAGGATCTCAAGACAGCAGCCTTGTACAGAACAACTCACAAAATACCAATCCCATACATACATAAAATCCTATTATAAAACTCCATTAAAACTATTCCAAATAGACATACAAAGGCATAGCCAGCAAGTGTTGGACTATGGACAGAAGGAAAAGGGAAAAAGGAACTGCCTAAACCGTAAACTTAGCCTACTGCAATTCTATAGTTGGTTCAAGAAGGAGTACAGAAGTCCAGTCCCCCAAACCTAAACTAGGCTTAGGCTTATATAGCAGTAAGCTCTGTGAGCATTAGGGTTAGGAAAACCCTAATTTATCAATACTAATGTGGCCTATTTCTGTTCCTTGGATGCCTCGGGGCGTGCGTACGGAGATTGGAGCATTGGAGTGCGTGCCCTAGTTGCTAAAAGTTCCCAGATTGCCCATGCAGAAGTGGGGAGAAGTTAAGATCCCGAGCCTCGCTAGGTAGAAAGGATTTCCAGGTCTTATCACGTGATAGAATTGGCATCGTGGGATTAAATTGACTTGAAGCTCTTGCAGTCGCGAGATTGATACTTTGGTCATCGCGGGATTGCTCTGGTTGTCGCGAGATTGCTCTTTCCTTTTGAATGGCACAAGAATTGCGTGCGAGGTTCGTTCCTTGGTGAATCTCGTGGGGATCCTCGCGAAGAAGCAGTGTGCATAGGCCTATGGATCACGCGAGCAGTTCCCTAAAGGTCGGTATCCCGCGGCCACTGCGCACAGGAATGCCTGGAGCTCTCTCTCCTCAGTGAATCGGGCCAAGATTAAAGGCTCCTCTTTTGAGCTGCGCGAGACTGTGTGAGTGCTTCACGAGCGCTTATGATTGAGCCTCATGAGAACCACGCGAAGTCTGCTTTTCAATCCCTTCTGTCATCAAACCGCGTGAGAACGGCACGAGCAGTTGGTGTGCTACCTTCAGAAGCCCGTGACAATTGTGCAAAGCATTCTCTCTGGTTTAATTGAACCCTGCGACATCTGTGCAAGGCATTCTTCTTGACTTGTTTCTGCTTTGTTGTCCCTATGCTGCAGCCAATTCTCTGTCTGGGTCTAACCTCCTTTCTTCTGAGGAACTTCTGGGGCAACAGTAGGCTTCTTGGCATGGTTAGGGCCTTATCTGTAGCTGCTGCTTATTACCTACAGGATAGACTTAAAACACATTTATTAAATGATTAAGGGTCTAACAGAGA
This sequence comes from Chloranthus sessilifolius, assembly GCA_021018995.1. NCBI lineage: Eukaryota > Viridiplantae > Streptophyta > Magnoliopsida > Chloranthales > Chloranthaceae > Chloranthus > Chloranthus sessilifolius. The sequence continues at coordinate 53,991,351 of CM037593.1, read as the reverse complement.
TTAAGTTAAGGGGTGAAAAGTGGTACTTTTCAGGTCTTAACACACCCCCAAACCTAATCTTTGCTAGTCCCTTAGCAAAGCTGTAACTAATTAAATGCCACTTTCGTAGGGATCACAGGTACATTTAGCATATGTACCAAGCCTTTTAAAACCCTTAGGTGATCCCTAGTGGAGGAGTGAACTCTCCTGAGGGTTTTCAATGAAGATACCCACAAACTTCACCATTAGAACAGTTAAGTATAGTGTAGTTAATGACAACACAAATTTCAATGTATAAAGCTTCATTCCACACCCATTCTTTAACACTTAGAGGAAACTACAGCAGTACTGCATGCCATTTAAAACTCAAAATTTAGCATGTGCTTGCATCACCACCATTCATTTTACATTAGAAATTCAATGTGTAAAAATCAGTACCCAGCTTGCCTTAAATTCAAATTTCAGGTTGGATACAACCCCAATGAGGTTAAAATTCAAACCCAATTCTCACCAGGGCTATCTCTCAACATTGACAATCTGAGGGTGTTCACATTCAAAATAGCTCAAGAGAAGTTGCAGACCCCAAATGGGCCTGCAAGCATGAGCATAGGCAAAGCTTATAATTTCTGATATCCTCATGACTTTTCACCATAGATTGGACAACTCCTCATCTCTACATGACAGCTCATTTTACTTTGGATCTACAAGATCTTTTTGAATGGGTTGTAATGTGGCTTATGGGTGAGGGATGTAAAGAATCAAGGGGTAAAAAGGGAATCAAAATTAAGAAATCAGCAAGGTAAGGAGTGTTTCATGACTTCACAACCTTCATTTCAGCAAAACTTCATCTTTCCTGATATATTTCAAAATCAAAGTGGTCAGCTTCTCCTCTTCTTTTCAATTTTCAGATGATGTTCTTCTCTAAACTTCTCTTTCTTTTTCTCTTTTTATTTTTATTCAATATATTGATGATTTTTTATGATGAACTGCCATACAAATACCATTGATACACTATTGTTCATAAGTTACTTTTCTTCACCTTCCACAGAATGTTGAACCATTCTCACTATCTTTAACTCCTCCTTTACCTTCTAAATTCTCAGAGTGAGGGTGAGGTTGAATCAGGTCATGAGGTTAAGGTGCAAGTGCTCTGGTGTTCAAAGAAAGTAGGATTTTTTAAGGCTCAACTAGTGTATACAAAAGGGTAGATTTTAAAAGGTTGGATTTTCAGGCTCAAACTATCCAAATGAAGGCCTTGGATCATTTCCTTAGTATCATGAGTGTTGTTAATCAATTTTGATTTGGAGGTGCCTAACTTCTAGTGAAAAGGTCTTGATTCAATCAGTCCTCAGAGCATAAATAATGCCAAAAACACTCTTCAAAAGAAAATGATTGGGCCCAAATCTCATTAGGTATGGTCCTCGAATTAACCCATGGGGTATATTTTTACTTGTTCTCTCCTCTTAGGTTTACTGAGTACTAACTGAAAAATTTTCTGATGTTAGCTTCATGGTGGTGTCAAGATTTTAGCATTTTCAATTTCGAAAAGTCTGCAAAAATATTTTAATTTTTTTTTTTTTTTCACAAATTTCCTCATTGTATCAAGTTAGGTGGAAATTATCTTTATTCATCCCAGTTACACCACCATTACTGCACTAAAGTTAACTATTCTATTGGCAGACCTACCCTGCCACACCCCCAAACCATGAGGAGCAGTGTCATCACTGGTTCAAAATGTGCGATGTGAAGCAAGCATAAAACCTAAAAATAAGAAAATAGAAACTATAGAATAGAAAAAGAATACACAAAAATGAATGAGGAATTACGCACTCATATAAGCAAAATATTGATAGATTTTATTATAGAGACAAAAGCAAACAGACTACAAAAAGATAGAAAATTGTAAACCTAAAAACAATCTAAGCAGCACTTCTTGTCAGACAAAATGGTTCTTCCTCCTGGCTCAGGGACATTCTCATCCTACCATAGAAGAGGAACTATAAGTCAGGAGGAGGGGGAAGATGAGGATCATGGAGATGGGTGTTGAGCAGGTGGTGGGGGGTTTGAAGAAGATGGTGGGGGTGATGCAGGTGGTTCAATTTTTTGCTTCTTCTTCTCTCTCTTCTCCTTTTTCTTTTCCTCCTTTGCCAGGATCCGCTGGACTTCTTCATACTCATCCCAAAGAAATTGTAATGGGTCCAACTGCTTAGGAGGTGGGGGGTCCAACCACATAGGATAGAATTTGTTTGGGAACTCGGTGGGTTTGTCGTTCGCCATGGTTATGGGTAGGGCCGGATTGCAAAGGTTAGAGGAGAAAGGATGAGATGAAGACAAACTAACTGCGTATTTATAATACTTGGACGATGGAATATAAATCAGCATATTAAAGTTTTATCCCTTTCCAAGCATGGCAATAAATTGTGATTTCTTGGGGAATGATAAATCGCGCAACTGATTATGGGAAAAGAGAGCTCACACTAAATGATGGTATAATTTTTACCCTTGGCAATTAAGGTAATCACGTGTATCGTGCGGGGATCCTCGCGAAGAACAATCTTTTGGGGTTTCAAGGTGGCGCGCACTAGAATATGTGGAATACTGTTTTGCGCGCCCTCATGACTCCGTGAGCAAGCTCTGACAGGGCCCACGAATAGGAAAATGAGGCCATTTAACCCTTTGATCAAGACCAACACTTGACCTCTTTGCACCATTTATTCTCAGGCCTGTACTTGCAAAATGTCATGCATCCACTCAGTTGCCATCAGCATCTACCCTTCACATGTATTCCTTTTTCAAATGAGAATAGCCTCCCCAATACTAGTACATGCCTAGCAAAAAATCCAATTGATAAAACACTTTGATGCAAACAGAGTCTAAATAGCGGCAGTGCTAGTACTTTGCTCAAAATTCATCTCCCATGTTACTAACAAAAGTGAACAATATTAAGACTAAAACCTAGACAACATTTTAAAATAAACAAGTACACAGAACATATATGGCGCATAAATCAAAATACAAAAAGAAAAAATTCTATTAACTAAGAAGATATGTACAACTGTAATTACAATGAGAAGAAAAGAAGGGAAAGGAAAGAAAAGCCTAAGTACAATCTAGCCTAAGAGGAGGACTCTGAATCGGAATCTGTGAACCAGTCCCAACCCATTTGTTTTGCATGTTTCCTCATTTCAGCTTTGCTCTCAGAACTGGGCTTGGACTTGGTTCTATGTAAGGAAGCTTTGGTCTTTTTCTTCCTGGGTTTCTTCTCAGTTGGACTCTTTTTCTTCTGCTGCCTTGGTTTCTTTGGCTGGGCTGGTGGTTTCTTCATGGTTGGAGCCTTTGGTGCCCTCACCCTCATTTTTCTGGTTTTGGGTCCAGGAGGGATCATAGGTGATTTTCCTTTGTCTGGCTCAGTGGTGGCTGCTGGGGACTTTCCTTTTACTTTGGGCTCAGGCTGGCCAGGGGGTTTTGCCTCCTCAGACTGGGCAGCTGGCTCTTTACCAATTTTAATAGAGGTTGTTGCGTAAGCAGTCCTCTTAGCAGTGACTTTCCTCTGTTTAGGATAAGTTTACTCTATTGGAGGGGCAGCAGGGGTTTGGGTAGGTGGGGATGCTCTGTAGGAGTTGATGAAGGAGGGGCAGCAGGGGCCTTCCCTTTATCTGGTTGGGCAATTGGTTGTGCCTCCTCAGACTGGGCAGCTGGGGTTGGGGTAGCTTTAGGCTCAGGTTCTGGCATGCGGATAGAGAGTGGGGTAGGCTGCTGAGCTGCAGTTCTGGCAGCAACCAATGCAGCTTCCAATGAGGCCATCTAGATTTTGGCTTTGAGGAGATCAGTTTCATGGATTTCCTTTTAGAGTCTGAAGATCTCCTGGGCATTGTTGAGCCTCTTTTTGAAAAGTCTAGCTTTCATCTTCTCTGCAGCAGTGTTGGCTTTCTCCAGCTCCAAATTCAGCTGATGATAAGCAGCCATAGATTTGGCCTTCTCATAGGCCTCCAAGATGTTGGTCCACCCCAGGGAGATGCCCAGTAATTGCTTTCTGTGGGCTTCCTCCATTTCAGCAATCTTCTGCAGTAGGGGATTTCAATGGATTGTCTAAGTTGGGCCATTCCCCTAAAGACATCCCTCCTAAGGTAGGGATTGTCTCTCATGGCATGGAAGATGGTGAGGTAGGGAGGGATGTAAAAAGAGTGTTTGGGTGCGATGGGAAGAGAGGAAGTGGAAGGAGCAAAATGTTATTGGTCCTGGGTGGGGGAAGTGAGTTTATCAGTGGGTAGGTCTAGTTGTTGGGGGAGGGCAACAGGTTCTGGGTCTGTTTGTGTCTGTTTGTCAATGAATGTTGAAGGGGGTAGGATAAGAGGTGGGATGGAAGGCATGGGGGAAAGAAAATGAGGAAGGCTCACTAGGAGGAGGGGGTGTTGGGGGAGGGAAAAAGGGAATGGGGAAAGGTATGAAAGAGAATGGTTGGATTGTGGGGACAGGGTTGGGTGGGGAAAGGACCAGGGGGGTTGGAGTGGTTTGTTGAGGGGTGGGTGGGTTTGTCAAAGTGTGAAGTGAGGATTTAATGGATGTGAGTTCTGTCTGCATCTGGTCCTGGGTGTGTGTAGTGGTGAATAGTTAGGATTGGATGTCTTGAATGAGAGAGAGGATGAGTGTCAGTGTGTCTAGGCTGGGAGGTTGAGTTTGTGTAGAAGAAGGCACAGGTTGAAAAGGTGAGGAAGGAGCATGATGGAAAGTGGAAGGAAGGGGAGATTGGAGTTCTGGTGAGTGATGTTAGGATGTAGTTGGGGAGTCTGGGAGGGGGTGTAGTGGGTGGGCATGGTGTCAAAGAAACTAGCCATAAAGGCTTGGAATCATGTGGTTGTGTTAAGGTTGAGGTCTATGTCTGGGAAGGGGGATATAGTAGGCATGGTAGTAGTGGTGTCTTCTTCAATGTGAGGTGAATAAGTGGGGATAAAAGGGCTTGTGGGTGGTGTCTGTGAGATGGTGGGGGTTGTCTCAGTGGTTTTTCTTTTCTTGTAGGAAATGAGTGGAGGGCTATCAGGTTTATGTGAAGATGCTGGGGGTATTGAGGCTGTGTATTGAGGTAGGGTAGGGGATGGTGAGGGGCTGACATAGGGGGTGGTGTCCTCCCAGGTACCAATTGTTGATGACTTCTGGTGTTCTTTCATTATTGGTTGGTGATGAAAGTTATTTAAAAATCAAAGACAGAGTAAAACAGGGGGTGAATCCAGCACAACTCAGAAGTCCTAGACCTGCAAGATACAGGGTCCTTTGTAGCAAGTTTTGATAAGTAAGAGTTTGTCCCACAGGGAAAGGTGATCTAGAGCTCCAAGGGAGCCGTCTCTAGTAGTCCCTCCAGATCTGTCTACAGATCTGGCAGTCCTAGAAGGAGGGGAGTTTAAGGTCACTTATTCTAAGTATTCTAATATCTAAACTACAAAAAGTGTTGAGAGGATGGATGGAGTGTGGAAAATGAGTATAAAAAGGGTGAGAAGTACGTTATTGAGCCAAGGTCAGAGAAGTTTTGTAACTCAGATTTAGATCTGATGTTATAGAAATCCTATCCAGAGGCTACATTATCACCTCTGAGGAGGAAGGATCCAACCCATCACTCTGCAATGATTCCACCCTTAAGGCGTTGACTCCTAATCGAATTATTTGGGATTCAGAAGTGAAAGAAATCATTTTATCTACTAATAGTGGCCAAATTGGCGTATTGCCAAACCACGCCCCTATTGCCACAGCTGTAGATATAGGTATATTGAGAATACGCCTCAACGACCAATGGTTAACGATGGCTCTAATGGGTGATTTTGCTAGAATAGGCAATAATGAGATCACCATTTTAGTAAATGAACCTGTCCACTTGAATGGTCACAAATTATCCCATAGGGGAGCCACTATCCAGGGATGGGTCAAAACATAACAAGTAAATCATTGCAGGCACTATTTCATCCAGGCTACCAGCTCAAGAATCCATAGGGAACCTCAACCTCTAAAGTTCTATATGTGAGGCTAAGGCTGTAGGACCATGATAGCCCAGACACATAGAACCAACAAGAGATTGAGTACAACCTTCGATCTAGCTGTCCATTGCTTGAGCGAGGCTACAATGGTCCAGTCACCAGCCTATAATCTTTATAACCAGATCAGATCTAACATCTGATGGCGGATCTATATAAATATCGGGGAGTCTGCCTCTGTACAATCTCTCACCAGGCTTCTACAAGCTCAGGTGTAAAGAAGAAGGATCCATCTTGGATCGGTGGATCAGAATCACCCTAAGGCTATAATCTATCCACTTAAATGGTCACAGACTATCCCAGAGGTTATCCTCCTCACGGAGCCCAAAATAAAACAAGATTATCGCTGCTACCACCATGCTCACAAGGCTACCAGCTCAAGCTCCCATAGGGATTTCAGATCTAGTGGGTCCTGTGGTGGGGCTAAGGCTAAAGGACCATGATAGCCCAGACACACAGGTCACTTAGATCTGAGTGGCCCTTAGAATCAGTCCTCCATTGCTTTGAAACACAGCCAAAGTAATGGCGGATCACAAGGCAGCAGCCTTGCACAGAGCATCTCACACATAAACAACAATCCCACAAAGTACAAATCCTATTATAGAACTTCCATTGATCTAATTCAAAAACACATACAAAGGCATAGCCAACAAGTGTTAGACTATGGAGAGAAGGAAAGAAAAAAGAAAACTACTTACTGCTAAAAAGAAAGAGAAAAGACAAAACGATCTGAGATGGGTTCCCAGATGCCTAAACCTAAGCTTAAGTATGGGTTTATATAGCAGTGGGGTGGTGGCGCATTAGGATTAGGAAACCCTAATTTTAATGATGCCACATGGCCTGATAATGATCCTTGGATGCCTCGGGGCGCGTGCATGGAGATTTAAGTGTGGGAGTGCATGCCCTAATCACTGGAAATACCCAGAAGGTCCTCTGCTGAAGAGGTGGAAGTTTAGGGTCAGAGCTTCGGTAGGTAGCTGTAGTTTCCCAGACTTATCGCGTGGAAGCTCTTTGCTCTTCGCTAGGATGATTTGACACTGAAGCTTCAGTCATCGTGAGGTTGCCTTCGTTTGCTCTTCAGGCAGCCGCGCGATAGTGAGTTGAGCTCTCGTTGGATTGGGCTTCGTGAGGTTGAATAGAAAACACAGTCTCAAGTGTCGCGGGGTTGAAATTCAAGCAGTCGCACGGTGGATCGGTCTTCGTTGGGCAGCAGTGCGAGAACTTCGTGAGCACTTCTTTTTACTTGGACTTCGCGAGTTACCTCGTGAGGCTCTTCTGAGTTTTGAACTGCACGAGGTTCTATGTCTCACTTGATCTTCGCAAGATTAGCTTTGCCTTCGCCAGGATGTTTTCTTTCTTGAATGGCGCAAGAACTGCGCGAGGCGTTCTTCTTCTGATAATTGCATCCCACGGTGACTGCGCGATAGCTGCACGAGGAATCTTCTGAAGCTCTCTCTCCTTAGTTGTTCTGAGTGAACTACGCGAGATTGAGAGAGGTCTGCTTTGAACTGTGCGACACTGTGCGATGTGTTCTGCTCTTGAGCTTCGCGAGAGCTACGCGAGTTTGAGCTTTTGAAGCTCTTTAGTCATTCATTTATGTGAGAGGTTGCTATAAAGCCTTGGGAAGCTCAGTTGAACTGCGCAATACATATTTCTCCTGAATCCTCTAAAGCTTGGGTCAGCTACGAGAGGCTCATTTTAGGTCTAGATTCAGAGTTCATTCTTATGAGGGATATCTGGTGCCAAAGCAGGCTCCTTAACAGGATTCCTGGCCTTATTTCACTACTGATTATTACCTACACAAAACACTTAACAAGAACTTATTAGGTGGCTAGGGATCTAATCAAAGGTTAAGTTAAGGAGTGAAAAGTGGTACTTTTTAGGTCTTAACACACCCCCAAACCTAATCTTTGCTAGTCCCTTAGCAAAGCTACATTAAATCCACTCTAAAAATTGAATGCCACTTTCATAGGGAGCACGGATACATTTAGCATATGTACTAAGCCTTTTAAACCCCTAGGTGATCCCTAGTGGAGGAGTGCAGGCTCCTAAGGGTTTTCAGTGAAGACACCCACAAACTTCTCAAATGAAATAGTTAACAAAAGTGCAATGTCATCCAATGAGCAGTTAAGGAATCAGATTTAGTCTACTCTTGAATCAGTATACATAAAAGAAATTTAATTCATTGGTTGCACAGTAACTTAAACAACATAAACTCTCATGATTGAACAGCATTTCCAAATAGTTTGCAATCACAGAAAACTACACAAGTGTGTGTCAGCACTGAGCTTATCCTTATGTCAGAAAATTAGGTTAAGGTCATACATAATGCATTCAAGTTCAGACCCAAAAGAAAGCTTTGCAGGGTATACTCTCATAAAGGTTTGTTGAGGGGTTCATTCACAGGCTCAAGAGCAGTTACATCCCCCAACTGGGTTTGTAAGCATGAGCATAGGCAGAGTTCTTAAGTGCTGACATCATTGTCAGTTCCTCACCATAGATTGGATACTTCCTTATCTTCACATGACAGCTCACTCAACTTTGGATCACAAGGGCTTTTAACTGGGCTGTAATGTGGCTTATGGAGTAGGGTTAGAAAGAATGGAAGGTTGAAGAGGGTTCCAATTTGAGAAATCAGTAGGTCACAGAGGTGGTTCATGACTTCACCTTGCATAATTCAGCTCCCTTCATCTTCTTTGAGATTTTTCGATTTGAAGTGATCAGTTTCTCTTCTTAATTTTGATTTTCCAATGAAAGTTCCTCTTGACTTCTCTCTTATTCCTCTTCATTATTATATTTGTTTCTTTTCACTGGAGTTTCCTTCTTTTTATTTTGTTTTTGTTTTTCAGAAATGCCACCATGTTCTCAGTTACCATACTGCCAGATTTTTGAGATCCTTCTTCTCCATTCACCTAATGTTGACCATAGCTAGTCCATCTTCAACTCTTTCTCCTTTACCTTCTGAATTCTCAGAGTGAGGGTAGGTTGAATCAGGTTCATAGGTTCAGGTTCAAGTACTCAGGTGTATTTTGAAGAAATTTAGGTTTTAAAGCTCAAAGGGGGTATGGGCAAGGGCAGTTGCTTTCGGATTGGTCTTTTTAGGCTCAAACTATCCAAGAGAAGGCCTTGATCCTTTCCTAGGTCTCATAAGTACTATCAGTTGTTTCAACTTGGAGTTACCTAACTTCTAGTGAGCACAGTGACTCTAAAGAAATGCCTTAGTTACTCCTCAAAGAATAGAAAATTTTTGTAGGCCCAATTCTCACTGGTTATGGTCATCCTTTGAACTTTCAAGTATGTCCTCACCTTTTTCTCTCTCTAATGATTCACTAAGTGCTGATACAAGTAGGTTTCCTTGGTGATATTATCATGGAAATGTGGAATATTAGAGGTTTATAATGTCCAAGGTTTGCATAAATTTTAAACTTCTTAATTTCATGACTCTTAAGTGAACAGAGGTCCATTTCCATATTGCTCAGATGAGTCTACTGCACTTAAGTTAACTATTCCATTGGCAAGGTTTGCCTGCCATACCCCCAAACCTATGAGGAGCAGTGTCCTCACTGGTTCAAAGGTGGCTGTGCAGTATAACTAATGATGCTAAAAGAAAAGGAAAGAATAGGGAATAAAACACACACAGGCAAAGCAAGATAGTAAAGACAGGGGAAAAGTCTATGAAAAATTAGAAATGTACAAAATACAAGAGAATTGTTGTAAAAGAAACAGAGAAATTCCTAGGTACAATCTAGTTAGAATCTATCTTAAAACTTGTCCCAGCCCATCTTCTTTGCATGCTCTTGCAGGAGAGCCTCTTCTTCTTTCTTCTTTCGTTCCCTCTCTGCCTTTCTTTGCTCGAGAGTTTTGGGTATGGTTGGAGCTCGGACCCTCATTTTTCTCTTCTTGGGTTCAGGAGGGATCTCTGAAGATTTAGCAGTGGTTGGCTTAGGGGGTTTGGTGGAAGATTTTCCTTTGGGGCCCTTACCTTTAGAGGCTTGTCCTTGCTGAGGCAGAGGGGGAATAAGAGATGATTGGGCTGGTGCTGGCTCAGGAGGGGCAACGGGGGATTTAGCTTGGGTTTGCACCTGAGACAGGAGAGGACTTATCCCTTTTTCTGGTTTAGGGGGAGCCACTGGAGATGGATCTCGTAATTTCACTGTAGGAATGGCAGGGCTCTTCCCTTTCACGGGCTGGCTTAGTGGTGGTGCCTCCTCAGACTGGGCAGATGTTTCTTTTCCAATTTTCAAAGAGCGACTTGGGGGAGTGGTCCTCTTTGTAGCAACTTTCCTTCGCTAAGGATAGGATTGTGCAGCAGGGCCAGATGAAGGAGCAGCAACAGTAGGTTGGGAACTGGGATCCGTAGGTGGTGCAGCATCAGAGTCGAAGTCAGAAGGAAAGAGCTTAGTAGGGTCCAATCCAAGGGCAGCAGCAGCCTGTCTGCGTTCTTCTTGGGAAAGGAGGCGCCCATGGGGATCATCCTGAGCAGAAGCTCTGGTGACCTTTGGAGGTGGGGATGGAGGGGCCGGCCTTTTGCCTTTTTGGGCTGCAGTGGCTCTTTTAGAAGTGGGCTTTTTCTTAGAAGGGATGCGTTTTCTTTTGAGAGCAGGAGAGGGAATAGGGGGGGCACTGAGGTAGGAGCAGGAGCTGCAGTAGGGATTACAGCAGGAGCAACAGGCTGTGTAGGTACTGCAGAAGGAACTGCAGTAGGCATTTAAGGAGGCACAGGAGGAGCTACCAGAGTGGGGGCTATGGGAGTTAGGGGAACAGATTGTGTAGGGGTTGGGGTAGGGGCAGTGGAAGAAGATGGGCCTGATTGTGTGGAAGAAGATGGGGCCTCAGGGGGAGCGGTGGCGATGGGGGTGGCCTGTATAGGTTGGGACAGTAGGAAAGCAACTCTCTGTTCCAAGGTTTCAATTTTCTTATTAGCCCACAGGAGATTGGTATCTGCAAGCTCCTTACTGAGTTGGGTGATCTCCTGAGCATTGTTCAATTTTTTCTCTAATAGCCTGTTGTGCTTTTTCACCCTCTCTGCATTGGCCTTTTCCATCTCAGTACCCATTCGGTAATATGTTGCTGCAGCCTTGTTCGCATTTGATGTCTCCAAAATTGCCTCCCACCCTTTGGAAATATCTCGCAGCTGCTCGTGGTGAGCAAGCTTCAAGTCACTAAGTTTCTACAGCAAGGGGTATTCGATGGCTTGGCGGAGTTGGGCCATGCCATTGAGAACATCCCTCTTGATATAGGGATTGTCCCTCATGGCATGGAGGAGGGTGAAGTAGGGAGGGGTGTAGTAGGAGTGTCTGGGTAAGATTGGTAGAAATGGAGTGGAAGGAAGAGATGGTGATGGATCCTGGGGGAGAAAAGTGGGGGTTGTAGAAATGGTTGGGGTGGTCTGGGTTGAATGGTCAGTGAATTGAGGAGGGGGTGGAAGAAGGGGAATGGAAGGGATGGGTGGAAAATGAAATGAAGGAAGGGCAGTGGACATGGATGGTTCAGGGTAACGGAAAAAGGAGATGGTGAAGGGTTGGAATGGAAAGGGTGGGGGTGCAAATAGGGGGGGTGGAATGGGAAAGGTGGATGGGAATGGAATGGGGTTAGTTTGGGTAGAAGTGTTGGTAAATTGAGGTGGCGGTAGTATTAGAGGGGGAAGGATAGGTAGAGAGGGAAAGGAGTGGTCGGGTATGGTATCATGGAGGAGGAAGGAAGGAGGTAAGGCAAGGGGGGTGGAGTCTGTTGGGAACTGGGAGGAGGTGGAAGGGGTGGGGTCAATGGGGTGGTAGGAGGTTGTGTTGGGATTGGTGGGTTTGTCAATGTGTGAAGGGTGGATTGTATGGTGGTTATGTCAGTTTACATTTGGGCTTGGTTCTGTGTGGTGTTGGATAGTTGGGTTTGGAGGTCATGTATGAGGGAAAGGATATGAGTAAGGGTATCTGAGGTTCGTTGAGGTGGAGTATGAGGATAAGAAGGAACAGTTGGAAAGGGAAGTGAGGGCATGATGGAAAGTGGTAGGGGGAGGTGAAGGGTCCTGAATGATGTGGTGAAGGAGAGGAGACTCGGGGAGAGGGATGTCTTGGGTGGGCAAGGTATCAAGCAAGGTGGTCATGAAGGCTTGATACCACAAGTGGTGGCTAGGTTAAAGTCCAGGTCATGGACAGGTGGGACTAAGGGTTGGTCAATAAGGGGTGTGTCTGTGGGAAGGACAGGGGGGGTGGAAGTGGGTAAAGATGAGGTAGAGGTTGCGTGAGAGATTTTCTTTTTAAGGTAGGCTATCAAGGGAGGGTGCTGTGTGTGGATCGATGATATGGGAGAGATGGGCTTGAGGTATGGTGGGTGAAAGTGGAGTGTTGTCCTGGGGTTCAACACTTGCTTCCCAGGTACGGATAATAGTGGGAGGTGGAATGGAAAAAGGAGATAAAAGAGGGAAAGGGAGAGATGGAATGGGTGAAGAAGGTAGTGGAGAGGCAAAAGTGGTGGATGGAGGGATTGCTGCAGAAGCAGAGGTGACAGAAGCTCGCGCCACCTTCTTTGGGGCAGGGGTTTTAGCCTTCTTTTTGGGGGCAGGGGTGGCCTTTGCCACAGCAGCTCCCTCTCCCTGCTCGGAGACATTCTGAGCTTCAGCCTTCTACTTCTTCTTCTTCTGGGGATCCATTAGACTTCTGCTGATCCCCCATTGTCTTTTGGCAAAAGTGGTGGGAGTGAGGTCAGCAGATAACTCCCCCACTGGTTTCTCGTACCCTCCCCTCAAAAGTAATTTGGTGATGAGTCGTCCATAGGGGAGAGTGTGGACCTTCTTTTGCAGCGCAAGCTTCACCATTATGTCTTTCATGGCTTCAAAGATCAACCATGCAGCATTAAATCTGTGGCCTAGCGAGAAAGAGTAGAGAGCATCAGCAATTGGCGTCCTCCTTTCTTGTTGATGGCCGGAGCAGTAGATATTCTTCCTTAGCACTTGATCGATGAACAGCAGCTTGGGGTCCAAATCCCTTCTTCTGATGGAGTCCCCTGTGGCCTTCAAGCCTCTGGTAATGGCTTGGCCAATGGTATCGAGAGAGGCACTCACAGGGGCACCATATCCGCAGTTGGGATCAAAAATGGCCGGGATGCCCAAGACATCAGCAATTAAATCTAGGCTAAGCAACATCTCAAAACAATCAACTAACACGAGGAGGCCTGGCTGCCCCTGTGTGTCTGGTCTGACCCTAAGGTGTTGATAAAAGAGTTGCACTAATCTAGGATAGGCTAGTGGAGGAATCATTTGCATCAAGGGGAACAAACCAGCCTTGCGCAAGAACTCGATGGCAGGTGCAGACAACGGCTCTGATTCAAAGAAAGGGATATCGAAAATGGCTTCAGGCTCTAAGGGAATGGAAATGAGGAGCTCAGAGGGTGTAGAATAATTAGGTGTTTGTGCTGCCATCTCAGGAACCACCTCCTTCCCTTTGTGCTGAGTCGTAGAGGACTTGGCTTTCTTAGGGGTAGGCTCCACAGTGGCCTTGTCCCTGTCTCTCTTCACAGGTGCGCTTTTAGGAGCCATCACAACTCTCCTTGGTGAGTGTACAGTTAAAATTTTGAAAGGGAATATCAGGAGCTGAGTCTAACCCTAAAAGTTAAGGTTCTATTCAATTGGACACACGGTGGATCTCAAGAGCTCTTAGCAGGGGGCAACTATTGATGGAAGCTTTAAGAACAAAAATCCAGAATTTCAAAGTGAACAATGAACTGTAGACAAGATGTTGGAGGAGAGAGGTTGAGAGGAGTGGGAGCTAGGGTTTCGCTGGTAGGAGAGGAAAGAGAAAGCAGTAAGGAAAAGCAGCGCGGGGTGGGATTTAAATATCACGAGGCTCGGCGTGCTTTGAAAATGTCCGCTCGCTGGCTGGGAATGAATGGGTCGCGAGATTAGATGTTCCTTTAAACTGCGCGAGGCAGCCCACCCAGTTATATCTGAAACTCGCAACAGCAAAACAAAGTAGTTCTTTATGAGCTGCATGAGATGGGACCAAACCCATTATTTAGAACCCCGCGATGGCTTAACCGAGTTAGAATTCACTCACCCATGAGATAGCTGTTTGACCCTGACTTTATGGGTGGATTCTCTCACAAACTCTCTTTCCAGGGACACCCCCAAGCATTATAAAGCATTTACAAATTCCCATATTTTCCAGGCATTAAATTCATACATCATGAAAAACATTCAAATACTACATCATTATTTAATCACTTGAAATTATCAAACAAGGGGAGCTGGTATAAAAGTAGGCATTAAAGCACTAAACTCAGATTCCAACAAGATTGCTAACGATTCCTATCAACTGTAGAATACATATCATACAACGGTGCACAGTTCTTAATCATTAATTTAATGAAAGATCCCCCTCAGGCTTGGAGGATCCTTCACCAATCAAAAATTGGCCCTTGGGATTGACCACTGGTTGACTGGGCAACCTTCCCTCTTCTCTTTTGGCTAAGGTGTTCGCTAGTTGTCCAATTTGCTCTTCCATCTTCTTGATGCTCTGACCATGAGAGTTCACAGTCTGAGTCAAGGAACCCAGGTTTTACACTGATGTCAAGACCTGGTCCTCGAAAGAAGTATTTCTGGATTGAGAAGGGGGTAAGACCAACTGATTTTGCTGCTGATGGTGCTGGAAGGTAAACCTAGGGGCATTCCCTTGATTGAACTGCTGTTGTGGCCTTTGTTGTAAGGCCAACATCTGCTGGGGCTGCATGTAGTTGTCTTGCTTCCACCTCAGATTTGGGTGGTCTCTCCATTGGTAACCAGCATTTTGGTGCTGGTATCCATATGGCTGCCTATTGTAGCCCCCAGATTGTTGCTGGCCATAAGATTGAGTAGCAGCAGCATGTTCTAACATCAATTCAGGAAATTGTCTTGCAGATGGACATTCCTCCACTGTGTGCTGTGGGGACTGGCATATCAGACATGCCTCCGCCACATGAGCAGCCCTTCTGGGTTGCATCACAGTCAATAATTTATCAAATTTCATAGAGAGGTTTGCCATCTGCAGCTGTAGGTCATTGTTCCCAGACACCTCATAAATTTTTCCTTTTGATCCAGCAGCAGGCCCCACCTTTGACTCAGATTCTTGACTAGTTCTTGCCAAGGATGGCTTTTGAAAAGCATTCTCACTAATCACCTCAAACAATTCCCATGCCTCCTCAGCAGTCTTGTGCATGTAGGATCTACCACAAGAGGCATCGACCATATCTCTATTTTTCTCATCAATCCCATTGTAGAAGCTTTGTACAAGCTACCACTCAGGGATCTTGTGGTGGGGGCATTGTTTGAGCATCTCTTTAAACCTATCCCAGGACTGGTTAAAATCCTCAGTTGGGGATTGAGCAAATGCAATAATCTCTTTCCTCAACTGGCTAGTTTTGGTCTCAGGGAAGAACTTGGTTAGGAATCTAGTCTGCAGGTCTTTCCATGAAGCAATGCTATTGTTGGGAAGAGTGGTCAGCCAGGTACTAGCCCTATCCTTCAGAGAGAAGGGAAAGAGTCTGAGCCTAGTAGCCTCAGGTCCCAAACCAGTGATATTAAAAGTGGTGCACAAGACCAAGAACTGGTCAATATGCTTGTAAGGATCCTCTTTGCTAAGCCCATGGAAAGCTGGCAACATCTGGATGATTGAAGTTTTGATCTTATAGTTCCCCTGAACATCAGGGAATTGAATGCTAAAAGGAGAGTTATAGTCATCCGGAGCATTCAACTCCTTGAGGGTTCTGGGTTGTTCTTCACCCATAATTGTTGTCACAGATTAACTTGGGGGCTCTCCTGTGGTGTGCCTGTCTCTTCTAAGTCTCCTTCCCCTTTCTAACTCAGGGTTAAGAGGCTCTAAAGCAGGGCTGAGGGATCTCCTCCCTAGCATACAAGCACACCAACAGCAAGAAAAGCTTCTTGCAGGCACATTGCAAAAGAATAATTGTACACTAATAAATTTATCTAACTAGTTTACAGCTATTCAAGGAATACATTTAAACTATCCTAGATACTGCTAGAAAAAAAAAAAAAAATTGTTTAAGAAAGATAGACAGAGCTTTAAAAGTCAGAGAGTTTGCAAACAGAGGTAGCTAAGCTCCAATTGCAGTCCAACTATCCTTCACTGCTGCTGTCTAGATCTGCAAGAAAGGTTCAAAATTATGTCAGCAGTATCAATTATTCACATGTGCAAAGAATACTAAGAATACAAAAACTAAGGGTCTACTAATAGATCATCTCTCCCTAGCAATGGCGCCAAAAACTTGTTGATGACTTCTGGTGTGCTTTCATTATTGGTTGGTGATGAAAGTTATTTAAAAATCAAAGACAGTAAAACAGGGGGTGAATCTAGCACAACTCAGAAATCCTAGACCTGCAAGATATAGGGTCCTTTGTAGCAAGTTTTGATAAGAGTTTTTCCCACAGGGAAAGGTGATCTAGAGCTCCAAGGGAGCCGTCTCTAGTAGTCCCTCCAGATCTGTCTACAGATCAGGCAGTCCTAGAAGGAGGGGAGTTTAAGGTCACTTATTCTAGTATTCTAATATCTAAACTACAGAAAGTGTTGAGAGGATGGATGGAGTGTGGAAAATGAGTATAAAAATGGTGAGAAGTACGTTATTGAGCCAAGGTCAGAGAAGTTTTGTAACTCAGATTTAGATCTGATGTTATAGAAATCCTGTCCAAAGGCTACATTATCACCTCTGACGAGGAAGGATGCAACCCATCACTCTGCCATGATTCCACCCTTAAGGCTATAACCTGTCCACTTGAATGGTCACAAATTATCCCATAAGGGAGCCACTATCCAGGGATGGGTCAAAACATAACAAGTAAATCATTGCAGGCACTATTTCATCCAGGCTACTAGCTCAAGAATCCATAGGGAACCTAAACCTCTAAAGTTCTATATGTGGGGCTAAGGCTGTAGGACCATGATAGCCCAAACACATAGAACCAGCAAGAGATTGAGTACAACCTTCGATCTAGTTGTCCATTGCTTGAGCGAGGCTACAATGGTCCAATCACCAGCCTACAATCTCTATAACTAGATCAGATCTAACATCTAATGGTGGATCTATACAAATATGGGGGAGTCTGCCTCTGTACAATCTCTCACCAGGCTTCTACAAGCTCAGGTGTAAAGAAGAAGGATCCATCTTGGATCGGTGGATCAGAATCACCCTAAGGCTATAATCTGTCCACTTAAATGGTCACAGACTATCCCAGAGGTTATCCTCCTCACAGAGCCCAAAATAAAACAAGATTATCGCTGCTACCACCATGCTCACAAGGCTACCAGCTCAAGCTCACATGGGGATTTTAGATCTAGTGGGTCCTGTGGTGGGGCTAAGGCTGTAGGACCATAATAGCCCAGACACACAAGTCACTTGGATCTGAGTGGCCCTTAAAATCAGTCCTCCATTGCTTTGAAACACAGCCAAAGCAATGGCAGATCACAAGGCAGCAGCCTTGCACAGAGCATCTCACACATAAACAACAATCCCATAAAGTACAAATCCTATTACAGAACATCCATTGATCTAATTCAAAAACACATACAAAGGCATATCCAGCAAGTGCTGGACTATGGAGAGAAGGAAAGAAAAAAGAAAACTACTTACTGCTAAAAAGAAAGAGAAAAGACAAAACGATCTTAGATGGGTTCCCAGATGCCTAAACCTAAGCTCAGGTATGGGTTTATATAGCAGTGGGGTGGTGGCGCATTAGGGTTAGGAAACCCTAATTTTAATGATACCACGTGGCCTGATAATGATCCTTGGATGCCTCGGGGCGCATGCACGAAGATTTGAGCATGGGAGTGTGTGCCCTAATCGCTGGAAATACCCAGAAGGTCCTCTACTGAAGAGATGGAAGTTTAGGGTCAGAGCTTCGCTAGGTAGCTGTAGTTTCCCAGACTTGTCGTGTGGTAGCTCTTTGCTCTTCGCTAGGATGATTTGACACTGAAGCTTTAGTCGTCGCAAGGTTGCCTTGGTTTGCTCTTCAGGCAGTCGTGTGGTAGAGAGTTGAGCTCTCGCTGGATTGGGCTTCGCGAGGTTGAATAGAAAATACAGTATCAAGTGTCGCGGGGTTGAAATTCAAGTAGTCGCACGGTCGATCGGTCTTCGCTGGGCAGCAGCGCGAGAACTTCACAAGCACTTCTCTTTACTTGGACTTCGCAAGTTACCTCGCGAGGCTCTTCTGAGTTCTGAACTGTGCGAGGTTCTATGTCTCACTTGATCTTCGCGAGATTGGCTTTGCCTTCGCCAAGATGTTTTCTTTCTTGAATGGCACGAGAACTGCGCGAGGTGTTCTTCTTCTGATAATTGCATCCCGCGACGACTGCGCGACAGCTGTGCAAGGAATCTTCTGAAGCTCTCTCTCCTCAGCCGTTCTGAGCGAACTGCGCTAGATTAAGAGAGGTCTGCTTTGAACTACGCGACACTGTGCGATGTGTTCTGCTCTTGAGCTTCGGGAGAGCTGTGCGAGTTTGAGCTTCTGAAGCTCTTCAGTCAT
The DNA here is from genome assembly GCA_021018995.1 of Chloranthus sessilifolius. Lineage (NCBI taxonomy): Eukaryota > Viridiplantae > Streptophyta > Magnoliopsida > Chloranthales > Chloranthaceae > Chloranthus > Chloranthus sessilifolius. Next base: position 53,972,850 of record CM037593.1, on the reverse strand, counting down.
TCATTTGCGCGAGAGGTTGCTGTAAAGCCTTGGGAAGCTCAGTTGAACTGCGCGATGCATATTTCTCCTGAATCCCCTAAAGCTTGGGTCAGCTGCGTGAGGCTCATTTCAGGTCTGGATTCAGAGTTCATTCTTCTGAGGGATATCTAGTGCCAAAGCAGGCTCCTTAACAAGATTCCTGGCCTTATTTCACTACTGATTATTACCTATACAAAACACTTAACAAGAACTTATTAGGTGGCTAAGGATCTAATCAAAGGTTAAGTTAAGGGGTGAAAAGTGGTACTTTTCAGGTCTTAACACCAATCATAGGAGAAGGGGGTTTGGGCATGGATAATGAAAACAAAGGAGGGTGAGAAAGAGAATGAATAGGGGTAGGGGATGTTGGAGTAAAAGGTGGGGGGGCTGTGGTGGCTGCTGCAGCAGGCTCTGGAATCTCCTCTGTAGTAACAGGGGCCTTGTAATTGCTGCCTCTTCAGATTGCTTGGGAAGGGCCTGAGTGTTGTTGATTCTAAGTGTGCATGATTTGTGTTTTAAAAATAGATTTGTAAATGATGAATGCTATTGAATTTGGAAAATTAAAACGAATAAGGAAATATCAGCACAGAGAGAAGTTAATTAGCCTGCAAGATCAGGGCCAATTGTAGCAGGTTTTAAATGTGAGTAAAAGATCGTCCACAGGGAATTTATTTAAAATGTAAGATAAACCTCCAGATATAAGCTACCATATCTGGCCTCTGATCCTATCTATAGAGCAAATAAGATGGGAGGTTGAATTTGTCACATTAACTAAATGATAAAAGTAAAATTAAAACTAAGTGATCCAGATCTGAGTTGGGGAGATTTTGATGTAAATTAATACGAATGGAGAAATAATATCTAACTTTGATTTGGTCCTTGATGCAAAATGAGAATAAATGTAGATCAAATGAGATGTGATCCAATCTTCATCTGGCTATAAGCACAGATGCAAGAGAAAGTAATCTAATTCAAGAGTTAGAGTTAAACTTATGGTTATGGTCTGTCCACTTCAATGACCACAGACCATCCAATAGTCTTTAATCTGAACCCTTAATTCAGAATGAGAAACACCACTACAAATGCTGTGAGAGATTAGGTTACAAACACAAATTCTCACAGGGATAATGAATTAAGGGAAATTGCTTAAAAAATAGTAAATCTAAAGGAGTCTAGTGCAATAAGGAGATCATAGGGAACCCTCAACATGAATCCAATTGAGAACGTATGGTTCACAGCAACCTTTTCAAATCCACCATTACAATTACAAAGCACAGCTTAAACAGCTCTCGAATTTGTAGTCTTGAATACAATTCTCTTTTGAATTATAGAAGTATCTCACAGCTCTCAATTACAAATAAAAGCTAGGCTATTACAGGAGTCTCAGACAAGCTATCTGAATTGGAAATGAGGCAACAGAAATGAAACTCGAAATCTGGATGCCCAAATTGGGCAAATGGTTCATCTATTTATAGTTTCCCCCAAGTCTAGCTCAGATGTGTATCGACCAATCAGAATTGGTTAGATCTATATCAACCAATGGGAGTCGAGCACAAGGATCCAGATCTATTTTGGCCAATCAGAACTGCTTGATTTGGTTCAACCAATCAGATGACAGAAGCATCAATTCTGTTATGTATTTCAAAAATCTATTAGAACTTCTAGAAGTTCCCGCCAATTGATTTCATCTTCGGGTGCTCACATGGGGTGGAATATGCCTTTGGTTCGTGCTCAAAATCTTCCGAAATGTCCCTGGGTTTTTAAATGTATTGGGGCGCGTGTAAAAGATTATTGAATTACCCTTGCAGATGCTAGGAATCTTCATAATACCATTTCGCATAGTTTGGGGAACGTTTATGAGGTTGTGACTTGAAGCTTTTTCGCATAGTTACGTGTTGTCGCAAGGAGTTTCTTCTTTTCGAATAAGTCGAAATCCTTCAAGAGTTGGTGCTCTTGAAAACTAAGCACGAGCTTTTAGTTCTTTTTCGCAAAGTTCGTGTTCTTTTAAAATGTTCGATTCTTTAGATTCTTTTAGAAAAGCACTCTGTAATGCATTCTTCTGTTCGAATAGCTCCACACCTCTTTCCAGGTTACAACCAGGCTTTTGTCCTCTTTAGTTTAGGCATTTTGACAGCTCGTGAGGTTGTCCCTTCTCTTTCTTCCTTTAGATCAACATGGATCATCATCTTTTTGGCACTTTTAGGCTGCTTTCATGGTTAAGCCTGTCTTTATTGTTAGCTGTAACATAAGCACTTAAAACACTTATTTAGTTCTCTCAAGGGTCTATCAAGGCCCAGGTTAAAGGGTGGAAAATGGTATTTTCCAGTCTTCAACACACCCCCAAACCTAAGATTTGCTAGTCCCTGAGCAAAGACAACATTAAAACAGAATGAAAAGCCACTTTTGTAGGGAACACAGTTGCATTTAGCATATGCAACAAGCCTTTTAAACCCCTAGGTGATCCCTAGTGGAGGAGTGAAGTCTCCTGAGGGTTTTCAGTGAAGGTACCCACAAACTTCTCCAATAAATTAGTTAATATCAATGCATTTCTGTTAAGGCAGACTTTAATCCAGTTAGATAGTTCACACCTGCCTCAGTCAAGCTGTAACACGATCTTCAAGAAAACATCAGTTTAAAACTAACATTCTGCTGTAATTCCTTTTACCATTCACTCAGTTTGTGTCAAGAAGTTCTTTAGAAGAAAAATCAATGAAAAGTTTGCCTTCTATTTGAAAATTCAGTTTTGATGTTACCTCAAATAATTTGATTTCAAACTCAACTCTTACCAAGGTTTTCACTCATAATGCAAATAGGAGGGTTGTACTATTTTACACAGCTCAAGAGCAGTTACAGTCGTCAAATAGGACTGTAAGCAGGAGCATAGGCTTTGCTTTTCAGTTCTGAAATCACTGCTCTTTTCACCATAGATTACATAAATCCTTATCTCCATGTGACAGCTCAATCCATCATTGATCAGTAAGGACTTTAACTTGGGTTGTAATGTGGCTTATGGGTGAAATTTATCAAGAATAAAGGGGTGGACTGGAGTTCAAAATTGAGAAGTCAGTCAAGGTAAGGAGGTGGTATGGACACCTTCTTTATTTCAGCACAATTTCATCTTCTTCTTTGAATTTTCAGAGCTAAAGTGGCCATCTTTTTCTCTTTCTTTTTCAAACTTCCAATGAAATGACTCTTTTTTTGTTTTTTTTTTTGAATACTTTTACTGACATGCCACATTTCTTTTGTTGATACATCATTGCCTTCAATTATTTTTCTTCTTCTTTTACCAAACTGTTACCCAACTCTCCTTTCTTCAGCTTCCTTTCCTTTACCTTCTGAATTCTCAGAGTGGGGGTTAGGCTAAATGAGGTGATGAGGTTGGTTGATGAGGTTTCAAAGAAATCTTGGATTTACAAAGCTCAACTGGTGTGTATCAAGGACAGTTTCAACAGGTGGGGCTTTTTGAAGTTAAAACTGTCCAAAAGGAGGCCTTACATCATGTCTTTAATATCATGATTGATGTCAAGCTATTTTAACTTGGATATGTGTAACTTCTAGTGATAGTAAGCAGGTTCAAACAGTCCCTAGAGCAGAAAAAATTACCAATTCATATCTCCCAAGAATACATCTCAGGCCCAAGTCTCACTGGGTGTAGTTTTCTATCAACTTCCTGAGATACATCATCACTGTTTTCTCTCTTTTTAGGTTTACTAAAACTTCAATTTTTATTTTGAAAATTTTCTGACATTCACTTCATGAAAGAATTGGAATTACACTAAAAAATTAGTTTTAAAAAGTTTTAACTAATTATTTTATCTCCAAAACAACAGATGAAAAATTATTTAATCTTCAAAAATTTTGCTGTGATCATAGGTTGTACTGATTTTAACTAATTTATTGGCTGCCACACCCCCAAACCAAAGATGAGCAAAGGACCTCACCGTCCGAAATCTGATAACAAAGAAGCAATCAAACAAAAGCATAATGTCGATAAGAAAGAAAAGGAATGCATGAATTACTAATTAACAAAATTTTAACGAAACCCGAGGTACATATCACAGACCCACAAAACAAACATGTACAATGTAATCTAATAACTGGGGTCAAAATCTGTATCATAAGTTGGTTCAATGGGATCGAATCGAGTCACCGAGTGAACTAGAATCGTAATGGAGTCTGAACTCGATTTAGCCTTCTCTGGATTGTGTTTTGCGCATCGGTGTATTCCTCGATTTGATCTTTTGGTGAGGCCAATATACTTTTCAAGTCTAGTAGCCCTCAATTTTTCCCTGCTCAAGCCGTGCTTGCAACATGGTGACCTTTGTCACTCCTAACCATCTGAAAAGTTTGACCCAGTAGGTCCTGCATCTTTTCTCTCTCAAATTTCATGAACAACTCCAATTTCCGAATCTGGTCTTCATAAGGGGTTCTAATGTAAGCTTGCAGATCAGCTAACCCCTTGAGGACATCACGACAGATATAAGGGTTCTCTTCCATAGCCCTTTTGAGAGTGGCAAATCTGGGAATGGGAATGGAGTGGTAGGGGACCAAAGGTATTCCAGCAGTGGGAGAAGAGGAGTCCAAAAGTATGACCTCAGGGTCTATTTGGAGGCTTGATCAGCGACATTAAGGATGGGTGTATCCAAAGGTAGTGCCTCAGGTTCAAATTGGGTAGCATGATCAGACACAGTGGGGATGGGTGAATCTAAAACTATTACCTCCGGATCTGTTTCGGTAGCATGGTCAGCAACAGCAGATAGAGTGGTTGTTTGGGATGTGGAGGCTAAGGTTTGGAGAAGGGAATTTGTCACAGACTGATTATCTGTTTTGATCTGTAGTTGGGCTTGGATGGATTGGAGAAAGGTAAATATTTAGCTAATTGATTCAGGTGTGGGTGTGGTATGCAGAGTAGGGACTGGTAAAATTGAAGTAGATGGTTGAGGTGCAATGGGTGAAATGGCTATAAAGGGGGAAGTAGCCAAATGGGTGAAATGAGGAGGGTCAGGTATAGGTACAGATTTAAGCCCAATATTCTCCAAGATAGATCCCATCAGTGATGAATAGGCCTCTGTAGTGAATATCTCAGGTTCAGGGGTATGAGTTAATTCAGGTGTATGAGTTGAATGGGCAGGTGATCCTGAGAAACTTTGGAGAAGAGGAGTGCTAGGAGATTGTTCAACAAAATCTGGGGCTAAATCTTGGACATTGTTAGGAGAAATTGGTGGTGTGAGTATGGCTGGAGTGGTTGGTGTAGAGGGGGAGTCTACAATTGGGATTATGTTGGTTATGGGAGATGGGACTGCTGGAATGGGTGAGGGAATAGGAGCTGTGCTAGGTGAAGTGGGTAAGATGATAACTTCTTCAACAATGGGTGCAGCTGAAGAGCTGGTCACCACAGGAAGGCAAAGGAGGAAGCTTAGGCTCAAGGCTAGCAGCAGCTATGGGGGTGGGTTCCTCATATCTAACCTTCTTTCCTTTCTCAATCCTGTCAGCTTTATCCATCGATAGTTTCCTTTTAGCTGAGGTTTTTGCTTTTCCTTTTGGGGTGGATTTGCTAATTTTCTTAGCAGAAGATTTTGGGAACATTGCAGCCAGTGATTTTTCAGCTTTCCCCATTTAAAACTTTGTTTGAATCTCCCACAATGAATGCTTATACCAAATTAAACTTTGCAAAACACAAACAGAGGAAACGCACAGAAAAATATCGAAATCTAGGGTTTTGATTGAACTTGTTGATCGCTTGATGAAGTCCACTAGAATCAGAAGCAAAAAGTCCCTCTCTTCAAGTGTAATCCGTCGAACAAATATGAAGAAAATTGGGGCTGAATTCTAAAAACACACAAGGAAGGAAAGAAAAAGGGTTTTCTGTGAAACAGGACGCTCTGAGAAGGCTTTCGAATATGAAACCCTTGCTTCAAAAGGGTTTAAATATGCTCAAAATGATATTCGCAAAGTATCTTTGAAGTTTTCGAAAAGTTTAAAACAATCCTTTTTACAAAAGAGAATGGCATCAGTACCATTCGAAAAGCAAATAGCTTCAGAACCAACTTTTCGAAAAGCAAAAGGCTTCAGAAACAACTATTCGAAAAGAAAAACATTCTTTTCGAGTAGTTAGTTACAGGTCTAGATCCTTTTCAAAAAGGAAATTAAACTTTTCAAAATGTATTTTTCTTCTTTGCGAATTAATTTTTCACATATTATAACTTCTCGAATTGAGTGTAAACATGACTAAAAACAGAGAGGAATAAACTATGCAAAAACGATAAAACAAACACGAGTAAAATACATATGATACAGTTGTTTAACATTAGATTTGTGGAGGCTCATGATGGTAGATGGTCAGCACAAGCTCTAGGGTATTTTCAATGCATGGTTTGAGCCTCTGACCATTTACTTTCAAGGTACTCCCATCACTGGGGTCCATAATTTCAACAGCTCCAGAAGGAGATGCGTGAATGACAGTAAATGGCCCTTCCCATCTGGATCTCAGCTTTCCAGGAAAAAACTTAAGTTTTGAGTTGAATAACCATACCTTGGAACCAGCTATGAACTCTTTTCTCAGCAGATTTTTGTCATAGAAAGCCTTAACTTTTTCTTTGTAGGATCTTGCATTAGTGTAGGCATCCATCCTCAGCTCTTCCAACTCAGCAAGCTGCAATTTCCTGTGATTACCAGTAGTAGTAAGCTCCACGTTCAAGGTTTTAATAGCCCAAAAGGCTTTATATTCTAACTCCACTGGTAAATGGCATGCTTTGCCATAGACCAATCTGAATGGGGACATGCCAATTGGAGTTTTATAAGTTGTCCTATATGCCCATAATACATCATTCAGCTTAATGGACCAATCCTTTCTGTCCCTTTTCACAGTCTTTTCCAGTATATGTTTGATTTCTCTATTGGAAATCTCCACTTTTCAACTGGTCTGTGGATGATATGGAGTAGCTACTCTGAGTCACAGAGTACTTTTTTAATAAAGCTTCAAAATGCTTATTACAAAAATGGCTTCCCCCATCACTAATAATAGCTATGGGGGAACCAAACCTGGAAAAGATGTTGTCCTTTAAAATTTTCAGAACCACTCTATGATCATTGGTTTTAGTGGCTGTGGCTTCAACCCATTTGGATACATAATCCACAGCTACTAAGATGAAATTACAACCATTTGAAGGAGGAAAGGGACCCATGAAATCTATCCCCCAAATATCAAACAACTCGACTACCAAAATAGGCTGTAAGGCCATTGAGTTTCTCTTAGAAATGCTGCCCAATTTTTGGCAGTTCTGACAAGACTTACAGTGCTGCAGAGCATCTTTGAAAAGTGTAGGCCAATAAAATCCACACTGTAAAACATTTGCAGCAGTTTTGTTTCCACTAAAATGACCTCCACAGGCCTGTTCATGACACATGGAAAGTATGCTATGAAAGTCTTCTTCAGGGATACATCTTCTTATTATTTGGTCTGCACAAATCTTGAACAGATAAGGATCCTCCCAAATAAAATGTTTAACCTTTGAGAAGAAAAGATCATTATCCATTTTATTCCAGTGTTGAGGAGTTCTTCCAGTAGCCAAAAAGTTGACTATGTTTGCAAACCAAGGGGTGTGTATACTGATAGCAAAAATTTGCTCATCAGGAAAAGATTCATTGATAGGCAGTCTATCAATCTCAGCAATTAGAATTCTAGACAGGTGGTCAGCCACCACATTTTCCACACCCTTTTTATCTTTAATCTGCAAATCAAACTCCTGTAATAGGAGGATCCACCTGATTAATCTTGGCTTGGTATCCTTTTTAGACAGAAGGCATTTCAAGGCTGAATGGTCAGTGAACACCACTATTTGTGAACCCAAAACATATGACCTGAATTTCTCCAAAGTAAAAACAATTGCTAGCAGTTCCTTCTCAGTTGTTGTGTAATTGAGTTGTGCATCAATTATTGATCTACTGGCATAAGCTATGACATGAGGCAGCTTATCCTTTCTCTGCCCAAGAACAGCTCCCAAAGCATAGTCTGATGCATCACACATCAGTTCAAAAGGCTGTGAATAGTCTGGAGACTGTAGTATTGGAGCTGAAATCAAACAATTTTTTAAGAATTCAAATGCCTTCAAGCATTCATTGTTGAAAACAAAAGGGACATCTTGGCACAATAAATGACAAAGGGGCTTGGATATTTTACTGAAGTCCTTAATGAACCTTCAGAAATCCGGCATGTCCCGAAAGCTTCGATTTGTTTAAGGCAAATGTGCAATTAAATCAATTTTTGCTCTATCCACCTCAATGCCCTTGTGAGAGACAACATGGCCAAGGACAATGCCTTGGGTGACCATGAAATGGCTCTTCTCCCAGCTCAAAACTAGATTGGTTTCTTCACATCTCTGTAACACCAAGTTGAGATGATGTAAACACTGGGCAAAACTGTCTCCATATATTGAAAAATCATCCATAAAAATCTCCATAAATTGGTCAATCATATCAGAGAAAATGGAGTAAATGCATCTTTGAAAGGTAGCAGGAGCATTACAAAGACCAAAAGGCATTCTCCTATAGGCAAAAGTGCCAAAAGGGCAAGTGAATGTGGTCTTTTCCTGATCTTGTAGATACACAGGAATCTGGTTGTAACCAGAGTAACCATCAAGAAAATAGTAATAAGCTTTTCCTGCTAGCTTATCTAAAATTTGATCAATGAATGGAAGAGGGAAATGGTCTTTTCTGGTCATTGTGTTTAGTTTTTTGTAATCAATACAAACCCTCCAACCAGTTGTTTGTCTGGTTGACATAAGCTCACCAGAATCTGAGGTTACAACTGTGATCCAAGATTTCTTAGGTACCACCTGTGTAGGTGCCACCCAAGCTAAATCTGAAATGGGGTAAATGACCCCTGCATACAACAACTTAACAACCTCTTTCATGACCACTTCTTGCATATGAGGATTCAGCCACCTTTGCATTTCCCTAGAAGGCTTTGCATCTTCTTCCAAATGAATTTTATGCATGCAAACAGCTGGACTGATTCCTCCCAAATCAGCAATAGTCCAGCCAATTGCCCTCTTATGTTGTTTCAATACAATCAACAGCTCTTCCTCCTGCTCCTCAGTGAGGGAGGAAGAAATAATCACAGGCAATGTTTTATGGTCTCCTAAAAACACATATTTTAAATTTTCTGGCAACTGTTTAAGCTCTACATCAGGTGGGCTGAGTAAAGAAGGTAACAAAGGTACCTTGGTTGTTTGTGGAAAAGGAAGAATAGCAGGTTTCCATGAAGAAAACCTTGCTATTTTTTCCTGAGTTTCCTACACAGCTCTGACCTCCTCAGTCTTTGAGGCACCAGCTGTCTCTTTCACAGCATTTCTCCAAACATGTTTAAAATCTGTGGTTCAATCTTCATACTGTAAAAACTATGGTAAAGTCTCTTCTACCAGTTCATCCAACAGATCAACAAGAAAACACTCCTCAAAACTGAATTGAAGTGTGTGACTGCATTGTAAACATTTAACTTCACCTTCATATTTCCAAAAGAGACTTCCATAATACCAGAGCTGCATTGAATGCAAGCATTGGCTGTAGCCAGGAATGGTCTCTCCAAAATGACAGGGATGGAAGTTTTGCTTTTTGTAGGTTCCATATCTAATACCAGAAAATCAGCAGGGTAGAAAAACTTATCTACTCCTACCAACACATCCTCAATCATCCCAACTGGCTTTCTTTCAGATCTGTCTACTAGTTGTAACACCACATGAGTGGGTTTTAACTCTCCCAAACCTAGTTTCTCATATACAGAATATGGAAGCAGGTTGGCACTAGCACCCAAATCTAATAAAGCCTTTTCAATGGTATGTTCCCCAATAATGCAAGGGATTATGGGGATTCTAGGATCTTAAAATTTAGGAGGTGTGGTAATGGACAAAACCTGATTAACTCTTTCCACAGCAAAGACCTTCTTGGATAACTGTATCCTAAATTGTCTTTTGTGAGTGCAAATATCTTTCAAAAATTTTGCATATACTGGGATCTATTTGATTGCATCAAGCAAAGGTAGATTTATCTTGACTTGCTTGAAAGTCTCCATCATTTCATCTATTTTTGTGTTCCCTTTATCAAAAGGGGATGCAGATTTCATGGCATGGGGAAATGGTAAATGAGGAACTAGTCCTTCATTTACAGCTTTAAAAACATCATTAGAATATTTTTGATTTTTCTATTTTTCATTTTTTTTATTTTTCTGAGGTACATCAGCACCCCCAATGCTAACATCATGCTGCTCCCCACGATATCTCTAGCGCTTCCTCAATTTCTTCTTCTTCCTTTGACCATATTGTTATTTACAACTCTTCCACTTCTCAAAGTAGTGATAGCTTTTACTTCTTCATGTGAAACAGAAGCCTCTCCAACCATGAACTGTCCTTTAGGATTGTTCAAAGGTTGGCTAGGTAACCTGCCTTCCTCTCTTTTGGCCAAAGTATTTGCAAGTTGACCCAATATTTCCTCAATCTTCTTTATGCTCTGACTGTGAAAGTTTACAGTCTGAGTTAAAGACCCTAAATTCTGGAGTGAATTTAGAACTTGATCTTCAAAAGAAGGGGATCTGGAAGGGGTTTGAACTGGAGCAGATTGCTGTCCAGGTTGTTATGGAATGGGCTGCTGAAAATTTGGCTAGGTATAAAAATTCTGCTGATAAGGCTGAGCAGTTTTGAAAGGTAGTTGGTTCTTTGGTTGCTGCTGCTGTTGTGATTGATAATTGCCCTGGCTCCACCTTAAATTGGGGTGCCCTCTCCATGCATATTCATTTGACTGCATCTGTCCAAATGATTGGGCAGCATGAGCCTGCTCCACTACTAAATCTGGGAACTGTGGTGCAGCTGGACATTGATCAAGTGAATGAGTAGGGGACTGGCATATCAGACATGCCTCCTCTACTCTTGCAACCATTGGATTTTTAAGTGAGTCCATCAATCTATCAAACTTTGTGGTTAAATTATCCATCTTCCTTTCCAACTCATTCACCTCATAAGTCTTTCCTTTGGTGGTTTGTTGATTGTTCAACCTAGCAGGATTCTCAATGTCTCTTGACAAAGATTCCTATTGAGTTGAATTTTCACCAATTACTTTAAATAAATCCCAGACCTCCTCAACTATTTTTCGTAAGTAGGTGCCTCCACAGGAAGCATCTACCATGTTCTTGCCCTTTTGATCAATTCCTTGATAGAAGCTTTGAACAAGTTGCCATCGGGGAATTTGATGATGAGGGCATTGCCTTAATAGTTCTTTAAATCTTTCCCATGCTTCATGGAAAGTTTTAGTTGAGTGTTGTGAGAAGGAAATAATACTTTGTCTCAACTGGCTGGTTTTAGACATAGGGAAGTATTTGGCTAAAAATTGTAACTACAAATCATTCCAAGAAGTGATACTATTTGGTGCCAACATAGACAACCATGCGCTAGCTTTGTCCTTTAATGAAAAAGGAAAGAGCCTAAGCTTGGTTGCCTCTGGACCCAGTCCAGCTATGTTGAATATGGTACAAAGAGACAAAAATTCATCCACATGCTTGTATGGATCTTCCTTACTCAAACCATGGAAGGAAGGAAGCATTTGGATAGTTGATGATTTGATCTCATAATTTCCTTCAACAGTAGGAAATTGAATGAAAAATGGGGAATTATAGGCACTAGGTGCAAAATAATCCCTCAAAAATCGAGGTTCTTCACCCATAGTAGCAGTCTCAGCAAAATTCTGTGATGTTTGTCTGGTTCGTAGTAGCCTTTCAACTTCTAAATTCAGAGGGACAATCTCAGGACTGAGAGTCCTCCTACCAAACATACAACCAGTAATGTAGAATCAAATTATGCACAGCAAACCTTCAGAAATCCTTTTAAAGTAGATTCCACGCTCAAAATGTATATGAATAACTGCACAGATTTAAACAATAGAATAGTTTAGCACTGGTGTAATAAAAATAAAATAAAAATAAAAACTTAGGTCTACCTATTTTAAAACAAATTCCCCGGCAGCGGCGCCAAAAACTTGTTGATTCTAAGTGTGCATGATTTGTGTTTTGAAAACAGATTTGTAAATGATGAATGCTACTGAATTTGGAAAATTAAAATGAATAAGGAAATATCAGCACAGAGAGAAGTTAATTAGCCTGCAAGATCAGGGCCAATTGTAGCAAGTTTTAAATGTAAGTGAGTAAAAGATCGTCCACAGGGAATTTATTTAAAATGTAAGATAAACCTCTAGATCTGAGCTACCGGATCTGGCCTCTGATCCTATCTATAGAGCAAATAAGATGGGAGGTTGAATTTATCACATTAACTAAATGATAAAAGTAAAATTAAAACTAAGTGATCCAGATCTGAGTTGGGGAGATTTTGATGTAAATTAATAAGAATGGAGAAATAATATCTAACTTTGATTTGGTCCTTGATGCAAAATGAGAATAAATGTAGATCAAATGAGATGTGATCCAATCTTCATCTGGCTACAAGCACAGATGCAAGAGAAAGTAATCTAACTCAAGGGTTAGAGTTAAACTTATGGTTATGGTCTGTCCACTTCAATGGCCACAAACCATCCAATAGTATTTAATCTGAACCCTTAATTCAGAATGAGAAACACCACTACAAATGCTGTGAGAGATTAGGTTACAAACACAAATTCTCACAGGGATAATGAATTAAGGGAAGTTGCTTAAAAAATAGTAAATCTAAAGGAGTCCAGTGCAATAAGGAGATCACAGGGAACCCTCAACATGAATCTAATTGAGAGCATACGGTTCACAGCAACCTTTTCAAATTCACCATTACAATTACAGAGCACAACTTAAACAGCTCTCGGATTTGTAGTCTTGAATACAATTCTCTTTTGAATTATAGAAGTATCTCATAGCTCTCAATTACAAATAAAAGCTAGGCTATTATAGGAGTTTCAGACAAGCTATCTAAATTGGAAATGAGGCAATAGAAATGAAACTCGAAATCTGGATGCCCAAATTGGACAAATGGTTCATCTATTTATAGTTTCCCCCAAGTCTAGCTCAGATGTGTATCAACCAATCAGAATTGGTTAGATATGTATCAACCAATGGGAGTCAAGCACAAGGATCCAGATCTGTTTTGGCCAATCATAACTGCTTGATTTGGTTCAGCCAATCAGATGACAGAAGCATCAATTCTGTTATGTATTTTAAAAATCTGTTGGAACTTCTAGAAGTTCCCGCTAATTGATTTCATCTTTGGGTGCTCACATGGGGTGAAATATGCCTTTGGTTCGTGCTCAGAATCTTTCAGAATGTCCCTAGGTTTTTAAATGCATTGGGGCACATGCAAAGATTACTGAATAACCCTTGCAGATGCTAGGAATCTTCAGAATACCATTTCGCATAGTTTGGGGAACTTTTCGCAAGGTACTATGACTGGTGCTGTTCGCAAGGAGTTTTCTTCTTTTCGAATAGGTCAGAAATCCTTTTGAAGAGTTCAGGTGCTCTTCGAAAACTAAGCCTGGAGCTTTTAGTTCTTTTCACAAAGTTCAGGTTCTTTTCGAAATGTTCAGATTCTTTTCGAAATGTTCAGATTCTTTTCGAAAAGCACTCTGTAATGCATTCTTCTGTTTGAATAGCTCCACACATCTTTCCAGGTTACAACCAGGCCTTTGTCCTCTTTAGTTTAGGCATTTTGACAGCTCGTGAGGTTGTCCCTTCTCTTTCTTCCTTTGGATCAACATGGATCATCATCTTTTTGGCACTTTTAAGCTGCTTTCATGGTTAAGCCTGTCTTTATTGTTAGCTGTAACACAAGCACTTAAAACACTTATTTAGTTCTCTCAAGGGTCTATCAAGGCCCAGGTTAAAGGGTGGAAAATGGTATTTTCCAGTCTTCAACACTGAGTCTCAGCCTTCTTCTTCTTCTGTCCTTCCATCAGGCTCTTGCTGATTCCCCATTGCCTCTTGGCAAAAGTTGTCGGGGCAAGGGTGGTAGGCTCCTCAGTTTTTACTATCTTGTACCCCCCCTTTAGAAGCAGCTTGGTGATGACTCTGGCATAGGGAAGTGTATGTGGCTTCTTGTTCTGCCCTAGCTTCTCCACCAGGTCCCTCATTGCCTCAAAGATTAACCAGGCTGCATGGAAGCCATGGTCCAGAGAAAAAGAGTACACAGCATCAGCAATAGGAACTCTCCTCTCCTGCTGATGGCCTGAATAGAAAATGTTCTTTCTCAGAACCTGGTCAATGAAAAGGAGTTCAGGCTCTAACTCTCTTCTTCTGATAGAATCCCCTGAGGCCTTTAATCCTCTAGTCAAAGCCCTTGCAATTGTATCAATTGAGGCACTCAGTGGGGGCCATATCCACAGCTAGGGTCAAATGCAGCTGGGATACCCAAAACCTCAGCAATCACCTTGGGGCTAACCAATATTTCAAAGTCATCAATCAACACCAGTAGACCTGCTTGTCCATCTTTGTCTTTTTTAACCCTGATGTGCTAGTAAAAGAGTTGCACTAGCCTAGGGTAGGCTAGTGCTGGAATTCCTCTCATCAAGGGTGTCAGGCCAGCCTTGCTCATAAACTGCAAGGCAGGGACAGAGAGAGGCTCCTTCTCCAAGAAGGGCAGGTCGAAAGTTGTCTCAGGCTCCAAGGGGATTGAAGCCATGAGCTCGAAGAGTGTAGAAAACTCAGGGGTTGGCTCCTCCACCTCCTCAACCACTTCCTTCCCTTTTTTCGGTGCCTTTGAAGTTTTGACCTTCTTAGCAGCGGGCTCAACAGGGGCCTTATCCTTGCCCCTTCTCTTTGGTGCACTCTTAGGGGCCATTCCAAACTCTACTTTTGAATATGAGAAATGGGGACTGAGATTTGAGTGCTTACCCTAAAATTGTAGGGTTTGGTTCGATCTGTCGCACAAGGCACCATGAGATCTCTGAGCAGAGGGCAATTGATGGGGATGACGTTAGGAACAACTCTGTAAATTCCTGGTGTGAATGATGGGTTGTAGGATGGACGCTGGAGGAGAGAGGGAGAAGAGCGCCAGAAGCTAGGGTTTCACTGGATGAAGAAGGAAGAGAGAGTACTAGAAAGGGAGACAAGCGTGGGGTTAAAATATTTGTCACTAAGTTTGGCGCGCTTTGGAAATATCTGGTCGCAGGATTGGAAATGAAACCTAGCGAAGGTGCTATTCAACTTGGATTGCGCGATAATCTCCCAGGTTTACCTTGGAGCAGGCGACAGCATGTGAAGAATTCCATGTGAATTGCGCTAGGGGCTCCCAGGCCTCCTTTTAGATTGCGCGAAAAGCTCTAAGGTTCACTTTGAATCTCACGACAGCCTTTGAATCTCGCGACAGCTAATGAAGTATTCTTTTTGAATTGCGTGAGAGTCTCCCAGGCTTCCTGCTGAACCTCACGACAGCTAGTGAAATGCTCTATTTGGATCGTGCTAGAGGTTCCCAGGTTTACTTGAATCTCGCGACAGCTATTGAAGGGTTCTATGTGAACTGCGCGAGAGTCTCTCAGGCCTACTTTTGAACCCAGCGACAGCAAAGTAGTAAACAGAGAGCATGTGCTCTCTATTCTGCCATTTTCATTTGTGCTGTGGCTAGATCCTAAGCATGACTCTCCACCATAAGTACCCCCAGACACATTAAAATCAAACATTAAAGCACAGACAGGAAAAATCACCATCCAACATTGTGCATTCAAGCAAAAACCATCAATTCAAGAGAAGTAATCATCAAACTAAGCATAAAGAAATCAAACCAGACAAGTCCAGATTCAAGTGGGCCACTAAAATTTCCTAGAGAATTTGAACAAAAGAAAGCAAGACAAATCTAACAAAACAAAAGTACATATGATACAATATTGACACACCTGTGGATCAGTTTAATGAAGGATCCCCTTGAAAGTGAATGGTGTCCATAGGTTCAACAGGTTTTTCGAAACAAGGCTTAAGCCTCTGACCATTCACCTTCAAGGTTTTCCTAGACTTGGGATCCTTGATTTTCACAGCACCAGATGGGGAAACACTCATGAGAATGTAGGGACCTTCCCATCTGGATTTTAGTTTGCCAGGAAAAAATTTAAGTTTGGAGTTAAACAACCAAACCTTGTCACCAGCTATGAAGCTCTTTCTCAACAGACCCTTGTCAAAGAAAGCCTTGGACCTTTCCTTGTAGATTCGGGCATTGGCATATGCATCCATCCTCAACTCATCCAATTCTGACAGCTGTAGCAACTTGTGATGACCAGCAGAAGTTAGGTCTAGATTTCAATGTTTGATGGCCCAATAGGCCCTGTGTTCTAACTCTACTGGGAGATGACAAGCCTTGCCATAAACCAGTCTGAATGGGGACATACCAATGGGAGTCTTATAGGCAGTCCTATAAGCCCACAATGTATCATTTAGCTTGTCAGCCCAGTCCTTCCTGTCAATCCTCATAGTCTTCTCAAGGATGTGCTTGATCTCCCTATTAGAAATTTCAACTTGCCCACTGGTTTGTGGGTGGTAGGGAGTAGCAATCCTATGGGTGATAGAATATTTCTTGAGCAAGCTCTCGAAATTTCTGTTGCAGAAATGGCTACCCCCATCACTGATAATGGCTCTAGGGGTTTCAAATCTTGAGAAGATATTCTGCTTTATAAATTTGAGGACGACCTGATTATCATTAGTTCTTGTGGTAACAGCTTCTACCCATTTTGAAACATAATCCACTGCCACTAAGATGAAATGATAACCATTGGAAGGAGGAAAGGGGCCCATAAAATCAATATCCAAGACATCAAACAGTTCCACAATAAGAATGGGCTGCAAAGGCATTGAGTTTCTCTTGGGCAGCCCTCGTAATTTCTGACATCTCTCACATGTCCTGCAGTGTGTATGGGCATCTCTGAATAAAGAAGGCCAATAGAACCCACACTGCAAGACCTTGTCAGCTATTTTTCTTCCACTAAAGTGACCCCCACAGGTATTTTCATGGCACATGGCCAGAATACTGGGGACATCACTTTCTGGAACATATTTTCGGATGATTTGGTCTGTACAATACTTGTATAAGCAAGGTTCCTCCCAGAAAAAGAATTTGACCTGTGAGAAAAATAGGTCTTTGTCCATTTTGGTCCAATGGGCAGGAATCTTGCCTATAACTAGATAATTGACAATGTGTGCATACCAAGGAACCAAGGATTGGATGGCAAACAATTGCTCATCCAGGAAGACATCATTTATAGGATCATCAATTCATTTGTCCAACACAATTCTAGACAAGTGGTCAGCCACCACATTTTCTATACCTTTTTTGTCCTTGATTTCAATGTCAAACTCCTGCAACAGGAGTATCCATCTAATCAGCCTGGGCTTAGCATCCTTCTTGGACAATAGGTACTTCAATGCTGAGTGGTCAGTGAAGATTATAGTTTTAGACCCAAGTAGGTAAGGTCTAAATTTGTCCACAGCAAAAACCACTGCCAGAAGCTCTTTCTCAGTTGTTGTGTAATTCAGCTGAGCTTCAGCAAGTGATTTGTTGAGATAGGCAATGACCACTGGCAGCTTATCTTTCCTTTGGCCTAAAACAACACCTATTGCCAAGTCGGATGCATCACACATCAACTCAAAGGGTAGTGCATAGTCAGGTGTTTGGAGTACAGGGACAGAGGTAAGGAAAATCTTCAAAGTTTTAAAAGCCTTAAGACATTCAGCAGAAAAATCAAAGGGCATATCCTGGCAGAGCAGGTGGCACAATGGTTTAGCAATTTTGCTGAAGTCTTTAATGAACCTCCTGTAGAATCCTGCATGTCCAAGGAAAGATCTAATTTGTCTGACTGTTCTTGGAGGGGGCAAATTTGTAATGAGGTCAACTTTGGCCTTATCTACCTCAATCCCTTCTTTAGAGACTACATGGCCCAACACAATACCTTGTGTTACCATGAAGTGGCTCTTTTCCTAACTTAAGACCAGATTGGTCTCCTCACATCTTCGCAAGACCAGGTGGAGGTGTTGCAGACATTGGCCAAAACTGTCCCCATATACAAAAAAATCATTCATAAAAATTTCCAAGAATTTGTCAATCATATCAGAAAATATGACATACATACACCTCTAAAAGGTGGTTGGGGCATTACACAGCCTAAAAGGCATCCTTCTGTAAGCAAAGGTGCCAAAAGGGCAAGTAAATATAGTTTTCTCTTGATCAAGAGGGTGCACATAGATCTGGTTATACCCTGAGTACCCATCAAAAAAACAGTAAAAAACTTTTCCAACCAACTTATCCAGAATTTGATCAATGAATGGGAAAGGGAAGTGGTCTTTTCTGGTCTTAGAGTTGAGCTTCCGATAATCTATGCAAACCCTCCAGCCAGTGGTCTCCCTGGCTGGTCTCAACTCTCCAGACTCAGTCGTGATGACTGTTATGCCAAATTTCTTGGGCACCACTTGGATAGGTGTCACCCATTCAGAATCAGAAATGAGATAAATTACCCTAGCATCTAGCAATTTAATGATTTCTTTTAGGACCACTTCCTGCATGTGAGGATTCAGTTTTCTCTGCTTTTCTCTGGAGGGTGTTGAGCCCTCCTCCAAATGGATTTTATGCATACAGATTGATGCATCTATCCCTCAAAGATCTACAATGGTCTAGCCAATTGCCTTTTTATGCTTTCTCAAGACTTATAGTAATTCTTCCTCTTGCTTATTAGTAAAAGAGGAGGAGATAATTACAGGAAGTTTTTCATCTTTCTCAAGGAAAGCATATTTCAATGTTTCTGGAAGCTTCTTGAGATCCAGATCAGGGGCTTGTTCGGTGGATGGCAGGATTGGTGCTTTGTTCATTTGAGGAAGGGGCAGCAATGTAGGTTTCCAAATTGAATGCTGCACTAAGCCCACAGAAGACTTCAATATGGTCATGTCTTCTGGCATTACAGCTGGGCTTCCTTCCTCTACCATGTCCCAAACTTCAGTTAAACATGTGACAATGTTGCTCCACTCCAGCAGAGTGGGCAGTTCTTCTTCAACAACCTCTTCTAATACATCCATTGTAAAGTTTTCCTCATTGTCCAGCTGAGGGTACTTTGCACTGTTGTACACATTAAGTTCGACCTTCATATGTCTGAAAGTTACCTCCATGATCCCTGACCTGCATTGAATGCATGCATTGGTTGTGGCCAAGAATGGCCTGCCCGAAATAACAGGTATAGGGGATGTACTCTTATTGCAGCCCATGTCTAAAACAAGGAAGTCTGCAGGGTAAAAGAACTTGTCTACCCCCACTAAGACATCCTCGACCACTCCCATGGGTCTCCTCTCAGACCTATCAGCCATTAACAACACAATGGGGGTAGGTTTTAGCTCCCCCAAACCTAGCTGCTAATACACACTGTATGGCAGCAGGTTAACACTGGCTCCAAGGTCTAGAAGGGCTCTTCCAATTGTGTGGTCTCCAATTATGCAGGGAATAGTGGGTATCCCTGGGTCTTGCAACTTCTCTGGCATTGTCATGTTTAGTACAGAATTAACTGTATCAGTTGCAAAGACCTTTTTGGACAAATGACCTCTAGCTTTTCTTTTCTGGGTACAAAGGTCTTTCAGAAATTTGGCATAGGCTGGGACCTGTCTGATTGCATCAAGCAGGGGCAAATTGATTTTTACCTGCTTAAAGGTCTCCATCGTTTCCTCTATCTGTGCATTCCCCTTATCAAAAGGGGTAGGGCCACTCAAAGCTTGAGGAAATGACAGCTGAGGTACTGCTGATTCCTCAGCTGCAAGCCTATGACTGAACTTTTGTTTTTTTCTTTTTTCATCTTTTATCTTCTGATGAGGCTCAACTACAGCTTCTTTATTTTTCCCTTATTGCAGGGTAGCAGGCAACTTTTGGCTCTGTGGTCTCACAAATTCTTTTTCACTTTCATTCAAAAATTCTTTGGAGATGACCTCTCCTTGTTCCTTCCCAACCTGGTTTTCTACCAGCCTGTCAGACCTTAGGATTGTGATGGCATTAGCTCCCTCAAAACTTGAGGAACCTTCTCCAATCGAATATTGGCCCTTAGGGTTGGCCACTGGCTGCCTTGGCAACCTGCCCTCTTCTCTTTTGGCCAAGGCATTGGATATTTGGCCAAGCTGTTCTTCCATTTTCTTTTTGCTTTGACTATGAGAAGTCATAGTCTGAGTCAAGACTCCAAGGCTTTGCAATGAGGTCAAAACCTGGTCCTCGAAAGAAGCATTTCAGGGCTGAGGTTCGAGAACTACCAACTAATTTTGCTGTTGGGGCTGCTGCTAATGCTGGAAATTTGACCTTGGGGCATATCCCTGGTTAAATTGCTGTTGTGGCCTTTGAGGTAAGGCCAATATCTATTGTGGCTGCATATAATTGTCTTGTCTCTACCTCAAATTTGGGTGGTCTCTCCACTGGTAACCAGCATTTTGGTGCTGGTATCCAAATGGCTGTTTGTTGTAGCCATGATTATTCTTGTCTAAATGATTGTCATGATTGTTCCATCACATATTCAGGATATTGCCCTATAGATGGGCACTCTTCCACTGTGTGTTGTGGAGATTGGCATATCAGACATGCCTCCATCACCTATGCAACCAATCTGGGTTGCACCACAGTTAATAGTTTATCAAACTTATCAGAAAGATTGGACATCTGCATTCTCAGGTCATTATTTCCACTTACTTCATACATCTTTCCTTTGGAAGTTTCAGCAAGTCCCATTTTAGGAGAAGGCTCTTGAACAGTTCTTGACGAGGACATCTTTTGGAAAGCATTTTTACTGATGACCTCGAACAAGTCTCATGCCTCATCAGCTATTTTGTGCATGTAAGTTCCACCACAAGAGGCATCTACCATGTCTCTGCTTTTCTCATCAATCCCATTATAGAAACTTTGGATAAGCTGTTAGTCAGGGATTTTGTGGTGGGGACATTGTTTGAGCATCTCCTTAAATCTGTCCCATGATTGATTAAAATCCTTAGTTGGGGATTGGGCAAAAACAAGTATTGCTTTCCTCAACTGGCTGGTTTTTGTCTCTGGGAAGAATTTGGTCATAAATCATGTCTGGAGGTCTTTCCAAGAAGTGATACTGTTATTTGGGAGAGTAGCTAACCAGGTGCTGACCCTATCCTTTAGGGAGAAAGGAAAGAGTCTTAATCTGATGGCTTCTGGTCCCAAACCAGCAATGGAGAATGTAGTATACAGGGCCAAGAATTGGTCAATGTGCTTGTAAGGGTCTTCCTTGCTGAGCCCATGGAAAGAGGGAAGCATTTGGATGATGGAGGTCTTAATCTCATAGTTTCCCTGAACATCTGGGAATTGAATGCTGAATGGGGAATTATAATCATCAGAAGCATTTAATTCCTTCAATGTTCTGGGTTGCTCTTCACCCATGACTGCTGTCTCAATTTCAGTAAGGGGCTCAACTGTGGTGTGTCTGGGCCTTCTTGGTCTTCTGCCCCTTTCTATCTCAGGGTTAGGAGGTTCTAATGTGGGACTGAGGGATCTCCTTCCTAACATGCACACACACCACAGCAGGGAAGACTATTTGCAGACACATTGCAATTAATAAAATTACAACTATCCTAATCAACTGCTACGGAATTTTCAAAGGAGAAATAGACTGAGGTTTTGAGGGTTAGAGAAGTGCAAACAGAGGTAGCTAGACTCCCAGTGCAATTCTACTCTCCTTCTCTGCTACTGTTCAGATATGCACGAAAAATTCCAAATGTAAATCAACAATATCAATTATTCACAAGCACAGCTACCAAAGAATAAAGAAAATAAAAATCTAGGGTCTACTAATAGATCAAGATCCTCGGCAACAGTGCCAAAAACTTGTTGAGCTATTTTAAGTACTTGCTGCTAACTTTATTGGGAATGGTAATAAGAATGGCGTTACTGAAAATCTACGGTGGATTACAGAGTAGCAAGCCTAAAAACACACAATCCTGTAAGATACAGGGCCTGTTGTAGCAAGTTTTAATAAGTAAGAGTTTGTCCCATAGGGAAAGTTGATCTAAAGCTCCAAGGGAGCTATCTTTAGTAGGCCCTCCAGATTTGGCTACAGGTCTGGCAATCCTAAATGGAAGGGGATTTAAGGTCACTATTGTCTAAATCCTAAGGTAACCTAACGCCTAAACTATAGAAAGGGTTTAGAAGAATGATGGAGTTTGAGAAAATCAATATAAAAGGGTGAGAAGTAAGCTATTAGGTACAGATCTGATGGGTCTTATAACTCAGGCTCA
The DNA here is from genome assembly GCA_021018995.1 of Chloranthus sessilifolius. NCBI lineage: Eukaryota > Viridiplantae > Streptophyta > Magnoliopsida > Chloranthales > Chloranthaceae > Chloranthus > Chloranthus sessilifolius. The sequence continues at coordinate 53,950,622 of CM037593.1, read as the reverse complement.
GATCTGCTGCTATAAAAATCCTGTCCAATGGCTACATTATCACCAAAGAGGAGAAAGGATCCAACTCACCCTTGTGCCATGATCCAATCCCTTATGGCTATAACCTGACCACTTAAATGGTCACAAACAATCCAATAGGAGAACCACAGTCCAGAGATGGGTCAGAACAAGTTTATCATTATAGGCACTACTTCATCCAGGCTACTAGCCTCACCCTAGGGATATATTCTGTCCACTTGAATGATCACAGACTATCCACAGAGGCTATCCTTCTCACAAAGGTCTGAGACCGAACAAGAACATTGCTGCCACCGCCATGTTCACAAGGCTACCAGCACAGGCTCCCATGGGGATTCAGATTTAGTAGATCCTGTGGTGGGGCATAGGCCTGCAATGTGCCTAACCTAGACACACAGGGCACTTGGATCTAAATAAATCCTTAAACATAATCCTCCATTGCTTACAATGCAACATAACAATGGAGGATCTCAAGGCAGCAGCCTTGTATAGAAAAACTCACAAAACACTAATCCCATACATGCATAAAATCCTATTATAAAACTCCATTAAAACTATTCCAAATAGACATACAAAGGCATAGCCAGCAAGTGCTGGACTATGGAGAGAAGAAAAAAGGAAAAAGGAACTGCCTAAACCCTAACCTTAGCCTACTGCAATTCTACAGTTGGTTCAAGAAGGAGTACAGAAGTCCAGTCCCCCAAACCTAAACTAGGCTTAGGCTTATATAGTTGTCAGCTCTGTGAGCATTAGGGTTAGGAAAAACCTAATTTATCAATACTAACATGGCCTATTTCTGTTCCTTGGATGCCTCGGGGCATGCGCACAGAGATTAGAGCATTAGAGTGCATGCCCTAGTTGTTGGAAGTTCCCAAATTACCCCTACAGAAGTGGGGAGAAGTTAAGATCCTGAGCCTCGCTAGGTAAAAAGGATTTTCAGGTCTTGTCGCGTGATAGAATTGGCATCGCGGGATTGAATTGACTTGAAGCTCTTGCAGTCGCAAGATTGATACTTTGGTCATCGCGGGATTACTCTGGTTGGCGCGAGATTGCTCTTTCCTTTTGAATGGTGCGGGAATTACGCGCGCGGTTCGTTCCTTGGTGAATCTCGCGGGAATCCTCATGAAGAAGCAGTGTGCATAGGCCTATGGATCGAGCGAGTAGTTCCCTGAAGGTCGGTATCCCGTGGCCACTGCGCGCAGGAATGCCTGGAGCTCTCTCTCCTCAGTGAATCGCGTGAAGATTAGAGGCTCCTCTTTTGAGCTGTGTGAGACTATGCGAGTGCTTATGACTGAGCCTCGCGAGAACCATGCGAAGTCTACTTTTCAATCCCTTCTGTCATCAAATCGCGCGAGAACGGCATGAGTAGTTGGTGTGCTGCCTTTAGAAGCCCGCGACAACTGCGTGAAGCATTCTCTCTGGTTCAATTGAACCCTATGACATCTGTGAGGCATTCTTCTTGACTTATTTCTGCTTTGTTGTGCCTATGCTACAGCCAATTATTTGTCTGGGTCCAACCTCCTTTCTTCTGAGGAACTTTTGGGGCAACAGTAGGCTTCTTGGCATGGTTAGGGCCTTATCTGCAGCTGCTACTTATTACCTACAGGATAGACTTAAAATACATTTATTAAATGATTAAGGGTTTAACAGAGATTAAGTTAAGGGGTGAAAAGTGGTACTTTTCAGGTCTTAACACTGCCCCATCAACGCTGCCTTCACTGCTCCCTAGAAAGAAACAGTGTGAAGACCGACACTCTCATTCCTAACACCGCCCATTCTCAGAATAATACTATCTCCGGACATCACACTAGCCTAAAGATCACGCGAAATAATGAATATAGGAAGAAATCCCATCCAAATCTAACGGTTAGATCACTCAATATCACTGAAACACGAATCTCAGAATGCTAGAATACTCAGAAAAGTCAAGACTCGAGACTAAACCCGAGAATGAAAATCAAATGAAGACTTCTTTGCTTATATAGAGTACGATCTTAATCGCGCTCCTAAAAACATGCGCTTAATCTGATCACGCACTAGGAACGTCACACTAAATCAAAAACCCGCGCTCCTAACCAGGCACACAATATGACTGTCGCCCACACAGATAGCGCGACCTTATGATTCTGCGCTGCCCACCAGCCACACAATCTGATTAAACGACTCACTTTTATTGTGTAATTTAAAAGATCACTCGTACACTGACCGGGTGAGGCTTCGATCGCACGCAAGTATTAGAGCGTGTAATCCAATCACACGTTAACACTCACAGGCGTAAATACATCCTTTAGTCCCTGAATCGCATGCCTGGAATCGGGTGCTTGATCAGTTTAAGCGGCTAATATCAGGTGCTTAATTCCTGGTTTTGCTCGAAACTTACCCCTCCTCGAGCGAGAGTCCCCTTTGCCCCATTGCATAGCCTCATGAGCCATTCAGATTGAAAAGGGACCGTCACTCGCTGTCGTCCCATCGCAAAATTATACCCATGCCTTCATGGCCCATCGCGAAAAGCCTAAAACAAATCTCCCGAGAACGCAAATACACCAAACAAAAGAAAAACTAAGTCAATCACAACACAACTACAACATAATCTCACCAAAACCCAAGATCTGCCAAAAAAAGAAACTAGATACACTTGTCACACGAACACCCTACCCAGCATAACGCTTAGCTCACTTCCCATCACGAACACCACTACCAAAAAAATCATTCACAACACCGGTCGCACTAAAAGAAGAAAGGGAGAAAGCACGAGCACGTCCCATCGCCGAAACAAAGAGCCTCCTCTCTAAGTGCTCACCACAAACCTACCAGACGCCACTGCAAGAGAAAGGTAGGAAGATGTGGGACTCCTCTCATGTCCCATCGCATTTCACTACTACCAAGCTACAACGCGAACATCCCAGCAATACCTCTCAAGTCCCATTGTGGTACCACTACAATAACTAAGGCCCCATCGCGACATCACACCGACAACCGCCAACCACCACTTAAGCAACAAGCGGGGAAAAAAAAAGAGGGTAGCCTACCACGACATTGCACCCAGAACATTGCATTATAATGATAGCCACCAAATCCCGTCGTGACACTACAATACTACCAAAGTACCACCGTTATAATACTCCCAAGGTCTCACCGCACAATTCAGGTAAGTATCACCCCCAGGTAAGTACTACCCCTTTTTCAATTACTCGATATTTCTTCTAAATTATAATTATCTATGATTAAGTCAAAATGTTTTCAAAACTTGTCTCTCTCAACTCGCGAATTACTGTAGTCCTCCCATAAGAGACAATCATCAGTATTCGTCGAGAAGGTTAGATGGAGTATCCGGCATGCCAAGTGTCATCTTGACAACCACATGAACAGTCGGGTCCACAAATCCCGTACTGGTGGATCTGCTCAACGACATCTCGTAGGCCACATTTTCTGCCATTTTACCACCAAATTGATCTTAAGTTAAAATCCCCAAAATTTCAAAACCCCTTACTCATTCTAAAATCTTTTATTTAAAAAATATTTCTTCTCTTGCAAAGCAAAAGCAAAAAAAGAAAAAAAAATGAAAAAGAATAAAATGAACAAAATATATAGACCCGACTCACCTTTCTTTAAATACCACAACCAACTACACTTAGCCTTGACCTTTAAATCCCAAAGCCCTCTAAACTTGCAATCAAACGCATACGCCACTGCATAGGATTGCTTGTTCAGATGCAAAAAAAAAAAACTCTAGATGAATCGAGCGCATATGCCACTGCACACAATTCGACTGAGCACACTTCACAAAATCTACCTCAATTATCAACCCAAATCAACCATTCCCCTTGGAAGCCAAACAATGAGTATACTCAATCTAAGAACTTACAAATGCCTATTAGAAACGGAACACCTGACGCGCATTAGTGTGAGCAATGACGCGCCCAGTCTGACATGACTTACAAAAGCTTTTGACACTACATACTATTTTATCTCTTTATTATCGGTCCCTGGACCTTATTTTGGATGTTTGATTGACGCCCCGATACCTCGATTGCGTAAAATCCCTCTGTTAGCTTGCACCATGCGACGGGATGCGCCATGCACCCACAGACCCAGAATATGTCTTTCGACCGCTACCATTTTCCCTTCAAAATGCTCCATTTTAGCTTGCACTGATAGATAAGAAAGTCAAGCTTGTCATGTCAGCATCACCAATTCACATTTGTGAATTCCCAAGAAATGGGAAGGCACCTCGAATGAGGGGTGTCTACTTTTTCGACGCTTTCTTACTTCGCAAGAGCGCACCGAAGAAGGGCATTTATAGACACCCTCTTTTCGCCCTCTCGGAGTACACGAATTCGTTTGGTCAGCCCTTGACCTTTTTAACCCTTGACATGGGACCATGCAACTGTACATGGCTGAAAAAATAGCTTTGTGGCTCAGATCCCAAAGTAGGGAAGCTATACACTAAGCATAGTATATAGTCGGAATGCAGACTAAAACAATAGTCTTGCATTCCATTCTTGAGACCATACTCGGACAACCCTGAATTAAGCGCCTGAAAACTCACGCGTAATTCGATCATGCGCAGAACCACAAGCGCGCGATCAGTCTCATTTCAAACCAAACTTCCTTTCACAGACCATTTCGAGACTCGATTACGTGCCTGGAATCAGACGTGCGATCGGATTGAGCGCTACACCACCAGCGCACAATTGGCCTACGCCCGACCTAGTCTCCTACGCTTGACCCCTACGTTTCCTCGATTAAGCACTTCAGGTAACATGCTTAATCGGATTACGCATGTCCCAACAAGCGTGTAATTAGTCCTAATTTTGTTAGGACTAGGAAACCCGCTGAGTAATTCAGCCAGTCACTCACTGAGTCAGTGATCGACTCAAAGCGATTAAGCGCCCGAAAAATGGCGCACAATTCAATTAAATGCCCAGAAATAGGTGCATAATTGAATAAAAACCTATAAAAGCTTTTTTCTCGAAGAGAGAGAAGAGGTTGGCAATTTTGAGACAGAGAACAGAACTTTTTTGGGACTTTGAAACTAGAGAACTCCGAGGACAAGCCCATATAGCAAATTAGTCATGATGTCGAGATTCAAACCCCCGAATCTTAGATGATTCCTCTCCACGGCCCCGACCCTAGGTAAGAATTTAATTTTGCTTTAAACTTAGGATTTCTCCTCAGTTTAATTAATCAATTCTATTTCTAATTTTTAGACCGTAGCACCTTCTTCGGACTGAAATTCTCTATATCCGGTTCTAGTTCTCTGTTTCTAGAACCGGTCCTTAATCTAGCATTTCAATATACCGACCTTAGTCTCTGATTCTACTCTAAAAATCTTAATTTACAGTCCTATCATTAATTTCTGGTTCTGACTCTCAGATTTCAAAACCAGTCCTTAATCATACGGCCTGATTTTACTAATTTCGGACTCGAATTCAGTCCTAAAATTTTAATCTATAATTTAATTCTATATTTTCATACCGTCAAAAATCCAAAAAAATATAAATTTCAGTTCATAACTTTAGTTTCTCAATCTAATTTCTTATTATAATTTTGAATTTAATTCTAAAAATCCCCCTTTTATTATTTAACGATCGATCTATCTTTTATCTGAGCCATCCGATTTGTCCACGGGAGCTTAGGGAGGGTACTCGGGAACGAGGCCAATCCTCCTTAGCATAGCGGGTCCAACCCCCCTTTTTTTTAGATTGTTTAGGGTTAATTAGTTAGTTATAGTTAGTTTTTCTATTTTAATATAATTGGCTAATTGCATCAAATATGCCTTCATATCATTATTTGCTTTGATTCAATTTAGTCTTCTAGTTCAGTCAATTTATTATCTCAACCTGAATTTAGGAAAGTTAATCCATTTGTTATTAGTGAAATTTTTACCATAATTAATCCGTAGATTATGATTCTAAAAAAAAAAGAGTTAATTTTGTTGCCTCGATCATTTATTCCTATTTTAGTAAATTGATTTATTGCTTCAATCAGAGTCGCAGTAAAAAAATTAGTCTTTGTATTCTTTAAATTAGAATGCTAGTAAGATTACCTTAAGTGCTTTAGTTGTGATTGCTATACAATTGATACATCTGCTTATCTAGAATTGCAATAAAATTAGCGTACCTGCTTTATCCAAAATTGCGATATAATTGGACTCTTTTATTTAATTGGAATATTAGTAGAATTGATACTCATGCATTCCTAGTACCAGTAGGAGACTGAAACTGATTGGACTCTTAGTAGTACTAGGACTTTGATATTAATTGGACTCCTAATGATATCGAGAAACTAAAAATGACTGGACTCCTGATAGCATCAGGACACTAAAATAACCCATCATAATAAGCTCACCTAATCATACTAACAACAAAAAAAGAGAATTCATAACCGCAATAAGGGAAATTAAAAAGAAAGCTAAAACTATCTAATTAAAAGAGGACACTGCTACTGACGTTCGCAGGCGAACGATTCAGTATAGAAGTAACCCACACCCGTTTAAACGCATGATCATTGACGCGTTGCAGCATCGATAAATATCTACAGCTAGTGATCGCAAATCAACTAGGAATCATCCTAGGAAATTCCTCCTATTGTTATTTATCCCCACCTTATCACATACACCGCATCGCTAGAGTCCAACAGGACAGAATTTGAAGCCACTTATTCAATGGGAACAGAGAGGAACCCAGAAAAAGCACGCACCAACACCTAGGTAGCACAAAGATGTACCAAAATATTTGAAACTATTACTGGTAGGAGAACATGAAGAGAGAGATTGCCGAATATGTCTCCAGATGTCTGGTATGCTAGTAGGTGGAAGTTGAACACTAGAAGCAAGCCGATCTTTTATAGCCCTTACTGATTCCTGAGTGGAAGTGGGAGAACATCTTTATTTCATATTTGGCCTCCCAAAAACTTCAAGGAAGCACAACGTCATTTGGGTTATCGTAGATAGATTGACTAAGTCAGCATATTTTCTACCTTTTAAGAATACCGATAGTGGAGATAAACTTACTGAGACGTATCTAAAGGAAATAGTCAAGCTTCATGGGGTTCCTATGAGCATTATTTCGGATAGAGACACGAAGTTCACCTCAAAGCAATGGAGGAAATTTCAGGAAGCAATAGATACAAGACTAGATTTCAGTACAGCCTTCCATCCAGAAACCGACAACAGACCAAAAGAGTAAATTAGATCGTAGAGGACATGCTTCGAGCCTGCATGTTAGATTTCTGAGGGAATTGGGATGACCACCTTCCTTTGATCGAGTTTTTCTATGACAACAACTTTAAGGCAACCATCGAGATGTTACCTTTTAAAGCTCTTTATGGCAAAAGCTATAGAACACCTCTTTGTTGGGATGAGGTTGGTGAAAGAAAGATGCTTAAGCCGAAACTCGCACAATCCACAACTGATAAGGGTAAAGTTATCCGACAGAAGTTGAAAGAGGCTGAGGACCATTAGAAAGCCCATGCCAATAGTAGAGGACGCTTGATAGAATTTGAGATTGGTGATTTGATTTTCATCCATATATCACCGACTAAAGGAATCATGTGTTTTGAAATGCGGGAAAAACTAAGTTCGAGATAAGTGGGACCCTTCGTAATAACTGATCATATCGGCGAGGTGGCTTATCAAATTTCACTTCCAACACACTTTGCCGGTATACATAATGTGTTTCACGTATCCATGTTGTGAAAGTACTTGCCGAATCCATCTCACATCCTTGATATCGAGCCAACTAAAGTCAGGGATGATTTGACCATCATTGAGAAGCCAGTTCGCATCGTTGATCGAAAGGAGTGACTTGCCAAGGGAAAATTTGTATGTTCTGTGAAGGTTCAGTGGCAGCACCACTCACCGAAGGAAGCCTCTTGGAAATATGAAGCAGAGATTATGAAAAAGTACCCAGAGCTCATCACCGCAGGTATGAAATTTTTGAGGACCAAAAATATTATAAGGGGGGAGAATGTAACGACCAAAATTCTCCTAAGCTTTATTTAATGGTACTAGATGTGTCTTGCATATATACGATGTTAGCGCTCCACACAAAAACCTACCCTATTTTAGAAAACTCTATTTAAGTTACGTAACCCTATTCTCTTTTTTATTCTAATCTCTTAAGAAACCCTAGCCATCTTATTCTCTTCTTTTCTTCTTCTTAAGAAACCCTAGCCATTAAAACCTTTTTCTTCAACTCATATCTTCTCAAACTCTCTAATCTCTTCCCTAAAATCTTTTGTGTATTCTTCTACAAGAATCACCGTGATCTATTTCCACCATCAAGATCGAGGAGGAAGAAGAAGAAGAAATCTCGGATGAGCCATTGATTGGGATGCCGATCTTTTCACCATAATCGTCGTAGATTTGTTATTCACGCTTCAAGAGGTGGGTACTCATCAATACATCTTATTTTTCTCCGATCTCGTCGCGTAGGGTACATTCGATCACGTATTGACGAGCTAAATAAATGAACCCTATTTTATGATCGTTATAAAAATTGCTAATAAAGGAGAATGAGATGGCTAAACCCCTAACCATATTTTTATTTAAATTATTTTAAAGGCTCTTTTTGTTTCTTATTTTTATTTTCGAAACTCTAAATCATTCTGGAAATTTTAAAGTCGAACAATCGATCTATACAACCGATCAATCGATTCTGAGTCGAAACGAAAATGTCACTTCCTTATATAATCTATCGATCTATTATTCTTTCCGATAATTCAATTTTGCATCGTGACCCATCTGTATAATATTGTTTTTATGTCTGATCGATTAATTTATTATGTTCGATCGATCAATTATGGACAGAGTTGATTGTACTAATATTTTGTTAATTATCGATCAATCAATTCCAAGTTCCTGATCTATCGATTCTGGACAGAGACTATTTTATATACATATTTTTGCTTTCATTTTCGATCGATCGATGCCTAGACCGATCAATTGATTCTGAACAGAACTGATTACCTATATATTTTAATATCGATCGATCGATTCCATTTCTTGATCGATCGATTCTTACTCGAATTGAATGACATATATATTTTAAGTCTAATCGATCAATTCCAAAACCGAGCGATCGATTCTCGTCCGAACAAACATCAATCTTTACCCTATAATTTCACTTTATTCACGATTGAAACATTAATGAATCTTTCGATCGATGGTTATTTTTAACTTAACCTTTAAATGGTAATATTTTTCTATTTATGTATTCTAATTATAGTAATATATATATATATATATATATCAATTTTATCGCTTCAATGTGACCTCTTCAATAACACGAAGAGTTAGAAATTCAATGCCCACATGAAAATCGAAATCTAACCTTCCCGTTCTCGAAAGTATACTAATAACTATCATATTTTATATTTGTATTGAGGTATTATGTAAATAAATATATGTATAAACATAACAAAATCTGGATGTAAATCTTTATTATAAGTATGATAGTTCTACACTTCCATCTTGATCATAATATATTAGTTATGGACATGTTAGGTTATATATATACGAGTGTATGAGATCATGCCTATGCTTGGGCATGGTAATTCACTCAGATGGTATCAAAGAGAGGAATATATCGTATTCACATGTATTATAACTCATGGTGGTATGGGATATCATGACGAGTAGGGTGAGTGAGAATTCAGTATAGCCTCATATACGGTGGCATATGTGATGACCCTATCACCCTTAGTTTTAATATAATAGAATAAAATATGAGTTATGATATGAGATTCGACCCTTAGGCTTTAGTTGTAGTGAGATCTTTTTACGGTCATGTGAAACCCAGAATATATGCATCCATGTAAGGATACAATACTCTATGGTAGTATGAAACCCTTATGGTAATAAGGTCTCTTTACCGTAACACGAAGTACATCCAGGTTACTATGAAACTCTTTCCTTGAAAAGCGTAATTTAGTGAAGTTATCCCACTATAGCTCATCCTAGATGTAGGTTGTAAGAGTATATTATGATATGAGTATGTAAGATAAGATAGGTTTGAGTATGATAATAAGACACCACTGTGTAGACCAGTATAAGACTAAGAACTTAAGTTTGCACATGTCGTTCTATGCGTAGCCATCGTAAGGGCAACAACGTCTTTCCGCCAAGACGGGTCTCTGGGAGACAGTATGAATATGTTATGAGTAACGCCTGGTCATGCCTCCCCATTAGGCTGGATTGAGTGTATGAGTATGTTATAGAGAGTGTTATGTTATAGTAGTAAGATACTATGATGACCCTCACATGGTAGGCTTGAGCAGCAACTCTGACACAAGTCATTTAGGATTTATGAGTATGTTAGCTATGCCCATACGATGTACAAACGCATGTACGAAAATAATAAAATATAGTATGTTATGAGGTATGGTGAGGTATGTTAGAATATGGGTGTTTAGATCATGGTCCTGCATTTATGTTATAATATGAGCTCTATGATATGCACATGATTGTCCTTTTCTCTTTCTGATTCCGTTGATATTTTATTTTTATCACTCACGTGATGCACCCACAATGCACATGAGTAGAATGGGCGGATTGGTAGTGTATCCACTGAATTTACGTGATTGAGTAAACTCATCCCTCAAAAAACTAACAGCTGTAGGTGATTATATTGGTGGAGCTACGCCAACTATCCAGATTCTACTGGCATTGACTTCATTGATCCCGTGGACGTTGAATACCAGGAGCCTTGGGAGGGTGACACAGTAAGTTACCAGGAGGACCTTGATGCTGACTATGATCCTAGTGCCGACTATTGACAGTTGTACTTTCGGTAATAAGATTCGTTCTGTACGATTATTTTTTGTTTATAAACTCGTATAGCAGGTTTGTTTATGATTTCTATTTCCTTTTTATTATGAGATATTTCTTAGATTTTTATCGCATTTATTCAGTTATTTATGGTTACCCTTATATTTTGCTTTTATTTATTGGATTCACGGATTTCATGGAACCAGATTAACGTGAGAACTTTGATTATGTATATGTCCGCTTAGCGTATCTGGGATGCTTGCTGGTCATAACTCAGAATTCTAGGAACTTGGGATGGGGTTGAATTTTGGGTCGTGATAATCTGTAACATGTGGAATCAAAACATGACCATCTGATAGGTGAGTGGAAGATCTAGGTAAAACACAATCTCCGTCATCTGATTTGGAGCAATCAATGATTTTGAAGGGGTTGCACACGTGGGTGCTTTCAGAGATTGTGTGGGTGCTAAAAGAGGTACCCGACTTTGTATTTGAGGACCTTTGCCATGTGAAAACACCATCTATCGGGTCTAATTAAAAGGGCATGATCTAAGAATTTATGTAGTAAAACATTGACACGAAAAATAATCTCTATCATGTGACCTGCTATAGTCAAAGGCATCCAACTGATTCAGCTGTTGGCTGTGTCGAAAGATATGATAAAAGTCATGTTTTATGTCAATTTTATCATGGTCTTCAAATCGTAAGATGGTGCTTTGACATGACACATGTGCCCAAAGTATAAAGTTTCTTTCAAGTTGTCTGCAAAGGCACAATTCCATGTGCAAGCATGAATTTATAAAGTGGGATGGCTGCAGAGTAAATCCTATTTATACAATTACATAAAGATTACCTCCCATTGACTGCTTAGAATCGGATGATAGAGATCATTTTTGTAATAACCCAGATTTTTTTAACTTTATTTAACGGTATTAGATGATGTACCACACAGTTATGGTACTAACGCTCTATACCGGAACCTACCCACTTTAGAAATAGTCTAAGTTTTTTATATATCAATATTAGACTCATTACAAATTACTCATCGATACGATTCTAACGATATATAATTTGTCGATTTTCGACAAGAATATAAAAAGTTATACCCGTTTGAAGAATGAAGCAGGTTAAAGGGCACAATTGTAATTTCAGGAGAGAATCACCATTTACCTCGGTACTTACACAAAGCATTGAAACAAAACCTCTTTTTAAACTTTTCAAGTCACGTATGAATTCTACTTGCGTGTAAAAACTAATATTTTTATTAAATCTTATACGGAAAGTCTTAATTAGAGTTAACCTAGAAAGAGAATTAAATATATATTTATTTCTTCTCTCTATTCCCTCTTCTCTGCAAAAGCTCCGACAGTGCCATCTTTCACAATTTCTCGTTGGATCTCCATCGATTTTTGATCTTATCAAAGAATCTTACACCATTAAAATTTCTCATCACCGCGACCGATCTATCATAAGAAAGGAATTCTCGCGAAAAGACTCGGGCATATCGTCTCTCGAATCCGATCTCTATCAACCCAAATCATCGTAGGATTCAAATCACGCTTCAACAGGTGGGTGCCTCTAAATCCATCTTAAATTATTCAGTTATTTCTTAAAAAAGAAAAATCCTAATTTTTCCTTAAATTTTGATAAATTTCGGGTCTTAAAAACATAGAAATTAGGCCCAAAATAGATAGGATCATTTTTCTCAGATTTTCGTGAAATTCGGCCAAACTCTTCAACAGATACAGCCTCAGTATTTTAGCCATAACTTTTGCTCCGAACTCGGATTGATGTGATTCTTACGACATTGGAAAGAAGACAACGAGATCTACAACTTTTTCTGAAATAATAATTTCACGAATTTAATGTTTTTAAGGTCAAAATTGAGCTGCAAGTCGGGATACGATTTAGATGATCCAAGGTGCACGAGTTGGACATTATTTTTTTTAAACTCTTGGGTTACTTTATGCTAAACTTATCTTCAGACTTATAAATCGCTAAAATTAAATAAAATATATTAAATAGCTTGCATCGAATAACAATCTATAAGTTTAAGGGGTCAAATATTGACGTTTTTCAATACTTACCATTCTATTACCTCCTTTAAGCCTCATACAATCCTTGAATTGACACATATGCTCCTTTAGAATTTTAAAATAGGTCGGATTGCTATACCAGTCAATCACCAAATTTTATGGATACAATTAACCCTAATGAAATATAGTTTCAACTCCATTGTAAAATAAATGTAGTTAAATATTTCTTATTTTCTGTTTTACTTTAATATTTCGTATGTTATGCTCTTTATTAATTTTCTTTAAAAATATAAAATATTTAAGGTTTATATTATAGTTCATTCTTATATATATTCACCATCATCATATGATATTCATCATGTAAGAAATCACGATAGGGCATACGCATATAAGTTAATAATAAGATATGACACATGATATAAGCCTTCGTCACAATGGGGTTTCTTTCACGATCACGTGAAACTTGGAATGTAGGCATCCATGTACGGATACAACCCCTCTATGGTAGTATGGGATATCACACGAAGTACATCCAGGTTACTACGGAACCCGTCCCTTGGAAAGCGTGGTTTAGTGAAGCCTAACGCACCGTGACTCATTCTAACTAAGTTTTAAGAAAAATGAGAAAAGAATATGTTAAGACACATATATGTTAAGAAAGTGGGGACTTAAGCCCACGCAAATATGAAATCGAGGAGGGGACCTAAGCCCATAATCGAAAAATGATATGATATGTAAGACACGCTGTGAAGGCCAGCTAAACATTAATTAAGTTTCTACACGTGCCATACCTTACGAGCCACCATAAGGGCCTAACGTCTGCAGCCAAGACGGGTCTTAAGGACATTATAACCTTGTCTCGAACTAAGGGGCCATCGTGGTTACTATGCCGACAATCTCATCTGGCTGGATGGCGGTTTATGTTATGATATGGAGGTTAGGTGGTTATCTACACGTGGACCTCACATGGTAAGCTAGAGCAACGATCTTGGCACAGATCGTTTAAATAAGATAAGATGCGAAGTACGTTGTGTAGGCGTATGGAGTAATTACTAAGACTTACAATATGTCACGTATGCTAAGTTGATGAGACAAATAGGAAAAGAGATAAGAAAATAGAAGCATCATACACTCTTCATGTTATATTAGTATATTTTTCAGTCTTGATTATGATAGTCTATGAATTATGGATAAGTTTATTTCATTTATTTAAGATGTTGGTTATATTTTAAAAATACACCGCAATTAAAGCGACTGCACACACGACCAGCTGAGTAAGTTATGGTGGATCGATTGTGCAACCCACTGAGTTTACGTGACTGAGTAAACTCACCCCCCTCCCAAATCAAACAGTTTCAGGTGAAGTTTCCATTTATCCTGCTCATGATGATGCGGGAGCTGCTGTTCCGGAGGCAGCTTACGTAGATGGAGACGTTGGCTATCATCCGGAGGGGAGCGTAGATTCGGCAGATTTCTACGAGCCTTGAGAGTCCTTTTGCTTTAGACTTTATTCTTTGAGAGACATATTCTAGTTATTTTGATATTTTTGTGAGTTCATGTCTAGGACCATTTTATCCTACGTAAAACTTATTTTATTTTCTATCTTAAATGCATGGTTAGGATTTACCTTTTTATTGTCTTTTATGATTCCCGCTATTAATTTATGAGTCAATTATTTTTAATGCTATCTTAAATGCCTCAATCCATATGCTAAGTCAATTTATAGATTATGTGTATGTCCGCTTATCGCCTTAACCAGCGTGCGGTGTCATAACACGGAATTCTAGGCCCTCGATATCGGGTAAGGATTCTGGGTCGTGACACTTTTTCACCCTAATTTTAAACAAAATGGATCTTGAGACCATAAGCATAATATCAGACAGTCAATTTTTTATTCCACTTAGCACTGATTCCAAAGGTGACCTAAAATCATATGGCACACATTACTATCAAACGTGATTTTTGGGTCATTTCCTTGGGATCTATGCCATGTGGAATCATAAATTGCTCGTTTGATCGTAAGATCATGGTCTCAAGATCCATTGTGTGGAAGATTCGGGTGAAAAATGATCTTATTTATCTAATTCTAAGCAGTCAATGGGTTTCGAATGTAGGAGCTTTAAGATAAAGGAACTAAAAACTATGTTCCTTGATCTTGATATACTGTCAAAGTGCCATTGCATCCCATGGATTGGTGATATCTGAAAGCGAACC
The DNA here is from genome assembly GCA_021018995.1 of Chloranthus sessilifolius. NCBI lineage: Eukaryota > Viridiplantae > Streptophyta > Magnoliopsida > Chloranthales > Chloranthaceae > Chloranthus > Chloranthus sessilifolius. Next base: position 53,935,584 of record CM037593.1, on the reverse strand, counting down.
AGGATTAAATGATCTAGACCGTTGGTATTAATTTTTTTGTTATATATACTAAATGTAGACAACGTACAAATGAATGGTAAGGATTGATAACGATGGTTGAATTGGTAATTGAAGAGTTCGATTTAGGTCCCTAATTTTATGCTTGATTGTGTTGAATCAAATTGATAGATATCATGTTTTTCAGCATCATCACTTTTCAATAAGCTTTTCCATCGAAAAGGCTCTATCTTCCTACGATTAGATCTTACTCTCTGAAACTAAATTTCCATTTACTAAAAAATCAGAGTTGGAAAAGCCCTCTGCCCATCAAAGCCCTCCATAATTATTGATTGGTTCTCAAATAAAGGATTAATATAAGGTAAATTTACCATAATAACTTTCTTTTGGAAAATAATGTCAATTTAATACCCATTTCAAACTTTTTAGGAGAGGGAAGTTTTATTAAAGGCTTAATAAGTATATATTAGTGGTAAAAATGTAATTTTATCATAGGAAGTATGTTTTTGAGATACCTTTTTCCATAAAAAAATGTTGGATAAAATTGCTATATGGTTATTACTTTAAAAACTTATTATTATTTTATATATTGCTTCCATGTTTGGTCAAGTGCCCTTAAGGGCATGTTTGGAAATGGGGAAAACAATAGAATACTTAGATTCGAATTCTATTTTCTGTAGTTTTCTGCTGTTTGGAAGCGACTTAAGGGTTAAAATATAAAATATAATTTTTTCGCTGATTTCCGAGTGAAGCGTTTGAGGGTACCCTTCGGCATTTCAATTTGCCGAGACCTCGGAAAGATAAGAGAAGGAATAGAGAATAAAAAGATAAGGGTATGACTTTTCTCACGCGTTTATTAGTAATATCACACAATTTTCCCACGGACGAAAACCATTGACTGATTTGAATCATACGACGAAGATTATTTTTTGCTCCAATCTTCCTCATGATAGATCTTAAGATCATGGGGCCCCTATCAAACGATTAGATGCTAATTCTATATGGCACACATCTCCCACTACAAAATTTTCGTCTTTTCCTGGCTGCTGATACCCGTCGGCAATACTCCCAAAGCCGTCAGTAATACTATTACCTGCGGCTATTGGACCGCTAGCAATTCCTTTGTCGTTGTTACTATTGCCGGCAGATATTAAGCTTTTTGGCTGCAGGACCACCCGCTTGTGATGTTTTCCTAACGGTCACTAATTGCATGATTTACCGGCAGCATGTATATTTTGTTGGCGGACAATATGGCTAGCAGTAATAATACTTTTTTTATCGGCGGATAGTCTGGGTGCCGGCAATACTTCTATTTGTTTCTTTTGCCAGCAGACAATATGGCTGTCGGTAATACTACTATTTTTTTTTTTGCAGCAGACAATGTGGGTGCCAACAATACCACTTTTTTTTTTTTGCCGGCAAACTATGTGGCTGTCGGTAATACTAATACTACTATTTTTTGTTTTATCGGCAGACTATTTTTGCAGGAAATAAACTTTTTTCGTCATTTGCCAACATAGTATGGCTGCCAGGAATGCCCAGATTTTTTTTATGGTTGCATTCAGCTGGGAATAATGTTGATTTTGTTTGCCCCATCAGGTACTTAATTGGTACACATGCAACTTTCAATTAGACCCTGAAAATTGTTCCTTATCACAAAAGAAACAAGTAATAAAATATAAACCGTATAAATATTACAAATCTAATATCAAATAATCAAAATAAAATTTGTCCCACCACATACAAATGAAGTTCAACAACCACTAACTAATCCAATTTAGAGATATCAATCAATGCACCGACGTTATTTGAAAAATAACCTACAATCCACATTTAAAGCCCTACTCTTGTGCTCAAAATAGATACCCAAAAATGAAGGCGATTACATGACTTAATTTTTTAACAATCCACCGATGCCATGTCAAAAATCTTCGCCATACCAATTTATTCATCACATTAAAACTGCATCACAAATTATGAAGATAGTTACAATATTAGAGAAAAAAAATATTTTTAAAAGTATTAGTTAAATTATAAAATTATCTGCTGAGAATTGCAGCCTCAATTAATGATAAAGAAAAAAGATGGATACCTCAAAATATTCGATTATCTGTTGAGAATTGCTGGCAAAAGGCCCCGAGTAAATTACTTGTCCTCCTCTTTTCATCAGTACACTACCCAAAACAATACTATTAACGACAGCCAAAAACTGCCGCTATTAACAAAAAATTTCCGTAATGCCCTTGCCACTAATAGTCTTTAATAGTTTTTTGTTAATAGCGGCAGTATGTTGCTCCAAAAAACCTCCGCTAATAATCTGGTTTTTTGTAGTGGTAGTAGCTGCTGTAAATGGACTAGTTAGAAGATGATGACTTCACAATTTTTTGGTGAAATAATAAACTACTAATTCAATTTAATACCTCGTCAAAAGCTTCAAAAATGTCAATACTCAGTTGATGGATTGTGCAGACAACTGTTCTTTCAGTATCAACTGTGTTCCTCACTGTCCTCATGACAATGGATGTCGCTCTTGCGTCAAGGCCCGATGTGTTGGGATTTGAAATCCCTAATCGTGAGGAACCAATGGGTGGATCGCAATCGATTCTACACACTTCGAGAAAAGCCGAGATAATTTAATGCTCTTTAATCCAAGCCGTCAACTACCAGAGAAGACGGCATTATCTACACGCCACGTGGATCCAACAGTGATTGATAGCGTAGATAGATAATCACAACTCTAGGGTTTAGGCTTAGAGAAGAAGGGAGAACTTGTAAAAAAGAAGATTTTTACATCCGTAAGTTACAATCTCTAAAGCCATATATTAATAGGTAACCCTAATATGACTCTTATACGATATATATCGCGCACATCCTAGGGATTATACAAGTGACATCTCAACCACTCAAACCAACACGATGTGGATTCGTCCACTCACTGTGCGCTCTTTTGATCATCTTTAAGCTTGTTTCTATTAATGAAATTATGGCTTTACTTGAACAAAAAAAGGCACATATTAACTTGGTTGTGCACTATGTCCAACCCGATATCATTGAATCTGACTGTAACCAATTTGTTACTCTAGAATCTGGAGTTATATTATAGACTTACATAGCATGGTCTTCAACACTGCAAGTTTCACGCAATGATGCAAGTAAACCGTCGATGAGCAATATGTGAAATGTTTTAACTCCTTTAACAATTAAAATTGGAAAAGTAGGAAGCAAAAGCACACAAATATTACTACTGTCAGATGCCTCTCCCCAAAGAGAAACCCTCACACTTTGTCGTCTACATAAGACGACAAAGTCTGGATTCTGGAAAGTTCAGCCACGTCATCCTCAACAAGAGATCAGGTGAAAGGGCTCAGTTGGCTAGATCTAATCCACCAACCTGGTAGCTCTATTTAGGGATATCAATGAGCGGCAGTGGCATTACCTGGCCGCTGTTCAGATCTAAGGGCTCAAACCATGCCCAATAAACAAACAAGTCAGTATCGATCAAATAAATGAACAGGTCAGACCTGGACCTGGGTATTTTAGCATTCTAAATATCAGACCCAAACCCTCTAGAACCATGTCATTTAGGCTTGGACTCATACCTCAACTTTAAACCTGACTAAAAACCAGTCCATTGAAAGCCCCGGCCTAGCTGGTACAAATCCTAGTTCTATTCTTGATTCTTGAATAATATAAGGGGCATCAAATATCATGGCATTACATGTTATATATTTCATATAAGATCCAAAGCAAAACCATAGCACATAGATCAAAGAAATTTGTTAATTTTTGCCTCAAATTTTTGGAAAAATTTCAAATTTGGTAACCGCTGAGAATTTGAAAGAGGTTAAATGTTATACACACATGTGCAGTCCCGTTCTTGGTCATTTCCGACAATCATGCCTTTTCTCCTACATTTAAAATATGGACAAAGATTTCAGTTCCAAACATTAATCTGAAAATTCGATTAGACTCCAATAGTGAGAGAAACGCACATAAAAGCACTCACTTATTAATGTCACCAGTAACAGTGCCCTGGAATTCTGTCGGTACTTTCAACTCCACCAGCATAGTGGGTTCCTGTATGACAGGCTTTGCAGCTGCATAGCACTATATCATAAGGTGGGAAAATTTAAACCAAGAGATAAGCCACCAGTGTTGCTATAGGAAAGACTCTTCAAGTTCACATGATGACAGATAATGCTAGGGTTGTCAACGGGTTGGGTCAAACCAAGCTTTAGTTGTGCCTGACCCTTTCTGTCCTCAACCCTAGCTGATGATCAGTCACACAATTTATCATTTTATCACCCTTAACTTAGTAATGCTAGACCTCAATTTGCTACTAATAAGATGCTGATGTTCAAATAATAATAATAGTAAGCAGAATAGAGCCAAAGCGTTAATTTTTGTCAAAATAAACTCAAAAAACAGTAAGAAAGTCGATCACCCGAAAATACGATCCAATCGGGTTTGAGAACCAGTCGTAAGTGAAATCGTAACCTCAAGAGAGTGAATCTAGATGAAGAAAAGAATGAATCATACTTAAGATTCTATAGAAGAAAGTTGAGAGAGCGGAGACAACGGACTGGGATACGATCGACCGAAAGCTAGGAATCATACAAAAAGAAGAGTGAAATTGTCTTTACGATTTTGTCTTGAAAAAGCTCGCTGCTGCTGAAAGATCACGTGAGAGTTGCATCACCATGCACAGAATAGAAAGAACTCTTAAAATAGAAGTCTTGCATTATACGGATCTTAGAAGAATGGCGAAAAAAAATCCCGAAGATCTTTGCTGCTGAAATAAAGGAAAGAGTCCAACGTGCATCTGCCAGTCAAAGCAAGGAAGATTAAGATTAGAAGTTTTATTATTTTAGGAAACCTTTGTTTTAGTAATTTTCTTTTATTAGGATTCGAATAATGTAAATTGACCCTTTATAAGCTATAAATAAGAGGGTCTGGCACCCAGAATAAACTATCCAAAGAATTCTCAGCATCAATTGACGACTTAGGTTGAAATTCTGGAAGATCACCTTAAAGTAGCTTTAGAGTAGAGTATCTGTAGTTTCTCAAGAGCAATTGACGTCTGTGATTGGGAGATGAAAGATAATTTTGTTGATTTCTAGTTTAAATTTATTTTTATGCATTTTCCTGCTTTGTAAACATATGATAGTTCTTAATTTTAATTGACACCTAAGATTGAAAATTTGAAAGATTAGTGTAATGGTATTTTCTTTTTCATCAATTTTCTAGTTTTTTATTGACGACCAAATCCTCGAAGGTTGCAGATTAGTATAAATCTATATTGTAAGAATTCTTGACTTTGATTGACGTCCAAACTCTGGAAGGCTTAGATATAGTGTAATAGTATTTTAATTTTCGTAAATATCCGAGAACTAAAGGAGACTGATCGACGATCAGAATTTGGAAGTAGGAGAATTTATATTTATTTTTCATTCACTTTAGTTAATTGAAACCATTTTTGTTATTTTTAAAAGGTAAATAAAAGTTTTAAAGAATTTCAGTCTTCCTCGTGGAAACGATCCTATACTAGTGCTGCAATTTTCGTTGTGCGCTTTCAATAGGTTAAGACAAAACATACTCATAGAGTTGTCAAAGTTTTTGGCACCGCTGCCGGGGAAGCGAAAAATTCTAAAAATCAACATTTGTCTTTCAAGCCTCTTTACTTTCCTTTTTTTTTTTTTTATCAGTTCTTTATCTTTTGTAGGTTTATTCGGAGCAGCGGATCAAAAGTTTTGACATTTCTTCTGACAATAGAAGCTAAAGGCCCAAATTTGTTCTCTCCATGTGTTCTAAAATAAAAATCAAATAGAATTAAAAACACAAAACTATATAATTTTTCTAGTGTATGCATCATACTCATTCTCAAAATTCAAAGTTTCTTGAGTGTGATCAAAAAATCGAAAGAACTCTCTTGCATAACTTAGCTTCTAGCTAAGCTTCTGAAAGAGAATGTTTTATAATGGCCGAGGACCACCCTATTCAAGAGCATTATGCCCCAGTCACCTTGACCGCACCCTCTTGTATTGCCTTACTGGAGGTGGCAACTAGTCAAAATTTTGAGATCAAGTTCAATACACTTTAATCCTTACCTACTTTTCATGGCCTTGATCGAGAAGATTCCTATCAACATCTAAGAAATTTCCTAAAAATCTGCACCATGTTGCAACTGTCTGCATTGAATGATGAGGTCATTAAATTACAGTAGTTTCCCTTTTCTCTTAAAGATAGAGTGAAAGTGTGGCTGATATCATTACCCGCTAGAAGTCTTACCACTTGGGATGGATTGCAAGCCAAATTCTTGCCTGAATACTTCCTGATTGGAGAATTACTTCACGAGAGTTGGGAATGCATGAAGGACTTGTTGAGGAAATATCATCATCATGATGTACCAAATTGGTCTATTGGGTAGAATTTCTATCAAGGGTTGACTGAGACCAACTAGTCTATGATTGATGTTGTGACTGGAGGGGCCTTCATGACCCAGAATGATCAGCAGTCATGGAATTTGTTTGAGAAACTGGCCAATAATTCAAAATAAAATAGGCATGGCTTAGATCTGATCCCGATGTGATTTGTCACACCCCTCTCACTAGGGGCAGCCTTTATGATATCAGCAATGATAAAGGAAAGAAGGAGAATGACATTAGTGCCAAGGTTGAAGTCCTCGAGCAGAAACTCGCATCACTAATGGCTTCCAAACCTAGTACCTAGGACAGACCGACAGCAGCCTGTGCAATTTGTAAGAGCCTGACCCATGGCATTGTCGAGTGTCCAGCTACACCATTATACTTGAATGTGGTATAGAAAGAACAGGTGTGTGCATTCCAAAGGGGAGATTATGGGATTTATATAACCCATCGTGGGGAAACTACCCAGGATTCAACTATGGTTCCACGAGTGGGGCATAACTGGCACCATTGGTTACACAACCATGATATCCTCCTACTTAGACTATCCACCAAAGACCCCAAATGCCTACTGTGCAGCCACAATTTGGACCACAGAGTAATGGACTTGATGCTATGGTTGTTCAAATCCTTCAAGATTTGTAGCAACAGTCACATCAGCACTCGAGAGATTTATCTCAGCTTGATCATTTCTCTCAAGTACTACAGTCACATACCCAGTCCATCACAAAGTTAGAGGGCCAAATTGGCTAATTAGCTTCTCAGATGGCAAAGAGGGAAAGTGATCAACTACCTGCACAGCCAATTAGTAATCTGAGAGGACAAGTGTTCCTAGGAGAGGGAGACATCCGCCTCCACTGATCAAAATTGAGATTCCTCATGGATCTGTCGAGCGACCGACTCATCCGTAGCAAACTTTTGTAAAATATGTAAATTATCTATGTTATTATTTTGAAACCTTGTTAGAGAGTTTAGATTAAAGAAAGCCATTACGATTCACATCGTGGTCAAACACGAACAATCATAATGACCTCTCTACTAATATCATTATGAACAATCGTATGGAAGCACGAACGCTCGTAATCCTCTTGACCATCAAGTCTAACAAACAAATCATAGTGATTACAATTTGAATCATTTGAGAGTTTGACCTTTCGAATGTTGAAAAGCTAGAATCGTAACCTATAATTCTACGTTATGCACGAGCGTGATAACCTTTTCAGCAAGTCATCACTAAAATTAGGGCCTATGTATTCATGAGAGAATACACTGGCCCCATTTTCTCAAACTCTCCATCTACCCTTCCTCTTCTCCCTCCAGTTTTCAAAATCTCCTATATCCAACTCAATCGTTTTCTTTATTATACCTACCTTATGCTTGCCCTTTTTACTTTGAAACCCTACCGATGATTTATTTCCTATTTTAAGGATTAAGGTTTGATCATAAATGTAGCAGCAATGTAAAGATTTTCACTTTTAATCGGTTGGTTCTTTTAGAAATTTCTGATTCAGCATATATTTTAGGATTATTAATTGACTTTATATTGCAGGAAGAAAATCGCATCATGCCGAGATCCAAAATACGATCCAATCGTGTTTGAGAACCAGTCGATCACCCAAAAATACGATCCAGTCGTGTTTGAGAACCAGTCGTACGTGAGATCGTAACCTCAAGAGAGTGAAGGTAGAAGAAGAAAGGAAGGAATCAAACTTCAGATTTACAAAAGGAACTCGAGAGACTGGAGACAACGTACTGGGGTAAGATCCATCAAAAGCTAGGAATTGTACAAAAAGAAGAGTGAAATCATATTTACAATTTTGTCATGAAAAAATTCGCTACTACTGAAAGATCACATGAGAGTTGCACCACCATGCACAGAATAGAAAGAACTCTTAAAATAGAAGTCTTACATTCTACGGATCTGACAAGATTGGCGAAAGAGAATCCCAAAAATCTTTGCTGCTGAAATAAAGGAAAGAGTCTCGCGCGCATCTGCCAGTCAAAGCAAGGAAGATTAGGATTAGAAGTTTTATTATTTTACGAAACCTTTGTTTTAGTAGTTTTCTTTTATTAGGATTTGAATAGTGTAAACCTACCCCTTATGAGCTATAAATAAGAGGGCCTGGCACCCAGAATAAGCTATCCAAGGAATTCTCAGCACTAATTAACGACTGAGGTTGATATTCTAGCAGATCACCTTAGAGTAGTTTTAGAGTAGAGTATCTGTAGTTTCTCAAGAGCAATTGGCGTCTGCGATTGGGAGATGAAAGATTTTTTTTATAGCTTTCTAGTTTAGATTTATTTTTATGCATTTTCCAACATTGTAAACATCTTATAGTTCTTTATTTTAATTGACGCCTAAAATTGAGAATTTGAAAGATTAGTGTAATGGTATTTTCTCTTTCATCTTCAATTTTCTAGTTTTTGATTGACGCCTAAATCGTGGAAGGTTGCAGATTAGTGTAAATCTATATTGAAAGAATTATAGATTTTGATTGATGCCCAAACTCTGGAAGGCTTAGATATAGTGTAACAGAATTTTAAGTTTTGTAAATATCTGAGAACTAAAGGAGGCTAATTGATGACCAGAATCTGGAAGTAGGAGAATTTAGATTTATTTTTCCTGCAATTTAGTTTAATTGAAACCATTATTTATTTTTTAAAGGCAAATAAAAGGTTTAGAGAATTTCAGTCTTCCTCGTGGGTATGATCCTATACTAGTGCTGCAATTTCCATTGTACGCTTTCAATAGGTTAAGACAGAAGATACTCATAGAGCTGTCACCTAGCCCAAGGGAGTACCCTAGCTCAGTTCAAAATCCCCTAAATCACCATATTTATGTATAAAATATCAGGTCAGATCATGGAGATTTTTGCCGAACCCGACCCAAATTTTGAGTCCACCCACCCAGACTTGAAGGTTGGTCGGTAGCTACATGCCCAACCCAACCCAATGGGTCAAGTTTATGTGCTCGATCTAGTTAAAAACTAGGCCAGGTGGGTTGGGTAATGGGCTAACCCAACCCTACCTTTAAGTCTGCCAAACCTGACCCAACGAGTGAAGTTTATGTGCCCAACCCGATCAAAACCCGGGTCGGGTAATTGTCCGACCCGACCTGTGGGTAGCAGTAGTATTGCTAAACTTAAGTGTGTAATGCAATTTATTATAGAAACTCATCCTGAGATCATAAGAGAAGAAGCCAACCTATCTAAATGCATAAATTGCAGCCAGTTTAAAGGCAAGTTCACTGCAATCCACAGCATGGGAAGCACCATCCGTCACAACAATACGAAAATTTTCAACCGGATACCCTATCAATGAAATCCGGATACCCTATCAATGAACCTCTACACAAATAATGTTTGAATAAGATACATCAAGAATATGAGTATTGAAAAAACTGCGTTTTGTACTATATTGCTCATGAATTGCTTGCTTCTTTAAGACCCTTCTCAATTACTAGGATAAAGTTTGATGGTATAGCTTGCCCTATAATCATGTTCTCAAATTTAAACTTATTAGATGACCCCATTGGAAGTGGCTCAACATATCTGTTCAACAAGGAAACAAATAATTTATAAAATTGGAGAAGATTACATATGTTAATAAATTGTATATAAATCTTCATCCAAAAGAGGTGAATGAAGGAGGTAAACTATTCCTACGTACCTGTCTGACAACAGTGCTGACATCAGCTCCTCTTCTTGCTAGGAAATTCACAGGTGTACTCACTTCTCTCCAAGCATGGCATATCACAATAGATAAGAATTTCTTCTTGAGCCTTTTCTATGCTCCACTAATTGAATAAGCTTCCACGCTACATTCACTTCTCCATTAAGGGAATTAAATCTGATTCAACCACAAGATGTGAAACTATAGGATATTGCCTGAAGTTCAATTTAATTTGTATTACGTCAACATCCTGCTCAATCGGTCCATGGTAGCTACACAAATGGCTCCCTTTCCAACCCGAAATACTCCATCAAAACAAGTGGAGGGATTGGCTCGTTTGATAATCTATAGAGAGAAGAAGACGTTGCCCTTATTGCTTTAATCGACCACATAAAAGTTTCAAACTCTAAGCATTTTGGGGTTTATACCCTGCGAGAGAGATGGGTTAAGCATATAGTAGCAATTGCATGCAAACGCATATATCTATTACCATCTTAACAATTTGAACAATTAAAAACTTTCATTCGTTTGAGCATAAGAATCTGATTCGTCTTCGTTGTCAATTGAATTTTCTAAAGGATCTTGTTAAACATTAAGAATCTGGGGAGGTGCCTCAACGGTTGCACTAACCAAATCTTCTCTTATCCAATTAAAAAAATTGTTCTCATATATATCATAGTCACGAATTGAATGTTGATTCCCATATCGCATGCTATCCAATAATGAGTCATCCACCCACCCATATCATGCATGTCCCTGGGTTTATTCTTCACAACAACATGCCAATTTGGTTTCACAGGATCTGGCACATAGAAAACCTGGTTGACTTGAGATGCCAACACATACGGTTCATCTGACAGTTCTTGACCGAAGAACAATAATTTTGTGAAATTTACTAATGTGAACCCTAACTCATCAGTCATCACTCTACTGCCTTGTGTCTTTATATCAACCCAGACACATTTGAACAAGACAAACTTGTACCCCTTGTTGGGGATTTTTCAGGTGCTAATTTATTATAAAGGAAAATAAAATCAAAGTAAAAAGAAGATGGAATTGGCACACTAAAATTATCCTAGACCTGCAAGACACAGGGTCCATTTATAGCAAGTTTTAATAAGTAAGAGTTTGTCCCACAGGAAGTAGTGATCTAAACCTAAGAGGTGTATAGTAGACCTCCAGATCTGGCTATAGATCTGGCAATTCTAGCCTAAACTAAGAAAGAGAGTTTTCCAGGTGTCACTTGATCTACAAAATTGAAATATAAAACTAAAAGATTGAAGAAGATGGATGGTAAAATAAAGTCTAAAATGGTGAGAAATAGGCAGCTAGGGACTGATTCTCCTTGCAAATCAATTGGTTCAAAGGTAGAGCATAGGAAAGATTTGCTACAATCCTTCATCTAGCTACAAGCTCAAATGCAAGGTATAAGAATCTAATCTTAACTAAAGAATTGGAGCAATCCTAAGGCTGTGATCTGTCCACTCGAATGGTCACAGATTATCCTAGAGATTGTTCTAATTCAAGGATCATGATTAGAACAGGTAAGCTATTGCATATGGTGTGGGTGCCAGGCTACAAGCTCAAGCATCCACAAGAATATCTAATTCAGGGAAATCAAATACGAAAAAGTGAAATTTAGATTAGAATCACCTTTAAAAACTACAATTACTATAATTATACAACTTACAGCCTATTGAGCTTAGATCTGTAATCTATGCAACATCCAATCCATTCATAAAGCCTTTGAAACTCTCAATTTATAATTACAAACCAGATCTGGACTGCTTATCTAGATCTAATCCAACAGGCTGGATTAGAGAGAGAAGGGGGAAGAGAAAAAGGAAAAATAAAAGTTAAACTAAACCTAAATGAGCTAAGGAGAATCAAAGTTATTCTATGAATTCCTTACTGAGAAATTACAGTATCAAGGAGCTTTATTTATACACATGCAGTGATCTAAGTGCTTTGGATTGCAGCCAATCAGAGGAGAGATTCTTCAATTCAGTTTATACTAATTCCTATTTTAGCATTTCAACCAATCAGAGAGAAGAGAGGGAGATCCAGTTATGTTTATGTAGCTTAAGTAGTTTGCATCCCACCAAGGTTTTCTCCAATTAGTTTGAAAATCAGTTCTGCCCATGTGCAGAGTTGTCTTGTGCATTGGAGTTCCCAATTTTGCCCTTGTTGTCCAAGAATAATTCCAACTACAGGCCAATGTAACTCTTGCTGTTGTTTATTACCAAAACAGTCCCCAAATGGAACCGAAATCGCTAATCTGTTGGGGTCTTGAAGATGTTTAATCAAATGGCTACACACCTCAACTAGTTTGTTAGTTGAAACTCAATGGAGTTTGGTGGGCCCGAGATGGATCAGCTTTGAAAGAGTATAAACTGCAGCAGAGAGGTATTGGCTTAAAAGATTAGATTGCAGGTTTATAAGACAGCAGCTCCAGGTATCCCATTGTGAGGATGATGGCTGGATTCAAGAGGATGTATAGTGTACTCGAGAGGATAGATGGATGGGGTGGCTGCTGGTTTGCACTTCGCGAGGATGTGGGAGTGACCAGTCGATAGGATGGCTGAATGGGACTACAAATCATGAGGTATTGAGGTTCAGCCCAATAGCTTCAGGTATGGTGTCGAGAGGTTGGAGGGTATTCTCGAGAGGTTTGCTGAGTGGAGGGCTAAGGAATTCGAGAGGTTTGGAGCTGGGAGCAATCCTTTCGAGAGGGTGAGACGATGTTGTCAACAGGTTGTGAGTTGAGTAGATGAAGGGCAGTAGCTTCAGGCATGTTGTCATGAGGATTAAGGAGGACATGGATGTTGGTCGATTGGATGAAGGATAGAGGGCTGAAGGTGTCGACAAGTTTTGGTATTTAAATGGTCAATAGGTTCTATGGGATCTCGAGAGGTTCAATGGGAGGTTTAAGCTGCTGGTCGAGAGGACGCTGAAGGGCTGGAGCATGAGAATATCGACAGGTTTGGCTGAAGGAAACCTTGCATGCTAAGGTGTCGACAGGTGTTGGTGTCCTTGCACTCGAGAGGTTGAACTTGCAACTGAATGCTTTGGAGTGCTGGATAGGTGTGTGTGTGTGTGTGTGTGCTCCAATGAAGCTGTCGACATGATCAGATAGTGTAGAAGCTACTTGCTAAACCAGTCAATAGGATGTGGGAGTGCAGCTTTGAAGAATTTAACAGGTTCTGGAGGCTGATGTATTTCCATTTGATAGGATGGTTGTTTGCTGCAATAGAGTTGTCAATAGGTTGAAACCAATTACATTTCGGCAGATTTAATGCTGATGCTTTTAATCATCCACTCGAGAGGTTGAAGTGGGAGCTTGGAGTGTTAATGCTGACAGGTTCAATTGCACATCTATTCGAGAGTTTGGGTTTGCAGCTTAGGTGAGATGTCGAGAGGTTGGCTGGAGAGTGCAGTGAAGAGTTCCATAAGTTCTGAATGTGCAGCCATCTCATCAACAAGTTACTGCTCTTCTAATTCGAGAGTTTAGTGCAGTGTGCAGGGATCCATTTGACAGGTTGCAGAAGCTATGGCATGAACTGCTCGACAAGTGGACTGAAAGGGTGCAGATCTACTCAACAGCTTGAGTTTCCAACTAGGAGCCTCTTTACCAGTTCTAGCTTCAACAGCAGCACCCTTTTATAGGTTCGTTCAGCACCTATGTAAATGTATGCACTCCAAAGGCTGCTCACTGATGTTTGCTGAAGCTTGAGCTGCTGCAACCAGGTTTCTCATGTGTAACTGCTTGAGTGCAATGCTGCTGCAGCTGAAGATGTTGAAGCCTTCATTTGTGCACAAAGCTGAAGGCGTAGCTGCTGTTCAAGGGTGTCCATCTAGCTGCATTAATGTATGCAGAGTTGAGGCTTGTGCTGCTGCTACCAGGTTCTTAATGTGAAGCTGCCTGAGATGGTGAACCAAATGAATGTGCACATATCTGAAAATATTGCTAAAATGATTGATGCCATGTGCTCATTCCAAATGTTGCTGAGCTCCTTGGTTGCTTAAGTCCTCAATGTGATAGCTATAGTGGCACTTCTTCTTCATGTGTGGAAGCACATCTCTCCGTCTCTGCTCTTAAATGATTGAAAACTCCTCCTTAATGGTGCATTTTAACTGAAAACTGCACTAAGGCTGCAATTACCTCTTTACTGCAAATCAAAACTAAAAAGTAATTATTAAATACTCTAAGGCTTAGCAAAAGCCATGTTTAAGGGGTAAAATGTGGTAAAAACTAGTGACTAACACCCCTCATAATATGTCAACTCAATTATATCTATTAAACGACCATAACAGGTTATCTCTCCTACAATGGGGATTTTGTCCTTTGCACTTGAATAGCTCGTAGTAGTTGCTGAGACCATAACACCACTATTCTGGATTTTAGATCTCTTCTCCTTATCAATGGTTCAAAATTTATATCCATTGATGGTGTAAGTAGTAAGTCTTTGCGCTATAGAACTTGGACCTTGGGAGAGGGAATAGATTCCTTCTGCCAACACAGTGGATAACTTTCATAATACGTCAACCTATTTAAAATGAGCATTAAGGTTAAAAAATTCTTAAGTTATTTTATAGTAAGGAATATGTTGAAATACAAACTATTAATACTTACATGTTCGTCAAACCATTTAATAAACCTTTCGTTGTGCATTTTATGCAATTCATGTGGACTTGTCTTGCCGTGTGTCATCTTAAGATACCGGATGTGTTTTCTGCATAAAATATAAAATGTTTCTTAAATACATCATCCACCGAATTTTTAAACAATAAAGTTTTACATATATGTCTTTTCTTACTTTAGGTAACTCTCGGGCTGGTTGAACAATACATAGCGATGTGCTTGTGTCTATTCTATGTCTGAAAGTTTGAATGGTATGGCCCATATAATTGCACATTCTTCACTAATCCTTACGGGACAATTTAGACTTTTTTCAACATTAGGCAAGTATCTTGAGAAGAATGTGAGACATTCTTCTGCAATAGATCCCTCGGGTTGAGCCCTATTACGCAAATATGACTTCAAGGTATACAAGTATCTATACGTAAACAAAAGACATCCATGAGGGAAATCACATGCATACATATAATGAGAAACTTTAGATATTATATAGCATACCTTTCGATCGGATACATCCATCGATAATAGACTGGTCAATCCAGCAGTGCTTCCGACGCCAAATGGATGGGTCAGTGCTCCATAACATCAAAGAATGATGGTGGGAAAATACGCTCTACGTGGCAAAGCGTAACTGTAATGCGCTCCTCAAGGAGTATCAAATCCTCATTTCGGCAAGCTTTGGAGCACAATTCACGAAAGAAATTGCTCAACTCTATCAATATAGAAGTTACGTGTTTCGGCAAAGTCTTCCGAATAGCTAGAGACAAAAATTGTTGCAAGATGACATGGGAATCATGACTTTTAAGTCTGGATATCTCACACTCATGCACATTTACGCGTCTTGCGATATAAGAGGAGTAACCATTTGAAATCTTTAAATTTTTCAGCATAGTGCAAAACATCTCTTTCTCACTTTTGCCTATGGAGTAGCATGTAAGTGGAAGATAAACTTTTTTTGGGGGTAGCAATTGTGGATGAAGCTCTTTCCTAATACTCATGTGAGCCAAGTCTTGACACGCCTTCAAATTATCCTTCGATTTTCCTTCAACATTTAATAAAGTCCCCAACAAATTATCACATACATTCTTCTCAATGTACATCACATCCGGATTATGTCTAAGTATATTGTGCTCCCAATATGGTAACTCGAGGAATATATTTTTCTTCTTCCAGTTATACGGCATGATATTATTCTCTGTCGTTCTTGATCTTTTCCTCAAAGGCTGCTTTCCCAATTTGTGTGTATTATTTTTTAATTGATTTAACACATTCAACCCAGATAATGGAATAGGAGATGGTCTAATCTCCATAGTACCATTGAAAGAATTTTTTTGTTTTCGAAAGCGGTGATCTGAAGGTAAGAAACAATGATGACCCATATAATAATGTTTCCTACTATGCACTAGGTAATGGCTATATGTGTCCTTGTGCCATAAAGGACATACCAACTTTTCTTTCATGCTCCAACCTGATAACATAGCATAGCCTGGGAAGTCACTGATGGTCCATAACAAGGTTGCATGCAATTGAAATATCTCGTTCCTCGATGCTTCATATGTCTCCACCCCAAATTCCCATAATTCTTTCAATTCTTCTATTAGGGGCCTCAAATAAACATCAATGTCATTTTCAAGGCCAGTAGGTCCTGGTATAAGCAAAGATAGTATCATGTTTGGTTGCTTCATGCACAACCATGGTGGCAAATTGTATGGAATCAATACCACATGCCATGTACTATGTGCAATACTCATTGTCCTAAATGGTTGAAACCATCGCTTGCTAGCCCAAGTCTGACACTTCGAGGGTCTGATGCAAAGGATTGATTAATGGTATCAAAATGTCTCCAGACAGGAGAATCTGCAGTATGCCTCAAAATTCCATCTTTTGTGCAACTCTCATCATGCCATCTCATGTCAGATGCAATTTTTGATGACATATATAATCTTTGTAGTCTTGGTTTTAAGGGAAAGAATCATAGAATCTTGCCAGGCCCTTTCTTTTTATCACGTTCTGAATGATCCTCTAGAGCCTTCCATCTTGAGGTACCACAAATGTCACATGATTGCTTGTCAACAGAATCTTTTCAATATAACATGGAATCATTGGGGCAAGCATCGATTTTATTGTAGTTTAGTGCCAAATCAGAAATTATCTTCTTGGTTAGAGTAAAACTACCAAGCAACGTCAAACCCTTAGGAAGCACCTCTGTTAACAAGTCAAGTAGCATAGTGAATGACTTGTTGCTCCATCCACCGAGGCATTTAATATGCCATAGCCGAACAATGAATGATAACTTTGTGTATGATTTACACCATGGATATAAATCTTATTCCGTGTCCTGTGCTAATTTATAAAATATAGTAGCACTGGAGTTGGGTAGATCATTTGCTCCTTGTGTTAAATCATTTGAAAGTCCTTCTAGGTTCCTTAATCCAAATGAATCATTCAACATACCTCTCATGTTGTCAATAATATCATGTTGATCAACTTCATTGAATACTGCATAATCACTTGTAGAACTTGAATGAGGTATTTCCTCCCCATGAAAATACCATACAATGAAATTTTGATCAATCCCATCACATACCATATGCTCATATGTTGTTTTTGAATCTTGAACTAGAATATTATTGCATTTAACGCTTGGACATTTCAACATCCCATTAGAAATTGCTCCACGAGCTTCAGCTAGCTAAATGAACTCTTCCACACCTTTAGTATACTCTAGAGAAGTCCTATATAGATATAAAAAAACATGTTTCCTTATCAACCAAAGCATAGCATCAAACAGCAAATTGATATGGTTGAAAACGTAAAAACAAAGGTATACCTATGTTTCTCGATCCAACTCCTATCCACCATGTGAACGTTTGAATTTGATATCCCCAACTTCTTCGTCAAGTGTTCTCGAAACTCTAAGATAAAGTTATGTATTAGGGATAAGAAAAAAAAAAACTAAATAACACTCATGTCCTAAAGAATGATTGATTGATTGTTCAGAGGAATTAAATGGGTGACAAAATAGTTGTGGGGATTCTAATGTGAAGGAAAGTGTGAGTTTATAGCTTCAATTCTCAATAGTTATAATCTATTAAACTCGATGAATGAGAACCATTGATTTAATTTGACCCATAGCCTAAGTCCATTTAAACCATTGGATTAGTCCATTGTTGACTATGGACCAAATTCAACTATAGATAAAAGGGTTCATGCAGCCACAAGATGCTTTGGATCTTGGCCTATCACAATTCCAAGTGGCACACAAGTGGACAAAAGTTCACTCTTGACCACATGGAGGGGTAAGAAGGGAGGTCAAAGAGGGTCAACCGACTTAGGTGCCCAAGAACTTTTTCCCTTTTCCCATGCCATGTGGTGTGAGAGATAGACTTGGGAAGAGTAGAAAGGACATATGTCATTTGTGTCCCTTCTCTTCTCCATATATGCACCTCTCTCTCTCTCTCTCTCTCTCTCTCTCTCTCTCTTCCCATCATTCCCACACATAGCCCATGCTCGGTCAAGTTCAAGAATTCAAGAGTCAAGTTCATCATACACCCATCTTTGTCCAATGGGTTCAATAGTTCAAAAGTCAAGTTTATCAAGTCCCATGTGTTCAATAGGTTCAAAAGTTCAAGAGTAAACTTTATAAAGATTTCAGTCAAAAGTCCAAGTCTGCTTCAAGTTCAAAATATTTCAAAAGATCCAATTCTAATTCAAGTTCAAAACATCTCAAAGGGCCCAAATGCAGTTTCAAGGTCCAAGTCCAATACAAAGTCCAATTTAAATACAAGATCCAAGTAAAGTGTAAGGTCCAATTTAAATACAAAGGTCCAATTCCATTACATCCTATCACTATGTTAAACTTAAGCAAATCCCACACTTATTAAGTAAGGCAATGGATCATGGTATCTCGAAAAAATAAAATTAATTATGGAGATCATGATGGGATGGATGACTTATATCTAATTTAGATACAAGTGATCCACACTCTATTTTCTATTAATGAAGTAATTTTATGATACTATCAATAAGCAAAGTGAGATGTCTTAGGTGTTTATATAGCTGCTTTGGTAGACTGCCTCATTTGCGAACCGTGTGGTGAAGTAAACCAGCAATTGAAAATAAAATGACTTGATGATCAAATATAAGCCCACTACTAAAACTACTATACAAACAAGCCATGCTTTAAGAACACAATGACTTTAACAATAAGTAATAACTCTTTTGGTAAATTCATCAAACAGTTAGCATGCACATGTAAGCAGCTTGATTCTATATAACATGTAATGCACAAATGATAATATAAAAATTCAAATAAACCCAAAAAATAGATAATTCAAATGTAAAAAAGACAATGGCCATGTAGAAGGTAGCAGTTGGCCTTTCCATGGCCATTACACAATAAACAAAGACCAACAAATCATATTAGTCATCATTATTAATATGTGAATATCCTAAAAACACATTGTAATGGAGGTGAAGTCTTACTTGGAGAAGAAGTTATATATATAAAAAAAAGTTAACGCCTAATATTAACTTTTATATTATAAGACAAGGCTTAGCTGTGTGCCTTTCCAGATGTGAATAAAACAGAACAAGAAAAATGGCTTCAAGGAAATGTGGGCATTAAAGTTGGGGATTCTGGGTCGCAGTTGCTCCTATCAAATGAGCAGCCCGTCCATCATCTTCTACTTTCTCTTGTATGTATAGATCCATTATGATGGAGGGAGCAGTGGAGTGTGGCTGTCGTGGAAAAGTGGTGGTGACAATGGTTACTATTGAGATTCCATCAATGGCGATGAAAAAATTGTGGCTGTGATGGTGGCAAGGGTGGTGACAGATGTAGGTGAAAAGGTTGTGTTGATGATCGCGGATTTCCCCGGTGATCGGAGCAGCGTAATGGTTAACCGATGATAGTTCCGTTGATCAGAGAAGAGGAATATAAATATATATAATAATAATAATAATAATAAATTAAATTAAATTAAAGGAAAGGGAGGGGCTCATACCTTGGAGAAGCAACTTGAGAGAGACTTTGGTGAAGAATGAGAGGAGGAAGATTGTTCAAATTCAGGAGTAAAAGCTTTCGTCATTGCAACGAAGAAGAGAATGGAGAGCGATGGGTGATGGAAGGGTTTAGAAGAGGATGGAGAGCGATGGGCGAGGGAAAGGTTTATAAGAGGATGGGCGATGTTGTGAGGAAAGTTGGTCTTTGTCTTTAGAAGGAAAAGAAATAAAGCTGAAAAGCTTTTATGTAAACCGCTAGCGGCAAATCTAATATTGCGCGCTCAAAAAATTTGCCCATTCCTTGACGGGTTAAGTGCCTTTGCCGCGAAAAGATTTCTTGTGAAAGTCTAAAATTTTGTAGTGTTAGATTCTTGATAAAAGTACTTTAAGTGTTTTGCTTGTAATTTGTTCAAGTTTTTGATGAAAATATAGGTGTATATTTTTTTATTTTTAAATATTTATGTAGCATGGTTCTAAAATCACATGCATGGACCCATGTAAGGTGTATGTGGTGTTAGAAACCGTAGATGGACTCTAGGCTTAGTGGTTTTAAGGAAAAATCTACCAAGTTTCAAGTATATGGTGATACATGAATGCATGTCCTTTTTATTTGATTTTAAAAAGTATTCTTGTTTGAGCTATTATATATACACACGCATAAGAATAAAGAAAACCACCTCCATTGCATCCACCTCCCAAATTAACCTAATCTCCAGACAAACAACTCCAATTGACTCCACATCTCTTAACCTACCAATTTACCATGTGCCAAACAGAATGGCATCCAAAGGTGTGACATATCTCATGGTAACAAAACATCAACAACTAAAAAAGGACTAAAAGCAGGTATATATTTTTTTTTATTTACTAAAATTGCAGATTAAATGTGCTGAAACACTACAAAAAAAGAGTCCTGCGCTGACAACTGTTATACGAAGCCATCGACGCATATAAACCTTATGCCAACGGCTAATATAACAAGCTATCAGCGTATATAAAGTGTATATAAGTCACTTGAGTCGCAACTCAAACCCTTCTCCCTTCTGACTATCGAACTCCCCTCATTCCCTCTCGCACCTTTCTCCCTACTCATGATCGAACTCTCCTCATTCCCTCTCACTCAACCCACCCTCTCGCTCAAACCCTAAATTCCTCTCACTCAAACCCTAAATCCCTTTCTCCTTTTCACTTCTCTACCAATGAGAGTAAGAAACCCTAGCTAGCTTCGTCGCCATTTGAAGCATCAGAGTCACTCGCGCCCAAAGAATCAGATTCAATCAACGATGAAGCATTAGAATCAATCGCTAGAATCTGATTTCGGTGACATTTATATCCCTTGGTAATCACCTCTCCCTTCTTCTTTTCAATATTTTTTTTGATGAAGAAATGTATTAGTTTGTGGGTCTCTTTTTTTCTGGTGAGATCAGTATTGGGTTTTTCAAATCGGTTCCCAGTTCATGAACCCTTCTCATGGTTTATGTTAATGATTCAATAGTTTTCGAATAATAATTGTTGGTTTGGAATATAGCAAAATTGGGTTTTTCATATTTGTGCCCTGCTCATGATTTAAGATTGTAATTGGTGGAATGTTTTTTGCGAGATCTGTTTTGGGTTTCTCAGATTGTTGCCGGTTTCTTTATTTAGTTAACAAGATATCATCCTTTTTTCTATCTAATTTTTTGATAATTCATTTTTCATTTTCCTGATTTCATGGATCCGAAATAAAAAAAAAAGATGGCTTTTCTCAATGGACAGAATAAAATAAATAGGATTTTTATGTATCAAATTTCATCACGACATCAAAGGAATTTTTAACAGTTTTCGAATTATAGTTAGTGGAATGGAATATTAGTTACTTGGATTTTTTTAATTGATTTTTTTTTTCAGATTGGTGCATAGTTCATGAGCCCATCTCATGATTTAAGTTAATGCAACAACAGTTTTTGAATTATAATTAATGGTATGGAATATTGCGTAATTGGGTTTCTCAGATTGGCGATCAGTTCATGATTTAATTTAACGGCACAATAGTTTTCTAATTGTAATTAGTGAATTTTTTTGTGGGATCTGTGTTGGGTTTTTCAAATTGGGTTTTGTGGGATCTGTGTTATTTTATTTAAGTTAATGAAATAACAGTTTTCGAATTATAATGACTAATGAGTGGAATGGAATATTAGTTACTTGGATTGTTTATTTTTAATTTTATAATTTTATAAATTGCTATAATGTGTGGCAAATTGTTGCTAGCTCTTGTTAGTTATGGCCTTTTCTTTTTATTTTCTCAATGTACCAGCTTTCCGGCTTATTTACTAGAGTGAAATTTTCAAGGATATCATACTAGTTCAGATGTTTTGATTCATTTTTATGGAGAATATTGTTTCAACAGGTTTGATATTTTAATTAGGTGTTGACAGCCTTTCCAATTATCTACTCTAATTGTATACTCCACCCAACATATGTCAGTATTTTGACTATTGCATTTGTAGTATGTTGGATTTACAGGTGTTGTTGGATTCATACTTGCATCCATATGGTTCTTTTCTAGTGGTTTGGCTTTGGCAATGCATCACTGTTGTAGATGGGGGATACACATCAAAGACAAAGACTCCTACCATTTGCATCAAATTTTTCTTGCATTGCTGCTGGTCTTTACATAGGAATATGCCTATCAAGGTTAGTTTGAGATCCGTATGCTTCGAAGAATATTTTCATTTGCGATTTGTTGGGGTTTGGAATGGCAAGAAATAACAATTATGCTGCTCTTGACTAGATAACTGCCCTTTCAAGTAGAACAGCTTTAGATATTATTCATATTAATTTGTTTTCACTTTACAAAATTCACACATTCATGTGCATTCGTCTTCTAAATTAAAAGTTTCTTTATACCGATATTGTTGTTCATAGTGTGGAACACCCATACAAAGGCTGATTATATCAATGTTTCTTTTAGAGATCTGTTTGAGCAGGCTGAGCAGGACATGCCTCATGCGATAAATGTGACACCAACAGAATTGGCGGCTATTGAACGAGTACATTTGCTTTCTCTTTTCCTCCAATTCATTCTTGTTTTGGTACACATTTTAAGTTTATTATAAAACACCATCCATGGTTGGAATTTTTGGGAATGTGAACATGTCATCACCAGATTACTTGGACATGTGGTTGGTTATGTTATACCCACGTCATATAATTACTCAATCATGGACAGGACGATGTTGGATTTGCTTATGTCTTGCGTAGATAATATTTGTGATGCAACAGATGTAATAACTACTTATTTCTCTAAGTCTGACCAATTTCTTTCATGTTTAGCTTAAAGCAATGGGATTTGACAATGCCCTGGACATTGAAGCCTTCTTAACCTGTGACAGGAATGAATAATTAGCAGTCAACTATTTATTGGAGAATGTCGGTGATTATGAAGACTGAGAGGTTAACCTTATGCCTTTCCGATTTTCATTGATATTACATTTGGTTTGGTTGTCCATATAGAGTATTCACATATTTTAAATGTTGGAAAAGAAAATTTGTACATTATCTATTTTGATTTTAGAACTTAGAAGAGATATATATCACTGATTCGAAAAGAAAAGTTTCCCTAACCATGTCATATTTTTTGCTCATGCCTTCTTGTTCCAACCTAATCCTTAACCCTAACAATCTAACCCAAATCACCATACAAAAAGTCAAGTTAGTACTAGGGCCACGTGTCTTGATCGATACTACTACTGACATGACCATGACACAATGTTAGCCAGGTCAACCCTTTGATCTCGGATGACCAAAATAACTCTACCATTCTGATCGGATTCTTCTTCCCTGAAACTTTTATGAAGCCACCTAGATGGTTTGAGCAGTACTCTATAGAGAGATTCGACTAGCTATCTTCATTTTCTCTATCTCTCAATTTTCTGAGACATTTCTTTATGAGAGCAGATAAACATAGGTAATCTGGGGTATGTGGTGTGAGAAATGATGCTAGGTTGTCCAACTTCAAGCAAAATGGCTAGAGGCAGAGGGGAGTGTAATACAGTGCTATAAGCTTTTTGGGTTAAACTTAATGCATGCATAAAAAATTAGAGAAATAGAAAAGCATAGAAAATTGTAGACGTTTTAAGTGAATATGAAAAATACATACGACAGACATCAAACCATCAATGCTGTAAATATAACTTGCCAGTGAAGTTTATGTAGATCAAAATTATCTGGTAATTGAATCTGAAGACAATATTATATTATTATTTTTTAACACTTATCACACTGTTTGATCAAATACTGTTGTAGATTATAATTCTAATGTTCCAAATTTTTATTTTTATTTTGTATTTTGCATCAAATGCTTTCAATGTCCTTGTTGGGCAAGCTTATGGTGCAACCAATGCATGGGCCTCTATTGTGAACATAAATTTCAACTACGGCATCAGACCTCTATTGTGAGCGGATGAAAGGTTGTCTCATTGATTGGGATATACCTAAGCAGGCATGTGGTCAACAGGAAATGAGAGATGAGCCACAGGTGTGTTCTGAAATTTAACATATTTTTTGCATTTGTGTAAGCATTCATATGCTTATACCAAATCAAATCTGCACATTCATGCAGGTTGGGGGGGTTTATGTAAGTGATGCAAACTTTATATCTGCTTGTTTGAATCGTGGCTGGATAAAGAGGAAATGTCAAGGGAGAAAGTGGACTCACGAATGGGTTTTTAAAAAGGACCTGTTAAAGACCCGTATGCACATTAATTTAGAAAATATTTTATCTAGGTTTAGTTTCCTTTTTTATTAGGATTCTTTTAATAAGTGACTTATTTTAGGACTAGTTTTCTTATTTGAATTATTTAGGAGTTAGGCACATATATGTGATATGTGACTGTTATTCCCATCACTTTCTATGCAACCATCAAAAAAGTAGTCATAAGTCTACTGATATGTTTCAAAATTATGTGATTCTTGTCTCGTAAATCCCACAAGTTAAAATAAAAAATAAAAGGAAAAAAGAAGACTCATCTCAAGTTCTCTAAAATTCGCACAAAACAAAACTCAAAATTTTCATTCATCCTCAATAATAATTTTCATAAGAGATTACAATGTGTATTTATAAAGAAAAGAAACCCTAGGAATACTATTTAAAATAAAACTCCTAATCAATCATTAAAACTTTCTAATCTAACGGTCATAATTAATTTCACTATTAATCCTATTATTTTATTACATGATCACTTTTGAAGGGTCAAATGATGTCCGATTGATGTAAAATTAGTCTTGTTTGAAAGCTTATCGAAGTAGCTTTCCAACAAGATAAGAATCATATAATTTCGACACATATTGGTAGACTTATGACCATTTTTCTTATGATTGGGCAGAAAGTGACAGGATTAACAGTCACATATCATATATATGTGCCTGACCCCTAAATAATTCAAATAAGAAAACTAGTCTTAAAATAAGTCACTTATTAAAAGAATCCTAATAAAAAATGAAACTAAACCTAGATAAAATATTACCTAAATTAATGTGCGCATGGGTCTTTAACAGGCCCTTTTTACGTTTCCTCTTTATCCAGCCACAATTCAAACAGGCAGATTTAAAGTTCGCATCAAAAGAGGAAAAAAGGCTGGATAAAGAGGAAACGTCAAAAGAGAGAGTAGACCTACGAATGGGTTTTTAAAAAGGGCTCGTTAAAGACTCGTGTGCATATTAATTTAGGCAATATTTTATCTACGTTTAGTTTTTTTTTTTTTATTAAGATTCTTTTAATAAGTACTTATTTTAGGATTAGTTTCCTTATTTGAATTATTTAGGTGGGGTCAAGTACATATATGTAATATGTGACTGTTAATTCCGTCACTTTCTGCGCAACCATCAGAAAAGTGGTCATAAGTCTACCAATATATGTCGTAATTATATGATTCTTATTTTATTAGAAAGTTACTTCGATAAGCTTTCAAACAAGACTAATTTCACGTCAATCGGATATCGTTTGTCCCTTCAAAAGTTATCACGTAATAAAAAAATGGGATTAATGGTAAAATTAATTATGACTGTTAGATTTGTTTTAATGGTTGATTAGGAGTTTTATTTTCAGTAGTATTTCTAGGGTTTCTTTCTTTATAAATACGCATTATAATCTCTTATGAGAATTAGTATTGAGGATAAATAAAAATTTTGAGTTTTGCTTTGTGCGAATTCTAGAGAACTTGATGTGAGTTTTCGATAGAAGAGTGATTCTTCTCCTGCTTGCGGTTTGGTGTGAAACCAACTTTCTTCCTTGAAACGATTCCTTGGATCTTCTTCTATCCCTATTTTCCCTTTTATATTTTTATGTTAATTGAAAAGTGAGAACCCTAACCCTATCTTGTGGGATTTACGCTATTTTAGGGCTAGCGTACAATTTTTCCGCATCAAATTGATATCAAAGCCCAAGTTCAACACTCGGCACATGAAGTCCATTATGAGTAAAGAACAATTTATCGAAGCCTTGCACGAGTTGAATAGATTCATGATAGCTAGAATGGGATCGTTCATAGATCGGCGAAAGCTCCTTGATTTGTATAAAATAATTGGTAAAATTAGACAAGCATGGGAGGCAATGAAAACTAGATCACAGAGTCTGAGATATTTGAATTCAACACCTCGATATTGGCTAGCTTTATATGATCGAGCGTTTACTCTTGAGATTAAACGTGAGTGAACAAATACATGTCGGATAGCAGAGGCATTAAACAAGGGTCTCGTTCAAGAATTTCTTGAGGATTTTCTTCTCAAACTACAAGAGGAAATCATATCGGTGAGACATAAAACTTTGAGGTTTAAGCTTTCAAATCCCATGTCCGTTAACCCAACCACATTGCCAACCATCTATTGTAATCCCATAATAATTTCTCATCCCATAACTGTTATGAAACCTACACCCGTTACAGAATTCATTAACAGTGTACACTCTATGCCGGTTGCGGCCCCCGTAACAACTTATACCTCAAAGCCCATTCAAGAAATCAAGTCTGTCACCATCGTTACCCTAGCTGACCTCTTCTCACCTAAAATATCGATCCTCAACTTGAACCCGTGATAGCCTCAAAATTAGTGGAAGAGTCGGTATTAGTTGATGAGAACCCTCTTCCGGTCAATATTTGTACTAATCCTAACACCGTTGAGGAGCTCAAGACCATTGAAGAGCAAGTTACTGCAATCAGTCCTCTCGAGCCCAAGATCGTCAACGCACAATTATTTGAAATGAAGACTATCAGAATCATGACCCACAAGTCACAAGAATGTGTTGGTTGCATGTTGACGTCCATTCCCATTGGTGAATCAAAGATTAAATAGATCGAGCCCGAGTGGAATCCTATTTACTTGTTCAAGCCGCTTTTAATCGACGTTCCCTATATATTGTCTGTGATCGCAACCGTGAAGATCCATGCCAACCAGTTTGAGGTCAAACTTTTTTAAAGTAGAGAAGATTGATGCGAACTTTAGATCTGCATGTTTGAATCGTGGCCGGATAAAAAGGAAACATCAAAAGAGAAAGTGGACCCACAAATGGGTTTTTAAAAAGGGCCCATTAAAGACTCGTGTGCACATTAATTTAGGCAATATTTTATCTAGGTTTAGTTTCTTTTTTTATTAGAATTCTTTTAATAGGTGACTTAATTTAGGACTAATTTTCTTATTTGAATTATTCACATATATATGATATGTGACTGTTAATCCCGTCACTTTCTGTGCAACCATTGAAAAAGTGGTCATAAGTCTACCAATATGTATCAAAATTGTGTGATTCTTGTCTTGTTGGAAAGCTACTTCGATAAGCTTTCAAACAAGACTAATTTTACGTCAATCGGACATCATTTAACCCTTTAAAAGTGATTGCGTATTAAAAAAATGGGTTAATGGTGAAATTAATTATGACCGTTAGATTAGAAAGTTTTAATGGTTGATTAGGAGTTTTATTTTAAGTAGTATTCCTAGGGTTTCTTTTCTTTATAAATACACATTGTAATCTCTTATGAAAATTATTATTGAGGATAAATAAAAATTTTGAGTTTTGCTTTGTGCGAATTCTAGAGAACTTGAGATGATTTTTCGATAGAAGAGTGATTCCTCTCCTGCTTGCAGTTTGGTGTGAGGCCAACTTTCTTCCTTGGAGCGATTCTTTGGATCTTCTTCTACCCCTATTTCCCTTTTATTTTTTTATTTTAATTGAAAAGTGAGAACCCTAACCCCTATTTTGTGGGATTTATGGTATTTTAAGGTTAGAGTGCGATTTTCCTGCATCAGTAAGGCTGTTCCTGAAAGACCAAATCAAACCTCCTCAAGTTGGATTGAATCCAGTCTAAAGGGCAGCTACATGCACTATACATATAAGTGTTTGATGAGCAGGTATGCCACGTGTTGTCTTTGTTGAGCTTGAGGTATGCTTTATGTGCGGAATGTCTTTAACCTTCCTAATTTACTTTTAGTGATAATTGCCATCAAGTCTTCAAATAAGCTCATCATGTGGTTGCATTTTATTAAATAACTGCACCCTTGTTGATTTCGGAACCAACAATGTGAGTGGCATATTGGTCACTGCTAGGTAAAACTTTGACGTCACCTAATTCTTTTTTTTTCGTTTTCCAAGTTGACTCAATTGAATTTCTTAGAAACTTGGTTTGTAATTTCGTTCGCATAGCCCCTCCAAAATTGAATTTTTGGCTAAGTTTTTGGACCAAGTACCAAGTCTTTTTCAACTACATGTGCTTCAAATCCCAAGGTATCCTCCCTTCTTTGTGAGGGTTGAGGTCGTGGGTTCAATACTCCACACTACTCCTCAATCATCATACTCTCTACGATATGTAATGCACATCCAGATTGTCTATGCCGTATGACATTATAAATATATATATATAATTTTTTTTAAACCTTGCTATAGTCTCTTTAACCCATTACATTTGAGTTGTAAAGTTTACAAGGGCAACTGCATTTTAAAATTTTAGGGGCCAATCCCTTGATTGGAACTAACCTACACTTGTTAACTTCTGAACCTTGACCTGAATTTGACTTGTTAAAATTACCCTGACTTGGACTTCAATTGAACCCGACCTGCTACTTGAACTTGGCTCGAACTAAGCTTGCACCCTACTTGAACTTGACTTGCTAATGTAATTAATGGAATATTCAAGTTTCATCCTGACCTGTTAACCACTTTCAGGCCTAACCTAGACTTGTTAGAAAAATATAATGTACAATGTTTTGTAGCAAACATGTACTAGGTTAGGTTCAGGTTGTGCTTGGTGCTGCCCTGAACCTGACTTATTTCGATAATAGGTTGATATTTTCAACTTGTTTGGCCGATAGGTTGAGTTTCTTAAACCGAAACCTGACTTGTAGTGGGTTGCCCTTGACAAACTTCCTAGGTCGACCAGGCCCCTTTGCACTAGGGTTGTCAATGGGTTGGGTCAGGTGAGGCCAAACTTTTGTTGTCCAAAGGGAAATTGGCATATGCATGGTGTGACCAATTTATGTGGGGTGGCTACATTCTTATGCTCTTAATTTCTTGATTTGGTACTTGTTCAATTTTATTTTTATCTTATTTCACTATGGCTGGTGGTTTCCTGATCTTTACCAATTTATTTCAAAAGACATATTCCAAGAATGACACTGATTAGTAGGAATTCTTGATCCATCAGTATTTAGTAGTTGATTCAGTTGTATAGCTCCTTTCATTTCATTGTGGGGTTTTCAACTGATTCCATGTTTACTAGCCTGTCTTATGATTCAGGGTGACTAATCGAAGTTTTTTGTTTTCTGAAGGGGAGCACACACTCATTGTGGTCTTGTGATCCTACAAAAAATGTGATCCTACAAATCTTGAGCCCAATTGGCAAACATCTACCAGCCTTGAGATTTGTGCAATCGTGTTTTTTCATGTAATCTTAGACTAGCAAGATCTACATTTTACCCGACCACAATTAACTGCTCATGAGATTTTATAAGCATGCACATAATGCAAGGTAGGCTATCACAAGCAGTCATCTTGGCATATAAATCGATAAAAAATAGATAAATGATTTTGTATAGGAGCTGCTTGTTCCTAGTTTTAAGAATGGTGTATGAGCACATTTCCAACACAATTAAATGATTGTTCTCGAATTGGATTCACCTAGAGATGAGTTTCCTACTAAAATTAAGTTTAAAAATTCATGTACATGATCTAAAAGTGACCTAGATCATGGAAAAAGGAGTTGACCTTCTCTTTTAAGGACATCCACCATTGGAATCAATATCTGATAGTCTGATATGCACGCCATGATCTTAAGATTTATCGCGAGGAAGATTGGGGCAAAAAATGATATCCATCCTCTGATTTAAACTATTTAACGATTTAAGCACGTGAAATCCGAGTTGAGAAGGAAGAATCTTAGGTTGTAAATGAAGATACCCTTTTAGATATCCTATTATTGCATGTCACTCTTTTTCTCTCGGCAATATGGGTACCAATATTTACAACTCAAGATTCTTTCTTTGAAACCTAGATTTTATGTGTCAAAACTATTGATTTCTTTAATTAAATCATATGATAGAGATTCTTTTTCGCCCAATCTTCGACACTCTAGATCTCTAGATCGTGGGCTTACCATTAGACGGTCAAATTTTGATTCAAACACAGGATTTAGTTAATCCTGCATTTTCTTAGATATGTATCGAAACACAGGGTTTTCCTTCAATTTTCTGCATATGTATCCAAACACAAGATTTGATTAATCCTGCGTTTTCTCGGCTAGCAATGCGGTTATCCAAACAATAAAAAACAAAGGGAAACAAAAGAATCCCATAGTTTCCTATAACTTAGGTATCCATGAGAAAACATAGGAATATTATTTTATTCCCGCGTTTCCCATATTTTTATCCCAACAAGCCCTAATATGATACCACTGACTTCATTAGACTATCAAGCCTGGGATGAGCCATGCTTTGTCGCAAATGCTAAGGCCCTGTTTGTTAGCCCTTTTCCAAAAAGGAACATTTTCAAGGATTTCAGCCTTGAGAATGAATATTTGAGAAGTGGCATGTTATAACCTCTTTAGGCCCTGTTTGGTAATTATCTTTCAAAAAGCACTTTTTAAGAGAGTGAATGTTGGGTGAGAAGCACATTTCACCCAAAGACATGACCACCTTTAACTAAAAATGATATTTGTATTGAGAAGCACCCAATGTTACTTCTCAGGCAATGTTATTTTAAATATGTGATAAACATTTTTTAGAAGTAGTATTTTGAGAGTGTTTGAGAAGTAGTATGTAAATCCCGTCTTCACAGCTCCTGAAAGTATTTTTTGGAGAAGGGTTGCCAAAGAGGGCCGGCCTAAAAGCACCTAAAAATTGCTTCTTACAAAGGGTTGTCAAATAGGACCCAACTTTTCCAGAAGCTAACTTTAGGGATATCAAGGACCTTAAAAATGTCTTTTGAGTTACATTTTGACTGAATGTCATGCTAAGAAGCTATTCATAAGCTTGAAATCTTATAAAGTGCCTTCCAGGAGAGTAGCGCATAAATAAATAAATAAAAGAGGCTGCCACTAATCCCCATGACATACTCAATATCCCCCACTAACTACAGTTGAAAATTGTTGGCTGCATTGAATTAGATGATGAAGATCGAAAAATGAACATGAACATGCATCAAACTTGGTTCTCGGATAACTTTTCAGGATGTGTGCCCCATGGAAATAAAAACTGATTATCTGATGGTACGCCCATGATCTCAAGATAACTTTTGTAAAGATTGGAACGAAAAATGATCTCCATCATCTGATTAAAAGCAGTCAATGATTTTCAGTTGTGATTAGTGGGGGATATTTAATTAGTATTGTTGGGGGCTTAGAGTTAGAAGTTTCTATTTTTGGTGGTTGTCACTATAGTCAATCTGTTGACCTGTGAATGGTGTAAGATCAATCTTTAAGATGTAATAGTTGCTAATTCGGTGAATTTGGGAGAATAAGCAACTAATAATTAAGTCTTTTAGTCAGGGTATGATTGTGATTTCCAATCACAATATAATTAATAATTTTAAGTCCTTAATGGGAAGGGCTCATTGGCTATAAATATAACAGATGCTTGGTCCCAACGATTGCTCAACACACTTCAACCCTCCTTATTAGCAAAAACATCCCCATTGTGCCTAGAGGTATTGAGAACGAGGAGATCGTTGAAGATCCAAGCATCAACCCATCTTTCATGGCTCACACCCAAGGTGAGTTAGAGATCTTTTAATTTAAAGCTTCTAATAAAATCATAACCATCACGATCTTCGCAATAAGGTACGCACATATATTTCAATTTATGAATTTTTGATTTACTGTTTTGATTGATCATACACCTAGATCCTAGGGCAAATATTTGGTTGCTCCATCAATTGGTATCAGAGCCTGATTTAGCGTATAGTTGATCACAACATATAAATCTATTAATTTTATGGGGAGCGTGTAGCATGCATATTTACCTAACTTGTATAAGCCTAAGGCTCGTCTTGAGTGGAGACCTTGCACGTGTGTAAGCCAGGTTGGTGTTTTGATCGGTCAAAGCATTAGCATATGTCTTTTATTTTGTGTAATAGTGAAACTAGTCATTTTCATATTTTTGAAGCTTGCTTGAAAACAACTGGTATTCTCATGATCTTCGGATGAAATGAAGAAGAAGAGGTTCTTCTTTTAGTAGGTGAGAATTCGGTGCAAAGAGAAGCACCATCCTTAATGGTTTTCTACTAAAAGGCAAATAACAAGGAGGGTTTTATTCTACGGAGTAAGCGATGGACTACCATGGAAACCCAATGTGTCTTCTTTTCAATGAATAAAGGGTCTTATGAGCCCCGTGACCCGACCCGTTCTATTGTCCACATGCCCGACCAGGCCCTTGGACCCATATTAGCTCATGACCCAGCCTGGTCGATTACCGGACTCGAGTCATGACCCGATCTAGCCCATGGTCTGGTCCAGTCCATTACTCAGCCCAGCCCATGGTTCATGACCCGATTCAGCCCGTCCAACGTGATCCGTTTGCCCTTAAGGCCCATTTTGACCCATATTATTCATTATTCTTTTCGGGTCATTTCTGGGCTATCTACAGGTCCAATTTTGGGACATTAAATATGAATTTTAACTTTCTCGAACATTTCAGATCTGTTTTTTAGGTTTATTTTTGCACAGGAGCTCTATGTTGTAACGTTTTCATGATCTGATGTCCTTTTGACATTTTTTATCAAGTATGAACTAGCCACTAATTTTATGAATGTGTGAGTCATTAATATTTAAGGATATGTATATATATGTACTCACAAGCCTTTAATGCATTGGTTTTGTTGGTGGGACAAATCCCAAGTTAATCATTTACACCTTTGATTTAAGTTGGGTTTGTGAGGAGATATAGGATTGGGTATTGGAGGTAGGCTAGGCTGGTACTTATATAATGTTACCCATGATTATTATTAATTATTTTGGCATGAGTAAGATTTGGCTACTTGCATCTCTTAAGTAACTTATTTTTTATTATTATTTAATCACTTTTGTGATCATCTAAAATACTATCAAACCAAAATAGAAAATATGAGTGAAAGGATTCTTCTGCCCAACGGTGATGATCTTTCCTAATGCTATGATTTTCATAGTGAGATTTATTTTTGTAAAATGCCATATTACAAATTCAGTGAAAGTGTGCAGTAAACGTTGACATCACAACTTGAGAGATTACTTCTGGTCAACGATGATGAATCACTTAATGTTATGAGATGGTTGTAGTTTACTATTCATTATTTTATGTGTGGGTACTGCTAGTATATTGTGATTCGATCTAACGGAGGATCATAACAATGCAATTAGTACCACAATCAATAATATAGACTGAGAAAGCAGCTAGTGTATTATGACTCGATCCAATGGAGGGTCATGATGATACAAATTGCTTCTCAATAAAATCACATTGGTTTTATTTTTATTATATTCTTTGACATAATTTAACTCTTGCGTAAAACACTATAAATATAATTTTGGGGAATGGATCGTTGTTATAATTATATGTGGACGTAATAAAGCCCTTAATTATTGTGAAGTATTGAATTCATCTTCTATTACTACTATGATTGGTGAAATTAAATCTTTGAGTAACTCAAACTATAGCAAATGGAAGGAACAAGTCCAAATTATTCGAGGTTGCATGTATCTTGACTATGCTATACGATTTGAAAAATCCAAGGTGCTCATTGCCGATACCTCGACTGAGAATCTGAAAGTGAACAATACAAATTTAGAAACATGTGATAGATCAAATTGTATGAGCCATATGATCATAAAGAGTTCCATTACTGATGCGATCAAGGGAGGTATTCCTGACTCGCACAATGCAAAGGAATACATACAAGCCATTAAGAAATAATTTCAGGGGACTTCTAAGGCAGTTGTGTTGATCATTGAAATATACCACTTTTTACCTCCTAACCTGACCGATGAAGGACCTTGGAGCTGGTATTTTTGTAGATGATAAAAAGTTATAGCTTAGTGTTGCAATCCATCATTTTCGAGCTAAGAAGAAAGAATTTTGAGTTAAGATTGTGAAGCTGATGGATTCACAATGAATGCACCATGGTGGTTCACACCATTGGGGCTATTTAGCATGCTTCGGGGTTCTAGAAGGCCTACTGAGAGAGAGAGGTGAAACCCAAAGTTTATGGAGTGTTGCTGCAGAGGATTAAATGGATAGTTGTTGAACACATTATTGTTGTAGCAGACTATTCAAGCTGCATTCTGTAGCTGTTGCACTGCACCAATGGAGCAGACTCATGCAAGCAGCAGCAAATGCACAGTCAAGCAGCCCAACAGCAACTACAGTAGTCTCTACATTAATGCATTCAAGCTACTGCAACAACTATTCGAACACACCATTGCTGAAACAGCTTGTCAAGTTGCAGCTTCAAAGCCATACACAAGAGTAGCTGCACCAACCTGTGCAGCCCAAAGCCAAGCTGCTATTGATGCTGCATTAATGCACTTGAGCAGATGCACTAAGACTTTACATCAATGCATGAGAGCAGCTGCAATGGTTGAAGCTAAGCTATCAAGCAAGAGCAGTTCAACATGAAACCAAGCTGCTCAAACAATTATTCTTGCTGGAAAGTCAACTACATGTGTAGCACAACAGCTGCTTTGAAGAACTCGAGTAGTTCCTTGCAGCACCAAACCTCTCAAGCTGGAGACCTTAAGACCTAAAGCACACATCATGACCAGTTCATACCTGAGGTCAGCACTCAACTCGAGCAGTGGCTGAAATTGCATTGCTGAACTCGAGCAGTTCACACATGAAGCATTTTACCACTCAAGTTGTGCAAGGATGATGTCGAGCAGTTCCATTGATGAAGGACCAGCCTATCGAGCTGCAATATTAAAGTACTCGAGCTGTTGCAATGCTAGAGAGTTGTAGCTGGAATGACTTGAGCAGTTCATAGTCCAAAGAAGCAGCCACTCAAGCTGCAAACTGATCCTCATGACATGTATTGTTGCAGCTGCAACCACTCGAGCTGCATACTTGAAGAATTTGAGTAATTCATTAATGAAACTAGGCCCTCGAGCAGATCAGCAGCTATAAAAGCACCTACTCAAGCAATTTAGAGGCTTAAAACCCAACCTCTCGAGTGGTTGTCTGAACCCCACGAGCTGTTATGTGCTGAAACAGTGAAGTTGTCGAGTTGCAGTGTTGAAAAATGCTTCAAATCAACTTGTTGAGCAACCTCTCAAGATCCTGTCGAGCTGAAATGCCTGAAGCTCGAGAACCTCTCGAGATGCATCATTTTGAAGACCATCCACTCGAGGCACGGGTTCCAGCCATCTATTTCAGACTTCAGGGATATTTTAAGGATTCCACAACATCTAGGGCACACATCCCAAAGTGCTGAGTTGTTCCCCACATCTTGAGGCATCACTAGGCTGAAAATAGGCCACGTCAACATCGCATAACTAACTTGATCCTCTCTTTCTTCTAATTGACCAAAGCTTTTCATGGCTCTATGGATTGTATAAATAGAATATTTTTGTCTTGGGAAGGGAGCCAGAATTAGCCTGAGCTCACCTTTAGGTTTACCATTTTTAGATTAGGATTTCTTTTCTTTTATTTTCTTCTTTCTCTTTCTTAGCTCAGCAGCAATGCTAGCTAAATCTTGTAGCAGCTAGGTTTAATTCTGTTTTGCAATTGGTTTTGTAATAACTCAGTGAGCAATTTTGGGAGTTTGCAGAGACTGTTGCCTTGAGGGCAGATCATTGTAAGTCCTTTATATTTAATGACATGTCATTTGTAATGCTTCATTTAATCTATATTTTTCTATATTCTTCACATAGAGTTGTATGGGTTTTATGCACCTATAGTTGAATGAGCTTGTAGCCATGCACACATAGTGGCAGCAGTGGGTTTATCATTCTAGTTTAACCTCTGTGACTGGGTTAACCTCTCGGATACCCTATGATCATTGTAGTGGACAGAGTATGGCCCTAAGATTGATCTAGATCACATGGCTGAGTTGGATTCTTCTTCCATGCACTTGTGCTTGTAGCCAATTGAGGGATTGCTATAGATCCAGCTCCTCCTCTATTTTGCAAAGCTATTTTTAGTGAATAGACCTGAGATCTTGTACAGATTACAGAATTGAGAGCTTGGTCATTACAGGCCTTTTTGTAGCAATGGCCAGCTGATTATAATGCCCCATTCAATCTATGATTTCTTGTGGTTTTCACTAGATCTTCATAGACTGTTTGATCCTATGATTGCATGAGCTTGTAGCCTTGCAAACATAGTGTCTGCAATGGTTTTCCTATTTCAATTTTAACCCTTGATTGGATGAAGTCCCTGAGATATTCTGTGATCATTTCAATAGACAGAATATAGCCCTAAGATCTGTTCAAATCTCTGGATTAGGATGGATTCTTCTACCTTGCACTTGTGCTTGTAGCCCAGTGAAGGAATGCTACAGATCTAGTTCTTGATCGGAATTACAGTGAAGATTAGCCCATAGCTCTCTACTTTTCCACCTTTTTATCTTATTTTACCACCCCATCATTTTCCTTCTTTACCCCCTTTCTTTAGCTGTAGTTTTATTCCTATTTTTAGTTTAGTTTAGTTTTATGACACCTAAACACCCTCTCTTTACCTTGCTTTCTAGTGTAGGTTTAGAGTTGCCAGATCTGGAGATTGCTATATGCCTTTAGGTTTTTAGATCATCACTCTCCATGGGACAAATTCTTACTTATCGAAACTTGCTACAACAGCCTTGTATCTTGCATGTGTGTTTATGTTTGTGTGTAAACCCTTTTAGTTTTTCTTCTTTATTTTTGTCATTGTTTTATCATTTTAATAAACACACATAGATTCAATCCAACAAGGTTTCGGCGCTGTTGCCGGAGAGTTTTGATCTAAGTATAGTAATCTGAGTTTAGTTTTTATTCTTTGTAGTTGTAGTGTTTAAATAAATTACAGTTATAATTTGTGTTTGATTTTTACACTTTTTCTTTTTTTTCTGTTTTAGATATTTTGTGTCTTTTTAGTGTTTGTAGAAATTACAGCTGTAGTCTTAGAAAATAAACATAAGCATAAAAATATATATATATAGAAAGTAAACATATAAATATATATATATATAATAAAAATAAAAATAAAAAATTTTAGAATGATATGTCAGCAGATGAGGACCAGCAGTACCTCATCTGCCATTTCCTCATGCTTTTCAAGAGCATTCTCCTTTTTCCAAGGGGAAGGATAGATGGAGGAAATGAGAACTGTTTAACAGTTGCAGCCATTAATGAGATGGTGGAATACACCTTGCCCACACTGCTGGAATGGGCTGAAATGGTTGAAGAATGGACTGAGGAGGCCCCCACTTATGTGCTGAAAATATTAATCATTTTGGGCTTCTCAGTAGGGCTAGTACAGCAGTCCACTTGGACACCTACTCTGCTGCCCCTCCCTCGGCCTGTTATTGACTATCCACTTGATGTGGAGCTGGAGCAGCTCCCTATATCTCTCAAGCAACTGAAATTTCTGAGCTGGAGAACTGATGCTTGATGTCGATGCACTTGCAAAGGTATGACTTTTTAACTTCTGAATTACAGTTCTTTCCAGCTAAACTACGGTTCAGATGGGTGACTAATTAACTGTCATTCATGCATCCCCATTCGGACTGCTAAGATCTTGGACCTTAATTTTTTAGAAGAATCATGAAGGTTAATGAGCAGAGGTTCCTATTCAGTTTTGCAAATTCTGTGGAGCCTCTGAAATCATTTTCAAGACCTTCCACTGGTATTTGATCTCAGATGTGTACCATATGTAATATAACTTTTCATATTTTTAAATTGTGTAAATATTGTGCTTATGAGATCTGATTTTTTATGAACCTTGCTTTGAAATGTGCGCCATTAATGTTGATGATTCTTTGCCATTAATGTAGATTCATAATCAGATCATGTTTAGGAAGTCTTATTTAGGATTTTGCTATTTTAGGAGTCTGTGTAGCTGTTGTGTCTTCTTAGTGTCAGTTTGTATAAATTCTCTTTTTCTCTATTTTAGTCTAATTTTCTACAATCTTTTACTTCATTTTCTCTTTAATTTTCTGATGTACTTTTGTTGTTTTTCTTTTCCGAACCCTGCTACCCCTATACATGTTTGTTGAAACAGCGAGGACACTGTTTATCTTAAGTTTGAGGGTATGGCATGGTAGGTCAGCCAGTAGAATAGTTAATTTTAGTGTAGCAGTGTTAGGTAAACTGAGATAAATAAAGTCAATTCCCACCTAATCATGCTCGAAAGAGGAAATTAAAAAAAATTTCAGACATTTAAAACTGAAAATCTTTGAAAAATTAGCACCTCCATGAAGCTAACATTAAGAAAAAAAAATTTCAATTAGTACTTGGTGAACTAAAGAGGAGAGAAAAATGTGAAAATGCATCCCATGGGTTAATTTAAAGACCATACTCAATGAGATTTGGGCCTATCAATTTTCTTTTAAAGAGTGTTTTTGGTAATTTTTTTGCTCCAAGGAATGACTGATTCAACCCCTTTTCACTAGAAGTTAGGCACCCCAAATTGAAACTGATTGGCAGCACTCATGACACTAAGGAGATGATTTAAGGCCTTTATTTGGACAGTTTGAGCCTAAAATTTCTATCCTTTGAAACTGCCTTTTGCATACACTTTTTTAGCCTTAAAATATAATTTTTCTTCAAGAAACGCCAGAGTACTTGTACCTAAATCTCATGACCTGATTCAACCTTTGAGATTTCAGAAGATAAAGGAGAAGAAGTTGAAGATAGGTGGGCTGGGGTCAACATTTGGTGGAAGGAGAAGAAAAAAAAGAAAAAAAGAGCAATATAGAAGTGGTATATGTGTGGCATTTCATATAAAAAAATTAAAAATTAAAAAATAATAATAATAATAATAATAAAGTCAAGAGAAGAACTTCATCTGAAAAAGTAAAAAGAAGAGAAGAAGCTGGCCACTTCGGATCTGAAAAAAAAAACATTAAGGAGGGTGAAGGTGTGCTTTAATGAAGATTGTGAAGTCATGAATGACCTCCCCTTGCTGATTTCTCAATTTTGAATCTATTCCACCCCTCCTATTCTTTGTAAAGCTCACCCATAAGCTACATTACAACCCATCAAAAAGACCTTGTTGATTGAAAGTGAAATGAACCGTCATGTGGAGATGATGAGATGTCTAATCTATGATGAAAATACTTGAGAATATAAGAAATTAGCAGTCATGCCTATGCTTATGGTTGCAGGCCTATTTAGGGTCTGTGACTAATCTTGAGCTTATGAGAATGTGAACACCCTTGGATAATGTGAACACCCTTGGATTTTCATTGTAAGAGATAGCCCTAGTGAGGATTGGGTCTGAATTTTAATTTCATTGGGGTAGTATCTACACTCGATTTTTGAATTAAAGGCAAGCTTAGTACTGATTTTTTTTTTACACATAGATTAGACATCTCCTCTGATTTTTAAAGAATAGGTGTAGAATGATGCTTTATTTATTTAAATCTGTTTTGGCATTGGCTGCACTATACTTAACTGTTTTAATGGTAAAGTTCATGGGTATTTTTACTGAAAACCCTCAGGAGACTTCACTCCTCCACTAGGGATCACCTAGGGGTTTAAAAAGTTTTATGCATAAGCTAAATGCATCTGTGCTCCCTATAAAAGTGGCATTTACTTCTTAGAATAATTATTTTAATTTTTCCTTTGCTCAAGGAATAGCAAAGATTAGGTTTAAGGGTGTGTTGATCACTGAAATATACCACTTTTCACCTCCTAACCTGACCTTTGATGGACCTTTGAACTGGTTAATAATGAGTTCTTAAGTGTGTTTTTGTAGATGACAATAAAGTATAGTTTTGTGCAGCAATCCATCCTTTAAGTGTCAAGAAGAAGGAATTTTGAGTCAAGTTGTGCAGCTGATGGAGTTACATTAAATGCACCATGGTGGATTACACCATTAGGGATTTTTAGCATGCCTCGGGGTCCTAGAAGGTCTGCTGAGAGAGAGTTGAAACCCAAAGTTTATGGAGTGCTACTGCAAAGGATTAAATGGAACAACTGTTAAACACATTGTTGTTGTAGCAAACT
The DNA here is from genome assembly GCA_021018995.1 of Chloranthus sessilifolius. Classification (NCBI taxonomy): domain Eukaryota; kingdom Viridiplantae; phylum Streptophyta; class Magnoliopsida; order Chloranthales; family Chloranthaceae; genus Chloranthus; species Chloranthus sessilifolius. Next base: position 53,895,217 of record CM037593.1, on the reverse strand, counting down.
ATTCAAGCTGCATTCTATAGTTGTTGCACTGCACCATTGGAGCAGACTCATGCAAGCTGCAGTAAATGCACACTCAAGCAGCCCAATAGCAACTACAACAGTCTCTACATCAATGCATTCAAGTTGTTGTAGTAACTATTCGAGCACGCCATCGCTAAAATAGCTTGTCAAGCTGTAGCTTCAAAGACATACACAAGAGCAGCTACACCAACCTGTGCAGCCTAAAGCCAAGCTGTTGTTGATGATGCATTAATGCACTTGAGCAGATGCACTAAGAACTCTACATCAATGCATGAGGGCAGCTGCAATGGCTGAAGCTAAACTGTCAAGCAAGAGCAGTTCCGCATGAAACCAAGCTGCTCAAGTAGTTATTATTGCTAGAAAATCAACTATATGTGCAACACAGCTGCTGCCTTGAAGAACTCGAGTAGTTCCTTGCTGCACCAAACCTCTCAAGCTGGAGACCTTAAGACCTGAAGCACACATCTTGAGCAGTTCATACCTGAAGTCAATACCCAATTCGAGTAGTGGCTAAAGCTGCATTGCTGAACTCAAGCAGTTCACACAGGAAGCAGTATATCACTCTAACTTGCTTCTTATTGTGTATTATAATTATATTAATTTCAAGTCTTAAAACCTATTGCAAGCGCACAATGGAAATTATAGTACTAGCATAGGATCGTTCTCATGAGGAAGTTTATATTCTTATTAATTTCTATTTCTATCTTCTATCTAAATCTCTATCTTAAAAACTTTTATTTATCTTTAAGATTTCTTAATCTACTAGAGAAATATGAATAAAAGAATGGGCTATTAAACTAAAGTGCATAAAAATAAATCCTAATCCTTCTTCAGATTAAGCTCCTCAATCTTAATCTTTAGCTTTAGGATATTTATAAAAATAAATAATACTGTTACACCATATTTCTAATCTCGTAGTATTGATCGTCAATCAAGTCTAAGATCCTATCAACACATATTTAATCTAATCAACAATCAACAAGAAATTTGGGTGTCAATCAAACTCTAGCAAACTGAAGATGAAAAAGTAAAAACCGTTACACTAATCTAAAAATCCTAACCTGAGTCGTAAATTCAAATTAAAACTTAGAGATGTTTACAAAGCAAATAAAATCTAAACTAGAAAGCATACTAAAATATATCCTTCAGCCGCAGTCGTCAATTACTCATGAGAAATTACAGATATCTACACTAATCTTCAGTACTCAATTACAGTCATCAATTGCTCTTGAGAAACCTCTGATATCTAATCTACTCTAACTAGTATACACTAATTTGATCGAAAGAAAATCTAACCTCAGGTGTCAATTGATGCTGAAATTCTTCGATACTTATTCTTATACTGAGCCCTCTTATTTATAGATCATAAGGGGTCGGTTTACAAATATCTAGTTCTAATAAAAGAAACTACTAAAAATAAAAATATCCTAATATAACTCTAATTCATAATTTTATCTTTCCTTGCTTTCTTTAGTTGATGCGCTTCTAGAGTATTCTTTATTAAGCAGCAGCAGAGTCTTTCGGATTTAGATCTTCATCAATCTTCTCAGATCCGTGGTTCATCAGACTTCTAATTGCAGGAGTCTTCTAATTCTGGATATAGCGGTGATAATTCTCACGTGATCAACAACAGCAACAATAGTAGGAAAACTTATTTTTAGGAAATCGTAAATAATGATTTCTTCTTTCATCGCTTCTTTGGAAAATCGTTAATCACGATTTTCTATTTTCAGTAGGCTTCCTCATAGTTGGCGATTCTCTGAATTATGCTTTATCGCTTTTCTCCTTTTGTCTCTTTTGAAGAATCGTAAATTACAATTTTCTGACTTTCAATAGCGGCAAATCGTCTTTTTCACTCAATCATTTTTTTACTGCTTTTTGAATTTCTTTTGACAAAGATTAATACCTAGACTCTAATTTACTGCTTATCCTTAATATCTACACATCAGTAACTCGTTAGTAGCAAACTAAGTCCTAACATCACTAACTTAAGGGTGATAATATAATAGCCCGAAAAATCACGCTAAACTATGTCCTCGGGATCCGTGCCCGATCGGTCACAGGTTTGACCAATTAGGAGTTCGATAGTTAGTGTAGGGTGTGATGAGTGAATGTGATGTGATGGGTTGTGTAGCCATGTGGTGTGTGTTGAAAATCTAAAGTCACATACACCTACTGAGGTGTATGTGCTCAACACACAAGCTAGGGGGGGAGATAAAAGGGTTTAATAGCCCTAAAATCAAGAGTTTGGTGGTTGAGAGAGAAGTAAAGAAGAGAGAGAGAAGAGTAAAGAGAGTGATTAATACAAGGAGTAAATGCTAGTTGAAGAAGGGAGATTCGAGCAAGAAAACGTCGGATTCGACGCTTCCGACGCGAGGGATCCGCTAGAAGCAAAGCTGGAACCCTAGCCTTCCAACCGCTCGATTTGAAATCAATTTGAGATTTATTCAAGGTAAATTTTTGTGAATAAAATGCATAGATCGTAGAGGCTAAATTGTAGTTGAAAATGGTTTAAATCATAGGATAATGGTTTAGAAAAATAGAGGAAAAAGTGTGGAAAAAGATTGGGAAGAACAGCTCGAAATGGGCTGAATCTGACAATTTCGATTAATCGAAATTGGGTTTCGATTAATCGAAATTGGCCAGGAAGTTGAAAAGTCAGAGGACCCCGACTTCGATTAATCGAATTGGAGTTCGATTAATCGACTTTGGATTTCGATTAATCGACTGGGAACCTCCAGTGGACCCAAGGGGGGCTGGAGGAAATGATTTGGGAAAATCGACTAATCGAAATGGGATTCGATTAATCGATTTCAATTTTTGATTAATCGATTTGGGATCGATTAATCGATTTTAGGAACTCGATTACTCGAATCGAGAATCGACTTGGCTGAACAGAGAATTTTGATTAATCGAATTAGAATTCGATTAATCGAATGAGAATCTTGATTAATCGATTTGAAAATCAATTAATCGATATTGACTTTCGATTAATCGATTTTGGAGTTCGATTAATCGACTGAGATAATTTATGTTAACCTTTGAGTTTGACTTTAAGATTCTTGGAGGGTCTTAGACCTTCTTTGTTGCATCCTTTGTGATGTGTTTCACCTGTTATGTGGTACCATAGGTGGTACGTGTGAACTAGTGCACAAGGAGCCACGTGGGACCTTGGTGCAATGATCAAATGAAGACTTGAGGTAGGGAACACCTTGAACATGTACTTTATTTTACAAGAGCATGTATGTAGTGATATAGAATTCAATTCAAATGTTTTATTGCTTAAGAATTGTGAAAAGTGTGTGTGCGTGTGACATCCATAGGAGTAATTACAATGAGCCATCCCCAGGGGATGAAGAAGTAAAGAGATGAGAGCATCAGGGGTGATGCAAGTGAATGGATACATCCCAGGGATGTATCCAAGATTGAATCATGATTGATAGGGCCTAACTGATATAAGATAGCACACTTACACGGTGAATAACTATATGTAAGGCACCGATATTTTTGTTATTTGAGGTTTGATAGGGTACCCCACCGACGTGGCGGGATATCCACGACTGACACGGCAGGATATCCGTGACCGATACGGCGGCGAAACCGTAGGCCAGTGCGGAGGCTTATCCGTACACAGTAAGCACACCCCAGGGGTGTTGAATTGAGATAAGTGAAACCCCGCCACCAATCCCCAGGGGAAAGGGGCTTGGGTACTATATTTGTATTCCCAGGGAATACGTTAAAAGTGTCTATATAGATGACGATGAAGGGTATCTCATCGGGGCTCGATGCTATATTGCTCGGGGATTACTTAAGTTGAAAGTTTAAGTTTTGCTTTAGGCCTTTTCAGCATCATTCATGAGTAAATGAAAACATAAGTAATCAACAGTAATGAAATGCTTTTTAACTGTTTTCATCAATAACTGCATAGACACATCATGCATGGCATATCATGGAATATATGTGAGTAATAATTTATATGTTCAACTGTGTTTGTTCCCTATTGAGCTAGGATGTAGCTCACCCTATAGACTATACGTCGCAGGTCCACTACTAGCAGCTGCCGAAGCTTCAGGAGACGCTGACCCCGGTGAGTCGGACCTTGCGGCCGGCGAAGAGTTGGAGCCACCTCCTGAGGACTTCTTCTAGAGGACTCCGTTGTGCCACTTTGAGGGCTTTTTTAGAGAGTTTTGTACGGCTTGGTATGTCAAGCTTTGATTTTGTTTAAACCATGTATATAAGGAGTTGGGATTAGTCTTTTGGGACGAACCATCCGTGATGATTGCTATCATCGATGGTTCGGATCGGTTCTCCATTCATGCAGAGGCATGAGGGTAGAACTGTCTTTTGGGGAGTTGCTTAATATAGATTTAAATTCTGAAATTTCGTTTATTATTCTATTGCATGCTTGATATACCAATGTTAGCTTAGCTAAGGGGCAGTCAAGATGATCGTCTTGATGGCACGGGTTTCGAAGTCAAATCACCATCAGTTGGTATCAAAGCCATTTTCTTTTAGCAATTCTGACAATCGTCCTTTTTGGTCAGAACATAGGGGCTTCTGCTAACGAAACTCTAGTTTCAAATGCAACCGCAAATGTCATCTAGAGGAAAAGGCCGACCAAGGGGAGGCCAACAGAGGAGTCTACGTAGTGGAGATGATTACATCTCTCCTACAAGTAGAGTACCTTTAGGAGGTACTGAGGCCCCAGGGGGCAGTAGTAGTAGACAGCATAATGAAGAGGATCGAGATCGGCAAGATCAAGATCTAAGAGAACAAGAGAGAGTGAGAGAAAGACAAGAAGATAGAGAGGAGCGACAAAGGATGATGCACACTATGGAGACTATGGCAGCTGCCATGGCACAACAAGCCGCATCCTTTGCAACTCATGCGTCAAGAGAACGTGACCACCTACACCACACCAGGACTGCGTTGCACATGCCCTCATCTTTTCTGAATTTAGGAGGATGAGACCTCCTTCATTTTGCAAGCGAGACACAATGGCCCGAGATGTGGAGATGGAGAAAGTCTTTAGCGTACTAACTTGCACTGAAGATGAGAGTGTGAGATGGGCAGCTTATATGTTGGATGGGGAGGCTGGGCCTTGGTGGAAGTCCGTGATACGGACTCGGGCTCAAGAGACCCCAGAGTTGCCTTGGACTTGGGAGGAGTTTGTTGAGGAGTTCAACAAACAATATTTTTCGAAAGTGGTGAGGAACCAGCTTGAGATACAATTTCTACAGTTAGTGCAAGGGAGGATGACAGTGAGAGAATATGGGGTGGAGTTTCTACGACTTGCCCGTTTTGCTCCGGATTACGTCGCTACTGAAGTGATGAAGTCCAAGAGGTTTCAACAAGGTTTGGAGCCTGAAGTTAGGGGAGGCGTAGCTCCATTTCAGCTAAGGACCTATGAAGAGGTCATCAGTAAGGTATTGGTTGTGGAAGAAGAAAATACAAATAGATATAGACAGAGAGAGCAACAGAGAGGAGGAAATGAACAAGGAAGATCGGGGCACTACGAACCGGTGAACAAAAAGTCAAGGTTCGTAGCCCAAAATCAGAGACCACAGTTCCAAGGGGGTTTCGGAAGACCAGCGCAACAACAACACCAACAGAGGTTTCCATTACTTGCGTCGGGGAGACCTTTTCGCTATGAGAGCCCTGCCATGTCTACTGGCGCCACTGTCACACAGGGTTCTCGTACTGTTTCTTCCGCACCTCGGGAGACTTGCACAAAGTGTGGCAAGCCTCATAGGACGGTGGATTGTAGATTGGGAACTAGGGGTTGTTTCCGATGTGGCAAGGTGGGCCACTTGATCAAGGATTGCCCCAAGACGGATAAGAGAAAGACGGTTTGATTTAAAGACCACGACCCATTCAAGCAAGGAAGCCGATCGTTGAGAGCCTATGCGATCCCGTCAGAAGCAGGGAATGTGCATGACGTCATCCAAGGTGAGACTCGTTAAAATTAAAGAAAATTTCATTTCATTTAAAATTTTAGATAGAGAAGGAGCATGCATTAGAAATTGTATAGATTCTTTTCTCAAGACAAAAAGTTGTATGTGAATTAAGAGTGTAAAGTGATGTGTAAATTATTGTATGTATGTATGTATACTATAGGTACTTTAAACATATATGAAAAAGGATGCTTCGGTGGATATGACCCTCGAGTGTTGATAGACCCAGGGTCTACCCACTCATTCGTCCTCCACGTTCGCCAAGAAGATGAAGATTGTTCCGAGCGTTGGATTTCGTCCTATCGTGTCTATTCATTTGGAGAGTTAGTAGACACGAGTTAGCTTACAAATCCATCATTGTAGCGATTCGAGACTTAGAGGTGCATGAATTAGAAGCAAAGTTGATCTTGTTAGACATGCGGGGTTTGATGTGATCCTTGGCATGGGTGGTTGGCGTAGCATTATTACAGCCGTCGATTGCAAGAACAAGGTAGTCATTTTAGGACCCAACACAAGAAGATCATTTCGGTTTCAAGGAGTGAGGTCGTCATCGTACCTTGATCTCAAAGTGATGAGGCCGAGAAAATGATCGAGAAAGGGTTGCGATGGATACTTAGCTTTCTTAAAGGAGGACAAGGAAGAAAAGAACGTCATTTACGAGATAGTAGTTGTGCGAGACTTCACGTGTTTCGAAGAATTGCTGGATTACCTCCGAAGAGAAGTAGAATTCGCCATTGACTTAGCACCGAAGCGGAGCCTATTTGAAAGCACCTTATAGAATGGCTCCGAGTTAAAGGAATTGAAGGAACAACTACAAGAACTTATGAACAAGGGGTTTGTTAGACCGAGCGTGTCTCCATGGGGAGCACCGGTCTTGTTTGTCAAGAAAAAGGATGGGTCAATGCGGCTATGCATTGACTATCGACTATTGAACAAACTCACTGTGAAGAACCGCTACCCTTTGCCTAGAATAGACGATCTATTCGACCAATTGCAAGGAGCAAGGTATTTTTCCAAGATCGACCTGAGATCTGGGTATCATCAGTTGCGAGTCAAAGCTGAGGACATTCAGAAGACAGCTTTCCGGACACGATATGGACACTATGAATTCCTTGTGATGCCGTTTGGATTGACGAATGCTCCGGCGTCATTTATGGATCTGATGAACCGAGTGTTTAAACCACACTTGGACTCCTGCGTCGTAGTGTTTGTTGATGATATACTGATATACTCCAAATCCAAGACAGAACACGAAGAACATTTGAGGATTGCTCTACAGACGCTACGTGAACACCAATTGTACGCCAAACTCAGCAAGTGTGAGTTTTGGTTGGAAGAGGTTAGCTTTTTGGGACATGTCATCTCAAAGCATGGTGTCACTGTAGATCCAGCAAAGATAGAAGCAGTGGTTAAATGGGAGCAGCCAAAGACAGTGACCGATGTCCGAAGTTTTCTGGGCTTAGCAGGCTATTATCAATGTTTCGTTGAGGGGTTTTCAAAGATATCGGGACCTCTCACAAAGCTGACACGAAAAGATTCGAGGTTTGAGTGGAGTGAGGCATGCGAGAAGGGTTTTCAAGAACTCAAAACGAGACTCACTTCGGCTCCAGTGTTAGCGATTCCTTCAGGCAATGGAGGATACGTCGTGTACAGCGACGCGTCATACAATGGCCTTGGTTGTGTGCTCAACCAACACAAGAAGGTGATAGCTTACGGATCAAGACAGCTGAAGGAACACGAGAAAAATTACCCGACTCATGACTTGGAACTAGCAGCAGTCATTTTTGCGCTGAAGATTTGGAGACATTACTTGTATGGTGAGACTTTTGAAATTTTCACAGATCATAAGAGCCTCCGATATCTGTTTACACAGAAAGAGCTCAACATGAGACAGCGCAAATGGATGGAATTCCTCAAGGATTATGATTGCTCCATACAATACCATCCAGGTAAGGCGAATGTTGTAGCCGATGCATTGAGTCGAAAAGGTTCAACTCAGTTAGCTTGTTTGATTTTGGGTATGCACCGATGGAAATTATTGGAAGACACAGCGTCTATGATGATGCGAACATTGAGTCAAAGGACACCAGATCCTTTTTGGCTAACATATCAGTAAAGCCAGTGATATTTGAGCATATCCACGATCTACATATGAAAGATCCGGCATTAATAAAGATTCATCAAGACGTGAGTGAAGGCATCAGGTCGGACTTCTTAATAAAAGAAGATGGTTCTTTGTTGTTTAAAGGCCGTCTCTGCATTCCGGACAATGCCGATCTGAGACGAACGATTCTTGATGAGGCCCATAAGTCAAATTATGCTATCCACCCTGGTAGCACCAGAATGTACCAAGATTTGAAAAAGAACTCTTTGGTGGCGAGGATCAAGCAAGGCGTGGCGTCGTGTCACGGTGTTTGACTTGTCGGCAGTGAAGGTTGATCAGACATCCTGTTTGGACTATTGCAACCTTTACCAATCCCGGAAATGGGAATCAATCTCGATGGACTTCATTGTTGGATTGCCCCGTACTGCTAGGAGACACAATGCCATTTGGGTCGTCGTAGACCAATTGACCAAATCAGCGCACTTTTTGCCCTACAATACTACGATAATACGGCGGAAGTATGGAAGGAGATCGTAAGATTACATGGGATTCAAAGATAGTTTCGAGATCGTGATCCACTATATACGTCCAAGTTTTGGAAGAAATTTCAAGAAGGAATGGGAACACGACTAGACTTTAGTTCAGCGTTCCATCCTCAAACTGATGGACAGACAGAGCGAGTGAACCAAGTAATAGAAGACATGCTCAGGGCGTGCATGCTTGATATGCAAGGATACTGGGATGAGTATCTACCGATGCTCGAGTTCTCATACAACAATAGTTTCCAAACGAGCATTGGCATGGCACCGTATGAAGCTCTGTATGGACGACGATGCAAATCACCCCTCAATTGGGAGGAAACAGGTGAGAAATTTGTGTTAGGGCCAAAACTACTTGAAGACAACGCCACCGTCGTTCGAATAATCAGAGAAAGGCTGAAGTCAGCACAGAGTAGACAGAAAAGTTACGCCGACATGAAGCGGACTAGTGTCGACTATAAAGTGGGTGAGCATGTGTTTGTGAAAGTGTCACCTATGAAAGGCGTAATGAGATTTGGCAAGAGAGGGAAGTTAAGCCCACGTTATGTTGGACCATTCAAAATTTTGGGACGCGTAGGTGAAGTTGCATATCGCATTGGTTTACCACCGCTATTTGATCGAGTACATAACGTGTTCCACATATCGATGCTCAGAAAGTACGTGAATGATCCGTCTCATGTATTAGGAAAGCAACCTATAGAGATGTGTGAGGACATGAGCATAATAGAGGAACCAGTGGAAATCTTGGATCGAAAGGAACAAGTACTGCGCACTAAAGTGATTCCCTTAGTGCTTGTTCGGTGGAACAATCATCCAAAAGAAGAGGCTACTTGGGAACGAGAGGCCGATGTGAAAGAATAATATCCAGCCTTGTTTCCAACGACGTGAGAATTCAATGTAAACCACAAACGTGTTTGTGGAATCTCCACTATACTTGTAATTCAATGGAAATTTTGATCCAATCTTATTTAAGGAACAGATTTATATGTACATGATCAAGTGTATGCAACTCTATGGAACTATGAACCACTTGAAGTCATAAACTACCAAAAGAAATCAAAGAACCAAAGAAATAGAAAATCTGCAGAAATTGGACAAAACCGATTAATCGAATTTCAAATCGATTAATCGATTTGGAATTTCGACTAATCGATTTTGTTCGATTAGTCGACTGGCATGTGCCAGTGACTGGAAATGGAAATGAGAGTTAGAATATACATAGAATGTAATTTCGATTGATCGAGTTATAATTTCGATTAATCGATTTGGGATCGATTAATCGATTTTGGGAATTCGACTAATCGAATTGAGAATTCGAGTAATCGAACTACAAGTCGATTAATCGAACGAGCTGGGAATGTTAGAACAATTGGGAGTAAATTAATGAAATTTCGATTAATCGAAGCAGTATCGATTAATCGATTTTGGATTTCGATTAATCGAACTGGACCTCGATTAATCGATTTACTAAAGGGACTTGGAAGAATTTGGAGTCAGATAGACGATTTCGATTAATCGAAGTGAATTTCGATTAATCGATTTTGAAATTTCGATTAATCGAAATGGATTCGATTAATCGAATAACTTAAGTAATTCTGGAAATTTAGAAGTTACTGCACGATTTCGATTAATCGAAGTGAAATTCGATTAATCGATTTTGAATTTTCGATTAATCGAAATGGATTTCGATTAATCGACTGGCTCGTGCCAGTGAGCTCAAAAACTTAAATTTTTAAATGGATACGATTTCGATTAATCGAAATGTTTTCGATTAATCGAATTTAACTTTCGATTGATCGATTTGGGAAATCGATTAATCGATTTTGCGCGGCTTAAACTAGTTTTGAATCTCGATTAATCGATTCTGAATTTCGATTAATCGAGCCGAAGCCTATATATTGAAAATTATGGATTTTTCTTCCCATTCGAATCATTTGCACTTGAATTCTTCGAGCGCCCTTTTCTTCTTCCTCTCCGGCCATTCATCCGTGCTAGGGTTTTTTGCATTTTCTTCGTCGTTCTCCGACCGAGATCGCCCATTTTCGCATCGAAACCTAAGGTAAACCCTAGATTTGTGTTTTTCCCTTCAATTTGAATTGGAAAAACCCTAGATTTTGTTATTTCACCAACCATGCCGCCCAAAACCCGTTTGTCTTCGAAGAAGGCAACCTCTAAGCTCCCGGTTAGGCGTAAGAACGCCGCGCCACCACCACCTACCCCATCGCCGGTGAGGACTCCATCACCGTCGGCATCGGAGACCACCTCCGGTTCGACGAGCGCATCCTCGCGCGAGTCTTCTCGTGAATCGACCCCAATGCCCCCACCACCCACTAACGTGGTGCAACTAAATGAATGGTGGGCGGCCAAGACCTTTGAGGTCGAATATATTATCGACCCTACCCTATTCACAAATCCCGATTTGCCGGGCGAGACCCAATGGGCTCGAAATTACCTCAACAACGTCGGTCTCGACAACCTTCTCAAACCAATCCGGGGTTCCTACTACCCTAGGTTGGTTAGATTATTTTACAAAGGGCTCGTAGACGGCCCTACCGACGACGTGATTAAGACCACCATAGAGGGTCGGGAGTACATAATCACCCGTCGCCACATACACGAGGTACTCGAGTGTTACCTCGATTTCACCCCAGAGACCACCCTATTCCCACCCTTCGAGGAGGACCCTCGATTTGAGGAGGTCATGACCCGCATGACCAATGGCAAGAAGGGGTCGGGCTCCTCCATCAAGAGGGTTGACCTTCCCCACTACATGTGGATGCTTGATTCAATAATCAAGTGTAACTTATACCCAATGCGCCACGATACGGAGCGCGTGGACAAAGTGCAACAGGCACTTTATGCGGCCTTCTGTGGCCGATGGTTTGATGCTACCATGGTCATCCTAGAAGGGATGAGGTACATCAAAGGAAGCTGATGAAGGGCAACATGCGGCCCAAGGAGAAGATGCCATATGCTCGGCTCATCTCGAGCATGTTGGAGTGTTACTCCAATGATCCCTCCCACAGCATCTCGCCTCACGAGGTGAGGGCTACGGATCGCGTGAAGACGTTTTCGAAGTCTTCATGGACCCGTAGCTACAATTTATTAAAGCGGACCCTACCGGCTCCAGGTCCCGCTCCGGTAGCCGCAGCAGCAGCAGTAGCACCGCCACCACCCCCACCACCTCAGCAGGACCCACCCGTGGGTGGGGCACACCCTATCCCCGCTGAGCCATCCGTGGAGAGGGTTCCCTCTCACACCGCAGCCTCACCGACGCCACCTGCCCACTCCACGCCCGACACCCACCTCATCCTACCACTGCCCAGCATCATCTGGGCCGACCATCGAAGAGGTGTTGGCCCGTATGGAGGCCAACAACGAAAGGATGAACCGGAGGATGGACTTCCTCCTCTTTCACACCCTCCGCCACATCTATCCTACCGACTACCGCCGCTACCTCACCCAGGAGGAGGAGTGGACCGCCGGACGCACAGCCTTCCACAGAGGACCCGTCTTCCATCCCACCACTGCAGACGCGGCTCCTTCCACATCTACCTCCGCTCACGCCGAGACGCCAGCAGCCTGACCAGCCACCCAGCCAGCACAGTCACCACCACCGCAGCCACAGTCAGCTCCAGCAGACACACCAGCTCCCGTAGCACCCGACCAGCCTGACGAGGGGACTGCCTGAGTCGTATAGTTATTTTGTATCAGTCATGATTTTTGTACATGTATATTTTTGGTATGCCAACTTATTGGCGCTTTGTAAAATTTTTTGATATTAATAGAAAATCTAAATTTTTGTGTTAATTGTTTGCTTTCGTCACAAAAAAAAAAAAAAAAAAAATTTGAATTCCATGCTTGTGTTGTGAATACTTAAGTACGTCTGAGTCACCTAGACCACCTCACCTGAGAGTGTGGGGGGGGGGGGGAGAGAGAACCAGCCAGACAAACCTTGGGTTATTTTTGAGGTCGAAAATTCCCAAGGTGGGGAGGATGTAATAGCCCGAAAAATCACGCTAAACTATGACCTCGAGATCTGTGCCCGATCGGTCACAGGTTTGACTAATTAGGAGTTCGATAGTTAGTGTAGGGTGTGATGAGTGAATATGATGTGATGGGTTGTATAGCCTTGTGGTGTGTGTTGAAAATCTAAAGTCACATACACCTACTGAGGTGCATGTGCTCAACACACAAGCTAGGGGGGGAGATAAAAGGGTTTAATAGCCCTAAAATCAAGAGTTTGGTGGTTGAGAGAGAAGTAAAGAAGAGAGAGAGAAGAGTAAAGAGAGTGATTAATACAAGGAGTAAATGCTAGTTGAAGAAGGGAGATTCGAGCAAGAAACGTCGGATTCGGCGCCCAGAGGATCCGCTAGAAGCAAAGCTGGAACCCTAGCCTCCCAACTGCTCGATTTGAAATCAATTTGAGATTTATTCAAGGTAAATTTTTGTGAATAAAATGCATAGATCGTAGAGGCTAAATTGTAGTTGAAAATGGTTTAAATCATAGGATAATGGTTTAGAAAAATAGAGGAAAAAGTGTGGAAAAAGATTGGGAAGAACAGCTCGAAATGGGCTGAATCTGACAATTTCGATTAATCAAAATTGGGTTTCGATTAATCGAAATTGGCCAGGAAGTTGAAAAGTCAGAGGACCCCGACTTCGATTAATCGAATTGGAGTTCGATTAATCGACTTTGGATTTCGATTAATCGATTTGGGTATCGATTAATCGACTGGGAACCTCCAGTGGACCCAAGGGGGGCTGGAGGAAATGATTTGGGAAAATCGACTAATCGAAATGGGATTCGATTAATCGATTTCAATTTTCGATTAATCGATTTGGGATCGATTAATCGATTTTAGGAACTCGATTACTCGAATCGAGAATCGACTTGGCTGAACAGAGAATTTCGATTAATCGAATTAGAATTCGATTAATCAAATGAGAATCTTGATTAATCGATTTGAAAATCGATTAATCGATATTGACTTTCGATTAATCGATTTTTGGAATCGATTAATCGAATCAGATTCGATTAATCGATTTTGGAGTTCGATTAATTGACTAAGATAATTTATGTTGACCTTTGAGTTTGACTTTAAGATTCTTGGAGGGTCTTAGACCTTCTTTATTGCATCCTTTGTGATGTGTTTCACCTGTTATGTGGTACCATAGGTGGTACGTGTGAACTAGTGCACAAGGAGCCACGTGGGACCTTGGTGCAATGATCAAATGAAGACTTGAGGTGGGAACACCTTGAACATGTACTTTATTTTACAAGACCATGTATGTAGTGATATAGAATTCAATTCAAATGTTTTATTGCTTAAGAATTGTGAAAAGTGTGTGTGCGTGTGACATCCATAAGAGTAATTATAATGAGCCATCCCCAGGGGATGAAGAAGTAAAGAGATGAGAGCATCAGGTGTGATGCAAGTGAATGGATACATCCCAGGGATGTATCCAAGATTGAATCATGATTGATAGGGCCTAACTGATATAAGATAGCACACTTATACGGTGAATAACTATATGTAAGGCACCGATATTTTTATTATTTGAGGTTTGATAGGGTACCCCACCGACGTGGCGGGATATCCACGACTGACACGGCAGGATATCCGTGACCGATACGGCGGCGAAACCGTAGGCCAGTGCGGAGGCTTATCCGTACACAGTAAGCACACCCCAGGGGTGTTGAATTGAGATAAGTGAAACCCCGCCACCAATCCCCAGGGGAAAGGGGCTTGGGTACTATATTTGTATTCCCAGGGAATACGTTAAAAGTGTCTATATAGATGACGATGAAGGGTATCTCATCGGGGCTCGATGCTATATTGCTCGGGGATTACTTAAGTTGAAAGTTTAAGTTTTGCTTTAGGCCTTTTCAGCATCATTCATGAGTAAATGAAAACATAAGTAATCAACAGTAATGAAATGCTTTTTAACAGTTTTCATCAATAACTGCATAGACACATCATGCATGGCATATCATGGAATATATGTGAGTAATAATTTATATGTTCAACTGTGTTTGTTCCCTATTGAGCTAGGATGTAGCACACCCTATAGACTATACGTCGCAGGTCCACTACTAGCAGCTGCCGAGGCTTCAGGAGACGCTGACCCCGGTGAGTCGGACCTTGCGGCCGGCGAAGAGTTGGAGCCACCTCCTGAGGACTTCTTCTAGAGGACTCCGTTGTGCCACTTTGAGGGCTTTTTTAGAGAGTTTTGTACGGCTTGGTATGTCAAGCTTTGATTTTGTTTAAACCATGTATATAAGGAGTTGGGATTAGTCTTTTGGGACGAACCATCCGTGATGATTGCTATCATCGATGGTTCGGATCGGTTCTCCATTCATGCAGAGGCATGAGGGTAGAACTGTCTTTTGGGGAGTTGCTTAATATAGATTTAAATTCCGAAATTTTGTTTATTATTCTATTGCATGCTTGATATACCAGTGTTCCGTGCTTAGCTAAGGGGCACGGTCAAGATGATCGTGCTGATGGCACGGGTTTTGGGGTGCCGAAATCCGGGCTGTCACAGATAAAGTGGTAAATTATGTGACTGATCACACTCGAGCTGTGCAAGGATGATGTCGAGCAGTTCCATTGATGAAGGACTAGCCTGTCAAGCTGCAATATTAAAGTACTCGAGCTGTTGCAATGCTGGAGAGCTGTTGCAATGCTAGAGAGCTGTAGCTGGAATGCAACTCCAGTAGTTCATAGTCCAAAGAAGCAGCCACTCGATCAACAAACTGATCCTCACGACCTGTATTACTGCAGCTGCAGCCACTCGAGTTGCACACTTGATGAATTCGAGTAGTTCATTAATGAAACTAGGCCCTCGAGCAGACTAGTAATTGTAAAAGCACCTACTCAAGCAGTTTAGAGGCTTAAAACCCAACCTCTCTAGTGGTTATTTGAACCCCACGAGTTGTTCTATGCTGAAACAATGAAGCTGTTGAGTTGCAGTGCTGAAAAATGCTTCAAATCAACCTCTCGAGATCTTGTCAAGCTGAAATGCCTGAAGCTCAAGAACCTCTCAAGATGCATCATTCTTAAGATCATCTACTTGAGGCACGGGTTCTAGCCATCCATTTCAGACTTCAAGGATATTTTGGGAATTCCATAGCTTCTGGGGCACACATCCCAAAGTGCTGAGTTGTTCCCCACATCCTGAGGCATCACTAGGCTGAAAATAGGCCACGTCAGCACAACATAACTAACTTGATTCTCTCTTTCTTTTGATTGGCTAAAGCTTTTCATGGCTTTATGGATTGTATAAATAGAACAAGTTCTGTCTTGAGAAGGGAGCCAAGATTAGCCTGAGCTCACCTTTAGGTTTTCCATTTTTAGATTAGGGTTTCTTTTCTTTTATTTTCTTCTTTCTCTTTCTTAGCTCAACAACAATGCTAGCTAAATCTTGTAGCAGCTAGGTTTAATTCTATTTTGCAATCAATTTTGTAATAACTCAGTGAGCAGTTTTAAGAGTTTGCAGAGATTGTTGCCTTGAGGGCAGAAAATTGTAAGTCATTTATATTCAATGAAATGCCATTTTTAATATTTCATTTAATCCATATTTTTTTGTGTTCTTCACATAGAGTTGTATGAGTTTTATGCACCTATGGTTGCTTGAGCTTGTAGTCATGCACACATAGTGGCAGCAGTGGCTTTATTGTTCTAGTTTAACCTCTGTGACTGGGTTAACGTCTGAGATACCCTATAACCATTGTAGTAGACAGAATATATCCCTAAGATTGATCTAGATCACAGGGCTGAGCTGGATTCTTCTTCCCTGCACTAGCGCTTGTAGCCAATTGAGGGATTGATGCAAACCCAGCTCCTCTATTTTGCAAAGCCATTTTCAGTGAATAGACCTGAGATCTTGCACAGATTGCAGACTTAAGAGCTTGGTCATTACAAGCCTTTTTGTAGAAATGACCAGCTGATTCTAATGCCCCATTCAATCTATGATTTATTGTGGTTTCACTAGATCTTCATGGACTGCTTACTCCTATGGTTGCATGAGATTGTAGCCTTGCAAGCATTGTGTTTGCAATAGTTTTCCAGTTTCAACTTTGACCCTTGATTGGATGAAGTCCCTCGGATATTCTGTGACCATTTAAGTGGACAGAATATAACCTAAGATCAGTTCAAATCTCTAGGTTAGGCTGGATTCTTCTACCTTGCACTTATGCTTGTAGCCAAGTGAAAGAATGTTGCTGATCTAGTTCTTAATCTGAGTTGCAGTAAAGATTAGCTCATAGTTGTCTACTTCTCCACCTTTTTATTTTATTTTACCACCTCACCATCATCCTTCTTTACCTCCTTTAGCTGTAGTTTTATTCATGTTTTTAGTTTAGTTTAGTTTTATGACACTTAAACACCCTCTCTTTATCTTGCTTCTAGTGTAGGTTTAGAGTTGCCAGATCTGGAGATTGCTATACTCCTTTAGGTTTTTAGATCATCACTCTCCGTGGGACAAACTCTTATCGAAACTTGCTACAACAGTCCTGTAGCTTACAGGCTGTGTTTATGTTTGTGTGTAAGCCCTTTTAGTTTTTCTTCTTTATTTCTGCCATTGTTTTATCATTTTAATAAACACACATAGATTCAATCCAACCTGACCTTTCACCTCTTATGAAACATGACGGTCATAGTGGCGTACGAGGGCACATTATTAGCATGAGTGGCATGAAGGCTCAATTGAAGGAAATGGACATGGGCTTTTCTGAGAGTTATCTTGTTCACTTCATCATGACTTCTCTTCCTGTACAATTTGGCTCGTTCAAGATTAATTATAATACGCAAAAAGAGAAATGAAAAATGAACGAGCTAATTGCTCACTGTGTCCAAGAAGAAAGGCTTAGGGCTGAAAAACCTGAAAGTGTTTATTACGCCGCTCTTTGACCATCGAAAGAAAATTTTAAGAGAAAGAACGGATAAAGGACATATAAAGGAAAGAACGTAAAAACTTTTCCACCGGAAAGAACGTAAAAGCTTCTCCACCGGGAACCAAACAAGGAGAAGCTAGCGGATCTACTTATGATATTATATAAAGGAGAGAACATAAAAGCTTCTCTACCGAGAACCGAACAAAGAGAAACTAGCGGATCTATTTCTGATATCAAGTGTCACTTCTATAAGAAGAAGGGACACATCAAGAAGGATTGTCAAAAATACAGAGATTAACTAGTTAAGAAAGGTAATGACCTAGTCTTTATGTTTTGAATCATTTTATATTGATGCTCCATGCAATACTTAGTAGATAGATTTTGGAGTAACTATTCACATAAGTAATTCAATGCAGAGATTTCAATCCAGCAAGAAACTAAGTAAAGGTGAACAAACTGTCAAACTCGAAAACAGAGTAGAAGCAAGCATGGAGACCATTGGAATTCTTAATCTTATTTTAGATAATGGTTTCATTTTAGATTTAGTTGATACTATTTACGTTCCAAATATTACTAAAAATCTTATATATGTTTCTAAATTGGATTTATTACGTTTTGAATTTAAATTTGGACATAATATTTTTACTTTATTATTTGATTATGATATTATAGGTAATGGCTCACTAGTGGGCAATCTTTATAAGTTGAATTTTGATTCATTTTATTCCCAATCTTTAGTTTCTATGCATGCGGATGATAAGGTTAGTAAGAAACAAAAACGAGCAATCGACAACTACTCTATTTTATAGCATAAATGTTTACACTATATATCTACAGATAGAATGGAGGTTAATTAAAGATGATATAATCGATAAGCTCGATTTCTTTGGTTTCAATACTTGTGAAAATTACGTTAAAGGAAAATTCACGAAGATTAATAAGAAATGAGCTATTAGGAGCACAAGTTCGCTAGAAATAGTTCGCACTGATATTTGTGGACCGTTTTCAACTCTTGTTATTGGTGGCTGAAAGTATTTTATTACCTTCACTGATGATTATTATCGTTTCAGTTATAAATTTCTTATCCGTGAGAAATCTGAAGCCTTGGATACGTTTAAGATTTATAAAGCCGAAATTGAGTTACAACTCAATTCGATGATTAAATTGTGAGATCTGATAGAGATGGAGAGTACTATGGTAGATACTCCGAAACAGGTCGCAATCCAGGACTATTTAAAGGATTCACTTATAAGGAGAGAATAGATTGTAAAAAGACATTTTCCTCTATCTCTTGAAAAGAATATTTAAGGATAGTCATGACATTGTTAACTCATTTTGGCTTTGAATTGTATCAAATGAATATAAAAATTATTTTTCTGAATGGTGACTTGCATGAGATGTCTTTATTACACAACCTGAAGATTTTTAAGTTGAAAGGGAGAACCATTTAGTTTATAGATTCAAAAGGTCTATATATGATTTAAAACAGACATCTCGCCAATGATACTTAAAATTTTACGCAGTCATTTCAAACTTTATTTTTTAAAAAAATATATTATGGATCAATGTATGTATCTGAAAATTAGTGGGAGTAAGTTTATCATCCATGTTTTATATGTTGATATATTACTTGTGAATAGTACTTTGAGCATGTTATATGAGACAAAGAACTTTTTATCAAAGAATTTTGATATAAAAGATCTTGGTGAAATTTTTTACGTGATATGAATTGAGATTCA
Organism: Chloranthus sessilifolius; assembly: GCA_021018995.1. Classification (NCBI taxonomy): domain Eukaryota; kingdom Viridiplantae; phylum Streptophyta; class Magnoliopsida; order Chloranthales; family Chloranthaceae; genus Chloranthus; species Chloranthus sessilifolius. The sequence goes on along the minus strand of CM037593.1, from coordinate 53,875,961 downwards.
TCGAGATATAGCCCGTGCCATATTGTGATTGTCTCAAGGAATTTATATTGATGAAGTTCTTGTCCAAACACAGCGCATATAGTTGATATGTTTGGTAGGTATCAATGTAATTCTGATTTGAATAATTGAAAAGCAGGCAAGAAGGTTTTTCGCTATTTACAAGGGACAAAAACACACATGCCTATGTACAAAAGGTCGAATAACCTTGAAATCATTAATTATTCAGATGCCTACTATGTTGGGTGTCAAGACACTCATAAGTCCACATCGGATTATATTTTCATGCTTACAGGTGGACCTATATCTTGGAAGAGCGTTAAGGGAACGCTGACTATTTCGTCTACTATAGAAGCAGAGTTTATTGCATATTTTGAGGCAACATGTGAGGCACTATGATTGAAAATTTTTATCTCAGGGCTTCAAATTGTTGATAATATTTCAAGACTACTGAGAATCTTATGTGACAATTTCATTGTGATAGTTGTCTCCAATAACAAAATTAGTGAAAGTTCCAAATATATTGATATCAAATATTTTATTGTAAGGGAGAAAATTCAAAATCAATTATATCTGTTGAAAGGATCAGTACGATACTCATGTTGGTTAACCATTTCACTAAAAGCTTATCTCCCAAACTCTTTTCGGAGCACATTGCGTGCATAGGATTAAAGGATAGTTTTAATAACCTTTGAGCGTTAATGTATAAGAGTAAATATATTTGTTTAATTGATTCGAAAATAAATATTATTTTGTTTTTCTATTTTTATGTAAATAAAATTTTGAAAAATATAGAGTGAATAGATGACAACAAAGTAAGACCAATAATAAATTGAATTTACATGTAAACATCATTCAGTTTGTAAACTTGCAATCTATTTGAAATCATGCTAGTTGAAATCCATGTCGGTAATGAATTCTAATACAGTAACTAAATATCCCCCACTAACTACAATTGAAAATTGTTGGGTGCATTGAATTAGATGACGAAGATCAAAAAATGAACATGATCATGCATCAAACTTGGTTCTCAAATAACTTTTCAGGATATGTGCCCCATAGAAATAAAAACTGATCATCTAATGGTACGCTCATGATCTCAAGAAAACTTTTGTAAAGATTGGAACGAAAAATTATCTCCATCATCTAATTAAAAGCAATGAATGATTTTCACCTGTGATTAGTGAGGGATATTTAATTCGTATTGTTGGGGGCTTAGTAGCATTCCCGTAAACAATTTACCCTTAACACCTCCCCTTGTAAAAATAAAGGTATAGCATTAGCTGTCGTCATGAGCTAGTCTACAATGGGTGTCCACCCATCATAATGAGTCGACATTGCAGTCCACATGTCCCCGTGACCGAGTGACTTGCATGGACTTGCAATGCATGGAAATCCGTGTAAGCCACTCAATCAAAGGGTCATATGGATTGCAATGTCCACTCATGATGACCGGACGCCCATTGTAGACTAACTCCTGTCGTGAGACAAGAATCAGCAGACAGACCGAGTGCATCTAACACCACTCATATTAAAAAGCAGCAGAGCAAACTACAATAGATTGATAAATGGACCCCAACTTACAAATGAACTCTCACTCAAGGGGTTTTTTTTATTCTTTTTAATACAAAGGACACTCATATATGAAATAAGCTAAAGGGGTCAGCGGCATTGAAACTCCTACAGAGCCGATTCTAAACTTCTGTGAAGTCTAAAGCCTGGGATCTGCCATTCACCATCTGAGCTTCGCTGGGAAGTACTGTCATAGATTTATAAAAAACACATCAACTTCTTAATAGATGATTTTATGTTTGCAAGTTTTGAACCGACCGAACTGCCCCAAAACCGAAACCAATTCCCAATTGGTTCAGTTCAGTTTTGGGTAGCCGAAATCGAAAACCGGTTGGGTAGGTTTAGAAACCAACACAAAAATTGGAAAAAAAAAAAAAAAAAAACCCAAATCGAACTTAGCCAAAGCGATTTGTTTCAGTTCAGGCTGAACAGAACCAAAAACCAAAATTTTCAGTTTCGGTTCGGCTCAGTTCGTTTTGATTAATAGATTCTGCATACGTAGATTATTGTAACAATCATCCACTCTAACTAGTGGTGCCTACAATCAGCAAGATTTTTGGGTAATCGAGCCAACTGTTTAGGACGATTGTTGGACCATCCCTATGGTACAAGTGGCAAACATTATCAATCAACCAATTAAAAAAATTCTACCGATCACACGAATCCTGCCATCCTATCAGTGCACTTTGTAAGCTAAATGCGGACGCTAGGTATATTGATAGGATGATCAGGAACGTTGGATCAGTGTAATTTTAGGATGTGGCTTGCCGTTAGTATTCTGATTTCATAGTACAACACTAAAACAGAGGTGCAGATGCTTACCTTTTCAACAAGTGATAGATAGTAAGGCTTGACTTCTTCCTGGTTGATCCTAACCTTGCTCTTGCTGTAAAGATCATATTTGCTGTTCAACAACATCAAATGGATTTACGAGATTTTAAGACAATTCCCACACTAATGAAAATATAATTAGAACTAACAATTGTGATTGGTGCAATTTTAAGAAGCGTGATGGACCAATTAATAATTGATCCAAGGGTATTAGGGCAAGGTTTAAAATCTCAGATCCAATGCTCATTTTTCCCTCATAACAGCTCCCCGCCAACACAAATGGGGAGGGGAGCTGGTTTACCAAATGCTCTATGTCCTAAGCGCAGAGTGGAGCCCAACAGTCGCTCTTAGAGCAACTCCAATGGTGTATCCCATTTTTTTGCTTATGTGGCAAATTTTGAATACAAAAAATATGGGATATGATGTACCCCAACCATCTATACCAAATTTGGGATAAGTATCTTATTTTTTGCCGTTGGTGGATATATCATTTACAAAAAGTAACTAAAAGCAATAAAATATACTATTTTTAAAATATAGGATACCAAGTTGGTATCCAAGATTTACGTAAGATTAGGGATGTCCATTGAAACGCACAATACTCCACATCTATCCCAAATTAAAGCCGTTGTAGTGCCTCGTTAGATATAGAATATGCCATCGGGGAGATGCTCTTGGACCCTAAGAGCTAAGCCAAACACACCCTATGAGATCAATCAACAACTTAAGAAGAGTAGTACTTGAACACATGGAGCCACTTCAACATCTCCTTGTCCTCGTCATTCATGAGATAAGTATAAGCCCCAGAGCGATGCATAGCTGGAGAAAAAAAATTATGATAATTTGGAAGATCAGAAGCAGCAAAATCTGATGTGTCAGTAAAAAGTGTCACACCGTAAAATGAATGGAATCTGATGATGAAAAGCGCAGCTGGCGGGAGCGTCGACTTGTTCTCCTTTGCCACCTGTCACATGAATGCCCCGTCAACAAAATGAAGTAAATGTATGAAACTGATGTAGCATAGGTCACACGGCATACCAAGTACATGTACTCGTCATGGCCCCATGACATGGTAACATTGTCAAGGCCGCAGTTCTCGGTGTATATACCAAGCTTCGTACTAAAAATTGAGTCCTTGAAATCTGGGTTTTCTGTGAAATGCTGCAGTGACAAAAAGAAAATGGTTACGAGTTCCACGGTCGGTTTCTCTATAGTTAACAGTAACAATATTATCAAAATAAATTGGAAGTAAACACCGTGGCGACCTTCAGACTACAGATGTACCTTGTGATGTACAATGGATTCGTTAAATGCACAACCAAGAGGGAATGTATCACCTGAAATGGAAAAATAAAATAAAAACCAAAATTTGGATTACAATCTGCGAGAAATACATCAAACCCCATAGATTCTGGCAAACAGAGAACTCACCGACAACGCACCACTGGGGCTCCCCACCGAAGGACAGGTGCAAAAGTACTTTGCCTAAATCTGCAAGAAATATAGAATATTTTCATATTACACACCACAGTTACGGTTATGGGCTTCAATAAACAAGACCTTTAATGTCAGCCTTTTAGGCCATCTGCTACCAACTATGGCACCCATTTTTACGAATCCAATTTGCTCAATTGATATCATAGGGCCCGAAATCAGCCCAAGAAGCGTGACCATAAGATGAACCATACCTTTTGAAGTTTAGTCTCACATAGGGTAAATTATAGCCTTGTCTCTCCCCTTATAATATCATGAGCCCCTCCACTCATTACCAATTGGTTGAGTTGGATGCACAGATTTATCAATACTATCCAAACCGAACAATTTAATACGTACTAGATTAGATATGGATGTTTTCATTCTTTTGACAGTCATCTCCGAGCAACTTAATATGTACTAAGATATGACGTTTCGAAGGTAATAACTATTAGGCTGACATCAGTTCATATCGGTGAGGTGTTCTACTTGGGAAAAAGTTTATCAGTGACGTTTTATCTGTTGATGCATGTGACGCCCATAGTACTGCATAAAATGAGCAAATGATTATAAAATCACATTTTCAGGTGATTGACCAGGATTAACTTCACTTACACAGATTAGACATAGGTGGGGTATTTTATAACAAAATCACTGACATAATTAATATTCACAATGAAAAAATATATAAAACTATGAAAATCAATTATCATATAAGGATAACACCTAAAGATGAACACTTGGAATTTAGGATATTCATAAACAAATAAGCAAACAAACTGAAGTTACCATGGATAAGCGCAGTAAGATGAAGCCAATCTTCATTGGGATAATCCCTTCGAATGGCTTCAGCAGTTTGGAGGAGGTGTTCAATTTGGGGCTCATCGAGGTCGGGGTCACTTTCGTCAACAAACTCATTAAGCAATTCACAACATTCCCATATACTCATAACTGCCTTCCCTAACTTTCCATATTCCTCTTTCTTCTTCTTTGCCTGATCATAATAAACTTGTGTCTGGTTAGCATATTAGGCTATCTGGTTGGCTAATCAAGTTTCAGTCAAAATGTTGCCTTTGACAGATTTCAGGGGACCAAAAATCTGTGACACCCAACTTTGACAAAATTTGGTGACTAACGGGTGCTTCATAAGCTTGATAACCTTATGATGCAACACACAAGGTTGGGTGTGACAATGGGCCTAACTAAAGAAGCCAAGATTAATGGGGATCACCCACATCGTAAACCACTGATGGAATAAGATCATTTATACACCATTTTGGTGTTTAAATGACGGTAAGGAGAGTCAGGTCCATTTATTAATGGGTGAGGTTTAAGTCAAAATACGAGATATAATCTCAAGTTGGATCCCTTCAAAAGCCAACCCAAGACATTTATCATCAGATCAGGTCAAATCCAGGACCATAATTAACATTGAATCAATTTCCAATCAACTTTGTTGGGACCTTATCCAAACAAAGTTTGATACAAGATTGGGTCCCACATCAACCTAATCTAATCGCATCCATATTGGGGTGGGCTGCTGTGATGCGATATTTTAATAGGCCACAAATGGTTAATATATTTTGGGGCTTTTGGTACAATAGCTAAAACAGCAGAATCCTAGGTAGAGCTCGATCCAGCAGAATGGAAATGCCTGCTATTTGCTAGGCCATAAGTTTGGAGATGAATAAATTAAAATGCTACTTACCTGCCAGCGAGTTTGACAGCTATAATAATAAAATATAAAGAGAATCGGGGAAATGTGTCTAGTGGGCTGCACTAGGGACGCCAGATCATATGCCACGGGGACATTATAAACACAACACCCATTTTGGATTGATCAACATGGGGCATGTGATGTAAATTTTATTTTATTTTATGTTGCACTTTTTAAATTCTTTTATATCTGTTTAATGGGTTAAAAGATAAGTTAAATCTCTTCCCAGAAGGTCACATGTTAATTCTACATGACACACTTCCCTAAAAGTGAAGGTCAACTCTTTCGCCCATGATGTAGGTCACTTTTGAAGATCTGTCCCAAGAAGAGAAATCAACATCTCACCGTCTCATAAGAGAGATGCATCACAAAAAACTTCACAAAGCAAACGGCTACCATCCAATGCTCTTAAAGAGTTAGTCCACTCATTATAATTGACATTGCAGTCGACATAGCACCGTGATTGAGTTGACTTGTACGTAATTTCAATGCATAAAAATCCGTGCAAGTCCACAGGACATGTGGACATGGATGTCCACTCATGATGATTTGTAGAGTAACTCATACTCTCAATCACAGTGCCCATCCAATGGCCTACATGAACCACGTGGTCGCAAAATGATACCGACAGTAACACCTTCAGTTTCAATAGTGAACGGGTCAGTTACCTCATACCTACTCTATTTGTGGTTCCAATGTAAACATAGCTCATCGGAATTTGTATAACTTATAAAATGCATATACAGTTATCATCTGAATGAAGGACCTTGATTTCCGTGATTGGATATTATTTTATTATTTTAGTTTATATTGGTATGACAGATGAGGTTTAATCAGGCAGTTATTCCACAGTGGATAAGATAAGAATCTAACAAATATGGGATTTAATTTGGGATATTAGATCATGTTTAAGTTAAGATGCGCCGAGAGCTCAGGTCACATATAACAAATTAGATGTTCTGTGGGGTTTCAAACTTGAAAGGGGCTGCTTACGAATTCGTAGGTCTGATGAATATGGTTTATCCTGTAAAACTCCTCCACGCTCGATCTCCTCTCGCTCTCCTTCTCGTAGTCCCTACAAATCAATGACCACATAAATGAGCCTGCACCTAACTTTTTACCATAAAAACAAAGATAACCACAATATCGAATCAGCTTACAAGTATCAGTTGTAAAACCCATATGTCACAGAAGGATATGTGAAATTTAGAGATCTAACGGAAACCAAAAATTTAAAAATAAAAAAGAAAACCTGAAGGAATGACCAAAGGCATTGATATCAGGAACAACAAAGCCTCCATCGAGATCTAAAGCTCCGTTCATTTCCTCTTGCCTTATTATAATCTGATCATTGGATTCGTTGTTGTTGTCTGAGAGAACGGGCTCTGCAGAAAAATAATAATAATAATGATAATTAAATTCATTTATAAAAATACCTAAAGAACAAAAATGAACTTGTATTATACATAAACAATATACCTGGCAGTCACGATATTTATCAAGAAAAAAAAAAACAGTATACCTGGGACGATGACCGTCATGGCGACTATTGAGAGAGAGAGAGAGAGAGAGCGCGCCCGAGCCGTGAAGGAGAGAAAGTGGGGGTGGAGCACCAAGTTACGTGGAAAGCCTTTTTATAGGGAGATCTTGAAGGCCCTACCGTGAGAAAAACCTAGTTTTTGCCAAAATTTACGAGTAAGACCAAAATGTCTATCACCTGTGAAATTACTCTAATAGCCTTGGTCTCCATCACCTTTGGATATCCATCTTATAGTGGGTGCACAAAGAGAAAAAACCTCACTACTTGGAATTAAATACACGTGGAAAACATTACAAGCTCGCCCCAACCAGTTTTCTCCATCACATTAAATTAAAATATTAAATAAATTTATGCTTCATAAGAGTAATCAAACTATTTTATCAAAACACCTTTGTCGCTCTTTAAATAACGTCTGGCATGATACCCTGGGCAAAGAGCCAAAATTTGTTTCCGTGTCGAGTGTCAGGCCTCCAAAGTTGCATATGGACCTTTTTAAATAATAAAAAAAAAAATTAAACAAAACAAAAATACATGTCTAGGCTCAAATTGATAGGGGCTCGTATCGGCTGATACCGATATTGATATAAAGTTGGAGGATTGATATATATCGGTGTCCATATGTATCGGTTTACTAAAAAATCGATACGTATAAGTCTTGACCGAGCTTTTATTCTTTGGTCGTAGGTTTTAAACTCTACATTTGCTTCCTCCCTTATTTTAAAATAAAGTGAGGATTGTTAGGTGAGATTTATTTGTCCCTCAATGCAGGCGTTTTGTTGTGAAATTTATTCCCTAAGTACTGCTCCGGAACTATCACACTCTCTACAAATTGTCTATATTGTATGACATTATGAAAAATAAAATTATATATATATATATATATATATATATATATATATATATATATATATATATATATATATATATATAATGTGATTTGTAATGGGGGCTACTACTAACAAAGGAAATTCTCAATATGCCCACTAAGCACTATTGAAAAGTTGGCTACTTTGAATCAGATAATGGGCATCATTTTTCTTTCCGATCTTTAACACAATGAATCTTGAGATCATAAACGTACCACTAAACAATCAGATTTTGAATCCATGTGACAACATCTTAAAAAATGAATATGATCATGACATATATTAAATAGTAGAATCAAAATCATGACATATAATGGTGATCTCCATTGAATGATTTAAAGCTATTAATGATTTTTATTTGTGATTAATGAAAATATTTAATATTTCGGGGTTAATAGCAGCTCCCTTTATTATTTATGTGGTGATGATAACGCATGCCATATCATGCCATATGTATATTTATATACTGACGATACTGTTGCAAAGGGTTTTAGTGAGGTAAAACTGGTTGAATTCTAAGTTTACAACTTGACACCCTTCAACAAGTAGAACCTGACGAAAACTCTTGTAGAGAATGAAAATGCTTAGCGAACCGGTCCACATTTAGAATTCAACCCTAGTTGCCCTTTTCATTTTAACTTGAGCTTTTGTATAATATGGAAAGGTCGACCAACCATGGGAGAAAGGCTTTATAATCTGGAATCGTTGGTCGCCAGGCTCAGTGATCTTCCAAGTGAATGAATTCGCCGAATCAAATCCACCCGCCTCCTTTTTGCATGTTGGTGTCAAGATTGAAACTTAAAGTCTATATATGTTTTCTAACTATAAATTATTTGAGCAAAGCTAGTCTGGCCTTAAGGACCATGCAACTTACATAGTCCCATTATATTTACTGTCACGTGACGCCTAACCACAAGGTCGGCTGCCACACCATGGTGCAGCTGATCATAACAATTGAAAAATAATAATAATTAAAATAAATAAAATTAAAGGGTCAAGGGTGTTAATTATACGATAAATGAAACCGTTCCACACACTTTATGATCGACCATGTAGCTTTATGTTGTTTATTAAAAAAAAACAAATTAATGATTTTTGATAATTGGGATTCTCCTTCAGCATCTTATGATCGGGTGCCAAATGACAATAAATTGACATGGAATTAGGCAGGTTGACCTGGTCCTTAGGACCAAACGTCCATTACTCTAACTCATTAATCTCTATTATCAAAAAAATTAAGGTTATTATAATGGGTACCCATTTTTGCAACCATAGATTATTGGGGCACAAGTGTTAGTTCTTCTGCCCACACCGATGACTGCTTTGAATAAGATGATAGAGGTTGTTTATCACCCCAATCTTTTACACCTTTGATCTTAAGATCATGACTCACATAGGAGACGATTAGATGTTGATCATAGGTGGCACACATATCCAAAGTGACCGTGATAATGGTGGTGCACTGTGATCAAAGATGCGTACCAAATAGAATTAAGATATGATTGTATGATATGTTGATCATGATCTCAAGATTTAATGTGTGCAAAATTAAAACAAAAAACTATATCTAACACCTTATTCAAGGCAGTCAACTGTGTTAGCGGTAGAACCATCAATTATATCTTAAGAATCTTTGGTTACAAAATTACTTAGTATGTTCAGTTAAACCTCGGCTAAGTATTTTCAGTTAAAACTCATTCTATCCTAATCTCATGATTTAAATCTTCCTAAAATACAGTTTTCTTTCTTTGAGAGTCCGGAACCAAGTGCAAGTAGCCCCAAATACAATAGATTTAATTAATGCAGGTCAATGTAATCAGCTGCGTCGTGGCATGTCAGCCGCTTATATTTTGTGAAAAAGCATGAAATAATTTCGTCTTTAAATGTGAGTGGTATTGTTGTAATTTTGGATTAGTCAGGGTCATTTTATAAATGTCAAAGCGTTGAAAGAGAAGAGATTGTCAATATTATCCAATATTTATTAGGAGATAAAAATTACACGTCATCATATTGTTGTTTTCCTGAAATGAGTCTGACAAATCTGGCGTGGCGATTTGAGAGAAATAAATAGGAAAATTTCCTAAATGGACCCTGCTAGGTTTAGGTTCACCTTTTCCGGGAAATACACTATATTTTCGCCTTTTACCTGACTCTAGCTCTAATTCGAGCCGATTTCAGTTGACACAAAAACACTTTTTTTCGCTCTATATAATTTAAAGTTTTAAATATTTACACTTTTTTATATTTATATGATGTGAAATAAAATTTATGCCGTCTAATTTAAAGGCCACAATATAAAATTATTGGTGCTAAAGATTGACACAAAAAAAAAGTCCTATCGCCTCTTAAAAAATTAAAAATAATTTAAACAATTATCATTGACTGTTTAAAAAAAAAAACAGTCAATAGCAACTGTCTAAATAATCAATAGTGATTGTTTAAATAGTCGGTATCGACGATTTAAAGAGTCGTCATCGCTTTTTTAAACAGGTGGTACCGACTATTTAAAGGATTGGCATCGACTATTTAAATTTTTTTTTTTTTTTTTTTAAATAATATTATCTTTTTTTTGTGTCTAATTTTAATATCATCGATTTTATATTGTGACCTTCAAATCAAATGGTATAGATCTCATTTCATATCGCGTAAATATAAAAAAAATGTAAATATTTAAAATTTAAAACTATATAAAACGAAAAAAAAGTGCTGGAATTGGCGTCGATTTGATTAAAGGTAAAAGTATAGGGTATCTCACCAAAAAGGTGTATCTTCGATCCATTAAATTTGGCAAATTAAAAAGGTGTTATCGCTCAGATTAGGCGCAATATCTAATCTTCTCAGTCTACGGTCGACACGTATCTGCGCCACCGGTTACTTCCGGTTCCACTCACTGAATCTGAGCTGGCACACGCATCCAAAATATCTTTTTGGTAACGATAAATTAGTATAAGACTTTAGATCATGTGCATTTTGGCAGAGCACCAGCTGTGGTATGAGCAATCGGGCTTGGTACACTTTAGCGCGCCTGCTTCATCAATTTTGGAGATGTACAAGTGGCAGAGGATGATGTAGATGTAGATAGGGAAGAGGCTAAAATTCGTGTTTTTCAGAAGATTTCAACCATCAATTGAGCAATCGATCGTTGGCCGTCCATTTGAAGACTCTTGATTAGCCCACTTTTAATATAAACTATGTTTAGATGTTGATGAAAATTGTGCTAAACTATTGGCATCTATTTCATATCCTTCAAAATTGATGGCCAAATATTATTGCATAAAAGTTGGTATTAACTTGGACGACCCCATGGTCGTGACGAGTCACAATTTGAGGAAGCAAGCGCCGTCTATAATCTGTCTTAAGCTTAGCCAAATTATATTGCCCCGCATGGCCACCAACTCACAATTAGCATAGTTTAGACCTAGTTTGATAGAAAATTTAATTAAATTAGATCAAGATTTTTTTATTTATATTTTATATTGTCATTGTGCATTTGAAACTTTGGATGTGCGTTACATAGTATAGAGTTTATAATAGGGAAATTTGCACTTTCGGCCCTATATGTTTGCGTATTTGCAGAAACGGCCCTATAGTTTCAATCCTTGCATAAATGACCAGCTCCAAGCCTAACCGGTGCACGTCAGATATCTATATATATGCTTCTCTATGCAAGCATTGAATCTAGAATTTTTGTACCATCTTTTAACAATTTTTATCTCTCTTGGAAAGCGATTTCGAGATTCCACTAAAGGTCGTATAACATAGAGAATACAACAGGCTAGGTAAGATATCGAGTACAATATCTTTTAAGTTATTGTTTTCCCAATTTCTCGCAACATTGTAGGAAGTCCATGATATTTTAAGATATCGTCCGATAACTTAAGATATCGACCGATATCTTAAGATATCGACCGATATCTTAAGTTATCGGTCGATATCTTAAGTTATCGGACGATATCTTAAGATATCGGTCGATAACTTAAGATATCGACCGATAACTTAAGATATCGGTCGATATCTTAAGATATCGGTCGATATCTTAAAAGGTTTTTTTTTTGTTTTTGGATTATGGTTTACGTTAAAAGTCCATCCATCGGCTATATATCTTAGGATATCGAGCGATAACCTATGATTGACAAAAACTCTAAAGTTTTCATTCCTTTAATTTTTTAATAATATTTTTAAACAATTGTAGCGCTAAGTCAAGTATAACTCTTTATAAACAACTAATTTTAATTTTAATTTTGTAAATATTGTAGGTTGAAATGGATGTTCCCCTTCTTTGCCATTTTGATTTCGTACGCGTGAGAGATAATACTTACAACGGAGGACATCGGAGGATTGTCACTGTCACGGAGAATATATCATTTGCTGAGTTTATAGAGAAAATGTACAAAGTCAGTCGGACACGACTGGAAGAACATTCTATTACATTTACTGTTTCATTACGCATAGGGAATGAGCTTGTATTTGCCGAATTGTCTGACTCTGATGATCTTACAAACTTATTTAGAGCATATCGTATCGGTGATGGTGTTATAAATATTTATATCGAAAAATCATTAGTCACTACTGTAGCAGAAATTTTGCCGTCTTTAGAAACATTTCAACCGTTTAAGGAAACAAACGAAGATGATCATGGTGTTGGAGCGAACATTTGATTGGAAATCAAGGAATACGGTATGAAGAGGAGAACATTGTTGCAGATAATAGCCAAGCGATGATAGAAATATAAATATAGGATTCCGCCCTACATAAACTTCGAGCAACCCTATTAGGACATTGGAGTGAGTGAAGGCGATGAAGATCAAGGATATTCTCATCAAATGAATCCGATGCATGATACATTTCGATTCAACTTCGATTCGGTAAATCGGTGGGAAGCGTTTTAGTCGGCCTTAGTCCATATCAATGGCCTTGAACAAATAGCTTGAATAGCGATAATCGAGCCTTCAACGAGCGACCTCTCATACATCAAACATTCTCGCTAACATCAATCCAAACAACTGCACATCAACCAAGCGTACATCGACGGGCTCAATCCCAATCACGTAATAACCATCCAGTCGATGACGGTGATAGTGATCCTGAAAATAATGAAGCCCCGCCTCCCACTTCGCGTGTTTATACTAATAGGGGAATTGATCAACCTACGGTGGATGAAGACTATCGACAATGACTCGGAAGTACATGGATTCAGCGATGAGGAACCGTATGAAGGGGAAGCGATTACCATTGGTCGAGGCGTTTAGAAATAAGAAATCATTTCAAAAGTTCTTAAAGAATTTGCGATGACAAATAATTTTCGATTAAACCAATAAAAACCTCCTCTTGAGTAAATCTGCGAGGTGTGTTGAAGTAGGATGTGCTTGGCGAATACATGCATCGAAATTAGTAGGCGTAGACACGTTTGCTGTGAAAACTTTCCACCCGGAACACACGTGCGGAATGCCAGCTTTTGGAAGCGGACATCGCCAATGTACGACATCGTGGATAGCTTCATTCGTTAGAGATAAACTATTAAAGGGTTTTGACGAGACTCCTGCTTCAATAATTTTTTATATTGAAAAAAAATACGGTATAACAGTAGGTTACTGGAAAGCATGGAGAGGAAAAGAAATGGCGTTGAATGACATCCGAGGTAGCTGGAAGGAGCAATTTAAGATGTTACCGTCATATGTTGCCGAATTACAGCGGGTCGATCCAGACATACAGACCGAATTGTGTCTCGAGCCTGATAATGCATTTCAGAGATTCTTCGTGGCATTCGGACCTTGCATTCGAAGCTTTCGTAATACTTTACGAAGAATAATTGCGGTAGATGGAACGCATTTGCGTGGACGATATAAGGGAGTGTTGTTAATAGCTACGGGAATAGACGGGAATAGACATTTAGTTCCTATATTGCGTTTGTACCGAAGAAAATGAAGACCATTGGACATGGTTTCTTGATCTATTAGGGAGGCGTGTAATCGGTGAATTTGAAGAACAATTTGTTTTGATATCGCATGCATGAAAGGTTTGATGGAAGCAGTAGAAAAAGTTTTTCCTAATGCCTTTCACAGCTACTGTATGCGACACCTGGCTCTAAATCTGTTTGATAAATATAAGGATACAATCTCTAGACCGCTTTTTGGGTTCTTTGCCGTGCATTTTCGAGTAAAATTTAAAAGAATTATGCGAAAAATAGAAACGGCGTCCATGAATGTACAAAATGGATTAAAGAAATTGGTGATCATTTCGGGCACGCTTATTTCAAGGAGGCGTTATGATATGTTGACAACTAATATAGAAAGCATAAATAGTGTGTTGAAAATAGTCAGGGAGGAACCGATTGTGAGTATGTTAGAAACTATTCGCACAAAAGTAGTCGAATTTTATCTTCATCAACAGGAGGAAGGAAATAAGATGACACATGTGTTAACACCGATGACAGAAAAACACATTAAAAGAAATTCAGGATGGGCCCGTCGAAAAACGTCATACCATTTGGTCGTGATATATTTCAAGTTAAGCGTGGTGATTACACTCACGCGATTGTCGATCTAGAATCGCGAACATGTACATGCGACGTTGGGCTATTCTTGGATTACCATGTTCATGCGATTGCCGCATTATCGCTACCAAACAGAGAAAGAGAGCTCCCCCTATTTTGTGAACACTGGTTTACCAGTGACTTATTTAGGAAAACTTATAAAGAACACTTTGTCCGGACCGTTGACAAGCGCCAATGGACTTCGCAAATAAAAGACACTCAAGTTTTGCCACCCCACAAAATACGCTAAGCGTCAGTCCAAGAAAAGGAGAACAAGATCTAAAGGGAAGTTCGCCCACTACAATGTAAAAATTGTAACAAGTACGGTCATAATCGTCGCTCGTGTAAATTTGTTAATATTTGAAATTAACTTATATTACATCAAAGGTTGAGATTGAAAACAGATTTAGATTAGATTAGACCTAGTGGCAATCGAGCTTCCAATGATTTCATTATAGAAGAGTATTTTTTTTTTCTCTTTTTCTTTCCTTCAATATAAACAGATTAAACCTCAATAAAAGAGCGATTAACATCTACAAATTAATTAATATATTTTTTTGGAATTGTGACTAAAATATATTGTTGTGCTTCTTAATAAATCATTCATTCATTCAAACAGGATTTGAAGTTTCCAAATTCGCCCCTAATTTACTAATGATTGGCATAAAGCCAAACCAAAGATATCAGGCTTCACAATTCAGAAAGGTATATCTTAAATCATCGTCCGATATCTTAAATCATCGGCCGATATCTTAAATCATCGGGCGATGATTTAAATTATCGGCCGATGTTTTAAAATATCGTCCGATGTTTTAAAATTTCGTCCGATTTTTTAAAATATCGGCCGATAGCTTAAATCATCAGCCGATGATTTAAATCATCGCCCGATGATTTAAGATATCGACCGATGATTTAAGATATCGGACGATGATTTAAGATATCGGCCGATAATTTAAATCATCGGCCGATAATTTAAATCATCGCCCGATGATTTAAGATATCGGCCGATGATTTAAGACATCGGCCGATAATTTAAGATATCGGACGATGATTTAAATTATCGGCCGATGATATAAGTCATCGGCCTATTGGAATTGCTTCAAGAGAGGAAGCCTCCATTGATACATCATGCAAGGTGATACAAATAAGATAAATAATTGATAACAACGATAATGAAAATTATACAAGTTAATAAAAATTAATAAAATTAAATAATTTACAATTTCATCAAAAAATATCTTTACAAAACACTAAAATTTTTTACAGATATTAAATCTTCTTCCCAAACGTGCACATTCGATGTCCGATTTCGGCTCTAAATTGTTGCATATGTTTATCGTCGAAATCAATAGGTCATTGTTGGGAGAAGTATTCTATATACTTCACAATGTATGCACCGGAATCCCAACCGTTCTTTTGGATCGGGAGAACGACGCTGTTGGACGCCGATACCTTCCACTGTTGATCGAAAGCTGACGTCAAACCGATAGTGTAAAGAAGGCGCCGGAGATGATTCAATAGACATCCTTTATGCGTTTCAACCCTTCTTGCGCACTCTCGTCTGCTTGGATCAATTAGCTTAATTTCTCGATCAACTAATGAAATTATAGCCAATGCCCAATGGCTATGTTTTGGCTATGCATCGGAAGATAAATCTACACATAAACGGAACCAAATTTTAAATAATAAATTTTATTTAAAAGTCCGTTAACGTTAAATAAAGCGGTTTAGTATTCAAAACGTCGCTCCACGATGATCGCGTGAATTCGGATATTATTTGTCAATAGTGGTTCCATCGGCTTTGAATTGTTACGAACATTCCATTCGTCACAATAGGCCTGCCACCTATCGAGGTCGCTGAGCGCAGCATTACCTTCATTATCGATATATTTTTCAAATTTTTTCTCGTCTGCCATAAACAAGGTCTGATTGGCAGTAAACAGTAGAAGTTAATCAAGAGTCATGATTGAAAAGACAAATAAAAGAAACAAACGAGCTTCCAATAAATATTTGAAACCTTACAGGCGCAGGTTAACCACTTTTTTCGGCATTGGGTAAACATTGAATCATTTATAACTTCAAGGACTCTCGGTATCGTCGATGACTTCATTATCAAGCCACGGCGTCCTTTGAGAACCTTCAAAGAGCAACCGTGATCTCAACACCGATAGTATTGACGATCACATTGTCCTCGTTCTCCCGATTCAAAAACTAAGCATATACTTTTGCTCCATTGATATTGCCTCATCCTCCTCCTCCTCTACAACCAATCTTCGTTTTTTTATTAATGCTTTAGTGGTCGGAGACTTTCTCTTCTTACGAGCACGCAAGTCATAACCTTCGGCTTCATTTTTTGTAGATGATAGTTTCACTATAATTGTTTTAAGTGATGCCGGCTATGACTCACGAGAAGGCTGCGTAAGAGGAGCACCATCATCACCCACATCAACCAAGGGTTGTTTAGTAGGTGAGAGCGAGGTTTTGGGGCGTGGTTTAATGGCGAGATTTATTTGTAAGTTGAGGGGCGGCGGGTTTTGGGGCTGTTGATTGTTGTCTAGGTGGATGAGCAGAGGGTTTTGGGGCACTTGACTGATGGCTTAGTTGAGGAGCAGTTGGTTTTGGGGCACTGGACTGATGGCTTTGTTGAGGAGCAGTGGGTTTTGGGGCAGTAGACTGATGGCTTTGTTGATGAGTGGGGGGTTGAGGGACAGTTGATTGAGGAAAAGTGGGTGAAGGAACGAAGGTGTCAAAGAGCACAGAGGTTAAAATATTATCCTGCATAATTGCAAAAAAATATACATTACAAAAAATAAAAAATAAAAAAAACTGCATTATCGACCGATAATTTAAGTAATCGGTCGATAATTTAAATAGTCGATCGATAATCTACATTATCGACCGATCATTTAAATTATCGACCGATAATTTAAATAGTCGGTCGATAATGTAAATTATCGGTCGATAATTTAAATGACCGATCGATAATGTAACATATCGTCCGGTAATGTACATTATCGATCGACTATTTAAATTATCGGTCGATAATGTATATCGTCCGGTAATGTACAGCTAATTTTGCATTAAGTTGTAAAGAAATGATTTTGTTCTAAATTTGAAAGTCTTGGTTTGATACCTTTCTTAAATGAGAGATGACCGCATCAAGATCCTTCCGTATGGCTTTATTTTCTTCTTGTAAGGCCTTCTTATCTCTGCCTAGTTGTTCAATGGTGAGTGCTTGCCCTTTCAGCAGCGTAAATGCACGCCGGAATTCTTTTTTCATTTCTTTTACAGCCATGCGGAGAGTCTTGCATTCTTTTCTTAGCTCCGTTACTTCTTTGGTTAGGTGCGGTTGCCTAACTGGCTGCTCTCTTGTTGGCTCGGGCCTAATTTCTTGTTTGCCCTTTGGTTGACGTACAACGACTTCAAAATCATCGTTATCGTCGCTATAATCTTCGTCATCCTCATTGTCGTCATCTCGGCTAATCGGCTCTTCGGCTCTTTCTTCCGGAAGTGTTGGATGACTTGGGATATCATCATATTCATCTACATTTTCTTCGGAGTAAGGCTCTTCTCTTTCTTCGGTCTCTTCCTTCTTATTTTCAATTTCTCTTCGAATCAAAAAGTATCGAAGCCATTTATACTGTAATTCGTGCTTCTCAACTTCAAGCTCTATAATCACTTTAGACTTAAGAAATTTTTCTCTATATAAATTAGGGTTACGGCTGAATTTCGGGCCTTCCCATTTCATTAGCCTTGGAAATGGTTCTTTAAGCCCAATAGGAGCGGTGGCGACTGCTGGAAAGTGCTCAAACGCCCAAATCTGTAAGGCGATAGTGCATCCATAGATATTGTATTGCCCCTTTTCTGACCTTCTCGCCATTTCCCTCCTGCCACTCGCTTTTGATATACTATCTAATAAATTATTGTAAACTATCAGGCCCCACGGTAACTTGTTGAACTCTTCAATGTTATCTACTAATTCTAAGTACCGTGTATCTACTTCCTGGTATGTGTCTGAAGTAAAAGAACATCTGAAAAATAATAATGACGCTTCAAAAACTCATCGTTGGATAAATCAAGATCGCAATAATTTCTTCAATACGAGATCTTTTCACGGCTTCCCCGAAAGAATTTGTATCGAATAGTTGTTTCCTCTTTACGCAACCTTCTCGGACTCAGTTCCACAAGACGTTGAGGCCTAAAATCAAGGCTATATCGATCTGTTGCATGAGTACATTGGTGTTCTTGACCTTGAAAATATTCTCTTCAACCCAAAAACTTAAAATAGCGTCAACCAAGTCTCCAACGAAACCTAATTTCTCATTCATCCTAAATAGATGACCGAATACTGAATCATCTAAAATTTTCTCTCTCTTCGTTACAGTGCATGTAAAATTTCCTAACACCAACTCCAGAACATTTTCCGATGGGCTTTAAAGTCATGGTCATTTTCAATCACTTAGTAGGAACTGCAATATAAATAAAAAGCAATTAATAAACAAAAGAAGTGATTTTGAAAAAACTACTAATCCCCTAACCTACGATAACTTCGATAATTTAAGTTACCGGTCGATAATATAAGTTATCGATCTATAATCTAAGTTATCGTTCGATAACTTAAATTATCGACCGATAATTTAAGTTATCGACCGATAACTTAGATTATCGATCGATAACTTAGATTATCGACCGATAATTTAAGTTATCGGTCGATAATTTAGATTGTCGGTAAGTTATCGGATTAGGTGGGAAACATTGGGGATGACTAAATGTGTTGAAATGTAAAAAAAATAAATTACCTGGAATTGTTATGTGAGCTTTGTGACCTTTTACTGCTTTGTCGCCGCTAAGTCGCCGCTCTCTTGTTTTTTTCAGAAAAGTTAAACTTAAAAGTAACAGTAACTAATGAAAGTAAAAGTAGCTTTTATACTAATGTTAAAGGGCGGTGGAATTTTTTTTTTATATTATTTAAAATAAGTCGCTGCTGACGTGGAGTAGGCGGAGGCGGCTAGGAGTGGAGCTGGCCATTAATGCAACGGTTGAAACTATAGGGCTGTTTCTGCAAATACGTAAACATATAGGGCCGAAAGTGCAAATTTCCCTTTATAATATGTAAGGAGGAAGCAGCCGGAGAGTATTAATCCACCACCTCAACCATACAAAAGAGGGAGGATACCAATTGAGCTGCCACTCAATTGGTAATTTTGTCAAAAGTTTTAGGTTGAAAGAAAAAAGAAAATTTTGTTACAGGTTCAATCGAAGCTTACCTATAAAAAATATATATATAATTTAAATCATTTATTACTAATATGTATGGTATGTTATATTTTATATATAAGAAAAGGGTTTTCCCTTAAAGGAGGATAGTGAGTGTCCTCTAAAATTCCACATGGAGCTTCAAGTAGCACTCAAAACATTATTTGAGAGCTAGCCCCGAGTGCATTACTTAGATCATCTTTAAAAAAAATGAAAAATCATATCTATTATATGTTTTTCGAACCTTAAAATTAGGACTATTGAGATTAAACATTGTTTAACTAGTGCTTTTAATTTTTTTGTAATATTAATCTAAACAACGAACTTGTATTCTTTGTGGCATCAAAATAATGTTTTAGGTGTGACGTAAAGCTCTACGCGGACCGTGGAGGATGGTCACCATCCTCCAATGGAAGATGAAAGCCTTTTCATCTACATTATATAGAAAAATGACTCCGTAGGATGTAGTTGTAGGGTACTATGAAGTAGTCCATTTGGGTTGTGGTATGGCGTCCAAATAAAAAATTGACACTTATTTCCCTTAAGGTTCACCAGTCCCCTTAGAGTTAAAAAAAAATGAAAAAACATTTGAACTTTTTTGCCACTCAAATTATCGGTCAAATATTAGGACCTGCCATACAAACAAATATGTTGTATTGAATTTTTTCCAATTTTGACTATACATTCAACAAAGATGTAATATCCTCTTTTACAAATTATGTTTTAGATGATACGTGATTGACCTTGTACACATTGTTGTGATACCCTATCATTAGATTGTATGCCAAAAATGTGCCCAACTGGCCACATCATAGGGTTCTACAACCATGTCCTAGGGAACTGACTTATATATATATATATATATATATATATATATATATATATATATAGGATTGAGTCTTTATATCCGAGTGTATAAAAAAATGTTACACTCAAGTGTTAGATCAAATGCCACATGGCATGATCAATCCAAAATAATCAGTCATGGGGCATGTGATTTATTATTATTATTATTTTTTTTTTGTGACTTCTTTTACCTCCGTTGGATGGCTCAAACATAAGATAATGCCCAACCAACTAAATATGTTGCTTTTAGGTATCTTTGACCACTTTTTTAACAGTGAATATACATCGTATTTTGAATGATACATGATTGTTATTATCTAAGTTGCCATCACACCCGATC
The DNA here is from genome assembly GCA_021018995.1 of Chloranthus sessilifolius. Classification (NCBI taxonomy): domain Eukaryota; kingdom Viridiplantae; phylum Streptophyta; class Magnoliopsida; order Chloranthales; family Chloranthaceae; genus Chloranthus; species Chloranthus sessilifolius. The sequence continues at coordinate 53,854,991 of CM037593.1, read as the reverse complement.
CTCGTGATTGGTGTCACATGATGCCCAAATAGTCTAAGTGTAGCATTTTTTGCTACACTTGAGTATATAGTCCTAGGCCTCATAATATAGTCCCAACATCCACTCGGAGGTCCACATGGCAGTCAAAACATATTTTTTGTGTCACATGGAGCAAGGTAGCGTTATTAATTTAGATCATTTCTGAAAAAGAAAAATATAAAATAACATCTCTATTATGTATTTTTTGGGTCGTAAAATCTAAACCCTTGAATCATAGTCAAAAATTGACTTTTAATTTTAAAACTCAAATTTGAAATCTTTTTCTTTTAAAAAAATTGAGCTATACATGCAGCTGAAACTCCATGTGGCACCAAAACAATATTTGAGTGGCCAAGCAGACTTCCACCACTAGAAAAATAAGTGCCTAAGCCGACGGCTGCAAGCCGTCGGCGTAAACTACATCAACCGTCGATAAAGCTAATCGCCGACAGCTGAAAACTCTCATGATACCCGATACTTCGGCGATATTCAGATTGTCAACATATATATATATATATATATATATATATATATATATTAATTTTTTTCAATATATCAACCTACAGCGACGACTTCGTAGGCTTTTTTAAAAAAAAAAATTAAATAAATCAGCCTACGCCATCGGCATAGGATTTTTTCTAAATTTTTTTAAAATAAATGAAACTTTGGCAATGGTTGCAGCCTCCCCCCTCCCCTTATTTATTTATTTATATAAATTTAAACAAATTAGCCTACGCCAACCGCTGTAACCGTCGGCATAGGATTTTTTCTAAATTTTTTTTAAATAAATAAACCTATGCCGCCCCCGGCGCCCCCCTCCCTCCCCCCCTCCCCCTTTTTTTATTTTTTTGATTCACAAATTTTACAATCTGAATCCAACGCTGGTGAAGAATGGAACCATAGCCTGCAAGGAGGTAAGGGGCTGCCCCATACTGCCTAGAAGACTAGAACCTCTTTATAGTATGTAAGCAATAATCTGTGCATTCTCAATAAGACTAAATCCCCAATATAAGTAAGGAAGTTCCAACTATTAATATGCTCAATCAAAGATTACCTGCGTCAATAGAGACACCACTCAAAGATCACTTTTTAAGCAATGTGGCACATCTTTTGATGAATCTAAGTTTCCGAGTACCATATGTGAACTGACATTAGCCTAAAAATGGTGATCATTCGATCCAGATACTTCAATATAGATGAAGTATTTCGATTGTACAGTACACATAATATCCAACCATTTAAACAAATGCTATCACATGGCCGAAAATTATGCCGATGAAGATGACATGTAGGTGAATAAAATCAATTTCATTGATCTAACTTTAAAGAAAATTAATTAAAAAAAAATTACACAGATTATTGATCCAAATTAATTTCATTGATCCAAATAATGGCAAAAGGACAACTTAAATGAAGAGAAAAACCTACCTCATCTTACACACTTCTATCATATATATATATATATTTTTGCCGAGCCAAAAAAAAAAAAATTGTAAAACTCAAGAATATGGCAAAAAGAACTATAGAGCATGGTTCAAGACCACTTTGGTACCAAAAAATAGAGCAAATAACGGTGAAAAATGATATTTATTAGAACCAGGTGCATACCTTCTTATTGCAGTTGATACTAATTTATATACTTGATTCAGTTTATAATAAGACATTCAATAATATGTCAAAAAAAATTCTCATGTTTACTCATTATCTGTACTATAGCCTGAAAGGGGTCTTGCCCAAACCTGTATAAAGAATGATTTGATGTAATAGCGAATTACACAAACAAACAAAGGCTGCATAAATGTTAATTGTTGAAAAAAAAGGATGATATACCTCCAGATCTCCTTCTATCCTAACCTTCTTTGCTTGGACACAAAGAGGATCTGCTCCACATTCACATCAGAAAAACCTTGTTTAGAAATTCTTATGTGACAAACCCATGGTTCAAATGATTTAGCTAAGATAAAATAATCCGATGGTTACGAAAGAAACGGTCACCTTCGACCATATTCCATCCACTCCAAGTAAAATATCGCCTTTGTATTGTCGTCCATCTTCAAGAATTACAGTAACTTGATTGATTCAAATACGCTAAGTACTGATTATAATACCACGTAATGTGAAAAAAATCATATGAACCTGAGATGTCACTTCGATTTCAAACTTCGGCTTTTATTAAATCATGAAAAGAGATGAAGTAGATATTACTAACCTTATTAGATTCTTCCTTGAAGTCCACTACATTAGACCTATTGCATATGATATCAAATCCAACAGAATTAGAAAACCTGCACAAGAAGAAGAAAAAATGAGTCTAATATAACAAAACTAGGCACTTCTCATTGCTGAGATTTGTAAGTAACCAAAAACACAAAGGCAATTGAACTTTCTAACATGTTCTTTTGAGCACTAGGGTTAGGTTTGAAAAGTCAAGTAGATTTTGGCTAGACTTGATCCGATATTATATCAATTATAATAGGGGATTTTTAGGAATTACGGATACTTTGTACCAGATCGGGTTGGGAGAATGCACTTGACCTGTCAATCCCGTCTAACTGCAGCAAGGTCCATGTTGGATCGGGTCAAGGGCCCAAAGGGTCAAGTAGACCTAAAATATTGCCTAATTAACCATGATTAGAAGGTAAACTAGATAACAGTTGACTCTTGCACTATATGCAAGCACAGGCAAATAGAAGGTGCCCTCAAAGCATATATATATGACACCACCTAAGTAGCAGCATACATACATATATATATATATATATATATATATATATATATATATATATATATATATATATATATATATATATATATATATAGAGAGAGAGAGAGAGAGAGAGAGAGAGAGAGAGAGAGAGAGAGATTCTTGAAACAAAAGATTATTTGTGTTCATATAACATATGGGTAAATATTTTTTTTAAAGGACAACTGGGTGACACAACCAAACCGCAACTTGTCTGAGTAAATAATTGATTCTAGAGACAGCTGGATGGCACAACCAAATCAGTGCTTGTACCAGCTGCATTTTGATAAGAAGATTGTGCGGGTTGATTATTATTATAAGTCAGTTTTACATCATCTAATCCTATCCCTCTGTAGGGGCTGCTTGAACTGCACGCAAATTTGACTGCCACTTGTGTAGCCGATGTCCCCTTTATCTCTTGATATGTAACGTCACATATTTCAACTCCCGACACTTACAAAAACAATAACCCATTAAATTGGAATGGCTAGGCCTCAAACAAGTGTACTATATAATTTATTAAATAAGCAAGCAGAAGGTTAATTATTAGTTAATTAATCACTTAATTAGGGTAATTAATCACCTAATTGGGTAATAGTTTTGATCAATTACTATTGGATTTTTGACTTTCTACATAACAACGTGCTGAAAAGCGACTCCTTTAACAAACCCAGTGCTTAGTCTTCCCCACGATTTTATTCTTAGCCCATTCTCTGATCCCTTAAATACAACCATTTTTATGGTCACGATCTCAACTCCTGCCTCGTTCAAATCTTTAGCTAGACTCCCAATGCTGCATCCACATGCGCACATTAGTGTTTATATATATATCACCATATAACGATAAAGTGCTCACCTGATTTCATGACCAGGCCCACATGCTATGCGCTGTACCCAGAGGTTCATGGTTCTGGGACCCAATACATATGCAATCATCACCATTCTTGATGTTGCTTTTTGTGATGGTGACACCTGTCGACAGCTGAATGTATCCCATCAGTGCTAGGGCTATTAGCTGAGGCCATTATTTTGACACCTTGGACAGCCACATTCGTGCAACCGTTGATCGCAATATGGAATTGCTGACTGTTTATGGAAGTTACTCCACTGATCACAATATCTTTTGAACTCTGCCCACAAAAGGATTAATAATAGTTAAAACTTTAAAGCCATCTTTAAGAATTTAATATACTCTAATCAAGTTGACCTTTCGCACCAATAATATTTTCAGTTAGTCTTAGTTCAAAATGGCTCAAAGGTAAATGAGTCTTAATCAATCTCACTCCACAAGAAAGCATACTTTTTTTTTTTTTGAAAGGAAAGAATACCTTACTTTTATATATATATATATATATATATATATATATATATATATATATAGATATAGATATCAAAGTTGAACCAATTTGGTTGAGATAGATTGATTCATGGATCATGCATCGCCTTGCATTAAGGACCACTCTCAAAGTGCCAACCTTTGCAGCGGCACACAATATTTTAGAGATAAAAAGTGAGAATGGGCCCAATAATAAACTGCGCTCATAAACCTTTCATGCAGACACTACCAACAAAACCCAATAAATTTCAAACCAAATATCCAAAAAAGAACAACAAAAATCAAAATTACATACCTGAAATTACGATGGAAATGATTGAGTGTTGCTAAAATTCAAGCTAGAACCGAATCTAGTAGCAGTTACTGTTGGGGCTGAAGCAGAATCAAAAATGGAGGGCATAGAGGCGAAGGCAGGCGTGCTCGATGTACCAAAAGGAAATGGGGTAGAAGTTCCGCCAAATGCAGGGCCAGATGAAGATCTGAATATACTCGGAGTGACACAGGACAATCACTAAAACCCTAATATGCGAATTTGGGATTAACTTTTAGAATGAATTAAATAGAGGAAATATTCAAAATCAAGCAACACATAAAATTAATTCAATGAATTAATAAAACAATTAGATTAATTCATTTTAGCGTCGCATGCGTAAAATTTCCCGATCTAGAAAAACTATTCCGATGAAGAAATTCAGAATTCGTTCTAGTTTAGGGCATTAAGCGATAACTGTAATATTGGATTTGACTCCTCGGGGGTTTTGAAGGAGATGAAACTTGAATAAATAGTTCAAAAAAGGGAGATTAATAATATCATGGAATACAATTCTTTTGAGATTTTTATTCTTTTATCAATGGAAAGAAAGAAAAATAATACCTGACAACTAGAGAAAAGATAAACTAAAAAGATAAATTCTAAGGCTTCACACCAAGGGTTTTTTCGAAGCTTCACACCACGGCTGTACGTCAGCTTCGCACCAAGTCACATGAGCAACGATTGCTCACTCAAGGTTTGAAAGATTCACTCCCTCGATTGAAAACTCTTCACAAGCTCTCTAGGATTAGCACAAAAGCAACTCTCTTTTCATTTAATAATAAAAACTGCTTAATAAAGTATTTACAATGCCTTTATATAAGCTAAAAAAATTCTAGACGACATAAAACTCGCAATAAAAGAGTTCTAAAATAATAAAATACTAAAGAGATAAAAAAAAAAAAAAAAAATTCGTCGCTGGATGAAGTCATCCACGGCCTATATTCTTGTTCACGATTCACATCCTTTATTCATGGGGCAACGTGGCACTATTCACGTATTTATCCTTTGTTCATAATTTTTTATTTTTTTGGGCGTTCTCTGTCATTCTCTTCCACTCAAAATGTTTCATCACCAATAAAACACGCATGTGGTACTGATCAAGTGTATCGAAACTCGTATGGTGGAACTCCTTGCAAGTCATCCATTGGCGTTTTCTGCCTCCTTTATATTTATTCTTTCATCTGCCTTCCTCTGTGTGATGTCCCCATCAATACTCTCCGAGTTGGAAAAACTCATCTCCAATGAGTTAGGAAATTCATGGATGCCACACTTCGAGAGCTCAATTCTTGGTTTGCCTTTCCACACTGTGAGATACTTCTGATTCTTACCTTCATTGGCATGGAGCTTGAAAATTCTATGACCTCATTTGACCCTTTCTCATATTGCACAGGTAAGGTACAAGATAGAAATTGGGTAAATGGGTGCAGTTGGATTGGGTGATCAATAAGGAATGGATCAAAGGGTGGGGTAGTGGGATCAAGAATAGGCGTAAGATTCGTTATGGTAACTATCAGATGGTTGCCCTTGCCTAAAAGAAAATTGAGATCTCCATCATTACCCTTTTCTGAAATTGAGAAAGATTCTACATGCTCAGAATCATCAGGAATTAACATAAAACTGTTAGTATCAAATTCATTAAATATATTCAATGTGTTAGTCTGATCATGTGTATTTCTGGTGCTCAATAAATTCAGATTATCAATCCCATGCAAATCAATATGATGATGTGATCCTACCAACTCTAATGACTCACTTGAGATAGACACATTATCAACACCGTCCTCGGTAATGAGAATTGTCCTAATGCAACCTATGGCTCGGACCGAAACCTCACCTTTCTCATCACTTGGAGTGCTACATGATTTGTACACTTCTTCAGGTATCTCGTTGCTCTCTTTCTCAGTATGCTCCTGAATGAACAAGGTTTGACCCTTACTAGGACATTGGGATGCAAAGTGACCAAAACCTTGGCACTTATAATATTATCGTGGAGCACGTTTAGAACTCTCGACCATTGGTCCCTTTCCTTTGTCAACTTGAGGAATTATGAATTTTGAAGATTGACTAGAGGCATTGTTTTCCTTTTCGATAGTGTTAGATTGATGTTCAAGTTTGGAAGACTTAGATCTGCCATGACTGGAGGTGTCGAGATACCGTTCTAATTCTTTGACCCTAGCAAAGCATTCCTCGAGATCCGCAACGGGATAAGGAATGAGTTCCCTTTGTAACTCTGGGCGAAGACCCATTCGGAATCGAGAGAGGATAACTTTTATTGGTTCATCGACATCGGCCTGGGTCATTAGGTCTTCAAATCAATCGATGTACTCTGTGACTGGGGAGTCTCCATGATGCAATGACTGCCATTGATGAAGAATATGTTCATCATATGATACAGGAACATATTTTTCGTGAAGTTGGACTTTCATTTCAGCCCACGTGGAAATAGCACGAAGACCCTAAATTTGCTTACGACGCTCTACTCCTAACCAATAAAGTCTGGCTTGACCCATAAGCTTGACTTTGGCAAATCTGACCTTGCGGTCTTCGGACATGGCATACCACTCAAAGTAGTTTTCCATGCTGGCGACCTATTCGAGAAAGAGTTTGGTTATCTTTTTCCGTCAAAAGTAGGGGCATCCATTTTCACAGATTTCATGACCTTATTGTCTAGATTGGTTTGGACATCGCGTCGGGGAGGTACATCTCTCCTACGATCATGGTTGTTGACTCTATTGTGATTCTTAGCGATGAGTTCATTGATCTCTTTGAAACGAGTCTCTAAAGCCTCATGTTGGACTTGTTGATTAGATATGCGATCATCCATCCGGGTTTGACTAGCGGTCACCTTAGATGTAAAATCTCTAATTAGGGCCTCTAAGGTACTGGTATCCATGACGGAATTATACAAGACAAAAATACTAAATCCAAGCGAACCCTAAAATCTATATGACACGGACCCTAAACTAAAACTGTGCTCTGATACCAAAACTGACGCGAGACAAACGCTAAAACCCTAATATGCGAATTTGAGATTAACTTTTAGAATGGATTGAATAGCAAAAATATTCAAAATCAAGCAATACATAAAATTAATTCAATGAAATTAATAAAACAATTAGATTAATCTATTTTAGCGTTGCATGCGTAAAATTTTCTGATATAAAAAAACGGCTCTGATGAAAGAACTCAGAATTCGTTCTAGTTTAGGGCATCAAGCGATAAATGAAATATTGGATTTGATTCCTCGGGGATTTTGAAGGAGATGAAATTTGAATAAATAGTTCAAAAAAGGGAAATTAATGATATCATGGAATACGATTCTTTTAGGATTTTTGTTCTTTTATCAATGGAAAGAAAGAAAAATAATACTTGACAACTAGAGAAAAGACAAACTAAAAAGATAGATTCTAAGGCTTCACACCAAGGGTTTTTTCGAAACTTCACACCATAGCTGTATATCGGCTTCGCACCAAGTCACACGAGAAACAATTGCTCATTCCTCAAGGTTTGAAAGATTCACTTCCTCGATTGAAAACACTTCGCAAGTTCTCTAGGGTTTGCACAAAAGCAACTCTCTTTTCATTTAATAATAAAAACAGCTTAATAAACTATTTACAATGCCTTTATATAGGCTAAGAAAACCCTAAATGATATAAAACTCGTAATAAAAGAGTCCTAAAATAATAAAAGATTAAAAAAAGTATAAAAAAATTCCGTCGATTTTAGTCGCCCACTGTGTATTTGTGGCATTGTTCCTGACCTGTAGCACTATTCATGGCGTCTTTCATCGCTCATAATTTTTTTTTTTTTGGGGCGTTCCACGTCACGGAGCAGCTGCAGAAGTAGTCCCAAAAAAGGTTGATGAGGATGCACCAAATGGGGAGCGATGAGGATGTATCAAATGGGGAGCTAAATGCAGATGTAGATGAGGAACCAAAGCCTGAAGAATTGAAGGTTGGTGTTTTTTGGCCAAATGGGTTGGCAGCTGTAGTGGTGGAAAAAGGATTTATTGGAAGACAGTTCAATAATAATCGACTACAGAGACAAGAATACCTCGGTACACTACGAGAAAGCTGACGGCCCAGACATTGGTTCTGGTCGAGGAGAAGAATTAGTTCTTTAATAATAGAATATGTTTCCATTAACATTTAAAAAAAACTCTGTACATGATAGTAACAGGGGAATTCTATATATACTGCATATATAACAGGCCTACTTCATCTCATGCAAATGAACAGAATGAACTAATAATCAATAGGCCTCGCTAAAAAAATTACAGAAATTAAGAAATAAATAAATAAAAAGAGAAATATAGAAATTTCACAGATGTTTAGCAATTTATTATTAAAAAACTAATTAATTTGCGACTGAGATTTTGTAGATATAGTAAAAGTTTACACTTCCATCAAATCCCTAAAAACAGAAAAACCCAAAAAGAGAACTTAAAATGATCACACACCAAGGAGAAGCATCTCTTCCAAGAATTTTTCAACATATGGAAAAGGAAATATAATGCCAGTCTTTTTCCCTTTCAAATTGTCTAACCCGTGAACTACTACATAATCCAAACTCCACTAGTGGTGAAAGCCATCCACTGTGTACCTCTGAGCAAGGTTCAAAAATTCGGATTACTTCAGCCAAAAACTATAGCTGGGACTGAAATGACCCGAAATTATAGGTTTTTGTTTTGATTTCGGTGGGGACCGAAACCGAAACATTTCAGCCAAAATCTTCAGATTTTGGCCGAAATTTTGAACCATGCCTCTGAGAATAGCAGACAAATGGTTAGACCAAAACGTCCCAAACTTAAAAAAGTCAATATGCAAGCTAGCAGCAGAAATCTCCTAAATGGGGTGCCTCTCCCACTATGAGATCTCTTTTTAATTTTTTGTTTTGGTTTCCAACATGATCTATGGAAGGGCCCCTTCACATGGCACCAAACCCATGTTTAAGGTGAATTAGCTAAATTAGCAAATTTTAATGGTATTATACTATACAACTACAAGATCTCATTTTACCTACCCATTGAAACCATAAATTAGTTAATTTTCATGCTAGTATGATGTCTGCCTAGATTATACCTAGCCATTCAAAAGGGGGTCATTGACCTTGATCAAAATGGAGTTATCAAATCTTCTCATATATGTCATGTCGGTATTTGAGTGCCCCAAAACAATGGTGTAAGAAACTAGAAAAAATTGAATGATCTTTTCTATGGAGCGGCGGCATCTGAAAAGAGAAAATTCATGTGATAAATTGGGAGACAATCATCCTCCTCGTGGAGGCTGGTGGTTTGGGGATGAAGTCGATGGAACATGTCAAACAGAGCTTTGCTTGGGAAATGGATTTTGAGACTGAATAGTGGGATTGTGGCCAAATATGGGAAAGAAACAAGGGTTGGTCGGCTAGGTTATGGAGGGTGGAAAAGCATATGTAAGGCTAGATTCCCTTTTGAGGATGGGATCAGTTTCGCACCTGGAGCTGGAGCCGTGTTGAGATTTTGGAAGATAGATGGTTGGGAGATGTTCTACTCATGAGAAGGTTTCCCCTAATCTCCTTGCCAAAGAACAAAAATGCCAAAAATGAAGAAGAGGGATGGATCTTAGAGGACCACCATTGGAATATTGTCCTTTGTAGGTATTAAAGGTGGATGAGGAGAGAGAGCTATTAGAACTTTTAGAGAACTTGGTATGTTTAAGGTGGATGGGTCATGACAATAGAGAAGAGTGGAGTGGGATAAATCAGGAAAGTTTACGGTGAAATCATTCTATAAAATTCTCACTTGTAGTAGATATAGTTGCCATCCATGGGTGATTTGTGGAAAATGGTATCCCCCTTGAAAGTTAAATTCTTCGCATGGGAACCGGCTTGGGAAGAATTTTAACACGTGTTCAGGAGAGGCATGAACATACCCAAAAGGTTTATATTTTGTTCAAGACCGATGGTAGGACCAGTCTTGAAGAGATCATGAGTCTTGCCTACCTAACTCCAGATTGTATGGGGATTTGTCTTTCTTCCTTGGTCATCTGGTTGATTTTATATAACAGAACTCAGTTTCTTTGGTTTACATAGTTCAATTCTGATTTACAATCGTATACAAACTGGTTGAATTAGAAAGTGGTCAGCACTTGCGGCAGCACTTACAGATTGTATACAAACTGATGGCATTTGATTTTTTGGGTTTGTCAAGGCTTTTTAAAACTTCATTCTATAGCTTACATGCAATTTCCACAGTTCCATTTTTGCTTAATTTTAAAAAAATAAAAAAATGGAGGATAGCTCTATTTGTACCCACCAAAACTCTAAAAGCATGCACTTGCTTCCACCTGTCAAGTCATCACTTCGCTCCATTTTGGATAAATTCGAAAAAATATTGGGAAAATTTTGGGGAGTAATAGTTTGAAAAAAATTATTTCAAACTTCACAGTATTTGCAAGTAGGGACTTAGGATATAACATGGTTTATAATCCAAGTATAAATTTGCCTTAGTGGACCATCCCTATCTATTGTCTAAGAAAACTTTACCTGCAGTTTTAGCAAAGATCCTGCCTCAACAAGCTCACTATTGAACGACGATTCACTACAAAAAATATGTTTATAGCTGTCTCCAAAGATGTCTAAGTCGTCTCCAATACTATTAGAGACGGCTTCCATGTAGTCTTCAATAGCCCCGTCTCCAATGTCTTTAGAGACCAAACATTGGAGACGGCTTTTGGTCGTCCCCAATATTTAAGCTCATTGGAGACTAACATAAACCGTCTCCATTGCTATATCAATGCAAAGCAATCCCCAATAACAATCTTCTACTATTGGAGACGGCTGGAAGCCATCTCCAATAAGTTTTCTCGTGTTATTGGAGACAACTAACTGTAAGCCGTCTCCAATAAGTTTTACTCTGTTATTGGGGACAACTTTTGGCTGTCTCCAATGATTTTTTATTTTTTTTAATGCTATTTTTTTTTCCAGACACCATATTGCCCAGCAATATACATCCATAACCTGGAAATAATATAAAAGAAATAATTATTTAATTTTATGTTTAGCATAAGAAGAACGACACGGTGATTTCTGTATAGTTCAATTTTATATTTATCAAACAACCATATGCAATCCATCTTATTTTTAAATGGTGACTACTCACTAGTTTTCCCTTTAACATTTAAACTGCACCAGCTTCAACTTCAAGCGCTAATTACAACATCTCCCTCAACCAAAATGAGCTACAAAGTAGCCAGAGCTTCAGAATACCTAGTAATCACCGGCGCACACATCCCTGACGTCAAACTAGTGAAGAAGGCATGGGTGTGGCCCGACCAGCACTGCACCAGGATTAACGTTGCCCCCATAAACTACCCCATCGAAGTCCAAGCCATGAACTCTGAGAAGCTCCCCTTCGCTCTCCTTGCCGTCTTCACCATTGACCCTCGCACTGACGACACTGAAGCCCTCGCCAAATTAGTCAAGCTCATGCCCCCCTACGGCCGCAGCTTCGCAATCCATGTCGTAGAACTCATCAATGGCATCATCCAAGGTGAAACCCGAGTCGTTGTTGCTTCCATGACCATAGAAGAGATCTTCAAAGGCACCAAGGAGTTCAAACAAGATTTTTGAAAAAGTGTAGTCGAAGCTCTACCATTTAGGCCTCTTCATCTACAATGCCAAAGTTAAGCAACTCATTGATGTCAATGGCAGTGATTACTTCTACCATCTCAGCCAGAAGATCCAAATGGAGGCCGCTTATAATGCTAAGGTCGACGCGGCGGAGGCTGCAAAAAATAAAAACCAAAACAAAAATTCACAGGAATACATAAATATTACATACATAAGAGAATGATAGCACCTTAAGCACATCAAGTTTACCATGTAAAAGTATGACAGAGCATTTAAAGTGGCATAGAAGAGGGATCCAGTGTTCAAGGTCTGCATACATTTTAGAAACATTATTAGATTAGAGATCCCAGAAGGATTAAAATTGTGCTTGTGAAGTTCATATCCAACATAAAACCACTCATGAAGAACAAATTGAAACATTGAATAAAGAAAAATAGTTATGATCTTTTCTTTCCATGCTTGAGCCTTGTGTTAATATCGAAATTACAAAAAGATGATAATAAAAATAGCAGATTTGGCCATCATGATCACCTTTATATAAAGATAGAAGGTGAAGATCAAAGCAAATATTGCTACAGCTTCATTGTCGTAGCTACCGGCCACAGATTGTGATAGATAAGATGGTACCTACACAACACACAGACAAGAAAGGCATTTCTTTTTAAACTACAGTCACAAGAAAGTTGTTCGGCAAAATATATGGTATTTATAGATGTATTTAAAATATTATTTATGAAAAAAAAATATAACTAAAAATAAAAGAGATTTAACATATCACCATATATGATTTCATATCACCCTATGCATATCATTGTTTGGGCTTAGGATTATGACTCCCAACTGTTATTGTTGATGTGGCCCATATGCCTATTACCTATACAATACTCATACACATGTACATCATATATATGTTTTAAACATATATTCATTAGTCTTACAATATTTAGCTTTTCAAGAAAAAAATAAATCCCACACACATTCATATTGTTTAATGCACATCTGATGTGTATGGTATAGATCTTCTTCGTTGGTGGTGGTGGTGGTGGTGGTGGTTGAGAAGGTGGCTGATACATGCTCAGACACCAATATTTGATCCTTGTTTCAAGGCATCCAATAATTGCTATTGTATAAGTAACAAAATTCATTTGGTACAAGATCAAGTTGCATAGGGCAAAAACTGAATGTGCATAGGGTAAAAACTATCAATACAAACATAATTTAATATAAAGTATTATTAAAAAATAGTAATTGCCTTGGCCCCTTAGATGTTCTTTGTTGCGATCTTCTTTGCATTCAATACGATCTATGGAGTCATCATACACATTAACAGAAAACTTATGCATGTGAGAATCAAAATAATAATGGGATATGAGAAGCATTTATCCAACTAGAAGCCCATCATTGATAGGTGTCTCAGCCACAAAAATCACTCTATTAGAGGATCTTAACAATCCGATTAAAGGACTTTAATTTAGAACATTAATAAATATACGCACAACAGTCCATTTTAGATTATATACATGGGTTCTATCATATTACTAATTAGAGAAAAAAATTAGGAAAGTAGGTTAAGCTCAATTCATGCAACAAAATGGAACAAATAAGCCCAAGAATCAAGAGCCATAGATTCCTACAAAATGCAAGGTCTAGAGGTGATGTATGATGGTGTGATATGACATTACAGACCAGTAGATAAAACTACTGGGTTTAACGCAAATTTACCGGTGACACTATTCAACATTTGGTATAGACAATGTTGCTGAAATGATGGAAAATAAGCCGGACCCCACCCCTTCAGATCAATCTGCATGAGATGTTGTACTTGAGATCAAGGCCTCCCATTTTGAGATTTTAGAGAGAAATGTTGAAACCTACACCTGCAAAAATGGGATTACGAGAGGCTGATTAGGAGATTGAAGATGTTAAATTAGAAAAAAACTTTGCTCTAAAAAAGATTTACTAATAACATCCTAGTCATAGTCAAAAAATAAAAAATGAACTTTACTTTCAATGTGAGCCCGCACGAATCCTGTCTGTGGACCGCAATTTGGATGCTCACTGGAATGAAATAACACAACTTTAGATACATATTGGTGAATATTGATTTCTTACAGCAGTGAACGAAAAATTGGTGAATACTGGAGAAGCCTTGATACAAGATCAACTGCATCAAGAGGCATCTGCTTGTGAAAAATCTGAAAAATTAAATTGAACAAACCTGGCATTAAATCATATAACATAACAAACAGAATATATTCGTAAGACTGAATAGTTCACAAACCTTGTGCCATGGATGAGCTTTGATTTGAGGAAATTTGAACTCTATGTAATTTGGATTCATGCACTTTATCTCTTCGCTGGTCGGAGTACCCAAAACCTGATGGAAATGATGCAATTTAACAAGAGCAATAGAAAGCCATTATATGAAAAAAGGTATGAGTTTTCCAATAAGCATTTAAACACTGATTACATATATAATATGTAAAATATAAATAAAATAATTAAACCACCCCCATGGAATCTCACAAAAAACTTCCTACAATATAATAAACAATACTCTTGAACTTTGTACAAAAAAAATAGCTGTAGAAAACAATAGGCTAAAAATCATGTTATAAAATAAGCTAAACAACATGAAATATTCACATGTAAAGATATCCAAAGTTATCTGCCACAAGAGACACATTTATCTTCGAATCCTTTCATCAAATTAAACCATCTTCATATCTACATGGGCTATCTCTCTCCATTTGACTACCTTTCTGATAAAAAGAAAACAAAATCAAGTATAGCATTCTTGGGTGGTTTAAAATGTAGATGGATGGCTGGGATCATTAATAGCATGTTATACATTTACAATATAGATGACTTCATCATAAGATACTTTGTTAATCAGATGCAAATAATGATAATACATCCATCAATGGACAACAAATTAACCATAAGCAATGAATTCATAAAAGGAGGGCGGAATAAAGATGTGTAGAAACAGGGCAGGGGAGCGAACAAAATCATAAATTTGTAGCACATACATCAAAAAATTGTTGGTTTGTTCAGACCTGAGAAGCGATGAATGCATCATTGCAATTTCTTTTCCTTAATGCAATCGAAGAATGTGAGTATTGGATAACTCCCACGAAGTGGATAAAACTGTGTTAACAAACTGACAATGACATTGAAACTTTTTTATCCATATTTGCAGTGGACCTTCGTAAAAATTCAAACTTTGGTGCACAAGTAAAAATTCAAACTTTGATTTTTTCATTCTTCTGTGGGATCTAGCCCCAAAGTCATCAATACATGTGGGGTATCGGTTGAGTCATATTGGTCCTCCATGGACCGATACCCGAGTCCGATACCGATTTTGGCACCTTGGCTGCATAGCTACAGAAACATGGTACACCACACACCACAAACCAAAAATAAATAAAAATGCATGACGCGTCTACAGTGCACACAACAAAAATGAAGTGCCTACATATATTTGTATGAATTTGGATTACATGCTGACATCTTGGGATTAGATGGTAGAAAATTGGTCTTCCATGTGACCACAACCATCCATTATATTGGTCCAACAAGTAAATCTAGTTACCTGCATGCTGCAGTCCCCAAACCCCAACATCCGAATTCTAATTCCCTAAAACTTATGAAACTACAATTGCTGCAGATAGTGACGGTCAAGAATTGGAGAATAAGTTGGCAAGGGAAAATTTCATAAAAATATGGCTAAGATGGAAAGAAATAGGAAAATTTCAAAAAAAGGGACAAATCAGCAAAGTAAGAAAAAAAAAAACTAACGAATTAATCGTGATTTACTCTTAAGTCTACTTTTTGAATAAGTTGCAATTTAGTAAAAAAGTCATTGATTGTTGTCACTAGACTGCCGCATAGCTACAGAAACGTGGTACATCACACAGTCCGTGTCTCATGGAAATCGCCAAAGTCGAAGAGAAGAACGGGAAAAAGCTAAACAGAGGCAAAGCTTAAAGATCCAACGGTTTAAAGCTTCAAGATTTATGTGTGACTTACTTAATATAATAAATAGTTTAATTGACGATTCGAGCTTAGATCCATTGAAAGCTATCATAGTTATGGTAAATTTCTCTTACATCTAATCATACATTTAAACTTAGTGACACATCATCATAGCTTTGTTTGGGCCTTCAGATTGACAGTATTGGTTAGGCTGTGTTTGGGATATTTCTTTTGAGGAAAAGACCAGCCCACTTAAAAGAGCATATTTAAATTGCTCTTTTAAAGAGCCTCAACTTCAGCTCTTTCACTCTTAGAAAGAGCTAAAGAGCAATTACAACCAAATACAATCTCATACTACAGTGCTCTGCCCCAGAGCTGCTCTTTGTCTTCAAAGAGGAATCCCAAACACAGCCTTAACATCTACCAATCGTATGGGAACCTTTTGTAGTGTAATGTCACTTCTGTTTTAGAAAATAACTCTCAGCACAATTTAAAAGTCCAGAGTAGTACCTTTAATATAGAAAAAATTTTATACTTTGTTATGTATTGGGCAAATATTTTAATCATTGCCTCAGCTCACAAATATTTCCAACAACGGAATAGAACCTACTGTTCTTCGAGATGTATTGGGCAAGCTAGACATTATTGACATCTATGCCCCAGCTTGAGATGGTGTATATCAACTGTGTTTATGTAGTTCTATGTTGGTGTGTAATTTGTAGTATTGTTGTGTTCCTTTTGCTGGTGAGTCTCCTACCTCATAAGGGTAGTTTTATAATATTTCTCTTGTGGTAAATAAAAACTTTTCCTTGTCATATTGTCGCGAATGCTAAATCTAACTCTAAAATCACCTAAATCTAACCCTAATCCTATTCTAACCCCTAATCTATCAATCTGTACTTAACTCAAACCAAATCTAGCATTTGAAAGATCCCATGGTGAACTTAATAACAATAGTAGATTCATTTCGTTAAACAGGCTACAAGTTCCAAAGGACAACATACCAAAAGAAGATTCTATCAAACCCAAGAAATGCCCTATTAGGTAGAACAAAAGGGGGGCCGTGATAAGCCCCGTGAGCTATTCTTACTCCAATATAATGCAAAAAGATGCATAAACAAGTGTTAAAGTCAAACAAATCTTCAGCATATTTTTGGACTAGGCAACAGAGTCTGCAAAATGGGCCTGATCTCTGTTTTCCTGAGAATAGGACAACTCATGGCAATTCTCAAACACCTTATTAGTTTATACAAAGTACATGCCTTTTAAAAAATATGATTGTTCCACCAACTGCTTTCTGATCATAAAATTCATAAAGTTTTCATTCAGGATAGACGTACAGGGAAGGTATTTAAAATTTCACATTAGACAAAAAATATTAAAAAAAAAAAAGGACGTCTAAAGAATAGCAGGTTCCAACCACATGCGATGTAACAAAGCTTGAAGCAGAACTTTTTCTATCTATTTTCTCTTGTTGGCTAAGGAATATAAATTAATTAGAGAAATTAATTACCAATAAGAAATGAACTGTCAAAACAAGTCGAAGAAAAGAATCTAAACCCCTTCACAGAATAAAGAATTAAAGACACTAAGAGCAGCCAAACACTGATATATTTAACATAGAATTCTCCCTTTAGATTAGGATTTTAGCTTCTGCTTTGACCAAAAATTACACTTTTGATATTTTGAAAAAATCATCAAAATTTAGGCAGCACCACCTAATTCATTCAGCACATGAATTTGAGAAAATTTTGATGCAATCCACATTACCAATTAGTTTACACTGATAATTACATTTGATTACAAAGTAGCTAGAAACAAGAGAAAAAACTACAGATCCATTAATTTGTTGATACAAAACCTGAAAATCAATAACCGTGCAAATAGTAAATCAAATTTTAAATTAACCTTCTTCTCTCATGATCCTCACCATGTGGATACCTATTTCCGATGTCACACGTACACCATTTTTAAAGCACCAAGATTGATACTTTCAGTTATCTAAGGCATGATTTATAATTTTATTACACTTTTCTTCATTAAGGAAATACATCATATATCTTATGTGCATAACTCTAAACATATATGAAATACAAACCCTTAGAAAATTTCAGGATAGGTCACTAATAGGTCAATGACAAAATTAACGGGATTCTTATCTCATTAATAATCATGGGCTGTAGTCTATGTTACCCCTCCCTTTGCCAAAGCATCCACCATTAAGGTTTTAAAAACTCAATATTAGTGTCAGCCCTCGCTCCCAAGTATTCCCTATGTTGAGCCTACTCATATCAGAACTCAATTAGTGGATTCTCTTGGCTTATCGGTCGTCGACTTTAAGCAACCTTCTCATTTTGACCAAATCTATGGTCGAATGAATTACTACGAAGCTCCATTTTCAATATTTTGCTAAAAAATGGGGACAATGAGGAGTATCTAAATGGGGATCCTGCATAAAACAATAGGCATCCTCCGGAGTCCATTGTATCCATCCCCACGAAAACTACGCCAGTATACAGAATCATGTGTATTTTCAGTTAGGTTTATTAATTTTACCTGGAATCTTTTTCGAAAAAATAAAAAAATAATCTATGACTGCATAAAATAAGAAGTTTCTCAAGTGATAGAACACTACCTTTGATTGAATAACAAAGATGATGAAGATGGAAGATGAAGATCGCCTGATCGATGATAAAGTTCCTGCATTGACAACAACTAAAACTCTATAAATATGGCTGAAAATCCTTCTGTCATGTTATTGAATCTAAGTATGGCTATCAAAAACCCAGGTCACCCATGACTCGACGACCCATTTGAACCCATCTTTAAATCAAGCCACGCAAAAAAATTGGCCCATTGGGTCAGGTCTGGCCTTGAAGCACCCACTCGACCTTCGGGTCGGGTAGGCCAAATTGCTCATTTTATGGGACAGAAATATAAGGGCCTAGGATTGCCTATTATCTACTATTGCCCAACTGTTACAAAGGCATTTATCTCTGTTCAATACATAATGCGAGTGGATATATTGGATTGGATTGATTGATTGGTATGTATACCAAATGAAACAATGCAAGCAAAAGTGTCTAGAAAATAAAAAATAAAAGCTAAAAAAATGATAATAATATGATGGTTGAGAGGATTAGAGCATATGGCTAAGAACCATGGTGTTGGAGTGTGAATCCCTCCTCACCCACAATCCGTGCTGCAGAGCAGGACTCAGCATTGACGTGAATTGCCTGGTGGTGGTGATGTGGGAATTTACGGTTGGCTTGGAACAATAAAATGAAGAGCCCAGGCTTCCTTCAGGAAACACCAATTATTTATTACATATTTAAATCTGTTTATTTATAAAAATTGCTGCTACTTTGTCAGTAATAATAATATTGATGATGATAATGGCTCGAGCATATAATTGAAAATCAGCTTGTGAACATCTAAACTGTTGAAACGTGTAATATACCAAAAATTTGAGCGTTAAACAGTGAGACCTCGAGATTCGTGCCCGACTAGTCGTAGGTTTGACCAAGTGGGTCAAACAGTGGACTCATGAAGTGATGAACTAATGTGATGTAAATATGACCTAAATGTAGTGTATGGTGTTAGTTTAGGGCCACATACACCTATCTCTGGTGTATGTGCTTAACACCAAAGTCTGAGAGAAGTTATAAGGATTTTAATAACCTAGGTTTCTTTTGTTTGGTTGGTGAAAGAGAGTTAAGAAGAGAGAGAGAGAACCAAGGTGAGTAATGGTTAGGAGTTATTGTGGTTTGATTGAAGGAAGAGTTTCAAGCATTTAAATGTCAGATTCAACGCGTGGAGGATCGTTGAAGCAAGGGCTGGAACCCTAACCATTCAAATCAACCGTTCAATCAATTAGGAGATTGATTTGAGGTGAGTTTTGCTAGATTTAAATGAGTACTTTATTGTGCATTAGCGATAGGAAAGATGGGTGAAATGATCAAATAAAAATTATAGAAAAGAAAGAAAAATAAGATGAAAAAGACTTGGAAGAACAACCCGAAAAGGGGCTGAGTTCTGGCCAAATCGATTAATCGATTTTGGTCTAGAAGTTGAAAGAGCAAGAATGCCCGAGTTTGATTAATCGATCTAGAAATTGATTAATCGATTTTGAAAGTCGATTAATTGATTTGAAAATTGACTAATCGACTGAGTACCTCCAGTGGCTGGAGAAATAAGACTTGGAGAAATCGACTAATTGATTTGGGAAATCGATTAATCGATTTTGGATTTCGATTAATCGATTTGGGAGCGATTAATCGATATTGGATTTTTGACTGCTCGATTTGAGAATCGATTTAACCATTTTAGGGATTTCGATTAATCGATTTGGGATTGACTAATCGATTTTGGATTTTGGATTTATCGATTTAGAGTTTCGATTAATCGATTTTAGAGATCGATTAATCGATTTTGGTAGTTTGACTTGACTTTTTAATAGGTCCTTAAGGTTCATGGAGGGTCTTGGACATTCTCTATAGCATCCCTATTGATGTGTTGCATATGTTATGGTGTACCATAGGTGGTACGTGTGAACACAAGCATAAGGAGCCGTGTGGGATCTTGATGTTTGGACTTTCAGAGACCTAAGGTAGGGAACACCTTGAACATGTGCTTTAATTGCAAGAGCATGTATGTAGTGATATAGAAATCAATTTGAAAATATTTTAACTGTATAAATCTTTGTAAAAAGGGTGTGTGTGACACCAAGAAAGTAAATGAGAATAAGACATCCCCAGGGGATCGGAAAGTGATAAAAGCATCAGTGTGATGTGAGTAACTGAGACCAAGTAAGCTAATAATAATGAGGCATCCCCAGGGGATGAGAAAGTGATAAAGCATCAGTGTGATGCGAGTAATTTAGACATCCCAGGGATGCAGGTAAGATTAGATAACGACTAATAAGGTCTAACTGATATAAAGTAGCACTTTTATACGGTGAATAATTATATGTAAAACACATAATATTTTTGTTATTTAAGGTTTGAATAGAATACCCCACCGACGTGGCGGGATACCCATGACTGACTCGGCAAGATATCCGTGATCGGTACGGCGGCCAATCCGTACACCGGTGTTGAAAACTGGAAAATACCATTTTTCACCCCTTAATCTGGGCTTTGATAGACCCTTGAGAGAACTAAATAAGTGTTTTAAGTGTTTGTTTTACAGCTAACAATAAAGACAAGC
Organism: Chloranthus sessilifolius; assembly: GCA_021018995.1. Classification (NCBI taxonomy): domain Eukaryota; kingdom Viridiplantae; phylum Streptophyta; class Magnoliopsida; order Chloranthales; family Chloranthaceae; genus Chloranthus; species Chloranthus sessilifolius. The sequence continues at coordinate 53,833,784 of CM037593.1, read as the reverse complement.
TTAACCATAAAAGCAGCTTAAAAGTGCCAATAAGATGACAATCCATGTCAATCCAAAGGAAGAAAGTGAAGAAACAACCTCATCAGCTGTTGAAAGGTCTGAATAGAAGAAGCAAAGACCTGGAAGAGAAGTATGGAACAATTCGAACAGAAAAATGCACTACAGAGTCCTTTTCGCAAAGAACCTGTACTTTTCGCAAAGAATCCGAAACTCTGCGAAAAGGAATAAAACTCCAGGCGTAGCATTCGAAGAGCATCTAAACTGTTCGAAGAGAGGATTGAACTTTGCGAAAAGAAGAAAACACAATGTAACAGAACGTAACATTGCGAAGGAGCTCAGAGTCACAACACTTTGCGAAAAGGCCCCTAAGCTGTGCGAAGAGGCATTCTGGAGATTCGCAGCTTTAACAAGGGCAATTCACTAATCTGTTGCACGCATCCCAATGCATTTTAAAACCTAGGGACATTCCAGAGGGTTCAAAGCATGAAGCGAAGGAATATTCCACCCCACGTGAGCACCTAGAGAGGGAATAACTTGGTGGGAACTTCTAGAAACTCTAACAAACTTTCAAAATGCATAACAGAATTGATTGCTTTTTCACCGATTAGAACCAGATCGAGGAATTTCGATTGGCGACAGCGGATCCCCGTGTTTCGACTACCATTGGTCAATCTGAATCCGAGAACCTCGATTGGTTGATACAAATGCTGGACTGGGAAAGCTATAAATAGAAAGCATTTGCCCAATTGGGGCATCCAGATTTTGAGTTTCATTTCTAATCCCCATTTCCCACCATGCATACGACTTGTCCGCAATCCTTGTAATAGCCTACTTTGTACTTGCATTTGAGAGTGAGATACTCAGAACTCAAAGGAGAGTTTGCATCCAAGACCGCAAATCCGAGAGTCGTTAAGTTGGCTCTCAGAAATTGTAAGGATGAATTTTAAAAGGTTGTCCTATGCATTCTCCATTGGACTCATGTCAAGGGTTCCCTCTGATCTCCTCAGTACATTAGACTCCTTTAGATTCATTATTTTGCATGCAATTTCCCTTGATTCATTAATCCTGTGAGAATTAGTGTTGATAACCTAATCTCTCACGGCATTTGTAGTGATGCTTCTTGTTCTAAACTAAGGCTTTGGATTAAAGACTATTGGATGGTTTGTGGCCATTAAAGTGGACATACCATAGCCATAAGCTTAAACCTAATCCTTAAATTAGATTTATTTCTCTTACATCTGCGCTTGTAGCCAGATGAAGATTGGATCATCTCTCAGTTGAGTCATACCATTCTCATTAGTTTTCAAGGACCAAATCAAAGTTAGATATTACTTCCATTTTTTGTATAAGTTTACCTCAAACGCTTCCCCAACTCGATCTCGGATCACTTAGTTTAATTTTTACTTTTATCATTTAGTTAACGTGACAAATTCAACCTCCCATCTTATGTGCTTTCTAGATAGGATAAGAGGTCAGATCTGGTAGCTCAGATCTGGAGGTTTATCTTAAATTTTAAATCAATTCCCTGTGGACGATCTTTTACTCACTTACATTTAAAACTTGCTACAACTGGCCCTGATCTTGCAGGCTAATTATGTTCTCTGTGTGCTGATATTTTGTTATTCTTTTTAATATTCAGTACAATGCATCATTTGCAAGTATGTTTTCAAAACACAAATAAATCATGCACACTTAGAATAACAACAAGTTTTTGGTATCGTTGCCGGGGAATAGATTTTAAAATTGGTAGACCTAAGTTTTTCAATTTTGTAGATTTTATTTTCATTTTAATTTTTGCTTTAAAACTGCACGTTGCATTCCAAGTGCTTGATTAAATGTTCACGCAGCTTTGTATAGAAAACCTGCTTTTACCGGAGAATTTTTTATTTTTCTGAGTTTTTATTCTTTGCCTTCTAGTTATTTCAATAAATGCTGCTGCCACTCTTTTGTCTTTTTGTCAAATTTGAGCAGTAACTTGAGTTTTTCTTTTTATTTTTGTCACTATACTTGAATAAGGTACTGCTGCAGTTTTTGGATTTTTGTAGATCTGTAGCAGCCGTCCAACAAGGAGCATCTGGACTAAAATTTGGAGTGATCTGCTTGAGTTTGCATCCTCTTCTCCTTTGCATTCATTTTCTATTTTTAAATTCTTGAGAACCAGCAGTTCTGCTGTGTTTAATGTTTGTTTTGATTATAATTTTTGCTGTCTTTTAGGCATGTTGATTTTTTTTAGTTTTTTTTTTTTACAAAACCAAATACAAAATAAAAGAAGATGAAAACACAAATAGAAAATCTCTGAGTTGTTTGTCATTATTTTCAGCAGTAGTAAATAAGGGCTCTTGTTGAGCCCGGGCTGATCCAAAACAAGTAAAAAAAAAAAAAAAAAAAAATTATAAAAACAAATATATATATATATATATATATATATATATATATATATATATATATATATATAGATATCTTCCGGATGGGCTGTTTTTCTCCATTTGCATCCACTTTTCCCATCTGGACCTGCTGAGATCATTTTTTCTTTTTTAGGAATCATGTAGGATAATGAGTAGTGAATCATAGGTTGTTTTGAATATTCAATGGACCCACTGATTTTATTTTCCTTCGAGATTTCTTCATCATAAATGGGTCTCAGCTGTGTGTGAACCCTGTTTTTAATATGTGCTGCCATGCTTCATTATTCTTTTTTTTTATTCATACACATCATCAATAAAGGGGTCAGTCTTATGAATCTTGCTTTTCACTATATTCCTGCTAATCATTTTTATAATCACTTAGATTCATAAGTATCTCAGGCTTTTGTTTTTTTTTTCTTTGGGCTTAGGATGTATCATTTGGCATTGGATTTTCTGTTTTAGGAATTTTAGTTTCAAATTCGCTTTTAGATCGATTTTTTCTTTCTTAGGTTAATGTGTCCTCGTTTCTCGATTTTCGTCATTTTTCCGTGAGTATAGTTAGTTTCTAACTTTGTTTTCCTATTTTGCATTCACAAATTCTGTTTTGTATCAACATTTTATTTTTATTTTTTTAAACCCCTTACCTTGCTTTTTTTGTTTCTCTGTTATTAGCATTAGTTTCCTTCCATTTGCTTTGCAGTTCTTTTATTTTTCTGATCATATATTCAGTTTTTAGATTTTATTTTGTAGCAGTTCTAGCTTAGTTTTGTTATTTTTCTGTTTTATCAGTAATTTCCTATATTTATATAACATTTTTTTCCCTTTTCCTGCTCATATATTCAGTGTTATTTTCTTTATTTTATGCTGCACATAGCTGCAAATTTTTTTCTGCTTAGTTTTCCTTTCTTCTTTTATCTTGCTGCCCCTCGTTTCTCAGTGTCTAGAACATTGAGGACAATGTTCATCTTAGGTTTGGGGGTATGGGGGTATGCCAATAAAATAAGTTAATGCTTGGTGCACTTATGATCGAGAATTTTGAAAATAAAGTAATCTCACACCTGTTTTTTTGAAAAATGAGGAAGTTAAAACTTTTTAAAATTAATTTCTAGTGTAATTCTAATACTTTCATGAAGTGAATGTCAGAAAATTTCCAAAAGAAGATTGATGTTTTAGTAAACCTAAAATGAAGGAAAACAGTGAAGATATACCTCAAGAAGTTGATATAAAACCACACCCAGTGAGGTTTGGGCCTGAAATGTATTCTTTGGAGGTATGCTTTGGCAATCTTTTCTGCTTTTGGGACTATGTGAATCTGCTTACTTACACTAGAAGTTACACATATCCAAATCGAAATAATTTGATAGCACTCATGATATTAAAGACATGATGCCTCCTTTTGGACAGCTTTGAACCTTACAAAGCCCCACATTTTGGAACTCCCCTTGATACACACCATTTGAGCTAAATAAATCTATGATTCCTTTGAAATCTCCCCCAATAAACCTCATCAACCTCATTTAGCCTAACCCTACCCCGAGAAGGCAGAAGATAAAGGGAAGGAAGCTGAGGAAGGAGAATTGAGTAACAATTTAATAGCCAAAGAAGGGTAAAAGTTGAAGGCAATGATGAAACAGCAGAGGGAATGTGGCATGCAGTCAGTGCTAATTCGAAAAAGAAAAAAAAAATATTTGAGCAAAACAAAAGAAAGAAGGCATTTTCATTGGAAGTTTGAAAAGAAAGAGAAAAGATGGCCACTTTGGCTCTGGAAATTCAAAAGAAGAAGATGAAACTATGCTGAAGAAGAGTGGGTTTGTATATAACCTCCTGACCTTGACTGACTTCTCAAATATGAACACCATTCCAACCCTTTTGAGAAATTTCACCCATAAGCCACAATAAAACCCAAGTAAAAGTCCTTACTGATCAATGATGGATTGAGCTATCACATAGAGATAAGAATTTGTGTAATCTATGGTGAAAGGAGCAGTGAATTTATAACTAAAAGCAATGCCTATGCTCCTGCTTATAGTCCTATTTGAGGACTGTAACTGCTCTTGAGCTGTGTGAAATAGTACAACCCTCTCATTTGCTTATTGAGTGAAAATCCCGGTGAGAATTGGGTTTAAAATCAATGATTAGGGTAACATCAAACTGAATTCTCAAATAGAAGGCAAGCTTTTCATTAATTTTTCTTGTAAAACTTTTCGACACCAACCGAGTGAATGGTAATTAAAGAGAATTTTAGTTTTGAATCGATGTTTTCTTGAAAATCTTCTTACAACCTCGATCGATGCGGTGTGAATAACTGATTAGATGAAAGTTTGCTTTAATGTAATCGCATTGATCTTAACCGATTTATTGGAGAAGTTTAGGTACCTTCATCGAAAACCCTCAGAGACTTCACTCCTCCACTAGGGATCACCTAGGGTTTAAAAGGCTTGTTGCATATGTTAAATGCAACTGCTCCCTACAAAAATGGCTTTTCATTCTATTTTTAAATTTTGTCTTTGCTCGAGTGGACTAGCAAAGCTTAGGTTTGGGGTGTGTTGAGAACTGGAAAATACCATTTTCACCCCTTAACTGGGCCTTGATAGACCCTTGAGAGAACTAAATAAGTGTTTTAAGTGTTTGTTTTACTAACAATAAAAAGACAAAGCTTAACCATAAAAGACTTAAAAGTGCCAATAAGATGACAATCCATGTCAATCCAAAGGAAGAAAGTGAAGAAACAACCTCATCAGCTGTTGAAAGGTCTGAATAGAAGAAGCAAAGACCTGGAAGAGAAGTATGGAACAATTCGAACAGAAAAATGCACTACAGAGTCCTTTTCGCAAAGAACCTGTACTTTTCGCAAAGAATCCGAAACTCTGCGAAAAGGAATAAAACTCCAGGCGTAGCATTCGAAGAGCATCTAAACTGTTCGAAGAGAGGATTGAACTTTGCGAAAAGAAGAAAACACAATTCGAACAGAACCAAAACATTGCGAAAGGAGCTTCAGGAGTCACAACACTTTGCGAAAAGGCCCCTAAGCTGTGCGAAGAGGCATTCTGGAGATTCGCAGCTTTAACAAGGGCAATTCAGTAATCTGTTGCACGCGTCCCAATGCATTTTAAAACCTAGGGACATTCCAGAGGGTTCAAAGCATGAAGCGAAGGAATATTCCACCCCACGTGAGCACCTAGAGAGGGAATAACTTGGTGGGAACTTCTAGAAACTCTAACAAACTTTCAAAATGCATAACAGAATTGATTCCTTTTTCACCTGATTGGCTGAACCAGATCGAGGAATTCTGATTGGCGAGAACAAATCAGGATCCCCGTGCTCGACTACCATTGGTCAATACAGATCTGAGAACCTCTGATTGGTTGATACACATCTGAGCTGGACCTGGGGAAAGCTATAAATAGGGACATTTGCCCAATTGGGGCATCCAGATTTTGAGTTTCATTTCTAATCCCCATTTCCCAATGCCTTTGTCGCAATCCTTGTAATAGCCTACTTTGTACTTGCATTTGAGAGTGTGAGATATCTGCCAGTAACTCAAAGGAGAGTTTGCATCCAAGATCGCAAATCCGAGAGTCAGTAAGCCGCGCTCAGAAATTGTAAGGATGAATTTTAAAAGGTTCTTTGTAAACTATGCATTCTCCATTGGACTCATGTCAAGGGTTCCTCTAATCTCCTCAAGACATTAGACTCCTTTAGATTCATTGTTTTGCATGCAATTTCCTTGATTCATTATTCTGAGAATTAGTGTTGATAACCTAATCTCTCGGCATTTGTAGTGATGCTTGTTCTAAACTAAGGCTTTGGATTAAAGACTATTGGATGGTTTGTGGCCATTAAAGTGGACATACCATAGCCATAAGCTTAAACCTAATCCTTAAATTAGATTTATTTCTCTTACATCTGCGCTTGTAGCCAGATGAAGATTGGATCATCTCTCAGTTGAGCTGCAGCCATTCTCATTAGTTTTCAAGGACCAAATCAAAGTTAGATATTACTTCTCCATTTTTTGTATAAGTTTACCTCAAACGTTTCCCCAACTCAGATCTGGATCACTTAGTTTAATTTTTACTTTTATCATTTAGTTAATGTGACAAATTCAACCTCCCATCTTATGTGCTTTCTAGATAGGATCAGAGGTCAGATCTGGTAGCTCAGATCTGGAGGTTTATCTTAAATTTTAAATCAATTCCCTGTGGACGATCTTTTACTCACTTACATTTAAAACTTGCTACAATTGGCCCTGATCTTGCAGGCTAATTATGTTCTCTCTGTGCTGATATTTTCTTATTTTTTTTAATATTCAGTACAATGCATCATTTGCTAGTATGTTTTCAAAACACAAATAAATCATGCACACTTAGAATAACAACAAGTTTTTGGCGCCGTTGCCGGGGAATAGATTTTAAAATTGGTAGACCTAAGTTTTTCAATTTTGTAGATTTGATTTTCATTTTAATTTTTGCTTTAAAACTGCACGTTGCATTCCAAGTGCTTAATTAAATGTCTACTGCAGTTTTGTATAGAAAACCTGTTTTACTGCAGTAGAATTTTTTTTATTTTTCTGAGTTTTTATTCTTTGCCTTCTAGTTATTTCAATAAATGTTGCTGCCACTCTTTTATCTTTTTGTCAAATTTGAGCAGTAACTTGAGTTTTTCTTTTTATTTTTGTCACTATACTTGAATAAGGTACTGCTGCAGTTTTTGGATTTTTGTAGATCTGGAGCAGCCGTCCAACAAGGAGCATCTGGACTAAAGCTGGAGCAGATCTGCTTGAGTTTGCATCCTCTTCTCCTTTGCATTCATTTTCTATTTTTAAATTCTTGAGAACTAGCAGTTCTGCTGTGTTTAATGTTTGTTTTGATTATAATTTTTGCTGTCTTTTAGGCATGCTGATTTTTTTTTGTTTTTTTTTTTTACAAAACCAAATACAAAATAAAAGAAGATGAAAACACAAATAGAAAATCTCTGAGTTGTTTGTCATTATTTTCAGCAGTAGTAAATAAGGGCTCTTGTTGAGCCCGGGCTGATCCAAAACAAGTAAAAAAAAAAAAAAAAAAAAATTATAAAAACAAATATATATATATATATATATATATATAGATATCTTCCGGATGGGCTGCTTTTCTCCATTTGCATCCACTTTTCCCATCTGGACCTGCTGAGATCATTTTTTCTTTTTTAGGAATCATGTAGGATAATGAGTAGTGAATCATAGGTTGTTTTGAATATTCAATGGACCCACTGATTTTATTTTCCTTCGAGATTTCTTCATCATAAATGGGTCTCATTGTGTGTGAACCCCTGCTTTTTAATATGTCTTGCCATGCTTCATTATTCTTTTTTTATTCATACACATCATCAATAAAGGGTCAATTTTATGAATCTTGCTTTTCACTATATTCTGCTAATCATTTTATAATCACTTAGATTCATAAGTATCTAGGGCTTTTGTTTTTTTTCTTTGGGCTTAGGATGTATCATTTGGCATTGGATTTTCTGTTTAGGAATTTTAGTTTCAAATTGCTTTTTAGATCATTGATTTTTTTCTTTCTTAGGTTAATGTGTCCTCGTTTTTACCGATTTTCGTCATTTTCCGTGAGTATAGTTAGTTTCTAACTTTGTTTTCCTATTTTGCATTCACAAATTCTGTTTTTGTATCAACATTTTTATTTTTTATTTTTTTTAAACTTTGTGTTCAGTCCCTTACCTTGCTTTTACTGTTTCTCTGTTATTAGCATTAGTTTCCTTCCATTTGCTTTGCAGTTCTTTTATTTTTCTGATCATATATTCAGTTTTTAGATTTTATTTTGTAGCAGTTCTAGCTTAGTTTTGTTATTTTTCTGTTTTATCAGTAATTTCCTATATTTATATAACATTTTTTTCCCTTTTCCTGCTCATATATTCAGTGTTATTTTCTTTATTTTATGCTGCACATAGCTGCAAATTTTTTTCTGCTGCACATAGCTGCAAATTTTTTTCTGCTTAGTTTTCCTTTCTTCTTTTATCTTGCTGCCCCTTGTTTCTCAGTGTCTAGAACATTGAGGACAATGTTCATCTTAGGTTTGGGGGTATGGCAGGTATGCCAATAAAATAAGTTAATGCTTGGTGCAGCTTATGATCAGCAGAATTTTTGAAAATAAAGTAATCTCACACCTGTTTTTTTGAAAAATGAGGAAGTTAAAACTTTTTAAAATTAATTTCTAGTGTAATTCTAATACTTTCATGAAGTGAATGTCAGAAAATTTCCAAAAGAAGATTGATGTTTTAGTAAACCTAAAATGAAGGAAAACAGTGAAGATATACCTCAAGAAGTTGATATAAAACCACACCCAGTGAGGTTTGGGCCTGAAATGTATTCTTTGGAGGTATGCTTTGGCAATCTTTTCTGCTTTTGGGACTATGTGAATCTGCTTACTTACACTAGAAGTTACACATATCCAAATCGAAATAATTTGATAGCACTCATGATATTAAAGACATGATGTAAGGCCTCCTTTTGGACAGTTTGAACCTTACAAAGCCCCACCTTTTGAAACTGCCCTTGATACACACCATTTGAGCTAAATAAATCTATGATTCCTTTGAAATCTCCCCCAATAAACCTCATCAACCTCATTTAGCCTAACCCTACCCCGAGAAGGCAGAAGATAAAGGGAAGGAAGCTGAGGAAGGAGAATTGAGTAACAATTTAATAGCCAAAGAAGGGTAAAAGTTGAAGGCAATGATGAAACAGCAGAGGGAATGTGGCATGCAGTCAGTGCTAATTCGAAAAAGAAAAAAAAAATATTTGAGCAAAACAAAAGAAAGAAGGCATTTTCATTGGAAGTTTGAAAAAGAAAGAGAAAAAGATGGCCACTTTGGCTCTGGAAATTCAAAAGAAGAAGATGAAACTATGCTGAAGAAGAGTGGGTTTGTATATAACCTCCTGACCTTGACTGACTTCTCAAATATGAACACCATTCCAACCCTTTTGAGAAATTTCACCCATAAGCCACAATAAAACCCAAGTAAAAGTCCTTACTGATCAATGATGGATTGAGCTATCACATAGAGATAAGAATTTGTGTAATCTATGGTGAAAGGAGCAGTGAATTTATAACTAAAAGCAATGCCTATGCTCCTGCTTATAGTCCTATTTGAGGACTGTAACTGCTCTTGAGCTGTGTGAAATAGTACAACCCTCTCATTTGCTTATTGAGTGAAAATCCTGGTGAGAATTGGGTTTAAAATCAACTGATTAGGGTAACATCAAAACTGAATTCTCAAATAGAAGGCAAGCTTTTCATTAATTTTTCTTGTAAAAACTTTTCGACACCAACTGAGTGAATGGTAAAGGAATTACAGCAGAATTTTAGTTTTGAACTGATGTTTTCTTGAAAATCTTCTTACAACCTGACTGATGCAGGTGTGAATAATCTGATTAGATGAAAGTTTGCTTTAACAGAACTGCATTGATCTTAACTGATTTATTGGAGAAGTTTGTGGGTACCTTCACTGAAAACCCTCAGGAGACTTCACTCCTCCACTAGGGATCACCTAGGAGTTTAAAAGGCTTGTTGCATATGTTAAATGCAACTGTGCTCCCTACAAAAATGGCTTTTCATTCTATTTTTAAATTTTGTCTTTGCTCAGGGACTAGCAAAGCTTAGGTTTGGGGGTGTATTGAGAACTGGAAAATACCATTTTTCACCCCTTAATCTGGGCCTTGATAGACCCTTGAGAGAACTAAATAAGTGTTTTAAGTGTTTGTTTTACAGCTAACAATAAAGACAGGCTTAACCATAAAAGCAGCTTAAAAGTGCCAATAAGATGACAATCCATGTCAATCCAAAGGAAGAAAGTGAAGAAACAACCTCATCAGCTGTTGAAAGGTCTGAATAGAAGAAGCAAAGACCTGGAAGAGAAGTATGGAACAATTCGAACAGAAAAATGCACTACAGAGTCCTTTTCAGAAGAACACAGACTTTTCGCAAAGAATCCGAAACTCTGCGAAAAGGAATAAAACTCCAGGCGTAGCATTCGAAGAGCATCTAAACTGTTCGAAGAGAGGATTGAACTTTGCGAAAAGAAGAAAACACAATTCGAACAGAACCAAAACATTGCGAAAGGAGCTTCAGGAGTCACAACACTTTGCGAAAAGGCCCCTAAGCTGTGCGAAGAGGCATTCTGGAGATTCGCAGCTTTAACAAGGGCAATTCAGTAATCTGTTGCACGCGTCCCAATGCATTTTAAAACCTAGGGACATTCCAGAGGGTTCAAAGCATGAAGCGAAGGAATATTCCACCCCACGTGAGCACCTAGAGAGGGAATAACTTGGTGGGAACTTCTAGAAACTCTAACAAACTTTCAAAATGCATAACAGAATTGATTCCTTTTTCACCTGATTGGCTGAACCAGATCGAGGAATTCTGATTGGCGAGAACAAATCAGGATCCCCGTGCTCGACTACCATTGGTCAATACAGATCTGAGAACCTCTGATTGGTTGATACACATCTGAGCTGGACCTGGGGAAAGCTATAAATAGACGAAGCATTTGCCCAATTGGGGCATCCAGATTTTGAGTTTCATTTCTAATCCCCCATTTCCCCATACTTGTTCGCAATCCTTGTAATAGCCTACTTTGTACTTGCATTTGAGAGTCGTGAGATCTCAGTAACTCAAAGGAGAGTTTGCATCCAAGACCGCAAACCGAGAGTCAAAGCCGTGCTCTGTAAATTGTAAGGATGAATTTTAAAAGGTTGCTGTAAACTATGCATTCTCCATTGGACTCATGTCAAGGGTTCCCTCTAATCTCCTCAGTACATTAGACTCCTTTAGATTCATTGTTTTGCATGCAATTTCCCTTGATTCATTATTCCTGTGAGAATTAGTGTTGATAACCTAATCTCTCACGGCATTTGTAGTGATGCTTCTTGTTCTAAACTAAGGCTTTGGATTAAAGACTATTGGATGGTTTGTGGCCATTAAAGTGGACATACCATAGCCATAAGCTTAAACCTAATCCTTAAATTAGATTTATTTCTCTTACATCTGCGCTTGTAGCCAGATGAAGATTGGATCATCTCTCAGTTGAGCTGCAGCCATTCTCATTAGTTTTCAAGGACCAAATCAAAGTTAGATATTACTTCTCCATTTTTTGTATAAGTTTACCTCAAACGTTTCCCCAACTCAGATCTGGATCACTTAGTTTAATTTTTACTTTTATCATTTAGTTAATGTGACAAATTCAACCTCCCATCTTATGTGCTTTCTAGATAGGATCAGAGGTCAGATCTGGTAGCTCAGATCTGGAGGTTTATCTTAAATTTTAAATCAATTCCCTGTGGACGATCTTTTACTCACTTACATTTAAAACTTGCTACAATTGGCCCTGATCTTGCAGGCTAATTATGTTCTCTCTGTGCTGATATTTTCTTATTTTTTTTAATATTCAGTACAATGCATCATTTGCTAGTATGTTTTCAAAACACAAATAAATCATGCACACTTAGAATAACAACAAGTTTTTGGCGCCGTTGCCGGGGAATAGATTTTAAAATTGGTAGACCTAAGTTTTTCAATTTTGTAGATTTGATTTTCATTTTAATTTTTGCTTTAAAACTGCACGTTGCATTCCAAGTGCTTAATTAAATGTCTACTGCAGTTTTGTATAGAAAACCTGTTTTACTGCAGTAGAATTTTTTTTATTTTTCTGAGTTTTTATTCTTTGCCTTCTAGTTATTTTAATAAATGTTGCTGCCACTCTTTTATCTTTTTGTCAAATTTGAGCAGTAACTTGAGTTTTTCTTTTTATTTTTGTCACTATACTTGAATAAGGTAATCACGCAGCTTTTGGATTTTTGTAGATCCGAGTATTCAACAAGGAGCATCTGGACTAAAGTCGAGCAGATCCGCTTGAGTTTGCATCCTCTTCTCCTTGCATTCATTTTCTATTTTTAAATTCTTGAGAACTAGCGATTCTGCGTGTTTAATGTTTGTTTTGATTATAATTTTCTTTGCCTTTTTTAGGCATGCCGATTTTTTTGTTTTTTTTTACAAAACCAAATACAAAATAAAAGAAGATGAAAACACAAATAGAAAATCTCCGAGTTGTTTGTCATTATTTTCAGAAGAGTAAATAAGGGCTCTTGTTGAGCGCCGATCCAAAACAAGTAAAAAAAAAAAAAATTATAAAACAAATATATATATATATATATATATATAGATATCTTCCCATGGGTGCTTTTCCATTTGCATCCACTTTTCCCATCCGGACTCGAGATCATTTTTTCTTTTTTAGGAATCATGTAGGATAATGAGTAGTGAATCATAGGTTGTTTTGAATATTCAATGGACCCACTGATTTTATTTTCCTTCGAGATTTCTTCATCATAAATGGGTCTCAGCTGTGTGTGAACCCTGTTTTTAATATGTGCTGCCATGCTTCATTATTCTTTTTTTTTATTCATACACATCATCAATAAAGGGGTCAGTCTTATGAATCTTGCTTTTCACTATATTCCTGCTAATCATTTTTATAATCACTTAGATTCATAAGTATCTCAGGCTTTTGTTTTTTTTTTCTTTGGGCTTAGGATGTATCATTTGGCATTGGATTTTCTGTTTTAGGAATTTTAGTTTCAAATTCTGTTTTTAGATCGCTGATTTTTTTTCTTTCTTAGGTTAATGTGTCCTCGTTTTACTGATTTTCGTCATTTTTCTGTGAGTATAGTTAGTTTCTAACTTTGTTTTCCTATTTTGCATTCACAAATTCTGTTTTTGTATCAACATTTTTATTTTTTATTTTTTTTAAACTTTGTGTTCAGTCCCTTACCTTGCTTTTACTGTTTCTCTGTTATTAGCATTAGTTTCCTTCCATTTGCTTTGCAGTTCTTTTATTTTTCTGATCATATATTCAGTTTTTAGATTTTATTTTGTAGCAGTTCTAGCTTAGTTTTGTTATTTTTCTGTTTTATCAGTAATTTCCTATATTTATATAACATTTTTTTCCCTTTTCCTGCTCATATATTCAGTGTTATTTTCTTTATTTTATGCTGCACATAGCTGCAAATTTTTTTCTGCTTAGTTTTCCTTTCTTCTTTTATCTTGCTGCCCCTCGTTTCTCAGTGTCTAGAACATTGAGGACAATGTTCATCTTAGGTTTGGGGGTATGGCAGGTATGCCAATAAAATAAGTTAATGCTTGGTGCAGCTTATGATCAGCAGAATTTTTGAAAATAAAGTAATCTCACACCTGTTTTTTTGAAAAATGAGGAAGTTAAAACTTTTTAAAATTAATTTCTAGTGTAATTCTAATACTTTCATGAAGTGAATGTCAGAAAATTTCCAAAAGAAGATTGATGTTTTAGTAAACCTAAAATGAAGGAAAACAGTGAAGATATACCTCAAGAAGTTGATATAAAACCACACCCAGTGAGGTTTGGGCCTGAAATGTATTCTTTGGAGGTATGCTTTGGCAATCTTTTCTGCTTTTGGGACTATGTGAATCTGCTTACTTACACTAGAAGTTACACATATCCAAATCGAAATAATTTGATAGCACTCATGATATTAAAGACATGATGTAAGGCCTCCTTTTGGACAGTTTGAACCTTACAAAGCCCCACCTTTTGAAACTGCCCTTGATACACACCATTTGAGCTAAATAAATCTATGATTCCTTTGAAATCTCCCCCAATAAACCTCATCAACCTCATTTAGCCTAACCCTACCCCGAGAAGGCAGAAGATAAAGGGAAGGAAGCTGAGGAAGGAGAATTGAGTAACAATTTAATAGCCAAAGAAGGGTAAAAGTTGAAGGCAATGATGAAACAGCAGAGGGAATGTGGCATGCAACAAGCTAATTCAAAAGAAAAAAAAATAATTTGAGCAAAACAAAAGAAAGAAGGCATTTTCATTGGAAGTTTGAAAAAGAAAGAGAAAAAGATGGCCACTTTGGCTCTGGAAATTCAAAAGAAGAAGATGAAACTATGCTGAAGAAGAGTGGGTTTGTATATAACCTCCTGACCTTGACTGACTTCTCAAATATGAACACCATTCCAACCCTTTTGAGAAATTTCACCCATAAGCCACAATAAAACCCAAGTAAAAGTCCTTACTGATCAATGATGGATTGAGCTATCACATAGAGATAAGAATTTGTGTAATCTATGGTGAAAGGAGCAGTGAATTTATAACTAAAAGCAATGCCTATGCTATAGTCCTATTTGAGGATCAGAATCGCTCTTGAGCTGTGTGAAATAGTACAACCCTCTCATTTGCTTATTGAGTGAAAATCCTGGTGAGAATTGGGTTTAAAATCAACTGATTAGGGTAACATCAAAACTGAATTCTCAAATAGAAGGCAAGCTTTTCATTAATTTTTCTTGTAAAAACTTTTCGACACCAACTGAGTGAATGGTAAAGGAATTACAGCAGAATTTTAGTTTTGAACTGATGTTTTCTTGAAAATCTTCTTACTGATGCAGGTGTGAATAATCTGATTGGATGAAAGTTTGCTTTAACAGAACTGCATTGATCTTAACTGATTTATTGGAGAAGTTTGTGGGTACCTTCACTGAAAACCCTCAGGAGACTTCACTCCTCCACTAGGGATCACCTAGGGGTTTAAAAGGCTTGTTGCATATGTTAAATGCAACTGTGCTCCCTACAAAAATGGCTTTTCATTCTATTTTTAAATTTTGTCTTTGCTCAGGGACTAGCAAAGCTTAGGTTTGGGGGTGTGTTGAGAACTGGAAAATACCATTTTTCACCCCTTAATCTGGGCCTTGATAGACCCTTGAGAGAACTAAATAAGTGTTTTAAGTGTTTGTTTTACAGCTAACAATAAAGACAGGCTTAACCATAAAAGCAGCTTAAAAGTGCCAATAAGATGACAATCCATGTCAATCCAAAGGAAGAAAGTGAAGAAACAACCTCATCAGCTGTTGAAAGGTCTGAATAGAAGAAGCAAAGACCTGGAAGAGAAGTATGGAACAATTCGAACAGAAAAATGCACTACAGAGTCCTTTTCGCAAAGAACCTGTACTTTTTGCAAAGAATCCGAAACTCTGCGAAAAGGAATAAAACTCCAGGCGTAGCATTCGAAGAGCATCTAAACTGTTCGAAGAGAGGATTGAACTTTGCGAAAAGAAGAAAACACAATTCGAACAGAACCAGAACATTGCGAAAAGAGCTTCAGGAGTCACAACACTTTGCGAAAAGGCCCCTAAGCTGTGCGAAGAGGCATTCTGGAGATTCGCAGCTTTAACAAGGGCAATTCAGTAATCTGTTGCATGCATCCCAATGCATTTTAAAACCTAGGGACATTCCAGAGGATTCTAAGCATGAAGCGAAGGAATATTCCACCCCACGTGAGCACCTAGAGAGGGAATAACTTGGCGGGAACTTCTAGAAACTCTAACAAACTTTCAAAATGCATAACAGAATTGATGCCTTTTTCACCTGATTGGCTGAACCAGATCGAGGAATTTTGATTGGCCAGAACAGATCGGGATCCCCGTGCTTGACTACCATTGGTCAATTGTGACAGCCCGGATTTCGGTACCCCGAAACCCGTGCCATCAGCACGATCATCTAGACCGTGCCCCTTAGCTAAGCACGGAACATTGGCTCATCAAGCATAAAATGAAATAATAAAGGAGCTGCGAAATTTAAATCTTCATATTAAGTAATTCTCCAAAAGACAGTTCTACCCTCATGCCTCTGCATGAATGGAGAACCGATCCGAACCATCGATGATAGCAATCATCACGGATGGTTCGTCCCAAAAGAATAATCCCAACTCAATATATACATGGTTTAAACAAAACAAGGCTTGACATACCAAGCCGTACAAATCTCTCTCAAAAGCCCTCAAAGTGGCACAACGGAGACCTCTAGAAGAAGTCCTCAGGAGGTGGCTCCAACTCTTCGCCGGCCGCAAGGTCCGACTCACTGGGGTCAGCGTCTCTTGAAGCCTCGGCAGCTGCTAGTAGTGGACCTGCGACGTATAGTCTATAGGGTGAGCTACATCCTAGCTCAATAGGGAACAAAACACAGTTGAACATATAAATTATTACTCACATATATTCCATGATATGCCATGCATGATGTGTCTATGCAGTTATTGATGAAAACAGTTAAAAGTATTACATTTTACTGGTAGTTTACTCGTGTCTTTTATTTGCTCATGAATGATGCTGAAAAGGCCTAAAGCAAAACTTAAACTATCAACTTAAGTAATCCCCGAGCAATATAGCATCGAGCCCCGATGAGATACCCTTCATCGTTATCTATATAGACACTTTTAACGTATTCCCTGGGAATACAATATAGTACCCAAGCCCCTTTCCCCTGGGGATTGGTGGCGGGGTTTCACTTATCTCAAATCAACACCCCTGGGGTGTGCTTACTGTGTACGGATAAGCCTCCGCACTGGCCTACGGTTTCGCCGCCGTATCGGTCACAGATATCTTACCGTGTCAGTCGTGGATATCCCGCCACGTCGGTGGGGTACCCTATCAAACCTCAAATAATAAAAATATCGGTGCCTTACATATAGTTATTCACCGTGTAAGTGTGCTATCTTATATCAGTTAGGCCCCATCAAGCATGATTCAATCTTGGATACATCCCTGGGATGTATCCATTTACTTGCATCACACCTGATGCTCTTATCTCTTTACTTCTTCATCCCCTGGGGATGGTTCATTATAATTACTCTTATGGATGTCACACACACACCCACTTCTCACAATTCTTAAGCAATAAAACATTTAAATCTGAATTCTATATCACTACATACATGCTCTTGTAAAATAAAGTACATGTTCAAGGTGTTCCCTACCTCAAGTCTTCATTTGATCAATGCATCAAGGTCCCACGTGGCTCCTTGTGCACTAGCTCACTCGTACCACCTATGGTACCACATAACATGTGAAACACATCACTAAAGATGCAATAAGGAGGTCCAAGACCTTCCAAGAATCTTAAAGTCAAACTCAAAAGTTAACATAAATGAGCTCAGTCGATTAATCAAACTCCAAAATCGATTAATCGAGATTTTCATTTGATTAATCGAATCCTAATTCGATTAATCGAAATTCTCTGTTTAGCCAAGTCGATTCTCAATTCGAGTAATCGAGTTCCTAAAATCGATTAATCGATCCCAAATCGATTAGTCGAAAATTGAAATCGATTAATCGAAATCCCATTTCGATTAGTCGATTTTCCCCAAGTCATTTCCTCCAGCCCCTGGGGTCCACTGGAGGCTCCCAGTCGATTAATCGATACCCAAATCGATTAATTAAAATCCAAGGTCGATTAATCGAAACCCAATTTTGATTAATCGAAATTGTCAGATTCAGCCTCCTTTGAGCTGTTCTTCTCAATCTTTTTCCACACTTTTTCCTCTACTTTTCTAAACCATTTACCTATGAGTTACACCATTTTCAACTACAATCTAACCTCTACAATCTATGCATTTCATTCACAAAAGTTTACCTTGAATCAATCTCAAATTGATTTCAAATCAAGTGGTTGGAAGGCTAGGGTTCCAGCTTTGCTTCTAGCGGATCTCTCGCGTCGAATCCGACGTTTATTGCTCGAATCTCCCTTCCTCAACTAGCATTTACTCCTTGTATTAATCACCCTCTTTACTCCTCTCTCTCTCTTCTTTACTTCTCTCTCAACAACCAAACTATTGATTTTAGGGTTATTAAACCCTTTTATCTCCCCCCTAGCTTGTGTGTTGAACACATGCGCCTCAATAGGTGTATGTGACTTTAGATTTTCAACATACACCACATAGCTACTCAAACCATCACTTCACATTCACTCATCACACTCTACGCTAACTATCGAACTCCTAATTGGTCAAACCTATGACCGATCGGGCACGGATCCTGAGGTCATAGTTTAGCATGATTTTTTGGGCTATTACATCAATACAGATCTGAGAACCTCTGATTGGTTGATACACATCTGAGCTAGACCTGGGGAAAGCTATAAATAGATGAAGCATTTGCCCAATTGGGGCATCCAAATTTTGAGTTTCATTTCTAATCCCCCATTTCCCAGCCAGACAACTTATCTGCAATCCTTGTAATAGCCTACTTTGTACTTGCATTTGAGAGCTATGAGATACTGCTGTAACTCAAAGGAGAGTTTGCATCCAAGACTGCAAATCCGAGAGCTGTTAAGCCGTGCTCTGTAAATTGTAAGGATGAATTTTAAAAGGTTGCTGTAAACTATGCATTCTCTATGGGACTCATGTCAAGGGTTCCCTCTGATCTCCTCAGTACATTAGACTCCTTTAGATTCATTGTTTTGCATGCAATTTCCCTTGATTCATTAATCCTGTGAGAATTAGTGTTGGTAACCTAATCTCTCACGGCATTTGTAGTGATGCTTCTTGTTCTAAACTAAGGCTTTGGATTAAAGACTATTGGATGGTTTGTGGCCATTAAAGTGGACATACCATAGCCATAAGCTTAAACCTAATCCTTAAATTAGATTTATTTATGGCTTGTAGCCAGATGAAGATTGGATCATCTCTCAGTTGAGCTGCAGTCATTCTCATTAGTTTTCAAGGACCAAATCAAAGTTAGATATTACTTCTCCATTTTTTGTATAAGTTTACCTCAAACGTTTCCCCAACTCAGATCTGGATCACTTAGTTTAATTTTTACTTTTATCATTTAGTTAATGTGACAAATTCAACCTCCCATCTTATGTGCTTTCTAGATAGGATCAGAGGTCAGATCTGGTAGCTCAGATCTGGAGGTTTATCTTAAATTTTAAATCAATTCCCTGTGGACGATCTTTTCACTTACATTTAAAACTTGCTACAATTGGCCCTGATCTTGCAGGCTAATTATGTTCTCTCTGTGCTGATATTTTCTTATTTTTTTTAATATTCAGTACAATGCATCATTTGCAAGTACGTTTTCAAAACACAAATAAATCATGCACACTTAGAATAACAACAAGTTTTTGGTACGGAGGTTTATCCGTACATAGTAACTACATCCCAGGGATGTTGAGATGAGATTTAATCCCGCCGCCTATGAGAAAGGGGCTTCGGTAGTATTCCGAGGGAATACATATGATAACTGTCTATTTAGACGATGATGGAGGGTATTCCATCGGGGCTCGATGCTATATTGCTCGGGGACTACTTAAGCTGAAGATTTAAGTTTTGCTTTAGGCCTATTTAGTGTTATTCATGAACAATTAACAATAAAGGGAAACATGCAACTACCAGTAAATTTAAAATATAAATTATCATCTTTTAAACTGTTTTTTTAGCAAGTGCATAGATACATCATGCTTAGAAAATCATGGAATATATGTGAGATTTTGACTTATATATTCATTTTGTTGTTCCCTATTGAGCTAGGATGTAGCTCACCCTTTAGACTATACGTCGCAAGTCTAGTGCTAGCAGCGGTCGAGGCTTCGGGAGACGTGGATCCGGGTGATTCGGATTACGTGCCCAGGGAAGAGTTGGAGCCCCCTCCTGAGGACTTCTTCTAGGAGACTCCACTAGGTACTTTGAGGGAGTAGTTTTGAGAGCACATTGGTATGGCTTGGTATGTCAAGCCTTTATTTTGATAAACAATGTAATTAATTGATATATTCTTTTTGACAAATCATCTGGGGTGATCTGTTTATCACCGATGGTTCGAATCAGTTCTCTATTCATGCAGTGGCATGAAAGTAGAACTGCCTTTTGAGTTTATACTTAGAATAGTATTTTGCTTCCGCATCATCTAGTTATTGTTCTATTTTGTCTTAATATTGCTTGTTATACCAATGTTTTGTACATAGACATGGGGCACGGTCTAGAGGATCATGTTGATGGCACGAGTTTCGGGGAGCCAAATTCTGGGCTATCACAGTTGGTATCAGAGCCCGGATTTCGGCACTCCGAAACCTGGATTTGCTCTCAAAGTAAAGGATGAAGAGCCTTCTTGAATCAGTTTGCTCCTTTGAGCTACCTGGCGGGCTACATGCTGAGCGTGCAACTCTTTGTTTTTCTGCTCTTGGATATGAGCTCATTCTACAAGCTCTCCATAGGTTAAAACTTTCATTGCTACAATTTTGTTCCTGATAACAGGGTTGAGCCCCTTCTGAAAATAGTAGCATTTCTCGACTTCATCAGAGACCAGCATAGAGGTGAATCGGCAGAGTCGATCAAACTTTGCCTCATACTCCATCACAGACATAGTTCCTTGCTGTAGTGCTAAGAACTCGCTCTTTTTCTGAGTCTTCGTCGCATCTTTGAAGTACTTACTATAGAATACTTCTCTGAACTGTTGCCAAATCCACTGCTCTTCTTCTTGTCTATTTTTCAACCTCTTTGCTGACGTCCACCAATTTTGGGCATCACCTTACAAACACATCATAGCCTAAGATACTTTCTCATTTTCTGCTGGGGTAGAGACTTTGAAAATTTTCTCTATTTGTGAAATCCAATCGTCAGCTGTATCAGGATCCAACTGTCCGTAGAAGTGCGGAGGTCGAGCCCTGGAGAAAGTCATATAGCCGTTATAACAGTTATTAAATCGAGGCGGTGGTGGAGGTGTAACTGGACATCGGTTGGCAGGATTGTTCAACTGTTGGGCAATCAGGTCCTGGTAAGTTTTGGCCTACTGCTCCAACTGTTGATTGAACCCTTGAATCAGCTTGGCGGTCTCTTGCTGATGGGCCTCATTCAATTGGGCCACATGTTGCTGTTGCGCAGCTGTCAACTCACGTAACATGCGCGCTATTTCACTTTCATCTCCTTGGGATGAAGATCCCTCACCATTTCTTCGCAGTGCCATCGTAATGCTGTTTCAAAAATTTAAGGATTTAGAACTCATAATAACTTAAACCCCAAAGTCCACAGAAAGTAAAGCCTGAAGCTCTGATACCACTCTGTCATGACCCAAAATTATATCTCATTCCAAGGGCTTAGAATTTCTAGTTATGACCCGCACATATCCCGGATATGCTAAGCGGACATACACTTAATCAGAGTTCCCGGGCATATCCGATTCCTCAAAATCCGTGAAAGCCAACATATAATATAACAGTGGAATATAAAGTAATCATAAATCTAATAAAATATGATAGAATACCATGAATCCACAAATAGCATGTAAGTCAAGTCGGAGACAAATCCGATAAAATGAAATCATAGAGTTAGTGATAATAACATAAGACAAAATCCAATACCGAGTCTATAAATTAGTATCCGACACTCGGATCAAAATCAACATTGTAGTCCTCCTGATAACTGGCAACGTCACCCTCTAAAGGCTCTTGGTAATCAACGCCCACTGGGTCGACATTCTCAGCACCAATCAGATCAGAGAAACCCACGTCCACATCGTCGGTATAGTCACCTGCAGCTGTTAGATTATAGTGGGATGAGTTTACTCAGTCACGTAAACTCAGTGGATATACCACCAATCCACCCCATACTACTCAGGTGCATTGTGGGTGCATCAAGTGAGTGATAACATAGTATATCAAAGGAATCAGAACAGAATAAAAAAATCAAGTGCATATTGTAAGCTCATATCCTAATAATTAATGCGAGATCATGATCTAGACACTTACATCCTAACGTATCTTACTATATCTCATATCATACTATATTTTATTATTCTCGCACATACATCTGTACATCGCATGAGCGTAACTAACATACTCAAAAGTCCTAAACGACCTGTGCCAAAGTCGCTACTCGATCTATCATGTGAGGGTCACCATAGTATCATACCACCATATCATAACGCCCTCCATATCATATCATATCATACACCCCATCCAGTCACAGGGGTGGCCGGCGACTCATAGCTCATAATGTCTCCCAGAGACATCCGTCTTGACTGAAAGACGTTGTTGCCCTTACTGTGGCTACACAAGGAACGGCACGTACAGAGACTTAAATTGTTAATCTTTTGCTAGCCTATATGGCGGTGTCTTATTATCATAACATATCTTATCATACTGACTCATATCATATCATACTAACTCAAATCTTAGCCTACCGACTCATATCTTATCCTATCATATTAGAACTCGGAGTGATAGGGTCACCATTTATGCCACCGTATACGAGGCTATACTGAATTCGCACTCACCCTACTCGTCATGGTATCCCATACCACCATGAGTTGTAAGGCATGTGAATACGATGTATTCCTCGCTTTGATACCATCTCAGTGAATTACCACGCCCAAGCATAGGCATGATCTGATACACTCTCGCGCCATCTGTCTTAACATGACCTTAACTCATATCATGATCAAAATAGATGTACAGAATCATCACACGCACAAAAAAAAGTTTTCATTTAGATTATTATTATTTTTATACATATATTTATTTACATAACACACCAATAAATATAGAGTAGGGGAGTAATTATGTGTTTTCGATAACTTGAAGGTTAGAGTTCGATTTTCACGAGGTACCGAATTTCTAACATTTCGTGTTATCGAAGAGATCGCGTTGAAGCGATAGAATGATACATATATAGTGTACTATAATTAAATGCTTAAATAAAATGGTGGTATAATTTAAAGTGGAGTGCATCACGACCATCGTTCGAAAGGTGTAAGTGGTTAGTGTGCACTAAGTTTTTTGGTCGTGCAATAGCGAGATTTTAGTGTGAATCAGGTCGTCTGTTCGGACGACAATCGACTGATCAGTTTTGGAATCAATCATTCAGTCTTAATTATATTATATAAATTATTTATTTTGGGTACAAATTGATCGTTCAATTTTTGGTAATTAATCGGTTAGATTTAAAGTGATTTGAGTTCACTCTTATTCGATTATGATCAGAATCGATCAATTGGACAATAGGGTTGATCGGGCGAAATAAAAAAAAAACAAGCAGATTCTGGCAACATTTATAAACCCAATCTTAGCAACGATTTATACTATTATAATAAGGTACTCGAGTGCCTTGTTTTATATATAATATAATATATATAATATTTGTATAGTATAAATTATATAGCTATGATAACCCACCACTTAAATGTATAAACTATTATTAAGGTGTCAGTGTATTTAAGTACCTTAATAATATAATAATACAATACTGTTATAATATAAATTACATTAACGCATCGCTGGAGTAATTGATATAAAATATAAGATATGAAGTGCTTTAAAGAGTAATTTAGAATTCACATGAATATAATAATCTAAACCATCGGTCTTCGTTGATATTTTAAGTACTTTAACAGGCCGATTGGTGGAATTGAAAGGAAACAATAGGTTTGAGATGAGGAGCCAGTTCATTGCCTTAGGAGAATTTGATAACTACAATATTCTGCAGGTGTATATATAGTAAATAAAAAAAAAAGAGAAAAAATAATATAGTAACTTATCTTATATAAAAACATAATAGTATTATATTAAAAGTAATATAATAGGAAGGTAATATAATATTATCTTGTCTTATATAGTATTAAATTCAAAGTGATATAATGGAATCACTTTTATACTATAGTAGGAAAGTAATTGATTATTTTTGTCTCATTATAGAAGTAAAATAGTATTATGTTAAAAATTTACCAACAACTTTAACAATATTATATTATCAATCCGTTTCTCCTTATTTAAATATAAAACAATAATTTCACGTGTGCATCAGGGAGATGAGCATTCAAGTGCCGTGTGGGGATCAAATTGACAATCGACTAGACGAGTTTGAGGCAATAGGCATCCTCATACCAGTAACAAGTGGATCAAACATATAAGGCACTTGATCGACCGTCGGTATCCTGAACCACGTCGGGTTCCGAAATAGATTCAAAATATATCACAAAATTTAATAATATAAGTATTAAAATTTGGATTAATCAACATGTTAGTCCTAAAAATAATTTTACAAGTAAATCAATCTAGGTTCATTTTAATAACCCGTCGATACGCGATCGAATCGTATCCTACGCGACGGGATCTGAGAAGGACAAGATGGATGGATGGGTACCCACCTCTTAAAGCGTGATTGACAGATCGTTGGCGATTAGGGTGATAGAGATCGGCATCCATGATTACACCGCCTTCTTCCAATTTGGGTGTTTTTAGAAAGGGGTGGCCAGAGAAGAAGATGGAGTGACGATTTGATCCTTAGACCTCTTGTATATAAGTAAAGCCTTTCAACCACTAGGCGACCACACAACTTGTGTCAAATTAAATAAAGATAATTTTAAATATAAAACTTTTTGAACAACTAAAATGTATATGTTCTCAATTAGGGTAGGTTCCGGTGTGGAGCACTAACACTATCCTTGGTGTAAAACCAATCTAACACAACAAATTCAATCTAAAATTTTTAGGGTCGTTACACCCAACCCGATTTTTGAACTTTACAAACCCTAAAGCCAGGATACAATTATACGTCTACAGAAGCTTTGGATAGGGGCCATCGGCATTATGGCCAAGTTCCAAAAAATTCAGAGTTTAGAGGCATTTAAAACCCAGACTGTGGAACAAGCAACTTCAAGTAAAACATATTACTACAACAATATGAGATGAAGAAAGCATGGAAAAACAAAAGATCCCTAATTGCATAATATACAAAACTGTGGTAGCTGTTAATCCTCACAAAATAAATATATACAATGGTATCAGAGTGTGTTTTGGATTATTTAAAGTATTTATTAAAGAGTTGATGTCAACCCCAAATTGTTGGGAGAAATTTTTGATTATCATGATGACTAACGGGTTGGTAGTGGGTATTCAGGCCCGAGCACAAAGGAGTCAAGGATGGTACTATTTTCACCTGTACTACAAACTACAAAGACAGAACCGGTATATGATATGTCAACCTATAATGTCCACATGGTAGATCACTGAGGACCATATTGATCAAATGATCCTAACCAACTGATTAATGAACCTTCTCACATTAAGTATGGACCCTTTCCCATGCTCGGCAAAAAAATTCATGTTCTCTTAATATGGCTAATCAATGTGTGTTTTTAGCTGCAGGATATGCACCATGGCCTTCCCCATCGATAATTTCAATCGATGTAAATTGTACAAGGAAACCACATTTCCACATATGTGGTATGCCATATACATGACCTGAACACTACATCAATGCCCAGGTACCACCTCATAATAACTCAATTGTCTAAATTAACTCCAACAATTTCTTAACTAGTTCGCCAAATGAGTGGCATAACAGCCCATGAAAGCTAATAGTATTTGTCACACTCCACCTGTACTAACAAGTTAGATTGTTGCTCACACTCGTCTATAATTGGCCCCTGTTGTAACAGTACTACACTTTGCGCACTCGATTTGCCAAAACAATGTCCAGAACAGAAAAAATCAAAATAAAAAAAAAAACCTAAGGGTATCAAACTCAAAGAAACCACAAAATAAACATAGAAATAAATAATCACCTCTATCATAAAAAGGAAATGATTTAGAACAAAAAAAAAGAAACGTAAATACTTATCAAAACATTAATAAATAAACCATAAAACATCAAAAAATAATAAAAGAATCATATCAAAAAACCAAATAAAAACGTCTGCAATAGAAAAAAGAGAGCCTATTGCAGTCATTTTAACCTCAAAATAACCAGAAAACTCCAAAACAAAAATACAAATAAATTTCAAAAAAATAAATCAAAAAATACAAAGGTCAAAGTCATAGCATTTATAAATGATATTAACCTCAAAAAAATCAGAAAAAAAAAATTGTAAAAAAAAGCAAGCAGAAGATCCAGAAACATATCTAGAAAACTAACAGGTGTTGTTACCAAAAAAATAGTGCTTTAAGATCTGAAACGGATTGAACATCTCAGGTGTTGTTACCAAAACATATTCTGAAATTGCATCAGCTATGGTTTCCAGTGAACTAGGGTTTCTGTGGAGCCGTCTTTCGAATAGCTTTGATTTTGATCCTTCAATCCACGAATGCTTATAAAAAATCACAAAATCAGGAAGAAAAGGTGAAGACGCTTAAGCATATACGATCCTCCAATGCTCTGTAGATTCCAAAGTTGATCAAAGTCTAACCACGGATTCGACACTGGACGGCAAACCCTAATGGTGCTCGACGACAAACCCTACCCATAAGTTAGGGTTGTCGGCGAAGGAGTGAAAACGAGAGGAAAAAATATCTTTTACAGAGTGGGTTTTATACTTATAACCTACGCCGATGGTTGCAAAGAACAGCCGTTGGCGTAAGATATATCTACCGCGGCGGCTTCCTATTTTAGCTGTCGGCGTGCCCTCTTATTTTTGTAGTGCACATAGATGTTGGAGTATGGTGAGGGTACTCCACTTGAAGTACCTTCACATTTTCCATATATATACGAGAAAGGTGAATGTACTCCTGGTCGAATAGCCTCATCATACTCCAACATCCACGTGGAGGTCCACTTGGCAACCTAAATATTGTTTTGGTGCCACATGGAGCTTCGGCAGTCTATATAGATCAATTTTTTTTTATAAATGAATTCAAAAAAATTAAAAGTCAAATTTTGACTTTGATTCAATGATCTAGATTTTACGACCCAAAAAATACATGGCGGGGATGTTGTTTTAAAATATTTTTTCCCAAAATGATCTAAACAACGCTAGCTTGCTTCACGTGGCACACAAAATATGCTTTTAATGACAACTTTTGTAGTTTCTTAAAAGAGGTAATAGATATCTATCGGCTGATATTATACCATATCAGCCGATATGGTACATGCATTCGCTATATGATTTCTATGTAACTTGTATCGACTTTTTTTTTTATACGGCCATTCGGCCGAAACAGCCTCGAGAATCAAGGAGCAGGCATGCACAGACATGTTAGTTGCGGAGCAGCGTGAGGGATTGAACACCAACTATAGTGGTGATGGTTAACTAATAGAACCCAACCCACACTTTGTAAAAACAAGAGTAAGAGACAGCGTGAAGGATGAGAATCGAACCCACGATCTACTCCCTCATATTGAAAGGAGCGAACCAACTGGGCTAATGCTTCTTTGGTAACTGATATCAACTTGGCTAGAATCCAATATATATCTGCCAATATTTGGGCTAATGCCTCTTTGGTAACTGATATCGACTTGGCTGAGCTAGAATCCAATATATATCTGCCAATATTTAGTAGAATTGGCTAATATATAAAACTCTGGATTAGACTAATAAGGTTTCTCCCGATGTAGGAATATAAAAGATTCTATACTATTCAGTGTGAACAGTTTGCCTCAAATATGTAGAATTTGAAATGACCGTGATCATGACACACTGTAAAAATAAGGTGTTTCAGCAACACTTACTGTTAAGGCAATTTTTGGTAGCGACAGGACTAATAGCGGCAGTGTTTAGTAGCGACAGGACTAATAGCAGCGGCAGTTTTTTGTTAAAGAAACTGCCGCTAATAGTCTTAGTTTTGGTAGTGACATGAGTCAAATTGTTTAAGATCATTAACATTGAATAACTCTATTTGTAATTAATTTAACTTAGAAGCAACATCATTAACTTAATCTAATTAAAGTTTATCCCTGAAACTGGCAGATTAGAATCATCAGATTGATTATGTAATTGAACTATTTTATATTTATATTAATTTATCACGCACACATCTATAGTTCATGTTATCACAGGATAATTGTTTATGTGGGCAAATAGAATTTATAATTTGGTTGTATTTGAAGCAAGGATCAAAATTTCGGCCGAAATGATCGAAATTTCGGCCGAAATTATCGATTTCGGTCCCCACCGAAACGATAATTTGGACTGAAATTTCAGTTCAAATTTGTACGGGACCCAAAATTTCGGCTCAAATTTTCAGTTTCGATCAAGCCCGAAACTGAAATTGTACCCGATATTTTGATCCTTGATCTGAAGTAAAAGTGGATGGAGTGATTAATATTGACCGTTATACTGATGATGATGAACAAGTGAACCCAGGAGCCAACCGGGTCGCTTTCTTTAAGACAATTAGCGCCCCTTTGGCTAATCCACCGGTGCGTAGGGTTAACACCATGCCACCTCCAGGATCAAGGTAAAAAACTCGGTATCGGGTATCGGTCTGTGGACCAATACTAATCGGCCGATACGTATTGGCACTTTTTTTTTTAAAAATTGCATCAAACCAATATAGGCCCGTATCGGTTGATACTGATACCGAGTTGAAGGACCGATACACATCGGTGCCGATATGTATCTGTATCGGAAGAATTTTGATACTTTGGCTAGGATACAATAGCTCAATATCATTGAATCTTTTCTCGAGCACAGAGGGCATATCTCACACTACACACCTTTGATTGCTCAGGAAAGTATAAAATAAAACAGATAAAACAAAGAGAAAACTTTGATTTTTGATAATCTATTTTGGTTGAAAAAGATGTCATTTTATATGTCAAGATTCAACCATTTGGATTTAATGATAATTAAATAACAATTTTAATGAATATTGTAACGTCCCAAACATTTTAGACCTAGAACTAATTGCCTCAGTACATGTGTCGATGGTCTGCACGTCGGAGACAGTATCGATAGTCTATGTAATGTCTATAGATCAAATCCAACATATGGGATTTGACGTATGAAGGCTAGGTTGAGGGTTAGTACACCTTCGTACACCCAACCTAGGCGTGACCGCTTTGTATAAAAGCCTAAGACTATGGTATAAAAAGAATTATAACCATTCAATACCCTAGTTATTGCAGATCACCTGGAGTTAAGAAGAGAGAGAGAGGGACGACTAGGGAATTGACTGCTTAGGGATGTGAGCTTCATCTATTTTCGAAGATTATTGTACATATTTGAAGTGACGAACGAGCCGTTGATCTTTCGATGAACTCTAGTCAAAGTTAGATTCTAGGAATTGGAGATCCAGAGGAAATAGAGGTACATAAACTAAGGCTAAAACTTGAATGTGTGTTAGTGGTTATTTTTATGTAATTTAAGATCAAGAACACACAAGAATCGGGTTTGATTTGAAGAGGAGATGAGAACGAGGGTGAAAACCCTAAAACAGTTGGAATCCACTCATTTCGATTGATCGGAATTGAATTCGATCGATCGAAATGGACTTAAATGTATGAAAATTGAAATTGAATAAACTTCTAGGCTTTGTCACTTTGTTAAATTATGACGGACGAATTGTATCTGACCGATCGAATATGTTAAACACACCTTAATCGATTAAACGAGAACGTAAACCTTTGGAGAACCTCGATCGATTAGATATTGATGAGATCACAAAAGAACT
This sequence comes from Chloranthus sessilifolius, assembly GCA_021018995.1. NCBI lineage: Eukaryota > Viridiplantae > Streptophyta > Magnoliopsida > Chloranthales > Chloranthaceae > Chloranthus > Chloranthus sessilifolius. The sequence continues at coordinate 53,804,145 of CM037593.1, read as the reverse complement.
GCCACCGACAGTATTTTCTACTCGGCTGATATAACTCCAAAATTCTTGACTCGGAAATTCGAACTGCAGATTTTCCGGTGGGAGTTGATTTTAGAATTGGATTCTTGCCCGACTGGGAAGTGCAAATTGGATCCAGATCACGGTTACGACCATCATCGCAAATTTGGAGGATCAAGAGACTATCACGATCTATCTTGATTGAACCCATGTAACGTTTGAGTTTTCGATGTACCACGTGGCATGCAATCAATGTTAGTCTTGATCGATGGAATCATACTTAGCGATCGATCGAAATTGAGATTGATCGATATAGAAATTCCCAGATCTGGAAATTTTGCCCACCCAGAGCAGAAATTCTTTCTGCTCATTGCCCAGAAAGGAAGGTTATCCCATCATGTACCTCACATTGTTCTAGTCACTAGCCGATTGATTTTATATCTTATGATAACTTAGTATTGTATGAGGGGATAGAAGGCTGAACCCAAACGGCTGCAGTGAGATAGTGCTAAGGGATCTCAAGGTAAGGAAAATGTTATTTTCATTTCATGGACCAGTGCAGTTATTACGTTAACATGGATATGACATGATTTTTCTTTTGATTTTATTTGTGAATACACCGACGATCAATTTTCCGCATTGATTACTTTTGATTCACTAACCAGCTGAGTTGTGGAAAGTTCTTTCAAGACTCAATCTAATGTGTTGCTCCAATTTAATCAAGGAGTCTTCGAAAGAGTACCATTTTCTCACTGGAATTCAAAAAGGCAGGAGGAGATTAATCCTGCATTCACCATATCGGATCAATTGAGACCACTTAAAATATATAAAGATATATAATCACTAATTGCCAGATGGAATGCCGTAATCAATATCGCAGAGATTATCCACATTGAACAGCGCAGCGCCAGCGGTATCATCAACTAATGGTAAAGTATGAAGATGTGAGTAAGGTGCATCGGACTCAGGAGGTATACCATCAAAATGGTTAACCTTTACCACAAAGATCTTTTACACTTGATCAGATTTCACTTTTATTTATAGGATAAAGAACTGATTACACCCAAATCCACACCAATGATACAAACCCAAGTGGCTATCCAGCATTGTGAGTACCGTCAACGCTAACGATAGTAAAGAAGATGTTAATCAAGAACCATGAATATTAATGATTTCCAGCAAGCTCTATATCATGCTTTGAGGTCATCAAGATCAGACCTCACTGACTGGAAGAGACAATCTTGAGTGGGAGAAGATCAGATTCAAGACTGATGCAAATATTTTTCCTCATGAGGATAATCTAATCAGAATAATTAGATATGAAGAGATCAGATAATATCAACCAATGAGGATGATCTAGAGTTCTGACTGGAGATTCTTGATTGATTTATTCAGGAATACCTGAAGGTGTTTTCAGAAAGGTAATAAAAAGCTCATTTTCTGGGGAATAATAATAGATCGAATAAAAAATTCAAAGATTTAACACTAAATGGATCCTGATCATTTTAAATAAATGTTGCATCATATTCTAGACGACCATTTAATCATGGAAAACATGGGTAAGTGAACAAACAAATTGAAGTCAACAGATACCGGATTTTGATTTATTCTCAGATTATCTATATATATCGACAGTCTATGATTTAAAGAAGACAGGATGAGACTGAGTCTCAAAGGTGAGGATGGGCTTGAAGTCATTGTATTAGAATCCAAAAGATGATCATGATGTCAATGAGGCACTACTGGACGAAGCTCATAAGTCCAAGTATGTCATTCATCCGGGCAGTACTAAGATGCACCAAGATTTGCAAAAGTGTTATTGGTGGAGAGGATTGAAGAAAGATATCGCGGAATATGTGTCAAAGTGTCTAGTGTGTCAACAAGTAAAGGTGGATCATAGACACCCAACAGGTCTATTACAACCTTTACCAATACCGGAGTGGAAGTGGGAGTCCATTTCTATGGACTTCATTGTGGGATTACTAAGGACGATGAGACGCCACAATGCAATATGGGTGGTAGTGGATCGATTGACGAAGTCGGCTCACTTCCTACCCTACGATATGACATACACTACAAGCAAGTTGGCTGATTTATATATGAAAGAAATTGTGCGACTCCACGGTATTCCTATGAGCATTGTGCCCGATCGTGATCCATTGTACACATTAGTATTCTGGCAAAGATTCCAAGAAGGTATGGGCACGAGATTGGACTTTAGTTCTGCATTTCATCCACACACCGATGGTCAGATAGAGAGTTAATCAGATTATTGAAGATATGTTGTGAGCATGCATGATTGATTTTCATGGATCATGGGATCAACACCTTCCGATGATAGAATTCGCATATAACAATAGCTTTCAGCAGAGCATTGGGATGGCTCCATATGAGGCTCTATATGGACGGAGATGCAGGTCTCCGATCAATTGGGAGGAAACGGGTGACAGATTTGTGTTGGGATCGAAAGTCATAAGGAAAAATGCTGAGACCATCCGTATTATACGAGAAAGAATCAGGACGACGCAGAGTTGCTAGAAGAGATACGCAGATATTAAGCATTCAAGCATGGACTTTCAAGTGGGAGATCACATGTTTGTAAAGATATCTCTAATGAAGGGCGTGATGCACTTTGGAAAGCGTGAAAAGTTGAGTCCTCGCTTTATTGGACCATTTGAGGTATTGGGGAGAGTGGGTGAAGTTGCATATAGGGTCGCATTACCCTAGCAACTTGATAGAGTGCACACGTATTTCACGTTTTAATGTTGCGGAACTACGTGCGAGACCCAACTCATATCCTCGATGCACCACCTATGGAAGTCTATAGGGATCTGACGATCATTAAAGAACCAATGCAAATTTTAGACCGAACCGAGCAAGTGTTACGCATAAAACGGATTCCTTTGGGGTTAGTCCAATTGAAAAATCACTCTTGAGAGGAAGCAATGTAGGAACGCGAAGCCGAGATTCGCGCCCAACATCCTTCATTGTTTGAGTAATCATGAGGAGAAAATTTTGTAATGGTCCTTTGTGATCAAATTATATGTAAATACTTTGAATGATCAATGACAGGGATGAATTGGAAGTTGAAGTATGAAAATGAGAAGAAAATTCAAAAACATAAAAAAAAATAAATTCTGTTGTTCTGCAAATTCGATCGATCGAAATTCATTTTCGTTCGATCGAATATTATTTCGATCGATCGAGGTGTAAATCGACCGATCGAAATACCTTGGCAGAAAGTCAATTTTTCCTGTATTTTAAAGCTTATTAAATTCATTCGATTGAATTTAAATTCGATTGATCGATTTTCTTTTCAACCGAACGAAGAAATTTTGTTCGATCAAAAATTTCTGTAGGCCTGACAAGCTCGATTGATCGAAAAATATTCGTTCGATCGAATTTTGGCGTTTCGACCGATCGAATTAAAATTTGTTCGATCGAAATGTGGTGCCCATTCTCCATAAAGCGAATTTCAACTGATTGAAATGAATTCGATCGAACGAATATCGCCTTTATATGTGTGAACCGCGTCCTTATGTTCAAAATTTTTGAAAATTTTAGGGCTCTCGTTAGGGTTTCGAAGGTTTCTACATTTGGGGGGATCAAACGAACGACCTATTATGCTATATCCTCCAAGAAATCGAATACAAACCTCCTCAAACCGGTAAATTTTAATTTTGGATTCTTCTTTCTCTGATTTGAGTTAAATTTTTTATTTTGTTGAACCCTAGTTTGGCTCTTTGGACTATGGCACCTAAGAAGAAGGCTGCCACTTCTAAAAGCCCTACATCGAAGCGACCCAAGATCACTCCGGGTCTTTCGCAACCACCAAAACCTCCGCCACAGCCACCTATTCCACCACCGCAACCACCTGCCGAGCAACCCTTTGCTCCGCAAACTCCCCAGCGCGACCAACCAAACGAATGGTGGGCCAACAAGGGCTTTGCCTATGAGTACACCATCGATCCAGCCTTATTCGAAATGCCCAATGTGCCTGGCGTTGATGCTTGGGCACTTGACTATTTAAGCAAGGCGGGATGGATAATCTACTAAAACCCATTCATTAGTACTATTACCCGCGCCTCGTGCGCTTGTTTTACCAAAATATGTTTGATGGCCCTGACCCTAATACCATTTGCACCAAAGTCGATGGGAAGAAGTATGTTTTTACCCATGCAATGGCTTGTAGAGCATTGGAATGTTTTGACGGATATGGCGAGGAGATTAACTTGTTACCCCCAAATTTGACCCATACCTATGTGGCCGAGCGGATGACTAGAGGACGAGTTGCACTGGGTTGAGCCATTAGGCAAGCCCATTTGCCGAGCTATATGTGGATGCTCGACACAATCTTCAAGTGCAATGTCTACCCGATCCGCCACAAGACTGAGAGATTAGGGATGTTGGTGGAAGCCCTATTTGCGGCTTTTTAGGGTAAATGGTTTGATGCCGCTGTAGTGGTTTTTGAGGGAATCAAGCATGGGAGGAAGAAGCTATTGGCAAGGGCGGAAAAGCCCGAGGAGTATATATCGTATGCTAGTTTTGTCTCGGCTATGTTTGATGAGTACGCCACGACCTCCGTGCACAAGATCTCCAGGGAGCCTAGGTCCTCCGAAAATGTGGTGTTCTACACCTTTAAGCAGTGGAGGAAGACTTATAACTGCCTGAAACAACACCTACAGCCAGCCCCTCAAGCACCTCCTGTCCCTCCTCAACCACAAGATGCACCTGCTCAGGACACACCACTACCTGACCAACCTGCTCCTGAGGCTCCTGTCCCCGATCAGCCCGAGGTTATCACTCCAGTACATCAGCCTGCTGACATACCGATACCACCCAACCATCAAGTAGCTCTGATCACTAATGAGGCATTGGCTATGCTCATCCAGAAGAGTAATCGCCAGCTCAATCAGTGCCTTGATTACTATGAGCTGCTCGTGGAAATGTATTGCACGCCATGTACCCTACCAACTACGCCCAGAGGATGGCGGCCATGCGTGCGCCAGTATTCGGTGCTTCTACAGCAGACACTGCTACTAAGGATCCATGGCCTGATGAGGCGGCCAGTGGGGATCACACCGACGAGGAGACGGAGGATGTGGTAGATCTTACTGGTCCGATGGATCCTGCTGGAGTGGCTGGAGGAGCTATTGTTGAGAGATCACGAGCTTTAGAGTGTTTCTTTTTGAAAATTTTAATTTTTGAGCAATGTGTATAAATTTTTTTACTATTGTGGCATGGTTGCCACTTTTGTTTTTACTTGTTAGAACTATGGTGGCACGGCTGCCACGATGATCTTTTTACATAATCATGCTAACTTTTGATGAATGATGTGCTTGAATTAGATTTACTAAAATTTATTGTGTGTAGACTGTGTGTATGTGTGTGGGGTGAGATCCTATAATGACATGGATTATTTAGCCATGTGTGGTGCCTTATGAGGTAACCCTTCCTGTGTCGTGCCGCGCACTAGGAAAATTTTTGAGGATGAAAATTCCTAAGGTGGGGATGATGTAATGTCCCAAACATTTTAGACCTAGAACTAATTGCCTCGGTACGTGTGCCGATGGTCCGCACGTCAGAGACGATATTGATAGTCTATGTAATGTCTATAGATCAAATCCAACAGATGGGATTTGACGTATGAAGGCTAGGTTGAGGGTTAGTGCACCTTCGTACACCCAACCTAGGCGTGACCGCTTTGTATCAAAGCCTAACACTATGGTTATAAAAGGAATTATAACCATTCAATACCCTAGTTATTACAGATCATCGGGAGTTAAGAAGAGAGAGAGAGGGGCGACTAGGGCATTGACTACTTAGGGATGTGAGCTTGATCTATTTTCGAAGATTGTTGTATGGATTTGAAGCGACGAACGAGCTGTTGATCTTTCAATGAACCCTAGTCAAAGTTAGACGCTAGGAATTGGAGATCCAGAGGAAATAGAGGTACATAAACTAAGGCTAAAACTTAAATGTGTGTTAGTGGTTGTTTTTATGTAATTTAAGATCAAGAACACGCAAGAATCGAGTTTGATTTGAAGAGGAGATGAGAACGAGGGTGAAAATCTTAGAACTGCTGGAATCCACTCATTTCGATCGATCGAAATTGAATTTGATCGATCAAAATGGACTTAAATGTATGAAAATTGAAGTTGAATAAAATTCATTCGATCGAAGTTAAATTCGATCGAACGAAATGTATTTGATTGATCGAATCTCACACTCGATCGATCGAAACGTATATAAACAGGAACATGGAAAAACCCTTTGTCAGAACTCGATCGATCGAAATATATTTGATCAATCAAACTAGAGTTTTCGATCGATCGAAGTAAGATTCGTTCGATCGAACTGTGTGATAGCTAAATTGCTTTTGGAAGATTCGACCGATCGAAATATTTTCGATCGATCGAATTATAAGTTTTCGATCGACCAAAAGGGGATTCGTTCGATCGAACTATGTTTGATTTTTAGCTTTTGTGAGAGCTCGACCGATCGAATTTAGTTCGATCGATCAAAACGTGATTTCGATCGATCGAAATTGGGATTCGATTGATCGAAATTCCCAGATTTGGAATTTTGGTAAGTTTTGACTGTGAGATTTTGAGGGGAGTTATCCTAACATGTTTAGCATTGTTCTAATGAGTGAATATTAGATTTTATATCTTAGGTGACTTAGTATTGTATGATGAAGGGGCTAACCCAAACGGCGGTGTGAGCTAGTGCGGGTTAAGATCTCGAGGTAAGGAAAACTTGACACCATGTGCATTGTTACGTTAACATGTGTGTGTTATGACGTGATGTTTTTTTTAATTCGATTATATGTGTGGTTACGAATTTAATTTGGAAGGACATGTGCATCCGTACGTTTTCGATTAATGTATGAGTTGTGGAATCTTTCAAGATTCAATCTAATGTATTGTGCAAGTATCTTTACACTTCTTTCCGACCTATGATCTAAGTTATAATTATCACTTTACACGGCGATGAGCTATATGTACGCACTTCGATTTAAGGTTTTATGTGAATACTTGACCGGTACGGCGGCTAATCCGTACACCTTTGTGCTATGTGTTTTGTGACTCCTATCGCACGACAGTAAATACGTTCGGCCAAGCGTTCAACTTTATGAGACCTTGGATATATGTGAAAATGGTTCATATGAGCGACAATGGTGGGTATTCCATCGGGGGCTTGAGGCTATAGCGCCTCATTCTATTACTTTAAGTATACCACTTTAAGTTTTTCTTTTCTTGTATTGGAAGAAGATGTGGACCTACCTCTTTTGAATTTCGAGCAAGCCTTGTACCTATGTTTCATGCCATGACCATACACTGTGCATACGTCCCGATTATTCTGTTTTATTATACCATAAGATATATGTTATCCATTACAATAAGCATGTTATGAGTTTTTCCTTACTGAGCTTGGATGAAGCTCATTCCTCGACTATATGTCACAGGTTCAGGTGAAGACATTGATACCAGGATTTTCGAGAGGGAGGATTCTGAGCTAGCTTCGAGGGAGGACTTAGAGGAGATTCACCCTGAGAGTTGCTTTCTTTGTGCTAGGCCAGAGTAGGTCCGGCCCTAGGATTCATGATGTGTTGGTTTAACTTTGGTTGTAAAGGATGTAAATTTTGCAAATGATTGTATTTGTTTTGATGAACCATGTTTTGGTAAGGTACGGCCCTTACCAGTGGTTCTTGTCGGTTCTTTTTTCATAAGGAATCATATGAAATTAGAACCGTCATTGGGCTTTTGAAGAATAGTACTAGTTCTTTTTTTGCTATGATGATTCATTGGACATGGTTCTGCTTTGTTTTCGATATTACGTGTTTGCTCGGGTTCGAGGCTCGGCCTTAGCGCCACTCGAGATAGGTGATCTTGAGTCTTGAAACTTCATCACAAATACGGTCACGAAGTTTAATGCGCATTACAACATTTGCAGAGTCATTCATCACGGAGAATACGAACGGTCAAAATTAAATATGGTGTGATTTTGAATTGAAAATTAAAATCAACCCCCCTGCGCACGCAATACACGCATACATGTTCATGCACACTCACCTATTAATTGGTCTTCGGATCAGCCCTCCTAAATTGGGCAAACCCTTGCGCATGTGTGAGCTATGTCTAGTGAATACTCAAAATCAATAAGTAAAAGACTATATATAGCACAGTAAATTCTAGCTGATTTTTAATGTGAGACTTGTTATTCACTGAAAAATACCACTTTTCACCTCTTAACCTAGCCCTTGCTAGACCTTGAAGCTGCCTAATAACTCTTGTTTAGCCTATTTTATATACTAGTAATAACTTGTGCAGCTTAACATAAAGTTCATGACTTTGATGCGAAGAAGAGAGAGAATTCAAGCAAAAGACGATAGCTGAGCCAAAGAGTGTTGAAGCACCATGGTGGTACCCACCATGGTGACTATTTTGCATGTCATAATTATTAGTGCACGCTTTTTCTGGGTTCCTCTCGGTTCCCGTTGAATCAGTGGCTTCCAATTCTGTTCTAGTGGACTCTAGCGATGCGACATCTGAAATGTTAAAAATAAAGGGGTTTCTAGGAAGGTTCCTAGTTTGTTGTGATCGCCAGCTGCAAATATTTATCGACGCTGCAACACGTCAATGATCACGCCTAAGAGCAGATATGGGTGTTTCTATACTGAATCATCCGCCTGCGAACGTCAGCAACATTCTTTTCCTTGGGTTAGATAGTTTAATTTCCTTTTATTTCCCTTTATGGTTATAATTCTGGTCAGTTTAAATTTCCCTGGTTCTGTTATGAATTTGATTATATAGGTTTATTCCAATCCGGTTAGGAGCCCAGTTAATGATGATTTCCTAATTCTATTAAAAGTCTAATTAATATTAGTCTCCTAATACTACTAAAAGTCTAGTTAGTTTCAGTCTCCTATTGGTACAAGGAGTGCTTGTGTAATAGTTCTGGTGAAATTCTAATTAGTTCGGGCACACCAATTGTACTAAGATTCTGATTAAATCAGGTATAACAAATCTATTGAAATTCTAACTAAAGCAATTATAACAGTCCTGTTAGAACTCTGATTTGAATAAAAAGATTGATTTTACTAAGACTCTAATTTAAGCAAAGGAATTAATGCTATTGAAATCCAATTAGAACGAATAAACTAGTTTTTTACCGAATCCGATTCAAACAAATAAACTGATTTTATAAAAAAATCTCTAATTAAAGCAATAAATTGACTATGCTAAAAAATCTAATTGAAGAAATGAAATTAATTCCATTAAATTGTAATTGAAGCAAGGAATTGATCAATTAAATTCAGATTTAAAGAGATAAATCAGTCATGCTAAGATTTAAGATACTTAACTAATTAAATATGTTGAAATAAAATTAACTTACTAATCACTTATACTAAAAGTATAGAACTAAAGCAATTAATTAATTCTAAAATTCCTAAAAAAAAGGGGTTTGGGCTCGCTATGCAAAGGAGCATTGGCCTCATTCCCAAGTACTCTCTGTAAGCTCCCTTGGGTAAATCGGGTGACTAGATTAAAGACAAATTGATTTTTTGGTCCGTAAAATAGTGTTTTGGGCTTTTCAGAGTTGGTTTCAGAATAGTAATTATGAATTAGATTGTAAACTAGAATTAATATTTGGGATTTTTGAAAGTATTAATAATAGGGAATTAAAGCTATAATCGTGCGATCTCAGCTTGACTACGTGCGAGTATGTGTGTGTGAAATTGGATTATGCGCTGTAATCCTTGCGCGTGATTGGATCGTCACCTGGTCAGTGTACAGGCGACCTTTCGTATTGTGCATTTACAATGGGTCATTTATTTGGTTTGCACGGTTCATAAGCTGTGCGTGATCATTTACGTGCGAGTATGTGTGCCTGAAATTGGATTCTGCGCTGTAATCCTTGCGCGTGATTGGAGCATCACCTAGTCAGTGTACAGGCGACCTTTCGTATTGTGCGTTTACAGTGGGTCATTTAATTGGTTTGCACGGTTCATAGGCTGTGCGTGATCAGAGCGTCGCACGGATGGAGCGGGCGATGGTCTAATTGCGTGCTCGGGTCAGTGAGCGTATTTTGGATTGTGTGCCACGTGAGTGGCGCGTGATCTAATTAAGCGCATGGGTTAGTGCACATGATTGAGTCCGTAATCTATATAAGCGACAGAGCTTTCATTTATTTTTCATTTTGGTTTAGTCTCTAGTTTTGACCTTTTCTTAATATTTTGTGTTCTGAAATTCTTATTTTAGTGATATCGAGTGATCTAATCGTCCGATTGGGATGTCATTTCTTTTTATATTCGTTATTTCGCGTGATCTTCAGCCTGAAGTAATGCTCATGGACGGCGTTATCCTGAGAGTGGGTGGTATTGGGAATGAGTGCGCTTGTCTTCGCATCGATCCTTTTTAAGGAGCAGCGAAGGCAGCGTTGAAGCGGCGGCGGTGGAGGAGGCAAAGATGGCAGAAGAGCAGGAGTAAAAAGTGGGGGGATGTGTTTCCCAACCAATGCTCCCTAAAGTCTTTGATTGGATGCTCCGGGCGGTATCTGCACCTCGCTTCATCTCAGTTTTGAGCCCAATTTTCATTTTGGGTTGTAGGTTAAAATTTTAGGTTTTCGTTTTGGGTTGTAAGTTCAGGAGGTATGCCTCCGGTGATAATTGTAAAATTTTAAATTATAAATGAAGGGGCATTTTTGTTGTTCTTATTGCGCTTGTTTATCCGTTTAAATTTATTAACGGATTAGTTGGATTTATCTAATTGGATTGGCCTAGTTTTGGTCTTAGTTTAGCTTAGATTCTTAGGATTCATTTATTCAGGGCTTATCCCGATGTTAATTCGTCTTATTGAGCCTAGTTTAGAGAATTTATTTGGTTCTATTTGATTAATTGGGGACATTTTTTCAAACCAGTTAGGGTCTCACTATAGAGAATTGTTATTTTTATTATTTTTTTATTATTTAATTTAAAGTTTTTGTTGGTTTAAGATTTGATTTCAACTTGAGTTTTAGCCTTTTGTTTGTGTTCAACATGAGGTTGAAAAAGTGTGAGTTTTTAAAGGTTTTAGATAGGTTTTAAATATCTAAATCCTATTGGTTTATCCATTTTGCTTAGGATCTGTGTCTCTTAGGGGGTTAAGTGTTGTGTAATTATTAGTTCATCTATATTTGTCATGGATTGTGGTCTTTTAGGGGGTATGTGTTTGGTTTAGATTAGATTAGATTAGAAGGGTTTAAAGATGTAACACTTGTCATTCTATGGTTTAGGGAGTATAGTTTATAAATGTGTGAGCCAAAAGTTTTGGGCTCTTGTTTTTTTATATTTTAATTTTGGGATTAAAAGTTTTGAGGCATTCTCTTAGGGGCATTTTTTATTAATCAATGTCTTTTCTTCCATTCTCTATTGTATCCCGGGTATTAGACCCAAAGAATTGTGTTTATTGTGTGGGCTCTTGAGAATGAACGAAATTGGGAATGCGAGGTAGCAGTCGAATTGCTGCCATACTAAGCGAAGAGATGGAGGAGAAAAAGGTGGTAGGAAGGAAAGTCAAGGAAAAGGTAGGGTCAGAATTCTCGTGACCGATGCCTATTTTTCCTCGGTAGGCCTTGCGAATTCAGCATTAGTTGCTCCTCCTTTTTAGTGTTTCCAAGGCAGGCTTCTAAGGGTGGATCCTGCAGGCCGTGGGTGGCTTTCAGTGAGCCACTCTTTCTTTTCTACCGTCTCGGGGCAAGGGGAAGAGGTTATTATGGCTAGAATTCATTCAGGGTGCCTCTTTTCTTCGGGTTTCTCTGAGATCTCTAGTTTTCTGAATGAATCCGGATTCAGGGATTGCCTGAACACGCAGATTTTAAGTTGTATATTCAGAGGGTATGCCCTCGGTGTATTTTGTAATTATTTATTTATTTATGAAGTGATTATGATTTTAATTCTTTTGTAAATTCCAGTTTAGTTTGTTTTGCAGCTTATTTGATTTATTTGGAGTGAGATTTATTCATTTAATTTATTTATTCTGGATCGGGGCATATTAAGAGTATTTCTTTGTTTTGGTTTAGTTTGGGCTTAGTTGGAGTGTATAAATGATGAGAACATTTTTGTTTGGTATTGGTGTATAGGAAAAAAAAGGGGCATTTTTTTTTCTTTTGGTTGTTTAATTAATATTAATTGGGGTCGTGTGTGATATGAGGGTATTCTTTTTAATTTTAGATTGGTGTTAGTTGAGACAAAAATTTGTGTTTAGCTTTGGTCTTAGTTTGGGGCAAGTTTCCTTGTTTTTTGTTTTTTTTTTAAGCTTTAGTTGGGGTGTACGAACGGTGTCGGGGCGTATATTTCTCCCAGTTAGGGGTATTCTTGGGTCAGTCTTGACAAGGAGATGGTTTGGACTGGTATAGGTCTGTGAAAGTGCTATTTTGTATCCGTATATTTTTCTTGTTTTCCAGAGAATTGCGCGTATCCCTCTGGGCGTTTAAATTAATTGCGCGCCAAGTTTGAGGCACGTATTCCAAGGCGTCAAGAAGTTATTATGGATCATTGTTTGGTTGTTTAACTGAATTAAACGCCAGGTGAGTGGCGCTGGATTAGGGCGGTGGTGGTTAATGTGGAAGTGGCTGTTGATATTCATGCGCGCTGGTTTTTGCGCTTGATGTGGTTACGTGCCTGGAAGGTGATGCGCAACCAAGTGGTCGGGTTAGTTTGAGTGGGCTACAATTAGATTATGCGCTTTGGATCGGTCGTGTAATCTGAATTAAACGCTTCTAAGGTGGTGCATGATTGGTTTGAATGCTTGGATTTAAGGGCGCGATTCGAGTGCTCCCTATAAATGGCTTAAAGTTTTTCATTTTTGTCGCGCGATCTATTTTAGTCTTCGATTCTCTGGTGTTTTTGTTTCTATGTGCTCTAGTTTTCATGTTTTCGTGATATCTTGTGATCCGGTTGTTCATTTCAGACATCGTTTCTTTCGTTCTCTTTAGTTTCTCGAGCTCTTCGTTCTAGGATGGAGTCTGAGGGTGGTGGTGGGCGTGATCTTACCCTTTCTGAGTTAGAGAGGATGTTAGGGGCCGAGATAGGTGAGGCTTCCGAGGTCCGGACTAATGTTGTCGGGGAGGCGGATGTTGGGGAGGTAGTTGGAGAGGAGGTATTGGAGTTCGACCAGTCAGTGGTCAGGGAGGAGGTGCTCAAGTTGAGCAGGGGGTTGTTGAGGGTGAGGGTGAGAGAGTTGAGGGTGAGATACCTGTGGGTGAGGGAGCTTAGGGTGCAGCTGCGGAGCACTATGGTGCGGCTGCAGAGCATCCGGATCGCAGGCACTTCCCGCTGGAGGATTTCTTTGCTCGAGGCCAAGTAAGCGCTCATGAGCAAGAGTTCTTCCATTTCCTTAGTGACTTAGGTTATGACATAGGCTTATTTGGATTTGGAACCCTTCTAATTTATATCGAACCTGCGTTAATGATTGACTGTGTGCTCACTGATGCATCATGATTACATTTAGGGATAGGTTATGTTTCTACTCAGTTGTTCTTATCACATTTTGTGTCTTTGTTGTAAATTGTTTTTGTGTTTAGGGCATATTTGACTTGCTTTTAGTTTTAAAAATTCGTTTGCCTTTCGTCCTAAGTATGTGTCAGTTTTACTGTTATTATTTGTATTTCGTTCAATAGGAGCTCCCACAGCTGGCTATCAGCTCGGCATGGGCCGAGTCTCACGCTTGGCATTGTGCCTTGCCGGAGTTTCAGCAGGCGCGGCTTGTGTCTTTCGGTTTCGGACCAATTCTAGAGTTGGAGCCCTTTCAGATCGATCGTGGCCTGATTGCGGTGATCTTAGAGAGGTGGAGGGAGGAGCATCAAGTGCTTCTCTTTCTAGTTGGCATGATATTGCTGACTCCAGAGGACTGGGTCCGTACCACCAGTCTCCGTTTTGAGGGTGAGCCGATCACTGGGCGAATGGAAGGACATTATCTAGAGGTGTGTGAGGAGATCTTGGGTGTGCCGTATAGGTCAAGCGGCTCGGGGCTAGGTGTCGTTCGGGTCACTTGGTTTTTTGATACGTTTGCGAGTGGCTTCATCCCCCCGAGGCACCATTCGGAGGCGAAGGCGACCTATGAGGGACGTTGTGCAGTTGTAGCGGGTCGGGAGCCCGTGGTGGAGCCGGGGTTGGCTGTGGATAGAGTGCTTCGAGCATTCTTGATGCACTTCCTCGGTGTCGTACTTTTCCCTTCTTCAACTCGGGGATGCGTTACCGAGTTGTTTTTTATGGTTCTTAGGGATTTGGATCAAGTCCCTACCTACGCGTGGGGTGTGACCGCGTTGGCGCATCTCTATGAGCAGCTTTACCATCGAGGCCAGGGCGTTGCATCGATCGGAGGTTTCCTTTCGTTCATCCAAGTGAGTTTTAATTAATTAATGTCATGAGGTCCTTAGTTTGGTTAATTTTAGGTCTTTTAATGGTTAACATTTCTCCTTATGTCGCTGTTGTTGTTACTTTTCCTTTTAGTTTTGGGCGTATGATCATTTCGCTTTCCTTCGTCTGGGAGTTCCGTTGGAGGTGAGATTTACGTTCCCATGGATGCACGTGTGGAGGGAGGTGTTGACGGGTCGTCGCTGGTCTTCAAATCTTCAGACTGCGTGTGGCCTCTTTGAGGACATGCATGCAGGGCAAGTATAAATTGTCATGCGTACACTTCTTATTTTTTTCGTTTTAGTGTTTTAGGATTTGAGTCTTCATTGAGGGTTGATTCATTTGTTTGGCTGTAGGTGATATGGAGGCCGCATGAGGATGAGGAGGATGCGGAGGTGCCAGTGATTCAGTTTGACTGGCCCTTCATCAATGTGGACATATGGGTTCACTGTTTTGAGAGGGTGGAGCGGTTCCACACTTCTTGTGTGGTACAATAGCTGGGGCTCGCTCAGGGAGTTCCTCTAGAGATTCACCACAGAGTGGCGAAGAGGATGACCGGCCCTCTTGGCCGGAATTTCGCGGCGCGGATGGCTCTTCAGATAGTGGATTTTAGAGCTGGGGGACAAGAGTTAGAGGGGAATGCGATGAGGCGGACGCTCGGGAGTATGCGCGGTGGTTTGGTGCATTGGGCGGTGGGTGCCTCTTCACATGTCCCTTCCATGAGAGTGGCTCTTTCATGATCGGAGGGTCGGAGTCAGCGTCGGCTTTGAGGGAGAGGTTGGCTTTATTGGAGCAGGGCCATCTCACCGTGGGCGTGCGGGGGGTATTGGATGCTCTCCATAGGGCAATGGAGTGGATGGTGTGTGCTCCTCGTCCGGATGAGGAGATGTTGCAATCTTTAGCCTCCTCGGTTACTCAGGCTAGGGTAGCGGAGGATGAGTTAGGGGTTCGGCTAGCAGAGGTTCGACAACTCCTAGTGAGTTAATTTAATTTTTTTTTTTTTATTCTGTGGACTTGGCCTTCTGGTCACTCTAACATGGTTGAGGTGTCTCATTTTTTATTTATTTTGCTTTGGATAGTCCGAGAGGGAGGGTGAGGTTGCTCGTAAGGCAGCCTTGCCGGATGTCTATCGCAGTCAGTAGCTAGCTGACCGGGAGATAGCGGCCAGTCTGCATTCTGAGATTGACCGATTGGTAAATGTCTTCCTAAGTATGATTTTGTTCAATTGTTAGCATCGTGAGCTTACCAACTGATGTGTTTATTATTATTTGTAGAGGGACGAGCTGGCTGCCGGCGGTCCCGTTCCGGCATTTGATCCATCTTCAATTGCTCTCTCTAGTCGGGAGGATCCAGCGATGGCTAAGCTTTGGGCTGAGCTAGATCATTGGATAAGTTCAATTCAATCTTTCATCTTGGTTTATGTCATTACATTAGTTTATTGGGTGTCGTTGTTCTACTTTCTTAGTAGTTTACTAATATCATGCGATATTTCAGCGTCGGGTTGCCGAGGATCTTCAGACGAGGGAGGCGACTGTTGCCTCTCTACATACGGAGACCGAGGTAAAGTTTCTTTTGATGTGGGATAATTCTGTATCGGTTATTCAATATTTACTTTGTTCTGACATATCTTGTGTTGGATTATTTGGTTCTTTGTGCAGGCTGTTTCGGATTTCGCTCCCGAGGCTCCCCCTCAGGAGTCTATTCCTATCGCTACTCAGGTATGTTTCACTTATTGTGTTTGTAGTTTATTTGTCATTAAATATTTTTTGGATGTATTTATCTGTTCTTATTGCAACTGCCTACATTTGTTGTTCCTCCTGTGCCTCCTGCTGATCCAATGACCGCTGAGACAGTTGAGTGACTTCTGAGGGAGAGGCTAGATCTGGTATGGATCTATCTTTTTTCAAAGTTTCTTAGTTTCTTCATATATATATATATATTACTTTTCGCTTGACTTGGTGCAGTTATGGAGGTTCATCAGCTTGAGGAGGCGCGTTTAGAGGCGCCGCGAGCGTGCCGGCGGAGATGCAGGTGATCCTAGATCGGTTGCAGTATCGTTTGGTGAGGAGTGAGCGGGCTATACATAGGCTAGCTCATCAGCTTGATGAGTCAGAGTCGAGGGCTACGGGTTCCTCGGCTGGACAGTCTCGTCACACGTCACATGACCGTGTGAGGGATGATGCTCGTAGGGATCCGACTATTCGTGATATTCTGGCGGGGTATCCTCCTCGTTCAAGATTGAGGCGGTCTGTTAGCCAGGCGAGTGAGGGAGGATCTGGGGCAGGGCCTCGTCGCTTAGAGGTTCCGCCGACTTCGGGCGTCGGGATTATATTTTCAGAGGACCAGTCTACGGACCTCCGAGCTGATGATACTAGGGACAGCAGTGCTCGACCATCCCAGTGGCAGCGTAGGGAGTAGGTGTGCGTGCATGTGTTTTTGTATCTATAGCATGTGTGTATTGTAGATATAGGGGGATGGCCCCGGTGACAAGTGTAAAAAAAGAAATAAAAAGATTTTGACATATATATATATATATATATATATATATATATATATATAAAGAGATTTTTGATTTTAGATGTACCTGATTGGCTCCTTTTTCTTTTACTTACCCCTTGCGTCTACTTTTACTTATTTTTTTTTTGCTTTAGTGCCATCGACCGTCATTGGGACTTGGATGCCTCCTGAGCTAGCCCATTGACAGTTGAAGGTTGCCTCATATCTGCACATGTGAGAGTAATGCTGTCAGTAGTTTTGTTCACCCCCTTGCCAGCTGTCAAAGGGGGGTAAGTATCTCAGATCGGAGTCTGGTAGCAAAAGATAGATGTGCTCTCTCCCTTTTTTTTTTTTTTTTTTTTTTTTCTTTTTTTGAAATGAAAATAATGCAACAGGAAAAGCAAATAGCTAGAATAGAAATAATATAATAATAACAATAAAAATGCCCTAGTGTAGGAGCGTGGTAGGATCGGCAGTATGGTATCTTCGATAGCACTTTCCGGAGGGTAACTTCGTCGTTTCTTATCTTCTTTGTGGACAAGTCGGCGCTTCTAATATGATTCTTCTTCCAATCTAAAAAAAAAATGCCCCAACGTCAATATGCAATGGAGCTTTTCCAGGTTTCGCGGTGAGCCCTTTGGGTCTATAAGCAGTCATGGGTATTTGACAAGTTAATTTTGAAGAAAAAAGTTGATTGGTACCGTCACTGAACCGGGGAGGTCTCTTCACTTAGGTCAGCTGTATATGGGGGTCTATCCTAGGGTGGTGGTTATCCTATCCCATGGTTGTTAGGGAAAGTAAGGTATGTGTAGTAGGTGATTGCACCAGTCATCATTCATCAATTTTCGATTTCATTTCTAGGAATATCCTGCAAGGCTTCTGATTTATCATCCAAAAAATAGCAGAGGGAGGTAAGGCTCAGTGGTGCGAGGAGTAGTTTGTATCTAATGCTTTACAAAAGGGATAGGTAACAGTCTTTTTCTCAGAGGGATACGGGATGCCATGATCGAGCTCTTCGTCATATTTCGGCACCTTCAAAATCTCATATTCTTTGGTTAGCAGGAGTTTATCCTCCTCTCGCCACCTTACGACGGCATCTATAAGTATGGGGACATCAGGGGGTGCTCTTGCAACTTGCTTATACACTTCTAGTGAAATTACCAGAGATGTCCTCACGGTCTGCTTATGCTTCCCTGAGCTTATTGACTTGTTCATTCATCGTAATGCTCTCACTCAATTTTTGTTAGACGTGTAAATGCGTATATTTTTTTGAACGCATCCTGCTAGCGCAAGAATAATGAGTTTTGATTGAACCTAACATCTTCAATTTTTTTGCTCTAACGTCTCCTCCAATGGCGGGGGAAGAGAAATGAGGATCAGGTGTTACTTATGCTTTTAAAAGAGGTTAGATATGTCACTAGTCCTTTGATCAAATTGGTCGAGCGAGAAAAGGCGGGCAATAAATCAGAGGTCTTAAGGATATTCTGAGAATTAAAGGCGTACGACCAATAAATGGGTCGTGACGACTACGGGGGTGATAAGTATAAGTATCTAACTGCGGGATGTGATGATCACGAGGTTAAGGGTAATATTTCTTAAGGTACATAGCGTTCCAAGGACTAGGGAGTTCTTCCCTATCTTGGTTTGCCAGTTTATAGGCATTTCTAGGGTATGGGGCTATTATGACATATGGGCCTTCCCAGTTCAGTTTTATTTTTTCTTTCAGATGGGTGTGCATGGAAGGCATAATTTTCTTCAAGACTAATTCTCCAATATTAAAGGTTCATTTGAGGACTTTCTTATCGTAAGCCCTAGCCACTCTCCTCTGATATACCTGAGCGTGATCAGCTGCCCTTAGACGTATTTCATTAAGTTGCTCTAGCTGCGTGAGTAGGGCAATTCTCCTCTCGGCTAAGGATAGATCATCCTCAAGTCGAAAGCGTAAGGATGGTACTTACATCTCATTGATAGGATTGCCTCCATCCCGTAGGTAAGGAGATAGGGAGTTTGGCCAGTAGCCGTACGAAGAGAGGTCCTATAGGCCCAGAGTTCTTCTGGTAGTCGTTCAGGCCAGTTGGCTCCATTGCTTGTTTCTACTGTGTGTTTTAGGATTTGAATTAGTATTTTGTTTATAGCTTCTGCTTGTCCATTGCCTTGAGGGTAGAACAATGATGAGTGGTGTGAATCGATGCCGTACTTCTTGCATAACTTTTTCATCTTCTCCGCGATGAACTGTGGACCGTTGTCAGTGACAAACATCCTGGAAACTCCAAATCTGGTGATGATATTCCGAATAATAAACCTAGTGGGTGTTGAAGTAGTGATTCTGACATAGGATTCAGGTTCGACCCATTTGGTGTAGTATTTGGTTGCTGTAAGGATAAGCGCGTGCTTGTGAGTGCTTCGAACCATGTCTGTGAAGGGTCTAATAATATTGAAGGCCTACATTGAGAATGGCCATGGTGAGGTCATAGCATTTGTTGGGGGATTTCAGTGTGCTGATTATTATGTAATGATAAAAGTAAAATAAAATCAAAGTAAAATAGAGGATGGATTCAACACATCTAAAATATCCTAGACCTACAAGATACAGGGTCCTTTGTAGCAAGTTTTAATAAGTAAGAGTTTATCCCACAGGGAGTAGTGATCTAAACCTAGAAGGTGTATAGTAGACGTCCAAATCTGACTACAGATCTGGATATTCTAGCCTAATCTAAGAAGAAAGAGAGTTTTTTGGGTGTCACTAGATCTAATTTATAAAACTGAAATATAAAACTACATCTAAAAGATTGAGGAAGATGGATGGTGAAATAAAATATAAAATGGGGATAAATAGACAACTAGGGACTGATTTTCATTGCAAAACAGATCAAGGCATGTGAATTTGCAGCAATCCTTCAATTGGCTACAAGCTCAAGTGCAAGGTAGAAGAATCCACTCTAAACCAAAGGCTTGAACTGATCTTAAGGGTATGATCTATCCACTTGAATGGTCACAGATCATCCTATAGACTTCATCCAATCCAAAGGATTAAGGTAGAAGAATCTAATTTAGACTAAAGGTTTGAATTGATCTTAAGTCTATGATCTGTCCACTTCAATGGTCACAGATTATCCTAGGGATTTTCTCTGAATAAAAGACTTCAATTAGAACATTGAAAATCACCACAAATGTTGTGGATGCAAGGCTACAAGCTCAGGCATTCACAGGGGTATTAAATCAAGGGAAATCAGATGGTAATCAATAGATCTGCTAGAAACTGAATGGGCTATTCTCAAATACATGGATCCTATAGAAATCCTATGGCACCACAAGATCTTTAGATTTAATTGGACATTAAAATCAATAATTTATTGAATCAAAATTACTTACAATAACCTTGTTCTCAGATCTGTGGTGTGCGCATCAATCCACACATCTCCAAGCTGAGATTACAATTATAAACCGGATCTGGACTGCTTATCTTGATCAAATCTAACAGGCTGGATTAGAGAAAGGGGAAGAGAAAAGGAAAAATAAAACCTAAAGTTAAATCTAAATGAGCTAAGGAGAACTCAGGCTATTCCTTTGTTCCTACTTTCCTTGCTAAAGAAAAATAGCAAAATAGATGGGTATTTTTACATATGCATCGATCCATGTGCCTTGAGTTGTAGCCAATCAGAGAACAGATGAGCTTGATCCAAGTGAACAGCATTTCAGCCAACCAGAGAGCAGAGAACTCAATTCTGTTATGTGCAGCTCTCAAAAATGCCCCTACTGGCCACTAATATTTGCTAATGGAACCTGAGATAAATCCTTGAGATGTGTAGGACATTGGGATGTGTGCCGTAGAAGCATCTGAATCCCCAAAATGTCCCTAACGTGTGAAAAAGATGGTTAGAACTCGTGCCTCGATAGGTTGGAGCTTCAGAACTTCAATCTCGACAGGTTCAAGCAACTGTTCGATAGGTTGAATGGGCTTCAGGTATTGACTTGACAGGTTCTCGACATGTTTTTTCAACCATTCGACAGGATGCTCGATAGGTTCAAACATTCAGGTTGGGAATGATGAACTCGATAAGTTAATAGCAAAACAACAACTCCAAGTGACCTTTCAATAGGTTGAGCTGCGGAATTTCTTAAGCATTCGATAGGTTGGGAGGCTTGTATTCAATAGGATGCATGGCAGTTCCTTGGAGGATTCGATAGGTACAAAGCTGGCGGGAGGTGGGCTGCTCGATAGGATCAGCTGGAAGCTTCATAGAAGAGTTCGACAGGTTCACCATTTTTGCAGCAAGGCATCTTGATAGGTTGAGAGTTTCTACTGTGTATCCTAGTCGACAGGTTCTCCAGCCAACTGCTCGATAGGATCCCTTCCTATTCTAGAACCTATCACCAGGTTCTATGTCAGCCGTAGTCTTCACCATTCGATAGGATAAAACCACTGCTTGATAGGATATAAAATTGAAGCCTCTTTTAAGCATTCGATAGGTGTAATAACTGCAGCACTTTGATAGGTTGGCTTTCCATGTGTACTACTATTTTTTGCTTCACAGCTGAAATCCTTTCCTTTTTAATGGTTTGAATCTGACTTGCACAACTCCTTAATGCTGCAATTTGCTAAAGATGGTGTCTTGAAGATTCTTTCAACTTAATTCCTCTTTTTGGCGCATTTTACATAAATGGCTGCATATTGTTACCTAACTGCAAAACATACTTAAAACAATTATTAAATACTCTAGGTCCTAGGAAAAGCCAAGTTTAAAGGTATTGAAAGTGGCAAAAATCAGTGATCAACACACCCCCAAACCTAACCTTTGCTAGTCCTTGAGCAAAGTGAAATTTAAAATGACTATCCTAAGAAATAAAATGTCACTTTCGTACGGAACATGGGTGCATTTGGTACATGCATCAAACCTTTTAAACCCCTAGGTGATCCCTAGTGGAGGAGTGGAGTCTCCTGAGGGTTTTCAGTGAAGGTACCCACAAACTTCTTCAATAAAATCAATTAACACTAATGCAACAAGCTAAAACCGAGTTTAAGAAAAATAAAATAAATTCCACACCATGTCCATTCAATTTTTGAGGATTTTTACTAGAAAAATCATCAGTTTAAAATTTGAAATTCTTCTGTAATTCCTTCATCATCAATCAGTTCATATCAAGGCATTGTGCCTGAAAATTGACGCGGAGTTCACCTTTAATTTAAGAATTCTGTTTTGATAATGCCCCAATCAATTTTGATTTCAGACCCAAATCTTATCGGGGCTGTCACTCACAATAAAAATAGAAGGATGTATCATTTCACACATCTCAAGAGCAGTTACAGTCCTCAAATAGGACTGCAAGCATGAGCATAGGCATTACTCTAACTTCTAAAATTTTTTAGTTCATTTTACCATAAATTACACAAAGCCACATCTCCACATAACAGCTCAATCCAATTTCAGATTTGTAGGGTCTTTTTATTAGGTTGTAATGGGGCTTATGGGTGAAGTTTTACGAAGAATAAAAGGGTGGAATGGGATTCAAAATTGAGAAACCAACAAGGTAAGGAGGTGACATGTACACCTTCATTTCAGCAAAGATCCATCTTCTTTTCGAATTTTTAGAGCCAAAGTGGCCAGCTTTTTCTCTTCTCTTTCAAAATATCCAATGAAGTGACTTCTCTTCCTCATTCTTTTGTTTTGCTTTTCTGTTTTTCTTTTCTTTTTGTATGCTTTTTGCTTTTTGTATTTTTCTCCATTTCTCTTTCTATGGGCTGGAATGCCACAATACCACCAAATGTGCTTCCTTCTTTTTCAACCAATCATCGAACCTTGCTCCTCTAACCTCACTTCTCCTCCTTTTTCCTGATTTCTTAGATTGAGGGTGAACTGAAATAGGTCAAAAGGTTTTGGGTTCAAATTTTCTGATTTTTTTATAAAGAAAAGCTGGGATTTTAAAGGCTCAAATAGTGAGTATCAAGTGCAGCTCAAAGGTGGGAAAATTTTAGGCTTAAACTATCCAAGGGATGACCTTACTTCATATCCTCAATGTCATGAATGCTATCAAGCTGTTTCAACTTAGATTTGCCTAACTTCGGGTGAGCAAAACTAGATCCAATCAGTCCTTACAGTAGAAAAATTGCCAAGACACTCTCCAAAGAAAATTTTTCACGCCCAAATCTCACTGGGTATGGCCTTCCATCAAAATTTCTGGGGTGTATCCTTACAGTTCTCTCTTATTTCAGGTTCACTAAACATCAATTTTTGAAAATTCTTGACATTTGCTTCATGAAAAATGTTAAAACTACAGCTCATTTCAGTTTTAAAAAGTTTTTAATTTCCTCTTTTTCCAAAAATTAGGTGGGAAATCACTTTATTTTTCAAATTTTTTTTTTTTTTTTAACATAGCTGCACTAGCATTAACTCATTTCATTGGCACACCTGCCATACCCCCAAACCTAAGATGAACATTGTCCTCAATGTTCTACACAATGAGACACTAGGGGCAACAGGGTAAAAGAAGAAAGAAAAACTAAGCAGAAAAAATTGAAGCTATGTGTAGCAGAAAATAAAAAAAAACAAAACTGAATATATGAGCAAGAAAATGGAAAAAAAAATGCTATATATATGCAGGAAATTACTGATAAAATAGAAAAAATAACAAAACCAAGCTAGAACTGCTACAAAATAAAGTCTAAAAACTGCATATATGGACAGAACAATAAAAGGACTGCTATGCAAATGAAAGGAAACTATTGCTAATAACAGAAAAATAGTAAAGACAAAGTAAGGAACTGAACACAAAGCTACAAAAACAGAAAAATGCAGAGATAAAAGCAGAATTGTAGGATAAAAAATAGGAAAACAAAGTTAGAAACTAACTATAATTACAGAAAAATGCAAAAAATTAGTAAAACTAGGACACATTATCCTAAGAAAGAAAAATTAGCGAGCTAAACATAGAATTCTAAAACAGAAAATCCTATTACCAAATCATAAATCCCCTAAGCCTAAAGAAAACACCAATAGCCTGAGCCAATCAGATACTTATGAATCTAAGTGATTATAAAAATGATCAGCAAGAATAACATATAGTGAAAAACAAGATTCATAAGATTGACCCCTATGTTGATGATGTGTATGAATAAAAAAGAATTTCAAAATAATTAAGCATGGGAGCACACATTAAAAATAGGATTCATACAGCTGAGATCCATGTGATGGTGAAGAAATCTCGAAGGAAAATAAAATCAGTGCTCCATTGAATATTCAAAACAACATATAATCCACTACTCATTATCCTACATGATTCCTCAAAATGAAAAAGCATGATCTCAGCAGGTCCATATGGGAAAAATGAATAAAAACAAAGAAAAATAGCCCATCTGAAGATATTTTTATGTTTGTATAATTTTCTATTTTTTTATTTGTTTTGGATCAATCTGGGCTCAACAAGAGCCCTTAGTTACTATTGCTGAAAAAAAATAAGAAACATAAATTTTTATTTGTGTTTTCATTTTCTTTTATTTTTGTATTTGGTATTGTAAAGAAAAAATCAGCATGCCTAAAAAAAAATACCAGAAATTATAATCTAAGACCAACTCAAAACTCAACAGAACTGCTAGTTTTAAAGAATTTAAAAATAGAAAATGAATGCAAAGGAGAAGGGGAAGAAAGCTCAAGCAGATCTGCTCCTAATGCAATCCATTTGCTCCTCGTTTGCCAGCTGCTCCAGATTTGAAAGAATCCACAAATTACAGCAGTATCTTATTAAAGCATATTGATAAAAATAAAAAGAAAAACTCAGACTGCAGCCTCATTTTTATCAAAAATAAAAGGCTACAGCAGGATTTATTCAAATAGCTAGAAGGAAAGAACAAAAACATAGAAAATATAGAATTTCTGCAGTTTAAAACTGGTTTTCTATACAAAAATTGCAGCAATCCTTAAATCAAACAGGTAGAGTGCACTAAAAAATTTTAAAAACTAATCAGCAATAAAAACTAAAAAAAAAAATTAGATCTACAAAATAAAAAATACTTAGATCTACTATCTAGATTAAAACTCCCCGGCAGCGGCGCCAAAAACTTATTGGGGGATTTAAGTGTGCTGATTATTATGTAATGATAAAAGCAAAATAAAATCAAAGTAAAACAGAGGATGGATTCAGCACATCTAAAATATCCTAGACCTGCAAGATACAGTGTCCTTTGTAGCAAGTTCTAATAAGTAAGAGTTTGTCCCACAGGGAGTAGTGATCTAAACCTAGAAGGTGTATAGTAGACCTCCAAATCTTGCAAAAGATCTGGCAATTTTAGCCTAATCTACGAAGAAAGAGAGTTTTTCGAGTGTCACTAGATCTAATTTATAAAATTGAAGTATAAAACTACATCTAAAAGATTGAGGAAGATGGATGGTGAAATAAAATATAAAATAGGGAGAAATAGACAGCTAGGGACTGGTTTTCATTGCAAAACAGATCAAGGCATGTGAATTTGCAGCTATCCTTCACTTGGCTACAGGCTCAAGTGCAAGGTAGAAGAATCCACTCTAAACCAAAGGCTTGAACTGATCTTAAGGGTATGATCTGTCCACTTGAATGGTCACAAATCATCCTATAGACTTCACCCGATCTAAAGGATTAAGGTAGAAGAATCCAATTTAGACCAAAGGTTTGAATTGATCTTAAGGCTATGATCTGTCCACTTTAATAGTCACAGATCATCCTAGGGATTTTCTCCAAATCAAAGGCTTCAATTAGAACATTGAAAATCACCACAAATGCTGTGGACGCAAGGCTACAAGCTCAGGCATCCACAGGGGTATTAAATCAAGGGAAATCATATGGTAATCAATAGATCTACAAGAAACTGAATGGGCTATTACCAAATACATGGATCCTATAGACATCTAATGGCACCACAAGATCTTTAGATTTAATTGGGTATTAAAATCAATAATTTATTGAATCAAAATTACTTACAATAACCTTGTTCTCAAATCTGTGGTCTGTGCATCAATCCACTCATCTCCAAGCTAGGATTACAATTATAAACCAGATCTGGACTGCTTATCTAGCTCTAATCCAACAGGCTGGATTAGAGAGAGAATGGGGAAGAGAAAAGGAAAAATAAAACCTAAAGCTAAACCTAAATGAGCTAAGGAGAACTCAGGCTATTCATTTGTTCCTACATTCCTTACAGAAGAAAAACATCAAAATAGATAATTATTTATACATATGCATCGATCCATGTGCGTTGAGTTGCAGCCAATCAGAGAGCAGAGGAGCTTGATCCAAGTGAACTGCATTTCAGCCAACCAGAGAGCAGAGAACTCAGTTTTGTTATGCGCAGCTCTCAAAAATGCCCCTGCCGGCCACTGATATTTGCTAATGGAACTTGAGATAAATCCCTGAGATGTGTTGGACATTGGGATGTGTGCCCTAGAAGCATTGGAATCCCTAAATTATCCCTAGCATGTGAAACAGATGGCTGGAACCCGCGCCTTGATAAGTTGGAGCTTAAGAACTTCAATCTCGACAGGTTCAAGCAACTGTTCGACAGGTTGAATGGGCTTCAGGTATGCACTCGACAGGTTCTCGACAGGTTTACTCAACCATTCGACAGGATGCTCAATAGGTTCAAACATTCTGCTTGGGTAAGATGAACTCGATAGGTTAAATAGCAAAACAACAACTCCAAGTGACCTTTCGATAGGTAGAGCTGCTAAATTTCTGAAGCATTCGATAGGTTGGGAGGCTTGTATTCGATAGGATGCATGGAAGTTCCTTGGATGATTCGATAGGTACAAAGCTGGTGGGAGGTGGACTGCTCGATAGGATCAACTGGAAGCTTCATAGAAGAGTTCAACAGGTTCACATTTTTGCTGTAAGGCATCTCGATAGGTTGAGGGTTTCTACTGTGGATCCTAGTCGACAGGTTCTCCAGCCAACTGCTTGATAGGATCCCTTCTTATTCTAGAACCTGTCGCCAGGTTCTATTTCAGCCGCAGTCTTCACCATTCGACAGGATAAAACCACTGCTCGATAGGATATAAAATTGAAGCCTCTTTTAAGCATTCGATAGGTTCCTAGCTGTTGAGGAGTTCCATTCGATAAGTGCAATAGCTGTAGCACTTTGATAGGTTGGCTTTCCATGTGTACTACTATTTTTTGCTTCACAGCTGAAATCCTTTCCTTTTTAATGGTTTGAATCTTACTTGCTCAACTCCTTAATGCTGCAATTTGCTCAAGATGATGTCTGGAAGATTCTTTCTGCTTAATTCCTCTTTTTGGCGCATTTTACACGAATGGCTGGATATTATTACCTAACTACAAAACATAGTTAAAACAATTATTAAATACTCTAGGTCCTAGCAAAAGCCAGGTTTAAAAGTGTTGAATGTGGCAAAGATCAGTGATCAACATCATTCAATGTAACTGATGGAGCTTTGATGAGTGCGGCGTGTTCTTTGCATTTCTTGGAGGATTGGACGTAGAAGTGGCAATCTCAGATCATTGTCGGCCAGAAGTAACCTTGTCGTGTAACTTGGTCGACAAGTCTCTGTCTACCGGAGTGGGCGCCGCAGGTACCGGTATGTGTTTCTCGAATGATTGATTGTCCTTCGATAGTTGTAATGCATCATAGTAGTACTCCTTTGGTGAAGGCTTCTAATATAATGTTTCGTTGAGTATGCAGAATCGGGCGAATCGGTTCCTTATAGTCTTCCGTTCGATCTTCGTAGTATATGGAGGAACGTGTTGATGTTTAAAGAAGTTCCAGATGTCGAAATATCATGGTTATCCATCGCCAGTCAGTGATTTTTCAAATCTAAACATAGCGACTTCGATTTCTGCCTTGATGTACTTTTTCGGGATAATTGCTTCTTTTGGTCCTATACTTTTGGGGAGGATGGGCAGTTCTCTCTTGACGGTCCATGCTTCCTCATGGGCGGGTACTATTAGCTTTTTAATGAAGAAGGTCTTTGTATTTTTTCCGACAGGTATTTGGATGACCGAGGCTAGCGTGGCTAAGAAATCTGCAAGCTCATTTTCTAATCTAGGGATGTGCGTAAAAGAGATTCATTCAAATTTCTTTACTAAATATTGAGCAGTTTCTAGTATGCCATTAGTCTCCTTTCCTTAGTTTTCCATTCTCCTATGACTTGTGAAATTACTAGTTTGGAATCACCGATGGTTTTTAACTGTTTAACACCTAATTGTAGCGCTGCTCGTAGTCTTGCTATAAAAGCTTCGTATTCTGCGATATTGTTAGTGACAGGGAAATCGAGTTGAAAAGCTTTAGGTATGACAACTCCTTCTGGGCTTAGGAGGACTATCCCGATGCCCTTTCCTTTGTGATTTAGAGCACTGTTGAAATAAAGGGTCTATGAGGTCTTGTTGGGCTCTTCGTTATGAATTGTGAATAGGTCTTCGTCGAAAAAATCCACGTGTATCTGTTCATCATTCGGGAGTGGGAGGTCAGCGAGATAATAAGTGATTGCTTGCCCTTTGATCGATTTCTGCGTGATGTAATTGATGTCGAATTCTTGAAAGAGTATATGCCAGCAGGCGATCTTTCCTGATATTGCGGGCTTTTCGAATACATACTTCAGAGGGTCCATCCGGGCTAGTATTAGTATTTTATGTGTTCTAAAGTAGTATCGTAATTTGGTTGAGGCCCATACCAATGTGAGGCAAGTCTTCTCCATCAGAGTATATTTTTATTCGTACTCGACCATCATCCTACTGAGGTTGTAGATAACCCTCTCTCTCTTGTCATCTTTTTCATATTGTCTGAGGATTACTCCCATTGCTTTGTCGTTCGCTGCGAGGTATAGAGTTAGGGGTTTTCTGGGGATAGGTGGCGATAGTACTGGTGGGTTAAGAAGATATTTCTTAATATTGTCGAAGGCTTGCTGATACTGGTCATCCCATTTGTATTTAGCTCCTCCTTTAAGTAGTCTGTAGAAAGGTTCGCATCTGTCTGAATGCCGAGAGATAAATCTTCTGATGAATTGCAATCTTTCTATCAGGCCTCCTAATTTTTTGATGTTATTGGGAGGCAGCATCTCGAGGATGGCTCTGACTTTTGTAGGGTCGACCTCGATCCCTCGCTTGCTAACTATAAAACCAAGTAATTTTTTGGAGCTAACTCCGAAGACACATTTCTTTGGGTTCATTTTTAGCTGATACTTCTTAGCTCTTTGTAAAACTAGTCGGAGTGCTTCAACATGTCCTACTTGTATTTGGGACTTTACTAATATGTCATCGTCGTAGACTTCTACACACTTATGCATCATGTCATGAAAGATAGCCATCATGGCTTGTTGATACATAACTCCTGCGTTCTTGAGCCTAAAAGGCATGACGATGTAACAGTACGTCCCCCATGGTGTGGTGAAAGAAGTCTTCTCTTGGTCAAACTCCACTAATTTGATTAGATTATATCCAGAGAAGCTGTCCATAAAGGATAGCATCTCATGTCCCGCGGTGTTGTCGACTAGAGTGTCAATGTGTGGAAGTGGGAAGTCATCTTTTGGGCATGCCTGGATGAGGTTTCGAAAGTTGATGCAAACTTGTACCTTGTCGTCCTTCTTGGCGACAGGTACTATATTGGCGACCCACTTAGGGTAAAGAACGACTCAAGTAAATTTGGCTTTGTGTAATTTGTCAACTTCTTCTTTGACTTTGAGGGCAATTTGTGCATCCTACGAAGTTTTTGCTTAAAAGGCTTTGCATTGGGTTCTAAGACAAGGCGATGTTCTACTAAACTCGGGTCTAAACCGGGCATGTCCTCATAGGACCATGCAAAAGAGTTGAGGTGTTCTTGCAGAACTTGTGTAATTTGTTGGCATTTCTTAGAGCTAAGCGTTGTGCTAATCACTAGCTTATTTGGTTTCTCTTCAGTGCCAAAGTTAAGTTCTTCCATGGGTTCTTCGGCAGCTTTGGTTTGCTCATCGAAACGCTTGATAACCCGTTGGAATTCTAGTGCCTCCTAGGAAATTGGTGCTCTTTCTTCATCCTCGGTAAGTTCATATACTGCGAGGTTACTACACTGGGAACCTGAATTTGTGAAAGGTAACCCTTCATCGACACAATTTATATCCGACAAATCTTTGGTAAGGTAAAGGTCAAGGCTATTGATTCTTCTCTGAAAGTCATGAAGTATCTCATCTGGTATGATCACTAGCTTGTTATTTAGCCAGGATGCTTTACGTCCTTGTGTGGGGAATAGGTTAGAAACCTTAGGAGAAGGGTCTCCTAGTCGGACACAAATTTGGTTTTGGATGAAGAGTTCCCATTCTTTTATGAAGTTTTCTAATTTTTTTGGATTTTATATTTATGGATTTTTAGGGTTTTCTATTTTTTCAATTTTTTTTATTTTTGATAATAAATATGGTACAGGGTTGATCGCCTCAAGGGGCACCCGGAGAGTTCCTTCCTCTAGCTAAGGGAGCGAGACGGCTGCTGGAGCCATTCGGGCGATTCTTCGAGAAACGCAAACTTGTTGTGAATTTGGCATTTTTATTTTTTTAGAGTCTTTAGCTAATGAGACCTTTTGAATAAGTGACGTGGGTGATAGTGGCACTGATGTTCGGATTTCCTCTATCACGTTAATGGCCTCTTCATCGAAGAAACTCTGAAGATCATAGTCGATTGAGCTCTCATCCTCTGGGTCATAATAATATTGTTCTTCCCGTCGAGGGGAGTCTACCAAAGGATTCCCAGGAGTAGCGAGTTCCTTTCCTTGATCTTCATAATATGTTGGGATGAGTGTGCATGCTCAGCAGCGAGGTTGATAATGGTGAAGAATGTAGGGGGATTCCCAAGGGCATTCCCATCCCTCTAGATTAGAATCGAAGATGGTATCGAACTCATCTTCTTGATTTAATAACGCTTAAAGTCCTAAATTAGCTCGCTCGGCTAACTCGAGTGTAGGGAGATCTATCCAATGGTCTTCGTCATCACTCGGGGGACGTTGCCATTCCTCTTCGAGAGATTTCCAAAATGTTTGGAGTTGCGACGAATCCGGGGATGTAGAAGTGTCTAGTTCGAGTTCCTCTTTGAACTCTATAAAAGCGGGTTGAGTGTTTCCTTCTAGATCATATGGATAGCTATCGGGATTCTCTGCTCCTTGTGCCAGTAGCTAAGCTAGTAGGTCATTGTCGATTTCTGTCGTCGCGGGGTTGGAATGGTTTGATTCATCCATCGTAAGATGTCAGGTCCACTTGGCGAAACGTTCTAATATATTAGTGTATGCCCTATAGCGGGGCTGGTAAGGGTAAACGATACAAGGGGAATCCCACGGACATTCCCACCCTCCAAGGCTAAGGCCAAGGCCAAGGGGGATGCTATACGTGTTAAGATTCTCTCGCGGGGTGTCATCCTCTCCCCACGTTGAGTGCAAGTGCTCTTCGTCATCTTGTAGGGCAGCTATATGAAAGTCTTCGTCATCGGTAGATTCCCAATCTTCTAACTGTGGTTTGGTTTCTGAAGGTTCTTCTCTTCTCTTGTCTATGGACTCTATGAGATCAAACAAGGGTTTGACTCCTTCGAGCGGTTCATCGGTTCATCAATGTTGTCGTTGAGGCTTGTCAAATCGCTAAATGCTTTGGCCATTTGTTCAATTTTTGTTTCTTGGAATTTGGCGAAGGACACCTCCTTACGCTTCGGCATGCCAGCTTTCTCAGTGGTCCCATAGACGAAGTGGTCATATAGAGACCATTTTGGTGAGGTCAGGCATAAGTCGGCTTGTGGGCCGTCCGATTGATAGCCTAACCCTATGTGTTTGCATATTTTTGTTGGGTTGACGGGTCCTATACGACCTTGTTTATTCTTACTGAGTCTGATGTGAGGGACATATCCAAGTTGTTACATGAGATCCCACCCTTTTTTCGCGGTGGGTTTGATGTCATAAAGTTTGGCTAGGTCTGGACCGACCTCTCACCTCACTAAGTTTTGTTGACGTATTGGGAGAGAACTAGGACGGTCAAGGCCTCTCCCGGGCTTTGGATCTTTTGAATGTGACCTGTGTTTAACACATAATCGTGATCGGTTGGTATGCTCACCGCGTATATACAGACGATGGAGTCCTCGTATGGGAATTTAACGCATTGATGATATGTGGATGCGACAGCCTTCATGGGCTCTAGCCATTTCCTTTCTAAGATAAAATTGTACGTACTAGCAGAATCGGAAACATGGAAAGTAAAGTCTTTCGTCACAGGTCTGAGGTGAACTTGGAGTTTAATAGTTCCTTTCACGAAATGACATGAGCCATCATAGGCTATAAGTGACAGTGCGGAGGGCCTGACGTCTTGCTCTATGTATTCAAGAGTCTTTAATGTTGTGAGAGGGCAAATATTGAGTCCCGCTCTCGTATCAACCAAGACATGGGGTATAGAGAATCCTCTAGTTATGATTGTGAGATATATGGGGGCCGCACTTCTACAGAGTGACTCTTTAAGCATGTCTACATTTGTAAAAGTAAGCATAGAAGGTTACGCCATAACCGAAGTAATTTGATGAAGCTCATCTAGGGTCGTATCCTCATCCACTTGTGTGTCTTCGAGTGTCCTTATCAACAATCGGAGATAATCAGGTGATTTCTTGATTAGTTCTAGTATGGATATCTGGGCGAAATCTTCTGGAGGTATCGCAGAAGGTCATATTCTTATCAACAATCGGTGTAGGTGGTTGGAGTGGTTGAGGTGCAGGGATTGGTGGAGGGATGATATGAGGCGGGGGAGGCAAGTTGACCTCTCTTTCCCTTACATTCCCTTCTGGTGGTTGTGCGCTTGTGAAATCCTTACTCCGAAAGAAAGGAGGAGGTGAGTAATTGGTTCCTGACTTGAGAATTGAGCACGTCGATTGCTAGCTAGACCCGACACGAGTCGACATTGATGTATTTGTGAAGCGAGTGAAATTGGGGGTCGGAGCGTGTGCTTGCACGACACTATTCCAAGGTGGGAGATACTGTGTGTAATCCTCCTCTTCTATGAAAGCAAAGACCAGTGTCTCGCACTGGTCGGGGTGTTTTTTTGGCTCACTTTCTTTCAGATTCAGTGAATGCTCAGTGGTTGTTTCATTGCCTTGGCTTGGAGTCTTACGGGTGACACTTTCTACTGATGCGATAACTTGGGCTGCAGTCTGGAGAATATGATCTCTATACTTGAGTTCAGAATTAGACGAAGGGAGTGGTAAGGGTGTCGGTTCAAGATTTGGAGGGGTTGAAGGTTTCGACGGGTGGTGATGGAGGAATGGTCTCCTGGCCCTAAAGGAATGGACTCGTATTTGAGTGAACTTTAGATATAGAGGCAGGCTCGACGGGGTGATGCGAGTGATCAAGGCCAAGGGATGTAGGGGTGATGAAGTTTTTGCTGGTGTGGCGGAAGCGACAGAGGATTAGATGCGAGTGATTAAGGCAGAAGGCTAGAAGGAACGTTGACTCTGGAGATCCACGGTAGTGACCTGGGCCGGTGTTGCTTAGTTCTGGTTGGGCATAGGGTTGTTTATGATCCCTAAATTCTGTTGAGGTTGGTTATTATTAGGGTTGAGATTTCTAAGTGCTTCCCAATCAATTTGATTTTGGTCATTCATATCATAGATCACATCCCTAAGGACCCAGCAGTCTTTTAAATCGTGTCCTACATATCGATGGAAGGTACAGTATTTACTATAGTCTAGATTTGCAGGCCATGGCGAGGTTTTTCCTATGAGAATCGGAGGAGATTCTAAGTATTAAGAAGACAGAAAATATTGGGAATTGTATCCGATAAAGGGGGATAGTGTTCCCACCTCTGCTGGTAAGGGCCTCTGGCTGAGTTGAAGTTCTGTGGTGGGGGTACGTTATTATAATTTGGCGTGTGGGCCTGTTGACTCCGTGTCGTGTTTTGATTCTGATAGGTATTAGGGTACTGGTTCCTATTTTGGTATTGGCCTTGATTTTGATTCTGGCCTTGGTTTTAGTTCGTGTATCTATGCTGACTAGCACCTTGATTTTGGTTGGTATACCGTTGTTGATTTTGGTTATGTCCAAAATTTTGTGGCTGGAAGTTTTTGTTATTAGAGTTTTGCCCTTGGTTGACAACAGTGTTAACTTGCTCATTTCCTAAGACTTTCTTATTATTTTTCAATTTCAATTCGTTAGAAGAGCCTATTTTTGATCTGACTATGGATAATGTGAGATCTCCAACTTTAATGTGCCGCGCTAGTCGGGATGCCCAAGAGTGGAGTGCAGCGAAGTCGGGGCAATCACTTATGACGAGTGCGCTCTTTAATGGCTCCCTAGTGTTGTCGATAATAATATCAACCGAGTCTTTGTCTTTCATTGAAGTGCTGGTCCTAGTAGCAAGTTTTCTCCATCTAGTGATGAAGTCAGTGAATTCTTCATCAAGTCCTTGCTTGGCCGCCATTAGATCGCTGAGACTAATTGTCTCTTGGATCAAGTGTTTGTATTGGTCTAGGAATTGACAGACTAATTGGTTGAAGGTTTCTATCTCATAAAGTGGGAGTCTCGTAAACCAATCTAAAGCTTCTCCTTCTAACGAACGCTGGAAATAGTGAATGAGAAGTCCTTGATTATCACGTATGGGTCGACAATCATTACAGAAGAGAGCTAAGTGATGATTCAGATTTCTGTTGCCATTATATTTAGTAAACTTTGGTGGCTTAAATCCTATTTGTAAACTGAACTTGATGTCTCGGCAAAATTTGTCGAATCCGAATGAATGATCGGGATGCTCTCTCTTGGCCATGTACTCATCGAGCATTTTAGGGAGATCTTCGATTTTAATGGTGCGGTCTTTGGGAGCAACTCGTGAGCAAACCTTATCCAGAGGGTCATCATTGAATAATGTGTGGGCAGGTTGTCTTAGTGAGGTGGCACGGGCTAACACTGTGCTTAGGGTAGGCGGTGGCCTCTCTTGTCGCTCTTGTTCCTTTGAAAATTGTCGTGACCTAATGGTTTCGTATGCGGCAGCCAACCCTCGAAGCAATTCTTTGGAGTCATCATCTCCTCTTTGTATTCTTTGGATACTAAGTTTTATGATTTGTTGAGCAGTAAGGTTTTGTCTGATGCCACCATCTCTCCCATCATGATTGTTCCCAGTGTATGGGGTAGAGAAGGGATTCTCTTGCTCACCAGTCATATTAATTTCAGGTTGTCGTGGGCTAGAATTATGTAATGGTTCTTCTCCATACATGGGGTTGTCATGATACCCCCATAGTGGTGGGTCTCCTAAACTTACTCTTCGTATACCAGACATCTCGAGTCTTTGGCGAAGACTCATATATTTAAAAGGGAATCTAAATGACATGATGTAGAGAAAAAAAAAAGGGAAATAAAATAAAAACTAACTATCTAAAAAAAAGTTTGCAAAAGTGTCCCATCGTAATCGCCAGTTTGTTGGTGTGTGCTTTTTCTAGGTTCCTCTCGGTTCCGGTTGAATCAGTGGCTTCCAATTCTGTCCTAGTGGACTCTAGCGATGCGGCGTCTGGAATGTTAAAAATAAAGGAGGTTTCTAGGAAGGTCCCTAGTTTGTTGCGATCGCCAGCTGTAAGTATTTATCGACGCTACAACACGTCAATGATCACGCTTAAGAGCGGGTATGGGCGTTTCTATACTGAATCGTCTGCCTACGAACGTTAGCAGCATTCTTTTCCTTGGGTTAGATAGTTTAATTTCCTTTTATTTCCCTTTATGGTTATAATTCTGGTCAGTTTAGACTTCCCTGGTTCTGTTATGAATTTGATTATATTGGTTTATTCCAATCAGGTTAGGAGTCCAGTTAATGTTGATTTCCTAATTCTGTTAAAAGTCTAATTAATATTAGTCACCTAATACTACTAAAAGTCCAGTTAGTTTCAGTCTCCTATTGGTACAAGGAGTGCTTGTGTAATAGTTATGGTGAAATTCTAATTAGTTCGGGCACACCAATTGTATTAAGATTTTGATTAAATCAGGTATAACAAATCTACTGAAATTCTAACTAAAGCAATTATAACAGTCCTGTTAGAACTCTAATTTGAATAAAAAGATTGATTTTTCTGAGACTCTAATTTAAGCAAAGGAATTAATGCTATTGAAATCCAATTAGAATGAATAAACTAGTTTTTTACCGAATCCGATTAAAACAAATAAACTGATTTTATAAAAAAATCTCTAATTAAAGCAATAAATTGACTATGCTAAAAAATCTAATTGTAGAGGGCCGAGCTGGTTGCCGGCGGTCCCGGTCCGGCATTTGATCCATCTTTAGTTGCTCTCTCTAGTCTGGAGGATCCAGTGATGGCTAAGCTTTAGGCTGAGCTAGATCATTGGGTAAGTTCAATTCAATCTTTCGTCTTGGTTTATTTCATTGCATTAGTTTATTGGGTGTCGTTGTTCTGCTGTCTTAGTAGTTTACTAATATCATATTTGCGTCGATGATCTTCAGAGGGAGGCTACCTCTCTATGTCATGATCTTTTCGTGTAAGAGGGAGGATTCAATCTTTATGTCCGGAGAGCCATGTGTTTGTAGTTTATTTATCGTTATAGTATTTTTCAGATGTATTTATCTGTTTTTGTTGCAACTGCCTACGTTTGCTGTTCCTCTTGTGACTCCTGCTGATCCAATGACCGCTGAGACAGTTGAGTGACTTCTGAGGGAGAGGCTAGATCTGGTATGGTTCTATCCTTTTTCAAAGTTTCTTAGTTTTTTCATATATATATATATATATATATATATATATATTAGTTTTCGCTTGACTTGGTGCGGTTATGCAGGTTCATCAGCCTGAGGAGATGCGTCTAGAGGCGGCGCGAGCACGTGGGCGGAGATGCAGGTGATCCTAGATCGATTGCAGTATCGTTTGGCGAGGAGTGAGCGGGCTATACATAGGCTAGCTCATCAGCTTGATGAGTCAGAATCGAGGGCTACGGGTTCCTCGGCTGGACAGTCTCGTCACACGTCACATGACTGTGTGAGGGATGATGCTCATAGGGATCCGGCTATTCGTGATATTCTGGCGGGGTATCCTCCTCGTTCTAGATCGAGGCGGTCTGTTAGCCAGACGAGTGAGGGAGGATCTGTGGCAGGGCCTTGTCGCTTAGAGGTTCCGCCGACTTTAGGCGTCGGGATTGTATTTTCAGAGGACCAGTCAACGGACCTCCAAGCTGATGATACTAGGGACAACAGTGCTCTACCATCCCAGCGGCAGCGTAGGGAGTAGGTGTGCGTGCGTGTGTTTTTGTATCCATAGCATGTGTGTATTGTATATATAGGGGGATGGCCTCGATGACAAGTGTAAAAAAAGAAATAAAAAGATTTTGACATATATATATATATATAAATATAAAGAGTTTTTTGATTTTAGATGTACCTGATTGGCTCCTTTTTCTTTTACTTACCCCTTGCGTCTACTTTTGCTTCTTTTTTTTTTGCTTTAGTGCCATTGACCGTCATTGGGACATGGATGCTTCCTGAGCTAGCCCGTTGACGGTTGAAGGTTGCCTCATATCTAAACATGTGAGAGTAATGCTGTCAGTAGTTTTGTTCACCCCCTTGCCAATTGTCAAAGGGGAGTAAGTATCTCAGACCGGAGTCTGGTAGCAAAAGATAGATGTGCTCTCTCTCTTATTTTTTATTTTTTTCTTTTTTCTTTTTTTGAAATGAAAATAATGCAACAGGAAAAGCTAATAGCTAGAATTGATATAATATAATAATAACAATAAAAATGCCCTAGTGTAGGAGCGTGGTAGGAACGGCAGTATGGTATCTTCGGTAGCGCTTTTCGGAGGGTAACTTTATCGTTTCTTATCTTCTTTGTGGGCAAGTCGGCGCTTCTAATATGATTCTTCTTCCAATCTAAGAAAAAAATGCCCCAGCATCAATATGCAATGGAGCTTTTCTAGGTTTCGCGGTGAGCCCTTTGGGTCTATAAGCAGTCATGGGTATTTGGTGAGTTAGTTTTGAAGAAAAAAGTTGATTGGTACTGTCACCGAACCGGGGAGGTCTCATCACTTAGGTCAGCTATATATGGCGGTCTATCCTAGGGTGGTGGTCATCCTATCCCGTGGTTGTTAGGGAAAGTAAGGTATGTATAGTAAGTGATTGCACCAGTCGTCATTTATCAGTTTTCGGTTTCATTTCTAGGGATATCCTGCAAGGCTTCTGATTTATCATCCAAAAAATAGCAGAGGGAGGTAAGGCTCAATGGTGTGAGGAGTAGTTTGTATCTAATGCTTTACAAAAGGGATAGGTAACAGTCTTTTTCTCAGAGGGATAGGGGATGCCATGATCGAGCTCTTCGTCATATTTCGGCACCTTCGAAATCTCATATTCTTTGGTTAGCAGGAGTTTATCCTCCTCCCGCCACCTTATGACGGCATCTAGTAGTATGGGGACATCAGGGGTGCTCTTGCAACTTGCTTATACACTTCTAGTGAAATTACCAGAGATGTCCTCACGGTCTGCTTATGCTTCCCTGAGCTTATTGACTTGTTCATTCATCGTAATGCTCTCACTCAATTTTTTCTAGACGTGTAAATGCATATATTTTTTTGAAAGAATCTTGCTAGCGCAAGAATAATGAGTTTTGATTAAACCTAACATCTTCAATTTTTTTGCTCTAACGTCTCCTCCAATGGCGGGGTAAGAGAAATGAGGATCAGGTGTTACTTATGCTTTTGAAAGAGGTTAGATAGGTCACTAGTCCTTTGATCAAATTGTCCGAGCGAGAAAAGGCGGGCAATAAATAAGAGGTCTTAAGGATATTCTGAGAATTGAAGGCGTACGACCAACAAATGGGTCGTGACGACTACGGGGGTGATAAGTATAAGTATCTAACCACGGGATGTGACGATCACGAGGTTAAGGGTAATATTTCTTAAGGTACATAGCGTTCCAAGGACTAGGGAGGTCTTCCCTATCTTGGTTTGCTAGTTTATAGGCATTTCTAGGGTATGGGGCTATTATGACATATGGGCCTTCCCAGTTCGGTTTTATTTTTTCTTTCAGATGGGCGTGCTTGGAAGGCATAATTTCTTCAAGAATAATTCTCCAATATTAAAAGTTCGTTTGAGGACTTTCTTTTCGTAAGCCCTAGCCGCTCTCCTCTGATATACCTGAGCGTGATCAGCTGCCCTTAGACGTATTTCATTAAGTTGCTCTAGCTGCGTGAGTAGGGCAATTCTCCTCTCAGCTAAGGATAGCTCATCATCAAGTCGAATGTGTAAGGATGGTACTTGCATCTCATATGGTAGGACTGCCTTCATCTCGTAGGTAAGGAGATAGGGAGTTTGGCCAGTAGCCGTACGAAGAGAGGTCTTATAGGCCAAGAGTGCTTCTGGTAGTCGTTCAGGCCAGTTGGCTCCATTGCTTGTTTCTACTGTGTGTTTTAGGATTTGAATCAGTATTTTGTTCGTAGCTTCGGCTTTTCCATTGCCTTGAGGGTAGAACAGTGATGAGTGGTGTAAATCGATGTCTTACTTCTTGCATAACTTTTTCATCTTCTCCGTGATGAACTGTGGACCGTTGTCAGTGACAAACATCCTGGGTACTCAAAATCTGGTGATGATATTCTGAATGATAAACCTCGCGAGTATTGAAGCAGTGATTCTGACATAGGATTCAACTTCGACCCATTTGGTGTAGTATTTGGTTGCTGTAAGGATAAGCGCGTGCTTGTGAGTGTTTTGAACCGTGTCTGTGAAGGGTCTAATAATATTGAAGGCCCACATTGAGAATGGCCATGGCGAGGTCATAGCGTTTGTTGGGGGATTTCAGTGTGCTGATTATTATGTAATGATAAAAGTAAAATAAAATTAAAGTAAAATAGAGGATGGATTCTGCACATCTAAAATATCCTAGACCTACAAGATACAGGGTCCTTTGTAGCAAGTTTTAATTAGTAAGAGTTTGTCCCACAGGGAGTAGTGATCTAAACCTAGAAGGTGTATAGTAGACCTCCAAATCTGACTACAGATCTGGCAATTCTAGCCTAATCTAAGAAGAAAGAGACTTTTTCGGGTGTCACTAGATCTAATTTATAAAACTACATCTAAAAGATTAAGGAAGATGGATGGTGAAATAAAATATAAAATGGGGAGAAATAGACAGCTAGGGACTGGTTTTCATTGCAAAACAGATCAAGGCATGTGAATTTGCGGCTATCCTTCAATTGGCTACAAGCTCAAGTGCAAGGTAGAAGAATCCAATCTAAACCAAAGGCTTGAACTGATCTAAAGGGTATGATCTGTCCATTTGAATGGTCACAGATCATCCTATAGATTTCATCCAATCCAAAGGATTAAGGTAGAAGAATCCAATTTAGACCAAAGGTTTGAATTGATCTTAAGGCTATGATCTATCAACTTTAATGGTAACAGATCACCCTAGGGATTTTCTCCAAATAAAATACTTCAATTAGAATATTGAAAATCACCACAAATGCTGTGGATGCAAGGCTACAAGCTCAGACATCTACAGGGGTACTAAATCAAGGGAAATCAGATGGTAATCAATAGATCTACTAGAAACTGAATGGGCTATTCCCAAATACATGGATCCTATAGAAATCTAATGGAACCACAAGATCTTTAGATTTAATTGGACATTAAAATCAATAATTTATTGAATCAAAATTACTTACAATAACCTTGTTCTCAGATTTGTGGTGTGTGCATCAATCCACACATTTCCAAGCTGAGATTACAATTATAAACCAGTTCTGGACTGCTTATCTAGATCTAATCCAACATGCTGGATTAGAGAGAGAAAGGGGAAGAGAAAAGAAAAAATAAAACCTAAAGCTAAATCTAAATGAGCTAAGGAGAACTCAGGCTATTCGTTTGTTCCTACTTTCCTTGCTGAAGAAAAACAACAAAATAGATGGGTATTTTTACATATGCATCGATCCATGTGCCTTGAGTTGTAGCCAATCAGAGAGCAGGGGAGCTTGATCCAAGTGAACAACATTTCAGCCAACCAGAGAGCAGAGAATTCAATTTTGTTATGTGCAACTCTAAAAAATGTCCCTACTGGCCACTAATATTTGCTAATGAAACCTGAGATAAATCCCTGAGATGTGTAGGACATTGGGATGTGTGCCGTAGAAGCATTGGAATCCCCAAAATGTTCCTAACGTGTGAAAAAGATGGCTGGAACCCATGCCTCGATCGGTTGGAGCTTCAGAACTTCAATCTCGATAGGTTTAAGCAACTGTTCGATAGGTTGAATGGGCTTCAGGTATGCACTCGACAGGTTCTCGATAGGATTTTTCAACCATTCGACAGGTTGCTCGATAGGTTCAAACATTCTGGTCGGGAATGATGAACTCGATAAGTTAAATAGCAAAACAACAGCTCCAAGTGACCTTTCGATAGGTTGAGCTGCTGAATTTCTTAAGCATTCGATAGGTTGGGAGGCTTGTATTCGATAGGATGCATGGCAGTTCCTCGGAGGATTCGATAGGTACAAAGCTGGCAGGAGGTGGAGTGCTCGATAGGATCAGCTGGAAGCTTTATAGAAGAGTTCGACAGGTTCACCATTTTTGCAGCAAGGCATCTTGATAGGTTGAGAGTTTCTACTGTGTATCCTAGTCGGCAGGTTCTCCAACCAACTGCTCGATAGGATCCCTTCTTATTCCAGAAACTATCACTAGGTTATATTTCAGCCGTAGTCTTCGCCATTCGACAGGATAAAACCACTGCTTGATAGGATATAAAACTGAAGCCTCTTTTAAGCATTCGATAGGTTCCAAGCTGCTGAGGAGTTCCATTCGATAGGTGCAATAACTGCAACACTTCGATAGGTTGGCTTTCCATGTGTACTGCTT
Organism: Chloranthus sessilifolius; assembly: GCA_021018995.1. Lineage (NCBI taxonomy): Eukaryota > Viridiplantae > Streptophyta > Magnoliopsida > Chloranthales > Chloranthaceae > Chloranthus > Chloranthus sessilifolius. Next base: position 53,762,471 of record CM037593.1, on the reverse strand, counting down.
TTTTTGCTTCACAGCTGAAATCCTTTCCTTTTTAATGGTTTGAATTTGACTTGCTCAGCTCCTTAATGCTGCAATTTGCTGAAGATGGTGTCTTGAAGATTCTTTCAACTTAATTCCTCTTTTTGGCGCATTTTACATAAATGGCTGCATATTGTTACCTAACTGCAAAACATACTTAAAATAATTATTAAATACTCTAGGTCCTAGGAAAAGCCAAGTTTAAAGGTGTTGAAAGTGGTAAAAATCAGTGATCAACACACCCCCAAACCTAACCTTTTCTAGTCCTCGAGCAAAGTGAAATTTAAAATGACTAACCTAAGAAATAAAATGTCACTTTCGTAGGGAACACGGGTGCATTTGGCACATGCATCAAACCTTTTAAACCCCTAGGTGATCCCTAGTGGAGGAGTGGAGTCTCCTGAGGGTTTTTAGTGAAGGTACCCACAAACTTCTTCAATAAAATCAATTAACACTAATGCAACATGCTAAAACAGAGTTTAAGAAAAATAAAATAAATTCCACACCATGTCCATTCAATTTTTGAGGATTTTCAGCAGAAAAATCATCAGTTTAAAACTTGAAATTCTGCTGTAATTCCTTCATCATCAATCAGTTCATATCAAGGCATTGTGCCTGAAAAATGACGCAGAGTTCACCTTTAATTTAAGAATTCTGTTTTGATAATGCCCCAATCAAATTTGATTTCAGACCCAAATCTTACCGGGGCTGTCACTCACAATAAAAATAGAAGGGTGCATCATTTCACAAAGCTCAAGAGCAGTAATAGTCCTCAAATAGGACTACAAGCATGAGCATAGGCATTGCTCTAACTTTTGAAATTTTTTAGTTCATTTTACCATAGATTATACAAATCCACATCTCCACATGACAGCTCAATCCAATTTCAGATCAGTAGGGCCTTTTTATTGGGTTGTAATGTGGCTTATGGGTGAAGTTTTATGAAGAATAAAAGGGTGGAATGGGATTCGAAATTGAGAAATCAACAAGGTAAGGAGGTGACATGTACACCTTCATTTAAGCAAAGATCCATCTTCTTTTCGAATTTTTAGAGCAAAAGTGGCCAGCTTTTTCTCTTTTCTTTCAAAATATCCAATGAAGTGACTTCTCTTCCTCATTCTTTTCTTTTGCTTTTCTGTTTTTCTTTTCTTTTTGTATGTTTTTTGCTTTTTGTATTTTTCTCCATTTCTCTTTCTATGTGCTGGAATGCCACAATACCACCAAATGTGCTTCCTTTTTTTTCAAGCAATCATTGAACCTTACTCCTCTAACCTCACTTCTCCTCCTTTTTCCTGATTTCTCAGATTGAGGGTGAATTGAAACAGGTCAAAAGGTTTTGGGTTCAAATTTTCTGATTTTTTTTAAAAAGAAAAGTTGGGATTTTAAAGGCTCAAATGGTGAGTATCAAGGGCAGTTCAAAGGTGGGAAAATTTAAGGCTCAAACTGTCCAAGGGATGGCCTTACTTCATATCCTCAATGTCATGAATGCTGTCAAGCTGTTTCAACTTAGATTTGCCTAACTTCGGGTGAGCAAAACTAGATCCAATCAGTCCTTACAGCAGAAAAATTGCCAAGACACTCTTCAAAGAAAATTTTTCAGGCCCAAATCTCATTGGGTATGGCCTTCCATCAAATTTTCTGGGGTGTATCCTTACAGTTCTCTCTCATTTTAGGTTCACTAAACATCAAATTTTGAAAATGCTTGACATTTTCTTCATGAAAAATGCTAAAACTACAGCTCATTTCATTTTTGAAAAGTTTTTAATTTCCTCTTTTTCCAAAAATCAGGTGGGAAATAACTTTATTTTTCAAATATTTTTTTTTTAACATAGCTGCACTAGCATTAACTCGTTTGATTGGCACACTTGCCATACCCCCAAACCTTAGATGAACATTGTCCTCAATGTTCTACACAATGAGACACTAGGGGCAACAGGGTAAAAGTAGAAAGAAAAACTAAGCAGAAAAAATTAAAGCTATGTGCAGTAGAAAAAAAAAAAAAAAAAAAACTGAATATATGAGCAAGAAAATGGAAAAAAAAATGCTATACAAATGTAGGAAATTACTGATAAAATAGAAAAAATAACAAAACTAAGCTAGAACTGCTACAAAATAAAGTCTAAAAACTGCATATATGGACAGAACAATAAAAGGACTGCTATGCAAATGAAAGGAAACTATTGCTAATAACAGAAAAATAGTAAAAACAAAGTAAGGAACTGAATACAAAGCTACAAAAACAGAAAAATGCAGGGATAAAAACAGAATTGTAGGATAAAAAATAGGAAAACAAAGTTAGAAACTAACTATAATTACAGAAAAATGCAAAAAATTGGTAAAACTAGGACACATTATCCTAAGAAAGAAAAATTAGCGATCTAAACACAGAATTCTAAAACAGAAAATCCTATTACCAAATCATAAATCCCCTAAGCCAATCAGATACTTATGAATCTAACTGATTATAAAAATGATTAGCAAGAATAACATATAGTGAAAAACAAGATTCATAAGATTGACCCCTATGTTGATGATGTGTATGAATCAAAAAGAATTTCTTAATAATTAAGCATGGGAGCACACATTAAAAACAAGATTCATACAGGTGAGATCCATGTGATGGTGAAGAAATCTCGAAGGAAAATAAAATCAGTGGCTCCATTGAATATTCAAAACAGCATATAATCCACTACTCATTATCCTACATGATTCCTCAAAATGAAAAAGCATGATCTCATCAGGTCCATATGGGAAAAATGAATAAAAACAAAGAAAAATAGCCCATTTGAAGATATTTTTATGTTTGTATAATTTTCTATTTTTTTATTTGTTTTGGATCAGTCTGGCTCAACAAGAGCCTTTAGTTACTATTGCTGAAAAAAAATAAGAAACATAAATTTTTATTTGTGTTTTCATTTTCTTTTATTTTTGTATTTGGTTTTGTAAAGAAAAAATCAGCATGCCGAAAAAAAAATACCAGAAATTATAATCTAAGACAAACTCAAAACTCACCAGAACTGCTGGTTTTAAAGAATTTAAAAATAGAAAATGAATGCAAAGGAGAAGGGAAAGAAAGATCAAGCAGATCTGCTCCGGCTGTAATCCATTTGCTCCTCGTTTGGCAGTTACTCTAGATTTGCAAGAATCCAAAAATTACAGCAGTACCTTATTCAAGCATATTGATAAAAATAAAAAGAAAAACTCAGACTGCAGCCTCCTTTTTACAAAAAATGCAAAGGCTACAGCAGGATTTATTTAAATAGTTAGAAGGAAAGAACAAAAACTTAGAAAATTTAGAATTTCTGCCATTTTAAACTGGTTTTCTATACAAAAACTGCAGCAATCCTTAAATCAAACAGGTAGAGTGCACTCAAAAATTTTAAAAACTAATCAGCAATAAAAACTAAAAAAAAAATCAGATCTACAAAATAAAAAATACTTAGATCTACTATCTAGATCAAAACTCCCCGGCAGCAGTGCCAAAAACTTGTTGGGGGATTTCAGTGTGCTGATTTTTATGTAATGATTAAAGGAAAATAAAATCAAAGTAAAACAGAGGATGGATTCAGCACATCTAAAATATCCTAGAGCTACAAGATATAGGGTCCTTTGTAGCAAGTTTTAATAAGTAAGAGTTTGTCCCACAGGGAGTAGTGATCTAAACCTAGAAGGTGTATAGTAGACCTCCAAATCTGGGTACAGATCTGGCAATTTTAGCCTAATCTAAGAAGAAAGAGGGTTTTTCGGGTGTCACTAGGTCTAATTTATAAAATTGAAATATAAAACTACATCTAAAAGATTGAGGAAGATGAATGGTGAAATAAAATATAAAATAGGGAGAAATAGACAGCTAGGGATTGGTTTTCATTGTAAAACAGATCAAGGCATGTGAATTTGCAGCTATCCTTCACTTGGCTACAGGCTCAAGTGCAAGGTAGAAGAATCCACTCTAAACCAAAGGCTTGAACTAATCTTAAGGGTATGATCTGTCCACTTGAATGGTCACAAATCATCCTATAGACTTCACCTAATCTAAATGATTAAGGTAGAAGAATCCAATTTAGACCAAAGGTTTGAATTGATCTTAAGGCTATGATCTGTCCACTTCAATGGTCACAGATCATCCTAGGGATTTTCTCCAAATCAAAGGCTTCAATTAGAACATTGAAAATCACCACAATAGCTGTGGATGCAAGGCTACAAGCTCAGGCATCCACAGGGGTATTAAATCAAGGGAAATCAGATGATAATCAATTGATCTACTAGAAACTAAATGGGCTATTACCAAATACATGGATCCTATAGATATCTAATGGCACCACAAGATCTTTAGATTTAATTGGACATTAAAATCAATAATTTATTGAATCAAAATTACTTACAATAACCTTGTTCTCAAATCTGTGGTCTGTGCATCAATCTACACATCTCCAAGCTGAGATTATAATTATAAACTAGATCTGGACTGCTTATCTAGATCTAATCCAACAGGCTGGATTAGAGAGAGAGAAAGGGGAAGAGAAAGGAAAAAATAAAACCTAAAGCTAAACCTAAATGAACTAAGGAGAACTCTGGCTATTCCTTTGTTCCTACTTTCCTTGCTGAAGAAAAACATCAAAATAGATGAGCATTTATACATATGCATCGATCCATGTGCATTGAGTTGCAGCCAATCAGAGAGCAGAGGAGCTTGATCCAAGTGAACTGCATTTCAGCCAACCAGAGAGCATAGAACTCAGTTTTGTTATGCGCAGCTCTCAAAAATGCCCTTGCCGACCACTGATATTTACTAATGGAACTCGAGATAAATCCCTAAGATGTGTGGGACATTGGGATGTGTGCCCTAGAAGCATTGGAATCCCTAAAATGTCCCTAACATGTGAAATAGATGGTTGGAACCCATGCCTTGATAAGTTGGAGCTTCAGAACTTCAATCTCGACAGGTTCAAGCAACTGTTCGACAGGTTGAATGGGCTTCAAGTATGCACTCGACAGGTTTACTCAACCATTCGATAGGATGCTCAATAGGTTCAAACATTCTGCTTGGGAAAGATGAACTCGATAGGTTAAATAGCAAAACAACAACTCCAAGTGACCTTTAGATAGGTTGAGTTGCTGAATTTCTGAAGCATTCGATAGGTTGGGAGGCTTGTATTCGATAGGATGCATGGCAGTTCCTTGGATGATTCGATAGGTACAAAGCTGGCGAGAGGTGGACTGCTCGATAGGATCAGCTGGAAGCTTCATAGAAGAGTTCGACAGGTTCACCATTTTTGCAGCAAGGCATCTCGATAGGTTGAGGGTTTCTACTGTGTATCCTAGTTAACAGGTTCTCCAGCCAACTGCTTGATAGGATCCCTTCTTATTCCAGAACCTATCGCTAGGTTCTATTTCAGCCGTAGTCTTCACCATTTGACAAGATAAAACCACTGCTCGATAGGATATAAAATTGAAGCCTCTTTTAAGCATTCGATAGGTTCCTAGCTGTTGAGGAGTTCCATTCGATAGGTGCAATAACTGCAGCACTTTGATAGGTTGGCTTTCCATGTGTACTACTATTTTTTGCTTCACAGCTGAAATCCTTTCCTTTTTTATGGTTTGAATCTGACTTGCTCAACTCCTTAATGCTGCAATTTGCTAAAGATGATGTTTGGAAGATTCTTTTTGCTTAATTCCTCTTTTTGGCGCATTTTACATGAATGGCTGCATATTGTTACCTAACTGCAAAACATAGTTAAAACAATTATTAAATACTCTAGGTCCTAGCAAAAGCCAGGTTTAAAGGTGTTGAAAGTGGCAAAAATCAGTGATCAACAGCGTTTGATGCAACTGATGGAGCTTTGATGAGTGCGGCGTGTTCTTGGCATTTCTTGGAGGATTGGACGTAGAAGTTGCAATCTCAGATCTTTGTCGGCCAGAAGTAACCTTGTCGTGTAACTTGGTTGACGAGTCTCTGTCTACCGGAGTGGGCGCCGCAGGTACTAGTATCTGTTTCTCGAATGATTTATTATCCTTCGGTAGTCGTAATGCATCGTAGTAGTACTCCTTTGGTGAAGGCTTCTTTATATAATGTTTTGTTGAGTATGCAGAATCGGGCGAATCGGTTCCTTATAGTCTTCCGTTCGATCTTCGTAGTATATGTTTAAAGAAGTTCCAGATGTCGAAATATCATGGTTATCCATCGTCAGTCAGTAATTTTTCAAATCTAAACATAGCGACTTCGGTTTCTGCCTTGACGTGCTTTTCCGGGATAATTGCTTCTTTTGGTCCTGTACTTTTGGGGACGATGGGCAGTTCTCTCTTGACGGTCCATGCTTCCTCGTGGGTGGGTACTGTTAGCTTCTTAATGAAGAAGGTCTTGGTATTTTTTTCGACAGGTATTTGGATGACCGAGGCTAGCGTGGCTAAGAAATCTGCAAGCTCATTTTCTAATCTAGGGATGTGCGCAAAATAGATTCATTCAAATTTCTTTACTAAATATTGAGCGATTTCTAGTATGCCATTAGTCTCCTTTCCTTAGTTTTCCATTCTCCTATGACTTGTGAAATTACTAGTTTGGAATCACCGACGGTTTTTAACTGTTTAACACCTAATTGTAGCGCTACTCGTAGTCTTGCTATAAAAGCTTCGTATTCTACGATATTGTTTGTGACAGGGAAATCGAGTTGAAAAGCTTTAGGTATGACAACTCCTTCTGGGCTTAGGAGGACTATCTCGATGCCCTTTCCTTTGTAATTTAGAGCGCCGTCGAAATAAAGGGTCCATGAGGTCTTGTTGGGCTCTTCGTTATGAATTGTGAATAGGTCTTCGTCGAAAAAATCCACATGTATGTGTTCATCATTCGGGAGTGGGAGGTTAGTGAGATAATCACTGATTTCTTGCCCTTTGATTGATTTCTGCGTGGTGTAATTGATGTCAAATTCTTGCAGGACTATATGCCAGCAGGCGTTCTTTCCTGATATTGCGGGCTTTTCGAATACATACTTCAGAGGGTCCATTCGAGCTAGTATTAGTATTTTATGTATTCTAAAGTAGTATCGTAATTTGGTTGAGGCCTATACCAATGTGAGGCAAGTCTTCTCCATCAGAGTATATTTTTGTTTGTACTCGACCATCATCCTACTGAGGTAGTAGATAACCCTCTCTCTCTTGTCGTCTTTTTCATATTGTTTGAGGATTACTCCCATTGCTTTGTCGTTCGCTGAGAGGTATAGAATTAGGGGTTTTTTGGGGATAGGTGGCAATAGTACTGGTGGGTTAAGAAGATATTTCTTAATATTTTTGAAGGCTTGCTGACACTGGTCATCCCATTTGTATTCGGCTCCTCCTTTAAGTAGTATGTAGAAAGGATCGCATCTATCTGAATGCTAGGAGATAAATCTTCTAATGAATTGCAATCTTCCTATCAGGCCTCATAATTTTTTGATGTTATTGGGACGCAGCATCTCGAGGATGGCTCTGACTTTTGCAGGGTCGACCTCGATCCCTCGCTTGCTAACTATAAAACCAAGTAATTTTTCGGAGCTAACTCCGAAGACACATTCCTTTAGGTTCATTTTTAGCTGATACTTCTTAGCTCTTTGTAAAACTAGTCGTAGTGCTTCAACATGTCGTACTTGTGTTTGCTCATCGAAATGCTTGATAGCCCGTTGGAAGTCTAGTGCATATACTGTGATGTTACTACACTGGGAACCTGAATTTGTGAAAGGTCACCCTTCATCGACATAATTTATAACCGAGAGATCTTTGGTAAGGTAAAGGTCAAGGCTATTGATTCTTCTCTCAAAGTCATGAAGTATCTCATCTGGAATGATCACCAGCTTGTTTTTTAGCTGGGATGCTTTACGTCCTTGTGTGGGGAATAGGTTAGAAACCTTTGGAGAAAGGTCTCCTAGTCAGACACAAATTTGGTTCTGAATGAAGAGTTCCCTTTCTTTTTTGAAGTTTTCTAATTTTTTTGGATTTTATATTTATGGATTTTTAGGGTTTTCTATTTTTTCTATTTTTTTAATTTTTGATAATAAATATGGTACAGGGTCGGTCGCTTCAAGGGGCACCGGGAGAGTTGCTTCCTCTAGTTAAGGGAGCGAGACGGCTGCTGGAGCCATTCGGGCGATTCTTCGAGAAACGTAAACTTTTTATGAATTTGGCATTTTTGTTTTTTTGGAGTCTTCAGCTAATGAGATCTTTTGAATGACTGACGTGGGTGATAGTGGCACTGATGTTCGAATTTCCTCTATCACGTTAATGGCCTCTTCATTGAAGAAACTCTAAAGATCGTAGTCGATTGAGCTCTCATCCTCTGGGTCATAATAATATTGTTCTTCCTGTCGAGGGGAGTCTACCAAAGGATCCTCAGGAGTGCGAGTTCCTTTCTTTGATCTTCATAATATGTTGGGATGAGTGTGCATGCTCGGCAGCGAGGTTGATAATGGTGAAGAATGCAGGGGGATTCCCAAGGGCATTCCCATCCCTTTATATTAGAATCGAAGACGGTATCGAACTCATCTTCTTGATCTAATAACGCTTAAAATCCTAAATTAGCTCGCTCGGCTAACTCAAGTGTAGGGAGATCTATCCAATGGTCTTCGTCATCACTCGGGGGACATTGCCATTCCTCTTCGAGAGATTTTCAAAATGTTTGGAGTTGCAGTGAATCCGGGGATGTAGAAGTGTCTAGTTTGAGTTCCTCTTTGAACTCTATAAAAGCGGGTTGAGTGTTTCCTTCTAGATCAAATGGATAGCTATCGGGATTCTCTGCTCCTTGTGCCAGTAGCTGAGCTAGTAGGTCATTGCCGATTTCTGTCGTCACGGGGTTGGAATGGTTTGATTCATCCGTCGTAAGATGTCGGGTCCACTTGGCGAAACGTTCTAATATATTAGTGCATGCCCTATAGCGGGGCTGGTAAGGGTAAACGATATAAGGGGAATCCCACGGGCATTCCCACCCTCCAAGGCTAAGGCCAAGGCCAAGGTGGATGCTATACGGGTTAAGATTCTCTCGCAGGGTGTCATCGTCTCCCCACGTTGAGTGCAAGTGCTCTTCGTCATCTTGTAGGGCAGCTATATGAAAGTCTTCGTCATCGGTAGATTCCCAATCTTCTAACTGTGGTTTGGTTTCTGGAGGTTCTTCTCTTCTCTTGTTTATGGACTCTATGAGAACAAACAAGGGTTTGACTCCTTCGAGCGGTTCATCAATGTTGTCATTGGGGCTTGTCAAATCGCTAAATGCTTTTTCCATTTGTTCAATTTTTATTTCTTGGAATTTGGCAAAGGACACCTCCTTATGTTTCGGCATGTCAGCTTTCTCAGTGGTCCCATAGACGTAGTGGTCATATAGAGACCATTTCGGTGAGGTAGGGCATAAGTCGGCTTGTGGGCCGTCCGATTGATAACTTATCCCTATGTGTTTGCATATTTTTGTTGGGCTGACGGGTCCTATACGACCTTGTTTATTCTTACTGAGTCCGATGTGAGGGACATCTCCAAGTTGGTACATGAGATCCCACCCTTTCTTCGCGGTGGGGTTGATGTGATAAAGTTTGGCTAGGTCTGGACCGACCTCTCTCCTCACTAAGTTTTGTTGATGCATTGGGGGAGAATTAGGATGGTCAGGGCCTCTCTCGGGCTTTGGGTCTTTTGAATGTGACCTGTGTTTAACACATAATCGTGATCGGTTAGTATGCCCACCGCGTAATCAGTATCCATCTCCTTGAGGGGTGCATTAGCGTATATACAGACGATGGAGTTCTCGTATGGGAATTTAACGCATTGATGATATGTGGATGCGACAGCCTTCATGGACACTAGCCATTTCCTTCCTAAGATAAAATTGTACGTACTAGTAGAATCAGAAACATGGAAAGTAAAGTCTTTCGTCACAGGTCTGAGGCAAACCTGGAGTTTAATAGTTCCTTTCATGAAATGACGTGAGCCATCATAGGCTATAAGTGACAGTGCGGAGGGCCTGACATCTTGATCTGTGTATTCGAGAGTCTTTAATATTGTGAGAGGGCAAATATTGAGTCTCGCTCGCGTATCAACCAAGATATGGGGTATAGAGAATCCTCTAATTATGACCGTGAGATATATGGGGGCCGCACTTCTGCGGAGTGACTCTTTAAGCATGTCTACATCTGTAAAAGTAAGCATCGAAGGTTACGCCATAACTGAAGTAATTTGATGAAGCTCATCTAGGGTCGTATCCTCATCCACTTGTGTGTCTTCGAGTGTCCTTATCAACAATCGGTGATGATCAGGTGATTTCTTGATGAGTTCTAGTATGGATATCTGGGCGAGATCTTCTGGAGGTGTCACAGAAGGTCATATTCTTGTCCTGGCTTGTGTGTCACTTCTTTTCCTAGCCAGTGAGCCTTGGGTGTAGGTGGCTGGAGTGGTTGAGGTGCAGGGATTGGTGGAGGGATGATATGAGGCGGGGGAAGCAAGTTGACCTCTCTTTCCCTTACATTCCTTTCTGGTGGTTGTGCGCTCGTGAAATCCTTACTCCGAAGGAAAGGAGGAGGTGGATAATTGGTTCCTGACTTGAGAATTGAGCATGTTAGTTGCTAGCTAGACCCGACACGAGCCGACGTTGATGTGTTTGTGAAGCGAGTGAAATTGGGGGTCGGAGCGTGTGCTTGTACGACACTATTCCAAGGTGGGAGATACTATGCGTAATCCTCCTCTTCTATGAAAGCAGAGACCAGTGTCTTGCACAGGTCGGGGTGTTTTTTTGGCTCACTTTCTTTCAAATTCAGCAAATGCTCGGTGGTTGTTTCGTTGTCTTGGCTTGGAGTCTTACGGGTGACACTTTCTACTGATGCGGTAACTTGGGCTACAGTTTGGAGAATATGATCTCTATACTCGAGTTCAGAATCAGACGAAGGGAGTGGTAAGGGTGTCGGTTCAAGATTTGGAGGGGTTGAAGGTTTCAACGGGTGGTGATGGAGGAATGGTCTCCTGGCCCTAAAGGAATGGATTCGTATTTGGGTGAACTTTGGATATAGAGGCGGGCTCGGCGGGGTGAAGAAGTTTTTACTGGTGTGGCGGAAGCGGCAGAGGGTTAGATGTGGGTGATTAAGGTAGAAGGCTAGAAGGAACGTTGACTCGAGAGATCCACGGTAGTGACCTGGGCCGGTGTTACTTAGTTGTGGTTGGGCATAGGGTTGTTTATGATCCCTAAATTCTATTGGGGTGGGTTATTATTAGGGTTGAGATTTCTAAGCGCTTCCCAATCAATTTGATTTCGGTCATTCATATCATAGATCACATCCCTAAGGACCCAGCAGTCTTTTAAATCGTGTCCTACATATCGATGGAAGGCACAGTATTTACTGTAGTCTAGATTTGCAGGCCATGGGCGAGGTTTTTCCTATGAGAATCGGAGGAGATTCTGAGTATTAAGAAGATAGAAAATATTAGGAATTGTATCCGATAAAGGGGGATAGTGTTCCCACCTCGGCTGGTAAGGGCCTCTGGCTGTGTTGAAGTTCTGTGGTGGGGGTACGTTATTATAATTTGGCGTGTGGGCCAGTTGACTCCGTGTCGTGTTTTGATTCTGATAGGTATTAGGATACTGGTTCCTATTTTGGTATTGGCCTTGATTTTAATTCTGGCCTTTGTTTTGGTTCGCGTATCTATGCTGACTAGCACCTTGATTTTGGTTGGTATACCGTTGTTGATTTTGGTTCTGTCCAAAATTTCGCGGCTGGAAATTTTCGTTATTAGAGTTTTGCCCTTGGTTGACAACAGTGTTAACTTGCTTAGTTCCTAAGACTTTCTTATTATTTTTTGATTTTAATTCGTTAGAAGAGCCTATTTTTGATGTGACTATGGATAACGTGAGATCTCCTCCTTTAATGTGTCGCGCTAGTCGGGATGCCTGAGAGTGGAGTGCAACGAAGTCGGGGCAGTCACTTATGACGAGTGCACTCTTTAATGGCTCCCTAGTGTTGTCGATAATAATATCAACTGAGTCTTTGTCTTTCATTGAAGTGCTGGTCCTAGTAGCATGTTTTCTCCATCTGTTGATGAAGTCAGTGAATTCTTCATCAGGTCCTTGCTTGGCCGCCATTAGATCGCTGAGACTAACTGTCTCTTGGATCAAGTGTTTGTATTGGTCTTGGAATTGATCAACTAATTGGTCGAAGGTTTCTATCTTATAAAGCGGGAGTCTCGCAAACTAATCTAAAGGTTCTCCTTCTAATGAACGTTTGAAATAGTGAATGAGAAGTCCTTGATTATCACGTATGGGTCGACAATCATTACAGAAGAGAGCTAAGTGATGATTCAGATTTCCGGTGCCGTTATATTTAGTAAACTTTGGTGGCTTAAATCCTATTGGTAAACTGAACTTGATGTCTCGGCAAAATTTGTCAAATCCGAATGAATGATCTGGACGCTCTCTCTTGGCCATGTACTCATCGAGCATTTTAGGGAGATCTTTGATTTTAATGGTGCGGTCTTTCTGACCAACTCGTGAGCAAACCTTATCCAGAGGGTCATCATTGAATAATGTGTGGGTAGGTTGTCTTAGTGAGGTGGCACGGGCTGACACCGTCCTTAGGGTAGGCGGTGGCCTCTCTTGTCGCTCTTGTTCCTCTGAAAATTGTCGTCATCGCCTCTTTGTATGTGACCTAATGGTTTCGTATGCGGCGGCCAACCCTCGAAGCAATTCTTTGGAGTCATCATCTCCTCTTTGTATTCTTTGGATACAAAGTTCTACGATTTGTTGAGTGGTAAGGTTTTGTCTGATGCCACCATCTCTCCCATCATGATTGTTCCCAGTGTATGGGGTAGAGAAGGGATTCTCTTGCTCACCAGTCATATTAATTTCAGGTTATTGTGGGCCAGAATTATGTAATGGTTCTTCTCCATACATGGGGTTGTCATGATACCCCCATTGTAGTGGGTCTCCTAAACTTACTCTTCGTATACCAGACATCTCGAGTCTTTGGCAAAGACTCATATATTTAAAAGGAAATCTAAATGACATGTTGTAGAGAAAAAAAAAATAGGGAAATAAAATAAAAAATAACTATATAAAAAAAAGTTTGTAAAAGTGTCCCATCGTAATCGCCAGTTTGTTGGTGCGTGCTTTTTCTGGGTTCCTCTAGGTTCCAGTTGAATCAGTGGCTTCCAATTCTGTCCTAGTGGACTCTAGTGATGTGGCGTCTGGAATGTTAAAAATAAAGAAGGTTTCTAGGAAGGTTCCTAGTTTGTTGCGTTCGCCAGCTATAAGTATTTATCGACGCTACAACACGTCAATGATCACACTTAAGAGCGAGTATGAGCGTTTCTATACTAAATCGTCTGCCTACGAATGTTAGCAACATTCTTTTCCTTGGGTTAGATAGTTTAATTTCCTTCTATTTCCCTTTATGGTTATAATTCTAGTCAGCTTAGACTTCCCTGGTTCTGTTATGAATTTGATTATATAGGTTTATTCCAATCAGGTTAGGAGTCCAGTTAATGTTGATTTCCTAATTCTATTAAAAGTCTAATTAATATTAGTCTCCTAATACTACTAAAAGTCCAGTTAGTTTCACTCTCCTATTGGTACAAGGAGTGCTTGTGTAATAGTTCTGGTGAAATTCTAATTAGTTCGGGCACACCAATTTTATTAAGATTCTGATTAAATCAGGTATAACAAATCTACTGAAATTCTAACTAAAGCAATTATAACAGTCTTGTTAGAACTCTGATTTGAATAAAAAGATTGATTTTACTGAGACTCTAATTTAAGCAAAGGAATTAATGCTATTGAAATCCAATTAGAACGAATAAACTAGTTTTTTTACCGAATCCGATTAAAACAAATAAACTGATTTTATAAAAAAATCTCTAATTAAAGCAATAAATTGACTATGCTAAAAAATCTAATTGAAGCAACAAAATTAATTCCATTAAATTGTAATTGAAGCAAGAAATTGATCAATTAAATTCAGATTTAAAGAGATGAATCAGTCATTCTAAGATTTAAGACACTTAACTAATTAAATATGCTGAAATAAAATGAACTTACTAATCAATTATACTAAAAGTATAGAACTAAAGCAATTAATTAATTCTAAAATTCCAAAAAAAAAGGGGTTTGGGCCCGCTATGCTAAGGAGGATTGGCCTCGTTCCCGAGTACCCTCCATAAGCTCCCTTGGGCAAATTGGGTGGCTAGATTAAAATACAAATTGATTTTTTGGACCGTAAAATAGTATTTTGGGCTTTTTAGAGTTGATTTCAGAATAGTAATTATGAATTAGATTGTAAACTAGAATTAATATTTGGGATTTTTGAAAGTATTAAAAATAGGAAATTAAAGCTATAATTTAAATTTTGAGGACTGAATTCGGGTCCGAAATTAGGAAATCGGCCCGTATGATTAAGGACTGATTTTGAATCAAAGGATTAGAACTAGAAATTAATGATAGGACTGTAGATCGAGATTTTAGAATTGAATTAAAGTCTAAGATCGGTATGTCTGGCCGATAGATTAAGGATTGGTTCTAGAAACAGAGAACTAGAACCAGATATATAGAATTTCGGTCCGAAAAGGGGTGCTATGGTCTAAGACTGAAAATAAAAACAAATTAATAGAATTTCTAGATCTAGAGATTAGAAGATATGATGGGAAACTAAAATTAACTCCTTACCTAGGGTCGGGACAGTAGAGGAGAATCATCCGAAGCTCGGAATTTGAATCTCAGGATCATGGCTTTGTCTCTCTTTGTGTTCGTTCTATTCTCAGAGTTTTCAATCGCTCGAATTCCAAAAAAAAGTCCAAAAAAATCCAGCCAAAAAAGTCCCCCCATGGGTCGAATTGAAGAAAAGCTTTTATAGGTTTTTCCTCAATTACGCTCCCAATTTTCAGCGTTTAAACTAATTACACGCATACTTACGGGCGCTTAATCACTTTGAGTGGAGCTGGCCACCGGTGAGCTGACAAGATTAAATTTCTAGTCATAAGCGCTTAATCAAGGAAACTTATGGGTTAAGGGTAGTGAGACTAGGTCGGGCGTATGCCAATTGCGTGCTAGTTTTATGGCGCTCAATCAGATTACGGGTCCGATTTCAGGCGCGTGATCGAGTCTCGAATAGGTCTAAGAAAGAAAGTTTTGTCTGAAAGGGGGACTGCTTGTGCGCTTGTGGTGTGGCGTGCAATCAAATTACGCCCGGGGTTTCATGCGCTTAATTCGGGGTTGTCCGGCCTGGTCTCTAGAGTGAAATGCAAGGCTATAGTTTCAGTCTGCATTCTAACTGTATACTATTATTTTAGTATATAGTCTCCCCATGTCGGGATCTGAGCCACAGAGCTATTATTTTAGCCTGTGTTTAGCCATGTACTATTGTTTCAGTGGATGGTTCTCATATCGGGGTTTAATGGTCAAAGGTTGATCGAACAAAAAATATATTTCGAGAAGGCAAAATGGGGGTGTCTATAATAATGGACCACCAAAGTCCAATATATGAACCAAGTATAGATGAGAGTGGAGGAAGCTATAACAGAAGCATGTGCATAGCAGCAGAGGAATAAAAGACTTATCTCACACAGTTGAAGTGCTACCTTGCGCTGTTCAATTCACTAGCAAAGCTCCCTCGCATGGATGTGACATGCAGTACAATA
This sequence comes from Chloranthus sessilifolius, assembly GCA_021018995.1. Taxonomy (NCBI): domain Eukaryota; kingdom Viridiplantae; phylum Streptophyta; class Magnoliopsida; order Chloranthales; family Chloranthaceae; genus Chloranthus; species Chloranthus sessilifolius. Next base: position 53,746,835 of record CM037593.1, on the reverse strand, counting down.
GAGCTCGCGAAGAAGTCACACAGCTCAGTGAAGAGATTATTACAAAGAAGCCTCTCGAGCTGCAGTCGCACACTTCAGCTGCAATCAACATGTAAAGAAACTCGTGAAGTAGTTGCGCGCTAAGCCTTCAGAAATACAGCTCGTGAAGCTCTCACGAGGATCAAGCAATAGCAACTGCACGCGCTACCTCGCGAGACCAATTTGTGCGATAACAACAATGACCTTGCGAAGTTCTCGCGTAGCTCTGGAGGAGAGAGATGCCCAGAAGCTTCTCTCGCCAGCTCTCGCGTGCCTAAGAGTCTAACCCTGTACTAAGCGAGATGTGAAGGCTTCTGCGCGAGTATCTCACAACAGGAATTTCTGTAGCTCTACTGCATGAGCAAGCCAAGCATTGCAAGTCCTTCTGCGCGAGTGCATTCAAAGCCAGAGCAGCTGCACGATCATCCGAAGTCCACCTGCGGGAGTGAACCAACCTTCGAAGCTAATTCCTACCTCGCGAGGACTTTGCAAGCTACGTGAAGGAACTAAAAAGCATAAAATAACTGTGCGACAGAAGTAATGTCCAGAAGCCAACCTTGCCAAGCTCAGGCTCTCCACTTTTCAATTTTAACTCAAGGACCTTTTAGGGATTTCCTCAGGTCTAGGGCACACATCCCGAGGCATTAATCTCGAGGCACACATCCCAAGAAATCCAAGAGTTGTAACAGTGCCACATCCACTAGAAAAATTAAGATTTACTCTTCTCTGAGCCAAGGCATTAGGACTGAGTATATAAGCTATGCTTATAACTTAGAATTTATCAATCACTCTCTCCTTCAACCTCTGTCGACTGAGAGCTCAAGCAGATTAGGGTTAGGGTTAGGGTTTGTCACTTCTTTTTCCATTTTTTCTTCTATCTTAGCCCAACACTTGCTGGCTAAATCTTTGGTAAGCAATTAGCTATAGTTTCATTTAGTTTTGTAATAGGTCATTTAAACATTAGGATTTTGTGAAGAGCTATTGTGCACAAGGCTGCTGCCTTGAGAAATTTCATTATAAGTAATTTAGATAAATAGAATTTATGCTTTAAATGTTCATTTAATCTGTTATTTTCTTATTTGCCTATAGTTCTGTTCAGGCTATAACATACATTTAGGATTTAAGCTTATTGAAAGGCCCATGGAAGCTTGAGCTTGTAGCCCTGGGACCATGGTGGTAGTAATAGTTTACATGTTCCATCTCATCATTTGTGGGTAAGGCAACCTCTGTGGATAGCCTGTGACTATTTGAGTGGACAGACTATAGCCCTAAGGCAGGTCTTGGTTAGAGATCTGAGAAGGATTCTTCTCCTCTGCACTTGAGCTTGTAGCCTAGTGAGAGGTTGTGTAGGAACAGGCTCCCCTCTGTTTTACTTGACCACTATCAGATGTTAGATTGGCTTCTCTATAGTGATTACAGACTTGTGGGTGGGTCATTGTAGGCCTTTTGTAGCAATGACCAGCTGATTCTATATCCTCATTCAGCCTGAGAAACCTTGTGGTTTCCACTAGGTTTTCAAGGTCAGTTTGCTCCTATGAATGCCTACCAGATCTGTAACAAATCTGGGGTGCTTGTGGTCTGGAAAACATAGTGTCTACAATAGTATTCATGGCCTGATTTAATTCTTAGGTTAGAGAAAATCTATTGGATAGTCTGTGACCATTTAATTGGACAGATTATAGCCTTAAGATCACTCCACTCCTTTGGATTAGGTTAGCTTTTCTGATTTAATCAATGGGATTTGACAAACTCTATTGGATAGTTTATGACCATTTAAGTGGACAAATTATAGCCTTAAGAGTAGTCTTAATGGCTTGGGTTAAGTTGGATTCTTCTTCCTTGCTGAGGTTTTTGATAGCACTTCAGTAAGGATTTGCTGTAGAGACAACCCTAAATTTGAGTTACATAACTGAATTAACCTTAGCCTAAATTGCTTACTTCCCATCCTTTTATCTTTATTTTAACACACCATCACCATCTTCTTTATAATCCTTTCTTAGGGTAGGACTACACTTTATTTATTTTCTTTTAGTAGGTAATTTAGTGTAGGTGTGAACCTAACTCACTTTCTTTAGGATTGTCAGATCTGTAGCCAGATCTAGAGGCATACTATTATAGCCCATTTTGGGTTCTAGATTAATTTCTCTGTGGGACAAACTCTTATCAAAACTTGCTACAATAGCCCTGTATCTTACAAACTGTGTGTACTTTAGGTTGCTGATTTCATATCCATTTTACTCCACCTTTGTATTTTGATTTTACCTAGCTCTGTTTGCACTTCTTTTATCCTAAAACTTAGTCCCTTGATATTGAATTCCCTGTAATTAATTTAGTGTAAATCTTTTTATTTGTTAATTTAGTTTTAAAATTTTTTATGTACTGCAAGCATTTTCCTTACTTGTTGAGTTTGTGTGTGTATGCTTGAAAGAAGGTCCCTTAACCTTGAGTTGAAACCTCCAAATCCTAAGGTTGAAAGGGTCCTTAGACTAAGAAACACCACACAAGGCCCTACTGTTGAAATTGAGCCAACTGTCATGGCTGAGAGGCAAAGAACCCTGAAGGAGTACAATGCATCTGGGGATTACACATCTCCCTTTTGCATACAATTTCCTTCAGTGGAAGGAAACTATGAAATCAAGTCTTCTACCATCAACATGCTGCCATCCTTCCATGGGCTCAGTAAGGAAGATCCTTACAAGCACATTGACCAATTTTCGATACTTTACACCACTTTCAATATTACTGGCCTGGGACATGAAGCCACCAAACTGAGGCTTTTTTCTTTTTCCCTAAAGGATAAAGCCAACACCTAGCTCTCTAAGCTCCCAGTCAATAGCATTCAAACATGGAGTGACCTCCAAAGCCAATTTCTGGCTAAATTCTTTCCCATAAACAAAACCAGCCAGATGAGGATAAGCATTTTGTCATTTACTCAATCCTCAACTGAGGATTTTTATGAAGCATGGGAAAGATTTCAGGAGATGTTAAAATAATGCCCCTACCATCAAATTCCATAGTGGCAACTAGTGCAAGTATTCTACCAAAGAATTAATCCCAAGAGTAGGGATATGGTGGATGCCTCATGTGGTGGTAGTTACCTCCATAAGACAGCTGATGAGGCTTGGGAGCTATTTGACATCATAGGAGAAAATTTTATGTAGCAGGAGTCATTGTCTCACAATGATAGCGACCCCTACTAAATTGGTGAAAGAGTCTACAGAGTGAGTTGGAGAAGAAGGTGGATAATTTGAGCTTGAAGTTGGCAAATTGATGAATGTGATGTAGCCTAGAATGGTTGCACAAGTGGAGGAGGCTTGTTTGATATGCAAATTTCCCACACATTTACTCCAAGATACACATGGAGGAATCAACCAAATTTGAGGTGGAGATAAGATACATACCCTCAACCCTAGCAGCAGCAGTTGGCAGCTCCATACAGACCCCAGCACTAGTTTAACTAAGGATGCCCACCAAGACAATATTTTTAGTTGTCTGCCCCACAGCCCAACCAGTTGGTCTTGCCCCCACAACAGCCCATATCATCTTTCTTTGAAGAACAAATGCTGGCATCTATGCAGAATTTGAGGAACTTAGTCCAAACTGTGAACTCTCATGGGTAAAACATTAAGAAAATAGAGGACCAATTGAGTCAAATCTGTAATGCTTTGAACAAAAGAGAGGAGGGTAGACTGCCTAGTCAACCCTTAACCAACCCCAAAGAGCAATACATGATTGGAGAAGCACCCTCTACCCATGCGGATGATAATTTAGTAGGATAAGTCAACTGAGGAGGTCATAGAGAGAGAAATGAAAAGATGGTGAGTAGTGAAGAACCAAAGAATGTGTGTACCATATGTGTTGATTGTGTGTTTTGTTTAGAAAATTTTCATTTACTATTTTTAGGGTAATGATGATTTACTTATGTGTTTAATTTTATTTTGTCCTGTTCTGTTTGAGTACATGTGCATATCTGTCATCTGAATTTGATGTTCACGTTTGTTGCTGATGGTTGAGATGCTCTCATTACACATGTCATGAATTTGATCTAAAAGATTATCTTTGGAATTTTGAATTTGTGATATTTTAATGTTGATAAAGGATAACTAAATTGTCATGATGAAATGGAGTACATGTCAAGGAGTTTATGCTGATGCACACTGAATTGGTGCATGATATTGTACATGCACAGGCTAGGGCACAAGCTGAGAGAAAAGGTTAAGTGTTGCTTTCTCACGAGGCTAAATGGCCTAAATTTCTAGCTCGCAAGCCACTTGTAGGCTTTCTCGTGGAGTTCTGAGAGAAGTTTTATTCCTTGCAAGAGCCTCACGAGCAAAAGACACTTGTTGAAGCCTGACATTGAGCGAGGCTCTATCTTGTCAGCAACAGGGAACCACGTTAAGAACAAAATTCACTCATTTGAAGCCTCGCGAGGCCCATAAATCTTCTAAATCTGTTCTCGCGAGGCTCTATTCTTCTTCGCAACAACACTTCTCACGAGGTTGGCTGTGTACTGCGCGAGAATTGTACTTCGCACAAACCTGGCGACAGCTGCGCGAATCGCGGGTTCAACCTGGCGACAGCTGCGTGAATCGCGGGTTCAACCCTATAAACCCAGTGATTTCTCCATTCTTGTCATTTTACTTCTCTTTGCCCTAGCCTCCACTGCTCATTTTCGAGCTCCCTCTTTTCCCCCTTCTTCTATACAACCCATTCCACTCAACCTCAGCTAGTTTTCTCATACCATTTTACTCTCCATCACCTCCTGGTCACTTTGAGCTAGGTTTGGGGGGATTTGAATATTTGTGCAATGTGTGAGGTGAAACCCTAGCTCCAGTTTGGTAAGATTTCTCACTCTCTCTGTTGGGTCAATTAGTTATTAACTGGGTGTTAAGTAGAGAGGAAATTAGGTGCTTTTGTATTTGTAAAGAGTGTATTACACAAGCAATGGCCAAAAGTTCAAAGTTCACAGACACGTTGGCTGCCATGCTAAACCCTCCACACACTAGCACCCCTGGGGCAACTAGAAAATCAGTGAGGATTACAGAGGCCACCACAGTGGAGACCTCTGAGGTGCCTACTCAGGTGGTTGAGCCCCAAACAAAGCAACCAACCAAAAAGAAATTTGCTCCTAAGAAGAGGGCCAGAGAGCACCCACCTACCAAAAGCCCTGAGAAATCAAAGAAGAAATAGAAAACGGGTAAGGAAGTAGCCCCTGAGGTCCCTGAGGATGAAGAGGAAGAAGTTAATGAATACCTCAGGGTCCCCTCTGAATTGGTTACAACAATTAAGCTGGAGGTAGAGACAATTTTTGATAAAGCTTTCTTTGAAGAGCTGCTTGAGACAACTGCCTCCATGGAGTACCTCACAAAAGCCACATTATTGCCCCTATTGAGGCCCCCAATGCAACTAGTCTTCCCTAGACTAGTGCAATTGTTCTACTAAAATATCAGAGTCAAGACTGGGGATGATGCCAACATTGCTAGTGTTAATAGACAAATTTGAGATGCTGTTTAATCAGGTAGCCACTGCTAAAATACTTCCTGCCCAGTACACCCTGTGTGTGATTTGGGTCCCCCTTTGACAACCACCATCCTAGAAATTGCTAAGGAGTTGACTGGAGGGTCACTACATCAGGGGTATCAATCAAGAAGAGATATATGCACCCCAACCTCATATTTATGGATGGGGTGTTGAGGAAAAATGTGTATTGCTCTGGACATGAGCAGGAGAGGAGGTCTCTTATTGTTGATGCACTCTTTTCTTTCCACATGAATCACTACTTGGATGCTGCCAAGTGATTTTTGAAGGGATGACAGACATTGTTGAGAAGGTGAAGATCAAGAAGAAATCCCATTTCCTTCCATACTGCAGGCTCATTACAGCCTTACTGAAGTTGGGGGGTACCAATTTCTAATGGATGAGAAGACCATCCCCTTGGCCATTAGAAATTGTGGAAAGAAACAATGGGAAATCAGTGGCACTCTCATTGAGAAAAAGAAGAAGAAGGAAGATTTAATAGCCACCTCTGAAGCCATTGCCTCACCAGCAACCCTTTCAACTTCCATGCTAGCCACTACCCCCTCCAACATAGCCTCACAACCTCCATAGTCCCATTACCTGCACCCCAGCCAATTCTACCTACTCTCACAGCCCCCATACCTACAACCACCTTAACCTCATTACCCATACCTGCACCCTTCCCTACTTACCTAGCTCACCCTAGCCCACCTGTGAAGGCCACCTATACAAAGAAAAGAAAATTAACGAAAGCCCACACAGAGCCCCAACCCACCTATATATCCCAAACCATCCAAATTCCTGAAACCACAGTCATACCAGACCCAACCATTGGTCTACCACCTACCTCAACAGCCCAAGCCTTTGAGCTTGAGACTTACACCGTGAAATCCCACATAGCTCCCCACTACACCCCACTGGCCCATAGAAACCTCCACACCTTTTCCACCCGAGTTCCTTGAACCTTTAGACCAACCCATCCCATTTTTACCTACCCATAACCAAATCCCTCTTTCAGAAGAGGCATACTCAGCCATGATGTCCTCTATCATAGGGGACATCAACTATGAGTTTACCCCTATCCCAGACTCCCCTCCACATTTTCCCCCTCCTCCAGATTCACCACAACCCCATCAATTTGCCCCTACACCTCCATCACCACAACCCACTACCTTCACTCATGCACCCACTTCCCCATTTCGACCAATTCCGCCCCCCACCCCCAACCCTTGATTTCCAACCCCAAATCTTTAACCTATTACTCTCCCTTCAAGCCCAGGTGTTGGCCGATACCCAAACCCAATCATCAATTACAGTCAATATGCAATCCATGAACTCCACCCTCCAAAACCAAGCCTCCATTCAAACCAACTTACAAGCCATTCAATCCACATTGTCACTTTTAACCTATCCTCCCCAACAGCCATTTGTTCCCTTACCTTCCCATTTGCCTACTCCACCCCAATCTATCCCTCCCTTAACCATAGCAGAAACACTGCCACTTGTTCCCATTACCCCCCCCATTACCCTTAAAAATGCCTCCACCCAAACTGACCCTGAGGTGATAGCATTCCCAATACCCTTTGCTCCCACCTCACCCATGTCACCACCCATCTCTCCATCATTACTGGCTAGCCCTTCCTTCAGTGCTGAGAAGCCCATATTACCTACCTCTTTTAATCCTAGACCTCCATACTACACCTTCCTTCAAGCCATGCAGAAAAATACTTACATTAAGAGGGATGTGGGAAGAGGAATGGCTGACCTCAGATCATCTATGCAGCAACCCCCCCTGGCTAAAATCAAATCAGTGCTGCTTGCTAAAAAGTTAGAGAGGAAGAGAATCAAGCAAGGTTGGAGGGAGATAATGGTCTAATACAACCAAGAAAAGAATCAGGCTGAGGGGATGGAAGATGTAATCAAGAAATTACAGACAAAGTTGAGATTAGCAGAGGACAAAGCTTATGACTATGGTGTGACTATTACAGCATTACAGAAGACCTTAACTGAAACTAGTGATCGGGAGTTAGCAGAAGCTATTTCCAAACAATTAAACCCTAATGCACCTCACATAGAAACAAATCCTAAACCCAAGGAGACTAACAAAGTCAGGCCTGCAATCAAAATCCAGGAACCTACCTCAAAGCCAAAGCCCACTCCCAAAAGGATTTTGCACATCTAGGCCAAGAAACACTACTTCCAAAAAGGTCACAGTCTGCTACTGCTGCTTTGAGGAAAGAAAAGGGCAAAGGAATTCAAGAACCACCTACTGTAGAAGAGGATTCAGATAATTAGCTATGCACCTGTTGTTAGTTAAGATGTCTTTGCATTATTTTTTGTGTAGTTTTTTTCCCTTACATTTTACAAATTTTGCTGCATTAATGCTATTTCTTTTTGTTATGTTTCACTTTCTATCTCCATATTTGCTTAGTTTGTTTTAGTTGTTTGTATGCGTTTTCATTAATGCTTTCACCTACTTTCTTTTCTGTCTGCTTTTGTGTATGATCCATGCTTCACATATCCTTTTATCTTTGAATCAGTGAGGACACTGCTCCTCATAGGTTTTGGGGTGTGGTAAGGATTGCCAATGATATAGTTAACCTAAATGAAATATTCTTAACTAAGTAAGGAATAAATAGAATGAACTTTACCTAAGCAATGTTGAAAGTGAGGAAATTTAAACACTGTCAATCTGCAATCCATGAAATCCACCCTCCAAAGCCAAGCCTCCACTCAAACCAACTTACAAGCCATTCAATACACATTATCACTTTTAACCTATCTTCCCCAACATCCATTTGTCCCCTTACCTTCCCATTTTCCTACTCCACCCCAATCTATCCCTCCCTTAACCATAGCAGAAACACCTGCTGTTGTTGCCCCCTTTGAACTTGTTCCCATTAACCCCCCCCCCCCTGAAATCCCACATAGCTCCCCATTACACCCCACTGGCCCATAGAAACCTCCACACCTTTTCCACCCGAGTTCCTTGAACCTTTAGACCAACCCATCCCATTTTTACCTACCCATAACCAAATCCCTCTTTCAGAAGAGGCATACTCAGCCATGATGTCCTCTATCATAGGGGACATCAACTATGAGTTTACCCCTCTCCCAGACTCCCCTCCACATTTTCCCCCTCCTCCAGATTCACCACAACCCCATCAATTTGCCCCTACACCTCCATCACCACAGCCCACTACCTTCACTCATGCACCCACTTCCCCATTTCGACCAATTCCCCACCCCAACCCCGATTTCCAACCCGAATCTTTAACCTATTACTCTCCCTTCAAGCCCAGGTGTTGGCCGATACCCAAACCCAATCATCAATTACAATCAATATGCAATCCATGAACTCCACCCTCCAAAACCAAGCCTCCATTCAAACCAACTTACAAGCCATTCAATCCACACTGTCACTTTTAACCTATCCTCCCCAACAGCCATTTGTTCCCTTACCTTCCCATTTGCCTACTCCACCCCAATCTATCCCTCCCTTAACCATAGCAGAAACACCTGCTGTTGCTGCCCCCTTTGAACTTGTTCCCATTACCCCCCCCATTACCCTTAAAAATGCCTCCACCCAAACTGACCCTGAGGTGATAGCATTCCCAATACCCTCTTCTCCCACCCCACCCATGTCACCACCCATCTCTCCATCATTACTGGCTAGCCCTTCCTTCAGTGCTGAGAAGCCCATATTACCTACCTCTTTTAATCCCAGACCTCCATACTACACCTTCCTTCAAGCCATGCAGAAAAATACTTACATCAAGAGGGATGTGGGAAGAGGAATGGCTGACCTCAGATCATCTATGCAGCAACCCCTCCTGGCTAAAATCAAATCAGTGCTGCTTGCTCAAAAGTTAGAGAGGAAGAGAATCAAGCAAGGTTGGAGGGAGATAATGGTCTAATACAACCAAGAAAAGAATCAGGCTGAGGGGATGGAAGATGTAACCAAGAAATTGCAGACAGAGTTGAGATTAGTAGAGGACAAAGCTTATGACTATGGTGTGACTATTACAGCATTACAGAAGACCTTAACTGAAACTAGTGATCGGGAGTTAGCAGAAGCTATTTCCAAACAATTAAACCCTAATGTACCTCACATAGAAACAAATCCTAAACCCAAGGAGACTAATAAAGTCAGGCCTGCAATCAAAATCCAGGAACCTACCTCAAAGCCAAAGCCCACTCCCAAAAGGAAAAGCACATCCAGGCCAAGAAACACTACTTCCAAAAAGGTCACAGTCTGCTACTGCTGCTTTGAGGAAAGAAAAGGGCAAAGGAATTCAAGAACCACCTACTGTAGAAGAGGATTCAGATAATTAGCTATGCACCTGTTGTTAGTTAAGATGTCTTTGCATTATTTTTTGTGTGGTTCTTTTCCCTTACATTTTACAAATTTTGCTGCATTAATGCTATTTCTTTTTGTTATGTTTCACTTTCTATCTCCATATTTGCTTAGTTTGTTTTAGTTGTTTGTATGCATTTTCATTAATGCTTTCACTTACTTTCTTTTCTGTCTGCTTTTGTGTATGATCCCTGCTTCACATATCCTTTTATATTTGAATCAGTGAGGACACTGCTCCTCATAGGTTTTGGGGTGTGGTAAGGATTGCCAATGATATAGTTAACCTAAGTGAAATATTCTTAACTAAGTAAGGAATAAATAGAATGAACTTTACCTAAGCAATGTTGAAAGTGAGGAAATTTAAACACTGTCAATCTGCAATCCATGAAATCCACCCTCCAAAACCAAGCCTCCACTCAAACCAACTTACAAGCCATTCAATACACATTATCACTTTTAACCTATCTTCCCCAACAGCCATTTGTCCCCTTACCTTCCCATTTTCCTACTCCACCCCAATCTATCCCTCCCTTAACCATAGCAGAAACACCTGCTGTTGTTGCCCCCTTTGAACTTGTTCCCATTACCCCCCCCCCTCCATTACCCTTAAAAATGCCTCCACCCAAATTGACCCTGAGGTGATAGCATTCCCAATACCCTCTGCTCCCACCCCATCCATGCCACTACCCATCTCTCCATCATTACTGGCTACAGTGCTGAGCAGCCCATATTACCTACCTCTTTTAATCCCAGACCTCCATACTACACCCTCCTTCGAGCCATGCAAAAAAATACTTACATTAAGAGGGATGTGGTAAGAGGAATGGCTGACCTCAGATCATCTATGCAGCAACCCCTCTTGGCTAAAATCAAATCAGTGCTACTTGCTCACAAGTTAGAGAGGAAGAGAATCAAGCAAGGTTGGAGGGAGATAATGGTCTAATACAACCAAGAAAAGAATCGGGCTGAGGGGATGAAAGATGTAATCAAGAAATAGCAGACAAACTTGAGATTAGCAGAGGACAAAGCTTATGACTATGGTGTGACTATTACAGCATTACAGAAGACCTTAACTGAAACTAGTGAGCGAGAGTTAGCAGAACCTGTTTCCAAACAATTAAATCCTGATGTACCTCACATAGAAACAAATCCTAAACCCAAGGAGACTAGCAAAGTCAGCCCTGGAATCAAAATCCAGCAACCTACCTCAAAGCCAAAGCCCACTCCCAAAAGGAAAAGCTCATCTAGGCCAAGAAACACTACTTCCAAAAAGGTCACAGTCTGCTACTGCTGCTTTGAGGAAAGAAAAGGGCAAAGGAATTCAAGAACCACCTACTGTAGAAGATGATTCAGATGATTAGCTATGCACCTATTGTTAGTTAGGATGCCTTTGCATTATTTTTTGTGTAGTTCTTTTCCCTTACATTATACAAATTTTGCTGCATTAATGCTATTTCTTTTTGTTCTGTTTCACTTTCTGTCTCCATATCTGCTTAGTTTGTTTGAGTTGTTTGTGTGCGTTTTCTTTAATGCTTTCACTTACTTTCTTTTCTGTCTGCTTTTGTGTATGATCCCTGCTGCACATATCCTTTTATCTTTGAATCAGTGAGGACATTGCTCCTCATAGGTTTCGGGGTGCAGTAAGGATTGCCAATGATATAGTTAACCTAAGTGCAATATTCTTAACTAAGTAAGGAATAAATAGAATGAACTTCACCTAAGCAATGTTGAAAGTGAGGAAATTTAAACACTGTCAATCTGCAATCCATGAAATCCACCTTCCAAAACCAAGCCTCCACTCACACCAACTTACAAACCATTCAATCCACACTGTCACTTTTAACCTATCCTCCCCAACAGCCATTTGTCCCCTTACCTTCCCATTTGCCTACTCCACCCCAATCTATCCCTCCCTTAACCATAGCAAAAACACCTGTTGTTGTTGCCCCCTTTGAACTTGTTCTCATTACCCCCCCCCCCCCCCCCCTTCCATTACCCTTAAATATGCCTCCACCCAAACTGACCCTGAGGTGATAGCATTCCCAATACCCTCTGCTCCCACCCCATCCATGCCACCACCCATCTCTCCATCATTACTGGCTACAGTGCTGAGCAGCCCATATTACCTACCTCTTTTAATCCCAGACCTCCATACTACACCCTCCTTCGAGCCATGCAAAAAAATACTTACATTAAGAGGGATGTGGTAAGAGGAATGGCTGACCTCAGATCATCTATGCAGCAACCCCTCTTGGCTAAAATCAAATCAGTGCTACTTGCTCACAAGTTAGAGAGGAAGAGAATCAAGCAAGGTTGGAGGGAGATAATGGTCTAATACAACCAAGAAAAGAATCGGGCTGAGGGGATGGAAGATGTAATCAAGAAATTACAGACAAACTTGAGATTAGCAGAGGACAAAGCTTATGACTATGGTGTGACTATTACAGCATTACAGAAGACCTTAACTGAAACTAGTGATCGGGAATTAGCAGAAGCTATTTCCAAACAATTAAACCCTAATGTACCTCACATAGAAACAAATCCTAAACCCAAGGAGACTAATAAAGTCAGGCCTGCAATCAAAATCCAGGAACCTACCTCAAAGCCAAAGCCCACTCCCAAAAGGAAAAGCACATCCAGGCCAAGAAACACTACTTCCAAAAAGGTCACAGTCTGCTACTGCTGCTTTGAGGAAAGAAAAGGGCAAAGGAATTCAAGAACCACCTACTGTAGAAGAGGATTCAGATAATTAGCTATGCACCTGTTGTTAGTTAAGATGTCTTTGCATTATTTTTTGTGTGGTTCTTTTCCCTTACATTTTACAAATTTTGCTGCATTAATGCTATTTCTTTTTGTTATGTTTCACTTTCTATCTCCATATTTGCTTAGTTTGTTTTAGTTGTTTGTATGCATTTTCATTAATGCTTTCACTTACTTTCTTTTCTGTCTGCTTTTGTGTATGATCCCTGCTTCACATATCCTTTTATATTTGAATCAGTGAGGACACTGCTCCTCATAGGTTTTGGGGTGTGGTAAGGATTGCCAATGATATAGTTAACCTAAGTGAAATATTCTTAACTAAGTAAGGAATAAATAAAATGAACTTCACCTAAGCAATGTTGAAAGCGAGGAAATTTAAACACTGTGCAGACCTTTTTAATACTAATTAATACTTTTATGAGGTGAACATCAGAATTTTTTTTATAAATAGTAGTTAGTGAACCGGTAAGGAGAGAAACAGGTGAAAGCATACCCCTTTGAATTCAATGAAGACCATACCCACTGAGCTTTGAGGCTGTAAATTTTTTTTTTTTAGGAGTGTCTTTGGCAACTTTTTTCTGTTTTAAGAACTGACTGAGTCAAGCCCTTTTCACTGAAGTTAGACACCCCAAGTTGAAGCTGTTTGATAGTAATCACGACACTAAGGAAAGTATCAAGGCCTTCATTTGGACAGTTTGAGCCTAAAGATCAAACCTATGAAACTACCCTTGTGCATACACTTTTTTAGCCTTAAAGCCCCATCTTTCTTCAACAAACACCTAAGTACTTGAACCTGAACCTCTTAACTTGATTCAGCCTATCCTCACTCTAAGAATTTGGAAGGTAAAGGAGAGGATGTTGAAGATACGTGAGTAAAGTTTAACATTTGATGAAAGGAGAAGAAGAGAGAAGCAAATATGTAAATAACAGTGTAGCAGTTGTAGATGTGTGGCTACCATCATAATATATATATATATATATATATATATATATATATATATAAATACAAAAAAAAAGAAAGAGAAAAGAAAGAGAAGTTAAAAGAAGAATTTCATTAGAAAAGTTGAAAAGAAGAGAAGAAGTTGGCCACTTTAACTCTGAAATTTCAAAAGAATATGGAGTTGTGCTGAAATGAAGAAGGTGAAGTCATGAATCATATCCTACCTGTGTTGATTTCTCAATTTTGAATCCTTCTTTACCCCTTTTATTCTTTACACACCACAACAATAAGCCACATTACAACCCATGAAAAGCCCTTGTTGATCTAAAGTCAAATGAACTATCATATGGAGATGAGGGATGTTTAATCTATGGTGAGAGTGCTTTATGATGTCAGAAATTAGAAGCACTGCCTATGCTCATGCTTGCAAACCCATTTGGGGTATGTAACTGCTCTTGAGCTTTTGTGAAATGGTACACCCTTAAATTCATTTGTGAGAGACAACCCTGGTAAGCATTGGGTCTGAGATTGAAATCATTGGGGCATTGTTTGAACTTGAATTTTAATGTACTGGTAAGCTTAGTACTATTTTGCACATATTGTTTTCTTGGTATCAGCTGATTGGATGTGATGAGCATGCATGCATGACTGAGGTGTTAAATTATTTGTATAACTACTTTAGAACTCCTTTAATTTTGAAAGAGCAAGGGTGGAATGAACTCTATTTATTTCAAATTGATTACCCACTGTGTCGCACTTTTATTAACTATTTCATTAAGAAGTTTGTGGGTACCTTCACTAAAAACCCTTAGGAGACTTCACTCCTCCACTAGGGATCACCTATGGGTTTAAAAGGCTTGATTGTTGGTCTGGACTTCGAGATTCTTGCAGCTATTTTATTAAGAACAATGGAGAGAATAAATAAAGAGTGGGGAATTAGAGATGGGTCAATACAACAAGTCTAAAATACACACAATCCTATAAGATACAGGGTCTATTGTAGCAAGTTTTGATAAGTAAGAGTTTGTCCCACATAGAAAATAATCAAGAACCCAAATTAGACAATAATAGTAGGCCTCCAGATCTGGCTACAGATCTGACAATCCTAAAGGAAGGGAGTTGGGTGTCACAACTACACTAAATTAACACTAAAGAATGGAAATAAAGTACAACCGTATCCTAAAGAAATTGTTAAAAAGAAGATGGTGATGGAGTGTGTCAAAATAAAATATAAAAATTGGTGAGAAATAAGCAGGTTGAGCTAGAGTTAATGATTCAATAATGTAACTCAGATTTAGTCTGACTCTGCAGTGGTTCTTGCTGAGAAGCTATTAATAGCCTCAACAAGGTGTAAGCTCCCAGTTTAACCCATGTTATTTGGGGTGCTCTTAGGGTTATACTCTGTCCACTATAATGATCACAGGGTATCCGATAGAGTCTGTCAAATCCAATTAGTTAAATCAGAAATTCACTAGTCTAATCCAGAAGAGTAAACCGATCATTTCCCCAGCCACTGGACCAGCTCTAGCCATGAATACTATTACAGCACTATGTAGTGCCAGTGCTACAAGCTCCTCAGATTTGTGCACAGATTTGGTTGACATCTATAGGTATTCCAAACCATAAGATTCTAAGTGCTTTGCCATGCCCAGCGGTACTTGATGCCCACAAAAAAGACCATGCAACTGGTTGAATAAGGCTTTAGATTTAGCTGGTCATTGCTACAAAAGGCCTGCAATGGCTCAACCTCAAACTATAATTACTATAAAGAGACCAGATCTAACATCTAATGTCGATTAGGTGAGACAGAGGGGAGCCAATTACTGTACAAATCTCCTCACAAGGCTCTAGAAGCTCATGTGCAGGGAAAAAGAATCCTCCTCAAACATGTGACTGGACACAACCTTAGGGCTATACTTTGTCCACTACAATAGTCACAGGGTATCCCATTGGTCTGTCCATACCTCAGAGGTCTGAGAAAGAACATGTAAACTGCTGCAACCTCCATGGTCCGCAGGCCTCCGAGCTCCCCAGATCTCACTATAGATCTAGCATTACTTTCCATGTGTCTATCAAACCAAAGGAAATCAGATGGTAAATAATAGATCTACTAGAAACTGAATGGGCTAGTCCCAAATACATGGATCCTATAGACATCTAAAGAAACCATAAGATCTATAGATTTGATTAAGCATTAAAATAGCAGTTCATTGATAACAACAAAACTTATAATGAACTGTCTCCTGGCTGCAGCCTATACACAACTGCTCATCTGTGATCCCAATGTATACAAAATCTATTATAAGACCGAAACAAAACTAAATCTAGCTGCTTACAAGGGGATTAGCCAGCAAGTGCTGAGCTAAGAGAGAAGAAAAATAGGAAAAAGAGATGATCAAATCCTAACCCTAGCCTGGTTGAGCTCTCAGCCGCTAGAGGATGAAGGAAAGATGAAAATAATAAACTCTAAGTACAACTTATATACTCTGTCAAAATGGCCTTGGCTCTAAAGAGATTAACCCTAATTTTTTCAACAGACATGGCACTGTTTCAACCCTTGGATGCTTGGAGATATGTGCCTTGAAATCCATGCCTCGAGAAGTGTGCCTTAACCTTAGGAAATTCCCAAAAAGTTCTATTAAAACTGAGAAGTGGAGAGTCTGTGCTTCGTGGGGCTGGTATATGCTTTTAGCTCATTTGCACAGCTACTTTGCCTTCGCGGAGTTGCCTTTGGCTGGTGGGAAGTGCTTGCTCGCGCAGTGAATCTTCAGTTCGTCGCATAATTCCTTTGCATTGTAATGCTATCACAGAGATTATCTAGAGTGCCTAGACTTCTCACACAGTAGAGCTTCAGAAGCTCTTTCTCTCATTAAGTACTTGCGCAGTTATGCTCCTGCACTTGCATAGTCAATGGTAAGGCTTCAGAGTGCGTGAGATCTGCGCGAAGAGAATTCTGAGCGTCTGTCTCATCCAGGGCTACGCGAGAACTACACGAGGTGACATTCTATTCAGCGTACATATGGACTCGCTGGGTTCTTCGCACGGTTGCTTTGAGGCTTGATCTCCGTGAGAGCTTCGCGAGGGCAAATTCTGAGAGTTTTAACCTGTGAGATCTTCACGAGGTCATTTCAGCTGTCCTCATGACTGCGCAGCATATCTGCGTGAGGGTCTCTTCCACTGCATCTTTAGCTTCATGAGGATGCTCCTCAACTCAGTGAGGTCTATCTTTTACTACTCTAGTGCATTGCACTTGTTGCTGTTACAGTCTCCTCCTTTCTCAGTTAACTTTATTCATCTACTAGACTTTGGCCAATGATGATCAACAACAATGAGTCACCATGGTGAGCACTACCAAGGTGTTCCATCAGGCTTTGTCTCAGCTATCATCTTTGAGTGCATGCATTCTCTCTCTCTTTTAGGCCAAAAAGTAAGGAGTTTGTATTAAGGTGCACATTTTATTGCTAACTACAAAACACACTTAAACAAATAGTTATTAGTCTGCTTCAAGGTCTAGCAAAGGCTAAGTTAAGAGGTGAAAAGTGGTACTTTTCAGTGAATAACACACCCCCAAACCTAATCTTTGCTAGTTCCTGAGCAAAGGAAAAATTAAAACAACTACTCTAAGAATTTAAATGCCACTTTCCTAGGGATCACGGATACATTTAGCATATGTACCAAGCCTTTTAAACCCCTAGGTGATCCCTAGTGGAGGAGTGAAGTCTCCTAAGGGTTTTCAGTGAAGATACCCACAAACTTCTTAATGAAACAATTAACAAAGGTGCAACATTATCAAGTCAGCTGTCAAGAAACAGAGCATCAGTTCACCTTTGATTCAATAAAAATGTGAGGAATTTGAACATAAAAAGCACAGACATTTAATCATCACAACCTCTACCTGAGTGCACAACATTTCCAATTAGCTCACAACGAGAGGGACAACACATGTATATCAGCACTGAGCTCATCATTAATTCAAAAATCAGGTTATAGGCCATTCCTAATACATTAACCATCAGACCCAATGCTACCAGGGCATACTCTCACAAGGGACCTTGAGGGTTTCATTTTCTCTCAAGCTCAAGAGCAGTTACAACCCTCAAATGGGTCTATAAGCATGAGCATAGGCAAAGCACCTAAGTCCTAGCATCATTGGTATATCCTCACCATAGATTGGACAACTCCTTGTCTCTTCATGAAAACTCATTTAACTTTGGATCACATGGTCTTTAGCTGGGTTATAATGTGGCTTATGAAGTGGGTTATAACGAATGGAAGGTTGAAAAGGGATTCAAAGTTGAGAAATCAGTAAGTGCAGGAGGTGATTCATGACTTCACCTATTTTTAGCTCAGTACCTTTTCATTTTCTTTCAAAATTTTTAGTCTTGAAGTGGCCAGCTTCTCCTCTTCATTATGATTTTTCCAATGAACTGTTCCTCTTGACTCCTGTCTCCCTCCTCTTCATTAGTATTTTTCTTTCTTTTCTTGCATTTTTCTTTATGTTTTTTTATTTGTTTTTATTTTTGTATTTGTGACTTGCCACCTCTTTCCTCAGCTGCTACACTGCTCAACTTTAGGTATCTCTTCTCCATTCACCCAATGTTGACCCTATCTTGTCCATCTTCAGCTCCTTCTCCTTTACCTTCTGAATTCTCAGAGTGAGGGTAGGTTTGAGTCAGGTCCATAGGTTCAGGTGCAAGTACTTAGGTGTATTTTGAAAAAAATTGGAAATTAAGGCTCAACAGGTGTGTGCACAAGGGCAATTGATTAGGATTTGGTCTGTTTAAGCTCAAACTGTCCAAGAGAAGGCCTTGATCCTTTCCTAGGTTTCATGAGTGCTGTCAGTTGTTTCAACTTGGAGGTGCCTAACTTCTAGTGAGGGCATTGTCTCAGCCAGTCCTTAGAGCTAGAAGAATTGCTTCAGTCACTCCTCAAAGGAAGGAATTTTTTTTTTTTGTAGGTCTAACTCACACTGGTTATAGTCTTCTATTGAATTTTTAAGTATGTCCTTACCTTTTTCTCTCTTAATGATTCACTCAGTACTGATACAAGTGAGTTTACTTGGTGTTCACATCATGGAAAAGATAAAATTTAAAAGCTTGTAATGCCTAAAGGTCTGCAAAATTTTAAATTTCTCATTTTTCTAATAATTCTTAGGTGAACATGGTTCTGTTTCTGTCTTACTTGAATATGCTACTTAGGTTAATTATTCATTGGCAGAACTTGCCACACCTACAAACCTATGAGGAGTAGTGTCCTCACTGATTCAAAGGACAATAGTTGTGCAGCAGTAAATAAACAAACATGAACTACCAAAAACTACAAGAGAGAAAAGCAAAACACATAACAAATAACAAAAAAGAATAAACACATAAAAAAAATAAAAAGTGACAGCTTGTCAGGAAAAGACATTTTATTATAGATACAAAAGCAAACAGATTACAAAAAAAAAAGAAAATTATAAACCTAAGAACAATCTAAGCAGAAAATCCTGTTAAATAAAATGGTTCTTCCTCCTGGCTCAAAGATATCCTCAACTTGCTGTGGAAGAGGAATTGTAAGCCAGGAGGAGGGGGAACACGAGGGTCATGGAGATGGGTGTTGAGCAGGTGGTGGGGGGTTTGAAGAAGATGGGGGGAGAGATGCAGGTAGTGTGGTTTTTTGCTTCTTTTTCTTCTCCTTTCTCTTCTCCTCTTTGGCCAGGATTCTCTGGACCTCTTTGTACTCATCCCAAAGAAATTGTAGTGGGTCCGACTCCTTAGGCGATGGGGGGTCCAACCACATTGGATAGAATTTGTTTGGGAACTCGGTGGGTTAGTCATCCACCATGGCTGTGAGTAAGGAGGGACTACTAAGGTTAGAGGAGAATGGGTGAGATGAAAATGAACTGTCCCTGTATTTAAAGTACTTCTGTCCCTGTATTTAAAGTACTTTGACGGTGGAATATAGATGGGCACATTAACTATCGTCTCTTTTTGTGCGTGGTAATAAATTGTGATTGTTATGGGAATGATAAATCGCACAACCTATTTGGGGAATGAGAGCCCACAATAAATGGTGGTCTAATTTTTGCATTGAGAATTAAGGCAATCCTGCATTTCGTGCAGTTTTCCTAAGTGCTCACAGAGTAGAATTCTTGCGCAATACAGATGTACCTCGCGTGGTGCTCACGCAGAATAACACAACACACACTTCACGCACAGATTGGGTTCGCAGAGTAAAAGGTAGCTCCGTGAGGCACATTTTTAGCCAATGCTCTGTTGTTCTAGCACGAGAGGAAGCCAAAGGATGGCTCGTGCAACATATTTAAGCACCTCAACTCAGCGAGCTAGCATTCTTGCACATCCTTTACTCTGTTAGCCCAGTGCAATATATTGGTTGGTGCATCCATGTTATTGTGCACCCAACCACTGTGCATGAGCACCAAGGTACAGACAGGCACTTCATTTTACTCATTTAAAATATATGTCCATTTGCAATCAACAGTTCATCAACATTGCAGAATCCTAAAATAGTTTTTTAGCTCAATCTTCATGCAAATTTTGATAAGGGCACCTCAACCATTCTTCAACAAACACAGTTCAAATTCAGATGAAACATAAGCACATGTATTCACTCACAACAATTCAAACACAAACAACGCAAAACAAACAATTCAACAACACATGAAAAACTCGACTGATGAAGTCTAAAGAACACAATTAACACAGAAATTTCATACATATGATACAATTATTACCAATATTTGGCTCACTGGGCACTAGCTTCCTCCTGAGTAGAGGATGCATCACTAATCATAAACTGACCTTTCGGGTTTGTCAGGGGCTGACTAGGCAATTTTCCTTCCTCCCTCCTGTTCAGAGCATTACAGATCTGACCAAGCTGGTCCTCAATCTTTTTAATGCTCTATCCATGAGAATTGACAGTCAGCACCAAGTTCCCCAAATTCTATATTAAAGCCAGCATCTGCTCTTTAAATGAAGAGGATCTAGGCTGTTGAGGGGGTAGGACCAATTGGTTAGACTGTGGGGCAGATAATAGGAAGTTTTACCTTGGCGGGTAACCTTGATTAACTTGGTGCTGGGGTCTGTAGGGAGCTACCATCTGCTGCTGCTGGGGTTGAGGATATGAGTCTTGTCTCCACCTAAGATTTGGGTGGTTTCTCCAAGAATACCCAGCAAGTTGCTGCCCAAAGGTTTGAGCACCATTGGCATGCTCCATAATAAAATTCAAAAATTGGTTGGCAGATGGACAATCATGTATAAAATATATGGGGGATTGGCATATCAGACATGCCTCCTCCACCTGTGCAATCATCTGAGGCTGCATCACATTTATCAATTTGTCAAACTTCAAGCTCAGGTTGTCCACCTTTCTCTCCAGATCACCCAGCACCTTTACTTCATATATTCCACCTCTAGGGGTGGCCTCTTTCACCATTTTAGCTGAAATCTGAATGTCATTGCGTGACAGAGACTCCTGCTGCATGGAAATTTCCCCTATTATGTCAAACAGCTCCCAAGCTTCCTCAGTTGTCTTGTTGAGGTAGCTACCACCACAAGAAGCATCCACCATATCCCTGCTCTTGGCATTAATTCCTTGATAAAATACTTGGACAAGCTGCCACATTGGGATTTGGTGGTGGGGGCATTGTTTTAACATCTCCTGTATCTTTCTCAAGCTTCATTAAAATTCTCAGTTGAGGACTGAGTGAATGACATAATATTTGTCCTCATCTAGCTTATTTTGTTCATAGGGAAAAACTTTGCCAGGAATTTGGTTTGAAGGTCACTCCATGACTGTATGCTATTGACTGGGAGATTTGATAGCCATGTGCTGGCTTTGTCCTTTAATAAAAAAGGAAAAAGCCTCAGTTTAGTGGCCTCAGGCCCTAAGCCAGCAATGTTGAAGGTAGTACAAAGTGCTAAAAACTGCTCGATATGCTTATAGGGATCTTCTTTACTCAGCCCATGAAATGAAGGCAGCATATTGATGTTGGAGGATTTAATTTCATAGTTCCCCTCAACAGAGGGAAACTGAATGTAAAAGGGAGAGGTGTACTCTCCAGGTGCATTGTATTCTTTTAATGTCCTCTGCTTCACAGCCATGGTAGCTGTTTCAGTCTCAATAGAAAGGCTTTGCATGGTGTGTCTAGGTCTAAGGATCCTTTCCACCTCCGAATTTGGGGGTTCCAACTCAGGGTTTAAGGACCTTCTACCGAGCATACACTCACCAATAGTAATGAAAATACTTACAAGCACATAGAAAGAATTTCAAACAAAAAAAAGTAATAACTATACAGATTTACACTAAACAAAATAATAGGGGCTTCAACATAAATGGCATGAGATTTAGGAGAAAGAAAGTGTAAATAGAGCTAGCTATACTCCACTTGCAGCTCTAGCTTTTCCCTTTTTCTGCTGTCCATTTCTGTAAAATTCCATAAAGAATCAGTAGTACGTTAATTCTAGATTAAACACAACTACAAAGAATTTGTTAGTCTAAGTTATACTACAACTCAGGTCTACTAAAAAGATCAAGATCCCCGGAAGCACCAAAAACTTGTTGGTCTGGACTTCGAGAGTCTTATTGCTATTTTATTAAGAACAGTGGAGAGAGAATAAATCAAGAGTGGGGAATTGGAGATGGGTTAGCACAGCAAGTCTAAAATACACATAGTCCTGTAAGATACATGGTCTATTGTAGCAAGTTTTGATAAGTAAGAGTTTGTTCCACAGAGAAAATGATCAAGAACCCCAATTGGGCAATAATAGTAGGCCTTCAGATCTGGCTACAGATCTGACAATCCTAAAGGAAGGGAGTTGGGTGTCACGACTATGCTAAATTAACACTAAAGAAGGGAAGTAAAGTGCAGCCTTATCCTAAAGAAATGGTTAAACAGAAGATGGTGATGGAGTGTGTCTAAATAAAATACAAAAATTGGTGAGAAGTAAGCAGATTGAGCTAGAGTTAATGATGTAATAAAGTAACTCATATTTAGTTTATCTCTGTAGTGGTCCTTGCTGAGACACTATTAATAGCCTCAGCAAGGTATAAGCTCTTAGTTTAACCCATGCCATTTGGGGCGCTCTTAGGGCTATACTCTGTCCACTATAATGGTCACAGGGTATCCGATAGAGTTTGTCAAATCCCATTAGTTAAACCATAAATTCACTAGTCTAATCCAGAAGAGTAGACTGATCATTTCCCCAACCACTGGACCAGCTCTAGCAATAAATACTATTGTAGCACTATGTAATGCTAGTGCTATAAGCTCCCCAGACCTGCGCACAGATCTGGCTGACATCCTGTTGACACCCAAATTCGGCCCAAGGCTCGATCAATCTGTACTTCGGGAGGGATGTACCCCTGTGCTTCCGATGGCACCCCCTGAACCCTTAGGAACCTACCTAGACCATTAGGAATCACCCTAAATCCTTTAGAGCCATTTCCCCAATCCTTAGAAGTCACCCCTAAACCCTAGAATCCCTTCCCAGACCTAACTTAAACCCTTCTGAGCGGTTGATGGGATGAGAGCTATAGAATTTCACACAGACCATTACCAAGGATGAGCCATATACCATTGGACAGAGGACTTCTCCAACTTTCCAGCAAGCCAAAGATCACCAAATTTGGAGCTACGGTTCAAAAGTTATGGCAGATTGAAGTTTCACATAAAATCATAAAAATTTTGCTCAGGCGTGTATAATACATACGCCCAGCCAATTTAGCCCCAGATTAGTCAGGCGTATATACTATATACGCCTACCTTTTTTTGGGGAAATTTGGCCTGGCGTATATAATATATACGCCCAGCATAGGTGGGACCCACCACGGGCTTCATCTTCCCAAAGCTCCCCTGTTTTTGGTGAAATTTATCGTTCCTAAACTGGGCGTATATAATATATACGCCCAACTTAGCTATAGTAACTGTCATCAGTTGCTCGAATTTCTTTCATCTAGTTTGACCCTTTGACCATCCCCTTGGTTAAGGTGGGTTTCTTGAGGTTGGTTGCACCCCCTTTGAGCTTATTGGCAACCCTTAAGTCACCCATGGTCTCACCCCATCATCCGCCATTAAAATCAATTTCCCAAAACCCTAGGACCTTGAAAACCTAGAAAACCTTAGATGGGGGATTACCTAATTGCTAAACCAGTTAGGTCTTAATTATTCTCCAAATCTATCCCTTCTCTATAAATAGAGAGGCCCCCTTCTTCCCAAAGGGTTGAAGTTTTGTTGAGAATTTGGTTGATTAGAGAGCTTAAGAGAGAGAAAGTCTTAGTGAGAGAAAATGCTATTTATTTTCCAGAATTCCAGCAAGCTTAGATCACCTATTCCACTCTATTTCAACACCTTCTTTTAACCAAAATCTATTCCCTAGCTTCACTCTACACTCCCTATTTATCAAATCTTTGCATTAGAGTCCGTTTCCATACCGTTTAAGCCATCGAAAGCACGCCAAAGCAAAGATCTTCCACAGTGCAACAAGGGCTCGTGAGCTCCGACTCACCCCTCTCCTCCTCTACCTTCTTGGTGTCTCATCCGTCCAAGGATTCAAGCCGTTACGCCGCCGAAATTTTGGTTTGGCTTAAAGCTTGATAGGACCGTATTGCCTTCGGGCAAGGGGAAACTCCGCCCTTTTTATTTTCATTTTTAGCCATAGATAGAGACCGCTACATGCGGGTTGATCGGGTGCCTAAACCCTTCCCGATCAATAACCAAAGCCCCTACCCTAGAGCCTTTGGCAGAGACCGATAAATCAGAGTCATATTTAGCACTTCGGTGCTCAAAATATTGATTTGAAGGTTTCCCGGCTCACCAAAAGCTCCGGGTGGCGACTCTACATTTTCATCAATAGCGAGCGTATTGCCGCGACGGGTTCGAGAGGATCCATGGTCGCATACATCCATAGGTATTCCAACCCATAAGATCCTAAGTGCTTTTTCAAGCCCATCGGTACTTGATGCCCACAAAAAGGACCATGCAACAGGTTGAATAAGGCTTTAGATTCAGCTAGTCATTGCTACAAAAGGCCTGTAATGACTCAGCCTCAAACTCCAATTACTACAAAGAGACAAGATCTAATATCTGATGTTGATTAGGTAAGACAGAGGGGAGCCAGTTACTGTACAAACCTCCTCACAAGGCTCTAGAAGCTCATGTGCAGGAGAAAAGTATCCTCTTCAAACATGTGACTGGACACAACCTTAGGACTATACTCTGTCCACTACAATGGTCATAGGGTATCCCATTGGTCTGTCCATATCTCAGAGGTTTGAGAAAGAACATGTAAACTGCTACAACGACCATGGTCCGCAAGCCTCTGAGCTCCCCAAATCTCACTATAGATTCAGCATTGCTTTCCATGTGTCTATCAAACCAAGGGAAATCAGGTGGTAAATAATAGATCTACTAGAAACTGAATGGGCTAGTCCCAAATACATGGATCCTATAGATATATAAAGAAACCATAAGATCTATAGATTTAATTAAACATTAAAATAGCAATTTATTGATACAACAAAACTTATAATAAGCTGTCTTCTGGCTACAGCCTATACACAACTGCTCATCCACAATCCTAATGTATACAAAATCTATTACAAGATCGAAATAAAAATAAACCTAGCTGCTCATAGGGGGATTAGCCAGCAAGTGCTGACCTAAGAGAGAAGAAAAATAGGAAAAAGAGGTGATCAAACCATGACCCTAGCATGCTGGAGCTCTCAGCTGACAGAGGATGAAGGAAAGATGAAAATAATAAACTCTAAGTATAACTTATATACTCTTTCAAAACGGCCTTGGTTCTAAAGAGACTAACCCTAATTTTTCTAGCAGACGTGGCACTGTTTCAATCCTTGGATGCCAGGAGATATGTGCCTCAAAATTCATGCCTCAAGAAGTGTGCCCTACCCTTGGGAAATTCCCAAAAAGTCCTTCAGTTGAAACTAAGAAGTGGAGAGCCCATGCTTTGCGGGGCTGATATCTACTTTTAGCTCATTCGCACAACTGCTTTGCCTTAGCAGAGTTACCTTTGGCTGGTGGGAAGTGCTTGCTCGCACAGTGAATCTTCAGTTCGTCATGCAGTTCCTTTGCACTGCAATGCTATCACAGAGATTATCTGGAGTGCCTAGACTTCTCATGCAGTAGAGCTTCAGAAGGTCTTTCTCTCGCTAAGTATTTGCGCAGTTATGCTCTTGCACTCGTGTAGTAAATGGTAAGGCTTCAGAGTGCGCGAGATCTATGCGACGAGAATTCTGGGAGTCTCTCTCATCCAGGGCTACGCGAGAACTATGCGAGGTGACATTCTATTCAGTGTACATATGGACTCGCTTGGTTCTTCGTGCGGCTGCTTTGAGGCTTGATCTCCGTAAGAGCTTCGCGAGGGCAAATTCTGAGAGTTTTAACCTGCAAGATCTTCATGAGGTGATTTCAACTATCCTCCTGACTGCATGGCGTATCTGCGCGAGGGCCTCTTCCACTGCATCTTTAGCTTCGCGAGGAAGCTCCTCAACTTTGTGAGGTCTATCTTTTGCTACTCTGGTGCATTGCACTAGCTGCTGTCACAGTCTCCTCTTTTCTCAGCTAACTTCATTCATATGCTAGAGTTTGGTCAATGATGATCTGCAACAATGAGTCACCATGGTGAGCACTACCAAGGTGTTCCATCAGGCTTTGTCTCAGTTGTCATCTTTTAGTGTATTCTCTCTCTTTTGGGCAAAAAAGCAAGGAGTTTGTATTAAGCTGTATATTTTATTGCTAACTATAAAACACACTTAACAAATGGTTATTAGTCTGCTTCAAGGTCCAGCAAAGGCTAAGTTAAGAGGTGAAACTGATTAACCACTGTGTTAGACTTTTATTAACTATTATATTAAGAAGTTTGTGAGTACCTTCACTGAAAACCCTCAGAAGAATGCACACCTCCACTTGGGATCACCTAGGGGTTTAAAAGGCTTGATGCATAAGCCAAATGCATCCGTGCTCCCTACGAAAGTAGCATTTGCATTCTTAGAGTAGTTGTTAAATTTTACTTTGCTTAGGGACTAGCAAAGATTAGGTTTGGGGGTGTGTTATTCACTGAAAAGTACAACTTTTCACCTCTTAATCTAGCCCATGCTAGACCTTGAAGCTGACTAATAACTTTTGTTTAGCCTATTTTGTAGACTAGTAATAACTTGTGCTGCTTAACACAAAGTCCATGACTTTGGTGGAAAGAAGAGAGAGAATTCAAGCAAAAGATGACAGCTGAGCCAGAGAGTGTTGAAGCACCATGGTGGTACCCACCATGGTGACTATTTTACATGTCATAATAGACCACAAAAGTCCAACAGATGAACCAAGTATAGATGAGAGTGGATGAATTTGTAACAAAAGCATGTGCATGGAAGCAGAGGAACAAAAGACTTATCTCGCACAGTTGAAGTGCTACCTCACGCCGTTCAATAAACTAGCAAAGCTCCCTCGCACGGATGTGACATGCAGCACAATAGTGTTGTGCTACCCACCTTGCAATTATTAAATGATGGCAAATCTCTAGATCTATGATAGATCTGGTACTCTATCCTAAATTAAGTGTTATTCATTGAAAAGTACCACTTTTTACCTCTTAACCTAGCCTTTGATGGACCTTGAAGCCCACTAATAATCATTTGTTAAGTATGTTTTGCAGTTAGTAATAAAATGTGCAGCTTAATACAAAACCCAAGCTTTTTGGTCCAAAGAGAGAGAATACAAGCAAAGATGATAGCTGAGCCAAAGCCTAATGGAACACCTTGGTAGTGCTCACCATGGTGACTCATTATTGCTGATCATCATTGACCTAAAGTCTAGCAAATGACTGAAGTCACCTGAGAAGGAAGGATGCTGCAGCAGCACTAAGTGTAGTGCAGCAGAGTGTTAAGAAATAGACCTCACAGAGTTGAGGAGCCTCCTCGCGGAGCTAAAGATGTAGTGGAAGAAGCTCTCGTACAGATAGGCCGCACAGTCAAGAGGAGAGATGTAAAGACATCATGAAGATCTCGTGGTGTAAAACCTTCAGAATTTGTGGTCGCAAAGCTCTCGCGGAGATCAAGCCTCAAAGCAACCACGCGAAGAACCCAGCGAGTCCATATGCATAGAGAACAAAAAGTCACCTCGCAGAGTTCTCGCATGGCCTTGGAAGAGAGAGATGCCCAGAATTCCCCTCGTGCAGATCTCACACACTTTGGAGGCTTACAAATTACTATGCGAGCGCAGGAGCCCACTTGTGCGAGTACTTAGTGAGAGAGAGAGCTCCTGAAGCTCTACTGCATGAAACACCCTGGCTCCCCAGATCATCTCCGCGACAGCACTGCGATGCGAAGCAACTACGCGATTCACTAAAGGTTTACTGCGCGAATGAGCCATTCCCATCAGCCAAAGGCAACTCTGCGAAAGCAAAGCAACTGCACGAGTAAACTAAAACAGTTGCCAACCCCGCGAAGTGTGGGCTCTCCACTTTTCAGTTTAACTCAGGGACTTTTTGGGAATTTCTCAAGGCTAGGGCACACTTCTCGAGGCATAGATTTCAAAGTGCACATCTCGAGGCATTCAAGGGTTGTAACAGTGTCACGTCTGCTAGAAAAATTAGGGTTAATCTCTTTAGAGCCAAGGCCGTTTTGACATAGTATATAAACTACACTTAGAGTTTATTATTTTCATCTTTCCTTCATTCTCTGCCGGTTGAGAGCTCTAGCAGGCTAGGGTTAGGGCTTGATCACCTCTTTTTCCTATTTCTCTTCTCTCTTAGCTCAGCACTTGCTGACTAATCCCCCTGTAAGTAGCTAGGTTTAGTTTTGTTTCAGTCTTGTAATAAATTTTGTATACATTGGGATCATGGATGAGAAGTTGTGTATGGGTTGTAGCCAGGAGATAGTGCATTATAAGTTTTGCTGTTATCAATGAATTGCTATTTTAATGCTTAATCAAATCTATAGATCTTATAGTTTCTTTAGGTGTCTATAGGATCCATGTATTTGGGACTAGCCCATTCAGTTTCTAGTAGGTCCATTATTTACCATCTGATTTCCCTTGGTTTGATAGACACATGGAAAGTAATGCTGTACTTGTAGTGAGATCCAGGGAGCTCGGAGGCCTGTAGACCATGGTGGTTGCAGCAGTTTTCATGTTTTTTCTCAGGCCTCTGTGGGATGGATAGACCAATGGGATACCCTGTGACCATTCAAGTGGACAGAGTATAGCCCTAAGGTTGTGTCCATCCACATGTTTGAGAAGGATTCTTCTCCCTTATATATGAGCTTCTAAAGCCTTGTGAGGAGGTTTGTACAATAACTGGCTCCCCTCTGTTCTACCTAATCGATATCAGATGCTAGATCTGATCTCTTATAGTAATTATAGCTTCAGGCTGAGTGATTGCAGGCTGTTTATTGTAATGATCAGCTGAGCTAAAAGCCTTATTCAACCTGTTGCATGGTCCTTTTTGCGGGAGCTAGTGAGCAGTAAGCCTTATCAAAGCACTTAGGATCTTATGGATTGGAATACTTATGGATGTCAGCTAGGTCTATGTACAGATCTGGGGAGCTTGTAGCACTGGCATTACATAGTACTGCAATAGTATTCATGGCTAGAGCTGGTCCAGTGGCTGTGGAAATGATCAGTCCACACTTCTGGATTAGACTAGCAAATTTCTTGTTTAACTAATGGGATTTGACAGACTCTATCGGATACCCTGTGACCATTATAGTGGACAAAGTATAGCCCTAAGAGTGCCCCAAATGGCATGGGTTAAACTGGGAGCTTTTACCTTGTTGAGGCTATTAATAGCGTCTCAGCAAGGAGCACTGGAGAGACAGACTAAATCTGAGTTACATTACTATATCATTAACTCTAGCTCAACCTACTTCTCATATTTTTTATATTTTATTTTAGCACACATTACCACCATCTTCTTCTTAACCCTTTCTTTAGGATAGAGCTACATTTTATTTCTCTAATTTTAGGATTAATTTAGTGTAGTCGTGACACCCAACTCCCTTTCTTTAGGATTGTCAGATCTCTAGCCAGATCTGGAGGCCTACTATTATAGCCCATTTTGGATTCTAGATCAATTTCTCTATGGGACAAATTCTTACTTATCAAAACTTGCTACAATAAACCCTGTATCTTACAGGACTGTGTGTATTTCAGACTTGCTGTGCTAACCCATCTCCAATTCCCCACTCTTGATTTATTCTCTCCACTATTCTTAATAAAATAGCAGCAAGAGTCTCAAAATGAAAAATGCCAACAAGTTTTTGACGCCATTGCCAGAGATATTGATCTTTTTAGTAGACCTGAGTTGTACTATAACTTAGACTAACAAATTCTTTGTAGTTGTGTTTAATGTAGAATTAAAGTACTACCGATTCTTTGTGGAATTTTGCAGAAATAGACAGCAGAAGAAGGGAAAAGCTAGAGCTGCAAGTGGAGTGTAGCTAGCTCTGTTTGCAGTTTCTTTCCCCTAATTCTCATACCATTTATGTTGAATCCCTTGTTATTTTATTTAGTATAAATCTATGTAGTTATTACTTTTTTTTTTTTTTTGAAATTCTTTCTGTGTGCTTGTAAGCATTTTCATTACTGTTGGTGAGTGTATGCTGGGTAGAAGGTCCTTAAACCCTGACTTGGAACCCTCATATCCAGAGGTGGAAAGGATCCTAAGACCTAGACACACCACCCAAGGCCCTGCTATTGAGATTGAGCCAGCTACCATGGCTGAGAGGCAGAGGACATTGAAAGAATACAATGCACCTGGGGAGTACACCTCTCCCTTCTACATTCAGTTTCCCTCTATTGAGGGGAACTATGAAATTAAATCCTCCATCATCAGTATGCTGCCTTCATTTCATGGGCTGAGTAAAGAAGATCCCTACAAGCATATTGATTAGTTTTTAGCACTTTGCACTACCTTCAACATTTCTGGCTTGGGGCATGAGGCCACTAAATTGAGGCTTTTTCCTTTTTCATTAAAGGACAAAGCCAGCACATGGCTATCAAAGCTCCTAGTCAACAACATACAGTCATGGAGTGACCTTCAGTTCAAGTTCCTGGCAAAGTTTTTCCCTATGAACAATACAAGCCAGATGAGGACAAAAATTCTTTCATTCACTCAATCCTCAACTGAGAATTTTAATGAAGCTTGGGAAAGATTTCAGGAGATGTTAAAATAATGCCCCCACCACCAAATCCCAATGTGGCAGCTTATCCAAGTGTTTTATCAAGGAATTAATGACAAGAGCAGGGCTATGGTGGATGCTTCCTGTGGTGGTAGCTACCTCCACAAGACAGCTGAGGAAGCTTGGGAGCTGTTTGACATAATACGGGAGAATTCCATGCAGTAGGAGTCTCTGTCATGCAATAACAGTTAGATTCCAGCTAAAATGGTGAAAGAGGCCACCCCTAGAGGTGGAATATATGATGTAAAGGTGCAAGGTGGTCTGGAGAGGGAGGTGGACAACCTAAGCTTGAAGTTTGATAAATTGATGAATGTGATGCAGCCTCGGATGGTTACACAGGTGGAGGAGGCATGTCTGATATGCCAATCCCCGACACATTCTATTCATGATTGTCCATCTGCCAACAAATTTTTGGATTTTGTTCTAGAGCATGCCAATGCTACTCAAACCTTTGGGCAGCAGTCTGTTGGGTATTCTTGGAGGAACCACCCAAATATGAGGTGGAGACAAGATTCATATCCTGAACCCCAACAGCAGCAGATGGTAACTCCCTACAGACCCCAACACCAGGTTAATCAAGGTTACCCACCAAGAAAAAATTTCCTGTTACTTTCCCCACAGTCTAACCAGTTAGCTCTACCCCCTCAATAGCCCAGATCCTCTTCATTTGAAGAGCAGATGCTGACTTCAATGCAGAACTTGGGGAGCTTGGTGCAGACTATCAATTCTTATGGACAGAGCATCAAAAAGATTGAGGACTAGCTTGGTCAGATCTGTAATGCTCTGAACAAGAGGGAGGAAGGAAAATTGCCTAGTCAGCCCCTGACAAACCTGAAAGGTCAGTTTATGATTGGTGATGCATCCTCTACTCAGGAGGAAGCTAGTGCCCAGTGAGCCAAATATTGGTGATAATTGTATCTTATATATAAAATTTTTTGTGTTGAATTGTGTTCTTTAGAATTCTGTCATTTAGATTTTGTGTGTTCTGTTGGTTTGATTGTTTTGCTTTGTCTGTGTTTTAATTGTTTATGAATAAAAACATGTACCTTTGTATCATCTGAATCGGCTGTGTGGTTGTTGATGAATGGCTTGGATACCCTGATCATGATTTGCATGAAATCGAGCTGAAAAACTACTTTTACAATTCTGCAATGTTGATGAACAACTGATTAAAAATGGATATAAGCTTTTCATGAGTGAAATGAAGCACCTGTCTGAGGCTTGGTGTTCATGCACAGTGGTTGGGTGCACAACAGCATGAGGCACCAACCAATGTGCTGCACTGAGATTACAAGAGTGAAAGCTGTGTAAGAAATACTATCTCGCTAAGTTGGAAGGCTTAAATTTGCTGCGCAAGCCATCTTTTGGCTTCCTCGCGCGCTAGAACAGCTAAGCCCTGACTGTGAAAGTGTCTCGCGGAGTTACTTTCTACTCCGCAAGCTTAATTTGTGTGAAAAGGATGCCTTTTGGGTGTTCTACGCGAGTACTATGCAAGGAAATTTCCTGAAGCATATCAAGGTCTCGCGCACTACAGCCAAGGCCTCAGCTCCTCATGAAGGCAACCTTTGAGGGCTTTGTTACATTGTCAGCGACAAGACTTTTCTGAGACTTAAAAGCCATATGCGCGTCAATCCTACTCCACAAGAGCCTTAAGCCAACTCCGCGAACCGCAGGATTTACTTTATAAACTCAGTGAAACCCCTCATTTGCTTCATTTTCTCTCTGCCCTAGCTCTCTCCGCCCAAAAGCGAGCCCCTCGTTCTCTGTTTTCCTCTTCACAGCTTGAGCCACTCCATTTGAAGTGTTTTCCTCTCACCATTTTGCTCCCCAGCTATTCCTGGTTGCTTTGAGCATGGTTTGGGGGGATTTAAGTAACTGTGCTCATTTTCTTCTACTCCCTCTCCACCCTATCCCACCATACTCCGAGCCATGCAAGCAAATGCCTACATAAAAAGGGTAATTCAAGGCATGGCCGACTTGAAAGTAGCAGTGCGGCAACCCCTCCTGGATAAAATTCAACTCCTGATGCTTGCCCACAAGATTAAGAAAAAGGAAATCAAGGATGGCTGGAGAGAGATTATGGTCTAATACAACCAGGATAAGAAAAGGGTGAAGAGTCAAGAAGATGTTATCAAAGAACTAAAAGAGAGACTCCGGCTGACTGAGGAGAGAGCTTATGATTACGGGGTGACTATTATAGCCTTAGAGAAAAGGACAAATGCACAAACTGACCGGGAGATGGCTGAAGCTCTTTTTCAAAAACTCAACCTTGATGTACCTCTTCAACAATCAGGTCCGGATGCCATGTGTCCTAGCCCCGCCAAACCTGGACTCAAAATCAAGGACCCTACTGTTAGGCTATTTTTAAGTGCTTGCTACTGACTTTATTGAAGACAGTGATAAGAATGGGGTGAATGAAAATGAATGAAAGGTGGATTGAAAATGACAGAGCAGCAAGCCTAAAATATGCACAATCCTGCAAGATACAGAGCCTGTTGTAGCAAGTTTTGATAAGTAAGAGTTTGTCCCACAGGGAAATTGATCTTAAGCTCCAAGGAAGCCATCTTTAGTAGGCCCTCCAGATCTGACTACAGATCTGGCAATCCTAAATGGAAGGGGATTTAGGGTCACTAAAATCTGAATTCTAAGGTATCCTAATGTCTAAACTATAGATAGGTTTAAGAACGAAGATGGAGTGAGAAAATAAGTATAAAAGGGTGAGAAGTATGCTATTAGGTTCAGATCTTATGGGCTTCATGACTCAAATTCAGATCTGCTGCTATAGAAGTCCTGTCCAGTGGCTACATTATCACCACTGAGGAGAAAGAATCCAACTCATCTCTGTGCCATGATCCAATCCCTTTATGGCTATAACCTGTCCACTTAAATGGTCACAGATTATCCAATTGGGGAACCACAGTCCAGAGATGGGTCAGAACAAGTTTATCATTGTAAGCACTACTTCATCCAGGCTACAAGCATAAGAATCCATAGGGAACCTCAACCTCTAAAGTGCTATGTGTGGGGCTAGGCCTGTATGGGAGCATGTTAGCCCAGACACATAGAATCAGCAAGAGTTTGAGTGCAGCCTTAGATCCAACTATCCACTGCTTTAGAGAGACTGCAGTGATCCAGTCGCAAGTCTACAATCTCTATAACCAAACCACATCTGCCATCTGATGGAAGGTCTATACACATACATGGGAGTTTGTCTCAGCACAATCTCTTACAGGGCTACAAGCACAAGTGCAGAGAAGAATAATTCGTCTTGAGTCTGTGGGTTGGCTTCACCCTAAGGCTATAACCTGTTCACTTAAATGGTCACAGACTATCCCAGAGGCTATCCTCCTCACAAAGCTCAAGATAGAACAAGAAACATTGCTGCCACCACCATGTTCACAAGGCTACAAAAGCTCATTGCTCCCATGGGGACTTCAGATCTAGTGGGTCCTGTGGTGGGGCTAGGCCTGTATGGGAGCATGTTAGCCCAGACACACAGGTCACTTGAATATGAATAAACCATAAAATCAGTCCTCCATTTCTTGCAATATGTCCTAGCAATGGAGGTTCTCAAGATAACAGCCTTGTACAGAACAACTCACAAAAATCCCATAAAAGTAAAACACCCTATCATGAAACTCCATTAATCTATTCTAAATAGTCATACAAAGGCATAGCCAGCAAATGCTGGACTATGGAGAGAAGAAAATATAAAAAAAAAACTACCTGAAACTTACTAGAAATATGCAGCTACTACAAGAAGAAGAAAATAGACTAAATTCTCTTCTAAGCAGAGTGTTTTTTAAACCTAAACCAGGCTTAGGTTTATATAGCAGTTAGTTTGGCGGCGCATTAGGGTTAGGAAACCCTAATTTTAATGATGCCACAAGGCCTAATATTGTCCCTTGGATGCCTCAGGGTGCGTGCATGGAACTTAGAGCATTGGAATGCGTGCCCTAATTACTGGAAGTTCCCAAAATGTCCTTTGCAGAGGTGAGGGAGAATTAGAGTTCAGAGCCTCGCTAGGTAGCACTGGTTTCCAAGACTGTCATGTGGTAGCATGGTCTTCGCGAGGTTGGATTAGCTTGAAATTCTAGCCGTCGCGGGGTTGTCTTAGTTGCAGCTTAAGCAGTTGTGCGATAGAGCATTGAATCCTCGCTGGATTGCTCTGATCTTCACGGGATTGCACTTTCTTTCTAAATGGGGCAAGAATCGCGCGAGCAATTTATTTCTCAATGGATCTTCGCGAGGACGTGATGTGCATTGGTCTCTGAATTGTGCGAGAGGTTTTTCTGAAGTTTTGTATCCCGCGGCCACTGCATGACAGCTGCGCCCCGAAATACCTGGAGCTCTCTCTCCTCAATTGATCTGAGTGAACTATGCGAGGTTTGAGAGCTGCTTTCTTGAGCTACGCGAGACTACGCGAGCAGTTATATTTGAGCTTCACGAGAGCTGCGCGAAGTATGATTCTGAAGCCCCTCTATCACTCAACTGCACGAGAACAGTGCGGGCAATTGGAAATGAAGTTTTGGGAGACTCACGAGGACTACGTGAGGCTTAATTTTTGAATCCTTTAAAGCTTGTGAAAGCTGCGCTAGGTTCAATTCTTGTCTGGGTTCAGCTTTCATCCTTCTGAGGGACTTTTGGGGAAAAAGTGGGCTCCTTAACAAGGTTCAGGCCTTATTGCAGCTGCTATTTATTACCTATAGAAATGACTTAACACACATTTATTAGATGGCTAAGGGTCTAACGGAGGCTAAGTTAAGGGGTGAAAAGTGGTATTTTTCATGTCTTAACACCTACTCCAAAGTAATCACCCACTTCTAAGAGTAAAAGCACAACCAAGCCTAGGAAAACCACTTCAAAAAGACCACTGTCTAAGGTTGCTGTTTTAAAGATAGCAAAGGGTAAAGAGATTCAGGAACCACCTACTGGACACAAGGACTCAGATGATTGATATTTGCACATGTTTTGAGTTAGGAGTAGTGTGTTGTGAATATATTTTCTAATATAATGAACTTTTTTTTTGTTACTTTTGTGTACCTCTTACTTTGTTTCATCGTTGTTTGTCTGTTTGTGTGTTTGTTAATATGTTGTGTGTCCATTTCTTGATTTTCTCTGCTTTAGTGTAGTGTTTTATGTATCTCTGTTTGTTCACTGCTGCACACCCATTATTCTTTGAATCAGTGATGACACTGCTCCTCATAAGTTTGGGGGTGTGGCATGTTCTGCCAGTGAAATAGTTAACCTAAATGCTGCAGATTCATGTGAGTAAGACAGAAACAGAATCATGTTCACCTAAGGATCATTAGAAAAATGAGAAATTTAAAATTTTGCAGACCTTTAGGCATTACAAGCTTTTAAATTTTAACTTTTCCATGATGTGAACACCAAGTAAACTCACCTGTATCAGTACTGAGTGAATCATTAAAGAGAGAAAAAGGTAAGGACATACTTAAAAATTCAATGGAAGACCATAACCAGTGAGAGTTAGGACTACAAATATTTTTTTTCCTTCCTTTGAGGAGTGATTGAGGCAATTCTTTTAGCTCTAAGGACTGACTGAGGCAATGCCCTCACTAGAAGTTAGGCACCTCCAAGTTGAAACAACTGACAGCACTCACGAAACCTAGGAAAGGATCAAGGCCTTCTCTTGGACAGTTTGAGCTTAAACAGACCAAATCCTAATCAACTGCCCTTGTGCACACACCTGTTGAGCCTTAATTTCTAATTTTCTTCAAAATATACCTGAGTACTTGCACTTAAACCTATGGACCTGACTCAAACCTACCCTCACTCTGAGAATTCAGAAGGTAAAGGAGAAGGAGCTGCAGATGGACAAGATAGGGTCAACATTGGGTGAATGGAGAAGAGATACCTAAAGTTGAGCAGTGTAGCAGCTGAGGAAAGAGGTGGCAAGTCACAAAAAACAAAAAATTAGAAAGAAAAATGCAAGAAAAGAATGAAAAATAATAATGAAGAGGAGGGAGAGAGGAGTCAAGAGGAACAGTTCATTGGAAAAATCATAATGAAGAGGAGAAGCTGGCCACTTCATGTCTGAAAAATTTGAAAGAAAATGAAAGGGATTGAGCTACAAAGAGGTGAAGTCATGAATCACCTCCTCCACTTACTGATTTCTCAACTTTGAATCCCTTTTCCACCTTACATTCTTTATAACCCAATTCATAAGCCACATTGCAACCCAACTAAAGACCTTGTGATCCAAAGTTAATTGAGCTGTCACGAAGAGACAAGGAGTTGTCCAATCTATGGTGAGGACTTGCCAATGATGCCATAACTTAGATGCTTTGCCTATGCTCATGCTTACAGACTCATTTGGGGGCTGTAACTGCTCTTGAGCTTGAGAGAAAATGAAACCCTCAAGGTCCCTTGTGAAAGTATGCCCTGGTGAGCAATGGGTTTGAAGTTGAATGTATTAGGCATGGCCTATAACCTAATTTTTGAATTAATGATGAACTCAGTGCTGATATACATGTGTTGTTCCCCTTATTGTGAGCTAATTGGAACTATTGTGCATTCATTTAGAGGTTGTGAGGATTAAATGTTTGTGCTTTTCATATCCAAATTCCTCACATTTTTATTGAATCAAAGGTGAACTGATGCTTTGTTTCTTGATAGTTGACCTGAGAATGTTGCACCTTTGTTAACTGTTTCATTAAGAAGTTTGTGGGTATCTTCACTGAAAACCCTCAGGAGACTTTACTCCTCCACTAGGGATCACCTAGGGGTTTAAAAGGCTTGGTACATATGCTAAATGTATCCGTGCTCCCTACGAAAGTGGCATTTCAATTCTTAGAGTAGTTGTTTTAATTTTTCCTTTGCTCAGGGACTAGCAAAGATTAGGTTTGGGGGTGTGTTTTTCACTGAAAAGTATTACTTTTCACCTCTTAACCTAGCCTTTAATGAACCTTGAAGCCTACTAATAATCATTTGTTGAGTATGTTTTACAGTTAGTAATAAAATGTGCAGCTTAATACAAAACTTTTTAGCAGAAAGAGAGAGAGAAGACAAGCAAAGATGACAGCTGAGCCAAAGCCTAATGGAACACCTTGGTAGTGCTCACCATGGTGACTCACTGTTGCTGATCATCATTGACCTAAAGTCTAGTAGATGATTGAAGTTAGCTGAGAAGGAAGGATGCTGCAACAACAGCAAGTGTAGTGCAGCAAAGTGACAAGAAACTGACCTCGTAGAGTTGAGGAGCCTCCTCGCGAAGCTAAAGATGTAGTGGAAGAAACTCTCGCACAGATAGGCCGCGTAGTTAAGAGGAGAGCTATAAAGACATCGCGATAATCTCGCAGTGTAAAACCTTCAAAATTCATGGTGGCGAAGCTCTCGCAGAGATCAAGCCTCAAAGCAACCGCGCGAAGAACCCAGCGAGTCCATATGCATAGAGAACAAAAAGTCACCTCGCGTGGCCCTGGAAGAGAAAGACACCCAGAATTCCCTCACACAGATCTCGCACACTCTGGAGCCTTACATGTTACTACGCGAGTGCAAGAGCCCACTTGCATGAGTACTTAGCTAGAGAGAGAGAGCTCTTGAAGCTCTATTATGCGAAACACCCTGGCTCTCCAGATCATCTCCGTGACAGCACTGCTACGCGAAGTAACTGCGTGATTCACTAAAGGTTTATGGTGCGAATGAGCCATTCCTATCAGCCAAAGGCAACTCTGTGAAAGCAAAGCAACTGTGTGAGTAAACTAGAATAGCTGCCAGCCTCGCAAAGCGTGGGCTCTCCACTTCTCAGTTTAACTCAGGGACCTTTTGGGAATTTCCCAAAGCTAGGGCACACTTCTCGAGGCATGGATTTTAAAGCACACATCTCGAGGCATTCAAGGGCTGTAACAGTATCATGTCTATTGGAAAAATTAGGGTTAATCTTTTCAGAGCCAAGGCTATTTTGACAGAGTATATAAGCTATACTTTAAGTTTATTATTTTCATCTTTCCTTCATCCTCTGCCGGCTGAGAGATCTAGCAGGCTAGGGTTAGGGTTTGATCACCTATTTTTCCTATTTCTCTTCTCTCTTAGCTTAGCACTTGCTGGCTAATCCCCCCTGTAAGCAGCTAGGTTTAGTTTTGTTTCAGTCTTGTAATAGATTTTGTATACATTGGGATCGTGGATGAGCATTTGTGTATGGGCTGCAGCCAGGAGACAATTCATTATAAGTTTTGCTGCTATCAATGAATTGCTATTTTAATGCTTAATCAAATCTATAGATCTTATGATTTCTTTAGATGTCTATAGGATCCATGTATTTGGGACTAGCCCATTCAGTTTCTAGTAGGTCTATTATTTACCATCTAATTTCCCTTGGTTTGATAGATACATGGAAAGCAATGCTTGATTTGTAGTGAGATCCAGGGAGCTCGGAGGCCTACAGACCATGGTGGTTGCAGCAGTTTTCATGTTCTTTCTTAGGCCTCTGTGGGATGGACAGACCAATGGGATACCCTGTACATATGTGACCATTCAAGTGGACAGAGTATAGCCCTAAGGTTGTGTCCATCCACATGTTTGAGAAGGATTCTTCTCCCCTGCACATGAGCTTCTAGAGCCTTGTGAGGAGTTTTGTACAGTAACTGGCTCCCCTCTATTCTACCTAATCGATATCAGATGTTAGATCTGATCATTTGTAGTAATTGTTGCTTGAGGCTGAGTCATTATAGGCTGTTTGTAGCAATGATCAGCTGAGCTAAAGGCCTTATTCAACTTATTGCATGATCCTTTTTGTGGGTACTAGTGAGTAGTAGGCCTTAGCAAAGCACTTAGGATCTTATGGGTTTGAATACCTATGGATGTCAGCCAGGTCTGTGCGCAGATCTGGGGAGCTTGTAGCATTGGCATTACATAGTGCACCAATAGTATTCATGGCTAGAGTTGGTCCAGTGGCTAGGGAAATGATCAGTCCACTCTTCTGGATTAGACTAGGAAATTTATGGTTTAACTAATGGGATTTGACAGACTCTATCGGATACCCTGTGACCATTATAGTGGACAGAGTATAGCCCTAAGAGCGCCCCAAATGGCATGGGTTAAACTGGGAGCTTTTACCTGGTCGAGGCTATTAATAGCATCTCAGCAAGGAGCATTGCAGAGACAGACTAAATCTGAGTTACATTACTGTGTCACTAACTCTAGCTCAACCTGCTTACTTCTCATATTTTTTATATTTTTTTTTGGCACACATTACCACTATCTTCTTCTTAACCCTCTCTTTAGGATAGGGCTATATTTAATTTCTCTATTTTTAGGATTAATTTAGTGTAGTCGTGACACCCAACTCCCATTCTTTAGGATTGTCATATCTGTAGCCAGATCTAGAGGCCTACTATTATAGCCAATTTTGGGTTCTAGATCAATTTCTTTGTGGGACAAACTCTTACTTATCAAAACTTGCTATAATAGACCCTGTATCTTGCAGGAAAGTGTGTATTTCAAACTTGCTGTAATGACCCATCTCCAATTCCCTACTCTTGATTTATTCTCTCCACTATTTTTAATAAAATAGTAGCAAGAGTCTTGAAATAAAAAAAACACCAACATCAAGCTAAACTCAAAGCAAGAAGGAGGAGAGGTTTCTAGGGTTTGTCACTTTACTGCAGCTATAAAAATTAAATGCTATTGATCCAGACTTGATTAAACACAGAGATGAGAAAACAAAAATAAAGTGAAACTCAAAAGATGGAGAACAACAGTTAGGGGTTTTGGTCTTTTACTGGAAATCAAAGGAATCAAAGGCAGTGCATAGGATAGATTTGCTACAATCCTCCATCTGGCTACAAGCTCCCCATTTCTGGTAGATGCAAGGTATAAGAATCCAATCTCAACCAGAGAATTAAAGCAATCCTAAAGCTATGATCTGTCCACTTTAATGGTCACAGACAATCCCAGAGATTGTTTCACTCCAAGGATCTTGATTAGAACAGGAAAGCTATTGCAGATGTTGCAAATGCCAGGCTACTTGCTCCCCATTTCTGGCTGGCATCCACAGGAATATCTGACCTAGGGAAATCAAATACGAAAAAGTAAAATATAGATCAGGATCACCTTTAAAATCCACAATTACATTGCAATCATAAAACTTACATTCCTATTGTGCTCAGATCTGCAATTTGTGCAACATACAATCCTTTACAAGCCTCTAAAACTCTCAATTTACAGCTCTAGACATCACCCTAACTACTGAAAAGAGTTTAGCCAACCATGATTCACTAAAGAGAGAATGAGAGAAGAAGGAAGAGAGTGGGAGTTTGGAGAAGATGGATTTGGAATTAGGCTCTGGTTCTCTCGAATTCTGGATGGTTGTTCTATATTTTCTTCAAGCCTTTATACTCTCCTCCTCTGTGTCCTTTGATCCATTTCAGAAAATCAGAGCGCAAGGGAATAATTCTGTTATGCTGATGTGGCTGATTTCTCTTCTAGAATCTCTCTCTCATTGGCTCTCAACTGGAAAATACATGTGAAGTAGTTAGGGTTTCCATTCGTGCCCAACTATGTGCTAAAAATACCCCCAGGTTGTCGAAGTGCTTTGGAACTCGTGCACAGAATTCTAGAAGTAGCAGTTGCTAAAGAAACACGCTGAGAAGTTGCCAAAATGAGTGTCGAGAGGTTCAGGGGATCCTCTCGACAGGTTCTAGATCTGATTTATGTTCACATCGACAGATTGCATTGACTTTCGACAGCTTCGCAGACTTCTCGACAAGATTGAAGTAGCTAGTCGACAGGTTTGGCATCGTCTCGACAGGAGTGGGAGTAGCTTTCAATAGGTTTGGACTCATCTCAACAGGTTAATGAAGATCCTGTCGACAACGTGGGAGAACATCTCGAGAGGTTGATTTGAACTTGTCGATAGGATTGAAGACTTTTTTCTTTGTTCTGCCCAGTTCCACACTTATCCTCTTGACAGGTTCTAGATAATCTCGTCGATGGGTTATACAATCTTCAGTGAAGTACTCAATAGGTTGACTCTATCCTCACGAGAAGGAATGTAGCTTTAGGTAAGTTGTCGATAGGTTATCTTGTACTACTCGACAGGTTTAGTTGAACCTCGTAATAAGTATCTGGAACCTCTCGACTTCATCTGTACCTTGAAGTATCCTCTCGACAGGATCCACGCCTGTACTTCCAACCTCTCGAAAGGTGCTGGAACCTCTCAAGATCTTCATCTTTTCAACTCAGTACCTCTCGATAGCTTCTTATAAACATGTTCAACCTCTTGACTGCTTCATTCCTTGCTCTCAGAACCTCTCGACAGCTCTGCTTTGTGCTTCCACAACTGGCACACATCTTGGGTGTGCTGTTCTTCCTTTGTTCAACGCTCAGCAGCCCCTTAGTAAGTTCAATCCTCATTCCTTGTAGCTGGACTTGGTCTCAGGCCTTTCCAATTGGGTAGCACATTTCTTCTTGGGCTCTTTTAAGTGAATATCTGCACTAAGCTGTAATTTATTACTTGTCTATAAAACACACTTAAAACACCTTAT
Source organism: Chloranthus sessilifolius (assembly GCA_021018995.1). Taxonomy (NCBI): domain Eukaryota; kingdom Viridiplantae; phylum Streptophyta; class Magnoliopsida; order Chloranthales; family Chloranthaceae; genus Chloranthus; species Chloranthus sessilifolius. The sequence continues at coordinate 53,704,543 of CM037593.1, read as the reverse complement.
TAGTCTGCCCAAGGGTCCACCAAAGGTCAGGCTAGGAGGTGAAAAATGGTATTTTTCACTGCTTAACATACCCCCAAACCTAACCTTTGCTAGTCCCTGAGCAAAGGAGAAACTAGAAATAATTATTGAAAATAAAAATGCCACTTTTATAGGGAACACAGATGCATTTAGCATATGCATCAAGCCTTTTAAACCCCTAGGTGATCCCTAGTGGAGGAGTGAAGTCTCCTGACGGTTTACAGTGAAGTTACCTACAAACTCCTCCAATAAAATCAATTAATATCAGTGCAACATGTTAAAATAAAATTCAAGCCATATAAAATTCATTCCATACCTTGTCCATTCAGTTTTAGAGGATTCTCAGTAAAAACATGATAGATTAAAACTAAAATCCTGCTGTAATTCCTTCACAATCAATCAGCTCATGTCAAGGCATTTTGTATGAAAATTAATGCAAAGCTTACCCTCAAATTTAGAATCCTGTTCTGATAATGCCCCCATCAACCCTAATTTTAGTCCCAAAACTCACCAGGGCTGTTACTCTCAATAAAAATAGAAGGGTGTATCAACTCACACAGCTCAAGAGCAGTTACAACCCTCAAATAAGACTGGAAGCATGAGCATAGGCATTGCTCTAATTTCTGAATTCTCTAACTCTTTTCACCATAGATTAAATAAATTCTCATCTCCACATAACAGCTCAATCAATTTTAGATCAGTAAGGACTTTTTATTGGATTGTAATGTGGCTTATGGGTGAAGTTTTCAAGGAATAAAAGGGTGGAATAGGATTCAAAATTAAGAAATCAACAAGATAAGGAGGTGATTTGCAACTTCACAACCTTCATTTCAGCATAGTTCCATCTACTTCTTGAATTTTCAGAATTGAAGTGGCCAGTTTCTAATCTTCTCTTCAATTTTTCAATGAAATGACTTCTCATTCCCACTCTTTTGTTTTGCCTTTTATTTATTTATTATTATTATTTTTTTTCTTTTGCAGGCTTTTTGTATTTTCTACATTTTTCTTTTTATGGACTGGAATGCCACAACTGTACTTCTGATACACAACTACCTTTTGATGTGTTTTCTTCTCTTTTCCACTAAATGTTGAACCAGCTCCACCTTCTTCAACTTCTTCTCCTTTACCTTCTGAAATCTCAGAGTGAGGGTCAGGCTGAATCAGGTCATTGAGGTTTGGGTTCAAGTACTCTAGTTTTTATCAAAGAAAGCTTAGATTTTTAAGGCTCAAATGGTGTGTATCAAGGGCAGTTCAAAGGTGGGAAATTTTGAGTTCAAACTGTCCAAAGGATGGCCTTACTTCATGTCCTAAATGTCATGAATGCTATCAAGCTGTTTCAACTTGGATTTGCATAACTTCTAGTGAGCAGAGGTAGATTCAATCAGTCCTTAGAGCAGAAAAAATTGCCAAGCACTCTTCAAGAAATTTTTTTCTCAAGCCCAAATCTCACTGGGTATGATCTTTCATTAGACTTTTGGGGTATATCCTCACAATTTCCTCTCATTTCAGGTTCACTAAGCACTGATTTTTGAAAAATTCTTGATATTTTCTCATGAAAATGTTAGAGCTATAGCATGTTTTAGTTTTAAAAAGTTTTTAAATTCCTTTATATAAAATATCAGGTGTGAAATTATTTTATGTTCTCAATTTCTGTTAAAACCTTGCTGCACTACCATTAACTATCTATTGGCATACCTTGCCATACCCCCAAACCTATGAGGAGCAGTGTCCTCATTGCTTGAAAGATAAAGGGATGTGCAGCATGATAGAGACATATACAGAGAAGCAAGGAAAGAAAAAATAAACACATAAACTATAGCTAAACAAAGAACATCAATACAGAAGAAAAATAAGAACTAGTAGTGAACAAAACACGCAAATGAGGACAAGAAAATAGATAATAAAAGAGAGAGACAGCAAGAACATCACAGTGAATAGACTGGAGAGAAATTCTATTATAGTACAAAAAGATGGAGAAAAACAACAAAAGAAACCTGAGCTTATAAAACCAGGTAAACATCCTAAAAACAAACTAAAACTACTCAGAGTCAGAGTTAGAGTCAGAGATGAAGATGTCAGCGAATCCTTGTTGAGCAGCATAAGCTCTTAAGTCAGCTCTCTTCTTAGCCTTGGTCTACTCTTTGGTAGTAGCTACCTCCTTAGACTGGGTAGTTGTGTCCTTTTCAACCTGTAGGGCAGGCTCAGTTGCTTGGGCAGGCTGGCCAGCAGTTAATTGAGCAATTTACCTTTCAAGGACTTGAATTTTCTTATCAGACAGTTGAACTTGAGTGTCATACAATTCCTGGGCTGCCTTGTTGCGAGCTTTAGAAGCTGCCAACCTCTCCTATAATCCATCAGCTCTTGATTTCTCAGAGGCTGAAATGAGCTTTTCAGCTTCATAGTAGAGTAAAATGCTTTGCCAGCCTTTGGATATCTTTGACATTTCCCAGTTGTAATCCATAATCTTTGCTCTATCTTTGCCTCATAGGGTATCTCAATTAATCTGCGAAGGGCAGCCATTCCTCGCACCACATCCTTCTTAGAGTAAAATGCCTTGCCAGCCTTTGGATATCTTCGACATTTCCTAGTTATAATCCACAATCATTTGCTCTATCTTTGCCTCATAGGGTATCTCAATTAATCTGCGAAGGGCAGCCATTCCTCGCACCACATCCTTCTTGAGGTAAGGGTTATGTTTCATGATATGGAGGAGGGTAGAGGATAGAGGAGGCAAGGGAAAGGAAGAGGTAGGGAGTATGGACTGAGGGGATGTAAGTGCCGGATCTGGATCAGTGTGGGTTGGGAGAAGGTCCTCCACATTTGTGGCAGCATCTGAGGAAGCTACCATAGGTGGGAGATTAGGTTGGGATTGTGGGAGGATGATTGGTAGAGGTAAGGGAATGATGGGAGGTTGGATAGGGTCAGGCTAGGGGTTTGATTCAGGTTCAGTTTGAGTAGAGTTATCGGTGTAGGTAGGAGGAGTGAGGGCTGGTTGTTGGAGAGGTTGGGTTAAAAGTGTCAAGGTGGAGTGGATGGCTTGGAGGTTAGTTGGCAGGGAAGATTGGCTTTGGAGTGTGTGGTTCATGGCTTAGAGTGTAGCATCAATTGATGATTGGGTTTAGTTGTTGGCCATTATTTGGGACTGGAGGGAAAGTAAAAGGTTTAGGATTTGAGGTAAAGGGTTAGGTGTGACAAGGGCTGTGGGTTGGATTGGTGGAATTGGTTGGAAAGAGGAAGTGTGGGTATGGTCAAAAGGTGGGGTGGATGAGTGGGTAGGTTGTGGAGAGTCAGGTAAGGGAGTGTAATCATGTCCAATATTCTCCACAACGGATTTTATCAGGGACGAAAAACCCTCAGTGGTCAACTGGTCCTGGGTGTGTAGAGGTGAGATGGGAAAAGTGGAATCAAAGTCAAAGGGAATGGATGGAGGGGAAGAAGTGGCTGGGCCAGTTGATGAAGTTAGTGCAGAGCTCAATGGTGGAGTGGATAATATGGATAGGCTGGCTGGGATGGTGAGTGAAGGTAAGGTAAGGATTGGATCAATGGTAAAAGTGGTAGATAGAGGTGTGGGTGTGGTGATGGTGGAAATGAATGCTGAAGTGTTGAAAGGTATGGAGACTGGAATGGAAGGTAGGGAAACTGATATGGATGTTATGATAAAAGGGATGGTGATGATGCTGGCCCTCTCAGAGCTAACAGAGGATGCAACTGGGACAAATGGAGGCACAAATGGAGGAGTAGCAGATGTGAGCAAAGGATCACAGGAGATTGCTGCAGAGGCTTCAGGTGGAGGTATGGAGGTAGTGACAACTGTAGGGTGAGGGTCTGAGCTCACAGCAGCAAATGGGGTTGCCTGTGGAGCTTCCACCTCAGTATCTGCACTGGATTGTTTTTTCTCTTGCCAATGAGGGTCCTACTGGCAGACCAGACCCTCTTCCCAAAAACTATAGGGGTTACCTTTACCACTAGCTCATCTACTTTGAACACAAACTCCTTTGTCTTTAACAAGGCCGTGATGACCTTGCTGTAGGGTAGCCCTGGTAAGGCTTGATCCTTCCTACACTTGTCATTTACATCCACCATGGCCTCAAACACCAAATGAGTAGCATTTATGAATTGGCCCTTGGAGAAGAAGTATTGGGCGTCCACTATTGGCACTCTCCTCTCTTGTTGGTGCCCACTCACATAGACATTTTTCCTCCAAATTGAATCAAAGAAATGCATGTTAGGGTGTAAATCTCTTCTCATAATTGACTCCTCAGTCCCCACAATGCCTTGAGTGAGGTGCCTGTCCATTGCTTTGAAAGAGACATTCTCAACTGTAGCCATGCCATAGACTGATCAAAAATAGAAGGGACTCCCAATGCTATCCCAATATCTCTGTAATCCACCACCAACTCCATATGATCAATCAAAATTATGAGGCAGGGCTCAATTGAATCTGGCTTGATTTGTTTCCTGAGATTCTGATACCATAACTTAACCAGCCTTGGGTAAGATTTTTCATTCAGTGAGCTCAACATGGGTGTCAGGCCTGCCCTCACCAAATAATTCAAAGTGTCCTGGCACTCCTCAACCTTAGAGAAATAGGGGGTGTCAACAATAGTCTTTGGGATCAGACCTAATGCATCCACAAATTCATTGGGGGTGGATCTGAGCAGATGGACTACAGGCTCTAATTCAAGGTTAGGCTTAGCCTCAGGAATTTCGGGCACTAGGTTAGGTTGGGTCTTAGGGGCCCCCTCAATAATGTCTGCACTGATTTGGGCCCTCTTTGATTTCTTGGATTTCACAGTTTTCTTAGCCTAGTCCATGACAAATTTTCTCTTTGCAGGTGGGGTATCCTTAGGCTTGGTGGGTTGCCTAGTGGATTTCCTAGTAGCTTTGGTAGCAGATTTAGAAGGCACTTTGAAAAGATTAGCCAAGGTGTCCTCTTGATCAGCCATTACTCAATCAACACGATATCAATCACCACTAATTAAATAGCAATTACCACAAAGACCTCTTGAATGCTCAAATGACCCAAACAAACTAAAGATTGATTTACTAAGCTTGGAAATCACAAAGAGGAGCTGAAGAGAAGCTTACTAGTAGAAACCTAGGGTTTTAAAAATCTTAAAATGCGCAAACATCAAACCAGCTCAGACCAGGTGCAAAGTGTAGCTTTTGATGAATTGAAGCAATGGGGAAAATAGCTAGGAAGTTACTGTAATAGTCAGTGAGATAGAGAGAGAAAAAGCAAAATGGAAAAAATCGCCAGAGCAAATTTAAAATGCAAAGAGAAGCTGTCGAATGGCAAAAATGGAGTTGTCGTTAGATTTAAAGTAGTGGGAAACAGCTTTTGATAGGATTAGGGTAAGGTGTCGACAGGTTGATGCAACCTATCTAAGAGTAGAAAATCACTGATCCTCGCGAGAGGTGCATGCAATCCTGTAGAAGAGTTCAAAAGACAGAAATAATCATTCCGAGAGGTTCACAAAACCTCTCGACAAGTTCTTTAAACTCAATATGCAATCCTCTCGATAGGTTTTAGGCTCCAAATAAATCACGTCGAGGAGTTCACAGAACCTCTTGATAGGTACCCTGAATGTGTTGAGAATTCAACCAAAAGTCATCAGAACCTGTCGAAATGCTCCTGGATCCTATCGACAACCATTTTACACCTTCAAACCTGCCGAGAACTAGTTCACACTTCTCGATAGCTTCTAGATCTTGTCGAAAAGCAGACTGGGAACTCTAAGAACCTATCGACATATTCATAGAACCTATTGCCAAGTTATACTTCAATTTAAACAGGCTTGGAATCAATTCCCAGTTCATTTCTCAACAGATCTGACACTCCAACTCAGGTCACTTCACTAATTTGACTCATTACCCTACCTAAGGTACAGACAGACATGGAAAATTTATGTACAAAGCCACACAGAACTGAAACAAAGATAAAAAAGATTAGAAAAAATAAATAACCAAACACATAATTTATTATACATAGTGTACATTTATTGAAACTCAATCATGCCATGGAGGTTCATGATAGCAGATGGTCAGTACAGGCTCCACCACATTTTAAAAAACATCACCAACATTGTCACAAAGATCATTACAATACAGCAGCTTAGGCAAAGCCTCTTTCACAAGCTCATCAAAAACATCAATTGAAAAACAGTGCTCCTTATTCAAATGAGGTGGATGGGCTGCATCATACACATTCAACTTGACTTTCATATTGCCAAAAGTTACCTCCATTTCCCCTGATCTATATTATATACATGCATTTGTAGTGGCCAAAAATGGCCTGCCCAAGATCACGAGGATGGAGGTAGCATACTTGGTTCCATATCTAGCACAAGAAAATTAGCTGGGTAAAAGAATTTATCAACTCCAACTAATACATCCTCTATAATCCCCATTGGTTTCCTCTCAGACCTGTCAGCTAGTTGCAAGACCACATGTGTGGGCTTCAACTCTCCTAGGCCCATCTTCTCATAAACTGAGTATGGAAGCAAATTCACAGTAGCTCCCAAGTCTAGTAAAGCTTTTTCAATGGTGTGATCCCCAATGATGCAGGAGATAGTAGGGACTCCAGGGTCTTGAAGCTTGGTTGGGTTGCAATAGACAACACTTGGTTCGCTTTCTCTGCATAAAAGACCTTCTTGGATAAGTGTATCCTAGACTGTCTTTTGTGGGTGCACAATTATTTCAAAATTTTTGCATAGGCTGGAACTTGCTTGATGGCATCAAGTAAAGGCAAGTTGATCTTTACTTGTTTGAATGTTTTCATCATTTTCTCAACCTTGTCAAAAGGAGAAGTTGCTTTCAATGCGTTAGGAAATGGTAAATGGGGAACTGTCCTCCCATTTGCAGCCTTAGCAAGTTCATCAGATTTTTCTTTATTTTTGTTTTTAATTTTCTGTTGGGGCACATCACCCCCCTTATTTTTTAAATGCTGCTCCTGCTGCATATTTTCATTGATTGTTTCTTCATTTTCTGCACTTGACTCATCAGCCTCAATACCAACTTGGTTATCTACCAACTTCCCACTCCTCAAGGTGGTGACAGATTTGACTTCTTTATGAGAGGAAGTCTCACCAGCCTTGTATTGTCCCTTTGGATTGTTCATGGGCTGACTGGGCAGTCTCCCCTCTTCTCTCCTAGTCAAAGAATTAGATAGTTGACCAAGGTGGTCCTCTATCTTCTTGATGCTTTGACTGTGGGAGTTAACAGTTTGAGATAAAGGGCCCAAATTCTATAATGAAGCCATAACTTGCTCTTCAAATGTGAGAAACTTAGAGGGTGCTGGGGCTGGTGCATTTTGATGCACAGGCTGAACCATTGGTTGGGCAATAGGCTATTAGTATTGGGGCCTTGGAAAGTGATTATGCTGGTATGGCTAGGCATTCATATAAGGCATAGATTGTTGTGGCTGCAGCTGCTGCTGATTTTGAAAATGATCTTGCCTCCACCTTAAGTTGGGGTGATTTCTTCAATGATAACCAGCAGTAGGTTGTTGTCCATAGGACTGAGCAGCATTCACATGTTCCATCACAAAATTTGGAAATTGGGCAGCTGAGAGACATTCCTCAAGGGAGTGAGTGGGGGACTGGCATATGAAACATGCCTCTTCCACTTTAGCATCCATTGGAGACTGCATTGCTCCCATGAGCTTGTAAAAATTTTGGGTCAGGCTGTCCACTTTCCTCTCTAAATCATTATGTCCACTCACCTCATATATTTTCCCTCTGGTAGTATTTTGTCTCACCAATCTAGGGGTTTCAACATCTCTTACCCAAGTCTCCCTTTGCATGGAGTTTTCACTGATGATATCAAATAACTCTCAAGCCTCATCTGCTGTCTTGTGGAGGTATGTACCACCACAAGAAACATCAACCATATCCCTGCTTTTAGGATCAATTACTTGATAGAAATTTTGAATAAGCTACCATTCAGGAATTTGGTGATGGGGACATTGCTTTAAGAGTTATTTAAATCTCTCTCAAGCTTGGTGAAAATCTTTAGTTAGGGCTTGAGCAAACAAGATAATGCTCTTCCTCAACTGACTTGTTTTAGACATGGGGAAAAACTTGGCCAAAAACTAACTTGAAGATCATTCTAGGACTGAATACTGTTGGGTGGGAGCATTGACAACCAAGTTTTAGCTCTATCCTTTAGTGAAAAAGGAAAGAGTCTCAACCTGGTTGCTTCCTCCCCCAAACCTACAATATTGAAAGTAGTACATAGTCCCAAAAGTTTATCAATATGCTTATATGGGTCTTCTTTGCTCAGGCTATGGTATGAGGGTAACATTTGTATGATAGAAGACTTGATCTCATAGTTTCCTTGAACATCAGGGAATTGAATGCAGAAGGGGGAATTATACACCCCTAGTGCATTGAATTCTTTCAGTGTTTTAGGTTGTTCACCCATTGCAGGATTATCAGCCACAGAAGTGTGTACAGGATGCTTAGGTCTAAGAAGTCTTTCGACTTCAAGATTCACAGGAGCAATCTTTGGATTAAGAGATCTCCTTCTAAGCATACACAACACAGAAATCAAGTACAACACTGAAAAATAGAGTACAAAGATCAACAAAATAATCACAAGACAGACAACTACAAAACTACAGATCTACTCAACAACAAATCTAGGAATGTAAACAGAGTTAAGAGATGCAAACCTAAGCAATGCTTGTTCTTTCAAGTGATACAGAGCTCCTCTTAGCTCCATAGATCCATATCTAAAATAGAGTGAAACTATAATAAAAACTAAAGCAGCAATTAATCAAACACTTAACGGTCAATGAAAAGTCTAAATCTGAAAATGAGAAAACTTAGATCTACCACTTTTAAAAACAAAGATCCCCGACAGTGGCGCCAAAAACTTGTTGTGCTGCCCACCTTGTAATTATTATATGATTAAAACAACAGATTAATTGCACCAAATACAGCAAGGTTGAATTAATGTGAGCAGTCAGTCCTGCAAGAACCAGGGCTATTGCAATAAGTTTTGATAGGTAAGTAAGGGTATGCCCACTGGGAAATATGTTCTAAATGATGGTAAATTTTCAGATCTATGGTAGATCTGACACTCTATCATAAATTAAGCTAAACTTAAAGCAGGAAGGAGGAGAGGTTTCTAGGGTTTGTCTCTTTACTACAGCTATAACAATTAAATGCTATTAATCCAGACTTGATTAAACAGAGAGATGAGAAAACAAAAATAAAGTGAAACTCAAAAGATGGAGAACAGCAGTTAGGGGTTTTGGTCTTTTACAAAGGAATCAAAGGCAGTGCATAGGATAGATTTGCTAAAATCATTTGAAAATCAATACTTCTATGAGGTGAACATTAAGAATTTTTTTATAAATAGTAGTTAGTGAACCAGTAAGGAGAGAAACATGTGAAAGCATACCCCTTTGAGTTCAATGAAGAGCATACCCAGTGAGCTTTGAGACTGTAAATTTTTTTTTTTTTAGGAGTGTCTTTGGCAACTTTTTTTTGTTTTAAGGACTGACTGAGTCAAGCCCTTTTCACTAGAAGTTAGACACCCCAAGTTGAAGTTGTTTGACAGTAATCATGACACTAAGGAAAGGATCAAGGCCTTCATTTGGACAGTTTGAGCCTAAAAGATCAAACCTATGAAACTACCCTTGTGCATACACTTTTTGAGCCTTAAAGCCTCATTTTTCTTCAACAAACACCTAAGTACTTGAACCCGAACCTCTTAACCTTATTTAGCCCTATCCTCACTCTGAGAATCCAGAAGATAAAGGAGAGGATGTTGAAGATAGGTGAGTAAAGTTTAACATTTGGTGAAAGGAGAAGAGAGGAGCAAATCTGTAAATAACAGTGTAGCAGTTGTAGATGTGTGGCTACCATCATAAATATATATATATATATATATACATATATATAAATACAAAAAAAAAGGAAGAGGAAAGAGAGAGAAGTCAAAAGAAGAATTTCATTGGAAAAGTTGAAAAGAAGAGAAGAAGTTGGCCACTTTAACTCTGAAATTTTAAAAGAATATGAAGTTGTGCTGAAATGAAGAAGGTGAAGTCATGAATCATCTCCTACCTATATTGATTTCTCAATTTTGAATCCCTCTTTACCCCTTTTATTCTTTACACCCACACCAATAAGCCACATTACAACCCATGAAAAGCCCTTGTTGATCCAAAGTCAAATGAACTGTCATGTTGAGATGAGGGAATGCCTAATCTATGGTGAGAGTACTTCATGATGTCAAAAATTAGAGGCACTGCCTATGCTCATGCTTGCAAACCCATTTGGGGTATGTCTACTCTTGAGCTTTTGTGAAATGGCCTTAAATTCATTTGTGAGCGACAGCCCTGGTAAGCATTGGGTCTGATATTAAAATCATTGGGGTATTGTTTGAACCTGAATTTTGATGTGCTGGTAAGCTTAGTACTGTTTGCACATATTGTTTTCTTGGTATTAGCTGATTGGATGTGATGAGCATGCATGCATGACTGAGGTGTTAAATTATTTGCATAAGTACTTTGAAACTCCTTTAATTTTAATAGAGCAAGGGTGGAATGAACTCTATTTATTTTAAACTGATTAACCACTGTGTTGCACTTTTATTAACTATTTCATTAAGAAGTTTGTGGGTACCTTCACTGAAAACCATCAGGAGACTTCACTCCTCCACTAGGGATCACCTAGGGGTTTAAAAGGCTTGATGCATAACCTAAATGCATCCGTGCTCCCTACGAAAGTGACATTTGTATTCTTAGAGTAGCTGTTTAAATTTTGCTTTGCTTAGGGACTAGCAAAGATTCGGTTTGGGGGTATGTTATTCACTGAAAAGTACCACTTTTTACCTCTTAACCTAGCCCTTGCTAGACCTTGAAGCTGACTAATAACTCTTGTTTAGCCTATTTTGTAGACTAGTAATACCTTGTGCAGCTTAACACAAAGTTTATGACTTTGGTGACAAGAAGAGAGAGAATTGAAGCAAAAGATGACAACTGAGCCCGAGAGTGTTGAAGCACCATGGTGATACCCACCATGGTGACTATTTTGCATGTCATAATGGACCACAAAAGTTCAACAAATGAACCAAGGATAGATGAGAGTGGAGGAAGTTGTAACAGAAGCATGTGCATAGCAGTAGAGGAATAAAAGACTTATCTTGCGCAGTTGAAGTGCTACCTTGCGTTGTTCAATTCACTATCAAAGCTCTATCGTGCGGATGTGACATGCAGCACAATAGAGTGTTGTGCTGCCCACCTTACAATTTATATGATTAAAATAGCAGATTAGCTGCATAAATTACAGCAAGGTTGAATTAAGGTGAGCAGCCAGTCCTACAAGAACCAGGACTATTGCAGCAAGTTTTGATAGGTAAGTAAGGGTATGTACACAGAGAAATATATTCTAAATGATGGTAAATCTCCATATCTATGATAGATCTGGCACTCTATCCTAAATTAAGCTAAACTCAAAGCAGGAAGGAGGAGTGGTTTCTAGGGTTTGTCACTTTACTATAGCTACAAAAAGTAAATGCTATTGATCTAGACTTGATTAAATACAGAGATGAGAAAATAAAAATAAAGTGAAACTCAAAAGATGGAGAACAACAACAAGGGGTTTTGGTCTTTTACTGAAAATCAAAGGCATCAAAGGCAATGCATAGGATAGATTTGCTGCAATCCTCCATCTGGCTACAAGCTCCCCGTTTCTGGCAGATGCAAGGTATAAGAATCCAATCTCAACTAGAGAATTGAAGCAATCTTAAAGGCTATGATCTGTCCACTTTAATGGTCACAGACCATCCCAGAGATTATTCCACTCCAAGGATCTTTATTAGAACAGGAAAGCTATTACAGATGCTGCGAATGCTAGGCTATCAGCTCTCAATATTTGGCTGGCATCCACAAGAATATCTGATCCTGAGAAATCAAATATGAAAAAGTAAAATCTAGATCAGAACCACTTTTAAAATCCATAATTACATTGCAATCATAAAACTTGCAATCCTATTATGCTCAGATTTGTAATCTATGCAATATACAATCTTTTACAAGCCTCTAAAACTCTCAATTTATAGCTTTAGACCTCACCCTAATTACTGAAAAGAGTTTGGCCAACCATGATTGGCTCAAGAGAGAATAAGAGAAGGAAGAGAGAGGGAGTTTGGAGAAGATGGATTTGGAATTAGGCTCTGGTTCTCTCGAATTCAGAATGGTTATTCTGTATTTTCTTTAAGCTTTATACTCTCCTCCTTTGTCCTCAGATCCGTTTCAACCAATCAGAGCGCAAGGGAATAATTCTGTTATGCTGATGTGGCTAATTTCTCTTCTAAAAGCTCTCTCCCATTGGCTCTCAACTAAAAAATACACGTGAAGTAGTTAGGGATTCCATTCGTTCCAACTATGTGCTAAAAATATCCCCAAGGGTCGCCGAAGTGCTTTGGAACTCGTGCATAAAATTTTGGAAGTGGCAGTTGCTGAAGAAACACGCTAAGAAGTTACCAAAAACAAGTGTCGAGAGGTTCAGGGGATCCTCTCGACAGGTTCTGGATCTGCTTTATGTTCACATCGATAGGTTGTATTAGCTTTCGATAGCTTCGCAGACTTCTCGACAGGATTGAAGTAGCTAGTCGACAGGTTTGGCAGCGTCTCGATAGGACTGGGAGTAGCTCTTGATAGGTTTGGACACATCTCGACAGGTTAATGAAGATCCTGTTGACAGCTTGGGAGAACATCTCGAGAGGTTGATTTGAACTTGTCGATAGGATTGAAGGCTTATTTCTTCGTTCTACCCAGTTCCACACTTATCCTCTCGACAGGTTCAAGACAATCTTGTCGATGGGTTATACAATCTTTAGTGAAGTGCTTGACAGGTTGACTCTATTGTTGTTGCTTCTAAGTGTGCTTGATTTATGTGTGTTTTGCAAACAGGTTTGCAACTGCTAAATTATAATGAATTTAAAATATTAAAAAGAGTAAAGAAATATCAGCACAGATAAAAGTGAATTAGCCTGCAAGATCAGGGCCAATTGTAGCAAGTTTTAAATGTAAGTGAGTAAAAGATCGTCCACAGAGAATTTGTCTAAAATGCAAGATAAACCTCCAGATCTGAGTTACCAGATCTGGCCTCTTATCCTATCTAGAAAGCACATAAGATGGGAGGTTGAATTTGTCACATTAACTAAATGATAAAAGTAAAAGTTAAACTAAATGATCCAGATCTGAGTTGGGGGAACGTTTGAGGTAAACTTGTAAAAAAAAATGGAGAAGTAATATCTAACTTTGATTTGGTCCTTCAAACACAATGAGAATGATTGCCGATCAACAGAGATTCAATCTTCATCTGGCTACAAGCACAGATGTAAGAGAAATAAATCTAACTCAAGGATTAGACTTAGGCTTATGGCTATGGTCTGTCCACTTTAATGGCCACAGACCATCCAATAGTCTTTAATCCAAAGCCTTAGTTTAGAATAAGAAGCATCACTACAAATGCCGTGAGAGATTAGGTTACCAACACTAATTCTCACAGGATTAATGAATCAAGGGAAATTGCATGAAAAATAGTAAATCTAAAGTAGTCTAATGCAATAAGGAGATCAGAGGGAACCCTTAACATGAGTCCAATTGAGAATGTACAGTTTACAGCAACCTATTCAAATCCACCATTACAATTACAGAGCACAACTTAAACAGCTCTCAGATTTGTAGTCTTGAATACAACTCTCTTTTGAATTACAGAAATATCTCACAGATCTCAATTGCAAGTAAAAGTGAAGCTATTACAGGGATTTCAGACAAACTATCTAGTTTGGAAATGGGGGAATAGGAATGAAACTCAAAATTTGGATGCCCAAATTAGGCAAATGGTTCATCTATTTATAGTTTTCCCTAAGTCCAGCTCAGATGTGTATCAACCAATCAGAAGTGCTCAGATCTGTATTGACCAATGGTAGTCGAGCACGAGGATCCAGATCTGTTCTGGCCAATCAGAATTCCTTGATCTGGTTCAGCCAATCAGGTGAAAAAGGCATCGATTCTGTTATGTATTTTGAAAGTTTGTTAGAATTTCTAGAAGTTCCCGCCAAGTTATTTCATCTCTGGGTGCTCACGTGGGGTGGAATATGCCTTCGCTTCATGGTTAGAATCTTTTGGAATGTCCTTAGGTTTTTGGATGCATTGGGCCACGTGAAATAGATTACTGAATTGCCCTTGCAAAAGCTGGAAACCTCCAGAATACCTTTTCGCAAAGCTTAGGGGGCTTTTCGCAAGGTGTTGTAATTCCTGAAGCTCTTTTCGCAATGTTCTGGTTCTGTTCGAATTGAGTTTTCTTCTTTTCGAAAAGGTAAATCCTCTCTTCGAAGAGTTCAGATGCTCTTCTAAGCTGAGTTTTGTTCTTTTCGAGTTTCGTGTTCTTTGCAAGCGATTCAGTTCTTTGCGAAAAGTACTCTGAGTACATTTTCGCTCAATTGCTCCATACTTCTTTTCTGGGTTGAGACCAGGTCTTTGCCTCTTCAATTCAGACCTTTCAACAGCTAGTGAGGTTGTTTCTTCTCTTTCTTCCTTTGGATTGACATGGATTGCCATCTTTTTGGCACTTTTAAGCTGCTTTTATGGTTAAGCCTGTCTTTATTGTTAGCTACAACACAAGCACTTAAAACACTTATTTAGTTCTCTCAAAGGTCTATCAAGACTCAAGTTAAGGGGTGAAAAATGGTATTTTTCAGTTCTCAACATCTATCCTCGTGAGAAGGAACGTAGCTTCAGGTAAGTTATCGATAGGTTATCTTGCACTGCTCGACAGGTTCAGTTGAACCTCGTGATAAGTATCTGAAATCTCTCGACTTCATATGTACCTTGAAGTATCCTCTCGACAAGATCCACATCTGTACTTTCAACCTCTCGGTAGGCACTGAAACCTCTCAAGATCTGCATCTTTTCAACTTAGTACCTCTCGACAGCTTCTTATACACATGTTCATCCTCTCGACTACTTCACTCCTTGCTCTCAGAACCTCTCGACAGCTCTGCTTTGTGCTTCCACAGCTGGCACACATCTTGGGTGTGCTGTTCTTCTTTTGTTCAACACTCAGCAACCCCTTAGTAGGTTCAATCCTCATTTCTTGTAGCTAGACTTGGTCTTAGGCCTTTCCAATTGGGTAGCACATTACTTCTTAGGCTCTTTTAAATGAATATCTGCACTAAGTTGCAATTTATTGCTTATTTACAAAACACACTTAAAACACCTTATTAATCAGCTCAAGGGTCCACCAAAGGTCAGGTTAGGAGGTGAAAAATGGTATTTTTCACTGCTTAACATAGTGCTCGTGAAAAAGTCATGCAACTCAGTAAAGGGATTATTACAAAGAAGCCTCTCGCGTAACAGTCACGCACTTCAACTACAATCAACATGTAAAGAAACTCACAAAGTAGTTACGCACTAAGGCTTCAGAAATACAGCTTGAGAAGCTCTCACGAGGATCAAGCAATAGCAACCATGCGCTACCTCGCAAGACTAATTTGCGCGAACAATAACAACGACCTTGCAAAGTTCTCGCGCAGCTCTGGAGGAGAGAGACGCCTAGAAGCTTCTCTTGCGCAGATCTCGCACTCCTAAAAGTCTAACCCTGTATTGAGCGAGATGTGAAGGCATCTGCGTGAGTATCTCGCGATAGGAAATTTTGAAGGTCTACTGTGTGAGCAAGCCAAGCACTGCAAGTCCTTTTGCGCGAGTGCATTCAAAGCCAGAGTAGCTGCGCGATCATTCGAAGTCCACCTGCCTGAGTGAACCAACCTTCCAAGCTAATTCCTACCTCACGAGGACTCTGCAAGCTACACAAAGGAAATAAAAAGCATAAAATAACTACACGATAGAAGTAATATCCAGAAGCCAGCCTCGCGAAGCTCGGGCTCTGCACTTTTCAATCTTAACTCAAGGACCTTTTAGGAATTTACCTAGCTCTAGGGCACACATCCTGAGGCATTGATCTTGAGGCACACATCCCAAGAAATCCAAGGGTTGTAATAGTGCAACATCCGTTAGAAAAATTGAGCCAAGGCATTAGGATTGAGTATATAAGTTGTGTTTGTAACTTAGAATTTATCAATCACTCTCTCCTTCAACCTCTGTCGGCTGAGAGCTCAAGCAAATTAGGGTTAGGGTCTGGGTTTGATCACTTGTTTTTCCATTTTTTCTTCTCTCTTAGCTCAACACTTGCTCGCTAAATCTTTGGTAAGAAATTAGGTGTAGTTTCATTTAGTTTTGTAATAGGTCATTTAAACATTGGGATTTTCTGAAGAGCTGTTACGCACAAGACTGCTGCCTTGAGAAATTTCATTGTAGGTAATTTAGATCAATGGAATTTATGCTTTAAATGTTCATTTATTCTGTTATTTTCCTATTTGCCCATAGTTCTATTCAGGCTATAGCATGCATTTAGGATTTGAGCTTATCGAAAAGCCCATGGAAGCTTGAGCTTGTAGCCCTGGGACCATGGTGGCAGCAATAGTTTACATGTTCCATCTCATCATCTGTGGGTAAGGCAGCCTCTGTGGATAGTCTGTGACCATTTGAGTGGACAGACTATAGCCCTAGGGCAGGTCTTGGTCACAGTTCTGAGAAGGATTCTTCTCCTTTGCACTTGAGCTTGTAGCCTAGTGAGAGGTTGTGTAGGAACAGGCTCCCCTCTGTTTTACTAGACCACTATTAGATGTTAGATTGGTTTCTCTGTAGTGATTGCATACTTGTGGGCTAAGTCATTGCAGGCCTTTTGTAGCAATGACCAGCTGATTCTATATCCTCATTCAGCCTGAGAAACTTTATGGTTCCCACCAAGTTTTCAAGGTCTGTTTACTCCTATGAATGTCTGCTAGATCTATAACAGATCTGGGGTGCTTATACCTGGCAAACATAGTGTCTACCATGGTATTCATGGCCTGATTTAATTCTTAGGTTGGAGGAAATCTATTGGATAGTCTGTGACCATTTAAGTGGACAGATTATAGCCTTAAGATCAGTCCACTCCTTTGGATTAGGTTAGCTTTTCTGATTTAATTAATAGGATTTGACAAACTCGATTGGATAGTCTGTGACCATTTAAGTGGACAGATTATAGCCTTAAGAGCAGTCTAAATGGCATGGGTTAAGTTAGATTCTTCTTCCTTCCTGAGGTTTTTGAAAGCACTTCAGTAAGGATTTGCTGTAGAGATAGCCTTAAATCTGAGTTACATAACTAAATTAACCTTAGCCTAAACTGCCTACTTCCCATGCTTTTATCTTTATTTTAAAACACCATCACCACCTTCTTCATAACACTTTCTTAGGATAGGACTGCACTTTATTTCTTTTCTTTTAGTAGGTAATTTAGTGTAGGTGTGACACCCAACTTCCTTTCTTTAGGATTGTCAGATCTGTAGCTAGAAATGGAGGCCTACTAATATAGCCCATTTTGGGTTCTAGATTAATTACTTGGTGGGACAAACTCTTACTTATAAAAACTTGCTACAATAGCCCTGTATCTTGTAGGCTGTGTGTACTTTATGTTACTAATTTCATAGTCATTTTACTCCACCTTTGAATTATGATTTTACCATCTCATCACTTACATAAACATCAGCATTTACACACCTAGAGGAGGACCAACAAAACTAAAATAAGTAAGCTATTCATAAGTAATAGCAAAACAAGAGGGAAACCAAAATTGTAAAATGCAAAATTTAAAATACACCAACAATTCCATTGTGTGAAAGATGGGGAGGAAAATTGATCTCTATCATTTGATATAAAGACGGTCAACGCATGCTGGCTAGAGGATGTGGGGTGAGAAAGCATATAACGGTACCTCGTTGGTTGGACACTAAAATTTTATGAGATTGACAATGGGTCACATACATCAACAGATGACATCATCACCAATGAGTGGTGCCACTTGGGAGATTGATTTTCCTATCCACTTCCTCAAAGTGGTTAATCACTATGTGAACTTTATTTTCGTATCTGTTGAGCATTGATTTCTACCACATTTTACTCTTTAAACCTGGCTTTTGCTGAGCCTCAGAGTATCTAATAATTGCATGTTAGTATTGTTTTGCAGTAAGGAGGTAATTACAGCTTTAGCGTAGTTTTCCAGTAAAAAGTGCCAATAAGGAGAGTTTTGGAATCAATTAATAGCTGAGAATGAGAGATGAATGAAATGGCTTCAGCTCTGTGCACATTGGAGGTACTTTGAGGGTCACCTTCAACAGCTACATGTCAGATGGCTGCAATGCATTCCGTAAGGGCTGCAATGAAGACTCTTGAGCAGCTATAATGAATGCGCACATGAACTCCATCATCAAATGCAGCTCCAAACCAGCACCATTCAACTATACTTCGATTCAACAGCTGCACTTGGTGTGCACAATAAAGCTACCTCTCAGTTCAGTGCTGAACCCAGTGTTGCACCTATAGAATGCAACCCTAACTTCGCCAAATGACAGCAGCAGCACCCATGTAAACCTGCACTTAATCTCATCAAATGGACAACTGCACCTATCGGGCACTTCATTACATTGCACAACCAACTCTTTTTTGGATGCACACTCAACATCTTCAACCTATGCTTGAGCACTCCAATACTCCAAATCTGTCGAGTTGCACCATCAAAGCTGCCAACAATATGTCGATGTGCAGTGAAGATCCCCTGCCAAACTGTTGAGTTGCACCAACAACCTCTTAAATGCAAATTCTCCAGCTTCAGCAACATGTCTTCTTCAGCTCCAAAGGCATCCGATGCAGTACCTATCGAGGAGAAGAAGCTCCAAAGCCTAACCTCTCGACTTGAACTGCCTTGTAGCCTTGAACCTATCTACTTGTGGAGCAGTTGAAGCAACATCCTGTCAACTGGTTTAACTCTCAAATATTGAACCTCTCGAAATGACCATGAGCTGGAGCTATAACTCGTTGACCATTTGAAGGGGTGCCCAACCTATCAAAGTGTGCTATTTTTAATCCTCTCGAAATGCACTTACATTCCCAAGCCTACCTTTAGCAAACTCCATGAAGGGAAGTTCCAATCCATTGACAGCTTTGCAGCACCCTCCAGCCAACATCTCGAGCAGATTAAATGCCCACTTTCAGAATCCGTTGACTACTTAAAGCTCTAAACATGTCGACTATTTAAAGCTCTAAACCAGTCGACCATTTTAAGCCTTGAACCTCTTGACCAGTAGCTTGCAAACTCCCCTACAACCTATCGACATTTATTCAAGCATCAGCCAACCTCCCATTGAACCTCTCGAGATGCACCTCCCATCCTCACGACACCCTACTTGAAGCTGCAATCTTCAAACCCCATGCAGCCATCCTTTGAACTGCAACTCCAATCCTGTTGAAACAGCCACCGTCCTATTGACCTTTAGCCTATCGAGAACTTCGGCTTGCAATCTTCAATCCCATCTAGCAGTTCATTGTATGGTTCAGCAAACCTCTCGAGAATACTCAGCACCTATCAAGACGTAGCCCTCCATTCTCTAACCTGTCGAGCACTTCAGCTACCAGCTTCAGTAAGCTCTCAAAATTACAGCTCATCCTCTCGAATTACACCAGCACCACTTCAGCCATCCACTTGAGTAAATGAACCTACCTTCAAACCTATTGAGTTCACACACCTACCCTCAGCCTACCTCTCGAAGTCTTCGTCTTCTCGAGTCATCTTCTCCACCTCACGAGAGGATTGCTAAAGCTGCAGAAATTAAACCTCATCAGCTTGTACTTCTTCAAGCTGATCTAACTTGGGCTCCATCAAATCCAAAGTGTGCGGGCTGTTTTGGCAATAACTGCACCAGAGGTTACATTGGGTTCCATCAGGAAATGTCAATGGATAGCAAGGGTAATTTTAGAAACTCCAAAGCATAAGAGAGATTTGCACATGGGCAATAACTGATTTTCAAATACTTGGAGGAAATGCAAAGTACTTCAGTTGCATAAACATAACTGGATCTCCCTCTCTTCTCTCTGATTGGTTGAAATGCTAAAGCAGGGATTAACATAAACTGAATTGAAGAATCTCTCCTTTGATTGGCTGCAATCTAAAACACTTGGATCACTTCATTTGTATAAATATGACTCCTTACTGCTGTAATTTCTCAGCAAGGAATCCATAGAATAACTTTGGTTCTCCTTAGCTCATCTAGGTTAGTTTAGATTTTATTTTTCCTTTTTCGCTTCCCCCTTCTCTCTCTAATCTAGCCTGTTGGATTAGATCTAGACAAGCAGTCCAGATCTAGTTTGTAATTGTAGATTGAGAGTTTCAAAGACTTTGTAAATGGATTGGATGTTGCACAGATTATGGATCTAAGCATAATAGGCTGTAAGTTGTATAATTACAGTAATTGTGGTTTTTAAAGGTGATTCTGATCTAAATTTTACTTTTTCATATTTGATTTCCCTAGATTAGATATTCCTGTGGATGTTTGAGCTTGTAGCGTGGCACTCACAGCATCTGCAATAGCTTACCTATTCCAATCTAGATCCTTGAATTAGAGCAATCTCTGAGATGATCTGTGACCATTCGAGTGGATAGATCATAGTCTTAGGATTGCTCTAATTCTTTGGTTTAGATTAGATTCTTATACCTTGCATCGGAGCTTGTAGCCAGATGAAGGATTGTAGCAAATCTTTCCTATACTTTACCTTTGAATCAATTGATTTTTAGCAAGAACCAATCCCTAGCTGCCTATTTCTCTCCATTTTTCTACTTTATTTTACCATCCATCTTTTAAACTTAGTTTTATATTTTAGTTTTGTAAAATTAGATCTAGTGACACCCGAAAAACTCTCGTTCTTTCTTAGTTTAGGCTAGAATTGCGATATCTGTAGCCAGATTTGGTGGTCTACTATACACCTCTTAGGTTTTAGATCACTACTCCCTCTGGGACAAACTCTTATTAAAACTTGCTACAAATGGACCCTGTATCTTGCAGGTCTAGGATAATTTTAGTGTGCTATTTTCACCTTCTTTTTACTTTGATTTTATTTTCTTTTACAATAAATCAACACCTGAAAAATCCACAAGTTTTTGGCGCCACTACCGAGGAGTTTTGATCTAGTTAGTAGATCTGAGTTTTTCATTTTATAGATATGATTTTTTTTAAGTTTTATTGCTATTTTTGTTTTAAATTTGTATAATGCATTCAAAGTGTTTGAATATATGTTTGCTACAGTTTTCTAACATCTGTTTTAACTGCAGTAATTCTTAATTTTTTAAGTTTCTATTTTGTGCCTTCTAGCTATTTGAATAAATGTTGAGGAGCAAATGGATTGCAGCTAGAGCAGATCTGCCAGAGTTTGCATCCCCTTCTCATTTGCATTCATTTTCAATTTTTAAATTCTTTAAAACCAGCAGTTTTGCTGTGTTTAGTGTTTGTCTTGGTTTTAATTCCTGCTGTCATTTAGGCATGCTGATTTTTCTCAAATAATAAAAACACATAAAAAAAAATTTAAAGACAATGAAAATACAAAAAATTCTTTTTCCTCATTTATACTCTTTAGCAGTAGTAAATAAGAACTCTTGTTGAGCCCAGGCTGATCAAAAATAAATAAAAAGTAAAAAATATAAATACACAAATTTTCCAAATGGGCTGTTTTTCCTTTAACTTTATTCATTTTCCCCCATCTGGAACTGCTGAGATCATGGCCCTTCAATTTTGGAAAATCATGATAGTTAATAAGCAGAGGATCCTATTTTGTTTTGAAGATTTAATGGAACCTCTGACTTTATTCACTTTCAAGATTCTTCACTCTTAAATAGGTCTCAGCTGTGTATGAATCATGTTTTTAATGTGGGCCTCCATGCTTCATTCCTTTGAAATTCTTTTTGATTCATACACATCATCAACATAGGGCTCAGTCTTATGAATTTTGCTTTTCACTGTGTGTTATTCCTGCTGATCATTTTGCAAATTCACATAGATTCATAAGTGGCAAACTAGTTTATCTTTTTGGAACACAAACTCATGCACAGGGGGCTTTACTTTATCATATCTGATTCTTAGGATTTTCTGTTTTAGGACTTTTAGTTTAAATACTGCTTTTAGTTTATAGATTTTTCTTTCTTAGGTTAATATGTGTCCTAGTTTTATTGTTTTTCTTCATATTTGCAATTTTGTATTCAGTTTTTATCTTTGTTTTACCATTTTTCTGTTTTTGCAGTATTTTTCCTGCATTTGTATATCATTTTTTTTTTCAATTTTGCTGTTCATATATTCAGTTTTGCATTTTTCTTTTGCTGCATATGATTTTTCATGCTTATTTTTGTTTTCTTACTTTACCCTGCTGCCCCTGGTTACTCAGTATGTAAATATTGAGGACAACGTTCATCATAGGTTTGGGGGTATGGCAAGTGTGCCAATTGAGTAGTTAATGTTAATGCAACAATGTTGGATAAATTTTTTGAAAATAAAGTGATTTCCCACCCGATTTTTTGAAAAAAGAGGAAATTAAAAACTTCTAAAAACTAAAATGTGTTATAGTTCTAACATTTCTCATGAATCAAATGTCAAGAATTTTCAAAAATTGATGCTTAGTGAACCTGAAAAGAGAGAAAATTGTGAGGATACAACCCAGAAATTTGATGGAAGACCATACCTAGTGAGATTTGGGCTTGAATTTTTTTTTTTTCTTTGAGGAGTGTTTTGGCAATTTTTTCTGCTCTAAGGACTGATTAAATCTAGGCTTGCTCACTAGAAGTTAGACAAATATAAGTTGAAATAGTTTGACAGCATTCATGACATTGAGGACATGAGGTAGGGCCATCCTTTGGACAGTTTGAACCTAAAATTTCCCACCTATGAGCTGCCCTTGATACACACCATTTGAGCCTTGAAAATCTAAGGTTTCCTTTGATAGAAACCAGAAAATTTGAACCCAAAACTCAGTGATCTGATACAGCCTGACCCTCACTCTGAGATTTTAGAAAGTAAAGGTAAAGGAATTGAAGAAGGTATAGCTGGTTTGAGACTTGGTTGAAATAAGAAAGCACATTTGGTGGCATTGTGGCATTACAGCCCATAAAAAGAAAAATGGAGAAAAATATAAAAGAAAAGCATAAAAAAAGAACAGAAAAAATAGAAAAGCAAAACAAAAGAATGAGAAAGAGAAGTCATTTCATTGAAAGATTGAAAAGAGGATTAGAAACTGGTCACTTCAAATATGAAAATTCAAGAAATAGATGGAATTGTCCTGAAATGAAGAAGGTGAAGTCATGAATCACCTCCTTACCTTACTGATTTCTCAAATTTGAATCCTTTTATTCCCTATTATTCTTTACAAACTTCACCCATAAGCTACATTACAACCTAAAAAAAAGACCCTACTGATCTGAAATAGATTGAGCTGTCATGTGGAGATAAGGATTTGTGTAGTCTATGGTGAAAAGAGCTAGAAGATTTCAGAAATTAGAGCAATGTCTATGTTCATGCTTACAGTCCTATTTGAGCGCTGTAACTGCTCTTGAGCTATAGGAAATGATGCACCCTTCTATTTTTGTTGTGAGTGACAGCCCTGGTAAGACTTGGGTCTGAAATCTAATTTGTTTGGGGCAATATCAAAATAGATTTCTCGAATGAAAGGTGAACTCTGCATTACTTTTCATGCACAATGCCTTGACATAAGCTAATTGAGAGTAAATGAGTTACAGCAGAATTTCAGGTTTAAATTGTTGTTTTTCAGCTGAGAATCCTCTAAAATTGAATGAACAAGGTGTGGAATGAATTTTATTTTACTAGGACTCTACTTTTAGCATGTTGCATTAATATTAACTGATTGTATTGGAGAAGTATGTGTGTACCTTCATTGAAAACCCTAAGGAGACTTCACTCCTCCACTAGGGATCACCTAGGGGTTTAAAGGGCTTGGTGCATGTGCCAAATGCACCCGTGTTCCCCACGAAAGTGGCATTGATTTTTGTAGGATAGTTGTTTTAGATTTCACTTTGCTCGAGGACTAGCAAAGGTTAGGTTTGGGGGTGTGTTGAGCACTGATTTTTACCACATTTTACCCTTTAAACCTGGCTTTTGTTGAGCCTCAGAGTATCTAATAATTGCATGTTAGTATTGTTTTGCAGTAAGGAGGTAATTGTAGCTTTAGTGCAGTTTTCCAGTAAAAAGTGCCAATAAGGAGAGTTTTGGAATCAATTAACAGCTGAGAATGAGAGATGAATGGAATGGCTTCAGCTCTATGCACATTGGAGGTACTTTGAGGGTCACCTTCAGCAGCTACATGTCAGATGGCTGCAATGCATTCTCAAAGGGCTGCAATGAACACTCTTGAGCAGCTATAGTGAATGCACACATGAACTATACTTCGATTCAGCAATTGCACTTGGTGTGCACAATAAAGCTACCACTCAGTTCAGTGCTGAACCCAGTCTTGCACCTATAGAATGCAGCCTTAACTTCGCCAAATGACAACAGCTACACCCATGCAAGCTTGCACTTAATCTCATCAAATGGACAGCTGCACCTATTGGGCACTTCATTAAATTGCACATCCAACTCTTTTTTGGATGCACACTCAACATCTTCAACCTTTGCTCGAGCACTCTAATACTCCAAATCTGTCGAGTTGCACCATCAAAGCTGCCAACAATATGTCGATGTGCAGTGAATATCCCCAGCCAAACTGTCGAGTTGCACCAGCAACCTCTCGAATGCAAATTCTCCAGCTTCAGCAACATGTCTTCTTCAGCTCCAAAGCCATCCAATGCAGTACCTATCGAGGAGAAGAAGCTCCGAAGCTCAACCTCTTGACTTGAAGTGACTTGCAGCCTTGAACCTATCGACTTGTGGAGCAGCTAAAGCAGCATCCTGTCGACTGGTTTAACTATCAAATATTGAACCTCTCAAAATGACCATGAACTGGAGCTATAACCCGTTGACCATTTGAAGGGGTGCCCAACTTGTCGAAGTGTGCTATTTTTAATCCTCTCGAAATGCAC
The DNA here is from genome assembly GCA_021018995.1 of Chloranthus sessilifolius. NCBI lineage: Eukaryota > Viridiplantae > Streptophyta > Magnoliopsida > Chloranthales > Chloranthaceae > Chloranthus > Chloranthus sessilifolius. The sequence goes on along the minus strand of CM037593.1, from coordinate 53,679,557 downwards.
TTACATTCTAAAGCCTACCTTTAGCCAACTCCACGAAGGGAAGTTCAAACCTGTCGACAGCTTTGCAGCACCCTCCAGCTAACATCTTGACCAGATTAAATGCCCACTTTCAGAACCCGTCGACTACTTAAAGCTCTAAACCTGCCGACTATTTAAAGCTATAAACCTGTCAACCATCTTAAGCCTTGAACCTCTCGACCAGCAGCTTGCAAACTCCCCAGCAACTTGTCGACATTTATTCAAGCTTCAGCCAACCTCCCATTGAACCTCTCAAGCTGCACCTCCCATCCTCACGACACCTTACCTGAAGCTGCAGTCTACACACCCCATGCAGCCATCCTCTCGACTGCAACCCGAATCCTGTCAAAACAACCACCAATCTATCGACATTTAATTGCCTCAGCTTGCATCCTATTGAGAACTTCGACTTGCAATCTTCAATCCATTCGAGCACTTCATTGTATGGTTCAGCAAACCTCTCGAGAATACTCGGTGCCTATCGAGATGCAGCCCTCCATTCTCTAACCTGTCGAGCACTTCAGCTACTAGCTTCAGCAAGCTCTCGAAATTACAGCTCATCCTCTTGAATTGCACCAGCACCACTTCAGCCATCCACTTGAATAAATGAACCTACCTTCAAACCTCTTGAGTTCACACACCTACCCTCAGCCTACCTCTCGAAGTCTTCATCTTCTCGAGTCATCTTCTCCACCTCATAAGAGGACTGCTAAAGCTATAGAAATTAAACCTCATCAGCTTGTATTTCTTCAATCTGATCTAACTTGGGCTCCATCAAAACCAAAGTGAGCGGGCTGTTTTGGCAATAGCTGTAGCAGAGGTTACATTGGGTTCCATCAGGAAATGTCAATGGATAGAAGGGGTAATTTTGGAAGCTCCAAAGCAAAAGAGAGATCTGCACATGGGCAATAACTGACTTTCAAATATTTGGCGGGAATGCAAACTACTTCAGCTGCATAAACAGAACTGGATCTCCCTCTCTTCTCTCTAATTGGTTGAAATGCTAAAATAGGGATTAACATTAACTGAATTGAAGAATCTCTCCTCTGATTGGCTGCAATCCAAAGCACTTGGATCATTGCATTTGTATAAATAAGAGTCCTTGCTGCTGTAATTTCTCAGCAAGGAATCCATAGAATAACTTTTGTTCTCCTTAGCTCATTTAGGTTAGTTTAGATTTTATTTTTCCTTTTTCACTTTCCCCTTCTCTCTCTAATCCAGCCTAGTGGATTAGATCTAGATAAGTAGTCCATATCTGGTTTGTAATTTTAAATTGAGAGTTTCAAAGGCTTTGTAAATGGATTGGATGTTTCACAGATTGCATATCTGAGCATAATAGGCTGTAAGTTGTATAATTACAGTAATTATGGTTTTTAAAGGTGATTTTGATCTAAATTTTACTTTTTCATATCTGATTTCCCTGGATTAGATCCTCCTGTGGATGTTTGAGCTTGTAGCTGACACCCACAGCATTTGCAATAGCTTACCTATTCCAATTAAGATCCTTGAATTAGAGCAATCTCTGAGATGATCTGTGACCATTCGAGTGGACAGATCATAGCCTTAGCATTGGTCCAATTCTTTAGCTTAGATTAGATTCTTATACCTTGCATCTGAGCTTGCAGGTAGATGACGGATTGTAGCAAATCTTTCCTATGCTTTACCTTTGAACCAATTGATTTTCAGTAAGAATCAATCCCTTGCAGCCTATTTCTCACCATTTTTCTACTTTATTTTACCCTCTATCTTCCTCCAACTTTTAAACTTAGTTTTATATTTTAGTTTTATAAAATTAGATCTAGTGAGGCCTAAAAAACTCTCTTTCTTTTTTAGTTTAGGCTAGAATTGCTAGATCTATAGCCAGATCTGGAGGTCTACTATACACCTCTTAGGTTTTAGATCACTACTCCCTGTTGGACAAACTCTTACTTATTAAAACTTGCTACAAATGGATCTTGTATTTTGCAGGTCTAGGATATTTTAGATGTGTTGAATCCATCCCCTATTTTTACTTTAATCTTAATTTTGTTTTTACCACCAACAAATAAATCAGCACTAAAATATCCCCAACAGTATCCACTTGGTATGCCTATATATATATATATATATATATATATATATATATGGAAAAAGGGAAAATGCGTTCGGGCGTTGAAATATTCCTACGTCAATTGATATGGGTGCGACATGTAGCGTCCTTTTTGTGAAGTGATGGGTGGCATTGGAACCACTTTACTAACTAGTTATACTTTTAAAATATTTTAATACCCTTCCAGCCGTCATTCTTGACTTTTTTGAAGTCTCTTTCTTTTCTTCATTTTCCTAAGAAAGTGTCTGACATACTTTTTTAGGTATATTTTAATAATAAAAAAATTTGGCTTTCCAGTAGCGAGGCGCTGGCATTTCGGCAGTGAAGTGCTGACACCCTAGCATCGAGGTGCCGACGCTTCGCCAAAAAAAAAATGGAGCTTCGGCGCCATGTTTTAGGGGCACTGTTGCTTCGAGAAATTTTTATTTTATTTTTTATTTTTTTATCGAAGCGCCGACGCCTCCATATAGAAGCGTCAACGCTTCGTTTTAGAGGCGCCGATGCTTTGATATTTTTATTTTTTTATTTTTTCGAAGCGTCGGTGCCTCCATATCGAAGCAGCAACGCTTCATTTTAGGGGCATCGGCGCTTCGATATAAAAATAAAAAAATAAAAAATAAAATTTTCTTTTATCAAAGCGTCGGCGCCTCCATATTGAAGCACCAACGCCCCTAAAATGAAGCGTCGAGGCTTCCTAAAATGAGGCGTTAGCACTTCCAAAAATGAGGTGCCGACGCTTACTAAAATGAGGCACCGATGGTCCTAAATGAAGCGTCGGCTGTGACAGCCCAGATTTCGGTACCCCAAAACTCGCATCATCGGCACGACCCTCGAGGCCGTACCCCATATGCCTGCACGGAACATTGGTATATCCAAACAACTATAAAGCAAATCAAGTACGTAAGAACTAATACTTAACTAAATCTCCAGTTCTATAAGGTAAAGTCAAAACATGAAGCTTAAAAGACAGTTCTGATCTCATGCCACTATATGAGCAAAAGAACCAATCCGAACCATTGGTGATGAAACAACCGTCACCCCAGATGGTTCGCTAAACGAATGTCTCACTAAAATTACGTTGTCTTACACAAAAGGCTGGACATACCAAGTTGTACACTTTCTCTCACCAAAATCTATCAAAGTACGTAGAGGGTCCTCTAGAAGAAATCCTCAGGAGGGGGCTCTGACTCCTCCCCAGGCATGTAATCAGAATCCTCTGGATCAACATCTCCCGAAGCAACAACATCAACAACTAATACTGGACCTGTGACGTATAGTCGAAGGAGTGAGCTACATCATAGCTCAGTATGGAAATAACTTAATGAACATATGAGTCTATCTTACTCACATATATTCTATGACATTATAAAACATGATTTATCAATGAAAGATAGCTGGAAAATAATTTAAGTTACTGAAAGCATAAACTGAATGCATCATATTCTGCCGAGTCAGTCACGGGTATACCGCCGAGTCAGTGGGGTATTCTACGAACCTTAAATCAATTATGCAAAATATATATAGTTTATCACCATGTAATTGTGCTAATTATAATATTCAAAGTTTGTTCAAGGCTTATTTGGACAATTTCTCATTTGATTATACATCCCTGGGATGTCACATACTCATATGCATCACCTAGATGCTCACATCTCATACACATCCCTGGGATGTCATGTTCTTATATGCTTACTAGTTTCTTACTCAGTGTACACACACACACAACTTAAATTCATATTCTTAAGCTCAATTTTGATTAACAAGCGAATGACTATGCTCTTAACTCATGCATATATATATATCACATCACTACATACATGATTTTATAATCAAGGGTACATGCCCAGAGTATTCCCTACCTCACGTGCTTCTACCCCAAGCATCAAGGTCCAAAGCAGCTCTCCATGCTCAAATCAAAGTGCTCAACCTAAAACATATCATGTCATACACAAAGCATCAAGAATGATGCATAAAAGAAAGGTACAAGGCCCTCCCAGAACTCCGCGGTCAAAAATAGAACCCAAACTAAAACTGTCAAAATCGATTAATCGAATTCCCAAATTCGATTAATAGATCCCAAATCGATTAATTGAAAATCCAAAATCGATTAATCAATCAAAAAATTGATTAATCGGTTTTCCAAAACTTAGACTTTTCCAGCCACTGGAAGTACCCAGTCGAGTAATTGATTCCAAATCGATTAATTGAAAACCAAAAATCGATTAATCAAACTAATTTTGATTAATCGGTTTTGTGCTTTAGTCTTTAGATATGGTTTCTAAAAAATATCGATTAATCGATTCTCAAATCGATTAATCAATTTTGTCAGAAAACAGCCCTCTTCGGGCTGTTCATTAAGCTTTCCTTTTCTCTCAAAAATTTCTCCTCTCCCCTCTTTTAATCCTACATTTACACATAAATTTAAAGCTTAATTTTTCACACACATCCTATATTAGTAAAGCCTTACCTTGAATTGGATCATACGCTTTATTGAAAGGCCTGGATCAAAAGCTAGGGTTCTTAGCTTTGACTCCAATGAATTCACACACTATTCTAAACCCAAATTTTTGGGGATGTTACATTCTCCCCACCTTGGGAATTTTCGTCCTCGAAAATGTACCCAAGGGCTTCCCTTTCATGGTAGACCCACACACATTTATTCATGGCGATGTACATAACTGCAATCACTACACATCCTACAGAAAATGCAAACCATTCATATATTTCCAAGCATCCACAACACATCCTGCACAAAAACGTGATTCGTGTGCATAATTCTAATCAATGACCATATAGTCTGCATAAAAATCTCATCCCTCATAAAAGAAACACAAATCATTCTAACTGTAGAGAATATGATAAATAAGCTAATTGTACAGTTACAACCCATTTAATCACAAGAAAGAAATGGCAGTCATGCCATATAGTTCAGTTCATTAGATTTTCAAAACAATGACAACCCAAAAATAATTACAACCCAAAAAGAATTACATCATAAGCTGGCAATCATGCAGTCCCGTCCCCTGGATGATCCTCCTCATCATGCTCATGGGTACCCAAACCCGATGCGCTAGGAGTCCATGTTCGCGCCGCTGCTATGAGCTGATGGTAATCGCTGGGATACATATATTGCATGGCCTGGTATAGCAGAGCCTCATGAAAATCAAGCCGGTGGTTCATCTGGGTGTTGCTCTCCTCCGTATGCCTGTGGTGCGCTAGCATCTAGCGGTTGTTCTCCGCCATGAGAGCGAGAACGTCATCTATAGTACCAGGTGGTGGGGCCTGAGATGCCTGTCTCCTGTGAGACAACATAGGAATAGCAGGAGCAGACTGCGTAGGAGTAGGAGGTGGTGCAAGAAGCTGCTCTGTAGCCTGTACAGGGTCAGGAGGCTGCTCCCCTGTAGCTGGTTGGTCCTGCTGCGGTGGGCAATCACTAGCTTGGGCAAGTGCTGGGCCCTTTGTTGGTAGCACCTTCTTCAAAAGATTGTAGCTTTGGCTCCACGAAGCGATGGAATAAGTTTTGACATGATTTGTAGCCCTCGACTCGGTCGAAGGAATAACATACTTTACGGTAGCAGAGTAGCACTCAAGCATGCTAGAAATAAGATGAGCATAAGGCATACGCTCCTTCGGCCTCAAGGGTCCCTTAATCATTTTACCCTTGATATAAATCATTCCCTCCAACACCAGTTTAGTAGCGTCGAACCAATGACCTCGGTATGCTGCGTACAATGCCTGTTGCACCCCCTCTACCCTTTCCATGTCATGGCGAATAGGGTAGATGCTGCACTTAATAATGGTGTCGAACATCCATAGATGAGGGGGTAAGTCAACCCTCCTCATGGATTTTTCGGACCCCTTGTTTCTCTTGGTCATCTCGATTTTAATTTCTTCAAAACTTATGAGCTATGCGAAAGGGGGTAAAAGGTTGGTCTCGGGCACGTATACCGGAAAACATTCCAAAGATTCATGAATGTGGCGCAAGCTAAAAAGATACTTACGACCATCAATTTCAGTCGTAATGGTGCTAGATTCCCTACCCTCTTTCAAATGCTAGTAAAATAATCGAACGAGCCTAGGGTACTAATATTCGTGCAAGGGTTTCAAGAGATTACTGAGGCTCACATCCATGAGGTATTTTCGGGCCCCCTTTATCTCGCCCTCAACCTCCGGATCCTCAAAGAGAGCTCCTTCTATAATATATTCATTCTCAAAGTCCTTCGCAGCCCACCACTCATTCGGTGCGGTAAATTTACGGGTTGAGGTGGTGGTGGTAACGATTCGTGTGATGACACGCCCGTCGAACAAGAGGACGAAGAGGAAAGTGAAAGTGAAAGTGAAAGTGAAGGTGATGGTGGTGGTGGCGCGGAGTTCTTACGCCATATAGGCATTTTAGAAGCCGCTTGCTTCGAAGCTAGCCGAGTTTTAGGCGGCATTATAGGGTTTAAAAGTTAAAATTTGAAACCTAGGGCTAGGATTTACTCAAAATGTAAGGGAATTGCAAAAATTAGGGCTTACCATTCGTATTCGATCTAAGGGTTAGGGTTTGTGATTTGATCGCGATCCCCATAGCCCTTAATCCTCTCGGTTGTCTCTAGCGAAAGGGAAGAATAAAGGCGGCCAAATTAAAAAAAAACAGTTTGAAATTCGGATGGGACATTTTTTTCCAAAACTGCTACTTATAGGCAAAAATCGATTATTCGATTTCAAAATCGATTAATCGGTTCTTACTAATCAAACTCAGTTGCCTGAAATTGATTAATTGGTTTCAAAAATCGATTAGTTGATTTTCAAAATTGATTAATCAAATTTAAGTCGATTAGTCGAATTTGACTTATATTATTTCTCTAGGTCCCACGGCTCAGTGACGTGAGCCCGTCGTTCAATCTAACCATTTCGATTAATTGAAAATCAAAATCGATTAATCAATTTGTAAATTGATTAATCGGTTTTGACAGAACTCCTAAAATTTTGATTCCTGATTCTTCTTCATTAGCTTCTTTCTTTTTGTCAGGTTCCCTATGGCTTTTAAGTTAGCCACTCACTGACATGTTTTACGCTTCTCACTACGTATTATCCATTCGTTTCATGATGCAAATACCATCATGCTAAACATTTTTGATTTCACAAAAGGTCCATTCATAACCAACATTTTTCTTTTCATTTCCTCAATAAAGTTGACATAGACGTGTGAACTTTCGCTTACATACACATGTTAAATTTTTTTTTTTTCTAAAAATAAATGCAACAATACAAGCGTGCTCTCAGTTCTCCTCAAACAAGTTCGGATACTGTTCCCTAATATCTGCCCCGTGTTCCCAAGTAGCTTCTTCGGCCAGATGATTCTTCCACCTGACAAGCACTAAAGGAATCACCTTCGTGCGTAAAACTTGCTCTTTTCTATCCAATATTTGGGCCGCTTCTTCTATCATGGTCATGCCTTCGTGCATTTTGATCGGCTGACCTCCCAAGATATGTGCAAGGTCATTTATATACTTTCGGAGCATGGATACATGAAACGCGTTATGTATCCAATCAAACAACGGAGGTAATCCAATGCGATAAGCGACCTCGCCGACTCAATCCAAAACCTCAAAGGGTCCAAGGTAATGGGGACTCAGCTTTCCCCTCTTTCCAAATCTCATGATGCCTTTCATGAGCGATACCTTTACGAACACATGGTCACCAACGACATAGTCCACACTCATTCTTTTGATATCGGCATAGCTCTTCTGCCTGCGCTGAGCCGATTTAAGTCTCTCTCTTATCATATGAACAATAATGGCGTTATCTTCAGGTAACTCTAGCCCCAATATAAACTTTTCGCCGATCTCTTCCCAATTGATAGGCGATCTACATCACCTTCTTTAGAGAGCTTCATAAGGTGCCATTCCAATGCTAGCTTGGAAGCTATTGCTGTATGTAAATTCGATCAATGATAGATATTGATCCCATGATCCTTATAATTCAAGCATATATGCTATAAGCATGTCTTCTATTACTTGATTTACCTACTCCGTTTGCCCATCGGTCTGTGAATGGAATGCTGAACTGAAGTTCAATCGCGTACCCATGCCTTCTTGAAACTTCTTCCAAAAATTTGAAGTATATAATAGGTCACGATCAGAGATAATACTACTAGGAATTCCATGCAATCGTATTATCTCCTTCATGTACAACTCCGCGAGTCTTCCTACTGTGCATATCGTGTTGTAGGGTAAGAAGTGAGCTGACTTGGTCAGTCGATCAATGACTACCCAAATAGCATTGCATCTCTTTACTGTACGTGGTAACCCTAGAATAAAATCCATGGAGATTGACTCCCACATCCACTCTGGTATAGGTAGAGGTTGCAACAATCCAGCAGGGTGTCTATGGTCCACTTGAATCAAAGGACTTGATCAAAAGCTAGGGTTCTTAGCTCTGACTCCAATGAATTCACACATTTGTCATCGCAATTAATTGTCCTTGCAAGGCCTTCTTGCAAGCTCCTTCGCATTAACTCCCCCTCTCTCTAATCTCTCTCTCTCCATAAATCCCCAACCAACTACAAAAACCTAAGAGAAATAACTTCTCTATGCCTTTAACTTATTTAACCCCTTCCATACAATTGGTGCAAAGCACATACACCCTCAACAGGTGTATATGACCTTATAATAAGACCCACACCACACACTTAGGTGTACTTTTCACCTCAAGCCTAGTCTAGCCTAAGTTATTAAATTGACTTTCACCCGGTCAAACTTATGACCAGTCGCGCATGCATCCCGAGGACACTATTCTAAGCCCAAATTTTTGAGGATGTTACATCGGCCCTCCTAAAATGAGGAGCCAACGCCTCGTTATCGAGGTGCCGACGCCTCATTTTCGGGGTGCCAGTGCTTCGTTGCCGAGGTGTTAGCACTTCGCTAATGGGAGACCACATTTTTTATTAAAATAAACTTATAAAAGTATGTCTGACACATGCTTGGAAAAATGGAGAAAGGAAAGAAATTTTAAAAAAGTCGAGAATGACGGTTGGAAGGGTATTAAAATATTTTAAAAGCATAACTCTAGTTAGTAAAGTGGTTCCCATGCCACCCATCACTTCACAAAAAGGATGCTACGTGTCGCACCCATATCAATTGGCGTAGAGATATCACTACATCCGATCACATATCCCCGGGTCTCTCTCTCTCCCTCTCTATATATATTTATGGCAAAGGGGAAAATGCACCCGAGCGTAGAGATATCTCTACGCCAATTGATATGGGCGTGACACATAGCACATCTTTTATGAAGTAATGGGTGGCATGGGGCCCACTTTACTAACTAAGGTTAAACTTTTAAAATATTTTAAAAGTTATATTCCTTTTCAGCCATCATTCTTGACTTTTTTAGAAGTCTTTTTAAACTCTCTTTCTTTTTTTCTCTCTTTTCTCTTTTTCTAAGAAAGTGTCATACTTACTTTTTTAGGTATATTTTACTCAAAAAATATGAGTGTCCACGGCCCGGTAGCGAAGCGCTAGCACATTTACATAGAAGCGTCAGTGCTTCATTTTAGGGGCGTCGACGCTTTGTTTAGGTGTATCAGGACTTCGATTAAAAAAAAACAAGTAATTTTTTTTTATGGAAGCACCAGCGCCCCTAGAACGAAGCTCCAACGCTTCATTTAGGGGCACCGACACTTCGGAATATATATATATATATATATATATATATATATATATATAAATTAAAAATTTTTTTTTTTTTTGGAAGCGTTAGCACCATTGAACGAAGCATCGGCGTTTCGATAATTTTCATTTTATTTTTTTTGAAGCGCTGGTGCCCATAAACGAAGCACCGACTCCTCTAAAAAAGGGCGCCAACACTTCGATTCGGGGTGTTGGCGCTTTGCTCCCCGAGGTGCTAGCGTTTCGCTACCAGGCGCTACTTTTTTTGAGTAAAATATGCATCAAAAAGTAGTCTGACACATTTTTGGAAAAATAGAGAAAAGAAAGAGAATTTAAAAAAGTCAAGAATGACGGCTGGAAGGGTATTTAACTTTTAAAAATGTAACCCTAGTTAGTAAAGTGGGCCCCATGCCACCCATCACTTCACAAAAAGGGCACTACGTATCGCGCTCATATCAATTGGCCTAGAGATATCTCTACGCTTGGATGCATATCCTCAGGCCTCTATATAAATATATAGGGTAGAGATATCTCTGCGCATATGCACATATGGATAGGAGCTCGACACGTAGCGCCTCTGTCACTGACGCGACAAGTCCCTCTTTTTCCTAATTTCACCATGCTTTAACCATGGTTACCACTGACATAATCAGAAAGGCAAAGTGTGGAGAGGCGCCTGGAGACCATGCCTGATATCATGATTTTTTCATGGTTATATTTGAAAAGACATACGAGAAAATCACCTGATTCAAAGCACTTACGCTTCTATAAAGGATGCGATTGCACTTCTTATACGATGCGTTATCGCGATGTCTGATGTAATATCATTAACTAAAAGCAACGCATGACTTCGGGGTTCTCAATGGTAATCATTACCATTTGAATTGAATATTTGAGAGACCCCTTTCAGCACCCTTTAGGGAGTCCATTAATTGGAGGAATATTTAGCATTTATTACTCAAATGTTAAACATTAATGGCGCTTTTGTCAGAGGAAGCTTCGCTCCCCCTGAGAAGCACCAACGATCAGGTAAGAAGTGCTGGCGCTATCTTCTGTTAGCACTTCCACGATGAGAAGGAAGCGTTAGCGCTCCGTACATAATATGAAGCGGCCCAAATTTTGACACGTAGCACCATTTTGTGTGAAGCAATGCCTGAACGTATTTCATTTATTAACATGTTAGAACATTAAATGAGGAGTGGGTCGATGTGGACATAATTACGACACCTAACATGGTCTTGTGCAATGACCATCATTCCCGTTCCAGAAAAATATTTAAGGCGGGAATTTTGTGAATTACAAATTCACAAATTATTTTTCACCTTTGCCCTCCCACTCTTCATCTTCTCAGAGCGCAATCAAAAACATCAAAGCGGTGAAACCCTATTTATGCATCTAGTAAGAAGGTGAGTGTCATTTTATTTCTGTCAAATTTTAAAAATGGCAAATAGAAGCGCTATCCCTTCCATAGATGAAGCGGTGAGGCCGGGGCGCCTCACCGCTTAGAGTGTCGATGCTTCAACATTTGAAGCGTTTGTGCCTCATATATGGGCGGGGGTGCCTCACCGCTTGGAGCGTCGGTGCTCCAACATTTGAGGTGCTTGCGCCTCATATATGGGCGGGGGCACCTCACCGCTTGGAGTGTCGATGCTACAATATTTGAGGCACTTACGCTTGTACATGGAAGCAACACCTCTCCTATTATTAGTACCTTCTTCTCTAAACTTCTTCTTTTTTCGTGTCACATATTTTGAAGATGATTCTCAAGACCCCAATGACTAAGTGCACCATAAAAAAGTGTCGGGTCATTTATGACGCGACATCTGAGTAGAGGAAAAATCTACTTAAAGATTAGGTCTTCGATGTATTCTTTATGGCTCCAAAGGGCATGATAAGCATCAATACCCTCCTGGATGCAATCATCAAGTTCTATGATTATGGCAATGTTTGGAATTTTGGCACTGGTAAGTCTGACATTATCAAATTTAGGACTCTCGATTTTGCCTTGATAACTGGTCTTGGAATGACCGACCTCGCCGATTACCCTTCAAAGGTGGATATTCCTGAAGAATAGACCATTAGATATAGGTTTTTCAGGAGCCTCAAAGATGTAAATAGGGCACATATCGAAAAAGCGACTGACAGTCTCGAGTAGGATGCTGATAAAGACTTTCTAAAGCTTTGTTTGTTGTTCGTCCTCGCCACTGTCCTCTTCCCAAACACAAAATACACCCCCGAGAACCCCCACCTCGACCTTGTTGATGATCTCCCCAATTTCAATGTATATCCATGGGGCCATCACGCGTACAATCAACTTCTAATGTGGGTGAACAAAGTGAGGAGGATGAGGGATTTAGCCGAGAAATCAATCAAACCGCGTGTTTATAATATTTATGGCTGCACTATTGCCCTGCAGGTAATGTCGTCTCCCAGAATGTCCTGTTTTATTTCTTATGAAGCTGCGACAATTACGAAAATCATCAAATATTTATTTTAATTTTCTTAAATTTGGGCATACGAGATTAACGGTAGGTGCACCCCAGCCAAGGTTGCTAGTGTCGTCCACTTCCCAAGGTTGCTGAAATGGGAAGCAAACAACAAAATGAGGAAACTGTACATCGTAGACTTCGAGCGCAAGGTAAATTCAAAACGAGGTGATATCGCATTCAAATATAGGCGTTATCACTATAATGTAGAAGCATAACTGCTTAAAAATGAAGTGATGGTGCCTTTAAAAGATAATATTCGCTTCTAAATGAGGTGAAGGAGTCACTAACAAGAGCACAATCGCTATGAAATGAAGCGATGACACCTCTATAATGAGCATAATTGCTTCTTAAGGAAGCGATCGCGCATTCCCAAATTCTTAATCAGTCAAAAATAATGTGGAGAATATATCATCTTGTAGGCCACTTGTGTCCGACAACTGGAGGTGACACTCTACGAAAGGTCCTTGCCTGTGGTGGAAGCCGTATTAAGAACAGGGCAGAGACATGTGAAATCGGGTGAAGGACAATTGGTCCCTCCCATTACTGTGAGAAGGAAGAAAATGGACATTGACGTTATTAGCATCTTGGATGAGGAAGAGGTAGAGGAGGAATAAGAAAAAAAAAGAAGAGGAAGAAGAAGAGGGAGAAGAAGAAGAATTCAAATCCTATCAGTCCGTGAAACATTAGATTGATGAACAATGGAAGCAGTTTGCTGATTCAAGAATTGTAGATTGTGAAAGGTCAATGATAGAGTGAAGAAAAGGCTTCGACGACCTCCGTGTAATGGTTCTTCAACTAGAAGAGGAGAATCAGTAACTGAAGGTAAACGTTTTTCAGCTAGAATAGGAGTACTAGAAACTAAAGGGTTAGAACGCCCTTATCTGGAAGGAATAGATGAATATTAAGAATCCATTCGCCCTCTTCTAGAATCAACAAGCTTGCCTATTCGAGGTATGCTTCTAAACTATGTGGGATAAATGTTAAGCTTGAGAAAATCCAACGATGAAGCATAGATGCTTCTCTATGATGCGTTGACGCTTCGACTATGAAGCGTCGACGCCTCCATATATAACACTGACTCTTCTACAAGAGGCGACGACGCTTCTCTATGATGCGTCAACGATTCGAATATGAAGTGCAAACGCTTCTATAGGTTAACTATTTTTAAATATAAACTGATATTCTTATCATATTGCAAGCCCACAGTGTGGCGGGAAGTCCGCTGGGCCTCGATGGGGATTATCAAACACTTTTCCCCCAGTACCAAAGGTCTGCCTCTGCTCGAACCCCAGCCCAAACCCCACCCACAACCATAATCACAGCACCATCCCTAACCCCACCCACAGCCTCAACCCCAACCCCATGCAAAACCACAACTACAACCATAGCCCAATCCCAAGCCCAAGTCCAAGTACAAGCCCAAGCCTCAGCCCAAGCCCAAGCCCAAGCCTAAGCCCAAGGATAAGCCCAAGCCCCCGGCCAAGCCCCAACCCAAGCCCAAGGACAAGCCCAAGCCCAAGCCCAAGCCCCAACCCAAGCCTAAGGACAAGCCCAAGCCCCAACCCCAACTACAACCACAACCATAGACCAAGCCCCAACCCTAACCAAAATCGAATCCCTTACCTAATCGAAAGCCATGTCTCCAGCAACACCACCACCACAGTCCAAAACCCAACCTCCTACAAAGGAGAAATCTCATTCCCAACCACAATCTCTGCCTCCACCACCGCCACCACCACCACGACGATCCAAAACTCAACCTCCTATAGAGGATAAACCCCACCCCCAACCACAATATTTGCCTTCACCACCACCACCGCCGCCTACTGCATGCCATGACAAAGGTCCTAAGATGCCCTTTATGTAACCATGCATCGAGGAGAGTTCTTCAGTGTGAGAAGCGTAAAAAGAAGTGGAGGACCAAGTTCCATTATCTTTCAGGAGAAGTGCGAGGACCCGGGCTAAAGGCCCTATGCTTCCTCCCTCGCAAACTCACTATAAAAGAAAGGTAGAGCTTGTCTCCCAAATGCGTAAAAAGAAGGCCAAAGCAGGGGGTTTACCGTTCGCTGATGCACTACCTCAGGCCTATATGAATGCTATTTGGGAAATGCCTAATAGAGAGAAGGAGTAAGTATATTCCCTCCATACAACTTTTAACATTCCTTTCGAAGCGTCAACGCGTCGTTGTCGAAGGGTCGTCCCCTTTAGTTGACAGCGTCAGCACTTTGTAAAAGAAGTGCTAACGTGTCTACTTCAAAGCACGAGAGACTAATCCATTTATGTTTTAATCTGAATGTAGGATTGTAATCTCAACCATTGGGTCTCGGCGAATTACTGTCAAGGTGATGCGCTGCCTGCGATCCAAATAGGAAATAGAAGACCCAGTAAGTATTAGTCCCTATTCAACCCTATCGCTTCCCTAATTCCATATTTATATTTATACTTTGGTATGCAGATAATGACCACGTACTTTGGGTCATGGACAAGCAGGAAGACATTGAGAAGAAGAAGACTTTTCGGATGGCAGCTGTTGGACTCGACTGCATGAGCACAAATTTTAGAGATTTTGAGAAGTACATTAATGAAAATGGTTCACACGCACCCCTAGACATGGTGATATGAAGCACATACTATGTCGATTCTTTTTTCACGCAATAGAACACGATGTCGTTGCAACATTTCGTCATAAATAAAAATCTCGCCTAGAATGCGATTGAGTAAATTTTTTTTATTCTAATTCACATCGAGAAGCCACGACACTAGGCGCTTGCTCTGGCAACCCCCTTAGCTCATAAAATCGATGTCCTTGACCCCGGCCCAGATCGTCCTCCGGAAATCAAATTTGGCGAGGCGATAAGGACACTTGTAAGCTACCCCAGAATGCTCTCAAAAGTAGCACTGAAATCGCTTATCGCTCTTGCCGCATTTAATATGGGGTGTACTCGATTTGATAATTGTGTGTCAGCGCTTTAACAATGGGGTGCCAACGCTACCAAATGGGGCATCAACACTTTCAAAATGGGGCATTAGCGCTTCAAAAAATGGGCATCAGCGCTTTAACAATGGTGCGTTAGTGCTCGCTTCTTTTTTCTAAATGTATGTGTAATTGATATTTTACTTTTTCTTTATTGACAGACGCAGTACCTCTCAGCCCTACTTCATATGAACGGTGGCTCGACTTCCATTTTTGACAAATGACCTTAGGACAGTAAGGTTGTCGACGATGCGTCGATGTAATGACCCGAAAAATTTGATTTTTGAAATGATCCGACTCGGTATGCATGTCCGACAAGTCAAGCAGTCCAAGATGATGAATTGAATTTGTTAAGTGAAGAAGAGTGAAAACTAAGGATAAGGTGACCATTAGATGAGATAACGTACACCGACATTTGGTATACCGGCTTAGCACCCAAACTGAAACTTTAAAGATAAAAGCCAAACTTGGATAAGAAATAAAATTCCTTGCTTTGTGTTTGAGACTTTATTAGTAAAGAAGAGAAGAGAGGAAGAGAACTCTTGCTTCCTTCCAACTAAGTAAAGGAGGAATTAATCTCGTGTACGTTCGGATCTGATTGCAAGAAGATGGGTTTTCAAACCCTTTGACATGTGGGAAAAGAGAAGCCAGAGATTTAAAGGTTTAGATCATCAATGTGCAAGGGTTCTGATTTTAAGGTGAGACTTGTGTTTTAAATTATTCTATTTATGATTTGTAACATGACAATCAATGCCCTAAAGGATTTGGAATAAATGTGTAATTATGATAGATGGTTGGACAATAAATTCCCTAAAAGACTAGTAATAAATGTGATAAGTTTTGGGAAAAACAAACCTGAGAAGAAGAAACCCGTGTTGCTGGGAGTCTATCGAAACAGATCAATCAAAATTAAATTTGATCAATCGATTTGAGGAACCGATCGATCAAAATGGATTTTGATCGAACGATATATGTCGACAGGCTTCATTTAAGGTTGGCAAGATTGCCTGTAAGGTCGACAGGTAGCCTGTACGGTCGACAACATGGTAATGTGAAGAAGGATTGGTTTCTGATTAAACCGATCGATCGATTTGGAAACCGATTGATCAATTTGTGAATTGATTGATCAAGTGTGGGACTAATTATACAAACATAAATGTGTGAGTTTTTCAGAGGGAACCAATCGATCGAAATGTATATCGATCGATCGATTTTGGGAACCGATCGATCGGATTGGGATTCGATCGATAGATTTAGTTAGATTCTAGCATTTATCTGTTTTGAGGAAAAAGGACTTTTAAAACCCCTTTTCATTGTCATTTCTGAAGTGTAAGACATGAATTAATGTGTTCTAGGTTAAGACTATGTGCATGTGACGTGAAGGTTCTCATGAGAAGAAAAGACCTTCGTTTTGACTACGAATTGAGATAGGGAAAATCTTTTAACATGCGCTTTTGTTACAACAAGCATGGAAATTATGATATGATAAATATGTGTGTGTGAAAATCATTAACTTTGTCATTTAATACGAATAAGCTTTGTACACGGAATCAAATACAAGAATGTGTGTGTGTGTGTGTGTGTGTGTGAACTCAGAAAGATGAGCAAATGTGTGTGTGTGAATTTCAGATTCCAAACTCTAAACCTAATTATAAATTACCACAACTCACGGTGATAAACTATAAGTTAGATTTGACATTTTGATTTAAGGTTTATGTGTTGAATACCCTACCGATGCGGCAGGAATATCCGTGACCGACGTGGTGGGATATCCGTGATCAGTACGACGAGATATCCATACAATTGTGTATCCGGTATGGCGGGATATCTAATCGGCTTATTATGTGTATTAAAATTTTGTTAAATTCAAGTCTTAACCTATTGCAAACACACAATGGAAATTATAGTACTAGCATAGGACCGTTCCCAAGAGGAAGTTTATTTATCTAATTACTTCTTATTTATATCTTTATTCAAATTCTTATTTTAAAAACTTCTATTTATCTTTAAGATCTAATTTACTGGAGAAATATGAATAAAAGAATAGTTTTTTAATCTAAAGTGCATAAAATAAATCCTAATCCTCCTTCAGATTGAGGTCGTCAATCCCAATCTTCAGCTTTCAGATATTTATGAATTTAAATAGTACCATTACACCATATCTCTAGTTTCTTAGCATTGGTCGTCAATCAAGTCTAAGATCCTATCAATACAAGTTTAATTTAATCAATAACTTCCTAAAATCTGGCATCAATCAAACCTTAGAAAACTGAAGATGGAAAAGTAAAAATTATTATACTAATCTATAAATTCTAACCTGAGTTTTCAATTCAAATTAAAACTTAGAGATGTTTACAAAGCTATAAATTTAAACTAAAAAATAAAGTAAAATATATCTTTCACCCCTCAGCCACAGTCGTCTATTGCTCCTGAGAAACTACAAATATCTACTCTAATCTTCAGCACTCAATTGTAGTCGTCAATTGCTCTTGAGAAACCTCTGATATCTAATCTACTATAACTATTTTATACTACTTTGATTCGAAGAAAATTCAAGCACAGGCGTCAATTGATGTTAAAATTCTTCGATGATTATTCCTACACCAAGCTCTCTTATTTATAGATCATAAGGAGTCGGTTTACAAAGACTTCTAATTCTAATAAAAGAAAATACTAAAAATAAAAGATTTCTAATATAACTCTAATTCATAATTTTATCTTTCCTTACTTCAGACGGTAGATATGCTTCTGGATTGTTTTTTAGTAATGACAGCAAAGGTTTTCGCAGTGTATCTTCATCAATCTTCTCAGATCCGTGATCAGCTGAACTTCTAGAGATCCTCTAATTTTGTTCATGGCGGTGATAGTTCTCACGTGATCAACAATAATAACAGTAAATAAGAAAGCTTCTATTTTTGGGAAATCGTCAATCACGATTTCATTCTTCTGTTAAGGCTTCTTTGGAAAATCATAAATCATAATTTTCTATTTCTCAGGGCTTTCTTACTCGGACGATTTTCTATTACAAATGTTGGCTTTTTCCTCTCTTGTCGTCTTTACTCTTTTTATCGCTTCTGAAAAATCGTCTTTTTAAAGAATCGTAAAATTACTATTTCTCATTTCTTTCTTTCTTCTTACTTCAGTAGTAGCATAAAATCATTAAATATAATTTCTCATCTTTCTTGTATTGGCGAATCATTATTACACACTCAATCGTCATTTTTATTGCTATTTGAGTTCATTTTGATGAATATTAATACTTAGGCCCCCTTTTATTATTTATCTTTAATATTTGTACATCATTAACTTGTTAGTAGCAAACTAAAGCCTAGCATCACTAAGTTAAGGGTGATAAAATGGTAAATTATGAGACTGATCATACCTCCAAACTTAAACTTTGCTAATCCCTAGCAAACAAGGAAAATTAAACTATCCTAAAACTAAAAAATTAAATGCCACTTTCGTAGGGAGCACGATTGCATTTAGCGGATGCAACAAGCCTTTAAACCTCTAGGTGATCCCTAGTGGAGGAGTTGTAGTCTCCTGAAGGTTTTCAGTAAAGTTACCTACAAACTTTAAATATTTTTGAAAATTTCAAAACTAAAAATTCAAAATATAGATATTTATATACTAAATACTCAGCCATTCATTATATGTTCATTATTTTTCAAAAAAATTTAAATCTTTTATCCTTAGGTTTTCATCATTATAATTATCCTCTATCAGAACTCAATAATTTCAATTTGGAATAGTGTGGAGTGTGTGCATATCAGTGAAAAGTTTATTCATGATAGATTTCTCTAAACTACAGTTTTTAGAAAATATTTTCATCCAAACTCTCACTTATTGGCATACTCTACAAAATAATCAAACTTTTGGGTTCTCACAATATTATAGATTTATATAAAAATTTCATAGGATAATTAACTAAGAAGATAAATCTCATAAAAAGGATAATCAGTTTTGTTCGTATAACTTCTCCGTTTATTCATAGAATCTATTTTATATATCTCTACTAGACTCATATTCTTACAAATCATAAATCACAAAGGCCTTTTCTTCGGTTTGTAATGGGGTTTGGGCTTTCAGAAGGTTTCAAAGAAAAATGTAAAGATGATTCAAAATTATTTCTGAGAATTTAGCTCTTCCTTATCTGTTTCTTCTATATTTTCCAGCTTCAGTAAGTATCCTTATTTTGGATAACTTCTTCCCATTTCTTTTCTAGTATAAATCTCATTTTTCTTTTCTAGTTGGAAGCTTTTTGCTTCTTTTTTTTTTTTCATGGAATCATTTTTTTTTTACGATTTCTTTTATTTCTTTTCCTATATTTTCATACGATTGTATTTCTTTTTACTTGTACCCTTTTGAGAAGATTCTTTATCTGTTACGTATATACTCATTTCACTCACTCTTCTCCCCTTATTTTACATTCTAAACTCTCAGAAATTGTAAGGGTCAAGGATAGAAAGTTTTGGACAATACATATGGTTAATGGTTTTTAAGATTTTGGTATAAAGAAATTTAGTTTTTAGGCTTCTAATATGGGTTCAAAAGGTAAAATATTCTAGGATTTTTGGCTTTTTCAGCTCTAGTTTAACAAAAGATGACCTTTGATCATTTTCACGATTTACTAATATGAATGACTTATTGCTTTGATATATTTAATAGATAGTTCTAAATAAATATATCATCATATTTACGGAATATCTTGATTCTAAGTTCAGCAATATAAGATTTCATTTTGACAGTAATAGTAGATAAGTTCAAGAAAATTTAACATGAATAAAAATAATCTCTCTTTATCAAAAAAGAGAAAATAGGCTCTATAGCTCACTAGTTATATGATTTTGAAACTATAATCTAAAATATTTATAGTTCAGATCAATCGTATAGCTTCAAGCATTCTCCTAATACAGTGTTCTAGAGATGCTCTACTTTGAATTGTAACTATTTTTATTTTGATTTTGGAACTACTATGAAAATTTTAGATTTTCATATTTTTTTTAATAATTCTCATATAATGATTAACTTTCTAAAAAAATATTATAAATTTTTAAAAAAATTTTAAAATTGTAAAATTATAAAAAACTACTATACTAATATACTCATATCCGATGTATCCCCCCCAAACTTGAATAGGACAATGTCCTCATTGTGCAAAACATGGGACACAAAGGAAAATAATACCTTATTTTACTATTGAGTTAGTTATCGGGTTTATAATTTGCAAAAAAGAATAAAAAATCTTTCCCCAAACTTAGGAGAAAAATACTACCAGTTTTAATGGAAATAAAAAGTTAGATGTTAGTAGTACTAAAAAAATAGAAACAACAAATATAAAGAACTTTTCGTATATATGAACTAATTACAGAAACATGGAAAGAAAACTAATGACATCAAAGAAATCCTAGGAAAAATATAGACACACACTAAACTAAGACACTTGTAGCAACTTCCAAGAGAAATCTTCGCTGAGGATCGGGTTCGGCTTCTAACTACTTTCAATCAAAGTCATATATTCCTTCCTTTCAAAGGCATATCCATGCCTTTCAAAGTTCGCCTCCCCTCTTCTTTAGAGAGGGCATCCATATCTTTATGGGCTCGCTAAGAGCTGTCGAACTCTCCACCTCAGTCTTTCAAATTGGTCCATGATTCATCAACTACAGCGTTAATGCAGTTACGGGAAAAAGTTGAGGAGAGTTGAAAGATGACACATCTCAGCCCCCCATTCAGCCTATACTACTCCCTTGTAAAAATTTTATGAAGAGATTGTAGTGCAAGTGAAAGGAGAAAATAAGTAATGGAGCGGGGTGGTGAGGAGATCAAGGATGAGATGGGAAATGACACTGGAAATTGTAACCCATCCTTATTATAAAGGAACACGCATTCGAGGTGGGTTGTGATGGTGTAAAGTTTAGGAAGTGGGGGGAGATGGGTTCGTGGTATATATTTTTGGATTTGGGTTAGGTTTATGGTAATTTCAGCGGACGATTCAGCATCTCGAGTAGGTTGCTGGCGTTTCAGATCTTCTACTTTCTATTATACAACTAGTAGCTCAGCTCTATATTTTTTGAGAATTTGATCGAGTATTTTACTGAAATTACTCTGGTTATGTTCGTCCGTCATGGGGTTTTAGGGTTAAAGACAGAGAAAGAAGAAAGGTTGTGGGATGGTTTTAGTTAATGCATGGGTATGGATTTATAGGGAAAGGTATTGAACTGTCACTCCAAGTAAATGTCTATGTGTAGGTTCCTAGGCTAGGGTGGATTGGAAGTGGTGAAATTGAATGCATTTCATGTCCATTTCCTATATAATTTAAAATGGGTTTCACTTCCAATGCTTCTGATAAGACTGATTACTAGGTTCTCCTATTTCCCAAAATTGTCATTTGCAATTCTGAATAATAATCACAAGAATCTATGACTAAAAAACCATACTCACTACGATTGGACTTTAAACTCATGAGAAATCGCAAATCCATGCGCTTTAAGTGATTAAAATAAAAGAAAGAGTCTTTATGATTTATAAATCGTAGAGGGGTCATTTTAAAAGTACTTATGTACATATGTTACATGTGTTTGCTACGGGTGAGTCGGTAGCTTGACAGGTTCAGGAGGAATTTAATGTCGATCAAGAGGAGTTGATGTCCCCTCCCATAAAAGTATTTCTTCTTGGGGTGCCAACTGGCCATGGGGAAGAATATTTACTCTCTCTCGAGTTAATCAGAATGGTTAATTGCTCAACTTGAGTGTCTAATCATGTAATGGATTCCAGAAGATTGTTAAGTAGCTGTGTTTGAATATGGCCATGTTGCAGCTAGCTTTCGGCTAATCGCGACAAGGCTTCCTCAGTGTCAGTGTGGTCTTGGATCTGTGTGGTGCAGCATACAGGAGAGTGCTGAGGAATTTTCTGAGCTAAGTCATAGTTAGGTTCACAAGCTTTTCTTTGTTGAGATGTTGGGTGCGATTTTACACCCACCAGACATTGAATTTTTTTCTTCCACAGTCTTAATTTTGGAAGGCAATTCATCATTGACTTTAATTTGTATAATCCTCTCTGCCTAAGAGGAATAATCCTTAAGGTCTCTGATTCAATGTCACTGGTGCTTGACATTGCACTAGTTCCTTGCTAAAAATCTCAAAGAGTTCCCAAGCAGCCTCAGCAGACAAAGTGCAAAACATCCCCCCACAGGCAACATCAACTATGTGCTTGTTTTGGTCTTTCAGACCTTCATAGAAAGTGAGGACTATTTTCTAATGGGTGACTTCATGATGAGGACACCCATATAAAAGATTGTTGAGGCGCGTCCATCCCCCTTGAAGGGATTCATCCAAAGATTGTTTGAAAGTTCTAATAAGATACTGGATTAGATTCATTCTGTGCATTGGAAAGTATTTCATGAGAAATCCTCATTCCAAGTCCTCCCAATTGGCGAATGAATTATGAGGCAAAGAATGTATCTACATCTTTGCTTCATCTCTAAGAGAATATGGAAATAGCCTTAGACGAATAGATGTTTTTGGTAAATTTTGGATTCGAATAAGGTTGCACACTTCTATAAACTATCTTAAATGTGATAAGGATTTTCATCCTGTAGCCCACAGAATATTGGAAGTGTTTGAAATATTTTGGGCGTAATTTTAAAAGTCTCATTACTGGTCATAGGGGTCAATTGTATACATGGGGGAGGTGTAAGAGGTGCTAAAACATAATATTATCCCATGGTCTTAGTCATGTTTTGACTACAGTGCATCATACTAGTATCGACACTTATTGTATTAGGATTTGATTTTAATATTATTTACTTTTTATTTTAGCAAGCAGGGAGGGAAAAATCTGAGCTTCTAAATTTCTAGGGCTCTCGGAAGTGTTGAAAGTTTGATCCGTTACTCCGAATAAACCTGCGAAAGCTTAAGGAGAGATCAAAGAAAAATAAAAAGATAAAGAAATATAAAAAGAGAGATAAATATTGGTTTCTAAAAGAATAGAAATATTGGATAAAAATAAAAATAAAGATAAATTTTACTTCCTCGACAGCGGCGCCAAAAACTTGATCGGCTTATTCTGTGTATTAAAATTATGTTAAATTCAAGTCTTAACCTATTGCAAGCGCACAATGGAAATTATAGTACTAGCATAAGATCGTTCCCACGAGGAGGTTTAATTATCTAATTACTTCTTATTTATATCTTTTATTCGAATCCTTATTTTAAAAATTTCTATATATCTTCAAGATCTAATCCACTGGAGAAATATGAATAAAAGAATGATTTCTTAATCTAAAGTGCATAAAATAAATCCTAATCCTCCTTCAGATTAAGGTCGTCAATCCCAATCTTCACCTATCGAATATTTATAAATTTAAACAGTATCGTTACACCATATCTCTAATTTCTTAGCATTGGCCATCAATCAAGCCTAAAATCCTATCAATATAGATTTAATCTAATTAACAACTTTCTAAAATCTAGGCGTCAATCAAACCTTAGAAAACTGAAGATGGAAAAGTAAAAATCGTTACACTAATCTGCAAATTTTAACCTGAGTCGTTAATTCAAATTAAAACTTAGAGATGTTTACAAAGCTATAAATTTAAACTAAAAAGTAAAGTAAAATATATCCTTCACCCCTCAGCCGCAGTCGTCAATTGCTCCTGAGAAACTACAGATATCTACTCTAATCTTTAGCACTCAATTGCAGTCGTCAATTGCACTTGAGAAACCTCTAATATCTAATCTACTCTAACTATTTTACACTACTTTGATCGAAAGAAAATCTAACTTTAGGCATCAATTGATGCTAAAATTCTTTGAAGATTATTCCTACACCTAGCTCTCTTATTTACAAATCATAAATAGTCAGTTTACAATGACTTCTAATTCTAATAAAAGAAACTACTAAAAATAAAATATTTCTAATATAACTCTAATTCCTAATTTTATCTTTCCTTGCTTCAAATGGTAGATATGCTTCTAGATTGTTCTTTAGTAACGACAACAAAGATCTTCGCAGTGTATCTTCATTAATCTTCTTAGATCCGTGATCAGCTAAACTTCTAGAGAACTTCTAATTCTGTTCATGGCAGTGATAGTTCTCACGTGATCAGTAGTAATAACAATAAATTGGAAAGCTCCTATTTTTGGGAAATCGTCAATCACGATTTCTTTCTTCTGTTAAGGCTTCTTTGGAAAATCATAAATCACGATTTTCTATTTCTCAGGGCTTTCTTACTCGAACGATTTTCTATTAAAAATGATCATTTTTTCCTCTCTTGTCGTCTTTACTCTTTTTGTCACGTCTGAAGAATCGTCTTTTTAAAGAATCGTAAAATTATGATTTCTCATTTCTTTCTTTCTTCTTACTTCAGTAGTAGCATAAAATCATTAAATACGATTTCTCATCTCTCTTGTATTGGCGAATCATCATTACACACTCAATCATCATTCATATTGCTATTTAAGTTTATTTTGATGAAGATTAACACTTAAGCTCTCTTTTACTATTTATCTTTAATATCTGCACATCATTAACTTATTAGTAACAAACTAAAACCTAGCGTCATTAAGTTGAGGTTGATAAAATGGTAAATTATGTGACTGATCAATATCCATACATTTTGGACCATGAATGGTCAATGTGAGGCACAAGTGACCCTGTAATGTAGCTCAGGGACTTGGCATCATTGTGAATTGTTCACTGAATGACAATGGTGGGTATTTCCATCGGTATATATGTGGCTCTCGATGCTATATATGCTCGAGATTGTATTTAAGTGATTAGTTTAAATTTCTTCTTGTGTTATGTGAAAAGTTTAAGACATATTGTGATTTACTTTGAAATCCACATCTAAATCTATTTGTTTTAATTCAAATGCCTTTCAAATTAAGTTCCTCCATTATTTCAATATCTGTCATAAGTTATATGTGTTGTGATAATAAGCATGCTATAGATATTTTTCCCTATTGAGCTTAGACTATTAGCTCACCCTTCGACTATACGTCACAGGTACAGGTATAGACACTAGTACTAAGGATCTTGAGCTTGAGGATCCTCATTACGTTCCGGATGAGGAGTCAGAGCCTCCGCTCGAAGAGTATTTCCCTTAGGGAAATTGTGGTCTTGTTATTTTGAGATTTTGGTAGATCAGGCTTGGAACGTCCAACCACTTGTGATTAGAATTTTTTATTCATGTAATTAAGTCAAATATTATTTTGTGAACCATGTTTCAGTGATGGATGGCCATCACCGGTGGTTCTTTTCGATTCTTTTGTCCATGTGTCTCTACATGGGATTAGAACCGTTATTTTGAGTATACTTTGACAGTAGAACTGGAGATTTCTTTTGCTTATATGATGACTCTATCTACATCGTTAGAGATATCTGCTTTGTTTTTCGCTGTGTGTGGATGTGCTAAGTGTTCCGTTCGGGGATCGATCTATATGACTGACCCGACGGTCTAGGTTTCTGGGTACGAAAATCTGAGTTGTCATAGTTGGTATCAAAGCCTAGCTTTAAAAATTTCTGATTGATCTTAGACATGTGTTACATGTTTGAGATATTGTCAGAGTATAAGGACCTTCTGCTAATGAAACTTTGGTTCCATGTTTAGAGAACGTATGTCTAATAGTAGTAGAGGATGGCCAAAGGGTGGTCGTTGGTGGAATATAAGGAGTGGAGATGATATCCCTACTAGTTCGAATAGAGTTCTGATCGGTAATAAGGTGATTCCAGAAACAATTGTTTCAGAAGAGAGAAGTCAAGAAGGAGGTCAAGAAAGAAATGAAGAGAGGGAAGAAAGACAAAGGATGACATAGGCCATGGAAGCCGTGGCAAGTGCTATGGCTCAACAAACAACATTATTGGCAGCAAACAATGCTAATAGCCATCAGCAGCAACCTCCGACGCCACCTCCTATGCCACCATAATCATCATCATTTATTGAGTTTAGGAGATTGAAACCTCCTAGCTTTTATGGTCAGACAGATTCGCTAGAAGCGGAACAGTGCCTGAATCAAATAGAGAAGCTCCTGCTGAGATTGCCATGTACGGAGGAGGAGAAGGTGAGTTGGGCTTCCTTCCAGTTAGAGGGAGACACCGATCCTTTGTGGAAGTCGGTGTTGGTGAGGAGAGAATAAGAGAACCTAGAAGGGTTATGGACATGGAACGAATTTGTGGAAATATTTAATAAGGAGTATTTTCTGAGACAATGTAGGAACCAGATGGCAGCAAGGTTTATGACTTTCGAACAAGGAGGGATGACCGTACGGGAATATGGTATGGAGTTCACAAGGCTTTCAAGATTTGCTCTTGAGTACGTGGCCATGGAATTGATGAAGGCCAACAAGTTTGAATGTAGCTTAAGGCCAAATATACGGGATAGAATTTCCGTATTAGAATTGGAGATGTATGGAACGGTTATGGGGAAGGCCTTAGTAGCTGAGAGAGACATATTGGAGTTGTATCAAAGACATGATCAGCTGAGTAAAGGCAAAGCTGGTCAAGGGAGATCAGTTAATTATGAATCGGTGAATAAAAAGTCAAGATTTATAGCACCACTCCCGAGACCACCTACCCAAGAAAATTATACAAGGTCATCTATGCTTACTCAAGCGAGACCCTTTCGTTATGAAGGCCCTACTCTTACTATTGAAGTATCTATTACACAAGGGTTTTTTAACGTTGCATCATCTATTCCAGCATAGACCCGTGCCCTCTATGGCAAGGCACATAAGACGACAGATTGCAGAAGGGGTACTGGTGGATGTTTTAAATGTGGAAAGATGGGGCACATGATTAAGGATTGCCCAGTGTTGAGGAAGGAGAAGACTGCTACAACTGCTACACCACTACCTATAGGGACCACGAGGCCAACGATTCGGGGTCGTGCGCATGCAGTCACAGCTCAGCATGCTCAGCACACCAATGAAGTGATCCAAGGTATGAGTTTAAATAAGTCATCAATCTATTTTATTAGATTTTAGATGAAGAAGGTGCATGATGATATAGAATAATGCCTATTACAATCCTTTTTCATTAATAGTTGGGAACCATTTGATATTTTGTATGTATCTAAGTAGATTTTTGCGTGTGAAACTTAGGTACCTTTCAAATGTACAAGAAGGGCGACTATTATTGCTATGAGGCTCGAGTGTTGATAGACCCAGGGTCTACCCACTCATTTGTAACACCTCAATTTGCACGAAAGATGAAAGTCAATCCTAAGCCATTAGGGTTTATCTTGGTGGTATCACTTTCGACGGGAAACTTCGTGAGCCGGTATGGTGTGTAGGTCAGTAGCTATTGTGATCAGGGATTATACCGATCATGAGGCGATAGTTGACCTAGTTCTTTTTTATATGTAAGGATTCGACATAATCTTTGGCATGGATTGGTTATCCACTCATAATGCGAGTGTTGATTGCCAAAGAATGATAATCACATTTCACCCTAATGGAGATAGAGCATTCAGATTCTTTGGTATGCGATCGACCATCATACCGTTTATATTCGCAATCCGAGTAGAGCGCTTGATGATGAATTGGATCCCTTGCTTTTCTACAAGAGAAAAAGGAAGAGAAGCATGCCATAACTAATATTTCGGTCGTTCGCGAGTTTGAGGATGTGTTTCCAGATGAGTTACCAGGAGTGCCACCAGATAGAGAAGTGGGGTTCGCCATTGACTTAGCTTCAGGCACGGAGCCAGTTTCTAAAGCTCCCTATCAGATGACTCTAGCTGAGTTGAAAGAATTAAAGGAACAACTACAGGAACTCCTAGATAAAGGATTCATAAGACACAATGTGTCTCCTTAGGGAGCACCGGTCTTATTCGTGAAGAAGGACAGATCAATGAGCTTGTGCATCGACTAGCATCAATTGAATAAGTTGACCGTAAAGAATCAATACCTTTTTCCAAGAATATATGACCTCTTCGATCAGTTATAAGGTGCAAGATTCTTTTCTAAGATCAATTTGAGATCGAGTTATCACCAGTTGAAGGTTAAAACAGAGGATATTCAGAAGACGTCATTTAGAACCATATATGGGCACTATGAGTTCTTAGTGATGCCATTCGGGTTGACCAACGTGCCAACTTCATTCATGGACCTCATCAATAGGGTAATTAAACCATATCTTAATACTGTGCAACCGTTGGATCCGTGACAGTCCTGTCACGGCGATGCACTCGCTTGCAAAAAATATAGAGTCGCCACCCGGAGCTTTCGGTGTCCCGGGAAACCTTGTTCATTTTTATGAGCACCGAAGTGCTAAAAATATGACTCTGATTTCGGTCCACATCAAAGGCTCTTGGGTAGGGGCTTCGATTATCGATCAGAAAGGTGTTAGGCACCCGATCAACCCATTTAAAGCGGTCTTTACTAATGGCCAAAAATAAAATGAAGTAAAAGAAAAGAAAATAGCTTCCTCTTGCTCAAAAGGGCTTAGAATCTTATTTGTGCCCCTCCATCCCTACCGAAAAGTCGGCGGCGTAACCGCACAAATGGGAGGATGGAGGGAGCTAGAAAAAGATAGGAGAAGAAAGGAGAGAGCCGGAGCCCTCGGGCCCTTGTAGCACCGTAGGAGAGCCTTGCGTGGCATGCTTTGATAAGCTCTTGAAGGCTTGTATGGTGGAAAGAGGGGTTCTAACCTCTAAGGCTTGCTAGCTAGGAAGTAGAGAGGGAAGGTAAATGGGTAACATATACCTAAACTAAGGGATCTAAGGTGAAAAATATAAATCAAAGGAGGTTTTTAAATTCTGGATTTTGTATGGGAAGTGTGCACCAAAGGGAGAAAGATCTTCTCACTTTAAGCTCTTTCTCTCTTAGGCCAAAATTCTCAACCCCTAAACCAAGGGGTGGGGGGCTCTATTTATAGGAAAAGGGTGGGTTAGGAGGCTACTTAAGAGCTAAATGGTTTTAGCAATTAGGTAATCTCATATCTAAGGATTCCTAGGGTTTGTGGAGCCTTGAGATGTGTGGAAGGGTCCTCCAATGATGGATGATGGGGTGAGGCCTTAAGCCACTTAAAGGGTTGCAAATAGGGTGCAAATGGGTGCAACAGAACTAGCAAAACATACTCCAAAGGTCGAGGTGGTCAACAAGTCAAACCCCAATCACCAAATTTGGGGTAAAAACCAACAGTTACTATTTATATACCTGGAAGTTGGCTGTCCGAGGTCGGGTCCACAATTAATACTGGCGCAACTATTAGTTGCGTCTGGCTTAAATCCTGGGAGAAGTGGCTTGGCGCAACTAATAGTTGCACCAGGTAAAATTATCACTGGCGCAACTATTAGTTACACCAGGCCATTTATGGGGAGAAATAGCCTAGCACAACTATTAGTTGTGCCAAATCCCTAGGGGGGCCCACCTGATTTTACTCTTTTGTCCTTCGAGTTTGGACTGCCGTATCTTTTGATGAACAGCTCTGATTGGGGCGATTCTTAGATTGTTTGAAAGCTGACACCCTCTACTTTTCAATGGTATAAGATTTGTTCATAGTAGATGAATGTAGCTAGTTTTGGTGCACCCCTCCCCATCTATAGCTTGATATTGTTCGGTTTAGGGTTCGGAATGGGTTCTAAGGGTCGAGATTGGTTCCTAAGGGATCTAGGGTGATTTCTAAGGGTTTGGGGTGATTACTAAGGGTTCAAGGGCGGTTCCTAAGGGTTCCATAGATGTCATCAAGAGCCCAGAAGTGTGCCTCTCTCGAAAGGTATTTTGATCGGGCCTTGGGCCAAATTTGGGTGTATACTGATGCCCCTCTTTGGTATCCGATCACTAATGATCGTATGCCAAAGAAAAGAGACATTCGAAGAGGCCCAAGGCATTACTGATGGGTCTGATGCATTCAGAACAAACTTTAAACATCGGATGAGTAACACGGTGAGAAAAAGAAAGCCCTAGGGATGTCAGGCTAAACATTTGTTTCTCTAGGTAATCGGTTCCCAAGAGCTTAGCGACATTACTGAGCATAACCGAGGTGGAATGAGTTACGAAAGCCCAATAGCTGAGAAAAATGTTCGCTTCTCGAGTTGCGAAAGCCCGTTAGTCGAGAAAAATGTCCACTTCTCGAGATAATTTGAAGGTGATTGATGTTCGAGATTCATTCTGAATACAATAGCTTCATAAGTAAGAGGGGTGATCGACCCACATTCAAAGATAGGCGCAAAGTAAAAATACGCAAGGCTCCACAGTTTGCGTCCAATCCTATGAGGCATTGGATGGCCCCATCGGACTATTCGCGGGTGCCCCTGCTAAAAGAAGGGTTCGAGGTCTTTGGGCGAACCCATCGACCATGAAGTTTATTTAGCATGACTACTCGAGCGGAGCGAATAGAAGTCACAATGTTTTTTGGGAGGACGTGCCATTTTTGAAAGTATGCCCTAGATTAACATGACCTAGAGTATCCAGCTTTAACTACCTTGAACAGATTTAACCAAACATTGGGGTGTCTCCCTAAAGGGACATCCAATCCTGGTCTCTGCTGACAATGGTCATAAACATCAATTAACTATGCATAATCATGCAACCATCAGGGGCAATAAGCAACAACAAAGGCGATGGAAGCCCCGACCCGGACCCACCCGGGTACAATTTATGGGGACAAACGACCATCCTACGGATACCCAGACGCATGGCGTACACTTTACAAGGATACCGCTGCCCATACAGGTTTTAAGCCTGCAAAAAATAAAATGGGAGATGATCGCTTCTGAATGCATGGTTGCACATAGTTTGATTGACGCGTAATCTCATTCTCAACAGGTCGGTCTCAACCAACTATTGACCTTTTCCCACAGAGTATCTAAAGCTTAAGATACTTAAGTTCACATGAATCCAAAACAAAGCGCTTATCGCAAAGATTTAGCAGTGGAGTCGGCTCGATCGAACATTGATTATTTGACCGAGACTGATACCATTGCTCCTACCTTAAAGCAAGACCCAAAGATCTAAGGCGAACCCTTGACTCGGGACCTTAATATGGCACAGCTACATTGCTGATAAAAAATTGATATTTTACAGCATTGAAAACATGTAAGTGTGCATCTCTGTGGGGAGTACCAATCTGTTTTTGATTTTTCTATCATTTTTATGTGATTTTTTTGAATTGTTAAATTATTTTTGGAGTTTTGAAGCTATCATTTTATGTGATTTTTTAGAATTTTGAAGTTATTATGTTATGTGATTTTTTTTTATTTTTGAAGCTATTATTTTATGTGATTTTCTCGTGAAAACTTTCGGCTTCTCTGTGGGGATTTTCCTTTGTTGGATTTTCTTTATATTTTCTATGTAGGATCGGGGTGCTCATTGATCTCGGTCTGCCTTTATTCTAGCATGGCTTTCTTAGCAAGTTGAAGGATGATCGAAATGCCGCCTTGGGAGCGCGTGCATTTGCTGGGAGCAACAAGAAAAAAGGAGTGGGGGAGCCAGCCTTCCTATCTAGCCAGTACCAGGCCCAAAACCCGACCTAAGTGCCTGGTGCAACTATTAGTTGCGCCAAGCCACTAGAGGCCTCAAAAGAGCCTGGCGCAACTAATAGTTGCACCAAGCAAAAAGGGGGCAAAATTTTGCCTGGTGCAACTAATACTTGCACCAAGCTTTGCTGGGGAACTTAAACAGCCTGAGTTCAGGCCGGGGGGGTTTATTTCAAAATTTTCTCCCCCTCCTTCCTCTTTGAAACCGAAAATCATCCCCTCTTAGGGTTCCTTCATATTGCCTCTACACGTGCCCCATTGCCGTTGCCTTGTCTGTGTGGATCGATTGTCGGCTCACGCTAGATCAAAGACCCCATTTTCTCTGAAAAGGTAACCATTAAAATCCATTTTTCTTGATTTTTCGTGCAAATATGATGAGGATTTTGCATTCTTTGATGAATAATGGTTTATTTTTTCATTGTATATATGTTAATTCATGATGTGTGGGTGGTTTCTTATGATCAATGCCCTATTTTTGGTGTTTTATGGATTTATTGGTGCCTAGTATATATATTTTTTGTTTTTTATTTGTGTATGGAAGGGACTTTTTTATATTGTTTATTATTTTTTGTTTCTATTTTGCAAAATAAAGCAACGAATTTTTGGTCTCTTTTTGGAACACCAATTTAGGGAACAAGGGATTTTTTATTTCTTTTTTTCAAAAATTTTAAGAAGAATTATTTTTGACCTCTATAGTTATGCAAGGAAATGTGTGTTTTTTTGGTCTTTGTGCATATTTTTTTGAAAACCAACTAAGGAAAAGGTTTTTTTTTTTTCTTCTTTTTTTTTTTTTGGTTTTTTGTTTGTTATTACTATTTTTTTTTGGTTCTTTTTCTAAGGAATTGATTTTTATTTTATCATTTTTTTTTATAGATTTCTTGATTTTTACGGGTACAAGAGAAAGGTTTTTTTTTTTTCGTGTTTTGAAATATAAGGATTTTTTGCTTTTCTTATTTCTTCTTTTTTTGTTTAAACAAAGTAAAAGTTTTTTTTTGTGTGGTTTGATTTTTTTTGAAAGAACTTTTAAACAAGGATTTTTTTTTGGTGTTTTGATTTTTGAAAGAACTTTTTAAACAAAGCAAAAGGACTTTTTTGATTTTGATGCTGATTTCTTCTCTGTTTTTTTTTTAGGTATAAGGACTTTTATTTTTTTTTTAAACGAAGTAAAGGATTTTTTTGTTGATCTCTTTGTTGTAAAAGAATTCGTTGCACGTGTATCTTTATTCCTAATCAGATGTGAGTGCCTTTTTTTGCCCCAGCATGTCGGGCGAAGGTGAGCATATTCCTAAGAAGGGCTACGAGGAGGGGCCTCAGATAGTGTACGGCTCGCAGGGGGGAGGAGTTCATCTGGGTAGATCGGAGGGCGGGCCCATGGGTCAAGATGCAGGGTGAGGCTGCCCGAGTCGGTCTCCTTCACCAACAACATACTCACATTTCGAACTTCGGGATAGCGGGCAAGGTAAAAGAGAGGCTCAATTTATTTCCATTATGCAGTTTTTGCTTCGCCTCTATGATCTGATGTGCATTTTTTTTAATGCAGGACCTGCCCAATATTGTGTTTCGCGGGGGGTGGCTCGACTTTCACGAGTTCTACCTCTATGTCCCTCCCATCGTGAAGGTCTTGCTGGAACAGGTGGGCTTCGGAGAATTTCTATTTTGCCCTGCCACGAGGGCTGATGTTGCCTATCTGAAAGCCCTGATTGAAAGGTTTCACCCTGAGGCAATGACCTTTCAGATGCCGTATGCAGAGATGACTTTGACGCCCGTTGATTGGGCCATGATTATCGACGTCAGGATAGGGGGGATACCGATATCCAATCTTGCGGTGCCGAGTCGAGAGGACATTGTCCGACTGATTGGAGCCTATCCTCCTCGCAGGTAGGCCCATGGTACCGAGGTTAAGATGTCTTGGCTGACCTCACTTTACACCCTGATGAGTTAGTGGATCTGGGTCAGCCAGGTAGGGCGCTCGATATCACGCTAAAGTGGGCGATCGTCCTAGCCAGCATCACTCTCCTACTCTTACTGGGCAAGACCCTTTTTACTAATACAATGGCCGGTGAGTCACTGGCATTCTGAGTGATGGATGGGTTGGGGTGGCGCCCACCTGTATAACTGGGGGGGCATGGTATGCATGCTGTAGCTCGGGTCACCACTAGGGATTCCAAGTCTGCTATCGGCTTTTGGGCTGCCTTAGAGGTAATCCCTCATTATTTTACTTTTGTCAATTTTCTTGAATGATCTTTAGGTGCTACTGACTTGCTCCTATGTACTGTCTCCTTTTTTAGGTATGGGGATAGCATCACTTCCATCCTGGGCGCCCGCTTCTTCACTCGGAGGTGCTTACCTATCCTCTCCTCAGTAACTGGAATCAGGCCCAGCGTTGTGACGTGGGCCTAAAGCATTTGGAGACGGGTCTGAGATCCCAACTTGACTTGATGGTTCTCGAGCAGGTAAAACCCTTTTTCAACCCTTGTTGGTTCTAGCTCGGAAATCTCCTTTGACCGATGTGCTACCTTCTTGGATTCTTTTGGCTTGGATAGATCTTTCCTGACCCGTACCTTACGTCTCCCTTTTGGAATCGGGCAACTATAGGCCCCTCTCGCTTGTTTAATAACCGCCGTGTCATTTTCTTCTATGGAGCATGGGCCATATTTTATTATCTGGGAGAGAGGGTGGTGCACCAGTTCTAGGGCTACTATGCCATACCTATGGACCCTCCGACGGACATTTGGAATCCCATTGGCAGTATCGAGGAGCTCACAGCGGTCTTTTTCAACAATGGGCTCCCTATCCATGCTCTCCATGTGCCCGAGGACTATCATCTTTGGTACGAGTGCCTGGCCCATCGGTTCCTCTTGCCGCGCTTTGTACCTAGCACCAATTTTCTTGCATTTGGTGGCCCACTCGGTCAGGTAATTTATCTTGGCTTGGATTAGTTCCCTTTATGCTTTTATTTGGCTTTTGTCCCTTCTAATCAGATCTTTATTTTGTTCACAGTTTGCTTCAGGGGATGATTCGGATGGTGAAAGGCAGGCAGTCAAATGATATGTCATGGATCCTCTCGGTTGGTCCTTTGGTGGGCCCTCGGGTGAGGGCTCTTTCGGTGCTAGTCCATCGGGACTTCTCATCTTTGGTATCCTTGGTGGCGATCCGCACCGTGGTTTATGGAACCTTCCGACGCTTGATGATAGTTTCCTTTTGAGCCTCTTGATGTGGATCCTCGAGGTGGTTCAGGTAAGTCTTCTGATGACCCAATCTCTCTTCATTTTAGTTTCCTTCTGTATATGCTTTTAAGATTGTCCTGATAGTTGATATTCTATCATCTTGAATGTAGGGCTTCAACTCGGCCATGAAGTATGTGGAGTATCATCGTCACTTGGCGGAGCTTAGGGAGGTGGAGACGGTGAGTGCCTTGCTATTCTACTCCTCTTCATTTATTCCATTACCCTTCGTCCCTCAACTGATCCTGACTCTTGATTTTGATCATGTCTCGCAGCGAGCCCGTGCGAAGGAATCGTGCTCCTTGCTCAGTAGGATCTCGCTGGCGTGGTCTAGGTTGGGGGACATGCAGACTTTTCTGAGCTCTTCTCGCCATTGTAAGAAATCCAAGGGCGCAAGCAAGGAATAGTCTTCTAGTTTTTGGCTTTGAAAAACTCGATACTCTTTTGGGATTTGATTTGGATTTGTTTAAACATGTTGGGGATGGTTGATGTGATACTTCGGATTATTATTTTTGGGAAAATATTTCTGCTTTGATTTTATGCCATGATTTCTTTGTATTGGATCTGTTTCTCTATAGGATGTGCTTGCCCAAAATGCTCAGAAAGCAACCTTTTGGGTCGTATGCTTTGATGTAGGATTAGTCCTGCACATGAATAAACAAAACAAATGCCCAATTGTTAAATGAAAAGAGGTGTGTTAACAAAGAAACAAAAGGGGTGTAAGTCCCCACCGCAAGGTCCCGAGATGGCTGAAGAGGGGGGACTTGTAGTGTGGCGCAACTATTAGCTGCGCCATGTTGAAATCTCAGGCAATTTGTGCTGGTGCAACTAATAGTTGTGCCAGGCAAAATAGGAACCAAAAAGCACTAGCGCAACTAATAGTTGCGCTAGGTTTAACCTGGGGCAGTGGGTCCTTATATTCCCGAGTTAGTCCAAAAATCATTTCTTTTTGTTTTACTTGCCCTCTTTGACTGGTTCCTTTTGCTCTTGCATTTCCAAGGTGGGTCCATCACCATACATCGATTTTTATCTTCTTAAAAGATCCCTGCACGTTCATGGACCTGCTTTCTAACCCTCCCTTACGTGGAGGGCTTGGAGCCAATTTACCCCTTTTGTTGGGCTTGAGGCCCAAATTTTTAATGGCTTGGTTCGGGAGGTTGAATGAGAGTGAGCTCGCCGACTTGGAGCGCCTCTGGCTATCTCGCCTTTCTTCCTTTCTAGATGTTCCTCCATGGTGGGAACTCCTTTACACCGCTGCTTCATTTTGGGATGTGAATTTCCATGTATTCCGTTTTGGGAAGTAGGAGCTAACTCCAACCCTTGAGGAGTTATCCAATCTGTTTGGCCTGAAGCTTTATAGGGGCCTTGCAAGAGTCACGCCTCGGCCGGGCTACTCCAAATCCGTTCACCTAACTCTCGATTTGATGAAACTTGAGTATGAAAAAAGTCTCATTGGGGGGACCCATAAGGTGTTCGCTAAAATTCCTCAAAGAACTTTTCGGTGACGAAAGCCTCCGAAAATTACCGGTTAGGAATATTTTTAATGTGAAAGCTCTAGCACTCGGTCTCATTTCTGAAATCCTCTTCTTTACTGGAGGGAGAGCTTCTCATTGGCATTTTGTGATGTTTTGACGGAGCTGGAGGCGAGCCGATCCATGATGCATTTGGTTCTTGCCGAGCTGGAGGCAAGCCGATCCATGATGCATTTGGTTCTTGCCGAGCTGTATCGAGGCCTTGATTCATTTCCTTTGGGCAAGGTAGAGGGCCTTCAGGGGTGCCCCTTTCTGCTTCAGGTCTGGTTGGGTGAGCACCTCGCTATCTTGGGCTTGTGCCCTGCTTTTATATTGCTCGAGGTGAGGTGGCTTAGTGCTTTCTGGGTTGGTGCCATTTGCTTCCACAGGGCGATGTGTCAGCTTTAAAACTTTGGTTGACCGATGCCGAGTTGACATGGAAGCTTCCTTGGTTGAACCGAACCTTCCCAATAGTTTACTCTCGAGACCATGAGGGCATCGCCCTCCTAGGATTGACTGGCAGCCCCTTTTACTTCCCATTCCAAGTGTTGCATCAGTTTGGCTGCCCATAGCAGGTGCCTTGCGAGGCCAAACCCTCCCTATGTGATTTGATATTTTCTTGGGGGTCCTCTAGAGACAGATCAGATTGCTGCTCTTTGGGAAACGCATCAGTCGACGCTAATGTGTGATATTGAGCAGGGAGATTTGGTTAGAACTTCTCCTGAGTATAAGGCCTAGCTATTGACTGAGCGGCCTGTTGCCGATGGTCCAGATTCGACAGAGATTGTTGATACTGGAGGCCCTTGGCCAAAGAAGGAGACGACATTCCGAGCCTGTATCGAGCTACTAGTGGACGAGAAGAGGGTCCTACAAGAACTTTTGGCACATGAAAAGGTTAGAGCAGAAACAGCAGAGGGTGAGGTCCTCTGTTTGAAAGGATCACTGAGTCTCACTTTTGAGGCCGCCGAATCTTCTCGGAAGAGGTATAAGAGCCTTCATGGTTGCTGGCTGATTGAGTGGAATGTCCGGAAAGATGACCTTCATGCTGAGATTAGCGCATTGAAGCGCGAGCTAGGCCGCTAACTCCTTTCTGCACACAGAACTTTTGGCACATATTAGATACACAGGAAAAGAGGCATAAAAACCCCTTTACAGATACAAACATTTTTGGTATACATATTTCTTTATGTTTTTACTGTTTTCCATTTATTTGTAAAAAGGAAAAGACGCTAGTCATCATACCGGCTATTTTTTAGGATGCGGTATAAGCGGTGCACTTTAGAAATAAAAGGTAGTTTATTATATACATCTACATAGACTTTTTGGCCTTATTGTTTTGTGCGCATATATATATATATATATATATATATATATATATGTTTTATTATGCGGCGCCTTAATCACCTTGTGAAACCCTGGGTCCTCTTTTGAGCATGGTCGGGCCCCCCCTTTTTTACTAGTTGACTCTGAAAGAGTTTCAACAGTCCTACGAAGGCCAGAACGTTCATCCCCTTGGGATTGAGTTAAACCTTTCTCCTTACCTTGAGTCATATGTTTGATGGTGCAGTTTCACAAAGACAATTTTGGTTGGGACCTGATTCGAACTAGCATGAGCAGCCCAGTCGGACAAGAGGTTATACGAAGAGTAATAAGGGCTCCTCAACCATCAATCTTCTCAATCAGTGCAAACCTTCCTTTTTTTAATTTTTTCTCTTTTCATTTCTTTCTCTTCTTTTTTTATCTCCCTTTTTTACCCGTGGTGCCCTTTTGGGTTTTCACCACGTCCATGGGTTTAGCTCTCTTACCCCAAGCGCCCTTTCAGGTTTTCACCTGGTCCGCACAAGCTCCCTGTTTTTACCCATAATGTCCTTTCAGGTTTTCACCACGTCCATCTTGCTTTGAGCTTGTACTTTTATTTTTAATTTTTTTTATTATTGTTATTTTTTTTATTCTTTCATTTTTCAAAAGCCACGATATCGACATCAATTCCGTCATAGCCGGCTAGATGGGGCTCTGGTGTCGTCTCACAACTCAGCTCGTATTGACTTAACGAATATTATGACTGCTTGTGAACCTAAAAAGAGGGCTTTCTTTAGGGTGTAGCTTGGACATGGGTTAGCTTAGGATTTGAAGGTATGCTGGGCTAAAAGGGTTTCCTCGATATGGCTCAATTTTCTCAACATACTTTCTTCCTTGGGGGTTATTACTATACATGCCTCGTGATTTTTTTTTCTTTTTGCTCCATTTCAGGCAATCTCTTTTTGAGGTTTTGCTTTTTTGATTTTTTTTGGATTTTGATGGTAACTTTACTTCCTCTTTTTTGTATATGTACACACACACACACATTTTTTTGGGGGAGTGGTTTTGTTTTTGAAAGAAAGGCCTAAGCTCAAATGGGGTAGCAAAGGATATCATCATTTTTAGGGATGCTTTTTGGCTACTATGTTTGGAATGATGGCCTCTTTTGAGTGGTTCTTAAGCAGTCACGTATCTGTTTTACCAATACTTACCTTATTACGATAGATTAAGAGTAGAACCGTCGGACGCATCTAGCATTAATGGGCTCAAGAAGATGATCTCCATCCATGGTGGCGAGGAGAATGGCGCATCCCAGTAGCACTTCTTGAATGATGTAAGGTCCTTCTCAGTTCGGCTTGAACTTTCCTCTTGGATCAGCGTGGGGGGATGGGAAGATTTTCTTCAATACAGTGTCTCCAACCTTTAGATCTCGACTGCGGACACGTTTATTGTAAGCACGTGCGATTCACCCCTGGTAAACTTGAGTGTGACACAAGGCTAGGAGTCTCTTCTAGTCTAATAAGTTCAACTATTCAAGGCGTGATCTTTCTCTCTCTACTTCGGTTAAGCCTGATTCTATGAGAATTCGGAGTGAGGGTACCTCAACCTCAACTGGTAGGACGGCCTCAGTTTCGTATACAAGGGAGAATGGTGTTGCCCATGTAGTGGTACGGATCAGTGTTCTATAGGCCCACAAAGCAAATGGCAACATTTCGCTCCAATCTCGATAAGTGATAACCATTTTCTCAAGGATGAGGACGATCGTCTTGTTCGCAGCTTCCACGGCTCCATTAGTTTGAGGTCGATAAGGTGACAAGTGATGGTGTTTGATCTTGTATTACTCACAAAAGGCTCGGATATGCTTATTCAAAAAATTTGTACCATTGTCCGTGATGATATCTTTGGGTACTCCAAATCGGTACACAATATTGTTCTTGAGAAACTTCTCGATGTGACTAGTCGTGATGCTGGCATATGATGCTACTTCTACCCACTTGGTGAAGTATTCAATGGCGATGAGGATGAACCGATGTCCATTTGATGCTTTTGGATTAATTATTCTGACGACATCAAGTCCCCAGGTAGCAAATGGCCAAGGAGTGGTCATGCAGTGTAGATCGATGGCAGGAGCATGTATCAGACTGGAGTGTTCCTGACACGTGTAGCATTTTTGAACATGTTTGTAACAATCCAATTCCATAGTGGTCCAAAAGTATCCCTGCCGTAGAATTTTCTTGACAAGCATGTGACCGCTGACGTGGGCTCCACATACTCCCTCGTGGATCTCCTTCATAATATTGACTGCTTCACCTTCTGTAACGCACCTGAGTAAGATGTTATTGTACGATAGCTTAAAAAGGCATTCCCCGCAAATGACGTAACCTGCTGCTAGACGCTGAATGGTTCACCAGTCCGTCCTAGATGTTCCCTCAGGGAAAGTTAGGCTCTCGAGGAAATTCTTGATATCTGAGAACCAAGGTGGCTCATCATCAGGCTTCATAGGTTCCTCAATCTGGAGGCAGAAGGTCGGTTCACTTTTCTACTCGATCATGATTGGCTTCATCTCAGCAGCATACGGGATTTCTATCATTGACGCCAAACTTGCTAGTGCATTGGTAAAACGGTTCCTTATCCGAGGGACATATGAGAATGTCACATCTTGGAAGCAAGCTATCAGATCCTTGAGGTGTTCATGGTAAGGGATCAGTTTCTTGTCTTTCGTGTTCCAATCACCGTTCGTCTGACATATGATTAACTGTGAATCACAAAACACTTGGAGGTGAGTTATATTTAGATCAAGAGCCGTCTGCAGACCAGCGACACAAGCTTCATATTCAGCCATGTTGTTTGTGTAAGGGAAGTTGAGCTTGATAGAGACGGGTACATGGGATCCTTTTGGTGAAATCAGGATGGTGCCAACTCCTTGGCCCTCAGCATTTATTGCCCTGTCAAAGTGCATTACCCAAGAGTCTTCTACTTTCTCAGTATCGTCTTCCGTCATGAACAAGATATCTTCATCTGGAAACTCAGTTCTCAAAGGTTCATAATCTTGCAAAGGATTGTCGGCATGATGATCGGTGAGTGCCGGCCCCTTGATTGACTTCTGAGTGACGTACATGATGTCGAACTCAGGTAATAAGAGCTGCTAGCGTGCAGTCCACCCAGTGAGAGTGGGCTTCTCAAACAGGTATTTCAATAGATCCATTCGGGCTAAGAGTAGAACGGCCTGAGATAGCAAGTAATGGCGGAGCCTCTAAGTAGCCCATACAAGAGCTAGGCATGCTTTCTCTAGATGAGAATAGCGCGTATCATAATCAGTGAATTTCTTGCTTAGATAGTAGATGGCCTGCTCTCTCCTTCCTGTCTCATCATACTGCCCTAAGACACATCCCATGGAGCCTTCCATAGTGGAGAGATACATCAAGAGTGGTCTCCCTGGCTTAGGTGGTACCAATACAGGTGGGTTAAGGAGGTAGCTTTTGATTTTATCGAATGCTGCCTAACAGTCGTCATTCTATTCAATGGGCGAGTTCTTCCGTAGTAGCTTGAAGATTGGCGTGCAGATTGGAGTTAGTTGTGTAATGAACCGACTGATATATTGTATTCTGCCCAAGAAGCCTCTAACTTCCTTCTCAGTAGATGGTGGCAACATTTATGTGATAGCTTTGACTTTAACTAGGTCGACCTCGATCCCTCTCCTGCTGACGATGAATTCTAACAATTTATTAGACATTGCCCCAAAAGCGAACTTTTGTGGATTTAGACATAACCTGTACTTTCTCAGCCTCTCAAATAGCTTCTGAAGGTTTACCAGATGGTCGCTTCGCTTCGGTGACTTGGCTATCATATCATCGATGTACACCTCAATCTCTCGGTACATCATGTCGTGAAACAGTGTGGTCATAGCTCTCTGGTATGTTGCACCGACATTCTTTAGCCCAAACGGCATGACATTGTAGCAAAAGGTTCCCCAGGGAGTGATGAAGACAGTCTTCTCTCTATCTGCCTCCGCCATCTTTATCTGATTATATCCAGAGAATCCATCCATAAGTGAAGGCATCCCGTGCTTAGCAGTGTTATCTACCAAGATGTCGATGTGTGGCAATGGGAAATCGTCCTTCGAGCTTGCCCTGTTCAAATTGCAGAAATCAATGCACATGCGGACCTTTCCCTCCTTTGGTACAGGCACGATATTGGCTAACCACCGTGGGTATTTGGATACCATGAGAACCCCACATCATACTGCTTGATGACCTCATCTTTTACTTTCAACATCCACTCGGGTCAGAGACAACTCAGCTTCTACTTAACTGGCTTCATATCGGGGTAGAGAGGTAACTCATGCTCGACCAAATCGGTGTCCAGACCAGGCATGTCCTCGTACGACCAGGCAAAAATGTCTTAGTATGACCGAAGGAAGTCAATCATGCTTTTCCTTTCTTCAGGAGACAGCGACATTCTGATTTTGGTTATTCTAGGAATCTCCTTAGTCCCTAAATTGACGTCCTTAGTTTCCTCGACAATGGAGGTAGGGCCATGCTCAAAGTCGGTGAACTGGTCAAGGAGCTCATTGGGGAGCTCCTCCAAAGGACTATCCTCGTCTAGACTCATAACTCGTACCTCTTCTTGTATTTCTATAGGAAAGGGTTGGGACGGGTATTCCGATTAAGGCATCCTTTTGTGGGACTTTTTCTAGAATTTTAAATGATGATATTTTTGGACTTTGGATTTTTTCAATGTTTTTGGGATTTTGTATGTTTTCAATGTTTTTGAGATTTTTATTTTCTTCAATGTTTTTGAGATTTTGTATTTCTTCGGAGGCGGACCCTTGGCAGTGCGAGTCTGTATATATACAAGGTATTATCTGTCAAGGACTTATCTCACTTTTATAGGTTGTTTTTTGTGGGAAAATAAGTGCCAAATGTTAGGCCACTCTCCGCTTCCAGGGTTTGGGGCAAAGATGCCCAGTTGCGTACCTGAGGGGTCGCTCCTTTCCTGATTGGATGGAGGGGGCTGACTAGTATGGCTCATTGGAGTCAGCTTCCATCATGTTGATCCCCATTTCGTCTGAGATGATATCCTCAAATGTCAACTCAGTTTTGTGGTGATTTACCACAGGGGGAGTTTGTTCAAGTACTGGCCGTCGTTCCTCGAAGAGGGACAACACAGCCAAATCTATTTCCAGGCTGGGAAGGGAGGTCTGGGGATTGGTGGGATGTATTAGGGCTGTGGGTTTGTGTGGGGTTAAATGGGTTACCCCATTTTGATCTATCTTTACAACCCCAGTGCTGACAAAGGATTCCCTAATGTGTGGCCTAGGGCGAGGTTTCTCTTCTATGTTGATTCCTTGAGCTCTTACCGCTGCGACAACCCTGGCTTTTTCTTTGGCCTCTCGGACCTCTTTCTCTGTGGGCTTGTACCCTAGCCCAAATCTTACTTTCTGTCCCTTAGCCACAACTGGCTCTCTCTTGCCTTGTAATATAGGCCTGAGCCCTTGGCCTTTCTGGTAGCCCCACTTTTGGAGCATAGCTACCGCCACTACCATACCGCCTCTTGTTTTAGGCATGATGCCTTCAATGAGCTTCGGGAGTATCGCTGACACCTCATATTCAAAACTGTGGAGGTCGACATCCTCAACGGTGTGCGATATATCCAACACATTAGGTTTTTCGATGCTATTGATGGCTTTTTCTTTCTCGTTGTGCCCCTCACCAATAATTGTAATAATTTTATGCCCAGACGCAAACTTGAGTTTCTGGTGCAAAGTGGAAGGTATGGCTCCGACCTCGTGCAGCCACGGGTGCCCCAACAATAGATTAAATGAAGATTTGTAATCCATGACTTGAAACAAGATGAAAAAGGTCATTGGCCCTATCAGCAGCTCAAGATCAACTTCTTCTATTATTTCTTTCTTGGTATTGTCAAACCCTCTTGCACTGGTTCTGGTGGGCCTCAGCATGCATAGATCCATCTCGATCTTAGTGGCAGTTCTTAACGGGCATATGTTCAATGTAAACCCATTATCAATTAAAACAAGGGGAATGACCATATTTCTTGACTCAATGGTTATATTTAATGACTTGGAGTGGCTACACCCTTCTTCCGGTAAATTAGCATAAGAGAATGAAATGGCATTTGGAGCCATCACTTGCCCAATTATCTGCCCAACTTCATTTGGGCTAACTTGGAGTGATACATGCACATTTTTTAACGCCCCCATTAATGCTTGAAAATGGAGTGGGGACATCATTAACAAATCCCAAACGATTATATGGGCAGGCATTCTCCTCAGTTGAGTCTCTAGTATATGTTCTCCACTCATTTTTTTAAAGGGGTTTAGAGCGCTGTCTTTCTTCCCCTCTGGTTGGGCTTGCACTGCCTCTAACGCTTTTGGCTATTTTGATATTCTCCTAGACTGTGTGACAAAATCCACTGCCCCTTCTCTGCTACTGCTACCGGTATTGACATTTGTTTGCTCATAGCTTAGCGAGACCTGATGAGGGTCATAGGTTGGTCCCGAGAGCTGGAAAGGTATGGCTGTCGGTACTTGAGGCTCTTGCACTGTGGGCTTAGGAGGAGTGGGCAACGCCTGATTTATTTCGGTGGTAGTGGGTTAGGTGGAAAAATTGGGCCAAATGGGGG
This sequence comes from Chloranthus sessilifolius, assembly GCA_021018995.1. Lineage (NCBI taxonomy): Eukaryota > Viridiplantae > Streptophyta > Magnoliopsida > Chloranthales > Chloranthaceae > Chloranthus > Chloranthus sessilifolius. The sequence continues at coordinate 53,635,182 of CM037593.1, read as the reverse complement.
TGGTGAAGCTTGAGGGTGGTGGTATTGGGAGGAAGGAGGTAAAGGTAGGCCATTGATAGCTGGCATGTGTTGGTGGGAGATGGGGGTCTGATGGGCCGTTAGGTTATTGACTGGAGTGGTGGAGTCAACTGGTGGCTGAACTTGGGGTGACGGGGTGGACGCGAGCCATTGATGATTGACGGGTGCAGGTGTGGGATTGGGGGCCTGATGGCTTATCGGGTAATTGATGGGGGTGGTGGTGTATGGTTGGTATGCATTGATATGTAAATAATTGATGGGTGTGGTAGATGAAAAGTATGCCTTGAGATCCAAGGGTTAAATTGCGGGGTCGAGTTGAGAAAATATTCTGACAAATTTAGGGGTTCAATTACCCCTATGTTCCTTTCTTCCATATTCCTTGATAATGGTGCCACATAACTCTCCTGACCACTGATATAATCGGATGGGTCAAATTCAAACTCCCGCTCATCTTCTATCATTCCGACGGTGGGTCTAGGGCTTGCTCCTTCGGTAGGATGTGGGGGTAGTGGCACTTGGTGAATATTAGCATGCTGAGTAGGTGCAAGGGAAATGATTTTCCTGGTATCGATCAAATCCTAGATGGCGTGCTTCAAGGGGAAGCAACGATCAGTTAGGTGACCCGGACCCTGATGAAAATTACAGTGGGTATTCGGGTCATAACTCCTTGGGATCGGGTGAGGAGGAGGTTGCGGTTGACGGATAGTGACTAATCCCTTTTCTACTAACAAAGGCAGAAGTATACTCAATGATTGCCCTAGAGGCATAAAAACTCAGTCGTAGCGAGCTCTCCACTGCTCCGGAGTCATTTGCATTCCTTGCCCATTCCCTATTCTCTGCATCTGCTCAGGCCTGAATGGTGCTAGTGGGGCTGCCTGAAATTGAAACGGGGTAGTGTTGTTATTGGGCCTAGTATTGGCTATGTTCTGGACCTCGCCCCCTGTTCTCTTATTGTTCCTTTGCTCCGAAAACCTCCTAACCCCACTGGGTCCACGTGGCATGCTCTTACTCAAACGGCCCTCCCTGATCGCATCCTCACATTGGTTAGCATTTCTTATCAGATCAATAAAGTTGGATTGCTGCTGGTACACTAAAAAGTCTGAGATCATTGGCAGAGTATTCTTTGAGATCATCTCTATCTACTCATTATCAGGTATTTTGTTTCTGACCTGAGCTGCCAGTGCTCTCTTGCGCCCCAAGTAGTCGCTGAAGGTCTCGTTCTAATTCAGTTTTAAACGGGCCAAGTCTAACTTATGCGGCTCAATGTCTCTATTGCAGACATATCGTTCTTGAAAGAGGTGTGTCAGGTCCTTCAATGTTTTCTTCATAGATGGTTTTAAAGATGTGAACCATCTCAAAGCCGGCCCGATTAGACTCTTCTAAAAGACTTTTATTAGTAGTCTTTCGTCCCCTCTGTATTGGCACATGCCCTCATAGTAGGACTTCAAGTGCGTAATTCGATTGCCAGTGCCATTATATATGTCGAAGACTGGCATTTTAAATTTGGGGGGTAGGGGGACCTGAGCGAACAAGCATAAATCGGTGAAGTCCGTGGCATGGATTTTAGCACCACCCATTTTCATCAGCTGCTTTTGTATTTTGTCCAATTGTTCTTTCAGCTGTTTTGACTCTTTTAATGCAGGGGCCGCTTTCTCGGCCATCGGCTAGACTTCACTTTGGGCCACCAAGGGGTGGGCATTTATAGGAGGAGGGTTAAGGCTGGTTAAGGCTGGTCAATGCCCCAGCGTAGGCCCCGCTATTCCTAATCTCGTCCTCCTCATACTGCTGGTCGGCATAATGTGCAGTGAGGGCGGGATTTTCTTGTTCTTGTTGCCCGGGTTGGATGGGAATGACATGAGTGGGGGTGGGGTGAGCCCATTGGGGGTGACGAAAGGTTTGTTGGGTGATGGGATTTTTGTTTAGAGGTGGGGCCTGATGGGGCCATTGGCTTTGGGGGACGGTTTGGAGATGGCCTTGGGGTGTGGGGCCATGGAAAAATTAGGTTTGGAGTATGGCATGGGTTTGACCTGGCTGTGAAGGTTGGGTGAAATGTTAGGGGTATGAGTGTGGGGTTTGGGTCATAAAGCCTTGGTCATTTTGGGCAATGGGCCACTGATGGGTTTGGGCCAGGGGCCCTTGGTAGGTTTAGGCCATGGGTAGGTTTGGGCCAATGGGCCTTGGTGGGTTTGGGACAATGGGCCTTGGTAGGTTTGGGCCAATGGACCTTGGTAGGTCAAGGCCATGGGCCCTTGATGGGTTTGGCCCAATGGACATTAGTGGGTATGGGCCATGGGCCTTGGTGGGTCTGGGCCAAGGGGTCTTGATAGGTCTGGGCCATGGGCCCTGGGTAGGTTTGGGTGGTGGGGTATTGGGTCATGGGGCCCTGGGATATGTGGGAAAAGGGGGTTTGGACCATTTGGCCTTGGGGCTTGTGGGTAATGGGAGTTTTGATGGTGTGGATTACGGGGGGTTGATGGGGGTCATTAAGGAGTGAGGCATGGAGATTGGTTAGGGTGTGAGATGGGTTTAGGGATGTGGGGTGTGAAGGAGGGGAGGTGTTTTGAGAAGCCTTCCACATGGAGTAGGCTTGGAACATCTCCTCCATCATAGTCATGGAAGAAAGATTGGATGTGGGGGGTGGAGAGAGGAAATTGGGCATGGCTCCGGTATGATTGGGCATGGCGATGGTAAGAGGCGGGATATGGGGTGGATTGGAGAGTTGAGGTGGGGTAAAGGATGGGAGGAATTAGGGATGTTTAGGGATGGTGGTTGGTGGAGTGTGGATGTTTGGAAGAAACCGAGCATGGCCCTAGTAAAAATGGGCATGACCCGGGTAGATAGGGGATTTGTGGGGGGTTGGATAGGGAGGAGTTGGTGTATGTGATTGTGGGTGGATCGAGCCTATAGGGGGAAGATGGGAAATGAGGCATGAATATGGATTGAGAGGATGAATTTTGTGTGGATGTGGAAGGAAAAAGGGTTGGACTTGGCATGGGTATGGTTTGGGCAAAAGATGGAGAATGGGGGGTTGGACTTTGGATATTTTGGGGGGTATCAGTTGGGAAAATGGGGATGCCAAACGGGCCGATAACGGTAAAGGGGGGTTGGGTGAGGGGGATGGTGGAAAAAACTTCTCCCGAATGGGAGTGGGTTGGAGAATGTGGCAGGGATGAGTCGGGATCGGCGTAAGCCGAGTCCACTACCCACGACATTCTTCTGGAGCGGGTCGGGTAAGGGGTACCTTGGATAAGGCCCAAAAGTCCTCCTCCTTCTTCCCCTATGGGATGGCAGAGGGCAAGATGATGTCGTTGTGCCGGCACCACAAACTATATTTTTTGGGTTTTTGATTTTATATATTTTTTGAAAAAGTTTTGAAAAATAAAGGTTCCGAGGCCATGGAATTCCCTTTTTGGGTGGCCCTCGTACCTTAATTCAGGACCCGCGACGACGATTCTGACGCACTTCGGAAGAATTGAAGGAGAACCTTCGATCTATTGAAGGCATGGAAATTGAGGCAAACAACCCAATCCTTCGGAATGAGCAAAAAAGAAGTTGCCCTCTTTTGACTGGCGGGGGTGTATTGGGTGTCGAGATGGCGGGGCCTAAACAAGGCACTAAGCACACTGATCGGGGGACTCGGGAGGTGAAGAAGGCCACAGACTTGGGCTAGGGTGCTGTTAAATAGACCTGGCACAACTAATACATGCGCCTAGGTTGCAGGGCACCTTTTCTACATTGGCGCAACTATTAGTTGCACCAAGGTAAAAAAAGTAGATTTTAAAGCTGGCACAACTAATAGTTACGCCAGTTATAAATTCCAGTTTTTTCTACTAGCGCAACTAATACTTGCGCCAGGCAAAAATTGATGCTCCAGAATGTATAACGCAGAGACAGCAATCCAAAATGAGTCTCTTTTTGATTTTTTTATGGAAGCTGGGCTTCTGGGAACTGAGCTATTTTTCGGTGATCGATTCTCTCCTTACCGCACCTAACAGGTTTGAGTCTGGTATAACTCACTAGCGCGCTCCCCAAGGGTTTTAAACTTCGGAATGGAAACTCACCCGATATACCTCCGGTGCAAGCGCTTTCTCAGATACTAGGTGGGCTGGGACTTTTCTGATTCATCACCACTAGGGGCTGCTACCATACTAAGACCCGAGTGCTTGTGTGTTTGCCTAATCCCAACCCTTTTAAAATCAACCTCGTAAAAACAAATTAATTAAGCTCCATAACTTGGTTCAATTTTAATTTTTTTCAAAGCTTTTCTCTTTTTTTTTGAAATTTTTCTTTAGTTCAAAGACCGGAGGTGATTATCCCATGCCGCCACTACGGGTCGGTGTCCACTGTTGGGATATGAGTGCGCAAGTAGGCCCACCAATCGGCTAAGGCACTTTAAATGACAGAAAATTAAATGAATTACAAGACAATACTCAAGTAGGCCCGCCGATCGGCTAAGGCACTTAAAATGACAGAAAAGTAAATAAATTTAAAGACTATGCGCAAGTAGGCCCGCCAATCGGCTAAGGCTCGTAAATGACGTAAAAGTAGGGGCAAGTAAAGTGACTTAATCGGAGGGTGAGTGAAAAAAATAGTAAAAATAATATAAAAAACAGCAATAAAACATTAGGAAAAATAAAAAATAAAAAAAGGCCTAGTTCAAGGGGAAGCTCTACTAGCTATTCCCCAGCAGAGTCGCCATCTATGCAACCGTGGGATCCGTGATGGTCCCGTCGCGGCGATGCGCCCGCTTGCAAAAAATATAGTCGCCACCAGGAGCTTTCGGTGTCCCGGGAAACCTAGTTCATTTTTATGAGCACCGAAGTGCTAAAAATATGACTCTTATTACGGTCCACACCATAGGCTCTTGGGTAGGGGCTTCGATTATCGATTGGGAAGCTGTTAGGCACTCGATCAATCCGCTTAAAGCGGTCTCTACTAATGGCCAAAAATGAAATGAAGTAAAAGAAAAGAAAATAGCTTCCTCTTGCCCAAAAGGGCTTAGAATCCTATTTGTGCCCCTCCGTCCCTACCGAAAATTCGGCGGCGTAACGGTACAAATGGGAGGATGGAGGGAGCTAGAAAGAGATAGGAGAAGAAAGGGGAGAGCCAGAGCCCTCGGGCCCTTGTAGCACCGTAGGAGAGCCCTATATGGCTTGCTTTGATGAGCTCTTGAAGGCTTGTATGGTGGAAAGAGGGGTTCTAACCTCTAAAGCTTGCTAGCTAGGAAGTAGAGAGGGAAGGTCAATGGGTAGCATATACCTAAACTAAGGGATCTAAGGTGAAAAATATCACTCAAAGGAGGTTTTGAAATTCTAGATTTTATATGAAAAGTGTGCACCAAAGGGAGAAAGATCTTCTCACTATAAGCTCTTTCTCTCTTAGGCCAACATTCTCAACCCCTAAACCAAGGGGTAGGGGGTTCTATTTATAGGAAAAGGGTGGGTTATGAGGCTACTGAAGAGCTAAATGGTTTTAGCAATTAGGTAATCTCATATCTAAGGATTCCTAGGGTTTTTGGAGCCTTGAGATGTATGGAAGGGTCCTCCAATGGTGGATGATGGGGTGAGGCCTTAAGCCACTTAAAGGATTGCAAATAGGGTGCAAATGGGTGCAACAGAACTAGCAAAACACACCCCAAAGGTCGAGGTGGTCAACAAGTCAAACTCCAATCACAAAATTTAGGACAAAAACCAACCGTTACTATTCATATGTCTGGCGTAACTAATAGTTGCACCAGGTAAATGTGCAGTGAAATAGTGCCTGGAAGTTGGTAGTCCGAGGTGGGGTCCACAATTAATACTCGCGCAACTATTAGTTGCGCTAGGCTTAAATCCTAGGAGAACTGTCCTGGTGCAACTAATAGTTGTGCCAAGCAAAATTATCACTGGCGTAACTATTAGTTGCGCCAGGCCATTTCTGGGGAGAAATAGTCTGGCACAACTATTAGTTGCGCCAAATCCCTCGGGGAGCCCACCTGATTTTACTCTTTTGTCCTCCGGGTTTAGACCGCCGTATCTTTTGATGTACAACTCCGATTGGGGCGATTCTTAGACCGTTGGAAAGCTGACGCCCTCTACTTTTCAATGGTATGAGATTTGTTCATAGTAGATGGCTGTAGCTAGTTCCAATGCACCCCTCCATATCCATAGCTTGATAGGGTTCGGTTTAGGGTTCAGAATGGGTTCTAAGGGTCGAGATTGGTTTCTAAATGTTTGGGGTAGGTTCCTAAGGGATCTAGGGTGATTTCTAAAGATTTGGGGTGACTCTTAAGGGTTCTACGGTGGTTCTTAAGGGTTCCATACATGTCATCAAAAGCCCAGAAGTGTGTCTCTCTTGAAAGGTGTTTCGATCGAGCCTTGGGCCAAATTTGGGTGTCTACAGATACGTTTGTGATTGTGTTTGTGGACGACATTCTAGTCTACTCAAAGTCTAAGGAAGAACACAAGCAACATTTAAGGCAGGTGCCACAGTGTGAGTTCTAGCTAGAGCAAGTGAGTTTCTTAGGGCACGTTGTGTCTAAGGCAGGTGCCACAGTGGATCCAGCCAAGATTGAGGCAATAGTAGATTGGAAGCAACCAACGATGGTGACAGAAATTCATAGTTTCCTTGGTCTAGCTGGGAATTAAAGAATGTTTGTAGAGGGATTGTTCAAGATCTCAGGATCACTCACCAAACTCACAAGGAAAGGCATTAAGTTTGAGTGGTCTGAAGAGTGTGAGAAGAGTTTTCAAGAGCTTTAAAAGTGGTTTACCTCCACACCGGTATTAGCTATTCTATCAGGCAGTGAAGGATTTGTTATTTATAGCAACGCTTCATACAGTGGATTAGGCTGTGTGTTTAACCAACATCGGAAGGTTATTGCATATGGTTATAGACAACTGAAAGACCATGAGAAGAATTACCCAACACAAGATTTAGAATTAGTAGTAATGATCTTTTCATTGAAAATATGGAGACACTATTTATATAGAGAAACATTTAAAATCTTCACAGATCATAAGAGTCTCAAGTATCTGTTTACATAGAAGTAATTGAATGTGAGGCAACGGAGATGGATAGAGTTTCTAAAGGACTACGATTGCTCCATTCAGTATCACCCAGGCAAGGCTAATGTCATGGCAGATGCCTTGAGTCGGAAGAGTTCAGCTCAACTATCTAGCCTGATCGTGGGGATTCGTAGATGGTAACTACTAGAAGATCTTTTTCTATATGACACAAAGATCGAGGTACAAGATTTTGGTGCTTTGTTGGCAAACATCATGATTCGACCGATGATCTTTGATCAAGTATATGAAGTTCAGATGAAAGATACAGAGTTAGTGAAGCTCATACAAGGGGTGATAGAGGGAACAAATTCAGATTTCTCCGTAAGGGAGGATGGATCACTAGTGTTCAGAGGATGTCTATGTATACCAATCGATGCAAATCTCCAACAAACTATTTTAGATGAAGCACACAAATCAAAATATGCTATTCATCCTAGTGGTACAAAGATGTACCAAGACTTAAAGAAAAATTACTCAGTCCAGTATCGATTTCTAGTGTTGAATGAAATGTCAGTCAGTATAGTAATGCAACACATGATGCACAGTATAACCCATCGAGTCGGTCCAGTATGCGACTGATGCAGCTTTAATTCGCCGAGCAGTCCGATGCGGGCAGATGATACAGTTAACTCGAACGGTCCGATGTCAGATCAATGTCCAAGATGCAATATGCTCAAGATATAGATGCAATATGCTCAGATATACTCTGATATTCTTAGTGTTTAGTATGCAATATGCTCAATATATTAGTATGCTCAGTGTCCAGTATCCAGTGCCCAGTTCAGGTTTACATTCTTATTCACAGTATGTTCCAGTTCAGGTTTACATTCTTATTCATAGTATGTTCCAGTTCAGGTTTACATTCTTATTCACATTTCAAATTTCTTTTCGTGTTCAAAGCTCGAGGTTTCATATATACAGGACATGCTTCGGATTTCAAGTCCAATTTCAAAGTTTTAATTAGATCTTCAAGTTCAAATGTCATGTTTCGATTCAAATTCTTATGTAGATTTACACTCTCTGATTCTTATTAATAATCAAATTCAAAGACAAGGTTCACTTATGGTTTCAGATATATAATTCATATGTCAAAATCACATTTCATATATGAAATTCAAATCAAGGCATGTTTCAAAATCATATGCTAACCTGAAAATTCGAATCATCCAAGCATACATCGACAATTTCAAGGATTTCAAAGCTATGTAAGATTCAAGTTCAGAACATAATTAAATCTATGAATCAGCATCAAGACAAACTTGTGTGTTGAATTTCCCTACCTCAAAGTCGAATCGTCGGAACCAAATTGTACGGATTGAAACAAATCTCCGTACGTGGTTCTCACGTACTTATCCTAGATCACAAAATGTATACACACAAAGTGTTAACTAAGCATACATGTCATAGATAAGGTTTCATGCGAAGCAAAATACCCAAAAACCCATGCTCAAAAGTAGGGCATCTCGCTGTGGCGAGCTATTATGGTTGCCGTGGAGAGGTGCACAACATTCCATGTGGCACATCTTTCTCTAGCCGCGACGAGAAATTCTAGAGGTGAAAATGCTTTAAAATAGATGCAGCACTCGCTGTTGCGAGCCTGATGAGCTTGCCCAAATTGATTTTGTTCATCTAGCTTTTAATCTTTAACTCACACGACAAATTTTCATGCCAACTTAACAATTTAACCTAGTCCCACGATTTAATGCAAGTTTTTTACTCTAAATACTACTGACTTCAATGCACTTAAGTGTCTTCTCAACACTGAGGTGGAAACGGGTAAATTTATGTTAACTATGAACATGAGACAACTTCCATCCCAAATTTGACCTTTAAAAATTTTGATTCATGAAAGTGTTAACTCATGAAAGTGAGGGGGCTCGTCGTCCTCTTTCTAATGCCGTGAGAAAAGCGTCAATCAGAGTTTGGGGTCAAACGTTATGACCAAAATACCAAACAGGTGTCAGCATGTGAATAGTAGCTCGCCAAGGCGAGGCACTATATCGCAATCGTCCAGTCGAGAATTCATTGGTCTTGTCGTCTGTAAATGTCCAAAACTCTTTGTTTCTTTTCTTCCAACATCTAACATGTGAAATCAAAGGTATCAACTCACATATAAACTATATTAAACCTATTCCACATTATTTACCTCTTTAGATCGACACAAAACTTCTATGATGATCGGATCTAAGAGTCAACCATTTCTTGGCATTCACCCAATGGTTGAAACCCTCTTTTCCTTTCTCGCAATTGAAATGAAACGAAATCAATGATTAAATCCTTTGGATGCACACGATACACTAATGCTCACGTAAGAAGAAGATCTTGATGGAATTCGACGGAGGTTAAGGTTTCAAACAAAAAAAAAAGGGGTTTCGGGAGGGATGGAGTGTTCTCTCATTCGCGGATCACAACCACATCATGGTCGGCATTTCCTTGTGGTAAAATGAAGAAGGCAAGGAGATTTAGGGGGAGATTTGCGGCGGTTTGGGGTTTTGGAGGGCAAAGAAGGTGGGTTGTTCTTCCTTCTCACACGATTCTCTCTTTCTCTTCTCCATCCCCCAAACGACTTTGAAAATGGAGGCAAATCTAAAGGGCTTTGCTTTTATAGAAAGTGGGGCTGATTCGGTGTGGGGTCAGTATACCAAAATCTGTGTATGGGCTTTCATCTAATGGTCCAAAATGAATTTTAACAGTTCACCTACCCCATTTGACTCCCAAACCTTTTTATTTATTTATAAATCAGGTCCCTAATCTGCCTATCATCTCTTGGCTTACCCAACGCCTGTGAAATCAGTTCTGAGAACCTTTCACACCCGGTACGTATATTTATATTTATAAATCTAAATTATTGGACTTTGGTTGGGCTCGTGCCTAAGGTGCAGATGATCGCACTTGATCACGCACACGTCGTCCATCTCGTACTTAAATTCTTAATTAACTTAAGGGTAATTACTTTCTAATTAAATGCTTGTGGGGGTGGGCACGGACCTGGTCCGATCTTGGGCTTCGAGTCTCACATTGGTGCTGAAGCTAGGGGATTGGTTTTCAGATTTGAGTTTTAAGTGTACATTCCCAGATAAGAGGGGTGGGCCAGAGACCACATATCAGGCATCAAACATTTGGCCAAAGTCAAACCGGTTTGGATAATCGTATCATCGTCGAAGGTCAACGATTCAACGTTAGCAAAAAATCAGGGGTGCCACAATGTGCTTGTGAACGTTGGAGGAGAGAGGAGAGAGAGTAGCTTGGGAAGAGAAGCTAGGACAAGTGTCAAGCCTCTTGATGACTCTGTCCCCTTCCCTCCCTGCAAAATTGAAATCCCTAGGGCTCCCTCTTCATTTCCAGCTTCTTCTTCCTCCAAAACTCCATTAGAGCTTGTTAGGTTATTTTAAGTGCTTGCTACTAACTTTATTGGAGATAGTGATAAGAATGGGGTGAATGAAAATGAATGAAAGGTGGAGTGAAAACTACGGAGCAGCAAGCCTAAAATATGCACAGTCCTGCAAGATACAGGGCCTGTTGTAGCAAGTTTTGATAAGAGTTTGTCCCACAGGGAAAGTTGATCTAAAGCTCCAAGGGAGCTATCTTTAGTAGGCTCTCCAGATCTGGCTACGGATCTGACAATCCTAAATGGAAGGGAATTTAAGGTCACTATAATCTAAATCCTATGGTAACTTAATGTCTAAACTACAGAAAGGGTTAAGAAAGAGGATGGAGTGTGAAAAAATAAATATAAAAGGGTGAGAAGTATGCTATTAGGTACAGATATGATGGATCTCATAACTCAGACTCAGATCTGCTGCTATAGAAATCATGTCCAATAGCTACATTATCACCAAAGAGGAGAATGGATCCAACTCACCCCTGTGTCATGATCCAATCCCTTATAGCTATAACCTGTCCACTTAAATGGTCACAGACTATCCAATAGGGGAACCACAATCCAGAGATGGGTTAGAACAAGATTATCATTGTAGGCACTACTTCATCCAGGCTACAAGCTCAAGAATCCATAGGAACCTCAACCTCTAAAGTTCTGTGTGTGGGGCTTGGCCTACAAAGTGTACGAGCCTGGACACACAAGACCAGCAAGAGTTTGAGTACTAGTTTTAAGCTTGGCTGTTCACTGCTTTAGAAAAACAACAGTTATCCAGTCACAAGCCTACAATCTCTATAGCCAGATCATATCTGTAATCTGATGGTGGGTCTATACAAATATAGGGGAGTCTGTCTCTGCACAATCTCTCACAAGGCTACAAGCACAAGTGCAGAGAAGAAGAATCTGTCTTAGATCTGTGGATTGGCCTCACCCTAGGGCTATTATTTGTCCACTTGAATGGTCACAGACTATCCACAGAGGTTATCCTCATCACAGAGGTCTAAGACAGAACAAGAACATTACTGCCGCCACCATGCTCACAAGGCTACCAGCACAAGCTCCCATGGGGATTAAGATTTAGTGGATCCTGTGGTGGGGGAAGGCCTGCAATGTGCCTAACCTGGACACACAGGTCACTTGGATCTAAATAAAACCATAAAAGCAATCCTCCATTGCTTACAATACAACTTAGCAATGGAGGATCTCAAGGCAGCAACCTTGTACAGAACAACTCACAATAAAAATACCATCCCATACATGTAATAGATCCTATTATAAAACTCCATTAAAAACTATACTATATAATCATACAAAAGGCATAGCCAGCAAGTGATGGACTATGAAGAGAAGGGAAAAGGAAAAAGAAAAACTCCTAAACCCTAACCTTAGCCTAATGTAATTCTACAGTCGGTTTCATAAAGAAGCATAGAAGTTAAGAACAAAAGTCCTTTAAACCTAAGCTAGGCTTAGGCTTATATAGAAGTCGGTTCTTTGCGAATTAGGGTTAGGAAAACCCTAATTTCATCGATGCAACTGTGGCCAATTCTTATCCCTTGGATGCCTTAGGGCATGTGCACGGAGATTGGAGCAATTGAGTGCATGCCTTAATTGCTGGACGTTCCTAGATTGCCCCTGCAGAAGTGGGGAGAAGTTTAGAACCCAATCCTCGCTGAGTAGAAAAGATTTGTAGGTCTTACCGCATGGTAGAATTAGTGTCGCGATGTTGCTTTGACTTGAAGATCTTGCAGTCGCGAGGTTGGTACTTTGGTCATCGCAGGGATGCTTTGGTCGTCACGGGATTGGTCTTTCCATTTGAATGGCGCGGGAATTGAGCGAGTAGTTTGTTCCCTGATGAATCCCGTGGCGATCCTCATAAAAAAAACAATGTACATGGGCTTCTGGATCGCGCGAGCAGTTCCTTGAAAGTATGTGTCCCGTGGCCACTGCACGACAACCACGCACTGGAATGCCTGGAGCTCTCTCTTTATTCAGTGAATCGCGCGAAGGTTGAAAACTCAACTCTTGAGCTGTGCTAGACTACGCAAGTGCTTCGCGAGCACTTAAGATTGAGCCTCACGAGAACCTCGCTAAGTATACTTTTTACTCCCTGCTGACATCCATCTGTGCACAAACGGCACGAAGACTGCGCGACCGGTTGGGGTGCTCCCTTTAGAAGCCTGCGAAAACTGCGCTACATATTCTTTCTGGTTTAATTGAGCCATGTGACATCTGCATGAGGCATTCTCCTTGATTTGTTTCTGCTTTGCTGTGCCTCTACGGCAGCCAATTCTCTGTCTGGGTTTAACCTTTACACTTCTGAGGGGCTTCTGGGTCAGCAGTAGGCTTCTTGGTATGGTTAGGAGTTTATTTGCAGCAGCTGCTTATTACCTGCAGAATAGACTTAAAACACATTTATTAAATGATTAAGGGTCTAACAGAGATTAAGTTAAGGGTGAAAAGTGATACTTTTCAGGTCTTAACATACCCCTAAACCTAATCTTTGCTAATCCCTTAGCAAAGCTGTAATTAAATGCCACTTTTGTAGGGATCACGGGTACATTTAGCATATGTACCAAGCCTTTTAAACCCCTAGGTGATCCCTAGTGGAGGAGTGAAGTCTCCTAAGGGTTTTCAGTGAAGACACCCACAAACTTCACCATTAGAATCAGTTAAGTATAGTGCAGATAATGACAACACAAATTTCGATGTTTAAAGCTTTATTCCACTCCCAATTTTTTTTTAAAACTTAAAAGTTAAAATGTGTTTGCCTTACCACCATTCATTTATCATTAGAATTTCAATGTATAAAAATCAGTACCCAGCTTGCCTTTAATTCAAAATTCAGGTTGGATACAACCCCAATGAGTTTAAAATTCAGACCCAATTCTCACTAGGGCTATCTCTCAACATTAACAACCTGAGGGTGCTCACATTCAAAACAGCTCAAGAGCAGTTACAGACCCCAAATGGGCCTGCAAGCATGAGCATAGGCAAAGCTTCTAATTTCTGACATTTCACCATAGATTGGACAATTCCTCATCTCCACATGACAGCTCATTTAACTTTGGATCCACAAGGTCTTTTTGAATGGGTTGTAATGTGGCTTATGGTTGAGGGATGTAAAGAATAAAGGGGTAAAAAAAAGGGAATCCAAATTAAGAAATCAGCAAGGTAAGGAGTGATTCATGACTTCACAGCCTTCATTTCAGCAAAAACTTCATCTTTCTTTTTATATTTCAGACTCAAAGTGGCCAGCTTCTCCTGTTCTTTTCAATTTTCAGATGATGTTGTTCTCTAGACTTCTCTTTCTTTTTCTCTTTTTATTTTTATTCATTTTTTTTTAATGATTTTTTTTTTTTAAAATTTATTTATTTATTTATTATTTTTTATGATGAACTGCCACACAACTACCATTGATACACGACTATTCACAAGTTGCTTTTCTTCACCTTCCACAGAATGTTGGACCATTCTCAGTATCTGTAACTCCTCCTTTACCTTCTGAATTCTCAGAGTGAGGGTAAGGTTGACTCAGGTCATGAGGTTAAGGTGCAAGTGTTCTAGTGTTTGTGTAAGAAAAGTATGATTTTAAGGCTCAACTAGTGTATGCAAAAGGGCATATTTTAAAAGGTTGGATTTTCAGGCTAAAACTGTCCAAATGAGGGCCTTGGATCATTTCCTCAGTATCATGAGTGCTGTCAATTAGTTTTGATTTGGAGGTGCACAATTTCTAGTGAAAAAGTCTTGATTCAATCAGTCCTTAGAGCAGAAATAATGCCAAAAACACTCTTCAAAAGAAAATGCTGGGCCCAAATCTCACTAGGTATGGTCATCAAATTTAACCCATGGGGTGTATTTTCATCTGTTTCTCTCCTCTTAGGTTCACTGAGTACTAATTGAATTTTTTTTCTAATATTAGCTTCATGGTGGTGTCAAGATTTTTAACTTTTTCTGTTTCGAAAAGTCTGCAAAAATATTTAAATTTTTACAAGTTTTCTCATTGTATCAAGTTAAGTGGAAATTAACTTTATTCATCCCATTTTTACCACCATTACTGCACTAAAATTAACTATTCTATTGGCAAACCTATCCTGCCACACCCCCAAACCATGAGGAGCAGTGTCCTCACTGGATCAAAGGTGAGAAAATGCAGTGGAGTTTAGTTAAATAAACACAGAGGAAGACAGAGAAACAGAAAAAAATAATGGTAACTGAACAGTATAAAACTAAAAGAAACTTTCATTAAAATAAAAAGAAAATATTACAAAAAGAGGTAAAAAGAAAAGAAAAAATGGAGGGGGGAAAGATGGATCAAGGGAGAGTCGATGGGGGAGGGTGTGAGGAAGATGGTGGGGGAGATTCAGGTGGTTCCATTTTTTTCTTCTTCTTCTCTCTCTTCTCCTTTTTCTTCTTTTTCTTCGCTTCCTTGGCGAGGATCCTCTGGACTTTTGCATACTCATCCCAAAAAAATTGTAACGGGTCCGGCTCCTTAGGCTGTGGGGGATCCTCCCAGATGGGGTAGAATTTGATGGGGAACTCGAAGGGTTTGTCATCCGCCATGGTTGTGAGGAGGTATGGACTGCTAGGGTTAGAAGATGAAGGATGAGATGAAGAAGAACTAAGGGTCGATTTAAAAGAGTTGGACGGTGGAACATGAATCAGCCGATTTAAAGTTTTATCCCTTTCCAAGCTTGGTAATAAATGATCATTGTGTGGGGAATGAAGAAATGCACAACAGATTATGGGAAAAGAGAGCGCACAATAAATGAAGGTTTAAAGATAGGTTTGGGATTTAAGGGGATCCTGTGTATCGCGCAGCTGCACAGTGGAAAGTGTAGAATTGTTGTGCCTTGTTCGCGGTT
This sequence comes from Chloranthus sessilifolius, assembly GCA_021018995.1. Lineage (NCBI taxonomy): Eukaryota > Viridiplantae > Streptophyta > Magnoliopsida > Chloranthales > Chloranthaceae > Chloranthus > Chloranthus sessilifolius. The sequence continues at coordinate 53,619,877 of CM037593.1, read as the reverse complement.
AGGACTCCGCGAGGAAGCTCAGACAGGGCCCACGAATGAAAACACTGGAATCCTGTACTTTCATCCATTCAGTTGCCATCTATAGTTACCTTGCACATGGATTCTCATTTGAAATAATCATAACCTCCCGACATACATCTCCCATGACAGATTTGAACAAAATGAAGACGAAAATAGAAAAAACTTAAACAAGCATACAGAACAGATCAATGTACAAAAAATAAATAAAATTCTATTAACTGGAAAGAGACATGTACAATCGTATTTACAAGGAGAAGATTGGAAGGGGATAAAAAAGTAAAACATAAGTACAATCTAATCTAGTCTAAGAGGAAGAAGAATCTAAATCGAAATCTGTAAAGAAATCCCAGCCCATCTTTTTAGCATGGGCCCTAAGGGCAGCTTTGTCCAGTTTCTTCTTTGCTTGCCTTGCCTTTTTCGCTTCGGCTGGTGTTTTCTTGGTAGTAGGAGCTTTAGGTGCCCTCACTCTTACTTTTGGTTGCTTGGGTATTTTTGGTTCCTTGGGTTCTTGAGGGGCTTTTCCTTTCCTCTTTGCAGGGGGGGTTGCAGGGGATTTGCCTGTTCCTTCCTCAGTGGGGGCCACAGGGGATTTACCTTTGTCTGCTTCTGTGGGGGCCACTGGAGACTTCCCTTTTGCTTTGGGCTCAGGCTGGCTAGGGGGTTTTGCCTCTTCAGACTGGGCAGTTGGCTCTTTGTCAATTTTGATAGAGGTAGCTCTAGGAGCAGACCTCTTAGCAGTGACTTTCCTCTGCTTAGGATAAGTTTGCTCTTGTAGAGGTGCAACAGAGGCCATAGTAGGTGGAGGCTGCTCTGTAGGAGGTGATGGAGGAGGGGCAGCTGGGGCCTTCCCTTTTTCTTGCTGGGTCTTAGGTTGTGCCTCCTCAGACTGGGCAGCTGGAGCTGGAGAAGCTTGAGGCTCAGGGTCTGGCATGCGAACAGAGAGCGGGGTGGGCTGCAGAGGAGCATTTCTGGCAGCAGCCAATGCAGATTCCAAGGAGGCTATTTGGATTTTGTGTTTGAGGAGGTCAGTCTCATAGATTTCCTTTTGGATTCAGAAGATCTGCTGGGCATTGTTGAGCCTCTTCTCAAAAAGTCTTGCTTTGGCCTTCTTGGCAGCAGTGTTGGCTTTTTCTAGCTCCAAATTCAACTCATTATAAGTAGCTGAAGCTTTGGCCTTCTGATAGGCCTCCAGGATATTTGTCCACCCTAAGGAGATGCCTAGTAGTTGCTTTCTGTGGGCCTCCTTCATTGTATCAATTTGCTGCAGCAGGGGGGTCTCAATGGACTGGCGCAGTTTGGCCATGCCCCTCAGGACATCCTTCCTAAGGTAAGGATTATCCCTCATGTGATGGAGGATGGTGAGGTAGGGAGGGTTGTAAATAAAATGTTTGGGTGCGATGGGCAGATAGAAAGTGGAAGGAGCAAACTGTGATTAGTCCGGGGGGGGAAAGGGGGGGTAACAGTGGGTAAGTCTAGTTGTGGGGAGGGGATAAGTTGGGTCTATTTGTGTAGATTTGTCGTGAATGTGGGAGGGGTAAGATAAGCGGGGGATGGAGGGTATAGGGGAAAGGAAAATGGAGGAGGCTCGGTAGGGAGCGAGGGGGATGGGGGGAATGGGAATGGTGAAAGGGATGAAAGAGAATGGTGGGGTTGTGGGGAGGAAAGGGATTGCTGGTGGTGGGGGGGTTGTGAGTCAGGGCTGAAGTCTGTCTGGGTCTCTTTGTCAGTGGAAAGGACCAGTGGGGTTGTAGGGAATTGTTGAGGGATGGGTGGGTTGGTTAATGTCTGAAGGGTGGATTGGATGGAGGTGAGTTCAGTCTGCATTTGGTCCTGTGTTTGGGTAGTGGTGGATAATTGGGATTGGATGTCTTGGATAAGGGATAGGATAAGTGTCAGTGTGTCGGGGCTGAGAGGTTGAGTCTGTGTAGAAGAGGGCACTAGTTGGAAAGGTGAGGAAGGTGCATGATGAAAAGTGGAAGGAGGGGAAGAGTGGGGTTCTGATGAGTGATGGTGTGATGTAGTTGGGGAGTCCGGGAGGGGGGTGTAGTGGGTAGGCATTGTTTCAAGGAAGGTAGCCAGAAAGGCTTGGAAGCCTATGGATGTGTTAAGGGTTAAGTCAATGTTTATGATTGGGGATATAGTAGGTATGGCTGGGGTGGTGGCTACATCAAGGTGGGTTGTGTCAATGGGGATAGAAGGGATTGAGGGCAGTTTCTGGGAGATGGTGGGGATTGTCTCAGTGGTCTTTCATTTTTTATAGGAAATGAGTGGAGGACTGTCAGGTTTATGTGTAGCTGATGGGGGTATTGGGGCTGTGTACTGTGGTAGGGTAGGGGATGGGGAGTCCTCCCAGGTACCAATCACAGGTGAAGGGGGAGTGGGCATAGATGATGAGGACAGAGGAGGGTGAGGGAGAGAAGGTGGAGGGGAAATGGGGGGGTAGTGGATGCAGGAGGAGAAGGTGGAGGGGAAATGGGGGCTGCTGTAGTAGTGGTGGTAACAGGCTCTGTGAGCACCTCCTTGGTAGCAGGGGTAGACCTTGTTCCAGCTGCCTCTTCTGCTTGCTTGGGAAGGGCTTGAGCCTCAACTTTCTTCTTCTTCTCGGCCTCCATCAGGCTCCTGTTGATTCCCCATTGCCTCTTGGTAAAAGTAGTAGGGGCAAGGGTAGTGGTCTGCTCAATTTTTCCTATCTTGTACCCCCCTTGAGTAGCAGCAAGGTAATGACCCTGACATAAGGGAGTGTGTGAGGCTTCTTGTTTTTCCCTATCTTCTCCACTAGGTCTTTCATTGCCTTGAAGATGAGTCAGGCTGCATGGAAGCCATGGCCAGGAGAGAAGGAATAGACAGCATCCGCGATGGGAGTTCTCCTCTCCTGCTGATGTCCTGAGCTGTAAAAGTTCTTTTGAAGGACTTGGTCATTGAAGAGGAGTTCAGGTTCCAATTCTCTCCTTCTGATCGAATCCCCTGTGGCCTTTAATCCTCTGATCAAAGCTCTGGCAATTGTATCAATGGAAGAGCTCAGGGGGGGCCATATCCACAGCTAGGGTCGAATGCGACTGGGATGCCCAAAAATTCAGCAATAACCTTGGGGCTCACTAGCATCTCAAAATCGTTAATTAGCACCAGCAAGCACACTTGTCCATCCTTGTCCTTCTTGACCCTAATGTGCTGATAAAATAGTTGCACTAGCCTAGGGTAGGCTAGTGCTGAAATTCTTCTCATCAAGGGTATCAGGCCCGCTTTGCTCATAAACTGCATGGCAGGGGCTGAGAGAGGTTCCTTCTAAAAAAATGGTAGGTCAAAATTTGTCTCAGGCTCCAATGGGATTGAAACCATGAGCTCAAAAGGAGTAGAAAACTTAGGGGTTGGCTCCTCTACCTCCTCAACCATGTCCTTTCCTTTTTTAGGTGCCTTTGAAGTCTTGGCCTTCTTAGGGGTGGTCTCAGTAGGGGCCTTGTCCTTCCCCTTTCTCTTCTGTGCACTCTTTGGAGCCATTTCAAACTTTATCTTTGAATATGAGGAATGGGGATGGAGATCTAAGTGCTTACCCTAAAAGCCTAGGGTTAGGTTTGATCTGACGCACAGGGCATCACGAGATCTCTGATCAGAGGGCAATAGATGGTGGTGATGCTAGGAACAACTCTGTAGATTCGTTGAGTGAATGATGAGCTGTAGGATTGATGCTGGAGGAGAGAGAGGGAAGAGTGCCAGAAGCTAGGGTTTTGCTGAGGGAAGAAGGAAGAGAATACTGGAAAGGGAGACAAGTGCGAGGTTAAAATACTTATCGCGAAGCTCGGCGCGCTTTGGAACATCTTGTCACGGGATTGGAAATGAACCTAGCGAAGGTGTTTATTCAATTTGGATTGTGCGACAATCTCCCAGGTTAACCTTGGAGCGCACGACAGTGTGATATGAATTCATGTGAATTGCGCGAGCGGCTCCCAAGTCTCCATTTAGATTGCCCGAAAAGTTCTAAGGTTCACTTTGAATCTCGCGACACCCTTAGAATCTCGCGACAGCTAATGAAGTATTCCTGTTGAATTGTGTGAGAGTCTCCCAGGTGTCCTGCTGAACTTCGTGATAGCCTATGAATCTCACGATAACTAATGAATAGCTCTATGTGGATCACGCGAGAGGTTCTTAGGTGCACTTAAATCTCGCTACAGCTCTTGAATGTTTCCATGTGAATTGGGTAAGAGTCTCCCAGGCTCCCCTTTGGACCCAGCGACAGCAAAGAATCAAATAGAGGGCATGTGCTCTCTGTTTTTCCATTTCCGATGTGCTGTGGTTGGATCCTAGTGTTAAGACCTGAAAAGTACCACTTTTCACCCCTTAACTTAACCTTTGATTAGACCCTTAGCCACCTAATAAGTTCTTGTTAAGTGTTTTGTGTAGGTAATAATCAGCAGTGAAATAAGGTCAGGAATCCTGTTAAGGAGCCTGCTTTGGCACCAGATATCCCTCAGAACAATGAACTCTGAATTCAGACCTGAAATGAGTTTGCGCAGCTGACCCAAGCTTTAGAGGATTCAGGAGAAATATGCCTCGCGCAGTTCAACTGAGCTTCCCAAGACTTTACAGCAACCTCTCGCGCAGATAAGTGACTGAAGAGCTTTATAAACTCAAACTCGCACAGCTCTCGCGAAGCTCAAGAGTAGAACACATCACACAGTGTCACGCAGTTCAAAGCAGACCTCTCTCAATCTTGCGTAGTTCGCTCAGAACGGCTGAGGAGAGAGAGCTTCAAAAGATTCCTCGCGCAACTGTCGCACAGTCGCCGCGAGATGCAATTATCAGAAGAAGAACACCTCGCGCAGTTCTCGTGCCATTCAAGAAAGAAAACATCCTGGCGAAGGCAAAGCCAACCTCGCAAAGATCAAGTGAGACATAGAGCCTCGCCCAGTTCAGAACTCAGTAGAGCCTCGTGAGGTAACTCGCAAAGTCCAGTAAAGAGAAGTGCTTGCGAAGTTCTCGCGCTACTCAAATTCACTCTCACGAAGATGAGTCCAGCGAAGACCGAGCGACCTCACGACTGCTTGAATTTCAACCCCGTGATACTTGAGACTATGTTTTCTATTCAACCTCGCGAAGCCCAATCCAGTGAGAGCATAATTCTCTACCGCGCGACTGCCCGAAGAGCAAACCAAGGCAACCTCGCGACGGCTAAAGCTTCAGTGTCAAATCATCCTAGGGAAGAGCAAAGAGTTACCACATGACAAGTCTGGGAAACTACAGCTACCTAGCGATGCTCTGACCCTAAACTTTCATCTCTTCAGCAGAGGACCTTCTGGGTATTTCCAGCGATTAGGGCATGCACTCCCACGCTCAAATCTCTATGCACGCACCTCGAGGCATCTAAGGATCATTATTAGGCCACGTGGCATCGTTAAAATTATCCTAACCCTAATGCGCTGCCACCCCATTACTATATTAACTGATACCTGAGCTTAGGTTTAGGTATCTGGGAACCCATCTCAGATCATTTTTTTCTTTTCTCTTTCTTTTTAGCAGTAAGTAATTTTCTTTTTCTTTCCTTCTCTCCATAGTCCAGCACTTGCTGGCTATGCCTTTGTATGTGTTTTTGAATTAGATCAATGGAAGTTCTGTAATAGGATCTGTACTTTGTGGGATTGGTGTTTATGTGTGAGATGCTCTGTGCGAGGCTGCTGCCTTGTGATCCGCCATTTCTTTGGTTGTGTTTCAAAGCAATGGAGGACTGATTCTAAGGGCCATTCAGATCTAAGTGACCTATGTGTCTGGGCTATCATGGTCCTACAGCCTTAGCCCCACCACATGACCCAGTAGATCTGAAATCCCCATGGGAGCTTGAGCTGGTAGCCTTGTGAGCATGGTGGTAGCAGCGATATTCTTGTTTTGTTTTGGGCTCTGTGAGGAGGATAACCTCTGGGATAGTCTGTGACCATTTAAGTGGACAGATTATAGCCTTAAGGTGATTCTAATCCACCGATCCAAGATGGATCCTTCTTCTTTACACCTGAGCTTGTAGAAGCCTGGTGAGAGATTGTCTGAGCGACTCCCTATATTTGTATAGATCTGCCATCAGATGTTGGATCTGATCTGGTTATAGAGATTGTAGGCTGGTGACTGGACCATTGTAGCCTCGCTCAAGAAATGGATAGCAAGATCAAAGGTTGTACTCAATCACTTGCTGGTTCTATGTGTCTAGGCTATGATGGTCCTACAGCCTTAGCCCCACATATAGAACTTTAGAGGTTGAGGTTCCCTATGGATTCTTGAGCTGGTGGCCTGGATGAAATAGTGCCTGTAATGATTTACTTGTTATGTTTTGACCCATCCCTAGATAGTGGCTCCCCTATGGGATAATCTGTGACCATTCAAGTGGACAGGTTATAGCCTTAAGGGTGGAATCATGGCAGAGTGATGGGTTGGATCCTTTCTCCTCAGAGCTAATAATGTAGCCTCTAGACAGGATTTCTATAACATCAGATCTAAATCTGAGTTACAAAACTTCTCTGACCTTGGCTCAATACCATACTCCTCACCCTTTTTATACTTATTTTCCACACTCCATCCATCCTCTCGAAACTTTCTGTAGCTTAGATATTAAATTACTTAGAATAAGTGACCTTAAACTCTCCTCCTTCAAGGACTGCCAGATCTGTAAACAGATTTGGAGGGACTACTAGAGATGGCTCCCTTGGAGCTCTAGATCATCTTTCCCTATGGGACAAACTCTTACTTATCAAAATTTACTACAATGGACCCTGTATCTTGCAGGTCTAGGACTTCTGAGTTGTGCTGGATTCACCCCCTGTTTTACTCTGTCTTTGATTTTTAAATAACTTTCACCACCAACCAGTAATGTAAGCACACCAGAATTCATCAACAAGTTTTTGGCACCGTTGCCAGGGAAAGATGATCTATTAGTAGACCCTTAGTTTTTGTATTCTTAGTATTCTTTGCACATGTCAATAATTGATACTACTGACATAATTTTGAACCTTTCTTGCAGATCTAGACAGCAGCAGTGAAGGATAGTTGGACTGCAATTGGAGCTTAGCTACCTCTGTTTGCAAACTCTCTGACTTTTAAAGCTCTGTCTATCTTTCTTAAAAAATTTTTTTTAGCAGTATCTAGGATAGTTTAAATGTATTCTTTGAATAGCTGTAAACTAGTTCGATAAATTTGTTAGTGTACAATCATTCTTTTGCGATGTGCTTGCAAGAAGCTTTCCTTGCTGTTGTTGTGCTTGTATGCTAGGGAGGAGATCCCTCAGCCCTGCTTTAGAGCCTCTTAACCTTGAGTTAGAAAGGGGAAGGAGACTTAGAAGAGACAGGCACACCACAGGAGAGCCCCCAAGTGAATCTGAGACATCAATTATGGGTGAAGAACAGCCCAGAACCCTCAAGGAGTTGAATGCTCCGGATGACTATAACTCCCCTTTTAGCATTCAATTCCCTGATGTTTAGGGGAACTATGAGATAAAAGCTTCAATCATCCAGATGCTACCAGCTTTCCATGGGCTTAGCAAAGAGGACCCTTACAAGCATATTGACCAGTTCTTGGCCTTGTGCACTACTTTTAATATCACTGGTTTGGGACCTGAGGCTACTAGGCTCAGACTCTTTCCCTTCTCTCTGAAGGATAGGGCGATGCACAGTGACCACTCTTCCCAACAATAGCATTGCTTCATGGAAAGACACTGCAGACGATTCTAACCAAGTTCTTCCACGAAATCAAAACTAGCATTGAGGAAGGAGATTCTTGCATTTGCTCAATCTACCGAGGATTTTAACCAGTCCTGGGATAGGTTTAAAGAGATGCTCAAACAATGCCCCCACCACAAGATCCCTGAGTGGCAGCTTGTACAAAGCTTCTACAATGGGATTGATGAGAAAAATAGAGACATGGTCGATGCCTCTTGTGGTGGATCCTACATGCACAAAACTGCTGAGGCATGGGAACTATTTCAGGTGATTAGTGAGAATGCTTTTCAAAAGCCATCCCTGGCAAGAACTAGTCAGGAATCTGAGTCAAAGGTGGTACCTGCTGCTGAATCAAGAGGAAAAGTTTATGAGGTGTCTGGGAATAATGACCTGCAGCTGCAGATGGCAAACCTCTCTATGAAGTTTGATAAATTATTGACTGTGATGCAACCCAGAAGGGCTACTCATGTGGCTGAGGCATGTCTGATATGCCAGTCCCCACAGCACACAGTGGAGGAATGTCCATCTGCAGGGCAATTTCCTGAATTGATGTTGGAACATGCTGCTACTGCTCAATCTTATGGCCAGCAACAATCTAGGGGCTATAATAGGCAACCATATGGATACCAGCACCAAAATACTGGTTACCAATGGAGAGACCAACCAAATCTGAGGTGGAAGCAAGACAACTAAATGCAGCGCCAGCAGATGTTGGCCTTGCCACAAAGGCCACAGCAGCAGTTCAATCAAAGGAATGCCCCTAGGTCTACCTTCCAACACCATCAGCAGCCCCATCAGCAGCAAAATCAATTGGTCTTACCCCCTTCTCAACCTAGAAATACTTCTTTCAAGGACCAGGTCTTGACATCACTGCAAAATCTGGGTTCCTTGACTCAGACTATGAACTCTCATGGTCAGAGCATCAAGAAGATGGAAGAACAAATTGGACAACTAGCGAACACCTTAGCCAAAAGAGAAGAGGGAAGGTTGCCCAGTCAACCAATGGTTAATCCCAAGGGCCAATTTTTGATTGGTGAAGGATCCTCCAACCCTGAGGGGGATCTTTCATTAAATAAATGATTAAGAACTGTGCACCATTGTATGATATGTATTCTACAGTTGATAGGAATTGTTAGCAATCTTGTTGGAATCTGAGTTTAGTGCTTTAATGCCTACTTTTATACCAGCTCCCCTTGTTTGATAATATAAAATGATTGAATGATAATGTAGTATTTGAATGCTTTTCATGATGTATGAATTTAATTCCTTTAAAGTATGGGAATTTGTAAATGCTTTATAATACTTGGGGGTGTCCCTGGAAGAGAGTCTGTGAGAGAATCCACCCATAAAGTAATGGTCAAACAGCTGACTCATGGGTGAGTGAATTCTAACTCGGTTAAGCCATCGCGGGATTCTGAATAATGGGTTTGGTCCCCTCTCGCGCAGTTCATAAAGAACTACTTTGTTTTGCTGTCGCGAGTTTCAGATATAACTGGGTGGGCTGCCTCGCGCAGTTTAAAGGAACATCTAATCTCGCGACCCACTCATTCCCAGCCAGGGAGCGGACATTTTCAAAGCGCGCCGAGCCTCGTGATATTTAAATCCCACCTTGCGCTGCTTTTCTTTACTGCTTTCTCTTTCCTCTCCTACCAGCAAAATCCTAGCTCCCACTCCTCTCAACCTCTCTCCTCCAACATCCTGCCTACAGTTCATTGTTCACTTTGAAATTCTAGATTTTTGTTCTTAAAGCTTCCATCAATAGTTGCCCCCTGCTAAGAGCTCTTGAGATCCACCGTGCGTCCAATTGAATAGAACCCTAACTTTTAGGGTTAAACTTAGCTCCTTATCTTTCCTTTCAAAATTTCAACTGCACACTCACCAAGGAGAGTTGTGATGGCTCCTAAAAGTACACCTGTGAAGAGAGCCAGGGACAAGGCCACTGTGGAGCCTGCCCCTAAGAAAGGCAAGTCCTCTACGACACAGCACAAAGGGAAGGAGGTGGTTCTTGAGGTGGCTGCACAAACACCTAATTATTCTACACCCTCTGAGCTCCTCATTTCCATTCCCTTAGAGCCTGAAGCCATTTTCTATATCCCTTTCTTTGAATCAGAGCCGTTGTCAGCACCTGCCATTGAGTTCTTGCGCAAAGCTGGTTTGTTCCCCTTGATGCAAATGATTCCTGCACTAGCCTATCCTAGATTAGTGCAACTCTTTTACCAACACCTTAGGGTCAGACCAGACACACAGGGGCAGCCAGGCCTCCTTGTGTTAGTTGATAATTTTGAGATGTTGCTTAGCCCAGATTTAATTGCTGAAGTCATGGGCATCCCGACCATTTTTGATCCCAACTGCGGATATGGTGCCCTTGTGAGTGCCTCTCTCGATACCATTGCGCAAGCCATTACCAAAGGCTTGAAGGCCACAGGGGACTCCATCAGAAGAAGGGATTTGGATCCCAAGCTGCTGTTCATCAATCAAGTGCTAAGGAAGAATATCTACTGCTCTGGCCATCAGCAAGAAAGGAGGACACCAATTGCTGGTGCTCTCTACTCTCTCTCTGGCCCACAGATTTAATGCTGCATGGTTGATTTTTGAAGCTATGAAAGACATGATGGTGTAGCCTGGGCTGCAAAAGAAGGTCCACACTCTCCCCTATGGAAGACTCATCACCAGACTACTTCTGAGGGGAGGGTCTAAGATACCAGTGGGGGAGTTATCTGCTGACCTCACTCCAACCACTTTTGCCAAAAGACAATGGGGGATCAGCAGAAGTCTAATGGATCCCCAGAAGAAGAAGAAGAAGGCTGAAGCTCAGAATGTCTCTGGCGGGAGAGAGCTCTTTGTGGAAAGGAAACCCCACCTAAAAGAAGGCTAAAACCCCCTGCCCCAAAGAAGGTGGCGTGACTTACATCACCTCTGCTTCTACAGCAATCCCTCCATCCACCACACTTGCCTCTCCACTACCTTCTTCACCCATTCCATCTCTCCCTTTCCCTCTTTTATCTCCTTTTTCCATTCCACCTCCCACTATTATCCGTACCTGGAAAGAAAGTGTTGAACCCCAGGACAACACTCCACCTTCACCCACCATACCTCAATACACAGCTCCAGTCTCTCCCATATCATCTGATCCACACCCTGACAACCCTCCCTTGATAACCTACCTTAAAAAGAAAACCTCTCACACTACCCCTGCCTCATCTTTACCCACTTCCATCTCCCCTGTCCTTCCCACAGACACACCCCTTATTGACCAACCCTTAGTCCCACATCTCCATGACCTGGACTTTAACCTAGCCACCACTTCAGGGTATCAAGCCTTCATGACCAGCTTGCTTGATACCTTGCCCACCCATGACATCCCTCTCCCTTCACCACATCATTCGCCAGACCCTTCACCTTCCCCCCCTACCACTTTCCATCATGCCCCCACTTCCCCTTTCCAACCTGTTCCTTCTTATCCTCATACTCCACCTCACCCAACCTCAGATACCCTTACTCATATCCTTTCCCTCATACATGACAACCACCATACAATCCACCCTTCACACATTGACAAACCCACCAATCCCAACACAACCTCCTACCACCCCATTGACCCAACCCCCTTCCACCTCTGACTCCCCAGTTCCAACAGACCCCACCCACATTGATTTACCAACACCCTTCCTCCCCCATGACACCATGCAGACCACTCCTTTCCTCTCTACCTATCCTACCCCCATACTACCTCCCCTCAATTTACCAACACTTCTACCCAACCCATTCCAATTCTCATTTGCACCCCCACCCCTTCCATTTCAACCCTTCACCATCCCCTTCTTCCCTTACCCTGAACCATCCACATCCGCTGCCCTTCCTTTATTTCACTTTCCACCCATACCTTCCACTCCCCCTCTTCTCCCACCCCCTCCTCAATTCACTAACCATTCAACCCAGACCACCCGAACCATTTCTACAACTCCCACTTTTCTCCCCCAGGATCCATCACCATCTCCTCCTTCCACTCCATTTCTACCAATCTTGCTCAGACACTCCTACTACACCCCTCCCTACTTCACCCTCCTCCATGCCATGAGGGACAATCCCTATATCAAGAGGGATGTTCTCAATGGCATGGCCCAAATCTGCCAAGCCATCGAATACCCTTGCTGCAGAAACATAGTGACTTGAAGCTTGCTCACCACGAGCAGCTGAGAGATATTTCCAAAGGGTGGGAGGCAATTTTGGAGACATCAAATGCGAACAAGGCTGCAGCAACATATTACAGAATGACTACTGAGATTGAAAAGGACAATGCAGAGAGGGTGAAAAAGCACAACAGATTATTAGAGAAAAAATTGAACAATGCTCAGGAGATCACCCGACTCAGTAAGGAGCTTGCAGATACCAATCTCCTGTGGGCTAACAAGAAAATTGAAATCTTGGAACAGAGAGTTGCCTTCCTACTGTCCCAACCTATACAGGCTACCCCAATTGCCACCGCTCCCCCTGAGGCCCCATCTTCTTCCACACAACCAGGCCCATCTTCTTCCACTGCCCCTACCCCAACCCCTACACAATATGTTCCCCCAACTCCCACAGCCCCCACTCCGATAGCTCCTCCTGTTCCTCCTCAAATGCCTACTGCAGTTCCTTCTGCAGTACCTACACAACCTGTTGCTCCTATTGCAATCCCTACTACAGTTCCTGCTCCTCCCTCAATGCCCCCCTATTCCCTCTCCTGCTCTCAAAAGAAAATGTACCCCTTCCAAGAAAAAGCCCACTTCTAAAAGAGCCACTGCAGCCCAAAAAGATAAAAGGCCGGCCCCTCCATCCCCACCTCCAAAGGTCACCAGAGCTTCTGTTCAGGATGATCCCCATGGGCTCCTACTTTCCAAAGAAGAACGCAGGCAGGCTACTGCTGCCCTTGGATTGGACCGTACTGAGCTTTTTCCTTTGGACTCAGACTCTGATGCTGCACCACCTACGGATCCCAGTGCCCAACCTACTGTTGATGCTCCTTCATTCGGCCCTGCTGCACAATCCTATCCTCAGCTAAGGAAAGTTGCTGCAAAGAGTACTACTCCCCCAAGTCACTCTTTGAAAATTGGAAAAGAAACATCTGCCCAGTTTGAGGAGGCACCACCACTAAGCCAGCCCGTGAAAGGGAAGAGCCCCGACCAAAGTGCAGATCCATCTCCTATGGCTCCCCCTAAACCAGAAAAAGGGAAAATTCCTCTCCTGTCTCAGGTGAAAGCCCAAGCTAAATCCCCCGTTGCCCCTCCTGAGCCAACACCAGCCTAATCACCTCTTATTCCCCCTCTGCCTCAGCAAGGGCAAGCCTCCAAAGGAAAGGGCCCCAAAGGAAAATCTTCCACCAAACCCCCTGAGCCAACCACTGCTAAACCTTTGAAGATCCCTCCTGAACCCAAGAAGAGAAAAATGAGGGTCCGGGCTCCAACCATACCCAAAACTCCCGAGCAAAGAAAGGCAGAGAGGGAACGAAAGAAGAAGAAGAAGAGGCTCTCCTGCAAGAGCATGCAAAGAAGATGGGATGGGACAAGTTTTGAGGCAGATTCTAACTAGATTGTACCTAGGAATTTCTCTGTTTCTTTTGCAATTGTTTTCTTGTATTTTGTACATTTCTAATTTTTCATAGACTTTTTCCCTGTCTTTACTACCTTGCTTTGCCTGTTGTGTGTTTTGTTCCCTGCTCTTTCCTTTACTTTTAGCCTCATTATTTCTGCTACACATTCACTTTGAACCAGTGAGGACACTGCTCCTCATAGGTTTGGGGGCGTGCCAGGCAGCCTCTGCCAATGGAATAGCTAACATAAGAGCAGGAGACTCATCTGAGCAATATGGAAATGGACCTCTGTTCACTTAAGTATCATGAAATTAAGAAGTTTAAAATTTATGCAAACCTTGGACATTATAAACTTCTAATATTCCACATTTCCATGATAATATCACCAAGGAAACCTACTTGTATCAGCACTTAGTGAATCATTAGAGAGAGAAAAAGGTTAGGACATACTTGAAAGTTCAAAGGATGACCATAACCAGTGAGAATTAGGCCTATAAAATTTTTCTATTCTTTGAGGAGTAACTAAGGCATTTCTTTTAGTTCTAAGGACTGGCTGAGTCACTGTACTCACTAGAAGTTAGGTAACTCTAAGTTGAAACAACTGACAGTACTCATGAGACCTAGGAAAGGATCAAGGCCTTCTCTTGGACAGTTTGGGCCTAAAAAGACCAATCCTAAAGCAACTGCCCTTGTCCATACCCCCCTTTGAGCTTTAAATCCTAAATTTCTTCAAAATACACCTGAGTACTTGAACCTGAACCTATGAACCTGATTCAACCTACCCTCACTCTGAGAATTCAGAAGGTAAAGGAGAAAGAGTTGAAGATGGACTAGCTATGGTCAACATTAGGTGAATGGAGAAGAAGGATCTCAAAAATCTGGCAGTATGGTAACTGAGAACATGGTGGCATTTCTGAAAAGCAAAAACAAAATAAAAAGAAGGAAACTCCAGTAAAAAGAAACAAAAATAATAATGAAGAGGAATAAGGGAGAAGTCAAGAGGAACTTTCATTGGAAAAATCAAAATCAAGAAGAGAAACTGATCACTTCAAATCGGAAAATCTCAAAGAAGATGAAGGGAGCTGAATTATGGAAGGTGAAGTCATGAACCACCTCTGTGACCTACTGATTTCTCAAATTGGAACCCCTTTTCAACCTTCCATTCTTTTTAACCCTATCTCATAAGCCACATTACAGCCCAGTTAAAAGCCCTTGTGATCCAAAGATGAGTGAGCTGTCACGTGAAGATAAGGAATTATCCAATCTATGGTGAGGAACTGCCAATGATGTCAGCACTTAAGAACTCTGCCTATGCTCATGCTTACAAACCCATTTGGTGGATGTAACTGCTCTTGAGCCTGTGAGAAAATGAACCCCTCAACGAACCTTTATGAGAGTATGCCCTGCAAAGTTTTCTATTGGGTCTGAACTTGAATGCATTATGTATGACCTTAACCTAATTTTTTGACATAAGGATAAGCTCAGTGCTGACACACACTTGTGTAGTTTTCTGTGATTGCAAACTATTTGAAAATGCTGTGCAATCATGAGAGTTTATGCTGTTTAAGTTACTGTGCAACCAATGAATTAAATTTCTTTTATGTGTACTGATTCAAGAGTAGACTAAATCTGATTCCTTAACTGCTCATTGGATGATATTGCACTTTTGTTAACTATTTCATTTGAGAAGTTTGTGGGTGTCTTCACAGAAAACCCTCAGGAGACTTCACTCCTCCACTAGGGATCACCTAGGGGTTTAAAAGGCTTGGTACTTATGCTAAATGTATCCGTGCTCCCTACGAAAGTGGCATTTAATTTTTAGAGTAGATTTAATGTAGCTTTGCTAAGGGACTAGCAAAGATTAGGTTTGGTGGTGTGTTAAGACCTGAAAAGTACCACTTTTCACCTCTTAACTTAACCTTTGATTAGACCCTTAGCCACCTAATAAATTCTTGTTAAGTGTTTTGTGTAGGTAATAATCAGCAGTGAAATAAGGCCAGAAATTCTATTAAGGAGCCTGCTTTGGCACCAGATATCCCTCAGAAGAATGAATTCTGAATCCAGACCTGAAATGAGCCTTGCGCAGCTGACCCAAGCTTTAGAGGATTCAGGAGAAATATGCCTCGCGTAGTTCAACTGAGCTTCCCAAGACTTTACAGCAACCTCTCGCGCAGATGAGTGACTGAAGAGCTTCAAAAACTCAAACTCGCGCAGCTCTCGCGAAGCTCAAGAGTAGAACACATTGCATAGTATCGCATGTTTAAGTGCGTCTCTCAATCTCACGTGATTCGCCGAGAATGGGAGGAGAGAGCTTCAAAGATTCCTCACTTGACAGCCGCGATCACTGGGATGCAATTATTAGAAGAAGAATGCCTCGCACAGTTCTCGCACCATTTAAGAAAGAAAACATCCTGGCGAAGGTAAAGCCAACCTCGCGAAGATCGAGTGAGACATAGAGCCTCGCGCAATTCAGAACTCAGTAGAGCCTCGTGAGGTAACTCACGAAGTCCAGTAAAGAGAAGTGCTCGCGAAGTTCTCGCGCTGCTCAAATTCACTCTCGCGAAGATCAGCCCAGCGAAGACCGAGCGACCTCGCGACTGCTTGAATTTCAACCCCGCGACACTTGAGACTGTGTTTTCTATTCAACCTCGTGAAGCCCAATCCAGCGAGAGCACAAATCTCTACCACGCGACTGCCTGAAGAGCAAACCAAGGCAACCTCGTGACGGCTGAAGCTTCAGTGTCAAATCATCCTAGCGAAGAGCAAAGAGCTACCACGCGACAAGTCTGGGAAACTATTGCTACCTAGCGAAGCTCTGACCCTAAACTTTCATCTCTTCAGCAGAGGACCTTCTGGATATTTCTAGCGATTAGGGCATGCACTCCCACGCTCAAATCTCTGTGCACGCACCCCGAGGCATCCAAGGATCATTATTAGGCCATGTGGCACATTAAAATTAGGGTTTCCTAACCCTAATGCGCCGCCACCCCACTGCTATATTAACCGATACCTGAGCTTAGGTTTAGGTATCTGGGAACCCATCTCAGATCATTTTTTTCTTTTCCCTTTCTTTTTAGTAGTAAGTAATTTTCTTTTTCTTTCCTTCTCTCCATAGTCCAGCACTTGCTGGCTATGCCTTTGTATGTGTTTTTGAATTAGATCAATGGAAGTTCTGTAATAGGATTTGTACTTTGTGGGATTGGTGTTTATGTCGAAATTTCGCCTTGTGATCCACCATTGCTTTGGGCGTGTTTCAAAGCAATGGAGGATGATTCTAAGGGCCATTCAGATCCAAGTGACACATGTGTGCAGGCTATCATGGTCCTACAGCCTTAGCCCCACCACAGGACCCACTAGATCTGAAATCCCCATGGGAGCTTGAGCTGGTAGCCTTGTGAGCATGGTGGTAGCAGCGATATTCTTGTTTTATTTTGGGCTCCGTGAGGAGGATAACCTCTGGGATAGTCTGTGACCATTTAAGTGGACAGATTATAGCCTTAAGGTGATTCTAATCCACCGATCCAAGATGGATCCTTCTTCTTTACACCTGAGCTTGTAGAAGCCTGGTGAGAGATTGTACAGAGGCAGACTCCCCTATATTTGTATAGATCTGCCATCAGATGTTGGATCTGATCTGATTATAGAGATTGTATGCTGGTGACTGGACCATTGTAGCCTCGCTCAAGCAATGGACAACTAGATCGAAGGTTGTACTCAATCTCTTGTTGGTTCTATGTGTCTGGGCTATCATGGTCCTACAGCCTTAGCCCCACATATAGAACTTTAGAGGTTGAGGTTCCCTATGAATTCTTGAGCTGATAGCCTGGATGAAATAGTGCCTGCAATGATTTACTTGTTATATTTTGACCCATCCTTGGATAGTGGCTCCCCTATGGGATAATTTGTGACCATTCAAGTGGACAGGTTATAGCCTTAAGGGTGGAATCATGGCAGAGTGATGGGTTGGATCCTTTCTCCTGAGAGGTGATAATGTAGCCTCTGGACAGGATTTCTATAACATCGGATCTAAATCTGAGTTACAAAACTTCTCTGACCTTGGCTCAATACCATACTTCTCACCCGTTTTATACTTATTTTCCACACTCCATCTATCCTCTCAACACTTTCTGTAGTTTAGATATTAAAATACTTAGAATAAGTGACCTTAAACTCCCCTCCTAGGACTGCATGATCTGTAGACAGATCTGGAGGGACTACTAGAGATGGCTCCCTTGAAGCTCTAGATCACCTTTCCCTATGGGACAAACTCTTACTTATCAAAACTTGCTACAAAGGACCCTGTATCTTGCTGGTCTAGGACTTCTGAGTTGTGCTGGATTCACCCCCTGTTTTACTCTGTCTTTGATTTTTAAATAACTTTCACCACCAACAAATAATGTAAGCACACCAGAAATCATTAACACCTAGGCATGACTCTCACCATGAGCACCTCTAGACACATTAAAAATCAATCATTCAAGCAAGGACAACAAAACTCAACCTCCCACATTATGCATTCAATCAAAAACTATCCATTAAAGAGCAGTAAGAATCAAACCAAACATAAAAAGTTTAAGACAGACAGGTCCAAATTTAGATGGTACCACTAACAAATCCTAGAGAATTTGAACAAAAGAAAGCAAGATAATTCTACCAAAAACAAAGTACATATGATACAATAATGACACACCTGTGGAACAGTTTGAAGAAGGATCCCCCTGAAAGTGAATGGGGTCCATGGGTTCAGCAGGTTTTTCAAAACAAGGCTTAAGCCTCTGACCATTCACCTTCAAGGTTCTCCCAGACTTGGGATCCTTGATTTCCACAGCACCAGATGGGGAAACATGCATGACAATGTAGGGACCTTCCCATCTAGATTTCAATTTGCCAGGAAAAAATTTAAGTTTGGAGTTAAACAATCAAACCTTGTCGCCAGCTATGAAACTCTTTCTCAACAGCCCTTTGTCAAAGAAAGCTTTGGACCTTTCCTTGTAGATCCTGGCATTGGCATACGCATCCATCCTTAGTTCTTCCAATTCTGACAGCTGCAGCAACCTGTGATGACCAGCAGAAGTTAGGTCTAGATTTAAATGTTTAATGGCCCAATAGGCCCTGTGTTCTAACTCCACTGAGAGATGACAGGCCTTGCCATAAGCCAGTCTGAATGGGGACATACCAATGGGAGTCTTATAGGCAGTCCTATAAGCCCACAGTGCATCATTCAGCTTGTCAGCCCAATCTTTTCTATCAGTCCTCACAGTCTTCTCTAGGATGTGCTTAATCTCCCTATTTGAAATTTCAACTTGCCCACTGGTTTGTGGGTGGTAGGGAGTAGCAATCCGATGGGTGACAGAATATTTCTTGAGCAAGCTCTCGAAATTTCTGTTGCAGAAATGGCTACCCCCATCATTGATAATGGCTCTAGGGGTGCCAAATCTCGAGAAGATATTCTGCTTTATAAATCTGAGGACAACCTGATTATCATTAGTTGTTGTAGCAATGACTTCTACCCATTTGGAAACGTAATCCACTGCCACTAAGATGAAATGAAAACCATTTGACAGAGGAAAGGGGCCCATAAAGTCAATACCCCACACATCAAACAGTTCTACAACAAGGATGGGCTGTAAAGGCATTGAGTTTCGTTTGGATAGCCCTCCTAATTTCTGGCATCTTTCACAAGTCTTGCAATGTATATTGGCATCTCTGAAAAGAGAAGGTCAATAGAACCCACATTGCAACACTTTGCCAGCTATTTTTCTCCCACTAAAGTGACCCCCATAGGCATTTTCATGGCACATGGCCAGAATACTGGGGACATCACTTTCGAGAATACACTTCCGAATGATTTGGTCTGCACAATACTTATACAAGCAAGGTTCCTCCCAGAAAAAGAATTTGACCTGTGAGAAAAACAGGTCTTTGTCCATTTTTGTCCAATGGGCAGGAATCTTGCCTATAACTAGATAATTAACAATATGTGCATACCAAGGAACTAAAGATTGGATGGCAAATAGTTGCTCATTCAGGAAGACATCATTTGTAGGAAGGTCATCAACACCTTTCTCCAACATAATTCTGGACAAGTGGTCAGCCACCACATTTTCTACACCCTTTTTGTCCTTAATTTCGATGTCAAACTCCTGCAACAGGAGTATCCATCTAATCAATATGGGCTTTGCATCCTTTTTGGACAGTAGGTACTTCAGTGCTGAGTGGTCAGTGAAGATGACAGTTTTAGACCCAAGTAAGTAAGGTCTAAACTTGTCCGCATCAAAAACTACTGCCAGAAGCTCTTTCTCAGTTGTTGTGTAATTCATCTGAGCTTCAGCAAGTGATTTGCTGAGATAGGCAATGACCACAGGCAGCTTATCTTTTCTCTGGCCCAAGACAGCACCTATTGCCAAGTCGGATGCATCACACATCAACTCAAAGGGCAGGGTATAGTCAGGTGTTTGGAGTATAGGGGCAGAGGTGAGGCAAATTTTTAAAGTTACAAAAGCCTTAAGACATTCAGCAGAAAAGTCAAAGGGCACATCCTGACAGAGCAGGTGGCACAATGGTTTAGCAATTTTGCTGAAGTCTTTAATAAACCTCCTATAGAATCCAACATGTCCAAGGAAAGATCTGATTTGCTTGACTGCTCTTAGAGGGAGAAAATTTACAATGAGGTCAACTTTGGCCTTGTCTACCTCAATTCCATCTTTAGAGACTACATGGCCCAACACAATTCCTTGTATTGCCATGAAGTGGCTCTTTTCCCAACTTAAGACCAAATTGGTCTCCTCACATCTTTGTAAGACCTTGTGGAGGTGTTGCAGACGTTGGTCAAAGCTATCCCCATAGACCAAAAAATCATCCATAAAAATTTCCAAGAATTTATCAATCATATCAGAAAAGATGGCATACATACACCTCTGGCTGGGGCATTACACAGTCCAAAAGGCATCCTTCTGTAAGCAAAGGTGCCAAAAGGACAAGTAAAAGTAGTTTTCTCTTGATCAAGAGGGTGCATAAGGATCTGGTTGTACCTTGAGTACCCATCAAGGAAACAGTAAAAAGCTTTCCCAGCCAACTTATCCAAAATTTGATCAATAAAGGGGAGAGGGAAGTGGTCTTTTTTAGTCTTGGGTTGAGTTTTCAATAATCGATGCAAACTCTCCAGCCAGTGGTCTCCCTGGCTGGTCTCAGCTCTCCAAACTCGGTTGTGATCACTGTTATGCCAGATTTCTTGGGCACCACTTGGATTGGTGCCACCCATTCATAATCAAAGATGGGGGAAATTACCCCAGCATCCAGCAATTTAATGATTTCTTTTAGGACCACTTCCTGCATGTGAGGATTCAGTTTCCTCTGCATTTCCCTGGAGGGTGTTAAGCCCTCCTCTAGATGAATCCTATGCATACAGATTGATGCATCAATCCCTCCTAGATCAGTAATGGTCCAGCCAATTGCTTTCTTGTGCTTCCTCAAAACTGTTAGCAATTCCTCCTCTTGCTCATTGGTAAGAGAAGAGGAGATAATTACAGGAAGTTTTTTGTCTTTCTCGAGGAAAGCATATTTCAATGTCTCCGGAAGCTTCTTGAGCTCCAGATCAGGGGCTTGTTGGATGGATGGTAGGATTGGTGCATTGTTGGTTGGAGGAAGGGGCAGCAATATAGGTTTCCAATTGGAATGCTGCACTAAGCCCACAGAAGACCTCAATAGGGACATGTCTTTTGGCATTAAAGCTAGGATTCCTTCCTCCACCATGTTTCAAACTTCAGTTAATTTAGTGACAATGTTGCCCCACTCCAGCAGAGTGGGCAGTTCTTCTTCAACAATTTCTTCTAGTACATCCACTACAAAGCATTCCTCATTGTCCAACTGAGGGTACTTTGCACTATTGTACACATAAAGCTCAACTTTCATATGTCCAAAAGTGACCTCCATGATCTCAGACCTGCATTGAATGTATGCATTGGCAGTGGCCAAGAATGGTCTGCCCAGAATAACAGGTATCGGGTATGTACTCTTGTTGCAGCCCATGTCCAAAACAAGGAAGTCTGCAGGGTAGAAGAACTTGTCTACCACCACTAAGACATCCTCAACCACTCCCATGGGTTTCCTCTCAAACCTATCAGCAATCAATAGAACAATGGGGGTGGGCTTAAGCTCCCCCAAACCTAACTGCTGATACACACTGTATGGTAGCAGGTTAACACTGGCTTCAAGGTCTAGAAGGGCCCTTCCAATCGTGTGGTCTCCAATTGTACAGGGAATAGTGGGTATCCTTGGGTCTTGCAACTTCTCAGGCATTGTCATGGTTAATACAGAATTAACTGTATCAATTGCAAAGACCTTTTTGGACAAATGGCTCTGGCCTTTCTTTTATGAGTACAAAGGTCTTTCAGAAATTTTGCATAGGCTGGGACCTATCGGATTGCGTGAAGCAGGGGTAAATTTATCTTGACATGCTTAAAGGTCTCCATCATTTCCTCGATCTGTGCCTGCCCCTTATCAAAAGGAACAGGGCCACTCAAAGCTTGAGGAAATGGAAGCTAAGGTACTGCTGGTTCCTCAGCTGCAAGCCTATGACTGAACTTTTATTTTTTTATTTTTTCTGCTTTTATCTCCTGCTAAGGCTCAACTACAGCCTCTTTATTTTTCCCTTGTTGAAGGGTAGTAGGCAATTCTTGACTCTGTGCTCTAACAAAGTCTCTTTCACTTTCACTCGACAGTTCCTTGGGAATGACCTCTCCTTGTTCCTTACCCACCTAGTTGTCTACTAACCTGCCAGACCTTAGGGCAGTGATGGCATTAGCCCCCTCAAAATTTGAGGAGCCTTCTTCAATCGAATACTGGCCCTTAGGGTTGGCTACTGGCTGGCTTGGCAATCTGCCCTCTTCTCTTTTAGCCAAGGAATTGGCTATTTGGCCTAATTGCTCCTTTATCTTCTTTATGCTTTGACTGTGAGAAGTCACAGTCTGATTTCAGGGTCCAAGGCTTTGCAATTGGGGGAAATCCTGGTCCTCGAAAGAAGCACTTCGGGACTGAGGTGGAGGAACTACCAACTGATTTTGTTGCTGAGGCTGCTGTTGCTGCTGGAAATTCGACCTTGGGGCATAACCCTGGTTAAACTGCTGTTGTGGCCTTTGAGGTAAGGCTAACATTTGTTGTGGCTGCATATAGTTGTCTTGCCTCCACCTCAAATTTGGGTGGTCTCTCCATTGGTAACCAGTATTTTGGTGCTGGTATCCATATGGCTATTTGTTGTAGCCACCAAATTGTTATTGTCCAAAAGATTGGACAGCAGCAGCTTGTTCCATTACATACTCAGGGTATTGCCCCACAGATGGGCACTCTTCCACTATGTGTTATGGAGATTGGCATATTAGACATGCCTCCATCACTTGTGCAGCCATTCTGGGCTGCACCACAGTCAAAAGTTTATCAGATTTATCTGAAAGATTGGCCATCTGCATTCTCAGGTCATCATTTCCCCTAACTTCATACATCTTTCCTTTAGAAGTTTATAACTGACTTAGGAGAAGGCTCTTGAACAGTTCTAGATGAGGACATCTTCTGGAAAGCATTTTCGCTAATGACCTCGAACAAGTTCCATGCCTCATCAGCTATTTTATGCATGTACGCTCCACCACAAGAGGCATCTACCATGTCTCTGCTCTTCTCATCAATCCCATTGTAGACCAAAACCAACCAATTGACAAGCTACCAGTTAGGGATCTTGTGGTGGGGACATTGTTTGAGCATCTCCTTAAATCTATCCCAGGATTTATTAAAATCTTCAGTTGGGGATTGGGCAAAAGCAAGTATGCCTTTCCTCAATTGGTTGGTTTTGGTCTCTGGGAAAAATTTAGACAGAAATCTTGTCTGAAGGTCTTTCCAGGAAGTGATGCTGTTGTTTGGGAGAGTAGATAATCAGGTCATGGCCCTGTCCTTTAAGGAGAAAGGAAAGAGCTTTAACCTAGTGGCTTCTGGTCCCAAACCAACAATGGAGAATGTCGTGCACAGGGCCAAGAACTGGTCAATGTGCTTGTAAGGGTCTTCCTTGCTAAGTCCATGGAAGGAGGGAAGCATTTGGATGATGGAAGTTTTGATCTCGTAGTTTCCCTGAACATCTGGGAATTGAATGCTGAATGGGGAATTGTAATCATCCGGAGCATTCAATTCCTTCAATGTTCTAGGTTGCTCTTCACCCATAACTGCTGTCTCAATTTCAATAGGGGGCTCGACTGCGGTGTGTCTATGCCTTCTCGATCTTCTACCCCTTTCTATCTCAGGGTTAGCAAGCTCCAATGTAGGACTGAGGGATCTCCTTCCTAACATGCACACACACCAACAGTAGGGAAGACTATTCGCAGGCACATTGCACTTAACAAAATTTACAACTATCCTAATCAACTGCTATGGAATCTTCAAAGGAGAAATAAACTGAGGTTTTGAAGGTTAGAGAAGTGCAAACAGA
Source organism: Chloranthus sessilifolius (assembly GCA_021018995.1). Taxonomy (NCBI): domain Eukaryota; kingdom Viridiplantae; phylum Streptophyta; class Magnoliopsida; order Chloranthales; family Chloranthaceae; genus Chloranthus; species Chloranthus sessilifolius. Next base: position 53,596,131 of record CM037593.1, on the reverse strand, counting down.
GGTAGCTAGACCCCCAGTGCAATTCTACTGTCCTTCTCTGCTATGGTCCAGATCTGCAAGAAAAATTTTAAATGTAAATCAGCAGTATCAATTATTCACAAGTACAACTATCAAAGAATAAAGAATACAAAAATCTAGAGTCTATAATTAGATCAAGATTCCCCGGCAACGGCGCCAAAAACTTGTTAGGTTATTTTAAGTGCTTGCTACTGACTTTATTGGAGACAGTGATAAGAATGGGGTGAATGAAAATGAATGAAAGGTGGAGTGAAAACTATAGAGCAGCAAGCCTAAAATATGCATAGTACTACAAGATACAAGGCTTGTTGTAGCAAGTTTTGATAAGTAAGAGTTTGTCCCACAGGGAAAGTTGATCTAAAGCTCCAAGGGAGCTATCTTTAGTAGGCTCTCCAGATCTGGCTACAGATCTAGCAATCCTAAATGGAAGGAGATTTAAGGACACTATAATCTAAATCCTAAGGTAACTTAATGTCTAAACTATAGAAAGGGTTAAGAAAGAGGATGGAGTGTGAGAAAATAAATATAAAAGGCTGAGAAGTATGCTATTAGGTACAGATCTGATGGGTCTCATAACTCAGACTCAGATCTGCTGCTATAGAAATCCTGTCCAATGGCTACATTATCACCAAAGAGGAGAAATGATCCAACTCACCCCTGTGCCATGATCCAATCCCTTATGGCTATAACCTATCCACTTAAATGGTCACAGACTATCCAATAGGGGAACCACAATCCAAAGATGGGTTAGAACAAGATTATCATTGTAGGCACTACTTCATCCAGGCTACAAGCTCAAGAATCCATAAGAACCTCAACCTCTAAAGTTTTGTGTGTGGGGCTAGGCCTACAAAGTGCACGAGCCTAGACACACAGGACCAGTAAGAGTTTGAGTACTAGATTTTAAGCTTGACTGTTTACTGCTTTAGAAAGACAGCAGTGATCCAGTCACAAGCCTACAATCTCTACAGCCAGATCAGATCTTCAATCTGATGGTGGGTCTATACAAATATAGGGGAGTCTGTCTCTACACATTCTCTCACAAGGCTATAAGCACAAGTGCAGAGAAGAAGAATCTGTCTTAGATCTGTGGATTGGCCTCACCCTAGGGTTATAATCTGTCCACTTGAATGGTCACAGACTATCCACAGAGGCTATCCTCATCACAGAGGTCTAAGATAAAACAAGAACATTGCTGTCACCACCATGTTCACAAGGCTACCAGCACAAGCTCCCATGGGGATTCAGATTTAGTGGATCCTGTGGTGGGGGAGGGCCTGTAATGTGCCTAACCTAGACACACATGTCACTTGGATCTAAATAAAACCTTAAAAGCAATCCTCCATTGCTTACAATACAACTTAGCAATGGAGGATCTCAAGGCAGCAACCTTGTACAGAACAACTCACAACAAAAACACCATCCCATACATGTAATAGATCTTATTACAAAATTCTATTAAAAACTATTCCATATAATCATACAAAAGGCATAGCCAGCAAGTGCTGGACTATGGAGAGAAGGAAAAAGGAAAAAGAAAAACTCCTAAACCCTAACCTTAGCCTAATATAATTCTACAGTCGGTTTCAAGAAGAAGCACAGAAGTTAAGAACAAAAGTCCTTTAAACCTAAGCTAGGCTTAGGCTTATATAGAAGTCGGTTCTTTGCGAATTAGGGTTAGGAAAACCCTAATTTCATCAATGCAATTACGGCCCATTCTTATCCCTTAGATGCCTCGGGGCATGTGCACGAAGATTGGAGCATTAGAGTGCATGCCATAATTATTGAAAGTTCCCAGATTACCCATGTAGAAGTGGAGAGAAGTTTAGAACCCGATCCTCGCTGAGTAGAAAAGATTTACAGGTTTTGCCGCGTGGTAGAATTAGTGTCGCGGGGTTTCTTTGACTTGAAGCTCTTGCAGTCGCGAGGTTGGTACTTTGGTCATTGCGAGGATGCTTTGGTCATCGTGGGATTAGTCTTTCCATTTGAATGGCACGGGAATTGTGCAAGCAGTTCATTTCTCGATGAATCCCGCGGTGATCCTCGTGAAGAAAACAATGTACATGGGCTTCTAGATCGCGCGAGCAGTTCCTTAAAAGTATGTGTCCCGCGGCCATTGCGCGACAGCCGCGTGCTGAAATACCTGGAGCTCTCTCTCTATTCAGTGAATTGCGCGAAGGTTGAAAACTCATCTCTTGAGATGCGCGAGACTGCACAAGCGCTTAAGACTGAGCCTCGTGAGAACCTCGCAAAGTATACTTTTTACTCCCTGCTGAAATCCATCTATGCGCGAACGGCGCAAAGACTGCGCGACCGGTTGGGGTGCTCCCTTCAGAAGCCCACGACAACTGCGTGACGTATTCTTTCTGGTTTAATTGACCCCTGCGACATCTGTGCGAGGCATTCTCCTTGATTTGTTTCTTCTTTGCTGTGCCTCTGCTGTAGCCAATTCTCTGTCTGGGTTCAACCTTTACACTTCTGAGGGACTTCTAGGTCAGCAGTAGGCTTCTTGGCATGGTTAGGGGTTTATTTGCAGCTGCTACTTATTACCTACAGAATAGACTTAAAACACATTTATGAAATGATTAAGAGTCTAACAGAGATTAAGTTAAGGGGTGAAAAGTGGTACTTTTCAGGTCTTAATAGGGCTCTCCTCTCCTCTATTATTTTCCCTCCCAATAAAACCATTGAAACATTGATCCAACACGACCTATTCTCTCTCCACCAACTATGAATCACATATATTAAATTAAGCTTCATCCCAGCCCTTTTCACCACAAACATTTACTAAAAAGCATTTCTAAGCTAAGAAAAAGTAAAGTATTAGTTTAGATTGGTTTTGCTAACTCGAGCGAATTTTTGCAAATATTCCTAGTCTTTTGATTTCTTTTTTAATATTTCTTTTGAAATATTATGGGTAAAGCTTTTGCACTATGGTTTATGGTGTTAGATGACTATGGATGTGATCCACATGATCATGCATGGCCATTAAACAACACTTCTCAATGTCTTAAGATGATCGGATGGTGTAGAATTCACCACACTATATCACATGTTGTAGGAATTGATAGATTTCTATGTTTTAATATTTCTTGTCATGGTGTGATTAGTTATAATTAGGAGTTGGATTTGCATGAATTAGATGTCACTTAAAATCAGTAAATCATGGTGTATTTGATGTTCTTTTATGATGAATTTGAATGGTGATAGATGCTACATAATAAAATATATAGATTGGTTCACTAACCCGATTGAGTTGATTTAAATGATTTTGATGGTTAAGATGTATTGATGAGAATGAGAATAATATGTGGTACTTATATTTTATATAAATCAAGTATCTAATACTTTGATGATCAAAAAATTTGATGGTGTGTAATTCATAAGCAAATTTAGATAAATATAGTCACTATTTTAAGTATACAAAAACTGTGATTTTGACTGATTTAATTATCAAGTTTTGACCACTGTCTAGGCTTAGAAAAATTCTATACAAATTTATAGATGTACACAAATAAGTTTAGATCATCTCTGTAAAATTTGAGGCATTTATTCCCTGTGATTTGATCGGTACAAATTCTGAGGTGGAACTGTGCAGATCTGCCTTATATAGTGTACCAGAAATTTAGTTGAGACTGAGGTTATTAATCTATTGATATAAATTTGCCTAAAAATTCTATAAAAAAATTAAGGATGGAAATTTATCAGTTTATTATCACTGTATAAAATTTCAGAACTTAAATTCAATTTCTTTTGACCGATAGAAAGTCTGGAAATCCGAGAATGCATAAATCCATTCTATGTGGCCCATATAGTGACTACTATTGGGCAGTTGATTAAATGGCTCTGTTTTCATCACAATCCAAATAATTTTAGCTTTAAAAATGCATATAAATAATGCAGAGAAATTAGAGAGATTTTTTACAAGATCTCATTCGTCCGATTCTGATATGGGTAATAGATGTTATGGCATGATTATCAAAGGCCTTAAAATCTAGTTTGATGACTAGTTGAATTAAGTATACGTTCTATAAATCAATGGACCTGATCAATCATGATATAAATTTTAAGTTTCATCACTTGTGGAATATAAGGCTATCAATCATCTTCCACCAAGTTTTGGAATCACTTCGAAATTCAATCGAGATTGAAAATGGCAGCCCGATTACCGGCAAGGGTAGGATAGCCTTACCTGAAATTTATAAAGTTAATAGGTTAAATCAAAATCTTGACTTTCTCCTTAAATCCCGTGCTGTTGTGACTATTAATGATCATAAATACTTATTGATCACTGATGACCTATAATCAAGAAGCCTAATGGTTGACCTTAGTTGACCGAGTCAAAGATTGATCCTTAGAAGGCCTAAAGACTGAGATGGATGAAAAAGAATGACTCAGTTTGGGGTTATCATTTCATGGGCCAAAGTGACTTCAAAAATTCTATAAAAGTTTGAAAAAATTAAGTTATTAATATAGTAACTTCATCTAAAAATTCAGCCTCTGACTTGATCAATTTTGATGGTAGAAAACCCAGAAAATGAGGGCATGAAACTATGTCAAGTGGCACACAATATGACCACTGTTGGACATCTGATCTGATGATCCTGATTTCATCATGATCCAAACATTTCTAGTTTCAAAAATATATAAAGATATTATAGATAACTTAAAGTGCTTTTCAACAAGCTCTAATTCACCTCATTTTGATATCAAAAATGAAAGTTACAACCTAATTACCAGAGGCTTTGAAATCTGGCCTGATATACGAATTAGTCAAAAACCCGTTCTTTAAATCGATGACCATGACCATGTATGATCATATTTTTGAGTTCCATTACTTGTGAAAGATGAGGCTTCTAGTCTTCTATCACTGAGTTTTTGAATCACCGAAAAACTTGATCGGAGTTTAAAATAGTGACCCGTTTACCGTCCAAGGGTTGGAAACCCTTAGTGAAATAACTGGTAGTGAAGGGATATGGTCAAAATCTTGACTTTCCCTCAAGTCTCGTGGCACAAAGATCACTGTTATGGTCTCAGTAACTACTAATGAGCCTTGGTTAAAATATCAGATGGTTGACCACAAGTTTGACCAATCAAGATGGGAACCTTAGAGCCCAAAAAACTCGATATCTTGAAATTAGACTAATTAGGATCTAGAAACCCGACACGGGTTGACCCACATGGGCCTAAGAAAATATTTCAAGATAACATATAGGACCTGATATCCTTGTTTAGAAATTAAGTGGGTCACTGTCATTGGCACCCTTTGAAATTTGGAAGCACCTACACTTAAAATATGAATTTCCCTAAGAAACTGGACCCTCTCGATGTAGGATCCGAAGTGACCCGATATATGAGATCTAAAATAATTAATAAAATTGTTGGGACATGATGTCCCTATTTTGAAGCCTTGTGGACCATTACTAATGGCACACACTAAAAACTAAAGGCACTCACATAAAAAATTGTGGAAACATCTTAAAGACCCAAAATGATTGTAAATAAGATCCTATCTGGCCCAACTTAGGAGGCCCAAATGGATGATGATGAATCAAAAAAGGATACGATTTCCTCCTTAATTAGGTGGTTCCTTTGTTATGGACACCTATGAAAATATAGGAGAGTTCTACACTACACTCTCTTGAAATCTTAGTACTTAAATTAGACTTAAGATCTATAATTGACCCAACCAATGGACCCAACAAGGGGCCTGTAACGTCCCGGAAATTTCATACTTAATAGTGCACCTCGGGATACAAACTGACTGGTCCAATGTTTGACTGGGTCAACATTGGCTCAGTTGACTTAGTCGAACGTATGGAGGTGATGGAGTTAAGTGAAACAAGGGTGATTGTATGTGTGAGTACATACACTTAGTTAATTATATGTGCTTTACACCAAATTGTAAGAACATATGTTATAAAGAAAAAAGGGGGAGAAAAGTTAATTCCTCTTTAGTTGAGTGGTTGAGAGGAGTTAAGAGAGAGAGAGAGAGGGAGAGTAAATGCATGGGTGATTGTTGTGAAATGAAGAGGGAAGCAATTAATGCAAATCATTAATCTTGGCTCGCAAAGTCTAACGAATCGAGTTCGGGATCGAGGATAGATTTAGGTTGGAGGGTTTGGGAAAACCCTAGTGAAGGAAATCCAACCGGTCGACTAGGGCCAGAATTGCAAATCTATATTTTATTTAAACTATTAGCTAGGGGAATTAGAATTTGTTGTGTGTTATTTAAATGTATGATTAATATGAGGGATGAAGAGGATGGATGATGAAGAGATGAGAAGAAGGGTGTTGGATCTGGAATTGGGTGAAACCGATTGAACAAAATTCCATTTCGTTCAATCGATTTTGAACAAAGAAAGGATAAGGAAGAAAGCAAAGGGGTTCTGAGGGGAATCGTTCGAACGAATTGTGAAATCGTTCGATCGATTCAGACTCTAAAGAAAACTGATCGATCGATTGGTTGGAACCTGTGTGAATGAATTTAAAATCGTTCAGTCGATTTTGTTAACTGACAAAGGCATTTTAGAAAGGCTAATAGTGGGATCGATCGAACGAAATAGAATTCATTCGATCGATTTTAATGTTTCGTTTGATCGATTTAAATTTCGTTCAAACGATTCTAAGAATCGTTCGATCGATTTGAATTCGTTCGATCAATTTGAAAATCGTTCGATCGATTTTGAAATCATTCGACCGAATTGGATGAAACTCAACTTTTGTTTAGTTTTTGCATACAAATTGTTGTGTATTGGTGTTAAACTTATAACCCAATGTTCTTACACTAGTAGTGATGAAAGATATGTGTTTGGTCAGGTCTAGATCGAATCGAACCTTGTGATGGTAGAGTGCTAACATGGATTAGAGAATCCGAGTGTGTAAACGCAAGTGAGGTAGGGGAATATCTAAACGAGTACACTTTATTACGAGCATTTACGTAGTGATAGAATGTTGTTGCATGATCTTTTAAACATGATTTTCATTTATTATTAATGCAATAAGTAGAGAAATGGAAATAGTATGCGTGTTTACACAAAATTCATGAGAAAACTTGTTAAGTAGGAATAAAATCATCCCAGGGATGTAAGAACACATTCGGCATCGCAGAGATGCATTAGATGAAGTGGCATCCCAGGGATGTATGGTGGATGTAAAGATCCACGTCAAGAAGTAAACAGTAAACATAATTGCACGGGCTGTGAGTTACTATTTATTAGCACAATCACACGGTGAATAACTATATGTATTGCACAATTTAATTTAAGGTTCAGAGAATATCCAACCGACGCGGCGGGATAACCGTGACTGACTCGGCAAGATATCCGTGACCAGTACGGCGGCTAATCCATACACTAGCAGACATCCCAGGGATGTGTAGTAGTAGTATGACGGTCGCCTATGAGACAGGGACGAGGACGATTCCATAAAAAATAGTCTGATTAGACAACGATGGAGGGTATTCCATCGGGGCTCGATGCTATATTGCTCGGGGATTATTTAAGTTAAGATTTAAGTCATGGTCTCAGCCTGGTTGCAACTAAGGGAACTAGTAGTCATTGAAAAATAAATGAGTAGAGTAATAAATGCAGTCAAATTATTTTATCACATCTTAAATTTACTTTTCAAGAAATGACATATCTATGAGTTCATGTTTTATTCCTGTCATGAAATATATGTTTGTAAGGAGGATACACTTGTTGTGATATTGCCCCTATTGAGCTAGGATGTAGCTCACCCTTTGACTATATGTCACTGGTGACGATTTAGGAATTGATGATAACTTAGGAGTTGCTACTGGCGAGGGCGATCCTGGAGATTCAGAGTACTTTCCAAGGGAGGTGTCTAAGCCTCCTCCGGAGAGATTCTTTTAGAAGACTTGCTGCATACTTTGATAGTATTTTGTAAGGAGAGAGAATTATGGCTTGGTACATCCAGCCTTGCTTTTGTAAGTACAAATACATCTGTAATATTCTTTTGTCGAACCATTGAATGTGACCGTAGCTATGGTACTAATGGTTCAGGCTGGTTCTTTTGTTCATGCGGAGTCATGAAATTAGAACTATCTTTTGGATTGGTGTTTTGGATTAGCGTATAGTAGAAATGGAGATTTATTTTGCATTAATTTCTTGTGCTTTCATATTGTGAATGGGATGTACCAAGTATTTCGCATGTACATTATGGGGCACGGCCTCGACTGCTGTGCCGATGGCATGAGTTTCGGGGTGCCAAAATTTGGGCTGTCAGAGGGCCCGACATAAGTAATGAACTATTGGAACTTAGTCCTGATTATTAAACTGGTGTGCCCAAATTAATGACACCTAGTCAAAACTAAATGGACACCCACCTGAACCAGTACCCTAATTTGACAAATTAAGGGGAAGTACTAGATATGGGACTAGATATGGGATAAGAGAATGAATTTTGTAATCTTAATCAAAGCTTGGCTAACTCTAGAATAGATGGCCCTAAATAGACCACCAATTAATCCATTTTGGTGGAAGACATAGTTACACACTATCTGTGTTCAACCGGTGACCGACATTGACTCTACCTTAATGATTTTGTTTGAAACAATTGGAGAGATAGACCACTTCTATAATCCTACTAAATTATTTATAAAAAATAAGACCCCAATGGACTCTGAATTATGGCAGCACTAAGTATAGTGTAACTGATTTAAGGAAATCAATATGCCTACTGAACCTATTATATATATGGGATCAAAATATTTATAGTGATTAATTTGATAAAAAAACAAATATTAACTCTAGCATTGAGACTGATTTCATTGGACCTGGAACTTGACTGAATTGTTGAACTATAGTATATTAGAATTCAACCCAAACACTGATTGAATTATTGATTTTGATATAGATTGAGATTGAATCCGAAGATTGATTGAATTATTTATTTTTGATGTATTTTGAGATTAACTTGGAAATTGACATTGAAATAGTAGATTGCTCATTGAAAAATGATTGTCGAATAATATTGAAAGAATGTTGATCATTGAATCGAATGTGGAATATGGGATATTGAACATTGAATACTGATCATTGAATCAAATATTGAATAGTGAATATTGAACATTGAATACTGATCATTGAATAAGAATATTGAATATTGAATATTGGACATTGAATATTGATCATTGAATCGAATATTAAATATTGAATATTTAACATTGAATACTGATCATTGAATCGAATATTGAATAATGATATTAAACATTGAATACTGATCATTGAATCAAATATTGAATATTGAACATTGAATACCGATCATTGAATCGAATATTGAACATTGAATGCCTGTTGGGTTGTTTGCCTTGCCTTCAAAAAGGGTTTTAATTCACTCAAATCAAGGCAGATCACACACAAGACCTACAAGTAGTCAGGGCCTGGTGTAGCAAGTTTTAAAAGAAAGGTAAGTAAGGGAATGTCCACAGGGAGGTGAGTTCAAAATATAGTAAATCTCCATATCTGAAAGAGATCTGTACCCTACCTAATACTAGGTTAGTAAAAGAAAGGGGAGAGGTTTTAAAGGGTTGTCACTTAAACTAAACTACACATGAAATGGAAACTAACTGAGATTGAGTCCAGAGATCTAGATCTTGCAAGTGGAAGGGTTTAAAAATAGAAAATGGAGAAGAGCAGCTTGGAGGTTGGTCTCACTGCAATCAAGTTGAGTTGATCATGTTACAGGGGAGCACACAAATCCCTCAGCTAGCTACAAGCACAGCTGCAGGGTAGAAGACTCCACTTTAAATAAAAGGATTTAACTGATCTTAAGGCTATGGTCTGTCCACTTCAATGGTCACAAACCATCCTATAGACTTCATCCGATCCAAAGGTTTATGGTAGAAGAATCCAATTGAAACCAGAGATTGAACTGATCTTAAGGCTATGATCTGTCCACTTCAATGGTCACAGATCATCCTAGAGAATTCCTCCAAACCAAAGCATTAAAGCTACTACAGATGCTGCAATTTCCAGGTCACAGACACAAGAAATTGCAAGGATATCAGATCTAGGGAGATCAGATGGTATCCAAGAGGTCTATCAGTTAAGTGGGTGAGCTGATCTGTATAATGAAATGCTCTCAGAGCTGTAGTCTGTGCAGTAATTATCCCACAATAACACTCTCAACCTTACCCAATTACAGATCTAACCTCTCTCCTCACTGCTCCTAGGGAATTAGCCAACCATAGTTGAGCTAAAAGAGGGAAATAGAATTTCGCTGCAAGCTCTCATCTCCAGAATTTGATCCAAATCTCGATCCCCCCAATAACAATTGGGGATCTCAATATATATCTTTCTCTCTTATTTTTCCTGCCAATATTCCCTTCTAGAAGGTCCTCAGAGTTTGTTAGCATTCTGTCAGAGCACGTGAGTTGGTTAGGGTTTCCTAGATTATCTTTTAGATCATCGCGCTGATCACCAAAGTACCTCGGTTTGCGTGCAGCAGGTCACCAAGTTATAATGTGTGAATAACCTATTTTCTGAGAAGTTCTTCACACAATTTTGACAGGTTGAGGAAGCTTCTGACAGGTTCAAATGGAGCTTTTTGGTCCTTTCGCTAAGTTCTCAGATCTCTTCGATAGGTTCCGATAGGATGAGCCTTCTCTTGACTCTTCAGCGTTCTTTGCCCCTTTGTCTGGAGCATTCGACAGGTTGGGTAAGCTTTTTGACAAGTTGGGTTTTGCGTGCCAGCATTTCGATAGGATTGCTCTCACTCGTATCGAAATGTTCAAGTACCTTTCGATAGGTCTGAGCTCCCGCTTCCCCATTTCGATAGGTTTAGGCAACCATCTGATAGGTTCCCTTTACACCTCAGGCAGGCTTTTGATAGGATGGTTTCTTCCTTTCTTTCAGCTGCTCGATAGGTTCTTGGATCCTATCGAACTTCTCAACCTACACAAATTCTTCCTTTCTCTGTCTTCAGATCCTATCAAAACCCTTCCATTTGCACGAATTCCTCCATTTTTAGCTCTCAGCTCCTACGAAGTCTTCAGATAACCTCTTGATAGGATGTTTTAAGCCTGTTTTCACTTTCTCGCCTACTTTGTTGCCGCTCCAAGGGCCCAATGGTGTGCGTCCTCACATTTCTTTGAGTCTACCTGTATCTTTGAGAGATGGACTTCTTTATGCAGCATTTTTGAGTGATTTTATGCACTATTCCGTCTTTTATTGCTATCTACAAAAAAGACTTAACAGGTGCTTATTAGTGTGCTCACAGGTCCATCAAAGGTCAGGTTAAGGGGTGAAAACTGGCATTTTTCACTACTTAACAATACTGAACATTGAATATTGAATAATAAAATTGAAAGTGGAAAAGATGATACTGCATTGATTATTGAACCTCACAAAGCTGACCACTGTTCTTGCACATTCACTACGAGTGACTCATATTCAAAAGAGTTTGAAATGTCAGTTGAGGATTGGGTCTTGTTAGACCAACAGGGTTATTGATCCTTGTCTTGCATGACTAAATGGCAAAGAGTGTTAGCCTTTGTTTGCGTGACACTGGCAATTGATATTGATATTGGATCATGGTTGGTGTTTAGTATCACACCAAAATAAATAAAAGACAATAATAACTCATCAAACCAATTGAACTAAATTAATTACCTAATATTATAAATTTTGTGATAACATATCTGAATAATTAATTAAATGAATAAACCATGATTAAATTACAATGAAGCATCCTGATACTTCTTAATTGTATTGATTGAATGGTAAATTGGTAATTGAATTTGATATGTTACTGTTGATATTCATAGAATTGATACAGATTGAATAGATGATTAAAATTTGAACTTGACATTGCTTTATTAAAATTGATAATTGGAATTTATGATTGATCATGTTTTGAAAATGGGACATTGAATGATCACTTTATATTGAACGGATCCTTGAGCATTATCGTCATTGACTTATTATTGTATAATGAGTCATTGTTGGATAGATTGATAGATTTAGAATTGAGATATGAGGATATTGTATTATTGATTAGATAGACAACTGATGAAATTGAACTGAAAACACTAGCTGAATTATGAGAATTTACTGGAAATGCATTGATAAATCTAGCTAATACTTTATTAAGCTTCACCGCGTACGTCCCTTCCTGACAAAAAATTTCAAAGACAGGATAGATGTCGCCCAGCCAGAGCTAAACGGAGCAGCCGGGAAGAGATTTAAAATGACCCATCGAGTTAAAGCCGTTAACTTAATTTATCAAAGGAATTAACAGCACATACGTGGATGAACCATGTGACACTTATGCTGGATTTTGACTTTGTACAGTTGCTTTACTTTTGTTTAAGACTAGTTTGGTTGATTATTTTATAAAACCATTGGTCTCATTGTAAATATTGGGCTTCAAAATTCTTTTAATCAAAATAGTGCATACATTTGTTTTAACTTGTCTTTTCGCATTTAGTAGAAATTTTGAAGGAACTTGCGTTTTCCCAATAAATGAATAATCAAATTTGGAAACTGATCAAGTTAAGAAAATGAGATTTTCTGCAATAAATAAACTTCATATATTTTCTTCGACTTTGAAGAAAATTTTTGATATTGAACACTGATAATTGAAGTGTTTCACATCGACCTGGCTCGTGGATCGGAACGTATGGGGGGCGAGAGCCGCCCAGTGTGCGAGGCTAGGGGCTGGGTGTGTGATAGAGAGAGAACACTACAAAAAATTAGACTATTAGCGGTAGTCTTTTATAACAAAAAACTATCGCTATTAACAAAAAAACTATTAAGGACTATTAAGACTATTAGGGGCAAGGGTATTAGTGGTTGTTTTTTGTTAATAGCGAAAGTTTTTGGTTGCTGCTAATAGTCTTAATTTTTGTAGTGGAAATGGCCACCTAAAAGGAGATCGATTGTGTATGTGAGGGTCGGCAACGGGTGTTCTAGGAAGAAGGAGAAGGGGAGGGGAGAAAAGGAAAGAAAGAGAAGGAAAAGAGTTCGAATGAGGCTTTAAACCCCTTTTATATGAAGGGTATTTTCATCCAAAACTACACGTGTGAAGAAAGTAGACTCTCTTGTAGTATTTTTAACTAAGGGAGTTAATAAGAGATAATTTAAGGGATACGGAGATTTTTCTTGTAAATCGGCCTAAAATCATGTCAAAAATTAAAATTTCAAAATAAAATTTTGGCCGATTTCCAGGAAAAATCGCCTTATAACCTAATTTTTTGCTTACCTCATATGTAAAATACCATAGTGTAGACACCCCATTTTCTCTTTCTCAGAGTATACAAACCTGTTCGGTCCTTGACCTTGCCCATGACTTTTGGAAAGGACCAACCCTCTCTAAGGGTCCTAAAACCCTAAAAATCGCACAATCTGAGAATTATGCATCATAACAATAGTAGTGTATAGTCAAGCCCCAGGCCCTGTTGACCGAAGGTCAAACGTCGAGCCATAACCTTGACAATATATTCCCCATTTTGAAGCTTAGATGTGAACTTTTTTTACCAGACTTTGGTTGTAATAGCCCCAAATTTTCGAACCAAATATGTTCCATTAGATGCGTGTGCATCAATTGCAACACCGGATACCATTTTGGATTTTAAGGCAAATTATTTGAACTTGTTGAATGAAAGCCTAACACTTAACTTAGGGGTGTTGGGTTCAAAAATTAACCAAACCAATTGACTAACACACTAGTGTTGTGTGTGTGCTTCACAAGGAAACAACCCAACCCTGTATAGATGAATGGCTTCCCACATAAGCCACTCCTTTGCTTTTGTTGGGAAATAGAGAGAAGAAGTGCAAGAGGGTTCTTCTCACGTGAAAACCTTGATGCATCACGACCAAGATCGTGGGTGATCTACCGTGCAATTTGTTCTTCCATCACATTCGTTGACACAAGAGGTGATCGTAGAAGCATTTAATTTTATTTTGTAAAGAGAGTGAGAGCCATTTCTACGAAACCCTTTGGTAGAAAATACATCTTGAAATCACCGTAGAGCGTGAAGAGAATTGGTTGTGTGCATTGGAAGGAATTGACGTTCATATGCGTGACGATCCGACCTTAAGAAGTTGGGATTTCAAACCCATGGTATGAGTGTGGTGAGAGACTCGTTATTTCTAGATCGAAAGGTAAGATCCCGTCAATCATTTATGATTACATTGTTGGAGGTTTTACCATGAATGCTAGGTTAATTTTGGTTTATTGTGGTTTAAGTTGGGCAATTATTGCCCTAAAGGTCAAGCAATTAATGTGGGTCAAAAAGGGGAAAAAGAAATGAAATTAAAATTCGGGAAGAAATGCTGAAATCCCGAAAGTCACTCGAGCAACATAGAGTTTCTCGCGCGACATAAGCTTCAGAATAGGCATAAAAATTAGAGGAGAACAGTCGCTCGCGCGACTGAGAGTGTGCCAAGAGAAGTCGCTCGTGCAAATTTGGACCTCGCAAGCGACTATAGCAGACTTTTTGATAAGAATTAAGAGAGCACAGTCGCCGACACCAGGTCGCACGACTAGGTTGTGCCACTAGAACACGCTCGCACGACTTTGGGACTCGTGCGCGATTGAGTCAATTTTGACTATTTTGGATATTTTTGGGATTTTTCTTTGAAACTTTGAAGAATGTGTTTCTTTAGATATTAATTCATGCCCTTTGGATGCATTGGAATGTAGGTTTTGAGTTGAATGTGTGCATGAGGATCTTTGCCTCGTTTTGCACATTTTGCATGATTTGCATGGTTTCGTGAACCGTGAGGTAGCGAAAATTGAACAACATTATATTTGATTCGATTTGTATGGATAGTGTGATGTGATAAGGCAATTGTGATAAGTTCAAACTGCATTTAACTCATTGATTTATGAATCCTTCAAATCATGCTTTGTACATGGATTCTAAAACACGTGATTCGAAATGTGAATGTGATTTGTATGTGTGTGTAACTCTGAATATAAAATTTGTGTGCGAGCCTTGAATTCTGAGTTCCAAAACTAGCTATAAAATAAGCACATTATATTGTGTCAAACTATATGTTAAAGTTTATATAATGATTTAAGGTTCACGTGGAACGAATCCCTATCATGTACCGGTACGGCGGGATATCCGTACATTTGCATCAAACAATAGTAACTTTAGCCGTACAAGTGCCCTCATAGCGTAGGGGATTGCGCATTTCGAAAATGGTTCATTTGAATAACGATGGTTCGGGGATTCCTATCGGTATATGTATGGCTCTCAATGCTATATTTCGCTTGTGAGATTTTTAAGTTATTGCTTTAAGTCATGATAAGATATGAAAAAGGCATGTAAAATCTAGAAACGAATCAAGGGATTAGAAACCAAGAAACAAACTCTGAACTTGTGTTTAAATTTTGTTTTTGTTGATTCAAGCATCTTGAAAATTAAGTTTTATGTGAAATTTGTTTCCGAATTAAGTCATGAAATATATTCTTTGAAATATGATATAAATGTTGTTGATATTCCCCCTATTGAGCTTAGACTGTTAGCTCGCCTCTTGACAATACGTCACAGGCACAGGTGCTAACCCAGATATTGAGGATTCAGGGCATGAGGAAGACTGTAAATACGTTCCGAAAGAAGATTCAGATCTTCCACCAAATGAGTATTTCCCTTAGGGGGCATCTGATTATTTTAAAATCCTGTGACTAGGGCTTGGTACGTCCAGCCATTCTTTTGTTGTAGAACTTCGGATACATGAAATGTTGTACTTACATTTTTGTGTGAACGACTGTTTACGTGATGGTCAGACATCACTGATGGTTCATTTTGGTTCTATCAGGCTTGTGATTTGTACAAGGATAGAATCATTATTTTATCTCTAATCATATATATATATAATTGGAGATTTCCTTTTCCATAAGAGTATATTTGCTTTGAATTTTGCTGTGTTTGGATGTGCCAAGTGTTCCGTTTAGGGATCGTTGTTATCGGCGGTCCGACTGTCTCGGTTTCAGGGTTAGGAAATCCGAGCTGTCACATTGGTATTTTAGCAATACTTTAACATGATAAAATTTATGTGCTTGAAAGTGTTGCCAAACGGCTTGCCATTTGAAAGTTAGAAATTTGACCAAATTGCAAAAAATTGAATTTTGTTCTTGAACTGGAAAGTTGACTTTTTATTCTTTGAGATTTTAGGTCCAAGACTATTTTTGTGGAATTCAAATGGGGGTATTTCATTATTTACTTGTAATATATTAAGTCAATGGAAAGGAAAGAGTTATGGCATTTACATGTAATATATATGCCTTTCTGTCTAGACCTGCCTAGCTGTTTATCTATCCTTAACCTGAAATTTCACAGACTCTCCTGAATTACATGCGGCATGGCATGCACGCAATTGGATTGTACACATATCCGCATGCGCACAATTAGTTCCAAAGGTTCTTAGATAGCACGCATCATTCCATGCACGCAATTCGATTGCACGCTTGCTGACCTGCACGCAATTGGTCCTGAGTTAGACCAGGCCTTGGATTCCTAAGACTTCCCTAGATCCTCAATTATGCGCAAGGACCTATGCACGTAATTGGATTATGCACATGGCCAGATGCACCTAATTGGTTCCATTGTCCATTGGAACTAGGACACCGGTCGAGCCAGTCAGCAGGTCACTCCCCAGTCAGTGACCAACTTTCAGGGAGTAATGCGCCTAGAACTATGTGCGGAATTCAAGTTTACCCAATGAGTCATGCACATAATTGGTTAATTGTGCACATGCCCCCATGTGTGTAATTAACCCGACACCTATAAATAGATCCCCTACCCCACAAGCAAATTCCCCAATTCAATAGCTCTTTCTTCTCTTTCTTAAGCTTAGTCCTTTCTGAAAATTCGAGGTTCTCTCTAGGGTTCTCAACGAAAGGGGTTAAGCTGCCTTCTAGACTTCTAGAATTGCTGACTCTTCTCTAGGAATCCCAGGTAGTCAGGCTAGCGATACTAGCCAGCTAGCCCTGAATCTCGTAGAAGTATTAGAGGAATAAGCCCATAACCTTAGATCTTAGGAAAATCCTACCCAAATTCTTAGCCTAGAGCCACTTAGGTCCCCTAACCTCTACCAAATTTTTAGCCTTAACAACCCGATTTGCCCAAGGGAGCTTATGGAGGGTACCTGAGAACAGGGCCGATCCTCCTTAGCATAGTGGGCCACCACCTTTTTTTAGATAGGTTCAGCAGGAGTAGGAAACCAAACTAGATAGACTTTAGGCTACCCGTAGCTGCTAAAGTTGGCCGGACGACGTTCAGTAAGGGAGTCAAACCGCATCCCACAGAGCATGATCAATGACATATTACAGCATCGATAAATATCTGTAGCTGGCGATCAAATCAACTCAAGTATTCTCTATTTAGAATTCGCTACTTTCTTTTTAGCATTTAATATTTCTTAGTTTATTATTTTATTGCCCTCTGCTAGAGTCCATGTGGACTGAATTGGGTCACTTATTCCGGGACTCGAAAGGGACCTAGAAAAAGTGCGTACCATCACATAGAAGGGCCTCTTTTATTTTTTATGACAAATATACCCTTCATATAAAAGCACTGTAAACTTTTTTTTTTTTTAGTTTCCCTCTTTTTCTGTCCTTCTCTCCCTCCCCCTCAACGATTCCTACAACGATATCCTCGAATCTATCCAACCATCTCTCTTTGTCCCTCTCTCTCTCTCTTGAGGCAACTTGTTGATCAGGCGATGTTCAGACTCTAGCGTCGGATTGTCCATTGATCATGTGAGGTTTCATCCCTAGTATCCGACCTCCGAGCATTATCTCTAAGGAAAAACTAGGGTTTTGACTTTAGGAAGATAGTAGAAAAGATCAACCTTAAGGAATAGGTGGATTTAATATTTTTTGGGAGTGAGGAGTGAAAGCTTTGATTTAGCCCCCTTTGGAGCTCAAAAGTGCAGTCTCTGTATTACAGTGCATTTCTTGCACCTAAAACTACACTTTTAGGATCCGTAAGAGCAATTTGTAGTAGTATGCTATGCATGGTTTATTATAATTGCACTAGAGCGACTCAAACTACATTAGGGTCATTCTAACTGAATGTTGAGAATATATAAGTGTAGTGTATGCAAAAAAAAATAGAACAATGGAGACCCAAACTGCGCTTAGAGATCACACAGTGCAGTCTGAGTTAAGATTACAGCACTGGGGAGGCCCTAACTACAGTGGAAGATCCCTCAGTGTTGTATGAGTTAAAACAACTCGACTTTGGAGACCTAAACTTACCTTTGAGAATGCATAGTTTGTTGTGGGTTGAAAAACTCAACTAGGGAGACCCAAGAGAAAGGCAATGACGATGGGTACATCTGAAGAGAAGATTAACAAATAATTATTATTAGTGTATTGTATGTTTTCAAGGCAGTTAAGCTCTCTAGTGATTAGTCTGACTTAATTTTATTTTAGCTTCACTCATTATTATTGGAAGTAGATGATGGCTACGTCTAAAGAGAAAGTTTACCTATTATGCTCTTATGATGGACGATTAGAAGATTTTGATTCTACGAAACTGGTGTACGAGGGCGGGAAAAGGAAAGTATGAGCTGTGGACAGAGAGATAAGTTTGGAGGATTTAATCATCAAAATACATGAGGTGACTAAATTTTTGATCAAAGATACAAAGCTAAGGCTTAGCTATGCAATACCACAAGCAGGAGGAGAAAAGTATGTGGTAGACCTTGATGACGTAATGATGTGCGTGAGATGACGCATCATCCATAGTTTGTCGGGTACAGTATATGTATTTACGTACAAAAAGCTCATTTTGAACAAGACATGGATTGTCGTACTTATCCTTTGATTAATTTCTCTGACGGCTTAACTCCCACCGAGTCCCTTCCCATTACACACCTAGTAGAGGAGTTTAAGACTCAACGTAACACTATTGTAAGTGCCACAACTACTGTATGTCAAACTTCCATCACCCACCTGAATAATCTCTATCTTAAAAGGTGCGTAATATACTTATGACAGGTCTTGATTATTTTGCTAGATTCATAATGTAGCCAATTATTTATGTCTTTGTTGGATTAAGTTAATTTATTTACATTGATGTATGAGTGAGGAACGTACTTTTTCATCCCCATTCATCAAAACATGAATTACTCAGTCTACTGTAACTTCATCCTCGCATGAAAAGTTATTTTAATTTATTAAATTAATAGTATTGAGATTGCCTCATAAATTAGATTTATTAAGTTGATAATTGATTAGCCATCCATCAACAGGCATGTTGGTGTGACATGTATTTCAGGGAGTGAAAATGAAGTTTGTACAATTTTAACACATCCCCCCATTGATCCATCGAACGAAAATATAAGTGCATTTGTGCATGGTGTGTTAAAGGGCATTGCATATAATAACGGTATAGTTGAGAATAAGAAAGCTATTGCACTCTTCAAAGGAGGTAGTAAAGATATCAGTACAAGGACCATCCATTATTGAGCATAGGAGGGTGAACATGGCGAGAACATGTGTATAAGGGGAAGACAAAGTAGTGGTAAACCTCTTGTTAGAGAGCAGATGTACAATGATCAAGTGGCTGATATTATACAACCGCACATTGGTGACACAAACCTCATAAATCTCATTTTTGAAGACATATATGTGGTTGAGGCGCAATAAGTGGGTAGTGTTCCTGGCCCAGACGGTGTTCTCAATTTGAACCAAATATTTACTTGGAAGGTAGCATTTCAGAATGCTTTGCGGGAATTTACAATGCATGGGAACTTTGAAATTAAACTGACCAAAATTAACCCGAAGGTTGTTGCTGCCCAATGTCGTGAAGATGGATGATGTTGGTGTATACGTGCTTTGAAGGTGAAGATGAGATTCTAAAATTTAAAAGATTCACTCTAGTGTATACCTATGAGTTGCCACAAGATAGACAACAAAGCCATCATCAAGCTATAAATATTTGGATAACATCAATTACCAATGACCAATTGAAAGAAAATAGCAACTACATGCCTAAGTAGATAATGTGTGATGTGAGAATGTGCTTCCAATACAATAAAAATTATTGGAGGGCTTGGCGTGCAAAAGAGATCGTCCTCATTGAGATTAGAGGTAGTTGTAAGGTTTCTTATAAATTTCTCTCATCATACATGACAGAACAAAAACATGTGGATCTTCAATGCCTCGTATAACTACAGACTAAGGAAGACAATACATTCTTAAGAATTTTTTGGACATTTGGGCCATGCATTGATTCATTTTTCACTTATTTCGCTCGAAGGTACACATTTATTCAAAAGGTATAATGCTTCACTCCTCATAGTTACCGGCACTGATGGGAACAAGTGAATATTTTCATTGTGTTTTGCCATGGTAGAATTAGAGAATAGTAGTTCTTGGGAATATTTTTTATATGGGTTGGCAGAGATCATAGGATACAATGCGCGTGCAGTCATCTTAAGTGATCAACAAAAAGGTCTCGGTCAAGCAATGTCAAAAGTCTTTCAGTAAGCTTTTGTGCAATAGTGGGCTCTTGCGAGTCCATCGCGACGATGCGCTAGTAAGAAAAATGGAGTTCCCACCTGGAGCTTTTGGTGTTCCTGGATACCCAAAATCAATATTATAAATACCAAAGTGCAAAATAAGACACTGAATCACCAGTCAACGCCAAAGTCTCTTGGGTAAGGACATCGATTATCAATCGGGAAGGTGTTGGGCACCCGATCGACCCACTCATAAGCGGTCTCTACTAGGGCCAAGTCTATGTTTAGATTCTATAATATATATATATATATAAAAGAGAGAAAAAGTGAGTAGCACTTCCCCTTGCCCGAAGGCACTTCAATCCTATTGAGCACTTCGCACCCGCTGAAATTTTTGGTGTTGTAATGGTTCTATTCAAGGATAGAGGAAAAGCAAAGAAGGTAGAGGAATAGAGGGGAGAGCCAAAACTCTCGAGCCCTTGTAGCACCATAGTCAGATCTTCGCGCGAGAGTGACACCGGTGAGCTTCCGATGGCAATAGGCTTAGAGAAAGGGTTCTAACTTGCTATGATTTTAAAGGATTGATGGTTGTTGATGAGGGAAGTATGAAGGTTATGAGGGATGAGCTAGGGATTCAAGGTTTGAAAGGTTTGATTCTTGAAAATGGGGAGCTAATTTTGTAGATTTTTTTCTTTTAGATTTGGAAGAAGTGTCCTAAACAAGGGGGTGGCTCTCTATTTATAAAGGTAGATGTGATTAGGGGGTTCTCAAGTTCTAATTGGGTTTAGGATTTAGGTTATAGGAAATCTATGGTTTTTGGGAGCTTGTATAGGTAGGAATTGAGTTCTAATGGTAGATGATGAGGTGATGATTTGAATGGAAAAAGGGTGATAAAGAGAGCTAGTGGGGGTACTAGGGTCCTAAAGAAACAAACCCCGAAGTCCCGGATGGTCTACAAGTCAAACCCCCAAAAGTAAAAAACTCATTTTTGGGTCAAAGAAGTTCATTCTCATGCTGGAAAAAAAGTAATTTGGCTTTGCGTGCATACTATACATGCATGTGTAATTTCTATCGAAAATTGCCTTTATGTGCATACTATGCACGCAGGTGTATTTTCCTGCACTTTTCTGCATTTTTCAAATCGCCATAACTTTTGATATACAAGTCGGATTGAGACGATTCTTAGCTCATTAGAAAATTGGGAACCTTTACTTTCCAATGGTATAGGCCTTAGCTCCTGCAGATTTCTATGTAAATTTTGACACTCCTCTTTCCATCTGCTATTTCGGTTAGGCTTCCAAAGGGTTAGAGAAGGGTTTTAAGGGTTCGGGTTGATTCCTAAGGGTTTGGGATGTTTTCTAAGGGTTTGGAGTGATTCCTAAGGACTTGAGAAATGATTTCAAAAGCTCGAGAGTATGCCTTTCTCGAAGTACGTGTCAATCATCCCTTGGGCCAAATTTGGATTTCTACAGATGCCCCTCTTTGGTATCCGATCACTAATGATCGTATGCCAAAGAAAGAGACATCCGAAGAGGCCCAATGCAAATGCTAACGGGTCTACTATATTCAAAGCGAACCTCAAACATCAAAAGTAAAATAAAAAAAAACTAAACGAAGAGAAGCGGAAGTCCAATGTGTTGGGAAAACATCCGTTCCTCAAAGCTATCGGTCCCCAAGTGCATATCGACATTACTGGGCATAACCGTGATGGTATGATTGATAATGCATGAAATTTGAGATTTATTTTGAATGAACTAGCATCGCGAATGGGAGGGTGATCGACCCATACTTCAGAGTTGGCATAAAGCAATGACGCAAAGATCTAACGGTCTGTGCCCAATCTCATGAGGAATTGATTACCCCACTTTGATTGGTCACAGGTGCCCCTACGCGAGGTAGGGTTTGAAATCTTTGAGTGAACTCAATGACTTCAAAGTTAATTTAGCACAACTACCTGAGTGGAGCGCATATTGATGTTGCACCACTTGTTGGGAATGTGTGAAACTATTGACGAAGGTACTTATATATTATTATTATTCTATATATATTTCTAAAATATGTGTGCATATTATGCACACAGCCAAAATATGGTGAAAATAGACTATGCATGCATACTATGCACGCATAGCCAAATTCTGATGAAAATAAGTTATGCGTGTATACTATGCACGCTAAGCCATTTTGTTATTTTAAACTGGGCGGCCACGGGTAGAGACAAGAAAAACTCAATTTTTTCAAAAGTTTTTTTTCTTTTTCCCTCTAAACCGAATTGAGCACTCATATCTCCTCACAACCGATCTGATCCACCACCCAACATCACGCCGGTGTCGATCTAATCGATTAATCGCGCCTCCTTGCGTCATATTAAGATTTTTTTTTTTTCAACAAGGTAATCTCTTTTCTAACCCTATTTATCTTGAATCTTTTGAATTCTACACCAACATTGCTAGGATCTCTTACTTTGTAGATGATAAATAGGAGATTTCTTACAAATGTAACCTTTTATAATCTGTTTTATTGATTTTATGCAAATTTGTGCATGGGTTCGGTGAAAACTTGAGTATTTTTTGCCTCTCTTTTTTTTTTTGAATTTTCTTGATTTAGGGATTCGATTTTCTTTTTGGTCTGCAAAAACGGTATTTTTGTGGGTGTAAACACTCTCGACTCCTTGCCCTGATCTTGAGGAAATTTGGTTGACAATTTTTGAGGGAATTTTGGCAAAATATGGCGAATTTTTTCTCTTCAATACTAGGGCTTGTGCGCAAAAACTCTTAGGGACACAAATTTCCATTAGTGCATGCTTTTTGTGAGGTTTTTGGTTGGAAAATGGGATATTTTACTCGAAATGTTGGGAATTGACGACCCCTCTCCTTTTTGGGAATCTGATATGTATAGGTGGATTTTTTTTCTAGAATGTCGGGCAGTGGTGCCCTTTGGCAGAACTTTTTCTTTCTTCCTTTTGTTCGGACACAACCTGCTGACCCATTTTTATGTAGATTTTATTTTTTGTGAGTAAAATATTTTGGAAATGAAAGTAAATAGAGACCTCTCTTTTTTTCTTTTCTTTTCCACCTTCTAACGATCGCCACTAGATGTATCTTTTTAAATGTCGTGTGGACAAAGAGGCAATGGGGATCAGGGCTTTGGGGCAAGTCTTGTCAAGATTAGGAGCAGTGGAGGTGAGCTCCTCCTTTGGGTGCACCGAAGCACAAAGAGGCGTACTTAGGCTCATAAGAAAAGATATTGGCTCAAATGCAAGGGGATGTGGCCTAGAGTGGCCTACTTCACATGCAGTATACCCATATATCTAATTATGGGATTGCTAGCAAGGTATATATCTTTCAACTCATTTCCTTTATTTTATACATGTTTGCTTGGTCTTCTTCTTCCCTTTTTTATTTTATTTTTTTTGTTGGCTATGATGATCTTGCCTTATCCATACAACCCTTGACTTCATTTACTTTTTGAGGAGGCTGGTGTGACCTTCATTGCCTCTACACCTATCTCCCCTATGTTGTGAGGATGTTAGTGCACTAGGCTGGCTTTGGGGACCTTCTCTCTTGCCCCCCTACCATGTGAGGTGACTATTCATATGTGATGGCCCTTGTGGAGAGGTTTCGTCCTAAGACAATGACCTTTCACATGTATACTACTAAAATGACCATCACTCCAGTGGATTGGTCCAGGATTACGGGCCTCTCGATGGGGGGCATGCTAGTGGTCTATCCCCACCTATTAGACCCTGAGGAAGTGGTTCGTCTAATTCAGGATTATCCCCCCTCCTCTTGTATGACCGGCCCGAAGTCAAGCTGTCATGGCTTAAGGAGCCTTTCAACACTGATGAGCTACTTCCCGAGGGGCAGCTTAACATATATATTCATGTTACCCTTGAGCGTGCCTTGATGGTCTCTCGTGTGTTCCTCTTGTTCCTGCTGGGTAAGATCATCCTTGCCAACACCAGTGGAGGGCGGGTCAAGCTATCCCTTATTTATTTGATGAGGGATTGGACAGATGTCCATAGAGTGGAGTGGGGAGGTGCAGGGTATGTCGTCCTGATTGATAGCATGGCTCGAGCATCGGTTGGGAGCCTCTTATCCCTCTGCGGCTTTTGGCTCGTGATCGAGGTGACTTGTCTTTTCTCTTTTGCCTTACTTTTCTTTTGCTTATGAGTATGTGTTTAACCTGACTGATCCATTGGTCCCTCTTTTCTGGTGTGGGGGTACCTACACTTCCTGCTGGGTTGCCCTCTCCTTTTTTCGAGAGACTTCACCTACCCTTTGCTTGGTAGCTGGCACACGGATCGCCGCAGAGATGGCGGTATGAGTCATTTAAAATTAGGCGTGAGGTGATCCCGGAGCAGGTTTGCCATTCTTATCTCATTTCTCTCCCTCCCTTCCTCACTTTCTTCTTCTCTTCTTCTCTTTTTTTTTTACATCCTTTGAGATTTGGATCTGTTAAAAATATATGTATATTTTCTTGATAGGTGATGTTGGACCTGTATAGGGGTCTCCCTTCCTCAGTCGGCATAGTGTTGGGCAGGCACGCCTGTTTGTGGAATGACGAGTTATCTTTTTAGTGGCCCTTATACCTGGGTTTATTATTTAGGGGGGCGAGTGGTACATCAGTTCTGTAATTATTTCACCATACCCTTTGACCCTCCTGGTGACATGATGAGGTTGGAGGATACGGTTGCGGAGCTCACGGAGCAGCTCTAACATTTGGGGGTTATAGCCGAGGCTCACTTCCAACCTGACAGGGGGTATCAAAGATGGAATGATACTCTCCCTTATCGGTGTATTCTCCCCTGATTTATACCTGACATCAACTATGTGGCCTTCGGAGGTCCACATGGTTAGGTAACTTTGGCTTCTTTTTGCGTGCTCATATTTTATGGTTATTATCTGATGATGGCTTTCTTCCTTTTCAGTTTTTAGATGGTGAGGCATTAAGCTTGGATACGGGTGCGGGGTCCTCTGAGCTTTTTGGTGCTGAAACCTCTGGTACATCGGGTGCAAGACCTTTTGGTACGGCGGATGCGAGACCTTCCGATACGGTGAATGTGGGACCCTCAGGGGTTTCTGGCCATAGGCGATTTGACGACGGGCTTCTTTAGGAACTATAAATGGAGGTGGCAGAGCGTGCTCGTCTTTCCACTGAGGCTTGTAGAGTGCCCCTACCCGAGTCGATCCCTGCAGTGAGTTTGCTGCTTTTTAGAGATGCATTGATCCTCTTTGGTTTACTCATTCTCTTTTTCTCTCTCTTCCTTTTTTATAGGATTACCATTTACAGCTCAACAGGTGGAGTATTATTGCCACCTTATAAGTCTTCGAGAAGCTGAAGTAAGTATGTTACTAGTTGTATCTTCTCCTTTGGTTGGCCCATATTCCCCTTTTTGACTTATTCGAATGATATTTTTAGGCGGCTCAGGAGAGGAAATTGCAATCGTTGCGCAGTCGACTATCTCCGGTGTGGTCCCGTATTAGGGTTGCTGGTTCCATGACGTTCCAGAGGACGCAACGGTAGTGGAGGGAGACTTGAGCTTGGGGCTTCTGATGTGTTGATTCTTTCTTTTTCGACCATTTTGAAACTTTGAATTTTCTGGGTGATATAAATGAAACAACCAAGTTGATACTTGATGTACCTTACACAAATTTGAATGGATTTCCTTTTAGCTTTTCTTTCCCATCTTCCTTTATCTTTTTTATGTGATGTACCTACCTATGAAAAAGAGAGAAAATAGGTGGATATAACATTGCAATTTATGACTTGTGCTCTTCTGTTGGATGGGTGTGATAAGAAAATCTCCTTTCGCTAATGGGTGATACATGAAAACAAAGTAAATAGGTTAGGTGTTCCAGCCCGTGGCCTAGGGTGCTTTTTGTAATGGCCCAACAGGGTATTATACATGCCCTGTTAAAAATATGAAATAGGTCTACCATAGGTCAATACAACTGTTGGAGTTGTTCGTGTGAGCCTTCGGATGACGCAGATTCATTCTAAATTTGGCATTTTCTTTTGTAACCCTCATCTAGTGCGATTCTTCGGATGAGTGAGGGTGAGGGTCCGGCTGATGAATCGACTTCTTCTATCATAAGGACCACTTGGTCTTCAAAGAGCGCCTATAGGCCCTTTGGCTCTTCTTCTTCAGGTGAGTCTGATTGTCTGTCTTCCAAGTTGGTGGGCTCCTCTTCACGATATCTTAGTATGAAGGAGTCTACCAAGCAGTGAGGCTGATATGTCTAATTGATACAAGGGATCCCCATGGGCATTCCCATTTGTTGAATATTTGTTTGGGATTAGGATCGTTGCTGAAATCAGAGTCCTCTTATTAAGGCTCATCTTTGTCATATGATAGCCATCGCTTCTGATTACTTCGCTAGCTCAAGAGCGGGAAGATCTATCCATTAGTCTTCATCGTTGCTTGGCGGTGGTCGCCATTCCTCTTCTAAAGACTTCCAAAATATTTGTAGTTGGGGTAATCCTAGTGATTGAGGGTCATCAAGCTTTAGTTCTTCTTCGACTTGTAATGTGGAATTCTTCTTCATCTGTTGGCTCCCAATCTTCTATAAGGTGGGTTAGGTCCTTGGAGATTCAAATCTGTCACGTGAGGAGTTTATTCAGATTTGAATAGTGGGGGGACCCGTTCGAGTGCTTCATTAGGGTCTTCATTTCAGCTTAAGTCTATTAGATCTGCGAAGGCATCAACCATTTGTTCAATCTCCGTGATCTAGGGCTTAGTGAAGGATTCCTCTCTCTTCGACACAATGGCCTTCTCGGTTGTTCCGTAGACAAAATGAACGTAGAGCGACCACTTAGGCGATGTTGGCAGGATGTCGACGTATTTACCATCTGACTGGTAGCCTATACCGATGAGTTTGCAAACTTTCGTTGGAACCATGAGCCTCATGAGTCCTTGCTTGTTCTTGTCAAGTCTTGTGTGCGGGATGTATCCTAGCTGATACATGAGGTCCCACCCCATTATTGCAGTCAGGATTAAATCGTACATTCGTGCCAGGTCGGAATTGACTTCTCTCTTGATTAGTCTTTGCTAGGGAACCGGTGGAGACCATTCCGCTACAGATGTGCTGTCGGGAGCTTCCACTTTCCCGGTATGGCTAGTAGACAATATCGAAGCTTGTGCGGTTGGGATGCTCATAGCATAGTTAGTATCCATGTTCTTGAAAGGTGCATCGGCATACACCCTGATGATAGTATCTTTGTGGGGGAACTTTATGCATTGGGGATATGTGGATGCTACGGCCTTCATGGACTCCAACAATTTTCTTCCTAGGATGAGGTTGTAGGTGTTGGAGGAGTCTGACACATGGAATATGGTGTCAGTGGTCACTGGTCAAAGTTGCACCTGAAGCTTAATGATGCCTTTGACGAAGGGCCTCGAGCCATAGTATGCGAAGAGGGATAATGACGAAGGTCATATATCCTGTTCTGTGTACTCGAGTGTCTTGAGGATCATCATTGGGAAAATGTTGAGTCCTGCACTTACGTCGACTAATGCGTGAGGAACTGAAAACCATCTAATTATTACTGTTAAATATATAAGGGTTGAACTTCCTCGTAATGATTCTTTCGATATATCTGCGTCTGTAAAGGTAAGCACTGGGGGTGGGCCATGATTGATGTAATTTGATGCAACTCGTCTATAGTGGTGTCTTCGTCTACATGAGTTTCTGCTAGTGCTTTCATCAAGAACCGGTGGTGTTCTGACGACTTCTTAATGTGTTCCAAGATTGATATCTGGGCCAGAATTTTCTCTAGGTGCCATAAGAGGTCGTGTTCCTGTCCTGATTCAAGGGCTGGTTCTTTCCCAGGTCTATGCCCCTTATTTATAGTTGGCTGCAATGGCTGAGGTGCTGAAACTAGTGGTGGGGGAATCACGTGAGGCTGGGGAGGCAGGTTTGCCTCTCTGTCTCTCATTATCCTCTCCGATGGCTCGGTGCTCACCTTCTCTTTCTCCGGAGGGAATGACGACGACGGATAGTTAGTACTTGACATAAGGACTGGACACGTGGGATGTTAATCCTTAGGCCATGTCGTGACTTGTGTTGCTGAACCTCCCCAAACATTCGTCATGAATGTTTAGCATTTTTTTTCATGTGAGCTTCCGGATGACGCAGATTCATTCTGAATTTGGCATTTTTTTTAGCCCTCATTCCACGTGATTCTTCGGATGAGTTAGGAGGGTGAGGGTCTTACTGATGATTCGACTTCTTCTATGATAAGGATCGCTTGGCCTTCAAAGAGCGTCTGGAGGACCTTTGGCTCTTCTTCTTTGGGTGAGTTTGTTTGTCTGTCTTACTTGTTGGTGGGCTCCTCTTCACGATAACTTAGGATGATGGCACATACCAGGCAGTGAGGTTGATATGTCTAATTGATACAAGGGTATCCCCATCGGCATTCCCATCTATTGAATATTTGTCTGGGATCAAGATAGTTGCTGAAATCGGAGTCCTCTTATTGAGGCTCATCTTTGTCATATGATAACCCTTGAGGGTTCTCTTCTGATTGCTTCGCTGGCTCAAGAGCGGGAAGATCTATCCAGTAGTCTTCATCGTCCCTTGGCAGCGGTCGCCACTCCTCTTCTAAGGGCTTCCAAAATATTTGTAGTTGGGGTAATCATGGTGACTAAGGGTCATCAAGCATCAGTTCTTCTTCGACTTCTACGGCTGCAATGTGAAAGTCTTCTTCATCTGTTGGCTCCCATTCTTCTACAAGTGGGTTAGCTCTTGGGAGATTCGGATCTGTCACGTGAGGAGTTTATTTATATTTGAATAGTGGGGGGACCCCTTCGAGATCTTCCTCAGGTTCTTCATTTTGGCTTAAGTCTATCAGATTTGTGAAGGCTTCAGCCATTTGTTTGATCTCTGTGATCTGGGCTTAGTGAAGGATTCTTCTCTCTTTGGCACATTGGCCTTCCATTTGACTAGTAGCCTATACCGATGAGTTTGTGAACTTTCTTTGGAATCACGGGCCCCATGCGTCCTGGCTTGTTCTTGTCGAATCCTGTGTGTGGAACGTATCCTTGATGATACATGAGGTCCCACCCCTTTGTTGTGGTCGGGATTACGTCGTACATTCATGCCAGGTTAGAATTGACTTCTCTCTTAGTTAGTCTTTGTTGGGGAACCGGTGGAGACCATTGAGGGTTTACTTCTGCTACAGATGTGTTATCAGGAGCTTCAACTTTCCTGATATGGCTAGTAGACAATATCGAATCATGTGTGGTCGGGATGCTCACGGCATAGTCAGTATCCATGTTCTCCAAAGGTGCATTGACATACACCCTGACGATAGTATCTTCATGGGGGAACTTTACACATTGGTGATATGTGGATGCTACGACCTTCATGAACTCCAACCATTTTCTGCCTAGGAAGAGGTTGTAGGTGTTGGAGGAGTCTGACACATGGAATATGGTGTCAATGGTCACTAGTATTAGTCACACCTGAAGCTTGATGATGCCTTTGACGAAGCGCCTTGAGTCGTAGTATGCCGTGAGGGATAACGATGAAGGTCGTATTTCCTGTTCTGTGTACTCAAGTGTCTTGAGCGTTGTCATTAGGCAGATGTTGAGTCCTACACCTATGCCGAATAATGCGTGAGAAACTGAATACCCTCTGATTATTACTATTAAATATATAGGATTTGAACTTCCTTGTAATGATTCTTTCGGCATATCTGCGTCTGTAAAGGTAAGCACTAGAGGCTGGGCCATGGCTGAAGTAATTTGATGCAGCTCGTCTAGAGTGGTGTCTTCATCAACATGAGTTTCTAGTAGTATTTTCATCAACGGCCGATGATGTTCTAACGACTTCTTAATGACTTCCAATATTGATGTCTGGGCTAGAATTTTCTCTTGGTGCCGTAAGAGGTCGTATTCCTTTCTTGATTCTAGGGTTGGTTCTCTCAGGTCTATGCCCCTTATTTATAGCTGGCTGTGATGGCTGAGGCACCGAAACTGGTGGTGGAGGAATCATGTGAGGCTGGGGAGGCAGGTTTGCCTCTCTGTCTCTCGTTATCCTCTCTGGTGGCTCGGTGGTCACCTTCTCTTTCTCCCGCGGGAACGACGACGACGGATAGTTAGTCTCTGACATGAGGACTGCACACATGGGATGTTAATCCTTGGGCCATGTCGTGACTCATGTTGTCGAACCTCCCTAAACATTCATCCTAAATGGGGTGAAATTTGAAGAAGGGATGCGCATCGGGGCGACGCCATTCCATGGACGGAGGTATTGCGTGTAGTCTTCCTCCTCCAGGAAGGTAGTGATCAGCGTATCTTCCTTAGTTCTTCGTCTTGTTGACTTGTTCCAGCGCTTGAGTTGCACTCGATCGTCACTTCAGACTCAGGGTGAGATATTTTTATTAGCGAAAGACTTGGTGGAGTAGCTCCTTCAGCTTCGGGTTTAGAGTCAGACAGAGATAGAGGTAGCATAGCTAGTTCTAGGGTTGGAGGGGTCAAGGGCTCTGGTGACATTCTACAGAGGTTGGGTCTTCAAGCCCTGAATGACTGGACTCATACGCTAGTGAAGTTTGGATAGGGCAAGGAATTTGAAGGTTCGATTCGGGTTTTGAATGTCGAAGGATGGGGTCGAATAGGTGGAAACCTCTGAGGTTCGGTTGGGTCAACTGGGGCAGTTAAGTGATTAATGTGGGCGATGAGAGTCGAAGGGTGTACAGGGAGTCGACTAGGGAGGTCCACTACGGTGATGTGGGAGGCCGGGCCCTGATTGTGGTTAGGCATGGGATTGTTAATGATTCCTATGTTCTGTGGTGGCTAAATATTATTTTGGTTGGAATTTCGTAGGGATTCCCAACCAATTTGGTGTCAATCGTTCATGTCATAGATCATGTTCTACAAGACCCAACAATCTTTCAGGTTGTGTCCTGCAAAATGGTGAAAAGCGTAGAACTTACTGTAGTCGAGATGCGCTGGCCAGGGGCAGGGTCTTTCAGGTGGGAATCGGATGAGGTTCTGATTACTAAGGAGGTGAAAGAGATTCAAGATGGTATCTGGTAGGGGTGGCTAATGCTTGCGCTTATGCTAGTAAGTGTCCCTGACTTGTTGATTGAAGTTTTGTGGCAAAGGCACGTTACTGTAATTTGGGCGGGTTAGTGGTACAATTTTGAGCCGTATTTTAAATCTGGTTTTGGTAGATGTTCTAGTTTGGGTATCGATTTTGATAATGATTTTGGTTTTGATTTGAGTACCACTATTGACTCTGGTTTGGGTATTGGGTCTGACCAGGATTTCTTTGCTAAAAGTTTATGCTCCTGGAGTTCTATCCTTGATTGATAATCGTGTTGACTTACTCTAATCCGGAGGCCTTCTTATTATTCTTTGTTTTTGAATTGCTATAGGGTGCGCTTCTCGAAGCTATATCGAGAGGGCGAGGTCCCCACCTTTGATATGTCATTATATTCGGGTGCCACGCAGATGGAGAGTAGCGAAGTCTGGACAATAGCTTATGATGAGAGCGCTTCAAAGAGGCTCTTTGGCGTAATCAATGATGATGTCGATCGTGTCCTTCTCCTTCATCTGGCTCCCGGTGCGAGCTGCAAGTCTCCGAAGTCTTCTTCGGGTTCTTTCTCCATTGTCATCAGGTCACTAAGGATGAGTGCTTCCTGTATCAAGTGCTTATACTTATCCAAGAACTGGCTCGCCAAATCTTCGACTGTGTCGATCTTGTGAAGTGGGAACTCGGCGAACCAATTGAGAGCTTCTCCTTCCAGCGACCTCTGGAAGTAGTGCATGAGCAGTCCTTGGTTGTCGCGAATGGGTCGACAATCATTGCAGCATAGCGCCAGGTGGTGATTTGGATTTCTCATGTCGTTCTACTTGTTGAAATTGGGAGGCTTGAATTCTGCGAGTAAGTTAAACTTGAGGTCCTGACATAATTTGTCGAATTCGAATGAAAGGCCGGGGTGCTCTTTCTTAGCCATGTAAACATCGAGAACTCGAGTCAGGTCCTCTATCTTTACACTGGGGTCTTTCTTGGATGTCTGAGGATGTGTTCGATCCTGACGATTATTGTTGATGAGGGTGCGAAGGGTCTGCCTTGGTGGCGATATGTGGGGTGATGTCGTACTCTGGGTACGGGGTGACCATTCCTCTCTTCGACGTTCCCGTTCTTCCTCATCTTGTTAATGTTGGATGGTTTCATATGTAGCGGCCATGACTCAGAGTAATTCTTTGGCTTCTTCCCCTCCTCTTTGCATTTTTTGGACGCTGAGTTCCACAAGTTGTCGAGCTGTGAAGTTTTGCCCAATGCCACTATCTCTCCTTCCGTCATTATTGCTGGTGCTTGGAGGAGTGAAGCGTCTTCATTCATCTTCGTGTGCAATGTTAATGTCAAGATGACTTTGGGCCGAGCCATGAGTTGATCCGCTATCGTATGCGGGGTTATCGTGGAATCCCCACAATGGTGGGTTGTTACTGTTTAGATTCAGTCTTCGGATTCTAGACATTTCAAGTTTTTGGAAGATGTTCATGCACTCTCAAAATTCTGAAGGGTTCGGAAACCAAATAATTGGGCAGTCGGGATGGTAAATATGCTCGGATTGTGTGTAAAAATAAAATAGGAAAATAAAGCAGAAAATAAAACTACACTTAACAAACTAAAACTACTATGGCGAAAGAGGTCCCATCATGATCTCTAGTCTGTTGGTATAGCACTTTTTCTAGGTCCCTTGTGGGTCCTGAAATAAGAGGCCCAATTCGGTCTGCATGGACTTTGGCCAAAGGTGATGGAATAATAAACTAAGAAATATTAAAGTGCTAAAAGGAAAAAGTAAATTCTAAATAAAGAATACCTGGGTTGATGCGATCGCCAGCTGCAGATATTTATCGATGCTGTAACACGTCACTGATCACGCATGGAGATGCAAGCTGATTCCCTTACTGAACGTTGGCTAGCCTTCTTCAGCAGCTAAACTAGCCTATTGCCTATGCAGTCTAGTTTCCTATTCCTGCTAAACCTATCTAAAAAGGGGGGTGGTGGCCCGCAATGCTTGGGACCCTCCGTAAGCTCCCTAGGGCAAATCAGGTGGCTATGGTTAAGAAATTGGGAAAGAGGTTAGGGACGTAATCTACTGGCTCTAGGCTAAGAATTTGGGCAGGGGTTTCCTATGGATCTAAGGCTACGGGTGCTTATTCCTCCAATACTCCTTCGAGAGTCAGGGCTAGCTAGCTAGTACCGCTAGCCTGACTACGTGGGATTCCTAGAGAAGAATCTGCAATTCTAGAAATCTAGAAGGCAACTCAACTCCTTTCGTTGAGAACCCTAAAGAGTGCCTCAAAATTTCTATGAAGACTAAGCTCAGAAGAGAGAGAATTGTAGAAAAGAATTATTGTTGAATGGCTGTAAGGGGTCTTTTTATAGGTATACGGGATAATTGCGCGCTTGTGGGCAAGTGCGCAATTCACCGATCGCATGTAATTGAATTACGCACCCTCTCCTGAGCGCTTAGTCCAATTTTGAGTCAGTCACTAACTAAAGAATGACCAACTGACTGGCTCAGTTGGGTATCCCAGTTCCATTATGCTTGGAACTGATTACACGCAGTTGGGCCTACGTGTAATCGAATTGAGTGCATGAATTCGTGTGCTTAATGAGGGAATTCGGGCAGTCTTGGGATTTAGAGACTAGGTCCACTCTGGGCCAATTACGCGCCTCAATTGGGGAGCGTAATCAATTGCCCGCGTATCTGTCTATGCGTAATTGGGTCTTAGGGTACTGTTTGGGTAGGAGAAACTTGGTCCAAGTTGGATCAATTGTGTGCATGTATCCATGTGTGAAATCGGATTGCGCGCCTATGTTCAAGCTCGTAATGCGGGATCTTCCCGGGTTGGGTCGGGTCGGGTCTAAGCCTGTGAGCTGATGTTTCAGCCCAGGTCTCAACCATATACTATGTAAATAGTATATAGTCCCCTTGTTTAGGGTTTTAAGGCTTTCAAAGCGGGTTGGACCCTTTCCGAGAGTCGTGGACAGGGTTAAAGGTTGACCAAACAAGTTTATATACTCCGAGATGACGAAAACGGGGTGTCTACAGAGCCTACATCTATTTCCACTCCTGTTGCGGGTCCCCACACCCCTTTGGGGCCTTTGATAGATGAGAAGGAGGTCTTTCTATCAGACGTGATTAATGTACCACACCCTCCTACATAAGTAGCACCCTACCCTTAAGAAAGTCATGTCTGCCCTTAAGAAACTCATGCCTAACA
Organism: Chloranthus sessilifolius; assembly: GCA_021018995.1. Taxonomy (NCBI): domain Eukaryota; kingdom Viridiplantae; phylum Streptophyta; class Magnoliopsida; order Chloranthales; family Chloranthaceae; genus Chloranthus; species Chloranthus sessilifolius. The sequence continues at coordinate 53,561,427 of CM037593.1, read as the reverse complement.
TAAGCTCCCACTCATTATAGGAAAGGATGCATATGTATTGGGGGCCATAGGGTTCAATACGCGGACTTACAATGTACAATTGGGCAAAATTGGTTAAACAACGATGTGCGTCTCTCCTTTTGACATGTAATTTTTCATATTAATAGCATCTATAAAAACTTATATGTGTATGTGAACTAATAAATAATGTGGACTGGTGTAGGTTCTTCACCCACTTGTGATTTTAATGAAGAATTGGGAGTGTGAATATCCAAATCTCTTCAAGGGATGTTACTTCATGAATTAATACTTCGCGGTAATGCCCAACATCGGCACATATTTTCTTTTCTCTTCTAGCTCTTTTTCTTCATTTGTTACTAATGTTTAATAATTTACTGCAATGTAGAACATGCTACAAGCACAATTATCGTCATTTGCAAAGTGGGAAAGGTCTAAAACTGGCGGTGCTACATTTAATTACTCGATAGACACCTAGAATCTTATTGAATACATTGAGTTTCTTTAGAGTGACATGGTAATATTTTTTATTTTATGTAGGATTTTATCCTAACATTTCATATGACCTATTTTCAAGAGAATAATCAGAGTTACAAATTTGTCTAGGTTTTCATATACCTTAATAAATTAGTCGTGCACTGGGCTCTAGACATTTGCAACCCTCACTCCCGCAAGATCCAAGTTCTCGATAGCATGGGAGACAACGTATTACAGTATTGGAAGGCCGAGCTGAATTGTTTGGTAATCTTTCCATCTCTGATGAACTAAACTTTCCTACTACATACATCCATAATGATTCATATTTCATATTTGGTTATATTATATTTTTTGTAGATGGATCTCTCTAAAATATCATTTCTTTCAATGAGAGAAAAAATTTCTAATCAATGTGGACAATGGGAGGTTAGTCAGATAGATGATCGACCCATGCGGAACAGTTGTAATAAGCATGATTGCGGATACTTCATGATCATGTACATGGAATACCTTTGTAGGGATTACCTTTCACCTTTTCTCAGGTACAGTCAATGACTATTACAAATAAATTTAATTAGCAGGACTTTCCCATTGAACCATATGTTTGTTTCCCTGCATGTAGAGTGGCATGTTAAACGTTAGGAAGAGGGTTGTACTCTAAATTGGAAATGGTCTGGCATTACTCTAGAGCGAACAGTATTACATACTTGTACAGTTTTTGCGAGATTCAATATTTGTAGTGCAATTTGTGTATCATAAAGTGCACTATCGGTTGATCTTGACTACACCAATAGTTTTAGGAAGAATTTTTGGGTTTTTTATTGTTGATAATGATGACTGTTGTTGTTACCATCATAGTGTAGGTTACGTGCTTGTTGTTGTTTACGTTCAAGTGGAAGCCACTTCAATGAAGGCCATTTGTTGGGCTTCGCTTGTCATTCATACATTTTAGTGCAGGCCACTTTGGAATATTTAGGACATTTTATGTGCGGTATATATTGGTTATAGTTTGTGTATTATTTTATGGTTAAGCACTAAGTTTCTCCTATACGAGGATTAGGTGGTACTTTTAGAACTATTCACAAGATCTGAATGTAATTAAAACAAATTTTATGCACTGTGTTCATGTATTTTACTAGTTCGTAGTGTCTTCTAAGTGTGGGTCCATGATCATCGTATACTATATATGCCCTTCTATCATATATTTTACTTTAATTATACGCAGGTATCCTTAACTACAATGTTGGACATAGAAGCGGTGTTTGCACAACCCATGGTGCAGGTTGTGCTCGATGAATTGAACACTAAGTGCACCTATAATATTAGAAAAGAGCACTATGATGTTGACTGATGTACTGTTAGACTACCTGGTATAGTTGGTTTGAGTATCGAAATTGCTACAGTGCATTCCAATGATCCTAGTGCAATTTATGTTTCATAAACCACACTTTGAGAGATCTTGACTGCACTACATGTTCCTCAGGGCTTTACTTGTGGTTATTTAACACAAGCATAATAGAGAGAGATAGCTAGCACTGGATTTTACACAAATCACATCAATATTATAACAGTGTAGGTAAACTTGTGTGCCTAGTTATAGAATAAGCTCTCTGTACGATGTCTATGTGCCGGTAGACGCACTATGCGAGATGACCCAGAATAAAGTAATTTTAGAGCTACTCAAAACCAAACCATATTTTTAAAGTATAGTGTTGTACAGAGAGTACACTTTAATATTTTAGAGCTACCCTAAACAACACTACAATCGTCCAAGTTGTATAGAGTGCACTTTCAAGTTATGAAACTACACTACAATTTATATAGAAAGTGCACTTTATCCAATGCACCTATGAAATACTATAGAAAATTGTGTGGCCTCTCCTACGAGGATTGGGTGATACTTTTGGAACTATTCACAAGGTTAGAATGTAATTAAAACAAATATATTCATATATTTTATTACTTCGTAGTGCCTTCTAATTGTTGGCCATAAGCATCGTGTACGTACTTTATATTGAATCAACAAATATTTACAATGCCAACTTCGCAAAACACTCCCATTTGATACATTAACATGATAACCTTCCACACCAAAAAACCAACTACATGATGAAAGAAATCAAACAAACAAATCAACTATCCATTACTTACTTTTGGCACCACAACTAGAGAAATTAACACACTGATGATATGAGCTGTAGAGCTTCAGGATGAAACGTCATCCCCACCATCTGTCAAATCGCCTTCCTTAAACAGAGAGGGTGACAACAAAGTTACCTCTAGCTCGATCCAAGAATCCTCAATAGGTGGTGTAATCTAATTAGGCATTAACCTTGCTAATGAGATGGGTACATGCAAGTGTGTGACCCTCGCCCAATAGCGCCTATCCTCACCCACAAAAGGTCACTCGGGTTGTAATAGGAGTTCATACGCGACACATATGAACGATTTTGTTATCTCAGTGAGATAGTAATGGATTGGGTGATGAATTCAGAGGTATGCACAAAGGGGGGAATATTCGTTACCCTCCACCTTATCTCACTAGTGTTGGGGTATCATTCGATTGGAGAGAGGTAGAATGATTGGAAGTGATTTTATCTGACGAATCGACGTATGCCGGAGGGGAGGAGTGACCACGCGAGGTGACCTGGAATACTTCGATGAGGGGGGATGATGGGCTAAAGTAAGCATCAGACATCATTTTGATTTGTATTAAACACAATAGCTCTGACATATGTTCTTATAGGGTACTTTCATAAGAGTAAAACACTGTACTCATCTACTCTTATGAGTTTTCTTGTCTCTGTTGTCAGGACGGAGTGTTATCTTATCAAGGATGATTTTCATCTTTTACTTATGAATTGACACTGTACTGGACTATACCTATGAGTTGACGTTACTTATAAGTTGACACAGAACATAAGAGAACAATAATTTCATTCCACCAAAAGAGAAGTACATAACCGAACTACGCATTACACAAGGTTTCTACTGCATTAGTGTCAGTGTTCTGCTCTAACAACATATCTTTTAAAGAAATTTGCTTGCCTACACATCTAGTTATTGGCTCGAAACACGGCTTGAAATTAATTCAGGTTCACCTTTGATTAGTCATAAAATATACCATTTTATCACCCTTAACTTAGTGATGCTAGACCCCAGTATCCTACTAACAAGTTGATGATGTGCAGAAATTAAGAATAAACAGCAAAAGAGAACCAAAGAGTTAATCTTCATCAAAATGAACTCATAAAGCAGTAAGAAAGACGATCGAGTGTAAAAGACGATTCAATGCATGTTTAAAGGCAGAAATCGTACTTTGTGATTCAATGAAGCCAAAGAGAAAATGAGAAATTGTAATTTACGATTCTTTAAATGATACTTCAGGTAGAGTGTGATACAAAAGAGAATTACGATCGTTCGTACTAGAGAATCGTACTGAGAGTTATGAGCTAAAAAGAGAAAATCGTGATTTACGATTTTACAGAGTAAAGACTGTTGTTGTTGTTGATCACTTGAGAGCACACCACCATGCACGAAATTAGAAGATTATTCAAATTATAAGTTTGGGAATCCATGAATCTGAGAAGATTGAGAAGAAAGACTCTTAAAGATCTCTACTGTTGCTAAAAGAATGAACAATCCAGAGCACATCAACACCCAAATGAAGGAAAGATAAAATTAGGAGTTAGGGTTATATTAGGAAACCTTTTATCTTAGTAGTTTCTTTATTAGAATTTGAAGTTTTGTAAATCGATTCCTTATGATTTATAAATAAGAGAGTTCGGCATAGGAGAAGAGTTATCGAAGGAAATCTCAACATTAATTGATGACTAAGGTTAGGTTTTCTTCCAATCAACTTTAGTTTAGTTTAGTTTAGATATCCAAGATTTGTTGCGAGCAATTGACGACTGCAATTGGGAGCTGAAAGATTAGAGTAGAGTAACTGTAGTTTCTTAGGAGCAATTGATGCCTGTGACTAAGGGATGAAAGATCTTTTTATTGCTTTCTAGTTTAGATTTATTTTTACACACTTTTATTGCTTTGTAAATATTTAAATGTTTTTTATTTGAATTGACGAATTAGATTGGAAATTTACAGATTAGTGTAACGGTTTTTACTTTTTCATCTTCAATTTTCTTGAGTTTGATTGACGCCCAAATTCTAGGAAGATTGTTGATTAGATTAAATCTGTGTTAAGGAATTATAGTATTTGATTGATGCCCAAATTCTAGAGGACTGAAATATAGTGTAACGGTACTTTAACTTTGTAAATATCCGGGCACTGAAGTATTGTAATTGATAACCATAATCTGGAAGGAGGAGGATTTAGATTTATTTTCTACAATTAGTTTTAAACAAACCATTCTTTTATTCATATTTCTTCTGTAATTTATGTTCTTAAAAGACAAATATAAGTTTTTAGGATAAGTAAACTATAGAGAAAATCACTTCGTTGAGGGAACGATCCTATACTAGTGCGGTAATTTCCATTGTGCGCTTGCAATAGGTTAAGACTTCAGTATAAATTTAGAGCACATCATGTTTTTAGCACCGCTGTCGGGGAAGCAAATTTTTTCTCTATATTTTCATGTTATTTTAAAATCCAGAATTTATCTTTCTCTGTTTATTTTTCTTTATATTTTTAATTTTCTTTGATCACTTCTTAAGCGTTTGTAGGTTTACTCGGAGTAACGAATTACAGGTTTCAATACTTTCCCTGATCAGAGAAGCTAGAGGCTCAAATTTATCTTCTCTCCCTGCTTTCTTAAAAAACAAAAAAAAACAATTATGCAAGGCCAAGACAAACTATTTTGGCCAAGTTATCAGTCGCCTTATGTCCCGATGGAATACTTGACCACCCCCTTTATCCAACGAGAACAGAGCAAGCCTTTGTCTCTCATTGGGGTAGTCCTAAGAATTCCTATAATCCTCAGTGGGAAAACTACTATGACTTCCCAAGGATAACTCAACAATAATTATCATATGCATACCCACAATATCCTCAAAGTTTTAAACAGATATATGCCTCAAACCAATCTTTTGACCAATAGTCTAAGGAAGATAACGATGCTACTATTATTCAGATCCTTCAAGATCTACAACAACAGTCACATCAATGTTCTAAGGAGCTAATTTGACTTGCCCAAATCTCCCAGGACTTATATTCTTGTACTGAATTTATTACGAACCTAGAAACCCAAATTGGGCAACTAGCCACACAATGGGTGAAGGAAAATAACCAAGTGTGCCCACTAACACTGAAGAACTTGGGAGGGCAATTTAGTGAGGGAAATACACCAATTTCCACATCTCACATTCAAGCGATTCAGACCTTAAGAAGTGGTAGAACTATTGATAATAGGGTAGAGATGCCTACACCAATAGCCGTCGCTGAGACCGAGGAAAAGGGAAGGGAAGCCATAGAAGAGGTCCCACTACCAGAAAAACTAAAAAAATTAGAAAAAGAACATCAAAAAAATAATAATAATAAAGATAGTGCATCTAAGTTTGTAACCGCAGTACCTTAAGTACCAAAGTTATGCTTTCTTAATGCCTTCGGTGCGCCATCACCTATTGATAAAAACCCTAAAATGTTAGAAGAAATCACCGAAATCTTCAAAGAAGTGAAGATCAACTTGCCCCTCCTGGAGGCAATCAAGCAAGTCTCAGCCTATGCACAATTCCTGAAAGAGATATGTACACAGAAACCAAAAAGGCGAAATAATGACTCACAAAAAGTTTTCTTGACTGAGCAAGAAAGCTCAGTTTTGCAAGCTAGAAATTCCTCCAAGCTTAAGGATCCTGGAGTGCCCACAATTCCTTGTATCATAGGTGATCCTGCAATAAACAAAGCACTCCTAGATTTGAGAGCCAACGTAAATCTACTATCATACTCTTTCTATGAAATATTGGGACTCAGAGAAATGAGACCTACTTCGGTAACTCTTCAGTTAGCCGATAGATCAGAAAGAAGATTAGTAGGAATTATCGAAGATGTGATGGTTGGGGTCGACAAGTATGTTTTCCCGGTCATTTTCTTAGTATTGGACATGGAACTGATGGTTGCTTATATGTGTATTAAAATTATGTTAAACTCAAGTCTTAACCTATTACAAGCGCATAATGGAAATTATAGTACTGACATAGGATCATTCCCACGAGAAAGTTTATTTATCTAATTACTTCTTACTTATATCTTCTACTTAAATCCTTATCTTAAAAACTTCTATCTATCTTTAAGATCTAATCTACTGAAGAAATATGAATAAAAGAAACGGTTATTAATCTAAAGTATATAAAATAAATCTAAATCCTCCTTCTTCTGATTGAGGTCGTCAATCACAATCTTCAGCTATTGGATATTTATGAATTTAAATAGTACCGTTACACTATATCTCTAGTTTCTTAGCATTGGTCGTCAATCAAGTTTAAGATCCTGTCAATACAGATTTAATTTAATCAACAATTCCTAAAATTTGGGCATCAATCAAACCTTAGAAAACTGAAGATGGAAAAGTAAAAACTGTTACACTAATCTGTAAATTCTAACCTAAGTCGTCAATTCAAATTAAAACTTGGACATGTTTACAAAGCTGTAAATAAAGTAAATAAAATCTAAACTAGAAAGCAAATAAATATATATTTCACCCCTCAGCCGAAGTTGTCAATTGCTTATGAGAAATGAGGATATCTACACTAATCTTCAGCACCCAATTATAGTCGTCAATTGCTCTTGAGAAACCTTTGATATCTAATCTACTCTAACTATTTTATACTACATTGATTAGAAGAAAATTCAACCCCAGGCATCAATTGATGCTAAAATTCTTCGATGCTTATTCTAATATCAAGCTCTCTTATTTATAGATCATAAGGAGTCGGTTTACAAAGACTTCTAATTCTAATAAAAGAAACTAATAAAAATAAAAGATTCCTAATATAACTCTAATTCCTAATTTTATCTTTCCTTACTTTAGACGGTAGATATGCTTCTGGATTGTTCTCCTTTATTTCAACAACAGAGTCCTTTAGAGTAGATCTTCATCAATCTTCTCAGATCCGTGATTCACCAGACTTCTAAAGATCTTCTAATTTAGTTGTATGGCGGTGATAATCTTCACTCACGTGATCAACAACAACAATAGTAGGAGGAAAGTTTCTTTTCTACGAAATCGTAAATCACGATCTTCTATCTTTCTTCTTCTCTTTCTTAGAAAATCATCAATCACGATTTTCTATCTTTCATAGCTTTCTCATAGTTGAAGATTCTCTAGATTACAATTTTTTGCTTTTCTCTTTTTGTCGCTTTTGAAGAATCGTAAATTATGATTTTCTAGCTTTCAGTAGGCGAAAAACGTCTTTTTCACTCAATCGTCTTTCTTATTACTTTTTGAGTTTATTTTGATGAATATTAACACTTTGGCTCTCTTTTACTGTTTATCTCTAATATCTGCAAATCAGTAACTTGTTAGTAGCAAACTAAAGCCTAGCATTACTAAGTTAAGGGTGATAAAATGATAAAATATGTGACTGATCACACCCCCAAACTTAAGTTTTGCTAGTCCCTAGCAAACAAGGAAACATAAAATATCTAAACTATGAATTTAAATGCTACTTTCATAGGGAGCACGATTACATTTAGCGGATGCAACAAGCCTTTAAACCCCTAAGTGATCCCTAGTGGAGGAGTTGTAGTCTCCTAAAGGTTTTCATTGAAGTTACCTACAAACGTCCAATATTTTTGGATTTTTTAAAATATTTTTTTCAAAACTAAAAATTCAAAGTATAAATTTTTATATACTAATTACTCAATCATTCATTATATGTTCATTATTTTTCAAAAATTTTCAAATCTTTTATCCTTAGCTTTTCATCATCGTAATTATCCTTTATCAGAACTCAATAATTTCAATTCGGTGCACTGTGGAGTGTGTGCATATCAGTGAAAAGTTTATTCATCATAGATTTTTCTAAACTGCAGTTTTTAGAAAATATTTTCATCTAAACGCTCACTTATCGGCATACTCTCAAAAATAATCAAAATTTTGGTTCTCACAATATTGTAGATATATATATATATGCAAATTTCATCGGACAATTAACTAAGAAGATAAATCTCATGGAAAGGATAATCAGTTCTTTTTATATAACTTCTTCATTTATTCATAGTATCTATTTTATATATCTCTACTAGACTCATATTCTTACAAATCGTAAATCATAAAGGTCTTGCCTTCGGCTTGTAATGGGGTTTTGGGTTTTCAGAAGATTTCAAAAACAAGGTAAAGAGGATTCCAAATTATTTATGAGAATTTAGCTCTTCCTTCTCTTCTTCTTTTATATTTTTTAGCTTCAGTAAGTATCCTTATTTTGGATAACTTCTTCCCATTTCTTTTCTAGTATAAATGTCATTTTTCTCAAGTTGGAAGCTTTTTTGTGATGGCCCGACTTTTTCCCTTATATTATACAGGAAAGGTCGCGTCGTCGATCATCTAACATGATCCTTTCTTATAAGTGCAACTTGTACAAAGTATTATATTATGGAAGTGAATTAATAACTCTTACATGGACACATATATGGCACACATCTGATATTCATTCCTTTATCTAAAGCAGTAAAATAGACAAAGAGATATAAAACAAGAGACAATAGGTGTTATGTATAGCTTTCCACCGATGACGGCCATCCGTCATCTAAATAATGAAAAGAAAACCTATACATGTATAAGACTAAGTATCTCATCAAAATATTATAGTGCTGTTTTATACAAGTTCTCTCAAAATATATTTCTCTCTCTACCGGGTCTAAGGAAAGAAGTCCTCAGCAAACTCTTCTCCCTCCTACTCGTCTTCGTCTGCTTCTTCCTCCTCGAGTTGGTAATTGGGATCACTCTCGTGCTCAGGGTCCCAATCAAGGTCTGTAGTTTGACATGGAGTCATGGGATGAGCTATCATCAAAGCTTAGAAGGGAACTAACAATGCTAGCCCATATGTTAGTATGTCAATTCACTTTCTTGATGCATAAAATATAGATCAAAGCACATCATATCTTACATTATATCTATTCTAGCAGCTTACAATATAATCAGCAAGTAATCATGCTAATAATTTCATCATGCAACAGAGTCATATTGGAACAAGTACAAGGAATCATACTGAAAACATATTTAGCTTAAACAAGCTATCAAACATAAAACAGACTTATACAAGAAACAAGATTTTCAAGCTCCGGAGTTAGCGGGATCCCTTGTAAAGTTCCCGAGTTGGCGGAATCACTTGAACCGATATACCAAGCTCCCGAGTTAGCGAAATCACTTGTGCTCAAGAATACGTAGTAAAGCTCCCGAGTTAGCGGGATCACTTGGCTCACAACGAAGCAAGCGTGTATAGGAAATTAACAAGAAGTAGAACTTTCATGGTATCAGGCATGTGAGAGCATCATGAGTAAATAACGTATTAAGGTATATCAAGCATGAGGTTATGGAATCAATACAAGGCAAAATGTAAACATATTTATGCATCAAGACTGAAAACTAGCATGTCTAGATATGTACGTATTATAACTTGCTTCTAATGTATGTATTATAGACTTGTAACATGCCATAGTATCCACAACACTTACTTCATATAACTTGCTTATCAAGACAATGGGAAAACAACATATAACAAGCAAGGTCAAATCCCTACCTTACGATTAAGCCTACGTGTTACACGTGCATGAATCCGAGCTAATGTTCCTTTTTACAAGCTCCTCGAGAGCACCTAAGATGCATATAAATGTGTTCAACATGCTTTAGCATACATACTCTTGGTCACCATAGACACATGCATACACATATTGGGTCACTATAGACCCTTCATGTGACTAACACATGTCTAACTAGACAAAACACATCCCATATACCAAACACACACAAGGTTGCCTCGAGAAAGCAAAAGGTTTCCTCGGCAAGGCACAAGGTTGCCGCGACAAGCCTTTCAGCTTAACCCTTACCGGGGCAAGCTTGATGTTACCGTGGCAAGCCTAATAAATATGGCTTGCTACGTGTCTTCTTCTTGATTTTGGTTCTCAGTCTTTTGGGCTTTCTACACTATGCACACATGTCTTTCACTCTAACTTTTAGGTTAAAATTCTAACAGATAACTCATTGGTATCATTAAATTGGTATGCAAGGTTTCAGTAGCTTTGGAAATTGAAGATTTTGACTCTGAACCCTCACATGTGACCGATTTCTCTGCATGTTGATCCGATCTCACGGAGTCGACATCAATTACCTATAATCTATTGCAAAAGAAACTAATTTAATACGTGACTCGCATTATGGAGTACCTTTTTGGTGGTTTCTTTGGTTGCGATGGCGTTGGAATGGTGTTGGTGTCGAAATCGTGAAGTTCTTTTAGGAGGTAGGGACGTTAGGAACTTTCAGAGATCAGCCGATCGCCTTCCGCAAATTCTCTCGGCCAAATTGTAAGGTCACCATTTGATCCACTGGTTTGAAGAGATTTAATTTGGGATTCTTTCCATAGCAAGAAGTGGGTTTGAGAGGTGAAGAAGGGTTTCTTTCTCAAGGTTTTGCTTGGTTTTACAAATCAAAGTGTGAGAGATGAGAGGGATAGCGGAAGAACTTTTATCGACCTTGCACTTGATGTGCATGGGGTTTAATTGTGACTCATGCTCACGTGGAGTCCTTTGGCGGAAGAAGTGTTATAAGCCTTATAAGGCTTAGTTTCTATGTATTTCTGTTACAGTGGTTATGGGTGTATTGGCTGGTGCAAAAATTCAAGTGTATATTTAATACACAATTATTAAGTATATGGGGTACTTGGGTTAGCTTTAATAAATGTACTAGGCCACCAAGGGCCCTACAATTTATCAATCATCAACACCCAATCCAAAACAACTCTTTGTGTCCCGTGATAAGCACAAGCCTGACCCTATCCGAGTCTGTACCGAGTATTGGCAGGTTCAAGTTTGGAAGCTGTTACATTTTTTCTTCTCTTTTTCATACAATCTTCTTCTTTTTTTTTTTCCCATATTTTCATACGATTTTATTTCTTTTTTATTTATACCCTTTCCAACAGATCCTTTATTTGCTACGCATATACTCCTTTCTCTCCCTCTTCTCCCCTTCTTTTATATTCTAAACTCTCAGAAATTGTAAGGGTCAAGGATAGAAAGTTTTGGGCAGTACATATGGTTAAAGGTTTATAAAATTTTGGTATAAAGAAATTCAGTTTTTAGGCTTCCAATATGGGTTCGAAGGTAAAATATTATGAGATTTTTGCTTTTTGGCTCTGGTTTAACAAAAGATGGCCTTTGATCATTTTCATAATATACTAATATGGATGTCTCATTGCTTTGATATATTTAACAGATAGTTATAAACAAATAAATCATCATATTCATAGATTATCTTAATTCTAAATCCAGCATTATGAGATTTCATATAGTAGAGAAGTTCAAGGAAAATTTAGCATGAATAAAAACAGTCTCTTTCTCAAAATAAAAGAGGAAATAGTCTCTATAGGTCACTGGTTATATGATTTTGAAGCTATAATCTAAAATATTTGAAGTTAAGATCAATCGTATAGTTTCAAACATTCTCCTGATACAGTGTTTTAGAGATGCTTTACTTTGAATTGCAACTATTTTTATTTTGATTTTTGAACTACTACTATGATGGGTTGCTAAGAATTTCAGATTTTCATATTTTTTTCATAATTCTCATATAATGATTAACTAATCTAAAAAAAATAAAAAATTTTAAATAAATTTTAAACGAAAAATTAAACTAATATAAACAAAAAGTGGTGTATCTCCCTAAACTTAAATAGGACAATGTCCTCATTGTGCAAAACAGGGGACATACAGAAAAAAATATTACCTTTTTTTTAACTACTAGTTTAGTGACTGGGATTATAATCTGTAAAAAGTAATAAAAAATCTTCTCCCCAACTTAGGAGAAAAATACTACCGGTTCTAATGGAAATAAAAAGTTAGATGTTAGTATTACTGTTAGTAAATCAATCAAAAACATCAAAGAGAATAAGAATAACTTTTCATATATATGAACTAATTAGAAAAATATGCAAAGAAAACTAATTACATCGAAAGAAATTCCTAGGAAAAATCTTGACACACATTAAACTAAGACACTGTCAGCAACGTCTGGGAGAAATCTTCAATGAAGATTGGTCCTCTGGTTTCTAACTACTTTTAATCAAAGTCTTACATTCCTTCCTACCAACGGAGTATCCACTCCTTTGTTGGGTCGCCCCCCCTCCTCTTCTTTAGAGAGGGCATCCATATCTTGATGGGTTCGCTAGAGCTGTCAAAATCAACCCCTCAATCTTTCAAATTGGTCCATGATTTATCAACTACATCGTTAATGTAGTTATGAGAAGAAGTTGAGGAGAGTTGAAAGATGACACATCTCAGCCCCCCATTCAACCTATACTACTCCTTTGCGAAGATTTTATGAAGAGATTGTAGCATAAGCGAAGGGAGGAGATAAGCAATGGAGAGGGGTGGCGAGGAGATCAAGGATGGGATAGGACATGACACTTGATATTGTAACCCATCATTATTATAAAGGAACACGCATTCGGGGTGGGTTATGACGGTGTAAAGTTTAGGAAGTGGGGAGAGATGGGTTCGTGGTATTTGGTTTCAGATTTGGGTTAGGTATAGGGTTAAGGGTAGTTTCGGTGGACAATTCAATATCTTGAGTAAGTCACTGGCGCTTCAAATTTTCTACTTTCTGTTGTGCAGTCAGAAGCTCAACCTTATGTAGCTCGAGGATTCTATCAAGTTGCTTACTGAAATCACTCTGGTCATGCTCTTTCTTCATGGGGTGTAGGGTTAAGGACGGAGGAAGAAGAAAGGTTATGGAATGGTTTTAGTTAATGTATGGGTATAGATTTATAGGGAAAGGTATTAAACCGTCACTTTGAGTAAATGTCTATGTGTAGGTTCCCAGGCTATGGTAGTTGGGAAGTGGTGAAATAGAATGCATTTCATGTCTGTTTCCTATATAATTTTAAATGGGTTTTACTTTCAATGCTCCTGATAAGACTGATCACTAGGTTCTCCTGTTCCCCAGAATTGTCGTTTGTAATTCTAGATAACGATCACAAGAATGTATGACTAAAAAATTCTACTCACTACGATTAAACTCTAAGCTCACGAGAATTCACAAATCCATATGCTTCAAGTGACAAAAAAAATAAAGAAAAGAGTCTTTACAATTAGTAATATCTTATTAATCGTAGAGGGGCCATTTCAAAAGTACTTATGTGCATATGTTACACGTGTTTTCTACAGGTGAGTCGGTAGCTCGACAGGTTCAGGTGGAATTTAATGACGATCAAGGGGAGTTGATGTCCCTCCCATAAAAGTATTTCCTCCTGTGGTGCCAACTAGCCATGGGGAAGAATAGTTACTCCCTCTCATGCTAACCCAATTGGTTAGATGCTCAACCTAATCTTCCAATAATGTAATGGATTCGAGGATATTATTGAGTAGTTGTGTTTGATTATGGTCATGTTGCAGCAAGCTTTTAGCTAATTACAACAAGGCTTCCTTAATGTCAGTGTGGGGCAAAACATAGGAGAGTGCTGAGGAATTTTCTGAGTTAAGCCTCAATTAGGTCCAACGGCTTCTCCTTGTTGAGATGTTGGGTGCGATTTTACACCCACTAGAGATTAAATTTTTGTCTTCCACAGTTTTAATTTTGGGAGACAATTCATCATTGACTTTTATTTGTATAGTCCTCTCTGCCTAAGAGGTCTACTCCTTGACGTCTCAGATTCAATCTCACCCGATGCCTGGCATTACACTGGTTCCTCACTAAAGTTCTCAAAGAGTTCCCAAGCAACCTCAATAGACAAAGTACGGAACATCCCCCCATAGGCAACATCAACTATGTGCCAGTTTTGATCATTCAAACCTTCATTGAAAGTGAGGACTATTTTCCAACGGGAACTTCATGATGAGGACATCCATATAAAAGATTGTTGAGGCGTATTCACCCCTCTTGAAGAGATTCATCCAAAGATTGTTTGAAAGTTCTAATCAGATACTAGATTTGATTCATTCTGTGTATTGAGAAATATTTAATGAGAAATCCTCGTTCCAAGTCCTCCCAATTGGCGAACGAATTATGAGGCAAAGAATGTATCCACTGCTTTGCTTAATCTCTAAGAGAATATGAAAATAGCCCTAGACGAAGAGATGTTTCTGGCAAATTTTAGATTCGAATAAGGTTGCACACCTCTATGACCTGTCTTAAATGTGAATAAAGATTTTCATCCCTTAACCCACGGAATATTGAAAGTGTTTGAAATATTTTTGACGTAATTTTAAAAGTCTCATTACCAGTTAGGGTTAATTGTATACATGGGGGCGGTGTAAGAAGTGTTAAAGCATAATGTTCCCCCATTGTTTTAGCCATGTTCTGACTATAATGTGTCATACTGATATAGACACTTATCATATTAGGATTTAGTTTTAATATTATTTACTTTTTATTTGAGCAAGCAGGGAGAGAGATAAATCTAAGCATCTAAACTTCTGGGGTTCGCAGAAGTGTTTAAGTCTGATCTGTGACTCCAAATAAACCTGCAAAAGGGTAAGAAGTGATCAAAGAAAATAAAAATATAAAGAAATGTAAAAAGAGAAAGATAAATATTGGTTTCTAAAAGAATAAAATATTAGATAAAAATAGAAATAAAGATAAATTTTGCTTCCCCGATAGCGGCGCCAAAAACTTGATGGATGCTTATATGTGTATTAAAATTATGTTAAACTCAAGTCTTAACCTATTGCAAGCGCATAATGGAAATTATAATACTAGCATAGGATCGTTCCCACGAGGAAGTTTATTTATCTAATTACTTCTTACTTATATCATCTACTTAAATCCTTATCTTAAAAACTTCTATCTATCTTTAAGATCTAATCTACTGGAGAAATATGAATAAAAGAATGAGTTATTAATCTAAAGTGTATAAAATCAATCTAAATCCTCCTTCTTCTGATTGAGGTCGTCAATTCCAATCTTCAGCTATCGAATATTTATGAATTTAAATAGTACCGTTACACTATATCTCTAGTTTCTTAGCATTGGTCATCAATCATGTCTAAGATCCTATCAATACAGATTTAATCTAATCAACAGCTTCCTAAAATATGGGCATCAATCAAACCTTAGAAAACTGAAGATGGAAAAGTAAAAACCATTACACTAATCTGCAAATTCTAACCTGAGTTGTATATTCAAATTAAAACTTGGAGATGTTTACAAAGTTGTAAATAAAGCAAATAAAATCTAAACTAGAAAGCAAATAAATACATCTTTCACCCCTCAGCTGTAGTTGTCAATTGTTTATGAGAAACTAGGACATCTACACTAATCTTCAGCACCCAATTGCAGTCGTCAATTTCTCTTGAGAAACCTCTGATATCTAATCTACTCTAACTATTTTACACTACTTTGATCGGAAGAAAATTCAACCTCAGGTGTCAATTGATGCTAAAATTCTTCGATGCTTATTCCTATACCAAACTCTCTTATTTATAGATCATAAGGATTTTGTTTATATGGACTCCTAATTCTAATAAAAGAAACTACTAAAAATAAAAGATTTCTAATATAACTCTAATTCCTAATTTTATCTTTCCTTGCTTTAATGGTAGATATGCTTCTGGATTGTTCTACTTTATTTGAGCAATAGAGTCCTTCGGAGTAGATCTTTATCAATCTTCTTAGATCCGTGATTTACCAGACTTCTAGGGATCTTCTAATTTGGTTGTATGGCATTGATAATCTTCACTCATGTGATCAGCAATAACAATAGTAGTAGGAAATCTTCTTTTGTGGGAAATCGTAAATCACATTTTTCTATCTTTCTTCTTCTCTTTCTTAGAAAATTGTCAATCACAATTTTCTGTCTTTTCATAGTTTTCTCATAGTTGATGATTATCTGGATTACGATTTTTTGCTTTTCTCTTTTATCTCTTTTGAAGAATCGTAAATTATGATTTTCTGGCTTTCAGTAGGCGGAAAACATCTTTTTCGCTCAATCGTCTTTCTTAATACTTTTTGAGTTTATTTTGATGAATATTAACACTTTGGCTCTCTTTTACTATTTTTCTCTAATATCTGCACATCAGTATGTTGTTAGTAGCAAACTAAAGCCTAGAATTACTAAGTTAAGGGTAATAAAATGGTAAATTATGTGACTGATCAGGAACCAAGTTCGAAATCTCCAATAAAAATTCTCATCATTCTCGGTAGACCATTCTTGGCCCAGGCCAATGCTAGCGTATACTTAAAACTGGGGTGATGAAAGTTTCTTTTGGAGATATGCGAATGCAGTTAAATGTATTCTTGGCAGTCAACCAAATGGCTTCAATCGACGACGAGGAATGCTTCAACATAAACGAAATTGAAGAACTTGTAGAAGAAGCATTGCCTTTAGTCTTATCCAAGGAGGCACTTCAAACTGCACTATGGTATGAAGACTTGGGGAAATCTGAACAATAACCTGAGGAGGTGACTTATCTGCTGGGCACTTCTTCCCGTGATTCTCAATCCAGAACTTGGAAGCCATGGATAGAACCTTTACCCATTATTTCCAACGAATTGTTGCAGCCATCTATCGAAAAAGCACCATCTTTAGATTTGAAACTACTTCCCGATACCTTTAAACAAGCTTTCCTTGGGCCTAATGAAACTCTCTCAATAATAATTTCATCTGCTCTTAACATAAAACAAGAGAGTAAGCTATTGGCCATACTTATGAAGCATAAGCATGAAATCGGATGGACTGTCGCTGACTTAAAATGGCTTCATCCCTCTATATGTATGTATCAAATTCATTTAGAGGACAATGCCAAGACTTCACGAGAAAGTCAGCGATGACTGAATCCAAACATGTGGGAAGTTGTTCAAAAAGAAATTGTGAAACTACTAGACGCAAGTATTATTTACCCGATTTTTTATAGTGAGTGGATGAGTCCAATCCAGGTAGTCTCAACAAAATCTGGGATTATCGTCAAGGAAAATGCAACCGGTGAGTTGGAGCCATTACGCAAAACAACAGGGTGGCGTGTATATATTGACTATCGGAAACTCAACTCCATAACTCACACGGATCATTTTCTATTGCCCTTTATTGATCAAATTTTGGAAAAACTTATAGGTCGGTAATATTTTTGCTTCCTAGACGGATATTCGGGGTATAATTAAGTTCCGGTATACCTGAAAGATCAAGAGAAAACTACCTCACGTGTCCTTTTGGAATATTTTCTTAGCGATGCATGACCTTTGGGTTATGCAATGCTTCAGCAACATTCCAAAGATGCATGATAGCCATGTTTTCTAATGTGATAGACAAGTTTCTTAAGGTTTTCATGGATGATTTTTTGGTATTCGGCCGAACTTTTGATTCTTGTCTTGATCACCTTGCCCTCATCTTAGAAAGATGCGAAGAAACTAATTTGGTGTTAAGTTGCGAGAAGAGCCATTTTATGGTTCAAGAAGGCAGTCTTAGGGCATATTGTCTCTAAAAGGGGAATAGAAGTTGATAGGGTTAAAATCGACATAATAGCAAAATCTACCACTACCAACTTTGGTACAAGAGATTCGATCTTTCCTTGGCCATGTTGGCTTCTATCGCCACTTCATCAAAGACTTCTCAAAAATCTCATGACCGCTATGAAACTTATTAGCAAACGATATACCTTTTGACTTTGACGAAGCCTATCTTGACGCATTTAATAAGCTTCAAGCACTTCTTACATCCGCACCAATCATCCCACCTCCTGACTATTCTTGACCTTTTGAAGTTAGGTGCGATGCTTCTTATCACACAATAGGCGCAGTCCTAGGATAGCGGAAAGACAAGGTTCCTCATGTAATTTATTATGCGAGTCGTACTTTGGTCGAAGCTCAAGTTAATTACACCACCACTGAGAAAGAGCTTCTAGCTATCGTATTTGCATTAGACAAATTCTTGCAATACCTATTGGGATTAAAGATCATCATCTTCTTTGATCATTCTGTATTGAAATATTTATTGACCAAAAAGGATGCCAAGCCTAGACTAATCAAGTGGATCCTACTTTTGTAGGAATTCAACTTTGAAATCAGAGATAAAAAAGGAGTTGAGAACGTGGTGGCTGATCACCTGTTCAGAATTAAAATGCCTAAATCTATCATTAAAGAATCTCTGCGCGATACCTTTCTGGTTGAGCAACTTTTTGACATTCAAACAACAGTACCGTGGTATGCGAATATCGTGAATTACTTGACAATAGGTAAGATTCCCCCAACCTGGTCCAATCAGGATAGGTATATTTTCTTTTTCAATGTCAAATATTATATTTGGGAGGATCCTGACTTATTTAAGATAAGTCCAGACCGGATAATTAGGAAATGTGTGCCTGATAGTGACACCAATAATATTCTACAATTCTGTCACACATACGCTTGTGGTGGCCACTTCGGTGGAAGAAAAACGGCTTCCAAAGTATTACAATCAGGATTTTATTGGCCATCATTATTTACAAATGCCTAAAATATTTGTCAAGCCTATGATCAATGTCAGTAGGCAGGAGCCATGCCCCAAAGGAACATGATGCCCCTCCAACCAATTTTGGTCACAGAACCCTTTGATGTGTGGGGCATAGATTTCATGGGTCCCTTCCCACCTTCTTTTGAATTTATGTATATACTTATGGTTGTCGACTATGTGTGAAAATGGGTCGAAGCCACAGCCACAAGAACAAATGATCATATGGTGGCAATCTTTTTCATCAGAGAATATATACTTTCCCGATTTGGAACCCCATGAGCTATCATAAGTGGTGGAGGAAGTCATTTTTGTAATATATGTTTTGAGAGCTTGCTCAAGAAATATGGTGTTACTCAAAAAATTGTAACCCCTTCTCACCCACAACCAGCGGACAAGTTGAGGTTTCTACCGAAAAAATAAAGAAGACACTGGAAAGGAATGTTCGGTCTGATAGAAAAGACTAGTCCATGAGATTGAATGATGCCTTGTGGCATATAGGACAACCTATAAAACACCCATCAGCATGTCCCCTTAGTGGTTGGTTTATGGGAGGGCTTGCCATTTACCTATGGAACTAGAACATAGAGCTCTATGGGCTATCAAAGTACTGAATTTTGAGTTAGACGTTGTAGACACCCCCATTTTGCCTTCTTAGAATATACTTTTTATTCGGTCAACATTTGACCTCATAACCCTGATATGGGAACCATGCACTGAAACAATAGTACATGGCTGAACGCAGGTTGAAACAATAGCTCTATGGCTCAGATCCCGAAGTAGGGAGACTATATACTGAAATAATAGTATATAGTCAAAATGCAGACTGAGATAATAGTCTTGCATTTCATTCTAGAGACCAGACCCAGACAACCCCAAATTAAGCACCTAGAACCCCACTCACTCCATACCATAAATGCGCAATCAGTCCCCTTTCAGACCAAACTTCCTTTCCCAAACCATCTCGAGACTCGATCATGTGCTTGAAACTAGACGCACGATCGGATTGAGCGCCACACAACCAGCCCACAATTAGCCTGCGCCCGACCTAGCCTCACTGTCCTTGACCCCTAAGTTTATTTGATTGAGCACTTCTGAAGAATCGCTTAATCAGATTGCGCACGTCCTACCAAGCGCGCAATTAGCCCTAATGCTATTAGGACTGGGAAACTCGCCGAGAAAGTTAGCCGGTCACTCACTGAGTCGGTGACCGACTCAAAGCAATTAAGCGCCAAGAAACTGGCGCATAATTCAATTAAATGCCTGAAACAGGGCACGTAATTGAAGGAAAACCTATAAAACATTTTTTTCTTAGTTCGCCCGAGAGGCTGGCAAATTTTCAAGAAAGAATGAATTTTTTTGGGATTTCGAAACCAGAGAACTCCGAGGATAAACCCATAGAGCACCCTAATCATAGTTTCGAGATTGAAGCTTCTAATCTTCGAGATTTCTCTCCGCAGCCCCGACCCCTAGGTAATAATTTAATTTTTAGTTTCGTACCATAGCTTATAATCTCTAGGTTTAGGAATTTATCTTCAGTCTTAGACCGTAGCACCCTTTTCGGACTGTAATATTTACATTTGGTTCTAGTTCTCTATTTCTAGAACCAGTCCTTAATTTAACGGTCTGATACACCGACCCTAGGCTCTAATTCTATTCTAAAATCTCAATTTATAGTCCTATCATTAATTTCTGGTTCTAATCCTTCGATTCAGAACCAATCCGTAATCATATGGCCTGATTTCCTGATTTCGGACTCGGATTCAATCCTAAAAATTTAGTTTTTAATTTTAATTTCTTAGTTTAATAACTCCAAAAATCCAAAATATTAATTCTAATTTTTATAATTCTAGTTTATAATTTAATTCATAATTATTATTCCAAAATCAACTCTAAAAAGCTTAAAAATATTATTTCACGGTTCAAAATCCAATTTACCTTTAATCTTAGCCACCTGATTTGCCCAAGGGAGCTTACGGAGGGTACTCGGGAACGAGGCCAATCTCCCTTAGCATAGCAGGCCCAAACCTCCTTTTTTTGGAATTTTAGAATTAATTAATTGCTTTAGTTTTATCCTTTTACTAGAATTGATTAGTAGGTTTATTTTATTTCAGCATGTTTAATGAATATCTTTAAATCTTAGTATGACTGATTAATATCTTTAAATCTGAATTTAATTGATCAATTCCTTGCGCCAACTAGAATTTAGTATGATTAATTTCATTACCTTAATTAGACTTTTAGCATAGTTAATTCATTGCTTTAATTAGAATTTTTATGAAATTAGTTTATCTATTTTAATTAGATTTCGATAAAAATCAGTTTATTCAATTTTAATTACATTTCAGTAACAACATTAATTCCTTTGCTTAAATTAAAGTTTCAATAAAATCAGTCTTTTATCCCAATTAGAATTCTAACAGAACTTTTATAATTGCTTTAATTAGAATTTCAATAGAATTGTGATACCTAATTTAATTAGAATCCTAATATAATTAGTATGCCTGAATTAATTAGAATTTCACCAAAACTATTACATGTGCACTCCTAGTACGATTAGGAAGCTAAATTAATTAGACTCCTGATGGAATTAGGAGACTAAAATTGATTGGACTCCTAGTAGCATTAGGACACTAAATTAATTAGAATTCTAATAAGACTAGGAAGCTAAATTAATCAGACTCCTAATAGAATTATAGTATTAGAATAGATCTACTCACTTTCACAAATTCATAAATAAACTTACCATAGAACCAGGGAAGTCTAAATTGACTAGAACTATAACTATAAAGGGAAATAAAAGGGAAACTACACTATCTAAACTAAGGAAAAGATTGTTGCTGATGTTCACAGGCGGACATATCAGTATAGAACTAACCCATACCCGCTCTTAAGAGTGATCATTGACGTGTTGCAGCGTCGATAAATATCTACAGCTGGCAATCGCAACAAACTAGGAATCCTCCTAGAAACCCCCTTTACTTTTAACATTCTAAACGCTGCATCGCTAGAGTCCACTAGGACAAAATTGGAAGCCATTGATTCAACGGGAATTGAGTGGAACCCAGAAAAAGTGCGCAACAATAGATTGGTGATCGCGATGGGACACTTTTGCAAACTTTTTTTTTTAGATAGTTAGCTTCCATCCTATCTCCCTATTTCCTTCTTCCCATCGTGTCGTTTAGATTCTCGTTTATATATATATGAGTCTTCGCCAAAGACTTGAGATGTCTGATATACGAAGAGTGAGTTTAAGAGACCCACCATTGTTAGGATATCATGACAACCCTATGTACGGCGAAGAACCACCTCACGGTTCTAGCCCACGATAAATTGAGATTAATATGGTTGGTGAGCAAGAGAACCCCTTCTCTACCCCACACATCGGGAATAATAATGATGGGAGAGATGGTGGCATCGGACAAAACCTTACTACCCAACAAATCATAGAACTCAGTATTCAAAGAATACAGAGAGGAGACGACGACTCCAAAGAATTACTTCGAGGGTTGGCTGCCACATACGAAACCATTAGGTCACAACAATTTTCAGAAGAACAAGAGCGATAAGAGAGGCCACCGCCTACCCAGAGCACGGTGTCGGCCCATGCCACCTCATTGAGACAACCTGCCCACACATTCTTCAACGATGACCCTCTGGACAAGGTTTGCTCACGGGTCATTCCAAAAGTCAACACCATTAAAATTGAGGATCTCCCTAAAATGCTCGATAGTACATGGCCAAGAGAGAGCGTCCCGGTCACTCATTCAGATTCGACAAATTTTGTCGAGATGTCGAGTTTAATTTGCCAATAGGATTTAAGCCACCAAATTTTACCAAATATAATGGCACCGAAAATCTGAATCATCACTTGGCTCTCTTTTGTAATGATTGTCGACCCATACGTGATAATCAAGGACTTCTCATTCACTATTTCCAACGCTCATTAGAAGGAGAAGTTTTAGATTGATTTGCGGGACTCCTGCTTTATAAGATCAAAACCTTTGATGAATTAGTCGATCAATTCCTAGACCAGTACAAACATTTGATCCAAGAGACAGTTAGTCTCAGCGACCTAATGGCAGCCAAGCAAGGACCTGATGAAGAATTTACCGACTTCGTCGCCAGATGGAGAAAACTCACTGCCAGGTGCAGCACTTCAATGAAAGGGAAGGATTCGGTAGACATTATCATCGACAACACTAGGGAACTGTTAAAGACCACACTCGTCATAAGTGATTGCCCTGACTTTACTGCACTCCACTCTTGGGCATCCCAACTAGTGCAGCACATTAAAGGCGGAGATCTCGCGTTATCCATAGTCACGTCAAAAATAGGCTCTTCCAGCGAATCAAAATAAAAAAATAATAAGAAAGCCTCAGGAACTGAGCAAGTTAACGTCGTTGTCAACCAAGGACAAAACTCGAATAGTGGAAACTTCCAATCGTGAAATTTCGGATAGAGTTAAAACCAACAACGGTATACCAACCAAAATCAAGGTGCTAGTCAGCAGAGATACACAAACCAAAACAACGACCAGAATCAAAGTCAAGGCCAATACTAGAATAGGAACCAATACCCAAACACCTATCAGAATCAGAACCTGACACGGGGTCAACCGGCCCATGTGTTGAGTTATAATAATGTACCCCCACCGGAGAACTTCAACCAAGTCAGAGCTCCTTACCAACCAAGGCGGGAACACTATCCCACTTTATTGGATACGATTCCCAATATTTTTTATCTTCTTAACACTCAGAATCTCCTCCGATTCTTGCAAGAAAAACCTCACTCATGGTCTGCAAATCTAGACTATAGTAAATACTGTGCCTTCCATCGATATGCGGGGCACGACTTAGAAGACTGTTGGGTCCTTAGGGACGTGATCTATGATATGAACGACCGAAATCAAATTGATTGGGAAGCACTTAGAAATTCCAACCCTAATAATAACCAACCCCAACAAAATTTAGGGATCATAAATAACCCCATGCCTAACTACTAAGCTTTGCTAGTCCCTGAGCAAAGAAACATAAAAAACAAAGTAAAGAGCCACTTTTGTAGGAAGCAGAGGTGCATTTAGCATATGCAACAAGCCTTTTCAACCCCTAGGTGGTCCCTAGAGGAGGAGTGAAGTCTCCTGAGGGTTTTCAGTGAAGGTACCCACAAACTTCTCCATGAAACAGTTAACATCAGTGCAAAATTATCAAATGAGCAATCAAGGAGCAGGATTAGTTACTCTTGAATCAATGATGAAACAGAAAATTTGATTATTGTTTGCACAGGAATTTAAACATTTTAAGAACCTCATGAATGTTTCAATATTTCCAATCCGTGAGCAGCCATAGAAGATTGTACAAATGTGCCAGCAGTGAGCTCATCATCTGAATAAAAATTAGGTTGTAAGTCATACTTATTATGCTCAAGTTCCAACCCAAACACTCAGGGTATACTCTCATCGTTGTTTTTGTTGAGGGGTTCATTTTCACTCAAGCTCAAGAGCGGTTACATCTCCCAAATGGATCACGTAAGCATGAGCATAGGCATGATTCTTAGGCAATGGCATCATTGACATCTCCTCACCATAGATTGGGTCACTTCTTATCTCCACATGACTCACTCAACTTTGGATCACAAGGGCTTTTAATCTAGGTTTGTTTGTATGGCTTATGGAGTGAAGTTTCAAGGAAAGGCGGTTTGAACAGGGTTTGAATTTGAGAACTCGGGAAGTGCGGGAGATGGTTCATGACTCCACCTTTTGAGTTTAGCTTCTTTCTTTCGAGATTCTCACATTCACGGTGATCAGTTCTTTCTTTGATCTTGCATTTTTCATCATAAGGTCCCTTTTTTGCCTTTTTGCTTGCAACTTTTCACATTGTTTGTCTCTTCCTTTCTTCACCATATTGCCTGTTTTTTGAGGTATTTTCTCTTCATTTTCTTGATGTTGCCCGTAAATGGTCCATCTTGATTCTTTCTCCTTTACCTCCTGAATTCTCGAGTGAGGGAAGGCTGAATTAGTTCCATAGGTTCGGTGCAAGTACTTTTGGGTATTTTTGATGAAGAATTGTAGGATTCTGACTCAAATGGGGTACAAGCAGTGAAATTTTCTTGGTTGGTTACATAGGTTCAAGTTTGTCCAGAAGAAGGCCTTGATCTTTTCCTTTCATGAGTCTTGTTACTTGTTTTAATTTGGAGTTTCCTAACTTCTAGTGGATCTAATGCCTCCCAATCCTTTGAATCGAAAAAATTGCCTCGATCCACTCTTCAGGAGATGGAAAATATATGGGCTCAATTCTCACCTTTGGTTATGGTTTTTCCTTGAGCTTTTAAGTATGTCTTTACCTTTTCTCTTTCCCATGACTTGCTAAATGCGATACCAGAGGTTTTCATGGTGCTAACATCATGGAAATGTAGAATATTGAAAGGTTTATGATGTCTAAATTTTGCAAAGAAATTTTAAACTTCCTAATTGTCATGATTCTTAAGTAAAATAATTCATTTCTGATTACTTAGGTGATTCTGTTGTCCTTAGGTTAACTATTCCTTGGGCGGGACACTTCTGCACACCCCAAACCTATGAGGAGCGGTGTCCTCGGTTCAAAGGTGGTGCATAGTCACGATTATTAGGGGAAAACAATGAGAAAAATAATAGCAAGGAATTGCAGAAAGCAAATTGCATGAACTAGAAATTTGACAGAAAATAAAAGGAAAAGAGGAGGAAAGGGAGTAAGGGTGAGGGTTTATTTTTGTCTTTTTCAAGTAGGGACTAAAGTGGAGTGGGGGGAGGAGGAGGGTAAGAGGTCGGTTTGGGTAGCTATCTCCCAGAAGGGGAGGTAAGGCTCTGTTGGTGTGGTTTGGGTAGCTGGGTGGTAGGAGGGGGAAGCACTAGGACTTGGTGCATTTGGGTTGCTTGTGAGGCAACATGGAGGCGAAGTCTGGGGGTGGGTGGTAAGGGTGCGATTAGGGCTTGGATGAGCTCCAATGTGGAAGGGGTGGGGTGGAAGGGTGTGGGGAATAGGGGTGTAGTGGTGGGTAGAATGGGTGCGGCAGGGTGGTGCCTAGAGAGCTGGTCACCAGGAAATGGTTCTTGTAAAATGGCGGTGGGCCGAGGTGCAGATGGTGGTGGAGGCTCCATAGCAGTTTAAACCTGCGGAGGGTATCTCTTGGACTCTGTGCTAGTTCACTCAGGGTTCATGTCACAGCAGGGGGGTCCATAGGTGGTTGTTCAGCCCACCCACACTTGGTGGCTAGGTTCTGTCGGGCGCTTAGCAGGCGGCTCGGCTCAGTGCTCTGGCAGAATGGGTTGACAGAGGCGGGCAAGAGCAGGCATGTCTTTGGATCTCCCGCTCTCATTCTCCTCAACATAGCGACTTGTGGTCCGTGCTTTCTTGCTAAAGTTATGGGGGTGAGGACTTCAAAGGGCTCTTCCCTATCTATGTCAAACTTGGCTCTTAGGAGGGTCAGAATTAGTCTTCCAAAGGGAGGCCAGAATTTTCTGCTTCTTCTTTATCTTGGCACTCACATCACCATTGCTTCGGGATGAGCATGGGGGCATTGAAAAATTTCCCTTTAGAAAGTGGCGGCTAAGGATTTCTCAGTCTTTCCCATATTTAAAATGGAGGAAAACAAAAGCCCACACCAGCTAACAGATTTAGATTTTCTAAAAGATTGAGCGAGAATGGATAGAAAAAATACCACGATCTAAGGTTTGTGCTTGAACTGAGTCGCTTTGTTTGTAAAGATCGCCTAACCGACATCCGACCGTGATCTCGAAAATGGAAACGCTCAAACAATTAGGAACAAACGGCCGATATCTTTGTGGAGCTCGTGTGAGAAGAGAGTGAGCTATGGTTTTAGTGGAGCGTCTCTGCAGAGAGTGTATGCAAATACAAAGCTAACTACAAAACGACAAAATATACTTGAAGCTAAAACCGCAAAGCACCTCTAAGTTTTCGAAATATGCCAAAAGAGCCCTTTTTTTTTTCTATTTCAAATGGCAAAAGTGCCTTTCGACAAGTAGATAGCTTTAGAAAGTTTATTTCAAGAGGACTTAGCATCGGACCTTCTATTCAAAAAGGAATTAACATAATTAACTATTCGAAAAGAACATCTTTCTTTTCGAGCGGTTCATGCAGCTCGAGAATCTATTGAATAGAACTTTGGGCTTTTCGAAAAGTAGTTTTGCTGCGATTTGAACTTTTAAGTGTATTTAAACTATAACAAGAAAAGAAATAGAAAGCAGAGAAATTGAAAAACTATGTTGTACAAACATAATATACAATTTTCTACCATCAGATTGTTGGAGATTCGTGATGACGGATGGGCAAAGACAGGCTCTGAGTGTTGTCAATGCATGGCTTGAGCCTCGACCATTTACCTTAAGGATTCTTCCATCCTTGGGATCTGAAATATCCATGACTCCGAGGGAGGCCTTGATGATGATGTATGGCCCTTCCCATCTGGATCTCAATTTGCCGGAAAGAATTTAAGTTTAGAGTTGAATAACCATACCTTGGACCCGATGAACTCTTTTCTCATTAAACTCCTATCATGAAATGATTTGACTTTCTCCTTATAACTGGAGCTTGTATAAGCATCCATCCATGACTCTTCCAATTCGGTGAGTTGAAGTTTCTGTGATTACCGCAGAAGTTAGATCCATATTAAATGTTTTAATAGCCGAAAGCTTTGTATTCTAACTCTCGGCAAATGACATGCTTTGCCATAGACCGATCTAAAGGGACATTCCAATTGGAGTTTTGTAGGCGTTCTGTATGCCCACAAAGCATCATTAAGCTTAAAGGACCATCCTTTTCGTCCTTCTTCTTGTTTTTTCCAAAATGTGTTTGATTTCTCTATTGAAATCTCCACTTGTCCAGGTTTGTGGATGATAGGGAGTGGCTACTCTATGAGTGACAGAGTACTTTTCAATAGAGCTTCAAACTGTATTTGTTACAAAAATGGCTTCCCCATCACCGATGATGGCCTGGGAAAACCAAACTGGAAAAAATGTGGTCCTTGAGAAATTTCAAAACCACTTTGTGATCATTTGATTTAGTAGCTATGGCTTCAATCCACTTGGAGACATAGTCCACTGCTACTAAAATGAAGTTATTTCCATTAGAAGGAGGAAAGGGGCCCATAAAATCTATTCCCCAAACATCAAACAGCTCAACCACGAATAGGTCAGAGAGGCATTGAGTTTCTTTTGGAAATGCCCAATTTTTGGCGATTCGCAGGATTTCTGTCTTTGTAAGGCATCTTTAAAGATTGTGGGCCAATAAAAACCACACGCAGAATTTTTGCAATTTGTTTTGTTACCAGAAATGACCTCCACAGACTGTTCATGACACATTGACAATATGCGGAGAATTCATGGTGGGGACACATCTTACGATCACTTGGTACGCACAATTCTTGAATAGATAAGGATCTTCCCAAATGAAATGTTTAACTCGTGAGAAGAAAAGATCTTTATCCATTCGATTCCAATGTTGAGGAATCATAGCCAAGAAGTTGACTATGTTTGCAAACCAAGGATGTGGGTATTGATGGCAAAAGTTGCTCATCGAAATGATTCATTAATGGGTAAGCTATCATCCTCGATTGAGAATTCGGATAGGTGATCACCACCACATTTTCCACTCCTTTCTTATCCTTAATCGTAGATCAAACTCTGTAATAGGAGGATCCACTGATTAACTGGGCTTAGTATCCTTCTTAGGCAGAAGGTATTTTAGGGCGAGTGGTGATAAACACCACAATTTGTGAACCTAAAACATAAGACACGAATTTTTCCAATGCAAACACAATGGCCAGCAGCTCTTTCTCGGTTGTTGTGTAGTTGAGCTGGGCATCTATCATGGATCCGGGCATAAGCTATGACATGGGGAAGCTTATCCTTTCTACGCCTAGGACAGCTCCTAGGGCATAGTCTCGATGCATCACACATCAGCTCAAAGGGCACCTTTGAATAGTCGGGGGATGCAAGATGGGAGCAAATCAGACATTTCTTAAGGACCTCAAAGGTCCATGCATTCATTAGTAAACACAAAAGGAACATCTTGACACGATGAAATGACAGTGGCTTGGAAATTTTTTCAAATCTTTGATGAACCTCCTATAAAATCTGCATGCCCTAAGAAACTTGATTTGTATGATTACGGGAGGAGGCAAATGTGCAATTAGATCAATTTTGCTTGGTCCACCTCTATGCCTTTATGGGAGACCACATGTCCTAGGACAATGCCTTGGGTGACCATAAAATGACTCTTTCACTTAGAACCAAATTGGTTTCTTCACATCTTTGCAACACCAACTTGAGGTGGTGTAAGCAGGAAAAGCTATCTCCATAAATTGAAAAGTCATCCATGAAGATCTCCATGAATTGATCAATCATGTCGGAAAAGATGGCATACATGCATCTTTGAAAAGTAGCAGGGCATTGCAAAGACCAAAGGGCATCCTCCTATAGGCAAAAAGTGCCAAAGGGCGGTGAAGGTGGTCTTTTCTTGGTCCTGTGGTACAGAGGATCTGGTTGTAACGGTACCCATCAAGGAAGCGAGTAAGCTTTACGCAAGCTTATCAAGGATTTGGTCAATGAAGGGAGGAAATGGTCTTTCCTTGTCATGGTATTTAATTTTACGTAGTCTATGCGGACCCTCCATCCGATTGTTTGTCGGTGGACATAAGTTCTGATTAAATTTTGCTACCGATGATGCTGATTTCTTAGGCACCACTGTGTGGGTGCTACCCAGCGAGAATCTGAAATGGGGTAAATGACCCCTGACATCTAGCGACTTGACAACTTCCTTCATTACCACTTCTTGCATGTGAGGATTCAACCTTCTTTGCATTTCTCTAGAAGGCTTGGCATCCTCTTCCGGTGGATCTTATGCATGCATTGGGTTTATTCCTCCTAAATCGCAATGGTCCGACCAATTGCTTTCTTGTCTTTTAGAACTACTGGCTCCTCTTCTTGCTCCTTTGTAAGGGAGGAAGAAATAATCACAGGTAGTGTTTGATGATCTCCCAAAAACACATATTTCAGATTTTTGGGGAGCTGTTTGAGTTCCAATTCAGGTGGGCTGAGAAAAGACTTGTTGTTGCCTAACATGTGCCTGATTTATGTGTGTTTTGAATGACGAATTAATGAATATTAAGTTACATAATTTTAAATTATGAAAGAGATATCAGCACATTGAGGGCTAACAATAGCCTGCAAGATCAGGGCCAATTGTAGTAAGTTTTAAAAGTAAGTATATTAAAGATCGTCCACAGAGAATTTGTCTGAAATATGAGATAGACCTCGGATCGTGCTACTGCAGATCGGCTCTATAATTATCTAGAAAGCGGATAAAAAGAGAGTGTTGGGTTTGTCACGTTTAACTAAAAGCAAATAAAGAAAAGAACTAACTAAGCGATCCGGATCCAAGTTGGGGAAGTGATTAAAATAAATCAAATGGAGAAATAATAACTTTACGTGATTTCGCCTTTGAATTTTAATGGAGAATCCGCAACTAAATGTAGTTGATTCAATCTTCATCGGCTACCAAGACGGATGTAAGAGAAATAAATCTGAATTAAGGAAGGGTTTAGACTTATGGTTATGATCTCCACTTAAATGGTCACAGATCATCCAATAGTTGTTGACCTATCCTCAATTCGAACATGAACATCCTCGCAAGTCTTTGTCGAACTAGGTTACCAACGCTAATTAAATGCAGGAGTAATGAATCAAGGGAAATTGCATGCAAAGTAGTGAATCTAAAGGAGTCTAATGCACTAAGGTGATCAATAAGAACCCTTGACATGAATCCAATGGAGAAAACACGGTTTCTGACAACCTTTTAAATTCAATCTTACAATTCTGAGCACGGCTAGAACGGCCCTCGGACTTGCAGGTCTTGAATCCAATCTCCTTGGAGTTACAAATAGCTCGAAACTCTCAAAAGCAAATACAAAAGAAGCTATTACAGGGGTACAGAAGCTATCCGCCGGAAAGCGGGAAATAGAAATGAACTCAAAATCTGGATGCCACAATTGGGCAAATGTCTTCTCTATTTATAGCTTTCCCTTGATCTCGCAGTGAATTGACCAATCGAAGTGTTCAGATCTGGATTGCCCAATGGCGATTGAGCACGGGATCCAGATCTGTTTCGCCAATGAAAATGCTCGATCTCCGTTCACCAATCAGCGCTTAGAAGCATCAATTACATTATGGAATTCAAAATCTGTTTGAGCTTCTAGAAGTTCACGCCAAGTGATTTCATCTTTGAGCGCTCACATGGGTTGGAATATGCTTTTGGATCTTGATTGGAATCTTCGAAATGTCCTCGGCCGTTGTTAAATGCATTGGGGCGCGTGCAGAGATTCTTGAAATGCCCTTTAAACAAGCTGTAATTCCCGAATGTCCTTTCAGAGTTTAAGTGCCTTTTCGCAAAGTGTTTTGGCTCGAAGTTCTTTTCGCAAAGCAATTTGGCTTCGTAAAGTCTTTTCGCAAAGGACTTCTCCCGGATCTTCTATTCGAAAAGGAAATTTCAACTATTCGAGCGAACATGGTTCTTTCGAGTAGTTCATTACTGACTCGTAATCAATTCGAACAGAACTTTGACCTTTTCGAAAAGTACTTTTTACTTTGCGATTTGAACTTTTAACTTGATTTCTTCTTTGCGAATGGATCCTTCTTCTTCAGGTCTTTTCTTGCTCTTTTAGGACCTTTTTAGCCATTGCTGAGGCTATTTCTTCACTCCCTCTTTGAGCTTGACATGAGTTGTCAGCTTTTTGATCATTTTAGGATGCTTTTCGGACTTGGACCTGTCTAATTGGTTAGCTGTAAAATGCACACTAAAGCACTTATTTAGTCTTCTCAAGGGTCTTTCAAAGCTCATGTTTAGGGGTGAAAAATGGTATTTTTCACTACTTAACAACTACAACCAAGCAACACCGGCCCAGGTCACTACCGTGGATCTCCCCAGTCAACCTTCCTTCTAGCCCTCTACTTTAATCACTCGCATCCACCCCTCTGCCACTTCTGCCACACCAGCAAGAACTTCCTCACCCCTACATCCCTCAGCCCGGATCACTCTCATCGCCTCGCCGAGCCTGCCTCCATATCCAAAGTTCACTCAGATACGATTCCATTCCTTTAGGGCAAGGAGACAATTCTTCCATCGTCACCCACCGGAACCTTCAACCCCTCCAAATCCTAAACCAACACCCTTACCACTCCCTTCATCCGATTCTAAACCTGAGTATGGAGATCATGCTCTCCAGACTACAACCCAAGTTGTCGCATCGGTAGAAAGTGTCACCCGTAAGACTCCAAGCCAAGACAACGAAACAACCACCGAGTATTCACTGAATCTGAAAGAAAGTGAGCCAGAAAAACATCCCGACCCGTGCGAGACACTGGTCTCTAATTTCATAGAAGAGGAGGATAACACACAGTATCTCCCGCCTTGGAACAGTGTTGTGCAAGCACACATTTCGACCTCCAATTTCACTTGCTTCATAAACACATCAACGTCGAGCCATCTCGGGTTCGGTCAACAACCGACTTGCCCGATCCTTAAATCAGGAACCAATTACCCACCTCCACCTTTCCCTCGGAGTAAGGATTTCACGAGCACACAACCCTCAGAAAGAAATGTAAGAGAAAGAGAAGTTAAGTTACCTCCCCCGCCTCATATCATCCCTCCACCAATCCCTGCATGTCAACCACTCCAACCACCTGCTCCCAAGGCTCACCAATTAGGCAAATAAGTGACACTCGAGCCAGGACAAGAATATGACCTTCTGTGACACCTCCAAAAGATTTCAGCCCATATATCCATACTAGAACTCATCAAGCAATTGCTTGATCATCACCGGTTGTTGATAAAGACAGTCGAAGACACGTAAGTGGATGAGGACATGACCCTAGATGAGCTTCATCAAATCACTTCGGACATGACGCAACCTCCGGCGCTCACCTTTACAGATGCAGACATGCCTCAAGAGTCACTCCACGGAAGTGCGGCTCCCATATATCTCACGGTCATAATTAGAGGATTCTCTGTATCCCATGCATTGGTTGATATGGGAGCGGGACTCAATATTTTCCCTCTCATAACGTTAAAGACTCTCGAATGCACAGAGCAAGAGGTCAGGCCCTCCACACTGTCACTTATAGCCTATGATGGCTCACGTCATTTTATGAAATAAACTATTAAACTCCAGGTTCACCTCAGACTTGTGACGAAAGACGTTACTTTCCATGTTTCCGATTCTGCTAGTACGTATAATCTTATCTTAGGAAGGAAATGGCTAGAGTCGATGAAGGCTGTCGTGTCCACATATCATCAATGTGTTAAATTCCCATACGAGGACTTTTTCGTCTGTATAGCCGCCGATGCACCCATCCAGGAAATGGATACTGATTATGCGGCAAGCATCTCGACAGCCCATGATTTCATATTAAACACAAGTAACATTCAAAAGACCCAAACCCTGAGAGAGGCAACCGTCACAGGAATCTCTCCCCCTGACTGTATTAATTCTCCTCAAATGCATCAACAAAATTTAGCGAGGAGAGAGGTCGATCCGGACCTCCCCAAACATTATGACATTAACCCCACCCCGACGAAAGTGTGGGATCTTATGTACCAACTTGTATTCATCCCCACACCGGACTTGGTAAGAATAAGAAAGGTCGCGTAGGACCTGTCATCCCAATGAAAATATGCAAACACAAAGGGTTAGGTTATCAATCGGGCGACCCACAAGCCGACTTGTGCACTACCTCACCGAAATGGTCTCTATATGACCACTTCATCTATGGGACCACTGAGAAAGTGAATGTATCAAGGCAGAAGGAAGTGTCCTTCACCAAATCCCAAGAAATGAAAATTGAACAAATGGCTAAAGCATTCAATGATTTGACAAGTCTCAATGACGATATTGATGAACCACTCGAAGGAGTCAAGCCCATGTTTGACACCAAGGAGTTTGTGGAAGAGAGGAGAGAAGAACCTCCAAAACTTGACCCCCGAGTAGAAAATTGGGAATCCATTGACAACAAAGATTTTCACATAGCAGCCTTGCAAGATGACAAAGAGCACTTGTGCTCAACATGGGGAGAGGATGACACCCTGTAAATGAATCTTAACCCGTATAGAATCTGCCTTGGCCTTGGCCTTAGAGGGTGGGAATGCCTATGGGATTCCACTTGTATCGTTCACTTTTACCAGCCCCGTTGTAGGGCATGTACTAGTATATTAGAATATTTTGTCGATTGGACCTGATATTCTATGATGAAGGAATCAGACCATTCCAACCTCGTGACGACAGAAATCGACAATGACATACCAGCTCAGCTGCCGACACAAGAAGGAAAAAAACTCAATGGTTATCTGGTTGATCCAGAAGGAAACACTCAACACACTCTTATGGGGTTTGAAGAGGAACTCAAACTAGACACTTCTACATCCCCGGATTTACAGTAGCTCCAAATATTTTAGAAGTCTGTCGAAGAAGAATGGCAACCTCCCCCGAGTGATGATGAAGACTACTGGATAGATCTCCCTGCGCTCGAGTTAGCGGAGCGAGTAAATTTAGGACTTCAAGCAATATCAGATCAAGAAAGTGAGTTCGATACCATCTTTGACTCTAACTTAGAAGGATGGAAATGCCCTTGGGAATACCCCTGCATTCTTCACCATTATCAACCTTGCTGCCGAGCATGCGCCCTCATCCTAACATATCATGAAGATTAAGGGAAAGAACTTGCTACTTCTGAGGATCCTTTGGGAGATTCCCCTCAGTGGGAAGAACAACCATATTACGACTCAGAAGTGGATAGTTCGATCGACTATGATCTCTAGAGTTTCTTTGATGAAGAGGCCATTAACGTGATAGAGAAAATCTGAGCATCGGTGCCACTATCGCCTGCATCACTCATTCAAAAGGTCTCATTAGCTGAGGACTTAAAAAAAAATGATAAATTCATAGCAACTTCTCATTTCCCAAAGAATAGCCCGAATGGCTCCAATAGCCGTCTCGCTCCCTCAACTAGAGGAAGCAATTCTCCCGACACCCCTTGAGGCGACGACCCTGTACCATATTTATTGTCAAAAATTAAAAAAATAGAAAAAATAGAAAACCCTAAAAATTTGGAAATATAAAATCCAAAAAAATAAAAAAAAAACTATAAAAGAAAGGGAACTCTTTGTCCAAAACCAAATTTGTGTCCGACCAGTCCGAAGGTTTCTATCCCATTCCCCACACAAGAACGTAAAGCGTCCCGGCTAAACCATAAGCTAGTGATCATATCAGATGAGATACTTCATGACTTTGAGAGAAGAATCAGTAGTCTTGACCTTCACCTTCCCAAAGATCTCTCAGTTATAGATTGTGCCGATGAAGGGTCACCTTTCGCAAACTCAGATCCCTAGTGTAATAATTTCACAATATATGAACTTACCAAGGATGAAGAAAAAGCACCAGTTGCCGAGGGGGCACTGGACTTCCAACGAGTTATCAAGCATTTTGATGAGCAATCCCAAGCTGCCGCGGAACCCACGAAAGAACAGAACTTTGGCACTGAGGAGAAACCCAAGAAACTACTGATTAGCGTAATGCTTAACTCCAAGGAATGCCAACTAATTGCACAAGTCCTCCAAGAACACCTCAATTTCTTCATATGGTCCTACGAGGACATGCCCGATTTAGACCCAAGTTTAGTAGAACATCGCCTCATCTTAGAAGCCGATGCAAAGCCTGTTAAGCAGAAAATCCACAGGATGCACCCATAAACTGCCCTCCAAGTTAAAGAGGAAGTTGACAAGTTACATAAAGTAAAATTTATCCGAGTCATTCTTTACCCTAAGTGGGTCGCCAACATAGTACCTGTCGCCAAGAAAGACGATAGAGTATGGGTTTGCATCGACTTTCAAAACCTCAACCAGGCATGCCCAAAAGATGAATTCCCACTCCCACACATTGACACTCTAGTTGACAATACCGCTGGACAAGAGATGCTATCCTTTATGGACAGTTTCTCTGGATATAATCAGATCAAGTTAGCAGAGTCCGACCAAGAGAAGACTTTCTTCACCACACCATGGGAGACTTACTATTACATCATCATGCCTTTTGGGCTCAAGAACATAGGAGCCACGTATCAACGCACCATGATGGCTATCTTTCACGACATGATGCATAAGTGTGTAGAAGTCTATGTCAATGACATATTAGTGAAGTCCCAAATATGAGTAGGACATGTTAAAGCACTCTGACTAGTTTTACAAAGAGTTAAGAAATATCAGCTAAAAATGAACCCAAAGAAATGCGTCTTCGGGGTCACTTCCGAAAAATTACTCGATTTTATAGTTAGTAAGCGAGGGATCGAGGTTGACCCTGTGAAAGTCAGAGCCATCCTCAAGATGCTACCTCCCGATAATATCAAAGAATTACGAGGCCTGATAGAAAGATTGTAATTCATCAGAAGATTTATCTCCCAACATTCAGACAAATGTGATCCTTTCTACAGACTACTTAAAGGAGGAATTGAGTATAAATGGGATGACCAGTGTCAGCAAGCCTTTGACAACATCAAGAAGTACCTCCTCAACCTGCCAATACTATCGCCACCAGCTCCCGAGAGACCCCTAATTCTATACCTCTCTGCGAATGACAAAGCCATGGGAGTAATTTTTGGACAATATGAAGAAGATGGCAAGAGAGAGAAGGCTATCTACTACCTCAGTAGGACGATGGTCGAATACAAACAAAAATACACTTCAATGGAGAAGACTTACCTCACATTGGTATTAGCCTCTACCAAATTCTGACACTATTTCGGAGCACATAAAATACTAGTATTGGCCCGAATGGACCCTCTGAAGTATGTATTCTGAAAGTCTGCATTATCAGGAAATATCGCCCGCTGGCATATGCTATTGCAAGAATTTGATATCACTTATGTCACGCAGAAGTCAATCAAAGGGCAGGCAATCACTGATTACCTCGCAGACCTCCCACTCCCGAGTGATGAACCTATACACAGATTTCCCCGATGAGGACCTATTCACAATTCATAACGAAGAGCCTGATCAGACCTCATGGACCCTTTATTTCGACAGTGCTCTAAATCATAAAGGGAAAGGCATCAAGATAGTCCTCCTAAGCTCGGAAGGAGCCGTCATACCTAAAGCTTTTCAATTAGATTTCCCAGTCACTAATAATGTCGCATAGTATGAAGCCTTTATAGCTGGACTACGAGCGACACTTCAATTAGGTGTTAAATAGTTGAAAACCATGAGTGACTCCAAACTAGTAATCTCACAAGTCATAGGAGAATGGAAAACTAAGGAAAGAAGACTAATGACATACCTAGAAACTGCTCAATATTTAGTAAAGAAATTTGAATAAATCTCTTTTACGCACATCCCTAGATTAGAAAATGAGCTCGCAGATTCCTTAGCCACGCTAGCCTTGATCATCCAAATATTCATCGAACAAAATACCAAAACCTTCTTCATTGAAAAGCTGTCAATGCTCACTCTTGAGGGAGCATGGACCGTCAAGAGAGAATTATCCGTCCTCCCCACAAGTACTGGACCGAAAGAAGCAATCACCCAGGAAAAGCATGTCAAGATAGAAACCGAAGTTGCTATGTTCAGATTTAAAAAATCATTGACTGACGATGGACAACCATGGTATTCTAGCATCTGGAACTTCTTAAAACATCAATATGTTCCTCCATATGCCACGAAGATCGAATGGAAGG
Source organism: Chloranthus sessilifolius (assembly GCA_021018995.1). NCBI lineage: Eukaryota > Viridiplantae > Streptophyta > Magnoliopsida > Chloranthales > Chloranthaceae > Chloranthus > Chloranthus sessilifolius. The sequence goes on along the minus strand of CM037593.1, from coordinate 53,523,605 downwards.
CTATAAGGAACCGATGTGCTCGATTCTACATACTCGGTGAAACATTATACAAAGAAGCCTTCACAAAAGGAGTACTACTATGATGCGTTATGATAGTCGAAGTACAATACATCATCCGAGAAGCACACGCCAGTGCCTGCGGCGCCCACTTCGGTAGACAGAGACTCACGGATCAAGTTACACGATAAGGCTACTTCTAGCCAATAATGATAAGAGATTGCCACCTCTATGTTCAATTCTGCAAGCAATGCTAAGAACACGCCGCACTCATTAAAGCTCCATCAGTTGCATTAAATACTATGACCTCGCCATGGCCATTTTTACTGTGGGCCTTCGATGTCATTGGAACTTTCACAGACACCATTGGGAACACTTACAAGCATGCGTTTATCCTTACAGCAACCGAATACTACACCAAATAGGCAGAAGTTGAATCCTACATCAGAACTACCACTTTAACACTCGTAATGTTTATGATTCAAAATATAATCACCAGGTTTGGAGTATCCAGGATGTTTGTCACTAACAACGGACCACAATTTATCGCTGAGAAGATGAAGTTATGCAAGAAGTACGACATCGATCTATGCCACTCATCACCATTCTACCCTGAAGGCAATGGACAGGTGGAAGCTATGAATAAAATGCTGATTCAAATCTTAAAACATAGTAGAAAAAAGCAATGGAGCCGACTGGCTGGAACAATTACTGAAAGTACTCTGGGCTTATAGAACCTCTATTCGTACGACAACTGGCCAAACTCGCTACCTCCTTACCTACGGGATGGAGGCAGTCCTACCATATGAGATACAAGTACCGTCTTTATGCATTCAACTAGATGATGAGCTATCCTTAGATGAGAGGAGAATTGCCTTACTCATGCAACTAGAGTAGCTCGATGAAACATGTCTAAGGGCAGCTGATCACGCTCAGGTATATTAGAGGAGAGTGGCCAGGGCTTACGACAAGAAAGTCCTCGAACGAACCATTAATATTGGAGAAGTAGTCTTGAAGAAAATAATGCCATCCAAATACGCCCACCCGAAAGGAAAACTAAAACCAAATTGGGAAGGCGCATATGTCATAACAGCCGCATACTCTAGAAATGCCTACAAACTGGCAAACCAAGACCGAAAAGAACACTCTAGCCCTTGGAACGCCATGTACATTAGAAAATATTACCCCTAACCCTGTGATCGTCACATCCCGTGGTTAAATACTTATACTTATCACCCCCGTAGTCGTCATGACCCATTCATTGGTCGTACACCTTCAATTCTTGGAATACCCTTAAGACCTCTGATTTATCGCCCACCCATTTTTTTCTCTCACTCGGGCAATTTGATTAAAGGACTAGTGATCTATCTAACCTATTTCAAGAGCATAAGTAATACTCGATCCTCACTTCCCTTCCCCCGCCATTAGAGGAGATGTTAGAGTAAAAAAAAACGAAGATGTTAGGTTCAATCGAAACTCATCATTCTTGCGCTAGCAGGATGCTTTCAAAAATATGCGTTTACATATCAAAAATTGAGAGAGAGTATTACGACGAGTGAACAAGTCAATGAGCTCAGGGAAACATAAGTAGGCCGTGAGGGCATCTCTGGTAATTTCACTAGAAGTGTATAAGCAAGCTGCGAGGGCACTCTTGATGCCCCCATACTACTAGATGTCGTCGTAAGGTGGCGGGAGGAGGATAAACTCTTTCTAACCATAGAATATGAGATTTTAATGGTACCGAAGCATGACGAAGAGCTCGATCATGGAATCCGGTATCCCCTCTGAGAAAAAGATTGTTACCTACCCCTTTCGAAAAGCATTAGATACAAACTATCTCCCCATATCATTGAGCCTTACCCTCCTTTGCTATTTTTATTTTAAATGATAAATTAGAAGCTTTGCAGGGTACTCCTAGAAATGAAACCGAAAATCGATTAATAATGACTGATGCGATCACCTACTATACTTGCCATATTTCTCCCTAATAATCACGGGATAGGATGACCACCACCCTAGAATAAACCCTCGTATATAACTGACCTAAGCGAAGAGACCTCCCCGATTTGGGGATAGTACCAATCAACCATTTTCTTCAAAACCAACTCACCAAATACCCATGACTGCTTATAGACCCAAAGCGCTCATCTCGAAACCTAGAAAAGATCCATTGCATCTTGATGCTGGGGCATTTTTTTCTTTAGATTAGAAGAAGAGTCATATGAGAAGCGCCGACTTGTCCACAAAGAAGATAAGAAACAATGAAGTTACCATTCGAAAAGTGCTACCAAAGATACTATACTGCCAATCATATCACGCTCCCTCACTGGGGCATTTTTATTTTTTATTATTTTGTCATTATTTTTATCATAGCTATTTGCTTTCCCTGTTGTATTATTTTCATTTCAAAAAAAAAAGAAAAGAAAAAGAACAAAAAAGGGAGAGAAAAAAGAAGAAGAAAAGAGAGCACATATCCATCTTTTGCTACCAGACTCCAGTCTGAGACCCTTACCCCCTTGAAAACTAGAAAGGGGGTGGACAAAACTACTGACAACATTGTTGGTGCACGCTTTTTCTGGGTTCCTCTTGGTTCTTGTTGAATCAGTGGCTTCCAATTCTGTCCTAGTGGACACTAGCGATGCGGCGTTTGGAATGTTAAAAGTGAAGGGGGGTTTCTAGGAGGATTCCAGTTTGTTGTGATCGTTAGCTGTAAATATTTATCGACGCTGCAACACGTCAATGATCACGCTTAAGAGCGGGTATGGTTAACTTTTATATTGAATCGTCCGCCTGCGAACATCAACAGCAGTCTTTTCCTTAGTTTAGATAATTTAGTTTCCCTTTGTGATTATAATTCTAGTCAGTTTAGACTTCCCTGGTTCTATGGTAAGTTTATTTATGAATTTGTCAGAGTGAGTAGATCTATTCTAATACTATAATTCTATTAGGAGCCTGATTAATTTTGCTTCCTAGTCTTATTAGAATTCTAATTAATTTAGTGTCCCAATGCTACTAGGAGTCCACATGTAATAGTTCTGGTGAAACTCTAATTAATTAAAGCATGCTAATTATACTAGAATTCTAATTCAGTCATGTATAACAATTCTATTGAAATTCTAATTAAAGCAATTATAACAGTCCTATAAGGATTCTAATTAGAGGAAAAAACTAAGTTTACTGAAACTCTAATTTAAGCAAAGGAATTAATGTTACTGAAATCTAATTAAAATGAATAAACTGATTTTTATCAAAATCTAATTAAAATAGATAAACTAATTTTATAAAAATTCTAATTAAAGCAATGAATTAACTATGCTAAAAGTCTAATTAAGGTAATGAAATTAATCATACTAAACTCTAGTTGAAGCAAGGAATTGATCAATTAAATTTAGATTTAAAGAAATTAATCAGCCATACTAAGATTTAAGACACTTGATTAATTAAACATGCCAAAATAAAATAAACCCACTAATCAATTATACTAAAAGGATAAAATTAAAGCAATTAATTAATTCTATGATTCCTAAAAAAGGGGGGTTTGGGCCCCCTATGCTGAGGAGGATTGGCCTTGTTCCCGAGTACCCTCCGTAAGCTCCCTTGGCTAAGATTAAAGGTAAATTGGATTTTGGATCGTGAAATAATATTTTTAGGCTTTTCAGAATTGATTTCAGAATAATAATTATCAATTAAATTATAAACTAGAATTTTAAAAGCTAGAATTAATATTTAGGATTTTTGGAGTTATTAAACTAAGAAATTAAAATTAAAAACTAAATTTGTAGGACCGAAATTAGGAAATCAGGCCGTATGATTAAGGACTAGTTCTGAATCGAAGGATTAGAACCAGAAATTAATCATAGGATTGTAAATCGAGACTTTAAAATAGAATTAGAGCCTAGGGTTGGTGTATCGGACCGTCAAATTAAGGAGTAGTTCTAGAAACAGAAAACTAGAACCAAATATAGAGAATTACGATCCGAAAAGGGTGCTACAGTCTAAGACTGGAGATAAATTCCTAAACCTAGAGATTATAAGCCATGGTAGGAAATTAAAAATTAAATTATTACCTAACGGCCGCGGCTGCGAAGAAAAATCTCGAAGATTAGAAGCTTGAATCTCGAAACCATGATTAGGGTGCTCTATGGGTTTGTCCTCGGAGTTCTCTGGTTTCAGAATCCCAAAAAAATCCGTTCTCTCGCAAAAATTTGCCAGCCGCCCGTGTTGTCTAAGAAAAATATCTTTTATAGGTTTTCCTTCAATTCGCGCCTTGTTTCAGGCATTTAATTGAATTACGTGCCAATTTCTTGGAGCTTAATCATTTTGAGTCAGTCACCGACTTAGTGAGCGATTGGCTAACTTGCTCAACAAGTTTCCCAGTCTTAATAGCATTAGGGCTAATTGCGTGCTTGTTAGTATGTGTGCAATCCAATTAAGCATTTCTTTAGAAGTGTTTAATGAAGGAAATTAGGGGTCAAGGACTGTGAGGCTAGGTCGGGCATAGGCCAATTACGCACTAGTGTTGTAGCGCTCAATCCGATCATGCGTCTGTTTTCAAGCGCGTGATTGAGTCTCGAATAGGTCTGAGAAAGGAAGTTTGGTCTGAAAGGGGGACTTATTGTGCGTTTGTGGTTTGGCATGTAATCAAATTACACGTGGGGTTTCAGGAGCTTAATTCGAGGTTGTCCAGGTTTGGTCTCTAGACTGAAATGCAAGACTATTGTTTCAGTCTGCATTCTGACTATATACTATTATTTCATTATATAGTCTCCCTACTTCGAGATTTGAGCCACAAAGCTATTATTTCAGCTTGCGTTCAGCCATGTACTATTGTTTTAGTGCATGGTTCCCACATTAGGGTTATCAGGTCAAAGGTTGATCAAACAAAAAGTATATTCTGAGAAGGCAAAATGGGGGTGTCTACAGATGCCCCTCTTCGGCACGCTCTTGTGAAGTAAGAACGCGTCGAAGAAGTAGACACCCCTCATTCGAGGTGTCTTCTTGTTTCTCTTAGGAATTCACAAATGTGAATTGGTGATGCTGACATGACATGCTTGGCTTTCTTATCTATCAGGGCAAGAAAAATAAAGCATTTGAAAGGCAAATGGTAGCTGACAAAGGGCACATTACGGGTCTGTGGGTGCATGGTGCATCCCATCGCTGGCGCGAGCTAACAGAGAGATTTTATACAATCGAGGTACTGAGGCGTCAATCAAATATCCAAAATAAGGTCCAGGGACCGATAATAAAAAGATGAAGTATCAGGTAATATCGAAGACTTTTGCAAGTCATGTCAGACCGGGCGCATCATTGCTCACACCAAAGCACGTCAGGCGTTCCTTTTCCAATAAGCGTTTGTAAGCTCTTAGATTAAATATACTCAATGTTTAATTTCCCAGAGGAATGGCCAGTTTGGGGCTGGTAATTGAAGTGTGGTCTTATGAGGTGTGCTTAATTGAATTCTGCACAGTGGTGCGTGCACTTGATTCATCTGGAGTCGACCTCCAAGTTGGGAACAAACAATTCTGCACAGTAGAGTGTGCGCTTGATCCAATTCAGCGTAGTGGAATATGCGCTTGATTGCAAGTTCAGGTGATCTTAGGAGTCAAAGGTCAGGTTCAAGTGTAATTTATTATGCGTGGGTGATGGGGCGCTTAATCATTTTTTTTGCTATATTTTTTTTTATATTTAAAGAAAGGTGAGTTGGGTCTATTTATTTTATTGCTTTGTTCTTCTTTTCATCTTTTTCTCTTTTTTTTTTATTTGTTTTGTAAAGTAAAAGTTTTTTTTCTGCCCTTTTTTGGTAAGGGAATTTTTTGAAATAAAGGGAGTCTTGAAAATTTGATATTTTAGGGATTTTAATTTAAGATCAATTTGGTGGTAAAATGGTGGAAAATGTGGCTTCCGAGACGTCGCTGAGCATATCCACCGGTAAGGGATTTGTGGACCCGACCGTTATTACGGTTGTCAAGACAACACTTGGCATGTCAGATACTCCGTCTAACCTTGTCAGCGAGTACTAATGATTATCTCTTATGGGAGGACTACAGTGATTCGTGAGTCGAGAGAGACGAGTTTTGAAAACATTTGACTTAATCATATCTAACTATACATATTTGTAATATCGAGTAATTGAAAAATGGGTAGTACTTACCTGGGGGTGATACTTACCTTAATTGTGTGTAGCTTGTACGGTCTGGTGGCGCTGTAGTGTCGCGATGGGACTTTGGAGATTTCTTCTCTTCAGGTCTGTTGTGGCAGGGCTTGGCGGTTGTGATGCGATGTCTTGGGAGAAATGATATTGCGATGGGACCTGGGGGTCCTCCCTTTCTTTGGTTGTATTGGGTGAGCCTTGGTGGGACATGGGAATCGATTCGGGAGAAAGAGAGATCTTTGCCTTAGCGATGGGACATGAACGAGCTTTCCCTCTTTTCTTCATATGACGTGGCATGTGTTGTTTGAGCTTTCTTTTCCAGGTAGCGAGGTACGCAATGGGATGTCGACTGAACATAGCTAGCGATGGGACGTTGGTGCCTTGTTTGGCTGATCTTGGGTTATGAATGAAATGCTGTTGTGGTTACGTTGTGATTGACTTTGTCTTTGGGCAGTTTATTTTCAGCTTTTCATGATGGGACATGAGGGTATGGTTAATTTATTCTTATGGGATTGGATATTGAGGTGATGTTGCATGTGTGCACGTTATCGTGGTGGGGTCCTCCTTCTCTGGTGGGATTGTGAGGGTATTACGGTAAGGGATATATGTCTTGACGCGACGGGACTAGGGGATGATAGACGCTATAGGACGGGTGAATAGGTCTTTCTTTTCCATCGGGATAGCCCGTGAGGCTACATGATGGGACATGAAAGTCTTAACCGTAATGGGATAAAAAAAGTCTTGAGGGAGTAAATTTCATCCAAAATCTGGTATTACGACCTATTTTTGGGTGCTCAATGTGATTGCTCCCCTGCGTTCAGGTATGCGATCTAAGGCTTTATGGGTTGTTTACGCACGTGTATGTGTGCATGCAACTGGATTATGCGCTATAATCATAACGCGTGATCAAGGCGTCACCAGGTCAATGTATGGGTGACCTTTCGTATTGCACATCTAAAGTGGGTAGTTTAATCAATTTGCGTAGTTCATGAACTACACGCGATCGAAGCATCGTGCTATTGGGCGCGGGCGATGGTTTCATTATGCGCTCAAATCGAAGCCCGTGTTTTGCATTGTGCGCCGCATACGTGGCGCGTGATCTAATTAAGCACATGTGTTAGGGTGCGTGATTGAGTCTGGTTTAGTCTCGAGTTTTGACCTTTTCTATATATCTTATGTTCTAAAATTCGTGTTTTAGTGATATCGAGTGATCTAACCGTCCAATTGGGATGTCATTTCTTTCTATGTTTATTATTTCGTGTGATCTTCATCCCAAGGTGATGTTCATAGATGGCGTTGTTCTGGGAATAGTCAGTATTAGGAATGAGTGCGCTTGTCTTCACATCAATCTTTTTTAGGGAGCAGTGAAGGCAGCGTTGAAGATGCGGCGGAGGAGGAGGCGAAGATAGAGGAAGAGAAGGACTAAAAAGTGGAGGGATGTGTTTCGCAACCAATTCTCCCTGAAGTCTCTAATTGGACACTGCGAGCGGAATCTGCTCCTCGCTTCGTCTCAGTTTCGAACCCAGTCTTTGTTTTGGGTTGTAGGTTAAAGTTTTAGGTTTTCGTTTTGGGTTGTAAATTTAAGAGGTATTCCTCTGGTGATAGTTGTAAAATTTTAAATTATAAATGAAGAGGCATTTTTTTTATTTTGTTTTGTTGTGCTTGTTTATTTGTATAAGCTTATTAGTGGATTAGCTGGATTTATCTTATTTTAGGATTTAATTTTTTTTAGGATTCATTTTGAGCTTATTTAGAGCTTATCCTAGGGTTAATTCATTTTATTGAGTTTGGCTTAGAAGGTTTACTTAGTTCTATTTGGTTTGCTGGGTGCATTTTTGGTCCTAAACCAGTCAGGGTCTCATTCTAGAGAGTTATTATTTTTTTATTTAAAGTTTTGTTTGGTTTAAGCGTTGATTTTAACTTGAGTTTTGGTCATTTGTTTGATTTAAGATGAGACCTAAAAGGTGTGAGTTTTCAAGGGTTCTAGATGGGTGTTAAATGTTTAAATCCTATTGGTTTATCTAGGCTTGGGGGGCTGGTGTTTCTTAGGGGTTTAAGTGTTGTGTAATTATTGGTTCATCTAGGTTTGTCATGGATTGTGGTCTTTCAAAGGGGTATGTGTTTGGTTTAGATTTAGATTAGATTGGAATGATTTAAAGGTGTGACACTTGTCATTCTATGGTTTAGGGAGTATAGTTTATAAATGTGTGAGTTAAAAGTTTTGGATTCTTATTATTTTGAATTTTATTCTAAGTTTAGGATTAAAAGTTTTGGGGCATTTTTTGCTTTTGACTTAGGATAAGGTTTTTTTAGTAATGTCCTTTCTTCCTTTCTCTTTTGTATCCTGGGTGTTGGACCCGAAGAATTGTGTTTATGGTGTGAATGGACGGGATTGGGAATGTAAGGTAGCGGTCGAATTGCTGCCATGCTAAAGGAAGAGATGGAGGAGAAAATGGTGGTAGAAAGGAAACTCAAGGAAAAGGCAATGTCAGAATTCTCGTGACCGATGCCTATTTTTTCTCGGTAGGCTCTGCAGATCTTGTATTAGTTGCTCTTCCTTTTTAGTGTTTCCAAGGTGAGCTTCTAAGGGGGGATCCCGCAGGTCCTGGGTGGCTTTCCGTGAGCCACTCTTTCTTTTCTGTTGACTCAGGGCAAGGGGAAGAGGCTATTACGGCCAGAATCATTCAAGACGCCTCATTTCTCCAGGTTTCTCTGAGATTTCTAGTTTCCCGAATAAATCTGGATTCAGGGATTGCCTGAACGTGCGGATTTTACGTTTCTTGTTTTAAGTTGTATATTCCGAGGGTATGCTCGCGGTGTATTTTATAATTATTTTATTTATTTATGAAGAGATTATACCTTTTTTATTTCATTCATAAATTCAAGTTTATTTTGTTTTGTGGCTCATTTGATTTATTTTAAGTGGAGGTTTACTTATTTATTTATTTGTTTTGGATCGGGACATGTTAGGAGCGCTTTTTTTTGTGTTTGTTTGTTTTGTTTCGCTTCAAATGAATAGATGATGGGGGGCATTCGTTTTAGTTTAGTTTTTTTTGGTTTGGCATTAATTGTAGTGCATAGGTGATGTTAGGGGATTTTTGGTTTCAGTTTGGTGCATTTTCTTTTAGTTATCAGGGTGGATATTCCTTTGGACTTGGAATGTTTTGGAACGGGTTTACCGGGGCATGGTTTAGGCTGATAATTAGTGTCGGAGATTACTAATTTAGGGTTGTGAACGTGCAGCCCTGGGCATTTTTTTTCCTTTCTGGGGGATTGCGCGCTTCACTCCGACCACATAAATTAATTGCGCGCCGGAGGGAGCGCACGCATTCAGAGCATCAGAAGATAATTACACACCATTTCCAAGTCGTTTAACCGAATTGAACGCAAGGAACTAGCGCGCGATTAAGGCAGTGGCTGATCACTGTACAGGCAACATTGGCATTAACGTGCCACTGTACGACCGCTTGAAATGATTACGCGCTCAACAGGATGCGCGCAACCAGATGGTCGGGTTAGTATGGGCGGGCGACGGTTAGATTACGCGCCCAAGGTCGGTCGCATAATCTGAATTAAGTGCAGATGGAGTGACGCGTGATTTGTTTGAGCGCAGGAATTTAAGTGAGCGATTTTGGCATGTCTTATAAATAGTTTAAAATTTTTATTTCTGTCGTGCGATCCGTGTTAGTCTTCGATTCTCTAGTTTACTTATTTCTTAGTGCTCTGGTTTTCGTATTTTCGTGATATTCTGGGATCCGGCCATCCATTTCAGGTGTCGTTTCTTCCATTCTCTTTAGTTTTTTGAGCTCTTCATCCTAGAATGGAGTCTGAGGGTATTGGTGGGTGTGATATTACCCTTTTTGATTTAGAAAGGATGTTAGGGGCGGAGATAGGTGAGACTTTCAAGGTTCAGACCGATGTTGCCGGGGAGGCGGATGTCGGGCAGGTAGTTGGAGAGGAGGTATTGGAGGTTGACCAGTTGGGGGTCAGGGAGGAGGCGCTCGAGATCGAGCAAGGGGCGCTGACGATGAGGGTGAGAGGGTTGAGGGTGTGATTCTTGAGGGTGAGAGAGCTAAGGGTACGGCTGAGGGCGCGACTGAGGAGCATCGAGATCGCAAGCACTTCCCGCTAGAGGATTTCTTAACTCGAGGCCGGGTAAGCACTCATGAGCAAGAGTTCTTCTATTTTCTAATTTATGTCGAACCTGCATTAACGATTGATAGTGTGCTCACTCATGCATCATGATGGCATCTAGAGGTAGGTCATGTTTCTATTTAGTTGTTCTCATCACGTTTTGTATTTATTGTAAATTGTTATCATGTTTGGGGCATATTTGACTTGCTTTTCTTTTTTTTAATTTGTTTGTCTTTCATCATAGGTATGTGTTAGCTTTTGTGTTTCCCTTGATAGGAACCCCCACAGCTGGCTATCAGCTTGGCATGGGCTAAGTCTCATACTTAGTACCGTGACTTGTCGGAGTTTCAGCGATCACAGCTAGTGTCTTTCAGTTTCAGACCGATCCTGGAGCTGAAACCCTCTTAGGTCGATCGTGGCTTTATCATGGTGATCTTGGAGAGGTGGAGGGAGGAGCATCAGGCTCTTCTCTTTCCAGTTGGCATGATGTTACCAACTCTAGAGGACTGGGTCTGCATCACCGGTCTTTGTTTTGAGGGTGAGCCGATCACGGGGTGGATGGAGGGGCATTATCTAGAGGTGTGAGGATATCTTGGGTGTGCCGTATAGGTTGAGCGGCTCGAGGCTAGGTGTAGTTTGGGTCACTTGGCTTTTCGATACGCTTATGAGTAGCTTCGTCCCCCTGAGTCGCCATTCAGAGGCGAAGCCAACCTATGAGGCACGTTGTGCATTAGTAGCGGGTCGGGAGCCCGTGGTTGAGCCGGGGTTAGCTACTGATAGGGTGCTCCGAGCGTTCTTGATGCACTTCCTTGGTGTTGTACTCTTCTCTTCTTCGACTTGGGGATGTGTCACCGGATTATTTTTTATGGTTCTTAGGGATTTGGATCGAGTCCCCACCTATGCGTGGGGTGCAGTCGCGTTGGCGCATCTCTATGACCAGCTTTATCGTTGAGGCCAGGGCATCGCGTCGATCAGAGGCTTCCTTCCATTCATCTAGGTGTGTCTTGATTAATTGATGTCATGATGTCCTTAGTTTGGTTGATTTTAAGTCGTTTAATGGTAAATGTTTCTCCTTGTGTGTCGCTATTGTTGTTGTTATTTTTCCTTGCAGTTTTGGGCGTACGATCTTTTCTCTTTCCTTCGTCCGAGAGTTTCGTCGAAGGAGACATCTACCTTTCCGCGGATGCAAGTGTGGAGAGAGGCGTTGAAGGGCCGTCATTGGTCTTCGGATCTTCAGACCGCGTGTGGTCTCTTTAAGGATATGCACACGGGGCAGGTATAGATTGTCATGGGTGTGTTCTTTTTTTTTCGTTTCGGTCTTTTAGGATCTGGGTCTTCATTGAGGAGTCGGCTCGCTTGTTTCGTTGCAGGTGATTTGGAGGCCTTATGTGGACAAGGAGGATGCAGAGGTACTGGTGATTCAGTCTGGCCGACCCTTCTTTGACGTGGACATATGGGTCCATTATTTTGAGAGGGTGGAGAGGATCCACACTTCTCGAGTAGTGGAGCAGCTGGGGCTCGCTAAGGGAGTCTCTCCAGAGATTCGCCACAAAGTGGCAAAGAGGATGACTGGCCCTCATGGCCTGAATTTTTCAGAGTAGATGGCACTTCACGTAGCGGATTGTAGAGATGGGGGGACCAGGGTTCGAGGGGTACGTGATGAGGCAGACGCCCGGGAGTATGTGCGGTGGTTTAGTGCATTAGGTTACGGGTGCCTCTTCACACATCCCTTCCATGGGAGTGGCTCTTTTGCGATCGGTGGGCTAGAGTCGGCGTCGGCTTTGAGGGAGAGGTTTGTTGCGTTGGAGCATCTCACCGCGAGCGTGCGGGGTGCATTAGACGCTCTCCATAGGGCGATGGAGCGGATGGGGTGTGCTCCTCATCTGGATGAGGAGATGCTGCAATCTTTATCCTCCTCAGTTACTTAGGCCAGGGGAGCAGAGGATGAGTTGGGGGTTCGGCTAGCGGAGACTCGACGACTCCTGGTTGTTGTGTCTTATTTTATTTTATTTTGGATAGTCTGCAAAGGAGGATGAGGTTGCTTGTCAGACGGTGATGATCGAGTTGTTACGTAGTCAGCAGTAGGCCAGCCGAGAGGTGAAGGCCAGCTTACGATCTGAGACTGATCGATTGGTAAGTGTCCTTATAATTTAGCATTGTTAGCATCGTGAGCTTATCAACTAATATGTTTATTGTTATTCGTAAAGAGCTGAGCTGGCCGCTGGAGGTTCCGTTCCAACATTTAATCCATCTTCAGTTGCTTCCTCTAGTAGGGAGGATCCGACAATGGCTAAGCTTTGAGCCAAGCTAGATCATTGGGTAAGTTCCATTCAATCTTGTTTGCATGATTGCATTAGCTTGTTGGATGTCATTCTTTTGTTTTCCTAGTAGTTTACTAATATCATTGGTATTTCAACGCCGGGTTGCCGAGGATCTTCAGAAGAGGAAGGCGACTCCTGCCTCTTTATGCCCGGAGAGCAAGGTAAAGTTTTTGGTTTGGTGTGATTTACTTTAGGTTATTTCATCTTTATTTTGGTTCTAACATATCTTGTGTTGGTTTGTTTAGTTCTTTGTGTAGGCTGTTTCGGACTCTACTCCCGAGGCTCCCCCTCAGGAGTCTATTCCTATCCCTACTCTGGTATGTTCTAGTTATAGTGTTCGTGGTTTATTTGTCATTATAGTATTTTTGAAGTATTTTTTTGTTCTTGTTGCAGCCGCCTATATTTGCTGTTCCTTCTATGCCTCTTGCTAATCCAGTGACTGCTGAGACAGTCGAGCGACTTCTGGAGGAGAGGCAGGCCCTAGTATAATTCTTTCCTTTTCAAAGCCCTTTTTCTTTATTTTGTTCATGTATATATCAGTTTTCTTTTGACTTGGTGCGGTTATGCAGGTTCGTCAGCTAGAGGAGGTGCGTCTAGAGGTGGCGCGAGCCACTCCCAAGGCGTGACGAGTCCTTGGGGAGATGTAGAGTAGGGAGAATTTGGTCATTGGGATGATGGTTGCACAGAGCACTCAGACCGAGGCGTTAGAGGCAGTGCGTCAGACGACGCAAGCAGAGATGTAGTCGTCCCTAGATCAGTTGTAGTATTGTCTGTTGAAGAGTGTGCGAGGGAATATAGGCTAGCTCATCAGCTTGGTAGATCGGATTCCAGGGTTGCGGGTTCCTCGATCGGGCAGTCTCGTCACACGTCACATGATCATGCCAGGGGTGATGCTCGTGAGAATCCCATGGTTCGTGAGGTTCTTGTGAGGTATCCTCCTCGTTCTCGATCGAGGCAGTCTGCTAGTCAGGTGAGTGAGGGAGGATCTATGGCAAGGCCCCGTCGTTTGGAGGTTCTACCGACTCTTGGTGCTAGGATTGTATTTTCAGAGGAGATGGTCTGAGACCTCCAGTGATGAATCGGGGATAGCGATGCTCAACCCGTGCAATGACAGCGTATGGAGTAGGTGTGTGTGTGTGTATGTTTGTATCCGTAACCTGTGTGTGTTGTATATATTGGGGGGATGCCTCTAGTGATAAGTGTAAAAAGAATAAAAGATTTTGACATATGTATATAAAGAGATTTTTGGTTTTAGATGTACCTGATTGGCTCCTTTTCTTTTAGTTACCTCTCATGTTTACTTTCGCTTCTTTTTAGTTGCTTTAGCGCCATCGACTGTTATTGGGACTTGGATACTTCTTGAGCTGGCTCGGTGATGGTTTAAGGTTGCTTCGTATCTGCACATGTAAGAATAATGTCGTCGGTAGTTTTGTCTGCCCCCTTGCTAGTTGTCAAGGGGGTAAGCGTCTCAGCCTGGAGTCTGGTAGCAAAAGATGGATATGTGCTTTCTTTTCTTCTTCTTTTTTTCTCTTTTTTTTTTCTTTTCTTTTTTTCTTTTTTTTTTTATATGAAAATTATACAACAGGGAAAGCAAATAGTAAGATAGAAATAATGATAAAAAAATAAAAATAAAAATGCCCCAATGTAGGAGCGTGATAGGATTGGCAGTATGGTATCTTGGTAACACTTTTCGAATGATAACTTCGTCTTTTCTTATCTTCTTTGTGGACAAGCCGGCGCTTCTGATATGATTCTTCTGCTAATCCAAAAAAAAATAAATGCCCCAGCGTCAAGATCTAATGGAGCTTTTATGGGTTCTGAGATGAGCACTTTTATGGTGAGTTAGTTTTGAAGAAAAAAGTTGATCGGTACTATCACCAAACCAGGGAGGTCTCTTTTCTTAGGTCAGTTGTATACGGGGGTCTATTCTAGGGTGGTGGTCATCCTATCCCGTGGTTATTAGGGAGAAGTATGGCAGGTATAATAGGTGATTGCATCAGTCATCATTCCTCGATTTTCGATTTCATTTCTAGGAGTATCTATAAGGCTTCTGATTTATCGTCCGAAATAAAAATAGCAGAGGGGGGTGAGGCTCAATGATATGGGGGGATAGTTTGTATTTAATACTTTCCAAAAGGGGTAGGTAACAATCTTTTTCTTAGATGGGATACGGGATGCCATGATCGAGCTCTTCATCATGCTTCGGTACCATCAAAATCTCATATTCTATGGTTAGCAGGAGTTTATTCTCCTCCCGCTACCTTACGACGACATCTAGTAGTATGGGGATGTCAGGGGTGCCCTCGCAGCTTGCTTATACACTTCTAGTGAAATTACCAGAGATGTCCTCACGGCCTGCTTATGCTTTCCTAAGCTCATTGACTTGTTCACTCATCGTAATGCTCTCACTAGATTTTTTATGTGTAAACATATATTTATGAAAGCATCCTGCTAGCACAAGAATGATGACTTTTGATTGAACCTTACATCTTCATTTTTTTTTGCTCTAACATCTCCTCCAATGGTGGGGGAAGGGAGGTGAAGATCGGGTGTTACTTATACTCTTGGAAGGGGTTAGATAGGTCACTAGTCCTTAAATCAAATTGCCCGAGTGAGAAAGAAAAAAGAAAAAGAAAAAAAAAGGTGAACGATAAATCGGTGGTTGTTAAGACCTGAAAAGTACCACTTTTCACCCCTTAACTTAACCTTTGATTAGACCCTTAGCCACCCAATAAGTTCTTGTTAAGTGTTTTGTGTAGGTAATAATCAGCAGTGAAATAAGGCCAGGAATCCTGTTAAGGAGCCTGCTTTGGCACCAGATATCCCTCAGAAGAATGAACTCTGAATCCAGACTTGAAATGAGCCTTGCGCAACTGACCCAAGCTTTAGAGGATTCAAGAGAAATATGCCTCGCATAGTTCAACTGAGCTTCCCAAGACTTTACAGCAACCTCTTGAGCAGATGAGTGACTGAAGAGCTTCAGAAACTCAAACTCGCGCAGCTCTCACGAAGCTCAAGAGTAGAACACATCTCATAGTGTCGTGCAGTTCAAAGCAGACCTCTCTCAATCTCACGTAGTTCACTCAGAACGGCTGAGGAGAGAGAGCTTCAGAAGATTCCTTGCGTAGCTGTCGCACAGTCACCGCGAGATGCAATTATCAAAAGAAGAACGCCTCACGCAGTTTTCGCACCATTCAAGAAAGAAAACATCCTGGCGAAGGCAAAGCCAATCTCACGAAGATCAAGTGAGACATAGAACCTCGCGCAGTTCAGAACTCAGTAGAGCCTCGTGAGTTAACTCGCGAAGTCCAGTAAAGAGAAGTGCTCGCGCTGCTAAAATTTACTCTCGCAAAGATCAGCCCAGCGAAGACCGATCAACCTCGCGACTGCTTGAATTTCAACCCCGTGACACTTGACACTGTGTTTTCTATTCAACCTCGAGAAGCCTAATCCAGCGAGAGCGCAACTCTCTACTGCGCGACTGCCTGAAGCGCAAACCATGGCAACCTCGCGACGACTGAACCTTCAGTGTCAAATCATCCTAGCGAAGCGCAAAGAGCTAGCACGCGATAAGTCTGGGAAACTACAGCTACCTAGCGAAGCTCTGACCCTAAACTTCCATCTCTTCAGTAGAGGACCTTTTGGGTATTTCCAGCGATTAAGGCACGCACTCCTATGCTCAAATCTCCATGCACGCACCTCGAGGCATCCAAGGATCATTATCAGGCCACGTGGCATCGTTAAAATTAGGGTTTCCTAACCCTAATGCGCTGCCACCCCACTGCTATATAAACCCATACCTGAGCTTAGGTTTAGGCATCTGGGAACCCATCTCAGATCGTTTTTTCTTTTCTCTTTCTTTTTAGCAGTAAGTAATTTTCTTTTTCTCCATAGTCCAGCACTTGCTGGCTATGCCTTTGTATGTGTTTTTGAATTAGATCAATAGAAGTTCTGTAATAGGATCTGTACTTTGTGGGATTGGTGTTTATGTGTGAGATGCTCTGTGCAAGGCTGCTGCCTTGCGATCCGCAATTACTTTGGCTGTGTTTCAAAGCAATGGAGGACTGATTCTAAGGGCCATTCAGATCCAAGTGACCTATGTGTCTGGGCTATCATGGTCCTACAGCCTTAGCGCCACCACAGGACCCACTAGATCTGAAATCCCCATGGGAGCTTGAGCTGGTAGCCTTGTGAGCATGGTGGTAGCAGCGATAATCTTATTTTGTTTTGGGCTCCGTGAGGAGCATAACCTCTGGGATAGTCTGTGACCATTTAAGTGGGCAGATTATAGCCTTAGGGTGATTCTGATCCATCGATCCAAGATGGATCCTTCTTCTTTACACCTGAGCTTGTAGAAGCCTGGTGAGAGATTGTACAGAAGCAGACTCCCCCATATTTGTATAGATCCGCCATCAGATGTTGGATCTGATCTGGTTATAGAGATTGTAGGCTGATGACTGGACCATTATAGCCTCACTCAAGCAATGGACAGCTAGATCGAAGGTTGTACTCAATCTCTTGCTGGTTCTATGTGTCTGGGCTATCATGGTCCTACAGCCTTAGCCCCACATATAAAACTTTAGAGGTTGAGGTTCCCTATGGATTCTTGAGCTGGTAGCCTGGATGAAATAGTGCCTGCAATGATTTACTTGTTATGTTTTGACCCATCCCTGGATAGTGGCTCCCCTATGGGATAATTTGTGACCATTCAAGTGGACAGGTTATATCCTTAAGGGTGGAATCATGGCAGAGTGATGGGTTGGATCCTTTCTCCTCAGAGGTGATAATGTAGCCTCTGGACAGGATTTCTACAACATCAGATCTAAATCTGAGTTACAAAATTTCTCTGACCTTGGCTCAATAACATACTTCTCACCCTTTTTTACTCATTTTCCACACTCCATCCATCCTCTCAACACTTTCTGTAGTTTAGATATTAAAATACTTAGAATAAATGACCTTAAACTCTCCTCCTTCTAGGACTGCCAGATCTGTAGACAGATCTGGAGGGACTACTAGAGATGGCTCCCTTGGAGCTCTAGATCACCTTTCCCTGTGGGACAAACTCTTACTTATCAAAACTTGCTACAAAGGACCCTGTATCTTGCAGGACTAGGACTTATGAGTTGTGCTGGATTCACCCCCTGTTTTACTCTGTCTTTGATTTTTAAATAACTTTCACCACCAACTAATAATGAAAGCACACCAGAATTATTCAACAAGTTTTTAGCGTCGTTGCCGGGGATATATGATCTATTAGTAGACCCTTAGTATTTGTATTCTTAGTACTCTTTGCACATGTGAATAATTGATACTGCTGACATAATTTTGAACCTTTCTTGCACATCTAGACAGCAGCAGTGAAGGATAGTTTGACTGCAATTGGAGCTTAGCTACCTCTGTTTGCAAACTCTCGGACTTTTAAAGCTCTGTCTATCTTTCTTAAAAAAAATTTTCTAGTAGTATTTAGGGTAGTTTAAATGTATTCTTTGAATAGTTGTAAACTAGTTAGACAAATTTGTTAGTGTATAATTATTCTTTTGCAATGTGCCTGCAAGAAGCTTTCGTTGCTGTTGGTGTGCTTGTATGCTAGGGAGGAGATCCCTCAGCCCTGCTTTAGAGCCTCTTAACCCTGAGTTAGAAAGGGGAAGGAGACTTAGAAGAGACAGGCACACCACAAGAGAGCCCCCAAGTGAATCTTTGACAGTAATTATGGGTGAAGAACAACCCAGAACCCTCAAGGAGTTGAATACTCTGGATGACTATAACTCTCCTTTTAGCATTCAATTCCCTGATGTTCAGGGGAACTATGAGATAAAAACTTCAATCATCCAGATGCTGCCAGCTTTGCATGGGCTTAGCAAAGAGGACCCTTACAAACATATTGACCAGTTCTTGGCCTTGTGCACCACTTTTAATATCACTGGTTTGGGACCTGAGGCTACTAGGCTCAGACTCTTTCCCTTCTCTCTGAAGGATAGGGCCAGTACCTGGCTGACCACTCTTCCCAACAATAGCATTACTTCATGGATCCCTGAGACCAAAACTAGCTAGTTGAGGAAAGAGATTCTTGCGTTTGCTCAATCCCCAACTGAGGATTTTAACTAATCCTGGGATAGGTTTAAAGAGATGCTCAAACAATGCCCCCACCATAAGATCCCTGAGCGGCAGCTTGTACAAAGCTTCTACAATGGGGTTGATGAGAAAAATAGAGATATGGTCGATGCCTATTGTGGTGGATCCTACATGCACAAGACTGCTGAGGAGGCATGGTAATTGTTTGAGGTGATTAGTGAGAATGCTTTTCAAAAGCCATCCCTGGCAAGAACTAGTCAGGAATCTGAGTCAAAGGTGGGGCCTACTGCTGGATCAAAAGGAAAAATTTATGAGGTGTCTAGGAACAATGACCTGCAGCTGCAGATGGCAAACCTCTCTATGAAGTTTGATAAATGATTGACTGTGATGCAATCTAGAAGGGCTGCTCATGTGGCGGAGGCATGTCTGATATGTCAGTCCGCACAGTACACAGTGGAGGAATGTCCATCTGCAGGACAATTTCCTGAATTGATGTTGGAACATACTGCTGCTGCTCAATCTTATGGCCAGCAACAATCTGGGGGCTACAATAGGCAGCCATATGGATACCAGCACCAAAATGATGGTTACCAATGGAGAGACCATCCAAATCTGAGGTGGAAGCAAGACAACTACATGCAGCCCTAGCAGATGTTGGCCTTACCACAAAGGCCACAACAGCAGTTCAATCAAGGAAATGCCCCTAGGTCTACCTTCCAACACCATCAGCAGCCCCATCAGCAGCAAAATCAGTTGGTCTTACCCCCTTCTCAGCCTAGAAATGTTTCTTTTGAGGACCAAGTCTTGACTTCATTGCAAAACTTGGGTTCCTTGGCTCAGACTGTGGACTCTCATAGTCAGAGCCTCCAGAAAATGGAAGAGCAACTGAGCCAAATGTCAAAAACCTTGACTAGGAGAGATGAAGGCAGATTGCCCTGCCAGCCAATTGCTAACCCCAATGGTCAGTTTATAATTGAGGAAGCTTCCTCAAAGCTTGAGGATACCATTGCTGTCACTACCCTAAGGTCTGGCAGGCTAGTAAACAACCAGGTGGGTAACAGACCAGCTGAGGCAATTTCCACAGATGATGCAAATGATCATGATAGAGAATTTGTGGGACCACAAAGCCAAGAATTGCCTGCCACCTTGTAGCAGGAGAAAAATAATGAGGCTATAGTTGAGCCGCAGCAGGGAGCAAAACATGAAAAAGGAAAGAAACAGAAGTTTAGTCATGGGCTGGCTAGGTGAGAACCGAGAACCTCGGTGCCATTTCCTCAGGCTTTGGATGGTCCTATCCCTTTTGATAAAGGGAATGCCCAGATGGAGGAAATGATGGAGACCTTCAGGCAGGTAAAAATCAATTTACCCCTGCTTGAGGCAATTAAACAAATCCCAGCCTATGCAAAGTTCCTGAAAGACCTCTACACCCAAAAGAGAAAGGCTAAAGGCCATGTGTCCAAGAAGGTCTTTGCAACTGATATAGTGAATTCTGTATTTAACATATCAATGCCTGAGAAGTTGCAAGATCCAGGGATACCCACTATTCCCTGGGTAATTGGAGACCATACAATTGGAAAAGCCCTTTTAGACCTTGGAACCAGTGTTAACCTGTTGCCATACAGTGTATATCTACAACTAGGTTTGGGGGAGCTGAAGGCTACCCCCATCGTGCTGATGATGGCTGACAGGTCTGAGAGGAGACCTCTGGGAATGGTTGAGGATGTCTTAGTAGGTGTGGATAAGTTTTTCTACCCTGCTGACTTCTTAGTTTTGGATATGGGCTGCAGCACTCGCCCAAACCCCATACCTGTTATACTGGGCAGGCCTTTCTTGGCCACTGCCAATGCATGCATTCAATGCAGGTCTGGAATAATGGAGGTAACTTTTGGACATATGAAAGTTGAGATGAATGGGTACAAAAGTGCAAAGTACCCTCAGATGGACAATGAGGAGAGCTTCGCAGTGGATGTACTAGAGGAAATTGTGGAAGAGGAATTGCCCACTCTGCTGGAGTGGGGCAACATTGTCAAGAATTTAGTTGAAATTCGTGATATGGGAAATTCCTCTTCCACTCTACTGGAGGGCCCAGATGGGAAATTAAAAGACATCACCATATTGAAGTCTTCTGTGGGCTCAGTGCAACATTCCAGTTGGAAACCTACATTGATACCTCTTCCTCCAACCTCCAATGCACCAATTTTTCCATCCACCCAACAGGCCCCTGATCTGGAACTTAAGAAGCTTCCAGAAACATTAAAATATGCTTTCCTTGAGAAAGGTGATAAGCTTCCTGTGATTATATGTTCCTCCCTTACCAATGAGCAGGAAGAGGAATTACTCACAGTTTTGACGAAGCACAAGAAGGCAATTGGCTAGACCATTGCCGATCTAGGAGGAATTGATGCATCAATCTGCATGCATAGGATTCATCTTCAGGAGGGAGCACTACCCTCCAAGGAAATGCAGAGGAAGCTAAATCCTCACATGCAGGAAGTGGTCCTTAAGGAAATCATTAAATTGCTAGATGCAGGGGTGATTTACCCCATCTTTGATTCTCACTGGGTGGCACCTATCCAAGTGGTGCCCAAGAAATCTGGCAGAACAGTGATTAAGACTGAAACTGGAGAGTTGAGGCCAGCCAAGGCAACCACTGGCTGAAGAGTGTGCATTGATTATAGGAAGCTCAACTCTAAAACTAGAAAGGACCATTTCCCTCTCCCCTTCATTGATCAAATTCTGAACAAATTGGCTAGAAAAGCTTTTTACTGTTTTCTTGATGGGTACTCAGGGTACAACCAAATCCCTGTGCATCCTCAAGACCAAGAGAAAACCACCTTTACCTGTCCTTTTGGCACCTTCGCTTACAGAAGGATGCCTTTTGGACTCTGTCATGACCACTTTCAGAGGTGTATGTATGCCATATTCTCGACATGATTGACAAGTTTTGGAGATTTTATGGATGACTTTTTCTATGGGGACAAATACACGTTGGCCGATGTCTCGACCTCAGCCTAGTTTTGCAAAGATGTGAGGAAGCCAATTTGGTTTTAAGCTGGGAAAAGAGCCACTTCATGGTAACACAAGGCATTGTGTTGGGCCATGTAGTCTCTAAAGAAGGGCTTGAGGTAGACAAGGCCAAAGTGGACCTCATTGCCAATTTACCCCCTCCAAAAATAGTCAAGCAAATCAGATCCTTCCTGGGGCATGCAGGATTTTACAGGAGGTTCATTAAGGACTTCAGCAAAATTGCTAAGCCATTGTGCCACCTACTCTGTCAGGATGTCCCCTTTAACTTTTCTGCTGAATGTCTGAAGGCTTTTAAAACATTGAAAATATGCCTCACGTCTGCCCCTGTACTCCAAACACCAGACTATACCCTGCCTTTTGAGCTGATGTGTGACGCATTAGACCTGGCAATAGGTGCTGTGTTGGGCCAAAGAAAAGATAAACTGTCGGTGGTCATTGCTTATAGCAGTAAATCACTTGCTGAAGCTCAGCTGAACTATACCACAACTGAGAAAGAGCATCTAGCAGTGGTTTACACTGTTGACAAATTTAGAGCCTACCTACTAGGATCTAAAACTGTGATCTTCACTAACCATTCGGCATTGAAGTACCTATTGTCCAAGAGAGATGCTAAGCCTAGGCTGATTAGATGGATACTCCTGCTACAGGAGTTTGACATCGACATCAAGGACAAAAAGGGTGTGGAGAATGTGGTGGCTGACCACTTGTCGAGAATTATCTTGGAGAAATGCCTAGATGGCCCTACAAATGATGCCTTCCCTGATGAGTAATTATTTGCCATCCACTCCTTAGTCCCTTGGTTTGCACACATTGTCAATTATCTAGTTATAAGAAAGATTCCTCCCCACTGGACCAAAATGGATAAAGACCTATTCTTCTCACGGGTCAAGTATTTTTTCTGGGAGGAACCTTGCCTATACAAGTACTGTGCCGACCAGATCATCCGAAGATGTGTTCCCGAAAGTGATATCCCCAGTATTCTGGCCATGTGCCATGAAAATGCCTGTGGAGGCCACTTTAGTGGGAGAAAAACTGCTGACAAGGTCCTGTAGTGTGGTTTTTACTGGCCATCCTTATTCAAGGATGCATACACACACTGCAAGGCATGTGAGAGATGTCAGAAATTAGGAGGGTTGTCCAAAAGAAATTCAATGCCATTACAGTCCATCCTTGTTGTAGAACTGTTTGATGTATGGGGAATAGACTTCATGGGCCCCTTTCCCCCCTCTAATGGTTACCACTTCGTCTTAGTGGCAGTGGACTATGTTTCCAAATGGGTAGAAGTCATTGCCACAAGAACCAATGATAATCAGGTGGTCCTCAAATTTGTAAAGCACAATATTTTCTCAAGATTTGGAACCCCTAGAGCTATTATCAGTGATGGGGGTAGCCACTTCTGCAACAGGAATCTCGAGAGCTTGCTCAAGAAATATTCTGTGACCCAAAGGATTGCTACTCCCTACCACCCACAAACAAGTGGGCAAGTTGAAATTTCAAAGATCCATCCTTGAGAAAACAGTTAGGACTGACAGGAAAGATTGGGCTGAGAAACTGGACGATGCACTGTGGGCCTATAGGACTGCCTATAAGACTCCTATTGGAATGTCCCCATTCAGACTAGTCTATGGCAAGGCCGGCCATCTCCCAGTAGAGTTAGAACACAGGGCCTATTGGGCCATTAAGAACTTGAACATGGACCTAACTTCTGCTGGTCAACACAGGTCATTACAACAATTGGAATTGGATGAGCTGAGGATGGATGCTTACACCAATGCTATGATCTACAAGGAACGGGCTAAAGCTTTCTTCGACAAGGGCTTGCTGAGAAAAAGCCTCAAACTGGGTGGTATGGTTTGGTTATTCAACTCCAAACTAAAATTCTTTCCTGGCAAATTAAAATCCAGATGGGATGGTCCCTATGTTGTCGTGAATGTTTCCCCATCTGGTGCTGCGGAAGTCAAGGATCCCAAATCTGGGAGGACCTTCAAAGTGAATGGTCAGAGGTTGAAGCCTTGCATTGAACGACCTGCAGATCCTATGTGCACTATTCATTTTCATGGAACCCCTACATCTACCTGACCCGCAGTTGTGTCCATGTTGTACTATTCTACTTTTGTTTCTACCTTAAGTTTTAGAAAATTTTAGGGGATATGTGAAGTTTGATATTGTTGAGCTTGATAGAGTTTATGTGGGATCGGTATGATTTATTCTTCTTCTTCTGTGAATTGGTGATTTGGCCCTTGAGCATTCCAAATTTTGATTTGGAAAGACTCGCGCAATTCGCATAGACCATTTCTTTCACTGTCGCGAGTTACAATGCTGTAGAATCTCTCGCACACTTCTAGCTCTAACACCCATAATCGTGCGATTCTGATTTCTCGTGATTCCCTTACCCAGCTGCGCGAGCCGAATGCATTTGTCATTTCCCACACTGACTACTGGGACTTGACGTTTCCCAAGTCACTCTCATTTAATTGCGGCGACTTGGATGTTATTCAACCGTTTCATCTTCCACCATCCTCGCCTTTAAATACACAGGGAGGCCCTGTTCATCTTCATCGCATCCTATCTCCTCTCACCCTAGCGGTCCTTCCCTAATCCTAATCATGGCAGATGACAAGCCGGACGCACTGCCTAACAAGTTTTACCCGATGTGGTTGGACCCGCCGCCCCCTAAAGAGCCAGATCGCCTCCAACCCTCTGGGATGAATACGAGGAGGTTCTGCAAACCCTTTCCAAGGAGGAGGAGGAAAAGCTTCAACCCCAGAAGTAGAAGCAAAAGACCGAGCCATCCCTTGCCCCCTCCACTCCACCTCCTCCCCCGCCTTCTCCACCCCCTCCCCCACCTTCTCAACCCCCTCACCCCTGATCTCTATCCCTTTCCCTCCTCTATTTTTATAATTTTCTTTTAATCTTAAAGATATCTTCCTTTTCTGATATGCTGTACAGTTTTCTGTTGTTGGTTGCTTTATTTCTTATTCTTGTCTTTTATCTTTGTAATAACTTCTGTTTTGCAGACCACCTTTGAACAGTGAGGACCTTTGCTCCTCCTAGGTTTGGGGTATGGCGAGTGATACCTTAATGGAATAGTTGACATAAGTGCAACAGACTCATCTGAGCAATATGGAAATGGACCTCTGTTCACTTAAGAATCATGAAATTAAGAAGTTTAAAATTTATGCAAACCTTGGACATTATAAACTTCTAATATTCTACATTTCCATGATAATATCACCAAGGAAACCTACTTGTATCAGCACTTAGTGAATCATTAGAGAGAGAAAAAGGTGAGGACATACTTGAAGGTTCAAAGGATGACCATAACCAGTGAGAATTGGGCCTACAAAATTTTTTTATTCTTTGAGGAGTAACTAAGGCATTTCTTTTAGTTCTAAGGACTGGCTGAGTCACTGTGCTCACTAGAAGTTAGGTAACTCCAAGTTGAAACAACTGACAGTACTCATAAGACCTAGGAAAGGATCAAGGCCTTCTCTTGGACAGTTTGAGCCTAAAAAGACCAATCCTAAAGCAACTGCCCTTGTCCCTTTGAGCTTTAAATCCTAAATTTCTTCAAAATACACCTGAGTACTTGAACCTGAACCTATGAACCTGATTCCACCAACCCTCACTCTGAGAATTCAGAAGGTAAAGGAGAAAGAGTTGAAGATGGACTAGCTATGGTCAACATTAGGTGAATGGAGAAGAAGGATCTCAAAAATCTGGCAGTATGGTAACTGAGAACATGGTGGCATTTCTGAAAAGCAAAAACAAAATAAAAAGAAGGAAACTCTAGTAAAAAGAAACAAAAATAATAATGAAGAGGAATAAGAGAGAAGTCAAGAGGAACTTTCATTGGAAAATCAAAATCAAGAAGAGAAACTGATCACTCCAAATCGGAAAATCTCAAAGAAGATGAAGGGAGCTGAATTATGGAAGGTGAAGTCATGAACCACCTCTGTGACCTACTGATTTCTCAAATTGGAACCCTTTTCAACCTTCCATTCTTTTTAACCCTACTCCATAAGCCACATTACAGCGCAGCTAAAAGCCCTTGTGATCCAAAGTTGAGTGAGCTGTCATGTGAAGATAAGGAATTATCCAATCTATGGTGAGGAACTGATAATGATGTCAGCACTTAAGAACTCTGCCTATGGTCATGCTTACAAACCCAGTTGGGGGATATAACTGCTCTTGAGCCTGTGAGAAATTGAACCCCTCAACAAACCTTTATGAGAGTATACCCTGCAAAGTTTTCTTTTGAGTCTAAACTTAAATGCATTACGTATGACCTTAACCTAATTTTTTGACATAAGGATAAGCACAGTGCTGACACACACTTGTGCAATTTTCTGTGATTGCAAACTATTTAGAAATGCTATGCAATCATGAGAGTTTATGCTGTTTAAGTTACTGTGCAACCAATGAAATTAAATTTCTTTTATGTGTACTGATTCAAGAGTAGACTAAATCTGATTCCTTAACTGCTCATTGGATGACATTGCACTTTTGTTAACTATTTCATTTGAGAAGTTTGTGGGTGTCTTCACTGAAAACCCTCTGGAGACTTCACTCCTCCACTAGGGATCACCTAGCGGTTTAAAAGGCTTGGTACATATGCTAAATGTATCCGTGCTCCCTACGAAAGTGGCATTTAATTTTTAGAGTAGATTTAATGTAGCTTTGCTAAGGGACTAGCAAATATTAGGTTTGGGGGGGTGTTAAGACCTGAAAAGTACCACTTTTCACCCCTTAACTTAACCTTTGATTAGACCCTTAGCCACCTAATAAGTTCTTGTTAAGTGTTTTGTGTAGGTAATAATCAGCAGTGAAATAAGGCCAGGAATCCTGTTAAGGAGCCTGCTTTGGCACCAGATATCCCTCAGAAGAATGAACTCTGAATCTAGACCTGAAATGAGCCTCACGTAGTTGACCCAAGCTTTAGAGGATTCAGGAGAAATATGCCTCGCACAGTTCAACTGAGCTTCCCAAGACTTTACAGCAAACTCTCGCGCAGATGAGTGAAGAGCTTCAGAAACTCAAACTCACGCAGCTCTCACGAAGCTCAAGAGTAGAACACATCGCACAGTGTCACGCAGTTCAAAGCAGACCTCTCTCAATCTCGCACAGTTCACTCAGAATGGCTGAGGAGAGAGAGCTTCAGAAGATTCCTCGCACAGCTATCGCGCAGTTGCCGCAGGATGCAATTATCAGAAGAAGAATGCCTCGCGCAGTTCTCGCATCATTCAAGAAAGAAAACATCCTAGCGAAGGCAAAGCCAATCTCGCAAAGATCAAGTGAGACATAGAACCTCGCGCAGTTCAGAACTCAGTAGAGCCTCGCGAGGTAACTCGCGAAGTCCAGTAAAGAGAAGTGCTCGCAAAGTTCTCGTGCTACTAAAATTCACTCTCGTGAAGATCAGCCCAACGAAGACCGATCGACCTCGCGACTGCTTGAATTTCAACCCCGCAACACTTGAGACTGTGTTTTCTATTCAACCTCGCGAAGCCCAATCCAGCGAGAGCGCAACTCTCTACCGCGCGACTGCCTGAAGCACAAACCAAGGCAACCTCGCGACGGCTAAAGCTTTAGTGTCAAATCATCCTAGCAAAGAGCAAAGAGCTACCACGTGACAAGTCTGGGAAACTACAACTACCTAGCGAAGCTCTGACCCTAAACTTCCATCTCTTCAGCAGAGGACCTTCTGGGTATTTCCAGCAATCAGGGCACACACTCCCACGCTCAAATCTCTCTGCACGTGTCCCGAAGCATCCAAGGATCATTATCAGGCCACGTGGCATCATTAAAATTAGGGTTTCCTAACCCTAATGCGCCACCACCCCACTGCTATATAAACCCATACCTGAGCTTAGGTTTAGACATCTGGGAACCCATCTCAAATCATTTTTTCTTCTCTTTCTTTTTAGCAGTAAGTAATTTTCTTTTTCTCCATAGTCCAGCACTTGCTGGCTATGCCTTTGTATGTGTTTTTGAATTAGATCAATGGAAGTTCTGTAATAGGATCTGTATTTTGTGGGATTGGTGTTTATGTGTGAGATGCTCTGTGCAAGGCTGCTGCCTTGTGATCCGCCATTGCTTTGGCTGTGTTTCAAAGCAATGGAGGACTGATTCTAAGGGCCATTCAGATCCAAGTGACCTGTGTGTCTAGGCTATCATGGTCCTACAGCCTTAGCCCCACCACAGGACCCACTAGATCTGAAATCCCCATGGGAGATTGAGCTAGTAGCCTTGTGAGCATGGTGGTAGCAGCGATAATCTTGTTTTGTTTTGGGCTCCGTGAGGAGGATAACCTCTGGGATAGAATGTGACCATTTAAGTGGACAGATTATAGCCTTAGGGTGATTCTGATCCACCGATCCAAGATTGATCCTTCTTCTTTACACTTGAGCTTGTAGAAGCCTGGTGAGAGATTGTACGGAAGCAGACTCTCCCATATTTGTATAGATCCACCATCAAATGTTGGATCTGATCTAGTTATAGAGATTGTAGGCTGGTGACTGGACCATTATAGCCTCACTCAAGCAATGGACAGCTAGATCGAAGGTTGTACTCAATCTCTTGTTGGTTCTATGTGTCTGGGCTATCATGGTCCTACAGCCTTAGCCCCACATATAGAACTTTAGAGGTTGAGGTTCCCTATGGATTCTTGAGCTGGTAGCCTGGATGAAATAGTGCCTGTAATGATTTACTTGTTATGTTTTGACCCATCCCTGGATAGTGGCTCCCCTATGGGATAATTTGTGACCATTCAAGTGGACAGGTTATAGCCTTAAGGGTGGAATCATGGCAGAGTGATGGGTTGGATCCTTTCTCCTCAGAGGTGATAATGTAGCCTCTGGACAGGATTTCTATAACATCATATCTAAATTCGAGTTAGAAAACTTCTCTGACCTTGGCTCAATAACATACTTCTCACCCTTTTTTACTCATTTTCCAGACTCCATCCATCCTCTCAACACTTTTTATAGTTTAGATATTAAAATACTTAGAATAAGTGACCTTAAACTCCCCTCCTTCTAGGACTGCCAGATCTGTAGACAGATCTGGAGGGACTACTAGAGATGGCTCCCTTGGAGCTCTAGATCACCTTTCCCTGTGGGACAAACTCTTACTTATCAAAACTTGCTACAAAGGACCCTGTATCTTGTAGGTCTAGGACTTCTGAGTTGTGCTGAATTCACCCCCTGTTTTACTCTGTCTTTGATTTTTAAATAACTTTCACCACCAACCAATAATGAAAGCACACCAGAATTATTCAACAGTAGTCTTAAGGGTATTCTAAGAATTGAAGGTGTATGACCAATGAATGGGTCGTGACGACTACGGGTGTCATAAGTATAAGTATTTAACCACGGGATTTGACGATCACAAGGCTAGGGGTAATATTTTCTAAGGTACATGACGTTCCAAATGCTAGGGAGTTCTTCCCCATCTTGGTACGCCAGTTTGTAGGCATTTCCAGGGTATGTGGCTGTTATGACATATGGGCCTTCTTAGTTTGGTTTCAGTCTTCCTTTCGGGTGGGTGTGTTTGGAAGCCATGATTTTCTTCAAGACTAATTCTCCATTATTAAAGGTTCGTTCGAGGACTTTCTTATCGTAAGCCCTGGCCACTCTCCTCTGATATACCTTAGCGTGATCAGCTGCCCTTAGACGTGTTTCATCGAGCTGCTCTAGCTGCGTGAGTAGGGAAATTCTCTTCTCATCAAAAGATAGATCATCATCGAGTTGAATGCATAAAGATGATACTTGTATCTCATATGGTAGGACTGCTTCCACCTCGTAGGTAAGGAGGTAGGGAGTTTGGCCAATTTTCGTACGAATAGAGGTCCGATAGGCTCAGAGTGCTTTTGGTAGTTGTTCAGGCCAGTCGGTTCCATTACTTTTTTCTACTGTGTATTTTAATATTCAAATCAGCATTTTGTTTGTAGCTTCCGCTTGTCCATTGCCTTGAGAGTAGAACAGTGATGAGTGGTGTAAATCGATGTCGTACTCATAACTTTTTCATCTTATCCACGATAAATTGTGGTCTGGTGTCAGTGACAAACATCCTGGGTACTCCAAATCTGGTGATGATATTCTAAATGATAAACCTTAAATGTGTTGAAGCGGTGATTCTGACGTAGGATTCAGCTTCTGCCCATTTGGTGTAGTATTCGGTTGCTGTAAGGATAAACGCGTGCTTGGGAGTTTTCCCAACAGTGTCCGTGAAAGGTTCAATTATATCGAAGGCCCACATCGAAACTGGCCATGGCAAAGTCATAGTATTCAATGCAACTGATATAGCTTTGATGAGTGCGGCGTGTTCTTAGCATTGCTTGCAGGATTGGACATAGAGGTGGCAATCTCTGATCATCGTCGGCTAGAAGTAGCCTTGTCGTGTAACTTGATCGACGAGTCTCTGTATACCAGAGTGGGCACCACAGGCACTGGCGTGTGGTTCTTGGATGATATACTATCCTTCAAGCGGTCGTAATGCATCATAGTAGTACTCCTTTGGTGAAGGCTTCTTTATATAATGTCTCGCTGAGTATGCAAAATTGGGCGCATCGGTTCCTTATAGTCTTCCGTTTGATCTTCATAGCATATGGAGGAACATATTGATGTTTCAAGAAGTTTTAGATGTTGAAATACCATGGTTGTCCATCGTCGGTCAGTGATTTTTCGAATATGAACATAGAGACTTCGGTTTCTATCTTGACATGCCTTTTCGGGGTGATTGCTTCTTTCGATCCTATACTTGTGGGGAGGACGGGTAATTTTGTCTTGACGGTCCATGCAATCTCATGAGCGGGCACTGGCAGCTTTTCAATGAAGAAGGTTTTGGTATTTTGTCCAATGGATATTTGGATGACCGAGGCTAGCGTGGCTAAGGAATCTGCGAGCTTATTTTCTAATCTAGGGATGTGCGTAAAAGAGATTCGTTCAAATTTATTTACTAAATATTGATTGGTTTCTAGGTATGTCGTTTGTCTCCTTTCCTTAGTTTTCCATTCTCCTATGACTTGTGAGATTACGAGTTTCGAATCATTGATGGGTTTTAACTGTTTAACACCTAATTGTAGTGCCGCTCGTAGTCCAGCTATAAAGGCTTCGTACTCTATGACATTATTAGTGACAGGAAAATCTAATTGAAAAGCTTTAGGTATGACGGCTCCTTTCAGGCTTATGAGGACTATCCTGATGCCTTTTCCTTTGTGATTTAGAGCACCATTGAAATAAAGGGTTCATGAGGTCTTATGGAGCTCTTCATTATGAATCGTGAATAGGTCTTCATCCGAGAAATCCGCGTGTATAGGTTTATCACTCGGGAGTGGGAGGTTTGCAAGATAATCAATGATTGCCGACCCTTTGATCGACCTTTATGTGATATAAGTGATATCGAATTCTGGCACTGGCATATGCCAGCAGGCAATCTTTCCTGATATTATGGGCTTTTCGAATACATACTTCAGAGGGTCTATTTAGGCTAGTACTAGTATTTTATGATCTTTGAAGTAGTGTCTTAATTTGGTAGAGGCACACACCAATGTGAGGTAAGTCTTCTCCATTGAAGTGTATTTTCGTTCGTATTCGACCATCGTCCTATTGAGGTAGTAGATATCCTTCTCTCTCTTGCCGTCTTCTTCATATTATCCTAGAATTACTCCCATGACTGTCATTCACTGAGAAGTATAGAATTAAGGGTCTTTCGGGGGCTGGTGGCGATAGTATTGGCAGATTGAGGAGGTACTTCTTGATATTGTCAAAGGCTTGCTGACACTGGCCATCTCATTTGTACTCAATTCCTCCTTTAAGTAGTCTATAGAGAGGATCGCATCTGTCCGAATGCTGAGAGATAAATCTTCTGATGAATTGCAATCATCCTATCAGGCCTCGTAATTCTTTGATATTACTGGGAGGTGGCATCTCGAGGATGACTCTGACTTTTGCAGGGTCAACTTCGATCCCTCGCATGCTAACTATAAAACCGAGTAATTTTTTGGAGGTGACTCCGAAGACGCATATCTTTGGGTTCATTTTCAACTAGTATTTCTTAGCTTTTTGTAAAACTAGTCGAAGCGCTTCAACATGTCTTATTCACATTTGGAACTTCACTTATATGTCATCGGCGTAGATTTCTATACACTTATGTATCATGTAGTGAAAGATAGCCATCATGGCGCATTTATACGTGGCTCCTACGTTCTTGAGCCCAAAAGGCATGACAACGTAACAGTAGGTCCCCCATGGTACGGTGAAGGAAGTCTTCTCTTGGTCAGACTCTACCAATTTAATCTGATTATATTCAGAGAAACCGTTCATAAAGGATAACATCTCATGTCTAGCAATATTGTCAACTAGAGTGTCAATGTGTGGGAGTGGGAAGTCATCTTTTGGGCATGCATGGTTGAGGTTTCGAAAGTCGATGCAAACCCGTACTCTATTGTCTTTCTTGGCAACAGGTACTATATTGGCGACCCACTTAGAGTAAAGAACTACTTGAATAAATTTGGCTTTATGTAACTTATCAACTTCCTTTTTAACTTGAAGGGTGATTTGTGGGTGCATTCTACAGAGTTTCTGCTTAACAGGCTTCGCATCAGGTTTTAAGACGAGATGATGTTCTACTAAACTTGGGTCTAAATCAGGAATGCCCTCGTAGGAACATGCAAAGGAATCGAGGTATTCTTGCAAGACTTGTGCAATTTGTTGGCGTTCCTTGGAATTAGGCATTGCACTAATTAGTAGCTTCTTAGGTTTCTCTTCAGTGCCAAAGTTAAGTTCTTCGGTGGGTTTCCCAATAGCTTGGGTTTACTCATCAAAATGCTTGATAACTTGTTGAAAGTCTAGTGCCTCCTCGACAATTGGTGCTTTTTCTTCATCCTCGGTAAGTTCGTATACTGTAAAATTACTATACTGAGATCTGAGTTTGCGAAAGGTGACCCTTCGTCGGCACAATCAATGACTGAGAGATCATTGGTAAGGTGAAGGTCAAGACTACTAATTCTTCTCTCAAAGTCACGAAGTATCTCATCCGTTATGATCACTGGCTTATAGTTTAGCTGGGACGCTTTACGTCCTTGTGCGGGGAATGGGATAGAAACCTTAGGAAAAAAGACTCCTTGTCGGACACAAATTTAGTTCTTGACGAAGAGTTCCCTTTCTTTTATAGGTTTTTCTGATTTTTTTGGATTTTATATTTCTAAATTTTTAGGGTTTTCTATTTTTTCTATTTTTTTTATTTTTGATAATAAATATGGTATAGGGTCGGTCGCCTCAAGGGGCGCTGAGAGAATTGCTTCCTCTAGTTGAGGGAGCGAGACGGCTGCTGGAGCTGTTCAGGCGATTCTTTGGGAAATGCAAACTTGTTATGAATTTGGCATTTTTTTTTGGAGTCCTCAACTAATGAGACCTTTTGAATGAGTGATGTAGGCGATAGTGGCACCGATGCTTAGATTTCCTCTATCATGTTAATGGCCTCTTCAAACAAGAAACGTTGGAGGTCATAGTCGATCGAACTACACGCTTCTGAGTCGTAATATGGTTGTTCTTCCCACTGAGGGGGATCTCCCAAAGGATCCTCAGGGGTAGCAAGTTCTTTCCCTTGATCTTCATGATATGTTAGGATGAGGGCGCATGCTCGACAATAAGTTTGATAATGGTGAAGAATGCAGGGGGATTCCCAAGGGCATTCCCTTCCTTCTAAGTTAGAGTCAAAGATGATATCAAACTCACTTTCTTGATCTGATAATGCTTGAAGTCCTAAATTGGCTCACTCTGCTAACTCAAGCGCAGGGAGATCTATCTAGTAGTCTTCATCATCACTCGGGGGAGGCTGCCATTCTTCTTTGAGAGACTTCCAAAATATTTGGAGCTGCGGTGAATCGGGGGATGCAGAAGTGTCTAGTTCGAGTTCCTCTTCAAACTCTATGAGGGCAGTGTGAGTATTTCCTTCTTGTGTCGGTAGCTGAGCTGGTATGTCATTGTCGATTTTTATCGTCGCGGGTTGGAATGGTCTGATTCCTTCGTTGTAGAATGCCGAGTCCACTTGGCGAAATATTCTAATATACTAGTGCATGCCCTACAGAGGGGCTGGTAAGGGTGAACGATAGAAGGGGAATCCCACGGGCATTCCCACCCTCCAAGGCCGTGGCCGAGGCGGATGCTATACGGGTTAAGATTCTCTTACAGGGTGTTATCCTCTCCCCATGTTGAGCGTAGGTGCTCCTTGTCATCTTGCAAGGCTGCTATGTGAAAATCTTCGTTGCCGATGGATTCCCAATTTTCTACTTGGGGGTCGAGTTCTTAAAGTTCTTCTCTCCTCTCTTCCGTGAACTCCTTGGTGTCAAATATGGGCTTGATTCCTTCAGGCGGTTCATCAATATCGTCATTGAGGCTTGTCAAATCGTTGAATGTTTTGGCCATTCGTTCGATTTTTGTTTCTTAGGATTTTGCGAAGCACACTTCCATCTGCCTCGATACATTCGATTGAAGATCAGCTTGGCCATCTCTCTAATGCTTTGACCAAAAGGAAAGAGGGTAGACTCCCTAGCCAGCCAATCAATAATCCAAAGGGATTACACATGGTGGGTGAATCTCCTCACACAGAAGATGGCAGATTACAAGGCTATTTTTGAACAACAAAGAGGTGCAGGATAACAAGATCCTTGCTGCAGTGTTCAGATTTAAGGCATGCTGATTTTTTTAAAAAAAATAACAAAACCAAATACAAAACAAAAGAAAATGAAAACACAAATAAAAATTTCATCTGTCCTCATTAATATTCTTCAGTAGTAGTAAGTAAAGACTCTTATTGAGCCTAGGCTGATCAAAAACTCATAAAAAGTAGAAAATATAAAAACATAAAAAAATTTCTCCAGATGGATTGTTTTCCTTTGCCTACTTTCATTTCCCCCCATCTGGAACTGCTGAGATCATGGTTTTTAACTTTGAAAAATCATGAAGGTTAATGAGTAGTGGATCATATTTTTACAATGAAAATTTGATGGAGCCACTGATTTTATTTACTTTCAAGATTTTAGCATAAATAAATCTCAGCTGTGTATGAATCCTATTTTAAACTGTGTGCGTTCAGGCTTACACCAATTTGAAATTTTTATTGATTCATACATATTCTCAGCAATTTCTTAGTACAAAACACACGCAACAACACAGAGGGCTTTCTCTTACCACAGGTGACTCAGGGTTGATTCTTAGGATTTTCTGTTTTAGGAATTTTAGTTTAAATTATGTTTTTAGATTGCTGATTTTTCTTTCTTAGGTTAATATGTGTCCTAGTTTTACTGATTTTCTGCATTTTTGTATGATTGTATTCAATTTCTAACTTTAAGTTTTTATTTTTTTATCTGAAATTCTGTTTTAGCAATAATTTTTCAGCATTTGTATATCATTTTTCTATTTTTCTGTTCATTTACTCAGTTTTGCCCTTTTATTTTCTGCTGCACATAGTTTTTTCCTGCTTATTTCTCTTTCTCATTTTTACCCTGCTACCCCTGGTTACTCAGTGTGCAAACATTGAACACAATGTTCATCATAGGTTCGGGGGTATGGCAGGTGTGCCAATGAAATAAGTTAATGCTAGTGCAGCTATGTTGAATTTTTTTTGAAAATAAATTAATCTCCCACCTGATTTTTTTTTAAATAAAGGAAATTAAAAACTTTTTAAAATAGAAATGTATTGTAGTTCTAACATTTTCATGAACCAAAATGTAAAGAATTTTCAAAGAATGATGCTTAGTGAACTTGAAAAGAGAGAAAATTGTGAGGATAGCCCCCAGAAATTTGATGGAAGAGCATACCCAGTGAGATTTGGGCTTGAATAAAATTTCTTTGAGGAGTGTTTTGATAATTGTTCTGCTCTAAGGATTGATTGGATCTAGTTTTGCTCACTAGAAGTTAGGCAAATCCAAGTTGAAATAGCTTGACAACATTCATGACATTGAGGACATGAAGTAGGGTCATCCCTTAGACAGTTTGAGCTTAAAATCCTTACCCTTTAAACTGCCCTTGATACACACCATTTGAGCCTTGAAAGTCTAAGTTTTTCTTTGACAAAAACTAGAAAATTTGAACCCAAAACTCAGTGACCTAATGCAAGCTAACCCCATCCTGAGATTTCAGAAGGTGAAGGTGAAACAATTGAAGAAGGTAGAGCTGGTTTCACAAGTGGTTGAAAGAAAAGAAAACACATTTGGTGGCAGCTGTGGCATTCCACCCCATAAAAAAAAATGGAGAAAAATACAAAAAAACATATAAAAAGAAAAGAAAAACAAAAAAGCAAAATAAAAGAATGAGAAAGAGAAGTCATTTCATTAAAAGATTGAAAAGAAGATTAGGAACTAATCACATCAAATCTGAAAATTCAAGAAGTAGATGGAATTGTGCTGAAATAAAGAAGGTGTTATCATGACCACCTCCCTACTTTACTGATTTCTCAAAATTTGAATCCTTCCTTACCCCTTTATTCTGTATAAACCTCACCCATAAGCCACATTATAACCCAATAAAAAGTCCTTACTGATATGAAATGCATTGAGCTATCATGTGGAGATGAGGATTTGTTTAATCTATGATGAAAAGAGTTAAAATTTCATAAATTAGAGCAATGCCTATGCTCTTGCTTGTAGTCCTATTTGAGGGTTGTAACTGCTCTTGAGCTGTATGAAATGATGCACCCTTCTATTTTTATTGTGAGTGACAACCCTGGTAAGACTTAGTCTGAAATCCAATTTGTTTGGGACAATATCAAAAAAGAAGTTTCGAATGAAAGGTGAACTGTGCATTAATTTTCATGCACAATGCCTTGACATAAGCTGATTTAGAGTGAAGGAATTATAGTAGAATTCCAGGTTTAAATTGTTGCTTTTCTTCTGTGAATCCTCTAAAATTAAATAAGAATGGTGTGGAATGAATTTTATTTATCTTGAACTCTATTTTAGCATGTTGCATTAGTATTAACTGATTTTATTAGAGAAGTTTGTAGGTATATTCACTGAAAACCCTCGGGAGACTCCACTCCTCCACTAGGGATCACCTAGGGGTTTAAAAGGATTGGTGCATATGCTAAATGCATCCGTGTTCCCTACGAAAGTGACATTTAATTTTGTAGGTTAGTTGTTTTAAATTTCACTATGCTCGAGGACTAGCAAAGGTTTGGTTTGGGAGTGTGTTAGTCAATATTTTTACCACATTTTACCCTTTAAACCTGGCTTTTGCTAAGCCTCAGAGTATTTAATAATTACTTTTTAGTGTTGATTTGCAGTAAAGAGGTAATTACAGGCTTAGTGTAGTTTTGTAGGTTAAAGGTGCCATTATGGAGGAATTTAGAATCATTTAAGAGCTGAGAGAGAGAGAGATGCGCTTTCACACATGAAGAAGAAGTGCAACAGCAGGTTCTTGGACCTCATGAACTATAGCATCTTTATCTTCAGCAGCCCAAGTTGAACCAAGCAATGCATGTGAACACAAGTTGCAGCACTCCAAGTTCAAGTTGTTAACCTTCAAAGCATCTCCTTGGACTGGTGTAGACACCCCCATTTTGCCCTCCCGGAATATACAAATTTGTTCGGTCAACCTTTGACCCCTTTACCCTAACGTGGGAACCATTCACTGAAATAATAGTACATGGTTGGACACAGGCTGAAACAATAACTCTGTGGCTCAGGTCCCAACGTAGGGAGACTATATACTGAAATAATATTATATAGTCGAAATACAGACTGAAACAATAGTCTAGCATTTTAGACCCCTTTACCCTAATGTGGGACCATATACTGAAACAATAGTATATGGCTAGACACAGGCTGAAACAATAGCTCTGTGGCTCAAGCCCCATGACCTTAAATTAGGAACCATTTACTAAAACAATAGTATATGGCTAAACGTAGGCTGAACGTAGGCTGAAATAATAGCTCTATGGCTCAGATCCCAACTTAGGGAGACTATATATTGAAATAATAGTATATAGTCAAAATGTAGACTGAAATAATAGTCTGACATTTCAAATTCCCTGACCCTAACTTGGGAACCATGCACTGAAACAATAGTACATGGCTGAACACAGGCTAAAACAATAGCTCTGTGGCTCAGGTCCCAATGTAGGAAGACTATATACTGAAACATTAGTATATAGTCAAAATATAGGCTGAAAAAATAGTCTGGCATTTCAGACTTGGCCCGAACCCGGATAGCCTCGAATTACGCACCAAAAACCATGCGTGCCATTTGATTGCACCCAAAAGCATAAGCATGTAATCAATCCCCTTTTCAGACCAGCCTTCTTTTTCCATACCACTTTGAGACTTGATCACGCGCCTAACATGAGACACACGATCGGATTGAGCGCCCCACCACCGCCGTGCAATTGGCTTATGCCCGACCTAGTCTTACCGTCCTTGACCCCTAAGCTTCCTCGATCAAGCGCTTCGGATGAGATGCTTAATCGAATTGCGCACTCCACACTCGGAGCACAATTAGTTATAATGTGATTAGGACTAGGAAACTTGCTGAGCAAGTCAGCCGGTCAGTCACTGAGTCGGTGACCGACTAAAACCGATTATGCATCGGGAGATTGGCGTGTAATTCAGTTAAACACCTAAAATATGGCACGTAATTGAAGAAAAACCTATCAAAGTTTTTTTTCATTTTGAAAAAAGAGAACAACAATGAGAGAGAGAGCAGAATTTTTTGGGATTTTGAAACCAGAGAACTCCGAGGACGAACCCATAGAGCAACATAGCCATGATTTCGAGATTCAAAGTTCGAATCTTCGAGATTTCTCTCCACAATCTCGACCTTAGATAATTTTTATTCCTGACCGTAGTTCTTAGTTCTTAGACTTAGGATTTTCTTAGTTTAAATTATTAATATTAATTCAGTCTTAGACCGTAGCACCTTTTCTTAGACCGTAATTTCAATCCCTAGTTCTAGTCCTCAGTTTCTAGAACCAGTCCTTAATCTGACGGCCCAATTCACCGACCATAGACTCAATTTTGTTCTAAAATCTCAATCTCCAGTCCTATCATTAATCTCTTGTTCTAGTTCATACTTTATAGAACTAATCGTTAATCATATGGCCTGATTTTCTGATTTCAGACCCGAATTCAGTCCTTAAACTTTTAAATTCTAGTTTTAATCCATTAGTTTAGTATTTCTAAAATACCAAATATCAATTTAGTCTTCTATAGTCCTATTTTTATAATTTAATTCTTAATTATAATCCTGAAAATGACTTCGAAAATCTAAAATTACTATTTTATAATCCAAAATCCAATTTATTCTCAACCTTAGCCACCCGATTTGCCCAAGGGAGCTTACGGAGGGTACTCGGGAACGACGCTGATCCTCCTTAGCATAGCTGGCCTAAAACCCTTTTTTTTAGGATTATTTTATTGCTTTAATTAGGATTAGGAAATCAAGTCCATACATTTCTTAGATTCTTAGTATATGTAGTTTACATGCTTTATTTTGATTAGATCCTTAGAATAATTGATCTGATTCTAATTCTAATAAAATTAGTGCCTTTATTTTAATTAGATTTTTCGTATAGCTAGTTTACTTGTTTTAATTAGTTTTTTTTTCTTAATAAAATTAGTTTAATTATTTTAATTAGATTTTAATAAAATTAATTTATTGCTTAAATTAGAGTCCTAGTAAAGTTAGTCCCCTATTTCAATTAGAATTGCAGCAGGAATAGTATACTTGCTTTACTTAGAATTTCAGTATGATCAACATACTTAATTTAATTAGAGTTTCTTTTATCAAAACTAACATGCTTGCATTCCTAGTACAATCAGGTGATTGATATCAATTAAACTTATAGTAGGATTATGAAACTAAATTAATTAGACACCTAATAGAATCATAACGTTTGATTAAATCACTATAATGAACCTACACCACTAGACTCACAATAGAATTAGAGAATCTGAACCAATCCAAATTATAATAATAATAGGGAAAGAAAAGGAAAACTGAACTATCTAGATTGTAAGGAAGAGTCATAACTACTGACGTTCGCAGGCGGATGATTCAGTATAAAAGTAACCCACACTCGCTCTAAGTGATCATAGACATGTTGCAGCATCTTTAAATATTTACAGCTGGCGATCGTAACAAACTAGGAATCTTCCTAGAAAACCCCCTTTTTTTATTGTACTTCTACCATTCCAAATGCAGCATTGCTAGAGTCCACTTGGACAGCCATTGATTCAACGGGGATCGAAAGAAACCAAAAAAAACCGCGCACCAACAGTCTGGCGATCGCGATGGGACATTTTTGTTGAACTCTTTCCTTTCTTTAGATAGGTAGCTTAGTTTGTTTTTTTGTTATACTTTCCGTCGAGTCATTTTGAATCCCTTTAGATACATGAGTCTTCGTCAAAGACTCGAGATGTCTGGCATACGAAGAGCGAGTTTCGGAGACCCACCATTGTGGGGATATCATGACAACCCCATGTACGGTGAAGAACCCCTCTACAATTCCAGCCCATAATAACCTGAGATTAATATGGTTAGTGAACATGAGAATCCCTTCTCTATCCCACACACCAGGAATAATCATAATAGGAGAGAGGGTGGCATCGGACAAAACCTTACCGCTCAACAAATTGTAGAGTTCAGTATTCAAAGGATACAAAGAGGAGATGATGACTCTGAGGAATTGCTTCAGGGATTGGCTGCCGCATATGAGACCATTAGGTCACGACAATATTCAGAAGAACGAGAACGACAAGAAAGGCCATCGCCTACCCCGAGCACAGTGTCAGCCTGTTCCACACCATTGAGGCAACCTTCTTACACATTTTTCAACAATGACTCTCTAGACAAGGTTCCCTCACGGTTTCCTCCAAAAGACAACACTATTAAAATTGAAGATCTCCCTAAAATGCTCGATGAATACATGGACAAAAGGGAACACCCTGGTCATTCATTTGGGTTCGACAAATTTTGTCGGGATGTCGAATTTAACTTGCCCATAGGATTTAAACCGCCAAAATTTACCAAAAATCCGAATCATCACTTGGCCCTCTTTTGCAACGATTTTTGACCCATACGTGATAACCAAGGACTTCTCATTCACTATTTCCAACTCTCATTAGAGGGGGAAGCTCTAGATTGGTTCGCGGGACTCCCGCTCTATAAGATAGAAACATTCGACGAATTAGTTGGTCAATTCCTAGATCAATACAAACAATTAATCCAAGAGGCAGTCAATCTCAGCAATTTGATGAAGGCCAAGCAAAGGCCCATTGCTTGGCCCGATGAAGAATTTACTGACTTTGTCATCAGATGGAGAAAACTCGCTGCTAGGACTGACATGTTAATGAAGGAGAAAGACTCGGTTGATATTATTATTAACAATACTAGGGGACCGTTGAGGAGCGCACTTGTCATAAGTGATTGCCCTGACTTCACTGCACTCCACTCCCGGGCAGCCCAACTAGTGCGACACATTAAAGGCAGAGACCTCGCCCTGTCTATGGTCACGTCGAAAGTAGGCGCTTCTAGTAAATTAAAGTAAAAAAATAATAAGAAAGCCTCAGGAACTAAATAGGTTAACACCATTGTCAATGAAGGACAAAACCTCGAGAACGGAAATTTCTAATCGATAATTTTCGGGCAAAATCAGAATCAACAATAGTACACGAACCAAAACCAAGTCACTAATCAACAAAGATATGCAAACTAAAATCAAGGCCAGAACCAAAATCAGGGCCAATACCAAAACAGGAACCAATATCCTAATACCTATCAGAACCAAAATACGATGCAGAATTAACCGGCCCATGCGCTGAACTATAATAATGTACCCCCATCGCAAAACTTCAACCTAGCTAGAGGCCCCTACCAGCCGAGGCGGGAACACTATTCCCCTTTACCTGATATGATCTCCAACATTTTTTATCTCCTTAACACTCAGAACCCCCTTCGATTCTCCCAGGAAAGACCCCAGCCTTGGCCTACAAATCTAGATTATAGCAAATATTGCGCGTTTCATCAATATGCGGGGCACAACCTAGAAGACTGGTGGGTCCTCCGGGATGTAATCTATGACATGAATGATCAAAATCAAATCGACTGGAAAGCGCTTAGGAATTCTAACCCTAGCAATAACCAACCCCAATAAAATTTAAGGATCATTAATAACCCTATGCCTAACCACAACCAAGCGACACCGGCTCAGGTCACCACCGTGGATCTCTCCGATTGATCCCCCTTCTAGCCCTCCACCTTAATCACTCACATCCCACCTTCTGACACTTGTGCTACCCCTATGAGAGTTCCTTTACCCTTCCATCCCTCGACCTTGATCACTCGAATTGCCCCATCGAGCCCGCCTCCCTACTTGAAGTTCACTCAGATACGAGCCCACTCCTTTAGGGCCCGGAGACCATTCCTTCATAGTCACCCATCAGAACCATCAGCCCCTCCAAATCCTGAGCCAATGTCATTTCCACTCCCTCCGTTTGATTCTGAGCCCAAGTATGGAGACCATGTTCTTCAAATTGCAACCCAAATCATCGCATGGGTAGAAAGTGTCACCCGAAAGACTCTGAACCTAGAAAATGAAACAATGACTGAGTGTTCACTAAACATAGAAGAAGGTGAACGAGAAGAGCATCCCAACCAATGCGAGACTCTGGTCTCCGCTTTCCTAGAAGAAGAGGATTATACACAATACCTCCCACCTTGGAGCGTGTTGGAGTGTTTGCCTTCCCTCAAATGAGGGTCTAAAATCATCAATAAAACTAGGCAGACACACTCACAGACCTGCAAGTAATCAGGGTCTGTTGTAGCAAGTTTTACAAGAATGGTGAGTAAGGGAATATCCACAGGGAGGTTGGTTTAAAAATATGATAAATCTTCAGATCTGTATTAGATCTGGCACCCTAACTAATGCTACGTTCACTAAAAGATAGGGGAGAGGTTTAAAATGGATTGTCACTTAAACTAAGCTAAAATTAAACATAGACTAGCTTAGATCGAGTTTGGGAACTTAAATCTTGCAGGAGAAAAGAGTAAAGAAAATAGAAAATGGAGAAGAGTAGCTTAGAGATTGGTCTTCATTGAAATTAGATTTAATTAATCATGCTACAGAGGTTCAGAGTACACATTAAATCGCAGGATTCCCTCAACTGGCTATAAACACAGCTGCAGGGTAAAAAGCTCCCATTTAAATCGCAGGATCCACCTGGTCTTAAGGCTATGATCTGCCCACTTTAATGGTCACAGACCATCCTAGGGATCTGCTCCAAAGCTAAAGCATCAATTAGAACAATTAAAACTACTACAGATGATGCAATTCCCAGGTCACAGACTCAAAGAATCACAGGAGTATTAGATCCAGGGAGATCGGGTGGTATCCAAGAGGCCAACCAGTTAAGTGGGTGAACTGATCTACAGACTCCTCTACACAAATTCGATCGATCACCAAATGAAACCAAAGGAACTTTAGATCTAATTAAAGCATTAAAATCAGCATTTACATTGCAATCAAGATCACTCTATAATGGAAATACTCTCAGATCTGTAGTTTGTGCAGCTGGGAACCCACAATAGCAATCTTAACCTTACCCAATTACAGATCTAACCTCTCTCCTTGCTACTCCAGGAGAATTAGCTAACCATTGTTGGGCTAAAGGAGGGAAAATAGAAGTGCTCTGCAAGCGCTAATCTCCAGAATTTGGCTCAGATCTCGATCTCCCTCAATTGCAATTGGGGTCTCTATATATAGCTTTCTCCTCTATTTTTCCCACCAAAAATCTCTTCTAGAAGGTCCTCAGAGTTTGTTAGAGTTCTGTTAGAGCACGTGGGTCGGTTAGGGTTTCCTAGGGCATCTTCTGAAACCGTCGTGTCGGTCACCAAGTGCCTCGAGTTGCGTGTAGCAAGTCACCAAATCACAATGTGTGCACAGTTGAATTTCCGAGAAGTTCTACACATGATTTTGACAGGTTCAGGAAGCTTTCGATAGGTTCAATTAGAGATTTTTGGTCCTTTCACTAGGTTCTCAGATCTTTTTGATAGGTTCCGATAGGATGAGCCTTCTCTTAGAGTTTCCACATTCTCAGCCCTTGGCCTGGAGTATTTGACAAGTTGGAGGGGCTCTTCGATAGGTTGGAGAACCATTTCGACAGGCTCCACGCATGCCATCATTTTGATAGGGTTCCTCTCACTCCTATCGAAAAGGCTCAAGTTACCTTCGATAGGTTTTGTTCCAGCGTCTTCATCTCGATAGGTTTTAGGAAACCATTCGATAGGTTCTTTTGACACCTCAAGCAGGTTTTCAATAGGATGGTTTCTTCCTTCCTTTCAGCTACTCAATAGGTTCTTGGATCCTATTGACTCCTTAATCCACACGAATCCATCCTTTTTCTGCCTTCAGGTCCTATCGAAAACCTCTTCAACTACACGAATTCTTCCTTTCTTTGCTTTCAGCTCCTTTCGAAGTCTTTAGGTGACCAGTCGATAGGATGTTTTTAGCCAGTTTTCACTTCCTTCGCCTTGCCTTGCTGTAGCCATGCGCTCAAAGGGTCCAGTGATGTGCTACCCTCTGGTGTGCTGTTGCTGGTTTGTCCTGTGCTGAGAGATAGCCCCTTTTTGGGCATTCTTAAGTGGTTTTCTGTATTAGTGTCCTCTTTTATTACTATCTATGAAATACACTTGACAGAAGCTTATTAGTGTGCTCACAGGTCTATCAATGGTCAGGTTAAAGGGTGAAAAGTTGCATTTTTCACCACTTAACAGAGTGGCACCATACAAGTATGTGCTTCGACCTCGAATTTCACTCCCTTCATAAATACATCAATATCGAGCAACACCGGGTTCAGTCATCAACCGACTTGTCAGATTATTAAATCAAGAACCAATTACCCACCTCCGTCGTTCCCTCGAAATAAGGATTTTACGAACTCACAACCACCGGAGGGGAACGGGCGAGAAAGAGAAGCTAACTTACCACCCCCACCTCACATTATCCCTCAACCAATCCCTGCCCCTCAATCGCTCCAACCACCTGCACCTAAGGCTCATCAGCTAGGCAAAGAAATTACACTCGAGCCAGGGCAAGAATATGATCTTGTACTGCATCTTTAAAAGATCCCGGGCCAAATTTTAATATTGGAACTCATTAAGAAATCTCTTGACCATCACCGATTGTTGATAAGGACAC
The DNA here is from genome assembly GCA_021018995.1 of Chloranthus sessilifolius. NCBI lineage: Eukaryota > Viridiplantae > Streptophyta > Magnoliopsida > Chloranthales > Chloranthaceae > Chloranthus > Chloranthus sessilifolius. The sequence goes on along the minus strand of CM037593.1, from coordinate 53,478,710 downwards.
TTGAGGACACACAAGTGGATAAAGACACAACATTAAATGAGCTACACCAAATTGCCTCAGTCATGGCGCAACCCCCGACACTCACTTTCACGGATCCAGACATGCCTAAAGAGTTGCTTCGCGGAAGTGCAACTCCCATATACCTTACACTCATAATCAGAGGATTCTCCATACCCCATGCATTGGTCGATACGGGAGCAGGACTCAATATCTGCCCTCTCATGACGTTAAAGATACTCGAATACACAGAGCAGGATGTCAGACCCTTTGCACTATCACTTATAGCTTACGATGGCTAGTGTCATTTCATCAAATGAACTATCAAACTCCAGGTTTGCCTTGGACCTGTAATGAAAGACATTACCTTCCATGTATCTGATTCCGCTAGTACGTACAATCATATCTTTGGAAGAAAATGGCTAGAGACAATGAAAGCCGTCGCATCCACATACCATCAATGCGTTAAATTCCCATACGAGGACTCCATCGTCCATATATACACTGATGCACCCCTCCAAGAGATGGATACTGATTACGTGGCAAGTATTTTGATAGTTCATGATTCTGTATTGAACACAGGCCATATTTAAAAGACTCGAATCCCTGAAGAGACAACCGTTGTGAAAGTCCATCCCTATACCCCTCCTAGTTCTCCCCCAACGCATCAACAAAAATTAATGAGAAGAGAGGTCGGTCCAGACCTCGCCAAACTTTACGACATCAACCCTACCATGATAAAAGGTTGGGACCTCATGTACCAACTCGGTTACGTCCCCCACACCGGACTCGTTAAAAATAAGCAAGGTCGTGTAGGACCTTTCATCCCAACAAAAATATGCAAACACATAGGGCTAGGTTACCAATTGGACGACTCACAAGATGACTTGTTCCCTACCTCACCAAAACGGTCTTTATACAACTACTTCATCTATGGGACTACGGAGAAGGCGGATGTACCAAGGCAGAGAGAGGTGTCCTTCACTAAATCTCAAGAAGCGGAAATCAAATGAATGGCTAAAGCATTTAACAAATTGATGAATCTAAACAACAACATTGATGAAGCGTTCGAAGGAGTCAAACCTTTGTTTGACACTAAGGGGTTTACAGAAGAGAGAAAGAGAACCTTCCAAACTCGAGCCGCAAGTAGAAGATTGGGAATCCACTGACGATGAAGATTTCCACATAGCTACCTTACAAGATAGTGAAGAGTACTTACATCTAACGTGGGAAGAGGATGACACCCCACAAGGAGATTTTAACTCGCATAACATCCGCCTCGGCCTTGGCCTTGGAGGATGGGAATGCCCGTGGGACTCCCCGGGAATCGCTTACCCATATCAACCTTGCTGTAGGGAATGCACCAGCATATTGGAATGCTTTGCTAGCTGGGACCGACATTCTGCAATCGTAGAATCGAATGACTCTAACCTCATAACAACGGAAGCAAGTAATGACCCACCAACTCGGCTATTAGCGCAAGAAGAAGAAAATTCCACCCGTCATCTCGTTGACCCAGGGGGAAACACCCCCATCACCCTCGTTGAGTTTGAAGAAGAACTTCAACTTGACACTCCTCCATCCCCAGACATGTCACAACACCAAATATTTTACAAATCTCTCGAGGAAGAATGGCAACCTCCTTTGAGTGAGGACGAGGACTATTGGATAGACCTCCCTACACTCGAGCTAGCGGAGTGAGCCAACTTAGGACTCCAAGCATGGGCAGATTAAGAAGATGAGTTTGATACCATCCTTGAGTTCAACCCAGAAGGATGGGAATGTCCTTAGGGATCTCCCTACATTTCTCACCACAATCAGCTTCGCTGTTAAGCATGTGCGCTTATCCTAACATATTACAAAGTCCAAGGGAAAGAGCTCGCTACCCCTGAGGATCCCTTAGGAGATTACCCTCGATGAGAAGAGTAGCCATCGCTTATTCAAAAAGTTTCATCAGATGAGGAATTTAATAAAAAATGCCGAATTCAGAACAAGTCCACATTTCTCGAAGAACCGCTCAAACAGCTCCAGCCGCCGTCCCGCTCCTCTGCTAGAGGAACCAACTTTCCCAGTGCCTCTTAAGGCGACTGACCCATATCTACTATAGAAAATCAAAAAAATGTAAAAAGAAGAAAACCATAAAAATTCATAAAAATAAAATCTAAAAAAATTAGAAAACCCCAGAAAGGAAAGGGAACCCCTCATCCTAAACCAATTTTGTGGCCAACAAGGAGACTTCTCTCCTAAGACTTCTACTTCCTCACCTCCTGCACGAAGACGCAAGGCATCCAGGCTAAACAAGAAGCTTGTGATCATACAAGATGAAATACTTCATGACTTAGAGAGGAGGATCAATAGCCTTGACCTTCACCTTACTGTTGCTACCCAGCTATGCTTTGTTAATTTGTTTATGGTAAAAGAAATCAAAATAAAACAGGGGATGAAATCAGCACAACTAGGGAGTCCTAGACCTGCAAGATACAGGGTCAATTGTGGCAAGTTTTGATAAGTAAGAGTTTGTTCCACAGGGAAAGATGATCTACAGCTCCAAGGGAGCCATCTCTAGCAGTCCCTCCAGATCTGACTACAAATATGGCAGTCCTTAAGGGAAGGGAGGTTAAGGTCACTTAGTTTACAGATCCTAAGGTAGCCTAATGTCTAAACTACAGAAAGGGTTGAGAGGATGGATGGAGTGTGGAAAATAAATATAAAAGGGTGAGAAGTATGTTTTTGAGCCTAGATCAGAGGAGTTTTGTAACTCAGATTCAGATATGATGTTATAGAAATCCTGTCCAATGGCTACATTATCACCACTGAGGAGAAGGGATCCAACCCATCTCTCTGCCATGATTCAATCCCTTAAGGTTATAACCTGTCCACTCAAATGGTCAAAGACTATCCCATAGGGGAACCACAATCCAGGGATGGGTTAAAACAAGTTAATCATTGTAGGCACTATTTCATCTAGGCTACCAACTCAAGAATCCATAGAGAACCTCAACCTCTAAATATCTATGTGTGGGGCTAAGGCTGTATAGGACCATGATAGACTAGACACATAGAACCAGCAAGAGATTGAGTACAACTTTTGATCTAGCTGTCCATTTCTTTAGTGAAGCTACAATGGTCCAGTCACAAGCCTACAATGTCTATAACCAGATCAGATCTCACATCTGATAGCGGATCTATACAAATATAGGGGAGTCTGCCTCTGTACAATCTCCCACCAGGCTAATACAAGCTCAGGTGCAGAGAAGAAGGATCCATCTTGGATCGGTGGATTAGAATGACCCTAAGGCTATAACCTGTCCACTTGAATGGTCACAGACTATCCCAGAGACTATCCTCCTCACGAAGCCTAAGACAAAACAAGAATATTGCTGCCACCACCATGGTCACAAGGCTACCAGCTCAAGCTCCCATGGGGATTTCAGATCTAGTGGGTCCTGTGGTGGGGCTAAGGCTGTATATGACCATGATAGCCCAGACACATAGGTCACTTGGATCTGAGTGGCCCTTAGAATCAGTCCTCCATTGCTTTGAATCACAGCCAAAGCAATGGCGGATCACAAGGCAGCAGCCTTGCACAGAGCAGATCACATTCAAACACAAATCCCATAAAGTACAAATCCTATTACAAAACTTTTATTAAACTAGTTCAAAATGCATACAAAGACATAGCCAGCAAGTTCTGGACTATGGAGAGAAGGAAAAAGAAAAAGAAAACTACTTACAACTACAAAAGAAAAGAAAAATGATCTCAGATCAAATCTCTAAGGGATGAGACGTGTTCCCAGATTTGTTCTAAGATTTCTAAGATTTTCCCGGATTTCTAAACCTAAGCTAAGTATGGGTTTATATAGCAGTGGTGTGGCGGTGCATTAGGGTTAGGAAACCCTAATTTTAATGATGCCATGTGGCCTAATAGTGATCCTTAGATGCCTCGGGGTGCGCGCATAGAGATATAAGCATGGGAGTGCATGCCCTAGTCGCTGGAAAATCCTAGAAGGTCCTCTGCTGAAGAGATGGAAGTTGAAGTTCAGAGCTTTGCTAGGTAGCTATTATTTCCCAGACTTGTTGCGTGGTAGCTCTTGCTCTTCGCGAGGATGGTTTGACATTGAAGCTTCAACCGTCGCGAGGTTGCCTTGGTTTGCTCTTCAGGCAGTCGCGCGGTAGAGAATTGCGCTCTCGCTGGATTGGGCTTCGCGAGGTTAAGAAGACATCAAAGCCTCAGATGTCGCGGGGTTGGAGTTCACGCAATCGCAAGGTAGCTGCGCATTAGCTGGGTTGATCTTCGCGAGGATGGATTTGAATAGTGCGAGAACTTCACGAGCACTTCTCTTCAATGGACTTCACGAGTTTCCTCGCGAGGCTCTAATGAGTTCTGAATTGTGCAAGGTTCCATGTCTTAATTGATCTTCGTGAGGATGGCTCTGTCTTCGTGAGGATGCTTTCTTCTTGAATAGTGCGAGAACTATGCGAGGAGTTCTCTTCTGATATTTGCATCCCGCGGCTACTGTGCGACAGCTGCACGAAGCGTCTTATGAAGCTCTCTCTCCTCAGCCGTTCTAAGCGAACTGTGCGAGGTTGAGAGAGGTCTGCTTTGAATTGCATAAGACTGCGCGATGTGTTCTACTCTTGAGCTTCGCGAGAGCTGCGCGAGTTTGTGCTTCTGAATCTCTTCAGTCACTCAACTGCGCGAGAAGTTGTTTTTAAAGTCTTGGGAAGCTCAGTTGGACTGCGCGAGGCATATTTCTCCTGAATCCTCTAAAGCTTGGGTCAGCTACGTGAGGCTCATTTCAGGTCTGGATTCAGAGTTCATCCTTCTAAGGGACTTCTGGTGCCAAAATAGGCTCCTTAGCAGGATTCCTGGCCTTATTTCACTGCTGATTATTACCTACATAAAACACTTAATAAGAACTTATTAGATGGCTAAGGGTCTAATCAAAGGTTAAGTTAAGGGGTGAAAAGTGGTACTTTTCAGGTCTTAACACACCCAAACCTAATCTTTTCTAGTCCCTTAGCAAAGCTACATTAAATCTACTACAAAAATTAAATGCCACTTTTGTAGGGAGCACGGATACATTTAGCATATGTACCAAGCCTTTTAAACCCCTAGGTGATCCCTAGTGGAGGAGTGAAGTCTCCTGAGGGTTTTCAGTGAAGATACCCACAAACTTCTCAATGAAACAGTTAACAAAAGTCCAATAACATCAAGTGAGCAGTCAAGGAGCAGACTTAGTTTACTCTTGAATCAGTAAACATAAAAGAAATTTAATCCATTGGTTGTGCAGTAATTTAAATAGCATAAACTTCTCATAATGCACAACATTTCCAATCAGTTTATAACCACAAAAAACTGCACAACTGTGTGCCAGCATTGAGCTCATCATCAGATCAAAAATTAGGTTATATGTCATACATAATGCACTCAAGATCATACCCAAAACTTTCCAGGGCATACTCTCATAAGGGTCTTGTTGAGGGGTTCATTTTCTCTCAGGCTCAAGAGCAGTTACATCCCCCAAATGGGTCTGTAGGCATGAGCATAGGCAGAGTTCTTAAGTGCTGACATCATTGACACATCCTTACCATAGATTGGATAACTCTTTATCTCCACATGACAGCTCACTCAACTTTGGATCACAAGGGCTTTTAACTGGGCTGGAATGTGGCTTATGGAGTGGGGTTAAAAAGAATGGAAGGTTGAAAAGGGGTTCAAAATTGGGAAATCAGTAGGTGGAAGAGGTGATTCATGACTTCACCTTCTTAATTTTAGCTCTTTTCTTCTTCTTTGAGATTTTCAAATTTGAAGTGATCAGTTTCTCTTCTTGATTTTGATTTTCCAAAAGAAAGATCCTCTTGACTCCTCCCATACTCCTCTTCATTATTATTTTTATTTCTTTTTTATGGAATTTTCTTCCTTTTATTTTTATTTTTGCTTTTCTGAAATGCCACCATGTTCTCAGTTACCATACTGCCAAAATTTTGAGATACTTCTCCATTCACCTAATGTTGACCATAGCTAGTCCATCTTCAACTCTTTCTCCTTTACCTTCTGAATTCTCAGAGTGAGGGTAGACTGAATCAGGTTCATAAGTTCAAGTACAAGTATTCGGGTGTAATTTGAAGAAATTCAAGATTTAAAGCTCAAAGGGGGTATGGACAAGGGCAGTTGCTTTAGGGTTGGTCATATTAGGCTCAAATTGTCCAAGAGAAGGCCTTGATCCTTTCCTAAATTTCATGAGTGCTCTCAGTTGTTTCAACTTGGAGCTGCCTAACTTCTAGTGAGCACAGTGACTCAGCCAGTCCTTAGAACTAGAAGAAATTGCCTTAGTCACTCCTCAAAGGATGGAAAAAAATTTTATAGGCCCAATTCTCACTGGTTATGGTCTTTCTTTGAACTTTTAAGTATGTCCTCACCTTTTTCTCTCTCTAATGATTCACTAAGTGCTGATACAAGTGAGTTTCCTTGGTGATATCATCATGGAAATGTGAAATATTAAAAGTTTATAATGTCTAAAGTTTGCAAAAATTTTAAATTTCTTATTTGTCATGATTCTTAAGTGAACATAGATCCATTTCCATATTACTCAGATGACTCTGCTACACTTAGGTTAACTATTCCATTGGTAGGGTCTGCCTGCCACACCGCCAAACCTATGAGGAGCAGTGTCCTCACTGGTTCAAAGGTGTCTATGCAGCAGATTTATTGAGGGTAAACATAAAAGAAAATAACATGGAACAAAACACACAACAGACAAAGCAAAATAGTAATGACAAAAGAGGAAAATCTATTAAAAATGAGAAATGTACAAACTAAAAGAAAACAGAAGCAAAAGAGTGCAGAAACAGAAAAAATTCTAGGTACAATCTAATCAGAGTCTGGATCAAAACTTGTCCCAACCCATCTTCTTGGCATGCTCTTGAAGGTAAGCCTCTTCCTCTTTTTTCTTTCGTTCCCTCTCTTCCTTTCTTTGGGTCGTAGTTTTGGGTATGGTTGGTGCCCTGACCCTCATTTTTCTAGTCTTTGGTTGAGGAGGGATCTCTGAAGATTTATCTGTGGTTGGCTCAAGAGATTTGATAGGACTTTTTCCTTTGGGACTCTTCCCTTTTGGGCCTTTCCCTGGGTGAGGCTGAGGGGGAATGAGAGGGGATTGGGCTTGTTCTGGCTCAGGAGGGACAACAGGGGATTTATCTTTTTCTTTCACCTGAGGCAGGAGAGGACTTTTCCCTTTGTCAAGCTTAGGGGGAGCCACAAAAGACTTTTCTTATTCCTTTGCTGCAAGAATGGCAGGGCTCTTCCCCTTCACTGGCTGGCTCATTGGTGGTGCCTCCTCAGACTGAGCAGATGTTTCTTTTCCAATTTTTAGAGATGCAATAGTGTGAGAAGTTCTTTTAGTTGTTACTTTCCTTCTCTGAGGATAGGTTTGTTCAGCAGGGATTGATGAAGGAGTAGCAACAGAAGTCTTGGCACTGGTATCCATAGGTGGTGCAGAATCAGAGTCTGAGTCAGAAAGAAAAAGCTCAGTGGGATCCAATCCAAGGGCAGTAGCAGCCTATCTGCGTTCCTCTTTGGAAAGTAGGCGACCATGGGGATGGAGGGGCTGGCCTTTTTCCTTTTTAGGCTGCAGTGGCTCTTTTGGAGGTGGGAGGTTTCTTGGAAGGAGTCCGTTTTCTTTTGGGGGCAAGAGATTGAACAGGGGGAGGCACGGAGACAGGAGCAGGAGCTGGAGTAGGGACTTTAGCAGGAGCAGGAACTTGAGTAGGAGCAGGAGGAGGTACCAGAGTTGGGGCTGTAGGAGGTGGGGGAATAGGTTGTGTAGGTGTAGGGGCAGGGGGAGTGGAAGAAGATGGGACTGGTTGTGTGGAAGAAGATGGGGCCTCAGGGGGTGCTATGGCGAGAGGGGTGGCCTGAATTGGTTGGGATAGTAGGAAGGCAACCCTCTGTTCCAAAATCTCAATTTTCTTGGTAGCATACAGGAGATTGGTATCTGAAAGCTCCTTACTGAGTTTGTTGATCTCCTGAGCATTATTCAGTTTCCTTTCTAACAACCTGGCTCTCTTTTTTGCCATTTCGACATTGGCTTTTTCCATCTTCGTAGTCATTCTGTAGTAAGTTGCCGCAGCCTTGTTCACATCGAGTATCTCCAAAATTTCCTCCTACCCCTTGGAAATATCTCTCAGCTTATCGCTGTGAGCATGCTTCAAGTCACTCAGCTTCTGTAGCAAGGGGTACTCAATGGCTTGTCGAAGTTGTGCCATGCCCCTCAGAACATCCCTCTTGATATAGGCATTGTCCCTCATGGCATGGAGGAGGGTGAAGTAGGGAGGGGTGTAATAGGAGTGTCTGGGTAAGATTGGTAGAAATGGAGTGGAAGAAGTAGAAGGTGATTGATCCTGTGAGGGTAAAGTGGGGACTGTAGTGATGAAGTCTAGAGGAGGGGTGGAAGTGGCTGGGGCAGTCTGTGTTGAATGGTCAGTGAATTGAGGAGGGGGTAGGATAAGGGGTGGAATGGAAGGCATGGGTGGAAAAGTAAATGAAGGATGGCCAGTGGAGGTGGATGGTTCTGGGTAAGGGAAAAATGGAATGGTGAAGGGTCAAAATGGAAGTGGTGGGGTTACAAATATGTGGGGTTGAATGGGAAAGGTGGATGGGAAAGGAATGGGGTCTGTTTGGGTAGAAGTGTTGGTAAATTGTGGTGGAGGTAATATGAGTGGGGGAAGGATAGGTAGAGTGGGGAAGGAGTGGTGGGGTATGGTGTCTTGGAGGGTGAAGGGTGTAGGTAAGTCAATTGGGGTGAGGTTTGGTTGCACTGTGGAGTCAGAGGTGGAAAGGGGCTAGATGAGTGGGGTGGTAGGAGGTTGTGTAGAGATGGGTGGGTTTGTCAATGTTTTAAGGGTGGATTTTATGTTAGTGATATTAGTTTGCATTTGGTCATGGGTTTGTGTTGTGGTGGATAGTTGGGTCTGGATGTCATGTATTAAGGAAAGGATATGGGTAAGGGTATCTGAGGTTGGTTGGGGTGGAGTATGAGAAGTGGAGGGAATAGGTTGGAAAGGGGAAGTGGAGGCATGATGGAAAGTTGTAGGGGGAGAAGATGAAAGGTCTAGTGAGTGATGTGGTGAAGGGAGTGGGGAATCTGGGAGGGGGATATCATGGGTTGGCAGGGTATCAAGCAAGGTAGTCATGAAGGCCTGATATTCAGAAGTAGTGGCTAGGTTAAAGTCAAGGTCTGGGAATGGAGGTGAGGTAGGGATGGCTGGGATGGTGGCTGCGTCAATATGTGGGATATCTGTGGGAATGATAGGGGTGGTTGGTTGAGGTAAGGATTTGGCTGGGGTTGTATGAGAGGTCTTCTTTTTAATGTAGGATATCAGGGGAGGGTTGTCAGGGTTTAGGTCAGATGATGTTGGAGATACTAGGGCAGTATATTGAGGTAAGGTGGGTGAAGGGGGAGTGCTGTCATAGGGTTTAACACTTTCCACCCAGGAACGAATCACAGGGGGAGGTGGAATGGAAAAGAGAGATAAGAGAGGGAAAGGGAGAGATGGAATAGGCAAAGAAACTGATGGAAGGGCAAGTGTGGTGGATGGAGGTATTACTGCAGAAGCAGAGGTGACAGAAGCTTGCACCACCTTCTTTGGAGCAGGGGCTTTAGCCTTCTTTTTGGGGGTAGGGGTGGCCTTTGCCACAGCAGTTCCCTCTCCTTGCTCAGAAACAACCTGAGCTTCAGCCTTCTTCTTCTTCTTCTGGGGATCCATCAGACTCCTGCTGATCCCCCATTGCCTTTTGGCAAAAGTGGTGGGAGTGAGGTCAGCAGATAACTCCCCCATTGGAATCTTGTACCCACCCCTCAGAAGTAATTTGGTGATGAGTCTTTCATAGGGGAGAGTGTGGATCTTCTTTTGCAGCCCGAGCTTCACCATCATATCCTTCATGGCTTCAAAAGTCAACCATGTAGCATTAAATCTATGGCCCAGAGAGAAGGAATAGAGAGCATCAGCATTTGGTGTCCTCCTCTCTTGCTGATGGCCAGAGCAATAAATATTCTTCCTCAACACTTGATCAATGAACAACAATTTAGGTTCCAAATCTCTTCTTCTGATGGAGTCCCCTGTGGCCTTCAAACCTTTGGTAAGGGCCTGTGCAATGGTGTCAATGGGGGCACTCACAAGGGAACCATAACCACAGTTGGGATAAAAAATGGCAGGGATCGCCATGACTTCAAAGAATCAACTCAAAATTGTCAACTAACACAAGGAGGCCTGGCTGCCCATGTGTGTCTGGTCTGACCCTAAGGTGCTGGTAAAAGAGTTGCACTAACCTAGGGTAGGCTAGTGCAGGAATCATTTTCATCAAGGGGATCAAACCAGCCTTGCACAAGAACTCAATGGCGGTCGACAACTCAGTTTCAAAGAAAGATATATCAAAAATGGCTTCAGGCTCTAAGGGAATGGAAATGAGGAGCTCAGAGGGTGTAGAGTAATCAGGTGTTTATTCAGCCACCTCAGGAACCACCTCCTTCCCTTTTTGTTGTGCCGTAGAGGACTTGGCTTTCTTAGGGGCAGGCTCCACGGTGGCCTGGTCCCTGGCTCTCTTCACAGGTGCACTTTTAGGAGCCATTAAGATTCTCCTTGGTGAGTGTGCAGTTAAAATTTTGAAAGAAAAAATTAAGAGTTGAGTCTTACCCTAAAAGTTAGGGTTCTGTTCAATTTGATGCACGGTAGACCGAGGAGCTCCTAGCAGGGGGCAACTGTTGATGGAAGCTTTAAGAACAAAAATCTAGAATTTCAAAGTGAGCGATGAACTGTAGATAGGATGCTGGAGGAGAGAGATTGAGAGGAGTGGGAGCTAGGGTTTCGCTGGTAGGAGAGGAAAGAGAAAGTAGTAAAGAAAAGTAGTGCGGGGTGGGATTTTAAATATCGCGAGGCTTGGCGTGCTTTAAAAATATCCGCTCGTTGGATAGGCATGAATGGGTCGCGAGATTGGATGTTCATTTAAACTGCGCGACGAAGCCCACACAACTATATCTGAAACTCGCGACAGCAAAGCAAAGTAATTCTTTATGAACTGCGCGAGAGGAACCCAAACCAAATTTTCAGAACCTCGCGATGGCTTAATAGAGTCAGAATTCACACACCCACTAGTCAGCCTTTTGACCTTTGTTTTGTGGGTGGATTCTCTCACAGGCTCTCTTCCAGGGACACCCATAAACATTATAAAACATTCAAAAATTCCCATACTCTCAAAGCATTAAATTCACACATCATGAAAAACATTCCAACAATACCATCATCATTCAATCACTTGAAATTATCAAACAAAGGGAACAGGAATAAAAGTATGCTTAAAGCACAAACTCAGACTCCAACAAGATCACTAAAAATTCCTATAAACAGTAAAGTACATAACATACAAAGTGCACAGTTCTTATCATCAATTCAATGAAAGATCCCCTTCAGGGTTTGAGGATCCTTCACCAATCAAAAATTGGCCCTTGGGATTAACCACTGGTTGACTAGGCAACCTTCCCTCTTCTCTTTTGGCTAAGGTATTCGCTAGTTGGCCAATCTGTTCTTCCATCTTCTTGATGCTCTGACCATGAGAATTCACAGTCTGAGCCAAGGAACCTAGGTTTTGTAGTGAGGTCAAGACCTGGTCCTCGAAAGAAGTATTTCTGGGTTGAGATGGGGGTAAGACCAATTGATTTTGTTGTTGATGGTGCTGGAAGTTAGACCTAGGGGCATTCCCTTGATTGAACTGCTGCTATGGCCTTTGAGGTACAACCAACATCTGCTGGGGCTGCATATAATTGTCTTGCCTCCACCTCAGATTTGGGTGGTCTCTCCATTGGTAACCAGCATTTTGGTGCTGGTATCCATGTAGCCCCCAGATTGTTGCTGGCCATAAGATTGAGCAGCAGCAGCATGTTCTAAAACCAATTCAGGATATTGCCCTGCAGATGGACATTCCTCCACTGTGTGCTGTGGGGACTGGAATATCAGACATGCCTCTGCCACATGAGCAGCCCTTCTGGGTTGCATCACAGTCAGTAATTTGTCAAACTTCATAGAGAGGTTTGCCATCTGCAGCTGCAGGTCATTGTTCCCAGACACCTCACAAACTTTTCCTCTTGTCAATGAAGCAGACCCCACTATTGACTCAGACTCCTGACTAGTTCTTTCCAAGGATAGCATTTGAAAAGCATTTTCACTAATCACCTCAAACAATTCCCATGCCTCATCAGTAGTTTTGTGCATGTAAGTGCCACCACAAGAGGCATCAACCATATCTCTACTTTTTTCATCAATCCCATTATAGAAGCTTTGAACAAGCTACCAGTCTGGGATCTTGTGGTGGGGGCATTTTTCAAGCATTTCCTTAAACCTATCCCAGGCTTGATTAAAATCCTCAGTTGGGGCTTGGACAAAAGCAAGAATTGCCTTCCTCAACTAGCTAGTTTTGGTCTCAGGGAAGAACTTGGTCTGCAGGTCTTTCTATGAAGCAATGTTATTTTTGGGAAGAATGGTCAACCAGGTACTGGCCCTATCCTTCAGAGAGAAGGGAAAGAGTTTGAGCCTAATAGCCTCAGGTCCCAAACCAGTGATATTAAAAGTGGTGCACAAGGCCAAGAACTGGTCAATATGCTTGTACGGGTCCTCCTTGCTAAGCCCATGGAAAAAGGGCAGCATCTGGATGATTGAAGTTTTTATTTCATAATTCCCCTGAACATCAGGGAATTGAATGCTAAAAGGGGAGTTATAGTCATCCGAAGCATTCAACTCCTTGAGAGTTCTGGGTTGTTCTTCACCCATATTTGTTGTCACAGATTCACTTGGGGGCTCTCCTGTGGTGTGCCTGTCTCCTCTAAGTCTCCTTCCCTTTTCTAACTCAGGGTTAAGAGGCTTTAAAGTAGGGCTGAGAGATCTCCTCCCTAGCATACAAGCACACCAACAACAAGGAGAGCTTCTTGCAGGCACATTGCAAATGAATAACTTTACAATTAATAAATTTTATCTAACTAATTTACAGCTATTCAAAGAATACATTTACAACTATCCTAGATACTGCTAGAGAATTTTCAAGAAAGATAGACAGAGTTTTAAAAGCTAGAGAGTTTGCAAACAGAGGTAGCTAAGCTCCAATTGTAGTCCAACTGTCCTTCACTGCTGCTGTCTAGATCTGCAAAATAAATTCATAAATACATCAGCAGTATCAATTATTCTTCACTACCAAAGAATAATAAAACTACAAAAACTTAGGGTCTATTAATAGATCAACTCTCCCCGGCAATGGCATCTAAAACTTGTTGCTACCCAGCTGTGCTTTGTTTATTTATTTGTGGTAAAAGAAATCAAAATAAAACAGGGGATGAAATCAACACAACTGGGGAGTCCTAGACCTGCAAGATACAGGGTCCATTGTGGCAAGTTTTGATAAGTAAGAGTTTGTCCCACAGGGAAAGATAATCTACAGCTCCAAGGGAGCCATCTCTAGTAGTCCCTCCAGATCTGACTACATATCTAGCAGTCCTTAAGGGAAGGGAGTTTAAGGTCACTTAGTTTACAGATCCTAAGGTAGCCTAATGTCTAAACTACAGAAAGGGTTGAGAGGATAGATGGAGTGTGGAAAATAAATATAAAAGGGTGAGAAGTATGTTATTGAGCCTAGATCAAAGGAGTTTTATAACTCAGATTCAGATTTGATGTTATAGATATCCTGTCCAATGGCTACGTTATCACCACTGAGGAGAAGGGATCCAACCCATCTCTCTGCCATGATTCAATCCCTTAAGGTTATAACCTGTCCACTCAAATGGTCACAGACTATCCCATAGGGCAACCGCAATCTAGGGATGGGTCAAAACAAGTTAATCATTGTAGGTACTATTTCATCTAGGCTACCAGCTCAAGAATCCATAGGGAACCTCAACCTCAAAAGCTCTATGTGTGGGCCTAAGGTTGTAGAGGACCATGATAGCCTAGACACATAGAACCAGCAAGAGATTGAGTACAACCTTCGATCTAGCTGTCGATTCCTAGAGTGAGGCTACAATGGTCCAGTCACAAGCCTACAATCTCTATAACTAGATCAGATCTAACATCTGATAGAGGATCTATACAAATATAGGGGAGTCTGCCCCTGTACAATCTCCCACCAGGCTAATACAAGCTCAGGTGCAGAGAAGAAGGATCCATCTTGGATCGGTGGATTAGAATCATCCTAAGGCTATAACCTGTCCACTTGAATGGACACAGACTATCCCAGAGGCTATCCTCCTCACGGAGCCTAAGACAAAATAAGAATATCGCTGCCACCACCATGGTCACAAGGCTACCAGCTCAAGCTCCCATGGGGATTTCAGATCTAGTGGGTCCTGTGGTGGGGCTAAGGCTGTATATGACCATGATAGCCCAGACACACAGGTCACTTGGATCTGAGTGGCCCTTAGAATCAGTCCTCCATTACTTTGAATCACAGCCAAAGCAATGGCGGATCACAAGGCAGCAGCCTTGCATAGAGCAGATCACATTCAAACACAAATCCCATAAAGTACAAATCCTATTACAAAACTTCCATTAAACTAGTTCAAAATGCATACAAAGACGTAGCCAACAAGTGCTAGACGATGGAGAGAAGGAAAAAGAAAAAGAAAACTACTTATAGCTACAAAAGAAAAGAAAAACGATCTCAGATCAAATCTCCAAGAGATGAGACGTGTTCCCAGATTTGTTCCAAGATTTCTAAGATTTTCCAGGATGTCTAAACCTAAGTTAAGTATGGGTTTATATAGCAGTGGTGTGGTGGCGCATTAGGGTTAGGAAACCCTAATTTTAACAATGCCACGTGGCCTAATAGTGATCCTTGGATGCCTCAGGGCACGTGCACAGAGATTTAAGCATGGGAGTGCGTGCCCTAGTCACTGGAAATTCTCAGAAGGTCTTCTGTTGAAGAGATGGAAGTTGAAGTTCAGAGCTGCGCTAGGTAGCTATTATTTCTCAGACTTGTCATGTGGTAGCTCTTGCTCTTCGCGAGGATGGTTTGACATTGAAGCTTCAACCGTCGCGAGATTGCCTTGGTTTTCTCTTCAGGCAGTCGCTCGGTAGAGAATTGTGCTCTCGCTGGATTGGGCTTCGCGAGGTTGAGTAGACATCAAATCCTCAGATGTTGCGGGGTTGGTGTTCACACAGTCGCGAGGTAGCTGCGTATTCGCTGGGTTGACCTTCATGAGGATGGATTTGAATAGCGCGAGAACTTCGCGAGCACTTCTCTTCAATGGACTTCGCGAGTTTCCTCGCGAGGCTCTAATGAGTTCTGAACTGCGCGAGGTTCCATGTCTTAATTGATCTTTGCAAGGATGGCTCTGTCTTCGCGAGGATGCTTTCTTCTTGAATAGCGCAAGAACTGTGTGAGGAGTTCTCTTTTGATATTTGCATCCCGTGGCTACTACGCGAGAGCTGCGCGAAGCGTCTTCTGAAGCTCTCTCTCCTCAGCAGTTCTGAGTGAACTGCCCGAGGATGAGAGAGGACTGCTTTGAACTGCGTGAGACTATGGGATGTGTTCTACTCTTGAGCTTTGCGAGAGCTGTGTGAGTTTGTGCTTCTGAAGCTCTTCAGTCACTCAACTGCGTGAGAAGTTGTTTGTAAAGTATTGGGAAGCTCAATTGCACCGCGCGAGGCATATTTCTCCTCAATCCTCTAAAGCTTGAGTCAGTTGCGCAAGGCTCATTTCAAGTCTGGATTCAGAGTTCATCCTTCTGAGGGACTTCTAGTGCCAAAACAGGCTCCTTAGCAGGATTCCTGACCTTATTTCACTGCTGATTATTACCTACATAAAACACTTAATAAGAACTTATAAGATGGCTAAGGGTCTAATCAAAGGTTAAGTTAAGGGGTGAAAAGTGGTACTTTTCAGGTCTTAACACTTACTAAAGATCTCTCGATCATAAATTATACCAATAAAGGGTTATCTTTCACAAAATTGAATCCCCAGTGTAATAATTTTGTAGTGTATGAGCTTATCGAGGATGAAAAAGGAACACCAATCACCGAAGAGGCATCAGACTTGTAACATGTTATCAAGCATTTCGACGAGCAAACTCAAGCTACCGTGGAACCCGCGGAAGAAATTAACTTTGGCACTAAAGAGAAACCCAAGAAACTACTAATTAGCATAATGCTTATTTCTAAGAAACGTCAAAAAATTGCACAAGCCCTGTAAGAACACCTCGACTCCTTCGCATGGTCCTATAAGGGCATGCCTGGTTTATACCCAAGTTTAGTAGAGCATCACCTTGTCTTAGAACCTGATGCAAATCTTGTTTAGCAGAAATTCTGTAGGATGCACCCACAAATAGCCCTTCAAATTAAAGAGGAAGTTGACAAATTACACGAGGCCAAATTCATCCAAGTCGTCCTCTACCCGAAGTGGGTCGCCAACATAGTGCCTGTCGCCAAGAAAGACGACAGAGTACGGGTTTGCATGGCTTTCTGAAACCTCAACCAGGCATGCCTAAAAGATGACTTCCCACTTTCGCACATTGACACTCTAGTCGATAACACCGCTGGACATGAGATGTTATCCTTTATGGACGATTTCTTTGGGTATAATCAAATTAAATTAGCAGAGTCTGACCAAGAGAATTTTTTTTTCACCACACCATGGGGAACTTACTGTTATGTCGTCATACCTTTTGGGCTAAAGAATGTATGAGCCACGTATCAACGCGCCATGATGGCTATTTTTTATGACATGATGCATAAATGTGTAAAAGTTTACGTTGATGACATATTAGTGAAGTTCCAAACGCGAGTAGGACATGTTGAAGCACTCCTACTGGTGTTACAAAGAGCTAAGAACTATCAGCTAAAGATGAACCTAAAGAAGTGTGTCTTCGGAGTCACCTTCGAAAAATTACTCGATTTCATAGTCAGTAAGCGAGGGATCAAAGTCGACCCTGAAAAAGTCAGAGCCATCCTTTAGATGTCACCTCCCAGTAATATCAAAGAGTTACGAGGCCTGATAGGAAGATTGTAATTCATCAGGAGATTTATCTCCCAACATTCAAACAAGTGTGACCCTTTTTACAGACTACTTAAAGGAGGAACTGAGGCAAATGGGATGACCAGTGCCAGCATGCCTTCGATAATATTAACAAGTACCTCCTTAACTCGTCGATATTATCACCACCAGTTCTCGGAAGACCCCTAATCCTATACCTCTCAGAGAGTAATAAAGCAATGGGAGTGATTCTAAGGCAATATGAAGAAGACGACAAGAGAGAGAGGGCTATCTAATACCTTAGTAGGACGATGGTCGAGTATGAACGAAAATATACTCCCATGGAGAAGAGTTGCCTCACATTGGTATGGGCCTCAACCAAATTATGGCACTACTTCGAAGCACATAGGATACTAGTATTAGCTCGAATGAATCCTCTGAAGTACATATTCGAAAAGCCCATAACATCAGAAAAGATCGCTCGCTGGCATATACTCTTACAAGAATTCGATATCACTTATGTCACGCAGAAGTTGATCAAAGGACAAGTAATTGTGGATTACCTCCCAAATCTCCCACTGCCGAGTGATGAGCCCATACACACAAATTTCCCCGATGAAGACCTACTTACGATTCATAACGAAGAGCCCGATAAGACCTCATGGACCCTTTATTTTGATAGTGCTCTAAATCACAAAGGAAAAGGCATCAGGATAGTCCTCCTAAGCCCGAAAGGAGTTGTCATACCGAAGGCTTTTCAATTGGATTTTCTTATCACTAATAATTTTGCTGAATATGAAGCTTTCATAGCTGGACTATGAGAAACATTACAATTAGGCGTTAAACAGTTAAAAACCATCGGCAACTCTAAGCTGGTAATCTCGCAAGTTATAGGAGAATTGAAAACTAAGGAAAGGAGACTTATGGCATACCTAGAAATTGCTCAATATTTAGTAAAGAAATTTGAAAGAATCTCTTTCATGCACATCCCTAGATTAGAAAATGAGCTCGCAGACTCCCTTGCTACATTAGCCTCAGTCATCCAGATACCTATTGGACAAAGTACCAAGACTTCTTCATCGAAAAATTAACAGTACCCACCCACGAGGTAGCATGGACCGTCAAAAGTGAATTACCAATCCTCCCCACGAGTACGGGACAAAAAGAAGCAATCACTCCGAAAAATCACGTCAAGTCAGAACTTCCTGAAGCATCAACACGTCCCCCCATACACTACAAAAATTAAACGAAAGACTATAAGGAATCGATGCACCCGATTCTATATACTCGATGAAACATTATAAAAAGAAGCCTTCACCAAAGGAAAATTGCTACAATGTGTCATAACCGCCAAAGGACAATACATCATCCGAGAAGCACACGCTAGTGCCTGCGGCGCCCACACCGATAGACAGAGACTCGCCAATCAAATTGTATGACAAGGCTACTTCTAGTCGACAATGATCATAGATTGTCACCTCTACATCCAATTCTATAAGCAATGCCAAGAACATGCCACGCTTAACAAAGCTCCATCAGTTGCATTGAACACTATGACCTCGCCTTGGCCATTTTCGATGTCATCAGACCCTTCAGAGATACAGTTGGGAATACTCACAAGCACGCACTCATACTTATAACAATCGAATACTACACCAAATGGGCAGAAGCTGAATCCTATGTCAAAATCACCGCTTCGACACTCATAAGGTTTATCATTTGAAATATCATCACTAAGATTGGAGTACCTAGAATGTTTATTATCGACAATGGTTCACAGTTCATCACAGAGAAGACAAAGAAGTTATGCAAGAAGTTCAGCAACGATCTATGCCACTCATCACCGTTCTATCCCCAAGGCAATGGACAAGCAGAAGCTATAAATAAAACACTGATTTAAATTTTGAAACACACAGTAGAAATGAGCAATGGAGCTGATTGGCCTGAATGATAACTAGAAGAACTTTGGGCCTTCCTATTTGTACGACCACTGGCCAAACTCCCTACCTCCTTACCTACAGGATGGAGGCAGTCTTACCATATGGGATACAAGTACTATCCTTATGAATTCAACTTAATAATGAGCTATCCTTATATGAGAGGAGAATCGCCCTACTCATGTATCTAGAGCAGGTTGATGAAACACGTCTAAGGGCAGTTGATCACGCTCAGGTATATCAGAGGAGAGTGGCCAAGGCTTACGATAAGAAAGTTCTGGAACAAACCTTTAATATTGGAGAATTTGTCTTGAAAAAAATCATGCCTTCTAAACACGCCCATACAAAAGGAAAATTGAGATCAAACTGGGAAGGCCCTTATATTATAAGAGCCGCATACCCTAGAAATGCATACAAACTGGCGAACCAAGACGAGGAAGAACTCCCTAGCCCTTGGAACGCTATGTACCTTAGAAAATACTATCCTTAACCTTGTGATCGTCACATCCCGTGGTTAAATACTTATACATATCACCCCTGTAGTCATCACGACCCATTCATTGGTCGTACGTCGTCAATTGTTAGAATATCCTTAAGACTTTTAGTTTATTGCCCACTTTCTCACTCGAGCAATCTGATTGAAGGACTAGTGACCTAGCTAACCTCTTTCAAAAGCATAAGTAATACCCGATTCTCATTTTCCCTTCTCCCACCATTGGAGGAGACGTTAGAGCAAAAAAAATGGAGATGCTAGGATCAATCAAAACACATTATTCTTGCACTAGCAGGATTCTTTCAAAAATGCATATATAAAAAAAATCGAGTGAGAGCATTACGACGAATGAACAAGTCAACGAGCTCAGGGAAGCATAAGCAGGCCGTGAGGACATCTCTGGTACTTTACTAGAAGTGTATAAGTAAGATATGAGGGCATTCCTGATGTCCCTATGTAGACACCCAAATTCGGCCCAAGGCCAGATCAGTTTGTACTCCGAGAGAGATGTACCCATGTGCTTCTGATGGCTCCCCTGAACCCATATGAATCACCCTGAACCCTTAGGAACCTACCCAGACCTTTAGGAATCACCCTAAATCCTTTAGAAGCATTCTCCCAACCCTTAGAGATCACCCCTAAACCCTAGGATCCCTTCCCAGACCCAACTTGAACCCGTCTGAGCAATTGATGGGAGGAGAGCTACAAAATTTTACACAGATCACTACCGAGGATGAGCCACATACCATTGGAAGGAGGACTTCTCCAGCTTTCCATCAAGCCAAAGATCACCCAATTTGGAGTTATGGTTCAAACGTTATGACCGATTGAAGTTTTACATAAAATCATGACTTTTGCTCAGGTGTATGTACTACATACGCCTAGAAAATTTTAGTTTGGTCAGGCACATATATTATATACGCCTAACATTTTTGGGCAAAATTTGGCCGGGTGTACATAATACATACGCCCAGCATAGGTAGGGCCCACCACGGGCACCCACCTTCTCAGATCTCTTCTGGTTTTCATGAAAATCACTATACATAAATTGGGCGTATGTAATATATACGCCCAGCTTAGCTACAGTAACTGTCATCAGATGCTCGAAATTCCTTCATTGGGTTTGACCTTTTGACCATCCCCTTGGTTGAGGTGGGTGTCTTAAGGTTGGCTGCACCCCCTTTGAGCTTATATGCAACCCTTAAGTCACCTATGGCCTCACCCCATCATCTACCATTGAAACTGGTTCCCCAAACCCCTAGGACTCTAAAAACATAGAAAACCTTAGATGGGGGATTACCTAATTGCTAAACCAATTAGCTCTTAAGTAACCCTCTAACCCACCCTTTCTCTATAAATAGAGAGGCACCCCCTCTTCCCAAAGGGTTGAAAAAAATTAGGGTTGAAAGTTTTTTAGCTTAAGAGAGAGAGCCCTAGTGAGAGAAAGTTCCCTTTTATTTTTCATTCTTCAACCAAAATTCTAGCATGCGTAGTTCACCCCTTTCAATCCATTTCAACCACTAGATCACTCTTTTTTAGTCAAGCTTAGTCTCTAGCTTCACCCTATACTTCCCATCTACCGAATCCTAGCATTAGAATCCATTCCCCTACCGTTTAAGCCATTTAAAGCCATTGGAAGTACACCGAAGTGAAGGTCTTCCATGGAGCAACAAGGGCCCGTGAGCTCCGGCTCACCCCTCTCTTCCTCTACCTTCTTAGTGTTTCCTCCGTCCAAGGATTCAAGTCGTTACGCCGCTGAAATTTTGGTTTGGCCCAAAGCTTGATAGGACCATATTGCTTTCGGGCAAGCAGAAGCTCCGCCCATTTATTTTTCATTTTGGCCATAGATAGAGACCGCTACATGAGAGTTGATCGGGTGCCTAAACCCTTCCCGATCAATAACCGAAGCCTAGCCCTAGAGTCTTTGGCAAAAATCGGTAAATCAGAGTCATATTTAGCACCTCGGTGCTCAAAATATTGATTTAAAGATTTCCCGAGTCACCAAAAGCTCAAGGTGGCGACTCTACATTTATTCCATCGAGAGCGCATCGTTGCGACGGGTGCGAGAGAATTCATGGTAGCACAGATGGCGACTCTGCTGGGGATATCACCCTAGCGCTTCCCCTCTTGTTGGCCTTTTTTAAAATCTTTACTAATTATTACTTTTTTTTCCTTCATTTTTGTTGTTTTTACTAACATACTCACCCCTACGATTCTGTCCTTTAAGTGCCCTAGCCGATTGGCGGGCCTACTTGCGCCTTTAAATTTCAGTTTTTACGGTTTTGTCATTTAACCCGCCTTAGCCATTTAGCGGGTCTGCTCGCATCTACTTTCCATGTCATTTAAATTTAAGTCATTTACGAGCCTTAGACTTTTGGCGGGCCTACGTGCGCTCTTTATTTCAATCATCAGATCTCACCGTTGAACGCCGGCTCGTTGAGGCGGCACGGGCTTGTCATCCCCGACCCGAACTTGGACTTAAATTCACTCCCCTTTAAAAATTTGCAATTAAAAGTGAACCAACAGTGTGGGGATATAATCAAATTTATTTTTGCGTGTTTTGGGTAGTTTTCAGGGGGTTTAGGCACAGATATAACTTACCTGGCTCCCAGTAAGGCGGCAGCCCTAGTGGTGATGATCCTGACAAGAACCACCCCTTCCAGTACATGAGAAGGCGCTTGCACCGGACGTATATCGGTTGGGTTTCCAATTCCGATCAAGCTATAAAACCCGCAATGGTGAGAGCATAGACATCTCGAATTCAGCCGTATATCCCTAGGAAGCGAAAAGGAGTGACCCGATAACATACATAACAGTCCCCGGGAGCATCCCTCCCAGGAAACCAGTTCAAAAAGACTCATTTTGGGCTTGCTGTTCACTGTCAAACCAAGCTAAAAGAACAGTTTTTGCCAGGTGTATATATTAAATACATCCAGCCAAAAATCCCCAGAAATACTCAAAGCGATATAATATATCGCCCAAAAAATCTCAGATTTAAGCGGTAGATAATATATCGCCCGACTAAATCTCTGCTTATTGGTCAAAATACATACGCCTAGTATAAACTGGGTTCAAGCAGCCCGATCTGAGGCTCAATCCACCACCCAAGTTCCCCGATTAGCGGTATTAGTGCCCGCAGTAGCCTCTTGCATTCTATAACACCCAATATGCCCCCGCCCAGTCAAAAGAAGGCGACTTCTTACTAATTTGCTCCGGGGGATCGGGTCGTTTGCGTGGATTCCCTCACCTTTAATAGAACGAAAGGGTTCCCTTTCGCTTCTTCCGAAGTGTGTCGGATCCCGCCGTGGGACCTACTAAAGGTGCATATATCACCCGAGACGAGAATTTTCCTAGGGCACCAGATCATCATTCATTTAAATAGGGGAGTTAATTTCCATTTGAAAAATCCAAAAAAAAATAAATATATATATATATATATATAAAGAAAAATAAAAAACCCAAAAAAAAATATATACTTTGGGTGTGACCGTCACTACGGCGACCTCGAACCCAACCTGCAGAAAGAGAACTAGGAAGGTATTCGGTCCTTACCCAAGACATCGATACAACACTCGTCAACAGATCATGTCGAGAGCCAATACATCCCCACCATCATCCCCATCCCATTCCCATGTAGGAGAAGACCCGATCTCCGACGCCTTCACCCAAACCTGATTCAATGTCATGGGTCCATTTGGGGCGCCCGTGTTCGCATCCACCCCATCCCCCTCCCTTACATTCTCCCAACAGAACCCCATCTCATCCCCTACTGAAACCCCTCATTTCCCAACCGACCCATACATCCCCATCTCCCATCCATACACCCTTACCGCACCCCCTACTCCCAAAGACCGCATCGGGAGCCCCATCCCCCGCCTACCTCCCACGTCCCATCCACCTCATCATCCATGCCCCCTGCATCCTATATCCCATCCACCTCATCTCACATGCCATCCACATCACATGGCCCATCCACATCCCAACATACCCCCCCATTTACCCATGTCATGCCCAACTTTTCCAAGGGTATGACCAGTAACCCACCATCTTCCATAGCCATACATCCATACCCTCCAAGCATAATCATCCATACCCACCATACTCGGGTCATGCCTAATTTCACCCGACCCCCTCCATCCTTGAGTGGGCCATCACCCTCCAATCTCACACCTGAATCCATGCCCTCAATGGAGGACATGAGAATGATGTATGCCCTGTGGGTTGCCTCTCGGAGCCCTACAACCCAAACCCCACATCCAGGTCTCCAAAACCTCCATAACCCATTCCCTCATGACCATGCCCAACCACCCATCATTCATACAATCCAAAATCCCCCACGTCAATCCCAGGCCCAGGCCCAATCCTAATAGGCCCAAGCCCACTCATCTTAGGCCCAAACCCACACAAATCCATGGGCTAAAGCCCAAATATCTTTAGAACCATGAGCCTAGGCCCACTCCCAAACCCAAGCTCAGGCCCAGGCCCAAGCCCATCAGACCCAAGACCACTCCTCCCAGGCCCAAACCTATCAGACCCAAACCTAGACCCAAAACCCTCAAGGCCCATGGGCCCAATCCCAAACCCACCAGACTCAGGCCCAGGCCCAAGACCATCAGACCCAGGCCCAGTTCCAAGCCCCCAGGGCCCTTGGACCCAAACCTATCAAACCCAAGCCCAAGGTCCATCACCCCACACCCAATACCCGCACGGTCCATTAGCCCAAACCCAACAGCGCCCATTGGCCCAAAATCATACCAACCCCAACACCCAGGCCTAAGGCCCATCAACCCAAGCCTTCCAAAACCATCAAGCCAAAATCCATCAAATCCCAGGCCCATCCACCCACACTCATCAAGGCCCATTCACGAACCCTTTACCCCTCCACCAGTACCCTTCATTCACCTATACCCCTTACGCCCCCATCCCGCCTCCAACGAAAAATCCGATCCACTCCATTCCTCAAACCCACGCCTACAGCATCCCGCCACATCAACCACACCCCCATCACCCCCAGAATGTACACCCAACTCAACACATCATTCATCCACAATCCACTCATCCATTCATTTCTTCTCTTCCCCTACAAACCTTGTGGCCCCACCAGGTCATCCTACCCATCACCCCCCAAGTCCAAATAGCAGACCTCGCCCCTCACCAGTACAATGACCAACAATATGAGGAAGATGAGATCCGTAACAGTGGAGGAGTTGCCAGCTTCGACCCTCCTAGGCCCACCATCGTCACACCCAGGGCCGAACAAAATCAGGGGGAGGCAGTCCCCGCTACAGCCTCAAAAGAATCAGAGCAGCTGAAAGAACAGATAGACAAAATACAAAAGCAGCTAATGAAGATGAGAGGAGTAGAACTGCATTCGACAGACTTTTTAGACTTATGTCTGTTCTCGGATGTCCCCCTGCCACATAAATTTAAGATGCCATCATTTGATAAATATAATGGCACTAGCAACCCCATCGCCCACTTAAAATCTTACTATGGGGATATGTGCCAATACGATAGAGATGAGCGACTCCTCATCAAAGTGTTCTAAAAGAGTCTAACGGGCCTAGCACTGAGATGGTTCACATCCCTAGAACCATCCATGATAAAAACTTGGAAAGATCTGACACACTTATTCCAAGAACAATATGTCTATAGCATGGACATAGAGCCAAGGAAGTCGGATCTGGCTAGTTTGAAGCAAAGACATGAAGAAACTTTCAGTACCTACTTAAGAAGGTGGAGGGCATTGGCCGCCCAAGTGACCCATCAAATTCCTGATGATGAGTAGATTGAATTGATAACCAAGGGAGCTCTCCCAATCATCCCAGATTTTTTGGTGTATCAACAACAGTCCAGTTTTGCTGATTTGGTCTGAAATGCCAACCGTTGTGAAGATGCCGTTAGAGAGGGCAGGTTGGAAAAGAGCGTGGCTAGCGGGGCCACTGGGGTTCAAAAAGCTATCAAACCAAGGATTGAAAGAAGACCAGGGACAGAGGTACAGAACATCATTTACCCGCAGTCCAATACCGATGCCCCTCGATATAGCTCCAAGCCGCACAACCACCCCCAGCCCATTTCGAGCAAACGCCAAGGCCAAACAACGGACTGAGAGCCCCATTTACCCAGGAACAGATGAGAACATGATTCAAACGGGTGTTCACATCGCTGGGGTAATCTTTAAGTATCTTATTGCCAGCGTTGCTATAAAAGGGTCTGGTCAATTTACTCCAGCCTCGCCCACCTCCCAATCCAATCCTAAGAAACTATGACCCGAACCTGCATTGTAACTTCCACCAGGATCCGGGTCACCCTACGGACCGGTGCTTTCCACTAAAACACGCGGTCCAAGATTTAATAGAGGCAGGAAAAATTGTTCCCCCACCGCTTCCTCAAGAGCAGAACCAGAACATCCATCAAGCCCCTCTACCACTGCACCTAGGAGGCCCTAGGCCTAACATCCATTGGGTAGAAGAGGAAGAAGAACAGTTTGACCCCTCGGATTACATCAGTAATCAAGAGGAGTTTTCATTTCCCAAGTTGAATAAGGACGAACAATTTATGGGGGTGGTCGAGCCGTTGTATTTAGCCGATTACTTCCCCACCCCGGCATACCAAGAGGAGCCTTTAGATTTAGGGCAGTATTTTTTCACTCCCTCTCTCGCCTATCAAATCCAAATGGGTGCAGCCCCGCCGCAATCATACACATATCCTCCCCACTCCCAATTTATCCCACAGTACACACCACCTCCCAATCACCCCATCCCATACACTATCCCACCATCAGCCACCCCATATACCTCTCTGTCACACCCAAATCACCCCACGCCATAAATGACTCCACCATCCCCATACTATCCTACCCCATACACACCCCCAAATCTCTCCACCCAATACACCACTCCGCCATCCCCAAATTATCCCATCCCGTACACACCCCTAAATCCCACCACCCAGTATACCACCCCGCCATCCCCAAATCATCTTGCCCAATATACAACTCCACCATCCCCAAATCACCCTACTCCATGCACAACTTCAACATCCCCAATTTACCCCGTTTCATCCACGAACCCATCATCGCCCCACCATGCCACCCCATATACAAGCCCTTCATATCCCTACCCCTGCTCCATCCACTACCCCGTCATATCCTTATCACCCTGCTCCACCCGCACCTCCGACATTTCTCAGTCACTCCATCCCATGCAACATACCACTCATCCCCAGTTACCCCGTCTCACACCCCATCCCGCCAGCTCTTAATCACACCCCCCAACATCTGATCCCATCGCCCTCTGACCCCTCCATCCCAGTCACACTCCCACCATCCATTTGCTATTTTGCCCCCAATCCAACTCCACCCCCACCCAAACAAACAACCCCTCACCCACTCCCCTTATCACCAGTTCCCAATCACCGCTGGTCTTACCATGCCGAGGTAATGCTTATAGAAGCCCCCTCTGCACCCACAAATTTAACCTCGCCAATTCCCACCACTACCATTCTGCCCCCTATTGGAGTCAACCTGGTTGGACCCGAGAATCCGACGTATCTAGCCCAATCCTCCCCAGAATCACCATGCACTCCCTTCCTCATCTCGAAACCTGCCTATGACCCGCATCAAGTGCCATTACGTTATGAATAGATGAACATGAATGTTGGTTGCAACCGAGAGGAGATTGTTGAATTTATTACCCGGTCAGGTAGGATTTCTACATAGCCAGAAGGATCGGGGGCCGTCAAAAGAGAAGAGAAGAAGAAAGAGCAGGCCGCAGGGAACCCCTTTGAGAAAATGGCCAGAGAGCACGTGTTGGAGACATAGCTCAAGAGAACACCCACACATATTACTGTGTGGGATTTGTTAATCACGTCCCTGCTCCACTTTTAAGCCTTAATGAGAGCACTCAAATACGCACATGTTTCCCCCCATGTAACCCCAAATGAAGTGGGAAAAATAATCGGGCAAGTATTGGCCCAAAATGCCATCTCATTCATTGATGCGGATCTGCCGCTCGAGGGGAATAACCACTCTAAGCCCCTGAATATAACAGTGGAAATAGGGAACCTGGTGGTGCAGTTGGTCTTAATAGACAACGGGTCAACACTGAACATATGCCCTCTAAGGACGGCAATCAAAATTGGTGCGAATCCCAATACCTTTCGACCATCCATAACAAGCGCTAGGGGATTTGACAACACCAGGAGAGAAATCATAGGAGAAGTAGACCTCGACCTGATCATTGGGCTGAAAACCTTCACCATCCCCTTTTAGGTGATGGACATCAAGTCTACATTTAATCTACTATTGGGCCGACCGTGGCTACATGCGACCGGGGCAATACCATCAACTCTACACCAAAAACTTTGATTCATCTCAGAGGGAAGAATCGTCACCATCTTAGGTGAAAGCAGAAAAGACAGGGAGAGGAGCGCTCTTCATATTGAGAATCCGAAAGTGCTTAACATGCCGCACACAGTAGATGACACCGATCTCCATCGATTTGAGTATTACTTCTCAACCATTACCCTCGGGTCGACTGAAAAAACCCCTGCCAAAATAGGAGGAGGAATGGATGTAGTTGTGTTCATGCTCCACAAATGGGGCCACCAAAAAGGGAAAGGGTTGGGCCCGCGCCTTCATGGAAGAAGAGACACTGTCAGGGCTAAGGGGCAGCAAACCAAATTCGGCCTGGGCTACAGGCCCATTGAAGAAGAAGTCAGAGAGGCCAAGGAAAAGATAAGAGCTACGGCAGTCGCCAGGGCCAGAGGGACCAATCGGGAAGAAGAACCTCACGCTTGACCCCACATCCGTCAAACCTTTGTGAGCGTCGGGGTGGTAAAGATTGAACTGAATGGGGAGATGAGGGTAACCCCACACAAGCCTGCTTTCTCCCACCCCACCAACCCTTACAACATCCCCCCATACCTCGAGGTCGACTTAGCCGCCCTCTCCTTATTTGAGGAGGAAGTCCCCCGATCCACCCATCACTCTAGCACCAGCCACTTTGGGCCCATCCTAACCATGGAGGATAGGGTCCCAGAGGATCCCTCCATAAACATACTGAGGGAGGAACTGCAAGAGCCTACCGATGCTGCTTCTAACCAAAGAGGTAAAGGCCAGGCCTCGTAGGTAAGTAACTGGGCATCTTTGCCCCAACTCCTGGGAGCTGCCAAAGGCTGTGAATACGGCATCGACTCTCTAAAAAATAATAACCTGTAAAAAGTGAGGTTAGCCTCTGGGACACTCTACCCTGTATATATAGAGATCCATCTTGCTAGGGGCTGACTTTCGAAAAAATGCAAAAAACCATAAAAGTAGAAAAAATACAAATTCCAAAAATATTGTCTTTTAAAATTCCCAATAAAATTAAAAATGATGTCATGATACCCGTCCCGCGTGAAGCCGACCCCTTTCCTGTAGAAATACAAGAAGAGGTAGGAGTCACGAGTCTAGACGAGGAATGCCAAATCGATGAGCTCCCCAATGAGCTCCTCAAATAATTTACCGATTTTGAGCATGGCCCTACCTCGATCGTCAAAGAGACGGAGGACGTCAATTTGGGCACCAAAGAGGCCCCTAGAATCACCAAAATTGGAACATCGTTGTCCCCTGTGGAGAGAAAAGGTATGATAGACTTCCTTCGATCATACCAAGACGTCTTCGCATGGTCGTATGAAGACATGCCTAGTTTGGATACCGATCTGGTTGAGCATGAGTTGCCACTCTACCTTGATATTAAGCCGGTTAAACAGAAGCTGAGACACCTCCAACCTGAATGGATGTTGAAGGTGAAGGACAAGGTCATTATGCAGCATGATGCGGGTTTCCTCTTGGTATTCAAGTACCCGCAATGGCTGGCCAATATCGTCCCCGTGTTGTTGTTCTGAGTGTGCATGATTTATTTGTGTTTTGAAAACAGATTTGCAAATGCTAAGTTATATTGAATCTGGAAAATTAAAAAGAATAAAGAAATATCAGCACAGAGAGAAGTGAATTAGCCTGCAAGATCAGGGCCAATTTTAGCAAGTTTTAAATGTAAGTGAGTAAAAGATCGTCCACAGAGAATTTGTTTAAAATGTAAGATAGACCTCCAGATTTGAGCTACCAGATCTGGCCTCTTATCCTATCTACAAAGCACATAAGATGGGAGGTTGAATTTGTCACGTTAACTAAATGATAAAAGTAAAAGTTAAACTAAATGATCCAGATCTGAGTTGGGGGGGGATTTTAATGTAAACTTATAAAAATGGAGAAATAATATCTAACTTTGATTTGGTCCTTGAAACACACTGAGAATGACTGCAGATCAAATGAGAGATGATCCAATCTTCATCTGGCTACAAGCACAGATGCAAGAGAAATAAATCTAACTCAAGGATCAAATTTAGGCTTATGGCTATGGTCTGTCCACTTCAATGGCCACAGATCATCCAATAGTCTTTAATCTAAACCCTTAATTCAGAATAAGAAATATCACTACAAATGCTGTGAGAGATTAGGTTACAAACACTAATTCCCACAGGGTTAATGAATCAAGGGAAGTTGCATGAAAAACAGTAAATCTAAAGGAGTCTAGTGCAATAAGGAGATCAGAGGGAACCCTTAACACGAATCCAATTGAGAACGTACGGTTTACAGCAACCTTTTCAAATTCACATTTACAATTACAGAGCACAGCTTAAATAGCTCTCAGATTTGTAGTCTTGAATACAATCCTCTTTTGAATTACAGAGGTATCTCACAGCTCTCAATTGCAAGTAAAAGTTAGGCTATTACAAGGGTTTCAGCCAGGCTAGATGATCTAGAAATGGGGGAATAGAAATGAAACCCAAAATCTGGATGCCCAAATTGGGCAAATGGTTCATCTATTTATAGTTTTCCCCAGGTCTAGCTTAGATGTGTATCGACCAATTAGAAGTGCTCAGATCTGTATCAACCAATGGTAGTCGAGCACAAGGATCCAGATCTGTTCTGGCCAATCAGAATTGCTCGATCTGGTTTAGCCAATCAGGCAACATAAGCATCAATTCTGTTATGCAATTTGAAAATCTGTTAGAGCTTCTAGAAGTTCCCGCCAAGTGATTTCATCTTCGGGTGCTCACATGGGGTGGAATATGCCTTCGCTTCGTACTTAGAATCTTCTGAAATGTCCCTAGGTTTTTAAATGCATTGGGACGCATGCAAAAGATTATTGAATTACCCTTGCAGAAGCTAGGAATCTCTAGAATACCATTTCGCATAGTTTAGGGAACTTTTCGCAAGGTACTGTGACTCCTGAAGCTCTTTTCAAAAAGTTTAGGTTCTGTTCGCAAGGAGTTCTCTTCTTTTCGAATAGGTCGATCATCCTTTCGAAGAGTTCAGGTGCTCTTCGAAAACTAAGCCTGGAGCTTTTAGTTATTTTCACAGAGTTCAGGTTCTTTTCGAAATGTTCAGATTCTTTTCGAAAAGCACTCTGTAGTGCATTTTTCTGTTCAAATTGCTCCACATTTCTTTTCTGGGTTGAGACCAGGTCTTTGCCTCTTCAGTTCAGGCATTTTGACAGCTTGTGAGGTTGTCCCTTCTCTTTCTTCCTTTGTATCGACATGGATTATCATCTTTTTGGCACTTTTAGGTTGCTTTCATAGTTAAGCCTATCTTTATTGTTAGCTGTAACACAAGAACTTAAAATACTTATTTAGTTCTCTCAAGGGTCTATCAAGGCCCAGGTTAAAGGGTGGAAAATGGTATTTTCTAGTTCTCAACACCCCGTACCAAAGAAGGATGGGAAGGTTCAAATGTGTATTGATTTTCAAAATCTCAACGAGGTAAGCCCTAAGGATGACTTTCTGTTACCACACATCGATATCTTGGTCGATAACACTGCTAAGCACGGAATGCTCTCATTCATGGATGGATTCTTGGGCTACAATCAGATTAAGATGGCAGAGGTTGACTGAGAAAAGAATGCATTCATCACTCCCTGGGGTACCTTCTGTTACAAGGTGATGCCATTCAGGCTCAAGAATGCTGGGGCAACCTACCAGAGAGCAATGACGGTCTTGTTCCACGACATGATGCATCGAGAGATCGAAGTGTATGTCGACTACATGATTGCCAAATCCCCAAAAAGGGATGACCACCTGGTAAACCTTCAGATGCTGTCGAGAGGTTGAGAAAGTATAGGCTACGGTTGAATCCCCAAAAGTGCACGTTCGACGCTATGTCAGGAAAACTGTTAGGCTTTATTATCAATAGGAGAGGGATTGAGGTCGATCCGACCAAGATCAAGGTCATCACTGAAATGCCACCACCTTCTATAGAGAAGGAGGTCAGAGGCTTTTTAGGCAGAATCCAGTACATCAGCCAGTTCATTGCATAGTTAACTCCGATATGCGCACCGATCTTCAAGCTACTAAGAAAGGATTCACCAGTTGAGTGGAATGATGATTGCCAAGTTGCATTTGACAAGATCAAGGGTTAACTCCTAAATCCTCCAGTATTGGTACCACCTGTACCTGATAGACCCCTGATAATATACCTGTCCATGAGAGAGTTTTCCATGGGCTTTGTGTTAAGGCAGCATGATGAGACAGGAAGAAGGGAGCAAGCCATCTACTACCTGAGCAAGAAGTTCACTCCTCGCCACCATGGACGGAGACCACTTTGATAAGTCCATCAATGCTGGATACCTCCAGAGGTTCTACTCATAGGTCTTGCGACAAGGTAAGTGTTGATAAAGGTAGATGCGTGATCGCTTAAGGACCCCATAGAAGAGGCCATCGTTTCAAAGACAAGTAGCCAAAAATATATATATATATATATATTCCCTGAATACCTTTACCCTTTTGCTACACACGTCGGGCCAATAACCATTTCTTTCATATGCTCCTCCTAAAAACATCAAAAAAAAGAAGAGGAGAAGAGAAATATGTGTTAATACCAACAAAAAAGGAGAAAAGAGAGGAAAAATCCCAAAAAAAAAGAGAGGAAAAATCCAAACCAAAAAAAATAAATATATATATATATAGAAAAGCAAAACCCCAAAAGGGAAGATCAAGAATGAAAAAGAAATGACTGGGGAACATACAGTAAAAAGCCCCTGGAAAGGAAGAGGAATCACTGAATCTGGAATTCACTCAAAACTTAAATCCAAAATCTCAAAAAAACATAGCCTGTTTAAGCCCCGACCACATTACAACCCAGAAGAAAGCCCTCTTTAAGGTCCACAAGCAGTCATAGCATCTGTTGCATCAGCACAAGATGAGTTATCAGACCACACAGAACTTCATCCAGCCGGCTATGATGGAATCGATGTCCATGTCATTGCTTTCTGGTTCTTGAAGAAAGTAAGAAAAAAAAGGAAGGAAAGAAGAAAAAATTAATTTGAGTTCAAAGAAAGATGGGCGTGATGAAAACCCGCAAGGGCACCATGGGTAAAAACAGCGAACTCATGCGGACTAGGTGAAAACCTGAAAAGGCACGTGGGGTAAGAGAGCAAACCCATGGACATAGTTAAAACCCGAAAGGGCGCTATGGGTAAAAACAGGGATGACAGGCATAGCGAAAACCCATCTTGGGCGATGTGAGCAAAAATGTCAAGAAAAGAGAAATTAGGAGAGAATCTGTTCTTGTCCGCCTATTTTAGCCCCTTGAGCCTCCTCCCCTTTGTTGGGCCGCTCATATAAAAAATTTGATCGGATACCGATCAAGTATGTCGTCTCTACCGCGTCGTCTGACACATGACCAAAGATAAAGGCAGAAGACTAATCAATCTCGGGGAAGCTGACCTTTCCATGTTTAAAATAAAAACCTGAGCCTCATGAATAGGGTTCGACCATGCTCAAAAAAGGACCCACCAGTTGGCCTCGTAAATACCGACCTCACAAAAAGGAGAAAAGGAGATAATTTAAAAAAAGATAATAGATTTTCTTTTTCCATAAAGAGCCTCACACAGTGTAGGAGAAAATTTTAAAAAAGATAATAGATTTTCCTTTTTCATAAAGAGCCTCACACTGTGTAGGAGAAAATTTCAAAAAAGATAATAGATTTTCCTTTTCCATAAAGTGCCTCACACGGTGTAGGAGAAAACTTCAAAAAAGATAATAGATTTTCCTTTTTCATAAAAGGCCTCACACTGTGTAGAAATTTTTTTTATTTTTTTATTTTTTTTAAGATTTCCCTTTTCCATAAAAGGCCTTACGT
Organism: Chloranthus sessilifolius; assembly: GCA_021018995.1. NCBI lineage: Eukaryota > Viridiplantae > Streptophyta > Magnoliopsida > Chloranthales > Chloranthaceae > Chloranthus > Chloranthus sessilifolius. The sequence goes on along the minus strand of CM037593.1, from coordinate 53,445,096 downwards.
TGCGAGACGTATGAAAGAAAATTCGAACACCAAAAAAAATGAAAATAAATATATATATATATATATATATATATAATAAATTTCATTTCTTTTCTTACAGCGTTATGTGTGAAGTGTCACGTCCCAAAAAGATAATAACATGACACACTTTCTATTTTCTGCCTTCTCTACAAGTAAAAAAAAAAAAAAAGACAAAAACAAGAAGAAGAAACAACCCAAAAATAAAAGATCTTTGTTAAGGGGCATCAGCCCCCCCTCTATGTATATGATCTATGGTATGTGCAGGAACAGGTCAGGGGCAGGGACCACGCTTCAAAGCACTGATCTCTGCAAGGAGAGAGTCCTCACGGGCATTCCGATCAAACAACCACCTATCATGAAGACTCTTCTGCCACCTCCGCAAAGCGTCAGCTACACTGCGAGACTCACTCAAAAGCCCAGTCAATCGAAGAACCTCACTCTCGGCCGTAGCAGCTCTCACCTCCACAATCTCAGCTCTGGCCCTTTCCTTCTCCAAAGCCTCAGTCAAAGACAGCCTCTCTGCAGAAAGAGACTGAATCCTAGTCCAGAGTATCGTTTCCTTGTATGGCCAGGGCCCCGTCTTTATCACATCTATCGAAACCAGGCTAGGGGCAGGTAAGTCCTCGGATGCCAGCCAAACCTTGTAATCAGAAGAGAGAATGCCCCCTTGAACTAAGCTGCACATGTGCGCCGATTGGCAGGTCCCCCAGAGGGCTGCTATGTGGTCTAGGCCACTGAGAGAACCCTGAGAGAATATCAGAGAGCACAAGGGTGGCCTCACAGTGCATGACACGTGTTGGGTATATCCGAATTGACGGAGCACCCGAGATGGGAAATAGTAGGTACTACCAGTCAACCCCAAAAGTGTGATACCCTCACAATCCCGAGAGTGGACAATCGGAAAGGTGTCGTCCATCTAGGGAAGTTGCCAGATCAACTCCGCATCAAATAGCCACAGGCTCAGTTCCTCGATACTCCCATGGGGCAGTCTCGAGCACCGGGTAAGAAAGCCTCGAGCCACATTCCCTCTTACCAAACAAAATCTTCGCACAGGCCCCATGATAGCCAAATGCTCTCCTAGCCAAATTTGAATGAGTAGTGGACTCCCGCTAAGAATCCTGACCTGGCCCGAGGCCGAGGCATCCAGGCCCCGATACATCTCAGCTAGGACCAGGTGTACCAGTGAACGACCTCCCTCCAATTAGGTCAAGACATCGCATAACCCGAGGGAAAATGTCTCGCCCCCAGTAAAGAAGAGAACTTCCGATAGCAAATAAAGGGCACAGGCCTTTACTTTGAAAGGATCTCGAATAGGCAACTTTCGGAGACTCCATTCACCGAAAAGTTCTCTCAGGAATTTCACCGAGCACCTGGTGGGCCCCCCGATGAAGCCCTTCTCATTCACACCCTTTTTCAAACCGAGAACCGCATGGACTTCCTTTGCATACCCCGGTTTGGGCACCACTTTGGCAAGTCCCCGATGCATCCTCAAGCCAGTAATAGAGGCTAGTTCTTCCAATGTTGGGGTGAGCTCCTTGGACCCAAATCTGAAGACATGAGCCCTATGGTCCCACGACGCCAAAGCCACCTGTAGGAGGTTGGGCAACAGAGGTATAGCAAGGAAAGAGGAAAGGTGGGATAACCCGAGGCGATCCAGAACAGCGAGCTCGCCGTCGGCCAAGCTATCGCACCATTTTTGCAAAAAACTGGGCCCCGGGTCCAAACAAGGAAGTATACTAGCCCCAGCCCCCATATGAGAATTTGGGCAAAGAAGCGGGTCCATTGACGTAAAAAGATGTTCTTTATAAAAATCAGTCAATGTAGGACGATGGATTCGCTTGTAGGGAGAGCAAAAGAAAAGAAAAAGAAAAAAAAGGGGCAAAAAGGCCAAGTCTGGATGAAAAGAGAGGCAAAGAGAGCCAGGTTCGGGTTATGAAGAACCTCGTTGAGCCCAGTTATATGAGGCGCATATATTATATACGCCAAGGAAAAATTTAGAATAGTTTCCTAGGCCTATATAATATATACGCCCAGCTAAAATTGCAGGGAAGTGTGGCTCCCCTCACATTGGTCCACTTTTTACTTCCCCCAGGAGGGACGGGTTTAGCTTGGCCTACTTTTTTATCCTGGGGCAGCCCACAGTCAGGCATGCTCACACACCCATGGGAAATCCTCGGATGACGTGGTATCCGTGGGTCATATACAGAGGATCATATGCGGGCTCAATCTCATCATTGGAGGGGCTCTGGCCCGCTTCGTGCCAAAAAAAAGGAAACCATAAAAGCGGAGAGATAACCAAACAGAGCGTTCATATAAACCATAAAAATCATAAAACCATTCAAAAAAAAAATTGTTATTTAAAAGATTACATATTCCCCAATAAACAAAAGTCTAAACTGTTTCAATGTTTCAAATTTTCAGAAAATAAACTAGTCTTGGGCAGCCCCCTTCGACTTCTTCCGGTGTCGGGTCGCGCTTTGAAAAGTACGAGTCTCTCCCACCCGAGTCCACGCCTGAGAGATGCGACCGAGCAAAGAGCGCAACTCTTTTTCACTAGCACGCTGCAGGAGCACACCAGAGGCCATCAGGTAGGGAAACAAGCAGAAGGTAAATAAGAAAATGATTAGGTTTGGTAAGTATTCACTCACCACCCCAGCCTCTCTAAGCCCGACGATGTTGCGGTAATATTCGGCTTTGTTCACGGCCGACTCATAATTCTGCACAGCAAGAAAAAGAGGTGTCAGTCACACAGGTCATCAGCATAGTTCAAGAAAAAAAGAGAGCAAAGCAACAAGGGAGAGATTTCCTTGGGCATCAGCTCAGGAGGTGTGATCCGAATAGCTTCAGCGGATATGCTTGCCTTCTCAGCCACATCGGCACACATACGCGATAGGAAAGCATCATCCAAGAGCCTAAAGGTCCCCTGGACCTCGGCTGGCGAACTGCCAGAAGCACCAGCACCGAAAGGGTCAGAAGGTCCAGCAACTATGGCCTCATCAGGAGCAACTGCCTCATCCTCCTCATCTGAGTCGCTACCCTGCCCAAGCTATAGAGAGAAACAGTTTTTATTCAAATAGCAGGGCAATCAAGGCAATCACAGGAAGGCTGCTGAATAAAAAGAGGAAAGAACATTACCTGAGACTGCGGACCGCCAAAAGCCAAAAAGTTGGCACTAGGCACGAAGTGGGGCAGCAGAGAACGATAGGGCAGAGACTCATACCACATCTGATATCCCCCCGAAAAAAGAAGGTCATCAATGGGGACCCCATGATGGAGAAAGCGAGCAGTAAGCACGTCGGTGGAACCTTCAAGAGCCAACACATCGATTTCAGAAGGGAGATCTGACGTAGGGGTCAAGGATGACCTGCTTAGAAACAAAAAAAAAAGAGGAGGGATATATACATGTGGTCAAAACCCACACACGAAAGAACTATCAAATTTTTAAAGAGAGAAATTGTTATACCTGCTCAGGGATCAACAAATCAAACTGGGAGTGTAGCCCTAACTCTAGGTGCTTCATTCCTACGCCCCGATGGCGGTTCGCATGCCAATTGCTCATAAGGGGGAACGTAGGAACTTCAGAGAGAAGCAGAGGGCGACCAGGATGGAAATGCAGATACCCCCAAACCTGAGAAGGCAAGCAGATAAAAATAGATATGCCATAAAAGGGAAAAGTTTGACAAACTGAAACCAGAGGATAAAATACCTCAAGTACGGGCCAAAAGCTCACAACGGAGTTGGACTCCCCAAGTACGGCTCGCACCAGGCTAGACATGAGCACCACATAGCCAGCACCGCCCCAATCAAACCGATGCACGTTGTCCCAGTTCACCATAAAATTAAGAAGGGACAATGAGACCCACCCTCCGCTAGTATTTGAAAGAAGAGTCTTACCCAAAAGGAATAACAGAGAAATATGGGCCAGCATCAGTGCACGCTCTGGCTCGAGATGAATGGCCGCATCAAGCTAGCCCAGATCCATTACCTCATGAGGCTCAAATAGACTAACCAGCCAGGATAACTTGACTTCAGATCCGTAAACATTCCCTGAGGTTGGGTAGGCCCCTATCAGTCGAGTCACCTCCTCCCTATTAGGTGTGCGGTTAGGTGTCACTGGCACCCCTCCAATGTGAACCCCAGTGATCATGGACCAGTCCACAGGTGTAAGGGTCATCTCAGCCATGGCCATATGAAACGTCATGGTCTCAGGGCAAAAGTGCTCTATCAAGGTGTTCACATAGGCCTTGTCGGCCCTCACAGCGGGGCACGAAATAAAATCCCCAAAATCGGCTTGAGCAAGCAGGTCCTTCACCACTGGGGGAAGATAAAGCACGAGGCGCTGGAGATCGAACCAGCCACCCCGAAACATGATATGAAGTAAAGGCTGTAAACAAAAGGAATCTATCAAATAGGAGCGAAGTGGTATAGCAAAAGCATCAAAGGAAAAGAAAAGGGCTCATTTGTTTACCTGGCCAGCAATCTTGAAATTGGAGATATGGGTGTGCTGACAATAGAGGAGGCTGGTACGGGTGGCTTCACCTTGCATTTCATACCAGGGTTGAGAGGAGCGTTGAGAAACGATAAACTGCTCCCCATGAGGAATCACATATGCTTGAAAGAAAATCAAAAGCATTAATCTTTCATCACAAAGAGGATGAGCATCAAGCATTTCAAACAAAAATCATTATCAAAATCGAAAGGAAAGGTGAAAGAAGGGTGGTGATTACCTTCAATAGGAGAGGAAATAGATCTAAAGATCGACAAAGAGTGACTGCTCTTGATCGGCACGAGCGACTCCTGGTGATAGAACTCAAGCAAAAACCCTAGGAGGCTATCCTGAACTTGGGAAGGAAGGAGGGAGGAAAATAGAATTTGAAAGGAGGGCCCCTTTTGTGCTCGGGCTCGAGCAGTTTTTAAACTACCATATTTTGGTCAGGCGTATATAATATATATGCTCGGCTATTTTCGCTGCAGATTTGACAGGCATATATATTATATGCCCAGCCAATTTTTCGCTTTGGTGACCTGACAGGCCCTTTGTATGCCCCAGATCAAGGCTTGGTCCCTCTTAGAAGCCCATGTATCACCGAGCGATGGTGCATGCATCCCCAAATGGCTCTTCGAGCTCCCTTCGATTGGCCCAAAGGGGCCGTGCTACAATAAACAGATCTAGATCTGTAAGCGCCTGCCGAGTACTCCCATAAAATCATAAAATCAAAATTTTTTTTTTGCATAAAACCATGAAAAAAAGAGATTCACATGAATTAACAACCAAAAAAAAAAGTAGAAAGAAAAAGGAAAAATGCCAAAACACGACACTAGTTCTCAAAAGAGCGTCGCAACGCCTATTTGCCCCACTCCGAGAGCCGTGTTAAATCAATTCGGAATGATCGGGTTCACCCGAAAATTCTAAAACCCTGCTTTACACAGGGACACCTCATGTCTGATCCGGCAAGCAAAATATTGGTCATGTTTATCCCCGGTCATTAGGAACCCGCTTCCGAACCCACTTTCTTAAACAAGATAGTTGGGTCTAATTTGTTTAAAGACCAAGACCACGCATCCCCAGGAGTCAAGACCTAATCTGGCAGGCAGATAATTTTACCCATCCCCGGTCACTATTCCCTAAACATTCCCCAGGAGTCAGGGCCTGATCCGACAGGCAAATAAACTCATCCATCACCAGTCGCTCCTGGGAAAATACACCTAGCCAAAAATCTTCTCCAATAGGAGGCGAGACTTGATCCGGTAGGAAAACCAAGGACCTATCATCGGAATGCGCACGTCCTTAAGGTGTATCAACATTGCAAGTTGATCTGCCTAAGGATACATGCAAAAAAAAAAGAGAACAAGAAAAAAAAGAAAGAAGAAGAAAAAAAGAGAAAAAAAGAGGAAGAAAAAATAAGAAAAAAGAAGAAGAAGAAAAAAAAAAGAAGAGAAAAGAAAAAAGAGAAGAAAAAAAAAGAAAAAAAAAAAGAAGGAGAAGGTTCGGGATAACAACCTTTTGTTATGTAGTTCAAATCCTGTGTAGGTTGACCCCACCTTCCAAGCATTGGCTCTGATCATCCACCTTCAGATCTATGTTGACCAAGAGTGCACCCGACTTCAGACCATTCGAAAAGTTTATTGTCAGTTGAAACTGACCCGTCAAAAATGAAATTACAACCAACCAAACTATGTGCAAACATACATACCGAAGGGCTCATTCCCTTTTATTTCCTTTTACACAGGCTTAAAACCTGTATAGGCACAGTGTCCCTGTTGAATGTACACATTTGCGTCTGGCTATCTGTAGGATGGTCGTTTGTCCTCGTAAATTGTACCTTAGGGTCGAGGCTTCCATTCGCGCCTATTTGCTGCTTATCGCCCCTGATGGGTGTCTGTCTGTGCATAGTTAGTAAGATGTGATTTCATTGGGGATGGAGGCTAGAATTGGCCATCTCTTTCGATGGATGTTTGGTCCTAGCCTGATTTTTTTAGCTTTGTCTCAAGTTAAGGAACTCCGAATTGAGTGAATTAGGAGCACCTCACCACCGGAACGTGCACATCCCCAAGGTGTACCTATCCCTGGCAAAGCGCATGCACTCTTAAAGCGTATCAACTGGCATTTGATCCACTTAAAGAGTTGTGCAAGAATAAAATTTCCAGAGGTCCTTGAGCTTTGCTTAGAGGCCTCGAAACAAAAGAAAATTCAAAAAAAAAAAAAACACAAAAATTCATCTGAAAATGGGCATGCATTCCCAAGAAGTGTTGCGACATCAATATTCACTTCACTCGGGTAAATCATGCTAAAGCAACCTCGAGGTTGATGGGTTCACCCAAAGACTCTGAGCCTTACCTAGGTAAGGGCACCCGTGGCCAATCCAATGGAGCTGTCGATACCCCATAGGATTGGACACAATTTGTAGGCCTTTGCTTTGTGTACTTCGCATTGATTCCGAAGCATAGATCGATCACCCCGTTTCATGGAGCTGTCTGGTTCAGATTAATACTCAATATCACAAATCTATAATTTCCCTCAGGAAGTGGATGATATCTCTGCTAGCAGGCTTACACTTTTTGTGATCATCGCAGTTATGCCCAGTAATGTCGCAATGTGCTTGGGGACTGTTAGCATTGAGGTACAGACGATATCCCGAAATGAGAGGGCTTACGTACACTCACCATCACCATGGATGTTTGAGAATTGAGTTGAACCAGGCGGACCCATCAAACGTGCCTTGGACCTCTTCGGATGTCTCTTATCTTTGGCATATGATCATTAGTGATCAAATACCAAAGAGGGGCATCTATAGACACCCAAATTCGGCCCAAGGCCCGATCAGTCTGTACTCTGAGAGAGATGTACCCCTGTGCTTCCGATGGCACCCCTGAACCCTTAGGAATCATCCTAAACCCTTAGGAACCTACCCAAACCATTAGGAATCACCCTGAACCCTTTATAACCATTTCCCCAACCCTTAGAGATCACCCCTAAACCCTAGGATCCCTTCCCAGACCCAACTTGAACCCTTCTAAGCAATTGATGGGAGGAGAGCTACAAAATTTTACATAGATAACTTCCAAGGATGAACCATATTCCATTTGAAGGAGGACTTCTCCAGCTTTCCAGGAAGCCAAAGATTACCCAATTTGGAGTTATGGTTCAAAAGTTATGGCCGATTGAAGTTTTACATAAAATCATCACTTTTGCTCAGGCGTATGTATTACATACGCCCAACAAATTTGGCCCCAGTTTGGTCAGGCACATATATTATATACGCCTAACATTTTTGGGCCAAATTTGGTTGGGCGTATATAATACATACGCCCAGCATAGGTAGGGCCCACCACGGGCACCCTCCTTTTCAGATCTCCTCTGGTTTTCATGAAAATCACTGTACATAAACTAGGCATATATAATATATACGCCCAGCTTAGCTATAGTAACTGTCATCAGATGCTCAAAATTTCTTCATCGGGTTTAACCTTTTGACCGTCCCCTTGGTTGAGGTGGGTGTCTTAAGATTGGTTGCACCCCCTTTGAGCTTATATGAAACCCTTAAGTCACCTGTGGTCTCACCCCATCATCTGCCATTGAAACCGGTTCCCCAAACCCCTAGGACTCTAAAAACCTAGAAAACCTTAGATTTGGGATTACCTAATTGCTAAACCAATTAGCTCTTAATATAACCCACCTTTTCTCTATAAATAGAGAGGCACCTCCTCTTCCCAAAGGGTTGAAAAAAATTAGGGTTGAAAGTTTTTAAGCTTAAGATTGAGAGCCCTAGTGAGAGAAAGTTTCCTTTTATTTTTCATTCTTCAACCAGAATTCCAGCATGCTTAGTTCACCCCTTTCAATCCATTTCAACTATTAGATCACTCCTTTTTAGTCAAGCTTAGTCTCTAGCTTCACCCTACACTTCCCATCTACCGAATCCTAGCATTAGAATCCATTCCCCTACCGTTTAAGCCATTTAAAGCCATTGGAAGTACACCGAAGCGAAGGTCTTCCATGGTGCAATAAGGGCTTGTGAGCTCCGGCTCATCCCTCTCTTCCTCTACCTTCTTGGTGTTTCCTCCGTCCAAGGATTCAAGCCATTACGCCGTCGAAATTTTGGTTTGGCTCAAAGCTTGATAGGACCATATTGCCTTCGGGCAAGCGGAAGCTCCACGCATTTATTTTTCATTTTGTCCATAGATAGAAACCGCTACGTGTAGGTTGATCGGGTGCCTAAACCCTTCCTGATCGATAACCGAAGCCCCTACCCTAGAGTCTTTGGCAAAAACCGGTAAATCAGAGTCATATTTAGCACTTCGATGCTCAAAATATTGATTTAAAGGTTTCCCGGGTCACCAAAAGCTCCGAGTGGAGACTCTACATTTATTCCATCGAGACTGCATCGTCGCGACGTGTGCGAGAGAATTCATGGTCGCACACCCTATATGTTGGCGATATTTTAGGTGCTGATTTATTATGTGGTGAAATTAAAAATCAAAGTAAAACAAAGAATGGATTCAGCATAACTAAAATAATCCTAGACCTACAAGATACAAGGTCCATTTGTAGTAAATTTTAATAAGTAAGAGTTTGTCCCACAGGGAGTAGTGATCTAAACCTAGGAAGTGTATAGTAGACCTCTAGATCTAGCTACAGATCTGGTAATTCTAAGAAGAAAGAGAGCTTTTCGGGTGTCACTAGATCTAATTAATCTACAAAACAGAAATTTAAAACTAAGTCTAAAAGATGGAGGAAGATGGATGGTAGAATAAAGATCAAATGGTGAGAAATAGGTAGCCAGGACCTAGTTCTTATTGTAAATCAGACCAAGATATGTGAATTTGCAGCTATCCTTCACTTGGCTACAAGCTCAAGTGCAAGGTAGAAGAATCCAATCTAGACTAAAGGTTTGAATTGATCTTAAGGCTATGATATGTCCACTTGAATGGTCACAGATCATTCTAGGGATTTCCTCCAAATCAAAGGTTTCAATTAGAATATTAAAATTACTACAGATGTTGTGGATGCAAGGCCATAGGCACAAGCAACCACAGGTCTATCAGATCTAGGAAGATCAAATGGTATTCAAGAGATCTACCAGTTAAGTGGGTGGGCTTGTCCCATCTACACAAATCCGATCGAGAATCAAGTGAAAATAGATGATCTATAGATCTAATTAAGTAATAAATTCAATAATTCATTGAATCAAAATTACTTACAATGACATTGTTCTCAGATCTATAGTCTGTGCATCAATCCACAAGACCTTCATGCCAAATTACAATTGAAAACAAGATCTGAACTACTACTTAGATTTAATCCAACAGGCTAGATTAGGGAGAGAAGGGGGAAGAGAAAAAAGGAAAAATAAAATCGAAAACTAAATGTAAATGAGCTAAGGAGAACTAAAGCTATTCTATGGTTTCCTTGCTGAGAAATTACAGCAGCAAGGAGTTCTATTTATACAAGTGTAGTGATCTGTGTGCTTTGGGTTGCAGCCAATCAGAGGAGAGGATTTGATGCTAATCCATATGCTTATCATTCCAACCAATCAGAGAGCAAATATGGATCTGGTTTTGTTCTCAGTTGAAGCTAATTTGCATTCCTGCCACAAATTAGTTTATTCCCATGTGTAGCCTTCCTTGTGTATTGGAGTTCCCAAATCAACCCTTGCCAACCAAGAATGTTTGCTACTGCGTATCCCAAAAATGGTACCCCAAACTGCTGGGAATGCTCCAAATAAAACTCACCATCCTCTTGGCTGCCCCAAAATACCCCTGCCATTCAACAATATTTTACCCAAAATACAACTCCAGCTACAACCTTTATCAAATAAGCCCCCTTTTAATTTCATCGCAGCCTCTCATATAGTCAGCTGCTACAATGCCTCTGTATTTGCAGAACTATGGGCTGATGAGGGTTTAAACCTACAATTTCAGCAATGAGAAGATGAAGTCATAGAGAGGTAGGCTGAGGGTAGGTGTGTGGACTCGAGAGGATGAGCTGTACTTTGGAGAGGTTGCTGAAGCTGGATAAATGTTGACAGGTTTAGAGCCTCAAATAATTGATAGCTTCAAAGATAAGGCTGCTGCTCGGATGGTCAACAAGTTTGGGAGGTTATTGCAATCGAGAGGTTTAAATGCATTTGAGGCTTGCATGTCGATAGGTTGAAGGGCACAAGCAAAGGAGGTGTCGGGAGGATGGACTAGCTGTAGCTAAAGTGCTCGAGAGGATTAAGGGTAGGGCTGCTGCTAGGATTCTCGAGAGGTTTGTGCACTAAGAAGTGGGCAGGTATCCTGGGAGGATGGAAAATGCATTTCGAGAGGTTTGGGCTGCAGCTGGTCATGAGGTTCAAAGGAAGATGGGAGCTGCAGCTTAGATAGTCGACAGGTTCAAGGCTCAAGTGATCGACAGGTTCTAAGGGTCCCTAGTTGAGAGGATTTTACATTTAAATGGGTGACAGGTTTGTTGGGATCTATAGAGGATTGAAGCTGGAGATTGCAATGGTCGAGAGGATTGAGGCTTTAAGTGGTCGACATGTTCAAAATATATTGCATGGGAGGATTGAGAGGCTGCTGGTCCTGAGGTTTGCAGGATGCTAGAGAGGCTGCACTTCGACAGGTTTGAGGGGTTGCATGGGAGGTTCTGCTACTTCATGGCTATACACCTCAACAAGTTCATTCTTCTAATGGTCGATAGGATTGAAATGGGGTCTTCAGCAATTCCCTTGGAGTGCTTCATAGGTTCTGCATGGAGTTCAATCCATTGTATGTTTGATAGGATGCTGGGGAGTTTGGTCAATAGGTTGGTGCACTTGCTACTTGAGAGGTTGTTGGTGCTAAATGAAGGTGCATCTCGACAAGTGCAATGGGAGCTTGACTGAAGTTGGGAGTAGCTTAAATGTAGACAAGATCTGTTGGAGATACACACCATCTCTTCATGAGGTTGGCTTTGCACTACATATAGGTGTCGGCAGGTTCTAGTGCTGCATGCTGAAATCGAGAGAATGGAGCTGTATGTACACATAGCTGTCGACAGGTCTTGTGCCTGCATGCTGAAGAGGATCTGGAGCTTCCACAGCAGATGGTCGACAGATTCAAATGGCAAAGCCATCAAAAGGTTGTTGAAGCTTTGCATGCCGACAGATTTGACTTGAAGGTGCTCTATGCTGCTGTAGTTTAATAACTCGAATTTGCATTATTTGACACCATTTGACAAATTGCCGCTGCATGGATTGCAGCTCGACAGATATGTGTGTGCTCCAATGAAGATGTTGTTCAAGAGGTTGTTGCTGAATGTGTGCAACTTGCATGGCTTGGAGGTTGCAGGGCTTGGAGCTAAGATTGTTTGCATGGGTGCAGCTCGAGAGGTCAGATGGTGCAATGCATAGATTGCTCGATATGTATTCCTCTTCCTGAAATCGACGAGATGAAATGCATTGGAGCTGGACTCTTCTGTTCCAGCATTAATTCGAGAGGTGCAGCTGCTGTATGTGACCCTCAAAACACCTCCAATGTGCCTAGGGCTGAAGCCATCTCGTTCTCAACTGTGGATTGATTCAAAAATTCTCCTTATTGGCACTTTTTACTGGAAAACTGCACTAAGGATGCAATTACCTCCTTGTTGCAAAACAACATCAAAAGCAAGTATTAAATACTCTAAGTCCTATCAAAAGCCAAGTTTAAAGGAGTATAAAATGGTATAAAATAGTGGTCAACACTATAGTACTAGATGTCATCGTAAGGAGGCTGGAGGAGGAAAAAACCTTGCTAGCTAAAGAATATGAGATTTTGATGGTACAGAAACATCTCGAAGAGCTCGATCATGGAACCCCGTATCCCCCTGAGAAAAAAATTGTTACTCACCCCTTTTGGAAAACCTTAGATACAAACTATTCCTCACATTACTAAGCCTTACTTCCTCTTCCATTTTTTATATCGGACGATAAATCAAAGGCCTTGTGTTAAGTGGTGAAAAACACCACTTTGCACCCTTTTAACCTGACCTTTCATGGACTTATGAGCACGCTAATAAGCCTTTGTTGAGTACATTTTGTAGATAGTAGGGAATCCTGGAATAATGTAGCAAACCACTTAAGAATGCCCATAAAGAAGTCATCTCTCAGCACCATGCTGACCCAACAACAGATCAAGGAGAAAGAAGTGAAGATAGGTCCAAAACATACTATCGAGAGGATGTCAGAAGACTTCGATAGGAGCTGAGAAGAAAAAGGAAAGAATTCGTGCAGTTGGAGAAGGGTTTAATAGGATCCGAAGGCAACAAAAGGATGAAGTCACATGGATTGAGGAGTTTGATAGGATTTCAGAACCTATCGAGCAAAGAAAGGAAAGAAGAAATTATCTTGTCGAAAACTTGCATGAAGTGTCAAAGGAACCTATCGAATGGATATGAGAACCTAGCGAAAGGACTATAATGCTCGATTCCAACCTGTCGAAGGCTCCTTGAACCTATCGAAATGAAGATGTTGAAATTGAACCTATTAAAGGATGCTTAAGCCTTTCGATAGGAATGGGAGCCAACCTATCGGGATAACGGCACACAGAGCTGAACCAGTCAAAGAAGACCACTAGACCTATCGAACTACTCAGTCAACCTATCGAATACTCCAGATAGTGGGCTGAGGACCCTGAAGCTTCAAAGAGAGAACTCATCCTATCGGTACCTATCGAAGAGACCAGGGAACCTATCGAAAGGAACTATAAGCTCACTTTGAACCTGTCCAAAGCTTCTCCAACCTATCGAAATCATGTGCTGAACTTCCCTGAAACTATGCCATGCACACGCTGAGACTTGGTGACCTGTTGCACGCAAACTGAGGCACTTTGGCGATCGGCTCGACGTTCTAGAAGATGCCCTAGAAAGCCCTAACTGACCCTTGTGCTTTAGCAGAACTCTAACAAACTCAGACAACCATTTAGAAGGGATTTTTGGTAGAAAAAAAAATAGAGGAGAAAGCTATATATTGAGACCCCCAACTACCATTAGGGAGAATCGAAATTCTGAGCAATTTTCCAGAGATCAGAGCATGCAGTGAGATTCCATTTCCCTCCTTTAGCCCAACTATGGTTGGCTAAATCCCTAGGAGCAGCAAGGAGTGAGTTAGATCTGTAATTGGGTAAGGTTAAGAGTGTTGCTTAATTGCTACACCGACTACAGATCTGAGAGCATTCCATTGTAAGAGTGACCTTGTTTGCAATGTAAATATTTTTTTCAATGTTTTAATTAGATCTAAAGCTCTTTTGATGCCTTTTGGTTCTCGATCGGATTTGTGTAGAGGAGTTGCTTGATCAGCTCACCCACATAATTGGTAGACCTCTTGGATGTCATCTGAATTCCCTGGATCTGATATCCCTGTAATTTCCTGCATCTGTGACCTAGAAATTGCAGCATCTGTAGTGATTTTAATTGTTCTAATTGAGGCTCTAGCTTTGTAGGAGATCTCTAGGATGGTCTGTGACCATTAAAGTGGACAGATCATAACCTTAAGGTGAATCTGAGCTTAGGCCTTAATTGGATTTATCTGCTGCAATCCATGGATTCGATAAAGCCTATAGGATGGTCTGTGACCACTAAAGTGGACAGATCATAGCTTTAAGGCCAGGTGGATCCTATGATTTGAACTGGAATTTATACCCTACAGCTGTGCTTGCGGACAGTGCCTGTGGCCAACTGAGGGACTTGTGTGCTTTTGAACCCTTGTAATATGCTTAGCTCAACCTGATTGCAGTGAAGACAATCTCCAAGTTGTTCTTCTCCATTTTTTATGTTTTTAAACCATTCCATCTGCAAGATCTGAGGCTCCATATTCAATAAAAAACAATCTGCATTTTATTTGTAGTTTAGTTTAAGTGACAACTCATTTCAAAACTCTCCCCTGTCTTTTAACTAAAGTAGAGATAGCTAGGGTGCCAGATCTCTCACAGATCTAGAGATTTATCCTATTTCTAACCAGCCTCCCTGTGGACATTCCCTTACTCACCATTCTTTTAAAGCTTGCTACAAAGGCCCCTATATCTTGCAGGTCTAGGATATCTCAGATGTGCTTAATCCATCTCTGTTTTCTCCTGATTTTCACATCATAATTCAGCACACTAGAAATTCCCCAACAAGTTTTTGGCACCGCTGCCGGGGAGGCAGTTTAGAAATTGATAGATCTAAGTTTTGATCATAGATTTGTAGTTTTTATTTTTACTAACTGCATTTGTGAGTTTTGCTGTTTTTCAGTATTTCTTGTATCCATTTCACCATATCTGAGTACAGAATCAGAAGAGAGCCGTGCTGAAGGCTGCTCTATAGTTTACATCCCTTCTCCCCCATTTATTTTCAGATCTGTTGATTTTTTTTTTTAGATTAGTTAATCAATTCTGTGTTCCTATTTGTTGTGTGAGGATTTACTCTGCATTCAGTTGTGGGTGTTGTATGTTTGGTAGGAGAACTCTTCAACCTGAGATTATTCCACTAATCCAGAGGTTGAAAGACTTCTCAGAACCAGACCAACTACATCCACAGCTGTTAAATTTGAATATGTTGAAATGGGTGAGCAGCAGCAGCCTCGAACTCTCAAGGAATTCAATGCACCAGGGATCTACAATTCCCCCTTCTGCATTCAATTCCCTGCTGCTCAAGGAAACTATGAGATCAAATATTCCATCATTCAAATGTTGCCCTCATTTCATGGCCTAACCAAGGAGGATCCCTCTAAGCATATAGATGAATTCTTAGGACTGTGCACCACCTTTAACATCACAGGTTTGCGGGAGGAGGCCACCAGGATGAGACTCTTTCCTTTTTCATTAAAGGACAGAGCCAGGACTTGGTTATCTCTGCTTCCACCGAACAGTATACAGTTCTGGAGTGATCTCCAATGTCAGTTTTTGGCTAAATTCTTTCCTATGTCAATGACCAGTCAATTGAGGAAGGGTATCATCTCTTTTACCCAAGATCCAACTGAAGACTTTCATCAATCCTGGGAGAGATTTAAAGAACTCCTCAAGAAATGCCCCCACCATCAAATCCCTGAATGGCAATTGGTTCAAAGCTTTTACCAGGGAATTGATTCAAAGTGCAGGGACATGATAGATGCCTCTTGTGGAGGCACTTATCTTCATAAAACTGCTGAGGAGGCATGGGAACTCTTTGACATCATCAGTGAAAACTCTATGCAAAGGGAAACCTTAGCGAGAGATCTAGACCCTTCCAAATTGATGAAAGAGAACACCTCAAGAGGAAAGATATATGAAGTGAGTGTGCCAAGTGAGTTGGAAAGGAAAGTGGACAGCTTAACTCTGAAGTTTGATAGGCTGATGGGAGCAATGCAGTCACCTGTGGCTATTAGAGTGGAGGAGGCATGTGCTATATGCCAGTCCCCTGCTCACCCCCTAGATGAATGCCCATCAGCTGCCCAATTTCCTGATTTCATAACAAAACATGTGGATGCAACTCAAGCCTATGGGCAGCACCCTACTGCTGGGTATCAATGGAGAAACCACCCTAATTTGAGGTAGAGACAAGATGCGGCCCATACCCTACAGAAATGCTCAGCCCTATCGAGAAGGTTATGCCCCAAGACCTCAATATCAGCAAACCATGGCCCAACTTGTAGCTCCTCTTATGCAGCAAGCTGCACAGACTCCAGCTGTGAGAACACCATATTTTGAGGAACAAGTTCTATCTTCATTACAGAACTTGAACACTTTAACCCAAACTATGCACTCTCACAACCAGAGCATCAAAAAGATAGAGGACCAGCTTGGTCAACAGTTTGATGCTCTGACTAGGAGAGAAGGAGGAAGGTTACCTAGCCAACCACAAGATAATCCACGAAGACAGTTTGTAGTGGGCGAAGTTTCCTCCACCTATGAGGAAGCCAAATCTGTGACAACTTTGAGGAGTGGTAGGCTAGTGGACAATCAAGTGGGCTGTGAGCTTGTGAAAAGTTTGAATGAAGAAAATGGAAGGAGTTTTCCAAGAACGCAATAGAGGCCACCAGTGGTGAACCAGCAAGAACAACCTAGTGTCAATAAAGATGATGACATGGATCCTGAAGGAAAAGAAAAAATCAAAAAGAAAGAAGCCCCATTGGCTAAGGCTGTAAGTGAGGAAGCACCGCCACACTTGCCATTTCCCAAGGCATTCCAAGGACCCTCCCCTTTTGACAAAGGGCAGGGCAAAATTGAGGAAATGATGGAAACCTTCAAACAAGTAAAGATCAATCTGCCTTTACTTGATGCCATTAAACAAGTCCCAACCTATAATTCTTAAAAGACCTATGTACCCATAAAAGACAGTCCAGGATACACTTATCCAAGAAAGTCTTTTGAGTAGAAAAAGTCAAGCATGTCTTGTCCATTGCAACTCCCCCCAAACTTCAAGACCCTGGACTCCCCACCATCCCCTGCATCATTGGGGACCATATCATTGACAAAGCTCTTTTAGATCTGGGAGGCAGTGTAAATTTTTTTCCATATTCAGTATATGAGAAGCTGGGTTTAGGCAAATTAAAGCCCACACATGTTGTTATACAGTTGGCCAATAGATCTGAAAGGAAACCTATGAGGATAATCGAGGATGTTTTGGTGGGAGTTAACAAATTCTTTTATCCTGCTGACTTTTTAGTGTTGGATATGGAACCAGGAAGGAATGCAACCTCCATACCTGTGATCCTAGGCAGACCCTTTTTGGCCATAGCTAACGCTTGTATTCAATGCAGGTTTGAAATAATGGAAGTGTCATTTGGAAATATGAGGTCAAGTTTAATGTCTACAACGCAGCCAATCAACCTCATCCTGATGAGGATTGTTTTTCTCTAGACATAATAGATGAGGTTGTGCAAGAAAATGTGAATATGCTATTGCATGGTAAGGAATGGTCTAATGAGATAGCTGAAGTATCGAAGGAACCAGAGGTAGAAATGACTTTTACCCCTGAAACTAAGCATGTGCAACTTGTCTCTTCCAGAGTAAAACCAGCGAAGCTCCATCCATGTAAGCCTGCCTTGTTGCCTCTTCCACCCCCCTCCAAGACACCCCTATTGCCCTCCCTCATCAGTCCCCCAGAGGTGGAGTTAAAGCAACTCCCGTTAGCTTTGAAATATGCCTTTTTAGGAGACAACAACAAATTACCTGTGATAATTTCTTCTTCCCTCACCATTGAGCAGGAAAGAGAACTACTTGTTGTGCTAAAAAGGCATAGGAGAGCAATAGGATGGACCATTGTAGACTTAGGGGGGATTAATCTTGCTGTGTGCATGCATAAGATTCATCTTGAGGAAGGTGCCAAACCTTCTCGAGAGATGCATAGGAAACTAAACCCTCACATGTTGGAAGTTGTGATGAAGGAGGTAGTCAAACTCCTTGATGGTGGCATAATATATCCTATCTCAGATTCCCAATGGGTGGCACCTACCCAGGTAGTGCCCAAGAAATCTGGCATCACAGTTGTTGAAGCTGATTCAGGGGACCTGATCCCAACCAGACAGACCACTGGTTGGAGAGTATGCATCAATTATAGAAATGAAAAAACTACCAAGGACCACTTCCCACTGCCCTTTATAGACCAAATCTTGGACAGGCTGGCAGGTAAGGAATACTATTGTTTTCTTGATGGATATTCAGGGTACAATCAGATCCCTGTCTACGCCCAAGATCAAGAAAAAACCACATTCACTTGCCCATTTGGGACCTTCGCATACAGGAAGATGCCATTTGGGCTGTGTAATGCACCTGCCACTTTCCAAAGATGCATGTATGCCATTTTTTCTGACATGATTGACAAAGTTTTGGAGATCTTCATGGATGATTTCTCCATTTATGGAGATGATTTTGGCTAATGCCAGCACCATCTCAGTTCTATGCTGTAGAGATGTGAGGAGACCAACCTGGTCCTAAGTTGGGAAAAGAGTCATTTTATAGTGACTCAAGGCACTGTCCTTGGATATGTGGTCTCCCACAAGGGAATAGAGGCTGATCAGGCTAAGATTGACTTAATTTCCCATCTGCCCCCTCCCAAAACTGTCAAACAAGTCAGGTCTTTTCTAGGCTATGCTGGGTTCTATAGGCAATTCATTAAGGACTTCAGCAAAATCACCAAACCTCTGTGTCAAGAGGTACCGTTTGAGTTCAATGATGACTGCCTATTGCAATTCCCAGTGTGCTTACTTTATTTGATGGTGGTAAAAACAATTTAAAATCAAAGTAAAACAAGGGATAGAATCAGCACAACTGAGAAATCCTAGACCTGCAAGATACAGGGTCCATTGGTAGCATGTTTTGATAAGTAAGAGTTTGTCCCAGAGGGAAAGGTGATCTATGGCTCCAAGGGAGCCATCTCTAGTAGTCCCTCCAGATCTGGCAGTCCTAAAAGGAAGGGAGTTTAGGGTCACTTATTCTAAATATCCTAAGGTAGCCTAATGAATTAACTACATAAAGGGTTGAGAAGATGGATGGAGTGTGGGAAAATAAATATAAAAGGGTGAGAAGTATGCTATTGGGTCTAGATCAGAGGAGTTTTGTAACTCAGATTCAGATCTGATGTTATAGAAATCCTGTCCAATGGCTACATTATCACCACTGAGGAGAAAGAATCCAGCCCATCTCTGTGCCATGATCCAATCCCTTAAGGCTATAACCTGTCCACTCAAATGGTCACAGACTATCACATAGGGGAACCACAGTCCAGAGATGGGTCAAAATAAGTTAATCATTGAAGGCACTACTTCATCCAGGCTACAAGCTCAAGAATCCATAGGGAACCTCAACCTCTAAAGCTCTATGTGTGGGGCTAGGGCCGTATAGGACCATGTTAGCCCAGACACACAGAACCAGTAAGGGATTGAGTACAACATTCGATCTAGCTGTCCATTGCTTCAGTGGGATTACAATGGTCCAGTCACAAGCCTACAATCTCCATAACCATATCAGATCTAACATCTGATGGCGAGTCTATACAAATATAGGGGAGTCTGCCTCTGTACAATCACCCACAAGGCTACAAGCACATGTGCAGAGAATAAGAATTTATCTTGGATCCTACGGATTGGCTTCACCCTAAGGCTATAACATGTCCACATGAATGGTCATAGACTATCCCAGAGGCTATCCTCCTCATAGAGTCCAAAACAGAACAGTAATGTTGCTGCCACCAACATCGTCACAAGGCTACCAGCTTAGACTCTCATGGGGATTTCAGATCTAGTGGGTCCTGTGGTGGGGCTAAGGTTGTATCGGACCGTGATAGCCAAGACACACAGGTCACTTGGATCTGAATGGATCCTTAGAATCAGTCCTCCATTGCTTTGAATCACAGCCAAAGCAATGGCGGATCACAAGGCAGCAGCCTTGCACAAAGCAACTCTCATTCGCACACATCCCATAAAAGTACATATCCTATTACAAAACATCCACTAAACTAGTTCAAAAAATCATACAAAGGCATAGCCAGCAAGTGTTGGACTATGGAGAGAGAGAAAAAAAAAAAGGAAAACTACTTACAGCTATAAAAGAACAGAAAAGAAAATGATCTCAGATCCCGTATCAGTGATAAAGTCTGAGCTACTAAACCTAAACCAAGTTTGGGTTTATATAGCAGTGGTGTGGCAGCGCATTAGGGTTAGGAAACCCTAATTTTAAAGATGCCACGTGGCCAAATAATGTTCCTTAGATGCCTCGGGGCATGTGCAAAGAGATTTGAGCGTGGGAGTGCGTGCCCTAATCCTTAGAAATTCTCAGAAAGTCCTCTGCTGAAGCGATGGAAGGTTAAAGCTCAGAGCTTTGCTAGGTAGCCATCATTTCCTAGACTCGTCGCGTGGTAGCTCTATTCTTCGCGTGGTTGAGTTTAACTCTGAAGCTTTAGCTGTCGCGAGGTTGGTGTGCTCTCGCTGGATTGAGCTTCGCGAGGCTTTAATAGTTTCTGATATGCGCGACAGTCCATTTCTTGATAGATCTTTGCAAGGATCCTCGCAATAGCTTTGAGGCTTTTCTGAACAGCGCGATAGCTCCTTTGATGCTTTGTATCTCGCGGCAACTGGGCGGCAGCTGCGCGATAACTTTCCTGAAGCTCTTTATCCTCAGCTGTTCTGAGCGAACTGCACGAGGGTGAGAGGGTTCTTCTTGAACTGTGCGAGACTGCACGACCTTTAACTTTTGAACATTGCGAGAGCTGCGTGACTTAAGGCTTCTGAAGCTCTTCTTCCACTGCACTGCGGGAGAACTTCTCGTGAAGTCTTGGGGAACGTAGCGAGGACTGCGCGAAGCCTAAATTGTTGAATCCTTTGGAGCTTTGTCAGCTGCGCGAGGCTTACCTCAGGTCTGGATTCATGGCACATTCTTCTGAGGGACTTCTGGGGTAAAAATAGGCTCCTTAGCAGGATTTATGGCCTTATTGCACTGCTATTTATTACCTATAAAAATGGCTTAACAAACATTTATTAAAGGGCTAAGGGTCTAATCACAGGTTAAGTTAAGGGGTGAAAAGTGGTACTTTTCAGGTCTTAACACACCCCCAAACCTAATCTTTGCTAGTCCCTTAGCAAAGCTATACTAAAATAACTACAGAAATTAAATGCCACTTTCGTAGGGAGCACGGATACATTTAGCGCATGTAACTCGCCTTTTAAACCCCTAGGTGATCCCTAGTGGAGGAGTGAAGTCTCCTGAGGGTTTTCAGTGAAGACACCCACAAACTTCTCAATGAGAAAGTTAGCAAAAGTGCATTATTATCAAGTGAGCAGTCAAGAAACAGAGTTAGTTCACCCTTGAATCAGTAAGAGATATAAGAAATTCAAACACCTTGGCTGCACAAAAATTTAAACTGTATAAGCTTCCCATGAAAGCATAGCATTTTCAATCAGTTTACACCAAAGAACAATTCACATGTGTGTCAGCACTGAGCTCATCACTAGATCAAAAATTAGGTTGTAGATCATACTTAATTCATTCAATATCAGACCCAAAACTCTCCAGGGCATACTCTCATGAGGAACTTTTAAGGGTTTCACTTTCTCTCAAGTTGAAGAGCAGTCACATCCCCCAAATGGGTCTATAAGCATGAGTGTAGGCAAAGCTCTTAAGTGCTGGCATCATTGACAGATCCTCACCATAGATTGGATAAATCTTTATCTCCACATGACAGCTCACTCAACTTTGGATCACAAGGGCTTTAACTGGGCGGTAATGTGGCTTATGGAGTGGGCTTAAAAAGAATGGAAGGTTGAAAAGGGGTTCAAAATTGAGAAATCAGTAGGTGAAGGAGGTGATTCATGACTTCACCTTCTTTAATTCAGCTCATTTCATCTTCTTTGAGGTTCTTAGATTTGAAGTGATCAGTTTCTCTTCTTGATTCAATTTTCCCAATGAAAGTTCCCTTTTGACTCCTCTCTTACTCCTCTTCATTATTGTTTTTGTTTCTTTTTTATGCATTTTTCTTCTTTTTATTTTGTTTTTGCTTTTCTGAAATGCCACCATTTTCTCAATTACCATACGGTCATAATTTTGAGATACCTTTTCTCCATTCACCTAGTGTTGACCATAGCTAGTCCATCTTCAACTCTTTCTCCTTTACCTTCTGAATTCTCAGAGTGAGGGTAGGCTGAATCAGGTTCATAGGTTCAGGTACAAGTACTCTGGTGCATTTTGAAGAAATTTAGGATTTAAGGCTCAAAGGGGGTAGGACAAGGACAGCTGCTTCAGGTTGGTCTATTTAGGCTCAAACTGTCCAAGAGAAGGCCTTGATCCTTTCCTAACTCTCATGAGTGCTGTCAGTTGTTTCAACTTGGAGTTGCCTAACTTCTAGTGAGCATAGTGATTCAGTCAGTCCTTAGAGCTAGAAGAAATTGCCTTAGTCACTCCTCAAAGAAAATTTTTTTGTAGAGGCCCAAACCTCACTGGTTATGGTCTTCCTTTGAATTCTTAAGTATGCCCTTACCTTTTTCCCTCTGTAATGATTCACTAAGTGCTGATACAAGTGAGTTTCCTTGGTGATCTCATCATGGAAATGTGAAATTTTTAAAAGTTTGTAATGCTTAAAGTCTGGAAAATTTTTTAAATTTCATTGTTTTTCTGATTCTCCAGTGAGCATGACCCATTTCCATCTTACTCACATGATTCTGCTGCACTTAGGTTAACTATTCCATTGGCAGGATCTTCCTGCCACACCCCCAAACCTATGAGGAGCAGTGTCCCCACTGATTCAAAGGGGGGTGTGCAGCAGATTTATTAATGGCAAAATAAAAGGAAATAACATGGAGCAAAATAGACACAAGAATACATACTAAAATACATAACATACACAATGCACAGTTCTGTGAATCAATTTAATGAAAGTTCCCCCTGCCCCTCAAGGTTTGAGGATCCTTCACCAATCAAAAATTGGCCCTTGGGAATAACCACTGGCTGACTGGGCAACCTCCCCTCCTCTCTTTTAACTAAGGCATTCGCTAGTGGGCCAATATGCTCTTCCATCTTCTTTATGCTCTGACCATGAGAACTCACAGTCTGAGCCACGAACCCCAGCTTTTGTAGTGTGGTCAAGGCCGGGTCCTCAAAAGAAGTATTTCTGGATTGGGATGGGGGTAAGACCAATTGATTTTATTGCCGATGGGGCTGCTGCTGGTGTTGGAAATTAGACCTAGGGGCATATCCCTGATTGAATTGCTACTGTGGCCTTTGGGGTAAGGCCAACATTTGCTGGGGCTGCATATAATTGTCTTGCCTCCACCTCAAATTTTGGTGGTCTCTCCATTGGTAACCAGCATTTTTGTGCTGGTATCCAAATGACTGTCTGTTGTAGCCACCTGATTGTTGCTGGCCAAAAGATTGTGCAGCAGCAGCATGTTGCAATACCAATTCAGGATATTGTCCTGCAGATGGACATTCCTCTACTGTGTGCTGTGGGGACTGGCATATCAGACATGCCTCCACCACTTGAGCAGACCTTCTGGGTTACATCACAGTCAGTAATTTATCAAACTTCTCCGAGAGGTTTGCCATCTGCAGATGCAGGTCATTATTCCCAGACACCTCATAAACTTTTCCTCTTGACAATGCAGCATGCCCCACTTTTGACACAGACTCCTGACTAGTTCTTGCCAGGGATAGCTTTTGAAAAGCATTTTCATTGATTACTTCAAACAATTCCCATGCCTCATCAGCAGTCTTGTGCATGTAGGTTCCACCACAAGAGGCATCAACCATATCTCTATTTTTCTCATCAATCCCATTGTAGAAGCTTTGTACATGCTGCCAGGTTGGGATCTTGTGGTGGGGGCATTGTTTGAGCATTTCGTTAAACCTATCCCAGGCTTGATTAAAATCCGCAGTTGGGGCTTGGGCAAAAGTAAGAATTGCCTTCCTCAACTAGCTAGTTTTGGTCTCAGGGAAGAACTTTGTTAGGAACATGGTCTGTAGGTCTTTCCAAGATGCAATGCTATTGTTGGGAAGAGTGGCCAGCCAGGTACTAGCCCTATCCTTTAGAGAGAAGGGAAAGGGCCTGAGCCTAGTAGCCTCAGGTCCAAAACCAGTGATATTGAATGTGGTGCACAAGGCCAAAAATTGGTCAATATGCTTGTAAGGGTCGTCCTTGCTAAGCCCATGGAAAGAGGGCAACATCTGGATGATAGAAGTTTTAATTTCATAATTCCCCTGAACATCAGGGAATTGAATGCTAAATGGAGAGTTATAGTCATCAAGAGCATTCAACTCCTTGAGAGTTCTGGGTTGTTCTTCACCCATGACTACTGTCTCAGATTCAATTGGGGGCTCAACTGTGGTGTGCCTGTTCCTTCTAAGTCTTATACCCCTTTCTAGCGCAGGGTTGAAAGGCTCTAAAGTAGGACTAAGAGATCTCCTACCTAGCATACGAACACACCACCAGCAGGGACAACTCCTTGCAGGCACATTGCAATTGACTCAAAGAATTTATCTAACAAATTTACAGCTATTTAAGAAAACATAAATTTACAACTATCCTAAATAACTGCTATGGAATTTTCAAAGAAACTAGACTGAGTTTTAAAGGTTTGAGAATTGCAAACAGAGGTAGCTAATCTCCAAATGCAGTCCATTGTCCTTCTCTGCTGCTGTCTAGATCTACAAGAAAGATTCAAAATTACATCAACAGTATCAATTATTCACAGCTACAAAGAATACTTAAAATACAAAAAATAAGGGTCTACTAATAGATCATCTTATCCCCGACAACAGCGCCAAAAACTTGTTGCGACTCCCAGTGTGCTTACTTTATTTGATGGTGGAAAAACTAATTTAAAATCAAAGTAAAACAGGGGATGGAATCAGCACAACTGAGAAATCCTAGACTTGCAAAATACAGGGTCTATTTGTAGCAAGTTTTGATAAGTAAGAGTTTGTCCCACGAGACGAGGATGATCTCTGACTCCAAGGGAGCCATCTCTAATGAATCCATCGGATCGACTACTCAGATCATGGTCCTAAAAGGAAGGGAGTTTAGGGTCACTTATTCTAAATATCCTAAGGTAGCCTAATGAATTAACTACAGGAAGGGTTGAGAAGATGGATGGAGTGTGGGAAAATAAATATAAAAGGGTGAGAAGTATGCTATTGGGTCTAGATCAGAGGAGTTTTGTTACTCAGATTCAGATTTGATGTTATAAAAATCCTATCCAATGGCTACATTATCACCACTGAGGAGAAAGAATCCAACCTATCTCTGTGCCATGATCCAATCCCTTAAGGCTATAACCTGTCCACTCAAATGGTCACAGACTATCCCATAGGGGAACCATAGTCCAGAGATGGGTCAAAACAAGTTAATCATTGTGGGCACTACTTCATCCAGGCTACAAGCTTAAGAATCCATAGGGAACATTAACCTCTAAAGCTCTATGTGTGGGGCTAGGGCTGTATAGGACCATGTTAGCCTAGACACACAGAACCAGCAAGGGATTGAGTACAACCTTTGATCTAGCTATCCATTCCTTTAGTGGGACTACAATGGTCCAGTCACAAGCCTACAATCTCCATAACCAGATCAGATCTAACATCTGACAGTGGGTCTATACAAATATAAGGGAGTTTGTCTCAGTACAATCTCCCACAAGGCTACAAGCACATGTGCAGAGAAGAAGAATCCATCTTGGATCCTACGGATTGGCTTCACCCTAAGGCTATAGCCTGTCCACTTTAATGGTCATAGACTATCCCAGAGGCTATCCTCCTCATAGAGTCCAAAACAGAACAGTAATATTACTGCCACCACCATGGTCACAAGGCTACCAGCTCAGGCTCCCATGGGGATTTCAGATTTAGTCGGTCCTGTGGTGGGGCTAAGGTTGTATTTTGACCGTGATAGCCCAGACACACAGGTCACTTGGATCTGAATGGATCCTTAGAATCAGTCCTCCATTACTTTGAATCTCAGCCAAAGCAATGGCTGATCACAAGGCAGCAGCCTTGCGCAGAGCAACTCTCATTCTCACACATCCCATAAAAGTACATAACCTATTACAAAACATCCATTAAACTAGTTCAAAAATACATACAAAGGCATAGCCAGCAAGTGCTGGACTATGGAGAGAGAGAAAAAGAAAAAAGAAAACTACTTACAACTACAAAGAATAGAAAAGAAAATGATCGCAGATCCCGTATCAGTGATAAAGTCTGAGCTACTAAACCTAAACCAAGTTTGGGTTTATATAGCAGTGGTGTGGCAGCGCATTAGGGTTAGGAAACCCTAATTTTAACGATGCCACGTGGCCAAATACTGTTCCTTGGATGCGTCGGGGCGCGTGCATAGAGATTTGATCATGGGAGTGCGTGCCCTAATCCTTGGAAATTCCTAGAAAGTCCGTTGTTGAAGCGATGGAAGGTTAAAGTTCAGAGCTTCGCTAGGTAGCCATCGTTTCCTAGACTCGTCGTGTGGTAGCTCTGTTCTTCGCGTGGTTGAGTTTAACTCTGAAGCTTTAGCTGTCGCGAGGTTGGTGCGCTCTCGTTGGATTGAGCTTCGCGAAGATCCTCGTGAGGCTTTAATAGTTTCTGAGCTGCGCGAGAGTCCATTTCTTGATAGATCTTCACAAGGATCCTCGCGATAGCTTTGAGGCTTTTCTGAACTGCGCGACAGCTCCTTTGATGCTTTGTATCTCGCAGCAACTGGGCAGCAGCTGCGCGATAACTTTCCTAAAGCTCTCTGTCCTCAGCAGTTCTAAGCGAACTGCGCATGGGTGAGAGGGGTCTTCTTGAACTGCACGAGACTGCGCGACCTTTAACTTCTGAACTTCGCGAGAGCTGTGCGACTCAAGGCTTCTGAAGCTCTTCTATCACTCCACTTGCGAGAACTTCTCGTGAAGCCATGGGGAACGTAGCGAGGACTGCGCGAAGCCTAAATTCCTGAATCCTTTGACGCTTTGTCAGCTGCGCGAGGCTTACCTCAGGTCTGGATTCATGGCTCATTCTTCTGAGGGACTCTTGAGGTCAAAAAAGGCTCCTTAGCAGGATTTATGGCCTTATTGTACAGCTGTTTATTACCTACAAAAATAGCTTAACAAACATTTATTAAAGGGCTAAGGGTCTAATCACAGGTTAAGGGGTGAAAACTGGTACTTTTCAGGTCCTAACACACCCCCAAACCTAATCTTTTCTAGTCCCTTAGCAAAGCTACACTAAAATAACTACAGAAATTAAATGCCACTTTCGTAGGGAGCATGGATACATTTAGTGCATGTACCTCGCCTTTTAAACCCCTAGGTGATCCCTAGTGGAGGAGTGAAGTCTCCTGAGGGTTTTCAGTGAAGACACCCACAAACTTCTCAATGAGAAAGTTAGCAAAAGTGCATTATTATCAAGTGAGCAGTCAAGAAACAAAGTTAGTTCACCCTTGAATCAGTAAGAGATATAAGAAATTCAAACACCTTGGCTGAACAAAAATTTAAACAGTATAAGCTTCCCATGAAAGCATAGCATTTCCAATCAATTTACACCAAAGAACAATTCACATGTGTGTCAGCACTGAGCTCATCACTAGATCAAAAATTATGTTGTAGATCATACTTAATGCATTCAATATCAGACCCAAAACTCTCCACGGCATACTCTCATGAGGAACTTTTAAGGGTTTCACTTTCTCTCAAGTTGAAGAGCAGTTACATCCCCCAAATGGGTCTGTAAGCATAAGCATAGGCAAAGCTCTTAAGTGCTGGCATCATTGACAGATCCTCACCATAGATTGGATAAGTCTTTATCTCCACATGACAGCTCACTCAACTTTGGATCACAAGGGCTTTAACTGGGTTGTAATGTGGCTTATGGAGTGGGTTTAAAAAGAATGGAAGGTTGAAAAGGGGTTCAAAATTGAGAAATCAGTAGGTGAAGGAGGTGATTCATGACTTCACCTTCTTTAATTCAGCTCATTTCATCTTCTTTGAGGTTTTCAGATTTGAAGTGATCAGTTTCTCTTCTTGATTTCAATTTTCCCAATGAAAGTTCCCTCTTGACTCCTCTCTTACTTCTCTTCATTATTGTTTTTGTTTCTTTTTTATGCATTTTTCTTCTTTTTATTTTGTTTTTGCTTTTCTGAAATGCCACCATTTTCTCAGTTACCATACTGTCAGAATTTTGAGATACCTTTTCTCCATTCACCTAGTGTTGACCATAGCTAGTCCATCTTCAACTCTTTCTCCTTTACCTTCGGAATTCTCAGAGTGAGGGTAGGCTGAATCAGGTTCATAGGTTCAGGTACAAGTACTTAGGTGCATTTTGAAGAAATTTAGGATTTAAGGCTCAAAGGGGGTATGGACAAGGATAGTTTCTTAAGGTTGGTCTATTTAGGCTCAAACTGTCCAAGAGAAGGCCTTGATCCTTTCCTAAGTCTCATGAGTACTGTCAGTTGTTTCAACTTGGAGTTTCCTAACTTCTTGTGAGCACAGTGACTCAGTCAGTCCTTAGAGCTAGAAGAAATTGCGTTAGTCACTCCTCAAAGAAAAAAATTTTGTATAGGCCAAAATTTCACTGGTTATGGTCTTCCTTTGAATTCTTAAGTATGCCCTTACCTTTTTCTCTCTGCAATGATTCACTAAGTGTTGATACAAGTGAGTTTCCTTGATGATCTCATCATGGAAATGTGAAATTTTAAAAAGTTTTTAATACCTAAAGTCTGGAAAAAATTTTAAATTTCATTATTTTTCTGATTCTCTAGTGAGCATGACCCATTTCCATCTTACTCACATGATTCTGCTGCACTTAGGTTAACTATTCCATTAGCAGGATCTGCCTGCCACACCCCCAAACCTATGAGGAGCAGTGTCCCCACTAATTCAAAGGTGGGTGTGCAGCAGATTTATTAATGGCAAAATAAAAGGAAATAACATGGAGCAAAACAGACACAAGAATACATACTAAAATACATAACATACATAATGCACAGTTCTGTGAATCAATTTAATGAAAGTTCCCCTTGCCCCACAAGGTTTGAGGATCCTTCACCAATCAAAAATTGGCCCTTGGGATTAACCACTGGCTGACTGGGCAACCCCCTCCTCTCTTTTAGCTAAGGCATTCGCTAGTTGGCCAATCTGCTCTTCCATCTTCTTTATGCTTTGACCATGAGAATTCACAGTCTGAGCCACGGACCCCAGGTTTTGTAGTGAGGTCAAGACCTGGTCCTCGAAAGAAGTATTTCTGGGTTGAGATGGGGGTAAGACCAATTGATTTTGTTCTTTGATGGGGGCTCTTCTTTGGTGTTTGAAATTAGACCTAGGGGCATATCCCTGATTGAACTGCTGCTGTGGCCTTTGGGGTAAGGCCAACATTTGCTGGGGCTTCATATAATTTTCTTGCCTCCACCTCATATTTGCGTCATCTCTCCATTGGTAACCAGCATTTTGGTGCTGGTATCCAAATGGCTGTCTGTTGTAGCCACCAGATTGCTGCTGGCCAAAAGATTGCGCAGTAGCAGCATGCTCCAATACCAATTCAGGATATTGCCCTGCAGATGGACATTCCTCTACTGTGTGCTGTGGGGACTGGCATATCAGACATGCCTCCACCACTTGAGCAGACCTTCTGGGTTGCATCACAGTCAGTAATTTATCAAACTTCTCCGAGAGGTTTGCCATCTGCAGCTGTAGGTCATTATTCCCAGACACCTCATAAACTTTTCCTCTTGACAATGCAGCAGGCCCCACTTTTGACACAGACTCCTGACTAGTTCTTGCCAGGGATAGCTTTTAAAAAGCATTTTCACTGATTACTTCAAACAATTCCCATGCCTCATCAACAGTCTTGTGTAGGTAGGTTCCACCAAAAGAGGCATCAACCATATCTCTATTTTTCTCATCAATCCCATTGTAGAAGCTTTGTACAAGATGCCAGTCTGGGATCTTGTGGTGGGGGCATTGTTTGAGCATTTCCTTAAACCTATCCCAGGCTTGATTAAAATCCTCAGTTGGGGCTTGGGCAAAAGTAAGAATTGCCTTCCTCAACTGGCTAGTTTTGGTCTCAGGGAAGAACTTTGTCACGAACATGGTCTGTAGGTCTTTCCAAGATGCAATGCTATTGTTGGGAAGAGTGGCCAGCTAGGTACTAGCCCTATCCTTCAGAGAGAAGGGAAAGAGCCTGAGCCTAGTAGCCTCAGGTCCCAAACTAGTGATATTGAATGTGGTGCACAAGCCCAAAAATTGGTCAATATGCTCGTAAGGGTTGTCCTTGCTAAGCCCATAGAAAGAGGGCAGCATCTGGATGATAGAAGTTTTTATTTCATAATTCCCCAGAACATCAGGGAATTGAATGCTAAATGGAGAGTTATAGTCATTTGGAGCATTCAACTCCTTGAGAGTTCTGGGTTGTTCTTCACCCATGACTACTGTCTCAGATTCAATTGAGGGCTCAACTGTGGTGTGCTTGTTCCTTCTAAGTCTTCTACCCCTTTCTAGCCCAGGGTTGAAAGGCTCTAAAGTAGGACTAAGAGATCTCCTACCTAGCATACAAACACACCACCAGCAGGGACAACTCCTTGCAGGCACATTGCACTTGACTCAAAGAATTTGTCTAACAAATTTACAGCTATTTAAGAAAACATAAATTTACAACTATCCTAAATAACTACTATGGAATTTTCAAAGAAACTAGACTGAGTTTTAAAGGTTAGAGAATTGCAAATAGAGGTAGCTAATCTTGAAATGCAGTCCATTGTCCTTCTCTGCTGCTGTCTAGATCTGCAAGAAAGATTCAAAATTACATCAGCAGCATCAATTATTCACAGCTACAAAGAATATTAAAAATACAAAAAATAAGGGTCTACTAATAGATCATCTTATCCCCGGCAATGGCGCCAAAAACTTGTTGCCACTCCCAGTGTGCTTACATTATTTTATGCTGGTAAAAGCAATCTAAAATTAAAGTAAAACAGGGGATGGAATCAGGACAACTGAGAAATCCTGACCTACAAGATACAGGGTCCATTTGTAGCAAGTTTTAATAAGTTAGAGTTTGTCCCACAGGGAAAGATGATCTACGGCTCCAAGGGAGCCATCTCTAGTAGTCCCTCCAGATCTGACTACAGATCTGGCAGTCCTAAAAGGAAGGGAGTTTAGGGTCACTTATTCCAAATATCCTAAGGTAGCCTAATGAATTAACTACAGGAAGGGTTGAGAAGATGGATGGAGTGTGGGAAAATAAATATAAAAGGGTGAGAAGTATGCTATTGAGTCTAGATCAGAGGAGTTTTGTAACACAGATTCAGATTTGATGTTATAGAAATCCTGTCCAATGGCTACATTATCACCACTGAGGGGAAAGAATCCAACCCATCTCGGTGCCATGATCCAATCCCTTAAGGCTATAACCTGTCCACTCAAATGGTCACAGACTATCCCATAGGGGAATCCCAGTCCAGAGATGGGTCAAAACAAGATAATCATTGTAGGCACTACTTCATCCAGGCTACAAGCTCAAGAATTCATAGGGAACCTCAACCTCTAAAGCTCTATGTGTGGGGTTAGGGCTGTATAGGACCATGTTAGCCCAGACACTGAACCAGCAAGGGATTGAGTACAACCTTCGATCTAGCTATCTATTGCTTGAGTGGGACTACAATGGTCCAGTCACAAGCCTACAATCTCCATAACCAGATCAAATCTAACATCTGATGGCGGCTCTATACAAATATGGGGTTGTCTGCCTCTGTACAATCTCCCACAAGGCTACAAGCACATGTGCAGAGAAGAAGAATCTATCTTGGATCCTACGGATTGGCTTCACCCTAAGGCTATAGCCTGTCCACTCGAATGGTCATAGACTATCCAAGAGGCTATCCTCCTCATAGAGTCCAAAACGAAACAGTAATATTGCTACCACCACCATGGTCACAAGGCTACCAGCTCAGGCTCCCATGGGGATTTCAGATCTAGTGTGTCCTGTGGTGGGGCTAAAGCAATGGCGGATCACAAGGCAGCAGTCTTGCACAGAGCAACTCTCATTCGCACACATCCCATAAAAGTACATATCCTATTACAAAACATCCATTAAACTAGTTCAAAAATACATACAAAGGCATAGCCAGCAAGTGCTGGACTATGGAGAGAGGGAAAAAGAAAAAGGAAAACTATTTACAATTATAGAAGAACAGAAAAGAAAAAGATCTCAGATCCCGTATCAGTGATAAAGTCTGAGCTACTAAACCTAAACCAAGTTTAGGTTTATATAGCATTGGTGTGGCGGCGCATTAGGGTTAGGAAACCCTAATTTTAATGATGCCACATGGCCGAATACTGTTCCTTGGATGCCCTGGGATTCATGCACAGAGATTTAAGTGTGGGAGGGCGTGCCCTAATCCTTGGAAATTCCTAGAAAGTCCCCTGCTGAAGCGATGGATGGCTAAAGTTTAGAGCTTCGCTAGGTAGCCATCGTTTTCTAGACTCGTTGCGTGGTAGCTCTATTCGTCGCGTGGTTGAGTTTAACTCTGAAGCTTCAGTTGTCGTGAGGTTGGTGCGCTCTCGCTGGATTGAGCTTCACGAGCATCCTCGCGAGCCTTTAATAGTTTTGAGCTACGCGAGAGTCCATTTCTTGATAGATCTTCGTGAGGATCCTCGCGATAGCTTTGAGGCTTTTCTGAACTACGCGACAGCTCCTTTAATGCTTTGTATCTCGCGAAAACTGGGCGACAGATGCGTGACAACTTTTCTGAAGCTCTCTGTCCTCAGCTGTTCTGAGCGAACTGCGCGAGGGTGAGAGGGGTCTTCTTGAATTGTGAGAGACTGCGCGACCTTTAACTTTTGAACTTTGCGAGAGCTGCGTGACTTAAGGCTACTAAAACTCTTCTGTCACTCCACTGCAGGAGAACTTCTCGTGAAGTCTTGGGGAATGTAGCGAAGACTGTGCGAAGCCAAAATTCTTGAATCCTTTGGAGCTTTGTCAGCTGCGCGAGGCTTACCTCGGGTCTAGATTCATGGCTCATTCTTCTGCAGGACTTCTGGGGTTAAAATAGGCTCCTTAGCAGGATTTATGGCCTTATTGCACTGCTGTTTATTACCTACAAAAATAGCTTAACAAACATTTATTAAAGGGCTAAGGGTCTAATCACAGGTTAATTTAAGGGGTGAAAAGTGGTACTTTTCAGGTCCTAACACACCCCCAAACCTAATCTTTTCTAGTCCCTTAGCAAAGCTACACTAAAATAACTACAGAAATTAAATGCCACTTTCGTAGGGAGCACGGATACATTTAGCGCATGTACCTCGCCTTTTAAACCCCTAGGTGATCCCTAGTGGAGGAGTGAAGTCTCCTGAGGGTTTTCAGTGAAGACACCCACAAACTTCTCAATGAGACAGTTAGCAAAAGTGCATTATTATCAAGTGAGCAGTCAATAAACAGAGTTAGTTCACCATTGAATCAGTAAGAGATATAAGAAATTCAAACTCCTTGGCTGCACAGAAATTTAAACAGTATAAGCTTCTCATGAAAGCGTAGCATTTCCAATCAGTTTACACCAAAGAACAATTGACATGTGTCTCAGCACTGAGCTCATCACTAGATCAAAAATTAGGTTGTAGATCATACTTAATGCATTCAATATCAGACCCAAAACTCTCTAGGGCATACTCTCATGAGTAACTTTTAAGGGTTTCACTTTCTTTCAAGTTGAAGAGCAGTTACATCCCCCAAATGGGTCTGTAAGAATGAGCATAGGCAAAGCTCTTAACTGCTGGCATCATTGATAGATCCTCACCATAGAATGGATAACTCTTCATCTCCACATGACAGCTCACTCAACTTTGGATCACAAGGGCTTCAACTGGGCTGTAATGTGGCTTATGGAGTGGGGTTTAAAAGAATGGAAGGTTGAAAAGGGGTTCAAAATTGAGAAATCATTAGGTGAAGGAGGTGGTTCATGACTTCAGCTTCTTTAATTCAGCTCATTTCATCTTCTTTGAGGTTTTCAGATTTGAAGTGATCAGTTTCTCTTCTTGATTTCAATTTTCCCAATGAAAGTTCCCTCTTGACTCCTCTCTTACTCCTCTTCATTATTGTTTTTGTTTCTTTTTTATGCATTTTTCTTCTTTTTATTTTGTTTTTGCTTTTCTAAAATGCCACCATTTTCTCAGTTACCATACTGCCAGAATTTTGAGATACTTTTTCTCCATTCACCTAGTGTTGATCATAGCTAGTCCATCTTCAACTCTTTCTCCTTTACCTTCTGAATTCTCAGAGTGAGGGTAGGCTGAATCAGGTTCATAAGTTCAGGTACAAGTACTCAGGTGCATTTTGAAGAAATTTAGGATTTAAGGCTCAAAGGGGGTATGGACAAGGACAGTTGATTAAGGTTGGTCTATTTATGCTCAAACTGTCCAAGAGAAGGCCTTGATCCTTTCCTAAGTCTCATGAGTACTGTCAATTGTTTCAAATTGGAGTTTCCTAACTTCTAGTGAGCACAGTGACTCAGTCAGTCCTTAGAGCTAGAAGAAATTGCCTTCGTCACTCCTTAAAGAAAATTTTTTTGTATAGGCCCAAATCTCACTGGTTATGGTCATCCTTTGAATTCTTAAGTATGCCGTTACCTTTTTCTCTCTGTAATGAATCACTAAGTGCTGATACAAGTGAGTTTCCTTGGTGATCTCATCATGGAAATGTGAAATTTTTAAGAGTTTGTAATGCTTAATGTCTGGAAAAAATTTTAAATTTCATTATTTTTCTGATTCTCTAGTGAGCATGACCCATTTCCATCTTACTCACATGATTCTGCTGCACTTAGGTTAACTATTCCATTGGCAGGATCTGCCTGCCACACCCCCAAACATATGAGGAGCAGTGTCCCCACTGATTCAAAGGTGGGTGTGCAGCAGATTTATTAATAGAAAAATAAAAGGAAATAACATGGAGCAAAACAGACACAAGAATACATACTAAAATACATAAGATACACAATGCACAGTTCTGTGAATCAATTTAATGAAAGTTCCCCTTGCCCCTCAAGGTTTGAGGATCCTTCACCAATCAAAAATTGGCCCTTGGGATTAACCACTGGCTGACTGGGCAACCTCCCCTCCTCTCTTTTAGCTAAGGCATTCGCTAGTTGGCCAATCTGCACTTCCATCTTCTTTATGCTCTGACCATGAGAATTCACAGTCTGAGCCACGGACCCCAGGTTTTGTAGTGAGGTCAAGACCTGGTCCTCGAAAGAAGTATTTCTGGGTTGAGATGGGGGTAAGACCAATTGATTTTGTTGCTGATGGGGCTGCCGCTGGTGTTCGAAATTAGACCTAGGGGCATATCCCTGATTGAACTGTTGCTGTGGCCTTTGGGGTAAGGCCAACATTTGCTGGGGCTTCATATAATTTTCTTGCCTCCACCTCATATTTGGGTCGTCTCTCCATTGGTAACCAGCATTTTGGTGCTGGTATCCAAATGGCTGTCTGTTGTAGCCACCAGATTGTTGCTGGCCAAAAGATTGCGCATGACATGATGTTCAATACCAATTCAAGATATTGCCTGATGGACATTCCTCTCTGTGCTATGGGTGGCATATCGGACATGCCTCCACCACAAGCAGACTATCCGGTTGCATCACGATCGATAATTTATCAAACTTCTCCGAGAGGTTTGCCATCTGCAGCTGCAGGTCATTATTCCCAGACACCTCATAAACTTTTCCTCTTGACAATGCAGCAGGCCCCACTTTTGACACAGACTCCTGACTAGTTCTTGCTAGGGATAGCTCTTGAAAAGCATTTTCACTGATCACTTCAAACAATTCCCATCCCTCATCAGCAGTCTTGTGCATGTAGGTTCCACCACAAGAGGCATCAACCATATCTCTATTTTTCTCATCAATCCCATTATAGAAGCTTTGTACAAGCTGCCAGTCTGGGATCTTGTGGTGGGGGCATTGTTTGAGCATTTCCTTAAACCTATCCCATGCTTGATTAAAATCCTCAGTTGGGGCTTGGGAAAAAGTAAGAATTGCCTTCCTCAACTGGCTAGTTTTGGTCTCAGGGAAGAACTTTGTCAGGAACATGGTCTGTAGGTCTTTCCAAGATGCAATGTTATTGTTGGGAAGAGTGGCAAGCTAGGTACTAGCCCTATCCTTCAGAGAGAAGGGAAAGAGCCTGAGCCTAGTAGCCTCAGGTCCCAAACCCGTGATATTGAATGTGGTGCACAAGGCCAAAAATTGGTCAATATGCTTGTAAGGGTCGTCCTTGCTAAGCCCATGGAAAGAGGGCAGCATCTGGATGATAGAAGTTTTAATTTCATAATTCCCCTGAACATCAGGGAATTGAATGCTAAATGGAGAGTTATAGTCATCTGGAGCATTCAACTCCTTGAGAGTTCTGGGTTGTTCTTCACCCATGACTACTGTCTCAGATTCAACTGGGGGCTCAACTGTGGTGTGCCTGTTCCTTCTAAGTCTTCTACCCCTTTCTTGCTCAGGGTTGAAAGACTCTAAAGTAGGACTAAGAGATCTCCTACCTAGCATACAAACACACCACCAGCAGGGACAACTCCTTGCAGGCACATTGCACTTGACTCAAAGAATTTATCTAACAAATTTACAGCTATTTAAGAAAACATAAATTTACAACTATCCTAAATAACTGCTATGGAATTTTTAAAGAAACTAGACTGAGTTTTAAAGGTTAGAGAATTGCAAACAGAGGTAGCTAATCTCTAAATGCAGTCCATTGTCCTTCTTTGCTGCTATCTAGATCTGTAAGAAAGATTCAAAATTACATCAGTAGTATCAATTATTCACAGCTACAAAGAATACTAAAAATACCAAAACTAAGGGTCTACTAATAGATCATCTTATCCCCGGCAACGACGCCAAAAACTTGTTGCGACTCCCAGTGTGCTTACTTTATTTGATGGTGGTAAAAGCAATTTAAAATCAAAGTAAAACAGGGGATGGAATCAGCACAACTGAGAAATCCTAGACCTACAGGATACAGGGTCCATTTGTAGCGTGTTTTGATAAGTAAGAGTTTATCCCATAGGGAAAGATGATCTACGGCTCCAATGGAGCCATCACTAGTAGTCCTTCCAGATCTGACTACAGATCTGGCAGTCGTAAAAGGAAGGGAGTTTAGGGTCACTTATTCTAAATATCCTAAGTTAGCCTAATGAATTAACTACAGGAAGGGTTGAGAAGATGGATGGAGTGTGGGAAAATAAA
Source organism: Chloranthus sessilifolius (assembly GCA_021018995.1). NCBI lineage: Eukaryota > Viridiplantae > Streptophyta > Magnoliopsida > Chloranthales > Chloranthaceae > Chloranthus > Chloranthus sessilifolius. The sequence continues at coordinate 53,407,946 of CM037593.1, read as the reverse complement.
TATAAAAGGGTGAGAAGTATGCTATTGGGTCTAGATCAGAGGAGTTTTATAACTCAGATTCATATATGATGTTATAGAAATCCTGTCCAATGTCTACATTATCACCACTGAGGAGAAAGAATCCAACCCATCTCTGTGCCATGATCCAATCCCTTAAGGCTATGACATGTCCACTCAAATGGTCACAGACTATCCCATAGGGGAACCACAGGCCAGAGATGGGTCAAAACAAGTTCATCATTGTAGGTACTACTTCATCCAAGCTATAAGCTCAAGAATCCATAGGGAACCTCAACCTCTAAAGCTCTATGTGTGGGGCTAGGGCTGTATAGGACCATGTTAGCCTAGACACACAGAACCAGCAAGGGATTGAGTACAACCTTCGATCTAGCTGTCCATTGCTTGAGTGGGACTACAATGGTCCAGTCACAAGCCTACAATCTGATGGAGAGTCTATACAAATATAGGGGAGTCTGCCTCTGTACAATCTCTCACAAGGCTACAAGCACATGTGCAGAGAAGAAGAATCCATCTTGGATCCTACGAATTGGCTTCACCCTAGGGCTATAGCCTGTCCACTTGAATGGTCATAGACTATCCCAGAGGTTATCCTCCTCATAGAGTCTAAAACAGAACAGTAATATTGCTGCCACCACCATGGTCACAAGGCTACCAGCTCAGGCTCCCATGGGGATTTCAGATCTAGTGGGTCATGTGGTGGGGCTAAGGCTGTATCAGACCGTGATGGCCCAGACACACAGGTCACTTGGATCTGAATGGATCCTTAGAATCAGGCCTCCATTGCTTTGAATCACAGCCAAAGCAATGGCGGATCACATGGCAGCAGCCTTGCACAGAGCAACTCTCATTTGCACACTTCCCATAAAAGTACATATCCTATTACAAAACATCCATTAAACTAGTTTAAAAATACATACAAAGGCATAGCCAGCGAGTGCTGGACTATGGAGAGAGAAAAAGAAAAAGGAAAACTACTTACAACTACAGAAGAACAGAAAAGAAAATGATCTCAGGTCCCGTATCAGTGATAAAGTCTGAGCTACTAAACCTAAACCAAGTTTGGGTTTATATAGCAGTGGTGTGGCGGCACATTAGGGTTAGGAAACCCTAATTTTAATGATGCCACATGGCCGAATATTGTTCCTTGGATGCCTCGGGATGCATGCACAGAGATTTGAGCGTGGGAGTGCATGCCCTAATCCTTGGAAATTCCCAGAAAGTCCTCTACTGAAGCGATGGATGGTTAAAGTTCAGAGCTTCGCTAGGTAGCCATCGTTTCCCAGACTCGTCGCGTGGTAGCTCTATTCTTCGCATGGTTGAGTTTAACTCTGAAGCTTCAGCTGTCGCGAGGTTGGTGCGCTCTCGCAGGATTGAGCTTCACAAGGATCCTCGAGAGGTTTTAATAGTTTTTGAGTTGCGCAAGAGTCCATTTCTTGATAGATCTTCGCAAGGATCCTCGTGATAGCTTTGAGGCTTTTCTGAACTACGTGACAGCTCCTTTAATGCTTTATATCTCATGGAAACTGGGTGGCAGCTGTGTGAGAACTTTCCTGAAGCTCTCTGTCCTCAGCTGTTCTAAGCGAACTACGCGAGGGTGAGAGGGGTCTTCTTAAACTGCGCGACCTTTAACTTCTGAGCTTTGCGAGAGCTGCATGACTTAAGGCTTTTGAGGCTCTTCTGTCACTCCATTGCGTGAGAACTTCTCGTGAAGTCTTCGGGAACATAGCTAGGACTGCGCGAAGCCTAAATTCTTGAATCCTTTGGAGCTTTGTCAGCTGTGCGAGACTTACCTCAGGTCTGGATTCATGGCTCATTCTTCTGAGGGACTTCTGGGGTCAAAACAGGCTCCTTAGCAGGATTTATGGCCTTATTGCACTGCAGTTTATTACCTACAAAAATAGCTTAACAAACATTTATTAAAGGGCTAAGGGTCTAATCACAGGTTAAGTTAAGGGGTGAAAAGTGGTACTTTTCAGGTCTTAACACTTCCTGGCTGCTTTTAAGCAGCTAAAAACTTGCTTGACTACAGCCCCGATTCTACAAGCCCCTGATTTCTCTTTACCATTTGAGCTGATGTGTGATGCATCAGACTTTGCTATTGGAGCTGTTTTGGGACGAAGAAGAGACAAGGCACCATGTGTGGTTGCATATGCTAGTAAATCAATGGTTGATGCTCAATTGAATTACACTACGACTAAGAAGGAGTTGTTAGCCATTGTCTTGGCTTTAGAAAAATTCAGATCTTATGTGTTGGGCTCCAAAATCACTGTATTCACTGACCACTCAGCCTTGAAATACCTCTTGTCTAAGAAGGACGCCAAAGCAAGATTAATCAGATGGATTCTCCTTTTGTAGGAATTTCATTTGGAGATCAAAGATAAGAAGGGAGTGGAGAATGTGGTTGTTGATCACCTATCAAGGATCCAAGTTGCAGAAACAGAGAGCCTACCCATCAATGATTCTTTTCCAGATGAGCAGCTGTTTGCCATGGAGATCAATATGCCTTGGTTTGCTAATATCGTGAACTACATTGCTGTGAAAAGGATCCCTCCACATTGGAACAAGAATGATAGAAACTTATTTTTCTCTCAGATCAAGCACTATATATGGGAGGATCCTTACCTTTTTAAGCATTGTTCAGACCAAGTAATTCGAAGATGTGTACCAAAAACTAAGTTCCACCACATTTTAACCATGAGTCATGAACAGGCTTTGTGGGGGCCACTTCAGTGGTAACAAGACTGCTGCGAAGGTGCTTCAGAGTGGTTTCTATTGGCATTTTCAGAGATGCCTGACAACATTGCAAAGCTTGCCCTCGATGCCAGCAGATGGAAAGTATTACTAAGAGGAATTCCATGCCTTTGCAGCCCATACTAGTGGTCGAATTGTTTGATGTCTTGGGTATTGATTTTATGGGACCATTCCCCCCCTCCTGTGGATATAACTTTATCCTTGTAGCTGTGGATTACGTGTCCAAATGGATAGAAGCTGTTGAGAACTAGAAAATACCATTTTTCACCCCTCAACCTGAGTCTTGATAGACCTTTGAGAGAACTAAATAGGTGTTCTAAGTGCTTGTGTTTCAGCTAACAATAAAGACAGGCTTAACCATGAAAACAGCTTAAAAGTGTCAAAAAGATGATAATCCATGTCGATCCAAAGAAAGAAAGAGAAGGGACAACCTCACTAGCAGTTAAAAGTTCTGAACTGAAGAGGCAAAGACCTGGTCTCAACCCAGAAAAGAAGTATGGAGCAATTCGAACAGAAAAATGCACTGCAGAGTACTTTTCGAAAAGAACCTGAACTGTTCGAAAAGAACCTAAACTCTGCGAAAAAAACTAAAAACTCCAGGCTTAGTTTTTGAAGAGCACCTGAACTCTTTGAAGAGATGATTGACCTTTTCGAAAAGAAGAAAACTCCTTGCGAACAGAACCTGAACGTTGCGAAAAGAGCTTCAGGAGTTACAGCACCTTGTGAAAAGTCCCCTAAACTATGCGAAAAGGTATTCTGGAGATTCTCAGCTTTTGTAAGGGTAATTCAGTAATCTTTTTCAAGCGTCCCAATGCATTTAAAAACCTAGGGACATTCCAGAAGATTCTAAGCCTGAAGCGAAGGCATATTCCACCCCATGTGAGCACCCAGAGATGAAATAACTTGGCGGGAACTTCTAGAAGCTCTAACAGATTTTCAAAATGCAACAGAATTGATGCTTATGTCGCCTGATTGGCTGAACCAGATCGAGCAATTCTGATTGGCCAGAACAGATCTGGATCCTTGTGCTTGACTACCATTGGTTGATACAGATCTGAGCACTTCTGATTGGTTGATACACATCTGAGCTGGACTTAGGGAAAACTATAAATAGACGAACCATTTGCCCAATTTGGGCATCCAGATTTTGAGTTTCATTCCTATTCCCCCATTTCCAAACCAGATAGTTTGTCTAAAATCCCTGTAATAGCCTCACTTTTACTTGCAATTGAGAGCTGTGAGATACTTCTGTAATTCAAAGGAGAGTTGTATTCAAGACTACAAATCTGAGAGTTGTTTAAGCTGTGCTCTGTAATTGTAATGGTGAATTTGAAAAGGTTGCTGTAAACCGTACATTCTCAATTGGACTCATGTTAAGGGTTCCCTCCGATCTCCTTATTGCATTAGACTCCTTTAGATTTACTATTTTTCATGCAATTTCCCTTGATTCATTAATCCTGTGAGAATTAGTGTTTGTAACCTAATCTCTCATGGCATTTATAGTGATGTTTCTTGTTCTAAATTAAGGATTTAGAGTAAAGACTATTGGATGGTCTGTGGCCATTAAAGTGGACAGACCATAGCCATAAGCCAAAATCTAGTCCTTGAGTTAGATTTATTTCTCTTACATCTGTACTTGTAGCTGGATGAAGATTGGATCATCTCTCATTTGATCTGCAGTCATTCTCATTGTATTTCAAGGACCAAATCAAAGTTAGATATTATTTCTCTATTTTTATAAGTTTGCATCAAAATTCCCCCAACTCAGATCTGGATCATTTAGTTTAACTTTTACTTTTATCATTTAGTTAATGTGAGAAATTCAACCTCCCATCTTATGTGCTTTCTAGATAGGACAAGAGGCCAGATCTGGTAGCTCAGATCTGGAGGTTTATCTTGCATTTTAAACAAATTCCCTGTGGACGATCTTTTACTCACTTACATTTAAAACTTGCTACAATTGGCCCTGATCTTGCAGGCTAATTCACTTCTCTCTGTGCTGATATTCTTTTACTCTTTTTAATGTTCCAGATTCATTATAACTTAGCAGTTGAAAATATGTTTTCAAAACACAAATAAAGCATGCACACTTAGAAATTAACAACAAGTTTTTGGCGCCGTTGCCGGGGAATTTGTTCTAAAATAGGTAGACCTAAGTTTTCATTTTTTATATCAGTACTAAACTATTCTATTGTTTATACTTGTGCAGTTATTCATATCCAATTTTTGAAGGAGGGAAACTACTTAAAAAAGGAATTCTGAAGGTTTGCTGTGAATAATCTGATTTTTTGTTCTGAGTTGTATGTTTGGTAGGAGGACTCTCAGCCCTGAGATTGTCCCACTGAATTTAGAAGTTGAAAGGCTATTACGAACCAAATAAACAACACAGAATTCTGCTACTATGGGTGAAGAACCTCGACTTTTGAGGGATTACTTTGCACCTGGTGCTTATAATTCTCCCTTTTGCATTCAATTTCCTACTGTTGAAGGAAATTATGAGATCAAATCATCGACCATCCAAATGCTTCGTTCTTTCCATGGGTTGAGTAAGGAAGATCCATACAAACATGTGGATGAATTCTTGGCTCTTTGCACCACATTCAACATAGCTGGACTTGGTCCAGAGGCAACCAAGCTTAGGCTCTTTCCTTTTTCATTAAAGGACAAAGCTAGAGCATGGTTGTTTATGTTAGCACCAAATAGTATCACTTCTTGGAATGATTTGCAATGTCAATTTTTAGCCAAATACTTCCCAATGTCTAAAACAAGCCAATTGAGACAAAGTATAATTTTCTTCTCACAAAACTCAACTGAAACTTTCCATGAAGCATGGGAAAGATTTAAGGAACTTTTAAGGCAATGCCCTCATCATCAAATTCCCAGATGGCAGCTGGTTCAAAGCTTCTATCAAGGAATTGATCAAAAAGGCAAAAATATGGTGGATGCCTCCTGTGGAGGCACTTACTTGCAAAAAACAGTTGAGGAGGTTTGGGACATATTTGAAGTAATTGGTGAAAACTCAACTCAACATGAATCTCTGTCAAGAGATATTGAAAATCCTGCTAGGTTGAACAATCAGCAAACCACCAAAGGAAAGATTTATGAGGCGAATGAGTTGGAAAGAAAGATGGACAATTTAACCACAAAGTTTGATAGATTGATGGATTCACTTAAAAATCCAATGGTTGCAAGAGTAGAGGAGGCATGTCTGATATGCCAGTCCCCTACTCATTCAATTGACCAATGTCCTGCTGCACCACAGTTCCCAGATTTATTGGTGGAACAAGCTCATGCTGCCCAATCATTTGGACAAATGCAGTCAAATGAATATCCATGGAGAGGGCACCCCAATTTAAGGTGGAGCCAAGGGAATTATCAATCACAACAGCAGCAGCAACCAGAGAACCAAATGCCTTTCAAAACTGCACAGCCTTATCAACAGAATTTTTATACCAAGCCAGATTTTCAGCAGCCCATTCCACAACAACCTGTGCAGCAATCTGCCCCAGTTCAAATCCCTTCCAGATCCCCTTCTTTTAAAGATCAAGTCCTAAATTCACTCCAGAATTTAGGATCTTTAACTCAGACTGTGAACTTTCACAGCCAGAGCATAAAGAAGATTGAAGAAACATTGGGACAACTTTCAAATACTTTGGCCAAAAGAGAGGACGGAAAGTTACCCAGCCAACCTTTGAACAATCCCAAAGGACAGTTCATGGTTGGAGAAGCTTCTATTTCACATGAAGAAGTAAAAACTGTCACAACTTTGAGAAGTGAAAGAATTATAAACAACAAAGTGGGTACTGAAGAAGAAAAAAATGAGGAAAATGATAAAGATATGTAGCAAGAGCAGCATAATGATAGCAGTGGGGGTGCTGAAGTACCTCAGAAAATTCAAACAAATGAAAAACAAAAAATTTAAAAAGATTCTGATAATGCTTCTAAAGCTGTAGATGAAGGACTGGTTCCTCATTTACCATTTCCTCATGCAATGAAATCTGTATCCCCTTTTGATAGAGGGAACACAAAAATAGATGAAATGATGGAGACTTTCAAGCAAGTCAAGATAAATCTACCTTTGCTTGAGGCAATCAAATAAATTCCAGCATATGCAAAATTTTTGAAAGATGCTTGCACTCACAAAAGACAGTCTAGGATACAGTTATCCAAGAAGGTTTTTGCTGTGGAAAGAGTTAATCAGGTATTGTCTATTGCCACACCTCCTAAACTTCAAGATCCTGGAATCCCCACAATCCCTTGCATTATTGGGGAACATACCATTGAAAAGGCTTTATTAGATCTGGGTGCTAGTGTCAACCTACTTCCATATTCTGTATATGAGAAACTAGGTTTGGGAGAATTAAAACCCACTCATGTGGTGTTACAACTAGTAGACAGATCTGAAAGGAAGCCAGTTGGGATGATTGAAGATGTATTGGTGGGAGTAGATAAATTTTTCTATCCTGCTGATTTTCTAGTTTTAGACATGGAACCTACCAAAAGCAAAACTTCCATCCTTGTCATTTTGGGAAGACCATTCCTGGCTACAGCAAATGCTTGCATCCAATGCAGGTCTGGTATTATGAAAGTCTCTTTTAGAAACATGAAGGTAAAATTAAATGTTTATAATGCAGTCACACAGCCTCAATTCAGCTCTGAGGAATGTTTTCATGTGGATCTATTGGATGAACTGGTAGAAGGGACTTTACAACAGTTTCTGCATTGTGAAGATTTAACCACAGATGCTAAAGACGCTTAGGGAAATGCCGAAGAAGAAACAGTTTGTACCTCAAAGTCTGAGGAAGTAAATGTTGTGCAAGGAACTCATAATCAATCAGCAAGTTTCTCTTCTTGGAAACCGGCTACTTTCCCCTTCCACAAACAACTAAAGTATCTTTGTTACCTTCTTTTCTCAGCCCACCTGATTTAGAACTGAAGCAGCTGCCAGAAAATTTGAAATATGTGTTTTTAGGAGATCATAAATCATTGCCTGCGATTATTTCTTTCTCCCTCACAAAGGAGCAGGAGGAAGAGCTGTTGATTGTTTTGAAAGAACATAGAAGGGCAATTGGCTGGACTATTGCTGATTTGGGAGGAATCAGTCCAGCTGTTTGCATGGACAAAATCCATTTGGAAGAAGATGCAAAGCCTTCTAGGGAAATGCAAAGGAGGCTGAACCCTCATATGCAGGAAGTGGTCATGAAAGAGGTTGTTAAGTTGTTGGATGCAGGGGTCACTGTTGTAACCTCAAATTCTTGTGAGCTTATGTCAACCAGACAAACAACTTGGTGGAGGGTCTGTATTGATTACAGAAAATTAAATTCAATGACCAGAAAAGACCATTTCCCTCTCCCATTCATTGATAAGATTTTAGATAAGCTAGCAGGAAAAGCTTATTACTATTTTCTTGATGGTTACTTTGGTTACAACCAGATTCCTGTGTACCCACAAGATCAGGAAAAGACCACATTCACTTGCCCTTTTGGAACTTTTGCCTATAGGAGAATGCCTTTTGGTCTTTGTAATGCTCTTGCTACCTTTCAAAGATGCATGTATTCCATTTTCTCTGATATGATTGACCAATTTATGGAGATTTTTATGGATGATTTTTCAATCTACGGAGACAGTTTTTCCCAGTGTTTACATCATCCCAAATTGGTGTTACAGAGATGTGAAGAAACCAATCTAGTTTTGAGCTGGGAGAAGAGCTAGTTCATGGTCACCCAAGGCATTGTCCTTGGCCATGTTGTTTCCCACAAGGGCATTGAGGTGGACAGAGCAAAAATTGATTTAATTGCACATTTAGCACCTCCCAAAACTGTTAAACAAATCAGAAGTTTTCTGGGACATGCTGGATTTTACAGAAGATTCATTAAGGACTTCAGTAAAATAACCAAGCCTCTTCGTCATTTATTATGCCAAGATGTCCCTTTTGTTTTCGATAATGAATGCATGAAGGCATTTGAGTTCTTAAAAAACTGTTTGACTTCAGCTCCAATATTGCAGTCTCCAGATTATTCACTACTTTTTGAACTGATGTGTGATGCATCAGATTATGCTTTGGGAGCTGTCCTTGGACAAAGAAAGGAAAAGCTGCCTCATGTAATAGCTTATGCCAGTAGATCAATGATTGATGCACAACTCAATTACACAACAACTGAGAAGGAGCTGCTGGCAATTGTTTTTACTTTAGAGAAATTCAGGTCATATGTCTTGGGTTCACAAATAGTGGTGTTCACTGACCACTCTGCCTTGAAATACCTTTTGTCTAAGAAGGACACCAAACCAAGATTAATCAGGTGGATTCTCCTATTACAGGAATTTGATTTACAGATCAAAGATAAAAAAGGTGTGGAGAATGTGGTGGCTGATCACCTGTCTAGAATTTTAACTGCTGAGATTGATAGGCTACCTATTAATGAATCTTTCCCTAATGAGCAACTTTTTGCTATTAGTGTACACACTCCTTGGTTTGCAAACATAGTCAACTTTTTAGCTACTGGAAGAATTCCTCAACATTGGAATAAAATGAATAAAGATCTTTTCTTCTCAAAGGTTAAACATTTCATCTGGGAAGATCCTTATCTGTTTAAGAGTTGTGCAGACCAAATAATAAGAAGATGTGTCCCTGACCAAGAATTTCATAGAATACTTTCTATGTGTCATGAACAGGCCTGTGGAGGTCATTTTAGTGGAAACAAAACTGCTGCAAAGGTTTTGCAGTGTGAATTTTACTGGCCTACACTTTTCAAAGATGCTCAAAGACAGACGTCTTGCCGAATCGCGAAATTGGGCAGCATTACCAAGAGAAACTCAATGCCTTTACAGCCTATTTTGGTAGTTGAGTTGTTTGATGTTTGGGGGATAGACTTCATGGGTCCCTTTCCTCCTTCCAATGGGTGTAATTTCATTTTAGTAGCTGTGGATTATGTATCCAAATGGATTGAAGCCACAGCCACTAAAACCAATGATCACAAAGTGGTTCTTAAATTTCTAAAGGATCACATTTTTTCTAAGTTTGGTTTTCCCAGAGCTATTATCAGTGATGGGGGAAGCCATTTTTGTAATAAACATTTTGAAACTTTATTGAAAAAATACTCTCTGACTCATAGAGTAGCTACTCCATACCATCCACAAACCAGTGGACAAGTGGAGATTTCCAATAGAGAAATCAAGCATATACTGGAAAAGACTGTGAAGAAGGACAGAAAGGATTGGTCCTTTAAACTAAATGATGCATTGTGGGCATATAGGACAGCCTATAAAACCCCAATTGGCATGTCCCCATTCAGGTTGGTCTATGGTAAAGCATGCCATTTACCAGTGGAATTAGAATATAAAGCCTTTTGGGCCATTAAAACATTGAACATGGATCTAACTACTGCTGGTAATCACAGGAAATTACAACTTGCTGAGTTGGAGGAGCTGAGAATGGATGCATACATAAATTCAAGAGTTTACAAAGAGAAAGTCAAAGCCTTCCATGATAAAAATTTGTTGAGAAAAGAGTTCACAGCTGGCTCTAAGGTATGGTTATTTAACTCAAAACTTAAGTTTTTTCCTGGAAAGCTGAGATCCAGATGGGAAGGGCCATATACTGTCATTCAGGCAGCTCCTTTCTGGAGTTGTTGACATCCTAGATCCAAGTAATGGAAGAATCTTGAAAGTAAATGGTCAGAGGCTCAAACCATGCATTGAAAATACCCAGGAGCCTATACTGCCCATCTATCATCAAGAGCCTCCCCAAATCTGATGGTATACAACTGTACAATATGTTTTTATTTCATAGTTTTTGCTTAGTTTTCTTTTTCTCTGTTTTTATTCATGTTTGTTCTCTTTTCGCATGGTTTAAATATGTGAAAAGTTAAGTCGCAAAGTAAAAATTGTCTTTTCGCAAAGTGCAATTTACTTTTCGAAAAGAATCTAGATTTATAACGAACTGCTCGAAAGCAAGGATTTGCTTTTCGAATAGTTGTTTCTGAAGCCATTTTCTTTTCGAAAAGTTGTTTCTGAAGCCATTTTCTTTTCGAAAAGATGTTTCTGAAGCCATTTTCTTTTCGAATAGTTGTTTCTGAAGCTATTAGCTTTTCGAATGGTACTGATGCCATTCTCAGTTGTAAAAAGGTCTGTTTTGGAACTTTTCGAAAACTTAAAAAGGACTTTGCGAAATTACCTTTGAGCAAATTTAAACCCTTTCGAAGTAAGGGTTTCATATTCGAAAGCTTTCTGAGAACGCCCTGTTCCACAGAAACCTTATTTCTTTCTTTCCTTGCGTGATTTTAGAATCTAGCCACACTTTTCTTCTCCTTTGTTCAATCATTTGAGCTTTCAGAGAAGGATTTTAGCTTCTAGTCTGGGGGATTTCAGCAAGCAAGCAACACGCTCAATCAAAAACCCTAGATCTCAGTATTTTTCTGCGCTTTTCCTCTGTTTATCTTTTGAAAATTTTGATTTTGTGTCAGCATTTGTTGTGGGCATTTTCATACACAAATTTAGAATGGGAAAAGCTGAAAAATCATTGGCTGCCATGTTCCCAAAATCCTCTGCTAAGAAAGTTAGCAAACCTACCCCAAAAGGAAAAACCAAAACTTCAGCCAAAAGAAAACTATCAATGGATAAAGCGGATAGGATTGAGAAAGGGAAGAAAGTGAGACATGAGGAACCTATCCCTACAGCTGCTAGTCCTGAGCCTGAGCTTCCTCCTCTGCCTATGCATTTGGTACTGCCAAATCCTTTCATTGAAGCTCAGAAGCTAATTCCTGAGCTTATTGTGGACGAAACTTTTTTCGTCAACAAACCGGACTGTCTGCTATCTTTAAGATACATGAGAGATGCCTCACTAAGCAATATCCTTTCCCCTCTGTCAGAGAAAATTTATCCGCGAATGGTGAAGTTATGGTAATAAAACCTGGTAAAAGTCACTGAAAAAGATGCTGATGTCCCTACGCTGGTTATCTTTATTGATGATTGCGATCTAACTGTCACATATGAAGACATTGGGAATGCTTTGGGGATACCTTTCCAATTTGATCCTTCTGGTCCATTGGCTGCACTAGAAGCAGCCTCCTCTAGAGAAATGGCTGCACATTTAACCCAAGGGATCGTTGGCACTGGACAGTCCATAATGAGGAGAGACCTAGCACCTCAATTTTTATTGATGGATTCAATTTTGAGGGGAAGTTTTTATGTCACCGGGCACAGCCAAGAAAGGAGAACACCAATTTTAGAGGCTCTCTTTCATTTTTCTAAGGGGCAGTTTTTCAATGCCCCTATGTTAATTTTTGAAGCCATGGCTGATATTAGTGCCAACCTGAAAAAGGAGCAGAAATTAGCTGGACTCCCATTTGGTAGACTGATCACAGCCCTCCTAAGAGCTAAGTTTGACATTGATGACCAGGAGCCATTTGAAGTCATAGCTCCTCACAATTTTGGGAAAAAGGCATGGACCAAGCCTTGAAAAGATGAGAGGAAGGTGAACACCGCATCTCATTAATGAACCCGCCTCAAGTTAATGAACGCCCTCAGGCTCCCTTTAGAACCGGTTTTGCCAGATCCTGTGGTGACCAGCTCTTTAGCTGTACCCATTCTTGAAGAAACTATCCTTCCCATGGTGACCAGCTCTTCAGCTGCACCAATTCTTGAGGAAGTTGGCCTTTTACCCTCTTCACCTAGTCCAGCTCCTGCCACTTCACCTATCCCAGCTGTCCCATCTCCCATACCCACCATTATCCCAATTGCAGATTCCACCTCTACACCAACCACTCCAACCATACTCACACCACCAATTTCTCCCACCAATGCCCAAGTTTTGGCTACAAATTTTATTGCCCAATCTCCTTGCACTCCTCTGCTCCAAAGCCTCTCAAGTTCACCTGCTCATTCAGCCCACACACCTGAAGTATCCCACACACCTGAACCTGAGCCTTTCACTAAAGAGGCTTATTCCTCATTAATGGGATCTATTTTTGAAAACGTGGGGCTTGAACCTGTCCCTATACCTGACCCTCATCATTTCACTCACTTACGTACTTCTCCCTTTACAGTCATTTCACCCATTGCACCTCCACCTTCCACTTCAGTTTTACCAGTCCCTGCTATGCACACCTCCCCCACACCTGAATCTATTAACCAAATACTTGCCTTCCTTCAATCCATCCAATCCCAACTACAGATCAACACAGAAAACCATTCTGTGACCAATGACCTTCTGCAAACCTTAGCCTCCACATCCAACACAACTACCATTACCCCTGTACCTATTGTTGATGCCCATGCTACCCAAACTGAACCAGAGGTAGTATTGGTTGATCTGCCCACCTCCACCACTACTGCCCATGCTACCCAAACTGAACCTGAAGTACCTCTAGTTGAGTCCCCTTCACCACTCCTCACTTTCTCTGATCAAGACACTCAAACCGACCCTGAAGTCATCCTTCTGGACACTTCTTCTCCCACTCCCACAGCTGGGATACCTTTGGTCCCCTACCATTCCATTCCCCTTCCCAGATTTGCCACCCTCAGAAGAGCCATGGAAGAAAATCCATATATCTGTAGAGATGTTCTCAAGGGGTTAGTTGATTTACAAGCCTATAGTAGAACCCCTTATGAAAACCAGATTCAAAAATTAGAGTTATTCATGAAATTTGAGAGAGAGAAAATGCAGGACCTGCTGGGTCAAACTTTTCAGATGGTTCGGAGTGAGAAGCACAAGGTGACCATGTTACAAGCACAGCTTGACCAGGAAAAATTGAAGACCACTAGACTTGGAAAGTACATTGGCCTCACCAAAAAGATCAAATCAGAGGAATACACTGAGCTGCAAAACACAATCCAGGAGAAGGCTAACCAATCGATTCTAGTTCGACTTTGAGGACTCGATTCGATCCCATTAAACCAACTTACGATACAGATTTTGACCCCAGTTATTAAAGCACTTTGTAACTATCTGTGTTATGAGTTTGTAATATAAACTTCTGGTTTTTCTTGTGAAATTACTGTGCATTTCTATTCTTTCTTCTTATCATTATGATTTTTTTTCTTTTCTGATTGTTCTTTTCTTTGCTTTGGACCAGTGTGGACCCTGCTCCCCTTAGATTTGGGGGTGTGGCAGAAATGTCAATAATAAATAATTGAGTTAACATCAATACAGCTTATGATCAGTGGAATTTTTGAAAATGAAGTAACTTCACACCTGCTATTTTGAAAAATAAAGAAGTTAAAAAACTTTTTGAAATTAATTTCTAGTGTAATTCTAACACTTTCATGAAGTGAATGTCAGAAAATTTCCAAAAGAAAATTGATGTTTTAGTAAACCTAAAAAGAGGGAAAACAGTGATGATATACCTCAGGAATTTGATAATAAACCACACCCAGTGAGGTTTGGGCCTGAAATATATTCTTTGGAGGTATGAATTGGCAATTTTGTCTGCTTTAAGGGACTGATTGAACCTGCTTACTTTCACTAGAAGTTACACATATCCAAATTGAAATAATTTGACAGCAATCGTGATATTAAAGACATGATGTAAGGCCTCATTTTGGACAGTTTGAACCTTACAAAGCCCCACCTTTTGAAACTGCCCTTGATACACACCATTTGAGCTCTCCAAATCTAAGATTTCTTTGAAACCTCATCAAATAACCTCATCAACTTCATATAGCCTAACCCTCACTCTGAGAAGTCAGAAGATAAAGGGAAGGAAGCTAAAGAAAGGAGAAGTGAGTAACAGTTTGACAACAAAAGAAGAATAATAATTGAAGGCAATGATGTGTCAGTAGAAGAAATGTGGCATTCCAGTCAATGCTAATTTGAAAAAAAAAAAAAAAAGAGAAAAAAAAAAAAAAAACAAAAAGAGGAGAAGAAAAAGAGAGAAGGCATTTCATTGGAAGTTTGAAAAAGAAAGAGAAAAGATGGCCACTTTGGCTCTGGAAATTCAAAGAAGAATATGAAAATAAGCTGAATTAAAGAAGGTTTGTTTATCACCTCCTTACCTTGACTGACTTCTCAATCTTGAACACCATTCCACCCCTTTATTCTTGATAAATTTCACCCATAAGCCACATTACAACCCTAGTAAAGTCCTTACTGATCAATGATGGATTGAGCTGTCACATGGAGATAAGAATTTGTGTAATCTATGGTGAAAAGAGCAGTGAATTCAGAACTAAAAAAGTAATGCCTATGCTCATGCTTACAGTCCTATTTGAGGGTCAGAATCGCTTTTGAGCCGTGTGAAATAGTACAACCCTCTTACTTGCATGTTGAGTGAAAATCCTGGAGAGAGTTGGGTTTGAAATCAACTCATTGGGGTAACATCAAAGCTGGACTCTTAAATAGAAGGCAAGCTGTTCATTAATTTTTCTTGTAAATAACTTTTGACATAAATTCACTGAATGGTAACAAGAATTACAGCAGAATTTTAGTTTTGAACTGATGTTTTTCTTGAAAATCTTCTTACAACATGACTGATGCAGGTGTGAATAATCAGATTGGATGAAAGTTTGCTGTAACAGAACTGCAGTGATCTTAACTGATTTATTGAAGAAGTTTGTGGGTACCTTCACTGAAAACCCTCAGGAGACTTCACTCCTCCACTAGGGATCACCTAGAGGTTTAAAAGGCTTGTTGCATACGCTAAATGCAACTGTGCTCCCTACAAAAGTGGCTTTTTACTTTGTTTTTAATTTTGTCTCTGCTCAGGGACTAGCAAAGCTTAGGTTTGGGGGTGTGTTGAGAACTAGAAAATACCATTTTTCACCCCTCAACCTGAGTCTTGATAGACCTTTGAGAGAACTAAATAGGTGTTCTAAGTGCTTGTGTTTCAGCTAACAATAAAGATAGGCTTAACCATGAAAGCAACTTAAAAGTGCCAAAAAGATGATAATCCATGTCGATCCAAAGAAAGAAAGAGAAGGGACAACATCACTAGCTGTTAAAAGGTCTGAACTGAAGAGGCAAAGACCTGGTCTCAACCCAGAAAAGAAGTATGGAGCAATTCGAACAGAAAAATACACTACAGAGTACTTTTCGAAAAGAACTCGAATCGCTAAAAGAACTCGAACTCAAAAAAACTAAAAACTTCAGGCTTAGTTTTCGAAGAGCACCTGAACTCTTCGAAGAGATGATTGACCTTTTCGAAAAGAAGAAAAGTCCTTGGGAACAGAACCTGAACATTGCGAAAAGAGGTTCAGGAGTTACAGCACCTTGCGAAAAGTCCCCTAAACTATGCGAAAAGGTATTCTGGAGATTCCCAGCTTTTGCAAGGATAATTCAGCAATCTTTTTCATGCGTCCCAATGCATTTAAAAACCTAGGGACATTTCAGAAGATTCTAAGCATGAAGCGAAGGCATATTCCACCCCATGTGAGCACCCAGAGATGAAATAACTTGGCAGGAACTTCTAGAAGCTCTAACAGATATTCAAAATGCATAACAAAATTGATGCTTATGTCGCTTGATTGGCTGAACCAGATCGAGCAATTCTGATTGGCCAGAACAGATCTGGATCTTTGTGCTCGACTACCATTGGTTGATACAGATCTGAGCACTTCTGATTGGTTGATACACATCTGAGCTGGACTTAGGGAAAACTATAAATAGACGAACCATTTGCCCAATTTTGGCATCCAGATTTTGAGTTTCATTCCTATTCCCCCATTTCCAAACCAGATAGTTTGTCTGAAATCCCTGTAATAGCGTCACTTTTACTTGCAATTGAGAGCTATGATATACTTCTGTAATTCAAAGGAGAGTTGTATTCAAGACTACAAATCTGAGAGCTGTTTAAGCTGTGCTCTGTAATTGTAATGGTGAATTTGAAAAGGTTGTTGTAAACCGTACATTCTCAATTGGACTCATGTTAAGGGTTCCCTCCGATCTCCTTATTGCATTAGACTCCTTTAGATTTACTATTTTTCATGCAATTTCCCTTGATTCATTAATCCTGTGAGAATTAGTGTTTGTAACCTAATCTCTCATGGCATTTATAGTGATGTTTCTTGTTCTAAATTAAGGATTTAGAGTAAAGACTATTGGATGGTTTGTGGCCATTAAAGTGGACTGACCATAGCCATAAGCCAAAATCTAGTCCTTGAGTTAGATTTATTTCTCTTACATCTGTGCTTGTAGCCAGATGAAGATTGGATCATCTCTCATTTGATCTGCAGTCATTCTCATTGTATTTCAAGGACCAAATCAAAGTTAGATATTATTTCTCCATTTTTATAAGTTTGCATCAAAATTCCTCCAACTCAGATCTGGATCATTTAGTTTAACTTTTACGTTTATCATTTAGTTAATGTGACAAATTCAACCTCCCATCTTATGTGCTTTCTAGATAGGACAAGAGGCCAGATCTGGTAGCTCAGGTCTGGTGGTTTATCTTGCATTTTAAACAAATTCCCTGTGGACGATCTTTTACTCACTTACATTTAAAACTTGCTACAATTGGCCCTGATCTTGCAGGCTAATTCACTTCTCTCTGTGCTGATATTCCTTTACTCTTTTTAATGTTCCAGATTCATTATAACTTAGCAATTGAAAATATGTTTTCAAAACACAAATAAAGCATGCACACTTAGAAATTAACAACAGAAGCCATAGCTTCAAGGACAAATGACCACAAAGTTGTCAGTAGATTCCTCAAAGACAACATCTTCTCTAGGTTTGGCATCCCTAAGGCCATCATCAGCGATGGGGGAAGCCACTTCTGTAATAAACCTTTTGATAAGCTGTTGGAAAAGTACTCTGTGACCCACAGGGTAGCCACTCCCTACCACCCACAAACCAGTGGACAAGTAGAGATTTCCAGTAGAGAAATCAAACACATTTTAGAGAAGACTGTGCAAAGTGATAGGAGGGACTGGTCCATGAAATTGACAGATGCCCTATGGGCTTATAGGACTGCCTATAAGACCCCCATAGGTATGTCCCCATTCAGACTAGTTTATGGCAAGGCATGCCATTTTCCTGTTGAATTGGAACATAAAGCATATTGAGCTATTAAAGCAATAAATTCTAATTTCAACTCTGCTGGTATACACAGGAAATTGCAGATAGCTGAGCTGGAGGAGCTCCGATTGGAAGCATACACCAATGCTCATATCTATAAAGAGAAGACCAAAGCCTTCCACAATAGACATTTGCTACGGAAAGAATTCAAACCCAATGATAAGGTGTGGATGTTCAATTCTAGATTAAAATTCTTTCCAGGTAAGTTGCAGTCCAGATGGGATGGACCCTTCATAGTTGTACATGTTTCCCCATCTAGAGCTGTTGAAGTCAGGGACCCTACAGATGGTAGAGTCATGAAGGTCAATGGCCAGAGGCTCAAACTATGTCTGGACAAGATTTGTGTGCCCGAGGAGAGCATTGATCTTCAAGACCCTCCAGGTTGATAGCTGACTTTGGCTGGTGTCATATGTAATATATGGGATTTATTTGTATCAACAAAGTAACAGCTGGCTTAGCAGGAAAATTTTCAGGGTGCTGAAACTGAGCCCTACACTCATTTATCCAACTTTTGGCTTTTAAAACCCTTTCGATAAGACGACTGATGATTTTGATAGGATTCTGAACATTTTCGAAGGGCACTGAGCCTTGACGATAGGTGAAACCAACCCCTCGATAGGTTATAAAATGGCAACAGACACTTTTCGATAGGTTCTGGATACCTATCGGAACCTATCGAAATGACGAATCACGTCAAATTCCAACCTATCGAAAGGAAGTTTCCACCTGTCGATAACCTATCGAATGATACCTTTTGTAAGGTTTGATTGCCAAGCCTTTGATAGGACACATCGACCTATCGCCACCATTCTTGTCATCCTATCGAAATCATAGTTCACACCCTTATCGATAAAGTAATCTTGTCTTGTGCACATCCCAAATGCCTAACCCCCTCCCCGTGCTTTAGCATTTATGGCGCATGCCGCCTTAACTTAATCTTCCCTCCTAAATTTAGTACATCATGCAGTCCACGCTCCATTTCCCACCTAGCGACCGCCACTCCCTGTATTCCCACTTTTCATTTTTTTAATTCCCACGCCTCGACGACTGCGACACTTCTATTGCATCGTTTCATATTCCAACACCCATGCACCTTAAATAATCACTTCGTCCATTCCTTCCACATCCATTCCACCCTAACCTGCCCAACTCTTCCAGCCCCCACTCATGGCCGACGACAAACATCCAGAGTTGCCTATCAAGTTCTTCCCAGTCTGGCCACCACCACCTCCACCGGTCGAGCCTGATCCTCTTCAATTTCTCTGGGATGAATATGACGAGGTCCAGAGAATCCTCGCCAAGGAGAAAAAGATAAACCTAAAGAGGGAGAAGAAGAGGCAGAAGACCGAGGCACCGGCTACTTCCCCCCGTCATCCTGATCCTCATCCACCACTCCACCACCAGCCCCCTGATCCCACTCTTTTTCCTTTTCTTTCCCCCCGGGCTTCCACTTCCTCTTCCACCTGACGCAGTCTGAGGATATCCCTGAGCCTAGCAGGACGTTTTTTTTTCTCCATAAGATATGTTGTCCACATGTCTGTTTTACGATTATTTATAATAAAATATTTTGTTCAATTCACTTATTTATTCCTCGATTCAATTTATTATTCTTTGGATGTCTGGCCAACTAAACCCATTCTGCTCAAAACAGTGGGGACACTGTTTATTTAGGTTTGGGGGTGTGGCATGTATGCCAATAAACCAGCTAATTTTAGTGTAGCCAAGTTAAAAAGGAATAATCGAAAAGAGAATGAATTCACCTCATAATTGTTGATTAAAAAAAATTTTAAATAACCATTTGCAATGGGAGTAAGCTGAAGTTTTAACATTTTTCATAAAGAAAATGTCAAGAATTTTTGCAGGAAGTTTTTGATGTATGATAAACCAACAACGAGAAGAGACTGTGAAGATACTCTCCAGAAATTGGATGGAAGGCCATACATACCTAGTGGGAATTGGGCCTGAAAACTTCTTTGAAGAGTGTCTTGGCAATTCATTCTGCCTTGAGGACTAACTGGACCTAATCTGGATCACTAGAAGTTAGGCAAATCCGTGTTGAAACAACTTGATAGCACTTAGAACATGGAAGACATGAAGTAAGGCCATCTCTTGGACAGTTTGGGCCTAAAATTCCCCACCATTGAACTGCCCTTGATGCACACCACTTGAGCCTTAAAAGCCCCAATTTTCTTTCATGAAAACCATAAAGTCTAAACCCAAAACCCCTTCACCTATTTCATTTCACCCTCAATCTGAGAAATCAGGAAGAGGAAGGAGGAGAAAGGTTAGAGGAGCAAGGTCCTAAATTAGGTTGAAAGAAAGAAAAAATGCAGTCGGTGGTAATTGTGGCACTATATAAAAAAAAAAAAGAAAAAAAAAAGAGAGAAAAGAAAAATATTGGAAGGAAGAGAAGAAGCTGGCCACTTTGGCTTTGAAAATTCAAAAAGTAGATGGAAATGTGCTGAATAAAAGGTGAAGTCATGAATCACCTCCTAGCCTCTACTGATTTCTCAATTTCGAACTCTGTTATCCCTTCTTATTCCTCCACAAACCTCATCCCTAAGCCATAGTACAACCCAATGAAAAGACCTTACTGATCTGAAAGTGGATTGAGCTATCATGTGGAGATGAGAATCTACTTAATCTATGGTAAAAAAGAGCTGGAAAAGTCAAAAATTCAGGCAATGCCTATGCTCCTACTTGCAGTCCTACTTGAGGGCTGTAACTGCTCTTGAGCTGAGTGATATGATTTACCCATCTTCTCTGTACTGATGAGTGAACAGCCCTGATGGGACTTGGGTCTGAAATCCAAATTGAAGGGGGAAGTATCTAGGCAGGATCCTCAAATTGATGGTGAGTTATGCATAAAATTTTAGAAGCAAATCCTGGACATAAATTAAGTGATGATGGAGAGATTTCAGCAAACTTTCATGTTTCCAAATGGATGTTTTTTCTGTTGAATTTTCCTTAATGAATGGGCATGATATGAATTTATTTGATTTGCTTAAATTCTGCTTTAACAGGTTGCACTATTATTAACTAAGTTTATTGGAGACGTTTGTGGGTACCTTCACTGAAAAACCCTCAGGAGACTTCACTCCTCCACTAGGGATCACCTAGGGGTTTAAAAGGCTTGGTGCATGTGCTAAATGAATCCGTGGTCCCTACGAAAATGGCATTTTTTTTTTTTTTGAATTCTCCTTTGCTCAGGGACTAGCAAAGCTTAGGTTTGGGGGTGTGTTAAGTGGTGAAAAATGCCACTTTGCACCCCTTTAACCTGACCTTTCATGGACCTATGAGCACGCTAATAAGCCTCTGTTGAGTACATTTTATAGATAGTAGGGAAAGCTGGTAATAATATAGCAAACCACTTAAGAATGCCCACAAAGAAGTCATCTCTCAGCACCATGTAGACCCAACAACAGATCAAGGAGAAAGAAGTGAAGAAAGGTCCAAAACATCCTATCGAGAGGATGCTGGAAGACTTCGATAGGAGCTGAGGAGGAAAAGAAAAGAATTCATGTAGTTGGAAAAGGGTTCGATAGGATCCAAAGGCAAAAGAAGGATGAAGTCGCATGGATTGAGGAGTTCGATAGGATTTCAAAACCTATCGAGCAAAGAAAGGAAAGAAGAAACTATCCTGTCAAAAACTTGCCTGAAGTGTCAAAGGAACCTATCGAATAGATATGAGAACCTAGCGAAAGGACTAAAATGCTCGACTCCAACCTGTCGAAGGCTCTCTGAACCTATCAAAATGAAGATGTTGAAATTGAACCTATCGAAGGATGCTTAAGCCTTTCGATAGGAATGGGAGCCAACCTATCGGGATGACGGCACACAGAGTTGAACCTGTCAAAGAAGACCACTAGACCTATCGAACTACTCAGTCAACCTATCGAATACTCCAGATAGTGGGCTGAGGACCTTGGACCTTCAAAGAGAGAACTCATCCTATCGGTACCTATCGAAGAGACCAGGGAACCTATCGAAAGGAACTATAAGCTCACTTTGAACCTGTCGGAAGCTTCTCCAACCTATCGAAATCGTGTACTGAACTTCTCAGAAACTATGCTATGCACACGCTGAGACTTGGTGACCTGTCGCATGCAAACCGAGGCACTTTGGTGATCGGCACGATGTTCTAGAAGATGCCCTAGAAAGCCCTAACTGACCCATGTGCTTTAATAGAACTCTAACAAACTCTGACAACCTTTTAGAAAGGATTTTTGGTGGAAAAAAAAATAGAGGAGAAAGCTATATATTGAGACCCCCAATTACCATTGGGGAGAATCAAAATTCAGAGCAATTTTCCAGAGATCAGAGCTTGCAGCGAGATTCCATTTCCCTCCATTAGCCAAACTATGGTTGGCTAAATCCCTAGGAGCAGTAAGGAGTGAGTTAGATCTGTAATTGGGTAAGGTTAAGAGTGTTGCTGGGGTTAATTGCTGCACAGACTACAGATCTGAGAGCATTCCATTGTAAGAGTGACCTTGTTTACAATGTAAATGTTGTTTCCAATGTTTTAATTAGATCTAAAGCTCTTTTGATGCCTTTTGGTGCTCGATAGGATTGGTGTAGAGGAATTGCTTGATCAACTCACCCACTTAACTGGTAGACCTCTTGGATGTCATCTGAATTCCCTGGATCTGATATCCCAATAATTTCCTGCATTTATGACCTAGAAATTGTAGAATCTATAGTGCTTTTAATTGTTCTAATTGAGGCTCTGGCTTTGTAGGAGATCTCTAGGATGGTCTATGACCATTAAAGTAGACAGATCATAACCTTAAGGTGAATATGAGCTCAGGCCTTAATTGGATTTATCTGCTGTAATCCATGGATTCGATAAAACCTATAGGATGGTCTGTGACCATTAAAGTGGATAGATCATAGCCTTAAGGCCAAGTGGATCCTCTGATTTGAAGTGGAATTTACACCCTGCAGCTGTGCTTGCGGATAGTGCCTGTGGCCAGCTGAGGGACTTGTATGCTTTTGAACCCCTGTAATATGCTTAGCTCAATCTGATTGCAGTGAAGACAATCTCCAAGCTATTCTTCTCCATTTTCAGAGTTTTTAAACCATTCCATCTGCAAGATCTGAGGCTCCAAATTCGATCCCAAACAATCTGCATTTTATTTAAAGTTTAGTTTAAGTGAAAACTCATTTCAAAATTCTCCCCTATCTTTTAACTAAAGTAGAGATAGCTAGGGTGCCAGATCTATCACAGATCTGGATATTTATCCTATTTCTAGCCAGCCTTCCTGTGGACATTCCCTTACTCACCATTCTTTTAAAGCTTGCTACAAAGGACCCTGTATCTTGCAGGTCTAGGATATTTTAGTTGTGCTGAATCCATCTCTGTTTTCCCCATAATTTTTACATCATAAATTAGCACACTAGAAATTCCCCAACACCTTGCAGGATATTCCTAGAAATGAAACCGAAAATCGATGAATGATGACTGATGCAATCACCTGCTATACTTATCGTACTTTTCCCTAATAACCACGGGATAGGATGACCACCACCCTAAGGTAAACCCCCATATGTAACTAACCTAATCAAAGAGGCCTCCCTCGGTTCGATGACAGTACTGATCAACCTTTCTTCAAAACTAACTCTTCCAATTACTCATGACTTCTCATAGGGCCAAAGTGCTTACCCAAAACCTAGAAAAGCTCCATTGCATTTACACACTGGGGCATTTTTTTTTGTTAGAAGAAGAATCACCTTAGAAGCGCCGATTCGTCTACAAAGAAGATGTAAGATAACGAAGTCACCATCCAGATAAGGCCACCGAAGATACTATACTGCCAACCCTACCACGATCCTACAGTGGGGCATTTTTTATTATTATTAATTTTTATTTGTTTATGTTCTATCTTAGTTATTTGCTCTCCCCATTGCATTATTTTTATTTTAAAAAAAAACAAACAAATAAAAAAAAGAAGAAAGAAACAAAAAAAAGGAGCATATGTTCATCTTTTACTACTACGCCTCGGTTTGAGACACTCACCCCCTTGACAACTAGCAAGGGGGAGAATAAAAATTATTGATAGCGTTACCTTTACACATGCAGATACAAAGAACCTCCAATCATCACCGGGCCAACTCAGGAAGCATCCAAGTCCCAATGATGATCGACAATGCCGGAGAAACTAAAAGCAAAAGTAGCTGCAAGAGGTAACTAAAAGAGAGAGCAACCGATCAGGTACATCTAAACCAAAATTTCAATATATATATATATATATATATATATATATATATATATATATCAAAGTTTTCTCTTCTTTTTACACTTTCACCAAGGGCATCCCCCTATATGTACAACTCAAATACATATAGCAAAAAATATATATATACACACACCCCTACTCCCTACGCTACCGCTGGGATGGACGAGCGCTACTGTCCCCAATATCATTAGCCTGGAGGTCCGTAGACTCACCCACTGAAAACAAAATCTCGACACTCGGAGTCGGCAAAACCTCTAGACAGACCACCTCGATCGAAAATGAGGAGCATACTAAGCGATAATCTCACAAGCGACCGAATCCTCACTAGCATAGCCCCTGACATGATCACGTGATGTGCGATGAGACTGCCTAGATGAGGACCCGTAGCCCTCGACTTCGATCCATCAAGCTGACTAGCCAGCTTACGCCCCCCTTGCTCACTCTTTGTCAAACGATACTGTAGTCGATCTAGGGACACCTGCATTTCCACTTATGTCGTCCGATGAGCCACCTCCAACACCTCAGTCTGAATCCTATGTGTGACCATCATCTCAACAAACAGGTCATAACAACTCTGCATCTCTCCAAGGATCCGTCTCGCCTCTGGAGTGGCGCACCCTCGCGCCGCCTCTAGACGCGCCTGTTATTCACTGAAAAGTATCACTTTTCACCTCTTAACCTAGCCTTTGCTGGAACTTGAAGCTGACTAATAACTCCTTTTTAGTTTGTTTTATAGCTAGTAATAAATTGTGCAGCTTAACACAAAGTCTATGCTTTTGGTGCCAAGAAGAGAGAATGCAAGCAAAAGATGACAGCTGAACCAGAAATTGATGGAACACCATGGTCACCATTTTGCATGTCACAATGGGCCAAGACCGTCTAGCAGATGAACCAAGTTTAGGTGAGAGTGGAGAAAGCTGCAACAGAAGCATGTGCCTAGCAACAGAGGAGCTAATGACCTATATCGCACAGCTCAGGTGCTGCCTCGCGCCGTTCAATTCACTGGTAAAGCTCCCTTGCACTTCTAAGATATGCAGCATATTAGAGCTCGCGAAGAAGTCGCATAGCTCAATGAAGGGGTTATCACATAGCAGTCTCTCGTGCAACAGTCGTGCACTTCAGCTGCAATCAACATGTAAAGAAACTCGCGGAGCTCTCGCGTGTTAAGGAAACCCTGCACATGGGTATGAGCTTATTTTTGGCGGGAATGCAACTGAAGCACAACAGAAGAGGGATCCATCTCTGCTCTCTGATTGGCTAAAACCCAAGGCACAAGGATCAATGCAAATGTATAAATAGAACTCCTTTATGCTATTTTTCTTCAGCAAGGAAAGTAGGAACAAAGGAATAGCCTGAGTTCTCCTTAGCTCATTTAGGTTTAGTTTAGGTTTTTATTTCCCTTTTTCTCTTCCCCCTTCTCTCTCTAATCCAGCCCGTTGGATTAGATCTAGATAGCAGCTCAGATCTGGTTTGTAATTATAATTTCAGCATGAAGAAATGTGGATCGATGCACAGACTACAGATCTGAGAACAAGCTATTGTAAGATGTTTTGTTTGAAGCAATAAATTGTTGGTTTTAAAGCTTAATTCAATCTAAAGATCTGTAATGATTATCTTGTTCTGATCGAAGCCATCAAAATGGAGGAAATCTATTAGATGATCTGTGACCATTTAAGTGGACAGATCATAGCCATAAGATCAATCCAAACCTGGGATGGAAGAAATCTATTAGATGATCTGTGACCATTGAAGTGGACAGTTCATAGCCATAAGATGAATCCAAACCACCGGTCTAGATCGGATTCTTTTACCTTGCATTTGTGCTTATAGCCAAATGAAGGATGGCTGCATAACCTCAGATCTTGGTCCGTTTTGCAATGAAAATCAGGCCCTAGCTGTCTATTTCCCACCATTTGATCTTTATTTTTCCATCCATCTTCCTCCATCTTTTAGTTTAGTTTTATTTCAGTTTTATAGAATTAAGATCTGGTATTATTTAATTTGTAAACATCTCCAAGTTTTGACTTGAATTGACGACTCAGGTTAGAATTTGCAGATTAGTGTAATGGTTTCTACTTTTCCATCTTTAGTTTGCTAGAGTTTGATTGACACCCAAATTTCTGGTTGATTGTTGATTAGATTAAATCTGTATTGATAGGACCTTAGACTTGATTGATGACCAATGCTAGGAAACTTAATATATGGTGTAACGATACTGTTTATTTTCATAAATATCTGATAGCTGAGGACTATGATTGACGACCTTAATCTGAAGAAGGAGGATTAGGATTTATTTTTATGCACTTTAGTTAAATAACCATTCTTTTATTCATATTTCTCCAATAGTTTAGAAAATCTCTAGTAGTTCTATAAAACAATTAGATCTAGTGACATAGAAAAACTCTTTCTTTTCCCTGTTTTTATAGAATTTCCAAATCTGTAGCCAGATCTGGAGGTCTACTATACTCCTTCTAGGTTTAGATCACTACTCCCTGTGGGGCAAACTCTTACTTATTAAAACTTGCTACAAAGGACCCTGTATCTTGCAGGTCTGGGATATTTTTGTTGTGCTGAATCCATCCCCTGTTTTACTCTAATTTTATTTTATCTTTATCATTACACAATAAATCAGCACACTAGAAATCCCAACACTTTCCAGCTCTTGGGACCAACCTATGACCCTCATCAGGTCCCACTAAGCTACAAGTAAAAGAAGAGAAGGCGATGGATTTTGTCACGATGGGGAGAATATCGAAACAGCCAGAAGCACCGACAGCAGCACAAGCCCAACCAGAGGGGAAGAAAGACAACGCTGTAAACCCCTTCGAAAAAATGAGTCGAGAACATATACTAGAGACTCAACTGAGAAGAATGCCCACCCATATAACCGTCTGGGATCTGTTAATGACGTCCCCACTCCATTTTCAAGCATTGATGGGGGCATTAAAAAATGCGCATGTATCACTCCAAGTTAGCCCAGATGAAGTCGGGCAGATAATTGGGCAAGTGATGGCTCTAAATGCCATTTCATTCTCTGATGCTGATTTATCGGAAGAAGGGTGTAGCCACTCCAAGTCATTAAATATAACCGTTGACTCAGGAAACATGGTCATTCCCCTAGTTTTAATTGATAATGGGTCTGCATTGAACATATGCTTGTTACGAACAGCCACTAAGATCGGGGTCAATCCATGCATGCTGAGGCCCACCAGAACCAGTGCAAGAGGGTTTGACAATTCCAGGAGAGAAGTAATGGGGGAGTTGATCTTGAGCTGCTGATAGGGCTAATGACCTTTTCCATCTTGTTTCAAGTCATGGATATCAAATCTTCATTTAATCTATTGTTGGGGCGCCCGTGGCTGCACGAGGTCGGAGCCATACCTTCCACTTTGCACCAGAAACTCAAGTTTGTGTCTGGGCACAAAATTATTACAATCATTGGTGAGGGGCACAACGAGAAAGAAAAAGCTGCCAATAGCATCGAAAAACCTAATGTGTTGGATATATCACACACTGTTGAGGATGTCGACCTCCACAGTTTTGAATATGAGGTGTTAGCGATACTCCCGGTGCCCATTGAAGGTATCATGCCTCAAACAGGAGGCAATATGGTAGCGGTGATAGCTATGCTCCAAAAGTGGGGCTATCAGAAAGGCCAAGGGCTCGGGCCTAGACTGCAAGGCAGAAGAGAGCCAATTGTTGCTACGGGTCAAAAGGTAAGATTCGGGCTGGGGTACAAGTCCACAGAGGAAGAGATCCAAGAGGCCAAAGAAAAAGCAAGGGTCGCCGCAGCGGCAAGAGCTCGAGGAATCAACATAGAAGAGAAACCTCGCCTTAGGCCTCACATAAGAGATTCCTTTGTCAGCGCAGGGGTCGTAAAGATCGACAAGAATGGGGTAACCCATTTGACCCCACACAAACCCACAGCCCTTATACATCCCACCAATTCCCATATCTCCCTTCCCAGCTTGGAAATAGATTTGGCTGCGTTGTCCCTCTTCGAGGAACCACTGCTAGTACCTGAACAAATGCCCCTTGTGGTAAATCACCACAAAGTGTATTGACGTTTGAGGATATCATCTCAAACGAAATGGGGGTTAACATGATGGAGGCTGACTCCAATGAGCCATATCAATCAAAACCATCCATCCCAACAGGTAAAGGACCGGCCCCTCAGGTACGCAACTGGGCATCTTTGCCCCAACCTTTGGAAGCAGGGAGTGGCCTAAAGTTTGGCACCTGTTTCCCAAAAAAAAAACAACCTATAAAAAGTGAGATAAGCCCTTGGCAGGCAATACCTTGTATATACATAGACTCGCACTACCAAGGGTTAGTCTCCGAAGGAAACAAAAATCTCAAAAATATGGAAAAAATATAAAATCCCAAAAACATTGAAAAAATCTAAAGTCCAAAAATATCGTCATTTAAAATTGCAGGAAAAGTCTCATAAAAGGATGCCTTAATCAAAATACCCGTCCCACGTAAAATCAATCCCTTCCCTGTAGAAATATAGGAAGAAGTAGGTGTTACGAGTCCAGACAAGGATAGCCCTTTAGAGGAGCTCCCCAATGAGCTCCTTCATCGGTTCGCTAACTTTGAACATGGCCCTACTCCCATTGTCGAGGAAACTGAGGACGTCAATTTAGGGACTGAGGAGATTCTCAGAATAACCAAAATCAGAACGTCGCTATCTCCTAAAGAAAGGAAAGGCATGATTGATTTCCTTCGGTCATACGAAGATGTTTTTGCCTGGTCGTACAAGACATGCCTAGTCTGGACACCGATTTGGTCGAGCATGAGTTGCCTCTCTACCCCGATATGAAGCCAATTAAGCATAAGCTGAGATGTCTCTGACCCGAGTGGATGTTGAAAGTCAAGGATGAGGTCATCAAGCAGTATGATGCGGGGTTTCTCATGGTATCCAAATACCCACAATGGCTAGCCAATATTGTGCTTGTGAGGAAGAAGGATGAAAAGGTCTGCATGTGCATCGATTTTCAAAATTTGAATAGGGCGAGCCCGAAGGACGATTTCCCACTGCCACACATCGACACCTTGGTCGATAACACTACTAAGCACGAGATGCTTTCATTTATAAATGATTTCTCAGGTTACAATCAGATCAAGATGGTAGAGGCAGATTGAGAGAAGACAGCGTTTATCACTCCTTGGGGAACCTTTTGCTATGAAGTCATGCTGTTTAGGCTAAAGAATGCCGATGCAATATATCAAAGAGCTATGACTGCACTGTTTCATGACAAGATGCATCAAGAGATTGAGGTGTACGTCGACGATATGATAGCCAAGTCACCAGAGCGAGGCGATCACTTGGTAAACCTTCAGAAGCTGTTTGAGAGGTTGAGAAAGTATCGGCTACATCTGAACCCACAGAAGTGCGCATTTTGTGCTATGTCTGAAAAACTGTTGGGGTTCATTGTCTGTAGGAGAGGGATCGAGGTCGACCCAGTTAAGGTCAAAGCCATCACAGAAATGCCGCCACCATTTACTGAGAAAGAAGTTAAAGGGTTCTTGGGCAGAATATAATATGTCAGTCGGTTCATTGCATAGCTAACTCCAATCTG
Source organism: Chloranthus sessilifolius (assembly GCA_021018995.1). NCBI lineage: Eukaryota > Viridiplantae > Streptophyta > Magnoliopsida > Chloranthales > Chloranthaceae > Chloranthus > Chloranthus sessilifolius. The sequence goes on along the minus strand of CM037593.1, from coordinate 53,378,346 downwards.
CACGCCGATCTTCAAGCTACTAAGGAAGAACTCGCCCATTGAATGGAATGATGATTGTCAGGCAACATTCGATAAAATCAAAAGCTACCTCCTTAACCCACCTATTTTAGTACCACGTAAGCCAGGGAGACCACTCTTAATGTACCTCTCCATGACGGAAGTCTCGATGGGATGTGTCTTAGGGCAACATGACGAGACAGGAAGAAGAGAGCAGGCCATCTACTATCTGAGCAAGAAATTCACTGATTATGAGAAGCGCTATTCTCATCTAGAGAAAGCATGCCTGACTCTTGTTTGGGCTACTTAGAGGCTCTGCCATTACTTGCTATCTCAAGACGTTCTACTTTTAGCCCGAATGGATCCATTGAAATTCCTGTTTGAGAAGTCGACCCTCACTGGGTGGACTGCACACTAGTAGCTTTTATTATCTGAGTTCGACATCACGTACGACACTCAGAAGTCAATCAAGCGGTAGGCACTCGCCGATCATCTTGTCGAAAATCCTTTGCCAGATTATGAACCTTTGAGAACTAAGTTTTCAGATGAAGATATCTTGTTCATGATGGAAGACGACACTAAGGAAGCAGAAGAATCATGGGTAATGCACTTCGACGGGGCAGCAAATGCCGAAGGCCAAGGAGTTGGGGCCATTCTGATTTCTCCAAAGGGATCCCACGTACCCGTCTCTATCAAGCTCAACTTCCCTTGTACTAACAACATGGCTGAATACGAGGCTTGTGCCATTGGCCTACAGGCAGCTCTCGATCTCAATATAACTCACCTTCGAGTGTTTGGTGATTCACAGTTAATCATATGCCAGACGAATGGTGACTGGAAGATGAAAGATGAGAAACTGATCCCTTATCATGAACACCTTGAGGCTCTGATAGCTTGCTTTAAAGATGTGACATTCTCATATGTCCCCCGGATAAGGAACCGTTTTGCCGATGCACTAGCAACTTTGGCGCCAATGATAGAAATCTCGTATGGTGTTGAGATGAAGCCAATCATGATCGAGCAGAGAGGTGAGCTGGCCTTCTGCCTCCAGATTGAGAAACCTACAAAGCCTAATGATGAGCCACCTTAGTTCTCAGATATCAAGAATTTCCTTGAGACCCTAACATTCCCTGAGGGAACATCCAGGACGGACTGGCGAACCATTCAACATTTAGCGACAAGCTACGTCATTTGCGGGGACTGCCTTTATAAGCGATCCTACAACAACATTCTACTCAGGAGCCTTACTGAAAGTGACGTGACCAACATCATGAAGGAGATCCACGAAGGAGTATGCGAAGCCGACGTCAGCGGTCACATGCTTGCTAAGAAAATTCTACGATAGGGATACTTTTGGACCACAATGGAATCAGATTGCTGCAAACATGTCCAAAAATGATACAAGTGTCAAGAACACTCCAGTCTGATACACACTCCTGCCATTGATCTACACTGCATGACCACTCCTTGGCCATGTGCTACCTGGGGCCTTGATAATGTCAGAATGATTAATCCAAAAGCATCGAACGGGAATCGATTCATCCTCGCCGCCATTGAATACTTTACCAAGTGGGTAGAAGCAGCATCATATGCCAACATCATAGCCAATCACTTTGAGAGGTTCCTCAAGAATAATATTGTGTGCCGATTCAGAGTACCCAAGGATATCATCATAGACAACGATACAAATTTTGCAAATAAGCATATCTGAGCCTTTTGTGAGCAATACAAGATCAAACACTATCGCTCGTCACCTTATCGGCCTCAAACTAATGGAGCCGTGGAAGTTGCGAACAAGACAGTCATCCCCATCCTTGAGAAAATGGTCGTCACTTATCGAGATTGGAGCGAAATGCTGCCATTTGCCTTATGGGCCTACATATCATCGATCCGTACCACTACAGGGGCAACACCATTCTCCCTTATGTATGGAACTGAGGCTGTCCTACCAGTTGAGGTGGAGGTACCCTCACTCCGAATCCTCATGGAATCTGGCTTACCCGAAGTAGAGAGAGGGAGATCAAGATTTGATCAGCTGAATCTATTGGATGAAAAGAGACTCCTGGCCTTGTATCACACTCGGGTGTACCAGGAGTGAATCGAATGCGCTTACAATAAACGTGTCCGTGTTGTTACTTCTTAGTGTGCTTGATTTATGTGTGTTTTGAAAACAGGTTTGCAACTGCTAAATTATACTGGATCTAGAATATTAAAAAGAGTAAAGAAATATCAGCACAGGTAGAAGTGAATTAGCCTGCAAGATCAGGGCCAATTGTAGCAAGTTTTAAATGTAAGTGAGTGAAAGATCGTCCATAGAGAATTTGTCTAAAATGCAAGATAAACCTCCAGATCTGAGCTACCAAATCTGGCCTCTTATCTTATCTGGAAAGCACATAAGATGGGAGGTTGAATTTGTCACATTAATTAAATGATAAAAGTAAAAGTTAAACTAAATGATCCAGATCCGAGTTGGGGGAACGTTTGAGGTAAACTTATAAAAAATGGAGAAGTAATATCTAACTTTAATTTGGTCCTTGAAATCTAATGAGAATGGCTGCAGCTCAACTTAGAGATGATCCAATCTTCATCTGGCTACAAGCGCAGATGTAAGAGAAATAAATCTAATTTAAGGATTAGGTTTAAGCTTATGGCTATGGTCTGTCCACTTTAATGGCCACAAACCATCCAATAGTCTTTAATCCAAAGCCTTAGTTTAGAATAAGAAGCAGCACTACAAATGTCGTGAGAGATTAGGTTACCAACACTAATTCTCACAAGATTAATGAATCAAGGGAAATTGCATGAAAAACAGTAAATCTAAAGGAGTCTAATGCAATAAGGAGATCAGAGGGAACCCTTAACATGAGTCCAATTGAGAATATACGGTTTACAGCAACCTTTTAAAATCCACCATTACAATTACAGAGCACAACTTAAACAACTCTCAGATTTGTAGTCTTGAATACAACTCTCTTTTGAATTACAGAAATATCTGACAGCTCTCAATTGTGAGTAAAAGTGAAGATATTACAGGGATTTCAGACAAACTATCTGGTTTGGAAATGGGGGAATAGGAATGAAACTCAAAATCTAGATGCCCAAATTGGGCAAATGGTTCGTCTATTTATAGTTTTCCCTAAGTCCAGCTCAGATGTGTATCAACCAATCAGAGGTGCTCAGATCTGTATTGACCAATGGTGGTCGAGCACGAGGATCCAGATATGTTTTGGCCAATCAGAATTCCTCGATCTGGTTCAGCCAATCAGGTGAAAAAGGCATCAATTCTGTTATGCATTTTGAAAGTCTGTTAGAGTTTCTAGAAGTTCCCGCCAAGTTATTTCATCTCTAGGTGCACACGTGGGGTGGAATATGCCTTCGCTTCATGCTTAGAATCCTCTGGAATGTCCCTAGGTTTTTAAATGCATTGGGATGCGTGAAACAGATTACTGAATTTCCCTTGCAAAAGCTGGGAATCTCCAGAATACCTTTTCGCATAGCTTAGGGGACTTTTCGCAAGGTGTTGTAACTCCTGAAGCTCTTTTCGCAATGTTCTGGTTATGTTTGAATTGAGTTTTCTTCTTTTCGAAAAGGTCAATCATCTCTTCGAAGAGTTCAGATGCTCTTCGAACGCTAAGCCTGGAGTTTTTGTTCTTTTCGCAGAGTTTCAGGTTCTTTGCGAACAGTTCAGGTTCTTTGCGAAAAGTACTCTGTAGTGCATTTTTCTGTTCGAATTGCTCCATACTTCTTTTCTGGGTTGAGACCAGGTCTTTGCCTCTTCAATTCAGACCTTTCAACAGCTAGTGAGGTTGTTATTTCTCTTTCTTCCTTTGGATTGACATGGATTGTCATCTTTTTGGCACTTTTAAGCTACTTTTATGGTTAAGCCTGTCTTTATTGTTAGCTGCAACACCAGCACTTAAAACACTTATTTAGTTCTCTCAAAGGTCTATCAAGACTCAAGTTCAGGGGTGAAAAATGGTATTTTTCAGTTCTCAACACACCCCCAAACCTAAGCTTTGCTAGTCCCTGAGCAAAGACAAAATTAAAACAAAGTAAAAAGCCACTTTTGTAGGGAGCACAGTTGCATTATATGCAACAAACCTTTTAAACCCCTAGGTGATCCCTAGTGGAGGAGTGAAGTCTCCTGAGGGTTTTCAGCGAAGGTACCCACAAACTTCTTCAATAACTCAGTTAAGATCACTGCAGTTTTGTTACAGCAAACTTTCCTCCCAAATGATTTTTCACACCTGCATTAGTTATGTTGTAAGAAGATTTTTAAAAAAAAAACATCAGTTCAAAACTAAAATTCTGCTGTAATTCTTGTTACTACTCAGTCAATTTATGTCAAAGGTTATTGACAAGAAAAATTAATGAATAGCTTGCCTTCGATTTAGGAATCCAGCTTCGATGTTACCTCAATGAGTTGATTTCAAACCCAATTCTCACCAGGATTTTCACTCAATATGCAAGTAAGAGGGTTGTACTATTTCACACTTAAGAGCGCTCTCAAATAGGACTGTAAGCATGAGCATAGGCATTGCTTTTAGTTCGGAATCCCCTGCTCTTTTCACCATAGATTGCACAAATTCTTATCTCCATGTGATAGCTCAATCCATCATTGATCAGCAAGGACTTTATTGGGGTTGTAATGTGGCTTATAGGTGAAATTTCTCAAGAATAAAGGGGTGGAATGGTGTTCAAATTTGAGAAGTCAGTCAAGGTCAGGAGGTCATATACAAATTTTCATTTTCTTCTTTGAATTTCTAGAGCCAAAGTGGCCATCTTTTTCTCTTTCTTTTTCAAACTTCCAATGAAATGTCTTCTCTCTTTTTTTTTTTTTTTTTTCGAATTAGCACTGACTGAATGCCACATTCCCTCTGCTGTTACATCATTGCCTTCAACTTGTACCCTTCTTTTGTTATTAAATTGTTACTCAATTCTCCTTTCTTCAGCTTCCTTCCCTTTATCTTCTGACTTCTCGGAGTAGGGTTAGGCTAAATGAAGTTGATGAGGTTTATTGGATGAGATTTCAAAGGAATCATAGATTTATACAGCTCAAATGGTGTGTATCAAGGGCAGTTTCAAAAGGTGGGGCTTTGTAAGGTTCAAACTGTCCAAAAGGAGGCCTTACATCATGTCTTTAATATCATGAGTGCTATCAAATTATTTCAATTTGGATATGTGTAACTTCTAGTGCAAGAAAACAGATTCAATCAGTCCCAAAAGTAGAAAAAATTACCAATTCATACCTCCAAAGAATACATTTCAGGCCCAAACCTCACTGGGTGTGGTTTTTTATCAAATTCCTGAGGTGTATCCTCACTGTTTTCCTTCTTTTTAGGTTTACTAAAACATCAATTTTTCTTTTGGAAATTTCCTGACATTCACCTCATGAAAGTATTAGAATTACACTAGAAATTAATTTCAAAAAGTTTTTAACTTCTTCATTTATTTATTTATTTATTTTCAAAACAACAGTTGTGAAAAAGAAATAAAAATTCCACTGCTCAAAAGCTGTACTGATGTTAACTCTATTATTGATTATTGATATTTTTGTCACACCCCCAAAACAAAGGGGAGCAGGGTCCACACTGGTCCAAAGCAGAGAAACGATATAAGCAAGAAAGAAAAATAAAACATCATGATGGCAAGAAGACAGACAGAAATGCACAGTAATTACATAAGAAAAAAATAAAATGTTATATTACAAACTTATAACACAGATAAGTACAATGTGATCTAATAACTGGGGTCAAAATATGTATCATAAGTTGGTTCAATTAGCTCAGAACTGGAGTCATTGTCAGAATCAGAACTAGAATCAGTATTGGAGTCCAAACTTGATTGAGCTTTCTCTTGGATAGTGTTTTGCAGCTCAGTGTATTCCTCTGATTTTATCTTTTTGGTGAGGCCAATGTACTTGCCAAGTCTAGTGGTCTTCAGTTTTTCTTGGTCAAGCTGTGCTTGTAACATGGTCACCTTGTGCTGCTCACTCCTAACCATCTGAAAGGTTTGACCCAGCAAGTCCTTCATTTTCTCTCTCAAATTTCATAAATAACTCCAACATCCAAATTTGGTTTTCATAAGGGGTCCGAATGTAGGCTTGTAAATCAGCTAACCCCTTTAGAACATCTCGACAGATATAAGGATTTTCTTCCATGGCTCTTCTGAGGGAGGCAAATCGGGGAAGGGGAATGGAATGGTAGGGGACCAAAGGTGTCCCAGCTGTGGGAGGGGGAGAAGAAGTGTGCGTATGAGTACTTGTGGTCGGTCCCGAGAGAAAGTGGGGAGTGGTGAAGGGGATGCAACCAGAGGGACTTCAGGTTCAGTTTGGGTTGCATGGGCAGTAGTGGTGGGGGTGGGCAGATCAACCAATACTACCTCTGGTTCAGTTTGGGTAGCATGGGAATCAACAGTAGGTAAAGGGGTAATGGTGGTTGTGTGGGATGTGGAGGCTAAGGTTTGGAGCAGGTCATTGGTCACAGACTGGTTGTCTGTGTTGATTTGGAGTTGGGCTTGGATGGATTGGAGGTAGGCAAGTATTTGGGTAATAGAGGCAGGTGGGGAAGAGGTGGGCATAGCAGGGATTGGTACAACTGAAGTGGAGGGTGGAGCTGCAATGGCTGTAAAGGGAGAAGTAGGTAAGTGGGTGAAATGATGAGGGTCAGGTATAGGGGTAGGTTCAAGTCCCATGGTTTCAAAAATAGATCCCATTAAGGAAGAATAAGCCTCTGTAGTGAAAGGCTCAGGTTCAGGTGTGTGGGATACTTCAGGTGTGTGGGCTGAATGAGCAGGGGAATTTGAGGGGCTTTGGAGCAGAGGAGTGCAGGGAGATGGGGCAATAAAGTCTGGAGCTAAATCATGGGCATTGGTGGGGGAAATTGGTGGGGTGAGTATGGTTGGAGTGGTTGGTGTAGAGGGGGAATCTATAATTGGAATAATGGAGGGTATGGGAGATGGGACAGCTGGGATAGGTGAAGTGGCTGGGGCTGGTAGAGGGGAGGCGGGTGAAAGGCCAACTTCCTCAAGAATTGGTGCAGCTGAAGAGCTGGTCACCATGGGAAGGAAAGTTTCTTCAAAAATGGGTGCAGCTAAAGAGCTGGTCACCACAGGGTCTGGCAGAGCTGTTTCAAGAAGTGGTGCAGCTAAAGAGCTGGTCACCACAGGAGCTGGCAAAACTGGTTCTAAGGGAACTGCAGGGGCAGGTTCATTCACAACTTCTAAGTGTGTGTTCACCTTCCTCTCTCATCCTTCTCAGCATGGCTTGGCTTGTAGTCCATGCCTTTTTCCCAAAAGTGTGAGGAGCAATGACTTCAAATGGTTCCTCATTATCAATGTCAAACTTGGCTCTGAGGAGGGCTGTGATCAATCTACCAAATGGGAGGCCAGCTAATTTCTACTCCTTTTTCAACTTGGCACTAATATCAGCCATGGCTTCAAAAATTAACATAGGGGCATTGAAAAACTGCCCCCTAGAAAAGTGAAAGAGCGCCTCCAAAATTGGTGTTCTCCTCTCTTGGCTGTGCCCGATGACAAAAACTTCCCCTCAAAATGGAGTCCATCAATAGAAATTGGGGGGCTAGGTCTCTCCTCATGATGGACTGTCCAGTGCCCACGATTCCTTGGGTTAAATGCGCAGCCATTTCTCTAAAGGAGGTTGTTTCTGGAGCAGCCAATGGACCAGAAGGATCAAATTGGAAGGGTATCCCCAAAGCATTCCCTATGTCTTCAAATGTGACCGTAAGATCGCAATCATCAATAAAGATAACCAGGGTAGGGACATCAGCATCTCTTTCAGTGACCTTGATTAGGTTTTGGTTCCATAACTTCACCATTCGTGGGTAAATTTTCTCTGGCAAAGGGGTAAGGATATTGCTTAGTGAGGCTTCCCTTATGTATCTTAAAGATAACAAGCAATCCGGATTGTTGACGAAAAAAGTTTCGTCCACAATCAGCTCAGGAATTAGCTTCTGAGTTTCAATGAATGGATTTGGTAGTACCAAATGTATAGGCAGAGGAGGAAGCTCAGGCTCAGGGCTAGCAATAGCAGGGGTGGGTTCCTCATGTCGAACTTTCTTTCCTTTCTCCACCCTATCCGCTTTATCCATAGATAGTTTTCTTTTGGCTGAAGTTTTGGCTTTTCCCTTTGGGGTAGGTTTGCTAACTTTCTTAGCAAAGGATTTTGGGAACATGGCAGCCAACGATTTCCCTGCTTTTCCCATTCGAAATTGATGTATGAAATGCCCACAACAGATGCTGACACAAAATCAAATTTTCCAAATGATAAACAGCGAGAATGCGCAGAGAAATACTGAGATCTAGGGTTTTTGATTGAACGAGTTGTTTGCTTGCAGAAATCCCCTAGACTAGAAGCTAAAATCCTTCTCTGAAAACTCAAATGATCGAACAAAGGTGAAGAAAAATGTAGCAAGCTTCTCAAATCGCGCAAGGAAAGAACGAAAATAGGGTTTCTGTGGAACAGGTCGCTCTTCAGAAAGATTTCGAATATGAAACCCCTACTTCGAAAGGGTTTAAATATACTCAGAGTTAATTTCGCAAAGTTCTTTTTAAGTTTTTGAAAAGTTCCAAAATAGACCTTTTTACAACTGCGAACGGCATCAGTACCATTCGCAAAGTTAATAGCTTCAGAAACATCTTTTCGAAGAGAAACTAGCTTCAGAAATATCTTTTCGAAAAGAAAATAGCTTCAGAACCAACTATTCGAAAAGAAAATCCTTGCTTTCGAGCAGTTTGTTACAAATCCAGAGTCTTTTCGAAAAGTAAATTGAACTTTGTGAAAAGATAATTATTACTTTGCGACTTAACTTGGAGCATATTTAAACCATGCGAAAAGAGACAAATCATGAATAAAAACATAAACAAAGAAACTAAGCAAAAACTATGAAATAAAAACATAATGTACAGTTATCTACCATCAGATTCTTGGAGGTTCGTGATGACAGATGGGCAAGACAGTTCGGGTATTTTCAATGCATGGTTTGAGCCTCGACCATTTACTTTGATTCTTCCATTACTTGGATCAAGGATGTCACAGCTCTCAAGGAGTCATTCAATGACAGTGTATGGCCCTTCCCATCTGGATCTCAGCTTTCCTGGGAAAAACTTAAGTTTTGAGTTAAATAACCATACCTTAGAGCCAGCTGTGAACTCTTTTCTCAATAAATTTTTATCATGGAAAGTTTTGACTTTCTCTTTGTAAAATCTTGAATTTGTGTATGCATCCATTCTCAGCTCCTCCAACTTAGCAAGTTGCAGTTTCCTGTGATTACCAGCAGTAGTTAGATCCATGTTCAGTGTTTTAATGGCCCAAAAAGCTTTATATTCTAACTCTACTGGTAAATGGCATGCTTTGCCATAGACCAACCTGAATGGGGACATACCAATTGGGGTTTTATAGGCTGTCCTATATGCCCACAATGCATCATTCAGGTTAAAGGACCAATCCTTTCTGTCCTTCTTCACAGTCTTTTCCAAAATATGTTTGATTTCTCTATTGGAAATCTCCACTTGTCCACTGCTTTGTGGATGATATGGAGTGGCTACTCTATGAGTCACAGAGTATTTTTTCAATAAAGTTTCAAAATGTTTATTACAAAAATGGCTTCCCCCATCACTGATAATGGCTCTAGGAAAACCAAACCTAGAAAAAATGTGATCCTTAAGAAATTTAAGAACCACTTTGTGATCGTTTGTTTTAGTGGTTGTGGCTTCAATCCATTTGGATACATAATCAACAGCTACTAAAATGAAATTATACCCATTGGAAGGAGGAAAGGGACCCATGAAGTCTATCCCCCAAACATCAAACAACTCAACTACCAAAATAGGCTGTAAAGGCATTGAGTTTCTCTTGGAAATGCCGCCCAATTTCTGATAGTTTTGGCAAGACTTACAATGCTGCAGAGCATCATTGAAAAGTGTAGGCCAATAAAATCCGCACTGCAAAACCTTTGCAGCAGTTTTGTTTCCACTAAAATGACCTCCAAAGGCCTGTTCATGACACATAGAAAGTATTCTATGAAATTCTTGGTCAGGGACACATTTTCTTATTATTTGATCTGCCCAACTTTTAACCAGATAAGGATCTTCCTAGATGGAATGTTTAACCTTTGAGAAGAAAAGATCTTTATCCATTCTATTCCAATGTTGAGGAATTCTTCCAGTAGCCAAAAAGTTGACTATGTTTGCAAACCAAGGAGTGTGAACACTAATGGCAAAAAGCTGCTCATCAGGGAAAGATTCATTGATAGGCAGCCTATCAATCTCAGCAGTTAAAATTCTAGACAGGTGATCAGCCACCACATTCTCCACCCCCTTTTTATCTTTGATCTGTAAATCAAATTCCTGTAATAGGAGAATCCACCTGATTAATCTTGGTTTGATGTCCTTCTTAGACAGAAGGTATTTCAAAGCAGAGTGGTCAGTGAACACCACTATTTGTGAACCCAAGACATATGACCTGAATTTCTCTAAAGCAAAAACAATTGCCAGTAGCTCCTTCTCAATTGTTGTGTAATTAAGTTGTGCATCGATCATTGATCTACTGGCATAAGCTATGACATGAGGCAACTTTTCTTTTCTCTGTCCACGGACAGCTCCCAAAGCATAATCTGATGCATCACACATCAGTTCAAAAGGTAATGAATAATCTGGAGACTGTAATATTGGAGCTGAAATCAAACAGTTTTTTAAGAATTCAAAAGCCTTCATGCATTCATTATTGAAAACAAAAGGGACATCTTGGCCCAGCAAATGACAAAGAGGTTTGGTTATTTTACTGAAGTCCTTAATGAACCTTCTGTAAAATCCAGCATGTCCCAGAAAGCTTCTGATCTGTTTAACAGTTTTGGGAGGTGGTAAATGTGCAATTAAATCAATTTTTGCTCTGTCCACCTCAATGCCCTTGTGGGAAACAACATGGCCAAGGACAATGCCTTGGGTGACCGTGAGATGGCTCTTTTCCCAGCTCAAAACTAGATTGGTTTCTTCACATCTCTGTAATACCAATTTGAGATAATGTAAACACTGGGAAAAATTGTCTTCGTAGATTGAAAGATCATCCATAAAAATCTCCATAAATTGGTCAATCATATCAGAAAAAATGGAATACATGCATCTTGGAAAGGTAGCAGGAGCATTACAAAGACCAAAAGGCATTCTTCTATAGGCAAAAGTGCCAAAAGGGCAAGTGAATGTGGTCTTTTCCTGATCTTGTGGGAACACAGGAATCTGGTTGTACCCAGAGTAACCATAAAGAAAACAGTAATAAACTTTTCCTGCTAGCTTATCTAAAATCTGATCAATGAATGGGAGGGGGAAATGGTCTTTTCTGGTCATTGCTTTTAATTTTCTATAATCAATACAGACTCTCCACCCAGTTGTTTGTCTGGTTGTCATAAGCTCACCAGTCTTTTCTAGTATATGCTTGATTTCTCTATTGGAAATCTCCACTTGTCCACTGGTTTGTGGATGATATGGAGTGGCTACTCTATGAGTCACAGAGTATTTTTTCAATAAAGTTTCAAAATGTTTATTACAAAAATGGCTTCCCCCATCACTGATAATATGTCTGGGAAAACCAAACCTGGAAAAAATGTGATCGTTTAGAAATTTAAGAACCACTTTGTGGTCATTAGTTTTAGTGGTTGTGGCTTCAATCCATTTGGATACATAATCCACAACTACTAAAATGAAATTATACCCATTGGAAGGAGGAAAGGGACCCATGAAGTCTATCCCCCAAACATCAAACTACTCAACTACCAAAATAGGCTGTAAAGGCATTGAGTTTCTCTTGGAAATGCCCCAATTTAATTTACATTCAGCAAGACTTACAGTCTTTGTAAAGCATCTTTGAAATGTGTAGGCCAATAAAATCCACACTGCAAAACCTTTGCAGCAGTTTTGTTTCCACTAAAATGACCTCCAGGCTCGTTCATGACACGTAGTATTCTATGAAATTCTTGGTCAGGGACACATCTTCTTATTATTTGGTCTGCACAACTCTTAAACAGATAAGGATCGTCCCAGATGAAATGTTTAACCTTTGAGAAGAAAAGATCTTTATCCATTTTATTCCAATGTTGAGGAATTCTTCCAGTAGCCAAAAAGTTGACTAAGTTTGCAAACCAAGGAGTGTGTACACTAATAGCAAAAAGTTGCTCATCAGGGAAAGATTCATTGATAGGCAGCCTATCAATCTCAGCAGTTAAAATTCTAGACAGGTGATCAGCCACCATATTCTCTACCCCCTTTTTATCTTTGATCTGTAAATCAAATTCTTGTAATAGGAGAATCCACCTGATTAATCTTGGTTTGGTGTCCTTCTTAGACAGCAGGTATTTCAAGGCAGAGTGGTCAGTGAACACCACTATTTGTGAACCCAAGACATATGACCTGAATTTCTCTAAAGCAAAAACAATTGCCGCTCCTTCTCGGTTGTTGTGTAAATGAGCGTGCATCAATCATTGATCTCTTGGCATAAGCTATGACATGAGGCTTTTCCTTTCTCATCCAAGGACAGCTCCCAAAGCATAATCTGATGCATAACACATCAGTTCAAAAGGTAGTGAATAATCTGGAGACTGCAATATTGGAGCTAAAATCAAACAGTTTTTTAAGAATTCAAATGCCTTCATGCATTCATTATTAAAAAAAAAAGGGACATCTTGGCACAACAAATGACAAAGAGGCTTGGTTATTTTATTGAAGTCCTTAATGAACCTTCTGTAAAATCCAGCATGTCCCAGAAAACTTCTGATTTGTTTAACAGTTTTGGGAGGTGGTAAATGTGCAATTAAATCAATTTTTGCTCTGTCCACCTCAATGCCCTTGTGAGAAACGACATGGCCAAGGACAATGCCTTGGGTGACCATGAAATGGGTCTTTTCCCAGCTCAAAACTAGATTGGTTTCTTCACATCTCTGTAACACCAATTTGAGATGATGTAAACACTGGGAAAAACTATCTCCGTAGATTGAAAAATCATCCATAAAAATTTCCATAAATAGGTCAATCATATCAGAGAAAATAGAATACATGCATCTTTGAAAGGTAGCAGGGGCATTACAAAGACCAAATGGCATTCTCCTATAGGCAAAAGTGCCAAAAGGGCAAGTGAATGTGGTCTTGTCCTGATCTTATGGGTACACAGGAATCTGGTTGTAACCAGAGTAACCATCAAGAAAATAGTAATAAGCTCTTCCTGCTAGCTTATCTAAAATCTGATCAATGAATGGGAGAGGGAAATGGTCTTTCTGGTCATTGAATTTAATTTTTTATAATCAATACAGACCCTCCACCCAGTTGTTTGTCTGGTTGACATAAGCTCCCCAGTATCTGAGGTTACAACAGTGATCCCAGATTTCTTAGGTACCACCTGTGTAGGTCCCACCCAAGCTGAATCTGAAATGGGGTAAATGACCCCTGCATCCAACAACTTAACAACCTCTTTCATGACCACTTCTTGCATATGAGGGTTCAGCCTCCTTTGCATTTCCCAAGAAGGCTTTGCTTCTTCTTCCAAATGGATTTTGTGCATGCAAACAGCTGGACTGATTCCTCCCAAATCAGCAATAGTCCAGCCAATTACCCTTCTATGATCTTTCAAAACTATCAGCAGCTCTTCTTCTTGCTCCTTTGTGAGGGAGGAAGAAATAATTGCAGACAATGATTTATGATTTCCTAAAAACACATATTTCAAATTTTCTGGCAGCTGCTTTAGTTCTAAATCAGGTGGGCAGAGAAAAGAAGGTAACAAAGGTACCTGAGCTGTTTGTGGAAGGTGGAGAGTAGCAGGTTTCCAAGAAGGGAAACTTGCTGATTGGTTATGAGTTCCTTGCACAACATTTATTTCCTCATAATTTGAGATACAAACTGTTTCTTCTTCAGAATTTCCCCAAGCATCTTTAACATTTGTGGTGAAATCTTCACACTGCAGAAACTGTTGTAAAGTCCCTTCTACAAGTTCATCCAATAGATCAACATGAAAACATTCTTCAGAGCTGAATTGAAAGTGTGCATTATAAACATTTAATTTTACCTTCATGTTTCGAAAAGAGACTTCCATAATACCAGACCTGCATTGAATGCAAGCATTTGCTGTAGCCAGGAATGGTCTTCCCAAAATGACAGCGATGGAAGTTTGGCTTTTGGTTGGTTCCATGTCCAAAACTAAAAAATCAGCAGGATAGAAAAATTTATCTACACCTACCAATACATCTTCAATCATTCCAACTGGCTTCCTTTCAGATCTGTCTGCTAGTTGTAACACCACATGAGTGGGTTTTAATTCTCCCAAACCTAGTTTCTCATATACAGAATATGGAAGTAGGTTGACACTAGCACCCAGATCTAATAAAGCCTTTTCAATGTTATGTTCCCCAATAATGCAAGGGATTGTGGGGATTCCAGGATCTTGAAGTTTAGGAGGTGTGGCAATGGATAACACCTGATTAATTCTTTCCACAGCAAAGACCTTCTTGGACAACTGTATCCTAGACTGTCTTTTGTGAGTGCAAACATCTTTCAAATATTTTGCATATGCTGGAATTTGTTTGATTGCCTCAAGCAAAGGTAGATTTATTTTGACTTGCTTGAAAGTCTCCATCATTTCATCTATTTTTGTGTTCCCTTTATCAAAAGGGGATACAGATTTCATTGCATGAGGAAATGGTAAATGAGGAACTAATCCTTCATCTACAGCTTTCGAAGCATTTTCAGAAACTTTTTGAATTTTTTGTTTTTCATTTTTTTGATTTTTCTGAGGTCCATCATTTTAATCGCTATCATTATCTTTGCTCTTGCTGCTTATCTTTATCATTTTCCTTATTTTTTTCTTCTTCAGTACCCACGTTATTATTTATGATTCTTCCACTTCTCAAAGTGGTAACAGTTTTTACTTCTTCATGTGAATTAGAAGCTTCTCCAACCATGAACTGTCCTTTGGGATTGTTCAAAGGTTGGTTGGGTAACTTTCCTTCCTCCATTTTTGCCAAAGTATTTGAAAGTTGTCCCAATGTTTCTTCAATCTTCTTTATGCTCTGGCTGTGAAAATTCACAGTCTGAGTTAAAGACCCTAAATTCTGGAGTGAATTTAGGACTTGATCTTCAAAAGAAGGGGACCTGGAAGGGGCTTGAATTAGTGATTTGTCAGTTGTTATGGAAGGGGTCATTGAAAATTTGGTTTGCCATAAAATTCTCTGATAAGGTCTTGCTTTGAAAGGCATTTGGTTCTTTGGTTGTTGTCGCTGTTGGGATTGATAATTCCCTTGGTTCCACCTCAAATTGGGGTGTCCTCTCCATGGATATTCATTTGACTGCATGTTGTCGTTCTAAGTGTGCATGATTTATTTGAGTTTTGAAAACAGATTTAAAGAATAAGAAAATATCAGCACAGTTAGAACATAATTAGCCTGCAAGATCAGGGCCAATTGTAGCAAGTTTTAAATGTAAGTGAGTAAAAGATCGTCCACAGGGAATTGATTTAAAATTTAAGATAAACCTCCAGATCTGAGCTACCAGATCTGGCATCTGATCCTATCTACAAAGCACATAAGATGGGAGGTTGAATTTGTCACGTTAACTAAATGAAAAAAAGTAAAAATTAAACTAAATGATCCAGATCCGAGTTGGGGAAACGTTTGTGGTAAACTTATACAAAAATTGGAGAAATAATATCTAACTTTGATTTGGTCCTTGAAATCTAATGAGAATAACTGTAGCTCAGCAGAGGTGATCCAATCTTCATTTGGCTACAAGCACAGATGTAAGAGAGATAAATCTAATTCAAGGATTAGGTTTACACTTATGGCTATGGTCTGTCCACTTTAATGGCCACAAACCATCCAATAGTCTTTAACCAAATCCTCAATTCAGAACAGGAAACATCACTACAAATGCCGTAAGAGATTAGGTTACCAACACTAATTCTCACAGGATTAATGAATCAAGGGAAATTGCATGCAAAACAATGAATCTAAAGGAGTCTAATGTACTAAGGAGATCAGAGAGAACCCTTGACATGAGTCCAATGGAGAATGCATAGTTTACGACAACCTTTTAAAATCCACTATTACAATTACAGAGCACAGCTTATACAGCTCTCAGATTTGCAGTCTTGAATACAACTCTCTTTTGAATTACAGAAATGTCTCACAGCTCTCAAATGCAAGTACAAAGTAGGCTATTACAAGGATTGCAGACAAGCTGTCTGGCTGGGAAATGGGGGATTTAGAAATGAAACTCAAAATCTGGATACCCAAATTGGGCAAATGGTTCGTCTATTTATAGTTTTCCCAAAGCTAGCTCAGATGTGTATCAACCAATCAGAGGCTCTCAGATCTGTATTGACCAACGGTAGTCGAGCATGGGGATCGAGATAAGGTATTGTAAGGGTGTCATTTTCTTTCTCTCTCATCTCAATTTGATTCTCAATTCCCTCCTCGACATAAGTATCGTTCCATTTCATTTCCTCTTCTCCTCGCACTTGCACTACCTCAACGCTCGTTATGCCATTCTCAAGTATAGTGACCAATTGGTCATCCTCATATTTTTGAACAAAATCAGATGAGTCCTCTTGAAGATGTTCTTTATTCTGATCGGTATCAATGAGGGACTCCTCTATTTCAACTTTCCTTTGTAAGTACTCGATCATCTGACTAACTTGAGATTGTATCTTAGAAATTCTTTGAGTATTGGTGTGCACCAAACCTTTTAAATATTCTAAGGAGTAAGAAGGATTTTGGACTGGTTCATATGAGTTTGTGTCTTGAAAGTATTGAGTTTGCTGTGAAAACTCATAAGGAAATTTGTTGGGATAAGAGTTTTGATCATTGTACGGCATCATATCACACATTAGAGGTTGATTAAAACCCCACATGTCATTAGATTGACTCTGCCACCATGAGTGTTCCAAACCGGATTTGGTTGGACTTGTTCAAGGTAATAATTTGAGTTATTCAAGGGACACATAGGTGAAATGTGCATCGAATTTCCACAAATAGCACATGATTTTAGATTGAATCCATGCATTGACATGACTTCACCCAAAAAAAATTTTTTTTTTTTTTTTTTTAAATTTTTTTTTTTTTTTTTTAAATTCGATTAATCGAGTCACACTCGATCAATCGAGGCTAACTCGATGCATCGACAGTGTGGGTCGATGCATCGATTTTCAAATTTTTTTTTTTTTAATTAAGCAGAAATACTATTTTAATCCTCGAAAATTCCTAAAATTTACTGTCTACCAAAAATTCAGATTTTCTAAATTTAATCCCCAGCAACGGCGCCAAAAACTTGATGTGATTTTTTAATGTATGTTTTACTCGCAAGTGCACGAATCGGTTTGTATATAGTGGGTGCGGAGTACGAGATCATTCCCACGAGGATTAATGTTGAAACATCTAAAAGAGACAAGCAATTCTAGAAATTTATTAAGATCTAACAGTAATCTACCAATTTTATGATTTAAGCGGTTGATGATAATTAATGACTACAAAATAAAATTCAATTGATGATTCACAAATAAAAGTGAAGATGATGATGATAAAGATGAAGATACTAAATCCTCCCATCTTTGGTCCGTTCTTCCTATAATATAAATCTAAGGATTAACTTATGAGATATTTCATTGGTAACAAACATCTTTTATGGAAGATCAATGGTCAACACCCTAATAGGTTCCATGTTGCATCCCTGCAATCAGGACTTAGATGATTTTCATATATAGATCTGGGATCAAGGGTACGGCTAGACACGCATGATCTCAGGTTCAAATAAAAACCATCCCCAAAGTGGGTGAAAATTCCAACAAGAATACCACTTACAAATCTGAAATCAAGGGCATGGCTCGGCACACTTTATTCAGATTAGGGATATTTAAGATAAAATTACCATTACAGAACCAAGATCCAGGGCATGGCTCGGCACACTCGATCCCAGAACATAATCGTAATTAAATCCACACAATGAAAACACAAAGACCATAACAATGATAGGGTAAAATTACCGTCACAGATCTGAGATCCCGGGCATGACTCGGCACACGCGATCCCGGTTAGTGGCGGGGATTTCATCCATTCATGATAGCACAACAACCATAAATTTAAAATCTCATATTTTAATCCCTAATTTATATTAATAAAAGTACATCCCTCGGATGGGAATCATTAGATCCCCATCTCCATAAATTTAGCCACACATATTGTAAATAAATGACATAAATAAATAAAGACGGGAAAATAACATTAATTAAAATTACCTCAAGCTTCAAAATAAATTACGTTGATCCACACGGATGATAATCTTTAGAAACGAAATAAATGCAGGAAATAAACTTTGAACAAAATTTAGGAATGAATACTGAAAAATTAAAGAACAAAGCTCTCAAAAAGAAATAATAAAACTTCCTATTTCTATGAAAAATAATGGCTAAAAACTAAGAACACTAAGAACTAAAACTCTCTCCTAAATTTACTTCCTACGTAATTCTAATGCTGAAAAGATTTCTAAAATTAATCCCCCTTTCCCGAAGTGTTTGAGTCGCATTAAATAGAACCGTCGCGCAGAGGTATCCCACTTCGACTTTTTAGGGTCGATTAATCGACCCATGACTGTCGATGCATCGAGCCATTAAATAATCCAAAAAATCACGTTTCTAGTGTCAGAATCGTGTCAGACTACTATTCCTGCTCGATTAATCGACCTGTAGGGTCGATGCATCGACCCCAGAAATCCGTGAAAATCAGCACTTTTTGTGGTTCAGACACTGCTTCAGTATTTCGGCCATAACTTTCTGTCCCGAACTCGGATTGAGACGATTCTTACGCCGTTAGACCGCTGACGAAAAGATCTACAACGTTCATGTTTTGATAATTTTGTAATTCGGCCGTCTTGAAGGTCCAAATATAGCCGCAAGTTGCACCAAGTTCTTGATTACCCGAAATTGCAGTGTTTTTGCATTATATTCAGAATTCTTGCACTGTTTTCTATACTTGGCTTATATTTACCTGAAACACTTCAAATCTAATAAATCTTATCAGATAGCCTTCATCGGACAGCTAAATATAGGTATTTAGGGGTGAAATATCCTCATTTTTCAGTACTCATCATACCCCCAAACCTACACTTTGCTAGTCCTCGAGCAAAGCAAACTAAAGAAAATAAATGCCACTTTCGTAGGGAACACGATTGCACTTAGCATGTGCAACAAGCCTTTAAACCCCTAGGTGATCCAGGTGGAGGAGTTATGTCTCCTGAGGGTTTACAGTGAAGCTACCCACAAACTTCAATATATTTTTGAAATCATCGATAAAATTGAGTTTTCAAAACATGATTTTGATAACATATATACCATTCAAAAACAAAAATCATTAATCAATTCAACATGCGAATTCTCAATTTTAAATAACAATGTTATACTAATCATACTAATATCCATTCAAATTAGTCTAATGCTCAAATTGTTAGATAGCTCATCCGTTCATGCCTAAACGTGAAGTGTGTGCATAACCAAACCAAAATTCATTCATCTCAGAACTAATTCAAACGGAAAACCGTTGGATTTGTTGTTTTGACTCAATCCTCACTTTAGGTATACTCTCAAAATATAAAGACATCGATAGTGGATAAATTTTCGCACATATGTGAGAAGTCAATACAAAGCAAATAAAAAGGTCTCACATAATAAATGAAACACGATGCAATCAATGAACAAAAATAAATCTCATAAGAAGATACTTGTATATCCTAAGCATGTCATATCAAGTGTCATAAGTATCACATATTTACTCTCCACAAGACAGTTACTAATGCAAGATCAGATCATAAAGGTCTTTTTAGGGTTGTAATGGGGCTCAGGAAAGGGTAAGAAAGAATTGGAAGTTGGGATTCAAAGTTTCTGAGAAATTGGAAAAGAAACAACTTTTTGATTCTATTTCTCTTCTTTTCTTTTCTACTCTCTCACTATTTTTTCTATTTTTCTCAACTCACTTTTTCTTTTGAATTTCCTTTTCTTGAAGCACCTCAGATTTTTCATTATTTTTCACAATTTTCTTTTTCTTTTTCTCTCCCCTTTTTCTTTTTATTTTTTGCCATACACTCTCAGTAAACACCACAATTCAGTATCTCTCCACTTACTCTCTTTTCGTTCACTCTCATCCCTCGTTCCTAATTTCTCATAAATAAGAAGGGTAAAGCTGAATTTTCAGAAATGGTGAAGGGTTAAAGGTTAACGTGGCTTATCAAAGAATGTATAAAGGTAAATTTTCAATAGGCTCAAAGGGGTACTAGAAAGATAAATTTATTTGAGGTGGGGCATTTTAAGCACAAACGAGCCAAAGATGGCCTTCAATCATATCCTTAAAAGATAGTAATTTTGCCTATTTGTCTTGAGTAGATATACAGTACATTCTAACATAATGATATAAATTTGATTTCATGCAAAATCACAAGTCAAAATGAAGTGTATGAGATTATACAAAATAAATCGTATTCAAAGAAAACTCCGAGTTTATATATTCACTCATCAATGACGGAAAATTAGCTTTAAAGCTCACTGGGTTTAGTCTCCACTAAGAACCTAAGATTCAACATTCAAAACAGTCCATCGATTTCTAAGTCTTAGCTTGGTATCAGTGTAAAAAGTCTAAGCATGAATATCAAAATTATCCACAACATATCACATTAAGCTTCATCATCTTAGATACAAGTAATCAAAATATGACACTATTATTCTCAAAATTAAATTCACATGCATCATCAACTAAAGTTTGAAAACAATCGTAAAATAATGTGCATGATGACTTCAAAATTTTATTTTTTTTTTTTTTCTTTTTTCAAATAACACAAATAAATGACGTAAAATAATTAACCATACCCCCAAACCTAAAGATGACAATGTCCTCATTGACTGAAAGAAGTAGCGCACCCCCAAACCTGTTTGAAAAAAGTACCTCAACACAAAGATCAGGTGCAGAGAATAATTGTATCAAATTGGAACATTACAAAAAATATATTGAAGGGGATATGGTTACACTATTGAGGGAATTAAAAAAACAACCTAAACTAAACAAAACAAAACAAAAAGGAAAGAAAAAACTAATAAAGCCTAAATCCTAAATCCTAAACTAAACATGAATCCAACTCAGTTAATCATTGGTAGGCGGACCCATCCACCTCGGGTCACTTAAATTGATATTCTTAGGCACAGGGAACAATTTCACCCAAAGATCAAGGGGAAATTGATGAGACACCACCGATTGTATGGATGGAGGTGGGGAGGCAAAAGTAGGAGATGAAGATGGGGGAGACGGTGACGGCATCACATCAATTATCTCGATATCAGTATCAACGCACAGTGTAGGAGATTTGGAGCGATTTACCTTTTTACGAGATGGTTCTCCCCAGGAAGGAATGATCATCGGATCAAGGTCGATGATATCAACATTATTCGGCACAAAAGGGACCGTCCGATGAGAGCGGCGCTCCCGCTTTTTAGCAGTCTCCTCCATCTTTGATAATCGGGCTCTGGTGAGATATACTCGTCGGGCCATAAGAAAGATTGTGCAGAGATAATGAAAAGTGAACCTAAAGGTGAATATAAAGGGAAAAAATATAGAGTTGGAGTAGGAGTGGAAAGAGGTGTCCTGCAGAAAAGAAACAATGAAAAGGTGTGGCAGTACGTCCAAGGGAGTCCATATACGTGAGAAAATAGGCAAATTAGAGTTCCAATAGGAGTGCCGGCGAAAAAAAAACAAACAAAAACAGAAAAAGGTGGGGTCGATTAATCGACCCTTGAAGGTCGATGCATCGACCCCCTGGGGGTCGATTAATCGACACCCAAAAATTTTTTTTTTTTTAGCAGCAGGGGGTCGATTAATCGATCCCAAAGGTCGATGCATCGACCCTTTGGGGGTCGATTAATCGACAGAGGGGTCGATTCATCGACCTCCCAAAAATTTTTTTTTTTTTTTTTTTTTTCGTACAAACGGGGTCGATTAATCGAGTATAACCCTCGATTAAGCGACACCATCTTGGCAGAGAGTTGGAAAAATTATGAAAATTGGCTTTTGAAAAGTGCGTTCCAACTACTCTACAGGCAACCGGTAATTTGCAAAATTGTGACAATCCCACACAGATTAGAAAACACACTGTTTCATTGATAAAGACGATAATTACATAAACACTTCTGATTTGACTCCTAAAATAAACAGCCTAAACAAAAGAAAGAAAAAAAACACACAAAATGAAAAAAAAAAACCATAATCCTAGACTAAACTAACTAATCATCGCCATCCTCCTCGGCTTGGCGGGCCCTGGCGCGCATCTCATCATAACTATCAGGCCACATGCGCTGCCCGATTTGATGGAGGAAGGAACGATCATAGTGGCTACGGCGCAGGAGTGCACCATGGTGTCGCTGCTGCTCCTCTTGTAAAGAGGTAATTTGGGCTTGGAGCGAGCCAAGCGACACACCCTCCTCGAGTCCTTGATCAGGTGCATGTTGGTCATCCGGACGGATGCGGCGACGCTGGCGTGGGGGAGCCGGTGCATCAGCATGGGCATCAGGGACATTTCCCAAGAGACGCATACTGCGGTTCCACTGGGTTGCACCATAACGATAGAATGCGAGGTCCCCGATATCATCATCCCGGTAGAACGGGAAACGAAGAAAATTCAGCAACTTCATAACATAATGGGGGAAGTAGACCAACGGGGCTTCACCAGTTGTAGGTTTAGTGAGTTCGTCATGGCATCGCCACATGCCATCATGAATAATCCTGGGCACGTTGATCCATAAATTGCGGTGGGCCCCATAAAGTGCTTGAACCCGATCACCGGTGCGCTCAGAAACGTGGCCACGGGGACAAAGATTGCTACTGACCACACTATCCCAAAACAAAAGCGGCCGCGGCAACGCCGATCGCCTAGTGGCGATCCCAGAAGAAAATACGCCGCGGCACATCTCGTTGATTATATCCTCCTGAGACACGTCGAGTTCCTCACCCAGAATGTGATTGTGAGGGCGCTCGCACGAAACATTAAAGACCTCCGCAATGGTGTGCGGAAAAATTGGTCACGACCACCCATCAATTGTAACAGTGAAGTGGGCGGCGACTTGGTTCTCGATGGAGGCGGGCACCCATGCCATATTCTGATAGAATAACCGAACAACGCATTCAGACACTTTGATCACGGGTGGAGTGAGGAGAAAATGGGCATTAAGAGCCATCGCATAGGCGAGGGAAACGGCGCAGATAGGCAGTGCTTGAAAAGCCGCGAGATCAAAAACGATTCCGGAACAGGTCGCGGTGTGCGACCACCAGGCGATCACGTGGATGACCAGCAGGGCGTTGTACAAGTCTTTGCGGCGCGGCAGAGGTCGAGGCCATGATTGCACTATTGTAATGTCGGAGGCAGTCAGAAAAACAAACTCAATGAAAAACGTAGTGAGACTGCTCCATTTAAATAGGCGCAAAGGCGCCCTCTCGGGACGGACACACAAAATAATCGATTAATCGACCAAAAGAGTCGATTAATCGACTCCATTGGAAACGGGCGCGTCAGAAGTCTCGACGCTTGGAAACACGCAACGTCTTTAACTGAAAAGACGTAACGTCAGGAAGTGGAAAAGTCGATTAATCGACGCACTTCCTCGATTAATCGACATTAATCGAGGCAGATAAAAACCAAAAATGCATGTCCCGAAATAAAAGTCGATTAATCGACTCATAAAGAATCGATTAATCGACACCAAATAAAAACAAAAACGGACAGATTTTCAAAAACAGCACGATTTTCAAAATAGCAGTCGATGCATCGACTCAAGGAGTCGATTAATCGACTAAAGAAAAAGTCAAAACCTTCATAAATGCAGTCTCCTTGAAAAAGGAGACTTCATAAATACTGTCGATTAATCGACCAAAAGGGTCGATTAATCGAGGTGAAGGGTCGATGCATCGACCTGTGTCGATTCATCGACTCCCAAAAGTTTTTTTATTTTTTTTTTATTTTATTTTTTATTTATTTTTTATTTATTTTTTATTTTTTATTTATTTTTTAACATCGAAAAGAAATTAACCAAAAATACAGACTGCATTGAAAAAAGAAAACAGTCATTATGACTTTCGATCAATCGACTACAAGGAGTCGATTAATCGAGGGGGAGGGTCGTTTAATCGACATACACTGTCGATTAATCGAGGAAGAAATTTTTTTTTTTTTTTTTTTTTTTTTTTTTTTTTAAGAAAGAAAAAATGCGAAATTAATCTACAAGGTGTAAATTCATTCCGAGTCCACCAGGATCCCAAATCTTCATGAAAAATTTTCTAAGCAGGATCAGCGATATATTTAATCGTCTCGATATTTCTCTTTTCAAGGACTTAGTTACACCCCCCTGGTGTGTCCAAGTGTCACCATTATGGTCCATTTCTACCCTGTACTTGACATTCCCAAAATCGCACTCCAGATTCAAACCCATGAATCTTTTTCCGGCATTCTGTTGATTATCTATGTATTCAACGAATGGGCAACAGATTTGAAATTCCTCTTTCTTCCCTAAACCGAATTCACACTCATCGAAAAAAATTATGTTCCCCTTATCAGGTATTGTAAGGGTGTCATTTTCTTTCTCTCTCATCTCAATTTGATTCTCAATTCCCTCCTCGACATAAGTATCGTTCCATTTCATTTCCTCTTCTCCTCGCACTTGCACTACCTCAACGCTCGTTATGCCATTCTCAAGTATAGTGACCAATTGGTCATCCTCATATTTTTGAACAAAATCAGATGAATCCTCTTGAAGATGTTCTTTATTCTGATCGGTATCAATGAGGGACTCCTCTATTTCAACTTTCCTTTGTAAGTACTCGATCATCTGACTAACTTGAGATTGTATCTTAGAAATTCTTTGAGTATTGGTGTGCACCAAACCTTTTAAATATTCTAAGGAGTAAGAAGGATTTTGGACTGGTTCATATGAGTTTGTGTCTTGAAAGTATTGAGTTTGCTGTGAAAACTCATAAGGAAATTTGTTGGGATAAGAGTTTTGATCATTGTACGGCATCATATCACACATTAGAGGTTGATTAAAACCCCACATGTCATTAGATTGACTCTGCCAGTCATGAGTGTTCCAAACCGGATTTGGTTGGACTTGTTCAGGGTAATAATTTGAGTTATTCAAGGGACACATAGGTGAAATGTGCATCGAATTTCCACAAATAGCACATGATTTTAGATTGAATCCATGCATTGACATGACTTCACCCAAAAAAAAATTTTTTTTTTTTTTTTTTAAATTTTTTTTTTTTTTTTTTTTTTTTTAAATTCGATTAATCGAGTCACACTCGATCAATCGAGGCTAACTCGATGCATCGACAGTGTGGGTCGATGCATCGATTTTCAATTTTTTTTTAATTAGCGAAATACTATTTTAATCCTCGAAAATTCCTAAAATTTCATGTCACCAAAAATTGATTTTCTAAATTTAATCCCTCAAAGAACAGCGCCAAAAATTTGATGTGATTTTTTAATGTATGTTTTACTCGCAAGTGCACGAATCGGTTTGTATATAGTGGGTGCGGAGTACGAGATCATTCCCACGAGGATTAATGTTGAAACATCTAAAAGAGACAAGCAATTCTAGAAATTTATTAAGATCTAACAGTAATCTACCAATTTTATGATTTAAGCGGTTGATGATAATTAATGACTACAAAATAAAATTCAATTGATGATTCACAAATAAAAGTGAAGATGATGATGATAAAGATGAAGATACTAAATCCTCCCATCTTTGATCCGTTCTTCCTATAATATAAATCTAAGGATTAACTTATGAGATATTTCATTGGTAACAAACATCTTTTATGGAAGATCAATGGTCAACACCCTAATAGGTTCCATGTTGCATCCCTGCAATCAGGACTTAGATGATTTTCATATATAGATCTGGGATCAGGGGTACGGCTAGACACGCATGATCTCAGGTTCAAATAAAAACCATCCCCAAAGTGGGTGAAAATTCCAACAAGAATACCACTTACAAATCTGAAATCAAGGGCATGGCTCGGCACACTTTATTCAGATTAGGGATATTTAAGATAAAATTACCATTACAGAACCAAGATCCAGGGCATGGCTCGGCACACTCGATCCCAGAACATAATCGTAATTAAATCCACACAACGAAAACACAAAGACCATAACAATGATAGGGTAAAATTACCGTCACAGATCTGAGATCCCGGGCATGACTCGGCACACGCGATCCCGGTTAGTGGCGGGGATTTCATCCATTCATGATAGCACAACAACCATAAATTTAAAATCTCATATTTTAATCCCTAATTTATATTAATAAAAGTACATCCCTCGGATGGGAATCATTAGATCCCCATCTCTATAAATTTAGCCACACATATTGTAAATAAATGACATAAATAAATAAAGACGGGAAAATAACATTAATTAAAATTACCTCAAGCTTCAAAATAAATTACGTTGATCCACACGGATGATAATCTTCAGAAACGAAATAAATGCAGGAAATAAACTTTGAACAAAATTTAGGAATGAATACTGAAAAATTAAAGAACAAAGCTCTCAAAAAGAAATAATAAAACTTCCTATTTCTATGAAAAATAATGGCTAAAAACTAAGAACACTAAGAACTAAAACTCTCTCCTAAATTTACTTCCTACGTAATTCTAATGCTGAAATGATCTCTAAAATTAATCCCCCTTTCCCGAAGTGTTTGAGTCGCTTTAAATAGAACCGTCGCGCAGAGGTATCCCACTTCGACTTTTTAGGGTCGATTAATCGACCCATGACTGTCGATGCATCGAGCCATTAAATAATCCAAAAAATCACGTTTCTAGTGTCAGAATCGTGTCAGACTACTATTCCTGCTCGATTAATCGACCTGTAGGGTCGATGCATCGACCCCAGAAATCCGTGAAAATCAGCACTTTTTGTGGTTCAGACACTGCTTCAGTATTTCGGCCATACCTTTCTGTCCCGAACTCGGATTGAGACGATTCTTGCACCGTTGGACAGCTGACGAAAAGATCTACAACTTTCATATTTTGACAATTTTGTAATTCGGCTGTCTTGAAGGTCCAAATGTAGCCGCAAGTCGCACCAAGTTCTTGATTACCCGAAATTGCAGTGTTTTTGCATTATATTCAGAATTCTTGCACTGTTTTCTATACTTGGCTTATATTTACCTGAAACACTTCAAATCTAATAAATCTTATCAGATAGCCTTCATCGGACAGCTAAATATAGGTATTTAGGGGTGAAATATCCTCATTTTTCAGTACTCATCAGTTCTCTCAAGGGTCTATCAAGGCCCAGATTAAGGGGTGAAAAATGGTATTTTCCAGTTCTCAACACACCCCCAAACCTAAGCTTTGCTAGTCCCTGAGCAAAGACAAAATTTAAAAATAGAATGAAAAGCCATTTTTGTAAGGAGCACAGTTGCATTTAGCATATGCAACAAGCCTTTTAAACCCCTAGGTGATCCCTAGTGGAGGAGTGAAGTCTCCTGAGGGTTTTCAGTGAAGGTACCCACAAACTTCTCCAATAAATCAGTTAAGATCAATGCAGTTCTGTTAAACAAAACTTTCATCCAATCAGATTATTCACACCTGCATCAGTCAGGTTGTAAGAAGATTTTCAAGAAAACATCAGTTCAAAACTAAAATTATGCTGTAATTCCTTTACCATTCACTCAGTTGGTGTCAAAAGTTTTTACCAGAAAAATTAATGAAAAGCTTGCCTTCTATTTGAGAATTCAGTTTTGATGTTACCCCAAATAATCTGATTTCAAACTCAACTCTCACCAGGGTTTTCACTCACCATGCAAATAAGAGGGTTGTACTATTTCACACAGCTCAAGAGCAATTACAGTCCTCAAATAGGATTTTAAGCAGGAGCATAGGCATTGCTTTTCAATTCTGAATTTACTACTTTTTTCACCATAGATTACACAAATCCTTATCTCCATGTGACAGCTCAATCCATCATTGATCAGTAAGGACTTTAACTTAGGTTGTAATGTGGCTTATGGGTGAAATTTATCAAGAATAAAGGGGTGGAATGGAGTTCAAAATTGAGAAGTCAGTCAAGGTAAGGAGGTGATAGACACACCTTCTTCAGTTCAGCACAATTTCATCTTCTTCTTTGAATTTTCAGAGCCAAAGTGGCCATCTTTTTCTCTTTCTTTTATAAACTTCCAATGAAATGCCTTCTCCTTTTCTTTTTTTTTTTTTTTTTTTCAAAGCAACATTGACCGGAATGCCACATTTCTTCACATCCTTGCCTTCAATTATTTTTCCTTTTCTTTTACCAAAGCTACCCAACTCACCTTTCTTGACTTTCTTTCCTTTACCTTCTAAATTCTCGAGTGAGGTTAGGCTAAATGAGGTTGATGAGGTTTCAAAGAAATCTTTGATTTATAAAGCTCAAATGGTGTGTATCAAGGGCAGTTTAAAAGGTCAGCTTTGAAGTTCAAAGCTGTCCAAAGGAGGCCTTACATCATGTCTTTAATATCATGATTCTTTGTCAAGCTATTTTAACTTGGATATGTGTAACTTCTAGTGATAACAAGCAGTTCAAACAGTCCTAGAGCAGAAAAAAGCGCCAATTTATACCTCCAAAGAATACATTTCAGTCCAAATCTCACTGGGTGTGGTTTTCTATCAAATTCTAGGTATATCATCATGGTTTCTCTCTTTTAGGTTTACTAAAACATCAATTTTCTTTTGAAATTTTAGACATTCACTTCATGAAAGTATTAGAATTACACTAGAAATTAATTTTAAAAGTTTTAACTTCCTCATTTTTCAAAAAACAGTGTGAGATTACTTCATTTTCAAAAATTCTCACGATCATAGCATCAAGCATTAACTTATTTTATTGGCATACACATACCCCAAACCTAAGATGAACATTGTCCTCAATGTTCTGAACCTTCGAAACTAGGGGCGAGGATAAAAGAAGAAAGGAAAACTAAGCGAGAAAAAATTTGCGACTATATGCGTGAAAATAAAGAAAATAACACTGAATATATGAGCAGAAAAAGGGAAAGAAAAAAAAAAAAAAGTTATATAAATATAGAAAATTACTGATAAAACAGAAAAATAACAAAACTAAGCTAGAACTGCTACAAAATAAAATCTAAAAACTGAATATATGATCAGAAAAATAAAAGAACTGCAAAGCAAATGGAAGGAAACTAATACTATTAACAGAGAAACAGTAAAAGCAAGGTAAGGGACTGAATACAAAGTTAAAAAAAAGAAAAAGAAAAGTGTTGATACAAAAACAGAATTTGTGAATGCAAAATAGGAAAACAAAGTTAGAAACTAACTGTACTCACAGAAAAATGACGAAAATCAGTAAAACGAGGACACATTAACCTAAGAAAGAAAAAAAATCAGCGATCTAAAAACAAAATTTGAAACTAAAATTCCTAAAACAGAAAATCTAATGCCAAATGATACATCCTAAGCCCAAAGAAAAGAAAAAAAAAACCTAAAAGCCTGAGATACTTATGAATCTAAGTGATTATAAAAATGATTAGCAGGAATACAGTGAAAAGCAAGATTCATAAGACCCCTTTGTTGATGATGTGTATGAATAAAAAAAAATAATGAAGCATGGGAGCACATATTAAAAACAGGGTTCACACACAGCTGAGACCCATTTATGATGAAGAAATCTCGAAGGAAAATAAAATCAGTGGGTCCATTGAATATTCAAAATAGCCTATGATTCACTACTCATTATCCTACATGATTCCTAAAAAAGAAAAAATGATCTCAGCCGGTCCAGATGGGAAAAGTGGATGCAAACAGCCCATCCGGAAGATATCTATATATATATATAGTTTTTTTTTTTGTTTTTATAATTTTCTATTATTTTTTTTTACTTGTTTTGGATCAGCCCGGGCTCAACAAGAGCCCATATTTACTACTGCTGAAAATAATGAGAAACAACTCAGAGATTTTCTATTTATGTTTTCATTTTCTTTTATTTTGTATTTGGTTTTGTAAAAAAAAATAAAATCAGCATGCCTAAAAGACAGCAGAAATTATAATCAAAACAAACATTAAACACAACAGAACTGCTGGTTCTCAAGAATTTAAAAAGAGAAAATGAATGCAGAGGAGAAGGGGATGCAAACTCAAGCAGATCTGCTCCAGCTTTAGTCCAGATGCTCCTTGTTGGACGGCTGCTCCAGATCTGCAAAAATCCAAAAAACTGCAGCAGTACCTTATTTAAGTATATTGACAAAAATAAAAAGAAAAC
Source organism: Chloranthus sessilifolius (assembly GCA_021018995.1). Classification (NCBI taxonomy): domain Eukaryota; kingdom Viridiplantae; phylum Streptophyta; class Magnoliopsida; order Chloranthales; family Chloranthaceae; genus Chloranthus; species Chloranthus sessilifolius. Next base: position 53,348,013 of record CM037593.1, on the reverse strand, counting down.
TCAGGCTACTGCCCAAATTTGACAAAAAGACAAAAGAGTGGTAGCAGCATTTATAACTAGAAGGCAAAGAATAAAAACTCAGAAAAATAAAAAAAATTCTGCAGCAGTAAAACAGGTTTTCTATACAAAACTGCAGTAGACATTTAATCAAGCACTTGGAATGCAAAGTGCAAGTTTAAAGCAAAAATTAAAATGAAAATCAAATCTACAAAATTGAAAAACTTAGGTCTACCAATTTTAAAATCTATTCCCCGGCAACGGCGCCAAAAACTTGTTGTCGTTCTAAGTGTGCATGATTTATTTGCATTTTGAAAACAGATTTAAAGAATAAGAAAATATCAACACAGTTAGAACATAATTAGCCTGCAAGATCAGGGCCAATTGTAGCAAGTTTTAAATGTGAGTAAAAGATCGTCCACAAGGAATTGATTTAAAATTTAAGATAAACCTCCAGATCTGAGCTACCAGATCTGGCCTCTGATCCTATCTACAAAGCACATAAGATGGGAGGTTGAATTTGTCACGTTAACTAAATGAAAAAAAGTAAAAATTAAACTAAATGATCCAGATCCGAGTTGGGGAAACGTTTGTGGTAAACTTATAAAAAAATTGGAGAAATAATATCTAACTTTGATTTGGTCCTTGAAATCTAATGAGAATAATTGTAGCTCAGCAGAGGTGATCCAATCTTCATTTGGCTACAAGCACATATGTAAGAGAGATAAATCTAATTCAAGGATTAGGCTTACACTTATGGCTATGGTCTGTCCACTTTAATGGCCACAAACCATCCAATAGTCTTTAACCAAATCCTTAATTCAGAACAGGAAACATCACTACAAATGCCGTAAGAGATTAGGTTACCAACACTAATTCTCACAGGATTAATGAATCAAGGGAAATTGCATGCAAAACAATGAATCTAAAGGAGTCTAATGTACTGAGGAGATCAGAGAGAACCCTTGACATGAGTCCAATGGAGAATGCATAGTTTACGACAACCTTTTAAAATCCACTATTACAATTCTGAGCCACACTTATCGACTCTCAGTTGCGATCTTGAATACAACTCTCTTTTGAATTACAGAAATGTCTCACAGCTCTCAAATGCAAGTACAAAGTAGGCTATTACAAGGATTGCAGACAAGTTGTCTGGCTGGGAAATGGGGGATTTAAAAATGAAACTCAAAATCTGGATATCCAAATTGGGCAAATGGTTCGTCTATTTATAGTTTTCCCAAAGCTAGCTCAGATGTGTATCAACCAATCAGAGGTTCTCAGATCTGTATTGACCAACGGTAGTCGAGCATGGGGATCGAGATCTGTTCTGGCCAATCAGAATTCCTCGATCTGTTTCAGCCAATCAGGTGAAAAAGGCATTAATTCTGTTATGCATTTTGAAAGTTTGTTAGAGTTTCTAGAAGTACCCGCCAAGTTATTCCCTCTCTAGGTGCTCACGTGGGGTGGAATATTCCTTCGCTTTATGCTTAGAACCCTCTGGAATGTCCCTAGATTTTAAAATGCATTGGGATGCATGCAACAGATTACTAAATTGCCCTTATTAAAGCTGCAAATCTCCAGAATACCTTTTCGCAGAGCTTAAGGGCCTTTTCGCAAAGTGCAGTGACTTCTGAAGCTCTTTTCGCACAGAATGGAGACCTTTTCGAAAGGAACTGTAACTTCTGGAGATCTATTCGCACAGATTGGGGTCCTTTTCAATGTAATCAGAACCCGGAGATCTATTCGCATTTATTGGGGTCCTTTTCAAAGAATCGTAACCGGAGATCTATTCGCCGCATTGGGGTCCTTTTTGAAAGCAGAACCACGGAGATCTATTCGCAGAGCTCTAGGTTCTTTACGAAAAGTGCAGGTTCTTTGCGAAAAGAACTCTGTAGTGCATTTCCCTGTTCGAATTGTTCCCTGCTTCTCTTACAGGTCTTTGCCTCTTCTATTTAGACCTTTCCACAGCTGATGAGGTTGTTTCTTCACTTCCTTCCTTTGGACTGACATGGATTGTCATCTTTTTGGCACTTTTAAGCTGCTTTTATGGTTAAGCCTGTCTTTATTGTTAGCTGCAACATAGGCACTTAAAACACTTATTTAGTTTTCTCAAGGGTCTATCAAGGCCCAGATTAAGGGGTGAAAAATGGTATTTTCCTGTTCTCAACACTGCATCTGTCCAAATGATTGAGCAGCATGAGCTTGTTCCACCATTAAATCTGGGAACTGTGGTGCAGCAGGACATTGGTCAATTGAATGAGTAGGGGACTGGCATATCAGACATGCCTCCTCTACTCTTGCAACATTTGGATTTTTAAGTGAGTCCATCAATCTATCAAACTTTGTGGTTAAGTTGTCCATCTTTCTTTCCAACTCATTTACCTCATAAATCTTCCCTTTGGTGGGTTGCTGATTGCTCAACCTAGCAGGTTTTTCAATATCTCTTGATAGAGATTCCTGTTGAGTTGAGTTTTCACCAATTACTTCAAATAAGTCCCAAACCTCCTCAACTGTTTTTTGCAAGTAAGTGCCTCCACAGGAGGCATCCACCATATTTTTGCCTTTTTGATCAATTCCTTGATAGAAGCTTTGAACTAGCTGCCATCTAAGAATTTAATGATGAGGACATTGCCTTAAAAGTTCCTTAAATCGTTCCATGCTTCATGGAAAGTTTCAGTTAAGTTTTGTGAGATAGAAATGATACTTTGTCTCAATTGGCTTGTTTTAGTCATTGGGAAATATTTGGCTAAAAATTGATACTGTAAATCATTCCAAGAAGTGATACTATTTGGTGCTAACATAGATAACCATGCTCTAGCTTTATCCTTTAATGAAAAAGGAAAGAGCCTAAGCTTGGTTGCTTCTGGACCAAGTCCAGCTATGTTGAATGTGGTGCAAAGAGCCAAGAATTCATCCACATGTTTGTATGGATCTTCCTTACTCAACCCATGGAAGGAAGGAAGCATTTGGATAGTTGATGATTTGATCTCATAATTTCCTTCAACAGTAGGATATTGAATGCAAAAGGGAGAATTGTAAGCACCAGGTGCAAAGTAATCCCTCAAAAGTCGAGGTTCTTCACCCATAGTAGCAGACTTCTGTGTTGTTTGTTTGGTTCGTAGTAGCCTTTCAACTTCTAGATTCAGTGGGACAATCTCAGGGCTGAGAGTCCTCCTACCAAACATACAACTCAGAACAAAAAATCTGATTATTCACAGCAAACCTTCAGAATTCCTTTTTAAGTAGTTTCCCTTCTTCAAAAATTGGACATGAATAACTGCACAGGTATAAACAATAGAATAGTTTAGTACTGATAAAAAAAATAAAAGTGAAAACTTAGGTCTACCTATTTTAGTACAAATTCCTCGTGCAACGGTGCCAAAAACTTGTTGTTACTTCTTAGTGTGCTTGATTTATGTGTGTTTTGAAAACAGGTTTGCAACTGCTAAATTATACTGGATCTAGAATATTAAAAAGAGTACATAAATATCAGCACAGGTAGAAGTGAATTAGCCTGCAAGATTAGGGCCAATTGTAGCAAGTTTTAAATGTAAGTGAGTGAAAGATCGTCCACAGAGAATTTGTCTAAAATGCAAGATAAACCTCCAGATCTGAGCTACCAAATCTGTCCTCTTATCCTATCTAGAAAGCACATAAGATGGGAGGTTGAATTTGTCACATTAATTAAATGATAAAAGTAAAAGTTAAACTAAATGATCTAGATCCGAGTTGGGGGAACGTTTGAGGTAAACTTATAAAAAATGGAGAAGTAATATCTAACTTTAATTTGGTCCTTGAAATCAAATGAGAATGACTGCAGCTCAACTGAGAGATGATCCAATCTTCATCTAGCTACAAGCGCAAATGTAAGAGAAATAAATCTAATTTAAGGATTAGGTTTAAGCTTATGGCTATGGTCTGTCCACTTTAATGGCCACAAACCATCCAATAGTCTTTAATCTAAAGCCTTAGTTTAGAACAAGAAGCATCACTACAAATGCCGTGAGAGATTAGGTAACCAACACTAATTCTCACAGGATTAATGAATCAAGGGAAATTGCATGAAAAATAGTAAATCTAAAGGAGTCTAATGCAATAAGGAGATCAGAGGAAACCCTTAACATGAGTTCAATTGAGAATATATGGTTTATAGCAACCTTTTCAAATCCACCATTACAATTACAGAGCACAGCTTAAACAGCTCTCAGATTTGTAGTCTTGAATACAACTCTCTTTTGAATTACAGAAATATCTCACAGCTCTCAATTGCGAGTAAAAGTGAAGCTATTACAGGGATTTCAGACAAACTATCTGGTTTGGAAATGAGGGAATAGGAATGAAACTCAAAATCTGGATGCCCAAATTGGGCAAATGGTTCGTCTATTTATAGTTTTCCCTAAGTCCAGCTCAGATGTGTATCAACCAGTCAGAGGTGATCAGATATGTATTGACCAATGGTGGTTGAGCACTAGGATCCAGATCTATTTTGGCCAATCAGAATTCCTCGATCTGGTTCAGCCAATCAGGTGAAAAAGGCATCAATTCTGTTATGCATTTTGAAAGTCTGTTAGAGTTTCTAGAAGTTCCCGCCAAGTTATTTCATCTCTGGGTGCTCACGTGGGGTGGAATATGCCTTCGCTTCATGCTTAGAATCCTCTGGAATGTCCCTAAGTTTTTAAATGCATTGGGACGCGTGAAACAAATTACTGAATTGCCCTTGTAAAAGCTGGGAATCTCCAGAATACCTTTTCGCATAGCTTAGGGGACTTTTCGCAAGGTGTTGTAACTCTTGAAGCTCTTTTCGCAATGTTCTGGTTCTGTTCGAATTGAGTTTTCTTCTTTTCGAAAAGGTCAATCATCTCTTCGAAGAGTTCAGATGCTCTTCGAACGCTAAGCCTGGAGTTTTTGTTCTCGTAGAGTTTCAGGTTCTTTGCGAAAAGTACTCTGTAGTACATTTTTTTGTTCGAATTGCTCCATACTTCTTTTCTGGGTTGAGACCAGGTCTTTGCCTCTTCAATTCAGACCTTTCAACAGCTAGTGAGGTTGTTTCTTCTCTTTCTTCCTTTGGATTGACATGGATTGTCATCTTTTTGGCCCTTTTAAGCTACTCTTATGGTTAAGCCTGTCTTTATTGTTAGCTGCAACACCAGCACTTAAAATACTTATTTAGTTCTCTCAAAGGTCTATCAAGACTCAAGTTCAGGGGTGATCTGAGAGGATCTTCCCATCCCTCCACACTGATCTGAGAGAAAAGTTTAAGTCGAACTGGGGTGTACCAGGAGTGAATCGCACGCGCTTACGTCATTTGAGAAGTGCTACCGGGATACGCCATCCGCCTCACCACCATGGATGGACATCATCTTCCTGAGCTCATCAACGCTGGATATGTCCGATGGTTCTACTCGCGATAAGGTAAGTATTGGTAAAACATATACGTGACGACTTAAGAACCACTCAAAAGAGGTCATCATTCCAAACACAGTAGCCAAAAGCATCCTTAAAAATGATGATATCCTTTGCTACCCCATTTGAGCCTGGGCCTTTCATTCAATAGTCCCCCTTCCTCAAAAAAAAATGTGTGTGTACATATACAAAAAACGGAAGTAAAGTTACCATCAAAATCTAAAAAAATTGAAAAAAGCAAAACCTCAAAAAGAGATTACCTGAAATAGAGAAAAAAGAACAAAAAAAAAATGTGTAGAAGAATCACGGGACGTGTACAGTGAAAATCCCCAAAGGGAGAAAGTGTGTTGAGAAAACTGAAGTCGTATTAAGGAAACCCTTTTAGCCTAGAATACCTTCAAATCCTAGCCTAACCCATGACCAACCTACACCCTAAAGGAAGCCCTCTTTTAAGGTTCACAAGCAATCATAATATTTGTTAAGTCAACACAAGCTGAGTTGTGAGACGACACCAAAACCCCATCCTGTCGGCTATGATGGAATCGACGTCTATGTTGTGGCTGTTGAAAAAAGAAATGAAAAAAATAAAATAAACAATAAAAAGTAAAAATACAAGCTCAAAGCAAGATGGACGTGGTGAAAACCCAAAAGGGCATTACGGGTAAAAATAGCAAGCTTGTGCAGACCAGGTGAAAACCTGAAAGGGCGCTTGGGGTAAGAGAGCTAAACCCATGGATGTGGTGAAAACCCGAAAGGGTACCATGGGTTAAAAAGGGAGATAAAAAAAAAAAGAGAAAAAATTTGAAAAAGAAAGGTTTGGACTGATTGAGATGCTTGATGCTTGAGGAGCCCTTATTACTCTTCCTTTACCCTCTTGTCCGACTGGGCTGCTCATGCTAGTTCGAATCGGGTCCCGACCAGAATTGTCTTTGTGAAACTGCACCGTCAAATGTATGACTCAAGGTAAGGAGAAAGGTTTAACTCAATCCCAAGGGGATGAACGTTCCGGCCTTGGTAGGACTGTTAAAACTCTTTCACAATCAACCAGTAAAAAAGGGGGGGTTCGACCATGCTCAAAAGAGGACCTAGGGTTTCACAACGTGATTAAGGCGCCGCACAAAAAACATATATATATACATGCGCACAAAATAAAAAGGCCAAAAAGTCTATGTAGATGTATATAATAAACTACCTTTTATTTATAAAGTGCACCGCTTACACCACATCCCAAAAAATAGCCGGTATGATGACTAGCATGTTTTCCTTTTTACAAATAAATGAAAAATAGCAAAAACATAAAGAAAATATGTATACAAAAAATGTGTGTATCTGTAAAGGGGTTTTTATGCCCCATTTTCTATATATATGATCTATGCAAAAAGTTCTATGTGCAGAAAGGAGTTAGCGGCCCAGCTCGTGCTTCAATGCGCTAATCTCAGCATGAAGGTCATCTTCCCGGACATTCCGCTCAGTCAGCCAGCGACCATGAAGGCTCTTATACCTCTTCCGAGAAGATTCAGTGGCCCCAAAAGCGACGCTCAGTGATCCTTTCAAACGGAGGACCTCGCCCTCTGCTATTTCTGCTCTAACCTTTTCATGTGCCAAAAGTACTTGTAGGATCCTCTTCTCGTCCAGTAGTAGCTCGATACGGGTTCAGAGTGCCGTCTCTTTCTTTGGCAGGGGCCTCTAGGATCAACAATCTCTGTCGAATTTGGACCATCGACAATAGACCGCTCAGTCAATAGCTAGGCCTCATACTCAGGAGAAGTTCTAACCAAATCTCCTTGCTCAATATCACACATCAGCATCGACTGATGCATTTCCCAAAGAGCAGCAATCTGATCTATGTCTCCAGAGGACCCCTTAGAAAAGATCATATCACATAGGGAGGGTTTGGCCTTGTAAGGAACTTGCTGATGGCAGCCGAACTGATGCAGCACTCGGAATGGGAAGTAAAAGGTGCTGCCAGTCAATCCTAGGAGGGTGATGCCCTCATGTCTCTAGAGAGAACTATCGGGAAGGTTCGGTGGAACTAAGGAAGCCTCCATGTCAGCTCGACATCGGTCAACCAAAGTTTCAGAGCTGACACATCGCCCTGTGGAAGCAAATGGCACCTACCCAGAAAGCATTGAGCAGCCTCACCTCGAGCAATATAAAAGTGGGGCACAGGTCCTAAGATAGCGAGGTACTCACCCAACCAGACCTGAAGCAGCAAGGGGCACCCCCGAAAGCCCCCTACCTTGCCCAATGCAAATGAATCAAGGCCTCGATACAGCTCGACATGAATCAAATGCATCATGGATCGGCCCGCCTCCAGCTCCGTCAAAACATCGCAAAATGCCATTGAGAAGCTCTCCCCCCAATAAAGAAGAGGATTTCAGAAATGAGACCAAGTGCTAGAGCTTTCACATTGAAAATATTCCTAACCGGCAATCTTCGGAGGCTTTCGTCACCGAAAAGTTCTTTGAGCCCCCCAATGAAACTTTTCTCATACTTAAGTTTCTTCAAACCGAGTAAGGTGAATGGATTTGGAGTAGCCCGGCCGAGGAGTGACTCTTGCAAGGCCCTTGTGAAGCTTCAGGCCAGACAGATTGGATAGCTCCTCAAGGGTTGGGGTTAGCTCCCGCTTCCTAAAATGGAATACATGGAAATTCACATCCCAAAATGAAGCGGCGGTGTAAAGGAGTTCCCACCGTGGAGGAACCTCTAGAAAGGAAGAAAGGTGAGATAGCCCAAGGCGCTCCAAGTCGGCGAGCTCACTCTCATTCAAGCTCCCGAACCAGGCCGTTAAAAATTTGGGCCCTAAGCCCAAGGAAGGGGGTAAATTGGCTCCAGGCCCTCCACGTAAGGGAGGGTTAGAAAGTGGGTCCATAAACATACAAATATCTTTTAAGAAGATAAAAATTGATGTATGGTGATGGACCCACCTTGGAAATACAAGAGCAAAAGGAACTAGTCAAAGAGGCCAAGTCAAACAAAAAAGAAATGATTTTTGGACTAACTCGGGTATATAAGGACCCACTGCCCCCCATGTTAAACCTAGCGCAACTATTAGTTGCGCCAGTCCTTTTTGGTCCCCATTGTGCCACACTACAAGGCCCCCCCTCTTTAGCCATCTCGGGAGCTAGCGGTGGGGAATTACACCCCTTTAGTTTTTTTGTTAACACACCTTTTTCATTTTAACAATTGGGCATTTGTTTTGTTTATTCATGTGCAGGACTGATCCTACATCAAAGCGTACGACCCAAAAGGTCGCTTTCTGAGCATTTTGGGCAAGCACATCCTGCAGAGAAACAGATCCAATACAAAGAAATCATGGCATAAAATCAAAGTAGAAATATTTTCCCAAAAATAATAATTCGAAGTATCACATCAACCATCCCCCAACATGTTTAAACAAATCCAAATCAAATCCCAAAAGAGTATTGAGTTTTTCAAAGCCAAAAACTAGAAGACTATTCCTTGCTTGCGCCCTTGGATTTCTTACGACGACGAGAAGAGCTCTGAAAAGTCTGCATGTCCCCCACCCTAGACCATGCTTGCGAGATCCTACTGAGTAGGGAGCGCGACTCCTTGGCATGGGCACACTACAAGACACGATCAAAATCAAGAGTCAGGATCAGTTGAGGGACAAAGTGTAATGGAATAATTGAAGAGGAGTAGAATAGCAAGGCACTCACCATCTCCACCTCCCTAAGCTCCGCCAAATGATGATGATACTCTGCATACTCCATGGCCGAGTTGAAGTCCTAGGTTTAGAACGATACAATATCAGCTATCAAGACAATCTTAAAAGCATTTACAGAAGGAAACCAAAATGAAGAGAGATTGGGTCATCAGAAAACTTGCCCCTGGAACCACCTAAGGAGGAGGAACACGGGCCGCCTCAGCAGAAAGCCGCACCTGTCGATCCACATCAGCATAGAGGTTCGAAAGGAAACTATCATCCAGGCATCGAAAGGTCCCATAAACCATGGGCGGATCGCCACCAGGGATACTAGCATGAGAAGTCCTCGACGGACTAGCACCTGAAGAGCCCTCACCTGAGGGGCCCGCACCAGAAGGGCCAGCACAAGAGGGATCTTCCCCTGACATATCAGCTACACCTGCCCCACCGTCATCATCCGAATCATCCCCGAGAGCATACCGTGAACAAAATAAAGATCCGCTTAGAAGGAATGAAGGACCAAACTAAAGCATAAAGGGAACTAATCCAAGCTAGAAAGAATTACCTGGCCAAGAGGACCGCTGAAGGCAAGGAAATTGGTGCTAGGTATAAAGCGCGGCAGGATAAACCGGTACGGCAGGCACTTGTACCAAAGATGATAGTCTCAGGGCATGTGGAGAGCATGAATGGGAAGCCCATTGTTGAAGAAGGCCACGGTAAGCTCCTCGATACTGCCAACAAGATACCAAACATTCATCGGAGGATCCACAGGTATGACATAATGGCCTTGGAACTGGTGCACAACTCGCTCCCCCAAATAATAGAATTTTGCCCATGCTCCATAGAAGAAAATGACGCGGTGATTGTTAAATAGGTGGGAAGTGCCTACAACTGCTCAGTCATAAAAGGGGGATGCAAGGTACGGGTCAGGAAGGATTTGTCCCAAAAAAAAAAGAGAGAGAATCCAAGCAGTTGACACATCAGTAAAAGGAGATTCCCGAGCTAAAAACAAACAAAGTTGAAAGAGAGTTTTACCTGCTCAGGAATCATCAAGTCGAGTTAGGACCTCAGACCCGTCTCCAAGTGCTTTAAACCTATAGTGCGGTGCCGGGCCTGATTCCAGGTGCTAAGAGGATAGGTGAGCACCTTCGAGAAAAGAAGCGGGCGCCCAGGGTGAAAGTGATGATATCCCCATACCTAAAAAGGGGAGGGGGGCATTGCATAGAAGCAGGTCAGTAGCGTATATGGATGATTCAAAAAAAGAATGGCAAAGGGAGAGGAGTAAGGAATTACCTCCAGGGTGGCCCAGAATCCAACAGCAGAGTTTGAATCACCGGTCATGACCCGAGACAAATTGTACATCAGCCATGCATACCCCGCCCCTCCCCAGTCATACATATGAACGTCAACCCAATTGTCCATCACACTCAGCAAGGCTAGGCTGACTCGGCCACCGCTCGCGTTGGTGAAAAGGGACTTACCAAGCAGGACCAGGAGAGTGATGCGAGCTAGGACGATTGTTGTCGATTCTAAGTGTGCTTGATTTATTTGTGTTTTGAAAACAGGTTTGCAACTGCTAAGTTATAATGAATCTAGAACATTAAAAAGAGTAAAGAAATATCAGCACAGAGAGAAGTGAATTAGCCTGCAAGATCAGGGCCAATTGTAGCAAGTTTTAAATGTAAGTGAGTAAAAGATCGTCCACAGAGAATTTGTCAAAAATGCAAGATAAACCTCCAGATCTGAGCTACCAGATCTGGCCTCTTATCCTATCTAGAAAGCACATAAGATGGGAGGCTGAATTTGTCACATTATCTAAATGATAAAAGTAAAAGTTAAACTAAATGATCCAGATCCGAGTTGGGGGAACATTTGAGGTAAACTTGTAAAAAAAAATGGAGAAGTAATATCTAACTTTGATTTGGTCCTTGAAATACAATGAGAAAGACTGCAAATCAACTTACAGATGATTCAATCTTCATCTGCCTACAAGCATAGATGTAAGAGAAACAAATCTAACTCAAGGATTAGGTTTAGGCTTATGGCTATGGTCTGTCCACTTCAATGGCCACAGACCATCCAATAGTCTTAAATCCAAAGCCTTAATTTAGAACAGAAAGCATCACTACAAATGCCGTGAGAGATTAGGTTACAAACACTAATTCTCATTGGATTAATGAATCAAGGGAAATTGCATGAACAACAGTAAATCTAAAGGAGTCTAATGCAATAAGGAGATCAGAGGGACCCTTAACATGAGCCCAATTGAGATTGTACGGTTTACAGCAACCTTTTCAAATTCACCATTACAATTACAGAGCACAGATTAAACAGCTCTCAGATTTATAGTCTTGAATACAACTCTCTTTTGAATTACAGAAGTATCTCACAGCTCTCAATTGCAAGTAAAAGTGAGGCTATTACAGGGATTTCAGACAAACTATCTGGTTTGGAAATGGGAGAATAGGAATGAAACTCAAAATCTGGATGCCCAAATTGGGCAAATGGTTTGTCTATTTATAGTTTTCCCTAAGTCCAGCTCAGATGTGTATCAACCAATCAGAAGTGCTCAGATCTGTATCGACCAACGGTAGTTGAGCACAAGGATCCAGATCTGTTCTGGCCAATCAGAATTGCTCGATCTGGTTCAGCCAATCAGGTGATAAAAGCATCAATTCTGTTATGCGTTCAGAAAGTTTGTTAGAGTTTCTAGAAGTTCCCGCCAAGTTATTTCATCTCTGGGTGCTCACATGGGGTGGAATATTCCTTCGCTTCATGTTAGAATCCTCTGGAATGTCCTTAGGTTTTTAAATGCATTGGGACACGTGAAAAAGATTACTGAATTGCCCTTGCAAAAGCTGGGAATCTCTAGAATACCTTTTCGCATAGTTTAGGGGACTTTTCGCAAGGTGTTGTAACTCCTGAAGCTCTTTTCGCAATGTTCTGGTTCTGTTCGAATGGAGTTTTCTTCTTTTCGAAAAGGTGAATCATCTCTTCAAAGAGTTCAGGTGCTCTTCGAAAGCTAAGCCTGGAGTTTTTTAGTTCTTTTAGCAGAGTTCAGGTTCTTTCACGATTCGAGTTCTTTGCGAAAAGTACTACAGAGTGCATTTTCTATTCGAATTGCTCCATACTTCTTTTCTGGGTTGAGACCAGGTCTTTGCCTCTTCAGTTCAGACCTTTTAACAGCTAGTGAGGTTGTCCCTTCTCTTTCTTCCTTTGGATCGACATGGATTATCATCTTTTTGGCACTTTTAAGCTGCTTTTATGGTTAAGCCTGTCTTTATTGTTAGCTGAAACACAAGCACTTAGAACACTTATTTAGTTCTCTCAAAGGTCTATCAAGACTCAGGTTAAGGGGTGAAAAATGGTATTTTCCAGTTCTCAACACACCCCCAAACCTAAGCTTTGCTAGTCCCTGAGCAAAGACAAAATAAAAACAAAGTAAACAGCCACTTTTGTAGGGAGCACAGTTGCATTTAGCATATGCAACAAGCCTTTTAAACCCCTAGGTGATCCCTAGTGGAGGAGTGAAGTCTCCTGAGGGTTTTCAGTGAAGGTACCCACAAACTTCTTCAATGAATCAGTTAAGATCACTGCAGTTCTGTTACAGCGAACTTTCATCCAATCTGTTTATTCACACCTGCATCAGTCATGTTGTAAGAAGATTTTCAAGAAAAACATCAGTTCAAAACTAAAATTCTGCTGTAATTCTTGTTACTACTCAGTCAATTTATGTCAAAGGTTATTTACAAGAAAAATTAATGAACAGCTTGCCTTCTATTTAGGAATCCAGCTTTGATGTTACCCCAATGAGTTGATTTCAAACCCAACTCTCACCAGGATTTTCACTCAACATGCAAGTAAGAGGGTTGTACTATTTCACACGGCTCAAGAGCGGTTACAGCCCTCAAATAGGACTGTAAGCATGAGCATAGGCATTGCTTTTAGTTCAGAATTCACTGCTCTTTTCACCATAGATTACACAAATTCTTATCTCCATGTGACAGCTCAATCCATCATTGATCAGTAAGGACTTTACTGGGGTTGTAATGTGGCTTATGGGTGAAATTTCTCAAGAATAAAGGGGTGGAATGGTGTTCAAAATTGAGAAGTCAGTCAAGGTAAGGAAGTGATACACAAACCTTCTTTAATTCAGCATATTTTCATCTTCTTCTTTGAATTTCCAGAGCCAAAGTGGCCATCTTTTTCTCTTTCTTTTTCAAGCTTCCAATGAAATGCCTTCTCTCTTTTTGTTTTTCTCATTTTTTATTTATTTATTTTTTATTTTTTTCAAATTAGCATTGACTGGAATGCCACATTTCTTTTGCTGATACATCATTGTCTTCAATTTTTATTCTTCTCTTGTTGTCAAACTATTACTCAATTCTCCTTTCTTCAGCTTCCTTCCCTTTATCTTCTAACTTCTCAGAGTGAGGGTTAGGCTAAATGAAGTTGATGAGGTTATTAGATGAGGTTTCAAAGAAATCTTAGATTTGTAAAGCTCAAACGGTGTGTATCAAGGGTAGTTTCAAAAGGTAGGGCTTTGTAAGGTTCAAACTGTCCAAAAGGAGGCCTTACAGCATGTCTTTAATATCACGAGTGCTGTCAAATTATTTCAATTTGGATATGTGTAACTTCTAGTGCAAGTAAGCAGGTTCAATCAGTCCTAAAAGCAGAAAAAATTGCCAATTCATACCTCCAAAGAATACATTTCAGGCCCAAACCTCACTGGGTGTGGTTTTTTATCAAATTCCTGAGGTGTATCATCACTGTTTTCCCTCTTTTTAGGTTTACTAAAACATCAATTTTCTTTTGGAAATTTCCTGACATTTACTTCATGAAAGTATTAGAATTACACTAGAAATTAATTTCAAAAAAGTTTTTAACTTCTTCATTTTTTTTTCAAAACAGCAGGTGTGAAATTAGTTCATTTTCAAAAATTCCACTGATCATAAGTTGTATTGATGTTAACTCAATTATTGATTATTGACATTTCTGTCACACCCCCAAACCAAAGGGGAGCAGGGTCCACACTGGTCCAAAGCAAAGAAGAGAAACAAGCAAGAAAAAAAAAATCATGATGACAAGAGGACAGATAGATATGCACAGTAATTTCACAAGAAAAATCAGAATTTATATTACAAACTCATAACACAGATAAGTACAAAGTGCTTTAATAACTGGGGTCAAAATCTGTATCATAAGTTGGTTCAATGGGCTCAGAACTTGAGTCACTGTCAGAGTCAGAATCAGTATTGGAGTCTGAACTTGATTTAGCTTTCTCCTCGATTGTGTTTTGCAGCTCAGTGTATTCCTCTGATTTGATCTTTTTGGTGAGGCCAATGTACTTGCCAAGTCTAGTGGTCTTCAGTTTTTCCTGGTCAAGCTGTGCTTGCAACATGGTCACCTTGTGTTGTTCACTCTGAACCATCTGAAAGGTTTGACCCAGCAAGCCCTTCATTTTCTCTCTCTCAAATTTCATAAATAACTCCAATTTCCGAATCTGGTTTTCATAAGGGGTTCTAATGTAGGCTTGTAAATCAGCTAACCCCTTTAGAACATCTCTACAGATATATGGATTTTCTTCCATGGCTCTTCTGAGGGTGGCAAATCTGGGAAGGGGAATGGAATGGTAGGGGACCAAAGGTATCCCAGCTATGGGAGTGGGAGAAGAAGTGTCCAGAAGGAGGACTTCAGGGTCGGTCTGAGTGGCTTGCTCAGAGAAAGTGAGGAGTGGTGAAGGGGACTCAACCAGAGGTACTTCAGGTTCAGTTTGGTTAGCATGGGCAGTAGTGGTGGGGGTGGGCAGATCAACCAATACTACCTCTGGTTCAGTTTGGGTAGCATGGGCAGTAGTGGTGGGGGTGGGCAGATCAACCAATACTACCTCTGGTTCAGTTTGGGTAGCATGGGCATCAACAGTAGGTACAGGGGTAATGGTAGTTGTGTGGGATGTGGAGGCTAAGGTTTGGAGAAGGTCATTGGTCATAGACTGGTTTTCTGTGTTGATTTGTAGTTGGGCTTGGATGGATTGGAGGAAGGCAAGTATTTGGTTAATAGATTTAGGTGTGGGGGAGGTGTGCATAGCAGGGACTGGTACAATTGAAATGGATAGTGGAGGTGCAATGGGTGAAATGGTTGTAAAGGGAGAAGTAGGTAAGTGAGTGAAATGATGAGGGTCAGGTATAGGGATAGGTTCAAGCCCCACGGTTTCAAAAATAGATCCCATTAATGAGGAATAAGCCTCTGTAGTGAAAGGCTCAGGTTCAGGTGTATGGGATACCTCAGGTGTGTGGGTTGAATGAGCATGTGAATTTGAGGGGCTTTGGAGCAGAGGAGTACAGGGAGATTGGGCAATAAAGTCTGCAACCAAAACTTGGGCATTGGTGGGAGAAATTGGTGGTGTGAGTATGGTTGGAGTGGTGGTGTAGAGGGGGAATCTACAATTGGGATAATGGTGGGTATGGGAGATGGGACAGCTGGGATAGGTGAAGTGGCAGGGGCTGGACTAGGTGAGGAGGGTAAAAGGCCAACTTCCTCAAGAATTGGTGCAGCTAAAGAGCTGGTCACCATGGGAAGGATAGTTTCTTCAAGAATGGGTGCAGCTAAAGAGCTGGTCACCACAGGGTCTGGTAGAGCAGCTTCAAGAATTGGTGCAGCTAAAGAGCTGGTCACCTCAGGATCTGGCAAAACCGGTTCTAAGGGAGCTGCAGGGGGAGGTTCATTAACAGTTGCAGGTGCAGGTTCACCTTCCTCTCTCAGTCTTTTCAGCATGGCTTGGCTTGTAGTCCAGGCCTTTTTCCCAAAATTGTGAGGGGCTATGACTTCAAATGGTTCTTGGTCATCAATATCAAATTTAGCTCTGAGGAGGCCTGTGATCAATCTACCAAATGGGAGTCCAGCTAGTTTCTGCTCCTTTTTCAACTTGGCACTAATATCAGCCATGGCTTCAAAAATTAACATAGGGGCATTGAAAAACTGACCCTTAGAAAAATGAAAGAGAGCCTCTAGAATTGGTGTTCTCCTCTCTTAGTTGTGCCCAGTGACATAAAAACTTCCCCTCAAAATGGAATCCATCAATATAAATTGGGGTGCTAGGTCTCTCCTCATTATGGACTGTCCAGTGCCAACAATTCCTTGGGTTAAATGTGCAGCCATTTCTCTAAAGGAGGTTGCTTCTGGTGCAGCCAATGGACCAGAAGGATCAAATTGGAAGGGTATCCCCAAAGCATTCCCTATGTCTTCAAATGTGACAGTTAGATCGCAATCATCAATAAAGATAACCAGGATAGGGACATCAGCATCTTTTTCAGTGACTTTTACCAGGTTTTGGTACCATAACTTCACCATTCGCGGGTAAATTTTCTCTGATAGAGGGGTAAGGATATTGCTTTGTGAGGCATCTCTCATGTATCTTAAAGATAGCAGACAATCTAGTTTGTTGACGAAAAAAGTTTCGTCCATAATCAGCTCAGGAATTAACTTCTGAGCTTCAATGAATGGATTTGGCAGTACCAAATGTAGAGGCAGAGGAGGAAGCTCAGGCTCAGGACTAGCAGCTGCAGTGATGGGCTCCTCATGTCTCACTTTCTTCCCTTTCTCCACCCTATCCGCTTTATCCATTGATAGTTTTCTTTTGGCTGAAGTTTTGGTTTTTCCTTTTGGGGTAGGTTTGCTAACTTTCTTAGCAGAGGATTTTGGGAACATGGCAGCCAATGATTTCTCCGCTTTTCCCATTCTAAATTTATGTATGAAAATGCCCACAACAGATGCTGACACACAATCAAAATTTTCAAATGATAAACAGAGAGAATGCGCAGAGAAATACCGGGATCTAGGGTTTTTTTATTGAATGTGTTGCTTGCTTGTTGAAATCCCCTAGACTAGAAGCTAAAATCCTTCTCTGAAAGCTCAAATGATCGAACCAAGGTGAAGAAAAGTGTGGCTAGATTCTCAAATCACGCAATGAAAGAAAGAAATAGGGTTTCTGTGGAACAGGTCATTCTCAGAAAGCTTTCGAATATGAAACCCTTACTTCGAAAGGGTTTAAATATGCTCAGAGTTAATTTCGCAAAGTCCTTTTTAAGTTTTTGAAAAGTTCCAAAATAGACCTTTTTACAACTGAGAATGGCATCAGTACCATTCGAAAAGCTAATAGCTTCAGAAACATTTTTTCGAAAAGAAAATGGCTTCAGAAACATCTTTTCGAAAAGAAAATGGCTTCAGAAACATCTTTTCGAAAAGAAAATCCTTACTTTCGAGTAGTTCATTACCAATCCAGATTCTTTTCGAAAAGTAAATTGAACCTTGCAAAAAGACAATTTTTACTTTGCAACTTAACTTTTCACATATTTAAACCATGCGAAAAGAGACAAATCAAGAACAAAAACAGAGAAAAAGAAACTAAGCAAAAACTATGAAATAAAAGCATATTGTACAGTTGTATACCATCAGATTTGGGGAGGCTCTTGATGGTAGATGGGCAGCACAGGCTCCTGGGTATTTTCAATGCATGGTTTGAGCCTCTGACCATTTACTTTCAAGATTCTTCCATTACTTGGATCTAGGATGTCAACAGCTCCAGAAGGAGCTGCCTGAATGACAGTATATGGCCCTTCCCATTTGGATCTCAGCTTTCTAGGAAAAAACTTAAGTTTTGAGTTAAATAACCATACCTTAGAGCCAGCTGTGAACTCTTTTCTCAACAAATTTTTATCATGGAAGGCTTTGACTTTCTCTTTGTAAACTCTTGAATTTTTGTATGCATCCATTCTCAGCTCCTCCAACTCAGCAAGTTGCAGTTTCCTGTGATTACCAGCAGTAGTTAGATCCATGTTCAATGTTTTAATGGCCGAAAAGGCTTTATATTCTAACTCCACTGGTAAATGGCATGCTTTGCCATAGACCAACCTGAATGGGGGCATGCCAATTGGGGTTTTATAGGCTGTCCTATATGCCCACAATGCATCATTCAACTTAAAGGACCAATCCTTTATGTCCTTCTTCACAGTCTTTTCCAGTATATGCTTGATTTCTCTATTGGAAATCTCCACTTGTCCACTGGTTTGTGGATGATATGGAGTGGCTACTCTATGAGTCACAGAGTATTTTTTCAATAAAGTTTCAAAATGTTTATTACAAAAATGGCTTCCCCCATCACTGATAATATGTCTGGGAAAACCAAACCTGGAAAAAATGTGATCGTTTAGAAATTTAAGAACCACTTTGTGGTCATTAGTTTTAGTGGTTGTGGCTTCAATCCATTTGGATACATAATCCACAACTACTAAAATGAAATTATACCCATTGGAAGGAGGAAAGGGACCCATGAAGTCTATCCCCCAAACATCAAACTACTCAACTACCAAAATAGGCTGTAAAGGCATTGAGTTTCTCTTGGAAATGCTGCCCAATTTCTGACAGTTCTGGCAAGACTTACAGTGCCGTAAAGCATCTTTGAAATGTGTAGGCCAATAAAATTCACACTGCAAAACCTTTCCAGCAGTTTTGTTTCCACTAAAATGACCTCCACAGGCCTGTTCATGACACAGAAAGTATTCTATGAAATTCTTGGTCAGGGACACATCTTCTTATTATTTGGTCTGCACAACTCTTAAACAGATAAGGATCGTCCCAGATGAAATGTTTAACCTTTGAGAAGAAAAGATCTTTATCCATTTTATTCCAATGTTGAGGAATTCTTCCAGTAGCCAAAAAGTTGACTAAGTTTGCAAACCAAGGAGTGTGTACACTAATAGCAAAAAGTTGCTCATCAGGGAAAGATTCATTGATAGGCAGCCTATCAATCTCAAAGGATTAAAATTCTAGCAATTGATCGTACCACCACATTCTCTACCCCCTTTTTATCTTTGATCTGTAAATCAAATTCTTGTAATAGGAGAATCCACCTGATTAATCTTGGTTTGGTGTCCTTCTTAGACAGCAGGTATTTCAAGGCAGAGTGGTCAGTGAACACCACTATTTGTGAACCCAAGACATATGACCTGAATTTCTCTAAAGCAAAAACAATTGCCAGCATCTCCTCAGTTGTTGTGTAATTGAGTTGTGCATCAATCATTGATCTACTGGCATAAGCTATGACATGAGGCAGCTTTTCCTTTCTCTGTCCAAGGACAGCTCCCAAAGCATAATCTGATGCATAACACATCAGTTCAAAAGGTAGTGAATAATCTGGAGACTGCAATATTGGAGCTAAAATCAAACAGTTTTTTAAGAATTCAAATTCCTTCATGCATTCATTATTAAAAACAAAAGGGACATCTTGGCACAACAAATGACAAAGAGGCTTGGTTATTTTATTGAAGTCCTTAATGAACCTTCTGTAAAATCCAGCATGTCCCAGAAAACTTCTGATTTGTTTAACAGTTTTGGGAGGTGGTAAATGTGCAATTAAATCAATTTTTGCTCTGTCCACCTCAATGCCCTTGTGGGAAACGACATGGCCAAGGACAATGCCTTGGGTGACCATGAAATGGGTCTTTTCCCAGCTCAAAACTAGATTGGTTTCTTCACATCTCTGTAACACCAATTTGAGATGATGTAAACACTGGGAAAAACTGTCTCCGTAGATTGAAAAATCATCCATAAAAATTTCCATAAATAGGTCAATCATATCAGAGAAAATAGAATACATGCATCTTTGAAAGGTAGCAGGGGCATTACAAAGACCAAATGGCATTCTCCTATAGGCAAAAGTGCCAAAAGGGCAAGTGAATGTGGTCTTTTCCTGATCTTATGGGTACACAGGAATCTGGTTGTAACCAGAGTAACCATCAAGAAAATAGTAATAAGCTCTTCGTGCTAGCTTATCTAAAATCTGATCAATGAATGAGAGAGGGAAATGGTCTTTCTGGTCATTGAATTTAATTTTTTATAATCAATACAGACCCTCCACCCAGTTGTTTGTCTGGTTGACATAAGCTCCCCAGTATCTGAGGTTACAACAGTGATCCCAGATTTCTTAGGTACCACCTGTGTAGGTGCCACCCAAGATGAATCTGAAATGGGGTAAATGACCCCTGCATCCAACAACTTAACAACCTCTTTCATGACTACTTCTTACATATGAGGGTTCACCCTCATTTGCATTTCCCTAGAAGGCTTTGCATCTTCTTCCAAATGGATTTTGTACATGCAAACAGCTAGACTGCTTCCTCCCAAATCAGCAATAGTCCAGCCAATTGCCCTTCTATGTTCTTTCAAAATAATCAACAGCTCTTCCTCCTGCTCCTTTGTGAGGGAGGAAGAAATAATTGCAAGCAATGATTTATGATCTCCTAAAAACACATATTTCAAATTTTTTCCGGCTGCTTCAGCCTAAATCGTTTGAGAAAAGAAGGTAACAAAGGTACCTTAGTTGTTTGTGGAAGGGGAAGAGTAGCAGGTTTCCAAGAAGAGAAACTTGCTGATTGATTATGAGTTCCTTGCACAACATTTACTTCCTCAGAATTTGAGATACAAACTGTTTCTTCCTCAAAATTTCCCCAAGCATCTTTAGCATCAGTGGTGAAATCTTCACACTGCAGAAACTGTTGTAAAGTCCCTTCTACCAGTTCATCCAATAGATCAACATGAAAACATTCCTCAGGGCTGAATTGAGGTTGTGTGACTGCATTATAAACATTTAATTTTACCTTCATGTTTCCAAAAGAGACTTCCATAATACCAGACTTGCATTGAATGCAAGCATTTCCTGTAGTCAGGAATGGTCTTCCCAAAATGACAGGTATGGAAGTTTTGCTTTTGGTAGGTTCCATGTCCAAAACTAGAAAATCAGCAGGATAGAAAAATTTATCTACTCCCACCAATACATCTTCAATCATCCCAACTGGCTTCCTTTCAGATCTGCCTGCTAGTTGTAACACCACATGAGTGGGTTTTAATTCTCCCAAACCTAGTTTCTTATATACAGAATATGGAAGTAGGTTGACACTAGCACCGAGATCTAATAAAGCCTTTTCAATGGTATGTTCCCCAATAATGCAAGGGATTGTGGGGATTCCAGGATCTTGAAGTTTTGGAGGTGTGGCAATGGACAACACCTGATTAACTCTTTCCACAGAAAAGACCTTCTTGGATAACTGTATCCTAGACTGTCTTTTGTGAGTGCAAACATCTTTCAAAAATTTTCCATATGCTGGAATTTGTTTGATTACCTCAAGCAAAGGTAGATTTATTTTGACTTGCTTGAAAGTCTCCATCATTTCATCTATTTTTGTGTTCCCTTTATCAAAAGGGGATACAGATTTCATTGCATGAGGAAAGGGAAAATGTGGAACTAGTCCTTCATCTACAGCTTTGGAAGCATTTTCAGATTTTTTTGAATTTTTTGTTTTTCATTTGTTTGAATTTTTTGAGGTATATCAGCACCTCCACTGCTATCATTATGTTGCATATCTTTATCATTTTCCTCATTTTTTTCTTCTTCAGTACCCACTTTGTTATTTATAATTCTTCCACTTCTCAAAGTTGTGACGGTTTTTACTTCTTCATGTAAAATAGAAGCTTCTCCAACCATGAACTGTCCTTTGGGATTGTTCAAAGGTTGGCTGGGTAACTTTCCTTCCTCTCTTTTGGCCAAAGTATTTGAAAGCTGTCCTAATGTTTCTTCAATCTTCTTTATGCTCTAGCTGTGAAAATTCACAGTCTGAGTTAAAGATCCTAAATTCTGGAGTGAATTTAGGACTTGATCTTCAAAAGAAGGGGACCTGGAAGGGATTTGAACTGAGGCGATTCATGAGTTGTTGTGGAATGAAATTTCATGAAAATTTGGCTTGGCATAAAAATTCTGCTGATAAGACTGTGCAGTTTTGAAAGGCATTTGGTTCTTTGGTTGCTACTGCTGTTGTGATTGAAAATTCCCTTGGCTCCACCTCAAATTGGGGTGCCCTCTCCATGGATATTCATTTGATCATCTGTCCAAATGATTGAGCAAAGATGAGCTTGTTCCACCACTAAATAGAAGCGTGGTGCGGCAATTGAATGAGTAGGGGATTGGCATATCAGACTTGCCTCCTCTACTCTTGCAACCATTGGATTTTTAAGTGAGTCCATCAATTATCAAACTTTGTGGTTAAATTGTCCATCTTTCTTTCCAACTCATTCACCTCATAAATCTTTCCTTTGGTGGTTTGCTGATTATTCAACCTAGCAGGATATTCAATATCTCTTGACAGAGATTCCTGTTGAGTTGAGTTTTCACCAATTACTTCAAATAAGTCCCAAACCTCCTCAACTGTTTTTTGCAAGTAAGTGCCTCCACAGGAGGCATTTACCATATTTTTGCCTTTTTGATCAATTCCTTGATAGAAGCTTTAAACCAGCTGCCATCTGGGAATTTGATGATGAGGACATTGCCTTAAAAGTTCCTTAAATCTTTCCCATGCTTCATGGAAAGTTTCAGTTGAGTTTTGTGAGAAAGAAATGATACTTTGTCTCAATTGGCTTGTTTTAGTCATTGGGAAGTATTTGGCTAAAACTTGACACTGCAAATCATTCCAAGAAGTGATACTATTTGGTGCTAACATAGATAACCATGCTCTAGCTTTATCCTTTAATGAAAAAGGAAAGAGCCTAAGCTTGGTTGCTTCTGGACCAAGTCCAGCTATGTTGAATGGGGTGCAAAGAGCCAAGAATTCATCCACATGTTTATATGGATCTTCCTTACTCAACCCATGGTAGGAAGGAAGCATTTGGATGGTTGATAATTTGATCTCATAATTTCCTTCAACAGTAGGAAATTGAATGCAAAAGGGAGAATTATAAGCACCAGGTGCGAAGTAATCCCTCAAAAGTTGAGGTTCTTCACCCATTGTAGCAGAATTCTGTGTTGTTTTTTTGGTTCGTAATAGTCTTTCAACTTCTAAATTCAGTGAGACAATCTCAGGGCTGAGAGTCCTCCTACCAAACATACAACTCAGAACAAAAAATCTGATTATTCACAAAGAAACCTTCGTTCCTTTTAAGTAGTTTCCCTTCTTCAAAAATTGGATATGAATAACTGCACAAGTATAAACAATAGAATAGTTTAGTACTGGTATAAAAATAAAAGTGAAAACTTAGGTCTACCTATTTTAGAATAAATTCCCCAGCAACGGCGCCAAAAAATTGTTGTCGATTCTAAGTGTGCTTGATTTATTTGTGTTTTGAAAACAGGTTTGCAACTGTTAAGTTATAATGAATCTAGAACATTAAAAAGAGTAAAGAAATATCAGCACAAAGAGAAGTGAATTAGCCTGCAAGATCAGGGCCAATTGTAGCAAGTTTTAAATGTAAGTGAGTAAAAGATCGTCCACAGAGAATTTGTCTAAAATGCAAGATAAACCTCCAGATCTGGCCTCTTATCCTATCTAGAAAGCACATAAGATGGGAGGTTGAATTTGTCACATTAACTAAATGATAAAAGTAAAAGTTAAACTAAATGATCCAGATCCAAGTTGGGTGAATTTTGAGGTAAACTTATGAAAAATGGAGAAGTAATATCTAACTTTGATTTGGTCCTTGAAATACAATGAGAAAGACTGCAAATCAACTTAGAGATGATTCAATCTTCATCTGGCTACAAGCACAGATGTAAGAGAAATAAATCTAACTCAAGGATTAGGTTTAGGCTTATGGCTATGGTCTGTCCACTTGAATGGCCACAGACCATCCAATAGTCTTAAATCCAAAGCCTTAATTTAGAACAGAAAGTATCACTACAAATGCAGTGAGAGATTAGGTTACAAACACTAATTCTCACAGGATTAATGAATCAAGGGAAATTGCATGAACAACAGTAAATCTAAAGGAGTCTAATGCAATAAGGAGATCAGAGGGAACCCTTAACATAAGTCCAATTGAGAATGTACGGTTTACAGCAACCTTTTCAAATTCACCATTACAATTATAGAGCACAGCTTAAACAGCTCTCAGATTTGTAGTCTTGAATACAACTCTCTTTTGAATTATAGAAGTATCTCACAGCTCTCAATTGCAAGTAAAAGTGAGGCTATTACAGGGATTTCAGACAAACTATCTGGTTTGGAAATGGGGGAATAGGAATGAAACTCAAAATCTGGATGCCCAAATTGGGCAAATGGTTCGTCTATGTATAGTTTTCCCTAAGTCCAGCTCAGATGTGTATCAACCAATCAGAAGTGCTCAGATCTGTATCGACCAATGGTAGTCAAGCACAAGGATCCAGATCTGTTCTGGCCAATCAGAATTGCTAGATCTAGTTCAGCCAATCAGGTGACAAAAGCATCAATTCTGTTATGCATTTAGAAAGTTTGTTAGAGTTTCTAGAAGTTCCAGCCAAGTTATTTCATCTTCGGGTGCTCACATGGGGTGGAATATGCCTTGGCTTCATGCTTAGAATCCTCTGAAATGTCCCTAGGTTTTTAAATGCATTTGGATGCATGAAAAAGATTACGAAATTGCCCTTGGAAAAGCTGGGAATCTCCAGAATACCTTTTCGCATAGTTTAGGAGACTTTTCGCAAGGTGTTGTAACTCCTGAAGCTCTTTTCGCAATGTTCTGGTTCTGTTTGAATGGAGTTTTCTTCTTTTCGAAAAGGTCAATCATCTCTTCGAAGAGTTCAGGTGCTCTTCGAAAGCTAAGCCTGGAGTTTTTTAGTTCTTTTCGCAGAGTTCAGGATCTTTGCGAACAGTTCAAGTTCTTTGCGAAAAGTACTTTGTAGTGCATTTTTCTGTTCGAATTGCTCCATACTTCTTTTCTGGGTTGAGACCAAGTCTTTGCCTCTTCAGTTCAGACCTTTTAACAACTAGTGAGGTTGTCCCTTCTCTTTCTTCCTTTGGATCGACATGGATTATTATCTTTTTGGCACTTTTAAGCTGCTTTTATGGTTAAGTCTTCTTTATTGTTAGCTGAAACACAAGCACTTAGAATACTTATTCAGTTCTCTCAAAGGTCTATCAAAACTCAGGTTAAGGGGTGAAAAATGGTATTTTCCATTTCTCAACAACGATCGCTCGCTCGGGCGTGATGTAGAGCACCCTATCTGGCTGACCCAGATCCATTAACTCATCAGACGTGTAAAGTAAGGTCAGCCAAGACATTTTGACCTCGGTGCCATGGGTCTGCCCCCGAGGAGGATAGGCCCTAATTAATTGAATGATGTCCTCTCGATTCGGCACTGCGAGATCAGATATCGGTATCCCCCTATCCTGATGCCGTTAATCATGGCCCGATCAACGGGTGTTATAGTCATCTCTGCTTGAGGTATGTGAAAGGTCATTATCTCAAGGCGAAACCTTTCAATCAGGGCATTCAGATAGGCAGCGTCGGTCCTCATGGCCGGGCAAGATACAAATTCTCCGATGCCCACCTGTGCCAGCAAGACCTTCACCACGGGAGGGACATAGAGGTAGAACTCATGGAAGTCGAGCCACACGCCACGGAATACGATGTTGGGCAGGTCCTACACCCAAGAAAATGCGCATCAGACCACAGAGGCGAAGCAAAAACTTTATAATGGAAATAAATTGAGCCTCTCTTTTACCTTGCCCCCTATACTGAAGTTTGAAATGTGAGTATGCTGTTGGTGAAGGAGACCGACCCGGGCAGCCTCGCCCTGCATCTCGAGCCATGGGCTCGCCCTCCAATCTACCCAGATGAACTCCTCCCCCCGCGGGCAATACACTATCTCAGGCCCCTCCTCGTAGCCCTCCCCAGGAATATGCTCACCCTCCCCAAGAATATGCTCACCCTCCCCAAGAATATGCTCACCTTCGCCCGACATGCTGGGGCAACAAAAGGCAATCACATCTGATCAGGAATAAAGATACACGTGCAACGAATTCTTTTACAAAAAATGATCAACAAAAATACCCTTTACTTCATTTACAAAAAATAAAAGTCCTTATACCTCAAAAAAAAAGAAAAAAAGAGAGAAGAAATCAGCATCAAAATCAAAAAAGTCCTTTTACTTTGTTTAAAAAGTCCTTTCAAAAATCAAAACACAAAAAAAAAACTTTTTACTTTGTTTAAACAAAAAAAGAAGAAATAAGAAAAGCAAAAAAACCCTTATATTTCAAAACACTAAAAAAAAAACCCTTTCTCTTGTACCCATAAAAATCAAGAAACCTACAAAAAAATGATAAAATAAAAATCAATTCCTTAGAAAAAGAACAAAAAAAAAAATAATAATAACAAACAAAAAACCAAAAAAATGAAAAGAAAAAAAAGAGACGAAAAGAAACCTTTTCCTTAGTTGGTTTTCCTTGCTTAACTATAGAGGTCAAAAATCATTCTTCTTAAAATTCTTTGAAAAAAGAAACCAAAAATCCCTTTTTCCCTAAATTGGTGTTATAAAAAGAGACAAAAAATCCGTTGCTTTATTTTGCAAAATAGAAATAAAAAATAATAAACAATATAAAAAAATCCCTTCCATACACAAATAAAAAACAAAAAATATATATACTACGCACCAAGAAATCCAGAAAATAGCAAAAATAGGGCATTGATCATAAGAAGCCATCCACACATCATCAATAAACATACATACAATGAAAAAATAAGCCATTATTCATCAAAGAATGCAAAATCCTCATCATATTTGCAAAAAAAAGCAAGAAAAATTAAGAAAAATGGATTTTAATGGTTACCTTTTCAGAGAAAATGGGGTCTTTGATCTAGTGTGAGCCGATGTTCGATCCACACAAGAAAAGTAACGGCAATGGGGCACGCGTAGAGGTAATGTAAAGGAACCCTAGGAGGAGTTGGCTTTCGGTTTCAAAGATAGAAGGGGGAGAAAAATTTGAAATAAAGCCCCCAGCCCGAACTCAGGCTATTTAAATTCCCCTAGTCAAGCCTAGCGCAACTAATAGTTGCGCCAGGCTCTTTGGAGGCCTCTAGTGGCTTGGCGCAACTAATAGTTGCGCCAGGCACTTAGGCCGGGTTTTGGGCTTGGTACGGGCCAAATAGGAAGGCCGGTTCCCCCACTCCTTTTATATTGTCGCTCCCGGTAGATGCAAGTGCTCCCAAGGTGGCATTTCGATCATCCTTCGACTTGCTAAGAAAGCTGTGCTAGAATAAAGGCGGACCAAGATCAATGAGCACCCCGGTCCTACACGGGAAAATATAAAGAAAAATCCAACAAAGAATCCCCACAAAGAAGCCGAAAGTATTCACAAGAAAAATCCACATAAAAAATAGCTTCAAAATTCCAACAAATCCACATAAAATAATAGCTTCAAAATTCTAAAAAAAATTCACATAAAATAATAAACTCCAAAAAATCACTTAAAATAATAGTTGAAAAAAAAAATTAAAAAATCTCATAAAATGATAGAAAAATCAAAAATAGATTTGTATTCCCCACAAAGATGCACACTTGCATGTTGTCAATGCGGTAAAATGTCAATATTTTATCAGCAATGTAGCTGTTGCATATTAAGGTCCGGAGTCTAGGGTTCGCCTCAAATCTTTAGATCCTGCTTTAAGGTTGGAGCAATGGTATCAGTCCTGGTCAAACAGTCAATGTTTTGATCGAGTCGACTGCACTGCTAAATCTTTACGATGAGCACTCTGTTTTAGACTCATATGAACTTTAGTGTCTTAAACTTCAGATTCTCCATTGGAAAAGGTCAATCGTTGGTTGAGGTCAACCTGTTGAGAATGAGATTATGTGTCAATCAAACTATGTGCAACCATGCATTCAGAAGGGTTCATTTCTCCTTTATTTTCTGCAGGCTTAAAACTTGTATGGGTAGCGGAATCCCTGTAAAGTGTACGCCATGCGTCTAGGTATCTGTATGATGGTCATTTGTCCCCGTAAATTGTACCCGTAAATTGTACCCGGGCGGGTCCAGGTCGGGGCTTCCATCGCCTTTGTTGTTGCTTATTGCCCCTGATGGGTGCATGATTATGCATAGTTAATTGATATTTATGATCATTGTCAGTAGAGACCAGGATTGGATGTTCCTTTAGGGAGACACCCCAATGATTGGTTGGATTTGTTCAAGGTAGTCAAAGTTGGATGCTCTAGAACATGTTAATCTAAGGCATGTCTTCAAAAATGGCACATCCTCCCAAAAAGCGTTGCGACTTCTATTCGCTCCACTCGAATAGTCATGCTAAATAAACTTCGGGGTCGATGGGTTCGCCTAAAGACCTCAAACCCTGCTTTCAGCAGGGGCATCCACGAATAGTCCATGGGGCCATCAAGTGCCTTAGAGGATTGGACGCAAACTATGGAGCCTTGCGTATCTTTGCTTTATGCCTGGCTTTGAATGTCGGTCGATCACTCCTCTTACTTACGAAGCTGTTGTATTCAGAATGAATCTCGAACATCAATCACCTTCAAATCATCTCGAGAAGTGGACATTTTTCCTGACTAACGGGCTTTCGCAACTCGAGAAGTGAACATTTTTCCCAGCTATTGGGCTTTCACAACTCATTCCACCTTGGTTATGCCCAGTAATGTCGGTAAGTGCTTGGGAACCGATTACCTCGAGAAACAAATGTTTAGCCTGGCATCCCAGGGCTTTCGTTTTCTCATCGTGTTACTCACCCGATGTTTGAAGTTCATTCTGAATGCAGCGGACCCGTCAGTAATGCCTTGGGCCTCTTCAGATGTCTCTTTTCTTTGGCATACAATCATTAGTGATCAGATACCAAAGGGGGGCATCTGTACACACCAAAATTTGGCCCAAGGCTCGATCGAAACACCTTTCATGAGAGGCACACTTCTGGGCTTTTGATGGCATGTATGGAACCCTTAGGAACCACCCTAGAACCCTTAGGAATCACCCCAAACTCTTAGAAATCACCCTAGATCACCTAGGAACCTACCCCGAACCTTTAGAAACCAATCCCGACCCTTAGAACCCATTTCGAACCCTAAACCGAACCCTATCAAGATATGGATGAGGAGGGGTGCATCGAAACTAGCTACAGCCATCTACTATAAATAAATCTCATATCATTGAAAAGTAGAGGCGTCAGCTTTCCAACGGTCCAAGAATCGCCCCAATCAGAGTTGTACATTAAAAGATATGATGGTCCAAACCCGAAAGGACAAAAGAGTAAAATCAGGTGGGCCCCCTAGGGATTTGGAGCAACTAATAGTTGCGCCAGGCTATTTCTCCCCAGAAATGGCCTAGTGCAATTAATAGTTACGCCAGTGATAATTTTGCCTGGCGTAACTATTAGTTACGCCAGGCCACTTCTCCCAGGATTTAAGCTTGGCACAACTAATAGTTGTGCTAGTATTAATTGTGGACCCCACCTCGGATAGCCAACTTCCAGGCACTGTTTTACTGTACATTTGCCTAGAATAACTATTAGTTGCGCCAGGCATATGAATAATAACTGTTGGTTTTTGTCCCAAATTTCGTGATTGGGGTTTGACTTGTTAACCACCTCGACCTTTAGGGTGTGTTTTGCTAGTTCTGTTGCACCCATTTGCACCCTATTTACAACCCTTTAAGTGGCTTAAGGCCTCACCCCATTATCCACCATTGGAGGATCCTTCCACATATTTCAAGGCTCTAAAAACCCTAGGAATCCTTAGATGTGAGATTACCTAATTGCTAAACCCATTTAGCTCTTAAGTAGCCTCCTAACCCACCCTTCTATAAATAGAACCCCCCAGCCCTTGGTTTAAGGGTTGAGAATTTTGGCCTAAGAGAAAAAGAGCTTAAAGTGAGAAGATCTTTCTCCCTTTGGTGCACACTTCCCATACAAATTCTAGATTTCAAAAAGCTCCTTTAGACCTTAGCATTTCACTAAAAGCCTTTAGGTTAGGTGTGTGTAACCCCTTAGCCTTCCCTCTCTACCTCTTAGCTTCAAGCCTTAGGAGTTAGAACCCCTTTTTCCACCATTCAAGCCTTCAAAAGCTCATCAAAGCAAGCCAACGCAAGGCTCTCCTACGGTGCTACAAGAGCCCGAGGGATCCGGCTCTCCCCTTTCTTCTCCTATCTCTTCCTTAGCTCTTCTTATCCTCCCATTTGTATTGTTACGCTGCCGAATTTTCGGTAGGAATGGAGGGGCACAAATAGGATTTGAGGCCCATTTGGGCAAGAGAAAGCTATTTTCTTTTCTTTTACTTTATTTTTGTGTTGGCCATTAGTAGAGACCGCGTTAAGCGGGTTGATCGGGTCCTTAACACCTTCTCGATCGATAACCGAACCTCCTACCCAAGAGCCTTTGGTGTGGATCGAATTCAGAGTCATATTTGTGGCACTTCGGTGCTTATAAAAATGATAAAGGTACCCCAGGACACCGAAAGCTCTCGGTGGCGACTCTATTTTTTTTTGTAAGCGAGTGCATCGCCGCGACGGGACCGTCATGGATCCCACCATTGCACAGCATCTCCCGGTCAGTTTGTGCATTTTCCCTCTTCTCTAAGACTGCAATAGCCACTCCATAATCATAAGCACGCTCCTCAATCAACCGCAGTTTCTCTTTCAATTCCTTGATGACATCTTCCTGACTCTCTACTCGATTATTTGCTTCATTATATTGGGCCATAATCTTGCGCCATCCTTTCTTGATTTCCTTTTTCTCGGCCATATGAGTAAGCCTCAGTAGCCTAAGTTCTTCAAGGAGGGGCTGTCGCACTGTTGCTTTCAAGTCAGCCATGCCCTGGACTACATCTTTTTTTATGTAGGCATTGGCATTCATGGCTCTGATGAGGGTGAAGTAAGGGGGCATGGGGGTAGAAAAGATAGGATAGATGGGCATATCAACACTAGAAGAAGGGCCAGCCTTGAAAGGAAGGGGACTGGATGAGGACACAGGTGGGGTGGAGGGCAGAGGGTGAGGGACATGGAGGGTAGGCTCCGGTGGAGGTAGTTGAGGTCAGGTTTAGTTTGAGTGGAGGCCTCTCTAAAGGTGCTGAGAGAAGTATCAAGGATAAGTGCAATGGGAGTAAAAGCTGGTGGGGGGTTAGGGATTGATGTAGGGATAGTTGACTATTGGGGCTATTGGGTGAGAGTGGTTAAAGTTGCCTGGATGAATTGTAAAATGTTTCGGATGGAGGCAAGGTTTGGTAAGGTGGAGTGGAGTGAATGAAGATTGGCCTCAATTGTGGCTTGGGTTTGAGTATTGGCCAACATTTGGGAGTGGAGGGAAAGTAATAGGTGTAGGATTTGGGGTAAGAGGTCTGGCATGGGCATTGGGTGTGGGTTGGATAGGTGAAATTGGTTGGAAGGGAGATGTGGGTCGATGAATGAAGGTAGTGGCCTGTGGTGGTTCATGTGGTGGGGTAAAGTGTGGGGGGAAGGTGAGTCGGGAAGAGGGGTATACTCTAGGTTGATGTCTCCTAGGATAGTAGACATCATAGTGGAAAATTCATTTTCTGAAAATGGCTCACTATCATGACATAAGGGAATGGATTAGTCTACGGGCTCACTAGGGATAGGTGCAAAAGGTGGGGAAGTCTCAATGGAATAATGTGGGGTTTCAAAGGTGTGGACTTCAGGTTCATAAGGTGTGGGTATCAATTCTGGAATGGTAGTGGGTTCAAGGATTGGAAGTGTGTGGGTTATATAGGTGGGTTGGGGTGCAGTAGGGGTTTTGAAAGTTTTCGTTTTCTTTTGGTATGGGATCTTGACAGGTGGGCTAGAAAAATAGGTAGGGGATAGTGGTTATCATGGTTGGTGGTAAGATTGGGGTGGTTAATGCTATGGTGATTGGGGAGATAGACTCAGGTAAGGGTACTGTGCTTATGAGGGGTTGTGATGTCTGGATGAAGGGTGGAGGTGGTGGCGCAATGTGTGTTGATAAAGCTGAGGGAGAGGGGGTATGTGCTGGCAATGAGGTTGGGGGCCTGGCTGGCCTAACAGAGGCTATTGCCTCAACAGTAGCAGCAGCAGCAGCCGCTTCCTGAATGGTGGGGGCTACTTCTCTCAATAAATCCTTCCACTTCGTCCTCTTTCCCATCACTGTGCCACTGATACCCCATTGTTTCTTTCGACTATTTTTGGGGTTCAGGGCCATTGTCTCCTCCTCCCTTTTGAAGGGGTACTTTCCAAACTACAGCAAGGTAGTGATTAGGCTGTAGTAGGGGAGGACCTGAGGTTTTTTCTTTACCTTTACCTTCTCACACAGATCTTTAATTTCCTTAAAAATAAACTTGGTTGCATCCAAGTAGTGGTTTCTGTGAAATGAGAGGAGGGCATCAGCTATGGGGTACCTCTTCTCCTGCTCATGACCAGAGCAATACACATTTTTCTTCAACACTGCATCCATGAGCCTGAGTTTGGAATTCAGGTCTCTCTTCCTAATTGAGTCTCCTGAGGCACTAATTCCTCCAGTTAATTCTTTTGTAATTTCAGTAATGGAGGCTGTCAAGGGGGGGCCCAAACTCCACTCAGGGTTATACCAAGCTGGTATCCCTAGTATTGTTGCACTATCTGCTTGGTTGAACAACATCTAGAAGTCATCAATTAAGACCATCAGTGCTGGGTTCCCATCATCACACCATTTTTAGCTTCATATTCTGCCTGGTTGAATAGCACCTATTGCCAACTGCGAGAACCGCGGGATTTGCTCTATAAACTTAGCGAAACCCCTCATTTTCTTCATTTCATCTGTCTGCCCTAGTTTTCGGCGCACTCAACCAGAGCTCCCAGTTCTTTCTTTCTTCTCTACCCCTTAAGGTTGAGTGACTTAAGGGGTAGAGAAGAAAGAAAGAACTGGGAGCTCTGGTTGAGTGCGCTAGAAACTAGGGCATACAGATGACATGAAGAAAATGAGGACTTTCGCTAAGTTTATAGAGCAAATCCCGTGGTTTGCACAGTTGGCAATAGGTGCTTGCGGAGTAGGATTTTTACACAGTTGACTTTTAAGTCCGCGAGATATTCTGTGCACTGAAGGGCAAACTACCTCACATTGAGAATCGCAGAGCTAACTCAGTGGTGCTAGTGCGCGAGGCTCTGTGCTGCTTCAGAGAGTTACCTCACGCAACTCTCGCGCAGAATAGCACTAAAGTCATGCTTCACATATAGATTTGGTTAGCGGAGCAGAAGCAGCTCCATGAGGTAATTTTTTACAGCCTTTGCTCATGCTTGTAGCACGCGAGGAAGCCCAGTGGTGGCTCGCACAGTAAATTTAAGATTTCTTCAGCTTAGCGAGACAGGATAGCTTCTCAACCTTTACTTAGCTCAGTGCAGCACCGTGGTCAGTGCAACCATGCTGTTGTGCACCCAACCATTGTGCATGGGCACGAATCCTTAGACAGGTAATTCATTTTAATCATGAAACACATATGCCTATTTAAATAAACAAATTCATCAACATTGCAGGATTCTAAAGATAGTTCTTTAGATCAAGTTCAATGCAATTATGATGAGAGCACCTCAACCAATCATCCACAATCATGAACAACAAATTCCAATGACAAAAATGCACATGTATCCAACACAAAATTAAAAAACAAACAGATAAAGTAAGACAAGCAAATCATCATAACACTAAAAACACCACTGACGGAATTCTATAGAACATAAATCAAAATAAAATTTTTATACATATGGTACACTTATTGCCAATATTTGGATCACTGGGACTTGCCTCCTCCAGAGTAGAGGATGCATCACCAATCATAAATTGACCTTTCGGGTTTGTTAGGGGCTAACTAGGCAATTTTCCTTCCTCCCTCCTATTCATAGCATTACAAATCTGACCCAACTGGTCCTCAATCTTCTTGATGCTCTTTCCATGAGATTTGACAGTTTGCACTAAGCTTCCTAAATTCTGCTTTGAAGCCAGCATCTGCTCTTCAAATGAAGAGGAACTGGGCTGTTGTGGGGGTAGGGCCAACTTGTTACACTGTGGAGCAGGTAACAAAAAATTTTGCCTTGGTGGGTAACCTTGATTAAACTGGTGCTGGGATCTGTAAGGAGCTACCATTTGCTACTGTTGGGGTTGAGGATAAGAATCTGATCTCCACCTCAGATTTGGGTGGTTCCTCCAAGAATATCTAGCAGGTTGCTGTCCATTGGGTTGAGGAGCATTGGCATGCTCCGTAACAAAATCAGAAAATTGGTTGGCAGATGGACAATCATGAATAGAATGTGTAGGAGATTGGCATATCAAACA
Organism: Chloranthus sessilifolius; assembly: GCA_021018995.1. Classification (NCBI taxonomy): domain Eukaryota; kingdom Viridiplantae; phylum Streptophyta; class Magnoliopsida; order Chloranthales; family Chloranthaceae; genus Chloranthus; species Chloranthus sessilifolius. Next base: position 53,313,875 of record CM037593.1, on the reverse strand, counting down.
TGCCTCGTCCACCTGTGCAATCATCCAAGGCTGCATCACATTCATCAATTTTTCAAACTTCAAGCTCAGGTTGTCCACCTTTCTCTCCAGATCACCTTGCACCTTTACTTCATATATTCCACCTCTAGGGGTGGCTTCTTTCACCATCTTAGCTAGAATCTGACTGTCATTATGTGACAGAGGTTCCTGTTGCATGGAATTTTCCCCTATTATATCAAACAGCTCTCATGCTTCCTCAGCTGTCTTGTGGAGGTAACTACCACCATAGGAAGCATCCACCATATCCCTGCTCTTGGCATTAATTACTCGATAAAACACTTAGATAAACTGCCACATTGGGATTGGTGGTGGGGACATTGTTTTAACATTTCCTGGAATCTTTCCCAAGCTTCAGAAAAATTCTCAGTTGAGGACTAAGTGAATGACAATATTTGTCCTCATCTGGGTTGTTTTGTTCATGGGAAAGAACTTATCCAGGAATTTGGTTTGAAGATCACTCCATGACTGTATGCTATTGGCTAGGAGCTTTGATAGCCATGTGCTGGCTTTGTCCTTTAGTGAGAAAGGAAAAAGCCTCAAGTTAGTGGCCTCAGGCCCCAAGCCAACAATGTTGAAGGTAGTGCATAGTGCTTAAAACTGGTCGATATACTTGTAGGGATCTTCTTTACTCAGCCCATGAAATGAAGGTAGCATACTGATGATGGAAGATTTAATTTCTTAGTTCCCCTCAACAGAGGGAAACTGAATGCAGAAGGGGGAGGTGTACTCCCTAGGTGCATTGTATTTTTTTAATGCCCTCTGCCTCTCAGCCATGATAGCTAGTTCAGTTTCAATAACATGGCCATGTGGTGTGTGTCTAGGTCTAAGGATCCTTTCAACCTCTAGATTTGGAAGTTCTAGCTCAGGGTTTAAAGACCTTCTACCATGCATATATCCACACCCACAGTAAGTACAGAAAATACTCACAAGCACACACAAAGAATATTTCAAGCAAAAATCAACAGCTACTCAAATTTACACTAAACAAACACAGGGAAGTAAGAATAAATAGATGGAGATTTAGGGGGAAGGAAGTGCAAATAGAGCTAGCTACACTCCAGCTGCAACTTTAGCTTCTCCCTTCTACTGTCCATTTCTGCAAAATTCTACAAAGAATCAGTAGTACTTTTATTCTAGATTAGTCCCAGCTATAAAGAATTGGTTAGTATAAATTATAATACAACTTAGGTCTACTAAAAAGATCAATATCCTCGGCAGCGGCGCCAAAAACTTGTTGGTCATGTTCGAAGCGCTGTTGCTATATTATTCGAAATCAGTGGAGAGAATAAATCAAGAGTAGAGATGTGGAGATGGGTCATTATAGCAAGTCTGAAACACACACAGTCCTGCAAGATACAGGGTCCATTATAGCAAGTTTTGGTAAGTAAGAGTTTGTCCCATAGAGAAATTGATCAAGAACCCAAAATGGGCTATAATAGTAGGCCTCCGGATCTGGCTACAGATATGACAATCCTAAAGAAATAGAGTTAGGTGTCACGACTACACTAAATTAATCCTAAAAGCAAAGAAATAAAATGTAGCCCTATCCTAAAGAAAGGGTTAAGAGGAAGATGGTGCTAGTGTGTGCCAAAATAAAATACATAAATTATGAGAAGTAAGCAGGTTAAGCTAAAGTTAAAGCAGTGATGTAACTCAGATTTAGTCTATCTCTGCAGTGTTCCTTGCTGAGACGCTATTAAAAGCCTCAACAAGGTAAAAATATCTGGTTTAACCCATGCCATTTGGGGCACTCTTCGGGCTATACTCTGTCCACTTTAATGGTCATAGGGTATTTGATAGAGTCTGTCAAATCCCATTGGTTAAAACAGACATTGCCAATCTAACACAGAGGAGTGGACTGATCATTCCCCCAGCCACTGGGCCAGATTCAGCCATGAATACTATTGCAGCACTATTTAATGTTAGTGCTACAAGCTCCCCAGATATGTGCACAGACCTGGTTGACATCCATAGGTATTCCAACCCGTAAGATCCTAAGGGCTTTGCTAAGGCTAACTGCTCACTAGTGCCCACAAAAAGGACCATGCAACTTGTTGAAAAAGGCTTTAGATTCTGCTGGTCATTGTTTCAAATGGCCTGCAATGACTCAACCTCAATCTGCAATTACTACAAAGAGATCAGATCCAACATCTGATGTCGGCTCGGTAAAACAGATGAGAGCTAGTTCTTGTACAAACCTCTTCACAAGGCTCTAGAAGCTCATGTGCAGGGGAAAAGAATCCTTCTCAAGCATGTGAATGGACACAACCTTAGGGCTATACTCTGTCCACTTGGATGGTCACAGAGTATCCCATTGGTCTGTCCATACCACAGAGGCCTAAGAATGAACATGAAAACTGCTGCAACCACCATGGTCCACAAGCCTCCGAGCTCCCTAGATCTCACTACAGATCCAACATTGCTTTCCATGGGGCTATCAAACCAACGGAAATTAGATGATAAAAAATAGATCTACTAGAAATTGAATGGGCTAGTCCCAAATACATGGATCCTATAGACATCTAAAGAAACCATAAGATCTTTAGATTTAATTAGGCATTAAAACGACAATCCATTGATGAACACAAAACTTATAATGAACTATCTCTAGGCTGCAGCCTGTACACAACTGCTCATCCATAATCCCAATGTATACCAAAAACCTATTACAAACTGAAATAAAACTAAACCTAGCTACTTACAGGGGGGTTAGCCAGCAAGTGCTGGGCTAAGAGAGAAGAAAAATAAGAAAAAGAGATGATCAAACCCTAACCCTAGCCTACTGGAGTTCTCAGCTGACAGAGGATGAAGGAAAGATGAAAATAATAAACTCAAAGTACAGCTTATATACTTTGTCCATAAGGCTTTAGATCTTAAGAGATTAACCCTAATTTTTCTAGCAGACGTGGCACTGTTTAAACCCTTGGATGCCTGGAGATATGCACCTCAAAATCCATGCCTCGAGAAGTGTGCCCTAGGCTTGGGAAATTCCTAGAAAGTCCTTTAGTTAAAACTAAGAAGTGGAGAGCACGAGCTTCGCGAGCTGGCATCTGCATTTATTCATTCGCACAATTGCAGAGCCATCGCGGAGTAACCTTTAGCTGGTGAGAAGTGCTTACTCGTGTAGTCAATCTTTGGTTCATCGCACAGTTCATTTGTGCTGCCTTGCTATCACGGAGATGATCTGGAGTGCTAGGACTCTTCGCACAGATAGAGCTTCAAAAGCTCTCTCTCTCTCTTGCTGAGTGCTCGCACAGTAAGGCACCTGTGCTCGCGTAGTAACTAATTAGGCCCAGGTTGCGTGAGAGCTGCGCAAGAGAAATTTTGGGCGTCTCTCTCTTCTTTGGCTACGTGAGGACTCCGCTAGGTGACAGATTGTTCTTTGTGCATATGAACTCACTATGTTCTACGCGCAGCTGCTTTGGGCTCGATCTTCTCAAGGACAAATTCTAAGAGTTTTAAACCACGAGATCTTCGCGATGTCTTTTCTATTCTCCTCTTGACTGCACGGCCGATCTGCGCGAGGGAAACTTTCACTGCATCATTAGCTTCACGAGGGAGATCCTCAACTCTGCGAGATGATTCTTTTGTCACTCTAATGTATTGCATTTACTGCTGTTACAGCTTCCTTCATTCTCAGCTAACTTCTTCCATCTGTTAGGCTTTTGGTCGATGATGTTCAGCAATTGAATCACCATGGTGAGCACTACTAGGGTGTTCCATTAGACTTTGGATCGACTGCCATCTTTACATGTATTCTCTCTCTTCTTTGGACGAATAAGCATGGATTTTGTATTAAGCTGCATAGATTATTGTGAACTATAAAAAAAACTTAAAACATGATTATTAGTGAGCTTCAAGGTCTAATAAAGGCTAGGTTAAGAGGTGAAAAGTGGTACTTTTTAGTGAATAATAATCAGCAGAATCACTAATTTGATTCTGCTCTTCTCTGACTGGCCAAGGCAAAAAGCTACTTTATGGATTCTATAAAAATCATGTAAGCATACAGAAAAAGTATCTGGAACAAGGAGGACATTCTTGCCTTAGGTCATTTTTAGGGTTAGGTCATCTTTTTCTTTTCTCCTTTCCTTAGCTCAGCATGTTGAGCAAAATCTTTGTAATAGTTAGGGCTGAGATAAGTTGTAAAAGAACTGTGTAGTAGCATTGTAAAGGTTTTGAAGGTTTATAGAGACTACTGCCTTGAGGGCTAATCTATTGTAAGTACCTTTTAAGCAATGAAAAGTTATTTTCACTGTTCCATTAAATCTTTAATTACCAGTGTTTTTCATTTAGATATTTATGGATTTTCTGCACCTGTGGATGCATGAGCTTGTAGCCTTACAAACATAGTGGCTGCAGTGGTTTTCTTGCTCTAACTTTTAACCCGCTTGATTGGAATATATCTATGGGATATCCTGTGACCATTCAAGTGGACGGGATATAGCCCTAGGACTAATCCATATCTCAAGGTTGAGTTGGATTCTTCTACCTTGCATTTGAGCTTGTAGCCAAATGAAGGGCGGATGCCGATCCAACTCTTTCTCTGCTTTGCTATTTCTTTTTCAGTGAAAATCAGTTTCTAGCTATTTACTTTCCATATTTTTTGTTTATTTTATCAAACCATTTCCATCTTTCTCTAACCCCTTTCTTTTATTGCTATTTTAATTTGTATTGTTATTTCTGTTTTAGTTTAGTTTAGTGACACCCAAAAACTCCCTCTCTTTACCTTGCTTTCCAAGTTTAGGTTTAGAACTGCTAGATCTATAACAAATCTAGATATCAACTATACTATTATTTTTAGATCATAAATCCCTGTGGGACAAACTCTTACTTATCAAAACATACTACAACAGCCATGGATCTTGTTGAACTGTGGTTATTTTGCTGATGTGTTCAATCTATTTTATCCTCTCTTTATTTTGCCTTTTTTTTATTGCTGCCATACATTTATTAGTTTTGTAATAGAAGGAACACACAACAACAATACAAAATCAACCAACAAGTCTTTGGTGCCGTTTTCAAGGAATCTTTGATCTAAGTAGTAAATCTGAGTTTTTCTTTATGTTTTTTTTTCATTTAGATTTGTTTGTTGTAGTTCCTATGTTTGAATAAATTACTATTGTATTTTTAGGATTTGTGCAGATCTGGAGCAGTAGCAAAGAGGAGAGCCAATAGCTATAGTTGGAGCACAATCTGCCTTAGTTTACATCTCTTTCTCCCCTGTTGTAGTTTCAATTTTGCATTCTTTAAATTTCAGCAGTAGTATTTATTATTTTTTCAGTGTGCTGTAAGTTAGCTTTTACATGCTATGTGTGTTGTATGCTAGGAAGAAGGCCACACAATCCTGAGTTAGAACCTTTGAATCCTGAAATAGAGAGAGTCCTTAGGCCTAGTCAAATAGCACATACCCCTGCTGATAATTTAGAGGCATTTGAGATGGGTGAGCAACCTAGACCCCTGAGGGTTTACTATGCACTAGGGGCATATTCATCCCCCTTTTACATTCAATTCCCCACAGTTGAGGGTAATTATGAGATTAAACCTCAGACCATCCAAATGTTACCATCCTTTCATAGGTTAAGTAAATAGGACCCTTACAAGCACATTGATGAGTTTCTTTCCTTATGCACTATATTTAAAATTGCCGGCCTGGGAGATGAAGCCACTAAAATGAGGCCTTTTCCTTTTTAATTAAAGGATAAGGCTAGAAATTGGCTTAACATGCTCCCACCTAACAGCATAATATCTTGGAATGCCCTACAGTGTCAATTCTTGGCTAAATTTTTCCCCATGAGCAGATCTAGTTAGTTGAGAAAGAGAATCATTTCTTTGCTCAGTTCCCAACTGAAGATTTCCATGAAGCTTGGGAAAGATTTAAGGAATTACTGAGGCAGTGCCCACACCACCAAATCCCCCAGTGGTAGCTTATTCAGAGCCTTTACCAGGGGATTGATTTCAAAAGTAGAGATATGGTGGATGCCTCATGTGGTGACACTTATCTCAGCAAGACTGATGAAGAAGCTTCGGACTTGTTTGATATTATCAGTGAAAACTCTATGCAGCAAGAGACTCTATCAAGAAATGACATTGAGCCTGTTGCATGAGCTGTAAGAGTACCCACTTCTAAGGGGAAGTTGAATGAAGTAAATGTGTACAATGACTTAGCAAAGAAAGTGGACAGTTTGTCTCAGAAATTTGATAAAGTGCTGAGTTTGTTACAACCTCAAACAGCTGCACAGGTTGGAGAGGCATGTTTGATATGCCAATCAGCTACACACTCATTGTTAGATTGTCCATCTGTTGGTCAATATCCTGAGTTGGTAATGGAGAATGCTAATTTGAGGTAGAGACAGGATAATTTTTAGCAACCCCAACAGTAGCAGGCACTGCCCTAGAGACCACCCCAGCAGTACAATTAAGGTTATGCTCAAAGAGAGAAATTCCCTCAACCTGTGGCACAGCCAAATCAGTTGACTCTGCCACAACCATAGACCAGAGCACCCTCCTTTGAGGAGCAGGTTGTGTCCTCACTATAAAATCTCAGCTCCTTGTCACAGACTGTGAACTCCCACAATCAGAGTATAAAAAAGATTAAAGATTAGCTGGGTCAAATTTCTAACACTCTGACTAAGAGAGAAGACGGTAGACTACCAAGCCAGACAATGACCAACCCCAAGGGACAGTTTATGATTGGTGAAGGTTCCTCAACTTATGAGGAAGCTAAGGCCATCACCACCTTGAGGAGTGGTAAAGTGCTGGATAACCAAGTAGGTTGTGAGACAAAGAAGGATGCAGAAGGAGAAGACTCAGTTCCTATTGTTGAGCAACAGGAGGAAAATAATGGGGTTGCTATTGCACCCCAACAGTTGAAAAAAATTTTAAAAACTAAAAATAGTGATGTGGATGCTAGGTTAACAGTTGAGGTACCGTCACTACCTCATCTCCTATTTTCTCAAGCTTTTAAATGACTTTTCCTTTTGATAAGGGGAATGCCAAAATGGAGAAGATGATTGCTACATTCAAGCAGGTGAAAATTAGTTTACCTTTGCTTGATGCCATCAGGCAGGTCCCAGCCTATGCCAACTTCCTTAAGGACTTGTGCACTCAAAAGAGAAAAGCTAGGATTTATTTGTCTAAGAGAGTTTTTGCAGCTGAAAATGTAAAATCTGTTTTGTCCATAGCTACACCAGCTAAGCTACAAGACCCAGGGGTACCTACCATCCCCTGCATCATAGGTGGCAAAACTATAGGAAGAGCTCTCTTGGATTTGGGAGCTAGTGTCAACTTGCTGCCATACTTAGTTTATGAGAAGCTAGGTTTGGGGGAGCTAAAGCCCACACCTATGGTCCACCAATTACCTGACAGGTCTGATAGAAAACCTATGGGCATTGTGGAAGATGTGCTGGTGGGTGTAGATAAATTTTCTACCCAGCTGATTTTCTGGTGTTAGACATGGAGCCTACCAAGTACAGCACTCCAGTACCTGTCATTTTGGGCAAGCTATTTTTAGCCATTGCCAATGATTGCATTCAATGCTGGTGTGGAGTGATGGAAATCACTTTCAAAAATAAGAAAGTTAAGTTGAATGTGTACAATCCTGCCAATCAGCCTCAATTTGACCATGAGGACTGTTTTGCAATAGATGTCATAGATGAATTGGTGGAAGAGACCTTACCCAGACTACTGGATTGGGATAAGGTGTTAGATGATTTTAAGGAAGTGTGGATTGAGGATGCTAAGGAGGAGGCCCCCACACTAGTTGTTGAAGAAATGAACACAATGGATTCTTCAGTGGGCCTAGTGCAACACTCTACATGGAGACTTACTTTGGTACCCCTCCCTCAACCCTCCAAGGCACCTTTGCTGCCTTCTGTGGAAAGTTCACCAGACCTGAAGCTAAAGCAACTTCCAGATTCTTTAAAATATGCATTCCTGGGGCAGAATGAGAAATTGTTAGTAATTATATCCTCCTCTCTCACTGAGGAGCAGGAGGAGAAATTACTTTGAGTCCTCAGAAAGAATAAGAAAGCCATTGGATAGATAATTGCTGATCTGGGAGGAATTAATACATTTGTTTGTATGCACAAAATTTACTTGGAAGAGGGTTTCAAACCCTCTAGGAAAATGTAGAGAAAACTGAACCCTCACATGCAGGAAGTAGTCATGAAAGAAATTGTCAAACTATTGGATGCTGGAGTCATTTACTCTATTTCTGATTCTGAGTGGGTATCACCTATCCAGGTGGTCCCCAAAAAATCTGGCATCACAGTAATAAAAAATGAGTCTGGAGAGTTGATGCCAACCAGAAAGGAAATTGAATAGAGTCTGCATAGATTATAGGAAATTAAACTCTAAGACCAGAAAGGACCACTTCCCTTTGCCTCTTATTGATCAGATTTTGGACAAGTTGGCAGGCAGAGCATATTACTGCTTTCTTGATGGATATTCTAGTTACAACCAGATACCAGTGTATCCTGAAGATCAGGAAAATACTACTTTCACTTGTCCATTTGGCACCTTTGCCTATAAAAGAATGTCATTTAGACTGTGGAATACTCCTGCCACTTTTCAAAGGTGCATGTATGCCATTTGTTTTTATATGATTAATAAGTTTTTGAAAATCTTTATGGATGACTTTTCAGTCTATGGGGACGATTTTAGATAATGTTTGCATCACCTCTATCTTGTACTCCAAAGGTGTGAAGAAACCAACTTAGTTTTGAGCTAGGAGAAGAGCCACTTCATGGTCACCCAAGGAATTGTGCTTGGCCATGTGGTATCCCAGAAGGGCATAGAGGTTAACAAGGCAAAGATTGGCCTGATTTCACATCTACCCCCACTAAAAACCATCAAACAAATCAGATCATTTTTAGGACATGCTAGTTTTTACAGTAGGTTCATTAAAGATTTCTGCAAGATCTCCAAACCATTGTGCCACTTGCTTTGTCAAGATGTGTCATTTGTGTTTGATGCTGAATGTGTGAGGGCATTTGAGATATTAAAAAATTGTTTGACCTCTGCCCCAGTGATCGAGGCCCCAGATTATACTCTACCATTTGGATTAATGTGTGATGCATCTAATTTTGCTATTGGAGCTATTTTAGGACAGATAAGAGAGAAACTGCCCTGTGTAGTTTACTATGCCAGCAAAACACTGACAGAAGTTCAACTGAATTATACAACCACTGAGAAAGACCTTCTAGCTATAGTGTTTGCTTTAGACAAGTTTAGACCTTATTTACTAGGCTCTAAAATTATAATTTATACTGACCACTCTACCCTAAAATACTTACTGGAAAAGAAAGATGTAAAGCCTAGGCTGATTTGATGGATCTTACTCCTGCAGGAGTTTGATCTTGAGATCAAGGACAAGTAAGGGGTAGAGAATATGGTAGATGATCACTTATCCCAGACTGTGATTGATGAAAGTGCTGCAGCACCACTTAAGGATTCATTCCCTAATGAGCAATTGTTTGCCATCAAGTCAAGGTTGTCCTGGATTGCAAATATTGTAAATTACCTTGCTGTAGGAAGGATCCCTTCTCACTCATCCAAGATAGACAATGACTTATTCTTTTCTCAAGTCAAGTATTTTTTCTGGGAGGATCCTTACCTCTATAAATATTGCGCAGACCAAGTGATCAGAAAGTGTGCCCCTGGTAGTAAAGTTCACAGTATTCTGATCATGTGTCAAGAAAATACCTGTGGAGGTCACTTTGGGGGGAAAAGACAGCAACTAGGGTTCTACAGTGTGGTTTCTATTGGCTATCCTTGTTCAAGGATGCTTTAAAGGATGGGTGCAATATCAAAAAGGGATTCAATGCTATTAGAGCCCATCCTTGTTGTTGAGCTGTTTGATGTCTGGGACACAGATATCTTGGGTCGTTTCCCTCCTTCAATGGGCTTTAATTTCATCTTTATGGTTGTTGATTATGTTTTCAAATGGGTGGAAGCTATAACCACTAGGAAAAATGATCACAGAATTGTCCGAAAGTTTTTAAAAGAAAATATCTTCTCAAGATTTGGCACTCCCAGAGCCATCATCAGTAATGGGGGGAGCCATTTCTGTAACAAGCACTTTGAGAGCTTGCTCAAAAAGTATTCTGTTATTCATAGAATTGCTACTCCATACCACCCACAGACCAGTGAGCAGGTGGAGATTTCTAATAGAGAAATCAAGCACATTCTGGAGAAGACAGTTAGGACAGACAGGAAAGATTGATCTCTGAAATTAACTGATGCATTGTAGGCCTATAGGACAACCTATAAGACCCCTATAGGGATGTCCCCATTCAGACTGGTTTATGGCAAAGCTTGTCATCTCCCAATGTAGTTAGAGCACAAAGCCTATTGGGCCATTAAAAGTTTAAACATGGATCTGACTCCTACTAGTTTGAACAGGAAATTATAGCTATCTGAGCTGGAAGAACTTAGGCTGGATGCTTATTCTAATTCTAAAATTTACAAGGAGAAAGCCAAGGCCTTCTTTGACAAGAACCTTCTTAGGTAGGACTTTGTTGATAGAGCCAAGGTATGGCTTTGTAACTCTAAGCTGAAGTTTTTTCCAGGCAAGTTAAGATCCAGATGGGATGGGCCATTTACTATCATTCATGCATCCCCATCTGGTGTTGTTGAGATCATGGACCTTGCTTCTGAAAGGGTCATGAAAGTCAATGGTCAGAGGCTCAAGCTCTGTATAGAGAATGTTGTGGAGCCTTCTGAAACCATCCACTTTTAAGAACCTCCCAATGATGTGTGATCTCCAGCCTTGTACTATGTGTACCATAACTATGTTTGTGTTTTTAAATTCTGTAAATATTATGTTCTTAGGGTCTATTTTTCATGAATCTTGATGTGTGTTGTTGTGTGAAATTGACTGATGTCTGATTGAATGTTAAATGGATGTGTTTAGCATTAGGAATCATTGATCTGTGATGCATGAGAGTGTGTCTATCAGCACATGGGTGAATTAAGCAAATTTTGCTTGCTCGAGTGGATCCTACCCTTCAAAGCATCCTCTCGGGACAGGTGTTCTGAGGCAATACATTGTTTCGACAGGATCCTATGCCTAAAAGCAACTGCTGGAGCTCTGCTCAAGACAATTTCTGGAGCCTCGATAGGATCTAGTGCTTTCAAAGCATCCACTCGAGCCATAGACTTCAGCTTCGATAGGCTCTAGAGCCTAAATGAACTACTCGAGCATCTGCACGAGCCAATACCTCTAATGCCTCAACAGGATTATGCATTAACACTTAGCCACTCGAGATCTATTGGAGCAAATCAATTCTGAAGCCATTATCCTATCGAATTGTATCTGGAGCTTCAACAGGATCATATGTTTATTTATAACCATGCGAGATCTGCTCGAGATGGTCTTACCTAAAGCTTCATCCTATCGAAGCTCGTTCTCCTGAGTCTATAAAACCCTCGTTAGGTTCTTCACATTTCATTCCTTTGAGTTAAGCACTCAACCCCTTTCATTGATCCAGATTTATCTTCCCACTCCATCGCATGCTACCTGCTACTCCACTTGCCCCATATTGCTGACACCTTTCTTAGCTACTCAAGCCACACAGTTCGTAGCAAATATCTTTTGATTTGGATCACTGTGGACTGCCCTAGAAAACCCTAGTTTGGGTAAGCTCTCACTTCTTTCCCAATCCATTTGTTCATTGTGTATTTTCTATTAGATTGAGATATCTCTGCTAAGGTGTAGTGGATTTTGACTTTTAGGGAAACCTAGGGTTTGGAAAAAATTAGATAAAAGTTAGAGTTTTAAAATGGCTAATAATCCTGAATTTGACGAAACCCTAACTTCATTGCTCAGTCCTGTCGAAACCTAGCCTCTTTCACCAACCATAAAATCCAAGATGATTGCATCCTCAGTACTAGTAAACCAGAGAAGAAGAAGAAGGGTGAGAGGGCTACAAAGAAACAAAAGAAGGGCAAGGTAGTTGTTCCTGAATTTGACCCCTTCACTACCCCAAATGACTTTGGGGAGAATCTTAGCCTAGTACCTGAAACCACCTTTGATAGGCCCTTCTTCATCAAGGGAGAATGGGCTAAGGATGACACTGAGTTTTTGATAAAAGCCTCCATGGATTCCCTAATGAGGCCTTTAGAAGAAACTGTATATCCAAGGTTGGTGAAGCTATGATATCAGAATATTAGGATAAAAGTGTCTGGGGGAGGGCCAAATTAGCAAGACCCTGTGCTAGTTGTGTTGATAGATGACTTTGAGACAGTGGTGGATGCCACTAACATAGCACAGGTACTGGGGATCCCTGCATCATATGATCCATCTTGCATCTTGGGAGCCCCAATCAGTGCCTCAATGAAGGGGATGGCCCAACAATTACCTCAGGGGAAGAACACCTCCGATGATTCACTGATGAGGAGTGAATTCAGCCCAAACCTACTATCCATGGATAGTGTTTTGAGGAAGAATGTATTTATGGCTGGACACCAGCAGGAGAGGAGGGTCCCAATTATATATGCACTTTACTCTTTCTTCAATGGGCATTTCTTCAATGCTGCTAAGCTAATTTTTTAAGGGATGGAAGATATACATGGCAAGGTGAAGAAGAGGAAGAAAATATAAGGTTTACCTTATAGCAGGCTGATCACAACCTTGCTCAAGAAAGGAGGGTCTGTATGGAAGGTAGGAGAACCCACTTTTGAGTTGCCACTAGCTGAATTTGTAAGAAGGCAGTGGAAAATTAGCATTTCACTTATGAAGAATAAGAAGAAAAAGGAATCGGAAGTAGCCACTTCTGCAGCACCTCCTGTTTAGGCTTTAACAGCCACATCAGTAGCTCTTCCATCATCCATCCTTCCTCCCATTCCAATACTAGTACCACCCTCCACAATTCCTTCCACTCCTACACCAGTCATATATGCATTTATTCCACAAGTCCCCATTCCATCATCTACCCTTGAGTCTATTCCACCAGTCCCCACTCCACCAACCTTACCTTCCCAATTCATCCCTGTATTAGCTCCTACGCCTCCCATAAAATTCCCCTATAACCTTCCCACACCCCCAATCTAGAAAACCTATAAAAAGAAGACCCAAATCCCCACCATAGTACCTACCACAAAACCCAGCCTATCCACTACCATACTCACTAACTTACCAAGCCCAATACTAGACCCACCTTCCCCTTTTACCTATGATGACAGTGAGCCAATGGCTACTGCCATTGAACCACCTCACCCCATTGAGATAATAGACCTAATTCCCTCTCCTACCTACACCCCTCCATTTTCACCCAACCAAGACCAGTTCACCACAGAAGGGTACTCAGCCTTAATAGACTCCATTGTGGGGGATATTAGACATGAGTACACCCGTCTCCCAAACTCCCCACACCCATAGCCATTTATCCATGTCCCTACCTCACCATTCCAACCAATTCCTCCCACCCAACCTGTAACCCCAGCCACACCTGACCCTCTATCCCAAATCATTTCGCTCCTAACCTCTCTCCAATCCCAAATCCATACCAACACAGAAAATCAGTCCTTCATCCAAACAAGCCTTAACTCCATCGAATCCACCCTTTAAACTTTTATCCCACCACCCCAGCCACCCACACCTACCCCAGTCCCTACCCCTCCTCCATGCCAGCAACCTTCTACATCTGTGGCCACAATTGATACTACCACCCAAATTGACTTTGACTCTGAAGAGCTGGCTATGGTCCCCATTTCCACAACCTCAACCTTCAACCAAACTGAGACCACTGAGGAGAAGTTGACCCTTGCCCTACCATCAATTCCCTCCCCATCTACCCAACCTTGCACTGAGCTGGTTGTTGTCTCCACTTCTGTAAATGATCCCTCCAACTCGACCATTGTACCTTACAATCCAACCATATTACCCCCAACACCCACCCTCACTGCCTTTATGAATTCTAATACATATCTTGCTAAAGATGTGTGCCAGCTAGTAGCCTATATGAGCAGTAATGTCTTTTAGACTTGTGAAGACTAGCTTGCCCGAATGAAGCCTCTATATTGGAAGACCTTAGAAGCTGTTATACTGGAGCATAATAAGGAGATGATGGCCATGCAAACAAAATTGGTCACTGATGTGGCTGTGCATAAAATTTATGAACAGAGGGCTAACAAATATTTCAGTCTTTGTGATTCATTATCAGCCACTCTGATGTCATTGGGTGTTAAAGACATACAGCCCCAGCAGAACCCAAGGGAGTTAAACTTAAGAGCCTCAACCCAAGAAGAGCAGCACCAAACTACAAAATCCAACAACTTCCAGAACAAAAGATAGTGTTGCCAAGAAAGAAACTATAAAGAAGGTCAAGCAGAAGACTGCACGAGACACCATAGATCTAGATTCAGATTCAGACCCTACGTAGATTTTTGTTCTTTGTTTTAGGATGTTGCTGTTTTAGGATTTTTCTATGATTTGTTTTGTTTGCCAATTAGTATGATGTAATCAGTATCTAGTTTGTACAATATTTTCTAACAAAATTTTTATTTGTGTGAATAAATTTTAGTATGATTAGCATACTTGTCTTTTTATTTTCTGCAATTTTTGTTCTTCTTTTCCATACCCTGCTGCCCCTAAATACAGACCTTATTGAAACATTGGGGGCAATGTTTATCTTAGTTTTAGGGGTATGGCAGGGTAGACCAATGAAGTAGTTAAATGTAGTGTAGCAGTGTGGTTAGATTGAAATAAATAAAGTTAATTCTCACCTATCCAATTGTGAAAAAGGAGATAAAAACTGTTGGTAGATATTTTAAAACTGAAATCCTTTAAAAATTTAACACTTCCATGAAGTTGGCATCAAAATTTTTTTTCTCAATCAGTACTTAGTAAACCAGAGAGGAGAGAAAAAGGTGAGGATATACCCCATGAGTTCAATTGAAGACCATACCTAATGAGATTTGGGCCTATAAAAAAAATTTTATTTTGAAGTGTCTTTGGCAATTTTTCTACTCTAAGGAATGACTGATCAATACCTTTCACCAGAAGTTAGGCTCCTCAAATTAAAACTATTTGACAATACTCATGACACCAAGGAGATGATTTAAGGCCATCATTTGGACAGTTTGAGCCTGGAATTCCTACCCATTGAACTGCCCTTTTGTTCACACTGTTTGAGCCTTTAAAATCCACTTTTCAGTAACCCACACCAGCGGACTTGAACCTGAACCTCATGACCTTATTTAGCCTTATCCTCACTCTAAGATTTCAGAAGGTAAAGGAGAAGATGCTGAAGATAGTTTAGCAGGGTTCAATATTTGGTGGAAGGAGAAAAGAGGAAATCCATAAGAAGCAATGTGACAGTTGTATTTGTGTGGCAATTCATTAAAAAAAAAGAGAAAGAGAAGTCAAAATAAGTGCTTCATATGAAGAATAGAAAAGAAGAGAAGAATTTGGCCACTTCAGATGTAAAAAACATGAAAGAAGATGAAGCTGTGATGCAATGAAGAAGGTGAAGTCATGAATCACCTCCTCCTCTTAGCCGATCTCTCAAATTTTGAACCCTTTCTACCCCTATTATTCTTTTTAAACCTCAACCATAAGACACATTACAACCCATCTAAAAGTCCTCAATGATCCAAAGTGAAGTGAGCTATCATATGGAGATAAAGGGATGTCTAATCTATGGTGAAAAGGACATGAAGATGTTAGGAATTAGAAGCAATGCCTATGTTCATGATTGCAGGCTTATTTGAGGACTGTGACTGATCTTGAGTTGCAATAAATGTGAACACCCTTGAGCTTCATTGTTGAGAGATAGTCCTAGTGAGAATTGGGTCTAAATTTGAATTTATTAAGGCAATCTTTAAACCTAATTTTTGAATCAATGGTGAGCTTAGTACTGATTTTCACACACTCCACTCTTGATGTAAGCTAAATGGTTGTGATGGAAATACATGTTAATTTAAGTGTTAAATTGTTTGCCATTTATGTTTCTAAACTCTCCTAACTTTGAAAGAATAGAGTGTGGAATGAAGCTTTATGTGTAGCTATCTAACTCGCCACTGTTGCACTATGATTAACTATTTTATTATGAAGTTTGTGGGTATCTTCACTAAAAACCCTCTGGAAACTTCAGTCCTCCACTAGGGATCACCTAGGGGTTTAAAAGGCTTGATCCATAAGCTAAATGCATACATGCTCCCTACGAAAGTGGCATTTAAATTTTTTAGAATAATTGTTTAATTTTTTCTTTGCTCAAGGACTAGAAAAGATTAGGTTTGGGGGTGAGTTAATCTCTGAATTATGTCACTTTTCACCTTCTAACCTAACCTTTAATAGACCTTTAAGCTGGTTAATAACTAATTTTAAAGTGTGTTTGTGTAGTTAGCAATAATGTGCAGCTTAGTGCAGCAATCGATCTCACACATGCCAAGAAGAGAGGAATGAGAATCAAACATTGAAGCTGAGGGAAAGACAATGTTTGAACCATCGGTGGTCTCCGCCATGTGGGTTATTTAACATGCCCTAGACCCCCTAGAAGTCCTACAATGAAAGAGAAGTGGAGCCCACACCTAATGGAGTGCAAGAGCAGGGTGAACAAGGCAATAGAGAAGCAATACCTTGAACTCGAGCAGCTCTGAAGCTACCTCGAGCAGTTCAGAAGACTGCTGTAGCATCCACTTGAGCTGTCTCGAGTGGATGGACCTTTAGAAACTCCAGCTCGAGCAATTCTCGAGCACGTCAATGCTGCAGCAAGAGCAAACTCGAGAACATTAGAAACCTACAGCAGCCACTCAAGTGGTTCCTAGCCTTCAAAAATAATCTGTCGAGCTGTTCAGAGCGTCTTCAGGCAAGCTGTCGAGAACCTATCGAGTGCCTTTAGGCAAGCTGTCAAGAATCCTTCAAAAAACCTTCAACCACTCGAGCAACTTTTATCCACTCGAGCACTTCAGAGAACCTGTCGAGAGCCTTAAGAGAACTTCTTGAGTTGTCCTGAACCTTCTAGCAGCCATCCACTCTAGCAGCATTTAGAAGTTTTTTACTTGTTGTGATCTGCTCGAGATTCTCTGCCTGAAGCTCTATCCACTTGAGCAACTTTATCCGTTCAGACTTCAGCCACTCCAGATTCATTTAGAAGCAATTTATCCACTCGAGATCCACTCGAGTTTTATATCCTGAAGCTCCATCCACTCGAGGCATGGGTTCCAGCTTGTATTTGTGAACTTCAAGGGCATTTGTGAAACTTCCACAACACTTGGGACACACTTCCCAATGCATCATGCTTTTCCTAACTATCAAGGGCAACACTTGGCTACAAATGAGCCACATCAGTAGAATCATAACTAATTTGATTCCGCTCTTCTCTGATTGGCCAAGGCAAAAAGCTACTGTATGGATTATATAAAAACCATGTAAGCATGCAGAAAAAGTATCTGGAGCAAGGAGGATATTCTTGCCTTAGGTCATTTTCAGGGTTAGGTCATCTTTTTCTTTTCTCATTTCCTTAGCTTAGCATGTTTAGCTAAATATTTATAATAGTTAGGGCTAAGATAAGCTATAAAAGGACTGTGTATTAGAATTATAAAGGGTTTGAAGGTTTGCAAAGACCACAACCTTGAGGGCTAATCCATTGTAAGTACCTTTTAAGCAATGAAAAGTAGTTTTCACTGTTCCATTAAATCTATAATTTATAATGTTCTACATTTAGATATTTATAGATTTTCTGCACCTATGGATGAATAAGCTTGTAGCCTTGCAAACATAGTGGTTGCAGTGGTTTTCTTGTTCTGGCTTTTATCCCCCATGACTGGAGTATATCCATGGGATATCCTATGACCATTCAAGTGGACAGGATATAGCCCTAGGACTAGTCCATATCTCAGGGTTGAGTTGGATTCTTCTCCCTTGCATTTGAGCTTGTAGCCAAATGAAGGGCAGTTGTAGATCTAACTCTTGCTCTGCTTTACCATTTCTTTTTCAGTGAAAATCAGTTCCTAGCTATTTACTTCCCACATTTTCTATTTATTTTATCAAATCATTTCCATCCTTCTCTAAACCCCCTTTCTTTTATTGACACCAAAAAACTCCCTCTATTTACCTTGCTTTCCTAGTTTAGGTTTAGAACTGCTAGATATATAGCAGATCTGGAGATCTACTATACTATTATTTTAGTTCATAAATCCCTGTGGGACAAGCTCTTACTTATCAAAACTTGCTACAACATCCCTAGATCTTGCAGGATTGTGGTTATTTTGCTACTGTGTTCAATCCATTTTATCCCCTCTTTATTTTGCCTATTTTTTTTATTGTCGTTATACATTTATTATCTTTATAATAAAAAGTACACACAATAGCAATACCAAACCGACCAACAGTAAGAAATGCCAATTGTTGCAATGATGCAATAAGAGAGGGTTAATTGAGCAAACCCGTAACTAGTGGGGTCCGAAAATTCACCGAGTAAAGGAACGAAAGAAGAATCGGGATAGATGTCTAGACAATAATAAACACACAATCCAGCACCAGCATGACACCATTCCAATTCTAGGCAGCGCAGCCAGCCCCGACACCCGCTGAGCCGCCACAAAGAATAGGCAATGGACAAGGGGCAAAGATGACCCTAGAATAGAGGACGGCCCGGTTTAATCAAGTCTTTACGCCATTGGGACAATCTCCGAATATCCTTTTACTACTTTTGATTGAAAAAGGTCTTGTCACGCCCTTCCATCCACGTTCACCACCAAATTCCCTCCCAAGAAATTAGGATCCCAACACCCATTGCAATTTCCACCAAGGGGTAGGTCCCCAGACTTATCGATGTTTCCCTCTAAAACATGCCATAAAGGATTTAATAGAAGCTGGAAAAATCATTCCCTCGGCACTTCCACCAATAAATTAGCATGCAAATATCCATCAAGTTCCGCTACCGCCACATCCACCGGGAGGAATGGACCCAAGACCCACCATCAACATGATAGAGGAAGATGAGGAGGAGTTTGATCCCTCGGACTACATCAATACCAGAGAAAATTTCATAGCATCGAAGTGGGGGAATCAGGACGATGGAAACATAGGAGTAATCGAGCCATTGAGCTTAGCTGATTACTTCCCCAGCCCAGCACTCCAAGCAGAACCCCTGGATTTAGGAATATATTTCCCAGCACCAGTTCCCGTCAATTATGTTCAAACCAGCTTAGCTCCATCACCACTATATCAGCCATATATAGTACCAACCCCCTCTAGTTACTTGATGCCTACTCTCTTCCCCTCATCCTCTCCGGCACCGATCACTTAGAATTGGCCCAACTCTGCCCCATCACCCTTAGTACAATCACCCACAACTCCTATAGACCACATTTGACCCACTTTCACCGCCCCCCTCCGATCTATCCATCTCTAGTTGTAATTAATCATACTTTGTCCAATTATTCCACCCCTTCGATCCAGGCATCCCATATCTCCTCATCCACTCCGTTCTGGATCCTAGGGCCAACCTATGACCCCCACCAGATCTCGCTCAATTACAATCAAACGGATATTAATGTGAGCAACAGCAACGAAGGGTCAGTTGAATTCATCACAAGATAAAAAAAAATTTCAAAGCAGTTTGAGGTACCGGTGCCATCCCAACCAAACGAAAGAAGAGAGCCTACCGTGGTGCATTCGTTGGAAAGAATGAGCCGAGAAGATGTGTTAAAAACACAACTTAAAAGAACGCCGGCTCACATCACCATCTAGGGCTTGCTGATGACATCCCCACTTCACTTCCAAGTCTTAATGGGATCACTAAAAGATGCCCATGTATCAAATAAGGTCTCCTCAGACGAGGTGGGACAAATGATTGGACAAGTGCTGGCTCTTAATGCCCTCTCATTCTCTGATACTAACCTCTCGACTGAAGGGAACAACCACTCCAGATCCCTCAACATCACAGTTGAAACCAAAAACTTTGTAATATCGCTGGTGCTAATAGACAATGGGTCCACCTTGAATGTATGCCCATTACGAACTGTGACGTAGATTGGGGTCAACCCGTTAATGTTCCGACCAGCCAGAGTAGGAGCCTGACGATTCAATAACATAAGGAGGGAAGTGATAGGAGAATTTGACCTTAAGCTCACTATTGGGCCAATGACCATTTCCATCCCGTTCCAAGTCATGGATGTTGAGTACACTTTCAACCTGTTACTGGGGTGTCCTTGGCAGCATGAAATTGGAGTAGTATCCTCCACCCTACATCAACAGCTCAAATTCATATCAGAGCAAAAGAGCATAACTATCATGGGAGAGGGGCGAGAGGAGGTTCATAACATAGAGAACCTAAAGACCCTAGATGTACCGCACATGGCTGGAGAAACGAATCTTCACAGTTATTAGTACAATGTATCAGCGGTAGCGCCTGAGCCTCTCAGAAAAGTCACCACAAAAATTGGAGGAGGAATGGTCGCAGCAGTAGCCATACTCCAAAAATGGGATTATCAAAAGGGCAAAGGGTTGGGCTTTCGACAAGTTCTTGACAGGTTCATCCAGGAGCTCGATAGGTTCAATTACACCAGCCAGCGCAGCACTCCAGCCAGCGTAACATGTTAGCCAATGCAGCACTTCAGCCAGCGTAACACTCCAGCCAGCATAGCACTTCAGCCAGCGCAATAGTCCAGCCAGCACAGCACTTCAGCCAACACTCGAAAAGTTTAATGGTTGAATCTCTAAGGCCATGAACTGCTCGAGTGGGTTAATTTTCAGCAAGGGTAGCTGCTCGACAACTTGATTTCAGCACTGATCTGCTCGATAGGTTTGTGTGCAGCTCGAGCAGATGGACTCGAGTAGCTGTTGTTCTGCTCTAGTGGCTGCTTGGCTTCAGCTTGAATGATATTTTTAGTGTGTAGGTTGCAGTAATTTGCGACTTGAGCTGTTGGTTTGCTGCACATATAAAAAGCTTGATCTACAGCAGCAGTAATGTGCTCCATAGTTGTCCTATTTACTCCACTACAGCAGCACTCCACTGTGCTTGGGTACCACTTCTCTCACTTTGTGGGACTTCTAAGACCCCAAGGCATGCTAAACAGCCCCAATGATGTGAACCCCCATGGTGCATTCAATATAAATCTATCAGCTCCACAGCTTAGCACAAAATTCCTTCTTCTTGACTTATAAATATTGGATTGCTGCACTAAGTTATAATTTATTGTCATCTTTAAAAACACACTTAAAAACTCATCATTAACTAGCTTGAAGGTCCATTCAAGGGCAGGTTAAGAGGTGAAAAATGGCATTTTTAGTAATTAACACACCCCCAAACCTAATCTTTCCTAGTCCTCGAGCAAAGGAAAAAATTAAAACAGTTATTCAAAATAGTAAATGCCACTTTCATAGGGAGCAAAGACGCATTTAGCATATGCATCAAGCCTTTTAAACTCCTAGGTGATCCCTAGTGGAGGAGTGAAGTCTCCTGAGGGTTTTCAATGAAGATACCCACAAACTTCACCATTAAAATAGTTAAGTATTGTGCAACCAATGACAAAATAGATTTTAATAAATAAGCATCATTCCACACCCATTCTTTAAAAATCAGAGGAAATTACAGCAATAATGCAAACCATTTAAAATTAAAAATCAACATGTATTTGCATCACCATGAATCAGTTTACATAAGGAATTCAATGTATAAAAATCAGTACGAAGCCTACCTTCAATTCAAAAATCAGGCTTAGAAACCACCCCAATGAAGTTAAATTTCATACCCAATTCTCACCAGGGCTATCTCTCAATAATAAAAATCTAAGGTGTTCACATTCTCATCAGCTCAAGATCAGTCAAAAACCTCAAATAGGCCTGCAAGCATGAGCATATACATTGCATCTAAGTTCTGACATCCTCATGTACTTTCACCATATATTAGACGTCTCCTCATCTCCACATGACAATTCATTTCACTTTAGATCAATAAGGTCTTTTGATGGGTTGTAATGTGGCTTATGGGTGAGGTTTATAAAGAATAAAAGGGGTGGAATGGATTCATGATTGAGAAATCAGTAAGGTGAGGAGGTGATTCATGACTTCACCTACTTCATTTCAGCACAACTTTATCTTCATTTGTGTTTTTCAGATCCGAAGGGGCCAGCTTCTTCTCCTATTTTCAAGTTTTAGATGAGTTCTTCTCTTGACTTATCTTTCTTTTTCTCTTTTATTTATATTTTTATAATTTTTATGATGAATTGCTATACATATACCACTGCTACACTGCCATTTATAGGTTGCTTTTCTGCTCCTTCCACCAAATATTGAACCGAACCTGCCTATCTTCAACTTCTTCTCCTTTACCTTTTGAATTCTCAGAGTAAGGGTTAGGTTGAATCAGGTCATGAGGTTAAGGTGCAAGTACACCGGTATTTGTCAAAGAAAAAATGGATTTAAAGGCTCAACGAGTGTATGCAAAGGGCAGTTGAATGGGTAGGGAATTTTAAGCTCAAGCTATCCAAATGAAAGCCTTAGATCATCTCCTTAGTGTCATGAGTGTTGTCAATTAGTTTCAATTTGGGGGTGGCTAACTTTTAGTGAAAAGGTTCGATTCAATCAGTTCTTAGAGCAGAAAAATCGCCAAAAACACTCTTCGAAAGAAATTTGATAGGCCCAAATCTCACTAGGTATGGTCTTCAATTTAACTCATGGGATATATTTTCACCTTTTTCTCTCCTCTCTAGTTCACCAAGTACTAATTGAAAAAAAAAAATTCTTGATGTTAGCTTCATGGTGGTGCTAACTTTTCATAGATTTTCAGTTTTAAATGTCTGCAAAATTTTTAAATTTCCTCTCTCTATCATGGTTAGGTGGGAATTGGCTTTATTTATCTCAATTAAACCAACACCGTTATACAAAAATTAACTATTTTACTGGCCTACCACCCTGCCATACCCCCAAACATAAGATAAACAGTGTCCTCATAGTTTCAACATATATGTATAGGGGCAGCAGGGTGTATAACAGAGAAAACACACTAAACTACAGCAGAAAATAAAGAGAAAACTGAACTAAAAGATTAGACTAAGAAAAGGAAAAAGATAATTTATACAAAAGGACAACTAAGAAAACAAACCAACTACTCAAATTCCTAAAAGCAGCAACTATATATCTCAAAAATTACCCTAAAAACAGCAGGTATCTACAAAATATTAACTATACTAAACACCTAAAATAGTAAAATTCTAAACACAACTTCCTAAAATGATTTGTGTATGAATCTAAATTGATGGCAAATAGTTATCAACATCAACAGCACACATTTGAAAGCAAGATTCATACAAAATCAGATCACCAAACACAATATTTACACAACAGTCCGGACGGGGGTGCATGAATGTCTGAAAATTTGGTTACCCCATTTGGATCTCAATTAAATTGGAAAGAACTGCAATATAAAAATTAAAGGCCATACATTTGCATTAGCATCAAACCTGAGATCTTCCAGCTCAGCAGTTTCAGTTGCATGAGAAATGCAGGGAGTAGCTCCAACTCCATAGCAGGTGGATAGTCAAGTAAAAGGCAACAAAGGTGCCTTAGATGGCTGAGGGAGGGGCCCTCCTCAGTCCATACTTTAAAAATTTCAGCACACACCTCAGCCCAAGTCTAGCAGTTTGGGTAAGGTCTGTTCCACCAATGGCTGCAACTGGTTACAAATCTCATTTCCTCCATCATAGCCTTCTCCTAGGTAAGAAGGAAAAGACTCCTTAAAAGCCTGAGGAAATGGGGCTCAACATGGTAAAAAAAAATTTCTTTTAAAAATTTTTATATTTAATTTTTTTATATTTAATTTTTATTTTTATTTTAATTTTTTAATTTTTATTTTTTTAATGAGGCTCAAGAGTAGCCCATTATTCAGCTCCTGCTACACTACAGCAAGAACTCAGTCCTCTCTCTTGCACACCTTTTTCCATTGAAAACCTCTTGGTGCTCCACCACTTTCTCTGTCCTCATGGCATGATTGGCCCTAGCATCCTCATTGGTTGAAGAAGCTTCACCAATCATGTAATGCCCTTAGGGATTGTTCATAGTTTGGCTTGGGAGGCTACCCTCATCCCTTTTCATCAGAGCATTTGAGATATGACCAAGTTGGTCTTCAATTTTCCTGATACTTTAAGTGTGGGAATCCATAATTTTTGATACGGAGCCGAGGTTGTGCAATGAAGTCAAAACCTTCTCCTTAAAGGAGGGGGCTCTTGGTTATGGTGGGGGCAAAGCTAATTGACCTGGCTGGGGGGACTGATGTGAAAATTACTGTCTTGGTGCAAAATCATGATGGGACTGCTAGTTGGAATTGTAGGAAAATGCCTGCTGCTGTTGGGTTTGAGGCAAATTATCTTATCTCCACTTCACATTTGGGTGGTTCCTCCAAGTGTACCCAGTAGGCTGCTATCCAAATGATTGGACAACATTGGCTTGCTCGTTTGCTATCTCTGGAAATGGACCAGTAGGTGGACAATCAAAATGGGAGTGTGTGGGTGAGTGGCATATAAAACATGCCTCTCCAACCTGTGTAGCCATGTGGGGCTGCAACACAGAAGTTGTCCACCTTCCTCTCTAGGTTATTGTATACAGTTAATTCATACAATTTCCCAGTAGAAGTGGGATCTTTTAAACCTCTAGTAGTTGGTTCAATGTCATTGCTCGACAAAGACTCCTGCTATATGGAGTTTTCATTTATCACATCAAATAAATCTCAGGCCTCTACATCAATTTTGTTGAGGTATGTGCTACCACATGATTCATCTATCATGGATCTACTTTTAGCATCTATCCCCTAGTAGAAGTTTTGCACAAGCTGCCTTTGGGGATCTGGTGGTGTGGGCACTACCTCAACAACTCTTTAAATCTATCCCAAGCTTCACGAAATTGTTCAGTTGGAGTTGAGCAAAAGAGATAATGCTCCCCCTCAACTAGTTGGTTTTACCAATTGGGAAAAATTTAGCCAAGAATTGGCATTGCAAGTCATTCCAAGACTGTATGCTATTGGTTGGGAGCATGGTGAGCCAAGTTATGATCTTAACTTTTAATTGAAAAGGAAAAAGCCTCAGTTTGGTGGCTTCCTCTCCCAACCAATAGCATACAGGGCTGTTGTAGCAAGTTTTGATAAGTAAGAGTTTGTCCCACGGAGAGTGATGATCTAAAAACCTAAGGGCATATAGTAAACTTCAAATGTGGGGATCCTAAACCTAAGCTAGAAAGTAAAGTAAAGAGAGGGTGTTTAGTTGTCACAATACTAAACTAAAACTAAAATCAGGAATAAACTACAGCTAAAGAAAGGGAAAGAAGAAGGATGATGATGATGTGAAAAAATAAAGTAAAAAGTTGGCGAAGTAGATAGTTATGGGTAAATCAGCATTACAACTCAGGTCAAGAACTAGATTTGCAGTAGTCCTTCAGATGACTATAAGCACATCTGTAAGGTAGAAGAATCTAACCTAACCCAAAGGCCTGAACTGATCTTAGAGTTGTATTTTGTCCACTTAAATGGTCACAAAATACCTGAGGGATTTCATTCAAGCAATGGATTAAATCAGAATAAGAAAACCATTGCAGACACTATGTTTGCAAGGATACAAGCACATGCAATCATAGGATCAAATAGTCCATGAAAATCAGGTGAGAACCACAAGAAATCATAGATTAAATGGGGATTAAAACTTAGTTGGTCATTGCTACAAAAAGTCTTGCAATGATGCAGCTCATAAGTTTGCAATCACTACAAAAACTCAGGTCTATTCACTGAAAATTGGGATTGCAAAACAGCGAAGCAATTGGGTTTGCAGCTGACGCTCACTTGGCTACAAGCTCAAGTGCAAAGAAAAAAATCTATCTCAACCTTGTGATCTAGACCAGCCTTAGGGCTATACCCTACCCACTAGAATGGTCACAGGCTGTCCCAAGGATTATCCAAATCACAGAGGTTAGAGATAGAACAAGAATACTACTGCTGCCATCATGGTTGCAGGGGTACAAGCATAAGCAACCATAGGAGCATCAAACCCTTACTGCTCTATGTGAAGGAAAACATAGAAAAATAAAGATAAAATGAAGCTTTAAACATGGTATTTCATTGCTTAAACGAGACTTACAATGATTTGGCCTCAAGGCAACAATCTGTGCAAAATCCAAAAATAACTTACAATGTGTGCACAAAACCGATTGCAATACAGAATATACCTAGCTGCTATACAAAGCTTTAGCTAGCAATCTTATTGAGCTAAGAAAGAGAATGAAGCCAAAATGAAAGAATAAAATTCTAATCTATAAATGGAAAATCTAAAAGTGAGCTCAGGCTAACCCTAGCTCCTTTCCTAAGACAACTATAGCTGTATTTATACATTCCATAAAACATTTACAAGCTTTAGCCAATAAAAAATAAGCAACTATAATCACTTTTGGAGCTAGTGTCGTGGCCCATTTGGGGCCACGTGATACTTTAGGGAGTGTGTGACAACTAAGCACATTGGGATGTGTGCCCTAGAAGCTATGGAATCCTAAAAATATCCTTAAATGTTGAAGACAGTTGCTAGAACCTAGTGCCTCGAGCAGATGGTGCTTTAGATTTGCATTCTCGAGCAGTTGTCGAGTGGTTCTCGAGCAGATGACATTAGCACTTTAAATCTCGAGCACATGACAGCTTTAGAATTTCCATCTCGAGCAGTTCTTGATAAGCTCTCGACTGGATGAAATGGCTCCTTTTTTAGTGCTCGACAGGATGAAAGAAGGCTCGATAGGTTCATTTCTTCAGGCATTTCAGCTCGACGGGTTCTCGACAGGTTTATTCAGCAACTCGACAGGTTTATTTCTTTAAGCATTTCAGCTCGACAGGCTCTTGACAGTTCATTCAGCAGCACGACAGGTTCATTTCTTCAGGCATTTCAGCTCGACAGGTTCTCGACAGGTTCATTCAGCAGCTCGATAGGTTGAATTACACCAGCCAGCGCAACACTCCAACCAGCACAACACTTCATCTGGCACATCACTTCAGCCAACGCAGCATTCCAGCCAGCGCAACACTTCAGCCAGCGCAACACTCCAGCTAGCGCAACACTTCAGCTAGCACTCAACAAGTTTAATGGTTGAATCTTTAAGGCCATGAACTGCGCGAGTGGGTTATTTTTAAGCAAGGGTAGCCACTCGATAGCTTGATTTCAGCACTGATCTGCTCGATAGGTTGGTGTGCAGCTCGAGCAGATGGACTCGAGTAGCTACTGTTCTGCTCATGTGGCTGCTTGGCTTTTGCTTGAATGGATATTTTTAGTGTGCAGGTTGCCATAATGTGCCACTTGAGCTGTTGGTTTGTTGCACATATAAAAAGCTTGATCTGCTGCAACAGCAATGTGCTCCATAGCTGTCCTATTTAGTCGACTGCAGTAGCACTCCACTGTGCTTGGGTTCCACTTCTTTCTCTCTGTGGGACTTTTAGGACCCCAAGGCATGCTAAACAGCCCCAATGGTGTGAACCACTATGGTGCATTCAATATAAATCCATCAGCTCCACAGCTTAGCACAAAATTCCTTCTTCTGGGCTTATAAATGTTGGATTATTGCACTAAGCTATAATTTATTATCATCTACAAAAACACACTTAAAAACTCATTATTAACCAACTGGAAGGTCTATTAAAGGGCAGGTTAGGAGGTGAAAAATGGCATTTTTCAGTGATTAACAAAGTTCGGATGAAGTATTTGGATTTGTCCTAGGTACTTTTGAACTTGTTGGACAGAAGGCTAACACTTGACTTAGGTGTGTTGGGTTCACAAATGAACTAAACCGATTGATAAACACATGTTGGTGTGTGTGTGCTTCACATCGAAGCAAACAAAGAGTATAAGAGAAGTAAGCCATCTCTCATTTGCATTTTGTTGGAAATAGAGAGAAGGGTTGAGAGGAAGAGTTCCTCAAGTGAGACCTTGGCACTTTCAAACCGGAATCGTTGACGTTTTGCAGTGCAAATTGTTCTGTCACGTTGATTGTCAAGACAAGAAGTGTCAATCGATCGAGTGTTTGTGATTTGTAAAGGGTGTGAGAACCGTCATAAGAAACCCTCTTGATTTGAAACCCCTTTTGTGGAGAACTTTGTCTCAAGATTTCCTTCGTGCATGGATTTGGTATTGTAAGAGTTAGGAGGGAATTAATCTTCGTGTGCACCACGATCCGACTTCAAGAAGTTGAGTACACCCTTGTGATGCGTGTGGCGAAAGCGCCGTTGAGCACGTTCCTTCGATCAATGCATGCATAAATCTTCACGAGTTAATAAGGTGAGATCTCTTACTTAATTATGGTTTATTATTGCTTAGATCGAGCATTTATTGCTCTAGAAGTGAAGCATTTAATGTGGGTTAAGGAAAGGAAAAGAGGGAAAGAGGAAGAAAATCATATTTTGAGTAAAATTACAGAAATCTCAAAAGTCGCTCGCGCGACATTAGATCTCGCGTGCACGACATGAGGTTGCTCGCTTAAGATAGGCTTCAGAATATGCTTAAAATTAAATGAGAACAGTCGCTCGCGCGAATGGGAAGGTGCCATGAGAAGTCGCTCGTGTGACTTTGAAACTCGAGCGCACGACTGTCTCAGGAGACTTTGGAACTCACGCGCATGACTGGGGAGTGCCACTGGAACTCGATCGCATGACCTTAGGACTCGCATGCGCGACTAACCTAGTTTTGGCTATTTTGGATATTTT
The DNA here is from genome assembly GCA_021018995.1 of Chloranthus sessilifolius. Taxonomy (NCBI): domain Eukaryota; kingdom Viridiplantae; phylum Streptophyta; class Magnoliopsida; order Chloranthales; family Chloranthaceae; genus Chloranthus; species Chloranthus sessilifolius. Next base: position 53,285,172 of record CM037593.1, on the reverse strand, counting down.
TGGGAAAATTATTTGGAACTTCGATTAGTGAACCACTATTTAGGTAATGGTCGGCCATCACCAGTTGTTCATTTTGGTTCTATCAGGCTTGTGATTTATACAAGGATAGAACCATCATTTTGTCTCTAATTATAGAAATATATAGAATTGGAGATTTCCTTTGCCATAAGAGTATAATTGCTTTGAATTCTGCTATGTGTGGATGTGCCAAGTGTTATCAGGGATCGTCGTTATCGGCAATCCGACGGTCTGGATTTCGGGGTTAGAAAATCGGGGCAGTCACTCTACTGGCCTTCATGTTCGGTAGAAGAGGCATCAAAGTTTACCCTATCAAGGTGAAAGCTATCATGGAAATGCCACCGCCATCTACCTAGAAAGAAGTCAAAGGCTTCCTGGGCAGAATACAGTAAATTAGTCATTTTATTGCACAACTCACTCCCATCTGCATGCTGATCTTTAAATTCTACACAGAAGACCACTGTTAATGTACCTCTCAATTACAGAATCCTTGATGGGATGTATCCTAGGGCAGCATGATGAAATTGAAAGAAGAGAGCAGGCCATCTACTACCTGAGCAAGAAATTTGTTGATTACAAGACGCACTACTCTCATTTGGAGAAAGCATGTCTGGCTCTCGTATGGGCTATACAAAGACTTTGTCACTACTTACCATTTTAGGTAGTTCTCGTTCTGGCATGAATGGATCCGTTGAAGTACTTATTTGAAAAATTGTCTCTCACTGGCAGGATTGCATGCTGGCAGCTTCTCTTATCGGAGTTCGACATCGCGTATGTCACTTAAAAGTCAATCAAGGGGCAAACACTTACTGATCATCTTGCCAAAAATCCTTTACCTGATTATGTACCTTTGAGAACTGAATTCCCTGATAAGGACATCTTGTTCATGACAGAGGAAGACACAATAGAAACAGAGGAATCCTAGGAAATGCACTTCGATGGAGCATCCATTGCTGAAGGCCAAGGAGTCGGTGCTGCTCTAATCTCGCCAAAAGGGTCTCACATACCTATCTCCATCAACCTTAATTTCCCCTACACCCACAATATGGCTGAATATTAAACCTGCATAGCTAGCCTACAGGCAGCTTTGGACCCGAACATAACTCATCTTAGCATATTTGGTGACTCACAGCTAATCATATGCCAGACAAATGAAGACTAGAAACAAAGGATGAGAAGTTAATCCCGTACCATGAGCACCTTGAAGATCAGATTATGTGCTTCGACGATGTTACCTTCTCCTATATCCCACGAGCGAGAAATCAATTTGTTGATGCACTTGCAACCTTGGCATCAATGGTCAAAATTCCATATGGCATTAAAATGAAGCCAATCATGATCGGACAAGGACATTAGTCGGCTTCCTACCTCCAGATCGAAGGATCCACAAAGATAAATGGTGAGCCTCCATGGTTCTCAAATATCAAGAATTTCCTCAAAACACGTACATTCCCTGAGGGCACGTGTTGGGAATATTTCAGGTGCTGATTATTGTGTGATGAAAATAAAATTAAAATCAGACTAAAAATAGAGGATGGAATTAGCACATCTAAAATGTCTCAGACCTGCAAGATATAGGGCAATTGTAGCAAGTTTTGAGTAAATAAGAGTTTGTGCCACAGAGAAATTGATCTAGAACCCAAAATGGGCTATGTTAGTAGGCCTCTAGATCTAGGTACAAATCTGACAATCCTAGAGAAAGGGAGTTGAGTGTCACAATTATACTAAATTATCACTAAAAGAAGAGAAATGAAGTGCAGTCTTATCCTAAAGAAAGGGTTATGAAGAAGGTGGTGATGGTGTGCATTAAAATAAAGATAAAATGATGGAAAGTAGGCAATTAAGCTAAGGTTAATTCAATTATGTAACTCAGATTTAGGGCTATCTTTGCAGCAATCCCTTAGATGGCTACAAGCACAACTGCAAGGAGGAAGTATCTAACTTAACTCTTATGGTTTGACCTAGTTTCATAAGGCTATAACCTATCAACTTTAATGGTCACAGGCTATCCAATAGAGAGGATCAAACCACATGAATTAAATCAGTTGTCCAAAAAGGTTTCTGCTGTTGAGCATGTTGAGTCAGTTTTGTCTATTGCCACACCTGAGAAATTGCATGACCCAGGGGTACCTACTATCCCCTGCATTATTTGAAATCATACCATTGGTAAAGCCTTCTTGAACTTAGGGGCCAGTGTGAACCTACTCCCATATTCTGTGTATGAGGAATTAGGTTTGGGGGAGCTGAAATCTACATCAGTTGTGCTCCAACTGCCTGCTAGGTCTGAGAGGAGACCTATGGGTGTGGTGGAGGATGTTTTGGTGGGGGTTTGATTTCCTTATTTTGGACATGGACCCTTGCACAAGTAAAACTCCAATTCCGGTCATCCTTGGAAGGCCATTCTTGGCCACTGCAAATGCTTGCATACAATGCAGGTCAGGGTTGATGGAGGTGACCTTTAGGAACATGAAGACCGAATTAAATGTGTACAATGCTGGTAGGCATCCTCAGATAGACATTTAGGATTGCTGTGCAATAGATGTACTAGATGGCCTAGGGGAAGAAGAGTTATCCAATCTGCTGGATTGGGATAATGTTGCTGATGACCTAGAAAATATTTAGAGTATGGTTGAGAAGGTGGCCCAAGTTTTCATGATAGAAGACAAGAGAAAAATAGAGTCTTCTATGGGCCTACTATAGCATTCCAGCTGGATACCTACATTGCTGCCCCTTTCTCAAACCACTAAGGCACCTTTGTTGCCTTCAATTGAAAGTCTCCCTGAGATGGAGCTGAAACAGCTCCCAACCACATTAAAATATGCCTTCTTGGGATAGAACAACAAGCTTCCAGTGATTATCTCCTCCTCTCTCACTAGTGAGCAGGAGGAGGAAATATGGAGTGTTCTCAAGAAGCACAAGAAAGCAATAGGGACAATAGCTGATCTTGGAGGTATTGATGCCTCAGTTTGCATACACAAAATTCACCTGGATGAGGGTGCAAAACCCATAAGAGAGATACAGAGGAATGGGTGTCACCTATCCAGGTGGTACCTAAAAAGTCAGGCATAATAGTTATCACTACTGATTCTGGGGAGTTGATGCCAACCAGGGAGACCACTGGCTGGAGAGTTTGTATTGATTATAGAAAACTCAACTCCAAGACCAGAAAAGACCACTTCCCCCTCCCTTTCATTGACCAAATTCTAGATAAGCTGGCTAGGAAGGAATTTTATTGCTTTCTTGAAGGATACTCAGGGTATAACTAAATCCCTATGTATCCTCAAGATCAGGAAAAAACTTTCACATGTCCCTTTGGCACTTTTGCTTATAGGAGGATGCCTTTTGGACTGTGCAATGCCCCAGCCACATTTCAGAAATGCATATATGCAATCTTTTCTAATATGATTGACAAATTCCTGGAAATCTTCATAGATGATTTCTCAGTTTATGGGGATAGCTTTAGCCAGTTCTTGAGTCATCTTGAGCTGGTTCTATAAAGATGTGAGGAGACCAATTTGGTCCTAAGCAAGAAAAAGAGTCACTTTATGGTGACACAAGGAATTGTATTAGGCCATGTGGTCTCTCACAAAGGAATAGTTGTTGATAAGGCTAAAGTGGACTTGATTTCACACCTGCCCCCACCCAGGACTATCAAACAAATCAGATCATTTTTAGGACATGTTGGATTTTACAGGAGGTTCATTAAGGACTTTAGCAAAATCTCAAAGCCATTGTGCCACCTGCTTTGTTAGGATGTGCTATTTGACTTCTCTGCTGAGTGCCTTGAGGCCATTGAGGTCTTGAAAAAGTACCTTACCACTGCTCCTGTAATCCAAGCCCCAGATTTCTCACTCCCCTTTGAGCTGATGTGTGATGCATTAGACTTCGCCATAGGTGTTGTCTTAGGACAGAGGGAAGATAAGTTGCCTGCAGTGATCTATTATGCCAACAAATCACTAGCTAAAGCTCAGCTCAACTACACCTCTACTAAGGAGCTGCTAGCTATTGTATTTGCTATGGAAAAGTTTAGACCCTACTTACTAGAGTCTAAAATTATTGTTTTCACTAATCACTCAGCCCTGAAATACCTATTGGCTAAGAAGGATGCCAAGCCAAGGTTGATCAGATGGATCCCCCTGTTACAAGAGTTTGATCTTGAGATCAAGGATAAGAAGAGAGTTCAGAATGTGGTGGCTGACCACCTCTCTAGGATTATTTTGGAAGAATGTGCAACAACACCTGTTAATGAGTTGTTCCCTGACAACTATTTGCCTTGCAGTCTACTGTGCCCTGGTTTGCACACAGTGTTAATTTTCTTGCTGCTGGTGGGATTCCCCCTCACTTGTCCAAGATGGATAAAGACCTATTTTTCTCTTAGGTCAAACATTTTTTGTGGGAGGATCCATACCTTTACAAGCACTATGCAGACCAGGTGGTGAGGAGATGTGTACCTGAAAGTGAGCTCCACAACATTCTTTCTATGTGCCATGAGCAAGCCTATGGAGGTCACTTCAGTGGCAAAAAGACTGCAACAAAAGTGCTGTAATGTGGTTTTTATTGGCCTTCTATGTTCAGAGATGCATTTATACATTGCAAAGCCTGTGAGAAATGTGAACGGTTAGGGGGCATTTCCAAGAAAGATTCTATGCCATTGCAGCCCATCCTTGTGGGAGAACTTTTTGACATCTAGGGCATTGATTTTATGGGTCCCTTTCCTTCATCTATGGGTTTTAACTTCATACTTGTGGCAGTGGACTATGTGTCCAAATGGGTGAAAGCCATTGCCACAAGGACCAATGACCACACAATTATCCTTAAATTTCTAAAGGACAATATCTTCTCTAGATTTTACATCCCAGATCTATCATTAGTGATGGGGAGAGTCATTTTTGTAATAGGCCTTTTGAGAATCTCCTTAAAAAGTATTTTGTTACACACATAATTGCAACTCCCTACCACCACAAACCAGTGGACAAGTTGAAATTTCTAATAGGGAGATCAAGCATATCTTGGAGAAGACTGTGAAGACTGACAGAAAGGATTGGGCACAAAAGCTGAATGATGCTTTGTGGGCTTATAGGACAACCTATAAGACCCCTATTGGCATGTCCCCATTTAGATTGGTTTATGGCAAGGCCTGCCAGCTACCAGTGAAGTTAGAGCACAGTGGGCTATCGAATCACTGAATTTTGATCTAACTACTACTGGTTCTCATAGGAAATTACAGCTGGCAGAGCTTGATGAGCTGAGGCTGGAAGCCTATTCAAATGCAAGAATATACAAGAAAAAATCAAAGGCATTCTTTGACAAGAAGCTAATGAGAAGGGACTTCAATGTTGACAATAAGGTTTGGCTATTCAACTCCAAACTAAGATTTTTTCCACGAAAGTTAAAATCTAGATGGGATGGACCTTACACTGTCATTCATGCCTCCCCATCAGGTGTTGTGGAGATCTCGGATCCTATGTCTTGGAAGATCATGAAAGTGAATGGGCAGAGGATAAAAATTTGTGTAGAAAATTCAGTGGAGCCTCCTCAGACCATTCACCTACATGATCCTCCCACTGCTCAGTGATCCACAACTTTGTAACATATCTACCATATGAGTTGAATGCTTTGTTTTGTTTTGTGTTGCCTAGAAAATTTTCAATTACTGCTTTTAGGATGATGATTTGCTTGTGTTTGATTTTGTTTTGTTCATTTTTGCTTTAAGTACATGTGCATATCTGTCATCTGAATTTACAGATCAAGTCTGTTGCTGATGGTTGAGATGCTCTCATTATAAATATCATGAATTTAATCTGAAAGCTTGTCTTTAAAATTCTAAATTTTTAATGATTAAATGTTGATAATGAGAACCCAATGACAATGATGAAATGGAGTACATGTCAAGGAGTTAGTGTTGATGCACACTAAATTGGTGCATGACATTGTACATGCACAGACCGGGGCACAAGATGAGAAAAAAGGTTAAGTGTTGCTTTCACGCGAGGCTAAATGGCCTAAATTTCTAGCTCACTAGCCACCTAAAGCTTTCTCGTAGAGTTTTGATGGATATTTTGTATCACGTGAGAGCTTCATGAGTGAAAATGCACCTACTGAAGCTTGACATTTAGCCTCGCGAGGCTCTATCCTGTCAGCAATAGGGAATTGCGTGAAAAATGAAATTCACATTTTTGTACTGCGCAAGAGCCTCGTGAGCTAACATTTTGAAGGCCACACCATTAAATTGCCTCGCGAAGTCCCTGATACTCCAAATGGATGTTCCTCGCGCATATCACAAGCTAAGTTGCGTGAGAGATGAGAAATGTCTTCACGCGCTACAACCTAAATTCAACTCTACGAAGTACCTCGCGAGGCACATAAAATTTCTAAATCTGTTCTCGCGAGCCTCTTTTCTTATCCGCGATAGCACTTCTCATGAGGTTAGCTGTGATCTATGTGAAATTGTACTTCACGAGAACCTGGCGACAGCTGCGTGAACCGTAGGTTCAGCCTTATAACCCAGCAAGTTTCACCATTTCATCCATTCTACTTCTTTGCCTAGCTTTCACTATACACTTTCGAGCTCCCTCTTTTCCCCCTTCTTCTATACAACCCATTCCACTCAACCTCAGCTAGTTTCCTCATACCATTTTATTCCCCATCACCTCCTGGTCACTTTGAGCTAGGTTTGAGGGGATTTTAGCTTTTGTGCAACATGTGAGGTGAAACCCTAGCTCCAGTTTGGTAAGATTTCTCACTCTCTCTCGGTTGATTTAATTGGTCATTAATTTAGCGTAAGTAGGGAGAAATTTGGGTTCTATTTTATTTCTAAAGTATGCATTACATCTGCTAGGAGTCTCAAGCCCTCATTTGATGAAATTGAATAGACATGGCCACGGGTTCAAAATTCATAGATACCCTGTCTGCTTTGGTAACCCCACCACCTGCTGGGAGCCCTGTGGCCACTTGGAAATCTATAAGAATTGCAGAGGCTTCCAATGTGGAAACCCCTGTGGTAACTGCACCCCCTGAGGAGCCCCAAATTGAGCACATTGGGAAGAAAGGAAAGGGTGTACCCTCTAATGCCCAAGGTCCTAAAAAGAATTGCTCCTAAGAAGTAGGCTAGAGAGCACATACATGCCAAGAGCCCTGAGAAATCATAGAAGAAATAGAAAAAGGGAAAGGAAGTGGCCCCTGAGGTCCCTGAAGAAATAGAAAAAGGGAAAGGAAGTGGCCCCTGAGGTCCCTGAGGATGAAGAGGAAGAAGATAATGAATACCTCAGGGTCCCCTCTGAATTTGTTACAGCAATTAAGCTGGAGGTTGAGACAATTTTTGATAAAGCTTTCCTTGAAGAGCTACCTGAGACAACTGCCTCCATGGAGTACCTCACAAAAGCCACATTGCTGCCCCTACTCAGGCCCCCAATGCAACTAGTTTTACCTAGACTAGTGCAATTGTTCTTCCAGAATATCAGAGTCAAAACTGGGGATGATGGGAACCTAGCATTGTTGGTGCTAATAGACAAATTTAAAATGTTGTTTAATCAAGTAGTCATTGCTAAAATACTTGGGATACCTGCCCAGTACAGCCCTGTGTGTGGCATGGGTCCCCCATTGACAACCACCATCCTAGAAATTGCTAAGGAGCTGACTGGAGGGGTCACTGCATTAGGGGCATCAATCAGGAAGAGAGATATGCACTCCCATGTCAGATTTATGGATGGGGTGCTGAGGAAAAATGTGTATTACTCTGGACATGAGCAGGAGAGGAGGAGGTCTCCTATTACTGATGCACTCTTCTCCTTCCACAAAAACCACTACTTGGATGCTGCCAAGTTGATTTTTGAAGGGATGACATATATTATTTAGAAGGTGAAGATCAAGAAGAAACCCCATTCCCTTCCATACTACAAGCTTATTACAGCCTTGTTGAAGTTGGGTAGATATCCATTTGAAATGAATGAAGAAACCATTGCCATGAACCCAAGAAATTATGAAAGGAAATAATGGGAGATCAGTTGCACTGTCATTGAGAAGAAGAAGGCAGATGTACTAGCAACCTCTGATGTTGCTGCCGTTGCTACCTCTGTGGCTCCACCCTCTGCTGCCCTCTCTCTGGCAGCCCATTCATATGTGTCAACCAACACCACCTCCACATCTGCAGCCATTGCCTCACCAGCCACCCATTCAACTTCCATGTCAGCCGCTACTATCTCAACCCAAGCCTTACAACCAACCATAGTTCAACCATCCTCACCCCAACCAATTTTAACGTCAGCCACAACTACCCTAACCTCATTACCCATACCTATACTGCCTACTTACCCAGCTCACCCTAGCTCACCTGTGAAGGCCACCTATTCAAAGAAAAGAAAATTAATAAAAACCCACACAGAACCCCAACCCACCTATAAATCCCAAACCATCCCAATTCCAAAAACCACATCCATACCAAACCCAACCATTGGCCTACCACCAGCCTCAACAGCCCAAGCCTTAGAGCCTAAACCTTACACCCTTGAAGTTCCACATAGCTCCCCACTACACCCCCCCTAGCCCATTGCGACCTCCACACCTTTTCCACCTGAGTTCCTTGAACCCTTAGACCAACCCATTCCATCTCCACCTACTCAGGACCAAATCCCTCTTTCAGAAGAGGGATACTCAGCCATGATGTCCTCTATCATAGAGGACATCAACTATGAGTTTACACCTCTCCCAGACTCCCCTCACCCCCCTCATTTCACCCCTCCTCCACATTCTCCAATAGCCTACCACCTTCACTTATGCACCCACTTCCCCATTTCAACCAATTCCACCCCCCACCCCTGATTTCCTACCCCATATCTTTAACCTATTACTCTCCCTTCAAGCCCAAGTGTTGGCCAACTCCCAAACACAATCATCCATTGATGCCAACCTGCATGCCATACACTCCACCCTCCCAAACCAAACCTCCATCCAAACCAGCTTAGAAGCCATCCAAGCCACCTTGTCACTTTTCACCCCAACATCCCAACAGCCACCTATCCCTACAACCACCCATTTACCTACCCCAACTCCTTCTCCCCAACCCATAATCTCAGCTGTCACCATACCTGCAATTACATCCATTGAATCTTTTCCCATTATCCCTCCAACTACATTTACCAATGCCTCCACTCAAACTGAACCTGAACCAGAACCCCAACCTATCCCTATCCAGTTCTCCATTATCCCCCCACTTGATATCCCACATGTTGTAGCAACCTCTAATGCTGTAACAGATGTGGAGGACTTAATACCAACCTCCTCCACACGAACCCAAACAGACCCAGAGCCTGAACCTGTAGTCCATCACCCTTTGCCCTCCATATTCACCTCATCTATCCCATCTTCCTTACTGGCTGGCCCTTCTTTGACTGATCAGCAGCCCATCCTACATGCCTCATCCTTCTCAATACCCCCATACTCCAACTCTCCTCCATGCCATGCAAGAGAACCCTTACCTAAAGAATGATTTCATTAAAGGCATGGACACCATCAGAACTGCTGGGTATATTGAAGGGATGGGGTAGAATTTTGATTCAGTATGAAGCTGAAAAGCATACTGCAGCAATGGAGAAGATGAGAGCAGATGCCCTAGAGAAAAGATTAGCTGCCTCAAAAGATGTCACAAAGGCCACCAGGGAGCTCTATGAAATAAGAACTCGACTTGCTGAAATGAAAGCAAAAATACTTGCAAGGAGACTTGCTCAATTAACTGGCACAACTCCTGCACAGACTGCTGAGCCTCCCCCTCCTGTTACTTCTCCTGCTGCTACTAAAGAGAAAGGGAAAGGCCCCCAAGTCAAAATTGAGCCAACAGATAATTAGGATGATTAGATATGCACCTATAGTTAGTTACGATATTTTTGCCTTGTAGTTCTTTTCCCTTACATTGTACAAAATTTTGTGTGTAAATGTAATTTCTTTTTGTTCTATTTTATTTGCTTTACTTTCTGTCTTCATATCTACTTAGTTTGTTTTAGTTGTTTGTGTGTGCTTTCTTTCATGCTTTCACTTCCTTTATTTTCTGTCTACTTTTATGTATGACCCCTGCTGCACATGCCCTTTTCATCTTTGAATCAGTGAGGACACTGCTCCTCATAGGTTTGGGGGTGTGGCAAGGATTGCCAATGTGTTGACGGATTTCCCAGTGTGCTGATTTTATTGTGTGGTGAGAACAAATTAAAAATTAAAGTAAAATAAAAGATGAAAATAGTACAACTAAAATAATCTTAAGCCTGCATGATACAGGGCTATTGTAGTAAGTTTTGATAGATAAGTAAAAGTTTGTCTCACAGAAAAATTGATCTAGAACCCAAAATGGGCTATAATAGTAAGCCTCCTGATCTGGCTACAGATCTGACAATCCTAAAAAAAGGAAATTGGGTGCCACAACTATACTAAATTACCTACTAAAACGAAAAGAAATAAAGTGCAGTCCTATCCTAAGAAAGGGTTATGAAGAAGGTGGTGATGGTGTGTTAAAAATAATGATAAAAAGTTGAGAAGTAAGCAATTTAGGCTAAAGTTCATTCAGTTATGTAACTCAGATTTAGGGTTGTCTCTACAGCAAATCCTTACTAAAGTATTATAAAAAACCCCAGCAAGGTAGAAAAATCCAACTTAACCCATGCCAGTTAGACTACTCTTAAGGCTATAATTTGTCCACTTAAATGGCCACAGACTATCCAATAGAGTCTGTCAAATCCTATTGATTGAGTCAGAAAAGCTAATCTAATCCAAAGGAGTGGGCTGATCTAACCTAATTCAATAAATCAAATTAGGCCATGAATACCATTGCAGACACTACAGATGTCAGGCTACAAGCTCTCCAAATCTATGTACAGATCTAGCAGACATTCATAGGTGCTCGAACCCATAAAATCCTATGGGTGTGTTAAAGGCTATCAGCACAATGAGCTGACACATAAGAAAAGCAATAGGTTGAATGGGGACTTAAACATAGTTGATCATTGCTACAAAGGGCCTGCAATGACTTAGCCCCCAAGTCAGCAATCACTACAGAGAAGCCATATCTAACATCTGATAGTGGTCAAGTAAGCTAGAGGGGAGCCTGTTCCTGCACAATCTCTCACTAGATTACAAGCTCAAGTATAGAGAAAAAGAATCCATCTCAGATTTGTGACCAAGATTGCCCTAGGGCTATAGTCTGTCTACTCAAATGGTCACAGGTTGTCCACAGAGGCTCCCTTACCCACAAATGATGAGATTGAACATGTAAACTGCTACTCCCACCATGGTCTCAGGGCTACAAGCTCAAGCTTCCATAGGCCTTTCAATAAGCTCAAATCCTAAATGCATGCTATAGCCTGAATAAAACTACGGGCAAATAGGAAAATAACAGATTAAATGAACATTTAAAGAACCAATTCCATTTATCTAAGTTACCAACAATGAAATATCTCAAGGCAGCAGCCTTGTGCCCAATAGCTCTTCATAAAATATTCCAATGTTTAAATGACCTATTATAAAACTAAATAAAACTACACGTAGTTGCTTACCAAAGATTTAGCCAGTAAGTGCTGGGCTAAGAGAGAAGAAAAAATTTGAAAAAGAAGTGATCAAAACCCTAACCCTAACCCTAATCTGCTTGCGCTCCCAACCGACAGAGGTTGAAGGAAAGAGTGATTGATAATTTCTAAGTCACAAGCATAGCTTATATACTTAGTCCTAATGTTGTGGCTGAGAGAAGAGTAAACCCTAATTTTTCAAGCAGATGTGGCACTGTTACAACCCTTGGATGTCTTAGGATGCGTGCATCAAAATCTATGCCTCAGGGTCCGTGCCCTAGACTTAGGGAAATCCCCAAAAGGTCCTTCAGTTAGAATTGATAAGTGCAAAGCTCGAGCTTAGCGAGGCTGGCTCCTGCATATCACTTCTATTGCGCAGCTGCAGAGTGTTCGTGGGGTAGAGTTTGGCTTTGAATATTACTGTCTCACACAGTAGTACTTTGGATGATCGTGCAGCTACTTTAGCTTTGAATGCACTCGCGCAGTAGAGCTTCAAAAGTTTTCTTTTGCGAGGTACTCGCGCAGATGCCTTTGCATCTCGATCGATCAAGGTTAAGCTTCTAAGCGCGGGAGAGCTGCGCGCGAGAACTTCTAGGCATCTCTCTCTTCTAAAGCCACGCGAGAAGTTTGCAAGGTCTTTGCTATTGTTCGCACCAATTGGTCTTGCGAGGTAGTGCGCGCGGCTGCATTAAGACTTGATCCTCACGAGAACTTCACGAGCTATATTTCTGAAGGCTTAGTGCGCGAGAGCTCTACGAGTTTCTTCACACGTTGATTGCAGCTGAAGTGCACGACTGATGTATGAAAGGTTGCTTTGTGATAACCCCTTCTTTGAGCTGTGTGACTTCTTTGCGAGCTCTAATATGCTGCATGTCTTAACTGTGCCAGGGAGTTTTGCCAGTGAATTAAACAGCGTGAGGTAGCACCTCAAATATGCGAGATAGGTCATTGGCTCCTTTGCTGCTATGCATATGCTTCTGTTGCAGCTTCCTCCAATCTCACCTATACTTGGTTCATCTGTTGGACTGTCTTGGTCCATTGTGACATGTAAAATAGTCACTATAGTGTGTACCACCATGGTGTTCCATCACTTTCTAGTTCGGTTGTCATCTTTTGCTTGAATTTTCTCTTCTTGGCACCAAAGGTAAGGACTTTGTGTTAAGCTGTACAATTTGTTACTAACTACAAAACAAGCTTAAAAGGAGTTATTAGTCAACTTCAAGGTTCAGCAAAGGCTAGGTTAAGAGGTGAAAAGTGATACTTTTCAGTGAATAACACACCCCCAAACCTAATCTTTGCTAGTCCCTGAGCAAAGCAAAATTTAAACAGCTACTCTAAAAATGTAAATGCGACTTTCATAGGGAGAACGGATGCATTTAGCTTATGCATCAAGCCTTTTAAACCCCTAGATGGTCCCTAGTGGAGGAGTGAAGTCTTCTAAGGGTTTTCAGTGAAAGTACCCGCAAACTTCTCAATGAAATAGTTCACAGAAGTGCAACACAGTGGTTAATCAGTTCGGAAATAAATATAGTTCATTCCACCCTTGCTCTGTCAAAATTAAAGGAATTCCAAAGTAGTATATGTAAACAATTTAACACCTCAGCCATATATGCATGCTCATCACATCGAATTAGCTGACACCAAGAAAATAAAATGAGCAAAACAGTACTAAGCTTACCAGTACATTAAAATTCAGGTTCAAGCAATGCCCAATGATTTCAATCTTAGACTCAATGCTTACCAGGGTTGTCTCTCATAAATGAATTTAAGGGTGTATCATTTCACATAAGCTCAAGATCAGTTACATACCCCAAATGGGTTTGCAAGCATGAGCATAGGTAGTTCTTCTAATTTCTGATATCATAAAGTACTCTCACCATAAGTTAGACATTCCTTCATCTTCACATGACAGTTCATTTGACTTTAGATCAACAAGGGCTTTTCATGGGTTGTAATGTCGCTTATTGGTGTGGGTTATAAGGAATAAAAGGGATGAAGAGGGATTCAAATTTGAGAAATTAGCATAGGTAGGAGATGATTCATGACTTTACCTTCTTCATTTTAGCACAACTCCATCTTCTTTTGAAATTTCAGAGCTAAAGTGGCCAACTTCTTCTCTTCTTTCCAACGTTTCAAATGAAATTCTTATTTTGACTTCTCTTTCATTTCTTTGTTTCTTTTTATTTCTTATATTTATATATTATTATTTTTTTTCTGATGGTTGCCATACATCTACAATTGCTACACTATTATTTACAGATCTCCTTCTCTCTTCTTCTCCTTTCACAAAATGTTAAACTTTACTTAGGGGTTGTTTCCATGTGAGGTACATTTGGGTTTAATTGTTTGGAAATAGCTTCAGCTAACTCCCGATCAGTATTTTCAGTTAAAGTCTTTGGCAAAGCCGCAATAGTCACACCATAGTCATAGGCCTTGTCCTTTGCTACTCTCAAGTCTGCCTGTAATTTCTTGATGACATCTTCCATCCCCTCAGCCCTATTCTTCTCCTGATTGTATTGGATCATTATCTCTCTCCATCCTTGCTTGATTCTCTTCCTCTCCAATTTATGAGTGAGTATCAAAAGTTTAATTTTTTTTAGAAGAGGGTGCTTTACTGTGCTTCTTAGTCAGCCATGCCTCTAATTACATCTCTCTTGAAGTAGGCATTATGCTTCATGGCTTGAAAGAGGGCGTAGTATGGAGGCATGGGGTTAAAAGAGGCAGGAAGTGTGGGCAGCGCATAAGTGAAGGAAGGGTCAGCCAGTAATGATGGAGGGGTGGGTGTAGGGGGTGTTGTGATGTCTATCACCTCAGGGGTCAGTTTGGGTGGAGGCATTGGTAAAGGTAGGAGGAAGAGTCTCTGGACTAGGTTCAATGGGTGTAGTAGTAGGTGTGGGGATATGGATAGGTGGAGGGATAGGTGGCTAGTGGGATGGTTGGGTTAGAAGTGACAAGGTGGCTTGGATGGCTTGTAAGCTGGTTTGAATGGAGGCTTGGTTTTGGAGGGTGGAGTTCATGGATTACAGATTGGTTGTAATTGATGATTGGGTTTGGGTATCGGCCAACACTTGGGCTTGAATGGAGAGTAATAGGTTAAAGATGTGGGGTAGGAAATCAGGGGTGGGTGGTGGAATTGGTTGAAATTGGGAAGTGGGTGCATGAGTGACTGTTGTGGTATGTGGTGAATGTGGAGGAGGGGAGAAATTGATGGGGCTGGGGTGAATCTGGATGAGGGGTGAAATGTGGAGGAGGAGGGGAGTCTGGGAGAGGTGTAAACTCATAGTTGATGTCCCCTATGATAGAGGACACAGTGGCTGAGTATCTCTCTTCTGAAAGAGGGCTTTGGTCATGGGTAGGTAAGAATGGGATGGATTCGTCTAAAGGCTCACAGGTAATAGCTTCCAAAGGAATGGAAGTGTCAATGGGCTGAGAGGGGGTAATTGAAGAGCTATGAGGGATTTCAAAAATGGGAGGCTCAGGTTGAAAGGCTTGGGCTGGTGAGGGTAGTGGTAGGTCAATGGTTGGGTCTGATATGGTTGTGGTTTTAGGGATTGGGATGGTTTGGGAGATATAGGTGGGTAGGGGTTCTGTGTGGGCTTTGATTAATTTTCTTTTCTTTGTATAGGTGGCCCTCACAGGTGAGCTAGGGTGAGTTAGGTAGGTAGGCAAAGGTACAGATATAGGTAAAGGGGCTGGTATGGAAGGTGAAAGGGTGGCTGATGAAGTATGGCTACAGCAGTGGAGGTGGTGCTGGCTGGCACACATGAATGGGCTGCCAGAGAGATGGCAGCAGAGGGTGGAGCCACAGAGGCAGCAACAACAGCAACATCAGAGGTTGCTAGTACCTCTGGCTTCTTCTTCTTCTCAATGAGAGTCCCATTGATCTCCCATTACTTTTTGCCACAATTTCTGAGATTTAGGGCAATGGTCTCTTCATTCATTTGAAATGGGTACTCTCCCAACTTCAGCAAGGCTGTAATGAGCCTGCAGTATGGAAGAGATTGGGGTTTCTTCTTGATTTTCACTTTCTCAGGAATGTCTGTCATCCCTTCAAAAGTTAACTTGGTAGCATCCAAGTAGTGGTTTTTGTAGAAGGAGAAGAGTCCATCAGCAGTAGGAGACCTCCTCTCCTGCTCATGTCTAAAGCAATATACATTTTTCCTCAGCACCTCATCCATAAATCTAAGTTGGGGGTGCAAATATCTCTTCCTGATTGAAACCCCTGATGTAGTGACTCCTCTAGTCCACTCCTTAGCAATTTCAATGATGGTGGCTGTCAATGGGGGACCCAAGCCATATCAGGGCAACACTTGACTGGTATCCCAAGTATTCTAGCAATGGTTGCTTGATTCAACAACATCTTAAATTTGTCAATTAGCACTAGCAATGCTGGGTTCCCATCATCCCCAACCATGATCCTAATATTTTGGTAGAATAATTGCACTAGTCTAGGGAAGACTAGTTACATTGGGGGCCTCAGTAGGGGCAGCAGATTGGCCTTGGTCAGGTATTCCATGAAGGCAATTGTCTCAGGTAGTTCCTCAAAGAAAGCTCTATTAAAAATAGTCTCAGCCTCCAGCTTAATTGATGTAACAAATTTAGAGGGGACCCTGAGGTATTCAGTATCTTCTTCCTCTTCATCCTCAGGGACCTTAGGGGCCACTTTCTTGTCCTTTTTCTATTTCTTCTTTGATTTCTCAAGGCTTTTGGCTGGTGGGTGCTCTCTGGCCCTCTTCTTAGGAGCAGATTTCTTTTTGGTACCTTTGGGATCAGAGGCCACACCCTTTCCTTTCTTTACAATTAGCACAATTTGGGGCTCCTTAGTGGGTGCAGTTACCACAGGGGTCTCCACATTGGAGGCCTTTGCAATCCTTACAGATTTTCTAGTGGCCACAGGGCTCCCAATAGGTGGTGGGGTTACCAAAGCAGACAAGGTGTCTAAGAATTTTGAACCCGTGGCCATAGCTATTCAATTTCTTCAAAAATTAGGGCTTCAAAATCCCAGCAATTGTAATGTACTCTTCACAAATAAAACAGACCCCAAATTGCTCTCTACTTGCACTGAATTAATGTTCAATTTGATCAACTTAGAGAGAGAGAGAAATCTTATCAAATGACAGCTAGGGTTTCACCTCACATGTTGCACAAATGTTCAAATCCTCCCAAACCTAGCTCAAAGTGACCAGGAGGTGATGGGGAGCAAAATGGTATGAGGAAATTAGCGAGGTTGAGTGGAAAGGGTTGTATAGAAGAAAGAAGAAAAGGGGGAGCTCGAGAATGCACAATGAAAGCTAGGGCAAAGAGAAATAAAATGACAAGAATGGGGAATTCACTGAGTTTATAGGGCTAAACCCGTGCTTCGCGCAGTTGTCGCCAGGTTCTCACGCGGTACAATTCTCACACAGTACACCGCTAACTTCACGAGAAGTTCTCTCGTGAAGAAGAATAGAGCCTTGTGAAGATAGATTTGAAAGCTTTATGTGCCTCACGAGATACTTCGCAGAGTTAAATTCAGGCCCAAGCATGCGAAGCAGTTGCTCATCTCTCACGCAGCTAGCAGTGAAGCGTTGTGAGCATTAAAATGTGAGTCTCAAGCATCTCGCGGGGCTCACTATCAGGCTGCAGTAGATGCCCTTTTGCTCGCGAAGCTCTCGCGTACTCAAAATATTCATCAGAACTCCACGAGAAAGCTTCAGGGGGCTTGCGAGATTGAAATTTATGCCATTTAGCCTCATGAAAAAGCAACACTTAATCTTTTCTTTCAGCCTGTGCCCTGGCCTGTGCATGTACAATGTCATGCACCAATTTAATGTGCATCAGCACTAACTCCTAGACATGTGCTCCACTTCAGCATGACAATTTGGTTATCCTTTATCAACATTTAAACATAAAAGAATTAGAATTCCATAGATAATTTTTTAGATCAAATGCATGACATATATTATGGGAGCATCTCAACCATCAGCAATAGACATGAGTATCAAAATTCAGATGACAGATAAGCACATGTACTTAAAATAGAACAACATAAAATCAAACACATAAGCAAAGCATCACTCTAACAGCAGTAATTGAAAAATTGCTAAGTAGCAAAAAATAAAACACACATTCAACACATATGGTGAATATGTTATAAAGTTGTGGATCACTGAGCAGTGGGAGGTTCATATAGGTGAATGGACTGAGGAGGCTCCACTGAAATCTCTATACAAATTTTTAGCCTTTGCCCATTCACTTTCACGATCTTCCCAGACATGGGATCCAAGATCTCCACAGCACCAGATGGGGAGGCATGAATGACGGTGTAAGGTCCATCCCATCTGGATTTTAACTTTCCTGGAAAAAAACATAGTTTGGAGTTGAAAAGCCAAACCTTAGTGTCAGCATTGAAGTCCCTTCTCATTAGCTTCTTGTCAAAGAATGCCTTTGATTTCTCCTTGTAAATTCTGGCATTTGAATAGGCTTTCAGCCTCAGCTTATCAAGCTCAGCCAGCTGTAATTTCCTGTGGGAACCAGTAGAAGTTAGATCAAAATTCAGTCCTACATGCCAATAGAGGTCTTATAGGCAGTCCTATAAGCCCACAAAGCATCATTCAACTTTTATTCCCAATCCTTTCTATCAGTCCTCACAGTCTTCTCCAAGATATGCTTGATCTCCCTATTGGAAATTTCAACTTGCCCACTGGTTTGTGAGTGGTAGGTAGTTGCAATTCTGTGTAATAGAATACTTTTTGAGAAGATTCTCAAAAGGCCTATTACAGAAATGACTCGCCCCATAACTAATGATAGCTCTGGGGGTGCCAAATCTTGAGAAGATATTATCCTTCAAAAATTTAAGTACAACTGTGTGGTCATTGGTCTTTGTGGCAATGGCTTCCACCCATTTGGACACATAGTCCACTGCGACATGTATGAAGCTAAAACCCATAGATGGAGGAAAGGGACCCATAAAATCAATGCCCCAGATGTTAAAAAGTTCTACCACAAGGATTGGCTGTAATGGCATAGAATTTTTCATGGAAATGCCCCCCAACCTTTGACATCTCTCGCAGGCTTTGCAATGTATAAATGCATCTCTGAATAAAGAAGACCAATAAAAACCACATTGCAGCACTTTTGCTGCAGTCTTATTGCTACTGAAGTGACCTTCACAAGCTGGCTCATGGCACATGGAAAGAATGCTATGGAACTCACTTTTAGGTACACATCTCCTAACCACTTGGTCTGCACAATGCTTATATAGGTATGGATCCTCCCACATAAAATGTTTGACCTGAGAGAAAAATAAGTCTTTGTCCATCTTGGACTAGTGAGGGGAAATCTACCAATAGCAAGAAAATTGATAATGTGTACAAACTAGGGCACACTTGACTGCACAATAAATAGCTGCTCATCAAGGAACAACTCATTAACAAGTGTTGCTACACATTCTTCCAGAATAATTCTAGAGAGGTGGTCATCCACCACATTCTCAACTCCCATTTTATCCTTGATCTCAAGATCAAACTCTTGTAACACGAGGATCTATCTGATCAACCTTGGCTTAGCATCCTTCTTAGCCAATAGATATTTCAGGGCTGAGTGATCAGTGAAAACAACAATTTTAGACCCAAGCAAGTAGGGTTTAAACTTGTCCACAACAAACACAACAGCTAGCAGCTCTTTCTCAATAGTCATGTAGTTCAACTGAGCTTCAGCTAGTGATTTGTTGGCATAATAGATCACTGCAGGCAATTTATCTTTCCTCTGTCCTAAGACAGCACCTATGGCCAAGTCTGATGCATGACACATCAGTTCAAAGGGGAGTGAGTAATCTAAGGCCTGGATTATAGGGGCAATAGTAAGGCACTTTTTTAAGACCTCAAAGGCCTTAAAGCACTCAATAGAGAAGTCAAATGGTACATCCTGATAATGCAGGTGGCCCAATGGCTTTGAAATTTTGTTAAAGTCCTTAATGAACCTTCTGTAAATCCAGCATGTCCTAAAAATGATCTGATTTGCTTGACAATCTTGGGTGGGGGCAGGTGTTAAATCAGATCTACTTTAGCCTTGTCAACCTTTATTCCTTTGCTAATACAATTCCTTGTGTCACCATAACGTGACTCTTTTCCCAGCTTAAGACCAAATTGGTCTCCTCATATCTTTGTAAAACCAGCTCAAGGTGACTGAAGCACTGGATAAAGTTGTCCCCGTATACTGAGAAATCATCCATGAAGATTTCCAGGAACTTCAAAAATGTGGCTGGGGCATTGCATAGTCCAAATGGCATCCTTCTGTAAGCAAAGGTGTCAAAGGGACATGTGAAAGTAGTTTTCTCTTGATCTTGAGGATAAACAGGGATTTGGTTATACCCTGAGTATCCATCAAGAAACCAATAGAATGCCTTCCCAGCCAGCTTATCAAAAATTTGGTCAATGAAAGGGAGGGGGAAGTGGTCTTTTCTGGTCTTGGAGTTAAAGTTTTCTATAATCAATGCAAACTCCCCAGCCAGTGGTTTCCCTGGCTAGCATCAACTCTCTAGAATCAGTAGTGATAACTATTATGCCTGTCTTTTTAGGTACCACCTGGATAGGTGACACCCATTCTGAATCTGAAATGGGGTAAATTATCCCTGCATCCAACAGTTTCACTATCTCCTTAAGGACCACCTCCTGAGGAATAAGTTTCCTCTGCATCTCCCTTGAGGGTTTTGCACCCTCATCCAGGTGAATTTTGTGCATACAAACTGAGGTATCAATGCCTCTAAGATCAGCTATTGTCCACCCCATTGCCTTTTTATGCTTCGTGAGAATACTCAATAATGCCTCCTCCTGCTCACTAGTAAGAGAGGAGGAGATAATCACGGGAAGATTGTTGTCTTGCCCCAAGAAAACATATTTTAATGTGGCTGAGAGCTGCTTCAGCTCCAACTCAGGGGGACTTTCAATTGAAGGCAATAAAGGTGCCTTAGTGGTTTGAGGAAGGGGCAGCAATGTAGGTGTCCAGCCAAAATGCTGCATTAAGCCCACAGAAGATTATTTTTGTGTTGTCTTCTATCATGAATACTTAGGCCTCCTTCTCAACCATACTCCAAATACTTTTAGGTCAACAGCAATATTATCCCAATCCAGCAGATTGGATAATTCCTCTTCCACTAGGCCATCTAGTATATCTATTGCATAGTAGTCCTCAATGTCCATCTGAGGGTGCCTAGCAGCATTGTACACATTCAATTAGGCCTTCATGTTCCCAAAGGTCACCTCCATCAACCCTGACCTACATTGTATACAAGCATTTACAGCGACCAAGAATGGCCTTCCAAGGACGCCAGGAATTGGGGCTTTACTTTTGTAAGGGTCCATGTCCAAGACAAGGAAATCAGCAGGATAATCGAACTTGTCCACCCCCACCAAAACATCCTCCACCACACCTACATGTCTCCTCTCAAACCTATTAGCCAGTTGGAGTATAACTAATGTAGATTTCAGCTCCCCCAAACATAGCTCCTCATATACAGAATATGGGAGTAGGTTCACACAGGCTCCTAAGTCTAACAGGGCTTTGCCAATCGTGTGGTTTCCAATTGTGCAGGGGATAGTAGGTACCCCTGGGTCCTGTTGTTGTTGCTACCACCTTACAATTATTAAATGATTAACACATCCAACTAAAAGGCACAAATTACAATGTATGGGATCAAGGTGAACAACCAGTCTTGTAAGAACCAGGGCTGTTGTAGTAAGTTTTAAGAGGTAAGTAAGGGTATGTCCACAGGGAGATGTGGTTCAACTATAGTAAATCTCCATATCTACGGTAGATCGGGCACTCTATCCTAATTTAAACTAAACTAAAGCAAGAAAGAGGAGAGGTTTTAAGGTTTCATCACTTTCACTACAAACTATAAAAGATAAATGCAAGTGATCCAGATCTGATCAAACACAGAGATGAGAGAAAATAGTGTGAAGATGAAAATTCAAAAGATGGAGAACAGCAGTTAGGAGTCCTGGTCGCTTACTAAAAATCAAAGGAATCAAAAGTAGTGTAGAGGACTGATTTGCAATAATCCTCTATTCTGGCTCCAAGCGACCCAGGTTGCCCCGGCAGAGGTGAGGTATAAGAATCCAATCTCCACCAATGGATGAAAGCAATCCTAAGGCTAGGATCTACCCTTCTACTGGATACAATCCTAAGGATATGATCTACCCTTCTACTGGATACAGTTCATCCCCAAGATTGCTCCAATCTATTGATCTTGATTGGAACAAGAAAACTATTGCAGATGTTACAGGTGCCAGGCTATCAAGCTCCCCATTTCTGGCTAGCATCCACAGGAATAACCAATCCAGGGAAATCAAATATGAAGAAGTGAAATATATATTAAAATCACCTTTAAAAACAATAATTATATTGCAAGCTTATAATATTATTGTCCCTAAATCTACAATCTTTGCAATATATAATCTCTTACAAGCCTCTGAATCTCTCAATTTACAGCTCAAGACCTCACCCTAACTACTAAAAAGAGTTTAGCTACTCATGATTGGCTAAAGAGAGGATGGGAGAAGATGGAAGAAGAAGGGAGAATTTGGAGGAAAAATGGATCTCGAATTAAGCTATGGTTCTCTCAAATTCTAGATGGTTCTTTAATAAAAGGTCTTTTCTATTTATACCTTCCCCCTCTGTCTCAGATTCGTTTCAGCCAAACAGAGCCCAAGAGAATAATTCTATTATTTTGGGCTGCTGATGTGGCTGATTTCTCTTCTAGAAGCTCTTCTTCCATTGGTCCATAATTGGAAAATACACGTGAGGCAGTTAGGGTTTCCAATCATGCATAGTTGAATGCCAAAAATTACTCCAGGGTTTGCTGAAATGCTTTGGAACTCGTGCACAAAATTTTGGCATTGGCAGTTGTTAAAGAAACATGCTGAGAAGTTGCCAGTTCGAGTGTCGAGAGGTTTAGGAATCCTCTCGACAGGTTCTAAATTTTCATTGTGTTCACATCGACAGGTTGTAATGACTGTCGAGAGCTCTGTAGACTTCTCCAGAGGTTTGGAGTCTTCTCGACAAGATGAGTGGCACTCGTCAATAGGATTAGAGTAGCTCTCGATATGTTTAGCTTGATTAGTCGATAAGAGTGGAGAGTATTCTCACCCTCTGTCCAGTTCTGCATTCATCCTCTCGACAGGTTATAGAAAATCTTGTCGACATCTTTGTGAAGTTCCTGTTTGAGCTTTCGACAGGTTGCCTGAACCTCGCGACGATGAGCGTCGTTTAGCTTCAGGTGAGTTATCGACACATTGTCTTGGACTGCTACACATTGTCTTGGACTGCTCGACAGGTTCAGCTGAACCTCTCAAGATGTAGCATAGAACCTCTCGACTTCCCCTGCATCTCTAGGTATCCTCTCGACAGGATCCATAACTGCATCTCTAACCTCTCGATAAGTAACTGGATCCTCACGAGATGCTCACAATTCAAACTCATTACCTCTCGACAGGTTGAGCTAGAATTTTGGATCCTCATGACGGCTTAATGGCACTTCTCGATACTTAGCTTTCAAGCATCAAAACCTCTCGACAGCTAGACTTAACCTCTCAATAGGTTCTGCCTTGTGCTTCCGTAGCTGGCACACATCTTGGGTGTGTTGTTCTTCATTTGTTCAACACTCAACATCCTCTTAGTAGGTTCAATCTTTATTCCTTGCAACTGGACTTGGTCCCAGGCATTTCCAGTTGGGTCCATGACCTCATGAATCTCTAAGGCTCTTGTGGGCTGCTTGATTGGCTGGCCTTTGGGCTGTAAGGTCACTTATTGAGCAGCAAATTGCTTCTTTGGCTCTTTCAAGTGAATATCTGCACTAAGCTTGGAATTGATTACTTATCTATAAAATACACTTAAAATACACTATTAGTCAGCTCAAGGATCCACCAAAGGTCAGGTTAGGAGGTAAAAAATGATATTTTTCATTGCTTAACACACCACCAAACCTAAGCTTTCCTAATCCCTGAGCAAAGGAGAAAATAAAAACAATTATTGAAAATAAAATATGCCACTTTTGTAGGGAACACAGATGCATTTAGCATATGCATCAAGCCTTTCAAACCCCTAGGTGATCCCTAGTGGAGGAGTGAAGTCTCCTGTGGGTTTACAGTAAAGTTACCCACAAACTTCTCCAATAAAATTAGTTAATATCACTGTAGCATGTTAAAACAAAATTCAAGAAATATAAAAAGTCATTCCACACCTTGTCCATTCAGTTTTAGAGGATTCTCAGTAAAAAGATGATAGTTTAAAACTAAAATTCTGCTATAATTCCTGCACAATCAATCATCTCATATCAAGGTATTTTGTATGAAAATTAATGCAAAGCTTACCGTCAAATTGAGAATCATACTTTGATAATGCCCCCATCAATCCTAATTCCAAACCCAAAGCTCACCAGAGCTGTCACTCTCAACAAAAATAGAAGGGTGTATCAATTCACATAGTTCAAGAGCAGTTATAGCCCTTAAATAGGACTGAAAGCATGAGCATAGGCATTGCTCCAATTTCTAAAATTTTCTAACTCTTTTCACCATAGATCAAACAAATCCTTATCTCCACATGACAACTCAATTAATTTCATATCAGTAAGGAATTTTTATTGGGTTGTAATGTGGCTTATGGGTGAAGTTTATACAAAATAAAAGGGTGGAATAGGATTCAAAATTGAGAAATCAGTAAGGTAAGGAGGTGATTTGTAACTTCACAGCCTTCATTTCAACATAAATCCATCTACTTCTTGAATTTTTAGATTTGAAGTGATCAGTTTCTAATCCTCATTTTCATCTTTCAATGAATTGACTTCTCTTTCTCACTCTTTTGTTTTGCTTTTCTATTTTTCTTTTCTTTTTGTATGCTTTTTCTTCTTTTATTATTATTATTTTTTCTATTTTTCTTTTCATGGGCTGAAATGCCACAACTATACATCACACTTGCCTTCAAATGTATTTTCTTCATTTTTCAACCAAATATCAAACCAGCTCCTTTAGTCTCACTTCTCCACCTATTTTTGAATTTTTTAGACTGAGGGTGAACTGAAACAGGTCAAGAGGTTTTGGGTTCAAAATTTCTGGTTTTCATCAAAGAAAACTGAGATTTTTTTTTATAGCTCAAAAAGTGTGTATCAAGGGCAGTTCAAAGGTGGGAAGTTTTAAGCTCAAACTGTCTAAAGGATGGCTTTACTTCATGTCCTCAATGTCATGAATGTTGTCAAGTTGTTTCAACTTGGATTTGCCTAGCTTCTAGTGGGCAGAGGTAGATCCAATCAGTCCTTAGAGCTGAAGAAATTGTCAAATACTCTTCAAAGAAAAATTTTCAAGCCCAAATCTCACTGGGTATGGTCTTCCATCAGATTTCTGGGGCATATCCTCACAATTTTCTCTCTTTTCAAGTTCACTAAGCACTAAGTTTTGAAAATTCCTGACATTTGCTTTATGAAAATGTTAGAACTATAACATGTTCTAGTTTTAAAAAGTCTTTTAATTTCCTCTATAAAAAATCAGGTGTAAAATTATTTTATTTTCTCAATTTCTGTAAACACCTTGATGCACTATCATTAACTATCCATTAGTAAACCTTGCCACACCCCCAAACCTATGAGGAGCAGTATTGTTGTTGCTTCTTAGTGTGCTTCATTTATGTGTGTTTGGAAAACAGGTTTGCAACTGCTAAATTATACTGGATCTAGAATATTAAAAAGAGTAAAGAAATATCAGCACAGGTAGAAGTGAATTAGCCTACAAGATCAGGGCCAATTGTAGCAAGTTTTAAATGTAAGTGAGTGAAAGATCGTCCACAGAGAATTTGTCTAAAATGCAAGATAAACCTCCAGATCTGACCTCTGATCCTATCTACAAAGCACATAAGATGGGAGGTTGAATTTGTCACATTAACTAAATGATAAAAGTAAAGATTAAACTAAGTGATCTAGATCTGAGTTGGGGAAATTGGATGTAAATTTATAAAAAATGGAGAAGTAATATCTAACTTTGATTTGGTCCTTGAAATCTAATGAGAATGACTGCAGCTCAACTGAGAGATGATCCAATCTTCATCTGGCTACAAGCGCAGATGTAAGAGAAATAAATCTAATTTAAGGATTAGGTTTAAGCTTATGGCTATGGTCTGTCCACTTTAATGGCCACAAACCATCCAATAGTCTTTAATCCAAAGCCTTAGTTTAGAACAAGAAGCATCACTACAAATCCCGTGAGAGATTAGGTTACCAACACTAATTCTCACAGGATTAATGAATCAAGGAAAATTGCATGAAAAATAGTAAATCTAAAGGAGTCTAATGCAATAAGGAGATCAGAGGGAACCCTTAACATGAGTCCAATTGAGAATATACGGTTCACAGCAACCTTTTCAAATTCACCATTACAATTACAGAGCACAGATTAAACAGCTCTCAGATTTGTAGTCTTGAATACAACTCTCTTTTGAATTACAGAAGTATCTCACAACTCTCAATTGCCAGTAAAAGTTAGGCTATTACAGGGATTTCAGACAAACTATCTGATTTGGAAATGGGGGAATAGGAATGAAACTCAAAATCTGGATGCCCCAATTGGGCAAATGGTTCGTCTATTTATAGTTTTCCCAAGTCCAAATTTCGGATGTGTGTCAACCAATGAGGTGCTCAGATCGATTGACCAATGGTGGTCGAGCATGAGGATCTAGATCTCGCCAATCGTAATTCCTCGATCCGTTCAAATCAGTGAAAAAGGCATCAATTCTGTTATGCATTTTGAAAATCTGTTAGAGTTTCTAGAAGTTCCCACCAAGTTATTTCATCTCTGGGTGCTCACGTGGGGTGGAATATGCCTTCGCTTTATGCTTAGAATCCTCTGGAATGTCCCTAGGTTTTTAAATGCATTGGGACGCGTGAAACAAATTACTGAATTGCCCTTGCAAAAGCTGAGAACCTTCAGAATACATTTTCGCAAAGTTTAGGGGGCTTTTCGCAAGGTGTTGTAACTCCTGAAGCTCTTTTCGCAAGGTTCTGGTTCTGTTCGAATTGAGTTTTCTTCTTTTCGAAAAGGTAAATCATCTCTTCGAAGAGTTCAAATGCTCTTCGAAAGTTAAGCCTGGAGTTTTTGTTCTTTTCACAGAGTTTCAGGTTCTTTACGAAAAGTACTCTGTAGTGCATTTTTCTGTTCGAATTGCTCCATGCTTCTTTTCTGGGTTGAGACCACGTCTTTGCCTCTTCAATTCGAACCTTTCAACAGCTAGTGAGGTTGTTTCTTCTTCTTCTTCCTTTGGATTGACATGGAATGTCATCTTTTTGGCACTTTTGAGCTACTTTCAAGGTTAAGCCTGCCTTTATTGTTAGCTGTAAAACAAACACTTAAAACACTTATTTAGTTCTCTCAAGGGTCTATCAAGGCCCAGATTAAGGGGTGAAAAATGGTATTTTCCAATTCTCAACAAGTATCCTCATTGATTTAAACATAAAGAAATGTGCAGCATGAGAAAAACATATACAGAGAAGCAAGGAAAGAAAAATAAATAAATAAACTGCAGCTAAACAAAGAACATCAATACACAAACAAAATAAGAACCAGTAGTAAACAAAACACACAAATGACAACAAGAAAGCAGATAATAAAATAGAAAGAAAGAAAGAAAAGCACAGTAAATAGACTAAAGAGACATTCCATCGATAATACAAAAAGATGGACAAAAATACAAAAGCAACCTAAGCAACTATAGCAAACCTACAAAACCAGGTAAGAAGCCTAAAAAAAAAAATTAGCTAAAACTACTCAGAGACAGAGGTGAAGATGTCAGCAGGGCTGAATCCTTGTTGAGCAACATAGGCTTTTAACTCAGCTCTCCTCTCAGCCTTGGTCTGCTCTTTGGTAGTAATTACCTCCTCAGACTGGGTAGCTGTCTCTTTCCCTTTTCTGGCTTACTAAGACGGTGGACTTGTAGGAGGGGCAGGGGCTTGTGCAGGTGTTGTGCCAGTCAGTTTAGCCACTCTTCTTTCGAGGATTTCTACTTTTGTTTTAGCATAGAGACCTCTACTTTCATAGAGGTCCCTTGAATCCATTGTGGTCTCTTTGGCAACAGATAGCCTTTTCTCAAGTCCATCTACTCTCAATTTCTTAATGGATGCAATGAGCTTTTCAACTTCATAGTGGAGTAAAATGCTTTGTCAGTCCTTGGATATCTGCAGCATCTCATATTTGTAATCCACAATCATTTGCTCAATCTTTGCTTTATAGGGCATCTCAATTGATCTATGGAGGGCAGCCATTCCCCGCACAACATCCTTCTTAAGGTAGGGATTCTATTTCGTGACATGGAGGAGGGTAGAGTATAGAGGAGGTAAGGGGAAAGAAGAGGCAGGGAGTATGGACTGTGAGGATTCAAGGTCAGGATCAGGGTTAGTTTGGGTTGGGTTTGAGGAGGTAGGGATTAGGCCCTCAACATCTGTGGTAGCATCAGAGGCAGCTATAATAGGTGAGAGATTAGGTTGGGATTGTGAGAGGGTGGTTGGCACAGGTAAGAAAATAATGGGAGGTGGGATAAGGTCAGGTTGGGGTTCCGGTTCAAGTGTAATTTGAGTAGAGGGATCCTTATAGGTAGGAGAAGGCATGGCTGGTTGTTGGGAAGTTTGGGTTAAAAGTGTCAAGGTGGAGTGGATGGCTTGGAGGCTAGTTAGAAGAGAGGATTGACTTTGGAGTGTGGGGTGCATGGCTTGGAGTGTGGCTTCCATTGAAGATTGGGTTTGGTTGTTGGCAATTACTTGGGATTGAAGGGAAATAAAAGGTTGAGGATATGAGGTAAAGGGTCAGGTGTGACAGGGGCTGTGGGTTGGATTGATGGAATTGGTTGGAAAGGGGAAGTGTGGGTATGGGAAAAAGGTGGGGTGGGTGACGTGTGTAAATGGGTTGGCTGTGGAGAGTCAGGTGGGGGGGTATATTCATACCCAATGTCCTCCACAATGGAGTCAATTAGGGATGAATATCCCTCAGTGGTTATTTGGTCCTGGGTGTGTGGAGGTGAAATGGAAAAGGGTGGGTTAATGTGAAAGGACATTGATGGTGGGGAAATGATGGTTGGGCCAGCTGATGAAGCTGGTGCAGGGCTCAAAGGTGGAGTGGCTAATATGGATGGGCTGGCTGAAATGGTGAGTGAAGGTAAGGTAGGGATTGGGTCAATGGTAAAACGAATGGATAGAGGTGTTGATGGTGGAAAAAGAAGTTGTGGTACTGAGAGGTATGGAGGTAGGAATGGAAGGTAGGGAAACAGAGATGGATGGTGTGATAGAAGGTGGGATGGTGAGGTTGGCCCTCTCAGAGCTGACAAAAGATACAACTGGGATAAATGGGGGCACAAATGGAGGACTAGCAGATGTAAGCAAAGGCTCAAAGGGGATTGCTGCAGAGGTTTCAGGTAGAGTTATGGAGGTAGTGACAGCTGTAGGGTGAGGCTTCAAGCTCACAGAAGCAAATGGGGCTGCATGTGGAGCTTCTACCTCATTATCTTCACTGGACTTATTTTTACTCTTGCTAATGAGGGTTCTACTAGCAGACCAGGCCCTCTTCCCAAAAACTTTAGGGGTCACCTTTACCACTGGCTCATCTACTTTGAACATAAAGTCCTTTCTCTTTTGTAAGGCAATGATGAACCTGCTGCAAGGGAGCCCATGTAGGGCTTGCACTCTCTTGATTTTATCATGTACATCCACCATTGCATCAACAATTAATTTTACAACATTCATAAACTGGCCCTTGGAGAAGATATATAGGGCATCCACTATTCGTACTCTCCTCTCTTGTTGATGCCCACTGACATAAATATTCTTTCTCAAAATAGACTCAAAGAAGAGCATGATGGGGTGCAAATCTCTTCTCATTATTGAGTCCCTAGACCCCACAATGCCTTGAGTGAGGTGTTTGACCATTGCTTTGAAGGAGACATCCTTAGGAGCAGCCAGGCCATAGAATGAATCAAAAATAGAAGGGACCCCCAATGCTATCCCTATATCTCTGTAGTCCACCACCATCTCCACATGATCAATCAAGATGACAAGGCAGGGCTCAAGTAAATCGGGCTTAGTTTGTTTCCTAAGATTCTGATACCACAACTTAACCAGCCTTGGGTAAGATTTTTCATTCAGTGGGCTCAACATGGGTGTCAGGCTTGCCTTCACCAAATAATTCAAAGTATCCTGACACTCCTCTACCTTAGAGAAATAGGGGGTGTCAACAATAGTCTCTGGGGTCAGACCTAATGCATCCACAAATTCATTGGGTGTGGATCTGAGCAAAGGAACTTCAGGCTCCAATTCAGGGTTAGGCTCAGCCTCAAAAAATTTAGGCACAAAGTTAGGTTATGTCTCAGGGGCCTCCTCAATAATGTCTTCACTGATTTAGGCCTTCTTAGATTTCTTGGTCTTCTTGGATTTCACAGTTTTCTCAGCTTGATCCATGACCAATTTTCTCTTTGCAGGTGGGATCTCTTTAGGCTTTGTAGTTTGCCTACTAGATTTCCTAGTGGCTTTAGTGGTAGATTTGGAAGGTACTTTGAAAAGATTAGCCAAGGTATCCTCTTAACCAACCATTACTCAATCAATTTCTCACAATCAAATGCAATAACCATACAGACCTTTATTATCAATCAAATTAACCACACCAATTTGTAAATGCAATGCCAAAAGCACAAAGTGGAGCAAAAGAGAGGCTTACCAGCAGAAACCTAGGGTTCACAGATCTTAAAATGCACAGCACCAAACCAGCTTAAACCAGGTGCAAAGTGTAGCTTTTGATGAATTGAAGTAATGAGGAAAATAGCCAAGCAGTTGTTGTAACAACCAGTGAGATAGAGAGAGAAAAAGCAAAATGGAAAAATTGCCAGAACAAACTTAAAGCACAAAAAGAAGCTGTCGAATGGCAAAAATAGAGTTGTCGTTAGGTTTAAAGTAGTGGGAAAAGACTTTCGACAGGATTGGGGCAAGGTGTCGACAGGTTCATGCAACCTGTCGAAGAGTAGAAAGTCAATGATCCTCGTGAGAGGTTCATGCAATCCTGTCGAAGAGTTCAAGTAGACAACAATCATTCCGAGAGGTTCATAGAACCTCTCAACAGGTGTTTTGAACTCAATATGCAATCCTCTCGACAAGTTCTACGCTCCAAAAAAGTTAATTCAAGAGGTTCACAGAACCTCTTGATAGGTACTTAGAACCTGTTGAGAATTCAACCAAAAGTCTTTAGAACTTGTCAAAATGCTCCTGGATCCTATCGACAACCATTTTTACAGCTGCAAAACTTGTCGAGAATTAGTTCACACCTCTCAACAACTTCTAGATCTTGTCGAAAAGCTGACTAGGAACTCTTAGAACCTGTCGAGATATTCGTAGAACCTATCAACAAGTTATACTTTAGTTTAAACAGGCTTGTAATCAATTCTCAATTCATTTCCCAACATATTTGACACTCCAACTTAGGCCGCTTCACCAATTTGACTAATTATCTTACTTGAGGTACAGACATACATGGCAAAAAAAATCATGTATAATGTCAAACAGAAATCAAACAAAAGAAATAGAAGTAACCAACACATGAGTTATTATACATAGTATACATTGTGGAAACTCAAGCATGTTATGGAGGTTCATGATATTGAATGGTCAGTACAGGCTCCACCACATTTTCAACATGTTTGAGCCTTTGCCCATTCACTTTCGTGATCCTTCCATCTTTTGGATTCTTGATTTCCACAACTCCAGATGGGGATACATGCTCAACTATGTAAGGTCCCTCCCATCTAGATCTCAGCTTACCTGGGAAAATTTTCAATCTAAAGTTGAATAGCCATACCTTATTGCCAGCTGTGAACTCTTTCCTCAGCAGATGCTTGTCATAGAAAGCCTTGGTTTTCTCCTTATAGATCCTAGCATTTGAATATGCCTCCAACCTCATCTCTTCCAGCTGTGACAGCTGCAGTTTCTTGTGCACGCCAGCAGATTTTAAGTCTGCATTTAATGCTTTAACAACCCAATAAGCCTTGTGCTCAAGCTCTACTGGTAAATGGCATGTCTTGCCATATTCCAACCTGAAGGGAGACATGCCTATTGGGGTCTTATAGGCCGTCCTATAGGCCCACAGAGCATCAGAAAACTTCAAGAACTAGTCCTTCCTATCCACTCTCACTGTTGTCTCCAAAATGTGTTTGATTTCCCTATTAGAAATTTTCACCTGCCCACTAGTTTGTGGGTGGTATGGGGTGGCAACTCTGTGTGTCACAAAGTTCTTTCTAAGTAGGTTCTCAAATTATCTATTGCAAAAGTGGCTCCCCCCATCACTAATGATAGCTTTGGGGGTGCCAAACCTAGAAAAAATATTGTCCTTCAAGAAGTTGAGGACCACCTTGTGATCATTTGTTCTTGTAGCTGTGGCCTCAACCCATTTTGACACATAGTCCACAGCTATAAGAATATAATTGTATCCAATGGAAGGAGGGAAAGGACCCATGAAGTCTATCCCCCAAATGTCAAAGAGTTCAATCACAAGTATTGGCTATAAAGGCATAGAGTTTCTTTTAGAGATACTTCCCATCTTTTGGCATCTTTCACAGGCTTTGCAATGAAGCCATGCATCCTTGAAGAGAGTGGGCCAGTAGAATCCACTTTGGAGTACCTTGGCAGTAGTTTTGTTCCCACTGAAGTGGCCCCACAAGCCTGTTCATGACACATAGTTAGCACATTATAGAATTCCTCATCAGGGACACATCTCCTCACCACTTGGTCTGCCCAATGCTTGAATAGGTATGGATCCTCCCACATATAATGTTTGATTTATGAAAAGAATAGATCCTTATCCATTTTGTTCTAATGTGGGGGGATCTTCCCTACTGTCAAGTAATTCACAATATTTGCAAACCAAGGTGTAGAGGTGCTGATAACAAACATTTGTTCATCTAAAAAGGAGTCATTAATAGGTAGCCCATCAAATTCCTTAGTTAGGATCTTAGACAAGTGGTCTGAAACCATATTTTCAACCCCCTTTTTGTCTTTGATTTTAAGATCAAACTCCTGTAATAGGAGGATCCATCTGATTAATCTAGGCTTTGCATCCTTTTTTGATAAAAGGTATTTTAGGGCTGAGTGGTCTACGAAAACCACTATCTTGGATCCTAGCACATAAGACCTGAACTTATCTAAAGCAAAAATAATTGCCAACAGTTCCTTCTCAGTTGTGGTGTAATTTAACTAAGCATCAATCATGATTTTTCTTGCATAAGCAATCACACAAGGAACCTTATCCTTCCTTTGTCCCAAGATTGCACCAATTGCAAAGTCTGATGCATCACACATCAGTTCAAAAGGGATTGGAAAATTAGGTGCTTGAAGGATAGGGGCAGAGGTTAGACAACTTATCAACAACTTAAAGGCCTTAAGGCATTCATCATTGAAATTAAAGGGAACCTCTTGGCACAACAGGTGGTAAAGAGGTTTTGAGATTTTGCTTAAATCTTTGATAAATTGCCTATAGAAGCCAGCATGCCCCAAGAATGATCTAATTTGTTTCACAATTTTTGGTGGGGGTAAATGTGCAATCAGATCTATTTTAGCCCTGTCTACCTCAATGCCTCTGTGAGAAACCACATGGCCAAGGACAATGCCTTAAGTGACCATAAAATGGCTCTTTTCCCAACTTAAAACCAAGTTGGTTTCCACCCATCTTTGTAACACAAGGTTGAGATGGTGCAGACATTGGCTAAAACTATCCCCAAAAATAGAGAAATCATTCATGAAGATCTCTAAAAACTATTGAATCATGTCAGAAAATATAGCATACATGCACCTTTGGAAAGTTGCATGTGCATTATACAATTCAAATGGTATCCTTCGATAGGCAAAGGTGCCAAATGGGCATGTGAAAGTTGTCTTTTCTTGGTCGTGTGGATAAACAGGGATTAGGTTATACCCTGAATACCCATCAAGAAAACAGTAAAAAGACTTTCCTACTAACATATCCAAAATTTGGTCAATGAAGGGCAAAGGAAAATGGTCTTTTCTGATTTTTAGATTGAGGTTTCGATAATCTATACACACCCTCCAACCTATTGTTTCCCTAGTCGGAACAAGCTCACCAGCATAAGTTTTAATCACAGTAATTCTAGATTTCTTAGGTACCACTTGAGTAGGTGCCACCCATTCATAATCTGAAATTGGGTATATGACTTCAACATCTAGCAATTTGACCATTTCTTTCATCACCACTTCTTGCATGTGGGGATTCAATTTTCTTTGCATTTCCTAGAGGGTTTGGAACCCTCTTCCAGGTGAATTTTATGCATACACACAGCAGGGCTAATGCCCCCAAGGTTAGCAATGGTCCAGCCAATTGGTCTCTTATACTTCTGTAAAACACACAACAACTCTTCCTCTTGCTCATCAGTGAGAGAGGAAGAAATAATCACTGGCAATTTCTGATTTGTCCCCAAAAAAGCATACTTTAGGGTCTTAGGCAGCTGTTTCAACTCCACCTCTGGTGGACATACCAGTGAAGGCAACAAAGGTGCCTTTGATGGTGGTGTAAGAGGCATCACAGTAAATTTCCAAGGAAGATACCTTATTGCTGGCCACACATGAGAAGTTAAGGCCTTCACCTCTTGAACCATGGGTGTGGGGTCCTTCTCTTCCACAATCTCACTCCATATATTCTCAAAAACATTACCAAAATCATCACAAAATCATTATAATATAGCAGCTTGGGAAAAGTCTCTTCCACAAGCTGATCCAAAACATCAATTGAAAAACAATCCTCACCATTCAAGTGAGGCTGATTTACTGCATTGTAAACATTCAATTTAACCTTTATGTTGCCAAAATACACCTCTATTACTCCTTATCTACACTGAATACAAGCATTGGCAGTGGCCAAGAAAGGTCTGCCCAAAATCACAGGAATAGAGGTGGTGTACTTGCTTAGCTCAATGTCAAGAACCAGAAAATCTGCTAGATAGAAAAATTTATCAACTCCAACTAAAACATCCTCTATCATTCCCACAAGCCTCCTTTCAGATCTGTCTACTAGTTGTAGCACCACATGTGTGGGCTTTAATTCTCCTAAGCCTAACTTCTCATAAAACAGAATACGAAAGTAGGTTGACACTAGCTCCTAGATCTAATAAGGCCTTCTCCATAGTATGATCCTTAATGATGCAGGGGATTGTGGGAACTCCAGGGTCTTGAAGTTTGGTTGGAGTTGCAATAGACAGCACGTGGTTCACTTTCTCAAAACAAAAGACCTTCTTGGATAAGTGTAATCCTATACTGTCTTTTATGGGTGCACAATTCTTTCAAAAAATTTGCATAGGCTGGAACTTGCTTGATGGCTTCAAGTAAAGGCAAGTTGGTCTTTACTTGTTTGAAAGTTTTCATCATCTCCTCAACCTGAGCATTCCCCTTATCAAAAGGAGAACTTACTTTTAATGAATTAGGAAATGGCAAATAGGGAACTGTCCTCCCATTTGCAGCCTTAGCAAGTTCATCAGATTTTTCCATATTTTTGTTTTCAATTTTCTATTGGCCACATCATCACCCCCCTTATTTTTTATATGCTACTCCTGCTGCATATTTTCATGTGTTGTTACTTCATTTTCTTCACTTGACTCATCAGGCTTAATCCCAACTTGGTTATCCACTAGCCTCCCACTCCTCAAGGTGGTGACAAATTTGACTTCTTCATGAGAAGGAGTCTCACCAACCATGTATTGCCCCTTTCAATTGTTTATGGGCTGACTGGGCAGTCTCCCCTCCTCTCTCCTAGTCAAAGAATTAGATAGCTGACCAAGATGGTCCTCTATCTTCTTGATGCTTTGACTGTAGGAGTTAATAATTTGAGATCAAGGGCCCAAATTCTGCAGTGAAGCCAGAACTTGCTCTTCAAATGTGAGGGACCTAAAGGGTGTTGGGGCTGGTGCACTTTGATGCACAGGTTGAACCATTGGTTGGGCATTCCTATAAGGCATGGATTGTTGTGGCTGCTGGTGCTGGTTTTGAAAATTATCTTGTCTCCACCTCAAGTTGGGGTGGTTTCTCCAATGATAACCAGCAGTAGGCTGTGGTCCATAGGACTGAGCAACATTCACATGTTCTATCACAAAGTCTAGAAATTGGGCAGCTGAGGGACATTCCACAAGGGAGTGACTGGGGGACTGGCATATGACACATGCCTCCTCAACTTTAGCAGCCATTGGAGACTGCATTGCTCCCATGAGCTTATCAAACTTTTGGATCAGGTTGTCCACTTTCCTCTCCAAATCATTATGTCCACTCACCTCATACTTTTTC
The DNA here is from genome assembly GCA_021018995.1 of Chloranthus sessilifolius. Taxonomy (NCBI): domain Eukaryota; kingdom Viridiplantae; phylum Streptophyta; class Magnoliopsida; order Chloranthales; family Chloranthaceae; genus Chloranthus; species Chloranthus sessilifolius. The sequence continues at coordinate 53,249,283 of CM037593.1, read as the reverse complement.
CCTCTGATAGTGTTTTCTCTCACCAATCTAGGGGTCTCAACATCTCTTACCAGGTCTCCCTTTGCATGGAGTTTTCACTGATGATATCAAATAACTCTCAAGCATCATTTGTTGTCTTGTGGCGGTATGTACTACCACAAGAGGCATCAACCATATCCCTGCTTTTGGGATCAATTTCTTGATAGAAACTTTGGACAAGTTGTTATTCAGGATTTTGGTGATGGGGACATTGCTTCAAGAGTTCTTTAAATCTCTCCCAGGCTTAGTGAAAGTCTTCAGTTGGGGCTTCAGCAAATGAGATAATGCTCTTCCTCAGCTGACTTATTTTTGATATGAGAAAAAGTTGGCCAAAAACTTACATTGAAGGTCACTCCAAGACTAAATACTATTGGTTGGGAGCATGGACAACCAAGTTCTGGCTCTATCCTTTAGTAAAAAAGGAAAGAATCTCAACGTGGTTGCTTCTTCCCCCAAACCTACAATATTGAAGGTAGTGCACAGTCCTAGAAATTCATCAATATGCTTGTATGGGTCTTCTTTGCTAAAGCCATGGTATGAAGGTAACATTTGTATGATAAAAGACTTGATCTCATAGTTCCCTTGGATAGCAGGGAATTGAATGCAGAAGGGAGAATTGTAAACCCCTGGTGCATTGAATTCCTTAAAAGTCCTAGATTGCTCACCCATTGCTGTAATTTTAGAATCAACTAAAGGTGTGTGTATGGCTTGCTTAGGTCTGAGAAGTCTTTCAACTTCAAGATCTAATGGAGCAATCTCAGGATTAAGAGATCTTCTCCTAAGCATACACAGTAGAAACCAAATTCAAAGCAGAAAATTACAACACAAGATTGAATAAAAACAATCACAAAATACACAACTAATGTTGTAGATCTATAAAGCTACAGATCTAAAAATGTAAACAGAGTTAGAAAATGCAAACTTAAGCAAAGCTTGCTCCTCCAATTGGTACAATGCTCTTTTCAACACCATAGATCTAGATCTGAAACAAACAATTAAACTACAAAAACTACAATAGCAATAACTCAAACACTAATTAGGTAATTAAAAATCTAATTCTAAATATGATAACAACTTAGATCTACCAAGTTAAAACATAGGTCCCCGGTAGCGGCGCCAAAAACTTATTGTTGCTGCCACCTTGCAATAATTATATGATTAATACAGCTAACTAAAAGGCACAAATTACAAATGTATGGGATCAAGGTGAGCAACTAGTCATGCAAGAACCAGGGCTGTTGTAGCAAGTTTTAAGAGGTAAGTAAGGGTATGTCCATAAGGAGATGTGGTTCAACTATAGTAAATCTCTAGATCTATATGGTAGATCTGGCACTCTATCCTAATTTAAGCTAAACTAAAGTAGGAAAGTGGAGAGGTTTTAAGGTTTTGTCACTTTTACTACAAACTACAAAAGATAAATGCAAGTGATCCAGATCTGATCAAACACAGAGATGAGGAAAAATAGAGTAAAGATGAAAAATCAAAAGATGGAGAACAGCAGCTAAGGGTCTTGGTCTCTTACTGAAAATCAAAGGAATCAAAAGCAGTGTAGAGGATTGATTTGGAACAATCCTCTATTCTGGCTCCTAGCTACCCAGGTTGCCCCGACAGAGGTGAGGTATAAGAATCCAATCTCCACCAATGGATCAAAGCAATCCAGAGGTTAGGATCTGTCTTTCTACTGGATATAATCCTAAGAATATGATCTGCCCTTCTACTGGATACAGTTCATCCTCGAGATTCCTCTAATCTATTGATCTTGATTGGAATAGGAAAACTATTATAGATGCTGCAGGTGTCAGGCTACCAAGCTCCCTATTTTTATCTGGCATCCACAGGAATATCCAATCCGGGAAAATCAAATATGAAGAAGTGAAATGTAGATTAGAATCACCTTTAAAAACCCTAATTATATTACAAGCTTACAATGCTATTATGCCCAGATCTGTAATCTGTGTGATATACAATCTCTTACAAGCCTCTGAATCTCTCAATTTATAGCTCAAGACCTCACCCTAACTACTGAAAAGAGTTTAGCCACTCATGATTGGCTAAAGAGAGGATGGGAGAAGAAGGAAGAAGGAGGGAGACTTTGGAGGAAAAATAGATCTCGAATTAAGCTCTGGTTTTCTCAAATTCTAGATGGTTCTTCTATAAAAGCTTTCCTCTATTTATACCTTCTCCCTCTGTCTCAGATCCGTTTCAGCCAATTAGAGCCCAAGAGAATAATTTTATTATTCTGAGCTATTGATGTGGTTGATTTTCCTTCTAGAAGCTCTTCTTCCATTGGTCCACAATTGGAAAATACATGTGAAGCAGTTAGGGTTTCCAATCATGCATAGTTGAATGCCAAAAATACCCTCAGGGGTTGCTGAAGAAACGTGCTGAGAAGTTGCCAATTCAAGTGTCGAGAGGTTTAGGGATCCTCTCGAGAGGTTCTAAATTTCCATTGTGTTCACATCGATAGGTTGCAATGGTTGTTGACAGCTTTGTAGACTTTGAGAGGTTTGGAGTCTTCTTGACAGGATGAGTGGCACTCATCGATAGGATTAGAGTAGCTCTCGATATGTTCAGCCTTATTAGTCAATAGGATTGAAGAGTATTCTCATCCTCTATCCAGTTCCACATTCATCCTCTCGACAGGTTATAGAAAATCCTGTCGACATCGTTGTGAAGTTCCTGTTTGAGCTTTCGACAGGTTGCCTGAACCTCACAAGGATGTGCGTCGTTTAGCTTCAGGTGAGTTGTCGACAGGTTATCTTGGACTGCTCGACAGGTTCAATTGAACCTCTCGAGATGTAACTTAGAACCTCTCGACTTCCCCTGCATCTCTAAGTATCCTCTCGACAGGATCCACAACTGCATCTCCAACCTCTCGATAGGTAACTGGATCCTCACGAGATGTTCACAATTCCAACTCATTACCTCTCGACAGGTTGAGCTAGATTTCTAGATCATCACGACAACTTAATGGCACCTCTCGATACTTAGCTTTCAAGTATCAGAACCTCTCGACAACTAGACTTAACCTCTCGATAGGTTCTGCCTTATGCTTCCACAGCTGGCACACATCTTGGGCAGCAAGTAAGGAAAATGCTCACAGCACATAAAAAATTTTCTAACTAAATTAACAACTAAACAACTTTATAACTAGATGAATTACAGGGAATTCAACATTAAAGGACTAAGTTTTAGGGTGAAATAAGTACAAACAGAACTAGCTAGACTCCAGCTACAGCTCTAGCTTTTCCCTTTTGCTGTTGTCCAATTCTGTATGATTCTAAAAAAATTAGTAGTACTTTTATTCTACTATGGCACAACTACAAAGAATTTTCAGAAATAAAATATAATACAACTCAGGTCTACTAAAAAGATCAATATTCCCCGACAGTGGTGCCAAAAATTTGTTGACAGATTTCCCAGTGTGCTGATTTTATTATGTGGTGAGAACAAATTAAAAATTAAAATAAAAGATGGGAACAACACAACTAAAATAATCCTAAGCCTGCAAGATACAGAGCTATTGTAGCAAGTTTTGATAAGTAAGAGTTTATCCCACAGAGAAATTGATCTAGAACCCAAAATGGGCTATAATAGTGGCCTCCAGATCTGACTACAAATCTGACAATCCTAAAGAAAGGGAATTGGGTGTCACAACTATACTAAATTACCTACTAAAAAGAAAACAAATAAAGTGCAGTCCTATCCTAAAAAAGGATTATGAAGAAGGTGGTGATGGTGTGTTAAAAATAAAGATAAAAGGATGGGAAGTAAGCAGTTCATTCAGTTATGTAGCTCAGATTTAGGGTTGTCTCTGCAGCAAATTCTTACTGAAGTGCTATCAAAAACCTCAGCAAGCTAAAAGAATCAAACTTAACCCATGCCATTTAGATTGCTCTTAAGGCTATAATCTGTCCACTTAAATAGCTACAAACTATCTAATAGAGTCTGTCAAATCCCATTAATTGAGTCAAAAAAACTAACCTAATCCAAAGGAGTGGGCTGATCTAACCTAATCCAATGAATCAAATCAGGCCATAAATACCATTGCAAACACTATGTTTGTCAGGCTAAAAGCTCACTAGATTTGCGTACAGATCTGGCAGACATTCATAGGAGTTTCAACCCATAAAATCCTATGGGTGTGTCAATGGCCATCAGCACAATGAGCTGACACATAGGAAAAGCTACAGGTTGAATAGGAACTTAAACACAGCTGATCATTACTACAAAGGGCCTGTAATGACTCAACCCCCAAGCCTGCAATCACTATAGAGAAGTCAGATCTAACATCTGATAATGGTCAAGTAAGACAGAGGGGAGCTTGTTCCTACACAATCTCGCACTAGGCTACAAGCTCAAGTGCAGAGAAAAAGAATTCATCTCAGATCTATGACCAAGATTGCCCTAGGTCTATAGTCTGCCCACTCAAATGGAGACAGGTTATCCACAGAGGCTCCCTTACCCACAAATGATGAGATAGAATATGTAAATTGCTGCTGCCACTATGGTCTCAGGGCTACAAGCTCAAGCTTCCATGGGCCTTTCAATAAGCTCAAATCTTATATGCATGCTATAGCCTGAATAAAACTACAGGCAAATAGAAAAATAACAGATTAAGTGAGCATTTAAAGCACAAATTCCATTGATCAAAGTTACCAATAATAAAATTTCTCAAGGCAACAGCCTTGTGCATAGCATCTCGTCACAAAATATCCTAATGTTTAAATGACCTATTACAAAACTAAATAAAACTACACCTAGTTGCTTGCCAAAGATTTAGGCAGCAAGTGTTGGGCTAAGAGAGAAGAAAAAAATAGAAAAAGAAGTGATGAAGCCCTAACCCTAATCCTAATCTGCTTAAGCTTTCAGCCGACGAGGTTGAAGGAAAGAGTGATAGATAATTTCTAAGTTACAAGCACAACTTATATACTTAGTCCTAATGCTATGGCTGAGAGAAAGAGTAAATCCTAATTTTTCAAGCAAATGTGGCTCCCCTCTATTTTATTTGACCAATATCAGATTTTAGATCTAACTTCTCTATAGTGATTGCAGACTTGTGGGCTGAGTCATTGCAAGCCTTTTGTAGCAATGATAAGTTGTATTTAAGTCCCTATTCAATCTATTGCTTTTCCTATATGTCCAAGCATTGTTTTGATGGCCTTTGCCACACACATAGGATTTTATGGGTTGGAACTCCTATGAATGTCTGCCAGATCTATAAGCAGATTTAGGGTGCTTGTAGCCTGACAAACATAGTGTCGGCAATGGTATTTATGGCCTAATTTAGTTCATTGGTTGGAGGAAATCTATTGAATAGTCTGTGACCATTTAAGTGGACAGATTATAACCTTAAGATCAGTCCACTCCTTTGGATTAGGTTAGCTTTTCTGACTCAATCAATCGGATTTGACAGACTCTATTGGATAGTCTGTGACCATTTAAGTGGATAGATTATAGCCTTAAGAGCAGTCTAAATGGCATGGGTTAAGTTGGATTCTTCTTCCTTCCTGAGGTTTTTGATAGCACTTTAGTAAGGATTTGCTGCGGAGACAGCCCTAAATCTAAGTTACATAACTGAATTAACCTTAGCCTAAACTACTTACTTCTCATCCTTTTATCTTTATTTGAACACACCATTACCACCTTCTTTATAACCCTTTCTTAGGATAGGACTGCACTTTATTTCTTTCTTTTAGTAGATAGTTTAGTTTAGTTGTGACACCCAACTCCCTTTCTTTAGGATTGTCATATCTATAGCCAGATCTGAAGGCCTACTATTATAGCCTATTTTGGGCTCTAGATCAATTTCTCTGTGGGACAAACTCTTACTTATCAAAACTTGCTACAATAGCCTTGTATCTTGTAGGTTGTGTACTTTAGGTTACTGATTTTATAACCATTTCATTCCACCTTTGTATTCTGATTTTTACTATCTCATCACTTAAATAAATACCAGCATTTACGCACCTAGAGTAGACCAACAGTAGGTATGCTCATGCGATATACAGACGCATGTGTTATTGTAATAATAAGATATTTTATATTTATAAGGTATGGTTAGGTACGTTAGGATATGAGTGTGTTTAGATCATGATCTTGCATTTATGCTATGATATGCATTTTATATAGATGTATGACTTTCTCATTCTCTTTCAGTTACATTGCTATTGCTATTACTATAACTATCACTCACAAGATGCACCCACAATGCAAATGAGAAGTGTAAGGTGGATTGTTGGTGTATCCACTGAGTTAGATGTTGTTTAGAAACTCAGTTCTTATGGCATTTATTATTTTAGGTGTGTGCAACCGTGGGAATCGGGACGATCCCGTCACGACAATGCGCTCTCTAACGAAAAAAAATATAGAATCGCCACCCGGAGCTTTCGGTGTCCCGGGATACCTAGTTCATTTTTTTGAGCACCTAAGTGCTAAAAATATGACTATGAATCTGGTCCACACCAAAGGCTCTTGGGTAAGGGCTTCGGTTATCGATCGGGAAGGTGTTAGGCACCCGATCAACCCGCTTAACGCGGTCTCTACTAATGGCCAAAAATAAAATAAAGTGAAAGAAAAGAAAATAGCTTTCTCTTGGCCAAAAGGGTGTAGAATCCTATTTGTGCCCCTCCGTTCCTACCGAAAAATCGGCGGCGTAACGGCACAAATGGGAGGATGGAGGGAGCTAGAAAGAGATAGGAGAAGAAAGGGGAGAGTCGGTGCCCTCGGGCCCTTGTAGCACCGTAGGAGAGCCTTGCGTGGCTTGCTTTCATGAGCTCTTGAAGGCTTTGTATGGTGGAAAGTGGGGTTCTAACCTCTAAGGCTTGCTAACTAAGAGGTAGAGAGGGAAGGTGAATGGGTAGCATATACCTAAACTAAGGGATCTAAGGTGAAAAATATCACTCAAAGGAGGTTTTAGAATTCTGGAATTTGTATGGGAAGTGTGCACCAAAGGGAGAAAGATCTTCTCACTTTAAGCTCTTTCTCTCTTAGCCCAAAATTATCAACCCTTAAACCAAGGGGAGGGGGGCTCTATTTATAGGAAATGGGTAGATTAGGAGGCTACTTAGAGGCTAAGTAAGATTAGGAATTAGGTAATGGGCGATCTAAGGTTTCCTAGGATTTTAAGAGCTTGGAAAGGTGTGAAGGATCCTCCAATGGTGGATGATCGGGTGAGGCCTTAAGCCACTTAAGGGGTTGTAAATAGGTAGTGAATGGGTGCAACAGAACTAGCAAAACACACCTCAAAGGTCAAGGTGGTCAACAAGTCAAACCCCAATCATGATTTTTGGGGCAAATTGTAACAGTTACTGTTCATATGCCTGGCGCAACTATTAGTTGTGCCAGGCAAATGTACACTAAAACAGTAACAAACAGTAGCCTGAAAGTTGGCTTCGCGAGGGGTGGGGGAACCCATTTATACCTGGCGCAACTATTAGTTACGCCAGGCCATTTCTAGGGGGAAAATGGTCATAACTTTTGATATACAACTCCGATTGAGGTGATTCTTGGCTCGTTGGAAAGCTAGAGAAGTTCTCTTTCCAATGGTATATGATTTGATATTAGTAAAAGATCCCAACTAGTCCTGGTGCACCAATCTTTATCCATTGCCCGGGAAGGTTAGGTTTAGGGTTTGGAATGGATTCTAAGGGTCGAGGCTGGTTTCTAAAGGTTTGGGATAGGTTCCTAAGGGATCTAGGGTGATTCTTAAGGGTTCCATACATGCCATCAAAAGCTCAAAAATGCGCCTCTTTCGAAATGTATTTCAATCGGGCCTTAGGCCAAATTTAGGTGTCTACAGATGCCTCTCGTTGGTATCCGATCACTAATGATCGAATGCCAAAGAAAAGAGACATTCGAAGAGGCCGAAGGCATTATTGATGGGTCCGTTATATTTAAAACAAACTTCAAACATCAGGTGAGTAACACGGTGAGAAAACGAAAGCCCTGGGGTGTCAGGCTAATCATTCGTTCCTCGAGGTAATCGATTCCCATGCCTTAGCGGCATTACTGGGCATAACCGAGGTGGAATGAGTTGCGAAAGCCCAATAGCAGGGAAAAATGTTTGCCTCTCGAGTTGCAAAAGCCCATTAGTTGGGAAAAACATCCGCTTCTCGAGATGATTTGAAGGTGATTGATGTTCGAGATTTATTCTGAATACAACAGTTTCGTAAGTAAAAGGGGTGATTGACCCACATTCAAAGATAGGAGCGAAGTAAACATATGCAAGGCTCCACAGTTTGCATCCAATCCTACAAGGCATTTGACGACCTCATTGGATTATTTGTGGGTGCCCCTGCTGAAAGCAGGGTTCGAGATCTTGGGGCGAATCCGTCGATCCCAAGGTTTATTTAGCATGACCACCCGAGCAAAGTGAATAGATGTCATAACGCTTTTTAGGAGTGCATGCCATTTTTGAAAATGTGCCCTGGATCAATAGAAGCTAGAGTATTCAGCTTCAACTACCTTGAACAGATCCAACCAAACATTGGGTGTCTCCCAAAAGGGGCATCCAATCCTGGCTTCTGCCGACGATGATCATAAATATTAATTAACTATGCATAACCATGCACCCATTATGGGCAATAAGCAACAACAAAGGCGATGGAAGCCTCGACCCGGACCCGCCCGGGTACAATTTATAGAGACAAACGACCATCATACGGATACCCAGATGCATGACATACACTTTATAGGGATGTCGCTGCCCATACAGGTTTTAAGCCTGCAGAAAATAAAAGAGAAATGAACCCTTCTGAATGCATAGTTGCACATAGTTTGATTGATATGTAATCTCATCCTCAACGGGTTGGTCTCAACCAATGATTGACCTTTTTCAACGGAGAATCTGAAGCTTAAGACACTTAAGTTCACATGAATCCAAAACAGAGCGCTTATCGCAAAGATTTAGCAGTGGAGTCAACTCGATCGAAACATCGACTGTTTGACCGGGACCAATACTGTTGTTCCTTCCTTAAAGTAGGATCCCAAGATCTAAGGCGAACCTCTGACTCATGACTTTAATATGGCACAATTGCGTTGCAGATAAAATATTGATATTTTATCACTTTATGCTTGTGCGTCTCTGTGGGGAAGCACAAATTTATTCTTTTTCTCTTTTTTTTTTTAATTTTATTTTTTAAGATTGCTCTTTTTCATATTTTTTTTTAAAACAAGCATTATCTGGACCTCGAACCCCAGGAGGCGCACGCCCAGACAACGCATACCAAGAGCCCGTGCCTCCATAATAGTTTGCGATGAAACTGAAGCCAACGTACTAAAGTTCACCTGACGTCGATGGTGAGATGCTTTATCTGATTTGTCCATCGATGAGAAGTTGCCCGCTTCGAGGCTTTAGACCGTGTGATGTTCCTGCACATTCGCGAGAAAACGTCAGTCCTTTTTTTTGTTTATACATATATAAAGAAAATGCATCCTAAACGATGGAAGAAAAAGTAGATTTCTACCTACACTTTTTCATTTTCAAGATATTTTTTGGATTTTTGTTTTTAGAGATTTTTTTTTATTTTTCTTCATTTTTGAGATTGAAATATGATGCTGGAAATATGTACATGAAAATGAGTAGAAATATATACATTTTTTTGGTGTTTGGATTTTTCTTGATTTTTTGTTTTTAGCTTTTCTTCTTTTTTTGTTTTTGATGCCTTGATAGTGAGACGGAGTAACAGGTCCCATTTTGAGCATAGTCGAACTCTTTCATGCAGTCGGTCCTGAGTGAGTTTTCAGATTTTACCAAGGCCGAAACGTTGATCCCTTTGGATTGAGTTAAACCTTTCTCCTTGCCTCGGGTCATACATTTGACGATGCGAGTTTCACAAAGACAATTATGGTCGGGACCTTATTCGAACTAGCATGAGCGGCCCAGTCGGATAAGAGGGTATAAGAAGAGTAATAAAAGGGTTCCTCAAACATCAATCAGTCCAAACCTTTCTTTGTCAATTTTTTCTCTTTTTTTTCTTATCTCCCTTTTTTTACCCGTGGTGCCCTTTTGGGTTTTCACCACGTCCATGGGTTTAGCTCTCTTACCCCAAGCGCCGTTTCGGGTTTTCACCTGGTCCACACAAGCTCACTATTTTTACCTGTAATGCCCTTTCGGGTTTTCACCACATCCATCTTGCTTTGAGCTTGTATTTTTATTTTATTTTTTTATTTTTTTATTCTTTTTATTTTTTTATTTTTTATTTTCAGCAGCCACAACATAGGTGTCAATTCCATCATAGCCGACTAGATGGGGTTCTGGTGTCGTCTCACGACTCAGCTCATGTTGACTTAATAGATATTGTGACTGCTTGCGAACCTACAAAGTGGGCTTCCTTTAGGGTGTAGCTTGGCCATAGGTTAGGTTAGGATTTGAAGGTATGCTAGGCTAAAAGGGCTTTCCTTATACGACTTCAGTTTTCTCAACATACTTTCTTCCTTGAGGGTTTTGCTGTGTATGCCCCATGATCCTTCTATATTTTTTTTGTTTTTTTTGCTCCATTTCAGGCAATCTCTTATTGAGGTTTTGCTTTTTCGATTTTTTTGGGATTTGATAGTAACTTTACACACATGCATCTTTTATCTCTTTTTTGGTATATGTACACGTATATATATATATATATATATATAATTATTTTTTTTGGGGAAGGGGGTTATTGAAAAAAAGGCCCAGGCTCAAATGGGGTAGCAAAGGATATCATCATTTTTAGGGATGCTTTTTGGCTACTGAATTTGGAATGATGGCCTCTTTTGGGTGATTCTTAAGCAGTCACATATTTGTTTCACTAATACTTACCTTATCACAATAGACTAAGAGTTGAACCGTCGGACGTATCCAGCATTGATGGGCTCAGGAAGATGATCTCCGTCCATGGTGGCGAGGCGGATGGTGTATCCCGGCAGCACTTCTCGAATGATGTATGGTCCTTTCCAGTTCGGTTTAAACTTTCCTCTTGGATCGACATAGAGGGATGGGAAGATCTCCTTCAGCACAGTGTCTCCTACTTTAGATCTCGACCGCGGACACGTTTATTGTAAGCACGTGCTATTCGCCCTTGATAGACTTGAGTGTGACACAAGGCCAGGAGTTTTTTCTCATCCAGTAAGTTCAGCTGATCAAAGCGTGATCTTTCTCTTTCTGCTTCGGGTAAGCCTAATTCCATGAGGATTCGGAGTGAGGGTACTTCAACCTCTACCAGGAGGATGACCTCAGTTCCATACACAAGGGAGAATGGTGTTGCCCCTGTAGCGGTACAGATCGACATTCAGTAGGCCCACAAAGCAAATGGCAGCATTTCGCTCCAATCTCGATAAGTGATGACCATTTTCTCAAGGATGCAGATGACTGTCTTATTTGCGGCTTCCACGGTTCCATTAGTTTGAGGCCGATAAGGGGATGAGCGATGGTGCTTGATCTTGTATTGCTCGCAGAGGTTTCGGATGCGCTTATTCACAAAGTTTGTGCCGTTGTCCGTGATGATATCTTTGGGTACTCCAAGTCGGCACACAATATTGTTCTTGAGAAACTTCTCAACGTGACTGGCCATGATATTGGCATATGACGCCGCTTCTACCCACTTGGTGAAGTATTCAATGGCGACGAGGATGAACCGATGTCCATTTGATTCTTTTGGATTAGTCATTCCGACAACGTCAAGGCCCCAGGTAGCAAATGGCCAAGGAGTGGTCATGCAGTGAAGATCAATGGCAGGAGTGTGTATCATACTGGAGTGTTTTAGACACTTGTTGCATTTTTGAATATGTTTGCAACAATCCGATTCCATAGTGGTCCAGAAGTATCCTTGCCGCAGAATTTTCTTAGCGAGCATGTGACCGTTGACGTGGGCACCGCATACTCCCTCATGTATTTCTTTCATAATATTGACCGCTTCACTTTCAGTGAGGCACCTGAGTAAGATGTTATTATATGATTGCTTGTAGAGGCATTCCCCACAAATGACTTAACCTGTTGCTAAATGTTGAATGGTTCGTCTGTCTGTCTTGGATGTACCCTCTGGGAAAGTTAAGGTCTCGAGGAAAATCTTGATATCTGAGAACCAAGGTGACTCATCATCAGGCTTTGTAGGCTCCTCAATCTGGAGGCAGAAGGCCAGCTCATTCCTCTGCTCGATCACAATCGACTTCATCTCAACACCATAGGGGATTTCAATCATTGACACCAAAGTTGCTAATGCATCGACAAAGCGATTCCTTATTCGGGGGACGTATGAGAAAGTCACATCATAGAAGCAAGCTATCAGATCCTCGAGGTGTTCATGATAGGGGATCAGTTTCTCGTCTTTCGTCTTCCAATCACCATTCGTCTGGCATATGATTAACTATGAATTGCCAAATACTCGAAGGTGAGTTATATTCAGATCGAGAGCTGCCTGCAGACCAGCGGCGTAAGCTTCATACTCAGCCATATTATTAGTGCAAGGAAAGTTGAGCTTGATAGAGACCGGTACATGGGATCCCTTCGGTTAAATCAAGATGGGGCCAACTCCTTGGCCCTCGACATTTGCTGCCCTGTCAAAGTGCATTACCCATGATTCTTCTGCTTCTTCTGTATCGTCCTCCGTCATGAACAAGATATCTTCATCCTGGAACTCGGTCCTCAAAACTCATACTTAGGTAAAGGATTGTCGGCAAGATGATCAGCAAGCGCCTGCCCCTTGATTGACTTCTGAGTGACGTATGTGATGTTGAATTCAGATAATAAAAGTTACCATCATGCGGTTCATCCAGTGAGAGCTGGCTTTTCAAATAGGTATTTCAATGGGTCCATTCAGGCCAAGAGCAGAACGGCCTGGGATAGTAAGTAATGGCGGAGCCGTTGAGTAGCCCATACAAGAGCTAGGCATGCTTTCTCCAAATGAGAGTAGCGCGTCTCATAATCAGTAAACTTCTTGCTCAGATAGTAAATGGCATGCTCCCTTCTTCCCTTTTCATCATGCTGCCCCAAAACACTTCCCATCAAAACTTTCGTCGTGGAGAGATACATCAAGAGTGGTCTCCCTGGCTCTGTGGTACCAAAACAGGTGGATTAAGGAGGTAGCTTTTGATTTTTTCAAACGCTTCTTGACAATCGTCATTCCATTCAATGGGCGAATTCTTCCTTAGTAACTTGAAGATCGGCGTGCAGATTGGAGTTAGTTGTACAATGAACCGACTGATATACTGTATTCTGCCTAGAAATCCTCTAACCTCTTTCTCGGTAGACGGCAGTGGCATTTCAGTGATGGCTTTGACTTTGATTGGGTCGACCTCGATCCCCCTCCTGCTAACGATGAACCTTAGAAGTCTCCCTAACATAGCACCAAATGCGCACTTCTGTGGATTCAGACCTAGTTGATAGTTCCTTAGCCTTTCAAACAACTTCTGAAGGTTTACCAGATTTGGCTATTATATCTTCGACATATACTTCAATCTCCCGGTGCATCATGTCATGAAATAGTGCAGTCATAGCTCTCTGATACGTTACACCGGCATTCTTCATCCTGAATGGCATGACTCGATAGCAGAAGGTTCCCCAGGGGGTAATGAACGCTATCTTCTCATGATCAACCTCTGCCATTTTAATCTGATGGTATCCTGAGAATCCATCCATAAAAGAAAGCATCCCGTGCTTAGCTGTGTTATCGACCAAGATGTCGATGTGTGGCAGTGGGAAATCGTCCTTTGGGCTTGCTCTATTCAAATTGCAGAAATCGAAACACATGCAGACCTTTTCATCCTTCTTCGGCACAGGTACGATATTGGCTAGCCATTGCGAGTATTTGGATACCATGAGAAACCCCACGTCATACTGCTTGATGAACTCGTCTTTGACTTTCAGCATCCATTCAGATCGGAGACATCTTAGCTTCTGCTTGACTGGCTTCATATCGGGGTAGAGGGGCAACTCATGCTCGAACAAATCAGTCTCCAGACCAAGCATGTCCTCGTATGAGCAGGCAAAAACATCTTGGTATGACCGAAGGAAGTCGATCTTGCTTTTTCTTTCCTCAGGAGACAGTGACGTTACGATTTTGGTTATCCTGGGAACCTCCTCAGTTCCTAGATTGACGGCTTCGGTCTCTTTGACAATGGGGGTAGGGCCATACTCAAATTCGGTAAATCGATCAAGGAGCTCATTGGGGAGTTCCTCGAAGGGGACATCCTCGTCCAAACTCGTGATCCCTACCTCTTTTTGTATTTCTATAGGGAAAGGGTCGATTTCACGTGGGACGGGCATTTTGATTAAGGCATCCTTTTATGGGACATTTTCTGAAACTTTAAATGACAATATTTTTGGACTTTGAATTTTTCCAATGTTTTTGGGATTTTGTGTTTTTCCCGTGTTTTTGAGATTTTGTATTTTTTCCATGCTTTTGAGATTTTTGTTTTCTTTGAAGACGGACCCTTGGCAAGGCGGGTTTGTGTATATACAAGGTATTTCCTACCAAGGGATTCTCTCACTTTTTATAGGTTGTTTTTTTTAGGAAACGGGTGCTAAATGTTAGGCCTCTCCCTGCTTCCAGGGTTTGGGGCAAGGATGCCCAGTTGCGTACCTAAGGGCCCGCTTCATTACCTGTTGGGATGGAGGGTGCTGACTGATATGACTCATTGGAGTTAGCCTCCATCATATTGATCCCCATTTCGTCTGAGATCATGTCCTCAGATGATAACTCAGTTTTGTGGTGATTCACCATAGGGGGGGTTTGTTTAGGTACCGACTGTCGTTCCTCGAAAAGGGATAACACGGCCAAATCTATCACCAGGCTGGGAGGGGTAATATGGGGATTGGTGGGGTGAATTAGGGCTATGGGTTTGTGTGGGGTAAAATGGGTTGCCCCATTTCGATCGATATTTACGACCCCTGCGCTGACAAAGGAATCCCTGATGTGCGGCCTAGGGCGAGGTTTCTCTTTTATGTTGATTCCTCGAGCTCTTGTAGCCGCGACGACCCTGGCTTTCTCTTTGGCCTCTCGGACCTCTTCCTCTGTGGGCTTGTATCCTAGCCCGAATCTTTTTCTGTCCCTTAGCCACAATTGGCTCTCTTCTGCCTTATAATTTAGGTCCCAGACCTCTTCCTTTCTGATAGCCCCACTTTTGGAGCATTGCCACTGCCGCTACCATATCGCCTCCTGTTTTAGACATGATGCCCTCAATGGGTTCTAGGAGTATAACCGACACCTCATATTCAAAATTATGGAGGTTGACATCCTCAGCAATGTGCGGTATATCCAGTATGTTAGGATTCTCTATGCTATTAGTGGCCTTTTCCTTCTCACTATGCCTTCTCCGATGATTGTGATAATCTTATACCCAGATGCAAATTTGAGTTTCTGGTGCAATGTGAAAGGTATGGCTCCAACTTCATGTTGCCACGGGCGCCCCAATAATAGGTTAAATGAGGATTTGATATCCATGACTTGAAATAAGATGGAAAAGGTCATTGGCCCTATCAATAGCTCAAGATCAACTTCTCCCATTATTTCTCTCCTGGTATTGTCAAACCCTATAGCGTTTGTTCTGGTGGGCCTTAGCATGCATGGATCAACCCCGATCTTGGTGGCGGTTCTTAACGGGCATATATTCAATGCAAATCCATTATCAATTAGTATCAAGGGGATAATCATATTTCCCAACTCAACGGTTATATTCAAAGATTTTGAGTAACTACCTCCTTCCTCAGGTAAATCAGCATCAGAAAATGAAATGTCATTTGGAGCCATTACTTGACCAATTATCTGCCTGACTTCATCTGGGCTAACTTGGAGTGATACATGCGCATTTTTTTATGCCTCCATTAATGCTTGAAAATGGAGTGGGGATGTCATCAGCAGATCTCATACAATGATATGGGCAGGCATTCTTCTCAGCTGAGTCTCCAGTATATGTTCTCGACTCATCTCTCGAAGTGATTCATCGCACTGTCTTTCTTTCGTTAGGGTTGGGCCTATGCTATTGATGGTATTTCTGGCTGCTTTGATATCCTCCCTAATTTGGTAACAAAATCCACTGCCCCTTCTCTGCTACTGCTTTCGACATTGACATCTATTTGTTCATAGCTTAGCGAGACCTGATGAGGATCATATGTGGGTCCTGAGAGCTGAAAGGGTATGGCTGTCGGTTCTTGAGGTACATGTACTGTCGGCTCAGGAGGTGTGGGCAATACTTGATCCACCTCGATGGTAGCGGGTTGGGTGGAAAGATTGGGCCAAATGGGGGTGGTGAAGCTTGAGGGTGGTGGTATTGGAGGGAAGGAGGTAAAAATAGGCCATTAATAGCTGGTGGGTGCTGGCGGCAGATAGGGGATCTTATGGGCCGTTAGGTAATTGACCGTGGTGGTGGAATTTGCCGGTGGTTGAACTGGGGGTGATGGAGTGGGCGCAGACCATTGATAACTGATGGGTGCGGGTGTTGGATTGGGGGCCTGGTGGCTTAAAGGGTAATCGATGGGGGTTGTGGTGTATGGTGGTAGTTGAAATGGGGCGGGCGCAGGCCATTGATGACTGGCGGGTGCGGGTGCAGGATTGGGGGCATGGGGGTTTATAGGGTAATTGATGGGGGTTGTGGTGTATGGTTGGTATGCATTGATATTTACATAATTGATGGGTGTGGTGGACGGAAAGTATGCCTGGAGATCCAAAGGTTCAAATTGTGGGGTTGGGTTGGAAAAATATTAAGACAAATTTAGGGGTTCAATTACCCCAACATTCCTTTCTTCATCATTCCTTAGCCATGGTGCCACATAATTCTCCCGATCACTGATATAATCGGATGGGTCAAATTCAAACTCCTCCTCATCTTCTATCATTCCAATGGTGGGTCTGGGACCTGCTCCTCCAGTAGGATGTGGGGGTAGAGGTACTTGGTGAATATTAGCATGCTGAGAGGGTGCAGGGGGAATGATTTTTTCGGCATTGATCAAATCCTAAATGGCGTGCTTCAATGGGAAGCAGCGATCAGTAGGGTGACCCGGACCCTAATGAAAATTGCAGTGGGTATTTGGGTCATAGTTCTTTGGGATCAGGTGAGGAGGAGGTTGCGGTTGGCGGATAGCCACTAATCCCTTTTTTACTAACAGGGGCAAAAGTACACTCAATGATTGTCTCAGAGGTGTGAAGACACTGTCGTAGCGAGCTCTCCTTTGTTCCGGGGTCATTTTCATCCTTTGCCCATTCCCCATTCTTTGCGTCTACTCAAGCCTAATAGGTGCTGGTGGGGCTGCCTGAAATTGAAACGGGGTAGTATTATTATTGGTCCTGATATTGACTTTGTTCTAGACATCTCCCCCTGTTCTCTTCTCGTTCCTCTGCTATGAAAATCTTCTAACCCCACTGGGTCCACTTCGTACGTTCTTATTTAGATGGCCCTCTCTGATGGCATCCTCACATCGATTGGTGTTTCTCACCAGATCAGCAAAGCTAGTTTGCTGCTGACATACCAAAAAGTCTGAGATTACTGGCAGAGTGTTCATTGAGATCATCTCTATCTGTTCATCATCAAGTATTTTGTTCCTGACCTGAGCTGCCAATGCTCTCCATCGCCCCAAGTAGTCACTGAAGGTCTCGTTCTGGTTCTGCTTTAAACGGGCCAAGTCGGACTTACGCGGCTCGATGTTTATATTGTAGACATACTGTTCTTGAAAGAGATGCTTCAAGTCCCTCCACGTTTTCATCATAGACGATTCTAAAGATGTGAACCATCACAAAGCCAGACCGGTCAGACTCTTTTGAAAGACTTTTATTAGTAGTCTTTCATCCTCCCCGTATTGGCACATGTCCCCACAATAGGACTTTAGGGGCGCAATAGGATTTCCCATGCCATTATATTTGTCGAAGGCTGACATTTTAAATTTGGGGGGCAAGGGGACCTCAACGAACAAATATAAGTCTGTGAAGTCCGTGGCGTGGATTTCAGCACCACCTATTTTCATCAACTGCTTTTGTATTTTGTCCAACTGTTCTTTCAGCTGCTCTGATTCTTTGGACACGGGAGCTGCTCTCTCGACAGTTGGTTGGACTTCACTTTGGGCCACCAGGGTATGGACAATCATGGGAGGAGGGTTGAGGCTGGTCAAAGCCCCAGCATAGACCCCGCTATTCCTAATTTCGTCCTCTTCATATTGCTGGTCGGCATAATGTGCAGTGAGGACGGGATTCTCCTGTTGTTGTGGCATGGGTTGGATGGGGATGACATGAGTAGGGGTTGGGTGAGCCCATTGGGGGTGAGGAAAGGTTTGTTGGGTGATGGGAATTTGGTTTTGAGGTGGGGCCTGATAGGGCCATTGGGTATGGGGGAAGGTTTGGAGATGGCCTTGGGGTGTGGGGCCATGGGAGAATTGGGTTTGAGGTAAGGCATGGGTTTGACCCGGCTGTGAAGGTTGGGTTAAATGTTGAGGGTATTGTGGATGGTATGAGTGTGGGGTTTGGGTTTGGGCCATGAACCCTTGGCCATTTTCGACCACAAGCCATTGATAGGCTTGGGCCATGGACCCTTGCTGGGTGTGGGCCAGTGGGACTGGGTATGTTTAGGCCAAGGGCCCTTGATGGGTCTTGGCCATGGGCCATTTATGGGTCTGGGCCATGGGCCCTCGATGGGTCTGAGCCTGGGCCCTCGGTGGGTCTGGGTGGTGGGGTATTGGGCCATGGGCCCCTGGGATATGTGAGAAAAGGGGGTTTGGGCCAATGGGCCTTGGGGTAAGTGGGTAATGAGGGTTTGAGTGGTGTGGATTATGGGGGGTTGATGGGGGTCATGGGGGAGTGAGGCATGGAGATTGGCTAGGGTATGGGATGGGTTCATGGGGTGTGGAGGAGAGGGAGTGTTTTGAGAAGCCTTCCATAAGGAGTAGGCTTGGAACATCTCCTCCGTCATGGTCATGGAGGAAGGGTTGGATGGAGATGGGAGATTTAAGGGGTGAAGGGGTATAGATAGGATGGAGGTGGTGGAAAAATTGGGCACGGCCCCGGTATAATCGGGCATGGCCACGGTAGGTGGGGGGGTATGGGTGGATGAGGGGATGTATTGGGTATGTTTTGGGATGATGGGGGGCATGGTGAGGAGGGATGAGGAAAGTTGGTCATGGCCCCAGTAAAAATGGGCATGACCCGGATGGATGGGAGATTTTGTGGGGGGTTGGATAGGGTGGAAGTGGTATATGTGAATGTGGGGGGATCGGGTCTATAGGGGATGATGGAAATTGGGGCATGGATGTGGATTGGGAAAATGGGTTTGGCATGGGCATGGTTTGGGCAAAAGATGGAGAATCGAGGGTAGGACTTAGGATATTTTGAGGGGTATCGGTTGGGAAAACGGGGGCGCCAAATGGGCCTGTGGTGGTAAAGGGGGGTTGGGTGAGGGGGATGGCAGAAAAAACTTCTCCCGAATGGGACTGGGTTGGAGAATGTGGTGGGGATGAGTCGGGATCGGCGTAAGTCGGGTCCACTACCCACGACATTCTTTGGGAGCGGGTCGGGTAAGGGTGCCTTGGATAAGGCCCAAAATTCCTCCTCCTTCTTCCCCTACGGGACGGTGGAGGGCAAGATGATGCCGTTGTGCCGGCACCATAAACTATATATTTTTTTGGATTTTGATCATATATATATATTTTGAATTTTATGAAAACTTTTGAAAAACAAAGGTTCCGAGGCCTTAGAATTCCCTTTTCGGGTGGCTCTCATACCTTACTTCAAGACTCGCGGCTACGACTCTGAGGCACTTCGGAAGAATCGAAGGAGAACCTTCGATCTATTGAAGGCATGAAAATCAAGGCAAACAACCCGATCCCCCGGAATGAGCCAAAAAGAGGTTGTCGTCTTTTGACCGACGGGCGCATATTGGGTGTCGGAGATGGCGGGGCCCAAACAAGGCACTAAGCACACTAATCGGGGAACTCGGGATGTGAAAAGGGCCAAGGATTCGGGATGGTGGGCTGATAAACAAACGTGGCACAACTAATACATGCGCCAAGGTTGCAGGGGACCAATTTTACACTGGCGCAACTATTAGTTGCGCCAAGGTAAACTTTGGGATTTTAAAGCTGGCGCAACAAATAGTTGCACCAGTTATAAATTCCAGTGTTTTTACACTGGCGCAAGTAATACTTGCACCAGGCAAAAACTGGTTCTCCAGAACAGAAAACAGTAGCCACTGATTCCTGAAATTAGTCTCTTTTTTGTTTTTTTGTGGAAGCTAGGCTTTCGGGAACTGAGCTATTTTTTGGTGATCGATTCTCTCCTCACCGCACCTAAAGGGTTTGAGTCCGGTATAACTCACTAACGCGCTCCCCAAGGGTTTTAAGCTTTGGAATAGGAACCCACCTGATATACCTCTGGCGCAAGCGCCTTCTCAAATACTAGGTGGGCTGGGACTTTTCTGGATCATCACCACTATGGGTTGCCGCCATACTAAGACCCGGGTGTTTATGTGTTTGCCTAATCCCAACCCCTTTGAAAATCTAACCTGCAAAACAAATTAATTAAGCTCCCTAACTTGGTTCAATTTTAATTTTTTTCAAAGCCCTTTTTTCTCTTTATTTTTTTTTGAAAGTTTTCTTTAGTTTAAAGACGGGGGTGATTATCCCGTGCCGCCACTACGGGCCGGCGTCCACTGATGGAATATGAGTGCACAAGTAGACCCGCCAATCGGCTAAGGCACTTTAAATGACGGAAATTTAAAGGAATTGAAAGACAAAGCTCAAGTAGGCCTGCCAATCGGCTAAGACACTAAAATGATGGAAAAGTAAGGAAAATAAAGACTATGCGCAAGTAGGCCCGTCAATCAGCTAAGGCTCGTAAATGACGGAAAAGTATGGGTAAGTAAAACGACTTAATCGGAGGGGTGAGTAAAAAAATAGCAAAAATAAACTAAAAAAAAGCAATAACATGTTAGTAAAAAAAAAATAAAAAAAAAATAAGACCAAGTTCAAGGGGAAGCTCTACAAGCTATTCCCCAGCAGAGTCGCCATCTGTGCAACCGTGGGAATCGGGACGATCCCGTCGCGATGATGCGCTCTCTAACAAAAAAAAATATAGAGTCGCCACCCAGAGCTTTCGGTGTCCCGAGATACCTAGTTCATTTTTATGAGCACCTCAGTGATAAAAATATGACTCTGAATCCGGTTCACACCAAAGGCTCTTGGGTAGGGGCTTCGATTATCAATCGGGAAGGTGTTAGGCACTCGATCAACCCGCTTAACGCGGTCTCCACTAATGGCCAAAAATAAAATGAAGTGAAAGAAAAGAAAATTGCTTTCTCTTGCCCAAAAGGGCGTAGAATCCTATTTGTGCCCCTCCGTTCCTACCGAAAAATCAGCGGCGTAACGGCACAAATGGGAGGGTGGAGGGAGCTAGAAAGAGATAGAGGAAGAAAGGGGAGAGCCAGAGTCCTCGGGCCCTTGTAGCACCATAGGAGAGCCTTGCGTGGCTTGCTTTGATGTGCTCTTGAAGGTTTTGTATGGTGGAAAGTGGGGTTCTAACCTCTAAGGCTTGCTAATTAAGAGGTAGAGAGGGAAGGTGAATGGGTAGCATATACCTAAACTAAGGGATTTAAGGTGAAAAATATCACTCAAAGGAGGTTTTAGAATTCTGCAATTTGTATGGGAAGTGTGCACCAAAGGGAGAAAGATCTTCTCACTTTAAGCTCTTTCTCCTTTAGGCCAAAATTCTCAACCCTTAAACCAATGGGAGGGGGGCTCTATTTATAGGAAATGGGTGGATTAGGAGGCTACTTAGAGGCTAAGTAAGATTAGGAATTAGGTAATGGGCCATCTAAGGTTTCCTAGGATTTTAAGAGCTTGAAAAGGTGTGAAGGATCCTCCAATGGTGGATGATGGGGTGAGGCGTTAAGCCACTTAAGGGGTTGCAAATAGGTAGTGAATGGGTGCAATAGAACTAGCAAAACACACCCCAAAGGTCAAGGTGGTCAACAAGTCAAACCCCAATCACAATTTTTGGGGCAAATTCCAACAGTTACTATTTTAATAGTTGCGCCAGGCAAATGTACACTAAAACAGTAACGAACAGTAGCCTGAAAGTTGGCTTCGCGAGGGGTGGGGGGACCCATTTATACCTGGCGCAACTATTAGTTCCGCAAAGCCATTTATGGGGGAAAAAGACCTGGTGCAACTATTAGTTACGCCAGGCAAATCCAGGGGGGAAATCGCCTGGCCCAACTATTAGTTGCGCCAGGCAAAAATCCCTCCAAAAGAGCTCGATTGTCAAATGGTCATAACTTTTGATATACAACTCCGATTGAGGTGATTCATGGCTCGTTGGAAAGGTGGAGAAGTCTTCTTTCTAATGGTATATGATTTCATATTAGTAAAAGATCTCAGCTAGTCTTGGGGTACCACTCTTTATCCATTGCCTGGGAAGGTTAGGTTTAGGATTTGGAATGGGTTCTAAGGGTCGGGGCTGGTTTCTAACGGTTTGGGATAGGTTCCTAAGAGATCTAGGATGATTCTTAAGGGTTTAAGGTAATTCCTAAGGGTTCCATACATGCCATCAAAAGCTCGAAAATGCGCGTCTCTCGAAATGTGTTTCGATCGGGCGTTGGGCCAAATTTTGGTGTCTACAAGGTGACTATGTTGACAGATTAGACACCGACTATCCAGATCCTACTGACATTGATTTATTAACCTCATGGTCGCAGAGTAATAGGAACCTTGGGAGGACGACGCTACAGGACACCAGGAGTATCTTGGTGCTGACTTTGATCATAGTGCCGATTACTGATAGCACAAGCTTGGTATAGAGATTAGGACCTCTAGTTTAGCTTGTCATTCTTTCATTTTTATTCATACAATTATTGTTATGATTATTTCGTAGCCTCGTTCTTTAGATTTGTTTCCGACTTCTTATTTTTTTTATTAGTAGTTATTTTATGATCTTGCATTATCACATTTATTCAGTTATTTGTGATTACTTTTATATTTCATCCCTATTTATCAAATTCACGAATTTCGTGGATCCATATTAGCGCAAGAACTTTGATTATGTGTATGTCTGCTTAGCGTATCTGGGATGCATGTGATCAGTCTCAAAAGTAGTATAATTCATCTCTGATTCTCGACGTTGTTAGCCCTCATTTGACTACTAATATGTGATTTAAGTTCCTATTGTGATGCAACAGGTGTAAAAGTGGGATAAATGATAAATGAGTTACAAGAGAAAAATTAAGAAGAAACCCAGAGAAAAAGGCAAGAATCCAAGAGAAGATAGCTAAAAGAAAACTCAGAAAGGTTTGTTCGACCAGTCAAAACTGTAAAGTCTACAGGTCAGGATCGCGTAATAGACAAGTTTCTCAGGAAGAATTAGAGAGATAAGAGAAAGTCCAATTGGACCGGTCGGAATACCATCTTCAACTGATCAAATGCAAAAAGATCTTAGAAATATGAAAGTGGACCGGTCAGAACCAGTTCGACCGGTCGAGAGACCAAGCAAATAGAAAAAGGAAATATATATATACTTTCGACCGGTCCCGACCAGCTTGATCAGTTAAAAATCAAAGCAAATCTGGAGCTCGTGAAGCACCTCTAACCTGGAGAGGAAATCTTAAGCCTGACTGGTCGAAAGCTCAGTTCAACCGGTCATAATAGAGTTTCTGGGTGAGAATTCAGCTGTTCCAGCTGTGAATATCCTCTAGCTCCGAGATCTTCTCCAGATTTATCTTCAATAAGTTGGATTACTTAAACGGTGGAGATTTCCTGCTGGATTCTTCTTCCCTATAGGATTTTTAGGGATCTTTAGAGGTTCTTGTCATGTATGCTTGTGCTAGGCCTTATACTTTATGAATAAGGAACCTGGGTTTAGGTTTTAGGAGAATTCACACGGCAAATTTTTCTAGAGGATTTCTAGCATGAGTTTTCATAGTTTAGGTTCTGTTAATTATGAAATAGAGGGAGATTGAATGTAATCACGATCAGAGCCTGATTCAGTGATGATGAAGGTCTTTGGATCGATGCGTGCTTAAAGCTTCGGCCTTAGATCTCTTGTATATTTTGGATAAGTATTTAATGAATTTTTGTTTCTTTTTTCTATTTTTGAATTCAGTTTTAATGGTATGATTGCATGTTCGCGGTTCCAAATATATCGAGAATGTGATAGTAATGTTGTAATCTTGTTTAGTTTAATTTTAGTGGCCTTGTAGGGATTGGGGTTAGCCTAGATAGGATATTCACTGATGGACTAGGTCATGTAGGGTAGTTTTTGTTAGTTCGTGTAATGATGCCTTGATGATTAGATTTATCTAATAATGATTAGATCTATCTAAATCATATACGAAGTGACAGAGCTTGTACCCTAGAGCGGGGCTACCTGGTATTCATTAATAGAAGAGAAATAGGATTTATTATATACCAATCTGAGATCTAAGAGAGATTCCAGACTACCTTCTCCTCTCTTAATTCAAAACTATTTAGATTTTCTTTTATTTATTTTAGAATAATTTAGAAAATCTGACTATAAAAAATATTTTATAAATCAGAAGTTAAATCAAGATAAACAACAAATCCCTGTGGTTCGACACCCTTGCACTTGCCCTAGTACATCTGAACTTGTGCACTAGCAAGGTCATATTTTAAAACGATCAAGTTTTTGACGCCGTTGTCTGGGATTTTGACATTATCTTATTTGATCTCTATTTTATTATACTTTTGCATCTTATACTAACCCTAGTTTGTTTTGTTTTAGGGTTGGAAGATCGAAGGCTTTAACATACCGAAGGCTTATCACAAGATGCTGTGAGAGGCTAAGGAACTTGCTTCCGGTTTTCGTTAATTAGGATAAGTATTTTATTTTTGTTTTTAGTTTCTATTTTTGCCAAGGTGAGGTTACAATTCTTCTCTCCCTTTTCGCAACCAAACCTTGCACCAGAGAGAACTGGCCGACATATTCTACTAGCTTTTGTTCTTCCTAAAACATTGTAGTCTTTTAACGTTCTAGCCGCCATGCCCTACTTTCAATCTGATCCATTATGATGGGAGAAGACCATATGGCTAAAACTTTGAGGGAGTATTACACACCGACTACTCTAGAACCTCCCTCGCGTATTTATATACCTGTAGCTGCTAGTGATGGGGTCTTCGAAATCAAGCCCAACGTGATTCAATTACTTCCTATTTTTCATGGGCATGATTACGAGGATCCTAATATGCGTCCAACA
Organism: Chloranthus sessilifolius; assembly: GCA_021018995.1. NCBI lineage: Eukaryota > Viridiplantae > Streptophyta > Magnoliopsida > Chloranthales > Chloranthaceae > Chloranthus > Chloranthus sessilifolius. Next base: position 53,224,113 of record CM037593.1, on the reverse strand, counting down.
TGCTTTCTGAAAATTTGTGGCACATTTAAAATTAAAAACTTATCAAAAGAGGCCACTCATTTTAGGCTTTTTTTATTTTCACAAAGAGGTAGGGCAAAGCAATAGTTGAACTCTTTGCCCATCGACTTGATTACCAATTGGGAAGAGTTACAAAATGTATTTTTTAATAAGCACTTCCCAACCTGTAAGGCGAGTCAATTCCGGAAGGTAATCACCGCATTCTATCAAACTCCGGAAGAGTCTTTTTATGAAAGCTTAAAATGCTTTAACGAGCTTCTGCATCAGTGCCCTCATCATGAGGTCTCGTGCTGGAAATTGGTGCTCAGTTTCTATGAAGGCTTAAATGAACAAACCCGACACTGGATTGATGTTAATTGTGCGGGTATGTTTCTCTCATTGACCGCAACAAATGCATGGGAACTTTTCGAGACTCTCAGTGTGGAATCAGTGCAACACCTTGCATCGAGACAGATTGATCCAGAGAAGTCAAGTAATACACCTCCTAAGCGAGGAGGGTTGTACAACTTAAAATCAAAGATGGATTCTCTTCCAAATCTAAAGCTTTGGAAGATAAAAATTCAATCTATCTTGGGTACAAAATCGTACCCAACATCTCCAAGAGGTGTGGTTCATGATATCAACCACAACCCTGCCCAAGAAGTTCTTATGCATCCTGCTGCCCCTATGCCCCCCACATTGACCCAAGGTCATCCTGCTGTAGTGAATTCCTTTTAGCATCTGGATAACAATTTTGGTTGTGTAAATATTTACAATCCAGGCTGGAAGAATAACCCTAATCTGTCCCGATGGCACAACTAGATGCGAAGAAATAATCAGCCTCCTAGGTCGATGAATGCTTCGTAATTTATTTTGCCATCTGAGGGACAACAATATTTTATGCCTCGTGTGGGTAACCCTTTGGATGAAGCCATGTTGCAGGCAGTCCGGACCTGACAGCAACAAGGTAGACACCAAGAGCATTTACTCCACACTCTCATGCATTCCACGATTGCGCTAGGAAACCAAATCGAGCAACTAGTTGTAGCCTTAATTAAAAGAGGAGAGGACTGATTGCATGTGCAACTGGTTAATGACCGAAAAGGTAAAGCAATGACTGGGGAAACTTCATCCTCCTCTGACTCGCAGGTGCCCTGATGAGCACTTTTACCTTCTCGAGCTACTGACTCATCCATAGCACTTCTTGAGAGGTAACCCAAGTACTGTGTATACTATTAATTTAGGACTAGCGGAGTCTAGGAGTCTTTAGGAATTTTTTGGTAGAATCTAGGTTGAGAATTGAGTTCTCTAATAGATTTTGACCGGTTGAAATAGATTCTGACTGGTCAAGTTGCTTAAAAAGGAAGAAACATAACGAAGGCCAGATCTTTTGCTGTATTCTAACTGGTCAAAATAGATTTTGACCAGTCAAAATTGGGGATGTGCTTTAGAACAGAAGCATCGCAGGAGGAATTTATTTTCCTCTAATTTTTGTGACCGGTCAAAAAGGGTTTCGACTGGTTGAATCTGTAGGCGCTGGGCTATTTAAAGCCCTTTTGAGCGATCAAAATCTAATTTTGACTGGTCTTGCCCTACTTTTCCCCAACAATTTTCTTTTTCCTAAAACCCAGTGCATCGTTTTTGTTTTTATTTTGGCACCCTTTCACCTTCCAACCATCCACCTTCCCTATTAAACACGACCCTTTGCCTTCTCCACCGTCCTCCATTATCATGCCCCATGTCACCCATTTCATCCAATCTCTTCATCTTCCACCATTTTTCTTGTACCACTTTTTCGCCATGGCAGACGAACCGAGTTGGTTTGATAACCGAATTTCCAAATATTTTGTCCTCTCCTTCGCCGTCTTCACCTCCGCCTCCCCCAAAATGGCATAAGCTCCTTCCACCTTCCCCTCCACCCCCACCGTCTCCATAATTCCTTGGCCTAGCCCAGGTTATTTTTCCTCTTCTATTCGATGCACCCAGCCTGGGCCGGGAAGAGGGATATGTTTTTGGAGGGATCGGATCTTTTTGAAGACCAAGAAACTGTTTCAACGTCGATCTTGCTATGTCTCACGGGTTGCTGCCAATGTTTGGGCGTGTCTAAATTTTTCCTAGGTTTCCACTTTTCATCTATAGGTGTCTGTAAATTGTAAATTGTGGATATATATATAAATATTTTTTTTTTTTTGTGTTATTGTTAATGTTTGGTGGCTGCTAAAATTTCTATAGTGGTGTTCATATTACTTTTGAACAGGTTTGGGGGAGGCACAATGAGCCTCTTTGCCCCTAATTTTGCTTACTTATGATTTTGTGTCTTTCCCTGACCTGTCCGGATGGTTTAGTGGTTGCACTTTAGCCTCGATTTGACCGGGTTACAACACTTATTTGCTGTCTAATTCACACCCCTCTTTTACTTTCCCTCTTGTTGTTTCTATTGTTTATGGTTTTTGTGCAATGAGAGCATAGCACCACTTAGGCTTGGGGGAGTTGTGCCAAATGCGTGGCTCATGATTCTTACTTTTTATTTTATATGCTGAATCACTATTTTATACACCCTCAACACCATTGTTTACGTTGTTTTAAAACCATCACTATTTATTTTGTCGTAATTTTCAAAATGTAATCAAAGATGTATGTAAATTAAAACTACTATTGTTTTGGATAATTAATTCCTTTGTGAACATTTAAGGATCCGTCTGAAGTCCTTGCTTAGAAATTTTTTTTACACATTTGCCATGCTTAGGTCCGGATTTCAAAGGATTAGTTTACATCTGGAATTCTTAGGATCTTAAAATTGATTACACCCGGAAAGCTTTAGAACTTTTACCTCATTCTTGATGAGTGCTAAAATAAATTCGAAGTATCCTTGAAATTCGTGCTTAATTGCTTAAATCTCATATATTTGATCTCGGTTTGTTGATTATGCATTATTTATATTATGACACTAGAACCCATTGTACTTGAACTAAAGACAAATAGGCATCATTAGCACCTTGTGAGGAGATGATCAAAGGCCATCTTTGACTCGTTTGTGCTCAAAATTCCCCACCTTATCTAGATTTACCTTTTTGCATCCCCATTGAGCCTTGTTAAATTTTTTTTTCTTTTGCCTTTATATGTTTCTTGATAAGCCATGATAACCATACCAGACACTATTTCTGAAAATTTAAGCTTACCCTTCAATATCTGAGAAATTGGGAACGAGAGATGAGAGTAGATGGGACGAGAGTAAGTGGAGAGGCATGGGAATTGTGTTCACTAGGATCATATGGCATAAATGAATTTGAATAGAAAGGGGAGAAAGAAAAAGAAAAAGAAAAGAAATATATATATATATATATATATATATATATATTTCTGAAAAAGGTAGAAGAATGAAAAAAATAAAAATAAATGAAGAATTGAGGTGATGTCAAAAGTATAAGAAGGAATGGAAAGTAGGAGGAGACAAAAAGAAAATGAAAATTCTGAAAACTCCAAAAAAGGAAAGAGTAAAAAATAAAAAAAATTAAATCTTTTTCCGATTTTTCAGAGAAATTAGAATCCAATTTTCCTTTCTTCTATAACCTTCACCCAAGCCCCATTACAACCTTGAAAAAGACCTTTTTAATTGAATCTCACTTGGTAAATGCCTTGTGGAGAGTGATGATGCAAGGACTATGGTATTGAAGTATAACATGCTTAGGATACAAATATCCTTCATTACAAGTTTTTTTTTAAATTCTTCGATACACCATCTTTCTTAAATCATGTGAGATATTTTAATTTGTGTTGTAATTCCATCTAACATATGAGTGAAAAAGTAAACCATTTAGCAGAGTGACTTTGTTTTGAGCGTATATCTAAAGTGAGGATTGAGTCAAGACTTGGGATCCAACGATTCTCGGTTTGGATTACTCCAGTGATAGAATGATTTAAGCATTAGCACATGCACACACGACACTGTAGGCATGGATGAAAAATTGATCTAAGGATTGAAGCATTGAGTTAATTGGAATAAACAACAGTAGAGTTATCAGCGCATTGGTATTTAGAAATGAGAATTTTCATGTTGAAGTGATTACAAGTTTTTCATTTTAAGAGTATATATATCATAAGAAAATTGATTTTGAAAGCTCTTTTATCGATGGCTTTGAAACTATTTTGGATGTTTGTGGGTGTCTCCACTGAAAACCCTCTAGAAACACAACTGCTCCACTAGAGATCACCTAGGGGTTTAAAGGCTTATTGAATACGCTAAATTTAATCGTGCTCCCTACGAAAGTTACTCTTATTTTCATAGATAGTTTGTACAATATTAGGTTAATTTGCTTTTTGGTAGGATTTGAAAGGTGTCTTTGTTCGAGGACTAGCAAAGTTGAGGTTTGGGAGTGTGATCGGTCTCAAAAGTAGTAAATTTATTCCTGAATCTAAGCATTGTTAGCCCTCATTTGACTACTAATAGGTGCTTTTGGTTCATGTTGTGTTGCGACAAGTGTAAAAACGGAATAAACGATAAATGAATTAAAAGAGCAAAGGCTTCGGGGGGCGACTCTAAATATTTATTAGAGTGCGCATCGTTGCGACGGGATCGTTAAAAATCCCACAGTTGGACAGATGGCGACTCTGCTGGGCAGTAGCTAGTAGAGCTTCCCCTTGAATTTGGCCTCTTTATTTTTTGATTTACTAACCATTTTATTATTGTTTTTTTTTCTTTACTCACCCCTCCGATTACGTCATTTACGAGCCTTAGTCGTTTGGCGGGCCTACTTGCGCACCGTTATTCAATTTCTTTACATTTCCGTCATTTCAAGAACCTTAGCCGATCGGCGGTATTGGTGCCTGCATTTTCTGGGTTCCTCTCGATCCCCGTTGAATCAATGGCTCCAATTCTGTCCAAGTGGACTCTAGCGATCCGGTGTTTGGAGTCTTAGAAATAAAGGGTTTAACGACGCTGCAACCCGTCAATGATCACGCTTTAGAGCGGGTATAGGTTACTTCTATACTGAATCGTCCGCCTACGAATGTCAGTAGCTATGTCTTTTCTTATAATTTAGATAGTTTAGTTTTTCTTTTATTTCCCGTTATTGTTATAGTTTTGATCAGTTTAGACTTCCCAATTCTGTCGTGAGTTTAGTTATGTGAAAATTTATTATAGTTTATTTAATTTAGTATTCTAATTCTATCAGGAGTCTAATTAATTTTAGTTTCCTAGCACTACTAGAATTCCAATTGATATAGTGTCCTAATCCTACTAAGAGTCCAATTAACATCGGTCTCCTAATCGTACTAGGAGTGAAGACGTATTAATTTTGATGAAACTTTAATTAAACCGAGCATGCTAATTATACTGAAATTCTAAGTAAAGCATGTATACTAGTTGTATCGAAATTCTAATTGAAACAAATATGACAATCCTATCAGAATTCTAATTAAAGTAGAAGACTGATTTTACTAAAACCTCTAATTAGAGCAAATATACTAATTTTATTAAAATTCTAATTAAAGCACATAAACTAATTTTGCTAAAATTTTGATTAAAGCAATGATTTAACTATACTAAATTCTAATTAAAATAAAGGAACTGATTTGACTAGAATTATGATCAGAGCAATAAATTAATTATACTAGGATTCTAATTAAAATAAAAGGACTAATTAATCATATTGAGGCCTAATAAAGAGAGGAATTAACTATGCGAGAATTATCTAATTAAAATAAAGGAACTAACTTTATTAGAATTTTAATCGAAGCAATTATTCTAAGGATTTAATCAAAATAAAGCATGTAAATTAATTATACTAAAATCCTAAGAAGAAATTATGAAACTGATATTCTAATTCTAATTAAAGCAATAAAATAATTCTAAAAAAAAAAGGGTTTTAGGCCCGCTATGCTAAGGAGGATTGGTCTCGTTCCCGAGTACCCTCCGTAAGCTCCGTTGAGTAAATCGGATGGTTGTGATTAAAGATAAATTGGATTTAGGATTATAAAATAGTATTTTGAATTTTTCGGAGTCGATTTCAGAGTCATAATTATGAATTAAATTAAGAAACTAGAATTATAGAAACTAAAATTAATATTTAGGATTTTTAGAAATATTAAACTAAGAAATTAAATTTAAATTTAAATATCTAGGACGAAATTCGAGTCCGAAATCAGAAAATCAGACCGTATGATTAAGGACTAGTTCTATGATCCAATGAGTAGAACCAGAAATTAATGATGGGAGTGGAGATTAAGATTTTAGAATGGGATTAAAGCCTAGGGTCAGTAAATTAGACCGTCGGATTAATGACTGGTTCTAAATTCAGAGAACTAGAACCAGATATAAAAAGTTTGCAGTCTAAAAAAGGTGCTACGGTCTCGGACTGAATTAATATTACTAATTTAAACTAAGAAATGTCCTACATCTAAAAATTAGGAACTACGATCTAGAATTAAAAAATTAAATCCTTACCTAGGGTCGGGGCTGCGGAGAGAAATCCCGAAGATTCGAAGCTTGAATCTCGAAATCATGGCTAGGTTGCTCTATGGGTTTGTCCTCGGAGTTCTCTGATTTCGGAATCCCAAAAAAAGTCTATTCTCTCTCGAAAATTGTCTAGCCTCTTGGGCGAATTAAGAAAAAAAATATTTTATAGGTTTTTTTCTAATTAAATTCCCTGTTTCAGGCGTTTAATCGAATTATGTGCTGGTTCCCTAGTGCTTAATCATTTTGAGTCGGTCACTGACTCAGTGAGCGACTGGCTGACTTGCTCAGCGAGTTTCCTAGTCCTAACCGCATTAGAACTAATTGTGCGCCCAATCCAATTAAACTGTCCTTCCAAAGCGTTTAATCAAGAAAACATAGGGGTCAAGGACGGTGAGGCTAGGCCGAGCGTAGGCCAATTGCACGCTGCTGATGTGGCGCTCAATCCGATCACGCGTCTCATGATAGGGCGTGATCGACTCTCAAGTTAGTCTGGGGAAAGGAAGTCTGGTCTGAGAAGGGACTGATTACGCGGTTATGATTTGGCGTGTAATCGAATTGAGCACTTGGTTTTAGGTGCTTAATTCGGGGTTGTCCAGGTCGGGGTTGGGCTTGATATGCCAGGCTATTGTTTCAGCCTATATATTGACTATATACTATTGTTTCAGTATATAGTCTCCCTACGTTGGGATCTAACCCACAGAGCTATTGTTTCAGCCTGTGTTCAGCTATGTACTATTGTTCCAGTGCATGGTTCCTATGTTAAGGGTATGGGGCCGAAGCCACAGAACTATTGTTTCAACTTGTGTCTAGCCATATACTATTGTTTCAGTGCATGGTTCCCACGTCGGGGGTATGGGGCCTGAGCCACAAAACTATTGTTTCAGCCTGTGTTCAGTCATATACTATTGTTTCAGTATATGGTCCCACATTCGGGTTATGAGTTCAAGGTTGACCAAACAAATTTGTATATTTCGAGAGGGCAAAATGGGGGTGTCTACAGATGCCCCTCTTCAGTGCACTCTTACAAAGTAAGAACGCGTCGAAGAAGTAGACACCCCTCATTCGAGGTGTCTTCTTGTTTCTCTTAGGAATTCACAAATATGAACTGGGGATGCTGACATGACATGTTTAGCTTTCATATCTATCAGCGCAAGCTAAAATAGAGCATTTGAAGGACAAATGGTAGCTGTCGAATGGCACATTTCGGGTCTGTCGGTGCATGGTGCATCCCGCCTCATGGTGCTTGCAAACAGAGAGATTTTATGCAATCGAGGTACCGGGGCATCAATCAAATATCCAAAATAAGGTTCAGGGACCGATAATAATAAAATGAAGTATCATGTAATATCGAAGGCTTTTGCAAGTCATGTCAGACCAGGCGCGTCATTGCTCACACCATTGCGCGTTAGGCGTTCCTTTTCTAATAAACATTTGTAACTTCTTAGATTAAATATACTCAATATTTAGTTTTCTAGGGGAATGGCCAGTTTGGGCTGGTAATTAGATGGGTCTTGTGAGGTGTGCTCAATTGAATTCCACGCAGTGGCGTAAGCGCTTGATTCATCTGGAGTCAGCCTCTAAGTTGGGAATTCTAATCCTAATGTATCTGAACAAATGATTTTGCGTAGTGGAGTGTGCGCTTGATCTAATTCTGTGCAGTGGGATATGCGCTTGATTGCGAGTTTTGGCAGTCTTAGGAGTTAAAGGTCAGGTTTAAGTGTAATTTATTGTGTGCGGGTGATGGGGCGCTTAATCATTTTTTTTGGTATTTAAAGAAAGGTTAGTTGGGTCTATTTATCTAGTTGCTCTGTTCTTCTTTTCTTCTCTCTTTTTTTCTTTTTTTTTCCTTCTTTTTTTAATAAGAGGATTTTGAAAATTTGGGAGTGTTGAAAATTTTAAATTCTAGGGATTTTAACTTAAGACAATTCAGTGGTAAAACGATGGAAAACCTGGCTTCCGAGACGTCGCTGAGTAGATCCACCAGTACAGGATTTGTGGACCCGACTGTTATTGTGGTTGTCAAGATGACACTTGGCATGCTAGATACTCGGACTAACCATCTCGACGAGTACTGATGATTGTCTCTTATGGGAGGACTATAGTGATTCGCGAGTCGAGGGAGATGGGTTTTAAAAAAATTTGACTTAATCATAGCTAACTATATATTTACGAGGAATATCGAGTAAAAATAAAAAAAGTGGGTAGTACTTACTCGGGGGTGATACTTACCTGGATGGTGTGCAGCTTGTGTGGTCCACGATGGGACTGGTGGGTTGTTGGGGGTGGTACCGCGATGGGACTTTGGAGATTTTTTCTTTTTCTTTTTTTCTACTATGGGAGGGGTTGGCGATCGCCGGTATGATAAAACATCTTGGAGAATAATGTCACGATGGGACCTGGGGATTCTCCCTTTCTTTGGCTGCGTGCTGGGTGAGTCCGGGTGGGACGTGGGGATCAATTCGGGAGAGAGAGAGAGCACTTTACCTTAGAGATGGGACATGATCGAGCTTCCCCTCTTTTCATGTGTCGCGACAGGTGTTGTTTGAGCTTTTTGAGTAGTGGAGTTGGCAATGAGTTGTTGGTTGAACGCAAGTAGCGATGGGACGCTAGTGGGATATTTGCACGATGGGACATTGGTGACTTTCTTTGGCAGATCTTGGGTGATAAAAGAAATCACGTTGTGGTTACGTCGTGATTGGTTTCGTCTTTGGGTGGTTTACTTTTGGCTTTTCGCGATGAGTCATAAGGGTATGGTTAATTTATTGCAATGGGACTGGATATTGATGTGATATCGCATGTGTACATATTATCGTGATGGGGACGGGTGCTGTCAATACTTCCTTCTCGTGTAAGGATACGCGATGGGACGGGTGAGTAGGTCTTTCTTTTATGTAGGAACAGCTTGTGAGGCTACGCAATGGGACTGAAGAATTTTGGCCAAGATGGGATACATAGGTGTGAGGGTGTAGATTTCTTCAAAAGTCAAGTATTGCGTGTTGATTTTAGGTCACTCAATACGATTGCGCACCTTTTTTGGGCGTGTGATCTCAGGCTTGAGGGGTCGTTTATACACATGTAAGTGTGCGTGTAATTGGATTATGCGCTATAATCATGGCGTGTGATTGAGACGTCCCCAGGTCAGTATACAGGTGACCTTTCAAGTCTCATGGCGGCAGTGTGTCATTTGATAAATTTGCATGGTTCATAGAGTACGCATGATCGAAGCATCGAGCCATTGCCACGGGCGATGGTTCCATTATGCGTGCAGATCATAGCGCGTGTTTTGAATTGTACACGATGTGTGTGACGGGTGATCGAATTAAACGCATGTTTTTTGGTGCGTGATTAAGGCCGTACTCTATATATGCGAGAGAACCTTCAATTTTTCATTCTCTGATTTAGTCTTGACTTTTGACCTTTTCTGGATATTTTATGTTCTAAAAGTCGTGTTTTGGCGATATCGAGTGATCTAATCATCCAATTGAGATGTCATTTCTTCCTATAGTCGTTATTTTGCGTGATCTTCATCCTGGTGTAATGCTCATGGACGGTGTCATTATGGGAATGGGCAGTATTGAGAATGAGGGCGCTTGTCTTCACATCGGTCCTTTTTAGGGAGTGGTGAAGACAGCGTTGAGGAGGTGGCGGTAGAGGAGGTGAAGATAGCAGAAGAGGAGTAAAAAGTGGACGGATGTGTTTCCCAACTAATTCTCCCTGAAGCCTCTGATTGGACGCTCCGAGCGGAATCTGCTCCTCACTTCATCTGAGTTTTAAACCCAGTCTTCATTTTGGGTTGTAGGTTAAAGTTTTATATTTTCGTTTTGGGTTGTAATTTCAGGAGATATGCCTCCGGTGATACTTGTAAAACTTTTGAGTTATAAATAAAGAGGCATATTTTTTTATTTTGTCGTGCTTGTTTATTGGTTTAAACTTATTAGTGGATTAATTGGATTTATCTGATTTGTTTGACTTATTTTAGGATTTAGTTTAGCTTGTAGCTCGATTTATTTTATGAGGTTTTATTAGAGGGTTTACTTGCTTCTGATGGGTTTGGTTGGGGCATTTTTCTGGGCGGGGTCACAAACAATTTAGGGTTTCATTTTTTAGAGTGAAGTTTCAGGTATTTTGTTTTGTCTTTTGTTTGACTTGAGATGACACTTGTTAAAAGGTTTGAGTTTTCAAAAGTTCTAGATAGGTGCTAAGTGTTTAAATCTCATTGGCTCGTTTACTTTGCTTTGGATCTGTGTTTCCTTGAAGGGGTAAGTGTTGTGTGATTATTGGTTCATCTATGTTTGTCATGGATTGTGGTCTTTCAAAGGGGGTATGTATTTGGTTTTGATTTAATTAGATTAGAAGGGTTTAAAGGTGTGACACTTGTAATCTAGTAATTCATGAGGTATAGTTTATAAATGTGTGAGCTAAAAGTTTTGGGTTCTTGTTAATTTAGATTTTATCTCAAGTTTGGGATTAAAATTTTTGGGGCATTTTTTTGTCCATTAATGTCTTTTCTTCCTTTCTTTCTTGTATCTCGGGTGTTGGACCCGAAGAGTTGCGTTTATTGAGTGGACTATTGATAATGGACGGGATTGGGAATGCAAGATAGCAGTCGAATTGCTGCCATGCTAAGGGAAGAGGGGAAGATGGGAATTTTATTTTCCCGAATAAATTCGGATTCATGCATTGCCTGAACGTGCAGATTTTAAGTTTCTTGTTTTAAGTTGTATATTCAGAGGGTATGCCCTCAGTGTATTTTGTAATTATTTTATTTATTTATGAAGAGATTATGATTTTAATTTCTTTTGGAAATTCAGGTTTAGTTTATTTTGTAGCTTATTTGATTTATTTTGAGTGCGAGGTTTACTTGTTTAATTTATTTATTTTGGATCGGGGCATGTTAGGTGCATTTTTTTATTTTGACTTAGTTTTGGCTTAGTTGGAGTGTATGAACGATGGAGATATTTTTCTTATTTAGTTTCGCCTTAGTTGAGGTAAGTTTTTTTCTTTGTTTAGTTTTGGTTGGAGTGTATAAACGGTGTCGGAGCATTTTTTTAGTTTGGTCTTAGTCTGGAGCATTTTCGTTTAATTATCGGGGTGCATATTTCTTTAAGTCTAGAATATTTTGGATCGGGTTTAACAAGGGCGTGGTTTAGGCTAATAATTACTGTCAGAGATCACCCAATTTAGTCCTGTGAACATGCTATCCTGGGCATTTTTTTTCTTTATTTTTTCTTTGTGTTTCTGGGGAATTGCGCACTTCATTCAGAGTGCATAAATTAATTGTGCGCCAGAGGGTGGATGTGCATTCAGAGCGTCAGAACATCGTTAAGCGCTTGTTTCCGGTTGTTTGACTGATTTAAGCGCATGGTACCCGGCGTGTGATTAGGGCAGTGGCTGGTCACTGTACGGGTGACCATTAGAACTCGCGTGCCATTGTGTGGGCGCTTGAAGAAATTACGCGATTAGTAGGCTGCGCGCAACCAGATGGTCTGGTTAGTTTGAGCAGGTGACAATTCGTTTGCGCGCTCAAGACCGGTAGTGTGATCCGCATTAAGCGCGGTGAGAGTGGTGCGTGATTGGTTTGAGCGATTGGATTTACGTGCGCAATTCAGCTGTGTCCTATAAATAGTTTGAAATTTTTCATTTTCGTCGCGCGATCCATGTTAGTCTTCGATTCTCTATTTCCTTGTTTCTTTGAGCTCTAATTTTCATGTTTTCATGATATTTTACTATCCGGCCATCCATTTCGGGCGCCGTTTCTTTCATTCTCTTCATTGTTTTAAGCTCTTCATTTTAGGATGGAGGGTGAGGGTATTGGTGGGCACGATCTTACAGTTTCTGAATTGGAGAGGATGTTAGGGGCGAAGATGGGTGAGACTTCTGAGGCTTGGACCGACATCGGGGTGGTGGATGTTGGGGAGGTGGTCAGAGAGGAGGTACTGGAGGTTGACCAGTCGGTGGTCAAGGATGCAGTGGTTGAGATTGAGCAGGGGGGTGCTGCTGATGAGGGTGAGAGGGTTGAAGGTGAGATACCTGAGGGTGAGAAAGCTGAGGGTGCAGTTGAGGAGCACCAGGGTGAGGGGGCATCGAGATCGCAGACACTTCCCGCTGGAGGATTTCTTCGCTGGAGGCCAGGTAAGCACCCATGAGCAAGAGTTCTTTTATTTTCTTAGCCATTTAGGTTATGACATAGGCTTACTAGGCTCTGGAAACCCTTCTAATTTATGTCAAACCTGCATTGATCCTTGGTTGTGTGCTCATTCATGCATCATGAGGGCATCTAGAAATAGGTCACATTTCTATCCAGTCATCCTTATCACGTTTTGTGTATTTGTTGTAAATTGTTATTGTGATTGGGGTATATTTGACTTGCTTTTAGTTCTAAATTCATTTGTCTTTTGTCACAGGTATGTGCTAGTCTTACTGTTATTGCTTGTGTTTCGTTCAATAGGAGCCCTCGCAGTTGGCTATCAGCTTGGCATAGGCCGAGTCTCATACTTGGTACCGTACCTTATCAGAATTTCAGCAGGCACGGCTGGTGTCTTTCAATTTCAGGCCGATCTTAGCACTGAAGCCCTTTCAGGTTGATCATGGCCTGATCTCGGAGATCTTGGAGAGGTGGAGGGAGACACATCAGGCGCTTCTCTTTCCAGTTGGTATGATGTTGCTAACTCTAGAGGATTGAGTCTGCGTCACCAGCCTTCATTTAGAGCGTGAGCCAATCATAGGGCAGATGGCAGGACATTATTTGGAGGTGAGTGAGAAGATTTTGGGTGTGCCGTATAGATCGAGTGGATCGGGGCAAGGTGTAGTTCGAGTCACTTGGTTTTTTAATACATTTGCGAGTGGCTTCGTCCCCCCGAGGTGCCATTCCAAGGCAAAGGGGTCTTATGAGGCACGCTGTGTTATAGTGGCGGGTTGGGAGCCCGTGGTGGAGCCTAGGTATACTGCGGATAGGGTGCTTCGAGCATTCTTGATGTACTTCCTTGATGCGATACTCTTCTTTTCTTCAACTCAGGGATGCATCACCGAGTTATTTTTAATGATTCTCGGGGACTTGGATCGAGTGCCCACCTATGCGTGGGGTGCGACCGCATTGGTGCATCTCTATGAGTAGCTTTACCATCGGGGACAGGGTCTCACAATGATTAGAGGTTTCCTTCCGTTCCTCCAGGTGAGTTTTAGTTAATTAATGTCATAGGGTCTCTATTTTTTTCTTGGTCTTTTGATAGTAGCATCTACTTAGTGTTTCTTCTATTTTGTTTTCTAGTTTTGGGCATATCATCACTTTGCTTTTCTTCGTCCGGGGTTTCCGTTGGAGGTGAGGTTCACGTTTCCGCGGATGCACGTGTGGAGGGAGGCGTTGAGGGGTCATTGTTGGTCTTTGGATCTTCAAACCTCGCACGGTCTCTTTGAGGACATGCATGCGGGATAGGTATAGATCGTCATACGTATATTTTTTCTCATTTCATTTCGGTGCTTTTAAGATCTGAGTCTTTATTGAGGGGTCAACTCATTCGCTTGGTTGTAGGTGATTTGAAGGCCGTATGCGGATGAGGAGGATCCGGGAGTGCCAGTGATTCAGTTTGGTCGGCCCTTCTTTGATGTGGACATATGGGTCCATTGTTTTGAGAGGGTGGAGAGGATCCACACACCTCAAGTGGTACGGCAGCTGGAGCTCGCTCAGGGAGTCTTTCAAGAGATTCACCATAGGGTGGCAAAGAGGATGACCGGCCCTCCTGGCCAGAATTTTATGAAGTGGATGGCACTTCAGATAGCAGATTTTAGAGCTAGGGGGACCAGGTTTATAGGCACGCAGGACGAGGCAGATGCTCGAAAGTATGTGCGGTGGTTTAGTGCATTGGGCTACGAGCACCTCTCCACACGTCCCTTCCATGGGAGTGGCTTGTTCGCGATCGGTGGGCTGGAGTCGGTGTTGGCTTTGAGGGAGAGGTTGGCTGTGTTGGAGTAGGGCCATCTCACCTTGAGCGTGCGAGGGGTATTAGACGCTCTCCATAGGGCAATAGAGCAGATGGGATGTGCTCCTTGTCTGGATGAGGAGATGTTACACTCTTTAGCCTCCTCGGTTGCTTAGGCTAGGGCGGCAAAGGATGAGTTAGGGGCTCAGCTAGCGGAGGCTCGACGACTCCTGGTGAGTTAATCTATGGGCTTTTTATATTATATGGACTTGGTCTTCTGGTCGGTTTGACATGGTTGTGGTATCTCATTTTATTTTATTTTGGACAGTCTGCGAGGGAGGGTGAGGTTGCTCGTCAGGCGGCGATGATCAAGTTGTTACGCGATCAGCAGCAGGCTGGCTGAGAGGTGAGGCCAACTTACGATCTGAGATTGATTGATTGGTAGGTGTCTTTATAAATATGGTTTTGTTAATTGTTAGCTTTATGAGCTTGCCAACTGATGTGCTTATTGTTATTCGTAGAGAGCCGAGCTCGCCGCTGAAGGTTCCTTTCGGGCATTTGATCCATCTTTAGTTACTTCTTCTAGTCAGGAGGATCCAGCGATGACTCAGCTTCGAGCCGAGCTAGATCATTGGGTAAGTTCAATTCAATCTTTTATCTTGTTTGTGTTATTACATTGGTTTGTTGGGTGTCATTGTTTTGCTTTCTTAGTAGCTTACTAATATTATGCGATATTTTAGCGTCGGGTTGCCAAGGATCGTCAGGCGAGGGAGGCAACTGCTACCTCTCTACCCCGAAGAGTCAGGTATAGTTTTTTTTTTTTTATGTGGCATAATTCTGCTTAGGTTATTTCATCTTTATTTTGGTTTTGACATGTCTTCTGTTGGTTTGTTTGGTTCTTTGTGCCTGCTGTTCCGGACTCTGCTCCTGAGGCTCCCCCTCAGGAGTCTATTCCTATCCCTACTCAGGTATATTTTAGTTATTGTGTTAGTGGTTTATTTGTCATTATAGTATTTTCCTGATGTATTTGTTTGTTCTTGTTGCAGCCGCTTACGTTCGTTGTTCCTTCCGTGCTTCCTGCTGATCAAGTGACGGCTGAGATGGTTGGGTGACTCCTGGAGGAGAGGTTGGAGTTGGTATGACTGTTTCCTTTTTAAAGTTTCTTATCTTTTTCATGTATATGTTAGCTTTCCCTTTACTTGGTGTGGTTATGTAGGTTCGTCAGCTTGAGGAGGGCGCATCTGTAGGTGACGAGAGCGCGTGCCACTCCATAGGTGAGACAGATCTTCGGGGAGACACAAACTCACGAGGACCTGGTCATTGAGATGATGGTCACACGGAGGACTCAAACCGAGGTGTTAGAGGTGGCACGTCGGACAACGCAGGCGGAGATGCAGGTGTCCCTAGATCGGTTGTAGTATCATCTGACGAGGAGTGAGCGAGGGGTGCGTAGGTTAGTTAGTCAGCTTGATGGCTCGGAGTCGAGGGCTAGGGTTCCTCGGCTAGGCAGTCTCATAACACATCACGTGATCGCGTCAGGGATGATGGTCATAGGGATTTGGCCGTTCGTGATATTCTTGCGGGGTATCCTCCTCATTCGCCATCGAGGCGATCTGTTAGTCAGGTGCGTGAGGGGGTTCTATGGCGGGGCCTCATCATTTAGAGGTTTCGAGGACTCCGGGTGCCCGGATTGGGTTTTCAAAGTACCAATCTACGGACCTTCGATCTAATGATACTGGGGACAGCGGTGCTCGTCCATCGCAGCGACAGCATAGGGAGTAAGTGTGTGTGTGTGTATGTGTTTTTGTATCCATAGCATGTGTGTGTTGTATATATAAGGGTGATGCCCCCGGTGATAAGGGTAAAAAGAAATGAAAAGATTTTGATATATGTAGAGAGATTTTTGGTTCAGATGTACCTGATTGGCTCCTTTTCTTTTAGTTATCTCTTGCGTCTACCTTTGCTTTTTAGTTGCATTAGCGCCATCGATTGTCATTAGGACTTGGATGCTTCCTGAGCTAGCCTGGTGATGATTGAAGGATGCTTTGTATCTACACATGTGAGGGTAATACTGTCAGTAGTTTTTGTTCTCCCCCTTGCTAGTTGTCAAGGGGAGTAAGTGTCTCAAACCGAAGTCTGGTAGCAAAAGATGGATATTATTTTTTTTTTCTCTTTTTGTTTTCTTTTCTTTTTTTCTTTTCTTTTTTTCTTTTTTTTTTTTAAATGGAAATAATGCTACAAGAAAAGCAAATAACTAAAATAATAAAAATGCCCTAGTGTAGGAGCATGGTAGGATTGGTAGTATAATATCTTCAGTAGCACTTTTTGGATGGTAACTTCGTCGTTCCTCATCTTCTTTGTAGACAAGTCAACGCTTCAGATATGATTCTTCTTCTAATCCAAAAAAATGCCCCAGCTGTTGGTACGCACTTTTTCTGGGTTCCTCTCAGTCCCCGTTGAATCAGTGGCTCCAATTCTGTCCAAGTGGACTCTAGCAATGCAGCGTTTAGAATGTTAGAAATAAAGGGTTTTCTAGGAAGGTTCCTAGTTTGTTATGATCACCGACTGCAGATATTTATCGACGCTGTAACATGTCAATGATCACACATGAGAGTGGGTGTAGGTTACTCTATACTGAATCGTCCACCTGCGAACGTCAGCAGCTATGTCTTTTCTTATAATTTAGATAGTTTAATTTTTCTTTTATTTCCCTTTATTGTTATAGTTCTGATCAGTTTAGACTTCCCTGATTCTGTTATGAATTTAGTTATATGAGTTTATTGTAGTCTTATTAAGAGTCTAGTTAATGTTTACTACTCCTATCCTTATTGAAAGTCTAATTAATTAATTGTCCTAATCCCATCAGAAGTTCGATTAATTTTAGTCTCCTAATCCCATTAGAAGTCTAATTGTGAGCAGGTTTCCTAATTATACTAGGAGTGCACATGTAGTAGTTCTGGTGAAACTTTAATTAAATCAAACATGCTAGCTATACTGAGATTCCAAGTAGAGCAAGTATACTAGTTGTATTGAGATTCTAATTAAATCAAGTATAACAGTCTTATCATAATTCTAATTGAAATAGGGAACTGATTCTACTAAAACTCTAATTTAAGTGATGAATTAATCAGATTGAAATTGTAATTAAAGAAAGAAATTAACCAATTAAAATCTGATTTAAAGAAATTAATCAATCCTACTAAAATCTAATTAACTTAATTAATTAATTATACTGAAATAAAATAAATCTACTAGTTAATTATACTAAAAAGATAAGAAAAGCAATTAATTAATTTTAGAATTCTTAAAAAAAAAGGGGTTTCGGCCCGCTATGCTAAGGAGGATTGGCCTCGTTCCCGAGTACCCTCCGTAAGCTCCCTTGGACGAATCGGGTGACTGAGATTAAAGATAAATTAGATTTTGGACTGTAAAATAGTAATTTTTAGATTTTTCAGATTCGATTTTGGAGTAATAATTATGAATTAAATTATGAACTAGAATTATAGAAACTGAAATTAATATTTACGATTTTTGGAGGTATTAAAATAGGAAATTAAAATTAAAATCTAAATTTCTAGGACTGAATTCGGGTCCGAAATCAGAAAATCAGACCGTATGATTAAAGTCTGGTTCTAAAGTCTAAGACCTAGAACCATAGATTAATGATTGGACTGGAGATTAAGATTTTTGAACGAAATTAAAGCCTAAGATCTATGCGTCGGACCGTTGGATTAAGGACTGGTTTTGAATTCGGAGAATTAGAACCAGATATAAAAATTTGCGGTCTAAAAAGGGTGCTACGTTCTCAGACTGAAAATTAATATTAATAGAATTCCTAAATCTAGAGACTAGAAGTTGCGGTGGTGAATTAAAAAAATTAAATCCTTACCTAGGGTGGGGGCTATGGAGATAAATCTCGAAAATTCAAAGCTTGAATCTCGAAATCATAACTAGGTTGCACTATGTGCTCATTCTCGGAGTTCTCTGGTTTCAAAATCCCAAAAAAATCCGTTCTCTCTAAAAAATTGTCAGCCTCCTCCGGGCGAATTAAGAAAAAAATCTTTTATAGTTTTTTTCTAATTAAACAATTTATTTTAGGTGTTTAATCGAATTACGCGTCGATTTCCCAATGCTTAATTGCTTTGAGTCAGTTGTCGACTCAGTGTGAGCGACCAACCGACTGACTTGCTCAGCGAGTTTCCTAGTCCTAATAGCATTAGAACTAATTGTGCGCCCATTTTGGGGTGCGTAATCTAATTAAGCGCCACTCTCGAAGCATTTAATTGAGGAAACTTAAGAGTCAAGGATGGTGAGGCTAGGTCGGGCGTAGGCCAATTGCACGTTGGTGATGTAGCACTTAATCTGATCGCACGTCTGGTGTCAGGCACATGATCGAGTCTCGAGTTAGTCTGGGGAAAGGAAGTCTGGTTTGAGAAGGGACTGATTGCGTGCTTGTGATTTTGCGTGCAATCGAATTGAGCGCATGGTTTTAAGCACTTAATTCGGGGTTGTTCGGGTCGGGCTTGATATGCCATGCTATTGTTTCAGCCTTCATTTCTAATATATACTATTGTTTCAGAATATAGTCTCTCTACGTTGGGATCGGAGCAACAGAGCTATTGTTTCAGCCTGTGTTCAGCCATGTACTATTATTTCAGTGAATGGTTCCCATGTTAGGGTAAAGGGGCTTGAGCCACGGAACAATTGTTTCAGCCTGTGTCCAGCCATATACTATTGTTTTAGTATATGATCCCACATCAGGATTAAAGGTCTGAAATGCGAGACTATTATTTCAGTTGACATTCTGACTATATACTATTATTTCAGTATATAGTCCCCCTATGTTGGGATTTGAGCCACAGAGCTATTGTTTCAGCCTGTGCTCACCCATGTACTATTATTTCAGTGTATAGTTCCCACCTTAGGGTAAAGGGGTCTTAAATGTAAGACTATTATTTTAGTCTGTATTCTGACTATATACTATTGTTTCAGTATATAGTATCCCTATGTCAAGATTTGAGTCACAGAGCTATTATTTCAGCCTGTGTTTAGCCATATACTATTGTTTCAATGCATGGTTCCCACGTTAGGGTCATGGGACCTGAGCCATAGAGCTATTGTTTCAACCTGCGTCCAACCATATACTATTGTTTCAGTATATGGTCTCACATTAGGGTTATGAAACTTCTAGAGAAGGTAAGTCCATTTCAAAAGGTCACTGGTAAGGTCAAAGGTTGACCGAATAGATTTGTATATTCGGAGAGGGCAAAATGGGGGTGTCTATAGATGCCCCTCTTCGACGCGCTCTTGCGAAGTAAGAACGTGTCGAAGAAGTAGACACCCCTCATTCGAGGTGTCTTCTCGTTTCTCTTAGAAAATTACAATTGTGAACTGGGGACGCTGACATGACATGTTTGGCTTTCTTATCTATCAGCACAAGCTAAAATGGAGCATTTGGGAGCCCAGTGGTAGCTATCGAAAGGCGTGTTCCATGTCGTGGATGCTCATGGGCGATCACGTCGCGTATCGCGACTCGCTGTCATAGACAGTCAACGGGAGAAGTTAGCGTATCCTAATTCGTGGGTGCAAGTGGAATCCCATCGCGTGACGTGACCTACTACGAGTGACAATCAAAAGGAAAGGAGAATCACCATATCCTAATCTGTGAGTGCAAGGGGCATCCCGCCGCATGTTGCGACCTATTGCAAGGGGCAGTCAAATAGAGGGGTATGATGCAGTTGAGGTACTGAGAGGCGTCATACAAATATCCATAAATAGGGTCCAGGGACTAATAATAAAATACAATATGATGTTCAAAGCTTTCACAAGTCATGTCAGACTGGGCGCGTCGTTGCTCACACCAATGCGCGTCAGGCGTTCCTTTTCCAATAGGTGCTTGTATGTTCATAGATTAAATATACTCATTGCTCGGTTTCCGAAGGGGAAGGCCGATTTGGGCTGATAATTGAGATGGGGGTCTTGTGAGGTGTGCTCAATTAAATTCTACGTAGTGGCGCGTGCGCTTGATTCATCTGGAGCCGGCCGCTAAGTTGGAAATTCTAATCCTAATGTGTTTGAACAAACGATAATACGCAGTGGGGTATGTGCTTGATTGCGAGTTCAGGGGGGCTAGAAATTGGGTATTCTAATCCTAATGTGTCTGAACAAATAATTCTTAGTAGAATATGCGCTTGATTGTGAGTTCAGGCGGTCTTAGGAGTTAAAGGTCAGGTTTAAGTGTAGTTTATTACACGCGGGTGATGGGGCGCTTGATCAAGTTTTATGGTATTTAAAGGAAGGTGAGCTGGGTCTATTTATCTTGTTGCTTTGTCCTTCTTTTCTTCTTTCTATTTTTTAAAATTTTTTTTTTGGTAAGGAGATTTTAAAATTTTAAGGGTTCTAAAATTTTGAAATTTTAGAGATTTTTAACTTAAGATCAATTCAGTGGTAAAACGATAAAAATCGTGGCTTCCGAGACGTCGCTGAGCAGATCCACCCGTAGGGGATTTGTGGACCCGACCGTTATTGTGGTTGTCAAGATGACACTTGGCATGCTAGATACGCCGTCTAACCTACTCGACGAGTACTGATAATTGTCTCTTATGGAAGGAATATAGTGATTCACGAGTCGAGAGAGAGGAGTTTTGAAAACATTTGACTTAATCATAGCTAACTATATATTTACGCAATATCAAGTAAAACAAAAAAGTGGGTAGTACTTACCTGGGGGTGATACTTACCTGGATTGTGCGTAGTTTGTATGTTCTGGTGGTGTCGTAGCATCGCGATGGGACTTTGGAGATTTCTTCTCTTCAGGTATGTTTTGGCAAGGCTTGGCGGTTTTGATGTGATGTCTTGGGAGAATGATGTCGCGATGGGACTTGGGGGTTCTCCCTTTCTTTAGCTGTGTGCTGGGTGAGTCCTGGTGGGACGTGGGGATCAATTCGAGAGAGAGAAAGAGTCCTTTACCATAGCGATGAGACATGATCAATCTTTCACTCTTATCATCATACGGCGTGACATGTGTTGTCTGAGCTTTCTTTTTTTTCAGGTAATGATATTTGTGATGGGATGTCGACTGAGCGTAGTTAGTGGTGACGTGCTTGTATCCTTGGGAGATTTGCTTTCGGCTTCTCGTGATGGGACATGAGGGTATGGTTAATTTATTATGATAGGACTGGATATTGAGGTGATATCGCGTGTGTACACGTTATCGCGATGGGGACGGGTGCTGTCGATGCTTCCTTCTCATGCAAGGGTATGCGATGGGACGGATGAGTAGGTCTTTTTTTTATATGTCAGAATAACTTGTGAGGCTATGCGATGGGATAAAAGAATCTTGGCCAAGGTGGGGTAAAATGGTATGAGGGTGTAGATTTCGTCCAAAGTCAAGTGTTGTGCACCTGTTTTAGGTCGCTCAATATGATTGCGCACCTATTTTCAGGGGTGCGATCTCAGGCTTGAAGGGATGTTTATGCATGTGGGAGTATGGGTGCGATTGTATTCTGTGTTATAATCGTAATGCGTGATCGTGGTGTCACTAGGTCAGTGCACGGGTGACCTTTCAGGTCACGCGGTGGCAGTGTGTCATTTGATTAATTTACACGGTTCATGGAGTGTGCACGATCGGAGGGTCGCGCCATTGGCGCGGGCGATGGCTTATTTGCGCGCCTTGGTTAGGGCGCTAGATTTGAATTGGGCCCAATGTGCGTGGTGCTTGACTAGATTAAATGCACGTGTTTGGGCATGTGATTAAGTCCGTACTCTATATAAGCGAGGGAGACTTTATTTGTTCTTCATTTTTTTATTTAGTCTTGAGTTTTGACCTTTTTCTGTATATCTTGTATTTTGAAATTCGTGTTTTAGTAATGTGGAGTGATCCAACCATTCGATTGGGATGTCATTTCTTCCTATATTCATTATTTTGTATGATCTCCGTCTTGATGTGATGCTCGTGGACGGTGTTGTTCTGAGAATAGGTGGTGTTGGGTATGAGGGCACTAGTCTTCACATCGATCCTTTTTAGGGAGTAGTGAAGGCAGCATTGAGGAGGCGATGGTGGAGGAGGTGAAGATAGCAGAAGAGGAGTAAAAAGTGGAGGGTTGTATTTCCCAACCAATTCTCCCAAAAGTCTCTAGTGACTCTTATAAAACTTTTGAGTTATAAATGAAGGGGCATTTTTCTTGGTTTTGCCGTACTTGTTTATTCGTTTAAACTTATTAATGGATTAGTTTGATTTATCTGATTTGTTTGACTTATTTTAGGGTTTAGTTTAAAATTTGTGGTTTCATTCCAAATTTATTCAGCGCTTATCCCGAGGTTAATTTGCTTTATTGTGTTTGGTTTAGAGGGTTTACTTGGTTCTGTTTGGTTTGTTGGGGGCATTTTTTTTGTCCTAAATAAGTTAGGGTCTCATTTAGAGAGTTTTTTTTTATTTAAAGTTTTGTCTGGTTTAAGGTTTGATTTAACTTGAGTTTTGGTCTTTTATTTGATTCATCATAAAACTTAAAAGGTGTGAGTTTTCAAGGGTTCTAGATGGGTGTTAAATGTTTAAATCCTATTAGTTTATCTAGGCTTGGGGGGATTGGTGTTTCTTAGGGGGTTAAGTTTTCTGTAATTATTGGTTCATTTGAGTCTGTCATGGATTGTGGTCTTTCAAAGGGGGTATGTGTTTGGTTTATATTTAATTAGATTAGAAAGGTTTAAAGGTGTAACACTTGTCATTTGGTAATTCAGAAGGTATAGTTTATAAATGTGCGAGCTAAAAGTTTTGGATTCTTGTTGTTTTGAATTTTATTCCAAGTTTGGGATTAAAAGTTTTGGGGCATTTTCTTGTTTAGGGCATTTTCTTATTCATTAATGTCTTTTCTTCCTTTCTTTTTTATATCCCTCGTGCTGGACCTGAAAAGTTGTGTTTATTGCGTGAATTTTTTAGAATGGATGGGATTGGGAATGAAAGGTAGTAGTCAAATTGTTGTCATGTTAAGGAAGAGGGGAAGATAGGATTTTTGTTTTTCCGAATAAATTTGGATTCGTGCATTGCTTGAACGTGCGGGTTTTAAGTTTCTTATTTTGAGTTGTATATTTAGAGGGTATTCCCTCGGTGTATTTTATAATTATTTTATTTATTTATGAAGTGATTATGATTTAAATTTCTTTTGTAAATTCAAATTTAGTTTGTTTTGTAGCTTATTTGATTAGTTTTGAGTGCGAGGTTTACTTGTTTAATTTATTTGTTTTGGATCGGGGCATGCTAGGAGCATTTTTTTTGTTTTGACTTAGTTTGGGCCTAGTTGGAGTGTATGAACGATGGGGATATTTTTCTTGTTTAGTTTCGCCTTAGTTGGGGCAAGTTTTTTTTTGTTTGGTTTTGGTCGGAGTGTGTAAACAGTGTCGGTGCATATTTTAGTTTGGTCTTAGTCTGGAGCATTTTTTTTTAGTTCTCTGGGTGCATATTTCTTTTCGTCTGGAATGTTTTGAATCGGGCTTAACAAGGGCGTGGTTTAGGCTAATAATTAGTGTCAGAGATCACCCAATTTAGGCCTGTGAACGTGCTGTTCTGGGCATTTTTTTTTGTGTTTCTGGGAAATTGCGCACTTCACTCTGTGCGCATAAATTAATTGCGTGCCAAAGAGTGCACGCATGTTCAAAGCGTCAGAACATTATTAAGCACCAATTTCCGATCGTTTGACCGATTTAAACACACGGTTCTATTGCGAATCCCAGTGTGCTTACTTTATTTGTTGGTGGTAAAAACAATTTAAAATCAAAGTAAAACAGGGGATGGAATCAGCACAACTGAGAAATCCTAGACCTGCAAGATACAGGGTCCATTTGTAGCAAGTTTTGACAAGTAAGAGTTTGTCTCACAGGGAAAAGTTGATCTACAGCTCCAAGGGAGCCATCTCTAGTAGTCCCTCCAGATCTGACTACAGATCTGGCAGTCCTAAAAGGAAGGGAGTTTAGGGTCACTTATTCTAAATATCCTAAGGTAGCCTAATGAATTAACTTCAAAAAGGATTCAGAAGATGGATGGAGTGTGGGAAAATAAATAAAAAAAGGTGAGAAGTATGCTATTGGGTCTAGATCAGAGGAGTTTTGTAACTCAGATTCAGATCTGATGTTATAGAAATCCAGTCCAATGGCTACATTATCACCACTGAGGAGAAAGAATCCAACCCATCTCTGTGCCATGATCCAATCCCTTAAGGTTATAACCTGTCCACTCAAATGGTCACAGACTATCCCATAGGGGAACCACAGTCCAGAGATGGGTCAAAACAAGTTAATGATTGTAGGCACTACTTCATCCAGGCTACAAGCTCAAGAATCCATAGGGAACCTCAACCTCTAAAGCTCTATGTGTGGGGCTAAGGCTGTATAGGACCATGATAGCCCAAACACATAGAACCAGTAAGGGATTGAGTACAACCTTGGATCTAGCTGTCCATTGCTTGAGTGGGACTACAATGGTCCAGTCACAAGCCTACAATCTCCATAACCAGATCAGATCTAACATCTGATGGCGGGTCTATACAAATATAGGGGAGTCTGCCTCTATGCAATCTCCCACAAGGCTACAAGCACATGTGCAGAGAAGAAGAATCGATCTTCGATCCTACGGATTGGCTTCACCCTAAGGCTATAGCCTGTCCACTTGAATGGTCACAGACTATCCCAGAGGCTATCCTCCTCATAGAGTCCAAAACAGAACAATAATATTGCTGCCACCACCATGGTCACAAGGCTACCAGCTCAGGCTCCCATGGGGATTTCAAATCTAGTGGGTCCTGTGGTGGGGCTAAGGCTGTATTGAACCATGATAGCCCAGACACACAGGTCACTTGGATCTGAATGGATCCTTAGAATCAGTCCTCTATTGCTTTGAATCACAGCCAGAGCAATGGCGGATCACAAGGTAGCAGCCTTGCACAGAGCAACTCTCATTCGCACACATCCCATAAAAGTACATATCCTATTACAAAACATCCATTAAACTAGTTCAAAAATACATACAAAGGTATAGCCAGCAAGTGCTTGACTATGGAGAGAGAGAAAAAGAAAAAGGAAAACTACTTACAACTACAGAAGAATAGAAAAGAAAATGATTTCAGATCTCGTATCGGTGATAAAGTCTGAACTCCTAAACCTAAACCAAGTTTGGGTTTATATAACAGTGGTATAGCGATGCATTAGGGTTAGGAAACCCTAATTTTAACAATGCCACGTGGCCGAATACTATTCCTTGGATGCCTCAGGGCGCGTGCATGGAGATTTGAGCATGGGAGTGCGTGCCCTAATCCTTGGAAATTCCCAGAAAGTCCTCTGCTGAAGCGATGGAAGGTTAAAGTTCAAAGCTTCGCTAGGTAGCCATCGTTTCCCAGACTCGTCGCGTGGTAGCTCTGTTCTTTGCGTGGTTGAGTTTAACTCTGAAGCTTCAGCTGTCGCGAGGTTGGTGCGCTCTCGCTGGATTGCGCTTCGCGAGGATCCTCATGATAGCTTTATGGCTTTTCTGAACTGCGCGACAACTCCTTTGATGCTTTGTATCTCGCGGCAACTGGGTGGCAGCTGCGCGACCTTTAACTTCTGAACTTCGCGAGAGCTGCATGACTCAAGGCTTCTGAAGCTCTTCTGTCACTCCATTGCGTGAGAACTTCTTGTGAAGTCTTGGGGAACGTAGCGAGGACTGCGCGAAGCCTAAATTCCTAAATCTTTTGGAGCTTTGTCAGCTGCGCGAGGCTTACTTTAGGTCTGGATTCATGGCTCATTCTTCTGAGGGACTTCTGGGGTCAAAACAGGCTCCTTAGCAAGATTTATGGCCTTATTTCATTGTTGTTTATTACCTACAAAAATAGCTTAACAAACATTTATTAAAGGGCTAAGGGTCTAATCACAGGTTAAGGGGTGAAAAGTGGTACTTTTTAGGTCTTAACAGGTACCGGGCGCGTGATTAGGGCTGTGGCTGGTCACTGTACGGGTGACAATTGGCATTCGCATGTCACTATGTGGACGCTTGAAGCAATTATGTATTTAGTAGGCTGCACGCAACAAGATGGTCGGGTTATTTTGATCGGGCGACGATTAGTTTGCGAGCTTAAGACTGGTCGTGTGATTCGAATTAAGCACAGGAACAGTGGTGCGTGATTCGGTTGCACGCGTGAGTTTATGAGCACGATTTTGGCAAGTTCTATATATAGTTCAAAACTTTTCATTTCCATCGCACGATCTATGTTAGTCTTCGATTCTCTGTTTCCTTGTTTCTTTGTTCTCTAATTTTCGTGTTTTCATGATATTTTTCTATCCGATCATCTATTTCGGGTGTCGTTTCCTTCATTCTCTTTATTTTTTCAAGCTCTTCATTCTAGGATGGAGGGTGAGGGTATTGGTGGGCGTGATCTTACTATCTCTGAGTTGGAGAGGATGTTAGGGGCGGACATTGGTGAGACTTCTAAGGCTTAAACCAGCGTTGTCAGGGAGGTGGATGTTGGGGAGTTAGTTAGAGAGGAGGTATTGGAGGTTGACCAATCGGGGGTCAGGGAGGGGGTGCTCGAGATGGAACGAGGAGTCGCTGAGGATGAGGGTGAGAGGGTTGAGGGTGAGATACCTGAGGGTGAGAGAGCTGAGGGTGCAGCTGAGGAGCATTGAGATCGCAGACACTTCCCGTTGGAGGATTTCTTCACTCAAGGCTGGGTAAACACCCATGAGCAAGAGTTCTCTCATTTTCTTAGCCACTTAGGTTATGACATAGGCTTATTAGGCTCTGGAAACCCTTCTAATTTATGTCAAACCTGCATTGATCCTTGGTTGTGTGCTCACTCAAGCATCATGACGACATCCAGAGATAGGTCATATTTCTATTCAGTTGCCCTTATCATTCTCTATGTGTTTGTTATAACTTGTTATTGTGTTTGGGGCATATTTGACTTACTTTTAGTTATAAATTGGTTTGTCTTTCATCATAGGTATGTGTTAGTCTTACTGTTATTATTTATGTTTCGTTCAATAGGAGCCCCCGCAGCTAGCTATCAGCTCGGCATGGACCGAGTCTCATACCTGGTACCATGCCTTGTCGGAGTTTTAGCGGGCGCGACTGGTGTCTTTTAATTTTGGATCAATCCTAGCGTTGGAGCCCTTTCAAGTCGATCATGGCCTGATCACAGTGATCTTTGAGAGGTGGAGGGAGGAGCATCAGGCGCTTCTCTTTCCAATTGGTATGATATTGTCGACTCTGAAGTACAGGGTCCGCATCACCGGTCTTCATTTTGAGGGCAAGCCGATCACAGGATGAATGGCAGGACATTATTTGAAGGTGTGTGAAGAGATTTTAGGTGTGCCGTATAGATCAAGTGGATCGGGGCCAGGTGTAGTTCGAGTCACTTAGTTTTTTGATACTTTTACGAGTGGCTTCATCCCCCCGAGGCGCCATTCAGAGGCGAAGGTGACTTATGAGGCGCGTTGTTTGATAATGGCGTGTCAGGAGCCCGTGGTGGAGTCGGGGTTGGCTACGGATAGGGTGCTTCGAGCATTCCTTATGCACTCCCTTGGTGCGGTACTCTTCTCTTCTTTGACTTGGGGATACATCATCGGGTTATTTTTTATGGTTCTCAGGGACTTGGATCGAGTCCCCTCCTACGCATGGGGTGCGGCCACATTGGCACATCTCTATGAGCAGCTTTACCATCGAGGACGGGGCATCGCGTCGATCGAAGGTTTTGTTAAGTAGTGAAAAATACCATTTTTCACCCCTAAACATGAGCATTGAAAGACCCTTGAGAAGACTAAATAAGTGCTTTAGTGTGCATTTTACAGCTAACCAATCAGACAGGTCCAAATCCGAAAAGCATCCCAAAAAGATCAAAAAGCTGACAGCTCATGTCAAGTTTAAAGAAGGAGTGAAGAAACAGCCTCAGCAATGGCTAGAGAGGGTCTAAAAGAGCAGACAAAGACCTGAAGCAAGAATGGGAGCCTAGAGTTCAATTCGCAAAGAACTTCTACTATTCGCAAAGAAGAATGGGAGCCTAGAGTTCAATTCGCAAAGAACTTCTACTATTCGCAAAGAAGAATGGGAGCCTAGAGTTCAATTCGCAAAGAACTTCTACTATTCGCAAAGAACCTTGAACTTTGTGAAAAGAAGAAAACACTCCTCGAAAAGAAGATTGAACTTTGCGAGCAGGCTTGAAGTCATTGAACTTTACGAAAAGGCCCCGAACTCTGCGAAAAGGTATTCGGAGATTTCAGTCGTCCAAGGGTATTTCAGAAACTTTACTGCGCCCCAATGCAATCAAAAGACCAGAACATTCCGAAGGTTCCAATCAAGATCCGAAGGCATATTCCAACCCATGTGGCGCCCAAAGTTAAATTACTCGGGAACTTCCGTAAGCTCAAATGCAATTTCAAACCCATAACGAAATTGATGCTTCGGCTCTGATTGGTGAACCGGATCAAGCAATTCTCGATTGGCGAGCAGATCTGGATCCCGGTGCTCGACTCCTATTGGTTGATACTGAGATCTATCCAATTCGATTGGTTGATACACATTTGAGTCGGCTTAGGGAAAACTATAAATAGACGAACCATTTGCCCAATTTGGGTATCCAGTTTTAGAGTTTTCATCTTTGTTTCCCTCATTCGGTCGGATAGCTTATCTCAACCCCTGTAATCCCTTCTTGTAGTTTACCTTTGAGAGCCATTGTGAGTGATTTGTACTTCCAAGTTCGGATTCAAGATCAGAAGTCCGAGGGCTCTCTGAAGCTCTCGACTATAAGTCCGAGGGCTCTCTAAAGCCGTGCTCTGTAATTGTAATTTTGGATTTTAAAAGGTTCTTTGTAATTTGTGTCTTCTCCATTGGAGTCATGTCGAGGGTTACGAATGTTCACCTTAGTGCATTAGACTTCTTTAGATTCACTCATCCGCATGCAACTTCCCTTAATTCATCACCCACAATGCGAATTAGCGTTGGTAACCTAATTCTAGCAAAGCATTCTGATGATGTTCATGTTACGAACTAAAGAATAGGCCACGACTAGGTGAGATCTGTGACCATTTAAGTGGACGGATCACGACCATAAGTCTAAACCTATTCCTTAATTCGGATTTATTTCTCTTACATCTGTCGGTAGCGATGAAGATTGAATCTGCCTGTTGAACTACTGATTCTCCATTAAAATTGAGGCTAAAGTACATGAAGCTATTATTTCTGCATTTGTCTTATTTTAAACATCTCCCCAACTCGGATCTGGATCATGTAGTTAGTTCTTTTCTTTATTTGCTTATAGTTAAATGTGACACAATCCAACACTCTCTTTTATCTATTCTTGTTTTTAGATAATTATAGAGCCAGATCTAGTAGCACAGATCTGGAGGTTTATCTCTCAGTTTAGACAAACTTCTCTGTGGACGATCTTGAAATACTTACTTTTAAAACTTGCTACAATTGGCCCTGATCTTGCAGGCCAGTGTCAGCCCCAATGTGCTGATATCCCTTTCATAAGTTAACATCCATATAACCTAGCATCTTTAATTCTTTAATTTTTGATTCATAATGCACACAATTATGGCACACTTGGAGCGACAACAGGTTTCCTTCCCTTCCTCCAGGTGAGTTTTAGTTAATTACTGTCATAGTGTCTCTATTTTTTTTGGTCTTTTGATAGTAGCATCTACTTAGTGCTTCTTCTATTTTTTTTTTCTAGTTTTGGGCATATGATCACTTCGCTTTTCTTCATCCGAGCGTTCTATTGGAGGTGAGGTTCACATTTTCGCGGATGCATGTGGAGGGAGGCGTTGAGGGGTTGTTGTTGGTCTTCGGATCATCAGACCGCGTGCGGTCACTTTGAGGATATGCACGTGAGGCAGGTATAGATCGTCATGCATATTTTTTTCTTATTTCGATTCAGTCTTTTAGGATCAGAGTCTTCATTGAGGGGTCGGCTCGTTTGCTTGGTTGTAAGTGATTTGGAGGCCCTATGAGGATGAGGAGGATGCCGGCGTGCCAGTGATTCAATCTGGCTGATCCTTCTTCGATGTGGACATATGGGTCCATTATTTTGAGAGGGTGGAGAGGATCCACACATCTCGAGTGGTACGGCAGCTGGGGCTCGCTCAGGGAGTCCCTCCAGAGATTCTCCATAGAGTGGCGAAGAGGATGATCGGCCCTCCTAGCGAGAATTTTGCGGAGCAGATGGCACTTCAAATAGCGAATTTTAGAGCTGGGGGACCAGGGTTATAGGGCCCATGACGAGACGGATGCTCGAGAGTATGTGTCGTGGTTTAGTGTGTTGGGTGGCGGGCGCCTCTTCACATGTCCCTTCCATGGGAGTGGCTCTTTCGCGATCAGTGGGCCAGAGTCGGTGTCGACTTTGAGGGAGAGGTTGGCTATGTTGGAGCAAGGCCATCTCACTGCAAGCGTGCGGGGGGATTAGATACTCTCCATAGGGTGATGGAGTGGATGGGGTGTGCTCCTAGTCCAGATGAGGAGATGTTGCACTTCTTAGCCTCCTCAGTTGTTCAGGCTAGGGCGGCAGAGGATGAGTTGGGGGCTTGGCTAGCGGAGACTCGATGGCTCCAGGTGAGTTAATTTATGGGTTTTTTTTTATATTATGTGGACTCGATCTTCTGGTCATTCTAACATGGTTGTGGTGTCTTATTTTATTTTATCTTAGACATTCTGAGAGGGAGGGTGAGGTTGCTCGTTAGACGGTGATGATTGAGTTATTATGCAATCAGCAACAGGCTGGGGGAGAGGTGGAGGCCAGCTTATGATCTGAGATTGATCGATTGGTAAGTGTCTTTATAAATATGGTCTTATTAATTGTTAGCATTGTGAGCTTGCCAATTGATGTGCTTATTGTTATTCGTAGAGAGCCAAGCTCACTATTGGAGGTCCCGTTCAGGCATTTGATCATCGTGTGGATCCAGCAATGGCTCAGCTTCGGGCCGAGCTAGATCATTGAGCAAGTTCCATTTAATCTTTTATTTTGTTTGCGTCATTACGTTAGTTTGTCGAGTGTCGTTGTTTCACTTTCTTATTAGCTTACTAATATCATGCGATATTTTCGCGTCGGGTTGTCGAGAATCTTCAAGCGAGGGAGGCGACTGCTGCCCGAAGAGTCAGGTATAATTTTTTTTTTAATGTGGTGTAATTCTGTTTAGGTTATTTCATCTTTATTTTGTTCTTACATGTCTTGTGTTGGTTTGTTTGGTTCTTTATGCAGGCTATTCCAGGCTCTGCTCTCGAGGCTCCCCCTCAGGAGTCTGTTCCTATCCCTACTCAGGTATGTTTTAGTTATTGTGTTCGCGGTTTATTTGTCATTATAGTATTTTTCTGATGTATTTGTTCATTCTTGTTGCAGCTGCCTACATTCGTTGTTCCTTCCGTGCTTACTACTGATCCAGTGATTGCTGAGACGGTTGGGCGACTCCTGGAGGAGAGACTGGATCTGGTATAATCCTTTTCTTTTTAAAGTTTCTTATTTTGTTCATGTATATATTAGTTTTCCTTTGACTTGGTGTGGTTATGCAGGTTCGTCTGCTTGAGGAGGCCCGTCTAGAGGCTGAGCGAGAGCGCGCCAGTCTCGAGGAGAGACAAATCCTTGGGGAGACATAGAGTCACAATGATTTGTTTGTCAAGATGATGACTGCACAGAGGACTAGAACTAAGGCATTAGAGGCAGCGCGTCGGACGATGCGGGCCGAGTCGCTGGCGACCCTAGATCAGCTACAGTATTGTTTGGCGAGGAGTGAGAGGGGGATACATAGGTTGGCTCGTCAGCTTGGTGGGTCAGATTCAAGGGCTACGGGTTCCTCGACCGGGCAGTCTCGTCACACGTCCCATGATCATGTTAGGGGTGATGCTCATGAGGATTCTGTTGTTCGTGAGGTTCTTGCGAGGTATCTTCCTCATCCGAGATTGAGGCGATCCGCTAGTTAGGCAAGTGAGGGGGATTCTATGGCAGGGCCTCGTCGTCTAGTGGTTCTGAGGACTCCAGGTGCAGGGATTGTGTTTCCAAAGGACTAGTCTGCGGACCTCCGAGCTGATGATACCGGGGACAGCGGCGCTCGTCCATCCCAGCGACAGCATAGGGAGTAGGGATGTGTGTGTGGTTTTTTATATTCATGGTATGTGTGTGTTGTATATATAGGGGGATGCCCCCGATGATAAGTGTAAAAGGAAATGAAAAGATTTGACATATAGAGAGATTTTTGGTTTAGATGTACCTGATTGGCTCCTTTTCTTTTAGTTACCTTTTGCGTCTACTTTTTCTTTTTAGTCGCTTTAGCGCCATCGATCGTCATTGGGACTTGGATGCTTCCTGAGCTAGCCTGATGATGGTTGAAGGTTGCTTCATATCTGCACATGTGAGAGTAATACTATCAGTAGTTTTTGTTCTCCCCCTTGCTAGTTGTCAAGGGGTGTAAGTATCTCAGACCGGAGTTTGATAGCAAAAGATAGATATGTGGTCTTTTTTTTTCTTCCTTTTTTTTTTGAAATGACAATAATGCAACAGGAAAAGCAAATGGCTAAGATAGAAATAATAACAAAATAATAAAAATAAAATTTCCCTAGTGTAGGAGCATGGTAGGGTTGGCAGTATGGTATCTTCGATAGCACTTTTCAGATGGTAACTTCGTCATTCCTCATCTTCTCTGTGGACAAGCCAGTGCTTCTGATATGATTCTTCTACTAATTAAAAAAAATGCCCCAGCGTCAAGATGCAATGGAGCTTTTCTGGATTTCGAGATGAGTACTTTGGGTCTATAAGCAATCATGGGTATTTGGTGAGTTAGTTTTGAAGAAAAGTTGATCGGTACTGTCATCGAACTGGGGAGGTCTCTTTGATTAGGTCAGTTATATATGGGGTTTATCTTAGGATAGTGATCATCCTATCTCATAGTTATTAGGGAGAAGTATTGCAGGTATAGTAGGTGATTGCATCAGTCATTATTCATCAGTTGTTAGTTTTATTTCTAGGAACATCCTGCAAGGCTTCTGACTTATCGTCCAAAATAAAAATAGAAGACGGGGGTAAGGCTCAATGATGCAAAGAATAGTTTGTATCTAATACTTTTCAAACGGGGTAGGTAATAATCTTTTTCTCAAAGGGATACGGGATGCCATGATCGAGCTCTTCGTCATGTTTTGGCACCATCAAAATCTCACATTCTATGGTTAGCAGGAGTTTGTCCACCCACCACCTTACGACGACATCCAGTAGTATGGGGACATTAGGGACGCCCTCGCAGCTTATTCATACACTTCTAGATATGTTACCAGGGATGTCCTCACAGTCTGCTTATGCTTCCCTGAGCTCATTGACTTGTTCATTCATCGCAATACTCTCACTCAACTTTTGACATATAAATGCATATATTTTGAAAGCATCCTGCTAACGCAAGAATAATGAGTTTTTATTGAACCTAATATCTTTATATTTTTTTGCTCTAACGTCTCCTCTAATGGTAGGGGAAGGAAAATTAGGATCGGGTGTTACTTATGCTTTTGAAAGAGGTTAGATAGGTCACTAGTCCTTTAATCAGATTGCTTGAGTGAGAAAAGATAGGCGATAAATCAAAGGTCTTAAGGATATTCTGAGAACTGAAGGCGTACGACCAATGAATGGGTCGTGATGACTATGGGGATGATAAGTATAAGTATTTAATCACGGGATGTGACGATCACAGGGCTAAGGGTAATATTTTCTAAGGTACATGGCGTTCCATAGGCTAGGGAGTTCTTCCCCGTCTTGGTTCGTCAGTTTGTAGGCATTTCCAAGGTATGCGGCTGTTATGACATAAGGGCCTTCCCAATTCGGTTTCAGTTTTCCTTTCAGATAGGCGTGCTTGGAAGGCATGATCTTCTTCAAGACTAATTTCCCAATATTAAAGGTTCGTTCAAGGACTTTCTTATCGTAAGCCCTGGCCACTCTCCTCTGATATACCTAAGCGTGATCAGCTGCCCTTAGACGTGTTTCATCGAGCTACTCTTGCTACATGAGTAGGGCAATTGTCCTCTCTTCTAAGGATAGCTCATCATCGAGTTAAATCCGTAAGGATGGCATTTGTATCTCATATGGTAGGATTGCCTCCATCCTGTAGGTGAGGAGGTAAGGAGTTTGGCTAGTGGCTGTAAGAATAGAGGTCCTATAGGCCCAGAGTGCTTCTGGTAGTCGTTCAGGCTAGTCGGCTCTATTGCTTTTTTCTTCTGTATGTTTTAGGATTCGAATCAGCATTTTGTTCATAGCTTCTGCCTGTCCATTGCCTTGAGAGTAGAACGGTGATGAGTGGCATAGATCGATTCCATAATTCTTGCATAACTTCTTCGTCTTCTCCGCAATGAACTGTGGTCCATTGTCAGTGACAAACATCCTGGGTACTCCAAAAATG
This sequence comes from Chloranthus sessilifolius, assembly GCA_021018995.1. Lineage (NCBI taxonomy): Eukaryota > Viridiplantae > Streptophyta > Magnoliopsida > Chloranthales > Chloranthaceae > Chloranthus > Chloranthus sessilifolius. The sequence continues at coordinate 53,189,364 of CM037593.1, read as the reverse complement.
GTGATGAAATTCTGAACAATAAACTTCACTAGTGTTGAAGCGGTGATTCTGACATGGGATTCAGCTTCTGCCCATTTGGTGTAGTATCTGATCGCTGTAAGTATGAACGTGTGCTTGTGAGTATTTCCAACGGTGTCTGTGAAACGTCCAATGACATCGAAAGCCCACATTGAAAATGGCCATAGCGAGGTCATAGTATTCAATGAAACTGATGGAGCTTTGACAAGTATGGTGTGTTCTTGGCATTGCTTGCAGGATTGGACATAGAGGTGGCAATCTCTAATCACTATCGGCCAGAAGTAGCCTTGTCATGTAACTTGATCGATGAGTCTCTATCTATCGAAGTGCACACTGCAGGCATTGGTGTGTGCTTCTCGGATGTAGTAGTACTACTTTAGTGAAGACCTCTTTGTATAATATTTCACTGAGTATGCAAAATCGGGTGCATCGGTTCCTTATAGTCTCGCGCTCGATCTTCATGGCGTATGGAGGGACGTGTTGATGTTTCAAGAAGTTCTAGATGTCGAAATACCACGGTTGTCCATCATCGGTCGGTGATTTTTCAAATTTGAACATAGCGACCTCGGTTCCTATCTTGACGTGCTTTTGTAGGGTGATTGTTTCTTCTGATCCTGTACTTGTGGGGAGGATAGGTAATTCTCTCTTGACGGTTCATGCTACCTCGTGGGCGGGTACTATCAGCTTTTCGATGAAGAAGGTCTTGGTATTTTACCCGATAGGTATTTAGATGCTAGAGGCTAGCGTTGTTAAGGAATCTGCGAGCTCGTTTTCTAATCTAGGAATGTGCATGAAAGAGATTCTTTTAAATTTCTTTGCTAAATATTGAGCAGTTTCTAGGTATGCCATTAGTCTCATTTCCTTAATTTTTTATTCTCCTATGACTTGTGAAATTACTAGCTTAGAATCACTTATGGTTTTTAACTGTTTAACACCTAATTATAGCACTGCTTGTAGTCCAGCTATAAAGTCTTCGTATGCTGCGACATTATTAGTGATAGGAAAATTTAGTTGAAAAGCTTTAGGTATGACAACTCCTTCTGGGCTTAGGAGGACTATCCCAACGCCTTTTCCTTTGTGATTTAGAGCACCGTCAAAATAAATGGTCCATGAGGTATTATTAGGCTCTTAGTTATGAATAATGAGTAGGTCCTCATCAGAGAAATCCGCATGCATGGGCTCATCACTAGGGAGTGGGAGATCTGCGAGGTAATAGGCAATTGCTTGTCCTTTGATCAATTTCTGTGTGACATAAGTGATATCAAATTCTTGCAAGCCAGCGAGCGATCTTTCCTGATATTGTGGGTTTTTCGAATACATACTTCAGAGGTCCATTCGAGCTACTACTAGTATTTTATGTGCTCCGAAGTAGCATCGTAATTTGGTAGAGGCCCACACCAAAGTGAGGCAAGTCTTCTCTATTGAAGTGTATTTTCGTTCGTATTCGACTATCGTCCTACTGAGGTAGTAGATAGCCTTCTCTCTCTTACCTTCTTCATATTATCCCAGAATTACTCCCATTGCTTTATCGTTCGTTGAGAGGTATGGAATTAGAGGTCTTCGGAGGACTGGTGGTGATAGTAATGGCGGATTAGGAGGTACTTCTTAATCTTGTCGAAGGCTTGTTAATACTGGTCATCCCATTTGTACTCAGTTCCTCCTTTAAGTAGTTTATAGAAAGGATTGCATCTGTCCGAATGCTGGGAGATAAATCTTCTGATGAATTGCAATCTTCCTATTAGGCCTCATAACTCTTTGATATTACTAGGAGGCGGCATCTCGAGGATGGCTCTGACTTTTGCAGGGTCAACTTTGATCCCTCGCTTGCTAACTATGAAACTAAGTAATTTTCTAGAAGTGACCCCGAAGATACATTTCTTTGGGTTCATTTTTAACTGATATTTCTTAGCTCTTTGTAACACTAGTCGGAGAACTTTAATATGTCTTTCTCGCATTTGGGACTTTACTAATATGTCATTGACGTAGACTTTTACATACTTATGTATCATGTCATGAAAAATAGCTATCATAACGCATTGATACGTGGCTCCTGCATTTTTTAGCCCAAAAGGCATAATGACGTAACAGTATGTTCCCCATGGTGTGGTGAGGGAAGTCTTCTTTTAGTCGGACTTTTTAATTTGATCTAATTATATCCAAAGAAACCGTCCATAAAGGATAGCATCTCATGTCCAGCAGTGTTGTCGACTAGAGTGTCAATGTGTGGAAGTGGGAAGTCATATTTTGTGCATGCCTGATTAAGGTTTTGGAAGTCGATGCAAACCCGTACTCTACCATCTTTCTTGGCAACAGGTACTATGTTGGCTACCCACTTAGGGTAAAGAATGACTTGGATAAATTTGGCTTTGTGTAATTTGTTAACTTCCTCCTTAACTTGAAGGGTAGTTTGTGGGTGCATCCTGTAGAGTTTCTACTTTAACAAGTTTTGCATCGGGTTCTAAGATGAGGCGATGTTCTACTACACTTGGCTCTAAACCAGGCATATCCTCGTAGGACCATGAGAAGGAATCGAGGTGTTCTTGCAGGACTTGTGTAATTTGTTGGTGATCCTTGAAGTTAAGTGTTGTGCTAATCAGTAGCTTCTTGGGTTTCTCTTCAGTGGCAAAGTTAAGTTCTTCCGTGGGTTTCGTGAAAGTTTGGGTTTGCTCATCGAAATGCTTGATAACCCATTAAAAGTCTAGTGCCTCGGTAACTGGTGTTCTTTCTTCATCCTCGATAAGTTCGTATGCTGCGAAATTGCTACACTAGGGATCTGAGTTTGTGAAAGGAAACCCTTCATCGACATAATCTATGACTAAGAGATCTTGGGTAAGGTGAAGGTCAAGACTACTAATTCTTCTCTCAATGTCACTAAGTATCTCGTCTGGTATGATCACTAGCTTGTTGTTTAGCCGCGATTCTTTCTCCTTGTGTGGGTAATTGGATAGAAACCTTAGGAGAAAAGTCTCCTTATTGGCCACAAATTTGGTTCAGGACGAAGAGTTCCCTTTCTTTTTTGAGATTTTCTGATTTTTTTTTATTTTATATTTCTGAATTTTTAGTTTCTATTTTTTCTATTTTTTCTATTTTTTTTTTTTTTGATAATAAATATGGAATAGGGTCGGTCGCCTCAAGGGACGCTGGGAGAATTGCTTCCTCTAGTTGAGGAAGCGAGACGACTGCTGGAGCCGTTCAGGCGATTCTTCGGGTAATGCGAACTTGTTGTGAATTTGGTATTTTTTTTTTCTTCGAGTTCCCATCTAATGAGATCTTTTGAATGAGTGACGCTGGTGACAGCGGCACTAACGCTTGGATTTCTTCTGCCACATTGATCACCTCTTCTTCAAAGAAGCTCTGAAGATCATAGTCAATTAAACTATCATCCTCTGAGTTGTAATAATGTTATTCTTCCCACCGAGGGTGTTCTCCCAAAGGATTCTCAGGGGTAGCGAGTTCTTTTCCTTGATCTTCGTAATATGTTAGGATGAGCACGCATGCTTGGCAGTGAGGTTGATAATGGTGAAGAATGCAGGGGGCTCTCCAAGGATATTCTCATTCTTCTAGGTTAGAGTCAAAGATGGTATCGAATTCATCTTCTTGATCTGATGGTGCTTAAAGTCTTAAATTGGCTCGCTCCGCTAACTCGAGTGCCGGGAGGTCTATCCAGTAGTCCTCGTCATCACTCGGGGGAGGTTGCCACTCTTCCTCTAGAGATTTCCAAAACATTTGGAGTTGCAGTGAATCTGGAGATGTAGAAGTGTCTAGTTCAAGTTTCACTTCAAATTCTATGAGGGCGATGTGAGTGTTTCCACCTAGATCAATTGGATGACCGTTGGGATTTTCTGCTTCTTGTGCCGGTAGCTGAGCTAGTAGGTCATTACCTGTGTCGGTGGTCACGAGGTTGGAGTGATTCGATTCTCCTATCGTGGAGTGTCGGGTCCAACTAGCATGCCCTACAAAGGGGTTGGTAAGAGTGAGCGATACAAGGAGAGTCCCATGGGAATTCCTATCCCTTAAGGCCAAGGCCGAGACGGATGCTACGAGTTAGTATTTTCTTATGGAGTGTCATCTTTTTCCCATGTTAAGCGTAAGTGCTCTTCACCATCTTGTAAGGCTGCTATGTGAAAATTTTCGTCATCAATGGATTCCCAATCTTTTACTCGTGGGTCGAGTTCTGGAGGTTCTTCTCTCCTCTCTTCTGCAAATTTCATAGTGTCAAACATGGGCTTGACTCCTTCGAGCGGTTTATCAGTATCGTCATTTAAATTGGTTAAATCATTGAACGCTTTAGTCATTTCCTTAATTTCCACCTCTTGAGATCTTGTGAAGGACTCTTCCTTCTGCTTTAGCATATCTGCTTTCTCAATGGTCCCATAGGCTAAGTGGTCATATAGAGACCATTTTGGTGAGGTAGGGGACAAGTCAGCTTGCGGGCCGTCCAATTGATAACTTAACCCTATTTGCTTACGTATTTGCTTTGGGATAATGGGTCCTACACGACCTTGCTTATTTTATCGAGTATAGTGTAAGGAACGTATCCAAGTTGGTACATAAGGTCCCACCCTTTGTCACGGAATGGTTAATGGCATAGAGTTTGGCGAGGTCTGGGCCAACCTCTCTTCTCACTAATTTTTATTAACGCGTTAGGGGAAAACAAGGAGGGACAGGGGGATGGACTTTCACAATGGTTATCTCATTAGGAATTCGAGTCTTTTGAATATGACACATGTTCAGCACATAATTGTGAGTGATTGGTATGCTCGTCGCATAATCAGTATCCATCTCCTAGAGGAATGCATCAGCGTATATACAGATGATGGAGTCCTCGTATGAGAATTTGACGCATTGATGGTATGTGGATGCGACAACCTTCATTGACTCTAGCCATTTTCTTTCTAAAATAAGATTATACGTACTAGCGAAATTAGAAACATGGAAGGTAACATCTTTCGTTATAGGTCCGAGGCGAACCTATAACTTGATAGTTCCTTTGGCAAAGCGACACGAACCATCATAAGCTATGAGTGACAGTGCAGAAGGCTTGACATCCTACTCCATGTATTCGAGAATTTTTAACACGGTGAGAGGACAGATGTTAAGTCCTGCTCCCGTGTCAACGAGTGCGTGTGGTACAGAGAATCCTCTAATTATGACTGTAAGATATATGGGGGTCGCACTCCTGCGGAGTGACTCGTTAGGCATGTTTGCATCTGTAAAAGTGAGCGCTGGAGGTTGCACCATGACCGAAGTGATTTGATGAAGCTCATCTAGGGTCGTATCCTCATCCACTTGCATGTCTTCAAGTATCCTTAACAACAATCGGAGATAGTCAGGTGATTTATTGATGAGTTCTAGTATGGATATCTAGGCCAGGATCTTCTGGAGATGTCGCAAAAAGTTCTTGCCATGGCTCAAGTGCAGTTTCTTTGCCTGGCAGATAGGCCTTAAGTGCAGGTGGTTGGAATGATTGAGGTGCAGGAATTAGTTGAAGGATGATGTGAGGTGGGGGAGGCAAGTTAACTTCTCTTTCTCTCACATTCTCCTCTGGTGGTTGTGCGTTCGTGAAATCCTTATTTCGAGGGAAAGGAAGAGACGGGTAATTGGTTCCTGATTTGATAATCGGGTAAGTCGCTGTTGATCGAACCCAATGCGGCTTGACGCGGATGCATTTATAAAATGGGTGAAATTCGAGGTTGGAACGTGTACCTGAATGGTGCCGCTCCAAGGTGGGAGATACTGTGTTTCCTCTTCTACGAAATCAGAGACCAGCGTCTTACACGGGTCAGGATGTCCTTTTGGCTCACTTTCTTTTAGATTCAGCGAATGCTCGGTGGTTATTTTGTTGTCTTGGCTTGGAGTCTTTCGAGTGACATTTTCTACTCATGCAACAGTTTGGGTTGTAGTTTGGAGAATGTGATCTTCATACTCGGGTTTAAAATTGGGTAAAGGGAGTGTAATGGCATTGGTTTGGGATTTTGATGGGCTGAAGGTTCTGATAGATGACTACGGAAGAGTGGTCTCCTAGCCCTAAAGGAATGAACTCATATATGAGTGAATTTTAGATAAGGAGGTAGATTCGGTGGGGCGATGCAAGTGATCAAGGACGAGGGATGCGGGGGTGAAGGAGCTCTCACTGGTGTGATAGAAGTAGCAGAGGGTTGAATGCGAGTGATTAAGGTGGAAGGTTGGAAGGGGGATCGACCGGAGAGATCTTTGGTGGTGACCTGAGCCAGTGTGGCTTGGTTGTGGTTGGGCATGGGGTTATTAACGATCCCTAAATTTTGTTGGGGTTGGTTATTATTAGGGTTAGGATTCTTAAGCGCTTCCCAATCGATCTAACTTCAGTCATTCATGTCATAGATTATGTCCCTAAGGACCCAACAGTCTTCTAGGTTGTATCCTATGTATCGATGGAAGGCACAGTATTTACTATAGTCTAGATTTGTCGGCTATAGGATGGGTCTTTCCTACAGGAATTGAAGGATATTCTGGGTGTTAAGGAGATGGAAGACGTTGGGAATCGTATCCGATAAAGGGGGATAGTGTTCCCACCTCGGCTGGTAGGGGCCTCTAGCTGGGTTAAAGTTCTGCGGTGGGGGCACACTATAGTAATTCGGTACGTGGGCCGATCGATTCTGCATCGTGTTCTAATTGTGGTAGGTATTAGAATATTGATTTGTATTCTGATACTGGCCCAGATTCTGGTTCTGGCTTTAGTTTTGATTTGCATATCTTTGCTGATTAGTGCCTTGGTTTTGGTTTGTGTATCATTGCTGATTTTGATTTTGCCCGAAGTTTCGTGGGTGAAAATTTTTGTTCCCAGAGTTTTGTCCTTGATTAACAACAGTGTTAACCTGTTCAATTCCTGAGGCTTTCTTATTATTTTTTTATTTTGATTCACTGGAAGAGCCCACTTTTGATGTGATTATGGATAGAGCAAGGTCTCCGCCTTTAATGTGTCACGCTAGTCGGGATGCCCAGGAGTGGATTGCAGTAAAGTCTGGGCAATCACTTATGACAAGTGCACTCTTTAGTGGCTCTCTAGTGTTATCGATGATAATATCCACTGAATCCTTCTTTTTCATTAAAGTGTCGGTTCTAGCAGCGAGTTTTCTCCATCTGACGATGAAGTCTGTAAATTCTTCATCAGGTCTTTCCTTTGCTGCCATTAGATCGCTGAGATTGACTGTCTCTTGGATCAAGTATTTGTATTGGTCTAGGAATTGACCGACTAATTCATCAAAAGTTTCTATCTTATAAAGCGAGAGTCCTGCAAACCAATCTAAAGCTTCTCCTTCTAATGAGCGTTGAAAATAGTGAATGAGAAGTCCTTGATTATCACGTATGGGTCGACAATCATTACAAAAGAGGGCCAAGTGATGATTCGGATTTCCCGTGCCATTATATTTGGTAAATTTGGGTGGCTTAAATCCTATTGGTAAATTAAACTCGACGTCCCTGCAAAAATTTTCAAATCCGAATGAGTGACCGGGGCACTCTCTCTTGACCATGTACTCATTGAGCATTTTAGGGAGATCTTCGATTTTAGCAGTGCTGTCTTTTAGAGCGACCAGTGAGCAAACCTTGTCTAAGGAGTCATCGTTGAAGAATGTGTGGGTAGGTTGTCTCAATGGTATGGCGCGGGTTGACATCGTGCTCGGGGTAGGAGGTGGCCTCTCTTGTCGCTCTTATTCTTCTGAAAATTGTCGTGACCTAATGGTTTTGTATGCGGCGGCCAACCCTAAAAGTAATTTCTTAGAGTCATCATCTCCTCTTTGTATTCTTTGAATACTGAGTTCTACGATTTGTTGAGCGGTGAGGTTTTGTCCGTTGTTACCATCTCTCCTATTATGATTATTACCAGTGTGTGGGGTGGAGAAATGATTTTCTTGGTCGCCGGCCATGTTAATCTCAGGTTGTCATGGGCTGAAATTATGAAATGGTTCTTCTTCATATGTGGGGTTATTATGATATCCCCACAATGGTGGGTCTCTTAAACTTACTTTTAGTATACCAGACATTTCAAGTCTTTGACAAAGACTCATATATATATATATATATATATATATATATATATATATATATATATATATATATGTAAGAGAATCTAAATGACACGATGGAAAGAAAAATAGGGAGATAAGTGGAAAACTAACTATCTAGAAAAAGAATTTGCAAAAGGGTCCTATCGCGTTCGCCAGTCTGTTGGTGCGCCCTTTTTTTGGGTTCCTCTTGGTCCCCGTTGAATCAGTGGCTCGAATTCTGTCTAAGTGGAATCTAGCGATGCGACGTTTGGAGTGTTAGAAATAAAGGATTTTCTAGGAAGATTCCTAGTTTGTTGCGATCGCCAGCTGTAGATATTTAACGATGCTGTAACACGTCAATGATCACGCTTTAGAGCGGGAATGGGTTACTTTTATACTGAATTATCCGCTTGCGAACGTCAGTAGTTATGTCTTTTCTTATAATTTAGATAGTTTAGTTTTTCTCTTATTTCCCATTATTGTTATAGTTCTGATCAGTTTAGACTTCCCAATTCTGTCGTGAGTTTAGTATGTGGAAAGTTATTATAGTTTATTTAATTTAGTATTCTAATTCTGTCAGGAGTCTAATTAATTTTGGTTTCCTAGCACTACTAGAATTCTAATTGATATAGTGTCCTAATACTATTGAGAGTCCAATTAACATCAGTCTCCTAATCGTACTAGGAGTGCAGATGTATTAATTTTGATGAAACTTTAATTAAAGTGAGCATGCTAATTATACTGAAATTCTAAGTAAAGCATGTATAGTAGTTGTATCGAAATTCTAATTGAAACAAATATGACAGTCCTACCAGAATTCTAATTAAAGTAGAAGGCTGATTTTACTAAAAACTCTACTTAGAGCAAATATACTAATTTTATTAAAATTCTAATTAAAGCACATAAACTAATTTTGCTAAAATTCCGATTAAAGCAATGATTTAACTATACTAAATTCTAATTAAAATAAAGGAACTAATTTGACTAGAATTATGATTAGAGAAATAAATTAATTATACTAGGATTCTAATTAAAATAAAAGGACTGATTAATGATACTGAGGTCTAATAAAGTGAGAAATTAATTATGCAAGAATTATCTAATTAAAATAAATGAACTAACCTTATTAGAATTCTAATTGAAGCAATTATTCTAAGGATTTAATCAAAATAAAGCATGTAAATTAATTATACTAAAATTTCAAGAAGAAATTATGGAACTGATATTCTAATTCTAATTAAAGCAATAAAATAATCTTAAAAAAAAAGGATTTTGGGCCCGCTATGCTAAGGAGGATTGCCCTCGTTTCCAAGTACCCTTCGTAAGCTCCCTTGGGCAAATCGGGTGGCTGAGATTAAAAATAAATTGCATTTAGGATTATAAAATAGTATTTTAGATTTTTTAGAGTCGATTTTGGAATAATAATTATGAAGTAAATTAAGAAACTAGAATTATAGAAACTAAAATTAATATTTAGGATTTTTAGAAATATTTAACTAAGAAATTAAATTTAAATTTAAATTTTTAGGACTGAATTCGGGTCCGAAATCAGAAAATCAGACCGTATGATTAAGGGCTGGTTCTATGATCCAAGGACTAGAACCAAAAAATTAATGATAAGACTGGAGATTAAGATTTTAGAACGGGATTAAAGCCTAGGGTGGGTAAATTAGACCGCCGGATTAAGGACTGTTTCTAAATTCGGAGAACTAGAACCAGATATAAAAAATTTGCTGTCCAAAAAAGGTGCTACAGTCTCGGACTGAATTAATATTAATGATTTAAACAAAGAAAATTCCTACGTCTAAAAATTAGGAACTATGGTCAGGAATTAAAAATTTAAATCCTTACCTAGGGTCGGGGCTGCGAAGAGAAATCCCGAAGATTCGAAGCTTGAATCTCGAAATCATGGCTAGGTTTCTCTATGAGTTTGTCCTCAGAGTTCTCTAGTTTCGAAATCCCAAAAAAAGTTCGTTCTCTCTCGAAAATTGTCTAGCGTCTTGGGCGAATTAAAAAAAAAAAATCTTTTATAGGTTTTTTCTAATTAAACGCCCTAGTTCAGGCGTTGAATTAAATTACGCGCTCATCTCCCAGTGCTTAATCATTTTGAGTCGGTCACCGACTCAGTGAGCGATTGGCTAACTTGCTCAGCGAGTTTCCTAGTCCTAATCGTATTAGAACTAATTGCGCACCCATTGTGAGGTGCGTAATCCAATTAAACGGCCATTCCGAAGCGTTTAATCAAGGAAACATAAGGTCTAGGACAGTGAGGCTAGGTTGGGCGTAGGCCAATTGCGCGCTGCTAGTGTGGCACTCAATCCGATCTCGCATCTCATGATAGGCGCGTGATCGAGTCTCGAGTTGATCTGGGAAAAGGAAGTCTGGTCTGAGAAGGGACTGATTGCGCGCTTATGTTTTAGCATGTAATCGAATTGAGCACTTGGTTTTAGGCGCTTAATTCGGGGTTGTCCTGGTCGGAGTTGGGTATGAAATGCCAGGCTATTATTTCAGCCTGCATTTCAACTATATACTATTATTTTAGTATATAGGCTCCCTACGTTGGGATCTGGGCCACAGAGCTATTGTTTTAGCCTGTGTTCAGTCATGTACTATTGTTTCAGTACATGGTTCCCACATTAGGGGTATGGGGCTTGATCCATAGAACTATTGTTTCAGCCTATGTCCAGCCATATACTATTGTTTTAGTGCATGGTTCCCACGTCGGGGGTATGGGGCCTGAGCCACATAACAATTGTCTCAGCCTGTGTTCACCCATATACTATTGTTTTAGTATATGGTCCCACATCTGGGTTATGAGGTCAAAGGTTGACCGAAAAAATTTATATATTCCGAGAGGGCAAAATGGGGGTGTCTACAGGTGGGTCTACTTGTGCATTGTTATTTAAATTCCTTATATTTCCGTCATTTCAAGTGCCTTAGCCGTTTGGCGGGACTACTTGCGTTTTTAATTCCGCAAACATATTTCGCTAGTGAACACCGGCCCGTAGAGGAGGCACGGGATCATCACCCCCGGTCTTTGAACTTAAGAAAATTTCCTTAAAAGTGAAATAAAATTAAACCAACAAAGGGGATTTAAATTGATTTTTGAGGAATAGATTTCAAGGGTTGGGTTATTTAGGCACACATACAAACTCCCGGGTCTTAGTATGGTGGCAGCCCCTAGTGGTGATGATCCGGAAAAGTCCCAACCCACCTAGTACCTGGGAAAAGTGCTTGCACTTGAGGTATATTGGGTGGGTAACCTTCTCATTACCAAGCTTAAAACTCGTGAAAAAAGATAGCGATAGTGAACCCAAGTTGGCCTCTAAACCTTAAAGATCGGTGAGGAAAGAGATGTATCTTAGAACAGTCAATCCCTGTAAGCCCAACTTTCAGAAAAAACAAATTAGGAGACTCATTTCGGGCTAGAACTGCTGCTGTCAAACTATCTGGAACCCAGTTTTTAGACTTTTTTGTCTGGCGCACCTAATAGTTGTGCCAACTTGCGGTACATAGCAGCAGCCTGAGTCTGGTGGCCTGCTTCACATTTCTAACTCCTCGATCAGTACTTTTAGTGTCTCTGTTTAGGTCCCGCAATCTCCGACACCCAATACGCCCTCATCGATCAAAAGAAGGTGACTTCTTTTTTATTCGCTTTGGGGAATCGGGCTGTTTACATTGGTTTTCGTGCCTTCAATAGATCAACGGGTTTCCCTTTGACTCTTTCGAAGCACTTTGAAACCTTTACCATGGGACCTATTTAGGGTACGAGAGCCACCCGAGAAGGGAATTCAAAAGGCTCCGGAATCCTCATTTCTTTTCACTTATAAAAAGTAAAAAAAAAAATTAAATAAAAAAACCTAAAAATAGGGTCTTGATTGGTGTCGGCACAACAGCATCATCGTACCCTCCGTCATCTCGTAGGGGAAGGAGGAAGCTTTACGGGCCCTATCCGAGGCACCCGCACCCGACCCGATACCAAGATATGTCGTGGGGTGTGGACCCGGCTTATGCTGATCCCGACTCATTCCCGTCACATTCTCCAACTCATTCCCATACCAAAAAAGCCTTTACTTCCACCCCCCCACCCAATCAACCCTCACCATAACCGGCCCATTCGGTATCCCCATTTTCCCTTCCACCACTTCCCAAAATCCAAATTTCCCATCATTTTTCCAAGCTATGCCTTCATCTATGGCCATCTCCAACCCATCTCACCTTCCTTCCACACCCATTCAAAACTCATCCTCTACCCTATTTCTCATCCGCCCAACCCGATCCACCCACATCCACCCATACCACATCCAATCCCCCACATATCCCTCCATTCACCCATGTCATGCCCATTTTTTTTGAAATCATGAGCAATGTTCCTCTCTCATTCTCCACCTCCATGCCCCATACATTTTCCCCATACATGCCCAATCCATCCACCAATGTCCCATCTCATCTCTCTAATCCACCCCATATCCCACCCCTTACTCGGGTCATGCCCGATTTTACCAAGGCCATGCCCAATTTTTCCTCTTCACACACTCCATCCATACCCCTCCAACCCTCAAATAACCCATCTCCATCCCCCCCTTCCATAGCCATGATGGAGGAGATGTTCCAAACCTACAATAGGTGGAAAGCCTCCCAACACATCCCCTCTCATCCACACCACACATCTATGGATCCATCCCATACCCTATCAAGCCTCCATGCCCCACTCCCCCATGACCCCCATTAACCCCCCATCATCCATACCATCCAAGCCCCCACTACCCAGATACCCCAAGGCCCAATGGCCCAAACCCCCATTTCCCATATGTCCTAAGGCCCAATAGCCCAATCCCCCATTACCCACACCCACCAAGGGCCCATGGCACAAACCCATTAAGGCCCAATGGGCTAGACCCATCAAGGCCCAGTGGGCCAGACCCATCAAGGGCCCATAGCCCAGACCCATCAATGGCCGATGGCCTAGACCCACCAACACCCCCTGGGCCACACCTATCATGACCAAGACTTGGTGGCCCAAGCTTCCCAAGGACCCATGGGCCAAACCTTCATGGCTCAACCCTCCCAAGGATTCATAACCTAAATCCAAGCCCAACAAAACCTTGGAGCCTCACATCCGTACCCTTCACAATTCCTCTAAAATTTTAGCCATTCACAACCCTCATACCCAGCTCAAACCCATACCTTACATAAATCTCAATTCACCTATATCCCAACATTCTAAAGCCAGTTTCAAGCCTTTCCCCATGCCCAATGGCCCCATCAGGCCCCACCCTAAAACCTGATTTTCCCTCATCCCATCACCCAACAAACCTTCCTTAATCCCCAATAGACTCACCTAACCCCCATTTATGCCATTCTCATCCAGTCCATGCAGCACCAGCAAGAGAATCCCGCCCTCACTGCACCTTATGTAGACTAGCAGTATGAAGAGGACGAGATTAGAAATAGTAGAGCCTATACTAGGGTATTATCAGCCTTAACCCTCCTATAATTGCCCACCCTCTGGTAGCCCAGAGTGAAGTCCAATCGACTACTGAGAAACTGGCCCCCATATCCAAAGAATCGGAACAGTTGAAAGAGCAGTTAGACAAAATTCAAAGGCAGTTGTTGAAAATGGGTGGTGCTGAAATTCACACCACGGACTTCACAGATTTATATTTATTTGTTGAGGTCCCCTTGCCTCACAAATTTAAAATGTCGGCTTTTGACAAGTACAACGGAATCAGCAATCTTATAACACACCTCAAGCCTTATTGTGGTGACATGTGCCAGTATGGAGGGGATGAAAGACTACTGATAAAGGTCTTTCAGAAAAGTTTGACCGGTCCAGCCTTGAGATGGTTTACATCTTTGGAACCATCTATGATGAAAACTTGAAAGGACTTGATGCACTTGTTCCAAGAATAATATGTATATAATATAGACATTAAACTGCGTAAGTCAGATTTAGCCCGTTTGAAGCAGACCCCGAATGAGACCTTTAGCAATTATTTGGGGCATTGGAGAGCATTGGCAGCTCAGGTTAGAAATAGGATACTTGATGATAAATAGATATAAATGATCTCCAAAAATACTCTACCAGTGATCTTAGACTTTTTAGTATACCAGCAGCAGCCCAGCTTTGCTGATATCATAAGGAACGCCAATCGCTGTGAAGATGATATCAGGGAAGGTCGCCTGAATAAGAATGCACCGAGTGGAGTCAGTAGGGTTAGAAGGCTTTTAAAATAGACGAATGAGAAGAGAACAGGGGCCGATGTCCAGAACATTGCCAACACCAAGCCCAATAATAATATAACCCTGTTCTAATTTCAAGTAGCGTAGCCAGCACCAGTCGTAACTGAGCAGATGCAGAGAGAAGGGAATGGACAAAGAATACAGATGATGTTGTAGTAGAGGAGAGCCCACTACGACCTAGTGTTTATATCCCTAGGGTAATCTCTCAATATACTTTTGCCTTTACTAATAGAAAAAGGACTAGTTACTGTTCGTCAACCGCAACCTCCTCCTCACCCAATCCCAAAGAAATATGACCTTAATACTCACTATAATTTTCATTAGGGTCGGGTCACCCAACTTATCGCTGCTTCCCATTGAAGCATGCGATCCAAGATTTAATCGATGCAGAGAAAATCATTCCACCTGCACCCTCTCAAATGAATCAGCACGCGAATATTCTATTAGGTGACATTACCCCCACATCCTATTGGAGGAGCAAGTACCAGATCCACCATCAGGATGGTATAAGAGTGTGAGGAGGAGTTCGAACTTGATTTGTCAGATTAAATCAGCGATCAGGAGAGTTATGTGGCACCATTATCGAGAAATTGTGAAGAAAGGAATATTGGGGTAATTGAACCCCTGCATTTATCAAATTATTTTCCCAACCCAACACCACAAATCGAACCCTTAGATCATAGGACCTATCAATTATGTATACATAAATACATGTCAACCATACAACACTACCCCCATCAATTACCCAATAGCCCATCATGCCCCTAATCTCCCACCAGCACCTATCAGCTACCAATGGCCTACTCCTACCCCTTTGCCCCCGATGCAACCACCCACAAGCTTCACCACCCCAATCTGGCCCAACTTTGCCACCCAACCCCCTATCACTGAAGTGAATCAAGTGTTATCCACACCTCTGAAGCCCACAGTGCAAGTACCTCCGATACCAGCAACTATACCATTTTAGATTTTGGGACCAGCCTATGATCCTCATCAGGTCTCGTTGAGTTATGAACAAACAGATATCAACGCTGGCAGCAATAGAGAAGGGGCAGTGGACTTTGTTACCCAATCCGAGAAGATTTCAAGGCGGCCAGAAACACCAGCAACAGCACAAGCCCAACCAGAGGGGAAGAAAGATAGTGTCGTGAATCCTTTTGAGAAAATAAGTCGAGAACATATACTGGAGACTCAACTGAGAAGAATGTCTACCCATATTACTGTACGGGATCTATTAATGACTTCCCCACTCTATTTTCAAGCATTAATGGGGGTGTTAAAGAATTTGCATGTATCACTTCAGGTTAGCCCGGATGAAGTCGGGCAAATAATTGGTCAAGTGATGGCTTTGAATGCCATTTAATTTTTAGATGCCGATTTACTACAGGAAGGAGGTAGTCACTCGAAGTCCTTGAATATAATTGTTGAGTCCGAAAATATGATAATCCCCTTGGTTTTAATCGATAATGGGTATGCGTTAAACATATGCCCACTAAGGACCGCCACAAAGATTAGGGTAGATCTGTGCATCCTAAGACCCACGAGAAGTGGTGTCAGACACTTCGATAACACACAAAGAGAGATAATGGGAGAAGTTGACCTTGAGCTATTGATTGGGCCAATGACCTTCTCCATATTATTTCAAGTGATGGACATCAAATCCTTGTTTAATCTGCTATTAGGGCACCCGAGGCTGCATGAAGTCGGAGCAATCTCATCCACACTGCACCAGAAGGTCAAATTTACATCCGAGTATAAGATTATTACTATCATCGGTGAGGAACACTGTGAGAGAAAAAGCCACCAACAACATTGAAAAACCCAAAGTGCTGGATGTGCCACAAACCGCTGAAGACATCGGCCTCCAAAGTTTTGAGTACAAAGTATTGGCAGTACTTTCGTAGCCCATTGAGGGCATCATTCTAAGAACCGGAGGTGGAATAGTAGCGGCAGTGGCCATGCTTCAAAAGTGGGGCTATCAAAAAGAAAGAGGACTGGGGCCCAAGAAGGAGCCCGTCACAGCTAAGGGGGGGCAAAAAGTCAGATTTGAGCTAGGTTACAAGCCCACAAAAGAAGAAGTGCGAGAGGCTAAGGAGAAAGCCCGTGCAATGGCAGCTGCAAAATCTAGGGGGATCCACCTAGAGGACAAACCCTGTCCCAGTCCTCATATTAGAAATTCATTTGTGAGTGTCGGGGTTGTGAAGATTGATCGAAATGGGGTAACCCGATTAACCCCACGCAAGCCTACAACACCTGTTCACCCCACCAATCCCCACATCACTCTTCCCAACCTGGAGATAGACTTCGCCGCTTTATCCCTCTTTGAGGAATGACGGCCCGTACCTGAACAAACTCCCCCTATGGTGAATCACCACAAAACTGTGTTAACATTTGAGGACATCATCTCAAACGAAATGGGGATCAACATGATGGAGGCTGACTCCAAAGAGCCGTATCGGTCAGCACCCTCCATCAAAATAAGTAAAGGAGCAGCCTCCTATGTACGCAACTGGGCATCTTTGCCCGAAACCCTAAAAGTGGGGAGTGGCCTAATATTTGACACCCATTTCCTAAAAAATAACCTATAAAAAGTGAGATAAGCCCTTGGTAGGCAATACCTTGTATATATGCAGACTTGTGCTGCTAAGGGTTTGTCTCCAAAGAAAATAAAAATTCTAAAAATATTTAAAAAATACAAAGTTTAAAAATATTATCATTTAAAATTCTAAATAAAATCACACAAAAAGATGCATTAATTGAAATACCCATCCCATGTAAAATCGGCCCCTATCCTAGATAAATACAAGAAGAGGTCGGAGTTACGAGTCTAGACGAGGATATCCTATTAGAGGAGCTCCCCAATAAGCTCCTTGACCGGTTTGTTGAGTTTGAGCATGGCCCTACCCCCATTGTCAAAGAAACTAAGGACGTCAATCTAGGAACTGGGGAGATTCCCCGAATCACCAAAATTGGAACGTCGTTGTCTCTCGAAGAAAGAAAAAATATAATTGAATTTCTTCGATCATACCAAGACATTTTTGCCTGGTCATACAAGGACATGCCTGGTTTGGATACCGATTTTGTCAAGTATGAGTTACCTCTCTACCCTGATATGAAGTTGGTCAAGCAAAAGTTGAGACGTGTCCGACCCGAGTGGATGTTGAAAGTCAAAGACAAGGTCATTAAGCAACATGACACGGAGTTTCTCATGGTGTCTAAGTACCTACAGTGACTAGCCAATATTATGCATGTGCCGAAGAAAGACGGAATGGACCGCATGTGCATTGATTTTAGAATTTTGAACAAGGCAAGCTTGAAGGACGATTTCTCATTGCCACACATCGACATCTTGGTCGATAACACTGCTAACCACGAGATGCATTCTTTTATGGACGGATTCTCACGATACAATCAAATAAAGATGGCAGAGGCAAATGGAGAGAAGATGACATTTATCACTTCGTGGGGAACCTTTTGCTACCGAGTCATGCCATTTGGGTTGAAGAATGCTGGTGCAATATGCCAAAGAGCTATGACTATATTGTTTCACGACATGATGCACCGAGAAATTAAAATATACGTCGATGATATGATAGCCAAGTCACCAGAGTGAAGCGATCACTTGGTAAACCTTCAAAAGTTGCTCGAGAGGTTGAGAAAGTACAGGTTACGTTTGAATCCCCAGAAGTATGCATTTGGTGCTATGTCCGAAAAACTGTTGGGATTCATCGTCAGCATGAGAGGGATTGAGGTCAACCTAGTCAATGTCAAAGTTATCACCGAAATGCTGCCACCATCTATTGAGAAAGAAGTTAGAGGGTTCTTGGGCAGAATATAATATATCAGTCAGTTCATTGCACAGTTAACTCCAATCTGCATGTTGATCTTCAAGCTACTAAGGAAGAACTTGCCCATTGAATGGAATGATGACTATCAAGCAACATTCAATAAAACCAAAAGCTACCTCCTTAATCCTCCTGTGTTGGTACCACCTGAGCCGGGGAGGCCACTCTTGATGTATCTCTCCACGATGGAACTCTCGATGGGATGTGTCTTAGGGCAACATGATGAGACAGAAAGAAGAGAGCAGGTCATCTACTATCTGAGCAAGAAGTTTACTAATTATGAGACGCGCTATTCTCATCTAGAGAAAGCATGCCTGGCTCTTGTGTGGGCTACTTAGAGGCTCCGCCATTACTTGCTATAGGCCATTCTACTCCTGGCCCAAATGGACCTATTGAAATACTTGTTCGAGAAGTCAGCTCTCATTGGGCAAACCGCACGATGGCAGCTTTTACTATCTGAGTTTGACATGACCTACGTTACTCAGAAGTCGATCAAGGGGTAAGCACTCGCCGATCATCCCACCGACAATCCTTTACTAGATTATGAACCTTTGCGAACCGAATTTCCTGATGAAGACATCCTTTTCATGACGAAAGATGATACTGAGGAAGCGGAGGAATCATGGGTAATGCACTTTGACGGGGCAGCAAACACCGAGGGTCAGGGAGTTGGCACTATTCTAATTTTGTCAAAAGGATCTCACGTACTAGTCTCTATCAAGCTCAACTTCCCTTACACTAACAACATGACCGAGTACGAATCTTGTGCCACTAGTTTGTAGGTGGCTCTCGATCTGAACATAACTCACCTTCGAGTGTTTGGCGATTCGAAGTTGATCACATACTAGACGAATGGAGCTTGAAAGACGAAAGACGAGAAATTGGTCCCTTACCATGAACACCTTGAGGATCTGATAGCTTGCTTCAAAGATGTGACACTTTCATATGTCCCCCGAATAAGGAATCGCTTTACAGACGCACTAGCAACTTTGGCGTCAATGATTGAAATCTTGTATGGTGCTTAGATGAAGTCGGTCATTATCGAGTAATGCTATGGTCTCGGACTGAAAATTAAAACTAATAGAATTCCTAAATCTAGAGGTTAGAAGTTATGGTCGTGAATTAAAAAATAATAATCCTTACCTAGGGTCAGGGTTGCCGAGAGAAATCTCGAAGATTCGACACTTGAATTTTGAAATCATGACTAGATTGCTCTATGGGTTTGTCCTCGAAGTTCTCTGGTTTCGAAATCCTAAAAAAATCTACTCTCTCAAAAATTGCCAGCCTCTTCGGGCGAATTAAGAAAAAAATCTTTTATAGGTTTTTTCCTAATTAAATGCAGGCATTTAATCCATTGGCGTGCTAGGTTCCTAGTGCTTAATCGCTTTGAGTCGGTCACCAACTCAGTGAGCAACCGGCTGACTTGCTCAGCAAGTTTCCTAGTCCTAATAGCGTTAGAACTATTTGGGCGTCCATTTTGGGGTGCATAATCCAATTAAGTGCCGCTCTCGAAGTGTTTAATCGAGGAAACTTAGGGATCAAAGACAATCAGGCTAAGCCAGGGGTAGGCCAATTGCGTGCTGGTGGTGTGGCGCTCAATCCGATCGCGCGTCTGGTGTTAGGCGCGTGATCGAGTCTCGAGTTAGTCTGGGGAAAGGAAGTCTGGTATGAGAAGGGATTGATTGCGCGCTTGTGATTTGGCGTGTAATCAAATTGAGCGCGTGATTTTAGGCTCTTAATTCTGGGTTGTCAAAGTGCGAGTCCGGGTCAGGCTTGAAATGCCAGGCTATTATTTCAGCCTACATTTCAACCATATACTATTGTTTCAGTATATAGTCTCCCTATGTTAGGATCTGAGCCACATAGCTATTGTTTCAGCTTGTGTTCAACCATGTACTATTGTTTCAGTGCATGGTTCCCATCTTAGGGTAAAGGGGCCTGAGTCATAGAGCTATTATTTTAGCCTGTGTTCAGCCATATACTATTGTTTCAGTGTATGGTCCCACATTAGGGTTAAAGGTCTGAAATGAAATACTATTGTTTCAGTCTGCATTCCGACTATATACTATTGTTTCAGTATATAGTCTCCCTACGTTGGGATCTGAGCCACAAAGCTATTATTTTAGCCTGTGCTCAGCCATGTACTATTATTTCAATGCATGGTTCCCGCGTTAAGGTATGGGGCTTGAGCCACAACACTATTGTTTCAACCTGTGTCTAGTCATATAATATTGTTTCAACATATGGTCCCATATTAGGGGTATGGGGCCTGAGCCACAGAACTATTGTTTCAGCCTATGTCAAGCCATATCCTATTATTTCAGCATATGGTCCCATATCAGGGTTATGAGGTCAAAGGTTGATCGAACAAATTTGTATATTCTGAGAGGGCAAAATGGGAGTGCCTATAATCACTTATCGAGATTGGAGCCAAATGCTATAATTTGCGATATTGGCCTACAGAACATCGATCCATACCACTACAGGGGCCACACCTTTCTCCCTTGTGTATGGAACCGAGGCCATCCTACCTGTAGAGGTTGAAGTACCCTCGCTCCGAATCCTCATGGAATCAAGCTTACTCGAAGCAGAGAGAGAGATCCCGCTTCGAACAATTGAATCTACTAGATGAGAAAAAACTCCTAGCCTTGTGTCATACTCAAGGTTACTAGGGGCGAATCTCACGCGCTTATAACAAATGTGTCCGCGGTCGAGATCTGAAGATATGAGACACTGTGTTGAAGAAAATCTTTCCATCCCTCCACTCCGATCCGAGAGGGAAATTCAAGTCAACCTGGGAGGGACCTTATGTCGTCCGAGAAGTGTTGCTGGGATACGCCATTCACCTCGCCACCATGGATGGAGATCATCTTTCTGAGCTCATCAATGATGGATACATCCGACGGTTCTACTCTTAGTCTATCACGATAAGGTAAGTATTGGTTAAATAGATATGTGACTGCTTAAAAACCACTCAAAAGAGGCCATCATTCCAAGCATAGTAGTCAAAAAGCATCCCTAAAAATGATGACATCCTTTGCTACCCCATTTTGAACTTGGGCCTTTCTTTCAATAAACCCCTTCCCCGAAAAAAAAAAGGGAGAGAGAGGAGAAAAGGTGTGTACATACACAAAAAAGGGGAAGTAAAATCAAAATCCAAAGAAATAAGAAAAACCAAACCTCAAAAAAGAGATTGCCTGAAATAAAATAAAGAAAAAAGAAAATATATTATGGGGCATGTACAGTAAAATCCTCCAAGGAAGAAAGAATGTTGTAAAAAACTGGAACCGTATCAAGGAAACCTTCTTAGCCCATCATACCTTCAAATGCCAACCTAACCCATGGCCAAGCAACTCCCTGAAGAAAGCCCTCTTTGTAGGTTCACAAGCAATCATAATACCTGTGAAGTTGACATAAGCTGAGTTATGAGACGACACAAGAACCCCATCTACCCGGCTATGATGGAATCAACATATATGTCGTTACTTTTGAAAAAAGTAAAAAGTAAAAATAAAAAATAAAAGTAAGAATACAAGCTCAAAGTAAGATGGACGTGGTGAAAACCCGAAAGGGCACTACGGATAAAAACATCGAGCTTATGCAAACCAGGTGAAAACCCGAAAGGGCGCTTGGGATAAGAGAGCTAAACTCATGGACGTGGTGAAAACCCGAAAGAGCGCCACGGGTAAAAAGAGGGCAAAACAGGCAAGATGAATCCACCTTAGGCATTGTCAATAAAAGGATTGAAGAGTTAAAAAGAAAAGTTTGGATTGATTGATAAAATTGATGTTGGGGGAGCCCTTTTGGTTGCTTTCCCTGATCCCTTTTTCCGACTCGGCCACTCATGTTAGTTCAAATCGGGCCCCGACCAGAATTGTCTTAGTGAAACTGCTTTGTCAAACATATGACTCAAGGTAAGGAGAAAGGTTTGATTCATTCCAAAGGGATTGACGTTCCAGTCTTGGTAAAGTTGCTGAAACTCACCCAGACCCGACCATTTAAAAGGGGGTTCGACCATGCTTAAAAGAGGACCCGAGATCTCACCCTGTGATTGAGCCATCAAACCAAACAAAAAGAGAATAAAGGACAAGGCGGAAGGCCCCTTTTGTCAAAGATAATAATTTCCCTTTTCCACATTCATGCCCAGGCTGTGAATATTCCAATAAGGGACCCATCAATCAAAGAGAACAACAAAAAAGAAGTCTTCATAAATATAATAGATTTTCCTTTTCAATTTACAACTACATCACTTACACCACATCCCAAAAAAATAGTCGGTGTGATGTCTTTCTTTCTTTCTTTCTTTTCTATAAAAACTGAAAAAATAAAAATAAAAATAAAATATGTATACAAAAAAATGTGTGTATCTGAAAAGGGGTTTCTTATGCCCCTTTTCTGCGTATCTGATCTATGTAAAAAGATGTATGTGCAGGAGGGAATCACCGGCCCAGCTCGCGCTTTAAGGCACTAATCTCAGCGAGAAAATCATCCTCCCAGACATTCTGCTCAGTCAACCAACAACCATGCAAGATCTTGTACCTCTTCCAAGAAGCATCAGTAGCCCCATGAGCAACATTCAAGGATCCTTCCAAACGAAGGACCTCGCTCTCCGCAACGCCAGCTCTGGTCTCTGCTACCTCTGCTCTAACTTTTTCTTATGTCAAAAGCTCTTGCAGGACCCTCCTCTCATCGGTCAACAACTCAATACGAGCTTGAACTGTCGTTTCTTTCTTCGGCCAGGGGCCTCCCATGTCAATACTCTCCGTCCGATCTAGATGATCTGCAGCAGGTTGCTCAACCAATAGCCAAGCCTCATACTCAGGGGTAGACTGAATTGAATCTCCCTGCTCCATATCACACATCAGTGTCGATTGACATGTCTCCCAAAGAGCAGCAATCCGATCCATGTCCCTAGAGGACCCCCTAGAAAAGATCAAATCATATAGAGGAGGTTTTGCCTCGCAAGGCACTTACTAAGAGCAGCCAAACTGACGTAACACTTGAAATGGGAAGTAGAAAGTGCTGCTAGTCAATCCTAAGAGGGTGATGCCCTCATAGTCTCTGGAATGAACCATTAAGAAGGTCAGATCCAACCAGGGAAGCGTCCATATCCACTCTGCATCGGTCAGCGAAAGCTTCAAAGCTGACAAATCATCCTGCGGAAGCAAGTGACACCTACCCAGAAAGCATAGAGTTGCCTCACCTCGAGCGATATAAAAGCATGGAACGAGTCCCAAGATAGCAGGATGCTCACCTAACCAGACCTGGAATAGCGAAGGACATCCCCTGAGGCTCTCCACCTTGCCCAGAGCAAATGCATCAAGGCATCGGTATAATTCGGCAAGGACCAGGTACATCACTGATCGACCCTCTACCAACTCGGTCAAAACATCACAGAGAGCGAGAGAGAAGCTCTCTCCTCCAGTGAAGAAAAGGACTTCCGAGATGAGATTGAGAGTAAAGACTTTCACATTGAAGATATTCCTAACTAGCAATTTTCGAAGATTTTCATCATCGAAAAGTTCTTTGAGGAATTTGATCGAACACCTTGTGGGTCCCCCAATGAGACTTTTCTCATACTCAAATTTCTTCAAACCTAGCGTAAGGTGAACAGATTTAGAGTGCCCAACTTCGGCGTGACTCATGCGAGGCCTCTGTGGAGCTTCAAGCTGGACAAATTGGATAACACCTCAAGAGTGGGAGTTAGCTCCCGGTTCCCAAAATGGAACACATGAGCATTTGTGTCCCATTGTGAGTTTCCCGCATGAAATAGGTCCCACCGTGGAGGAACCTCAAGGAAAAGGGGAAGACGTGATAGTCCAAGCCGCTCCCATTCAACAAGCTCGCTCTCATTCAAGCTCCCAAGCCAACGTTTTAGAAAATTGAGCCCCAAGCCCAAAGAAAGGAGTAAATTGGTTCCGGGCCCTCCATATAAGGGAGGGTTGGAAAGCGGATCCATAAACATACAAAGATCTTTCAAAAATATAAAATTCGATATATGTCAATAGACCCACCCTTGGGAAAGCAAGGAGAGGAAAAATCAGTTGAGAAGGCCAAGTCAAAAAGAAAAGAAAGGAAAAATGGGTTGTCTCGGGCATATAAGGGCCCACTGCCCCCCATGCTAAAACTGGCACAACTAATAGTTGCGCCAGTGCAAATTTCCCTAGGATAAGCCTGGCACAACTAATAGTTGCGCCAGTACAAATCCCCCCTTGTTTATGCCTTTTTGAGCTTTTGAGGGAATTTTTTTTGGGCCCTTACTGGGCCCCCTTAGCCAGATGGCCTGATTTACCTGCTTTATACTATGAATACATTCAAACAGGAAAATTTAAAGGGCATGCGACCTCGAGTGCCACTTTTATGGGCAATCGTCAAATCCATCCTGCAAGCAGTTAGATATATGTAAGGGAGAGATAACATGCAATCAAATGAATAGCGCTAAATATTTCCAAGCAGAAAAATCATCGTAAAAAATCCCACAATTATCCATCACAATTTGTTTAAAAATCCCAAGTCATCATCCCCAAAGTGCTAAATGTTTAAATGCAACAACTAAGCCCTAATCCTTGTTGGTGCCCTTCGACTTCTTCCCCCGACGCGAGGAGCTTTGGAAGGTACAAATATCTCCTACCCTTGACCACGCCTGCGAAAGCCAGCTGAGCAAAGAGCGCGACTCCTTAGCACGTGCGCGCTGCAAGTCAAAGTCAAAATCAGAAATCAAGAACAAAGTTAAAAGGCAAGGATAGAAAAATAGTGAGAAAGACTGAGCAGCAGCATACTCACCCCCTTCACATCCCGGAGCTCAGCAAGGTTGCGATAATACGCACCATGTTCCATGGCTGAGTTAAAGTTCTACATTCAAAGGAAAAGGATGTCAGTTGCAGGGACTGGTGACAAACACATGCATTTATCAAAGGAGCCAAGACAAAGGAGGAATGATCGTGAGAAGGCTTACCCCCAGAACCACCTCAGGAGGAGGGACCTGGACGGCTTCAGTTGAGGTGTGCGCCTGCTTATCCACGTCGGCGCTTATTCCTGAGAGAAAGCTATCGTCGAGCCGTCTAAAGGTCCCATAGACCACGAGCGGGGCACCACCAAGGGCACCCACATGAGAAGTACCAGACGGACCAGCACCTGAAGAACCCTCACCTGAGGGACCTGCACCTGAAGAGCCCTCACCTGAGGGACCCGCACAGGAAGAGCCAGCACCTGAGGGGCCCGCCCCTAAAGCATCCGTAGTATCCGCCACCGCCCCACCTTCATCATCTGAGTCGTCTCCCTGCATAAACTGTGAACAATAAAAGAGATTCGCTCGTTAGGAACTAAGGCTGAATTGATACCAAAAGGGCACTAATCTGAAAGAGAAGGGGGAATTACCTAAGAGCGTGAGCCACCGAAAGCAAGGAAGTTGACGCTAGGGACAAAACACGACAAAAGGAACCGGTAGGTAGAGACTCGTACCATAGCTAATAGTCCTCGTGTACGAGAAGGGCGTTAATGGGGATCCCATTATGAAGGAGGGCTGCTGTGAGCTCCTCAATGCTACCTACGAGATCCAAAACATCTGCAGGAGGATCCATTGGTATGGCGGGATAGCCCTGATACTGGCAAACTACCCGCTCCCCCAGATAGTAAGCCTTGGCCCACGCCCCATAAAAGAAGACAACACGGTGGTTGTTGAATAGGCACGATGGACCTACGACAACCTGATCCTTGAAAATGGAGGTGAGGTACAGGTCATAAAGGATCTGTCCAAGTCAAGAGGTGGTTAACCAGTCAAAAACATACAGCATAATAACAAAGGAGAATTTTCAAACTGAAACAAACAGAGGTGAAAAGGGGCTTACCTGCTCGAGGACCATCAGATCAAGTTGGAACCTCAGGCCCATCTCAAGATGCTTCATCCCCACATCGCGGCACCGGGATTGGCTCCAATTACTAAGGAGAGGGTAGGTGTATACCTCAGAGTGGAGAAGCGGGTGCCCAAGCTGAAAGTGGAGGTACCCCCATTCTTGAGGAGAGCAGTGCACAAAAAAAAAGGTCAGTAGCATACAAAGACCATCCAAGTAAAACTAATGAAAGCGAAAGAGTTAGTGATTACCTCCAAAGTCGGCCAGAAATCGACAACAGACTTGGCCTCCCTAGTAGATACTCAGGCTATGCCATACATCAGCCACGCATATCCGATCCCACCCCAATCATACCTATGGATGTCGAACCAGTTATCCATAATGCTCAGCAATGCCAAGCTTACTCGTCCACTGCTCGTGTTCGTAAAGATGGTCTTACCCAGCAGGAGCAAAAGTGTGATACGGGCCAGGACGATCGCCCGCGCGGGCTCAATATAAAGCTCCAAATCCTGCTGGCCCAAATCGACCAACTCACCAGCCCCATAGAGCCCAAATAGCCAGGTCATCTTGACCTCGGTGCCATGCATCTGCCCACGAGGGGGATAATCCCCTATCAATCTGACAATGTCATCCTTGCTTAGCACTGCAAGGATGGCTATCAGTATGCCTCCTACCCTAATGCTGGTAATTATCGTTCAATCTACGGACATCAATGTCATCTCAGCATAGGCCATATGAAAGGACATGGTCTCAGGACGGAACCACTCTATCAGGGCCCTCAGGTACGCAGCGTCGACCCTCCTAGGGGGCAGGATAAGAACTCCCCAAAACCCGCCTGCTCCAGCAAATACTTCACCATAGGGAAAACGTAGCAGTAGAAATCATGAAAGTCAAGCCATCCCCCGTGGAACACAATATGGAGCAAGGCCTGCGTCAAGAGAGAAAAATGCATCAAATCATGGAAATGAAGCAAAGTTGTACAAAAGGAAGAACTGAACTTATCTTTTACCTTGCTTGCTATGCCGAAATTAGAGATATGGATGTATTGCTGATGAAGGCCCTGCATCTCGATCCAGGGACCTGCCTTGAGCTCTATCACAAAGAATTTCTCCCCACGGGGACCATAGACTACATCGGGCCCCTCCTCGTGGCCCTCCTCAGGCGCGTACTCTTTGTCATTGGAGATTTTGGGGAAAAAACATGCAATCACATCAGAGCAGGTTAGTGATAAAGAACCATTTTTTGCTATAGGCAAAGGGAAAGTAAGTATGCTCATCCATTTTCTATTATTTTCATAACCAAAGATACACATACACATAAACGAAAAAAGAATCCCTTTTTAATAGAATGAAAACACAAAGAAATCCCTTCCTTTTTGTCTTCAAAAATAATAAAAATAAAACAAATTCCCCCCCTCTCTATCTTTGAAAAAAAAAAAAAACAAAAAAACAAAAAAAGAGTCTTTTTCTTTATGCTCCTAAAATAAATAAATAAACCAAAAAACAAAAAAAGAAGCCTTTTTCTTTATGCTCCTAAAATCGAAAACAAAAAAAAAAAAAGAGAAGAAAAGAAAAGGGAAGTCTCTTTATTAAAATCAAAAAACCAAAAAAAGAAGTCCCTCTTTTATGTTTAGAAAAACAAAAAAAACAAAAAAAAATCCCTCCTTTTATGCTTCTAAAATAAAATAAAAAACAAAAAAGTCCTCTTTTTATGTCTATAAAAACGAAAAAACACTCGCACAAAAAAAAACCCTATTATACCCATAAAATTCAAAAAAAAAAACTAACACAAAGAATTAATAAATAAAAATGATAAATCGATTCCTTAGAAAAAGAACAAAAACAACGAAAACTAAAAATTAAACCCAATTTCCTTAGTTAATTTTACAAAAATATACAAAAACCAAAAATCATTTTCCTTAATCAATTTTCAAAAAATAGAAATCAAAAATTATTTTCCTTAATTAATCTTCAAAAAAATATATAGAAACCAAATATCCCTTTTCCCTAATTAACGTTCAAAAATAAAAAACCAAAAAATCCTTGCTTTATATTCAAAATGAAAAAAATAAAAAAATAAATAAAAATAAAAAAATCCCTTCTATATGCACAAATAAAAACAACAAATATATATATATATATATATATATATATATATATATATATATATACACATATTAGGCACCAATAAAATTCATAAAATAAGAAAACTAGAGCATCATTCATGAAAAATTATCAACAGATCATCAATAAACATGCGTACAACGAAAATAAACTATTATTCATGAAAGAATGCAAGATCATGATCATATTTGCAAGAAAAATCAAGGAAAATGGGTTTTAAATGGTTATCTTTTGAAGGAGATGGGGGTCTTTGATCTAGCGCGATACGGACAATCAATCGGTGCGAGTGAATGACGGCAATGAGGCACGCATAGAGGCGATATAAAGGAACCCTAGGGAGACTATGTTTTTCAGTTTAGAGAGGGGGAAGAGAGCAATTTTAAAAATATACGATGGCTGCCCGAACTCGGGCTTTTTAAATTTGATCCCTAGCCATGCTTGGCGCAACTATTAGTTATGCCAAGCTATTTTGAGCTCCTTTTTGGCTTGGCGCAACTATTAGTTGTGCTAGCTACTAACGGGTTAGGTTTTGGCCCTGGTACGGGTCAGAGGCATAACCCGGTACCTCCCTTTCTCTTCATTTTGTTACTCCCAACCGATGCACATACTCCCAAACGGTATATCGATCCTCATTCGACTTGTCCGAGAAGCCGTGCTAGAATAAAATGAATCGAGATCAATAGTCATCCCGATCTTACATAGAAAAACATGAAAAAGTCTAAAAAATGATAAAAATATCCTACATAAATAGCTAAAAATATTTCACATAAAATGATAGAATATTTCACATAAAATGATAAAATAATTCACATAAAATGATAGTTCTAACAACTCAAAAAATACCATAAAATGATAGCTCTAAAAAAAATCCAAAAAAATCACATAGAATGATAACTTAAAAATCTAAAAATCCACAAAAAAGATAAAGAAAATCTCAAAAATAATTCACATAAAATAATAGAAGTAATAAAGTGATAAAATCACATGAAATAATAACTTAAAATCTAAAAAAACACATAAAATGATAACTCAAAATCTAAAAAAGAAAATCACATAAAATGATAAACACAAAAAAGGTAAAAAATTTCCCTCATAAAATAATAAAAATGTATGTTTCGAAAAGCGGCACGTACTCCCAAAAAGTGTTGCGACATCCATTCGCTCCGCTCGGGTAGTCATACTAAATAAACTTCCCGATCAATGGGCTCACCCAAAGACCTCGAACCCTGCTTCATGCAGGGGCACCTGCGACCAGTTAAATAAGGCGGTCTATGCCTCATATGATTAGACGAATAGCTACGTACATGCGTGTTCGGATGCGGTAAAATGTCAATACTTTATTGGCAATCCAGTTGTGCTAAATTAATGTCCTAAGTCAAAGGTGTGTGCCTTAGACTTTTAGATCCTACTTCAAAGAAGGAGGAACAATGTCAATCCCGATCAAGCAGTCAATGTTTTGATATGTTTGACCCCACTGCTAAATCTGCGAACTAAACTCTCTGTCTTTGGATTCATAGGAACGTGACTGTCTAACTCTAGAGTCATCACGAGCTATTTCGGAGGTGTAGACCATTGATCTACATTATCCGAGTGTGCGCCCTATAGGGTTTAAGGTCCGAATAACCCGGTTATGAAAAAGGTCAATCGTTGGTTAAAACCAACCTGTTGAAAATGAAGCTACATGTCAATCAAACTATGTTTAAACATGCATGCAGAAGGGTTCATTTTCCTCATTTTCGCAGGCTTAAAACCTGTATTGGCACGGTATCCCTGTAAAGTGTACGTCATGCGTCTGAGTATCTGTTAGGATGGTCGTTTGTTCTCATAAATTATACCAGGACAGGATCTTGATCGATATTTCCATCGCATTTATTTCTTATCACCCCTAATTGGTGCATGTTTATGCATAATTAAATAATTTGTAAGATCATTATCGGCAGAGACCGGGATTAGGTGTCTCTTTCGGTGGACACCCGATTTTGGTTAGATCTGTTTAGTGTTATTTGAGGTTGGATGCTCTAGGTCATGTTGATCCAAGGCATATTATCAAAAATGATATGTACTCCCAAAAAAAATTGCGACATCTGTTCGCTCTACTGGTAGTTGTGCTAAATAAACTTCAGGATCAATGGGTTCGCCCAAAGACCTCGAACCCTGCTTCAGGCAGGGGCACCCATGACCAGTCAGATGAAGTAGTAAATGCCTCATATGATTAGACACAAACTGTGGAATCTTATGTACTTGCATTGTGCCCATCTTTGAATGTGGGTCGATCACCCTCCTTACTTACGAAGCTTTTATATTCAGAATGAATCTTTAATATCAAACTCCTTCAAAATATCTCGAGAAGCGACCATTTTTTTCAGCTATTAGACTTTTGCAACTCATTTTCTACCTCGATTATGCCTAGTAATATCGCTTAAAGCTTGGGTACCGATTACCTTGAGAGATGACCATTTTTTCTGACATACAAGACTTTTGTTTTCTCACCATATTACTCATCTGATCTTTGAAGTTCATTCTGAATGCAATGGACCCGTCTGTAATGCCTTGGGCCTCTTTGAATGTCTCTTTTCTTTAGCATTCGATTATTAGTGAATTGATATCAAAGAGGGGCATCTGTAGACACCCAAATTTGGCCCAAGGCTCAATCGAGACACATTTCGAGAGAGGCGCATCTTCGAGCTTCTGATGGCATATATGGAACCCTTAGAAAACTTTTCTAAACCTTAGGAGTCATTCCAAACCATTAGGAATCACCCTATATCTCTTAGGAACCTTTCCAAACCCTTAGAAACCCATCCCGACCCTTAGAACCCATTCCAGACCTAAACCTAGCTTTTTCGAGTAATGGATAAAGAGTGGTGCACCAAGACTAGTTGTGACCTTCTACTATAATTAAATCTTATACTATTAAAAAGTAAAAGTCCTCAGCTTTCCAACAAGCCAAGAATCACCCCAATCGGAGTTGTATGTGAGAAGATATCACGTTCTAAAGTGTAAGGGCAAAATAGTAAATATGTTGTGAACCCCCCTAGGGTTTTGGTGCAAGTATTACTTGCACCAAGCTATTTTCCCCCAAAAATGGCTTGGCGTAACTAATAGTTGCTCCAGTTATAAGGTGGGTCCCCCAGTGGGCAGCCAACTTCCAGGCCTCTGTAGGAACATTGTTTTATTATTCTTAACCCGGGCACAACTAATAGTTGCGCCAAGCTTATGAACAGTAACCTTGTGTTTTTACCTTGAATTTTGAGAATGAGGTTTGACTTTTTGACCATCTTAAAGTTTAGGGTGTGTTTTGCTAGTTCTGTTGCACCCATTTACTATCTGCGTGTAACCTCATAAGTGGTTTAAAGCCCCACCCTATCATCCACCATTAGAGCAACTCTTCACACTTTTCAAGGTTCCAAAAATCTTAGGAAATCTTAGATTGCCCATTACCTAATTATTAATCAAAATTAACCTCTAAGTACCCTCCTAACCTCTCTTTTTCCTATAAATAGAGAGACACCCCTCCCTTTACAAAGGCTTGAAAAAATTTGCAATTAAGAGATTAAAGAATCCCTTCTCTCTCTCTCCTCTAGTGCACCATTCTCATACAAATTCTAGAGCTTTAAAACTTCCTTTAGACCTTAGCATTTCACCAAAAAGCTCTAGGTTAGGTGTGTGCTATCCCTTAGCCTCCCCTCTCTACCTCTTTGCTATTAAGCCTTAGGAGTTAGAACCTCATTCCTCACCATACAAGCCTTCAAAAAGCTCACCAAAGCAGCCAACACAAGGCTCCACAGCGGTATAACAAGGGCCCAAGAGCTCTGGCTATCCCCTCTAATCCTCTACCTTCTCAGTTATTCCTCTATCCTTCCATTTGTGTCGTTACGCCGTCGAATTTTCGATAGGAACGGAGGGGCACAAATAGTATTTTAAAACCCTTTGGGTAAGACGAAGGCTTTTTTAATTTCTTTTATATTATTTTTGTTTTGGCCATAAGTAGGGACCGTGTTAAGCGGGTTGATTGTGTGCCTAACACCTACCAAAGAGCCTTTGGCGTAGACCAGATTCAAAGTCATATTTTTTATACTTCGGTGCTTATAAAATTGATCTAAGTTTCCCGGGACACCAAAAGCTCCGGGTGGCGACTCTAAATATTTATTAGAGTGCGCATCATCGCGATGGGATCATAAAAAAACCCACGGTTGCATAGATAGTGAATAACTTAAAACGAAAAGCTATGAAAGATCACCATGCATATTGGACAGCTAAAACAAATATAAAAGTCCAAGAGTCCACTGCCGCCCTCTAAGAAAAAGTGATGCAATTGCAAGAACAGAATAGAGCATTGCAAGCAAATCAACAGGCATGGGAAGGAGAAGGAATATGAAGAAAAAATAGCTAATCTGATAGAACAGTTTGAGGATTTTATTAAAGACCTAGATGTCAGAGAAACAACAAGAGAAAAAACCCATCAAGAATACAAGCATGCACTTAATGCTCAGCTAGATGAAAAGACTCATCAACTAATAGTAACAGAAGGGAAATTGCTCAAATTTTAAGGAGATAACGATTCCCTAAGCCTGATTTGCGAAGAACAAAAGCAACCTATTGAGTCCTTTACGACCAAAAGTTAGATCGAAATAGCAAGAGCAAAGATGAATCCGAGCGGTTAAGGGAAGAGATAAAAGTAAAATCTGCTGATAACGATACCCTCAAAGATGCTCTATAGAAAAGAGAAAAAGGAGAAGAAAAATTGAGACTTGAGGTTCGATTGAAATCCACTATGATTACTAAGTTGAATAAGGATTTGAAAAATAAAGAAAAGGTTGAAAAGAAGCTACAGAGTCTGAAAAGGAACTATTACAAATTGATAGTTGAAAAAGAAAGCACTGATGTTCCCTATAAGGAGGCTAGGCCTGAGACACAAAGAGAACCACTTCCAGCAGAACAATATGATTACTCTACAGATGTGGTATCCGACTTTGACGAAGACCTATCGAACAGCTCCTCCTCACTGCTAGCCTTACTAGCACCAGAACTAGGTCCTTCTTCTTTAGCCCTTGTACCATATCCATCTTCGCCAAGTGAGTAAAATTTTCAAAACGTCACAAGCCTCACAGGTATAATCCTTTTGTAACTTTTGACAGTATCTCCTATTTTTTATGCCAATGAGGGCATTGTCCTATTTAAGTCTTGGGGGTATATAAATTCTGTGTATAATAGTTTTTTAGTTTATTTTATTTTGCTTTCTATTTTAGAATAGTTTTGTAAATATTAGGATCAGTTAATCATCATATGTGAATTTGGAAAAAGAAAAAAAAATTATGAATCCTGAAACCTTACCATCCATCGTAGTAGAAGTTCAACAATCAGAAATAGAACAATTACAATTCATGCTTAGCTCTTCAAGAACACTGTATCAGATTGAATGTTTGAGACAATAGATTGATTTGAACTACAATATTTAGACTATAGTTTCAAAATTATATAATCAATGAGGTTTAGAGACTAACTTTTCCTTTTCTTTGGAGAGAGAGATTGTTATCTATTCAATTCAATTCCCTTAAACTTCTCTACTGTTTTTATGAAAAATCTCATATTGTTGAAGTTAGAATTAAATATTCTGTGAATATGATGATTTTTTTCTTTCAGAACTATCTATTAAATATATCAAAATAATATGAAATTCATACTAGTAAATCGTGAAAATGATCAAAGACCATCTTTTATTAGTCAAAGCCAAAAACCTAAAATCCCCGAAAAAATTTATCCTTTGAACCCATATTAGAAATCTAAGCTGAATTTTCTTATACCAAGATTTTATAAACCCTTAACCAAATATACTGCCCAAAACTTTCAACCTTAACCCTTATAATTTTCTAAGCGTTTAGAATGCAAAAGAAGGGAAGAAAGAAGAGGGAGTGAAAGGAGTAATAGTCAACATATAAGGGATATACAACAAAAGGGTATAGCTGAAAAGAAAAGAAATAAAAAAAAGAAATATGGGAAAAGAATAAAAAAATCATAATTACAATTCTAGGAAAAGATAAGAGAAGCAAAGAGCTTCCAAAGTTGAAAATCAAAAGAATATCTGAAGAAGAAAATCAAAAGAAGAAATGAGATTTATAAAAAAAAAAATAGAAAAAGAAAAATGGGAAGAAGTTATCCAACTTATTGGATACTTATTGAAGTAGAAAAGAAAAGAAGAGAAGAAGATAGAGAAGGAAGAAATAAATTCTCAGAAACCTTTGAATCCTATCTACCTTTCTTTGAAATCTCTTAACCCAAAGCCCCATTACAAGCCGAAGAAGGAGCTTTATTATTTACAATTTGTAAAAGTATGATTCTAGTAGAGATATATGCTATAGATACTATGAATGAAAAAGAAATCATATGAATATAATTGATTATCTATTCCATGAGGTTTATTTATTAGTCAATTGTCCTTTGAAGTTATCATATATATCACATTGAAAGAACCCAAAAATTTTGATATCTTTTTGAGAGTATGGCAATAGTGAGAGTTTTTAAATGAAAATATTTTCTAAATCTGCAGCTTAGAAAAATTTATGATGAATAAAATTTTTATTGGTACGCACACACTCAAGCTATACTGGATTGAAATTGCTGAGTTTTGATCAAGGATAACAATTATGATGGAAAGTGATGGTTAATGAAATCCTATTTTTGAAAATCAAAATAATCATATGATGACTAACTTAACTAGTATATAAAACTAGTGTAGATTTTTAATTTTTATTTTGCTTTGAAAAACTAAAAAACTCAAAAATATTTTGAAGTTTGTAGGTAACTTCACTGAAAATCTTCAGGAGACTACAACTCCTCCACTAGGGATCACCTAAGGGTTTAAAGGCTTGTTACATCTGCTAAATGTAATCATGCTCCCTACGAAAGTGACATTTAAATTTTAGATTAGTATTTCTTTCCTTGTTTGCTAGGGACTAGCAAAGCATAAGTTTGGGGTGTGATCGGTCACAAAATATACCGCTTTATCACCCTTAACTTAGTGATGTTAAACTCTAATTTTCTACTAATAAGTTAATGATGTATAGATATTAAGAAAAATTAATAAAAGAGAACCAAAGTGTTAATCTTCGTCGAAATAAATTCAAAAAGAGTAAGAAAGACGATTGAACGAAAAAGACGATCAGACGCATGAATAAAGTTTGAAATCATAAAAAACAATAGAGCGTTACAGAGGAAAATGTAAAATCAAAATTTACGATTCTTCGGAAAAGACGTTCCAATAGAAGGCGATTCAAAGAGAAAACAATCATTTGTAATAAAGAATCGTTTTAAAAAGATACAAGCTGAAAAAAAGAACAATCGTAATTTACGATTGTATAAATAGAACCTATTCATTGTTGTTGATCACGTGAAAATTTACACCGCCATGCATCAAAATAGAAGAACTCTTGAATTAGAAGTCTGGCAAATCACGAATCTGAGAAGATTGATGAAGAAAGACTCCCAAAGATCTCGGTTGCTGAAATTAAGGAGAAAGTCTAGAGGCGCATAAACCACTGAAAGCAAGGAAGATAAAATTAGGAATTAGAGTTATATTAGGAAACTTTTATTTTTAGTCGTTTCTTTTATTAGGATTAGAATACTGTAAACTAACTCCTTATGATCTATAAATAAGAGAGCTCGATATAGGAATAATTTCATCGAAGGAATTCTCAGCATCAATTGATGACTAAGGTTGGGTTTTCTTTCGATAAAAAATAGTTTAGAGTAATTTAGATATCCAAGGTTCCTCGATCACAATTGACAACTGGGATTGACAGCTGAAAGATTAGTGTATCCGTAGTTTCTCAGACGCAATTGACGCCTGCGGTTGAGGGGTGAAAGATATATTTTTACTTTGCTTTCTAGTTTATATTTATTTTATTATAATTTACTGCTTGGTAAACATCTCCAAGTTTTGATTTGAATTGATGACTTAAATTGAGATTTGCAAATTTGAGTAACGGTATTTTATTTTCCATCTTCAGCTTTCTAGAATTTGATTGACGCCTAAGTTTTAGGAGATTGTTGATTAGATTAAATCTGTATTGATAAGATTTTAGTTTTGATTGCCGTCCAACGCTAGGAGACTTGATATATAGTGTAACGGTATTTTAATTTTATAAATATTTGAGAACACAAGGAAACTAATTGACGATCAGGATCTAGAAGTTTGATGATTAGGATTTATTTTCTTACACTTTAGTTTAAAAAATCAGTCTTTTATTCACATTTCTCAAGTAGTTTAGGATCTTCAAGATAAATATAAAGTTTCAAAAAAACTAAATACAAAGATAAATTACTTCCTCGTGGGAACGATCCTATACTAGCATTACAATTTCCATTATGCGCTTGCAATAGGTTAAGACTTAATTAGAATAACATAAAGAGCACATACAAGTTTTTTGAGCCGTTGTCGGGAAAGCGCGGATTTTATTTTATATTAGTTTTAGAAAACAAATATTTATCTTTCTTTTTATATTTTTCTTTATATTTTTATTTTCTTGATCACTTCTTAAGCTTTTACAGGTTTATTCGGAGCCAGCGAATCAAAGTTTCAACTTCTCCTTATCAGAAAAGCTAGAGGCTCAGATTTGTTTCTCTCCCTGCTTTCTAAAATAAAAATCATATAAATTATGAAAAAAAGAAAAAAATCTCCACCATCGGAATTAAAGCAATCACTACGTGAAAATGTGCAAAATACCACATTAGTGGTGCAAAACTAACGACCGATTAAAGCAGTAGTAAATAAATTCACTGCTTAAAGCAGTCGTTTAGTCGATTATAATCGTAGTTTTTCAAGAAAATGATAGGTGGGTAATTGTATATTTGTTATAGGGGCAAACTTGCCCTTTTCACTAAGATATATTATAAATACCAAATTCTCCACAAAAAAATAGAGTAATACTTAATTTGTAAGACCTCCCCTCCTTTCTCTATTATCAAACCCATGCGGGTCTGTTCCTCTCTCTAACAAAACCACCACTCCGCCTCCTTCCAAATCCTCTTATTAACTGAAGAAAACCCTAGGATCCCTCTTTCTAACGAATCAAAACCCTATTGCCACCCTCTACATTTGCAGCCATCGATCCCTTCATTAGGGTTTCTGAAAATCCTTCATTAGTTTTTAGGGTTTCATGTATTTCGTCATCGTTCGATCTCGTTGCCCCATTAGGGTTTCTAAAACTCCTTTGCAGCTTCCAAATTTCTCTCTGACGCTGATGTATTTCTGCCCTGGTTTCCTTGGTTGGAAATAAGCTAGAAAACGGGATCTGAATCCATTGATTTCAGTAGGAGAGAGAATATGTCCTCATAATCAAAGCCGTAGTCGATAAGTTTGTGAAGGTGCTGAAAGAGGCTCTGGATACCGATATCCAAGATAGGATCATGAAGGAGAGGGAAATGCAGAGCTACATCGAGGAGAGAGAAAGAGAAGTTGCTGAAAGAGTGGCTGCTTGGAAAGCTGAGCCTTCTTGTCGGGAGGTATAAAACTAGATTGAGGATGTTTAGCTCTTTCATGATATGAAGGATATATTTGTTTTTTTTATCGATTTTTTGAAATTTATGTCGGATTTATTTATCATAAGCACCGAATTTTCTGTATGATATGTGCTTTTAGAACTGGCATAATTGCTGTTTTTGCTTCTTTTTTTTGGTTACTTGTAATTAGTTGAAGCTGCAAAAAATTTGAAGAAGTGTGTCTAGGTTATTCCATTTAAGAAAATACAAATTTTAATTTTACTATTATTGTATTATATATATATACAATAATTTTTGCACTAAACTTTCGCATATCATCTGAAAATCAGCCGAGGGAACTGCAAAATCTTATCTGGCCAGAACTGTGAGTTGCTAATTGTTTTTGAGGGGTGATTTCTAATCACTAAGCATTCCACAGAACTCAGCCCACAGATCCAAATGAATGATCTATCGTCCGATCGGAGGGTTTTGCTATAACTCCTTGCTGCTCTCTATATCATCATATTTCTTGTCGATAAAGACCCTGCCCTATGAAGCCAAGCCAGTCCCTTTAAGTATCTTTTATTTATTATTCGGCTGAGGTGCTGCTCAGAACAACTGCTTCTTAATTTGTACCAACGATACGTATCGGCATCACTTCTCTAGGCAGTGTCAGTCAACTACGGAGGACGTTACCGAATGTGTTCTTCGTACAATTTTATGGCACAATGGTCTCTTTCCTGGACTTGAAAACGGCTATGACTACCAAGTTCAAAAGCCAATTGGCTTTGAAAATAAGTGTGTTTGGCTATGCAAGACTTCTCTTGTATATGTATTTATCTCTTCTAAGTTGATATCTTAGTAGTAATAATAATCTATATGGGTTATATTGTCTGTAAAGGTTATCTCTTTCTCGGCATTTATTGGTTATATATAAGCTCTTCCAGAAAATAAGAACTCAACACATAAGACTTTGTTAGTCTTTTTTAGTTCATGTTGTGTCGATAAATTTTTTTCTTGCTATCACTCTTCTCTCCCTCCACATATATAGTACTAGTATTTGCACACTTTGAAATGGACGTGGTTGTGTTGGGGTAGGGGTGCTTCATGAACATATGTTGTAATTGGGACTTCTTAGGTTTTTCTAATTGGGACTTCATGTTGTATTGATAAACTGACAGCAGTTACTGTATAGTGCAACGTTTGCTCTAAAAATTTTTGCAATTCTTTCACCCCACAGCGCCCAAAAGATCTCAAGAGATAGAAATTAAGGCTTTAATCTCTAGGACCAAGGTGTTGAGCGCCATGCTCAGCTAGGACTTTCTGGTAGAGGGGCATACTGATTACTGATATAGCCCACCTCCCTATAAAGTTTGATAGCTAAGCTAGGTAAAAAAAATTTAGTTGGATACTATTTATTGGGATTAATATGTGTACTTTTTTTTCCTCCCTATAGAGTTCATTCATTTGTATGGAGGGAATCATAATTGAGCATTTTCATTCATTTGAATATCTTTCTGCTTGAGAATCATACTCACTGCTTTAGTGGATTTTGACTAATTTCAATCTACAGTTGAAGCTCCCTGGATTTGTGGGGTTGGGTTTATGGAAAGCAATACGTAGAGTCAAGTTTGTTTTTAACTAGTAGTTTAGGTATAGCAATGGGGATGTTAGTGATATCAAACTTTTGGAGGATCTTTGGTGGGCAAGGCTCCATTTTGTGTCAAATTTTGAATTTGTTCAGTCTGATAGTGCCTATAAGGGGGAATGATTAGAGGCGTCTGGAGAGGGAGGGAGTAATGTATCTCAGAGCATCTGTTTTTGGGAAAGTTTTAGGGATGGGCCGTTTTCATGGTTCGTTGAGCTATTGGGTAGACTAGGGAGTGCATATGCACCGATTTTAATATTGGATTGTAGAGTTTTTGGTGGTGAAGTGGGTAATACTATTTTCAGCGGCAACCTTTGGTATACAGTCATTTGACCAAATTTTGAGACGTCCACACTCCTCCAAAGGCTCTTGGTTTTGTTGGGAATTAGAATTGTCACATGAAGAATAGACATAGAATACCAAAAGGAGTTTATGTTCAAGTGCATTTCAGCAATACCATAGTGACTTATAGATGTACGAAGTTCAATTGTTTCTTAGTCCTACAGATACTTGCGGATTCGAAGGAACAAGAAAGGGAAACAGTTCACCGCTCAAATGGCAGCAGGAAATTCAATTCGTATAGTAGTGGATCATGGTATGCAACAAGCAGAATCATTAACTTAAATTGGTCATTATGCTATTTTTTATCTGCACTTAGAGAATTATTGTCGAAGGTGATTGGTTTCTTTTGTCTATTTGTCCGACAATCCTTATTCGC
This sequence comes from Chloranthus sessilifolius, assembly GCA_021018995.1. Lineage (NCBI taxonomy): Eukaryota > Viridiplantae > Streptophyta > Magnoliopsida > Chloranthales > Chloranthaceae > Chloranthus > Chloranthus sessilifolius. Next base: position 53,149,418 of record CM037593.1, on the reverse strand, counting down.
ATATAGTTCCCAATGTTTTCGACTGCTACGTCCGTAGGTTATTAGCATGTTTTAAGGCTCAAGTCATTTCTATTGGTTGGGTATTTCCACTCTAGCCTTTTTTTTTCCTTTTATTGAAAATGTGTTCTTCATTTTATTGCAATTGGCTTTTATAAGTTTTTCTTGTTAGGCGTAGTTGCTTGACTAACTGCATTTGAGATACATCGCAATCATCGTGAAAAATCTCCTCGTGCAGAGAGGTAATAAGTGCTATATATCATAACAATCTTAGGAATATATTTTGCATCTGATTGACACACTATCTTTTTGCTGGAAGTCTGTGTGTGTGTGAAATGTTATTAAGTTGAAGGTTTTAAACTTGGTATGGGTATCAACCAGTTTCCATGTTGATGCATAACTGTAAGAGAATGTAAAAAAGAAAAATAGTGAGACATTCGCTACTAAAAAAAGAACTTTTGGGTACCGATATTAGAGACGGCTTTGAATGTCGTCCCTAATAAATCCCATATATTTTCATCCTGCTATCAATCTTAAATTTCTGTTCTACCTTATGATGATTTATTGTCTCTTCTTGGGGGATTTAAACTTAACAAGTCAAAGGAGATTCAAATATATCATATATATGTTCTAGGTATTATAGAGCTCCCGAGCATATATTTGGAGCCACCGAGTACACAACTGCTATTGACATCTGGTCTACTGTCTGTGTTCTAGCTGAACTCTTTCTTGGAGAGGTAGCTTCCTCATTTATAGTAACTCATCTTGGTTTGGGTAATATATTCTCCACCATGGTACTCTTGATCACTTCCATGAGTGAGCCCATTGATGATGTTCTTTTGTTATCTAAAGCTAGATTGTTTTAGCATTCTTAAGAATTCGATATTCATGTTACAGGTTTGAAAGCAAAAGGTTTTGCATAGATTGCAAACGGAATGTCATTCATGAGTTTAAGGAGTTGAATGAACTGAAGCGCATGCGGAGAGAACTTCGTTGTACCAGTTGGTTTTGTGTTGCAGATACGACCTTCCAATACGAGGTGGGTTTTCGAATTCTTGAAAGAAGACTTCTTCCTAGAACTTCTTATTTTTTCTTTTTACGAAAAAATTTAATTTTTTAATGATTGATGCTATTTGTGGCTTTATTATCATGCCATGTAGCTCTTGCATTATTAACACTTCTATTCGAGAAAGAAAAAGAGACCGAGACTCTTAGTGGACTGTTAATTGAAATGGAAAGGAAGGCTTGTTTAGTGTTAAGACCTGAAAAGTACCACTTTTTACCCCTTAACATAATCTCTGTTAAACCCTTAATCATTTAATAAATGTTTTTTAAGTCTATCCTGTAGGTAATAAGCAGCAGCTGCAGATAAGGCCCTAACCATGCCAAGAAGCTTACTTTTGCCCTAGAAGTGTCTCAGGAGAAAGGAAGTTAGACCCAGACAGAGAGCTGGCTGCAGCATAGGCACAACACAGCAGCAACAAGTCAAGAAGAATGCCTCGCGCAGATGTCACAGGGTTCAATTGAACCAGAGAGAATGGTTCGCACAGTTGTCACGGGTTTCTGAAGGCAGCACACCAACTGCTCGCGTTGTTCTCGCGCAGATGAATGACAGAAGAGCCCAGAAAGTAGACTTTGCGCAGTTCTCGCGAGGCTTAGTCATAAGCTCTCGCGCAGTCTCGTGTAGCTCAAGAAAGGCGCCTTTAATCTTCACGCGATTCACTGAGGAGAGAGAGCTCCAGGCATTCCTGCGCGCAGCTGTCGCGCAATGGCCACGGGATATAGACCTTCAACGAACTGCTCGCGCGATCCAGAAGCCCATGCACATTGCTTCTTTGCGAGGATCTCCACAAGATTCACCAAGGAACAAACCGCGAGTGCAATTCCCGCGCCATTCAAATAGAAAGCTCAATCCAGCGACGACCAGAGCATTCCTGCGATGACCAAAGTAGCAATCCCGCGACTACAAGAGCTTCAGGTCAATTCAATCTCGCGACGCCAATTCTATCATGTGACAAGACCTGGAAATCCTTGCTACCCAGCAAGGCTCGGGATCTTATCTTCTCCCCACTTTTGTAGGGGCAATCTGGTACTTCCAGCAACTAGGGCATGCACTCCAATGCTCCAATCTCCATGCACACGCCCCGAGGCATCCAAGGGACAACAATGGGCCACGTTTGCATCATTAAAATTAGGGTTTTCCTAACCCTAATGCTCACACAACCGACTGCTATATAAGCCTAAGCCTAGTTTAGGTTTAGGAACTTTTCAGACTTCATCTTCTTGCATCAGCTATAGAATTCTAATAGGCTAAGGTTAGGCTTTAGGCAGTTTCTTTTTCCCTTTTTCTTCTCTCCATAGTCCAGCACTTGCTGGCTATGCCTTTGTATGTTTATTTGGAACAGTTTTAATGGAGTTTTGTAATAGGATCTTATGCATGTATGGGATTGAAGTGTGAGGATTGTTCTGTACCAGGCTACTGCTTTGAGATCCTCCATTGCGAGGTTGTATTGTAAGCAATGGAGGATTGTTTTTAAGGATTTATTTAGGTCCAAGTGACCTGTGTGTCCAGGTTAGGGACATTGCAGGCCTATGCCCCACCACAGGATCCACTAATTCTGAATCCCCATGGGAGCTTGAGCTGGTAGCCTTGTGAACATGGTGGTGGCAACAATCTTCTTATTCTGTCTCAGACCTCTGTGAGGAGGATACCCTCTGTGGATAGTTTGTGACCATTCAAGTGGACAGGTTATAGCCCTAGGGTGAGGCTAATCCACAGATCTAAGATAGATTCTTCTTCTCTGCACTTGTGCTTGTAGCCTTGTGAGAGATTGTGCAGAGACAGACTCCTCTGTATTTATATAGACCCACCATCAGATGGTAGATCTGATTTGGCTGTAGAGATTGTACGCTTGTGACTAGATCACTGCTGTCATTCTAAAGCAGTGAACAGCTAGGCATAAAAGCTAGTACTCAAACTCTTGCTGGTTATGTGTGTCCAGGCTAGTGCACATTGCAAGCCTAGCCCCACACACAGAACTTTAGAGGTTAAGGTTCCTATGGATTCTTGAGCTGGTAGCCTGGAAGAAGTAGTGCCTACAATAATAAACTTGTTCTGACCCATCTCTGGACTGTGGTTCCCATATTGGATAGTCTGTGTCCATTTAAGTAGACAGGTTATAGCCATAAGGGATTGGACCATGGCACAGGGGTGAGTTGGATCCTTTCTCCTCTTTGGTGATAATGTAGCCATTGGACAGGATTTCTATAGCAGCAGATCTGAGTCTGAGTTATAAGACCCATCAGATCTGTACCTAATAGCTTACTTCTCACCCTTTTATATTTATTATCTCGCACTCCATCATACTTCTTAACCATTTCTGTAGCTTAGGCATTAGGTTACCTTAGGATGTAGACAATAGTGACCTTAAATCCCCTTCCATTTAGGATTGTTAGATCTGTAGCTAGATCTAGAGGGCCTACTAAAGATAGCTCCCTTGGAGCTTTAGATCAATTTTCCTTGTGGGACAAACTCTTACTTATTAAAACCTGCTACAACAGGCCCTGTATCTTGTAGGTCTATGTATTTTTAGACTTTCTGCTCTATAGTTTTCAATCCACCTTTGATTCAGTTTCACTAACACATTCTTATCACTGTTTCCAATAAAGTTAGTAGCAAGCATCTAAAATAACCCAACAAGTTTTTGGCGCCGTTGCTGGGGAGTCTTGATCTATTAGTAGACCCTAGATTTTTGTATTTTTTTTTATCATTCTTTGGTAGTTGTGCTTGTGAATAATTGATACTGCTGATTTATATTTGGAATTTTTCTTGCAGATCTGGACAGTAGCAGAGAAGGAAAGTAGAATTTTTCTTGCAGATCTGGACAGTTGCAGATCTGGACAGTAGCAGAGAAGGAAAGTAGAATTTTTCTTGCAGATCTGGACAGTTGCAGATCTGGACAGTAGCAGAGAAGGAAAGTAGCAGATCTGGGAGTCTAGCTACCTTTGTTTGCACTTCTCTAACCCTCAAAACCTCAGTCTATTTCTCTTTTGAAAATTCTATAGCAGTTGATTAGGATAGTTGTAATTTTGTTAATTGCAATGTGTCTGCAAGTAGTCTTTCCTGTTGTTGGTGTGTGTGCATGTTAGGAAGGAGATCCCTCAGTCCCACATTAGAGCCTCCTAACCCTGAGATAGAAAGGGGCATAAGACCAAGAAGGCCCAGACACACCACAGTTGAGCCCCCTACTGAAACTGAGACAGCAGTCATGGTTGAAGAGCAACCTAGAACATTGAAGGAATTGATTGCTCCTGATGATTATAATTCCCCATTCAGCATTCAATTCCCAGATGTTCAGGGAAACTATGAGATTAAAACCTCAATCATTCAAATGCTTCCCCCTTTCCATGGGCTCAATAAGGAAGACCCCTACAAACAGATTGACCAATTCTTGGCCCTGTGCACAACATTTTCCATTGCTGATTTGGGGCCAGAAGCCACTAGATTAAGGCTCTTTCCTTTCTCTCTAAAGGGCAGGGCCAGCACCTGGTTAGCTACTCTCCCAAACAATAGCATCACTTCTTGGAAAGATCTCCAGACAAGGTTTTTGACCAAATTCTTCCCAGAGATAAAAACCAGCCAGTTGAGAAAAGCATGGGATAGATATAAGGAGATGCTCAAACAGTGTCCCCATCACAAGATCCCTGACTGGCAGCTTGTCCAGAGCTTCTATAATGGGATTGATGAGAAAAACAGACATGGTAGATGCATCTTGTGGTGGAACTTACATGCACAAAACAGCTGATGAGGCATGGGATTTGTTCGAGGTCATCAGTGAAAATGCTTTCCAAAAGATGTCCTTGTCAAGAACTGTTCAAGAGCCTTCTCCTAAAATGGGACTTGCTGAAACTTCCAAAGGTAAGATGTATGAAGTAACTAAGAATAATGACCTGAAAATGCATATGGTCAATCTTTCTGATAAGTTTGATAAACTATTATCTGTGGTGCAACCGAAATTGGCTGCACAGGTGATGGAGGCATGTCTGATATGCCAATCTCCACAATACACAGTGGAAGAGTGCCCATCTGCAGGGCAATATCCTGAGTATGTGATGAAACAAGCTGCTGTTGCCCAATCATTTGGCCAGCAACAATCTGTTGGCTATAACAAACAACCATTTGGATACCAACACCAAAATGCTGGTTACCAGTGGAGAGACCACCAAAATTTGAGGTAGAGATAAGACAATTACATGCAGCCACAACAGATGTTGGCCTTACCTCAAAGGCCACAGCAGCAATTTAATTAGGGATATGCCCCAAGGTCAAATTTCTAGCAACAGTAGCAGCCCCAGCAGCAAAATCAATTGGTAGTTCCCCCACCTCAGCCTCAAAATGCTTCTTTCGAGGACCAGGTTTTAACCTCATTGCAAAGTCTTGGAGTCTTGACTCAGACTGTGACTTCTCACAGTCAAAGCATAAAGAAAATGGAAGAACAATTAGGCCAAATATCCAATCCCTTGGCCAAAAGAGAAGAGGGCAGGTTGCCAAGCCAGCCGGTGGCCAACCCTAAGGGCCAATATTCGATTGGAGAAGGTTCCTCAAGTTTTAAGGGAGCTAATGCCATCACAACCCTAAGGTCTGGCAGGCTGGTAGACAACCAAGTTGGGAAGGAATAAGGTGAGGTCATTTCTAAAGACTTTTTGAATGAAAGTGAAAAAGAATTTGTGAGACCACAAAGCCAAGAGTTGCCTGCTACTCTGCAACAAGGGAAAAATAAAGAGGCTGTAATGAAGCCTCAACAAGAAATAAAAGATGAAAAAAGAAAAAAATAAAAGTTTAGTCATAGGCTTACAGCTGAGGAACCAGCAGTACCTCAGTTGCCATTTCCTCAAGGTTTGAGTGGCCCTGCCCCTTTTGATAAGGGGAATGCACAGATAGAGGAGATGATGGAGACCTTTAAGCAGGTAAAAATCAATTTGCCCCTGGTTGATGCAATTAGATAGGTCCCAGCCTATGCCAAATTTCTGAAATACCTTTGTACCCAGAAAAGGAAAGCTAGAGGCCATTTGTCCAAAAAGGTCTTTGCAACTAATAAAGTTAATTTTGTATTAAACATGACAATGCCAGAGAAGTTGCAAGACCCAGGAATACCCACTATTCCCTGCATAATTGGAGACCACACAATTGGAAGGGCCCTTCTAGACCTTGGAGCCAGTGTAAACCTGCTGCCATATAGTGTTGTGCAACTGTGGGAATCGGGATGATCCCGTTGCGACGATGCACTCTCTAACTAAAAAAAATATAGAGTCGCCACCCGGAGCTTTCGGTGTCCCGGGATACCTAGTTCATTTTTATAAGCACCTAAGTGCTAAAAATATGACTCTAAATCCGGTCCACACTAAAGGCTCTTGGGTAGGGGCTTCGGTTATCGATCGGGAAGGTTTTAGGCACCCGATCAACCCGCTTAACGTTGTCTCTACTTATGGTAAAAAATAAGATGATGTAAAAGAGAAGGAAATGGTTCCCTCTTGCCAAAATGGGCCACCAATCCTATATGTACCCCTCCGTTCCTACCAAAAATTCGACGGCGTAATGGCACAAATGAAAGGGTAGGGAATGCCAAAAAGAGATAGGAGAAGAAAGGGGAGAGTCGGAGCCCTCTGGCCCTTGCAGCACCGTAGGAGAGCCTTGCGTGGCTTGCTTTGATGAGCTCTTAAAAGCTTTGTATGGTGGAAAGTGGGGTTTTAACCTCTAAGGCTTGCCAACTAAGAGGTAGAGAGGGAAGGTGAATGGGTAGCATATACCTAAACTAAGGGATATAAGGTGCTAAATATCATTCAAAGGAGGTTTTAGAATTCTTGAATTTATATGAGAAGTGTGCACCAAAGGGAGAAAGATCTTCTCACTTTAAGCTCTTTCTCTCTTAAGCCAAAATTCTCAACCCCTAAACCAAGGGCTGGGGGGCTCTATTTATAGGAAAGGGGTGGATTAGGAGGCTACTTAGATACTAATTAGGGTTAGCAATTAGGTAATCTTAAATCTAAGGTTTCCTAGGATTTTAAGAGCTTGGAAAGGTGTGAAGGTGGTTCTAATGGTGGATGATGGGGTGAGGCTTTAGGCCACCTGGAGGGTTGCAAATAGGTAAGGAATGGGTGTAACAGAACTATCAAAACACACCCCAAAGGTTGAGGTGGTCAACAAGTCAAACCCCAAACACGAAATTCAAGGTAAAAACCCATAGTTGCTGTTCATATGCCTGGCGCAACTATTAGTTGCGCCAGGCAAATACATAGTAAAATAGTGAGGAACAGTGCTGGAAGTTAGCTCGCGGGGTGGGGGCCACCTTTTAAACTTAACGCAACTATTAGTTGCACCAGAAAAAATTTATACCTGGCATAACTATTAGTTGCGCCAGGTCATTTCTGGGGAGAAATAGCCTGGCGCGACTAATAGTCGCGCCAAATCCCTAGGGGGGCACCTTGAAATTACCTTCCTGCCCTCCGGGTTCAGAGTGCCATATCTTCTGATATATACCTCCGATTGGGGAATTCTTGGACTGTTGGAAGGCTGACGGCCTCTACTCTTCAATGGTATAAGAGTTGGTCGTTGTAGAGGGTCGTAGCCAGTTCTTGTGCACCCCTCCTCCTTAGGGTTTAAAAAGGGTTCTAAGGGTCGGGGTTGGTTTCTAAAGGTTCGGGGTAGGTTCCTGGGGGATCTATGGTGATTCCTAAGGGTTTAGGGTGATTCCTAAGGGTTCCATACATGCCATCAAAAGCTCAAAAATGTGCCTCTCTCGAAATGTGTTTCGATCAGGCCTTGGGTCAAACTTGGGTGTCTACAGATGCCCGTCTTTAGTATCCGATCACTAATGATCGAATGCCAAAGAAAAGAGACATACGAAGAGGCCCAAGACATCACTGACGGGTCTGTTGTATTCAGAATGAACTTCAAACATCAGATGAGTAACACGGTGAGAAAACGAAAGCCCTGGAGTGTCAGGCTAATCATTCGTTTCTCTAGGTAATCGGTTCCCAAGCGCTTAACGACATTACTGGGCATAATCGAGGTGGGATGAGTTGCGAAAGCCCAATAGCTGGGAAAAATGTTCGCCTCTCGAGATGTTTTGAATGTGATTGACGTTCGAGATTCATTCTGAATGCAACAACTTCGTAAGTAAGAGGGGTGATCGACCCATATCCAAAGATAGGCGCGAAGTAAACATACGCAAGGCTCCACAGTTTACGTCCAATCCTACAAGGCATTTGACGACCTCATTGGGTTATTCGCGGGTGCCCCTGCAGAAAGCTGGATTCGAGATCTTTGGGCGAATCCATCGATCCCAAAGTTTATTTAGCATGACCACCTAAGCGAAGTGAATAGATGTCACAACGCTTTTTGAGGAGTGCATGCCATTTTTCAAAACGCCCCTCAGATCCACATGACCCAGAGCGTCCAGCTTCAAATACCACTAAACAGATCCAACCAGTTACCGGGTGTCTACTCAAAAGGGACATCCAATCTTGGTTTTTGCCAACAATGATCATAAACATCAACTAATTATGCATAAACATGCACCCATTAGGGGCAATAAGCAACGACAAAGGCGATGGAAGCCCCGACCCGGACCCACCTGAGTACAATTTACGGGGACAAACAACCATCATACGGATACCCAGACGCATGGCGTACATGTTATAGGGATACCGTTGCCCATACAGGTTTTAAGCCTGCAGAAAATAAAAGGGAAATGAACCCTTCTGAATGCATGTTTGCACATAGTTTGATTGACACATAATCTCATTCTCAACAGGTTGGTTTCAACCAATGATTGATCTTTTCTAATGGGGAATCTACAGCTTAAGACACTTAAGTTCGCACGAGTCCAAAACAAAGTGATCGTCGTAAAGATTTAGCAGTGGAGTTGACCTGATCGAAACAATGACTATTTGACCGAGACCGACACCGTTGCTCCTGCCTTGAGGCAGGATCCAGAGATCTGAGCTTTACCTCTGACTCAGGACTTCGATGTGGCACAACTGCATTGCTGATAAAATATTGGCGTTTTACCGCTTTATGCTTGTGCGCTGTGTGGGTTCAAATCTATTTTTGATTTTTCTATCATTTTCTGCAATTTTTTGAAATTTTCAACTATTATTTTATGGGATTTTTTTTTAACTTTGAAGCTATTATTTTATGTGAATTTTTTTGGAATTTTATCATTTTGTGTGGATTTATCTCGTGAATATTTCTGGCTTCTCTGTGGGGATTATATTATATTTTTTTTATTTTCCTTGTGTGTAGGACCAGGGTGCTCGTTGACCTCAGCCCGTCCTTATTTTAGCACGGCTTCCTTGGCAAATCGAAAGATGACCGAAAAGTTGCCTTGGGAGTGCGTGCATCTGTTGGAAGTGACCGAACAAACAAACAAAAGGAAGTGGGGGACCGGTCTTCCCATCTGGCCCATACCAGGCCTAAGACCCGACCTGAGTGCTTGGCACAACTATTAGTTGCGCCAGGCCATTATGGACCCAAAAATAGGCTGGCGCAACTATTAGTTGCGCTAGGTTTGGTTGGGTAGTTAAAACAGCCTGAACTCGGGCAGTGGGGGCCTTATTTCGAATTCTTCTCCCCTCTCTTCCTCTTTGAAACTGAAAAACCGTTCCCCCTCCCCTTAGGGTTCCTTTACGTTGCCTCTAGCGTGCCCTTTGCCATTGTTTTGCTTGCGGATCGATCACGGGCCCACGCTTGACCAAAGACCCCTTTTTCTTCATAAGGTAATCATTTAAAACCTATTTTCTTTTATTTTTCTTTCTTTTTCTTGCAAATACGATCATGATCTTGCATTCCTAGATGAAAAACGGTTTATTTTTGTTCTAAGCATATTGATTGATGATGTGTGAATGATTCTTCATGAATAATGCCTTCTTCTTCTTTTCCTTTTTTGATTTTATGGGTTTTATTAATGCGTAATATATATATATATATATGTAGATAATAATTTTTTGTTTTTATTTGTGCCTAGAAAAGGGGTTTTATTTTTGTTATTTTTTTGTTTTTATCTTAATGCAATCCTTTTGACAACTAGTTTAGGAAAAGGGAATTTCTAACCTCTTCTTTGCTCTTGAAAAGTTAACTAAAAAATGATTTCTGGTTTCTATATATTGAAAATTATTTAAGGAGAATGTTTTTTTTTTATATTTCTCTTAACATTAAAAAGGATTTTGCTTTTTTGCTTTTTTGAAAACTAAATAAGGTATATATGTAATATATTTTTTTTTTTTAGTTTTTTTGTAAAAGAGGGATTTTTTTTTTGGTTACAAAAGGAGGATTTTTTTGTGTTTGTTTTTTTTTTTTATAGTATGGAAGAAGGATTCTTTTTTTCTTGATTTTATGGTCCATGAAGAAAAGGATCTTTGTTTTTCTAAACATGAAAGAAAGAGAATTTTTTTTATTTTAGAGGCATAAAGAAAGGATTTTTGTTTCTATGATTTTAGGAACGTAAAATGAAGGACTTTTTTTTTTTAGTTTTTCTAAATAGAAAGAAAGATTTTTTTTGTTTCTTGATTTTAGAGGCTTAAAGAAAGGATTTTTTTGTTTTTATGATTTTAGGAACATAAAATAAAGGACCCCCTTTTTTTTTTTAGTTTTTCTAAACATAAGGAAAGATTTTTTTTCTTTTCCTAGACATAAAGGGAGGATTTCTTTTTCTAAGTGTAAAAGAAAGGGTCTTTTCTCTCTTTTTTTTTCTTTTTAGAATGATAAAAGAACGATTTTATTTGCTTCTAACTTGCTTTTTTTTCAAAGATAGGAAGGGAAAATTTTTTTACTATCATTTTCTGAAGAAAATATTTTTTTTCGCATTTTCAACCTAAAAAGGGATTTTTTTTTTTGCATGTGTATCTCTCATTTTTTTTAAAAAAAAAATATGTGAAAAGAAAGGGGAAAGGTGAGCATACTTACCTCCCTTTTGCAATATAGGATATCATGGCTCTTTATCATTAATCTGTTCTGACGTGATTGCTTTGTTGCCCCAGCATGTCAGGCGGTGATGAGCACGTTCCCGAGGAGGGCCATGACGAGGGTCCCGAGATAGTGTACGGTCCGCGAGGAGAGCAGTTCCTCTGGGTGGAGCGGAGAGCCGGCCCATGGCTCGAGATGTAGGGTGAGGCTGCCCGGGTCGGCCTCCTCCATCAGCAGCACACTCATATCTCCAATTTCGGAATAGCGCGCAAGGTAAAAGATAGGTTCAGTTTCTTTCCTTTGCGCAAGTTTTTTTACCTCTGCCATCTGATGTGTATTTCTTTAGGTGCAGGAGCTGCCAAACATTGTGTTCTGCGGGCGGTGGCTCGACTTCCACTAGTTCTACCTTTATGTCCCCCCTGTGGTGAAAGTTTTGTTGGAGCAGGTGGGCTTTGGGGAGTTCTTGTACTGCCCTGCCATGAGGGCTGATGCCGCCTATCTGAAAGCCCTTATTGAGAGGTTTCGTCCCGAGACCATGACGTTCCACATGACATATGTCGAGCTGACGCTGACGCCCGTTGATTGGGCCATGATTACTGGCATTAGGATTGGCGGAGTCCCGATATCTACCTTGGCGGTACCATGCCGGGAGGACATCATTCGGTTGATCGGGGCCTATCCTCCTCGTGGGTAGACCCATGGCACAGAGGTCAAGATGTCCTGGCTGACCTCCCTCTTTTCTGCTGATGAGCTGGTGGACCTGGGCCAGCCAGATCGGGTGCTTTACATTACGCTAGAGCGGGCGATCGTTCTAGCTCGCATCACCCTCCTACTCCTGCTGGGCAAGACCCTTTTTACAAATGCCAGCGGGGGATGGGTTAGCCTGGCCCTGTTGAGTGTGATGGATAATTAGGGCGATGTTCCCAGGCATGACTGGGGAGGGGCGGGATACGCCTGGCTGATGTACAACTTATCCTGGGTCACGACCAGGGACTCGAAGTCTGCCGTGGGATTTTGGGCCGTCTTGGAGGTAATTCCTCACCCCTTTACTTTTGTTATCACTATCATCTACTCATCATTTATCTTTTCTGACCGATCCATTTATATTACTGACCTGCTCTCGTGCCATGCCCCTTTTTTCAGGTATGGGGATATCACCACTTTCACCCTGGGTGCCCGCTCCTTTTCTCGAAGGTGCTCACCTATCCCCTCCTCAGAAACTGACATTAGGCCCGACGCAGTGACGTGGGCCTAAAGCACCTGGAAATGGGCCTAAGGTCCCAGCTTGATTTGATGGTGCCTGAGCAGGTGATAACTTTTCAACCTTTGTTCACTTTCAGCTTGGGCATTTCTTTTGATTGAGGTGTGGCTTACTTGGTCTCTCTAGCTTTTTTATTTTGAGCAGATCCTCCCTGATCCGTACCTGACATTCCCCTTCTGAGACCGAGCAGCCGTGGGTGCCACCCGCCTATTCAACAACCGCAACGTCGTCTTCTTTTATGGAGTGTGGGCCAACTGCTACTATTTGGGGGAGCGGGTGGTGCATCAGTTTCAGGGCTACTACGCCATACCCGTGGACCCACCGGCTGACGTTTGGAGTCCTACTGGCAGTATTGAGGAGTTGACAGTGGCCTCTTTCAACAATGGGTTCCCCATTCGTGCTCTCCATGTGCCTGGGTATTATCATGCTTGGTATGAGTGCCTGCCCTACCAATTCATCCTACCGCGTTTTGTCCCTAGCGCTAATTTCCTTGCATTCGGGGGCCCACTTGGCCAGGCAACTTCTTCTCAGCTTGAATTAGTTTCTCTTTCACTTTTACTCAGCCTTAGTCTTATCTTAATGGATTCTTGCCTGGTTCACAATTTGCTCAGGGAGACGGTTCGGACGGTGAAGGTGGGCCGAGTGCTGCTGACATGTCAGGGGTAGATCCCTCTAGTGCTAGTCCTTCTGGTGTGGGTCCCTCGGGCGAGGGTTCATCAGGTGCTAGTCCGTCGGGTACCTCTCAGGTGGGGGTCCATCTGTAGCTTATGGAACCTTTCGGCGTCTTGATGATGGCTTCCTCTCCGACCTCTGTGCCAACGTAGACCGACAGCCACGGCTCTCTGCCGAGGCGGCTCACGTTCCTCCTCCTGAGGTGGTCCCTGGGGTGAGTTTTTAGATGAGCCGCTTCTCCTTTATTTTGGTTTCCTTCGATACATGCTTTCAGGGGTGTTCTAATAATTGAATACTGTATCGTAGGACTTCAACTCGGCTATGGAATATGCGGAGTACCATCGTCATCTGGCAGAGCTTTGGGAGGTGAAGACGGTGAGTACCTGGCTGCTCAACTCCTCTCTTTTTTCATTATCATTAGCCCCTTGACTGATCTTGTCCTTGACTGTGCCTTGCAGCATGCCCAGGTTAAGGAGTCGCGCTCCCTGCTCAGTAGGATTTCGCATGCGTGGTCTAGAGTGGGGGACATGAGGACTTATCAGAGCTCCTCTTGCCATCACAAGAAGTCCAAGGGGGTGAGCAAGGAATAGGCTTTCAGTTTCTTTTTGCTTTTTTAAAACTCAGTATTTTGGATTCAGCATTATGGGATGGATGATATATTATTTTTTTGGGCATGTATCTTTCGAAAATATTCATTGTTTTAATGCCTTTGTTTTGAGTTTATGCCATGGTTTACTTGCTTTCTATATTTGTTTCTTCGCAGGATGTGTCTGCCCATTGCCCCCCTTTTTTTGAAAAAAAGCGGTCTTTTGGGGTGCATGCCTCAATGTAGGATCAATCCTCAAGAAGGTCTGAGACGGATGTAGAGGGGGGCCTTTTGGGTCGCATGCCTCAATGTAGGATCAATCCTGCACATAATAAAATAATTCACAAGTCATTGATGGTCGGAAGTGCCGACATATATAAAATCAACAAAAAGGGCAGAAGTCCCCTCCTCGGTTCGGTCTTGAGATGGCTAGAGGGGGATTTTAGTCTGGCGCAACTATTAGTTGCGCCAAGCTAAAATTCCAGGGACATTTCACTGGCTCAACTAATAGTTGCGCTAGGCCAAATTGGGGATTCAATGCACTGGCGTAACTATTAGTTGCGCCAGGCCAAAATGGGGATAGCAATGCACTAGCGCAACTATTAGTTGCGCCAGACTCATAAATTGTTTCTTTTTTGTTTGACTTGGCTCTTTCGACCGGCATCTTTAGCTCTTGTTTTTCCAAGGCGGGTCCATCTTCCTACATTGATTTGTATCTTCCCAAAAGATCCTTGTACGTTCATGGATCCGCCTCCTAACCGTCCCTTACGTGGAGGGCCCGGAGCCAATGTATCCTCTTTGTTGGGCCTGGGGCCTAAGTTCCTGGCAACTTGGTTTGGGAGTCTAAACGAGAGTGAGCTCGCTGACTTGGAGCGCCTTGGTCTATCTCGCCTTCCTTCCTTCCTAGAGATTCCTCCTCGGTGGGAACTCCTTCATGCCACCGCTTCGTGCTAGGATGTGAACCTCCATGTATTCCGCTTTGGGAAGCAGGAGCTGACCCCAACCCTTGAGGAGCTATCCAATCTGTCTGGCCTGAAGCATCATAGGGACCTTGCAAGAGTTATGCCTCGGCCGGGGTATTCCAGATCCGTTCACCTTACTCTCGGTTTGAAGAAATCCAAGTATGAGAAGAGCCTCGTCGGGGGGCCCACAAGGTGTTCGTTGAAATTCCTCAAAGAACTTTTCGGTGATGAAAGCCTCCCAAGATTGCCGGTTAGGAGTGTCTTTCACATGAAAGCTCTAGCACTTGGTCTCATCTCTGAAATCCTCTTCTATACCGTGGGAGAGAGCTTCTCATTGGTAGTTTGTGATATTTCGATGGAGTTGGAGGCGGGCCGGTCCATGATGCACTTGGTGCTTGTCGAGCTATACCGATGCCTTGATTCTTTTGCCTTGGGCAAGGTGGAGGGCCTTCGGGGATGCCCCTTGTTGCTCCAGGTCTGGCTGGGTGAGCATTTTGCTATTTTGGGGCCCGTGCCTCGCTTCTATGTTGCTCAAGACGAAGTGGCCCAATGTTTTTGGGTAGATGCCACTCACTCCCCTAAGGTGATACGTCGGCTCTGAAACTTTGGTTGGTCGATGCTGAGCTGACATGGAGGCTTCCTTGGTTGGATCGGACCTTCCCAGTGATTCGTTCTAGAGACCATGAGGGTATCACCCTCTTAGGACTGACTGACAGCACCTTCTACTTCCCATTTCGGGTGCTGCGCCAGTTCGACTGCCCTTAGCAGGTGCCTTGTGAGGCCAGACCCCCTTTATGTGATTTGATCTTTTCTAGGGGATCCTCTCGGGATTTAGATCAGATTGCCACTCTTTGGGAGACGCGACAGTCGACCCTGATGTGTGATTTCGAGCAGGGAGACTCAGTTAGAACTTCTCACAGTATGAGGCTGGTCATTAGCTGCCTGCCGATGGCCCAGATTTGTCATAGAGCATTGAGACTGGAGGCCCCTGGCCAAAGAAAGAGGCGGTGCTCCGGACCCATGTCGAGCTATTGGTGAATGAGAAGAGGGTCCTGCAAGAACTCTTGGCATGCGAGAGGGTGAGAGTAGATGCAGCAGAGAGCGAGGTTCTCCGTTTGAAGGAATCACTGAGCGTTGCCTTTGGAGCCGCCGACTCTTCTCAGAAGAGGTTCAAGAGCCTGCATGGTCGTTGGCTGACTGAGAGGAATGTCCGAGAGGATGATCTTTATGCTGAGAATAGCGCTTTGAAGCGCGAGTTGGGCCGTTGACTCCTTCTTGCACACAGAACTTTTTGCACAGATCATATACACAGAAAAAAGGGGCGTAGAAAACCCCTTTATAGATACACATATTTTTGGTATACATATATATATATATATATATATATATTTTATTATTATTTTTGTTGTTGTGTTTTTTTTTCTATACTTGTCAAAAGGAAAACACTCTAGTCATCAAACCGACTTTTTTTTTTAGATGTGGTGCAAGTGATACAAAAGGAAGTTATATACATCTATACAGATCTATTTTTTGGTTTATGTATTATCTCCTCTTTCATCTTTCTCTTTTTTTTGTGCCTTAATCATTGGGTGATACTTTGGGAAACCCTGGGTCCACCTTTGAGCATGGTCGACCCCCTTTTTTGGAGTCGGACCTGGATGGGTTTCCGGATTTTGCCAAGGCCAAAATATTGATCCCTTTAGATTGAGTTAAACCTCTCTCCTTGCTTGGGTCATATGTTTGACGGTGCAGGTTTCCCAAAGACAATTCTGGTCGGGACCTGATTTGAATTAGCATGAGCAGTCCCCCCAAAATCAAGGGGGAGCAGGGGGAGTAACCAAGGAAGCTCCTCAAACATCAATCTTTTCATCAGTCCAAACTTTTCTTTCTCAATTTTTCTCTCTCCTCTTTTTTTTTTTTATCTCCCTTTTTTACCTGTGGCGCCCTTTCGAGTTTTCACCACGCCCATGGGTTTAGCTCTCTTACCCCAAGCGCCCTTTCGGGTTTTCACCTGGTTCGTACAAACTCGTTGTGTTTACCCGTAGCGCCCTTTCGGGTTTTCACCACGTCCATCTTGCTTTGAGCTTGCATTTTTATTTTATCATTATACATTTTTTTCATTTTTTTTTTGTTATTTTTACTCAAGCGCCACGACATAGACATCGATTCTGTCATAGCCGGCTGGATGGGGCTCTGGTATCGTCTCACGACTCGGCTCATGTTGACTTAACAGATATTACGACCGCTTGTGAACCTACAAAGAGGGCTTCCTTCAGGGTGTAGCTTGGCCATGGGTTAGGTTAGGATTTGAAGGTATGCTGGGCTAAAAAGGGTTTCCTTGATACGGCTTCAGTTTTCTCAACATACTTTCTTCCTTGGGGGTTTTGCTGTACATGCCTCGTGATTCTTCTTTGTTTTTTTTTTGCTTTATTTGAGGCAATCTCTCTTTGAGGTTTTGCTTTTTCAATTTTTTTTTTCTTTTCTTTTTGGATTTTGATAGTAACTCTACTTCATCTTTTCTCTCTTTTTTTTGGTATATGTACACGTATATTTTTTTTGGGGGAATGAGTTTATTGAAAGAAAGGCCCAGGCTCAAATGAGATAGCAAAGGATATCATCATTTTTAGGGATGTTTTTGGGCTACTGTGCTTGGAATGATGGCCTCTTTTGGGTGGTTCTTAAGTAGTCACGTATATGCTTCATCAATACTTACCTTATTACGATAGACTAAGAGTAGAACCATAGGACGTATCCAGCGTTGATGGGCTCAGGAAGATGATCTCCGTCCATGGTGGTGAGGCGGATGGCGTATCCTAGCAGCACTTCTCAAATGACGTATGGTCCTTCCCAGTTCGGCTTGAATTTTCCCCTTGGATCGGCGTGGAGGGATGGGAAGATCTTCTTTAGCACAGTGTCTCCTACCTTTAGATCTCGACCACGAACACGTTTATTTTAAGCGTGTATGATTCACCCCTGGTAAACTTGAGTATGACACAAGGCTAGGAGTCTCTTCTCATCCAATAAGTTTAATTGATCAAAGCGTGATCTCTCTCTCCCTGCTTCGGGTAAGCCAGATTCCATGAGGATTCGGAGTGAGGGTACTTCAACCTCTACCGGGAGGACGGCCTCGGTTTCATACACAAGGGAGAATGGTGTTGCCCCTGTAGCGGTACGGATCGACGTTCGATAGGCCCATAAAGAAAATGGTAGCATTTCGCTCCAGTATCGATAAGTGACGACCATTTTTTCAAGGATACAGACGGTTGTCTTGTTCGCAGCTTCCACGGCTCCATTAGTTTGAGGCCGATAAGGGGATGAGCGATGGTGCTTAATCTGTATTGCTTGCAGAAGTCTCGGATGCGCTTATTCACAAAGTTTGTGCCGTTTCCGTGATGATATCTTTGGGTACTCCGAATCGACACACAATATTGTTCTTGAGAAACTTCTCGACGTGATTGGCAGTGATGTTGGCATATGACACCGCTTCTACCCACTTGGTAAAGTATTCAATGGCGACGAGGATGAACCGATGTCCATTTGATGCTTTCGGATTAATCATTCCGACAACGTCAAGGCCCTAGGTAGCAAATGGCCAAGGAGTGGTCATGCAATGAAGATCAATAGCAGGAGTGTGTATCAGACTGGAGTGTTCTTGACACTTATAGCATTTTTGAACATGTTTAAAGCAATTTGATTCCATGGTGGTCCAAAAGTATCCCTACCGTAGGATTTTCTTAGCGAGCATGTGACCGCTGACGTGGGCTCCCCATACTCCCTCATGGATTTCTTTCATAATATTGACCGCTTCACTTTCAGTAAGGCACCTGAGTAAGATGTTATTGTATAATCGCTTGTAGAGGCATTCCCCGCAAATGATGTAACCTGCCGCTAAACATTGAATGGTTCGTCGGTCTGTCTTTGTTGTTGCTTCTTAGTGTGCTTCATTTATGTGTGTTTTGAAAACAGGTTTGCAACTACTAAATTATACTGAATCTAGAATATTAAAAAGAGTAAAGAAATATCAGCACAGGTAGAAGTGAATTAGCCTGCAAGATCAGGGCCAATTGTAGCAAGTTTTAAATGTAAGTGAGTGAAAGATCGTCCACAGAGAATTTGTCTAAAATGCAAGATAAACCTCCAGATCTGAGCTACCAGATCTGGCCTCTTATCCTATCTAGAAAGCACATAAAATGGGAGGTTGAATTTGTCACATTAACGAAATGATAAAAGTAAAAGTTAAACTAAATGATCCAGATCTGAGTTGGGGGAACGTTTGAGGTAAAAAATGGAGAAGTAATATCTAACTTTGATTTGGTCCTTGAAAACTAATGAGAATGACTGCAGCTCAACTGAGAGATGATCCAATCTTCATCTGGCTATAAGCGCAGATGTAAGAGAAATAAATCTAATTTAAGGATTAGGTTTAAGCTTATGGCTATGGTCTGTCCACTTTAATGGCCACAAACCATCCAATAGTCTTTAATCCAAAGCCTTAGTTTAGAACAAGAAGCATCACTACAAATGCCGTGAGAGATTAGGTTACCAACACTAATTCTCACAGGATTAATGAATCAAGGGAAATTGCATGAAAAATAGTAAATCTAAAGGAGTCTAATGCAATAAGGAGATCAGAGGGAACCCTTAACATGAGTCCAATTGAGAATATACGGTTTACAGCAACCTTTTCAAATCCACCATTACAATTACAGAGCACAGCTTAAACAGCTCTCAGATTTGTAGTCTTGAATACAACTCTCTTTTGAATTACAGAAATATCTCACAGCTCTTAATTGCAAGTCAAAGTGAAGCTATTACAGGGATTTCAGACAAACTATCTGGTTTGGAAATGGGGGAATAGGAATGAAACTCAAAATCTGGATACCCAAATTGGGCAAATGGTTCGTCTATTTATAGTTTTCCCTAAGTCCAGCTCAGATGTGTATCAACCAATCAGAGGTGCTCAGATCTGTATTGACCAATGGTGGTCGAGCACGAGGATCCAGATCTGTTCTGGCCAATCAGAATTCCTCGATCTGGTTCAGCCAATCAGGTGAAAAAAAACATCAATTCTGTTATGCATTTTGAAAGTCTGTTAGAGTTTCTAGAAGTTCCCGCCAAGTTATTTCATCTCTGGGTGCTCACGTGGGGTGGAATATGCCTTCGCTTCATGCTTAGAATCCTCTGGAATGTCCCTAGGTTTTTAAATGCATTGGGACGCGTGAAACAGATTACTGAATTGCCCTTGCAAAAGCTGGGAATCTCCAGAATACCTTTTCGCATAGCTTAGGGGACTTTTCGCAAGGTGTTGTAACTCCTGAAGCTCTTTTCGCAATGTTCTGGTTCTGTTCGAATTGAGTTTTCTTCTTTTCGAAAAGGTCAATCATCTCTTCGAAGAGTTCAGATGCTCTTCGAACGCTAAGCCTGGAGTTTTTGTTCTTTTCGCAGAGTTTCAGGTTCTTTGCGAACAGTTCAGGTTCTTTGCGAAAAGTACTCTGTAGTGCATTTTTCTGTTCGAATTGCTCCATACTTCTTTTCTGGGTTGAGACCAGGTCTTTGCCTCTTCAGTTCAGACCTTTTAACAGCTAGTGAGGTTGTCTCTTCTCTTTCTTCCTTTGGATTGACATGGATTGTCATCTTTTTGGCATTTTTAAGCTGCTTTTATGGTTAAGCCTGTCTTTATTGTTAGCTGCAACACCAGCACTTAAAACACTTATTTAGTTCTCTCAAAGGTCTATCAAGACTCAAGTTCAGGGGTGAATATTGGTATTTTTCAGCTCTCAACACACCCCCAATCCTAAGCTTTGCTAGTCGCTGAGCAAAGACAAAATAAAAAAAAACAAAGTAAAAAGCCACTTTTGTAGGGAGCAGTTGCATTTAGCATATGCAACAAGCCTTTAAACCCCTAGGTGATCCCTAGTGGAGGAGTGAAGTCTCTGAGGGTTTTGAAAGATACCCACAAAACTTCTTCAATAAATTAGTTAAGATCACTCATTTTGACAAACTTTCCTCCCAAATGATTATTCACACGCATCGTCATGTTGTAAGAAGATTTTTTTCAAGAAAACATCAGTTCAAAACTAAAATTCTCTTTGTAATTCTTGTTACTACTCAATTTAATTTATGTCAAAGGTTATTTACAAGAAAAATTAACGAACAGCTTGCCTTCGATTTAGGAATCCAGCTTCGATGTTACCTCAATGAGTTGATTTCAAATCCAATTCTCACCAGGATTTTCACTCAATATGCAAGTAAGAGGGTTGTACTATTTCACACAGCTCAAGAGCAGTTATAGCCCTCAAATAGGACTGTAAGCATGAGCATAGGCATTGCTTTTAGTTCGGAATCCCCTGCTCTTTTCACCATAGATTACACAAATTCTTATCTCCATGTGATAGCTCAATCCATCATTGATCAGTAAGGACTTTACTAGGGTTGTAATGTGGCTTATGGGTGAAATTTCTCAAGAATAAAGGGGTGGAATGGTGTTCAAATTTGAGAAGTCAGTCAAGGTCAGGAGGTCATATACAAATTTTCATTTTCTTCTTTGGATTTCCACAGCCAAAGTGGCCATCTTTTTCTCTTTCTTTTTCAAACTTCCAATGAAATGTCTTCTCTCTTTTTGTTTTGCTCAAATATATATATATATATATATATATATTTCGAATTAGCACTGACTGAATGCCACATTCCCTCTGTTGTTACATCATTGCCTTCAACTTGTACCCTTCTTTTGTTATTAAATTGTTACTCAATTCTCCTTTCTTCAGGTTCCTTCCCTTTATCTTCTGACTTCTCGGAGTAGGGTTAGGCTAAATGAAGTTGATGAGGTTTATTGGATGAGATTTCAAAGGAATCATAGATTTATACAGCTCAAATGGTGTGTATCAAGGGCAGTTTCAAAAGGTGGGGCTTTGTAAGGTTCAAACTGTCCAAAAGGAGGCCTTACATCATGTCTTTAATATCATGAGTGCTATCAAATTATTTCAATTTGGATATGTGTAACTTCTAGTGCAAGAAAGCAGATTCAATCAGTCCCAAAAGCAGAAAAAATTGCCAATTCATACCTCCAAAGAATACATTTCAGGCCCAAACCTCACTGGGTGTGGGTTTTTATCAAATTCCTGAGGTGTATCCTCACTGTTTTCCTTCTTTTTAGGTTTACTAAAACATCAATTTTTCTTTTGGAAATTTCCTGACATTCACCTCATGAAAGTATTAGATGTTAACTCCATTATTGATTACTAAAACATCAATTTTAGGCCCAAACCTCACTAGCTGTACTAATGTTAACTCCATTATTGATTATTGATATTTCTGTCACACCCCCAAACCAAAGGGGAGCAGGGTCCACACTGGTCCAAAGCAGAGAAACGATATAAGCAAGAAAGAAAAACAAAACATCATGATGACAAGAAGACAGACAGAAATGCACAGTAATTACACAAGAAAAAACAGAATGTTATATTACAAACTCATAACACAGATAAGTACAATGTGATCTAATAACTGGGGTCAAAATCTGTATCATAAGTTGGTTCAATTGGCTCAGGACTTGAGTCACTGTCAGAATCAGAACTAGAATCAGTATTGGAGTTCGAACTTGATTGAGCTTTCTCCTGGATAGTGTTTTGCAGCTCAGTGTATTCCTCTGATTTTATCTTTTTGGTGAGGCCAATGTACTTGCCAAGTCTAGTGGTCTTCAATTTTTCTTGGTCAAGCTGTGCTTGTAACATGGTCACCTTGTCTGCCTCCTCTCTAACCATCTGAAAGGTTTGACCCAAAGCAAGTCCTTCATTTTCTCTCTCAAATTTCATAAATAACTCCAACTTTCGAATATGGTTTTCATAAGGGGTTCTAATGTAGGCTTGTAAATCAGCTAACCCTTTAGAACATCTCTTGAGATATAAGGATTTTCTTCCATGGCTCTTGAGAGAGCAAATCGGGGAAGGAATGGAATGGTAGGGGACCAATTGTGGGAGGGGAGAAGAAGTGTCTAGAAGGAGGACTTGTGGTCGATGCAGGTGGCTTGCTCGAGAGAAAGTGGGGAGTGGTGGGATGCAACGAGAGGACTTGGAGTTCGATTTGGGTTGCATGGGCGTAGTGGTGGGGTGGGCGGATCAACTAATACTACCTACAGTTCGATTTGGGTAGCATGGGAATCAACGATAGGTAAAGGGTAATGGTGGTTGTGTGTGATGTGGAGGCTAAGGTTTGGAGAAGGTCATTGGTCTGTTGGTTTTCTATGTTGATTTGGAGTTGGGCTTGGATGGATTGGAGGTAGGCAAGTATTTGGGTAATAGAGGCAGTGGGGAGAGGTGGGCATAGGGGACTGTACAACCCAAGTGGAGGGTGGAGGTGCAATGGGTAAAGGGAGAAGTAGGGTAAGTGGGTGAAATGATGAGGGTCAGTATAGGGGTAGGTTCAAGTCCATGGTTTCAAAATAGATCCCATTAAGGAAGAATAAGCCTCTATAGTGAAAGGCTCAGGTTCAGGTGTGTGGGATACGGTGTGTAATGAATGAGCGGGGGAATTTGAGGGGCTTTGGAGCGAGGAGTGCAGGGAGATGGGGCAATAAAGTCTGGAGCTAAATCATGGGCATTGGTGGGAGAAATTGGTGGGGTGAGTATGGTTGGAGTGGTTGGTGTAGAGGGGGAATGTATAATTGGAATAATGGAGGGTATGGGAGATGGGACAACTGGGATAGGTGAAGTGGTTGGGGCTGGTAGAGGGGAGGCGGGTGAAAGGCCAACTTCCTCAAAAATGGGTGCAGCTAAAGAGCTGGTCACCACAGGGTCTGGCAGAGCTGTTTCAAGAAGTGGTGCAGCTAAAGAGCTGGTCACCACAAGAGCTGGCAAAACTGGTTCTAAGGGAACTGCAGGGGCAGGTTCAGAAAGAGTTGTAGGTGCAGGTTCATTCACAGCTGCAGGTGCAGGTGCAGGTTCACCTTCCTCTCTCATCCTTCTCAGCATGGCTTGGCTTGTAGTCCATGCCTTTTTCCCAAAAGTGTGAGGAGCAATGACTTTAAATGGTTCCTCATTATCAATGTCAAACTTGGCTCTGAGGAGGGCTGTGATCAATCTACCAAATTGGAGGCCAGCTAATTTCTGCTCCTTTTTCAACTTGGCACTAAAATTGGTGTTCCCCTCTCTTGGCTGTGCCCGGTGACATAAAAACTTCCCCTCAAAATGGAGTCCATCAATAGAAATTGGGGGGCTAGGTCTCTCCTCATGATGGACTGTCCAGTGCCCACAATTCCGTGGGTTAAATGTGCAGCCATTTCTCTAAAGGAGGTTGTTTCTGGAGCAGCCAATGGACCAGCAGGATCAAATTGGAAGGGTATCCCCAAAGCATTCCCTATGTCTTCAAATGTGACCGTAAGATCGCAATCATCAATAACGCTAACCAGGGTAGGGACATCAGCATCTCTTTCAGTGACCTTGATTAGGTTTTGGTACCATAACTTCACCATTCGTGGGTAAATTTTCTCTGGCAAAGGGGTAAGGAAATTGCTTAGTGCAGCTTCCCTTATGTATCTTAAAGATAACAGGCAATCCGGTTTGTTGACGAAAAAAGTTTCATCCACAATCAGCTAAGGAATTAGCTTCTGAGCTTCAATGAATGGATTTGGCAGTACCAAATGTATAGGCAGAGGAGGAAGCTCAGGCTCAGGACTAGAAGTAGCAGAGATGAGTTCCTCATTTCTCACTTTCTTCCCTTTCTCCACCCTATCCGCTTTATCCATAGATAGTTTTCTTTTGGCTGAAGTTTTGGCTTTTCCCTTTGGGGTAGGTTTGCTAACTTTCTTAGCAGAGGATTTTGGGAACATAGCCAATTGATTTCTGCTTTTCCCATTCGAAATTGATGTATGAAAATGCCCACAACAGATGCTGACACAAATTGAAAATTTTCAAATGATAAACAGAGAGAATGTGCAGAGAAATACCGAGATCTAGGGTTTTTAATTGAACAAGTTGTTTGCTTGCAAAAATCCCCCAGACTAGAAGCTAAAATCCTTCTCTGAAAACTCAAATGATCGAACAAAGGTGAAGAAAAATGTAGCAAGCTTCTCAAATTGCGCAAGGAAAGAACGAAATAGGGTTTCTGTGGAACAGGTCGCTCTTCAGAAAGCTTTCGAATATGAAACCCCTACTTCGAAAGGGTTTAAATATACTCAGAGTTAATTTCGCAAAGTTCTTTATAAGTTTTCGAAAAGTTCCAAAATAGACCTTTTGACAACTGCGAATGACATCAGTACCATTCGAAAAGTTAATAGCTTCAGAAACATCTTTTTGAAAAGGACAAGCTTCAATAATATCTTTTCGAAAAGAAAATAGCTTCAGAACCAACTATTCGAAAAGCAAATCCTTGCTTTCAAGCAGTTCGTTACAAATCCAGAGTCTATGTGAAAAGTAAATTGAACTTTGCGAAAAGAGAATTATTACTTTGCGACTTAACTTGGAGCATATTTAAACCATGCGAAAAGAGACAAATCATGAATAAAAACAGAAACAAAGAAACTAAGCAAAAACTATGAAATAAAAACATAATGTACAGTTATCCATGGGTATTTTCAATGCATGGTTTGAGCCTCTGACCATTTACTTTCAGGATTCTTCCATTACTTGGATCAAGGATGTCACGAATGATGTGTATGGCCCTTCCCATCTGGATCTCAACTTTCCTGGGAAAAACTTGAGTTTTGAGTTAAATAACCATACCTTAGAGCCAGCTGTGAACTCTTTTCTCAATAAATTTTTATCATGGAAAGTTTTGACTTTCTCTTTGTACAATCTTGAATTTGTGTATGCATCCATTCTCAGCTCCTCCAACTCGAAGTTGCGTTCCTCGTGATTACCAAAGCAGAGTTAGATCCATGTTCAATATTTTAATGGCCCAAAAGCTTTATATTCTAACTCTCTTGGTAAATGGCATGCTTTGCCATAGACCAACTTTGAATGGGGACATACCAATTGGGGTTTTATAGGCATCTGTATGCCCATAATGCATCATTAAACAAGGACCAATCCTTTCTGTCCTTCTTCACACTCTCTTCCAAAATATGTTTGATTTCTCTATTGGAAATCTCCACTTGCCCACTGGTTTGTGGATGATATGGAGTGGCTACTCTATGAGTCACAAAGTATTTTTTCAATAAAGTTTCAAAATGTTTATTACAAAAATGGCTTCCCCCATCACTTATAATGGCTCTGGGAAAACCAAACCTGGAAAAAATGTGATCCTTAAGAAATTTAAGAACCACTTTGTGATCGTTTGTTTTAGTGGTTGTGGCTTCAATCCATTTGGATACATAATCCACAGCTACTAAAATGAAATTATTCCTATTGGAAGGAGGAAAGGGACCCATGAAGTCTATCCCCCAAACATCAAACAACTCAACTACCAAAATAGGCTGTAAAGGCATTGAGTTTCACTTGGAAATGTTGCCCAATTTCTGACAGTTTTGGCAAGACTTACAATGCTGTAGAGCACCTTTGAAAAGTGTAGGCCAATAGAATCCGCATTGTAAAACCTTTGCAGCGGTTTTGTTTCCACTAAAATGACCTCCACAAGCCTGTTCATGACACATAGAAAGTATTCTATGAAATTCTTGGTCAGGGACACATTTTCTTATTATTTGGTCTGCACAACTCTTAAACAGATGAGGATCTTCCCAGATGAAATATTTAACCTTTGCGAAGAAAAGATCTTTATCCATTTTATTCCAATGTTGAGGAATTCTTCCAGTAGCCAAAAAGTTGACTATGTTTGCAAACCAAGGAGTGTGTACACTAATGGCAAAAAGTTGCTCATCAGGGAAAGATTCATTGATAGGTAGCCTATCAATCTCAGCAGTTAAAATTCTAGACAGGTGATCAGCCACCACATTCTCCACCCCCTTTTTATCTTTGATCTGTAAATCAAATTCCTGTAATAGGAGAATCCACCTGATTAATCTTGGTTTGGTGTCCTTCTTAGATGTAAGGTATTTCAAAGCAAAGTGGTCATGAACACCACTATTTGTGAACCCAAGACATATGACGAATTTTTCTAAAGCAAAACAATTGCCGGCTCCTTCTCGGTTGTTGTGTAATTGAGCATGTATCAATCATTGATCTACTAGCATAAGCTATGACATGAGGCAGCTTTTCTTTTCTCCGCCCAAGGACAGCTCCAAAGCATAACTGGCTGCATCACACATCGCTTCAAAAGGTAATGAATAACTGGAGACCTGCAATATTGGAGCTGAAATCAAACAGCTTTTTAGAATTCAAAAGCCTTCATGCATTCATTATTGAAAACAAAGGGACATCTTGACAGAATTGACAAAGAGGTTTGGTTATTTTTTCAAGTCCTTGATGAACCTTCAGAAAATTCCAAAGATGTCCCGAAAACTTCCGATTTGTTTAGCTTTTGGGAGGTGGTAAATGTGCAATTAAATCAATTTTTGCTCTGTCCACCTCAATGCCCTTGTGAGACAACATGGCCAAGGACAATGCCTTGGTTGACCATGAAATGGCTCTTTTCCCACTCGAACTAGATTGGTTTCTTCACATCTCGTAATACCAATTTGAGATGATGTAAACACCGGGAAAAACTGCTCCATAGATTGAAAAATCATCCATAAAATCTCCATAATTGGTCAATCATATCGGAAAAATGGAATACATGCATCTTTGAAAGGTAGCAGAGCATTACAAAGACCAAAAGGCATTCTCCTATAGGCAAAAGTGCCAAAAGGGCAAGTGAATGTGGTCTTTTCCGATCTTGTGGGTACGGAATCTGGTTGTACCCGAGTAACCATCAAGAAAACGTAATAAGCTTTTCTGCTAGCTTATCTAAAATCGATCAATGAATGGAGGGAGGAAATGGTCTTTTACGGTCATTGCATTTAATTTTACGTAATCAATAGACTCTCCACCCAGTTGTTTATGCGGTTGACATCAGCTCATCAGTCTGCGGTTATGTTGATGATCCCAGATTTCTTAGGTACCACCTGTGTAGGTGCCACCCAAGCTGAATCTGAAATGGGGTAAATGACCCCTGCATCCAACAACTTAACAACCTCCTTCATGACCACTTCTTGCATATGAGGGTTCAGCCTCCTTTGCATTTCCTAGAAGGCTTTGCATCTTCTTCTAAATGGATTTTGTGCATGCAAACAATTTGGATGATTCCTCCCAAATCAGCAATAGTCCAGCCAATTGCCCTTCTATGTTCTTTCAAAACAACCAACAGCTCTTCCTCTTGCTCTTTTATGAGGGAGGAAGAAATAATTGCAGGCAATGATTAATGATCTCCTAAAAACACATATTTCAAATTTTAAGGCTATTTTAGTTCTAAATCGGTGTGAGAAAGAAGGTAACAAAAGGTACCTTATTTGTTTGTGGAAGGGGAAGAGTGCAGATTTCCAAGAAGAGAAAGTTCTTGATTGATTATCGTTTCTTGCACAACATTTATTTCCTCAGAACTTGAGATACAAACTGTTTCTTCTTCAGAATTTTCCCAAGCATCTTTAACATCAGTGGTGAAATCTTCATACTGCAGAAACTGTTGTAAAGTCCCTTCTACAAGTTTATCCAATAGATCAACATGAAAACATTCTTGATGAATTGAGGCCGTGGTTGCATTATAAATATTTAATTTTACCTTCATGTTTCTAAAAGAGACTTCCATAATACTGCACTGCATTGGATGCAAGCATTTGCTGTAGCCAGGAATGGTCTTCCCAAAATGACAGGGATGGAAGTTTTGCTTTTGGTTGGTTCCATGTCCAAAACTAGAAAATCAGCAGGATAGAAAAATTTATCTACTCCTACCAATACATCTTCAATCATTCCAACTGGCTTCCTTTCAGATCTGTCTACTAGTTGTAACACCACATGAGTGGGTTTTAATTCTCCCAAACCTAGTTTCTCATATACAGAATATGGAAGTAGGTTGACACTAGCACCCAGATCTAATAAAGCCTTTTCAATGATATGTTCCCCAATAATGCAAGGGATTGTGGGGATTCCAGGATCTTGAAGTTTAGGAGGTGTGGCAATGGATAACACCTGATTAATTCTTTCCACAGCAAAGACCTTCTTGGACAACTGTATCCTAGACTGTCTTTTGTGAGTGCAAACATCTTTCAAAAATTTTGCATATGCTGGAATTTGTTTGATTGCCTCAAGCAAAGGTAGATTTATCTTGACTTGCTTAAAAGTCTCCATCATTTCATCTATTTTTGTGTTCCCTTTATCAAAAGGGGATGCAAATTTCATTGCATGAGGAAATGGTAAATGAGGAACTAATCCTTCATCTACAGCTTTGGAAGCATTTTCAGAAACTTTTTGAATTTTTTGTTTTTCATTTTTTTTATTTTTCTAAGGTCTATCAGTACCCCCACTGCTATCATTATGCTACTCTTGCTGCATATCTTTATCATTTTCCTCATTTTTTTCTTCTTCAGTACCCAATTTGTTATTTATAATTCTTCCACTTCTCAAAGTGGTGATAGTTTTTACTTCTTCATGTGAATTGGAAGCTTCTCCAACCATGAACTATCCTTTGGGATTGTTCAAAGGTTGGCTGGGTAACTTTCCTTCCTCTCTTTTTGCCAAAGTATTTGAAAGCTGTCCCAATGTTTCTTCAATCTTCTTTATGCTCTGGCTATGAAAATTCACAGTCTGAGTTAAAGATCATAAATTCTGGAGTGAATTCAGGACTTGATCTTTAAAAGAAGGGGACCTGGAAGGGGTTTGAACTGAGGCGTCGAGTTGTTGTGGAATGGGCTGCTAAAAATTTGGTTTGACATAAAAATTCTGCTGATAAGGCTGTACAGTTTTGAAAGGCATTTGGTTCTTTGGTTGTTGCTGCTGTTGTGATTGATAATTCCCTTGGTTCCACCTCAAATTGGGGTGTCCTCTCCATGGATATTCATTTGACTGCATCTGTCCAAATGATTGAGCAGCATGAGCTTGTTCCACCATTAAATCTGGGAACTGTGGTGCAGCAGGACATTGGTCAATTGAATGAGTAGGGGACTGGCATATCAGACATGCCTCCTCTACTCTTGCAACATTTGGATTTTTGAGTGAGTCCATCAATCTATCAAACTTTGTGGTTAAATTGTCCATCTTTCTTTCCAACTCATTCACCTCATAAATCTTTCCTTTGGTGGTTTGCTGATTATTCAACCTAGCAGGATATTCAATATCTCTTGACAGAGATTCCTGTTGAGTTGAGTTTTCACCAATTACTTCAAATAAGTCCCAAACCTCCTCAACTGTTTTTTGCAAGTAAGTGCCTCCACAGGAGGCATTTACCATATTTTTACCTTTTTGATCAATTCCTTGATAGAAGCTTTAAACCAGCTGCCATCTGGGAATTTGATGATGAGGACATTGCCTTAAAAGTTCCTTAAATCTTTCCCATGCTTCATGGAAAGTTTCAGTTGAGTTTTGTGAGAAAGAAATGATACTTTGTCTCAATTGGCTTGTTTTAGTCATTGGGAAGTATTTGGCTAAAACTTGACACTGCAAATCATTCCAAGAAGTGATACTATTTGGTGCTAACATAGATAACCATGCTCTAGCTTTATCCTTTAATGAAAAAGGAAAGAGCCTAAGCTTGGTTGCTTCTGGACCAAGTCCAGCTATGTTGAATGTGGTGGAAAGAGCCAAGAATTCATCCACATATTTGTATGGATCTTCCTTACTCAACCCATGGAAGGAAGGAAGCATTTGGATAGTCGATGATTTGATCTCATAATTTCCTTCAACAGTAGGAAATTGAATGCAAAAGGGAGAATTATAAGCACCAAGTGCAAAGTAATCCCTCAAAAGTCGAGGTTCTTCACCCATAGTAGCAGAATTCTGTGTTGTTTGTTTGGTTCATAGTAGCCTTTCAACTTCTAAATTCAGTGGGACAATCTCAGGGCTGAGAGTCCTCCTACCAAACATACAACTCAGAATAAAAAATCTGATTATTCACAGCAAACCTTAAAAATTTCTTTTTAAGTAGTTTCCCTTCTTCAAAAATTAGACATGAATAACTACACAGGTATAAACAATAGAATAGCTTAGTAATGATATAAAAAATTAAAGTAAAAACTTAGGTCTACCTATTTTAGAACAAATTTCCCGGCAACGGCGCCAAAAACTTGTTGTTGCTTCTTAGTGTGCTTGATTTATGTGTGTTTTGAAAATAGGTTTGCAACTACTAAATTATACTGAATCTAGAATATTAAAAAGAGTAAAGAAATATCAGCACAGGTAGAAGTGAATTAGCCTGCAAGATCAGGGCCAATTGTAGCAAGTTTTAAATGTAAGTGAGTGAAAGATCGTCCACAGAGAATTTGTCTAAAATGCAAGATAAACCTCCAGATCTGAGCTACCAGATCTGACCTCTTATCCTATCTAGAAAGCACATAAGATGGGAGGTTGAATTTATCACATTAACTAAATGATAAAAGTAAAAGTTAAACTAAATGATCCAGATCCGAGTTGGGGGAACGTTTGAGGTAAAAAATGGAGAAGTAATATCTAACTTTGATTTGGTCCTTGAAAACTAATGAGAATGACTCAAGAGAGATGATCCAATCTTCATCTGGCTACAAGCGCAGATGTAAGAGAAATAAATCTAATTTAAGGATTAGGTTTAAGCTTATGGCTATGGTCTGTCCACTTTAATGGCCACAAACCATCCAATAGTCTTTAATCCAAAGCCTTAGTTTAGGACAAGAAGCATCACTACAAATGCCGTGAGAGATTAGGTTACCAACACTAATTCTCACAGGATTAATGAATCAAGGGAAATTGCATGAAAAATAGTAAATCTAAAGGAGTCTAATGCAATAAGGAGATCAGAGGGAACCCTTAACATGAGTCCAATTGAGAATATACGGTTTACAGCAACCTTTTCAAATCCACCATTACAATTATAGAGCATGACTTAAGACTCGATTTGTAGTCTTAAATACAACTCTCTTTTGAATTACAGAAATATCTCACAGCTCTCAATTGCAAGTCAAAGTGAAGCTATTACAGGGATTTCAGACAAACTATCTGGTTTGGAAATGGGGGAATAGGAATGAAACTCAAAATCTGGATACCCAAATTGGGCAAATGGTTCGTCTATTTATAGTTTTCCCCAAGTCCAGCTCAGATGTGTATCAACCAATCAGAGGTGCTTAAATCTGTATTGACCAATGGTGGTCGAGCACGAGGATCCAGATCTGTTCTGGCCAATCAGAATTCCTCGATCTGGTTCAGCCAATCAGGTGAAAAAGGCATCAATTCTGTTATGCATTTTAAAAGTCTGTTAGAGTTTCTAGAAGTTCCCACCAAGTTATTTCATCTCTGGGTGCTCTCGTGGGGTGGAATATGCCTTCGCTTCATGCTTAGAATCCTCTGGAATGTCCCTAGGTTTTTAAATGCATTAGGACTCATGAAACAAATTACTAAATTGCCCTTGCAAAAGCTGGGAATCTCCAGAATACCTTTTCGCATAGCTTAGGGGACTTTTTACAAGGTGTTGTAACTCCTGAAGCTCTTTTCGCAATGTTCTGGTTCTGTTCGAATTGAGTTTTCTTCTTTTCGAAAAGGTCAATCATCTCTTCGAAGAGTTCAGATGCTCTTTGAACGCTAAGCCTGGAGTTTTTGTTCTTTTCAGAGAGTTTGAGTTCTTCTTGAGCAGATTCGGGTTCTTCTGAAAAGTACTCTGTAGTGCATTTTTCTGTTCGAATTGCTCCATACTTCTTTTCTGGGTTGAGACCAGGTCTTTGCCTCTTCAATTCAGACCTTTCAACAGCTAGTGAGGTTGCTTATTCTCTTTCTTCCTTTGGATTGACATGGATTGTCATCTTTTTGGCATTTTTAAGCTGCTTTTATGGTTAAGCCTGTCTTTATTGTTAGCTGCAACACCAGCACTTAAAACACTTATTTAGTTCTCTCAAAGGTCTATCAAGACTCAAGTTCAGGGGTGAG
The DNA here is from genome assembly GCA_021018995.1 of Chloranthus sessilifolius. Taxonomy (NCBI): domain Eukaryota; kingdom Viridiplantae; phylum Streptophyta; class Magnoliopsida; order Chloranthales; family Chloranthaceae; genus Chloranthus; species Chloranthus sessilifolius. The sequence goes on along the minus strand of CM037593.1, from coordinate 53,117,008 downwards.
AAATGATATTTTTCAGTTCTCAATAGTCTTGGATGTACCCTCTGGGAAAGTTAGGGTCTCGAGGAAATTCTTGATATCTGAGAACCAAGGTGGCTCATCATCAGGCTTTGTAGGTTCCTCAATCTGGAGGCAAAAGGCTGGCTCATTCCTCTACTCGATCACGATTGGCTTCATCTCAACACCATAGGGGATTTCAATCATTGACGCCAAAGTTGCTAACGCATTGGCAAACCGATTCCTTATCCGGGGGATGTATGAGAAAGTCACATCTTAGAAGCAAGCTATCAAATCCTCGAGGTGCTCATGATAGGGGATCAGTTTCTCATCTTTCATCTTCCAGTCACCATTCGTCTGACATATGATTAACTGTGAATTGCCAAATACTCGAAGGCGAGTTATATTCAGATCGAGAGCTGCCTGCAGACCAGTCGCGCAAGCTTCGTACTCAGCCATATTGTTAGTGAAAGGGAAGTTGAGCTTGATAGAGATCGGTACATGGGATCCTTTCGGAGAAATCAGGATGGCGCCAACTCCTTGGCGCTCAACATTTGCCGCCCCGTCAAAGTGCATTACCCATGATTCTTCTGCTTCTTCTATATCGTTTTCCGTCATGAACAGGATATCTTCATCTGGGAACTTATGAGTGACGTACGTGATGTCGAATTCAGAAAATAAAAGTTGCCATCGTGCGGTTCGTCCAGTGAGAGCTGGCTTTTCAAATAAGTATTTTAATGGGTCCATTCAGGCCAAGAGCAGAACCGACTGAGATAGCAAATAGTGGCGGAGCCTTTGAGTAGCCCATACAAGGGCTAGGCATGCTTTCTCCAAATGAGAGTAGCACGTATCGTAATCAGTAAACTTCTTGCTCATATAGTAAATGGCCTGCTCTCTTCTTCCCGTTTCATCGTGTTGCCCTAAGACACATCCCATCGAAACTTTTGTCATTGAGAGATACATCAAGAGTGGTCTCCTTGGCTCAGGTGGTACCAAAATAGGTGGATTAAGGAGGTAGCTTTTGATTTTTTTGAACGCTACCTGACAATCGTCGTTCCATTCAATGGGTGAATTCTTCCTTAGTAACTTGAAGATCGGCGTGCAGACTGGAGTTAGCTGTGCAATGAACCGACTGATATACTGTATTCTGCCCAGAAACCCTATAAGCTCTTTCTCTATAGACGACGGTGACATTTCAGTGATGGCTTTAACTTTGATTGGGTCGACCTCGATCCCCCTCCTACTGACGATGAACCCTAGCAGTTTCCCTGACATAGCACTAAATGCGCACTTCTGTGGATTCAAACGTAGTCGATACTTCCTCAGCCTTTCAAACAACTTCTGAAGGTTTACCAGATGGTCGCTTCGCTTTGGTGATTTGGCTATCAGGTCATCGACGTATGCTTCAATCTCTCGATGCATCATGTCATGAAATAGTGTAGTCATAGCTCTCTGGTACGTTGCACCAGCATTCTTCAACCCGAATGGCATGACTAGATAGCAGAAGGATCCCCAGGGGGTAATGAACATTGTCTTCTCACGATCAACCTCTACCATTTTGATCTGATTGTATCCTGAGAATCCATCCATAAATGAAAGCATCCCATGCTTAGCTGTGTTATCGACCAAGATGTCGATGTGTGGCAGTGGGAAATCATTCTTTGGGCTTGCTCTGTTCAAATTGCAGAAATCGATACACATGTGGACCTTTCCATCCTTCTTTGGCACAGGTATGATATTGGCTAGCCACTGCAGGTATTTGGATACCTTGAGAAACCCTGCATCATACTGCTTGATGACCTCATCGTTGACTTTCAGCATCCATTCAGGTCGAAGACGACTCAACTTCTGCTTGACTAGCTTCATATCAGGGTAGAGAGGCAACTCATGCTCGACCAAATCAGTATCCAGACCAGGCATGTCCTCGTACGATCAGGCAAAAACATCTTGGTATGATTGAAGGAAGTCGATCATACTTTTTCTTTCCTCAGGAGACAGTGGCGTTCTAATTTTGGTTATCCTAGGAACCTCCTCAGTTCCTAGATTGTCATCTTCGGTCTCTTCGACAATGGGGGTAGGGCCATGCTCAAAGTCAGCAAATCGGTCAAGGAGCTCATTGGGGAGCTCCTCGAAGGGGACATCCTCATCCAGACTCGTGATCCCTACCTCTCTTTGTATTTCTACAGGGAAGGGGTCGATTTCACGTGGGACGGGCATTTGATTAAGGCACCCTTTTGTGGGACATTTTCTGAAATTTTAAATGACAATATTTTTGGACTTTTGATTTTTTCAATATTTATGAGATTTTGGTTTTCTTCTATGTTTTTGAGATTTTTATTTTCTTCAGAGACGGGCCCTTGGACAGGCTGGTTTGTGTATATACAAGGTATTTCCTGTCAAGGGCTTATCTCACTTTTTATAGGTTATTTTTTTTTGGAAAACAGGCGCCAAACTTTAGGCCACTTCCTGCTTCCAGAGTTTGGGGCAAAGATGCCCAGTTGCGTACCTGAGGGGCCACTTCTTTACCTGTTGGGATGGAGGTTGCTAACTGATATGGCTCATTGGAGTCAGCCTCCATCATATTAATCCCCATTTCGTCCGAGTTGATATCATCAAACGTTAACACGGCTTTATGGTGATTCACCACAGGGGGAGTGTGTTCAGGTACCAACCGTCGTTCCTAGAAAAGGGACAAAGCGGCCAAATCTATCTCCAAGCTGGGAAGGGAGATCTGGGGATTGGTGGGATGGATTGGGGCTATGGGTTTGTTTGGGGTCAAATGGGTTGCCCCATTTCGGTCGATCTTTATGACCCCTGCACTGACAAAGGAATGTGCGGCCTAGGGCGAGGTTTCTCCTCTATGTTGATTCCTCGAGCTCTTGCAGCCGCGATGACCCTGGCTTTCTCTTTGGCCTCTCGGACCTCTTGCTCCGTGGGCTTATATCCTAGCCTGAATCTTACTTTTTGTCCCTTAGCCAGCTCTCTTCTGCCTTGTAATTTGGGTCCTAGACCCCTTCCTTTTTTATAGCCCCACTTTTGGTGCATTACCACTGCCGCCACCATACAGCTTCCCATTTTAGACATAATGCCCTCAATGGGTTCTGGGAGTATAGCTGACACCTCATACTCAAAACTATGGAGGTCGACGTCCTTAGCGGTGTGTGGAGCCATTTGGAGCCATCACTACCTCCTTCCTCAGGTAAATCGGCATCAGAAAATGAAATGACATTTGGAGCCATCACTTGGCCAATTATCTGCTCGACTTCATCCGGGCTAACTTGGAGTGATACATGCGCATTTTTTAACGACCCCATTAATGCTTGGAAATGGAGTGGGGACGTCATCAACAGATCCCATACAGTGATATGGGCAGGCATTCTTCTCAGCTGAGTCTCCAGTATATATTCTCGACTCATCTTCTCGAAGGTGTTCACTGTGCTGTCTTTCTTTCCTTCGGGTTGGGCCTGTGCTGCTGCTGATATTTTTGGCTGCTTTGATATCCTCCCTGATGTAGTAACAAAATCTACTGCCCCTTCTCTACTGCTGCTTTCGGCATTGATATTTATTTGTTCGTAGCTTAGCGGGACCTAATGAGGATCATAGGTTGGTCCTAAGAGCTGAAGTGGTGTGGCAGCCGGTGCTTGAGATACTTGTATTGTCGGCTCAGGAGGTGTGGGCAATACCTGATTCACCCCGGTGGCAGTGGGTTGCGTGGAAAGATTGGGCAAAATGGGGGTGGTGAAGTTTGAGGGTGGTGGCATTGAAGGGAAGGAGATAAAAGTAGGCCATTGATAGTTAGTGGGTACTGGCGACAGATGGGAGATCTGATGGGCCGTTAGGTAATTGATCGGGGTGGTAGAGTTTACTGGTGGCTGAACTGGGGGTGATGGGGTGGGCGCAGGCCATTGATAACTGATGGGTGTGGGTGTTGGATTGGGGGCCTGGTGGCTTGAAGGGTAATCGACGGGGTTGTGGTGTATGGTGGTAGTTGAAACAGGGTGGGCGCAGGGCATTGATAACTGGTGGGTGCGGGTGTAGGATTGGGGGCCTGTTGGCTCATCGGGTAATTGATGGGGATTATGGTGTATGGTTGGTATGTATTGATATTCACATAATTGACGGGTGTGGGTGCTGGAAAGTATGCCCTGAGATCCAAGGGTTCAATTTGTGGAGTCGGGTTAAGGAAATAATCTGACAAATTTAGGGGTTCAACTACCCCTATATTCCCTTCTTCAACATTTCTTAGCAGTGGTGCGACATAACTCTCCCGATCACTGATGTAATCGGATGGGTCGAATTCAAACTCCTCCTCATCTTCTATCATTCCGATGGTGGGTCTGGGACCTGCTCCTCCGGTAGGATGTGGGGGTAGTGGTACTTGATGAATATTAGCATGTTGAGAAGGTGCGGGGAGAATGATTTTCTCGGCATGGATCAAATCTTGGATAGCGTGCTTCAATGGGAAGCAGTATCAGTAGGTGACCTGAACCTTGATGAAAATTGCAGTGGGTATTTGGGTCATAGTTCTTTGGGATTGGGTGAGGAGGAGGTTGAGATTGGCGGATAGCTACTAATCCCTTTTCTACTAACAGGGGCAAAAGTACACTCAAAGATTACCCCAGAGGTGTGAAGACTAGGTCGTAGCGGGCTCTCCTCTGTTCTGGGGTCATTTGCATTCCTTGCCCATTCCCCATTTTTTTGCATCTGCTCAGGCCTAACAGGTGCTGGTGGGGCCGCCTGAAATTGAAACGGAGCAATATTATTATTGGACCTGGTGTTAGCTATGTTCTGGACATCGCCCCCTGTTCTCTTTTTGTACCTTTGCTCATAAAATCTTCTGACCCTACTAGGGCCCCCTGAAGTATTCTTACTCAAACGCCCTTCCCTGATGGCATCCTCGCAGCGGTTGGCATTCCTCACCAAATCAACAAAACTAGATTGCTGTTGGTAGACAAGGAAATCAAAAATCACTGGCAGAGTGTTCTTTGAAATCATCTCTATCTGCTCATCATTCGATATTCTATTTTTGACTTGAGCTGCCAATGCTCTCCATCGCCCCAAGTAATCGCTGAAGGTCTCGTTTTGACTCTGCTTTAAACGGGCTAAATCAGACTTGCGTGGTTCAATATCAGTATTATAGACATACTGTTCCTGGAACAAATGCGCTAAATCTTTCCATGTCTTCATCATGGATGGTTCAAGAGATGTGAACCACCTCGAGGCCGGTCCAGTCAAACTTTTCTAAAAGACTTTTATTAGCAGTCTTTCGTCTCCCCCATATTGACACATGTCCCCACAATAGGACTTGAGGTGTGCGATCGGGTTGCCTGCGCCATTGTACTTATTGAATACTGGCATTTTAAATTTGGGGGGCAAGGGGACCTCAGTGAATAGGCATAGGTCTATAAAGTCCGTGGCGTGGATTTCAGCACCACCCATTTTTATCTGTTGTTTTTGTATTTTGTCTAACTGTTCTTTCAGCTGCTCTGACTCTTTCGATATAGGGGCCGCTTTCTTGGCCGTTAGTCGGACTTCACTCTGGGCTACCAGGGGGTGGGAAATTACTGGTGGAGGGTTGAGGCTGGTTAATGCCCCAGCATAAGCCCCGCTGTTCCTAATCTCGTCCTCTTCATACTGCTCGTCGACGTACTGTGTAGTGAAGACGTGATTCTCAACCTGTTGCTGCATGGGTTGGATGGGAATGACATGAGTAGGGGCTGGGTGAGCCCATTGGGGGTGAGGGAAGGTTTGTTGGGTGATGGGAATTTGGTTTTGAGGTGGGGCCTGATAGGGCCATTGGGTATGGGGGAAGGTTTGGAGATGGCCTTGGGGTGTGGGGCCATGGAGAGATTGGGTTTGAGGTATGGCATGGGTTTAACCCAGATGTGAAGGTTGGGTTAAGTGTTGGGGGTATTGTGGAAGGTATGAGTGTGGGGTTTGGGCTTGGGCTATGAACCCTTGATCATTGTGGGCCATAGGCCACTGATGGGTTTGGGCCATGGGCCCCTAGTAGGTTTGGGCCACCGACCCTGAACAGGTTTGGGCCAATGGGCCTGGGTAGGTTTGGGCCATGGGCCCTTGGTGAGCCTGGTCCAATGGGCCATGATGGGTTTGGGCCATGGGCCCTTGGTGGGTCTGGCCCGATGGGCCTTGTGGGTTTGGCCCAATGGGTCTTGTTGGGTCTGGTCTATGAGCCCTTGGTGGGTCTGGGTCATGGGCCTTGTTGGGTTTGGGCCATGGGCCCTTGATGGGTCTGGCCCGATGGGCCTTGTTGGGCCTGGGGCATGGGCCATTGGTGGATTTGGGTCATGGGCCCCTGATGGGTTTGGATTTGATGGGTTTGGCCCAATGGGCCCTAGGGGACATGGGTAATGGGGTTTTGGGCCAATGGGCCTTGGAGATGATGTGTAGTGGGGTATTGGGCCATGGGGCCCTGGGGATCATGGATGGTGGGGTATTGGGCCATGGGGCCCTGATATGTGTGGGAAAAGGGGGTTTGGGCCAATGGGCCTTGGGGTATGTGAGTGATGGGGGGGTTTGGATGGTGTGGATTATGGGAGGTTGATGGGGGTCATGAGGGAGTTAAGCATGGAGGTTTGCTAAGGTATGGGATGGATTCATGGGCATGGGGTGTGAAGGAGGAGGGGGGGTGTTTTGAGAAGCCTTCCACATGAAATAGGCTTGGAACATCTCCTCCATCATGGTCATGGAGGAAGGGTTGGATGGAGATGGGGGATTTAAGGGGTGATGGGGTATAGATTGGATGGAGGTGGTGGAAAAATTAGGCATGCCCACGGTAGGTGGGGGTCTATGAGTGGATGAGGGGATGTATTGGGTATGTTTTGGGATGATGGGGGGCATGATGAGGGGGGATGAGGAAAGTTGGGCATGGCCCCGGTAAAAATGGGCATGACCCGGATGGATGGGGGATTTTTCGGGGGATCGGATAGGGCGGAAGTGGTGTATGTGAACATGGGTGGATCGAGTCTATAGGGGGATGATGGGAATTGAGGCATGGATGTGGATTGGGAAAATGGGTTTGGCATGGGCATGGTTTGGGCAAAAGATGGGGAATGGTGGGTTAGATTTTGGATATTTTGGGGGGTATGGGTTAGGAAAATGGAGGCGCCAAATGGGCCGGTAACGGTAAAGGGAGGTTGGGTGAGGGGGATGGTGGGAAAAACTTCCCCCGAATGGGAGTGGGTTGGAGAATGTGGTGGAGATGAGTCGGGATCGGTGTAAGCCGGGTCCACTACCCACGACATTCTACGGGAGCGGGTCGGGTAAGGGTGCCTTGAATAAGACCCAAAAATCTTCCTCCTTCCCCTACGGGACGATGGAGGGCAAGATGATGCCGTTGTGCCGACACCACAAACTAAATATTTTTTTTAGGTTTTTATTATGTATATATTTTTTTGAATTTTATGAAAACTTTTTGAAAAACAAAGGTTCCAAGGCCTTCGAATTCCCTTTTCGGGTGGCTCTCGTACCTTAATTCAAGACCCGCGATGACGGTTCTGATGCACTTCGAAAGAATCGAAGGAGAACCTTCGATCTATTGAAGGCACGAAAATCGAGGCAAACAACCCGATCCCCAGAAATGAGCCAAACAGAATTTGCCTTCTCTTGACCGGCGGGGGCGTATTGGGTGTCGGAGATGGCGGGGCCTAAACAAGGCACTATGCACACTGATCGGGGAACTCGGGAGGTGGAAAGGGCCAAGGCTTCGGGTTGGGTGCTGCCAAACAGACCTGGAGCAACTAATACTTGCGCCCAGGTTGCAGGGGAGGACTTTTACACCGGCGCAACTATTAGTTGTGCCAAGGTAAAATATGGGAGTTTAAAGCTGGCACAACTATTAGTTGCGCCAGTTATAAATTCTAGTGTTTTTACACTGGCGCAACTAATACATGCGCCAGGCAAAAACTACCTCTCCAGAACAAAAAGCAGCAGCCACTGATGTTCGAAATGAGTCTCTTTTTTTAGTTTTTTGTGGAAGCTAGGCTTCCGGGAACTGAGCTATTTTATGGTGATCGATTCTCTCCTCACCACACCTAAAGGATTGAGTCCGGTATAACTCGCTAGCGCGCTCCCCAAGGGTTTTAAGGTTCGAAATGGGAACCCACCCGATATACCTCCGGCGCAAGCACCTTCTCAGATACTAGGTGGGCTGGGACTTTTCTGGATCATCACCACTAGGAGCTGCTGCCATACTAAGACCCGAGTGTTTGTATGTGTGCCTAAACCAACCCCTTTGAAAAATCTAACCCGCAAAACAGATTGATTAAGCTCCCTAACTTGGTTCAATTTTAATTTTTTTCAAAGCTTTTCTCTTTTTTTTGGAAGTTTTCTTTAGTTTAAAGACCGGGAGTGATTATCCCGTGCCACCACTATGGGCCGGCGTCCACTGTTAGGATATTGAAAAAAGAAAATGACGGGGCCAGTCAAGCGACTAGGTGGGAAATATAAAGTGCTGAAAATTAAAGCCGAATTGTAAAGGAAAGTAAGAAAGGTGTCAGTCAAGTGACTAGGTGAAAAATGCTGAAATTTAAAGCGGAATCGTAGGGGTAAGTAAGAAAGGTGCCAGTCAAGTGACTAGGCGAAAATTGCTGAAATTTAAAGCAGAAACGTAGGGGTGAGTAAAAAAGGTGCCAGTCAAGTGACTAGGCAAAAATTGCTGAAATTTAAAGGGGAAACGTGGGGGTGAGTGAAAATGGTGCCAGTCAAGTGACTAGGCAAAAATTGCTAAAATTTAAAGCGGAATCGTAGGGGTGAGTAAAATGACGTAATCGGAGGGGTGAGTACAAAAGATACAGTAAAAATAAAATAAAAAAGAGCAACAAAATGTTAGAAAAATAAAAATTTTAAAAGGCCTAGTTCAAGGGGAAGCTCTACTAGCTATTCTCCAGCAGAGTCGCCATCTATGCAGCCGTGGGAATCGGGATGATCCCGTCGCGACGATGTGCTCTCTAACTAAAATAAATATAGAGTCGCCACTCGGAGCTTTCGGTGTCCCGGGATACCTAGTTTATTTTTATGAGCACCTAAGTGCTAAAAATATGACTCTGAATCCGGTCCCCACCAAAGGCTCTTGGGTAGGGGCTTGAGTTATCGATCGGGAAGGTGTTAGGCACCTGATCAACCCGCTTAATGCGGTCTCTACTTATGGCCAAAAATAAAATGATGTAAAAGACAAGGAAATGGTTCCCTCTTGCCCAAATGAGCCTCGAATCATATTTGTACCCCTCCGTTCCTACCGAAAAATTCGGCGGCATAACGGCACAAATGAAAGGGTAGGGAATGCCAAAAAGAGATAGGAGAAGAAAGGGGAGAGCCAGAGCCCTCGGGCCCTTGTAGCATCGTAGGAGAGCCTTGCGTTGCTTGCTTTGATAAGCTCTTGAAGGCTTTGTATGGTGGAAAGTGGGGTTCTAACCTCTAAGGCTTGCTAACTAAGAGGTTGAGAGAGAAGGTGAATGGGTAGCATATACCTAAACTAAGGGATCTAAGGTGAAAAATATCACTCAAAGGAGGCTTTAGAATTCTGGAATTTATATGGGAAGTGTGCACCAAAGGGAGAAAGATCTTCTCACTTTAAGCTCTTTCTCTCTTAGGCCAAAATTCTCAACCCATAAACCAAGGGGTGGGGGGCTCTATTTATAGGAAAGGGGTGGATTAGGAGGCTACTTAGATGCTAATTGGGGTTAGCAATTAGGTAATCTCAAATCTAAGGTTTCCTAGGATTTTGAGAGCTGGGAAAGGTGTGAAGGTGGTTCTAATGGTAGATGATGGGGTGAGGCTTTAGGCCACTTGGAGAGTTGCAAATAGGTAAGGAATGGGTGTAACAGAACTATCGAAACACACCCTAAAGGTTGAGGTGGTCAACAAGTCAAACCCCAAACACAAAATTCGGGGCAAAAATCCATAGTAACTGCTCATATGCCTGGCGCAACTATTAGTTGCGCCAGGCAAATGCACAGTAAAATAGTGAGGAACAGTGTTGGAAGTTAGCTCGCGGGGTGGGGGCCACCTTTTAAACTTGGCGCAACTATTAGTTACGCCAGGCTTAAAATCTGAGAGAATTGGCCTGGCGCAACTAACAGTTGCACTAGGCAAAATTTATACCTAGCACAATTATTAGTTGCGCCAGGCCATTTCTAGGGAGAAATAGCCTGGCGCGACCAATAGTCGCGCCAAATCCCTAGGGGGGCCCACCTTGAAATTACCTTCCTGCCCTTCGGGTTCAGACTGCCATATCTTCTGATATATACCTCCGATTGGGGCAATTCTTAGATCGTTGGAAGGCTGACGACCTCTACTCTTCAATGGTATAAGAGTTGGTTGCTGTAGAGGGTTGTAGCCAGTTCTGGTGCACCCCCTCCTCCTTATTGCCTAAGAAGGTTAGGTTAGGGTTTAAAAAGGGTTCTAAGGGTCGGGGTTGGTTTCTAAAGGTTTGTGGTAGGTACTTGGGAGATCTAAGGTGATTCCTAAGGGTTCCATACATACCATCAAAATCTCAAAAATGTGCCTCTCTTGAAATGTGTTTCGATCAGGCCTTGGGCCAAACTTGGGTGTCTATAAGTGTGTATCAGCAGCTAGGTTTGGGAGAGCTAAAACTCACTCCCATTGTGTTGTTAATGGCTAATAGGTCTAAAAGGAGACCTATGGGAGTGGTTGAGGATGTCTTAGTGGGGGTGGACAAATTCTTCTACCCTGCAGACTTCCTTGTTTTGGATATGGGCTGCAACAAGAGTACAATCCCTATACCTATTATTTTGGGCAGGCCATTCTTGGCCACAGCCAATGCATGCATTCAATGTAGGTCAGGGATCATGGAGGTAACTTTCGAACATATAAAGGTTGAACTTAATGTGTACAACAGTGCAAAAAGTACCCTCAGCTGGATAATGAGGAAAGTTTTGCAGTGGATGTACTAGAAGAAGTTGTTGAAGAAGAACTGTCCACTCTGTTAGAGTGGGGCAACATTGTCACAAGTTTAACTGAAGTTTGGGACATAGTAGAGAAAGGAAGCCCAGCTGTTATGCGAGAAGACATGACCGTATTGAAGTCTTATGTGGGCTTAGTGCAGCATTCCATTTGAAAACCTACATTGCTGCCTCTTCCTCCAACCAATAAAGCACCAATCCTGCCATCCACCCAACAAGCCCCTGATCTAGATCTCAAGAAGCTTCCAAAAACATTAAAATATGCCTTCCTTGAGAAAGGTGAAAAACTTCCTGTAATTATCTCATCCTCTCTTACCAATGAGCAAGAGGAAGAATTACTAATAGTCTTGAGGAAGCACAAAAAGGCAATTGGTTGGACCATGGCAGATCTAGGAGGGATAGATGCATCAATCTGCATGCACAGGATCCATTTAGAGGAGGGCTCAGCACCCTCCAGGGAAATGTAGAGGAAATTGAATCCTCACATGCAGGAAGTGGTCCTCAAAGAAATCATTAAATTGTTAGATGCTGGGGTAATTTACCCCATTTCTGATTCTGAATTAGTGGCATGTATCCAAGTGGTGCCCAAGAAATCTGGCATAACAGTCATCACAACTGAGTCTGGAGAGTTGAGACCAGCCAGGGAGACCACTGGCTGGAGGGTTTGCAGAGATTATCGGAAGCTCAACTTTAAGACTAGAAAATACCACTTCCCTCTCCCCTTCATAGATCAAAATTTGGATAAGTTGGTTGGAAAAGCTTTTTACTGTTTTCTTGATGGATACTCAGGGTATAACCAGATCCCTATGCACCCTCTTGACCAAGAGAAAACTATATTTACTTGCCCTTTTGGCACCTTTGCTTACAGAAGGATGCCTTTTGGGGCTGTGTAATGCCCTAGCCACCTTTCAGAGGTGTATGTATGCCATATTCTCTAATATGATTGATAAATTTTTAAAAATTTTTATGGATGATTTTTCTGTATATGGGGACAATTTTGGCCAATGTCTGCAGCACCTCCACCTGGTCTTGCAAAGATGTGAGGAGACCAATCTGGTCTTTAGTTGGGAAAAGAGCCACTTCATGGTAACACAAGGTATTGTGTTGGACCATGTAGTCTCTAGAGAAGGGATTGAGGTAGATAAGGCCAAAGTTGACCTCATTACAAATTTGCCCCCTCCAAGAATAGTTAAACAAATCAGATCTTTCCTTGGACATGCAGAATTCTACAGGAGGTTCATTAAAGACTTCAGCAAAATTGCTAATCCATTGTGCCACCTGCTCTGCCAGGATGTGCCCTTTGATTTTTCTGTTGAATGTCTTGAGGCTTTTGAAACTTTGAAGATATGCCTCACCACTGCCCCTATATGCCAAACACCTGACTATGCACTGCCCTTTGAGATGATGTGTGATGCATCCGACTTGGCAATAGGTGTTGTTTTGGGCGAAAGGAAAGATAAGCTGCCAGTGGTCATTGCCTATCTCAGCAAATCACTTGCTGAAGTTCAACTGAATTACACCACAACTGAGAAAGAGCTTCTGGCAGTGGTTTTTGCTGTTGATAAATTTAGACCCTACTTACTTGGGTCTAAAACTGTAATCTTCACAGACCACTCAGCATTGAAGTACCTATTATCCAAGAAGGACGCTAAGCCCAGGCTGATTAGATGGATACTCCTATTGCAGGAGTTTGACATTGAAATCAAGGACAAAAAGGGTGTAGAAAATGTGGTGGCTGACCACTTGTCCAGAATTATGTTGGAGAAATGTGTTGATGACCATGCAAATGATGTTTTCCCAGATGAGCAATTGTTTGCCATCCAATCCTTGGTTCCTTGGTATGCACACATTGTAAATTATCTAGTTATAGGCAAGATTCCTATCCATTGGACCAAAATGGACAAAGACCTATTTTTCTCACAGGTCAAATTCTTTTTCTGGAGGAACCTTGCTTATACAAGTATTGTGCAGACCAAATCATCCAAAAATGTGTTTCAGAAAGTGACGTCCCCAGTATTATGGCCATGTGCCATGAAAATGCCTGTGGAGGCCACTTTAGTGGAAGAAAAATAGCTGACAAAATCTTACAGTGTGGGTTCTATTGGCCTTCTCTATTCAGAGATGCCAATACACACTGCAGGACTTATGAAAGATGTCAAAAATTAGGAGGGTTGTCCAAAAGAAACTCAATGCCTTTGCAATCCATCCTTGTTGTGGAACTGTTTGATGTCTAGAGTATTGACTTTATGGGCCCCTTTCCTCCTTCAAATGGTTATCATTTCATCTTAGTGGTAGTGGATTATATTTCAAAATGGGTAGAAGCTATTACCACAAGAACTAATGATAATCAGGTTGTCCTCGAGTTTGTAAAGCAGAATATCTTCTCAAGATTTGGCACCCCTAGAGCCATTATCAGTGATGGGGGTAGCCATTTCTGCAACAGAAATTTTGAGAGCTTGCTCAAGAAATATTCTGTCACCCATAGGATTGCTACTCCCTACCACCCACAAACCAGTGGGCAAGTTAAAATTTATAATAGGGAGATCAAGCACATTGTTAAGTAGTGAAAAATACCATTTTTTACCCCTAAACATGAGCTTTGAAAGACCCTTGAGAAGACTAAATAAGTGCTTTAGTGTGCATTTTACAGCTAACCAATTAGACAGGTCCAAGTCCGAAAAGCATCCTAAAATGATCAAAAAGCTGACAACTCATGTCAAGCTGAAAGATGGATTGAAGAAACAACCTCAGCAATGGCTAAAAAGGGTCTAAAAGAGCAGACAAAGACCTGAAAAAAGAGAGAGCCATTCGCAAAGAAGAATGGGAGCCTAGAGTCCAATTCGCAAAGAACTTTTACTATTTGCAAAGAACCTTGAACTTTGCGAAAAGAAGAAAACACTCCTCGAATAGAAGATTTACCTCTGCGAAAAGAAGAGAAGTCCTGCGAAAGAACTTACGAAGCCAAAGTCCTTTGCGAAAAGAACTTCGAAGCCAAAGTCCTTTGCGAAAAGAACTTCTAAAGCCAAGATGCTTTGCGAAAAGAACTTCGAAGCCAAAATGCTTTGCTGAAAAGAACTTGGAGCCAAACTACTTTGAAAAGACCCTTAAACTCTGCGAAATGGCATCTTTGAGGATTCTGACCACTTTGAAGGGCATTTCAGAACTCTGCACGCCCCAATGTAATTAAAAGCCCGAGACATTAGGAAGATTCCAAGCACAAACCAAAGGCATATTCCATTCACGTGAAAACCTAAAGATGAAATCACTTGGCGGGAACTTCTAGAAGCTCAAACAAACTTTTGAATTCCCATAACAGAATTGATGCTTCTAACGCCTGATTGGCTGAACCAGATCAGAGCATTTTCATTGGCGAGCAGTCCGGATCCCCGTGCTCCAATGACCATTGGGCAATCCGGACTGAGCACTTCGATTGGTCAATTCGACCTTGCAGGGATAGAGGAAAGCTATAAATTGAGAAGACATTTGCCCAATTGAGGCATCCAGTTTTAGAGTTTTCATCTCTGTTTCCCCATTCCGATCGAGCTCATCCGATTCCCCTGTAATCCCTTCTTGTATTTTACCTTTGAGAGCCATTGCAGTGATTTGTACTTCAAGTTCGGATTCAAGATCAGAATCGAGGGCTCTCGAGAAGCTCGTGACCGTAAGTCCGAGGGCTCTCTAAGAAGCCGTTTCTCAATTGTAACGTTGGATTTTAAAAGGTTTACGTAATTTGTGTCTTCTCCATTGGAGTCATGTCGAGGGTTACGAATGTTCACCTTAGTGCATTAGACTTCTTTAGATTCACTCATCCGCATCCAACTTCCCTTAATTCATCATCCACATGCGAATTAGCGTTGGTAACCTAATTCAGCATTTACGATGATGTTCATGTTACGAAATAAAGAATAATAGGCCCGACTAGGCGATGATCTCGTGACAAATCACGACCATAAGTCTAAACCTATTCCTTAATTGGTTATTTCTCTTACATCTGTCTTTGGTAGCGGATGAAGATTGAATCTGCCTGTTGAACTCTGATTCTCCATTAAAATTCAAAGGCTAAAATACATGAAGCTATTATTTACGCATTTGTCTTATTTTAAACACCTCCACAACTCGGATCCGGATCACGTAGTTAGTTCTTTTCTTTATTTGCTTTTAGTTAAACGTGACAAACCCAACACTCTCTTTTATCTATTCTTTATTTAGATAATTAAGGAGCGGATCTGCGTAACGGATCCGAGGTTTATCTCATTTTAGACAAACTTCTCGTGGACGATCTTGAAATACTTACTTTTAAAACTTGCTACAACCGGCCACGATCTTGCGGGGTGTTAGCAATGTCTTGATATCCCTTTCATAAGTTAACATCCATATAATTTAGCATTCTTTAATTCTTTAATTATTGATTTATAATGCACATAATTTTGGCACACTTGGAGCGACAACAAGTTTTTTGGCGCCGTTCTTGGGAAGTTTGTTCTAAAATAGATAAACCTATGTTTATTTTCATTTATTTTAATTTTTGCTTTAAACACACTTTGCATTCCAAGTGCTTGATTAAATGTCTCTATGATTTGTATAGAAAACACATTTTTCTTGACGAAATTTTTTTTTTTTTTTTTTAAAGTTTTTATTCTTTGCCTTCAAGTTATTTGAATAAATCTGCTGCCACTCTTTTGTCTTTTTGTCTAATTTGAAGCGTGCTTTGAGTTTTCTTTTTATTTTATCAATACTTGAATAAGTCTTACTGCGGTTTTGGATGTTTGCGAGATCTGAGCATGTCCAACAAGGAGCATTCGGACCAAAAATGGAGCAGATCTGCTTGAGTTTGCATCCCTTCTCCTTGGCATTCATTTTCTATTTTAAATTCTTGAGAACCAGGATTCTGTGTTTATTGTTTGTTCGATTATAATTTCTGTCTTTTAGGCATCTTGATTTTTTTTTACAACCAAATACAAAATAAAAGAAAATGAAAACACAAATAGAAAATCTCTTAGTTGTTTCTCATTATTTTCAACGATAGTAAATAAGGGCTCTTGTTGAGCACAGGTGATCAAAACAAGTAAAAATAAAAAAAAGAAAATTATAAAAATAAAAATATATATATATCTTTCGTATCTTTTCTCCATTTGCATCCACTTTTCCCATCCTGGACCTTTGAGATCATTTTTTTTTAAGGAATCATGTAGGATAATGAGTAGTGAATGAATCATAGGCTTTTTGAATATTCAATGGACCCACTTATTTTATTTTCCTTGATTTCTTCATCATAAATGGGTCTCAAATTGTATATGAACTCTGCTTTTAATAAGTGCTCCCATGCTTCATCAACAAAGGGGTCAATCTTATGAATCTTATGAATCTTATGAATCATTTGGCATTAGATTTTCGTTTTAGAAATTTTAGTTTCAAATTCGTCATTTTTCTGTGAGTATAGTTAGTTTCTAACTTTGTTTTCCTATTTTGCATTCATAAATTCTGTTTTTGTATCAACACTTTTCTTTTTTTTTTAAAACTTTGTATGATCCCTTACCTTGTTTTCTTGTTTCTCCATTATTAGCATTAGTTTCCTTCCATTTGCATAGCAATCCTGCTATTTTTTAGATTTTTTTTTTTTTTTAGCAGTTCTAGCGTTGTTTTGTTGATTTTTCTTGCATTTGTATATCATGTTTTCCATTTCCTTGCTCATATATTCAATTTTACAGTTTTATTTTCTCACGCATATAGTTTAGATTTTTTCTTTCTTAGTTTTCTTTCTTCTTTTATCCTCTTGACCCTCTCTTAACCCCCCACCCCCCCTCCCTACCACTCCATCCCCTCCCTAGATATGCCACCTCTGCCGAGGCCATGTTAAGGAGAATGAGGAAGCTGGAGCCCTAACTGTTGCTCCTCTTCTTTCTTGCACAACTTCTTCTCTAATTCACATGTGGTATTGAGCCCATTGAAGAACATCTTCTTGCTTGGTGAACCAGAGCACACTCTTTCTGCTCATTGGAATTGAACGAGAACCATTCTGAAGCTGCAGTGAAGAGGAGCCTCAAACTTTTGTTGAGCCTCGGCCCTACCCTTCCTCACAGTCCCAGGTGTCGGCTCTTCTTCACCTCATTGCCATTGAAAACCGGTCCCTTACACCCCCACCCCTCCCCTATCCCAGATAAGCCCTCCATCTATCATTGCCATTCCAGATACCCCTTCCACACCCACCACCCCCCCTCTATGAGCCTATGGAGATAGCTCCCCCCCCTCACCCTTACTCCCTTTCCCCCCTCTTTTCCTTTTATTTTCTGTAAACTTTCTGGTTCATTCAATTTGCTTTGCAATTCTCCATGCTATTATTTTCTCTGTTTTCCCTAATAAGCTGGACTATGCCACCACCTTTGAACGGTGAGGACACTTTGCTCCTCATAGGTTTGGGGTGTGTGAACAAATCTGCCTAGGGAATAGTTAACATAAGGCGTGAGAATCACCTAAGTAATTAGGAAATGTATTGTTTTACTTAAGGATCATGACAGCTAGAAAATTTAAAATTCCTTTGCCGAATTTAGACATTCTAAACCATGCGATATTGTACCTTTCCATGATGATTACACCATAAAAACATCGGTATCACATCGTAGTAAGTCAAAAGGAAGAGAAAAGGTAAAGATATACTTAAAAGCTCAAGAAAAAACCATAACCGGTGAGAATTGAGCTCATATATTTTCCATCTCTGTTGAAGAGTGGTGAGGCAATTTTTACGATTCAAAGGATTGGTACGAGGCATTAGATCCACTAGAAGTTAGGAAACTCCAAATTAAAACAAGTAATGTGACACTCATGAAACCGAGGAAAAGATCAAGGACTTCTTTGGATGACTTGAACCTAACAGAACCAACCAAGAAAAATCTGCCTTTTTTTGTACCCCATTTGAGTAGAATCCTACAATTCTTCATCAAAAATACTCAAAAGTACTTGCACCGAACCTATGGAACCAATTCAGCCTTCCCTCACTCGAGAATTCGGGAGGTAAAGGAGAAAGAACTGAAGATAGACCATTTGGGCAACATCAAGAAAATGAAGAGAAAATACCTCAAAAAGCAGGAAATATGGTGGTGAGAAAAGAAGAGACAAACAATGTGAAAAAGTTGCAAGCAAAAAGGCAAAAAAGGGACCTTATATTCAAAAATGCAAGATCAAAGAAAGAACTGATCACTGGGAATGTGAGAATCTCGAAAAGAAGAAGAAAGAAGCTAAACTCAAAAAGGTGGAGTCATGAACCATCTCACGCACTTCTGAGTTCTCAAATTCAAACCTCTGTTCAAAGCGCCTTTCCTTGAAACTTCACTCCATAAGCCATACAAACAAACCTAGATTAAAAGCCCTTGTGATCCAAAGTTGAGTGAGTCATGTGGAGATAAGAAGTGACCTAATCTATGGTGAGGAGATGTCAATGATACCATTGCCTAAGAAGCATGCCTATGCTCATGCTTACAGATCCATTTGGGAGATGTAACTGTTCTTGAGCTTGAGTGAAAATGAACCCCTCAACAAAAACAACGATGAGAGTATACCGTGAGTGTTTGGGTTGGAACTTGAGCACCTTAAGTATGACTTATAACCTAATTTTTATCCATAGGATGAGCTTCTACTTGGCACATTTGTATGATTTGCTATGATTTGTTCACAGTTGGAAATATTGAAACATTCATGAGGTTTATAAATGTTTAAATTCTGCAAACAATAATCAAATTTTCTTTCATCATTGATTCAAGAGTAACTAACCTGCTCCTTGATTGCTCATTTGATAATATTGCACGATGTTAACTGTTTCATGGAGAAGTTTGTGGGTACCTTCACTGAAAACCCTCAGGAGACTTCACTCCTCCTCTAGGGAGCACCTAGGGGTTGAAAAGGCTTGTTGCATATGCTAAATGCACCTGTGCTTCCTACAAAAGTGGCTCTCTACTTTGTTTTTTATGTTTCTTTGCTCGTGGACTAGCAAAGCTTAGGTTTGAAGTGTGTTAAGTAGTGAAAATACCATTTTACCCTAAACATGAGCTTTGAAAGACCCTTGAGAAGACTAAATAGGTGCGTTAGTGTGCATGTAACAGCTAACCAAGTAGAGAGGGCGAAGTCCGAAAAGCATCCCAAGATGATCAAAGAGGTGACAGCTCATGTCAAGCTGAAAGATGGATTGAAGAAACAACCTCAAGAATGGCTAAAAAGGGTCTAAAAGAAGCGACAAAGACACGAAAAGAGAGAGCCATTCGCAAAGAAGAATGGGAGCCTAGAGTCCAATTCAAAGAACTTTTACTATTCGCAAAGAACCTTGAACTTTGCGAAAGAAGAAAACACTCCTCGAATAGAAGATTTACCTGCGAAAAGAAGAGAAGTCCTTTGCGAAAAGAACTTACGAAGCCAAAGTCCTTTGCGAAAAGAACTTCAAGCCAAAGTCCTTTAAAAGAAACTTCAAGCCAAGATGCTTTGCGAAAAGAACTTCGAAGCCAAAATGCTTTGCGAAAAGAACTTACGAGCCAAACTACTTTCTTGAAAGACCCTTAAACTCGCTGAAATGGCATCGGGATTTGACCACTTTGAAGGGCATTTCAAGAACTCGACGCCCCAATGTAATTAAAAGCCGAGACATTAGGAAGATTCCAAGCACAAACCAAAGGCATATTCCGCGTGAAAACCCAAAGATGAAATCACTTGGCGGGAACTTCTAGAAGCTCAAACAAACTTTTGAATTCCCATAATAGAATTGATGCTTCTAACGCTGATTTGAACGAGATCGAGCATTTTCATTGGCGAACAGTCTGGATCCCGTGCTCAATGACCATTGGGCAATCCAGATCCGAGCACTTGATTGGTCAATAGGCAGATAGAGGAAAGCTATAAATTGAGAAGACATTTGCCCAATTGAGGCATCCAGATTTAGAGTTTTCATCTCTGCTTCCATTCCTACGAAAGCTCATCCGATTCCCCTCAGTAACCCCTTCTTGTATTTTCCCTTTGAGAGCCATTGCGAGTGATTTGTACTTCCAAGTTCGGATCCAAGACTGTAAATCTGAGGGCTCTCTGAGAAGCTCAGACTGTAAGTCTGAGGGCTCTCTAAGAAGCCGTGCTCTGTAATTGTAACGTTGGATTTTAAAAGGTTGTTGTAATTTGTGTCTTCTCCATTGGAGTCATGTCGAGGGTTCCAATGTTCACCTTAGTGCATTAGACTTCTTTAGATTCACTCATCCGCATCCAACTTCCTTAATTCATCATCCTGTGTAATTAGCGTTGGTAACCTAATTCAAGCAAAGATTCTGATGATGTTCATGTTCACGAAATAAAGAATAGGCTACGATGATCTGTGACAAATCACGACCATAAGTCTAAACCTATTCCTTAATTCGATTTATTTCTCTTACATCTGTGCGGTAGCCGATGAAGATTGAATCGCCTGTTGAACTACAGATTCTCCATTAAAATTCAAAGGCTAAAATACATGAAGCTATTATTTCTGCATTTGTCTTATTTTAAACACCTCCACAACTCGGATCTGGATCACGTAGTTAGTTCTTTTCTTTATTTGCTTTTAGTTAAACGTGACAAAACCCAACACTCTCTTTTATCTATTCTTTATTTAGATAATTAAGGAGCCAGATCTGGTAGCACAGATCTGGAGGTTTATCTCTCATTTTAGACAAACTTCTCTGTGGACGATCTTGAAATACTTACTTTTAAAACTTGCTACAACTGGCCCTGATCTTGCAGGCCAGTGTTAGCCCCAATGTGCTGATATCCCTTTCATAAGTTAACATCCATATAATTTAGCATTCTTTAATTCTTTAATTATTGATTTATAATGCACATAATTTTGGCACACTTGGAGCGACAACACACATCCTTGAGAAGACTGTGAGGACTGACAGGAAGGATTGTGTTGAAAAGTTAAATGATGCACTGTGGGCTTATAGGACTGCCTATAAGACTCCCATTGGGATGTCCCCATTCAGACTAGTTTATGGCAAGGCCTATCATCTCCCAGTAGAGTTAGAACATAGGGCCTATTGGGCCATTAAAAATTTAAATCTAGACCTAACTTCTGCTGGTCATCACAGGTTGCTACAGCTGTCAGAACTGGATGAGCTGAGGATGGATGCATATGCCAATGCCCGAATCTATAAGGAAAGGTCTAAGGCTTTCTTTGACAAGGGACTGTTGAGAAAGAGCTTCATGGCTGGTGACAAGGTTTGGTTATTTAACTCCAAACTTAAATTTTTTCCTGGCAAACTGAAATCCAGATGTGAAGGTCCCTACATTGTCATGAGTGTTTCCCCATCTGGTGCTGTGGAAATTAAGGATCCCAAGTCTGGGAAAACCTTGAAAGTGAATGGTCAGAGGCTTAAGCCTTGCTTCGAAAAACCTGCTGAACCCATGGACACCATTCACTTTCAATGGGATTCTTCATTAAACTGATCCGCAGGTGTGTCAATATTGTATCATATGTACTTTGGTTTCGTTAGATTTCTCTTGCTTCCTTTTGTTCAAATTCTCTAGGAAATTTTAGTGGCCCCACTTGAATCTGGACCTATCTGGTATGATTTCTTTATGCTTGGTTTGGTGATTACTACTCTTGAATTTATTTATTTTCCTTGAATGAATGATGTTAGATGATGATTTATGCTATCTTTACTTGAATGGTTGATTTTAGTGTGTCTGGTGGTACCTATGGTGGTGAGTCATGCCGAGGAACCAGCCACAACACAAATAGAAATGGCAGAACAGAGAGAACATGCTCTCTGTTTAATACTTTGTTATCGCTGGGTCCAAAAGGAAACCTGAGAGACTCTCGCACAAATTCACAAAGAACCCTTCAATAGCTGTCGCGAGATTCAAGTAAATCTGAGAACCTCTCACGCGATCCAAATAGAGCATTTCACTAGCAGTCGCGAGGTTCAAAAGGAAACCTGGGAGACTCTCACGCAATTCAAATAGAATACTTCATTAGCTATCGCGAGATTCAAAGGTTGTCACAAGATTCAAAGTGAACCTCAGAGACTTTCATACGGTCCAAAAGGAAACCTGGGAGCCTCTCGCACAATTCACATAGAATTCTTCACAAGCTATCACGCACTCCAAGGTAAACCTGGGAGACTAGCACAATCTAAGTTGAATTTCACCTTCGCTAGGTTTCATTTCCAATCTCGCGACCAGATATTTCCAAAGCGCGCCAAGCTTAGCGACAAGTATTTTAATCCTGCACTTGTCTCCCTTTCCAGTACTATCTTCCTTCCTCATCCAGCGAAAGCCTAGCTTCCAGCGCTCTTCTACCTCTCTCCTCCAGTGTCCATCCTACAACCCATCATTCACACCAAGAATCTACAGATTTGTTCCTAACGTCATCCCCATCAATTGCCCTCTGCTCAGAGATCTCGTGGTGCACTGTGCGTCAGATCAAACCAAACCCTACAATTTTAGGGCAAGCACTCAGATCTCAGTCCCCCTTTCTCATATTCAAAAGTAGAGTTTGTAATGGCCCCTAAGAGTGCACCAAAGAAAAGGGGCAAGGATGAGGCCCCTGTTGAGACCACTCCTAAGAAGGCCAAGACTTCAAAGGCACCAAAAAAAGGGAAGGAAGTGGTTGAGGAGGTGGAGGAGCCAACCCCTGAGTTTTCTACACCTTCTGAGCTCATGGCTTCAATCCCATTGGAGCCTGAAACAGCTTTCGACCTGCCCTTCTTTAAGAAGGAGCCTCTCTCTGCCCCTGCCATTCAATTTATGAGCAAGGCTGGCCTGACACCCTTGATGAGAGGAATTTCAGCACTAGCCTACCCTAGGCTAGTGCAACTCTTTTACCAGCACATCAGGGTCACCAAGGACAAAGATGGACAAGCAGGTCTCCTGGAGTTGATTGATGATTTCGAAATGTTAGTTAGCCCCAAGGTGATTGCAGAGTTATTGGGCATCCAGCCGCATTTGACCCTAGCTGTGGATATGGCCCTCCCCTGAGTGCCTCAATTGATACAATTGTAAGGGCTTTGACTAGAGGATTAAAGGCCTCAGGGGATTCTATCAGAAGAAGAGAGTTAGAGCCTGGACTCCTTTTCATTGACCAGGTCTTGAGAAGGAACATCTATTGCTCAGGCCATCAGCAGGAGAGGAGAGCTCCTATTGCTGATGCTGTCTACTCGTTCTCTCTGGGCCATGGCTTCCATGTCGCCTGGTTAATGTTTAAAGCAATGAAGGATCTGGTGGAGAAATTGGGGCAGAACAAGAAGCCACACACACTCCCCTATGTAAGAGTCATCACCAAGTTGCTTCTAACGGGGGGGGGGGTACAAGATATCAAAAGCTGAGGAGACTACCACCCTTGCCCCGACAACTTTTGCCAAGAGGCAATGGGGAATCAACAGGAGCCTGATGGAAGCACAAAAGAAGAAGAAGACTGAGACTCAGGCTCTTCCCAAGCAATCTGAAGAGGCAGGTGTTACAAGGCCCACCCCTATTACTACAGAGGAGATTCCAGAGCCTGTCACCACCACTGCTGCAGCAGCCACCACATCCCCCCCACCTTTTACTCCAACATCCCCTACCCCTATTCCATCTCTCTCTCACCCTCCTCTGTCTTCATTATCCATGCCCACACCCCTTTCTCCTGTGATTAGTACCTTGGAGGACACCACCCCCCATGTCAGCCCCTCACCATCCCTTACCCTACCTCAATACACAGCCCCAATACCCCGATCATCTTCACATAAACCTGACAGCCCTCCACTCATTTCCTACAAGAAAAGGAAAACCACTGAGACAACCCCCACCATCTCTCAGACACCACCCACAATCCCTTTTATCTCCACTGACACACCTCACATTGAAGAAGACACCACTACAGCCATGCCTACTACATCCCCATTCATAGACATAGACCTCATCCTTAACTCAACCACAGGATTCCAAGCTTTTATGGCTAGTTTCCTTGACACCATACCCACCCACTACACCCCCCTCCCGGACTCCTCAACTACATCACAACATCACTCACCAGAACCCCAATCTCCTCCTCCTTCCACTTGCCATCATGCACCTTCCTTACCTTTTCATCCTGTGCCATCTTCTACACAAGCTCAACCTCCCAGCCCAGACACATTGACACTCATCCTCTCCCTCATCTAAGACATCCAATCCCAACTATCCACCACTACACACACCCAAGACTAGATACAGACTGAACTCACATCCATCAAATCCACCCTACAGACATTGACTAACCCACCCATTCCTCAGCAATGCACTCAAACCCCCTTGGTCCTTTCCCCTCCCAGCCCTGAACCCACAACCCAACCATTCTCTTTCATACCTTTCACCATTCCCTTTTTCCCTCCCCCATCACCCCCTACACCCACTGAGCCTACCTCATTTTCTTTCTCCCCCATGCCTTCGATCCCACCTCTTATCCTACCCCCTCCAACATTAACTAACAAACAGACCCAAACAGACCCAGAACCTGTTACCCTCTCCCAACAACTAGACTTACCTACTGTTAACCCCACTTCCCCCACCCAGGACCAATCACATTTTACTCCTTCCACTTCCTCTCTTCCTATCGCACCCAAACACTCTTTTTACATCCCTCCCTGCCTCACCATCCTCCATGCCATGAGGGACAATCCCTACCTTAGGAGGGATGTCCTGAGGGGCATGGCCCAACTTAGACAGTCCATTGAGACCCCCCCTGCTGCAGCAAATTGCCGAACTTGAGGAAGCCCACAGAAAGCAACTACTGGGTATTTCACTTGGGTGGACCAACATCTTAGAGGCCTATGAGAAGGCAAAGACCATGGCTACTTATCATCAGATGAATTTGGAACTGGAGAAGGCCAATACCAATGTGGAGATAATGAAGGCCAGGATGTTTGAAAAGAGACTCAAGAATGCCCAAGAGATCTTCAGACTCCAAAAGGAAATTCATGACACTGACCTCCTCAAAGCAAAAATTCAGATATCCTCATTGGAAGCTACATTAGCTGCTGTCAGAACTGCAGCTCAGCAGGCCACCCCACTCTCTGTACTCATGCCAAAACATGAGCCTAAACCTTCTCCAACCACTTGCCCAGCCAGATAAAGGGAAGTCCCCTACTGCCCCTCCTGGTGCACCCCCTACTGAGCAGTCTCCACCCACCCAAACCCCTTCTGCACCTACTACTGAGCAAACTTATCCTAAACAAAGGAAAGTTACTGCTAAGAGGACTGCTTCTACAGTAGCCTCTATCAAAATTGGCAAAGAGCCAGCTGCCTAGTCTGAGGAGGTACAACCACAAAGCAAGCAAGCAAAAGGGAAGTCCCCAGTAGCCCCTGTTGGCAGATTTCTGAGTGTGTGCTTACTTTATTGATTGGTGGTGAAAGTCATTTAAAAATCAAAGAAAGAGTAAAATAAGGGATGGAATTAGCACAATTAAGAAATCCTAGACCTGCAAGATACAGGGTCCATTGTAGCAAGTTTTGATAAGTAAGAGTTTGTCCCACAGGAAAAGGTGATCTACAGCTCCAAAGGAGCCATCTCTAGTAGTCCCTCCAGATCTGACTATAGATCTAGCAGTCCTAAAAGGAGGGGAGTTTAAGGTCACTTATTCTAAGTATTCTAATGTCTAAACTACAAAAAGGGTTGGGAGGATGGATGGAGTGTGGAAAATAAACATAAAAGGGTGAGAAGTATGTTATTGAGCCCAGATCAGAGGAGTTTTATAACTCAGATTCAGATCTGATGTTATAGAAATCCTGTCTAGTGGCTACATTATCACCACTAAGGAGAAAGGATCCAACCCATCACTCTGCCATGACTCCACCCTTAAGGCTATAACCTGTCCACTCAAATGGTCACAGATTATCCCATAGGGGAACCACGATCCAAGGATGGGTCAAAACATAACAAGTAAATCATTGCAGGCACTATTTCATCTAGGCTACCAGCTCAAGAATCCATAGGGAACCTCACCCTCTAAAGCTCTATATGTGGGGCTAAGGCTGTATAGGACCATGATAGCCCAGACACATAGAACCAGCAAGAGACTGAGTACAACCTTCGATCTAGCTGTCCATTGCTTGAGTGAGACCACAATGGTCCAGTCACCAGCCTACAATCTCTATAACCAGATCAGATCCAACATCTGATGGCGGATCTATACAAATATAGGGGAGTCTGCCTCTGTACAATCTCCCATCAGGCTTCTACAAGCTCAGGTGTAAAGAAGAAGGATCCATCTTGGATTGGTGGATTAGAATCACCCTAAGGCTATAATCTGTCCACTTAAATGGTCACAGACTATCCCAGAGGTTATCCTCCTCACGGAGCCCAAGACAAAACAAGAATATCACTGCTACCACCATGGTCACAAGGCTACCAGCTCAAGCTCCCATGGGGATTTCAGATCTAGTGGGTCCTGTGGTGGGGCTAAGGCTATATAGGACCATGATAGCTCAGACACACAGGTCACTTGGATCTGAGTGGCACTTAGAATCAGTCCTCCATTGCTTTGAAACACAGCCAAAGCAATGGGGGATCACAAGGCAGCAGCCTTGCACAGAGCATCTCACATTCTAACACAAATCTCATAAAGTACATATCCTATTACAAAACTTCTATTAATCTAGTTTAAAATATACACAAAGACATAGCCATCAAGTGTCAGACAATGGAGAGAAGGAAAAAGAAAAAGAAAGCTACTTATAACTATAAAAAGAAAAACTAAACGATCTCAGATCAGGTCTCCCAGAAATGAGATGGGTTCATAGCTATTCCAGGATGCAGAAAGAAAAGAAAGTCTCTCCCCTTTAAACCTAAGCTAAGTGTGGGTATTTATAGCAGTGGTGTGGCGGCGCATTAGGGATAGGAAACCCTAATTTTAATGATGCCACGTGGTCAAATAGTGATCCTTCGATACCTTGGGGCGCGTGCACAAAGATTTGAGCATGGGAGTGTGTGCCCTAATTGCTGGAAATTCCTAGAAAGTCCTCTGCTGAAGAGATGGAAGTTTGAGGTTCAGAGCTTCGCTAGGTAGCCATTATTTCCTGGACTTGTTGCATGGTAGCTTTTGTTCTTCACTAGGATGATTTGAAATTGAAGCTTCTGCCTTCGCGAGGTTGGCTTGGTTTGCTCTTCAGGCAGTCGCGAGGTTGAGTGGACATCAGAGCCTCAGATGTCGTGGGGTTGGAGCTTAAGCAGTCGCGAGGTTGATCTTCGCGAAGATAGATTTGAATAGCGCGAGAACTTCGCGAGCACTTATCTTCACTGGGCTTCGTGAGTTACCTCGCGAGGCTTTGATGAGTTCTGAACTGTGCGAGGTTCCATGTCTTAACTGATCTTCGCGAGCGTGGCTTTGCCTTCACAAGGATGCTTTCTTCTTGAATGGCGCGAGAACTGCACAAGGAGTTCTCTTCTGATAGTTGCATCTCACGGCGACTGCGTGACAGCTGCGCGAGGAGTCTTCTGAAGCTCTCTCTTCTCAGCCATTCTGAGTGAACTGTGCGCGGTTGAGAGAAGTCTTCTTTGAACTGCGCGAGGTGTTCTATTCTTGAGCTTCACGAGAGCTGTGTAAGTTTATGTTTCTAAAGCTCTTCAGTCAATCATTTGTGCGAGAAGTTGTTGTAGAGTCTTGGGAAGCTCAGCTGGACTGCTCGAGGCTCATTTTCAGGTCTGGATTCAGACTTCATCCTTCTAAGGGACTTCTGGTGCCAAAATAGGCTTTTTAGCAGGATTCCTGGCCTTATTTTACTCCTGGGTATTACCTACATAAAACACTTAACAAGGACTTATTAGGTGGCTATGGGTCTAATCAAAGGTTAAGTTAAGGGGTGAAAAGTGGTACTTTTCAGGTCTTAACACACCCCCAAACCTAATCTTTGCTAGTCCCTTAGCAAAGCTACATTAAATCTACTATAAAAATTAAATGCCACTTTCGTAGGGAGCACGGATATATTTAGCATATGTACCAAGCCTTTTAAACCCCTATGCGATCCCTAGTGGAGGAGTGAAGTCTCCTGAGGGTTTTCAGTGAAGACACCCACAAACTTCTTCAATGAAACAGTTAACAAAAGTGCAATATCATCCAGTGAGCAGTCAAGGGGCAGACTTAGTTTACTCTTAAATTAGTAATCATAAAAGAAATTTAATTCATTGGTTGCACAGTAATTTAAACAGCATAAACTTCTCATGAATGCTCAGCATTTCCAATCAGTTTACAATCACAGAAAACTGCACAAGTGTGTGCCAACACTGAGCCCATCCTCAGGTCAAAAATTAGGTTATAGGCCATACGTAATGCATTCAAGTTCAGACCCAAAAACTTTGCAGGGCATACTCTCATAAGGGTTTTGTTGAGGGGTTCATTCTCTCATAGGCTCAAGAGCAATTACATCCCCCAAATGGGTCTGTAAGCATGAGCATAGGCAGAGTTCTTAAGTGCTGACATCATTAGCAGTTCCTCACCACAGATTGGATAACTCTTTATCTTCACATGACAGCTCACTCAACTTTGGATCACAAGGGCTCTTAACTGGGCTGTAATGTGGCTTATGGAGTGGGGTTGAAAGAATGGAGGGTTGAGAAGGGGTTCAAAATTGAGAAATCGAGGTGAGAGGTGATTCATGACTTCACCTTCTTGAATTTAGCTCCTTTCATCTTCTTTGAGATTTTCAGATTGGAAGTGATCGGTTTCTCTTCTTGATTTTGATTTTCCAATGAAAGTTCCTCTTGACTCCTCCCTTCTCTTCATTATTATTTTTGTTTCCTTCTTGTGGAAATTTGATTTTTTTGTTTTTTTGTTTTTTGTTTTTACTTTTGAAATGCCACCATGCTCCCAATTATCATCTTGCGGTTGAGGTATTTCTTTTCCATTCACCTACTATTGACCATAGCTAGTCCATCTTCAACTTTTTCTCCTTTACCTTCTGAATTCTCAGAGTGAGGGTAGGCTGAAGCAGGTTCATAGGTTCAGGTACAAGTACTCAGGTGTATTTTGAAGAAATTTAGGATTTAAAGCTCAAAGGGGCTATGGACAAGGGCAGTTACTTAAGGGTTGGTTTTATTAGGCTCAAACTGTCCAAGAGAAGGCCTTGATCCTTTCCTCAGTCTCATGAGTACTGTTAGTTGTTTCAACTTGGAGTTACCTAACTTCTAGTGAGCACAGTGACTCAATCAGTCTTTAGAACTAGAAGGGATTGCCTTGGTTACTCCTCAAAAGATGGAAAAAAAAAATAATTTTTTTGTTATTTTATATAGGCCCAATTCTCACTGGTTATGGTCTTCCTTTGAACTTTTAAGTATGTCCTCACCTTTCTCTCTCTCTACTAATTCATTGAGTGCTGATACAAGTGAGTTTCCTTGGTGATATTATCATGGAAATGTGAGTATTAGAAGTTTATAATGTCAAAAGTTTGTAAAAAATTTTAAACTTCTTATTTTCATGATTTTTAAATGAACTGAGGTCCATTTCCATATTGCTCAAATGAGTCTGCTGCACTTATGTTAGCTATTCCATTGGCAGAGTCTGCCTGGCACACCCCCAAACCTATGAGGAGCAGGGTCCTCACTGGTTCAAAGGTGTCTGCGTGAGAGTTATTCTGACATAAAAGGCGACGAACAAGAAACAAACACACAACATACAAGGCAAGATAGGAATGACAGGGGAATAAAGTCTATTAAAAATGAGAAGTGTACAAACTATAATAAAACAGAAGCAAAAGAGTGTGAAAACAGATAAAATCCTATGGACAATCTAGTCAGAATCTGGCTCAACGCTTGTCCCAACCCATTTTCTTGGCATGTTCTTGAAGGTAAGCCTCCTCCTCTTGCTTCCTTCGTTCTCTCTCTGCCGTTCTTTGGTCGGCAGTTTTGGGTATGGTTGGAGCCCTGACCCTCATTTTTCTCCTCTTTGGTTCAGGAGGAATCTCTAAAGATTTATCAGTGGTTGGCTCAGGGGCCTTGGTGGGAGATTTTCCTTTGGGGCCCTTACCTTTGGAGGCTTGCCCTTACTGGGCCGGAGGGAGGATAAGAGGGGATTGGGCTGGTGTTGGCTCAGGAGGGACAACAGGGGATTTAGCTTTTTCTTTCACCTGAGGCAAGAGAGGACTTTTCCATTTCACTGGTTTAGGGGGAGCCACAGAAGATGGTTCTTGTACTTTGGCTGCAGGAATGGCAGGGCTCTTCCCTTTCATGGGCTGACTTAGTGGTGGTGCCTCTTCAGACTGGGCAGATTTGTCTTTTCCAATTTTCAAAGAGCCACTTGGGGGAGTAGTCCTCTTGGCAGCAACCTTCCTTTGCTAAGGATAGGATTGTTCAGCAGGGCTTGATGAAGGAACAGCAGCAGAAGTGGGGGCACTGGGATCCTTAGGTGGTGCAGAATCAGAGTCTAAGTCAGAAGGAAAAAGCTCAGTGGGATCCAATCCAAGGGCAACAGCAGCCTGTCTGCGTTCCTCTTTGGAAAGTAGGCAACCATGGGGATCTTCTTGAGCAGAAGCTCTGGTGACCTTTGGAGGTGGGGATGGAGGGGCCGGCC
This sequence comes from Chloranthus sessilifolius, assembly GCA_021018995.1. NCBI lineage: Eukaryota > Viridiplantae > Streptophyta > Magnoliopsida > Chloranthales > Chloranthaceae > Chloranthus > Chloranthus sessilifolius. The sequence goes on along the minus strand of CM037593.1, from coordinate 53,086,548 downwards.
TTTTTCCTTTTTGGGCTGCAATGGCTCTTTTAGAAGTGGGAGTTTTATTGGAAGGAGTGCATTTTATTTTGGGAGCAGGAGAGGGAACAAGGGGGGCACTAAGACAGGAGCAAGAGCTGCAGTAGGGACTTGAGCAGGAGCAACAGGTTGTGTAGGAACTACAGTAGGAACTGCAGTAGGCATTTGAGGAGGAACAAGAGGAGGTACTTGAAGTGGGGCTGTAGGAGGTGGGGGAACAGGTTGTGTAGGTGTTGGGGTAGGGTTGGTGGAAGAAGATGGGCCTGGTTGGGTGGAAGAAGATGGGGCCACAGGGGGAGCTGTGGCGAGAGGGGTGGCCTGTATGGGTTGGGAAAGTAGGAAGGCAACTCTCTGTTTCAAGATTTCAATTTTCTTGTTAGCCCACAGGAGATTGATATCTGCAAGCTTCTTACTGAGTCGGTTGATCTCTTGAGCATTGTTTAATTTTTTCTCTAATAACCGGTTGTGCTTTTTCGCCCTTTCTTCATTGGCTTTTTCAATCTCAATAGTCATTCTGTAATACGTTGCTGCAGCCTTGTTCGCATTTAGGGTCTCCAAAATTGCCTCCCACCCTTTGAAAATATCTCTCAGCTGCTCGCGGTGAGCAAGCTTCAAGTCACTAAGTTTCTGCAGCAAGGGGTATTCGATGGCTTGGCGGAGTTGGGCCATGCCATTGAGAACATCCCTCTTGATATAGGCATTGTCCCACATGGCATGGAGGAGGGTGAAGTAGGGGGGGGTGTAATAGGAGTGTCTCGGTAAGATGGGGAGAAATGGAGTGGAAGAAGTAGAAGGGGATTGATCCTGGGGGGGAAGAGTGGGTGGTGTAAGGATGAAGTCAAGAGAAGGGGTGGAAGTGGCTGGGGTAGTCTGTGTTGAATGGTCAGTGAATTGAGGAGGGGGTGGGAGAAGAGGTGGAATGGAAGGTATGGGTGGAAAGTGAAATGAAGGAAGGGCAGTGGATGTGGATGGGTCTGGGTAAGGGACGAATGGAATGGTGAAGGGTTGAAATGGAAGGGATGGGGTTGCAAATAAGTGGGGTTGAATGGGAAAGGTGGAAGGGAAGGGAATAGGGTCAGTTTGGGTAGAAGTGTTGGTAAATTGAGGTGGAGGTAGTATTAGAGGGGGTAGGGTAGGTAGAGAGGGGAAGGAGTGGTAGGGTATGGTGTCTGGGGGGGTGAAGGGTGTAGGTAAGTCAATGTGGGTGAGGTATGTTGGAACTGTGGAGTCAGAGGTGGAAGGGGGTGTTGAGAACTGGAAAATACCATTTTTCACCCCTTAATCTGGGCCTTGATAGACCCTTGAGAGAATTAAATAAGTGTTTTAAGTGTTTGTTTTACAGCTAACAATAAAGGTAGGCTTAACCTTGAAAGTAGCTCAAAAGTGCCAAAAAGATGACATTCCATGTCTATCCAAAGGAAGAAGAAGAAGAAACAACCTCACTAGCTGTTGAAAGGTCCAAATTGAAGAGGCAAAGACGTGGTCTCAACCCAGAAAAGAAGTATGGAGCAATTCGAACAGAAAAATGCACTACAGAGTACTTTTCGCAAAGAACCTGAACTGTTCACAAAGAACCTGAAACTCTGTGAAAAGAACAAAAACTCCAGGCTTAGCTTTCGAAAAGCATCTGAACTCTTCGAAGAGATGATTTACCTTTTCGAAAAGAAGAAAACTCAATTCGAACAGAACTAGAACCTTGCGAAATGAGCTTCAGGAGTTACAACACCTTGCGAAAAGCCCCCTAAACTTTGCGAAAAGGTATTTTGGAGGTTCTCAGCTTTTTACAAGGGCAATTCAGTAATCTATTTCACGCGTCCCAATGCATTTAAAAACCTAGGGACATTCTAGAGGATTCTAAGCATAAAACGAAGGCATATTCCACCCCACGAGAGCACCCAGAGATGAAATAACTTGGTAGGAACTTCTAGAAACTCTAACAGATTCTCAAAATGCATAACAGAATTGATGCATTTTTCACCTGATTGGCTGAACCAGATCGAGGAATTTTGATTGGCCAGAACAGATCTGGATCCTCGTGTTCGACCACCATTGGTCAATACAGATCTGAGCACCTCTGATTGGTTGATACACATCTGAGCTGGACTTGGGGAAAACTATAAATAGACGAACCATTTGCCCAATTGGGGCATCCAGATTTTGAGTTTCATTCCTATTCCCCCATTTCCAAACCAGATAGTTTGTCTGAAATCCCTGTAATAGCTTCACTTTGACTTGCAATTGAGAGCTATGAGATATTTCTGTAATTCAAAAGAGAGTTGTATTCAAGACTATAAATCTGAGAGTTGTTTAAGCTGTGCTCTGTAATTGTAATGGTGGATTTGAAAAGGTTGCTGTAAACTGTATATTCTCAATTGGACTCATGTTGAGGGATCCCTCTGATCTCCTTATTGCATTAGACTCCTTTAGATTTACTGTTTTTCATGCAATTTCCCTTGATTCATTAATCCTGTGAGAATTAGTGTTGGTAACCTAATCTCTCATGGCATTTGTAGTGGTGCTTCTTGTTCTAAACTAAGGCTTTGGATTAAAGACTATTGGATGGTTTGTGGCCATTAAAGTGGACAGACCATAGCCATAAGCTTAAACCTAATCCTTAAATTAGATTTATTTCTCTTACATCTGCGCTTGTAGCCAGATGAAGATTGGATCATCTCTCAGTTGAGTCGTCATTCTCATTAGTTTTCAAGGACCAAATCAAAGTTAGATATTACTTCTCCATTTTTTGTATAAGTTTACCTCAAACGTTTCCCCAACTCGGATCTGGATCACTTAGTTTAATCTTTACTTTTATCATTTAGTTAATGTGACAAATTCAACCTCCCATCTTATGTGCTTTGTAGATAGGATCAGAGGTCAGATCTGGTAGCTCAGATCTGGAGGTTTATCTTGCATTTTAGACAAATTCTCTGTGGACGATCTTTCACTCACTTACATTTAAAACTTGCTACAATTGGCCCTGATCTTGCAGGCTAATTCACTTCTACCTGTGCTGATATTTCTTTACTCTTTTTAATATTCTAGATTCAGTATAATTTAGCAGTTGCAAACCTGTTTTCAAAACACACATAAATCACGCACACTAAGAAGCAACAACAGGGGGTTGGGTCAATGGGGTGGTAGGAGGTTGTGTAGGGATGATTGGGGTTGTCAATGTTTGAAGGGTGGGTTGTATGTTGGTGATGTCCGTTTGCATTTGGGCTTGGGTCTATGTGGTGTTGGAGAGTTGGGTTTGGATGTCATGTATGAGGGAAAGGATATGGGTAAGGGTATCTTGGGGAGTGATGTGGTGAAGGGAGTGGTGAATCTAGGAGAGGGATGTCATGGGTGGGCAAGGTATCAAGCAAGGTGGTCATGAAGGCCTGATATCCTGAAGTGGTGGCTAGGTTAAAGTCCAGATCATGGAGGGAAGATGTAGGTGGGAGGGGTTGGACTAGGGGTTGGTCAATATGGGGTGTGTCTGTGGGAATGACAGTGGAGATGGAAGTGGGCAGAGATAAGGCAGGGGTTGTGTGAGAGGTTTTCTTTTTAAGGTAGGTTATCAAGGGAGGGCTGTCAGGGTTGAGGTCAGGGGATGAGTCTGGGCATGTATTGAGGTAAGGTGGGTGAAGGGGGAGTGTTGTCATGGGGTTCAACACTTTTCACCCATGAACGAATCACAGTGAGGGGTGGAATGGGAAAGGGAGATGAGAGAGGGAAAGGGAGAGATAGAATAGGTGAAGAAATTAGTGGAGAGGCAAGTGTGGTGGATGGAGGGATTGCTGCAGAAGCAGAGGTGACAGAAGCTCGCGCCACCTTCTTTGGGGCAGGGGCTTTAACCTTCTTTTTGGGGGCAGGGATGGCCTTTGCCACAGCAGCTCCCTCTCCCTGCTCGGAAACATTCTGAGCTTCAACCTTCTTCTTCTGGGAATCCATTAGACTTCTGCTGATCCCCCATTCTCTTTTGGCAAAAGTGGTGGGAGTGAGGTCAGCAGATAACTCCCCCACTGGTATCTTGTGTCCTCCCTTCAGAAGTAATTTGGTGATGAGTCTTCCGTAGGGGAGAGTGTGGACCTTCTTTTGCAGCCCAAGCTTCACCATCATATCTTTCATGGCCTCAAAAATCAACCATGCAACATTAAATCCGTTGCCCAGAGAGAAGGAATAGAGAGCATCAGCAATTGGTGTCCTCCTTTCTTGCTGATGGCCGGAGCAGTAGATATTCTTCCTTAGCACTTGATCGATGAACAACAGCTTGGGATTCAAATCTCTTCTTCTGATGGAGTCCCCTGTGGCCTTCAAGCCTCTGGTAATGGCCTGGGCAATGGTATCGAGAGGGGCACTCACAGGGGCACCATAATCGAAGTTGGGATAAAAAATGGTAGGGATGCCCATGACTTCAGCAATCAACGCTGGGTTAAGCAGCATCTCAAAATTGTCAACTAACACAAGCAGACCTGGCTGCCCATGTGTGTCAGGTCTGACCCTAAGGTGCTAGTAAAAGAATTACACTAACCTAGGATAGGCTAGTGCAGGAATCATTTGCATCAAGGGGAACAAACCAGCCTTGCGCAAGAACTCAATGGCAGGAGCTAACAACGGCTCAGATTCGAAGAACGATATATCAAAAATGGCTTCAGGTTCTAAGGGAATGGAAATGAGGAGCTCAGAGGGAGTAGAATAATTAGGTGCTTTTGCAGTCACCTCAGGAATCACCTCCTTCCCTTTTTGTTGTGCCGTAGAGGACTTGGCTTTCTTAGGGATAGGCTCCACTGTGGCCTGGTCCCTGGCTCTCTTCACAGGTGCACTTTTAGGAGCCATCAAGATTCTTCTTGGTGAGTGTGTAGTTGAAATTTTGAAAGGAAAGATCAAGAGCTGAGTCTAACCCTAAAAGTTAGGGTTCTATTCAATTGGATGCACGGTGGATCGCAAGAGCTCTTAGCAGGGGGCAACTGTTGATGGAAGCTTTAAGAACAAAAATCCAGAATTTCAAAGTGAGCAATGAACTGTAGACAGGAAGCTGGAGGAGAGAGATTGAGAGGAGTGGAAGTAGGGTTTCGCTGGAAGGAGAGGAAAGAGAAAGCAGTAAAAAAAAGCAGCGCGGGGTGGGATTTAAATATCGCGACGCTCGGCGCGCTTTGAAAATATCCGCTCGCTGGCTGGGCATGAATGGGTCGCGAGATTAGATGTTCATTTAAACTATGCGAGGCAGCCCACCCAGTTATATCTGAAGCTCGCGGCAACAAAAAAAAGTAGTTCTTTATGAACTGCGCGAGAGGGGACCAAACCCATTATTCAGAACCCCGCGATGGCTTAACAGAGTTAGAATTCACTCACCCACTAGTCAGCCTTTTGACCCTGACTTTCTGGGTGGATTCTCTCACAGTCTCTCTTCCAGGGACACCCATAAGCATTATAAAGCATTCACAAATTCCTATACTCTCAAAGCATTAAATTCACACATCATGAAAAGCATTCAAATACTACCATTATCATTCAATCACTTGAAATTAGCAAACAAGGGAAACAAAAATAAAAGTAGGCATAAAGCACTAAACTCAGATTCCAACAAGATTGCTACAAATTTCTCTAAACTGTAAAGTACATATTATACAAAGGTGCACAGTTCTTACCATCAATTCAATAAAAGATCCCCTTCGGGGTCTGAGGATCCTTCACCAATCAAAAATTAGCCCTTGGGATTAACCACTGGTTGACTGGGCAACCTTCCCTCTTCTCTTTTGGCTAAGGTGTTCGCTAGTTGTCCAATCTGTTCTTCCATCTTCTTAATGCTCTGACCATGAGAGTTCAAAGTTTGAGCCAAGGAACCCAGGTTTTGCAGTGAGGTCAAGACCTGGTCCTCGAAAGAAGTATTTCTAGGTTGAGAAGGGGGTAAGACTAATTAATTTTGTTGCTGATGGGGCTGTTGATGGTGTTGGAAGGTATTCCTAGGGGCATTCCCTTGATTGAACTGCTGCTGTGGCCTTTGTGGTAAGGCGAACATCTGCTGGGGCTGCATGTAGTTATCTTGCCTCCACCTCATATTTGGGTGGTCTCTCCATTGGTAACCAGCATTTTGGTGCTGGTATCCATATGGCTGCCTATTGTAGCCCCCAGATTATTGATGGCCATAAGATTGAGCAGCAGCAGCATGTTCCAAAACCAATTCAGGAAATTACCCTGCAGATGGACATTCCTCCACTGTGTGCTATGGGGACTGGCATATCAGACATGCCTCCGCCACATGAGCAGCCCTTCTGGGTTGCATCACAGTCAATAATTTGTCAAACTTCATAGAGAGGTTTGCCATCTCCAACTGCAGGTCATTGTTCCCAGACACCTCATAAACTTTTCCTTTTAACCCAGCAGTAGGCCCCACCTTTGACTCAGATTCCTGACTAGTTCTTGCCAGGGATGGCTTTTGAAAAGCATTCTCACTAATTACCTCAAACAATTCCCATGCCTCCTCAGCAGTCTTGTGCATGTAGGATCCACCATAAGAGGCATCGACCATATCTCTATTTTTCTCATCAATCCCATTGTAGAAGCTTTGTACAAGCTGCCATTCTGAGATCTTGTGGTGGGGGCATTATTTGAGCATCTCTTTAAACCTATCCCAGGACTAGTTAAAATCCTCAGTTGGGGATTGAGCAAACGCAAGAATCTCTTTCCTCAACTGGCTAGTTTTGGTCTCAGGGAAGAACTTGGTTAGGAACTTGGTCTGCAGGTCTTTCCATGAAGCAATGCTATTGTTGGGAAGAGTGGTCAGCCAGGTACTGGCCCTATCCTTCAGAGAGAAGGGAAAGAGTCTGAGCCTAGTAGCCTCAGGTCTCAAACCACTGATATTAAAAGTGGCCCACAAGGCCAAGAACTGGTCAATATGCTTGTAAGGGTCCTCCTTGCTAAGCCCATGGAAAGCTGGCAGCATCTGGATGATTAAAGTTTTTATTTCATAGTTTCCCTGAACATCAGGGAATTGAATGCTAAAAGGGGAGTTGTAGTCATCCGGAGCATTCAACTCCTTGAGGGTTCTGGGTTGTTCTTCACCCATAATTACTGTCACAGATTCACTTGGGGGCTCTCCTGTGGTGTGCCTGTCTCTTCTAAGTCTGCTTCCCCTTTCTAACTCAGCGTTAAGAGGCTCTAAAGCAGGGCTGAGGGATCTCCTCCCTAGCATACAAGCACACCAATAGCAAGGAAAGCTTCTTGCAGGCACATTGCAAAAGAATAATTGTACAACTAACAAATTTATCTAACTAGATTACAGCTATTCAAAGAATACATTTAAAACTATCCTAGATACTGCTAAAAAATTTTTTAAGAAAGATAGACAGAGCTTTAAAAGTCAGAGAGTTTGCAAACAGAGGTAGCTAAGCTTCAATTGCAGTCCAACTATCCTTCACTGCTGTTGTCTAGATCTGTAAGAAAGATTCAAAATTATGTCAGCAGTATCAATTATTTACATGTGCAAAGAATACTAAGAATACAAAAACTAAGTGTCTACTAATAGATCATCTCTCCCCGGCAACGGCGCCAAAAACTTGTTGGCAGATTTCTGAGTGTGTGCTTACTTTATTAGTTGGTGGTGAAAGTCATTTAAAAATCAAAGAAAGTGTAAAACAAGGGATGGAATCAGAACAACTAAGAATTCCTAGACCTGCAAGATACAGGGTCCATTGTAGCAAGTTTTGATAAGTAAGAGTTTGTCCCACAGGGAAAGGTGATCTACAGCTCCAAAGGAGCCATCTCTAGTAGTCCCTCCAGATCTGGCAGTCCTAAAAGGAGGGGAGTTTAAGGTCACTTATTCTAAGTATTCTAATGTCTAAACTACAGAAAGGGTTGAGAGGATGGATGGAGTGTGGAAAATAAACATGAAAGGGTGAGAAGTATGTTATTGAGCCCAGATCAGAGGAGTTTTGTAACTCAAATTCAGATCTGATGTTATAGAAATCCTGTCCAGTGGCTACATTATCACCACTGAGGAGAAAGGATCCAACCCATCACTCTGCCATGACTCCACCCTTAAGGCTATAACCTGTCCACTCAAATGGTCACAGATTATCCCATAGGGGAACCACTATACAGGGATGGGTCAAAACATAACAAGTAAATCATTGCAGGCACTATTTCATCCAAGCTACCAGCTCAAGAATCCATAGGAAACCTCACCCTCTAAAGCTCTATATGTGGGGCTAAGGCTGTATAGGACCATGATAACCCAGACACAGAACCAGCAAGAGACTGAGTACAACCTTCGATCTAGCTGTCCATTGCTTGAGTGAGGCTACAATGGTCCAGTCACCAGCCTACAATCTCTATAACCAGATCAGATCCAACATCTGATGGCTGATCTATACAAATGTAGGGGAGTCTGCCTTTGTACAAACTCCCACCAAGCTTCTACAAGCTCAGGTGTAAAGAAGAAGGATCCATCTTGGATCGGTGGATTAGAATCACCCTAAGGCTATAATCTGTCCACTTAAATAGTCACAGACTATCCCAGAGGTTATCCTTCTCACGGAGCCCAAGACAAAACAAGAATATCGCTGCAACCACCATGGTCACAAGGCTACCAGCTCAAGCTCCCATGGGGATTTCAGATCTAGTGGGTCCTGTGGTGGGGCTAAGGCTGTATAGGACCATGATAGCCCAGACACACAGGTCACTTGGATCTAAGTGGCCCTTAGAATCAGTCCTCCATTGCTTTGAAATACAGCCAAAGCAATGGGGGATCACAAGGCAGCAGCCTTGCACAGAGTATCTCACATTCAAACACAAATCCCATAAAGTACAGATCCTATTACAGAACTTCTATTAATTTAGTTCAAAATACACACAAAGACATAGCCAGCAAGTGCTGGACTATGTAGAGAAGGAAAAAGAGAGAAAGCTACTTACAACTACAAAAAGAAAAACTAAACAATCTCAGATCAGGTCTCCTAGAAATGAGATGGGTTCCTAGCTATTCCAGGATACAGAAAGAAAAGAAAGTTTCTCCCCTTTAAACCTAAGCTAAGTGTGGGTATTTATAGCAGTGGTGTGGTGGTGCATTAGGGTTAGGAAACCCTAATTTTAACGATGCCACGTGGCTGAATAGTGATCCTTCGATGCCTTGGGGTGCATGCACGGAGATTTGAGCATGGGAGTGCATGCCCTAATTGCTGGAAATTTTTAGAAAGTCCTCTGCTGAAGAGATGGAAGTTTGAGGTGCAGAGCGTTGCTAGGTAGCCATTATTTCCCAGACTTGTCGCGTGGTAGCTTTTGTTCTTCGCTAGGATGATTTAAAATTAAAGCTTCTGCCTTCGCGAGGTTAGCTTGGTTTGCTCTTCAGGCAGTCACGAGGTTGAGTGGACATCAGATCCTCAGATGTCGTGGGGTTGGAGCTTAAGCAGTCGGGAGGTTGATCTTCGCAAAGATAGATTTGAATAGCGCGAGAACTTCGCAAGCACTTATCTTCACTAGGTTCGCGAGTTACCTCGCGAGGCTTTGATGAGTTTTGAACTGTGTGAGGTTCCATGTCTTAATTGATCTTCGCGAGGGTGGCTTTGCCTTTGCAAGGACGCTTTCTTCTTGAATGGCGCGAGAACTGCGCGAGGAGTTCTCTTCTGATAGTTGCATCCTTGATGTATTGCGCGACACTGTCGAGTCTTGAAGCTCTCTCTTGAGCCGTTGAGTGAAGCTCGGCAGGTTGAGAGAAGTATGCTTTAGTCGAGGCGAGGTGTTCTATTCTTGAGCTTCGTGAGAGCTGCGCGAGTTTATGTTTCTAAAGCTCTTCAGTCAATCATCTGTGTGAGAAGTTGTTGTAGAGTCTTGGGAAGCTCAGCTGGACTACGCGAGGCTCATTTTCAGGTCTGGATTCAGACTTCATCCTTCTGAAGGACTTCTGGTGCCAAAACAGGCTTTTTAGTAGGATTCCTGGCCTTATTTCACTGCTGGGTATTACCTACATAAAACACTTAACAAGGACTTATTAGGTGGCTATGGGTCTAATCAAAGGTTAAGTTAAGGGGTGAAAAGTGGTACTTTTCAGGTCTTAACAGCCCCCACTGAGTAAGACAAAGGCAAATCTCCTATGACTCCTCCTGAACCCAAAATCAGATAAATGAGGGTGAGGGCACCAAAAGCTCCAATCATGAACAAACCACCACAACCAAATAAACCAAGGCAGCCTAAGAAAAAGACTCCAGCTGAGAGCAAAGCTAAGAAGAAAAAGAGTCCAACTGAGAAGCAAGCAAGGAAGAAAGAGGACAAAGCTGCACTTAGGAAACATGCACAAAAGATGGGCTGGGATTGGTTCACAGATTCGGATTCCGATTCCTCATCCTCTTAACCCTAGATTGTACTTAGGCTTTTCTTTCCTTTAACTTCTTATCTTCTAATCCTAATTACTGTTGAACATGTCTTCTCAGTTAATAGAATTTTTTTTTTTTTTTGTATATTGACTTGTGTGCATTATCTGTGTGTTTACTTTTTTGTTCCTGACTATTACCCTGCACTTTCTCACCTTTGAACCAGTGAGGACACTGCTCCTCATGATTTGGGGGTGTGGCAGGATAGGTCTGCCAATAGAATAGTTAATTTTAGTGCAATAATGGTGGTGTAACTGGGATGAATAAAGTCAATTTCCACCTAACTTGCTGCAATGAGGAAATTTGTGAAAAATTAAAATAGTTTTGCAGACTTTTCGAAACTGAAAATGTTAAAATCTTGGCACCACCATGAAGCTAACATCAGAAAATTTTTCAGTTAATACTTAGTAAACCTAAGAGGAGAGAAACAGGTGAAAATACACCCCATGGGTTAATTTGATGACCATACCTAGTGAGATTTGGTCTCATCATTTTCTTTTGAAGAGTATTTTTGGTATTATTTATGCTCTGAGGACTGATTGAGTCAAGACCTTTTCACTAGAAGTTCGGCACCTCCAAATCAAAACTGATTGACAACACTCATGACACTAAGGAAATGATCCAAGGCCATCATTTGGATAGTTTGAGCCTGAAAACCCAACCTTTTAAAACTACCCTTTGGTATACACTCTTTGAGCCTCAGAAAGTCCTATTCTTCTTTAACAAACACCAGAGTACTTGCACCTTAACCTCTTGACCTGATTCAACCTCACCCTCACTCTGAGAATTCAGAAGGTAAAGAAGAAAGAGTTAAAGACAGTGAGAGTGGTCCAGCATTTGGTGGAAGGTGAAGAAAAGCAACTTATGAACAGCAGTGTATCAATGGTATTTGTATGGCAGCTCATCATAAAAATTATAAAAATATTGAATAAAAATAAAAAGAGAAAAAGAAAGAGAAGTCTAGAGAAGAACATCATCTGAAAATTGAAAAGAAGAGGAGAAGCTGGCCACTTTGATTATGAAATATATCAAGTAAGATGAAGTTTTGCTGAAATGAAGGTTGTGAAGTCATGAATCCCTCCTTACCTTACTGATTTCTTAATTCTGATTCCCTTTTTACCCCCTTGATTCTTTATATCCCTCACCCATAAGCCACATTACAACCCATTTAAAAAGACCTTGTAGATCCAAAGTGAAATGAGCTGTCATGTGGAGATGAGGAGTTGTCGAATCTATGGTGAAAAGTCATGAGGATGTCAGAAATTAGAAGCTTTGCCTATGCTCATGCTTGCAGGCCCATTTGGCGTCTGTAACTGCTATTGAGTTGTTTTGAATGTGAACACCCTCAGATTGTCAATGTTGAGAGATAGCCCAGGTGAGAATTGGGTCTGAATTTTAACCTCATTGGGGTTGTATCCAACCTGAATTTTGAATTTAAGGCAAGCTGGGTACTGATTTTTACACAAAATTTCTAATGTAAAATAAATGGTGGTGATGTAAACACATGCTAATTTTGAGTTTTAAATGGCCTGCATTACTGCTGCAGTTTCCTCTAAGTGTTAAAGAAGGGGTGTGGAATGAAGCCTTATACATTCAAATCTGTGTTGCCATTAACTGCACTATACTTAACTGTTCTAATGGTGAAGTTTGTGGGTATCTTCACTGAAAACCCTCAGGAAACTTCACTCCTCCACTAGGGATCACCTAGGGGTTTAAAAGGCTTGGTACATATGCTAAATGTACCCATGATCCCTACGAAAGTGGCATTTAATTAGTTGAAACTTTGCTAAGGGACTGGCAAAGATTAGGTTTGGGGGTGTGTTAAGACCTGAAAAGTACCACTTTTCACCCCTTAACTTAATCTTTGTTAGACCCTTAATCATTTAATAAATGTGTTTTAAGTCTATCCTGTAGGTAATAAGCAGCAGCTACAGATAAGGCCCTAACCATGCCAAGAAGCTTACTTTTACCCTAGAAGTGTCTCAGGAGAAAGGAAGTTAGACCCAGATAGAGAGCTGGCTGTAACATAGGCACGACCTGAACAAAGTCAAGAAGAATGCCTCGCAGATGTCACAGGTTCAATTGAACGAGAGAGAATGCTTCTACTTGTCGGGTTTCAAGGCAAGACACACCAGCCGCTGCTATTCTCACAGATGAATGATAGAAGAGCCCGAAAATAGACTTGTAGTTCGTGAGGCTCGATCCATAAGCTCTCGAGCCTCGCGAGCTCAAGAAAAGCGCATTTAATCTTGCGCGATTCCTTTGAGGAGAGAGAGCTCCAGCATTCTGCACGGTATCGCGCGATGGTAGCGGATCTGAGACCTTAAAGGAACTGCTCACGCAATCCAGAAGCCCATGCACATTGCTTCTTCATGAGGGTCTCCACGAGATTCACCAAGGAACGAACCACGCGCGCAATTCCCGAGCCATTCAAATAGAAAGCTCAATCCCGCGATGACCAGAGCATTCCCGCGATGACCAAAGTATCAATCCTGCGACTGCAAGAGCTTTGTCAATTCAATCTCGCGACGTCAATTCTATCACGCGACAAGACCTAGAAATCCTTGCTACCTAGCGAGGCTCGGGATCTTAACTTCTCCCCACTTCTGCAGGGGCAATCTGGGTACTTTCAGCAACTAGGGCACGCACTCCAATGCTCTAATCTCCTTGCACATGCCTCGAGGCATCCAAGGGACAGCAATGGGCCATGTTTGCATCGTTAAAATTAAGGTTTTCCTAACCCTAATGCTCACACAGCCGACTGCTATATAAGCCTAAGCCTAATTTAGGTTTAGGGACTTTTTAGACTTCATCTTCTTACATCAATTGTAGAATTCTAATAGGCTAAGGTTAGGGTTTAGGCAGTTTATTTTTCACTTGTTCTTCTCTCCATAGTCCAGCACTTGCTGGCTATGCCTTTGTATGTTTATTTGGAACAGTTTTAATGGAGTTTTGTAATAGGAGCTTATGCATGTATGGGATTGAAGTATGAGGGTTGTTCTGTACATGGTTGCTGCCTTGAGATTCTCCATTACTAGGTTGTATTGTAAGCAATGGAAGATTATTTTTAAGGATTTATTTAGGTCCAAGTGACTTGTGTGTCCAGGTTAGGCATACTGCAGGCTTATGCCCCACCACAGGATCCACTAAATCTGAATCCCCATGGGAGCTTGAGCTGGTAGCCTTGTGAACATGGTGGTGGCGGCAATCTTCTTGTTCTGTCTCAGACCTCTGTGAGGAGGATAGCCTCTGTGGATAGTCTGTGACCATTCAAGTGGACAGGTTATAGCCCTAGGGTGAGGCCAATCCATAGATCTAAGACAAATTCTTCTTTTCTGTACTTGTGCTTGTAGCCTTGTGAGAGATTGTGCAGAGACAGACTCCCCTGTATTTGTATAGGCCCACCATCAGATGGCAGATCTGATCTAGCTGTAGAGATTGTAGGCTTGTGACTGGATCACTGCTATCTTTCTAAAGCAATGAACAGCTAGGCTTAAAAACTGGTACTCAAACTCTTGCTAGTTCTGTGTGGCCAGGCTAGTGCACATTGCAGGCCTAGCCCCACACACAGAACTTTAGAGGTTGAGGTTCCTATGGATTCTTGAGCTGATAGCCTGGAAGAAGTAGTGCCTACAATGATAAACTTGTTCTGACCCATCTCTGGACTGTGGTTCCCCTATTGGATAGTCTTTGACCATTTAAGTGGACAGGTTATAGCCATAAGGGATTGGATCATGGTACAGGGGTGAGTTGGACCCTTTCTCCTCTTGGGTGATAATGTAGCCATTGGACAGGATTTCTATAGCAGCAGATCTGAGTCTGAGTTATAAGACCCATCAGATATGTATCTAATAGCTTACTTCTCACCCTTTTATATTTATTACCTCACACTCCATCATACTTCTTAACCATTTCTGTAGCTTAGGCATTAGGTTACCTTAGGATGTAGACAATAGTGACCTTAAATCCCCTTCCATTTAGGATTGCCAGATCTGTAGCCAGATCTGGAGGGCCTACTATAGATAGCTCCTTTGGAGCTTTAGATCAATTTTCCCTGTGGGGCAAACTCTTACTTATTAAAACTTACTACAACAGGCCCTGTATCTTGCAAGTCTTTGTATTTTTAGACTTGCTGCTCTATAGTTTTCAATCCACCTTTGATTCAGTTTCACTAACACATTCTTATCATTGTTTCCAATAAAGTTAGCAGCAAGCATCTAAAATAACCCAACTTGTTTAGCTCGCCCATTTTCTATTTAGTTTTCCCTTTTTTGTTATTAGCTTCTGATGACCATACCATGCAAAATAGATTGCATCCATTGATAAGACGTGATAAGAATCTATGAATGCTACTATAGTCCCACTCCTTTGATAAGACATGTGATAAGATTCTATGAATGCTTATTAGCTTAAAATGTTGGCCACGTAGAAGTATATAAAAGCAATCTCTTTAACTTCAAGAGATATATATGGCCTGGGAAGGTTTTGAGCGACCTACTCGTTCATCAATGTTTGTGTGTGTTATCAATCTAAAATGTGGTCAGAGGTTCCAATCAACAGGATTGCAGTACTCAGAACTGAGAGCCCTCGTAGAACTGGGCTGGATTTAGACCAGGGCTAAGGGAAAATTACATAAATATAGGAATAGGCCTAGGCTGTCTAGTCCATGGACACCCCTTACATTTGACAGTTCACACTATTTTTTTTGCCTTGTGGTTTACACCATCATATAAATCAGATTTTGCCTTAAACTTGCATTGAAAAACTATTTATACTAAATGAAATATCCTAAAAATATTACAAAATGAATATTTTTTTATTGGCAAGCTGAGCTGGGAGCCTGCAACCTTAAGGTTGCAATATGCATAATTGATGGCCCACTCATTAGCTTTGGAAAATGGTTCACTCACTCTGGATGACATGGAGAAGATACCCCCTCTAAAGCAAAGCTCCTTTAGAAATTAGAGGAATCTGATCTCAACAAGTTGGTTCCCTCTTTCAATTGAGTTGGTATATGGTGAGCCCCATTCACCATGGCCAGGTATGTGCTCTGCCGGATTTTAGACGCTCTTGTAGAGTTTAAAAGCTAAGGCTACGTTTGGGTTAGCTCTTAGAGCAGATGCAACTCTCTGCTAGATCAAATGCATTGTTAAGATTTAGCCTTTAAAATTTTATTATTTTTTTTTTACTACACAATCTTTTATAGCACAATTAATGTATTGTTTCTGCAAGGAGAAGGGCTCAGAAAATGTAGAAATTTGCCTTCTTGATTTATGAAAGATCTATTGGTTTGTTCTGCAAAGTTTTGTTTATGTTGTGATCTCTGTGGATATTTAGAAAGATTTAGTGTGGGTAATTTGATTAGTCAGGAAGAGGATTTAGGATGGCAGAAAATGAAGTAATGCGATCGTTGGCCTTGACACCCACGTGATCTGTTGTAACTATGTTAACCATCTTTGTTGCTATTTCATTGCTCGTAGAACGTTCAATTCACTGGTTAAGCTATGTAAGTAGCTCTGAAAGTCTAGTTCTGTGTTTTGTATATATATATATATATATATATTTATTTATTTATTTTTTATTTTTATTTTTTTTTTGACTAAACTTTTTAGTTTATCGTTTTGATGGATATGTAATGGATTTCTGTTCTTAAGGTAATTAGTTAAGAAAATAGGTTCATGAATTTGGATAGATTTAAAACTTATCATTATAGAATAACTAACAGGCAAATCCCACAAAGGCAAAAGGTGTATGCTAATAGTTAGAACTGTGATTTAGCTCATGCTCCATTGGCTTTTGTAGGGAATCTGTGTTTGCAATTGGTCTGTTCTTCTCCTAATGTTTGCAATCCTGTGATTTATCTCATGACCCACATTTTCATCTATCTGGACCATCCCAACTCGGCCCACATCCATTCAGCTCTTGAATTTCATCATCTCGCAAGTTCCCACATTTTCATTTATATTGATGATTTACTTCAATGAATTGTACTGCTTATGCTAACATTGGAACTTGTATATTCATTGGCTCATAGCTATTATTTGGAATCTGCAAAGTATGAATACAATTGTATTTAAGAAATATACTATTTTGACTATTACTAACTATAAATTTTAACATAAAAAATGAATTATTAAATACATTGGTAACCTTAATTTGGATGTAATTGAATGGTGTATTTGATTGCACGAGTTAGAAACATTGTTCTAATTTGGCATGGTATATAGCAATCAGTTTGATAAAGGGGGCCCAGATATTATTTTGACTTTATTACCTCTCTCTCACCGTCTCTTTGTTGTTTTCTTTTTCCTTTTTTAGGCATAGCTTCTCGCTACTCCTGTTTTTGATCCTATGTATCATGATTTTAATTAATGAAAATATGATTGTAATTGAGCCAAACAAAAGACATTAACTACAGTAATCTAGGAAAGAAAACAATTTAAACTATATTTTTAAATGACGCAACATGATCATTTGTGGTGCCTTATATAACTTGGGACGAAAAATCGAAGAAATTGCCCTAAATGTAAGAGTAGTGGTTACAAAGGACTATGCTATCATGGAACCGAAGAACTGATCTAAAGAGGGATAGATTATATGTAGGCGGTATATCATCGACATGAATATGAAGCTTGCCAACCCATAATGCTATTAGTCTTTGACCTGACCCCTAGTTTTTTATCTTGTGGCGTATCAATAATGCTTGTCAATTTTTTTATGCTAGATGCACATTTTTTTATTGGCAAGTCATATTTCAGAAGTCTAGAAACTCATATGATGAAATTATCAATGACCTTTGCCCTGTAATACTCAGAGTGTATCTCCAAGTGCAAGTCCGGATGACTAAAAAATCTATGACTCTTTCTATTTCTTTCATTCAATGTTTTAGTAAAGTCACCTAGTTCAAAACTATTTTCCCAGGTAGTCTGAAACCTATATTTCCTTTTTCCCTTTTCACAGGTTATTTCCAGCATGAGAATACTAATGATGGAGGACAGAAGCCATGCTGGCAGCAATGCCTTTTTGCTGGACGATAATTCTAGGTGAAAAAATTAGGGAGCTACAATTTGCACATGAGTTCTGTACTGGGGCACAAGTTTAATAAGAAAGACTTTGTTATCTTGGGATTTGTGCCATGTGTAACACCATCTAAGCCTGTCTGATTTGAAGACCGTGATGTAAAAATCTTTGAGGCCTAAGATTGGCATGGAACATGATCTCTTTCATTTGACTAAATACAATCAAAAGCCGTCATTTGATTTGATGGTTGATTGACGAATCAGATGATAGAGATCATGTTTCGTACCAATCTTTTACCTCAAAGATCTTTACATCATGGTCTTCAAAACATACGGCTTAGATGGTGTTCCATGTGGCATCGATCCTAAAAATAATTTGATACCATCTCATTAGGAACATGAGTGCGTAGTAAAAGGACCTCTAAATAACTTGAAGCAGAGTATGGTTCAGTATGGTTCAATTTCAAAAGCCTAAGAAGGTAATTTATCTATCAGAATGCTTACCATTGTATCTGTTTTCTCCTATTCCTCTCATTTTTTTTAGAAATGTGCTATGTTGGAAATAACTAGTGATTGAGAATAATTGTTAATGTAATATGATGACTCAATTCTTTGTATAAATTAGATATACAACTACTATAGGCTCTTCTTTGGCAGTGAGACTGGTATTGTGCCTAATGATCACTTCGTCTCCATCAGTTCATCAAGCTCAAATGCTGATAAAAGAAGCAGCCGCACAAACAGTTTGAAATTAGGTTGACCTAGTTTGTTTTATTTTATTTTCTTTTTCCTTCTAGTGATTTGATTCCTGGAGTCAAAGAATCAGATCTTTCTACTTTAGAAGTTGAAAATAGGTTTCTTTCTCCATTCTCTATAGACCAATTTGTAAATGATAATTTTATAATGATATTTCAGTTATGAAACTTTATTTATCACTTAAAAGAAGATCTATCTTGTTTCTTTTTGTATTTTTACTACTTGTGTAATGGTTACTGGGCCTCCTTTGGATGTTTATTCAGAGATCGGAATCCGATCATTGATCGAAAGCATTAATTCATTATATGCAGGTGAAAGATTTTGTGCTAATTTTGTTCTGAACTTAATTTATATTATTATTATTTTTTAAATTAATGTATTATTCTTTTTGAAAAAATATATATATAAACGACAGTCGAAAACCGTTGTTCTTCTTCTCATTTATGACCGTCATTGTATGAAAAAAAAATGACAGTCATAATGAGTCGTAAAAAAAATAGAGTGAGCATTTTTTTTTAAAAACGACATAAAAAATAATAGCTCAAAACCGTTGTTTATGGTCGACAGTCGAAGACAGTCGTTGTTTTGATGAAATAAACGACGGTCTGAATATGTCGTTGAAAAATACTACTGCTTTTTTAAGGACAGCTCACTTGACTGTCTAAAACTGTCTTTTTTGGAAAAATGACAGTCATGGGATATTATTTTTTTTGCATTTTCACGTAGTGAATCAATGAGTTTTCTATGTTGGCGCCCATAGTAATATGGTTCATGGGAATAGAGGTGTCCATAATATTTTGGGTATAGATCCATTGTGTGAAAGATCAAGGTTATAAACAATTTGATTGTCTTCTTCCAAGCAGTCAATGTGTTTCAAGGGGCCTTTGGTGCTTTCAAATGTACTTGCTAGTGCGAATACATTTACCCTATTATCTTTGGGTTGGTGTTACTACCACACCAATTTATGCTACAGCCACCTAACTTAACCAAAGGGAAAACCCATTGTCTGCTTGAAATAGACAGTAGAAATTATTTTTCATCCCAACTTTCCACATAATGGATCTGGAGATTACAGGCCTATCGTCAGGCAGTCAAATGTGGATTCAATGTATGACACATCCCCAAAAGTGATCGTGATCACAACATACCATCAAATGTGCGTCACGTTTACTTTTTGGGATGTGTGCCATGTAGAATCAACATCGGACCATTTGGTGGTAAACCCATTATGTCAAGATCGATTGTTTGGAATATTGGGATGAAAAATGATCTCCATCGTCCGATTTAAAGCAATCAACAAATTTTTCCTTCATTTAAGTGTTGTTGTTAACATAAAGTAGTGTGGCTGTAAAACTATCTTAGTGTTGTTGTAACAAATTTTTGACTTGGCAGCTACAAGTTGCACACCTGATATTTCATGAAACAATTTAAAAGAAAGAGTTGATATTTTTGTGACTTGTGCCAAGTGGAGCATCATCTAACCTGTTTGATTTAGAGGCCATAAAGTATATGGGGATCCATGTGTCACAAATCCCAAAAGTATCTGAGTCTTTCTTTCTAAACTATGCTAGATAACAAATCTATGTTAGTTGGCGTATGAGACAAAGTTAGCAATGAGAGAGAAACTCTAGGAGAAAGTAAATAAATGAATAGATAAGATGGGATTCAAATTGTTTTCCATTTAAGATATGATGGGATCCGAATTTTTTAAAATTTAGAGGCCAATTAAGAGTGGAATTAGGGGTAGATTGTGATAGGAAGTGTAGATTGTTTTTAAAGTGTGGAAATACAAAATTGACTGAAATTTGTGGTGTGTGGGTGTGGGTGGGGGTGTTCAAGATATAGTTAAAAGAGATCCACTGATTGGGCCAGGCTTTAACTTGTCAAGCCCTTACCCAGCTCGACGGACAATAGGCTTTTAGTTTCGAGGTCCTAGCCCTACCTTTTTACCTCACTTTTAAGCCCTAGCCCTAATTTTAGAGCTGGGCTAATGGGGTGCCAACACTGAGAATCGATTGACCACTTTAAGGATTGTTTGGATATGAGGAAAACAGAGGAATACTTAGGTTCGAATTATATTTTTCGTAATTTTTCGCTGTTTGAAAGTGATTTAAGGGTCAGAATATAAAATACAATTTTTCCACTCATTTTCGAGTGAAGAGTTCGAGGGTATCCCTTGGCATTTCAATTTGCTGAGACCTCGGAAAGATAAAACGAGTGGAGAAGAAAAAGATAAGGTACGACTCTTCTCACCCGTTTATTAGTAATACCACACAATTTTTTCACAGACGAAAATCATGGACTGATTTAAATCAGACGATGGAGATTGTTTTTTGTTCCAATCTTCCTCATGATAGATCTTAAGATCATGACGCCCCTATCATATGGTCAGACATTGATTCTATATAGCACACATCCCAAAAGTTTGAAACAGCTACATTATGACTTGGGTGGCTAATTGACGACCCAAACTTTCTAAAAATTTGTTACTAAGCTTTAAGGGTCCTAAATTTTATTAATGAATCTCATCCATCCAAATTATATTGACCACCTAAATTATCTAAAATCTTCAAACAAACTTTTTTATAGTATTTGTTTTCATAACAAATATTTATTCTAAATCACACAATTTTGGCCTATTTTTAGGCTCCCCTCCATCTCTTTAGGTGCTCCACGTAACAACATTTGAACCTAGAACCTAACTTTTACAAAGCACTTAGTCAACCACTAGAGCAATTTACTAAAATATGTAAAGAGCAAAAAAAACTTAATACATATATAATTTTTAATTGAAATAATGCATATGTATATTTTTTAATTTTAGTTAAAATTCTAATCACTAATAAATCTGAACCCTCATTCCCTCAACCAATCTATTTTTTATATTAAATATTTGGGAGCCCTATACTAAAACCCTAATTACCTAGAACTATTGATCAAAATGATATACTTTATATATATGTTTTTTTAGCTTTTGCTTAGAAAAAAAAATTATACAATTTTCCAATATTAATTGATTAGATGACAACCTTATGAAAAAATTATAGCTTTGCCCCTGCCAAAAGTGACGTAGATCATGAGAAAAAGAGTTAACCTTCACTTTTAGGGACGTCTACCATCGGAATCAACATCTGACCATCTGATATGCGGGCCATGATCTTAAGATTTATTGTGAGGAAGATTGGGGCGAAATATGATATCCATCGTCTAATTTAAACAAGTCAACGATTTAAGCACGTGAAATCCGGGTTGACATAGTCTACGTCACTTTTGAAGATTAGGTTGTAAATGAAGATATCCTTTTATATATTTAACATTATCACATCTCAGTCCTCTCGGTAATAGGGGTACCTATATTTACAACTCAAGATTCTTTCTTTAAAACCTGAGTTTTATGTGTCTAAACTATTGACTTCTTTAAATCAAACGATAGATATTCTGTTTTGCCTAATCTTCGACACACTAGATCTCTAGATCGTGGGCTTACCATCAGATGGCCAAGTTTTGATCCAAATACACAGGATTTGGTTAATTCTGCATTTTCTTAGATATGTATCGAAACACAGAGTTTTTCTACAATTTCCTGCATATGTATCCACACATAGGATTTGATTAATCCACCGTTTTCTCGGCTAGCAATGCGATTATCCAAACAACAAAAAACAAAGGGAAACAAAGGTATCCCATGGTTTCCTATAACTTAGTTATCAATAAGAAAATATAGGAATATTATTTTACTTTCCTGCGTTTCCCATGTTTTTATCTAAACTGGCCCTTAGGACCTGTTTGGATAAAAATACGGGAATTGTAGGAAAGTAAAATAATATTCCTATATTTTCCTATGGATACCTAAGATATAGGAAATCATGAAATTCCTTTGTTTCCCTTTGTTTTTCATTGTTTGGATAACCACATTGCTAGTTGGGAAAACGCAAGATTAACTAAATTTTGTGTTTGAATACATATGTAGAAAATTGTACGAAAATAACATATTCTAACAAAAAAATAGCCATAATACTACAAAAGATCATCAAAACTAAAAAGTAGCTGCAATGTCATAAAAATGATTCACAAAAATGACCAAAAAATTATATATGGATTAAGTTATTTTCGCACTTTTCATATTTTAGTGAATTGCTCTAGTGGTTGACTTCATGCTTTGTGAAGGCTTGGTTCAAACCTTGTGAAGGTTAGATTCTCAGTTCAAACCTTGTTATGTACAATAAATTGCTTATTTTTTTTAATTAATTATACTAGAGCATAAATACCAGATATGTGAGTATTTAGCTCTACTACATTGTTGAGCCCTTGTGAGAGAAATCTCTCCCAAAATAAGTCCGTACAACACTTAAATAGATGGAGGGGAGCCTAAAAATAGGTCAAAATTGTGGGATTTAGTTAAAAAAATTAAGGAAGAAATATTTGTTATGAAAACAAAAATCATAAAAAAGATTGTTTAAAGATTTTTGATAATTTTGGGTAGCCAATATAATTTTGAATGGATGAGAATCCACTAATATAAATTAGGAACCCTAAAGCTTAGTAACAAAATTTTATAAAGTTTGGATGGTCAATTGACCACCCAAGTCATAACGTGGCTCCGCTACTGATTTTTAGGGATGTGTGTCATATAGAATCAACATCTAACTATCTATTAGGGGCGCAATGATCTTAAGATCTATCCTGAGGAAGATTGAAAAAAAAAAATAATCTCCATCGTTTGATTCAAATCAATTAATAATTAATGGTTTTCGTCCATAAAAAAATTCTGTGATATTACTAATAACAGGGTGAGAAGAGCCGTACCCTTATCTTTTTCTTCTCCACTCTTCATATCTTTCGAGGTCTCGGTAAATTGAACGCCGATGGTACTCTCGAACTCTTAAGTCGGAAATGAGCGTAAAAATTTTATTTTGTATTCTGACCCTTTTAAGTCATTTCCAAATATAATCCGAATCTAATTATTTCACTCTTTTTCCCATATCCAAACATGCCCTTAAAGTTAATGGTAGAAACCGTTTTTTTACTCCCATCTTTAATGAGATGGATCTTGATTCTTGAGATCATGGGCATGCAAACAACGTGGGACAGATCTGAAAAACAAAATGACCCTAAAATTATGTAGCATACATCATGCTCAATTATGGCTACTTTTTAGATCTGTGCCACTTGAAATAAAAGAAGTGACTATAATGGTACACTTTTGGCGTCAAGATTGCGTAAAAGCTTAATCTGACAACTAAGATTGTCCAATACATCATAGTTAGTGACCAAACATAATTCAAAATTCAACAGAATCTAAAAACATGAAAGAAACTAAACATTCTTTCTTTCTTGCAAAAATAGCCTGAATGTGATCACGAGAGTATCACATGACTAAAACTAGTGTAGCGGGTGTTCAAAGTTAGGGTTCTTGCCATTCTCAACCTTTTGGTCGGCACACCACATTTCTTCTTCGCACAAGTGACGATCGCCCGACCACGTGAACTTGCCTCCGCACCGACCCTTTTTTGGGGCCCCGCTCATTCCACTCCCCGATTTTCCATCTTTCCGCTCACCCTGCCCGGCTTTCCCTCCTAGTTTCCTACTCTTCTCCATCTCCTCTATCTTCTCTACAATAATATTATAACTTGATGACTTGAGATCTGAAGAAAGAAAATGGGACTTTATAGGTCGATGGTTGGGTTGTGAATTGATTTTTATTGGGTTTCTTTAATTGTCAACTAAGAGATCTTACTTTCCAACCTCAGTTTTATAAGCTTAAATCGTTGACTGCTTTGAATCAGATGATCGGATACTTTTTCATCCTAATCTTTGAACAAAGAGATCTTAAGATCATGATACAACCACCAGATGGCCAGATTATGATTCTATGTAGCATAAATCCAGAAAAGTGATCCGAGAATCATATTTGATATACGCTATAATCATAAATTCATTTTTTTGTGTATCACGTGGAATCAAGATCTTACTGTTAGATAGTAGGAGGACCATATGATATCCGTATATTTTATGTCAAAGATTTAGACGAACAAGGATCTCCATCACCTCTAACACATACTAGTCAACATTTTAAGCACATGAAAGCCAAATTGAAAAGGAAGAAATGTGGGTTGTCAATAAACGAACCCTTTTCAATTTTATGTTATGCTTCATACCGCACACCAAGTTTAGTTGTCAAGTCTAATCTAAATAACACATGAATAGGTATATCAAGACGTTCGCATGGATTGATTGATCAAATAATCTTTAACTGTCTGATCAAGAGCTTGTAAACGAACAAGTGATCTACATATTAACAAATTTCCATATCTTGCTTTGATATTATTTTAAAATAATTGTGTGGCATAGCTGGCCTGAACACTATTCTGGATGCTGGAGCTAAACACTTTATACCAACTCTTATCTGTTTACTGTTGCAGGGGATAAAGATGCCAACGTGTAAAACTACTATTTTATTGGATAAAAAACCGGCAGCTATTCGTAAACCATCGTACAAGAAATAAAACCGGCAGCTAGCGTTAAGTACGGTACGAAAAATAAAGTTACAGAATAACTAATTTACTGCTTTCACTCGGATGATGGAGATCAATTTTATCCTAATCATTCACATGATGAATCTTGAGATCATGAGCATACTAGCACTAGGTCAGTTTTTTGATTCACCTACCTAACACCCAAAAAAGGTTCTTAAAAACTGAAGGTATGATGGTATGCCCATTCCTTGGGGTGAAAGGTTGGGACAAAAATTGATCTCCAATATTGTTATTCAAAGCAGTCAATGGGTTTTCAACATGGGTAAACTCAAAGATTCGATCGGTGAATTTAAGGATACCTATGTTTGCGCCTACATAATTACTAAAAGCACTAATGTTTGAAACCCACTGAAAACCCTTGGCTGTTGAGAATAAGATGATTGAGAGCATTTTTTAACCCAAAATTACATGCCACACATAAAAGGCTCTAACATGATTGCAGGTTTTTAGGATCTATGTTACGTGCAACCAAAAACCTGTCGTCTGATGGTACACACATGGTCTCAAGATTCATTGTTAGAAGCTTATGGTAAAAAAGATCACAACGTTAGATTATTAGCAGTTAATGATTTTCAGTGGTTTCGAATGTAGGCGCTTTCAGTAATCATGTAGGCTCGTATGAGATACCACTTTAATAAAGTCACTGTCCCGACTGTCAAACTACCAATTAGCAAAACCCCTAGTGCTCTTATGACCTAATATACTGTCACCGATTTAGATGTTCATAATGTCACACTCCTAGCCCCTCACCTCGTACACCAGTGCATCTGTCATGTCTAAGCATCCCGATTTACAAGCAGGGCGCACGTGACAGTACATTTTACCTTCACTAAGGTCTCATTCGTTTGCTAAGAAAGCCCAGGAATTTGAGTTTTCTCTCAGAAAGTAAGTAAAATCAGAGCCTTTCTGAGCATTTCCCCCGTTCGCGAGCTTCGATAGGCCCCATACAAAATATGCCACTTTCCAAGCGAAAGTGATATTTATTTCTTTCCCTTTTGAGTAGAAAAGCTTTGAATCTAAGTTGTTGTCTGTATAATTCTCTTGCTTATATACACTAGAACATGACTCTCACTACAAAAAATATGACTATTAGCAGCAGTCTATTAACAAAAAAATTGTCGCTAATGCCCTTGCCGCTAATAATCTTAATAGCCTTTAATAGTTTTTTTGTTAATAGAAAACTACCCCTAATAGTCATATTTTTTGTAGTGTCTTTCCAACGGTCTCTTTGACCAATGGCTATGAAGGTATTCAAACACTCCAACAAGCAGAGTGTGTAGGTTGTGTTTGTACAAGGTTTTGAACATTGTTTGCTGTGTGGCTTGCAACGAGATTGAGACAACTCACAACCTAGAGGATGCTCTTCACAAGCTGAATAGTAGGGCAACCTTCTTTGTCCATTGGGAGTCTCGCATGAATTGGAGTTATTTAAAAATCTGAAAGGTTCCCATATCTAGCTGTGTCTGTACCAGAGATTGCTGTGATTATAGATTTTGACCGAAGGTAAATTTGATTCAATCTAATCTTCTTCCATTCTCATCTATATAAGGCACATGAAGTCCTGCCATAATCGAATCAGGAAACAAGTGACTCCCATTTGCCAAAATGTAAATTTCAATTATTTTTGTTGCTTTTATAGTAGAGATAATGGCTAATTTAGTTGAGACATTTGAGTTTCATGAAGGGTGAGAGGGATTGATCTGCTTTGTCCACTTGCTTTATCTATATGCTGTAGTCTAATGCTACTTTGCTATAAAAATGGAGTGATTTGTGCTAAAGCAAACTATTGTCATTTGCTCTAGATCAGTTTGGCTTTGCTATAATTTTTTGAATAGGACTTTCATTTCCTATAAAAATATAGGTATTTGTGAAAAATATGGTATATATTAGTTCAAAAAAATTTTCATTTGATGCAGAAAATGGTCTTTGCAGAGAAGAGCTACGTACAACTAGTTTGCCTTCTGTTATTGGACTCTGTACGTGTTTTGCTCAGTCCACCTTATGATTTTCTTTTTTTTATTTTTGTATTGTTTTTATTCTTGTAATTCTTAAACCAGTGAAAGTAGTATGAGCCATTGGTAACGTAGTCTGAGGTATGTGCCCATGATCTTTGCAGTTAGGGCACAAGTAGCAGAGAGTGACTCCCATTTGCCAAAGAGAGTGACTCTTATTGCAACCAAGGCACAAGTAGCAAAGAGTGACTCTCATTGCAGCCAGGGCACAAGCTAATTTGCATTATGTTATTGGACTCTGCTTTGCTCAGTCTACCTTACCATTTTTGTCAAAACATTTTGGAGGAGTCCAAATATAGATTGTAGGTCATCCTTATTCATTAAGCCAGATTTATTGACTGCTTGATTCATCTCAACTGAAACCCTTATAAGCCATAACTTTGCTACCCCCAAAAGTTTTCCATTACAAAACTTCTTAGCCAGCTTTCTTGCTTCCTCAAATCTTCCCAATTGCAAGTAAATTGAAATATATTGGTGAGCAAGATCCTTAGTAAGGCATCCCCTAGACTCATCTATTTCATACACTTTTAACATATGGTCTTTGCATAATAGAGTTAAGAACATGTAGTTTGCATTCTGTTATTGGACTCTACTTTTCTCACTCCACCTTATTATTTTTATTTCTTAATTTTTGTAATTTTTTATTCTTGTAATTCTTAAACCAGTGAAAGTAGTATGAGCCATTGGTTGCCAAGTACGAGATATGTGGCCATAATCATTGTAGACAGGGCACAAGTAGTAGAGAAAAGAATATGAATGTGACACGAAATGCATACCATAATCCACAAGCTTTTTGCTTCTAAAATGGACATTTTTGTCAAAACATTTTGGAGGAGTTCAAAGATACACTGCAGGTCATCCTTATTCATCAAGCCAAATATATTTGTTGCTTGTTTCATCTCAACTGAAACCCTTACAGGCCACAACTTTGTTGCACCCGATAGTTTTCCATTACAAAACTTCTTTGCCAGCTTTCTTGCTTCCTCGAATCATCCCTATTGCAAGTAAATTGAAATATATTGGTGAGCAAGTTCCTCAGTAAGGCATCCCCTAGATTGAGTTTTTTCATACACTTTCAATATATGTGATGTGAATTCTGCATCATGATCCAAACTATCCATGGACCCTTGGGGCACTTCACTTTTAGGAACAATGACATCTGACTAGAATTTACAATTTGCTACCTATCAAATTAGGATATTAAAAAGTTAAAAATGTACCAGGTATGGAGGGGTTTTTAAATCTTAATTCTTGACTATGGGTGTCATGGACTGGTAACTCTTAAATTATTCCTTGTCTTAACCTATTGCAAGCGCACAATGGTATTGTAGCACGAGTACATGATCGATCCCACAGGGAAGACTTCTATTCCGAAAGCTTCTATTTATCTTTAAAGAATAAAAAAATGATGGTTTTTGTTTAAACTACTATGTAGAAAATAAATCTATTCTATGAATTTTTAAACCGTTACGCTAGCTCTCAAGTCTCTTAGATCTTAGGCGTCAAGTAAAATTTGAAATTCTCTCAAAATCCTAAGTGCTGAAAATAAATTTGCAGAAAAATAAATCTAATCCTCAGCCTTCTAGATTTTAGTCATCAATTAAAATCTGTCAGTCCTCAGATATTTACATGTAGGAAAGTAAATTGCAGAAAAGTAAATTTGCAAGAAAATAAAGCTACACTACGATGATCTTCCATAAATACTCACATAGTTGTTAATTAAGATTGAAAATCCTTGGATGTAATACAAACAAAAATTGAAAACTATTCTATTTTGCAGAAAATAAAAGACTGAAAATAAGCTACGCTAGTTTTGATGTTTTGATCTTTTGTCCTCCCAATCTTAGTTGTCAGCTATGATCGAGATTTCTAGAATGCTTATTCATGACTCAAACCCTCTTATTTATGGATTCAAAAGAGGCCTATTACAATAATTTAGGACTCTAAAGAGGGTAAAGTACCTAAAACAAATCTTCCTAAATCTACTCTTCCTAATACATATCCTTCTTGATTTGGCTACTAGAGGCGTGTAGGATTTCTTCTCCTGATCTTCAGTAGCAATGATTTTCGCCAATCTCTCAGATCCGTGAAGTGCATGGATAATTTTTTTAGAAATTTCGATTTTGTGCATGACTGTGCATCTCTCACGTGACTCTCGAGCAGTATTGCATGAGCTTTATAGTACTGTTCTTCCCATTCTTCTTCAAAACAGAATCTTCTTCGTTAATTATAAGATTATGATTTCTTTCTTTGATTTTGATTCTCAATTTTGCTTCGACTGGCTCATAAACTTCACAATTTCGTTTCGTCAGCTCGAGAACTGGTGTTTTAGCTATGATTCTTTTGCGATTTTCTATCTTACTGCTTTATGAGTTTATTTTTGGCAAAGATTAACACTTTGTTCTTCTTCTACATGTTGTTTTACATATTCATCAACAACACATCATTAGTAGCAAATTGTGGACTATCAGCACTCAGTTGAGGGTATAGAATTGGTAAAATATATGACTGATCACACCCCCAAACCAATGTTTTGCGAGTCCCTAGCAAATAAGAAAAGATATGTAATCCTAATTACAAATTTAATGTTACTTTTGTAGGGAGCACGATTGCATTTAATAGATGCAACAAGCCTTTAAAGCCCTAGGTGATCCCTAGTGGAGAGTTGTGTCTCCAGAAGGTTTCGAGTGAAGTTACCTACAAACTTCAAATATTTTTGGATTTTTCAAAAAAATTACAACACTAACTAAACTACTATTAATACACTAGCTAGTCATCATGTGACAGCCCGATTTTCCCGACACATTTTTTTTTCTTTCCTTAACATGGATCTTCGAGAAAATCGGACCGCCAGGTCGTAGATCATAAGCTAATACAGAATATTTGGTACAAATATATGGTATAATTAAAATCTCCAATTCTAATATTCAACATGAACAGTAACTAAACAAACATCAGTGATGACCAATCATCACCTAACGGTGGTGTACAATGTGTATAATAGCACAAATGTACCAAGCCCAAACTTATTAAAATCCACAATGTACTAAATCTACAATCCCAGAACTAGGGGTACAAATCCTCAGGCGAAAGCTTCTTCCGATACGTAGTCTGGATATTTCTCAAAATCAAGATCCCAATCAATATCTATACCTGTGACGTATGGTCAGGGTGAGCTAACAGTCTAAGCTCAGTAGAAGATATGTTAATATCAATTTCACATCTCATCATATCAATGCAGATATTCATGACAGAGTTCCAAAGCACATTTCACTATCAAAACACGATTTGCATATATCCTTAAATTAAGATCAAAATCAATAACTTGTCTTTTCACACAAATTTCAATGATTCATTCTCATTTCCCAATTCAAATTCAAATTCAGATTCCGAGACTTACCTAGTCTGAGACTTAGAGTATTCAGATTTTCAGTTCATAAGTCACAGTATTCTAAATTTCCAGTTCATAACTCACAGTATTCTAAATTTGCAGTTCCTAACTCACAGTGTTCTAAATTTCCAGTTGCAGTGGTCCAATCAGTATCCAGTCAGTGTGTATGGATAACTCGTCGTACCGGCTAGTAAACAGTATGCAGTGTGTATGGATAACCCGTCGTACTGGTCCAGTATACAGTGTGTACGGATAACCTGCCGTACTAGTCTAGTATGTAGTATGCAGTGTGTACGGATAACTCACTGTACCGTTCCTATAGCAGTGTGTGCAGATAACCTACCATACCGGTCCAGTATGTAGTATGCAGTGTACAGTATGTAGTCACGCAGTCAGTGTCCAGTCAATTTTTATGAATTCAAAGTTCACAGTTCACGTTCAAAATTTTACATCAGGTTTAATGTTCATCTCAGTTCCTATCAGATTCTATTGATTTAATATTCATATCTTTCAATTCATGGCCCACATTCGGAATTCTTATTATTGTTCAAAGTTCAGATTTGTATTCATATTCATAGCTCATGTTCAAAGTCTATTTTCTAAATTCATATTCACTTTCAGATACAAAATTCAAATTTCATGATCATACAAATAATTTCAAGATAAATCGCTCTTATTCTAACTCAGAGTTCCATATTTCATATTCAAAATTTTATATGCAACTAATAATTCCAAAAACTTTAATTATATCTCAAAGATTTAAAGATTTCCTAACATCAGTCAAATCAGATTCAAATAGAAATGTCTTTTCATATCATATTCAAATTCATATTCTAAGTTTAGCAATTTCGATACCTTTGAAAGAATTCAAAGTTTCAATTTCAAATAGTTTCATTTCTAACTCAATGACAATCAAACTCATCACATTTCATTAATCATTTCATGACATTCTATGAATAAAAGTTAAATCACAAGTTCTAATGCAATCTAATCATATCATAAGAATCTATAAATCAAAGACAAGGATGAAATTAATGGTTGAATTTCTCCTACCTCAACTTGAAGCCAAAATGAAGATCTTTCTTTCTCAAGATAACCCTCTCATCACACACCCTTCGTCTTAACTTAAAACACATAAAATTTACATCTTGCACATCAAAAGTGACGAAGAAAATAAAATCTCAAAGTCTCCCTATGTTTCTTTCCCAAAATAGAAAATCTCATAATCTGTCCAAATCGATGGGTCAAATCCTAAACCGATCGATCAATTTCTAAAATCGATCGATCAAAATCCATTTTGATCGGTAGGTTTCTCTAGAAAACCCACATATCTCTGTTGTCATAATCTGATCGATCGGTTCCCAAATCGATCAATCGATTTTCAAATCGATCGATCGAATTCCATTTCGATCGATCAATTTCCTTAGGACACTCATTCATTCTCTGTTCCACAAATCGATCGATCAGTGCACAAATCGGTCGATCGGTTTCCAAAATTGATCGATCGAATTTGATTTTGATGAATTGATTTCTCTAGAAACCTTTCACATTTTTGTCCTGTCAAAATCGATCGATCAGATACTAATTTCGATCGATCAGTTTTGACAGATTCTCAGAAGCATGGGCTTCTTCTTCAATCCAAAACAGCCAAAACTTATTTACACACATCCCAGTCACCCATGAATCAAATTCAAACTAATTCTACACTAATAAAACATAAATTTTACCTTCTAAAACTCGCGAAATCAGAGCACACGATGGACGGCACCGATCACGCCAAAATCCACGCTTCTCTAAAATTCGAGATTTCGAAACCCAATTTTCTCCCAATCAAAAAGGGGGTGAAATCAAGGGTCAAATTCTGTGGTTTGCACCCAATAAATCTGTGATATCTTTGCGATCATATGACTTTACAAAAGAAGGTTTCAAATAGGGATTTTGGAGAAAACGGAACCCTTGTTCTTCACGGATTACGATCACGTTGATGATCATCGGTCTCTCGCGGCACACAAACAATAAGAAGCCAAATGCATCGGCAATTAACGGTGCCAATTTTACGTTCGGATGGTTCACGACGTGATCTCCTAAAGCTCTTCTCTCTTTCTCTCTCTAGAACTCAAAATCCCCAAAGCAAATGCAATCGGTTGATAGCTTCTTAAGGAATCTTTGCCATTTTATAACTAAAGGGACTGGTTCCCTTATAAAACACATACACCCTTTTTGGGTGTTAGCTTTATCCATTTATTTCGTTCCGATGCGGAACCCATATACCTAAGGAAGTTGTTTTACACTACACAAATGATCTTTGCTTTGGTGTGTAGCTTGCACACCCAAACCACTTATCCACAAGATTAGACGTTAAGCTTATACACCAAAATTGTGTATAAGTGTTTAGTCCAAAAATCTTATACGAGGCTCAAACGGACCCGAAACGATCCCATTTGAAAAATCTAAAATAGTGACGCGTTTCCTACCTGACACGCACCTAATTTTTTTTTTTTCGGTATGTTATACATCACATGGTTGTTAAGATTTTCAAAAATAAGATTCCATCCATCCACTACTTCCCATCCTAGTAGTTATCCTTAATCAGATACTCAACAGTTTCAATTCATATAAAGTGTGGACTATGTGTGTACCAATGACAGAATTCATTCATTATAGACCTTTCTAAGCTGTAGAATTAGAAAATATGTTCATCCAAACTCCCATTGTGGTATACACTTAAAAAGAATATCGAAATTTGTTAGGTCTCTCAAAATGATATTTATAATGTGTAATTCAAGGACATGACAAAAAGATAGATCTCATAGCAAAGATAATCTATTCTACCATCATGCTATTAGATTTCCATAGTGCTTACCAGAGACATCTCTACTAGGCTCTTACCTTGTAAATCTCGGATCATAGAGGTCTCTGATTGGCTTGTAATGGGGCTTCGGGGTTCAAGGCTCCAAAGAAAGGTAAACGGATTCAAAGTTTTGAGAATTCAGTCCATCTCTCACCTATTCTTCTTCATCTTTTTCTTTCTCTTCATCAGTAAGGAACCATAAAGTTGTATCACTTCTTCACATATTGTTTCTTTAGTAAATCCCTCTTTCTCTGTTTCAATTAATCTCGATTTTTCTCATTTTCACAGTTTGGAAGCTTCTTAGCTTCTTCTTTTTTTCTTTATTTCTTTTTATTTCTTTTTCTCCCATATCTTCCACATTCAGATTTTATTTCTTATCAGATGTACCCTTTTTAGCATTTCCTCTTTTTTTTTGCATACTCCTTACACTCTCCTATTTTTCCCTTTCTTCTAAATTCTCAGAAGTACATGGGTAAAAGACCGAAAGCTTTAGAAAATACATATGGGTCGGGTTTATACAATTTTGGTACAAAGAAATTCGGTTTCAGGCTTTGAATATGGGTTCAAGAGGTAAATTGTTAGGGATTTTTGTTTTTTTGTCTCAAACGTATCAAAAATGGCCTCTTCTCTTCCAAACTTACTAACAGTGATGCCATATTGTGTCAATGCCTATAATAAATAGTTCTAGAAGCACTTATAACACAATTGTAGAATTAGATTCAAAAAGCAACAATGAGATTTCAATTAGAACAGTCAAGAAGTTCAAGAAAAATTTGGAACATATAGGCAAAGCAGTCTCACTCAAAGAAAGGATAAGTTCCAAAAGCTCACTGGGTAAAATATTTATAAAACTATGATCTAAATTCTGCAATTCAAAGCAATATATAGTTTCAAAATTCAGTTATGATACAAGTGTGCAAATGGACTAAACATGAATATAATTTCTTCCTATTATAGATTTCAAACCTCTATTAAGATGATGGTAATATGTTTGGAATCAGATTTTATCTAATATTTACTCACATGTGATGGTTAACTAAAAATAAAAAGTTGAAATAGACAAAAAACATAATTAAAACACTAAAGAAAATTAAGCTAATTGGTTAAAGGAAACAAAAAAGAAAGGAATTTTCTTTTATATGTAATAATAGATATAGTGTGTAACCCCTCAAACTTAAATCGAACAATGTCCTCATTGTTAACAACAACAGGGGATACCAAAAAGAAGCATGGTGCTAAATGTACTGGACACTAAATCAAATCCCTCCCCCAAACTTGGAGGAGACAACATTCGATAGTATCTAAAGAGAAACAACACCAAGCAAGAAAAATAAAATGAAAGATAAAAAAAATAAAATTTCTATTAATATTCGAAGGAAAATATTTACAGAGATTGTCCAAGAAACAAGAAAACTAATTACAAAAACAAAAACCTAGGAAAAATCTAGACACACATCCTCCTTGAGACTTGATGGTTAACACAGTTATGTGGTTCAGGGTCTTCAAAATTTGTCTCGTCAAACAGAGCTGTCTCGACTCCGGGATATCCTCAACTTGCCACCTTTGAAATTTAAGTCAAGAGGGAGGCGATGAAGTTCTCAACCCGCCGTCTTAGTAGAGGAACTTGGGAATGGGAGGATTGGTGAAGAGGATGGAGAGTTAGGAGGGGGTGTATGGTGAAAGGGGATTGTGGTAGACAACCCAACGTCTGGGATGGGTTATTGACGCCTCAACCTCTCTATCTTGGCCAAGAGTGAAAGAATCTCAACCTTCTCCTTTCAATAAGTCGATCAAGTCTTCTACTGAGTTCGTCATGGTCGTTGTAGTATAGTGGTGAGTATTCCTGCCTGTCACGCGGGTGACTCGGGTTCGTTCCCCAACAGCGGCACCAAAAACATGGTAACTCTTAAACTATTCCTTGTCTTAACCTATTGTAAGCACACAATGGTATTGTAGTACGAGCATATGATCGATCCCACAGGAAAGCCATTGATTTCGATAGCTTCTATTTGTCTTTAAAGAATAAAAAAATGATGGTTTTTGTTTAAACTACTGTGCAATCGTGGACTTTGTGGGTCCGTCGCGATGATGCGCTCCCTTTGAATAAAGGATGGAATTGCCACCTGAAGCTTTTGGTGTTCTGGGATACCAAAATCAATGTTTTAAATACCGGAGTGCAAGATATGACTCCGATTTACCGATCAACGCCAAAGGCTTTTGAGTAAGGACTTTGGTTATCGATCGGGAAGGTGTTAGGCACCCGATCAACCCTCTCGTAAGTGATCTTTACTATGGCTGCTTTGATGTGTATATAATATATATATATATATATATGTAATTATAGATAAGAAGAAATAAAAGGCAGCACTCCCCCTTGGCCGAAGGCACTCCGATTCTATTGAGCCCTTAGTACCCGATGACCGGCGTAACGACTCAATTCAAAGATAGAGGGAAGGCAAAGAAGGTAGAGGAATAGAGGGGAGAGCCAAAGCTCTCGGGCCCTTGTAGCACCACTATGGACCTTCGCGCGAGAGCGACATCGGTGAGCTTCCGATAGCAAATGGGTTGTAGGATGGGTTCTAAAACTCTTAGGCTAGTAAGCTAGAGGGTAAGAGAAGAAGGTTAAGGCCTAGTTCCTACCAAAACTAGGAGATTGATGATGGAAAATGGGATCAAATGGGGTGAACTCAGTTCTAGAATTTATGAGTTTAGTGTTCAAAAGGGAGGAGGAAGTCTCTAATGTTATCTATTTTGAAAAAATTTCAAGCCTTTAATCAAGGGGGGGTGGCTCTCTATTTATAGAAGAGGAGAGGATTAGTGAAGGGTTAGAGGGCTAATTGGGTTAGCAATTAGGTAATAGGGATCTAAGGTTTTCTAGGGCTTAGATAGGTGGGAATTGAGTTTCAATGGTAGATGATAGGGTGAGGTTTTAAGTGGCAAAAAGGTTAAAAAGAGGGCTAGTGAGAGTGCAACAGTCCTAACGAAACCAACCCTAATAGATGGGGTGGTCAACAAGTCAATCTTCAAATTTGAGATCTGACCAAATCCCCAAAAATCATTGTTCCTAAGCCTAGCGAGTCTATTAGACATGCTAGGTTTTAGAACAGTGTTCTCTGAGAATCCTAGAGGTTTAGAACCCGCCATGGGGTCCACAAAAGCACATTTTGCCTAGCGTATCTATTAGACATGCAAGACCAAAATATGTCAAAATTGGCCTAGTGTATGTAATACACATGCTAGGCTGATTTCCTGCCTTTCTGCCTAATTTTCAAACCGCCATAACATTCGATATACAACTCAAATTGAGGTGATTCTTGGCTCCTTGGAAAACTGGAAATATCCTCTTTCTAATGGGATAGATCTCAGCTCTAGTAGAGGTCTGTGTAAAATTTGGCACTCCTCTTTTCAACCACTACTCGGGAGGGTTTAAAAAGGGTTTGGGAGGGGTTTTATAGGTTAGGGCTGATTCTTAAGGGTCGGGGATAGGCTTATAAGGGTTTAGGTTAAGTTCTAAGGGTTCGAGAAGTGCTTGTGGAAGCTCGGAGGGTACGCCTTCCTCAAAGTGTAAGTTAATCGGGCCTTGGGCCAAATTTGGGTGTCTATAGATGCCCCTCTTTAGTATTCGATCACGAATAATGTCATGCCAAATAAAGAGATGTCCGAAGAAGCCCAAGGCACACTAACGGGTCTACTGTAATCAAAGCGAACCTCAAACATCAGATGGTAACATGGTGAGTATACGAAAGCTCTGTATGTCGAGAAAAA
The DNA here is from genome assembly GCA_021018995.1 of Chloranthus sessilifolius. Taxonomy (NCBI): domain Eukaryota; kingdom Viridiplantae; phylum Streptophyta; class Magnoliopsida; order Chloranthales; family Chloranthaceae; genus Chloranthus; species Chloranthus sessilifolius. The sequence goes on along the minus strand of CM037593.1, from coordinate 53,049,854 downwards.
ATGTTCGTTCCTCAAGGCTATCGGTTCCCAAGTGCTTAGCGACATTACTGGGCATGACTGAGATGACGCGAGTTGTGAAAGCCCATTGTGTTTGAAAAAAATGTTCGCTCCTTGATATGATTGGTGTGGTGTGATGTTTGAGTTCCATTTTGAACAAGATAGCCCTATATGCGGGAGGGTGATCGACCTATACTTCAAGATGAGGGTAAAGCAAATGATGTGAAGATCTACAGTTTGTGCCCAACCTTACGAGCCATTGATTGCCCCATTTGATTGGTCACAGGTGCCCCTACGCGAGGTAGGGTTTGAGATTTTTGGGTGAACCCATCAACCGTGAGGTTAATTTAGCACAACCACCCGAGTAGAGCGAATATTGATGTCGCAATAATTTTTGGGAGTGTGTGCCATTTATCAAGCCACATATTTTTGTTATTTTATATTTTTATGTATTATTCTATGCATATATATTATTTTATTATTTTATTTTTATTTATTCGTTCGAGGTTTTTTGAGCGTGCTCTTTGACTTTTAAGCACCTTTACTTAGCACAGTTTCCCGAGCGGATCAAATGAAGATTGATGCACTTTTTGGGAACATGTGCAACTCTTGGTCTAGCCAATCAAACTTGTCTGCCGGTCTAAACCTAAATGAAACAAACTCGACCAGGGGCAAAAATAAGCCTAGCATGTGTATTAGACACGCTAGGCCAACCCGGGGGGAATTGAAGCTTAGCGTGTGTAATACACATGCTAGGCCACATCCGAAAAAATCATGCCTAGCATGTATATTAGACACGCTAGGCCATTCTATGGTTTAAAGTGGTCAGGAGTGGCTAGAGACCCAAAAAAGCTCATTTTTCAAACCTCTTTCCTCTCCCTCTCTCCAAACCGAAATGGGAGTTATACTTTGTGTTCCATAGATCTGATTCAAACCTCGACATTGCATCGGTGTTGTTATCGCCGATCGAACGCGCATTCCACACCAGATCTAGGGTTCAAACTTTCACCAAGGTAATCTTTTTAAAACCCTTTTTCTTTTGAATTTCTTTTAATTTTATACCAATGTGGTTAGTTCTTGTATCTAGATGATAAAGGGGTGTTATTTCTCACAAATGTGATCCTTTGTGATCCCTATTGTGATTTTATGTGCATATTTGTAGGGATTTTGGTGAAAACTTGGGTGATTCGTGTCCCTTTTTTGGATTTTTTGGACTTTTTATTTTATCAATGCATTAGGGCTTCTGCATCTAAGGCAAAAATGGATTTTTTCTGTGAAATCAATTGCCTTTGATTGTTTCAGTGATGTATATGCATGTTTGGAACAAATTTCAGTGAAAGATTGGTCGATTTCTACCTGTTCCCCCTCTCTCTCTTTTTTGGTAAATGGTGGCCCTTTTGAAAAATGTATGGGGTTAAAAATCATTGATTTTTCTTGGAAAAGAGAGATTATTATTATTATTTTATCTTTTTATCCTTTTTTTTTTTGAAATGATGCGATGTATCTCCCCCCTCTTCTTTTTTTTTTAAAATTTTTCATGGACATTTTGGCATGAATAAGACATACTTACCTTCGTTCGGTTTCATGTTCCTTTAATATTTGGTGGTGTATCTCTTTTCAGGATGATACATGATCAATCAAGCAATGAAGACCAGGCCCGCGAGGGTAGCCCTGACGTGATCTTCAGTATCCAGGGTGAGCGTCTTATCCAAGTGTAGCATTCCTCTCATATTTGGTATGAGATGCAGGGTGAGGCGGCCTACAGTGGGTTGCTCCATCAGCAATATACCCCCATTTCCAATTTTGGGATTGCTAGCAAGGTAAAGAGAAGAGTTCTTTGGTTGCTTCTTTTGATGTAGCCCTTGCCTCTGATCATGTTCCGTGGGGGTTGGTTTCACCTCCAGCACTTCTATGCCCACCTCCTTCATGCCATGAGGTTTCTCCTGGCTCAGGCTGGTTTTGGAGACTTTTTATCTTACCTCGCTATGCGGGGTGACTCGGCTTACGTGAAAGCTTTGGTGGAGAGGTTTCATCTTGAGAAGATGACCTTTCATATGTCTGTAGCCGAGATGACCATTACTTTTATGAATTTGTCCATGATCAAGGGGATTGCGATGGGAGGGGTGCTAGAGGTCTGTCCTCACGTCCCTAATCGTGAGGAGGTGACTCGATTGATTGGTGCCTATCCTTCCTCCGACAACATGACCGACTCTGAGGTCAAGTTGTCTTGGTTGGAGTGTTTGTTCAAGGCTGACAAGCTGGTTGATCCGCACCAGCCTGATATGGACATTGTTGTCGAGCCTAAGTGCTCCCTGGTGTTGGCTCGTATCTCCCTTCTTTATCTTTTGGGCAAGACCATTCTTGCCAATGCCAGTGGGGGGTCATGTCGCATAGTTCCTTCTCTATTTGATGGAGAACTGGGCGGGCATGCATCACTTGGATTGGGGAGGCACCCGGTACGAGGTGTTGATGGCTAGCCTGGCTAGAACTTCGATTGGGGAGGTTGCTTCTATCCTCGTCTTTTGGCCCATGATTGAGGTAGCCCATTTGGTTTTTCCCTTCTTGGTTTGTCATTTCTGACTTTCATTTTCTATTTTTGATTTGATATGTTCCTTGTTTGTCCATCTTTTCAGATTTGGGGTTACTTGCACTTCCAACCTGGCCGCCCCTTGCTCTTTTTTGATGAGTATACATACCCCCTCATGAACTGCTGGCTTATGGACCATTGCTGCGAGTTGGGGCTGAAGCACTTAGAACTGGGTCTAAGGTCTCAGTTCAACTTGATAATCCCTGAGCAGGTTTGACTCTCTCTTTTCTTTATCGGTTAGACTTTTGAGTTATGATTGCATTTGTTGACCAATGGGCTTATTCTTTCATGTGTAGATTGTATTCGACCCGTACATCGGCTCCCCTTTTCTAGATCATGCCACTGTTGGGTGGTCATGGCTGTTCGTTGACCGCCGCGTTGTCATTTTCCACGGTGCTTGGGTCCGAGCCTACTATCTGGGGGAGAGGGTTGTGGACCAGTACTGGGATTTCTTTGCTGTGTCATTGGGTCTCCCTGAGGATGTTATGGCACTAGAGGGTACGGTCGAGGAGCTCACCGGGAGACTCCTCCATCATGGGATTCCTATTGACGACCTTTTCCAGTATGGGGGGTACCAGCAGTGGTACGAGTCTCTCCCTTATCAGACCCTCCTTCCATGGTTTGTTCAAGGTGCCAACTTTTTGGCATTTGGAGGGCCACGAAGTCACGTATGTTTCCTTATCCTTCCTTTATTTATCAATTCATCTTTTTTATTCACTAAGGTAGTGCTTTGTTGATTGGTTTTCTTCCTCACTTTTTCTTTTTCAGTTTGAGGAGGTAGTGGGACCTAACGCGGGTGAAGAGGCGGGACCATCAGAGGAGACAGGTGTAGGACCCTCGAGGGCTTTCGGTGCAGGGCCTTCAGGGATGTCTGCCGCAAGGACCCAGGGTACTTTTAGGCACATGGATGACGCATTTCTTTCTGGTCTATGTGCCGACATGGCTGAGCATGCCCGCCTTTCTACCAAGGCGGTTAGAGTACCTCCCCCCGAGTTGATCCCATGAGTCCCTTTTTTAGGGCTATGCGTGCCCTCCTCTGCCTTTTTGTGCTGCTAACTTCTTAATTCTTCCTCCTTTGTAGGTTTATGAGTCAGCTGTTCAGCAGGCGGATTACTACCATCATATCACTGACCTTTGGGAGGCTGAAGTGGTGAGTATGATGTGGGTTTGTCCCTTCTGCATTTTGCCGGTTTATGCTATCCACTAACTGATCCTTTTGGCATGATGCTTTCAGCGTGCTTGGGAGAAGGAGTCGAGTTCATTAATTAGCCGACTGTCCCAGGCGTGGTCTCGTGTGGGGGATACCCAGACATTTCAAAGGACTAAGCGCTCACTGAAGAAGAACTCTCAAGGACCTAGAGAATGATTGGAGGCTGCCTTTGTCACTTTTTTTTCTTTTATGAACATTTGCTCTTTGAGTGCTTTTGAAACAATTTGTAATAGCAATGCGACTACTTGGTGCATTCTGGATATTTTCTTGAGTGGACATCTTTGTTTTTCCTTCTTGATTATTATTTCCCATTTTGGATGTGACCTGCTTGCCTGAAAAATGAAAGATAGATTAGATGGCTTGTGAAATTGTAATTATGCCTCGTACTCTTCTGCAAGATAGCCATGAATTTGGCAAAAATGGGGGAATGCCCCTAATTTATGCATTGACTGAAATGGCCAGGGTCCATGCACTTCTCCTTTGTTTGTTGTGAGCATGGTTCCTACAAAAGGAGAGTGTAAAATAGGTTAAGTGGTAAACCCAAGTGTCCCAGCTCGTTGCTGGGGTGCCATAAAAGAGAAGTTAGTTTTATTGTATGTAGGTGGATTGGTCCTAAGGGATGGGAAGACAGACCTTCCCCTTTCCTTCTTTTCCTTCTTCCTTTCTTTTTTGGTCTAGCATGTGAATTATACACGCTAGGTATTTTTTAACGTTTATTGGCCTAGCATGTGTGAAATTTTTTGGTTTACCGTGTGTAATACACACACTAGGCAATTTCTAGGAAATTATAAACTAGCGTGCATATTACACACACTAGGTGCTTTTGGGCAGTGGTGGGCCTATAAGGCCCGAGAAAGCGTTCTTTTTTCTCTATTCTAAGTTCGGTTTTGCTCCAACATTTTTGTCTTTTCTTCCCGAGGGTGGGTCCATTGTCCTACATTAAATCATGATTCCTGTAAATGACTTTGTATGATCATGGACCCGCTTTATGACCCCACCCCTCCCGGGGGTCCGAGACTTTTATACTTTCTTCCTTGGGTGTAGGGCCCAGTTTTTTGAAGAAATGGCTTGATAGCTTAAATGAGTGCGAACTTGCAAGTTTGGATCAACTCGGACTGGCCCGTCTCTCATCTTTCCTTGATGTTCCACTATTTTGGGACATCATTCACGGGGCGGTTTTGCAATGGGATGTGGAAACCCATGTCTTCCACTTGGGGACCTGTTATTCACTGAAAAGTATCACTTTTCACCTGTTAACTTAGCCTTTGCTGGACCTTGAAGCAGACTAATAACTATTTGTTAAGTGTGTTTTATAGTTAGCAATAAAATGTGCAGCTTAATACAAACTCCTTACTTTTTGGCCCAAAAGAGAGAGAGAATGAACTCAAAGATGATAGCTGAGACAAAGCCTGATGGAACACCTTGGTAGTGCTCACCATGGTAACTCATTGTTATTGATCATCATTGACCAAAGTCTAGGAGATGAATGAAGTTAGCTGAGAAAGGAGGAGACTGTGACAGCAACAAGTGTAATGCACCAGAGCAGCAAAAGATAAACCTCGCAGAGTTGAGGAGCTTCCTAGCGAAGCTAAAGATGCAGTGGAAGAGGCCCTCACACAGATACTCTGCACAGTCAGGAGGACAGCTGAAATGACCTCGCGATGATCTCGCAAGTTAAAACTCTCAAAATTTACCCTCGCAAAGCTCTCGCGAAGATCAAGCCTCAAAGCAACAACACGAAGAACCCAGCGAGTCCATATGTACACTAAGCAGAATGTCACCCGCGTAGCCCTGGATGAGAGAGACGCCTAGAATTCTCTTTGCGCAGATCTCGCACTCTGAAGCCTTACCATTTACTACACGAGCGCAGGAGCATAATTGCGCGAGTACTCAACGAGAAAGAGCTTCTGAAGCTCTACTGCGCGAGAAGTCTAGGCACTCCAGATAATCTCCGTGATAGCATTACAACACAAAGGAACTGTGTGATGAACTGAAGATTCACTTCACGAGCAAGCACTTCGCACCAGCCAAAGGCAACTTCGTGAAGGCAAAGCAGCTACGCGAATGAGCTAAAAGTAGATACCAGCCCCACGAAGCACGGGCTCTCCACTTCTCAGTTTTAACTGAAGGACTTTTTGGGAATTTTTCAAGGCTAGGACACACTTCTCGAGGTGTAGATTTCAAGGTGCATATCTCCACGCATTCAAGGGTTGTAATAGTGCCTCGTCTACTGGAAAAATTAGAGTTAATCTCTTTAGAGCCAAGGCCGTTTTGACAGAGTATAGAAGCTGTACTTAGAGTGTATTATTTTCATCTTTCCTTCATCCTCTGTCGGCTGAGAGCTCCAGCAGGCTAGGGTTAGGGTTTGATCACCTCTTTTTCTTATTTTTCTTCTCTCTTAGCTTAGCACTTGCTGGCTAATCTCCCTATAAGCAGCTAGGTTTAGTTTTGTTTCGATCTTGTAATAGATTTTGTATACACTGGGATCGTGGATGAGCAGTTGTGTATAGGCTATATCTAGGAGACAGTTCATTGTAAGTTTTGTTGTTATAAATGAATTGTTGTTTTAATGCTTAATCAAATATATAGATCTTATGGTTTCTTTAGATGTCTATAGGATCCATGTATTTGGGACTAGCCCATTCAGTTTCTAGTAGATTTATTGTTTACCATCTGATTTCCCTTGGTTTGATAGACACATGGAAAGTAATGCTGGATCTGTAGTGAGATCTGGGGAGCTCGGAGGCCTACGGACCATGGTGGTTGCAGCAGTTTACATGTTCTTTCTCAGACCTCTGAGGTATGAACAGACCAATGGGATACCCCGTCGCCATTATAGTGGACACAGTATAGCCCTAAGGTTGTGTCCAGTCACATGTTTGAGGAGGATTCTTTTCCCCTGCACATGAGCTTCTAGAGTCTTGTGAGGAGGTTTGTATAGTAACTGGCTCCCCTCTGTCTTACCTAATTGACATCAGCTGTTAGATCTGGTCTCTTTATAGTAATTGTAGTTTGAGGCTGAGTCATTATAGGCCTTTTATAGCAATGACCAGCTGAATCTAAAGCCTTATTCAACTTGTTGCATGGTCCTTTTTATGGGCTTCACGTACCACTGGGCTTGGCAAAGCACTTAGGATCTTATGGGTTAGAATACCTATGGATGTCAGCCAGATCTATGCGCAGGTCTGGGGAGCTTGTAGCACTGGCATTACATAGTGTTGCAATAGTATTTATGGCTAGAGCTGCTCTAGTGGCTAGGGAAATTATCAGTGCACTCTTTTTTATTAGACTAGCGAATTTCTGGTTTAACTAATGAGATTTGACAGACTCTATCGGATACCCTGTGACCATTATAGTGGACAGAGTATAGCCATAAGAGCGCTCCAAATGGCATGGGTTAAACTGGGAGCTTATACCTTGTTGAGACTATTAATAGCGTCTCAGCAAGGACCACTGTAGAGACAGACTAAATCTGAGTTACATTATTGCATCATTAACTCTAGCTCAACTTGCTTACTTCTCACCAATTTTTGTATTTTATTTTGACACACTCCATCACCTTCTTCTGTTTAACCATTTCTTTAGGATAGGGCTGCACTTTATTTCCCTTCTTTATTTTTAATTTAGTGTAGTCGTGACACCCAACTCCCTTCCTTTAGGATTGTCAGATCTGTAGTGAGATCTGGAGGCCTACTATTATTGCCCAATTTGGGTTCTTGATCATTTTCTCTGTGGGGTCCGTGCCCCACTTTTATGTTGTCCAGGGAGAGGTGGATCACTGCTTTTTGGGTAGATGCTCCAAGTTACCAAAGGGGAATACACATGAGTTGCGTCTTTGGCTGACTATGGCTGAGTTGGTACGGAGGCTTCCATTGCTTGGCAGGACCTTCCTGATAGTGTGATCTAGAGACCACGAGGGTATCACCCTTCTCGGCTTGACTGACAGTACCTATTACTTCCCATCTCGGGTATTGCGCTAGTTTGGCTATACTCAGCAGGTGCCTTGTGCAACAAAACCACCCCTATGCACCTTGATTTTCTCTCGGGGGTCTTCTGGGGATTTGGATAGGATAGCCGCTCTTTGGGAAACATGTTAGTCAAAGCATATGTGCAATCTAGAGCAAGGGAATCTGACTTTGAGTTCTTCAGGGTATGAGGCTTGACTACTATCTGAGAGGCCTTCTGATCGTCGCTTGGACCAGGCGAAGAGCAGTGATGTAGAGGGGCCTTGGCTGAGGAAGGAGTCGGTGCTTTGGGCCCGGATTGAGTTGCTGATAGATGAGAAGCGGACCTACACGAGCATTTAGAGAATGAGCAAGTTAGAGCTGATGTTGTAGAAACAAGAGCCGGTGTTGCAGAGTGTGAGGTTCTTCTTCTGGAAGGAGCCCTGAGTGATTCTCCTGGTGCTACTGATGCTTCCCGAAAGAGATATAAGGGCCTTCATGGTCACTGGATGACTAATCGGAATGCTCGTGAAGATGCTTTATGTGCAGAGATTCGTGTCTTGAAGCGTAAGTTGGGTCATTGACCTGGTCTTGCACATACTTTTTGCATAGATCAAACACCACAGGAAGGGGCATAAGAACCCCTAACATATATCTTTTTAGTATATATATTTTTTATCTCTCTTTTCACTTTTTGTAAAGGTAAAGGGTTGGGTACCACACCGATTATCTTTTTGAGATGTGGTGCAAGTAGAGTGTAAAGATGAAAACGGAAAAGGGTAATCTATTATCTTTTTTTGGTTTTCTTTATATGTATAAAAATGGAAAAGGGAAATCTTTTATCTTATATAAGTATCTATAGACACCAAAATTTACCCCAAGGCTCGATCGACCCATACTTCGAGAAAGGTGTGCTCCCAAGCTTTTAAAAGCACTTCCCATACCCATCCATTACTTTAGAACTCAACCCAATCCTTTAAAACCCTTCCCAAACCTTAGAAAGCCTAAACCGGACTTGTAGAACCCGAGTTGAACCAATCCAAAGTAATGGATGGAAAGAGGAATGTCAAGGTTTACATGAGTATTTTCCCAAGCTAAGGCCTATACCATTGAAAATAAGAGGTTGCCATCTTTCCAACGAGCCAAGAATCGCTTGATTATGAGTTGTACATCAAAAGTAATGGCGAAATGAAAAATGTGTAGAAATGCAGGAATTCACGAACGATCATAAATACAATCGTAAACAGGGTTCAAAACACAAAATTGTATTCAGGAACAATTGTAAATAGGAATTCACGTATGATTGTAAATACTTTCATAAACAAGGTTCAGAATGCAAACTCGTATTCAGGAACGATTGTAAACAGGTTCAGAATGCACAAACGAATGTAAACAGGGTTCTGAATGCAAAATCATATTCTAAATGCAAGATTCAAGATTCAATCATGGCTACCACCATCATCCACCATTAAAACCCATTTTCTCATTTTTTTCAAGCCCTAGAAAATCTAGATCACCTTAGATGGCCCATTACCTAATTTCTAAACCAATTAGTGAGTTAACCGCGCACTAATTACCCCACACTCTATAAATAGAGGCCCCCACCCTTCACTAGAGAGAGGGGGACCCGATTTTTTTTACCCAAAAATATCCAAAGAGGAATCGACCTAAAACAGAGAAATATTTCTAGAGAGAAAAATACCTAGAGAAAAATTTCTAAAGAGATAGAGAGAGAAACTTTTAAAAGAGAGAACTCTAGAAAGATCTCCCCCATCTCAAGGCTTGAACCTTCTAGGTTACCCCAGTTCATCAGATACCACCCAACTTCTATGAATACCATTCCCAAGCTTTAGCTTGTTAGGAAATCTTAGCCCATCCTCTATACCACCCCTCTTCTAAGCCTTAGAAGTTAAGACCTTGTCCTTAACCGATTTGCTATAGGAAGCTCATCGGATAGCATCCACACGAAGATCCGGTGGCGGTGCTACAAGGGCCCGAGAGCTCCGGCTCTCCCCTCCATTCTTCTACCATCTTTTTTTGGTTTTTTTATTTTTCCTCTATCCTATAATTTGAGCCGTTATGCCGTCGAAATATTAGTGATTGCGGGGGGCTCAAATAGGATCAGAGTGCCTTTGGGCAAGAGAAAGTGCTATTTATTTATTTATTTTTAAAACTGGGCCAAAGTAGAGCCTGATTATTAGCAGGTAAATCAGGTGCCTAACACCTTCCCTATTGATTACCAAAGTCCCTACCTAGAGGCTTTGGCGTAGACCCGATTCAAAGTCATATTTCACACTTCGCTGCATATAATATTGATTTTGGGTATCCCGAGACACCAAAAGCTCCTGGTGGCGACTCCATTTTTCCTTATGAGCGCATCATCGCGACGGGCCCGTAAGGTCCATGCTTACAGAGATGGCAACTCTGCTGGGGATTTGTTTTCAGAATTTCCACTTGAATTTGCCTGTGTATTTTTCTGTGATTTGGCTTATTTTGGCTCTCTATTTTTTTTTACTTACCTTTACAATTATGTATCTGTTTTTTTACTTACCCCTACATTTCTGAAACTTTTAGTTACCCCTATGATTCGGCTCTTTACATTTCTGCAATTTTCGCTAGTTACTTAGCTAGCACCATTTTTTACTTACCCCTAAGATTCAGCTCTTTACAATTCGATAATTTTCACGTAGTCTTGACTGACACCTTTTTTTACTTACCCCTACGATTGGGCTCTTTACAATTCAGCACTTTACATTTGCTCACATAGTCACTTGACTGGCCCTATCCTTTTCTTATTTCTTGACATATTCCACCAATGGACGCCGGCCATAGAGGCAGCACGGGATTGTCACAACCCGGTTTTGAACATTAAGAAAACTCTCTTTTAAAAATTAAATTTAAAATTGAACCCTAAAAGTGAACTAAGGGACTTAATTCTTTTTTTATGTTGGGTAGATCTTACAAGGGGGTGGGAATTTAGGCAGTGATACAAACATCCCGCTTCTTAGTACAGCGACAGCCCCTAGTGGTGATGATCTAGAAAAGTACCACCCCATCCAATATCTGAGAAGGCGCTTGCGCTAGAGGTATATCGGGTGGGTGACCGAACTTGTTACAAGCCTTAAAACCCTAGGGAGAGCACTAGTAAAATTGAAAAAGCCTTGTATCCTATAGGCATGGAAAGGAGGGACCCGAAACGTGAAGAAAAAAGTCCCAAGGGGCATTGCCCCGACCCCCCCGTACATTGGATTTGAGATTCCCAATATTTCCTACACTCTAAGGTGCCCAAACACTCTCCCCGATCAAAAGAGGTCTCCCTCTTATTGGCTCTTCCGAGAGCTCAAGTTATTGCATGGAAATTCGTGTCCTTAAAGATCAAGAGATTTTTTCTCTTTAATTCTTAAAAGGACATCCGGGTCTCGTCGTAGGAAGTTTTGGGAGTGCTAAAAGCTATCTGAAAAGGGTGTTCTCATCATTTAAAAATCACCAACAAAAAAAAATCAAATGGCCTAATTTTTTTTAAAAGGAAAGTTTGTGGTGCCGACACAATGGCATCGCCTTACCCTCCATCATCCCATGGGAGGAGGAGAAATTTTTTACGGCCCCACCCGAGGCACCCATACCCAACCCGCTGCCAAGCCATGTCATGGGCGGTTGATCTGGCTTATGCCGATCCTGATTCATCCCCGCCACGTTCTCCAACATATTCCCATTTGGAGGATATACCTATCTCCATTCCGCTCACCCAACCCTCATTTACCGTCACCGGACCCTTCGGTGCACTCGTATTCCCATCCACCACCACTCAACTCACCCAAAATCCAATACCCCATTCCCCATCATTTACCCAAACCAGGTCCAACTTCCCCCCATCAACATCCATCCAACAAATGCCCCACTTTCCTCCCATATCCACTCCAAATATGCTCCATTTTCCCATACATCTTTCCAAAATATACCCATTATTTTCACATCCACCCATACCATAACCAATTTTCCAAATCCATCACATATCTCCCCATCTACCCAGGTCATGCCCAGTTTTTCCCTAGCCATGCCCAAATTTTCCCATACATCCGTCCCATCCACCCATACTTCCCCCTCGTCAGATGGACCATGTACACCCACCCCCTCACCCAATCCCATGGCCATGATGGATGAAATGGTAAAAGCCTACACAACTTGGAAGGCCTCACAAAGCCTCCCCCATCCATCCCACGCATCTCTCAACCCATCCCATACACTCCAAAATCTTTATATTTCCTTCCCCCAAAACCCTAATCAACCTCCCATTGTCCATACCATCTAGGGCTCCCATCAACCATGGGGCCATTGGAGTGGGCCTCAAGGCCCAATACCCCCAAGCCCATCAAGGCCTAATGCCCCAAGCCCACCAAGGCCCAATACCCCCAAGCCCACCAAGGCCTAATGCCCCAAGCCCACCAAGGCCCAATACGTCAAGCCCATCAAGGCCCATTACCCCAAGCCAAACAAGGCCCAGTACCCTAAGCCCATCAAGGCCTCATACCTTATGCCCAAGCCCATCAAGGCCCAATGCCCTATAACCAACCCCATCAAGGCCCAAACCTAGCAGCCCCATTTTCAAACCCTCCGCAATTCCTCCAATATCCCACATTCACCCAACAGGCCTCCATCCCTCCTGAAATAATGCACCCATCTCATCCAATCTCTCAACATGACATGGGCCTCACTCATCCACATCCCTCACACCCAATCCAGTATGGAATTCCATCCCACACTATCAACCACCCCCAATTCACCCATCCCTCTACTTCTCAAATCCATCCCCAAGGATTTCACCAAATGCAGTGGCCTCATCATGCACCGGCCCAAAATCCATAACTCACCCCGCAAGTTACTCATCAGAGCTTCCCACATGTATAGTGGTCACACCAAGCACCCATCCAGCCTACCTAGAACCAATGGGATAACCTCACCCTCCCTCCACCGTAAGTGGACCCACAGTATTAGGAGGATGAGATCAAGAATAGCGAGGCCTATACAGGGGCATTCACCACTTTCAATCCCCACCACCTGTATTCACCAATCCATCGACAGCCCAAAGTGAATGGAGGAACCTATTGAGGGGCCAACCCCACCATCTAGGGAGTTGGAACCATTAAATGAATAAATGGACAAGATAAAAAAATAGCTGATGAAGATGGGTGGAGTTGAAATCCATGCCACAAACTTTTCTGATTTGTGCTTATTTGCAGAAGTCCCCTTGCCCCCAAAGTTCAAAGTGCGAATCTTGAACAAATACAATGGCATGGGAAACCCTATAGTACACCTCAAGTTGTACTGTGGAGATATGTGCACATGGAGGGGATGAGCGTTTGCTGATAAAAGTGTTCCAGAAGAGCCTCACAGGCCCCGCTTTGAGATTATTCGCATCCCCCGAACCGTCCATGTTTAAAACTTGGAAGGATCTGACCCACCTATTCCAGGAATAGTATGTCTACAACATAGGCATCGATCCCTAAAAATCTGATCTAGCTCGCCTGAAGTAAAAGCCTAATGAGACTTTCAGCGACTATCTGGGCAGATGGAGAGCCTTGGTAGCCCAAGTAAGAAACCGAATATCCGACGATGAGCAAATCGAGATGATCTCGAAAAGTACTCTGCCAGTCATCTTGGATTTCTTGGTGTACCAGCAATAATCCAGCTTTCCTGATTTAGTGAGGAATGCTGTGAGGATGCAGTAAGAGAGGGTCATTTAAATAGAATAGTAACCAGTGGGGTCCACAAATTTCCTGAGCAGAAAATCAAGAGAAGAGTAGGGGGGAGGTCCAAACCATAATGACCACACAGCCCAATACCAACATAGAACCATTTCGATTTGGGGCTGCACTGCAAGCTCCAGCACCAACTAATCTAGCTTAAAGACAAAGCAATGCTAGGGGCAGTAGACCCCCGAGCAGAGAAGGGCTCGCCTTAACTGAGTATTCACCCCATTGGAGTAGTCCCTGAGTATCTTATTGCCCTTACTAATCGAAAAAGGCTTAGTCACTCGACTTCTGCGAGACCCCCGCTGAACCTAATCCTAAGAAATTATGACCCCAATACGTACTACAATTTTCACCAAGAACTAGGGCATCCTACCAATCAGTGCTTTCCTTTAAAACATGCGATAGAGGATTTGATAGAGGCAAGAAAGGTCATCCCTCCAGCACCTCCCCAGGCAAACTCCCACACCAACATCATGCAGGCACCATTGCCATCGCACCCACTGGGAGGAATGGGCCCAAGACCCATTGACCACATGATAGAAGAAGATGGGGAAGAGTTCGGTCCTTCAGATTATATTATTGTCAGGGAGAACTTTGTAGCACCAAGACAGGGAAATCGAGAAGATGGGAACATAGGAGTAATCGAGCCCCTGAACTTGGCTGATTACTTTTCCAATCCAACACCCCAAATAGAACCCTTAAATCTAAGGATGTATTTTCCAGCACCAGTTCCCGTCAATTATGTCCAACCCAACCTATATCCATATCAACCATACGCGATGGCAACCCCTACCAATTATCTAATGGCCAATTTTTCCCCACTTTCCCTTTCAGCGCCGACTAGCTACCATTGGCCTCATTTCGCCAAATCATCACCAATACAACTAGCCCAGATTCCCTCGAAACCCATTTGGTCCACTTCTGCCACCCCTCTAACCTATCCACCTTTAGAAGAGGTTAAATAAGTGTTATATACCCATCCCAATCCACCAAACAAAGTACCCCCGAAGCCTGCATCCATTCCATTCCAGATCCTGGGACTAACCTACAATCCCAATAAAGTTCCACTCAGTTATGATCAGACGGATATCAATACAGGCAACAAAAGAGAGGGGGCAGTGGATTTCATTACCCGATCAAGAAGAATCTCTAAACAGCCTGAAGTACCGGTACCAGCCTGGCCAAAAGAGAAGAAAGAACCTACTGTGGTAAACCCCTTTGAAAAAATGAGCAGAGAGCATATACTAGAGACTCAGTTGAAAAGAATGCCTACTCATATCACAGTCTGGGACCTGTTAATGACATCTCCACTCCATTTTCAAGCTCTAATGGGAGGATTAAAAGATGCACATGTGTCTACTCAAGTAACCCCAGAGGAAGTGGGACAAATAATTGGGCAGTGTTGGCTCCCAATGGCATCTCTTTTTCAGCTACTGATCTGTCGAATGAGGGAAATAATCATTCCAAACCCCTCAACATCATGGTAGAAGCTGAGAACTTGGTGATTTCATTAGTATTAATAGACAATGGGTTAGCCTTGAATGTGTGCCCTTTGAGAATCGCAACCAAGATAGGGTGGATCCCTCCGCATTCAGGCCAGCAAGAGCAAGCCCCAGAGGATTTGATAACACAAGAAGAGAAATAATTGGAGAAGTCAATCTTGAGCTCATAATTAGGCCAATGACCTTTTCCATACATTTTCAAGTTATGGACATCATATTCACATTCAATCGGCTATTAGGGCGATCATGGTTACATGAGGTTGAGGATATACCTTCAACCTTGCACTAAAAGCTTAGATGTGTGTTAGAATAAAAGATCGTCACCATTCTGGGTGAGGGATAGGAGGAAAGAGAAAAATCCACGCACAACATCGAGAACCTCAAGGTATTGGACGTGCCACACACGACCAAAGACACGGACCTCCATAGCTTTTAATACAATGTATCGATAGTGGTCCCTGAGCCTCTCCAGAGAATCAACCTTGCACTAAAAGCTTAGATGTGTGTTAGAATAAAAGATCGTCACCATTCTGGGTGAGGGATAGGAGGAAAGAGAAAAATCCACGCACAACATCGAGAACCTCAAGGTATTGGACGTGCCACACACGACCAAAGACACGGACCTCCATAGCTTTTAATACAATGTATCGATAGTGGTCCCTGAGCCTCTCCAGAGAATCACCATGGAGACCGGAGGCGGAATGGTCGCAGCTGTGGTCATGCTCTAGAAATGGGGCGATTAGAAAGGTAAGGGATTGGGACCTCGCTTGCAAGGTCAGAAAGACCCAGTTAGAACTAGAGGCGAACAGCAAGTCAGATTCAACTTAGGCTATAAGCCTACCAAAGAATAAATCCGTGAGGCCAAGGAAAAAGCCCAAACCATTACTGCTATAAAAGCTCGAGGAATAGACCTAGAGGATGAACCCCGCCCTAGACCTCACATCCAAAGCACATTCGTGAGTGTGGGGGTTATAAAGATTGATCAGAATGGGGCAACACAGCTGACCCCGCACAAGCTAGTGGCCGCTATTCACCCAACCAATCCTCTAATCATTCCCCCCACTATAGAAATAGATCTGGCATCCTTTTCCTCTTTGAGGAGGAGGCTCCCCCGTCAATGCAACCCCCTATGGTAAACCACCACAAACTTGTACTGACATTTGAGGATAGAGTCCTAGGCGAGCCTAGGATAAACATGATGGAGGCTGACTCTCAAAAGCTAGCTCAATCAGCCTCCTCCATCAAAGCAGGTAAAGGGGCAGCACTTCAGGTGAGGAATTGGGCGTCAATGCCCTTAACTCTGGGGGCATCAAATGGCCATAAATACGACACTGGCTTTCAAAAAAAAAACAACCTGTAAAAAGTGAGATGAGCCTTTGGTAGGTAATATCATGTGTATATTGACTGGCCTTACCAAGGGACCATTTTCAAAGAAAAAGAAAAACCCAAAAAAATAAAAGAAATACAAAATAATCCAAAAAAATTATTATCTTTCAAAATTCTCAAGAAAATCAATTAAAATGATGCCTTAACAGAAAAACTAGTCCCTCGCGAAGTCGATCCCTTTCCTGTAGAAATACAAGAAGAGGTAGGAGTCACGAGTTTGGACGAGGAAATGTCTATCGAGGAGCTCTCCAATAAGCTCCTTGACCAGTTTGCCAATTTTGAGCATGGCCCTACATTGATTGTTGAAGAAATAAAGGATGTCAATCTCGGGACCAAGGAGATTCCTAGAATCACCAAAATTAGAACGTCGCTATCTCTCAAGGAAAGTAAAAGCATGATTGATTTCCTCTGGTCATACAAAGACGTCTTTGCATGGTCATAGGAGGACATGCTTGGTCTGGTTACCGATTTGGTCAAGCATGAGTTACCGCTGTATCCATATGTCAAGCTAGTCAAGTAAAAGTTGAGACGCCTCAGGCTAGAATGGATGTTGAAAGTAAAGGATGAAGTCTTCAAACAATACGATGCAGGATTTCTCATGGTCTCTAAGTACCTGTAATGGCTAGCCAATATCATCCTTGTATCGAAGAAAGATGGAAAGGTTCGCATGTGTATCGACTTCAGAAATCTGAACAAGGCAAACCTGAAGGATGACTTCCCGTTGCCACACATCGACATCTTGGTCAATAGCACTGCAAGGCTTGGGATGCTCTCATTTATGGATGGATTCTCCGTATACAATCCGATCATGATGGAACAAGTAGGCTAAGAGAAGACAACTTTCAGTACTCCATGGGGAACTTTTTGTTATCAATTCATGCCATTCAGATTGAAGAATGCTGGGACGACGTACCAGAGGGCGCTGACAACACTCTTCCACTACATGATGCACTGAGAAATTGAGGTGTACGTTGATGACATGATAGCGAAGTCTCAAGAAAGAGGTGATCATCTGATAAACCTTCAAAAGTTGTTTGAGAGGCTAATAAAATACAGGTTGCGCCTGAACCTTTATAAATGTGCATTTGGTGCCATGTCCACAAAGCTATTGTGCTTCATCATCAGTAGAAGAGGCATAGAGGTCGATCCGGTGAAGGTAAAAGCCATCGTCGAAATGCCACCACCATCTATCGAGAAGGAAGTCAGAGGCTTTTTGGGCAGGATACAGTACATCAATCAGTTCATTACACAACTCACTCCCATCTGCATGCCGATCTTCAAGTTACTAAGGAAAGATTCACCCATTGAATGGAACGACAACTGTCAAGTAGCATTCGATAGGATCAAGGGCTACCTTCTCCACCTACCAGTATTGGTACCACCCGAGCTGGGGAGAGGACTCTTGATGTACCTCTCCACAATGAAAGTTTCGATGGGTTGTGTCCTAGGGCAGCATGATGAGACAGGAAGAAAAGAGTAGACCATCTACTACCTGAGCAAGAAATTCATTGATTACAAGACACACTATTCTCATCTAGAGAAAGCATGCCCAGTTCTTGTTTAGGATACATAGAGGCTCCGTCACTACTTACTATCCCAAGCCGTTCTACTCCTAGCAAGAATGGATCCACTAAAATACTTGTTTCAGAAGCCAGCTCTCACGGGCCAAACTGCACGCTAACAACTCCTCTTATCTGAATTTGACATCATGTATGTCACTTAAAAGTCAATCAAGGGGCAAGCACTAGCTAATCATTTGGCCGAGAATCCTTTACCTGACTATGAACCTTTGAGAACTGAATTCCCAGATGAAGACATCTTGTTTATGACAGAGGATGATAAAGAAGAGATAGAGGAGTCCTGGGTGATGCACTTCGACGGGGTAGCAAATGCCGAAGGTCAAGGAATTGGTGCTATTTTGATCTTGTCAAAAGGATCTCATATACCAGTATCCATCAAGCTCAATTTCCCATGCACCAACAACATGGCCGAGTATGAGGCATGCATAGCAGGCTTACAAGCAACTCTAGACTTGAATGTAACCCACCTTAGTGTGTTTGGCGACTCACAGTTAATCATATGCCAGACAAATATAGATTAGAAGATGAAGGATGAGAAGTTAATCCCATACCATGAGCACCTCGAATGTCTGATAGCATGCTTTGATGATGCTACTTTCTCCTATGCCACATGAGTAAGAGATCACTTTGCCGATGCACTAACAATATTGACATCAATGCTAGAAATATCCTATGGCATCTAAGATAGATAGGCGGACCATTCAACATTTAGCGGCTAATTACATAATCTGCGGTGAGTGCCTCTACAAGCGATAATATAATAATATCTTGCTCTGATGCCTTGCTGAGGGCGAGGCAGCCAACATCATGAAGGAAATTTGCAAAGGAGTATGCGGGGCCCACGTCAATGGACACATGCTCTCTAAAAAGATTTTACGGTAAGGATATTTCTAGACTACCATGGAAGCTGATTGCTGTAAGCATATTCAGAAGTGCTATAAATGCCAAGAACACTCTAGTCTAATACATGCTCCTGCCATTGATCTACACAGCATGACCACTCCTTGGCCATTTGCCACTTGGGGCCTCGACGTAGTCGAAAAAGTCAACCTAAAAGCATCAAATGGGCATTAGTTCATCCTTGTCGCCATTGAGTACTTCACCAAATGGGTAGAGGTAGCATCATATACAAATATCACGACTAGTCATGTCGAGAAGTTCATCAAGAATAACATCGTTTGTCGATTCGGCATGCCCAAGGATATAATCACAGATAACGGCACCACTTTGCAAACAAACGTATAAGAGCTTTCTATGAGAAATACAAGATTACACATCATCACTTATCACCATATCGGCTGCAAACCAATGGGGCCGTAGAAGCTGTTTACAAGACAGTTGTCTGCATCCTTGAGAAGATGGTCATTACCTACTAAGATTGGAGCGAGATGCTACCATTTGCAGTATGGGCCTAGCGAACATTGATCCGTACCGCTACAAGGGCAACACCATTCTCCCTTGTGTATGAAAATGTGGCAGTGCTTCCAGTAGAGGTTGAGGTACCTTCACTCTGCATTCTCATTGAATTTGATCTACCAGAGGTCGAAAGAGAGAGGTCCCACTTTCGGCAACTAAACCTGCTAGATGAGAAGAGACTCCTAGCCTTGTGTCATACCCAGGCCTATCAGAGAAGGATAGCACATGCTTACGACAAGTGTGTTAGCATCTGAGATTTAAAGGTGGGTGACACAGTTTTCACAAAAATCCTCCCATCTCTCCACATTGATCAGAGAGGGAAATTTAAGCCCAACTGAGAAGGGGCCTTCGTCATCCGAGAAGTACTCCCTGGATACAGGCTCCGCCTTGCCCCCATGGGCAAAGATCACTTTCCTGAGCCCATCAACACAGGATACATACGATGATTTTATTCCTAAGTTTCCTATGGTAAGGTAAGTATTGATAAAATAGATATGTGACTGCTTAAGGACCCCACAAAAGAGGCCATCATTTTAAAGCCAAGTAGCCAAAAAGCATCCCTGAACACTCATACCCCTCGCTACACCTATTGAGCCATTGGCCTTTCTTTCGTAAACCCCTCCCTAGAAAAAAGAAAGAAAAAGTATATATACCAAACAAACAAAAAGAGAAAAAGAGTTACCCTCAAAATCCAAAGAATTAGAAAAGCAAAACCCTAAAAATAGATTGTCTGAAAAGAAAAAGAAAAAAAATAAATATATATATATATATAGACAAGACAAGAGATAGAAAGATCATGGGGCATGTACAGTGAAAATCTCCCAAGGAAGAAGTGTATTACGGCAGCTGAAACCCAATCAAGGGAATCTTTTAACCCAAGAATACCTTCAAAATTCCTAACCTATCCCTTTCAAATCCATGGTCAAGAGCAAGCTTATGCGGACCAGGTGAAAGCCTAAAAAGGCACCTAGGGTAAAAATGCATAACCATGGACATAGTGAAAGCCCGAAAGGGCACTACAGGTAAAAAAGAGCGACAACGGGCACGACAAAAACCCGTCTTGGGAGCTATGAGTAAAAAAGATAGAAAAAAAAAAGAAAAGAAAAATCATTAAGCTAATCCTTTGGTTACATCTCCGTGTTCTTTAGTCACCAGTTGGGCCACTCATGTTTGCTCAAATCAGGTCCTGATCAGGTATATCTTCAGACTGCACCGTCAAACGTATGACCCTAGGTAAGGAGAAAAGGTTGATTCGATCCAAAGGGATGGATGTTCTAACCTTGGTAAAAATTTTGAACCTCACTCAGGTTCGACCCCATGAATAGGTTCGACTATGCTCAAAATGGGACCCATTACGACACCTCATCCCATGATTAAGGCATCAAACAAAAGGAGAGAGGAGAAGACCACTCTTATAAAAGATAATAAATTTCCCTATCCCATTTTCATGCCGACACTGTGTTCACATCTCAAAAGGATGATCGGTGTGATACTCGATTTCTCCCTTTTCAAAAGCTAAGAAAGATAATGCTTGTGTAAGAAAATAGATTTCCCTTTTCCATTCACATGTTTAAATAGGGCTTACATCACATTTCAAAAAGATAATCGGTGTGTTGCCTCACTTCTTGTTTTTACAAAATTCAAAAAGCAATAAAAATATTAAGAAAATATATACACCAAAAAAATATCTAACGGGGGTTCTTATGCCCCTTCCTATGGAGTTTTGATCTATGCAAAGAAAAAAGTATGCGCAGACCCAAGTCAACGACCCAGCTCACGCTTCAGGATATGAATCTCCACACGTAAAGCGTCCTCCAGAACATTTCGATCTGTCATCCAGCGACCATGAAGGCCCTTGTATCACTTCAGGGAAGCATCAGTAGCATCAAGAGCATCACTCAGGGCTCCTTTCAGATGAAGAACCTCACACTCTGCAACACCAACTCTTGCTTCTGAAACATCAGCTCTAACCTATTATTTCTCTAAACAGTTCAAACATTAATCCACTTCCTCGGCCAAGGCCCTTCACCATACCACTACTCTTACTTTGATCTAAGTATCAGTGAAGGCCTCTCTGATAGTAACCCACCTTGTACCGTGGAGAAGTCAAAAGAGAATCCCCTTTATCCAGGTCACACATATGCGTCAATTGACGCATTTCCCAAAGGGCAGCTATCTTATCCAAGTCCCTAGAAGACCCCCGAGAAAAAATCAGTCTGCATAAGGGAGGTCTCTCCGAACAAGGCACCTGCTGAATATAACCAACCTGGCTTAACACCTAGGATCGAAAATAATAGGTTCTGCCAGTCAAGCCAAGAAGGGTTCTCTAGATCGAACTATCAGGAAGGTCCTATAAAGCCATGGAAGCCTCCATACCAGCTCAGCCTCAGTAAGTCAAAGATTCACCTCACGTATAGTCCCATGTGGTAACTTTTGGCATAGATCGAAAAAGCAGTGAGCTACCTCCCCGCGAATAACATAGAAGTGGGCACAGACCCCAAAATAGTAAGATGCTCCCCCAGCCAGACCTGGTGCAGAAAAGGGCATCCCCGGAGGCACTCAACCTCACCCAACACAAAGGCATCGAGACAACGGTAAAGCTCCTCTAGTACCAAGTGCATCACAGAATGGCCCTCATCAAGCTTCGCCAGTATGTCACAGAGTGCGAGAGAGAACCTCTCCCCCTAGTGTAAAAAAGGACCTCTGCGAGAAGGCAAAGGGTGAAAGCTTTCACATTATGGATATTTTTGACCGACAATTTTTTCAAGCTCTCATCACCAAAAATCTCTTTAGGAATTTCATCAAATACTTGGTGGGCCCACTGATAAGGCTTTTCTCATAATCATCTTTCTTTAAGCCTAGAGTTGTGTGGATGACTTTAGCGTAACCCAGTTTTGGCACCACCCTGGCGAGGCCTCGATGCAGCCTCAAACCCAACAGGTTGGAGAGCTCTTTAAGAGTTGGAGTTAGCTCATGGGTCCCAAAGCGGAAGACATGTGTAGACACCCAAATTTGGCCTAAGGCCCGATTGAAACACATTTTGAGAGAGGCGCATCTCTGAGCTTTTGATGGCATGTATGGAACCCTTAGAAACCCTTCTAAGACCTTAGGATCCATCCCAAACCCTTAGGAATCACCCTAGATCCATTAAGAATTGATCCCAACCTTTAGAAACCGATCTCGACCCTTAGAACCCATCCTGGACCTAAAGCTAGCTTTCCCGAGCAATGGATGAAGAGTGGTACACTGAGACTAGCTGTGACCTCCTACTATAATCAAGTTTCATACCATTGAAAAGTAGAAGTCATCAGCTTTTCAATGGGCCAAGAATCACCCTAATCGGAGTTGTGTACAAAAAGATATCACATCCCGAACCTAAAAGGCAGAATGGTAATTTCATGCAAACCCTTAGGGATTTAGTGCAATGAATAGTTGCGATAGTTATAGGTGGGCTTGGTGCAACTGTTAGTTGTGCTAAGCCATCTCTCCCTAGAAATGGCCTGGCGCAATTAATAGCTACGCCAGCATTAAGGTGGGTCCCCTGCGGGTAGCCAACTTCCCAGGCACTGTTCATGCACTGTTTTACTGTGCATATGCCTGGCGCAACTAATAGTTGTGCCAGGCATATGAACAATAACTATGTATTTTTGCCTCGAATTTAGAGATTGGGGTTTGACATGTTGACCACCTTGATCTTTGAGGTGTGTTTTGCTAGTTCTGTTGCACCCATTTACTACCTATGTACAACCCCTTAAGTGATTTAAAGTTTATTGAAAGGTTTTTGCTGCTTCTTTTTATTATTGAAAGGATATGATGAAACTAATGTGGAGGAAAGGAAGAATGGTAAAAATAAAACAAAATGGATTGAAGTGAGCAAAAAATCAAACATAGTCCTGCAAGAATTCAGGGTCTGTTGTAGCAAGTTTTACGAAGTAAGAGTTTGTCCCACAGGGAATATTGATTTTAAACCACTAAGGGTGTATAGTAACCTCCAAATCTAGCTACAGATCTGACAACTCTAAACCTAAGGGTAAAGAGAGGAAGTTTAGGAGTCACAAAAATAAACTTAGAACTAAAGGCAGAAATAAACTACAGCTAAAAGAAAAAGGGAAAATAGGATGGATGTGGTGTGAGAAAATAACATAAAGTGATGAAGAAGTAGACAGCTAGGGTTAAATTAGTGATGCAACTCAGATCTAGAAATGGAAATGCAGCATTCCTTAACTTGGCTACAAGCACAAGTGCAAGGTATAAGTATCCAAATCAACCCTTACCATTTTGACTGCTCTTAAAGCTATAACCTATCCACTTAAATGGTCACAGACTATCCAATAGAGATGGTCAAATCCCATTGATCAACTCAGAAATCTGACCTAACCCAAGAGAGTGGATTGATCTTAAGGCTATAATCTGTCCACTTAAATGGTCACAGACTAACCAATAGATTTCCTCCATTCAATAGATCAAATCAACCATGAAAATCGTTGCAGACACTATGTTTGCAAGGCTACAAGCTCATACATTTATAGGGGCAAACAGATCTAGGATTTCAAGTGGGAACCATGTTGTCTTGCTTACCTTACAATTGTTAAAGGGTTAAAACATCAAAATAAAAGGCACAATCACATCGAGATGGGATCAAGGTAAGCAAGCAGTCCTACAAGAACCAGGACTGTTACAGCAAACTTTAAGAGATATGTAAGGGTATGTCCACAAGGAAATGTGTTCTAAAATATACTAAATCTCTAGATCTATAATAGATCTGACACATTAACCTATCTTAGTTTGAAACAAATCAAAACAGGAAAGAGGAGAGGTTTCTAAGAGATGTCACTTTACTAAAAAAACTATAAAAATCAAATGTAAAATGATCCATAACTAATTAGACTCAGATTCAAGGGAATGAAAAAGATTAAATCAAAAGATGGAGAGTAGCAGCTAGGGATTTTGGTCTTTACTGAAAATCAATTGAATCAAAGGTAGTGCATAGGACAGATTTACAGTAATCCTTCATGAAGCTACAAGCTTAGATGCAAGGTATAAGAATTTGCTCTCAACCAGAGAATTGAAGCAGTCCTAAGGCTATGATCTGTCCACTCGAATGATCATAGATCATCCCAGAGATTGTTCCAATTCAACTGGAGCTGGTTGTGCAGCTTTAAATTGGAATGGGATTATATTGGTACTGGGCCTGACATTTGTGACATTCTATATATTTCTCCTAGTTCTTCTATCATTCCTCTGCTCAGAGAATCTCCTGACCTCACCGGCCCCACCAGATACATTCTTGCTTAAACGCCCTTCTTTGATAGGGTCCTCACAACGATTGGCGTTCCTTACCAAATCAGCAAGGCTCGACTGCTGTTGGTAAACGAGAAAGTCTGAGATGACTGGCAAGATATTTTTTGAGATCATTTCAATCTGCTCATCGTCAAGTATTCTGTTTCTTATCGGAGCTGCCAGTGCTCTCCAATGCCTAAGGTAATCGCTAAAGGTCTCGTTAGAGTTCTGCTTTAACCGAGCCAGATCTCACTTGTAAGGTTCAATGTCTATGTTATAGACATATTACTCTTGAAATAAATGCATAAGATCTTTTCATATTTTTATTATGGATGGTTCTCGAGACGTGAACCACCTCAAGGCTGGGCCGTCAGACTTTTTTGAAAGACTTTTATAAGTAGGCGCTCATCCCCCCATATTGGCACATGTCCCCATAGTAGGACTTCAGTTGCGCGATGGGGTTGCCCGTGCCATTATATTTATCAAAGACCGATATTTTAAATTTTGGAGGCAAGGGTACTTTTGCAAATAGACATAAGTCCGAGAAATTCATGGCATGGATTTCGGCTCCACCCATCTTCAACAGTTGCTTCTGGATTTTGTCCAATTATTCTTTCAACTGCTCAGACTCTTTAAACAGTGGGGCTATTTTTTCAACGGTCGGTCGTGACTCACTTTGTGCTACTGGGGGGTTGGTGATTATGGGTGTAGGATTGATGCTGGCAAATGCCCCAGCTTAAGCCCCACTATTCCTGATCTCATTTTCCTCATATTGTGGGTCTACATATGTGTTGTAACATTTCAAATGCTTGCTGCTATTTTATTTAAAAACAATGGAGAAAATAAATCAAGAGTAAAAAGATGAAAAATGGGTAAAATACCAAGTTTAAAATATACAGCCTGTAAGGTACAGGGCTGTTATAGCAAGTTTTAAAGTAAGTAAGAGATTGTCCCACAGAGAAATTGATCTAGAATCCAATAAAAGGGATGTATTAGTAGGCCTCCGGATCTGGCTACAGATCTGGAAATCCTAAAGAAAGGGAGTTGGGTGTCACAACTAACTAAAACTAAAAGAATATAAAGGAAGTGCAGTCCTATACTAAAGAAAAGATTTAAGAAGACAGTGATGATAGTGTGTGATAAAATAAAGATAAAAATTGATGGGAAGTAAACAACTAAGCTAAGGTCATTTCAGTCATGCAACTCAGATCTAGAGCTGTCTCTGTAACAATCCTTCAGATGGCAACAAGCACATCTGCAAGGTAGAAGAATCCAAATCATGCAAATTAACCTGGTCTCTTAAGGCTATAACCTGTCCACTTCAATGTTCACGAACTATCCAATAAAGAGGATCAAACCACATGAGTTAAATTAGAAAACCAATCTGTTCCAAGGGAATGGACTGATCTTAAGGCTATAACCTATCCACTTAAATGGTCATAGATTATCCAATAGATTTCCTCCAACCAATGAATCAAATCAAAACATGAAGATCATTGCAGACACTATGTTTGCCAGGCCACAAGCTCAGGCATCCATAGGAGCAA
Organism: Chloranthus sessilifolius; assembly: GCA_021018995.1. NCBI lineage: Eukaryota > Viridiplantae > Streptophyta > Magnoliopsida > Chloranthales > Chloranthaceae > Chloranthus > Chloranthus sessilifolius. Next base: position 53,023,655 of record CM037593.1, on the reverse strand, counting down.
ACAGGTCTTGAAAAACCAATGGAAACCACAGTTATTTAGAAGCCATTTGGGGATATAAATGTAGCTGGTCATTACTACAAAAGACTTGCAATGACTCAGCTCACAAGTCTGCAATCTCTACAGAGAATCAGATCTAACATTTGATGATGGTAATATAAAACTGAGTGGAGCTTGTCCCTGCCACAACCTCTCACAAGGTTTCAAGCTCAAGTGCAGAAGACAAGAATCCATCTTAGATCTATGGCTTAGAATCACCCTAGGGTTATAGTCTATCCACTCAAATGGTCACAGGCTATCCATAGAGGCTATCCAATTCACAGAGGACTGAGATGGAATAAGAAAATTACTGCTACCACCATGGTTACAGGGCTACAAGCTTAAGCTTCCATGGGAGCTTCAAATCAGTAAAATCCTATGTGTATGGCACAGATCAAAGAATACTATGTGGGACACATAGAAAAATAACAGCTTGAATAAGCATTAAAACAAACATTTTATTGATTAAACAAAGACTTACAATGAAAGTCCTCAAGGCAGTAGCCTTGTGCAGAAAGCCCTTAACAGATCCCAAAGTTTACACAACCCATTACAAAACTAAATTAAACTATGCCTAATTGCTTACAAAGATCATAGCCAGCAAGTGCTGGGCTAAGAATGAAGAAAAAGGGAAAAAGATGATGATCTAATCCTAACCCAACTCTGACCTAAGCTCTCAGCCGAAATTAGGTTGAGGAAGAGATGGATTTCTAAAAATAGATTACAACTTATATATCAATCCTCACTGCCTTGGCCAATAAGAAAACAAAAGGGAAAAACCCTAATTTCTACTTGAAGACGTCACTCCTCTGCAGCCCTTGAATACCTCAGGATGTGTGCATATAGATCAGGGCCTCGGGATCTGGGTCCTAGACCTAGGGAAATCTCCAAAGTATCCCTGAGTATGGAAAGAGAAAGCAGGAGCCCGTGCTTCACAAGGCTGGATCTGCATTTAAAGTGGATGGATTGCCCTCGCGAGGCTCAATTTGCAATGAATTTCCCCAACTCGCGTGGATGACTTTGGCTTTTCTCGTAGTTAGGCCTTCAGATGCTCTGATCGCGTGGGTGAAGCACTGAACTCTGTAGCTCGTGTGGATAAACCTTGAGTTTCGTGGGGTTGCTCACCAAGATGGATTTACCGCTTCATATGGCTGGCTTTGGCTCTGAAGTGTTCGAGATCCTTGCGAGATCTGTGCGATATAAACTTCTGAAGCTGCTACTGCATGAGTGCTTTGCGACATGAAATGAGAGTGAAATGCCTAGACTTTGAGAGAACTACGTGAGTAGGATTTCTAAAGCTCCACTTCAGTGAGTTGCGCGAGCTACCTTGCGAGGATGCTTTGCGTTGCAGGTGTTAACCTCGCGAGGTGTTCGCGAGGCAGCTTCTATGTGGATTTAAATTACGTGAGAGAACATTTTGACTGCGTGAGGCTGCCTTCTGCTCCTCTGCTGTAGCTATCCTCTCTATTCAGGTCCAACTTCTTCTCATCTGTTAGACTTCTAGGGTGCACTTAGGCAACCAAAATAGTCACCATGGTGTGTACCACCATAGTGCTTCATATGTTCTTGGCTAAGCAGTCACCCTTGACTTGAATTCTCTCTTTTGGGCTTTAAAAGTATGGACTTTGTACTAAGCTGCAACTGTTATTACTAACTACAAAACATACTAACAAAGAATTATTAGATAGCTCGAAGGTGTAGTAAAGACTAGGTTAAGAGGTGAAAAGTGGTACTTTTCAGTGAATAACACACCCCCAAAACAACTACTCTAGGAATGTAAATGCCACTTTCGTAGGGAGCACGAATGCATTTAGCTTATGCATCAAGCCTTTTAAACCCCTAGGTGATCCCTAGTGGAGGAGTGAAGTTTTCTGAGGGTTTTTAGTGATGATACCCACAAACATCTCAATAAAATAGTTAACAAAAGTGCGCACATTATCAAATCAGTTTTCAATAAATAGAGTATCAGTCCACCCTTTATTTTTTTCAAAATGTGAGGAATTTTAAACACATAATATGCACAGTCAATTTAACATGAAAAACTCTTACATGCCTGCACATCCCAATCAGCTTACAACATGAAAAACATTAAGTGTATGTCAGTACTAAGCTTACCATCAATTCAAAAATTAGGTTTAAACAATGCCCAATACATTCAATTTCAGACCCAATGCTCACCAGGGCAGTCTCTCATAATTGAGTTTAAGGGTTTTCATTTTCACACAAGCCCAAGAGCAGTTACAGACCCCAAATGGGTCTGCAAGCATGAACATAGGCAAGGCATCTAATTTCTTGCATCATTATCTATTTTTCACCATAGATTGAACAACTCCTCATCTCTACATAACAACTCATTCCAATTATGATCAATAAGGTCTTATGACTGGATTGTAATGTGGCTTATGGGTGAAGGTTACAAAGAATGGATGGGTGAAAAGGCTGTAAAAGAGATGAACCAGCAGGTAAAGGAGGTGATTCATGACTTCACCTTCTTGAATGCAGCATATTTCATCTTCTTGGATATTCTTCAGATTTTAAGTGGCCAACTTCTCTTCATTTTACTTTTTCTAATGAATCTCCTCTTGACTCCTCTCTCTTCCTTTTCATTATTTTTTTCTATTTTTATTTTTCTGTTGGATATATTTTTCTTTTCTTTTTATTTTTATTTTTCTGAAATGCCACTCTCCTCCCAGCTGCTACACTGCTGTCCTCCTTTTGTGTTTCTTCTCCATTCACCAAATATTGACCCCAGCTTGTCCATCTCTAACTTCATCTCCTTTACCTTTCGAATTCTCAGAGTGAGGGTAGGGTTGAATCAGGTCTACAGGTTTAGGTGCAAGTACTCTGGTGTATTTTAAAGAAAATTAGAATTTAAGGCTCAAAAGGTGTATGCACAAGGGCAGTTTACTAGGTTTGGTATCTTTAGGCTCAAACTGTCGAAGAGAAGGCCTTGATCCTTTCCTAAATTTCATGGGTCCTGTCAGCTGTTTCAACTTGGAGATGCCTAACTTCTAGTGAGAAAATGAACTCAGCCAGTCCTTGGAGCAAGAAGAATTGCCAAAGACACTCCTCAAAGAGAAAAAAATTTTGTAGGCCCAAATGTCACTAGGTATGGTCTTCCATTGAACTCATGGGTATGCCCTTACCTTTTTCTCTCTTTAATGGTTTACTAAGTGCTGACACAAATGAGTTTTCTTGGTGTTCACTACATGGAAATATTAAATTTTAAAAGATTTTAATGCCAAAAGGTCTGTAAAATTTTAATTTCCTCATTTTTAGAGTTTCTTAGGTGAATTTAGCTCTATTTCTATCTTACCCACTTAAGTCTACTGCACTTAGGTTAACTACTTCATTGACATACCCTGCCACACCCCTAAACCTATGAGGAATAGTGTCCTCACTATTTCAGAGATAAAGAACATCGGCAACAGGGTATATTTATAAATAAAGCACACAATTAAAGTAAAGACAGTACAACAAATTGAGATACAAAACACAAACAAAAGATATAAAAAAAGAAATTTTCATTCATAAAATAGTAATATATACAATGCAATTGAAATGAAGTACACAAGTTTATAGAAACCAAAGAAATCCAAACTAACTACATTTACAAATCTTCATCATCTGAATCTAAATCTATGTGGTCTTGAACAGCTTTCCTTTTTTCTTTCTTGAGAGCAGCATCAGTGAACTTTGATCTCTTAGCAGTGGTCTTCCTGTGTTTGGTGGTTCTTCTTCCCTTGGGAGTGGGTGTAGGCTTTGAAGAGGGTTCTTTGATTTTGACTCTAGATGCTGACTTTTTGGGATGAGGAGCAGTTGTAGGGGGAGAAGTTGTTGTAGTGTAGAGAGAGGCAGCTGCAGCTGCTAAGTCTCTGTCAGCCATAGAAGATATGGTCTGTTGCAATGCTGCAATAGTCCTGGCATAATCCTCAGCTTCCTCTTCTACCACTATAAGGGCCACATGAAGGTTCTTCACAATGTCTTCAAGCCCATCTGCTCTATACTTCTCCTATTCGTATAATTGCATGGTTTGCCTCCAACCCTGCTTCATCTTCTTTCTCTCCATTTTATGAGTCAATTTAATCATCTTGATTTGATGGAGGAAAGGCTGCTTGATTATTGTGTTTATGTCAGCCATCCCCTTGATCACATCTCTACTAATATAGGGATTTTCATTCATGGCTTTAAGGAGGGTTGAGAAAAGAGGTATGGAGAATGAGGAGGCTGGTAACATGGTATTATCAGTAAGAGGAGAAGTGTCAGCCAGAGAATGGGATGGTGTGGAAGAAGATGATGGGATGGATGATGGAATGGGTAGGGTGGAGGTAGAGGGTACTGGCTGGGGGACTTCCTCTTCCTCAGGATCAGTTTGGGTGGCAGCATCAACTTTAGTCACTGCAGGTAAGGTTGGGAGCAGGACTGACAGTTCCTCTACTCCAGGTTGGGGTAATGTGTAGGTGGAGGCCAGAGATGGTTCAATAAGGGGTAACTCGATAGAGTTAGGGTCAGGCACATGGTCAGGTTGGGTGGCCATCTCTGTTGGATCTATGGCAGGCTCAGATAAGGGTGAGGTTAGAGGGGTAGGCTGTGGTAAGGGTGGGGATGAAGGTGGCTGAGTTCTGGGAGTAAGGTTTTGGAGGGTTGAATGAATGACTTAAAGGCTGGCCTCAATGGTTGTTTGGCTTTGGGTGTTGGCTATCGTTTGGGTATGGAGGGAAAGAAGGAGGCTAAGGATTTGGGGTAAGGGGCCAGGTGTGACTGATGTTGATGGCTGCGAGCTGGGTACAGGTTGAAAAGGAGAAGTGGGTGCATTCTGGAATATAGAGGGTTGGGGTGAAGTAGGGATTTGGGTGAATTGGGTTGGCTGGGGTGAATCAGGTAAAGGAGTAAACTCATACCTGATATCCCCTAGAATGGATTCCATCATGGTAGAGTACTCCTCAGTGGAGAAATGGTGGTCATGGGAATGGTCAAATGGTTCAAAGTTGGAAGGTTCTATGGGTGTAGGGGTAGTTGGTTGGTCAATGGGGACGAATTCAAATTGGTTGTTGGGGTGAGGTTCAATGTTTTCACTGGTTGGGTCTAGGATTGATATGATTTCAATGGGTATAAAGGTAGGTTGGGGTATATTAATGGGTATAGAAATGGGGGTAGGCTTAGTTATAGTAGTTGGCTGGGGAGGCTCAGTGGGAGCTTTAGTGGCTCTCCTTTTGGTATAGGTTCTTTTGACAGGTGGGCTGGGGTGGGCTGGGTATATGGGCAATGATTGAGTAGGGGCTGCTGGTGTGAGGGTAGGCATGGACACAAGTATGGGTATAGGTATAGGGATGGTGGGCTGTGGGATAAGGAAGGGAGGTGTGAGAAAGGGCATGGTAGGTAAAGGTGAGGTAATGGGTGAGGTAGGGATGGAAGGTAAGATAGAGGTGGCAGCGGAGGTGACTGCTACAGTGACTGAGGTAGCAGCTTCTACTTCTTGGATGGTGGGGGCTGCTTGAGCCAGGTGCTCTTTCTTCTTCTTCATCATCAGTGTATGGCTAATCCCCCATTGGTTCTTCCCATATTTACTAGGGGGCAAGTTCACTGACTCCTCATTCATCTGGAAATGGTAGACCCCTAGCTTCAGTAGAGTAGTGATAAGCTTGCAATAAGGTAGGGCATGGGGCTTCTACTTTTTCTTCACCTTCTCATGGATGTCCTTCACCCCCTCAAATATGATCTTGGCAGCATCAATGTAATGGGCCAAGGAGAAGGAATAGAGAGCATCAGCTATGGGAGCCCTTCTCTCTAGTTTGTGCCCAGAGCATAAAACATTCTTCCTCAACACTCCATCCATAAATAGTAGGCTTGTTTCCAAGTCTCTTTTTCTGATGGATACCCCTGATGTTCTAATCCCTCCAGTAATCTCCTTTGTAATCTTTGGAATGGTGGCAGTCAGTGGTGCACCCAGTCACACTCAGGGTTGTAGGTGGCTGGTATACCTAGGATTGCTGCTATCCCAGTGGGTTTACCAGCATTTCAAAGTCATCAATCAAGACTAGCAGCACAGGGTTTCCATCATCACCTATCTTGACTTTGATGTTGTGATAGAACAACCACACTAGCCTAGGAAAAGCTAACTGCATTGGGGGACTTGAGCAGGGGTAATAGGGAGGCCTTGGTTAGAAATTTAATGGATGCAGCAGCTAAGGGTTCTTCCTCAAAAAATGCCTTATAAAAGGCAGTCTCAGGCTCCAATTCAATGACAGCCAGGAACTCAAAAGGAGTGGTCAATGGGTTGGTCTCTGGGACAACCTCCTTGCCTTTCTTTTGCTTTTTCTTAAATTTCTTAGGGCTTTTGGAAACAGGGGGTGGTCTCCAGCCCTCTTCTTAGGTGGTGATTTCTTCTTGCGAACAGGGGGGTTGGAGGCAACAACAGACTCATTGGCCTCCACAGTGGCTGCCTATGCAATCCTCACATTCTTCTTAGCTTGAAAATAATGGATTATAGTACTAAGCTATATTTTCTTGTCATCTACAGAAATACACTTAAAAACTCATTATAAGTAGCTCAAAGGTCTATCAAAGGCCAGGTTAGGAGATAAAAAATAATATTTTTCAGTGCTCAACAAGGTCCCAACCCTTTACCGTTTTTATAGCCCCATTTCTGGAGCATGGCTACGACTACAACCATTCCATCGTCGGTTTTACAATGTGATCCTTTCAAGGGGCTCCAGGATTACCGTCGACACATCATACTCAAAGTTACGGAGGTCTGTGTCTTCAGTCGTGTGTGGCACATCCAATACTTTGGGGTTCTTAATGTTATGGGTAGCTTTATCTCTTTCCTCCTGCCCTTAACCCAGAATGGTGACAATCTTTTGTCCTGATACAAATTTCAATTTTTGGTACAGGGTGGAAGGTATTGCTCTGACCTCATATAACCAGGGTCGCCCCAATAGCATATTGAACGTAGATTTGATGTCCATAACTTGGAAGGGTATGGAAAAGGTCATTGGCCCGATGACGAGCTCAAGGTCAACTTCTTTGATTATCTCCCTTCTTGTGTTATCAAATCCTCTAGCACTTGTTCTTGTTGGCCTGAAAGCAAAGGGATCCTCCCCTATCTTGGTAGTGGTTTTAAGAAGGCACACATTTAAAGCAAATCCGTTGTCTATTAACACTAATGAAATCACCAAGTTCCTAGTTTCTACGGTGATGTTGAGGGGTTTGGAGTGATTGTTTCCCTCATCTGGGAAGTCAGCATCTTGAAAAGGAATTGGCATTAGGAGCCAACACTTGCCCGATGATCTATCCCACTTCATCCGGGGTTACTTGGATAAATACATGTGCATCCTTTAATGCTCTCATCAAAGCTTGAAAATGAAGCGAGGAGGTCATTAATAGGTCCCAGACCGTGATGTATGCGAGCATTCTTTTCAATTGTGTCTCAAGTATGTGCTCTCGACTCATTTTCTTGAAGGGGTTTATAGCTGTAGGTTCTTTCTTCTCTTCTGGTCGAGCCGGTGCTGGTACTTTTGGTTGCCTTGAGATTCTTCCCGATCTAGTGACGAAATCCACTGGCCCCTCTTTACTGCTACCCGCATTGATATATGTCTGATTATAACTGAGCAGGACCTGATGGTCATCATAGCTTAGTCCTGGGATTTGAAATGGAGTGGACATAGGCTACAAAGGTGCTTGAACTAGGGGATTGGAATGGGTAGTCAACACTTGGTTAACCTCTATTGGATAGATCGGGGGAGTGGCAAAAATAGGCCACGTTGGGTTGGTGGGGATTGTGAATGGCTGTATTGGGGGTGGTGTGATAGGGGTGAGCCATTGATAATTAACCGGCGTTAGAGGGGGATATGGGGCAAATTCAGCCATTAGGTAAATGGTGGGGGCTGCTGTTGTGCAAGGATGATACTGGTTGGTTTGGACATAGCTAACGGGAGCTGATGATGGAAAATATGCCCTTAAATCTAAGAATTCTATCGGTAGTGCGAGGTTAGGAAAGTAATCAGCCAAATTCAGGGGCTCAATTACTCCGATGGCTCAATCCTCTTGATCTCTCTGCCTTGGTGTTATAAAATCTTCTCAGGTGTGGATATACTCTAATGGGTCAAACTCCTTGTCATCCTCCTCTATCATGCTGATGGTCAACCTTGGGCCCGCTCCACCTGGTGGATGTGATGGTAGCGACACCTGATGTATATTAGCATGTTGGTTAGCCTGTGGAAGTGTTAGAGGAATGATCTTGCCAGCCTCTATTAAGTCTTGTATCGCATGCTTCAAAGGGAAGCAGCGATCGGTTGGGTGGCTCGATCCTTGATGGAAATTACAATGGGTATTGGGGTCGTAATTCCTTGGGATAGGATTCGGCAGAGGTCGCGGTTGGAGTGCAGTGACAAAACCTTTTTAAATTAGTAAAGGCAATAAGATATTCAAGGATTGCCCCAATGGTGTGAAGACTCGATTAAAACATACCCTTCTTTGTTATGAGGTCGTATGTGCCCCCTGTCCATTTCCAGTCCTCGGCATTGGCTCACTTCTGGTTGGGGCTGGCTGTGCTGCCTTGAACTAAAAATGCAGGTATTAGGTCGTGTATTTATGACCGGCTGTACATCCATCACGATTCTGCTATCATTCCTCTGTTCAATGAACCTCTGAACCCTGCTATTTATAGTTTCATTTAACCGTCCTTCTATTATGGCATCTTCACATCGCTTGACATTTCTTACCAAATCAGTGAAACTGGACTACTGTTGGTATACCAAAAAATCTGAGATGACTGGCAGAGTGTTTTTTGAAATTATCTCGATTTGCTCATCATCGGGTATCCTGTTCCTGACCTGAGCTGCCAATGCCCTCCATCGCCCAAAGTAGTCGCTAAATGCTTCATCAAGCTTTTACTTTAGTTAGGCTAGATTCAACTTGTGGGGTTCAATGTCTATGTTGTAGACATATGGTTCTTGAAATAGATGGGTCAGATTTTTCCATGTTTTGATGATGGAAGGTTTCAATGAAATGAACCACCTCAAAGTTAGGCCAGTAAGACTCTTTTGGAAGACTTTTATGAGTAAACACTCATCCCCTCTATATTGGCACATGTCCCCGCAGTAGGACTTGAGGTATGCAATGGGGTTGCCTGAGCTATTATATTTATCGAAGACTGGCACTTTGAATTTTTGGGGCAAAGGTACTTCTAAAAACAAGCATAAATCAGAAAAGTCCATAGCATGGATTTCTGCTCCACCCATCTTCATCAGATGTTTTTAGATCCTGTCCATTTGCCCTTTCAACAGCTCTGACTCTTTGGGTAGTGGGACCGGTCCCTCAACAAGCAGCCTCCATTCGCTTTAGGTTGTCGGTGGATTGGTGAATACGGGTAGTGGGGGATTGATGCTAGTGAATGCCCTTGCATAGGCTCCACTATTCCCGATCTCATCCTCCTCATACTATGGGTCTATATATGGTGGAGGGAGGGTGAGATTGTCCTGCTGGCTCGGAGTAGGCTGGATGGGCGCTTGGTAGGCCCATTGTATATAGGGGAATCCTTGGGGATGGGTCTGAAAGGTATGGGGATGGGCGAACTGAGGGTTGTTGATGGTATGGGATTGATTACCATATTGGGTTGGGTGTGAGACTTGTGGAAAAGTAGGGCCCATGCTGGGTTGAGAGACTAGCTTATATGGGTGCATCATTTGGGGTGGAATGGGGGACCCGTTGGGGGTATGTGGGATATTGGGGGAATGAGGGAGGATGGGAGAGTGGGGCTTCTAGGTGTGGGCCTTTATGGATTTGAGTATGGGTTTTGGGACCTTGGTTGGCTTGGGGTATTGGGCCGTGGTGGGCTTGGGTTTGGGCCATTGGGCTTTGATGGGCATGGGGTATTGGGCCTTGGTGGGCTTGGGCTAGGCCATTGGTCCTTGATGGGCGTAGGGTATTGGGCTTTGGTGGGCTTGGGGTGTTGGGCCTTGGTGGGCTTGGGTATAGGGTGTGGGCCTTGATGGGCTTGGGCTATTAGGCTTTAGTGGGCTTGGGCCATTGGGCCTTGGTGGGTTTGGGGTATGGGGCCCTGATGGGCTTAGGACATTGGACCTTGGGATAGGGGGCCTTGAGGCCCACTCCAATTACCCCATGGTTGATGGGGGTCTTGGGTGGTATGAATAATGGGGGGTTGATTGGAGTCTTGGGGAAAGTGGCATGGAGACTTGGGAGTGTATAGGATGGGTTGGGAGATGTATGGTGTAGATGAGGGATATTGTTTTGAGAGGCCTTTTATATTGTATAGGCCTAGACCATCTCATCCATCATGGCCATCGAGTTGGGTGAGGGGGTGGATGTAAATGGCGCGTCTAATGGAGGGGGCATATGGGGCATGGATTGGGTGGGTGTATGGGACAAATTGGGCATGACCTGGGTTGAGGGGGGGATATGTGGTGGATTTGAAACAATGGTATGTGTGGGTATAGGAAAATAGGGTATGGCTTGGGTGAAATTTGGATATGGGTAAATGGGGTATGGTTTGCAAAGATAGTGGGGAATGAGGTGTTGGATTTTGGGAAAATGGAGGAAATTGGGTATGTTAGATGTGGAGGGGGGACTCGGAGTGATTATGGGTGAAGAAGGGGATGGGCTTTGAGGAAATGTAGAGGATGTGGTTGGAAATATGGGTGCGTCGAAGGGTTCGGTGATGGTAAATGGGGGTTGGGTGAGTGGAATGGAGGTAAAAATTTCCTCCGAATGAGAATATGCCGGGGAGCATGGCGGTGATGAATCGGGATCGACATAAGCCGGATCGACCGCCCACAACATGGTTTGTTTGTTGGTTGGGTACGAGTTCCTAGGGTGAGGACCAAAAACCCATCTTCTCCTTCCCCTACGGGATGACGAAGGGTAAGGCGATGCCGTTGTGTCGGCACCACAAACTTTTTTTTTTTGGATTTTTAATTTTTATTTCAGTTTTTTTTTGTTTAGTTTGATTTTTGGATAAAGAAAATAAACCTTTCTACAATAAGTTTTAGGGCCTTGGAATTCATGTCTCGGGCGGTGTTCACACCCCAAATATTTCCCACGGTGGGACCTTGATGTGCTTCGGAAGAAACAAAGGAAAATCATTGTTTTATGTGAAGGCATGGGAATCCACGCGACAATCCGATCCCTTGGAAAAAGTCAATAAGAGGGTGACCTCTTTTGACAAGCGAGGGCGTATTGGGTGTCAGAACATGCGGGATCTATTGGAGGCACTAAACCGCTAAGCGGGGAACTTGGGGGAGGTGAAAAAAGGCCTCAGATTCGGGCTGCCCAGCCAAAAATATACCTGGCGTATGTATTATATACGCTAAGCCAGAAATCTGAAGATTTTGGCTTAGCATGTATATTATACACGCTAGGCAAAATCTGAGGATTTTTGGCCTAGAGTGTATATTATACACGTTAGGGTAATTCTGGGGTTTTTGGGCTTAACATGTATATTATACACGCTAGGCAAAAATGGATTATATAATTTTGTTTGACAGCAAACAGCAGGCCCATAATTGGTCTGATTTTTTGGTTTTCGGGAAGCGGTGCTTCAAGGGACTGATTTTCTTTATTGGAGCGAGTCCCTCCTCTCCGAACCTAGGGATACAAGGTTAATTATGAATGACTAACACTCTCCCCCAAGGGTTTTAAGCTTCATAACTGGATTGGTCACCCACCCTATATACCTCTGGCGTAAGCACCTTCGCAAATACTGGATGGAGTGGTACTTTTTTGGATCATCACCACTAGGGGCTCCCACCGTACTAAGAGGCGAGACGTTTGTATCACTGCCTAACGCAAACTGAATTAAGTCCCTTAGTTCACTTTTAAGGTTTAATTTTAATATTCAAATTTTAAAGGGGAGTTTTCTTAGGTTTAAAAATGGGTTGTGATGATCCCGTGCCACCTCTACGGGCCGGCGTCCATTGGTAGGATATGATTGCGAAAATTTAAAAGCTCAAGTAAGCCCGTCAAGGGCAAAGGCATGTAAATGCGCAAGCCCGTCAATCTGCTAAGGCATGTAAATGATTGAAAATAAATGAAAGTAAAGACAATGCTCAAGTAGGCCCACCAATCGGCTAAGGCACGTAAATGACAGAAAAGTAGGGGTAACTAAAAATAGATGTAATCGTAGAGGTAAGAAAAATTGATGGAATCGTATGGGTTAATATAAAAGAAAAAAAAGATAAACAAATGATAGTGAAAAAGAAATAAAAACAACAAAATAGGCCAAACTTCAAGGGGAATCTCTACTAGCTACACCCTAGCAGAGTCGCCATCTCTGCAACTGTGGGCTCTCGCGAGTCCGTCGCGAAGATGCGCTTGTTACTACAAACTTAGAGTGGCCACCCGGAGCTTTTGGTGTCTCGAGAAACCTAAATCAATATTAAAAGCATCGAAGTGCAAAAATATGACTCCGATTCACCGATCTAACGCCAAAGGCTCTTGGGTAGGGGCTTCTGTTATCGATCGGGAAGGTGTTAGACACCCGATCAACTCGCCTCTGAAGTGGTCTCTACTTATGGCCAAAATAAAAATAACCTATAAAATAAAATAACACTTCCTCTTGCCCGAAGGCACTATGATCCTATCAAACTCTCCCAAAACACCAAAAATTCGGCAGCATAACGGCTTGAATCCTTAGATAAAGGAAAAGCAAAGAAGGTAGAGGGGAAAGCCGGAGCTCTCGGGCCCTTATAGCACAGCTGTGGACCTTTGCGTAGGTGCACTTGATGAACTTCCGATAGCTTGAGGGGTTGAAAGATGGGTTCTAACCTCTAAGGCTTGATAGCTAAGGGGTAGGAGAAGAAGGCTAGGGGGTAGTGCTCACTTAGGCTAAGGGATTTTTGATGGAAGATAGGATCTAAGGGATGATTTTGAATTCTAAAATTTGTATGAGTTTGGTGAACCAAAGGGAAGAAGGAAATCTCAAATCTTTCGCTCTTTGAAAATTTGTTCAAGCCATTTGCAAAGGGGGGTGCCTCTCTATTTTTTGGAAAGGAGAGGGTTAGGAGGGTGCTTAAGAGCTAATGTGATTAGCAATTATGTAATCTAAGGATTTTGGATTTTTCAAGGTCATGGATAGGGGTGAAGTTAGGTTCAATGGTTGATGATAGGGTGGGGTTTCAAATGACTAAAGGGCTACAAATAGGTTAAATGGGGGTGCAACAGTCCTAAAGAAACCCACCCTAAACATGGGGATGGTCAACAAGTCAAACCCTCAAAGTGAAATTGGAGCAAAATCTCACAGTTACTATAGCTAAGCCGAGCGTGCATATTACCCACGCTAGGCATATGTACAGTACCCGTGAGAAGTTCAGAGCCTGTTGTGGGGCCCATTTGGCTTAGCATGTATATTATACACGCTAGGCCAAATTCCTCCAAAAAATATTCCTTCAAAAATGGCCTAGCGTGTATATTATACACGCTAAGAAAAATGCCCCCAACCTGCCAAAACTCAAATCGCCATAATTTTTTATGTATGACTCGGATCAGGATGATTCTTAGCTCGTTGGAAAGCTAGGAACCTCTACTTTCCAATGGTATGTGATTTAGTCCCACTAGAGGTTCCAGTAAGCTTTGGCACACCTCTCTCCATCGATTACCTGAGAGGGTTTAAATAGGTTCGGGAGGGGTTCTATAGGTTAGGGTTGATTCCTAAGGGTCGTGGATCAGCTTCTAAGGGTTTGGGTTGAGTTTTGAGGGTTCGGGAAGTGCTATCGGAAGCTCGGTGGTGCACCTTTCTCGAAGTATGTTTCGACCGGGCCTTAGGCCAAATTTGGGTGTCTATAGTACTATAGGTCAAATTTTAATAGAATAGGCGAACAAGGTGATGGTAAACCACCGTATTTGATGGAGTCAACAAGCTTTTGAGGCCGGCTTGCCTAAATTAGGCTAGTGCAAACTGGGCTTTAGGAAGTTGGCTGAAGAATTCCCAGTCGAACTCAGGTTCGAGAAAGAAGTCATGATGTATCATTGACGGGTTTGTGGTCTCCCACTGTAAGGGTTGAGTCTCGAGAACAACCGGTGGTGGCTGTAGTGCAACAACCGATGACCTTGTGGTAATACAGATACTAGCACTAGGATTTGGTAGCACCATGGTTCGTGCCTTTTTCTTAGGCGGGGAATCCACCATGGGTACCTTGCCTTTGTTGCGCTTCGTTACCATTTCCTAATTTAAATTCACGCAATAAAAATGAAAAGAAAAGCTCAGGATTACCCTAGAACCATGAATGTTGTTGCAATGAGTAGGCTGTTAACTTGTGTGCTATCTTGATAGGCTTGAAATTCAGCACGACATGCAAAGAATTCACAAATTTCGTAGAGGATTCCACGGGTTTAAGGAAGAAGAAGTAGGGAATGCAAGGGAGCTAGGGCAAGACAGGCCAAAATCCCATTTCGACCAGTCTTAGAGCCTTATATAGCCCCAAGCTTTGAATATCCTGACCAGTCGAAACCATTTCGACCGGTCACAAAATTAAGTGAAACTATATCTCTCCAGCGGTGCTTCTGTTATGAAGCGGGATCCCTGCTATTTGACCAGCTAGAGTGGTTTCGACCGGTCAGAATGCATCAAATAGAATCTTGAGTTCCTATTGACTGGTCGATCCAGGCTTGACTGATCTACTTTCTTCCCTTCTAGATTAAATTGACCGATCAAAATCTATTTCTACCAATCGAATAATTGGTAGAGAACTTTGTTCTCAACCCAACATTCAGCTAACTTATCTATTTATTTATTATTATTATTATTATTTAATCTTTATTCTCTACCCTTAACACCTACACAATCCCAAATATATTAAATCTAATAATTAAATCCTAAACTAATATTTTACAATGGACTTGGGTTGCCTCCCAAGAAACAGTACGGGTGTGTTCGTAGCTCGACAAGGTCAATGCTTACTGTGGTACTAGCGGGTCAAGGGAAGACAAAGTCTCTCCAGCCATGAGATGACTTTGTGGATTATTTACCGGTTGAGATGGTAACCGGCCCTCGTCCCTCTTGTTCAAAGTGATTACTAGTTGCCCATGTTGGGTTTCCAGCTTAGAAATAGACTGATTGTGGGAATGGAGTAACTGCGTTTGCTGTTGAGACTGTTACTACCAGCTTTGTGCTGCTTGCAACATAGTCTCTTCGAAGTTATTGTTACTCCAACGTGGTTTAAACTGATGCTGGCCTTGGAACTATGGGGGTTGCAAATTAAATGCGGGCTTAAAAGGCCGAGAAGCACCCTGGTCCACATAGCTTTTCTAGGCCATATTCGGATGATTCCTCCAGTTCGGATTATAAGTATTTCCAAAATTATTTTGATCCGACCCCTAGAAGGAATTTGTAGCATTTATATGCTCTTGCACCGCCTCGAGGTACAATGGTGCAGCCGGACAACTAGGAGGTGAATGAGCTGGGCTTTGGGATAGCCACAAACCTCACTTACTTGAGCTATTGAGTGTGACTTCACACTCAACATGGATTCAAATTTCTTTCCAAGGCCTTGACCTTGGTAGAAATATCCGTCATCGGTTTCAATTCATATATACCTCCTTGCTTAGGAGGTACAGCTTGTGAAACCTCAGGATCAATCCAATTTGATGCGGCTTGTTGCACCAAGTTCTCAAATAATTCCCGAGCGTTGTCCGCAGACTTTGTGAGAAAATCCCCCCCACAAGAAGCATCTATCATCTATCAGTTTGACTTAGTCAATCCTTCATAGAAGCCTTGCACATTTTGGTAGTTCGGAACCCCATGATGGGGACACTTGCACAGAAGTTCGTTTAAGCGGTCCTAGCTCTCATGAAAGGATTCATCTGGATCCTACTTTAATGATGTTAAAGTCTTTCGGATAATGTTCGTGTTACCAATCGGGAAGTATTTGACTAGGAATTTTGTTTGTAGCTATTCCTAAGTGGTAATCGAATCCTGAGGCAAAGAATTCAACCACCTCCTTGCCTTATCCTTTAATGAGAATGGGAAGAGTCTCATATGAGCAACCATTGTCGACAACATGTTTATTTTACATAGAGTTAAGACTTATAAAAAAGTTGTAAGATGGTCATAGGGATCCCCATTACTAAGCCCATGAAAAATAGGAAGCATTTGAATCAAATTGGGCTTAATTTCGAAGTTCTCACTACCGACTATTGCGGGTAATCGTATGCACGAGGGAGTTGTAAGAGTGGATGATGTATGATATTCCCTCAACGTCTTAGCCTCGTATTGTTCTTCTCTGGCCATATTGAATAGAATCAAGGGGAGGGGCAGGGCAGGGCGACTAGAACGATCAAAACTCACGACGCTTTGAGAGGACCGAGTGCTAGCATGAACATGCCAACACGTTCTCTCAAGTTCAAGATCTAGTCGCTCAAGAGAGGGAAATTGCGACCTCAACCTTGGTATAAATAGAAAGAAAACAAAAGTAAAACAGTTAGCCTACTAATTGGAAACAAAAAATGTGCACCTTAGCCTCTCACAGCATCCCATGACAAAGTTTGGTGTATTCGAGCCTTTGATCTCCCAACCTACAAAACACAAAAACTACAATTAGTATAATGATACAAAAAATATAATAAAACAGAAATAAAATGAGAAATAAAACTAAAATTCCCGGCAACGGCGCCAAAAACTTGATCATCTTAAAATATGACCTTACAAGTGCACAAGTTCAAATGTATTAGGGCAAGTACAAGGGTGTCAAACCACAGGGCTTTGTCGTTTATCTCTTATTTAATTCCTATTTTAAAGAATACTTTGTAATATTAGATTTCATAAATTAGTCTAAAAACAAATAAAAGAAATCTACGTAGTTTTGGATATAAGAAAGCAGAAGGCAGATTGAATTCTCTCTTGGATTCCATATTTGTATGTAATAAATCCTATTTCTTTTCTGTAGTGAATCCTAGGTACCCCCACTCCAGGCTACAAGCTCAGTCGGATCGTATATAAATTAGATAAATCTAATCACGAGTTAGACAAACCTAATCATCAAAGCATCATTGCACGAACCAACAAAGCTACCCTATAAGGTCAAGTCCATCAATGAATATCCTATCCAGGCTAACCCCAATCCCTACAAGGCCACTGAAATTAAACTAAATAAGATTACAGCATTACCATCGCGTTCTCGATCTAGACGGAACCTCGAACATGTAATTATACCATTAATGGAATTCACAAACAGAAAAAGAAACAGAAATTCATTAAAATACTTATCCAAAATTTATAAAAGATCCAGCCCGAAGCTTTAAGCACTCATTGATTCAGAGACCTTCATCATCGTTGACTCAGGCTTTGATCGATGATTACATCCAATTTCCCTCTATTCCAGAACTACTCCTAACCTAAACTACTAAAACTCACGTCAGAGCCCTCTAAAAAGTTTCGACGTGTGAGTATAGACACCGCAATTTTTTCCTCTCGGAGCATAAGAACTTATTTGGTCAACCTTTGACCTTGCCCACGAGTTCTGGAAAGGGACTCACCCTTTTCGAAAGCCTTAAACCCTAAATAGGAGATTATATACTGAAATAATAATATATGGTCGAAGCACAAACTGAAACGATTGCTCTGTCACTCAGACCCAACTCAACCCAGGAAGGTCCCGAATTACACGCCCTCACAGAGGCGCTCAATTCAATTGCACACCCCTTAGCTAGCACGCATTTGGTCCCATTTGGACCAAGCCTATTCGTCCTGTGGACAACCTTAAGACTTGATTCCATGCCCTACCCACCGTGCGTAATCAATTGCACTCCCCACCACCAGCACGCAATTGGTCCCACTTGGACCGGTCTTCACCATTTTACAGACCACCTTGAGACTTGATTATGCGCTCACCAACGTGCATAATCAAGTACGCGCTCTAACACCCTCGTGTAATTGGTCCCTAGTTGGATCTGGCCTCTAATTCCCATGACTGTCCAAATTCCCCTATTAAGCACTTGTGAACTGACACTTAATTGGATTATGTGCGCTATATAGGGTGCGCAATTAGTTCCAATTAGACTGAAACTAAGATACCCAACTGAGTCAATCAGCCAGTTACTCACTGAGTCAATCACCGACTCAGAGTGATTAAGAGCTCGGGATAGGGCGCGTAATCCAATTAAATGCATCCACCGTAATTGGATTCGACTGGCTAATTATGCACCTCTCACAGGGTGTGTAATTACACGTATACCTATAAATAGACATCCCTACTACACCAATTGACACATCCATCAATCGAATTTTTGGGTTCCTCTCTTCCAAGCTGAGGGATTTCGAGATTCTCTCTTCGGCAACCGACTTCAAGTAATCTCTTAGGTTCTAGTTTCTAGTTCTTAATTTCTAGTTTCTAGTCCTCAATTCAAGTTTCTGATTCTAGTTCTTAATTTTGACCCCAATTCTTAATTTTCATTATAGTTTCAAATTCTAGTTCTTAATTCTTAAGTTCTAGATTTCAATCCTTAGTTCCTAATCCCTAATCTCTAAAATTTCAAATCCTCAATTTTATAAGCTTTTAATCATCAATTCCAACCCAGCCTTTTTAAAATTACTCTTAGCCATAAAAAACCAATTTATAATTTTTTTCTCTCCGAGACTTCTCCCTTTGAGAAAATTTGAGGTTCTCTCTAGGGCTTCCAAAAGGGGTCGAACTGCCTTCTAGACTTCTAGAATTGCAAACTCTTCGCTGGGAGCCCTAGGTAGTAAAGCTAGCTGCACCAGACCATTAGTCTCCAAGTAGTATCAAAGGAGAAAGCACTTGGCCTAAAACCAATTAGGTTCCTTAACCTCTCTGCTTTTTTTAAAACCCAGCCACCCGATTTGCCCAAGGGAGCTTAGGGAGGGTACCCGAGAACGAAGCCGATCCTCCTTAGCATAATGAGCTACGACCCCTTTTTTAAATTAGACTCTTAGTAGAATTAGGAGATTAGTTTAATTAGACTTCCAATAGGATTATGAGATTAGATTCATTAGAATCCTAGCAGAAGTAAGAATACCAAACTAGTTAGATTATAGGCAACCCACAGCTGTTGAAGTTGGCCGTGCAACGTTCAGTAAAGGAGTTCAACCTGCAAGCCCCTGCTCTTCTTAAAGTGTCATTAGTGACGTGTTGCAGTGTCGATAAATATCTGCAGCTGGCGATTGCATCAAACCAGGTATTCTTCATTTAATATTCGCCTCTTTAATTTCAGTAATTTAATATTTGCTAATTTATTACTCCATCGCCCTTAGCTAGAGTCCACTTGGACAAAATTGGGCCACTCTTTCTAGGACCAAAAGGAACCTAGAAAAAGAGCATACCAACAGATTGCCAATCGTGATGGGACTCTTTTTTGCTAAGGTTGCCCCGATTTAATTAATTTGGTTTTCTATTTTCTTGTTTTATTCTATTTCATTTTTTATTTCCTTCACTTTACTTTATCACTTTTTATACACACTCACCTACATACTCAGTTTTATAAAAAATATATATATAAATAAATAAATATAACAAAAATAAAATAAAAAATTTTAAAATGTCAGGCATTAGAAAATTAAATATTAATTGCAGTGACCCACCCGCATGGGGCTCCCATAGCAACTCCGAGTATAATGTTAGGCCGTCTCCCTGGATAACCCAGCGTCGTGCGCGGGTAAACATGATTAGTGAGAGTAAAATACCCCTTCGCTCCCCAAAACAAAAGTCACAATAGTAGTAGTAGGGTGAGTGACAGCGAGCCAAGATATACCGCCGGCCAGATTATGGACCTTACGGCCTAAAAGCTAATGAAGGGAGGAGAAGAAGTTGATGCCCTGCAACAAGCCCTTCACACCTCCTATAACAATAACTACCAAGGACAACCCTCCCCTGAGACACCACCATAAACATAGACGATCTTCCTCGACTTCTAGATGACTGCATGGCTAAGAGGGAACGCCCAGATAGTCCTGTGGATTCGACAAATTCTGTCGAGACATCGACTTCATTGTACCTACTGGTTTTAAACCTCCAAAATTCAACAAATACAATGGTACAGGCTATCCAAAGCACCACTTGGCATTGTTCTATAATGATTGCCTACTGATTCAAATCAATCATGGGCTCCAGGTCCACTACTTTAAAATATCGCTAGAAGGAGATGCCCTTGACTAGTTCGTTGCCTTACCTCACATCGAAATCGAGACCTTCAAAGACTTAGCTGACAGATTCCTAGACTAATACCAACACCTGACTCGCGAAGAGGTCAATCTTACTAACTTAATACTGTTATTCATTAAAAAGTACCACTTTTCACCTCTTAACCTAGCCTTTGCTGAACCTTGAAGCTGACTAATAACCTATTGTTTAGCTTGTTTTGTAGTTAGTAATAATTATGCAGCTTAGTACAAGGTCCCTGCTTTTGGTGCCAAAAAGAGAAAGACTTTAAGCCAACGAAGATTGTTGGGCCAAAGATCAATGGAACACCATGGTGGTACACACCATGGTGACAAGTTTGCATGTCAAAGTGGACCCAAGAAGTCCAACAGATGAAAGATGTGTGATGTGAGAGGAGAAGGCTGCAACAGCACCAGCTACATAGTAGAGAAGCAAAAGAGATGCAATCTCGCATAGTAGAAATGCTACCTCGCGCTGTTCAAGTCTATAGCAGAGCTTCCTCACGTAGATGTTACATGCAGCACAAGGGAACTCGTGAGGAATTTGCATAGCTCAGTGAAGGAATTGCCCCAAAGCATTCTCTCGCATAATAATCGCGTGCTTTAGTTGCAACCAACACTCAAGGACCTCTCAAAGCTCTCGCACACTAAGCCTTCCAAAATTCAGCTCACGAAGCTCTCATGAGGAACAAGTCTTATATCAGTCGCACACACTATCTCATGAGGCCAATCTGCACAAAGAATAATAACAAACTCACAAAGTCCTCGCATGGTTTAAGATGAGAGAGAGCTTCAGAAATGTCCTCACGCAGTCCTCACACACTTCAAAGCTATACCATCTACCTGGCGAGTGGCGTTCTTCATTTGACAAGAAGCCAAGCAAGATTAAACTTTTACTTCATGAGATCCTCGTGACAGAAGATACCTGAAGCTCCACTAGGCGAGCGAGACACACTGTAAATTCTTCCTTGCGAGTGCATTAAAGGCCAAACCAACTGCGTGACAAGCTAAAATCTTCTGTGCAAGCAAGGCGCTTTCCAAGACAAATGCTACCTTGAGAGCACACTGCCAACCGCGTGAATGGATTAATGCACCAAGGCCAGCCCCGTGAAGCTCGGGCTCCCCACTTCTCACTCTCTACTCAGGGACCTTTTGGGGATTTCCCTAGGTCCACGGAACACATCCTGAGGCCCTGATCTCAAGGCACACATCCCAAGGCATCCAAGGGTTGTAATAGTGCCACATTTCCCCTGGTTTAAATACTTACTTAGGATTGAGTATTTAAGCTATAAATTTAACTTAGAATTTTATCATCCCTCCTTCAACCTCTATCAGCTTTGAGCTCGAGTGGGCTAGGGTTAGGGTTTGATCACCTCTTTTTCTATTTTTTCTTCTCTCTTATCCCAGCACTTGCTGGCTATATCCCCTGTAAGCAACTAGGCTTAGTTTTATTAGTTTTGTATGGGTCTTGTGAACATTAGGAGTCATTGGTGAGCTGTTATGCACAAGGCAGCTTCCTTGAGAAATTTCATTATAAGTAATATTTAATCAATGACATTTGTATTTTAAAGGTTTATTCCTGTTATTTTTCTATTTGTCCATAGTTTTGTTCAGGCTATGCCATTCATCTAGGACTTGAGTTGATTTGAAAGGCCCATGGAAGCTTGAGCTTGTAGCCCTGGGACCATGGTGTCAGTAGCAATATACATGTTCTAGCTCAGTTTTCTGCGGTGGGGATAACCTCTGTGGATAGCCTATGATCATTCAAGTGGACAGACTATAGCCCTAGGGTGATTCCAAGCCACAGATCTGAGAAGGATTCTTCTCCTCTGCACTTGAGCTTGTAGCCTTGTGAGAGGTTGTTACAGGAACAAACTCCCCTCTGTTACACTAGACCAACATTAGATGTTAGATCTGATTTCTCTGTAGAGATTGCAGGCTTGTGAGCTGAGTCATTGCAAGCCTTTTGTAGCAATGACCAGTTGCATTTATAGTCCCCAAATAGCTTTTGAACTACTGTGGTCTCCACTGGCTTTTGAAGAACTATTTGCTCCCATGGATACTTGAGCTTGTAGCCTAGTATACATGGTGTCTGCAATAGTTTTCATACTCTAATTTGATCCATTGGGTGGAGGACATCTATTGGATAATCTGTGACCATTTAAGTGGATAGGTTATAGCCTTAAGATCAGTCTAGATCATATTGGTTTTATGATTTAGTCCATATGATTTAATCCTCTCTATTGGATAGTCTGTGACCATTGAAGTGGACAGGTTATATAGCCTTAAGAGATCAGGTAGAATCATAAGGGTCGAGTTGGATACTTCTTCCTTGCAGATGTGCTTGTAGTCATCTGAGGGATTTGCTGCAGAGTCAACCCTAAATCTGAGTTACATAATTGAATTAACTTTAGTTTAATTGCCTACTTTCCATTAATTATATATTTATTTTCACACACACCATCACCACCTTCTTCATAACCCTTTCTTTAGGATAGGGCTGCACTTTATTTCTCTTCTTTTAGTGTTAATTTAGTATAGTTCTAACACCCAACTCCCTTTCTCTAGGATTGTCAGATCTGTGGCCAGATCTGGAGGCCTACTAACATAACCCATTTTGGGTTCTAGATCAATTCTCTGTGAACTCTTACTTACTCAAAACTTACTACAATAGCCTTGTATCTTGCATGCTGTATATTTCAGATTTGTTGTTTTAACCAATTTTTATTTCTTCACTTTTTTATTTATATTTCTTCACCACTGTTTTCTAACTAACAACAAGACAACAACCCGAAACAAAACCAACAAGTTTTTGGCACCGCTGTCAGGGAATATTATTCTTTTTAGTAGACCTAAGTTGTAATATAATTTAGAATAGGAAATTCTTTGTAGTTGTGCCTTAAATAGAATAAAAGGTACTACTAATTTTTGTTGGAATTTTTGTAGACTTGGACAACAGCGACAGGGAAAAGCTAGAGCAGCACTGGAGTTTAGCTAGCTCTATTTGTACTTCTTTTACCCTAAAACTCAGTCCATTTGTGTTGAATTCTCTGTCAATAGTTTAGTTATAAATCTATTTAGTTGTGATTTTTATTTACAAATTTTTTATGTGTTGTGAGCATCTTCTTTACCTGCAGATCCTGTTTGTATGCATGGTAGAAGGTCCTTAAACCCTGAGTTGGAACCTCCAAACCTTGAGGTTGAAAGGGTCCTTAGACTGAGAAACAACACACCAGCCCCTACTGTTGAAACTGAGCCAGCTGTCATGGCTGAGAGGCAAAGAACTCTGAAGAAATACAATGCACCTGGGGATTACACATCTCCCTTTTTGATACAATTTCCTTCAGTTGAGGGAAATTATGAAATCAATACCTCCACCATTAACATGATGCCATCTTTTCATGGGCTCAGTAAGGAAGATCCTTACAAGCACATTGATCAATTCTTGGCACTTTGCACCACATTTAAAATTGCTGGCCTGGGACCTAAAGCCACAAAATTTAGACTTTTTTCTTTTTCCCTAAAGGATAAAGCCAACACTTGGCTCTCTAACCTCTCAGCCAACAACATCCAAACATGGAGTGTCCTCCAAAGCCAATTTTTGGATAAATTCTTTCCCATGAATAAAACCAGTCAAATGAGGACAAACATATTATCATTTAGTCAGTCCTCAATTGAAGATTTTTATGAGGCATGGGAAAGGTTCCAAGAAATGTTAAAATAATGTCACCACCATCAAATTCCACAGTGGCAACTTGTACAAGTCTTTTACCAAGGAATTAATCCCAAAAGTAGGGATTTGGTGGATGCTATATATGGGGGTAGTTACCTCCACAAGACAGCTGATGAGGCTTGGGAGTTGTTTGACATTATAGGGGAGAATTCCATGCAGCGGGAGTCACTGTCTCGCAATGATAGCCAGACCCCAGCTAAATTGGTGAAAGACTCCACCCCTAGAGGTGGAATGTATGAGGTTAAGGTGCAAAGTAAATTGGAAAGAAAAGTGGACAATCTGAGTTTAAAGTTTGACAAATTGATGAATGTGGTGCAGCATAGAATGGTTGCACAAGTGGAAGAGGCATGTCTGATATGCCAATCTCCCACACATGCACTTTAAGATTGTCCATCAGCCAATCAGTTTCCTATGTTAGTTTTAGAACATGCCAATGTTGGCCAATCATATGGGCAACAACTTGCTAGGTACACATAGAGAAATCACCCAAATTTGAGGTGGAGACAAGACACATACCCTCAGCCCTAGCAGCAGCAGTTGGCAGATTCATACAGACCTCAACACCAGTTTAACCAAGGATATCCACTAAGACAGAATTTTCAATTGCCTGCCCCACAACCCATTCAGTTGGTCTTGCCCCCAGAACAGCCCAGATCCTCTTCCTTTGAAGAAAAAATGCTAGCATCAATGCAAAATTTGGGAAGCCTAGTCCAAACTATGAACTGTCATGGGCAAAATATTAAAAAAATAGAGGACCAGCTGGGTCAAATCGGTAATGCTTTGAATAGGAGAGAGGAGGGAAAATTGCCTAGTAAACGCTTGGACAACCCTAAAGGGCAGTATATGATTGGAGAAGCCTCCTCTACCCATGAGAAGGCTAATACAATCACTACCCTAAGGAGTGGCAGAGTGGTTGAAACCTTAGTAGGCAGGGCAGCTGAGGAGGCCATGGAGAGTGAAAATAAAAGAAATATGAGTGTTGAAGCACCAAGAAATTCATCCCCTGCTGTGGAGTAGCAAGGGCAAAGTAAAAGGGCTGATGCTGAGCCCCAATAGTAAATAATAAATGAAGAAAAAAAGAAAAAATAAAAATATGACCATGATGTGATTAGGCATGCAGCTGTGGCACTAGCAGTCTCATAGCTGCCATTTTCTCATGCACTTGCAAACCCATCTCCTTTTGATAAGGGGAATGCTCAGATAGAGGAAATGATGGAGACCTTCAAGCAGGTCAAGATCAATTTTTCCTTGCTTGATGCTATAAAATAGGTCACTGCCTATGCTAAATTCATGAAGGACCTCTGCACACAGAAAAGAAAGGCAAGGGTGTAGTTGTCCAAAAAGGTTTTTGCTATTGAACATGTTGAGTCAGTTATGTCCATTGCCACACTTGAGAAATTACAGGACCCAGGGTACCTACTATCCCCTGCATAATTGGAAACCATACCATTGGTAGAGCTCTCTTGGACTTAGTGGCCAGTGTAAACCTACTCTCATATTCTATGTATGAGGAGCGAGGTTTGGGGGAGCTAAAATCTAAATTAGTTGTGCTCCAACTAGCTGATAGGTCTTAGAGGAGATCTGTGAGTGTGGTGGAGGATGTGTTGGTGGGGGTGGATAAGTTCTACTATCCTACGGATTTCCTAGTTTTCGACATGGTCCCTTGCAAAAGTAAAATCCCAATTCCCGTCATCCATGGAAGGCCATTCTTGGATACTACAAATGCTTACATATAATGTAGGTCAAGGGTGATGGAGGTGACCTTTGGGAACATGAGACCCAATTAAATGTGTATAATGCTACTAGGCAGCCTCAGATGTACATTAAGGACTGTTGTGTAATAGATGTACTAGATGGCCTCGTGAAAGAAGAATTATCCAATCTGCTGGATTGGGATAATGTTGCTGAAGACCTGGAAAATATTTGGAGTATGGTTGAGAAGGAGGCCCAAGTTCTCACAACATAAGACAACACCAAAGTAGAGTCTTCTGTGGGCCTAGTGCAGCATTCTAGCTTGAAACCTACATTGCTGCCCCTTCCTCAAACCACCAAGGCACCATTGCTACCTTCCATTGAAAGTCTCCCTGATTTGGATCTTAAACAGCTCCCAGACACATTAAAGTATGTCTTCTTGGGGCAAAATAAAAAGCTTCCAGTGATTATCTCTTCCTCTCTCACCAGTGAGCAGGAAGAGGAGTTATTGAGTGTTCTCAAGAAACACACAAAGGTAATGGGGTGGACAATTGCTGATCAAGGGGTCATTGATGCCTCAGTTTATATGCACACAATTCACTTAGAAGAGGGTGCAAAACCCTCTAGGGAGATGCAGAGGAAACTTAATCCTCACATGCAAGAAGTGGTCTTCAAGGAGATAATAAAACTGTTGGATGCAGGGGTGATTTACCCCATTTCAGATTCAGAGTGGGTATCACCCATCCAGGTTGTACCCAAAAAGTCAGGCATAACAATTATTACTACTAATTCAAGAGAGTTGATGCCAACCAGGGAGACCACTGGTTAGAGAGTTTGCATTGATTACAGGAAACTCAACTCCAAGACCAGGAAAGAGCACTTCCCTCTCTCTTTCATTGATCAAATTCTAGATAAATTGGCTAGAAAGGCATTTTACTGCTTCCTTGATGGATACTCAGGGTATAACCAAAACTCTATGTATCTTCAAGATTAAGAAAAAATTACTTTCACATGTCTCATTGGCACCTTTGCTTATAGGAGGATACCTTTTGGACTGTGCAATGCCCCATCCATAGTTCAGAGGTGCATGTATGCAATTTTTTCTGATATGATTGACAAGTTCCTAAAAATCTTCATGGATGATTTCTCAGTTTATGGGGACAGCTTTAGCCAGTGCTTGAGTCACCTTGACCTGATTTTGCAAAAATGTGAAGAGACCAATTTTGTCTTAAGTTGGGAAAAGAGCCACTTTATGGTAACACAAGGAATTGTGTTAGGCCATGTGGTCTCCCAAAGAGGAATAGAGGTTGACAAGGCTAAAGTGAACCTAATTTCATACCTGCCCCCACCTAGGACTGTCAAACAAGTCAGATCCTTCTTAAGACATGCTGGATTTTATAGGAGGTTCATTAAGGACTTCAACAAAATTGTAAAGCCATTGTGCCACCTGCTTTATCAGGATGTGCCATTTAAATGTTTTGCTGAGTGCCTTGAGGCCTTTGAGATCTTAAAAAAGTGCCTTACCACTTCTCCTGTAATTGTAGCCCTAGATTACTCACACCCCTTTGAGCTAATGTGTAATGCATCAGACTTGGCCATAGGTGGTCTTAGGACAGAGAAAAGATAAGCTGCCTGCAGTGATCTATTATGCCAGTAAAACACTAGCTAAAGCCCAGCTCAACTACACCACTACTGAGAAGGAGCTGCTAGCTGTTGTATTTGCTGTGGACAAGTTTAGACCCTACAAGCTTGGGTCTAAAATTATTATTTTTATTGATCACTCAGCCCTGAAATACCTATTGGCTAAGAAGGATGCCAAACCAAGGCTGATCAGATGGATCCTCCTATTACAGGAGTTTGATCTTGAGATCAAAGATAAAAATGGAGTTGAGAATGTGGTGGCTGACCACCTCTCTAGAATTGTCTTAGAGGAATGTGCGGCAGCACATGTTAATGTGGTGTTCCCTGATGAGCAGCTATTTGTTATACAGTCTAGTGTGCCCTTGTTTGCACACATTGTGCATTTTCTTGTTGTTGGTGGGATCCCCCCTCACTAGTTCAAGATGGACAAGGACCTATTTTTCTCTCAGGTCAAACATTTTCTGTGGGAGGATCCATTCCTATATAAGCATTGTGCAGACCAGATTGTTAGGAGATGTATGCCTGAAAGTGAGTTCCATAGCATTCTTTCCATGTGCCATGAGCAAGCCAGTAGAGGTCACTTTAGTGGCAAAAAGGCAGTTACAAAAGTTTTGCAATGTGGGTTTTATTGGCCCTCTTTGTTCAAAGATGCATATATATATTGTAAAGCCTGTGAAAGATGTCAAAAGTTGGGAGGCATTTCCAAGAAAGATTCAATGCCATTGCAGCCCATCCTTGTGGTAGAACTATTTGACATTTGGGGCATTGATTTTATGGTCCCCTTTCCTCCTTCTATGGGTTTCAATTTTATACTTGTCGCAGTGGACTATGTGTCCAAATGGGTGGATGCCATTACCACAGGACAAATGATCACATAGTTATCCTGAAATTTTTAAAGGATAATATCTTCTCCAGATTTGACACCCCCAGAGCTATCATTAGTGATGGGGGGAGTCATTTCTATAATAGGCCTTTTGTGAATCTCCTCAAAAAGTATGTTACACACAGAATTGCAACTCCCTCCCACCCACAAACCAGTGGGCAAGTTGAAATTTCTAATAGGGAGATCAAGCACAACTTGGAGAAGACTGTGAGGACTGAAAGAAAGGACTGGACACAAAAGTTGAATGATGTCTTATGGGCTTATAGGACTGCCTATAAGACCCCTATTAGTATGTCTCCTTTTAGGCTGGTCTATGGAAAGGCCTATCACTTGCCAGTGGAGTTAGAGCACAGAGCCTACTGGGCTATTAAAACACTAAATGCTGACCTAACTACTGCTAGTTCTCATAGGAAATTGCAACTATCAGAGCTGGATGAGCTGAGACTGGAAGCCTTTACAAATGCCAAAATTTACAAGGAGAGATCCAAGGCATTTTTCGACAAGAAGCTCATGAGGAAGGACTTAATGCTGGTACCAAGGCTTGGCTTTTCAACTCTAAACTAAAATTCTTTCTAGGGAAGTTAAAATTCAGATGAGATGGACCTTACACAGTCATCCATGCCTCCCCATCTGGTGCTGTGGAGATCTTGGATCCCATGTCTGGGAGAATCATGAAAGTGAATGGGCAAAGGCTAAAAATTTGTGTAGAAAATTTAGTGGAGCCTCCTCAGACCATTCACCTAC
Source organism: Chloranthus sessilifolius (assembly GCA_021018995.1). NCBI lineage: Eukaryota > Viridiplantae > Streptophyta > Magnoliopsida > Chloranthales > Chloranthaceae > Chloranthus > Chloranthus sessilifolius. The sequence continues at coordinate 52,994,801 of CM037593.1, read as the reverse complement.
ATGACTCTCCCATTGCTTAGTGATCCATAACCTTGTAAAATGTGTACCATATCTGTTGAATGTGTGTTTTGTTTTGCTTAAAATCTATCATGTAGTGTTTTTATTGTAATGATGATTTGTTTGTTTTGTGTTATTCTATTTTGAGTTGTGTGTGAGGATGTCATGTGCATGTTTGTCATCTGAATTAAATGTGCATCAACCTTTTTTTATTTCAAATCATTTGTATGCTAGCATGGATACTTTGTGAATTTATTATTAATTGGCATTGGGATTGTCATGGTGAAAGAGATGATATGTGAGGAAAGTTGGAGGTGATGCACAATGGTAAGGTCAATGTCAGTATGGATCCACAGAACAATGTACAAGCACTGACAGAGGGTGAATTATGCTTTGTCACGAGGCTCCATGGACCCAAATTTACACTCGTGAGTTATTTGTGAGCTCTCTCGCGGGTGTAGACACCCAAATTCGGCCCAAGGCCCAACCAATCTGTACTTCGGAAGAGATGTACCCCTGTGCTTCCGATGGCACCCCTGAACACTTAGGAATCCACCCAGACCTTTAGGAATCACCCTGAACCCTTTAAAACCATTCCCCAACCATTAGAGGTCACCCCTAAAACCCTAGATCCCCTTTTCATACCTAACTTGAACCTTTCTAGGTAGTTGATGGGAGGAGAGCTACAGAATTTCACACAGACCACTACCAAGGATGAGCCATATACCATTGGAAGCAGGGCTTCTCCAGCTTTCCACCAAGCCAAAGATCACCAAATTTGGAGCTATGGTTCAAAAGTTATAGTTGTTCAAAGTTTTACATAAAATCATAGGACTTTTATTCAGGCGTGGATATTACATACACCCAGCCATTTTTGCCCCAGATTAGTTAGGCGTATATATTATATACGCCTACCTATTTTGGGGGAAATTTGGCCGGACGTATATAATATATACACCCAGTATATATGGGACCCACCACGGGCTTCATCTTCTCAAAACTCCCCTGATTTTTGTGAAATTTATCGTTTTAAATAAGCGGGCATATAATATATATACGCCCTCATGAGCTCGAATTTTCTTCATCTGGTTTGACCTTTTCACCATCCCCTTAGTTGGGGTGGGTGTCTTGAGCTTGGTTGCACCCCCTTTGAGCTTATTCGCAACCCTTAAGTCACCTATGGTCTCACTCCATCATCTGCCATTGAAACCGGTTCCCCACAAACCTAGGACCTTAAAAACCTAGAAAACCTTAGATGGAGGATTACCTAATTGCTAAATCAATTAGCTCTTAAGTAAGCCCCTAACCCTCCCCTTCTCTATAAATAGAGAGGCCCCCTTCTTCCTGAAGGGTTGAAAAAATTGGAGGTTAAGGATTTTGAGCTTAAGAGAGAACCCTAGTGAAAGAAAATGCACACATTTTTCCAGAATTCCAGCATGCTTAGTTCATCCATTTCAACCCATTTCCCCCATTAGATCATTCCCTTTAGCTAAAGTCTAGCCTTGAGTCTTACCCTACGCTCCCTATTTTATCGAATCCTAGCATTAGAATCCATTCCCATACCGTTTAAACCATCGAAAGCACGCCAAAGTGAAGGACTTCCACAGTGCAACAAGAGCCCGTGAGCTCCGGCTCACCCCTCTCTTCCTCTGCCTTCTTGGTGCTTCCTCCGTCCAAGGATTCAAGCCGTTACGCCGCCGAAATTTCGGTTTGGCTCAAAGCTCGATAGGACTATATTGCCTTCGGGCAAGGGGAAACTCCGCCCTTTTATCTTTAATGTTTGGCCATAGATAGAGATCACTACGTGCGGGTTGATCGGGTGCCTAAACCCTTCCTGATCGATAACTGAAGCCCCTACCCTAGAGCCTTTGGCAAAGACCGATAAATCAGAGTCATATTTAGCATTTTGGTGCTCAAAATATTGATTTGAAGGTTTCCCGGGTCACCAAAAACTCCGAGTGGCGACTCTACATTCCATTAAAAGTGGGCGCATCGCCGCGACGGGTTCGAGAGGATCCATGGTCGCACAGATGGCGACTCTGCTGGGGATATCACCCTAGCGCTTCCCCTCTTGTTGGCCTTTCTTTTTTTGTTACTAACCGTTGCTATTTTTTTTCTTATTTTCTGTTGTTTTTTTCTATATTTATGTTGTTTTTACTAACGTACTCACCCCTACGATTCAGTCCTTTAAGTGCCTTAGCCGATTGGCAGGCCTACGTGCGCCTTTAAATTCCTGTTTTTTCGATTCTTGTCATTTAAGCCACCTTAGCGGATTGGCGGGCCCGCTCGCATTTACTTTTACGTCATTTAAATTTTAGTCATTTATGAGCCTTAGCCGTTTGGCGGGCCTACGTGCGCTTTTCATTTCAGTCATCATATCTCACCATTGAACGCCGGCTCATTGAGGCGGCACGGGCTTTCCATCCCCGACCCAATTTTGGACTTAATTTTACTCCCCTATAAAAATTGTTAATTAAAAGTGAACCAACAGTGTGGGGACATAATTGAATTTATTTTTGCATTTTTGGGTAGTCCTCGGGGGGTTTAGGCACAGATAAAATTTACCCGGTTCCCAGTAAGGCGGCAGCCCAAGTGGTGATGATCCTGAAAAGAACCACCCCTTCCAGTACCTGAGAAGGCGCTTGCGCCGAAGGTATATCGGTTGGGTTGCCAATTCCAATCAAGCCGTAAAACCCGCATTGGTGAGAGAGTAGACAGCCCAAAGTTCAGCCGTGTATCCCTAGGAAGCGGAAAGGAGGGACCTGATAACATACACAGCAGTCCTCGGGAGCATTTCTCCCAAGAAACAAGTTCAAAGGCCCACATTCGGGCTTATTGTTCATTGTCAAACTAAGCTGACAGAAGTATTTTTGCCAGGCGTATATATTATATACGCCCAGCCAAAATCTCTAGAAAATAGTCAGGCGTATATAATATATACGCCTAGCCAAAATCCCCAGACTTAAGCCAGGCGTATATAATATATACGCCCAGCAAAAATCTGCATTTTTTTGGTCGGGCGTGCATAATATATACGCCCAATATACACTGGGCCACAGCAACCCAACCTGAGGCCCAATCCATCACCGCAAGTCCCCGATTAGCGGTATTAATGCCCGCAGTAGCCTCCCACATCCTCTAACACCCAACATGCCCCCGCCCAATCACAAGAAGGCAACTTCTCATTGATTTGCTCCGGGGGATCGAGTCATTTGCGTGGATTCCCGCACCTTCAATAGAACGAAAGGGTTCTCTTTCGCCTCTTCCGAAGTGTGTCGGATCCCGCCGTGGGACCTACTAAAGGTACATATATCGCCCGAGACGGGAGTTGACCCTAGGCACTAGGTCATTATTCATCTAAGCAAAGGGGAGTAATCTCCATAAAAAAAAATCGTCTTAAAAAAAAAAAACCAAAAGAAATCTCTCTTCAAAAAAAAAAAAAAATCATCAATCAAAAATCATTTTCCAAAAAAAAAAAAGAAGAAACCAAACAAACACAAAAAGAGAAAAGAAAACAAAAACAAAAAGAGTACATTTTGGTGTGACCGTCACTACGGCAACCTCAAGCTCGTCCCGTAGAAGGAAGGTATTCGTCCCTTATCCGCGACATCGATACAACACCCGTCAGCGGATCATGTTAAGAGCCGATACATCCCCACCGTCATCCTCATCCCATTCTCATATCGGCGAAGACTCGATCTCCGACACCTTCACCCAAACCCGGTTCGATATCAAGGGTCCTTTTGGGGCACTCGTGTTCACATCCACCCCATCCCCCTCCCTCACATTCTCCCAACATACCCCCTTTTCATCCCCTACTGAAACCCCTCATTTCCCAACCGATCCATACATCCCCATCTCCCATCCAAACACCCTTACTGCATCCCCATATTTCCAAAGGCCCCATAGGGAGCCCCATCCCTCGCCTACTTCCCACGTTCCATCCCTCTCATCATCCATGCCCCCTACATCCCACATCCCATCCACCCAATCTCACATACCATTCCCACCACCTGGCCCATCCACATCCCAACATACCCCCCCATTTACCCGGGTCATGCCCAATTTCTCCCAACCCCCTCCATCATTAAGTGAGCCATCACCCCCCAATCTCACACCTAAATCCATGCCCTCAATGGAGGACCTGAGAATGATGTATGCCCTCTGGGCTGCTTCTCGGAACCCTACATCCCAAACCCCGCATCCAAATCTCCAAAACCTCCATACCCCATTCCCTCATAACCATGCCCAACCACCCATCGTCCATACCTCCCAAAATCCCCCACCTCAATGCCAGACCGAAACCCATACAAATCCATGGGCCCAAGCCCAAACACCTCTAGAGCCATGGGCCCAAGCCCATCAGACCTAGGCCCAAGCTCAGGCCCGTCAAGCCCCAAGCCCAAGCCCATCAGGCCTAGGCCCAAAACCCTCAAAACCCATGGGCCCAAGCCCATCAGACCCAAGCCCCAGGCCCAGAATCCTCAAGACACATGGGCCCAAGCCCAGCAGGCCCAGGCCCAATTCCCTCAAAACCCATGGGCCCAAGCCCAAGCCCATCAGACCCAAGCCCAGGCCCAGAATCCTCAAGGACCATGGACCTAAGCCCATCAGGCTCAGATCCAGACCCGAAACCCTCAAAACCCAAGGGCCCAAGCCCAAACCCATCAGACCCAGGCCCAAGTCCAAGCCCTCAGGGCCTCTGGACCCAAACCTATCAAGCCCAAGCCCAAGGCCCATTGACCCAGAGTCATACTAACCCCCACACCCAAGCCCAAGGCCCGTCAATCCAAGCCTTCCAAAACCATCAAACCCAAGGCCCATCCACCCACGCTCATCAAGGCCCATTCATTAACCCCATACCCCCCCACCAGTACCCTTCATTCACCTATACCCCTTACGCTCCCATCCCGCCTCCAACGGGAAATCCAATCCATCCCATTCCTCAAACCCACAACACCTCGCCACCTCAACCACACCTCCCTCACCCTCAGAATGTGCACCCAACTCAGCACATCATTTACCCACAAACCGCTCACCCATTTATCCCTTCTCATCCCCTACAAACCATATGGCCCCACCAGGTCATCCAACCCCTCACCCCCCAAGTCCAAATAGCAGAACTCGCCCCTCACCAATACCATGACCAACAGTATGAGGAGGATGAAATCCGCAACAGTGGAGGAGTTGCCAGCTTCAACCCTCCCCGGGCCCACCATCATCACACCTAGGGTCGAACAAAATCAGGGGGAAGCAGTCCCCACTACAGCCTCAAAAGAACCAAAATAGTTGAAAGAACAAATAGACAGAATACAGAAGCAACTGATAAAGATGGGAGGAATAGAACTACATTCAACAGACTTTTCAGACTTGTGTCTGTTCTCTGATGTCCCCATGCCATAGAAATTCAAGATGCCATCATTTGATAAGTATAACGGCACTGGCAACCCCATCGCCCACTTAAAATCTTACTGTGGGGATATGTGCCAGTATGGTAGAGACGAACGACTCCTCATCAAAGTGTTCCAAAAGAGTTTAACGGGCCCAACACTGAGATGGTTCACATCCTTGGAACCGTCCATGATAAAAAATTGGAAAGATCTGACACGCTTATTTCAAGAACAATATGTCTATAACATTGACATAGAACCAAGGAAGTCAAATTTGGCCCGATTAAAACAAAGATATGATGAAACATTCAGTGCTTACTTGGGGAGGTGGAGGGCATTAGCCGCTCAGGTAACTCATCGGATTCCCAATGATGAGCAGATTGAATTGATAACCAAGGGAACCCTCCCAGTCATCGCAGATTTTTTAGTATATCAGCAGCAGTCTAGTTTTGTTGATCTTGTCTGAAATACCAATCGTTGCGAAGACGCCATTAGAGAGGGCAGGTTAGGAAGGAATGTGGCCACCGGGTTAGCGGCGAACCAAGAATTGAAAGAAGACCGGGAGAGGTATAGAACATTATTTACCCCGTGCCAATACCAATGCCCCGACTGACTCGAGTTACATAACCACCCCTGGCCCGTTTTGAGCAAGTACCAAGGCCAAGCAACGGACCAAGAGCCCCGTTTACCCAGGAACAGATGAAAGCATGGTTCGAACGAGTGTTCACATCGTTGGGGCAATCCTTGAGTGTCTTGTTGCCAGTGTTGCTACAAAAAGGCTTGGTCAATCTGCTCCAGCCTCGCCCACCACCCCATCCCATACCAAGGAACTATGATCCGAATCTGCATTGCAATTTCCACCAGGGACCAGGTCACCCTACGGACCGATACTTCCCGTTAAAGCACGCGGTCCAAGATCATATAGAGGTGGGAAAAATCATTCCCCCACCACTTCCTCAAGGGCAGAACCAGAATATCCATCAAGCCCCTCTACCACCACACCCAGGAGGCCCCAGGCCTAACATACATTGGATAGAGGAGGAAGAAGAAGAGTTTGACCCCTCAGATTATATCAGTAATCAGGAGGAGTTTTCACTCCTCAGGTAGAACGAAGATGAACTATTTATTGGGGTGATCGAGCCATTGCATCTAGCCGATTATTTTCTCACACCGACAAACCAAGAGGAGCCCTTAGATTTAGGGCAGTATTTTTCCACCCCTGCTCCCGCCTATCAAATCCAAACGGGCACAGCCCCGCCACAATCATACGCATATCCACCCCATGCCCAATTTACCCCATACACCCCTCCGTCACACCCAAATCATCCCGTACCATACGCAACTCCACCATCCACGTATTATCCTACCCCATACACACCCTCAAATCTCTCCGCCCAATACATTACTCCGCCATCCCCAAGTTACCCCATCCCATACACACCTTCAAATCCCACCACCCAATATACCATCCCACCATCCCCAAATCACCCCGCTCCATGCATAACTCCATCATCCCCAATCTACCCCATTTCACCCACAAACCCATCATCACCTCACCATGCCACCCCCTACACAATCCCGTCATATCCAAATCATCCCACTCAATGCACAACTCCATCATCCCCAAATCCATCACCATCCCATCATACCTCCCCATATACAAATCCTTCATATCCCTATCACCCCGCGCCCACCACACCTCAGACGTCTCCCCATCCCTCCATCCCAGTCACACTCCCGCCATCCCTTCGTTACTTTAGCCCCAATCCAACTCCACCCCGACTCATGCAAGCAACCCCTCATCCAATCCCCTCATCACCCAATCACCACTTGTCCTACCATGCCTAGGTAATACCAGTACAAGCCCCCTCCGTGCCCATAAATCCAATTTCGCCAATTCCCCCCACTACCATTCCACCCCCCATCGGAGTTAACCTGGTTGGACCCGAGAAACCAGTATATCCAGCCCAATCCTCCCCAAAAACCTCATGCACTCCTTTTCTCATCCCAAAACCTGCTTATGACCCGCATCAAGTATCGTTGAGCTATGAACAGACGGACATGAATGTCGGGTGCAACCAAGAAGAGGCTGCTGAATTCGTTACCCGATCGGGCCGGATTTCTGCTCAGTCGGAAGCATCAGGGGCAGCCAGAGGAGAAGAAAAGAAGAAAGAACAGATCGCGAGAAATCCCTTTGAAAAAATGGCCAGGGAGCACATACTGGAGACACAACTCAAGAGAACACCCGCACATATTACTGTGTGGGATTTGTTAATCACGTCTCCACTCCACTGTCAAGCCCTAATGGGAGCGCTCAAGGACGCGCATGTCTCCACCCACATAACTCCAGATGAAGTGGGGGAAATAATAGGGCAAGTGTTGGCCCCAAATGCCATCTCTTTCACCGATGCAGACCTACCGAAACAGGGGAATGACCACTCTAAGCCCTTGAATATAATAGTGGAAGTAGCAAATTTGGTGTGTCGTTGCTCCTAATTGACAACGGGTCGGCATTGAACGCATGCCCTCTAAGGACGGCAATCAAAATTGGGGCGAACCCCAACACCTTCGGCCATCCATATCAAGCGTCCGGGGATTCGACAACACCAGAAGAGAAATCATAGGAGAAGTAGACCTCGACCTGATCCTTGGGCCGTAAACCTTCACCACCCCCTTTCAGGTGATAGACATCAAGTTTACTTTCAATCTGCTATTAGGCCGGCCGTGGATACATAAGCTCGGAGCAATACCATCTACTCTGCACCAAAAGCTCCGATTTATCTCAGAGGGAAAAATTGTCACCATCATAGGCAAGAGCAGAGAGGACATGGAGAAGAGCGCTCTGCACATTGAGAATTCGAAAGTGCTGAACATACCGCACACAGCAGAGGATGCCGATCTCCACCGATTTGAGTATGACTTCTCAAATGTTACCCTCGGACCAACTGAAAAGACCCCGAATAAAATTGGAGGAGGAATGGACGCAGCTGTGTTCATGCTCCACAAATGGGGTCATCAAAAAGGGAAAGGGCTGGGCCCACGCCTCCAAGGAAGAAGAGACCCCGTCAAGGCCAAGGGGCAACAAACTAAATTCGGCTTAGGCTACAGGCCCAGAGAAGAGGAAGTCAGAGAGGCCAAGGAAAAGATGAGAGCCGCAGCAATCGCCAAGGCCAAAGGAATCATCTTGGAAGAGGAACCTCACGCTCGCCCCCACATCCGTGAAACCTTTGTGAGCATCGGGGTAGTAAAAATTGATATGAATGGGGAGACAAGGGTCACCCCACATAAGCCTACTTCAATCCACCCCACCAATCCCTACATCATCCCCCCAGACTTCAAAATGGACTTAGCCGCCCTTTCCTTATTTGAGGAAGAAGTTCCCCGATCCACCCATCACTCCAGCACCAGCCACTCTGGGCCCATCCTAACCATAGAGGACAGGGTCCCAGAGGATCCCTCTATAAATATGTTGAGGGAGGAACTGCAAGAGCCTACCGATGCCGCTCCCAATCAAAGAGGTAAAGGCCAAGCCTCGCAGGTGAGTAACTAGGCATCCTTGCCCCAACTCCTGGGAACCGCCAAATACCGTGAAAATGACACCGACTCCCCAAAAAAAATTAACCTGTAAAAAGGGAGGTTGCCTCTGGACCACTCTACCTTGTATATATAGAGATCCACCTCGCCAGGGGCTGACCTCCAAAAAAATGTAAAAGACCATAAAAATAGAAAAAATACTAATTTCAAAAATATTGTCCTTTAAAATTCTCAATAAAATTGAAATTGATGTCGTGATACCCGTCCCACGTGAAGCCAACCCCTTTCCTATAGAAATACAAGAAGAGGTAGGAGTCATGAGTCTGGACGAGGAAGGTCAAACCGATGAGCTCCCCAATGAGCTCCTTAAACAATTTGCCGATTTTGAGCATGGCCCTACCCTGATCGTTGAAGAAAGGGAGGATGTCAATTTGGGCACCAGTGAGGCCCCCAGAATCACCAAAATCGGAACATCGTTGTCCCCTGCGGAGAGGAAAGGTATGATAGACTTCCTTCGATCATACCAAGATGTCTTCGCATGGTCATATGAAGACATGCCTGGTTTGGATACCGATCTGGTTGAGCATGAGTTGCCACTCTACCCCGATGTTAAGGCGGTTAAACAGAAGCTGAGACGCCTTCGACCAGAATGGATGTTGAAGGTGAAGGACGAGGTCATTAAGCAGTATGACGCAGGGTTTCTCATGGTATCCAAGTACCCCCAATGGCTAGCCAATATCGTCCCCGTATCGAAGAAGGATGGAAAGGTTCGAATGTGCATTGACTTTCAAAATCTTAATAAGGCAAGTCCTAAGGATGACTTCCCGCTACCCCATATCGATATCTTGGTCGATAACACCGCAAAGCATGGAATGCTCTCATTTATGGATGGATTCTCAAGATACAATCAGATAAAGATGGCTGAGGTTGATCGCGAGAAGACAGCGTTCATTACCCCCTCAGGAACCTTTTGTTACCAGGTAATGCCATTCGGGCTGAAGAATGCTGGGGCAACCTATCAAAGAGCAATGATGGCCTTGTTCCACGACATGATGCACCGAGAGATTGAAGTGTATGTCGATGATATGATTGCCAAATCACCAAAAAGGGAGGACCATTTGATAAACCTTCAGAAGCTGTTCGAGAGGTTGAGAAAGTACAGGTTACGGTTGAACCCCCAAAAGTGTGCCTTCGGCGCTATGTCAGGAAAGTTGTTGGGCTTTATTGTTAGCAGAAGGGGGATAGAGGTCGTTCTGATCAAGGTCAAGGATATCACTGAAATGTCGCCACCATCTACAGAGAAGGAAGTCAGAGGCTTTTTAGGCAGGATCTCATACATCAGCTGATTCATCGCACAGTTAACTCCGATATGCGCACCAATCTTCAAACTACTAAGAAAGGACTCACCGGTTGAGTGGAATGATGGCTGCTAGGCTGCATTCGACAAGATTAAAGGTTACCTCCTGAAACCTCTAGTATTAGTACCGCCCATACCTGATAGACCCCTGATAATGTACCTATCCACGACAGAGTTTTCCATAGGCTGTGTGTTAGGGCAGCATGATGAGACAGGAAGAGGAGAGCAGGCCATTTATTACCTAAGCAATAAATTCACTGATTACGAGATGCGCTATTCTCATATGGAGAAAGCATGCTTGGCACTCGTATGGGCTACTTCTTGCACTACCTGTTATCCCAAGCCGTTCGAATTCTTGCACCGATGGATCCGCTAAAGTACCTATTCGAGAATCTTGCACTCACTGGCCGAACTGCACGATGGCAACTACTCCTATCCGAATTTGACATTACTTATGTCACCCAGAAGTCGATCAAGGGGCAGGCACTCACTGATCATCTTGCTGAGAACCCTCTGTCGGACTATGAGCCTCTGAGGACCGAATTCCCCGATGAGGACATTCTGTTCATGACTGACGAGAATACAGAGGAAACAAAGGAGTCCTGGGTAATGCACTTTGATGGAGCATCGCATGTTGAGGGCCAAGGAGTTGGCGCCATTCTTATCTCACCCAGAGGATCACATATACCCATCTCAATCAAATTGAACTTCCCATGCACCAAAAATATGGCTGAGTATGAGGCCTGTACAGCTGGTTTACAGGTGGCTCTTGATCTAAATATAACTCACCTTACGGTCTTTGGAGATTCGCAGTTAATTATATGCCAGACCAACGGAGATTGGAAGACCAAGGATGAGAAACTGATCCCATACCATGAACATCTTGAGGATCTAACAACCTGCTTTGAGGAGGTCACCTTCTCCTATGTGCCACGAGCAAGGAATCGATTTGCTGATGCCCTGGCTACCCTAGCCTCTATGGTGGAAATTCCATACGGAGTTGTGATGAAGCCGATCATGATAGAGCAGAGGAACGAGTCGGCTTTCTGTCACCTCATTGAGGGACCTACAGAGGTAGATGATGAACCACCCTGGTTCTCGGACATCAAGAATTTCCTCGAAACCTGAACTGTCCCGGATGGAACATCAAAGGTAGATAGACGCACCATCCAGCGATTGGCAACAAACTACGTTATCTGCGGCGATCTCCTGTACAGACGATCTCACGACAATATTCTGCTCCGATGCCTAACCCAGGAAGAGGCGGGTGAGATCATGAAGGAGACCCATGAGGGAGTCTGCGGGGCACACGTCAGTGGACACATGCTAGCCAAGAAAATTCTAAGGCAGGGATACTTTTGGACCACTTTAGAGACCGATTGCTGCAAGCACGTACAGAAGTGCTACAAATGCCAAGAGCACTCTAGTCTAATACATGCTCCGGCCATTGACTTACATAGCATGGACACTCCTTGGCCGTTCGCCACTTGGGGTCTCGACGTCATCGGCAAAATCAATCCTAAAGCCTCCAACGGGCATTAGTTCATCCTCGTCGCTGTGGAATACTTCACAAAATGGGTAGAGGCAGCCTCCTATACAAGCATTAAGGCCAGTCATGTTGAGAAATTCATCAAGAACAACATCATTTACAGATTCAGCGTACCCAAAGATATCATCACTGATAATGGCACTAATTTTGCCAATAGGCGCATCCGGGCGTTGTGTGAGCGGTTCAAGATCAAGCATCATCGATCATCCCCATACAGGCCACAGACAAATGGAGCTGTAGAGGCAACCAACAAAACTCTGATCCGCATCCTGGAGAAGATGGTAGTTACTTACAGAGATTGGAGTGAGCAGTTACCCTTCGCACTTCTGGCCTATAGAACGTCTATCTGTACCGCAACAGGGGCAACACCATTCTCCCTTGTGTATGGGACCGAGGCCGTGCTACCCGTTAAGGTCAAAGTACCGTCGCTCCGTATCCTTTTGGAATCCCATCTACCTGAAGCTGAGAGGGAAAGAGCCTGTTTTGAATAGCTAGACTTGATTGACGAGAAGAGACTCCTAGCCTTGTGCCACACCCAGATCTATCAAAGGAGAATTGCACGTGCTTACAATAAGCGTGTCCGCAGTAGAGATCTGAAGGTAGGAGACACTGTACTGAAGAAAATTTTCCCGTCTCTCCACGCCGATCCAAGAGGGAAGTTTAGGCCAAATTGGGAAGGACCCTAGGTCATCCGAGAGGTTTTACCAGGATACGCCGTTTGCCTCGCCACCATGGACGGAGACCACTTTCCTGAGCCCATCAATGCTGGATACCTCTGTAAGTTCTACTCATAGGTCTTGGAACAAGGTAAGTTTTGATAAAGGCAGATGCGTGACCGCTTAAGGACCCCATAAAAGAGGCCATCATTTCAAAGACAAGTAGCCCAAAAGAAACATTCCCTGAAAACCTTCACCCTTTTTGCTACACACGTCGAACCAATAACCATTTCTTTCATATACCCCTCCCAAAATTCCAGAAAAAGAGAAAAGTGAAAAGAGGGAAAATCCAAACCAAAAAGAAAAAGAAGAAAAAAAAGAGAAAGAAGAAGAAGAAAGCAAACCCCCCCCCAAAAAAAAGGAGAGGGGAACTAAGGAAAAAGAAATGACTGGGGCATAAAAAGCCTTTGGAAAGAAAGAGGAGTCCCCGAATCTAGAATTCACACAAAACTTAGATCCAAATCCCCAGAAAAAAACCCAACCCGTTTGAACCTCGGCCACATTACAACCCGGAAGAAAGCCCTCTTTAAGGTCCACAAGCGGTCATAACATCTACTGCATTAGAACAAGCTGAGTTAACAAACCACACAGAACTTCATTCAGCCGGCTATGACGGAATCAACGTCCATGTCGTGGCCTTCTGGTTCTAAAAAAAAAAAAAGAGAAAAAAAAAAGAAGAAAGAAAATTAATTTGAGTTGAAAGCAAGATGGACGTGGTGAAAACCAGAAAGGGCACCACGGGTAAAAACAGCGAACCCACGCGGACCAGGTGAAAACCTGAAAGGGCACCTGGGGTAAGAAAGCAAACCCATGGACGTAGTGAAAACTTGAAAGGGCGCTACGGGTAAAAACAGGGATGACGGGCATGGCGAAAACCCGTCTTGGGCGCTATGAGCAAAAATGTCAAGGACGGAGAGATTAGGAGAAGACCTGTTCCGGCCCGCCCATTTCTGTTTGACCCCCTTGAGCCCCTTCTCCCCTTTGATGGGCCACTCATGTTAAATTGGATCGGATCACAATCAAGTATGTCATCTCTACCACGGCGTCTGACGCATGACCAAAGGGAAAGATAGAAGACTAGACCAATCCCAGGGAAGCTGACCTTCCCATGTTTAAAGGAAAAGCTTGTACCTCATGAGCAGGGTTCGACCATGCTCAAAAAAGGACCCACTGGTTTTGCCTTGTAATCACCGACATCACAAAAAGATCTAAAGGGAGAAAATTTCAAAAAAGATAATAGATTTTCCTTTTCCATAAAAAGCCCCACACTGTGGAGGAGAAAATTTCAAAAAAGATAATAGATTTTCCTTTTCCATAAAAAGCCCCACAATGTGGAGGAGAAAATTTTAAAAAAAATAATAGATTTCCCTTTTCCATAAAAAAAAAGAAACAAAAAGCCCCACACTGTGGAGGAGAAAATTTCAAAAAAGATAATAGATTTTCCTTTTCCATAAAAAGCCCCACACTGTGGACGAGAAAATTTCAAAAAAAAGATAATAGATTTTCCTTTCTCATAAAAAAACCTCACACTGTGGGGGAGAAAATTTTAAAAAGATGATAGATTTTCCTTTTCCATGAAAAGCCTTACGTTGCGAGATGTATGAAAGAAAAAGTCGAAAAACAAAAAAAATATATGTATGTATAGATTTCATTCCATTTCTTACAGTATTACGTGTGGAGTGTCACGTCCCAAAAAGATAACGACATGACACACTTTCTATTTTTCTGCCTTCTTTAAAAGTAAAAACAAAAAAATATATATATGTATATAATAAAAACAACAAGAAAAAGAAAATAATCCAAAAAGAGATCTCTGTTATGGGGCATCGGCCCCCTTCTATGTATATGATCTATGGTATGTACAGGAACAGGTCAGGGGCAGGAACTGCGCTTTAAAGCACTGATCTTTGTAAGGAGAGAGTCCTCACGGGCATTCCGATCAGACAACCACCTACCATGAAGACTCTTCTGCCGCCTCCGCGAAGCGTCAGCTGCACTGCAAGACTCAGTCAAAAGCCCAGTCAACCGAAGAACCTCACTCTCGGCCGTAGCAGCTCTCGCCTCCGCAATCTCAGCTCTGGCTCGGTCCTTCTTTGAAGCTCACGTATCATCGGGCTACGGTGCACGCATCTCCAAATAGCCCTTCGAATTTACTTCAATTGGCCCAAAGGGATCGTGCTACAATAAACGGATCTAGATCTGTAGGCACCCACCTAATGTGCCCATAAAATCAAAAAAAAAAAAGAAGAAGAAAGAAAAATATATAACACTAGTTCTCAAAGGAGCGTTGCGATGACCATTTGCGCCACTCCGAGAACCATGTTAAATCAATTCGGAGTGATCGGGTCCGCCCGAAAGTTCTCAAACCCCGTTTCATGCAGGGACACTTTTGTACCGACCAAGACAAGCGAGATAATTTTGCCCATCTCCCACATTCCCTCACAGAGTCCTCAGAGTCGAGACCTGATCCGGCATGCAAATAAACTCATCCACCACCGATCACGCTGGGGAACATGCACCTAGCCCCAAATCTCCCCCAGCAAGAACCGAGGCCTGATCTGGCAGGCAAACCAAGAACCCGTCACCAGAATGTACACCTCCCTAAGGTATATCCACATGGAAAGTTGATTTGCCTAAGGATACGTGCAAAAATAAAACCCGTTTGAGCATGTTCGAAGTCTCGAACTGACATGTGCAAAAATAAAAAAAGAGAGAAGAAATAACAACCTATTATTGCATAAGTAAAAATAAAATAAAATAAAATAAAACCTGAGTAGGTTGACCCCACCTTCCAAGCATTCGCTCTGGCCATCCCCCTTCGGATCTATGTTGACCAAGAGTGCCCCCGACTTCAGACCAGTCGAAAAGTCTATTGTTAGTTGAAACTGACCCGTCAAAAATGAAATTACAACCAACCAAACTATGTGCAAACATACAGACCAAAGGGCTCTTTTCCCTTTTACTTCCTTTTACATAGGCTTAAAACCTGTATAGGCACGGTGTCCCTGTTGAATGTACGCACTTGCGTCTGGGTATCCGCAGGATGGTCGTTTGTCCTCGAAAATTGTACCTTAGGGTCGAGGCTTTCGTTCACACCTATTTTGCTGCTTATCGCCCCTGATGAGTGTATGTCTGTGCATAGTTAGTAAGATGTGATTTCATTAGGGATGGAGGTTAGAATTGGCCATCCCTTTCAAGGGATGATTGGTCCTAGCCCGATCTTTTCAGCTTTGTCTCAAGTTAAGGCACTCCGGTTCATGTGAATCAGGAGCACCTCACCACTAGAACGTGCACATCCCCAAGGTGTACCTATCCCCAGCATGCCTGTGTGACCGTGGATTCTCTCGAACCCGTCGCGGCGATGCACTCGCCTTTTAAATGAAAATGTAGAGTCGCCACCCGGAGCTTTTGGTGACCTGAGAAACCTTCAAATCGATATTTTGAGCACCGAAGTGCTAAATTTGACTCTGATTTACCTGTCTTTGCCAAAGGCTCTAGGGTAGGGGCTTCGGTTATTGATCGGAAAGGGTTTAGGCACCATATCAACCCGCACGTAGCGGTCTCTATCTATGGCCAAAATAAAAATAAAAAGGGCGGAGTTTCCCCTTGCCCGAAGGCAATACGGTCCTATCAAGCTTTGAGCCAAACCAAAATTTCGGCAGCGTAACGGCTTGAATCCTTGGACGGAGGAGACACCAAAAAGGTAGAGGAAGAGAGGGGTGAGCCGGAGCTCACAGGCCCTTGTTGCACCGTGGAAGATCTTCGCTTTGGCGTGCTTCCGATGGCTTAAATGGTGTGAAAATGGGTTCTAATGCTAGGATTCAATAAAGTAGGGGGTGTGGAGTGAAGCTCGAAGCTAGACTTTAGCAAAAGGGAGTGATCTAATGGCGGAAATGGGTTGAAAGGGATGAACTAAGCATGCTGGAATTCTGGAAAAATGTGTGCATTTTCTCTCACTAGGGTTCTCTCTTAAGCTCCAAATCCTTAACCTCCATTTTTTTCCAACCCTTAAGGAAGAGGGAGGCCTCTCTATTTATAGAGAAGGGATGGGTTAGGGGCTTACTTAAGAGCTAATTGGTTTAGCAATTAGGTAATCCCCCATCTAAGGTTTTTTGGGTTTTCAAGGTCCTAGGGTTTTGGGAAACTGGTTTCAATGGCGAATGATGAGGTGAGACCATGGGTGACTTAAGGGTTGCCAATAAACTCAAAGGGGGTGCAACCAATCTCAAGACACCCACCTCAACCAAGGGGATGGTCAAAGGGTCAAACTAGATGGTGATGGCGATTCTTGTAGCTAAGTGGCGATATATATATCGCCCAATTTAAAACAAAGAATTTTCACCAAAATCAGGGGAGTTTTAAGAAGATGAAGCCCGTGGTGGGTCCCACCTATACTGGGTGTATATATTATATACGCCCGGCCAAATTTTCCCCAAAATAGGCAGGCGTATATAATATATATGCCTGACTAATCTGGGGTAAAAATGGCTGGGCGTATGTAATATCTATGCCTGAGTAAAAGCCCTGTGATTTTATGTGAAACTTAAAACGGCCATAACTTTTAAACCGTAGCTCCAAATTGGGTGATCTTTGGCTTGTTGGAAAGCTAGAGAAGTCGCCTTTCCAATGGTATATGGATCATTCGTGGTAATGGTCTATGTGAAACTTTGTGGCTCTCACCCCATCAACTACCAAAAGGGCTTAAGTTAGGTCTGGGAAGGGATTCTAGGGTGTAGGGGTGACTTCTAAGGATTGGGGGAATGGCTCTAAAGGTCTTAGGGTGATTCCTACTAGTCTAGGTAGGTTCCTAATGGTTCAGGGGGGTGCCATCAGAAGCACAGGGGTACATCTCTCCCGAAGTACAGATTGATCGGGCCTTGGGCCGAATTTAGGTGTCTACAGATGCTCCTCTTTGGTATTCGATCACTAATGATCGGATGCCAAAGACAAGAGACATCCGAAGAGGTTCAAGGCGCGTTTGATGGGTCCGCCCGATTCAACTCAATTCTCAAACATTCATGGTGATGGTGAGTGTACGTAAGCCCTCTCATTTCGGGATATCGTCCGTACGTCGAAGCTAACAGTCCCCAAGCGCATTGCGACATTACTGGGCATAACTGCGATGATCACAAAAAGTGTAAGCCCGGTAGCCGGGATATCGTCCACTTCCTGAGGGAAATTATAGATTTGTGATGTTTGAGTATTAATCTGAACCAGACAACTCCATGAAACGGGATGATCGATCTATGCTTCGGAATTGATGCGAAGCATACAAAGCGAAGGCCTTCAAACTGTGTCCAATCCTATGGAATATCGACAGCTCCATTGGATTGGGCACGGGTGCCCTTACCTAGGTAAGGCTCAAAGTTTCTGGGTGAACCCATCAACCTCGAGGTTTCTTTAGCATAATTGACCCGAGTGGAGCGAATATTGATGTCGCAACACCTCTTGGGAATGCATGCTCATTTTTCGAGTAATTTTTTTGTGTGTCATTTTCTGAATTTTCTTTTGTTTCGAGGCCTCTAAGCAGAGCTCGATAACCTCTGACAACTTTATTTTTGCACAACTCTTTAAGTGGATCAACTGTCAATTGATACGCTTGAAGTATGTGTGCGCTCTGCCAGGGATAGGTGCACCTGGGTGATGTGCTCGTTCCAGTGGTGAGGTGCTCCTGATTCACACGGACAGGAGTGCTTTAACTCGAGACAAAGCTGAAAAGATTGGGCTAGGACCAATCATCCCTCGAAAGAGATGGCCAATTCTAGCCTCCATCCCTAATGAAATCACATCTTACTAACTATGCACAGACAGACACCCATCAGGGGCGATAAGCAGCAAATAGGCGCGAACAGAAGCCTCGACCCTAAGGAACAATTTACGAGGACAATGACCATCCTGCGGATACCCAGACGCAAGTGCGTACATTCAATAGGGACGTCGTGCCTATACAGGTTTTAAGCCTGTGTAAAAGGAAATAAAAAGGGAAAAGGGCCCTTTAGTCTGTATGTTTGCACATAGTTTGGTTGGTTGTAATTTCATTTTTGACGGGTCAGTTTCGACTGATAATAGACTTTTCGAATGGTCTGAGTGAATGCCATTCAGAGGTGGATGACCAGAGTGAATGCCGGAAGGTGGATGACCAGAGTGAATGCCGGAAGGTGGGGTCAACCCACTCAGGGTTTTCACTAAGTAGCAACAAGTTGTTATTTCTTCTCCTTTTCTTTCTTCTTTTTTCTCTTCTTTTTTTTGTTTTGATTGAGTCTCCGGGCATGCTCAAGCTGCCTTTATTTTTGCACGTATCCTTAGGCGAATCAACTTGCCATGTTGATATACCTTAGGGAGGTGTGCATTCTGGTGATGGGTTCTTCGTTTGCCTGCCGGATCAGGCCTTGACTCTTACTAGGGAACTCTGTAGGGAACAGTGACCGGAGATGGGCAAAATTACCTGCCTGCCAGGTCAGGTACAAAATGTCCCTGCCTAAAACGGGGTTCGAGAGCTTTCGGGTGAACCCGATCATTCCGAATTGATTTAACACGGCTCTCAGAGTGGGGCAAACAAGTGTTGCGATCCTCTTTTGAGTACCAGCGTTGTATATATTATATTTTTCTCTTTTCATTATTTTTTTCTATTCTCTTTTTTTTTTATTTTGTGGGCGCATTAGGTGGGCGCCTACGGATCTAGATCCGTTTATTGTAGCATGGTCCCTTTGGGCCAATCGAAGGAAACTCGAAGGGTTACTTGGGGACGCGTGTACCATGGCCGATGACACGTGGGCCTCGAAGGGGGGTCGAGGTCCATAGCATACAAGGGGGGCCGTTGAGCCTTAAAATCGAAAAAGGGAGGTCGGGCAGTTTAAAAACTGTCATTTTTAGTCATTAATGATCGGATGCCAAAGATAAGAGACATCCGAAGAGGTCCAAGGCACATTTGATGGGTCCGCCTGGTTCAACTCAATTCTCAAACATTCATGGTGATGGTGAGTGTAGTAAGCCCTCTCATTTCGTGATATCGTCCGCACCTCGAAGCTAACAGTTCCCAAGTGCATTGTGACATTACTGGGCATAACTGCGATGATCACAGAAAGTTTAAGCCCGCTAACCGGGATATCGTCCACTTCCTGAGGGAAATTATAGATTTGTGATGTTGAGTATTAATCTGAATCAGACAGCTCCATGAAACGGGATGATCGATCTATGCTTCGGAATCGATGTGAAGCACGCAAAGTGAAGGCCTAAACAATGCGTCCAATCCTATGGGGTATTGGCAGCTCCATTGGGCACGGATGCCCTTACCTATGTAAGGCTCGAAGTCTTTTGGACGGACCCATCAACCTCGAGGTTATTTTAGCATGTTTTACCCGAGTGGCATTGGCATTAGCCAAAAAGGGTCTGCCCAAAATTATAGGAATAGAGGTGGTGCATTTGCTTGGCTCCATGTCCAAAACTAGAAAATCTACTAGGTAAAAGAATTTGTCAACTCCAACTAACGCATCCTCTATCATTCCCATAGGCTTCCTTTCAGATCTGTCTGCTCATTGTAGCACCACATGTGTGGGCTTCAATTCTCCCAGGCCTAACTTCTCATAAATAGAATATGAAAGTAGGTTTACACTAGCTCCCAAATCTAATAGGGCCTTCTCAATGGTATGATCCCCGATGATGCAGGGGATTTTGAGAACTCCAGAGTCTTACAGCTTGGTTGGGGTTGCAATAGAAAACACTTGGATCATTTTCTCAGCACAAAAGACCATCTTGGATAGGTGTATCCTAGACTGTCTTTTGTGCGTGTATAATTCTTTCAAAAACATTGCATAGGCTGGAACTTGCTTGATGGCATCAAGTAAAGGTAGGTTGATCTTTACTTGCTTGAAAGTATCCATCATCTCCTCAACCTTAGCATTCCCCTTGTCAAAAGGAGAAGCTGCTTTCATTGCTTTGGTAAATGGCAAATGGGGAACTGCTCCTTCATTTGCTTCCTTAGCAATTCATCACTTTTTTCTTTATTTTTATTTTCAATTTTTTATTGGGGAGCATCAACATCCCCCTTATTTAGGCTAAGTTGTTCTTGCTGCATATCTTTTTGGGCTATTTCTTTTTCTTTATCTTTTTCTGCATTTTTCTCGAGCTCAATACCAACTTGATTGTCAAATGTCCTCCCACTTCTCAAAGTAGTGACAGATTTAGCTTTTTCATGGGAGGAAGAAACTTCACCAACCACATAATTCCTCTTTGGATTATCCATGGGTTGACTAGGCAGCCTCCCCTCTTCTCTCCTTGTCAAGACATTAGATAGCTGACAAAGGTGGTCTTTCAACTTTTTAATGATTTGGCTATGAGAGTTGACTGTATGGGATAAAGAGTCTCAATTCTGCAATGAGGCCAGAACTTGCTCTTCAAATGTAGGGGACCTAGGGGGTGCTGGGGCTGGTGCACTTTGAAGCATAGGCTAGACTATTGGCTGGGCCAAAGGCTCAGCCATAGGCTGTTGGTACTGGGGCCTTGAAAAATAATTATGCTGATATGGTTGGGCATTCCAATAGGGCATGGCTTGCTGTGGCTGCTACTGCATTTGATAATTGTCTTATCTCCACCTCAAGTTGGGGTGATTTCTCCAATGATAACCAGTAGTAGGCTGTTGTTCATAGGACTGAGTAGCATTCGCATGCTCCATCACAAGATCTAGAAATTGGGTAGCTGAAGGATATTCCTCAAGGGAGTGAGTGGGGGATTGGCATATGACACATGCCTCCTCCACTTTAGCAGCCATTAGAGACTGCATTGCTCCCATGAGCTTATCAAACTTTTGGGTCAAGGCTGTTCACCTTACTCTCCAAATCATTATGTCCGCTCACCTCATACATCTTCCCTCTGGTAGTACTTTCTTTCACCAATCTAGGGGTCTCAACATCTCTTGCCCAGGTCTCCCTTTGCATAGAGTTTTCACTGATGATATCAAATAACTTCCAAGCCTCATTTACAGTCTTGTGGAGGTATGTAACACCACAAGAAGCATCAACCATATCCTTGCTTTTAGGATCAATTCCTTCATAAAAACTTTGGACTAGTTGCCATTCAAGAATTTGGTGATGAGGACATTGCTTTAGGAGTTCCTTGAATCTCCCCCAGGCTTGGCGAATATCTTCAGTTGGGGCTTGAGTAAATGAGACAATACTCTTCCTCAACTGACTTGTTTTAGACATGGGGAAAAACATGGCCAAAAACTGACATTAAAGGTCATTCCAGATTTGGATACAGTTAGGTGGGAGCATTAACAATCAAGTTCTGGCTCTATCCTTTAGTGAAAAAGGAAAGAGTCTCAACCTGGTTGCTTCCTCCCCCAAACCTACAAAATTGAAGGTAGTACACAGTTCTAAAAATTCTTCAATATGCTTATATGGATCTTCTTTGCTCAGGCCATGGTATGAGGGTAATATTTGGATGATAGAAGACTTGATCTCATAGTTTCCTTGGACAGCAAGGAATTGAATGCAGAAGGGAGAAATGTAAACCCCTAGTGCATTGAATCCCTTTAAGATCTAAGGGAGCAATCTCAGGATTAAGAGATCTCCCAAGCATACACACCACAGAAACCAAATACAAAGCAGAAAATCACAGCACAAAATTCAATCACAACAATCACAAAACAATCAAATACAAAACTACAGATCTACTCTACTCAAGATCAAAGAATGTAAACAGAGTTAAGAGATACAAACTTAAGCACTGCTTGTTCTTTCAAGTGATACAGAGCTCCACTTAGCTCCATAGATCCATATCTGAAACAAAGTGAAACTACAATAAAAACTAATGCAGCAATTAATCAAACACTTAATAGTCAATGAAAAATCTAAATCTAAAAATGAGAAAACTTAGATCTACCACTTTTAAAAACAACATCCCTGACAGCGGCACCAAAAACTTATTGTACTGCCTAGCTTTCCATTATTATATGATTAAAATAGCAGATTAACTGCACAAATTACAACAATTTTAGAATCAAGGCAAGCAGCCAGTCCTTCAAGATCCAAGGCAATTGTAGAAAATTTTTAAATGCAAGTAAGTGTATGTCCACAGGGAAATATGTTCTGAAGAATGGTAAATCTCCAGATCCATAGTGGATCTAGCCCTCTATCATAATTTAAACTAAACTAAAGAAGGAAGGAGGATAAGTTTTGTGGTTTTATCACTTTAACTACAAACTATAAAATTAAATGCTATTGATCTAGATCTTGTCCAACACAGAGAATAGAGGAGATATAGAAGAGATGAAAATTTTGAAAGGTGAGAACAACAAGTAGGGGTATTGGTCTCTCACTGAAAATCAAAGGAATCAAAGAACTTGCATAGATCGGATTTACTACAATCCTCCTTTCTGGCTCCAAGCTTCTCAAGTTACCCCAACAGAGGTGAGGTATAAGAATCCAATCTTAACCAGAGAATTGAAGCAATCATAAGGCTATAATCTGTCCACTTTAATGGTCACAGACTATCCTAGAGATTGTTCCAATCCTTTGATCTTAATTACAACAGAAAAAATATTGCAAATGCTGCAGATGCCAAGCTACCAGCTTCCCGTTTCCGGCTGGCATCCGCAGGAGTATCCAATCCAGGGAAATCAAATACGAAAAACTGAAATATATATCAGAATAACCTTTAAAATCCATAATTATATTACAAGCTTATAATACTATTGTGCCCAGATCTGCATTCTGTGTAGTATATGACTATTACAAGCCTTTGAATATCTCAATTTACAACTTAAGACCTCACCCTAACTACTAAAGAGAATTTAGCAACTCATGATTGGCTAAAGAGAGGATGGAAGAAGAAGGAAGAAGGAGGGACAATTTGGAGGGAAAAATGGATCTCGCTTTAGGCTCTGGTTCTCTCAAATTCTGGATGGATGTTCTGTATTTTCTTCAACCTTTTATACTCTCCTCCTCAGTCCTCATATCCATTTCAACCAATCAGAGCGCAAAGGAATAATTCTGTTATTCTAGGCTGCTGATATGGCCAATTTCTCTTTTAGAAGTTTTTTTCGCATTGACTCTCAGCTGGAAAAGAAACGTAAAGTAGTTAGGGTTTCCATGCGTGCCCAACTATGTGCCAAAAATACTTGTAGAGGTCGCTAAAGTACTTTGGAACTCATGCACAGAAATCTGGAATTGGTAGCTGCTGTAGGAAGACGCTGAGAAGTTGCCAAAATGATTGTCGAGAGGTTCAAGAGATCCTCTCGGCAGGTTCTGAATCTATATTATAATCATATCGACAGGTTGCATTGGCTTTCGACAGCTTTACAGACTTCTCAATAGGATTGAAGTACTAGTCGACAGGTTTGGCAGTGTCTCGACAGGTCAGGAATGGCTCTCGATAGGTTTGAAAACATCTCGATAGGTTGATGAAGATCCTATTGACAGCTTGGGAGAACATCTCGAGAGGTTGGTTTGAACTTGTTTATAGGATTGCAGGCTTATTTCTTCGTTCTGCTTAGTTCCACACTCATCCTTTCGACAGGTTATAGACAATCCTGTCAACGGTTTATACAATCTTCAGTGAAGTGTACGACAGGTTAGCTCAATCCACGAGAGACTGAATGTTACTTTCGATAAGTTATCGACAGGTTGTCTTGCACTTCTCGATAGGTTCAGTTGAACCTCGAAATAAGTAACTGGATCCTCTCAGATTCATCTGTACCTTGAAGTATCCTCCCAATAGGTTCGTTTACACACATTCAACCTCTCGACTGCTTCATTCCTTGCCCTCAGGACTTCTCGACAAGTGCTGGGAAGCTCTCGTAGCTTCATGAACCTCTCGACAGCTTATTTTCAGTGCTTCCACAGCTGGCACACCTCTTGGGTGTGCTGTTCTTCCATTGTTCAGCACCTAGCAACCTCTCAATAGGTTTAATCTTTCTTCCTCGCCGCTGGACTTGGTCTCAGGCCTTTCTAATTAGGTAGCACAGTGCTTCTTGGGCTCTTTTAAGTGGAAATCTGCATTAAGCTTGTAATTTATTGCTTAACTACAAAACATACTTAAAACACATTGTTAGTTAGCTCAAGGGTCCAACAAAGGTCAGGTT
Source organism: Chloranthus sessilifolius (assembly GCA_021018995.1). Taxonomy (NCBI): domain Eukaryota; kingdom Viridiplantae; phylum Streptophyta; class Magnoliopsida; order Chloranthales; family Chloranthaceae; genus Chloranthus; species Chloranthus sessilifolius. The sequence goes on along the minus strand of CM037593.1, from coordinate 52,970,179 downwards.
AAGAGGTGAAAAATGATATTTTTCACTACTTAACACACCCCCAAACCTAATCTTTGCTAGTTCCTGAGCAAAGGAGAAAGTAAAAACAAGTAACTATAAAATTAAATGCCACTTTCGTAGGGAACACGGGTGCATTTGGCACATGCACCAAGACTTTTAAACCCCTAGGTGATCCCTAGTGGAGGACTGAAGTCTCCTGAGGGTTTATAGTGAAGTTACCCATAAACTTCTCCAATAAAATCAGTTAATAATAGTGCAGCTTGTTGCAACAAAATTCAAGCAATATAAAATTCATTCCACACCTTGTCCATTTTGTTTCAGAGGATTCTCAGCAAAAACATGACAGTTTAAAACTAAACTCTTGCTGTAATTCCTTCACAATCAATCAGCTCATGTTAAGGTATTTTGTATGAAAATTAATGCAAAGCTTACTTTCAAATTGAGAATCGTGTTTTTGGATAGTACCCCTATCAACCCTAATTTCAGACCCAAAACTCACTAGAGCTGTCTCTCTCAATAAAAATGGAAGGGTGTATCAATTCTCACAGCTCAAGAGTAGTTACAGCCCTCAAATAGGACTGTAAGCATGAGCATAGGCATTACTCTAATTTCTAAAAGTTTTTAACTTTTTTCACCATACATTAAACAAATTCTTATCTCCACATGATAGCTCAATCAATTTTAGATTAGTCAAGACTTTTTATTGGGTTGTAATGTGGCTTATGGGGGAAGTTTATAAAGAATAAAAAGGATGGAGTGGGATTCAAATTTGAGAAATAAAAAAGGTAGGGAGGTGATTTGAAACTTTACAACCTTCATTTCTGTATAGTTCCATCTACTTCTTGAATTTTCAGACTTAAAGTGATCAATTTCTAATCATCTTTTCAATCTTTCAATGAAGTGACTTCTCTTTCTTATTCTTTTGTTTTACTTTTCTATTTTTTTCTTTTTTTTCTTTCTTTTTGTATGCTTTTTCTATTTTTCTACATTTTTCTTTTTATGGGTTGGAATGCCACATTGTGCTTCTGATACATAATTGCCTTTCAATGTGTTTTCTTCTTCTTCCACCAAATGTTGAACCAGCTCCACCTTCGTCAACTTCTTCTCATTTACCTTCTGAAATCTCAAAGTGAGGGTTAGGCTGAATCAGGTCACTAAATTTTAGGGTTCAAATTTTCTGGTTGTTGTCAAAGAAAACTGGGATTCTTAAGGCTCAAAAGGTGTGTATCAAGGGTAGATCAAAGGGTAAGGATATTTTTGAGCTCAAACTGTCCAAAGGATGGCCTTACTTCATGTCCTTAATGTCATGAGTGCTGTCAAGTTGTTTCAATTCTAATTTGCCTAACTTCTAGTGAGCAAAGCTAGGTCCAATTAGTCCTTAGAGCAGAAGAAATTGCCAAGACACTCTTCAAGAAAAAATTTCTCAGGCCCAAATCTCACTGGATATGATCTTTCATTAGACTTCTAGGGTATATCCTCACAATTTCCTCTCTTCTCAAGTTCATTAAACATCAATTTTTTTTTGAAAATTATTAACATTTGCTTCATGAAGGTGTTAGAACTATAACATGTTCTAGTTTTAAAAAGTTTTAATTTCCTCTCTTTCAAACAAAAATCAGGTGTGAAATTATTTCATTTCCTTAATTTCTGTTAATAACCTTGCTGCACTATCATTAACTATCCATTGGCAAGCTGCCACACCCCCAAACCTATGAGGAGCAGTGTCCTCACTGCTTGAAAGATAGGGAAATGTGCAGCAAGAGAAGAAGATAAACAGAGAAGCAAGAACAAGTAAAATACAGCTAAACCGAGAACATTAATACACAAACAAGAGAAGAACAAACAGTAATCAAACAGAAAGAGGAAAAGAAAGCACAAAATGAAACAGAGAGAAAGCAAGAAAAGCAGAGTGAATGACTAAAGAAACAATGTGAAGGAAAGTGTTATACAAGAGAGTATGGAAGAAAAAATATCCTAAATGTATAACTCTAAATGTGACTATATACATCCTACTCAGAATTAGGATCTGAGTCAGAGCTAGATGGGGGCTTTGGCTCCCAACCATATTTCCATATAACCTAGCGACAGGTTATATTTCAATTTACATAAGCTTGAAATCAATCCCCAGTTCATTTCCCAATAGATTTGGCACTCCAGTTCTGTTCACTTCATACTCTGACTCATTTTCCTACCTGAGGGACTAACATACATGGCAAATTTATGTACAATGCCTAACAGAAAAAATCAGCAAAAATAAATAACCAAAGACATAAGTTACTATACATAATATACATTTGTTGAAACTCAGCCATGTCATGGAGGTTCATGATAACGGATGGTCAGTAAAGGCTCCTCCACATTTTCGAAAACATTCCCAACATCGTCACAAGGAAAATTACAGTGCAGTAGCTTAGGCAAAGCCTCTTTCACAAGCTCTACACAACCATCAATTAAAAAACAATCCTCACTATCCAAGTGAGGCTGATTAGCTGCCTCGTAAATATTCAATTTAACCTTCATGTTGCCAAAGGACACCTCCATTTCTCCTGATCTACACTGAATACAAGCATTGACAGTAGCCAAAAAGGGTCTGCCCAAAATAACAGGAATAGAGGTGGTTGTTAAGACCTGAAAAGTACCACTTTTCACCCCTTAACTTAATCTCTGTTAGACCCTTAGTCATTTAATAAATGTGTGTTAAGCCCATTTTGCAGGTAATAAGTAGCAGCTGCAGATAAGGCCCTAACCATGCCAAAAAGCTTAATTACTTTTGCCCTAGAAGTTCCTCAGGAGAAAGGAGGTTGGACCCAGACAGAGAATTGGCTGCAGCATAGGCACAGTAAAGCAGAAAAATATCAAGAAGTGAGCCTCGCGTAGATGTCGCAAGGTTCAATCATTTCAATGAAAAAGGCTTCGCGCAGTTGTCACGGGTTTCTGAAGGTAACACACCAACTGCTCATGCTGTTCTCGCGCAGATGAATGATAGAAGAGCCCAGAAAGTAGACTTCGCATAGTTCTCGCGAGGATCAGTCATAAGCTCTCGTGCAGTCTCGCATACTCTCGCGCAGCTCAAGAAAGGAGCCTTTAATCTTCATGCGATTCACTGAGGAGAGAGAGCTCCAGGCATTCCTGCACACAGCTGTCGCACAATGGTCGTGGGATACAGACCTTCAGGGAACTGCTCGCGCGATCTAGAGGCCTATGCACATTGCTTCTTCGTGAGGATCTTCATGAGATTCACCAAGGAATGAACTGCGCGCACGATTCCCGCACCATTCAAATAGAAAGCGCAATCTCATGACGATCAGAGCAATCCCACGATGACCAAACCATCTATCCCGCGACTGCAAGAACTTCAAGTCAATTCAACCCCGTGACACCAATTCTATCACGTGACAAGACCTAGAAATCCTTGCTACCTAGCGAGGCTCGGGATCTTAACTCCCCCCCCACTTCTGCAAGGGCAATCTAGGAACTTCCAGCAACTAGGGCACGCACTCTAATGCTCCCATCTCTGTGCACACACCCCGAGGCATCCAAGGAATAGAAATGGGCCACGATTGTATTGATAAAATTAGGGTTTTCCTAAACCTAATGCTCCAACAACTGACTGCTATATAAGCCTAAGCCTAGTTTAGGTTTAAGGGACTTCTGTACTCCTTCTTTAATCAGCTGTAGAGTTGCAATAGGCTAAGGTTAGGGTTTAGGCAGTTTCTTTTTTCCTTTTTCTTCTCTCCATAGTCCAACACTTGCTGGCTATGCCTTTGAATTTCTATTTGGAATAGTTTTAATGGAGTTTTATAATAGGATCTTATGCATGCATGGGATTGAAGTTTGAGAGTTGTTCTGTACAAGGCTGCTGCCTTGAGATCCTCCATTGCTAAGTTGTATTGTAAGCAATGGAGGATTGTTGTTAAGGATTTATTTAAATCTAAGTGACCTATGTGTCCAGGTTAGGTACATTGCAGGCCTATGCCCCACCACAGGATCCACTAAATCTGAATCCCCATGGGAGCTTAAGCTGGTAGCCCTATGAACATGGTATTGGCAGTAATCTTCTTGTTCTGTCTCAGACCTCTGTGAGGAGGATAGCCTCTGTGCATAGTCTGTGACCATTCAAGTGGACAGGTTATAGCCCTAGGGTGAGGCCAATCTACAGGTCTAAGACAGATTCTTCTTCTCTGCACTTGTGCTTGTAGCCTTGTGAGAGATTGTGCAGAGATAAACTCCCTTGTATTTGTATAGACCCACCATCAGATGGCAGATCTGATCTAGCTGTAGAGATTATAGGCTTGTGACTGGATCACTGCTATTTTTCTAAAGCAGTGAATAGCTAGACCTAAAGCTAGTACTCAAACTATTGCTGGTCCTGTGTGTCCAGGCTAGTGCACATTGCAAACCTAGCCCCACACACAGAACTTTACAGGTTGAGGTTCCTATTGATTCTTGAGCTGGTAGCCTAGATGAAGTAGTGCCTTCAATGATAAACTTGTTCTAACCCATCTCTGGACTGTGGTTCCCCTATTGGATAGTCTGTGACCATTTAAGTGGACAGGTTATAGCCATAAGGGATTGGATCATGGTACATGGGTGAGTTGGATCCTTTCTCCTCTGTGGTGATAATGTAGCCATTGGACAGGACTTCTATAGCAGCAGATCTGAGTCTGAGTTGTAAAACCCATCAGATCTGTACCTAATAGCTTACTTTTCACCCTTTTTATATTTATTTCCTCACACTCCATTATTCTTTTCAACCATTTCTATAGTTTAGGCATTAGGTTACCTTAGGATATATACAATAGTGACCTTAAATCCCCTTCCATTTAGGATTGCCAGATCTGTAGTCAGATCTGGAGGGCCTACTAAAGATAGCTCTCTTGGAGCTTTAGATAAATTTTCCCTGTGGGACAAACTCTTACTTATTAAAACTTACTACAACAGGCCCTGTATCTTGCAGGTCTGTGTATTTTTAGAGTTGTTGCTCTGTAGTTTTTCAATCCACCTTTGATTTATTTTCATTAACACATTCTTAGCAAGCATCTAAAATACCTTAACAAGTTTTTGGCGCCGCTGCCGAGGAATCTTGATCATTAGTAGACCCTAGATTTTTGTATTTTTTTATTCTTTGGTAGCTGTACTTGTGAATAACTGATACTGCTGATTTACATTTGGAATTTTTCTTACAGATCTGGATAGTAGCAGAGAAGGAAAGTTAAACTGCACTTGGAGTCTAGCTACCTCTGTTTGCATTTCTCTAACCTTCAAAAACTCAGTCTATTTCTCCTTTGCAAATTTCATAGCAGTTGATTAGGATAGTTGTAATTTTGTTAATTGCAATGAGTCTGTAAGTAGTCTTCCCTGCTGTTGGTATGTGTGCATGTTAGGAAGGAGATCCCTCAGTCACACATTAGAGCCTCCTAACCCTGAGATAGAAATGGGCAGAAGACCAAGAAGGCCCAGACACACCACAGTTGAGCTCCTTACTGAAACTAAGACAACAGTCATGGGTGAAGAGCAACCCAGAACATTGAAGGAATTGAATGCTCCTGATGATTATAATTCCCCATTTAGCATTCAATTCCCAGATGTTCAGGGAAATTATGAGATTAAAACCTCAATCATCTAAATGCTTCCCTCTTTCCATGGGCTCAGCAAGGAAGACCCCTACAAGCACATTGACCAATTCTTGGCCCTGTGCACAATATTCTTTATTGCTGGTTTAGGACCAGAAGCCACTAGATTAAGGCTCTTTCCTTTCTCCCTAAAAGACAGGGCCAGCACCTGGTTAGCTACTCTCCCAAACAACAGCATCACTTCTTGGAAAGACCTCCAGACAAGATTTTTGACCAAATTCTTTCCAGAGATAAAAACCAGCCTGTTGAGGAAAGAAATGCTTGCTTTTGCCCAATCCCCAACTGAGGTTTTTAATCAAGCATGGGACAGATTCAAGGTGATGGTCAAACAATGTCCCCACCACAAGATCCCTGACTGGCAGCTTGTCCAGAGCTTCTATAATAGGATTGATGAGAAAAGCAGAGACATGGTAGATGCCTCTCGTGGTGAAACTTACATGCATAAAATAGCTGATGAGGCATGGGACTTGTTCAAGGTCATTAGTGAAAATGCTTTCCAAAAAATGTCTTTGTCAAGAACTGTTCAAGAGCCTTCTCCTAAAATGGGACTTGCTACATACATCTTTCCTTTGAAACTTTCAAAGGAAAGATGTATGAAGTAACTGGGAATAATGACCTGAGAATGCAGATGGCCAATCTTTCTGATAAGTTTGATAAACTATTAACTGTGGTGTAACCCAGATTGGCTGCACATGTGATGGAGGCATGTCTGATATGCCAATCTCCACAACACACAATGGAAGAGTGCCCATCTGCAAGGCAATATCCTGAGTATGTGATGGAATAAGCTGCTGTTGCCCAATCATTTGACAAGCAACAATCTGTTGGCTACAACAAACAGCCATTTGGATACCAATACCAAAATGTTGGTTACCAGTGGAGAGACCATCCAAATTTGAGGTGGAGACAAGACAATTACATACAACCACAATAGATGTTCGCCTTACCTCAAAGGTCACAGCAACAATTTAACAAGGGATATGCCCTAAGGTCAAATTTCTAGCATCAGCAGCTGCCCCAGCAACAAAATCAGTTGGTAGTTCCCCCACCTCAGCCCCGAAATGCTTCTTTCGAGGATCAGGTTTTGACCTCATTGGAAAGCCTTGGAATCTTGACTTAGACTATGATTTCTTACAGTCAAAGTATAAAGAAAATAGAAGAGCAGCTAGGCCAAATATCCAATGCCTTGGCCAAAAGAAAAGAGGGCAGGTTTGCTAAGCCAGCCAGTGGCCAACCCTAAGGGCAAATATTCGATTGGAGAAGGTTCCTCAAGTTTTAAGGGAGCTAATTCCATCACAATCCTAAGATCTAGCAGGCTGGTAGACAACCAGGTTGGAAAGGAACAAGGAGAGGTCATTTTCAAAGAATTTTCGAATGAAAGTGAAAAAGACTTTGTTAGAGCACAGAGCCAAGAGTTGTCTGCTACCCTGCAACAAGGGAAAAATAAAGAGGCTGTAGTTGAGCCTCAGCAGGAAATAAAAGATGAAAAAATAAAAAAACAAAAGTTTAGTCATAGGCTTGCAGCTAAGGAACCAGCAGTACCTCAGTTGTCATTCCCTCAAGCTTTGAGTGGCCCTGCCCCTTTTGATAAGGGGAATGCACAGATAGAGGAAATGATGGAGACCTTTAAGCAGGTAAAAATCAATTTACCCCTGCTTGATGCAATTAGACAGGTCCCAACCTATGCCAAATTTCTGAAAGACCTTTGTACCCAGAAAAGAAAAGCTAGAGGCCATTTGTCCAGAAAGGTCTTTGCAACTTATATAGTTAATTCTATATTAATCATAACAATGCCAGAGAAGTTACAAGACCCAGGGATACCCACTATTCTCTGCATAATTGGAGACCACACAATTGGAAGGGCCCTTCTAGACCTTGCAGCCAGTGTTAACCTGCTGCCATACAGTGTGTATCAACAGCTAGGTTTGGGAGAGCAAAAACCCACCCCATTGTGCTGTTAATGGCTGATGGGTCTGAAAGGAGACCTATGGGAGTGGTTGAGGATGTCTTAGTGGGGGTAGAAAAGTTCTTTTACCCTGCAGACTTTCTTATTTTGGACATGGGCTGCAACAAGAGTACAACCCCTATACCTGTTATTTTGGGCAGGCCATTCTTGGCCACAGCCAATGCATGCATTCAATACAGGTCAGGGATCATGGAGGTAACTTTTGGACATATGAAGGTTGAACTTAATATGTACAACAGTGCAAAGTACCCTCAGCTGGACAATGAGGAAAGCTTTGCAGTGGATGTACTAGAGGAAGTTGTTGAAGAAGAATTACCCACTCTGCTGGAGTGGGGTAACATTATCACAAGTTTAATTGAAGTTTGGGACATGGTAGAGGAAGAAAGCCCAACTATTATGACAGAATACATGACCACATTAAAGTCTTCTGTGGACTCAGTGCATCATTTCATTTGGAAACCTACATTGCTACCTCTTCCTCAAACCAACAAAGCACCAATCTTGTCATCCACCCAATAAGCCCTTGATCTGGATCTCAAGAAGCTTCCAGAAACATTGAAATATGCCTTCCTTGAGAAAGGTAAAAAACTTCCTGTAATTATCTCTTCCTCTCTTACCAAGGAGCAAGAGGAAGAATTACTAATAGTCCTGAGGAAGCATAAAAAGTCAATTGGCTGGACCATTGCGGATCTAGGAGGGATAGATGCATCAATCTGTATGCACAGTATCCATTTAGAGGAGGGCTCAGCACCCTTCAGGGAAATGCAGAGGAAATTGAATCCTCACATGCAGGAAGTAGTCCTCAAAGAGATCATTATATTGCTAGATGCTGGGTTAATTTACCCCATTTTTTATTCTGAATGGGTGTTGACAAGTGAAAAATACCATTTTTCACCCCTAAACTTAAGTCTTGATAGACCTTTGAGAGAACTAAATAAGTGTTTTAAGTGCCTATGTTGCAGCTAACAATAAAGACAGACTTAACCATAAAAGCAGCTTAAAAGTGCCAAAAAGATGACAATCCATGTCAATTCAAAGGAAGGAAGTAAAGGAACAACCTCAGCAGCTATTGAAAGGTCTAAATCGAAGAGGCAAAGACCTGTAAGAGAAGCATGGAACAATTCGAACAGAGAAATGCACTACAGAGTTCTTTTCGCAAAGAACCTGCACTTTTCGTAAAGAACCTGGAACTCTGCGAAAAGGACTAAAACTCTAGGCTTAGCTTTCGAAGAGCATTTGAACTCTTCGAAGAGAAGATTGAACTTTGCAAAAAGGAGAAAACACAATTCGAAGAGAAGATTGAACATTGCGAAAAGAGCTTCAGAAGTCACAGCATTTTGCGAAAAGACCCCTAAGCTCTGCGAAAAAGTATTCTGGAGATTCACAGCTTTAACAAGGGCAATTCAGTAATCTATTGCATGCGTCCCAATGCATTTTAAAACCTAGGGACATTCCAGAGGGTTCTGAGCATGAAGCGAAGGAATATTCCACCCCACGTGAGCACCTAGAGAGGGAATAACTTGGCGGGAACTTCTAGAAACTCTAACAAACTTTCAAAATGCATAACAGAATTGATGCCCTATTCACCTGATTGGCTGAACTAGATCAAGGAATTCTGATTGGCCAGAACAGATCTGGATCCCCGTGCTCAACTACCATTGGTCAATACAGATCTGAGAACCTCTGATTGGTTGATACACATCTAAGCTGGACCTGCGGAAAGCTATAAATAGACGAAGCATTTGCCCAATTGAGGCATCCAGATTTTGAGTTTCATCTCTAATCCCCCATTTCCCAGCCAGACAGCTTGTCTGCAATCCTTGTAATAGCCTACTTTATACTTGTATTTGAGAGCTGTGAGATACTGCTGTAACTCAAAGGAGAATTTGCATCCAAGACTGCAAATCCGAGAGTCATTGCTTGCTCGTAAATTGTAAGGATGAATTTTAAAAGGTTGCTGTAAACTATGCATTCTCCATTGGACTCATGTCAAGGGTTCCCTCTGATCTCCTCAGTACATTAGACTCCTTTAGATTCATTGTTTTGCATGCAATTTCCCTTGATTCATTAATCCTGTGAGAATTAGTGTTTGTAACCTAGCCTCTTCTGACATTTGTAGTGATGTTTCTTGTTCTGAATTGAGGATTTGGATTAAAGACTATTGGATGGTTTGTGGCCATTAAAGTGGACATACCATAGCCATAAGTGTAAGCCTAATCCTTGAATTAGATTTATCTCTCTTACATCTGTGCTTGTAGCCAGATGAAGATTGATCACCTCTGTTGAGTTCGATTATTCTCATTAGATTTCAAAGACCAAATCAGATTTAGATATTACTTCTCCATCTTTGTTTCAATCATTCCCCAACTCGGATCTGGATCATTTAGTTTAAATTTTCTTTGTTTTTAGTTAGTTAACGTGACAAATTCAAACCTCTCATCTTATCGGCTTTCCTAGATAGGATAAGAAGCGGATCCGTAGCTCGATCCGAGGTTTATCTTACATTTTAGACAAATTCTCGTGGACGATCTTTCACTCACTTACTTTTAAAACTTGCTACAATTGGCCCTGATCTTGTGCTAATTCTCTTCTAACTGTCTTGATATTTCTTTATTTTTTATATAGTCTAGAGCCCCGTAATTTAGCTATAAATCTGTTTTCAAAATACACATAAATCAAGCACACTAAGAAGCAACAACAAGTTTTTGGTGCCGTTGCCGGGGAATTTGTTCTATAATAGGTATACCTAAGTTTTTACCTTTATTTTTTATATCATTACTAAACTATTCTATTGTTTATACATGCGATTATTCATGTCCAATTTTGAAGAAGAAACTACTTAAAAAGAAATTACGAAGGTTTCTTTGTGAATAATCAGATTTTTTTTTGTTACGAGTTGTATGTTTGGTAGGAGGACTCTCACGAGATTCTCCCATTGAATTTAGAAGTTGAAAGGCTACTACGAACCAAACAAACAACACGATTACTACTATGGGTGAAGAACCTCGACTTTTGAGGGATTACTTTTTTGGTGCTTATAATTCTCCCTTTTGCATTCAATTTCCTACTGTTGAAGGAAATTATGACATCAAATCATCAACTATCCAAATGCTTCCTTCCTTCCATGGGTTGAGTAAGGAAGATCCATACAAACATGTGGATGAATTCTTGGCACTTTGCACCACATTCAACATAGCTAGACTTGGTCCAGAAGCAACCAAGCTTAGGCTCTTTCCTTTTTCATTAAAGGATAAAGCTAGAGCATGGTTATCCATGTTAGCACCAAACAGTATCACTTCTTGGAATGATTTGCAGTGTCAATTTTTAGCCAAATATTTCTCAATGTCTAAAACAAGCCAATTGAGACAAAGTATCATTTCATTCTCCCAAAACTCAACTGAAACTTTCCATGAAGCATGGGAAAGATTTAAGGAACTTTTAAGGCAATGTCCTCATCATCAAATTCCTAGATGGCAGCTAGTTCAAAGCTTCTATCAAGGAATTGATCAAAAAGGCAAAAATATGGTGGATGCCTCCTGTGGAGGCACTTACTTGCAAAAAACAGTTGAAGAGGTTTGGGACTTATTTGAAGTGATTGGTGAAAATTCAACTTAGCAGGAATCTCTGTCAAGAGAAATTGAAAATCCTGCTAGGTTGAACAATCACCAACCCACCAAAGGGAAGATCTATGAGGTGAATGAGTTGGAAAGAAAGATGGACAATCTAACCACAAAGTTTGATAGATTGATGGACTCACTTAAAAATCCAAATGTTTCAGGAGTAGAGGAGGCATGTCTGATATGCCAGTCCCCTACTCATTCACTTGACCAATGTCCTGCTGCATCACATTTCCCATATTTAATGGTGGAACAAGCTCATGCTGCTCAATCATTTGGACAAATGCAGTCATATGAATATCCATGGAGAGCACACCCCAATTTGAGGTGGAACCAAGGGAATTACCAATCCCAAAAATAGCAACAACCAAAGAATCAAATGCCTTTCAAAGCGCATGCCTTATCAATGAAATTTTTATGTCAAACCAAACTTTCAATTTCATTCCACAACCTATGCATTACGATTCAAACCCCTCCGGGTCCCTTTCTTTTGAAGATCAAGTCCTAAATTCACTTAGAATTTAGGATCTTTAACTCAGAGTGAACTTTCACAAGCATAAAGAAGATTGAAGAAACATTGGGACAGCTTTCAAATGCCTTGGCAAAAAGAGAGGAAGGAAAGTTACCCAGCCAACCTTTGAACAATCCCAAAGGACAGTTCATGGTTGGAGAAGCTTCTAATTCACATGAAGAAGTAAAAACTGTCACCACTTTGAGAAGTGGAAAAATGATAGATAACAAAGTGGGTACTGAAGAAGAAAGAAATGAGGAAGAGGATAAAGATATGCAGCAAGAGCAGCATAGTGATAGCAGTGGGGTTGCTGATGTACCTCAAAAAAACCAAAAAAATGAAAAACAGAAAAAAAATTTGAAAATACTTCTAAAGCTGTAGATGAAAGATTAGTTCCTCATTTACCATTTCCTCATGCAATGAAATCTATATCCCCTTTTGATAAAGGGAACACAAAAATAGATGACATGATGGAGACTTTCAAGCAAGTCAAGATAAATTTACCTTTGCTTGAGGCAATCAAACAAATTCCAGCATATGCAAAATTTTTGAAAGATGTTTGCACTCACAAAAGACAGTCTAGGATACAGTTATCCAAGAAGGTCTTTGCTGTGGAAAGAATTAACCAGGTGTTATCCATTGCTACACCTCCTAAACTTCAAGATCCTGGAATCCCCACAATCCCTTGCATTATTGGGGAACACACCATTGAAAAGGCTTTATTAGATCTGGGTGCTAGTGTCAACCTACTTCCATATTCTGTATATGAGAAACTAGGTTTGGGAGAATTAAAACCCACTCATGTGGTGTTACAACTAGCGCAGATCCAAAGAAAGCCATGAGGGATGATTGAAGATGTATTGGTGGGAGTAGATAAATTCTTCTATCCTCGATTTTCTAGTTTTGGATATGGAACCAACCAAAAGCAAAACTTCCATCCGTCATTTTGGGAAGACCATTCTGACATGCTTGCATTCAATGCAAGTCCTGTATTATGGAAGTCTCATTTGGAAACATGAAGGTAAAATTAAATGTTTATAATGCACACCTGACCTCAATTCATCAAGAATGTTTTCATGTGGATCTATTGGATCAATTTGTGGAAGGGACTCTACAACAATTTCTGCAGGGTGAGGACTTCACCACAGATGTTAAAAATGCTTGGGGATATACTGAAACAGAAACAAGTTGTATCTCAAATTCTGAGGAAATAAATGTTGTGCAAGGAACTCTTAATCAATCAGCAAGTTTCTCTTCTTGGAAACCTGCTACTCTTCCCCTTCCACAAACGTCTAAGGTACCTTTGTTACCTTCTTTTCTCAGCCCACCTGATTTAGAACTAAAGCAGCTACCAGAAAATTTGAAGTATGTGTTCTTAGGTAATCATAAATCATTGCCTGCCATTATTTCGTCCTCTCTCACAAAGGAGCAAGAGGAAGAGATGTTGATAGTCTTGAAAGAACATAACAGGGCAATTGGCTGGACTATTGCTGATTTAGGAGGAATCAGTCCAGCTGTTTGCATGCACAAAATCCACTTGGAAGAAGATGCAAAGCCTTCTAGGGAAATGCAAAGGAGGTTGAACCCTCATATGCAAGAAGTGGTTATGAAAGAGGTTGCTAAGTTGTTGGATGCAGGGGTCATTTACCCCATTTCAGATTCAGCTTGGGTGGCACCTACACAGGTGGTACCTAAGAAATCTGAAATCACTGTTGTAACCTCAGATTCTAGTGAGCTTATGTCAGCCAGACAAACAACTGGATGGAGAGTCTGTATTGATTACAGAAAATTAAATGCAATAACGAAAGACCATTTCCTCCCATTCATTGATCGGATCTTAGATAAGCTAGCGGAAAAGCTTATTCTTTGTTTTCTTGATGGTTACTCGTTACAACTTGATTCTGTGTACCCACAAGATCGGGGAAAGACCACATTCACTTACCCTTTTGGCACTTTTGCCTATAGGAGAATGCCTTTTGGTCTTTGTAATGCTCTGCTACCTTCCAAAGATGCATGTATGCCATTTTTTCCGATATGATTGACCAATTTATGGAGATTTTATGGATGATTTCTCAATCTATGGCGATTAGTTTCTCCAGTGTTTGCACCATCTCAAATTGGTACTACAAAGATGTGAGGAAACCAATCTGGTTTTGAGTGGGAAAAGAGCCATTTCATGGTCACCAGGGCATTGTCCTTGGCCATGTTGTTTCCACAAAGGGAATTGAGGTGGACAAAGCAAAAATTGAGTTAATTGCACATTTACCACCTCCCAAAATTGTTAAACAAATCGTAAGTTTTTAGGACATCTTTGGATTTTACTGTAAGGTTCATCAAGGACTTCAAAGAAATAACCAAACCTCTTTGTCATTCTTTGTGCCAAGATGTCCCTTTTGTTTTCAATAATGAATGCATGAAGGCTTTTGAATTCCTAAAGAACTGTTTGATTTCAGCTCCAATATTGCAGTCTCCAGATTATTCATTACCTTTTGAACTGATGTGTGATGCATCAGATTATGCTTTGGGAGCTGTCCTTGGACAGAGAAAAGATAAGCTGCCTCATGTCATAGCTTATGCTAGTAGATCAATGATTGATGCACAGCTCAATTACACAACAACTGAGAAGGAGCTGCTGGCAATTGTTTTTGCTTTAGAAAAATTTAGGTCATATGTCTTGGGTTCACAAATAGTGGTGTTCACTGACCACTCTGCTTTGAAATACCTTCTGTCTAAGAAGGACACCAAACCAAGATTAATCAGGTGGATTCTCCTATTACAGGAATTTGATCTACAGATTAAAGATAAAAAGGGGGTGGAAAATGGGTGGTTGATCATCTCTCCAGAATTTTAACTACTGAGATTGATAGGTTGCCTATCAATGAATCTTTCCCTGATGAGCAACTTTTTGCCATTAGTGTACACACTCCTTGGTTTGCAAACATAGTCAACTTTTTGGCTACTGGAAGAATTCCTCAACATTGGAATAAAATGGATAAAGATCTTTTCTTCGAAGTGAAAAATACCATTTTTCACCCCTAAACTTAAGTCTTGATAGACCTTTGAGAGAACTAAATAAGTGTTTTAAGTGCCTATGTTGCAGCTAACAATAAAGACAGGCTTAACCATAAAAGCAGCTTGAAAGTGCTAAAAAGATGACAATCCATGTCAATTCAAAGGAAGTAAAGGAACAACCTCATTAGCTGTTGAAAGGTCTAAATCGAAGAGGCAAAGACCTGTAAGAGAAGCAGGGAACAATTCGAACATAGAAATGCACTACAGAGTTCTTTTCGCAAAGAACCTGCACTTTTCGTAAAGAACCTGGAACTCTGCGAAAAGGACTAAAACTCCAGGCTTAGCTTTCGAAGAGCATCTGAACTCTTCGAAGAGAAGATTGAACTTTGTGAAAAGGAGAAAACACAATTCGAAGAGAAGATTGAACATTGCGAAAAGAGCTTCAGAAGTCACAGCACTTTGTGAAAAGACCCCTAAGCTCTGCGAAAAAGTATTCTGGAGATTCACAGCTTTAACAAGGGCAATTCAGTAATCTATTGCACGCATCCCAATGCATTTTAAAACCTAGGGACATTCCAGAGGGTTTTAAGCATGAAGCGAAGGAATATTCCACCCCACGTGAGCACCTAGAGAGGGAATAACTTGACGGGAACTTCTAGAAACTCTAACAAACTTTCAAAATGCATAACAGAATTGATGCCCTTTTCACCTGATTGGCTGAACCAGATCGAGGAATTCTGATTGGCCAGAACAGATCTGGATCCCCGTGCTCAACTACCATTGGTCACTACAGATCTGAGAACCTCTGATTGGTTGCTACACATCTAAGCTGGACCTGGGGAAAGCTATAAATAGACGAAGCATTTGCCCAATTGAGGCATCCAGATTTTGAGTTTCATCTCTAATCCCCCATTTCCCAACATGCATAGCCTACTTTGTACTTGTATTTGAGAGCTGTGAGATACTGCTATAACTCAAAGGAGAATTTGCATCCAAGACTGCAAATTCGAGAGCTATTAAGCCGTGCTCTGTAAATTGTAAGGATGAATTTTAAAAGGTTGCTATAAACTATGCATTCTCCATTGGACTCATGTCAAGGGTTCCCTCTGATCTCCTCAGTACATTAGACTCCTTTAGATTCATTATTTTGCATGCAATTTTGCATGCAATTTCCCTTGATTTATTAATCCTGTGAGAATTAGTGCTTGTAACCTAGTCTCTTACAGCATTTGTAGTGATGTTTCTTGTTCTGAATTGAGGATTTGGATTAAAGACTATTGGATGGTTTGTGGCCATTAAAGTGGACAGACCATAGCCATAAGTGTAAGCCTAATCCTTGAATTAGATTTATCTCTCTTACATCTGTGCTTGTAGCCAGATGAAGATTGGATCACCTCTGTTGAGCAGCAGTTATTCTCATTAGATTTCAAAGACCAAATCAGATTTAGATATTACTTCTCCATCTTTGTTTCAATCATTCCCCCAACTCGGATCTGGATCATTTAGTTTAAATTTTTCTTTGTTTTTAGTTAGTTAAATGTGACAAATTCAAACCTCTCATCTTATCAGTTTTCTAGATAGGATAAGAAACCAGATCTGGTAGCTCAGATCTGGAGGTTTATCTTACATTTTAGACAAATTCTCTGTGGACGATCTTTCACTCACTTACTTTTAAAACTTGCTACAATTGGCCCTGATCTTGCAGGCTAATTCTCTTCTAACTGTGCTGATATTTCTTTATTTTTTTTATATAGTCTAGAGCCACTGTAATTTAGCAGCTATAAATCTGTTTTCAAAATACACATAAATCAAGCACACTAAGAAGCAACAACAATGGGTAGCACCTATCCAAGTGGTACCCAAAAAATCTGGCATAACAGTTGTTACAACTGAGTCTGGAGAGCTGAGACCAGCCAGGGAGACCACTGGCTGGAGTGTTTGCATAGATTATCAGAAGCTCAACTCTAAGATAAAAAAAAACCACTTCCCTCTCCCTTTCATAGATCAAATTCTGGATAAGTTGGCTGGAAAAGCTTTTTACTATTTTCTTTATGGGAACTCAGGGTACAACCAGATCCCTGTGCACCCTCATGACTAAGAGAAAACTATTTTTACTTACCCTTTTGGTACCTTTGTTTGCCAAAGGATGCCTTTGGGGCTGTGTAATGCCCCAGCCACCTTTCAGAGGTGTATGTATGTCATATTCTCTTATATGATTGACAAGTTCTTGGAAATTTTTATGGATAATTTTTCTGTATATGGAGAAAGCTTTGGCCAATGTCTGCAACACCTCCACCTGGTCTTGCAGAGATGTGAGGAGACCAATCTTGTCTTAAGTTGGGAAAAGAGCCACTTCATGGTAACACAAGGTATTGTGTTAGGCCATGTAGTCTCTAAAGAAGGGATTGAGGTAGATAAGGCCAAAGTTGACCTCATTACAAATTTGCCCCCTCCAAGAACAGTCAAACAAATCAGATCTTTCCTTGGACATGCAGGATTCTACAGGAGGTTCATTAAAGACTTCAGCAAAATTGCTAAACCATTGTGCCACCTGCTCTGCCAAGATGTACCCTTTGATTTTTCTATTGAATGTCTTAAGGCTTTTGAAACTTTGAAGATATGCCTCACCTCTACCCCTGTACTCTAGACACCTGACTATGCACTCCCCTTTGAGCTGATGTGTGATGTATCCGACTTGGCAATAGGTGTTGTTTTGGGCCAAAGGAAAGATAAGCTGCCAGTGGTCATTGCCTATCTCAGCAAATCACTTGCTAAAGCTCAGCTAAATTACACTACAACTGAGAAAGAGCTTCTGGCAGTCATATTTGCTATTGACAAATTTAGACCCTACCTACTTGGGTCTAAAACTGTAATCTTCACAGACCACTCAGCATTGAAGTACCTATTGTCTGATTAGATGGATACTCCTGTTACAGGAGTTTGACATTGAAATCAAGGATAAAAAGGATGTGGAAAATGTGGTGGTTGACCACTTGTCCAGAATTGTATTGAAAAAATGTGTTGATGACCTTGGAACTGATGTTTTCCCGGATGAGCAATTGTTTGCCATCCAATCCTTAGTTCCTTGGTATGCACACATTATAAATTATTTAGTTATAGGCAAGATTCCTGCCCATTGGACCAAAATGGACAAAGACCTGTTTTTCTCACAGGTCAAATTCTTTTTCTGGGAGGAACCTTGCTTATACAAGTACTATGCAGACCATATCATCCGAAAATGTGTTCCAGAAAGTGATGTCCCCAGTATTCTGGCCATGTGCCATAAAAATGCCTGTGGAGGCCACTTAAGTGGAAGAAAAATAGCTGACAAAATCTTGCAGTGTGGGTTCTATTGGCCTTCTTTATTCAGAGATGCCAATATACACTGCAAGACCTGTGAGAGATGTCAAAAATTAGAAGGGCTATCCAAAAGACACTCAATGCCTTTGCTACTCATCCTTTTTGTGGAACTGTTTGATGTCTAGGGTATTGACTTTATGGGCCCCTTTCCTCCTTCAAATGGTTATCATTTCATCTCAGTGGCAGTGAATTATGTTTCAAAATGGGTAGAAGCTATTACCACAAGAACCAATGATAATCAAGTTGTCCTCAAGTTTGTAAAGCAAAATATCTTCTCAAGATTTGGCACCCCTAGAGCCATTATCAGTGATGGGGTATCCATTTCTGCAACAAAAATTTTGAGAGCTTACTCAAGAAATATTCTGTCACCCATAGGATTGCTACTCCCTACCACCCACAAACCAGTGGGCAAGTTGAAATTTCTAACAGGGAGATCAAGCACATCCTTGAGAAGACTGTGAGGACTGAAAGGAAGGACTGGGCTGAAAAGCTAAATTATGCACTGTGGGCTTATAGGACTGCCTATAAGACTCCCATTTGGATGTCCCCATTCGGACTGGTTTATGGCAAGGCCTGTCATCTCCCAGTAGAGTTAGAACACAGGGCCTATTGGGCCATAAAAAATTTAAATCTAGACCTAACTTCTGTTGGTCCTCACAGGTTGCTGCAGCTGTCAGAACTAAAAGAGCTGAGGATGGATGCATATGCCAATGCCCGGATCTATAAGGAAAGGTCCAAGGCTTTCTTTGACAAGAGTTTGTTAAGAAAGAGCTTCATGGCTGGTGATAAGGCTTGGCTGTTTAACTCCAAACTTAAAATTTTTCCTGGCAAGCTGAAATCCAGATGGGAAGGTCCCTATATTGTCATGAATGTTTCCCATCTGATGCTGTGGAAATCAAGGATCCCAAGACTGGGAAAACTTTGAAGGTGAATGGTCAGAGGCTTAAGCCTTGTTTAGAAAAACCTATTGAACCTATGGACACCATTCACTTTCAAGGGGACCCTTCATTAAACTTATCCACAGGTGTGTCAATATTGTATCATATGTACTTTGGTTTTGTTAGATTTATATTGCTTTCTTTTGTTCAAATTTTAGAGGAAATTCTAGTGGCCTCACTTAAGTCAGAATCTGTCTGGTCTGGTTCCTCTTTATGCTTGGTTTGATGATTACTGCTCTTGAATTGATGGTTTTTGCTTGAATGTACAATGTTGGATAGTGATTTCTGCTGTCTATGCTTGAATGTTTGATCTTAATGTGTCTGGGGGAACCCCTGGTGGTGAGTCATGCCTAAGATCCGGCCACAGCACAAATCAAAATGGCAGAATGACGAGCACATGCTCTCTGTTTAGTACTTTGCTATCACGCAGTCCAAAAGGAGGCCTGGGAACCTCTCGCGCAGTCCAAAAGGAAGCCTAGGAGACTCTCATGCAATTCAAATTGAATACTTCACTAGCTATGGCGAGATTCAAAAGGCTGTCGCGAGATTCAAAGTGAACTTGGGAACCTCTCGCGCAGTCCAAAAGGAAGCCTGGGAGACTCTCACGCAATTCACATAGAATTCTTCACAAGCTGTCGCACGCTCCAAGGTAAACCTGGGAGACTCTCGCACAATCTAAGTTGCAATTACACCTTCGCTAGGTTTCATTTCCAATCCCGTGACCAGATATTTCCAAAGCGCGCCAAGCTTAGTGACAAGTATTTTAACCCCGCGCTTGTCTCCCTTTCCAGTACTATCTTTCTTCTTCATCCAGCGAAACCCTAGCTTTCGCCGCTCTTCTACCTCTCAATTCCAGTGCCCATTCTACAACCCATCATTCACACCAAGATCCTACAAATTTGTTCCTAACGTCATCCCCATCAGTTTCCCTCTGCTCAGAGATCTTGTAGTGCACTATGCGTCAGATCGAACCAAACCCTACAATTTTAGGGTAAGCACTCAGATCTTAGTCCCCCGTTGTTATCTTTGAAAGTAGAGTTTGGAATGGCCCCTAAAAGTGCACCAAAGAAAAGGGGCAAAGATAAGGCCCCCGCTGCAAAGAAGGTCAAGACTTCAAAGGCACCGAAAAAAGGGAAGAAAGTGGTTGAGGAGGAGGAGCCAACCCCTGAGTTTTCTACACCCTTTGAGCTCA
This sequence comes from Chloranthus sessilifolius, assembly GCA_021018995.1. Classification (NCBI taxonomy): domain Eukaryota; kingdom Viridiplantae; phylum Streptophyta; class Magnoliopsida; order Chloranthales; family Chloranthaceae; genus Chloranthus; species Chloranthus sessilifolius. The sequence continues at coordinate 52,949,950 of CM037593.1, read as the reverse complement.
TGGCTTCAATCCCCTTGGAATTTGAAACAGCTTTCGACCTGCCCTTCTTTGAGAAGGAGCCTCTCTCTGCCCCTACCATTCAATTTATGAGCAAGGGTGGCCTGACACCCTTGATGAGAGGAATTCAAGTACTAGCCTACCCTAGGCTAGTGTAACTCTTTTATCAGCACATCAGGGTCACCAAGGACAAAGATCGACAAGCAGGTTTCCTTGTGTTGATTGATGATTTCGAGATGTTAGTTAGCCCCAAGCTGATTGCAGAGGTATTGGGCATCCCAACCGCATTTGACACAAGCTGTGGATATGGCCCTCCCCTGAGTACCTCAATTGATACAATTGCAAGGGCTCTGACTAGAGGATTAAATGCCTCAGGGGATTCCATTAGAAGAAGAGAATTAGAGTCTAGACTCATTTTCATTGACCAGGTCCTGAGAAAGAACATCTACTGCTCAGGCCATAAGCAGGAGAGGAGGGCTCCTATTGCTGATACTGTCTACTCCTTCTCTCTGGGCCATGGCTTCCATGCAACCTGATTAATCTTTGAAGCAATGAAGGATCTGGTGGAGAAATTAGGGCTGAACAAGAAGCCACACACACTCCCCTATGCCAGAGTCATCACCAAACTGCTTCTCAAGGGGGGGTACAAGATAGCAAAAGGAAAGGAGACTACCACCCTTGCCCCTACAACTTTTGCCAAGAGGCAATGGGGAATCAGCAGGAGCCTGATGGAGACCAAGAAGAAGAAGAAAGCTGAGGCTCAGGCCCCTCCTAAGCAAACAGAAGAGGCAGTTGTTACAAGGCCTACCCCTGCTACCAAAGAGGTGGTCCCAGAGCCTGTCACCACCACTGCTGTAGCAGCCCTCACATCCCCCCCACCTATTACTCCAGGATCCCCTATCCTGACAACATCTCCTACCCCTATTCCATCTCTCTCTCATCGTCCTCTGTCTTCATTATCCATGCCCACACCCCTTTCTCCTGTGATTGGTACCTGGGAGGACACCACCCCCCATGTCAGCCCCTCACCATCCCCTACCCTACCTCAATACACAGCCCCAATACCCCCATCATCTTCACATTAACCTGATAGCCCTTCAATCATTTTCTATGAGAAAAGGAAAACCACTGAGACAACCCCCACCATCTCCCAGACACCACCCACAATCTCTTTTATCCCCACTGACACACCTCACATTGAAGAAGACACCACCCCTGCCATGCCTACTACATCCCCATTCACAGACATAGACCTCAACCTTAACACAACTACAGGATTCCAAGCCTTTATGGCTAGTTTCCTTGACACCATGCCCACCCACTACAACCCCCTCCCGGACTCCCCAACTACATCACCACATCACTCACCAGAACCCCACTCTCCTCCTCCTTCCACTTTTCATCATACCCCTTCCTCCCCTTTTCAACCTATTCCATCCTCTACCCAATCTCAACCTCCCAACCTAGACACACTGATACTCATCCTCTCCCTCATCCAAGATATCCAATCCCAACTATCCACCACAACACACACAAAGGACCAGATGCAAACTGAACTCACATCCATCAAATCCACACTTCATACATTGACCAACCGACCCATCCCTCAACAATCCACTCCAACCCCCCTGGTCCTTTCCCCTCCCAGCCCTGTCCCCATAACGCAACCATTCTCTTTCATACCTTTCACCATTCCCTTTTCCCCTCCACCATCACCCCCTACTCCTTGTGAGCCTACCTCATTTTCTTTTCTCCCATGTCTTCAATCCCACCTCTTATCCTACCCCCTCCAACATTCACTTACAAACAGACCCAAACAGACCTAGAACCTGTTATCCTCCCCCAACAACTAGACTTACCCATTGATAACTCCACTTCCCCCACCCAGGACCAATCACATTTTACTCCTTCCACTTCCTCTCTTCCTATCGCACCCAAACACTCCTTTTACATCCCTCCCTACCTCACCATCCTCCATGCCATGAGGGACAATCCCTACCTTAGGAGGGATGTCCTGAGGGGCATGGCCCAACTTAGGCAGTCCATTGAGACCCCCCTGCTGCAGCAGATTATCAAACTTGAGGAGGCCCACAGAAAGCAATTACTGGGTATTTCCCTTGGGTGGACTAACATCTTGGAGGCCTATGAGAAGGCAAAGACCATGGCTGCTTATCATCAGATGAATTTGGAGCTGGAGAAGGCAAACACCAATGTGGAGATGATGAAGGCTAGGATGTTTGAAAAGAGACTCAACAATGCCTAGGAAATCTTTCGACTCCAAAAGGAAATCCATGACACTGACCTCCTCAAAGCCAAAATCCAGATAGCCTCTTTGGAAGACGCATTGGCTGCTGCCAAAACTGCAGCTCAGCAGCCCACCCCACTCTCTATACTCATGCCTGAACCTGAGCCTAAACCTTCTCAAACCCCAGTTGCCTAGTCTGAGGAGGCACAACAATATGGCCAGCCAGATAAAGGGAAGTCCCCTGCTGCCCCTCCTGCTGCACCCCCTACTGAGAAGCCTCAACCTACCCCAATTCTTGCTGCACATCCTACTAAGCAAACTTATCCTAAACATAGGAAAGTTACTGCTAAGAGGACTACTTCCATAGTAGCCTCTATTAAAATTGGCAAAGAGCCAGCTGCCCAGTCTGAGGAGGCACCACCACATGGCCAGCCTGCCAAAGGGAAGTCTCCAGTAGCCCCCACGGAGCCAGATAAAGGGAAGTCCCCAGTAGCCCCCACTGAGCAAGACAAAGGAAAATCTCCTATGATCCCTCCTGAACCCAAAACCAGAAAAATGAGGGTGAGGGCACCAAAAGCTCCAACCATGAAGAAACCACCACAACCAAAGAAACCAAGGCAGCAAAAGAAAAAGAGCCCAACTGAGAAGAAAGCCCGGAAGAAAAAGACCAAAGCTCCCGCAGATAGAACCAAGTCCAAGCCCAGTTCTGGGAGCAAAGCTGAAATGAGGAAACATGCAAAACGGATGGGTTGGGACTGGTTCACAGATTCAGATTCCGAGTCCTCCTCCTCTTAGAATAGATTGTACTTAGGCTTTTCTTTCCTTTCCACTTTTTTCTTGTCATTTCAATTACAGTTGTACATTTCTTTCTAAATTAATAGAATTTCTTTTTGTATTTTACTTTGTGTATTTGATCTGTGTGTGTTTACCTTTTTGTTCTTGACTATTACCTCACTTTTTTCAATTTTGAACCAAGAGACACTGCTCCTCATGGTTTGGGGGTGTGGTAGGGTAGGTCTGCCAATAGAATAGTTAACTTTAGTGTAGTAATGGTGGTGTAACTGGGATGAATAAAGTTAATTTCTACCTAACTTGCTGCAATGAGGAAATTTGTGAAAAATTAAAATATTTTTGCAGACATTTCAAAACTGAAAATGTTAAAATCTTGACACCACCATGAAGCTAACATTAGAAATACTAAATTAGTACCTAGTAAACCTAAGAGGAGAGAAAAAGGTGAAAATACACCCCATGGGTTAATTTGAAGACCATACCTAGTGAGATTTGGGCCCATCATTTTCTTTTAAAGAGTGTTTTGGCATTATTTATGCTCTAAGGACTGATTGAGTCAAGACTTTTTTACTAGAAGTTAGGCACCTCCAAATCAAAACTGATTGACAACACTCATGACACTAAGGAAATGATCCAGGGCCTTCATTTGGACAATTTGAGCCTGAAAATCTAACCTTTTAAAACTGCCCTTTCGCATACACTAGTTGAGCCTTAAAAATCCTACTTTTCTTTGACAAACACCAGAGTACTTGCACCTTAACCTCTTGGCCTGATTCAACCTCACCCTCACTCTGAGAATTCAAAAGGTAAAAGAGGAGTTAAAGATAGTGAGAGTGGTCGAACATTTGGTGGAAGGTGAAGAAAAGCAACTTATGAACAACAGTGTATCAATGGTATTTGTGTGGCAGTTCATCATAAAAATCATAAAAATATTGAATAAAAATAAAAAGAGAAAAAGAAAGAGAAGTCTAGAGAAGAACATCATCAGAAAATTGAAAAGAAGAGGAGAAGCTGGCCACTTTGATTCTTGAATATATCAAGTAAGATGAAGTTTTGCTGAAATGAAGGTTGTGAAGTCATGAATCACTCCTTACCTTGCTGATTTCTTAATTTTGATTCCCTTTTTATCCCTTGATTTTTTATATCCCTCACCCATAAGCCACATTACAACCAATTCAAAAAGACCTTGTGATCCAAAGTGAAATGAGCTGTCATGTGGAGATGAGGAGTTGTCCAATCTATAGTGAAAAGTCATGAGGATGTCAGAAATTAGAAGCTTTGCCTATGCTCATGCTTGCAGGCCGATTTGGGGTTGTAACTGCTCTTGAACTGTTTTGAATGTAAACACCCTCAGATTGTCAATGTTGAGAGATTGCCTTGGTGAGAATTGGGTCTGAATTTTAACCTCATTGGGGTTGTATCCCACCTGATTTTTTAATTTAAGGCAAGCTTGGTACTGATATGTGCGCATTGAAGTTCTATTGTAAAATGATTGGTGGAAATGCAAACACATGCTGAAATTTTATTTTTTTCAGTTTAAATGGCCTGCATTACTGCTGCAGTTTCCTCTAAATGTTAAAGCATGGGTGTGGAATGGAGCTTTATACATTGAAATCTGTGTTGTCATTAACTGCACTATACTTAACTGTTCTAATGGTGAAGTTTGTGGGTATCTTCCCTGAAAACCCTCAGGAGACTTACTCCTCCACTAGGGATAACCTAGGGGTTTAAAAGGCTTGGTACATATGCTAAATGTACCCGTGATCCCTACGAAAGTGGCATTTAATTAGTTAAAGCTTTGCTAAGGAACTAACAAAGATTAGGTTCGGGGGTGTGTTAAGACCTGAAAAATATCACTTTTCACCCCTTAACTTAATCTCTGTTAGACCCTTAGTCATTTAATAAATATGTGTTAAGCCCATTTTATAGATAATAAGTAGCAGCTGCAGATAAGGCCCTAACCATGCTAAGAAGCTTACTTTTACCCCAAAAGTTCCTCAGGAGAAAGGAGGTTGGACCCAGACAGAGAATTGGCTACAACATAGGCACAACAAAGCAGAAAAATGTCAAGAAGTGAGCCTCGCAAAGATGTCACAGAGTTCAATTATTTAAGAGAAAAAGGCTTCGCACAGTTGTCGTGGGTTTTTGAAGGCAGCACATCAACTGCTCACACTGTTCTCGCGTAGATGAATAACAGAAGAGCCTAGAAAGTAGACTTTGCGCAGTTCTCGCGAGGATCAGTCATAAGCTCTCGCACAGCTCAAGAAAGGAGCCTTTAATCATCGCGCGATTCCTTGAGGAGAGAGAGCTCCAGGCATTCTTGCATGCAATTATCGCACAGTAGCCGCAGAATACAGACCTTCAGGGAACTACTCGCGTGTTCTAGAGGCCTATGCACAATGCTTCTTCGCGAGGATCTCTGCGAGATTCACCAAGGAATGAACTGCACGCATAATTCCCGCCCCATTCAACTGGAAAGTGCAATCTCGCGACGATCAGAGCAATCTCGTGATGACCAAACTATCTATCCCGCGACTGCAAGAACTTCAAGTCAATTCAATCCCGCGACGCCAATTCTATCAAATGACAAGACCTAGAAATCCTTGCTACCTAGCGAGGCTCGAGATCTTAACTCCCCCTCACTTTTGCAGGGACAATCTGAGAACTTCTAGCAACTAGGGCACGCACTCCAATGCTCTAATCTCTGTGCACACACCCCGAGGCATCCAAGGAACAAAAATGGGCCACGATTGTATTAATAAAATTAGGGTTTTCTTAACCCTAATGCTCCCACAGCTGGTTGCTATATAAGCCTAAGCCTAGTTTAGGTTTAAGGGACTTCTGTGCTCCTTCTTTAATCAGTGTAGAGTTGCAATAGGCTAAGGTTAGGGTTTAGGCAGTTTCTTTTTCCCTTTTTCTTCTCTCCATAGTCCAGCACTTGCTGGCTATGCCTTTGTATGTCTATTTGGAATAGATTTAATGGAGTTTTATAATAGGATTTTATGCATGCATGGGATTGAAGTTTGAGAGTTGTTCTGTACAAGGCTGCTGCCATGAGATCCTCCATCGCTAAGTTGTATTGTAAACAATGGAGGATTGTTGTTAAGAATTTATTTAGATCAAAGTGACCTATGTGTCCAGGTTAGGCACATTGAAGGCCTATGCCCCACCACAGAATCCACTAAATCTGAATCCCCATGGGAGCTTGAGCTGGTAGCCCTGTGAACATGGTGGTGGCAGTAATCTTCTTGTTCTATCTCAGACCTCTGTGAGGAGGATAGCCTCTGTGGATAGTCTGTGACCATTCAAGTGGACAAGTTATAGCCCTAGGGTGAGGCCAATCCACAGGTCTAAGATAGATTCTTCTTCTCTGCACTTGTGCTTGTAGCTTTGTGAGAGATTGTGCAGAGACAGACTCCCCTGTATTTGTATAGACCCACCATCAGATGGCAGATCTAATCTGGCTGTAGAGATTGTAGGCTTGTGACTGGATCACTGCTGTCTTTCTAAACCAGTGAACAGTTAGACCTAAAGCTAGTACTCAAACTCTTGTTGGTCCTGTGTGTCCACGCTAGTGCACATTGCAGGCCTAGCCCTACACACAGAACTTTAGAGGTTGAGGTTCCTATGGATTCTTGAGCTGGTAGCCTGGATGAAGTAGTGTCTACAATGATAAACTTGTTCTGACCCATCTCTGGACTGTGGTTCCCCTATTGGATAGTCTGTGACCATTTAAGTGGATAGGTTATAGCCATAAGGGATTGGATCATGGTACAGGGGTGAGTTGGATACTTTCTCCTCTTTGGTGATAATGTAGCCATATGATAAGACTTTTATAGCAGCAAATCTGAGTCTGAGTTATAAAACCCATCAGATCTGTACCTAATAGCTTACTTCTCACCCTTTTTATATTTATTTCCTCACACTCCATTATTCTTCTCAACCATTTCTGTAGTTTAGGCATTAGGTTACCTTAGGATGTAGACAATAGTGACCTTAAATTTCCTTCCATTTAGGATTGCCAGATCTGTAGTCAGATCTTGAGGGCCTACTAAAGATAGCTCCCTTGGAGCTTTAGATCAATTTTCCCTGTGGGACAAACTCTTACTTATTAAAACTTGCTACAACAGGCCTTGTATCTTGCAGGTCTATGTATTTTTAGACTTGCTGCTCTGTAATTTTCAATCCACCTTTGATTTATTTTCACTAACACATTCTTAGCAAGCATCTAAAATACCTTAACAGTGGTGCACTTGCTTGGCTCCATGTCCAGAACCAGAAAATCTACTGGGTAAATGAATTTGTCAACTCCAAGTAACACATCCTCTATCATTCCCACAGGCTTCCTTTCAGATCTGTCTGCTAGTTGTAGCACCACATGTGTGGGCTTCAATTCTCCCAGGCCTAACTTCTCATAAATAGAATATGGAAGTAGGTTTACACTAGCTCCCAGATCTAATCGGGCCTTCTCAATGGTATGATCCCCGATGATACAGGGGATTATGGGAACTCCAGGGTCTTGTAGCTTGAGTAGGGTAGCAATCGACAGTACTTGGTTCATTTTCTCAGCACAAAAGACCTTCTTTGATAGGTGTATCCTAGACTGTCTTTTGTGGGTTCACAATTCTTTTAAAAACTTTGTATAGGCAGGAACTTGCTTGATGGCATCAAGTAAAGATAGGCTAATCTTTACTTGTTTGAAAGTTTCCATCATCTCCTCAACCTTAACATTTCCCTTGTCAAAAGTAGAAGCTACTTTCAATGTAGTGGGAAATGGTAAATGGGGAACTGTCCTTGCATTTGTAGCCCTAGCAAGTTCATTAGTTTTTTCTTTATTTTTATTTTCAATTTTTTGTTGGGGCACAGCACCCCCTTTATTTTTTAAATGCTGCTCCTGTTGTAACTTTTCATGGGTTGTATCTTCAGTTGCTTCACTTGACTCATCAGGCTCAATACCAACTTGGTTATCCACCAACCTCCCACTCCTTAAGGTGGTGGCAGATTTTGCTTATTTATGAGAAGAAGTTTCACCAACCATGTATTGCCCCTTGGGATTGTTCATGGGCTGACTGGGCAGTCTCCCCTCTTCTCTCCTAGCCAATGAATTAGATAGTTGAACAAGGGGGTCCTCTATCTTCTTGATGCTTTGACTGTGGGAGTTAACAGTTTGAGTTAGAGAGCCTAAATTTTACAGTGAAGCCTGAACTTGCTCTTCAAATTTGAGGGACCTAGAGAGTGTTGGGGCTGGTGCACTTTGACGCACAGGTTGGACCATTGGCTAGGCCAAAGGCTGAGCCATAGGCCGTTGGTATTGGGGATTGGGGCCATGGAAAATAATTCTACTGATATGGTTGGGCAATCCTATAGGGCATCGCTTGTTGTGGCTGTTGCTACTGCTGGTTTTGAAAATTATCTTGTCTCCACCTCAAGTTGGGGTGGTTTCTCCACTGATAACCAGCAGTTGGCTATTGTCCATAGGACTGAGAAGCATTCACATGCTCCATCACAAGATCTGAAAATTGGGCAGCTGAAGGACATTCCTCAAGGGAGTGAGTGGGGGACTGGCATATGACACATGCCTCCTCCACTTTAGCAACCATTGGAGACTGCCTCGCTCCCATCATTTTCTCCAACTGTTGGGTCAAACTGTCCACTTTCCTCTCCAACTCATTATGTCCACTCACCTCATACATCTTCCCTCTGGTAGTATTTTCTTTCACCTACCTAGGGGTCTCGAAATCTCTTGCCCAGGTTTCCCTTTGCATATAGTTTTCACTGATGATATCAAATAACTCCCATCCCAAGCCTCATCTGCAGTCTTGTGGAGGTATGTACCACCACAAGAAGCATCAACCATATCCTTGCTTTTAGGATCAATTCCTTGATAGAAAATTTGGACCAGTTGCCATTCAGAAATTTGGTGATGAGGACATTGCTTTAGGAGTTCCTTGAATCTCTCTCAGGCTTGGTGAAAATCTTTAGTTGGGGCATGAGTAAATGAGATAATACTCTTCCTCAACTGACTTGTTTTAGACATAGGGAAGAACTTGGCAAAAAACTGACATTGAAGGTCATTCCAGGACTGGATACTATTAGGTGGGAGCATTGACAACCATGTTCTGGCTCTATCCTTTAGTGAGAAAGGAATGAGTCTCAACCTGGTTGCTTCCTCCCCCAAACCTACAATATTAAAGGTAGTACACTGTCCTAAAAATTCATCAATATGCTTATATGGATCTTCTTTGCTCAGGCCATTGTATGACGGTAACATTTTGATGATAGAAGACTTGACCTCATAGTTTCCTTCGACAGCAGGGAATTGAATGCAGAAGGGAGAATTGTAAACCCCTGGTGCATTGAATTCCTTTAAGGTCCAAGGTTGCTCACCCATTGCAGAAATCTCAGAATCAACTACAGGTGTGTGTATGGTTGGCTTAGGTCTAAGAAGTCTTTCAACTTCAAGATCTAAGGGAGCAATCTCAGGATTAAGAGATCTCCTCCCAAGCATACACACCACCGAAACAAAATGCAAAGTAGAAAATCACAGCACAAAATTCAATCACAATAATCACAAAACAATCAAATACAAAACTATAGATCTACGACACTCCAGATCTAAGAAAGTAACCAGAGTTAAGAGATGCAAACTTAAGTAATGCTTGTTCTTTCAAGTGATACAGAGCTCCTCTTAGCTCCATAGATCCAGATCTGAAACAGAGTGAAACTACAATAAAAACTAAAGCAGCAATTAATCAAACACTTAACAGTCAATGAAAAATCAAAATCTAAACATGAGAAAACTTAGATCTACAACTTTTAAAAACACAGATCCCCGGTAGCGACGCCAAAAACTTGTTGTACTGCCCACCTTGACATTATTATATGATTAAAACAGTAGATTAATTACACAAATTATAGTAATTTCAGAATCAAGGCAAGTAGCCAGTCCGGCAAGATCCAGAGTTGTTGTAGCAAGTTTTAAAAGTTAAGTAAGGGTATGTCCACAGGGAAATGTGTTCTAAAGGATGGTAAATCTCTAGATCCATAGTGGATCTGGCACTCTATCCTAATTTAAACTAGACTAAAGTAAGAAAGAGGAGAGGTTTTGTGGTTTTGTCACTTTAACTACGGACTACAAAATTGAATGCTATTGATCCAGATCTAGTCCAACACCGAAAATAGAGGAGAAATAGAAGAGTTAAAAAATTTGAAAGGTGAGAACAGTAGCTAGGGGTATTAGTCTCTCATTGAAAATCAAAGGAATCAAAGAACTTGCATAGATTTGATTTGTTACAATCCTTTTTTCTGGCTCCAAGCTTCCTAGGTTACCCCGGCAGAGGTGAGGTATAAGAATCCAATCTTAACTAGAGAATTGAAGCAATCCTATGGCTATGATTTATCCACTTTAATGGCCACAGACTATCCTAGAGATTGTTCCAATCCTTTGATCTTAATTAAAATAGGAAAACATTACAGATGCTGCAGATGCCAGGCTACCAGCTCTCTATTTCTAGCTGGCATCCGCAGGAGTATCCCATCCAAGGAAATCAAATATGAAAAAGTGAAATGTAGATTAGAATAACCTTTTAAATCCATCATTATATTATAAGCTTATAATACTATTATGTCTAGATCTGCAATCTGTGCAATATACAGTCTATTACAAGTTGTTGAATCTCACAATTTACAGCTTAAGTCCTCACCCTAACTACTAAGAAGAGTTTAGCCACTCATGATTGGCAAAAGAGAGAATGGGAGAAGGAAGAAGGAGGGAGAATTTGGAGGGAAAAATGGATCTCACTCTAGACTCTGGTTCTCTCCAATTCTGGATGGATGTTCTGTATTTTCTTTAAGCTTTTATATTCTCCTCCTCTATCCTCATATCTGTTTTAGCCAATCAGAGTGCAAGGGAATAATTCTGTTATTCTGGGCTGCTGATGTAGCCGATTTCTCTTCTAGAAGCTTTCTTCCCATTGGCTCTCAACTAGAAAAGACACGTGAAGTAGTTAGGGTTTCCATGCGTGCCCAACTATGTGCCAAAAATACCCCTAGGGGTCACTGAAGTGCTTTGGAACTCGTGCATAGAAATCTAGAATTGGCAGCTACTAAAGGAAGACACTGAGAATTTGCCAAAATGAGTGTCAAGAGGTTCAGGGGATCCTCTCGACAGGTTTTGAATCTGCATTATAATCACATCAACTGGTTGCATAGGCTTCCGACAGCTTTGCAGACTTCTCGACAGGATTGAAGTACTAGTCGATAGGTTTGGCAGTGTCTCGACAGGTCAGGAATGGCTCTCGATGCCCACCTTGCCATTATTATATGATTAAAACAGTAAATTAACTGCACAAATTACAGCAATTTTAGAATCAAGGCAAGCAGCCAGTCCTGCAAGATCTAGGGCTATTATAGCAAGTTTTAAAAGGTAAGGGTATGTCCACAGGGAAATGTGTAAGAAAGGATGGTAAATCTCCAGATCCAGAGTGGATTTGGCACTCTATCCTAATTTAAACTAGACTAAAGTAGGAGAGAGGAGAGGTTTTATGGTTTTGTCACTTTAACTACGAACTACATAATTAAATGCTATTGATCCAGATCTAGTCCAACACAAAGAATAGAAGAGATATAGAAGAGTTGAAAATTTTGAAAGATGAGAACAACAGCTAGGGGTATTGGTCTCTCACTGAAAATCAAAGGAATCAAAGAACCTGCGTAGATCTGATTTGCTACAATCCTCTTTTCTAGCTCCAAGCTTCCCAGGTTACCTCAGCAGAGGTGAGGTATAAGAATCCAATCTTAACCAGAGAATTGAAGCAATCCTAAGGCTATGACCTATCCACTTTAATGGCCACAGGCCATCCTAGAGATTGTTCCAATCCTTTGATCTTAACTAGAACTGGAAAATAGTTACAGATTCTGCAGATGCTAGGCTACCAGCTCCCCATTTCTGGCTGGCATCCGCAAGAGTATCCATTCTAGGGAAATCAAATACAAAAAAGTGAAATGTAGATAAGAATAACCTTTAAAATCCACCATTATATTACAAGCTTACAATACTATTGTGCCTAGATCTGCAATCTATACAGTATACAGTCTATTACAAGCCTCTGAATCTCTCTATTTAGCCACTCATGATTGGCTAAGGAGAGAATGGGAGAAGAAGGAAGAAAGAGGGAGAATTTCGAGGGAAAATGGGATCTTACTCTAGACTATGGTTCTCTCCAATTCTGAATGGATGTTCTATATTTTGTTCAAGCTTTTATACTCTCTTCCTCTATCCTTAGATCTATTTCAGCCAATCAGAGCGTAAGGGAATAATTTTGTTATTCTGGGCTACTGATGTGACCGATTTCTCTTCTAGAAGTTTTCTTCCCATTGGCTCTCAACTGGAAAAGACACATGAAGTAGTTAGGGTTTCCAAGCGTGCCCAACTATGTGCCAAAAATACCCCTTACTGAAATGCTTTGGAACTTGTGCCCAAAACTTTAGAATTGGCAGCTGCTGAAGAAAGATGCTGAGAAATTGCCAAAATGAGTGTTGAGAGGTTCAGGGGAACCACTCGACAGGTTTTAAATCTATATTATAATCACATCGACTGGTTGCATTGGCTTCCGATAGCTTCACAAACTTCTCGACAGGATTGAGTACTAGTCGACAGGTTTGCCAGTGTCTCGACAGGTCTGGAATGGCTCTCGATAGGTTTGAACACTTCTCTACAGGTTTATGAAGATCCTGTTGACAGCTTGGGAGAACATCTTGAGAGGTTGGTTTGAACTTGATGATGGGATTGCAAGCTTATTTCTTCGTTCTACTTAGTTCCACACTCATCCTCTCAACAGGTTATAAACAATCCTGTCGACGGTTTAAACAATCTTCAGTGAAGTGCTCGACAGGTTGGCTCAATCCTCGCGAGACTGAATGTTGCTTTCAGTAAGTTATCGACAGGTTGTCATGCACTTCTCAATAGGTTCTGTTGAACCTCGCGATAAGTGACTGGATCCTCCTGGATTCATCTGTACCTTGAAGTATCCTCTCATAGGTTCATTTACACACGTTCAACCTCTCGACTGCTTCATTCCTTGCCCTCAGGACTTCTCGACAAGTCCTGGGAGCCTCTCGATAGCTTCATGGAATCTCTCGATAGCTTATTTTCAGTGCTTCAATAGCTGGCACACCTCTTAGGTGAGTTGTTCTTCCATTATTCAGCACTTAGCAAACCCTCAGTAGGTTCAATCTTTCTTCCTTGCCGCTGGACTTGGTCTCAGGCCTTTCCAATTAGGTAGCACCGTGCTTCTTAGGCTCTTTTAAGTGGAAATTTATATTAAGCTTATAATTTATTGCTTAACTATAAAGCATACTTAAAACACAATATTAGTTAGCTCAAGGGTCCAACAAAGGTTAGGTTAAGAGGTGAAAAATGGTATTTTTAACTACTTAACACACCCCGAAACTTAAGCTTCGCTAGTCCCTGAGCAAAGGAGTAAGTAAAATAATTAACCTACAAAATTAAATGCCACTTTCGTAGGGAACACAGGGTGCATTTGGCACATGCACCAAGCCTTTTAAACCCCTAGGTGATCCCTAGTGGGGGAGGGTTTACAGTGAAGTTACCCACAAACTTCTCTAATAAAATTAGTCAATAATAGTGTAGCATGTTTAAACAAAATTCAAGCAATATCAAATTCATTCGACACCTTGTCCATTTAGTTTCAGAGGATTCTCAGCAAAAACATGACAGTTGAAAACTAAAATCTTGCAGTAATTCCTTCACTATCAATCAGCTCATGTTAAGGTATTTTGTATGAAAATTAATGCAAAGCTTACCTTCAAATTGAGAATCATGTTTTTGGATAGTACCCCTATCAACCCTAATTTCAGCCTCAAAACTCTCTAGGGCTGTCTCTCTCAATAGAAATAGAAGGGTGTATCAATTCTCATAGCTCAAGAGCAGTTACAACCCTCAAATAGGACTGTAAGCATGAACATAGGCATTACTCTAATTTCTAAAATTTTCTAACTTTTTTCACCATAGATTAAACAAATTCTTATCTCCCCATGATAGCTCATTCAATTTTAGATTAGTCAAAACTTTTTATTGGGTTGTAATGTGGCTTATGGGAGAAGTTTATAAAGAATTAAAAGGTGGAGTGGGATTCAAAATTGAGAAATCAAAAAGGTAAGGAGGTGGTTTGCAACATCACAACCTTCATTTTCGCATAGTTTCATCTACTTCTTAGATTTTCAGACTTGAAGTGATCAATGTCTAATCTTCTTTTCAATATTTCAATGAAATGACTTCTCTTTCTTATTCTTTTGTTTTACTTTCCTACCTTTTTCTTTTTGTATGCTTTTTATATTTTTCAGCATTTTTCTTTTTCTGGGTTGGAATGCCACCATTGTGCTTCTGATAAACAATTGCCTTTCAATGTGTTTTCTTCTTCTTCTACCAAATGTTGAACCAGCTCCACCTTCTTCAACTTCTTCTCCTTTACCTTTTGAAATCTCAGAGTGAGGGTCAGGCTGAATCAGGTCACTGAAGTTTTGGGTTCAAATTTTCTAGTTGTTGTGAAAGAAAAGTGGGATTTTTAAGGCTCAAAAGGTGTGTATCAAGGGCAGTTCAAATGGTAAGGATATTTTTGAGCTCAAACAGTCCAAAGGATGGCCTTACTTCATGTCCTCAATGTCATGTGTGTTGTCAAGTTGTTTCAATTCGAATTTGCCTAACTTCTAGGGAGCAAAGCTAGGTCCAATCAGTCCTTGGAGAAGAAGAAATTGCCTAGACATTCTTCAAGAAAAATTTTCTCAGGCCCAAATCTCACTGGATATGGTCTTTCATTAGACTTCTGGGGTATATCCTCACAATTTCCTCTCTTCTCAAGTTCACTAAACATCAATTTTCTTTTTGAAAATTATTAGCATTTGCTTCATGAAGGTGTTAAAACTATAACATGTTCTAGTTTTAAAAAGTTTTAATTTCCTCTCTTTCAAACAAAAATCAGGTGTGAAATTATTTCATTTCCTCAATTTCTATTAAAAACCTTGCTACACTACCATTAACTATCCATTGGCAAGCTGCCACACCCCCAAACCTATGAGGAACAGTGTCCTCACTGCTTGGAAGATAGGGAAATGAGCAACAAGAGAAAAAGATAAACAGAGAAACAAGGACTGAAAAATACACACTAAAGTGCAGGTTAAGAAAGAACAGCAATATACACAAAAGAGGACAAGACTAAAGCAAAAGTTCTATATTAACACCAAAATATGTAGAATGTAAGGGAAAGTGTTCTACAGGAAATGAGGTAAAAAAATCCTAACTGAACAACTCTAATCATCTGACTCTTCTATAACCTTAGGTGGATGTTTGAGTCCTTTACCCTTTTCTTCCTTCCTAGCAGCAGCAGTGAATTGGGACCTTGTGGAGGAAGGTTTTCTAGCCCTGAAGGTGGATTTATTTAGAGGGGGTGGCTTAGGCTTAGAAGGGGGATCCTTGAATTTGATGTCAGGCTTGACTTTGATCGGTTCCTGTGGGGGAGGGGCTGTTATGAAGGGAGGAGCATCAGGGTTCAATTCTCTAGAGAGAGCCTCTGTTAACTCCCTATCAGTCTTCGCTGTTAAATCCTTCTGCATGGCGGCAATAGTCAGCCCATACTCCTGCACTTTGTCCTGTGTTACTCTCAGCTGTGCCTGCAGGGCCTTTATCACATCATCCTGGCCCTCAGCTCTAGTCTTGTCCAGGTTGTATTGCACCCTAAGTCTTTATCTCTTTCTTCTCCAGCTTGTAAGTCACTTGTAGGAATTTGATATGATCAAGCAACGGTTGCCTCACAGTGGTTCTCAGGTCAGTCATGCCCCAAAGTACATCTCTCTTAATATAAGCGTTGGCTTGCATGGCCTTAAGAAGAGTAAGGTAGGGAGAAGGGGAATTAAGGGAGGCAAGTAGGATGGACTGATTAGCAGTGGAAGTAGGGTCAGCCAGCTATGGAGGGTGATGGAGGTTGGCATGGGTGGGATAGAAGTAGAGGGAATGGAAACCTCAGGGTCAAGGTCAGCTTCGGTGGAGGTAGTAGTAAAGGTAGGGAGATGAACTGTAGGGATAGGTGCACTTAATTGTAAGGGTTGTGGAGAAATGGAGGGAGTGGTGAGATGGATGGGTAAAGCGCTAGCAGGCTTTTGGGACGGTTGGGTCAAAATTTGTAAAGTGGAATTTATGACTAGCACAGTGGAAGGAATAAAGGCTTGGTCTTAGAAGGTTGAGTTCATGGTTTGAAGTGTGGCCTCAATTGATGATTGTGTTTGATTGTTGGCAATCACTTGGGATTGGAGGGAAAGTAAAAGTTGAAGGATTTGAGGTAAAGGGTCAAGTGTGACAGGGATTGTGGGTTGGGTTGGTGGAATTGGTGGGGTAAATGAGTGGGTAAGCTGTGGAGTGGGAGGCTGTGGAGAATCTGGTAAGGGAGTGTAATCATGTCCAATATTCTCCACAATGGATTTTATCAAGGATGAAAAACCCTTAGTGGTCAACTGGTCCTGGGTGTGTAGAGGTGAGATGGAAAAAGTGGAATCAAAGTCAAAGGGAACAGAAGGAGGGGAAGAAGTGGCTGGACCACCTAGTGAAGTTGGTGCAGGGTTCAAAGGTGGGGTGGCTAATGTGGAAGTGATGACTGGAATGAGCAGTGAAGGTATGGTAGGGATTTGGTCAATGGTAAAAGGGATGGATAGAGGTGTGGATGTAGTGATGGTGGAAAAGGAGGCTAAGGTGCTGGGGGGTATGGAGGTTGGAATGGAAGGTAGGGAAACTGAGATGGAAGGCAAAGGAAATGAGGTGGGTGGTTGAGAGGCTGATGGGATGGGGAAACAAGGGATATTAGCTAGAATGGAGTGAATGACTACAGCTACTGAGGGAATAAATGGAGTAGCTGCAGAGCTGGCCACTTGAGGTGCCTCCCTTTCAGGACTCTCCTCATATTTGCTTTTACTTTTACCAATCATAGTCCTATTGGCAGACCAGACCTTCTTCCCAAATATTTTAGGGGTCACCTTCTGCACTTCCTCCCCCTCCTTGAAAACAAATTCATTTCTCTTGACAGGGCAGTAATGAGCATGCAATAGGGGAGCCCTGGTAAGGCTTTAGCCCTCCTACACTTGTCATTCACATCCACCATTGCCTCAAAAACTAGCCAGGCAGCATTCAAAAACTGGCCCTTTGAGAAGGCATATAGGGCATTCACTATTGGAACTCTCCTCTCTTGTTGGTGCCCACTCACATAGATAATTTTCCTCAAAATTGCATCAAAGAAGAGTATGCTGGAGTGTAAATCTTGTTTCATGATTGAGTCCCCAGACCCCACAATGCCTTGAGTGAGGTGCCTGGCCATTGCTTTGAAAGAGGCACTCTCAGGTGCAGGCAATCCATAAGATTGGTCAAAAATAGAAGTGTCTCCCAATACGATCCCTATATCCCTGTAATCTGCCACCAATTCCACATGATCAATCAAAATTACCAAACAAGGCTCAAGGGAATCTGGCTTGGTTTATTTCCTGAGATTCTGATACCATAACTTAACCAGCCTTGAATAAGACATTTCATTCAATGGGCTCATCATGGGTGCCAGGCTAGCCTTCACCAAATAATTCAAAGTATCCTGACACTCCTCAACCTTAGATAAATAGGGGGTGTCAACAATAGCCTTTGGGATCAGATCCAATGCATCCACAAATTCATTGGGTGTGGATCTGAGTGAAGGGGCTGCATGTTCCAATTTAGGGTTAGGTTCAACCTCAGGAATTTCAGGCACAAGGTTAGGTTGTGTCTCAGGGACCTTCTTAGATTTCTTGAATTTCTTAGATTTGACAGTTTTCTCAACTTCCTCCATGACAAGCTTCCTTTTGGCAGGTGGGGTTTCCTTAGGCTTTGTGGTTTGCCTACTGGACTTCCTAGTGGCTTTGGTGGCAGATTTAGAAGGCACATTGAAAAGATTCGCCAATGTGTCCTCTTGACCAGCCATTACACAATATCAATCACCACTAATACAATAGTAATTACCATAAAAACTTCTTAAATTCTCAAATAACCTAAACAAAGTAAAGATTAAAATGCCAAGCTTGGAAATCACAGAGCGGAGCTGAAAAGAAGCTTACCAGCAGATACCAGCAGAAACCTAGGGTTTCACAGATCTTAAAATGCACAACACCAAACCAGCTCAAACTAAGTGCAAAGTGTAGCTTTTAATGGATTGAAGCAAATGGGAAAATAGCCCGGAAGTTGCTGTAACAGTCAGTGAGATAGAGAGAAAAAAAATGGAAATATCACCAGAGCAAACTTAAAGCGTAAAGAGAAGATGTCGAATGGCAAAAATGGAGTTGTCATTAGGTTTAAAGCAATGGAAAACGATTCTCGATAGGATTGGGGCAAGTCGTCGACAGGTTGATGAATCCTGTCGACAAGTGCAAAGTGACAGATCCTCGCGAGAGGTCCACACAATCCTATTGAAGTGTTCAAAAATACAGAAGCCATCTTTTTGAGAGGTTCATAGAACCTCTCAGCAGGTTCTTTGAAATCAATAAGCAATCCCCTCGACAGGTTCTAGACTCCTAAAAAATTACATTGAGCAGTTCTCAGAACCTGTCGATAGGTACTCTGCACCTGTCGAGGACTCAACTAAAAGTTTTCAGAACATGTCTGAATGCTCCGGGATCCAATCGGCAACCATTTTTACACCTTCCAAACCTGTCGAGAATTAGTTCACACTTCTCGATAACTTCTAGATCTTGTCGAAAAGCAGAGTGGGAATTCCCAGAACCTGTCGACATGTTCCTAAAACCTATCGACAAGTTGTATTTCAGTTTAAACAGGCTTGTAATCCATTCCCAGTTCATTTCTCAATAGATCTGACACTCCAACACAGGTTACTTCACCAATTCTTACTTATTTTCCTACCTGGGGTACTAACCTACGTGGAAAATTTATGTACAATGGCACAAAGAACTGAAACAAAAGCAAAAAAAATTAGAAAAAATAAATAACTAAAGACATAATTTATTATACATAGTACACATTTGTTGGAACTTAATCATGTCATGGAGGTTCATGATAGCAAATGGTCGATACAGGCTCCACCACATTCTCGAAAATATTACCAACATCGTCACAAAGATCATTACAATGCAGCAACTTAGGCGAAGCCTCTTTCACAAGCTTATCAACAACATCAATTAAAAAGCAATCTTATTATTCAAGTGAAGCTTATTTGCTGCCTTGTAAACATTCAATTTAACCTTCATGTTGTCAAAGGACACCTCTATTTCTCCTGATCTACACTGAATACAAGCATTGGCAGTAGCCAAAAAGTGTCTATCCAAAATTATAAGAATAGAGGTGGTGTACTTGCTTGGCTCCATGTCTAGAACAAGAAATTTTGCTGGGTAAAAGAATTTGTCAACTCCAACTAACACATCCTCTATCATTCCCATAGGCTTCCTTTCAGATCTGTCTGCTAGTTGTAGCACCACATGTGTGGGCTTCAATTCTCCCAGGCCTAACTTCTCATAAATAGAATATAAAGTAGGTTTACACTAGCTCTCAGATCTAATAGGGCCTTCTCAATGGTATGATCCCAGATGATGCAGGGGATTGTGGGAACTCTAGAGTCTTGCAGCTTGGTTGGAGTTGTAATAGACAGCACTTGGAAAATTTTCTTAGCACAAAAGACCTTCTTGAATAGGTGTATCCTAGACTGTGTTTTGTGGGTACCCAATTCTTTCAAAAACTTTGCATAGGCTGGAACTTGCTTTATGGTATCAAGTAAAGGCAGGTTGATCTTTACTCGTTTGAAAGTTTCCATCATCTCCTCAACCTTAGCATTCCCCTTGTCAAAAGGAGAAGTTGCTTTCATTGCATTGGGAAATAGAAAATGGGGAACTACTTCTTTATTTGCTGCCTTAGCCAATTCATCACTTTTTTCTTTATTTTTATTTGGGGAGCATCAACATCCCCCTTATTCAGGCTAAGTTGTTCCTGCTGCATATCTTTTTGGGCTATTTCTTTTTCTTAAGCTTTTTCTACATTTTTCTCAAAGTAGTGACAGATTTAGCTTCTTCATGTGAGGAAGAAACTTCACCCACCACATAATTTCTCTTTGGATTATCCATGGGTTGACTAGGCAGCCTCCCCTCTTCTCTCTTTGTCAAGGCCTTAGATAGCTGACCAAGGTTGTCTTCCATCTTTTTAATGCTTTGGCTATGAGAGTGGACTGTTTGAGATAAAGGGCCCAAGTTCTACAAGGAGGCCAGAACTTGCTCTTCAAATGTGGGGGACCTAGGAGGTGCTGGGGCTGGTGCACTTTGAAGCACAGGCTGGACCATTGGCTGGGCTAAAGGCTGAACCATTGGCTATTGGTATTGGGGCCTTGAAAAATAATTCTACTTATATGGTTTTGCATTCCTATAGGGCATGGCGTGCTGTGGCTGCTGCTGCTACTGGTTTTGAAAATTGTCTTGTCTCCACCTCAAGTTGGGGTAGTTTCTCCAATGATGACCAGTAGTAGGCTATTGTCCATAGGACTGAGCAGCATATACATGCTCCATCACAAGATCTAGAAATTGGGTAGCTGAAGGACATTCCTCAAGGGATTGAGTGGGGGACTGGCATATGACACATGCCTCCTCCACTTTAGCAGTCATTGGAGACTGCATTACTCCCATGAGCTTATCAAACTTTTGGGTCAGGCTGTCCACCTTCCTCTCTAAATCATTATGTCCACTCACCTCATACATCTTCCCTCTGGTAGTACTTTCTTTCACCAATCTAGGGGTCTCAACATCTCTTGCCCAGGTCTCCCTTTGCATGGAGTTTTCACTGATGATATCAAATAACTCCCAACCCTCATCTGTAGTCTTGTGGAGGTATGTACCACCACAAGAAGCATCAATCATATCCCTACTTTTAGGATCAATTCCGTGATAGAAACTTTGGAGCAGCTGCCATTCAGGAATTTGGTGATGAGGACATTACTTTAGGAGTTCCTTGAATCTCTCCCAAGCTTGGTGAAAATCTTCAGTTGGGGCTTGAGTAAACGAGATAATACTCTTCCTCAACTGACTTGTTTTCGACATGGGAAAAAATGTAGCCAAAAACTGACATTGAAGGTTATTCCAGGACTAGATACTGTTAGGTGGGAGCATTGACAACCATGTTCTGACTCTATCCTTTAGTGAAAAAGGAATGAGTCTCAACCTGGTTGATTCCTCCCCCAAACTTACAATATTGAAGGTAGTACACAGTCGTAATAATTCATCAATATGCTTATATGGATCTTCTTTGCTTAGGCCATAGTATGAGGGTAACATTTAGATGATAGAAGACTTGATCTCATAATTTCCTTGGGCAGCAGGGAATTGAATGCAGAAGGGAGAATTGTAAACCCCTGGTGTATTGAATTCCTTTAAGGTCCTAGGTTTCTCATTCATTGCAAAAATCTCATAATCAACTACAGGTGTGTGTATGGTTTGCTTAGGTCTAAGAAGTCTTTCAACTACATTTGGATGAACAGCTACATTTGGATGAACAGCTATTTGTTGTCAGCACCTCTACACCTTGGTTTGCAAATATTTTGAACTACTTGGCAGTAGGTAAAATCCCCCCACATTGGAACAAAACGAACAAGGATCTGTTCTTTTCACATATCAGACATTATATGTGGAGGGATCCATACCTATTCAAACATTGTGAGGACCAGGTGGTGAGGAGATGTGTCCCTAACGAGGAATTCCACACTATACTAACTATATGTCATGAAAAGGCTTGTGGAGGCGACTTCAGTGGGAACAAGACTGCTGCCAAGGTGCTCCAATGTAGATTTTATTGGCCCACTCTCTTTAAGGATGCTTGGGGTCATTGTAAAACTTGTGAAAGATGCAAAAAGATGGGATGTATCTTCAAAAGAAACTCCATGCCTTTACATCCCATACTTGTGATTGAGCTTTTTGACATATGGGGGATTGATTTCATGGGCCCTTTCCCTCCTTCCAATGGATACAATTATATTCTTGTAGCTGTGGACTATGTGTCTAAATGGGTTGAGGCCATGGCTACAAGAACTAATGATCATAAGGTTGTCCTCAACTTCTTGAAGGACAACATTTTCTCCAGGTTTGGCACCCCCAGAGCCAGCATCAGTGATGGGGGAGCCACTTTTGTAATAGATAGTTTGAGAATCTACTTAGAAAGAACTCTGTGACACAAAGAGTTACCACCCCATATCACCCACAAACTAGTGGTTAGGTGGAGATTTCTAATAGAGAGATCAAACACATTTTGGAGAAAACAGTGAGGGTGGATAGGAAGGACTGGTCCTTGAAATTACCTGATGCTCTGTGGGCTTATAGGACTGCCTATGAGACCCCCATAAGGATGTCCCCCTTCAGATTGTTATATGGCAAGGCGTGCCATTTACCAGTAGAGCTTGAGCACTATTGAGCTATTTTTTAAGTGCTTGCTACTGACTTTATTGAAGACAGTGATAAGAATAGGGATGAATGAAAATGAATGAAAGGTGGATTGAAAATGACAGAGCAGCAAGCCTAAAATATGCACAATCCTGCAAGATACAGGGCCTGTTGTAGCATGTTTTGATAAGTAAGAGTTTGTCCCACAGGGAAGTGGATCTTAAGCTCCAAGGGAGCCATCTTTAGTAGGCCCTCCAGATCTGACTACAGATCTGGAAATCCTAAATAGAAGGGGATTCAGGGTCACTAAAATCTAAATTCTAAGGTATCCTAATGTCTAAACTATAGAAAGGGTTAAGAAAAAAGATGGAGTGAGAAAATAAATATAAAAGGGTGAGAAGTATGTTATTAGGTTCAGATCTGATGGGTTTCAAGACTCAAATTCAGATCTGCTGCTATAGAAGTCCTGTCCAATGGCTATATTATCACCACTGAGGAGAAAGAATCCAACTCATCTCTGTGCCATGATCCAATCCCTTTATGGCTATAACCTGTCCAGTTAAATGGTCACAGACTATCCAATTGGGGAACCACAATCCAGAGATAGGTTAGAATAAGTTTATCATTGTAGGCACTACTTCATCCAGGCTACAAGTACAAGAATCCATAGGGAACCTCAACCTCAAAAGTGCTATGTGTGGGGCTAGGCCTGTATGGGAGCATGTTAGCCCAGACACATAGAACCAGCAAGAGTTTGAGTGCAGCCTTAGATCCAGTTGTCCACTGCTTTAGAGAGACTGCAGTGATCTAGTCGCAAGCCTACACACATACAGGGGAGTTTGTCACAACACAATCTCTCACAGGGCTATAAGCACAAATGCAAAGAAGAACAATTTGTCTTAAGTCTGTGGGTTGGCTTCACCCTAAGGCTATAACCTGTCCACTTAAATGGTCACAGACTATCCCAGAGGCTATCCTCCTCACCAAGCTCAAGATAGAACAGGAAACATTGCTGCTACCACCATGTTCATAAGGCTACAAAAGCTCATTGCTCCCATGGGGACTTCCGATCTAGTGGGTCCTGTGGTTGGGCTAGGCCTGTATGGGAGCATGTTAGCCCAGACACACAGGTCACTTGGATCTGAATAAATCATAAAATCAGTCCTCCATTGCTTACAGTACATCCTAGCAATGGAGGATCTCCAGGTAGCAGCCTTGTACAGAATAACTCACAAACAGAAATCCCATAAATGTAAAACACCCTATCATAAAACTCCATTAATCTATTCCAAATAGTCATACAAAGGCATAGCCAGCAAGTGCTGGGCTATGGAGAGGAGAAAAAGTAAAAAGAAATCTACCTAAACCTTACTAGAGATCTACGGTTACTGCAAGAAGAAGATAGACAAAATTCTATTCTATGAGAGGTCTTTTTAAACCTAAACCAGGCTTAAGTTTATATAGCAGTTAGTTTGGCAGCGCATTAGGGTTAGGAAACCCTAATTTTAACGATGCCACATGGCCTAATATTGTTCCTTGGATGTCTCGAGGCACGTGCACAGAACTTGGAGTGTTGGAGTGCATGCCTTAATTGCTGGAAGTTCCCAGAATGCCCTCTATAGAAGTGAGGGAGAGTTAGAGTTCAGAGCCTCGCTAGGTAGCACTGGTTTCCAAGACTGTCGCGTAGTAGCAGGGTTTTCGCGAGATTGGATTAACTTGAAATTCTAGCCGTCACGGGGTTGTCTTAGTTGCAGTTGAAGCAGTCGCGTGATAGAGCATTGAATCCTCGCTGGATTGCTCTGGTCTTTGGGGGACCGTACTTTCCTTCTGAATGGCACGGGAATCGCGTGAGCAGTTTATTTCTCAATGGATCTTAGCGAGGATGTGATGTGCATTGGTCTCTGAACTACGCGAGAGGTTTTTCTGAAGTTTTGCATCCCGCGGCCACTGCACGCAGAGATACCTGGAGCCCTCTCTCCTCAGCTGATCTGAATGAATTGCACGAGGTTTGAGAGCTGCTTTCTTGAGCTGCGTGAGACTGTGCGATCATTTATATTTGAGTTGTGCGAACTATGCTGCAGGAGCTCTTCTGTCACTAAACTGCGCGAGAACAATGCGGACAATTGGTATGATGTCATGGGAAACTCGCGAGGATTGCGCGAGGTAGGCTTTCTGAGTCATGTGAACCTTGCGACAGCTATGCGAGGCTCATTTCTTTCTTTGCTGCTATTGTGCTCTGCCTTCATGCAGTCAGGCTCTCTGTCTTCCATTCTTCTGGGAGACTTCTGAGGCAAAAGTGGGCTCCTTAGCAGGATTAAGGCCTTATTGCAGCTGTTGTTTATTACCTGCAGAACAGGCTTAAAATAATTTTATTAAATGATTAAGGGTCCAACAAAGATTAAGTTAAGGGGTGAAAAGTGGTACTTTTCAGGTCTTAACACACTCCCAAACCTAATCTTTGCTAGTCCCTTAGCAAAGCTACACTAAAAATCTATAGAAATTAAATGCCACTTTCGTAGGGAGCATGGATACATTTAGCATATGTACCAAGCCTTTTAAACGCCGGTCATCCCTAGTGGAGGAGTGAAGTCTCCTGAGGGTTTTCAGTGAAGATACCCACAAACTTCTCAATAAAACAGTTAACAGTAGTGCAAGATTGTCAAGTTAGCAGTCAAGAAACAGAGTATCAGTTCACCCTTGAATCGTTAAAAATATAGGAAATTTAAAATACATTGTCTGCATAGATGTTTAAGAAACATAAACTTTACATGATAGCACAGCATTTCCAATCAGTTCACAACAGGGAAACTAAGCATGTGTGTTAGCACTGAGCTCACCATTAAATTAAAAATTAGGTTGTAGGTCATGCCCAATACATTCAATATCAGACCCAAAACTCTCCACGGCATACTCTCACAAAGAACTTTTGAGGGTTTCATTGTCTCTCAAGCTCAAGAGCAGTTACATCCCCCAAATGGGTCTGTAAGCATGAGCATAGGCATAGCATTCAAGTTCTAGCATCATTGGCAGATTTTTACCATAGATTGGACAACTCATTATCTCCACATGACAGCTCATTCAACTTTGGATCACAAGGGCTTTAACTGGGCTGTAATGTGGCTTATGGTATTGGGTTATAAAAAGAATTAGAAGGTTGAAAAAGGGGTTCAAAATTCAGAAATCAGTAGGTGCAGGAGGTGATTCATGACTTCACCTTCTTTAATTCAGCTCCTTTCACCTTCTTTGAAATCTTCAAATTTGAAGTGATCAGTTTCTCCTCTTGTTTGATTTTTTTCTAATGAATGTTTCCTCTTGATTCCTCTCTTACTCCTCTTCATTATTGTTTTCTTTTCTTTCTGGTGCAGTTTTCTTCTTTTTATTTTTTTGTTTTTGCTTTGATGAATTGCCACCTTTTTCCTCAGTTGTTACACTGCTAGAACTTCAGATAATTCTTCTCCACTCATCCAATGTTGACCCTAGCTAGTCCATCTTTAACTCTTTCTCCTTTACCTTCTGACTTCTCAGAGTGAGGGTAAGGTTAAATCAGATCCATAGGTTCAGGTACAAGTACTCAGGTGTGTTTTGAAGAAAATTGGACTTTGAAGCTCAAAGTGTGTATGAACAAGGGCAGTTGCTTTAGGGTTTGGTCTGTTTAAGCTCAAACTGTCCAAGAGAAGGCTTTGATCCTTTCCTAAGTGTCATGAGTGCTGTCAGTTGTTTCAACTTTGAGTTACCTAACTTTTAGTGAACACATTAACTCAGCCAGTCCTTAAAGCTAGAAGAAATTTGCCTCAATCACTCCTCAAAAAAAAAAAAAAATTTGTAAGCCCAATTCTCACTGGTGATGGTCTTCCTTTGAACTTTTAGGTATGTCCTTACCTTTTTCTCTCTTCAATGATTCACTAAGTGCTTATACTAGTGAGTTTTCTTGGTGTTCTCATCATGGAAATGTGAAAATTTAGAAATTTATAATGTCTAAAGATCTGCAAAAAGTTTTAAATTCCTTAATTTTCATAATTCTTAAGTGAACACAACTCTATTTCTATGTTACTCATATGATTCTGCTAAACTTTAAGTTAACTATGTTATTGGCAGACCTACCTGCCACAGCCCCAAACCTAGGAGGAGCAGTTTCCTCACTGGTTGAGAGGTGAGAATAAACGGTAGAATCCAAGGAAACATACAGAAATAAACACAGAAGAAGAGAGAAATAAAAATGCAAAACTGAACAGTATGGAACTAAAAGAAAACTTTCATTGAAATAAAAAGAAAATATGACAAAAGATGGAAAAAAGAAAAGAGAAAATGGGGGGGGTTAATGTGTAGCCGGGGGAGGGTTGGAGGAAGATGGAGGGGGAGATGCAGGTGGTGCCATTTTTTTCTTCTTCTTTTTCTCTCGCTTCTCTCTTTTTTTCTTTTTCTTTTCCTCCTTGGCTAGGATCCGCTGGACCTCGTCATACTCATCCCAGAGAAATTGCAAGGGGTCCGGCTCCTTAGGCGGTGGGGGATCTTCCCAGATGGGGTAAAATTTTATTGGGAAGCCAAAGGGGCTGTCATCCCCCATTTGTGTGAGGAGGTATGGACTTCTATGGTTAGAGGAGGAGGGATGAGATGAAAAGGGACTGAGGGCCAGTATAAAAGAGACTAACCAGCCCATCTGTTTAGCCTTTGCCTTAAGGGCAGCTCTGTCTTGTTTCTTCTTTTCCTCCCTCTCCTTCTTTTTGGCTGGTGTTTTCGCCGCAGTTTGAGCTTTAGGTGCCCTCACTCTAATTTTTGGTGCTTTGGGAGCTTTTGGTTCCATGGGTTCTTGAGGGGCTTTTCCTTTGCGCTTAGCAGGGGGTGGTAGGGGATTTTCCTTTGCCTTTGCTTTTGGCTTCAGCTTCTACATGGGTGACCACTGGGGATGTCTCTTTTCCTTTAGTTGTGGGTTTCGTAGTGAGGACCACTGGTGACTTTCCTTTACCAGTGGACTCAGGTTTGGCAGGGGGTTGTGCCTCTTCAGACTAGGCAGCAGGCTCTTTGCCAATTTTTAAGGGGATAACTTTGGGAGCAGACCTCTTGGCAGTGACTTTCCTTCTTTGAGGATAAGTTTCCTTCTGTGGTGGTTTAGCAGAGGCCGTGGTAGGGGTAAGTTGCTCAGTAAATGGAGGCTGCTCCTTAGGAGGTGAAGCAGGAGCTTTGCCATTGTCTTTCTGGGGCTGAGGTGGTGCCTCCTCAGACTAGGCAGGTGGAGCTGGAGTAGTAGTAGGCGCAGGCATGTGAACAGAGATGGAAGTCAGATGGTAAGGTCCATTATGGGCAGCAGCTAAGGCGGATTCCAATGAGGCTATCTTGATTTGAAATTTGAGGGAGTCAGTCTCATGGATCTCCTTTTGAATTTTTTGGATTTCCTGGGCATTGTTAGGGCATTTTTCAAGTATTCTCGCCCGGGTAGTCGCTGCAGCTGCATTTGATTTCTCATACTCCCAATTGATCAGATGGTAAGTAGCTGTAGCCTTAGTCTTCTGATATTCCTCCAGGATATTTTTCCACCCCAAGGAGATGCCCAGTATTTGCTCTCTGTGGGCCTCCGTCATCTCATCAATCTTCTCCAGCAGGGGGGTCTCAATTGATTGGCGTAGCTTGGCCATGCCCCTCAGGACATCCTTCCTCAGATAAGCATTATCCCGCATGTGATGTGGGATGGTGAGGTAAGGAGGGCTGTAGAAATGATGTTTTGGTGCAATTGGCAGATAGGAGGTGGAAGGAGAGAAGTGTGCTTGGTCCTCGGGGGGGAAGGGGGAATGATAGTAGAGAAGTCAAGTGGTGAGGGAATGGGGTCAAGTTCTGGGTCTGTTTGGGTAGATTTGGCAGAGAAGGTGGGAGGGGGTAGGATAAGAGGGGGGATGGAGGGTATAGGGGGGAAGGTGAATGGTGTAGGCTCAACAGGAGTTGGGGGTGATGGGGGATGGAAAATTGGAATGGTGAAAGGGGGTAAAGGAAATGGGTGGGGAAGAGATAATGGTGATGGTGGGAGGGGTAATAATTCAGGAGGGAAGTCTGTTTGGGTGGTCTTGTCAGTGAACAGGACCAGGGGGGTTGAAGTAGATGGGGTAGGGATGGGTGGAGTGGATAAGGTGTGTATGGTGGATTGGATGGAAGTGAGTTCAGCCTGCATCTAGTCCTGTTTGTGGTTATTGGTGGATAACTAGGCTTGGATGTCTTGGATCAGGGGTAGGAAGAGGGTTAGTGTGTCAAAGCTAGGAGGTGGGGTTTGGGAAGAAGAGGGTACTGGTTGGAAAGGGGAGGAGGGAGCATGATGGAAAGTGGAGGGAGGGGAAGAGTGGAGTTCTGGGAAATGGTGCTATGAGGTAGTTGGGGAGTCCGGCAGAGGGGTGTAGTAGGTAGGCATGGTTTCAAGGAAGGTGCAGATGAAGGCTTGGAAGCCTATGGATGTGTTGAGGGTTAAGTCAATGTCTGGGAGAGGAGATATAGTAGATATGGCTGGGGTGGTGGTTTCTTCAAGGAGGGGTGGGTTAATGGGGATGGAAGGTAGTGAGGGTGGTGTCTGGGCAATGGTTGGGATGGTTTGAGTAGGTTTTCATTTCTTGTAGGAGATGAGTGGGTGGCTGGCAGGCTTAGTTGGAATTGTGGCTGTGTACTGAGGTAAGGTAGGGGATGGGGAGTCTTCCCATGGACCAAGCACAGGTGAAGGGGGAGTGGGCATGGAGAATGGAATCAGAGGGGGGTGAGTGATGGATGCAAGAGGGGTAGAGGATGCAGGAATAAAAGGTGGAGAGGGTGGGACTGCTGCTGCAGGGATGGAAGTGATAATCTCTGGAGGCACCTCCTTTGTAGCAGGGGTAGACCCTAATCCGACTGCCGCTTCTGTTTGCTTGGGCAGGACTTGAGCCTCAGCTGTCTTCTTTTTCTGGCCCCCCATCAAGCTCCTGCTGATTCCCCATTGCCTCTTGGCAAAGGTAGTAGGGGTAAGGGTGGTGGTTTGCTCGGTCCTTCCTATTTTGTAGCCCCCCTTGATCAGCAGCAAGGTGATGATTCATGCATAGGGTAGGGTGTGAGGCTTCTTGTTATACCCTAATTTTGCCACTGTGTATTTCATAGCCTCAAAAATTAGCCAGGCTGCATGGAAGCCATGGCCCATGTGATAGGAGTAGACAGCATCCGCAATGGGGGTTCTCCTCTCCTGCTGATGTCCTGAGCAATAGATGTTCCTCCGCAGGACTTGGTCAATGAACAACAGTTCTAGTTCCCTCCTTCTGATTGAGTCCCCGATGGCTTTTAATCCTCTTGTTAGGGTCCTTGCAATTGTGTCAATTGATGCACGCAGAGGGGGGCCATATCAACAGCTAGGATTGAATGCTGCAGGGATGCCCAATACTTCTGTAATCATCTTAGGGCTCACTAACAAATCAAAATTGTCAATCATCACCAGCAAGCACTCTTGTCCATCGTTGTTCTTCTTGACCTTGATGTCTTTGGTAAATAAAAGTACTAGCCTTGGGTAGGCTAGTGCTGGAATTTCTCTCATCAATGGCATCAGGCCCGCTTTGCTTATGAACTGTACTATAGGGGCAGAGAGAGGTTCTTTCTGAAAAAAGGGTACATCAAAGGCTGTTTCAGGCTCTAATGGGATTGACTCCATGAGCTCAGAAGGGGTAGAGAACTTAGTGGTTGGTACCGCCGCCTCCTCAACCACTTCCGTTCCTTTTTCGGGGGACTTTGAAGTCTTGGCCTTTTTAGGGGTGGTCTCTACAGGGTCCTTGTCCTTCCCCTTTCTCTTTTGTGCAATTTTGGGAGCCATTTCTAACTTTGTCCTCTAATATGAGCAATGGAGACTGAGATCTAGGGTTTGGTTTGATTTGACGCATAGGGCACCTCAAGATCTCAGAGCAGAGGGCAATGGATGGGGGGGATGATAGGAACAACTCTGTAGATTTGTGAAGTGAATGATGACCTATAGGAGTGAGGCTGGACGGGAGAGGGGAGAGCGGCAGAAGCTAGGGTTTTGCAGAGGCAAGAAGGAAGCAGATAATAAAAAAGGGACAAAGCGTGGGGTTGAAATACTTATCGCAAAGCTCAGCGTGCTTTGGAACATCTGGTCGTGGGGTTGGAAATAAACCTAGCAAGGGTGTTGATTACATCTGGATTGTGCGATAATCTCTAAAGTCATCCTTGGAGCGCGCGACAGAGTGAGATTAATTCATGTGAATTGCGCGAGCGGTTCCTAAGGCTCTATTTGGATTGCGCAAAAATCTCTGAGGTTCATTTTGAATCTCGCGACAGACTTAGAATCTCGCAATAGTAAATGAAATATTTCTATTGAATTGCATGAGATTCTCCCAATTTATCTTGTGAACCTCGCGACAGCCTGATAATCTCGCGATAGGTAATGTATGGCTCTATATGAATTGCGCGAGAGGCTCTCAGCTACACATGAATCTCGCAACAGCGAATAGAATGTGTCTAGGTGAAGTGCGCGAACTTCTCCTAGACTTCCTCCTTTAACCTCGCAATTTGTTTTTAGGCTTCCTCTTTTAACCTCGCGAGAGCATATGAATCTCGCGATAGTCTCCCAGGCTTCCATTTTGGACCCAGCGACAGTAAGGTATAAAACAGAGAGCATGTGCTCTCTGTTCTGCCCTTTTGCATGTTTGCTGTGGTTGAATCCTGGGCATGACCCTCTCCTATGACTGTCTTTAGTCATATGTAAACTCAATCATACACTCAAGGACAACGAAAACAACCTCCCACATTAGGCATTCAACAAAAGCTATCAATGCAAAAATAGTAGGAGGCAAGTGAAGCATTAAAAGTTCAAAAACAAATAGGGCAAAAATTCAGATAAGGTCACTAGCAAATCCTAGAGAATAGAAACTAAAGAGAGCAAGATAAATCAACCAAAAACTAAGTACATATGCTACAGTAATGACACACCTGTGGAATCAGTTTGAAGAAGGATCCCCTCTACAGTGAATGGTGTCCAAAAGGTCGGCAGGTTTTTCGAAACAAGGCTTAAGCCTTTGACCATTCACCTTTAAGAGTCTCCCAGAGTTAGGATCCTTGATTTCCACAGCACCAGATGGGGAAACATGCATGACAATGTAAGGACCTTCCCATCTGGATTTCAATTTGCCTGGAAAAAATTTAAGTTTGGAGTTAAACAACCAAACTTTATCACCAGCATTGAAACTCTTTCTCAACAGCCCTTTGTCAAAGAAAGCTTTGGACCTTTCCTTATAGATCCTTACATTGGCATATGCATCCATCCTTAGTTCTTCCAATTTGACATTTGTAGCAGAACTGTGATGACCAAATTTAAATGTTTGATGGCCTAATAGGCCTTGTGTTCTAACTCCACTGGGAGATGACAGGCCTTGCCATAAACCATTCTAAATGGGGACATACCAATGGGAGTCTTATAGGCAGTCCTGTAAGCCCACAGTGCGTCATTAAGCTTGTCAGCCCAATCCTTCCTATCAGTCCTCACAGTCTTCTCAAGGATATGCTTGATCTCCCTATTTGAAATTTCAACTTGCCCACTGGTTTGTGGGTGGTAGGGAGTAGCAATCCTATGGGTGACAGAATATTTCTTGAGCAAGCTCTCAAAATTTCTGTTACAGAAATGGCTTCCCCCATCACTGATAATGGCTCTAGGGGTACCAAATCTGGAGAAGATATTCTGCTTTATGAACTTGAGGACAACCTGGTTATCATTAGTTCTTGTGGCAATGGCTTCTACCCATTTGGAAACATAGTCCACTGCCACTAAAATGAAATGAAGACCATTTGAAGGAGGAAAGGGGCCCATAAAATTAATACCCCACACATCAAACAGTTCTACAATAAGGATGGGCTGTAAAGGCATTGAATTTTGTTTAGACAGCCCTCCTAGTTTCTGACATCTTTCACAAGCCTTGCAGTGTGTATGGGCATCTCTGAAAAGAGAAGGCCAATAGAAACCACACTGCAACACTTTGTCAGCTATTTTTCTCCCACTAAAGTGACCCCCACAGGCATTTTCATGGCACATGACCAAAATACTGGGGATATCACTTTCGGGAACACATTTCCGAATAATTTGGTCTGCACAATACTTGTACAAGCAAGGTTCCTCCCAGAAAAAGAATTTGACCTGTGAGAAAAACAGGTCTTTATCCATTTTTATCCAATGGGAAGGGATCTTGCCTATAACTAGATAATTGACAATATGTGCATACCAAATAACTAAAGATTGGATGGCAAACAATTGCTCATCCGGGAATACATCATTTGTAGTGAGGTCATCAACACCTTTCTCCAATATAATTCTGGACAAGTGGTCAGCCACCACATTTTCTATACCTTTCTTGTCTTTGATTTCGATGTCAAACTCCTGCAACAGGAGTATCCATCTAATCAATCTAGGCTTTGCATCCTTCTTGGACAGTAGGTACTTTAACGCTGAGTGGTCAGTAAAGATGACTGTTTTAGACCCAAGTAGGTAAGGTCTAAAGTTGTCCATAGCAAAAACCACTGCTAGAAGCTCTTTCTCAGTGGTTGTGTAGTTCAGTTGAGCTTCAGCAAGTGATTTGCTGAGATATGCAATGACCACAAGCAGCTTATCCTTTCTCTGGCCTAAGACAGCACCTATTGCCAAGTCAGATGCATCACACATTAACTCAAAGGGCAGGGCATAGTCAGGTGTTTGGAGTACAGGGGCAGAGGTGAGGCAAATTTTCAAAGTTTCAAAAGCCTTTAGACATTCAGTAGAGAAGTCAAAGGGCACATCCTGGCAGAGCAGGTGGCACAATGGTTTTGCAATTTTGCTGAAGTCTTTGATAAACCTCTTGTAGAATCCAGCATGGCCAAGGAAGGATCTGATTTGCTTGACTGTTCTTGGAGGGGGCAGATTTTTAATGAGGTCAACTTTGGCCTTGTCTACCTCCATTCCATCTTTAGAGACTACATGGCCTAACACAATTTCTTATGTTACCATGAAGTGGCTCTTCTCCCAACTTAAAACCAAATTGGTCTCTTCACATCTTTGTAGGAATTGATGGAGGTGTTGTAGACATTGGTCAAAGCTATCCCCATAGAACGAAAAGTCA
This sequence comes from Chloranthus sessilifolius, assembly GCA_021018995.1. Taxonomy (NCBI): domain Eukaryota; kingdom Viridiplantae; phylum Streptophyta; class Magnoliopsida; order Chloranthales; family Chloranthaceae; genus Chloranthus; species Chloranthus sessilifolius. The sequence continues at coordinate 52,916,383 of CM037593.1, read as the reverse complement.
TCCATAAAAGTTTCCAAGAATTTGTCAATCATATCAGAAAAAATGGCATACATACACCTCTGAAAGGTGGCAGGGGCATTACACAGTCCAAAAGGCATCCTTCTGTAAGCAAAGGTGCCAAAAGGACAAGTAAATGTAGTTTTCTCTTGATCAAGGGGGTGCACAGGGATCTGATTGTACCCTGAGTACCCATCAAGAAAACAGTAAAAAGCCTTCCTAGCCAACTTGTCCAAAATTTGATCAATAAAAGGGAGAGGGAAGTGGTCTTTTCTGGTCTTGGAGTTGAGTTTTTGATAATCGATGCAAACTCTCCAGCCAGTGGTCTCCCTGGCTGGTCTCAACTCTCCAGAGTCGGTTGTGATCACTGTTATGCCAGATTTCCTAGGTACCACCTGGATTGGTGCCACCCATTCAGAATCAGAGATGGGGTAAATTACCCCAGCATCCAGCAACTTAATGATTTCTTTCAGAACCACCTCTTGCATATGAGGATTAAGTTTTCTCTGCATTTCCCTGGAGGGTGATGAACCCTCATCTAGATGATTCCTATGCATACAGATTGATGCATCAATTCCTCTTAGATCAGCAATGGTCCAGTTAATTGCTTTCTTGTGCTTCCTCAAAACTATTAGCAACTTCTCCTCTTGCTCACTGGTAAGAGAAGAGGAGATAATCATAGGAAGTTTCTCTTCTTTCTCAAGGAAAGCATATTTTAGTGTCTCTAGCAGCTTCTTGAGCTCCAGATCAGGGGCTTGTTGTATGGATGGCAGGATTGGTGTATTGTTGGTTAGAGGAAGGGGCAGCAATGTAGGTTTCCAATTGGAATGTTGCACTAAGCCTACAGAAGACTTCACTAGGGGTATGTCTTCTGGCATCAAAGCTAGGCTTCCTTCCTCCACTAAGTTCCAAACTTCAGTTAAATCAGTGATAATGTTGCTCCACTTCAGTAGAGTGGGCAGTTCTTCTTCAACAATTTCTTCTAGTACATCCACTGTAAAGCATTCCTCATTGTCCAGCTGAGGGTACTTTGCACTGTTATACACATTAAGCTCAACTTTCATATGCCTGAAAGTGACCTCCATGATTCCAGACCTGCATTGAATGCATGCATTGGCAGTGGCCAAGAATGGTTTGCCAAGAATAACAGGTATAGGAGATGTACTTTTGTTACAACCCATGTCCAAAACAAGGAAGTCTGCAGGGTAGAAGAACTTGTCCACCCCCACTAGGACATCCTCAACCACTCCCATGGGTTTCCTCTCAGACCTATCAGCCATCAATAGAACAATGGGGGTGGGCTTTAGCTCCCCTAAACCTAGCTACTAATACACACTGTATGGCAGCAGGTTAACACTGGCTCCAAGGTCCAAAAGGGCCCTTCCAATCGTGTGGTTACCAATAATACAGGGAATAGTGGGTATCCCTGGGTCTTGCAACTTCTCAGGCATTGTCATGGACAAATGGCCTCTGGCCTTTCTTTTCTGAGTACAGAAGTCTTTCAAAAACTTTGCATAGGCTGGGACCTGTCGGATTGCATCAAGCAGGGGTAAATTTATCTTGACCTGCTTAACGGTCTCCATCATTTCCTCGATCTGTGCCTGACCCTTATCAAAAGGGGCAGGGCCACTCAAAGCTTGAGGAAATGGCAGCTGAGGTACTGTTGGTTCCTCAGCTGCAAGCCCATGGCTGAACTTTTTTTTTTTTTTCTATTTTTATCTCCTGCTGAGGCTCAACTACAACCTCTTTATTTTTCCCTTGTTGAAGGGCAGCAAGCAGTTCTTTACTCTGTGCCCTAACAAAAGCCTTATCACTTTCACATGACATTTCCTTAGGATAGACCTCTCCTTGTTCCTTTCCCACCTAGTTGTCTACCATCCTACCAGACCTTAGGGCAGTTATGGCATTGGCCCCCTCAAAATTTGAGGAGCCTTCTCCGATGGAATACTGGCCCTTAGGGTTGGCTACTGGTTGGCTTGGCAACCTGTCCTCCTCTCTTTTAGCCAGAGCATTGGCTATTTGGCCAAGCTGCTCTTCTATTTTCTTAATGCTTTGACTGTGAGAAGTCACAGTCTGATTCAAGGATCCAAGGCTTTGCAATTGGGCTAACACCTGGTCCTTGAAGGAAGCACTCCGGGGCTGGGGTTGTGGAACTACCAATTTATTTTGTTATTGGGGTTGCTGTTGTTGGAAATTCGACCTTTGGGCATGACCCTGGTTAAACTACTATTGTGGCCTTTGAGGTAAGGCCAACATCTGCTGTGGCTGCATATAATTATCTTACTTCTACCTCAAATTTGGGTGGTCTCTCCATTGGTAACCAGCATTTTGGTGCTGGTATCCATATGGTTGTTTATTATAGCCACCAGATTGTTGTTGTCCAAAAGATTGGGCAGCAGCAGCCTGTTCCATTACAAACTCAAGATATTGCCCTGCAGATGGGCACTCTTCCACTGTGTGCTATGGAGATTGGCATATCAGGCATGCCTCCATCACTTGTGCAGCCATTCTGGGCTGCACCACAGTCAAAAGTTTATCAAATCTTTTAGTAAGATTGGCCATCTGCATTCTCAGATCATCATTTCCCTTAACTTCATATATTTTTCCTTTAGAAGTCTCAGCAAGTCCCAGCTTAGGAGAAGGTTCTTGAACAGTTCTAGAAGAGGACATCTTCTGGAAAGCATTTTCACTTATGACCTCGAACAAGTCCCATGCCTCATCAGCTGTTTTATACATGTATGTTCCACCACAAGAGGCATCTACCATGTCTTTGCTCTTCTCATCAATCCCATTGTAGAAGCTCTGGACAAGCTACCAATCAGGGATCTTGTGGTGGGGACATTGTTTGAGCATCTCTTTAAATCTATCCCAGCACTGGTTAAAATCTTCAGTTGGGGACTGGGCAAAAGATAGTATGCCTTTCCTCAACTGGCTGATCTTGGTCTCTGGGAAAAATTTAGACAGAAATCTTGTCTGGAGGTCTTTCCAGGAAGTGATGCTGTTGTTTGGGAGAGTAGATAACCAGGTCATGGCCCTGTCCTTTAGGGAGAAAGGAAAGAGCTTTAACCTAGTGGCTTCTGGTCCCAAACCAATAATGGAGAATGTCGTGCACAGGGCCAAGAGCTAGTCAATGTGCTTGTAAGGGTCTTCCTTGCTAAGCCCATGGAAAGAGGGAAGCATTTGGATGATGGAAGTTTTGATTTCGTAGTTTCCTTGAACATCAGGGAATTGGATGCTGAATGGAGAATTGTAATCATTTGGAGCATTCAATTCCTTCAATGTTCTAGGTTGTTCTTCACCCATAACTGCTATCTCAATTTCAATAGGGAGCTCAACTGTGGTGTGTCTATGCCTTCTCGGTCTTCTACCCCTTTCTATCTCAGGGTTAGCAGGCTCTAATGTAGGACTGAGGGATCTCCTTCCTAACATGCACACACACCAACAGCAGGGAAGACTATTTACAGGTACATTACACTTAATAAAAATTGCAACTATCCTAATCAACTGCTATGGAATCTTCAAATGAGAAATAGACTGAGTTTTGAGGGTTAGAGAAGTGCAAACAGAGGTAGCTAGACTCCCAGTGCAATTCTACTCTCCTTCTCTGCTACGGTCCAAATCTGCAAGAAAATTTTCAAATGTAAATCAACAGTATCAATTATTTACAAGTACAACTACCAAAGAATAAAGAATAAAAAATCTAGAGTCTACTAAAAGATCAATATCCCCGGCAATGGCGCCAAAAACTTGTTGGGATATTTTTTAAGTGCTTGCTACTGACTTTATTGAAGACAGTGATAAGAATGGGGTGAATGAAAATGAATGAAAGGTGGATTGAAAATGACAGAGCAGCAAGCCAAAAATATGCACAATCCTGCAAGATACAGGGTCTATTGTAGCAAGTTTTGATAAGTAAGAGTTTTTCCCATAGGGAAGTTAATCTTAAGCTCCAAGGGAGCCATCTTTAGTAGGCCCTCCAGATCTGACTACAGATCTGGCAATCCTAAATGGAAGGGGATTTAGGATCACTAAAATCTAAATTCTAAGGTATCCTAATGTCTAAACTATAGAAAGGGTTAAGAAAGAAGATGGAGTGATAAAATAAATATAAAAGGGTGAGAAGTATGTTATTAGGTTCAGATCTGATGGGTTTCATGACTCAAATTCAGATCTGCTGCTATAGAAGTTCTGTCCAATGGCTACATTATCACCAGTGAGGAGAAAGAATCCAACTCATCTCTGTGCCATGATCTAATCCCTTTATGGCTATAACCTGTCCACTTAAATGGTCACAGACTATCCAATTGGCGAACCACAATCCAGAGATGGGTCAGAACAAGTTTATCATTGTAGGCACTACTTCATCCAGGCTACAAGCACAAGAATCCATAGGAAACCTCAACCTCTAAAGTGCTATGTGTGGGACTAGGCCTATATGGGAGCATGTTAGCCCAGACACATAGAACCAGCAAGAGTTTGAGTGCAGCCTTAGATTCAGCTGTCTACTGCTTTAGAGAGACTGCAGTGTTCCAGTCTCAAGCCTACAATCTCCATAACCAAATCAGATCTGCCATATGATGGCGGGTCTATACACATACAGGGGAGTTTGTCACAGCACAATCTCTCACAGGGCTACAAGCACAAATGCATAGAAGAACAATCCGTCTTAAGTCTGTGGGTTGGCTTCACCCTAAGGCTATAACCTGTCCACTTAAATGGTCACAGACTATCCCAGAGGCTATCCTCCTCACCAAGCTCAAGATAGAACAAGAAACATTGCTGCCACCACCATATTCACAAGGCTACAAAAGCTCATTGCTCCCATGGGGACTTCTGATCTAGTGGGTCCTGTGGTGGGGCTAGGCCTGTATGGGAGCATGTTAGCCCAGACACACAGGTCACTTGGATCTGAGTAAACCATAAAATCAGTCCTCCATTGCTTGCAGTACATCCTAGCAATGGAGGATCTCCAGGTAGCAGCCTTGTACAGAACAACTCACAAACAGAAATCCCATAAATGTAAAATACCCTATCATAAAACTCTATTAATCTATTCCAAATAGTCATACAAAGGCATAGCCAGCAAGTGCTGGGCTATGGAGAGAAGAAAAAGTAAAAAGAAATCTACCTAAACCTTACTAGAGATCTACAGCTACTACAAGAAGAAGATAGACAAAATTCTATTCTATGAAAGGTCTTTTTAAATCTAAACCAGGCTTTGGTTTATATAGCAGTTTGTTTGGCGGCGCATTAGGGTTAGGAAACCCTAATTTTAAAGATGCCACATGGCCTAATACTGTTCCTTAGATACCTTGGGGTGCGTGTACAGAACTTGGATCGTTAGAGTGCGTGCCCTAATTGCTGAAAATTCCCAAAATATCCTCTGCAGAAGTGAGGGAGAGTTAGAGTTCAGAGCCTCGCCAGGTAGCACTGGTTTCCAAGACTGTCGCGTGGTAGCACGATTTTTATGAGATTGGATTAGCTTGAAATTCTAGCCGTCGCGGGGTTGTCTTAGTTACAACTGAAGCAGTCGCACGATAGAGCATTGAATCCTCGCTGGATTTCTCTGGTCTTTGTGGGATTGCACTTTCCTTCTGAATGGCGCGGGAATCGCGAGAGCAGTTTATTTCTCAATGGATCCTCGCGAGGACGTGATGTGCATTGGTCTCTAAACTGCGCGAGAGGTTTTTCTGATGTTTTGCATCCCGTAGCCACTGCGCGCAGAGATACCTGGAGCCCTCTCTCCTCCGCTAATCTGAGTGAATTGTGAGAGGTTTGAGAGCTGCTTTCTTGAGCTGCGCAAGACTGCGCGATCATTTATATTTGAGCTTCACGAGAGCTGAGCGAACTATGCTGCAGGAGCTCTTCTGTCACTAAACTGCGCGAGAATAGTGCGGACAATTGGTATGATGTCATGGGAAACTCGCGAGGATTGCGCGAGGCAGGCTTTTTGAGTCATGTGAACCTTACGACAGCTGCGCGAGGCTCATTTCTTTCTTTGCTGCTGTCGTGCTCTGCCTTCATGCAGTCAGGCTCTCTGTCTTCCATTCTTCTGGGAGACTTCTGGGGCAAAAGTGGGCTCCTTAGCAGGATTAAGGCCTTATTGCTGCTGCTATTTATTACTTGTAGAACAGGCTTAAAATACTTTTATTAAATGATTAAGGGTCCAACAAAGATTAAGTTAAGGGGTGAAAAGTGGTACTTTTCAGGTCTTAACTAGCACAGGGCATATTGGGCTGTTAAAGTATTGAATACTAACTTAACTTCTGCTAGCATACATAGGAAACTCCCGTTATCAGAGCTAGAAGAGTTAAGGTTGGAGGCATAATCAAATGCTAGGATCTACAAGGAGAAAACTAAGGCTTTCTATGAAAAGCACCTGCTAAGGAAAGAGTTCACTGCTGGCGATAAGGTATGGCTGTTCAACTCTAAGTTGAAATTTTTTCCAGGAAAATTGAGACCCAAATGGGAGGGACCTTACATAGTTGAGCATGTATCCCCATCTGGAGCTATTGAAATCCAGGACCCAACAAATGGAAGGACCATGAAAGTAAATGGTCAAAGTCTCAAACTTGCTGTTGAAAATGTGGTGGAGCCTGTGATGATCACCATTATTATGAACCTCCATAGCATAGCTGAGTTTCAACAATGTACACTATGTATACTAGTTACTGGTTTTGGTTATTTTTGCTACTATTTCTATCTTTGATTCATTTTTTGTTTGGCATTATACATGATTTTTTCCATGTTTGATTAGTGCCTCATGTAGGATAATTTGTCAAAAGTGTAAAATAAATAAAATAAATAAATAAAAAGAGAGAAGAAGACTGAGTGGAGTGTCAAATCTGTTGAGAAGTGAGCTGGGGACTGCGTGCAAATCTATTTAAACTGAAAAACAGCCTGTCGACAAGTTCTATGAACATCTCGATAGGTTCCGAGAGTGCCCCATTTACTTTTTGACAGGATCTGGAGACTGTCGAGCAGTGTGGATTAATTCTCGACAGGTGTTGGAGGTGTAAAATTGGTTGTCGATAGGATCCATACAAATTTTGACAGGTTCTACAGGCTTTGGTTGATTTCTCGACAGGTTCAGAGTACCTATCGAGTGGTTCTATGTACCTCCCGAGATGATTTTCTGGAAGAAGGAACCTATCGAGAAGATTGACTAATGAACTCAAAATATCCTGCCGAGAGGCTCTGTGAACCTCTCGAAATGTATTCATTTAAAATCTTCAACCTGTCAACAGGATTGCTTGAACCTCTCGAGAGGTTCAACAATTTTTAATTCCTCGATAGGTTGTCCCAACCTGTTGACGCCTTGTCCCCAATCCTGTCGAAGCTCGTTTTCCCTCCTTTCCCCCAATCGTTTGTCTGAGCCTTAATAGCTCCCATCTCCTTGCCTTAACTCCAATTGCTAAAAATAGACCACCATGCACTTCGTGGTACCATTCCCAATATTAAATTGCCCGGTGTTCCATACTTCTCGAAACCAACTTCTCATTTTAGCAGTTAAGCTTGGAAAGATGAGAAAAGTTATTATGACGATTCATATTCCAGCACCCACACATTTTAAATATCAGGCCTTTTCCCCTCCATTGCATTCGTTCATCAATTCACCCCTCCCACAACTATGGCGGATGACAAACCCACTGAGTTGCCAATCAAATTCGACCCAGTTTGAGAAGATCCGCCACCACTAAAAGAACCTGACCCATTACAATTCCTGTGGGATGAGTATGAGGAAGTCCAAAGGATTCTGGCCAAGGAGGAGAAGAAAAAGAATAAAAGGAAGAAGAAGAAACAGAAGATAGACCCACCTGCATCTTCTCCCCCATCCTCCTCACTCCATCCACCACCCGCTCAACAGCCTTCTCCTTAAATCCCTATTCTCCCCTTCCCTGGCTTGCAGTTCCTCTTCCAAAAGCAGCAGGATGAGGATATCCCGGAGCCAGGAGGACCAACCATTTTATTTTTGATGGGATAATTTGTTAATGTGTATCGTATTTTTTCTTAGGTTTATACCCTTTCCTGTATTTAGTTAGGATCTTTACTTTTGTCACCCTTTTTATGTCATGGTTCTACTGTCCTACGTTATGTGATTTAATGAATTCTCTCTTTGTGATGCTTTGTATAGTTTACTTTTTGTATAGTTTGCAATTGTCCGCATTTTTGTTTACTGTTATCATTACTTTGTGTACTTATGTTTTTCTCCTGCTACTCATTTCCCTATCTTCCAAACAGTGAGGACACTGCTCCTCATAGGTTTGGGGGTGTGGTAGCTTGGCAGCTTGTCAATGGATAGTTAATCATAATGCAGCAAGGTTTTTAACAGAAATTGAGGAAATGAAATAATTTCACACCTGATTTTTGTTTGAAAGAGAGGAAATTAAAACTTTTTAAAACTAGAATATGTTATAGTTCTAACACCTTCATGAAGCAAATGTTAAGAATTTTCAAAAAAAAAAATTGATGTTTAGTGAACTTGAGAAGAGAGGAAATTGTGAGGATATACCCCCAGAAGTCTAATGAAAGACTATATCCAGTGAGATTTGGGCCTGAGAAAATTTTTCTTGAAGAGTGTCTTGGTAATTTCTTCTGCTCTAAGGACTGATTGGACCTAGCTTTGCTCACTAGAAGTTAGGCAAATTCGAATTGAAACAACTTGACAACACTCATGACATTGAGAACATGAAGTAAGGCCATCCTTTGGACAGTTTGAGCTCAAAAATATCCTTACCCTTTGAACTGCCCTTAATACACACCTTTTGAGCCTTAAAAATCTCAGTTTTCTTTAACAACAACCAGAAAATTTGAACCCAAAATTTCAGTGACCTGATTCAGCCTAACCCTCACTTTGAGAATTCAGAAGGTAAACGAGAAGTTGAAGAAGGTGAAGCTGGTTCAACATTTGGTGGAGGAAGAAGAAAACACATTGAAATGCAATTGTATATCAGAAGCACAATGGTGGCATTCCAACCCAAAAAAAGAAAAATGCAGAAAAATACAAAAAGCATACAAAAAGAAATGAAAAAATAGAAAAGTAAAACAAAAGAATAAGAAAGAGAAGTCATTTCATTGAAAGATTGAAAAGAAGATTAGAAACTAATCACTTCGTGTCTGAAAATTCAAGAAGTAGATGGAACTATGCGGAAATGAAGGTTGTGAAGTTGCAAATCACCTCCTTACCTTTTCGATTTCTCAATTTTGAATCCCAGTCCACCCTTTTTATTCTTTATAAACTTCCCCCATAAGCCACATTACAACCCAATAAAAGGTCCTTACTGATCTAAAATTGAGTGAGCTGTCAAGTGGAGATAAGAATTTGTTTAATCTATGGTGAAAAGAGTTAGAAAATTTTAGAAATTAGAGCAATGCCTATGCTCATGCTTACAGTCCTATTTGAGGGCTATAACTGCTCTTGAGATGTGTGAATTGATACACCCTTCTACTTCTATTGAGAGTGACAGTCCTAGTGTGTTTTGAGTCAGAAATTAGAATTGATGAGGCATTATAAAAACAATATTCCCAATTTGAGGGTAAGTTGTGCATTAATTTCCATACAAAATATCTTGACATGAGCTGATTGATTGTGAAGGAACTACAACAAAATTTTAGATTTAAACTGTCTTGTTTTTGCTAAGAATCCTCTAAAACTGAATGGACAAGGTGGGGAATGAATTTTAGATTGCTTAAATTTTGTTTTAACATGCTGCACTGTTATTAACTTAATTTATTGGAGAAGTTTATGGATAACTTCACTATAAACCCTCCAGAGACTTCACTACTCCACTAGGGATCACCTAGGGGTTTAAAAGGCTTGGTGCATGTGCCAAATGCACTCGTGTTCCCTACAAAAGTGGCATTTAATTTTGTAGGTTAATTGTTTTTACTTTCTCCTTTGCTCTGGGACTAGCAAAGCTTAGGTTTGGGGGTGTGTTAAGTAGTGAAAAATACCATATTTCACCTCTTAACCTGACCTTTGTTGGACCCTTGAGCTAACTAATAATGTGTTTTAAGTATGTTTTATAGTTAAGCAATAATTTACAAGCTCAATATAGATTTCTACTTAAAAGAACCCAAGAAGCACTGTGCTACCTAATTGGAAAGGCCTGAGACCAAGTCCAGCGGCAAGGAAGAAAGATTGAACCTACTGAGGGGTTGCTAAGTGCTGAATAATGGAAGAATTGAAAATAAGTTATGGAAGCACTGAAAATAAGCTACCGTGAGGTTCCATGAAGCTATCGAGAGCTTCCCAGCACTTGTCGAGAAATCCTGAGGGCAAGGAATGAAGCAGTCGAGAGGTTGAACATGTGTAAATGAACCTAACGAGAGGATACTTCAAGGTACAGATGAATCCAAGAGGATCCAGTCACTTATCGCGAGGTTCAACTGAACCTATCGAGAAGTGCAAGACCACCTATTGATAACTTACCGGAAGCAATGTTTAGTCTCGCAAGGATTGAGCCAACCTGTTGAGCACTTCACTGAAGATTGTATAAACCATCGACAGGATTGTCTATAACCTGTCGAGAAGATGAGTGTGGAACTAAGCAGAATGAAGAAATAAGCCTGCAATCCTATCGACAAGTTCAAACCAACCTCTCTAGATGTTCTCCCAAGTTGTCGATAGGAACTTAATCAACCTGTCGAGATGTGTTCAAACCTATCGAGAGCCATACCAAACTTGTCGACTAGTATTTCAATCATGTGGAGAAGTCTACAAAGCTATCAGAAGCCAATGCAACCTGTCGATTTGATTATAATGTAGATTCAGAACCTGTCGAGAGGATCCCCAGAACATCTCGACACTCATTTTGGTAACTTCTCAGTGTCTTCCTTCAACAGCTGCCAATTCTAGATTTTTGTGCACGAGTTCTAAAGGACTTCAGCGACTCCTGGGGGTATTTTTATCACATAGTTGGGCACGCATAGAAATCCTAACTACTTCATGTGTCTTTTTCTGTTGAGAGCCAATGGGAAGAAAGCTTCTAAAAGAGAAATCGACCACATCAGTAGCCCAGAATAATAAATTTATTCCCTTGCATTCTGATTGGCTGAAATGGATCTGAGGACAGAGGAGGAGAGTATAAAAGCTTTAAGAAAATATAGAACATTGATCCAGAATTTGAGAGAACCAGAGCCTAGAGCGAGATCCATTTGTCCCTCCAAATTCTCCCTCCTTCCTTTTTCTCCCATTCTCTCTTTAGCCAATCATGAGTGGCTAAACTCTTTTAGCAGTTAGGGTGAGGTCTTAAGCTGTAAATTGAGATATTCAAAGGCTTGTAACAGACTGTATACTGCGCAGATTGTAGATCTGGGCACAATGGTATTGTAAGCTTGCAATATAATTATAGATTTTAAAGGTTATTCTGATCTACATTTCACTTTTTTGTATTTGATTTCCCTGGATTAGATACTCCTGCGGATGCCAGCTAAAAACGGGGAGCTGGTAGCCTAGCATCTCCAGCATCTACAATGATTTTTCTATTCTAATTAAGATCAAAGGATTGGAACAATCTCTAGGATGATTTGTGACCATTAAATTGGACAAATCATAGCCTTAGGATTGCTTCAATTCTCTGGTTAAGGTTGGATTCTTATACCTCACCTCTGCCGGGGTAACCTGGGAAGCTTGGACCCAGAAAGGAGGATTGTAGCCAATCAGATCTATGCAAGTTCTTTGATTCCTTTGATTTTCAGTGAGAGACCAATACCCCTAGCTGTTGTTCTCACCTTTCAAATTTTTCATCTCTTCTATATCTCCTTTATTCTCTGTGTTGGACTAGATCTGGATCAATAGCATTTAATTCTGTAGTCTATAGTTAAATTGACAAAACCACAAAACCTCTCCTCCTTCCTGCTTTAGTTTAGTTTAAATTAGGAAAGAGTGCCAGATCCACTCTGGATCTAGAGATTTACCATCCTTTAGAACATATTTTCCTGTGGAGATACCCTTACTTACCTTTTAAAACTTGCTACAATAGCCTTGGATCTTGTAGGACTGGCTACTTGCGTTGATTCTGAAATTGCTGTAATTTGTGTAGTTAATCTGCTATTTTAATCATATAATAATGGCAAGGTGGGTAGAACAACAAGTTTTTGGTAGTGAAAAATACAATTTTTCACCTCTTAACCTGACCTTTCTTAGACCCTTGAGCTAACTAATAATGTGTTTTAAGAATGTTTTGTAGTTCAGCAATAAATTGCAAGCTTAATATAGATTTCCACTTAAAAGAGCCCAAGAAGCACTGTGCTACCTAATTGCAAAGGCCTGAGACCAAGTCCAACGGCAAGGAAGAAAGATTGAACCTACTAAGGGGTTGCTAAGTGCTGAACAATGGAAGAACAACACACCCAAGAGGTGAGTCAGCGATGGAAGCACTAAAAATAAGTTGCTGAGAGGTTCCATGAAACTATCGAGAGCTTCTCAGCACTTGTCGAGAAGTCCTGAGGGCAAGGAATGAAGCAGTCGAGAGGTTGAACGTGTGTAAACGAACTTATTGAGAGGATACTTCAAGGTACAGATGAATCCAAGAGGATCCAATCACTTATCGCGAGGTTCAACTGAACCTATCAAGAAGTGCAAGACAACCTGTCGATAACTTATTGGAAGGAACGTTTAGTCTCGCAAGGATTGAGCCAACCTGTCGAGCACTTCACTGGAGATTCTATAAACCGTCGACAAGATTGTCTATAATCGGTTGAGATGATGAGTGTGGAACTAAGCAGAACAAAGAAATAAGCCTGCAATCCTACTGATAAGTTCAAACCAACCACTCAAGACGTTCTCCCAAGCTGTCGACAGGATCTTCATCAACTTGTCGAGATGTGTTCAAACCTATCGAGAGCCATTCCAGACCTGTCGAGACACTACCAAACCTGTCGACTAGTACTTCGATCCTGTCGAGAAGTCTGCAAAGCTATCGAAAGCCAATGCAACCTGTTAATGTTTATAATGCAAATTTAGAACCTGTCGAAAGGATCCCTTGAACCTCTCGGCACTCACTCGTTTTGGTAACTTCTCAGCGTCTTCCTGCAGCAGCTGCCAATTCTAGATTGCTGTGCATCAGTTCCAAAGCACTTCAGCGACCACTAGGGGTATTTTTAGCACATATTGGGCACACATGGAAACCCTAACTACTTCATGTGTCTTTTCCAGTTGAGAGCCAACGGGAAGAAAGCTTTTAGAAGAGAAATCGGCCGCATCAGCAACCCAGAATAAGAGAATTATTCCCTTGTGCTCTGATTAGCTGAAACGGATCTGGGGATAGAGGAGGAGAGTATAAAATCTTGCGGAAAATATAGAACATCCATCCAGAATTGGAGAGAATCAGAGTCTAGAGTGAGATCCATTTTTTCCCTCCAAATTCTCCTTCCTTCTTCCTTCTTCTCCCATTCTCTCTTTAGCCAATCATGAGTGGCTAAACTCTTCTCAGTAGTTAGGGTGAGGACTTAAGCTATAAATTGAGAGATTCAAAGGCTTGTAATAGACTGTATACTGCACAGATTGCAAATCTGGGCACAATAGTATTGTATACTTACATTATAATGGTGGATTTTAAAGGTTATTCTGATTTACATTTCACTTTTTCGTATTTGATTTCCCTGGATTGGGTACTCCTGCGGATGCCAACCGAAAATGAGGAGCTGGTAGCCTGGCATCTGTAGCATCTGCAATGGTTTTCTTGTTCTAATTAAGATCAAAGGATTGAAATAATCTTTAGGATGGTCTGTGACCATTAAAGTGGACAGATCATAGCCTTAGGATTGCTTCAATTCTCTGGTTAAGATTAGATTCTTATACCTCACCTTTGCCGAGGTAACCTGGGAAGCTTGGAGCCAAAAAAGAGGATTGTAGCAAATCATATCTATGCAAGTTCTTGGATTTCGTTGATTTTCAGTGAGAGACCAATACCCCTAGCTGTTGTTCTCACCTTTCAAATTTTTCATCTCTTCTATATCTCCTCTATTCTCCGTGTTGGACTAGATCTGGATTAATAGCATTTAATTTTGTAGTCCGTAGTTAAAGTGACAAAACCACAAAACCTCTCCTCTTTCCTGCTTTAGTCTAGTTCAAAAACTATTTTCACTGTGCAATTTAAGATCTGTGAAACCCTAGGTTTCTGCTGGTAGGCTTCTTTTCAGCTCCTCTCTGTGATTTCCAAGCTTGGCATTTCAATCTTTACTTTGTTTAGGTTGTTTGTGAATTCAAGAAGTTTTTGTGGTAATTACTATTGCATTAGTGGTGATTGATATTGTGTAATGGCTGGTCAAGAGGACACATTGACGAATCTTTTCAAGGTGCCTTCTAAATCTACCACCAAAGCGACTAGGAAGTCCAGTAGGCAAACCATAAAGCCTAAGGAAGCCCCACCTACCAAACGGAAGCTTGTCATGGAGGAAGTTGAGAAAACTGCCAAATCTATGAAATTCAAGAAATCTAAGAAGGTCCCTAAGACACAACCTAACCTTGTGCCTGAAATTCCTGAGGCTGAACCTAACCCTGAATTGGAACTTGCAGCCCCTTTGCTTAGATCCACACCCAATGAATTTGTGGATGCACTGGATCTGATCCCAGAGACTATTGTTGATACCCCCTATTTCTCTAAGGTTGAGGAGTGTCAGGGTACTTTGAATTATTTGGTGAAGGCTGGCCTGGCACCCATGATGAGCCCATTAAATGAAAAGTCTTACCCAAGGTTGGTTAAGTTGTGGTATCAGAATCTCAGGAAATAAACAAAGTCGGATTCCCTTGAGCCCTGTTTGGTAATTTTGATTGATCATGTGGAATTGGTGGTGGATTACAGGGATATAGGGATCGTATTGGGAATCCCTTCTATTTTTTACCAATCTTATGGATTGCCTGCACCTGAGAGTGCCTCTTTCAAAGCAATGGCCGGGCACCTCACTCCAAGCATTGTGGGGTCTGGGGACTCAATCATGAGACCAGATTTACACCTCAGCATGCTCTTCTTTGATGCAATTTTGAGGAAAAATATCTATGTGAGTGGGCACCAACAAGAGAGGAGAGTGCCAATAGTGAATGCCCTATATGCCTTCTCAAAGGGCCAGGTTTTGAATGCTGCCTGACTAATTTTTGAAGTAATGGTGGATGTGAATGACAAGTGTAGGAGGGCTCAAGCCTTACCAGGGCTCCCCTACAGCCTCATTACTGCCCTGCTCAAGAGAAAAGAATTTGTTCTCAAGGAGGGGGAGGAAGCGGAGAAGGTGACCCCCAAAATATTTGGGAAGAAGGCCTGGTCCGCTAGTATGACTATGATTGAGAAAAGTAAAAGTAAATCTATGGAGAGTCTTGAAAGAGAGGCACCTCAAATGGCCAGCTCTGCAGCTGCTCCTTTTATCCCCTCTGCACCTCCAGTCATTCCCTCCATTCTAGCTAATATCCCTAGTTTTCCCATCCCATCAGCC
This sequence comes from Chloranthus sessilifolius, assembly GCA_021018995.1. Classification (NCBI taxonomy): domain Eukaryota; kingdom Viridiplantae; phylum Streptophyta; class Magnoliopsida; order Chloranthales; family Chloranthaceae; genus Chloranthus; species Chloranthus sessilifolius. The sequence goes on along the minus strand of CM037593.1, from coordinate 52,900,957 downwards.
TCTCAACGACCCACCTCATTTCCTTTTCCTTCCATCTCAGTTTCCCTACCTTCCATTCTAACCTCCTTACCCCCAAGCACCTTAGCCTCCTTTTCCACCATCACCACATCTACACCTTTATCCATCCCTTTTACCATTGACCAAATACCTATCTTACCTTCACTGCCCATTCAAGTCAGCCCATCCACATTAGCCACCCCACCTTTGAACCCTGCACCAACTTTACCAGCTGGTCTAGCCACTTCTTCCCCTCCATCTGTTCCCTTTGACTTTGATTCCACTTTTCCCATCACACCTCCACACACCCAGGACCAGTTGACCACTGAGGGTTTTTCATCCCTGATAAAATCTATTGTGGAGAATATTGGGCATGATTACACTCCCTTACCAGCTTCTCCACATCCTACCACTCCACAACCTACCCACTCATACACCTGACCCTTTACCTAAAATCCTTCAACTTTTACTTTTCCTCCAATCCCAAGTGATAGCCAATAACGAAACACAATCATCAATTGAGGTCACACTTCAAACCATGACCTCCACCCTCCAAAACGAAGCCTCTTTTCCTTCCACTGTGCTAGCCATAAATTCCACTTTACAAATTTTAACCCTACCATCCCGAAAGCCTGCTAGCCCTTTACCCATCCATCTCACCACACCCGCCATTTCTCCACAACCCTTACAATTAAGTGCACCTATCCCTACAGTTCCTCTCCCTACCTTTACTACTGCCTCCACCAAAGCTGACCCTGACCTTGAGGTTGCCATTCCCTCTACTTCTATCCCACCCATGCCATCCTCCATCACCCCTCCATAGCTGGCTGACCCTAATTCCCCTGCTGATCAGTCCATCCTACTTGCCTCCCTTAATTCCCCTCCTCCCTACCTTACTCTTCTCTAGGCCATGCAAGCCAATGCTTATATTAAGAGAGATGTACTTCGGGCTAGGGTTGACTTGAGAACCACTGTGAGGCAATCTCTGCTTGATCATATCAAATTCCTACAAGTGACTTACAAACTGGAGAAGAAAGAGATAAAGAATGGTTGGCAGGAAATTATGGTGCAATACAACCAGGAGAAGACTAGCGCTGAGGGCTAGGAGGATGTGATAAAGGCCCTGCAGGCACTGCTGAGAGTAACACGGGACAAAGTGTAGGAGTATGGGCAGACTATTGCCGCCATGTAGAAGGATTTAATAGCGAAGACTGACATGAAGTTAGCAGAGGCTCTCTAGAGAATTGAACCCTGATGCTCCTCCTTTGGTAACAGCCCCTCCCCCATAGGAGCCGAGCAAAGTCAAGCCTAGCATCAAATTCAAGGAGGCCCCTTCCAACCCTAAGCCACCCCCTCCAATGAAATCCCCCTCCAGGGCTAGAAAACCTTCCTCCACAAGGTCCCAATTCACTGCTGCTGCTAGGAAGGAAGCAAAGGGTAAAGGACTCAAAGATCCACTTGAGGTTGCAGAAGAGTCAGATGATTAGAGTTGTTCAGTTAGGATATGTTTACCTCATTTCTTGTAGAACACTTTCCCTTACATTCTGCATATTTTGGTGTTAATATAGAACTTTTGCTTCAATCTTGTCTTCTTTTGTGTATATTGCAATTCTTTCTTAAGCTGCATTTTAGTGTGTATTTTTCTGTCCTTGTTTCTCTGTTTATCTTTTTCTCTTACTACTAATTTCCCTATCTTCCAAGCAGTGACAACACTGCTCCTAATAGGTTTGGGGGTGTGGCAGCTTGCCAATGGATAGTTAATGGTAGTGCAGCAAGATTTTTAACAGAAATTGAGGAAATGAAATAATTTCACACCTGATTTTTGTTTGAAAGAAAGGAAATAAAAACTTTTTAAAACTAAAACATGTTATATTTCTAACACCTTCATGAAGCAAATGTTAAGAATTTTCAAAAAAAAAATTGATGGTTAGTGAACTTGAGAAGAGAGGAAATTGTGAGGATATACCCGAGAAGTCTAATGAAAGACCATATCCAGTGAGATTTGGGCCTGAGAAAATTTTTCTTAAAGAGTGTCTTGGCAATTTCTTCTGCTCTAAGGGCTGATGGGACCTAGCTTTGCTCACTAGAAGTTAGGCAAATTCGAATTGAAACAACTTGACAGCACTCATGACATTGAGGACATGAAGTAAGGCCATCCTTTGGACAATTTGAGCTCAAAAATATCTTTACCCTTTGAACTGCCCTTGATACACACCTTTTGAGCCTTAAAAACCCCAATTTTCTTTGACAATAACCAGAAAATTTGAACCTAAAACTTCAGTGACCTAATTCAACTTGACCCTCACTCTGAGATTTTAGAAGGTAAAGGAGAAGAAGTAGAAGAAGGTGGAGCTGGTTCAACATTTGGTCGAAGAAGAAGAAAACACATTGAAAGGCAATTGTATATCAGAAGCATAATGGTGGCATTCCAACCCAAAAAAAGAAAAATGCAGAAAAATACAAAAAGCATACAAAAAGAAAAGAAAAAAAATGGAAAAGTAAAAAAAAGAATAAGACAGAGAAGTCATTTCATTGAAAGATTGAAAAGGAGATTAGAAACTAATCACTTCAAGTCTGAAAATTCAAGAAGTAAATGGAACTATGTGGAAATGAAGGTTGTGAAGTTGCAAATCACCTCCTTACCTTTTTTATTTCTCAATTTTGAATCCCAGTCCACCCTTTTTATTCTTTATAAACTTCTCCCATAAGGCACATTACAACGCAATAAAAAGTCCTGACTAATCTAAAATTGATTGAGCTGTCATGTGGAGATAAGAATTTGTTTAATTTATGGTGAAAAAAGTTAGAAAATTTTAAATATTAGAGGAATGCCTATGCTCATGCTTATAGTCCTATTTGAGGGCTATAGCTGCTCTTGAGCTATGAGAATTAATGCACCCTTCTATTTCTATTGAGAGAGACAGCCGTGGTGAGTTTTGTGTCTGAAATTAGGGTTGATAGGGGTACTATCCAAAAACATGATTCTCAATTTGAAGGTAAGCTTTGCGTTAATTTTCATACAAAATACCTTAACATGAGCTGATTGATTATGAAGGAATTATAGCAAGATTTTAGTTTTAAACTGTCATATTTTTGTTGAGAATCCTCTGAAACTAAATGGACAAGGTCTGGAATGAATTTTATATTGCTTGAATTTTGTTTCAACATGCTGCACTATTATTAACTGATTTTATTGGAGAAGTTTGTGGGTAACTTCATTGTAAACCCTCAGGAGACTTCACTCCTCCTTTAGGGATCACCTAGGGGTTTAAAAGGCTTGGTGCATGAGCCAAATGCACCAGTGTTCCCTACGAAAGTGGCATTTAATTTTGTAGGTTAATTGTTTTTACTTTCTCCTTTGCTCAGGGACTAGCAAAGCTTAGGTTTGGGGGTATGTTAAGTAGTGAAAAATACCATTTTTCACCTCTTAACCTGACCTTTGTTGGACCCTTGAGCTAACTAATAATGTGTTTTAAGTATGTTTTGTAGTTCAGCAATAAATTGCAAGCTTAATACAGATTTCCACTTAAAAGAGCACAGGAAGCACTGTGCTACCTAATTGGTAAGGCCTGAGACCAAGTCCAGCGGCAAGGAAGAAAGATTGAACCTACAGAGGGGTTGCTAAGTGGTGAACAATGGAAGAACAGCACACACAAGAGGTGTGCCAGCTGTGGAAGTACCAAAAATAAGCTGCCGAGAGGTTCCATGAAGCTATCGAGAGCCTCCCAACACTTGTCGAGAAGTCCTGAGGGCAAGGAATGAAGCAGTTGAGAGGTTCAATGTGTGTAAATGAACCTATTGAGAGGATACTTCAAGGTACAGATGAATCCGAGAGGATCCAGTCACTTATCGCAATGTTCAATTGAACTTTTCGAGAAGTGCAAAATAACCTGTAGATAACTTACCGGAAGCAACATTGAGGCTCGCGAGGATTGGGCTAACCTGTCGAGCCCTTCACTGAAGATTGTCTAAACCGTCGACAGGATTGTCTATAACCTGTCGAGAGGATGAAAGTGGAACTAAGCAGAAAGAAGAAATAATCCTGCAATCCTATCGACAAGTTCAAACCAACCTCTCTAGACGTTCTCCCAAGCTGCCGACAGGATCTTTATCAACCTGTCGAGATGTGGTCCAACCTATCGAAAGCCATTCCAGACCTGTCGAGACAATACCAAACTTGTCGACTAGTACTTCAATCCTATCGAGAAGTCTGCAAAGCTGTCGGAAGCTAATGTAACCTGTCGATGTGATTATAATGCAAATTCATAACCTGTCGAGAGGATCCCTTGAACCTCTCGACACTCATTTTGGCAACTTCTCAGTGTCTTCCTTCAGCAGCTGCCAATTACAAATTTCTATGCACAAGTTCCAAAGCACTTCAGCGACCCCTCGGGGTATTTTTAGCACATAGTTGGGCATGCATATAAACCATAACTACTTCAAGTGTCTTTTCCAGTTGACAGCCAATGGGAAGAAAGCTTCTAGAAGAGAAATCGGCTACTTCAGTAGCCCAGAATAATAGAATTATTCCCTTGCGCTCTGATTGGCTGAAATAGATCTGAGGACAAAGGAGGAGAGTATAAAAGCTATAAGAAAATATAGAACATCCATCCAGAATTGGAGAGAACCAGAGTCTAGAGCGAGATCCATTTTTTCCTCCAAATTCTCCCTCCTTCTTTCTTCTCCCATTCTCCCTTTAGCCAATCATGAGTGGCTAAACTCTTTTCAGTAGTTAGGGTGAGGTCTTAAGCTATAAATTGAGAGATTCAAAGGCTTGTATTAGATTGTATACTGCACAGATTACAGATCTGGGCACAATAGTATTGTAAGCTTGCAATATAATAGTGGATTTTAAAGGTTATTCTTATCTACATTTCACTTTTTCATATTTGATTTCCCTGGTTCGGATACTCCATGGATGCCAGTAAACCGGAGTCGTAGTTTTCCTGTTCTAATTAAGATCAAGGATTGGAATAATCTCTAGGATGGTCTATGATCGTTAAAGTTGACATATTATAGCCTTATGATTGCTTCAATTCTCTGGTTAAGATTAGATTCTTATACCTCACCTCTGTCGGGATAACCTGGGAAGCTTGGTGCCAGAAAGGAGAATTGTAGCAAACCAGATCTATGCAAGTTTTTTTATTCCTTTGACTTTCTGTGAGAGATCAATATCCCAAGCTGATGTACTCACCTTTTGAATTTTTCATCTCTTCTATATCTCCTCTATTCTCTGTGTTGGACTAGATCCAGATCAATAGCATTTAATTCTGTAGTCCGTAGTTAAAGTGACAAAACCACAAAACCTCTCCTCTTTCCTGCTTTAGTTTAGTTTAAATTAGGATAGAGTGCCAGATCCACTACGGATCTAGAGATTTTCCATCCTTTAGAACACATTTCCTTCTGGACATACCCTTACTTACCTTTTAAAACTTGTTACAATAGCCCTGGATCTTGCTGATTCTGAAATTGCTATAATTTGTGCAGTTAATCTACTGTTTTAATCATATAATAATGGCAAGGTGAGAATTGCCAATGGATAGTTAAAGATAGTGGAGAAAGGTGTTTCACAGAAATTGAAGAAATAAGATAATTTCACACCTGATTTTTGCTTGAAAGAGAGGAAATTAAAAAAAAAAATTAAAACTAGAACATGTTATAGTTCTAAGACCTTCATGAAGCAAATGCTAAGAATTTTCAAAAATTGATGTTGAGTGAACTTGAGAAGAGATGAAATTGTGAGGATATACCCCAAAAGTCTAATGAAGGACCATATCCACTGAGATTTGGTCCTGAGAAAAAAAATTTTGAAGAGTGTCTTGGCAATTTCTTCTGCTCTAAGGACTGATTGGACCTAGCTTTGCTCACTAGAAGTTAAGCAAATTCGAATTGAAACAACTTGGGAGCACTCATGACATTGAGGACATGAAGTAAGACCATCCTTTGGACTGTTTGAGCTCAAAAATATCCTTACCCTTTGAATTGCCCTTGATACACACCTTTTGAGCCTTTAAAATCCTAATTTTCATTAACAACAACCAAAAAATTTGAACCCAAAACTTCAGTGACCTGATTCAGCCTGACCCTCACCCTGAGATTTCAGAAGGTAAAGGCGAAGAAGTTGAAGAAGGTGAAGCTGGTTCAATATTTGGTGGAAGAAAAAGAAAACACATTGAAAGGCAATTGTGTATCAAAAGCACAATGGTGGCATTCCAACCCAGAAAAAGAAAAATGCAAAAAAATACAAAAAGCATACAAAAAGAAAAGAAAAAATAGAAAAGTAAACAAAAGAATAAGAAAGAGAAGTCATTTCATTAAAAGATTGAAAAGAAGATTAGAAACTGATCACTTCAAGTTTGAAAATTCAAGAAGTAGATGGAACTATGCGGAAATGAAGGTTGTGAAGTTGCAAATCACCTCCTTACCTTTTTAATTTCTCAATTTTGAATCCCAGTCCACCCATTTTATTCTTTATAAACTTCCCCCATAAGCCACATTACAACCCAATAAAAAGTCCTTACTGATCTAAAATTGAGTGAGCTGTCATCTGGAGATAAGAATTTGTTTAATCTATGGTGAAAAGAGTTAGAAAATTTTAGAAATTAGAGCAATGCCTATGATCATGCTTACAGCCCTATTTGAGGGCTGTAACTACTCTTGAGCTATGTGAATTGATACACCCTTCTACTTCTATTAAGAGTGACAGCCCTGGTGTGTTTTTAGTCTGAAATTAGAATTGATGGGGCTTTATAAAAACAAGATTCTCAATTTGAGGGTATGTTGTGCATTAATTACCATACAAAATATCTTGACATGAGTTGATTGATTGTGAAGGAACTACAGCAGAATTTTAGTTTTAAACTGTCTTATTTTTGCTGAGAATCCTCTAAAACTGAATGGACAAGGTGTGGAATGAATTTTTGATTGATTAAATTTTGTTTTAACATGCTGCACTATTATTAATTGATTTTATTGCAGGAGTTTGTGGGTAACTTCACTCCTCCATGTTAGGGTATTTTAAGATGCTTGCTGCTAACTTTATTTGAAAACTATGATAAGAATGTGTGAGTAAAAATAAATCAAATGTGGATTGAAAAACACAAAACAGCAAGTCTAAAAATACACACAGAACTACAAGATACAGGGCATGTTATAGCAAGTTTTGATAAGTAAGAGTTTGTCCCACCGGGAGTATTGATCTGAACTACAAGGGTTGTATAGCAATCTTCAGATCTAACTGCAAATCTGACAGTCCTAAAGGAAGGGTATTTAGGTGTCACTAAGCTATACTAAAAACTACGAAAAGACAAGAATAAACTACAACTAAAAAAAGGGATAAAGAAGGTTGATGATGTGTGTTAAAATAAGGATAAAAGGGTAAGAAGTAAGCAACTTAAGTTACAGTTTTATTTAGTTATGCAACTCAGATTTAGGGCTCTCTCTGCAGCAAGTCCTTGCTGAAGTTCTATTACTAACCTCAACAAGGTGGAAGTATCTAACTTAACCCATGCCATTTGGGGTGCTCCTAAGGCTATTGTCTGTCCACTCAAATGGTCACAGACTATCCTATAGAGTCTGTCAAATCCCATTGATCAAGCCAGAAGTTGCTAATCTAATCTAAAGGAGTAAGATGATCAAACCCCATCCAATTAATCAAATCAGGCCATGAATATCATTGCAGACACTATGTTTTCCAGGCTACAAGCTCCCCAGTTCTGCGCACAGATCTGGCTGACATTCATAAGAGTTCCAACCCATAAAGCCCTTTGTGTACACAAAGGACCAGCAACAGGTTGAATAAGGATCTAAGCATAGTTGATCATTGCTACAAAAGGCCTGCAATGACTCAGCCTCCCAGTCTGTAATCACTACAAAGAAGCCAAAGCTAACATTTGATAGCGGCCAAGTAAAACAGAGGGGAGTCTATTCATGCACAATCTCTCACTAAGACACAAGTCCAAGTGCAGAGATGAAGAATCCATCTCAGATCTGTGACCAAGTTTTTCCTAGGGCTATAGTCTGTCCACTCAAATGGTCATAGGCTATCCAATGAGGCTTCCTTACCCACAAATACTAAGAATAAAATATAAAAACTGTTGTCTGCCACCATGGTCCCAGGGCATCACGCTTAAGCTTCCATGGGCCTTTTAATAAGCTCAAATCCTAAATGTATGCTATAGCCTGAACATAACTACGGATAAATAGGAAAATAACAGATTGAGTAAACATTCAAGCAAAGATTCTATTGATCTGGTGTTATTAACAATGAAATCCCTCAAGGCAGTAGCCTTGTGCACAACAGCTCAAGACCAAATCCCAATGCTTAAATGATCTATTACAAAATTGAAATAAAATTACACCTAACTGCCTACCAAAGATTTAGCCAGCAAGTGTTGGGCTAAGATGTAAGAAAAAATGGAAAAAGAGGTAATCAAACCCTAACCCTAACCCTAAGTGATCGCAGGCTAACCCTAGATCAGATCTCATGCTATTCCTGGATAAGTTTTATAAAACAGGAAGATGTTCTATTTATAAGCAATCCTTGAACTTTGGTGTGCCCTAGAAGCAAGGGTGAGGATGTGTGGAGTTGATTAAGTGGCCCATCTATGGCCCTTGGCTGCTTGGGCGGCGTGGAATAGATGGGCACCTTAGGAGGTGTGCCCTAGAAATATGAAATGTCCAAACAATCCCTGAGAATTGGAAACCGGTGGGTGAGAAGTTGGAATCCCGAGCTTCGCGAGGCTGAAATACTTCAAGAGTTACAGCTCTCTAAGCTCTCGCTGAGCTAGAATGTGCTTCATTTGTAGCTTGTTGGGTTGAAGCCTCATCTTGCGATGTTCCTTTTTGTGTGCAGCTTAATACAGCTCGCGCAGATGGCTTTAGGCTAAATCCTCACTGGGTTCTCACTGGGCTGAAGTGAGAGCTCGCTGATACCACGTAGAAGCTCACGAGGTTGATAGTGTGTAGCTTTAATGTGTTCGCTAAGCTCAACTGGAATCTCGCACGGCTGGATTAGAAGTTGAGGACAAGCTCGCAAGGTTGAATTGAAGCGTGTAGGGACTGTCTCTGGAGTACACGAGAGCTGCTCGACTTGCCTTCTGAAGCCTGCATCCCTGCGAGAACTGTGCGACCAGCTATACTACTACAGTTTTGGACCTCACGACAGCTGCGTGAGGCATCTTCTGAGTAAATTGAACCGCGCAACAGCTGCGCGAGGTAGCTTTATGGCTCTCTGCTGTTATGCACCTTCTGTTGCAGCAGCCCCCTTCTCTTGGGTTCACCAACCTCTCACTTTTGGACTTTTAGGGTCCACTTTGGCATAAATTATGGTCATCATGGTGTGTGCCACCATGGTGCATTCTCTGGTTTTGCCTCAGCTCCACAAATTGGCATCAAATTCACTCTTCTTGGCTTAAAAAGATGGATTGCAGCATTAAGTTCTTATTTCCTATTTTCTACCAAAACACAACTAAAAACACATTATTAATATACTCAAAGGTCTATCAAAGGCTAAGTTGAGGGGTGAAAAATGGTATTTTTCAGTGCTCAACACACCCCCAAACCTAATCTTTGCTAGTCCTCGAGCAAAGGCAGAATCAAAAATAACCAAAAATGTCACTTTCGTAGGGAGCACGAATGCATTTAGCATATGCACCAAGCCTTTTAAACCCCTAGGTGATCCCTAGTGGAGGAGTGAAGTCTCTTGAGGGTTTTCTTTATAATCCAAACCTATCGTTGAACATGAACCCATCGTCAAAATCGAGCCCATCATTAAACTTAAACCCATCATTGAACTCAAACCTATCATCAAATACGAACCCATTATTGAAACTAAGCCTATTATCAAGCCCGAAAATATCATCTAGCCTATCCCTACAACACCAACTTCAACCGCCTTCAGATCAACCACTAAACCTGACGACAAACAAACCCAAAAAAACGTCACTCCTCCCACTCCCGAGATCAAAGCAAACCCAATTCGTACGACTCCAATCAACATCAAAATTAACACATCGCAAAATTCCCAAACCTCGCAATATAAAATTGACATCACTACTGGAATTACATCTGAACCCAGATCAAAATCTCCATTGACTTCATGATCAAAACCTTCACAGAACCCCAACCAGCAATAATATCACCACGTCAAACCTTTGACACTAAACCTCCTCAAAAAATTATAAACAAAACTTTAAAACAATCTCACGATAAACCCAAACTGTGAATCAAACAAAACAGGCATAATCAAATAAAACCACACTGCCCCACACCGAGGAAAGGCCCACCTTGGCCTACGCCCTCACGTCTCCTCCTCCTACTCTACCTCTGTCTTATCTTATCATTACCTTTACAACACCAACGGATTCCACTCTAACTTCACCAACAAATAACTTCCCGACAACTCGAAAAACACCCTAACAACCCTATGCTCCAACTCTACGAGATGCCTCACCCTATCAAAAAATTAAAGTGGGTCCCTCCTGACAAGGAGGCCCCGACCATAAAAAATTTATCAGAAGAAGAAATCAAACGACGTTACACTTATTTCAAGAAATCTCACATCATCCAAACCACAAACCCGAACATAACATCTCTCTCATCTCAGATCAATCAGATCGAGAGGGATCAAGGACCCCAAAACATATCACCCAACTGTAACTCCGTCCATACGACCTTCTGAGTCAATTTTTGCTTAAGGAACTGATGTTGTACCGTAACACAAATAAGTAATAACAACAAAATAATAAATAAAATAGAAAAATTCACAAAAATCAAAAGTATAAATGCCTAAAAATGTAAATACTCAAAAACAAAAATACTCTTTTATGTCCCAAACCCTTCGAACTCATACTCGGCCGAGAACTCAAAGTCGAGGAGCTAGTGCTAAGGAACAACACCTACATGACCCCCTCACCTGAAGGAAATCAAAACTCACAAGGGAAATACTTAAATTATTTTGGCAACATGTCCAGGAAACAACAAGAGGGGTAGGACTTCCTAAACCCCAGAATGCTACCCCTAACTCGATCATCATATCTCATAGCCTAAACAGGCATACTTATATACTTATCATCCTCGTAGTCATCGCAAGGCATTCGCCTGCCATAGGTCATTATTCTCTTGAACCTTTTTGAAAATCATCTGACTCATTGACCACCTTCCTATTCAGGTGAGTTGATAAAAAGGAATAGTAGATCATGAAACTCTCTTTTTAAAATATAGAAAACTCTAGATTTTCACACACCCTTCCAGCCATTGGAGTAGATGTTAGAGCACAAAAAATGAAAATGTAAGGTTCCATCAAACCTCATTATTCTTGCATTAGCAGGTTGTTTCAAAAAAATATACAGAAAAGAAGCACAACCAAGTGAGAGTAATACGGCGAATGAACAATCAATGAATTCAGGGAAGCATAAGCAAATTGTGAGGGCATTCCTGGTAATCTTATTAGGAAAGTATAAGCAAGCCGTAAGGGCATCCCTGACATCTTCACACTACTAGATATCATCGTACAGTGGCAGGAGGAGGACAAACTCCTGCTAACCATAGAATATGATGATTTGATGGTGTTAGACCATGACGGAGAGCTCAATATGGCACCACATTATCCACCCGAGAAGAAAGTAATTCACTAGTATTTCAAAAATTAGTTGAATAAGAAGCTATCCTCAGTTCAATAAACCTTACCTCCTCCTCTCCCTTAATTTTTTTTTCTCCGAACAATGAGTCAAAATGATTTTCAAAATCTCCTTGAGGATAAAGCTGAAAACTCTCAAATGGGAGGCAATGAAATCACCCATTACCTACCATTCATCCCAACCCTACTAAAAGCTATGTTACATGATGATCGTTCAACACTTCCAAAATCGAGTCTGGCATGTGGCTGAAATAATCAAACTACTTCCCAACATGGGATCATTACTAACGCACTCCAGGATATCTAAGAGGCCGATAGGAGTCTCACCAACACAATAAACAAAACACTGCTTTATTTATGACAAAGATTTTACAGGTATCACCGGAGACATACTTCTTGAACATACAACCCAAAATGAAGACCTATGACCTAAACATACAACTTAAAATAAACACGGAACCCAAAATGAACACAAACCCAAAACACGATGCGCGAAACGTCCAATTAGAAGTAACAAAAAAGCGAGGAGAGGATTGGTTGCATAACACCCTTTCCATCCATTTGGAAGACTTCCCTTCCGCCATCTTCACCTCCTAATAATAATGAAGGATGTGCATCGCACCTCAATCCCAACACCCCCAAGCCACAGTGACAACTCTAATTATACCATCATCAGGGACCACTTCAGGATGAAGAACGCACGAAATAGTGAACATCGAAAGAAATGACATCACAATCGGATGGTCAGATCACGCGATATCTAAAACACAAAAATCGGGATACTTTCGAACTCAGGTTGAACAGAAAACAGAATAAAATAGAAAAGAATGAAGAAAAATAAAGAAACCTCGGGCATATATAGACACTCGATGAATTAATCACCCAAAATACGACGCGCAATCCAATTAAGTGCAGGCAAGACCGCGTGTATTCCGAATTAAAAGCCACATTACAAGCGTGTGATTCATCTTCCGTCACCACAAAAATCACCACGAACCGATCCCGCGCTCAATACCCTACACTAAATCAAATTACACACTTACACTGATGCGCGAAATTCTAAAGGTCACCCGCACAGTGACCTGGTGACGCTTCAATCACGCGCATTGATCAGAGCGAGTAATTGGATTCCATGCACACACTCTAATGCATAATTGATCCCTGAACCCCTTAATCACGCATGCCCAACCACAAACACAATTGAATTAAATGCCCTGCACTATGCGCGTAATTCTCCAGCTATGACACACACCTCGAACAGAACACACACCCTAACAAAACAAACATATACCCTCAACAAAAACCTTAAACAAAATAAACACGCAAGACAGCATGTCCTATCCTAATAAGACACATACATAATCACCTTAACCAATCTCAAACCAATCAAGGGTGAGGACATCTCCCCACAGTCCCATCGCAACTCCCCAACACCCCCCACTCGCTCTACTGCACAAAATAAGCGAACAAAATTAAACAAAACAAAAATAAAATAAAATCATTGCTCACAGTTTCATCACTATAACAGAGCCCAATAAAAATAATAAATATCAAAGTCCCGTCACAACATAACGTAAAAGAATAGTGATGACAAAGTGGCCAATCACACTACTCGTCCCATCACGATCATAATCACTCTCCCTTGTCCCATCGTGTAACCTCAGATGCCGATCAGAGAGAAAGAAAGACGCTAATGCCTCATCACACACCCTCATGTCCCATCGTGACACTAAAACCCCATCACACCACCAAGGTCAAAGGCAAGTCCCATCACGATGGAACTACAACCTGATATCCCCATAGAACCAAGACCTGTCAAAGAAACACACCACCATCATCCCACCACGACATCAAGGAACTGCCAACCGAAGTGCCCCTTCGCATAACCATCAATCCTGGTCGCGACCTACCACGACACACAACTAGAAGGGAATGCTCATCCAATATCCCATCGTAAAGAGCCAAACCTCCCTCCAAACGTCTTACCACGATAATCATCATGTCCCATCACGACGAATCCCAAAATATCCCACCACGCAGCACTCACCAGACTCTACCGTAACAAAAACATACACTCACCGACAGAAGCGAGGAATTTCTCTGACGTCCCATCACACCCATCAACTATCAAGTCCCATCGCAAACATCTCATCAGGCGATCCGAACATCTCGTCACACTGGCAACTATTAGGCCTCGCTACAAAAAAAATGGAGGAGAGGAAACTCTCTGATGTCCCATCAGAACATAACAACGAAGGCAACAGCCAGCCAATCCCATCGCGAGTAATACAAGGGCCTTCTGCTCAAATCAAGTAAGTATCACCCCCCTCTTTACCTACTCGATATTTCTTGTAAAATATAATTAGCTAATATTAAGTCAAATATTTTCAAAATCCGTCTCTCTCAACTCACGAATCATTGTACTCCTCCCATAAGAGACAACCATCAGTATTCGTCGAAAAGGTCAGACGGAGTATTCGACATACAAAGTTTCATCTTGACAACTGCATAAATGGTCGGATCCACAAATCCCACTTCGGTGGATCTACTCAGCAAAGTCTCGAAAGCCATATTTTTTGTCGTTTTACCACCGAATTGATCTTAAGTTAAAATTTTCAAACTTTCCAAAAAATAAAAAAATAATAATAATAAATAAACCCCCTATCTATCCAAATGCATCTCTCATCACTCCAATTCATTCCTTCCCCTAGGAAACCGAACACTAATTATGCTAAACTTTGAGAAATCACAAATGTCCACTGGAAAAAGACACCTGACGTGCCATTGGTGTGAGCAATGACGCACCCGGTCTGACATGACTTGCGAAAGCCTTCGCCATTATATGATATTATATTTTAATTATTCGATCACTTGACCTTGTCTCTGGACATTCATATGACGCCCCTCGCTACCACGTTAACACCGTTTTCCTCCTGTTTGACTGCCACTTACAACAGGTCCCGACATGCGACGAGATGGCACTTGCACCCACGAATCAAGATATGATCACTTTCTCCTCTGTCTGACTGCCTCTTGTAGCAGGTCGCGACATGCGACGGGATGCCACTTGCACCCGCAGATGAGGATATACCTCTCGATTGCATCAATTTTCCCCCGTTTGACTGCCACTTGCAGTAGGTCGTGACATGTGACAGGATGCCACTTGCACCCGCGGATGAGAATATACCTCTTGACAGTTACCACTAGGCCCCTGAATGCTCCCCTCTTGCATTGATAGATAAGAAGGCCAAACATTTCATGTCAGCACCCCAGTTCACACTTATGATTTTCCAAAGAAATAAGAAGGCAACTCATAAGAGGATTGTCTACTTCTTCGAAGTATTCTTATTCCATAAGAATAGGCCGAAGAGGGGCATCTGTAGACACTCCAATTTTGCCCTTTCGGAGCATACAAATCTGTTTGGTCAACCTTTAACTTGCCCATGATTTCGAAAAGGGAGTCATCCTTTTCGAAAGCCTTAAACCCTAAACAGAGGACTATATACTGAAACAATAGTATATGGTCGAAACACAGGCTGAAATAATAGCTCTGTGGCTCGGACCCAACTCAACCCAGGAAGGTCCCAAAATACCCGCCCTCACAGAGGCGCGCAATTCAATTGCACGCCCCATAGCTGGCGTGCAATCGATCCCATTTGGACTAGGCCTGTTCCTCCTGTGGACAGCTTGAAGACTTGATTCTACGCCCTACCCAGCATGCATAATCAATTGCACGCCACACCACTACCGCGCTATTGGTCCCACTTGGACCAGTCTTCACCTTTCTGCAAACCACCTTAAGACTTGATTACGCGCTCTCACCAGCGCGCGTTATGTGCTCTGACACCCGCTCTTAATTGGTCCCCAGTTGGATCTGGCCTCTAATTCCCATGATCGCCCAAATTCTCCTATTAAGTACCTTTGAACTGGCACTTAATTAGATTGTGCATGGTGTATAGAGTGCGCAATTAGTTTCAATTGGACTGGAACTAGGATACCTAGCTGAGTCAGTCAACCATTCACTCACTGAGTCGGTCACCGACTTAGAGTGATTAAGCGCTCGGGATAGGGCGCGTAATCCAATTAAGCGAAGCAGACAGGGCGCGTAATTGGATTCAACCGACTAATTATGCACCTCCCATAGGGGGTGTAATTACCCTTATATCTATAAATAGACCTCCCTACTATACCAATTGACACATCTACCAATCGAATTTTCAAGTTCCTCTCTTCCAAGCTTAGGGATTTTGAGATTCTCTCTTCGGCGCCCGACTTCAGGAAATCTCTTAGGTTCTAATTTCTAGTTCTTAATTTCTAGTTTCTAGTCCTCAATTCAAGTTTCTAGTTCTTAACTTCTAGGTTCTAGTTCTTAATTTTGACCCTAATTCTTAATTTTCATTCTATTTTCTAATTATAGTTATTAATTCTTAAGTTCTAGATTTCAATCCTTAGTTCCTAATCCCTAATCTCTAAAATTTTAAATCCTCAATTTTATAAGCTTTTAATCATCAATTCAGACTCTGATTTTTTTAAATTACTCTTAGCCATAAAAAAAATAATTTATTATTTTTCTCTCTCCGAGACTTCTCCCTTTGAGAAAATTCGAGGTTCTCTCTGAGGCTTCCAAAATGGGTTGAGCCGCCTTTTAAACTTCTAGAATTGCAGACTCTTCCTCGGGAGCCCCAGGTAGTCAAGCTAGCAGCACCAGCCCGTTAGTCTCGAAGTAGTATCAAAGGAGGAAGCACTTGGCCTAAAACCAATTAGGTTCCTTTACCTCTCAGATTTTTTTAAAACCCAGCCACCCGATTTGCTCAAGGGAGCTTATGGAGGGTACCCGAGAACGGGGCCGATCCTCTTTAGTATAACAGGCCACGACCCCTTTTTTTAATTAGACTGCTAGTAGAATTAGGAGATTAATTTAATTAGACTTCCAATAGGATTACGAGATTAGATTCGTTAGAATGCTAGCAGAAGTAAGAAAACCAAACTAGTTAGATTATAGGCAACCCACAGCTACTGAAGTTGGCTGACCAACGTTCAGTAAAGGAGTTTAACTTGCAAGCCCCAGCTCTTCTTAAAGCGTGATCAGTGACGTATTGCAGCATCGATAAATATTTGTAGCTGGCGATCGCATCAAACCAGGTATTCTTCATTTAATATTCACCTCTTTAATTTTAGCAATTTAATATTTACTAATTTAGTACTCCATCGCCCTTAGCCTGAGTCCACTTGAACCGAACTGGGCCACTCTTCGTGAACCGAAAGGAACCCAGAAAAAGTATATACCAACAGTGAGTCCCCTATAACCTAGCCCTAGGGTCCTTATTTATAGATTTACAAGGCACTAGAACATTGTACACGACAAGTAATCTCTAAGATCGTAAAAGTCCTCGAAGGAAGATGAATCTGGAAAGGAATCAGCGCTGATTTGGAGTTATCCCATCTGTTGGAAGAAAATCACGGAGAAGATCTCGGCGTTGAAGCTCATCTACAGCTGTGCGAACCTAAGTTTTCGCTTAGAAACTTTAATGTGACCGGTCGAAAGTGGAGCACCGACCGGTCAAATTTAGACTCCTTCTCTAGGTAGAAGATACTCCACAAGGCTTTAGATTGTTCTAATTTTCTGACCGGTCGAGCCAGGTATGATCGGTCGAAATATTCCTTGATATTTTTGTTGTTCAGCTTATTGCATTTCCGATCGGTCGACTAAGTCCTAACCGGTCACAACTTTTTTTTCTGAAGCTTTAGGAGCTCTGATTAGTCGACTATGGTGCTTCGACCGGTCCAGCTTAGATTAGTTCTCTTCCCCTGTATCACTCCTCTACTGTGCAAACCTGACCGGTCTAAAATTCCATTTCGACCAGTCCAATTGACCTTCAAGTACTTTTCCTTCAGTCTTTTCTCTATGGGTTCTTGCCGTTTGCTTGGATTTCTTCATAACTTTGCTCTTTTAACCCTTTTTACGTTTAACCAACTTTTACACCTATTGCAACACAACACGAACAAAAAACACACATTAGTAGTTAAATAAGGGTGAACAAATTCGAGATTTGAGGATAATTTATACATCTTTTGAGTCCGAACGCACACCTCAGTGAACTTGATGCACCAGTTAGACTATGTCCGGTATGTGTTAAATATTTAAAAATGCGTTCCAGTAGTTAATCATACCTTTATTTTTTATCATTTACTAAAATGGACTCAAAATTCGTTGTAAGCTTAATGAAGGGAATTTTAATGTGAGAATAAAAATTATTTCATGATTTTTGGAAGCCCAGTTTTATGTAAGATCTTGTAAAATATGTATGTCTGTTTATTGCCTTAACAAACATGCGGTATGATAATACGAAATTCTAGGCCATTGAGATCTGCTAGGATTCTGAGTCGTGAGAGTATAGTACTAGGAGCGTTGAGAAGACAATCCAATAGGTTATCAGGAGGACTTTGGTACTGATTTTGACCCGAGTGTCGACTATTGATAGTTGTAGTTTTGGTACTGACAATTATTTTCGTACTATTATGGTTTATTTATAGCCTGATACGTTTATTTATGTCTGATCTTTATTTCTGCTTTAATTATAAGATATTCTTAGATTTTATCACAGTTATTTAGTAATTTATGGTTGCTCTTATATTCCACCTTCGTTTGTTGGATTCACGAATTCGTGGAACCATATTTGTGTGAGAACTATGATTATGTATATGTCCGCTTAGCGTATCTGGGATGCATGCAGGTCATATCTCGAAATTCTAGGCCCTTGGGATGGGTAGGATTTCGGTCGTGACAATGAAAGAGATTATGAATTTATGATCCTCTCAATTACGCCATTGCATGGATTAGTATAAACTTTAGGGTACCTTTGCTCGCGTCCACATTTTTACTGAAAGCGCCCACGTCCCAAACCTCTTGAAACCATTTATTGAGTCAGATAAGGTGATGGAGGTTGTGTTTCACCCCGATCTTCCACACAGTAGATCATGCGATCCTTATGCACCTATCAAGCCATCAGTTTTTTATTCCACGTATCACAGATCCCAAAAAAATGGCTTTAAAATCACATTTGAGTGGGATGTGTGCCATATGATTCAAGGGCTATTGTTTGGGGATCTGTGACATATGAAATAAAAAATTGACCATCTGATAGGCAAGACATAATCTCAAGATCTATTGTGTGGCATAGTTGAGTGAAACACGACCTCCATAATTTGATCTGATGCAATCAACAGTTTTAAAGAGGTCTGAGACATTGGCGCTTTCAATAATCAGGTTCGCATAGTTACCATATACTTATCACACTTATAAATACTTGGGGTGTGGATAGGGTTATCAAGTGTCAACACATGTCAACTTCTTATTGACATGACAACACAAAAAAAGGCATGGGTTGGCGGGGAATGTCACCCCATCTAGATTTATAGCGCTACACCGGTACCTATATATATCGGGGCCAATACGTATCGATTGGCCAGAAAACCAATACGTTTCGCTGATACGTATCGGTATCGGCCAATATTTGATACCATGCTTTGAATAATAGTAGCATGGTTTCTAAATTTTTATGGGACATCGATGGTTCTTCATTGGGCTGGACTATAATAAAGAGTCTAAGTCCACTTATATGTAATTTTATTTTCAGTTGAACTACAATCTCAATATCATGGTCAATTTTTTTCATCTCAATCAGTGTGATAGTCTACTATTTTCATGAGCTAGTGAAGCAAGTAATGCAATTGCCACAACAATTTGGATGCACAATCACCAAAAATCTAAAATAATATTAATTGTAATATAATTAGTCACAGATTGCAAAGATTTATAAAAAGATTCTTAGTTTGCTAAGAAGGTAAAAAGTTAACAATTGTTTTCGAAAAGCAATAAACGAAAACAAATAATAAATCAAATTGAACAAGTTGGTAAACATTTTTTTTGTTAACAAGCATATTAGGATTTAATTGGCTAGCACCAATTTCAATCACTTACCTCCCAAATAAACGTCAAGTTTTAACATGTAATGGCGGCTATTCAATATTAATTAAATAAAATGGACAAGTGATGGGAGTTAATCTCTATTCTATTTTATGGTGCAATTATTTTCTTTTTTTCAAAAATGTTGATGTTGGACTATAGCTTAATAATCCCTCAAAATCTACCTTTTATTAATGATAAACAATCCATTTGTAATGATCATTAAATAGCCTATATCAGGTTTGATCTACGTACAATAGCTAACTGTCATATCATTTTCACAAATGTGACACCACACAGTCCACAATGTCTTTTGATACAAAATCACACAAGAAGGGTATTAAGGGCTTGTTTAGCGAAAAAATATTGTTTTTTCATTTGTGAAAAAAATTAGTTTTTTCATTTGTGAAAAAAATAAAAAATAAATAAAATAAGTTAATTTGGCATGTCAGTGGAAAGTAACTTTCAAGAAATAAAGAAATTACTCTTTTATATAAAATAAAAGTTTTTGTCTTTTATTTTTCTAAAAGTTACTGATCCCCGTACTCAAGGTATAAAAAATCGATTGATACTGAAACGTATCGGCGATACATATCGGTCCCGATATATATCGGTATCCCAACTCGGATACCGATACGTATCGGTTGATACAGACTTGTATCGGCCGATACTCTCGCATCAGTCGATACGTATCAGTTTGAGCCGAGTTTATAGTTTTTTTTTTGTTAATATTTTTTTATAAAATAGGCCGATACGTATCAGTATCGGTCTTGGACAAACCGATACCCGAGACAGATACCGATTTTGATACCTTGCATGTACCTCCCCACCACAATAAATATGACCACTCCCACCACCACAAACTCCCTAATTACCGCGACCATCATCCACCACCACCACACTATCACCATGATCACCAACTCCTCCGCCACCTTCCTAAAGCCATCACCATGTACTCCTCCACACTACAAAAAATAAGACTATTCGCGGCAGATTTTTAACTGCCGCTATTAACAAAAAACTTTTGTTATTAGTCCTGTCACTACAAAAAACTGCCATTGTTAGTCCTGTCGCTATCAAAAAATTCCTTAACAGTAAGTATTGTTGAAACACCTTATTTTTGTGGTGACACCACCGGTATATATAATATACGACTAATTCCATGACTACCATCATCACGACAACCACCACCTATTACTCCACAACCATCATAGATTAGTAGGTATTTAATCAAACTAATTATGTGATTTTTTACCTTTTAAATAAATGTTTTCTGCTTTTTCAAACGCAAAAAGGACATAAAGGGAAAGCTACTTTATGCTTTTACTTTACTTTTACTTTTAGGATCATGTAACTTATTTGCTCTTGCATTAGATTGTTGACAAGTGGGATTCAATCACATGATCGGGTGCCAGATAAAGAATCAGCTTGATGATCATAACACTATTATAAACAAAACTAAAATAAGCCATAGCAAATCGAGCAACCAACAGAGTCAATTGCACAAATTGACCAACAGAGTCAAAACTAAAATGTGGTTTCACCGCTTATTTTTTTACATTATTGACACCATTGACCATAAGTATTTATGTATTTTATTGTCATTTTTTTATAAAATTTCTGATCATCGAGCTGCTTCTTTATATGGCACTTGGTCATCTGATTGGGTTCCACGTGACACCAACCTAACGTAGGATTATATAAGTTAACCTCATTCTTACAATCAGGCTACTTTTATACTTAATTACTTTTAATCAAAATAAATTCTAAAATCGTGACTTTAATGCTCTAAGTTAGTTTCAAGTCTTGCACAAGGTAACATAAGGCTTCGACTATCCCTCTCATATGTTCCACCACTAGTCTTTCTTAACTTAAATGGGCTATTAATCTATTATTAGGTGTTTGGCCGTCTCACCAGATCACAACTAGCGAATAAGTTGGGGACCTAATATGGAACTCATGCTTAAAATTTCAATAGTAAAGGGTTAATCGGGTGTCACAAGATCATTAGATACGAGGTTAAGAGGCACCTGTTGGTCATACAATCTTACCAAAATTTGACATTTACATATCTTTTGAGGGGTTAGCCTAGTTGGTACACTCCCTCCAATGTGGGGAGCAGGACCTCAAAGTTGCTTCATTGTGTATGTTCTGTTTGATAGATTTAGGTATTCATCTGAAAATCAATTGACTATGAGTGGAGGAGCTGAAGATCTTATAAGAGAAGGGACAAGATTATGAATACTCTATGTGAGATTAAATTCAATACTGCAAAGAGGATAGGAACCTGCTAAAGCAGATAAACGCTGCTATGACAGGAGCTACCAGAGAGCTATGCCATACACAACCCCACTCTCTATTTTGTTGATGATTTGTTACATGTTACGACTAATGTTTCATTTTTGAAACCCATTGCACTTCTCATTAACATCATAATATTATATTGATATGGATAGCCCCCGCCCAATCTTATCAAAGGCTGACTTTCCTGAATATTTAAGAAATCCCTTAATTAAGGACCTTTCTAAAGCTCAACGTTTAAAAATGAACTAGACTGTTTTGACCGTTTAAATGACATTACACAAGGGCAGACACACATGGAGCATGGGGGATCCGCGAACCCCCAAACTTCTTTTTTTTCAGTCAAAAAAAAAATTGGGTTTGCGTAGCTTAAGTTTGGGTTTTTATAACCCACTAGGAGTTGGCGCAGTTGGTAGGGGACTTTGGTTTGTTACCAATAGGTCATGGGATCGAGTGTTGGCATCTCCATTCCGCAATAATAGGATGTCTCGTAGGGTGTGTAAATCTTGAAATACTCGTCAAACGGTGGGGGTGAGGGAATCCCTTAGAGATTAGGGATTAGTCGAAGCGTATGCTTGAGATTACCCTAAGTAATCAAAAAAAAAAAAAATTGGGTTTTTATAGGGACCCCCCAATATTACTTCCTTATTAACTTTGTAAGCTTTTAATTTAAATAAAAACAAAAATTTCCTAACCACTAACCTGTAACCTCTCTCTCTCTCTCTCTCTCTCTCTCTCTCTCTCTCTCGCCTCTCCATCATCCTCAATGGGCAACCCTTGCCGCTCGAGTTTCGCCACCCGCCGACCTTATTACTAAGGCCAAGCCACCACCGGACTATTACCTTGGCACCACCGATACCACACTTTCTCTCTCTAATCCTCTCTCTCTCTCTATGAATCCCATATCTATCTTAGTCATTTCTTCTCTCTATATATATATATCTGAACTTTTCTCTCCCTCTCTTAATTTACCTTACTCGTCAATTATAAAATCTCTAACTAAACCCCTTTACCCTAAATCCCTAAACCTCTTATTTCCCCTAATTTTAAACCCTAAATCATTATTCATTCAATTATGAAATCCTAATTTCTCCCTAAACCATAAATTAATGAAACTCATTTCCCTAAATTTTTAATCCCTTATTGCCCTAAACCCTTAATTCTTCTAAATCCTTAATTTTTTTAAGCTCTAAATTAGCAAATCCCTAAATCCCTATATTTACTCAATCTCTATTATTCGATCTTATATGTGTGGATGCATTTGACTAATATTTTTATTATTGTGATTTTATTTTTTCATACACTAATATTGTTTCATCTCTTTTTTTTCTTTTTTTTTCTCCTTTACAGTAGGATTTTTGTAGAGCATAGACCTTTGATGCATCAAGGAGGGCCGAGTTGGGTGCACAATTGGATGGGTTGGGTTGATGCTAATTTCTCATTAGAAAATTGAAATTTTGGCCTGTTTTATATATAAAATAAAGAAAATAAGGGGTTTTTAATTGGCTAGAATCGAGTCGGGCATCGGATCGAGTCGGGTTTATTTTGGTATTTACCCTTTACCCATTGGGTCAGATCGAGTCGGGTGCATCACCAGTTGGGCCAGGTTGGATTGGTCATACGCCAATTTTTCATTGGTCATCCAAAATTTGGCGGACCTGACTCGACCCGATATTTTATATATAGCATCAAGAAGAAAAAAAGGATTTTTAACTGGGTTGAATTGGGTTTTCAAGTCGGGTGCTAAGTTTTCGATTGGGTTGACTTTTTTTACCTACAAAATATAAGAGTTTTAGTGGCGCATCTTAATGGTAGCCAATTTAAATGTATGGCTAACAATAATTTTAGCCACAACTTAAAACTATGCGTTACTATAAAAATCGTGGGCCAAACTTTTGGCACAAAAAGTTATACTCTAAACTTGTCCACGTTATATCTCTATCAAATTTATTTTTAGAGATTGCACTAAGCTTCTGGCATATTCTCCTATCTCTTCTCTCTCACTTGCTCGAATTTTCTTCATCATGCGGATCTCTTCTCACATTCTTTAGCTATTCAAGAAAGAAGAAAAGAAGGTATGCAACACATATTTGCATATTTATATTTTTGCTATGTTGATTGATATGCTCACTATTATGGCTAGGTATTTGATGGTTTTATTTTAGGGATTTACTTGGGCTGTGCATTTTAGATATTTTTTGAATTTTAAATCTAGGGATCTATTGGGTTTTGATTTTAGCTATTTGATGGGTTTTAATTCTAGGGATTTGATGGTTTTAAGGTAGAGATTTGATGGGTTTTAAATATAGGAATTTGATGGTGTTTAGGTAGGGATTTGGTTGGTTCATACACATTAAGCCATTTATGGACGAATCGGATTTGTTGGATTTCACCTGTTAAAATGATTTTAAATGGGAGAATGATTACTTCCATGAAAACATAAAAATAAATAAATAAATAACTTTATGAACTGCAAATTTAAATATGTTCTTTTGGGATCAATAGGACAAAAATAAAAGAAGAAAATGGCTAAAAAATAACATTGACCTGGTGCTATTAAATGATTAAAATGAGTATGAAGGCCTGAAAACTAACAGAACCTCCTCCTACCCAATGGCAAAAAGGATGCTTAGTTGTACTGCACTAGCATCAAAATTTTGGTAAGGGAAGAGAGAGGCTAAAAAGAAAAGTAAAGAGAAAGTGGGGGATAAGAAGAGATTATGGAGCTCTACTTCATGTTTGTATTTGCTTCAAGGTCTAAGAATACGGTCTCTATGCTAAAGGATGA
This sequence comes from Chloranthus sessilifolius, assembly GCA_021018995.1. Classification (NCBI taxonomy): domain Eukaryota; kingdom Viridiplantae; phylum Streptophyta; class Magnoliopsida; order Chloranthales; family Chloranthaceae; genus Chloranthus; species Chloranthus sessilifolius. Next base: position 52,876,267 of record CM037593.1, on the reverse strand, counting down.
TATTTCTAAAGTGATATGGGTAGTGGTTTGACTAGGGAAGAGAATAACTAGTTTTTTTATGGAGGCTAAGGCTTCTGAGAGAACATTGCTAGAATGATCAAGACTTGGGAGGTTGAATTCTAAAGGTATTACTCTCTAACTCAAGGATTTCCAGCCTTTTCCATGGATGAAGGAGGTCCTGTTTATGGAGAAATGAGGGAGAGATGAGCCAGATGGTTGGCAATTGTCAAGTGTCCATTGGATCATCTCAAATTGAGAGGATTAGGTTTTCTTCAATACTTTGACAAACTTGTCTCATTCTTCAACTCTTTTATTGTCCAGATGGATCCTGCAGAATCATCAACTGAGAAGAAAGGTGTACGTGGCCGTATTACATGTGCATCCATGTTGAATGCAGAAAATGAGACTAAACTGAAAGTAAAATTTGTTAAAGGTCAACCAGTGACTAATGACAGCTATCTATCTAGTTATATAGGCATAGTGGCAAGAGATGGGAAGTTATTCTCCCTCCATCGCTGACCTGTGCCGAAATATGATCATATTTCACACCCTAATACTAACATTTGGTTATCCGATGAAGGCTATCTAACGGTTGTTGTACAGTTTTAGTGGTTTCAGGTGTTTTTGATCGTTGGATCTTAAAAGAGCATAAAATAGCATAATTAAGGATTGCATGAGAACATTGGACTGTGGAGCCAATAAAGCACTGAAATCCGTAAAAGAAAATTGATTGGCTCAGCCACAACTATGAGAATGAAGATGTTACAGACCATCATCAATCGATTGAGATTCAGGAATCAATCGATTGATTTGATGACAACTTTTTCCCTCTTTTAATTTGAATTTAAACTTACGCAATCGATTGAGACTTGTAAATCAATCGATTGACTTCAAATTCAAATTAATCCGGCAAAATTCAAATTTAAAGTCAATCGATTGAATTGTAAATTCAATTGATTGAGATTTTTATGGAAGTTTTCCTATGCGCACCCTATAAAAATAAAGCTATGTTGAGGGTTTAAGAGGCGACCCTCTTGGCAGAATTCTTCAAGTTTTTGCAAGCTTTTTCTTATTCATAGAGTAGTAGTTCTTAGTAGGAAGAGAGGTGTGTAAGGATTGAATATTGTGATAAATAAAATGGCATATTTTTGTGATAGCTTTGGGTTTGCATTGTGCATGTGGATCGAGGATGAGCGGCTAAACCCCCTCTTTCAAGGAAGAAGCGAACCCTAGATGAGATGAGTAACTAATCTACTTTTAATTGTATAATTTCTCATTAAAATTATTGAATCGTACGGCTTTAAGTCTGAGCCTATTGTAGATCATCAAATACTCATTTATAGTGGTCAATTCTAGTTATTGGCTATAATAAAAGAGTTATTCCACTGAAATAGATCTTGTAGACAGATCTAGGATGTCGTGCGATTGATTCTTATTATTGTGATTTTGTATTTGTGATACGTTACACCTTTCGCATGATTCATGTCGTGATTAGATGCGTCATAGTGTTAAGATAGGGTATGCCGAATCAATAATTGCATTCTCATCGATTCGTTTTTCTTGTAGTTAAAAAATGGTATAATTATTTGACTTGAATATTGTTTGATTGATTGTAGAAAAGTTAAAACTCTAGGGTTAGCAAACTCCTTGATCATCTCATCATTGTAACTTTCTTTGTTATTATTCATCTTTGCATAGCTTGATTTCATTGTTCTTATTTTTGCATTTTGTAGTGGTAGATTTTAGCAATCAAATTCTCGTCCTTGGTACTTCCTTGGGTCATTGTCATCTCCTTAAAATTAATTGGATTACACGCTTCCCTATGGGTATGATACTCATATTCTTGCCTGACTATAATCGATCTTGTGCACTTGTAAGGGTACACTTTAAATACCGATCAAGTTTTTGGCGCCATTGTCGGGGAAGCGACGCAATTTTATTGATTTCTGAGAGACTTGTGTTTTCTGATTGTCAGTCAATCGATTGAGTTCTTTGATTTAATCGATTGATTATGTTCTCTATTTTTTTTTATTCATTATTTCTTCTCAATCGACTGATTTGTAAAAATCAATGGATCAATTTGCAATTGTGACTATTTCCCTATTTTATATATAGAAAATAATAATTAAAAATAAAATATTCATTCTGTTCGAATTCTAACTAGTTGTCCACTGTAGTTTTCAATCGATCGATTGTATATCAATCGATTGATTCCTGTAATATGAAATTTTGTTTGTCAGCCATTTCATTGTTTTACCCCTGGATTCTCTTTAATCGATTGACCTCTCCTGTGTCAATCGATTGATTTGATCTACGCTATTACCACTCTAGCTGTGTTGTTTGTTCTGTCCAGCTTGATTTCTGAACCTCAATCGATTGTATCTCAACATGAATTTCTTCCTCTCCTCCATTGTTGTTATTGTTATTATTTTGATTTCGTCCTTGTCTTTGATCTGCCATAGTTTCAGTGTGATTATGCTGAAATCTATAGTTTCTACGATTCGCTCGACAAGATCTTTCAATCTCAAGATTCAACGATTGTAGACGTGGGTGATGAGATCTGGTAAAGCTCATACGTCAACAGTCATAAGACAAGCAATACAGCTTGAGTGGTAATAGCATAGATCCAATCAATCGATTGACATAGGACAGGTCAATCAATTAAAGAGAATCCATGTGTAAAACAATGAAATGGATGACAAACAAAATCTCAGATTATAGGAATGAATCGATTGATATACAATCAATCGATTGAAAACTATAGTGGACAGCTAGTTAGAATTCGAACAGAATGATTATTTTATTTTATTTTTTATTTTTTTTATATATAAAACAGGGAAATAGTCACAATTGCAAATTGATCGATTGATTTTTACAAATCAGTCGATTGAGAAGAAATAATGAGTAAAACAAAAATAGAGAATGCAATCAATCGATTGAATCAATGAACTCAATCAATTGACTGGCAATTAGAGAACACAAGTCTCCCATAAATCAATAAAATTGCGTCGCTTCCCCGGCAACGGCGCCAAAAACTTGATCGATTTTTAAAGTGTACCCTTACAAGTGCACAAGATCGATTGTAGCCAGGCAAGAATATAAGTATCGTACCCACAGGGAAGCAGGTAATCCAATTAATTTTAAGGAGATGACAATGACCCAAGGATGTACCAAGGGCAAGAATTTGATTACTAAAATCTATTACTACACAATGCAAAAATAAGAAGAATGAAATCAAGCTATCTAAAGATGAGCAATAACAAAGAAAGTGACAATGATGAGATGATCAAGGAGTTTGCTAAGCCTAGAGTTGTAACTTTTCTACAATTAATCATACAATATTCAAGTCAAATCATTATACCATCGTTTAACTAGAAGAAAAACAAATCTATGAGAATACAATTATTGATTCGGCATACCCTATCCTAACACTATGATGCATCCAATCTAGGCATGAATCACAGAGTCATCGGATAGGCAATAGATTAAATTAATCTGAATGGGCATTAAAAAAAAATTAGCATGGCTGGGAATTTATTATAAAAATTTCACAGGTAATTGACAATCAAAGGGCATGACAATTAATTCAGGAATTTATAGATTTCCGAAGTTTAACCAGGAAGTCATTTAGCAAATTAAAGGCACTTAATCGATTGGTTTATATAAATCAATCGATTGATTAGAAGCTTGGACACACAACTAACTGGAAGCAAATATAAATCAATCAATCGAATACTTCCAGTTAAGGGATTCTGATTGTAAACAGCAATTGAGGCAAGATATGCAATCTTTCCAACAACAAACTTTGCAAGCTCTGGCCAAAATGCAAGACCAATTTGGGCAATGGGCCAACCAAATGAGTCAAAGAGAAGAAGGAAGGCTCCCTAGCCAGCCTATTAATAACCCTCGAGGCCAAGCACCAAATGGTGAGGGTTCATCAACTAGCCAGTAGCTGAAGGTTGTAACTGTCCTGCGAAGCGGATGAGTGATTGATAATCATGTTGAAATTCCATCTGAATCAGAAAAAATAGAAAAAGAAGCTGAGAAGAAGGCAGAGCCAAAAATAAAAGAGGAAAGGGAATCTCCTAAAATTGTCCAACAAAAAGAGGAAGAGGACTAAACAATTGTAGTCAATCCCCATACACCCAAGGCACCATTCCCTGAGTGCCTTACACCTCCGTCTAGAATGGGAAAGGGACGAAAATTTTCAAACATTTAAGTAAGTGAAGATCAATCTTTCATTGCTTGAAACCATTAACCAAGTCCCTACATACGCCAAGTTTTTCAAGGACTTATGTACCCGTAAGAGAGGTACGTACACATGTGTCTAAGAAAGTGTTTCTAACTGATCATGTAAGTTTTATTCTGAAATTGGATGTGCCATCAAAGCTTAAGGACCCTGGAGTTTCAACTGTCTCATGTGTTATAGGTGGACAAACAATTGGAAAGCCACTTTTGGATTTATGAGCAAGCGTCAACTTAATCCCATATTCGGTATACGAGAAATTAGGATTGGGCAAATTGAAACCCACCATAGTTACACTCCAATTAGCAGATAGGTCCGAAAGAAGGTCTAGGGGGTATCATTGAAGATATCTTGGTAGGAATAGATAAATTTATCTTTCCGGTAGACTTTGTTGTCCTGGACATAGAACAACGAACCAAATCGGATAATCAAATCCCAATTATCCAAGGACGTCCTTTCCTTACAACTGTGAACGCATGTATAAATTATCATACATGAGCTATGGATGTCTCTTTTGGGAACATGAACGTGAGACTAAATGTGTTCCACACCATGAATCATTTTCCAAATGAAGAAGAAGTCGATTGCTTTTATATCGACCTGATTGATGTAGTAGAAGAGGCACTTCGTCAATGTTACCCAAAGTGGAATTTGAAACTGCTTTGTTGGCTATCTACGATGATGGAGGAACTATTGAACAACGTTTTGAAGGAATCAACACCATTTCCACATCATAGGAAGTTAGGCCATGGAAAACTAGGGTGGAACCATTACCGATTGTAGAAAAGTCGAAACTACTGCCATCAATCGAGCAACCCCCAAGGCTTGAACTGAAACAGCTATCCAATTCACTCAAATATGCTTTTCTAGGACCAAATTAAATACTCTCGGTGATAATTTCTTCCACATTGTCTGAAAAATAAGAAAATGAGTTGATGAAGGTACTTCAAGATCATAAAAAAGCAATTAGATGGACTTTGGCTGACCTAAAGGGAATCGACCCAACAATTTGCACGCACAAAATACATCTTGAGGAAGGAAGTAAGACATCAAAGGAAGCACAACGATGACTCAACCCAAACAAGAAGGAAGTCATGTTGAAGTAGATCATCAAACTCCTTGATACAGGAATTATCTACGCAATCTCTAGCAGCAAATGGGTGAGTCCAGTGCAGATTGTTCCAAAGAAATCCGACATAACAGTAAAGGAGAATGCCAACGAGGAATTGATGCCAACAAGAGAGACTACCGGATGGCGGGTGTTTATTAATTATCAAATATCGAATGTCACCATAAGGAAGGATCACTTTGCCCTTCCCTTCATTGATCAGATTCTTGAAAAGTTAGTAGGACAAGAATTTTATTATTTTCTTGATGGATATTTTGGGTACGACCAAGTACCTGTGTTCCCAGTAGATTAAGAAAAAACTACTTTTACTTATCCTTATGGCACATTTGCATATCGCAGAATATCATTCGGCCTTTACACTGATCCTGCTACTTTTCAACATTATATGCTAGCCATATTTTTATATATGGTTGACAAATTCATCGAAGTATTCATGGATGATTTTTCAGTCTTTGGAAAGACCTTTGAAATGTGTCTGCATCACTTATCTTAGGTATTACAATGTTGTGTGGAATCTAATCTTGTTTTAAGTTGGGAGAAAAGTCATTTTATGGTTAAACAAGGAATAGTCTTGGGACACGTCATATCAAAAAGAGGAATTGAAGTTGATAAAGAAAAAGTCGATTTGATAGCCAATTTGCCACCTCCGAAGACTGTTTGGCATATTAGATCATTTTTGGGACATGCAGGGTTCTACAGAAGATTCATGAAAGACTTTAGCAAGGTAGCCAAACCATTATATACTTTGCTTGGGAAAGATGTCGTGTTTGACTTTGATGATGATTACATGAAGGCCTTTGTGAAGCTCAAAGAATTGTTATCAAATGCTCCCATCATCCAACCTCCGAATTACTCGCTTCCCTTCAAACTAATGTGCGACGCTTCAGACTATGCTATAGAAGCAGTCTTGGGACAAAGGGTAGGTAAATTACCTCATGTAATTTACTATGCTAGGAAAATAGTGATGGATGCACAATTAAATTACACCACAACAGAAAAAGAATTGTTAGCAGTGGTATACACGCTAGACAAGTTCCGTTGTTATCTACTTGGTTCGAAGATCATAGTCTTTTTAGACCATTCAGCGTTGAAATATTTATTGGCAAAGAAGGATATGAAGCCAAGGTTAATTTGATGGATATTGCACCTTCAAGAATTCAACTTTGAGATCTGTGACAAAAAGGGGGTTGAAAATGTGGTTTTTGATCACTTGTCGAGGATTCTTCTTGACAAATCATCTTTACCAGAGACCATCCATGACACATTTTTGGATGAACAATTAATGGCAATAGACACAATAGCCATAAAAATTCCTTGGTATGCGAACATTATGAACTATTTGGTCACTGACATAATTTCTTTGCAATGGGGGAGACATGATAAAGATCTCTTCTTCTCCCAAGTAAAATACTACTTTTGGGAAAACCCACATTTATTTAAATTCTGAGCAAACCAAGTAATCAGAAGATGCATATCAGAGGAAGAGCAATGGAGCATTATGAATTTTTGTCATGCTGAGGCCTGTGGAGGCCATTATGGAGGACAAAAGACCGCTCACAAAATTCTTCAAAGCGGATTTTTTTGGCCCTCCATTTTTCAGGATACAATAAGATTCTGTAAAGTATGCCAATGATGTCAATGGCTAGGAAACATTTCACGACAAAATATGATGTCGTTGCAACCAACTTTAATCATTGAAGTGTTCGACGTGTGGGGAATAGACTTCATGGACCCTTTTCCTCCATCATTCGGTTACTTGTACATCTTGGTCGCAATGGATTATGTATCAAAATGGGTGGAAGCAATAGCCACTAGAACAAATGATCACAAGGTTGTCATTGAATTCTTGAAAGAGAATGCTTTCAACCGATTTGGAGTACCAAGAGCCATCGTTAGCGATGGTGGGTCACACTTTTACAATCGTAACTTTGATTAATTGATGAGGAAATACGGTGTTACATATAAAGTTGCCACACCATACCACCCGCATACCAATGGGCAAGTCGAGGTATCGAATCTAGAAATTAAGAGAATCTTGGAAAAAACTTTGCAACCAGATAGAAGAGATTGGTCTTCCCGCTTATCTGACGCTCTATGGGCATATCGTATAGTATTCAAGGCACTAATAGGAATGTCGCCCTTCAGAATTGGGTTTGGGAAAGCTTGTAACCTTCTAGTCGAATTAGAACATAAGGCATTTTGGGCGATAAAGAAATTTTATTTCGATATGCAAGAGGTAGGGTTGAATCGTCGACTGCAGTTGAACGAATTGGAAGAACTACGCTATGATGCGTATGAAAAATCAAGGCTTTACAAGGAGAGGTACAAGAAAATGCATGATCAATTAATCTCTTGAAAGGAGTTCCACATAGGGCAGAAGGAATGGTTATTCAGTTCAAAACTGAAGTTCCATCTAGGAAAATTGAGGTCGAGGTGGGAAGGACTTTTTCAGGTCATTTCTACCACCACACATGGTGCAATAGAGATCCGAGATCTTAAGGATAAACGAGTCTTCACGGTAAATGGTCAACGTCTTAAGCCATTGATCGAGCCAATGTCCCAAAGTTTGATTGAATCAACAAATCTCACTGATCCCATAAATTGAAATTTTAACGGTCGAGCTGTCGACATTTTAAACTCAGCACTTCCTGGGAGGCAACCCAGCAATTAGTTCCCAGTGTATTTTCTCTTGTAATTTGGTGTGGTAGGGTAGGTGTGTTTGTATCAATCGATTGATGTTGTAAAATCAATCGATTGATTTGGTAGGTTCAGTTGCATGCATTAGTATTGAACTTTTATGTCGATCGATTGGGGGGACATACCATTCAATCGATCAACTTTCATCATTGTGTTTCAAATTCTATTCAATTGATTGAGTTGCTACCTTTTCAATCGATTGACAATTTTGCTCAAACTGGCACTCTACGGTCATTCTACGAGTTTCTAACCTAGTGCCCTTTCATCTACCAGTCATGCGCTGCATTTATGTCAATCGATTGAATACCAATTTTCAATCGATTGACAAAAAGAGGCGTCTGTTAGTTTTCGTAATCCAATGCGTCAAACGTCGTGTCTTTCCAACTGACGGATGAATCAACATGTTTCATTATTGTAACAACCATGATTTTTCTAGCATTGAACCGATAACCTTCGACAATGATACTACTACCTTGACCGACTTGACTTTGGTCAAGATTTCAATGACTGTGACAAGGCCTCTGGGCCATCCACCTTGATTGGGTAAACACACCCGATACCCAAGTTCTAAGAGCTAATCCCTTGACCTGAACACTAAATGGAAAACCGAACCCTAGTGAGAAGTGTGTGTCGCACACGACTCAAACCCGAGGTCGGTCCAAGTTCGATTCCACCTATTTCAAGCACCATGGTATAACATGGACGTAGTTCATTAATTTTAAATGAATAGATTAGAACAAGAAGAGTGGTGTACACGTGATCAAGGACGATCATGTGCACCCTAGGCACGGACCTAACCCGAGCCCTGTGACCCAAACTAACATATGTTTATAGGTATAGATTTGACACTCTGGAAATTCCGAATCGGATACATTGTGTATTTTACACGTGCCCAATGCCAAGAGCGATCTGCGCCTTCGAATTTAAAACCAATCAGTAAGGCGTGTGAAACACCTTCGAAATAAAGTGTAGGTATTAAACTGTGTAATTGGGTACACAAGCTCTGTGAGAGCACCAAAGGTAAAAGACTCACTTTACCCTTAGGGGGTCTAGGGATCAAGTGGTGTGAAGTGGATAATCCGAGAAATTCTGAACCCAGTACACCATCTCGATTATTGAGTGTTGATCATGTCGCACTAAGTGGTAGACTCTAGATGAGCCTAGCAAGAGCTTGAGTAGGCCCATGTACCTTTATTCGTGGGCAGTGGTACACTAAACCAAGCCAGGATTGAGGTTCAACCTACATTAGACCTGACTCAAGTATAGAAGCTAACACGTGTCAGGGTCTGAGCGGAATTAGACCCAATAAGAACTCTATCTATACCCCTATAAACTAACACCCAAGAAACTTAGTACTTGCACCCATCCACATACACAACCTTGTGCGTACTTAAGATACACCACAGACTTTCAACTTTAGACTATAAACAGAATCTCGCACGCATAAGCTATGCAGATTCTAAGAAAACAAGAGTGGGGTTGAGGGTAGAACTTCTTCTTCTCAGATTTTCTCTTGGAGCTTTGCATGAGACCCAGTGTCCACTTAGAAGATCAACACTGCGACTTCAGCGATAACGGAGTGACACCTCGTGCGACCAGTCACGAACTTCACACTATTTTATTTGAAATCAATCGAAGATTCACATGGAAGAATATATGTACCGCTGAATAGTAGTAAGGGGAGATTACCTCCCATAAATCAGAACCGTTAAATCACAAACACCATGCCGCATGCAAAACATTTGATGATCGACGCACAAAGTATAGCGAAAATTGATATTATCGATAATCGATGGTCGAAGGTTGATAGATGTGTGGAGGAAATTGATGGTAAAATCACCGCTAGTTCGCATGATAGATGTGTGTTAAAACCATTGGTCGCGAATCACGACATCATACGTGTGATTTAGAACCATTTTGGGTTCAAACCGTAGAAGGAAGAACAGTTCTGAGATCAATCCATATCACCAGGGTCACTTTCCAAAGTCGCCAGGGTGAATGGCTGCTGGATTGGAAAGCTCAATGAGCTATTGAACTCGCCGGGGCAAGATCTACAAGCCAAAAAGTTCGGATTTTAGTCGCTGGGGCGACTTATGAAGACTAAATGAGAAATTAAAGTGGGGCGAGCTTCTAACTCACTAGGAAACTTAAAAACTCGCCGGGGCGACCCTCTAAACTCGCCGGGGCGAGTTGGCTGCTAGGCATGACTTAAGTGAGCCAGTAAAATCTCCCAGGCGAGTTTTAAGAGCCAAAATACATGAGTTTAAGTTGTTGGGGCGATTTACAGCATTGTGCCAACTCGAGTTTGGTATTTCGCTCATAACTTTTGATCTTGAAACTCAGAATGATGCAATTCTCGTGGCGTTGGAAAGAGGGATGCGAGTCCTACAACTTTCATGAATTAACAAATTCATGAATAGATCGTTTTAGAGGCCTAAATTAAGTGGCAAGTAGGGACAAGTTTTCAATGATCCAAAGTCAATGCAAATTCGTCCTTTTCACCCTAATTTTTGAGAAATCTTTAGGAACTTTGATACATGTGATATTAGCCATGCTTTGTGATGTAGGTTGAGGTGTGGAAACGCCCGTGAGGACTTTGTACCATTCTACGCAGTCTTGCATGTTTTCGCAACCGAGGTAGGGGAACTTCATTAACTAATGGCATTTATGATTTGAGTTCATAGATTTGTGTGATGTATTTGATTTGAATGTGCGAAATGCTCTTATCTATTGATAATTTGACTTGCACTTGAATAATCAAGAAATGAATATGAGATTTGACTTCCCAAATTTGGAATCAAAATCTTGCTTTTAGAAAGAAAATCAGTTGGATCTTTGAAATTCTGTGAATGATAGTTAGTATCAAACTCCTTGAACTTCAATTATAAACTTTGCATGTTTCGTCAAATTTGAACTTCGAACGTGATCATTGGGACTGATTTAGAAGTTGATTTTTGAATCATGAGTTCTCTTTTGAAAACTTTGAAATATCGAATTATTGAAATTTGACTGTATTGAACCTCGAATCTTTGAACATGAACTTCAAACCTGTATACGACAACGTACCTGAAATTGTTATGAATCATAAACTTGATACGAATATGTGTTCGCACAAAATCCGATACGAACATGAATCCGACATGTAATTCAAACTTTGGGAATACGTGAATGAATCCGAATCTGGACTATGTATAAGAACTCGGAGTCGAGTATTGAATCCGACACGGATTAAGAACTCTGTGTGAATTGTAAATCCATTGAATTACAATTCACACATAGATGTAGGTTGAGGTGTGGAAATGCCCGTGAGGACTTTGTATCATTCTGCGCGACCTTGCATGTTTTCGCAACCGAGGTAGGGGAACTTCATTAACCAACGGCATTTCTGATTTGAATTCATAGATTTGTGTAATGTATTTGATTTGAATGTGCGAAATGCTCTTATCTATTGATAATTTGACTTGCATCTGAATAATCAAGAATTGAATATGAGATTTGACTTCCCAAATTTTGAATTGATCAAATCTTGCTTTTAGAAAGAAAATCAGCTGGATCTTTGAAATTCTGTGAATGATAGTTGGTATCAAACTCCTTGAACTTCAATTATGAACTTTGCATGTTTCGTTAGATTTGAACTTCGAACGTGATCATTGGCACTGATTTAGAAGTTGATTTTTGAATCATGAGTTCGCTTTTGAAAACTTTGAAATATTAAATCATTGAAATTTGACTGCATTGAACCTCAAATCTTTCAACATGACTTTAAACCTGTATACAACATCGTACCTGAAATTGTTATGAACCATTAACTTGACATGAATATGTGTTTGCACAAAATCCAATACGAACATGAATCTAACATGTAATTCGAACTTTGTATGTGAAGACGTGAATGAATCTGAATCTGGACTATGTATAAGAACTCGGAGTCGAGTATTGAATCCGACATGGATTAAGAACTCTATGTGTGAATTGTAAATCCATTGAATCCGTAATTTGAACCGGTGCAACGGTTAATCCGTAATTTGAACCGGTGCGGCGGTTAACCTGTAATTTGAATTGGTGCGGTAGTAAATCTGTAATTTGTATATTATTTACTTGTACACCACTGTTTAGGTGATGGTCGGCCGTCACCGGTGGTTTAAACTGTTAAATTGTGTTTTGTATAAAGATAGACTCTTCTACTTCTGTCATATGTATTACTTGCTTTGAATTCCATAGCATGTGGATGTACCATATACACTGTAATTCGGATCGTGATCTGTGACTCGATGGTCCGGGTTTTTCCTTGTATATATATATAAAAAAAAAAAAAAAAAATAGTGTGGAAAAATTCGAGTTGTCACAATTATTGTCAATTGATTGAATATCAATATTCAATCGATTAACCTGACGTTACATCTGACAATCGCCACTTCCCAAGAAATAAACATCGCATCTTTTCAAGGATTTCCATCGAAACGGCATTGTGCATTAATTCATTAGACTAGGTTAAACACTTCATGTTCAAGTCAATCGATTGAGACTGCATACTCAATTGATTGAAGTTATGGTTTACACCAACCGCATGCACTAGAAATCTGGATTTAAAGGACAAATTGGGTCCCTTCTTCCTCAATTGTTCTACAAGCCATTCATCCGGGACACTTTTAATCCCTTTTACCTTCTTACATTCCCTCGTACCATCAAAATGGCAGAAGCAGGGCATGAAATCTACCGACCACCCCGTCCCGATAACAATCCGATGTGAATCCCAAACACAGAGTACATGGATAGGCATATTCAAACCGAGAACTTCTTTTATCTTACCGAGTTCCGGCGGATTCCTAAAGATGCGCGTTCGATTAAATACATTGAGGCAATGCATCTTGAAATGTTGCTCGCACCACCTCCAATTGACGTCGTGTTAGGTGTCATTCGCCTGTTTTATCAAAATATGGAATGGGTGTCGGCATCGCGCTCCCCATCAGGTTTTGCCTACATTCGAGTCCGGATTGATAATTGGACTTACCGCATGCATGCCGCAGATCTGGCCCGAGTATTTAATTTCTTTGCAATCCGACCAGCCAATCATCAGATTGATCCAGCTGTAGACCTCAGCCAAGAGATTATGATCAACAATATGTGTGGCGATAGGTATGGATCAGGAATGTCTACGAAGCGAGCGGATTTACCAAGGGATATTTTATTCTGGGATATTGTCATGTCAAATAATCTGCTTCTGCATGGAACAAAAAGTGAGAGGACTAAGAATCGTGTGGCAGCACTCTATGCGGCCCACACAAACACCTGGTTTGATGCCTCCAGATTAATGCTTGATGAAATGTGGCGTTGTCACAACGATATTGTTGTCAGCGCTTCGGCATGAAAGAGAGAGGGCCTGCTTCTATACTTTTCTCACTACATCATGCACTTATTGGAACACTCGGTGCCTGATTTTTTATGGCGAGGTGATGGGGGACATGCAATTTTATCAGTATGGCCCAAATGTGTGGAATAAAAGTATTAAAGACATCATTAGGAATGCACCAATTGTGCCCCTCGATGTTGATGATATACCTCCTCCTCCTCCCCAACCAAACCCCGCACAACGCCAACGTGGCAGCCTACGTAGACCTTGTCCCAAAGAGGTTTTGGATTTCAACGTCGAATGTAATGTCTCGAAATTTTGATCCGTGAACAGTACGCCTTGGGGCGCATGCACGCCTAGCCATGTGCCCAACCTGACGATGAATGTAATGAGGAGTGATTATAGGTTATGTGCTAAGTAGAGTGGTTGAGTTGAGTATAAGCCCTTGGATGAGTAGTATGCACCTAAGAAGGGTGTATGTGCTTAACACCCAAGACAAAGGCTAAGAGTGATAAATAGAACCTAGGAGAATTTATGTCTCATGTGACTAGTGGTTGAGAAAATTTATGAGAAGAGAGAAGGAGAACTTAGGGCTTTTAAGGCGTGTAAGTTCATGTATGATCCGTTCTTGAATGCGAAACTAAGGGATCACGATTGAAGAAGAATCAAAGTTCCACTTTGTGGAACCCTAGGTTGAACCACAAACGAAGATAGAGGAATCGGACTAGATTAAAGTGTGGAAATTATGTTTAAGTTGTGAATTTGTGTTAGATGGTGTTTCACCCATGTTATGATAGAAAAATTATAAGAAACGAGGTTAGATTTGAGAAAGAACGAAGAAGAAATACGAAAACCCAAGAATGAAAGAAATTTGTAAATTGACTTAAGATAGAAGGATACAATTTTTGGAGAATTCGTTTGATCGAAATGAGATTCGATCGAACAAAATGTGTTTCGATCGATCGAGTCTCCCACTCGATCGATCGAAAGGTATATAACAAGGATTTGAAAATTTAGCTATCAGGATCCGACCGATCAAAAAAAATTTGATCGATCAAATTTGAGATTCGATTGATCGAATTACAATTCGTTCGATCGAGATGGAAGTGTCAAAACTAAGAGCCTGAGGGATTCGACCGATTAAAAAATATTTTGATCGATCAAATTTTGGATTCGATCGATCAAATTTTGGATTCGAACGATCGAATTTAAAATCATTCGATCAAACTATGTGCCAGATGTTTTTCTTCTGTTGAATTCGACCGATCGAAATAGGGATTCGATCGATCAAAATTTCTAGATTCAAGATTTTTGTTCTATTTTGTTTGAGGGATTTTGAGGAGATCTTATATCTTCTGTTTCGCGTCATTTCTGACGTATGAACTATGGATTTACTTTGTTTAGGTTGAACGAATACGTGTGAGAGGTTGAGGCCTGTCCAGTGTAAGAAATCACTTGACACTTCGGGTCGAGGTAGGGAAATCATTGTATCATGTATGTTCAATGTCAATAGCATGTGTGTTATGATACTCTAAGCTTGTTGCATCTAAGTATGAATCGTTTTAAGCCCTAAATCTGAATGTGTTTGTGCGCGTGTGATTTGGAAGATACATGGTGATGAGGAAATGTCTCAAACTTTGTTTTAGCGATGTACTATTATGTGGAATCCTTCGTGATTCATTTTGATATACGTGTGTGAAGGATTGTGTTTCAGTTTTAAGCTTTTAAACTTATGTATGTTTAACACATCACACAGTGGTAAACTATAAGTTATACACGATGATTTGATGTTCATATGTGAATACCCGACCGACGCGGCGGTATAACCATGACCGACGTGGCAGGATATCCATGACCGGTACAGCGGGATATCCGTACACCCTTTGTGATCTTGTGTGATCTTGTGAAATCATACTGGCCAACAGTAAAATCTGTGTTCGGCACAAGCGTCCATCTTTATTGAGACCTTGGGCACCATATGTAAATGGTTCATATGAGTGACGATGGTGGGTATTCCATCTGGGACTTGAGGCTATAGCTACTCGAGTACTGATTTAAGTAAAATGCTTTAAGTTTCTCCCTGTGTTATGTGATTTAGTAGATGTGCACCTGATAAGCTTCCTTAAATACGAAAAATGTTTTTCCCATTTGATCATCTTGATATGTGTACCAATAACTGCATTTGCTCAGTCTATTGCTTTTGAACATGGGTTACTTATAAGAAAAATCATGTTTTCATCAATTGTCACGAGATATATGTGCCTGATAAGAAATGCATGCTATTAACTTTTTCCTACTGAGCTTGGATGAAGCTCATTCCTTGACTATACGTCACAGGTACAGGTGAAGAATTAGGCATGGAGGACCAAGAGAAAGAGGACTCCGATTACATGCCATTAGAGGAGGAGCAAGAGCCTCATCCGAAGAATTGCTTCATTTGCGCAAGGCCCAGTAAGTCCGTCCTTGGGATGTTGATTTAGAATACGGTTAGCAACATTTTGTAAAAGAATACATGTTATTTTGGAGATTCATTGTATATTTATTTTGTGAACCATGTTTTGGTAAGGGATGGCCCTTACCGGTAGTTCTTTTCGGTTCTTTTACCCATGTGCACTCGCATGGAATTAGAACCGTTATTTTGAGCTTTTTATATAGAATTGGAGAGTCATTTCTTTCATATGATAGCTATGTTAGTTAGTTATGGTTTTCGCTTTGTTTTTGCATTGTGTTGTGGATATGCCATGTGTTCCATTCGGGGTTCGGCCTTAGCATCGACCCGACGACCCGAGTCTCGCAATTAGGAAATCTGGGCTATCACAGTTGGTATCAAAGCTTCGGCTTTAGAGACTTCTAACAAGTCTTAGATTATTTTGATATTTGAGATTTTGTTGGATATTAAGGGCCGTCTGTTAATGAGACTTTTGTTTCATTGTAACCGGTTCAGATGGATCAGAAAGGTAGAGGATGACCTAGAGGAGGTCGCCATAGAAATTTGAGAAGCATAGATGATATCCCTACGAGTACTAGTAGAGAACAGAGACCACCTCCTGAGGAGAGAGGTCATAAGGATGAGGCAACGGATAGGATGGCTCAAGCCATGGAGGCTGTAGCCGTTGCTATGGCTCAACAGAATCAGCAGATTGCTATACTAGCTGAGCATATGGCTTTATTGGCTGCCAACAATATGACTCACTAGCAGCAGCCACCATCACCTCTAGGTATTTTTGCCATCATCTTCTGTGGACTTTAGGAGATTGAGGCCTCCAAGCTTCCACGGTCAAACAGATCTACTAGCGAAAAAATGGCTAAATCAGATGGAGAAGTTGCTAGAAAGACTCCAGAGCCTCGAAAATGAGAAAGTTGGTTAGGCTTCCTTCTGACTTGAGGGTGACGCCGATTCATGTTGGAAATCGGTGTTGAGGAAGAGAAAAGTTGAGGGTCTTCACAACCCATGGACGTGGGCGGAGTTTGTCAGAGTATTTTCCAAAACAAGTGAGGAACCAGCTGAAGAAGGATTTTGCCAACTTAGCGAGGGAACATTACTGTACGGGAGTACAGTAATGAATTTACATGCTTATCGAGGTTTTCTCCAGAGTTAGTGGCCACTGAGGAGATGAAGACTAATCGATTTGAAGAAGGCCTCAGACCGAATGTCAAAGATAGAGTGTCAATGTTTGAGTTAGAAACATACGCCGAAGTGATGGGAAAGGCCATCATGGTAGAGAGAGACATAAACAATATGTATAAAAGGCGTGACCTACAAAACAAAAACAAAGCAAGTCAGGGGAGAGCAAGTGACTATGACTCCGGGAATAAAAAGCTGAGGTTTGCAGCACCAGCTCTAGTTTCAAGACAACCCTACACGAGTTATCATAGGCCCACGGCATCTACTCATGTGAGACCTTTCCATATCGAGGGCCCTGATCAGATTCAGATGTCTAGGGCATCAGTTACTGAAGGATCCTCGAGAGTGGCATCATCTTGTCCGTAAGTTAAATGTGCCCATTGTGGCAAATCACATAAAACAACGAATCATAGACATGATACGGGAGGCTATTTTAAATGTGGAATGATGGGCCATATGATCCGAGACTACCCAGAGATGAGAAAAGAGGGTACTGTTTTGACTGTAATAGCTCAGAGGCCTATGCAACCTACAAGACCTACTATACAAGGCCGTGCTTTTGCCGTAACTGTCAAAGATGCACGGGCGAGTAATGATGTTATTCAAGGTATATTCATTTAATTATGTTCAAGTTGAGTTAATTTCTTTCTAGATGAAGAAAGTGCATAGATAGGATAATCGATAGATTTTGTTTATGATTACTAAATTTTTTTATGCATGCCTGAATGCCTAGTATATGTATTAATATAGGTACGTTACAATTATATCAAGAAAATGATGGTGACTGTTGTGATGCATGAGTTCTGATAGACCCAAGGTCTACACACTCATTTGTGACTCTAGAATTTGCGGAGAGATTGAAAGTCGTCCCCGAGGAGTTGGAGTTTGTTTTGAACGTGTTAGTTCCTACGGGAAGTGCAGTGACTACGGACACGTATTGCCGATCGATTATTGTGCGAGTATAAGATCAAGAGACAATGACGGACCTTATCTTATTGAATATGCAAGGATTTGATGTGTTACTTGGCATGAATTAGCTATCCGCTTATCACGCAAGCATTGATTGCCTACGAAAAGTCATTACTTTTCATCCACCGAAGCAGAAACCTTTTCGGTTTATTAGTGACAAGGGTAAGATTGTACCAATCATCTCCGTGGTACGAGCTGAATGGATGATGAAGAATGGGTGCAAAGGATACCTAGCATTCCTATAAGAACAAAAGGAAGTGAAGAATGTCATCATTGATATTCCAATTGCTTGTGAGTTTGAGGACGTATTTCCCGACAATTTACCAGGATTACCACCGGATCGGGAGATCGAATTTTCAATTGATCTAGCTCCAAGCACAGAATCAGTATCTAAAGCTCCTTATCGAATGGCTCCTGTCGAATTGAAAGAACTGAAGGAGCAATTGCAAGAGTTGTTGGATAAAGGCTTCATAAGACCTAGTGTGTCTCCTTGGGGAGCACCAATCTTGTTTGTGAAGAAGAAGGATGGGTCGATGAGACTTTGCAATGACTATCACTAATTAAACAAGCTGACGATCAAGAACAAGTGCCCATTACCCAGGATTGATGATCTATTTGATCAGTTGCAAGGGGTAAAGTTCTTTACAAAGATCGACTTGAGATCAGGGTGTCATCAACTGAAAGTCAAGGCCGAAGATGTTCAAAAGATTGCATTCAGAACCAGATATGGGCATTATAAGTTTTTGGTGATGCCTTTCGGCTTGAGCTTCATTTATGAATCTCATGAACAGGGTGTTTAAGCAGCATCTTGGTATGTGCATAGTGGTGTTCGTGGATGATATCCTCATTTATTCAAAATCTTGAGAAGAACACGAGCAGCACTTACGCATTTCATTACAAACACTACATGAGCATTAGTTGTATGCCAAGCTCAGCAAGTGTGAGTTTTGGTTGGAGAAAGTGAGCTTTCTAGGCCATGTAGTTTCAGAAGCAGGCGTGACAGTTGATCCAGCAAAGATTGAGGCAGTGGTAGATTGGGAACAACCAAAGACTATGACGGAGATTTGCAGTTTCCTCGGTCTAGCTAGGTATTATCGAAGATTTGTGGAAGGATTCTCTAAGATTTCTGGACTGCTCACGTGACTTATAAAAAAGGATGTTAAATTTGAGTGGACCAGTGCATGTGAAGAGAGTTTCCAGGAACTGAAGAAACGGCTTACCTCCGTGGCAGTGCTAGTGATTCCTTCAGGCAATGGGGGATTCATAGTTTATAGTGATGCATCGTACATCGGGTTGGGTGTGTACTCAACCAGAATAAGAAGGTTATAGCTTATAGGTCGAGAGAGTTGAAAGAGCATGAGAAGAACTATCCAATGCATGATCTTGCATTAGCCACGGTGATCTTTGCACTTAAGATCTGGAGACACTACCTATACGGTGAGACCTTTGAGATTTTCACGGACCACGAAAGCCTCAAATACTTGTTTAAGCAGAAGGATTTGAATATGAGGCAACAAAAATGGATTGAATTTCTCAAGTACTATGACTACTCGATTCAGTATCACCCAGGTAAAGTGAACGTCGTGGCAGATGCTTTAAGTCGAAAGAACTCGGCTCAATTAGCTAGCCTTATTATCGAACTTCATCGCTAGAAATTGTTGGAAGACATTGTTAAGACCTGAAAAGTACCACTTTTCACCCCTTAACTTAATCTCTGTTAGACCCTTAATCATTTAATAAATGTATTTAAAGTCTATCCTGTAGGTAATAAGCAGCAGCCGCAGATAAGGCCCTAACCATGCCAAGAAGCCTACTGTTTCCCCAGAAGTTCCTCAAAAGAAAGGAGGTTGAACCCAGATAGAGAATTGGTTGCAGCATAGGCACAACAAAGTAGAAACAAGTCAAGAAGAATGTTTCACGCAGTTGTCGCGGGCTTCTGAAGGCCACACACCAACTGCTCTCCCTGTTCTCGCACGGTTTGATGACAGAAGGGATTGAAAAGCAGACTTCGCGCAATTCTCACGAGGCTCAGTCATAAGCACTCGCGAAGCACTTGCACAGTCTCGCACAACTCAAAAGAGGAGCCCTTAATCTTCACGCGATTCACTGAGGAGAGAGAACTCCAGGCAGTCCTGCGCGCGATTATTACGCAGTGGTGCGGGATACAAACTTTCAAGGAACTGCTCGCGCAATCCAAAAGCCCATGCACATTGTTTCTTCATGAGGATCGTCGCGAGATTCATCAAGGAATGAGTCGCTCATGCAATCCCTGCGCCATTCAAATGGAAAGAGCAATCTCGCGACGACCAGAGCATCCCCGCGATGACCAAAGTACCAATCCCGCGACTACAAGAGCTTCAAGTCAAAGCAACCCCGCGACGCTAATTCTATCACTCGATAAGACCTAGAAAGCCTTTCTACCTAGCGAGGCTTCGGTTCTTAACTTCTCCCCACTTCTGCAGGGGTAATCTGGGAACTTCCAGCACTAGGGCATGCACTCTAATGCTCCAATCTCCGTACACAAGCCTCGAGGCATCGAAGGGACATAAATGGGCTGCGATTGCATTGATAAAATTAGGATTTTCCTAACCCTAATTCTCACACAGCTGACTTCTATATAAGCCTAAGCCTAGTTTAGGTTTAGAGGACTTTAGACTTAGACTTTTTCAGACTTTGTCTTCCTGATTCAACTGTAAATTTCAGTAGGCTAAGGTTAGGTTTTAGGTAGTTTCTTTTTCCTTTTTTTTTCTTCTCTCCATAGTCCAGCACTTGCTGGCTATGCCTTTGTATGTCTATATGGAATAGTTTTAATAGATTTTATAATAGGATTTTATGCATGTATGGGATTGGTGTTTTGTGAGTTGTTATGTACAAGGCTGCTGCCTTGAGGTCCTCCATTGCTAAGTTGTATTATAACCAATGGAGGATTATTTTTAAGGTTTTATTTAGATCCAAGTGACCTGTGTGTCTAGGTTAGACACATTGCAGGCTTAGCCCCACCACAGGATCCACTAAATCTGAATTTCCATGGGAGCTTGAGCTGGTAGCATTGTGAACATGGTGGAGGTAGCAATCTTCTTATTCTGTCTTAGACCTCTGTGAGGAGGATAGCCTCTGTGGATAGTCTGTGACCATTTAAGTGGACAGGTTATAGCCCTAGGGTGAGGCCAATCCACAGATCTAAGACAGATCCTTCTTCTCTGCACTTGTGATTGTAGCCTTGTGAGAGATTGTACAGGGACAGACTCTCTTGTATTTGTATAGACCCACCATCAGATGGCAGATCTGATCTGGCTGTAGAGATTATAGGCTCGTGACTGGATCACTGTTGTCTTCCTAAAGCAGTGAATAGCTAAGCTTAAAAGCTAGTACTCAAACTCTTCCTGGTTCTGTGTGTCCAGGCTAGTGCACATTGCAAGCCTAGCCCCACACACAGAACTTTAGAGGTTGAGGTTCCTATGGATTCTTGAGCTGTTAGTCTGAAAGAAGTAGTGCCTACAATGATAAACATGTTTTGACCCATCTCTGGACTGTGGTTCCCCTATTGGATAGCCTGTGACCATTTAAGTGGACAGGCCATAGCTATAAGGGATTGGATCATGGCACAGGGGTGAGTTGGATCCTTTCTCCTCTTTGGTGATAATGTAGCCATTGGACAGGATTTCTATAACAACAGATCTGAATCTGATTTATAAGACCCATCAGATCTGTTCCTAATAGCTAACTTCTCACCCTTTTATATTTATTTTCTCACACTCCATCATTCTTTCCAACCATTTCTGTAGTTTAGGTATTAGGTTACCTTAGGATTTAGATAATAGTGACCTTAAATCCCCTTCCATTTAGGATTGCCAAATCTATAGCCAGATCTGGAGGGCCTACTATAGATAGCTCCCTTGGAGCTTTAGATCAACTTTCCCTGTGGGACAAACTCTTACTTATTAAAACTTGCTACAACAGGCCCCGTATCTTGCAGGACTGTGCATATTTTAGGCTTGCTGCTCTATAATCCACCTTTGATTTTCACTAACCCCATTCTTATCACCATCTCCAATAAAGTTAGTAGCAAGCGCTTAAAAATATCCTAACAGACATTTCGTTGTATGATAAGAACATAGAGGTGAAAGTTGCAGGCGCATTGTTGGCTAATATCACAATCAAACCAACAATTTTTGATCAAATTTATGAGCTTCAGATGAAAGATGCAGAGCTCTTAAAGATCAGACAGAGTGTGACAGACGGCACCAGCATAGACTTCTCTGTTAAAGAAGATGGATCATTGCTATTCTGAGGATGTCCTTGCATACCGATTGATGCTGATCTGCGACAGACGATATTGGACGAAGCCCATAAGTTCAAATATGCTATTCATCCTGGTGGTACCAAGATGTACCAGGATTTGAGGAAGAATTATTGGTGGATGGATTGAAGAAAGATATCGCCGAATATGTTTCTAAATGCTTGGTGTGTCTGCCAATACCGGAGTGGAAATGGGAGTCTATCTCTATGGACTTCATTGTAGGATTACCAAGGATGGTAAAGCGCCACAATGCTATATGGGTAGTCGTTGATCGATTGACGAAGTCAGCACATTTCCAACCCTACAACACCACATATACTGAATGCAAATTGGCAGAATTATACATGCAAGATATCGTCTGATTGCATTGTATTCCGACGAGTATTGTATCGGATCATGACCCTTTATATACCTCAGTATTTTGGCAAAGAATCCAAGAGGGCATGGGCACAAGATTGGACTTTAGTTCGGCATTCCATCCGCAGGCCGATGGTCAGACGAAGAGAGTCAATAAGATTATTGAATATATGCTTAGAGCGTGCATGATTGATTTTCAGGGATCATGGGATCGGCATCTACCATTGATTAAATTTGTGTATAATAACAGTTTTCAGCAGAGCATCGGGATGGCTCCGTATGAAGCACTGTATGGACGGAGGTGTAGATCTCCGATCAATTGGGAGGAATCCGATGAGAAATTTATACTGGGACTAAGAAAAATGTTGAAATCGTTCGTATCATTCGAGAAAGAATCAAGACGGCTCAGAGTCGACAGAAGAGCTATGTTGATATCAAGAGAACAAGCATGGATTTTTGAGTGGGAGATCACGTATTTGTGAAATTTTCACCAATGAAGGGTGTGATGCGTTTTGAAAAGCATGGGAAGTTAAGTCCCCACTACAATGGACCATTCGAAGTATTGAGAAGAGTGGGCGAAGTTGCATATAGGGTTGCTTTAACCCCGCAACTCGATCGAGTACACGATGTGTTGCACGTTTCCATGCCTCAAAAATACGTGAGGGATCCGACTCACATACTCGATACGCCACCGATCAATGTTTACAAGGATTTGATGGTTATAGAAGATCCAATGCATATTTTGGACCGAACTGAATAGGTGTTGCGCACAAAACGGATTCCCTTAGTGCTAGTCCAATGGAAGAACCATTCTAAAGAGGAAGCTACTTGGGAGTGCAAAGCCGGTCTTCGCAACCAATACCCTTTGTTGTTTCAGTGAACGAGAAGAGAAAAGGAATTATAAAAGTCTTTTGTGACTCTTAGTGCATGTAAATAACTTTATTAGTTAATAAAACTCAAGAAGTGGAAGTTTAAAAGCTAATTATCAAGAAGGAAACCTAAAAACACAAATTTTAAGTGTTTCTATCAATTTTGATAGATTGAATATAAATTCGATCGATCGAAGTGCAAACTGATCGATCGAAACCACCAAACAAGAAATGGTTTTTCAGTAAATTAAGACATAATAAATTTGTTTGGTCAAATTAACTTTCGATCGATCAAATTTGAAAATTGTTCGATCAAAATAAATTCATTTGATCGAATTAAAATTCGTTCGATCGAATTAAATTTCGTTCGATCGAATTTAGTAAAGCCAGGGGTAACTTGAGAAATTTGACTGATCAAAAGTTATTTCGTTCGATCGAATTGTAGAGCTCGATCGATCAAAATTAAATTCATTCGATCGAAATCATGCCCTTATTTTGCTTAAGTAAATTTTGATCGATCGAAATTAAAATCGGTCGATCAAAATAGTGGTTCAGTTTTATTTTAAGTCAAATTCGATCGATCGAAAATTAATTTGATCGATTGAATCACGCAGTATTTAACTAAAATGAACCTTTTTAGTTTAAAATTTTCAAAAGTTTTTAGGGCTTTTTCTTAGGGTTTCGTGTGCTTCTTGGAGATCAAAGAACTGGTTATTTACGCACGGATTCTCCATGAGATCGAATCCAAACCTCATAAAAAAGGTACTGCCCTAATTTTCTTCTAGAATCTAGCACTAATTTGCTATTTTGTTTAAATTCTAAAGAAACCCAAGATTTTTATTTTGAGACCTATGGCCCCTAAGACGAGGCAATCGTCTAAAACCCCTACTTCGAAGAAACCCAAATCTCAAGCGGGTTTTACGCAACCTCCCGCATCTCCGCAACCACCGATACCAGTGCTCCCATCTACCTCCTCACAGACACCACAACACGAAAAACCTATGGAGTGGTGGGCTGCCAAGGGTTTTGCCTATGAATACACGATCGATCAGGCCCTATTCGAAATGCTCGACGTGTCGGGTGTAAACCAATGGCCACTTGAGTACCTAAGGGAGGCCGAATTGGATAATTTGTTGAAACCCCTTCACCAATACTACTATCCTCGCCTTGTGTGTTTGTTCTACTAGAACATGTACGATGGTCCGAATCCCAAGACCCTTTGCGCCAAGATCAATGGGAAGAGCTACATCTTCACCCATAAAATAGCTTGTAAAGCCTTGGAGTGTTTTGATAGCTATGGTGATGGTGTCAACCTCTTACTCCCAAACTCAGCTAAAATACCTCGTGGCGTGATAGTTGCACGAATGACTAGGGGTCGAGTTGCATCTGGTCGAGCAATTAAACGAGCTAATTTACCAAGTTATAAGTGGATGCTCGACATGATCTTTAAGTGCAACTTGTACCCCATACGCCATAAAATCGAGAGATTGGGAGTGTTGATGTAAGCATTGTTCTCTGCGTTCGAAGGGCGGTGGTTTAGTGCCATTGAGGTGGTCTTTGATGGCATAAAACATGCCAGGGGCAAAATGCTTGAGGACGCCGATAAGCCGAAAGAGTTCATTCCTTATGCGGGCCTCATTTCTAGCATGCTTAAGGAGTATTCGGGGAGTGCCGCACATACGATTTCACCGTGCGAGCTCAAATCCTTGGATAGTATGGAGTTGTTTACCTTCAAGCATTAGAGGAAGACATATAATCGGCTAAAGCCGCACATCCAACCGGCACATGTACCTCCTATTCCTCCCCAAGCTCAAGAGCAACCAGTTCAGGGAGCTGCACAACCAGACCAGCCTGCTCAAGATGCCCCAGTGTATGAACAACAAGCCCATGATGTACCCTATCAGGATCAGCCAGAGATTATACCTCTGGCTCAGTACGCTCACATTCCCGTGCCTCCGCCATATCAATAGGCTGTCGGCATGACCATTGAGGAGTTAGCAACCCTCATTGAGGAGAGCAACTGCTAGTTGAACCTTCGACTTGATTATCATGAGCTGATATTGGAGGACACCATGAACCACATGTATCCGACAGACTACTTCCACTGAATGACCATGATGCACGCAAGTGTGCTCAACCCATAAGCTGATGGAGTCGACAAGGCGGACGGAACTGGCGACGACGCGGGTGGAGCGGATAATCCTACAGGACTAGAGGGAGGGGCTGACGTTTGACGTATCTCGAAGGTGTTGTGAGCATTTGAGGGATTTTCTTTTTGAAAAATTACAATTTTTAGGGATAACTGTATAATTTTATAACTATGGTGGCATGGTTGCCACACCTATTTTTTTGTTTGTTATAACTGTGGTGGCAAGGTTGCCACATTTACTACTTTGTTTTGGATGTGTATATGATAGATAATTTAGTGATGACAATTGCTTTTATACCTATTGCTTTCTTACAGGTTGTGGATATGTGTGGTATCTGTGTGTAGTATCTATTTAAATTTCTATGTACAGCTTTTTAGATGTTGAATGATCATGGTGTGCCTAGAATTTTTAATTAGTAAATGGTTTGTTTAGCCATGTGTGGTACCTTTCGAGGTCACCTTCCTTGTGTCTAACCTTCGTAGTTAGATTCATTTTCGAGGAAAAAAATTCGTAAGGTGAGGAGAATGTAACGTCTCAAAATTTTGATCTGTGAACAGTATGCCTCGGGGTGCGAGCACGACTAGCCATGTGCCCGACCTGACGATGAATGTAATGAGGAGTGATTATAGGTTATGTGCTAAGTAGAGTGGTTGAGTTGAGTATAAGCCCTTGGATGAGTAGTATGCACCTAAGAAGGGTGTCTGTGCTTAACACCCAAGACCAAGGCTAAGAGTAATAAATAGAACCTATGAGAATTTATGTCTCATGTGACTAGTGGTTGAGAAAATTTATGAGAAGAGAGAAGGAGGACCTAGGGCTTTGAAGGCATGTGAGTTCGTGTATGATCCGTCCTTGAATGCGAAGCTAAAGGATCTCGATTGCAGAAGAATCAAAGTTCCACTTTGTGGAACCCTAGGCTGAAGCACAAACGAAGATAGAGGAATCGAACTAGATTAAGGTATGGAAAATATGTTTAAGTTGTGAATTTGTCTTAGATGGTGTTTCACCCATGTTATGATAAAAAAATTATAAGAAATGAGGTTAGATTTGTGAAAGAATGGAGAAGAAATACGAAAACCCAAGAATGAAAGAAATCTGTTAATTTTGATTGATCGAAATTTGATTCGATCGATCGAAATTGACTTAAGATAGAAGGATATGATTTCTGGAGAAATTTGTCCGATCGAAATGAGATTCGATCAAACAAAATGTTTTTCGATCGATCGAGTGTCCCACTCGATCGATCGAAAGGTATATAACAGGGATTTGGAAATTTAGCTGTCAGGATTCGATCGATCGAAAAATATTTTGATCGATCGAAATTGAGATTCGATTAATCAAATCTCAAATTCGATCGAAAAAATTTGAGGCTAGTCCAGTGTAAGAAATCACTTGTGACTTTGGGTCGAGGTAGGGAAATCATTGTATCATGTATGTTCAATATCAATAGCATGTGTGTTATGATACACTAAGTTTGTTGCATCTAAGCATGAATCGTTTTAAGACCTAAATGTGACTGTGTTCGTGTGCGTATGATTTGGAAGATACGTTGTGATGAGGAAACCTCTCAAACTTTGTTTTAGGGATGTGCTACTATGTGGAATCCTTCGTGATTCATTTCGATATGCGTGTGTGAAGGATTGTGTTTCAGTTTTAAGCTTTTAAACTTATATATGTTTAACACATCACATAGTGATAAACTATAAGTTATGCACGATGATTTGAGGTTTATATGTGAATACCCGACCGACGCGGAGGTACAACCGCGACCGACGCTACGGGATATCCGTGACCGGTACGGCGGGATATCCGTACACCCTTTGTGGTCTTGTGTGGTCTTGTGTGATCTTGTGAAATCATATTGGCCAACGATAAAATCTGTGTTCGACATAAGTGTCCATCTTTGTTGAGACCTTGGGCACCATATCTAAATTGTTCATATGAGCGACAATGGTGGGTATTCCATTGGGGACTTGATGCTATAGCTACTCAAGTACTGATTTAAGTAAAATAATTTAAGTTTCTCCCTGTGTTATGTGATTCAGTAGATGTGCACCTTATAAGCTTCCTTAAATACGAATAATGTTTGTCCCATTTGATCATCTTGATATGTGTACCAATAACTGCATTTGCTCAGTCTATTGCTTTGATAAGAAAAATCATGTTTTCATCAATTGTCATGAGATATATGTGCTTGATAAGAAATTCATGTTATTAACTTTTCCCCACTGAGCTTGGATGAAGCTCATTCCTCAACTATACGTCATAAGTACAGGTGAAGAATTAGGCACGGAGGACCAAGACAAAGAGAACTCCGATTACGTGCCATTAGAGGAGGGGCAAGAGCCTCATCCGAAGAATTGCTTCATTTGAGCAAGGCCCGAGTAGGTCCAGCCTTGGGATGTTGATTTAGAATGCGGTTAGCAATGTTTTGTAAAAGAATACATGTTATTTTGGAAATTCATTGTATATTTGTTTTGTGAACCATGTTTCGATAAGGGATGGCCCTTACCGGTGGTTCTTTTCGGTTCTTTAACCCATGTGCACTCGCATAGAATTAGAACTATTATTTTGAGTTTTTGATATAGAATTGGAGAGTCATTTCTTTCATATGATAGCTATGTTAGTTAGTTATGGTTTTCACTTTGTTTCCGCTTTGCATTGTGGATATGTCATGTGTTCCATTCGGGGTTCGGCCTTAACGTCGACCTGACGGCCCGGGTCTTGCAGTTAGAAAATTCGGGCTGTCACAGAGGTGGCATTCGCTAACCTCGAGGTGCGGATGGATAAGTTGACGACTATGGTTGGAGGTATTGATCGACAGTCATGATTTCAGAATTCTCTCGTTATGTGGATTGCACGAGAATCTTTTCCTGCGCAAGCTGATGACTTCATCGCAGGAGCGTGAGCGGTGATGGACAGAGAGGGTGGCCTTGATGATTATGATGATGATTTTTAAATGGTGTGGTTGGATGTGTTGTTTTGGTGTGTTATTATTTTGATTAGTTTTTATGAGTGTTAGTGGTTAGGGTGTTAATTTGTTTTCTTAATTAATGTTGTGATTTCGGAGTGTCCAATGGAAGCAAATCTTGCTGGATGTTTAATGGAAATCAATCTTTGTTTTGGGTTTACAATGTGTGCTATTTTTCAAACTATTGCCAATTGCATTAGTCAATCGATTGAGTGTTCACTTTCAATCGATTGAGTAGGTCAGACTTTGTTGGGATATTCAATTCTTTACTTATGAAATAATTTTTCATCGATCGATTGATAAATGTGTTTCAATCGATTGACCATGATCTGTGACGACTTGTAAAGGAATGAGAATTAGGAAGTTTCAATTTGGGATTATGTTTGGAGATGCGAAGTTTCCATTTTCCCATTGTTTTAAATTATGCAATAATTTTATTCAATCGATTGAATTTTGAAATTCAATCGATTGACTCTGACTCAAATCCAAAGAGATGGAAACTTTCTAAATTCAAAATCATGTTCAAAAGGTAGAATTTCTATTCACAACAAGTGTCGACTTTCCAGATTCTCTTTGTCAATCGATTGATTACCAAATATCAATCGATTGACTGATGTAAATTCCGAATGCTACAGTTCCTACTCTAAAAATCACAGTCTTCTTCCAATTTTAGAGTAATTTTTTTTATCATAGTTTTTCTATTTAATAAACCTTTAGGTTTAGTTTTCTCTGAACCAATCCCCTTAGTCAAAGAGCACTTGTCCTCCCTAAACTTTGAACAATGGATTCAATCAAGTACCGCACTCGATTCACAGTTAGGCGATTGGCTGAGCCGGTAAGAAAGCGTGCACGACGCAACGTGCCTGTTAAGACCTAAAAAGTACCACTTTTCACCCCTTAACTTAGCCTTTGATTAGACCCTTAGCCATCTAATAAATGCTTGTTAAGTGTTTTCTGTAGGTAATAAACAGCAGGGCAATAAGGCCATGAATCCTGCTAAGGAGCCTGTTTTGGCACCAGAAGCCTCTCAGAAGAATGAACCATGAATTCAGACCATAGAAGAGCCTCGCGCAGTTGACAAAGCTCCAGAGGATTCAGAAAAATACACTTCGCATAGTCCTCATGAAGTCCCAAGACTTCACAATCAAGTTCTCGTCTTGATGAGTGACGAAGAGCTTGAAGCCTTGAGTGTGCAGTTAAAGGTTGCACAGCTCCCGTGAAGTTCAAGAAGACCCCTCTCACCCTCGCGCGGTTCGCTCAAAGAAGCTGAGGAGAGAGAGCTTCAAAATCCTGCCTCACGCAGCTGTCGCGCAGTAGCCGCAGGATGTAAATATCAAGAGAACCTGTCGCGCAGTTCAGAAAAGCCTCAACGCTTCACGAGGATCCTCGTGAAGATCCATGAAGAAGTGAACTTCTTGCGCAGTTCTCGTGTTGTTCAGAAAGAAAGCAGCCTCGCGAAGCCAGAATTAGCCTCGCGAAGTGAAGAGGAAAGCTCACGCAGTTCCCGCGCTATTCACAAATTATCGATCCAACTGTGCAAAACCCAACCCAGCGAGAGCTTAACTGTCTACCTCGCGACTGCTCAAAGCATCAAGAAGCTGCAACCATGCAACGTCTGAAGCTTTAACGTTAAGCTCAACTACGCGAAGACTAGAGCTACCATGCAACAAGTCTGGGAGTCGACTGTAACCTGGCGAAGCTCTGAACTCTAACTTCCAACATTCTACAGAGGACTTTCTGAGGATTTCCAAGGATTAGGGCACGCACTTCCACGCTCAAATCTCTGTGCACGCACCCCGAGGCATCCAAGGATCATTAATGTGCCACGTGGCATCGCTAAAATTAGGGTTTCCTAACCCTAATGTCCTGCCACAGCCACTGCTATATAAACCTAAGCCTGGTTTAGGTTTTAGGATCGACCTTTCTTTTGGGAATTCTTTAGACTTTGTTATTTGAGATCGTCTTCTCTTCTGTTTCTCTGTAGCTGTAAGTAGTTTTCCTTTTTCTTTTTCTTCTCTCCATGGCTCAGCACTTGCCGGCCATGCCTTTGTATGTCTATTGAGATTAGATTAATGGAGTTTGTGTAATAGGATTTGTACTCTTATGGGATTTGTGTATTTATGAGTTGTTCTGTGCAAGGCTGCTGCCTTGTGATCCGCCATTGCTTTGGCTGTGTCTTAAAGCAATGGAGGACTGATTCTAAGAACCCATTCAGATCCAAGTGACCTGTGTGTCTGGGCTATCATGGTCCTTTACAGCCTTAGCCCCACCACAGGACCCACTAGATGGGAAATCCCCATGGGAGCCTGAGCTGGTAGCCTTGTGACAATGGTGGTAGCAGCAATTAACTTGTTTTGTCTTGGGCTCCGTGGGGAGGATAGTCTGTGACCATTTAAGTGGACAGGCTATAACCTTAGGGTGAATCCAATCCGCCGATCCA
The DNA here is from genome assembly GCA_021018995.1 of Chloranthus sessilifolius. Lineage (NCBI taxonomy): Eukaryota > Viridiplantae > Streptophyta > Magnoliopsida > Chloranthales > Chloranthaceae > Chloranthus > Chloranthus sessilifolius. The sequence continues at coordinate 52,845,164 of CM037593.1, read as the reverse complement.
AGATGGATCCTTCTTCCCCGAGCCTGAGCTATTAAGCCTGGTAGGAGATTGTGCAGAGGCATACTCCCCATATATTTGTATAGACCCGTCATCAGAGAACTGATCTGGTTATGGAGATTGTAGGCTTGTGACTGGACCATTGCAGCCCCACTCAAGCAATGGACAGCTAGATCTATGGTGGTACTCAATCTCTTGCTGGTTCTATGTGTCTGGGCTATCATGGTCCTATACAGCCTTAGCCCCACACATAGGACTTTAGAGGTTGAGGTTCCCTATGGATTCCCTGAGCTTGTAGGCTGGATGAAGTAGTGCCTACAATGATTAATTTGTTTTGACCCATCTCTGGACTATGGTTCCCCTATGGGATAGTCTGTGACCATTTAAGTGGACAGGTTATAACCTTAAGGGATTGGATCATGGCACAAGGATTAGTTGAATTCTTCCTCCTCTTTGGTGATAATGTAGCCATTGGACAGGATTTCCATAACATCATATCTGAATCTGAGTTACAAAAACTCCTCTGATCTAGACTCAATAAACTACTTCTCACCCTTTTATATTTATTTTCCACAATCCATCCATCTTCTCAACCCTTTCTGTAGTTAACTCATTAGGCTATCTTAGAATCAAGTACCGCACTCGATTCACAGTTAGGCGATTGGCTGAGCCGGTAAGAAAGCGTGCACGACGCAACGTGCCTGTTAAGACCTAAAAAGTACCACTTTTCACCCCTTAACTTAGCCTTTGATTAGACCCTTAGCCATCTAATAAATGCTTGTTAAGTGTTTTCTGTAGGTAATAAACAGCAGGGCAATAAGGCCATGAATCCTGCTAAGGAGCCTGTTTTAGCACCAGAAGCCTCTCAGAAGAATGAACCATGAATTCAGACCATAGAAGAGCCTCGCGCAGTTGACAAAGCTCCAGAGGATTCAGAAAAATACACTTCGCATAGTCCTCGTGAAGTCCCAAGACTTCACAATCAAGTTCTCGCGCAGTAGAGTGACAGAAGAGCTTCAGAAGCCTTGAGTCGCGCAGCTCTCGGGAAGTATAGAAGTTAAAGGTCGCGCTGCTCCCGCGTAGTTCAAGAAGACCCCTCTCACCCTCGCGCGGTTCGCTCAGAGCAGCTGAGGAGAGAGAGCTTCAAAATCCTGCCTCACGCAGCTGTCGTGCAGTAGCCGCAGGATGTAAATATCAAGAGAACCTGTCACGCTGTTCAGAAAAGCCTCAACGCTTCGCGAGGATCCTCACGAAGATCCATGAAGAAGTGAACTTCTTGCACAGTTCTTGTGTTGTTCAGAAAGAAAGCAGCCTCGCGAAGCCAGAATTAGCCTCGCGAAGTGAAGAGGAAAGCTCGCACAGTTCCCGCGCTATTCACAAATTATCGATCCAACTGTGCGAAACCCAACCCAGCGAGAGCTTACCTGTCTACCTCGCGACTGCTCAAAGCATCAAGAAGCTGCAACCATGAGATGTCTGAAGCTTTAACGTTAAGCTCAACTACGCGAAGACTAGAGCTACCATTCAACAAGTCTGGGAGTCGACTGTAACCTGGCGAAGCTCTGAACTCCAACTTCCAACATTCTACAGAGGACTTTCTGAGGATTTCCAAGGATTAGGGCACGCACTTCCACGCTTAAATCTTCGTGCACACGCCCCGAGGCATCCAAGGATCATTAATGTGCCACGTGGCATCGCTAAAATTAGGGTTTCCTAACCCTAATGCGCTGCCACAGCCACTGCTATATAAACCTAAGCCTGGTTTAGGTTTTAGGATCGACCTTTCTTTTGGGAATTCTTTAGACTTTGTTATTTGAGATCGTCTTCTCTTCTGTTTCTCTGTAGCTGTAAGTAGTTTTCCTTTTTCTTTTTCTTCTCTCCATGGCTCAGCACTTGCTGGCCATGCCTTTGTATGTCTATTGCGATTAGATTAATGGAGTTTGTGTAATAGGATTTGTACTCTTATGGGATTTGTGTATTTGTGAGTTGTTCTGTGCAAGGCTGCTGCCTTGTGATCCGCCATTGCTTTGATTGTGTTTTAAAGCAATGGAGGACTATTCTAAGGACCCATTCAGATCCAAGTGACCTGTGTGTCTGGGCTATCATGGTCCTTTACAGCCTTAGCCCCACCACAGGACCCACTAGATGTGAAATCCCCATGGGAGCCTGAGCTGGTAGCCTTGTGACCATGGTGGTAGCAGCAATTAACTTGTTTTGTCTTGGGCTCCGTGGGGAGGATAGTCTGTGACCATTTAAGTGGACAGGCTATAACCTTAGGGTGAATCCAATCCGCCGATCCAACATGGATCCTTCTTCCCCGAGCCTGAGCTATTAAGCCTGGTAGGAGATTGTGCAGAGGCAGACTCCCCATATATTTGTATAGACCCGTCATCAGAGAACTGATCTGGTTATGGAGATTGTAGGCTTGTGACTGGACCATTGCAGCCCCACTCAAGCAATGGACAGCTAGATCTATGGTGGTACTCAATCTCTTGCTGGTTCTATGTGTCTGGGCTATCATGGTCCTATACAGCCTTAGCCCCACACATAGGACTTTAGAGGTTGAGGTTCCCTATGGATTCCCTGAGCTTGTAGCCTAGATGAAGTAGTGCCTACAATGATTAATTTGTTTTTACCCATCTCTGGACTATGGTTCCCCTATGGGATAGTCTGTGACCATTTAAGTGGACAGGTTATAACCTTAAGGGATTGGATCATGGCACAGGGATTAGTTGAATTCTTCCTCCTCTTTGGTGATAATGTAGCCATTGGATAGGATTTCCATAACATCATATCTGAATCTGAGTTACAAAAACTCCTCTGATCTAGACTCAATAAACTACTTCTCACCCTTTTATATTTATTTTCCACAATCCATCCATCTTCTCAACCCTTTCTGTAGTTAACTCGTTAGGCTATCTTAGAATACTTAGAATAAGTGACCTTAAACTCCCCTCCTTTTAGGACTGCCAGATCTGTATTCAGATCTGGAGGGACTACTAGAGATGGCTCCTTTGGAGCTGTAGATCACCTTTCCCTGTGGGACAAACTCTTACTTATCAAAACTTGCCACATATGGACCCTGTATCTTGCAGGTCTAGGATTTCTCAGTTGTGCTGATTGCATCCCCTATTTGACTCTTTTTTTTATTTTAAATTATTTTTACCACCAACACATAAAACAAGCACACTGAGAATCCAACAACAAGTTTTTGGCGCCGTTGCTGGGGACAGATGATCTATTAGTAGACCCTTAGTTTTTAAATTCTTAGTATTCTTTGTAGCTGTGAATAATTGATACTGCTGATGTAATTTTGAATCTTTCTTGCAGATCTAGACAGCAGCAGAGAAGGACAGTGGACTGCATTTGGAGCTTAGCTACCTCTGTTTGCAAATTCTCTAACCTTTAAAACTTTGTCTATTTCTCTTACAATTTCCATAGCAGTATTTAGGATAGTTGTAAATTTATGTTTTCTTAAATAACTGTAAATGTGTTAGGTAAATTCTTTGAGTCAAGTGCAATGTGCTTGCAAGGAGTTGTCCCTGCTAGTGGTGTGTTTGTATGCTAGGTAGGAGATCTCTTAGTCCTACTTTAGAGCCTTTCAACCCTGAGATAGAAAGGGGTAGAAGACTTAGAAGGAACAGGCACACCACAGTAGAACCCCCAATTGAATCTGAGACAGTACTCATGGGTGAAGAACAACCCAGAACTCTCAAGGAGTTGAATGCTCCGGATGACTATAACTCTCCATTCAGCATTCAATTCCCTGATGTTCAAGGGAATTATGAGATTAAAACTTCAATCATCCAGATGCTGCCCTCTTTCCATGGGCTCAGCAAGGAGGATCCTTATAAGCATATTGATCAATTTTTGGCCCTGTGCACCATGTTTAATTATGCTGGTTTGGGACCTGAGGTTACTAGGCTCAGGCTCTTTCCCTTCTCTCTAAAGGATAGGGCTAGTACCTGGTTGGCTACTCTTCCCAACAATGGCATCACTACATGGAAAGACCTGCAGACCAAGTTCCTGACGAAGTTCTTCCCTGAGACCAAAACTAGCCAGTTGAAGAAGAAGATTCTTGCTTTTGCCCAATCCCCAACTGAGGAATTTAATCAAGCCTGGGATAGGTTTAAAGAAATGCTCAAACAATGCCCCCACCACAAGATCCCAGACTGGCAGCTTGTACAAAGCTTCTACAATGGGATTGATGAGAAAAATAGAGATATGGTTGATGCCTCTTGTGGTGGAACCTACATGCACAAGACTGCGGATGAGGCATGGGAATTGTTTGAAGTAATCAATGAAAATGCTTTTCAAAAGCTATCCCTGGTAAGAACTAGTCAGGAGTCTGTGCCAAAAGTGGAACCTGCTGCATCGTCAAGAGGAAAAGTTTATGAGGTGTCTGGGAACAATGACCTGCAGCTGCAGATGGCAAACCTCTCTTTGAAGTTTGATAAATTACTGACTGTGATGCAACCCAGAAGGGCTGCTCAAGTGGTGGAGGCATGTCTGATATGTCAGTCCCCACAGCACACAGTAGAGGAATGTCCATCTGCAGGGCAATATCCTGAATTGGTATTGGAACATGCTGCTGCTGCGTAATCTATTGGCCTGCAACAATCTGGTGGCTACAATAGACAGCCATATGGATACCAGCACCAAAATGCTGGTTACCAATGGAGAGACCACCCAAATCTGAGGTGGAGGCAAGACAATTATATGCAGCCACATCAGATGTTGGCTTTACCTCCAAGGCCACAGTAGCAGTTCAATCAGGGATATGCCCCTAGATCTAATTTCCAACACTAGCAGCAGCCCCACCACCAATAAAATCAATTGGTCTTACCCCCATCTCAACCCAAAAATACTTCTTTCGAGGACCAGGTCTTGACCTCACTGCAAAACCTGAGGTCCGTGGCTCAGACTGTGAGTTCTCATGGTCAGAGCATAAAAAAGATGGAAGAACAGATTGGCCAGCTAGCGAATGCCTTAGCTAAAATAGAGGAAGGGAGGTTGCCCAACCAACCAGTGGTTAATCCCAAGGGCTAATTTTTGATTGGTGAAGGATCCTCAAACCCTGAGGGGCAGGGGGTCTTTCATTAAATTGATTCACAAATCTGTGCATGGTGTATGTTATGTATTGTAGTATGGTTTGTTCTTTTTGCTATTTTTAGGAATTTTTAGTGATCTTGTCGGAGTTTGAATGTATATCACCTGAATAATTCCTCTGCCTGCTTTGCTTCTGGCCCCCTTTGAATTTATGCTTGTGAAAGAATGAATGATGATTAGATTGTGTGATAATAAGAATGTTTTGGATATGAGGTTTGATTAAATGCTTTTTGAGCAATTGCATGATTAACTGTTGGGTAAGCATGGAGAATCATGTTGTGAATGAATAAGGGTGTCCCTGGACGAAAGCATGTGAGAGAATCCACCCACAAAGCAAAAGTTAAAGGGTGACTTGTGGGTTTGCACAACCACCTTCTACCCCACAAATCCAGTCCCCTTCCACTTCTGCCTCCACCATACAACCCGACTTCCCCCCCATTGACTTAACTCCAACCCTCCCCTTCCAAGCCACCATACCCCACCATTCCTTTCCCACTCTACCTATCCTTCCCCCACTCATATTACCTCCACCCCGATTTACCCACACCTCCACCCAAATAGACCTCATTCCTTTCCCATCCACCTTTCCCATTAACACCCCCACATTTTTCACCCCACCATTACCTTTCCGACCCTTCACCATTCCATTTTTCCCTTACCCATAACCACCAACCTTCAGTGACCCCCCTTCATTTACTTTCCCACCCATCTCTTCCATCCCCCCTCTTATCCTACCCCTTCCTCATTCCACTAACTACTCCACACAAACTGACACAGAACCTTCCCCCCCCTCCCTCATCTAGACTTCACCACTGCAGCCCCCACTTTACCCCCACAGGACAAATCCCCTTCTACTTCTTCCACTCCCTTTCTCTCTATTTTACCAAGGCATTCCTACTACACCCCTCCTTACTTCACCCTCCTTTATGCCATGCGGGACAATGCCTATATCAAGAGGGATGTTCTCAGAGGCATGGCCCAACTTCGACAAGCCATTGAGTACCCCTTGCTGTAAAAATTGAGTGACCTAAAGCTTGCTCACAGGCAGAAGCTGCGAGATGTTTCAAAGGGGTGGGAGTCAATTTTGGAGACCATCAATGAGCACAAGGCTGCGACAACTTACTACAGAATGACTATGGAGATGGAAAAAGCCAATGCCGAAATGGCGAAAAAGCGAGCCCGGATGTATGAAAAGAAACTCCACAATGCTGAGGAGATCCACCGGCTCACTAAGGGGCTTTCTGATGCCAAACTCCTCTATGCTGACAAGCAGATTGAAATTTTGCAAAAGAGGATTGCATCTCTGTTAGGCCAACCACTTGAAGCCACCCCTCCTGCTACAGCACCCCTTGAGGTTCCACCTTCCACACACCCAGAACCATCTTCTTCCATTCCCACGGCTCCTACATCTACATCTCCACCTCCTCCACCTCCTCCACCCCCTACTCAAGAACCTCCACCACCTCCTGCTATAGTGCCTCCCCCTGCCAAATCTCCTACACCCAAGAGAAAGAGGACTCCTTCTAAGAAACCCACTCCCTCCAAAATAGCCACTGCTGCCCAAAAATGGAAAAAGCCTGCTCCTCCATCCCCACCAGCAAAGGCCACCAGAGCTTCTACTCAAGATGACCCCCATGGTCGATTGCTTTCTAAAGAAGAACGCCGACAGGCTGCTACAGCCCTTGGATTGGTCCCCACTGTTCTCTTTCCCTCTGACTCCTATTCTGACTCTGCCCCACCTGTGCATCCAAGTTCTAACAATCCTGTTGCTCCTCCTTCTTCTGACCCTGCTGAGTAAACTTATCCTCGGAGAAGGAAAGTTACAGCTAAGAGGACTACTCACATAGCTGCCTCTATCAAAATTGGAAAAGAACAATCTGCCCAATCTGAGGAGGCACCACCACTGAAAGATAAAGGCAAGAACCCTCTTGTCCCTCCTGAGCCAGAAAAAGCTAAATCTCCTCTTATTCTCCCTCAGACTCAGCATGAGCCAACCTCCAAAGGGAAGGGCCCCAAAGGGAAGAGTCCTAAAGGAAAAGGTCCTATCAAATCACCTGAGAAAACCAAAGACAAATCTTCAGTGACCCCCCCTGAACCAAAGACCCAAACAATGAGGGTCAGGGCACCAACCTTGCCCAAAACTGATGCCCAACGGAAGGAAGAGCGGGCACGAAAGAAGAAAGAGGAAGAGGCTCTCCTTCAAGAGCATGCCAAGAAGATGGGTTGGGACCGGTTTTGATCCAGGCTCCGATTAGCTTGTACTTAGGATTTTTCCTGTTTCTGCATTTTCTCATTTTGCACATTTCTCTCTTATAATAGATTTTCTTCTTTTGTCATTGCTATTTGTCTTTATATTGTGTCTGTTTTCCTTTTCTCTTGCCATTCATAAATCTGCTGCACAGACACCTTTGAACCAGTGAGGACACTGCTCCTCATAGGTTTGGGGGTGTGGCAGGCAGATCCTGCCAATGGAATAGTTAACCTAAGTGCAACATAATCATGTGAGCAATATGGAAATGGAACCATGTTCACTGGAGAATCAGAAAAATAATGAAATTTAAAATTTTTCCAGACTTTAGATAGTATAAACTTTTAAAATTTCACATCTCCATGATGAGATCACCAAGGACACTCACTTATACCAGCACTTAGTGAATCATTAGAGAGAGAAAAAGGTAAGGACATACTTAAGACTTCAAAGGAAAACCATAACCAGTGAGATTTGGGCCCATACAAAAAATTTTCTTTGAGGAGTGACTAAGGCAATCTTTTCTAGCTCTAAGAACTAGCTGAGTCACTGTGCTCACTAGAAGTTAGGCAACTCTAAGTTGAAACAACTGACAACACTCATGAGACTTAGGAAAGGATCAAGGCCTTCTCTTGGACAGTTTGAGCCTAAATAGACCAACCTTAAGCAACTGCCCTTGTCCATACCCCCTTTGACCCTTAAATCCTAAATTTCTTCAAAAATACACCTGAGTACTTGCACCTGAACCTATGTATCTGATTTAACCTTACCCTCACTCTGAGAATTCAGAAGGTAAAGGAACAAGAGTTGAAGATGGACTAGCTATGGTCAACATTAGGTGAAGAAAGAAGAAGAACCTCAAAGTCTGGCTGTATGGTAACTGAGAAAATGGTGGCACTTCAGAAAAGCAAAAACAAAATAAAAAGAAGAAAAATGAATCAAAAAGAAACAAAAACAATAATGAGGAGGAGTAAGAGAGGAGTCAAGAGAGAACTTTCATTGGAAAAATCGAAGTCAAGAAGAGAAACTGATCACTTCAAATCTGAAAACCTCAAAGAAGATGAAAGGAGCTGAATCAAAGAAGGTGAAGTCATGAATCACCTCCTTCACCTACTGATTTCTCTAATTTTGAACCCCTTTTTAACCCCACTCCATAAGCCACATTACAGCCCAGTTAAAGCCCTTGTGATCCAAAGTTGAGTGAGCTAGCATGTGGAGACATAGAGTTGTTCAATCTATGGTGAGGGTCTGTCAATGATGCCAGAACTTCAGAGTTATGCCTATGGTCATACTTACAGACCCATTTGGGGGATGTAACTGCTCTTGAGCTTGAGATAAAATGAAACCCTCAACAGTACTTTATGAGAGTATGCCCTGAAGAGTTTTGGGTCTAATATTGAATGCATTAAGCATGACCTATAACCTAATTTTTGATCCAGTGATGAGCTCAATGCTGACACACATGTGAATTGTTCCTTAGTGTAAACTGATTGGAAATGCTGTGCTTTCATGAGAAGCTTATACTGTTTAAATTTTTAAGCAGCCAATGTGTTTGAATTTCTTATATTTTTACTGGTTCAAAGGTGAACTAACTCTGCCCCTTGACTGCTCATCTAATAAATTGCACTTTTGTTAACTGCTTCATTGAGAAGTTTGTCGGTGTCTTTACTAAAAACCCTCAGGAGACTTCACTCCTCCACTAGGGATCACCTAGGGGTTTAAAAGGCTTGATACATATGCTAAATGTATCCGTGCTCCCTACGAAAGTGGCATTTAAATTCTATAGTTGATTTAGTGTAGCTTTGCTAAGGGACTAGCAAAGATTAGGTTTGGGGGTGTGTTAAGACCTGAAAAGTATCACTTTTCACCCCTTAACTTAGCCTTTGATTAGACCCTTAGTCATCTAATAAATGCTTGTTAAGTGTTTTCTGTAGGTAATAAACAGTAGGGCAATAAGGCCATGAATCCTGCTAAGGAGCCTATTTTGGCACCAGAAGTCTCTCAGAAGAATGAACCATGAATCCACACCATAGAAGAGCCTCGCGCAGCTGACAAAGCTCCAGAGGATTCAGAAAAATACACTTCGCGCAGTCCTCACGAAGTCCCAAGACTTCACAAACAAGTTCTCGCGCAGTAGAGTGACAGAAGAGCTTCAGAAGCCTTGAGTTGTGCAGCTCTCGCGAAGTATAGAAGTTAAAGGTCGTGCAGCTCCCACGTAGTTCAAGAAGACCCCTCTCACCCTCGCACGGTTCACTCAGAATAGATGAGGAGAGAGCTTTAGAATCCTGCCTCGTGCAGCTGTCGCGCAGTAGCCGCGGGATGCAAATATCAAGAGAACCTATCGCACAGTTCAGAAAAGCCTCAACGCTTCACGAGGATCCTCACAAAGATCCATGAAGAAGTGAACTTCTCGCACAGTTCTCACGCTGTTCAGAAAGAAAGCAGCCTCGTGAAAGCCAGAATAAGCCTCGCGAAGTGAAGAGGAAAGCTCGCACAGTTCCCGCGCTATTCACAAATTCTCGATCCAACTGCGCGAAGCCCAACCCAGCGAGAGCTTAACTGTCTACCTCGCGACTGCTCAAAGCATCAAGAAGCTGCAACCACGCGACGTCTGAAGCTTTAATGTTAAACTCAACCACACGAAGACTAGAGCTACCACGCGACAAGTTTGAGAGTCGACTGCAACCTGGCGAAGCTCTGAACTCCAACTTCCAACATTCTGTAGAGGACTTTCTGGGGATTTCCAAGGATTAGGGCACGCACTTCCACACTCAAATCTCTGTGCATGCGCCTCGAGGCATCCAAGGATCATTAATGTGCCATGTGGCATCGCTAAAATTAGGGTTTCCTAACCCTAATGTGCCGCCACAGCCACTGCTATATAAACCTAAGCCTGGTTTAGGTTTTAGGATCGATCTTTCTTTTGGGAATTCTTTAGACTTTTTTATCTGAGATCGTCTTCTCTTCTGTTTCTCTGTAGCTGTAAGTAGTTTTCCTTTTTCTTTTTCTTCTCTCCATGGCTCAGCACTTGCTGGCCATGCCTTTGTATGTCTATTGAGATTAGATTAATGGAGTTTGTGTACTAGGATTTGTACTCTTATGAAATTGTGTATTTGTGAGCTGTTCTGTGCAAGGCTGCTGCCTTGTGATCCGCCATTGCTTTGACTATGTTTCAAAGCAATGGAGGACTGATTCTAAGGACCCATTTAGATCCAAGTGACATGTATGTCTGGGCTATCATGGTCCTTTACAGCCTTAGCCCTACCATAGGACCCACTAGATCTGAAATCCCCATGGGAGCCTGAGCTGGTAGCCTTTTGACCATGGTGGTAGTAGCAATTAACTTGTTTTGTCTTGGGCTCCGTGGGGAGGATAGCCTCTGGGATAGTCTGTGACCATTTAAGTGGACAGGCTATAGCCTTAGGGTGAATCCAATCCGCCGATCCAAGATGGATCCTTCTTCCTCAAGCCTGAGCTGTTAAGCTTGGTAGGAGATTGTGCAGAGGCAGACTCCCCATATATTTGTATAGACCCGCCATCAGATGTTAGAACTGATCTGGTTATGGAGATTGTAGGCTTGTGACTGGACCATTGCAGCCCCACTCAAGTAATGGACAGCTAGATCTAAGGTGGTACTCAATCTCTTGCTAGTTCTATGTGTCTGGGCTATCATGGTCCTATACAGCCTTAGCCCCACACATAGGGCTTTAGAGGTTGAGGTTCCCTATGGATTCCCTGAGCTTGTAGCCTGGATGAAGTAGTGCCTACAATGATTAATTTGTTTTGACCCATCTCTGGACTATGGTTCCCCTATGGGATAGTATGTGACCATTTAAGTGGATAGGTTATAACCTTAAGGGATTGGATCATGGCACAGGGATTAGTTGATTTCTTCCTCCTCTTTGGTGATAATGTAGCCATTGGACAGGATTTCCATAACATCAAATCTGAATCTGAGTTACAAAAACTCCTCTGATCTAGACTCAATAAACTACTTCTCACCCTTTTATATTTATTTTCCACAATCCATCCATCTTCTCAACCCTTTCTATAGTTAACTCATAAGTGACCATAAACTCCCCTCCTTTTAGGACTGCCAGATCTGTAGTCAGATCTGGAGGGACTACTAGAGATGGCTCCTTTGGTGCTATAGATCACCTTTCCCTGTGGGACAAACTCTTACTTATCAAAACTTGCTACATATGGACCCTGTATCTTGCAGGTCTAGGATTTCTCAGTTGTGCTGATTGCATCCCCTATTTGACTCTTTCTTTGATTTTAAATTGTTTTTACCACCAACACATAAAACAAGCACACTAAGAATCCAACAACAGTGCCCCCACAACCTCTCGATTTGTCCAATCACAAAATTATCGATTTAGAATCGGAATCGCCACCTCCGTCATCACCAAAATCACCACTAGACTTGATGTCCATCGATTCACCGCAACCACCTCCACCCCCATGAAACCGCCCACCATTCACTCGATCCGTGGAAGTCGAGCATTGCCCAAGCCTAAATTTGATCCCAACCTACGCATGGTTGGAGATGAATTTGCCGCCAATGCTTGTCAACCCGCCACCAACACCACCTCCATCTTCTACCACCCGGCGAAGTCGGCATCACCGACGAGATGTGGAGGGTTATGTTCCCAAAGCCGAAGACAGGGAGGGCTTCTGATGACGACTAAGGGCTGCGATTTATTCTTAGTATTTCGATTTAATTTTAGGTTATAGATTTAAAAGTTGTTTTAGATTTTATTTTCACTTCGTAATGTTTTAGGGTAGTTTCTTTTAATTGTTACATTAGGTTAGTTTCTATTGAATTTTCAATAAGTGTAGTTAATTACACATAATTAATAAAATTTTAGTTTAGTTAATTGTGTTTGCTCAATTATTTGTTCTCAAGTAATAATCCGATTATTTAATGTTATAACGCCAAATACTTTTCACCTGGTATGTTTTCTGGTTGTGGTATGCATGTTGGTTTCTTCTAGAGTGTTGTCTTGTTATTGGTCAGTAAACAATGGAAGAAATATAAATCAAAAAGTGAAGGAATAAAAATTGGTTAAACCAACAAATTTGAAATACGCACAGCTTGCAAGATACAGGGCTATTATAGCAAGTTTTGTGTAAGTAAGAGTTTGTCCCACAGAGAAATTGATCTAAAATGGGTTATATTAGTAGGCCTCCAGATCTTGCTACAGATCTGACAATCTTAGAGAAAGGGAGTTGAGTGTCACAACTACACTAAATTATCACTAAAAGAAAGGGAAATGAAGTGCAGTCCTATCCTAAAGAGAGGGTTATGAAGAAGGTGGTGATGGTGTGTGTTAAAATAAAGATAAAATGTTTAGAAGTAAGCAGTTAAGCTAGGGTTACATCGGCTATGTAACTCAGACTTAGGTCTGTCTCCGCAACAATCCCTCAGATGGCTACAAGCACATCTTCAAGGAAGATATATCCAACTCAACCCTTATGGTTTGACCTGGTCTCTTAAGGCTTTAGCCTATCCACTTTAATGGTCACAGGCTATCCAATAGAGAGGATCAAATCACATGGATTAAATCAGAAAACCAATCTGATCCAATGGAATAGATTGATCCTAAGGCTATAATCTCTCCACTTAAATGGTCACAGATTATCCAATAGATGTCCTCCATCCAAGGGATCTAATAAGAACATTAAAATTATTGCAGACACCATATATGCCAGGCTACAAACTCAGGCATCCATGGGAGCAAATAGCTCTTAAAAAACCAGTGGAATCTGTTAAGTAGTGAAAAATACCATTTTTTACCCCTAAACATGAGCCTTGAAAGACCCTTGAGAAGACTAAATAAGTGCTTTAGTGTGCATTTTATAGCTAACCAATCAGACAGGTCCAAATCCGAAAAGCATCCCAAAAAGATCAAAAAGCTGACAGCTCATGTCAAGTTTAAAGAAGGAGTGAAGAAACAGCCTCAGCAATGGCTAAAGAGGGTCTAAAAGAGCAGACAAAGACCTGAAGCAAGAGAGAGTTCAATTCGCAAAGAACTTCTACTATTCGCAAAGAAGAATGGGAGCCTAGAGTTCAATTCGCAAAGAACTTCTACTATTCGCAAAGAAGAATGAGAGCCTAGAGTTCAATTCGCAAAGAACTTCTACTATTCGCAAAGAACCTTGAACTTTGCGAAAAGAAGAAAACACTCCTCGAAAAGAAGATTGAACTTTGCGAACAGAGCTTCAGAAGTCATTGAACTTTGCGAAAAGGCCCCTGAACTCTGCGAAATGGCATTAGGGATTTGCGGCTCGTTCGAAGGTATTTCGAAACTTTGCACCCCCAATGCAATCAAAGACCGGAACATTAGGAAGGTTCCAATCAAGATCGAAGGCATATTCCAACCCATGTGGCGCCCAAAGTTAAGTTACGGCGGGAACTTCCGAGCTCAAGCAATTTCAAACCCATAGCGAATTGATGCTTACGGCTCTGATTGGTGAACGGATCAAGCGATTCGATTGGCGAGCAGTCCTGGATCACGGTGCTCGACTCCTATTGGTTGATACACATTTGAGTTGGCTTAGGGAAAACTATAAATAGACGAACCATTTGCCCAATTTGGGCATCCAGATTTTAGAGTTTTCATCTCTGTTTCCCTCATTCGGTCCGGATAGCTTATCCGAACCCCTGTAATCCCTTCTTGTAGTTTACCTTTGAGAGCCATTGTGAGTGATTTGTACTTCCAAGTTTGGATTCAAGGCAGAAGTCTCGAGGGCTCTCTGAGAAGCTCGGGTTGTAAGTCCGAGGGCTCTCTAAGAAGCCGTGCTCTGTAATTGTAATTTTGGATTTTAAAAGGTTGCGAATTTGTGTCTTCTCCATTGGAGTCATGTCGAGGTTACGAATGTTCACCTTAGTGCATTAGACTTCTTTAGATTCACTCATCCGCATGCAACTTCCTTAACCCCTTACATGCGAATTAGCGTTGGTAACCTAATTCTAGCGACATTTACTGATGATGTTCATGTTACGAACTAAAGAATAGGCTAATGGTGATCTGTGACCATTTAAGTGGAGATCACGACCATAAGTCTAAACCTATTCCTTAATTCGATTTATTTCTCTTACATCCGTCCGGTAGCAGGATGAAGATTGAATCTGCTCATTGAACTCTGATTCTCCATTAAAATTGAGAGGCTAAAGTACATGAAGCTATTATTTCATTTGTCTTATTTTAAACATCTCCCCAACTCGGATCTCGGATCATGTAGTTAGTTCTTTTCTTTATTTGCTTATAGTTAAATGTGACACAATCCAACACTCTCTTTTATCTATTCTTGTTTTAGATAATTATAGAGCAGATCCGTAGTACAGATCTGGAGGTTTATCTCGGTTTAGACAAACTTCTCGTGGACGATCTTGAAATACTTACTTTTAAAACTTGCTACAATTGGCCCCGATCTTGCAGGCGGTGTTAGCCCTAATGTCTTGATATCCCTTTCATAAGTTAACATCCATATAACCTAGCATTCTTTAATTCTTTAATTTTTGCACACATTTATGGCACACTTGGAGCGACAACAAGTTTTTGGGCGCCGTTCTTGGGAAGTTTGTTCTAAAATAGATAGACCTATGTTTATTTTCATTTATTTATCGGTCATTTATTAATTTTGTTGTTATTTTTATGCATACTGTGTAAAAGGAAAGGAAAGTTCTTAAATAGACAGGTTTGTTTGTACCAAACTCTCTCGAGTTGTATGTTTGGCGAGAACCCTCAATCTCGAGATTCTCGTTAAATTGAGAAGTTGAAAGACTCTAAGAAACCGACATACATCACGGATATCTGCTGAAATGGGTGAAGAACGAGAGATTGTTAAGAGACTACTTTGCCTCGGTGCTTATAATTCCCATTTTGCATTCAATTTCCCAGTGGAGGGAAATTATGAAATTAAGTCCTCCACCATCCAAATGTTGCCTTCATTCCATGGATTGAGTAAGGAAGACCCTTACAAACACATTGATGAATTTCGGCTTTATGCACAACATTTAACATATATCTGCCGACTGGTCCAGAGGCAACCAAGCTTAGGCTCTTTCCTTTTCATTAAAGGACAAAGCTAGAGCATGGTTATCTATGTTAGCACCAAACAAACATCACATCATGGAATGATTTGCAATGTCAATTTTGTCAAAATATTTCCCAATGACTAAAACCAAACCGAGACAAAGCATCATCTCTTTCTCCCAAAACTCAATCGAAACTTTCCATGAAGCATGGGAAAGGTTTAAAGCTGATAAGGCAATGCCCTCACCATCAAATTCCTAAATGGCTGGTTCAAAGCTTCTATCAAGGAAGGGGCAAGAACATGGTGGATGCCTCTTATGGAGGTACCTACTAGAAAACAGTTGAAGAGGTTTGGGACCTCTTTGAGGTGATTGGAGAAAATTCAACCCAAAGAGAATCTGCCAAGGGACACCGAGAATCCAAATAGGATGAATAATCCCCAATTCACAAGAGGAAAGTTTATGAAGTCAATGAGCTGGAAAGGAAAGTGGATAATTTGACCACAAAATTTGATAGTGATGGACTCATTTAAAGCTCCAAATGGGTCAAGAGTAGAGGAGGCATGTCCGATATGCAGTCCCCCACTCATTCCATTGATCAATGTCCTTCTACGCATCACAATTTTAACTCATGATGGAACAAGCTCATAGCTCAGTCTTATGGACAGATGCAATCGAATGACTACCCATGGAGATCTCATCCTAATCTCGTGGAATGGAAGACACAAAAAAAATCAATTACCTTTCAAACACCTTTCACCATATCGAGAAATTTTATAATAAATCAAATTTTCACCTAACCAACAACAAGCCATGCGTGATGCAGCACCAGACCCTGCCCTCCTAGATCCACGACCTTTGAAGAACGGTCTTGAGTTCACTTCAAAATCTTGGAACTACATCTCGGTCGTGAACCTTCACAGTCGAGCATTAAAAAATTGAAGAAACTTCAGGGCCAACTCTCAAATTCATTGGCTAAGAGAGAAGAGGGTAAACTACCCTGACCAACACATGAACAATCCTAAGGGATGGTTCATGGTTGGAGAATCCTCAAATGGCCATGAGGAAATCAAAGTGTGACTACTTTGAGAAGTGGAAGAATAATAAACAACACAAAGGTAGTGAAGAGGAAAAGATGAAGAACAAGTGCAGAACAACAAATTTGGATAGCAATATGGTCATTGATTTACATCGAAAATTCAAAAATGAAAAGCAGAAAAATAACAAAATTGTTGAAAAAGATGAGGAGGAGAAATTTGTTCCTCACCCATTTCCCCATGCAATGAAGTCGTTTCTCCTTTTGACAAAGGAAACACAAAAATTGAGGAAATGATGGAGACATTCAAGCAAGTTAAAATTAATCTACCTACCTTGATGCAATCAAACAGTCCCCTGCTTATGCAAAATTTCTCAAAGAGGTGTGCACCCACAAAGGCAATCTAGGATACATTTATCCAAGAAGGCCTTTCTTGTGGAGAAAATCAACCAAGTGCTATCAATTGCAACACCACCTAAGATGCAAGACCACAGAATCCCCACAATCCCTGCATCATTGGGGAGCACACCATTGAGAAAGCCTTGCTAGATCTGGTGCTAGTGTCAACTCGCTTCCTATTCATCTGAGAAGCTAGGTTTGGGAGAATTGAAACCCACTCAAGTGGTGTTACCTAATGACAGATCCGAAAGGAAACCTATGGGGTTGATTGAAGATGTTTTGGTAGGAGTAGACAAGTTTTCTACCAACGACTTTTTGGTGTTGGACATGGAACCAACCAAAAGTACCAACTGCCATCCTGTCATTCGGAAGACCATTCTGCTCTGACTAATGCATGCATTCAATGCAAGTCCGGCATCATGGAGGTGTCTTTTGGAAATATGAAAGTTAAATTGAATGTGTATAATGTTGTTACTCAACCTCAATTCTCTGGCCGAGGAATGTTTCCATGTTGACATCATTGATGAAATGGTGGAGGAGTCTTTACAAACATTTCGCAAGGTAAAGACTCCACCAGAATTTAAAAATGATTGGGGATCCACCGAGAAAGAAGGAAAAGGAGATCAAATTCAACGGAGTCTTTTGTGCAAGGCACTCACCATGATCATCAAGTTCTCTCTCTTGAGACTGCTCCTCTCCCTCTTCCACAAGTTACCAAGGTACCTTTCTTGCCCTCTTTTCTCAGCCCACAATTGGAACTCAAATAGCTCCCCAAAATCTGAAATATGTGTTTTGGGAGATCATCAAACACTACTGTGATTATTTCTTCCTCCCTTACAAAGGAGCAAGAAGAGGAGCTGTTGGTAGTTCTAAAACAAGACAAGAAAGCAATTGGTGGACCATTGCTGATTTAGGAGGAATAAACCCAGTATGCATGCATAAGATCCACGGAAGAGGATGCCAAGCCTTCTAGAGAAATGCAAAGAAGGTTGAATCCTCACATGCAAGAAGTGGTAATGAAGGAAGTTGTCAAGTCGATAGATGCTTGGGTCATTTACCCCATTTCGGATTCTCGCTTGGTAGCACCCACAGTGGTGCCTAAGAAATCTGGCATCAACATTGTAGCAAATGAATCTGGTAAACTTATGTCCACCGGACAAACAACTGGATGGAGGGTCCGCATAGACTACAGAAAATTAAATACCATGACAAGGAAAGACCATTTCCCCTCCCTTCATTGACCAAATCCTTGATAAGCTTGCAGGCAAAGCTTACTCGCTTCCTTGATGGGTACTGGTTACAACCAGATCCTGTGGTACCCACAGGACCAAGAAAAGACCACCTTCACGCCCTTTGGAACTTTTGCCTATAGGAGGATGCCCTTTGGTCTTTGCAATGCCCTACTTTTCAAAGATGCATGTATGCCATCTTTCCGACATGATTGATCAATTCATGGAGATCTTCATGGATGACTTTTCAATTTATGGAGACAGCTTTTCCCAATGACTTACACCACTTCAAGTTGGTGTTGCAAAGATGTGAAGAAACCAATTTGGTTCTAAGCGGGAAAAGAGTCATTTTATGGTCACCAAGGCATTGTCCTAGGACATGTGGTCTCCCATAAAGGCATAGAGGTGGACCAAGCAAAATTGATCTAATTGCACATTTGCCTCCTCCAACTGATTAAGCAAATCGAAGTTTCTTAGGGCATGCAGATTTTATAGGAGGTTCATCAAAGATTTGATAAAATTTCCAAGCCACTCTGTCATTTCTTGTGTCAAGATGTTCCTTTTGTGTTTACTAATGAATGCATGATGCCTTTGAGGTCCTTAAGAAATGTCTGATTAGCTCCCATCTTGCAGTCCCACGACTATTCGGTGCCCTTTGAGTGATGTGTGATGCATCGACTATGCCCTAGGAGCTGTCCTAGGCGAGAAAGGATAAGCTTCCCCATGTCATAGCTTATGCCACGGATCCATGATAGATGCCCAGCTCAACTACACAACAACCGAGAAAGAGCTGCTGGCCATTGTGTTTGCATTGGAAAATTCGGGCCTTATGTTTTAGGTTCACAAATTGTGGTGTTTATCGACCACTCGCCTAAAGTACCTTCTGCCTAAGAAGGATACCAAGCCCAGATTAATCGTGGATCCTCCTATTACAGGGAGTTTGATCTATGACAAGGATAAGAAAGGAGTGGAGAATGTGGTGGTGATCACTTATCCGAATTCTCAATACCGAGGATGATAGCTTACCCATTAATGAATCATTTCACGATGAGCAACTTTTGCCATCAATACCCACGATCCTTGGTTTGCAAACATAGTCAACTTCTTGGCTATTGGATGATTCCTCAACATTGGAATAGAATGGATAAAGATCTTTTCTTCTCACAAGTTAAACATTTCATTTGGGAAGATCCTTATCTATTCAAGAATTGTGCGAACCAAGTGATCGAAAGTGTGTCCCGGACCATGAATTCCTGGCATATTGTCAATGTGTCATGAAGCTGTGGAGGCCATTTCAAAGTAATAAAACAAGCAAAATTCTGCGATGTGGTTTCTATTGGCCCACAATCTTTAAAGATGCCTTACAAGACGTAAATCTTGCCGTAATCGCCAAAAAGCGGGCGATTTCCAAAAGAAACTCAATGCCCCGCCCAATCCTGGTAGTTGAGTTGTTTGATGTTTGGGGCATAGATTTTATGGGCCCCTTTCCCCCTTCTAATGGAAACAATTTCATCTTGGTAGCTGTGGATTATGTCTCCAAGTGGATTAAGGCCATAGCTACCAAAACCAATGATCACTAAGTGGTTTTAAGATTCCTCAAAGACCACATTTTTCCAGATTTGGATTCCCAGAGCCATCATTAGTGATGGGGAAGCCACTTTACAATGTGCGGTTTGACTCTCTATTAAAAAGTACTCTGTCACTCACAGGTAGCCACTCCTATCATCCACAAACGGTGGACGGTGTGGAGATTTCAAATAGAGAGATCAAACACATTTTGGAAAAACTGTGAAGAAGGATAGAAAGGACTGGTCCTTTAAGCTTAATGATGCTTTGTGGGCATACAGAGCGCCTACAAGACTCCTATAGGGATGTCCCCTTCGAGTGGTTTATGGCAAGGCATGCCATCTACGGAGAATTAGAATATAAGGCCTTGTGGGCAATCAAAACTTTTAATATGGATCTAGCTGCATGGTAACCACGTGAAGCTTCAACTCACGAACTGGAAGAACTGAGGATGGACGCCTACACTAGCTCCAGTTGTACAAAGAAAAGGTTAAATCATTCCATGATAGGAGCCTCATGAGAAAAGAGTTCATAGGGTCCAAGGTATGGTTATTCAACTCTAAACTTAAATTCTTTCTGGCAAATTGAGATCCAGGATGGGAAGGGCCATACATCGTCATCAAGGCCTCCCCTCGAGAGCGTGGATATTCGAGATCCCAAGGATGGAAGAATACTCAAGGTAAATGGTCGCTCAAACCATGCATTGAAAACACCCAGGAGCCCTTGCTGCCCACCTATCATCATGAATCTCCAAAAATCTGATGGTAGAATAGTGTATAATATGTTTGTACAACATTGTTTTTCTGATTTTTGTTGTTTCTGTCTATTTTTCTCCTACGCATAGTGTAAATACACTTCAAAGTTCAAATGTAAAAGTAAAAATCTGTTGAAAAGTTCAAAGTTCTATTCGGCTGATTACGAGTAATGAACTACTCGAAAAGAACCATGTTACATTAGAATAGTTAAAATTTCCTTTTCGAATAGAAAACTGGGAAAAGTCCTTTGAAAAGATCTTCCGGAGCACAAATTCTGTTTTTTTGTATCAACACTTTTCTTTTCTTTTTTAACTTTGTATTCAGTCCCTTACCTTGCTTTTACTGTTTCTCTTTTATTAGCATTAGTTTCCTTTCATTTGCATAGTAATCCTTCTATTTGTTAGATTTTATTTAGTAGTTCTAGCATTGTTTTGTTGATTTTTCTTGCATTTGTATATCATGTTTTCCATTTCCTTGCTCACATCTTCAGTTTTACATTTTTATTTTTCTCATATAGTTTAGATTTTTTACATTCTTAGTTTTTCTTTCTTCTTTTACCCTCGCCCTAGTCTCTCCTTGTCTAGAACATTGAGGACAATGTTCATCTTAGGTTTGGGGTATGGCAAAGTGTCCTGCCCATGGGATAATTAGCATAAGGGCATCACAATCACGAAAGTAATCAGGAAATGAATCAATTTACTTAAGAATCATGACAATGTGGAAATTTTAAATTTTTCTTTGCAAGAATTTAGACATTCTAAACCCTACAATATTCCACATTTCCATGATGTTAACAAGGAAAATACACTTGTATTAGCACATAGCAAGTCCACAGGAAGAGAAAAGGTAAAGATATACTTAAAAGCTCAAGGAAAAACCATAACCGTGAGAATTGAGCCTATATGTTTTACATCTGTTGAAGAGTGTGAGGCAACCCTTTTACGATTCAAAGAATGGTGAGGCATTAGATCCACTAGAAATTAGGAAACTCCAAATCAAAACAAGCAACAACATTCATGAAACCGAGGAAAAGATCAAGGCCTTCTTTGGACGACTTGAGTAACCAACCAAGAAAGATCGCCTTGTTTGTACCCCAATTGAGCTATAAATCCTACAATGCTTCATCAAAACACCCATTTTTCTTGCACTGAACCAATGGAACCAATTCAGCCTTCCTCACCTTGAGAATTCAGGAGTTAAAGGAGAAAGAAGTAAGATGGAACATTTCGGGCAAATATCAAAATAAATGAAGAAGAAATACCTCAAAAATGGGAAAGATGGTGATTGAGAAAGTAAAAGAAAAACAATGTGAAAAAGAAGCAAGCAAAAAAGGCAAAAGGGGAACTTTATGTTGAAAATTCAAGATCAAAGGAAGAACTGAGTACTTTGAACACGAGAATCTCAAAGAAGCTAAACTCAAGAAGGTGGAGTCATGAACCACCTCCTTCAATTCTGACTTCTCAAAAATCCAAACACTGCTCAACCTTCCTATCCTCAAAACCTCACTCCATGAGCCATACAACAAACCCACCTAAAAGTCCTTGTGATCCAAAGTTGAGTGAACTGGTTGTCATGTGGAGATAAGCGGTTTCCCAATCTATGGTGAGGAGATTTCAAGGATGCCAAAGACTGAGAATCATGCCTATGCTCATGCTTACAAATCCATTTGGGAGATCTCTTGAGCTTGAGTGAAAATGAACCCTTCAACAAAAATCTTGATGAGAGTACACGGTAAGTGTTTGGGTTGGAACTTGAGCACATTAAGTATGACTTATAACCTAATTTTTATTCAAATGATGAACTCACACATTTGCATGATGTCTATGGCTGGTGACAGATAGGAAAGAGTGAAACATTCATAAGGTTTAAAAATGTAGAAATCCTTGCAAACAATAAACCTAAATTGTTTAAACATTGATTCAAGAGTAACTAATTTTGATCTTTGATTGCTCATGGGATGACTTGCACTAATGCCAACCTGTCCCATGGAGAAGTTTGTGGGTACCTTCACTGAAAACCCTCAGGAGACTTCACTCCTCCTCTAGGGATCACCTAGGGGTTTAAAAGGCTTGTTGCATATGCTAAATGCACCTGTGCTTCCTACAAAAGTGGCTCTTTATTTTACTTTTACGTTTCTTTGCTCAGGAACTAGCAAAGCTTAGGTTTGGGGGTGTGTTAAGTAGTGAAAAATACCATTTTTTACCCCTAAACATGAGCCTTGAAAGACCCTTGAGAAGACTAAATAAGTGCTTTAGTGTGCATTTTACAGCTATCCAATCGATGCAGTCCAAATCCAAAAGCATCCCAAAAGATCAAAAGTCGGCGGCTCATGTCAAGTTTAAAGAAGGAGTGAAGAAACAAAGAATGGCTAAAGAGGGTCTAAAAGAGCGGAGCATAAAGACCAAGCAAGAGAGAGTTCAATTCGCAAAGAACTTCTACTATTCGCAAAGAAGAATGGGAGCCTAGAGTTCAATTCGCAAAGAACTTCTACTATTCGCAAAGAAGAATGAGAGCCTAGAGTTCAATTCACAAAGAACTTCTACTATTCGCAAAGAACCTTGAACTTTGCGAAAAGAAGAAAACACTCCTCGAAAAGAAGATTGAACTTTGCGAACAGAGCTTCAGAAGTCATTGAACTTTGCGAAAAGGCCCCTGAACTCTACGAAATGGCATTCTGGGATTCTGTCGTCCGAAGGGTATTTCAGGAAACTTTGCACGTGCCCCAATGTAATCAAAAGACCAGGAACATTCCGGAAGGTTCCAATCAAGATCCGAAGGCATATTCCAACCCATGTGAGCGCCCAAAGTTAAGTTACCTGGCGGGAACTTCCAGAAGCTCAAGCAATTTCAAACCCATATGTAAATTGATGCTTCGGCTCCTCGATTGGTGAACCAGATCAAGCGATTCGATTGGCGAAACAGATCCGGATCCCGGTGCTCGACTCCTATTGGTTGATACACATTTGAGCCGGCTTAGGAAAACTATAAATAGAAAACCATTTGCCCAATTTGGGCATCCAGATTTTAGAGTTTTCATCTCTGTTTCCTCATTTGATCGGATAGCTTATCCGAACCCCAGAATCCTTCTTGTAGTTTACCTTTGAGAGCCATTGTGAGTGATTTGTACTTCCAAGTTCGGATTCAAGACTGAAGTCGAGGGCTCTTCGAGAAGCTCAGATTGTAAGTCCGAGGGCTCTCTAAGAAGCCGTGCTCTGTAATTGTAATTTTGAATTTTAAAAGGTTGTAATTTGTGTCTTCTCCATTGGAGTCATGTCGAGGGTTACGAATGTTCACCTTAGTGCATTAGACTTCTTTAGATTCACTCATCCGCATGCAACTTCCCTTAATTCATCACCTGCTAATTAGCGTTGGTAACCTAATTCTAGCGGCATTTACGATGATGTTCATGTTACGAACTAAAGAATAGGCTACGACTAGCGATGATCTGTGACCATTTAAGTGGATGATCACGACCATAAGTCTAAACCTATTCCTTAATTCGATTTATTTCTCTTACATCATCTTGGTAGCCGATGAAGATTGAATCTACTACGTTGAACTCTGATTCTCCATTATAATTCAGAGGCTAAAGTACATGAAGCTATTATTTCTGCATTTGTCTTATTTTAAACATCTCCCCAACTCGGATCTGGATCATGTAGTTAGTTCTTTTCTTTATTTGCTTATAGTTAAATGTGACACAATCCAACACTCTCTTTTATCTATTCTTGTTTTTAGATAATTATAGAGCCAGATCTGGTAGCACAGATCTGGAGGTTTATCTCTCAGTTTAGACAAACTTCTCTGTGGACGATCTTGAAATACTTACTTTTAAAACTTGCTACAATTGGCCCTGATCTTGCAGGCCAGTGTTAGCCCCAATGTGCTGATATCCCTTTCATAAGTTAACATCCATATAACCTAGCATTCTTTAATTCTTTAATTTTTTGCACACATTTATGGCACACTTGGAGCGACACCAGAATCCCAACTGTTCAAAGGCTATTTGGGGACGTTTAAATACAGCTGATCATTGGTATAAAAGGCTAGCAATGACTCAGCTCTCAAGTCTACAATCTCTACAGAGAAATCAGAGCTAATATCTGACATTGGTCAAGTAAAACAAAGGGGAGCTTGTTCCTGCAACAACCTCTCACAAGGCTACAAGCTCAAGTGCAGAGGAAAAGAATCCTTCTCAGAGTTGTGGCTTGGAATCACCCTAGGGCTATAGTCTATCCACTTAAATGGTCATAGGCTATCCACAAAGGTTATCCACACCATAGAGAACTAAGCTGGAACATGTATATTGCTGCTGCCACCATGATCCTAGGGCTACATGCTCAAGCTTCCATGGGCATTTCAAATCAGCTTAAATCCTAAATGCATGGCATAGGTTGAACAAAACTATGGGCAAATAGAAGATTAATAGATTGAATAAACCCTTAAAATAAAAATTTCATTACTCAACACAATACTTATAGTGAGATTTCTCAATGCAACGGCCTTGTGTAAAACAGCTCATCAACTACTCCCAATGTTCTCAAGCCCCATTACAAAACTGATAAAAGTAAACCTAATTGCTTACAGAGGATATAGCCAGTAATTGCTGGGCTAAGAGAGAAGAAAAAGTAAAAAAAGAGGTGATCAAACCCTAACCCTAGTCTGCTCGAGCTCACAGCTGATAGAGGTTGAAGGAGGGATGATAATTCTAAGTTAAATTTATAGCTTAAATACTCAGTCCTAATGCCTTAGCCAATAGAAGATTACACCCTAATTTTTAGGGCAAATGTGGAACTGTTACAACCTTTGGATGCCTTTGGATGTGTGCCTTGAGATCAAGGCCTCGGGATGTGTGCCTTAGACCTGGGGAAATTCCCAAAAGGTCCTTGAGTAAAAACTAAGAAGTGGAGAGCTCGAGCTTCGCGGGGCTAACTTTTGCTCTTTAGTTCATTAGTGCAGCTGCTGAGTGCTTCACGAATTGGATTTTGTCTTGGAAGGCCCCTTTTTCGCGCAGAAGGTCTTTGAAAGGTTGCACAGCTGCTCTGGCATTTAATGCACTCGCAAGGAAAGAATTGCAGTGCTTGGCTTTGCTCGCGCAACAGAGCTTCAAAATTTTTTGTCGCGAGGTTATCACGTAGAAGACTTTCCATCTCGCTCGGCTTCTTTGTCAAATGGATGGCATAGCGCGCTCGGTAGAGGGTTGAGGTTTTAAGCACGCAAGAGAACTTCTGGAGTCCCTCACCTCTTTACCCATGCAAGAACTTCATGATCCTTTTGTGCATATTAGCCTCATGAATTTGTGCACCGTTGCTATTAGACTTGATCCCCGAGAACTTGAGTTCTATTTACGAAGGTTTAGTCTTGTGGCCCTTCGTGAGTTCCTTAAGTGTTGACTCTGACAATTGCCTGGCACTGAGAGACTTCTTTGGGACAATCCCTTCACTGAGCTGCGTGAATTCTTTGCGAGTTCTTTTATGCTGTAGGTATCAGCTGCGCGAGGAGGCCTTGCATTGCAGATTTAGGCACATGAAGTAGCATTTCTTCTGTGCGAGATAACCCCATTTCTCCTTGTTGCTATGCAGCTGCTGCTGTTGCAGCCTTCTCCTATCACATCCATACATCTTTCATCTGTTGGAGTTCTTGGGTCTGCTTTGACATGCAAACTAGTCACCATGGTGTGTGCCACCATGGTGTTCCATTGATCTTTGGCCCAACATTCTTTGGTTTAAATTCTTTCTCTTTTTGGCACCAAAAGCATGGACTTTGTACTAAGCTGCATAATTGTTACTAACTACAAAACAAGCTAAATAAGGGGTTATTAGTCAGCTTCAAGGTCCAGCAAAGTCTAGGTTAAGAGGTGAAAAGTACTTTTTAGTGAATAACACACCCCCAAACCTAATCTTTGCTAGTCCTCGAGCAAAGTAAAATTTAAACAACTACTCTAGGAATGTAAATGCCACTTTCGTAGGGAGCATGAATGCATTTAGCTTATGCATCAAGCCTTTTAAACCCCTAGGTGATCCCTAGTGGAGGAGTGAAGTCTTCGGATGGTTTTCAGTGAAGATATCCACAAACTTCTCAATGAAAACATTGAACAAAAGTGCAACATTACCAAATCAGTATCCAATAATCAGAGAATTAGTCCACCTTTGATTCTTTTCAAAATGTGAGGAATTTAAACAACTGATATGTGCAGACATTTAATCATTTAAAATCTCTTGCCAGTATGCACATCAATTCCAATCAGCTTTCAACAAGAGAAACAACAAGTGTATGTCAGTACTGAGCTCACCATCAATTCAAAAATTAGGTTTAGGCAATGCCCAATACATTCAATGTCAGACCTAATGCTTACCAGGGTAGTCTCTCACAAATAATTTTGAGAGTTTTCATTTCACACAAACTCAAGAACAGTTATAGCCCCCAAATGGGTCTGCAAGTATGAGCATAGGCAAGGCTTCTAAACTCTAGCATCGTTGGCTATTCCTCACCATAGGTTGGAAAACTCCTCATCTCCACATAACAACTCATTCAACTTAGGATCACAAGGTCTTATGACTGGATTGTAATGTGGCTTATGGGTGTAAGTTACAAAGAATGGAAGGATGAAAAGGATGCAAAATTGAGAAATCAGTAGGTGAAAGAGGTTTTTAAGTAACTTTTTGTTGCTTGGTGTTGCCTCTTTTTCTAGGAGTAGGTGCAGGCTTCGGGGCAAGCTTTGGTGTAGGCTCCTTAATGCTGATCCCAAGTTTTATCTTTTTGGGCTCTTAGGGTTTAGGAGCAGCTGCCTTTGAGGGGCTTTAGTAGTGAAGAGTTTGGCAGCTGCTTCAGCTAAGTCCCTATCACCAATATTTGCTAAGGTCTGCTATAATGCATGTGCAGTCCTAGCATACTCATTTGCTCTATCCTCCACCAATCTAGGGTTGCCTGCAATTGCTTGATCACATCCTCCATCCCATCAACTCTATTCTTCTCTTGATTGTATTGGATCATTATCTCCCTCCACCCCTGCTTGATCTTCTTCTTCTCTAACTTGTGGACTAGCTGCACGAATTTTATTTTATCAAGGAGGGGCTGCCTAACTGAAATTCTAAGGTCAGCCATGCCCCTAACCACATCCCTTTTTATGTAAGCATTTTTCTTCATTGCTTGAAGGAGGGTGTAGTATGGAGGCATAGGGTTGAAAGAGGCTGGTAATATGGGCTGCTCAGCAGATGAAGAAGGGCCAGCGAGCAATGATGAAGGGATGGATGATGGTATGGGTAGAGTGTATGTAGAGGGTAAAGGCAGAGGGACTTCAAGCTCAGGTTCTGTCAGGTCTATTACCTCTAGGTCTGTTTGGGTGGCTTTAGAGGAGGTGGGGATTAGGTTTTCAACATCTGTGGCAGCATCAAAGGTTGCTACTACAGGTGGGGTTGTAGGTTGGGGTTCTGGGTAAGGGAGTACTAGAGGTTGGGCAATAATGGGTGAAAGGTCAGGTTGGGTTTCTGTTTCAATTTCAAGCTCAGGGTCAGTTTGTGTGGAAGTAGTGGTAAAGGTAGTTTGGGAAATTTCTGGAAAAGGTTCAATGGGTGTAATAGTAGGTGATGTTGCAGCTAACGCTAGGGGATGGGGAGAAGGGGGTGGAGTAGGTAAATGGCTGGGTGTATGGATAGGTGGTTGTTGTGATGGTTGGGTTAAAATTAATAACATTGATTGGATGGCTTGTAAACTAGTTTGAATGGAGGCCTGCTTTTGAAGGGTGGAGTTCATGGCTTGAAGGTTGGCCTCAGTGGAAGTTTGAGTTTGGGTATTGGCTAACATTTGGGATTGAAGGGAGAGTAGTAGGTTAAGGATTTGGGATAGGGGGTCAAGGGTGATAAGGATTGTGGGATGGATGGGTGGGTGGAATTGGTTGAAATGGGGAGGTGGGTGCATAGTGGAAGGTAGTGGGCTATGGGGAAGTAGGGGTTGGGGTAAAATGAGGAGGGTGAGGTGAATCTGGAAGAGGGGTGAACTCATAATTGATTTCCCTTATGATAGAGGTCATCATAGCTGAGTAGCCCTCTTCTGATATGGGGTCTTGGTCATGAGTAGGGGAATAGGGAATGGATTGGCCCAAAGGTTCAAGGGCATCGGGTTCAATGAGCTGAGGTGAGGATATAGGGGTTGGTGAGGGTGGTTGGATATCTATGGTTGGGTCTGGTATGATTGTTGTTTCAGGGATTGGGATAGGTTGGGATACATAGGTGGGTTGGGATTTAGTGGGAGCTTTGGTTAGCTCCCTTTTCTTTTTGAATGTTACTTTACCAGGTAGGCTGGGATGGATTGTGGGTGTAGGCCTAGGTGTAGGTAAGGTTAAAGGTATGGTAGGGATGGTTGGGCTAGTTGTGGCTGATGTAATGGGTAAAGGTGTAGGTAAAGGCGATGTAAGTATGGGTGCTGAGGTGGTAGTAGTGATTGCTAAGATAGTGTTGGCTGGCAAAATTGGCTGAGTTGGAGAGGAGGTAACTATGGAGGGCTGAGGAGTTGGGATGGTGGTAGTGGTTGGCACAATGGCTGGTAAGGGAATGGAAGTAGTGCTGACAACTGCAGATGCTAGAAAGGTGAGTGATGGTAATGGGATGGTGAAAGTTGCTGGTCTGACAGCTCCATGAGTTGAAGTAGTAATTGCAGAGGTGGGGGCTGCTGTGGTGGGGACTGCAGAAGCAGCAATAACTCCCTCTTGAATTGTGGGGGGTGCTTCAGCTAGCAGCTCCTCCTTCTTCTTCTTATTTTTCTCAATCATTATGCCACTGATCCCCCAATGCTTTCTGTCACATTTGTTGGGGGCCAAGTTTAAGGTCTCCTCATTCATTTGAAAGTGATAACCAACTAGCTGCAGTAAGGTTGTAATGAGCCTGCAGTAGGGCAATGAGTGGGGCTTCTGCTCCTTCTTCACTTTCTCATGTATATCCTTCATCCCATCAAAAATCAGTTTCGTTGCATCAATGTAGTGGTTCAGGTTGAAGGTGTAAAGGGTATCAGCAATGGGGGACCTCCTCTTCTGCTGATGCCCAGAACAATATACATTTTCCCACCGCACCCCATCTATAAACCTCATACTAGGGTGTAAATCCCTCTTCCTAATGGACAACCTTAATGCAGTAACTCCTCCAGTGAGTTCCTTGGCAATTTCTGGAATTATTGCTGTCAAAGGAGGACCCAAGCCACACTCTGGGTTATACTGACTGGTATCCCAAGAATCCTAGCTATTGTTGCTTGGTTAAATAGCATCTCAAAATTATCTATCAGCACCAGCAATGCTGAGTTTCCATCATCCCCAGTCTTCACCCTGATGTTTTGATAAAATAACTACACTAGTCTAGGGAAGACCAACTGCAATGGGGGCCTTAGTAGGGACAACAGGGAGGCCTTAGTGAGGTACTCAATTAAAGTTGTAGTTTCAGGTAGTTCCTCAAAGAATGCCTTATCAAAAGCAGTTTCAGCTTCCAGCTTAATTGCAGACACCCACTGAGAGGGGGTTCTGAGGTACTCATTATCTTCCTCCTCAGGGGCACTCTCTAGGACCTCAGGGGCCACTTCCTTTCCCTTCTTTTATTTTTTCTTTGGTTTCTCAGGGCCTTCAGTAGGTGGGTGGGCCCTGGCCCTCTTTTTGGGAGCAGATTTCCTCTTTTGAGCATGGGCATCAGAGGCCACACCCTTGGCCTTCTTCACAGGGGCTGCCCTCTTCTTGGTTTACTCCACTGGGGGCTCAACAACTTGAGAAGTGGAGGCCTCTGCAATCCTCACAGATTTTTGAATTGCCATAGGGCTGCCAGTGAGTGTAGGGTCACCAAGGCAGCTAAAGTGTCAGTGAACTTTGAACCCATGGCCATGGCTATCCTAATTCCTCAAAATTAGAGCTTTAAATTCAAATTTTGGGTAGTTCAAACTTAAATGAACAATATTGCACCTAAATTCCTTTCTACTTATCACTAAAATAGTAGCCAATAAAAACAAACGTGAGGGTGAGAGAACTTACCACCAAATCGTTAGGGTTCCACTTTAAACTATGCACGGTGGATCAAATCTTCCCAAACTGAATTCAAAGTAACCAAGGGGAGTTGTGGAACACAATGGAAGGAGATAAGTGGTTGAGTTGGCGTGGATTTGACAGTAGAGAAGAAAGGAGAGAGGAATGAGCTCGAAAGTGTTCAGTTGAGACTTAAGGCAAAGAAAAGATGAAGTGAAGGAAGTGAAAAAATTACAGGGTTTAAATGAAAGAACCCATGCTTCGCGCGGTTCTCGCCAGGTATTCGCGGGGTAAAATGTTCTTTTCGCGCAATTCTTTAAGATCTCCCGAGGTCTGCTTTAAGGTGCTCAAATACTCACGCGATCATTCACTGAGCTGATGTTGTGTTTGAGTTGCGCGAGAGGGCAGGTGTATCTCTTGTGCAATTGAAGCAAAGTACCTCATGAAGAAAATGTATTCGGTGAGCTTCAGAAGTTTGCTCATGAGGCTCTCACAATGTACAACAAGCTTGATTTTTGTTCTTCGCGCAGCTCCATGTTGCTGTCAAGAAAGAGCCTCACGAGGCTCAATATCAAGCTTCAGCAGGTGCTCTTGCTCGCAATGCTCTCGCGAGGAACAACATGCCTATCAGAACTCCGTGAGAAAGCTTTCAATTTATTCAAGTGACTCGCGAATGTGAAATTGAGGCCATAGAGCCTCGTGAGAAAGCACAATTTACCCTTTCTCTGAGTGCTGCATATTGGCCAGTGCGTCAATACCGACATGCACGTATCCATTGTGCATCAGCACCAACTTCCTTCAAATGTAACCCTTTCATCATGATAAGTGATTGCCCATTACCAACATATGTACATCAAAATTTCAGAATGCTATAGATGTTTAATTATATCAGATTCATGACATTTACAATGATAGCACCTCAACCACTCAACCAGAAACAGAACATGCATATCAATATTAGCTCCAGGCACATTAAATTCAGATGACAACACATGCACATCACATCACAACACACAATTCAAAACAAAACAAAACAAAACTTGCAAATCAACACACAATGAAACACTACATGACAAATTTTTAAGCAAGGCAAAATACAAATTCAACAATTATGGTACACAGTGTATAGAGTTGTGGGCACTAATCAGTGGGGGGATAATGCAGGTGAATGGTCTGAGGAGGCTCCATTGAATTTTTTACACAAATTTTTAGCCTTTGCCCATTCACTTTCATGATCTTCCCAGTCATGGGATCCAAGATCTCCACAGCACCAGATGGGGAGGCATGGATGACAGTGTAAGGTTCATCCCATCTAGATTTTAACTTCCCTGGAAAGAACTTTAATTTGGAGTTGAAAAGTCAAACCTTTATACCAACATTGAAGTCCTTCCTCATGAGTTTCTTGTCAAAGAATGCCTTGAATTTCTCCTTGTAAATTCTTGCATTTGTATAGGCTTCCAGTCTCAGCTCATCAAGCTTTGACATTTGCAATTTCCTCTGAGAACCAATAGTAGCTAGATCAAAATTTAGTGTTTTGATAGTCCAGTAGGCTCTATGCTCTAACTCCACTGGTAGGTGGCAGGCCTTGCCCTTGACCAGCCTAAAAGGAGACATACCAATAGGGGTCTTATAGGCAGTCCTAGAAGCCCACAAAGCATCATTCAACTTTTGTGCCCAATCCTTTCTATCTATCCTCACAATCTTCTCCAAGATGTGCTTGATCTCCTTATTAAAAATTTTAACTTGCCCACTGGTCTATGGGTGGTAGGGAGTTACAATTCTGTGTGCAACAGAATACTTTTTGAGCAGATTCTCAAAAGTCCTGTTACATAAATGACTCCCCTCATCACTAATGATAGCTCTGGGGGTACCAAATTTGGAGAAGATATTCTCCTTTAAAATTTTAAGGACAACTGTGTGGTCATTGGTTCTTATGGTAATGACTTCCACCCATTTGGACACATAGTCCACTGCCACAAGTATAAAGTTGAAACCCATAGAAGGAGGAAAAGGGCCCATAAACTCAATGCCCCAGATGTCAAAAAGTTCTACCACAAGGATAGGTTGCAATGGCATTGAATCTTTCTTTGAAATGCCTCCCAACCTTTGACATCTCTCACAAGCATTGCAATGTATGTGTGCATCTTTGAACAAAGAGGGAAAAAAAAACTCATATTATAAAACTTTTGCAGCTATCTTTTTGCCACTAAAGTGACCTCCACAGGCTTGCTCAAGGCACATAGAAAGAATGTTGTGGAACTCACTTTTAGGCACACATCTCCTTCAAACCTGATCTGCACAATACTTATATAGGTATGGTTCCTCCCACAAAAAATGTTTGGCCTAAGAGAAAAATAGGTCTTTGTCAATCTTGGACTAGTGAGGGGGGATCCTACCAACAATAAGAAAATTCACAATGTGTGTAAACCAGGGCACACTAGACTACATACCAAATAACTGCTCATTAGGGAACAATTTATTGACAAGTGCTGCTACACATTCTTCCAAAATAATTTTAGAGAGGTTGTCAGCCACCACATACTGAACTCTTTTCTTATCCTTGATCTCAAAATCTAACTCCTGTAATAAGAGGATCCATCTGATTAGCCTTGGTTTGACATCCTTCTTGGCCAATAGGTATTTCACGGCTGAGTGATCAGTAAAAACAATAATTTTAGACCCAAGCAGGTAGGGTCTGAACTTATCCACAACAAGCAACTCTTTCTCAGTGGTAGTATAGTTGAGCTAAGCTTCAGCTAGTATTTTACTGACATAATAAATCACTGCAGACAGCTTATCTTTTCTCTATCCTAAGATAGCACCTATAGCCAAGTCTGATACATCACACATCAGTTCAAAGGAAAGTGAGTAATCTGGGGTCTGGATTACAGGAGCAGTGGTAAGGCACTTTTTTAAGACCTCAAAAGCCTCAAGGCACTTAGCAGAGAATTCAAATGGTACATCCTGACACAACAGGTGGCACAATGGCTTGGTAATTTTGCTGAAGTCCTTATTGAACTTCCTATAAAATCCAACATGTCCTAAGAAGGATCTGATTTGGTTGACAGTCCTGGGTGGGGGCAGGTGTGATATCAGGTTCACTTTAGCTTTATAAACCTCTATTCCTCTGTGAGAGACCACATGGCCTAACACAATTCCTTGTGTTACCATAAAGTGGCTCTTTTCCTAGCTTAAGACCAAATTGGTCTCTTCACATCTTTATAAAATTAGGTCAAGGTGACTCAAGCATTGGCTAAAGCTCTCCCCATATACTAAAAAATCATCCATGAAAATTTTTAAAAACTTGTCAATCATGTCAGAAAAAATTATATACATGCACCTTTGAAATGTGGTTGGGGCATTATACAGTCCAAAAGGCATCCTCCTGTAAGAAAAGGTGCCAAAGGGACATGTGCAAGTAGTTTTTTCTTCATCTTGAGGTACACAGGGATTTGGTTATACCCTGAATATCTATCAAGAAAGCAGTAAAATGTCTTCCCAGCCAGCTTATCTAAATTTTGGTCTATCAAAGGGAGAGGGAAATGGTCTTTCCTAGTCTTGGAGTTGAGTTTTTTGTAATTAATGCAAACTCTCCAGCCAGTATTCTCTCTGGCTGGCATCAACTGCTCAGATCAGTAGTAATAAATGTTATGCCTGACTTTTTGGGTACCACCTGGATGGGTGACACCCACTCTGAATTTGAAATAGGGCAAATCACCCCTGCATCCAACAGTTTTACTATCTCCTTCAAGACCACCTCTTACATGTGAGGATTAAGCTTCCTCTGCATCTCTGTTAAGACCTGAAAAGTATGACTTTTCACCCTTTAACTTAGCCTTTGATTAGACCCTTAGCCATCTAATAAAGGTTTGTTAAGTGTTTTCTGTAGATAATAAATAGCAGTGCAATAAGGCCATAAATCATGTTAAGGAGCCTGTATTGGCACCAGAAGTTCCTCAGAAGAATGAGCCATGATCCAGACCTGAGGCAAGCCTCGCACAACTGACAAAGCTCCAGAGGATTCAGAAAAATATGCTTCATGCAGTCCTCGCGAAGTCCCAAGACTTCACAACAACTTCTCGCGAGTAGAGTGACAGAAGAGCTTCAGAAGCCTTGAGTCGCACAGCTCTCGCGAAGTTCAAAAGTTAAAGGTCGCGCAGTTCAAGAGAACCTGTCGCACAGTAGCCACGAGATGCAAATGTCAAGAGAACCTGTCACGCAGTTCAGAAAAGCCTCAAAGCCTCACGAGGATCCTCGCGAAGTTTCATTAAGAAGTGAACGTCTCGCACAGTTCTCGCTCTGTTCAGGAAAAAAGTAGTCTCGCGAAACCAGAGTTAGCCTCGCGAAGATTTATTATGAAATGGAATGATCTCGCAGTTCTCGCGCTATTCACAAGTAGCAATCCAACTGCGTGAAGCCCAATCCAGCGAGAGCTTAACTATCTACCTCGCGACTGCTCAAAGCATCAAGAAGCTGCAACGCCGCGATGTCTGAAGTTTTAATGCTAACTCATCCTCGCGAAGTCAGTGCTACCACGCGACAAGTGTGAGAATCGACTGCAACCTGGCAAAGCTCTGAACTCCAACTTCCATCATTCTATAGAGGGCATTCTAGGGATTTCTATTGATTAGGGCACGCACTCCCATGCTCAAATCTCTATGCACGTGCCTCGAGGGATCTAAGGATCATTAATAGGCCACATGGCATCGCTAAAATTAGAGTTTCCTAACCCTAATGTGCCGCCACACCCACTGCTATATAAACCTAAGCCTGGTTTAGGTTTAGGGGGACTTTTTAGAGTTTTTAGACTTAGACACCAGCGAAAGCTCAGACTGTATCACTGATACGAGATCTGAGATCTTTTTTTTTCTGTTCTTCTGTAGTTGTAAGTAGTTTTCCTTTTTCTTTTTCTTCTCACCATGGCCCAGCACTTGTTGGCCATGCCTATGTATGTTTATTGAGATTAGATTAATGGAATTTGTGATTGGGTGTTGTACTTTTATGGGATTCGTGTGTTTGTGAGCTGTTCTGTGCAAGGCTGCTGCCTTGTGATCCGCCATTGCTTTGGCTGTGATTCAAAGCAATGGAAGACTGATTCTAAGGACCCATTTAGATCCAAGTGACCTGTGTGTCTGGGCTATCCTAGTCCGATACAGCCTTAGCCCCACCACAGGACCCACTAAATCTGAAATCCCCATGGAAGCCTGAGCTGGTAGCCTTGTGACCATGGTGGTGGCAATAATATTCTTGTTTTATTTTAGGCTCCGTGAGGAGGATAGCCTCTGGGATAGTCTGTGACCATTCAAGTGGATAGGTTATAGCCTTAGGGTGAATCCAATCCGCCGATCCAAAATGAATCCTTCTTCTCCGAGCCTAAGCTTGTAGCCTCGTAGGAGATTGTACAGAGGCAGACTCCCCTATATTAGCATAGACCCGCCATCAGATGGCAGATCTGATCTGGGTATGGAGATTATAGGCTTGTGACTGGACCATTGTAGTCCCACTCAAGCAATGGAGAGCTAGATCTAAGGTGGCACTCAATCTCTTGCTGGTTCTATGTGTCTGGGCTATCATGGTCCTATACAGCCTTAGCCCCATACATAGAGCTTTAGATGTTGAGGTTCCCTATGAATTCCTAAGCTTATAGCCTGGATGAAGTAGTGCCTATAATGATTAACTTGTTTTGACCCATTTCTGGATTGTGGTTCCCCTATGGGATAGTCTGTGACCATTCAAGTGGACAGATTATAACCTTAAGGGATTGGATCATGGCACAAGGATGAGTTTGATTTTTTCTCCTCTTTGGTGATAATGTAGCCATTAGACAGGATTTCTATACTAGCAGACCTGAATCTAAGTCATAAATTCCAGCAGATCTGAACCCAATAACATACTTCTCACCCTATTATATTTATTTTCCCACACTCCATCCATCTTCTCAACCCTTTCTGTAGTTAATTCATTAGGCTACCTTAGGATACTTAGAATAAGTGACCCTAAACTCCCCTCCTTTTAGGACTGCCAGATCTGTAGTCAGATCTGGAGGGACTACTAGAGATGGCTCCCTTGGAGCCGTAGATCACTTTTCCCTGTGGGACAAACTCTTACTTATCAAAACTTGCAACAAATGGACCCTGTATCTTGCAGGTCTAGGATTTCTCAGTTGTGCTGATTTCATCCCCTATTTTAATTTGATTTTAAATTGCTTTTACAACCAACAAATAAAGTAAGCACATCTGGGGTCGCAACAATCTCCCTAGAGGGTTTTGAACACTCTTCTAAGTGAATTTTGTGCATACAAATTGAGGCATCAATGCCCCCTAGATCAGAAATTGTCCACTCCATTGCCTTTGTGTGCTTCTTGAGAACACTCAATAATTTCTCCTCCTGCTCACTAGTGAGAGAGGAAGAGATAATTACTGGAAGCTTTTTATTGTGCCCCAAAAAGGCATACTTTAATGTGTCTAGGAGCTATTTCAGCTCCAGCTCAGGGGGACTTTCAATGGAAGGCAGTAAAGGTGCCTTGGTTGTTTGAGGAAGGGGCAACAATATAGGTTTCCAGCTGTAATGCTGCACTAGGCCCACAGAAGACTCTATTTTCGTGTTGTCTTCTGTCGTAAGAACTTGGGCCTCCTCCTCAACCATACTCCAAATACTTTCTAGATTTTTAGTAACATTATCCCAATCCAGTAGATTAGATAATTCTTCTTCCACAAGGCCATCAAGTACATCTATTGCACAGCAGTCCTTAATGTCCATCTAAGGTTGTCTCATAGCATTATACACATTTAATTGGGCCTTTCATATTCCCATAGGTCACCTCCATCACTCCTGACCTGCATTATATGCAAGCATTTGCAGTGGCCAAGAATGGCCTTCCAAGGATGACAGGAATTGGGGTTTTACTTTTGCAAGGGTCCATGTCCAAAACTAGGAAATCAGTAGGATAGTAGAACTTATCCACCCCCACCAAATCATCCTCCACCACACCCATAGGTCTCCTCTTAGACCTATCAGCCAGTTGGAGCACAACTTATGTGGATTTTTTCTCCCCAAAACCTAGCTCCTCATACACAGAATATGAGAGCAGGTTCACACTGGCCCCTAAGTTTAAGAGGGCTCTACCAATGGTATGGTTTCCAATTATACAAGGGATAGTAGGTATCCATGGGTCCTGTAATTTCTCAGGTGTGGCAATGGACAGAACTTACTCAATATGCTCAATACTAAAAACCTTTTTGGACAACTACACCCTTGCCTTTCTTTTCTATGTATAGAGGTCCTTCAAGAATTTAGCATAGACAGGGACCTATTTTATAGAATCAAACAAGAGAAAATTGATCTTGACCTGCTTGAAGGTCTCCATCATTTCCTCCATCTGAGCATTCCCCTTATCAAAAGGAGATGGACCAACAAGTGCGTGAGGAAATGGCAACTGTGGGACCGCTGGTGCCACAGCTCCATGCCTAATAACATCATGGTCAAATTTTTATTTTTGGGGTTCAACCTCAACCCCTTTATTTTGTCCTTGCTGCTCCACAGCAGAGGATGAATTTCTTGGTTCTCCAACACTCGCATTTCTTTTATTTTCACTCTCTCTGACCTCCTCAGCTACCCTGCCCACTAAGTTATCAACCACTCTGTGACTCCTTAGGGTAGTAATTGCATTAGCCTCCTCATTGGTAGAGGAGCCTTTTCTAATCATATATTACCCTTTAGGATTGGACAAGGGTTGACTAGGCAATTTCCCCTCCTCTCTCATGTTCAAAACATTATAGATTTGATCCAACTAGTCCTTTATTTTTCTAATGCTTTGGCCATGAGAGTTTACAGTTTGGACCAAGTTCCCCAAATTATGCATAGATGCTAGCATTTGCTCTTCAAAGGAAGAGGATCTGGGCAATTGTGGGGGCAAGACCAACTGATTGGACTGAGGGGTAGGCAATTGAAAATTCTGTCTTGGTGGATAACCTTGGTTAAATTGGTGTTGAGGTCTGTATGGAGCTGCCAACTGCTACTGGGTTGAGGGTATGTTTCTTGTCTCCACCTCATATTTGGGTGGTTTCTCCATGTGTACCCAGCAGGTTGCTGCCCATATGCTTGGGCAGCATTGGCATGCTTCATAACTAAATTAGAGAATTAGTTGGCAAAAGGACAATCTTGAAGTGAATGTGTGGGAGATTGGCATATCAGACATGCCTCTTCCACTTGTGCACCCATCCTAGGCTGCATCACATTCATTAATTTGTCAAACTTTAAACTCAGATTGTCCACCTTTCTCTCCAATTTACTTTACACCTTAACCTCATACATTCCACCTCTAGGGGTGAATTCTTTCACCAACTTAGTTGGAGTCTGACTGTCATTGCGAGACAGTGACTCTTGCTGCATGGAATTCTCACCAATAATATCAAACAACTCCCATGCCTCATCAGCTGTCTTGTGGAGGTAACTACTACCACATGAGGCATCCACCATATCCCTACTTTTGGGATTAATTTCTTGGTAAAATACTTGCACAAGTTGCTACTGTAGAATTTGATGGTGGGGACATTATTTTAACATCTCTTGAAACCTCTCCCATGTCTCATAAAAATCTTTAATTGAGGACTGAGTAAATGACAATATGTTTGTCCTCATCTGACTAGTTTTGTTCATGGGAAAGAATTTAGCCAAAAATTGGCTTTGAAAGTCACTCCATGTCTGGATGCTAATTGCTGGGAGCTTAGAGAGCCAGGTGATGGCTTTTTCCTTTAGGGCAAATGGAAAAGTCTCAATTTGGTGGCTTCAGGTCCCAAGCCAGCAATATTGAATGTGGTGCAAAGTGCTAAAAATTGGTCAATGTGCTTGAAAGGATCTTCCTTACTAAGCCCATGAAAAGATGGCATCATGTTAATGGTAGAGGACTTGATTTCATAGTTTCCTGTTAAGCAGTGAAAAATATGATTTTTTACCTCCTAACCTGACCTTTGATGGACCTTTGAGCTGATTAATAATATGTTTTGAGTGTATTTTGTAGATAAGCAATAAATTATAGTCTTAGTGCAGACATCCACCTAAAATGGCCAAAGAAGTTGCTCATATATCTCAACATGTGCTCAGACAGCCCAAAGCCAACCAAGCAGCCAACAAAGCCTTAGAAGTTCATGAGAATGTCTTGAGCCCAATTGGAAATGCTTGGAACCAATTACAGTTGCTAGGAATGAAGAGTGAACCCACTAGGAGGCTACTAACTGTTGAACAAATGAAGAACAACACACCAAAGATGAGTACCATATGTGGAAGCACAAAGCAGAACCAGTCGAGAGGTTCCGATGCTCAAAAGCCAAGATATCGAGAGGTTCCATTAAGTTGTCAAGAGGTTGTAAGTACAACAGTGGATCCTGTCGAGGGGATACCTGGAGGGGATGAAGCTACTGAGAGGTTGGGTATTATATATGAACCTATCGAGAGGATTAGAGAGTGTGCTCCAACCTGTCGAGGAGTTAGAAGGTAAAGAAGCTAAGCTATTGAAAGGTTCTGGAAACAAAAGTAAAGATCCTATCGAGAGGTTGGAGGTGCATCAGAAGAGAACCTGTCAAAGTCTTACCTGGAAATGCAGAGGAGCTCATGAGGATCCAGCAACCAGTCGACAGGATTTTGTATAAGATGTCGAGAGGATTGAAGTAGCTCAGGCAGAAGTTAAGATTTCTCTGTCAATCCTGTCGACTAGTTCAAGCCAATCTTGTCGAGACTCCAAAACCCTTTTCAGTCAACCTCCCATGCAACCTGTCGATAGGTGCAACTTCCAACATGTCGACCATGTGAGTCTTGAACCTATCGACAACTTACCTGAAGCCACGCTTATCCTCGCGAGGTTCAAGCAACCTGTCGAAAGCTCAATGGGAGCTTTACAAAGATGTCAACAAGATTTTCTATAACCTGTCAATAGGATGAATGGAGAACTAGACAGAAGATAGAAATGTACTCCAATCCTGTCAACTAGTCAGCTGAACTTCTCGAGAAGCCTCCAAACCTGTTGGAGGCCACTCCAAACTTGTCAAAGGCCACTTCAACCTGTCAATGAGAACACCAAGCTAAACTCAGAACCTGTCGAGAGGTTCCCTGAACCTCTCGACAATCAAATTAGGAACTTCTCAATTCCTTTCACAGCAACTGCCAACTTCAGGATCATGTGCACGAGTTCCAAGGCATGTTAATGACCTTGGGGGTATTTTTGAAACACCACTGAGCACGAATGGGAACCCTAACCATAATAGATGGGTCTACCTATTTTGGACCAATGGAGAAAGAGCTTCTAGAAGATAAATCAGCCACATCAGTAGCTCAGAATAACAGAATTATTCTCTTGAGTTCTGATTGGCTGAAACAGATCTGAGAGGAGAGGAGAAGAGTATAAAAGCTTGAAAAATTTGCAGAGCCAGCATCCAGAAATTGAGAGAACCAAAGCCAAATTCGATCTCCATTCTCCCTCCAAAAGTTTCCTGTCTTTTCCTTCTTACCCCATTCTCTTTTTAGCCAATCATGATTGGCTAAACCCCTTCAGGAGCTAGGGTGAGGTTGAGAGCTATAAATCGAGAGTTTCAGAGGTTGTGTAGATGGATTGTATGTTGCACAGATCACAGATCTGAGCACAATAGGATTTTGAGTTGTGTTATTGCAATATAATTATGGTTTTTAGAGGTGATTTTGATCTATATTTCACTTTTTTGTATTGGATTTCCCTGGATTAGTTATTCCTGTGGATGCTTGAGCTTGTATCCTGGCACCCACAATATCTACAATAGCTTGCCTATTCTAATCAAGATCATTGGATTAGAGCAATCTCTGAGATAACCTGTGGCCACTACAAATAGGCAAATCCTATCCTCAAGATTGCTTCAACACTTTGGTTGAGATTAGATTCTTATACCTTGCATCTGAGCTTATAGCCAGATGAAGGATTGTAGCAAATCTGTCCTATAAATTGCCTTTGTTTCAATTGATTTTCAGTAAAGACCAAAATCCCTAGCTGCTGCTCTCCATCTTTTGACTTTAATCTTTTCCATTCTCTTTAACTTTCTGTTTAATCAAATCTGGATCAATTGTATTTAATTTTGTAGTCTTTTAGTAAAGTGACAAATCTTTGAAACCTCTCCTCTTTCCTGTTTTGATTTAGTCTAAAGTAGGATAAAGTGTTAGATCTGACATAAGATTTGGAGATTTACCATAGTTTAATGGCATTTCCCTGTGGACATACCCTGACTTACCTATTAAAGCTTGCTGTAATTGTCCTGGTTCTTATAAGACTGGTTGGTTACCTTGATCCCTCATTGCTGTAATTTGTAAAGTTAATCTGCTATTTTAACCATTTAATAATTGCAGTTTTAACCATTTAATAATTTCAAGGTGAGCAGCACAACAAGTTTTTGGCGCCATTGTCGGGGATCTGTATTTTAAAAGTGGTAGATCTAAGTTTTTCTCATTTTAGATTTAGATTTTTTATTGCCTATTTTGCGTTTGACTAATTGCTATTGTAGTTTAATTTTGTGATTGCAGATCTGAATTTGTTGTATTGAAAGGAGCATTGTGCCTATTTAAGGAGCAAGCTTTGCTTAAGTTTGCATCTCTTAACTCTGTTTACATTCCTAGATCTGTAGTTTTTAGATCTGCAGCATTGGTTGTGTGTTTGTGAATTTATTTTGCTTAAATCTGTAACTGTCATTCTGTGTGTTGTCCTGAATTTTTATTGTGTATGCTTGGGAGGAGATCTCTTAATCTTGAGATTGCTCCCTTAGATCCAGAAGTTGAGAGACTTCTCAGACCTAACCAACCCATACACACGCCTGAAGTTGATTGTGATAGTTCTGCAATGGGTGAACAACCTAGGACATTGAAGGAATTCAATGCGCCAAGGGTATACAATTTCCCTTTCTGCATTCAATTCCCTGCTGTCAAATGGAATTATGAGATCAAATCCTCCATCTTACAGATGCTACCCTCATACCATTGCCTGAGTAAAGAAGATCCATATAAGCACATTGAGGAATTTCTAGGTTTGTGCACTACCTTCAACATTGCAGGTTTGGGGGAGGAAGCAACCAGGTTGAGACTCTTTCCTTTTTCATTAAAGGATAGAGCTAGAACTTCGTTGGCAATGCTCCTAACCAATAGTATTCAGTCCTAGAATGACCTTCAATACCAATTTTTGGCCAACTTTTCCCCATGTCCAAAACAAGTAAGCTAAGGAAGAGTATAATCTCTTTTGCTCAAGCCTCAACTGAAGACTTTCACCAAGCATGGGAGAGGTTTAAGGAACTCTTGAAGCAATATCCCCATCACCAAATTCTTGAATGGCAACTTGTTCAAAGTTTTTATCAAGGAATTAATCTCAAGAGCAGGGATATGGTTGATGCCTCATATGGTGGTACATACCTCCACAAGACAGCTGATGAGGCTTGAGAGTTGTTTGATATCATTAGTGAAAACTCCATGCAAAGGGAGACCTGGTCAAGAAATTTTGAGACTCCTAGATTGGTGAGGGAAAATACTACCAGAGGACAAATGTATGAGGTGAGTGGATACAATGATTTGAAAACGAAAGTGGACAGCTTGACTCAAAAGTTTGATAAGCTCATGGGAGCCATGCAGCCTCCAATGGCTGCCAAAGTGGAAGAGGCATGTGTGATATGCCAGTCCCCCACTCACTCCCTTGAGGAATGTCGCTCTGCTACCCAATTTCCAGACCTTGTGATAGAATATGTGAATGTTGCTCAGTCCTATGGACAACAACTTACTG
The DNA here is from genome assembly GCA_021018995.1 of Chloranthus sessilifolius. Classification (NCBI taxonomy): domain Eukaryota; kingdom Viridiplantae; phylum Streptophyta; class Magnoliopsida; order Chloranthales; family Chloranthaceae; genus Chloranthus; species Chloranthus sessilifolius. The sequence goes on along the minus strand of CM037593.1, from coordinate 52,802,012 downwards.
CTGGTTATCATTGGAGAAACCACCCTAACTTGAGGTGGAGACAAGATACCTTCCAAAATCAGCAGCAACAGCTATAACAGCAATCCATTCCTTATAGGAATGCCCAGCCATACAAGCAGAATTACGTTCCAAGGCCCCAATACCAATAGCCTATGCTCAGCCAATGGCTCAACCTGTGCATCCAAGTACACCAGCCCCAGCACCCCTAGATCCCTCACATTTGAAGAGCAAGTTTTGACTTTACTGTAGAATTTAGGCTCTTTGTCACAAACTGTCAACTCCCATAGTCAAAGTATCAAGAAGATAGAGGACCACCTTGGTTAGCTATCTAATACTTTGACTAAGAGAGATGAGGGAAGACTGCCAAGTCAGCCCATGAATAATCTAAAGGGGTAGTACATGGTGGGTGAGTCTTCTTCACATGAAGAAACCAAATCTGCCACCACTTTGAGGAGTGGAAGTGTACAACCGTGGGATTCGTGACGATTCCGTCGCGGCAATGCGCTTGCTTGCAAAAATATAGAGTCGCCACCCGGAGCTTTTGGTGTCCCGGGATACCTATATCATTTTTATAAGCACCGAAGTGCCACAAATATGACTCTGAATCCAGTCCACACCAAAGGCTCTTGGGTAGGGGCTTAGGTTATCAATCGGGAAGGTGTTAGGCACCCGATCAATCCGCTTAATGCAGTTTATACTAATGGCCAAAAATAAAATGAAGTAAAAGCAAAGAAAATAGCTTCCTCTTGCCCAAAAGAGCTTAGAATCTTATTTGTGCTCCTCCGTTCCTACCGAAAAGTCGGCGGCGTAACGGAACAAATGAGAGGGAAGAGAATGCCAAAAAGAGATAGGAGAAGAAAGGGGAGAGCTGGAGCCCTCGGGCCCTTATAGCACCGTAGAGGAACCTTGCGTGGCTTACTTTGATGAGCTCTTGATGGCTTGTAAAGCTTGAGAATGGGTTTTAACTTCTTAAGATAGATAGTTAAGAGGTAGAGGGAGGGTGCTAGGATAGAACACAAACCTAACCTAGAGGTTTTTCATGAAAAATAAGGGTGGGAAAGAGGTTTAGAATTCTGGTTTTTGTATGGAAAATGTGTACCAAAGGGAGAAAGATCTTCTCACTTTAAAGCTCTTTCTCTCTTAGGCAAAAATTCTCAACCCCTAAACCAAGGGGTGGGGGGCTCTATTTATAGGAAATGGGTGGATTAGGAGACCCCTTAAGGCCTAAATGAGTTTAGCAATTAGGTAATCTCAAATCTAAGGTTTTCTAGGATTTTAAGAGCTTAGAAAGGTGTGAAGGTGGATCTAATGGTGGATGATGGCATGAGGCTTTAAGCCACTTGAAGAGTTGCAAATAGATAGGGAATGGGTGCAACAAAACTAGCAAAACACACCCCAAAGGTCAAGGTGGTCAACAAGTCAAACCCCAATCACAATTTTTGGGATAAAATCCAGAGGTTACTGTTCATATGCCTGGCACAACTAATAGTTGCGCCAAGCAAATATACAGTAAAATAGTTTTAAACAGTGCCTGGAAGTTGGTTCACGGCGGTGGGGTCTACAATTAATACTGGCGCAATGGCGCAACTAATAGTTGCATCAAGTCATTTCTGGGGAGAAATATCCTATCGCAACTATTAGTTGCGCCAAATCCCTAGGGAGGGCCACTTGATTTTACTCTTATGCCCTCTGGGCTCAGTTTGTCATATCTTTTGATGTATACCTCCGATTGGGGCGATTCTTAGACTATTGGAAAGCTGACGACCTCTACTTTTCAACGGTATGAGATTTGATTGTAGTAGAGGGCCATAGCTAGTTACAGTGTACCTCTCCTCAACTATTTTCTTGATAAGGTTATGCTTAGATTCAAAACAGGTTCTAAGGGTCGGGATTGATTTCTAAAGGTTCGAGTCAGGTTTCTAATGGATCTAGGGTGATTCCTAAGGGTTTGGAAAGGTTCCTAAGGGTTCTAGGGGGGGTGTTAAAGATTCCATATGTTGAGAACTGGAAAATACCATTTTCCACCCCTTAACCTGGGTCTTGATAAACCTTTGAGAGAACTAAATAAGTGTTTTAAGTGTTTGTTTCACAGCTAACAATAAAGGCAGGCTTAACCATGAAAGCAGCCTAAAAGTGCCAAAAAGATGATGATCCATGTTGATCCGAAGGAAGAAGGAGAAGGGACAACCTCACGAGCTGTCAAAATACCTAAACTAAAGAGGACAAAGGCTTGGTTTTAACCTGAAAAGAGGTATGGAGCTATTCGAACAGAAGAATGCATTACAGATTACTTTTCGCAAGAATCTGAACTTTTCAAAAAGAATTTGAACTTTTCGATAAGAACTTGAACTTTGCGAAAAGAACTCAAAGCTCCAGGCTTAGTTTTCAAAGAGCACCTGAACTCTTCGAAAGGATTTCTGACCTATTCGAAAAGAGCTTCAGAAGTCACAGTACCTTGTGAAAAGTTCTCCAAACTGTGCGAAAAGAGCTTCAGAAGTCACAGTACCTTGTGAAAAGTTCTCCAAACTGTGTGAAATGGTATTCTGAAGATTCCCAGCATCTGCAAGGGTAATTCAGTAATCTCTGCACACGCCCCAATGCATTTAAAAACCCAGGGACATTTCGAAAGATTTTGAGCACTAACCAAAGGCATATTCCACCCCATGTGAACACCCGAAGATAAAATCACCTGGCAGGAACTTCTAGAAGCTCTAACAGATTTTTGAATTACATAATGTAATTGATGCTTCACATCATCCATTAACTAGATCAAGCAGCCTGACACAAAACAGATCTGAATCCTTGTGCTCGACTCTTATTGGTTGATACAGATCTAACCAATTCTGATTGGTTGATACACATCTGAGCTAGACTTGGGGAAAATTATAAATAGATGAACCATTTGCCCAATTTGGGGATTCAGATTTTGAGTTTCATTTCTATTGCCTCATTTCCATTTTAGATAGCGTGTCTAAAATTTCTGTAATAGCCTAGCTTTTATTTGTAATTGAGAGCTGTGAGATATCTCTATACTTCACGTGAGAATTGTATTCAAGACTACAAATCCGAGAGTTGTTTAAGCTGTGCTCTGTAATTGTAATGATGAATTTGAAAAGGTTGCTGTGAACAGTATGTTCTCAGTCGGTTTCATGTTAAGGGTTCCCTGTGATCTCCTTATTCATTAGATTCCTTTAGATTTACTATTTTTAAAGCAATTTCCCTTAATTCATACCACCTGTGAGAATCTGCATTTGTAAACCTTATTTCTCACAGCATTTGTAGTGGTGTTTTTGTTCTTAGTCAAGGATTCGAATTGAAGACTATTGGATGATCTGTGTCCATTGAAGTGGACAGATCATAGCCATAAGTTCAACTCAATTCCAATCCTTGAGTAGGATTACTTTTTCTTGCATCTGTGCTAGTAGCCAGATGAAAAATTGGATAATATCTTATGTGATTTACATTCAGCCTCATTCTGCGATCAAGTACTAAATTGAAGTTAGATATTATTTCTCCATTCTTATTAAATTACACCAAATCTCCCCAACTCGGATCTGGATCATTTAGTTTAATTTTTACTTTCATCATTTAGTTAATGTGATAAATTCAACCTCCCATCTTATGTGCTTTATAGATAGGATCAGAGGTCAGATCTGGTAACTCAGATATGAGGTTTATCTTAAATTTTAAATCAATTCCCTGTGGATGATCTTTTACTCACTTACATTTAAAACTTGCTACAATTGGCCCTGATCTTGCAGGCTAATTAACTTCTCTTTGTGCTGATATTTCTTTATTCTATTTAGTTTTTCAAATTCAGTATAAGGCATCATTTGCCAATCTGTTTTCAAAACACATATAAATCACGCATACTTAGAAGAGCAATAAGTTTTTAGCGCCGTTGCCGGGGAATTTATTTTAAAATTGGTAGACCTAAGTTTTTATTTTATTATTATATCAGTGCTAACTGTTCTATTGTTTAAATCTGTGCAGTTATTCCAATACATTTTGAGCGTGAAATCCACTTTCAAAGGCATACTGAAGGTTTGTTGTGCATAATTTGATTCTCTATTTCTGTGTTGTATATTTGGTAGGAGGACTCTCAATCCTGAGATTGTCCCTTTGAATTTAGAAGTTGAAAGGCTACTAAGAACCAGACAAACATCACAGAATTTTGCTGAGACTGCTACTATGGGTGAAGAACCTAGAATTAAGGGATTACTTTGCACCTGGTGCATATAATTCTCCATTTTGTATTCAATTTCCTACTGTTGAAAGAAATTATGAGATCAAATCATCAACTATTCAGATGCTTCCTTCCTTCCATGGTTTGAGTAAGGAAGATCCATACAAGCATGTGGATGAATTCTTGTCTCTTTGTACCACATTCAACATAGCTGGACTTGGTCCAGAGGTAACCAAGCTTAGGCTCTTTCCTTTTTCATTAAAGGACAAAGCTAGAGCATGGCTGTCTATGTTGGCACCAAATAGTATCACTTCTTGGAATGATTTGCAGTGTCAATTTTTAGCTAAATATTTCCCTATGTCTAAGACCAGCCAGTTGAGACAAAATATTATTTCCTTTTCACAACACTCAACTGAAACTTTCCATGAAGCATGGGAAAGGTTTAAAGAACTTTTAAGGCAATGTCCTCATCATCAAATTCTCCGATGGCAGCTTGTTCAAAGCTTCTATCAAGGAATTGATCAAAAGGGCAAGAATATGGTAGATGTTTCCTGTGGAGGCACCTACTAGCAAAAAACAGTTGAGGAGGTCTGGGATTTATTTGAAGTGATTGATGAAAATGCAACTCAACAGGAATCTTTGTCAAGAGACATTGAGAATCCTGCTCGGTTGAACAATCAGCAAACCACCAAGGGAAAGATTTATGAGGTGAGTGAGTTAGAAAGGAAAATGGATAATTTGACCACTAAGTTTGATAGATTGATGGACTCACTTAAAAATCCAATGGTTGCAAGAGTAGAGGAGGCATGTCTGATATGCCAGTCCCCTACTCATTCACTTGATCAATGTCCAGCTGCACCACAGTTCCCAGATCTAGTGGTGGAGCAAGCTCATCCGCCTAATCGTTTTGGACATGCGTCAAATGAATATGCATGGAGAGGGCACCCCAATTTAAGGTGGAGCCAAGGAAATTATCAATCACAACAGCAGCAGCAACCAAAGAATCAAATACCTTTCAAAACTGCTCAGCCTTACCAGCAAAATTTTTATACCAAGCCAAATTTTCAGCAGCCCATTCCATAACAACTTTGTCTGACAATCGCTCCAGTTCAAACCCCTTCCAGACCCCCTTCTTTTGAAGACCAAGTTCTAAATTCACTCTAGAATTTAGGGTCTTTAACTCAGACTGTAAACTTTCACAGTCAGAGCATAAAGAAGATTGAAGAAACATTGGCTCAACTTTCAAATACTTTGGCCAAAAGAGAAGAAGGCAGGTTACCCAGCCAACCTTTGAACAATCCCAAAGGGCAGTTCATGGTTGGAGAGGTTTCTGTTTCACATGAAGAAGTAAAAGCTATCACTACTTTGAGAAGTGGAAGAATTGTAAATAACAATGTGGGTACTAAAAAGGAAGAAGAAAAAATTGAGAACACTGCTAGAGATATGCAGCAGGAGCAGCATGATGTTAGCATTGGGGGTGCTGATGTACCTCAGAAAAATCAAAAAAATGAAAAATAGAAAAATCAAAAATATTCTGATGATGATTCTAAAGCTGTAAATGAAGGACTAGTTCCTCATTTACCATTTCCCCATGCCATGAAATCTGCATCCCCTTTTGAAAAAGGGAATAAAAAAATAGATGAAATGATGGAGACCTTCAAGCAAGTCAAGATAAATCTACCTTTGCTTGATGCAATCAAACAAGTCCCAGCATATGCAAAAATTTTGAAAGATATTTGCACTCACAAAAGACAATCTAGGATACAGTTATCCAAGAAGGTCTTTGCTATGGAAAGAGTTAATCAGGTTTTGTCCATTACCACACCTCCTAAACTCCAAGATCCTGGAATCCCCACAATCCCTTGTATCATTGGGGAACATACCATTGAAAAGGCTTATTAGATTTGGGTGCTAGTGTCAACCTGCTTCCATATTTTGTATATGAGAAACTAGGTTTGGGAGAGTTAAAACCCACTCATGTGGTGTTACAACTAGCAGACAGATCTGAAAGAAAGCCAGTTGGGGTGATTGAGGATGTGTTGGTAGGGGTAGATAAGTTTTTCTACCCTGCTAATTTTCTGGTATTGGATATGGAACCTACAAAAAGCAGAATTTCCATCCCTGTCATTTTGGGGAGACCATTCCTGACAACAACCAATGCTTGCATTCAATGCAGATCTGGTATTATGGAAGTGTCTTTTGGAAATATGAAGGTAAAGTTAAATGTCTACAATGCAGTTACACAGCCTCAATTCAGTTCTAAGGAATGTTTTCTTATTGATTTGTTGGATGAACTGGTAGAAGAAACTTTACCACGGTTTTTGTAGTGTGAAGATTTAACCACAGATTTTAAAGATGCTTGGAGAAATGTTGTGGAAGAAACAGTTTGTACCTCAAAGTCTGAGGAAGTTAATGTTGTGCAAGGAACTCATGATCAATCAGTAAGGTTCTCTTCATGGAAACCTGCTATTCTTCCCCTTCCACAAACAGCCAACGTACCTTTGTTACCTTCTTTTCTTAGCCCACCTGATGTAGAGCTGAAACAGTTACCATAAAATTTGAAATATGTGTTTTTAGGAGACCATAAAACATTGCCTGTGATTATTTCTTCCTCCCTCACTGAGGTGCAGGAGGAAGAATTGTTCATTGTATTGAAACAGCATAAGAGGGCAATTGGCTGGTCTATTGCTGATTTGGGAGGAATCGGTCCAGCTGTTTGCATGCATAAAATTCACTTGGAAGAAAATGCAAAGCCTTCTAGAGAAATGCAAAGGAGGCTGAACCCTCATATGCAAGAAGTGGTCATGAAAGAGGTTGTTAAGTTGTTAGATGCTGGGGTCATTTACCCCATTTCAAATTCAGCTTAGGTGGCACCTACACAGGTGGTACCTAAGAAATTTGGGATCACTGTTGTAACCTCAGATTCTGGTGAGGTTGGAGGGTCTGTATTTCAACCAGACAAACAACAGGTTGGAGGGTCTGTATTGATTACAGAAAGCTAAACACAATGACCAGAAAAGACCATTTCCCTCTTCCATTCATTGATCAGATTTTAGATAAGTTAGCAGGAAAAGCTTATTACTATTTTCTGAACGGTTACTCTGGTTACAACCAGATTCCTGTGTATCCACAAGATCAGGAAAAGACCACATTCACTTGCCCCTTTGGAACTTTTGCCTATAGGAGGATGCCTTTTGGTCTTTGTAATGCTCCTGCTACTTTTCAAAGATGTATGTATTCCATTTTCTCTGATATGATTGACCAATTTATGGAGATTTTTATGAATGACTTTTCAATATATGGAGACAGTTTTGCCCAGTGTTTACATCATCTTAGTTTGGTGCTACAGAGATGTGAAGAAACCAATTTAGTTTTGAGCTGGGAGAAGAGCCATTTCATGGTCACCCAAGGCATTATCCTTGGCCATGTTGTCTCCCACAAGGGCATTGAAGTGGATAGAGCAAAAATTGATTTAATTGCACATTTGCCTCCTCCCAAAATTGTTAAACAAATCAGAAGTTTTCTGGGGCATGATGGATTTTACAGGAGGTTCATTAAGGACTTCAGTAAAATATCCAAGCCTCTATGTCATTTATTGTGTCAAGATGTCCCTTTTGTTTTCAACAATGAATGCTTGAAGGCATTTGAATTCTTAAAAAATTGTTTGATTTCAGCTCCAATACTAGAGTCTCCAGACTATTCACTACCTTTTGAGCTGATGTGTGATGCATCAGATTATGCTTTGGGAGCTGTTCTTGGGCAGAGAAAGGATAAGCTGCCTCATGCAATAGCTTATGCCAGTAGATCAATAATTGATGCATTGCTCAATTACACAACAACTGAGAAGGAGCTGCTGGCAATTGTTTTTGCTTTAGAGAAATTCAGGTCATATGTTTTGGGTTCACAAATTGTGGTGTTCACTGACCACTCAGCCCTGAAATACCTTCTATCTAAGAAGGATACCAAACCAAGATTAATTAGGTGGATCCTCCTATTACAGGAGTTTGATTTGCAGATTAAAGATAAAAAGGGTGTGGAGAATGTGGTGGCAGACCACCTGTCTCAAATTCTAACTGTTGAGATTGATAGGCTGCCTATCAATGAATCTTTTCCTGATGAGCAACTTTTTACTATCAGTGTACACACCCCTTGGTTTGCAAATATAGTCAACTTTTTGGCTACTGGAAGGACCCCTCAACACTGGAATAAAATGGATAAAGATCTGTTCTTCTCAAAGGTTAAACATTTTATTTGGGAGGATCCTTATCTGTTCAAGATTTGTGCAGGCCAAATAATTAGAAGATGTGTCCCTGAAGAAGACCGTCATAGCATACTTTCCATGTGTCATGAACAGGCCTGTGGAGGTCATTTTAGTGGAAACAAAACTGCTGCAAAGATTTTGCAGTGTGGATTTTATTGGCCTACACTTTTCAAAGATGCACTGCAGCACTGTAAGTCTTGTCAGAACTGCCAGAGATTGGGCAGCATTTCCAAGAGAAACTCAATGCCTTTACAGCCCATTTTGGTAGTTGAATTGTTTGATATTTGGGGGATAGATTTTATGGGACCTTTTCCTCCTTCAAATGGTTGTAATTTCATCTTAGTAGCTGTGGATTATGTATCCAAATGGGTTGAAGCCACAGCCACTAAAACCAATGATCATAGAGTTGTCCTGAAATTTTTAAAGGACAGCATCTTTTTCAGGTTTGGTTCCCCCAGAGCTATTATCAATGATGGGGGAAGCCATTTTTGTAATAAGCATTTTGAAGCTTTATTGAAAAAGTACTCTGTGACTCATAGAGTAGCTACTCCATATCATCCACAGACCAGTGGACAAGTGGAGATTTTCAATAGAGAAATCAAACATATACTGGAAAAGACTGTGAAGAAGGACAGAAAGGATTGGTCCTTTAAGCTGAATGATGCATTATGGGAATATAGGACAGCCTATAAAACCCCAATTGGCATGTCCCCATTCAGATTGGTCTATGGCAAAGCATGCCATTTACCAGTGGAGTTAGAATACAAGGCCTTTTGGGCTATTAAAACCTTGAACATGGATCTTACTACTGCTGGTAATCACAGGAAACTGCAGCTTGCTGAGTTGGAGGAGCTGAGAATGGATGCATACACCAATGCAAGATCTTACAAAGAAAAAGTTAAGGTTTTTTATGGAAAAAATTTGCTGAGAAAAGAGTTCATAGCTGGCTCCAAGGTATGGCTATTCAACTCAAAACTTAAGTTTTTTCCTGGAAAGCTGAGATCCAGATGGGAAGGGCCATATACTATCATTCAATCATCTCCTTCTGGGGCTGTTGAGATTATGGACCCAAGTGATTGGAGAACCTTGAAAGTAAATGGTCAGAGGCTCAAACCATGCATTGAAAATACCCTAGAGCCTGTGCTGACCATCTACCATCAAGAGCCTCCACAAATCTATTGTTAAACAACTGTATCATATGTATTTTACTTATGTTTGTTTTGTAGTTTTTGCATAGTTTATTTCTCTCTGTTTTTAGTCATGTTTACACTCAATTCGAGAAGTTATAATATGTGAAAAATTAATTCGCAAAGAAATAAAAATACATTTCGAAAAGTTTAATTTTCTTTTCGAAAAGAATCTGGACCTGTAACTAACTGCTCGAAAAGAATGGTTTGCTTTTTGAATAGTTGTTTCTGAAGCCTTTTGCTTTTCGAATGGATGGTTCAGAAGCCTTTTGCTTTTCGAAAAGTTGATTCTGAAGCTATTTGCTTTTCGAATGGTACTGATGCCATTCTCTTTTGTAAAAAGGATCGTTTTAAACTTTTCGAAAACTTCAAAAATGCTTTGCAAAAATCGTTTTGAGCATATTTAAACCCTTTTGAAGCAAGGGTTTCATATTCGAAAGCTTTCCTAGAGTGCCCTGTTTCACAGAAAACCCATTTTCTTTCCATCCCTGGGTGCTTTTAGATTTTAGATCCAATTTTCTTCATATTTGTTCCACAGATTAAGCTTGAAGAGAGGGACTTTTTGCTTCTGATTCTGGTGGATTTAATCAAGCGATCAACGAGTTCAAGCAAAACCCTAGATTTCGGTATTTTTCTGTGCATATCCTCTATTTGTGTTTTGCAAATTTCATTTTTGCGCCATCATTCATTGTGTGAGATTCAAACAAAGTTGTAAAATGGGAAAAGCTGAAAAGTCACTGGCTGCAATGTTCCCTAAATCTTCTGCTAAGAAAGTTAGCAAACCCTCCACAAAAGGAAAAGCCAAAACCTCAGCCAAGAGGAAACTATCAATGGATAAAGCTTATAAAATTGAGAAAGGGAAGAAGGTTAGACATCCTAGCAGCTGATCCTAGTCCTGAGCCTGAGCTTCCTCCTCTTCCTATGCATTTGGTACTGCCAAACCCTTTCATTGAAGGTCAGAAGCTGATCCTAGAGCTTATTGTTGATGAAACCTTTTTCTTGAACAAACCTGAATGTAAGCTGTCCTTGAACTACATCAGGGATGCTTCACTAAGCAATATCCTAACCCCTCTTCCAGAGAAAATATATCCACGAATGGTGAGATTGTGGTACCAAAACATGGTAAAAGTGACGGAGAAGGATGTTGATGTCCCTACTCTTATAATTTTCATTGATGATTGCGATTTAACAGTCACTTATGAAGACATTGGAAATGCCTTGGGAATCCCATTTCAACATGATCCAGCTGGTCCTTTGGCTGCACCAGAAACAGCTTCTTTTAGAGAAATGGCTGCACATCTTACCCAAGGCATAGTTGGAACTAGGCAGTCCATCATGAGGAGAGACTTAGCACCTCAATTTTTGCTAATGGATTCCATTTTGAGGGGATGTTTTTATGTCACTGGGCACAGCCAGGAAAGAAGAACACCAATTTGGGAGGCTGTTGTAGCTCCAAGTGTGCCATAATTGTGTGCATTATGAATCAAAAATTAAAGAATTAAAGAATGCTAGGTTATATGGATGTTAACTTATGAAAGGGATATCAGCACATTGGGGCTAACACTGGCCTGCAAGATCAGGGCCAATTGTAGCAAGTTTTAAATGTAAGTGAGTAAAAGATCGTCCACAGGGAATTGATTTAAAATTTAAGATAAACCTCCAGATCTGAGCTACCAGATCTGGCCTCTGATCCTATCTACAAAGCACATAAGATGGGAGGTTGAATTTGTCACGTTTAACAAACTAAAAACAAAGGAAAATTTAAACTAAATGATCCAGATCCGAGTTGGGGAGATGTTTAAAATAAGACAAATGCAGAAATAATAGCTTCATGTACTTTAGCCTCTGAATTTTAATGGAGAATCTGTAGTTCAACAGAGCAGATTCAATCTTCATCTGGCTACTAGCACAGATGTAAGAGAAATAAATCCGAATTAAGGAATAGGTTTAGACTTATGGCTATGATCATCCATGGTCACAGATCATCCAATAGTTGTGGCCTATTCTTTAGTTCGTAACATGAACATCATCGTAAATGCTAGAATTAGGTTACCTATGCTAATTCGCACAGGGGTGATGAATTAAGGGAAGTTGGATGCGGATAAGTGAATCTAAAGAAGTCTAATGCACTAAGGTGAACATCCAGAACCCTCGACATGACTCCAATGGAGAAGACACAAATTTCAGCAACCTTTTAAAATGCACCGTTACAATTCTGAGCACGGCTTCTTAGAGAGCCCTCGGACTTACGATCTTGAATCCGAACTTGGAAGTACAAATCACTCACAATGGCTCTCAAAGGTAAACTACAAGAAGGGATTCTGGGGGGTTCGGATAAGCTATCGGCCGGAACGAGGGAAAGCAGAGATGAAAACTCTAAAATCTGGATACCCAAATTGGGCAAATGGTTCGTCTATTTATAGTTTTCCTAAGCCACTCAAATGTGTATCAACCAATCAATTGGATAGATCTGTATCAACCAATAGGAGTCGAGCACTGTGATCCAGATCTGCTCGCCAATCGAATCGCTTGATCCGGGTTCACCAATCAGGAAACAGAGGCATCAATTCTGTTATGCATCTTGAAAGTTTGTTAGTGTTTCTAGAAGTTCCCGCCAACTAATTTCATCTTTGGGCGTTCACATGGGGTGGAATATGCCTTCGGTTCGTGCTCAGAATCTTCCGGTATGTCTCAGGGCTTTTCAATGCATTGGGGCGCATGCAGTAGATTACTGAATTGCCCTTGTTAAAGCTGCGAGTCTCCGGAATACCTTTGCGCAGTGTTCTGGGGCCTTTTCGCCAAGTACAATGACTTCAAGCTCGCTCGCAAAGTTCAATCTTCTTTTCGAGGAGTGTTTTCTTCTTTTCAAAGTTCAAGGTTCTTACTGAAAAGTGCAAGTTCTTCTTGAATAGTAGAAGTTCTTTATGAATTGAACTCTAGGCTCCCATTCTTCTTTGCGAATTGACTTTTAACTTGATTTTTCTTTCTAATGGCTCTCTCTCTTGCTGTGTCTTTGTCGCTTTTTTAGACCCTCTTTAGCCATTCTTGAGGTCGTTGTTTCACTCCTTCTTTAAACTTGACATGAGTCACGACTTTTTGATCTTTTGGGATGCTTTTCGATTTGGACCTCGATTGGTTAGTCAGAAAATGCACACTAAAGCACTTATTTAGTCTTCTCAAGGGTCTTTCAAGGCTCATGTTTAGGGGTGAAAATGGTATTTTTCACTACTTAACACACAAACCTAAGCTTTGCTAGTCCCCGAGCAAAGAAAGCGTAAAAGCAAAATAAAAGCCACTTTTGTAGGAAGCAGTGCATTTAGCATATGCAACAAGCCTTTTAAACCCCTAGGTGATCCCTAGAGGAGGAGTGAAGTCTCCGAGGGTTTTCATGAAGGTACCCACAAACTTCTCCATGGGACAGTTGGCATTAGTGCCTTTGTCATCCCATGAGCAATCAAAGATCAAAATTAGTTACTCTTGAATCAATGTTTAAACAGAAATTTAGGTTTATTGTTTGCAAGGGATTTCAACATTTATAAACCTTATGAATGTTTCACTCTTTCCAATCTGTGAGCAGCCATAGAAATCATGCAAATGTGTCGTGAGTAGTTCATCATTTGAATAAAAATTAGGTTATAAGTCATACTTAATGTGCTCAAGTTCCAACCCAAACACTTACTTGGTGTACTCTCATCAAGATTTTTGTTGAAGGGTTCATTTTCACTCAAGCTCAAGAGCAGTTACATCTCCCAAATGGATTTGTAAGCATGAGCATAGGCATGATTCTCGGTCTTGGCATCCTTGACATCTCCTCACCATAGATTGGGAAACCGCTTATCTCCACATGATAGTTCACTCAACTTTGGATCACAAGGACTTTTAGGTCGGGTTTGTTGTATGGCTCGTGGAGTGAGGTTTGTGGATAGGAAGGTTGAGCAGTGTTTGGATTTTTGAGAAGTCAGAATTGAAGGAGGTGGTTCATGACTCCACCTTCTTGAGTTTAGCTTCTTTGAGATTCTCGTGTTCAAAGTACTCAGTTTCTTCTTCCTTTGATCTTGAATTTTCAACATAAAGTTCCCCTTTTGCCCTTTTTGCTTGCTTCTTTTCACATTGTTTTTCTTTTACTTTCTCGGTCACCATCGCCCATTTTTGAGGTATTTCTTCTTCATTTATTTTGATATTTGCCCAAATGTTCCATCTTTACTTCTTTCTCCTTTAACTCCTAATTCTCAAGGTGAGGGAAGGTGAATTGGTTCCATTGGTTCGTGCAAAAATGGGTGTTTTGATGAAGCATTGTAGGATTTATAGCTCAATTGGGGTACAAACAACAAGGCGATCTTTCTTGGTTGGTTCTGTAAGCTCAAGTCGTTCAAAGAAGGCCTTGATCTTTTCCTCGCTTCATGAATGTCATTGCTTGTTTTGATTTGGAGTTTCCTAATTTCTAGTGGATCTAATGCCTCACCAGTCCTTTGAATCGGAAAAGGGTTGCCTCAGTCACTCTTCAACGAGATGTAAAACATATAGGCTCAATTCTCAATGGTTATGGTTTTTCCTTGAGCTTTTAAGTATATCTTTACCTTTTCTCTTCTGTGGACTTGCTATGTGCTAATACAAGTGTATTTTCTGGTGTTAACATCATGGAAATGTGGAATATTGTAGGGTTTAGAATGTCTAAATTCTTGCAAAGAAAATTTTAAAATTTCCACATTGTCATGATTCTTAAGTAAATTGATTCATTTCTGATTACTTTGGTGATTGTGATGCCCTTATGCTAATTATCCCATGGGTGGACCTTGCCATACCCCAAACCTAAGATGAACATTGTCCTCAATGTTCTAGACAATGAGAGACTAGGGGCAGCAGGTAAAAGAAGAAAGAAAACTAAGAATGTAAAAAAAAAATCTAAACTATATGCGTGAGAAAATAAAAATGTAAAATCGAAGATATGAGCAAGGAAATGGAAAACAGGATATACAAATGCAAGAAAAATCAACAAAACAATGCTAGAACTAAATAAAATCTAACAAATAGAAGGATTACTATGCAAATGAAAGGAAACTAATGCTAATAATGAGAAATAGTAAAAGCAAGGTAAGGGATGAATACAAAGTTAAAAAAGAAAAGAAAAGTGTTGATACAAAAACTGAATTTGTGAATGCAAAATAGGAAAACAAAGTTATAAACTAACTATACTCACAGAACAATGACGAAAATCAGTAAAACGAGGACACATTACCTTAAGAAAGCAAAAAAAATCAGCGATCTAAAGACAAAATTTGCCACTAAAATTCCTAAAACAGAAAATCTACTGCCAAAAGTGTCTTTCGAAAGGTAAAAATCTTGAGAAAGTGTAGTTATAAGAATGAGCTTCAAGATGTCTATTCGAAATGGATTTGGCTCGAAAGATCTTTTCAAAGGACTTCTCCCGATTTTCTATTCGAAAAGGAAATTTTAACTATTCGAGCTGTAACATGGTTCTTTTCGAGTAGTTCATTCTGACTCGTAATCAATTCGAATAGAACTTTGGACTTTTCGAAAAGTACTTTTTACTTTGCGATTTGAACTTTGAAGTGTATTTACACTATGCATTACAAGAAAAATACGAAGCAAAGAAAATCGGAAAAAACAATGTTGTACAAACATATTATACACTTTTCTACCATCGATTTTTGGAGATTCATGATGATAGGTGGGCACAAGGGCTCCTGGTGTTTTCAATGCATGGTTTGAGCCTCGACCATTTACCTTGAGTATTCTTCCATCCTTGGGATCAAAATATCCATGACTCGAGGGGAGGCCTTGATGATGATGTATGGCCCTTCCCATCCGGATCTCAATTTGCCAGAAAGAATTTAAGTTTAGAGTTGAATAACCATACCTTGGACCCCGGTATGAACTCTTTCTCATGAGGCTCCTATCATGGAATGATTTAACCTTTTCTTTGTACAACTGGAGCTAGTGTAGGCATCCATCCTCAGTTCTTCCGATTCGGTGAGTTGAAGCTTCTGTGGTTACCAACAAGGTTAGATCCATATTAAAGTTTTGATTGCCCACAAGGCCTTATATTCTAATTCTCTTGGTAGATGGCATGCCTTGCCATAAACTGCGAAGGGGACATCCCTATAGGAGTCTTGTAGGCGATTCAGATGCCCACAAAGCATCATTAAGCTTAAAGGACCGGTCCTTTCTGTCCTTCTTCACGCTTTTTTCAAAATGTGTTTGATCTCTCTATTTGAAATCTCCACCGTCCCACCGGTTTGTGGATGATAGGAGTGGCTACTCTGTGAGTGACAGAGTACTTTTTAATAGAGAGTCAAACGCACAGTAAAGTGGCTTCCCCATCACTAATGATGTGGGAATCCAAATCTGGAAAAATGTGGTCTTTGAGGAATCTTAAACCACTTTGTGATCATTGGATTTGGTAGCTATGGCCTCAATCCACTTGGAGACATAATCCCTACCAAGATGAAATTGTTTCCATTAGAAGGGAAAGGGGCCCATAAAATCTATGCCCCAAACATCAAACAACTCAACTACTGTGATTGGTGAGGGCATTGAGTTTCTTTTGAAATCGCCATTTTTTGGCGATTACGGCAAGATTTACTGATCAGTAAGGCATCTTTAAAGATTGTGGGCCAATAGAAACCCTACACGCAGAATTTTTGCAATGTTTTATTGCCACTTGAAATGGCCTCCAGCATGCTCATGACACATTGACAATATGCCGTGGAATTCATGGTCCGGGACACACTTTACGATCACTTGGTTCGCACAATTCTTGAATAGATAAGGATCTTCCCAAATGAAATGTTTAACTTGTGAGAAGAAAAGATCTTTATCCATTCTATTCCAATGTTGAGGAATCATCCAATAGCCAAGAAGTTGACTATGTTTGCAAACCAAGGATCGTGGGTATTGATGGCAAAAGTTGCTCATCGAAATGATTCATTAATGGGTAAGCTATCATCCTCGGTATTGAGAATGCGGATAAGTGATCACCACCACATTCTCCACTCCTTTCTTATCCTTAATCAGTAGATCAAACTCCCCGTAATAGGAGGATCCACGATTAATCTGGCTTGGTATCCTTCTTAGATGAGAAGGTACTTTAGGGCGAGTGGTGATAAACACCACAATTTGTGAACCTAAAACATAAGGCTGAATTTTTCCAATGCAAACACAATGGCCAGCAGCTCTTTCTCGATTGTTGTGTAGTTGAGCTGGGCATCTATCATGGATCTGGCATAAGCTATGACATGGAGAAGCTTATCCTTTCTCGCCCTAGGACAGCTCCTAGGGCATAGTCCGATGCATCACACATCAGCTCAAAGGGCCTTTGAATAGTCGGGGGCGCAAGATGGGAGCTAAAATCGAGACATTTCTTAAGGACCTCAAAGGCATCATGCATTCATTAGTAAACACAAAGGAACATCTTGACACAAGAAATGACAGAGTGGCTTGGAAATTTTATCAAATCTTTGATGAACCTCCTATAAAATCCTGCATGCCCTAAGAAACTTGATTTGCTTAAGCCTGAGGAGGCAAATGTGCAATTAGATCAATTTTTGCTTGGTCCACCTCTATGCCTTTATGGGAGACCACATGTCCTAGGACAATGCCTTGGGTGACCATAAAATGACTCTTTTCGACTTAGAACCAAATTGGTTTCTTCACATCTTTGCAACACCAACTTGAGGTGGTGTAAGCATTGGGAAAAACTGCTCCATAAATTGAAAAGTCATCCATGAAGATCTCCATGAATTGATCAATCATGTCGAAAAAGATGGCATGCATGCATCTTTGAAAAGTAGCAGGGCATTGCAAAGACCAAAGGCATCCTCCTATAGGCAAAAGTGCCAAAGGCGGTGAAGGTGGTCTTTTCTTGGTCTGTAATGGTACCTGAGGATCTGGTTGTAACCAGAGTACCCATCAAGGAAGCGTGAGTAAGCTTTGCTGCAAGCTTATCAAGGATTTGGTCAATGAAGGGAGGGGAAATGGTCTTTCCTTGTCATGGTATTTAATTTTCAGTAGTCTATGCAGACCCTCCATCCACTTGTTTGTCCGGTGGACATAAGTTTACTGATTCATTTGCTACAACAATGATGCGATTTCTTAGGCACCACTGTGGGTGCTACCCAAGCAGAATCTGAAATGGGGTAAATGACCCCGACATCTAGCGACTTGACAACTTCCTTCATTACCACTTCTTGCATGTGAGGATTCAACCTTCTTTGCATTTCTCTAGAAGGCTTGGCATCCTCTTCCGTGTGGATCTTATGCATGCATACACTGGGTTTATTCCTCCTAAATCAGCAATGGTCCACCAATTGCTTTCTTGTCTTGTTTAGAACTACCAACAGCTCCTCTTCTTGCTCCTTTGTAAGGGGAGGAAGAAATAATCATGTAGTGTTTGATGATCTCCCAAAACACATATTTCAGATTTTTGGGGAGCTGTTTGAGTTCCAATTGGTGTTTGAGAAAAGAGGGCAAAGGTACCTTGGTAACTTGTGGAAGAGGGAGGAGCAGTCTCCAAGAGAGAGAACTTGATGTTGTTGGTGAGTGCCTTGCACAAAGCAGACTCTGCTGAATTTGATCTCCTTTTCCTTCTTTCTCAAGGATCCCCAATCATTTTTAAATTGTGGTGGAGTCTTTACCTTGCGAAATGTTTGTAAAGACTCCTCCACCGACTTTCATCAATGATGTCAACATGGAAACATTCCTCGCAGAGAATTGAGGTTGAGTAATGATTATACACATTCAATTTAACTTTCATATTTCCAAAAGACACCTCCATGATGCGGACACTGCATTGAATGCATGCATTAGTCAGAGCTGTGAATGGTCTTCCCGTAATGACAGGATGGCGGTGGTACTTTTGGTTGGTTCCATGTCCAACAAAAAAAGTCGCAGGTAGAAAAACTTGTCTACTCCTACCAAAACATCTTCAATCAACCCCATAGGTTTCCTTTTCGGATCTCTGCCATGTAACACCACTTGAGTGGGTTTCAATTCTCCCAAACCTAGCTTCTCACAGATGTATAGGGAAGGTGTTGACACTAGCACCCAGATCTAGCAAGGCTTTCTCAATGGTGTGCTCCCCAATGATGAGGATTGTGGGGATTCCAGGTCTTGCATCTTAGGTGGTGTTGCAATTGATAGCACTTGGTTGATTTTCTCCACAAAGGCCTTCTTGGATAAATGTATCCTAGATTGCCTTTTGTGGGTGCACACCTCTTTGAGAAATTTTGCATAAGCGAGGACTGTTTGATTGCATCAAGCTGAGGTAGATTAATTTAACTTGCTTGAATGTCTCCATCATTTCCTCTTTTTGTGTTTCCTTTGTCAAAAGGAGAAACTGACTTCATTGCATGGGGAAATGGGAGGTGAGGAACAAATTTCTCCTCCTCATCTTTTCAACAATTTTGTTATTTTTACATTTTTTCATTTTTTGAATTTTACGATGTAAATCAATGACCATATTGCTATCCAAATTGTTGTTCCCGCACTTGTTCTTCATCTTTTTCCTCTTCACTACCTTGTGTTGTTTATTATTCTTCCACTTCTCAAAGTAGTCCTGACTTTGATTTCCTCATGGCCATTTGAGGATTCTCCAACCATGAACTGCCCCTTAGGATTGTTCACAGGTTGGCTGGGTAGTTTACCCTCTTCTCTCTTAGCCAATGAATTTGAGAGTTGGCCCAGAGTTTCTTCAATTTTTTTAATGCTCTGACTGTGAAGGTTCACAGTCTGAGACAGAGTTCCAAGATGTTGATGTGAACTCATGTCCTGCTCTTCAAAGGTCGTGGATCTAGGAGGGGTGGGTCAGTGCATCTGCATGGCTTGTTGTTGGTTAGGCTACGCCCAAATTTGACAAAAGACAAAAGAGTGGCAAAGACATTTATTCAAATAACTAGAAGGCAAAGAATAAAAACTCGGAAAAATAAAAAATAAAAATTTCTACTGAAAAAAAGTTTTCTATACAAAGTCAGAGACATTTAATCAAGCACTTGGAATGCAAAGTGCGTTTTAAAGCAAAAATTAAAATGAAATCAAATCTACAAAATAGAAAAACTTAGGTCTACCAATTTTAAAATCTATTCCCCGGCAACGGCGCCAAAAACTTGTTGTCACTCCAAGTGTGCCATAATTGTGTGCATTATGAATCAAAAATTAAAGAATTAAAGAATGCTAGGTTATATGGATGTTAACTTATGAAAGGGATATCAGCACATTGGGGCTAACACTGGCCTGCAAGATCAGGGCCAATTGTAGCAAGTTTTAAATGTAAGTGAGTAAAAGATCGTCCACAGGGAATTGATTTAAAATTTAAGATAAACCTCCAGATCTGAGCTACCAGATCTGGCCTCTGATCCTATCTACAAAGCACATAAGATGGGAGGTTGAATTTGTCACGTTTAACAAACTAAAAACAAAGGAAAATTTAAACTAAATGATCCAGATCCGAGTTGGGGAGATGTTTAAAATAAGACAAATGCAGAAATAATAGCTTCATGTACTTTAGCCTCTGAATTTTAATGGAGAATCTGTAGTTCAACAGAGCAGATTCAATCTTCATCTGGCTACCAGCACAGATGTAAGAGAAATAAATCCGAATTAAGGAATAGGTTTAGACTTATGGCTATGATCTGTCCATGGTCACAGATCATCCAATAGTTGTGGCCTATTCTTTAGTTCAGAACATGAACATCACTGTAAATGCTGCTAGAATTAGGTTACCAACGCTAATTCGCACAGGGGTGATGAATTAAGGGAAGTTGCACGCGGATGAGTGAATCTAAAGAAGTCTAATGCACTAAGGTGAACATTCAGAACCCTCGACATGACTCCAATGGAGAAGACACAAATTACAAAGAACCTTTTAAAATCCACCGTTACAATTACGAGCACGGCTTCTAGAGAGCCCTCGGACTTACGCCTTGAATCCGAACTTGGAAGTACAAATCACTCACAATGGCTCTCAAAGGTAAACTACAAGAAGGGACTACAGGGGGAACAGATAAGCTATCTGACCGCAATGAGGGAAACAGAGATGTAAACTCTAAACTCTGGCTACCCAAATAGGTCAAATGGTTCGCTATTTATAGTTTTCCTAAGCCACTCAAATGTGTATCAACCAATCAATTGGATAGATCTGTATCAACCAATAGAGTCGAGCACCGTGATCCAGATCCGTTTCGCCAATCGTAATCGCTTGATCTGGTTCAGCCAATCAGGAAACAGAGGCATCAATTCTGTTATGCATTTTGAATGTTTGTTAGAGTTTCTAGAAGTTCCCGCCAAGTAATTTCATCTTTGGGTGTTCACATGGGGTGGAATATGCCTTTGGTTCGTGCTCAGAATCTTCCGGAATGTCTCTGGGCTTTTCAATGCATTGAAGTGTAGATTACTGAATTGCCCTTGTTAAAGCTGCGAATCTCCAGAATACCTTTTCGCAGAGTTCAGGGGCCTTTTCGCAAAGTTCAATGACTTCTGAAGCTCTGTTCGCAAAGTTCAATCTTCTTTTCGAGGAGTGTTTTCTTCTTTTCGCAAAGTTCAAGGTTCTTTACGAAAAGTGCAAGTTCTTTGCGAATAGTAGAAGTTCTTTGCGAATTGAACTCTAGGCTCCCATTCTTCTTTGCGAATTGACTTTTAACTTGATTTTTTCTTTGCGAATGGCTCTCTCTCTTGCTTCAGGTCTTTGTCTGCTCTTTTAGACCCTCTTTAGCCATTGCTGAGGCTGTTTCTTCACTCCTTCTTTAAACTTGACATGAGCTGTCAGCTTTTTGATCTTTTTGGGATGCTTTTCAGATTTGGACCTGTCTGATTGGTTAGCTGTAAAATGCACACTAAAGCACTTATTTAGTCTTCTCAAGGGTCTTTCAAGGCTCATGTTTAGGGGTGAAAAATGGTATTTTTCACTACTTAACAGAGGCTCTCTTTCATTTTTCTAAGGGGCAATTCTTCAATGCCCCTATGCTAATTTTTGAGGCCATGGTTGACCTCAGTGTTAAGATGAAGGAGCAGAAAATAGCTGGAATACCATTTGGTAGGCTGATCACAGCCCTACTAAGAGCCAAGCTTGAGATTGATGAGCAAGAACCATTTGAGATTGTCTCCCCTCACGCTTTTGGGAAAAGGGCTTGGACTACAAGCCAAACCATGTTGAATAGAATGAGGGAAGAGGTTGAGCCAAGCACCAGCCCTCTGCACTGCCATTGAACTCAGACATTGCACTCGAGGTGACTGTGTCTTTAGTCGCACCTATTTCACTTGCAGCTGACATTGCACAAGCTGTCATTACTGAGGTGACCAGCTCTTCAGCTGCACCCATTGTTGAAGAGGCCATCATCCTACCCACTTCACCTAGCACAGCTCCTATCCCTTCACCCACTCCAGCAGTTCCATCACTCATAACCACCATAATCCCAATTCCCGACTCTCCTTCTACACCAACCACTCCAGCCATACTTACACCACCAATTTCGCCCAACAATGTCCAAGACATAGCCATAGATTTTATTGAACACTCTCCTAGCACCCCCCTTCTCCAAAGTTTCTCAGGTTCACCTGCCCATTCAATTCATACACCTGAAGTAACTCATACCCCTGAACTTGAGATATTCACTACAGAGGCCTATTCATCATTGATGGGATCTATTTTGGAGAATATTGGGCTAGAATCTGTACCTATACCTGACCCTCCTCATTTCACCCATTTGGCTACTTCCCCCTTTACAGCCATTTCACACATTGCCCCTCAACCATCTACATCAATTTTATCAGCCCCTACTCTGCATACCACACCCACACCTGAATCAATTAGCCAAATCTTTACCTTTCTACAATCCATCCAGGCCCAACTACAGATCAACACAGACAATCAGTCTGTGACAAATTCCCTTCTCCAAACCTTAGCCTCCACATCCCAAACACCCACTTTAGCCACTGTACCTTCTGTTTCTGACCAAGCAACCCAAACAGATCCAGAGGTAATAATTTAAAATTCACCCATCCCCACTATGTCTGACCATGCTACCCAATTCAAACCTGAGGCAATACCTTTGGATACACCTACACCCACCCTTAATGTCTCTGCTCAAGCCACCCAAACTGACCCTGAACTAGTGCTTGTAGATTCATCTTCCCCTTCCCCCACTGCTGGAATACATTTTGTCCCCTACCACTCCATTCCCATCCCACGTTTTTCCACTCTTAAAAGGGCTATGGAAGATAACCCTTACATTTTTTGCTATGTCCTTAAGGGGATTGCCGATTTCCACACTTACATCAAAACCCCTTATGAAGACCAGATTCGGAAATTGGAGTTGTTTATGAAATTTGAGAGAGAAGATGCAGGACCTGTTGGGCCAAACTTTTCAGATGGTCAAGAGTGAACAGCACAAGGTTACCATGTTGCAAGCACAACTTGAACAGGAAAAATTGAGGGCTACTAGACTTGAAAAATATATTGGCCTCACCAAAAAGATCAAATCTGAGGAATACACCGAGCTGCAAGCCACAATCCAGGAGAAGGCTAAATCGAGTTTAGACTCCAATACTGACTCAAGTTCTGACTCTAACAGTGATTCCAGTTCTGATCCCATTGAACCAACTTATGATACTGATTTTGACCCCAGTTATTAGAATACATTGTACATGTTTGTTTTGTGGATCTGTAATATGTAATTCTAGTTTTCTGTTAACTTTTGTTAATTAGTAATTACTGTGCATTTCTTTTCTTTCTTCTATCATTATGATTTCTGTTTGTTGTTTTTCTTTTCTCTTTGCTTATGCACTTCCAACCAGTGAGGACCCTGCTCATTATCGGTTTGGGGGTATGGCAGAATAGCCAACAGTTTAGTTAAAATCAGTGCAGCTTATGATCACAGCAGAATTTTGAAAAATTTCACACCTGTTGTTTTGAAAAATGAGGAAGTTAAAACTAATTTTTAGTGTAATTCCAATACTTTCATGAAGTGAATGTCAGAAAATTTTTCAAAATAAAATTGATGTTTTAGTAAACCTAAAAAGAGAGAAAACAGTGATGATATACCTCAGGAATTTGATAGAAAACTACACCCAGTGAGACTTGGGCCTGAAATGTATTCTTTGGAGATATGAATTGGCAATTTTTTATGCTCTAGGGACTGTTTGAACCTGTTTACTATCACTAGAAGTTACACATATTCAAATTGAAATAACTTGACAGCAATCATGATATTAAGGACATGATGTAAGGCCTCCTTTTGAACAGTTTGAACTTCAAAAAGCCCCACCTTTTGAAACTGCCTTTGATACACACCAGTTGAGCTTTATAAATCCAAGATTTCTTTGAAACCTCATCAACCAACCTAATCAACCTCATTTGGTCTAACCCTCACTCTGAGAATTCAGAAGGTAAAGGAAAGGAAGTTGAAGAAAGGAGAGTTGGGTAACAGTTTGGTAAAAGAAGAAGAAAAATAATTGAAGGCAATGATGTATCAACAAAAGAAATGTGGCATTCCATTCAATGTTTCTTTGAAAAAAAAAAAAGAGGTCAGAAAAAGTCATTTCATTGGAAATTTGAAAAAAGAAAGAGAAAAAGATGGCCACTTTGGCTCTGAAAATTCAAAGAAGAAGATGAAATTGTGCTGAAATGAAGGTGTGTCTACCACCCCCTGACCTTGACTGACTTCTCAATTTTAAACTCCATTCCACCTCTTTATTCTTGATAAATTTCACCCACAAGCCACATTACAACCCAAGTTAAAGTCCTTATTGATCAATGATGGATTGAGCTAGCACATGGAGATAAGGATTTGTGTAATCTATGGTGAAAAGAGCAGTAAATTCAGAACTGAAAAGCAATGCCTATGCTCCTGCTTACAGTCCTATTTGAGGATTGTAACTGCTCTTGAGCTGTGTAAAATAGTACAACCCTCCTATTTGCATGATGAGTGAAAACCCTAGTGAGAGTTGAGTTTGAAATCAAATTATTTGGGGTAACATCAAAACTAAATTTTCAAATAGAAGGCAAGCTTTTCATTAATCTTTCTTGTAAAAACTTTTTGACACAAACTGAGTGAATGGTAAAAGGAATTACAGCAGAATTTTAGTTTTAAACTGATGTTTTCTTGAAGATCTTTTTACAGCTTGACTGATGCAGGTGTGAATAACCTGACTGGATAAAAGTCTGCTTTAACAGAACTGCATTAATATTAACTAATTTATTGGAGAAGTTTGTGGGTAGCTTCACTGAAAACCCTCAGGAGACTTCACTCCTCCACTAGGGATCACCTAGGGGTTTAAAAGGCATGTTGCATATGCTAAATGTAACTGTGTTCCCTACAAAAGTGACTTTTCATTTTGTTTTTTAATTTTGTCTTTGCTCAGGGACTAGCAAAGCTTAGGTTTGGGGGTGTGTTGAGAACTGGAAAATACCATTTTCCACCCCCTTAACCTGGGTCTTGATAAACCTTTGAGAGAACTAAATAAGTGTTTTAAGTGTTTGTTTCACAGCTAACAATAAAGGCAGGCTTAACCATGAAAGCAGCCTAAAAGTGCCAAAAAGATGATGATCCATGTTGATCCGAAGGAAGAAGGAGAAGGGACAACCTCACGAGCTGTCAAAATGCCTAAACTAAAGAGGACAAAGGCCTGGTTTTAACCTAGAAAGAGGTATGGAGCTATTCGAACAGAAGAATGCATTACATATTACTTTTCGCATGAATCTGAACTTTTTGAAAAGAATCTGAACTTTTCGAAAACAACCTGAACTTTGCGAAAATAACTCAAAGCTCCAGGCTTAGTTTTCGAAGAGCACCTGAACTCTTCGAAAGGATTTCTGACCTATTCGAAAAGAGCTTCAGAAGTCACAGTACCTTGCGAAAAGTTCTCCAAACTGATCGAAAAGAGCTTTAAAAGTCACAGTACCTTGCGAAAAGTTCTCCAAACTGTGCAAAATGGTATTCTGAAGATTCCCAGCATCTGTAAGGGTAATTCAGTAATCTCTGCACTCGCCCCAATGCATTTAAAAACCCAGAGATATTTTGAAAGATTCTGAGCACTAACCAAAGGCATATTCCACCCCATGTGAACACCCGAAGATGAAATCACCTGGCGGGAACTTCTAGAAGCTCTAACAGATTTTTGAATTACATAACAGAATTGATGCTTCTGTCATCTGATTGGATGAACCAGATCAAGTAGTTCTGATTGGCCAAAACAGATCTGGATCCTTGTGCTCAACTCTTATTGGTTGATACAGATCTAACCAATTCTAATTGGTTGATACACATCTGAGCTAGACTTGGGAAAAACTATAAATAGAAGAACCATTTGCCCAATTTGGGGATCCAGATTTTGAGTTTCATTTATATTGCCTCATTTCCATTTCAGAAAGAGTGTCTGAAATTTCTGTAATAGCCTAGCTTTTATTTATAATTGAGAGCTGTGAGATATCTCTGTACTTCACGTGAGAATTGTATTCAAGACTACAAATCCGAGAGCTATTTAAGCTGTGCTCTGTAATTGTAATGGTGAATTTGAAAAGGTTACTGTGAACAATACGTTCTCAATCGGTTTCGTGTTAAGGGTTCCCTGTGATCTCCTTATTCATTAGATTCCTTTAGATTTACTATTTTTAAAGCAATTTCCCTTAATTCATGGCCCCTGTGAGAATCTGCGTTTGTAAACCTGATTTCTCATAGCATTTGTAGTGGTGTTTTTATTCTTAGTCAAGGATTCGGATTGAAGACTATTGGATGATCTGTGTCCATTGAAGTGGATAGATCATAGCCATAAGTTTAACTCAATTCCAATCCTTGAGTAGGATTACTTTTTCTTGCATCTGTGCTGGAAGCCAGATGAAGAATTGGATAATATCTCATGTGATTTACATTCAGCCTCATTCTGCAATCAAGTACTAAATTGAAGTTAGATATTATTTCTCCATTCTTATTAAATTACACCAAATCTCCCCAACTCGGATCTGGATCATTTAGTTTAATTTTTACTTTCATCATTTAGTTAATGTGACAAATTCAACCTCCCATCTTATGTGCTTTATAGATAGGATCAGAGGTCAGATCTGGTAACTCAGATCTGAGGTTTATCTTAAATTTTAAATCAATTCCCTGTGGACGATCTTTTACTCACTTACATTTAAAACTTGCTACAATTGGCCCTGATCTTGCAGGCTAATTAACTTCTCTTTCTGCTGATATTTTTTTATTCTATTTAGTTTTCCAAATTCAGTATAAGGCATCATTTGCAAATCTGTTTTCAAAACACAAATAAATCACGCATACTTAGAAGAGCAACACCATACATGTAATCAAAAGCTCAGAATTGCACCTCTCTCGAAAGGTGTTTCGATCGGGCCTTGGGCCAAATTTGGGTGTCTACAGATGCCCCTCTTTGGTCTCTGATCACTAATGATCGAAAGCCAAAGAAAAAGAGACATCCGAAGAGGCCCAAGGCATTACTGACGAGTCCATTGCATTCAGAACGAACTTCAAACATCAAGTGAGTAACACGGTGAGAAAACAAAAGCCCTGGATGCCAGGCTAAACATTTGTTTCTCGAGGTAATCGATTTCCAAGCGCTTAGCAACATTACTGGGCATAATCGAGGTGGAATGAACTCCCTATAATCGGGAAATACATTCGCTTCTCGAGATGATTTTGAAGGTATTTGATGTTTAAAATTCATTCTGAATGCAACATCTTTGTGAGTAAGAGGGGTGATCGACCCACACTCAAAGATAGGCCGAAGTAAACATACGCAAGGCTCCACAGTTTGCGTCCATTCCTATGAGGCATTTGATGGCCCCATCAGACTATTCGCGGGTGCCCTTGCTGAAAGTAGGGTTCGAGGTCTTTGGGCGAACCCATAGATCCCAAAGTTTATTTAGCATGACTGCCTGAGCGAAGTGAATAGATGTCACAACACTCTTTGGGAGTGCGTGCCATTTTAAAAAGCATGCCTTAGATTAACATGACCTAGAGCATCCAGCTTTGATTATCTTAAACAGATTCAACCAAATATTGGGGTATCCCCATGAAGGGACATCCAATCCTGGTCTCTACTGACAATGATCATAAATATTAATTAACTATGCATAATCATGCACCCATCAGGGGCAATAAGCAACAACAAAGGCAATAGAAGCCCCGACCCGGACCCGCCCGGGTATAATTTACGGGGACAAACGACCATCATACGGATACCCAGACGCATGGCGTATACTTTACAGGGATACTGTTGCCCATACAGGTTTTAAGCCTGCAGAAAATAAAAGGGAAATGAACCCTTCTGAATGTATGGTTGCACATAGTTTGATTGATACGTAATCTCATTCTCAACAGGTTGGTCTCAACCAACGATTGACCCTTTTCCAACGGAGAATCTAAAGCTTTAAGACACTTAAGTTCATATGAGTCCAAAACAGAGTGCTCATTGTAAAGATTTAGCAGTGGAGTTAACTCGATCGAAACATTGGCTATTTGATCGGGACCGACTTCGTTGCTCCTTCCTTAAGGCAAGATCCAAGATCTGAGGTGAACCCTAGACTCGGGACTTTAATATGGCACAGCTACATTGCTGATAAAATATTGACATTTTATCGCGTTGAAAACATGCAAGTGTGCGTTTCTGTGGGGAATACAAATCTATTTTTTATTTTTCTATCATTTTATGTGATTTTTTTTTAATTTTTCAACTGTTATTTTATGTGATTTTTTAGAATTTTGAAGCTATTATTTTATGTGGATTTTTTGGAATTTTGACGTTATTTTTTATGTGGATTTTCCTTGTGAATACTTTCGGCTACTCTGTGGGGATTCTTTGTTGGATTTTTCTTTATATTTTCCCGTATAGGATCGGGGTGCTCATTAATCTCGGTCCGCTTTTATTCTAGCACAGCTCTCTTGGCAAGTCAAAGGATGATCGAAATGTCGCCTTGGGAGTGTTAAGTGGTGAAAAATGCCACTTTTCACCCTATAACCTGACCATTGATAGACCTGTGAGCACACTAATAAGCTCTTGTCAAGTGCATTTTGTAAACAGTAATAAAAGAAGGTATTAATGCAGAAAACCACTCAAGACTACCCAAAAAGGAGTTATCTCTCAGCACAGGACAAACCTAGCTACAGCACACCAAAGGGTAGCACATCATTCGACCCTTGGAGTTCGTGGCTACAGCAGGGCAAGGAGAAGGAAGTAAAAATAGGCTGAGAACGTCCTATCGATTGGTCACCTGAAGGCGTCGATAGGAGCTGAAAGCAAAGAAAAGAAGAATTCGTATAGTTAAAGAGGTCTTCGATAGGATCTGAAGGCAGAAGAAGGATGAATTCGTGTGGAATAAGGAGTTCGATAGGATCTCAAAACCTATCGAGCAGCTGAAAAGGAAGAAGAAACCATCCTATCGAAAACCTACCTGAAGAGTCAAAGGAACCTATCGAATGGTTTCTTGAACCTATCGAGATGAGAATGCTGGAATAGAACCTATCGAAGGGTGATTAAGCCTTTCGATAAGATTGAAAGAAAACCTATCGAAATGGCAGAATGAAGAGCAGAACCTGTCGAAATGGTTTTCCAACCTGTCGAAGAGCTTTTCCAACCTGTCGAATACTCTAAACCAAGGACTGAGAAGGCTGGAACTCCAAGCGAAGATTCATCCTATTGAAACCTATCGAACAGATCTGGGAACCTAGCGAAAGGACCAAAATACTTGATTTTAACCTATCGAAAGCTTCCTGAACCTGTCGAACTCGTGTGCAGAACTTCTTAGAAATTTAGCTAAGCACACGTTGTACTTCAGTGACCTGCTACACGCAATCCGAGGCACTTGGTGACCGACACGACAGTTCTAGAAGATGCCCTAGAAAACCCTTACCGACCCACGTGCTTTAACAGAACTCTAACAAACTCTGATGACCTTCTAGAAGGGATTTTTGGCGAGAAAAATAGAGGAGAAAGCTATATATAGAGATCCCCAATTTCCATTGGGGGGGATCGAGATCTGAGCCAAAATTCTAGAGATTAGCGCCTGCAGAGAAATTCCATTTCCCTCCTTTAGCCCAACCATGGTTGGCTAAATCCCTTGGAGTAGCGAGGAGCGAAGTTAGAGCTGTAATTGGGTAAGGTTAAGAGTGCTATTATAGGTTCCTAGCTGCACAGACTACAGATCTGAGAGTATTTTCATTGTAAAGTGACCTT
The DNA here is from genome assembly GCA_021018995.1 of Chloranthus sessilifolius. Taxonomy (NCBI): domain Eukaryota; kingdom Viridiplantae; phylum Streptophyta; class Magnoliopsida; order Chloranthales; family Chloranthaceae; genus Chloranthus; species Chloranthus sessilifolius. The sequence continues at coordinate 52,772,179 of CM037593.1, read as the reverse complement.
GTTTGCAATGATAATACTATTTTTAATGCTTTAATTAGATTTAAATTTCCTTCGGTTCCATTTGATGATCGATCGGATTTGTGTAGAGGAGTTGTAGATCAGCTCACCTACTTAACTGGTAGACCTCTTGGATACCATCTCATCTCCCTGAATCTGATGCTCCTATGATTCCTTGAGTTTGTGACCTGGGAATTGCAGCATCTGTAGTGGTTTTAATTGTTCTAATTGAGGCTCTGGCTTTGTAGGAGATCTCTAGGATGGTCTGTGACCATTAAAGTGGACAGATAATAACCTTAAGGTAAATCTAAGCTCAGGCCTCAATTGGATTCATCTGCTGCAATCCATGGATTCGATAAAGTCTATAGGATGGTCTGTGACCATTAAAGTGGACAGATCATAGCCTTAAGACCAGGTGGATCTTGTGATTTGGAGTGGAATTTATACCCTGCAGTTGTGCTTATAGCCAGCGAGGGAATTGTGTGCTCTAAACCTCTGTAGCATGATTAATTGAATCTGATTTCTGTGAAAACCAACCTCCAAGCTACTCTTCTCCATTTTTTGCGTTTTTACTCTCTTCCCCTGTAAGATCTAACCTCCTAAACTCGATCCAAGATAGCTTATCTTTAAATTGTAGCTTAGTTTAAGTGACAACTCATTCCAAACGTCTCCCCTGTCTTTTAAATAAATTAGTAATAGCTAGGGTGCCAGATCTGACACAGATCTGGAGATGTGTCGTATTTCTAAACAACCTCCTTGTGGACATTCCCTTACTCACCATTCTTTTAAAGCTTGCTACAACAGATCTTGAATACTTTCAAGTCTGTTTGAGTGTGTCTGCCTAGTTTTATTGTTGATTTTAGACCCTCATTTGAGGGAAGGCAAACACACTAACAGGGAGCGTGTGCATCTGTCGGGGTGACAAAATAAACAAAAAGAGTGGGGGGACCGGTCTTCCCATCTGGCCCGTACCAGGCCTAAGACCCGGCCTAAGTGGTTGGTGTAACTAATAGTTGCGCCAGCCCACTAGGGGCCTCAAAATAGCCTGGCGCAACTATTAGTTGCACCAAGCAAGAGGTGGGCGCAATTTTTCCTAGCGCAACTATTAATTGCGCCAAGTTTGGCTAGGGAATTCAAATAGCCAGAGTTCAAGCTGGATTTTATTTTAAATTTTTCTCCCCCTCCTTCCTCTTTAAAACCAAAAACTGCCCCCCTCCTAGGGTTCCTTTACATTGCCTCTACGCGTGCCCCATTGTCGTTGCTTTGCTTGTGTGGATCGATCGTCGGCTCACACTAGATCAAAGACCCCTTTTCTCTCTAAAGGTAACCATTAAAACTCATTTTCTTTGATTTTTTCTTGCTTTTTCTTGTAGATATGATCATGATCTTGTATTCTTTGATGAGTAATGGTTTATTTTTATTGTGTGTATGTTTATTGATGAAGTGTGGATGATTCTTTATGAACAACGCCCTATTTTATTATTTTATGGATTTATTGGAGCCTAATATATATATATATATATATATATATATATATTATTTTTATTTTTATTTTTTTTATTTATTTATTTGTGTATATGGAATGGTTTTTTTCGTTGCTTTTTGTTTCTGTTTTTTTTTGTTTTTATTTTGCATATAAAGCAATGGATTTTGGGTTATTATTTTTGTGAATATTGATTTAGGGAAAGAGATTTTTTTTTTATTAGAAAAAGAAATGATTTTTTCTTTCTATTTTTTGAAAGTTAAGGAGAATGATGATGATTTTTTTTTGCATATATATTTTTGAAAACCGACTAAGGAAAAGGCTTTTTTTTGTTTTGTTTTTGTTTTGTTTTTTTTTTGTTCTAAGGACTTGGTTTTATTATTTTCATTTTTAGTTATTTGTATTAAAAAGGGTCTTGCTTCTTTTTGCACATAAGAGGAAGAGATTGTTGTTTTTTTTGTTTGGGATTGTTTTTAGGAATAGAAAGAAATATATTTTTTTGTTTCTTCCCCTTTTTAAAAAAAAAAAACATAAGGACTTTTTCTCTGTTTTTTTTTGTTTTATAAAAGAAAGACCTAAAACAAGGCTTCTCCCTCTTTTTGTTTCGTTTTTATTAAAAATAAAGCAAAGGATTTTTTTTATGATGATTTTTTTTGTAAGTAAAGTAAAAGATTTTTTTGTTTTTATTTTTTTTATTAAAATAAAGCAAATGATTTTTTTTTTTTATGATTTTTTGTAAGTAAAAGATTTGTTTTGTTTTTCTAAGTGTAAAAGAAAGGTTTTTTTTTTTAGAAACATAAAAGAATGGTTTTATTTGATTCTAACTTGCTTTATTTTCAAAAAAGGGGAAACTTTATTCATTATTATTTTCTGAAGAAAAGATTTTTTTTTGCATTTTCAACCTAAAAGGGATCTTTTTTTTTTGTTTAGGCATGTGTATTTCTTATTTCTGAAAATATATGAAAAGAAGGGGGAAGGGTGAGCATACTTACCTCCCTTTTGCAGCATAGAATATCATGGCTCTTTATCATTGATCTGCTCTGACGTGATTGCTTTTGTTGCCCCGAAATGTCGGGTGAGGGTGAGCATATTCCCGAGGAGGGCCACGAGGAGAGGCCTAAGATTGCATATGGCCCACGGGGGGAACAGTTCATTTGGATAGAGTGGAGAGCGGGCTCATGGCTCGAGATGCAAGGTGAGGTTGCCTGAGTCGGCCTCCTTCATCAACAGCATACCCACATTTCCAATTTCGGGATAGCGGGCAAGGTAAAAGAGAGGTTCAATTCATTTTCATTATGCAGTTTTTTCTTTACCCTTGTGATTTGATGCGCATTTTCTTGGGTGCAGGAGCCCAACATTATATTCCGTGGCGGGTGGCTCGACTTTCATGAGTTCTACCTCTATGTCCCTCTCGTAGTAAAGGTCCGTTTGATACAGGTGGGCTTCAGAGAATTTCAATCTTGCCCTGCCATGAGGGCCGACGTTGCCTATCTGAAAGCCCTGATTGAACGGTTTCTCCCCGAGACGATGACCTTTCACATGCCGTATGCAGAGATGACTTTGACGCCCGTCGAATGGGCCATGATCACCAGCATCAGGATAGGGGGGATACCGATATCTGATATTGCGGTGCCGAGTCGAGAGGACTTCATTCGATTGATTGGGGCCTATCCTCCTCGCGGGCAAACACATGGCACCGAGGTTAAGATGTCTTGGCTGACCTCGCTTTATACACCTGATGAGTTAGTGGATCTGGGTTGGCCAGACAGGGTGCTCTACATCACGCCAGAGCGGGCGATCATCCTAGCCCGCATCACTCTCTTGGTCCTGTTTGGTAAGACCCTTTTCACAAACGCGAGCGGTGGCCAAGTCAGCCTAGCCTTGCTGAGTGTGATGGACAACTAGGGTGACGTCCACATGTATGACTGGAGAGGGGCAGGGTATGCATGGCTGATGTATAATTTTTCCCAGGTCACGATCAGGGATTCAAAGTCTGTTGTTGGATTCTGGGCTGCCCTCGAGGTAATTCCTTATTCCTTTGCCTTTGCCATTCTCTTTTTTTGAATGATCCATATAGGCTACTGATCCACTCTTGTGCAATGCCCCCTTTTCAGGTATGGGGATATCATCACTTTCACCCTGGGCGCCCGCTTCTTTTCTCGAAGGTGCTCACCTATCCCCTCCTCAGCAATTGGAATCAGGCCCGATGCCGCGATGTGGGTTTAAAGCACTTGGAGACGGGTCTGAGGTCCCAACTCAATTTGATGGTTCCCGAGCAGGTAAAACTCTCTTTCAACTTTGTTTGTTTTTAGCTCGAGAATCTCTCTTTACGGATGTGCTAACTGCTTGGATTATCTCTTTCTTTCGACTTGGGTAGATCCTCCCTGACCTGTACCTTACATCCTCCTTCTGAGACCAAGCAGCTGTAGGCGCTTCCCACCTATTTAACAATCACCACATCATTTTCTTCTATGAAGCATGGGCCAAATTTTATTATATGGGCGAGCGGGTGGTGCACCAGTTCCAAGGCCATTATGCCAACTTGCAAATCCTCCGATGGATGTTTGGTATCCTGTTGGCAGTATCAAGGAGCTTACCGCGGCCTTCTTCAACAATGGGCTTCCCATCCATGCTCTCCATGTGCCCAGGTACGAGTGCCTACCGTACCGATTTATCCTGCTGTGCTTTGTACCTTGCACCAATTTTCTTGCATTCAGTGGCCCACTTGGTCAGGTAATTCCTCTCAGCTTGGATCAGTTCCCTTATGCTTTGGTTCGGCCCTCGTTCCTTCTAAGCGAATCTTTATTTTGTTTGCACAGTTTTCTCCGGGGGATGATTTGAATGGTGAAGATGGGCCAAGTGCAGCTGATATGTCAGGGGTAGATCCCTCTAGTGTTGGTCCTTCTGGTGCAGGTCCCTCGGGAGACAGCTCTTCCGGTGCTAGTCCGTCGGGTACCTCTCATGCCAGTATCCCTGGTGGTGATCCGCCCGTGGTTTATGGGACCTTCTGGCACCTGGATGATAGCTTCCTTTCAGGCCTCTGTGCTGATGTAGATCGACAGGCGTAGCTTTCTGCTGAGGCGGCCCGTGTTCCTCCTCCTGAGGTAGTTCCAGGGGTAAGTCTTCTGATAGCCCAATCTCTTTCCGTTTCGGCCTCCTATTGTACATGCTTTAAGATCGCCCTGATAATTGATGTTATATCATTCCAAACGTAGGATTTCAACTCGGCCATAGAATATGCGGAGTACCATCGTCATCTTGTAGAGCTTAGGGAGGTGGAGATGGTGAGTACCCTGCTGCCCTACTCCTCTTATTTATTTCATTATCATTTGTCCCTTAACTGATCCTGACTCTTGACTTTGACTGCGCCCTACAGTGTGCTCGTGCTAAGGAGTCGCATTCTTTACTTAGTAGGATCTCGCAGGCGTGGTCCAGGGTGGGGGACATTCAGACCTTCCAGAGCTCCTCTCACTGTCGCAAGAAATCAAAGGGCGCGAGCAAGGAATAGGCTTTTAGTTTTTGTTTTGAAAACTCAGTACTCTTTGGAATTCGATTTGGATTTGTTTAATCATTTTGGGGATGGTTGATGTGATACTTTGGATCATTTTTTTTTGGAAAATATTTTTAGAATTTCTGCTTTGATTTTATGCCATGATCTCTTTGCATCAGACCTGCTTCTCTCCAAGATGTGTTTGCCTAAAATGTTCACAGAAAGTGACTCCTTGGGCGCATGCTTTGATGTAGGATCAGTCCTGCATATGAATAAACAAAATAATTGCAAAACTATTAGTGAAAGGAGGTGTGTGAAAAGACAAAGGGGGTGTAAGTCCCCACAGCTGGGTCCCGGGACGGCCGAAGAGGGGGGACTGTAGTGTGGTGCAACTATTAGTTGCGCCAGGTTGAAATCCCAGAAAATATGTACTGGCATAACTATTAGTTGCGCGGACCAAAATGTGCTGGCGCAACAAATAGTTGCACCAGGCTCAACCTAGGAGAGAAAAACACTGACGCAACTAATAGTTGCACCCTATTTAACCTGGGGAGCAGTGGGTCCTTATATACCCGAGTTAGTCCAAAAATCACTTCTTTTTTATTTGACTTAGCCCTTTTGACCGGTTCTTTTTGCTCTTGCTTTTCCAAGGCTGGTCCATCACCATACATCGATTTTTATCTTCTCAGAAGACCTGTGTACGTTCATGGACCCGCTTTCTAACCCTCCCTTACATGGAGGGCTTGGAGCCAATTTACCCCCTTCCTTGGGCCTAGGGCCAAAATTTCTAATAGCCTGGTTTGGGAGCTTGAATGAGAGTGAGCTCGCCTACTTGGAGCGCCTTGGGCTATCTCGCCTTCCTTCCTTTCTAGAGGTTCCTCCGCGGTGGGAACTCCTTTTCGCTGCCGCTTTATTTTGGGATGTGAATTCCCATGTATTCTATTTTGGAAAGCAGGAGCTAACCCCAACCCTTGAGGAGCTATCCAATCTGTCTGGCCTGAAGCTTCACAGGGGCCTTGCAAGAGTCATGCCTCGGCCGAGCTACTCCAAATCCATCCACCTTACTCTCGATTTGAAGAAACTTGAGTATGAGAAAAGTCTCATCGGGGGGCCCACAAGGTTTTCGCTAAAATTCCTCAAAGAACTTTTCGGTGATGAAAGTCTCCGAAAATTGCCAATTAGGAATATTTTCAACGTGAAAGCTCTAGCACTCGGCCTTATTTCTAAAATCCTCTTCTTTACTGGGGGGAGAGCTTATCATTGGCATTTTGCGATGTTTTGACGAAGCTGGAGGCGGGCCGATCCATGATGCATTTGGTTCTTGCCGAGTTGTATCGAGGCCTTGATTCATTTGCTTTGGGCAAGGTGGAGGGCCTTCGGCGGTGCCCCTTGTTGCTTCAGGTCTGGTTGGGTGAGCACCTCGCTGTCTTGGGGCCTGTGCCCCGCTTTTATATTGCCCGAGGTGAGGTGGTTCAGTTCTTTCTGGGTAAATGCCACTTGCTTCCATAGGGCAATGCGTCAGCTCTGAAACTTTGGTTGATCGATGCCGAGCTGACATGGAGGCTTCCTTGGTTGGACCGGACCTTCCCAATAGTTCGCTCTAGAGACCATGAGGGCATCACCCTCCTAGGATTGACTAGCAGTACCTTCTACTTCTCATTCCTGGTATTGCACCAATTTGGCTGCCCTCAACAAGTGCCTTGCGAGGCCAACCCCCTCTATGTGATTTGATCTTTTCTAGGGGGTCCTCTAGAGGAGAAACGATCAGCTCTTTGATTAATCGATGTGTGATATTAAGCAAGGAGATTTGGTTAGAACTTCTCCCGAGTATCAGGCCTGGCTATTGACTAAGCGGCCTGTTGGTGATGGTCCAGATTTGACAGAGATTGTTGATACTGGAGGCCCCTGGCCAAAGAAGGAGACGACACTCCAAGCCTGTATCGAGCCTTGTGGATGAGAAGAGGGTCCTGCAAGAACTTTTGGCACATGAAAAGGTTAGAGCAGAAACAGCAGAGAGTGAGGTCCTCCGTTTGAAGGGATCATTGAGCATCGCTTTTGGAGCTGCCGACTTTTCTCGGAAGAGGTATAAGAGCCTTCATGGTCTCTAGCTGACTGAGCGGAATGTCCGGGAAGATGACCTTCATGCTGAGATTAGCGCATTGAAGTGCGAGCTGGGCCACTAACTCCTTCCTGCACATAAAACTTTTTGCACATATCAGATACATAGAAAAAGGGGCATAAAAACCCCTTTACAGATACACACATTTTTGGTGTACATATTTTCTATATGTTTTTGCTATTTTTCATTTATTTGTAAAAAGGAAAGAACGCTAGTCATCATACCGGCTATTTTTTGGGATGTGGTGTAAGCGGCGCATTTTGTAAATGAAAGGTAGTTTATTATATACATCTACATAGACCTTTTGGTCTTTTTGTTTTGTGCCTATATATATATATATATATTTGTGCGACGCCTTAATCACCTTGTGAAACCCTGGGTCCTCTTTTGAGCATGGTCGAAACCCCCTTTTTACTAGTTGATTCTGAAAGAGTTTCAACCGTCCTACCAAGGCCGAAACGTCCATCCCCTTGGGATTGAGTCAAACCTTTCTCCTTACCATGAGTCATACATTTGACAAAGCAATTTCATGAAAACAAATCTAGTCGGGACTTGATTTAAACTAACATGAGCGGCCCCTAAAAGAGGTCAGGGAGAGTAACCAAGAGGTCTCCTTAAACATTTAATTAATCATTCCAAACCCTTCTTTTCTTTTCCTTTTTCTTTTCTTTCTTCTCTATTTTTTTCATTTATCTCCTTTTTTTACCCGTGGCGCCCTTTCGAGTTTTCACCATGTCCATGGGCTTAGCTCTCTTACCCCAAGCGCCCTTTCGGGTTTTCACCTGGTCCGCACAAGCTCACTGTGTTTACCCGTAATGCCCTTTGGGGTTTTCACCACGTCCATCTTGCTTTGAGCTTGTATTTTTTTTTTTTATCTTCTTTTTTTTTTATTCTTTTATTTTTTCAAAAGCCACGACATAGACGTCGATTCCATCATAGCCGGCCATCGCCGGCCAAATGGGGTTCTAGTGTCGTCCCACAACTTGGCTTGTGTTGACTTAACAGATATTATGATTGCTTGTAAACCTAAAAGAGAGCTTTCTTCAGGGTGTAGCTTGGCCATGGGTTAGGTTAGGATTTGAAGGTATGCTAGGCAAAAATTTCCTTGATGTGGCTTCAATTTTCTCAACATACTTTCTTCCTTGGGGGTTTCACTGTACATGCCTCGTGATTTTTTTATTTTTTTATTTTTTTATTTTTGCTCCATTTCAGGCAATCTCTTTTTGAGGTTTTGCTTTTTCGATTTTTTTAGATTTTGATAATAACTTTACTTCCCTTTTTTGTATATGTACACACACACATTTTTTTTTTTTGAAGGGGGTTATTGAAAGAAAGGCCCAGGCTCAAATGGGGTAGCAAAGGATATCATCATTTTTAGGGATGCTTTTTGGCTACTGTGTTTGGAAGGATGGACTCTTTTGAGTGGTTCTTAAGTAGTCACGTATTTATTTTACCAATACTTATCCTATCGCGATAGACTAAGAGTAGAACCGTAGGACGTATCCAGCATTAATGGGCTCAGGAAGATGATCTACGTCCAGGTGGCGAGGCAGATGGCGTATCCTGACAGTACTTCTTGAATGACGTAAGGTCCTTCCCAGTTTGGCTTGAACTTCCCTCTCGGATCAGCATGGAGGGACGGGAAGATCTTCTTCAACACAGTGTCTCCTACCTTCAAATTTCGACTGCGAACATGTTTATTGTAAGCGTGTGTGATTCGCCCTTGGTAAACTTGAGTGTGACACAAGGCTAGGAGTCTCTTCTCGTCCAATAAGTTCAATTGTTCAAAGTGAGATTTCTCTCTTTCTGCTTTAGGTAAGCCTGATTCCATAAGGATTCAGAGCGAGGGTACTTCAACCTCAACTGGGAGGACGGCCTCAGTTCCATACACAAGGGAGAACGATGTTGCCTTTGTAGCAGTACAGATCGACATTCTGTAGGCCCATAAAGCAAATGGCAATATTTCGCTCCAACCTCAGTATGTGACAACCATCTTCTCTAGGATGCGGATGACTGTCTTATTAGCAGCCTCCATGGCTCCATTAGTTTGAGGCTGATAAGGGGACGAGAGATGGTGCTTGATCTTGTATTGCTCGTAGAAGGCTCGGATGCGCTTATTTGTAAAATTTGTGTCATTGTTCATGATGATATCTTTGGGGACTCCAAATCGGCACACAATATTATTCTTGAGGAATTTCTCGACGTGACCAGCCGTGATGTTGGCATATGACGCCGCTTCCACCAACTTGGTGAAGTATTCAATTGCGACGAGAATGAACCGATGCCCATTCGATGCTTTCGGATCAATCATTCTGATGACGTCAACGCCCCAAGTAGCAAATGGCCAAGGAGTGGTCATGCAGTATAGATCGATGGCAGGAGCGTGTATCAGACTGGAGTGTTCCTGACACTTGTAGTATTTCTGAACATGTTGCAGCAATCTAATTCCATAGTGGTCCAAAAGTATCCCTGCCGCAGAATTTTCTTCCCAAGCATGTGACCGGTAACGTGGGCTCCGCATACCCCCTCATGGATCTCCTTCATAATATTGACTGCTTCACTTTCTATAAGGCACCTAAGTAAGATGTTATTGTACGACCGCCTATATAGGCATTCCCCACAAATGACATAGCCTGCCGCTAGACGCTGAATGGTTCGTCGGTCCGTCTTGGATGTACCCTCAGGGAAAGTTAGGGTTTCAAGGAAATTCTTTATATCTAAGAACCAAGGTGGCTCATCAACAGGCTTCATAGGTTCCTCAATCTGAAGGCAGAAGGCCGACTCACTTCTCTGCTCAATCATGATCGGCTTCATCTCAGCACCATACGAGATTTCTATCATTGACGCCAAAGTTGCTAGTGCATCGGTAAAACAACTCCTTATCTGGGGGACATATGAGAATGTCACGTCTTGAAGCAAGCTATCAAATCCTAGAGGTGTTCATGATAAGGGATCAGTTTCCCATCTTTCATCTTCCAGTCACCATTCGTCTGGCATATGATTAATTGTGAGTAACCAAACACTCGGAGGTGAGTTACATTCAGATCAAGAGCCACCTGCAGACCAATGACACAAGCTTCATATTCAGCCATGTTGTTAGTACAAGTGAAGTTGAGCTTGATAAAGACTAGTACATGGGATCCTTTTGGTAAAATCAATATGGCGCCAACTCCTTGGCCCTTGGCATTTGCTGCCCCGTCAAAGTGCATTACCCATGACTCTTCTGCCTCTTCAGTATCATCTTCTGTCATGAACAAGATATCTTCATCTGGGAACTCGGTCCTTAAAGGTTCATAATCTGGTAAAGGATTATAGGCAAGATGATCAGCGAGTGTCTACCCCTTAATCAACTTCTGAGTGACGTACGTGATGTTGAACTCAGATAATAAGAGCTACCAGCGTGCAGTTTGCCCAGTGAGGGCGAGCTTCTTAAACAGGTATTTCAATGGGTCCATTCGGGCCAACAGTAGAACGGCTTGAGAAAGCAAGTAATGGCGGAGCCTCTGAGTAGCCCATACAAGAGCCAGGCATGCTTTCTCCAGATGAGAATAGCACGTTTCATAATCAGTAACTTTCTTGCTTAGATAGTAAATGGCCTGTTCTCTTCTTCCTGTCTCGTCATGCTGCCCTAAGACACATCCCATTGAGATTTCTATCATGGAGAGATACATCAAGAGTGGTCTCCCTGGCTCGGGTGGTACCAACATAGGTGGGTTAAGGAGGTAGCCTTTGATTTTATCGAATGCTGACTGACAGTTGTTATTCCATTCAACGGCCAAGTTCTTCCTTAGTAGCTTGAAGATCGGCTTGCAGATTGGAGTTAGCTATGCAATGAATCGACTGATATATTGTATTCTGCCTAAGAACCCTCTAACTTCTTTCTCGGTAGACAGTGGTGACATTTCCATGATAGCTTTGACTTTGACTGGGTCGACCTCGATCCCTCTCCTGCTGACGATGAATCCTAACAATTTTCTGGACATAGTGCCAAAAGTGCACTTTTGTGGATTTAGATGTAACCTATATTTTCTCAGCCTCTTAAACAGTTTCTTGAGGTTTACCAGATGGTCGCCTCGCTCCGCTGACTTGGCTATCATGTCATCGACATATACTTCAATTTCTCGATGCATCATGTCATGAAACAACGCAGTCATAGCTCTTTGGATGTTGCACAGGCATTCTTTAGCCCAAACGGCATGACTTTGTAGCAGAAAGTTCCCCAAAGAGTGATAAACATTGTCTCCTCATATGACCAGGCAAAAATGTCTTGGTATGACCGAAGGAAATCGATCATGCTTTCTCTTTCTTCGAGAGACAGCGATGTTTTGATCTTAGTTATTCTGGGAATCTCCTCAATCCCTAGATTGATATTCTCTGTCTCTTTGACAACGGGGTAGGGCCATGCTCAAAGTCGGCGAACCAATCAACGAGCTCATTGGGGAGCTCCTCCAAAGGACTATCCTCGTCCAGACTTGTAACTCCTACCTCTTCTTATATTTCTACAGGAAAGGGGTTGATTTTACGTGGGACGGGAATTTCGATTAAGGCATCCTTTTGTGGGACTTTTTCTGAAATTTTAAATGACGATATTTTTGAACATTAGATTTTTTTAATGTTTTTGGGATTTTATATTTTTTTCATGTTTTTGAGATTTTTGTTTTCTTCAGAGACGGACCCTTGGCAAAGCGGGTTGCTATATATACAAGGTATTGCCTGCCAAGGACTTATCTCACTTTTTATAGGTTATTATTTTTTTAGGAAACAGGTGCCAAACTTTAGGCCACTCCCTGGTTCCAGAGTTTGGGGCAAAGATACCCAATTGCGTACCTGAGGGGTCGTTCTTTTACCTGTTGGGATTATTGGAGTCAGCCTCCATCATATTGATCCCAATTCGTCCGAGATGATGTCCTCAAACGTCAATACCATTTTATGGTGATTTACCACAGGGGGTGTTTGTTCAAGTACTGGCCGTCGTTCCTCGAAGAGGGATAACACAGCCAAATCTATTTCTAGGCTGAGAAGGGAGATCTGGGGAATGGTGGGATGGATTAGGGTTGTGGGTTTGTGTGGAGTCAAATGTGTTACCACATTCTGATCAATTTTGACGACCCTTGCACTGACAAAGGAATCCCTGATGTGTGGCCTAGGGCGAGGTTTCTCTTCTATGTTAATTCCTCGAGCTCTTGCTGTTGCGGCAACTCTGGCTTTCTCTTTGGCCTCTCAGACCTCTTCCTCTGTGGGCTTATATCCCAGCCCGAATCAGACCCTCTGCCCCTTAGCAATAATTGGCTCTCTTCTGCCTTGTAATATGGGCTCGAGCCCTCGGCCTTTCTGATAGCCCCACTTTTGGAGCATAGCCACCGTCGCCACCATACAGCCTCCTGTTTAGGCATGATGCTCTCAATGTGCTCTAGGAGTATCGCTGACATCTCATATTCGAAACTGTGGAGGTCGACATCCTTAGCGTTGTGCGGTATATCCAACACATTGGGTTTTTTGACGCTATTGGCAGCTTTTTCTTTCTCGCTATGCCCCTCACCAATGATTGTAATAATTTTGTGCCTAGACACAAACTTGAGTTTCTGGTGCAAAGTGGAAGGTATCGCTCCGACCTCGTGCAGCCACGGGTGCCCCAACAATAGATTAAATGAAGATTTGATATCCATGACTTGAAACAAGATGGAAAAGGTCATTGACCATATTAACAGCTCAATATCAACTTCTCCCATTATTTCTCTCCTGGTATTGTCGAAACCTCTAGCGCTGGTTCTCGTGGGCCTCAACATACATGGATCGACCCCGATCTTAGTGGCAGTTTTTAACGGGTATATGTTCAATACGGACCCATTGTCAATTAAAACTAGCGGCATGACCATATTTCCAGACTCAACGGTTATATTTAATGACTTGGAGTGGCTACACCCTTCTTCAGGTAAATCAGCATCAGAGAATGAAATGGCATTCGGAGCCATCACTTGCCCAATTATCTGCCCGACTTCATCTGGGCTAACTTGGAGTGATACATGCACATTTTTTAATGCCCCCATTAATACTTGAAAATAGAGTGGGGACATCATCAACAGATCTCAGACGGTTATATGGACGGGCATTCTTCTCAGTTGAGTCCCTAGTATATGTTCCCAACTCATTTTTTTGAAGGGGTTCATAGCATTGTCTTTCTTCCCCTCTGGTTGGGCCTGTGCTGCTGCTGGCGCTTCTGGCTGCTTCGATATCCTCCCAAATCATGACAAAGTCCACTGCCCCTTCTTTACTACTGCTGTCGGTATTGACATCTATTTTCTTGTAGCTTAGCGGGACCTGATGAAGGTCATAGGTTGGTCCCGAGAGTTGGAAAGGTATGGCTGCCGGTACTTGAGGCACTTGCATTATCGGCTCAGGAGGTGTGGGCAACACCTGATTTATTTCGGTGGTAGCGAGTTGGGTGGAAATTTTAGGCCAGATAGGGGTGGTGAAGCTTGAGGGTGGTGGCATTGGAGGGAAGGAGGTAAAAGTAGGCCATTGATAGCTGGTGGGCACTGGCGGGAGATGGGGGGTTTGATGGGCCGTTAGGTAATTGACCAGGGTGGTGGAGTTCGCAGGTGGAACTTGGGGTGATGGGATGGACGCAAGCCATTGATAACATACGGGTGTGGGTGTGGGATTGGGGGCCTGATGGCTTATTGGGCAATTGATGGGGGCGGTGGAGTTTGCCAGTAGTTGAACTGGGGGAAATGGGGTGGGTGCGGGCCATTGATAACTGGAGGGTGCGGGCATAGGATTTGGGGCCTGTTGACTCATCGGGTAGTTGCTGGGGGTGGTGGTGTATGGTTGGAATGCATTGATATGTACATAAATGACGGGTGTGGTGGATGGAAAGTATGCCTTGAGATCCAAGGGTTCAATTTGTGAGGTCGAGTTGGAGAAATATTCTGAAAAATTTAGTGGTTCAATTACTCCTATGTTCCTTTCTTCCATGTTTCTCGACGATGGTGCCACATAACTCTCCCGATCACTGATATAATCGGATGGGTCAAATTCAAACTCCTCCTCATCTTCTATCATTCCGATGGTGGGTCTGGGACCTGCTACCCCGATAGGATGTGGGGGTAGTGGCACTTGGTAAATATTAGCATGCAGAGAAGGTGCATGGGGAATGATTTTCTCGACATCAATCAAATCCTGGATTGCATGCTTTAATGGGAAGTAGCGATCAGTTGGGTGACCCGGACCCTGATGAAAATTGCAATGGGTATTCGGGTCATAATTCCTTGAAATTGGGTGAGGAGGAGGTTGTGGTTGACGAATAGTGACTAAGCCCTTTCCCACTAACAAAGGCAAAAGTACACTCAATGATTGCCCCAGTGGCGTGAAAACTCGGTCGTAGTGGGCTCTCCTCTGCTCCGGAGTCATTTGCATTCCTTGCCCATTCCCTATTCTCTACATCTGCTCAAGCCTAACGGGTGCTAATGGGGCTGCCTAAAATTAAAACTGGGTAGTATTGTTATTAGGTCTGATATTGGCTATGTTCTAGACATCACCCCCTATTCTCTTATCATTCCTTTGCTCCAAAAACCTCCTAGCCCCAATGGGTCTACTCGGTGTGCTCTTGTTCAGACAGCCCTCCCTGACGGCATCCTCACATCGGTTATTATTTCTTACCAGATCAGCAAAATTGGACTACTGCTGGTACACCAAGAAGTTCGAGATCACTGGCAAAGTATTCTTTGAGATCATCTCAATCTGCTCATCATCAGGTATTCTATTTCTGACCTGAGCTGCCAATGCTCTCCAGCGTCCCAAGTAGTCGTTGAAGGTCTCATTCTGGTTCTGTTTTAAGCGGGCCAAGTCTGACTTTTGTGGCTCAATGTCTATGTTGTAGACATATTATTCTTAAAAGAGGTGTGTCAAGTCCCTCCACATTTTTATCATGGATGGTTCTAAAGATGTGAACCATCTCAAAGCTAGACCGGTCAGACTCTTTTGAAAGACTTTTATTAGTAGTCTTTCATCCCCTCCGTATTGGCACATGTCCCCACAGTAGGACTTCAAGTGCGCAATAGGATTGCCAGTGCCATTATATTTGTCGAAGGCAGGGATTTTAAATTTGGGGGGCAGGGGGACCTTAGCAAACAGACATAAATCTGTGAAGTCCGTGGTGTGGATTTCAGCACCACCCATTTTCATCAGCTGCTTTTGTATTTTGTCCAACTATTTTTTCAGCTACTCTAACTCTTTCGACACAGGGGCCGCTTTCTAAACCGTTAGTTCGACTTCACTCTAGGCCACCAAGGGGTGGGAAATTATGGGAGGAGGGTTAAGGTTAGTCAATGCCCTAGCGTAGGCCCTGCTATTCCTAATCTCTTCCTCCTCATACTGCTGGTCGGCATAATGTGCAGCGAGGGCGAGATTCTCTTGCGGGTGTTGCATGGGTTGGATGGGAATGACATGAGTGGGGGTTGGGTGTGCCCATTGAGGGTGAGGGAAGGTTTGTGGGTGATGGGAATTTGGTTTTGAGGAGGGGCCTGATGGGGCCATTGGGTATAGGGGGAGGTTTGGAGATGGCCTTGGGGTGTGGGACCATGGGAAAATTGGGTTTGGGGTATGGCATGGGCTTGACCCGGCTATGAAAGTTGGGTGAAATGTTGGGGGTATTGTGGAAGGTGTGAGTGTGGGGTTTGGGTTTGGGGCATGAAGCCTTGGTCATTTTGGGCCATGGGCCACTGATGGGTTTGGGCAGTGGGCCCTTGGTGGGTCTGGGCCATGGGCCCTTGATGGGTTTGGGCCAATGGGCCTTGGTGGGTTTGGGCCAATGGGCCTTGGTGGGTTTGGGTCATGGACCCTTGATGGGTTTTTCCCAATGGGCCTTGGTGGGTCTCGGCCATGGGCCCTTAGTGGGTCTGAGCCATGGGCCCTTGATGGGTTTTGCCCAATGGGCCTTGGTGGGTATGGGCCATGGGCCCTTGGTGGGTTTGGGCCATGGGCCTTTGATGGGTTTGGCCCAAGGGGCCTTGATAGGTCTGAACCATGGGCCCTGGGTAGGTTTAGGTGGTGGGTTATTAGGTCATGGGGCCCTGGGATATGTGGAAAAAGGGGGGTTGGGCCAATGGGCCTTGGGATATGTGGGAGGTTGGAGATTGGGCCATTTGGCCTTGGGTCATATGGGTAATGGGAGTTTGGATGGTGTGGATTATGGGGGGTTGATAGGCGTCATTGAGGAGTGAGGCATGGAGATTGGCTAGGGTGTGAGATGGGTTTAGGGATGTGGGGTGTGGAGGAGGGGAGGTGTTTTGAGAAGCCTTCCATATGGAGTAGGCTTGGAACATCTCCATCATGGTCATGGAGGGAGGATTGGATGTGGGTGGTGGAGATGGGATGGAGGGGAAATTGAGCATGGCCCTGGTATGATCGGGCATGGCCATGATAAGAGGTAGGGTATGGGGTGGATTGGAGAGTTGAGGTGGGGCGAAGGATGTGGAAGGATTAGGGATGTTAGGGGTGGATGCTTGAAAAAAACCGGGCATGGCCCCAGCAAAAATGGGCATGACCCGGGTAGATGGGGGGATTTATGGGGGGTTGGATAGGGGGGAATTGGTGTATGTGAATGTGGGTGGATCGGGCCTATAGGGGGAAGATGGGAAATGGGGCATGGATGTGGACTGGGAGAATGGATTTTGTGTGGATGTGGAAGGGAAATGGGTTGGATTTGGCATGGGTATGGTTTGGGCAAAAGATGGAGAATGGGGGGTTGAACTTTAGATTTTTTGGGGGGTATCGGTTGGAGAAATGGGGGCGCCAAATGGGCCGGTAACGGTAAAGGGTGGTTGGGTGAGGGGTACAGTGGGAAAGACTTCTCCCAAATGAGAGTGGGTTGGAGAATGTGTTGGGGATGAGTCGGGATCGGGGTAAGTCAGGTCCGCTACCCAAGACATTCTACGGGAACGGATTGGGTAAGGGTGCCTTGGATAAGGCCCAAAAATCCTCCTCCTTCTCCCCCTACGGGACGGCGGAGGGCAAGATGATGTCGTTGTGTCGGCACCACAAACTATATCTTTTTTTTGGTTTTTGATATGCTTTTTTTATTTTTTAGAAAAAGTTTTTGAAAAATAAAGGTTCTGAGGCCTTGGAATTCCCTTTTCGGGTGGCTCTCGTACCCTAATTCAAGACTCACGGCTACGATTCCAACGCTCTTCGAAAGAATCGAAGGAGAACCTATGATCTATTGAAGGCATAAAAATCGAGGCAAACAACCCGATCCCCCGAAATGAGCCAAAAAGATGTTGCCCTCTTTTGACTGACGGGGCGTATTGGGTGTCGAAGATGGCAAGGCCTAAACAAGGCACTACGCGCACTGATCGGGGAACTCGAGAGGTGAAGAAGGCCACAGATTTGGGCTGGTGTGCTGTTAAACAGACCTGGCGCAACTAATACATGCGCCCAGGTAGCAGGGCACCTTTTTTACACTGGCGCAACTATTAGTTGCGCCAAGGTAAAAATGTAGATTTTAAAGCTGGCACAATATAAATTCTAGTTTTTTGCACTGGCGCAACTAATACTTGTGCCAGGCAAAAATTGATGATCCAGAATGTATAACAGCAGAGACAGTAGCCCAAAATGAGTCTCTTTTTGGGTTTTTTGTGAAAGCTGGGCTTCCGAGAACTGAGTTGTTTTTCGGTGATCGATTCTCTCCTTAGCGCACTTAACGGGTTTGAGTCCGGTATAACTCGCTAGCACGCTCCCCAAGGGTTTTAAGCTTCGAAATGGGAACCCACCCAATATACCTCCGGCGCAAGCGCCTTCTCAAATACTAGGTGGGCTGGGACTTTTTTGGATCCTCACCACTAGGGACTGCCGCCATACTAAGACCCGGGTGGTTGTGTGTTTACCTAATCCCAACCCTTTTAAAATCTATCTGGTAAAAACAAATTAATTAAGCTCCCTAACTTGGTTCAATTTTAATTTTTTTCAAAGCTTTTCTCTTTTTTTTGGAAGTTTTCTTTAGTTCAAAGACTGGGGGTGATGACCCCGTGATGCCACTATAAGCCGGCGTCCACTGTTGGGATATGAGTGCACAAGTAGGCTCTTTAATTGGCTAAGGCACTTTAAATGACGGAAAATTAAAGAAATTAAAAGACAATGCTCAAGTAGGCCCGCCAATAGGTTAAGGCACCAAAAATGACGGAAATGTAAGGAAAAAAATAAAGACAATGCAAAAGTAAGCTCGCCGATCGGCTAAGACATGTAAATGATAGAAAAGTAGGGGTGAGTAAAACAAAAATAAAATAAAATAAATAGTAAAAAAAATAGCAAAATGGTTAGTAAAATAAAAATCAAAAGGCCAAATTTTAAGGAGAAGCTTTACAAGCTATCCTCAGCAGAGTCGCCATCTGTGCAACCATTGGATTCGTGACGATCCCGTAGCGGCGATGTGCTCACTTGCAAAAATATAGAGTTGCCACCAGGAGCTTTTGGTGTCCTGGGATACCTATATCATTTTTATAAGCACTGAAGTTCCACAAATATGACTCTGAATCCAGTCCACACCAAAGGCTCTTGGGTAGGGGCTTCGGTTATCGATCGGGAAGGTATAAGGCACCCGATCAACTCGCTTAATGCAGTCTCTACTAATGGCCAAAAATAAAATAAAGTAAAAGCAAAGAAAATAGCTTCCTCTTATCCAAAAGGGCTTAGAATTTTATTTGTGCCCCTCCGTTTTTACAGAAAAGTCGGCGGCGTAACGGCACAAATGAGAGGGTAGAGAATGCCAAAAAGAGATAGCAGAAGAAAGGGGAGAGCCGGAGCCCTCGGGCCCTTGTAGCACCGTAGAGGAACCTTGCGTGGGTTACTTTGATGAGCTCTTGATGGCTTGTAAAGCTTGAGAATGGGTTCTAACACTTTAAGAGAGATAGTTAAGAGGTAGGGGGAGGGTGCTAGGATAGAACACACACCTAACCTAGAGGTTTTTCATGAAAAACAAGGGTGGGAAAGAGGTTTGGAATTCTGGTTTTTGTATGAGAAATGTGCACCAAAGAGAGAAAGATCTTCTCACTTTAAAGCTCTTTCTCTCTTAGGCAAAAATTCTCAACCCCTAAACCAAGGGGTGGGGGGCTCTATTTATAGGAAATGGGTGGATTAGGAGACCACTTAAGGACTAAATGGGTTTAACAATTTGGTAATCTCAAATCTAAGGTTTTCTAGAATTTTGAGAGCTTAAAAAGGTGTAAAGGTGGTTCTAATGGTGGATGATAGGGTGAGGCTTTAAGCCACTTGAAGGGTTTCAAATAGATAGGGAATGGATGCAATATAACTAGCAAAATACACCCCAAAGTCCAAGGTGGTCAACAAGTCAAACCCCAATCACAATTTTCAGGACAAAATCCAGAGGTTACTGTTCATATGCCTAGCGTAACTAATAGTTGCGTCAGGCAAATATACAGTAAAACAGTTTTAAACAATGCCTGGAAGTTGGTTCACGAAGGTGGGGTCCACAATTAATATTGGTGCAACTATTAGTTGCGCAAGGCTTAAATCCTAAGAGAAGTGGCCTGGCGCAACTAATAGTTGTGCCGGGAAAAATTATTACTGGCACAACTATTAGTTGCGCCAGGCCATTTATGGGGAGAAATAGCCTGGCGCAACTATTAGTTGCGCCAAATCCATAGAGGGGGCCACTTGATTTTACTCTTATGCCCTCCGGGCTCGATTTGTCGTATCTTTTGATGTATACCTCCAATTGGGGCGATTCTTGGACCGTTGGAAAGCTGACGACCTCTACTTTTTAATAGTATAAGATTTGATCATAGTAGAGGACTAGAGATAGTTCCGATGTACCCCTCCTCAACCATTTGCTTGATAAGGTTAGGTTTAGGTTCAGAACGGGTTCTAAGGGTTGGGATTGATTTCTAAAGGTTCAGGTCAGGTTCCTAATGGATCTAGGTTGATTCCTAAGGGTTTGAAAAGGTTCCTAAGGGTTTTAGGGGGGTTCCTAAAGGTTCTATACATGTCATTAAAAGCTCATAATTGCACCTCTCTCGAAAGGTGTTTCGATCAGGCCTTGGGCCAAATTTGGGTGTCTATAGTTAGGCTGGTTGATAACCAAGTTGGTGTTGAACCTGATGAGAAATGTGAAGCCTATGATGATATGCAACAAGAGCAGCATATAAAAAAAGGGGAGGTATGGATGTACAAGAAATAATTGAAAACAAAAATAAAGAAAAATATGATGAGCTTGCTAAGGCAGCAAATGGGAGATCAGTCCCCCATTTGCCATTTTTCAATGCACTCCAAGCACCTTCCCCTTTCGATAAGGGGAATGCTAAGGTTGAGGAGATGATGGAAACATTCAAAGAAGTAATGATCAACTTGCCTTTACTTGATGCTATCAAGCAAGTTCCAACCTATGCAAAGTTCTTAAAAGAATTATGCACTCACAAAAGATAGTCTAGGATACACCTATCCAAGAAGGTCTTTTGTGCTAAGAAAAGAGACCAAGTTTTGTCCATTGCAACCCCAACCAAGCTGCAAGACCATGAAGTTCCCACAATCCCCTGGATCATTGGGAATCATACCATTGAGAAGGCCTTGTTAGATCTGAGAGCTAGTGTAAACCTACTTCCATATTCGATTTATTAGAAGTTAGGCTTGGGAGAATTAAAGCTCACACATGTGGTGCTATAACTAGCTGACATATCTGAGAGGAGACCTGTGGGAATGATAGAGGATGTATTAGTTGGGGTTGATAAGTTTTTCTACCCAGCAGATTTTCTGGTGCTTGACATGGAGCCAAGCAAGTGCACCACCTCTGATCCTGTGATTTTTGGCAGGCCCTTCTTGGCCACTGCCAATGCTTGTATTCAGTGTAGATCAGGAGTAATGGAGGTGTCATTTGACAACATGAAAGTGAAATTAAATATTTACAATACAACCAATCAGCCTCACTTTGATAGTGAGGATTGCTTTTTAATTGATGTTTTTGATGAACTTGTGGAAGAAACTTTGCCCAAGCTGCTGTATGTGATGATTTTTGTGATATTTTTGAGAATGTGTGAAGAGAGATTATAGAAGAGAAGGCCCCCACACTCATGGTTGAAGAGGTGAAAGCCTTACTTTCTGATATGGGGCCAACAACAAGGTATCCTCCTTGGAAACCTGCTATATTGCCTCTTCCACCACCATCAAAGGCACCTTTGTTGCCTTCTCTCATATGTCCACCAGATGTAGAGTTGAAACAGCTACCTAAGACCTTGAAATATGTTTTCTTGGAGGAAAATCAGAAATTTCTAGTGATCATTTCTTCCTCTCTCACTGATGAGCAAGAGCAAGAACTGTTGTGTGTTTTAAAGAAGCATAAGAGAGCAATAGGTTGAACTATTGCTGACCTTGGGGGTATCAACCCTACTGTGTATATGCATAAAATCTACCTGAAAGAGGGTTCCAAATCCTCTAGAGAAATGCAGAGAAAATTGAACCCCCACATGCAAGAAGTGGTAATGAAAGAAGTGGTCAAATTGTTAGATGTTAGAGTCATCTACCCAGTTTCAGATTCTGAATGGATGGCACCTACTCAGGTGGTCCCTAAGAGATCTAGAATTATTGTGATTAAAAATAATTTTGGTGAGCATGGTCCAACTAGGGAAACCACATGTTGGAGGGTGTGTATAGACTATCGAAAGCTCAACTTGAAAATCATAAAAGACCACTTCCCTTTGCCCTTCATTCACCAAATTTTGGATAAGTTGGCAGACAAGGCTTTCTATTATTTTCTTCATGGATATTCTGGGTATAACTAAATCCATGTTTATCCACAAGATCAAGAAAAGACAACTTTCACATGCCCAGTTGGCACCTTTGCCTAGAGAAGGATGTCATTTGGACTGTGCAATGCCCCTGTAACTTTCCAAAGGTGCATGTATGTTATATTTTTTGACATGATTGATCAGTTTTAGAGATATTCATGGATGATTTCTCTATTTTTGGAGACAGCTTTAGCCAATGTCTACACCATCTCAGCCTTGTGTTGCAGAGATGTGAGGAAACCAACTTGGTGTTAAGTTAGATAAAGATCCATTTCATGGTCAATCAAGGCATTGTCCTTGGCCATGTGGTTTCCTACAGAGGCATTGAGATAGACAAGGCTAAAATTGATTTGATTGCACACTTACCCCCACCAAAAACTATGAAATAAGTTAGATATTTCTTAGGGCATGATGGGTTCTATAGGAGATTCATCAAAGATTTTAGCAAGATCACAAAACCTCTTTGTCACCTGTTGTGCCAAGAGGTTCCCTTTGAGTTTGATGATGAATGTCTCGATGCCTTTGAGCTTTTGAAAGGTTGTTTAACCTCTGGACCTATCCTTCATGCACCTAATTTTTCTTTGCCATTCGAGCTAATGTGTGATGCATCAGATTTTGCTATTAGTGCAGTCTTGGGACAAAGGAATGATAAGGCCCCTTGTGTGATTGCTTATATAAGTAAAACCATGATTGATGATCAGTTAAATTATACCACAACTGAGAAGGAATTATTGCCAATTATCTATGTGTTAGAGAAATTCAGGTCTTATGTGTTGGGATCTAGCATAGTGGTGTTCACTGACCACTCAGTCCTGAAGTACCTTTTGTCAAAAAAGGATGCTAAGCCAAGATTTATCAGATGGATCCTCCTATCACAGGAGTTTGATCTTGAAATTATGGACAAGAAACAGGTTGAAAATGTGGTTGCAAACCACTTATCTAGGATCCTAACTGAGGAGTTTGATAGGCTACCTATCAATGACTCTTTCCCTGATGAACAGTTGTTCACTATCAACACCCCTACACCTTGGTTTGCGAACATTGTGAATTACTTGGTTGTGGGTACGATCCCCCCACATTGGAACAAAATGGACAAGGAGTTGTTCTGTTCACAGATCAGATAGTACATGTGGGAGGATCCATACTTGTTCAAGCATTGTGCGGACCAAGTTGTGAGGAGCTGTGTCCCTGATGAGGATTTTCACAGCATACTAACCATGCGTCATAAACAGGCTTGTGGAGGCCACTTCAGTGGGAACAAGACTGCTGCTAAGGTGCTCCAAAGTGGATTTTATTGGCCCACTCTTTTCAAGGATGTATGGCACCATTTTAAAGCTTGTAAAAGATGCCAAAAGATGGGAAGTAGCTCCAAAAGAAACTCCATGCCTCTACAGCCTATACTTGTTGTTGAACTTTTTTATATCTGGGGAATAAATTTTATGGGTCCTTTTCCTTCTTCATATGGGTATAGTTTTATCCTTGTGGTAGTGGACTGTTAAGACCTGAAAAGTACCACTTTTCATAGCCTTTGATTAGACCCTTAGCCATCTAATAAAGGTTTGTTAAGTATTTTCTGTAGATAATAAACAGCAGTGCAATAAGGCCATAAATCATGTTAAGGAGCCTGTATTGGCACCAGAAGTCCCTCAGAAGAATGAGCCATGAATTCATACCTAAGGTAAGCCTCACGCAGCTGACAAAGCTTCAGAGGATTCAGAAAAATATGCTTCGCGCAGTCCTCGCGAAGTCCCAAGACTTCACAACAACTTCTGGCGCACTTGAGTGACAGACTAACTTCAAAATCTTGCCTCGCGCAGCTGTCGCGCAGTAGCCACAGGATGCAAATGTCAAGAGAACCTGTCGCGCAGTTCAGAAAAGCCTCAAAGCTAATCCAAGGATCCTCATGAAGTTCCATTAAGAAGTGAACTTCTCGCACAGTTCTCGCGTTGTTAAGGAAGAAAGCAGCCTCGCGAAACCAGAGCTAGCCTCGCAAAGATTTATTATGAAATGGAATGCTCACGCAGTTCTCACGCTATTCACAACTAGTAATCCAACTGTGCGAAGCCCAATCTAGCAAGAGCTTAACTATCTACCTAGCGACTGCTCAAAGCATCAAGAAGCCGCAACCCCGCGACGTCTGAAGTTTTAATGCTAACTCATCCCCGCGAAGTCAGTGCTACCACGCGACAAGTCTGGGAATCGACTGCAACCTGGCAAATCTCTGAACTCCACCTTCCATTGCTTTAGCAGAGGACTTTATGGGAATTTCTAAGGATTAGGGCACGCACTCCCACGCTCAAATCTCCATGCACATGCCTCGAGTCATCCAAGGATCATTAATAGGCCATGTGGCATCATTAAAATTAGGGTTTCCTAACCCTAATGTGCCGCCACACCCACTGCTATATAAACCTAAGCCTGGTTTAGGTTTAGGGACGGGAAGACTTAGACTTAGAACGGATAGCAGAGACTGTATCACTGATACGAGATCTGAGATCAGTTTCTTTTCTTTTCTTCTATAGTTGTAAGTAGTTTTTCTTTTTCTTTTTCTTCTCTCCATGGCCCAGCACTTGCTGGCCATGCCTATGTATGTTTATTGAGATTAGATTAATGGAATTTGTGATTGGGTGATGTGCTTTTATGGGATTGGTGTGTTTGTAAGATGTTCTGTGCAAGGCTGCTACCTTGTGATCCGCCATTGCTTTGGCTGTGATTCAAAGCAATGGAGGACTGATTCTAAGGACCCATTCAGATCCAAGTGACCTGTGTGTTTGGGCTATCATGGTCCGATATAGCCTTAGCCCCACCACAGGACCCACTAGATCTGAAATCCCCATGGAAGCCTGAGCTGGTGGCCTTGTGACCATGGTGGTGGCAGCAATATTCTTGTTTTGTTTTGGGCTCCGTGAGGAGGATAGCCTCTGGGATAGTCTGTGACCATTCAAGTGGACAGGTTATAGCCTTAGGGTGAATCCAATCTGTCGATCCAAAATGGATCCTTCTTCTCCGAGCCTGAGCTTATAGCCTGGTAGGAGATTGTACAGAGGCAGACTCCCCTATATTAGCATAGACCCACCATCAGATGGCAGATCTGATCTGGGTATGGAGATTATAGGCTTGTGACTGGACCATTGTAGTCCCACTCAAGCAATGGACAGCTAGATCTAAGGTGGTACTCAATCTCTTCTTTGGTTCTGATGTGCGGGCTATCATGGTCCTATCTGAGCCACACATAGAGCTTTAGAGGTTGAGGTTCCCTATGGATTCCTGAGCTTGTAGCCTGGATGAAGTAGTGCCTACAATGATTAACTTGTTTTGACCCATTTCTGGATTGTGGTTCCCCTATGGGATAGTCTGTGACCATTCAAGTGGACAGGTTATAACCTTAAGGGATTGGATCATGGCACAGGGATGAGTTGGATTCTTTCTCCTCTTTGGTGATAATGTAGCCATTAGATAGGATTTCTATAACCGCAAACCTAGATCTGAGTCATAAATTCCAGCAGATCTGAACCCAATAGCATACTTCTCACCCTTTTATATTTATTTTCCCACACTCCATCCATCTTCTCAACCCTTTCTGTAGTTAATTCATTAGGTTACCTTAGGATACTTAGAATAAGTAACCCTAAACTCCCCTCCTTTTAGGGCTGCCAGATCTATAGTTAGATCTGGAGCGACTACTAGAGATGGCTCCCTTGGAGCTGTAGATCACTTTTCCCTATGAGACAAACTCTTACTTATCAAAACTTGCTACAAATGGACCCTGTATCTTGCAGGTCTAGGATTTCTCAGTTGTGTTGCTTTCATCCCCTATTTTACTTTGATTTTAAATTTCTTTTACCACCAACAAATAAAGTAAGCACATCTGAGGTCGCAAACAAGTTTTTGGCGCCATTGCTGGGGAGAAGATGATCTAATGGTAGCCCCTAGGATTTTTGTATTTTTTTAGTATTCTTTGTAGTTGAGAATAATTGATACTGCTGATGTAATTTTGAATCTTTCTTGTAAATCTAGACAGCAGCGGAGAAGGACAGTGGAGTGCATTTGGAGATTAGCTACCTCTGTTTGCAATTCTCTAACCTTTAAAACTCAGTCTAGTTTCTTTAAAAATTCCATAGCAGTTATTTAGTACAGTTGTAAATTTATGTTTTCTTAAAATAGCTGTAAATTTGTTAGATAAATTCTTTGAGTCAAGTACGATGTGCCTGCAAGGAGTTGTCCCGGCTGGTGGTGTGTTTGTATCCTAGGTAGGAGATCTCTTAGTCCTACTTTAGAGCCTTTCAACCCTGAGCTAGAAAGGGATAGAAGACTTAGAAGGAATAGGCACACCACAGTTGAGCCCCCAATTGAATCTGAGACAGTAGTCATGGGTGAAGAACAACCCAGAACTCTCAAGGAGTTGAATGCTCCGGATGACTATAACTCTCCATTTAGCATTTAATTCCCTGATGTTCAGGAGAATTATGAAATTAAAACTTCAATCATCCAGATGCTGCCCACTTTCCATGGGCTTAGCAAGGAGGACCCTTACAAGCATATTGACCAATTTTTGGCCTTGTGCACCACATTCAATATCGCTGGTTTGGGACCTGAGGCCACTAGACTCAGGCTCTTTCCCTTTTCTCTGAAGGATAGAGCTAATACCTGGTTGGCCACTCTTCCCAACAATGGCATCACATCTTGGAAAGACCTACAGACCAAGTTCCTGACAAAGTTCTTCCCTGAGACCAAAACTAGCCAGTTGAGGAAGGAAATTCTTGCTTTTGCCCAATCCCCAACTGAGGATTTTAATCAAGCCTGGGATAGGTTTAAGGAAATGCTCAAACAATGCCCTCACCACAAGATCCCAGACTGGCAGCTTGTACAAAGCTTCTACAATGGGATTGATGAGAAAAATAGAGATATGGTTGATGCCTCTTATGGTGGAACCTACATGCACAAGACTGCTGATGAGGCATGGGAATTGTTTAAAGTAATTAGTGAAAATGTTTTTCAAAAGCTATCCCTGGCAAGAACTAGTCAGGAGTCTTTGTCAAAAGTGGAGCCTGCTGCATTGTCAAGAGAAAAAGTTTATGAGGTGTCTAGGAACAATGATCTGGAGCTGCTGATGGCAAACCTCTCTTTGAAGTTTGACAAATTACTAACTGTGATGCAACCCAGAAGGGCTGCTCAAGTGGTGGAGGCATGTCTGATATGCCAGTCCCCACAACACACAGTAGAGGAATGTCCATCTGCAGGGCAATATCCTGAATTAGTATTGGAACATGCTGCTGCTGCGTAATCTTTTAGCCAGCAACAATCTGGTGGCTACAACAGACAGCCATTTGGATACCAGCACCAAAATGCTGGTTACCAATGGAGAGACCACCCAAATCTAAGGTGGAGGCAAGACAATTATATGCAGCCCCAGCAAATGTTGGCCTTGCCCCAAAGGCCACAGCAGCAGTTCAATCAGGGATATGCCCCTAGGTCTAATTTCCAACACCAGCAGAAGCCCCATCAGCAACAAAATCAATTGGTCTTACCCCCATCTCAACCCAAAAATACTTCTTTCGAGGACCAGGTCTTGACCTCACTGCAAAACCTGGGCTCCGTGGCTCAGACTGTGAATTCTCATGGTCAGAGCATCCATGAAATGGAAGAGCAGATATGTAAAATTTCAAATGCCTTGGCTAGGAGAGATGAGGGGAGGTTGCCCTGCCAGCCGGTTGCTAACCCCAAGGGTCAGTTTTTAATTGAAGAAGCTTCCTCAAGTTTTGAGGGAACCAATGCTGTCACTACCCTAAGGTCTGGCAGGCTGATAGACAACAGTGGAGTAATGCAGACCAGAGGTCATTTCCATAGATTATTCGAATGAGTGTGATGGGGATGTTGTTGGAACACAGAGCCAAGAATTGCCTGCCACCCTGCAGCAAGAGAAAAATAAAGAGGCTATAGTTGAGCCTCAGCAGGAAGAAAAACAAGAAAAAAGAATAAAACAGAAGTTTAGTCATGGGCTAGCAGCTGAGGAACCAGCAATACCTCAGCTGCCCTTTCCTCAAGCTTTGGGTGGTCCTGTCCCTTTTGAGAAAGGGAATGTCCAAATGGAGGAAATGATGGAGACCTTCAGGCAGGTGAAAATCAATTTGCCCTGAGGGCAATTAAAGCAGTCCCACCTATGCAAAGTTCTGAAAGACCTACATGCCAAAAGAGAAAAGCTCGAGGCCATGTGTCCAAAAGAGTCTTTGCAACTGATATAGTGAATTCTGTATTTAACATATCAATGCCTGAGAAGTTGCAAGATCCAGGGATACCCACTATTCCCTGCATAATTAGAGACCACACAATCGGGAAGGCCCTTTTAGACCTTGGAGCCAGTGTTAACCTGCTGCCATATAGTGTATATCTGCAGCTCAATTTGGGGGAGCTAAAACCTACCCCCATTGTGCTAATGATGGCTGATAGATCTGAGAGGAGGCCTATGGGAATGATTGAGGATGTCTTGGTAGGGGTAGAGAAATTTTTTTACCCTGCTGACTTCCTAGTTTTGGACATGGGCTGCAGCAAAAGTACTAATCCCATACCTGTTATCTTGGGCAGGCCATTCTTGGCCACTGCCAATGCATGCATTCAGTGCAGGTCTGGAGTCATGGAGGTAACTTTCGGACATATGAAAGTTGAGCTGAATGTGTATAACAGTGCAAAGTTACCTCAAGAGGACAATGAGGAGAGCTTTGAAGTGGATGTACTAGAAGAAATTATGGATGAAGAATTGCCCACTCTGCTGGAGTGGAGCAACACTGTCAGGAATTTAGTTAAAGTCTGGGATATGGTGGAGGAAGAAAGCCCAGCTGTGATAACAAAAGGCATGACCACATTGAAGTCTTCTGTGGGCTCAGTGCAGCATTCCATTTGGAAACCTACATTGCTGCCTCTTCCTCCAACCACCAATGCACCAATTTTACCATCCACCCAACAAGCCCCTGATCTGGAACTCAAGAAACTTCTAGAAACATTAAAATATGCCTTCCTTGAGAAAGGTGATAAGCTTCCTGTGATTATCTCCTCCTCTCTTACCAATGAGCAGGAAGAGGAATTACTAACAGTTTTGAGGAAGCACAAAAGGGCAATTGGTTGGACCATTGCAGATCTGGGAGGAATAGATGCATCAATCTACATGCACAAGATTCATCTTGAGGAGGGATCACTACCCTCCAGGGAAATGCAGAGGAAGTTAAATCCTCACATGCAGGAAGTGGTCCTCAACGAGATCATTAAATTGCTAGATGCAGGGGTGATTTTCCCCATCTCTGATTCTAACTGGGTGGCACCTATCCAAGTGGTGCCTAAGAAATCTGGCATAACAGTTATTAAAACCGAATCTGGAGAGTTGAGACCAGCCAGGGAGACCACTGGCTGGAGAGTTTGCATTGATTATAGAAAGCTCAACTCTAAGACCGAAGGACCACTTCCTCTCCCTTCATTGATCAAATTTTAGACAAATTGGTGGAAAAGCTTTTTACTATTTTCTTGATGGGTACTGTGGTACAACGGATCCTGTGCATCCTCAAGACCAAGAAAACCACCTTTACTGTCATTTTGGCACCTTTGCTTCTGAAGGATGCCTTTTGGGCATGTAATGCGACCACTTTTAGAGGTGTATGTATGCCATATTCTCGATATGATTGACAAGTTTTTGAAGATTTTATGGATGATTTTTCTCTATAGGGGCATTTTGGCCAGTGTCTACAACACCTCAGCCTAGTTTTGCAAAGATGTGAGGAGACCAATCTGGTCTTAAGCTGGGAAAAGAGCCACTTCATGGTAACACAAGGCATTGTGTTGGGCCATGTAGTCTCTAAAAAAGGGCTGGAGGTAAACAAGGCCAAAGTTGACCTCATTGCCAATCTGCCCCCTCCAAAAATAGTCAAACAAATTAGATCTTTCCTTGGGCATGCAAGATTCTACAGGAGGTTCATTAAGGACTTCAGCAAAATTGCTAAGCCATTGTGCCACCTGCTCTGCCAGGATGTGCCTTTCTACTTCTCGGCTGAATGTCTAAAGGCTTTTGAGACCTTAAAAGTCTGTCTTACCTCTGCCCCTGTACTCCAGACACCAGACTATACCCTGCCCTTTGAATTAATGTGTGATGCATCAGATTTGGCAATAGGTGCTGTCTTGGGCCAAAGAAAGGATAAGCTGCCTGTGGTCATTGCTTATGTCAGCAAGTCACTTGCTGAAGCTCAGCTGAATTATACCACAACCGAGAAAGAGCTTCTGGCAGTGGTGTATGCTGTTGACAAGTTTAGATCCTACCTACTGGGATCTAAAACTATAATCTTCACTGACCACTCAGTATTGAAGTACCTATTATCCAAGAAAGATGCTAAGCCCAGGCTGATTAGATGGATACTCCTACTGCAGGAGTTTGACATCGAAATCAAGGACAAAAAGGGTGTGAAAAATGTGGTGGCTGACCACTTGTCCAGAATTGTGTTGGAGAAGTGTCTTGACGGTCCTACAAATGATGCCTTCCCGGATGAGCAATTATATGCAATCCAATCCTTGGTCCCCTGGTTTGCACACATTGTGAATTATCTTGTTATAGGAAAGATTCACCTTCGGACCAAAATGGACAAAGACACTTTTTCTCCGGTCAAATTTTTTTTTTGGGAGGAACCTTGCCTATACAAGTACTGTGCAGACCAAATCATCCGAAGATGTGTTCCCGAAAGTGATATCCCCAGTATTCTGGCCATGTGCCATGAAAATGTCTGTGGAGGCCACTTTAGTGGAAGAAAAATAGCTGACAAGGTCCTGCAGTGTGGGTTTTATTGGCCTCCTTTATTCAAAGATGCATATACACACTGCATGGCATGTGAGAGATGTTAAAAATTAGGAGGGCTGTCCAAAAGAAATTCAATGCCTTTGCAGCCCATCCTTGTTGTAGAACTATTTGATGTATGGGGTATAGACTTCATGGGCCCTTTTCCTCCTTCTAATGGTTACCATTTCATCTTAGTGGCAGTAGATTATGTTTCCAAATGGGTAGAAGCCATTGCCACAAGAACCAATGACAACCAGGTGATTCTCAAATTTTTAAGGCAGAACATTTTCTAAAGATTTGGAACCCCTAGAGCTATTATCAGTGATGGGGGTAGCCATTTCTGCAATAAGAATTTCGAAAGCTTGCTCAAGAAATATTCTGTGACCCATAGGATTGCTACTCCCTACCACCCACAGATAAGTGGGCAAGTTGAAATTTCTAATAGAGAGATCAAGCACATCCTTGAGAAAACAGTAAGGACTGACAGGAGAGATTAGGCTGATAAGCTCAATGATACATTGTGGGCTTATAGGACTGCCCATAAGACTCCAATTGGAATGTCCCCATTCAGACTGGTCTATGGCAAGGCTTGCCATCTCCCAGTAGAGTTAGAACACAAGGCCTATTGGGCCATTAAAAACTTAAATATGAACCTAACTTCTGCTGGTCATCACAGGTCCCTACAACTGTCTGAATTGGACGAGCTAAGGATGGATGCCTACGCCAATGCCATGATCTACAAGGAACGGTCCAAAGCTTTCTTTGACAAGGGCTTACTGAGAAAAAGCTTTGTACCTCGTGGTAAGGTTTGGTTATTTAACTCCAAACTAAAATTCTTTCCTGGAAAACTAAAATCTCGATGGGAAGGTCCCTATCTTGTCTTAAATGTGTCCCCATCTGGTGCTGTGGAAGTCACGGATCCCAAATCTGGGAGGACCTTGAAAGTGAATGGTCAGAGGCTTAAGCCTTGTCTCGAAAAACCGGTCGACCCTATGAACACTATTCATTTTCAAGGGCCCCCTTCATCTACCTGACCCACAGTTGTGTCCATGTTGTACTATACTACTTTCATTTCTTCAATAGTTTTTAGGAAATTGTAGTGTCTCGATGGGGTCTGAGTCTGTTGGGTTTGATAGAGTTTATGTGGGGTTGGTTTGATTACTTCTTCTTCTGCGATTTACTAATTTTTGAATTGAATGCATACTGTTTGAATATTTTTTATGAGTATGCTGCACTGCATGAATTGCTCCCTGTTTGGTACTACGCCCTCACGCATTCCAAATTGAGATTTGGGAAGCTCTCGCGCAATTCACATAGAGCATTTATTACGCCGTCGCGAGCTTCAACAAATGCTGTAGAGCCTCTCGCGCACTGCTAGCTGCAACATCCATCATCGCGAGATTCCGTTCCTATCTCACGATCCCCTTGACCAGCTGTGCGAGTTACATGCATTTGTCATTTCCCACGCTGATTGCTGTAACTTTTCACTTCCCAACTCACTCTTAATTAATTGCAGCAACTTGGATGTTATTACACCGATTCATCTTCCACCATCCTCATCTTTAAATACACAGGGAGTCCCTTTCTTATTCATCTCATCCTTTCTCCTCTCACCATAGCGGTCCTTCCCTAGTCCTAACAATGGCAGATGACAAGCCTAATGCTCTGCCTAACAAGTTTTATCCGATGTGGTTGGAACCGCCCCCACCTAAAGAGCCGGACCCCCTACAATCCCTCTGGGATGAATACGAGGAGGTTTAGCATATCCTGGCTAAGGAGGAGAAGGACAAGCACCAGCCAAAGAAGAAAAAGCAAAAGATAGAACCATCCCCATCTCCTGCCCCCTCCACTCAACCCCTTCCACCACCTTCTCAGCCCCCACATCCTTGATCCCTCTCTCCTTTCTTCTTAGGAATTTTCTTTTTGTAATCTTTTAGTCTTAATGAAATTTTCTTTTACTGTTATTCTGTAAAGTTTTTTATTTTTGGTTGTTTTCATTCTTGCTGTTTTCTTTTCTCTGACCATAAATTTGTTGTACACCCACCTTTGAATCAGTGAGGACACTGCTCCTCATAGGTTTGGGGGTGTGGCAGGCAGATCCTGCCAATGGAATAGTTAACCTAAGTGCAGCAGAATCTTTTGAGTAATATGGAAATGGAATCATGTTCACTGGAGAATCAGAAAAATAATGAAATTTAAAATTTTTTCCAGACTTTAGGCATTACAAACTTTTAAAATTTCATATTTCCATGATGAGATCACCAAGGAAACTCACTTGTATCAGCACTTATTGAATCATTAGAGAGAGAAAAAGGTAAGGATATACTTAAGAATTCAAAGGAAGACCATAACCAGTGAGATTTGGGCCTATACAAAAATAATTTCCTTGAGGAGTGACTAAGGCAATTTCTTCTAGTTGTAAGGAATGGCTGAGTCACTGTGCTCACTAGAAGTTAGGCAACTCCCAATTGAAACAACTGACAGCACTCATGAGACTTAGGAAAGGATCAAGGCCTTCTCTTGGACAGTTTGAGCCTAAACAGATCAACCTTAAGCAACTACCCTTGTCCATACCCCCTTTGAGCCTTAAATCCTAAATTTCTTCAAAATACACCTGAGTACTTGCACTTGAACCTATGTATCTGATTTAACCTTACCCTCACTCTGAGAATTCAGAAGGTAAAGGAACAAGAGTTGAAGATGGACTAGTTATGGTCAACATTAGGTGAGTAAAGAAGAAGTATCTCAAATTCTAGCAGTATGGTAACTGAGAAAATGGTGGCATTTCAGAAAAGCAAAAACAAAATAAAAAGAAGAAAAATGCATAAAAAAGAAACAAAAATAATAATGAAGAGGAGTAAGAGAGGAGTCAAGAGGAAACTTTCATTGGGAAAATCAAAATCAAGAAGAGAAACTGATCACTTCAAATCTGAAAATCTCAAAGAAGATGAAAGGAGCTGAATTAAAGAAGGTGAAGTCATGAATCATCTCCTTCTCCTACTGATTTCTCAATTTTGCACCCCTTTTCAACCCTCCATTCTAGTTTTAACCCCACTCCATAAGCCACATTACAGCCCAGTTAAAGCCCTTGTGATCCAAAGTTGAGTGAGCTATCATGTGGAGATAAAGAGTTATCCAATCTATGGTGAGGACCTGTCAATGATGCCAGCACTTAAGAGCTTTGCCTATGCTAATGCTTACAGACCCGTCTGGGGGATGTAACTACTCTTGAGCTTGAGAGAAAATGAAATCCTCAACAGTTCTTCATGAGAGTATGCCCTGGAGAGTTTTGGGTCTGATCTTGAATGCATTAGGTGTGACCTATAACCTAATTTTTGATCCAGTGATGAGTTCATGTTGACACACATGTGAAGTGTTCTTTGGAGTAAACTGATTGGAAATGTTGCGCTTTCATGAGAAGCTTATACTGTTTAAATTTCTGTGCAGCCAAGGTGTTTGAATTTCTTATATTTTTTTACTAATTGAAGGGTGAACTAACTCTATTTCTTAACTGCTCACTTGATAATAATGCACTTTTGTTAACTGTCTCGTTGAGAAGTTTGTGGGTGTCTTCACTGAAAACCCTCAGGAGACTTCACTCCTCCACTACGGATCACCTAGGGGTTTAAAAGGCTTTGTACATATGCTAAATGTATCTGTGCTCCCTACGAAAGTGGTATTTAATTTCTGTAGTTGATTTAACGTAGCTTTGCTAAGGGACTAGCAAAGATTAGGTTTGGGGATGTGTTAAGACCTGAAAAATACTACTTTTCACCCCTTAACTTAGCCTTTGATTAGACCCTTAGCCATCTAATAAAGGTTTGTTAAGTGTTTTCTGTAGATAATAAATAGCAGTGAAATAAGGCCATAAATCATGTTAAGGAGCCTGTATTGGCACTAGAAGTCCCTCAGAAGAATGAGCCATGAATCCAGACCTGAGGCAAGCCTCGCACAGCTAACAAAGCTCCAAAGGATTCAGAAAAATATGCTTCGCGCAGTCCTCGCGAAGTCCCAAGACTTCACAACAACTTCTCGTGCAGTTGAGTGACAGACTAGCTTCAGAATCTTGCCTCGCGCAACTGTCACGTAGTAGCCGCAGGATGCAAATGTCAAGAGAACCTGTTGCACAGTTCAGAAAAGCCTCAAAGCTATCACAAGGATCCTCGCGAAGTTCCATTAAGAAGTGAACTTCTCGCGCAGTTCTCGTGCTATTCAAGAAGAAAGCAGCCTCGCGAAGCCAGAGTTAGCCTCGCGAAGATTTATTATGAAATGGAATGCTCGCGTAGTTATCGCGCTATTCACAAGTAGCAATCCAACTGCACAAAGCCCAATCCAGCGAGAGCTTAACTATCTACCTCGCGACTGCTCAAAGCATCAAGAAGCTGCAACCCCGTGACGTCTGAAGTTTTAATGCTAACTCATCCTCGCGAAGTCAGTGCTACCATGCGACAAGTCTGGGAATCGACTGCAACCTGGCGAAGCTCTGAACTCCACCTTCCATCGCTTCAACAGAGGACTTTATGGGAATTTCTAAGGATTAGGGCACGCACTCCCACGCTCAAATCTCCATGCATGCGCCTCGAGGCATCCAAGGATCATTAATAGGCCATGTGGCATCGCTAAAATTAGGGTTTCCTAACCCTAATGCGCCGCCACACCCACTGCTATATAAACCTAAGCCTGGTTTAGGTTTAGGGACGGGAAGACTTAGACTTAGAACGGATAGCGGAGACTGTATCACTGATACGAGATCTGAGATCAGTTTCTTTTCTTTTCTTCTATAGTTGTAAGTAGTTTTTCTTTTTCTTTTTCTTCTCTCCATGGCCCAGCACTTGTTGGCCATGCCTATGTATGTTTATTGAGATTAGATTAATGGAATTTGTGATTGGGTGATGTGCTTTTATGGGATTCGTGTGTTTGTAAGATGTTTTGTGCAAGGCTGCTACCTTGTGATCCGCCATTGCTTTGACTGTGATTCAAAGCAATGGAGGACTGATTCTAAGGACCCATTCAGATCCAAGTGACCTGTGTGTCTGGGCTATCATGGTCCTATATAGCCTTAGCCCCACCACAGGACCCACTAGATCTGAAATCCCCATGGAAGCCTGAGCTGGTGGCCTTGTGACCATGGTGGTGGCAGCAATATTCTTGTTTTGTTTTGGGCTCCGTGAGGAGGATAGCCTCTGGGATAGTCTGTGACCATTCAAGTGGACAGGTTATAGCCTTAGGGTGAATCCAATCTGTCGATCCAAAATGGATCCTTCTTCTCCGAGCCTGAGCTTATAGCCTGGTAGGAGATTGTATAGAGGCAGACTCCCCTATATTAGCATAGACCCACCATCAAATGGCAGATCTGATCTGGGTATGGAGATTGTAGGCTTGTGACTGGACCATTGTAGTGCCACTCAAGCAATGGACAGCTAGATCTAAGGTGGTACTCAATCTCTTGCTGGTTCTATGTGTCTGGGCTATCATGGTCTTATACAGCCTTAGCCCCACACATAGAGCTTTAGAGGTTGAGGTTTCCTATGGATTCCTGAGCTTGTAGCCTGGATGAAGTAGTGCCTACAATGATTAACTTGTTTTGACCCATTTCTGGATTGTGGTTCCCCTGTGGGATAGTCTGTGACCATTCAAGTGGACAGGTTATAACCTTAAGGGATTGGATCATGGCACAGGGATGAGTTGAATTCTCTCCTCTTTGGTGATAATGTAGCCATTGGACAGGATTTCTATAATCGTAGACCTGGATCTGAGTCATAAATTCTAGCAGATCTGAACCCAATAGCATACTTCTCACCCTTTTATATTTATTTTCCCACACTCCATCCATCTTCTCAACCCTTTCTATAATTAATTCATTAGGTTACCTTAGGATACTTAGAATAAGTGACCCTAAACTCCCCTCCTTTTAGGACTGCCAGATCTGTAGTCAGATCTGGA
Organism: Chloranthus sessilifolius; assembly: GCA_021018995.1. Lineage (NCBI taxonomy): Eukaryota > Viridiplantae > Streptophyta > Magnoliopsida > Chloranthales > Chloranthaceae > Chloranthus > Chloranthus sessilifolius. The sequence goes on along the minus strand of CM037593.1, from coordinate 52,735,546 downwards.
GGGACTACTAGAGATGGCTCCCTTGGAGCTGTAGATCACTTTTCCCTGTGAGACAAACTCTTACTTATCAAAACTTGCTACAAATGGACCCTGTATCTTGCAGGTCTAGGACTTCTCAGTTGTGTTGCTTCCATCCCCTATTTTACTTTGATTTTAAATTGCTTTTACCACCAACAAATAAAGTAAGCACATCTGGGGTCGCAAACAAGGACTATGTGTCTAAATGGGTGGAAGCCATTACCACAAGGACTAATGACCATAAGGCTGTCTTAAAATTTATCAAAGAAAATATCTTATGAAGATTTGGCACCCCTAGAGCCATCATCAGTGATGGGGGCAGCCATTTCTGTAGTAAAAATTTTAAGAGCTTGCTCAAAAAGTATGTTCTTACACATAGGATTGCAACTCCCTACCACCCCCAGACTAGTGGGCAGGTTGAAATCTCAGATAGGGAGATAAAGCACATCCTAGAGAAGACAGTTAGGACTGGGCCAATTGGCATGTCCCCTTTCAGACTGGTGTATGGCAAGGCTTGTCACTTCCTAATAGAGTTAGAACATAGAGCCTATTGGGTTGTTAAAGCATTAAACATTGATCTAACTTCTGCTTGCATGCACAGGAGGGTCCAGCTATCAAAGCTGGAAGAGTTAAGATTGGAAGCATACTCCAATGCTAGGATCTACAAAGAGAACCAAAGCCTTCTATGACAAGCATTTGCTGAGGAAAGAGTTTATAGCTGGCTGCAAGGTAAGGTTATTCAACTCTAAATTGAAATTTTTCCCAAGTAAGTTGAGATCCCGATGGGAGGGACCTTACATGGTAGAGCATGTATCCCCATCTGGAGCTGTTGAAATTAAGGATCTCAAAGATGGTAGGATTATGAAAGTTAGTGGTCAAAAACTCAAGCTCTTTGTTGAAAATGTCATGGAGTCTGTGGTGACCATTCACCTTCAAGAACCACCCAAGTGTGATTGATTGTCAACAATGTAGACTATGTATCATAACTATTGTCTTTGGCTGTTTTTGCTACTATTTCTATTTTTATTTATTACTATTTGGCATTGTAAATATGGTTGTCAATCTTGCTTAATGTGTGCATGTACTAATCATGAATCCTTCATAAGTTGGTTAGAAGCATGAATTATTTGAATTAAGTTGGGAATTGAAAAATCTGTGGGAAGAATGGATTTGGAACTGATAAAACTCTGTTTGAATTAAGATACAACTTGTCGAGAGGAGTGGAGAATATTTTGACAGGTTCTGAAGGTTCCCTGCATGCATTTCGACAAGATCTAGGACCTGTCGAGAGGTTTGAGTCAATTCTCGATAGGTTCTAAAGGTGTAAAAATTGATTGTCGATAGGATCTATGAACTTATCGACATGTTCTGAAGATTTTTTAGTATAGTATTGACAGGTTCAGAGTACCTATCGAGAGGTTCTGTGAACTTCTCGAAGTGATTTTTTTTCCTGAAGCCGTGAACCCGTCGACAGGATTGAATGAACCTCTTGAGACCTTCAGTCACTTTTCACTTTTCGATAGGTTGTATCAACCTGTCGACACCTTGTCCCAATCCTGTCAAAACTCAATTTTTGTCATTTTAAACCTATTGAAAACTCCATCCAGCCATTCGACAGCTTGTCTCTGAGCTTTATTTTTCTCTCTGTCGATTTCCATTTTCTTTCTTCTTCCTCTACCTCACTGATTCCAACCCCACTCTCACTATGCCCTTGCTCCAAGTGCTTCAATTCCTGAAAAGCTACATTTTGTACCTATTGGAGACTGATTTGGTGTCGTGCACATCGAGCTCTGAGAAACCCTAGGTTTCTGTTGGTAATTCCTCCTTCCCCATTCACTCTGTGATTTTCTTGCTCAGTACTTTCATTGGTAATTGTTGTGGTAATTCATTTGAGACATAGAAGATTTTTGTGAATTATTGAGATATAATTTATGTAGATTGAGTGCCCAATGGCTGATCAAGAGGATACCCTAGCTACCCTTTTCAAAGCCCCTTCCACTAGGAAATCCAGTAGCCTATCCAAACAGCCCAAGGAGACCCCATCTGCCAAAAGAGAGCTTGTCATGGATAAATATGAGAAATCTAATAAACCTAGGAAAGCAAAGAAAGCTAAGAAAGGCCCAAATTAGTGAAGAAATTGTTGAGGAGGCCCCTGAGACAGAACCTAACCCTATACCTGAGTCCAATCCTGTGCCTGAAATTCCTAAGCATGTGCCTAACCCTGAGGAGGAACCTAAAGTCCCTATGAACCTATCTGCTCCCAATGAATTTATGGATAAGTTAGGCCTGATTCCAGAGACAATTGTTGACACCCCCTACTTTTCTAATGAAGAGGAGTGTAAGGATACTTTGAATTATTTGGTGAAGGCAGGCCTGACACCCATGCTGACCCCATTAAGTGAAAAATTCTACCCTAGGCTGGTCAAGTTGTGGTATCAGAACCTCAGGAAGAAGACCAAGCCAGGTTCAACTGATCCTTGTCTGGAGATTGTAATTGATAACCAAGAGATTGTTGTGAATTACAGTGATATAGGGTTGGGTTTAGGGGTCCCTTCTATTTTTGATACATCCTATGGTCTGTCAGAATCTGAAAATGTGCATTTCAAAGCAATGGCCAGGCACCTCACTCAAGGCATTGTGGGGTCTAGGGAGTCAATAATGAGGAGAGATCTACACCTCAGCATGTTGTTCATTGATTCAATTTTAAGGAAAAACATATATGTCAGTGGACATCAGCAAGAAAGGAGTGGGGGCCCTGTATTTTTTCTCCAAGGGCCAGTTTATGAATATGCCCAGGTGGTATTTGATGCAATGGTGGATGTCAATGAGAAAATTCAAAAAGTGCAAGCCTTACCTTGCCTACCTTATAGCAGGCTCATCACTGCCTTCCTTAAGAGAGGAAAATTTTCTTACCCAAATGATGAGCCAGTGGTGAAGGTGACTCAGAAATTATTTGGGAAGAGGGCTTGGTCTGTCAGTAGGACCACCCTAAGTGGGAAGAGTAAGAACAAATCAAGTGAGAATCCTAAGATAGAAGCTCCACAAGCAATCAGCTCTGCTACTGCACATGGCACCTCTACTTCTGCTAGTTCAGAGCCTCTCCCAATAGCTGCCACTAGCTCAATACCTCCTCCTGAGATCCCTACATCAGTCACCTCTGAGCCTCTGCTCACATATGCAGCTCCTAGCTTTGAGTGTCCACCTGTGACCTTTGCAGCCACAGTTATCCCCTCCATCGATTTGATTTTGCTTATGGTCAGCTCCTCTAATGCTAGCCTCACCATCCCCCCTCTGTCATTCCATCCATCTCAGTTTCCTTACCTTCCATTCCCCCTAGCAACTCAACAACCCTTTCAACTATCATCACATCCACACCTCTGTCAGTTCCTCTTACCATAGACCCCATCCCTACCTTACCTCCAACTAGCCCATCCATATCAGCTATTGAAACTTTCAGCCCTGCACCTTCCACATCAGCTTATCCATTCATCACTTCTCCCCTATCCATACCCTTTGACACTAACCCTACCTTCTCCTTCTCACCTACCCATACCCAAGAGCTGGATCACCTGACCACTGAGGGATATTCATCCCTGATAAAGTCCATTATGCACAATATTGGGCATGAATACCCATGCCATCATCCATCCCCTCCCCATTGCTGACTGGCCCTTCTTCAAGTGTTGAGCAGTCCATACTCCATGCCTCTTCCTTTCCCATACCTCCTCCATACTCTACCCTCCTCCATGTCATGCAACAGAACCCATACCTTAAAAGGGATGTTGTTCAAGGAATGGCCGCCCTCTGTAATTCAATCGAGATGCCCTATGAAGCAAAGATATACCAAATGACCGTGGATTATAACTTTGAGATGCTGAATATATCAAAGGGTTGGCAATGAATTTTGATTCAATTTGAAGCTTAGAAGCAAGAGGCAGCAATAGAGAAATTGAGAGCAGATGGACTTGAGAAAAAGCTAGCTGCCTCCAGAGAGGTCACAGAGGCCACAAGGGATCTGTATGAAAGTAGAGTTTTGTTTGCTGAAATGAAGGCAGAAATCCTTGAAATGAGACTTGCTGAACTGACTGGCAAAGAACCTGCACAAGCCACTGCCCCTCCAGCTAGCTCAACTGCTACTGCTGATAAGGATGAGAGAGGAAAAGGGGTCCACATTAAGGATGAGCCAACAATAATTGAGCTGATTAGACTTGTACATGTCCTTAGTTAGGATATTTGTGTATATTCTTTTTTATAGTTCTTTCCCCTTGCATTGTACATATTACTGTTTATAAATGGATAGTTTTGTTTGAAGCTTGTGTCTCATTATGTTTAGATTAATTTGTTTCTCTTCTATTTTTGGCTTGTTTGATTTTCTTATTTGTGTAAGTTTGTTTGTTCCTTTTACTTGTTTTATTGTGTATCTTATCTTTCCCAAATTACCCTTTTTATTGGTGTCAGCATGTTTGTTTTTATTGCCCTTACCTTTTATCTTTGAAGCAGTGAGGACACTGCTCCTCATAGGTTTGGGGGTGTAGCAGGGCATGCCAATAGATAATTAATGTTAATGCAGCAATTTTAATCTAAATTGAGAAAATAAAGTGATTTCCCACCTGATTTTTGAAATAGAGGAAATTAAAAAACTTTTTAAGACTGAAATGTGTTGTAGTTCAAACATTTTTCATGAAGTGAATGTCAAGCATTTTCAAATATTGATGTTTAGTGAACTTGAAAAAAGAGACAAAATGTGAGGATATCCCCCAGAAAATGTGATGAAAGGCCATACCCAGTGAGATTTGGGCCTGAGAAATTTTCTTTGAAGAGTGTTTTGGCAATTTTTTCTACTCTAGGGACTGATTGGATCTAGTTTTGCTCACTAGAAGTTAGGCAAATCCAAGTTAAAACAGCTTGACAACATTCACGACATTGAGGACATGAAGTGAGGCCAACCCTTTGACAGTTTGAGCTTAAAATTTCCCACCTTTGAAATGCCCTTGATACACACCATTTGAGCCTTAAAAATCCCAATTTTTCTTTGATAAAAACTAGAAATTTTGAACCCAAAACTCCCTTGACCTGTTTCAGTTCACCCTCAATCTGAGAATTCAGGAAATAGAAGGAGAAGTGAGGTTAGAGGAGTAAGGTTTGACATTTGGCTGAAAGAGAAGAAAGCACACTTCGTGGCATTGTGGCATTCCAGCCCATAAAAAGAAAAATGGAGAAAAAAACAAAAAGCATACAAAAAGAAAAACAGAAAAGCAAAATAAAAATATGAGAAAGAGAAGTCATTTCATTGAAAAAATTGAAGATTCAGAACTGATCACTTCAAATCTGAAAATTCAAGAAGTAGATGGAACTATGCTGAAATGGAGGTTGTGAAGTTGCAAATCACCTCCTTACCTTACTGATTTCTTAGTTTTGAATCCCATTTAACCCTTGTATTTTTTATAAACCTCACCCATAAGCCACATTACAACCCAATAAAAAGTCCTTACCAATCTGAAATTGATTGAGCTGTCATGTGGAGATGAGAATTTATATAATCTATGGTGAAAAGAGTTAGAAATTTTCAAAAATTAGAGCAATGCCTATGCTCATGCTTGCAGTCCTATTTGAGGGCTGTAACTTCTCTTGAGTAGTGTGAAATGATACACCCTTCTATTTTATTTTGAGTGACAGCCCTGGTGAGATTTGGGTCTGAAATCTAATTTGATTAGGGCAATATCAAAACAGAATTCTCAACTTAAACGTAAGCTTTGCATTAATTTTTATGCACAATGCCTTGACATAAGCTGATTGAGAGTGAAGGAATTACAACGGAATTTCAGTTTTAAACTGATGTTTTTCTGCTGAGAATCCTTTAGAATTGAATGAACAAGGTGTGGAATGATTTTTATTTTGCTTGAATTCTATTTTAACATGTTGCATTGATATTAACTAATTCATTGGAGAAGTTTGTAGGTAACTTCACTGAAAACCCTCATGAGACTTCACCCTCCACTAGGGATCACCTAGGGGTCTAAAAGGCTTGATGCATATGTTAAATGCATCTATGCTCCCTACAAAGTGATATTTTTTATTTTTAATAATTGTTTTTACTTTCTCCTTCGCCAGGGACTAGCAAAGCTTAGGTTTGGGGGTGTGATAAGCAGTGAAAAAAACCATTTTCACCTCCTAGCCTGACCTTTGATGGACCTTTGAGCTAACTAATAATGTGTTTTGAGTGTATTTTGTATATGAGCAATAAATTGCAGTCTTAGTACAGACATCCAACTAAGATGGCCAAAGAAGTTGCTCATACATCTCAACATGTGCTCAGACAACCCAAAGCCAACCAAGCAGCCCACAGAGCCTTAGAAGTTCATGAGAATGTCTTGAGCCCAATTGGGTATGCTTGGAACCAATTGCAGTTGCAAGGAATGAAGAGTGAACCCACCAGGAGGCTGCTGGGGGTTGATCAAATGAAGAACAGCACACCAAAGATGGGTACCAGCTGTGGAAGCACAAAGCAGAACCTGTCAAGAGGTTCTAATGCTCAAAAGCCAAGATATCGAGAGGTTCCATTAAGCTATCGAGAGCTTCCAAGGACCTGTCGAGAGGTTGGAAGTACAGCAATGGATCCTGTCGAGGAGATACCTAGAGGGGATGAAGTTGCCGAGAGGTTGGGTGTTATATATGAACCTATCGAGAGGATTAGAGAGTGTGCTCCAACCTATCAAGGAGTTAGAAGGTAAAGAAGCTAAGCTATCGAGAGGTTCTGAAAACAAAAGTAAAGATCTTGTTGTAGACACCCAAATTCGGCCCAAGGCCCGATTAGTCTATACTCCGAGAGAGATGAAACCCTGTTCTTTCGATGGCACCCTTGAACCCTTAAGAACAAACCCAGACCTTTAGGAATCACCCTGACCCCATTAGAACCATTCCCCTAACCTTTAGAGATCACCCCTAAAACCCTAGGATCCCTTCCTAGACCCAACTTAAACCCTTCTGAGCAATTGATGGGAGGAGAGCTACAAAATTTTACATAGATCATTGCTAAGGAGGATCCCTATACCATTAGAAGGAGGACTTCTCCAGCTTTCCAGCAAGCCAAAGATCACCCAATTTGGAGTTGTGGTTCGAACGTTATGGCTGATTGAAGTTTCACATAAAATCATAACTTTTGCTCAGGCGTATGTATTAGATACGCCCAGCAAATTTGTCCCATTTTGGTCAGGCGTATACATTATATACGCCTGGAATTTTTGGGCCAAATTTGGCTGGGCGTATATAATACATACACCCAGCATAGGTAGGGCCCACCACGGACACTCACCTTCTCAGATCTCCTCTGGTTTTCATGCAAATCACTGTACATAAACTGGGCGTATGTAATATATACACCCAGCTTAGCTACAGTAACTGTCATCAAATGCTCGAATTTTCTCCATCTGGTTTGACCTTTTGACCATCCCCTTGGTTGAAGTGGGTGTCTTAAGGTTGGTTGCACCCCCTTTGAGCTTATTGGCAACCCTTAAGTCACCCATGATCTCACCCCATCATCTGCCATTGAAACCGGTTTCCCAAACTCCTAGGACCCTATAAACCTAGAAAACCTTTTATGGAGGATTACCTAATTGCAAAACCAATTAGCTCTTAAGTAACCCTCTAACCCACCTCTTCTCTATAAATAGAGAGGCCCCTCCTCTTCCCAAAGGGTTGAAAAATTAAGGTGGAAAGTTAAGCTTAAGAGAGAGAGCCCAAGTGAGAGAAAATATTATTTATTTTGCATTTTTCAGCCAAAATTCCAGCATGCTTAGTTCATCCTTTTCAACCATTAGATCACCCCTTTTTAGTCAAGCTTAGTCCCTAGCTTCATCCTATACTTCCTATCTACCGAATCCTAGCATTAGGATCTATTCCTTTACCGTTTAAACCACATAAAGCCATCAGAAGCACGCCGAAGCGAAGGTCTTACACGGTGCAACAAGGGCCCATGAGCTCCGGCTCACCCCTCTCTTCCTCTACCTTCTTGGTATTTCCTCCGTCCAAGGATTCAAGCCGTTGCGCCGCCGAAATTTTGGTTTGGCTCAAAGCTTGGTAGGACCGTATTGCCTTCAGGCAAGGGGAAGCTCCGCCCATTTATTTTTATTTTAGCCATAGACAGAGACCGCTACGTGCGAGTTGATCGGGTGCCTAAACCCTTCTTGATCAATAACAGAAGCCCCTACCCTAAATCCTTTGGCAAAGACCGATAAATCAAAGTCATATTTAGTACTTCGGTGCTCAAAATATTGATTTAAAGGTTTCACGGGTCACCAAAAGCTCTGGGTGGCGACTCTACATTTCATTCAATCACGTGTGCATCGCCGCGACGGGTTCGAGAGAATCCATGGTCGCACAGATAGCGACTCTGCTAGGGATATCACCCTAGCGCTTCCCCTCTTGTTGGCCTTTTTTTTTATCTTTACTAACCATTGCTATTTTTCTAATTTTATGTTGTTTTTCCTTTATTTTTGTTGTTTTTACTAACATACTTACCCCTACGTTTCGGCTTTAAATTTCAGTATTTTTGCCTAGTCATTTGACTGGCACCTTTTTTACTTACCCCTACGTTTCAGCTTTAAATTTCAGTATTTTTACCTAGTCACTTGACTGGCACCTTTTTTACTTACCCCTACGTTTCGGCTTAAATTTCAGCAATTTTTGCCTAGTCACTTGACTGGCACCTTTTTTTACTCACCCCTACATTTCGGCTCTAAACTTCAGCAATTTTTGCCTAGTCACTTGACTGGCATCTTTCTTACTTACTTTTACGATTCAGTTTTAATTTTAAGCACTTTATATTTCCCGTCTAGTCGCTTGACTGGCCCCGTCTTTTTTCTTACTTCTTGTCATATCCTAACAGTGGACGCTGGCCCATTGAGGCGGCACGGGCTTGTCATCCCCGACCCGATTTTCGACTTAAATTCACTCCCCTTTTAAAATATGTAATTAAAAGTGAACCAACAGTGTGGGGACATAATCAAATCTGTTTTGCATGTTTTGGGTAGTTTTCGGGGGGTTTAGGCACAGATATAAATTACCCAGTTCCCAGTAAGGCGGCAGCCCTAGTGGTGATGATCCTGAAAAGAACCACCCCTTCCAGTAACTGAGAAGGTGCTTGCGCCGGAGGTATATCGATTGGGTTGCCAATTCCGATCAAGCCGTAAAACCCGCAATAGTGAGAGCGTAGACTACCTAAATTCAGCCATGTATCCCTAGGAAGCGGAAAGGAGTGACCTGATAACACACACAGCAATCCCCAGGAGCATCCCTCCTAGAAAACTAGTTTAAAAGACTCATTGTAGGCTTGTTGTTCACTGTCAAAACAAGTTGACAGAACTATCTTTTCCAGGTGTATATAATATATACGCCCAGCCAAAATCCCTAGATTTAAGCTAGGGGTATATAATATATACGCCCAGCCAAATCTGCTTAATTTTGGTCAGGCGTATATAATACATACGCCCAGTATATACTGGGTTCAGGCAGCCCAATCTGAAGCCCAATCCACCACCCAAGTTCCCCGATTAGCGGTATTAGTGTCCACAGTAGCCTCCCGCATTCTATAAACGCCCAATACGCCCCCGCCTAGTCAAAAGAAGGCGACTTCTCATTAATTGGCTCCGAGGGATCGGGTCGTTTGCGTGGATTCCCTCACCTTCAATAGAACGAAAGGGTTCCCTTTCGTTTCTTCCGAAGTGTGTCAGATCCCGCCGTGGGACCTACTAAAGGTGCATATATCACCTGAGACGGGAATTTTTCTAGGGCACTAGATCATCATTCATTTAAATAGGGGAGATAATGTTCTTTTGAAAAATTCAAAATATATATATATATATATAGAAAAATCAAAAATATGTATATACGTATACTTTCGGTGTAACCATCACTACGGTGACCTCAAACCCAACCCGTAGAGGAAGAACTAGGAAAGTATTCGGCCCTTACCCGAGACATCGATACAACACTCGTCAGCGGATCATGTTGAGCGTTGATACATCCCCGCCATCATCCCCATCCCATTCCCATATAGGAGAAGACCCAATCTCCAACACCTTCACCCAAACCCGGTTCGATGTCACGGGTCCATTTGGGGCACCCGTGTTCGCATCCACCCCATCCCCCACCCTTACATTTTCCCAACATACCCCCATCTCATCCTCTACTGAAACACCTCATTTCCCAACCGACCCATACATCCCCATCTCCCATCCATACACCCTTACCGCACCCCCCTACTCCCAAAGACCCCATCGGGAGCCCCATCCCCCGCCTACCTCCCACATCCTGTCCACCTCATCAGCCATGCCTCCTACATCTTATATCCCATTTACCTCATCTCACATGCCTTCCACATCACATGGCTCATCCACATCCCAACATACCCCCCTATTTACCCAGGTCATGCCCAACTTTTCCCAGGGTGTGACTAGTAACCCACCATCTTCCATAGTCATACATCCACACCCTCCAAGCACAATCATTCATACCCCCCATACCCGGGTGATGCCCAATTTCACCTAACCCCCTCCATCCTTGAATGGGCCATCACCCTCAAATCTCACACCTGAATCCATGCCCTCAATGGAGGACATGAGAATGATGTATGCACTGTGGGCTACCTCTCGGAGTCCTACATTTCAAACCCCACATCTAGGTCTCCATACCCCATTCCCCCATGACCATGCCCAACCACCCATCATCCATACCATCCAAGATCCCCCACCTCAGGCCCAAGCCCACTCATCTCAGGCCCAAACCCACACAAATCCATGGGCCCAAGCCCAAATATCTTTAGAACCATGGGTCCAAGCCCACTCATCTCAGACCCAAGCCCACTCATCCCAGGCCCAAGCCCACCAAACCCATCAGACCCAGGCCCAGAATCCTCAAGGCCCATGGGCCCAAGCCCAAACCCATCATACTCAGGCATGGCCCAAACCCTCAAGGCCCATGGGCCCAAGCCCAAACCAATCAGACTCAGGCCCTAGCCTAAAACCCTCAAGGCCCATGGGCCCAAGCCCAAGCCTAAAATCCTTAAGGCCCATGGGCCCAAGCCCAAACCCAGGCCCAGTTCCAAGCCCCCCAGAACCCTTGGACCCAAACCTATCAAACCTAGGCCCAAGGCCCATCACCCCACACCCAATACCCACATGGCCCATTAGCCCAAACCCAACAGGGCCCATTGGCCCAAAATCATACCATCCCCCACATCCAGACCCAAGGCCCATCAACCCAAGCTTTCCAAAACCATCAAGCCCAAATCCAAGGCCCATCCACCCACACTCATCAAGGCCCGTTCACAAACCCCTTACCCCTTCACCAATACCCTTCATTCACCTATACCCCTTATGCCCCCATCCCGCCTCCAACGGAAAATCCGATCCACCCCATTCCTCAAAATCACGCCTACAGCATCCCGCCACATCAACCACACCCCCATCACCCCAGAATGTACACCCAGCTGAGCACATCATTCATCCACAAACCACTCATCCATTCACTCCTTTCCATCCCCTACAAGCCTTGTGGCCCCACCAGGTCATCCAACCCATCACCCTTCAGGTCCAAATAGTGGACCTCACCCCTCACCAGTACAATGACCAATAGTACGAGGAGGACGAGATCTGCAACAGTGGAGGAGCTGCCAGCTTCGGCTCCCCTAGGCCCATCATCATCACACCCAATGCCGAACAAAAATCGGGGGAGCGGTCCAGCTCTGACCTCAAAAGAATCAGAAGCAACTAAAAGAATAGATAGAGAATCTGAAAGCATTGATGAAGATGGGAGGGCTAGAACTGCATTCGACAAACTTTTCAGATTTATGTCTGTTCTCGGATGTCCCCCTACCACAAAAATTTAAGATGCCGTCATTCGATAAATATAATGGTACTGACAACCCCGTCGCCCACTTAAAATCTTACTATGGGGATATGTGCCAGTATGGGGGAGATGAACAACTCCTCATCAAAGTGTTCCAAAAGAGTCTAACGGGCCCAGCACTGAGATGGTTCACGTCCCTAGAACCATTCATGATAAAAACTTGGAAAGATCTGACACACTTATTTTAAGAACAGTATGTCTATAACATGGACATAGAGCCAAGGAAGTCGGATCTGGCCTGTTTGAAGCAAAGGTATGATGAAACTTTCAGTTCCTACTTAGAAAGGTGGAGGGCATTGGCAACCCAGGTGACCCATCGGATTCCTGATGATGAGCAGATTGAATTGATAACCAAGGGAGCTCTCCCAGTCATTGCGGACTTTTTGGTGTATCAGTAACAGTCCAGTTTTATTGATTTTGTCTGAAATGCCAACCATTGCGAAGACGCCGTTAGAGAGGGCAGGTTGGGAAAGAGCGTGGTCAACGGGGCCACCGGGGTTTGAAAGGCTGCCGAACCATGAATTGACAGAAGACTAGGGGCAGAGGTACAGAACATCGTTTACCCCCAAGCCAATACCAACCCCCTCCCCCCCGATACACTCTAGGCCACACAACCACCCCCAGCCCGTTTCGAGCAAGCACTAAGGCCAAACAACGAACCGAGAGCCCCATTTACTCAGGAACAGATGAGAGCACGATTCGAACGGGTGTTCACGCCGTTAGGACAATCTTTAAGTGTCTTATTGCCAGTATTGCTACAAAAGGGTCTGGTCAATTTACTCCAGCCTTGCCCACCACCCAATCAAATCTCGAGAAACTATGACCCGAACTTGCATTGCAACTTCCACCAGGGGCCAGGTCACCCTACAAACCAGTGCTTCCCACTAAAGCACGTGGTCCAAGATCTAATAGAGGCAGAAAAAATTTTTTCCCCACCGCTTCCTCAAGGACAGAACTAGAACATCCATCAAGCCCCTCTACCCCCGCACCTAGGAGGCCCCAGGCCTAACATCCATTGGGTAGAAGAGGAAGAAGAAGAGTTTGACCCCTCGGATTACATCAGTAATCAAGAGGAGTTCTCATTTCCCAGGATGAATAAGGATGAACCATTTGTGGGGGTGATCGAGTCGCTGTACTTAGCCGATTACTTCCCCACCCCGGCGTACCAGGAGGAGCCCTTAGATTTAGGATAGTATTTTTCCACTCCCGCTCCCACCTATCAAATCCAAACGGGCACAGCCCCGCCGCAAATATATACATATCCGCCCCACTCCCAATTTATCCCACAGTACACTCCACCTCCCAATCACTCCATCCCCTACACTATCCCACCATCAGCCACCCCATATGCCCCTCCGTCACACCTAAATCACCCCACGCCATACATAACACCACCATCCCCAAATCTCTCCACCGAATACACCACTCCGCCATCCCCAAATTATTCCATCCCGTACACACCCCCGAATCCCACCACCCAATATACAACCCCGCCATCCCCAAATCATCTTGCCCAATACACAACTCCACCATCCCCAAATCACCCCGTTCCATGCACAACTCCATCATCCCCAATATACCCTGTTTCATCCACAAACCCATCATCGCCCCATCATGCCACCCCATATACAAACCCTTCATATCCATACCCCCCTGCTCCATCCACTATCCCGTCATATCCCAATCACCCCGCTCCACGCACAACTCTAGCATCCCTAATTTACCTCGTTTCATCTGTAAACCCATCATGGCCCCACCATGCCACCCCATATATAAACCCTTCATATCCCTATCACCCCGCTCCACCCGCACCTCCAATGTCTCCCAGTCACTCCATCCCATTCGCACCCCCACCATCCATACGCTATTTCGCCCCCAATCTAACTCCACCCCCACCCAAACAAGCGACCCCTCACTCACTCCCCTTATCACCCACTCTCAATCACCACTAGTCTTATCACGCCCAGGTAGTACCTATAACCTTGCCAATTCCCGCCACTACCTTTCTACCCCCTATTGGAGTAAACCTGGTTGGACCCGAGCATCCGACATACCCAGCCCATTCATCCCCAGAATCACCATGCACTCCCTTCTTCATCCTGAAACCTGCCTATGACCCGCATCAAGTACCATTAAGCTATGAACAAACAGACATGAATGCTGGTTGCAACCGAGAGGAGACTGTTGAATTTATTATCTGATCTGGCAGGATTTCTACACAGCCAGAAGCATTGGGGGCTATCAGAGGAGAAGAGAAGAAGAAAGAGCAGGCCGCAGGGAACCCCTTTGAGAAAATGGCTAGAGAGCACGTGTTGGAGACACAGCTCAAGAGAACGCGTACACATATTACTGTGTGAGATTTGTTAATCGCATCCCCGCTCCACTTTCAAGCCTTAATGGGAGCACTCAAGGACGCACATGTTTCCGCCCACGTAACCCCAGATGAAGTGGGAGAAATAATCGGGCAAGTATTGGCCCCAAATGTTATCTCCTTCACTGATGCGGATCTGCCGCTCGAGGGGAACAACCACTCTAAGCCCCTAAATATAACAATGGAAGTAGGGAACCTAGTGGTGCCATTGGTCTTAATAGACAATGGGTCGGCATTGAACGTATGCCCTCTGAGGACGGCAATCAAAATCGGTGCGAACCCCGACACCTTCCGGCCATCCATAACAAGCGCCAGGGGATTCGACAACACCAGGAGAGAAATTATAGGAGAAGTAGACCTCGACCTGATCATCAGACCGCAAACCTTCACCATCCCCTTTCAGGTGATGGACATCAAGTCTACGTTTTATCCACTATTGGGCCGGCCGTGGCTACATGAGATCGGGGCAATTCCATCAACTCTTCACTAAAACTCTGGTTCATCTCAGGCGAAAGAATCGTCACCACCCTAGGTGAGAGCAGAGAAGACAGGGAGCGGAGCACTCAGCATATTGAGAATTTGAAAGTGCTTAACATGCCGCATACAACAGATGACACCGATCTCCATCGATTTGAGTATGACTTTTCAGCCGTTACCCTCGAGTCGCCTGAAAAAAACCCATACCAAAACTAGGGTAGGAATGGATGCAGCTGTGTTCATGCTCCACAAATGGGGCCACCAAAAAGGGAAAGGGTTGGGCCCACGCCTTCAAGGAAGAAGAGATCCCGTCAGGGCTAAGGGGCAGCAAACCAAATTTGGCCTGGGCTATAGGCCCTTCAAAGAAGAAATCAGAGAGGCCAAAGAAAGGATAAGAGTCGCAGCAGCTGCCAGGGCCAGAGGAATCAACCTGGAATAAGAAACTCTCGCCCGACCCCACATCCGTCAAACCTTTGTGAGCACCGAGGTGGTAAAGATTGATCTGAATGGGGAGACAAGGGTAACCCCACATAAGCTTATTTCCGCTCATCCTACCAACCCTTACATCACCCCCCCAAACCTGGAGGTGGATTTAGCCACCCTCTTCTTATTTGAGGAGGAAGTCCCCGGGTCCACCTGTCACTCTAGCACCAGCCGCTTTGGGCCCATCCTAACCATAGAGGATAGGGTCCCAAAGGATCCCTCCGTAAACATATTAAGGGAGGAACTACAAGAGCCTACCGATGTCGTTTCCAACCAAAAGGGTAAGGGTCAGGCCTCGCAGGTAAGTAACTGGGCATCTTTACCCCAACTCCTGGGAGCCGCCAAAAGCCATGAATACGGCACCGGCTCTCCAAAAAAAAATAACCTATAAAAAGTGAAGCTAGCCTCAGGGACACTCTACCCTGTATATATAGAGATCCACCTCGCCAGGGCTAACCTTCAAAAAATTATAAAAAACCATAAAAATGAAAAAAATACAAATTCTAAAAATATTTTCCTTTAAAATTCTTAATAAAATTAAAAATGATGTCGTGATACCCGTCCCACGTGATGCCGACCCCTTCCCTGTAGAAATACAAGAAGAGGTAGGAGTTACGAGTCTGGACGAGGAAGGTCAAATCGATGAGCTCCCCAATGAGCTCCTCAAATAATTTGTCGATTTTGAGCATGGCCCGACCCCGATCGTCGAAGAAATAGAGGACGTCAATTTGGGCACCAAGGAGGCTCCTAGAATCACCAAAATCGAAACATCGCTCTCCCCTGCGGAGAGAAAGGGTATAATAGACTTCCTTCGGTCATACCAAGACATCTTCGCATGGTCGTATAAAGACATGCCTGGTTTGGATACCGATCTTGTTGAGCATGAGCTACCACTCTACCTTAATTTTAAGCCGGTTAAACAGAAGCTGAGACGCCTCCGACCTGAATGGATGTTGAAGGTGAAGGACAAGGTCATCAAGCAGTATGACGCAGGTTTCCTCATGGTATCCAAGTACCCACAATGGCTGGCCAATATCATCCCCGTACCAAAGAAGGATGGGAAGGTTCGAATGTGCATTGATTTCTAAAATCTCAACAAGGCAAGCCCTAAGGATGACTTTCCATTATCCCACATCGATATCTTGGTCGATAACACTGCTAAGCATGGAATGCTCTCATTCATGGACGGGTTCTCAGGCTAGAATCAGATTAAGATGGCAGAGGCCGACTACAAAAAGACTGCATTCATCACTCCCTGGGGTACCTTCTGCTACAAAGTGATGCCATTCGGGCTCAAGAATGCTGGGGCAACCTACCAGAGAGCAATGACGGCCCTATTCCATGGCATGATGCACCGAGAGATTGAAGTGTATGTTGATGATATGATTGCTAAATCACCGAAAAGGGATGACCACTTGGTAAACCTTCAGAAGCTATTCGAGAGGTTGAGAAAGTACAGGTTGCAGTTGAATCCCCAAAAGTGCACATTCGACGCTATGTCAGAAAAACTATTAGGCTTTATTATCAGTAGGAGAGGGATCGAGGTCGATCCGACCAAGATCAAGGCCATCACTGAAATGCCACCACCGTCTACAGAGAAAGAGGTCAGAAGCTTTTTAGGCAGAATCCAGTACATCAGTCGGTTCATTGCATAGTTAACTCTGATATGCGCACCGATCTTCAAACTACTAGGAAAGGATTCACCAGTTGAGTGGAATGATGACTGCCAAGCTGCATTTGACAAGATCAAGGGTTACCTCCTAAATCCTCCAGTATTGGTACCACCTGTACCTGGTAGACCCCTGATAATGTACCTGCCCATGACAGAGTTTTCTATGGGCTGTGTGCTACATGATGAGATAAGAAGAAGAGAGCAAGCCATCTACTACCTGAGCAAGAAGTTTACTGATTGTGAGATGCATTACTCTCATCTGGAGAAGGCATGCCTAGAGCTCGTGTGGGCTACTCAAAGACTTTGACACTACCTATTATCGTAAGCCGTTCTACTTCTAGCGCGGATGGATCTGTTGAAGTACCTATTTGAGAAACCTGCTCTCACTAGCCGAACTGCACGATGGCAACTTTTATTATCTGAATTTGACATCACGTACGTCACTCAAAAATCGATCAAGGGTGCTCATTGATCATCTTCGAGAACCTCTCACCGACTACGAGCCTCTAAAGACTGAATTCCCCGATGAGGACATCCTGTTCATGACAGAAGATGATACAGAAGAGACAGAAGAGTCATGGGTAATGCACTTTGATGGAGCATCACATGTCGAGGGCCAAGGATTTGGCGCCATCCTAATTTCACCAAAAGGATCCCATGTACCGATCTCTATCAAGCTCAACTTCCCCTACACTAATAATATGGCTGAGTATGAAGCTTGTGCTGCCAGTCTACAGGCAGCTCTCGATCTGAATGTAACTCACCTTCGAGTATTTGGCAATTCACAGTTAATCATATGCCAGACGAATGATGACTGGAAGACAAAAGATGAGAAATTGATCCCCTATCATGAACACCTCGAAGATCTTATAGTTTGCTTCCGAGATGTGACTTTCTCGTATGTTCCTTGGATAAGAAATCACTTCGCCGACGCATTAGCAACTTTGGCGTCAATGATTTAAATCCCTTATGGTGTTGAGATGAAGTCGATCATGATCGAGCAGAGGAATGAGTCGGCCTTCTGCCTCCAGATTGAGGAGCCTAAAAAGCTTGATGATGAGCCACCTTGGTTCTCAGATATAAAGAATTTCCTCGAGACCCTAACTTTCCCAAAGGGTACATCCAAGACAGATCGACGCACCATTCAACATTCAGCAGCTGGCTACATCATTTGCTTGGAATGCCTCTACAAGCGATCATACAATAACATCTTACTCAGGTGCCTCACCGAAAGTGAAGCGGTCAATATTATGAAAGAAATCCATGAGGGAGTATGCGGAGCCCATGTCAGCGGTCACATGCTCACTAAGAAAATCCTACGGTAGGGATACTTTTGGACCACCATGGAATCGGATTGCTACAAACATGTCCAAAATTGCTACAAGTGTCAAGAACACTCTAGTCTAATGCACGCCCCTGCCATTGATCTTCACTACATGACCACTCCTTGGCCATATACTACCTGAGGCCTTGACGTTGTCGGAATGATTAATCTGAAGGCATCAAACGGACATCGATTCATCCTCGTCTCCATTGAATACTTCACCAAGTGGGTAGAAGCGGCGTCATATGCCAACATCACGGCCAGTCACGTTGAGAAATTCATCAAGAATAACATCATTTGCAGATACAGCGTGCCCAAGGATATCATCACTGATAATGGCACTAATTTTGCTAATAGGCGCATCCAGGCCTTGTGTGAGCAGTTTTGGATCAAGCATCATCGATCATCCCCATATAGGCCTTAGACGAATGGAGCTGTTGAGGCGGCCAACAAAACTCTAGTCCGTATTCTGGAGAAGATGGTAGTCACTTACAAAGATTGGAGCGAGCAGTTACCCTTCGCGCTTTGGGCCTATAGAACATCAATCCATACCGCTACTGGGGCAACACCATTCTCCCTTGTGTATGGAACCGAGGTCATCCTCCCGATAGAGGTTAAAGTACCCTCACTCTAAATCCTCATGGAATCAGGCTTACCCGAAGCAGAGAGAGAGATCCTGCTTTGAACAATTAAACTTATTGGACTAGAAGAGACTCCTAGTCTTATGTCACACTCAAGTTTACCAAGGGAGAATTGCACGCGCTTATAATAAATGTGTCTGCGGTCGAGATCTAAAGGTAGGAGACACTGTGCTGAAGAATATCTTCCCTTCCCTCCATGCCGATCCAAGAGGAAAGTTTAAGCCGAACTGGGAAGGACCTTACGTCATTCGAGAGGTGTTGTCGGGATATGCCATCCGCCTCGCCACCATGGACAGAGATCATCTTCCTGAGCCCATCAACGCTAGATACGTCCGACGGTTCTACTCTTAGTCTATCGTGATAAGGTAAGTATTGATGAAATAGATACGTGACTGCTTAAGAATCATCCAAAAGAGGCCATCATTCCAAGCACAGTAGCCTAAAAATATTCCTAAAAATGATGATATCCTTTGCTACCCCATTTGAGCCTAGGCATTTCTTTCAATAAACCCTTTCCCCCAAAAAAATATACGTGTACATATACAAAAAAAAAAAAGAGGGAGAGAGGAAAGATACATGAGTATAGAGTTACTATCAAATCCAAAAAAATTGAGAAAAGCGAGATCTCAAAAAGAGATTACCTTAAATGGAGGAAAAAGAATAACAAAAAATGTGTGTGTAGAAGAATCATGGGGCATGTACAGTAGAAGCCCCCAAGGATGAAAGTATGTTGAGAAAACTGAAGCCGTGTCAAGGAAACCCTTTTAAAACCTAGCATACCTTCAAAATCCTAACCCTACCCACGGCCAAGCTATACCCTGAAGGAAGCCCTCTTTGTAGTTCGCAAGCAGTCATATTATTTGTTAAGTCAACATGAGTCGAGTCGTGAGACGACACCAGAACCCCATCCAGCCGGTTATGACGCAATCTTTGTCCATGTCGTGGCTTTCTGGTTCTAAAAAAAAAAGAAAAAGAGAAAAAAGAAAAAAATCAATTTGAGTTCAAAGCAAGGTGGACGTGGTGAAAATCCGTAAGGGCACCGCGGGTAAAAATAGCGAACTCATGCAGACCAGGTGAAAACTTGAAAAGGAACTTGGGGTAAGAGAGCGAACCCACGGACATAGTGAAAACCTGAAAGTGCGCTACGGGTAAAAACAAGGAAGACAGGCATGGTGAAAACCCATCTTGGGCGCTGTGAGTAAAAATGTCAAGAAAAGAGAGATTAGGAGAGGATCTGTTCTAGCCCACCTATTTTAGTCTGGACCCCTTGAGCCTCTTCTCCCCTTTGCTGGGCCGCTCACGTCAAAAATTGGATCGGATCCCAATCAAGTATGTCGTCTCTACTACATCGTCTGACACATGACCAAGGGAAAAGACAGAAGACCAATCAATCTTGGAGATGCTAACCTATCCATGTTTAAAAAGAAAAAAATTGGAGCCTCATAAACAGGGTTCGACCATGCTCAAAAAAGGACCCACCAGTTGGCCTTGAAAATACCGACATCACAAAAAGGAGAAAAGGAGAAAATTTTCGAAAAAGATAATAGATTTTCTTTTCCCATAAAAAGCCTCACACTATGTAGGAGAAAATTTTTGAAAAAGATAATAGATTTTCCTTTCCCATAAAAAGTCTCACACTGTGTAGGAGAAAATTTCAAAAAAGATAATAGATTTTCCTTTTCCATAAAAAGCCTCACACTGTGTAGAAGAATATTTAAAAAAAGATAATAGATTTTCCTTTCCCATAAAAAGCCTCACACTGTGTAGGAGAAAATTTTCAAAAAAAAGATAATAGATTTTCCTTTTCCATAAAAAGCCTTACGTTGCGAGACGTATGGAAGAAAATTCGAACACCAATATATATATATATATATATATATATATATATATATATATATATATATATGTGTGTGTGTGTGTGTGTGTGTGTGTGTATATATATAGCAGATTTCATTTCTTTTCTTACAAGCATCACGTATGAAGTGTCATGTCCCAAAAAGATAACAACATGACACACTTTCTACTTTCTGCATTCTGTACAAGTATAAAACAAATAAAAAAATAAACAACCCAAAAAAGGAAGGAGATCTCTGTTAAGGGGCGTCAGCCCCCCCCCCCCCTCTGTGTATATGATCTACGGTATGTGCAGGAACAGGTCAGGGGCAGGAACCACGCTTCAAAGCACTGATATCTCCAAGAAGAGAGTCCTCACGGGTATTTCGATCATTCAACCACCTACAATGCAATGTGACTGCAAGACTCCAATCAAGAACCTCACTCTCCGCCGTAGCAGCTCTCACCTCCGCCATCTCAGCTCTGGCCCTTTCCTTCCCCAAAGCCTTAGTCAAAGACAGCTTCTCTACAGAAAGAGACTCAATCCTAGTCCGGAGCATCGTTTCCTTGTATGGCCAGGGTCCCGTCTCTATCGCATCTACCGAAATCAGGTTAGGATCAGGTAAGCCCTCAGATGTCAGCCAAACCTCGTAATCAGAAGAGAGGACGCCCCCTGAACTAAGCTGCACATATGTCGATTGGTCTCCCGAGGCTGCTATGCGTCTAGGTCAACGAGAGAACCCCGAGAGAATATCGAGCACAAGGCGGCCACAAGGTACGCACGTGTTAGGTATATCCGAATTGACGGAGCACCGGAGATGGAAAATAGTAGGTACTACCAGTCAACCCCAAAAGCGTGATACCCTCACAATCCCGAGAGCGAACAATCGAAAAGGTGTTGTCCAGCCAGGGAAGTTGCCAGATCAACTCCGTGTCAGATAGCCACAGACTCAGTTCCTCGATGCTCCTATGGGGCAGTCTCGAGCACCGGATCAGAAAACCCCGAGCCACATCCCCTCTTACCAAGCAAAATCTCGACACGAGCCCCATGACAGCCAAATGCTCTCCTAGCCAAATCTGAATAAGGAGTGGACTCCCTCTAAGGATCCCAACCCAGTGCGAGGCTGAGGCATCCAGGCCCTGATACATCTCAGCCAGGACCAGGTGCACCAGTGAAAGACCTCCCTCCAATTCCGTCAAGACATCGCACAATCCGAGGGAAAATGACTCGCCCCTAATAAAGAAGAGAACTTCCGACAACAAATAAAGGGCAAAGGCCCTTACATTGAAAGGATCTCAGATAGGCAACTTTCAGAGACTCGAGTCGCCAAAAAGTTCTCTCAGGAATTTAACCGAGCACCAGATGGGCCCCACGGCGAAGCTCTTCTCATACTCACCCCTTTTCAAACCAAGAACCGCGTGGACCGCCTTTGCATACCCCGGTCTGGGTACCACTTTGGCAAGTCCCTGAAGCATCCTCAGGCCAGTAATAAAGGCTAGCTCTTCCAAGGTTGGGGTAAGCTCCCTAGACCCAAATCTGAAGACGTGGGCCCTATGGTCCCATGACGCCAAAGCCGCTTGCAAGAGATTGGGCAATAGAGGAATAGCAAGGAGGGAGGAAAGGCGGGATAACCCGGGGCAATCCAGAACAGCGAGCTCACCCTCGTCCAAGCTATCACACCATTTCTACAAAAAACTGGACCCCGGGTCCAAACAGGAAAGTATACTAGCCCCAGCCTCCGTATGAGAATTTGGGCTTTTCTTGGGAAGCGGGTCCATGGACATACAAAGTTGGTCTTTATGGGAATCAGCCAATGTAGGGTGACGGACCCGCTCGAAAAAAAAAGAGGAGAGAGAAAAGAAAGAAAAAAGAGGGGTAAAAAGGCCAAGCCCGAGTGAAAAGGGAAGCAAAAAGGGACAGGTTCGGGTTATAAAGAACCCGTCGAGCCCAGTTATATGAGGCGTATATAATATATAGGCCAAGGCAAAATTTTAAAAATTTTGCCAGGCGTATATATTATATACGCCAAGGCAACATGACAGATGTTTTGTCAGGCGTATATATTATATACGCCAAGGCAAAATTTCAAAATTTTTGCCAGGCGTATATAATATATACGCCCAGTTAAAGAGGGTAGGGAAGTGTGGCTCCCCTCACATTAGCCCATTCTTTTCTACTTCCCCAAGGGAGGTACGGATTTTGCTTAGCCTACTTTTTCTCCCGGGGCGGCCCACAGTCGGGCACACTCACGAACCCATGGGAAACCCTCGGATGACGCGGTATCCATGGGTCATATGCGGGTAATCACATGCGGGCTCAACCCCATCATTGGAGGGGCTCTGGCCCGCTTCATGCCAAGAAAAAAGAAACCATAAAAGCGGAGAGATAACCAAACGAAGCATTCATATAAACCATAAAAATCATAAAACCATCCAAAAAGTTGTTGATTCAAAAAATATTACATATCCACCAATAAATCAAAGTCTAAACTATTTCACTCTTTCAAATTTTCAGAAAATAAACTAGTCCTGGGCAGCCCCCTTTGATTTCTTCCGGCGACGGGTCACACTCTGAAAAGTACGGGTCTCCCCCACCCGAGTCCACGCCAGAGAGATGCGGCCGAGCAGGGAATGCGACTCCTTTTCATGAGCACGCTGCATAAGCACACGAAGGGCCATCAGGTAGGGAAATAAGCAGAAAGTAAATAAGAAGATGATTAGGTGCGGTCAATATTCACTCACCACCTCAGCCTCCCTAAGTCCGACAATGTTGCGGTAGTATTCGGCTTGGTTCACAGCTGACTCATAATCCTGCACAGCAAAAAAATAAAGAGAGAGGTATCAGTCACACAGGTCATCGGCATGATCCAATAAAACAGAAGAGCAAGGTAACAAGGGAGAGATTACCCCAAGGATCAGCTTAGGGGGTGGGATCCGAATAGCTTCAGCGGATATGCGTGCCTTCTCAACCACATCGGCACACATACACGACAGAAAGGCATCGTCCAAGCGCTTAAAAGTCCCCTAGACCTCAGTGGGCAAACTGCCGGAAGCGCCAGCACCGGAAGGGTCGGAAGGTCCAGCACCGGAAGGGTCGGAAGGTCCAACACCGGTAGCCTCATCAGGAGCAGCTGCCTCATCCCCCTCATCAGAATCATCATCCTATCCAAACTACGGAGAGAAACAATTTTTATTCAAATAGCAGGGTAATTAAGGTTATCATATGGAAGGCCGCTAGTAGAAAGAGGAAAGAACATTACCTAAGATCGCGGACCACCAAAAGCTAAAAAGTTGGCACAGGGCACGAATCGAAGCAACATAGAACGATAGGGCAGAGACTCGTACCACATCTGATATCCCCCAGGAAAGAGAAGGTCATCAATAAGGACCCCGTGGTGGAGAAAGCGAGCAGTAATCACTTCGGTAGAACCTTCAGGAGCCAATACATCAGCTGGAGGAGCTTGGGGCATAGTGAAAAGAGGTAGATACTGATGAACCACCCTCTCTCCTAAATAATAGGCCCTAGCCCAGGACCCATAGAAAAAAATAATGCGTCGATCTAACAAAAGGCGAGAAGGGCCCACAGAGCTGTGTTCCAAAGGGGATCCAAGCGAGGAATCAAGGATGACCTGCTCAACAAAAAGGAGGAGGGATATATACATTTGGTCAGAACCCACAGCATAAAAGAACTATCAAATTTGCAAAGAGAGAAATTGTTATACCTGCTCAGGGATCAACAGATCAAACTGGGAGCGTAGTCCTAACTCCAGGTGCTTCATACCCATGTCCCGACGGCGGTTCGTGTGCCAATTGCTCATAAGGGGGAATGTAGGAACTTCGGAGAGAAGCAGTGCTTCATACCCATGTCCCGACGGCGGTTCGCGTGCCAATTGCTCATAAGGGGGAATGTAGGAACTTCGGAGAGAAGCAGAGGGCGACCAGGTTGGAAATGCAGATACCCCCAAACCTGAGAAAGCAAGCAGATAAAAACAGATATGCCACAAAAAAGGAAAAGTCGGACGAACTGAGACCAAAGAATAAAATACCTCAAGTGCAGACCAAAATCCCACAACGGAGCTGAACTCCCCAAGTACGGCTCGCACCAGGCTAGAAATGAGCACCGCATAACCAGGACCGCCCCAATCAAATCGATGTACAATATCCCGGTTCACCATAAGACTGAGAAGGGACAATGAGACCTGCCAGCCAGGATAACTTGACTTCGAAACAACGAACTTTCCCGGAGGTTGGGTAGGCCCCTATCAGCCAAGTCACCTCCTCCCTATCAGGCGTGCGGGTAGGTGTCACTGGCACCCCTCTAATGCGAACCCCAGTAATCATGGACCAGTCCGTGGGTGTAAGGGTCATCTAAGCCATGGCCATATGAAACGTCATGGTCTCGGGACGAAAGCGCTCTATCAGAGCCTTCATATAGGCCGTGTCGACCCTCACAGTGGGGCAGGAAATAAAATCTCCAAAACCGACTTGAGCAAGCAGGTCCTTCACCACTGAGGGAAGATAAAGTATGAGGCGCTGGAGATCGAACCAGCCACCCCGGAACATGATGTGTGGTAGAGGCTGCAAACAAAGGGGATCTGTCAAATAGGAGCAAAATGGCATGATAAAGGCATCAAAAGAAAAGAAAAGGATTCATCAGTTTACCTGGCCAGCAATCCCGAAGTTGGAAATGTGGGTGTGCTAACAATAAAGAAGGCCAATGCGGGCGGCTTCACCTTGCATTTCGTACCAAGGTTGAGAGGAGCGTTGTGAAATGGTGAACTGCTCCCCATGAAGACCATAGGCCATCTTTGGCCCCTCCTGTGGATCCTGCCCTTTGTCGCCAGACATCTGAAAATATGGAACACACCGGTATAAAAAATGGCTGCTAAAAAAAAAAAAAGAGAAGGAAAAATAACAAAAAAAAGAGGGCAGGCAAGGGCAAAAAAAAAAAGTAGAAAAGAAAAAATGTGCACTAACCCATGGTGAAAAAAAAAACCAAAAAATAATGAAAAAAAAAAAGGAAAAAAATGATTGAATGAATGAAAAACGAATGATAATGCATGAAGAAGGAGAATTATATGTATCAAAAAAAAAAAGAGAGATGATGATGAATGAAAAAAAAGAAAAAAGAGGAGCAAGGAATCAAATATACTAAAAAAAAGAGAGAGAGAGAGAGGCACTAATCTTTCACCACAAAAAGGAAGAGCATCAAGCGTTTCAAACAAAAAAAGAAAAAGAAGAGAGAAGGAAAAAATAACAAAAAAAGGCAAGCAAAAAAAAAGAGAGAAAAAAAAGATGCACTAATCCATCATAAAAAAAGAATAAAAAAACAACAACAACAACAACAACAAAAAATGAAAAAAAATGATGATGAATGATGAAGGAGGATTATGTATAAAAAAAAATGATGATGAAAAAAAAAAATGAATGTCGATGCAAATAACTAACAAAAGAGAGGGGCATAGGCATAAGGAATCACATACACTTGGAAAAAAAAGCATTAATCTTTCACCACGAAAAAGAAGAACATCAAACATTACAATCAAAATCTAAAGGAAAGATGAGGGAATGATTACCTTCAATGGGAGAGGAAATAGATCCAAAAAACGGCGAAGAGCAAACGTTTTAATCGGTACGCGCAACTCCCGGTGATAGAACTCAAGCAAAATCAAATGCAAAAACCCTAAGGGGCTGTCCCAGACTTGAGAAAGAAGGAGGGAAGAAGATAGAATTTGAAAGAGAGGGCCCCTTTTGTGCTCGGGCTCGGGCAGTTTTTAAACTGCCAGATTTTGGTCAGGCGTATATAATATATACGCCCGGCCATTTTTTTCTAAAGATTTGCCAGGCGTATATATTATATACGCCCAGTCAATTTTTGGCTTTAATGGCCCAACGCCCCCTTTATATGCTCTAGAACAAGGCCCGGTCCCTCTTAGAAGCCCACGTATCACCGGGCGATGGTGCCTGCATCCCCAAATAGCCCCTCGAGCTCCCTTCGATTGGCCCAAATGGACTGTGCTACAGTAAACGGATCTAGATCGGTAAGCGCCTACCGAGGGCTCCCATAAAATCATAAAGTCAAAAAAGGAGAGAAAAAAAGATTCACATAAAATAACAAAAAGAAACAAAAAAAAGGAGAAAAATCCTGAAACATGACACTAGTTCTCAAAAGGAGCGTCGCAACGCCTGTTTGCCCCACTCTGAGAGTCGTGTTAAATCAATTCGGAATGATTGGGTTCACCCGAAAATTCTCAAACCCTGTTTTACACAGGGACACCTCATGCCTGATCCGACAGGCAGAATACTGGCCACATTTACCCCCGGTCATTAGGAAACCGCTCCTAAACCCACTTCCCTAAACAAGATAGCGGGGTCTAATTTATTTAAAGACCAAGACCACGCATACCCGGGAGTCAAGACCTGATCCGACAGTCAAACCAAGGACCTATCACCGAAATGTGCACGTCCTTGAGGTGTATCAGCATGGCAAGTTGGTCTCCCTAAGGATACATGCAAAAATAAAAATGGTTTGAGCATGCTCAAAGTCTCGAACTGACATGTCCAAAAGCAAAAAAAAAAAAAGAAGAGGAAGAAGAAGAAGAAAAAAGGAAAAAAAGAAGGAGATGGTTCGGGATAACAACCTTTTGTTATGTAGTTAAAATCCTGAGTAGGTTGACCCCACCTTCTAAGCTTTAGCTCTGATCATCCACCTTCTGATCTATGATTGACCAAGAGTGCACCCGACTTCAGACCATTCGAAAAGTCTATTGTCAGTTGAAACTGACCCGTCAAAAATGAAATTACAACCAACCAAACTATGTGCAAACATATAGACCGAAGGGCTCATTCCCTTTTATTTCCTTTTACACAGGCTTAAAACCTGTATAGGCACGGTGTCCCTATTGAATGTACGCACTTGCGCCTGGGTATCCGCAGGATGACCGTTTGTCCTTGTAAATTATACCTTAAGGTAAAGACTTCCGTTCGCACCTATTTGCTGCTTATCGCCCCTGATGGGTGTCTGTCTGTGCATAGTTAGTAAGATGTGATTTCCTTAGGGATGGAGGCTAGAATTGACCATCTCTTTCGATGGATGTTTGGTCCTAGTCCGATCTTTTTTGGCTTTATCTCGAGTTAAGACACTCCGGTTTGTGTGAATCAGGAGTACCTCACTGCCAAAACGTGCACGTCCCCAAGGTGTACCTATCCCCGGCAGAGCGCACACACCCTTAAAGCGTATCAATTAGCATTTGATCCACTTAAAGAGTTGTGCAAGAAAAAAATTGACAGAGGTCCTTGAGCTTTACTTAGAGGCCTCGAAACAAAAGAAAATTTAAAAAATAACACACAAAAACTCACTTTGAAAATGGGCATACATTCCCAAGAAGTGTCGCGACATCAATATTTGCTTCACTCGGATAAATCATGCTAAAGCAACCTCGAGGTTGCTGGGTTCGCCCAAAGACTCTGAGCCTTACCTAGGTAAGGGCACCCGTGGCCAATCCAATGGAGCTATCTATACCCCATAGGATTGGACATAATTTGTAGGCCTTCACTTTGTGTACTTCGCGTCGACCCCGAAGCATAGATCGATCACCCCGTTTCATTGCTTCACTCGGGTAAATCATGCTAAAGCAACCTCGAGGTTGATGGGTTCGCCCAAAGACTCTGAGCCTTACCTAGGTAAGGGCACCCGTGGCCAATCCAATGGAGCTATCTATACCCCATAGGATTGGACATAATTTGAAGGCCTTCACTTTGTGTACTTCGCGTCGACCCTGAAGCATAGATCGATCACCCCGTTTCATGGAGCTGTCTGGTTCAGATTCACACTCAACATCACAAATCTATAATTTCCCTCAGGAAGTGGACTATATCCTGGCTAGCGGGCTTACACTTTCTGTGATCATCGCAGTTATGCCCAGTAATGTCGCAATGTGCTTAGGGACTGTTAGCTTTGAGGTACGGACGATATCCCGAAATGAGAGAGCTTACGTACACTCACCATCACCATGGATGTTTGAGAATTGAGTTAAACCAGGCAAACCCATCAAACGTGCCTTGGACCTCTTCGGATGTCTCATATCTTAGGCGTCCGATCATTAGTGATCGAATACCAAAGAGAGGCATCTGTAGACACCC
Organism: Chloranthus sessilifolius; assembly: GCA_021018995.1. Classification (NCBI taxonomy): domain Eukaryota; kingdom Viridiplantae; phylum Streptophyta; class Magnoliopsida; order Chloranthales; family Chloranthaceae; genus Chloranthus; species Chloranthus sessilifolius. The sequence continues at coordinate 52,706,681 of CM037593.1, read as the reverse complement.
AAATTTGGCCCAAGGCCCGATTAGTCTATACTCTGAGAGAGATGCACCCCTGTGCTTCCGATGGCACCCTTGAAGCCTTAGGAACCAACCCAGACCTTTAGGAATCACCCTGAACCTATTATAACCATTCCCCTAACCTTTAGAGATCACCCCTAAAACCCTAGGATCCCTTCCTTGACCCAACTTAAACCCTTCTGAGTAATTGATGGGAGAGCTATAAAATTTTACATTAAGCATTGCTGAGGAGGAGCCCTATACCATTGGAAGGAGGACTTCTCCAGCTTTCCAGCAAGCCAAAGATCACCCAATTTGGAGTTGTGGTTCGAAAGTTATGGCCGATTGAAGTTTCACATAAAATCATAACTTTTGCTCAGGCATATGTATTAGATACGCCCAGCAAATTTGGCCCCATTTTGGTCAGGCGTATATATTATATACGCCTGATATTTTTGGGCCAAATTTGGCCGAGCGTATAAAATACATACGCCCAGCATAGGTAGGGCCCACCACGGACACTCACCTTCTCAAATCTCCTCTGGTTTTCATGTAAATCACTGTACATAAACTGGGCGTATGTAATATATACGCCCAGCTTAGCTACAGTAACTGTCATCAAATGCTCGAATTTCCTCCATCTGGTTTGACCTTTTGACCATCCCCTTGGTTGAGGTAGGTGTCTTAAGGTTGGTTGCACCCCCTTTGAGCTTATTGGCAACCCTTAAGTCACCCATGGTCTCACCCCATCATCTGCCATTGAAACCGTTTTCCCAAACCCCTAGGACCCTAAAAACCTAGAAAACCTTAGATGGAGGATTACCTAATTGCTAAATTAATTAGCTCTTAAGTAACCCTCTAACCCACCTCTTCTCTATAAATAGAGAGGCCCCTCCCCTTCCCAAAGGGTTACAAAATTAAGGTGGAAAGTTAAGCTTAAGAGAGAGAGCCCAAGTGAGAGAAAATATTATTTATTTTATATTTTTCTTCCAGAATTTCAGCATGCTTAGTTCATTCTTTTCAACCCTTTTCAATCGTTAGATCACCCCTTTTTAGTCAAGCTTAGTCCCTAGCTTCATCCTACACTTCCTATCTACCGAATCCTAGCATTAGGACCTATTCCTCTACCATTTAAACCACATAAAGCCATCAGAAGCACGCCGAAGTGAAGGTCTTACACGGTGCAACAAGGGCTCGTGAGCTCTGGCTCACCCCTCTCTTCCTCTACCTTCTTCGTGTTTCCTCTGTCCAAGGATTCAAGCCATTACACCGCCGAAATTTCGGTTTGGCTCAAAGCTTGGTAGGACCATATTGCCTTCGGGCAAGAGGAAGCTCCGCCCATTTGTATTTATTTTGGCCATAGATAGAGACCGCTACATGCAGGTTGATCGGGTGCCTAAACCCTTCCCGATCGATAACCGAAGCCCCTACCCTAGAGCCTTTGGCAAAGATCGGTAAATCAGAGTCATTTCTAGCACTTCGGTGCTCAAAATATTGATTTAAAGGTTTCTCGAGTCACCCAAAGCTCCGGGTGGTGACTCTACATTTCATTCCATCGCATGTGCATCGCCGCGATGGGTTCGAGAGAATCCATGGTCGCACACCTGTCGAGAGGTTGGAGGTGCATCAGAAGAGAACCAGTCGAAGTCTTACCTGGAAATGCAGAGGAGATCGTGAGGATCCAGCAACCAGTCAATAGGATTTTGTATAAGATGTCGAGAGGATTGAAGTAGCTCAGGCAGAAGTTAAGATTTCTCTGTCAATCCTGTCGACTAGTTCAAGCCAATCTTGTCGAGATTCCAAAACCCTTTTCAGCCAACCTCTCGTGCAACCTATCGACTGGTGCAGCTTCTAACCTGTCGACCATTTGAGTCTTGAACCTATCGACAACTTACCTGAAGCCACGCTCATCCTCAGGAGGTTCAAGCAACCTATCGAAAGCTCAATGGGAGCTTTACAAAGATGTCGACAGGATTTTCTATAACCTGTCAAGAGGATGAATGGAGAACTAGACAATAGATAGAAATGTACTCCAATCCTTTCGACTAGTCAGCTGAAATTCTCGAGAAGCCTCCAAACCTGTCGGAGGCCACTCCAAACCTATCGAAGGCCACTTCAAACTGTCGATGAGAACACCAAGCTGAACTCAGAACCTGTTAGCTCCTTTCACAGCAGCTACCAATGTCAGGATCCTATGCACGAGTTCCAAGGCATGTTAATGACCCTTGGGGGTATTTTTAGAACACCACTGAGCATGAATGGGAACCCTAACCGTATCACATGGGTCTACCTGTTTTCGACCAATGGGGAAAGAACTTCTAGAAGATAAATCAGTCACATCAACAGCTCAGAATAACAGAATTATTCTCTTGAGCTCTGATTGGCTGAAATAGATCTGAGAGGAGAGGAGAAGAGTATAAAAGCTTGAAAAATTTACAGAGCCAGCATCTAGAAATTGAGAGAACTAGAGCCAAATCCGATCTCCATTATCCCTCTAAAAGTTCCCTCTCTTCCTTCTTACCCCATTCTCTTTTCAGCCAATCATGGTTGGCTAAACTGCTTCAGGAGCTAGGGTGAGGTTGAGAGTTGTAAATCGAGAGTTTTAAAGGCTGTGTAGATGGATTGTATGTTACACAGATTGCAGATCTTAGCACAATAGGATTGTAAGTTGTGTTATTGTAATGCAATTATAATTTTTAAAGGTGATTCTGATCTATATTTCACTTTTTCATATTTGATTTCCCTGGATTAGATATTCTCGTGGATGGTTGAGCTTGTAGCCTAGCACCCACAACATCTGATATAGCTTACCTGTTCTAATCAAGATCATTGGATTGGAACAATCTCTGGGATAACTTGTGGCCAATACAAATGATAGATCCTATCCTCAGGATTCCTTCAACACTTTGGTTGAGATTAGATTCTTATACCTTGCATCTGAGCTTATAGCCAGATGAAGGATTGTAGCAAATCTATCCCATACATTGCCTTTGATTCAATTAATTTTCAGTAAAGACCAAAATCCCTAGCAACTGCTCTTCACCTTTTTACTTTAATCTTTTTCATTCTCTTTAACTCTATATTTAATCAAATCTGGATCAATTGCATTTAATTTTATAGTCTTTTAGTAAAGTGACAAATCTTTGAAACCTCTCCTCCTTCCTATTTTGATTTCGTCTAAATTAGGATAGAGTGTCAGATCTGACATAAGATCTGGAGATTTACCATAGTTTAATCACATTTCCCTGTGGACATACCCTGAGTTACCTATTAAACCTTGCTACAATAGCCCTGGTTCTTGTAGGACTGGCTGCTTACCTTGATCTCTCATTGCTGTAATTTGTGCAGTTAATCTATTGTTTTAACCATTTAATAATTGCAAGGTGAGCAGCACAACATTTCCCTTAACTAAAGGGAATTGTATGCGAAAGGGAGATGTGTAATTCCCAAGTGCATTATATTCCTTCAGAGTTCTTTACCTCTCAGCCATGACAGCGGGCTTAGTTTCAACAGTAGGGGCTGGTGTGTTGTTTCTCAATCTAAGGTTCCTTTCAACCTCAGGATTTGGAGATTTCAACTCATGGTTTAAGGACCTTCTACCATGCATACACACACAGAATCCGCAAGTAAAGAAGATGCGCATATCACACAAAAAAATTTCAAACAAAATTTTCAACTAAACAGATTTACAGCTAAACTAGACACAAGGAATTCAACATAAATGGGCTGAATTTTAGGGTAAAAAAAGTGAAAACTGAGCTAGCTAAACTCAAGTAGAAACTCTAGCTTTTCCCTGCTGCTGTTGTCTAATTCTACAAAAATTCCATAAAAAATCAATAGTACTTTTTATTCTATTAAAGGCACATCTACAAAGAATTTTCTAAACTAAAATATAATACAACTCAGGTCTACTTAAAAGATCAATATCCCCGGCAACGATACCAAAAACTTGTCGGTTGCTTTCAGAGTGCTGTCTTATTACTGGTGAGAAAACAGTGGAAGAAATATAAATCAAAAAGTGAAGGAATAAAAATTGGTTAAAACAGTAAATCTGAAATACATACAGCCTGCAAGATACAGGGCTGTTGTAGTAAGTTTTGAGTAAGTAAGACTTTGTCCCACAAAGAAATTGATCTAAAACCCAAAATGAGTTATATTAGTAGGCCTCCAGATCTGGCCACATATCTAACAATCTTAGAGAAAGGGAGTTGGGTGTCACAACTATACTAAATTATCACTAAAAGAGGGAAAATGAAGTGCGATCCTATCCTAAAGAAAGGGTTATGAAGAAGGTGGTGATGGTCTGTGTTCAAATAAAGATAAAATATTGGGAAGTAAGCAGTTAAGCTAGGGTTACATCAGCTATGTAACTCAGACTTAGGTCTGTCTCTGCAACAATCCCTCAGATGGCTACAAGCACATCTACAAGGAAGATGTATCCAACTCAACCCTTATGGTTTGACCTGATCTCTTAAGGCTATAGCCTGTCCACTTTAATGGTCACAAGCTATCCAATAGAGAGGATCAAACTACATGAATTAAATCAAAAAACTAATCTGATCCAATGGAATAGATTGATCCTAATGTTATAATCTGTCCACTTAAATGGTCACAGATTATCCAATAGATGTCCTCCATCCAAGGGATCCAATCAGAACATTAAAATTATTGTAGATACCATGTATGTCAGGCTATAAACTCAGACATTCATGAGAGCAAATAGCTCTTGAAAAACCAGTAGAAACCCAACTATTCAAAGGCTATTTGGGGACTTTTAAATGCAGCTGATCATTGCTACAAAAGGCTTACAATGATTCAGCTCTCAAGTCTGTAATCTCTACAGAGAATTCAGGGCTAATATCTTATATTGGTCAAGTAAAATAGAGGGGAGCTTGTTCCTGTAACAACCTCTCACAAGGCTACAAGCTTAAGTGCAGAGGAAAAGAATCCTTCTCAAAGTTGTGGCTTGGAATCACCCTAGGGCTATAGTCTGTCCACTATCCACAGAGGTTATCCACACCACAGAGAATTGAGATGGAATATGTACATTGCTACTGCCACCATGGTCCCAAGGCTACAAGCTCAAGCTTCCATGGGCATTTCAAATCAGCTTAAATCATAAATGCATGGTATAGGTTGAAAAAAACTATAGGCAAATAGAAGATTCACAGATTGAATAAAACCTTAAATGATAAATTTCATTACTCAACACAATACTTACAAAGAGATTTCTCAAGGCAACAACCTTGTGTAAAATAACTCATAAACTACTCCCAATGTTCACAAGACCCATTACAAAACTGATAAAAGTAAACCTAATTGCTTATAGTTGATATAGCTAGCAATTGCTGGGCTAAGAGAGAAGAAAAAGTGGAAAAAGAGGTGATGAAACCCTCACCCTAGTCTGCTTGAGCTCACAGCTGATAGAGGTTGAAGGAGGGATGATAATTCTAAGTTAAATTTATAGCTTAAATACTCAGTCCTAATTCCTTAGCCAATAAAAGATTACACCCTAATTTTTAGGGCAGATGTGTCACTGTTACACCCCTTGGATGCCTTGGGATGTGTGTCTCGAGATCAGGGCCTCGAGATGTGTGCCCTAGTCTTGGGGAAATCCCCAAAAGGTCCTTGAGTAAAAACTAAGAATTAGAGAGCCTGAGCTTCGCGGGGTAGACTTTTGCTCTTTAGTTCATTCATGCAGCTGCTGAGTGCTTCACGAGTTGGATTTTGTCTTGGAAGGCCCCTTTGAAAGGTCGCATAGCTACTCTGGCATTTAATGCACTCGAGAGGAAAGAATTACAGTGCTTGGCTTTGCTCGCGCAGCAGAGTTTCAGAATTTTCTGCCGCGAGGTTGTTGCGTAGAAGACTTTCCATCTCGCTCGGCTTCTTTGTCAAATGGAAGGCATAGCTCGCTCGGTAGAGGGTTGAGCTTTTAAGCGTGCGAGAGTTGCGCAAGAGAACTTTTTGCGCTCCCTCACCTCTTGAGCCACACGAGAACTTCACAATCCTTTTGTGCATATTAGTCTAGCGAGACTATGCGCGCGGCTGCTATCAGACTAGATCCCCGCGAGAACTTCGCGAGTCCTATTTCTGAAGGTTTAGTGTGTGACTGCTTCGCGAGTTTCTTAAGTGTTGACTACAGCTAAAGTGCACGACTGCTGCACGAGAGACTGCTTTAGAACAATCCCTTCACCGAGTTGTGTGAATTCTTCGCAAGTTCTTTTGTGCTACAGGTATCAGCTGCGCTCGGAGGCCTTGTTGCAGATTTAGGCACGCGAGGTAGCATTTCTTCTGTGCGAGATAACACCATTTCTCCTTGCTGCTATGCAGCTGCTGCTGTTGCAACCTTCTCCTCTCACATCCATACATCTTTCATCTGTTGAACTTCTTGGGTCCACTTTGACATGCAAACTAGTCACCATGGTGTTCCATTGATCTTTGGCCCAGCAGTCTTCTTTGGCTTAAATTCTCTCCCTTTTTGGCACCCAAAGCAAGGACTTTGTACTAAGCTACATAATTATTACTAACTATAAAACAAGCTAAACAAGGGGTTATTAGTCAGCTTCAAGGTCCAGCAAAGGCTAAGTTTAGAGGTGAAAAGTGATGCTTTTCAGTGAATAACAATACATTTCATAGGTTTGGGGGTAGCAGATACCTTCAAATTCGACCAATGAGGACATTAGACACATCAGGTTTGGGGGTGAGAAGTTCAATTCTCAGGATCATATCATTTAAATTGAGTAGTAATTAAGAATTTTGTTGGGTCTGTTCTCGGATCGTGAAAAGTGTGCCAGTCAATCAATTAAATTTTTTATTTCAATCGATTGACTGATAATCATTAACCGAGAAGTCATTTAGCAAATTAAAGGCACTCAATCGATTGATTTGTATAAATCAATCAATTGACTGGAAGCTTGGACCCACAACTGACTGGAAGCAAATATAAGTTAATCGATTGAATCCATGTAGTCAATCGATTGACTGAGCAATAGTAACCCTATATTCCGAAATTTGTTGAATTTCATGACCTTTAATTATTGATGCCCGAAAGTTTTAATGGAATGTCATCGTGCCATGATAAGATTATGAATGATTATGATTATTAATTTTAATGAAAGTTTAATGATGATTTCGCAGTCCATGTCAAGAAATTCTTACACCATTGCCATGCTTGAATTCTAAAGTCTGAGGTTTGGTCTAAAACCTTGAATCCTAGGATTCTAGTGAGACTAAAACCCTAAAAACTTTAGAACCTTTTCCTCATTCCTAATGAGTGATAGTTAAATTCAAAGTATTTTTCAATTTATGTTTACCTGCTATAATCTCATGCACTCATTTCGGTTTGTCTAGTTTGCATTGTTTTATATCACTGTACTAAAACTCATTGTGTCTAAACTCAAAACAAGCAAGCATCATTATCACCTTGAAAGGAAATGATCGAAGGCCTTCTTTGGCTCGTTTGTGCCTAAAATGCCCACCTTATACTCATTTACCTTTTAGCACTCCTTTGAGCCTTGTTGGAAATGTTTGTCTTAAATATTCTGTTAAACTATATTAACCATACCCCACACTAGTTTGAACAAAATGCAAAAACCCTACCCTTTAATCTCCGAGAAATTGGAAATTTGAGATGACAAAAAGTAAGGAAATGGAGAGGCATGGTTGTAATGTGTGCAGGAAGCATATGGTAGAAGTACTTTCGAAGAAGAGGAAAAGCAAAAGATAGAAAATGAGAAAAATAAAAATTGTAAGGGGGTTTCAAAATAAAAAGCAAAAAGGAGCAGAAAGAAAAGAAAGTTGAGAAAAGGCAAATAGAAAATTTCTGAAAATTTGGCAAAGGAAAGAGTAAAAAATGAAAAAAATCAATTTGTGTTTCTATTTTTCGTTTCTTAGAGAAATTTGATCACTAGTTTTCCCTTCTTTCTTAACCTCTACCAGAGCCCCGTTTCAACCCAGAAAAAGACCTTCTTGATCCAATCTTGAGTGATAAATGCCTTGTGGAGAGTGATAGTTCAATGCCTATGGTGCTTGATATGACATGTTTGATATACAAATATCTTTCTTTATGAGATTTCTTTTTCATTAGTGAACCGTGTTTCTTATGTCATGTGAGATCTTCTGATGTACATCATAACTCTCTCTCTCACATATGTGAAAAAGCAACCCAGACATCCGAGCAATTTTGTTTTGAGTGCATATCTACGGTAAGGATTGAGTCGAAACATGGGATCCAAAGATTCCTCATTTGGACTTACTCCTTGAAGGAAGGATTTTAGCCGTGGTAAGCACACACGACACTTTAAGCATGAATCAAAGAGTCATCAGAATAGCAAGGTATTAAATTAATCTGAATGGGCATTAAAAAAAAATTAGTATGGCTAGGAATTTATTATAAAAATTTCACAGGTAATTGACAATCAAAGGGCATGACAATTAATTCAGGAATTTTAGGTTTCCAAAGTTTGTAAGTATCTTTACTGAAAACCTTCAGGAGACACAACTCCTCCACTAGGGATCACCTAGGGGTTTAAAGGCTTATTGCATATGCTAAATACAATCGTGTTACCTACGAAAGTGGCATCTATTTTCTTTTAGGCTGCTAGTTTTTTTTTTTTGCTATATTTTCATTCTCTTTGCTCGAGGACTAGCAAAGTGTAGGTTTGGGGGTGTGATCTGTGCCAAAATATGATCATATTTCGTACCCTAATACCAACATTTGGCTATCCAATGAAGGCTATCTAACGACTGTTGGACAGTTTTAGTGGTTTCAGGTGTTTTTAATCATTAGATCTTGAAAGAGCATAAAATAGCATAATTAAGGGTTGCATGAGAACATTGGACCGTGGAGCCAACAAAGCACTGAAATCCATGAAAGAAAATTGATTGGCTTAGCCACAATTATGAGAATGGAGATGTTACAGGCCATCATCAATCGATTGAGATTCAGGATTCAATCGATTGATTTGATGAAAACTTTTTCCCTCTTTTAATTTGAATTTAAACTTACTCGATCAATTGAGACTTGTAAATCAATCGATTGACATCAAATTCACATTAATCCGCCGAAATTCAAATTTAAAGTCAATCGATTGAAATTATAAATTCAATCAATTGAGATTTTTATGGAAGTTTTTCTATTCGCACCCTATAAAAACAAAGCAATGTTTAGGGTTTGAGGGGTCCCTCTTGGTAGAATTCTTTAGGTTTTTGCAAGCTTTTTGTTGTTCATAGAGTAGTAGTTTGTAGTAGGAAGAGAGGTGTGTAAGGATTGAATCTTGTGATAAATAAAAGGACATATTTTTGTGATGGCTTCGGGTTTGCATTATGCACGTGGATCGAGGATGAGCGGCTAAACCCCTCTTTCAAGGAGAAAGCGAACCCTAGATAAGTAACTAATCTACTTTTAATTGTACAATTTTCTCGTTAAAATTATTAAATCATACGGCTTTAAGTCTAAGCCCATTGCAAATCATCAAATACTCATTTATAGTGGTCGATCCTGGTAATTATCGGCTATAATAAAAGAGTTATTCCACTCATCGATCTTGTAGACAGATCTGGCATACCGTGCAATTGATTCTTATTATTGTGATTTCGTATTTGTGAAACGTTATGCCTTTTGCATGATTCATGTCGTGATTGGATGCGTCATAGTATTAGGATAGGGTATGCCAAATCAATAATTCCATTCTCATCGATTCATTTTTCTTGTAGTTAAACGATAGTATAATGATTTGACTTAAATATTATATGATTGATCATAGAAAAGTTACAACTCTAGGGTTAGCAAACTCCTTGATCATCTCATCATTCTCACTTTCATTTTTATTGTTCATCTTTGTATAGCTTGATTTCATTGTTCTTATTTTTGCATCGTGTAGTGGTAGATTTTAGCAATAAAATTCTTGCCCTTGGTACTTCCTTAGGTCATTGTCATCTCCTTAAAATTAATTAGATTACACGCTTCCCTGTGAGTACGATATTTGTATTCTTGTCTGGCTACAATCGATCTTGTGCACTTGTAAGGGTATACTTTAAAAATCGATCAATCTCTCTATTTGGCATCATATAGATGACGATGCAAATGAACGTGGGTGGGGACGGATTTTGGTAATAGTTGTTTATTCTATTATGATTGTTTCTATAGTTCTAAAATATGACGAATGTGAATCTATATGACCAATGATTTGCTTCAAATGTGATATAGGAAAATTTTGAGTTAAGTGAAGAGGTTAAACCTTTCATATTGTCATCGCTAGGGAAGCACTGGAAGGGTGATAAGGCTAATTTGAAGAGAAAGCACTATGACAGTAAAGCAACCAATGCAACTCCATATAAGAAGTGCCCAAAAGATGTATCAAGGGATCATTGGATCTCCCTTATCCACTATAGGAATTTTGATACCATAAAGGTATAGTTTGATTGAAGACGTCCTTTATTAAAATTTGCACAATATGTTACTCATCAATTAATTAGTTTATTTGAAATAGAAAAGAAGTGAAATAAATAAAAGGAATTGATCATGTCAGAAGTTAGCCCATACAACTGGGACAAAGAGTTTTGCGAGTTTACGATATAAAGAGGTAATAATATCAACTTTTAGTATGCTTAACTATTTTGTACCCTTATCTATTTTAGTGTTTATAGTTACCAAATCTTCTAATTTCATTGATACAGACATGCAAGAATTTGATGCAACAAGAGTCTGGCCGTGCTTATTTTCTTATTAAGACACTCACAAAGATGGTTTGCCGGTGGACAATGAGGCTGCACAAGTGATCGTGAGTTTATATACATTTTCGTCAATATTTTTTATTATAGAAAACTATTATCTTTCATTTATTTTGTCATTTAATAATAATTAAAAAGATGAAACATATTTGATTACAGCAGATGCTATGAAGGAACAAGAGGGTCCGCTTGATCCGATTGCCAAAAAGGATGTGATTGCTCAAATTTTTGGAAAAGAGAAACTCGGTCATGTTTGGGGATATGGATTTGGCATGACCCCACTAGGTTGTGGGATCATCTTCTCCATGGCGGACCCTCTGTTAGTGAGTTTACTGAAGTTCAAGGAAAGATGAAGGAAATGGAGGAGAAATTGAAGGATAAATATGCCGAGACAGCACGAAGAGATGTCGAGATTGCCGATCTTAGAAATATATTACTTGTTGTAATTGCGCATGCATAATTATCAACCAACAAACTTAATATTTTTATTAGATTTAATAAATGGTAGATGACTGATTTTATTACTAATTGGTTCATGGATACACAGTCTAACTATTTTATATTTTTTAATTTACAGATTCGTGAAAACAATAATGCAACACCACAATTTATTGATTGAGAAAATAACTATGGATAAATGAATGTCTTGGTATATAGAGATGACTTGTGATATATGAAGAGAGCATTGGAACTATTTCTTTTAGAATTTTATTTAACATTGAATTATGATAACTTATTTTGCTTAAACATTAATTTTATTGGTAGTGTCTTTAATTGATTATTTTTAAACAACTGAAAAAGTGTTGGATAAGTGATCTACAGAAACTAGTATTTTTCCTTTTACTATTACTACCAACAATTTTATTGCATTAATAGTAGTGGTACTATCTATTAGAACGACTGGAAATTTTTCCAACCCATCTCATCTCTCACTACAAATTGTGTGTTTTTTACCAGCGGCCAAAAACCGCCGTTGAAAAGTGAGAAATTGCCGATAAATGTTTTGCCGCCAACCCGCTGAGAAAATATCCGTCGAGAAAACATTCACCAATTGTCTTCTCGGCGGTTTTATACCGTTGGCAAATAAAGTTCCTTTCCCAGCAGTTCTAGCCGCCGGCAAAAGGTCAAACCTGTTATGCCCAAGAGTTAGACAAATTTCCAATGGCGGCTGTTTAAAACCGCTAGGAATTTGTTAATTTTTCTAGATTGGCCTGCAGTTTTAAAATGCCAGGAAATTGTTTAATATTTAGATTTGCCGGCAGTTTAAAACTGCCGGGAAAATGTTTATCTTTATGGTAATTCCCAACAGTTTTAAACTGCCGGTAAAGAGTCTTTAAAAAAAATAAAAGGAATAAATTTCCCCCATATATCGGCATTTTAAACCTGTAGCTTTTAATTTTTAAACTTGTAGCATTTATTAGGTTCACTAGGTAGCCAAAATTTTGCCCGATCAGACTCTTGAAAGCTTACCAACCCTTAAAATATATAGAGGTTGCACAACTCCCTAATACAAATACACTTTGTTACCACGATTTGTTAGGGGTATTTGGTCTGCAAAGAGGTAGATATGTTAATTACCCATTACATTCGAAGTTCAGAAGGGCCATATCCTAGCTTCCAGTCTTAATATTTGGGAATAGAGATCGTATGGCTAATGGGGAGGTAGAAGGAATCCGAGCTGAAGCTTCATATCAAAAGGGATCCCATATTACCTTTTGATAGATTGTGCTATAGCAGAATGTTAGATTAGATTATATGATTTAGATCACAAGCCCAAACAAGTGTTCAACAAATTCTCCAATTTCTCAATTCCAAAGATACACTTATTCCTACACAAAAATTAACATTCCTAAATCTAACAACTCAAACAGAGGGGAAAAACACCACTTTAAGGACCAAGAAAACTGAAAGATGTAAAAATCCAATCATCTATCGTCGGTGGAAGCGTTGGGTCTAGAACCAGTCTTCTTAGGAAGAAGGCTGTGAATATTGGGCATCTCACCACCGTTGGCGATAGTCATGGTTCCCAGCAGTTTGCTCAGCTCCTCGTCATTTCTCACGACTAGCTGTATTTGACGAGGCTCGATTCTTGTCTTCTTATTATCCCGAGCTATGTTTCCCGCTAATTCCAACACCCGAAAACCTGTAGCTACAACATAGGAGCAAAAGGACATTGGGAGCTTAGGAGACATATTAGCATGGCTATAAATTTGTGCCTAGTAAACTAATTAAATTATGAAAATTAGATTGGGTGCATATGGAAAAACATGTCATGCTTATGCTTCAAGTAAAGATTAATGATCATTCAGATTTCAATCAAATATTTTACCCCATAAATAGAGAGAATTGGAGATTAATTGCATGCCAGGTAACATATAATTCATACATTTTTTTAGCAGATATCTCCATGAAACCAATTTTAATCACCAATTTTAATCATCAATAACCACTCCATCCAAGTTCAAAACTAAGACCTTGGGCCCTGTGAAAGCCTAGCGAAGATATTAAATACCAAACCCCTTAAAGAAAAAAAAATGATAATTTGAAACTGCTATAATCAAATGAAAGATGACTCATTACATCAAATTCAATAAGAAAGTTAAACAACCAAACAAACAAACAAAAAATGGATGCAAAGACGACAAAGAAATGAGGATGAAGTAAGAATTGTAGCCCCAAACAAAGGAGCAGTCAACAAAAGAAGGGGAAAAAAAAAAAAACAGAGCCCAAACAATAAAAAAACAAAATGGGAATATAAAATTTAAATAAAACAAATAGAAAAAGGAAAAGAATCCAATACCAGTATAAGAGAAGTAAACAAAAAACTCGAAAAGATTGGTTTCATGGTCAAAATTGATCATAAAAATAAATAAATAAACCCAACCAATATAAAAATTAAAGCACCAGCAAAGAACCCAATAAAAAAAACAGAAAATATACCCCAAAAAACAAATATGGAAAGGGTCTGCTAGTTATATACCAGATTGCCAGATCCAACAGTGCAGAAGCCATTAACAAGGTCAACAAGAACAAGACCAGTCTTCTTAGTTCCTCCTTCAGTCAAAACCAAACCTTCTTCACTAAGAGGAAGCCCGCCCTTCAATAGATCAACTAACTCCATCACCATTTTCTCCAATTCTCACCAACAACCACTTCAATCAACAAAACAAATAACCACTCTCCCCTCTCTCTCTCTAGTATATACTATATACACATGCAGAAAAGCTTAAACGATAGATAAACCATATCAAATCAAACCAAACCAAAAATTTACCGCAATTTCTAATAGTTAGAACATTAAGCAATTTACTTGATAAAACATCATTAAAGCAGAAAGAGAACATACCGACGAGGTAATGGAGAATTGTCAACTGAATGTGGAGATTTGCAAATCCTGCAAAAGAAATAAGGGCGAGCATTTAGTAGGATAGGCAACATTAAGAGATGTATTCACTACTAAATTTTATAGTGTATTATATGATACACATCTTAATTTGAATCAACCAATACCAATCATACTTTTACCTAACTGGGAAAAAGCAAAAGCTTAAAATATCAATGATGGAAAACCCTACATGCTGAAAGAGAAACTATTAGAGCTACTTTTGGTAAGTTACGAGCAAATTGGCACAGACTAAATAAGTAAACTGGTTCTCAGTCAATATCAGATCCATTGCAATAGAAAAGGATACAACCTGGGAAAGCCAGAGTTGCCCATTGTTATACGATGGGTGTGTGTGTATACACACACACACACGCATATATATATATATATATATATATATATATATATATATATATATATATATATAGAAATAGAAAATTGCCTCCCAATAGATGTGTCTATTTAGATGACTAGTTTAAGAATTTGAGCATTATATTCTCTCAGTTTGTTGGGTTCCTTCCCTTTGTATCTTCTCTTTCTCCCTCTCTATTGTATAATGGAGTCTGATGGACTACTTCAGGTGTTGTCTTGTTATTGGTGAGAAAACAGTGGTGAAGAAATATAAATCAAAAAGTGAAGAAATAAAAATTTGTTAAAACAGCAAATCTAAAATACACAGCCTGCAAGATACAGGGCTATTGTAGCAAGTTTTGAGTAAGTAAGAGTTTGTCCCATAGAGAAATTGATCTAGAACCCAAAATGGGTTATGTTAGTAGGCCTCCAGATCTGGCTACAGATCTGACAATCCTCGAGAAAGGGAGTTGGGTGTCACAACTACACTAAATTAACACTAAAAGAAGAGAAATAAAGTGCAGTCCTATCCTAAAGAAAGGGTTATGAAGAAGGTGGTGATGGTGTGTGTTAGAATAAAGATAAAATGATGGGAAGTAGGTAATTAAGCTAAGATTAATTCAGTTATGTAACTCAGATTTAGGGTTGATCTGCAGCAATCCTTCAAATGGCTACAAACACATCTGCAAGGAGGAAGTATCTAACTTAACTCTTATGGTTTGACCTAATCTCTTAAGGCTATAACCTGTATACTTCAATGATCATAGGCTATCCAATAGAGAGGATCAAACCACATGAATTAAATCAGAAAATCAATATGATCCAATGGAATAGACTGATCTTAAAGCTATAACTCGTCCACTTAAATGGTCACAGACTATCCAATAGATGTCTTCCACCCAATACATCAAATCAAAACATTAACATCATTGCAGACACCATGTTTGCCAAGCTACAAGCTCAAGCATCCATGGGAGCAAATAGTTCTTGAAAAACTAGTGGACACCACAGTAGTTCAAAAGCTATTTGGGGACTTAAATGCAGCTGATCATTGCTACAGAAGGTTTGCAATGACTCAGCTCACAAGTCTGCAATCTCTACAGAGAAATCAAATCTAACATCTAATGTTGGTCAAGTAAAACAAAGGGGAGCTTGTTCCTGCAGCAACCCCTCATAAGACTACTAGCTCAAGTGCAGAGGAAAAGAATCCTTCTCAGATCTGTGGCTTGGAATCACCCTAGGGCTATAGTCTATCCACTTAAATGGCCACAGGCTATCCACAGAGGTTATCCACACCACAGAGGACTGAGATGGAATATGTAAATTGATGCTGCCACCATGGTCCCAGGGCTATAAGCTCAAGCTCCCATGGGAATTTCAAATTAGCTCAAATCCTAAATGAATGGCATAGATTGAACAAAACTATGGGCAAATAGAAAAGTAACAAATTGAATAAACATTAAAATAGACATTCATTGATTAAACCAATACTTACAATGAGATGTCCTCAAGGCAGCAGCCTTGTGCATAACAGCTCATCAACTACTCCCAATATTCAAAAGGCCCATTACAAAATTGATAAAACTAAGTCTAATTGATTACAGAGAACTTAGCCAGCAAGTGCTGAACTAAGGAAGAAGAAAAAAAAATGGAAAAAGAGGTGATCAAACCTAACCCTAGTCTGCTCGAGCTCACAGCTGACTGAGGTTGAAGGAGAGATGATTTTCTAAGTTAAATTTATAGCTTATATACTCAGCCCATAATGCCTTGGCCAAAAGAAGATTAAACCCTAATTTTCCAATAGACGTGGCTTGGTTACAACCCTAGGATGCCTTGGGATGTGTGCATGGAGATCAGGGCCTCGGGATGTGTGCCCTGGACTTGGGGAAACCCCCAAAAGGTCCCTAGATATGAAATGAGAAGTGGAGAGCCTGAGCTACGCGGGGCTGACTCTGGTTCATTAATTCAGTCGCACAAATAACAGAGTGTTCACGAGGTCAGGCTTGGCTTGGAAAGTTTATCACTCACGCCGAAGGCATTTAATTGGTCACGTAGCTGCTTTGGCTTTCAATGCACTCACAAGGAAGAGTTGCACTAATTTTGCTTTGCTCGCACAGCAGAGCTTCAAGTTTTTTGCTCGCATAGATGTCGCGTGGATGGTCCACTGAATTCTGCACCTCGCGTGGATAAGCCCTGAGTTCCCACGTGGTTGTTCGCCAGGATGGATTTGTCGCTTCGCGTGGCTAGGCGCGAGAGCTTTTCTGGGCGTCTCTCTCCTCCAGACCTACGCGAGAACTTCGTGAGCTTACTTATGTCTTTTGTATATATTATTCTCGCGAGACTGCGCATGCGGGTCATTTGAGGCTTGATCCCCGCGAGAACATCACGAGTTGGATTTCTGAAGGGTGTAGCACGCGAGTTCCTCACGAGTTCCTTTGTGCTGCATGCATCAGCTGTGCGAGGAGGCTTTGCTGCAGACTTAAACAATGCGAGGCACACTTATGACTGCGCGAGATAACACACTTCTGCATCTCTACTGCATGCAACTACTGTTGTTGCACATTTCTCCCCTCACATCCATACTTCACTCATCTGCTGGACTTCTTTGGTCCACCTTGACATGCAACTAGTCACCATGGTGTGTACCACCATGGTGTTCCATCAGTCCTTGGTTCAGCAGTCCTCTCTGGCTTTAATTCTCTCTTTTGGGCACCAAAGGCATGCACTTTGTATTAAGCTGCACAATTATTACTAACTACAAAACAAACTTAACATTAGTTTATTAGTCAGCTTCAAGGTGTAGCAAAGGCTAGATTAAGAGGTGAAAAGTGGTACTTTTCAGTGACTAAGACACCTCCAAAACTACTCTTTGCTAGTCCTCGAGCAAAGCAAAATTTATACAACTACTCTAGGAATGAAAAATGCCACTTTCGTAGGGAGCACGGATACATTTAGCTTATGCATCAAGCCTTTTAAACCCTTAGGTGTTCCCTAGTGGAGGAATGAAGTCTCATGAGGGTTTTCAATGAAGGTAACCCCAAACTTCTCAATTAAAATAGTTAACAAAAGTGCAACATCACCAAATCAGTATTCAATAATCAGAGCATCAGTCCACCCTTGATTCTTTTCAAAATGTGAGTTTAACAAATAAAATGCACAGACCTTTGAACATAAAAACTCTTACATGTATGCACATCACTTCTAATCAACTCACAATAAGAAAAACAACAAGTATATGTTAGTACTGAGCTCATCATTAATTTAAAAATTAGGATTAGGCAATGCCCAATAGATGTAATGTCAGACCCAATGCTTACCAGGGCAGTCACTCACAAATAAATTTGAGGGTTTTCATTTTCACACAAGCCCAAGAGCAGTTACAAATCCCAAATGAATCTGTATGCATGTGCATAGGCAAGGCTTCTAAATTCTGGCATCATTGACTATTTCTCACCATAGATTAGACAACTCCTCATCTCCACATAACAGCTCACTCTAATTAGGATCACAAGATCTTATGACTGGGTTGTAATGTGGCTTATGGGTGTAGGATAGAAAGAATGGAAGGGTGAAAAGGATGCAAATTTGAGAACTCAGCAGGTGGAGGTGATTCATGACTTCACCTTCTTTTACTTTCAGCATATTTCATCTTCTTTGATATTTTTCAGACTTGAAGTGGCCAGCTTCTCCTCTTATTTTTACTTTTTTTCCAATGAAAATGCCTCTTGACTCCTCTCTATTCCTATTCATTATATAAATATATATCCTTTTGGGATACATTTTTCTTTTCTTTTTATTTTTATTTTTATGAAATGTCACCCTCTTCTTCCCAGCTGCTACACTGTTGCCCTCCTTTTATCTTTCTTCCCCATTCACCAAATGTTGACCCTAGCTTGTCCATCTCCAACTCCTCCTTTACCTTCTAAATTCTCAGAGTTGGGGTAGGTTTAAATTAGGTCCACAGGTTTAGATGCAAATACTCCGATGTATTTTGAAGAAAACTGGAAATTAAGGCTCAAAAGGTGTATGCACAAGGGCAGGTTACTGAGTTTGATATCTTTAAGTTCAAACTGTCTAAGAGAAGGCCTTGATCCTTTCCTAAATGTCATGGGTACTGTCAACTGTTTCAACTTAGAGATACCTAACTTCTAGTGAGAAAATAGACTCAACCAGTCCTTAGAGCAAAAAGAATTGCCTAAGACACTCCTCAAAGAGAAAAAAAATTTCGTAGGCCATAATCTCACTAGGTATGGTCTTCCATTGAACTCATACACATCTCCTTACCTTTTTCTCTCTTTGATGGTTCACTAGGTGCTGACACAAATGAGTTTTCTTGATGTTCACCTCATGGAAATGTTAAAATTTGAAAGCTTTTAATGCGTACAGGTCTGCTGAATTTTAACATCTCTCATTTTCAAAGTTTCATAGGTGACAGCTCTATTTCTATCTTACTTCCTTGGTTCTGCTGTACTTAGGTTAACTCTATCATTAGCATACCTTGCCACACCCCGAAACCTATGAGAAACAGTGTCCTCACTGTCTGAGAGATAAGGGACATGTGCAGCAGGGTATATTGATAAAAATCATACACAAAAGTAGGCAAGTAAAAGGGGCAAACACAGCTCACACAAACAAGTAAAACAAACAAGAAATCATGAGAAGCAAAGGAAACCAAACAAAATTCACACAACAAATACTAAAAAGAACTTTCATTTATAAACAGTAATATGTACAATGTGCATGAATTAACTACAAAACATTCTACAAAAACATCCTACTTAATACATGTACACAATTTTAATCATCTAAATTTTCTACTGCATCAACCTTGTCTTGGACACCTTTGCCTTTTGCTTTCTTGAGGGCAGCAGCAGTAGACTGGGATCTCTTTGAAGTAGTCCTCCTTTGCTTAGTGCTACTCCTCTTCTTAGGAGTTGGCTCTGGCTTTAAAGTAGGTTCCTTTATGTTGATGTCAGGCTTGATCTTTCTTGGCTCTTTGGGTTTTGGGGCAGTTGGCAGGGGAGGCGCAGCAACAGTGAAGAGTTTGGCAGATGCTTCTGCTAAATCTCTGTCACCAATATCAGATAAGGTCTGCTGCAATGCTGCAATAGTCCTAGCATAATTATTGACCCTCTCCTCCACCAATCTCAAGGCCACCTACAGATTCTTGATCACATCCCCCATCCCATCAGCCCTATTCTTCTCTTCATTGTATTTTAGCAAGGTCTCCCTCCATCCATGCTTGAATCTCTTTTTCTCCATCTTATGAGTGAGTTCCAAAAATTTGATTTGATCTAGGAGGGGCTGCCTCACTGTGGTTCTGAGGTCTGCCATGCCTCTAATCACATCCCTTTTTATGTATGCATTTTCTTTCATTGCTCTTAGGAGGGTGGAGTATGGGGGCATAGGGTTGAAAGAGGCAGTTAATATGTGCTGCTCAGCAGTGGAAGGAGGGGCAGCCAGCAATTGGGGTTGTGTGGATGAACATGAAGGGATGGATGATGGTAGGGGTAGGGTGGAAGTAGAGGGTATAGGCTGGGGGACTTCAGATTCAGGTAAGGTGAGGTCTATTATTTTTTGGTCTGTTTGGGAGGCTTGTGAGGAGGTAGGGATTAGGTTTTCAACATCTGTGGGAGCATCACATGTGGCTACTGCAAGTGGGGTTGCAGGTTGGGGTTGTGGGAAAATGAGTTCCAAAGGTGGGGCAATAATGGGTGGCTGGATAAGGTCAGGTTGTGGTTCAAGTTCAGGTTCAGGGTCAGTTTGTGTGGAGGCCGTGGTAAATGTAATTGGAGGAATTTCTGAAACAATTTCAATGGGTGTAGCAGCAACAGGTGTTGCTGCTATGGTTAAGGGTTGGAGAGATGGGGGTGGTGTAGGTATATGGATAGGTGGAGGGATAAATGGCTGTTGGGAAGGTTGGGTTAAAGTTGACAAGGTTGATTAGATGGCTTATAAATTGTTGTGAATGGAGGCCTGGTTTTCGAGGGTGGAGTTCATAGCTTGAAGGGTGGCCTTAATGGATGTTTGAGCGTGTGTGTTGGCCATCACTTGAGTTTAAAGGGAGAGGAGGAGGTTAAGAATTTGGGGTAGGGGATCAGGTATGATAGGGGTTGTGGGTTGGGTGGTTGAAACTGGTTGAAATAGGAAAGTGGATGCATGGTGGAAGTTAGTGGGCTGTGGTGAAGTAGGTGTAGGGGTAAAATGAGGAGGGTGAGGTGAATCTAGGAGAGGGGTGAACTCATAATTGATGTCCCCTGTAATAGAGGCCATCATAGCTAAGTACCCCTCTACTAAAAAGGGGTCTTGGTCATGGGTAGGGGAATAAGGAATGGATTGGCACAATTGTATCAGATTCAATTGTTGTAGTAAGTTCAATGGGCTGAGGTGAGACTGGTAGGGAGCTGTGTGGAATGTCAGGAATTTTGGGGCTCACTCTCAACATGGGGTACTGAAGAGGCTTGGGCTGGTGAGGGTGGCCGTATGTCAATGGTTGGGTCTAGAATGCCTGTTGTTTCAGGGATAGGTAGAGGTTGGGATATATATATATATATGTAGGTTGGGGTTCAGTGGGGGCTTTAACTTGTTTCCACTTTTTATATGTGATTTTAACAGGTGGGCTGAGATGGGCAATGGAGGTGGTAATGCTAAAGTCACAGCAGGTATGGTGTGGGTTGTTGAGGTTGTGGTGGCTGTGGTAATAATAGGAAAAATTGGCTCACCTGTGGAGGGTTGTGGGATTGGTGTGGTCGTGGGTAAGGTAGTGCTGACTGGCACAACAGTGGGAATGGGAATGGAAGTGAGTGTGGAAGGTGTTTGTGCAGCTGATGATGGTGGAATGGGTTGAGATGGTAATGGGGTTTCTGTTGCAATGTATGGATGGTTCGTACAATGACTGACAAGGGAATGGAGGTGGGGATAGCTGGCACACTTGAGGTGGCTGCTTGAGAATCAGCAGCAGCAGCTACTTCTTGAATTGTTGGGGCTGCCTGAGTTAGCAGCTCCTCTTTCTTCTTCTTCTTTTCAATCAAGATACCACTGATCCCCCATTGCTTCTTGCCACACTTGCTTGGGGCCAAACTGAGAGTTTACTCATTCATGTTGAAGTGGTAGCCACCCAGCAACTCATTCATGTTGAAGTGGTAGCCACCCAGCTGCAGCAGGGCTATAATGAGCCTGCAATAGGGCAAGGAATGGGGTTTCTGCTCCCCCTTCACCTTTTCATGTATATCCTTCATCCCTTCAAAGATGAGCTTTGCAGCATCTATGTAGCGGTTGCAATGGAAGAAGCAGAGGGCATCAGCAATGGAGAACCTCCTCTCCTGTTGGTGCCCAGAGCAATAGACATTCTTTCTCAGCACCCTATCCATAAACCTCAGGCCTGAGTACAGGTCTCTCTTCCTAATGGACAACCCTAAGGCTATGATCCCTCCTGTGAGCTTCTTAGCAATTTCTGGGATGGTAGCTGTCAAAAGAGGACCCATGCCACACTCTGGTCTGTATTTGGCTAGTATCCCAAGTATCTCAGCAATGGCTGCTTGGTTAAACAGCATCTCAAAGTCATCAATCAGCACAAGCAAGGCAGGGTTTCCATCATCCCCAGTCTTCACCCTGATGTTTTGGTAAAATAATTACACTCGTTTAGGTAAGACTAGCTGCAATGGGGGCCTGAGAAGGGGTAGCAGTGTGGCTTTGGTTAGGTATTCTATTGATGCAGCTGTCTCAGGCAGTTCCTCAAAGAATGCCTTGTCAAAGGCAGTCTCTGTCTCAAGCTTAATTGTAGCCACAAACTCAGAGGGGATTCTGAGTGACTCATTATCTTCCTCCTCAAAGGCAACCACAGGGACCTCAGGGGCCACATCTTTGCCCTTCTTCTATTTTTTCTTTGGTTTCTCAGGGCTTTTAGCAAGTGGGTGGGCTCCAGCCGTCTTCTTAGGGGTAGATTTCTTCTTTGGGGCAGGGGCATCAGAGGCCACAGATTTGGTCTTCTTCACAGGGGCAGCCTTTTTCTTAGTTAATTCCACTTAGAGCTCCACAGATGGTGTAGGTACCTCAGAGGTCTCCACAGTGGAGGCCTCTGCAATCCTCACAGATTTCCTAGTGGCCACAAGGCTGCCAGTAGGTGAAGGGTTTAGCATGACAGCCAAGGTATCAATAAATTTAGAACCCGTGGCCATGGCTACACCAATTCTTCAAAATATGATTTTTAAACTCACAGATTATGTAATGCACACTTCAAAGATAGTTTTTCATAGAAATTAATCTCTACTCAACCTAAAATAGTAGACTACTCAATCCAAATGGGAGAGTGAGCACACCTACCACAAGAGAGCTAGGGTTTCAGTCCAAAAGTTGTCCACTGTATCAAATCTCCTTAAACCATGTGCAAAATGATTAGGAGGTGTTGTGGAACACATTGGTAGGAGAGAAGTGGTTGAGTTGGAGTGGTTTTGGCAATAGGGAAGAAAGAAGAGAGAGAGAGGAGCTCGGTGGTGTTCAATGGAAGCTAGGGCAAAGAGAGAAATGAGAAAAATGAAGAAAATCACAGGGTTTAAGTATGTGACTCCGAGCCTCGCACGGTTCTCACCTGGCAAAAAATTTTCTCGCGCATTATAAATGCCATCTCGCGAGAAATGCCTTTTAAGGGACTCAAGAGTCTCGCGAGGTCCATCACAGAGCTGATGTTGTATCTGAGTCGCGTGAGAGGGCATGCTTATCTCTTGCACAACTAAAGCAAAGGACCTAGCGAGGAAAATGTATTCAGTGAGCCAAGGGCCTCGCGAGGTATGTTTCAGTACGAGCTTCAGAAGTTTGCTCGCGAGGCTCTCGTGAGGTAACACAGGTCATTAAAGAGCCCAGCGAGAGAGCCCAAAATTTACTCGCAAGTATGAAATTGAGGCCTTTGAGCCTCGCGACAAGGCAAAGCTCACTCTTTCTCAGTGCTACACATTGGCCAGTGCATCCATACTGACATGCACCTAGCCATTGTGCATCAACACCAACTTCCTTCAAATGTAATCCATTTCATCATGATAATTGTATGGCCATTCCCAACATATGCACAGCAAAAATTAAGAATGTAAATGATTTTCAATTATAACAGATTCATGAACATTTATATGACAGCAGGTCAACCACTTAATCAGCAATAGAACATGCATATCAATAGTAGGTCCATGCACATCAAATTCAGATGACAAAACATACATATCACATCAACCACAACACAACTCTAAACAAACATGCATATAAACACACAATCAAAACAACACATGATAGATTTGTAAATAAAACAACACACAAATTCAACACATATGGTACACAGTGTATAGAGCTGGGGATCACTAATCAGTGAGAGGTTCATACAAGTGGATGGTCTGAGGAGGCTCCACGAAATTTTCTACACAAATTTTCAGCCTTTGACCATTCACTTTCATGATCTTCCCAGACATGGGATAGAAGATCTCCACAGCACCAGATGAAGAGGCATGGATGACAGTATAAGGCCCATCCCATCTGGATTTTAACTTCCCTGGAATGAATTTTAATTTGAAGTTAAAAAGTGAAACCTTGGTACCAGCATTGAAGTCCTTTCTTATTAGTTTCTTGTCAAAGAATGTCTTGGATTTCTCCTTGTAAATTCTGGCATTTGTATAGGCTTCCAATCTCAGCTCATCAAGCTCAGATATTTGCAATTTCCTATGAGAACCAGTAGCAGTTAGATCAAATTTGAGTATTTTAATAGCCCAGTAGGCTCTGTGCTCTAACTCCACTGACAAGTGACAGGCCTTGCCATAGACCAGCCTAAAAGGAGACATCCTAATAGGGGTGTTATAGGCAGTCCTATAAGCCCACAATGCATCATTCAGTTTCTGTGTCTAATCCTTTCTATCTGTGCTCAGTCTTCTCCATGATGTGCTTAATCTCCCTATTAGAAAATTCAACTTGCCCACTGGTTTGTGGGTGGTAGGGAGTTGCAATCTTGTGTGTAACAGAGTACTTTTTGAGCAGATTCTCAAAGGGCCTGTGACAAAAAGTGACTCCCCCCATCACTAATGATAGCTCTGCGGGTGCCAAATCTGCAGAAAATATTGTCTTTCAAAATTTTGAGGACAACTGTGTGGTCATTAGTTCTTATGGCAATGGCTTCTACCCATTTGGACAGTCTACTGCCACAAGTATAAAATAGAAACCCATAGAAGGAGGAAAATGGCCCATAAAATCAATCCCCTAGAAGTCAAACAGTTTTACCACAAGAATGGACTGCAATGGCATTGAATCTTTCTTGGAAATGCCTCCCAATCTTTGACATCTTTCATAGGCTTTGCAATGTATGTGTGTATCTTTAAACAAAGTGGGCCAATAAAACCTACATTGTAATACTTTTACAACTGTCTTTTTGCCACTAAAGTGACCGCCACAGGCCTGCTCATGGCACATAGAAAGAATTTTGTGAAACTCACTTTCAGACACATCTCCTAACAATCTGATCTGCGCAATGCTTATATACGTATGGATCCTTCCACAGAAAATGTTTGACCTAAGAGAAAAATAGGTCTTTGTCCATCTTGGACCAGTGAGAGGGGATCCTACCAACAACAAGAAAATTCACAATATGTGCAAACCAGGGCACACTAGACTGCATAGCAAAAAGCTGCTCATCAAGGAATAATTCATTGACAGGTGTTGCTGCACATTCTTCCAACACAATTCTAGAGAGGTAGTCAACCACCACATTCTCAACTCCTTTCTTATCCTTGATCTCAAGATCAAACTCCTGCAACAGGAGGATCTGATCAGCCTTGGTTTGGCATCCTTCTTAGCCAATAGGTATTTTAGGGCTGAGTGATTAGTAAAAAAAACAATTTTAGACCCCAGTAAGTAGGGTCTAAACTTGTCTACAGCAAACAGCTCCTTCTCAGTGGTGGTGTAATTGAGCTGAGCTTCTGCTAGTATTTTGCTTGCATAATAAATCACTGCAGGTAACCTATCTTTTCTCTATCCTAGGACAGCACCTATGGCCAACTCTGATGCATCACACATCAGTTCAAAGGGGAGTGAGTAATCTGGGGCCTGAATTACAGGAGCAGTGGTAAGGCACCCTTTTAAGACCTCAAAGGCCTCAAGGCACTCAGCAGAAAATTCAAATGGCACGTCTTGACACAGCAAGTGGCACAATGGCTTTGCAATTCTGTTGAAATCCTTAATGAACCTCCTGTAAAATCCAGCATGTCCTAAGAAGGATCTGATTTATTTGACAGTCCTGGGTGGGGCCAGGTGTGAAATCAGGTCCAGTTTCGCCTTGTTAACCTCTATCCCTCTGTGGGAGACCACATGGCCTAACACAATTCCTTATGTAACTATAAAGTGGCTCTTTTCCCAGCTTAAGACCAAATTGGTCTCTTCACATCTTTGTAAAATCAGGTCAAGGTGACTCAAGCATTGGCTAAAGATGTCCCCATATATTGAAAAATCATTCATGAAGATTTCCAGGAACTTGTCAATCATATCAGAGAAAATTGCATAAATGCACCTCTAAAATATGGCTGGGGCATTACACAATCCAAAAGGCATCCTCCTATAAGTAAAGGTGCCAAAGGGACATGTGAAAGTAGTTTTTTTTTAATCTTGAGGATGCACAGGGATTTGGTTATACCCTGAGTATCCATTAAGAAAGCAGTAAAATGCCTTCCTAGCTAACTTATCTAGAATATGGTCAATGAAAGGGAGAGGGAAGTGGTCTTTCCTAGTCTTAGAGTTGAGTTTTCTGTAATCAATACAAATTCTCCAACCAGTGGTCTCCCTGGCTGGCATCAACTCCCCAAAATCAGAAGTAATAATTGTTATGCCTGACTTTTTGGGTACCTCCTGGATAGGTGACGCCCACACTGCATCTGAAATGGGGTAAATCTCCCTTGCATCCAACAGTTTTACAATCTCTTTCAAGACCACCTCTTGCATGTGAGGATTAAGCTTCCTCTACATCTCCCTAGAGAGTTTTACACCCTCATCTAAGTGAATTTTGTGCATGCAAACTGAGGCATCAATGCCCCCTAGATCAGCAATTGTCCACTCCACTGCCTTTGTGTGCTTCTTGAGAACACTCAATAATTCCTCCTCCTACTTATTAGTAAGAGAGGAAGAGATACTCACTGGAAGCATTTTGTTTTACCCAAAGAAGGCATACTTTAATGTGTTTGGGAGCTGTTTAAGCTCCAGATCAGGGGAATTTCAATGGAAGGCAGCAAAGGTGCCCTGATGGTTTGAGGTAGGGGCAGCAATGTAGGTTTTTAGCTGGAATGTTGCACTAGGCCCACAAAAGACTCTCCTTTGGTGTTGTATTCTATCACGAGAGTTTGGGCCTCCTTCTCAACCATACTCCCAAACATTTTTCAGGTTTTTAGTAACATTATCCCAATCCAACAGATTGGATAATTCTTCCTCTACTAGACCATCTAGTACATCTATTGCACAGCAGTCCTCAATGCCACTCTGAGGCTGCCTAGCAGCCTTGTACATATTTAATTGGGACTTCATGTTCCCAAAAGTCACCTCCATCACCCCTGACTTGCATTAAATACAAGCATTGGCAGTGGCCAAGAATGGCCTACCAAGGATGATAAGAATTAGGGTTTTACTTTTGCAAGGGTTCATGTCCAAAACTAGGAAATCAGCAGGATAGTAGAACTTGTCTACCCCACCAAAACATCCTCCACCACACCCACAGGTCTCCTCTCAGACCTATCAGCCAGTTGGAGCACAACTGATGTGGATTTTAGCTCCCCCAAACCTAGCTCCTCATACACAGAATATGGGAGCAGGTTCACACTGGCCCCTAAGTCTAAGAGGGCTCTACCAATGGTGTGGTTTCCAATTATGCAAGGGATAGTAAGTATCCCTAGGTCCTGTAATTTCTCAGGCGTGGCTATGGATAGAATTGATTCAACATGTTCAACAACAAAAACCTTTTTGGACAGCTGCACCCTTTCTTTTCTTTTCTGTGTGTAGAGGTTCTTCAAGAATATGGCATAGGCAGGGACCTATTTTATAGCTTTAAGCAGGGGCAAATTAATCTTGACCTGCTTGAAGGTCTTCACCATTTCCTCCATCTGAGCATTCCCCTTATCAAAAGGAAATGAGCCAGTAAGTGCATGAGGAAATGACAACTGTGGGACTGCTGGTGCCGCAGCTGCATGCCTAATAACATCATGGTCAAATTTTTACTTTTTTCTCTTTTTTTCATTTATTATTTGCTGTTAGGGCTCAACATCAGCCCCTTTATTTTTCCCTTGCTACTCCACAGCAAGGGATGAATTCATTGGTTCTTCAACACTCACATTTCTGTTATTTTCTCTCTCCATGGCCTCCTCATTTGTCCTACCCACTAAGTTGTCAACCACTCTACCACTTCTTAGGGTAGTGATTGCATTAGCCTCCTCATGGGTAGAGGAGCTTTCTCCAATCATATACTACCCTTTAGGGTTGGCCAAGGGTTAACTAGGCAACTTGCCCTCCTCTCTCTTATTCAAAGCATTGCAAATTTGACCCAATTGGTCCTCTATTTTTTTAATGCTTTGCCCATGAGAGTTCACAATTTGAACAAAGTTTCTCATATTTTGCATTGATGCCAGCATTTTCACTTCAGATGTGGGGGCAAGATCAACTGATTGGGCTGTGGGGCAGACAACTAAAAATTTTGCGTTGGTGCATATCCTTGGTTGAACTAATGCTGGGGTATGTATGGGGCTGCCAACTGCTGCTGCTGGGGCTGTTGGTATGTGTCTTGTCTCCACCTCAGATTTGGGTGGTTTTTACATGCGTATCCAGCAGGTTGTTGCCCATATGCTTTGGGCAGCATTGGCATGCTCCATAACTAAATCGGGGAATTGGTTGGATGATGGACATTCTTAAAGTGAATGTGTGGGAGATTGGCATATCAAACATACCTCTTCTACTTGTGCAGCCATCCTAGGCTGCATCACATTCATCAATTTATCAAACTTTAAACTCAGATTGCCCACCTTCCTTTCCAATTCACTTTGTACCTTAACCTCATACATTCCACCTCTAAGGGTGGATTCTTTCACCAACTTAGATGGGGACTAGCTGTCATTGCGAGACAATTACTCCCACTACATGAAATTCTCACCAATAATGTCAAACAACTCCCATGCCTCATCAGCTGTCTTGTGGAGGTAACTACCCCCACATGAGGCATCTACCATGTCCCTACTCTTGGAATTAATTCCTTGGTAAAATACTTGCACAAGTTGCCACTTTGGAATTTTATTGTGGGGACATTGTTTTAACATTTCTTGAAACCTCTCCCATGCCTCATAAAAATCTTCAGTTGAGGACTGAGTAAATGACAATATGTTTTTCCTCATCTGACTAGTTTTATTCATGGGAAAGAATTTAGCCAAACAATGGCTTTGGAGGTCACTCCATGTCTGGATGCTTTTGACTGGGAACTTTGAGAGCCAAGTGCTGGCTTTGTCCTTTAGGGAAAAAAGAAAAAGTCTAAGTTTAGTGGCTCCAGGTCTCAGGCCAGCAATATTAAATGTAGTGCAAAGTGTCAAGAACTGATCAATGTGCTTGTAAAGATCTTCCTTACTGAATCCATGAAAAGATGGCAGCATGTTAATGGTGGAGGACTTGATTTCATAATTTCCCTCAACTGAAGGGAATTGTAAGCAAAGGGGAGATGTGTAATCCCCATGTGCATTATATTCCTTCAGAGTCCTTTGCCTCTCAACCATTACAGCTGGCTCGGTTTCAACAGTAGGGGTTGGTGTGATATTTCTCAGTCTAAGGACCCTTTCAATCTAAGGATTTGGAGGTTTCAACTCAGGGTTAAGGGACCTTCCACCAAGCATACACACAGAGAACAACAGGTAAAGAAAATATTCGCAGCACACAAAAAATTTTCAAACAAAATTTACAACTAAACAGATTTACAACTAAACTAATGACAGAGAATTCAACAAAAATGGACTGAGATTTCGGGTAAAAGAAGTATAAATAGAGTTAGCTAAACTCCAGCTACAGCTTTAGCTTTTCCCTACTGTTGTTGTCCAATTCTGCAAAAACTCCACAAAAATCAGTAGTACTTTTTATTCTATTTAAGGCACAGCTACAAAGACTAAAATATAAATACAATTAAGGTATACTAAAAATATCAATATCCTCGACAGCGGTGCCAAAAACTTATTGGACTACTTCAGGTGTTGTCTTGTTATTGGTGAGAAAATAGTTGTGAAGAATTATAAATCAAAAGGTGAAGAAATAAAATTAGTTAAAATACCAAATCTGAAATACACAGCCTGCAAGATATAGGGCTATTGTAGCAAGTTTTGAGTAAGCAAGAGTTTGTCCCACAGAGAAATTTATCTATAACCCAAAATGGGTTATGTTAGTAGGCCTTAAGATCTGGCTACAGGTCTGACAATCCTCGAGAAAGGGAGTTGCATGTCACAACTACACTAAATTAATATTAAAAGAAGAGAAATAAAGTGCAGTCCTATCCTAAAGAAAGGTTTTTGAAGAAGATGGTGATGATGTGTGTTAAAATAAAGATAAAATGATGGGAAGTAGGCAATTAAGCTAAGGTTAATTCAGTTATGTAACTCAAATTTAGGGTTGTCTCTGCAACAATCCCTCAGATGGCTATAAGCACATCTGGAAGGAGGAAGTATCTAACTTAACTCTTAATGGTTTGGCCTGATCTCTTAAAGCTATAACCTATCCATTTCAATCGTCATAGGCTATCCAATAGAGATGATCAAACCACATGAATTAAATCAACAAACCAATCTGATCTAATGGAATAGACTGATCTTAAGGCTATAACCTGTCCACTTAAATGATCACAGATTATCCAATACATGTCCACCCCATGCATCAAATCAAAAAATTAACATCATTGCAAATACCATGTTTGTCAGGCTACAAACTCAAGCATACATGGGAGCAAATAGTTCTTGAAAAACCAATGGAAACCACAGTAGTTCAAAAGCTATTTGGGGACTTAAATGCAGTTGGTCATTGCTATAGAAGGCTTGCAATAACTCAGCTCACAAGTCTGCAATCTCTATAGAGAAATCAGATCTAACATCTAATATTGGTCAAGTAAAAAAAATGAGAGCTTGTTCCTGCAATAACCCCTCACAAAGCTATAAGCTCAAGTGCAGAGGAGAAGAATCCTTCTCAAATCTGTGGCTTGGAATCACCCTAGGGCTATAGTCTGTCCACTTAAATGGTCATAGGCTATCCACAGAGGTTATCCACACCACAGAGCACTGAGATGGAACATGTAAATTGTTGATGCCACCATGGTCCTAGGGCTACAAGCTCAAGCTCCCATGGGTATTTCAAATCAACTCAAATTCTAAATGCATGGCATAGATTGAATAAAACTATGGGCAAATAGAAAAATAATAAATTGAATAAACATTAAAATAGACATTCATTGATTAAACATATACTTACAATGAAATGTCCTCAAGGCAATAGCCTTGTGCATAATAGCGCATCAACTACTCCCAATGTTCACAAGACCCATTACAAAACTAATAAAATTAAATCTAATTGATTACAGAGAACTTAGCCAGCAAGTGCTAGACTAAGGAAGAAGGAAAAAAAATGGAAAAAGAGGTTATCAAACCCTAACCTTAGTCTGTTCGAGCTCATAGCTGACTGAGGTTGAAGGAGAGGTGATTTTCGAAGTTAAATTTACAGCTTATATACTCGGTCCATAATGCCTTGGCCAAAAGAAAATTACCCTAATTTTCCAACAGACGTGGCTTGGTTGCAACCCTAGGATGCCTTGGGATGTGTGTATCGAGATCAGGGCCTCGGGATGTGTGCCCTAGACTTGGAGAAATCCCCAAAAGGTCCCTAGATATGAAATGAGAAGTGGAGAGCTCGAGCTACACGGGGCTGACTCTGGTTCATTAATTCAGTCAGCAGATAGCAGAGTGTTCCTGAGGTCAGATTTGGCTTGGAAGGTTTATCACTCGCGCAAAAGGCCTTTAATTGGTCGCGCAGCTGCTTTGGCTTTTAATGCACTTGCGAGGAAGAGTTGCACTAATTTGGCTTTGCTCGTACAGCAGAGCTTCAAGTTTTTTACTCGCGTAGATGTCGCGTGGATGGTCCACTGAATTCTGCACCTCGCATGGATAAGCCCTGAGTTCCCGCGCGGTTGTTCGCCAGGATGGATTTATCACTTCGCGTGGCTGGCTTTTACACTGCAGTGCACGAGAGCTGCGCAAGAGCCTTTTTGGCTGTCTCTCTCCTCCAGAACTACGCGAGAACTTTGTGAGCTTACTTGTGTCTTTTGTATATATTATTCTCGCGAGACTGCGCGTGCGGGTCATTTGAGGCTTGGTCCCCACGAGAACATCGCAAGTTGGATTTCTAAAGGGTGTAGCGCGCGAGTTCCTTTGTGCTGCATGCATCAGCTACGCGAGGAGGCTTTGCTGTAGACTTAAATAGTGCGAGGCACACTTGTGACTGTGCGAGATAACACACTTCTGCTTCTCTGCTACATGCAGCTGTTGTTGTTGCACATTTCTCCCCTCACATCCATACTTCTCTCATCTGCTGGACTTCTTTGGTCCACCTTGACATGCAACTAGTCACCATGGTCTGTACCACCATGGTGTTCCATCAGTCCGTGGTTCAGCTGTCCTCTCTGGCTTTAATTCTTTCTCTTTTGGGCACTAAAGGCATGCACTTTGTATTAAGCTGCACAACTATTACTAACTGCAAAACAAGCTAAACGTTGGTTTATTAGTCAGCTTCAAGGTGTAGCAAAGGCTAGGTTAAAGAAGTGAAAAGTGGTACTTTTCAGTGAATAACAGTCTTCCCAACTCATTGGAGGTGCAGAAGGATGTAGCAGCAGTGCAATTTCTATGGAAAAGGCATAGATTCAATAACTAATTTACATATAATTGATGTGATTCAAAATGTGTATGCTTTCTAATTAAAATGAAGGTCAAGATTTGAAGGGATGGTAATATAAATATTTTGGGAGGTTCTCCCTTCACTTGGCTCAACCATGATTAAATGAGCAGACAGTAGCCCCAAGAGACAGAGAGTGACCAATTTTTAAACAATTTACTATTTAAAAACTAATATTTAGGATTTTTATTTCTTGTATTGACAAATTCAGGGGATTAACTAGGTATTAACTAATGAAATTATGTGTATTCTATAACTTGAACAAGCTAATTCCCAACTCAAAAAGAAGACACACCCAGGCATACTTATACGTGTGTGTGTGTATGTATATATATATATATATATATATATATATATATATATATATATATATATATATATATATATATATATATGATGAAATTAAAGGTGGACCATAGGTAACGTCGGCAAAAGCGTCGGCAAGTTCATGTGCAAAAAAAACATCGTTGGAAATTTTCTTTGGTATAGTTTGGAAAACTTTATAATTGTTATAGCTTGAGGTATCCAGCTAAAAGGTTTTGCTTAATGTAGACACCCAAATTTGGCCCAAGGCCCGATCAAAACATACTTCGAGAAACCCGCACCCCTGAGCTTCGATAGCATTCTCAAAACCCTTAGGAATCATCCCAAAACGGTTAGGAATCATCCAAACCTTTAGGAATCAACCCCAACCTTCCCGAACCACTTAGAACCCGTCCCGGACCAGTTCTAAACCCTCCATGATAGTGGTTGGAAAGAGGAGCGCCAAAGTTTATACAAATCTCTGCTAGAGCTAAGTTATATACCATTGGAAATAGGACTTCCCCAGCTTTCCAACGAGCTAGGAATCGCCTCAATTGGAGTTATATATCAAAAGTTATGTTGATTTAAAAATTGGGTTGGTTGATTGGATGTTGCGTGGCGTCGATAATATACACACTAGGCCATTTCTTCCCAGAAATGGCTTGGCGTGTATGATACACACGTCAGGCAAAAACTGGTCTTTTTCCTCTCGAACAGAGCCCCTCGATGGGCTCTGAACCTCTCGAGGCACTGTAGCTATGCCCGACGTGGATAATACACACACCAGGCTTAGCTACAGTAACTTCTGGATTTTGCCCGAATTTCACTTTTGGGGTTTGACTTGTTGACCATCCCACTATTTATGGTGGGTTTCATTAGGACTGTTGCACCCCCATTTACCCTATTTGCAACTCTCTAGTCATTTGAAACCCCACCCTATCATCTACCATTAAGCCCATTCTCACACCTATCCAAGGCCTTGAAAAACTCAAAAACTTTAGATCTAGGATTACCAAATTGCTAACCCAATTAGGGCTTTAACCCCTCACTAATCCTCCCTTTCTCTATAAATAGACAGCCCCCCCTTTGGATTAAAGGTTTGAAAAATTTTTAAGAGAGAAAATTCTAGTGAGCTCCTCTCCCATTTGCCTCCACTAAACCCATATAATTTCAGCACCCTAGTTCATCCCTGACACCCCATTATCAAACATAAATCAGTGAGTTTGAGCTAGATCTAACCTCTAACCTTCTTCTCCTACCTCCTAGCTCCCTAGGCTTAGAGGTCAAAACCCGTCTCCTAACCTGTTTGCTATCGGAAGCTCACTGGTGGCGTTCTTGCGTGAAAGACCACATCTGTGCTACAAGGGCCCAAGAGCTCCGGCTCTCCCCTCTTTTCCTCTACCTTCTTTGCTTTTCCCCTGTGCTACAAGGGCCCGAGAGCTCCGGCTCTCCCCTCTTTTCCTCTACCTTCTTTACTTTTCCCCTATCCTAGAATTGAGCCGTTACGCTGCCCAAATTTCAGCAAGCGGGAAGGGCTCAATAGAATCAGTGTGCCTTCGGGCAAGGGAAAGTGCCGCTCAATTTTTTTTGTTTCTTTATATATATATATATATATATATATATATATATATATATATATATATATATATAAACCAGCCATACATAAACCCAGCCATAGTAGAGACCGCTTACGAGCGGGTTGATCGGGTGCCTAACACCCAAGATCCTTTGGCATGAATCGGTAAATTAGAGTCATATTTGGCACTTCGGTGCATTTAATATTGATTTGGGTTTCTCGGGACACCAAAAGCTCCGGGTGGCGGCTCTATATTTTTCACAGGAGCGTATCGTCCTGACGGATTGTTAAAAATCCACGGTTGAACAGATAGCGACTCTGCTGGGGATACTTTAGAGCTTCTACATGAAGTTGGCCCTTTATTTTTTGTATGTGTCTTTCTTATTTTTACTAACTTTTATTATTTCTCTTTCGTTTTTGTACTCACCCCTACGATTCCGTCATCTTTTACTTACCCCTATTTTTCCATCATTTACACGCCTTAGCCGATTGGCGGGCCTACTTGAGCATTGTCTTTACTTTTATTTATTTTATGTCATTTACATGCCCTAGCCGATTGGCGGGCTAACTTGCACATTTAAAGTCTGTCGTTTACATGCCTTAGCCGATTGGCAGGCCTGCTTGTGCATTGTTTTACGTTTAATCATATCCCATCAGTGGACGCCGGCTCGTAGAGGCAGCACGGGACCATCACCCCTGGTTTTTGAACATTAAGCAAGCTCCCTTAAAATTAAAATTAAAATTGAACCAAGAGGGGGAATTAATTGAATTTTTGCGGGGATAGATTTTACAAGGATTGGGAATTTTAGGCAAAGATACAAACGTCTCGGTTCTTATTACGGCGGCAAGCCCTAGTAGTGATGATCCTGAAAAGAACCACCCCATTCAATATCTGAGAAAGCACTTGCGCTGGAGGTATAACGGGTGGATGACCGAGCCGGTTACAAAGTTTAAAACCCTTGGGGAGTGCGTTTAGTTGCCCCGAATCAACCTTGTATCCCTAGGATCGGACAGGAGGGACCCGTTATAACAAGAAAGTCAGTCCCCGGAAGCATTACTTCCAGAAAACCAGAAAAAGAGACATATTTCAGGCTTGTTGTTCTACTGTCAATATAAATATATACCTTATTTTTGTCTGGTGAATGTAAAATGCACGCCAAGCCACTTTTTCCAGAATTGTTCAAGCGTGTATATTACACACACCAAGCTTCTTTTTCTCAGAAATACTCTAGCGTGTATAATATACACGCCAAGCCAAAATCTCCAGATTTTGGCCTGGCGCATATAATACACATGCCAACTGATTACAGGCTGGCTTAGTGGTTTAGCATCCCCGATAAATCTCGCACTCTTTGACACTCAATACGCCCTCGCCGGACAAAAGAGGTCACAAGAGGTCATCCTATAAAGGTTCATTTGCTTTATCCAAAAACCAAAAAAATCAAAAATAAAAAAAAAATCAAAATCCAAAAAGAACTTGTGGTGCTGGCACAACGGCATCGCCTTACCCTCTGTCATCCCGTAGGGGAAGGAGAAGACGGATTTTTGGTCCTCACCCGAGGAACCCGTATCCAATCCGCCAACAAACCATGTCGTGGGCGGTTGATCCGGCTTATGTCGATCCCAATTCATCCCCACCACGCTCCCCAACTCATTCCCACATGGAAGAAATTCTCATTTCTGATTCCCCCACCCAATCCCATTTTGATGTCACCGGACCCTTCCGAGCACCCATTTTCCCATCCACACTCATCCAAAATTTGCCCATCTTTCCATCTACCCAAAATCCATCCACATCCACCCTACATATTTCACCTCATTTCCCCTCAAATCCAAACAATCTTAATTTTCCTCCCTCCACCATTACTCAAAATGCATCCCATATTTCTTCCACCACCACCCAAAATTTATTTGATTCCCCTTCCACACCTAATTTCCCCATCATTTTTTCAAAATCCAACACCTCATTCCCCATCATTTTTTCAAAGCATACCCCATTTTCCCATACCTTC
Organism: Chloranthus sessilifolius; assembly: GCA_021018995.1. Lineage (NCBI taxonomy): Eukaryota > Viridiplantae > Streptophyta > Magnoliopsida > Chloranthales > Chloranthaceae > Chloranthus > Chloranthus sessilifolius. The sequence continues at coordinate 52,670,368 of CM037593.1, read as the reverse complement.
CCAAAACCCAACACCCTCATTTACCCAATCCATGTCCAACTTTCCCCCATCAACATCCATCCAACAAACACCCCATTTTCCTCCCACATCCACTCCACATACGGCCAATTTTCCCTCCACAATAGCCCAACATACGCCACAATTTTCCACATCTCTGATGCCCAATTTTCCCACATTCACCCAAACCATGTCTAATTTCCCATCCACACCTTCTCCAAATACACCCCTTTTTTCCCATACACCTCCCCAAAATACACCCATTATTTCTACATCCACCCATACCATGCCTAATTTTCCAAATCCACCACATACCCCCCCCATCTACTAAGGTCATGCCTAATTTTCCATCTACCCAAGCCATGACTAATTTTCCCCCATCTACCCGGGTCATGCCCAATTTTCCCCATACCCTCTCCTCATCGGATGGACTATCTACATCCACCCACTCACCAAATCCCATGGCCGTGATAGATGAAATGGTTAGGGCCTACACAATTTGGAAGGCCTCTCAAAGCCTCCCCCATCCATCCCACACATCTCCAAACCCTTCCCATACACTCCAAAATCTACATACCTCATTCCCCCAAAATCTTAATCAACCCCCCATTATCCATACCATCCAAGGCTCTCACCAACCATGGGACCATTTGGGTGGGCCTCAAGGCCCAACACCTATACCCTAACTCACCAAGGCCCAATAGCCTAAGCCCAAGCCCATCAAGGCCCAATATCCTAAGCCCAGCAAGGCCCAACACCCTATACCCTAACTCACCAAGGCCCAATATCCCAAGCTCAAGCCCATCAAGGCCCAACACCACAAGCCCATCAAGGCCTAATACCCCAAGGCCCAATAGCCCAAGCTCATGCCCATCAAGGCCCAACACCACAAGCCCATCAAGGCCCAATACCCCAAAGCCATCAAGGCCCAATACCTCAAGCCCATCAAGGCTCAATAGCTGAAGCCCATCAAGGCCTAATACCCCAAGCCCATCAAGGCCCAATACCCCAAGCCCATCAAGACCCCATGCCCTATACCCAAGCCCATCAAGGCCTAAACCTAGGAGCCCCATTTGCAAACCCTCCATCATTCCTCCAATATCTGTTATTCACTGAAAGGTACCACTTTTCAACTCTTAACCTAGCCTTTGATGGACCTTAAAGTAAACTAATAATCATTTGTTAAGTGTATTTTGTAGTTACCAATAATCTATGCAGCTTAATATAAAATCTCTACTTTTTGGTCCAAAGAAGAACGAGAATATATGCAAGGATGACAGCTGATCCAAAGCCTAAGGGAACACCTTGGTAGTGCTCACCATGGTGACTTACTTGCTGGTCATCATTGACCAAAGTCTAGCAAATGGATGAGGTTAGCTGAGAATTGAGAAGACTGCAACAGCGGCAGGCGCAATGCATCAGAGTATCAGAAGACAAATCTCGCAGAGTTGAGGAGCTTCCTCGCAAAGCTAAGGATGCAGTGGAAGATGCCCTCGCACAGATGGGGTGCGCAGTCAAGAGGAGAGCTATAAAGAATAGTGAAGATCTCACGATATAAAATCCTCAAAATTTTCCATCGTGAAGTTCTCGCGGAGATCAAGCCTTAAAGCAGTCGCGCATAGAACTTAGCGAATCCATATGTATACTACACAAAAAGTTACCTCGCAGAGTTCTTGCGTAGGAACATACCTGTGCGAGTACTCAGCGAGAGAGAGAGCTTCTGAAGCTCTACTATGCGAGAAATCAAGGCACTCTAGATCATCTCTGCGACAGCTTTACAGCGCAAAGGAACTACACGATTAACTGAAGATGTACTACGCGAGTGAGCAGTTCCCACCAACCAAAGGCTACTCCGCGAAGGCTCTGCAGCTGCGCGAATGAATTAATGCATATGTCAGCCCCGCAAAGCACGGCCACCCCACTTCTCAATTTTAACACAGGGACCTTTTGGGAATTTCTCAAGGCTATGGCACACTTCCCGAGGCATGGATCTCGAGGCGCACATCTCAAGGCATTTAAGGGTCGTAACATGGCCACGTCTGCTCAAAAAATTAGGGTTAATCCCTTCAGAGCCAAGGCCGTATGGACAGAGTATATAAGCTGCACTTAAAGTTTAGTTTTAATTATCAATCCTTCCTTCATCCTCTGTCGGCTGAGAGTTTCAGCAGGATAGGGTTAGAATTAGGGTTTGATCATCTCTTTTTCTTATTTTGCTTCTCTCTTAGCCCAGCATTTGTTGGTTAATCCCCTTATAAGTAGTTAGGCTTAGTTCTATTTCAGTTTTTTAATAGGTTTTATATACATTAGGATTTTTGATGAGCAGTTGTGTATAGGCTGCAACCTGGAGGCAGTTCATTATAAGGTTTACTTTTATTAATGGATTGTCGTTTTAATGACTAATTGAATCTAAAGATCTTATGCTTCCCTTAGATGTCTATAGGATCCATGTATTTGGGACGAGCCCATTCAATTTTTAGTAGATCTATCATTTACCATCTGATTTCCCTTGGTTTGATAGCCCCATGGAAAGCAATGCTGGATCTGTAGTGAGATCTGGGCAGCTTAGAGGCCTGTGGACCATAGTGATTGCAGTAGTTTACATGTTCTTTCTCAGACCTCTATGGTATGAACAGACTAATGGGATACTCTGTGACCATTTGAGTGGACAGCGTATAGTCCTAAGGTGGTGTCCAATCACATGTTCGAGAAGGGTTCTTCTCCCCTGCACATGAGCTTCTAGAGCCTTGTGAAGAGAGTTAGTACAGGAACTGGCTCCCCTCTGTTTTACCTAACCGATATCAGATGTTAGATCTGATTTCTCTGTAGCAGTTGCAGCTTGAGGCTGAGTCATTGCAGGCCTTTTGTAGCAATGACCAGCTGAATCTAGAGCCTTATTCAGCTTGTTACATGGTCCTTTTTATGGGCACCAGTAAGCCGTTGGCCTTGGCAAAGCACTTAGGATTTTATGGGTTAGAATACCTATGGATGTCGCCGGATCGTACGAGTCTTGGGAGCTTATGTGACATTATATAATGTTGCAATAGTATTCATGACCTGATCTGATCCAGTGGTTGGGGAAATGATCATTCCACTCCTATGGATTAGATTAGCAACTTCTGGCTTGATCAATGGGATTTGACAGACTCTATAGGATAGGTTGTGACCATTTGAGTGGACAGCCTATAGCCTTAAGAGCACCCCAAATGGCATGGGTTAAGTTGGATACTTCTACCTTGTTGAGGCTTTTGATAGCGTCTCAGCAAGGAGCCCTACAGAGACAGACTAAATCTGAGTTACATTACTGCTTTAACTCTAAACTTAACCTGCTTACTTCTCACCATTTTTTATATTTTATTTTGGCACACACCATCACCATCTTCTTCTTAACTCTTTCTTTAGGATAGGGCTACATTTTATTTCTCTTTTGTTATGGTTAATTTAATGTAGTCGTGTTCTTTAAGATTGTCAGATCTATAGCCAGATTTGAAGGCCTACTATTATAGCCCATTTTGGATTCTAGATCAATTTCTCTGTGGGACAAACTCTTTCTTATCAAAACTTGCTACAATCGGCCCTACATCTTGCAGGTCTAGAATTACTTTAGTTTTGCTGAATCCATTCTTTTATTTTACTTTGTTTTTAAATTATTTTCACCACACAATAATCAGCATTTGAAGGAATCAAACAACAAGGTTTTGGCGCCACTGTCTGGGAAATTGATCGTTTTAGTAGACTTGAGTTGTACTATAATTTAGATTTTCAAATTCTTTGTAGCTGTACCTAAACTAGAATAAAAGTACTACTGATTCTTTGTGGAATTTTGCTGAAATAGACAGCAGAAGAGATAAGCTAGAGCTGCAATTGGAGTGAAGCTGTTTGCACTTCCTTTCCCCTAAATCTCAGTCCATTTATATTTAATTCCATGTTATTTGTTTAGTGTAAATCTGTGTAGTTGTTAATTTTTGTTTGAAATATTCTGTGTGTGCTTGTGAGCATTTTCTATACTTACTGTGGGTGTGAGTATATGCATGGTAGAAGGTCTTTAAACCCTGAACTAGAACCTCCAAATCTAGAGGTTGAGAGGATCATTAGACCTAGACACATCTCACAGGGCCCTGCTATTGAAACTAAACCAGCTATTATGACTGAGAGGTAGAGAACATTAAAGGAGTATAATGCACCTAGGGAGTACACCTCTCCCTTCTGCATTCAATTCCTCTCTGTTGAAGGGAATTATGAGATTAAATCCTCCACCATTAATATGCTGCCTTCATTTCATGAGCTTAGTAGAGAAGATCCCTACAAGCATATAGACCAATTTTTAGCACTTTGCACTACCTTCAATATTGCTGGCTTGGGACCTGAGGCCACTAAACTGAGGCTTTTTCCTTTATCACTAAAGGACAAAGCCAGCACATGGCTATCAAAGCTCCCAGTCAACAGCATACAGTCATGGAGTGACCTTCAAACTAAATTCATGGCCAAATTCTTTCCCATGAACAAAACCAGCCAGATAAGGACAAATATTGTCATTCACTCAATCCTCAACTGAGGATTTTTATGAAGCTTGGAAAAGATTCCAAGAGATGTTAAAACAATGCCCCTACCACTAAATCCCAATGTGGCAGCTTGTCCAAGTATTTTATCAAGGAATTAATTCCAAGAGCAGGGATATGATGGATGCTTCCTGTGGTGGTAGCTACCTCCACAAGACAGCTGAGGAAGTTTGGGAGCTGTTTGACATAATAGGGGAAAATTCTATGTAGCAGGAGTCTCTGTCACGCAATGACAGCCAGACCCCAATTAAGATGGTGAAAGAGGCCACCCCTAGAGGTGGAATATTTGAAGTGAAGGTGCAAGGTGATCTGGAGAGGAAAGTGGGCAACCTGAGCTTAAAATTTGATAAACTAATGAATGTGATGCAGCCCCGGATGGTTGCACAGGTGGAGGAAGCATGTCTGATATATCAATCTCCCACACATTCTATTCATGATTGTCCATCTGCCAACCAGTTTCCAGATTTTGTTATGGAGCATGCCAATGTTGCTCAAACTTTTGGGCAGCAGCCTGCTGGGTATTCTTGGAGGAACCACCCAAATATGAGGTGGAGATAAGATTCATACCTTCAACTCCAGCAGCAGTAAATGGTAGCTCCTTACAGACCCCAGCACCAGTTTAATCAAGGTTACCCACCAAGGAAAAATTTTCTGTTACCTGCCCCACAATCCAACCAGTTAGCCCTGCCCCTACAACAGCCCAGATCCTCTTCATTTGAAGAGTAGATGCTAGCTTCAATGCAAAACTTGGAGAACTTGGTACAGACTGTCAATTCTCATGGACAGAGCATCAAAAAGATTGAGGACCAGCTAGGCCAGATTTGTAATGCTCTGAATAGGAGGGAAGAAGGAAAATTGCCTAGTCAGCCCCTGACAAATCCGAAAGGTCAGTATATGATTGGTGATGCATCCTCTACTCAGGAGGAAGCCAGTGCCTAGTGATCAAAAGGTTTGTAATAAGTGTATCATATGTATGAAAATGTTGTTTTGTTTTGTGTTCTTTAGAAATCTGTCAGTTGTGTGTTTGGAGTGATGTTGAATTGCTTATGTTGCTTTGTCTGTGTTTACATTTTTGTGATTAAATACATGTGCATGTGTCATCTAAAATTGTTGTGTTTGTCGATGTGTGTCTAGATTGTTCTTAGGTTTATAATTGTTTTTGTGAATTTCTTTGTAATCTTTTGGTTTTGTATTTACAATAAAATTTCTTTTCCTGCTATTTTGTTTTCTTCACTGTGTTTATTTCTGTGTGTTTGTTTTGTGTTGTGTGTTTTCTTTTTCTGCTGTGTCATTTTCTTTTAATACCTCTTTTTTAAACCTGTTGCACATCCACATCTAACTTTGAATCAGTGAGGACACTACTCTTCATAGGTTTGGGGGTGTGGCAGTATCTGCCATTGCAGCAGTTAACCTAAGTGCAGCAGAATCAAGTGAGTAAGATAGAATGGGGCCATGTTCACTCAAGAATCATAAAAATTTGAGAAATTTAAAAATTTTGCTGAACTTTAAGCAGTACAAGTTTTTAAATTTTAGCATTTCCATGATGTAAACATCAAGAAAACTCACTTATATCAGTATTTAGTGAATCATTAAAGAAAAAAAAAGGTAAGGACATACCCAACAGTTCAATGGAAGACCATAACTAATGAAATTTAGGCCTACAAAAAAAATTTTCCCTTTCTTTGAGGAGTGACTTAGACAATTTTTCTAGCTCTAAGGACTAGCTGAGTCAATACCCTCACTAGAAGTTAGGCACCTCCAAGTTGAAACAGCTGGCAGCACTCATGATACCTAGGAAAGGATCAAGGCCTTCACTTGGACAGTTTGAGCTCAAACAGACAAACCTTAATCAACTGCCCTTGTGCACACACCCTTTGAGCCTTGATTTCTAATGTTCTTCAAAATACACCTGAGTACTTATACCTGAACCTATGGACCTAATTCAAACCTACCCTCACTCTGAGAAATCAAAAGGTAAAGGAGAAGGAGCTGAAGATGGACAAGGTAAGGTCAACATTGGGTGAATGGAGAAGAGATACTTAAAGCTTAGCAGTGTCGCAACTGAGGAGAGAGGTGGCAAGTCAGAAAAATAAAAACAAAAAAGAAAAATGCATCCAAAAGAAAGAAAAATAATAATGAAGAGGAATAAGAGAGGAGTCAAGAGGAAAAGTTCATTGAAAAATCAAAAATAAGAGGAGAAGCTGGCCACTTCAAGTCTGAAGAATTTTAAAGAAAATGAAAAGTGTTGAATTACAGAAGGTGAAGTCATAAATCACCTCCTTCACCTACTGATTTCTCAATTTTGAATCCCTTCTCAACCTTCCATTCTTTATAACCTATCCCATAAGCCACATTACAGCCCAGTCAAAAGACCCTGTGATTCAAAGTTGAATGAGTTGTCATGCAGAGATAAAGAGTTGTCCAATCTATGGTAAGGATTAGCCAATGATGCCAGAACTTAGATGCTATGTCTATGCTCATACTTACAGACCTATTTGGGGCCTGTAACTGCTCTTGAGCTTGAGAGAAAATGGGAACCCTCAAACTTCCTTGTGAGAAGTATGCCCTGGTAAGCATTGGGTCTGATGTTGAATGTATTGGGCATGACCTATAACCTAATTTTTGAATTAATGATGAGCTCAGTACTGACCTACATGTAATATTTTCCCCTGCTGTGAGCTAATTGGAAATGATGTGCATCTATGTAGAAGTTGTGATGATTAAATGTCCGTGCATATCATATGTTCAAATTTCTCATATTTTTGTTTAATTAAAGGTGAACTAATTCTCTGTTTCTCGACAGCTAACTTGATAATTTTGCACTTCTGTTAACTGTTTTATTGAGAAGTTTGTGGGTATCTTCACTGAAAACCCTCAGGAGACTTCACTCCTCCACTAGGGATCACCTAGGGGTTTAAAAGGCTTGGTACATATGCTAAATATATATGTGCTCCCTACGAAAGTGGCATTTAAATTCTTAGAATAGTTATTTTAAATTTTCCTTTGCTCAGGGACTAGCAAAGATTAGGTTTGGGGGTGTGTTATTCACTGAAAAGTATGACTTTTCACCTCTTAACCTAGACTTTGATGAACCTTGAAGCAGACTAATAATCATTTGTTAAGTGAGTTTTGTAGTAACCAATAATCTGTGCAGCTTAATACAAAATCCCTACTTTTTGGTCCAAATAAGAGAGTGAATACATGCAAGGATGATATAGCTAAGCCAAAGCCTAAGGGAACACCTTGGTAGTGCTCACCATGGTGACTTGCTGGTCATCATTGACCAAAGTCCAGCAGATGAATGAGGTTAGCTGAGAATTGAGAAGACTGCAATAGCAGCAACTGCAATGCATCAGAGTATCTAAAGATAGATCTCGCAGAGTTGAGGAGCTTCCTCGCGAAGCTAAGGATGCAGTGGAAGATGCCCTCGCACAGATGGGGCGCGCAGTCAAGAGGAGAGCTGTAAAGACATCGCGAAGATCTCGCAGATTAAAATCGTCATAATTTGCCATCGCAAAATTCTCGTGGAGATCAAGCCTTAAAGCAGCCGCACGCAGAACTTAGCGAGTTCATATGTATATTGCACAAAAAGTTACCTTACTAGTTACTACGCGAGCGCAGGAACATACCTGAGCAAGTACTCAGCGAGAGAGAGAGAGCTTCTAAAGCTCTACTGTGCAAGAAATCCAGGCGCTCCAGATCATCTCCGTGATAGCTTTACAGCACAAAGGAACTACACGATTAACTGAAGATGTACTGCGCGAGTGAGCAGTTCCCACCAGCCAAAGGCTACTCCGCAAAGGCTCTGCAGCTGTGCGAATGAATTAATGCATATGCTAGCCTCGCGAAGCACGGCCTCCCCACTTCTCAGTTTTAATGCAGGGACCTTTTGGGAACTTCTCAAGGCTAGGGCACACTTCCCAAGGTGCGGATCTTGAGGTGCACATCTCAAGGCATTCAAGGGTCATAATAGTGTCACGTCTGTTAGAAAAATTAGGGTTAATCCCTTCAGAGCCAAGGCCGTATGGATAGAGTATATAAGCTACACTTAGAGTTTAGTTTTAATCATCAATCCTTCCTTCATCCTCTGTCGGCTGAGAGTTCCAGTAGGCTAGGGTTAGGGTTAGGGTTTGATCATCTCTTTTTCTTATTTTTCTTCTCTCTTAGCCCAGCATTTGCTGGCTAATCCCCTTGTAAGTAGTTAGGCTTAGTTCTATTTCAGTTTTGCAATAGGTTTTATATACATTGGGATTTTTGATAAGCGGTTGTGTACAGGCTGCAGCCTGGAGGCAGTTCATTATAAGGTTTGCTTTTATTAATGAATTGTTGTTTTAATGACTAATTGAATCTAAAGATCTTATGGTTCCCTTAGATGTCTATAGGATCCATGTATTTGGGACGAGCCCATTCAGTTTCCAGTAGATCTATTGTTTACCATCTAATTTCCCTTGGTTTGATAGCCTCATGGAAAGCAATGTTGGATCTGTAGTGAGATCTAGAGAGCTCGAAGGCCTGTGGACCATGGTGGTTGCAACAGTTTACATGTTCTTTCTCAGACCTCTGTGGTATGGACAGACCAATGGGATACCCTCTGACTATTTGAATGGACAGAGTATAGCCCTAAGGTGGTGTCTAGCCACATGTCTAGAGCCTTGTGGGGAAGGTTTGTACAGGAACTGGCTCCCCTCTATTTTACCTAACCGATATCAGATCTTAGATCTGATTTCTTTGTAATAGTTGCAGCTTGAGGCTGAGTCATTGCAAGCCTTTTGTAGCAATGATCAGCTGAATCTAGAGCCTTATTCAACCTATTACATGGTCCTTTTTGCGAGCACCAGTGAGTCGTTAGCCTTGGCAAAGCACTGAGGATTTTATGGGTTGGAATACCTATGGATGTCAGCCAGATCTGGGGAGCTTGTAGCACTGACATTACATAGTGCTGTAATGGTATTCATGGCCTGATCTGGTCCAGTGGTTAGGGAAATGATCAGTCCACTCCTCTGGATTAGATTAGCAACTTCTGGCTTGATCAATGGGATTTGACAGACTCTATAGGATAGGTTGTGACTATTTGAGTGGATAGCCTATAGCCTTAGGAGCACCCCAAATGGCATGGGTTAAGTTGGATACTTCTACCTTGTTGAGGCTTTTTTGATAGCGTCTCAGCAAGGAGCCCTGCAGAGACAGACTAAATCTGAGTTACATTACTGCTTTAACTCTAAACTTAACCTGCTTACTTCTCACCATTTTTTATATTTTATTTTAGCATACACCATCACCATCTTCTTCTTAACCCTTTCTTTAGGATAGGGCTACATTTTATTTCTCTTTTGCTGAGGTTAATTTAGTGTAATCGTGACACCTAACTCCCTTTCTTTAGGATTGTCAGATCTGTAGCCAAATCTGAAGGCCTACTATTATAGCCCATTTTGGGTTCTAGACCAATTTCTCTGTGGGACAAACTCTTACTTATCAAAATTTGCTACAATAGGCCCTGTATCTTGCAAGTCTAAGATTACTTTAGTTGTGTTGAATCCATTCTTTTATTTTACTTTGTTTTTAAATTGTTTTCACCACACAATTATCAGCACTTGAAGGAATCAAATAACTATATCCCACATTCACCTACACCCAACAGGCCCCCATTCCCCCTTAGATATTATACCCATCTCACCCAATCCCCCAACCCTACATGGGCCCTATTTTTCCACATATCTCACACCCAACCCAATATGGGAATCTATCTCATACCATCAACCATCCCCAATTCACCCATCCTCCTATCGCTCAAACTCATCCCCAAGGTTTCCCCCATGTACAGTTCCCCACCGAGCATCCATCTAGCCCACTCATAACCAATAAGATAACCTCACCCCTCCTCCACCTTATATTGATCCACAGTATGAAGAGGACGAGATCATAAATAGTGGGGCCTATGCAGGAGCATTTGCCAGTTTTAATCCACCACCACCCACATTCACCCACCCACAGGCCATTCTAAATGAAGGAGGACCAGCTCCGGCCTGTCAATCAAAAGAGTCCGAATTGCTGAAAGAGCAAATGGACAAAATACAAAAGCAGCTAATGAAGTTAGGGCGAACCATGATTCATGCCACAGATTTCTCAGATCTTTGCCTTTTTGCTGAGGTGCCACTACCACCTAAATTTAAAGTGCCCACATTTGATAAATATATTAGCACGTGTAATCCAATTGCCCATCAAAAATCATACTGTAAAGATATGTGTCAGTTTCGAGGGGATGAGCGTTTGCTCATAAAAATTTTCTAGAAGATCTCACAGCCTCGGCTTTGAGATGGTTTACTTCCCTGGAACCATCCAGGATTAAAACATGGAAAGATCTGACCCACTTATTCCAAGAGCAGTATGTCTATAACATAGATATTGAACCCCGTAAGTCAGATCTAGCACGACTAAAGCAGAAGCCCGACGAAGCTTTCAGTGATTAACTCGAACGATGGAGGGCATTGGCAGCCCAAGTAAAAAATAGAATACCCGATGATGAGCAAATTGAGATGATCTCGAAAAACACTCTTCCAGTCATCTCAGATTTTTTAGTATACCAACAGCAGTCCAACTTTGCTGACTTGGTAAGGAATGCCAACCGTTGTAAGGATGCAATTATAGAGGGACGTTTGAGCAAGAATGTATCTAGTGGGGCCAGTGGGGTCCGAAAGTTCACCAAACAGAGGACTGAGAGAGGGACAAGAGCATAGGTACAAAATATAATGAACACATAACCCAACACCAACATGGTCCCCTTTTGGTTCGGGGCAGCACAACCAGCCCCAACAAATCAGACTCCAAGGCAGAACAATGTCCCCTGGGGGCAAATCCCTGAGCAGAGAAGGGCCCGATATGACCAAGTATTCACTCCCTTGGGACAATCCTTAAATGTCCTCTTGCCGTTGCTAATCGAGAAGGGTTTGGTTACTCAACTTCAACCAAGACCCCCACCGAATCCAATCCCAAAGAATTATGATCCCAACACACATTATAATTTCCATCAAGAGTCAGGACATCCAACTGATCGATGTTTTCCTTTGAAACAGGCGATAGAGGATTTGATAGAGGCAGGGAAACTCATACCTCCAGCACCCCCCTAAGCAAACCTGCACTCCAATATCATGCAGGCACCGTTACCACCGCACCCGCAGGGAGGAATGGGCCCAAGGGCCACCATTAACATGTTGGAGGAAGGGATGAAAGAATTCGATCCCTAAAAACCCATCACTGAAAAAGGGAGTTTTGTGCCACCCGGGTATTGATCAGTCGCATAATTTACCATTTTATCACCCTTAACTTAGTGATGCTAGGCCATAGTTTGTTACTAACAAGTTAATGATGTCCAGATATTAGAGATAACCAGCAAAATAGAATAAAAGTGTTAATATTCATCAAAATAAACTAAAAAAGCAATAAGAAACGCGATTGAGCGAAAAAGACATTTTCCGCCTATTGAAAGCTAGAGAATCGTAATTTACGATTCTGCAAAAAGAGACAAAAAGAAGAAAATTGAAAAATTGTAATTCAGAAAATCATCAACTATAAGGAAGCTATGAAAGATAGAAAATTGTGATTAACGATTTTCTAAAAAAAAGAAGAAAATGAGAAATTATGATTTGCGATTTCCTAAAAAAGAAGCTTTCATACTGTTGCTGTTGTTGCTAATCATGTGCACATTACACCGTCATGAATAGAATTAGAAGATATATTGAGATTAGAAGTCTGGTGAATCACGGATCTGAGAAGATTGATGAAGATAAGCTTTGGGAAATCTCGGTTGCTAAAATAAAGGAGAACAATCCAGAAGCACATCTACAGTCTAAGCAAGGAAAGATAAAATTAGAAATTAGAGTTTTATTATGAATATTTTGTTGTTAGTAGTTTCTTTTATTAGAATTAGAAGTCTTTGTAAACCGGCTCCTTATGATCTATAAATAAGAGAGCCTGGTGTAAGAATAAGCATCGAAGAATTTCAGCATCAATTGACGCCTGAGGTTGGATTTTCTTCCAATCAAAGTAGTGTACAATAATTAGAGTAGATTAGATATCAGAAGTTTCTCAAGAACAATTGACGACTGCAATTGAGTACTGAAGATTAGTGTAAATATCCTAGTCTCTCGGAAGCAATTGACGACTACGGCTGAGGGGTGAAAGATATATTTATTTGCTTTCTAGTTTAGATTTTTTTTTTTTTACAGCTTTGTAAACATCTCCAAGTTTTAATTTGAATTGACGACTCAAGTTAGAATTTGCAGATTAGTGTAACGGTTTTTATTTTTCCATCTTCGGTTTTCTAAGGTTTGATTGTCGCCCAGATTTTAGGAAGTTGTTGATTAGATTAAATCTGTGTTGATAGGATCTTAGACTTGATTGACGACCAATGCTAAGAAACTAGAGATATGGTGTAACGACACTATTTATTTTCATAAATATCCGATAGCTGAAGATTGGGATTGACAACCTCAATCTGAAGAAGGAAGATTTATGATTTATTTTATGCATTTTAGATTATAAACCATTATTTTATTCATATTTCTCTAGTAGATTAGATCTTAAAGGTAAATAAAAGTTTTTAAGAAAAGAATTTAAATAGAAGGTATAGATAAGAAGGAATTAGATAAATAAACTTCCTCGTGAGAACGATCCTATGCTAGTACGATGATTTCCATTGTGTGTTTGCAATAGGTTAAGACTTGAGTTTAAACACAATTTTAATATACATAACAAGATCGACCAAGCATCAGGATCATAAGAATCAGATCATAAGGGTGATCGAGTCATTAAATTTAGCCGATTATTTCCCAAACCCTACACCGCAAGTAGCAACCCTGGATTTGAGGATGTATTTCCCTACACTCGCTCCTGTCAACCATGTGGAGCCCAATTTTTACTCACCTCAGATATATAAGTCATTCCCAACACCAATAGCCGATCACTATGTGTCACCCAATCCATCGCCAGCACCAATCCAATGCAGTTGGCCCAAATTTTCCCCACCCCCAATCAATTCACCTCTAGTACCACTCCACATTTAGGTCAGTCAGAACAAGTGCAAGAGGGTTTGATAATACCAGGAGGGAGGTGATAAGAGAAGTCGATCTTGAGCTCACCATTAGGCCAATGACCTTCTCAATCCCATTCCAAGTCATGGACATCAAATCCTCCTTCAACCTGCTACTAGGACGCCCATGGCTGCATGAAATTAGGTAGTGCCCTCCACTCTACACCAACAGCTCAAATTCATATCAGAGCAGAAAGTCATAACAATCATGGGAGAAGGGCAAGAAGAAAGAGAGAAAATGGCTCACAGCATTGAAAATCTCAAGAGGTACTGAATGTACCCTATACAGCTGAAGACACAGATCTTCACAGCTTCCAGTATGATGTGTCAACATTGGGGCCATAACCTATCAGAGGGGTCACCACAAAAATTGGAGGTGGAATGACTACAGTAGTAGCCATGCTCCAAAAGTGGGGCTATAAAAAAGGCAAGGGTTAGGTCCCCGTTTGCAAGGCAAGAGAGACCAGGTCAGAGCGAAAGGCGGCCAACATGTCAGATTTAGGTTAGGTTACAAGCCCACTGAGAAAGAGGTTCAGGAAGCCAAGGAGAAGGCCCGAACCATAGCAGCTGCCAAAGCCAGGGGGATAGACCGGGAAGACAAACCCTATCTGAGACCTCACATCCGCAATGCATTCATGAGTGCGGGGGTTGTAAAAATTGATCATAACGGGGCAACACAGCTGACCCCACACAAACCAGTAACTCCTGTCCACCCCACCAATCCCCAAATTATTCCCCCAAACCTGGAAATAGACCTAGCCGCTCTATCCCTTTTTGAGGGAGTCTTTCGTACCTGCACAATCTCCCCCTGTGGTAAACCACCACAGGACCTCGTTGACGTTTGAGGACTGAGTCCCAGACGAGCCCATGAGCATGATGGAGGCGGACTCCCAGAAGCCATCTCAACCAGCCTCCTCCATCAGAGCAGGTAAACGTGAAACACGACAGGTAAGGAATTGGGCGTCAATGCCCCTAACTTAGAAAGCATCAAATGACTGCAAATATGGCACCAGCTCCCCAAAAAGAAACAACCTTTAAAAAGCGAGGTTAGCCTTTGACAGGCAACACCACGTGTATATAAAGACCCACTTTTCCAAGGGCCCATCTTCGAAGAAAAAGAAAAATCCAAAAAAGTAAAAGAAATATAAAATAATCTAAAAAAATTATCTTTTAAAATTCCCGATAAGATTAAGAAAATGATGTCTTAATTGAAAAGCCCGTCCCACGTAAAATCGATCAATTTCCTAGAGAAATACAAGAGGTAGGAGTCACGAGTTTGGACGAGGAAATCCCTGCCGAGGAGCTCCCCAATGAGCTCCTTGACCAGTTTGCCAATTTTGAGCATGGCCCTACTCCGATTGTTGAAGAAACGGAGGACATCAATCTAGGGACTGAGGAGATCCCTAGAATCACCAAGATCGGAACGTCGCTATCTCCTGAGGAAAGAAAAAGCATGATTGATTTCCTTCGATCATACCAAGACGACTTCGCATGTCATATGAGGATATGTCTGGTATGGACACCAATTTGGTCGAGCATGAGTTGCCACTATATCCAGATATTAAGCCGGTCAAGTAGAAGTTGAGACTCCTCATACCAGAATGGAGGCTAAAAGTGAAGAATGAGGTCATCAAATAGTACAACGCAAGGTTTCTCAGTCTCCAAGTAACCTCAATGGTTAGCAAACATCGTCTCGGTACCGAAGAAAGATAGAAAGGTTCACTTATGCATTGACTTCAAAAATCTGAACAAGGCAAGTCCAAAGGATGACTTCCCATTGCCACGCATCGACATCTTGGTCGATAACACTGCTAGGCATTGGATGTTGTCGTTCATGGATGGATTTTTCGGATATAATCAGATCAAGATGGATGAGGCAGACTAAGAGAAGACAACGTTCATTACTCTATGATAAACTTTTTGTTACTGATCATACCATTTGGGTTGAAGAATGTTGGGGCAACATACCAAAGGGCGATGATGACACGCTAATCCGAGAGGAAAATTCAAGCCCAACTGGGAAGGACCTTACGTCATCCGAGAGGTGTTATCTGGATACGCACTCCGCCTTGCCACCATGGACGAAGATCATTTTCCTGAGTCAATCAACGCTGGATACATCCGACGATTCTATTCCTAAGTCTCATGCGGCAAAATAAGTATTGATAATACGGATACGTGACTACTTAAGGACCCCATAAAAGAGGTCATCATTCCAAAGCCAAGTAGCCAAAAAGTATCCTCGAACACTTATACCCTTTGCTACCCCATCTTATGCCAATGGCCTTTTTCTTTCATTATCCTCTCCCCAGAAAAAGAGAAAGTGTATATACCAAACAAAAAAAAGAGAAAAAAAGCTATTATCAAAATCCAAAAAAATCATAAAAATAAAATCCCCAAAAGCAAATAAGCAAAAAGAATAAAAAAATAAGGAAAAGTGGGGCATCTACGGTCAAAATTCCCCAAGGAAGAAATATATTACGGCAATTGGAACTCTATCAAGAAAATCTTCTTAAACCTGAGAATACCTTCAAGAATTTCTAACCTATCCCATGACAAAGATACATCCCTGAAGAAAGCCCTCTTTAAGGTCTACAAGCAGTCACAATATCCGTTGAATCAGCACGAGCCAAGCTGGGAGACAACATAAAGAATTCCATCCAGCCGGTTATGATGGAATCGACGTCTATGTCATAGTCCTTGAAAGAAAAAAAGAAGAAAAAAAGAAGAAAATAAAATAAAAATAAAAATATACAAGCTCAAAGCAAAATGGACGTAGTGAAAATCTGAAAGGGCGCTATGGGTAAAAAGAGCGAGCTTGTGCAGGCCAGGTGAAAACCTAGAAAGGCATCTGAGGTAAAAATGCATACCCATGGACGTAGTGAAAACCTGAAAGGGCGCTATGAGTAAAAAAGAGTGCAACAACGAGCATGGCGAAAATTGATCTTGGGCACTGTGAGTAAAAAAGGTTGAAAAAGAAAAAGAAAAATTATTCAGTGACTCCTTTGATTGCATTTCCGAATTACCTGGTCGCCAATTGGGCCGCTCATGTTTGCTCAAATCATGTCCTGATCAGGTATATCTTCAGACTGCACCGTCAGAAGCATGACCCGAGATAAGGATAAAAGGTTGATTCGACCTAAAGGGATGGACATTCCGACCTCGGTAAAAAATGTTGAACCGCACTCGGATCCGACCACATAAAGGGGTTCGACTATGCTCAAAATGGGACCCGTTACTTCGTCTCATTGTTAAGGCATCAAGCAACAAAAAAAAGAAGAGGAAAAATAAAAGAAAAAAGATCAATCAATCAAAAATACAAAAAAAAAAAAATATATATATATATATATATATATATATATATATATATACACATATATACTTACATATATCCCCGCTCATGGGTTAAAATATCGGGTTACCGATACGTATCGTCCGAGCTCCAAAACGATACGTATCGGACGATACGTATCGGTACCGGTCTGTATCGGACGATACATTGAATGTATCGTTCGATACATTCAATACATTTGAATGTATCGAACGATACATTCAATGTATCGTTCGTGTCCAATACCGATACGTATCGTCCGATACGTATCGGTATCGGACGATATTTTGATCCATGTCCCCGCTCTCTTTAAATCCATATGTGCAGCATCATACTTCCATCTCAAAATGAAGAAAAAGAATAAAAAAATCTATAAGAAAAAAATCCAAAAAGTATATAAAACTTGAAAAGGAAAAAAGTGCAAGTAAAAGTTTACTTCTCCTTCTGTTATTTAGGATGCATATTGTTACCTATATAAACAAAAAAGGGAATAATGTTTTCTTGAGAATGTGCAGGAACATCAAATGGTCCAAAGCCTCGAAGCAGGCAACCTCTCAGCGATGGACAAATCAGATGAAGCATTTCACCACCAACGTCCAATCTATTCAAAAAAAAGAAAAATGGAAAAAACAATCATTTGAAAAAGAGCAAAAAGAGAAATCTGTGTTTTCACGCACAGCTACGCACATGCGTGCTCTAATGCAGTAAAATGTTAATATTTTATCAACAACACAGTTGTTCTATATTAACGTCCTAGTCTACTAAGGTTCGCCTTGGATCTTTGGATCCTACTTTAAAGTAGAAGCAACAGTGTTAATCCTGATCAAACGGTCAATGTTTTGATCAAGTTGATTCCACTACTAAACCCTTGCGCCAAGTGCTCCGATTTTGGATTCACGTGAACTTAAGTGTCTTAAGCTTTATATTCCTCAGGAAAAGGTTAATTGTTGGTTAAAACTAACCTGTCAAAAAGGAAATTACCTATTGAACGATTATGTTCCAATATGCATTCTGAAGGGCTCATTTTAGGGTGCAGGCTTAAAACCTGCATTTGTACGGTATCCCTGTAAAGTGTATGCATTGCATCTGGGTATTCGTTGGGTGGTCATTTGTTCTCGTAAATTGTACCCGAACGGGTTCTGGGTCGGGTCTTCCATTCCCCTTTATTTTTATCTGCCCCTGATGAGTGCATGTCTTTGCATAGTTGTTCGATAATAAGATCATCGTTGACGGAGACCAAGATTGAGTGCCTCCTTCGGTAAGCACCCAATTTTGGCCGGATCTGTCTAGTATTATTTGGAGTTTGGTATTCTAGGTTATGCTGATCCAGGACACACTTTCAAAAATGCCACACACTCCCAAAAAGCGTTGCGACATCAATATTTGCTCTACTCGGGTAGTTGTGCTAAATTAACTTCAGGATAGATGGGCTCGCCCAATGATCTCGAATCTTACCTCGTGTAAGGGCACTCATGATCAATCAAATGGGACAATCAATGCCTCATGGAATTGGACAGAAACTTTGGATCTTCGCGCCAATCTTTAAGTATGGGTCGATCACCCTCCCACTCGCAAGGCACTCTTATTCAAAGTTAATCTCAAACATCATGCATCTTCAATTACACCATCACGATTTTTTCCAGTAATGTCACTAAGCGCATGGGGACCGGTAGCCTTGAGAAACGGACGATTTCTCAAATGTTGGGCTTTCGCTACTCTTGAGTGACGCACGTTTTCCCTAATATTGGGCTTACGTCACTCTCCATTTAGTTGTTTTTCTTTTTTACTTTTGATGTTTGAGGTTCTCTTTGAATATAGCGGACCCGTTAGCGTGCCTTAGGCCTCTTTGGATGTCGCTTTCTTTGGCATATGATTGTTACTGATCGGATACCAAAGAGGGGCATCTATAAACACCCAAATTTGGCCCAAAGCCTGATCGAAACATACTTCGAGAAAGGCGCACTCTCGAGCTTCCGATAGCATTCTCAAAATCCCTAGGAATCATCCCAAAACCCTTAGGAATCATCCCAAACCCTTAGGAATCAACCCCAACCTTCTTGGACCCCTAAGAACCTGTCCCGGACCAATTTCTAAACCATCCAGAACAGTGGTTGGAAAGAGGAGTTCCAAAGTTTTCACAAACCATTGGAAAGATGACTTCCCCAGCTTTCCAACGAGCTAAGAATTGCCTCAATATGAGTTATATATCAAAAGTTATTGCGATTTGAAAATTGGGTAGTTTGACTGGATGTTGTCTGGCGTGGATAATATACACACCAAGCTAGGCAAAAATCGGTTTTCTTCCTCTCGAGCAGAGCCCCTCGACGGGCTTTGAACCTCTCATGGCACTGTAGCTATGCCCGGTGTGGATAATACGCATGCCAGGCTTAGCTACAGTAACTTCTGGATTTTGCCCGAATTTTACTTTTGAGGTTTGACTTGTTGACCATCCCACTATTTAGGGTGGGTTTCATTAGGACTGTTGCACCCCCATTTACCCTATTTGCAAACTTCTAGTCATTTGAAACCCTACCCTATCATCTACCATTAAACCCATTCTCACACCTATCCAAGACATTGAAAAACCCAAAAACCTTAGATCTAGGATTACCTAATTGATAACCCAATTAGGGCTTTAACCCCTCACTAATCCTCTCTATCTCTATAAATAGAAAGCCCCTCCTTTGGATTAAAGGGTTGAAAATTTTCAAAGAGAGAAAATTCTAGTGAGCTCTCCTCCCATTTGCCTCCACTAAACCCATAGAATTCCAGCACCCTAGTTCATCCTTGACACCTCATTATCCATCATAAATCAGTGAGTTTGAGCTAGATCTAGCCCCTAGCCTTCTTCTCCTACCTCTTAGCTCCCTAGCCTTAGAGGTCAAAACTCGTCTCCTAACCCGTTTGCTATCAGAAGCTCACCGGTGATGTTCTCGCGCGAAGGACCACAGCTGTGCTACAAGGGCCCGAGAGCTCCGGCTCTCCCCTCTTTTCCTCTACCTTCTTTGCTTTTCCCCTATCCTAGAATTGAGTCGTTACGCTGCCCAAATTTCGGCAAGCGGGAAGGGATCAATAGGATCAGTGTGCCTTCGAGCAAGGGAAAGCGCCGCTCATTTTTTTTTTGTTTCTTTATATATATATATATATATATATAAACCAGCCTTACATAGACCCGGCCATAGTAGAGATTGCTTACGAGCAGGTTGATCGGGTGCCTAACACCTTCCCGATCGATAACCGAAGCTCCTACCCAAGAGCCTTTGGCGTGAATCGGTAAATCATAGTCATATTTGGCTTTTCGGTGCATTTAATATTGATTTGGATTTCCCGGGACACCAAAAGCTCCGGGTGGCGACTCTATATTTTTCACACGAGCGCATCGTCGCGACGGATTGTTAAAAATCCACTGTTGCACACTTAACTAAACTTGCTTTGATACCACTTATTGAGAAATCAAGTGAACCCCACAAATTGCTTTAAGGAAAGGTAATTCACGAATTGCGATAAAAATATAAATATTAATATAAAAGATAAAAATTTTCTAATGCAAAGAATAAATAGAATGAACTCTCTTGTCAGCCCATAATTTTCTTATGCATAAGCATGTTGGTTATACGTTGAAGACTGCAATGATGTAACATTGGAATCGCCAAAAAGAATCTAGAACTTCTCAATTAAGAAACTATAATTAAAACTCAATCCTACTTAACCTTGAATTTTTACTAAATAGGGAAACTAAAACTCTATGGATTGATCGACACAGTTTGGATGTAACTTCAAAGATAAGCATGTGAATTAGAATAATTTGAAGCCCTTACCAATTAAAATCTTTGTTATGGCACTTTCAGAATTTGCAGCACTAACAAGTTCAAGCTCCCACCAAGTAGCTCCACTTTCTAGAACCTGAACTGATTACAACTTTGCCATCTAAAGCTGAACTGTGGTTCAACCTAAACTGCTTTACTACTATTAATACAATATGTCAAAAGGGTGCTAACCTAAACACCTTTAAGTCCAATCAAAAGTGCACAAACAGAAGATGAATGAAGCTTTTGATTTCAAAAATTCAACAACAACAACCTGTAGATTCGATCACAACCGAGCAAAGATTCGTAAGATAATCAAAAGCACAAGCAAGTTTTCAAACTCTGAAATCCAAAAAGAAAACTTGTTTCATAAATATAATTTAAAATGTAAGTAATTATTTTGGCTTGTGTCACACTTGTGCCGAACATCGGATGGTAATACACATACATGCTTCTCACAAACAGGTTCAGTTTATAGAACATATAGGGGTCCACAAACTACTGTAATCCACTGTACTTCTACCACTAGTCAGCTGGAATTTGATTTGAATTTTAACTAGTTAGTTGTTTTAGGCATAGAGTGCAATTTATCTGAAGCATGGCAACAGTTTAGGGTTCTTGACCTGAAAACCACCAAATGTAACCCACTACCCTATCTTAAATGTCGACCCAACAAAGCCGAACCCATTGGATCAGGTCTGATAGTTGAGTAGGGACTACCCAACCCATTTGGGGCCCATATGGCACTGAGGATAAAGATGGTTAGAGTAATTTTAGACGGGTTGCTTGCTAGTGATCACCAATGGATCAGTCACCACCATAATGGGCCAAAGCACAATGATGGGTCTCTTGCTCAGCTCAGCTCATCATATAATCTAATTTTCTAAAAGGCTACCTTTATTGGTATATACATGCTATTTTATATCTTTTTTGTGATTCTTTGAGTAGTGGGTTTGTTTAAAACCAACCTGAAATCTCCTTAAGCTAAAATAGGGAAGAGCATAGTTATTAAGGAGCATGCGATCTGTGAATGTAGTGGTTTGATCATTTTAGCATAATGAGATCGACTGACATGTTCACACTCCAGAATGATCACTACAAAAAACAAGACTATTAGCGGCAGCCAAAAACTACCGCTATTAACAAAAAACTGCAGCTAATAGTCTTAATAGGTTTTTTATTAATACAACAATATTTTGCTCCAAAAAACTGCTGCTAATAGTCTTATTTTTTGTAGTGGATGGTCGGTTATGCTATATGAATCTTTGGTTAATATAGCTATTTGAGTCATATTTGCTCTAGGCAACCTAGGCGATGTTTAAGCCGGTAATACATACATATACATGCACACACGGCCTGACATTACTGGCCAAGGAAGGCACTTAAACATTGAGATGTGGCTAGATAGACAGAAGATGGATGGATGACTTTCGTACTTAAATTTGAATATTAATTCGTACTTAAGTTGGGGCTTGGGACGTAGCACAATGGAAGGTTGACAATATAGCAACCTCAAGGCCACAGGTTCGAGCCCAACTTACCTATCACAAAAAATTTGTAACTTAAATTGAATAGTTAAATATTAAACAAACTAATGATATATTAGCCTATGTGTTTCATATATATCACAGTAAGTTACTAGCCAAATATCAACATTCCCCATGTCATAGAGAGATAGACAAACGGATGGATCGATGGATGACTTTGGTATTTAAATTGAACAATTAATTTGTACTTAAATCGAATAATTAAGTATTAAGCTAAACAATGTTGTATTAGTGTATGCTTATCATGTAACCTATACTAAGTTACTAACGAAATATAAACATAGATTCTCCATGTGCATTCTCAGTCTCCTATAATAATCTGTTGATGATATATGCATGCTGCAACTTTTTTGTAGGAAATTTATTCAAGTACTCATAGTGCTAGATCTAAGCCTTTATGGAAACTACTTACAATAACATTGCATGGGAATGAAATAAACACTAACTTTGAACTCCATCAAGAATCACCAAAGAAGATAAGCGTACCTGGATAAAGATAAAATAGACCCTCAATTCCATCACACACCCTAGATACACAGAAAAACCCATCTATTGGTACAGTGCATAACCAAAATTGGTAATGTCCATGGAATCAAATCAACCACAGGGTGCAGATAGAAATACCTGGCTGCATCGATAGCACAGTGTCAAAAGGCTGCGCAGTTGGTTGCTCCAAGAATATAGCTAAAGAAGTGTGAAATATACATATATGAAATCACTACATGAAGCTTGTTCTTTTGAATTTTTAATAGAACTATACTAAAGTCAATAGATTGAGTTTCAAGAAGTGTGACATAACACCCTCATTGTCCCACCTATAAGCCACGTTACGCATATTCTTTAGCCAATCCAACTCATCCACATGGCGAAATATTATATGAACTTCACTCAGCCCAAAAACAGGCCTACCAAAGGTGATCGAATCTAAGCACTTCAACATAGAACCTACATTCCATATTAAAGTGCCCACATTGGATGGTTTGAAAGTTCTGATGGGAATTTTTCTGGGTCGAGTGACTTTCATATGATGTTTAACCACTTGGACAACTTGAATTGATAAAAATAAGATAAAAATTTAAAAAAACCACTCTGTAAGGGATGTTGAGGCTATCTCAACCAGGCAGTGAGCTCTCATTAATTCTTATCTCAAAAGTTGAAACAAGAGCAACAGAATGAGGTGTCTAAAAGAAAACAAAACAAAACTAAGAAACAGAAAATAAGAACTCTAAGCTCCAAAAATCACAAACACGATAAGTGAAAATGGCTTACATGGATATTTGGCACAAATGGTTGATCCCCTGAAAATTGTATGCAGCTATCCACACGAACAAAAAGGTCTACCAGCTTGCAACAACAATATCAAAATATGTATAAACAATTTTATTCATTAGACATGTAGTAACCAAAAGTCATTCCCTGCTATATTGAAAATTCCACTGAACACTAGTAACATGACATTCAAGCTTTCCAACAAAGTAGGTAGCCAAGCATCTATTTCATTATCATCCACAGTATGCTCAGCAAAAGTGTAGTCTGGAAAAATTACCATGGGAGTGTGTCAACTTCTGTCCTCTAATGGAGGTCCATGGAAAAGCACCTAGTGGAAACCTCTCCACAATCTATTATATTTAGATTTCTAAATGAGTTTCTGAGAGAAAATAAAAAAGATGGTGGGTTTTCATCTTCTAAGTTATGGTTTTCCTAATGGGTTTTTGAAAATAAATAGATAAAGGCAGCATGAGTTCTATCTTCTCTTCGTCCTCTGTTTGTCATAGATTTCACAAATCTGAAATGCATTTCAGATCTTATAACAGCTACAAATGTCCTCCATTAATGGCATCTCATTGGTGCATTTCAGATTTTGTTTTAGCTTGGTGACCACCTCCATTAATGACATGTTTCACCTCTGATTTCCGTTATCCCACCTGTAGATGCAGGAAACCATTGAGAAACCCAAATCTCATAGATTCTCATAGCTATTTCTCCCCACAGATAGAGTTTGATTTAGGGATTTTAGAAATCCGTGTGAATCCTTTTTTCCTAAATGTTTTTTAGTTGGTATAATAGGCTGAAACAAATTGAATCTAGTCCTCTTTTCCTAAATTTCCCTTAAAGTTTATTATAAGCTTTTAAGCTTCAATATTAGCACTTAAAGAGTAAGAACAATGATACTAGAGTGTACAGAGTGGTGCAAAACATGATAGCACTCCATGAGGTGATCACAGAGATTGAATACAGCCTAGGATAGTATTAAAAAAAAGTGCACATGGCATACATCCCAAAAAGTGGATATCATATAAATACAATATACCATTTGTTTAGATGCCTTATGACTACACTAAATCAGACAATGGTTATCATTATTTCTTCAAATCTTTCACAGTACTGCATTGGCTCTCAATTCAGGTACCTAATACCAACTAAAAATTAAAAGGGGCCAGCTACCCATGCTATAGGCAAAAAGGATTTAAGTTGGCATTTCTTCAACTTGAGGACAAGTTGACTCTTCAACTTGAGGACAAATTGACAAGAAAGGATACTATACTATGAAATTCTTGCTACCTTTTTCAAAATGACAAAACATAACTTTGAATTCAAAATGCATTCCCACCCACTTAGACTATGCTGCTTATAATTGATGTCAAACGATACTTGAAAATCAGCGTGATCACATTACTTTTGGGAGATGTTACTACGACATCACTTTACGTTCCAACCATCTCACTTAAAAAAGGAAATATTTGTTGACTATTCTTAGTCAGATGATGGAGATCGTTTTAAATTGGTAAATTTTAAATAGTGTCTAAAACAAACCATTCATAACAAGCAGCAATCAAATCACCATTTTAAATTGGTACATGTTTGGAGAGGGATGTTTTGGAAGGGGTCGAGGGAGGGGCTACACAAAAGCCCCCAAACTAACTTTATTATGTCACATACAAGGATTAAATGGCTGATAAATAAATATATATATATATATATATATATATATATATATATATATATATATATATTGGGTCCTAGGCTCATATGTATCAAAGATAACGGAAACTTAGTTTGTTGATATTTAAAATCATGCTTAATAATGTGATCTTAATTTCTAGGATTAAATGTGGAATTTTTTGTTCGTATTCTCACATTTTTAAATACTATAAATATCTAGGGCAGTTGTCATTGCAGAACGAATGGGTGAAGCTACTATATATGAACTTGCTCGTCTCGATCACGACAAGCTTCTTGGGGAGATTAATCTCCTGATGAGAGAATGGATGAGGCAGGGGAAGATTCAGTTAAATTAGTATGTAAACCCCCTCTTCTTTTGAAATAGAATTGCTTGAGGTTTTACTTAATTAACGAATTAAATTCTAAATACCTAATTTGGCGAAGACCTAGATCGAAGTTGCAACCTCTGCAATTTACCAGACAAAAGGAGAAAGGATCACTCGTCAAACGTGTATATCTAACACTAATACATGCACAACATCATCTCAACAAATCTATGGAGTCACGAATCTCAAGTACAACAAAAACCAAAAATCTGTGATTATACTAGAAAGTAGCGAGCTGAGATAAGAAGAAAAGGCGTTGCTTCAGAGGAACCAGACTAAGCTTATATTGAATCCTATTTGCGATGCCCAAAAGCAAAGTAATCGTCGCGGCGACGATCAAATTTACAAAATCTGGCAAGGAGACGATGGGTTTCCGGAGAGAGATGAAGGTGAAGCATCAGAACGAGAGATAAGAGATTACCAACGAGGGAATATTTGGGGAGAACGAGAGAGAAAAGAATTTGGGCGGGCAGACATGGGGAGTACGAGAGACAAAGGGATTTGGGCGGGCAAGTGCTTTTAGCAAAGAGAGATTTGAGCTTTTATATGGGGACGATGGTGCCCAGAGAGGTCACGAGTTCAAACCTTGCAATCATATGGAAAAGAGTATTTATGGGCCGTTGCATAACAAAAACCTCTTATTTGGACCGTTGCATTCCTCAATTTTTTTTACCATGGCCACAATCCATTATCTTTCTTAAGTTAGTGATGTTGTTTATCGACCATTTTCACGTAGTGAACACTTTGTAAGAGAAGATTCATTGGGCCGATAAACAATGTTCTGTCCTTGGATTTCAACCTGACCCAATTTCCTCACCGACCGCAATACCCTTCCAACAACTCCTTTTTCAGTCCCAAATTGCCTAGGACTAAAAACTGCAATGGAGAAGTTTCCTAGAAAAATGAAGGTAGGTAATAATTGTATGAGTGAATGTGTGAGTAAATAGGCAATGAATCAAAATACAAAGCAAATCAGGGATTGGGCCTGAGAAGCTATAATGAAGATGCATCTGTAATGAAGATGTGTCTGCAATGTGCAACTATATAGGCGATGAATCTAAAATTGAAAGAAGTCTCACATTTACTGATTTGTAATGAAGATATGCGTGCAATGTGTAACTAAATATGCAACGAATCAGATAACAGAGCAAATCAGGGATTGGGCCTGTCGCCCAATGGTATAAGTTGACAATATTGCAACCTTGAGGTGCATATACACACACACACACACACACTATATGGAGAGCTTCGCATAAAATAGATAAAATGGACTGAAAAGCAGTGGAAATCAAAAATCTAAGTTTCAAACTGGAAATTGATCGCTACATGCAGCTCATATGTTCATTTTCCGATGGATTCGAAGCAATTTTTTCAGAAATGATAAATGAGAAATGAAGCAATATTAGAAAACGGCAACAACATACCCGAATAAGCTTCTTCGCATAGTTGGAAACGCCATCGGAGACGAGAATGACCATCGCTTTGGTTGATCCTGTATCCCTAATCGATTTACCAAGAACACGGACGCCTTAAATCAAGGCCTAAAATCCAAAATCTAGATTAGAACCAGCTCATAGATGAGATTTGAGGATAATAAATAAAGCGAGATGCAATTATAAAAAATCAGATTTGACCATAATAGCTAAGATCATACGAAAAAATTAATCAAAAAACTATTGAAATAAAAAATCAAAAATTAAAATTAGAAAGCTGAAAATTTCAAAGTCAGCTCTCGTACTTACGCTTATCAATGGATTCGAAGCAATCTTAATCTTCAATCAATATGGTTTATCTTAAATCGAAACCCTAAAACATCGATAGGGGCGACCAAATCATTCAAAATAACAAGAGATTCAATCAGAAATTTGAAATCAAATTATGAATTTGAGTGATTTACGGTTGAGCAAGAGGGATTTAGGATTGAGCGAGAGGACTTTAGGGTTATCATATTAGGGTTTGGGTGAGAGGGATTTAGAAGGATTAAAGCTAGGTTTGAGCGAGAGCAGTGAGAAAGATGGGTTGAGCGTCAGGAAACGAAATACAGATAGGGGTGGTTTGAATGGGGGTTAAGTGAGTGGGCTTCGTGGGTTGGGCCAATTTTCTCGGTGGTTTTATTAAACCGCCGAGAAATAGTCCCGGAAAAAAATCTAGTTTTTGTAGTGCCTTTTCTATGTTGATAATGACGTCATTTTTATTATCCTACTATATTTTGTATGATAATTGTGTTTGTTCTCTCCCAGCTGCGCTTAAGTGTCGTGTCAGCCTGAAGCGTGTTTTTGGAGTCCCTCAAGGAGGGGGCAGAGAGTTGATGGGCTCTGGGGATGATTAGATAGAGAAGGTTTTATCTGAGCGGATAAAACGTGCTCTGTTGGGGAGCGAGTGGCTCGCTGACTTGAGCTTGTCCGTCTCGTTTCCAAATACGATTTTAGTTTTAGAGATCCAAAAAATAAAAATAGTGCTAATCAGGTCGAGATAAAATTTTAACTGCATAACGGAAATGACCAACCTGATTTGATGCAACACCTGACCAAACTCGAAGTTTGGGTTGGATGTCTCATGCCAGAAGTTCAGGTTGGATGCCTCATGCTCCAAGTTTTTTAGAGAATTTGATCTTCTTTTTTCTTATTATTGTTAGGTACATCTGTCAGGAATGAGGAAAAAAGTAGCTCTATCCGCAACTACTAAATCTTGAACGGCACATTGACTGCTTTGACTAAGATGATGGATATAATTCTTCATTCGAATTGTTCATGGATTGAATCTTGATACTATATCTGTACCATCAGGCAATCAAACTTTTATTCCATATGGCGCATGGCAAAAAAAGTGACCACTAATTCACATACGCACGTGAAGTAGTTCATGTGCACATGTGATTTAATGGTCACTTTTCTTGGGTGTATGTGCCCTCGAGATTCGGTATGTGCAACTAGAGCCAATTTTTTTTTCTTTTAAAAAAAAATATATACAGTTTTAGCGGCAGTTTTATGTGCGAGTAAAGCCAATTTATTGTTTTTTATAAAAAAAAATAATAAAAAAAATTTAGCGGCTTATATTACCGACGATTTATTACGCCAGTACCCACCCATATAAGATCCTTTAATGGTGGTCTAATATTATCGGTAAAATGATATAATGGCGGTCAAAAAGTGTCGCTAAAAAAATACACTTTTAGCGGCGGTTCCAAAAAAATCGACACTAAAAGAATTATCGACGCCATTTTTAGCTACGTTCTTGGCCATTGCCGCTAGGAGTATTAGTGGCGGTTGATTTAGCTTTAGCGACAACTTTTAGCCGCCAGTAAAACCTTTATATCCGTAACGATGAGTATAGTCTATCTGAGGACCCATCATTTATCGAAAAAAGCAAAAAAATAAAAGAAGCAATACATCCTTAATTTCTGCAATGATACCACATAGGGCCAAATTGTAGGAAAATTTTAGGGATCATTAAAAAGGTCTATAAAAATATTTGATGTTTAATATTTGGATTAATACTTCATAACAAATATTTAATATAATTTTTTTTCTCTATTTAAATGTGGGAGATAAAAAATTTTAAATAATATATATCTACTACCCCCACCACCTTGAGTAAGTCCTACGTTCGCCCCTATTCTTACACCATCGATGGTTTAAGATGGGGGAGATCTGAACCGTCAAAGTGATAGATCATAGATTAAACTACAATAGGCCAAAAAATGATGTTTTAGGGAAATTTAAACCATCCAATCTGTTAATTATAACATCAACCGTTGCTTTTAGTTTTAATGGCAGAATTAAAGTTCATCAATCGGATGGGTCACATCCACTTATAGGAATGTTTTCATGGGCTGAGATTTGCCACTTGGACAATTTATATTGTTCACAGATATGTGCCGCATGGCAAAATGATAAATCACACTTCAATAGTGTGAGATACAAAGTATAATTTCAACGGCGTAAGAACATTTAAACACAAAAAAAAAAAAAAAAAAAAAAAAAAAAAAAAAAAACACATTTAAACACCATTTTGTGTTTAAATGTCTATCAGGAGCCGCTATGCCTTTTCTCTTTAAAAAAAGGGGATAAAGGCTCCCGACCAACATTTAAACACCAAATGATGTTTAAATGATCCTGCACCATTAAAATGTAATTTTTATCTCACACTGTTAAAGTGATTTATCATTGTGACATGTTGTACATATTTATGATCCACTACAAAAATAAGGTGTTTCAGTGGCACTTGCTATTAAGATAGTTTTTGGTAGTGGCAGAACTAATAGCAGCAATTTTTGGTAGCGAGAGGACTAATAGCAGCAGTTTTTTATTAAAAAAACTGCCGCTAATAGTCTTATTTTTTGTAGTAATCATTCTAACTTGCCCCAGTGGCAATCCATCTTTGGAACATGTCCCAGTCAATTAGGATCATGCTTATAAGTGGATGTAAACCATCCGATCAGTGAACTCTAATATCAGCCATGAAAATTAAGAACAACCGTTGGTATTAAGTGCACAAATTAGATGGTTCGAATCTCCTAAAAAGTGTGATTTTTGGACCCATAGCCCTACAATTAATGATATATCAGTGAGACGGAATGGATTTCCACGATCATATGCCAATAAATGGTGTAAGATCATTTAATGCCATTTGGGGTTTAAGTGACGGTAGGGAGAATCGGTCCCAAAAAAAAGGGATAATGGCTCTTAGAACATTTAAATACCAAAATGGTGTTTAAATGATCTTAATTCCACCGTTAAAATTATACTTTTCATCTCACACCATTCAATTGTGATCTATCATTTTCCATGTGGCGCACATTTGTGACCAATCTAATTGCACAAGTGGCAATCCATCATTGGAACCAAGGATTAAAATGTTGGTTTTGTTTTCGATTTTGAGATTGGTCGAAATCAAAATGTTGACCAAAAATTCGGCCAAGATTTTGCAAGTTGGCCGAAATATCGCCCGAAAATTTGCATTTCATACACTATAATCCCCAAAATTTTGCATTTCGTTATCATTTCGGTGCTGACTCAATGAAATTTTGATCCATGATTTGGCATATCTCATCCTAAAAAAAATCCCTATAAATGGATGTGAAACATCCCATCGATAAACTTTAATATCAATCATTCACACACAAAATAAAAATCAGTGATACTATAGTCAGCAAATTAGATGATTTAAATCTCTCTAAAACACCATTTTTACTTTATGACTTTGACGATACAAATCACCAACATTTCAAATCATTGATAGTGTAAGATCAATAAAACACTCCACATGTTGGTGTTTAAAACAGTCAGGAGAGTCAGGTCTTAAAAATAAGGATCTAACTCTCTTGACGGTAAATTAAACACCAACATGGTGTTTAAATGATCTACTCTATCAATGATTTTAAATATGGGTGATCCATATCGTCAAAGTGATTGATCAGATATTGAAGTGCAAGAGGCTCTAAAAACCATCCAATTTGTGGACTAAAGTGTCAATATTTACTTTTATTGGCCGATATTAAAGTTTTATTTCCTTTGATAACACTATGTCAAAATGAAAAAAAAAAGAAAAATCACTTTTGCAATAACAAAAAGAACCATTGTCCAAACAGTGGTATGATAATCCACTCCTAAAATCAATTGTTTTTTATATTAGAACAGTGGTTTAACTCCTTAACTTCTATCCCACGCCCAAAAATCAAATGTTTAAAAAAACCGACCCCAACGCATATATAAAAGCGCCCTCGGGCAATATTTTTTTTCTCTTCATCTCTTTTTCTCTTGTCTCCCCTCCCTCACCAACTACCCTAACTATTGCCGACCACCCATTGAGATCGACATATTGATTCTCAATCTCAGATCGGTGAACTCCGAGCTCCAGATCTTCTCCCCCTTCAAAGCTCTGCAAGACGATGCCATGAAAACCCTAGCTTGCCGGAAATTGAGGTTGCTCGATCTTCTTCCTCTCCTTCTTCAAACCTTTGCAAACACACCATTCCACCCCTCCAACCTTTCTCATTTTTCATCTTTCTCTGATTTTTATCTGTGAACAGATCTTCCATAAGTTTCTATTCGGAATCGATGTTCTGAGATCTGATCTGATCTAACTTTACCCTCAAATGCTCATTATTCTCTCCCTCTCCCTCTCTTCAAAACCCTAACTCGTAATGGAAACCCTAGCTCCCACTAAAAAATAATAGGGTGTGGATCGTGATCGAATCAGCCATAGCAGAGCTGTTCAGGCAATTCTTTTATCGGAAACCTTCAGATCGATTTCTCGAGATCTCGGAGAGAGTTTACGGTATGTTCTTCCAAGTGTTTAGATCTGGTGTTGTTATGAACTTGTCAGGTTTATGTGTCGTTTATCACAGTTTGTCTAATTTTGTTGAGTTTCAAATAGTTATTTGTAGTAAATCATTTGGTAGTTCCTTTTTTAGATCTTGTTTGATTTCAGTTATTTCATCTTCCAAATCGAGTCCATTGAGCTTTTTGAATCTTATTTTTTTCTCTTTTGATATGCGGAATTTAAGGTGATTCGTTCTGCAAAAGTTGGGCGTTTTCTATCTATACATTGGTTTTTACTAGTGCTTTTTTCATATATCTATTGATTTTTTTTTTTAGCGTTTATGAGATGGTTACTGTAAATCTTGGGGTTCTTCACTATGTATTAGATCATATATATGGGGCATTGCACATTTCCAAAATATCTGTAATTCAGCAAACTTTTATAAATAGATAGAAAGTTGCTCCAAATGAGAAAATGTAATGATTCAAGTTTTTTTTGTTTTTTAATCTTTTCCCAAAAAAATAAAAAAATAATAAACTAACCTAATACTGTATCAAGAGATGCTTATCGAATTTGGGCTTTGGGATGCTTTCACCAATATTGATATTTGAATCCCTGTTTAGCACATGATTAAGGGAAAATAGAGTTCCAACAAAAAGGATACTTACAACAAGGATTAACATTGAACCTAGGAAGAAAATAGTATATCCAATCAAGTTATGACACCTCGTATTAATTCTGGCCTCATAATATGCTAGTACCACCACAATTCCTAATGCAAAAATTTGACACACAAGGGGAAGAACTCTTACAGTGTGATACTCCTGCAAAGGAAACGGAAAACAAGAATTTTCTTTGGAATATAGCCTTCCTTGATCCCATGCTAAAGTGAACTCTATATCAAAAGTAGGCAATATGGGTCAAAATACCGGAAATCTGATACGTATCGTCCTGACCTCCAGGACGATACGTATCGGGTATCGTCCGATACATTCAATGTATCGGCAATACATTGAATGTATCGGTTTGATACATTCAAAAAAAAAAAAAATCCCCAAAAAATATGAAAAAATAGTAAAAAAATCTGGAAAATTATATTTATTTATTTTATATTTATTTCAACTATTTTTGCTTTTATTTTTGACTTATTTGATATATTATTTAGATGAATATGTAAGTCACATGCCTATTTTGTGACTTAACCCAAGTCACATGCCTATTTTGTGACTTATTTTTGACTTAAGATCACATTTTTGATTTAATGTAGTAGATCTTCTAACATTATTTTTGACCAGTTGATCACATACTTATTTTATTAACAATATTTCATAATTTGATCGACACAGTCACACATAAACTAAATTACAATGTATATTGATAAAAATAAATTATATATTGTCAAAATTAATAGCTATGTTGATAAAAATAAATTTGATTGTATATGAAAAACTTACTTTAGAGCCACATTGAATTTCGTGGTGGTTCTTGGCCCTCATGATCATCATCGTCATCGGTGCACGAGCTTTCCATCCTTTGCCTATAATGTTGCCCATATTGATACCCATGATCATATGTGCCCCCTTGAAACTGAGGCTGTAGCAACAAATGTAGCTCAGTGTAGTATGTAAAGGCCGGTCCTCCAAAAATCTGACCAACGAAGCCATATGGCACCGGATAGGTTTGTTGTGGCTGGTAGTATGGGTTACTAGTTGCTGAATCTTCGGTATTTTACAAACTGAATCCTCCTAAGCTAGAAGTCATATAACCCATATCTGTATCATCTTGTGGCCCTTGTGGTGGTGGTGGTGTTTGATATGATTCTGACGCTCCTCTTCCTTCAACCCCTCCCATTCTAAATGTAGGAGTGTCGAACTGTGTTAACGGTGTCGAGTAATCGTCCCATGCCGCCATATCTCTATAAGGATCAGAGGTACCAGCATCCCCCCCTCCACCACTAGTGTCAACGTCCCCTCCACCATCATCCTCACCACTCCCATCATCACTATCAGGCTGCGTTTCGTCATCAAATCCAACCACTGAATGACGATTCAATCTTCTTTTCCGCCTTGGTGGTTAGGAAGCCTGCTGCTCCGCTACTCTTTCAGCATTGTCTAGCCATTCAGTGCTCTCAGTATCCAAGACTGACTCTTCTCTCTCTTCGATCCATTGATTCAAAGGGTCATCCTCCTCGAATATATAATCCAACTGGATGGGATCAAAATATTCACTGTCTGCAAGGTAGAATATGATAGATGAATTAGTATAATATGTAAGTAAGACTTCATATAATTGAGGATCTAAGACTTACGGTTGGTCCTCTGTATATTCCTGACCCTTAATCGCATGTTGTAGTGGCAGTAGACTAACTTTTTCAATCGGTCCATAGTTAGTCTATTCCTTATCTTAGTATGAATGAGAGAGAAAGTGCTCCAATTCCGCTCGCAGTTGGACGAGGAACATGTTTGCGACAATACCCTCATTGCTACCCGCCTCAATATCGGACCATCACCTCCATAATGCATCCACCAATCAGCGGGTTTGTCGTGTTTAATTTGGGATTGCGCCAACGGGGTCCCAAATGACCCATGTCTCTTGCGAAACATGCCAATTTATAAAGATGAAACACAGTAAGGCATATATCAATAAATAGATGATAATATCACATGACATTTGACTTATTAGTTATAAGGTATGATACTATGATTACTCACATCTCTTATGGCTTGACCTTGGTTCGCCAACTCAGGGAGCATTCTTTGGATTACATTGAGCAAACCGGTATACACTTCATCAGTGTCACTCAGCTCGAAGCGTCGCGTATACTGGAAGGCTGGATTCAAGTAGTGTGCTACACATCAAATATGAGTAATTTCATCAGTATATGAAAATAATGAATAAATAAATAAAAATCACTATATAATTGTGCAACATATTATACCTGTTGCATGCAAGTACTAGTGAAATTGTGCATCCCACCTCTTGTCGATAATCGCCTAGTATCGTTTATATTTTGTAGGGCATTTGGTTTTTATAGCCAATTTTGCCTTATCCATTGACTCATAAACATACGCCATTGTTGGTTTGTCATCACCATCAACCAATCTCAACTGTAGTGACGGCGAATCGTGTGGTCGACATCTAAAAACTGCGTCTCAGAGATCGGTCGATAACCCGGTGCAAGCTAGTCACTTTGCTCGTGGGAGTCCTATTTCATGTTGATTCCATTCTTCCGACGAAACCATGCTTTTCAGCTCACGCCTATATCAAGCCAAACTCTGTAGGGCTAAAAACTGTATTGCAAAACATGTAATCGCAGGTCGGAGCAACTCATTGTTCGTGAAGGCTCTCATTAAATTGACCAGCTTGTCACTGTTGTACAGGTAGGAAGTAATCGTTCTTCCCTTCTGAATAGTTGTCTGTGCCTTGCTTCTCTTTCCTAAATCCTCAAGAATGAGGTCCACGCAATGAGCGACACATGGGGTCCAGTACAGGTGACGTCTCTTCATCATTAGTTTTAATCCAACGACTTTGTAATTTGCCGCATTGTTTGTTACCACCTGCAGAACCCGCTGCTCTCCAACCTCTTGAACTACCATATCCATTAGTTGAAAGAGGTAGTCAGCAGTCTTTACGTGTCTAGAAGCATCAACTGATTTCAAAAATACTGTCTCGAAATCGCTGTAAAGCAAAAAGTTGATCAAACTCTTTTTTGTGGGACCAGTCCATCCATCGCACATAATTGTGCAACCTCTCTCATCCCGTACATCTTCAAAGCTTTATACATAGGCAGTTATCTCATCGTACTCATCTGTTAGTAAGGGCCCAGATATCTCGTATGGAGAAGGCTTTTTAACTCCTGGACCAACTTCTGCACTTGTATCAATCATGCTTTTAAAGTACGGCGACTCTGCTACTTGGCTCGGAATGTGGTTGTATATAAAAAACTTGGCAATGGATTTTCTAAGCTTCTTCCCCATTTTTATAAGTGAGATTGCACTCAATTTGGTTTGTTTGGAGCGTTCAGTGCGATACATGAATGGATCCATTAAATGGCCTATAATCCCTCCCAGATCTTGACTACGAACCCTCGATCGCTCAACATCCTCAGCAACATCAACAACATGTGGCCTATGACTAGATCCACCACCGGTAGCAGACATGGATGGGCCCCTCAACCTGGACCGAAATCGATAATCGGCTTCTTCCTGATCTCGCCACTGTTGTGCTTCTCTGACACTTTCTCTTATAGCTCTCGCTATCTGCTCATCCTCATCCTCATCCTCATCATCCTCAGGTGCAGGTGATGTAAAATCTGGATCTGCCCTCCTGATTCTCTCATGCATTTCTCTATCACGATCGGCTTCAGCTTTTTTCTTTCCCTTTGCCGCTTGTAAACTAACTCTGATATTTTCTTTTACTTCTTTGGGTACACTGGGACACCCTTTTGTTTCTCCCTTTACGTGAGCTAGATGCTCCTTTAACCGTGTGATACCTCCTCCCAACAGTTTTTTTCCACAAAGCTTACACTGTATCTGGAGTCTATTACCATCTATTGTTGTCTTCAGTATTGCATCCGAATCATGATCGTACCATATTTATTTATTTCACCTGCATGAATGAGCAAACGATTGCATTAAAATAAACATCTAATTTACACTTGAAAATAAAATTTATTTTTTAATTATTGCTATTTTAAAAATATTAGATTATATTTTATTAAATTTATTTGATATTATTTTAATTTTTATAAAATTTAGATTACATTTGAAATTTTATTTTATATTATTCTAATTTTTAAATGATTAGATTATATTTTACCAAATTTATTTGATATTATTATAATTTATGAATATTTATTTGATATTATTATAATTTATGAATGTTTATTTGATATTATTTTAATTTATGAATATTTATTTGATATTATTATAATTTTTAAATATTTATTTGATATTATTATAATTTATGAATGCTTATTTGATATTATTTTAATTTATGAATGTTTATTTGATATTATTATAATTTTTGAATATTTATTTGATATTATTATAATTTATGAATATTTATTTGATATTATTCTAATTTTTAAAAATTTATTTGCTATTATTTTAATTTTTAAAATTTTATTTGAAATTTATTCCATATTATTCTAATATTTTATGGGGCATATCCCATAATATTAATTATTTTAATTATATATGACCCATAATTTTCAGGGTATATGTGACCCATATTGACCCATATTATTAATTATATTAATTATTTTGTGACCCATAATTTTAATTATATGTGACCCATAATTTTAATTATGTAAATAATTTTGTGACCCATAATTTTAATTATATGTGACGGTCACATATAATTAATATGGGTTACATATAATTAAATTTATTATTAAAATTAATATGGGTCACATATAATTTAATATGAGTCACATATAATTTAATATGTGAACCATAAATTTAATTATATGTGACCCATATTAATTTTAAGTTTAAATTATATGTGACCTATATTGACCCCATTATTTTATTAATTATATGTGACCCATATGATATGTGACCCATATTAATTTTAATTTTAATTATATGTGACCCATATTGATTTTAATTTTAATTATGTATGACCCATATTGACCCCATTATTTTATTAATTATATGTGACCCATATTATATGTGACCCATATTGATTTTAATTTTAATTATATGTGACCCATATTGACAACATTATTTTTTTAGTTATATTAATTGTTTTGTGACCCATACTTTTAATTACATGTGACCCATAATTTTAATTATTTTTGACCCATAATTTTAATTAATTTAAATATTTTAATTATATTAATATCTATCATTAAATATGGTAGATCTTCCATATTTATGGGTAGATCTACCATTAAATATGGTAGATCTAACAAATTTATGGCTAGATCTACTATATTTAAGGGTAGATCTACTATATTTATAGGTAGATCTACCCTTAAATAAGATAGATCTACCTTATTTTAACCTTTAAAATGAAATAAAATTATGAGAAAATGATAAAATACGTACCTTCCGTGTTGATCCCTAGCTTGTTGGTGCGATTCGGCGGCGATTTGGGGTAAAAATAAGTAAAAAATGAAGAAGAAAGAAGAAGGAAGAAGAAGGGACTCTCTGGTTTTGCAATGGAAAAAACCAAAAAAAAAAACAACAAAACCCGACCCTAAATTCGGGTTGCAAAAGGCCACCCACGTGATTGGGCCCCACCCACAGAATCTTGAAATTATCGTCCGATATGAACGATAATTTGAAATTATCGTTCGTATCGGACAATAATAAAGCCTTTTTTTAATTTTCTAAATTCTTCGAAATTATCGAACGATAATTTCAAATTATCGTCCGATAATTTGATATTATCGTCCGATACGGACGATATTTTGCCCGTATCGGACGATAATATCACTATTTTATATAGGGTACGATACATACCCTATGTATCGTACCACTGACCTCCAAAACCGATACATATCGTCCGATACGTATCAGTATCGGACGATATTTTGACCCATGGTAGGCAATTACTACATATCCAAGGGAACTGGAGAAAAATAATGTCCCATGAGCAAATGAAGTGGATTCTTATTAGGAAGACATTTTTATAGTACTAGATATCTCATTCACTTATGTAAGTTTCATCATGCTAAATAACTCTTCAAGTAGCAATCAAGCTAAAAACCTCTCCGAGTAGCAAACTGCCGAAAACCAAAGCTGGAAGTATGGGCAAATGCAGTTATTCATCAAAAGTCATTCATAGGATGATATAAGGTTAATGGGGCTTCAGAGGCATTATCCCTTATAAAGCTCCTCTAGCCACTAAATTCCATCAAAAGCTCACTGTCAAGGATTGTGAGGAGCCTGAAATCTGGACATCAGCTTTTGGTGGGATACAGTGGCTAAAGGTGCTTCCTAATCTTATGATGCCACCGAGGAGAGTCGATCTCAATATAATAATACCGTATTGAGCTAATGATCCGACTATCTCTAGGGGGAGAATCCTAGTTGGAACTGGATTAATGGGCAGTAATGTCATGAAAAGAAAATTCGAACTACACGTTTTCTAGTATTTGATTGATCCTTCATATGAGTACGGGTTTCATTACCATGATTACATGGGATTAATGGAACCTCCGAAATTTGCGTGTAACTTCGGTGGAAACCAGCTTGCACCAGATTCCTATGATAAAATTATGATTTATCTTTCCGGTGTCACCTTAAGCTACATTTAGTTGGCAGTAAGGGGAGCTCAACAAGAAACTTGGTTAGGTAATAATTCGAGATAAAGTTATGGACATATTGCATAACTATGAGGAAACTTCGACTAGAGATAATTATCAACCATAGATGGCTTGATTAATCCCTATTTCTGCACTTCAGCTCTTGGGTTCCTTTCTTTTGAGGCTAGTATCATCCATTTTGCTTATAAGAATTTGTAATATTTATGTCCTCTTGGAATAATACATTTGCATCTCTTAGCTAAAATACATAAATCAAAATGCTCACGTTTTACAAAGCATTGATGAAAACTATCCAACTTTTCGATGACAATTACAAACCATTCCACATGACCATCATAATCATTAGTTGTTAAGATCACTGAAAAAGAACAATTGCCACATCAAATTCCTATCCAAATTAATCCTTTGATTCCCAGAGAAAATGAGAATCCTTCAAATATCTAGAATCTAGATAACCAAAAACTCTATATGTAATGTGCCCATTTTTCTACAAAAACAAGGATAATAATAATAATTTCAAAGTTCTAATAAAATTCACGGAATGCATTAGCAAGAACTGATGTTCATAGAGAAATCATAACAAGATAAATCGATTCAAATAAAGATTTCAAATCACAAATGATGAATACATATGCCATAACAACAGATCCTCGTAAATTGGCTTTGCGAACACAGAAGTAGTGGACGAATTATGGTTTGCTTCGACATCTGACCTTTTCTAAAAGAATGCCCTGAAAAGTAAGGACAAGTGAAAGCTAGAGTACAAAAGTAAAAGAAAATTTCCATCAAATTTCTACCAAAATCATATAGCACAGAAATCTCTAAAACATCTATAGAACTGCAGATGCAGATGAAAAGCATCTACTAAACATAATAAAGTTGGGTAAGTGACCTAAGTGGGTTAAGTTTTGGAAGATTAAAATGGCCCCCAAGATCCGCTTCTTTAGCTGGTCGGTTGCATGGGGAAGGATTATTACAAGGGATCACTGATCAGACAAGCAATCAATATCCGTAACAAGTTCCTGCTAGGAATGTCTGGGAGAGAATTTATTGGCCACACGCTCCTCCATTGCTCTTTCTCCTTTAAAGTTTGGGGAGCAGTCATGTCCACTTTTGGGATTCAGTAGGTTTTTCCCGAAAAGCTCGCAGATATGATGGAGCAGTGGGATGGAATGCAATTTTCAGTGACAAAAGGTGATTTGTGGCAGATAGAGGGCTATGCCGTCATTTGGGCCATATGGTTAGAACAGAATAGCAGAGTCTTCAAAAGGGTTGGCAAACTTTTTCAGTTGGTGGTTCAGGCAACCAGGAATTGGATTTTGAATTGGCTGTTTATTCGTCATCGGGAGGCGAATTTGGAGGGCATAGACCGCATGCTCGAGTGGGATGGTATGCTTCAGCAGTCATAGCGTTGGGTTATGTTTCGTCCTCCCTCTTGGGCTTGGAGTGCCCAGTGGCTCCTGGGTTGCTATGTCATCCGGGGTTTCTAAGAGGGTGAGTTTCTTTGGTTTTTCGGGCAGTTTATCACTGCCTCGCTAAGGTATGTAATGTCTTTTTTCCTTATTTTTAATATATTGCTTTGTTACCAATCTCCAAAAAAAAAAGTAGTTGACAGTCCACTAAATCTCTAAAAAGGCATAGAAATCAATGCTTACAAACAGTAATCACTACTCACTATAACAACAGGCAAATCAAAATCTCAAAATCATATAGAACCATAAATAAAAATGCAAATAACCACATACCGGGAACATTTTAAGATAGTAGTCCTGGATTGTCAACATGCTATTCCATGGAAAAAGGCATCCAATTTCCAAAAGCCAACATATAACCATTGCAGTATACTTTCCCTGGTAATTGCAGAAGACTAAATTAGTAAATCTCTTAGAACATAATAAACTCATCAAGGCCTGCATAAAGGAACTTTAGAATTTAGTTGACAAACCTCGAGTCTAGTGGCTGCACCATTATCAGCTTTGAAAGTCATGGAATTTAACCTTTGGCAACTGCTAACAGTATGAATAACTCAGCATAAAATTTTCATAATTCTAAAAATTGGACACATTCTCCTTAGAAAAGAAATGGAAAGGATTATTGCCTCTATGCTAAACAAGCTCAACTTGGGCACTGCCTGTTAGATGTCAGAATAAAAGTAAACACATTATCCGCACAATAAGCACAATTCTCTAACCTTGAATCAACACTGTCCAAATTCTATCAGAAGTTGTACAATCTGCATTTCACCACCTTTTTTGTAAAGACAAAATGATCACAAAAATTTCTCTAACCTTCTGATCTGATTACTGTTATACGACTAGTGTTGACTACCGCATTTACATTTTTCCCAGTCTTTATGTAGGCCTCTTGTTCAGCAGGATTCAATTGTTTGATTTTTTGAGCCAAATCCCCTTCATATTATTGTCTGCCACATGAACTTTATATACCATAATCTGGCAACTCCAGTAGAGCATCCATCTCGAGCTGGTTTACACATAACG
This sequence comes from Chloranthus sessilifolius, assembly GCA_021018995.1. Lineage (NCBI taxonomy): Eukaryota > Viridiplantae > Streptophyta > Magnoliopsida > Chloranthales > Chloranthaceae > Chloranthus > Chloranthus sessilifolius. The sequence goes on along the minus strand of CM037593.1, from coordinate 52,628,679 downwards.
TTTCAGATTTCATGGACTTAGGCTTGAAATAGTTTGATTTTGATGGAAAAATTGTAGGAATATTAGTACATGTGTTTGCATGGTTTAGATTAACTTGATTTATGATGAAATTTCAGATTTTGAAATATTATGCTCACTGTTTTGATTATATTTGATGAATGCTAACTGATTGCATGTGCTAGAAATACCAGAAATTTGCTTGATCTATACTATGTCATGCCTATGATCTAAGTAGATTGGTAATTAAAAATACAATATGTATATGATTATATCTCATCATTGTTATGTTCTATAAATTGTTGGATAATTTTTCATGATTTGAGGAAAATGAATGGTGATTGATCAAAATGGCTGTTAGTACTTTTGTTGCTTGCTAACACTAGATCTTACTGAAATTGGTCTCAAAAGTATGTAGAAATAATAATCTAATGGTTAAAAATAGGTTAATTTGAGATTACATTCTCTGAAATGATAAGTTGAAATTGATGTGTTGTAAAAACTTGATTTGATCGAATGGCTCTAAGTGGCTAGATCGAATGGTATTGATATAAGGCTAGAAATTAGCATTAATGCGAATAGGATAGTTGCTACGACAATCGTACTAATTGATCGATAAAATTAGACTTAATAAGACCTATAATTGTTCTGCCTTTGATCTGGAATACCTCCGATCATAATAGAAAAATTTTCGGTGCATGATGGGCCACTAAGTGTATCCCATTAAATACCAAACAGACAGCTCACTGAGATGAGTGTTGATCTGTGTAAAATGACTTAGGAAAAAATTAATTTAAATAAATTACTGGGTTCCCAATCACCCAGTCGATTTAAATAAGTCCTTTGATGGTACTGATTTTTGTGCTACGTTCACCTCAAATGATGGTCTGCCATTTGGATTGGATTGGTCATGGTTTTCGCCATGTGGCCCCATGACTTATAAGTGGGACAGTGAGTGTTTGTCTCAACCAAACAGTGAGGAGAGTCGATCCCAAATGTAAAACATGAAACAAAGAGATAAATCTTAGGTAGAGTTCAGTGTATGCGACTTCGTGAAAATGTGATTAAAATTGGAACTTGTTTTGAATAAAAAATGGTGAATTACATTGCTTTCTATTCATTTTCTTTCTCAATAATGGTTGAAATCAATAAGAATCATTCTGAAATATGTGAGTCTTAAAATGTGCAAGTGCATGTTTGTTTTTTTGAATGGTTTTCACCTTTACCTTTGTTTTGAATGTCTGATACTTTTTTCACTTCATCTCATGTTTAGGTTTTGGTACTTCGTCATCAACTTCAAATTTTCTCTTGTGGAGGGACCTTGGCTAATCACCCTCCTCTTCATTTTCTGGAAGAGCTCCCAGCAAATTCTCGAGCAAAAACTGTTGGCCTGGATGCTTTAGATCCAAAACCTGGCACTGAACTAAACTAGGTCAGTTTGAACCTTGTTTGTCTTCTTGCTCTTGCATTGGTAATGGTATAAATTACTGCTTCTTAGAATATGGAGATCTAATATAAGCTGATACCTGCTCTTTAACCCTTATTCATCATGTTCACTATTGCCCACGTGTAGTTTATATGCTCACGTGCAGTCTCTATACTAATGCTAGGTGAAAGGACCAGTCTCTATACACCAATTTCAAGATGACACTATCATCATTGAAAATTGGATTATAATGGTAAATGACAAAATAAAGATAACATCTTGGGTCATCTTCCGAGGGAAATTAGTACCCTCTGTAGCTCCATACAACCATGCCAACTTCATCTCAGATGAAGTATCCCTGTTGGAAAGCTTCTCTCCCATTTTTATTCTTCCCTTTCTTCCTTGCCTACTTGGATGTTTCTGAACCATAACTGAAAACCTTTGTGAGTTTTGCATCTATTTTTGCTCGTGGCATATGCTCCCTTGGGAGTCAGTTGCATTTACATTTGACCAAAAGTGGTTTTCAAGTACCCAAGTTTTTTCATTTGAAATTTACTCAATTTGAAATAGTTTTTCGTAACATGACAATTCAATTTATCATGTCAGAGCGAGGAACATTTTGATGGTAAATATTTTTTCATACATGTATAGAAGTGCCATATAATGTTGGGGAGTGTCGAACTGCCACCAAGTGTAAGAATGGCAAAAATCCCAAAGGTAGGAGTGCCAAGGTAATACTGGATCTCGGTCAGCAAATGAAGCAGACCATTAAACAAACAGAAAGGACACAATACCCGAAACAGTGACTAAACTTAAAACATTAGATAAAAATGCAGCCTGCATTGGACAAGCGAAAAATATTCCCATATAGTTCGCAAGGAGATGAAACCATTTTTGGTCAAATGTAACCCACAGCTGAATTAGCCTATGACGAATGGAAGTCCTCTGACTATACCTTCTTCCTTTTTTTTTTTTTTTTTTTCCAGATTTTACAAATAACAAATAGTTTGATGTTGGTGCTCAAGCCAGATCGCTAAGCATGGTGTTTGGTTCATCTTTAAAACACATCGGAGAGCACGCCAAGGTAGATCGTCGACAAGGAAGCCCAAATTGCATTGACCAAATGTTTTTTTTGGATCTTTTAGGATCTGTAACAGTGCTGAAGCACATCTCAAAGTGACGTTGGAGGGTATTAGACTTTACTATAAACACTCATCGAAAAAACCAAGGAATTGAAACCCTTTGGCAACTCTTAAGACTTACAATAATACATTGATGAAATCTGGAATATTTTCTGGGACAAAATTATGCAGTTTAACCTATCCCAAAAACTGCAAACTCGGTAGCTGATGATTTGGCTAAATCTGTCTTAAACAGACCTCAGATGGGTGGTTGAGTCTCCTATTGTAGCTCGATTGTTTTGTATTGGTCTGGTCTGCGAGGCTTTGGGCGGTTCAGGCGTTGTTATTTTTTTGCTGTGTTCTTTCACTTCTCCATCCAACAAAGCTAATTATAAATACTTAGAAATAAATAAATAACCAAGCATGATCTTTTCAATCAATGGCTGAATTGTATATGGGCAATGATAGTCCACATTTGACATGAATAACTGCACTGATACTACGGTTTACGATTATCAATGGCTGAACTGTATATGGGCAATAATAGTCCACATTTGACATGAATAATTGCACTGATAATACGGTTTACAATTGCTTAATCAGTGTAACTTTTAAGCTGAGGCCAACGCACATAGCTGCCTTCTATGTGAACAATCTGTTTCTTATGCCACTTCAAATCTAGCCAATGATTTCTACTTCTTGTCAGCTTAGATTAAAAATTTAGTTCAGTACAAGTTTCGCGCAGAGGGCACCGTCACTACCTACAAGTTCTATAACTATACTTCAGGCTACATTCATCACAACACTATCAAACATTTGGAGGTGCGTGAGCATGCCCCTGCCCCTGCCTCTGCCTCTGCCCCACCCTTTAACTATTCTGTTTTCTCAACTTTATTTTCATGTTGATATGGCTATATTTACTTTAAATTGGGATCTTGTAATATGGATGAACATGTGGTTTGGTAATCGAGTTAACCCAATCTAAACAGGGACACTTACTGAATGGCTTTGACTTCAAACTAAATTATATTTTTGTATCTTTGCAGTTTGATACCCAATAATTTTATGAGGTGGGGATTGGAAATACAACATGGCAGTTTTGGTTTAGAGCCCCTCCAAGTGTTGGTCCAGATGTTCCCTATACTTTTGGCCTTATTGGTATTTGTCTTTTTTTTTTTTTTTCTCTCTTTTTGTCATGATTTTAAAATCTTCTAATCATATCCATATGTTTAGTTAATTGAATTTGAAGAACTGATTTAGAGAGGATTCAGGTGAATGTATAATTCAGTGAATTCGAATATCCCAACAAGAAGACCAGATTCAGTTTGATATATGTTTGTTGATTCAAATGAACTGTCGCCAATAAAAATAATCAATCATTTAGCATTCTGATTCTTATCATTCCTACAAGCCACACACACACACACACACACACACACACACACACACACACATATATATATATATATATATATATTATTACAACAGTTTAGATCCCAGGACCACAGTATTTGTATTGGCTTTTATCACCTACGGATTCTCCAACTCATTACATGCAGTTATTTAGTTTTGAATTAATGTTTTGAAATAGTTTTCTGGAGCACCACTTGACTTTTGGTGCAATGCTCTGCTACTTAATTCTCAATACGCTCGATTCGAGTTCGTAATTCTGAATTCGCTACTTCTATGCGAATCCTACTCGCTAAGGGGTAGACGAGTTTTTTTTATTTTAATTCTTTTTGGTAAGCTGACAAGAAGTAGAAATATAAGAGCTTGTCTTGCTTGAAATGATGCAAAAGAATTTAGTTCAGGACTAGCCTACTGCATCTTTAGTAGACCCATTGACAACTTGATATTAGTATGCTACTAAATATTTCCATCTTGGTTTACCCATCTATGTGGACTAAGATATTGGCATGTGAATGTGAGCTGCCCTAACCTGAGCCTGGCTTGGAACATGCTCGACCTGATATGATCGGGCCTAGGTTCAGCCTGGGTCAGGCTTGGTTGGGTTTGGGCCAGTCTGAACCTGATTTAAATTGGACCAGACCTGATCTTAACTATGCTGAACCAAGTTTTGGTATTCAGGCTGGGTTTGGGCTGGCCCGCAATATTTATCTACATATATATGGGCTCAGTCAGATGGGCAGTATATGCCTGAGCCTATCCTAATTCACTAATCAGGCCAGCCCAGCCCATTGACAGGACATCCCTACTTAAGGGCAAAAGTTATATTAAAATGACTAAAATTAAAAAAAAATAAATTAAAGAAAAAGAAGAAAAAAAGCCAAAAAAGATGACCATTTTTATTGTGGGCGCATCTCATTAGAAACTAGATCATCCTCCCCTTGTACTCTGTTCTCCTTTGGGTTTGAAACAAAAAAAGATCCTTTGCGGTGATAACATCATACTGTACCATGAGTTGTCACTGTCCAAGTTTATCAATATCCTTTATTCCATAAAATATAGTGAACAAATAATTATTTTTGTGTACAGAAGTAATTTAGGGAGCCCTTGCATGTGGTTTAAAAGAAAGAAATGGTATTTTGGGGACTTGTACCATGTGAGGACACCACCTAAACCGTCTGATTTGAAGGCAATAATCCAAAGATCCTAGGTAAAGGAGATTAACACCAAAGTTGATCTGTATCATATGATTCATGCAGTCAAAAGCTACTCTCTAACTTATAAGTTGTCCAAGTTGAATTATGGTAGAAATCAAGTTTTGTGCCAATTTTGTGCTCTAGAAATCTTTAGATCATCACCTCCATCAATGGTTTAGATGGTGTTTTCACAAGGCACAAGTCCCTAAAGTCACAGTTCTGCCTTTTGAACTATGTTTGGGGGCCAATTTCTAGTGTTCAAATAATGGCTCCTAATAATCTACTTTATTATATATATATTTTAAAAATTATTTTTAATTGCAGTTGTTGCCTCTATATCTGCTGGAAATGATGAGTTTGCGGGGACTACGATTGCTGATGTAATTGATAAAGTTGTGGACCGGATGGTGTTTTGTCAATTGAGTCTTCATCGTCCGTTACCTCTATATTATCTTTCTGCACATATCATGTTTCCTTATGTCATGTTATGATTCCTTTATCTTCTGGTCCTTTGGGCCTGCCTTGCAGATTGACAGAGGTTATCTCTCACCACAATTTGTCACAAACCAAGAGAAGATGATTACAAAATTTGAGAATGCTAGAGTTTTGGTGACTGATCAGAATATCTCAACCATTAGGAACATCATTCATTTGTTGGAGAAGATCACACAATTGAGAGCCCCTCTGCTTCTTGTTGCTGAAGATGTCACTGGGGAGGCCTTGGCTACCCTTGTTGTGAACAAGTTGCGTGGCATACTCAATGTTGCTGTAATCAAAGCACCTGGTTTCTGCGAGAGGCGAAAGGCTATGCTTCAGGATATTGACATTTTGACAAGTACAAAACTTCATTAAGGAAGACCTGAATTTGAGGAAGTAAATCTGGGTACTAGATGCATATCTGTGTGTGTGTGTGTGTGCGTGTACATATATGCATAAATACTAGATGTTAGTGAGAAGTTGGGTTAAGAGTATTCAAATCTCAATTAAGAACTGAATCAAGATTTTCATAGTACTCAATTTGGATTTTTGAGGAATCAATTCGAGATTCTCTGGGTTTTTTCCTCCATGTCTTGTCTTTTATTTAATCCAGTTGCTTTCAATTTTTTTAGAAAACTGTTACATTTAACTAAATCGAGTCTTGAGAAAGTATAGTTGACTTGGAAAGATTTTTTGAGCATTCGTTTTCTTTATCTACTGATCACTAGTGGGGATGGGTGTATACAATTGGCTTAATTGGATGGTTTAATGATTTAATGAGATTGGTTTTTGTAGAGTTGCTGTCAAACTGCCTATTGTAGAGGTGAGATACAACTATCTCTGTGTGGAAGCAGAGTGTGAAGTAGTTCATGTCAAGCCCCTCTCTACTCTATGGAATTCTGCCAAATTCTTGTTTTCTGTAAGTGTCGTTTTAATCATGTGATGTTTACTAATTTCTTCGCTCTATTTAGGAGTTATTTTATGCATTTCTACTTATTGGTCATATCAACCTCTCTGGGTTTCTCTAGATTGAAGACTCTCTCTTAGATTTTATGTTCAAGATTAGACCCTAGTTACTATTGAGCTTTTTTCTTGATTGATATTTTTTTTTTGTTCGAGTTTATATATATATATATATATATATACAAGTCTAGAGAACCTATGAAGTACAAAGAACTCCATATTAAAAATTGCATAAAGTGATGGAGTTGTCGGTTGTTAATGGATTTTTCTATGGACCAGGCTTTTGCAAAACTCTCAGGTTCCAATTCTCAAGAAACCAAGATCAGCATCATAAAAGGTGTCAGTGGCATCATTAGGCCCTCTAGGTAATATATATTAGTGTTACCAAGTCAGACAATTAGAAACCCGTTCTTTATATAATTTAATGGCCAGTTCAAATTGGAGTCCAAATCAAAATTTTATAATTTAATGGCCAGTTCTAATCTTATCTAATAGTCTTACTTTTTGTAGTGTGCTTGGTGCTAAGGTAAAAAGCTTAGGCTGGTCAGCATGTAAGTTCGAGTTTGGAGAGCGGCCACTTTGTGGGTAAGAAGTCAGAGGTTAGGTCTCTATCTTGTCCACTCCTCGAACACCCCCCATCCATACTGGAACGGCACTGGGCAATGGCCTTTAATCACAGATGTTTTTTATAATTTTTTTTTGCTTTTTATGGACTTTCCCATTTTCTGTTTTTGAATCTCATAATCTCAGGAGCCCATATCTCAAATTTTCTGTGAAATCCCTCTCCAAAGGATAAGACCACCTATGCTTATATTTAGACCTTTGTTGTCTCACTGTTCATATCAAATCTTTCTTCCATTTTGGTCTCACAAGTCATCTCAATTTTTTCGTCAAACCAAATCTGGTCAGTCTAATTGAACCAAGTGCTACCTCGCCGATTTGGCCTGTACTACCATTTATATGAAGGGAAAATTGAGATAACTTGTGAGACACCATAATGGAGGGAAGTTTTGATATGAATTTTGAGACAACAAAGGCCCACAAAATCTATCAATTTTTTGCCTTCATATAAATGGTAGTATAGACCAAATCGGCAAGGTTAGGCTTGGTTGAATCAGACTGGACCAGATTGGTTCGACCAAAAACATTTCACGTGTGCAAATACTGGTACTTTTTTCTTCTATTACTACAAAAATATGGCCTATTTTCGGCGGGTCCTAGTGGCAGCGAATTACAGGGCCACTGGTACTCGACCCACACAGCCCATTACTGTATATACTAATGGGCACTCCCTTCGGCTCTTGCAAATTTTCCCTCCTCTACTTTCGTCTCTTGCCATTTTCCTCTCCTATGTTCCTTTCGTCTCTTGCAATAATTTTTCCCCCATCGCCCACAAACCCTAGCCATAGCCGAGATCTGATTTGATATTTTCCTCTCATTCACTCCTTTCGTCTCTTGCAATTTTCCCCCTCGCCAACAAACCCTAATCGTAGCCGAGATCGGATCGTTGGGCGACCATGGATTGCATATCGTTGAAGTGGTTTCCAATCACAGATCGTTGAACTTAGAGCTCTGATCTCCAGATTTCTCAATGGTGGATGATTGAACTGGTTCAGATCAGCTTGTCTGCTCCGACGATTGCGCATTCGAGTCGTTTAAAAGCTCATCTTAATCATTTCAATGGCGAGATATCCGGATATTTAGGTCCAACCCACACAGCTGGGGGAGACTTTTTTCGCGCCTTTTTTAAGCTTCTCTCAGCTCTTGCATTTGAAGTGTGGAAACTACGAGCAGGATCTGCTTCTGAGGAAGAGAGTTTAGGATCAGGTAAGGTTTTTGTCTAAAGATCTTGGAGATTCGTGTTCTACTATATCGATTTGAGTTGGTTTTTGAGTGTGGATTTGTTGCTTCAAGAGTGTTTCATGCTATGATTTGGAATGCTTTGAGCAATTGATTTGATTTTTTTTTTCTGGTTTTAAGTTATTTGAATTTGAATTTTAGTAGTTCCATTTTTGGTCATTTTATTGATCTGCATTTGTCGTTCTCTTTGTTTTTTTGTATAAGTTTATTTTAAATTTTTTGGAGTTATGGTTTTGGTAGTTCATAAACATGTTCCTTTTATCAAATAGCAGAGTTTATATGAGCTGGAAAACTTAATCAGCTCTGCTTCTGATTTGCCTAGTTAGTACAACTGGAAAAAAACTTCAAACTCTCTTACTTCCTGCAATTGGTTTGTGTTTTTAGATATGGAGATCCATTAGACTGGAGTTCATTGGATCTATTGAGGATGAATTATATGTCTGCTTGATAATTAGATCAGAGAAATATGGACCCTAACCATGGTATTAAATATCGACCGATACCGATACATATCGGCGATACGTATCGGGTTTTCAACAGACCGATACTTGTCAGCGCTGATATGTATTGAGTATCCAACTCGGTATCGGTATTGGTATCGGCCGATACGGGCCTAAATCGGCCGTTATGTATCTCTCAACCTGTTATATGGCCTTTGTAGCTTGGTCCTTGAAACAAATCTCTAGACCAGGAAGCACGGTAGTAGATCAACTAGCTAACTTTGTCATACTATCTAAACAAAATTACATATTTAATGTTCCCAAAGGATGTCGTACACTTTTAGTTATGGTAGTTCCTCTTCTTTGAGGGAATGCCGTCTGTTTTCATTGTAATGTTTGGTTAATTAACAAATTTCTTATCTTAGCCTAAATTTTATATTTAAAAAAGACCGTCTCTAAACAAAGTGTACAAGTCGTGAAGAATAGGAACTCATCAATCATGACCAGATTCAGACTAAAGTGCCTAACTAGACAAATTTTCATTCGATTGAATTTATGGCCAGTTCCCAATATAGATTTTAACCGGTCACTGATCGGGTATATGTGGGATGGTTTTCCATGAAAGTGAGCCACTTGATGCAAAGTGGGCCACTTAAAGGAGCCCATATATTACATTTGAGATTTGGTCAGTTAAGGATTTCTTCAAATGAACATTTCCATTCAATGATTAGAACTTCGAATGAACGGTTATCATGTAAATCTCCAAACTTGTTTGAGCCATTGATTTTACATGGGCTACTTTAAGTAGAACACTTCCACATGTACCCAATTAGTGATCCATTCCATATCTTAAACTATAATAGCTGATGGTGGCAACCTTTTAATTTATCAGGCATTAATTTTGATCTTCATGAATCCATAACTTTATGCATAAACCCCAAGCCTGGCCGGTGGTCTAGCATCTAAAGTCTAAAGTTTTTCTCTTTAATGGCTTAAGTATGGTGGACCAGGTGACCAGGTCCGCTAAACTGCAAGCCTTGTAGTCTGATATATGTTGACCCCAATTAGGTGTGGTGTGGACCATGTGGTTTGGCTCTAGTATTATGCTCCAACTTCTTCAGGTATCATATATATATATATATATATAGAGAGAGAGAGAGAGAGAGAGAGAGAGAGAGAGAGCAACTCGTTTCAAAAATAGACTAAGATACTATTGCCCTCCTTATTATGCTCTTTGGAAGATTGGGGTGAAATGGAGGTTAATGGGAAGTGTGTTTTCAAAAATAGACTAAGATAAATAATCATTTAAATGGTGGTGTGAAGTGTGTTTGCTTTTTACCTGTTGAGAATCTAGTAAGGCCTTTTAGATTATTATATGAAAGATCGAGCTCCTCCAGCATTGAGAGGTTGCTTAGGCTCTAGAGAAATTTTGGATCCTCAAGACTGTTGTGACTCGAATACAAGTCTTGAAGATTCGTCAGATTCCATAACCCTGCAAAATATGACATGTGTTCCAGTGATTGTTAAAAATGTGAAAACATGTATGATCAATGGGAAGTTGACATTTTAGATTAAATCCTGAAAATAAAAAAAATAGTGGTAGATGGGTGTGGCCACCCTTTACAAATAGAGTCATGATTGCTAAATTTTTAGGTCGCATGGTTAGGTTTTTGTGTAGCTCGTGTAGTGAACTGAAGTGAGCCCAATAGTCACGCATATTGAGAGATTTGAACCGTCCAATCTATGCAATCTAATATAGATATAGGGGTAGCTCTATTTACACCTACCGAATTATTGAGGGCACCTATGCTAAAAAACATTGACTACTTTGCATGATATGATGGAGCTCATTTTTCATCCCAATATTCCTCACAATGGATCTTGAGATAATGGGTGTACCATCACATGGTCAATTTTTTATTCGAAGTAGCATACTACCCAAAATATTCCCTGAAAATCATGTTTGAGCATGATGTGTACCGGGTACCTTTCAAGTCACTTTTTGGGATGTGTGCTATGAGGACTAAAAACTATCTGTCTTATCGTACGCCCATGCTCTCAAGATCCATTGAGTGGAAGATTGGGACGAAAAACGATTTCTATAGTTTGGGGAATAAAGGTGTCCTATGTACAATTGGGCATATACTTTTTATGGTAAATAGTAAAGTGCACCCATCAGATGGTTTCTGTCCTCTCATAAGCATAATTCTTTGGCTAAGACATGCTCTAATGATTGGGTGTCAGATTCACTACTTAGATTTATTAAAGTTGATTTTGTTTCATGCGGCGTAAAACTCAGCTTTCATGGATGGACCTATCTGTGGTTTGATAGGGTCAATCTCAAAACTGGAGTATCCTATGAAGAAAATGGAAATTTATTATCAAAACTATAATTTTTTAACATGTGATGCAAGAAGGGCGCATGAATACTTGGTGCCATCTGATAAACTTAATTAAGTTTATATTTAGTTTGCTGATCTAGATAGAGATCTTCAATCAACATAGAATAAATTTAAAATGAGTTTCCTAATCTTGTGAAAAGCTAACTTCCACAGATTTGTAGGAGGCTTCACATCTTCAGATTTCAACTTTTGATAGGATTCATAGGGTATTATGTAAAGATTATGATTGCATGATTGGGTTTCCACATATTTCTAATTTGAATGCTTGTTATTGTAATGATTGCATGATTGGGTTTCACATTTGTTTGTGACATGTTGTGAAAGGTTTCAACCGCTTTAATTCTCCTTATAATAATCATAGTCGTCTTGTAGGGATTAAGGTTAGAGTAGATAGAATATACACCATCAAATTAGTACTTGTAGTTTCGTTTGATAGGTGATCAACCTTTGCATGCTGAATCTTATTTCTCCGTTGATCTTGTTAGCATGGTGTGGCCCTACTTCTCTCATGTTTGTCATCGAGAGAAGTAGGGGATGATAGATGACAAGGTAAAGACAGATTATCATCCCCTATAGGTAAAGGCATCCATCATGTTTGTCTTTATTAGATACCCGTTTCTCTTGGAAGTTTTTTATTATGTTGTTTGTTTCTTGGAGCTCTTAGTGTATTTGAATTTGGTTGTAACAAGTGTGTAGGGCTATGGACGCTTTTTTACTTTAGAAGGGGTCATCGTTTGGTAGGCATGTGGACGCTTTTAAGCTGTAACAAGTGTGTAGACCTGCCGATGAAGGGGGGCTAGGCCTAAGATGCTGGGCTTACTAAATTGTTCTGGATTGTGGTCTCCAAGATAGATTTCCATGGTTTAAATGGGTTGGAGTGTGATATATAAAAAATGGAAACATATGGAATACAAGCTTACCTATCTTAGCCTGTTGGTAAAAAGTTTGATGATATTTGCACCATGGTAGCTTGACTACATATAATTTGCACCTTAGTAGCTTCATGTTCTTGACAGATTTATATTTTATAGTAAAGGAGGAAGCCCTCATCTCACTAAAGGAGGCAACTTCATGTTCTTGATAGATTCATGATTGATAAGAGTTGGATGAAAGATCTTAGGTATATCACTACATCATTCTTTCTATGTCAAATAATTTCAGTTTAAATAGTTTAAAATGTTGATTAGTAAAGTAAATTATATTTTATATGGATGATGTAGGAATACTAAAAAGTACAATGAAGGTGTGAAAGAATTCATCAAGCTAGCCATATCCCGTGGATCATCTGTTAATGGAAGATTAAATTGCCCATGCATCAAATGCAACAATATAGAGTTTCACGATAAGGAGATAATATATGATAATTTGATATGTAATGGCATAGTTCAGAACTACACCAAGTGGTATTATCATGGAGAGGAAATATCTCAAGAAAGTCTCTTACGAGAAGAACATCATGATAGTGGAGTCGATGAGCATGATACAGGTGATGACATAAGTCAAATGTTGCATGATGCATTTGGCATTCATATGCTGGAAATAGCTTCAGATGGTTTAGCAGACGAAACTGAGGATCTACCTAATCCTAGTGCCTCTAAATTCTACAAAATGATACACGATGCCGAGCAAGATCTCTATCCGGGATGTAAATCACACACAAGTTTATCTTTCCTTATTAGGCTATGGCATATCAAATGCCTCGGAGGATGGAGCAATAAGTCATTTACAAAGTTACTTGATTTATTAAGAGAAGTACTCCCTGAGGGTTCAAGTTTATCTAAAAATTTTTCACAAGGCAAGAAGATTATTTCAGACTTGGGGCTGACTTATAATAAAATTGATGCTTGCCCGAATGATTGTATGATGTATTGGAAAGAGTCTGTCGATAAACAATTGTGCGATCTTTGTGGCACTTCACGATGAAAATCTCCAGACGATCATTTAGAAAACAGTAAGAGGAAGAGTCCGGCAAAGATATTGCATTACTTCCCTCTAAAACCAAGATTTCAAAGGTTATACATGTCATCAAAAACTGCGTCCGACATGAGATGACATGATGAGGGTCGCACTAAAGATGAGATGTTACGATATCCCGCAGATTCTCTAGCTTGGAAACATTTTGAAATCATCAACCCAGCATCCGCAGCAGACTCTCGAAATGTTAGACTTGGATTAGCGAGTGACGGTTTCAACCCTTTCAAGACAATGAGTAACACACATAGCACGTGACCTGTGATACTTATTCCATACAATTTGCCGCCATGGTTGTGCATGAAGCAACCAAACATGATCCTATCAATGCTTATACCAGGTCCATCTGGACCTGAAAATGACATTGATGTATACTTGAAGCCATTGATAGAGGAGTTAAAAGAATTATGGGAATTTGGGGTGGAGACGTATGATGCTTCAAGGAGAGAAGTATTTCATTTGCATGTGGGCTTGTTATGGACCATTAGTGATTTCCTAGGGTATGCTATTTTGTCAGGTTGTAGCACGAAAGGGAAGCTGACATGTCCTTCATGCAATAAAGACACGTGTAGCTTATACTTGCAGAATAGTAGGAAGCAATGTTACCTTGAACATCGTTGATTTTTACCTTCAAATCATAGATTTCGAAAACAAAAATAATTTTTTGACGGTACTGTAGAGGATAGATCGGCTCCAATTTCAATGTCTGGCTCGAGCATATTGATTGAACTGGAGAATGTCATACATACTTTTGGGAAGCGTTATGTGAGGAAAAGATCCAGAACCATGGAGTCTGAAAACATGCCTTATAACTGAAAGAAGAGTATATTCTTTGAGTTGTCATATTGGGAGTATAATCTATTCAGACACAATTTGGATATAATGCACATTGAAAAAAATATGTGATAATTTTCTCATGACTCTCTTAGATATAGACGGAAAAACGAAGGATAATATTAAGTCACGTCTCAACTTGAGAGAAATGAATGTGAGACATGGTCTCCATCCGCGAATAGAGGCGGACAAAAATTGAGCATATTTACCTGCTGCCTGCTACTCCATGAATAAAAATGAAAAAGAGAGGTTCTGCAATATTTTGAAGAGTTTAAAAATCCCAGATGGTTACTCATCTAATATTGCAAGGTGCATCAATATTAAAGAGTGCAAAATATCTTGACTAAAAAGTCATGATTCACATGTCATAATGCAACAATTTTTGCCTTTAGCTATTCAAAAGACGTTACCAAAGAAAGTAACTTGTATAATATTAGAGTTGAGTACATTCTTCCGTAAATTATGCTTCAAAGTTTATCGGCCCGAGGATATGAAACATCTCGAGGAGCGCATTGCATTGATCCTTTGTCAATTAGAGCGCATTTTCCCACCTGCATTCTTTGACATTATGGTGCACTTACCCATACATTTAGCTTCAGAGGTACTACTAAGTGGACCTGCCCATTATCGTTGGATGTATCTTATTGAGAGGTATTATTTTGTAGTATATAAATTTTAGTTATTTATTGTGTAATTACTTATGATGTCACTCATGTAAGTCAACTATATTTACATGTAGGTGCTTATTGACATTAAAGTCATATGTGTGTAATAGAGCTCAACCCGAGGGGTCCATTGCCGAAGGGTACCTCGCAGAAGAATGTCTAACATTTTGCTCTCGATACTTTAACAATGTTGAAATGAGGTTAAATCGACCCCGGAGGACTCTTGACTTTGTTGCAACTGGCAGTGCAACATTATTCCTATTGAGTGAGTTAGAATGGGCACAAGCACATCGCTATTTGGTGTTCAACCATGACAAGGTTACAACTTATTTAAAGTAAGGCCTCACACATTTGTAAATTATTTTTTATACTTATGCAATATTTGATGCTCACACAACGTTCATTCAACACAGGCATCATGATTGAGTGTTGCATATGATGTACCCAAAAGCAAATCCTCATGAAAGACAAAAATTGAAGAATGAACAATTTGTTGATTAGTTTAAGGAGCATATAAGTTAGAATTGTTTATATATCAACAGTTATTTTATACGAGTTTTGGATAGTGTTTTGACCTTCTTGTGCACTTAAAATAGGTATGAAAGTTAAAAAAAATTCAAATAGTTTATTGCCGAAAGAAATCGCTTTGATCGCTGAAGGTCCTTATTCAGAAGCAAGAAGATTCACCAATTACACTATTAATGGATATAAATTTCGAATAATTGAAAAAGAGGAGAGCTAAAACTCAAAATAGTGGTGTTGCGGTCACTGCAACTATTACAAGCTACTCAAGTACTAAGGACAAAAAACCCATTGTTGGAGAGATAACATACTACGGCCGTTTAACCGATATAATTGAGTTAACATATTCAGAACAACTCAAGTTTGTACTGTTTAAGTGTGTTTGGGTTGATGTGATAACACAGGGCAAAGGAATTAAGATTGATGATTTAGGATTCACACTTGTGAATTTTACCCGATTGTTGTTCCCCACTCAACAAGTGTCAGATGAACCATACATTTTGGCATCTCAGGCTACTCAGGTTTTCAATGTCCAAGATGTAGTTGATCCGAATTGGCATATTGTCGTAAAGACTAAGCCTAGGGACCTATTTGATATGAGATGGAATGATAATGCTTTATTGGATAGTAGTACTTATGCTATCCAAGAGCCAAATAACACTATCGAGGATGGTGTTGATGACAATTGGGTAAGGGAAGATGTGGTTGGACCAACTGTAGATGCACCTCTCCAAATGCGTGTTCCACAACAAGCTCCTTCAACTGATTTCATTGACGATGATCTTAGATCAGATTCTGATTCTCGAGTGGATGGAAGTGATTAATTATTTCCCATCATGCATAATAAGCTCCGGTCCACCAAGACAAGGTACGTGCAATTTGACATGCTTACTTTTTCATAAGGTTGGGCTCTATATGCATATTTACTAGGTTTTGCCTGATTATGATATTTTGTTCTCTTTATTTAAAATGATTTCCCTTTGTGCATAAAGGTTGGGCTCTATATCTAAACATACATGATGCTCAGAGAGATTAGAGAGAGAACAATTGGGATCCATCCTCCTTTGTGGACCTTGATAAATGAAGCCGAGGTATATAATAGCTCAAAGACAGGTTATATGGATTTATAAGGTGTTTTGTTATTTGATTTGGGCACAAACTCACAATGACATAGTGGTACCAATCTCCATTTGGCATGATGGCCCGGGCACCCAGGTTATTAAAAAAAAAGGAGCTTCAAAAGCATTAGATAACCATTCGTCTCACTTTTATTTGTTTGAATTAATTTTCTAGGACAAGCTCTGCATGCTTCTTTTGAGAAATTCAAACGAATTAGATAACCATTCGTCTCACCTTTATTTTTACTTCAGGTAATATTTGTTTCAAGTGAGCTGCTGCCTCCTGAGTTCTTAATTCGTTCTTACCTAATTATGATATTTACTTTGTCCAGTTCTAGTCAGATGGATAGTGTTGAAGCTACAGGATCTGGGAAGAGGACAGTGCGAGGTCGTTCCAAGTGTGCCTATATGCAACGATTGACAGATGGGGAGAAATTTCAGGTCCTTGTCAGTGACGGGCAACTTGTAGAAAAAAGTGCATTGGAATTTTCAACTTGGTTGAGTACTTTAGCAAAAGATGGCCGAGTATTGCCAATTGACCGTCCATCGTGGAAAGAAGTTGAAGATGAAGCGAAGGACAGGGCATGGAAACGCGTTCAGGTAAATATGGATGCTTCGAGTTTTCCTTTACATTTTTTTTTTTAATGTAGCATATTTAAATGATTATGTTTTCTACTTGAACTTTGGTTTAGGTGAAAGTTGATATTGGCGATGAGATGAAACACTATGTAATGCTCTCACTTGCCAAAAAATGGTGGGACTACAAGTGTGAGCTAAAGAGAAAGTGATATGTCAATTGCCCACCTAATGAAGATCTATACGAGCATCACCCTATAAATGTATTGTCAGATCAATGGCAAACTCTTATCCATTTCTGGGATTCTGAGGAAGGCAAGGTATATGTTTTTCATAAAAGAATTTAAAATAATTTATTTTGCATAACAAACTTGTCAACATCAATTAATTTATGTGGTATAGAAAGAAGTGAAAGAAATAAACGAAATAGGTCGTGCCAGAAACTTGCCCATACCACCGGTATGAAAAGCTTCGCGAAAGTGCGTCATGAGGAGATATACATTTAAGTTTAAGGTCAATCTATTTATCATGTATCTCATCTATGTCAATATTCATTATTTACTAATAAAATTTTTTTTGACATAGCACGTCAAGAGAGGAGGGCAGAATCCGCCTAGCCGAGCGGAGATTTTTTTGCTTACACATTCACATAAAGATGGCACGCCAGTCAATGAAGTGGCTGCAGAGAAGATTGTAAGTTCATACTATGTTATTCATTATTTATAAACTTTATATAATTAAAAAGATAAATGAAATGTAATCAATTGCAGTGTAAGATGAAGGAATTACTATCGGAAGATGGTTTGGTGGATAAGACCTCTCAAAATGATGTGTATTGGAAGGTTATGGGACCTGAGAAACCGGGGCGTGTTCGTGGCCTAGGATTGGGGCCAACTCCCACCAGTCTTTGGGGATCATCATCTAGCCGTAGTGGGTCATCATCTAGCCGTAGTGGGTCATCCTCTGGTGAGTTCATAGCAATGAAAGACAAAATACACTTACTGGAAGAGCTCTTGAATAAGAGAGATGTCGAGATGGTAGAGCAACAAAAGCAAAGAGATGAGCAACAAAGGTTGATGGTTGAGCAATAGCGGCAGAGAGAGGCTCAGATGGTAGAGCAATTGAAGGAGAGTAATGCCCAAATAACAGAACTTAAGAGCATGTTCTTGACTCTCTCGTGGCAGGTATATATAACTATTTGTTTATAGATTGTAAGTTTTTTAAGATGTTTAATAAACTTAGAAATGATTTCTTTCTCCTTTTTATTGTGTAGCTTGGTGGCAATTCTAAATAGTTATTGCCTACTGTCATTCATCCAGTCTATTACAGGTATGTTGGGTAAATTGCTCTGATAAATAGCTATTGCTTACTGTCATCTGTATATCTGCTTTGTTGACTTGTTTGTTCAAATTAGCAACACAACTAACTTTGTTCATAATTAATTTTGATGTAATGCAGCAATGTACAAGTGGAGAACATAACAGTCCAAGCTCCGCCTGATTCTCCTTATACCCACCTTAAAATTGCTAGATAGTGATAATTTGTCCACTTCATATCAGTTTTAGTTGTTGTTTAGGTGTCTTTTTTATTCCACTAATGGTTGAGAATTGAGATGGCATCAGAAAGTTAAATCTTGTTTTTTCATATTTGTGTTTTGTAATAAAAGATTATGGGTAGATATATCTAGATCTAGTACTTTAACTTTGTTTTAAATATGACTCATTGATCAAATTTGTCACTAACTATGTTTCACAATTTTTTCATCTTTCAATGTTTAGCTTTGTTCTTGGTCACTTTGTTGTATAAGGTTTTGGAATTTTTTTGAGAATGATGGCTATTATATACCAAATAAAAGGTCAGTATTTATCATTAAATTTAAATTTATATTGCTTATCATTCCTAATCTATATTGCTTAGAAATTTAGCTAATCAGAACTTATTTGTTTCATTCATTGCAGAGTATATAGGAGTTTTGGGAATTTATGCATGAGTGTGAATACTACAAAGAGAAGGTAAATTTTCTGATGTGGCATTTGCTGCTCTTCTATCTTCTTTCTATTGCTACAGGTTAATAGTTCTCAGAACATATCCCCTTTGATGGCAACTGGTTTATACAAACTTTAATTGTGTGCTCTTTTTATTTGCAGCCAGTCAAATTGTAGGAGACCAGGTTGGTATGTGGAGACCATTAATGGGAGACAGCATTTCGAGGGCATTATGTGGAGACCAGGTTGGTATCCTGATTGACCAAACAGAAAGGATTGGCTGATATATATATATATATATATATATATATATATATATATATATATATATATATTTATATACATATATATAGAACTAACAGTAATTTTCTACCATTGGCTTATTTTTTCTGTTTCTTCCCTGCAGATCAGAAAACTTGATGACTCTTTAAGTTTTGAAATGCATTTTCTGGTGGTTATGTGCGGGTGGAACCAATACCAATTATATGCGTCGGGTGGACGAATTCTAATTCATAAATTAGATATAGGGACCATCAGCCAACCCACTTCTTTACTAACTAGTGATCTACCAGAGTCAAAAATTTTTGTTTTGGATTCTCTGAGAAGTTTGCTTTTTGTTGTCCCTTTGAGTGATATATTGCATGAAGGGAGTGCTGCGAATGATGCGATTGAAACAATGATAAAAAATTTAAGCTCCACAAAGGAGGAGACTCAAGCTAAGTCGGTGTCAGCTCTTGTAGGACTCTTTGATTGCCGGAAAGGCTTAAGAGAAAGCAATATTGCTGTTAAGGCTCTTTGGTCAGCCATGAAGCTGCTCAATGTGGATTCTGAAATGATATTAATAGAGTCTTCACACTGCCTTTCCTCCATTTTCCTTTCAATCAAACAAAACGGGGATGTAGCTAGTGTTGGTAGAGATTCATTGGCTCCATTAGTTGTGCTTGCTAATTCTTTTGTTTCATTCTATATGAATGCATGTACTTTCTTAGCTTTAAATTTTCATAATATGATTACTTACCAGGTGTATCTGGAGAGGATTTTGAGAAAATCAGAAATTGATGCTTTTGCTGAAGAACTAAAAGTACACCAGGTTATAAGATGCCATGCTTCCTTGGTTGAATAACCTTTTTTTTTTTATGGACCAATAGTATGAACTCTTATATAGTATTTTTCCAACAGAAAGCTCTTTTACCGGATAATTTCACGGTGTTGGATCGTGCCATGATTGAATATAATCTTCTGAGTGCTAGCAAACTTTACACAAACATAAGGTTAGTGATTTGCTAGTGCTGAATTTTTCTTTACTTGGCGATGGGATCTGTTATGTTTTCTTAATCTCTTAAATTCATTTTTGTGCAGCTTTGAGGAACTGGGCACTTTACTTGGTATTGCCCCTCAGAAGGTACATTTTCATGTTAGTAAGGTTTTGGCCCTTGGGCAGCAAATGGGTCGAGGTCTTCCTGACGTGTTTTCTATATCCATTCTGCTACGGGGCCGATTCAAGTCTAGATATTTCCAGCTATTGGGTGACTTGGGTCAATTTGGATTGAAAATTTCGAGCTGTTAAAATAAACAGGTCAAGCATGGGTGTCCCAAACCCAACCCTGTGTGCAGCTGCAATTGAGAAGCATTCAATTATGAAAGACCTTTTAGCCACTGATGATTTTGAGGCTTTTGAAATTGTAGTTCGGATTCTTTGGCCGGAAGGTGCTTTGTTAGTGTTATGGTGTGCCTCGTTGAAGGAGAATTCATATAAACAAATATATCTGCCTTTCAATACTTGGTCCTTCATTAATGTCTTCATGCTATGTGGCATACATCATTGGCTAGCCCAATTGGTTCCAGCTTTCGTATACCTAGGCTTTACTGCGTCTATAATTTGGGTTGGGCAGGTGGGCAAGCATGCACTCATTTGATTAGATTACATACTTTTTTATCTTTGCCTATTTTTTAAAGAATTTGATGAAGGAATAATTACTTGTTTTTTTTTTTTTTTTTCTGACACATCATGGAACATATCTCACTGCTGCTGCACACAGCCATGCAAAGGTTTTACATTTACATGAAAGAACAATCATTGGTAATTTCAATGGAGAATTTTGGGGAGTCTACTTTGTAACGACTGCAACGATACCACAGAAGTCTACTTCCACATAATTGAGCAGAAATGTAGCCACTGCAAATCCTACAATACCCGTATGATCTCCCCACCTGTCTTTCCTCAATTACTAGATTCCAGTTCCCCAGAAAACCTGATCAACAACACTGCAAGATTGCTCGGGTGATATTTTATCTTCTTCATATGATAGCAGGATTTGCCTTGATGGGTATTCTTGTTTCTATCAAAAAGGTTCTTCTGCCTGTGTATCTCTACTCGTTTCAATCTTTATTTTATTTATTTGATTGTATAACATTGGTTAATGAATCAAATATTGTTGTATTGGTCTCCTCTTCAACCATGAAATTCACTAAACTGATTTTGATGGGTTCATTTACATGATAATGCATAATTATTGGAGTCTGATGTGATCCTACGTATTGCAAATTCCGCAGTTTCTTGCATGTTAAATATGGATAACAGCCTTTGCTCCTTTTGACTCATCAAGATTTGACAGCCAAGTTTAATGATCATTGATCATGTATGGAATATGGATGAATTGAGACCCTATATAAACATGACAGCGACAGTTTTTTAGTAGTTGCCACTATTAAAAACTTAGTGGCAGTTTTTAGTAAAAGTTGCCACTAATACCCTCAGTGGCAGTTGTAAAAACTGCTGCTAAAACAATGTAGCGACAGTACTAGTAGTGACAGTTTTTACAACTGCCGCTGAGGGTATTAGCGGCAGTTTTTTAATTAATAGCGGCAGTTTTTGGCTGCCGCTAATAATCTTATTTTTTGTAGTGTATAGACGGATTAATGGGGCGTTAGAAGAAGCTTCATGAATGAAACACTAATATAGACAT
The DNA here is from genome assembly GCA_021018995.1 of Chloranthus sessilifolius. Lineage (NCBI taxonomy): Eukaryota > Viridiplantae > Streptophyta > Magnoliopsida > Chloranthales > Chloranthaceae > Chloranthus > Chloranthus sessilifolius. Next base: position 52,606,753 of record CM037593.1, on the reverse strand, counting down.
TGAATCATATCACTTTCTTGGAAGTCAGCTTTTTTTAGGGAATTCAAGAGCTCAAAACGAAGTTTGGTTAAAGACCAAATGAACTTGAGATCATGGACGTACTATCAGACAGTTAGATATGTTAATCCCACTTGCCACACATCTCAAAAAGTGAATGGGAGAGTCGAGCACATTTGTACACTATGGGTATGATGATAAAATTTGTATTTCTTTTTATATTTATGTCTTCTGTTGGTATTTATATTTATATAAATTTGTATTTCTTTTTATATTTATCATTAGCGTAAAATTGAAATTTTGATTATTTTCTATAGTCAATGTATTTTATCAGATGTATTTATCAGGATCATGAACTTTTTTTGCACTCATTCTTGATTCATAAGTTTAATTGCATTTTCAGTTTTGGACCCGACCTGTTATCCACTTTTGGACCTGACTTGGATTTGTTAAAAAAATGATATACCTATATATTCTGTAGCAAACAGGTACCAGGTTGGGTTCGGGTCGGGTTTGGGCTAACTCGAATACAACCTATTTATATAATAGGTCAATATTTTCAACCGGCCTATTAGATGAAGACTCCTTAGATGGAAGCCATCACTATCTCAGTTTAATGATATTCTCATTTTGATTTTAGGCGAAACTTTTTGATTTGAAGCTCACCTCAAACGGATCACTAGGAGACAGGGACACTTAGCAGGAGAGGCGAAGCAAATTTAAATTTTTTTTTTCTTTTATTTTGAAAATGGGTCATGGGTTCTTAGATTGTTAACTCTCTTTCTTTTTTTCTTTTTTTTGCTTGAATAAAAGGATTGGACATGTAGAGTTTTAAATGTTTGGCTGATTTGAAATGTTGGATCATAGGTTGATATGCAACCTTTTGTTTGAATAAAAGAATTGGACATCTATTTTTTTTGTTAATGGCATTGAATGATTTGTATTTGAGTTGAATGGATGTGTTTAAATATGATATTAATAGCTTTTTTTTTTTATATAATTTTTTAAAAAACATTAAAAAAAACATACAAAAAATATTATTTTTAAAAAAATTACATAAAAAATCGTCGACGTAATTTTTTTTTTTTTTAAATAATAGTTTTTTTATAAAAAATTTGCATAAAAAAATCACTGTTAAAAGCAGTGATTTTTTTTATGACTGTTAAGAGCAGTCGTTGTTGAAGTTCATAAACCACTGTCTTGTATAGTGGTAAAAAGAAATTATTGCTTTTTTTACAATTATTTAGGGCAGTGATTTTTTGAAAAAATAACTGTTTAAGGCAGTAATTTTTTTGCTTTTTCACATAGTGTAGGTGCGAGATTTGAACTTTTGACCTCAATGCTACACACTTGAGGGCATCATCCCTCGGGCAAATGTTCAATCCTAATTGATATTTGAAATTCATCAATTGGATGATTCACATTCACTCATAGACATAATTTTTTGGGTTCGGACATGTTCCAATGAGAGATTGCCACTTGGACAATTTATATGGGCCACAATTTTCCACCACATTTATAATAATAAATCACCATCAATGGTGCCAAATAAAAAAACCTAATTTTAATAGTGTAAGATTATTTAAATGTCATTTTATTAATGTCTAAATGTCAGTCAGGAGCCATTATCGCGCACTTTCTTTGAGTTGGGGTTTCAATAAATTGGCGGGCAAATATAGAGGTTCCCAAAAGAATAATACCATTAATGGATAGTATCCATAATTAGTTGCACAAGCAAATACGGGAAAAAAAAACCGAAACCGGCAAACAAAACAAAACCTGAACCTTTTGAACTAGCCTGAACCAGACTGAAACCGACTGATAACAGACATTGAACTGATTCACCCTTTTACTAATTTGGTAACTAAAAAATGAAACTCGTCGGTCAGGGTGTGAAAACCGACAAAAAATTGAAAAATAAATAAAAAGAAAAAAGAAAAAAAAGAAAAGGAATAGAAACGTATGAAGAAAAACCAAAAATCGAACTGATTGAAACCGAAATCGGATCAATTCAATTCGGCTTCAGTTTGGGGGTTTGAAAAGTTTGGTTAACGAAAACTGAAATTGAAATATTTTGATTAGAGTTCGATTTTGCAAAAACTGACTCGAAAATCAAACTTTTGGTTTCGATTCGAATCGAGTTAGCAATCCTACACCCTTACACATAAAGTGGGCCGTTGCACTTTAAAAGAAAGACATGATAATTTGGAGGCATGTGCCACGGAATATTTTTTAGCTGAGTTTGAAGGCCATGATTTAAAACATTTGGGTGTAAACGATGAGCACCAATGACCAACATGATCTTTGTCATATTATTAAATGCAGTCAATTGTTAAACCAGAAGATGGACTTTGACTTTGACTACATTCAATACCATGATAGAACCTGTGATTGGTTCCAGTCTATTGCATCAAAGATCTTCATATCATGGTCTTAAAATGGCCTTTAAATCAGACGGCTATAATGGTAATTGGAGAGGGCACAGGTCCCCAAAGTACCAAGTCTAATTTGTAGATGGATCATCTGCCATACAAATTCCTGAGGTAAATGACGCTATGGAATAATATCACGATAAAAGCTATCTTGATAATACCATATTTTCAAACTTCTATATATTTTTCCTCATTATTCCCGATATTTTAATTTATTTTAGAAGAAATTGCGATATTTTAACGGCGACGTTTCTTTCATGTCTCTTACCATCCAGCATGGTTGACTGGGCTCTCTTCCTTTAGAATGTGAGAAAGTATAAAAGGCTTCTATTTACCACCAACATTGGTGCTGCCCCCTGGTACCAGTCACCCAAACCACCTTGACTAGGATTCAAAGAGGCACTACGTGGAGGTATGAAACACACTATCATTTCTCACAAAGCACCACCAACACAGTGTCGACGTGGTCAAGCTCTGTACAGCTCTATAAAAGCCCATTTCATTTGCTTCTTCACTTCAAATTCTAACTTAGTTTCTAAATCAACCCCATGGGTAAGACTCCTTGCTGTGACAAAGCAAATGTGAAGAAAGGGCCTTGGTCCCCTGAAGAAGATAGTTTACTAAAGAAGTATGTAGAGACTCATGGAGCCATTGGGAATTGGATTGCTTTGCCTAAGAAAGCAGGTTTTTTTTTTGTTCCTTTTTACAGACTAGTTTAACCATTTTTCTTTCATTTTGTCAATCCATAACTTCTGTAAACAAGTGTTTTTGTTTGTGTTTTTAGTTGAATTCTTTGGTTCCCATTTCCTGATTTCTACTTTTTTTCATGGTTCATGATTCATCTTTTTATATGACTTGTGTGTTATGTTGATGTTTTAGTTGAAATCATGTGTTGGTATAAAGAGAGTATTTGGGCACTTCAGAAGGAGATTAGTGGATTTTCCACCACATATATTTTTGTAGTAACTTCACTTCAATATGCACTCTCTAAGTTGCTTTCCCATGTTTTTGGATCAAATTTTTTATACCCATTTATTAGTTTTTATACATTTTCTGTCACTTAGCAGTAAATGACTGATTTCTCTATTTTCCTAGTCTTTAACTTTTAGTCCAAAGGTGGAATTCGTTTATATAATTTCACCTTTTTCTAATTTATTTTTGTAAGTCCAAGAATCAAGAAATTTATACTTTCTTTTAATAAGTAAGATCTTCTGAATGGACTAGACCCATTTATAAAGAAACCATATTTAATTTTGTCATTTTCCATACGACATAGTTTTCTCTTTTTTGTTTCATCTTTGTTCATTTTATCAAGTTTTTTCATCTTTTAATCCAAAAGAATCACTTGTTTTCTTAACTATATCAATGAAGATATTTTTTTGGTATTTAATTAATTTCACTATTTGAGCAGGCCTTACACGTTGTGGTAAGAGCTGCCGTTTGAGATGGCTTAACTATCTGAGGCCAGACATCAAGCATGGAAACTTTACCACAGAAGAAGAGCAAATTATATATAGCCTCCACAATAATTTTGGGAACAAGTAAGTTAACTCAATGGTTATTTTTATTTTATCTTTACCATACTAAATAAAGATCACACACATATGTTTAGAAAGATTGGCTCCACGTTGCACCCATCTAGGGATCAGGTGCTACAGAAACTTGTGCAAGGATAATCAGGTACCACCCAAAAAATTTGGGCATGATCCGATGCAAATCCACCAGTTGAAAATGTGGTCAAATTTGATGCACCAGATTGGGTGGGTATTACCCTATCTTTGACCCATAAAAAAAAGTTCTAAAAAGTTTTTGTTTTTTAAAAAAAATCACGTGAAACGTGCCTAATCAATCCAAAATGGGAAAATATTTTCCTAATTAAATCTATTCAAACTTGGATAATAAGCTAAAGATTGTTTGAAAGTAGGCATGTTTTTTCTAATTTTCTCTTAGAAAGATATATCCAAATGCTATTTAGGGTTTAGGTGCTGCTAATCAATTGATATTTTTCGCTTAGGTGGTCTAAGATTGCTGCAAAACTACCAGGAAGAACAGATAATGAGATAAAGAATTATTGGAATACCAAGTTGAAGAAGAAAGTGTTTTCAATACCATCCAATATTAATCATACTTTTAACTTGACCAACAATTGTCAACCCACTTCTTCAGTTACTCTCTCTCATGGCTATGGTTTTTTCATATCCACCAATGGAAATTCCCCAAACTTTCTGCCAATGGAGATTAGTAATATGGAACATCATGTGGTGCCGGATAAATTCATTACAGAACCTGTACAATTCTCTGTTCCGGGTCCCATCAATTCTTCCCATTCTGTCGGCGACAGTAATGGATATAGCATTTCGCCGCAGCCTCAGGAGGTTTCGGTTTCTTCATCTTGTGTAGCTTTCGAGGAGAGCTTCAAGCTGTTATGGGATTTTCTTGAACTTCCTTGATTTTTGGTAAGATTTAGTGGACAAGGTGAAAGAGGTTTCAGTAAATTTAGCTAACTTCCTTTATTCTAATCTGTTACCTAATTCCAACAATAGCCTCCGACTGTGGCTATACAAACTAATATTGAAAGTTGTGATTTGTTGTTATAGATAGTTCAATTACTGGAAATAGGTCAGAAACTAGATTTTTTTAGCTAAGTTAGTATGGTGTTTTTTTTTTTTGAAAGAATGAAAAAAAATGGTTTTATGAAGCCATCTGACAGTGTTTGTTATCTGTTTGCTGTGAAATGAAAATGATGTGTGGAGTCTGAAGAAAAGGCTGTTTCCTTATTGGCTGTTAAGTGGTCATGAATTTTGCATGGGGATGACCTTTTCAAACCAACAGAGAACTTACCCATCATACTTTTTGACTCTCTCTCTATCTTCTCAAGAGAAGGCTGTTTCCTTGTTGGCTCGCTCTTTCGTTTTTATTTCACATTTTGATTTTGTCATTATCTTGGGTTCGTGGAAGCTTCTTAGTGAATTTGTCTTTACGGGTACGGGGTCTTATTGTAAAATGCCATTTTCTAACCATATTATCATCTACGGAGTGAGGAAAAATAACAATATATGAGCAGTCTTACTGCCACACGACCTAAACAAAAGAAATACCGTTAGACTGTTTGAATCGGAGGATGGCGATATTTTTTGTTTCAATCTTCCGCACAAAATATCTTGAGATCATATATATAGGCCTACCATCATATGGTCACATGTGGCATACAACCCAAAAAGTGAGTGATTATAATATATTATAAAAAATAGATTCACTTTTGAGATGTGTGCCATGTGGAATCAGCATGAAATCGTTTGATGGTAGGCCCATAATCTCAAGATCTATTGTCTGGAAGATTGGAACCAAAAACGATCGCGATCGTCTAATTCAAAGCAATCAATGATATTTCCTTTGTTTAAGTAGTGTGGCAGTAGCAAAAATAGGTATGGTAGTGACACTACTCTAATATACTTGATAAATACCCGACTCTCCTAACCGCCATTAAACACCAGAATGGTGTTTAAGTGAAGTTACACAATCAATGATTTAAGTTGTAGGTGATCTGTGCCGTCAAAATGATAGATCATTGCTAGATTGAAGTGAGAGAGGCTGAAAAATAGTGTTTTACAGAGATTTAAACCAGCTGATATGTTGATTCTAATGCCAACCAATGTTTTTAGTTTTAATGGTTGATATTAAAGTTAAACAATCGAGATAATTCACATCCACTTATGAGCATGTTTTTCAGAGAGATCAGATATGTTCTAATGATATGTTACCACGTGGACAATTTAGATTGGTTAGATACATACATAACATGACATAATAATGCTAAATCATACTTCAATGGCGTGATATAAAATGTAAAACTCTAGGATCATGCAAACATCATGTTGGTGTTTAAATGTGGTCAGGAGCCCTTCTCCCTATCTTCTAGTGAGTAAAAGTGTAATGGTTAGGTCCTACCACGTTCAACTGGTTTCCAGCCTACCCCATCAGCTGCCATTGGAAATAGGAGAATCTTACTGCAAGTCATGCTATAAAAAGTGAAGGTCAAGATTTTCCTATTTTCAAGGGCAGCGAATGGGGTAGGACTTGAAATCCAGTTCTACCTTCTAGCTAGGACTCGACCATTTACCAAAATAATTAATATATTTGACAAAAATTAAGGAGATTTTTCAAGTGAAGAGCTCATGCTCTTTCTGAGGAATAATGTTTACTGATTTGAATCAGATGATGGAGATCATTTTTCATCCCAATCTTCCACACATAGATCTTGAGATCATAGCACACCTGTCAAACAATCAAAACTGGATTCCATCTTGTATACTTCCCCAAAAGTGATCATGATCATAGGCGTACTATATGACGATCACTCTTGGGGATGTGTGCAGGTGGAATCAACATGTGACCGTCTGATAGGTACACCATGGTCTCAAGATCACACAAAGTGGAAGATTGGGACGAAAAATGATCTCCATCGTCTAATCCAAGGCAATAAACGATTTTTTATTGTGGGAAAAGGGTGCAAACAACGCCACCCAAAAAGAAAATATTCGGTAAAATTTTAACTCGAATTTATACCATAGTAAGAAATTTTGCTTAAATATGGCGAAATTTAAGGAAATTCACGGAAGTGGGAGTCTAACGAAATTTTCGGTAATTTCAGAAATTTTCTATAATTTTTGGCAAAATTCAGTCATTTTCTATAATTTTTTAATGATTTTTGGTAAAAAAATTATTTTTTATTTTAAAAATGTTATTAATTTAATATATATTTTATTTTTTTATTTTTTTAATATTAAATATATTTTTTAACCTCAAACTTTTTCCGAAAATTGTCGAAGTTAATCCACAATGCACCGAAAGGACCCTACCAAAAAATTGCCGAAAACAAAAATTTGTCACTGTAATTTAAACATATGAAGTTTTCTTTTTAGTTTATTTATTTACGACAGCCAGGTCAACGGGTTTTGTCGTTGGATGTTGGGTACGGGCAATCTGCACTCCTAAACGCATTTTTAGCAACTTAATGTCTGGACAAAATGTCTTTTGGACCCTGTGCTCCATGAATGTCTTTTCTTCACATAAATCTATGGCCAACAAGAGATTACTGAATTTGGAAGGGACTACGATCACAGAGGACTCACTCCGGATGTTACATAAAACAAAGTGTTGTATTTATTTAGAGTATGTCGGATTGGTGATATGTGTTGAATATATATCATATATATATATATATATATATATATATATATATATATATATATATATATATATATAAAATATATGTAATGATCACTTTAATTGAGTCATGCTCGAGTCATGCGTCGAGCGGGTGATCGTTAGATCGCAGTCAAATGTTGACTGCAATGTGATCTAACGATTACCTGCTCCAGTTATGCGTGACTTGAGTCAGGTGATCATTACCATATATATATATATATATATATATATATATATATATATAATAGCAGTGTGAGAAACTTTAGGATTTAGGCTCTAATCATACGATCAAATATATATTTTTACAAGAACATGCATGCGTACCTTGCATTTATTTTCGAGTCGCCGTGTCAGTAATTTCCGTAATGAAATCGATGATCACTGTCAGAGAATCCAAGTCCACATTACCTCTCTTCTTCTCTAAATTTTAGCCTCTAGATGAGAATATGCGAGAGTTAAGAGGAAGAGGGGACGATGGTCTCTTTATATAGTCACCTCTCTTTCCTAACCCATCAAGGAAAGAGAGTTGAGATATATCATTTATATTAGAAAATTATTTGCTTCCTATCGCTTCAAGATACGTGTGGTCAAAGGTTCAACCTAATTTTTAATGGAAACCCAAAGATGGGTTAAGGTGTTGACCACAAAATCCAACATTCTCTCACTTGGTCTACACCTTAATTCATCTAAACATAATTTTGAAAAAGACTCTGAGTTGATAAACTTTGAAAAGCAGATGACCATCCATTTTATATGTTGAAAAATTATTGACCCCTACAACCTCGATGCTTTATAGCAACTACCCAAATTCAATAACAATATCAGTAAAGGATCATGACGCACAGAGTATTCCGTCTCACAAATTCACTACGTAAAAAAGCCAAAAAAATCACTGCCTTAAACAGTGATTTTTTCAAAAAATCACCGCCCTAAACAATTGTAAAAAAAGGAGTGATTTTTTTTTACCACTATAAAAGACAGTGATTTATAAACTTCAACAAGAACTGCTCTTAACAGTCATAGAAAAATTCACTGCTTTTTTTACAACTGTTTAGGGCAGTGATTTTTTTATGCAAATTTAAAATATATATATATATATATATATATATATATATATATATATATATATATATATATATATTTAAAAAAAAAAAAATTACGTCGACAATTTTTTATGCAAATTTTTTTAAAATAATAATTTTTTTTTTATGCTTTTTTTTAATGCAATTTTTTTTATGCTTTTTGTAATACTTTTTTTTTAATGCAATTTTTTAATGCTTTTAAAAAAATTATATAAAGAAAAAAAGTCATTAATCTCATTTTTCAACACATCCATTCAACTCAAATGTAAATAATTCAATGCCATTAATAAAAAAAATAGAAGCCCAATTATTTTATTCAAACAAAAGGTTTCATCTCAACCTTTCAAATCATTCAAACATTTTAAACTCTACATGCCCAATCCTTTTATTCAAATAAAAAGAAGAAGAAAAGAGAGTGAACAATATAAGGACCCCATGGCCCATTTTTAAAATAAAAGAACAAAAAAAATTAAATTTGCCCCGCCTCTCCTGTCAAGTATTCCTGTCCCTAGTGATCCATTTGAGGTGAGCTTTAAATTAAAAAGCTTTGCCTGAAATAAAAAAGAAAACATTATTAAACTGAGATATTGATCTTTCCAAAATCCTAGTGGAGAAACAACTTGATCTTTCCAAAATCTTAGAAGTATCAAATACAATCACGACTATTGTATTCGGTCCATACCTATAGGAGTCTATATAAATATCTGGTTAACTTAGACAACCACAAATTTTCACATTTTTTACTAAAGATCTCTAACAAAGAACCCACAAAAGTTGGGGCATTTAGTTGGAGTTAAAAAAATGAGTTACAACACAAAGAAGACTACCTGCCTGCTGGACAAAGAAAATAGGCATATCCATCCAAGTTAATTGTAACAAGGTACAGAATGAAGTGGATGTACACACAACTAGGGCAAGGACATTATTTACCATTTTTTTTCTTTGTTTAATATCTCACTTTGGCCTTTCAAAAGCCTATTTTTCAATATAGACACCACCACTTACATTACCATAGGTAAATGAAGATTGAAATGATAATTAAATATAATCAGATTGTGTTATAAGCAATAAACATCATGCAAATGTGTCACCGCTCTGCTACTTTAAATAACTTTGCTACATACTATGCAAACATAGGAACTGATCTTTAACTTGTAAACAAAATTCTAACCTTGTTGTATGGTCCATTCTGACATTACATAAGCAAGAGAATTCTCAGGGCCTTTAGCTGGCACGGAAATAAGCAAATTAATAAATTTTTTAACATTTGGGGCACTCAGATGGACCTGCACACAAAAAAGGAGTAAGATAGATGATCGATCCAGAGACTGATTTTAGAAGAGCTATCAGTATGTATATTGCCGGTGCTGCTACTCCTATTTAAGATGCATGAACAATGTTCGGATATTATATACAACATAAAATAGAATTCAGAGACTATAATTAGTCAAGGGCTCATTGCAGAAAATGAGCTGAGTTTCACTAGTTGTCCAATGAAAGGACCTTGACATGCACATGCATTAAAGGGTTTGCGAGGGCCTATAAAATGTTGACACAGTTGATCCCAAGCCTGGCCCAATTATTAGTCAGGCCTGAAAGTTTAGTCCAAAGCCAGACCCGCTGAGCCATCACCTAAATCCAGACCTGGACCAGAGGCCCCGACAGTTTGACTGCTGAAATTTGGACTTTATTGTGGGCATTATATTCTGGTTTGTTAATTTTTTCTCTTTTACTTAATATAAATATTAGTGCTCATAAAAAAAACTACAATGATGGAGCTCCTGAAATTGATAATCAACTAGTAAGGAACAAACCAAAAACTAACCTTATTCCTATCACCATATCAAACTTTCCAAAGATAGCATTGTCTCAACAGCAAAACCCACACATTAGAAAAAGGTAAAGACTTCATAAAAGGGACAATGTACTATTCTAAGCTATATTGTCCTAGACAACCCGGGTTTGGCCAAAACCATAAATTTTAAATTGAGTACCTCGGGCATGAACCTTGATCATCTCTTTCAGCTAATTTCCTAGGTCCCACCATGAAACCCACGGGTTTCAAGACAAAGCCACACCATCAAATAGGTCTCAAAACAAGACTTTTGCATGGCACTTTATCAAAATTTGGTGCAAGATTAGCAGGCAGTGGTGCGAGATTAAAATGTGGTGATTTATCTAGAGCAGTAAGCATAAAGACAAAGTTGGGGCCAGTTGGATGAAGCCTCTTAGAGGATCATAAAACTATATTTTGATGGTGAAAGTGGTTCATTGGGTAACCCTGGATTGGTAGGAAAAAGTAGTAGCTTTAGTGATAATGAGGGTAGATATAAGTTTATGTGAGCCAATGGATGTGAAATACTCCAATGAAGCACTAGAAAGAGCTCTGCAAGTAGGCATCAGAATATACCCTCACTCACATGTGGGAAGGTGATTCTATGATTATTATTAGACGAGCGTTGAAAAACAAGTGTATTGATGGAAACTTTTAAATGTGGTTTGAGAAACTTTCCTTTTTTTTATAATTAATAATTTTATCATGGCAAAGAAAAAAAGTGACATTTTATACCCAAAAACCTTACGTAGAAAACATTTATATAAGAAAAATGCAATGCAGAAACATAGTCACCAAAGTCCCTAACTTTTTGGAAGCATTGAAAAATCTGCAGTTAAATCGTGATAAATTTGTGACTTTGGTCAATAATTTTTAATTTTTCAATATATTTTTTCATAATTTTTAATCCTTTTTTTCTTTTGTTTTCTTTTTTTGTTTTCCGATTTGTCCCGAATTTCCCCTTGCCGACTTATTCCCAAACTCCAATTTGGTGACCATGTGTGAAAACTAATTTACAAGGAACTAATCACTAGAGAGTACAAATGGTCTTGTCACTCCTTTGGCTAATAAATTTGCAATCTTGTGTGCTTTTGTTCCAACATGATTGAAATTTATATTAAGATTTTTAGCTAATCTCATCTATAATTGAAGCAAGCTTCTACAAATTATTGGCATCCCTATAAACTCATCTAATGACATTAAGCAAATCTCCTTAAACATATACAAGGGCTTCTCTCCATCAACAGAGAACTGTAATTCCTTTAAGCACCAATGCCTCTGCTTAACTTTCAGTCATTATACTAATTGGCTCAAAGCAGGCCACTTTACAGTGAACCATGTCCTCTCTAATAGTGCGTACCTGTGAACCCGGCGGACCAGCTTTTCTAAGAAGCTTTCTCCAAAATTGAGTTTGTACATTTTGCCTTCAATCCTAATATTATTTTATTTTCTAAAATTAGTTCACACAAATCAATTCCCAGTTTCTAAACCTATCTTAATAGTGGATTCCAAGAAAATCCCGAAGAATCAAACGTTGTTGTGTAATTAAACTAGTAATACTTCCACTAAGAATCTTACGCTACCTCGTAATTGAATGTATGGTTATTCCTCCTTCCAAATGCCCCAAAAATGAGCAAAAAGAAGCAATCTCTACATGATCCTACGCTGCTTGCCAAAAGGAACAATGTTCTAACCTTCGAAAATAACTCCAAGCCTTCGAGGGAAAGTCCAGGAAATGCAAAAGCAAAGAAGACCGCATTAGTGCTTCTTCCTACCTACCACAAACGAAAGAAGATGGACCAATTTTTCTACTTCCCGACTCTTAAGATGATTAATTGTCAAAATTTTATACTTCCCAGCTGACTATAAAAAACTTGAACTAGAGTGAGGCATTAGTGCCCCGCAACTATGGTAAAGGGAACACACCATCTGAAGTTGTGAGGTACCTAGAGAACATGTTGATAGAAAAACAACTGACAGAAACCCAAACCCACTCCTTTATTAAAAGCTTTGTCAAGAATATACACCTCCTCTAACAGACCTAACAACCTCATGTACCACTCATATCTCCTTGCCTTTCAAATCCTAGAAACCTTAGGACACACAATCCTTTCCTCTATCTTTACAAAACATTCACCGAAAAAAGCCTCCTTATTTGACACAAATCTTTTAAAAGGTGAAACCAAAACCTAAAGGTGCAAACAAAACCTAATCCGATCCATTATCCAAATCCTATATTTTATTCCCTTCCAAGCCATTTATAGAACCCATATATCAATTCTCAAACACCCAACCCAATCCCCTTCACAGGTAATATATCCACTCTACCAACTCCTATCCTTAATCCCACCCTTTGCTTTGACAACCTTAATCCACAAACTATCCCGCTCAACCCTAACCTCAAAATCATTTTCTAATAAGGAGACACTCCTTTGCCAAAGCCATATGTAATACCAAGGCGAACACCAGTTTTTGATAGAAAATAAATAAATACCAACATGCTCCCAATTTACAAGGTGAAATTTCTTTCTTGCTCTCCTTCTCTCTCATAAGAAATCTTTCTGAATTATTGAATTTTCTTAAGCTTATCAACTACCAAGTAAGGTAATTTACAAAGTTACACGCAATGACACAATATATCAAAAGGCTACCCAAAGTTGACTTAATCAACATGACTCTCCCCCAAGCAAGATAAGTTTTTGTTTCAGATTGCTAATTTCTTAAAAATCTTAGTAATCGGATTCCATAACAATTTTGCGAACTTTCCCAATTTGATGGGAAGCCCCAAGTTCATGACCAGGGGATCATCAACTTGGCACCCAAATACATTTGCAGAAAGTTGGAAACCTCTTTCGAAATATCAAAACAGTTGATGTTGCTTTTACTCACATCAAGAGGGGGGGCAAATAAAGTGGTTATACACATTGGTAAAGGATGGTAAGTCTCACTATCTTAGTTAGTAACTGGCTTGAGCGTTGTACTAGTAGTAATTACTGATTACTCCTATCTTAGTGCAACGAGTCAAACTATCTCCCAAATATGGTTTAAAATCTGATAAATAAGTAGATTACTATTGATCCTCATCGAAGATGAATCAGATTATGACCAGCTTCCTAGCTACTATGATATAGTTACCAAAATGGGCGTTTTACAAAAATTTCTCATTTTTGTCAAACAATTTCTGTGGTCATCCATTTCAACATTATCGAATTGATTTGGTCCTAAAAGCGAGTTCACCCAGAGAGAAGCATACCTTAGAGCCTCTGGATCACAACTGAATTGGCGAGCCCGGCTTGCTCTATCATCTGTGCCATATCTGTAAGTTGCTTGGGTGGGAATCCAACAGTTTGCAACTGATAAGATCTTGCTCCTCCAGGTCTTGAGGCATCGATAAATGCACCGATGTCACCTACAATGTGGTGGTAGTTGAAGCATGCAATCATATGAGTACCATCAGCTAATCTCAGCTGATTCGAGGTTGATGGCAATGGATCATCAAAAAACAAACCTACAGATGAGGATGGAATGCTCTCTGTAGCAGTGACAGTGGGGGCTGCTTCAGGGGCTGTTGGGATGGTAGGCCCACTACCTAAAGTTCTCCCTACAGCTTGAAAGGGAACGTGGCACTTCTCTGGTTCCTGCAAAAAATAAATAAATAAAATTTAAAACCATTAGGATTGATGAGGAAAGAACTGGGAATTGGGAGGAACCATGTAAGAAAGTAGAGGGTGAAATAAAAACATACATGACAATTTTCGTTCCTCCTTATGAGATTGACATGAACTGCTGTCTTCCTGTTTGGAGGCTCGAGCTCTTTTGGACACTCAGATTTCTTGATGCTCTGCATGAGGAGTACCTCTTATCACATATATGGGAAACTAACATAATACATAACTTGGTCTTCTAAGAATTTGTCATATATCGAAGATAATTCCTTACTCAACTAATTTTAAAGTTCTAATTGACTCAAACATTCTCACATAATACATAAAGCTAATATTAGTTTTGCTGATTACTGGCAGTATTAAGGACATCTTGAGTAATTTCATGGCCAGCTTGTGCAAGAGTGACTAGCTGTTCATTTCAAAGGATCAGCAAAGATCAAGTGGGGTCATGTCAAATTTTCATATAAGCATGTAAGAGAAGGAAATTTGAAACACAACCGGCATTGCGGTGACAAATTCCTTGAAACCAAGAAACCCTTGTCATTTGGAATCAGAAATTGCCCACACCTGTGACCATAAAAACAACTAACCAATCATTTAGTATTGATTTAAAAGTAAACCCCATTGACAAGAACAGATAGAAACTCCATCTGTTCTTTCCAAAAGGCAAATCCCACAAGTTCTTGCTACTTCTTTCAACATGCAAAAAACTTATACATAACTTTAAATACATATGACACAGATAACAAAAAGCATGTCGTAAATTTATCAAAAACATGGCCCTAAAACAGGAAGAACACTCTAAACCTTTATTTCCGTTATGCACTTATGCCCTCAATTTATGGAGAGAAGCAAAACATATTAATAGGACGGAAATTTAAGATCAGCAATAAGCTTGTATGTTTGTAAGATATAAGTGACGCATATCTAAAAAATGCTTTAGCTTGAATTTGCTTTCAAAAGCGATTGCAGCTTCAAAAATTACTCTTCTGGTAGAAAAAAAAAAGTTGGTTTTTTTGAAATAGAAAGTTTTTTAAAATCTAAAATAAATTGCAAACGAAAATATTCTTCAAAGCATATGGACCTCAAGTTGACCTTGATAGGCATATTCCTATGTAAAGACCAACAACAATGCAATACAAATTCAACGCGAACTGTAGGAGTCTTTGTCTTTGATGCGTATCCCCCATCTACAGACTGTCTCTATACATTTTACACTAATACCAACAATTTCAGGACGGTATCTATGGGGCTTCTTCACTCCTCCAGTGGTTGGGGCCGACTTCCACGCAACCTAAAATACACAATGTAACTTCAAATTCTTAAAAGGAAGAGCAAAACGGGGAGAAAAAAAAAGGAAGCATATATGAGGGTTATATCAAGGATGATGTGCCACTCCATCTCTATCAACCAGCGGTAGTACATGCAATTATATAAACACATATACAGAAAAAAGACACTCATGTATTCTTGGTGCCCAACACCATAGAAAAAAGACACTCATATATTTTTATTTTCCTAAATCATGCAATGAAGATTGGGTAGAAGACTAAATTAAATCAGGCAATGAAGATTGTTATTCTACCCAATCTTCAACAAAACTAGTCTTTAGATCATCTATTGCCTATTAGATGGTTAGATGTTGATTCCACTGTATCACACATTGCCAATATGACTTGAGAACCCTTTCATGTAAGTCATTTTGAGGATGTGTGCCAAATAGAACTAACATGCAACTGTCTAATAGGTAATCTTTGATAAGGAAATCAGTTACATAGAGTATTGGGCAGAAAAATGATCTTCTCAATAGTTTTCATGTATGAAAACCTATGTTGCAAAGACTGAATCCTCGGATGCAATTACTGCTACCCAAAGTGCAAAAAGTAATTTCGACCATGCAAATATCAAGGGAACACAATCTTTGCGGCCTTCTAAGCTCAAAATAGGTAACTACAAAAGTAAAAAAAGGGTACCATTAATTGCAATTGAAGTTTGATCTCTAGAGCTTAGATTGTTGTTAACTATTGAGACCATTGACCATGGTGCATCAAGCTTTGCAGAATGCCCTATTGCGAGGAATTTAAACATAGAATGGCATGTAAGTGTGATCCCAATCTCATTGGTTTAATAAGAGCATCAAATACATACCCATTAGCATTTTCAGCAGTCAAGATGGCCCCCCTGGCAATCAAAACCTGCATTTCCACATATGCATAGAATAAGCTAATCCGATAAGAAGAGTTTTCAAATAGAATTACTATAAGGTACCCAACCCAATTGCAGGTGGTAGCACTAGAATCAATCACAAACCGACAGCCTTGGTAAATGTGCTGATAATTTTGAGCGTTAAATCAGTGGAAGGTCAAAAGTGAACTTTCACTGATTTGCATCCTATGAATAAATAGCAGTGCAACTTCCAAGACTTGAGGATTTGGGCAAAACGAGATTGACCCAAGTGCCATAGGCACACTCAGGTCGGGTGCATTATACAAGCTCTTCAAAATATGAAAATCAAACTGACACTCAATCAATTTACTTGACAACATTGCACGTTTCCGCCACAAGCAGCATATTGAAGGGGTGTGCTTCCTGCACCTGCCAAACACCGACAACTAAATAATTCACTGGACTAGACAAATGCGCAATGGCGAAAACTATGGAGACATTGAGAAAGCATGTACAAATATATATATATATATATATATATATATATATATATATATATATATATATATATATATATATATATATATATATATATATATAAAATTCTTGAAACAGGGCACAATTGCCACAACAATTAAAGTATTCTTAGATCAAAAGGTAGAACCTAAGAAATAAGCGTTCCAATTTCCAAGATCCTTAGATGAAAGATCAAGCAGGAAAAACCAAAAACAAACTCGATTTGCAGATAAATACCATATAATAAGTTGAAATTCTCAACAAAAATGCTTGAAATCAGGGCACACCAATGGAAATTAGAATAGAAATGGTTTAAACTATATAAATTCAAGGAATATTATGTAGCTCAGATTTTCCCATGGAAAATCGAGAATAGAACCAAAAATAAGTAAATTTAAAAAGAAAATTTCATAGTATATACCATAGAATAATAAATAACCACAAAATTTATTTATTTTTTTAAAAGAAAAAAAAAAACTCCATTTTCAGGCTAGATCATATAAGAAAATATCACGAGAATGCTTTAAATTAATCATAGATGGATGATTCTCTACGAAAACTCCAAGAAGGTTGAAATTTGAGACTAAAAAGTCAAGCTGAATGGTGAAAAAAATAGGAAAAAAAGCCTACCGAAGTTCAGGTAATCTCTGAACAAGAATCCAGACTGACAAAAATTCCCAAACATTGAAATTTACTGAAGATCTAGTAAAACCAGTTGAAGAATCCATTCAAAACCCTCTCGGTGATCTGACCAGATTGAGAGAAGAACCCAGCTAACTTTGAACCAGATTGATAGAAGTACTAATTAGATTGGGAGAAGGAATGTAGCCAGATTTAAGCACCGATCAGAGCATTTCTTTGCCGGATCAGTTGAGAAAATGGATTTGGGTTTCATATGTTTTGTAGAGAGGAGAGAGGAGAGAGGAGTGAGAGAGAGTGGGGCTAGGGTTAAAATGAAAAGCAACTCACGGGGATTAGATGTATAAATCTAACTGTGGGTTGAATGGGTCAGCTCGAGGTCGGCCCAAATTCGACACTTGCCAGAGCAGGGTTTGGTTATTATACCATGGGTTTGGTTATTATACTACCATGGTTTTAGGTAGTAGATTATTAAACTATTGTTTTGAGCAATGGTATTTTTTTATATTGCTACAGTAGTTTTTATATCATTTTCACGTAGTGATTGATACTAGGCAATCAATGGTTACAAAACTAACATTATTAATGGATTTAAGTCTTTACTTAGTGACATCAGGCAACACACACATATGTTGTACCTATATCTGTCCAACTTCATATCGTAGGGTGTGTCTTTCTGATATCTTATTCGCTTTCCGCCTGTGACTCATGTCACTAATTTAACAGAAAGAAGGCTTACCGATATGGTGCCTAATCACATCTAGCCCAAACAAAATCTAACCATAACGAGGTACAACCTCACCACTTTATTATGTGATAAAATCCTCATGAGAATACATAGAGTAATCACATATACTCTCAATAGCACGTACACAAAAATAAAATATTTGATGCATCAACAACAAAATAAACTAACTAATATCAAAGAGACAACTCTCACTAAATTGTGCAGTCAAAACTAATTCGATATGAGCATCACAGTTCTAAGACTCGTAATATCTGTCAACAACTAAAAGCTCTCACTGATTTAACCATTCCTTAAAATCAGTAAGTTTTCGACAAGAACAACTTAATTGTAACCGTATTAACTATCCATAAATTTTAAACATATCATGTTCATAAAAATTGATATGAACTAAAAATCATTAAATTTCTCTGAAAATTTAATTACAATAATAAAGTTCGATTCTTAATTTTGGTATTCCAACTTTTACCTATATCAACTCCAATGTTGTTGCTCTAAAAGTTATTTTAGTATTGTTCACCTCAAATAAATCAATATAACAACGGAAACAAACAAATTATGAGGTAAATCACAAAATCATCTCCAAATTGAAAGCATTAATATTCTAAAAATATGTTCTTGAGTGTTACATTTTTATCATATCTGTAGTTATTCAATTTGTGTCTCACTTATCGATGCACGAATCATTATTATTATCCTTTAACTTTTCTTATTTATCGTATTATAAAATCACTAGCCGCACATTAAGTCAAAAAGTTGAAATCTTTTCGATGCTCAACACTATTAAAAATTTTAAAAATGGTAGACACTATTTTAACTGCACTAACAGTGACCATATACCATTAAAAAATATGTCACTATACTTCTATAATTTATCAAATATTTTGATTATATATCATTAACTATTCTCTGTGAAATACGCCATGATCATATGTTTGATGAATCTATAATCATATGTTGCGAATCGTCCTTGAGAATTGCGGTATGACTATATGTCACTAAAAATTTATCATAAACTATTACCATATGTCATTAACTAACCTCCGAGGACTTAACTCGAACTTAGGGTCAAATTCAAATTAATTAGAGTATAAGTCATGTATAAACATTCATTCTATGGGATAGCCCGGTCGCATCGTCTCAGCATCACCTTTGGGCAAAAACTTCGATATGTAGTTTGCTTCCCAAGATCGTGTTTGAAAAAACACGCATAGATCTAAACACTAGTGTTGTATGGTTGATCTAGACTCTCCATCAGTTTTGGCCAGAAAGATTATCCTTCTCTCCCTTAAACACTTATGACTATTATATTCATCCTACTTACATGAAATTCCTAAATCAGCTTTGGCTAGAAATTAGAAACCTCATAGAAGCATGTGCTAACCCGATCTTAATGAGACATAAGTATAAATATCCAAAAGTCATGCAACCTACATAGGTGGTCACCTTTGGGCAGACTTCAGCCTATTTCAGTTGCATACCCTCGAACGATCATTTTACCGATCTACCTTGATCCTTAAGGTACGACCTAAATTTCATATAACCTAATCAGGTCCAATTCAAGGTTTCAAAAAACTTATTTCTAGATATATGCATCTTATTCAAAATAACCCACTTTCGATCAATAAATCAATGCCACACATTGCAATTGATAAACAAGTTAATAAAAAAAAAATAGTTTTGAGATACATATGCGTTCAGTGAACAACTTATCTATAAATCATCAAACTATTAATATGTGGGCATGCACACTACAAATATAGTCAACATTGACAGTAGAGCATTAAAAACACACATGATATTTACTTTGAATCAGATATGATATTTTGAGAACAACTAAACAAAAATAATATATAATTAATGTCGAAATGCAAACAAAGCGATATCTTACGACCTAAAAACAAATTTACAACGAGTTTATCAAAAAAAAGAAAAACAAAGGATTTAGAAATTTTAAATAGCTTTAAACACTTTGTAACACTTCTACCGAATTTCAATAGCTAGCCCATCACATGATTCTCGTCGAATAGATAGAAATTGACTGCTCATAGTCATTGGCCAAAAATAAATAAATTAAGGACCTATAGATTGCCTAGAAATTGCCCGAAAAAATGAAGAATAATATGGGTCAAAGTTGGGCCTTAAGGGCAAATGGATCGTGTCTAAAGGGCCGAATCGGGTCATGAATCATGGGCTAGGTTGAGTCCGATTATCGATTGGGCTGGGTCATAAAATGGGTTAGGTCATATGCAATATGGATCCAAGGGCTGGGTCGGGCACGTGGACTATACAACAGGTCGGGTCACAGGGCCCAAAAGACCCATCGTTCATTGAAAAGGGAGACACATAGGGTTTCTGTGGTAGTCCATCACTTACACCGTAATATGACCCTCCCTGTTATTTGCCTTTAAAAAGAATGAGAACATCTTTAGTGCTCCTCAAGCACACATGATAAGACCACCTTTTAGGGTAGCCTTCCTCTTCATGAAAATAAAGAGGTCTTGGGTTAAAAAACCCCCAAAAAAACAAAAAATGTGGGCACATGGGGTGCCTGAACAAACACTACAAAAAAAGAGACTAATAGTGGAAGCCAAAAACTGCCACTATTAATAAAAAGTTGTTGCTAATACCCTTTCTTCTAATAGTCTTATTAAATTTTTTATCAATAGCGACAGTTTTTTGCTCCAAAAAATTGCAGCTAATAGTCTTATTTTTTGTACTCAAACGTGTGTCTCTGACCCACCTCAGTTGCCCTTTCTCTTTATAATAATAATAAAAAGTATTGCCTCATTGACATCACAGTATCCTTATGAATAGCCTTTCCTGAAACTTAACTCTGAGGACCCCTGCATTCAGTGGAACTCATCCCTTGACTTGACGGTTAGGAAACAGATTCTTCATAAGCTTTAGAATCTTATGAAGTGGGTTATGTCTCTCTTTCGCTCTCTCTAGTTGCTCATCCAAGCTCTTCAGATCGATCTGATCTGCCCTCCCAAAACCCATCACTGCTCTCCTTCATCTTCTTCAATAATATAGAGTGTCATGATCTGAATTTTATATCTTTGCTACACCTAAAATATGTGTATGTGTTTAATATCGTATTCACCGCATGCCTTGACTTTTCAAAACGTTTTATCTAAAAATATATGTTTTAGTTTTTCAAGCTCTTATATTTATTTTCGTCATTAATGAACACAAGTTATGTGGTAGCCTATTGGTTAAAAGCTTTAAGTTCTAGATAAGAGGTCTAGGGATCAAACCTTACTATGTGTGTTCTGAACCTCTATTTTGGATTTTGAAGTAAAAGCCTATACACTCTTCCTTGGTGTGTTAGCATAACACCGGATAATTTCCAAAATATGATAAATAAGTGTCTTAGAAGAACCCTAAATTATAATCTTATTCAAAGTTCTTCTTAAGGATAGAGTCGTCAGAAACACTAGAGACCTTAGAGAAGAAATTCTAGATTTATCTTCCTAGAACCCTTCTTTTGGAAGTGCGGCGAGACGTTGGCGTATATTCTCAAGCGGCCTTCGCCTCCTTCTAGAATCATCATCATTGTTGGGATCTTAATCTAATCGTAGTGGTATAATCGATCTAGGTATGGAGAAATCATGCTTTCCATTGAACTTAAAATATTAATTTTTAAATAAGATTTTTGTGTAAATTAGTGAGTTTATTTTATGAATAATGAATGGATGCATGCTATGATTGGTGATCCTTAATATTGATAATTTCAATTCAGAAGAAGACGGATGAAATCCCACCATGTGATTTGATGCATTTTGATATATGTTCATAGAATTATGTCAATCGATTGAGGATGAATATTAAAGTAGGTACTGATAAATGAGTTTATTTTTAGAAAAATGCAAAAAATTATGTCAATTAATTGACGATTGGATGTCAATCGATTGGAGATTAAATGATATTGATTTGAAAGAAAATATACAGAATTATGTCAATCGATTGATTCAGGGGAGTCAATCGATTGAGCCTGATAGAAACTGATAAATGATATTATTTTGAGAAAATGCACGGATTTGATTCAATCGATTGATTTAGAGAAGTCAATCGATTGAGCCTGACAGACACTGATAAAGGACATTTTTTATAGAAAATATATGGATTTGATTCAATCGATTGATTCTGGGAAATCGATCGATTGAACATAAACAGATACTGATAAATAATATTGTTTTGAGAAAAGGCACTGATTTGAGTCAATCGATTGATTCTGAGGGATCAATCGATCGAGCCTGAATTTTTTGGAAAATGCATGGATGCCAGTCAATTGATTGATTCTGGGAAATCAATCGATTGAGCCCGAACTTGAATCAATGGATTGTGTTTGAATAGTTAAGTTCTATAATCAGTTCTTCACATAACAGTGTCATTAAATGTCAACATTTATGCACTATGATTGTATGATATACACTGTAATATTTATGCACCATGATTGTGTACACTTTAATATTTATGTATCATGATTAAATGCACTTAAATGCTTATATATTATGATATTACTCTTATGCACTTTACATGTTCCATGATGATCTATATAATGCACAATCAAGACACGTAAAACATGATAAAATGTCAAGCCATGATCAACGAGCATTAGACCCAATATTTTATACCTGATGGAGTCTAAGAAGGTATTAGACCCAACATTTGGTACTTGATGGAGTCTAACTAAACACGATTAACGAGCATTAGACGCAACATCTTGTACATGATGGAGTCTAAGAAGGTATTAGACCCAACATCTTGTGTAAGATGGAGTCTAACTGAACAAGAGTATGACGAGCATGATTCAGCCCAACGTCTTGAGCGGGACGGAGTTTGATATGTAATAAATGACATGATTCATTAGACCCAACTTCTTGAGCATGACGGAGTCTAACTAAACAAGTGATAAGCATGATTAGGACCCAACGTCTTGAGTGGGATGGAGTCTAACGTGCATTAAATGACAAGAAAGATGAAATTAAAAGATATGATGCATTCATGTAATATTGATATACATGTTTATGTTCAGTTCATTTCATCTTAGTGAGATTATACATGTCACATGCACACATACATGAAATATATCAAAATATTTATATGGCTATGACTGATATTTTATGCTTCAATGGATTGCATGTCTGGCCCATACAAGTGTAAACTTACACTCCTTGTTGATGTGGGTGACCAGATGAGACATGTGTCGTCGAGGACAATTTATGGGTCTATGGCGATGAGATGGCACGTGATGCTCAGGAAATTGGACTGAATGGCGATGATGGCTTCGTGGCCTAATTAGCTATTTTCCTTTCTAGTTATTAGTGGTTTTAAATAAATGAGACATTGATCAGTTAGTATTTTATCAAAACTGTTTAAGCTTTAATCATGTTGGACTTGTTATTAGAATAAGAACATTATCATGGATTTTAGTTAGATTAATTAATGTTTTAAAGAAATTTTATTTTCCGTTGTTTGAGGTGCTTTTATCACCTAATTATGTTTCTATAGTTCACGATACGAAGGTATGGTCTAAGATTTTACACTCAAGAGGTTGTGAGATCTCGGGTCGCTATAGTTGGTATTAAAGCCTAAGGTTGATTCTTACGTCGGGAATATGTGTAATTGGAGTTTAACGTGAGATTGATCGGCTGTAGATAACGAACAAATATATTAATGCGTTGACCGAGGCAATTGTGAATGCCATCAATGCAACCAGAACTCTAAATGTCCAACCTACTCCTGTTCCTAGGTCGAAATTGGATGAATTCAGGAAGAACCGACCACGATACTTTAATGGGACGGGAGATAGCGCGGAGGCTATGAAATGGTTGCAACAGATGGAAAAGATCTTTGATCTGATGGAGTGTAATGAAATAACTAAGTGAGATTGGCAACCTACAAACTGGAGGGGGATGCCGAGAACTGGTGGAGACAATTGAAAGAAGCGACTCGTGTCGAACAGCTTGGTTATGTATGGGACTGGGATGAATTCGTAAAAGTATTTTATGATAAGTACTACCCCCAGAGCGTCCAAGAAGCGAAGATTGAGAAACTCCTGAACCTCCAACAGGGAGAGATGACTGTTGACGCTTATGTCAAGCTTTTTACGGAACTGAGCCAGTTGGCACTGACCCTGATTTCTGACGAGAACATTCGACTCAGGAGATTTGAGAAGGGTTTGAGGCCCCAGATCAGGACCTTGGTGGTTGGACACTGATGCAACTCATACAAGGACTTGATTGATAGGTGCTACACCATCGAGAGAGAATTAAAGGTGCCTTTGCCGACTGGTAATGTGGGTCAGAGCTCGGCAAGAAACTTTCAATATGGCTGCCGAGATCGTGTATTTTCTAAATCCAACATGAGATCGGAGAGTAGGGGCACTCCTTACTCAAGACTAGCCTTCTCGCAGCAGAGTAAGACTAATTCTACAGTGGCGTCGACTGCAAAGACTCTCCAACCTGTACCACTTATGGCAAGAATCATTACGACACCTGCCTTAGGGGAACAGGTGCTTGTTTCAACTGTGGATAACTTGGGCATAGAGCAGCTGAGTGCAAGATGCCTAAGAAGTCATCTGGGTCGAGGGCTATGCCTCATGCGACGATTACGGCTCATGGCTGCATGTATACCCTATCTAATGCTGACGCTAGAGCTTCAGACGATGTCATCCAGGGTATGTTTGTTTATGTAGAATTCATGATTAAATTCTTTCATACATGTTTACGTAGTAACGTCACAATTATTAATTTGCATAAAGTGAACAACTTTCCGAAAATATTTTCAAAAATGAATTAAATGAATTTGTTAAGAACTAATAAAGATCTGATAGACATTAAACTTTAAAATGGAATGATACCCTTACGATGAATAATTTAAGTCGTGGCATGTCTTGGGTGCCCAGGTTTGATGTTGATCAATGGTCTTTTTGCTCATGCGCTTTTGGATTCGGGTGCTTCCCATTCATTCGTCTCCTTGAACTTCGCTGAGCGTCTTGATAAGGATTCATCTCCTATGAGCATTCCTTTGACCGTAGCAACTCCTCTGGGAAAGAGTGTGCTTACTGACAGAGTCTATCCTCGATGTTTTGTCCAGATTGAAACCCAAGCATTGGTTGTTGATCTAATTGAATTAGACTTTGAAGATTTAGATGTGATCCTAGGGATGGATTGGCTTGCTGAATCTCATGTGACCCTTGATTGTTTCACCAAGACTGTGATTTTTATCCCTTTGGATGGATCAATATTTAAATTCAAGGGCGCACGGAAGGGTGCCATTCCAAAACTCTTTGCTTTATTAAAAGCCGAGGAAAAGCGGGGAGATATATCATCTATTCCTGTTGTAAATGAAATTGCTGGAGTTTTTCCTGATGAGGTGACGGGTTTGCCGCCGAGTAGGGAAGTCGAATTTCAGATTGAGCTCGTACCTGGCACTGCATCGATAGCCAAAACTCCTTACAAGATGGCGCCTGTAGAACTATCAGAATTGAAGAAACAGTTACAGGAACTACAAGATAAGGGCTTTATTAGAAGAAGCTAGTCACCATGGGGTGCTCCTATTTTATTTGTAAAGAAGAAAGACGGTTCTCAGAGGTTGTGCATTGATTACCGACAGTTGAACCAGGCGATGATTAAGAATAAGTATCCATTGCTACGGATCGATGTTCTATTTGATCAATTACAAGGTGCACGATATTTCTCTAAGATCGATCTGAGATCTAGATATCACCAGTTGAGGGTGGGAGAGTCCGATATAGCTAAAACGACATTCAATACGAGGTATGGGCAGTTTGAATTTTTAGTAATGCCTTTCGGATTGACTAATGCCCCTGCAACCTTTATGGACTCGATGAACTGTATTTTCAAGCCCTACTTGGATCAGTTTGTGGTGGTTTTCGTTGATGATATCCTGACCTACTCCAAGTCCGAAGAAGAGCATGCCGAGCACTTAAAGATCGCCTTGCAAGCCCTATTGAACCACCAGTTGTATGCTAAGACGAGTAAATGCAAATTCTGGATGCGTGAAGTGGCATTTTTGGGCCACAAAATATCTGAGGCAGGGATTACTGTTGATCTTGCAAAAATTGAAGCCATTGTGAATTGGGCGAGTCCCAAAAGTGTTACTGAAGTATGAAGTTTCCTTGGCTTAGCTGGTTATTATAGAAGGTTCGTGGAAGGTTTTTCAAAGATCTCAGGACCTCTTACCGGGCTGACCAAGAAGAATGTGAAATTCATTTGGACCGATGAGTGCGAGAAGAGCTTTCTCGAGTTGAAGAAAAGGTTGACTACTGCTCCCATTCTAGTGATACCTGCTGGCAGTAGTGGCTTTACCGTTAATACCGATGCGTCGTATAAAGGACTAGGTGGTGTGCTGATGCAGAGTGAGAGAGTTGTAGCTTACAGATCCAGACAGCTAAAGGAACATGAAAAGAGTTACCCTACGCATGATCTAGAATTGGCCACTATCATATTCGCGTTGAAGATCTGGAGACACTACCTGTATGGAGAGAAATTCATCATCTCCACAGATCATCAAAGTCTTAAATACCTTTTTCCACAGAAAGACTTGAATATGAGACAGAGAAGATGGTTGGAATTCCTGATCGATTATGATTGCGAGATCAAGTATCATCCGGGGAAGGCTAATGTTGTTGCCGATGCCCTCAGCCAATTTGTTCCAGAACGGGTGATTCGACCAGGAGCATTGCTTTCCCACATTGTTATCATCTCTTCATTACTTGATTGAATTAGGAGACTACAACTTGAAGATCCTACCCTTTTGAAATTGAAGGATGGTGGGAAGTCTGAGATTACTGTCAGAGATGATGGGATGATGTTGTTCTAGGGACGCTACTGTGTACCTGATAATATAGAATTGAAACGAGAGATCTTAGACGAAGCCCATAAGTCTAAATTCTCTATTCACCCTGAGAACAATAAGATGTATAAAGGGTTGAAGAAAAATTATTGGTGGAATGATATGAAGAGAGAGATCGCTGACTACGTGGCAAGGTGTCTCACATGCCAGCAAGTTAAAGCTGAACACCTGTTAAGACCTGAAAAGTACCACTTTTCACCCCTTAACTTAACTTAGCCTTTGATTAGACCCTTAGTCATCTAATAAATGTTTGTTAAGCAATTTCTATAGATAATAAACATCGGTGCAATAAGGCCATAAATCATGTTAAGGAGCCAGTATTGGCACCAAAAGTCCCTCAGAAGAATGAGCCATGAATCAAGACCTGAGGCAAGCCTTGCGCAGCTGAAACCACTCCAGAGGATTCAGAAAAATATGCTTCGCACAGTCCTCGTGAAGTCCCAAGACTTCACAACAACTTCTCACGCAGTTAAGTGACAGACTAGCTTCAGAATCCTGCCTCGCGCAGTAGACGCGGGATGCAAATGTCAAGAGAACCTGCCACGCAGTTCAGAAAAGCCTCAAAGCTATCGCGAGGATCCTCGCGAAGTTCCATTAAGAAGTGAACTTCCCGTGCAGTTCTCGCACTGTTCAAGAAGAAAGCAGCCTCGCGAAGCCAGAGTTAGCCTCGCGAAGATCTATTGTGAAATAGATTGCTCGCGCAGTTCCCGCGCTATTCACAAGTAGCAATCGAACTGCGCCAAGCTCAATCCAGCGAGAGCTTAACTATCTACCTCGCGATTGCTCAAAGCATCAAGAAGCTGCAACCCCGCGACGTCTGAAGTTTTAATGCTAACTCATCCTCGCGAAGTCAGTGCTACCACGCGACAAGTCTGGGAATCGACTGCAACCTGGCGAAGCTCTGAACTCCAACTTCCATCATTCTGTAGAGGACATTCTAGGGATTTCTAGCGATTAAGGCACACACTCCCACGCTTAAATCTTCGTGCACGTGCCCCGAGGCATCCAAGGATCATTAATAGGCCACGTGGTATTGTTAAAATTAGGATTTCCTAACCCTAATGCGCCGCCACACCCACTGCTATATAAACCTAAGCCTGGTTTAGGTTTAGAAAACTGTTAGACTTAGACCCCCGGAAGAGCTCAGACCTTATCATTGATAAGAGATCTGAGATCATTTTCTTTTTTGTTCTTCTGTAGTTGTAAGTAGTTTTCCTTTTTCTTTTTCTTCTCTCCATGGCCCAGCACTTGCTGGCCATGCCTATGTATGCTTATTGAGATTAGATTAATGGAATTTATAATTGAGTGTTGTACTTTTATGGGATTCGTGTGTTTGTGAGCTGTTCTGTGCAAGGCTGCTACCTTGTGATCCGCCATTGCTTTGGCTGTGATTCAAAGCAATGGAGGACTAATTCTAAGGACCCATTCAGATCCAAGTGACCTGTGTGTCGAGGCTATCATGGTCCGATACAGCCTTAGCCCCACCACAGGACCCACTAGATCTGAAATTCCCATAGAAGCCTGAGCTAGTAGCCTTGTGACCATGGTGGTGGTAGCAATATTCTTGTTTTGTTTTGGGCTCCGTGAGGAGGATAACCTCTGGGATAGTCTGTGACCATTCAAGTGGACAGGTTATAGCCTTAGGATGAATCCAATCCGCCGATCCAAAATGGATCCTTCTTCTCCGAGCCTGAGCTTGTAGCCTGGTAGGAGATTGCACAGAGGCAGACTCCCCTATATTAGTATAGACCCACCATCAGATGGCAGATCTGATCTGGGTATGGAGATTGTAGGCTTGTGACTAGACCATTGTAGTCCCACTCAAGCAATGGACAACTAGATCTAAGGTGGTACTCAATCTCTTATGGTTCTATGTGTCTGGGCTATCATGGTCCTATACAGCCTTAGCCCCACACATAGAGCTTTAGAGGTTGAGGTTCCCTATGGATTCTTGAGCCTGTAGCCTGGATGAAATAGTGCCTACAATGATAAACTTGTTTTGACCCATCTCTGGATTGTGGTTCCCCTATGGGATAGTCTGTGACCATTTAAATGGACAGGTTATAACCTTAAGGGATTGGATCATGGCACATGGATGAGTTGGATTCTTTCTCCTCTTTGGTGATAATGTAGCCATTGGACAGGATTTCTATAACAGCAGACCTGGATCTGAGTCATAAATTCCAGCAGATTTGAACCCAATAGCATACTTCTCACCCTTTTATATTTATTTTCCCACACTCCATCCATCTTCTCAACCCTTTCTGTAGTTAATTCATTAGGCTACCTTAGGATATTTAGAATAAGTGACCCTAAACTCCCTTCCTTTTAGGACTGCCAGATCTGTAGTCAGATCTGGAGGGACTATTAGAGATGGCTCCCTTGGAGCTGTAGATCACTTTTCCCTGTGGGACAAACTCTTACTTATCAAAACTTGATACAAATGGACCCTGTATATTGCAGGTCTAGGATTTCTCAGTTGTGCTGATTCCATCCCCTATTTTACTTTGATTTTAAATTGCTTTTACCACCAACAAATAAAGAAAGCACACTGAGAATTCGCAACAAGTTTTTGGCGCCACTGCTGGAGATAAGATGATCTATTAGTAGCCCCTAGGATTTTTGTATTTTTAGTATTCTTTGTAGCTATGAATAATTGATACTGCTGATGTAATTTTGAATCTTTCTTACAGATCTAGACAGCAGCAGAGAAGGACAGTGGACTGCATTTGGAGATTAGCTACCTCTGTTTGCAATTCTCTAACCTTTAAAACTCAGTCTAGTTTCTTTGAAAATTCCATAGCAGTTATTTAGTATAGTTGTAAATTTATGTTTTCTTAAATAGCTGTAAATTTGTTATATAAATTCTTTGAGTCAAGTGTAATGTGCTTGCAAGGAGTTGTCCTTGCTGGTGGTGTGTTTGTATGCTAGGTAGGAGATCTCTTAGTCCTACTTTAGAGCCTTTCAACCCTGAGCTAGAAAGGGATAGAAGACTTAGAAGGAATAGGCACACCACAGTTGAGCCCCCAATTGAATCTGAGACAGTAGTCATGGGTGAAGAACAACCCAGAACTCTCAAGGAGTTGAATGCTCCGGATGACTATAACTCTCCATTTAGCATTTAATTCCCTGATGTTCAGGAGAATTATGAAATTAAAACTTCAATCATCCAGATGCTGCCCACTTTCCATGGGCTTAGCAAGGAGGACCCTTACAAGCATATTGACCAATTTTTGGCCTTGTGCACCACATTCAATATCGCTGGTTTGGGACCTGAGGCCACTAGACTGTGCTCTTTCCTTTCTCCGAAGGATAGAGCTAATACCCGGTTGGCCACTCTTCCCAACAATGGCATCACATCTTGGAAAGACCTCTGACCAAGTTCGACAAAGTTCTTCCCCGAGACCAAAACTAGCCGCTTGAGGAAGGAAATTCTTGCTTTTGCCCAATCCCCAACTGAGGATTTTAATCAAGCCTGGGATAGGTTTAAGGAAATGCTCAAACAATGCCCTCGCCACAAGATCCCAGACTGGCAGCTTGTACAAAGCTTCTACAATGGGATTGATGAGAAAAATAGAGATATGGTTGATGCCTCTTATGGTGGAACCTACATGCACAAGACTGCTGATGAGGCATGGGAATTGTTTAAAGTAATTAGTGAAAATGTTTTTCAAAAGCTATCCCTGGCAAGAACTAGTCAGGAGTCTTTGTCAAAAGTGGAGCCTGCTGCATTGTCAAGAGAAAAAGTTAATGAGGTGTCTAGGAACAATGATCTGGAGCTGCAGATGGCAAACCTCTCTTTGAAGTTTGACAAATTACTAACTGTGATGCAACCCAGAAGGGCTGCTCAAGTGGTGGAGGCATGTCTGATATGCCAGTCCCCACAACACACAGTAGAGGAATGTCCATCTACAGGGCAATATCCTGAATTAGTATTGGAACATGTCATGCGTAATCTTTAGCCAAGAACAACATAACTGTGGCTACAGACAAATATTTGGATACCAAAGACCAAAATGTCAAGTTACCAATGGAGAGACCACCCAAATCTAAGGTGAAGGCAAGACAATTATATGCAGCCCCAGCAAATGTTGGCCTTGCCCCAAAGGCCACAGCAGCAGTTCAATCAGGGATATGCCCCTAGGTCTAATTTCCAACACCAGCAGAAGCCCCATCAGCAACAAAATCAATTGGTCTTACCCCCATCTCAACCCAAAAATACTTCTTTCGAGGACCAGGTCTTGACCTCACTGCAAAACACAGGCTCGTGGCTCGGTGTGTAATTCTCATGGTCAGAGCATGAAGAAGATGGAAGAGCAGATGGCCAACTAGCGAATGCCTTAGCTAAAAGAGAGGAGGGGAGGTTGCCCAGTCAACCGGTGATTAATCCCAAGGGCCAATTTTTGATTGGTGAAGGATCCTCAAACCTTGAGGGGTAGGGGGAACTTTCATTAAATTGATTCACAGAAGTGTACATTTTGTATGATATGAACTTTAGTGTGGTTTGTTCTTTTTACTGTTTATAGGAATGCTTAGTGATATCATCGGAGTCTGAGTCTGTATGCCTGAATTTTCCTACCTGTTTTCGTTCTTATTCCCTTTGAATTGATGATTGTGATTGAACAAATGATGGTGGTACTGTTTTGATAATGAGAATGCTGTTTGGATATGATGTTTTGATTAAATGCTTTTTGAGTAATTGCATGCTTAAATGTTGGGAACGCATCAGGGAATCCCTTTTAGAATGACTATGGGTGTCCCTGGAAAAGAGAATGTGAGAGAATCCACCCACAAAACAAAGGAAAATGACAGACTAATGGGTGTGTGATCCTTGTCACTATTTTAGCTGTCGCGAGGTTCTGAAAAATAGGCGTGGTTTCTTCTCGCACAGTTCATAAGATGTTATCCTGCTAAGCTGTCGCGAGATTCAATACAATTGTGTGGACTCTCTCGTGCGATCCAAATGAAAGTCCAATCTCGCGACCCACTCCTTCCCATCAAGTGAGCAGACATTTTCAAAGCGCGCCAAGCCTCGCAATTTATATAATCCAACCTCGCGCTGCTTTCCTTTTCTGTTTTCTCTTTCTTCTCCAGCCATCAAAACCCTAGCTCTGACTCCCATTAATCTCTCTCCTCCAACATCCATTTTACAGTCCATCATTCACCTTCTAATTATGAGGATTTGCTCCTACATCCTCCATCACCAGTTGCCCTCTGATAGGAGCTCTCGCGGTCTTTCGTGCATCAGATTGAACAGAACCCTAGGTTTTAGGGTAAGACTCAGCTCTCAACCTTTGCTTTTCATTTTTCAAACTACACATTCACAGAGGAGAAGTTCAATGGCCCCTAAGGGCGCACCTGTGAAAAGAGCAAGGGATAAGGCTCCCGTGGAGCCCACTCCCAAGAAGGCCAAGTCCTCAACGGCGGCGCAAAAAGGGAAAGAAATGGTTCAGGAAGTGGCTGAACTAACACCTGATTTCTCTACACCCTCTGAGCTCCTGACTCCCATTCCCTTAGAGCCTGAAGCTATTTTTGACCTATCTTTCTTTGAAACGGAACCTCTGTCAGCCCCTGCCATTGAGTTCATGCGCAAGGCTGGATTGACCCCTAGAAGCTATTCCTCGCACTGACCCTAGACTAGTGCAACTCTTTTACCAGCACATTAGGGCTAGACCAGACCAACGTGGGCAGCCAAGCCTCCTTGTGTTAGTTGACGATTTTCAAATGTTACTCAGCCCTGAGTTGATTGCTGAAGTGATGGGCATCCCTGCTATCTTTGACCCCAACTGTGGATATGGCCCCCCTGTGTGTGCCCCCATTGATACCATTGCACATGCTCTTACCAGAGGATTGAAGGCCACATGGGATTCCATCAGGAGAAGAGACATGGACCCTGAACTTCTGTTCATTGATCAAGTTCTGTGAAGGAACATTTATTGTGTCGGCCATCAGTAGGAGAGGAGGACCCCAATTGCTGATGCTGCTTATTTCTTTTCTCTGGGCCACTGTTTTCATGCTGCAAGGTTGATTTTTGAGGCCATGAAGGATGTAATGGTGAAGTTAGGGCAGAAAAAGAAGCCCTACACTCTCCCCTATGCAAGACTCATTACCAAATTACTTTTGAGGGGAGGGTACAAGATACCAGTAGGGGAGTTAACCATTGACCTCACCCCTACAACTTTTTCAAAGAGACAATGGGGGATCAGCAGGAGTCTAATGGATCCCCAAAAGAAGAAGAAGAAGGCTGAGGCTCAGGTTGCTATAGAGCAAGGAGAGGGGACTGCTGTTGCTAAAGCTCCTGCTCCCAAGAAGGTGGTACAAGCTCCTGTCACCACTGCTTCTGCAGCAATACCTCCATCCACCACACCCCGCCTCCATGGCTTTGCCTATTCCATCTCTCCCTTTCCCTCTTTTGTCTCCCTTATCCATACCCTCACGTTTCCCTGTGATTAGTATTGTTGAGGACATTGACCCCCATGATAGCCCTCCCCTGATATCCTATATTAAAAAGAAAACCTCTCACACAACCCCTGCCATATCCTTACCTACACCAACCACCCCTATCATTCCCACAGAAACCCCACATATTGACCCAGCCACCATCCCAGCCATCCCTACTTCACCTCCACTTACAGACCTTGACGTTAACCTCGGCACTACTTCCGGATATCAGGCCTTCATGACTACATTTTTTGACACCATGCCAACCCATGATATCCCTCTCCCAGATTCCCCACTTCCTTCCCCACATCACTCACCAGACCCTCCATCTCCTCCTCCTACAACCTTCCATCATGCTCCTACTTACCCTTTCCAACCTGTTCCCTCTTCTTCTCATACTCCACCCCAACCAAACTCAGGCACACTTACCCATATCCTTTCCCTAATACATGACATTCAGACCCAACTATCAACCACAATACATACCCAAGACCAAATGCAGACTGACATCACCAACATCAAATCCACCCTTCAAACATTGACAAAACCACCCATCTCTGCACAAACACCTCCTACCCCACAAATCCAGTCCCCTTCCACCTCTGACTTCACAGTGCAACCAGATCTTTCCCCCATTGACTTAACTACAACCCTCACCTTCCAAGACACCATATCTCACCACTCCTTCCCCACTCTACCTATCATTCCCCCACTCATTTTACCCCCACCATAATTTACCAAACAATCAACCCAAACAGACTCCATTCCTTTCCCATCCTCCTTTCCCATTAACCTCCACACATTTTAAACCCTTCACCATTCCATTTTACCCTTACCCAACACCACCCACCTTCAGTGACCTCACTTCATTTTCTTTTCCACCCATGCCCACCATTCCACCTCTCTTATTACCTCCTCCTAGATTCTCTGACAACTTGACTCAAACAGACCCAAAACTTTTTACCCAGCCCCCACATGTGAATGTCCTCCCTACCACTTTACCCCCATAGGGCCAATCACCTTCTACTTCTTCCACTCCCTTTCTACCTATCCTACCAAGACATTCCTATTATACCCCTCCTTACTTCACCCTCCTCCATGCCATGAGGGATAATGCCTACATCAAGAGGGATGTTCTTAGGGGAATGGCCTAACTTAGACAATCCATTGAGTACCCTTTGCTGCAGAAGTTGAGTGACCTGAAGCTTGCTCACAGGCAGAAGCTGAGAGATATTTCAAATGGGTGGGAGACAATTTTGGAGACCCTCAATGACACAAAGGCTGACGCAACTTACTATAAACTGAATGCGGAGATGGAGAAAGCCAATGCCCAGCGGGAGCAAATAAGAGCCCGGATGTATGAAAAGAAACTTAACAATGCTCAGGAGATCCACAGGCTCATTAAGGGGCTTTATGATGCCAAACTCCTTTATGCTGAAAAGCAGATTGAAATTTTGCAAAAAAGGATTGCATCTCTGTTAGGCCAACCAATTCAGGCCACCCCTCTTGCTACCGAACCCCCTGAGGCCCTACCTTCCACACACCCCGAGCCATCTTCTTCCATTCCCCTTGCTCTTACATCTACATCTCCTCCTCCACCTCCTACTCAAGTACCTTTACCACCTCTTGCTCCAGTGCCTCCCCCTGCTAAATCTCCTGCATCCAAGAGAAAAAGGGCCGCTCCCAAGAAACCACCAGAAACCACCTAGGTTACTTCAGCCACTATCGATTCCAGGTTGGAAATGGGAGAGTATTGGTATGGATTTCATCACCGGGTTGTCGAGAACACTAAAGAGGAACGACGCTATTTGGGTTGTGGTCGATAGATTGACCAAATCGGCTCATTTTATTCCATACCGCATGACCTATTCAGCTTCTCAGTTGGCGGATATTTACGTTCGTGAGATTGTCAGATAAGATGGTGTGCCTGCTGATATTGTATCTGATAGAGACCCTTGTTTCACATCAAGATTTTGGCAAAAATTTCAAGATGGGATGGGGTCTAAGTTGAAATTTAGCTCCACTTTTCATCCTCAGACGGATGGGCAGACCGAAAGACTGAATCAAGTGTTAGAGGACATGCTTCGCGCTTGTGTACTAAACTTTGGAGGAAATTTGGGACGAGCATCTACCTCTTGCGGAGTTCGCGTATAATAATAGTTACCAGTTCACTATACAGATGACCCCGTATGAAGCCTTATATGGGAGAAGTTGCAGAACTCCTTTGTGTTGGGATGAGGTCGGCGTAAGAAGTTTACTGGGACCTCAAATTATTGAAGACACGTCCAAACAAGTTCAGTTGATCCGAGAATGAATACGGACCGTGCAGAGTAGACAGAAGAGTTACGCTGATTTGAAGCGTAGGAATTGGGATCTGATTGAAGGGGATAAAGTCTTAGTGAAAATCTCTCCTATGAAGGGAGTAATGAGATTCGGGCTGAAGAGAAAACTTAGTCCGAGATTCGTGGGACCGTTCGAAGTTTTGAAGAGAATCGGAGAAACGGCATATCGAGTCAAGCTACCACCAAATTTTTCCTATGTGCACAACATTTTTCACATATCCATGTTAAAGAAATACGTGGCAGACCCTACTCATGTTATCAACTGAGAACCCTTAGAGGTTTATAAGGATATGTCCGTTGTGGAGGTGCCTATTTAGATTGCTGATTGAAAGAGCAGACCCTGAGGAATAAAGTTATACCGCTGCAGCACCATTCTCGCGAGGAAGCCACTTGGGAGCGCGAGGATGCTATCAGGAGAGACTACCCCCATCTCTTCTAGTAAGGTATGACTCAATTTTGAGGACAAAATTTTTATAAGTAGGGAAAAATGTCATGATCTGAATTTTATGTCTTTGATACACCTAAAATATGTGTATGTATTTAATATCGTATTCACCGCATGCCTTGACTTTTCAAAATGTTTTATTTAAAAATATATGTTTTAGTTTTTCAAGCTCTTATATTTATTTTCGTTATTAATGAATACAAGTTATGTGGTAGCCTACTGGTTAAAAGCTTTAAGTTCTAGATAAGAGGTCTAGGGATCAAACCTTACTATGTGTGTTCTAAACCTCTATTTTAGACTTTGAGGTAAAAGCCTATACACTCTTCCTTGGTATGTTAGCTTAACACCGGATAATCCCCAAAATATGATAAATAAGTGTCTTACGGAGAACTCTAAATTATAATCTTATTCAGAGTTCTTCTTAAGGATAGAGCCGTCAGAAACCCTAGAGACCTTAAAGAAGAAATTCTAGATCTATCTTCCTAGAACCCTTCTTTTGAAAGTGCGGCGAGACGTTGGCGTATATTCTCAAGCGGCCTTCGCCTCCTTCTATAATCATCATCATTGTTGGGATCTTAATCTAATCGTGGTGGTACAATCGATCTAGGTATGGAGAAATCATACTTTCTATTGAACTTAAAATAATAATTTTTAAATAAGATTTTTGTGTAAATTAGTGAGTTTATTTCATGAATAATGAATGGATGATTAAATGGATGCATGCTATGATTGGTGATCCTTAATATTGATAATTTCAATTAAGAAGAAGACGGATGAAATCTCACCATGTGATTTGATGCATTTTAATATATGCTCACAGAATTATATCAATCGATTGAGGATGAATATTAAAGTAGGTATTGATAAATGAGTTTATTTTTAAAAAAATGTACAGAATTATGTCAATCGATTAACGATTGGATGTCAATCGATTGGGGATTAAATAATACTGCTTTGAAAGAAAATGCATAGAATTATGTCAATCGATTGATTCAGAGGAGTCAATCGATTGAGCCTGATAGAAACTGATAAATGATATTATTTTGAGAAAATGCACAGATTTGATTCAATCGATTGATTTAGAGAAGTCAATCGATTGAGCCTGACAGACACTGATAAAGGACATTTTTTTTAGAAAATGTATAGATTTGATTCAATCGATTGATTCTGGGAAATCGATCGATTGAACATAAACAGATACTGATAAATAATGTTGTTTTGGGAAAAGGCACAGATTTGAGTCAATCGATTGATTCTGAGGGAACAATCGATCGAGCCTAAATGTTTTGGAAAATGCATGGATGCCAGTCAATCGATTGATTCTGAGAAATCAATTGATTGAGCCCGAACTTGAATCAATGGATTGTGTTTGAATAGTTATGTTCTATAATTAGTTCTTCTCATAACAGTGTCATTAAATGCCAACGTTTATGCACTATGATTATATGATATGCACTGTAATATTTATGCACCATGATTGTGTACACTTTAATATTTATGTACCATGATTAAATACACTTAAATGCTTATGTATTATGATATTACTCTTATGCACTTTACTAGTTCTATGATGATCTCTATAATGCACAATCAAGACACGTAAAATATGATGAAATATCAAGCCATGATCAACGAGCATTAGACCCAACATCTTGTACCCGATGGAGTCTAAGAAGGTATTAGACCCAACATTTGGTGCTTGATGGAGTCTAACTAAACACGATTAACGAACATTCGACCCAACATCTTGTACATGATGGAGTCTAAGAAGGTATTAGACCCAACATCTTGTGTAAGATGGAGTCTAACTGAACAAGAGCATGATGAGCATGATTCAGCCCAACGTCTTGAGTGGGACGGAGTTTGACATGTAATAAATGACATGATTCATTAGACCCAACGTCTTGAGCATGACGGAGTCTAACTAAACAAGTGATAAGCATGGTTAAGACCCAACGTCTTGAGCGGGACGGAGTCTAACGTGCATTAAATGACAAGAAAGATGAAATTAAAAGATATGATGCATTCATGTAATATTGATATATATGTTTATGTTCAGTTCATTTCAGCTTAGTGAGATTATACATGCCACATGCACACATACATGAAATATATCGAAATATTTATATGACTATGACTGATATTTTATGCTTCAATGGATTGCATGTCTGGTCCATACAAGTGTAAACTTACACCCCTTGTTGATGTGGGTGACCAGATGAGACAGGTGTCGCCGAGGACAATTTATGGGTCTATGGCGATGAGACGACACGTGGTGCTCAGGAAACTGGACTGAATGGCGATGATGGCTTCGTGGCCTAATTAACTATTTTCCTTTCTAGTTATTAGTTATTTTTAAATAAATGAGACATTGATCAGTTAGTATTTTATCAAAACTGTTTAAGCTTTAATCATGTTGGACTTGTTATTGGAATAAGAATATTATCATGAGTTTTATTTAGATTAATTAATGTTTTAAAGAAATTTTATCTTTCGCTGTTTAAGGTGCTTTTATCGCCTTATTATGTTTCTATGGTTCACGATACGAAGGTACGGTCTAAGATACACTCAAGAGGTTGTGAGATCTCAAGTCGCTACATAGAGAATTATATTCTCTTTCTAGGTCTCAATATTACACAAGATAAAACTCATATGCTAATATTTTGACCGTGTGATAAAGCCAACGTTTACTACGTCAAAAAGGCTTATAAAAGACAGAAAATAAGACAGGTATTTTCCGTCCTAAAATAAGACAGTTTATAATCATCTTATATTTTGAAATAAGACGTTCACGTACTAACCTAAGGCATGAAAATTAAAGACGGTTAAAAAGACCGTCTAGTCGTCTTAATATCTCGTTTATTGCTCTATCCTTCTCTCTCTCATCCCGTCTCTTAGATTTTTTAAAAAAAAACCCTATCTATCTAGCTCCTCTCTCTCTCTCTATAGCACCATCTCCCTCCCATCTCTCACTATCTCCTCCAAAACCTCTCTGAAACCCTCCCAAAACCCATCTACTCTACCAACCCCCCTCCTTCAATAAGTGAAAAGGGAGAATAAGCAACACCAGCTATCGAAGCCGATGGATCTCTCTTCTTTTTGTTATTTAAAGCGATCGAAGTCGATGGATCGTCGTCGGAGAAGGAGAAGGAGAAGGCGAAGAGGCGCCAAGAGCTCATGTCGAGAGGTGCTCGATCTCTGGATCTTGATGAGGAGAAGAAGAAGGGGAGGAATGGGAATGACGTGTTTGATGAGAGCTTCAACTGTTCGTTTTGCATGCAGTTGCCGGAGAGACCGGTTACGGTGAGATTTTCAATTTTAGAGTTTTTATTAGAGATTTATGGAGTTACGGTGTTTGATTGATGTGGTCTTTGTGTGAGAGGTTGATGATCCGATTTGATTCTTGCTTTGTATTTGTTGCCATTTTATATTCTATAAAACTTTTATTCATTTGATGTTCTTTTACTTTTGTTTTGCTTATGTAGCTTTCGTTATGGTTTTTTTAAAAAAATAAATTTCTTTGAAGGTTTTTAAGCTTCTATTCGATGAGAGTGGAGTTTGTTTAATGCTTTTAGGTTTTTATTTGTTTTTTTTGTATTATTTTTGAGATTTTGAAGTTCTGTACTGCTTTAAAATGGATTTTATTTGTATACACAATTTTATTTCAT
Source organism: Chloranthus sessilifolius (assembly GCA_021018995.1). Lineage (NCBI taxonomy): Eukaryota > Viridiplantae > Streptophyta > Magnoliopsida > Chloranthales > Chloranthaceae > Chloranthus > Chloranthus sessilifolius. Next base: position 52,566,687 of record CM037593.1, on the reverse strand, counting down.
TTTGTTTTTAGGTCTGATGAACTTATTTTTTTCTTCTCATTCTCGTTTTTTTGTGTTGGTTTATTTTTTTATATTTACATTTTTAGTTCTCTAATTTTGAAGAAGCTCTATTTCAGCTTTAATGGAACTTATTATGTTTTTTTTTGTAATTTTTTTCAGAGAAAACTCGGTAATATTCCTTAAGAAGAATTTGTTGTTGTTGTTGGTCTTCTTTTTAAAATAAATTTGATTAGAAGTCGTTCTGATACCTTCAACTCTTATCGCAATGCATTTCCATTTGGTTTGACATTGGGATCACTTTAGGAAGGTATTAATAGTAATTAGTAACATACATAAATGTTCATCTCTACCGAATTGACTCAGCTTATGCTTCCAATTACCTACTTTACTAAATGATCTGAATCTTCAAACTTCACTAAATGCTGAAAGAAATGACCAAATATGCCATTTTAGTTCCTGATCTTTGCTTGCAGCTCACTTACATTTAGGGAAATTCAAAATATTCTATGCAACCATTCTGAAACTTGCTACCTTTGTTTTAAATATCAGCCACATCTGATACATATCTACCGATGTGCATCGGGTTGAGCCTGAAACTGATACGGTATACATCCCGATCCAATATGGGATCAAATATTGGTCAATTAGGCCCATATTGGGTACATATCAGCCGATAGGTACCCAGTATGTGCACTTAAAATATTGAAAAATACCCTTTGGGTAACCAAATTTGGGGCCCTTATGGCTATATAGAATTTTTTTTTTTTTTAATCCCTACGTTTTCTGATGGGCAAATATTATTTGGGGCCCCTAAAAATCAGGCGCCCAAGGCAGCCGCCTGGCTGGCCTTGGTCCAGGGCTGGCCCTGCCTGTGATGGTAATTTTTTATTGAAGGTTAATACCATAAGCCACAGATAGTTGGTTTGAGATCTGAAGAGCTTTTGGCCCTATTTTTTTTATTGAGTTTTTTATTGATAAAGAGTTCTTTATTTTTATATTCTGTTGTTTTTCCTCACTTTGAAGGGAATCTGCATTTAAATTTGGAAGAAATCTAAGCCCCTCATTTGCGGAGTTTTGAGTTTTGATACGACGATCTCGTTGTTCTTGGAGTCTTCTTGTTGTGGGCCCCACTCTAATTTCCCATCTAGTATTAGGTGTCCGACCCGAACACCAATATTAGTGATCAAATCATCAATTATGTAGGTATACACAATTTTGGGAGTTGGCACTAGAGTTTGTCTATGATGGTGGTCAGACCATAACGGGAGGGAGTATGGACTATATATCGACGTGACCTTGTGATGCACCTAGATTTTCATGCACTATAAAGTCCGTGCATATCACATCCAATGATGTTTGCACCACCCATCATAGACAAATTCTTTGGCTGTCTAAATTAGATTGAAGCTTAAATTGGAAAATTCTCAGATTAGTTGATTAAGAGTGTGAACCATCCGATTAAATTTATAACTTTTATCTCACACCCTTGAATTCTGATTTATCATTATGCCCTGTGGTTGTTCCTATGCAGGCATGTTCCTTTGGGCTGAGACATGTTTCTATGATGGATTTCCACTTGGTCAATTTAGATTGGCCACATATATATGTATGCCATAAGGCATAATATTGGGAAAAGGAGGAGGGGAAAGGGATTGTTTACCCACAATTCTTAATTTTATTATGAACATAACAGAGGTAGAATGCTACACTTTGTAATTAGTTTGGACTTTGGAAACAAGGGTTCCAATTCTAACTTAATTTTTTGTTCATGCAGGTTTCATATGATTATCCATGCAGGTTTCACACGGGTGGTGGTGGTGGTGGTTTGTTTCTTTTTCCTTGAATTTACTCATATCGACTACAAAATTATTGTTGTTATGTTTTAATAACTTGTTCATATGACATTTCAATTTAGCTCTAAACTATGTTGGGTAGCTCAATTGAATAGCTGCTCACTTCTAACTTGATTTCAGTCAATATCGACAATCAATATTTATTTGAACATGTAATGATCATGATGATTGATTGTTGCAGGTCCCAACTAATTACAACGACGATAAGGATGATTAGTTGATTGTTTCGACTCCCAACTAATTACAAGCCTGGTTAAAGGGACCTACAATTCCGATCTTGTCCTTCTAATTTAGGTAAAGACCATATCTTACACTATTGATTAGTCCCTATTTGGATCTTTTGGTTTTATTTGTTCCTATGCTGCTCCAAAGACCAAGTACGGAGAAAACCCACTAATGTCTTTATATCCTTTATGTACCCTGCTGCGAGGAAAACCCAAAATTGCCCAGCCATCTCCATCCACAACTTTATGCTGTTTGAGATGGTTTTCTTTAATACATCCCACAATGGAGAAAACACAGTAAATGAATAGTTTTTTTCGTAGGTGCTAAGTTATGACAAGGGTATCCACGAATCACAGTGTCAACTTTTATGAGCTTTTATACTAGGCACAAGATCCACAGGCCATTAATAGGTTTAAGAAGGCACTTAGTTTAACAGTGTTAACTTATTGCGTATTCATTCTAAATATAATATTAAGGTGATAAAAGTTTAGAAGCTCTCTTGGTATAAGCTTTTGATATGATACATTTTTTCTATCAAAGCCAAATAGTTAAACTTTATGTAGGTTGACGGTTTCTCCATCTCTTTTAGTTTTATGAAAGGCCGCCATTTTTTATGAAGGGCTTATGCAGAGTTTTGGGGACGATTTCACTGGAGAAGATCTAAGGAAGGCGCTGATGTGCGTCGCCAAGGCTCTCACTAAGGAACAACTGGTAATTGTTATGTTTTTGCTTATATTTATCTTCTCTTGGTTATTTTATTTGGAATAGTTGGATTTCTTGGGTCTTGGATGCTTGTGTTACTTTGCTTAGTAGCTTCATCACTGTTATGGCCTCTTCGGTTTATAGTTTCGTAATGCAAATTTAAATTGTCTTCTCTTTTGCACTAGGAACTGATTGGTGTGTCTAAATTGAGGGGCATTTGTTTGTTAGTAGCTTATTCGCCTACCTAATTACTGAGGGCGCTTACGCTGGAAAACAAGCATGTGGAATCAAACGATGAAGATGGGTTTTCATCTCAACCTTCCACACAGTGGATCTTAAGGCCATGGACGTACTATAAGGTGATCAGTTCTGAATTGATGTTGTATATATCCAACTAAGAAAGGAGCTACTGTAGGAGAAAAAGTTATCATTTTTCAATTCTAGTCCTTTGTTTTATTGTTTTTTTATTTTTTATTTTCCAAGTCAATATGTGTGATAAGGACACTCAAGTATTTATATCTGGGACATTTAAGCGCTAGGCTTCTGATTCAGAACAGATAGGATGAGATCAATTTTCTTTCATTGCTATATTTGGGGATTCAATCAGATAGAGAGCCAGAGGCTTTGACAACATTGGTTATGGGAATGAACCGAGGGCCTTGGTGTTCCACTCAGATACAATACATGCCGATTTGTAATTTATGACATTCTCAAATTTTATTTTATTCATGCCAGTTAATGGCTATAATGCTTAATTTGGTAATGTTCACAATGATTGTAAGGAGATGAAGTAGACTTTTTTATGAATCGCTGGGATGTGATCATTGTTGTTACTTTGTTACTGTGCAACAGGCCCTTCCCAGAATTATGTGTGTGTGTGGATGCGTGTTGATAAATTTGTAGATAAGCAGGGTAAATTTGTGGTTTTACTATGAAATATTTTTAATTTATGTCAATTTGTAATTTTTTTATGGATGAGCAGGGTATTCTGGGGTACAGGCGCTTCCCAGAATTATAAATTTTTTTTTTATTACGATTTTGAAAAAATGACTGTTTAGGACCGTCTTATTTTTTATTCTTTTTTTTTTTTCAAATTTAAAAAAATGGGACGGTTCATAAAGGACCGTCCGATATAATAAATAAGACAGCTTATGACCGTCTCTAAATAAAGGATGGTTTATTAGAGACGGTCATGAGCTGTCTTACTAAATGATCGTTGACCGTCTTCAGTGGTTAATATGAGATGGCTTCGGCCCGTCTTATATTATGACTGCCACAAGCAGTCATTTATTACCGTCTTATTTATGAAATATAAGACGGTTTAGGACCATCTTATATATTTAAGACGCCCGAAAAAAGAATGGACGCGAGAACGGTTTTAAGCCGTCTTATTTTAAAAATAAGACGGCTTTGGGCAGTCGTATTTCATCTATTTTGACGTAGTGCTTACTCTAATATCAATTGTGAGAAATTTTAGGATTCAGGCTCTTATCACACGATCAAATATTTATTTTTACAAGAATATGCGTACCTTGTATTTATTTTTGGGTCACCGTGCCAGTAATCTCCGTAATGAAACCGATGATCCCCGCTAGAGAATCCGAATCCACGTTACCTCTCATTTTCTATAAGTTTTAGCCTCTAGATGAGAATGTGCTAGGGTTAAGAGAAAAGGGGACGGTGGTCTCCTTATATAGCCACCTCTCTTTCCTAACTCATCAAGGAAAATGAGTGGAGATATATTACTTATGTTAGGAAACTACTTGTTTCTTATTGCCTTGAAATACGTGTGGTCAAAGGTCCAACTCAATTTTTAATGGAAACCTAAGGGTTAAAAGTGTTGACCACAAAATTGAACAAGAAATATATGAATTACACTGAATATTGTTAGTTTTGGTAACGATTTGATGGAAAATGTACGACCTGTCTTGGAAATATACGTATTACACTGTATTATTAGTTTTGGTAACGATTTGATGGAAAATGTACGACCTCTCTAAGAGAAAATTGAAAATGCTAATATATTATGAAGAGTTCTAATATAGTTGCTTTATCATATGAAGCATGCTATACTCCTTAGCACTCGCGCATGTGGGCACATGTGCGTGCCAAAGCCAAGCCAAGCCAAGCTGATCGACCTTGGGATCGGTCCGCCTTGGGTGTGAGTAGGGGTGCAAATTCGGTTAGCTGAACCGAATCGAAAACGAAATTTTGATTTTTGGTTCGGTTTTGTAGAGATTGAACTCGATCAAAACATTTCGGTTTCGGTTAATCGAATTTTTCAGCCCCCCTCAACCCGAAACTGAACCGATCCGATTTCGGTTTTGGTCGGTTCGGTTTTTGATTTTTCTTCATATTTTTTGTATTTATATTTGTGTTTTTTATTTTTCGGGTTTCTCACCCTACCCAGTCAGTTTTTGGTTTTTAGGTATGAAAACCGAAATTGAATCGGGCTAAATCGGTTTGCTTTCGGTTTTCAATTGGTTTCGACAGGTTTGGCCGGAACAGTTTCTAGTTCAAATATGCACCCATAGGTGTATGTGTGGGCGCAACATGAACCGGGTCAGGTCCACAGTTGGTTCGACTAGGAAATTATGAAACTATTATATATATAATAATATAAATCTAAAAGGTTGTGTCCTTTTAAATTTTATTTTTTAAATTCAAATATTTTATTTAATGAATGACCGTTAGCTCAATTGGTATCCTCGCCCTTAAGTCTTCACCTTTGCTTCCTTCCTTTGTATTAATAAAAAATGTGAGTGATTTGTTGTTTGGGTTTTAGTCACCATAGGCGGATCCTACCTGCGTGCAAGAGATTTGTTTCAACGTTTGCTTCCTTAATAGATTTGTTTCAACTGAAATATTTGTGTGAGAAAAGTAATCTAACCTGTATGCAAGAGATGTGTCTCTTTAATGGATTTGTTTCAACGTTTCTGTGTAAGAGAATACTTAAGATATTTGTGCGTGGGAAAAGTAATCTAACTTTTCCTCTTTGTTAATTTCGCCCAAGGACTTGGGTGGAGATAACTTGTGATGGGACGTTGGATTTCGTAGGGGTTTGATATGGTATGCCTGCATTGTGGTATATTATTCGTACTCTTCCTAATTGTTTAATTGCATTACATAGACTTTGTGATCCTTAAAATTTTAGAATCTTGCAAGTGCATAAGTTCATAGAATTAGGGCAAGTATTAAGGGTGTCGAACCTTAGGGACTACTGCTATCTAATCTAAAGTCTCGATTAGAAAAGTTTTGATTTTTAGAACTAAAAGGAAACTAAGAGTTCACAAAAGAAAAATAGATTTTGAAAGCAAAGGACAAAACAGTCTAGGACTCCTCTTGATGGCCGATTCGTAATAATTCGTAATTCTATTTTTAATTAAATTTGAATTATGGGTATTAACATTCCCTTTTCTACAAGCTAAAGCTAGGTAAATAATCAGACCCTATTCATTGTGATAGCTCGAATTTCAACACCCGGAGCACTTGGCACATCCATAATTGCAGATCTTACATAGATATCTCAAATAAGCAAATGGATTTATTAAATGCTTCAAAGAAAATACATTTCTAACTATAAACTTGATCAAAATAACGGTTCTAAATTTCAAGTCAAATGCATGAATGAAAAAACCGAAACGAACTATCGGTGATAGACATCTATCACCAACCAATGGTTCATAAAATAATATCTAAAACAATTATATTACACAATCTACTATAACTCAAAAATAGTAGGACGTATCAAGCAAAACAAAATAAAACTCTTGACTGATCAAACACACTAGAATCTATTTGGGAAAAAATTCCTCCGGTAGGGGCTCAATCTCCTCCTTAGGTTCGTACTCAGGATCACTGTCAAGATCCAAATCTTTCTCTAAGTCCTCACCTGTGACGTATAGTCGAAGGGTGAGCTAACATCGAATCTCAATAGAGAAAACATTAGTAGCATTCAAATATCATATCTCAAGTATAATGTCACATAACTGATTTTCATAGGCACATTCCACATTTTTGTCAATTGAATTGCATATGCAAAATTTAATCACACATGCTTGAATCACATACTTTATTTTAAAATATTTGACATAACTTAAAACATTAACTTAAATACTTTTCTAAGCAGATATAACATTAAAAGTCGCATATAATATTGATGGGAATCCTACCATCGTCGTTCAATGAACCATTTATACATATGCCCAAGCCCCCTTGCGTTAGGAGGGATGCTTGTGCCAAACAATGTATTACCGTTGGTTGGTAATAAAAATAAACGGATATCCTGCCGTACCAGAGGACAATGAACGGATATCCCGCCGTACCAGAGTACAATGGATTCGTTATACTAAACCTTAAATGAATGTCCAGTTCTAACTTATAGTTTCACACCGTGTAAAGTAATTACATTATACTATTTTTGGAAAACTAATATTCTTATACATTTTCAGAATTCTCACATTTCACATTTAATACATCACATTTTCATCTTTCACATCATATTATTCTATTCAAAACTTATTTGAATTAAAGAATTTCATATGTTTGCTTTCACAAAACTTGTTATTGCTTATCACATCACATTACTTAACTTATACAAAGCATAATTAATTAAAATGATCGTAAGTTTTTCCTACCTCAAGTCATGCTTATTATATTCCACACATAGTTCTCTTGAGAACTCATATGTAAGCTCAACACTTTAATCCTGCATTCAAAGTGTCCAAATATCCTTTATGAATGCTTAAGAAAACCTAAAGATATTCATTTTCAAAGAATTCTTACAAAAAGAGTCCAAACAAACCTGACTCTGTTCTCACGCGAGCGAGCCTTAGAGTTCGGGGGCTCGAGCTTAGAAATACATCTGGACCTTCGGTGAGCGATTGGATTTTAGTTTGCTGAAGCTAAGCACGCGAGGCCTCGCCCGAGCGAGCTTTAAGTTCACTTAAGTCTTTGCGCGAGCGAGTCTCAGAGCATCAGAGGCACTTATGCCTTCTGAAGGCCTCTCGTGCGAGTGAGCTTTGAAGTTCGGGCGCACGAGAACCGAAGATTCATCATATTTGAGTTTTTTCTCAACTCGATCTTCTCACTTTTATTTTATAATTTCTTCCACACTTCTTACACATCCTACAAAACATTTTATTCTCAAAATTTACATACTTTGAGTATTGATTTCTCACCTTTAACTTAACGATTCACTCGAGGATCAAATCGTCTTCTTCTCTTGCAAGTAAATGGGTTTCCAAACCCATTTTGAGTCTCCCTAAGCTCTACAATCACCACGACACCGATAAAATCGTATGGTGATCTTTCACACACACTTTGCACAAATATCACTATGATCTAGTGATTCGAAACATACGGATTCAGAAAACCTTCTCCTCTCTTCAAACCCTTCTTCCTTTTTCTCTCAAATAACTAAGTTAGCAAACCCAACAAATGGGTATTACACGTGGGTTATTCCTCACACCCAAGCAATCACTTTACTTTCTTGTAAAGCACAAATACATCACTTGTGTGTGTTACACTTATCCACTTAATTTCTTTGGTGTGAGACACATACACACCAAAGTGTGTACTAAATTTCATGGGTTCCCTTGTGAACCACACATACCACAATCATTCCCACCATTATTTGACTTATACAGTTTACTAAATTTGGGGATGCTACATTCATAATCATGGATTAGTCGGAACGATATAATCCATCTAATATCTAGCTATCTAATCTGTTAGCACTATTGCATGAAACCTATCAAACTAGACTACGAGTACTAATTCAATGGTGAATATTCTATTAGTTCTAATCCTAATTCCTACAAGGCGATTATGATTATCATAGAAAGAAATAAAACTCTTTGGAATCATTCACAATAAGTTACAAACAAGAGTGAATCTAAATCATGCAGTCATTACCATGAACGACTTCAAATTAGAAAAGAAAATAGAACTTTGAATTAAAACTTATCTTTGATTACATGAGGTCCCAAATTTAGGAAACTAGTCATGCATTGTAGCTCTGATCTTCCTCATCGGAGTACAACTCTTTGATTCGATCATAGAAAGATGGTTTATTATCTCTCGAATCTGTAAAACTCTTAGAAATCTAAAAAGAATAGAAACTAGAAAGCAAAAACAAAACTATCACTATTTTTATATTCTATGTATGTATATCTAAACATGGACCTAGAGTCCTTATTTATATCTCCATAATTCCCTAGTACATTGAGGAAAAGTAGGAATGAAAGGAAAGAATATGTCTTCAAATTCGGCACAATTCTAGACTCCCATAGCAGAACTGTTGTTGTTTTCTTCATCTCGACCTGTCGAGATGTGTTACTTTTCCAGATTCTTAAAGCTCCTCTGTTTTAGTGGGGGTCTAAGTGGATTGGTCCAGTAAACATATATGCCTATTGTGATTGAAGCGTTGGGTCTATCGAGATGGATTTGTCTTGGATTCTTTTCTTTCTTTCTCTCTTTCTTTAACATTCTATTGTTCTTTTCCTTCAAAACATCGTGTAAACTACAATTATCCTAAAACCAACCATTAGTCAGGCCTTCAAGGCTTAGCAAAGTCATGATCCGGGGGGTATTTACATACAATTTTGGAGGTTGATCACTACGGTCCTATGCTTTTTTCCCAGCGATTGGGTTTTTTCATGTAAAAAATAGTTGTTTTGTTCTTTGTGTGGTTGTGATCGTGTTTCGCTAGATTTATTAGTATTTATCGAATAGTCACTCCTAAAATTTCATAAGTTCAAAATTTTAAGTTAATTTTTTTTAATTTTTAAAGGGTTGACGATAAACTAGTATTAGGCCAACCACTACAAAAAATAAGGCTATTTGCGGTAGTTTTTTTCAATAAAAAACTGCCGCTATTAACAAAAAAACTATTAAGACTATTAGCGGCAGTTGTTTGTTAATAGCAACAGTTTTTGGTTGCGGCTAATAGTCATATTTTTTGTAGTGAACCCCGTGAATTTTATGTTATCATCAACAACATGATTACTTATAGGTCTAAGTTTAATGAGTGGTTCTCAGTGAATGTGGCAACTGTAAAGTTACGACCTTTATGGAAGGACTACCGTAAAACTTAAATACAATAAAGAAAACTATTTTTTGGTGCTTCTTCAAAATCAAAGGATTAAAGAGAAAGCTTGTCTATTAGACAAGTTTGAGGGAAAAGATGAATTTACATTTAAAGTCAATCTAATCGAATCAAATAAAGATGTGGACGAATCAAAGATGAAAAGGAAACGAAATAACTCGAAGAAGGAATCTAATAAAATTAGAATAGGAAGGCAAATGAAGGAAGTTATTTTCGTTGTAAAAAACTTAACCACCTAAAAAATGATTATAAATTTTATAAAAAAATGTAAACCAACTTGAGACTGATGAGAATTTGGTTGTCATTATTTTCGAGATTGGGCAGAAAGCGGTGCTCATAAAATATATTTGTAGTAAGGCAATAAATTCTTGGCCTATTAATTATCAAACAAATATCAATGCCTTTCCATGAGAAATTTTCCAATCGGGAAGATCATGAGATGAGAAAAAATTCTTCTAAAGCTTGTATTCTCACTATAAATAAAAGAGGTTATGCCAATGGCTGCCATGACGGCTGCCCATGGAAGCCGTCAGCGTAAGTATACCTACGCCGACGGCTATTATGTAAAGCCATTGGTATATATTCTATGCCGACGGCTAATTTAACAAGCCGTCTGTAGAGGATAAGGTTTTATAGCCTTCCATCATTTTTGTTTTCTCTCAGATTCATGTTTTCTTTTGAAACCACCTCCCTCTCTCTCTCTCTCTCTCTCTCTCTTTCTATCTTTCTCTCTTTAGAACCCTAGCTACTCTTATCTTAACGCATTAGAGATAGAAGGAAACTGCATCGAGTCCATTCAATTCTTCCTCTACCGGTGTAATGACCCTAAAATTGTGACGACCCGACTTTTCTAATCCCTCAGGTATAATAAAGGCCGGTTCGCCAACCTATCGAATAAACGATAAGCCGGACAAACAGGGTACATATCAGAGTAAAGCGCAATAAATATTCATAGCTAAAATAAATGCGGAAGTAATTAAAAGTAAAGAACCACCGATAATGGCCGACCATCATCGAAACATGGCTCAAAATAAAAATCAAAATCAAATATAAAACTATGATATCCAACTAAAATGAGCCCACAAATTCAAGTCTAACTCTCACCATAAGTAAGAAAATCAGTAAGTTCTATACTGGGAAAAACTCCTCAGGAGGAACCTCAAGCTCTTCCTCAGGTACGTAGTTAGGATCAGTCTCACAGCCCTGAACAGCCACGCCAGTACCTGGACCTATGACGTATAGTCGGAGTGAGCTAACCAACAAAGCTCAGTAGAAGAAAGACATCTACGACATTTTACTTCAACTAACATGGTTTCAAAATAAATATCGGAATATAGCTTGTCAAACATATATGCAGATAATAAACTGAATTTAGGTACGGAAATCATATGTAAGATTAATTTTTAAATATGTGAAAACAGTTTCAAGAACAGATGCAATGTTTCAGTGTCTTAGTTTTTCTAACTTCTATATGCAAGGTTCAGTAATTCATGACTTAATCCTCAACTTAAAATACCTCCCGAGTAAACTATATCTCGAGAGCAGGAATATAGCCGATGGGAACCCCTACCTATCATAGTCATTCATGAACCCTTTTTCAGGATGCAACAAGCCCCTGCGTAATGAGGGAAACTTGTGCCAGGAAGTTATTTAGGAATTTTTGAGGGGTCATTCAGGTCAATCATAAAACAAATGCAGATACTAATATAAATCAGATGCAAGTCTCTTATACATAGTCCAGGTTCTTGATTTCAGATTTTCAGAGCTTAAGCAGATTCAGGTTTCAGGATTCAGGTAGATTTAGATTTTCAGTCATTCATATCAATTTCAGTTTACAGATGTGATTTCAATGGCATATGTAAGTTTAAAGATTTTAATTCAAAATATCCATGCGAATTAAAATAAAATACCGTAAAGATGAGATTCTCCTACCAAAACTCGGAGTTACGCGAAGTCAAGCAAAGTCCTATTGATGGCATTTCGCCCTTAATCTACATCACAATATATGTTTATGCATTAAGATTAACCCTAATCACTAATAATATAGACCTATTTAAGTGTTTCCACGAAAACAAGTCGAAACAGGCAAGTTGGCCAATCCTAGAATTTGATATAACCTTCTCATATATTTTTGACCATCAAGACGATTGATTCACGAGATAGTCATAACAGGAAACTTGTAGATTTTTCTGTTAGCTTTCCAACGCAAAATGAATCGTCTCAATCAGAGTTTTGGATAAATAATTATGACTAAAATACTAAGATAGTATCGGAGTTCAGCGATACCTCGCTCGAGCGATGATAATAGCTTGCTCGAGCGAGATCCTTCAGAAATTTCTCGCTTGAGCGATGACTTAAGCTCGCTCGAGCGAGGGCAGGGAACACCTTTTCGAGTATAAGACTTTTAAAGTCAAACTTTTGCTGTATCCTCGCTCGAGCGATGATAATAGCTCACTCGAGCGAGCTACAACGACGCGATTTCTCTCATTTTCACCCGAATCGAATCCCATACATCCCAAAGCAAAACCCATGGCTAATCTAATGATTTTAATTAATAAATTTAATTAAAACATACCTTTAGTCTAAGGATTCCTTGATTAGAAACAAGTCACGTGAACAGAGCTTCAGAACGAAACCGGCGGGTTTCCTCGACGATTTGTGTCGCGATCGATCCCACTAGTTCACAGAGACAACTCCAACACGTCCCCAATGATCTCAACCTCTCCCAAATGCCAACTACAAATCCAAGGTTGATTCAAGTTCTTTCTAAGGTTCAAGGGTTTTCAATAAAGAGGGTTCTAGAGAAAGAGGTTTTCTAAACCGATCTCCTACGATGATTGAAGAAGAGAGAAGACGGAGTTTCGCACGGTTGGACAACTATCAAACGGTTACGGAACTTCACGGCACTCACGTCTCTTCCTCTCTTAACAAAACCTAGTATAATACAGGAATGTAATTCCTTTTTATAATAGGATTGCTCACAAAGTTAAGCACACACACACCTCTTGTGTGTTATACACTTCTAATTTTAAAACTCAAGCCCGATGTTGAACGGCCACACCGAGGTCGGTGCACAACTTTCGCACGAGGGTCCAAATGGGCTCTAAATCAGAATCTGCCCGCACAATCACATCTAGATAAAAAAAAATAAATGGCGACGTCGGTTGCCGAGCCGAATACACACACGGGGTTAGTCTAACTCGGGTTCAAAATACGGGTCTTTACATTCTACCCTCCTTAGGAATTTTCGTCATTGAAAATGTACGGATAGCTAAACCGAACTGCGGTAAGTCCTTATTCTAACACCAGTATAAAGCAAAATTGAAACAGTCTAAAGTCTAAAAGAACTTTGGTCGCGATGCGGTAGGCTTCACTAAGCACGCTTTCAAGGGTCGAGATCCGTAGTAACCTGGAAGTACTGCGTGTGGCATCCCATACTGCCATAGAGGATTGCATCCGTACATGGATGCATACCTTCGCAAGTGTCATGTGCCTAGAAACATACTTCACCATAACATAAACCTAGCACACACACCTACCTCACCCTTTTGGTAATTATTTGAGCAGAAATTTTAGATGTCAGAATCAAATACTTATTCAGAAGCATGATCACATGCCTGGTAACATGTTCTAACTGATGACACGGTTTCCAACTGATACACGGTTCTAACCGAGAATGAATAAATATGACATTTAAGATTTTATTGTGTGATCGTTATAGATATATATATATATATATAAAGCATCGATGTTATTAACCAATTTTGTTGGTCCCATGATCCCTGAAAATCCAGCATGCAAGTACATAACATATCTTCTATAATCTGATTCACCCTCTCAGTCTGCCCATCGGTCTGAGGATGGAATGCCGTATTGTAATCGAGCCTGGAGCCCATTCCTTCTTGAAATCCCAGCCAAAACTGAGATATGTACATCGGGTCTCTATCGGATACGATACTGACCGGTATACCATGTAGCCTAACTATCTCCTTGATGTATAATTCGGCGAGCTTGTTGGCGGTATACGACGTATTATAAGGTAGGAAGTGCGCGGACTTAGTCAATCGATCCATAATGACCCAGATGGCATTGTGCTTTCTCAATGTTCTTGGCAATTCCAAAATAAAGTCTATAGAAATGGCCTCCCATTTCCACTCAAGTATCGGTAGTGGTTGTAACAGTCCTGCCGGATTTCGGTGATCCACCTTTACTTGCTAACACACAAGTCATCTCGAGACATACACAACGACATCTTTCTTTAAACCTCTCCACCAGAAGTTTTTCTTTAAGTCTTGGTACATCTTGGTACTGCCAGGGTGAATAGCGTACATAGACTTATGAGCCTCTTCCAAAATGGTGTCCCGAAGCTCAGTACTAGTTGGTACACATACCCGGTCTCTAAACAATAAAGTGCCGTCATTTTTGATAGAAAAATCTATTTTACTTCCCCCAATCACATCCAGTCTGATAGCCATAAGTTCATCATCCGTCATCTGAAGTCTGCGAATGTTCTCATAGAGAGTGGAATGAATCACCAGCGTAGCCATTAACGCACCTGAACCTTTTACGTCAAATCTCATGTTACTTAGAGCCATATCTTCCAATAGATGCCATCGTCGCACCCTTACGGTGAGATGTGATAACTGAGCAGAGGACTTCCGACTTAACGCATCTGCCACTACGTTTACTTCTCGGGGTGGTACTGGATGGTACAATCATAATCTTTCAAGAACTCCATCCATCGACGCTGTCTCATATTCAACTCCTTCAATGAGAAGAGATACTTGAGGCTCTTATGATCGGTAAATATATCGAAGGTCTCCCCATAAAGGTAATGCCTCCAGATCTTCAGAGCAAAAATCACTGCTGCCAACTCAAGATCATGCGTTGGGTAATTCTTCTCATGGTCTTTTAGCTGTCTAGACCCATAAGCAATGACTCTCTCACTCTAATTAAGCACACGACCTAAAGTCCCATACGATGTGTCACTGTACACTACAAAGCCTCCCTTGCCTGATGGTATAGCAAGTACTGGCGTAGTAGTCAATCGTTTCTTGAGTTCCTGAAAACTCTGCTCACACTGCTATGTCCAATCAAATTTAGTATTCTTCTTCGTAAGTTGTGTAAGAGGACCTGATATCTTGGAGAAGCCCTCCACAAACCTTCTGTAGTAGCCTGCCAAATTGAGAAAACTACGAACCTCTGTAACCGTCTTTGGCTGTTCTCAATTCATCACTGACTCAATCTTTGTTGGGTTGACTGTAATACCGGTCTCAGAGATAACATAGCCTGGGAAACTGACCTGCTCAAGCCAAAACTCACACTTACTAAGTTTTGCATATAACTGATGGTCTCTGAGGGTTTGTAGAGCCACTCGCAGATGCTGCTCATGTTCTTCTCACGTCTTTGAATAGATGAAGATCTCATCTACAAAAACCACTACAGACTTGTCCAAATGTGATTTGAATATCCGGTTCATCAAGTCCATAAATGATGCGGGTGCGTTTGTCAACCCAAATGACATGACCAAGAACTCGTAGTGCCCATATCGGGTTCTGAACGCTGTCTTCTGAATGTCTTCAGATTTAACTTTCAACTGATGGTAGCCTGACCTCAAGTCAATATTCGAGAAGAACTTTGCTCCTTGTAACTGATCAAATAGATCATCAATTTTTGGAAGTGGATAACGGTTCTTAATTGTCAACTTATTTAGCTGGCGGTAATCAATGCAAAGCCGCATTGAACCGTCTTTCTTCTTTACAAATAGAACCGGTGCTCCCTAGGGTGACACTCAGTTTGATAAAGCCCTTATCTAGCAGTTCCTGAAGCTGCTCCTTCAACTCTTTCAATTCTGCAGGCGCCATTCGATACAGAGCTTTTGATACTGGTTCAGTACCCGGCGCTAACTCAATCGCAAACTCAATCTCCCAGTCAGGTGGTAATCCAGGTAGATCTTCAGGAAAAACATCTGGATACTCGCAAGCAATCGTAATATCTGCGATATTTTTCTTTTCTTCCTTATGATCTTGTAAGTATGCCAGATAACCACAACACCCGTTCCTCATCATACGGTTTGCTCGAATGGCAGAGATAAATGGTGTCACACAAGATTTGACTCCGCAAAATCGAAAAGATTTTCTTTTCGGCGGGCGAAATGTCACAATCTTTCGAAGATAATCCACACTCGCATGGTAAGTAGATAATCAATCCATCCCTAGTATCACGTCGAACCCTTCCATGCTCAAAATGATCAAATCAGCTATCGTCTCGTTGTCTTTGATCATCACAATCATTTATTGACACATGGTATCGGTGCTCACTGAGTTGCCCGTAGGAATTGACACTGCCAAGATGAAATCAAGGGCCTTGGGAATGATGCCCAACTTCTCAGCGAACAATGGAGTAACAAAAGAATGTGTAGACCCGGGGTCTATCAACACTCGCACTTCGATTTTGCTTACGTTGCTCCCCCGATGCATAAAAAGGGTACATTAGTTTAGACCAGCATTTCAATTAAAATTTTCTAAGCATGTGTGTTCATCCATAACTTATTAACAAATTTTATTACATACCAAGCAATTATATATAAACAAATAGAATAAGAAGACATCTCAACTTTTAATAATACCTTAGATCACGTCGTTTGATGTTCCAGCTTCTGAGCCGTCACGGCATAAGCTCGACCTTGAACAGTAGGTCGGGTCGATTTCTGAGTAGAAGCCGAACTAGTTCTTCCCTTGTCCTCCTGAGGACAATCCTTAACCATGTGTCCGATTGTGCCACACCGAAAATACGCTCCAGTGTTCCTCCTACAATCCTCGGTCTTGTGTGGTTTTCCACACCTTAGGCACGTAGTGACCGAAACAAAAGATGGTGCACGAGAGGATCCCTGTGCCACTGAAGCTCCACTAGCCATAGAACCCGCTGGTTGTACGGATTGCTCAGGTGATAGTGCTGCCGATCTCTGATAAGGGGTCGGTCCAGAAGAAAATGTTGGTCTAGAAAATGCAGGTTGAATAAGGTTCACTGGCGGCTTTGTAAACTTGGCCCTCTTATTCTCATAAGTACCTGACTGTCCTTGAACAACCCTGTCCTTGTTCAGCTGACTGCTTCTCAAGAACCGCTTTTGAATTTCTTCCTCAGCTATGAGGGCCTTTGACAGTACTCCTCCATATATTTCCATTTCCCACATATACTCACGCCTCCTAAGACCCAGCTGAAATTTTCTGGCCTTCATCATATCGGTGGCCACATGCTGAGGTGCAAACCTCGAAAGTCGCGTGAACTCATCTCTATACTCACGCACTGACATTGTCCCCTGCTTCAGCTCGATGAACTGAACTTCCATTTGATGCCTAACAATCTTGGGAAAGTACTGATTGTTGAACGCCTCGATAAACTCAGCCCATGTCCAAGGAGTATTGGGAAACTCCTGCTCCCTATGTCTAGCCACGAACTTCCATCATGGTCTAGCCTGTCCGTCCAATTTGAAGGTTGCCCATCTAACCTTCTCGACATCGGTGCACTGAAGCACCTCGAAGATCTTTTCCATCTCATCCAACCAACCTTCGGCTTCCATCGGGTCGATCCGTCCAAAAAAATTTGGAGGTCTCATCCTCCTGAATTCGGCAAATCCTGATGATTGTTATTGTTGTCCAGCAGAAATCAGCTCTGCTTGCTGGGTGATTGCACCAGTCTGCTGAGCAATGTTGGTGGCCAGATTTTCCAACACTTGTTCCATCCTTTAACCCTGACCTCTATCAACTCCGGCTCCTATAGGGACTGCATTAGAATCGGTTGCGAAGGCAACTCCCCTAGATGTACCGACACCTTCAGGAATGTCCTCTAAAGGCACCGTCCTACCTCTGCCTTTAAATCTTGGGGCCATACTAATCTGTCATTGTGAACACCACAACATCAGTCAACATTGATTGTAAAGACAATCACACACACAGTACTAGTGGTTCTGGACCTAACGACATAACTCTGATGCGAACTGTACCGGGTCACGATTGGGTTCTCATGGGTCCTTAGAGAATCTAAAACCATAGCTCTAATACCAACTGTGACGACCTGACTTTTCCAATCCCTTAGGTATAGGAAAGGCTGGTTTCCCAACCTATCGAATAAACGATAAGCCGGACAAACAGGGCACATATCAGAGTAAAGCGTAATAAATATCCATAGCTAAAATAAATGCGGAAGCAATTAAAAGTAAAGAACCATCGATGATGGTCGACCATCATCGAAACATGGCTCAAAACAGAAATCAAAATCAAGTATAAAACTATGATATCCAACTAAAATGGGCCCACAAATTCAAGTCTAACTCTCACCACAAGTAAGAAAACCAGTAAGTTCTATACTGGGAAAAACTCCTCAGGAGGAACCTCAAGACAACCACAACCCTCGTACCATGCACAAGACTGACTACGTGGACGTATAGTCGGAGTGAGCTAACCGACAAAGCTCAGTAGAAGAAAGACATCTACGGCATTTTACTTCAACTAACATGGTTACAAAATAAATACCGGAATATAGCTTGTCAAACATATATGCAGATAATAAACTGAATTTAGGTACGGAAATCATATGTAAGATTAATTTCTAAATATGTGAAAATAGTTTCAAGAACAGATGCAGTGTTTCAGTGTCTTAGTTTCTCTAACTTCTATATGCAAGGTTCAGTAATTCATAACTTAATCCTCAACTTAAAATACCTCCCGAGTAAACTATATCTCGAGAGAAGGAATATAGCCGATGGGAACCCCTACCTACCATTGTCGTTCATGAACCCTTTTTCAGGATGCAACAAGCCCCTGCGTAATGAGGAAAACTTGTGCCAAGAAGTTGTTCAGGAATTTTTGAGGGGTCATTCAGGTTAATCATAAAATAAATGCAGATACTAATATAAATCAGATGCAAGTCTCTTATACATAGTCCAGGTTCTTGATTTCAGATTTTCAGAGCTTAAGCAGATTCAAGTTTAAGGATTCAGGTAGATTTAGATTTTCAGTCATTCATATCAATTTCAGTTTACAGATGTGATTTCAATGGCATATGCAAGTTCAAAGATTTTAATTCAAAATATCCATGCGAATTAAAATAAAATACTGTAAAGATGAGATTCTCCTACCAAAACTCGGAGTTACGCGAAGTCAAGCAAAGTCCTATTGATGGCCTTTCGCCCTCAATCTATATCACAATATATGTTTATGCATTAAGATTAACTCTAATCACTAATAATATAGACCTATTTAAGTGTTTCCTCGAAAACAAGTCGAAACAGGCAAGTTGCGCCAATCCTAGAATATGATGTAACCTTCTTATGCATTTTTGACCATCAAGACGATTGATTCACGAGATAGTCATAATAAGAAACTTATAGATTTTTCTGTTAGCTTTCTAACGCAAAAAGAATCGTCTCAATCAGAGTTCAGGATAAAAAGTTATGAGTAAAATACTAAGATAGTATTTGAGTTCAGCGATACCTCGCTCGAGCGATGATAATAGCTCGCTCGAGCGAGATCCTTCAGAAATTTCTCGCTCGAACGATGACTTAAGCTCGCTCGAGCGAGGGCAGGGAACACCTTTTCGAGTATAAGACTTTTAAAGTCAAACTTTTGCTGTATCCTCGCTCGAGCGATGATAATAGCTCGCTTGAGCGAGCTACAGCGACGCGATTTCTCTCGTTTTCACCCGAATCGAAACCCATACATCCCAAAGCAAAACACATGGCTAATCTAATGATTTTAATCAATAAATTTAATTAAAACATACCTTTAGTCTAAGGATTCCTTGTTTAGAAACAAGTCACGCTAACGGATCTTCGGAACGAAACCGGCGGGTTTCCTCGACGATTCGCGCCGCAATTGATCCCACGAGTTCACAGAGACAACTCCAACACGTCCCCAATGATCTCAACCTCTCCCAAATGCCAACTACGAAGCAAAGGTTGATTTAAGTTCTTTCTAAGGTTCAAGGGTTTTCAACAAAGAGGATTTTAGAGAAAGAGATTTTCTAAACCGATCTCCTACGATGATTGAAGAAGAGAGAAGAAGGAGTTTCGCACGGTTGGACAACTATCAAACGGTTACGGTCCTTCACGGCACTCACGTCTCTTCCTCTCTTAACAAAACCTAGTATAATACGGGAATGTAATTCCTTTTTATAATAGGATTTCTCACAAAGTTAAGCACACACACACCTCTTGTGTGTTATACACTTTTAATTTTAAAACTCAAGCTCGGTGTTGAACGGTCACACCGAGGTCGGTGCACAACTTTCGCACGAGGGTTCAAATGGGCTCTAAATCAGAATCTGCCCGCACAATCACATCTAGATAAAAATCCAAAACAAATAGCGACATCGGTCGCCGAGCCGAATACACACACGGGGTTAGTCTAACTCGGGTTCAAAATACGGGTCTTTACAAAAATTCTTGATCGTTGATCTATTAACTTTTGATTGTTGTTAATTAAATTTTTTATATATTCTAATTTAAATAATAATCTTAATTTAATGATAAAATATAATATACATGTGCAGCAATAGCCGAGGGAAATACTTAGGTTCGATTCCGATTATCGTATCATAGACTCCAACCCGATGAGCTCATATAAATAAAAAGATTTATTCATGAGTTATATGAAACATAAATAAATTATTATTATTATTAGTTTTATGTATAAGTATAGTGAGGTATAGTTCATTGGCAGATGTCTTGAGACTTTTACCTAAGATCAATGACCCAAATTACTTGAAACCCATGTAGAATAAATTTAATATTACATTTAGATTAATTTCACACCAAATGTCTATATGTATGCCTAACATCTTATCTCAACTCCTCATTAATTCTCCTGTAACTTCCCAACAAATCATGTTCAACTGCAAGCATGGGCCTTGAGACTTCTTTGTTATGATTGAAACTAAGAAAACCCTTCTAACCGTCCACTTCCTTAAGAGCCTCTTCTATTGAAAAAAAGAACAAAGAGAAGAAAGAAAGAAAAGAAAAGAGGTAGAGTTTGAGTTCATTAGGACTCTACACAGAGAAACTTGAATTACCATTGTCCATCAAATGCTCCAAAACTTCTCGCACAAGACCAATTATAAATCTGTAATACTCTTGAGGAACCCTAATTCTAAAGGAGACTCCACACAAATTCTAGTATTTGCATGACCCTTCTCTCCCTCTTTCTCTCTGCTCTTGATTTCTCTTGGACAATATCATACATCAGCATCTATATTGTCATAGCAATAACTTTGTTCACTAAGAAGAAGAAGGTTTTCAGGAGCAACAATCTTCCTCCACAGATCATCAACAATAATATATACCACTACCTTAGCCTTGTCAACGTATGCGAACCGCACTTCCTTAATCTCACCTCTTCTTCTATTTCTAGAGATCTAGAGCTTTTAATACTAATATTCTTAGGATTGTGGTGCCACATGATCACACAATATATATGAGATTGACTTTTATCTTTTTACAATAATATATTATAGACTAGAGTTGGGTCATTAAATCTTGTGTCATCAACATCATTCTATCATCTGAAGTAGAAAGCCCAAATCATCAGTTAGTAATCATAAACTTTTCGTGCGATGCTAGGATCCAAGGTAAGGGGAATTTAATTACTTATTCTTTATTTGACTACTTGATTAATTAGTAGTGTATGAACAAGAAATTAATTTTTAATTTCTCATTCTTTGGTTTCGACCCAGTTATTCATCTAGTCATATATGAATAAAAATCTTGATTGATTGTTATTCCTTGCTTGATAATTTGCTTTAAAGAGTAAATTATTCATACGTGTACAAGCAGATGTATATTAATTCTTATTTATGATAATTTATTATGCCGATCATATCTTTGAAATTTGGATTTAGCACGTAAATTAGAGGTAGATGCCTAAATTCTATCTCTAACCAATTTGAGTTTTTCCCTGACTTCATATAATCGTAGAAACTTTTATAGACCTCCAATGGCCGAATCATCAAAGAGATGATGCAGTTGATAGTGCCCTCTACTAAAACTATGCAATTATCTGAGAGTAAATAAGTAGCTAGTCATCTTGAAAATCGACTCCAAGACGCCTACATTAAAATATGTACAGTAAATTTCTGAATCTGATTTCTTTCAGTGTTCTATGAATTCTTGTTTGACCTTTGATCGAACACCTACACGAGTAGAATCATGAAAATTTGTCACTCCCTCCCAACTTTTCATGAGCTTCACATCTGATGGGTTGATTTCTCCGATTCTAAAATGAATTATAAAAGTTAAACTTTTTGACTAACTAGGCCATATTTCGATCGGATTGTATTGTAATTGTAGAATTATTTTACACATGTATAAGCCACATTTTTGCTATTATCACAAATGTTCTTAAATAATATCAATATTTGATTTATTTTTATTACATTATGACCCGTAACATGATTATTAAGCAAAGATTGTACATAATAAAATAATAAAAAGATTCATAAGTTTAAAGGCTATTTTTAAGACATGGATATAAATAGACACGTTACAAATTTACGATAAGGCAATGAAGGCTTATAATTATATATATGCTAAAAAAAGACAAGTGATCGTCCTGTATGTATGATTTTCGATTTTAATAGGATCTCATCATGTCATGTCAAGACACAGACCAAGCTTGAGCTACCTCAATGAGTTTGAGCTGCGACTAATTATCAAAATTGTCAATGAGTGATGATGGACTAGAATCCCATTAGTATAAATGTAACACCTGCCCCTAGATCTCTGTGTCGGTTAAAATATTGACTGGACAATGGTGTGACCTGACTGTGCCAGGTGACTCCCTGAGGCCAGGTCAACCAAAATTCTCGGAGGGCCCACATTAAATAAATAGGAAAAATGATTATTTCTTGTGGCACCCACCTTAAATAAATAATAATTTGACTACTGATACCACCTTAAGATAATAAAAATTCAACTATTAGTAGTGGCACCCATAAGGCACCCCATTTAATTAAATGGGTGTGTTAGAAAAAGTGATAAAACACACACTATATCATACACCACAAAATTTCCCAGAGTATTGCATGAATGTATGTTGACTCGAGGTTTTACTTGAAATGGGCCTGGACCTTGAGGGTGATGAGAGGATCATCACCAACGGATTGGATTCTAAAGATCATCACAAGATTCCTAAATGTACCGGGTCAAAGATTGATCCATAAGATGAAGGTTCAATGATGTACTAACACCTAGAGTCAAGTGCTAGTGTTTTGCATACTTGAGTGACAATCCTTGTAAATCCCATGAAAGCTTAAGGGTAAATATCACTAATTTCCCTAAATTTTGAAATTTGAAAATATAAATTTTCAAATCTCTAGTCAATCCATACCATCTATCTTGTTGACTAGAGTTTGACTCATCTCACACCACCCAATTTGTATTGGGAAAATTTAGGGTATAAGTTACACTAAAGAGCATGCACCACAAGATTTGTTAGAAGATGGGCTTTCACATAAATTGTGGACCTTGAATACAATAAAAGACAAGTGTTGAAGAGATGTGTGGTGGAGAGAATGGGTCAACATGGGTCAAAATTGGGAGGCGTGCGGGATAAGGAGAGAGAGAGAGAGAGCTTCAATTATGAGAATACTTGGGGACTAGGAGAAGTAAGACTTGGGGAAGTGAGGGTGTTCCAAGTGGCACAAATTTTCAGTCCATGTCCCTCTCCCATAGCCAAATTCGAATTTTGAAGGGCTCCCTTCATTTTTCGTTTAACTTCTTATTCCTCCTCTCTTCTCTACTCCATGAGAGCTCCTTGAAGCCCTTACTTATAGGAAATCTTCTCCTCCCAATCTAAGCCTTAGATTTTAAAGCTAAAACTACCAATCTATCCCCCATTCTCCCTACACCAACATACATTATTTGAAACCCCATCTTAGCCCTCTTCACCCCACAATTTGGAGAAAAACCAGCAAGGAGATTGAAGCTTGCAAATATAAATCTTGATTAGATGTTTGTCTAGTTATTTTAGTCTTTTGTATAGAGATTTTACCAAAGTTCTTTGATTTTCTTAAATTTTAGAGTTAAAAATTCTGGGATGACCATATTTGTATATGAGATCAGAACATTGGAGGCCATGAATGTGATCTATGTGATCAAGCAAGGCCATCCAATGGTCTATGATGGCCATGAAGGCCTAGACTACTATAGCATACAAAACTTGTAGTTTTCTTTAAATTTGATTTTTGATCAAATTTTTTTGTGCGATCTGGATTAGACCCTAGATCTGGAATATTGGAGGCCATGCATGTGATCTACATGATCATGCAAGGCCATCCAATGGTCTAGATTGGTCTATGGTGTTAAGACCGATAGAATGTTGGAATTTTCTTGAGATTTCCTAAACTTTTGTAAATTAAAATTGGATTTTTATAAGTTCTGACACATGTTTAGATCAGTGTTATTGGATGCCATGCATGTGATCTACATGATTATGCAAGGCCATCCAATGGTCTAAATTGACCAAATGGATCAAAACCTAGAAAATTCAATTTTTCCTTGGATTTTCCTTGGGATTTTGTGAAATAAAAAGGGGTTCTGTTTTAAAAACTTTGGAAATTCTGTAATCTATGTTAGACATGTGACTAGGGATGCCATGAATGTGATCTATATGATCATTCAAGGCCATCCAATGGTCAAGATTTGGTCAAACATGACCATTATGCACTAATGTGTAGAAATCATAAGTTTTTTACTTTGAATATTTATGCCATGCGAAATAGATTAAAAAATATTTATAGTTAGAAAATACATGATATGTAGATGATAGAATTTTATTTTTGATCTCTGAAAACTACTATGATGATCACGGATTTCAAGGTCAAATAGTGGTTATAAATGTGTGTTGATTTTATGCATAGTATAACATTGAATAACTTTAGTACCTTGCATATAATTTATGGGATTTGTGACCTGATGTTACATGCATGTTTTTGATGAATTATTTATGTGAAATTACAAAATTTTTTTGCATAAAATAATGATTAATTCTGATCACAATGTGTGGTGTTAGATCACTAGAATGCTAGATAGGCCATATGTGACATAGTCTTGGAAGTTGTTTGATTTTCATATGATTATATTAATTTTTTTTTAACACAACTAGTGACTGGGATATGATGAGTTCTATATAAATTCATCTCAAAAAAGCTTGGTCAAAATTATGGTCTTGATGGTAGACCAATTGAATGGTCATGATTTGGCTCACTTGCAATGCTTGATTTACTTGAATGATGGTTAAATGATTAGTCCGCTTGTGTGATTTTGATCTAGGAAATAGTTTATTGGTAAAATTGGATAAATTATTCAACTTTGGGCTTAGATGATAGATTTTCAAAATTTTGATCATAGAATTTGAATGGTGATATATATGCATGGATATGAATAGATTTGATTTATAGACTATAAAATATATAGGGAGGGATTTCGGTTTGAAAACACGATTGAAACAAGTTTTAGATTCTGTTGGTATGCGCTTTTTCTAGGGCCCTCTCGGATCTCGGAATAAGTGGTCCAATTCGGTCCACGTGGAATCCGGCAGAAAGCGATAAAATATTAATAGAGAAAATATTTAAATACTGAAAGAAAAGGAGAATTCTAAATAGAGAATACCTGGGTTGATGCGATTGCAAGCTATAGATATTTATTGACACTATAACTCTTCATTGATCACGCTACACGGGAAGCGAGTTGAACTCCTTTACTGAACGTCGGCTGACCAATTTCAGCAGCTACGGGTTGCCTAAAGTCTATCTAACTTGGTTTCCTATTCTTACTAGACCTACCTAAAAGGGGAGGGGTGGCCTGCTATGCTTGGGTGGATTGGCCCCGTTCCTGGGTGCCCTCCGTAAGCTCCCTGGGGAAAATCGGCGAGGCTATTTTGAAAACACTAAGGGGGTTAGGGACTTAATTGACTCTAGGGGGGAGAGAACTTCAAATTTTCGGAAAGAGCAGGAATCAAGACCATTAGATGATCTCTCAATCAAAGTTTGACCATTTAGTTTTCTAACTTTGGAAGCTCATGATCAATGTCGATCACGAATGAACAACGGTAGTCGATCATTATCGATGAAATCCCGAATTTTGGGTAATTTAGGCTATAGAGCGCATCGGTTAAGTTTTTGAAAACTAATAAAAAAATTTACTTGAAAAATCTGGTTTTTAGCAAAACGGATCTTTGAAAAGAAAATTTCTTGAAAAATATTATTGTGCTCGGAAATTTAGGTTCGATCGGATGGCTCTCCAAGCCAATTCGAAATTTCTAGTTAGATCGATCCCCGATGAATAGGGTAGCATCAGCGAGCGACTCATGCCGATTAGATCAATAGAATAGACCGGAAACAAGACCACTATGGATCTAGGACTAACTTGGAATCATTCCAGATTGAGACTTAGAAATATGTAACATGAGACGGACCACTAAGTGGACCCCATCGATGGCCCAAATCTATAGGCCTTGCAACCCACAATAGTTTGCTCTCAGAATAGAGAACAAAATAAATTGAAATAAATTATAAAAAAATTATGAAAATTTATATAAGTAATTTAGCGGGTTCTCGATACCTAGTTAAAATTTTAGACTCAAACTCCATACAGTTTGAAAGTTACGACACTTGGAGCACAAGGCAATGAAGCTGTGTAGACACCCCAATTTTGCCCTCTCGGAGTATACAAACATGTTCGGTCAACCTTAGGCCCTGCCCTAATATGGGGACCATATACTAAAATAATAGTGTATGACTGAACAGAGGCTGAAATAATAATTTTATGGCTCAGACCCCACAACCCTAATACGGGGACTATATACTGAAATAATAGTATATAGTCAAAGAACAGGCTGAAACAATAGCCTTGTGGTTCAGACCCAACTTAGCCTAGGGAAAGTCCCAAATTATGCGCCCACACAAGTGTGTAGAATTCAATTGTACCCCCCATAGCTAGCGCGTAATTGGTCCCGGTTCTTCTTGTAGGCCGCCTTAGGAGCTGATTCCAGCCCTGCTCAGCGTGCGCAATCAGATTGTACGCCCCATCACCAGCGTACAATTCGTTCCACTTGGACCAGTCCTTTACTTTTTGTTGACCGACTTGAGACTCGATTCCGTGCCCTCACTGGTGCGCGTAATGGATTATGCACTCATCCACTCGCGTGTAATTGGTTCCCAAGTGAACCTGACCTCTAGTTTTCTAGACCGCTTGAATTCCTCGATTAAGCACACATGATATGGCGCTTAATCGAATTGCATACACTAAAAAGGGCGCGCAATTAGTTCCAATTGGATTGGAACTAGGACACCCGATTGAGCTAGTCAGCCGGTCAGTCACTGAGTCGGTCACCGACTCAAAGTGATTAAGCGCCCGAGGTAGGGCGCATAATCCGATTAAGCGCACCAAACAGGGCGCGAAATCGGATTTGACCGGCTAATTGCACACCTCCCATAGAGCGCATAATTACCCGTATACCTATAAATAGACCTCTCTGCCTCGACCAAAATACACCAATTTTCATATCCATGTCTCGAGTTCCTTGCCTCCAATATTAGGATTTCGAGACTCTTCCTCTGGCGCTTAACTTCAGGTGATCTTTTAGGTTATAGTCTCTAGCTTTTTAATTTTTAGTTTTTAGTTCTAATTTTAGGTTCTAGTTCTTAGCTTCTAGGTTCTAATTTTTAATTATGATTCTAGTTCTTAATCTTCGTTTTAGTCTCTGATTTTTATTCTAGTTCTTACTTTTCATTCTAGTTCGTAATTCTAGTTCTTAATTCTAAAGTTCTAAATTTTAGTCCTTAGTTCCTAATCCTTAATCTCTAAAATTTCAAATCCTCAATTTTCCAAGCTTTTAATCATCAATTAAAACTCAATCCTTTCAAAATTATCCTTAGTCATAAAAATAATTTATTATTCTCTTCTTCTTTCCCCCAACCTTTCCCAATTGTCAATCCCATCATTTTTATATTTGGCCTATTTTGAAGTATCAAACAAAGTTAGTTTGATTCAAAATTGGTCACGTTTAAAAGCTTATCAAAGTAGCTTTCCAACAAGCCATAAAATACACAATTTCGATAAATATTGAAGAAGTTATGGTCAATTTTCGAAAGCTTCACAAAAAGTGACGAAATTCAAAACTCCTAATAGAATTAGGATTAATCTCTTTATTATTTTATGGGATTCATTTATTTTATTAGAAATAAGATCAGTTTCTCCATCGTTCTAGGACTTTACTTTATTGTTTTAGAAGAATTAGGAACTAGAGTTATACTAGGACTTCTAGTAAAAGCCTATAAATAGATCTCTACCCCCTAGCCAATTTATACAATTCTCTTCCATATGATTCTCCCTTTCACAATTCTCTTCTACACAATTCACTTCTACACAATTCTCTTTTTTGAGCTTCTTCCTTTTAAAAAATTCTAGTTTTTTAAATTCTAGTTCTAGTTCTAAATTTTAGTTCTCTTTCTAGTTTCTAGTTCTAATTGTTTTTCTAGTTCTAGTTCTAGTTCATAAGTTCAGTCCTAGTTCCTTAAATTTAGTTATGATTTTTAGTTCTAAACCCTCAAAATTTTTAATTTTCAATCTTTTATTTATCAATTTTCAGTCTAAATTCAGTCTTTCAATATTTACAAAATAATCATTTGCTATCCGATTTGCCCAAGGGAGCTTACGGAGGGTACCCGAGAACGGGGCCGATCCTCCTTAGTATAACGGGCCAGATTTCTAGTAGGATTAAGAAATTTAAATTAATTAGACTCTTAGTAGAATTAGGAGACTAGTTTAATTAAATTCCTAGTAGAATTAGGAGACTGATTTAATTAAACTCCTAATAGAATTAGGAGACTAGATCAATTAGACTTTTAGTAAGATCAGGAGAGTAGATTAATTAGATTCCTAGTCGGATTAGGAAACTAAATTAATTAGAGTTAGAGCAACACTAGGAGAGCCCCAGTCAGCCAAAATCAGAGAAGAATCAAAAGATCAGACCAATTAAATTCCCAACAGGAATAGGAAAATCAAACTAGTCAGACTATAGGCAATCCACAGCTGCTGACGTTGGCAGGCTGTCGATTCAGTAAAGAAGTTCAACCTGCAAACCCCCACTCCCCTTAAAGTGTGATCAGTAGCGTGTTGTATCATCGATAAATATCTACAGCTAGCGATCACATCTACACAGATATTCTCTGTTTAGAATTCATTTTTTTTAAAATTTTCTACATTTAAATATTGTCCTTTTATTATTCAAATATATCACTGCAGGCGCACATAAATATTTTCTTATTATTATTTTACTACTTTATTATTCTATCGCCTTACGTTAGAGTCCACATAGACCATTTTGGGCCACTCTTTCTGGGAACCGAAAGGGACCCAGAAAAAGCGCGTACCAACAAGCTACCCTGTTGCACCAGAAATCAAAGCCCTCGAAGAGATGATTCCCGTGACCAAGACCTCTTCAAAAAAAGCGGGAATAAATCAAGGTCTAACCTTGACCTGTTCCTTAGGCTTGAGTAAATTTTCATGTGATAATTCTATCAGGATTGTCGACAAGAAAATCGGGGAAATTGTGAGGCAGAACTGTGAATCATGGCACCCAGCCAGTAACCAGACTCGGTATTTGATCGCAAGGACCTGATTCCATCCTGATTCCTTGACCTTTGACCCCTGAAATATAAAAAGAAAGTAAAGGTAACCCACTAAGATTTTCAAAAAGCCGCTGAGCGCCTGATTTTGATATCGACACCAAGAGTTACAGATATGACATTAAGGCCCTATAACTTGATAAATATGGACGGATCTCAGTGATTTGTCGACCATGATCATGTCGGATCATATTTTTGAGTGCCACCACTTGGAAAAGATGAGGTTATTGATGCTCTTTCACTCAGCTTTTGTAGGACTAAAAAATTAGATCGGAGTTGAAAATGGTAAGCGATTTACCGCAAGGTGTTCAACACACTTGTTGTAAAATCTGCAAATTTACGATTCTGGTCTAGTCTCTTGACTTACCCTAAAACCCATGACCACCTAGTCAATACCATATCACAGTAGTTACTGTGAGAACAACGTGTGATGAGACTGATGTTGACTTAGTCAACTAAGTCATTAAACTGAACTCTTAGATGGCCCCAAAGGCTCAAATACCAATTAATTAGTAAATAGAATTTTGTTAAGACCCGGCTACCCTGCCCACAGCCCGGTGAGTCTTAATGATTTTCTAAGATATGAACCCAACCCAAAATGTTTTAAAAAGCAAATAATAGAGGTCCATAACAAATGAACATAAAATGGCCCAGACCTCAAAAAAGGTCGTATACCAAGATATAGATGCAATAAAGGTCTAAACCACATAAGAAATGACCTATGAACCTCGTACTCATAAGATTGTACATGTCTAAGCCCAAATACCCGACCCGAAGACCTGATATGGACTAGTGGTGGCCTTGAGTCCCAATCACAAAAATGAATGGAATAAAACCTAACCCATTTGACCCAAGGCCCAAATGAGTCTTTAATAAGAAGGAATGGACCCAAGGCCCATATCCTAAAAGTTATAGAATAAGTCTCTCCAATGAGCCTTACAATGCTCAAATGAGAAAGCTATTGAAGTCATAGGATAACCCTTAGGAGTAAGAGGTATCAGCCCATCGATGAGTGCTCAATCGGTTGACTTAACTCAATAAATTCATAGGATTATTAGAAATAGGAACCCCGATGCCTTAAGCTTCAACTAGAGAAACTAGAGATAATCAAGCCTTTTTCATCGACAACAATAAACACAAGTCCTTATTGGACTCTAAACTGAAGTAACACTTGGTATCAGTGTAAACCGACAAGATCTCCTTAGGATCAAGTCATGGAACTTGAAACTCGACCTTGGCTTCTGTTTGATTGAACTATTTAAAGTGTATGATTGATGAAACTAATTGATAGATACAAGTCAGTGACATGCTTGAACATGAACTTGTACTTAAACTTGAGCTTGAAATTTAACTTGAAGTTGTACTTGAACTTGAACTTGTACTTGAACTTAAGCTTGAAATTTAACTTGAACATGTCACTTGAACTTGAACTTGAACTTGAATATGAACTTGAACTTGAATTTGTACTTAAACTTATACTTGAAAACTTTAATACTTGAAAACTTGAATCTTAAACCCGAAATGGGAACTTGAATACTTGAATCTTGAACGCGAAATGGGATCTTGAGTTTGAACTTCTAGAAAGAAGTATACTGGAATACTGAGCTTGAATATGGAAATCCTGAATATATTGAATCTTGAATATTAATTATTTGATAATGAATCCTGAAATCACGAAAGTGAAAAGATGATACTATCTTGAACTTAAAACCTCACATGGTTGATCACTGTTCTCACGAACATGCTTGTATGAGCACCTCGTACTTGAAAGAGTTATTAAAATGTCAGTTGAGGATTGGGTCTAGTTAGACCAACAGGGTCATTGATCCTTATTTTGATTTACTAAATGGCGGAGAGTGTCAAGCTTTATTCGCGCAAATATTGGCATCTTGAATCTTGAATCTTGGACCATGGTTGGTGTTCTAATATTGACACCGAATTAATTAAAAGACACTAATAATCAACTCATAAATTATAAATTTAATAATAAGCACTAGTAAACTTTGTGCTTGCTAATATTATAATTGTAAGTCTTTTGCCAGCCAATGTTGTAGTGGTAACCTGGAGAATAATATTACTATGCTTTAGTTGCAAATCTCAATATTTCCTTATTTTTACACACCATGAATTGTTATTCTTACTGTAGATGTTTATCTTCATGCTCGATGGAATTTTGGTAATATTATCGTACTTAGAATTTTTGCTTAATGATAGTCTAATTTTGCTTATTTCTATGCTTCACAACTATTAGAAACCTCACTTCCACTTGCACCTATGGAATTCTCTTGTACTACTTGTACTAAAAACCCCTTACAAAATAAACTAAGATTTTATTAAGTTTCATCGCTTATAGTCGTTTCATGACCAGAAAATTTCAGAGACTAGTCATCAGCCACCCAGCCAAAGTTAGAGAAGCTGGATGAGGAAACATCTAGGACCGATCATCGAGCTGACAGTTTAGCTCATTTTGCTTATAGAGCTACCAACACTTGCACTTTTGGTTTTGACAGGATCTTTCTATTTATTTTGTTCTTGTTTTAAGTCCAATACTTTTGAGAAAAAATGTTGATGTAATTTATATGAGACCTTTAAAGTATGTTGACCTTTTAAGGTTTAACTTTGGAAAAATCTCTTGATTTGTCCTATTCATAATTATGCACTTAGTGGTATTTATTTATGATAGAGTCGTCAAACTTGAACTTGCCCAATCAGGTTAACGAGACTGTGACAATAAATGAAAAGAATTTATTTATTGCTTCCGCAACTACTTGAAAATGAAATAAAACTATTTTCGCAATTATTTAAAAATTAGACAGCATTTCCAGAGATATTTTAGAAAAAAAAATGGCAAAATTATATGAATTGAATCACAAATTAATCGAGTTTGATAAAGGAATTAGGAAATGACCTAAGAATTTGAAATGCCCAAATATGAAACAAGAAGAAGTGGCATGCGCATGCGCCCGCGCCGGCTCGGCTCCGCCCCGGATCGCGAGGTTGAGGAACGTGGGGGCATGACACAATTCGTATCTCAAGGTACTGGATCGAGGATAGGTGCAAAGCACATTGAGGGAAAAAGGGAAGTTCTTCTAGTTCTAGTTTCTTCTTTTTACGTCTTAGTTTCATTACAGTCACTAAGGGAATCGTAGCACTTCCCATTTGAAAAAACATCAAGGACACTATAGTTTTAGAGGTGTGTTTATTTTCAATGTGTAATAGCAATAGTAATTAATACGACTTTGCATAGAAAATAAATAGGATTTCAGTAATCTTAAAAGTTACAAGTAGTCAAAATTGGCAATCTTATTAATTCAATAAATTCTTACTACAGCTCATACTTTCCTTTTTCTCACGTAGGGCTTGTCATACAAGCGGATTAGTTGTTGAATTCTGTCCAAGCAAGATCTTGTTTGTGCACAAGCTGTCTCTTCCATGAGTTGGAAATAATATGCCCACTCTTGGCGGGTCTCTAGACTAGTTAAAATGTTACTTACTTTCATTTGGTTTTCTCCGGTGTGAGAAAAAGGAGTCGAAGAAAACTGTTCTACTGTGTATTTTTCTCGTTTCATGTTGTTCTTTTTCTTTCGAATATAAGTCAACATGTTTTCGTGGTCCTTTATCTATTACCAGTACATTTGTTCGTATCTATACAGTATTTTTCTTCCTTGTTGAATCAAAATAGTAGATTTTGAGTTTTGGGGCCGTTGCCGGGGAGTTTTGATCTAGATAGTAGATTTGAGTTTTTCATTTTTGTAGATATGATTTTTTTTATATAGATCCAAGTTTTTATTTTGTAGATCTGATTTTTTTTAGTTTTTATTGGTGATTAGTTTTTAAAATTTTAGAGTGCATTCCACCTGTTTGATTAAATCTCTGCTGCAGTTTTTGTACAGAAAACCTGTTTTACTGCAGCAGAATTTCTGATTTTTCTAAGTTTTTATTTTATGCCTTCTAGATGTTTGAATAAATGGTGCTGTAGCCCTTTGCATTTTTGCAAAAATGAGGCTGCAGTTTGAGTTTTTCTTTTTATTTTTGTCAATACACTTGAATAAGGTACTGCTGCAGTTTTTGAATTTTTGCAGATCTGGAGCAGCTGCCGCACAAGGAGCAAATGGATTGCAGCAGAAGCAGATCTGCTTGAGTTTGCATCCCCTTCTCCTTTGCATTCATTTTCTATTTTTAAATTCTTTTGACCAGCAGTTTTGCTGTGTATGCTATCATTCTAATTTTTGTATAACTCAACAAAACCAAATAAAAGATAGAAGAAAATGAAAATACAAATTAAAATTTCTGATTACTTTTCAGTAATAGTAAATAAGGGCTCTTGTTGAGCCCGGGCTGATCTAAAACAAATAAAAAAATAGAAAATTATAAAAACATAAAATATCTTCCAGATGGGCTATTTTTCTTTGTTTTTATTCATTTTTTCCCATCTGGACCTGCTGAGATCATGATTTTTCATTTTGAGGAATCATGTAGGATAATGAGCAGTAAATCATATGCTATTTTAAATATTCAATGGAGCCACTGATTTTATTTTCTTTCGAGATTTCTTCACCATTAAATGGATCTCAGCTGTATGAATCCTGTTTTTAATGTGTGCTCCCATGCTTCATTATTTAGAAATTCTTTTTACACATCATCAACATAGGGGTCCGTCTTATGAATCTTGCTTTTCATTGTATGTTATTCATGCTGATCATTTTTAAAATCACTTCGATTCATAAGTAGCTGATTGGCTCAGGCTTTTGGGTTTTCTTTGGGCTTAGAGGATTTATGATTTGGTATTAGGATTTTTTGTTTTAGGAATTTTAGTTTAAAATTCTATTTTTAGATCGCTGATTTTTCTTTCTTAGATTAATGTGTCCTAGTTTTACTAATTTTTTTTGCATTTTCTGTGATTATAGTTAGTTTCTAACTTTGTTTTCCTATTTTTCATCTACAACTCTGTTTTTGTATCCATATTTTTCGATTTTTGTAGCTTTGTATTCAGTTCCTTACTTTGTTTTTACTGTTTTTCTATTATTAACAATAGTTTCCTTTCATTTGCATAGCAGTCCTTTTATTGTTCTGTCCATTTATGCAGTTTTTAGACATTATTTTGTAGTAGTTCTAGCTTGGTTTTATTATTTTTTCTGTTTTATCAGTAATTTCCTGCATTTATATAGCATTTGTTTTCCATTTTCTTGCTCATATATTCAGTTTTGTTTTTTTTATTTATTTTCTGCAGCATGTAGTTGCAATTTTTTCGGCTTAGTTTTTCTTGCTTCTTTTACCCTGCTGCCCCTAGTGTTTCATTGTGTAGAACATTGAAGACAATGTTCATCTTAGGTTTGGGGGTATGGCAGGTGTGCCAATGAAATGAGTTAATGCTAGTGCAACTATATTGAAAAAGTTTTTAAAAATAAAGTGATTTCCCACCTAATTTTTGGAAAAGAGGAAATTAAAAAACTGAAATGAGCTGTAGTTTTAACATTTTTCATGAAGCAAATGTCAAGAAATTTCAAAAATTGATGTTTAGTGAACCTAAAATGAGAGAGAACTGTAAGGATACACCCCAAAAAATTTGATGGAAGGCCATACCCAGTGAGATTTGGGCCTGAAAAATTTTCTTTGAAGAGTGTCTTGACAATTTTTCTGCTCTAAGGACTGATTGGATCTAATTTTGCCCACTAGAAGTTAGGCAAATCCAAGTTGAAATAGCTTGACAACATTCATGACATTGAGGACATGAAGTAAGGCCATCCCTTGGACAGTTTGACCCTAAAATTTTTCCACCTTTGAACTGCCCTTGATACACACCATTTGAGCCTTTAAAACCCCAACTTTTCTTTGATAAAAAATCAGAAAATTTGAACCTAAAACCCCTTGACCTATTTCAGTTCACCCTCAATCTGAGAAATCAGGAAAAAGGAGGAGAAGTGAGGTTAGAGGAGCAAGGTTCGATGATTGGTTAAAAAAGAAGGAAGCACATTTGGTGGTATTGTGGCATTCCATCCCATAGAAAGAGAAATGGAGAAAAATACAAAAAAGCAAAAAGCATACAAAAAGAAAAGCAAAATAGAAAAGCAAAACAAAAGAATGAGGAATAGAAGTCACCTCATTGGATGTTTTGAAAGAGAAGAGAAAAGCTGGCCACTTTGGCTCTAAAAATTCGAAAAGAAGATGGTTCTTTGCTGAAATGAAGAAGGTGTACATGTCACCTCCTTACCTTGTTGATTTCTCAATTTTGAATCCCATTCCACCCTTTTATTCTTTATAAACCTCACCCATAAGCCACATTACAACCCAATAAAAAGACCTTACTGATCTAAAATAGATTGAGCTGTCATGTGGAGATGAGAATTTGTTTAATCTATGGTAAAAAGAAATAGAAAATTTCAGGAGTTAGAGCAATGCCTATGCTCATGCTTGCAGTCCTATTTGAGGGCTGTAACTGCTCTTAAACTGTGTGAGAAATAATGCACCCTTCTAATTTTATTGAGTGTGACAGCCCCGATAAGATTATCAAAACAGAATTCTTAAATTAAAAGTGAACTCTGCGTCAATTTTCAGGCACAATGCCTTGATATGAACTAATTGATGATGAAGTAATTATAGTAGAATTTCATGTTTTAAACTAATGATTTTTCTGCTGAAAATTCTCAAAAAATTGAATGGACATGGTGTGGAATTTATTTTATTTTTCTTGAACTTTTTTTTAGCATGTTGCATCAGTGTTAATTGATTTTATTGAAGAAGTTTGTGGGTACCTTCACTGAAAACCCTCAGGAGACTTCACTCTTCCACTAGGGATCACCTAGGAGTTTAAAAGTCTTGGTGCATGTGCCAAATGCACCCGTGTTCCCTATGAAAGTGGCATTTAATTTTATAGGTTAGTTATTTTAAATTTCACTTTGCTCGACGACTAGCAAAGGTTAGGTTTATGTTAATCACTGATTTTTGTCACTTTCTACACCTTTAAACTTGGCTTTTGCTAAGCTTTAGAGCTGTTTATAATTACTTTTAGCTTGTTTTACAGTTTAGGAAGAAATTGCAGCATAGTGCAGAAATCCAGTTAAAAAGTGCCCTAAAGAATAAAAAATGGAACTATTCATTTGGAGTTGAAGCAGGTGAAGCCCAATGGTCTGAAAAAGAGCTGTTGCTGCTGTAATTTTAATGATGCAAGCATCACTTAAAGCTCATAAGGTGAAGAGAGCATTTGCCAAATAGTGCTGAGACAGAAATGCATCCTATCGAGCAGTGCTTTGTGGCAGCAATTGAGCCTATCGAAAGCTTCAATGAACTTGTTGATTGGTTCATAAAAACTAGAGTCACAGCCTGTCGAAGTGGAGCAAAGCTGGGTTTGCCAACCTATCGAATGGTTTCAATGCAGAATACACCAACCTGTCGAATGCTTTAGGAACTCAGCAGCTTGAGAACCTATAGAATAGTTTAGCAATAGAGTCCTCCAACCTATCGAATGATTGTTTGAACCAATCGAGAGGTTCTGATGCTGAAAATGAACCTATCGAGAATCCTATCGAATGGTTGAATGAACCTGGCGAGAACCTATCGACTAGGATACACAGTAGGAACCCTCAACCTATCGAATGGTTCATTGGAGGCTTTCAGTCAACCTATCGAATGGACCAAGCTATCTTCAAACCTATCGAATGGAACTCCTCAGCAGCTCTTGTCATCCTATCGAGCAGTCCCTCAATGCATCAGCCTTGAACCTATCGAATGGTTCACTTATGCAACCGGCCGACCACTACTGTTAACCTATCAAATGCTTAAAGAATGCAACAGCAAGCAACCTATCGAGCACTTCATGTATTAACCCTATCGATTGGTTCAAGGCTAGAGCTGCAAGCTGTCGAACTCTTCTATGAAGCTTCCATCTGATCATATCGAGCAGTCCTCTAGCTTGCACCTATCGAATTCATCTGCTGAAGCCACAACCCTGTCGACAGCTTGAGTCTGCAGCAACAAAAATCAATGGACGGCAAGGGCAGATTTGAAACTTCAATGCACACAAATTTCTGCACATGGGTGTGAACTAATTGTTGGAGGGGAACAAAATAGCTTCAGTTGGGCACAAACAAAAACAGATCCCTATCTCTTCTCTGATTGGTTGAAACTCTCAAACAGGGATTAAGCTTAAACTGAAATCCTTGTTCTGATTGGCTGCAACTCAAGGCACATGGATCGATGCATATGTATAAATACTTATCTATTTTACTGTAATTTCTCAGTAAGGAAAGTAGGAACAAAGGAATAGCCTGAGTTCTCCTTAGCTCATTTAGGTTTAGTTTTAAGTTTTTCCCTTTTTCTCTTCCCCCTTCTCTCCCTAATCCAGCCTGTTGGATTAGATCTAAGTAGTAGTTTAGATCTGGTTTTTGATTGTAATTTGGCATAAAGGTCTTGTGGATTGATGCACAGACTACAGATCTGAGTACAAAGTCATTGTAAGTAATCTTGATTCAATGAATTATTGATTTTATTGCTTAATTAGATCTATAGAGCATCTAGTTTCACTTGGTTCTCGATCGAATTTGTGTAGATGGGACCAGCCCACCCACTTAACCCGTAGATCTCTTGAATACCATTTGATTTTCCTAGATTTGATATGCCTGTGGATGCTTGAGCTTGTAGCCTTGCATCCATAGCATCTGTAGTGATTTTAATGTTCTAATTGGAACCTTTGATTTGGAGGAAATCCCTAGGATGCTTTGTGACCATTAAAGTGGACAGATCATAGCCTTAAGATCAATTCAAACCCCTGGTCTATATTGGCTTCTTCTACCTTAAACCTTTGATTTGGATGAAAGCCCTAGGATGATCCGTGACCATTAAAGTGGACAGATCATACCCTTAAGATCAGTCCAAGCCTTTGGTTTAGAGTAGATTGGTTTACCTTGCACTTGAGCTAGCCAAGTGAAGGACAACTGCAAATTCACATACCTTGATCTGTTTTGCAAAAGGAAACCAGGTCCTAGCTGTCTATTTCCCCCCATTTTATATTTTATTTTACCATCCATCTTCCTCAACCTTTTAAATTTAGTTTTATATTTTAGTTTTATAAATTAGATCTAGTGACACCCGAAAAGCTCCCTTTCTTCTTAGAATTCCCAGATCTATAGCCCGATCTGGAGGTCTACTATACACCTAATAGGTTTAGATCACTACTCCCTATGGGACAAACTCTTACTTATTAAAACTTACTACAAAGGACCCTGTATCTTGCAGGTCTAGGATATTTTAGATGTGCTGAATCCATCCTCTGTTTTACTTTAATTTTATT
The DNA here is from genome assembly GCA_021018995.1 of Chloranthus sessilifolius. Lineage (NCBI taxonomy): Eukaryota > Viridiplantae > Streptophyta > Magnoliopsida > Chloranthales > Chloranthaceae > Chloranthus > Chloranthus sessilifolius. Next base: position 52,527,833 of record CM037593.1, on the reverse strand, counting down.
TTCTTTCTTTTACTTCATAATAATCAGCACATTGAAAATCCCCAACACGTAGCGCCTTGGGAATTTGAGCATAGGCTTCCATCTGTAGGAGGTCTACTTTTAGTGATAGTATGAGTTTTCTTACTTATTTTAAGAAAAAAATTTAAATAGTATGACAGTCAATGTGTAATCAGGAATTGACAACAATTTAAAATTTTCCATATAATTCAAACTAGATTTTTAGTTAAGTAGCATACATCATACTTATTCTTTCTGCTCACATCGAGCATACATCAAGACAAAACTAGTGGTAGAAAGAAATTTCTAATTACTATTTCTATTGATCTGGGTAACGACCTCGGTTTGTAGTCTTTCTAAATTTGTTGTCAGATGACGAAGGCTTTTCTCAATATTTTTCAAGCGCTTCAAGTTGTCGGCATAGTTATCCTTTATACATTTCAACTCCATCAGGAGTCGAGCTCTCCTAAGTCTATCGTTTTGAAGTATACTTAACAACTATTGTGTGGATGTTCGCATATGGTGGTCTTCGAGAAAATTTTGGTTCAAAGTCTTTATGGTGTGCTCAAGGGATTTTCGTAAGAATGTGAAGTGTTCAATTGCGGTTTCTCAATCTGTCACAACCCGGATTTTCTTACCCCAAAATCCATGCCATCAAATCGTAGACACAATCTGAATTACAAAGTTATTTTGATATCAGAATGCTTACTTATTTTAAGAAAAAAATTCAAATAGTATGACAGTCAATGTGTAATCAGGAATTGACAACAATTTAAAATTTTCCATATAATTCAAACTAAAATTTCAGTTAAGTAGCATACATCAGACTTATTCTTTCTGCTCACATCGAGCATACATCAAGACAAAACTAGTGGTAGAAAGAAATTTCTAATTACTATTTCTACTGATCTGGGTAACGACCTCGGTTTGTAGTCTTTCTAAATTTGTTGTCAGATGACGAAGGCTTTTCTCAATATTTTTCAAGCGCTTCAAGTTGTCGGCATAGTTATCCTCTATACATTTCAGCTCCATCAGGAGTCGAGCTCTCCTAAATCTATCATTTTGAAGTATACTTAACAACTATTGTGTGGATGTTCGCATATGGTGGTCTTCGAGAAAATTTTGGTTCAAAGTCTTTATGGTGTGCTCAAGGGATTTTCGTAAGAATGTGAAGTGTTCAATTGCGGTTTCTCGATCTGTCACAACCCGGATTTTCTTACCCCAAAATCCATGCCATCAAATCGTAGACACAATCTGAATTACAAAGTTATTTTGATATCAGAATGCTTACTTACCTTTGTGATCGCTCGATCTTCCCTAATTAGATCATTGGAAGGATCAAGCCATCAAGTATTGGGTAAGCTCACATAAGAGCGGAAGTAAAGCAGATAAAGGGAAACCATATGGCATAATATCCCAAAAAGATTCTCATCATTCTATCATAACCAAAAATAAAGAAGCTATAAAGACCATCGGTGACGACCGATTGTCACCTAAACAATGGTTTACAAATCCAAACAACTATACAGAGTCTTAATCTAAAAAACTATACAAAATGTCCAAAAACTCAAAAGGATATTCACACTACGTGGAGTCCAAATAAGCAGATCTAGCGAAAGAACTCGTCTAGTGGTAGCTCCTTATCTCTTGGATTGTAGTATGGATCCTCTTCTTACTTAGGATCCCTCTCAGGAGCTACACCTGCAGCTGCGACGTATAGTCGAGGGATGAGCTACAGTCAATAGGGAGAATTACAGTGCTAAAATAGGGAGAATTACAGTGCTAAAATTACATCTTATCAATCTTATTAATGATCTTGACGCATAGTAAAAATATTTCAAATTCATATCTTACCAAAAATACAGTAGATTTTCTAAATAAAATAGTTAAACCATAATGTCAAAAGCATTTTGTGTCATGAATGAGGATAACTCATTAAAAAACCATGCATATCGAGTCAAGCACATAGAAACAAGAATTGATACAATAATAGTAGAACATAGCAGGAGTGCATATAACAAGAAATCAAGCATGGTAATGGAAACCCAAGCCCCTGAGCTACGTTAACAAGGTCACTTGAGTTAGATCGCCAAGCCCCTGAGCTAAGTTAACAGGGTCACTTGTGCTAGAACGTCAAGCCCCTGAGCTATGTTAACATGGTCACTTGAGTCAGATTTTCAAGCCCCTGAGCTATGTTAACAGGGTCATTTGAGTCAAGTCGCGAAGCCCCTGAGCTAAGTTAACAGGGTCACTTGTGCCAGAACGCCAAGCCCTTAAGTTAAGTTAACAGGGTCACTTGTGCCAGAATGCCAAGCCACTAATCTATGTTAACATGGTCACTTGAGCTAGATTATCAAGCCCCTAAGCTATGTTAACAGGGTCACTTGAGTTAGATCGCTAATCCCCTAAGCTAAGTTAACAGGGTAACTTGTGCTAAGAAGTGAAGCCCCTGAGATAAGTTAACAGGGTCACTTGAACTGAGAAGTCAAGTCCCTGAGCTAAGTTAATAGGGTCACTTAAACCGAGAAGTCAAGCCCTTGAGCTAAGTTAACAAGGTCACTTGAATCGAGAAGTCAAGCCCCTGAGCTAAGTTAACAGGGTCACTTGAATCGAGACTTAACAGACATACAGAATTTGAACGTATATACGAAGCAGGAAACAAATTCACAGACCAAAACTAGAATTATAAACTTATTGAATCGGAGACAACGATTATCTCAAGATTTCGGAGTACAAGGTCATGCAATTCATGTGCGAAAAATCAAATTATATCATTCAAAGCATTTCAAGATTTCATGAATGACATTTCTAGAAAGTATAATATATTTAATATTTGCATCATTGGCACGAATTCAAGAAAAACAAGTAATCTGGCAAAGGTATTCTTCCCTACCTTAGAGTTGGAACCTTGGAGATAAAATTTCATGAATCAAAGTTAAACTCCCTTCAAATGTTCCTCGTATTTACCCTAGATCACACATCGTACATGTACTAAGTGTTGAAGAACCATACTGGGCTTAAAACAAGGTCTCGCTTGGCATTAAAGGATGAGAACTCAAGCTCACAAAAATAGAGCACCTCGCTGCGGCGAACTACAGTGTCGCCACAAAAAGGTGTACAGGTTCCTTGTGGCACATAGTATCTCACTGCGGCAAGTTTTCATAGTGCTGATTTTGCCTTAAAAATCAAGTAGAACTCGCCACAACGAGCTTATCTCACTGGGCGAGGTTTGGGATCACCGCGACGAGCCTAGCAAAACTCGTCTGTTGTTGTTCCTTTTTTCCAAATCTGAAATTCAAATTTTTTTGCATAACAACTATCTTAAACATGAAAATTAACCTAATTTTCCTATTGGGGAGTTAAATCATGACTTTCTATCCTAATTTGATCATGTATGCAACGTTCCGAAACATCAAAAGTTGAAGAATTTGGCTACCATGCCTCTCATGCGTCCGAACAAGGAATTCCTTTGCATGGTGTTCCAGAATCGACTAAATCGATTCTAAACCTAAGCATATCCTATATTAAAAGTAGTAAATCTCCGCTTTTAAACTCTCGCATGCAATGATTTCGGTGATTGATCTTCGAAATTATTGCGCTCATAATTTTCACGCGTCCAATTTTTGAAATCTTCGCGTGCGAGCCAATCACACTTGATCCTAGGCCTAAATTTATGCATTGAAGATGTGTATGAAACGGTAAAGGAATTTACCTTTAAATTTCATGCATGCGAGGCTTGCGATCGTTGGTGTCGAAGGAATCGACGCCAAAGCTTGTCGTTCATTCGAGGATTAAATCTCCCCCTCTCTTCAGTCATATGGTGTCAAAATCAGAGGTTTTCTTGCGATGTAAAGCGAAGCGAAGATTTCTTGTGGTGAAGAGGAGTTGGGATACAGATCGGATGGCTAGGATCTCTCAAAAATGAAATGAAGAGAGGAGAATGGGTGTTTCTTCTCTTGTTTCACTCGGCCCCCTTTTCTTTCTCAGCCGAGTTCTCAAACTGAACTCATAAGGATGGCCTAAATGCATACGTTTCCCTCTTTATATTAAAAGGAACCGACTTGGTGTTGAGTCAGTATACAGATGCGGTGTATAGGCCTTTCATCCAAAGGCCTAAAAACAAGGTCAAAAAATAAGCTCTAAAGCCCATTCTTCAGGATTTGATACCAGGACCTCCTAATTGTGTTACGTGGCTTGTGTAACTATTCGCGAAGTTATTTATATTTAGACCATATACATCTATACCTATAAATCCATGATTGTTTGGGTTATTTGCTTCGTTTAGGCTCGTGCTTTAGGTGCACTTGTCCGCCCATGATCACGCGTACGTCATTTTTCTCGTTCTAATTTAGTCATTTAAAATTAATTAATTAAGCCCATACGCTATACTATGGCCCTTGGAATGGGTGGAATCAAACCTGGTCCGATCTCGGGTTCGAGTCGTGTGCCACACACACTTCTCACGAGGGTTCGGTCTTGATTCAGTGTTCGAGTCGGGGATTGGTTCTCAGAATTTGGGTATCGGGTGCATTTACCCAATCAAGGTGGATGGGCCAGAAGTCCCGTCACAGTCATCAACATCTTTACCGAAGTCAAATCAGTCAAGGCAGTCGTATCATCGTCGAAGGTCAACGATTCAACGCTAGAAAAATAAGGGTTGTTACACGATCGGTGTCCATTGTGTACACTTGTCCATTCACTGAGTTTATCTGAAATAGATTTATGTTTTTCTAGTTAAAATTCAGATAAAAGAAAATATGCAAGATCTTCACATTTTTCCAAGATTTTAACTGACCAGAATTTTCAAGAAAAAGGTTCTACAATTGTCGATTTAGATCAATGATACAAATAGAAGCGATCAGAATTTTCAAAAGAGATTTTCTCCAAAATACCAAAATAACACAAACAAATTTTCCACAAGATTCCACAAAGTTGCTTTCTTTTTCCGTTAAAACATCTCGACAAAGCAATCCAATTTTCAAATATCAAAATAAAAACATCAACAATTCACTATTTTTCCAAAGTTTTCAAAATATTTTTCGTTGCCGCAAAAGAGATGGCAAGGCGCCCAAAATCTCATAAAAGCACAAAAAGAAAAGTTTTTTGTTTCTCAAATAACTTCACCAACCTTTTTACTTTTAACATTTTCAAAATAAGGTAAAACTGTAGAATGTCACAGAAAAAAAAAGTTTTATCACTCCTTTCTCTCAGGCTCCTAGTTTCCTTAAGTATTCCCTAATCTCGCCTAGGTGTTGGGCTATCTCTCCTAGTCGGTTCTTCGCATGTTCTACGCGGGAAGCTGCCTTTTTGACTCCCTTATCGATGTCCTCCAGCATAAGGGTATAATTCCTCATAACGGGAGATGTGTGTAGCATAAACTTCTCATTGCTGGTTGGGTTTTGGGGTATGGGCATACAAGTTCTTGTATCTTCTGGGACGAATACGACTAGTATGCATTCCTCGGAGGATTGCAGCTCGGCGAGTGTTCATCATTTGGAGCAGGAATTCCCGATCATCCAATTCAGTTATTCCGACTTCCTGTTCAGCTTCTAATTCAGTGTGTTGCTTCTCCAATTTCCTCCTAATAGTTATGCTCATCTAGAGTTTTTATAAATTAAATAGATGAAGGGTCAGGATCAAGATAAATTTTCAGTAAAGTTGACGATAAATGCAGTTTTGTCTCCTTTTCATGTTTTAGGAGGTATTGGTTGACTGACCTGGACAGTTATCGCCTACAACTTAGGCCCTAAAGATTTTTACTCAGGGTGGGATTTGTTTGTCGATAGATGATGATTTATTTTTTATTAATCAATCGAGAAAATCCTATTAATTAAAATCTCTCGAGCATGTGGTCGATCTATGGCTTTTATATATTGGGCCAAATCGACTCTCAGCAGTCAATGCCAATCAATCAATTTTATAACACCGTTGTGGTGACATAAAATAATCTATTATGCCAATCAATCAGAGACTATATCAATATTAGCAGAATCAATATCAAAATCATGTCATGTCCAGAGAATCAATCTATATCAGAAAAGTAATGCGAGAAAATAATCACGACAATGTCAATCAATTACAATCATATCAGGTCTCATGAATCATACCAGGAAATCCAATCAATATTAATCAATCAGAATGATGTGAAGTAATATTAAGAAGTCAAATAACCTGATCTATGTCAATTGGTCACTATCATTTCAAGTCCTTAAGACCATTTCGAGTAATCAGAGCCAAATCAAGTAGTTATCAAACAGTTGATCAATTTAGAATCATCATGAAGATATCAAATATCAAAATCAAAACAAGCAATCGTACCAGGAAATCAAAACATATCCAAGCATCAAAATTATGTTCAAGCAATCTGGATCATATTCATAGTTAAAAATCTAGGGTAATGCGGGTACCTTCAAATAAATGGGGGTAATTTGTTCGCATCTTAGATTCTAACTCCCAGGTAGCACTTTCAACTTCTTGGTTCCGCTAAAGTACTTTCACCGGGGGAATCATCTTGGAACGCAACTACTGCTCCTAATATAGAATTTGCATGGGTCTCTTCGTGTAGGTTAAGTCTTCTCATTCAACGACTTCTTCCAAAAATAAGTGACTCGGATCCGGAATATATCTTTGCAACATAGAGATATGGAAAATATTATGTACACGTGCCTTCTCTTGAGGGAGTTGTAGTCGGTATGCTAGAATTCCAATCCTCTCAATTTTTGGGTAAGGTCCAATATAACGGAGCTTCAGTTTGCCTCGTTTACCAAACTGAATTACACCTTTAGTCAGGGATATTTTAATAAAAGCTTTTTCTTCAACTTCAAATTTCAGGATTCGCCTCTTCTTTTCTGCAAAACTTTTATGTCGGTCATGTGAGGATATTAACCGGAATCGAATCAATTTAATTTTCTCGACACTATAGCTTGGGCCAAGTATCTGCCTTTCACTGACTTCACTCCGGCAAAGAGCAGATCAACAAAGTCTCCCATACAGAGCTTCGTACGGTGACATTTTAATGTTGCTCTGACAGCTGTTGATATAGGCATAGTTGCACAAAGGTAAATGTTGGTCCCAAATTACTTGAAAGTCAAGAACACAGGATCTCAGCACGTCTTCTATTATCTGGATCATTTGTTCGAACTGTCCATCAGTCTGAGGATGGTAAGCTATACTCATCTTAATCTTGGTTCCTAGTGCTTTCTGAAATGATTGCCAAAATTCTAAGGTAAAGTCAGAATCTCGGTTTGATACAATGGACAAACTGTAATGACCCTGATTTTCATTGGTGATGAGTCGTTAATACTTGAAGAGAATATGATTACTCTTGTCTGGAACTACCAAGTATCCTCACCTCTTTGATAAGATACGTCAATTTTCGAGGACGAAAATTCTTTTAAGGAGGGTAGAATGTAACAACCCCAATTTTTGCTAATGTTAAATAGTTGACCTTTGACGATGATACGACTGCTTTGACCTGGTTAACCTTGGTCAAACTTCTGATGACTATGATGGGGTCTCTAGCCCATCCTCCTTGATTGAGTAAATGCACCCAATACCCAAATCCGATAAAAAAATAATTCCTAACTCGAGCTTTAAAACGAAGCTCGAACCCATATGAGAAGTGTGTATTACACATGACTCGAACCTCGAGATCGGACTAGGTCCGAGTCCACCCCCGCAAGCACTATAATTAAAACACATGAGCTTATTTAGTTATTATTAATTAAGAATTTGAAACGAGAAGGACAATGTGTGCGTGATCAAGGACGATCATGTGCACCCTAAGCACGAACCTAACCCAAGCCCAATAACCTGAACTAATGTATAGATGTACACAACACCTATTGATGCGGTGCCCAACACACTGACCAAGCCCCCACCCTACACACTCTATTTTGTGTGTGTGCCCGGTGAGGTGTACGATACACTTCTTGACGTTTTAGGATTTCATATGAATAGTGGTGTAAGTGAGTATGTAGGTCACGTAGTGGCGCAGCGGTCAGGAACTGGGTTAGCAAATAAGAGGTCTAGGGATCAAATGTGTTAAGTGTATTTTAGAATTCATTTTTGGACCATTGATGAGGGTATATACACTGATTCTTAGTGTATGGGCTCAACATGGTACCAGCCCCCTCAAATGTAAAAGAAAAACCCATCAAGACTAAGCCTCATTTGTGTTTTTCCATTTGAGGGAGAGAGAGAGCCGAGAGAAGAGGGTTCGGCTGAGAGAGGCTGTGAGGAAGAGAACCGAGCTCCACCCTCTTCTTCCTTCTTCCTTGAGATCTAAACCCTTGATCTCATTACTCAAACCTTTTTCTCCTCATTTTTCCTTTTTGTTGAGATCATCGCCATTGATCTCGCCATCTCAAACCCCTTTTATCCCATTTTTATACCGTAATGATCCCTTGAGTTCGACATCATTAAGCTCGAAGAAGAGGAAAGAACAATCGTCAGATAAACGGGAGCATAGACCTCAGTTTTCTTCCAATTTCGGCAACCATAGGCATCGCATGTGCGATTTAGGAAAGTAATTTTTGAAACCCTTTGCGTGAAAACGTAGATCATGGGATGATTCGTAAGATTTAGAGTTGATATGGTGTGTGCATTTGGATTTCGCGCAAGGATTCGAGAAATTCGGGCTTGGATAAAGAGAATCGAGTCATCGTAAGGGCAACGAGTTTAGGCATCAATCTCTCGCGACATCGGCAGCCTTTTACTCCGCATATTCAACCTAAAAAGGTAAGATTTATGCTTTGATAGTGTGGAATAGTATTAGATTCAATGTGTGGATGATTGGGAGTGCATGTAATGGTTTTGGGTGTTTTGGATTGAAGAAGAAGAAGTCCATTCTCATGCAGAATCACCCAGAATCACTCGAGCGAGTTACCCTCAGGAAAAAGAAGTGAGAAAACTTGCTCGAGCGATTTTTCCTCAGAATTTAGGCCAAAAAGTTTTGGGCCAAACTCGCTCGGACGAATTAGAGCGAGGTCCTAACACTGCCTCGGTATTTTAGCCATACCTTTTCACTCCAAACTCGGATTGACCCGATTCTTGCAGTGTTGAAAAGAGGACAACGAGCTCTATAACTTTATGGGAAATAGTAATATCATGAATCAAATGTTTTAAAGGTAAAAATTGAGTAGGAATTTGGAACAAGTTCTACATGACTGAAGGTTAGCACGAACTTGTTCATTCTGCCTCGGTTTGAGAAAATACTTAAATACGTCGAAGTTATTAGTGATTAGAATCAATCCTTAATGTATCATCATATATGTGACGTAGGGGAAGGAACCAGTTGCCATCGATAAAGTCATCGCACACCTTCTTGCGACGTTAGGAATCATGGTAGGGAAATTTCATAACGCATTTGCATTTGACTTCGATTCATTGACTTTATGATTGGAAATTTAAATTTAGTTTTTGTATTGAATGCAGAAAATAAATTATAGGGAAAACTCAATGCATAATCCCATCTCTGATTTTCGGTTCATAGACTCTTTGATATATTTGAATGTTAATATTGAGTGTGAATTTGAAATTGAGCTTTTTACGTATTGAATTTTGGAAACAAGTGTAGGGGAAATTCAATTCTCATTCTCATTTTAGACTTGGATTCATAGATTTTAATGATAGAATTAAATTGATAGAAATAATGAAATAGATATTATCTGTTATGAATTGATTTTTGAAACTGATATAAATTTATGTGAGCTGATACGAACATGGAATCTGATAGAATCCGATCTAAACTGATTTGAGCATTTAATCTAATTGAACTTAGAAACTTTGAACTTTTAATATCGAATGAACCTTCAAACTTCAAATTTTTGAATTTGAACTTTGAAATTGAATAAAAATTTTGAATACGAACTTTGTATACGAACCCTAAATCCGAACTTTGACTTTGAATATGAACTTTGTACGTTGCATCCAATCCGAACTCTGAAATTGAACTCTGACTATGATCTAAATAAGAACTTTAGATTTGAACTCCGAAATCGAAATTCTGTATATGAATTATGAAAATTAATATGATATGAATATGATATGAACTTTGAATTTCCGTGATTTGGACCGGTGCGGCGATGAATCCGTAATTTGGATGATAGCTCTGGGGGTGCCAAACCTGAAGAAAATATTATCCTTCAAGAAGTTGAGGACAACCTTGTGATCATTAGTTCTTGTGGCTATGACCTCAACCCATTTGGACACATAGTCCACAGCTACAAGAATATAATTGTAACCATAAGAAGGAGGAAAAGGACCCATGAAGTCAATCCCTCAAATGTCAAAGAGTTCAATCACAAGTATAGGCTGTAAAGGTATGGAGTTTCTTTTGGAGATACTTCCCATCTTTTGGCATATTTCACAAGCTTTATAATGCTGCTATGTATCTTTAAAGAGAGTGGACCAATAAAATCCACTTTGGAGCACCTTGGCAGCAGTCTTGTTCCCACTGAAATGGCCTCCATAAGCCTGTTCATGACACATAGTTAGTATGTTGTGGAATTCATCATCAGGGACACATCTCCTCACCACTTGGTCCGCACAATGCTTAAACAGGTATGGATCCTCCAATCTTTGAAAAGAACAACTCCTTATCTATTTTCTTCCAATGTGGGGGGATCTTACCCACTGTCAAGTAGTTCACAATGTTTGCAAACCAAGGTGTAGAGGTGCTGAGAGTAAACAGTTGTTCATCAGGGAAAGAATCATTGATAGGCAGCCTATCAAACACCTCAGCTAGGATCCTGGATAAGTGGTCTGCAACCATATTTTCAACCCCTTTTTTGTCTTTAATCTCAGGATCAAACTCCTATAATAAGAGGATCCATCTAATTAATCTTGGCTTGGCATCTTTTTTTGATAAAAGGTACTTTAGGGATGAGTGGTCTGTGAAGACCACTATCCTAGATCCCAACACATAAGACCTAAATTCCTCTAAAGCATAGACAATTGCCAACAATTCCTTCTCAGTTGTAGTGTATTTTAACTGAGCATCAATCATGGTTTTGCTTATATAAGCAATCACAAGGTGCCTTATCCTTCTTTTATCCTAAGACTGCACCAATAGTAAAATCTGATGCATCACACATCATCTCAAATGATAAAGAAAAATTAGGTGCTTGAAGGATAGGTGTAGAGGTTAAATAGCCTTTCAAAAGCTTAAAAGACATAAGACATTCATCATTAAATTCAAAGGGAACCTCTTGGCACAACAGGTGACAAAGAGGTTTTGAGATCTTGTTAAAATCCTTGATGAATCTCTTATAGAACCCAGCATGCCCCAAGAAAGATCTGACTTGTTTAACAGTTTTTGGTGGGGGAAAATGTGCAATCAGATCAATTTTAACCTTGTCTACCCAAATGCCTCTTTGGGAAACCACATGGCCAAGGACAATACCTTGATTGACCATAAAATGGCTCTTTTCCTAACTCAAAACTAAGTTGGTTTCCTCACATCTCTGTAACACAAGGCTGAGATGGCGTAGACATTGGCTAAAACTGTTCCTAAAATACAGAAATCATCCATGAATATCTCTAAAAATTGATCAATCATGTCAGAAAATATACCATACATGCACCTTTGGAAAGTTGCAGGGGTATTGCACAATCCAAATGGCATCCTTCTATAAGTAAAGGTGTCAAATGAACATGTAAAAGTTATCTTTTCTTGATCTTGTGGATAAACAGGGATTTGGTTATACCCCAAATATCCATCAAGAAAACAATAGAAAGCCTTTCCTGCCAACTTATCTAAAACTTGGTCTATGAAGGGTAAAGGGAAGTGGTCTTTTCTGATTCTCAAATTAAGATTTCAATAGTCTACACACACCCTCCAACCTGTGGTTTCCCTAGTTGGAACTAGCTCACCAGAATCAGTTTTTTCCATAGTTATTTCAGATTTCTTAGGGACCACCTGAGTAGGTGCCACCCACTTAGAATCTGAAATAGGGTAGATGACTCCAGCATCTAACAATTTGACCACTTCTTTTATTATCACTTCTTGCATGTAGGGGTTTAATTTTCTCTGCATTTCTTTAGAGGGTTTGGAACCCTCTTCCAAGTAGAATTTATACATGCACACAGCAAGGCTGATGCCTCAAGGTCAGCAATAATCTATCCTATTGTTCTCTTATGCTTCTTTAAAACACACAACAACTCTTTCTCTTGCTCGTCAGTGAGAGAGGAAGAAATGATCACTGACAATTTCTTGTTTGCCCCCCAAAAAATATATTTTAAGGTCTTAGGTAGCTATTTTAACTCTACATCTAGTGGACATATAAGAGAAGGCAACAAAGGTGCCTTTGATGGTGGTGGAAGAGGCAACACAGTAGGTTTCCAAGGAAGATACCTTGTTGCTGGCCCTATATCAGAAATTAAGGCTTTCACCTCTTGAACCATGGGTGTAGCTGCCTTCTCTACCACAATCTAACTCCACACATTCTCAAAAACATCACAAAAACTATCACTATGCAGCAGTTTGGGAAAAGTCTCTTCCACAAGCCCATCCAAAACATTAATTAAAAAGCAATCCTCACTATCCAAGTGAGGATGGCTGGCTGCATTGTAAGCATTTAATTTTACTTTCATGTTGTCAAATTGCACCTCCATTACTCCTGATCTACACTGAATACAAGCATTGGCAGTGGCCAAGAAAGGCCTACTCAAAATCACAGGAATAGAGGTGGTGCACTTGCTTGGCTCCATGTCAAATACTAGAAAATCTGTTGGGTAGCAGAACTTATCAACCCTAGCTAACACATCCTCTATCATTCCCACAGGCCTCCTTTCAGATCTGTCAGCTAGTTGTAGCACCACTTGTGGGGGCTTCAATTCTCCCAAGCCTAACTTCTCATAAACTGAATATGGAAGTAGGTTTACACTAGCTCTCAGATCTAACAAGGCCTTCTCAATAGTATGATCCTCAATGATGCAGGGGATTGTGGGAACTCCAGGGTCTTGAAGCTTGGATGGGATTGCAATGGATAGCACTTGATTTCTTTTCTCAGCACAAAAGACCTTTTTGGATAAGTGTATCCTAGATTGTCTTTTGTGGGTGCACAATTCTTTCAAGAACTTTGCATAGGCTGGAACTTGCTTGATAGCATCAAGTAAAGGCAAGTTAATCTTTACTTATTTGAATGTTTCCATCATCTCCTCCACTTTAGCATTCCCCTTGTCAAAAGGAGAAGGTGCTTGAAGTGCATTGGGAAGTGACAAATGAGGGACTGATCTCTCATTTGCTGCCTTAGCAAGCTCATCAGTTTTCTCTTTATTTTTGTTTTCAATTTTTTGTTGGGGCACATCCACATCCCCCTTATTTTTTATATACTGCTCCTGCTGTATATCATAATGGGCCGCACTTTTCTTATCAGGTTTAGTACCAACTTGGTTATCAACCAGTCTTCCACTCCTCAAAGTGGTGACAGATTTGGCTTCTTCACGGGAAGAAGTCTCACCCACCATGTATTGCCCCCTAGGATTGTTCATGGGTTGACTAGGCAGTCTTCCCTCCTCTCTCTCAGTCAAAGTATTAGATAGCTGACCAAGGTGGTCCTCTATCTTCTTAATACTTTGGCTATAAGAGTTGACTGTTTGAGACAAAGAGCCCAAATTCTGTAATGAAGCCAGAACTTGTTCTTCAAATGTGAGGGATCTAGAGGGTGCTGGGGCTGGTGCACTTTGATGTACAGGTTGAGCCATTGGCTGGGCCATAGGTTGTTGGTATTGGGACCTTGGAGAGTAATTCTGTTGGTATGGCTAGACATTCCTATGAGGCATGGATTATTGTTGTGGCTGTTGCTTCTGGTTTTGGAAGGTATCTTGTCTCCACCTTAAGTTGGGATAGTTTCTCCAATGATAACCAGCAGTAGGCTATTGTTCAAAGGACTGAGCATTATTCACATGTTCCATCACAAGGTCTGAAAATTGGGCAGTAGAGGGACATTCCTAAAGGGAGTGAGTGGGGGACTCACATATCATACATGCCTCCTCCACTTTGGCAGCCATTGGAGACTGCATTTCTCCCATGAGCTTATCAAACTTTTGAGTCAAGTTGTCCACTTTTCTTTCCTAATTATATCAACTCACCTCATACATTTTTTCTCTTGTAGTGGTTTCTCTCACCAATCTAGCAGGGGGTTTCAAAGTCCCTTGACAAGGTTTCCCTTTGCATGGAGTTTTCATTAATGATATCAAACAACTCCCAAGCCTCATCAGCTATCTTGTGGAGGTATGTATCACCACATAAGGCATCGACCATATCCCTGCTCTTGGGAGCAATTCCTTGATAGAAAATTTGAACAAGTTGCCATTCAGGAATTTGGTGATGGGGACATTACTTCAAGAGCTCCTTAAATCTCTCCCATGCTTGGTGAAAGTCTTTAGTTGGGGCTTGAGCAAATGAAATAATGCTCTTCCTCAGCTGACTTATTTTGGACATGGGAAAAAATTTGGCCAAAAATTGATATTGAAGGTCATTCCAAGATTGAATACTATTGGTTGGGAGCATTGACAACCAAGTTCGAGCTCTATCCTTTGGTGAAAAAGGAAAGAATCTCAACCTGGTTGCTTCCTCCCCCAAACCTGCAATGTTGAAAGTAGTGCACAGTCTTAGAAATTCATCAATATTCTTATATTCTTTGCTCAGGCCATGGTATGAGGGTAACATCTGTATGATGGTAACATCTGTATGAGGGTAACATCTGTAGACCCTTGTGCATTGAATTCTTTCAATATCCTAGGTTGCTCACCCATTGCAGAACTATCACAATCAACCACAGGTGTGTGTATGGGTTGCTTAGGTTTAAGAAGTCTTTCAACTTCAAGATCTAAATGAGCAATCTCAGGATTAAGAGATTCCTACCAAGCATACACACAACAGAAACACAAGTACAACACAGAAGATATAGCACAGATTTCAGTAAAACAAATTCAAAAATACACAACTAATGCTACATATCTATAAAGTTAGGAAATACAAACTTTAGCACAGCTTGCTCCTCTAATGAGCACAAAGCTCCTCTCAGAACCACAGATCTAGATCTGTAATCACAAAATTAAACTATAAAAAACTACAGCAGCAATTAGTCAAACAAAAAGCAGGCAATTAACAATCTAAATCTTAAAATGAGAAAAACTTAGATCTACCACTTTAAAAACACAAATCCCCGACAGCGACGTCAAAAACTTATTATCGTACTTACCTTACAACTATTAAAGAGTTAAAACATAAAAATAAGAGGACAAAGTACAGAGGTATGGGCCCAAGGTAGGCAAGTAGTCCTGCAAGAATTAGGGCTGTTGCAGCAAGTTTTAATAGGTAAGTCAGGGTAGGTCCACAGGGAAATGTGTTTTGGAAATGAGGTAAATCTCTAAATCTATGACAGATCTACACTTTATCCTGATTTAGACTAAATAAAAATAGGGAAGATGAGAGGTTTCTAAGATTTATCGCTTTACTAAGAACTACAAAAATTAAAAGCAGAATGATCCGGAACAGATTGAACTCAGATTCAAGGGAATGAAGAAAAAGATTAAAATCCAAAAGGTGGAGAGCAGCAGCTAGGGATTTTGGTCTTTTCTAAGAATCAATTTGATCAAAGGCAATGCGTAGGACAAATTTTCTACAATCCTTCATCTGGCTAAAAGATCAAATGCAAGTTATAAGAATCTAATCTTAACCAGAGAATTGAAGCAATCCTAAGGCTATGATCTGTCTACTTGAATGATCACAGATCATCCCAGAGATTGTCCCAATTCAAGGATCTTGATTGAAACAGGTAAGCTATTGCAGATGCTGTGGGTGCCAGGCTACAAGCTCAAGCATCCACAGGGATATCTAATCCAGGAAAATCAAATACGAAAAAGTGAAATTTAGATTAGAATCAACTTTAAAAACCACAATTACACTGTAATAATACAACTTACATTCCTATTGTGCTCAGATCTGCAATCTGTGCAACATACAATCCCTTATAAAGCCTCTGAAACTCTCAATTTATAGCTCTCAACCTCACCCTAGCTACTGAAGAGGTTTAGCCAACCATGATTGGCTAAGGAGAGAATGGGGAAGAAGGAAGAGAGAGGGAATTTTTGGAGGGAAATAGAATTTCGAATTGGCTCTGGTTCTCTCAATTTTTGGATGATCTTTTTAGTATAATTTCTCTTTTATTTATACTCTTCCCCAAATCTATTTCAGCCAATCAGAGCTTAGGAGAATAATTCAGTTATTCTTAGCTGCTGATGTGGCTGATTTCTCTTCTAAAAGCTCTTCCCCAATTGATCTGAAATTGGCAAGTACATGTGATGCAGTTGGAGGGTTCCCATTTGTGTGCATTTATGTTCCAAAAATACCCCCAAGGGTTGCTGATGTGCCTTGGAATGTGTGCACAAAGTACTAGAGTTGGTAGCTGCTTTGAATGAAACTGAGAAGTTCCAAATCTGATTTTCGAGTGATTCAGGGAACCTCTTGACAGGTTCTGAGTCAGCTTGGCATTTATTTCAACAGGATTGGAGTAGCTCTGGATAGGTTCCTTTACTTCTTGATAAGTTGAGTTGTACTAGTCGACAAGATTGGAGCCAATTTTCATCTTCTATCCAGTTCTTCATTCATCCTCTCGACAAGTTATAAACAACCTATCGACTTGTTATGCAATCTTCTATTGAGTACTCGATAGGTTGCTTCAATCCTTGCGAGAATGAGCGTAGCTTCAGGTAAGTCATCGACAGGTTGCCTTGCACTGCTTGACAGGTTCAGTTGATCCTCTCGACGTGTAGCTGAGACCTCTCCACTTCCCCTGCACCTATAGGTATCCTCTCGATAGGATCTTCTACTGTGCCTCCAAGCTCTCGATAGGTAGGCATATACTTTCAGAACCTCACGACAGGTTGATGGAACCTCTCGATAACTTGGCTTTTGAGCCTCAGGACCTCTCGATAGCTGAAACTAACCTCTCGACAGCTTGACTTTTATCTCCAGAACCTCTCAACAGGTACTGGGAACTTCTCGACAGTTTGGTATTTGAGCAACCCAACCTCTTGACAGCTTGGAGTGTCCTCTCAGGATGTTCTGCTTTGAGTTTCGACAGTTGGCACACACCTTTGGTGTGCTGTCTTTCATCTGTTAACACACAATAACCTCTTGGTGGGTTTAGTCTTCATTCCTTGCAACTGCACTTGGTCCCAAGCATACCTAGTTGGGGCCCATGACATCCTCATGAACTTCTAAGGCTCTGTGGATTCTTTGATTGGCTGGCCTTTGGACTGTTTGAGTAGATGTTGAGTAGAAGATTGCTTCTTTGGCCATTTTAGGTGGATGTCTGTACTAAGATTGTAATTTATTACTTATCTACAAAATACACTCAAAATACATTATTAGTCAACTCAAAGGTCCATCAAAGGTCAGGTTAGGAGGTGAAAAATGATATTTTTCGCTGCTTAACACACCCCCAAACCTAAGCTTTGCTTGTCCCTGAGCAAAAGAGAAATTAAAAATAATTATTGAAAATAAAAAATGCCACTTCTGTAGGGAGCATAGATGCATTTAGCATATGCATCAAGTCTTTTAAACCACTAGGGTACCTACAAACTTCTCCAATGACTCAGTTAATATCAATGCAACATGTTAAAGGTAAAATTCAAGAAAAATAAAATTCATTCCTCACCTTGTTCATTCAATTTTAGAGGATTCTCAACAGAAAATCAGCAGTTTAAAACTGAAATTCTGTTGTAATTCCTTCACAATCAATCAGCCCATGTCAAAGTATTTTGTATGAAAATTAATGTAGAGCTTACCATCAAATTTAGAATTTTGTTTTGATAATGCCCCAACAAATTCAATGTCAGACCCAAAGTCTCACTAGGGCCGTCACTCAGAATAAACATGAAAGGGTGCATCATTTCACACAGCTCAAGAGTAGTTGCAATCCTCAAATAGGACTGCAAGCATGAGCATAGACAATGCTCTAATGTCTGAAATTTTCTAACTCTTTTCACCATAGATTAAACAAATCCTCATCTCCACATGACAGCTCAATTCATTTCAGATCAGTAAGGTCTTTTTATTGGGTTGTAATGTGGCTTATAGGTGAGGTTTCTAAAGAATAAAAGGGAATAAAAGGATTCAAATTTGAGAAATCAGTAAGGTAAGGAGGTGAATCATGACTTCACCTTCTTCATTTCAGCACAATTCCATCTATTTATTGAATTTTTAGATTTGAAGTGATCAATTTCTAATCTTCATTTCAATGTAGCCTACTTCTCTTTTATTTTTGTATTTTCTGTTTTTATGCTCTTTTTCTTTTTGTATGCTTTTCCTTTGTATTTTTCCTAATATTTTTATATTTTTATGGGCTAGAATGCCACAACTGCCATCAACTGTGTTTCCTTCTCTTTCAACCAAATATCAAACCAGCTCTACCTTCTTCAACTCTTTCACCTTCACCTTCTGAAATCTCAGGATGGGGTTAGGCTGCATCAAGTCACTGAGGTTTTGGGTTTAATTTTTCTAGTTTTTATCAAAGAAAAACTTGGATTTTTAAAGCTCAAATGGTGTGTATCAAGGGCAGTTCAAAGGTGAGAAATTTTAGGCTCAAACTGTCTAAAGGATGGCCTTAGTTCATCTCCTCAATGTCATGAATGCTGTCAAGCTGTTTCAACTTGGATTTGCCTAACTTCTAGTGAGCAAAACTAGATCCAATCAGTCCTTAGAGCAGAAAAATTTCCAAAACACTCCTGAGAGAAATTTTATTCAGACCCAAATCTCACTGGGTATGGTCTTTCATCAAATTTCTGGAGGGACACCCCCATTTTTCCCTCTCGGAATATATAAATTTGTTCGATCAACCTTTGACCTCATAACCTTGATATGGGACCATATGCTGAAATAATAGTATATGGCTGGACACAGGCTGAAACAATAGTTCTGTGCCTTAGGCCCCATAACCCTAACGCAGGGACCATACACTGAACAATAGTACATGGCTAAACACATCCTGAAACAATATCTCTGTAGCTCAGATCCCGACGTAGGGAGACTATATACTGAAACAATAGTATATAGTCAGAATGCAGATTGAAACAATAGTCTTGCATTTCAGGCCCTTAACCCTAATGTGGGACTATATACTGAAACAATAGTATATGGCTGGACACAGGCTGAAATAATAGTTCTGTGGCTCAGGCCCCATACCCCCGACGTGGGAACCATGCAGTGAAATAATAGTACATGACTAAACACAGGCTGAAACAATAGCTCTATGGCTCAGATCCCAACGTAGGGAGACTATATACTAAAATAATAGTGTATAATCGAAGTGCGTATTGAAACAATAGTCTAGCATTTCAGACTCGACCTGGACTCGGACAACCCCGAATTAAGCGCTTAAAACTACACACTCAATTCAAGCGCACGCCAAATCACAAGCGCGCAATCAGTCTCTTCTCAGACCAGAATTCCTTTCCCCAGACTATCTCAAGACTTGATCACGTGCCTAACACCTGACACGCGATCGGATTGAGCGCCTCATCACCGACGCGTAATTAGGCTACGCCGAATCTAGCCTCACTGTCCTTGACCCCTAAGTCTCCTCGATTAAATGCTTCGAGAGTGGCGCTTAGTTGGATTACGCACCCCAAAATGAGCGCGCAATTAGTTCTAATACTATTAGGACTAGGAAACTCACTGAGCAAGTCAGCCGGTCGCTCATTGAGTCGGTGACCGACTCAAAGCGATTAAGCACAAGGAAACCGACGTGCAATTGGATTAAACGCTTGAAACAGGGCATTTAATTAGGAAAAAACCTATAAAAGATTTTTTTCTTAATTCACCCAAGAGGCTAGCAATTTTTGAGAGAGAACAGATCTTTTTAGGATTTCGAAACCAGAGAACTTCCATAGAGCAACCCAGTCATGATTTCAAGATTCAAGCACCGAATCTTCGAGATTTCTCTCCGCAGCCCTGACCCTAGGTAAGGATTATTTTTTTTATTCATGACCATAACTTCTAGCCTCTAGATTTAGGAATTTTATTAGTTTTAATTTTAAGTCCGAGACCGTAGCACCCTTTTTAGACCGCAAAATTTTTATATTTGGTTATAATTCTCCGAATTCAAAATTAGTCCTTAATCCGACGGTCCGACGCACCAATCCTAGGCTTTAATTCCATTCTAAAATCTTAATCTCAAGTCCTATCATTAATCTATGGTTCTAGGTCTTAGACTCTAGAACCAGTCCTTAATCATACGGTCTGATTTTCTGATTTTGGACCCGAATTCAGTCCTAGAAATCTAGATTTTAATTTTAATTTCCTATTTTAATATTTCTAAAAATCCTAAATATTAATTTTAGTTTCTATAATTCTAGTTTACAATTTAATTCATAATTATTACTCCGAAATCGACTCTGAAAAATCTAAAAATACTATTTCTACAGTCTAAAATCTAATTTATCTTTAATCTCAACCATCCGATTTGCGCAAGAGAGCTTACGGTGGGTACTCGGGAATGAGGCCAATCCTCCTTAGCATAGCGGGTCCAAAACCCCTTTTTTTTAAAGAAGTTTTAGAATTAATTAATTATTTTTCTGTTCTTTTTAGTATAATTAACTAGTAGATTTATTTTATTTCAGCATAATCAATTAATTAAGTTAATTAGATTTTAGTATGATTGATTAATTTCTTTAAATCAAATTTTAATTGGTTAATTTCTTACTTTAATTAGAATTTTAGTCTGATTAATTCATCGCTTAAATTAGAGTTTTAATGGAATTAGTTCTCTATTTCAATTAGAATTCTAGTAAGAATGTTATACTCGATTTAATTAGAATTCCAATACAACTAGTATACTTGCTCTACTTAGAATCTCAGTATAACTTGCATGCTTGACTTAATTAAAGTTTCATCAAAACTACTACATGTGCACTCCTAGTACAATTAGGAAACCTGATCACAATTAGACTTCTAATGGGATTAGGAGGCTAAAATTAATCAGACTTCCAATGGGATCAGGACACTTAACTAATTAGACTTTCAATAAGGATAGGAATAGTAAAAATTAACTAGACTCTTAATAGGATTAGAATAAATTTATATAATTAAATTCACAACAGAATCAGGGAAGTCTAAACGGATCAGAACTATAACAATAACGAAAAATAAAAGGAAAATTAAACTATCTAAATTAAGAAAAGACATAGCTGCCGACGTTCGCAGGTGGACGATTCAGTATAGAAGTAACCCATACCCGCTCTCAAGCGTGATCATTGACGTGTTACAGCGTTGATAAATATCTTTAGCTGGCGATCGCAACAAACTAGGAACCTTCTTAGAAATCTTTTATTTCTAATCTTCCAAACTTTGCATCGCTAGAGTCTACTTGGACAGAATTGGAGCCGTTGATTCGACGAGGACCGAGAGGAACCCAAAAAAAGCGTGCACCAACAGACTGGTAATCGCGATGAGACACTTTTGTAAACTCTTTTTCTAGGCAGTTAGTATTCATGTTATCTCCCTATTTTTTCTTTCCCTCGTATCATTTAGATTCCCTTTTATATATATATATATATGAGTCTTCGTCAAAGACTCGAGATCTCTGGTATATGAAGGGTGAGTTTAGGAGACCCAACGTTGTGACGATATCATAACAACCCCATGTACGAAGAAGAACCACTTCACAATTCTAGCCCACGACAACCTGAGATTAACATGGCTGGCGAGCAAGAAAATCCTTTCTCTACCCCACACACCGGTAATAATCATAATGGGAGAGATGGAAACACAGGATAAAACCTCACTGCTCAACAGATTGTAGAACTCAGTATTCAAAGAATATAAAGAAGAGATGATGACTCCGAAGAATTGCTTTGAGGGTTGGCCGCCGCATACGAAACCATTAGGTCACGATAATTTTCAGAGGAACAAGAGCGAAAAGAGAGGCCACCTCCTACCCCGAGCATGGTGTCAGCTCGCGCCATACCATTGAGATAACCTGCCCATACATTCTTCAACAGTGACTCTTTAGACAAGGTTTGCTCACGGGTCACTCTAAAAGATAACATCATTAAAATCGAAGATCTCCCTAAAATGTTTGATGAGTACATGGCCAAGAGAGAGTGCCCCGTCACTCATTTGGATTCGACAAATTTTGCCGGAATGTCGAGTTTAATTTACCAATAGGATTTAAGCCACTGAAATTTACCAAATATAATGGGACAGGAAATCCGAATCATCACTTGGCCCTCTTTTGTAATGATTGCCGGCCCATACGTGATAATCAAGGGCTTCTCATTCACTATTTCCAATGTTCATTAGAAGGATAAGCTTTAGATTGGTTTGCGGGGCTCCCACTTTATAAGATAGAAACCTTCGATGAATTAGTCAGTCAATTCCTAGACCAATACAAACACTTGATCCAAGAGACAGTTAGTCTCAGCGATCTAATGGCAGCCAAGCAAGGACCTGATGAAGAATTTATCGACTTCATCGCCAGATGGAGAAAACTCGCTGCTAGGACCGGCACCTCAATGAAAGAGAAGGATTCGGTGGACATTATTATCGATAACACTAGGGAACCATTAAAGAGCACACTTATCATAAGTGATTACCCCGACTTCATTGCACTCCACTCCCGGGCATCCCGACTAGCGTGACACATTAAAGGCGGAGATCTTACTCTATCCATAGTCACATCCAAAGTAGGCTCTTCTAGTGAATCAAAATAAAAAAATAATAAGAAAGCCTTAGGAACTGAATAGGTCAACACTATTGTTAATCAAGGACAAAACTCTGAGAACGAAAATTTCTACCCATGAAACTGCGGGCAAAACCAAAATCAGCAACGACACGAATCAAAACCAAGGTGCTAATTAGCAAAGATATGCAAACCAAAACCATAGCCAGAACCAGAATCAGAGCCAGTATCAGAATAGAAATCAATATCCCAACACCTACCATAATCAGAACACAATGCAAAATCGACCGGCCCACGTGCCGAATTACAATTGTGTGCCCCCACCGCAGAACTTTAATCCAGCCAGAGGCTCCTACCAGTTGAGGCGAGAACACTATCCCCCTTTATCGAATACAATTTCTAACATCTTCTATCTCCATAACACTCAGAATCTCCTTTGATTCTCGCAGGAAAGACCCCGCCCATGGCTGACAAATCTAGACTATAGTAAATACTGTGCTTTCCATTGATACACGAGGCACAACCTAGAAGACTGTTGGGTAATCTATGACATGAATGATCGAAGTCAGATTGATTGGGAAGCGCTTAGGAATCCTAACCCTAATAATAACCAACCCCAACAAAATTTAGGGATCATTAATAACCCCATGCCCAACCACAACCAAGCCACACAGGCTCAGGTCACCACCGTAGATCTCTCCGGTCGACCTCCCTTCCAACCTTCCACCTTAATCACTCGCATTCAACCCTCTGCTACTTGCTACTTTTGCCACACCAGTGAAAGCTCCTTCACCCTCGCATCCCTTGTCCCTGATCACTCACATCGCTCCGTCGAATCCACCTCCTTATCCAAAATTTACTCAGATACGAGTCCATTCCTTTAGGGTTAGGAGTTCATTCCTCCGTAGTCACCTACCAGAACCTCCAACCCCTCCAAATCTCAAACCAATTCCATTACCCCTTCCTTTGTCCGATTCTGAACCCGAGTATGAAGATCACGTTCTCTAAATTGCAGCCTAAATTACTGCATGGGTAGAAAGTGTCACTCGAAAGACCCCAAGCCAAGACTATAAAATAACCATCGAGCGTTTGCTGAATCTAAAAGAAAGTGAGCCAGAAGAACATCCTGACCCATGCGCTAGTCTCTGCTTTCCTAGAAGACTAAGATTACACATAGTACCTACCTCCTTGGAGTGGCACCATCCAGGTACGCGTTCTAACCTTGAATTTCATCCATTTCACTAATACATCAGTGCCAAGCTGCAGCGGGTTAGGTCAGCAACCGACTTGCCCGATTCTCAAATCAGGAACCAATTACCCACCTCTACCTTTCCCTCAAAATAAGGATTTCATGAATGCACAACCACCAGAGGGGAATGTGAGAGAAAGAGAAGTTAACTTGCTTCCCCCACCTCACATTATCCCTCCACCAGTTCCTGCACCTCAACCATTCCAACCACCCGCACCTAAGGCCCATCGGCCAGGCAAAGAAACTGCGCTCAATCCAGGGCAAGAATACAACCTTCTATGACATCTCCAGAAGATTCAAGTCTAGATATCCATACTAGAACTCATCAAGAAATTACCTAACCATCACCAGTTGTTGATAAGGACACTTGAAGACACGTAAGTGGATAAGGATACGACCCTAGATGAGCTTCATCAAGTCACTTCGGTCATGGTGTAACCTCCAGCGCTCACTTTTACAGATCTAGACATGCCTAAAGAGTCACTCCACGGGAGTGTGACCCCCATATATCTTACAGTCATAATTAAAGGATTCTCATACAACACGCACTCGTTGACATGGGAGCAAGACTTAACATCTGCCCTCTCAACACGTTAAAAATGCTCGAATACACAGAGAAGGATGTCAGGCCCTCTGCACTGTTACTCATAGCTTATGATGGGTCGCGCCTCTTTATCAAAAGAACTATCAAGCTACAGGTTTGCCTTGGACCTATAATAAAAGACGTTACCTTCCATATTTCTGATTCTGCTAGTACGTACAATCTCATTTTAGAAAGAAAATGGCTAGAGTCAATGAAGGCCATCGCATCCACATATCATCAATGCGTCAAATTCTCATATGAGGACTCCATCATCCGTATATACGCTGATGCACCCCTCCAGGAGATGGATACTGATTACACGGCGAGTATACCAACTGCTCATGATTATGTATTGAACATGGGTCATATCCAAAAGACTTGAATCCTTGATGAGACAACCATTGCAGAAGTCCGTCCCCCTACCCCTCCTAGTTCGCCCCCAACGCGTCGATAAAAATTAATGAGAAGAGTGGTTGGCCTAGAACTCGCCAAACTCTATGTCATTAACCCTACCGCGATAAAATGTACCAACTTGGATACGTTCCCCACACCGGACTTGATAAAAATAAGCAAGGTCGTGTAGGACCCATTGTCCCAACACAAATACATAAGCACATAGGGTTAGGTTACCAATCGGACGGCCTGCAAGCCGACTTGTCCCCTACCTCACCAAAATGGTCTCTATATGATGACTTCGCCTATGAGATCACTGAGAAAGTAGATGTGCCAAACCATAAAGAAGTGGCCTTCACTAGATCCCAAGAAGTGGAAATTGAACGAATGACTAAAGCGATCAACGATTTAACCAATTTAAACGACGATATTGATAAATCGCTCGAAGGAGTCAAGCCCATGTTTGACACTAAGGAATTCACAGAAGAGAGGAGAGAAGAACCTCTAGAACTCGACCCACAAGTAGAAGATTGGGAATCCACTGACGATGGAGATTTTCACATAGCAGCCTTACAAGGTAGTGAAGAGCACTTACGCTTAACATGGGAAGAGGATGACACTCAACAAGAAAGTACTAACTCGTATAGTATCCGCCTCGCCCTTGTCCTTGATGGATGGAAATGCCCTTGGGACTCCCCTCGTATCGCTTACCCTTACCAACCCCACTGTAGGGCATGCACCAGCATATTAGAGCATTTCGCTAGTTGGATCTAACACTCTACGATAGGAGAATCGAATCACTCCAACCTCGTGACCACTGGCACAAGTAATGACCTACCAGCTCAGCTACCGGCACAAGAAGCAAAAATTTTGATGGTCATCTGGTTGACCTAGGGGGAAACACTCTCATCACCTTCATAGAATTTGAAGAGAAACTTGAACTAGACACTTCTACATCCCTAAATTCATCGCAACTCTAAATATTTTAGAAATCTCTAGAGGAAGAGTGACAACCTCCCCCGAGTGATGATGAGGACTACTGGATAGACCTCCCGGCACTCGAGTTAGCGGAGCGAGCTAATCTAGGACTTCAAGCACTATCAGATCAAGAAGATGAATTCGATACCGTCTTCGACTCTAACCTAGAAGGATGAGAATGTCCTTGGGAATCCCCCTACATTCTTCACCATTATTAATCTCGCTGCCGAGCATGCACGCTCATCCTAATATATTATGAAGAGCAAGGAAAAGAACTCGCTACCCTTGAGGATCCTTCGGGAGATCCCCCTCGGTGGGAAGAACAACATTATTACAACCCAGAGGATGATATTTCAATTGAGTATGATCTTCAGAGTTTCTTCGGAGAAGAGGCAATCAATGTGGCAGAAGAAATTCAGGTGTCAGCTCCGCTGTCACCAGTGTCACTCTTTCAAAAGATCTCATCAGATGAGGGTGGGGCTCTAAAAAAAAATGCCAAATTCACAACAAGTTCGCATTTCCTGAAGAATCGCGCAAACGGCTCTAGCAGCCGTCTCGCTCCCTCAACTAGAGGAGGCAATTCTCCCGGCGCCCCTTGAGGTGACCGACTCTGTACCATATTTATTATCAAAAATAAAAAAAATAGAAAAATAGAAAACCTTAAAAAATTTTGGCCAACAAGGAGACTTTTCTCCTAAGGTTTCTATCCCATTACTCGCACGAGGACGTAAAGCATCCAGGCTAAATAACAAGTCAGTGATCATACCAGACGAGATACTTCATGACTTTGAGAGAAGAATCAGTAGTCTTGACCTTCACCTTACCAAAGATCTCTCAATCATAGATTGTATTGATGAAGGGTTACCTTTCGCAAACTCAGATCCTCAGTGTAGTAATTTCGCAGAATACGAACTTACCGAGGACGAAGAAAGAACACCAGTTGCCGAAGAGGCACTGGACTTCCAACGGGTTATCAAGCATTTCGATGAGTAAACCCAAGTTGCCGCAGAACCCATAGAAGAACTAAACTTTGGCACTGAAGAGAAACCCAAGAAGCTACCGATTAGTGCAACACTCAACTCTAAGGAACACCAACAAATTACACAAGTCCTGTAAGAACACATCGATTCCTTCGCATGGTCCTACGAGGACATGCCCGGTTTAGACTCAAGTTTAGTAGAACATCTCCTCATCTGAGAACCCAAAGCAAAGCCTGTTAAGCAGAAACTCTGTTAGATGCACCCACAGATCGCCCTCTAAGTTAAAGAGGAAGTCGACAAGTTACATAGAGCCAAATTTATTCGAGTCGTTCTTTACCCTAAGTGGGTCGCCAACATAGTACCTGTCGCCAAGAAAGATGACAGAGTACAGGTTTGCATCGACTTCTGAAACCTCAACCAGGCATGCCCAAAAGATGACTTCTCACTTCCACACATTGACACTCTAGTTGACAACACCACTGGACATGAGATGCTATCCTTTATGGACGGTTTCTCTGGATATAATCAAATCAAATTAGCAGAGTTCGACCAAGAGAAGACTTCCTTCACCACACCATGGGGAACATACTATTATGTTGTTATGCCTTTTGGGCTTAAGAACACAGGAGTCACGTATCAATGCGCCATGATGACTATCTTTCACGACATGATGCATAAGTGTGTAGAAGTCTACGTTGATGACATATTAGTTAAGTCCCAAATGCGAGTAGGACATCTTGAAGCGCTCTGACTGATGTTACAAGGAGCCAAGAAATATCAGCTAAAAATAAATCCAAAGAAATGTGTCTTCGGGGTCACTTTCAGAAAATTACATGGTTTCATAGTTAGCAAGCGAGGGATCGAAGTTGACCCTACAAAAGTCAGAGCCATCCTCGACATGCTGCCTCCCAGTAGTATTAAAGAGTTACAATGCCTAATAGGAAGATTGCAATTCATCAGAATATTTATCTCCCAACTTTCAGACATATGCGATCGTTTCTATAGACTACTTAAAGGAGGAACTGAGTGCAAATGGGATGATCAGCGTTAGCAAGCCTTCGACAAGATCAAGAAGTACCTCCTTAACCCGCCAATACTATCACCACCAGTCCTCGAAAGACCCCTAATTCTATACCTTTTAGTGAACGACAAAGCAATGAGAGTAATTCTGGGACAATATGAGAAGAAGATGACAAGAGAGAAGGCTATCAACTACTTTAGTAGGACGATGGTCGAATACGAATGAAAATACACTTCAATGGAGAAGACTTGCCTCACATTGGTGTGGGCCTCTACCAAATTACTACACTACTTCGGAGCACATAAAATACTAGTACTAGCCTGAATGGACCCTTTAAAGTATGTATTCGAAAAGCCCGCAACATTAGGAAAGATCGCTCACTAGCATATGATTTTGCAAGAATTCGATATCACTTACGTCACGCAGAAGTTGATCAAAGGACAAGCAGTTGCCGATTACCTCATAGATCTCCCACTGCCGAGTGATGAGCTCGTGCATGCGGATTTCCTCATTGAAGACCTACTCACGATTCATAATGAAGAGCCCGACAAGACCTCATGGATCCTTTATTTTGACGACGCTCTAAAGCACAAGGGAAAAGGCATTAGGATAGTCCTCCTAAGCCCAGAAGGAGTTCTTATACCTAAAGCTTTTCAACTAGATTTTTCTGTCACTAACAATGTCATAGAATACGAAGCCTTTATAGCTAGACAACGAGCAACCCTACAATTAGGTGTTAAACAGTTAAAAACCATCGGTGATTCTAAACTAGTAATTTCACAAGTCATAAGAGAATGAAAAACTAAGGAAATGAGACTAATGGCATACTTAGAAACCTCTCAATATTTAATAAAGAAATTTGAAAGAATCTCTTTCACGCACATCCCTAGATTAGAAAATGAGCTCGCAGATCCTTGGCCATGCTAGCCTCGGTCATCCAAATACCTATTGGGAAAAGTACCAAGACCTTCTTCATTGAAAAGCTTATGGTGCTCGCCCACAAGGTAGCACGGACCGTCAAGAGAGAGTTATCCATCCTCCCCACAAGTGCAGGACTGAAAGAAGAAATCACCCCGGAAAAGCACGTCAAGACAGAAACTGAAGTCGCTATGTTCAGATTTGAAAAATCACCGACCGACGATGGATAACCGTAGTATTTTGATATCTGGAACTTCTTGAGGCATCAACACGTCCCTCCATACGCCACGAAGATTGAACGGAAGAATATAAAGAATCGATGCACCCGATTCTGTATACTCGGTGAAACATTATATAGAGAGGCCATCACTAAAGGAGTACTAATACGATGCATCACGACTGTCGAAGGATAATACATCATCCGAGAAGCACACGCCAGTGCCTGTGGTGCCCACTTCGGTAGACAGAGACTCACTGATTAAGTTACATGACAAGGCTACTTCTGGCCGACAATGATCAGTGTAATGACCCAAAAAATCCAAACTCGAACTCGACTGACCTCGTGTGTGTGGTCGGTATGAAAACCAATGTCACCATATATTTTTATATGATAATAAATATTTAAATAATATTAAGATAACTTTGTGCGGACGGATTAAGGTTTATATGTGTGTTTGGGCCTTTAGTGTGAAAACCGTGCACCGACGCACCAAGTGCCGCTCAACACCGAAGCCAAGTCTAAGATAAGAGGATAGAATTTTGGCAAAAAATATCAAGGATATTTTTGGAGTTTCATTTGGTTATAAGGAGAGGGTTGCTTAGAGGCTAAGTGTTAGCCGTTTAAAAATTTGAGGAGAAGGAAGCAAGAGCCGAGCCCCATTTCCGAAATTCGTCACCATTCACCCTTGTGAGATTCTGACCGCAAGATCGTGTAATCGCCGCGATCTCCACACTCTCCGCGAAGCGTTTAACGCGATCATGACTTGAGTTCCTCTATTGAAAACCTCAAGCCGTTCAAACACTTTTTCCGTTAGAAACCCTTTTTCTATAGAAGCCCCATTTTCAAAGAGCCAGTCACCTTGGATAGTCTTCCGCTTCTTGAATGGGTTAAGATCGATGCGTGGATCATTGGCGACTTCATCTTGAATATGTGGTGAGCAATCGTTGTGAAATCGTCATAGATCTCCGAAAGTTTTGTTTCGAAACCCTTTTGGACAACAATTCTTAAAGGCACAAAGTCGATCGAAGAAAGGTTAGTTTTCTTTGATTTTAATGGTTTAGATTGTTTTAGTTAGTGTGTATATGTGTGTGCTTCGATGGAGATCGTAGAAGATTTGGAAGAAAATAGATAAAAAAATGATAAAGCCTTATGGTTGTGCATTTATGAAGATTTTGATCGATCAAATTAGGTGATTGATCAATCAAATTTGGCATTGATCGATCAAATTTGGTATTGATAGATCAATCATCTAGATTGATCGATCAAATTATATATACAATGACAAAAATAGAAAGTTTGTTTGGTGGAAGTTCATCCCCGACTGCATTGATCGATCAAATTAGGTGATTGATCGATCAATGTGATGGGTTGATCGATCAAGGGTGAAATTGACCGATCAATGTGGAATTGATCGATCAATATGATGGTTTGATTGATCAAATTGACTGTGCTGATACTGCTTCAGTATTTTGGCCATAACGTTTTACTCCGAACTCCGATTGAAACGATTCTTGCGGCATTGGAAAGAGGACAAATAAATCTACAACTTTTATGAATTAACTAACTAATGAGTAATTTTTTTTAATGATCGAAATTGAGCTGAAAGTTTGGCCAAGCTCTAAGTTAGCACGTTTTGACTGAAGTATCGATATAGATTTGATATTTTGGCCATAACTCTTTGTCCCGAACTTCGATTGATGCGATTTTTGATGCGTTGGAAAGAGTACGATGAGATATAACTCTTTTATAAATTAACCAAATTTTAGTAAAATTTTTTGAGGGTCAAAATGAAGTGAGAAGTTGGGTCAAGTTTCGAGTCAATACGAAATTACCCATTTACGCCTCGGTTTTGAGAAAATACATAAATACGTCAACATTATTAATAATTAGGACCAATTTTTAATACATCATCATATGTGTGATGTAGACTAAGAGTGGAGGCCATGGATAAGAACTTTTAGATTGCTTTAGAACGGCGTTGGATTTGCTTAGAAAGATTTATTAAGGTAGGGGAAATCCAACCTAAAAATGTCTCTGAATATGATTTCATGATTCCTTCACATCTGTGTCCTGATTTCTGTTTTAAAGGCATGTTTGCATATCAATCAATCTCTGTCATCTCTGATTCCTGCATTCTGATTTTTGTATTCTGAAGCCTGTTTCTGATTTCTGATATCTGATTCTTGAGGTCATATGTGTGTATGTGATTTTAAGTATTTAATCCAGATGATCCTCACCGACTTGGCGGTATATCAGTGCCCTACCATAATCGTGCATCTGCTTTGATAATCCCTCGACACAATTATACTCCATAGATGGGGCATTGTTGCACCCTAAAAATTATCATATGAACGACGATTGATTGGGGTTTCCTATCGGCATACACCTGATTATTACATGCTATATATTCACGGGAGTTTCGTAAGTTAGAAATATGCATGATTTAAGTCACAAATTACATACTAATAGCATCTGTTCTGTTCTTTGAAAACTTAGTACATGTCATCTGATTTATCCTGTCTGCATATTCTGATTTGATTATCTGTTTGAGATACTACCTGTAAATCATGTCTTACATTTTCAATACAATTTTAGCTGTGATTCTTCTACTGAGCTTAGATGTAGCTCACTCTGTTTTCTATAACATTAATAGGTTCTGAGGCTAGAGCTCCCGACACTGAGAGTGACCCTGACTACCAGTCGGATACGGAGGCTGAGGTTGAGGAGGAGAATACCAATACCCTTGCTGACGAGCACCACCCGTAGAGGGTATTTGATTAGACTGAATATTTTGGGATCTGTATATGTTTTGGATTATTGTGGTTCCGGTGGCCATGGTTTTGTACTTAAAACTTCATAGATACTTTATTTTCTTTTGTGTATATCTTACAGGAACCACTACTTAGAACCATTATTTTTGTGTGATGGATGTCCATCACCAGTGGTTCTTCTTGGTTCCTTTTTGAGGATGTATTTTCTTCTGTTTATATATATATGCATTGTTAAATTCTTCTCTCTTTTAAAGCCTTATATGGTGACTCGATCTGCCACTACTGGACGGTGTTTGCTCTGGTTTTCGCTAGACGAGCAGACACTCTATGATTTGTCTCAGAGCATGATCCTGATGGCATGGATTTTCGAGTGTAGAAATTCGGATTGTCACAATCAGAGATTGCCACCTCTACGTCCAATCCTGTAAGCAATGCCAAGAACACGCCGCACTCATCAAAACTCCATCAGTTGCATTGAATACTATGACCTCGCCATGGCCATTTTTGATGTGCCTTCGATGTCATTGGACCTTTCAAAGACATTGTCAGGAAAACTCACAAGCACACGTTCATACTTATAGTGACCAAATACTACACCAAATGGGTAGAAGGTGAATCCTATGTCAGAGTCACTGCTTCAACACTTGTAAAGTTTATCATTCGAAATATCATCACTAGGTTTGGAGTACCCAGGATGTTTGTTACTGACAATGGATCACAGTTCATCGCAGAGAAGATGAAGAAGTTATGCAAGAAGTACGACATCGATCTACGCCACTCATCACCGTTCTACCCTCAAGACAATGGACAGGCAGAAGCTATGAACAAACCACTGATTCGAATCCTAAAGTGCACAGTAGAAATAAGCAATGGGGTCGACTGGCCTGAACGACTACCAGAAGCACTCCGGGCCTATAGGACCTCTATTCGTATGACCACTGGCCAAACTCCCTACCTCCTTACCTATGGGATGGAGGTAGTCCTACCATATGAGATACAAGTACCATTCTTACGAATTCAACTCAATGATGAGCTATTCTTAGACGAGAGGAGAATTGCCCTACTCACGCAATTAGAGTAGCTCGATGAAACATGTCTAAGGGCAGCTGATCACGCTCAGGTATATAAGAGGAGAGTGGCCAGGGCTTACGATAAGAAAGTCCTTGAACGAACCTTTAATATTAGGGAATTAGTCTTGAAGAAGATCATGCCTTCCAAGCACGCCCATCTGAAAGAAAAACTGAAACCGAACTGGGAAGGCCCTTATGTCATAACAGCCGCATACCCTGGAAATGCCTACAAACTGACAAACCAAGACGGGGAAGAACTCCCTAGCCCTTGGAACGCCATGTACCTTAGAAAATATTATCCTTAGTCCTGTGATCGTCATATCCCGTGGTTAAATACTTATACTTATCACCCCCGTAGTTGTCACGACCCATTCATTGGTCGTACGCCTTTAATTCTCAGAATATCCTTAAGACCTCCGATTTATCGCCCACCTCTTCTCACTCGGGCAATCTAATTAAAGGATTAGTTACCTATCTAACCTCTTTCAAAAGCATAAGTAACACCTGATCCTCATTTCCTTTCCCCCTCCATTGGAGGAGACGTTAGAGTAAAAAAAAGATAAAGATGTTAGGTTCAATCAAAACTCATTATTCTTACTAGCAAGATGCTTTCAAAAAAATATGCATCTATATATAAAAAAAATTGAGTGAGAGCATTATGGCGAATGAATAAGTCAATGAGCTCAGGGAAGCATAAGCAGGCCGTGAGGACATCCATGGTAACATTACTAGAAGTGTATAAGCAAGCTGCGAGGGCATCCCTGATGTCCCTATACTAGTAGATGTCGTCGTAAGATGGCGGGAGGAGGACAAACTCCGTCTAACCATAGAAAGTGAGATTTTGATGGTGCCGAAACATGACAAAGAGCTCGATCATGGCATCCCCTATCCCCTATGAGAAAAAGATTATTACCTACCCTTTTTGGAAAGCCTTAGATACAAACTATTCCTCGCATCACTGAGCCTTACCCCCCTCTTTTATTTTTATTTTTGGACGATAAATCAGAAGGCTACAGGATGTTCCTAGAAATGAAATCGAAAACTGATGAATGATGACTAATGCAATCACCTACTATATCTACCATACTTATCCCTAATAACCATGGGATAGGACGACCACTACCCCAAGATAGACCCCTGTACAACTGACCTAGTCAAAGAGACCTCCCCGATTCGATGACAATACCGATAAACTTTTCTTCAAAACTAACTCACCAAATACCCATGACTGCTTATAGACCTAAAGTGCTCATCTCGAAACCTAGAAAAGCTCCATTGCATCTTGGCGCTGGGGCATTTTTTTTTTGGATTAGAAGAAGAATCATATCAGAAGCGCCAGCCTGTCCACAAAGAAGATAAGGAATGGCGAACTTACCACCCGGAAGTGCTACTGAAGATATTACACTGCCAATCCTGCCATGCTCCTACACTGGGACATATTTATTATTTTAGTTATTTGCTTTCCCTATTGCATTATTTTCATTTCAAAATAAAAAAAAGAAAAAAGAAAAAAAGAAAAAAAAGAAGAAAAAAGAAGAAGCACATATCCATCTTTTGCTACCAGACTCCGGTCTAAGACACTTACCCCCCTTGACAACTGGCAAGGGGGAGAACAAAAACTACTGACAGTATTATTCTCACATGTTCAGATACGAAGCAACCTTCAACCATCACCGGGCCAGCTTAGGAAGCATCTAAGTCCCAATGATGGTCGATGGCGCTAAAGCAACTAAAAGGCAAAAGTAGACGCAAGAGGTAACTAAAAGAAAAGGAGACAATCAGGTACATCTAAACTAAAAATCTCTTTATATATGTCAAAATATTTACATTTATTTTTACACTTGTCACTGGGGGCATCCCCCTATATATACAACACACACATGCTATGGATACAAACACACACACACACACACACACACACACACACACACCTCCCTACGCTGCCGCTGGGATGGACAAGCATCGCTGTCCCCGGTATCATCAGCTCGGAGGTCCATAGACTGTTCCTCTTAAAATACAATCCCTGCACCCGGAGTCCTCATAACCTCTAGACGACGAGGCCCCGCTACAGAACCCCCTTCATTCGCCTGACTAACAGATCGCCTTGATCACGAACGAGGAGGATACCCCGTAAGAATATCACGAATGGCCGAATCCCTATGAGCATCATCCCTAACATGATCATGTGACGCGTGACGGGACTGCCCAGCTGAGGAACCCATAGCCCTCGACCCCGATCCATCAAGCTGACTAACCAACCTATGCACCCCTCACTCACCCCTTGCAAGACGACACTACAACCGATCTAGGGACACTTGCATCTCCGCCCGTGTTGTCTGGCGTGTCGCCTCTAATGCCTCAGTCTAAGTCCTCTATGTGACCTTCATCTCAATGACCAGGTCCTTGCGACTCTGCGTCTCCCCAAGGATTCGTCTCGCCTGGGGAGTGGTGCACGCTCACGCCGCCTCTAGATGCGCCTCCTCAAGCTGATGAACCTGCATAACCACCCAAGTCATAGGAAAACTAACATATACATGAACAAAATAAGAAACTTTGAAAAGAAAAGGATTATATCGGACCCAGCCTCTCCTCCAGGAGCTG
This sequence comes from Chloranthus sessilifolius, assembly GCA_021018995.1. NCBI lineage: Eukaryota > Viridiplantae > Streptophyta > Magnoliopsida > Chloranthales > Chloranthaceae > Chloranthus > Chloranthus sessilifolius. The sequence goes on along the minus strand of CM037593.1, from coordinate 52,492,361 downwards.
CCCAACCGTCTCAGCAGTCACTGGATCAGCAGGAGGCACAGAAGGAACAACGAACGTAGGCGGCTGTAATAAGAATAAACAAATACATAAGAGAAATACTATAACGACAGATTAACTACGAACACAGTAACTAAAACATACCCGAGTAGGGATAGGAACAACCTCCTGAGGGGGAGCTTCAGGAGTAGAGTCCGGAACAACCTGCACAAAGAACTAAACAAACCAACACAAGATATGTCAGAACAAATAAAGATGGAATAACCTAAAAAGAATTACACCACATAAAAAAAAAAACTATACCTGACTCTCCGAGCGTAGAGAGGCAGCAGTCGCCTCCCTCGTCTGAAGATCCTTGGCAACCCGTTGCTGAAATACAACATGATATTAGTAAGCTACTAAGAAAGTGAAACAATGACACCCGAGAAACTAATACAATGACATAAATAAAATAAAAGATTGAATGAAACTTACCCAATGATCTAGCTTGGCCCGAAGCTGAGCCATCGCTGGATCCTCCCGACTGGAGGAAGCAACTGAAGATGGATCAAATGTTGGAACGGAACCTCCAGCATAACAATTAGCTAAAATATATTTATAAAGACACTTACCAATCGAACAATCTCAGATCGTAGGCTGGCCTCCACCTCTCGCCCGGCTTGCTGCTGATCGCGTAATAACTCGATCATCACCGTCTAACGAGCAACCTCACCCTCCTTCGCAGACTGTCCAAAATAAAATAAAATGAGACACCACAACCATGTTAGAACGACCAGAAGGCCGAGCCCACATAATATATAAAAAAAACATAAATTAACTCACCAGGAGCCGTCGAGTCTCCGCTGGCCAAGCCCCAAACTCATCCACCGCTGCCCTAGCCTGAGCAACCGAGGAGGCTAAGGAGTGCAACATCTCCTCATTCGGACGAGGAGCACACCCCATCTACTCCATCGCCCTATGGAGGGTGTCTAATGCCCCCCGCACGCTTGTGGTGAGATGGCCCTGCTCCAACACGGCCAACCTCTCCCTCAAAGCCGACACCGACTCCGGCCCACCGATCGTGAAAGAGCTACTCCCATGGATGGAAGATGTGAGGAGGCGCCCGCCACCCAACACACTAAACCACAACACATACTCCCAAGCGTCTGCCTCATCACGCGCCCCTGTAACCCTGGTCCCCCCAGCTCTAAAATCTGCTATCTAAAGTGCCATCTGCTCCACAAAATTTTGGCCAGGAGGGCCGGTCATCCTCTTTGCTACTCCATGGCGAATCTCTGGAGGGACTCCCTGAGCGAGCCCCAGCCACCGTACCACTCGAGAAATGTGGATCCTCTCCACCCTCTCAAAACAATGGACCCATATGTCCAAATCAAAGAAGGGCCGGCCAGACTGAATCACTGGCATGTTCGCATCCTCCTTATCCGCATACGGCCTCAAAATCACCTACAACCAAGCAAACGAGCCGACCCCTCAACAAAGACTCAGATCCTAAAAGACCGAAACGAAAAAAACATATGCATGACGATCTATACCTGCCCCACGTGCATATCCTCAAAAAGGCCTCGCGAGGTCTGAAGATCCGAAGACCAATGACGACCCCTCAACGCCTCCCTCCACACGTGCATCTACAAAAATGTGAATGTGATCTCCAATGGAACTCCCGAGTGAAGAAAAGCGAAATGATCATATGCCCAAACTGAAAAGAAAAATAACAACAACAATAATGACACAAAAGAATAAACACTAAGATTGTCACTACGACCAAGAAATTAACCAAACTAAAGACATCATGACACTAATTAACTAAAACTCACCTGGATGAACGGAAGGAAACCTCCGATTGACATGACGCCCTGTCCCTGACAGTAAAGCTGCTCATAGAGATGCGCCAATGCGGCCGCGCCCCACGCGTAGGAGGGGACTCGATCTAAGTCTTCGAGAAGCATAAAAAATAACCCAGTGATGCATCCCTGAGTCGAAGAAGAGAAGAGTACCGCACCAAGGAAGTGCATCAAGAATGCTCGAAGCACCCTATCTGCAGCCAACCCCGGCTCCACCACGGGCTCCTGGTCTGCCACTGTCGCACAATGCGCCTCATAAGTCACCTTCTCCTCCGAATGGTGCCTCGAGGGGATGAAGCCACTCACAAACGTATCGAAAAATCAAGTGACTCGAACTACACCTAGCCTCGAGCCGCTCGACCTATATGGCACACGCAAAATCTCCTCACACACCTCTAAAAAATGTCCCACCATCCGCCCCATAAGCGGCTCGCCCTCAAAACGAAGACTAGTGATGCGGACCTAGTCCTCTGGAGTTGGCAACATCATGCCCACTGGAAAGAGAAGCGCCTGATGCTCCTCCCTCCACCTCTCCAATATCGCCGTGATCAGGCCACGATCGACCTGAAAGGGCTCCAGCTCCAAGATTAGTTCAAAATCGAAAGACACCAGTCATGCCCGTTGAAACTCCGATAAGGCACGATACCAAGTATGAGACTCGGCCCATGCCGGGCTGATAGCCAACTGCAGGGGCTCCTATTGAATGAAACACAAACAATAATAGTAAGACTAACACATACCTATGACGAAAGACAAATGAACTTAAAACTAAAAGTAAGTCAAATATGCCCCAAATATAATAACAATTTACAAAAAACACACAAAACGTGATAAGAATGACTAAATAGAAACATGACCTATCTCTAGATGCCGTCATGATGCATGAGTGAGCACACAATCAATCATTAATACAGGTTCGACATAAATTAAAAGGATTTTCAGATCCTAATAAGCCTATGTCATAACCTAAGTGGCAAAGAAAATGAAAGAACTCTTGCTCATAGATGCTCACCCGACCTCGAGTGAAGAAATCCTCTAGTAGGAAGTGTCTGCGATCTCGATGCTCCTAACCCTGGTGCTCCTCAGCTGCACCCTCAGCCCTCTCACCCTCAGGTATCTCACCCTCTGCCCTCTCACCCTCATCCTTAGCGAATCTCTGCTCAATCTCTAGCACCTCCTCCCTGACACCTGACTTGTCAACCTCTAATACCTCCTCTCTAACCACCTCCCCAACATCCACCTCCCCGACAATGTCGGTTTAAGCCTCGGAAGTCTCACCTATCTCTGCCCCTAATATCCTCTCTAACTCAGAAATAGTAATATTGTACCCACCAATACCCTCACCCTCCATCCTAGAATGAAGAGCTCGAAAAATTGAAGAGAACGAAAGAAACGACATCGAAAACAGATGATTGGATCACGAGATATCGCGAAAACACGGAAATTAGAGCACAAAGAAACAAGGAAACAGAGAATCAAAGACTAAAACGGATCGCGCGATAAAAATAAAAAGTTTTGAACTATTTATAGGGAACAGCTGAATCGTGCGCGTAAATCCAGACGCTCAAACTAATCACGCACCACTCCAACCACGCTTAATTCGGATCACACGATCAGTCTTGAGCGCATAACCTGGTTGTCGCCCGCTCAAACCAACTTGACCATCTGGTTGCGTGCCGCCTACTCAGTGCATAATCACTTCAAGCATCCACACAGTGGCGCGCGAATGCCAATGGTCACCCGTACAGTGACCAGCCACCGCCCTAATCACGCGCCCGATACCGTACGTTTAAATTGGTCAAACGACCGAAAACTGGAGCTTAATGATGTTCTGAAGCTCTGAACGCGTGTCCACTCTCTGGCGCACAATTAATTTATGCGCTGGAAGCGCGCAATTCTCCAAAAACACGAAACAAAAAATGCCCAGGACCGCACGTTCACAGGCCTAAATAAGTGATTTTCGATACTAATTATTAGCCTAAACCACACCCTTGTTAAGCCCGATCCAATACATTCCAGACTTGAAGAAATATCCACCTCGATAACTAAAAGAAAATGCACCAGACCAAACAAAAAATAATGGCCCAACATCACTTACACACTCCAACTAATACTAAGACTAAAGAAAAACTAAAAAAAATGCCCCCCATCATTCATTCACTTGAACCTAAACTAAACTAAACCGAAAACTGCTCCCAGAACACCCCAGATCAAAATAAATAAATAAGATCAGACCAAATTTAAATAAATAAGCATCACACTCAAAATAAATCAAATAAGTTATAAAACAAACTAAACTTGAATTTGCAAATGAAAAAAATATAATCACTTCATAAGTAAATAAAATAATTACAAAATACACCGGGGGCATACCCTCTGAATATACAACTTAAAATATGAAACTTAAAATTCGCACGTTTAGGCAATGCACAAATCCGGATTTATTTGGGAAAACAAAAATCTCATCTTCCCCTCTTCCCTTAGCATAGCAGCAATTCGACTGCTACCTTGCATTCCCAATCCCGTCCATTCTCAATAATCCCCGCAATAAATACAACTCTTCGGGTCCAACACCCGGGATACAAAAAAGAAAGGAAGAAAAGACATTAATGAACAAGAAAATGCCCAAAACAAAAAAATGCCCCAAAACTTTTAATCCCAAACTTGGAATAAAAATTCAAAACAACAAGAACTCAAAACTTTTAGCTCACACATTTATAAACTATACCTCCTGAATTATCAAATGACAAGTGTCACACCTTTAAACCTTTCTGATTTAATTAAATCTAGACCAAACACATACCCCTTTTGAAAGACCACAATCCATGACGGACTCGGATGAACCAATAATTACACAACACTTAACCCCCTAAGAAACACCAATCCCCCCAAGCCTAGATAAACTAATAGGATTTAAACATTTAACACCCATTTAGAACCTTTGAAAACTCACACCTTTTAAGTTTCATGTTGAATCAAACAAAAGACCAAAATTCAAATTAAATCAAACCTTAAACTAGACAAAACTTTAAACAAAAAAAAAACTCTCTAAGATGAGACTCAAACTTGTTTAGGACCAAAAGTAAATGCCCCAACCAAACATAACCAAGTAAACCCTCTAAACCAAACTCAAAAAAGCAAATTAACCTCAGGATAAGCCCTTAATAAATTCGGAATGAATCTGAAAACTCTAAACTAAATCCTAAAATAACTCAAACAAATCAGATAAATCCAACTAATCTGCTAATAAGCTAAAACAAATAAACAAGCATGACAAAATAAGATAAAAAATATCTATTTATAACTCAAAAGTTTTATAAGTATCACCGGAGGCATACCTCCTAAATTTACAACCCAAAACGAAAACCTAAAAATTTAACCTACAACCCAAAATGAAGACTCGGTTCGAAATTGAGACGAAGCGAGGAGCAGATTCCGCTCGGAGCATCCAACCGGATGCTTCAGGGAGATTTGGTTGAGAAACACATCCCTCCACTTTTTACTCTTCTTCCGCTATCTTCACCTCCTCCACCGTCGCCTTCTCAACACTGCCTTCACCTCTCCTTAAAAAGGATCGATGTGAAGATTAACACCCTCATTCCCAATACAGCCCATTCTCAGAACAACGTCGTCCACGAGCATCACATTGGGACGGAGATCACACAAAATAACAAATATAGGAAGAAACGACATCTCAATCAGATGGGTAGATCACTCGATATCACTAAAATACGAATTTCAGAACACAAGATATCCAGAAAAAGGTCTAAACTCAAGACTAAATCAGAGAATGAGAAACAAGTGAAGTCTCCCTCACTTATATAGAGTAGGGCCTTAATCACGCGCCCTAACATGTGTGTTTAATTCCATCACGCGTCACGCACACTGCGCATTGTTCAAAACACGTGCTCCGATCCAAGCGCACAAATAAGCCATCGCCCGCACCAACGACGCGACGCTCCAATCGCGCATACTTCATGAACCTCTCAAATTTATCAAATGACACATTGCCACTGCGCGATCTGAAAGGTCACCCGTACACTGACCTGGTGACGCCCCGATCACGCGCTTATATTATAACGTAGAATACAATCACACGCATACTCTCACACGCGTAAACAACCCCTCAAGCCTGAGATCGCACGCCCGAACACAGGCATGCAATCGTATTGAACGACCTAAAATAGGAATGCAATACCTGACTTTGGATGAAATTTACACTCTCATACCTCTTTATCACATCACAGTCAAGATTCTTTTATCCTATCGCATAGCCTCATAGGCTGTTCTGGCAGAAAAGAAAGACTTACTCACTCGTCCCATCGCAGACCCTTGCATGAGAAGAAAGCATCGACAACACCCATCCCCATCACGATAATGTGTACAAATGCGATATCACCTTGATATCCAGCCCCATCATAATAAACTAACATACCCTCATGTCCCTTCGCGAGAAGTCGAAAGTAAATCTCCCAAGGACGTGAGCACGCTACCACTAACTACGCCCAGCCAACAACCCATCACAAATATCATTACTTGAAAAAAAAAGAGCTTAGACAACACGCTGCATGACAAATAGAGGGAACACTATGTCAAAATAAGGAAAAAACTACTGTAGCTATATAAAATAAACCACTGCTTATAATAGTGGTGTAATATTTCACTGCCTAAAACAATAGTTTTTTAAGTTAAAACAGTGGTTTAATAAACCGTCCTCTTGTCACGTGCTATCATCATGTGCAATCCATTGGGCCGCCCCCCCAAGCGTCTCTTCTCTCTCTTTATCATCAACCCAAAACGCCTCTCTCAACATTTTCTTCCCTTTCTCTCTGAAACCCTAGCCTCTCTCTCACCTCTCTCTTATTTTCCTCTCTCTCCGAAACCCTAGCCTCTCTCTCTCCGAAACCCTAGCCTCTCTCTCTCCTCTCTCTTGAAAACCCTAGTTTTTGCTGGAAATCGAGATTTGGGAGGTTTTATGCCTCATTTTTTTTGGTGCTAAATCCCTAGTAAGCTCTTTTCTTAAAAAATCTCTCTCCCTCTCTCTCTCTCTCTTTGCCTGATTGATTCTAAGAAGGAAAGCGAGTATGGATATGTTCGAAAGGTACATTTTTATTTTTAATTTCAATTTTTTTTGGCTTTCAAGAGTCGATTGTATCTTATTATAGAATCAAATGATTCATATAGGAATTTTATTTGATTAGTTGCTCAATCTGTAATCATCGACTAGTAAATGAGATTTGCTGTGGTTTGATGATTCGGAGGGTTTCTGGTTTGGTTTTAGTAGTAGTATTAGTAGTCTTCATTCTTCGATCTCCTTTAGTAGGATATGTTGTTCGATCTAATTTTGTGGAGCGATTTCAACAAAAATTTAGCTATTTGAAGCACAAGACGTTATGCTCAGATTGATCCTGCAGTTTGTAATCATCACTTAGTGGATGAGATTTGCTGTGATTTTTTATGATTCAGAGGTTTCTTGTCTTGATTCAGTAGTAGAAGCTTCTGCTCTTTGATCTAGTGTAGATATATATATATTTTTGATGTTCATAGAGGAATTTTATTTGATTGATCACTCAGTTTGTAATCACCGAGTGAACTTTTCCATATTTTTTTTATGATTTGAACGGTTTCTAGTTTTGCATTAGTAATATCTGCTCTTCGATCGTATTTAGATATGATTTAAAATTTCGATGATAGATATTCATCTTATTCAGTTGATCTTTGTGGAACGAATGGTTTCAAACCGAAATTTGGCTATTTGAAGAACAACACATTATTATCATATTGATCTCGCTGTTTGTTATCATCACCCAGTAACTAAGATTTGCTATGATTTTTGATGATGCAGAGGTTTCTAGTCTTCATTTGGTAGTAGTAGTAGTAACAACTGCTCTTTGATCTCATGTAAATATTTTTGTATAAATTTGATGAGCGATTTCTGAAAGTTTGATATATGATTTGATTGATCTTAGTGGAATTGTTCCAAAAGGAATTTGGCTATTTCAAACACTATTTCTTTTCATTCAGAGGGAGGTCGCATTTGGAGGATTTCTATTTTATGGGGTAGCAACAAGACATTCGCACTACTGATCATCTTCAATGCAAGGAAAGGTTGATTTGAAAATGTTGCATTATGTAAAGTTGATGAAAGAAGCAATTGGATTTTTGTTTTTTGGATTACTGGTTATGGCTGCCCTCTTTGCAGAATATGTTGTGACCACATGATTTCTTGGTCATACAGCATAATTTTTTATCAATCCCAATTATGAAAGCCGTAGCTTATACTGTGAGCTGCCATGGGCCAAATAACACAATGTCTGAGGGATTTGAACCATCCTCTATATCACGACCACATGATATCTTGGCCATGTGGCATAATTTTTTATCAATCTAAATTATCAGAGTGGTAGCTTATATTGTGAATGTGAGCTACCATGACCCGAAAAAACACATTGTCAGAGGGATTTGAACCATCCAATCTATGCTCTCTAATATTAATGGAAGTGCATATTTATTTAGCGGTTTAGATTAAAAAGCATTGATCAGATGGTACCCATCATCTGATGGGAATTTTTTGGAATGTTTGCGAAGAAGCACTGCTAGATGGACTGCTGGAACTTGCCAAAGATGTACGCCATGTGGTGTTATTATATACGGTCATGTCTCTAGCTATGTTTGCTCGATCAGTTGAGTTGGTCTCTATTTTTTCGATCTTACTGGCTTTTGTTAGTTATGGTAGCTTCTTTGGAGTTTATGCTATGGAACCCTCCAATAATAGAGGTTCTCCTGAAGATAAACCCTTCTTCAATATTGTGCAGTGTTTGGAAAAGTACTAGTAGAATAGTTGAAGAAAAAGGAATAAAAATATGGAGAACCATGGATTGCATTATAAATTCATGATCCGTTTTTTTTTTTTGCTTTTAATGATCCAGAACCTTCAACATTGGAATTCTCTTTAGAACTTAGAAATAAGAGGGTTGACGGTGGATATAATCAACTTCTTCAAGGGTTCAAACTTGGTTGAAAGTTATTTGAGAAGGTCATTGAGTAGGGTATCCAAGAAAGTTGTGGTCTGTGGAGATTAGCATTGGTTTTCATGAAATATCTGAATAGGCGTGTCATGTGTGGTGAGTGTGAGGAGTCGGTTGAGCATTTATTAATTAATTTTCAGGTTGCTTACTTTCTGCGGTTTGAGTTTCAATGCAATTTTGGTGTAAGGGGTGCCTTTTTCGGTCCTTTGCTATGCTCTTAACTGGGTGGAGAGGTAGTCCATTCTTGGGCAACATGGCCATTCTCTGGAAGCTCCGTCTGCTTGGTATTTTTGGGGGGGATTTGGAAAGAAAGAAATAGATGGAGTTTTGAAGGAAAATACAACACCGTTGTTTCGATTAGGGACTACATCAGAGAGTATATCATCAGCTCTGTCGGGGTTGCGAAAAATTGTTCTGGTATGTCTATGGGTAAATTAAAAATAGTGGGAGGTGTCTGCTGCTGCTGCTGAATAGGGCCACTAACTATATATATTTCAAGGATGATCAGTTAACCCATTTGCATCTGTTGTTACTGTTTTGGTGCAGCAATTGCTGGGCTCCTGAATTTATTATTATTCTCTCTCTCTCTCTCTCTTTAAATTTTGCTATTTTTTCCCTGTTACCATCTATTGTTTGTAAATAGAACTTTACTTGTCTTGTTTTCTATCTCTTTGTGGGGACCTTGCTAGCTGCTACTAAGCATCACACTTGACACCCTCTTTTGTTTGACACTGCTGTAACTATTTTAGCATTTTATTCAATTTACACTTTACCGACAAAAAATGAAAGGTTAGTGTTGATTATCGATAAAATTATTATTTATCCTAAGGGCCAAGTTTTGTTTCCATGATTATTTTGTTGTTTGAATGTGAGGCGTGATATTCCAACTCTAATTCGCTACTGAGGTTTATGGGTTTAACACATATGGGGAATAATGTGGTTGAGTTTTAATATTTCAGAGTTGTTGGACTTTCCAGCCAGCACATAGAATCGATTATGAGCTAAGGTAGTTTCTATGGCCTGACAATATTCCGAAACTCACTGATGTAACTTGGCCGAGATTACTTGGTTTCCCAGTTTTTGAGTTCCATCAGTTTTACCAGGCTCTGGGTACCAAGTCGACATTTACACAAAACTCTACTATGGCAAATTGACTGAGTTGGACTCAGAAAGCAAAGACTGATTTCAAATGGGGTCTGGGTTTTGGAGCATTTTATCTTAGTTTAGACCAGTAAAAAATCTTTGTATTTGACCAGTATGTGACTCAGATTTCACATGCATAGCACTTGTCTTAATTCACTGGTCACAGTACTGACCTTGTTACAATCATCTCAGTTGTCTCGAGGGCTCACTAGAACAGTGTCTTTTAAAATTTGATATCCTCTTGCACATTCAAGATGTGACAAGAGAAAGTTAAGTTTCATCTTGGAACAGTGCAAACATAGTTCCAATACTGTGAAATTGATGTGAAACATCTTATTACAACATCTTGTAACTAGTAATTGGCAGTGATGAGGTCCTTCCAAGAGGGCCAGAAATCGGATCCTCCTGGATTTTAAACCATTGGGTATGTGGTATTATTAATTGTTTTAGAATCACCTATTTGATAAAATGCCCAATAGAGGTGCTCTCATGTGTTTTTTTCATTTTGCATGTTTTTTGCTATGGATGCAAATATATTTTTTCGGCTGACTTGTCTCGATATCAGCCAATATTATCGATACTATACTAGTATTAGTGTCGGTTTGGCTAGAAACCGATAGGTATTAGTTTGGTCCGGTCTTGGATAGGATTATCTTATCCTATCCTATCCATTCCAAACTCCCATCAGGGCCACGGATTGACAATGCTTATGATTATTCAGCTATCCATTTCCAGCTCAAATACCTTCAGTTCTGCTGAGAGTTTCCACCAAATGACAGGAAATTTAAAAATTATCCAAACCTGAATGGAAATTTTTTTTCAAACAAAGAGCTTTTCATCAACAATAATCCTATAAAAGCACCACCATTTACGACCTTCAATATTCTCCTTTTGCACTGATTTTTTGAAGAAATGTTCTAATACTTCTAGGTTGCGAAGGAGGGAAATTCACCATTTACTTATATCATTGTTGACAACGAAACGTGAGGATCTTTCTTCTTATGTGTTCTCAAATCTCAAGTACAGGAAACATGCTAGCTACTTCAGAAATATTATCTATGTTATATTTTGGTTCGACCTTCATTAATTTAACAGTGATTTGGCTTACATATTGATTTTCTTATTCAATTTTTGTACATTCAGATTTTAAGGTCCAAAGTAGTGTATCTCTGTTGTTGCTGAGTCTAGTGTGCATGATTTATTTGTGTTTTGAAAACAGACTTACAGAGGATGAATTTACTAAAAGAATATGAAAATATCAGCACAGAGAGATCTCAATTAGCCTGCAAGATCAGGGCCAATTGTAGCAAGTTTTAAAATATAAGTGAGTAAAAGATCGTCCACAGAGAATTGATTTTAAAATGCAGGATAAACCTCCAGATCTGGGCTACCTGATCTGGCCTCTTATCTTATCTACAAAGCACATAAGATGGGAGGTTGAATTTGTCACATTAACTAAATGATAAAAGTAAAAGTTAAACTAAATGATCCAGATCTGAGTTGGGGGAATTTTGATGTAAACTTATAAAAATGGAGAAATAATATCTAACTTTGATTTGGTCCTTGAAGCACAATGAGAATGACTGCAGATCAAATGAGAGATGATCCAATCTTCATCTGGCTACAAGCACAGATGTAAGAGAAATAAATCTAACTCAAGGATTAGATTTAGGCTTATGGCTATGGTCTGTCCACTTCAATGGCCACAGACCATCCAATAGTCTTTAATCTAATAGAACAAGAAATATCACTACAAATGCTGTGAGAGATTAGGTTACAAACACTAATTCCCACAGGGTTAATGAATTAAGGGAAATTGCATGAAAAACAGTAAATCTAAAGGAGTCTAGTGCAATAAGGAGATCAGAGGGAACCCTTAACACGAATCCAATTGAGAATGTACAGTTTACAGCAACCTTTTCAAATTCACCATTACAATTACAGAGCACAGCTTAAACAGCTCTCAGATTTGTAGTCTTGAATACACTTCTCTTTTGAATTACAGAGGTATCTCATAGCTCTCAATTGCAAGTAAAAGTTAGGCTATTACTGTGGGTTTTGACATAAGCTAGCTGATTTGGAAATGGGGGAATAGGAATGAAACTCAAAATCTGGATACCCAAATTGGGCAAATGGTTCGTCTATTTATAGTTTTCCCTAAGTCCAGCTCAGATGTGTATCAACCAATCAGAATTGGATAGATCTATATCAACCAATAGGAGTCGAGCACAAGGATCCAGATCTATTTTGGCCAATCAGAACTGCTTGATCTGGTTCAGCCAATCAGGTGATAGAAGCATCAATTCTGTTATGTAATTCAAAAATCTGTTTGAGCTTCTAGAAGTTCCTGCCAAGTAATTTCATCTTTGGGTGTTCACATGGGGTGGAATATGCCTTTGGTTTGTGCTCAGAATCTTTCGGAATGTCCCTGAGCTTTTAAATGCATTGGGGCGTGTGCAGAGATTACTGAATTGCCCTTGCAGATGCTGAGAATCTTCAGGATATCATTTCGCACAGTTTGGAGAACTTTTCGCAAGGTACTGTGACTTCTGAAGCTCTTTTTGCACAGATTGGAGACCTTTTCGAAAAGAACTGTAACTTCTGGAGATCTATTCGCAAAGATTGGGGACCTTTTTGAAAAGAACTGTAACTTCTGGAGATCTATTTGCAAAGATTGGAGACCTTTTCGCAAAGATTGGGAACCTTTTCGCAAAGATTGGGGACCTTTTCGAATAGCATTCTGTAGTGCATTCTTCTTTTCGAGTAGCTCCAAACCTCTTTCCAGGTTGAAACCAGGCCTTTGTCCTCTTTATTTTAGGCATTTTGACAGCCAGTGAGGTTTTCCTTTCTCCTTCTTCCTCCAGATCAAGATGGGTCATCATCTTTTTGGCACTTTTAAGCTACTTTCAAGGTTAAGCCTGCCTTTATTGTTAGCTGTAAAACAAACACTTAAAACACTTATTTAGTTCTCTCAAGGGTCTATCAAGGCCCAGATTAAGGGGTGGAAAATGGTATTTTTCAGTTCTCAACACACCCCCAAACCTAAGCTTTGTTAGTCCCTGAGTAAAGACAAAATTAAAAATAAAGTAAAAAGCCACTTTTGTAGGGAGCACAATTGCATTTAGCATATGCAACAAGGCTTTTAAACCCCTAGGTGATCCCTAGTGGAGGAGTGAAGTCTCCTGAGGGTTTTCAGTGAAGGTACCCACAAACTTCTTCAATAAATCAGTTAAGATCAATGCAGTTCTGTTAAAACAGACTTTCATCCAATCAGATTATTCACACCTACATCAGTCAAGTTATAAGAGGATTCTAAAAAAAAAACATCAGTTCAAAACTGAAATTCTGCTGTAATTCTTTTACCATTCACTCGATTTGTGTCAAAAAGTTTTTAAAAGAAAAATTAATGAAAAGCTTACCTTCTATTTGAGAATTCAATTTTGATGTTACCCCAATTAATTTGATTTCAAACTCAACTCTCACCAGGGTTTTCACTCACCATGCAAATATGAGGGTTGCACTATTTCACACAGCTCAAGCAATTACAGTCCTCAAATAGGATTATAAGCAGGAGCATAGGCTTTGCTTTTTAGTTCTGAATTCACTGCTCTTTTCACCATAGATTACACAAATCCTTATCTCCATGTGACAGCTCAATCCATCATTGATCAGCAAGGACTTTACTTGGGTTGTAATGTGGGTTATGGGTGAAATTTATCAAGAATAAAGGGGTGGAATGGAGTTCAAAATTGAGAAGTCAGTCAAGGTAAGGAGGTGATAGACACACCTTCTTCAATTCAGCACAATTTCATCTTTTTCTTTGAATTTTTAGAGCCAAAGTGGCCATCTTTTTCTCTTTCTTTTTCAAACTTCCAATGAAATGCCTTCTCCTTTTTTTTTTTTCTCAAAGTAACATTGACTGGAATGCCACATTTCTTCTGCTGATACATCATTGCCTTCAATTATTATTCTTCTTCTTTTGTCAAACTGTTACTCAATTCTCCTTTCTTCAGCTTCCTTCCCTTTATCTTTTGACTTCTCAGAGTGAGGGTTAGGCTAAATGAAGTTGATGAGGTTATTTGATGAGGTTTCAAAGAAATCTTAGATTTATAAAGCTCAAATGGCGTGTATCAAGGGCAGTTTCAAAAGGTGGGGCTTTGTAAGGTTCAAATTGTCCAAAAGGAGGCCTTACATCATGTCTTTAATATCACGATTGCTGTCAAATTATTTCAATTTGAATATGTGTAATTTCTAGTGAAAATAAGCAGGTTCAAACAGCTCCTAGAGTAGATAAAATTGCCAATTCATATCTCCAAAGAATCCATTTCAGCAGGCCCAAATCTCACTGGGTGTGGTTTTCTATCAAATTCCTGAAGTATATCATCACCGTTTTCTCTCTTTTTAGGTTTACAAAAACATAAATTTTCTTTTGAAATTTTTTTGACATTCACTTCATGAAAGTATTAGAATTACACTAGAAATCAATTTTAAAAAGTTTTAACTTCCTCATTTTTCAAAAAAAACAGGTGTGAGATTACTTCATTTTCAAAAATTCTGCTGATCATAAGCTGCACCAAGCATTAACTTATTTTATTGGCATACTTGCCATACCCCCAAACCTAAGATGAACATTGTCCTCAATGTTCTAGACACTGAGAAACGAGGGGCAGCAGGATAAAAGAAGAAAGGAAAACTAAGTAGAAAAAAATTTGCAGCTATGTGCAGTAGAAAATAAAGAAAATAACACTGAATATATGAGCAGGAAAAGGGAAAAAAAATGTTATATAAATATAGGAAATTATTGATAAAACATAAAAATAACAAAACTAAGCTAGAACTGCTACAAAATAAAATCTAAAAACTGAATATATGATCAGAAAAATAAAAGAACTGCAAAGCAAATGGAAGGAAACTAATGCTAATAACAGAGAAATAGTAAAAACAAGGTAAGGGACTGAATACAAAGTTAAAAAAAAAAAAAAAAAAAAGTGTTGATACAAAAACAGAATTTGTGAATGCAAAATAGGAAAATAAAGTTAGAAACTAACTATACTCACAGAAAAATGATGAAAATCAGTAAAACTAGGACACATGAACCTAAGAAAGAAAAAAAAAATCAGCGATCTAAAAACAGAATTTGAAACTAAAATTCCTAAAACATAAAATCTAATGCCAAATGATACATCCTAAGCCCAAAGAAAAAAAACCAAAAGCCTGAGATACTTATGAATCTAAGTGATTATAAAAATGATTAGCAGGAATAACATACAGTGAAAAGCAAGATTCATAAGACTGACCCCTTTGTTGATGATGTGTATGAATAAAAAAGAATAATGAAGCATGGGAGCACATATTAAAAAACAGGGTTCATACACAGCTGAGACCCATTTATGATGAAGAAATCTCGAAGGAAAATAAAATCAGTGGGTCCATTGAATATTCAAAACAGCCTATGATTCACTACTCATTATCCTACATGATTCCTAAAAATAAAAAAAAATGATCTCAGCAGGTCCAGATGGGAAAGTGGATGCAAAAAAAAAAAAAAAAAAAACAGCCCATCTGGAAGATATATATATATATATATATTTTGTTTTTATAATTTTTTTTTTTTTGGATCAGCCCGGGCTCAACAAGAGCCCTTATTTACTACTGCTGAAAAATAATAAGAAACAACTAAGAGATTTTCTATTTGTGTTTTCATTTTCTTTTATTTTTGTATTTGATTTTGTAAAAAAATCAGCATGCCTAAAAGACAACAAATATTATAATCAAAATAAACATTAAACACAGCAGAACTGCTGGTTCTCAAGAATTTAAAAATAGAAAATGAATGCAAAGGAGAAGGGGATGCAAACTCAAGCAGATCTGCTCCAGCTTTAGTCCAGATGCTCCTTGTTGGATGGCTGCTCCAGATCTAGAAAAATCCAAAAACTGCAGCAGTACCTTATTCAAGTATATTGACAAAAATAAAAAGAAAAACTCAGGCTACTACCCAAATTTGACAAAAAGACAAAAGAGTGGCAGTAGCATTTATTCAAATAACTAGAAGGCAAAGAATAAAAACTCAGAAAAATAAAAAATTCTGCTGCAGTAAAACAGGTTTTCTATACAAAAATGTAGTAGACATTTAATAAAGCACTTGGAATGCAAAGTGCAGGTTTAAAGCAAAAATTAAAATGAAAATCAAATCTACAAAATTGAAAAACTTAGGTCCACCAATTTTAAAATCTATTCCCCGGCAACGGCGCCAAAAACTTGTTGCTGAGTCTAGTGTGCATGATTTATTTGTGTTTTGAAAACAGACTTATAGAGGATGGATTTACTAAAAGAATACGAAAATATCAGCACAGAGAGATCTCAATTAGCCTGCAAGATCAGGGCCAATTGTAGCAAGTTTTAAAATATAAGTGAGTAAAAGATCGTCCATAGGGAATTGATTTTAAAATGCAAGATAAACCTCTAGATCTGGGCTACCTGATCTGGCCTCTTATCTTATCTACAAAGCACATAAGATGGGAGGTTGAATTTGTCACATTAACTAAATGATAAAAGTAAAAGTTAAACTAAATGATCCAGATCTGAGTTGGGGGAATTTTGATGTAAACTTATAAAAATGGAGAAATAATATCTAACTTTGATTTGGTCCTTGAAGCACAATGAGAATGACTGCAGATCAAATGAGAGATGATCCAATCTTCATCTGGCTACAAGCACAAATGTAAGAGAAATAAATCTAACTCAAGGATTAGATTTAGCCTTATGGCTATGGTCTGTCCACTTCAATGGCCACAGACCATCCAATAGTCTTTAATCTAAACCCTTAATTTAGAACAAGAAATATCACTACAAATGCTGTGAGAGATTAGGTTACAAACACTAATTCCCACAGGGTTAATGAATCAAGGGAAATTGCATGAAAAACAGTAAATCTAAAGGAGTCTATTGCAATAAGGAGATCAGAGGGAACCCTTAACACGAATCCAATTGAGAATGTACGGTTTACAACAACCTTTTCAAATTCACCATTACAATTACAGAGCACAGCTTAAACAACTCTCAGATTTGTAGTCTTGAATACACTTCTCTTTTGAATTACAGAGGTATCTCACAGCTCTCAATTGCAAGTAAAAGTTAGGCTATTACAGGAGTTTCAGACAAGCTAGCTGATTTGGAAATGGGGGAATAGGAATGAAACTCAAAATCTGGATACCCAAATTGGGCAAATGGTTCATCTATTTATAGTTTTCCCTAAGTCCAGCTCAGATGTGTATCAACCAATTAGAATTGGATAGATCTGTATCAACCAATAGGAGTCGAGCACAAGGATCCAGATCTATTTTGGCCAATCAGAACTGCTTGATCTGGTTTAGCCAATCAGGTGATAGAAGCATCAATTCTGTTATATAATTCAAAAATCTGTTTGAGCTTCTAGAATTTCCCGACAAGTAATTTCATCTTTGGGTGTTCACATGGGGTGGAATATGCCTTTGGTTCGTGCTCAGAATCTTTCGGAATGTCCCTGAGCTTTTAAATGCATTGGGGCACGTGCAGAGATTACTAAAATGCCCTTGCAGATGCTGAGAATCTTCAGGATATCATTTCGTACAGTTTGGAGAACTTTTCGCAAGGTACTGTGACTTCTGAAGCTCTTTTCGCATAGATTGGAGACCTTTTTGAGAAGAACTGTAACTTTTGGAGATCTATTCGCAAAGATTGGGGACCTTTTTGAAAAGAACTGTAACTTCTGGAGATCTATTCGCAAAGATTGGAGACCTTTTCACAAAGATTGGGGACCTTTTCGCAAAGATTGGGGACCTTTTCGAATAGCATTCTGTAGTGCATTCTTTTATTCGAATAGCTCCAAACCTCTTTCCAGGTTGAAACCAGGCCTTTGTCCTCTTTATTTTAGGCATTTTGACAGCCAGTGAGGTTGTCCTTTCTCCTTCTTCCTCCAGATCAAGATGGGTCATCATCTTTTTGGCACTTTTAAGCTACTTTCAAGGTTAAGCCTGCCTTTATTGTTAGCTGTAAAACAAACACTTAAAACACTTATTTAGTTCTCTCAAGGGTCTATCAAGGCCCAGATTAAGGGGTGGAAAATGGTATTTTCCAGTTCTCAACATCTGTCTTACAGAATATCCTTTATTTTCCATCACTTGTGAAGGATTAATACACTACTTGAACATGTTACGTTTAGTGTAGACTTGTTTTTATTATGTTTTATTCTGGTACAATATTAATAAGAGCATTCTAATACTCATGCTGTCTCATAGCGCTGCCTACACTACAAAAATAAGTTGTTTCAACCGGAGCCAAAAACTGCCGCTATTAACAAAAAAACTGCCGCTACTTGTCCTGTCTTAATTTTTGTAGTGCTATTTAAGCTTTCTTAAAGCTCTTGCTGCTTGGTTTTCGAGATCTTGAGGGATTTTCTCAGTTTGCAAGTCTGGTGCCTAGTCTGACAACAGTCAAAGACCTGGAGCACGTTTAAGAAATTATAGATGTCTATGATCAATGATCATATATGAGCTAGTGAGCCAAGACTCTATTATAGGGTCTGGTTTTTTTTTTTCTAAGTGAACGTTACTCCATAGCTGCTGTGAGCATTTTTTCCTTAATGTGGCTCCTTTGAGCAATCACTTGGATTTCGGCAACTGGCAAGATCTAATAACGTCCTTTTAAGCACTGACTACGATCCAACACCTTGGACCAGACTGGAGCCCTCAGTGGTTAGGTTCTGGAAACACTGGTGAAAAATGATATTAAATGATGTGTGTAGTATCATCTGTTAAATTCTATATTTGTTTTTATATATATATATATATATATATATATATATATATATATATATATATATATGAAATTGTCTTAGCTGAAGCAGTTAGGCCTTGAGTGTTATGGGGCCCCTCGTGGCTCAAGTGCACTTGGCTCCTTACACTACAATGTCACCTTCTTTTAAGATTCATTTATATCATGATTAGATACAGAAACAATTAACACGTGGAGGATTGCTAAATACTGATCTTGCAGATTAAATAAAGTGGCTGACTCTCATGAGTGTCATTTAAACACCAAAATGGTGTTTAAATGATCTTACACTATTAATGGTTTAAGATATAGGTGAGCCGAGCCGTTAAAGTGACATATCACAGATTAAAGTGCAACAGGCCCAAACCTGGTGTTTTAGGGAGATTTAAGCCATCCTATCTGTGGTCTATTATATCAACTGTTGTTTTTAGTTTAATGGTTGATATTAAGGTTCATCATGTCAATTGGATGGTTTACATCCACTTATTATCATGTTTCATTGGGCTGAGACATATTCCAATGATAGATTCCACTTGGGCAATTTAGGTTGATCATAGATGTGTGCCACATGGCATAATGATAAGTCACACTTTAATGGTGTGAGATAAGGAGTCTAATTTTATTGGTGTAAGATCATTTAAACACCATTTGGGATTTAAATGTCGGTCAAGAGCCATTATTGCTTAAATAAATGATACAAGGGGAACTACTGAAATGGTCCTTTTGGAGAACATTCAGGGCCTCTTTAGATCAAAAGGGGTCGTGCTTACACTTTCTCTAACAATAGGACAAAAACATTAAATAAATTACCAATTGACTGTGATACTGATAAATAAGTGTGATTCATTACTGCAGATGAAACTGAAAGAACCATGTAGTTTGTCCATACAGATTTTTTATGCTGCAATTTTTACAAGTATCCACTATCCACATTCGCAATATAACCTTGTCTTTTCGCAGGCATGGACAACAACCCCCTCAGTTCCAAGTGCACTACTCACCATGCTTCTGAGATTGCCACATATCAAATTTGTTATCGTGACCCTTGGAGAGAATGGCCGCATAACGCTCGAGAGAAGTGTAAATGGTGAGTCCCAGAGTAGTCTCCAACTGGTAGCAAATGAGGTTAAGATTCCTATCGATGATCTCGTTCTGGTTCATTGCTTTAACCATTACAGAAATTTTGTAAGTACTCTGGAAATACCTCTAACAGAAGGTCCCGAGTTGGAAGAAATGGATATCGACCACTTGCTAGAGTCATTGAAGCAGAGTGTCGATGGTAATATTGCAATCCCAACTTGCGTTTCATCCAAGGTATATTAGCTCAATATGTATAAATTGATTTTTTTCTTACGTTGTGATCAAATGTTTAGCACCATCCAATTTTAACCAAGTGCTCAATTGCAATGTGGCGTCAACTGTTCGATTATTATTTTCATGATCAAGATATTCAAAATGCACAATTTTTCCTGAAAAGGGGCCAAAATTCTCCCTGTTTTTGGAGTTAACCAAATTTCATTTGTAATTCTAATCGTCTTGCATTTTTTCCATTGAATTTATTCATTTATAACGACATGTTTTATGGTATTAAACAAACTCAAGTTAGTAGAATACACCCCAAATCTTATGGTTTGTTTAACTTTTCATTGTTTTGTTTTTCCCTTAATGTAGTTGTGTTAATTTTTGAATCCCATGGATGTGAATTCGATGTGATCACTAATCATCTCCTTAGTTTTTTATTGGAAACATTTTCATTTAATTGTTCAAGATTCATTAATTGTGGTTTATTTTACTTAGTTTTTAGTAATGAGACTGAGTGCAAGTGGAGTAGGCACAGTGAGTGGGAGGTTGCGCTTGGGAACGGCAGAAGCGATTCCACCTTCTGAGCTTATTGACACCACCGGTGCTGGTGATGCATTCATTGGAGCCATTATTTATTATATGTGATGCTCATTATTTTACTACCCGTGCATGAATGCATCCATCTGCACATATCGTTATTTCTGTTTTAGCTTTGTCATCAGTGAATTATCCTGATTGATCATGTGGCTAAAGAAGCTCCAATCTTCTATTGGAGTTCCAAGAGAGAAATGACTTTCAATTTTGTTTTACTAGGAAAAGCGCTATGGTACAGTTGAGCCGATTGAATTTCCATAAGAATCGAGATCGACTTCTTCTTCCGTATGGAAAACAAGGAAATTGTAGATACCTCTTTCACTCTGGATTAAGGAAAGAATATTACACATGGGCCCATTTGGATCCTGTTTTAGTGTCCTTTTAATCCATTTAGTGACTAATATGTTTGTGGACTATTTTGTCTGCTGTTTGGACATCTAGGACTTCGTAATGACTAATATGTCTGCTGTTTGGGCAGCACTCGAAACTTCCCAATGATTAATCTTTCTTTTTATTTGATGGGTAAGCATGGGATCTGAACCCCTGAACTCAACGCTACATGCTTGAGGGCATCACCACTGGGGCATAGATCTGATCGTTAATGTTTAATCTGTCTACTGTTTGGTGGTCTTGGGATTCTTTTGTTTTTTGGTTTGAGGGGGGGATATAAGACAAACTTTAAAGTCTCTAATATTGATGACTTTCTAATTCCACCTGTCAGGGGGAAATTAACATGCCTCTATTTTGGGCTAAACTAGAGACGTTGTAATCCATGGAACTATAATTTCTCTCTCCCTATTAATTTCTCAAACATATTACATGGAAATTTTGTAAGGAAATTTTAATCCAAAGATCCAAATGGCCCCTTAGAAAAAAGCTAAATTGATTAAAAAAGTATATTGTCATATTCAAATCAAGACTTCTGATTTTCCTTTACTTTCTTTACCAGACATTCCAATGTTCTACGATAGTATTTTGGTCAGTTGCTCAAAATCAAATATATTTATTTTTACTTGTCATATAGTCCAAAAACTTTTGCTGGTCATGAATGTTGCTTGGTTCTCGAAAAATCAGTGCTCAACTCTACCGGCAATCAATGCAAGTGCTCATCGATTGGAACAGTGTCAATTGATGGGACCATCTTGTATAGCCAAAATATTAAATTAGTAAGGATCATCATCTTCTGGTATGAGATTTTGGTCATAGTTAGGCCTAGGTTTTTTAGAAACCTGTAAAAATGCCAAAATTGTCATAGTTAGGCCTAGTTTTTTTAGAAACTTGTAAAAATACCAAAATTGGTCATAGTTATAATTGCTCTTTTCTGTACTCTTTATGTAAGTTTCAGCGTATTTTTTTTATATATATTGTAAATCAGATTATTTGTTTTGTTTTAAAGTAGACTATCATCTTGGGATCTGTGATCATGTAGTTTTCAACTTTTGCTAGGTTCATAACAAGCTCTTAACACTTATTGCAATCGTGTTAGAGTGTGGTGCTCTTGTTTGGTAAGTTGGACTTCATGCATTCTTTTGGTATGTTACTTCTCATATCCCATTTTATGAATATTTTGATAGTATTGCATTCATCATTCTCATACTTCTATTTACTATGAAGAAGTGATAAACCTGTTGTCTCCATCTTATGTTATTTGTATATATATATATATATATATATATATATATATATATATATATATTATATGTATGTATGTATGTAAGTATGTTTCTTTTTTCAATATCTCTTTTTGGTGAATTTTCAAGATGGTCTAAAACTTTTTGTTACTGGAAGCAACCTCAATGTAGAGTTTCAACGCACTTACATTAGGAAGAAGGGACCCGCAGGCCCTTCTTCCTAATGTATCGAGGTTCCGTTTCAGCTTAAATGGACCTTTTATGGTCCAATAGGCGGGGTCAGCCTATTACCTGACCCATCCGACCTGGTTTTTTGAACTCGGGGCAACAGGCACATATACTTGACCCATTGAGTTGTGTGGGCTTTAAGCATCCGACTGACCTTACGTCAGGTCGGTTTGGGCATATATTTTGACTCATTAGGTCGGGGTTCAACCTAGGGATGGGTCGGCTTGAGTGCTCAAAGGGTTGGCAGACCAAATTTTTTGCCCGAGCCGACCTGACCCATCCAGTTGACATCCTTAGGTGTAGCCTTGGGGCATGCCTTATAGTTAAGAGTCGAAAAAAATAAAATTTGACACCAGTTGAAAAAAATAAAAATCTTTTTATGTTGGGTGCACAAATTAATCTGCTTTCTATTTTCTTAGTCATTTATTACGAAGCTGATCGCTTAGTTGCGATGCCGCTACTTGGTTACTACCATAGCATTAATTCCTTACTTTACCACTCGATATGTATGGGCCGCATAGAGTGATTTTTGTGTCGTTGCAGTGTTCCAGCGCTTAGC
Source organism: Chloranthus sessilifolius (assembly GCA_021018995.1). Lineage (NCBI taxonomy): Eukaryota > Viridiplantae > Streptophyta > Magnoliopsida > Chloranthales > Chloranthaceae > Chloranthus > Chloranthus sessilifolius. Next base: position 52,469,227 of record CM037593.1, on the reverse strand, counting down.
AAATAACAGGTTATGTGAAACAAATCTTTGTATAGTTATCACAATAAGCTAGTCTTTTGGCTCCTCTGTATTTTAATGCCTGGAAATCAGTGTGTTTCAAATTATGCTTATTACTAAACATGTTGTAGAGAAGAGGTTATCTAGATGTTTCTACTAGAAGGTATAGGCATCAGTTTTTTGTATTTTTGGTCAATGTTATTAAGCTGGGTTGCTTGAATTTTTGTAAGTTAGCTATCTCCGGATTAGTGGTATCCTTCTTGATTCACCAAATAAAAGTGAAGCAAAAGAGGTGGGTGATATCAGTTGTTTTGGTGTCATTTATTCTTAATCAGTAGGTAGTTGACTTTATTTTATTTTTGAAGGGTAATTCAGCAAATCAAGATTATTTTTTAAAATAATTATCTCTATTGGCTATTGCACATCCGATTTTATTAAATAATTTTGGCCAAACTTTCCTCGCAAAATATTTTTGCCCAGAAATCTCTAGCTATCCCGTTTTGCTGAATTTCCTCTTTTTTGTCCAAACTCCTCTACAATTGATAATGCCATCCCTCCTTTTCTATTATATTTTACCAAACCATTTTCTCTGCAAACTCGGGTCTCTGATTTCTATAAAATTAAAAACTTCATCTTCCTACAGATTTTTGAGGCTTCTCGTCGATCAAATGCACCTTCCTGTCTATTGTTTGGTTGATTGTGATCCTTACGGTTTTGACATCTTGACAACCTATCGGTTTGGTTCTATGGTATGATTTCTATTGAAGATTCATTGTTTAAATTGTTTATTTTCCTGTCAGCAGCTATTCTTAATCTTGTTTCTGTCTAACAACTCCAAGTGTTATGCATATATATAGATTTCATGTATTAGATAGCTTAAGGTAATTTTTTTTTGTTGAGAAAATAGCTTAAGTTAATCTGAGAAGCATGACATAGAGTTTTTCTTATTTTTCTGCCGGATTTCTTATTTCTCTGCATACAGGAATTGCTGCAAAAGTCAAATGCAACATATGCATCTGGCAATGTGGTACTCGGAGATATTAGAGTTCATAACTAGCAGCAAGTTAGGTTCTTACTAGCTCAGTTTGTCACTTATATTTTTCAGATTTTAGGAAAATGAATTGCATGAGTTAATGCACCATGGCCTAGACTTTAATGATGTTCTCCTTTTGATTTTAGGTGACCAATTTCAAGCTCACCTCAAATGGATCACCAGGGGTCGGGGACACTTGGCAGGAGAGGCGAAGCAAATTTATTTATTTTTTCTCTTATTTTGAAAATGGGCCATGGTGTTCTCAGATTGTTAACTCTCTTTCTTTTCTTCTTCTTTTTGTTTGAATAAAAGGATTGGACATGTCGAGTTTAAAATATTTAGCTGATTTGAAAGGTTGGATCATAGGTTGAGATGAAACATTTTATTTGAATAAAATAATTGGGCCTTTATTTTTTTTTATTACTGGCATTGAATGATTTGCATTTGAGTTGAATGGATGTGTTGAAATATGAGATTAATAGCTTTTTTTCTTTATATAATTTTTTTTAAAGCATTAAAAAAATAGCATTAAAAAAAGCATAAAAAATATTATTTTAAAAAAAATTGCATAAAAAATTGTCGACGTAATTTTTTTAAAAAAAAATTTGCATAAAAAACCACTGCCAAATGCAGTGGTTTTTTCTATGACTATAAAGAGCAGTCGTTGTTTAAGTTCATAAACCACTGTTTTGTGTAGTGGTAAAAAAAAACCACTCCTTTTTTTACAACTGTTTAGGGCAGTGGTTTTTTGAAAAAACCACTGTGAAAGACAATGGTTTTTTTGGTTTTTTCACGTAGTGGAAAGCTTGAGCGTCTCCCATCATTAAGGCAAAGGGCTCTCTCCCGAATTGATTCCCATGTCCCACCAGGACTCACTCAGCATGCAGCCAAAGAAAGGGAGAATCCCCAGGTCCCATCGCGACATCATTTCTCCCAAGATATCACATCACAATCGCCAAGCCCTGCCACAATAGATCTGAAAGGAAGGAATCTCTAAAGTCCCATCGCGACGCTACGGTGCCACCAGGCCGTACAAACTACGCACAACCCAAGTAAGTATCACCCCCAGGTAAGTACTACCCACTTTTTGGGTTACTCGATATTTCTTATAAATATAGTTAGCTATGATTAAGTCAAATATTTTCAAAACTCGCCTCTCTCGACTCGCGAATTACTGTAGTCCTTCCATAAGAGACAATCATCAGTACTCGTCGAGAAGGTTAGATGAAGTATCCAACATTCCAAGTGTCATCTTGACAATTGAAATAACGGTTGGGTCCACAAATCCTATATCGGTGGATCTGCTCAATGATCTCTCAGAAGCCACATTTTCCACCGTTTTACCACCGAATTGATCTTAAGTTAAAATCCCTAAAATTTTAAAATTTTAAAACCCCTGAATTTTAAGAATCCCCTTACTAAAAAAAAAATATTATAAAACTAAAATAAAAATAAAAAAAAGAGAATAAAAGAAGAAAAAAATAACAAGATAAATAGACCAAACTCACCTTTCTTTAAATACCAAAGAAAAAAAACCTGATTAAAACCCCATAACCCGCGCACAATAAATTACACTTAAACCCGACCTTCAACTCCTAAGACCCCTGAACTTGCAATCAAGTGCATATTCCATTGCGTAGAATTGGATCAAGCGCACACTGCACTGCACATAATCATTTGTTCAGACACATTAGGACTAGAATACCTAACTTACAGGCCAACCCCCTAAACTCGCAAGCAAGCGCATACTCCATTGCGCATAATTGGATCAAGCACACACTCCACTACGCAGAATTTTTGTTCAGACACGTTAGCACTCGAATTCCCAACGTAGAGGCCAACTCCAAATGAATCAAGCACATGCGCCACTGCGCAGAATTCAATTGAGCACACCTCACAAGACCCCCACCTCAATTACCAGCCCAAACTGGACATTCCCCTGAGAAATTGAACATTGAGTATATTTAATCTAAGAACTTACAAATGCTTATTGGAAAAGAAATGTCTGACGTGCATTGGTGTGAGCAATGACGCGCCCGGTCTGACATTACTTGTAAAAGCGTTCGATATTATATGATACTTCATTTTATTATTATCGGTCCCTAGACCTTGTTTTGGACATTTGATTGATGCACCGGTATCTCGATTGTGTAAAATCCCTCTATTATGCTGCGCCAAGAGGCGGGATGCGCCATGCACCCACAGACTCGGAATGTGCCCTTCGACAACTATCATTTGCCCTTCAAATGCTCCATTTTAACTTGTGCTGATAGATAAGAAAGCCAAGCATGTCATGCCAGCATCCCCAGTTCACATTTGTGATTTTCCAAGAGAAACAAGAAGACACCTCAAATCAGGGGTGTCTACTTCTTCGATGCGTTCTTACTTCACAAGAGCGCACCGAAGAGGGGCATCTGTAGACACCCCCATTTTGCCCTCTCGGAATATACAAATTTGCTCAGTCAACCTTTGACCTCATAACCCTTATATGGGACCATATACTAAAATAATAGTATATGGCTGGACACAGGCTAAAGCAATAGTTCAGTGCCTTAGGCCCCATAACCCTAACGCAGGGACCGTGTACTGAAATAATAGTACATGGTTGAACACAAGCTGAAACAATAGATCTGTAGCTCAGATCCCGATGTAGAGAGACTATATACTAAAACAATAGTATATAGTCAAAATATAGACTAAAACAATAGTCTTACATTTCAGACCCTTAACCCTAATGTGGGACTATATACTGAAATAATAGTATATGGCTGGACATAGGCTGAAATAATAGTTCTGTGGCTCAGGCCCCATACCCCCGACGTGGGAACCACGCACTGAAACAATAGTATATAGTCGGAATGCGGACTGAAACAATAGTCTAGCATTTTAGACCCGACCTGGACAACCCCGAATTAAGCGCTTAAAATCGCGCTCTCAATTGAATAGCACGTGAAATCACAAGTGCGCAATCAGTCCCTTCTCAGACCAGACTTCCTTTCCCTAGACTATCTCGAGACTCGATCACGCGCCTGACACTAGACGCGCGATCGGTGTGTAACCGTGAGATTATTGACAATCCCGTCGCAGCGATGCGCTCGCTAACAAAAATATAGAGTCGCCACCAAGAGCTTTTGGTGTCCCGGAAAACCTATATCATTTTTATAACCACCAAAGTTCCACAAATATGACTCTGAATCCGGTTCACACCAAAGGCTCTTGGGTAGGGGCTTCGGTTATCGATTGGGAAGGTGTTAGGCACCCAATCAACTCGCTAAATACAGTCTCTACTAATGGCCAAAATAAAAATAAAATAAAAATAACACCAAGGTCTTCTTCTTGCCCAAAAGGACCTAAAATCCTATTTGTGCCCCTCCCTCCCTACCGAAAAGTTAGCGGCATAACGGCACAAATGTGAGGATAGAAGAAGAACTAAAAGAGATAGGAGAAGAAAGGGCAGAGCTGGAGCCCTTGGGCCCTTGTTGCACCATTGAGGAGCCTTGCGTTGGCTTGCTTTGATGAGCTTTTGAACGCTTGTATGGTATGGAATGGGGTTCTAACTCCTAAGGTTTGAAGGTAAGAGGTAGAGAAGGAAGACTAGGGGATCACACACATCTAACCTAGAGGTTTTTAGTGAAATACTAAGGTCTAAAAGGTTTTTTTTTAATTTTGGAATTTGTATGGGGATGGTGCATGAAAGGGAGAAAGATCTTCTCACTTAAGCTCTTTCTCTCTTAGGCAAAAATTCTCAACCTTTAATCCAAGGGGAGGGGAGTTCTATTTATAGGCAAAGGGTGGGTTAGGAGAGTGTTTAGATGGTAATTGGGTTTAGCAATTAGGTAATCTAACATCTAAGGATTCCTAGGGTTTTTGGAGCCTTGAAACATGTGAAGAGATGCTCCAATGGTGGATGATGGGGTGAGGCTTTAAACCACTCAAGGGGTTGCATATAGATGATAAATGGGTGCCACAGAACTAGCAAAACACACCCCAAAGGTCAAGGTGGTCAACAAGTCAAACCCTAATCACAAAATTCGAGGCAAAAACTAGAAGTTACTGTTCATATGCCTGGCGCAACTATTAGTTGCGCCAGACATATGCACAGTAAAACAGTGCATATACAGTGCCTGGAAGTTAGCTCCTCGAGGTGAGGCCCACGTTAATGCTAGCGCAACTATTAGTTGCGCCAAATCCCTAAGGGGGCCACTTGAAATTACCTCTTTGTCCCTCGAGTTCGGACTGCCATATCTTTGAGCACACAGCTCCGATTGGGGTGATTCTTGGAATGTTGGAAAGCTGATGACTTCTAATTTTCAATGGTATAAGATTCAATTTTAATAGAAGCCCATAGTTGATTCCAATGCTCCATCCTTTATCCATGGCTAGAGAAAACTAGGTTAAAGTCCGGAACTGGTTCTGAGGGTGATTTAGAAGGGTTCCTAAGGTTTTAGAGGGGTTCCTAAGGTTTCCATACATACCATTAAAAGCTCAGTGGTGCGCCTCTCTCGAAATGTGTTTCGATCGGGCCTTGGGCCAAATTTGGGTGTCTACAGATGCCCTTCTTTGGTATTCGATCACTAATGATTGAATGCCAAAGAAAAGAGATATTCGAAGAGGCCCAAGGCATTACTGACGGGTTCACTACATTCAGAATGAACTTTAAACATCAGATGGATAACATGGTGAGAAAACGAAAGCCCTGCATGGCAGGCTAAACATTCATTTCTCAAGGTAATCGGTCCCCAAGCGCTTAGCGACATTACTGGGCATGACCGAGGTGGGATGAGTTGCGAACACCCTATAGTCAGGAAAAACATTCGCTTCTCGGGATAATTTTGAAGGTATTTGATGTTTAAGATTCATTCTAAATACAACAGCTTCGTAAGTAAGAGGGGTGATCGACCCACACTTAAAGATAGGTGAAACACAAGTACGCAAGGCTCCATAGTTTGTGTTCAATCGTATGAGGCTTTGACCACCTCATTTGACTGGTCACGAGTGCCCCTGCTTGAAGCAGGGTTCAAGGTCTTTGGGCAAACCCATCGATCCTAAAATTTATTTAGCATGACTACCGAGCGGAGAGAACAAAGGTCGTAACGCTTTTTAGGAGTGCGCACCATTTTTCCAACGTGCCCCAGATCAACATGACCTAAAGCATCCAAACTTAGAATAACACAGAATAGATCTGGCCAAAGAAATTGGGTGCCCCCCAAAGAGGGTATCCAATTCTGATCTCTGCCAATGATGATCTTTCAAATCAATTAACTATGCATAAACATGCACCCATTAGGGGCGATAAGCAACAAAGGCGATGGAAGCCCGACCCAGACTTGCCAGAGTATCATTTACGAGAACAAACGACCATCATACGGATACCTAGATGCATGGCATACACTTTACAGGGATACCGCTGCCAATACAGGTTTTAAGCCTGCAAAAATAAAGGGAAATGAACCCTTTTGCATGCATGTTTATATATAGTTTGGTTGATATGTAGTTTCATTTTCAATAGGTTGGTTTCAACCAACGATTGACCTTCCTCTGAGGAATCTGAAGCTTAAGACACTTAAGTTCATATGAATCTAAAAACAGAGCGCTTAGCTCAAAGATTTAGCAGTAGAGTCGTCCCGATCGAAACATTGACGGTTTGATCATGACTGACACCGTCGCTACTACTTTAAAGCAGGATCCAACGATTTGAGGCAAACCTTAGACTCTAGACTTTAATATGGCACAACTACATTACTGATAAAATACTGACCTTTTAGCAGTGGAGTCGTCCTGATCGAAAAATTGACGGTTTGATCATGACTGACACCGTTGCTACTACGTTAAAGCAGGATCCAACGATCTGAGGCGAACCTTAGACTCTGGACTTTAATATGGCACAACTGCATTGCTGATAAAATACTGACCTTTTATCGCCTTATGCATGTGCGTAGCTCTGTGGGGAAACACGAATAGGTTTTTATTTTATGTGTTTTATTTTCATGATTTTTCTATCATTTTCTGTGATTTGTTTGGATTTTAAAAGTTATTATATTATGGGAATTTTTGGTTTTTCAAAGTTATTATTTTATGTGAATTTTTTGGTCTTTTAACGTTATTATTTTATGTGATTTGTTTTGGTTTTTCAAAGTTATTATTTTATGTGATTTTTTTGGTTTTTTCAACGTTATTATTTTATGTGAATTTTTTGATTTTTTTTGGGACTTCTTCACATTTTTCTATGTAGGATGGGATGCCTATTGCTCTCAATCCATTTTATTCTAGCACGGCTTCTCGAGCAAGTCGAGTGAGGATCGACACGCCGTTTTGGGAGTGTGTGCATTCGTCGGGAGTAACAAGCGACAAGAAGGGGGTACTCATGTGCAAGCAGACCGCCCAAGACCCGATTAGTTGTGCCAAGAAAAAAAAGGGCTCAAAATTGCCTGGCGCAACTAATAGTTGCGCCAAGCCTGGTTGGGGTTTTAATTTAAACAGCCCGAGTTCGGACAATCAGGGCAATTTTTCAAAAATTTTCTTCCCTCCTCTCCTCAAAACCGAAAACCAGCCTCCATAGGGTTCCTTCACATTGTATCCACGGGTGCCTTATTGCCGCTCGCCGTCTTATGTTAGATTGAAGACCCCATCCTCTTCCCACGGTAACCATTAAAAACCCATTTTTTTTTTCCTTACTTTTTTCTTGTAAATGCGATCATGATCTTGCATTTTTGATGATAGATGACTTGTTTCTCTTGTGCGCATGCTTATTGATGATGAGTTTGAATGCATGAATGATGCCCTAATTTTTTGGGGTTTTATGGATTTATATATCTTTTTTTTTGTTTTTGCAAAATAGAGTAAAGGAATTTTTTTGTATTTATTTGTTTTGTTAAAATAAAGTAAAGGGATTTTTTGTTTTTATTTTTGTGAAGGGATTTTCTTGCTTTTGTTTTTTATTTTTATTTTTAATAAAGTAAAGGGATTTCTATTTTTTGCTTTGTTTTTATTTTTATAAAATAATTTTTATTTTAATTTTATTTTTGTAAAGGGATTTTTGCTTTTTTTTCTTTTTGCTTTTGTTTTTTTCTTTAATTTTGTAAAAAATAAAGTAAAGGGATTTCTTTTTTTGGTTTGTTTTTTTTTTTTTTTTTTTTTTTTTTTGTAAAGGGATTTTTTTTGCTTTTGTTTTTTTTGTTTGTAATTTTGTAAAAATAAAGTAAAGGGATTTCTTTTTCTTTTTTTGTTTGTGTATCTTGGTTTCCGAAACTGATAAAAACGAGGTGAGCACTACTTACCTTCCTTTGTAACATAGCATAAAACAGTTCCTTATCACTGATCTGCTATGATGTGATTATTTTCTTTTGCCCCAGAATGTCGGGTGGTGATGAGCATATTCCCGAGGAGGGCCATGAGGAGGGGCCCGAGATAGTCTACGGTCCGCGGGGAGAGCAGTTCCTTTGGATAGAGCGGAAAGCGGGCCCTTGGCTTGGAATGCAGGGCGAGGCTGCACGAGCCGGCCTCCTGCATCAACTGTATATTCACATTTCAAATTTTAGCATAGCCGGCAGGGTAAGAGATAGGCTCAAGTTTTTTCTTTTGTGCAATTTCGCTTTATTCCCATGATCTGATGTGCTTTCCCTTGGATGTAGGACTTTCCCTCTATCGTATTCCGTGGGGGATGGCTAGATTTTCATGATTTCTATCTCTATGTCCCCCCTGTGGTGAAGTTCTTATTGGCGCAGGTGGGCTTTGGGGAATATCTATCCTGCCCGCCTATGAGAGCCGATGTGGCGTACCTGAAGGCGTTGATTGAGCGATTCCGCCCCGAGACTATGACCTTCCATATGCCGTATGCTAAAATGGCTTTGACATCGTCCAACTGATAGGGGCCTATCCCCCTCATGGGCAGATTCACGACACTGAGGTTAAGATGTCCTGATTATCTAGCCTCTTCGTGCTGATGAGTTGGTGGATATGGGGCAGTTGGATAGGGTGTTTTATATTGCACCCGAGTGGGCGATTATTGTTAAGACCTGAAAAGTATCACTTTTCACCTCTTAACTTAATCTCTGTTAGACCCTTAATCATTTAATAAATGTGTTTTAAGTCTATTCTGTAGGTAATAAGTAGCAGCTGCAAATAAACCCCTAACCATGCCAAGAAGCCTACTGTTGCCCTAGAAGCCCCTCAGAAGAATGAAGGTTGAACCCAGACAGATAATTGGTCGCAAAGATAGGCACGAAAGCGTAAACAAACCAAGAAGAATGCCTCACAGATGTCGCAGGTTCAATTGAACCGAGAGAATTCCTTTGCGCATTGTCGCGGGCTTCGAGGACATCACACCGATCGGTCGCAGTCTTCATGCCATTTTTGTTTGATGACGTAAAGAATTGAAAGCGACTTCATGAGGTTCTCGAGTTTCATCAAGCGAGTCTTCAATCGTCGCGTGATTCACTGAAGAGAGAGAGCTCCTGGCACTCCAGCGCGCGGTTGTCGCGCAGTGGCCGCGGGATACAAACCTTTAAAGAAATGCTCGCGTGATCCATAGGCCTATGAACACTACTTCTTCGCGAGGATCCTCACGAGATTCACCAAGGGACGAATCGCCCGCGCAATTCTCGCACCATTCAAAAGGAAAGAGCAATCTTGCGACAGCCAGAAGTATCCCGCGATGACCAAAGTATCAATCCCGCGACTGCATGAGCTTCAAGTCAATTCAACCCCGCGACGCCAATTCTACCACGCGGCAAGATCTGGAAATCTTTTTTACCCAGCGAGGATCGAGTTCTTAACTTCTCCCCACTTCTGTAGGGGCAATCTGGGAACTTCCAGCAATTAGGGCACACACTCCAATGCTCTAATCTCCATGCACATGCCCCGAGGCATCCAAGGGACAAGAATGGGTCGTAATTGCATTGATGAAATTAGGGTTTTCCTAACCCTAATTCACAGAGAGCCGATTGCCATATAAGCCTAAGCCTAGCTTAGGTTTAGAGGACTTTTTTTTAGACTTGACTTCTGTACTCCCTCTTCTTAAAACCGACTATAGAATTACAGTAGGCTAAGGTTAGGGTTTAGGAGTTTTCTTTTTCCTTTTTCCTTCTCTCCATAGTCTAGCACTTGCTGGCTATGCCTTTATATGAATATTTGGTATAGTTTTAATAGAGTTTTGTAATAGGATCTATTACATGTATGGGATTGGTGTTTTGTGAGTTATTCTGTGCAAGGCTGCTGCCTTGAGGCCTAGCCCCACCACAGGACCCACTAAATCTGAATCCCCATGGGAGCTTGAGCTGGTAGCGTTGTGAACATGGTGGCAGCAGCAATGTTCTTGTTCTGACTTAGACCCCTGTGAGGAGGATAGCCTCTGTGGATAGTCTGTGATCATTCAAGTGGACAGATTATAGCCCTAGGGTGAGGCCAATCCATAGAACTAAGACAGATACTTCTTCTCTGCACTTGTGCTTGTAGCCTTGTGAGAGATTGTGTAGACATAGACTCCCTTGTATTTGTATAGACCCACCATCAGATGGCAGATCTGATCTGGCTGTAGAGATTGTAGGCTTGTGACTGGATCACTGCTGTCTTTCTAAAGCAGTGAATAGCTAAGCTTAAAAGCTAGTACTCAAACTGTTGCTGGTTCTGTGTGTCCAGGCTAGTGCACGTTGTAGGCCTAGCCCCACACACAGAGCTTTAGAGGTTAAGGTTCCTATGGATTCTTGAGCTTGTAGCCTAGATGAAGTAGTGCCTACAATGATAAACTTGTTCTGACCCATCTCTGGATTGTGGTTCCCCTATTGGATAGTCTGTGACCATTCAAGTGGATAGGTTATAGCCATAAGGGATTGGATCATGGCACAGGAGTGAGTTGGATCCTTTCTCCTCTTTGGTGATAATGTAGCCATTGGACAGGATTTCTATAGCAGCAGATCTGAGTCTGAGTTATAAGACTCATCGGATCTGTACCTAATAGCATACTTCTCACCTTTTATATTTATTTTCTCACACTCTATCACTCTTCTCAACCCTTTCTGTAGTTTAGGCATTAAGTTACCTTAGGATTTAGACTATAGTGACCATAAATTCCCTTCCATTTAGGATTGCCAGATCTATAGCCAGATCTGGCGGGCCTACTAAAGATAGCTCCCTTGGAGCTTTAGATTAACTTTCCCTGTGGGACAAACTCTTACTTATCAAAACTTACTACAACAGGCCCTGTATCTTGCAGGACTGTGTATTTTTAGGCTTGCTGCTCTTCAATCCATCTTTGATTTTCACTAACCCAATTCTTATCACCATCTCCAATAAAGTTAGTAGCAAGCACTTAAAATACCTCAACAAGTTTTTTGCACCGCTGCCGGGGATCGAACCCGGGTCACCCGCTGTCGAGGATTTATGGTCACTATAGTCTAAATCCTAAGGTAACTAAATGCCTAAACTACATAAAGGGTTGAGAAGAGTGATGGAGTCTGAGAAAATAAATATAAAATGGTGAGAAGTATGCTATTAGGTACATATCTGATGAGTCTTATAACTCAGACTTAGATCTGCTGCTATAGAAATCCTGTCCAATGGCTACATTATCACCAAAGAGGAGAAAGGATCCAACTCACTCCTGTGCCATGATCCAATCCCTTATGGCTATACCCTACCCTTTGAGTTGATGTGTGATGCATCCGACTTGGCAATAGGTGCTGTCTTGGGCCAGAGAAAAGATAAGCTGTCTGTGGTCATCGCCTATCTCAGCAAATCACTTACTGAAGCTTAGCTAAATTACATAATAATTGAGAAAGAGCTTCTGACAGTGGTTTTTACTATGGATACGTTTTGACCTTACCTACTAAGGTCTAAAACTGTAATCTTCATTGACCACTCAGCATTGAAGTACCTATTTTCCAAGAAGGATGTAAAGCCCAGGTTGATTAGATGGATACTCCTGTTGTAGGAGTTTGACATTGAAATCAAGGACAAAAAGGGTGTAGAAAATGTGGTGGCTGACCACTTGTCTAGAATTGTTTTGGAAAAAGGTGTTGATGACCTTGCTACAAATGATGTCTTTCCAGATGAGCAATTGTTTGCCATCCAATCCTTGGTTTCCTGGTAGGTACATATTGTCAATTATCTAGTTATAGGCAAGATTCCTGCCCATTGGACGAAAATGGACAAAGACCTATTTTTCTAACAGGTCAATTTTTTTTTCTGGGAAGAACCTTGCTTATACAAGTATTGTGCAGATTAGATCATCCGGAAATGTGTTCTCGAGAGTGATGTCCCCAGTATTCTGGCCATGTGCCATGAAAATGCCTGTGGAGGCCACTTTAGTGGAAGAAAAATAGCTGACAAAGTCTTGCAGTGTGGGTTCTATTGGCCTTCTCTTTTCAGAGATGCCAATACACACTGCAGGACCTGTGAGAGATGTCAAAAATTAGGAGGGCTGTCCAAAAGAAACTCAATGCCTTTACAGCCCATCCTTGTTGTGGAACTGTTTGATGTGTGGGGTATTGACTTTATGGGCCCCTTTCCTCCTTCAAATAGTTTTCATTTCATCTTAGTGGCAATGGATTACGTTTCCAAATGGGTAGAAGCCATTGCCACAAGAACTAATGATGATTAGGTTGTCCTCAAGTTTATAAAGCAGAATATCTTCTCGAGATTTGGCACCCCTAAAGCCATTATTAGTGATGGGGGTAGCCATTTCTGCAACAGAAATTTCGAGAGCTTGCTCAAGAAATATTCTGTCACCCATAGGATTGCTACTCCCTACCACCCACAAACCAGTGGGCAAGTTGAAATTTCAAATAGGGAGATCAAGCACATCCTTGAGAAGACTGTGAGGACTGATAGGAAAGATTAGGTTCACAAGCTTAATGATGCACTGTGGGCTTATAGGACTGCCTATAAGACTCCCATTGGTATGTCCCCATTCAGACTGGTTTATGGCAAGGCTTGTCATCTCCTAGTGGAGTTAGAACATAGGGCCTGTTGGGCCATTAATTATTTAAATCTAGACCTAACTTCTGCTGGTCATCACAGGTTGCTACAGCTGTCAGAATTGGAAGAACTAAGGATGGATGCATATGCCAATGCCAGGATTTACAAGGAAAGGTTCAAAGCTTTCTTTGACAAGGGGCTGTTGAGAAAGAGTTTCATAGCTGGTGATAAGGTTTGGTTGTTTAACTCCAAACTTAAATTTTTTCCTGGCAAATTGAAATCCAGATGGGAAGGTCCCTACATTGTCATGCATGTTTCCCCATCTGGTCTTGTGGAAATCAAGGATCCTATGTCTGGGAGAACCTTGAAGGTGAATGGTCAGAGGCTTAAGCCTTGTTTTGAAAAACCTTTCGAACCCATGGACACCATTCACTTTCAAGGGGATCCTTCTTTAAACTGATCCACAGGTGTGTCATTACTGTATCATATGTACTTTGATTTTGATAGATTTATCTTGCTTCCTTTTGTTCAAATTCTCTAGGAATTGGTAGTGATTCCATCTGAATCTGGACCTGTCTGGTTTGAGCTTTTTATGCCTGATTTGATGCTTACTGCTCTTTAATTGATAGTTTTGTTTGAATGAATAATGTGGGAGGTTGATTTTTATTGTCCTCGCTTGAATGGTTGATTTTTAATGTGTCTAGAGGTACCCATGGTGAGAGTCATGCCTAGGATCCAACCACAGCACACTGGAAATGGCAAAATAGAGAGCACATGGTCTCTGTTTTATATTTTACTGTCGCTGGGTCCAAAGGGAAGCTTGGGAGACTCACGCACTATAAATAATGTACTTCTTCAGCTGTCGCGAGATTCTAAGGCTGTAGCGAGGTTAAAAAGGAAGCCTAAGAGACTCTCGCGTAGTTCACATGGAAACATTCAATAGCTGTCACGAGATTCATGTGCACCTAGGAACCTCTCGCGTGATCCACATAGAGCTATTCATTAGTTATCGCGAGATTCAAAGGCTATCGCGAGGTTCAGCAGGACACCTGGGAGACTCTCGCACAATTCAATAGGAATACTTCATTAGCTATCGCGAGATTCTAAGGCTGTCACGGGATTCAAAGTGAACCTCAGAGCTTTTCGCACAATCCCAATGGAGACCTGGGAGCCGCTTGCGCAATTCACATGAATTCATCACATATTGTCGCGCGCTCCAAGGTCAACCTGGGTGATTATCGTGCAATCCAAATTGAATAACACCTTCGGTAGGTTCATTTCCAATCCCGCGACCAAATGTTCCAAAGTGCGTCGAGCTTCGCGATAAGTATTTAAACCCCGCGCTTGTCTCCCTTTCCAGTATTCTCTTCCTTCTTCCCTCTGTGAAACCCTAGCTTCTGGCACTCTTCCCCCTCTCTCCTCCAGCATCAATCCTACAGCTCATCATTCACTCCACGAATCTACAGAGTTGTTCCTAGCATCACCCCCATCTATTGCCCTCTGCTCAGAGATCTCGCGGTGCCCTGTGCGTCAGATAAAACCAAACCCTAGGATTTTAGGGTAAGCACTTAGATCTCAGTCTCCATTTCTCATATTCGAAGGTAGAAGTTGTAATGGCTCCCAAGAGTGCACCAAAGAAGAGGAGCAAGGATAAGGCCCCCGTTGAGACCACCCCTAAGAAGGCCAAGACTTCAAAGGCACCTAAAAAAGGAAAGGAAGTGGTTGAGGAGGTGGAGGAGCCAACCCCTAAGTTTTCTACTCCTTCAGAGCTCATAGCTTCAATCCCCTTGGAGCCTAAAACAGCTTTTGACCTGCCATTCTTTGAGAAGGAGCCTCTCTCTGCCCCTGCCGTGCAGTTTATGAGCAAAGCCGACCTGACACCCTTGATGAGAGGAATTCTAGCACTAGCCTACCCTAGGTTAGTGCATCTGTTTTACCAGCACATCAAGGTAAAAAAGGACAAGGATGGACAAGTATGCTTGCTGGTGCTGATTGACGATTTTAAGATGCTAGTGAGCCCCAAAGTTATTGCAGAAGTATTGGGCATCACAGCCGCATTCGACCCTAGCTGTGGATATGGCCCCCCCCTGAGCGCTTCCATTGATACAATTGCAAGAGCTTTGACCAGAGGATTAAAGGCCTCAGGGGATTCAATCAGAAGAAGAGAATTGGAGCCTGACCTCCTCTTCATTGACCAAGTCCTGCGAAAGAACATTTACTGCTCAGGACATCAGCAGGAGAGGAGAACTCCCATTGCAGATGCTGTCTATTCTTTCTCTCTAGGCCATGGCTTCCATGTAGCCTAGCTCATCTTTGAGGCAATGAAAAACCTAGTGGAGAAGATAGGGCAGAATAAGAATCCTCACACACTCCCTTATGCCAGAATCATTACCAAGTTACTTTTAAAAGGGGGGTACAAGATAGCTAAAACAGAGGGGACTACCACCCTTGCCCCGACTACTTTTGCTAAGAGGCAATGGGGAATCAGCAGGAGCCTGATGAAGGCCCAGAAGAAGAAGAAAGCTGAGGCTCAGGCCCTTCCCAAACAAGTAGAAGAGGCTGCTGGAATAAGGTCTACCCCTGCTACCAAGGAGGTGCTCCCAAAGCTTGTTACCACCACTGTTGCAGCATCCCCTATTCCCCCTCCACCTTTTCCTCCTGCATCCACTACCCCTCTTCCATCTATCTCTCACCCTCCTCTGTTTCCATTATCCATGCCCATTCCCCCTTCACCTGTGATTGGTACCTGGGAGGACACCACCCCCCATGATAACCACTCCCCACCCCCTACCTTACCTCAATACACAATACCAATACTCCCATCCTCGTCACATAAACCTAACAGCCCTCCACTCATTTCCTATAAAAAATGAAAACCCAGCGAGACAACCCCCACCATCTCCCAGACAACACCCTCAATCCCTTTTATCCCCACTGACACACCTCACCTTGATGAAACCACCACCCCAGCCATACCTACTACATCCCCACTCACAGACATTGACTTAAACCTTAACACAATCATAGGATTCCAAGCCTTTATGGCTATCTCCCTTGACACAATGCCTACCCAATACACCCCCCTCCCGGACTCCCCAACTACATCACACCATCACTCACCAAAACCCCAATCTCCTCCACCTTCCACTTTTCATCATGCCCCTTCCTCACCTTTTCAACCAGTGCCATCATCTATACAAACTCAACCCCCACCCGACACTCATCCTCCCTCATCCAAGACATCCAATCCCAATTATCCACCACTACCCACACCCAGACCGGATGCATCAATTCACATCCATCCAATCCACCCTACGACATTAACCAACCCACCCATCCCTCAACAATCCACTCCAACCCCTGGTCCTTTCCAGCGACAAACATACCCAAACCAAACCATCCCCGACTCCCCCCCACACTCCCTTTAATCCCCACAACCCCACCATTCTCTTTCAAACCTTTCACCATTCCCATTCCCCCATCACCCCCCTCCTCGAGCCTACACCTTTTCCTTTCCCCATATACCCTACATCCCCCCCCTTATCCTACTCCCTCCAACATTCACCGACAAACATACACAAACAGACCCAGAACCAACCCCCCCCCCCCCAAAACCACACTTACCCCATGTTTTCCCCCCCTCCCCCCCAAGACTAATCATAGTTTACTCCTTCCACTTCATCACAGCCATCGCACCTAAACATTTCTTTTACATCCCTCCCTACCTCACCATCCTCCATGCCATGAGGGACAATTCCTATCTTTGGAAGGATGTCCTGAGGGGCATGGCCAAACTTCACTAATCCATTGAGACCCCCTATTAAGACCTGAAAAGTACCACTTTTTACCCCTTAACTTAACCTTTGATTAGATCCTTAGCCATCTAATAAGTTCTTGTTAAGTGTTTTATGTAGGTAATAATCAGCAGAGAAATAAGGCCAGGAATCCTGCTAAGGAGCCTGTTTTGGCACCAGAAGTCCCTCAGAAGGATGAACTCTAAATCCAGACCTGAAATGAGCCTCGCGCAGCTGACTGTTGAGAACTGGAAAATACTATTTTTCACCCCTCAACCTGAGCCTTGATAGACCTTTGAGAGAACTAAATAAGTGTTCTAAGTGCTTGTGTTTCAGCTAACAATAAAGATAGGCTTAACCATAAAAGCAGCTTAAAAGTGCCAAAAAGATGATAATCCATGTCGATCCAAAGGAAGAAAGAGAAAGGACAACCTCACTAGCTGTTAAAAGGTCTGAACTGAAGAGGCAAAGACCTGGTCTCAACCCAGAAAAGAAGTATGGAGCAATTTAAACAGAAAAATGCACTACATAGTACTTTTCGTAAAGAACCTGAACTGCTCGAAAAGAACCTAAACTCTGCGAAAAGAACTAAAAACTCCAGGCTTAGCTTTCGAAGAGCACCTGAACTCTTCGAAGAGATGATTGACCTTTTCGAAAAGAAGAGAACTCCATTCGAACAGAACCAGAACGTTGTGAAAAGAGCTTCAGGAGTTACAACGCCTTGCGAAAAGTCCCCTAAACTATGCGAAAAGGTATTCTGGAGATTCCCAGCTTTTACAAGGGCAATTCAGTAATCTTTTTCATGCGTTCCAATGCATTTAAAAACCTAGGGACATTCCAGAAGATTCTAAGCATGAAGCGAAGGCATATTCTGCCCCATGTGAGCACCCAGAGATGAAATAACTTGGCGTGAACTTCTAAAAACTCTAACAAACTTTCAAAATGCATAACAGAATTGATGCTTTTGTCGCCTAATTGGTTGAACCAGATCGAGCAATTCTAATTGGCCAGAACAGATCTGGATCCTTGTGCTCGACTCCCATTGGTTGATACAGATCTGAGCACTTCTGATTGGTTGATACACATCTGAGCTGGACTTAGGGAAAACTATAAATAGACGAACCATTTTCCCAATTTGGGCATGCAAATTTTGAGTTTCATTCCTATTCCCCCATTTCCAAACCAGATAGTTTGTCTGAAATCCCTGTAATAGCCTCACTTTTACTTGTAATTGAGAGCTGTGAGATACTTCTGTAATTCAAAAGAGAGTTGTATTCAAGACTATAGATCTGAGAGCTGTTTAAGCTGTGCTCTGTAATTGTAATGGTGAATTTGAAAAGGTTGCTGTAAACCGTACATTCTCAATTAGACTCATGTTAAGGGTTCCCTCTGATCTCCTTGTTGCATTAGACTCCTTTAGATTTACTATTTTTCATGTAATTTCCCTTGATGCTTCCTATAATTGTAAGTGGACAGACCATAGCCATAAGCCTAAACCTAATCCTTGAGTTAGATTTATTTCTCTTACATTTGTGCGTGCAGCCAGATGAAGATTGGATCATCTCTCAGTTGATTTGCAGTCATTCTCATTGTATTTCAAGGACCAAATCAAAGTTAGATATTATTTCTCTATTTTTTATAAGTTTACATCAAAATTCTCCAACTCATATCTGGATCATTTAGTTTAACTTTTACTTTTAATCATTTAGTTAATGTGACAAATTCAACCTCCCATCTTATGTGCTTTCTAGATAAGATAAGAGGCCAGATCTGGTAGCTCAGATCTGGAGGTTTATCTTGCATTTTAAACAAATTCTCTGTGGATGATCTTTTACTCACTTACATTTAAAACTTACTACAATTGGCCCTGATCTTGCAGGCTAATTCACTTCTCTCTGTGCTGAGTTTTCTTTACTCTTTTTAATGTTCTAGATTCATTATAACTTAGCAGTTGCAAACCTGTTTTCAAAACACAAATAAATCAAGCACACTTAGAAGACAACAAGTTTTTAGCGCCGTTGCCGGGGAATTTTTTCTAAAATAGGTAGACCTAAGTTTTCACTTTTATTTTTATATCAATACTAAACTATTCTATTGTTTATACCTGGGCAGTTATTCATATCCAATTTTTGAAGAAGGGAAACTACTTAAAAAGGAATTCTGAAGGTTTGCTGTGAATAATCAGATTTTTTGTTCTGAGTTGTATGTTTGGTAGGAGGACTCTCAGCCCTGAGATTGTCCCACTGAATTTAGAAGTTGAAAGGCTACTACGAACTAAACAAACAACATAGAATTCTGCTACTATGGGTGAAGAACCTCGACTTTTGAGAGATTACTTTGCACCTGGTGCTTATAATTCTCCCTTTTGCATTCAATTTCCTACTGTTGAAGGAAATTATGAGATCAAATCATCAACCATCCAAATGCTTCCTTACTTCCATGGGTTGAGTAAGGAAGATCCATACAAACATGTGGATGAATTCTTGGCTCTTTGCACCACATTCAACATAGCTGGACTTGGTCCAGAAGCAACCAAGCTTAGGCTCTTTCCTTTTTCATTAAAGGACAAAGCTAGAGCATGGTTATCTATGTTAGCACCAAATAGTATCACTTCTTGGAATGATTTGCAGTGTCAATTTTTAGCCAAATACTTCCCAATGTCTAAAACAAGCCAATTGAGAGAAAGTATCATTTCTTTCTCACAAAACTCAACTGAAACTTTCCATGAAGCATGGGAAAGATTTAAGAAACTTTTAAGGCAATGTCCTCATCATCAAATTCCCAGATGGCAGCTGGTTCAAAGCTTCTATCAAGGAATTGATCAAAAAGGCAAAAATATGGTGGATGCCTCCTGTGGAGGCACTTACTTGCAAAAAACAGTTGAGGAGGTTTGGGATTTATTTGAAGTAATTGGTGAAAACTCAACTCAACAGGAATTTCTATCACGAGATATTGAAAATCCCGCTAGGTTGAACAATCAGCAAACCACCAAAGGAAAGATTTATGAGGTGAATGAGTTGGAAAGAAAGATGGACAATTTAACCACAAAGTTTGATAGATTGATGGACTCACTTAAAAATCCAATGGTTGCAAGAGTAGAGGAGGCATGTCTGATATGCCAGTCCCCTACTCATTCAATTGACCAATGTCCTGCTGCACCACAGTTCCCAGATTTAGTGGTGGAACAAGCTCATGCTGCTCAATCATTTGGACAGATGCAGTCAAATGAATATCCATGGAGAGGGCACCCCAATTTGAGGTGGAGCCAAGGGAATTATCAATCACAACAGCAGCAGCAACCAAAGAACCAAATGCCTTTCAAAACTGCACAGCCTTATCAACAGAATTTTTATGCCAAGCCAAATTTTCAGAAATTTATTCCACAACAACTTCAGCAAAGAATCAGCCCTCAAATCCTTCTAGGTCCCCTTCTTTGAAGATCAAGTCCTAAATTTACGAATTTAGATCTTTAACTCGATCGTGAATTTTCACAGAGCATAAAGAAGATTGAAGAAACATTGGACATGACTTTCAAACACTTTGGCCAAAAGAGAGGAAGGAAAGTTCCCCAGCCAACCTTTGAACAATCCCAAAGGACAGTCCATGGTTGGAGAAGCTTCTATTTCACATGAAGAAGTAAAAACTGTCACAACTTTGAGAAGTGAAAGAATTATAAATAACAAAGTGGGTACTAAAGAAAAAAAAAATGAGGAAAATGATAAAGATATGCAAAGAAGAGCAAAGATAATGATAGCGATAAAAGTCATGTACCTCGTAAAAATCAAACAAATGAAAAACAAAAATTTAAAAAATTAAAAATGCTTCCAAAGTCAGAGATGAAGGACTAGTTCCTCATTTGCCATCCTCATGCAATGAAATCTGTATCCCCTTTTGATAAAGGGAACACAAAAATAGATGAAATGATGGAGACTTTCAAGCAAGTCAAGATAAATCTACCTTTGCTTGAGGCAATCAAACAAATTCCAGTATATGCAAAATTTTTGAAAGATGTTTGCACTCACAAAAAGGCAGTCTAGGATCACGTTATCCAAGAAGGTCTTTCTTTGTGGAAAGAGTTAATCAGGTGTTGTCCATTACCACACCTCCTAAACTTCAAGATCCTGGAATCCCCACAATCCCTTGCATTATTGGGAAACATACCATTGAAAAGGCTTTATTAGATCTGGGTGCTAGTGTCAACCTACTTCCATATTCTGTATATGAGAAACTAGGTTTGGGAGAATTAAAACCCACTCATGTGGTGTTACAACTAGCAGACAGATCTGAAAGGAAGCCAGTTGGGATGATTGAAGATGTATTGGTGGGAGTAGATAAATTTTTCTATCCTGCTGATTTTCTAGTTTTGGAGATGGAACCTACCAAAAGCAAAACTTCTATACCTGTAATTTTGGGAAGACCATTCCTGGCTACAGCAAATGCTTGCATTCAATGCAGGTCTGGTATTATGGAAGTCTCTTTTGGAAACATGAAGGTAAAATTAAATGTTTATAATGCAGTCACACAGCCTCAATTCAGCTCTAAGGAATGTTTTCATGTTGATCTATTGGATGAACTGGCAGAAGGGACTTTTCAACATTTTCTGCAGTGTGAAGATTTCACCACAGATGCTAAAGATGCGTGGGGAATTTCTGAGGAAGAAACTATTTGTATCTCAAAGTCTGAGGAAGTAAATGTTGTGCAAGGAACTCATAATCAATCAGCAAGTTTCTCTTCTTGGAAACCTGCTACTCTTCCCCTTCCACAAACAGCTAAGGTACCTTTGTTACCTTCTTTTCTCAGCCCACCTGATTTAGAACTGAAGCAGCTGCCAGAAAATTTGAAATATGTGTTTTTAGGAGATCATAAATCATTGCCTGTAATTATTTCTTCCTCCCTCACAAAGGAGCAGGAGGAAGAGCTGTTGATTGTTTTGAAAGAACATAGAAGGGCAATTGGCTGGACTATTGCTGATTTGGGAGGAATCAGTCCAGCTGTTTGCATGCACAAAATCCATTTGGAAGAAGATGCAAAGCCTTCTAGGGAAATGCAAAGGAGGCTGAATCCTCATATGCAAGAAGTGGTCATGAAAGAGGTTGTTAAGTTGTTGGATGCAGGGGTCATTTACCCCATTTCAGATTCATCTTGGGTGGCACCTACACAGGTGGTACCTAAGAAATCTGGGATCACTGTTGTAACCTCAGATTCTGGTGAGCTTATGTCAACCAGACAAGCAACTGGGTGGAGGGTCTGTATTGATTACAGAAAATTAAATTCAATGACCAGAAAAGACCATTTCCCTATCCCATTCATTGATCAGATTTTAGATAAGCTAGCAGGAAAAGTTTATTATTGTTTTGTTGATGGTTACTCTGGTTACAACCAGATTCCTGTGTACCCACAAGATCAAGAAAAGACCACATTCACTTGCCCTTTTGGCACTTTTGCCTATAGGAGAATGCCTTTTGGTCTTTGTAATGCCCCTGCTACCTTTCAAAGATGCATGTATTCTATTTTCTCTGATATGATTGACCAATTTATGGAGATTTTTATGGATGATTTTTCAATCTATGGAGACAGTTTTTCCCAGTGTTTACATCATCTCAAATTGGTGTTACAGAGATGTGAAGGAACCAATCTAGTTTTGAGCTGGGAAAAGAGCCATTTCATGGTCACCCAAGGCATTGTCCTTGGCCATGTTGTTTCCCACAAGGGCATTGAGGTGGACAGAGCAAAAATTGATTTAATTACACATTTACCACCTCCCAAAACTGTTAAACAAATCAAGTTTTACGGGACATCTTTGGATTTTACAGAAGGTTCATTAAGGACTTCAGTAAAATAACCAAGCCTCTTTGTCATTTGTTGTGCCAAGATGTCCCTTTTGTTTTCAATAATGAATGCATGAAGGCATTTGAATTCTTAATAAACTGTTTGATTTCAGCTCCAATATTGCAGTCTCCAAATTATTCACTACCTTTTGAACTAATGTGTGATGCATCAGATTATGCTTTGGGAGCTGTCCTTGGACAGAGAAAGGATAAGCTGCCTCATGTCATAGCTTATGCCAGTAGATCAATGATTGATGCACAGCTCAATTACACAACAACTGAGAAGGAGCTGCCGCAATTGTTTTTGCTTTAGAAATTCAGTCATATGTCTTGGGTTCACAAATAGTGGTGTTCACTGACCACTACGCTTGAAATACCTACATCTAAGAAGGACACCAAACCAAGATTAATCAGGTGGATTCTCCTTTTACAGGAATTTGATTTACAGATCAAAGATAAAAAAGGTGTGGAGAATGTGGTGGCTGATCACCTATCTAGAATTTTAATCACGAGATTGATAGGTCGCCTATCAATGAATCTTTCCCCGATGAGCAACTTTTGCTATTAGTGTACACACTCCTTGGTTTGCAAACATAGTCAACTTTTTGGCTCGAAGAATTCCTCAACATTGGAATAAAATGGATAAAGATCTTCTCTTCTCAAAGGTTAACCATGTCATCTCGTAAGGTCCTTATCTGTTTAAGGGTTGTGCAGAGCAAATAATAAGAAGATGTGGTCCTGTCCAAGAATTTCATAGAATACTTTCGTGTCATGAAACGAACTGTGGAGGTCATTTTAGTGGAAACAAAAGCTACTGCAAAGGTTTTATTGGCCTACACTTTTCAAAGATGCTCTACAGCACTATAAGTCTTGCCAGAACTGCCAGAAATTGGACAACATTTCCAAAAGAAACTCAATGCCTTTACAGCCTATTTTGGTAGTTGAGTTGTTTGATGTTTGGGGGATAGACTTCATGGGTCCCTTTCCTCCTTCCAATGGGTATAATTTCATTTTAGTAGCTGTGGATTATGTATCCAAATGGATTGAAGCCATAGCCACTAAAACCAATGACTACAAAGTGGTTCTTAAATTTCTAAAGGATCACATTTTTTCCAGGTTTGGTTTTCCCAGAGCTATTATCAGTGATGGGGGACGCCATTTTTGTAATAAACATTTTGAAACTTTATTGAAAAAATACTCTGTGACTCATAGAGTAGCCACTCCATATCATCCACAAACCAGTGGACAAGTGGAGATTTCTAATAGAGAAATCAAACATATACTGGAAAAGACTGTGAAGAAGGACAGAAAGGATTGGTCCTTTAAGCTGAATGATGCATTGTGGGCATATAGGACAGCCTATAAAACCCCAATTGGCATGTCCCCATTCAGGTTGGTCTATGGCAAAGCATGCCATTTACCAGTGGAGTTAGAATATAAAGCCTTCTGGGCCATTAAAACATTGAACATGGATCTAACTACTGCTGGTAATCATAGGAAACTGCAACTTGCTGAGTTGGAGGAGCTGAGAATGGATGCATACACAAATTCAAGAGTTTACAAACAGAAAGTCAAAGCCTTCCATGATAAAAATTTGTTGAGAAAAGAGTTCACAGCTGGCTCTAAGGTATGGTCATTTAACTCAAAACTTAAGTTTTTTCCTGGAAAGCTGAGATCCAGATGGGAAGGGCCATATACTGTCATTCAGGCAGCTCCTTCTGGAGCTGTTGACATCCTAGATCTAAGTAATGGAAGAATCTTGAAAGTAAATGGTCAGAGGCTCAAACCATGCATTGAAATTACCCAGGAGCTGGTGCTGCCCATCTATCATCAAGAGCCTCCCCAAATCTGATGGTATACAACTGTACAATATGCTTTTATATCATAGTTTTTGCTTAGTTTCTTTTTCTCTATTTTTATTCATGATTTGTCTCTTTTCGCATGGTTTAAATATGTGAAAAGTTAAGTCGCAAAGTAAAAATTATCTTTTCGCAAAGTTCAATTTACTTTTCGAAAAGAATCTGGATTTGTAACGAACTGCTTGAAAGCAAGGATTTGCTTTTCGAATAGTTGGTTCTGAAGCTATTTTCTTTTCGAAATAATGTTTCTGAAGCCATTTTCTTTTCGAAAAGATGTTTCTGAAGCTATTAACTTTTTGAATGGTACTGATGCCATTCGCAGTTGTAAAAAGGTATATTTTGGAACTTTTCGAAAACTTAAAAAGGACTTTGCGAAATTAACTCTGAGCATATTTAAACCCTTTCGAAGTAAGGGTTTCATATTCGAAAGCTTTCTGAGAACGACCTGTTCCACAGAAACCCTATTTCTCTCTTTCCTTGCGTGATTTGAGAATCTAGCCACACTTTTCTTCACCTTTGTTCGATCATTTGAGCTTTCAGAGAAGGATTTTAGCTTACAGTGCAGGGATTTCAGCAAGCAAGCAACACGTTCAATCAAAAACCCTAGATCTCGGTATTTCTCTGCGCATTCTCTCTGTTTATCATTTGAAAATTTTGATTTTGTGTCAGCATCTGTTGTGGGCATTTACATACATAAATTGAGAATGGGAAAAGCTGAAAAATCATTGGCTGCCATGTTCCCAAAATCCTCTGCTAAGAAAGCTAGCAAACCTACCCCAAAAGGAAAAACCAAAACTTCAGCCAAAAGAAAACTATCAATGGATAAAGCGGATAGGATTGAGAAAGGGAAGAAAGTGAGACATGAGGAACCCATCCCTGCTGTTGCTAGTCCTGAGCCTGAGCTTCCTCCTCTGCCTATACATTTGGTACTGCCAAATCCATTCATTAAAGCTCAGAAACTAATTCCTGAGCTGATTGTGGATGAAACTTTTTCACAACAAACCCGGATGTCTGCTATCTTTAAGATACATGAGAGATGCCTCACTAAGCAATATCCTTACCCTCTGCGGAGAAAATTTACCATGAATGGTGAAGTTATGGTACCAAAACGTAAAAGTCAACGAAAAAGATGTCATGTCCCTACCGGTTATCTTTATTGATGATTGCGATCTAAGCTGTCACATATGAAGACATAGGGAATGCTTTGGGGATACCCTTCCAATTTGATCCTTCGGTCCATTGTTTGCGAGCATGACCTCCTTTAGAGAAATGGTGCATTTAACCCAAGGAATTGTTGGCACTGGACAGTCCATAATGAGGAGAGACCTAGCACCCCAATTTTTATTGATGGATTCCATTTTGAGGGGAAGTTTTTATGTCACCGGGCACAACCAAGAGAGGAGAACACTAATTCTAGAGGCTCTCTTTCATTTTTCTAAGGCGATTTTTTGCCCCTATGTTAATTTTTGAAGCCATGGGCTGATATTAGTGCCAAGTTAAAAAGGAGGCGTTTGGTAGATTGATCACAGCCCTCCTCAGAGCCAAGTTTGACATTAATGACCAGGAGCCATTTGAAGTCATAGCTCCTCACAATTTTGGGAAAAAGGCTTAGACTACAAGCCAAGCCATGCTGAAAAGACTGAGAGAGGAAGGTGAGCCTGCACCTGCACCTGCGGCTGTTAATGAACCTGCCCCTGCAGCTCCCTTAGAACCGGTTTTGCTAGATCCTGAGGTGACCAGCTCTTTAGCTGCACCAATTCTTGAAGCAGCTCTGCCAGACCTTGTGGTGACCAGCTCTTTAGCTGCACCCATTCTTGAAGAAACTATCCTTCCCATGGTGACCAGCTCTTCAGCTGCACCAATTCTTGAGGAAGTTGGCCTTTTACCCTCCTCACCTAGTCTAGCTCCTGCCACTTCACCTATCCTAGCTGTCCCATCTCCCATACCCACCATTATCCCAATTGTAGATTCCCCCTCTACACCAATCACTCCAACCATACTCACACCACCAATTTCTCCCACCAATGCCCAAGTTTTGGCTACAGATTTTATTGCCCAATCTCCCTGCACTCCTCTGCTCCAAAGCCGCTCAAATTTACCTGCTCATTCAGCCCACACACCTGAAGTATCCCAGACACCTGAACCTGATCCTTTCACTACAGAGGCTTATTCCTCATTAATGGGATCTATTTTTGAAAACGTGGGGCTTGAACCTGTCCCTATACCTGACCCTCATCATTTTACTCACTTACCTACTTCTCCCTTCACAACCATTTCACCCATTGCACCTCCACCATCCACTTCAATTGTACCAGTCCCTGCTATGCACACCTCCCCCACACCTGAATCTATAAACCAAATACTTGCCTTCCTCCAATCCATCCAAGCCCAACCACAAATCAACACAGAAAACCAGTCTATGACCAATGACCTTCTCCAAACCTTAGCCTCCACATCCCACACAACTACCATTACCACTGTACCTACTGTTGATGCCCATGCTACCCAAACTGAACCAGAGGTAGTATTGGTTGATCTGCCCACTCCCACCACTACTGCCCATGCTACCCAAACTGAACCAGAAGTACCTCTGGTTGAGTCCCCTTCACCTCTCCTCACTTTCTCTGATCAAGTCACTCAAACCGACCTTGAAGTCATCCTTCTGGACACTTCTTCTCCCACTCCCACAGCTGGGATACCTTTGGTCCCCTACCATTCCATTCCCCTTCCCAGATTTGCCACCCTCAGAAGAGCCATGGAAGAAAATCCATATATCTGTAGAGATGTTCTCAAGGGGTTAGCTGATTTACAAGCCTACATTAGAACCCCTTATGAAAACCAGATTTGGAAATTGGAGTTATTCATGAAATTTGAGAGAGAGAAAAGGAAGGACCTGCTGGGTCAAACTTTTCAGATGGTTCGGAGTGAGCATCACAAGGTGACCATATTGCAAGCACAGCTTGACCAGGAAAAACTGAAGACCACTAGACTTGGAAAGTACATTGGCCTCACCAAAAAGATCAAATCAGAGGAATACACTGAGCTGCAAAACACAATCCAGGAGAAAGCTAAATCGAGTTCAGACTCCAATACTGATTCTAGTTCTGACTCTGACAGTGACTCCAGTTCTGATCCCATTGAACCAACTTATGATACAGATTTTGACCCCAGTTATTAAAGCACTTTACACTTATTTGTGTTATGAGTTTGTAATATAAAGTCTGGTTTTTCTTGTGAAATTACTGTGCATTTCTATCTGTCTTCTTGTCATCATGATTTTTTTTCTTGCTTGTTTCTCTTCTTTGCTTTGGACCAGTGTGGACCCTGCTCCCCTTTGGTTTGGGGGTGTGACAAAAATGTCAATAATCAATAATTGAGTTAACATCAAGATCTGACTTATGATCAGTGGAATTTTTGAAAATGAAGTAATTTCACACCTGCTGTTTTGAAAAAAATGAAGAAGTTAAAAACTTTTTGAAATTAATTTCTAGTGTAATTCTAATACTTTCATGAAGTGAATGTCAGGAAATTTCCAAAAGAAAATTGATGTGTTAGTAAACCTAAAAAGAGGGAAAACAGTGATGATATACCTCAGGAATTTGATAAAAAACCACACTCAGTGAGGTTTGGGCCTGAAATGTATTTTTTGGAGGTATGCATTGGCAATTTTTTTTTTTCTTTTGGGACTGATTGAACCTGCTTACTTGCACTAGAAGTTACACATATCCAAATTGAAATAATTTGACAGCACTCGTGATATTAAAGACATGATGTAAGGCCTCCTTTTGGACAGTTTGAACCTTACAAAGCCCCACCTTTTGAAACTGCCCTTGATACACACCATTTGAGCTTTACAAATCTAAGATTTCTTTGAAACCTCATCTACTAACCTCATCAACTTCATTTAGCCTAACCCTCACTCTGAGAAGTCAGAAGATAAAGGGAAGGAAGCTGAAGAAAGGAGAATCGAGTAACAGTTTGACAACAAAAGAAGAATAAAAATTGAAGGCAATGATGTACCAGCAGAAGAAATGTGGCATTCCAGTCAATGCTAATTTGAAAAAAAAGAAAAAAAAGAAAAAAAAAAAGAGAGAAGGCATTTCATTGGAAGTTTGAAAAAGAAAGAGAAAAAGATGGCCACTTTGGCTCTGGAAATTTAAAGAAGAAGATGAAAATATGTTGAATTAAAGAAGGTTTGTGTATCACCTCCTTACCTTGACTGACTTCTCAATTTTGAACACCATTCCACCCCTTTATTCTTGAGAAATTTCACCCATAAGCCACATTACAACCCCAGTAAAGTCCTTACTGATCAATGATGGATTGAGCTGTCACATGGAGATAAGAATTTGTGTAATCTATGGTGAAAAGAGCAGTGAATTCCGAACTAAAAGCAATGCCTATGCTCATGTTTACAGTCCTATTTGAGGGCTGTAACTGCTCTTGAGCCGTGTGAAATAGTACAACCCTCCTACTTGCATGTTGAGTGAAAATCCTGGTGAGAGTTGGGTTTGAAATCAACTCATTGGGGTAACATCAAAGCTGGATTCCTAAATAGAAGGCAAGCTGTTCATTAATTTTTCTTGTAAATAACCTTTGACATAAATTGATTGAGTGGTAACAAGAATTACAACAGAATTTTAGTTTTGAACTGATGTTTTTCTTGAAAATCTTCTTACAACATGACTGATGCAGGTGCGAATAAATAGATTGGATGAAAGTTTGCTGTAACAGAACTGCAGTGATCTTAATTGATTTATTGAAAAAGTTTGTGGGTACCTTCACTGAAAACCCTTAGGAGACTTCACTCCTCCACTAGGGATCACCTAGGGGTTTAAAAGGCTTGTTGCATATGCTAAATGCAACTGTGCTCCCTACAAAAGTGGCTGTTTACTTTGTTTTTAATTTTGTCTTTGCTTAGGGACTAGCAAAGCTTAGGTTTGGGGGTGTGTTGAGAACTGGAAAATACCATTTTTCACCCCTCAACCTGAGTCTTGATAGGCCTTTGAGAGAACTAAATAAGTGTTCTAAGTGCTTGTGTTTCAGCTAACAATAAAGACAGGCTTAACCATAAAAGCAGCCTAAAAGTGCCAAAAAGATGATAATCTATGTTGATCCAAAGGAAGAAAGAGAAGGGACAACCTCACTAGCTGTTAAAAGGTCTGAACTGAAGAGGCAACCTAGAAAAGAAGTATGGAGCAATTCGAACAGAAAAATGCACTACAGAGTACTTTTTGCAAAGAACCTGAACTGTTCGAAAAGAACCTGAACTCTGCGAAAAGAACTAAAAACTCCAGGCTTAGCTTTCGAAGAGCACCTGAACTCTTCGAAGAGATGATTGACCTTTTCGAAAAGAAGAGAACTCCATTCGAATAGAACCAGAACGTTGCAAAAAGAGCTTCAGGAGTTACAACACCTTGCGAAAAGTCCCCTAATCTATGCGAAAAGGTATTATGGAGATTCCCAGCTTTTGCAAGGGCAATTCAATAATCTTTTTCACGCGTCCCAATGCATTTAAAAACCTAGGGACATTCCAGAAGATTCTAAGCATGAAGCGAAGGCATATTCCGCCCCATGTGAGCACCCAGAGATGAAATAACTTGGCGGGAACTTCTAGAAACTCTAACAAACTTTCAAAATGCATAACAGAATTGATGCTTTTGTCGCCTGATTGGTTGAACCAGATCGAGCAATTCTGATTAGCCAGAACAGATCTGGATCCTTGTGCTCGACTACCATTGGTCGATATAGATCTGAGCACTTCTGATTGGTTGATACACATCTGAGCTGGACTTAGGGAAAACTATAAATAGACGAACCATTTGCCCAATTTGGGCATCTAGATTTTGAGTTTCATTCCTATTCCCCCATTTCCAAACCAGATAGTTTGTCTGAAATCCCTGTAATAGCCTCACTTTTACTTGCAATTGAGAGCTGTGAGATACTTCTGTAATTCAAAAGAGAGTTGTATTCAAGACTACAGATCTGAGAGGCTTAAGTCATGCTCAGAATTGTAATGGTGAATTTGAAAAGGTTGCTGTAAACCGTACATTCTCAATTGGACTCATGTTAAGGGTTTCCTCTGATCTCCTTATTGCATTAGACTCCTTTAGATTTACTATTTTTCATGCAATTTCCCTTGATTCATTAATCCTGTGAGAATTAGTGTTTGTAACCTAATCTCTCACGGCAGTTGTAGTGATGCTTCATGTTCTAAATTAAGGCTTTGGATTTAAGACTATTGGATGGTCTGTGTTCATTAAAGTGGACAGACCATAGCCATAAGCCTAAACCTAATCCTTGAGTTAGATTTATTTCTCTTACATTTGTGCTTGTAGCCAGATAAAGATTGGATCATCTCTCAATTGATTTGCAGTCATTCTCATTGTATTTCAAGGACCAAATCAAAGTTAGATATTATTTCTCCATTTTTTATAAGTTTACATCAAAATTCCCCAACTCAGATCTGGATCATTTAGTTTAACTTTTACTTTTAATCATTTAGTTAATGTGACAAATTCAACCTCCCATCTTATGTGCTTTCTAGATAAGATAAGAGGCCAGATCTGGTAGCTCAGATCTGGAGGTTTATCTTGCATTTTAAACAAATTCTCTGTGGACGATCTTTTACTCACTTACATTTAAAACTTGCTACAATTGGCCCTGATCTTGCAGGCTAATTCACTTCTCTCTGTGCTGAGATTTCTTTACTCTTTTTAATGTTCTAGATTTATTATAACTTAGCAGTTGCAAACCTGTTTTCAAAACACAAATAAATCAAGCACACTTAGAAAACAACAACACTGACCCAAGCTTTAGAGGATTCAGGAGAAATATGCCTCGCGCAGTCCAACTGAGCTTCCCAAGACTTTACAAACAACTTCTCACACAGTTGAGTGACTGAAGAGCTTCAGAAGCACAAACTCATGCAGCTCTCGCGAAACTCAAGAGTAGAACACATCGCGTAGTCTCGTGCCGTTCAAAGCAAACCTCTCTTAGCCTCGTGCAGTTCGCTCAGAACGGCTGAGGAGAAAGAGCTTCAGAAGACGCTTCGCGCAGCTGTCGCGTAGTAGCCACGGGATGCAAATATCAGAAGATAACTCCTCACATAGTTCTCACGCTATTCAAGAAGAAAGCATCCTCGCGAAGACAGAGCCATCCTCACGAAGATCAATTAAGACATGAACCTCGCGCAGTTCAGAACTCATTAGAGCCTCGCGAGGAAACTCGCGAAGTTCATTAAAGAGAAGTGCTCGCAAAGTCCTCGCGCTATTCAAATCCATCCTCGCGAAGATCAACCCAGCGAATGCACAGCTACCTCGCGACTGCGTGAACTCCAACCCTGTGACATCTGAGGCTTTGATTTCTACTCAACCTTGTGAAGCCCAATCCAGCGAGAGCGCAATTCTCTACCGCGCGATTGCCTGAAGAGCAAACCAAGGCAACCTCGCGACAGTTGAAGCTTCAATGTCAAACCATCCTCGCGAAGAGCAAGAGCTACCACGCGACAAGTCTAGGAAACAATAGCTACCTAGCGAAGCTCTGAACTTCAACTTCCATCTCTTCAGCAGAGGACCTTCTGGGAATTTCTAGCGATTAGGGCACGCACTCCCATGCTTAAATCTCCGTGCACTCGCCTCGAGGCATCCAAGGATCACTATTAGGCCACGTGGCATCGTTAAAATTAGGATTTCCTAACCCTAATGTGCCGCCACACCACTGCTATATAAACCCATACTTAGCTTAGGTTTAGACATCCTAGAAAATCTTAGAAATCTTGGAACTAATCTGGGAACACGTCTCATCTCTTGGAGATTTGATCTGAGATCATTTTTCTTTTCTTTTATAGCTGTAAGTAGTTTTCTTTTTCTTTTTCCTTCTCTCCATAGTCCAGCACTTGCTGGCTATGCCTTTGTTGCATTTTGAACTAGTTTAATAGATGTTTTGTAATAGGATTTATACTTTGTGGGATTTGTGTTTGAATGTGATCTGCTCTGTGCAAGGCTGCTGCCTTGTGATCCGCCATTGCTTTGGCTATGATTCAAAGCAATGGAGAACTGATTCTAAAGGCCACTCAGATCCAAGTGACCTGTGTGTCTGGGCTATCATGGTCATATATAGCCTTAGCCCCACCACAGGATCCACTAAATCTGAAATCCCCATGGGAGCTTGAGCTGGTAGCCTTGTGACCATGGTGGTGGCAGCGATATTCTTGTTTTGTCTTGGGCTCGGTGAGGAGGATAGCCTCTGGGATAGCCTGTGACCATTCAAGTGGACAAGTTTTAGCCTTAGGGTGATTCTAATCCATCGATCCAAGATGGATCCTTCTTCTTTGCACCTGAGCTTGTATTAGCCTGGTGGGAGATTGTACAGAGGCAGACTCCCCTATATTTGTATAGATCCGCTATCAGATGCTATATCTAATCTGGTTATAGAGATTGTAGGCTTGTGACTGGACCATTGTAGCCTCACTCAAGTAATGGACAGCTAGATCGAAGGTTGTACTCAATCTCTTGCTGGTTCTATGTGTCTGGGCTATCATGGTCCTATACAGCCTTAGCCCCACACATAGAGCTTTAGAGGTTGAGGTTCCCTATGGATTCTTGAGCTGGTAGCCTGGATGAAATAGTGCCTATAATGATTAACTTGTTTTGACCCATCCCTGGATTGTGGTTCCCCTATGGGATAGTCTATGACCATTTGAGTGGACAGGTTATAACCTTAAGGGATTGAATCATGGCAGAGAGATGGGTTGGATCCTTTCTCCTTAGTGGTGATAACGTAGCCATTGGACAGGATTTCTATAACATCAGATCTGAATCTGAGTTACAAAACTCCTCTGATCTAGGCTCAATAACATACTTCTCACCCTTTTATATTTATTTTCCACACTCCATCCATCCTCTCAACCCTTTCTGTAGTTCAGACATTAGGCTACCTTAGGATCTGTAAACTAAGTGACCTTAAACTCCCTTCCCTTAAGGACTGCCAGATCTGTAGTCAGATCTGGAGGGACTACTAGAGATGGCTCCCTTGGAGCTGCAGATCATCTTTCCCTGTGGGACAAACTCTTACTTATCAAAACTTGCCACAATGGACACTATATCTTGCAGGTCTAGGACTCCCCTCCCCAGTTGTGCTGATTTCATCCCCTGCTTTATTTTGATTTTAAATTTCTTTTACCACAAACAAATAAAGAAAGCACAGCTGGGGTAGCAATAAGTTTTTGGCGCCGTTGCTAGGGACAGTTGATCTATTAGTAGACCCTAAGTTTTTGTAGTTTTATTATTCTTTGGTAGTGAAGAATAATTGATACTGCTGATGTATTTGCGAATTTTTTTTTTTTTGCAGATCTAGACAGCAGCAGTGAAGGACAGTTGGACTGCAATTGGAGCTTAGCTACCTCTGTTTGCAAACTCTCTAACTTTTAAAACTCTGTCTATCTTTCTTGAAAATTCTCTAGCAGTATCTAGGATAGTTGTAAATGTATTCTTTGAATAGCTGTAAATTAGTTAGATAAAATTTGTTAATTGTAAAGTTATTCATTTGCAATGTGCCTGCAAGAAGCTCTCCTTGCTGTTGGTGTGCTTGTATGCTAGGGAGGAGATCTCTCAGCCGTACTTTAGAGCCTCTTAACCCTGAGTTAGAAAGGGGAAGGAAACTTAGAAGAGACAGGCACACCACAGGAGAGCCCCCAAGTGAATCTGTGACAGCAAATATGGGTGTAGAACAACCCAGAACTCTCAAGGTGTTGAATGCTCCGGATGACTATAACTCCCCTTTTAGCATTCAATTCCCTGATGTTCAGGGGAATTATGAAATAAAAACTTCAATCATTCAGATGCTGCCCTCTTTCCATGGGCTTAGCAAGGAGGACCCGTACAAGCATATTGATCAGTTCTTGGCCTTGTGCACCACTTTTAATATCACTGGTTTGGGACCTGAGGCTACTAGGCTCAGACACTTTCCCTTCTCTCTGAAGGATAGGGCCAGTACTTGGTTGACCACTCTTCCCAACAATATCATTGCTTCATGGAAAGACCTGCAGACCAAGTTCCTGACGAAGTTCTTCCCTGAGACCAAAACTAGCCAGTTGAGGAAGGCAATTCTTGCTTTTTCCCAAGCCCCAACTGAGAATTTTAATCAAGCCTGGGATAGGTTTAAGGAAATGCTCAAACAATGCCCCCAACACAAGATCCCAGACTGGCAGCTTGTTCAAAGCTTCTACAATGGGATTGATGAAAAAAGTAGAGATATGGTTGATGCCTCTTGTGTTGGCACTTACATGCACAAAACTGCTGATGAGGCATGGGAATTGTTTGAGGTGATTAGTGAAAATGCTTTTCAAAAGCTATCCTTGGAAAGAACTAGTCAGGAGTCTGAGTTAAAAGTGGGGCCTACTGCATTGACAAGAGGAAAAGTTTGTGAGGTGTCTCGAAACAATAACCTGCAGCTGCAGATGGCAAACCTCTCTATGAAGTTTGATAAATTATTAACTGTGATGCAACCCAGAAGGGCTGCTCATATGGCGGAGGCATGTCTGATATGCCAGTCCTCACAGCACACAGTGGAGGAGTGGCCATCTGTAGGGCAATATCCTGAATTGGTTTTAGAACATGCTGCTGCTGCTCAATCTTATGGCCAACAACAATCTGGGGGCTACAATAGACAGCCATATGGATACTAGCACTAAAATGCTGGTTACCAATGGAGAGACCACCCAAATCTGAGGTGGAGGCAAGACAATTATACGCAGCCCCAACAGATGTTGGCTGTACCTCAAAGGCCACAACAGCAGTTCAATCAAAGGAATGCCCCTAGGTCCAATTTCCAGCTCCATCAGCAGCCCCATCAGCAACAAAATCAGTGGGTCGTACCCCACTCTCAGCTAAGAAATGCTTCCTTCGAGGACCAGGTCTTGACTTCATTGTAAAACCTGGGATCCTTGGCTCAGACTGTGGACTCTCATGGTCAGAGCCTCCAGAAAATGGAAGAACAGATAAGCCAAATTTCAAATGCCTTGGCTAGGAGAGATGAAGGGAGGTTGCCCTGCTAGCCAGTTGCTAACCCCAAGGGTCAGTTTTTAATCGAAGAAGCTTCCTCAAGTTTTGAGGGAACCAATGCTGTTACTACCCTAAGGTCTGGCAGGCTGATAGACAATTAGGTGGGTAACAGACCAGCAGAGGTCATTTCCACAGATGATGCAAATGATCAAGATAGAGATGTTGTTGGAACACAAAGCCAAGAATTGCCTACCGCCCTGCAGCGGGAGAAAAATAAAGAGGCTGTAGTTGAGCCTCAGCAGGAGGAAAAACATGAAAAAAGAAAAAAATAGAAGTGTAGTCATGGGTTAGCAGTTGAGGGACCAGAAGTACCTCAGCTGCCATTTCCTCAAGCTTTGGATGGTCCTGTCCCTTTTGATAAAGGGAATGCCCAGATGGAGGAAATGATGGAGACCTTCAGGCAGGTGAAAATCAATTTGCCCCTGCTTGAGGCAATTAAACAGGTCCCAGCCTATGCAAAGTTCCTGAAAGACCTCTGCACCTAAAAGAGAAAAGCTAGAGGCCATGTGTCCAAAAAGATCTTTGCAACTGATACAGTGAATTCTGTATTTAACATATCAATGCCTGAGAAGTTGCAAGATCCAGGGATACCCACTATTCCCTGCATAATTAGAGACCATACAATTGGAAAAGCCCTTTTAGACCTTGGAGCCAGTGTTAACCTGTTGCCATACAGTGTATATCTGCAGCTAGGTTTGGGGGAGCTGAAAGCTACCCCCATTGTGCTAATGATGGCTGATAGGTCGGAGAGGAGACCTCTGAGAATGGTTGAGGATGTCTTAGTGGGGGTGGATAAGTTTTTCTACCCTTCTTAGTTTTGGACATGGGCTGCAGCAATAGCCCAAATCCCATACCTGTTATATTGGGCAGGCCTTTCTTGACCACTACCAATGCATGCATTCAATGCAGGTCTAGAGTAATGGAGGTAACTTTCGGACATATGAAAGTTGAGCTGAATGTGTACAATAGTGCAAAGTACCCTCAGATGGACAATGAGGAGAGCTTTGCAGTGGATGTACTAGAGGAAATTATAGAATAAGAATTGCCCACTCTGCTGGAGTGGGGCAACATTGTCAGGAATTTAGTTAAAATTTGAGACATGGTGGAGGAAGAGAGCCCAGATGTGATACCAAAAGACATGACCACATTGAAGTCTTCTGTGGGCTCAGTGCAGCATTCCAGTTGGAAACCCACATTGCTGACTCTTCCTCCAACCTCCAATGCACCAATTTTGCCATCCACCCTACAAGCCCCCGATCTGGAACTCAAGAAGCTTCCAGAAACATTAAAATATGCCTTCCTTGAGAAATGTGATAAGCTTCCTGTGATTATCTCTTCCTCTCTTACCAATGAGCAGGAAGAGGAATTACTAACAGTTTTGAGGAAGCACAAGAAGGCAATTGGTTGGACCATTGCCGATCTGGGAGGAATAGATGCATCAATCTGCATGCACAGGATTCATCTTGAGGAGGGAGCACTACCCTCCAAGGAAATGCAGAGGAAGTTAAATCCTCACATGCAGGAAGTGGTTCTCAAGGAGATCATAAAATTGCTAGTTGCAGGGGTGATTTACCCCATCTCTGATTCTAACTGGGTGGCACCTATCCAAGTGGTGCCCAAGAAATCTGGCATAACAATGATTAAAACTGAAACTGGAGAGTTGAGACCAGCCAGGGAGACCACTGGCTGGAGAGTGTGCATTGATTATAGGAAGCTCAACTCTAAGACCAGAAAGGACCACTTCCCTCTCCCCTTCATTGATCAAATTTTGGATAAGTTGGCTGGAAATGCTTTTTATTGTTTTCTTGACGGATACTCAGGGTACAACCAAATCCCTGTGCATCCTCAAGACCAAGAGAAAACCACCTTTACCTATCCTTTCGGCACCTTTGCTTGTAGAAGGATGCCTTTTGGGCTTTGTAATGCACCAACCACTTTTCAGAGGTGTATGTATGCCATATTCTCTGATATGATTGACAAGTTTTTGGAGATTTTTATGGATGATTTTTCTGTCTATGGGGACAGTTTTGGCCAGTGTCTACAACACCTCAGCCTAGTTTTGCAAAGATGTGAGCAGACCAATTTGGTCTTAAGCTGGGAAAAGAGCCACTTCAATGTAACACAAGGCATTGTGTTGGGCCATGTAGTCTCTAAAGAAGGGCTTGAGGTAGACTGTGACAGCCCGAATTTCGGAACCTCGAAATCTGTGCCATCAGCACGACCTTCAAGGCCGTGCCCTGGGTTCCTTACAAAACATTGATATATACAAGCCAAAACTGTAATTGAGGCACACGCAGCTACTCTAAATAAAATCTCAAAAATAATCAAGGTATCGCAAGGCAGTCCTTGTCCCATGCCAATTCATGGGCATAAGGACTTACCCAAACCATTAGTGATAACAGTTCATCCTAGGCATTTTGTCAAGGAAACGGTATTTAAAAACATTCAAAATAAAGAGGCTTGACATACCAAGCCGTACCTAATACTCTCAACTCACTCTCAAAGTATGCAGTGGGTTTCCTAGAAGAATTCCTCAGGAGGAGGTTCTGACTCTTCTGTGGGCACGTAATTCGAAACCCCTGGATCAGCGTCTCCAAAAGTCTCTGCTGCCGCTAGTCCTGGACCTGCGACGTATAGTCTAAGGGGGGTGAGCTACATCCTAGCTCCGTAGGGAAACAAAAAGAACATATAGATTGACCTTCACACATATGTCAGCAGTTTAACAAGCATAAAATTATCGAGTAATCACTTATGGACAACAATTGAAATAACTGGAAATAAACTAATGATTTTGACCGTTACTTAGCATGGTTTTGTTTAATCTCCTTATTAGTTTAGTTGTGAATTTGGCCTAATCACTTAAATCTTAACTTAAGTAGTCCCCGAGCAATATAGCATCGAGCCCCGATGGAATACCCACCATCGTCGTCTAACTAGACAGTTATTATATGTATCCCCTGGGAATACTGCCCAAGCCCCTTTCTCATAGGTGGCGAGGTCTATTTTTAGATCTACATCCCTGGGATGTACTATGAAAGTATGGATCTGCCGCCGTACCGCTCACGGATATCCTGCCGAGTCAGTCGTGGGTATCCCGCCACGTCGGTGGGGTATTCTAATCAAACCTTAAATAATAAAAATATCAAATGTGCTCTACATATAGTTATTCACCGTGATTGTGCTAATTATATTACATCGGGCCTTATCACATTACTTACGTTTCTCATTAGTTTTCATCTGCATCCTCGATGCCCTTATTTCCATCGCATCCTTCTTTGTTTTAACTATATGATTTTTTCGTCACAGGGACCTCAAGACTTTCACGTTGTAAACTCACTCACACACCCTTTTTCATGAGGATCATGCAGTATTTGACTATTTAAATGGATTACACTACATATATGAATTTCACGGAATAATGCGCATGTTTCAAGAATATTCCCTACCTC
Organism: Chloranthus sessilifolius; assembly: GCA_021018995.1. Taxonomy (NCBI): domain Eukaryota; kingdom Viridiplantae; phylum Streptophyta; class Magnoliopsida; order Chloranthales; family Chloranthaceae; genus Chloranthus; species Chloranthus sessilifolius. Next base: position 52,430,291 of record CM037593.1, on the reverse strand, counting down.
GACGAATTTCAAAGCACGCCTTCTCGTAGAGGTTTATACTTCATGATCATGCGTCAAACCTACATTTCAAATTAGCATAGGCTTAGAAAGGACACTAGAACCATTGGGGTGTACAACCCCCATGTTTCTTGTACCTATAATTTCAAGAACTGAGTGGTCACTGGACCTCGCTCGAGCGGTCACTTGACCTCGCTCGAGCGGTCACCTGACCTCGCTCGAGCGGTTAAATCGAGGTCGCTTGAGCGGTTAAATCGAGCCACTGAAGCATTACTGGGGACCTCGCTCGAGCGATCATCCCCTTAGTTTTGGGGACCGCTCGAGCGAGCCCAGAGCTATATTTTTCCTATTCATCCTCGCTCGAGCGATCCCTTTAGAACGCTCGAGCGAGGAGCGATGATTTTTTTGCTCCTCGATCAGATCGAGAATACAATTTCACCCTTCATTCAAACCTTAACATCATTAAAAACATTCAACCAACATTCTTCCTATTATTTAAAACATGCCTAAGCATCTATCATGCCTTTAACATACCTCTGACGATGAGTCTCGCGCAAGTTTGATTTAAGATTCGAAATTCTACTATGCTAACAGGCCTCCAAGGTTCCTCCTCCAGCCTTTTCTCCAACTCTTCTGCCGATTTAAGTCCCAACGAAGCCCTAGTTCTTTACTAGGCTCTTCTCTTCTTTCTCTCTATATTCTCCTTCTCTCTATTTAGGTTAGAATAGAGTTACGCAAGGGCTCTTCTCTCCTCTCTCTTTCACTTTTATACATATAAGTTAGGGAAAAACTAGTGTGTTTCCCACGTACACACATAGTGTCTATGGTTCGTTTTGGTCTCCTTGTGAAACACATATACCTATATGTAATGCATGACGTGCACTCATCCCAAAAATCTGGGGTTGTGACATAGACAAGGCCAAAGTTGACCTCATTGCCAATTTACCCCCGCCAAAAATAGTCAAACAAATCAGATCTTTCCTTGGGCATGCAGGATTTTATAGGAGGTTCATTAAGGACTTCAGCAAAATTGCTAAGCCATTGTGCCACCTGCTCTGCCAGGATGTGCCCTTTGACTTTTCTGCTGAATGTCTTAAGCCTTTTGAAACATTGAAAATATGCCTCACCTCTGCCCCTGTACTCCAAACACCAGACTATACCCTGCCTTTTGAGTTGATGTGTGATGCATCAGACTTGGCAATAGGTACTGTTTTGGGCCAAAGAAAGGATAAGCTGCCTGTGGTCATTGCTTATGTCAGCAAATCACTTGCTGAAGCTCAGCTGAACTATACCACAACTGAGAAAGAGCTTCTGGCAGTGGTTTATGCTGTTGATAAATTTAGAGCCTATCTACTAGGATCTAAAACTATAATCTTCACTGACCATTCAACATTGAAGTACCTAGTGTCCAAGAAAGATGCTAAGCCTAGGCTGATTAGATGGATACTCCTACTGCAGGAGTTTGACATTGAAATCAAGGACAAAAAGGGTGTGGAGAATGTGGTGGCTGACCAATTGTCCAGAATTGTCTTGGAGAAATGCCTTGATGGTCTTACAAATGATGCCTTCCCGGATGAGCAATTATTTGCCATCCAATCCTTGGTCCCTTGGTTTGCACATGGTGTGTATTTTAATTATAATGTTTTACTCGCAAGCGCACGAATCAGATTGTATATAGTGGGTGCAGAGTACGAGATCGTTCCCACGAGGACTATTTTTGAAAGCTCTAAAAAGACAAGACAGTAATTCAAGAAATCCACTAAGATCTAACAGTATTCTACCAGTCATATGATTTAATTTTGTGAGAAGACAATTACTGACTACAAACTAGAACTTAACTGATAATTCAAAAGTAAAGATAAAGATGAAGATACTAAATCCTCCAATCTTTCGTCTGTTCTTCCCGTAATATAAATCTACGGATTAAATTATGAGATATACCATTCAAAACTAACATCTTTTATGGAAAATAAATGGTCAAAACCCTGATAGGTTCCACGTTGCATCCCTGCAATCAGGACTTAACTTCAGAGATGATTTTCATATATAGATCTGGGACCAAGGGCATGGCTCGGCTCACATGATCTCAAGTTCAAATAAAAATCATCCCCAAAGTGGGTGAAAATTTCAATAAGAATACCACCATAGATCTGAAATCAAGGGCATGGCTCGGCACACTTGATTTTAGATTAGGGAGTAATTAAGATAAAATTACCATTACAGATCCAAGATCCAGGGCATGGCTCGGCACGCTCGATCTCGGATCATAATCGTAATTAGATCCACATGATGAAAGCAAAAAGACCATATAACAATGATTGGGTAAAATTACCATCACAGATCTGAGATCCTAGGCATGGCTCGACACACGCGATCCCAGTTAGTGGCGGGGATTTCATCCGTTTGTGATAACACAACGACCATAAAATAAGATCTCATACTTTAATCTTAGATTTATATTATTAGAAATACATCCCTCAGATGGGAATCATTAGATCCCCATCCCTATGAATTTAGCCACACATATTGTAATTTAATGACATAAATAAATAAGGAAGGAAAAATAACCTTAATTTAATAAATTAAAAATACCTCAAACTTTAATAGAAATTACTTTGATCCAAAAGTACGATGATCTTCAGAAACGAAAATAATGCAAGAATTAACTGAACAAAAATAATAAACTGAAGGGATGAATACTGGAAACTTAAAGGAACAAAGCTCTCAAAAAGGAATAATAAAAACTCTCTATCTCTATGTCTAACTATCAAAAAGAAAAATTAAAAACTAAAACTCTCTAATCCTAATTAATTATATCTTTACTCAAAGTGTTTGATCCGCTTTAAATAGCACCTACGTCGCAGAAGTCTCCCAGCCGCAAAGTCAGGGTCGATGCATCGACCCTGCAAAAGAGGCTAAAAATCTACTTTAAAGTAGTCAATTCCGTGTCAGACTCTTTTTGTCCTCGATTAATCGACCAAAAGGGTCGATGCATCGAGCTCTTAGAAATTCGTGAATTCCAGCCCACTTTTGCATCAGACACTGCTTCAGTATTTTGGCCATAACATTCTGTCTCGAACTCAGATTGAGACAATTCATGCACCGTTGGAAAGCTGAGAGAAAGATCTACAACTTTTGTGTTTTGACAATTACATAATTCGGCCATCTGGAAGGTCTAAATGGATCTTCAAGTCGCATCAAGTTCTCGATGACTCAAAGTTGCAGTGTTTTGACATTATTTTTAGAATTCTTAGGCTGTTTTCTGCACTTGGCTTGTATTTACCTGAAACACTTAAAATCTAATAATTCTCATCAGACAGCCTTCATCGGACGGCTAAATATAGGTATTTAGTGGTGAAATATCATCATTTTTCACTACTCATCACACCCCCAAACCTACACTTTGCTAGTCCTCGTGCAAAGCAAACTAAAGAAAAATAACTGCCACTTTCGTAGGGAGCACGATTACACTTAACATGTGCAACAAGCCTTTAAACCCCTAGGTGATCCCTAGTGGAGGAGTTGTGTCTCCTGAGAGTTTACAGTGAAGTTACCCACAAATTTCAATATATTTTTGAAACCATCGATAAAATTGAGTTTTCAAAACATGATTTTGATAACATATATACCATTCAAAACTCAAAATCATTAATCAATTCAACATGCGAATCCTCAATTTTAAATAACAATGTCATACTAATCATACTAGTATCCATTCAAATTAGTCTAATGCTCAAATCATTAGATAACTCATCCATTCATGCTTAAACGTGAAGTGTGTGCATACCCAAACCAAAATTCATTCATCTCAGAACTAGTTTAAACGGGAAACCGTCGGATCTGTTGTTTTGACTTAATCCTCACTTCAGGTATACTCTTGAATTAAAATCACTCCGATGATGGGTAAGTTTTCGCACACATGTGAGAGATCAATACAAAGTAAATAAAAAGGTCTCACATGATAAATGAAACACGATGCAATCAATGAACAAAAATAAATCTCATAAGAAGATACTTGTATATCCTAAGTATGTCATATCAAGTGTCATAAGTATCACATATTCACTCTCTACAAGACAGTTACCAATGCAAGATTAGATCATGAAGGTCTTTTTAGGGTTGTAATGGGGCTCAGGTAAGGGTAAGAAAGAAAGGGAATTGGGATTCAAAATTTCTGAGAAATTGGAAAAGGTACTAACCTTTGATTTTTCTATTGCTCTTCTTTTTCTTTTCTAATTTCTCACTAATTTTTTTTTTCAGTATTTTTCTTTTCTCACTCTTTCTTTTTTCTTCTGAAATTCCTTTTCTTGAAGCACCTCATATTTTTCATTATTTTTCACAATTTTCTTTTTCTTTTTCTTTTATATTTTTGCCATACACTCTCAGTAAACACCACAACTCAGTATCTCTCCACTTACTCTCTTTTCGTTCATTCTCATCCCTCGTTCCTAATTTCTCAGAAATAAGAAAGGTAAAGCTGAATTTTTAGAAATGGTGAAGGGTTAAAGGTTAACGTGGCTTATCAAAGAATGTATAAAGGTAAATTTTTCAGTAGGTTCAAAGGGGTACTAGAAAGATAAATTTATATAAGGTGGGGTATTTTAAGCACAAAGGAGCCAAAGATGGCCTTCAATCATGTCCTTAAAAGATGGTAACCTTGCCTATTTGTCTTGAGTAGATATACAGTACATTCTAACACAATAATATGAATTTGATTTCATGCAAAGTCACAAGCCAAAGTAAAGTGTATGAGATCATGCAAAATAATTCGTATTCAAAGAAAACTCCGAGTTTATGTATTCACTCATCAATGACGGAAAATTAGCTCTAAAGCTCACCGGGTTTCTATTACTTTAAGTAAAGCACCTTTAAGTTTCTTTTTCCATATCGGAATGAAAGTGTGAGCTTGTGCATGAATCCCATTGGCATTGCATGTGTGTTAAGGCTATGAGAATTACCACTTTGCATGTGTTCGGAATTACTTCATTTTCATTGTGTCATAAGATATGTGTTGATGTTATGATAAGCATGTTATGAGATTTTCCCTATTGAGCTTGGATGAAGCTCAGTCCATTACTAATGTCTCAGGTTCAGGAGAAGATATAGAAGCAGAACCTCCGGAGAGGGGTGATCCAGATTATTCCCCCGGCGAGGATTCAGAGGAGCCGCATCCCGAGGATTGTTTCATTTGTGCTAGACCTGGGTAGGTCCGGCCTTGAGTAATGTATTAAAATTTTGCTTTGTTTTGGATAAGGAGAGAGAGATGACTTTTATACGATGTAAATGATTAATTTTGTTGAACCATGTTTCGGTAAGGAGGGGTCCTTACCGGTGGTTCTTAACGGTTCTCTTTCCATAGACCTTTTTATGGAATTAGAACCGTCTTTTGGGGTTTTTGAATGATAATGATATTTCATTATTTTGTTTTCGTTACGGATTCGAAATGGTTCCGCTTATATTCTACTGTGCCTTTGTGCGTGACGCAAAGTGATCCGTTCCTGAGCTCGGCCTTAGCGCCAGTCCACACACGGCATGGGTCTCGGGGCGCCAAAATCTAGGCTGGCACAGTTGGTATCAGAGACTGGCTTTAGAGATGCCAGACAAGTCTTAACCTTTCGAGAGTGAGATTTGGTTGTGTACAAGGGACCTTCTATTAATGAGACTTTCATTTCATTGTAAGAGATTCTGATGGAACATCGTGGAAGGGGTCGACTGAGAGGTAGTCGCCAAAGAGGTGAGGGGCGTACCGAAGATATCCCTTCAGGATCCGAGAGAGATTTAAGACCGCCTCCTGAGGCTGAAGGGAGCAGTCGAGATGAACCTACAGACAAGTTGACCAGGGCCATGGAGACAATTGCTAATGCGATGGCCCAGCAGACGGCGTTGCTAGCTGCCAACAATAATCAGCAGCATCAGCCACCACCACCACCTCCTGCCCTCTTGCCATCCTCATTTGTCGATTTCAGGAGATTGAGACCTCCTGTATTCCATGGGCAGACGGATCCGCTTGAGGCGGAGAAGTGGCTTAAACAAATGGAGAAGCTGCTAGAGAGATTGCAGAGCCCTGAGCATGAGAAGGTAGGATGGGCATCTTTTCAGTTGGAGGGTGATGCAGACGTGTGGTGGAAGTCTGTTATATGCAAACGAGAAGTGGAAGGTCCATATACGCAATGGACTTGGATGGAATTTGTTGCGGCATTCAACAAGGAGTATTTTCCCAAGCAAGTCCGCAACCAATTGAAGAAGGACTTCACAAATCTAGTCCAAGGGAACATGACCGTACGAGAGTACGGCAATGAGTTTGTGAGATTATTAAGATTTGCCCCTGAATTAGTCGCTACGGAAGAAATGAAGGCCGGTAGATTCGAGGAAGGCTTGAGACTGAACATCCAGGAGAGAGTGTCCATTTTTGAACTCGAGACGTATGCAGAAGTCATGGGAAAGGCGATTGTAGCGGAAAGGGACATAAACAAGAGGAAAGATTGGCAAAGTAAGCCAAGTGCGGGAGGGGCAAGTGAATATGACTACTCGGGGAATAAAAAGGCGAGGACGTCTGCACCTGCTCCAGTTCCAAGATCAGCTAATTCGAATTTTCAAAGGTCAAATACATCTGCTCCAACGAGACCGTTCCGACGAGAGGGCCCCACCCAGATTCAGACGTCTGGGGTATCAGTCACACAAGGATCTTCTCGAGCTGCATCTACCAGTCCACAATTGAAGTGCGCTCATTGCGGTAAACCTCACAAGACGTCCGACTATAGAAGAGACACTGGTGGATGTTTTAAATGCGGGAAGATTGGCCATATGATTCGGGAGTGCCCAGAGATGAGGAAAGAGGGCTCCGTTTCGGCCACTACAGCATCGAGGCCTGCACAGTCCACGAAACCAGTTGTGAAGGGCCGTGCATTTGCTATAACCGCTGAAGATGCCAGCAAAATGCTCGATGTTCAATGACTTAATGGCCCAAAATGCTCGATGTTCCAGCTCAACCGGGAGGTGACAACCTTTACCAAAAACCAACCGATACGGCGACATGCCAATCGGAGTTTTAAACATAGTTCGATACGCCCATAGAGCGTCATTCAATTTTAGCGACCAGTCTTTACGGTTCAGATGGATTGTCTTTTCTAAAATCCGCCTAAGTTCCCGATTAGAGACTTCAACTTGGCCACTTGTCTGAGGATGGTATGGTGTAGCAACTTTGTGCGTGACACCATATTTCTTCATTAATTGGTTGAACACTTTATTGAAAAAGTGTTTTCCACCATCACTGATTATCGCCTTTGGAATATCAAAACGTGAAAACACTTGATCCTTGAGAAATTTGATCACCAGTCTGTGATCATTCGATTTACAAGCCACAGCCTCTACCCATTTCGAGACATAATCAACACCGACAAGAATGAACGTATTGCCAAACGAATTAGGGAAGGGACCCATAAAATCGATCCCCCAAACATCAAATAATTTAACTTCTAAAATTGGATTGAGCGGCATCATGTTGCGCTTTGAGATTTGGCCCAGCATTTGAAAGTTGTGACAAGATTTGCAATGCTGATGACAATCCTTAAATATCGTCGGCCAGTAAAAACCACTTTGGAAGATCTTTGCTGCAGTCTTTTTGGAACTAAAGTGACCTCCACAAGCTAACTCATGACAGAACAAGATGATCCGTGGTTGCTTAGATTCAGGAATACATTTTCGTATGATTTGATCAGGACAGTATTCGAATAAGTACGGATCTTCGAAAAAGTAGTGTTTCACTCGAGCTAAGAAAATGGATTTCTCATTCTTCGACCAATGGTGAGGTAAGTGCTCGGTGACTAGGTAATTGACAAGATTCGCATACCATGGTGGGCAATCAATCCTGAACAACTGTTCATCCGAGAAGTGCTCCAAGATCTGAACAAGATCATCAAATTTCTCAATAATAATTCGTGATAAGTGATCTGCCACCACATTTTTTGAGCCTTTCTTGTCTTTGATCTCCAAATTGAACTCTTGCAACAACAAGATCCATCTGATTAAATGCGCTTTAGCATCTTTCTTAGCGAACAGATAACGCAGAGCAGCGTGGTCTGTGAATACCATGACTTTAGATCCTAATAAATAGGATTGAAATTTATCTAACGCGAAAACTACTGCCAAAAGTTCCTTTTCAGTGGTCGAATAGTTCAACTGGGCATCATTGAGAGTACGACTCGCATAATAGATTACATGCGATAATTTTTCTATTCGTTGTCCTAGAACAGCTCCAATTGCATAATCAGAGGTGTCGCACATGATTTCGAAAGGGAAGTTCCAGTTCAGAGATTGAATTATTGGAGCTTTTATCAATTCGGCCTTAATGGTTTTAAAGGCTCGCAAACATTTATCATCAAAGAGGAATGGGGCATCCTTTGAAAGCAAGCTGCATAGCGGTCGCGCTATCTTACTGAAATCTTTAATAAAACGCTGATAAAAATTGGCATGGCCCAGAAAAGATCTAATTTCCTTCACTATCCTCGGTTGTGGTAGATCAGCAATTAGATCAACTTTAGCCTTATCGACCTCGATACCCTAGGACGATATGATATGTTCCAAAACAATGCCATCTTTAACCATAAAGTGACATTTTTCCCAGTTAAGAACAAGGTTCTTCTCCTGGCATCGTGGAAGCACTAGCGACAAATGATTCAAATAGTCAGCAAAACTGTTTCCATGGATCGAGAAGTCATCCATGAAAACTTCGAGGAATCGTTAGACCATATCTAAAAAAATACTCGGCATACATCTTTGGAATGTAGCTGGTGCATTACAAATGACATTCGTCGGTAGGAGAAAGTACCAAAAGGACATGTGAACGTGGTTTTCTCTTGATCCTCAGGTGCAATGACTATTTGGTTATACCCGGAATAGCCATCGAGGAAGCAATAGTACTCATGCCCAGCTAATCATTCCAACATCTGATTGATAAACGGAAGTGGAAAGTGATCTTTCCTCGTCATCAAATTTAACTTCCGATAATCAATGCACACTCTCCACCCTGTTTGAATTTTTGTAGGGACTAGTATGTTTTCCTCATTCTTCACCACTGTGACTCTCGATTTCTTAGGGACCACTTGTGTGGGGCTGACCCATTTCCTGTAAGAGATGGGGTATATGATTCTAGCATCTAAAAGTTTTATTACCCCATTTGGGACCACGTCTTGCATTATAGGGTTCAGTCTCCTCTGTGGTTCCCTAGAAGGCTTAGCATTGTCTTCCAAATGGATTCGGTGCATACACACCGTCGGACTAATGCCTTTGATATCTTTTATCGACCATCCGAGGGCACTTTTGTGCTCTTTGAGTACATTCATGAGTTGGCCTTCCTGATTCGCATCCAATTTTGCTGATATTATGACGGGTTGAGTTTCATTCTCCCCCAGGTAGGCATACTTGAGATTTTTCGGAAGAGGTTTAAGTTCTAAGGACACTTTCTCCTCCTCTTTCGGCTTTTCCTTGATTAATTCAATTTGAGTTCCACACTCTATTTCCTTTTCTTAACCCAGAAGTGGTGTGGAGTCCAACATGTGATTCACTTCTTGGATTAGTTGATCCACATCAAAATTCTCTCCAAAATGCGTAAGACAAGCTGCTAAAGGATCTTCAGTTTCAGATGCACGAAATATTTCTTCTACGATTTCATCGAGTATGCATGCTTGTGCATGTTTATCATCCTCCAAGGGCTGCTTGGCAATATTAAAAATGTTGAGTTCCACTGTCATATTCCTGAATGACAGATTCATGATCCCGTTTTGACAATTGATCAGCGCATTGGAGGTTGCTAGGAATGGTCTTCTAGAATCATTGGAATGTTATTCTTCACATTTGATGCCGGTTCAGTGTCTAGAACAACAAAATCTATAGGAAAGTAGAAAGAATCCACCTTGATGAGGACATCTTCCACAATTCCTCGAGGGATCTTTACGGACCGATCAGCTAACTGAAGGGTCATCGTAGAGCTCTTAAGTTCTCCCAATTCGAGCTCCTTGTACATAGAATAAGGCAACAAGTTGACACTTGCTCCTAAATCCAAAAGGGCCTGATCAATACGGTTATCGCCGATGATGATCGAGATTGTAGGACAACATGGGTCCTTGTATTTGATCGAGAGCTTTGCTTGCAGCACTGAGCTAACCTGCTCGGCTAAGAAAGCCTTTTTCAGAATATTTGTCTTTCTTTTGATTGTGACCAATTCCTTCAAAAATTTAGCAAAAGCAGGTACTTGGCGGATGACATCTAGGAAGGGAATATTAATTTTTAATTGCTTGAAAATCTCATTTATTCCTTCCACATCGTGATTTTTCAGTGGGGCCATCAATCTTTGCGGGTACGGTGCTTTAGGAACAAAACTTCTCTTCTGATCACTCTCTTCTTCTGATGTTTCTTTTGCTTGTACTTTTTCATGAATTTCTTCTTTCTCTTCAGATTTCTTCTCTCCATCAGACTTTTCCTCCTTTGGCAACACTACTTTGTTATCGACTTGCTTTCCAGATCTCAACGTTGTGATCGCCCGAATTTGTTGTTGATCATCATCTTGTGTTGAAGTTGATGTTTGTTCAACAACCATTTGGCCCCTTGGGTTAGGAATAGGTTGGCTTGGAAACGATCCTTTTTCTCTTTCACAGAGAAAAGTTGCCAATTGCCCAATTTGGGTCTCTATTTTAGAGATTGAGGATGTGTGAGAATGAACGAGTTTCATCAGGTCCTCAGTAGAAGGAGTTTGTGTATGAGGACGTTGGGCAGCATTTCCCTGTGGATTGTTAAATCCAGGTGGTGGAAATGTTGGCACAAAATTTTGTTGTGGTTGGTTTTGATAACCTCCCATTGGTTGTGCAAACTGAAAATTCTGGTTTATTTACTGTGGCTGCCTAATCTGATTCTGATTGTATTGAAATTGATTTGGGTTATTGAACCCTTGCTGCTGAAATTGCCCTTGACCGTAGTTCTGCTGCGGTCCTTGGTTGAAATTTTGTTGGGGATAAAAGTTCGTCCCCTGTTTCCTGGGCTGTATTCTTTGATTATCTTGTTTCCATGAGAAATTTGGGTGGTTTCTCCAGCTATTTGGGTTATTCTCATTGAAAATGTTTCCTTGATTCCGCCCATAATTATTTATAACATTTAGCTGTTCAGATGTGTCTTCATGGTAGTTCTGCATTGAAGGACAACCATCTGCCATATGTATTGGACTTGCATAAATTGAACATGGCTCAGGTTGTGTATTTACCATATGCACATTCTTCTTTAATTTCAATTCCTCCACTTGTTGGGTGAGGAAATCAATTTTAGACATCAGATTTGGGAAATCCTTCACTACGTATAGTCCTCCCTTCTTGGTTGAACTCCCGGCTTGATCACGGGCTTTGACTGGTTGTTCCCGAGTCTTTGTGAAATCCCAGTGCTGAGAATCCTCAGCCAACTTTTCTAGGAAAGCATAAGATTCAGTTTCCTTGAGGCTCAGGAATCCTCCGCCATTCATTGACTCCACCAGATGTCTATTTGGTTGACTAAGTCCATTGTAGAAACACTGGACCAATCTCTACTTTGAGTATCCATGGTGTGGACATTTGAGTAAGAGATCCATGAATCTATCCCAAGCTTCATATAATCTCTCATCTTCCTCTTGCGTGAAATCTGTGATTTCACGTCTAAGGACATTCGTCTTCGCCATAGGGAAGAACTTTGACAGAAACTTTTTGACCATCTGATCCCAGGTGGTTATGGATCCCGATGGTAGAGAGTTTAACCAGGCTTTTGCTTTATCCTTTATAGAGAAAGGAAACAATTGTAGCCTAATAGATTCTTCGCTGAAATTTTGGTAAACAGATGAGCAGACTTCGACGAAGTCTTTAACGTGCTGGTATGGGTCTTCTCGCTCCATGCCATGAAAGATTGGAAGGATTTGGATGACATTTGTACGAATTTTAAACCGGCCACCAGGTGTGGCGGGGTATACAATGCATGATGGGGTATTTATAGTTATTAGAGAAAACAGTTCTCTCAATGTTGGTTCTTCCTCTTGTTCGAGTTGCCCATTCATGTTGTCAGTCATATTGACTTCAGTGGATGATTCACTTAAAAATTTTTGCCTTGATCTAGCGTCCTTACGATTTGACCGGCAAGCACGTTCGATCTCAGAATTTAAAGGCTCTAAAGTTCTTTCTTTAGAAGACCTAGTGTGCATGCAAATGATGCACAGAGTGGAGGTTTCAGGAAGAAAAACCTCAAAAGAATTTTTAAATTAATTTTTTTTTTTTTTTTCAAAATTAAATTTTTTTTTGGAATCTCGATTGATCGAGTGTGAATCTCGATCGATCGAGGAAGGGTCGATTGATCGAGCAGTATACTCAATCAATCGAGAGAAGAATTTTTTTTTTTAATTAAGCAGAAATACTATTTTAATCCCCGAAAATTCCTAAAATTTATTGTCTACCAAAAATTCAGATTCTCTTAATTTAATCCCCGGCAATGGCGCCAAAAACTTGGTGTGTATTTTAATTGTAATGTTTTACTCGCAAGCGCACGAATCAGATTGTATATAGTGGGTGCAGAGTACGAGATCGTTCCCACGAGGACTATTTTTGAAAGATCTAAAATGACAAGATAATAATTCAAGAAATCCACTAAGATCTAATAGTATTCTACTAGTCTTATGATTTAATTTTGTGAGAAGACAATTACTGACTACAAACTAGAACTTAACTGATAATTCAAAAGTAAAGATAAAGATGAAGATACTAAATCCTCCCATCTTTAGTTTGTTCTTCCCGTAATATAAATCTATGGGTTAAATTATGAGATATACCATTCAAAACTAACATCTTTTATGGAAGATAAATGGTCAAAACCCTAATAGGTTCCACGTTGCATCCCTATAATCAGGACTTAACTTCAGAGATGATTTTCATATATAGATCTGGGACCAAGGGCATGGCTCGACTCACATGATCTCAGGTTTAAATAAAAATCATCCCCAAAGTGGGTGAAAATTCCAATAAGAATACTACCATAGATCTGAAATCAAGGGCATGGCTCGGCACACTTGACTTCAGATTAGGGAGTAATTAAGATAAAATTACCATTACAGATCCAAGATCCAGGGCATGGCTCGGCACACTCGATCCCGGATCATAATCGTAATTAGATTCACACGATGAAAGCAAAAAGACCATATAACAATGATTGGGTAAAATTACCGTCACAACTCTGAGATCTCGGGCATGGCTCAGCACACGCGATCCCAGTTAGTGGCGGGGATTTCATCCGCTCGTGATAACACGACCATAAAATAAGATCTCATACTTTAATCCTAGACTTATATTATTAGAAATACATCCCTCGGATGGGAATCATTAGATCCCCATCCCTATGAATTTAGCCACACATATTATAATTTAATGACATAAATAAATAAGGAAGGAAAAATAACCTTAATTTAATAAATTAAAAATACCTCAAAATTCAACAGAAATTACTTTGATCCAAAAGTACGATGATCTTCAGAAACGAAAATAATGCAAGAATTAACTGAACAAAAATAATAAACTGAAGGGATGAATACTGAAAACTTAAAGGAATAAAGCTCTCAAAAAGGAATAATAAAAACTCTCTACCTCTATGTCTAACTATCAAAAAGAAAAACTAAAAACTAAAACTCTCTAATCCTAATTAATTATATCTTTACTCGAAGTGTTTGATCCGCTTTAAATAGCACCCACGTAGCAGAAGTCTCCCAGCCGCAAAGTTAGGGTCGATTAATCGACCTTATAGGGTCGATGCATCGACCCAGCAAAAGAGGCTAAAAATCTGCTTTAAAGTAGTCAATTCCATGTCAGACTCTTTTTGTCCTCGATTAATCGACCAAAAGGGTCGATGCATCGAGCTCCCAAAAATTCGTGAATTCCAGCCCACTTTTGCATCAGATACTACTTCAGTATTTGAGCCATAACTTTCTATCCCAAACTCGAATTGAGACGATTCTTGCGCCGTTGGAAAGCGGATAGAAATATCTACAACGTTTGTGTTTTGATCAAGTCATAATTCGGCCGTCTTGAAGGTCCAAATTGAGCTTCAAGTCGCATTAAGTTCTTGATGACTCAAAGTTGCAGTGTTTTGACATTATTTTCAGAATTCTTAGGTTGTTTTCTGCACTTGGCTTGTATTTACCTGAAACACTTCAAATCTAATAATTCTCATCAGATAGCCTTCATCGGATGGCTAAATATAGGCATTTAGGGGTGAAATATCATCATTTTTCACTACTCATCAGCACACATTGTCAATTATCTAGTTATAGGAAAGATTCCTGCCCACTGGACCAAAATGGATAAAGACCTATTTTTCTCAAAGGTCAAATATTTTTTTTGGGAGGAACCTTGCCTATACAAGTACTGTGTAGACCAAATCATCCGAAGATGTGTTCCCGACAGTGATGTCCCCAGTATTCTGGCCATGTGCCATGAAAATACTTGTGGAGGCCACTTTAGTGGGAGAAAAACAGCTGACAAGGTCCTGCAGAGTGGGTTTTACTAGCCTTCTTTATTTAAAGATGCATATACACACTGCAAGGCATGTGCGAGATGTCAAAAATTAGGAGGGCTGTCAAGAAGAAATTCAATGCCTTTGCAGCCCATCCTCGTTGTAGAACTGTTTGATGTATGGGGTATAGACTTCATGGGCCCCTTTCCTCCTTCTAATGGTTATCAGTTCATCTTAGTGGCAGTGGACTATGTTTCCAAATGGGTAGAAGCCATTGCCACAAGAACCAATGACAACCAGGTGGTCCTCAAATTTGTAAGGCAGCACATTTTCTCCAGATTTGGAACCCCTAGAGCTATTATCAGTGATGGGGGTAGCCATTTCTGCAATAGAAATTTTGAGAGCTTACTCAAGAAATATTCTGTGACCCATAGGATTGCTACTCCCTACCACCCACAGACAAGTGGGCAAGTTGAAATTTCCAATAGGGAGATCAAGCACATCCAAACAGTAAGGACTAATAGGAGAGATTGGGCTGAAAAACTGAATGATGCACTGTGGGCTTATAGGACTGCCTATAAGACTCCCATTGGAATGTCCCAATTTAGACTGGTCTATGGCAAGGCTTGCCATCTCCCAGTAGAGTTAGAACACAAGGCCTATTAGGCCATTAAGAATTTAAATATGAACCTAACTTCTGCTGGTCATCACAGGTCATTGCAGCTGTCTGAATTGGATGAGTTGAGGATGGATGCTTACACCAATGCCCGAATCTACAAGGAACAGTCCAAGGCTTTCTTTGACAAGGGCTTGCTGAGAAAAAGCCTCATACCTGGTGGTAAGGTTTGGTTATTCAACTCCAAACTAAAATTCTTTCCTGGCAAATTAAAATCCAGATGGGAAGGCCCCTATGTTGTCTTAAATGTTTCCCCATCTGGTGCTGTGGAAGTCAAGGATCCCAAATCTGGGAGGACCTTCAAAGTGAATGGTCAGAGGCTTAAGCCTTGTATCGAAAAACCTGCTGACCCTATGAACACTATTCATTTTCATGGGACCCCTACCTCTACCTGACCCACAGTTGTGTCCATGTTGTACTATACTACTTTTGTTTCTTCAATAATTTTTAGGAAATTGTAGGGTTTATGTGGAGTCTGAATATGTTGAGCTTGATAGAGTTTATGTGGGATTGGTATGATTTCTTCTTCTTCTTCTGCGAATTGCTGATTTTCGAATTGTATGCATATTGTTTGAATATTTTTGATGAGTATGCTGCACTACATGTATTTCCCCTGTTTGGTACTAAGCCCTCGTGCATTCCAAATTGAGATTTGGGAAGCTCTCGCGCAATTCACATAGAACATTTATTTCGCTGTCGCGAGCTTCAACAAATGCTGTAGAGTCTCTCGCGCACTTCAAGCTCCAACATCCATCATCGTGAGATTCAGTTATCTCGTGATCCCCTTACCCAGCTGCACGAGTTAAATGCATTTGTCATTTCCCACGCTGATTGCTGGGACTTGTCGTTTCCCAACTCACTCTCAATTAATTGCGGCAACTTGGATGTTATTCCACCGTTTCATCTTCAACCATCCTCGTTTTTAAATACATAGGGCCTTTCATATTCATCTCATCCTTTCTCCTCTCACCCTAGCGGTCCTTCCCTAGTCCTAACAATGGCAGATGACAAGCCTAATGCGCTGCCTAACAAGTTTTACCCGATGTGGTTGGAACCGCCCCCACCTAAAGAGCCGGAACCCCTGGGATGAATACGAGAAGGTTCAGCAGATCCTGGCTAAGGAGGAGGAGGAAAAGCTCCAGCCACAGAAGAAAAAGCAAAAGATAGAACCATCCCCTGCCCCCTCCACTCAACCCCTTCCACTACCTTCTCACCCCCCCATCCTTGATCCCTCTCTCCTCCCTTCTTTTTGTAATTTTCTTTTTAGTCTTAATGAAATTTTCTTGTTCTAATTATTCTGTCCAGTTCTCTGTTCTTGGTTGTTTTCTTTCTTGTTGTTTCCTTTTATTATGCCCTTAATAAATCTGCTGCACAGACACCTTTGAACCAGTGAGGACACTACTCCTCATAGGTTTGGGGGTGTGGCAGGCAGACCCTGCCAATGGAATAGTTAACCTAAGTGCAGTAGAGTCATCTGAGTAATATGGAAATGGATCTATGTTCACTTAAGAATCATGACAAATAAGAAATTAAAAATTTCTGCAAACCTTAGACATTATAAACTTTTAATATTTCACATTTTCATGATGATATCACCAAGGAAACTCACTTGTATCAGCACTTAGTGAATCATTAGAGAGAGAAAAAGGTGAGGACATACTTAAAAGTTCAAAGGAAGACCATAACCAGTGAGAATTGGGCCTATAAAATTTTTTTCCATCCTTTGAGGAGTGACTAAGGCAATTTCTTCTAGTTCTAAGGACTGGCTGAGTCACTGTGCTCACTAGAAGTTAGGCAACTCCAAGTTGAAACAACTGACAGCACTCATGAGATTTAGGAAAGGATCAAGGCCTTCTCTTGAATAGTTTGAGCCTAATAAGACCAACCCTAAAGCAACTGCCCTTGTCCATACCCCCTTTGAGCTTTAAATCCTGAATTTCTTCAAAATACACCTGAGTACTTGTACCTGAACCTATGAACCTGATTCAGTCTACCCTCACTCTGAGAATTCAGAAGGTAAAGGAGAAAGAGTTGAAGATGGACTAGCTATGGTCAACATTAGGTGAATGGAGAAGAAGTATCTCAAAATTCTGGCAGTATGGTAACTGAGAACATGGTGGCATTTCAGAAAAGCAAAAATAAAAATAAAAAGAAGAAAATTCCATAAAAAAGAAACAAAAATAATAATGAAGAGGAGTATGAGAGGAGTCAAGAGGATCTTTCTTTTGGAAAATCAAAATCAAGAAGAGAAACTGATCACTTCAAATCTGAAAATCTCAAAGAAGAAGAAAGGAGCTAAAATCAAGAAGGTGAAGTCATGAATCACCTCTTCCACCTACTGATTTCTCAATTTTGAACCCCTTTTCAACCTTCCATTCTTTTTAACCCCACTCCATAAGCCACATTCCAGCCCAGTTAAAAGCCCTTGTGATCCAAAGTTGAGTGAGCTGTCATGTGGAGATAAAGAGTTATCCAATCTATGGTAAGGATGTGTCAATGATGTTAGCACTTAAGTACTCTGCCTATGCTCATGCTTACAGACCCATTTGGGGGATGTAACTGCTCTTGAGCCTGAGAGAAAATGAACCCCTCAACAAGACCCTTATGAGAGTATGCCCTGGAAAGTTTTGGGTCTGATCTTGAGTGCATTATGTATGACCTATAACCTAATTTTAATCTGCTGATGGGCTCAGTGCTGGCACACACTTGTGCAGTTTTCTGTGGTTGTAAACTGATCAGAAATGCTGTGCATTCATGAGAAGTTTATGCTGTTTAAATTACTGTGCAACCAATGGATTAAATTTCTTTTATGTTTACTGATTCAAGAGTAAACTAAGTCTGCTCCTTGACTGCTCACTTGATGATATTACACTTTTGTTAACTATTTCATTGAGAAGTTTCTGGGTATCTTCACTGAAAACCCTCAGGAGACTTCACTCCTCCACTAGGGATCACCTAGGGGTTTAAAAGGCTTGGTACATATGCTAAATGTATCTGTGCTCCCTACAAAAATGGCATTTAATTTTTGTAGTAGATTTAATGTAGCTTTGCTAAGGGACTAGCAAAGATTAGGTTTGGGGGTGTGTTAAGACCTGAAAAGTACCACTTTTCACCCCTTCACTTAACCTTTGATTAGACCCTTAGCCATCTAATAAGTTCTTGTTAAGTGTTTTTTGTAGGTAATAATCAGCAGTGAAATAAGGCCAGGAATCCTACTAAGGAGCCTGTTTTGGTACCAGAAGTCCCTCAGAAGGATGAACTCTAAATCTAGACCTGAAATGAGGCTCGCGCAGCTGACCCAAGCTTTAGAGGATTCAGGAGAAATATGCCTCGCGCAGTCCAACTGAGCTTCCCAAGACTTTACAAACAACTTCTCGTGCAGTTGAGTGATTGAAGAGCTTCAGAAGCACAAACTCGCGCAGCTCTCGTGAAGCTCAAGAGTAGAACACATCGCGTAGTCTCGCGCAGTTCAAAGCAGACCTCTCTCAGCCTCACGCAGTTCGCTTAGAACGGCTGAGGAGAGAGAGCTTCAGAAGATGCTTCGCGCAGCTGTCACGCAGCAGGCACAGGATGTAAATATCAGAAGAGAACTCCTCGCACAGTTCTCACACTATTCAAGAAGAAAGCATCCTCGTGAAGACAGAGCCATCCTCGCGAAGATCAATTAAGACATGAACCTCGAGCAGTTCAGAACTCATTATAGAGCCTCGCGAGGAAACTCGTGAAGTCCATTGAAGAGAAGTGCTCACGAAGTTCTCGCGTTATTCAAATCCATCCTCGCGAAGATCAACCCAGTGAATGCGCAGCTACCTCGCGACTGCGTGAACTCCAACCCCATGACATTTGAGGCTTTGATGTCTACTCAACCTCGCGAAGCCCAATCCAGCGAGAGCGCAATTCTCTACCGCGCGACTGCCTGAAGAGCAAACCAAGGCAACCTCGCGACGGTTGAAGCTTCAATGTCAAACCATCCTTGCGAAGAGCAAGAGCTACCACGCGACAAGTCTGGGAAACAATAGCTACCTAGCGAAGCTCTGAACTTCAACTTCCATCTCTTCCACAGAAGACCTTCTGGGAATTTCCAGCGATTAGGGCACGCACTCCCACGCTTAAATCTCCGTGCATGCACCCCGAGGCATCTAAGGATCACTATTAGGCCACGTGGCATCGTTAAAATTAGGGTTTCCTAACCCTAATGCGCCGCCACACCACTGCTATATAAACCCATACTTAGCTTAGGTTTAGACATCCTGGAAAATCTTAGAAATCTTGGAACAAATCTGGGAACACGTCTCATCTCTTGGAGATTTGATCTGAGATCATTTTTCTTTTCTTTTATAGCTATAAGTAGTTTTCTTTTTCTTTTTCCTTCTCTCCATAGTCCAACACTTGCTGGCTATGTCTTTGTATGCATTTTGAACTAGTTTAATGGAAGTTTTGTAATAGGATTTGTACTTTGTGGGATGTGTTTGAATGTGATCTGCTCTGTGTAAGGCTGCTGCCTTGTGATCCGCCATTACTTTAGTTGTGATTCAAAGTAATGGAGGACTAATTCTAAGGGCCACTCAAATCCAAGTGACTTGTGTGTCTGGGCTATCATGGTCATATACAACCTTAGCCCCACCACAGGATCCACTAGATCTGAAATCCCCATGGGAGCTTGAGCTGGTAGCCTTGTGACCATAGTGGTGGCAGCGATATTCTAGTTTTGTCTTGGGCTCTGTGAGGAGGATAGCCTCTGGGATAGTCTGTGACATTTCAAGTGGACAGGTTATAGCCTTAGGGTGATTCTAATCCACCGATCCAAGATGGATCCTTCTTCTTTGCACCTGAGCTTGTATTAGCCTGGTGGGAGAATGTACAGAGGCAGTGTTGAGAACTAGAAAATACCATTTTCCACCCTTTAACCTGGGCCTTGATAGACCCTTGAGAGAACTAAATAAGTGTTTTAAGTGCTTGTGTTACAGCTAACAATAAAGACATGCTTAACCATGAAAGCAGCCAAAAAGTGCCAAAAAGATGATAATCCATGTCGATCCAAAGGAAGAAAGAGAAGGGACAACCTCACTAGCTGTCAAAATACCTGAACTGAAGAGGCAAAGACCTGGTCTCAACCCAGAAAAGAAATGTGGATCAATTCAAACAGAAAAATACACTACAGAGTGCTTTTCGAAAAGAATCTGAACATTTCGAAAAGAACCTGAACTCTGCGAAAAGAATTAAAAGCTCCAGGGTTAGTCTTCGAAGAGCACCTGAACTCTTCGAAAGGATGATTGACCTATTCGAAAAGAAGAGAACTCCTTACGAACAAAACCTGAACTTTGTGAAAAAAGCTTCAGGAGTCATAGTACCTTGCGAAAAGTTCCCTAAACTATGCGAAATGGTATTCTGGAGATTCCTAGCTTTTGCAAGGGTAATTCAGTAATCTTTTTCACGCATCCTAATGCATTTAAAAACCTAGGGATATTCTAGAAGATTCTAAGCATGAAGCAAAGGCATATTCCACCCCATGTGAGCACCCGAAGATGAAATCACTTGGCGGGAACTTCTAGAAGCTCTAACAGATTTTCAAATTGCATAACAGAATTGATGCTTATGTCGCCTGATTGGCTAAACCAGATCGAGCAATTCTGATTGGCCAGAACAGATCTGGATCCTTGTGCTCGACTACCATTGGTTGATATAGATCTGAGCACTTCTGATTGGTCGATACACATCTGAGCTAGACCTGGGGAAAACTATAAATAGATGAACCATTTGCCCAATTTGGGCATCCGGATTTTAAGTTTCATTCCTATTCCCCCATTTCCAGATCAGCTAGCCTGTCTGAAACCTTGTAATAGCATAACTTTTACTTGCAATTGAGAGCTGTGAGATATCTCTGTAATTCAAAAGAGGATTGTATTCAAGACTACAAATCTGAGAGCTGTTTAAGCTGTGCTTTGTAATTTTAAATGTGAATTTGAAAAGGTTGCTGTAAACCGTACGTTCTCAATTGGATTCGTGTTAATGGTTCCCTCTGATCTCCTTATTGCACTAGACTCCTTTAGATTTACTGTTTTTCATGCAATTTCCCTTGATTCATTAACCCTGTGGGAATTAGTTTTTGTAACCTAATCTCTCACAGCATTTGTAGTGATATTTCTCGTTCTGAATTAAGGGTTTAGATCAAAGACTATTGGATGGTCTGTGGCCATTGAAGCGGACAGACCATAACCATAAGCCTAAATTTAATCCTTGAGTTAGATTTATTTCTCTTGCATCTGTGCTTGTAGCCAGATGAAGATTGGATCATCTCTCATTTGACCTGCAGTCATTCTCATTATGTTTCAAGGACCAAATCAAAGTTAGATATTATTTCTCCATTTTTATAAATTTACATCAAAATTCTCCCAACTCAGATCTGGATCATTTAGTTTAACTTTTACTTTTATCATTTAGTTTAACTTTTACTTTTATAGTTTAACTTTTACTTTTATCATTTAGTTAATGTGACAAATTCAACCTCCCATCTTATGTGCTCTGTAGATAGGATAAGAGGCCAGATCTGGTAGCTCAGATCTGGAGGTTTATCTTGCATTTTAAACAAATTCTCTGTGGACGATCTTTTACTCACTTACATTTAAAACTTGCTACAATTGGCCCTGATCTTGTAGGCTAATTCACTTCTCTTTGTGCTGAGATTTCTTTATTTTTTTCCCAGATTTAGTATAACTTAGCATTTGCAAACCTGTTTTCAAAACACAAATAAATCATGCACACTCAGAACACCACCAAGTTTTTGGCGCCGTTGCCGGGGAATTTGTTTTAAAATAGGTAGACCTAAGTTTTCATTTTTATGTTTACATCAGTGCTAAGCTATTCTATTGTTTATATCTGTGCAGTTATTCATATCCATTTCGAAGAGGGGAATCTACTTTAAAAGTAATTCTGAAGGTTTGCTGTGCATAATCTGATTCTCTGTTCTGTGTTGTATGTTTGGTAGGAGGACTCTCAGCCCTGAGATTGTCCCTCTAAATTTAGAAGTTGAAAGGCTATTACGAACCAGACAAACAGCACAGAATTCTGCTGAAATAGTTACTAAGGGTGAAGAACCTCGACATTTGAGGGATTACTTTGCACCTGGTGGTTATAATTCTCCCTTTTGCATTCAATTTCCTACTGTTGAAGGAAATTATGAGATCAAATCATCGACTATCCAAATGCTTCCTTCCTTCCATGGGTTGAGTAAGGAAGATCCATACAAACATGTGGATGAATTCTTGTCTCTTTGCACCACATTCAACATAGCTGGACTTGGTCCAGAGGCAACCAAGCTTAGGCTCTTTCCTTTTTTATTAAAGGACAAAGCTAGAGCATGGTTGTCTATGTTAGCACCAAATAGTATCGCTTCTTGGAATGATTTGCAGTGTCAATTTTTAGCCAAATACTTCCCTATGTCTAAAACAAGCCAATTGAGACAAAGTATTATTTCCTTTTCACAAAACTCAACTGAAACTTTCCATGAAGCATGGGAAAGGTTTAAGGAACTTTTAAGGCAATGTCCTCATCATCAAATTCCCCAATGGCAGCTTGTTCAAAGCTTCTATCAAGGAATTGATCAAAAAGGCAAGAATATGGTAGATGCTTTCTGTGGAGGCACTTACTTGTAAAAAATAGTTGAGGAGGTTTCGGCCTTATTTGAAGTAATTGGTGAAAACTCAACTCAACAGGAATCTTTGTCAAGAGATATTGAGAATCCTGCAAGGTTGAACAATCAGCAAACCACCAAAGGAAAGATTTATGAGGTGAATGAGCTGGAAAGAAAGATGGATAATTTAACCACAAAGTTTGATAGATTGATGGACTCACTTAAAAATCCGATGGTTGCAAGAGTAGAGGTGGCATGTCTGATATGCCAGTCCCCTACTCATTCACTTGACCAATGTCCCGCTGCACCACAGTTCCCAGATCTAGTGGTGGAACAAGCTCATGTTGCCCAATCATTTGGACAGATGCAGTCAAATGAATATCCATGGAGAGGGCACCCCAATTTGAGGTGGAGCTAGGGGAATTATCAATCACAACAGCAGCAGCAACTAAAGAACCAAATGCCTTTCAAAACTGCTCAGCCTTATCAGCAGAATTTTTATGCCAAGCAAAATTTTCAGCAGCCCATTCCACAACAACCTGTACAACAATCTGCTCCAGTTCAAGTCCCTTCCAAGTCCCCTTCTTTTGAAGATCAAGTCCTAAATTCACTCCAGAATTTAGGATCTTTAACTCAGACTATGAACTTTCACAGTCAGAGCATAAAGAAGATTGAAGAAACATTGGGTCAACTTTCAAATACTTTGGCCAAAAGAGAGGAAGGAAAGTTACCCAGCCAACCTTTGAACAATCCCAAAGGACAGTTCATGGTTGGAGAGGCTTCTATTTCACATGAAGAAGTAAAACTGTCACAACTTTGAGAAGTGGAAGAATTATAAATAACAAAGTGGGTACTGAAGAGGAAAAAAGTGAGGAAAATGATAAAGATATGCAGCAGGAGCAGCATAATGTTAGCAGTGGGGGTGCTGATGTACCTCAAAAAAATCAAAAAAATAAAAAATCAAAAAATCAAAAAGATTCTGATAATGCTTCTAAAGCTGTAGATGAAGGACTAGTTCCTCATTTACCATTTCCTCATGCCATGAAATCTGTATCCCCTTTTGATAAAGGAAACACAAAAATAGATGAAATGATGGAGACTTTCAAGCAAGTCAAGATAAATCTACCTTTGCTTGATGCAATCAAACAAATTCCAGCATATGCAAAATTTTTGAAAGATATTTGCACTCACAAAAGACAGTCTAGGATACAGTTATCCAAGAAGGTCTTTGCTGTGGAAAGAGTTAATCAGGTGTTGTCTATTACCACACCTCCTAAACTTCAAGATCCTGGAATCCCCACAATCCCTTGCATTATTGGGGAACATACCATTGAAAAGGCTTTATTATATTTTGGTGCTAGTGTCAACCTGCTTCCATATTCTGTATATGAGAAACTAGGTTTGGGAGAATTAAAACCCACTCATGTGGTGTTACAACTAGCAGACAGATCTGAAAGAAAGCCAGTTGGGATGATTGAGGATGTATTGGTAAGAGTAGATAAATTTTTCTATCCTGCTGATTTTCTGTTTGGGACATGGAACCTACAAAAAGCAAAACTTCCATCCCTGTCATTTTGGGAAGACCATTCCTGGCTACAGCAAATGCTTGCATTCAATGCAGGTCTGGTATTATGGAAGTCTCTTTTAGAAATATGAAGGTGAAATTAAATGTTTATAATGCAGTCACACAGCCTCAATTCAGCTCTGAGGAATGTTTTCATGTTGATCTATTGGATGAACTGGTGGAAGGGACTTTACAACAGTTTTTGCAGTGTGAAGATTTGACCACAGATTCTAAAGATGCTTGGGGAAATTCCGAGGAAGAAATATTTTGTACCTCAAAGTCTGAGGAAGTAAATGCTGTGCAAGGAACTCATAATCAATCAGCAAGTTTCTCTTCTTGGAAACCTGCTATTCTTCCCCTTCCACAAACAGCTAAGGTACCTTTGCTACCTTCTTTTCTCAGCCCACCTAATGTAGAACTGAACCAGTTGCCAGAAAATTTGAAATATGTGTTTTTAGGAGACCATAAATCATTGCCTGCGATTATTTCTTCCTCCCTCACAAAGGAGCAGGAGGAAGAGCTGTTGATTGTTTTGAAACAACATAAAAGGGCAATTATCGGACTATTGCGATTTGGGAGGAATCACCCAAATTGCTTGCATGCATAAAATCCATTTGGAAGAAGATGCAAAGCCTTCTAGGGAAATGCAAAGGAGGTTGAACCCTCATATCAAGAAGTGGTCATGAAAGAGGTTGTTAAGTTATTTGATGCAGGGGTGGCACCTACACAGGTGGTACCTAAGAAATCTGGGATCACTGTTGTAACCTCAGATTCTGGTGAGCTTATGTCAACCAGACAAACAACTGGTTGGAGGGTCTGTATTGATTACAGAAAATTAAATTCAATGACCAGAAAAGACCATTTTCCTCTCCCATTCATTGATCAAATTTTAGATAAGCTAGCAGGAAAAGCTTATTACTGTTTTCTTGATGGTTACTCTGGTTACAGCCAGATTCCTGTGTACCCACAAGATTAGGAAAAGACCACATTCACTTGCCCTTTTGGCACTTTTGCCTATAGGAGAATGCCTTTTGGTCTTTGTAATGCTCCTGCTACCTTTCAAAGATGCATGTACTCCATTTTCTCTGATATGATTGACCAATTTATGGAGATTTTTATGGATGATTTTTCAATCTATGGAGACAGTTTTGCCCAGTGTTCACATCATCTCAAATTGGTGTTACAGAGATGTGAAGAAACCAATCTAGTTTTGAGCTGGGAGAAGAGCCATTTCATGGTCACCCAGGGCATTGTCCTTGGCCATGTTGTCTCCCACAAGGGCATTGAGGTAGACAGAGCAAAAATTGATTTAATTGCACATTTACCACCTCCCAAAACTGTTAAATAGATCAGAAGTTTTCTGGGACATGCTGGATTTTACAGAAGGTTCATTAAGGACTTCAGTAAAATAACCAAGCCTCTTTGTCATTTATTGTGCCAAGATGTCCTTTTTGTTTTCAACAATGAATGCTTGAAGGTATTTGAATTCTTAAAAAATTGTTTGATTTCAGCTCCAATATTACAGTCTCCAGATTATTCACTGCCTTTTGAACTGATGTGTGATGCATCAGATTATGCTTTGGGAGCTGTCCTTGGACAGAGAAAGGATAAGCTGCCTCATGTCATAGCTTATGCCAGTAGATCAATGATTGATGCACAGCTCAATTACACAACAACTGAGAAGGAGCTGCTGGCAATTATTTTTGCTTTAGAGAAATTTAGGTCATATGTCTTGGGTTCACAAATAGTGGTGTTCACTGACCACTCTGCCTTGAAATACCTTCTGTCTAAGAAGGACACCAAACCAAGATTAATCAGGTGGATCCTCCTATTACAGGAATTTGATTTACAGATCAAAGATAAAAAGGGTGTGGAGAATGTGGTGGCTGATCACCTGTCTAGAATTTTAACTGCTGAGATTGATAGGCTGCCTATCAATGAATCTTTCCCTGATGAGCAACTTTTTGCTATTAGTATACACACCCCTTGGTTTGCAAACATAGTCAACTTTTTGGCTACTGGAAGAATTCCTCAACATTGGAATAAAATGGATAAAGATCTTTTCTTCTCAAAGGTTAAACATTTTATTTGGAAAGATCCTTATCTGTTTAAGATTTGTGCAGACCAAATAATAAGAAGATGTGTCCCTGAAGAAGAATTTCATAGCATACTTTCTATGTGTCATGAACAGGCCTGTGGAGGTTATTTTAGTGGAAACAAAACTGCTGTAAAGGTTTTGCAGTGTGGATTTTATTGGCCTACACTTTTCAAAGATGCTTTGCAGCACTGTAAGTCTTGCCAGAACTGCCAGAAATTGGGCAGCATTTCCAAGAGAAACTCAATGCCTTTACAGCCCATTTTGGTTGTTGAATTGTTTAATATTTGGGGGATAGACTTCATGGGTCCCTTTCCTCCTTCCAATGGGTGTAATTTCATTTTAGTAGCTGTGGATTATGTATCCAAATGGGATGAAGCCACCGCCACTAAAACCAATGATCATAGAGTAGTTCTGAAAATTTTAAAGGATAACATTTTTTCCAGGTTTGGTTTTCCCAGAGTTATTATCAGTGATGGGTTGAAGCCATTTTTGTAATAAACATTTTGAAGCTTTATTGAAAAAATACTCTGTAACTCATAGAGTAGCTACTCCATATCATCCACAAACCAGTGGACAAGTGGAGATTTCCAATAGAGAAATCAAACATATACTGGAAAAGACTGTGAAGAAGGACAGAAAGGATTGGTCCTTTAAGTTGAATGATGCATTGTGGGCATATAGGACAGCCTATAAAACCCCAATTGGCATGTCCCCATTCAGATTGGTCTATGGCAAAGCATGCCATTTATCAGTGGAGTTAGAATATAAAGCCTTGTGGGCCATTAAAACATTGAACATGGATCTGACTACTGCTGGTAATCACAGGAAACTGCAACTTGCTGAGTTGGAGGAGCTGAGAATGGATGCATATACCAATTCAAGATCTTACAAAGAGAAAGTCAAAGCCTTCCATGATAAAAATTTGTGGAGAAAAGAGTTCATATCTGGCTCTAAGGAATGGCTATTCAACTCAAAACTTAAGTTTTTTCCTGGAAAGCTGAGATCCAGTAGGGAAGGGCCATATACTGTCATTCATGCAGCTCATAGAAATTTTGGACCCAAGTGATGGAAGAATCTTGAAAGTAAATGGTCAGAGGCTCAAACCATGCATTGAAAATACACAGGAGCTTGTGCTGACCATCTATCATCAAGAACCTCCCCAAATCTGATGGTATACAACTGTACAATATGTTTTTGTTCTGTAGTTTTTGCATAGTTTTCTACTTCTCTATTTTTAGTCATGTTTGTTCTCATTTCGAGAAATTTAAATATGTGAAAAATTAATTCGCAAAGTAAAAATTGTCTTTTCGCAAAGTTCAATTTGCTTTTCGAAAAGGATCTGGATTTGTAACGAACTGCTCGAAAGCAATGATTTACTTTTTGAATAGTTGTTTCTGAAGCCATTTGCTTTTCAAAAAGTTGTTTCTGAAGCTATTAGCTTTTCGAATGGTACTGATGCCATTCTTTGTTGTAAAAAGGACTGTTTTGGAACTTTTCAAAAACTTAAAAATTACTTTGCGAAAATAACTTTGAGCATATTTAAACCCTTTCGAAGTAAGGGTTTCATATTCGAAAGCTTTCTGAGAACGTCCTGTTTCACAGAAACCCCATTTCTTTCTTTCCTTGCGTGATTTTAGAATTCAGCCACACTCTTCTTCCCATTTGTTCGATCATGTAAGCTTGAAGAGAGGGATTTTAGCTTCTGGTTCTGGTGGATTTCAGCGAGCAAGCAACACGTTCAACCAAAACCCTAGATTTCGGTATTTTTCTGTACATTTCCTCTATTTTTCATTTGCAAAGTTTGATTTGGTGTCAGCATTTGTTGTGGGAGTGTTTGTACAAACATTAGAATGGGGAAAGCTGAAAAATCACTGGCTGCCATGTTCCCAAAATCTTCTGCTATGAAAATTAGCAAACCAACCCCAAAAGGAAAAACCAAAGCTTCAACCAAAAGAAAACTATCAATGGATAGAGCTGCTAGGATTGAGAAAGGGAAGAAGGTTAGACATGAGGAACCCATCCCAACAACTGCCAGTCCTGAGCCTGAGCTTCCTCCTCTGCCTATGCATTTGGTACTGCCAAATCCATTCATTGAAGCTCAGAAGCTGATTCCTGAGCTTATCGTGGATGAAACTTTTTTCGTCAACAAATCGGACTGTCAGTTATCTTTAAAATACATTAGGGATGCCTCACTGAGCAATATCCTTACCCCTATGCCAGAGAAAATTTATCCGTGAATGGTGAAATTATGGTACCAAAACTTGGTAAAAGTGACAGAGAAGGATGCTGATGTCCCTACTCTTGTTATTTTCATTGATGATTGTGATTTAATTGTCACATATGAAGACATTGGGAATGCTTTGGGGATACCTTTTCAATATGATCCTGCTAGTCCATTGGCTGCACCAGAAGCAGCCTCTTTCAGAGAAATCGCTGCACATTTAACCCAAGGGATCGTTGGAACTGGACAGTCCATAATGAGGAGAGACCTAGCACCTCAATTTTTACTGATGGATTCAATTTTGAGGGGAAGTTTTTATGTCACTGGGCACAGCCAAGAAAGGAGGACACCAATTTTAGAGGCTCTCTTTCATTTTTCTAAGGGGAAATTTTTCAATGCCCCTATGTTAATTTTTGAAGCCATGGCTGATATTAGTGCCAAGTTGAAAAAGGAGCAGAAATTAACTGGAATTCCATTTGGTAGGCTGATGACAGCCCTACTAAGAGCTAAGTTTGACATTGATGACCAGGAGCCATTTAAAGTTATAGCTCCTCATACTTTTGGGAAAAAGGCTTGGACTACAAGCCAAGCAATGCTGAACAGAATGAGAGAGGAAGGTGAGCCTGCACCTGCAATTGCTACTGAGCCTGCATCTGCAGTTGCTAGTGGACCTGCCATATATGAACCTACCCCTGCAGCTACCTTAGAACCTGTTTTGGCAGATCCTGTGGTGACCAGCTCTTCAGTTGCACCCATTCTTGAAGAAGTTGTCCTTCCTGTGGTGACCAGCTCTTCAGCTGCACCCATTCTTGAAGAAGTTGTCATTTTACCCTCCGCACCTAGTCCAGCTCCTGCCACTTCACCTATTCCAGCCGTCCCATCTCCCATACCCACCATTATCCCAATTGCAGACTCCCCCTCTACACCAATCACTCCAGCCATACTCACACCACCAATTTCTCCCACCAATGCCCAAGACCTGGCCACAGATTTTATTGAACAATCTCCTAGCACTCCTCTTCTCCAAAGCCTCTCAAGTTCACCTGCTCCTTCAGCCCACACACCTGAAGTAACCCATACCCCTGAACCTGAGATTTTCACTACAGAGGCTTATTCATCATTGATGGGGTCTATTTTTGAAAACATTGGGCTTGAATCTGTCCCTATACCTGACCATCCTCATTTCACTCACTTGGCTACTTCTCCCTTTACAGCCATTTCACCCATTGCACCTCCACCATCCACTTCAGTTTTACCAGCCCCTACTATGCATACTACACCCACACCTGAATCTATTAGCCAAATATTTACCTTTCTCCAATCCATCCAAGCCCAACTACAGATCAACACAGATAATCAGTCTGTGACCAATGACCTTCTCCAAACCTTAGCCTCCACATCCCACACAACTACCTTAGCCACTGTACCTGCTGCTGATGACCATGCTACCCAAACATAACCTGAGGTAGTATTGGTTGATCCACCCACCCTCACCACTACTGCCCATGCTACCCAAACTGAACCTGAGGTAGCTCTTGTTGAGCCCCCTTCACCTCTCCTCACTTTCTCTGATCAAGCCAATCTGACCGACCCTGAAGTTATCCTTCTGGACCCCTCTTCTCCCACTCCCACAGCTGGGATACCTTTGGTCCCCTACCATTCCATTCCCATTCCCAGATTTTCCGCTCTCAAAAGGGCTATGGAAGAGAATCCATATATTTGTCAAGATGTCCTCAAGGGGTTAGCTGATTTGCAAGCTTACATTAGAACCCCTTATGAAAACCAGATTCGAAAATTGGAGTTATTCATGAAATTTGAGAGAGAAAATGAAGGACCTGCTGGGTCAAACTTTTCAGATGGTTAGGAGTGAGCAGCACAAGGTGACCATGTTGCAAGCGCAGCTTGAACAGGAAAAACTAAGGACTACTAGACTTGGAAAGTACATTGGCCTCACCAAAAAGATCAAATCTGAGGAATACACTGAGCAGCAAAACACAATCCAGGAGAAGGCTAAATCGAGTTCAGACTCCAATACTGATTCTAGTTCGACTGACAGGTGACTCGATTCGATCCCATTGAACCAACTTATGATACAGATTTTGACCCCAGTTACTAGATCACATTGTACTTATCTGTGTTATGAGTTTGTAATATAAAATTCTGGTTTTTCTTGTGTAACTACTATGCATTTATGTTCTTTCTCCTTATCATTATGATTTCTGTTTGATTGTCTCTTTTCTTTGCTACGGACCAGTGCGGACCCTGCTCACCATAGGCTTGGGGGTGTGGCAGAAATGTCAATAATTGAGTTAACATCAATGCAGCTTATGACCAGCAGAATTTTTGAAAATGAAGTGATTTCCCACTTGTTTGTTTTTTTTAAAAAAAAAGAGAGGAAGTTAAAACTTTTTAAAATTGAATTCTAGTATAATTCTAATACTTTCATGAAGTGAATGTTAGAAAATTTCTAAAAGAAAATTGATGTTTTATTAAACCTAAAAAGAGAGAAAATAGTGATGATATACTGCAGGAATTTGATAGAAAACCACACCCAGTGAGATTTGGGCCTGCTGAAATGTGTTCTTTGGAGGTATGAATTGGCAATTTTTTCTGCTCTTGGGACTGTTTGAACCTGCTTCTTTTCACTAGAATTTACACATTTTCAAATTGAAATAACTTGACAGCAATCATGATATTAAAGACATGATGTAAGGCCTCCTTTTGGATAGTTGAACCTTAAAAAGCCCCACCTTTTGAAACTGCCCTTGATACACACCATTTGAGCTTTATAAATCTAAGATTTCTTTGAAACCTCATCAACCTCATTTAGCCTAATCCTCACTCTGAGAAGTCAGAAGATAAAGGGAAGGAAGCTGAAGAAAGGAGAATTGAGTAACAGTTTGATAAAAGAAGAAAAATCATAATTGAAGGCAATAATGTATCAGCAGAAGAAATGTGGCATTCCAGTCAATGTTACCTTGATAAAAAAATAAAAAAAGGAGAAGACATTTCATTGGAAGTTTGAAAAAGAAAGAGAAAAAAGATGGCCACTTTGGCTCTGAAAATTCAAAGAAGAAGATGAAATTGTGCTGAATTGAAGAAGGTGTGTCTATCACCTCCTTACCTTGACTGACTTCTCAATTTTGAACTCCATTCCACCCCTTTATTCGTGATAAATTTCACCCATAAGCCACATTACAACCCAAGAAAAGTCCTTGCTGATCAATGATGGATTGAGCTGTCACATGGAGATAAGGATCTGTGTAATCTATGGTAAAAAGAGCAGTGAATTCAGAACTAAAGAGGAATGCCTATGCTCATGCTTATAGTCCTATTTGAGGGTTGTAACTGCTCTTGAGCCGTGTGAAATGGTACAACCCTCTTATTTGCATGTTGAGTAAAAATCCTGGAGAGAGTTGGGTTTGAAATCAACTCATTGGGGTAACATCAAAACTGAATTCTCAAATAGAAGGCAAGCTTTTCACTAATTTTTCTTTTAGAAACTTTTTGACACAAATCAAGTGAATGGTAAAAGAGTTACAGCAGAATTTCAGTTTTGAACTGATGTTTTCGTGAAAATCATCTTATAACTTGACTGATGCAGGTGTGAATAATCTGATTGGATGAAAGTCTGCTTTAACAGAACTGCATTAATATTAACGGATTTATTGGAGAAGTTTGTGGGTACCTTCACTGAAAACCCTCAGGAGACTTCACTCCTCCACTAGGGATCACCTAGGGGTTTAAAAGGCTTGTTGTATATGCTAAATGCAACTATGTTCCCTACAAAAGTGGCTTTTTATTCTGTTTTTAATTTTGACTTTGCTCAGGGACTAGCATAGCTTAGGTTTGGGGGTGTGTTGAGAACTAGAAAGTACCATTTTCCACCCTGTAACCTGGGCCTTGATAGACCCTTGAGAGAACTAAATAAGTGTTTTAAGTGCTTGTGTTACAGCTAACAATAAAGACAGGCTTAACCATGAAAGCAGCCTAAAAGTGCCAAAAAGATGATAATCCATGTCGATCCAAAGGAAGAAAGAGAAGGGACAACCTCACTAGCTGTCAAAATACCTGAACTGAAGAGGCAAAGACCTGGTCTCAACCCAGAATAGAAATGTGGAGCAATTCGAACAAAAAAATGCACTACAGAGTGCTTTTCGAAAAGAATCTGAACATTTCGAAAAGAACCTGAACTCTGTGAAAAGAATTAAAAGCTCCAGGGTTAGTTTTCGAAGAGCACCTGAACTCTTCGAAAGGATGATTGACCTATTCGAAAAGAAGAGAACTCCTTACGAACAGAACCTGAACTTTGCGAAAAAAGCTTCAGGAGTCACAGTACCTTGCGAAAAGTTCCCTAAACTATGCGAAATGGTATTCTGGAGGTTCCTAGCTTCTGCAAGGGTAATTCAGTAATCTTTTTCACGCGTCCCAATGTATTTAAAAACCTAGGGACATTCCAGAAGATTCTAAGCAGGAAGCAAAGGCATATTCCACCCCATGTGAGCACCCGAAGATGAAATCACTTGGCGGGAACTTCTAGAAGCTCTAACAGATTTTCAAATTGCATAACAGAATTAATGCTTATGTCGCCTGATTGGCTAAACCAGATCGAGCAATTCTGATTGGCCAGAACAGATCTGGATCCTTGTGCTCGACTACCATTGGTTGATACAGATCTGAGCACTTCTGATTGGTCGATACACATCTGAGCTAGACCTGGGGAAAACTATAAATAGATGAACCATTTGCCCAATTTGGGCATCCAGATTTTGAGTTTCATTCCTATTCCCCCATTTCCAGATCAGCTAGCCTGTCTGAAACCTTGTAATAGCATAACTTTTACTTGCAATTGAGAGCTGTGAGATATCTTTGTAATTCAAAAGAGGATTGTATTCAAGACTACAAATCTGAGAGCTGTTTAAGCTGTGCTTTGTAATTTTAAATGTGAATTTGAAAAGGTTGTCAGAAATGACGTTTCTCAATTGGATTCGTGTTAAGGGTTCCCTCTGATCTCCTTAATACACTAGACTGCTTTAGATTTATTATTTTTCATGCAATTTCCCTTGATTCATTAACCCTGTGGGAATTAGTGTTTGTAACCTAATCTCTCACAAAGATTTGTAGTGATATTTCTCGTTCTGAATTAAGGGTTTAGATCAAAGACTATTGGATGGTCTGTGGCCATTGAAGTGGACAGACCATAACCATAAGCCTAAATTTAATCCTTGAGTTAGATTTATTTCTCTTGCATCTGTGCTTGTAGCCAGATGAAGATTGGATCATCTCTCATTTGACCTGCAGTCATTCTCATTGCGTTTCAAGGACCAAATCAAAGTTAGATATTATTTCTCCATTTTTATAAATTTACATCAAAATTCCCCCAACTCAGATCTGGATCATTTAGTTTAACTTTTACTTTTATCATTTAGTTAATGTGACAAATTCAACCTCCCATCTTATGTGCTCTGTAGATAGGATAAGAGGCTAGATCTGGTAGCTCAGATCTGGAGGTTTATCTTGCATTTTAAACAAATTCTCTGTGTATAATCTTTTACTCACTTACATTTAAAACTTGCTACAATTGGCCCTGATCTTGCAGGCTAATTCACTTCTCTCTGTGCTGAGATTTCTTTATTTTTTTCCCAGATTCAGTATAACTTAGCATTTGCAAACCAGTTTTCAAGACACAAATAAATCATGCACACTCAGAACACTAAGTTAGACTCCCCTATATTTGTATAGATCCGCTATCAAATGTTAGATCTGATCTGATTATAGAGATTGTAGGCTTGTGACTAGACCATTTCAGCCTCAGTCAAGCAATGGACAGCTAGATCGAAGGTTGTACTCAATCTCTTGCTGGTTCTATGTGTCTGGGCTATCATGGTCCTATACAGCCTTAGCCCCACACATAGAGCTTTAGAGGTTGAGGTTCCCTATGGATTCTTGAGCTGGTAGCTTGGATGAAATAGTGCCTACAATGATTAACTTGTTTTGACGCATCCCTGGATTGTGGTTCCCCTATGGGATAGTCTGTGACCATTTGAGTGGACAGGTTATAACCTTAAGGGATTGAATCATGGTAGAGAGATGGGTTAGATCCTTTCTCCTCAGTGGTGATAACGTAGCCACTAGACAGGATTTCTATAACATCAGATCTGAATCTGAGTTACAAAACTCCTCTGATCTAGGCTCAATAACATACTTCTCACCCTTTTATATTTATTTTCCACACTCCATCCATCCTCTCAACCCTTTCTGTAGTTCAGACATTAGGCTACCTTAGGATCTGTAAACTAAATGACCTTAAACTCCCTTCCCTTAAGGACTGCCAGATCTGTAGTTAGATCTGGAGGGACTACTAGAGATGGCTCCCTTGGAGCTGTAGATCATCTTTCCCTATGGGAAAAACTCTTACTTATCAAAACTTGCCACAATGGACCCTGTATCTTGCAGGTCTAGGACTCCCCAGCCAGTTGTGCTGATTTCATCCCCTATTTTATTTTGATTTTAAATTTCTTTTACCACAAACAAACAAAGAAAGCACAGCTGGGGTAGCAATACCCCCTGCTGCAGCAGATTGATGAAATGAAAGAGGCCCACAGAAAACAACTACTGGGCATCTCCTTGGGGTGGACTAATATCCTGGAGGCCTATCAGAAGGCCAAATCTACAGCTACTTATAATGAGTTGAATTTGGAGCTGGAGAAAGCAAACGCTGCTACAGAGAAGACGCAGGCTAGACTGTTTGAAAAGTGGCTTAACAATGCCCAGGGGATCTTCAGAATCCAAAAGGAAATCCATGAGACTGACCTCCTCAAACACAAAATCTAGATAGCCTCATTGGAAGCTGCATTGGCTGCTGTCAGAAATGCTCCTCTGTAGCTCACCCCACTCTCTGTTCGCATGCCAGACCCTGAGCCTAAAGCTACTCCAGACCCAACTGCCCAGTCTGAGGAGGCACAACCAAAGACCCAGTAAAAAAAAGGGATGGCCCCTGCTGCCCCTCCTGCCTCACCTCCTACAGAGCAGTCTCCACCTACCAAGGCCTCTGCTGCACCTCCAAAAGAGCAAACTTATCCTAAATAGAGGAAAGTCACTGCTAAGAGGCGCTTTCACAAGACCTCTATAAAATTGGCAAGAGCACCGGTACCCGAGGAGGCACAACCCCCTGGCCAGCCTGAG
This sequence comes from Chloranthus sessilifolius, assembly GCA_021018995.1. Classification (NCBI taxonomy): domain Eukaryota; kingdom Viridiplantae; phylum Streptophyta; class Magnoliopsida; order Chloranthales; family Chloranthaceae; genus Chloranthus; species Chloranthus sessilifolius. The sequence goes on along the minus strand of CM037593.1, from coordinate 52,394,418 downwards.
TCCAAAGCAAAAGGGAAATCCCCAGTGGGCCCCACTGAGGAAGGCAAAGGCAAATCCGCTGTAACCCCCCCTGCAAAAAGAAAAGGAAAAGGCCCTCAAGAACCTAAAGAACCCAAAATACCCAAGCAACCAAAAATAAGGGTGAGAGCACCAAAAGCTCTAACCATGAGGAAAACCCCAGCCCAAACAAGAAAGTCCAAGCAAGCCAAGAAGAAAAAGGACAAAGCTGCCCTTAGGGACCATGCTAAAAAGATGGGCTGGGATTTCCTTACAGATTTCGATTTAGATTCTTCTTCTTCCTCTTAGATTAGATTGTACTTAGGCTTTTCTTTTTGTCCCCTTCCAATCTTCTCCTTGTAAATACGATTGTACATGTTTTTTTTCCAATTAATATAATTTTTCATTTTTTTTTTTTGAATATTGATCTGTTCTGTGTGCTTGTTAAAGCTTTTTCTATTTTAGTCTTCATTTTATTCAATTTTGTCATGGGAGATGAATTTTGGGAGGCTATGCTCATTTGCAATAGGATTCCATGTGAAGAGTAGATGTAGATGGTGGCTGGATGACCTTGTGCAAATACACACCTCAGCACCAATGGTGCACTGAGGTCAACTGTTGACCTCGATCATGAGAGTAAAATGGCTTCCTTTTCATAATTGTGGGCCCTGTCTGAGCTCCTCGCGGAGTCCTTACCGCACGCAAAGCAAAATTCCACACCTTCCACTGTGAAGCTGCGCGACCCACAGGATCCCCTTAATTACAAATGTTAAATTTAGACCATCATTTACTGTTCGCTCTCTTTTCCCATAATCAGTTGTGCGCTTTATCATTCCCCAAATATTCACAATTTATTGCCAAGCTTGGAAAGGGACAAAACTTTCAATATGCTGATTCATTTTTCACCGTCCAAGTCTTTTAAATAGGCCATTAGTTCCTCTTCATCTCATCCTTCCTCTTCTAACCCTAGCTGTCCGGTCCTCCTCACAACCATGGTGGATGACAAACCCAACGAGTTCCCTAAGAAATTTTACCCTCTGTGGGATGAGTATGAAGAAGTCCAGCAGATTCTGGCAAAGGAGGAGAAGAAAAAGGAGAAGAGAGAGAAAAAGAAGAAAAAAATTGAACAACCTGCATCTCTCCCACCATCTTCCTCAAACCCTCCCCCACTGAATCCCCCTTGATCCCTCTCTCCCCCCCCCCCCCCCCATTTTGTCTTTTCTTTTTACATCTTTTTGTAATATTTTCTTTTTATTTTAATGAAAGTTTCTTTTAGTTCTATACTGTTCAGTTAGTTTTTTTTTTTTTTAAAATTATTATTTCTATTTCTCTGTCTTACTCTATGTTTATTTGTTCTGACTGGACTCCACTGCATTTTCTCACCTTTGAACCAGTGAGGACACTACTCCTCATGGTTTGGGGGTGTGGCAGGATAGGTCTACCAATAGAATAGTTAATTTTAGTACAGTAATGGTGGTATAACTGGGATGAATAAAGTCAATTTTCACTTAACTTGATACAATGAGGAAACTTGTAAAAAATTAAAATATTTTTGCAGACTTTTCGAAACTGAAAAATTTAAAATCTTGACACCACCATGAAGCTAATATCAGAAAATTTTTCAGTAAATACTCAGTGAACCTAAGAGGAGAGAAACAGATGAAAATACACCCCATGGGTTAAATTTGATGACCATACCTAGTGAGATTTGGGCCTATCATTTTCTTTTGAAGAGTGTTTTTTGGCATTATTTCTGCTCTGAGGACTGATTGAATCAAGTCTTTTTTACTAGAAGTTGTGTACCTCCAAATCAAAACTAATTGACAACACTCATGATACTAAGGAAATGATCCAAGGCCCTCATTTGGATAGTTTGAGCCTGAAAATCCAACCTTTTAAAATCTGCCCTTTTGCATACTTCCAGTTGAGCCTTAACATCATACTTTTTGTTCACAAACACCATAATACATGCACCTTAACCTCATGACCTAACTCAACCTCACCCTCACTCTGAGAATTTAGAAGGTAAAGGAGAAAGAGTTAAAGATACTGAGATTGGTCTAACATTCTGTGGAAGGTGAAGAAAAGCAACTTGTGAACAACAGTGTATCAATGGCAGTTGTGTGGCAGCTCATCATAAAAAAAATCATAAAAAAAAGAATGAATAAAAATAAAAAGAGAAAAAGAAAGAGAAGTCTAGAGAAGAACATCATCTAAAAATTGAAAAGAAGAGGAGAAGCTGGCCACTTTGATTCTGGAATATATCAAGTAAGATAAAGTTTTGCTAAAATGAAGGTTGTGAAGTCATGAATCACTCCTTACCTTGCTGATTTCTTAATTTGGATTCCCTTTTTACCCCTTGATTCTTTACATCCCTCACCCATAAGCCACATTACAACCCATTCAAAAAAGACCTTGTGGATCCAAAGTAAAATGAGCAGTCATGTGGAGATGAGGAGTTGTCCAATCTATGGTGAAAATTCATGAGGATATCAGAAATTAGAAGCTTTGCCTATGCTCATGTTTTCAGGCCCATTTGGGGTCTGTAACTGTTCTTAAGCTGTTGTGAATGTGAACACCCTCAGATTGTTAATATTGAGAGATAGCCCTAGTGAGAATTGGGTCTAAATTTTGACTTCATTGGGGTTGTATCCAACTTGAATTTTGAATTTAAGGCAAGCTGGGTACTGAATTGGACACATTGAATTTCTAATATAAAATGGATGGTGGTGATGCAAACACATGTTAGATTTTAAGTTTTAAATGGACTGCAACACTACCGCAGTTTTCTCTAAGTGTTAAAGAATGGGTGTGGAATGAAGCTTTGTACATTTAAATCTGTGTTCTTATTAACTGTACTATACTTAACTATTCTAATGGTGAAGTTTATGGGTGTCTTCACTGAAAACCCTCAGGAGACTTCACTCCTCCACTAGGGATCACCTAGGGGTTTAAAAGGCATGATACATATGCTAAATGTACCCGTGATCCCTACGAAAGTGGCATTTAATTAGTTATAGCTTTGCTAAGGGACTAGCAAAGATTAGGTTTGGGGGTGTGTTAAGACCTGAAAAGTACCACTTTTCACCCCTTAACTTAATCTCTGTTAGACCCTTAATCATTTAATAAAAGTGTTTTAAGTCTATTCTGTAGCAAATAAGCAGCAGCTGCAAATAAACCCCTAACCATGCCAAGAAGCCTACTGTTGCCCCAGAAGCCCCTCAGAAGAATGAAGGTTGAACCCAGACAGAGAATTGGTTGCAGCATAGGCACAACAAAGTAGAAACAAACCAAGAAGAATGCTTCGCGAAGATGTCACAGGGTTCAATTGAACCAGAGAGAATTCCTTCGCGCAGTTGTCGCGGGCTTCTAAGGACAGCACACCAACTGGTCGCGCCTTTCTCGCGTGGTTTGATGACAAAAAGAATTGAAAAGTAGACTTCACGAGGTTCTCACAAGTTTCAATCATTAGTGCTCGCACAGTCTCACGCAGCTAAAGAAAGGAGTCTTCAATCGTCGCGATTCCTTTGAAGAGAGAGCTCCGGGCATTCGGTAGCGGTAGCGGCCTTGTGATGGCCAGGATACAAACCTTCAAGGAAATGCTCGCACGATCCATAAGCCTATGAACACTACTTCTTCGCGAGATGCACCAAGGGACGAACTGAGCGTGCAATTCCCGCACCATTCAAAAGGAAAGAGCATTCTCGCGACAACTAGAAGTATCCCACGATGACAAAAGTATCAATCTCGCGATTGCATGAGCTTTAAGTCAATTCAACCCTGCGACACTAATTCTACCATACGGTAAGATCTAAAAATCTATTCTACCCAGCGAGGATCGGGTTCTTAACTTCTCCCCACTTCTGTAGGGGCAATCTAGGAACTTCCAGCAATTAGGGCACGCACTCTAATGCTCTAATCTCCGTGCACACGCCCCGAGGCATCTAAGGGACAAGAATGGGCCGCAATTGCATTGATAAAATTAGGGTTTTCCTAACCCTAATTCACAAAGAGCCGACTGCTATATAAGCCTAGCTTAGGTTTAGAGGACTTTTTTTTGGACTTGACTTCTGTACTCCTTCTTGAAATCGACTGTAGAATTACAGTAGGCTAAGGTTAGGGTTTAGGAGTTTTCTTTTTCCTTTTTTCTTCTCTCCATAGTCCAGTACTTGCTGGCTATGCCTTTGTATGATTATTTGGTATATTTTTAATGGAGTTTTGTAATAGGATCTATTGCATGTATGGGATTGGTGTTTTATGAGTTGTTCTGTGCAAGGTTGCTACCTTGAGATCCTCCATTGCTAAGTTGTATTGTAAGCAATGGAGGATTGTCTTTAAGGCTTTACTTAGATCTAAGTGACCTGTGTGTCCAGGTTAGGCACATTGCAAGCCTAGCCCCACCACAGGACCCACTAAATCTGAATCCCCATGGGAGCTTGAGCTGGTAGCCTTGTTAACATGGTGGTGGCAGCAATGTTCTTGTTCTGACTTAGACCTTTGTGAGGAGGATAGCCTCTGTGGATAGTCTGTGACCATTCAAGTAGATAGATTATAGCCCTAGGGTGAGGCCAATCCATAAAACTAAGACAGATACTTCTTCTTCGCACTTGTGCTTGTAGCCTTGTGAGAGATTGTGCAGAGACAGACTCCCCTGTATTTGTATAGACCCACCATCAGATGGCAGATCTGATCTGGCTGTAGAGATTGTAGGCTTGTGACTGGATCACTGCTGTCTTTCTAAAGCAGTGAATAGCTAAGCTTAAAAGCTAGTACTCAAACTCTTGCTGGTTCTGTGTGTCCAGGCTAGTGCACGTTGTAGGCCTAGCCCCACACACAGAGCTTTAGAGGTTGAGGTTTCTATGGATTCTTGAGCTTGTAGCCTGGATAAAGTAGTGCCTACAATGATAAACTTGTTCAGACCCATCTCTGGATTGTGGTTCTCATATTGGATAGTCTGTGACCATTCAAGTGGATAGGTTATAGCCATAAGGGATTAGATCATGGCACAAGAGTGAGTTGGATCCTTTCTCCTCTTTGGTGATAATGTAACCATTGGACAGGATTTGTATAGCAACAGATCTGAGTCTGAGTTATAAGACTCATCAGATCTGTATCTAATAGCGTACTTCTCACCATTTTATATTTATTTTCTCACACTCCATCACTCTTCTCAACCCTTTCTGTAGTTTAGGCATTAAGTTACATTAGGATTTAGACTATAGTGACTATAAATCCCCTTCCATTTCAGATTGCCAGATCTGTAGCCAGACCTGGAGGGCCTACTAAAGATAGCTCCTTGGAGCTTTAGATTAACTTTTCCTGTGGGACAAACTCTTACTTATTAAAACTTGCTACAACAGGCCCTGTATCTTGCAGGACTGTGTATTTTAGGCTTGCTGCTCTTCAATCCATCTTTGATTTTCACTAACCCAATTCTTATCACCATCTCTAATAAAGTTACTAGCAAGCACTTAAAATACGTTAACAATTATCTTCGCCCGCATCACCTCCCTGCTCCTATTGGGTAAGACCCTCTTTACCAATGCGAGCGGCGGCCGAGTCAACCTAGCATTGCTGAGTGTTATGGACAACTGGGGCGACGTCCATAGGTATGTTTGGGGCGGGGCTGGATACGCATGGTTAATGTATGGCGTAGCCCGGGTCATTGTCGAGGATGCCGAATCTGTCGTTGGCTTCTGGGCGGCATTGGAGGTAATCCCTGACCTTTTGCTTTTATCAGTTTCACTTGGATGATCTTTGTATGCTACTGACTTGCTCTTTTGTGCACTGCTCTTTTTAGGTATGGGGGTACCATTTTCATCTTGGGCGTCCACTCCACTTTGACGCATTCACCTACCCTCTCCTTAGCAACTGGAACCATGCCCGGCGCCGTGATGTGGGCCTAAAGCACTTAGAGATGGGCTTGAGGTCCCAACTTCGAGACTCTCCCTGGTTTGTTATGCTGTCTCTCTGAATGATTGGCCACCTCCTGACTTGGACAGATCCTCCAAGATCCGTACCTCAACTCCGCCTTCTGGGACCGGGCAGCTGTAGGCCCATTGCGCTTTCTAATAATCGTCGTGTTGTTTTCTTTTATGGGGCGTGGGTGAGGGTTTACTATTTGGGGGAGTGGGTGGTGCACCAGCATCAGGGTTACCATGCCATACCCACGGACCCTCTTGTCGATGTTTTGGACCCTGCTAGTAGCACTGAGGAGCTCATAGCGGCTTATCTCAATAATGGGCTTCCTATCCATGCCCTTTTTATGCCCAACGATTATCACATATGGTACAAGTGCTTGCCGTATTGGTTCATCCTGCCGCATTTCATCCCTAGCACTAATTTCCTTTCATTTGGTGGCCCATGCAGGTAGGTAACTCCCTCTTTCTTTTTCAGATTAGTCTCTTTTTAATTCAGCCTTTGTTCATTCTGAGCAATTTTTTTATTTTGTTCATAGTTTGCTCAAGGGGATGGCTCGAATAGTGAGGACAGGGCAGCAGCAGGCACCGCCGATTCCTCAGGGGTAGGTCCTTCAGGTGTTGGCCCCTCTGGTGCGGGTCCTTTCGGTGAGGGCTCCTCCGGAGCGAGCCCGTCGGGTATCTCTCAGGCGGGTGCTCCTAGTGGTGATCCGGCTGTGGTTTATGGGACTTTCCGACGCCTTGATGATAGCTTTCTCTCGGGCCTGTGTGCTGATGTGGATAAGCAAGCACGTATCTTTGTGAAAGTGGCCCGGGTCCCTCCTCCTGAGGTGATCCCAGGGGTAAGTCCTCTGACGACTTGTCTCTCTTTTGTTTCAGCCTCTTTTTGCACATGTTTTATGATTGCCCTAGTAGCTAGCGTTGTCCCCCTGAATGTAGAACTTTGAATCGGCTATGGAGTATGCAACGTATCATCGTAACCTTGTGGACCTTCGGGATGTGGAGACAGTGAGTATCTTGCTGCTCTGCTTTCCCTATTGGTTCCACCATTTATTTTATTATTTTTTTATTTTTGGTCTTGTCCTCCAATGGGTCTTGACCTCTAATTTTGGTCATGTCTTGCAGCGTGCACGCGCCAAGGAGTCGTGATCTTTGCTTAGCAAGATTTCTCAGGCCTGGTCCTAAGTGGGGGATATGCGGACCTACCAGGGCTCCTCTCATCGACGGAAGAAGTCAAAGGGCACAGACAAGGATTAGACCTTAGTTCTTGCATTTGAACAATTCAGATATTTTAGCACTTTTGAGATAACTTTTATTGGGTTTCTTTTTGAAAAGTTTTGTAAGAGATATTGGTGGCATTGGGTAGATGATTTTATATTTGGACATGTTCAGTGCTTTTTGTTGATTGCAATGTTATCCCTTTCTTACATGTACCTGATTGCTTGCGGGAAGATCTTTGATGATGGTTTGTAATCGTGGCCATGGATGCCGCATGTCATGGTGTGGGCTCTTCCTGCACAAGAGTAAAATTAATTTCAACTGTTAGATGCTCTCCTCTTTCTTTTCTTAGGTGCAACTATTTTCATAAAGCAGGGGTAATAGGTCAGCAGGCTATGGGGGCCAGCAATGGTTTGCAAAAATTCCGAAAGGAAGCTCAGAAAAAGTGTCCTGGAGGGGGGGGGTGGTTTGTGCTGGCGCAACTATTAGTTGCGCCAAGCAAACAATAGGGACAAATGTACCGGCGCAACTAATAGTTGCATCAGGCAAAGATTGGGACAAAATGCACTGGCACAACTAATAGATGCACCTAGCAAAGATTGGGACAAAATGCACTGGCGCAACTAATAGTTGTGCCAGTTTTGGCCTGGGGAGCTGTGGGTCCTTATATACCCGGGTCAGTCCAAAACCCCTCTCTTTTCTATTTGACTTGGTCTTTTTGGCTGATTCTTTTTGTTCTTATTATCCAAGGGCAGGTCCATCACCATACATCGATTTTTTATATTCTTGAAAGATCTTTTTACATCTATGGAACCGCTTTCCAACCATCCCTTACACGGGGGGTCGGGACCAATTTACGCATTTCTTTAGGCTTGGGGTCCAATTTTCTTAAAAGTTGGCTTGGGAGTTTAAATGAGAGTGAGCTTGTTGAGCTTGGGCGGCTCGGTTTATCACGCCTTCCCCTCTTCCTTGATGTTCTTTCACGGGGGGACCTCCTTCATGCCACTTCTTCATTTTGGGATGCAAATGTCCATGTATTTTATTTTGGGAAGCGGGAGCTAACTCCAACCCTTGAAGAGCTATCCAATTTGTCTGGCCTGAAGCTTCATAGTGGCCTTGCAAGAGTCATGCCGAGGTCGGGTTACTCCAAATCCGTTCATCTTACCCTTGGCTTGAAGAAATTTGAGTATGAGAAAAGTCTCGTTGAGGGGCCCACAAGGTGTTCGCTAAAATTCCTCAAAGAACTTTTCGTTTGCGAAAGTCTTTAAAAATTGCCGGTTAGGAACATTTTCAACACAAAAGCCTTTGCTCCCGGTCTCATTTTAGAAGCCCTTTTCTTCATTGGGGGAGAGAGCTTCTCCCTAGCTCTTTGGGTGTTTTGATTGAGTTGGTGGAGGGCCGATCAGTGATGCACCTGGTCCTTGTTGAATTATATCGAAGCCTTGATGCATTTGCTCTAGGCAAGGTGGAGGACCTTCGGGGGTGTCCCAAACTGCTTCAGGTCTGGTTAGGCGAGTATCTCGCTATCTTGGGGCCTGTGCCACACTTTTATATTGCCCGAGGTGAGGCGGCTCGATACTTTTTGGGTAGGTGTCACTTGCTTCCACAGGGCGATTCATCAGCTTTGAAGCTTTGGTTGACTGGTGCCGAGCTGATATGGAGGCTTCCCCGGTTGGACCGGACCCTCCCTATAGTTCGCTCCAGAGACCATGAGGGTATCACCCTCTTAGGATTGACTGACAATACCTTCTACTTCTCATTCTGGGTATTGCATTAGTTCGGCTGCTCTCAGCAGGTGCCTTACGAGGCAAAGCCCCCTCTATGTGACTTGATCTTTTCTAGGGGGGCTTCTGGGGACATAGATCAGATTGCTGCTCTTTGGGAGACGTGTCAGTCGATGCTGATGTGTGATATGGAGCAGGGAGATTTGGTTCAATCTTCTCCTGAGTATGAGGCCTGGCTATTGAATGAGCAGCCTATTGCTGATCGTTTGGATCAGGCAGAGTATTGACCGAGAGGCCCTTGGCCAAAGAGAGAGATGGTACTCCGAGCCCGTATCGAGCTATTTGTGGATGAGAAGAGGGTCCTGCATGAGCTTTTAGCGTAGGAAAAAGTTAGAGCTGAGATAGCAGAGAGTGAGGTCCTCCGTCTGAAAGGATCCTTGAGTGTTGCCTTAGAGCTACTGATACTTCTCGAAAGAGGTACAAGAGTTTGCATGGTCATTGGTTGACCGAGCGGAATGCCCGGGAAGATGATTTTCATGCTGAGATTAGCACCTTGAAGCGCGAGCTGGGCCGTTTATTCCTTCCTGCACACATAAATTTTTTTGCACAGATTAGATACACAGAAAAGGGGCGTAAGAAACCCCTTTATAGATACACACATCTTTTTGGTATACATATTTTCTTTATATTTTTATTTTTTTTATTGTTCGTAAAAAGGAAAAAAGGAAGCTAGACATCATACCAGCTATTTTTTGGGATGTGGTGTGAGCGGTGCATTTGTAAAAGAAGGGAAGTTATTATATATTTACACAAAATTTTTTATTCTTTTTGTTTTGTGTATTTTTTGGGTGTAGTGCCTTAATCACTGGGTGAGATCTCGGGTCCTCTTTTGATCATGGTCGACCCCCCCCCCCCCCCCCTTTTTTTAAATGGTTGGGTCTGAGAGAGTTTCAACAGTTTTAGCAACACTGGAACGTCAATCCCCTTGGACTGAGTCAGACCTTTCTCCTTACCTTGATTCATACGTTTGACAAAGCAGTTCTAAATACACACTTGGTCGGGACCCGATTTGATCTAACATGAGCGGCCCAGAAAAGGGGATCAGGGAGAGTAACCAAGAGGGCTCCTCAAACATTAATTATCGACCCACCTCAAACCTTTCTTTTTCAAATATTTCTTTTTAATCCTTTTTTACTCACAATTCCCAAAGTGGATTCGTCGTGCCCATTTTTGCCCTCTTTTTACCCTTGGCGTCCTTTCGGGTTTTCACCACGTCCATGGGTTTAGCTCTCTTACCCCAAGCACCCTTTCAGGTTTTCACCTGGTCCGCACAAACTCACTATTTTTACCCGTAGCACCCTTTCAGGTTTTCACTACGTCCATCTTGTTTTGAGCTTATATTTATATTTATATTTTTTATTTTTTACTCTTTTTTTTTAATTCTTTTTCAAAAGCCACGTCATAGTTGTCAATTCCGTCATAGCCGGCTAGACGAGGTCAGGTGTCGTCTCACAACTTGGCTTGTGTTGACTTAACAGATACTATGACTACTTGTGAACCTAAAAAGAGGGCTTCCTTCAGGGTGTAGCTTCGCCATGGGTTAGGTTAGGATTTGAAGGTATGCTGGGCTAAATAGGGTTTTCTTTATATGGTTTTAGTTTTTCTCAATATTCTTCTTCCTTAGGGGATTTTATTGTACACGCCCCATGATTTTATTTTTTGTTTTTTCTTTATCTTATTTTAGGCAGTCACTTTTTGAGATTTTGCTTTTCTGATTTTTTTGGATTTTGCTAGTAACTTTACTTCCCCCTTTTTTTGTATGTGTACACACATTTTTTTTGGGGAAGTGGTTTTTTGAAAGAAAGGCCCAGGCTCAAATGGGGTAGCAAAGGATATCATCATTTTTAAGGATGCTGGCTACTGTGCTTAGAATGATGACCTCTTTTGAGTGATTCTTAAGCAGTCACGTATCTGTTTCACCAATACTTACCTTGTCGCGATAGACTAAGCATAAAACCGTCAGACGTATCCAGCGTTGATGGGCTCAGGAAGATGATCTCCGTCCATTGTGGGGAGGTAGATGGTATATCCTGATACCACCTCTCGAACGACATAAGGTCCCTCACAGTTCAGCTTGAACTTCCCTCTCGGGTTGGCGCGGAGGGATGGGAAGATCTTCTTCAACACAGTGTCTCCTATCTTTAAATCTTGACCGCGAACATGTTTATTGTAAGCGGGTGCGATTCGCCCCTGGTAAACTTGAGTGTGACACAAGGCTAGGAGTCTTTTCTCATCCAGTAGATTCAATTGTTCAAAGTGGGATCTTTCTCTCTCTGCTTCGGGTAAGCCTAATTCCATAAGGATTCGGAGCGAGGGTACTTCAACCTCAACCGGTAGGACCGCCTCGGTTCCATACATAAGGGAGAATGGTGTTGCCCCTGTAGTGGTATGGATTGATGTTCTGTAGGCTCACAAAGCAAACGGTAGCATTTGACTCCAATCTCGGTAAGTGATGACCATCTTCTCAAGGATGCGGACAACCGTCTTGTTCGCAGCTTTTACGGCTCCATTAGTTTGAGGCCGATAAGGGGACGAGCGAGGGTGCTTGATTTTGTATTGCTCGTAGAAGGCTCGGATGCGCTTATTTATAAAGTTTGTGCCATTGTTCGTGATAATATCCTTGGGTACTCTAAATCGGCACACAATATTATTTTTGAGAAATTTCTCGACGTGATTGGCCGTAATATTGGCATATGATGCCGCTTCTACCCACTTAGTAAAGTATTCAATGGCGACGAGGATGAACCGATGTCTGTTGAATGCTTTTGGATTAATCATTTCAACGACGTCAAGGCCCTAGGTAGCAATTGGCCAAGGAGTGGTCATGCTGTGAAGTTCGATGGTAGGAGCATGTATCAGACTGGAGTGTTCTTGGCACTTGTAGCATTTCTGAACATGTTTACAGCAATTTGATTCCATAGTAGTCCAAAAGTATCCCTGCCGTAGAATTTTCTTGGCGATCATGTGACTGCTGACATGGGTTTCGCATACTCCCTCATGGATCTACTTTATGATATTGATCGCTTCACTTTCTGTAAGGCACCTGAGTAAGATGTTATTGAACGATCGCTTGTAAAGGCATTCCCCATAAATGACGTAGCCTGCTTTTGTTGCTTCTAAGTGTGCTTGATTTATGTGTGTTTTGAAAACAGGTTTGCAACTGCTAACTTATAATGAATCTAGAATATTAAAAAGAGTAAAGAAATATCAGCACAGGTAGAAGTGAATTAGCCTGCAAGATCAGGGCCAATTGTAGCAAGTTTTAAATGTAAGTGAGTAAAAGATCGTCCACAGAGAATTTGTCTAAAATGCAAGATAAACCTCTAGATCTGAGCTACCAGAACTGGCCTCTTATCCTATCTAGAAAGTACATAAGATGGGGAGGTTGAATTTGCCACATTAATTAAATGATAAAAGTAGAAGTTAAACTAAATGATCCAGATCCGAGTTGGGGGAACGTTTGAGGTAAACTTATAAAAGATGGAGAAGTAATATCTAACTTTGATTTGGTCCTTGAAATCTAATGAGAATGACTGCAGCTCAACTGAGAGGTGATCCAATCTTCATCTGGCTACAAGCGCAGATGTAAGAGAAATAAATCTAATTCAAGGATTAGGCTTACGCTTATGGCTATGGTCTGTCCACTTTAATGGCCACAAACCATCCAAAAGTCTTTAATCCAAATCCTTAATTTAGAACAAGAAACATCACTACAAATGCCGTGAGAGACTAGGTTACAAACACTCTCACAGGATTAATGAATCAAGGGAAATTGCAAGAAAAACAGTGAATCTAAAGGAGTCTAATGCAATAAGGAGATCAGAGGGAACCCTTAACATGAGTCCAATGGAGAATGCAGTTCTGACAACCTTTCAAATTCACCATTAAAATTATAGAGCACAGCTTAAATAGCTCTCAGATTTGTAGTCTTGAATACAACTCTCCTTTGAATTACAGAAGTATCTCACAGCTCTCAATTGCAAGTAAAAAGTGAGGCTATTACAGGGATTTCAGACAAACTATCTGATTTGGAAATGGGGGAATAGGAATGAAACTCAAAATCTGGATGCCCCACTTGGGCAAATGGTTCGTCTATTTATAGTTTTCCCTAAGTCCAAATTTCTATGTGTATCAACCAATCAAGTGCTCAATCAGATTGACCAATGGTAGTCGAGCACGAGGATCCAGATCTGTTCTGGCCAATCAGAATTCCTCGATCTGGTTCAGCCAATCAGGTGAAAAAAGCATCAATTCTGTTATGCATTTTGAAAGTCTGTTAGAGTTTCTAGAAGTTCCCTCCAAGTTATTTCATCTCTCGGTGCTCACGTGGGGTGGAATATGCCTTCGCTTCATGCTTAGAATCCTCTGGAATGTCCCTAGGTTTTTAAATACATTGGGACACGTGAAATGACATTCAATTGCCCTTGCAAAAGCTGGGAATCTCCAGAATACCTTTTCGCATAGCTTAGGGGACTTTTCGCAAGGTGTTGTAACTCCTGAAGCTCTTTTCGCAATGTTCTGGTTCTGTTCGAATTGAGTTTTCTTCTTTTCGAAAAGGTCAATCATCTCTTCGAAGAGTTCAGATGCTCTTTGAAAGCTAAGCCTGGAGTTTTAGTTTTTTTCGCAGAGTTCAGGTTCTTTGCGAAAAGTACTATGTAGTGCATTTTTCTGTTCGAATTGCTCCATACTTCTTTTCTGGGTTGAGACCAGGTCTTTGCCTCTTCAATTCAGACCTTTCAACAGCTAGTGAGGTTGTTTCTTCTCTTTCTTCCTTTGGATTGACATGGATTGTCATCTTTTTGGCACTTTTAAGCTGCTTTTATGGTTAAGCTTGTCTTTATTGTTAGCTGCAACACAAGCACTTAAAACACTTATTTAGTTCTCTCAAAGGTCTATCAAGACTCAAGTTAAGGGGTGAAAAATGGTATTTTTTAGTTCTCAACACCTGCCGCTAGACGTTGAATGGTTCGTCGGTTCGTCTTGGATGTACCCTCAGGGAAAGTTAGTGTCGCGAGGAAATTCTTAATATCTGAGAACCAAGGTGGCTCATCATCAGGCTTTGTAGGTTCCTCAATCTGGAGGCAGAAGGCTAGCTCATTCCTCTGCTCGATTGTGATTGGCTTAATCTCAGCACCATATTGGATTTCTATCATTGATTTCAAAATTTGCTAGTGCATCGACAAAGCGATTCCTTATCCGGGGGACATATGGGAATGTCATATCTTGGAAGCAAGCTATCTGATCCTCGAGGTGTTCATGGTAAGGGATCAGTTTCTCATCTTTCATCTTCCAATCACCATTCATCTGGCATATGATTAACTACGAATCGCCAAACACTCGAAGGTGAGTTATATTCATATCGAGAGCCGCCTACAGACAAGCAGCACAAGCTTTGTATTCAGCCATGTTGTTAGTGCATGGGAAGTTGAGCTTGATAAAGACGGGCACGTGGGATCCTTTCGGTGAAATCAGAATGGTGCCAACTCCCTGACCTTCTGCATTCGCTGCCCCATCAAAGTGCATTACCCAAGATTCTTCTGCTTCCTCGGTATCGTATTCCGTCATGAACAGGATGTCCTCATCAGGGAACTCGGTTCTCAAAGGTTCATAATCAAGTAAAGGATTGTTGGCAAGATGATTAGCAAGTGCCTGCCCCTTGATTAACTTTTGAGTGACATACGTGATGTCGAACTCAGACAATAAAAGCTGCCATCGTGCAATTCGCCCAGTTAGAGCAGGCTTCTCAAACAGGTATTTCAATGGGTCCATTCAGGCTAAAAGTAGAATGGCTTGGGATAGTAAGTAATGGCGGAGCCTCTGAGTAGCCCATACAAGAGCTAGGCACGCTTTCTCTAGATGAGAATAACGCGTTTCATAATCAGTAAACTTCTTACACAGATAGTAGATGACCTGCTCTCTTCTTCCCGTCTTGTCATGCTGCCCTAAGACACATCCCATCGAGACTTCCGTCGTGGAGAGATCCAGAAAGAGTGGTCTCCCCGGCTCGGGTGGTACTAACATAGGTGGGTTAAGGAGGTAGCTTTTGATTTTGTCGAATGCTGCCTGGCAGTCATCGTTTCATTCAATGGGCGAGTTCTTCCTTAGTAGCTTTAAGATCGGCGTGCAGATAGGCATTAGCTGTGCAATGAACTGATAGATATATTATATTCTTCTCAGTAGACGGTGGTAGCATTTCAGTGATGGCTTTAACTTTGACTGGGTCAACCTTGATCCCTCTCCTGCTGATGATGAATCCCAATAGTTTCCCTGACATGGCACCAAATGTGCACTTTTGTGGATTCAGCCGTAACCTGTACTTTCTTAGTCTTTCAAATAGCTTCTGAAGGTTTACCAAGTGATCGCTTCGCTCTGGTGACTTGGCTATCATTTCATCAATGTATACTTCATTTCTCGGTGCATCATGTCGTGAAATAGTGCGGTCATAGTTCTTTGGTACGTTGCACCGACGTTCTTCAGCCCAAATGGCATGACTTTATAGTGAAAGGTTCCCCAAGGAGTGATGAACGCAATCTTCTCTCAATCTGCCTCTGCCATCTTAATCTGATTATATCCTAAGAATCCATCCATAAAAGAAAGCATCCCGTGCTTAGCAGTGTTATCGACCAAGATGTCGATGTGCGGTAATGGGAAACCGTCTTTCGAGCTCGCCCTATTCAAGTTTCTGAAATCTATGCACATACGGACCTTTTCATCCTTTCTTTGGTACAGGCGCAATATTGGCTAGCCACTGCGGGTACTTAGATACCATGAGAAACCCTGCATCATAATGCTTGATGACATTGTCTTTGACTTTCAACATCCACTCGGGTCGGAGACGTCTCAGCTTCTGCTTAACTGGCTTCATATCAGGGTAGAGAGGCAACTCATGCTTGACTAAATCGGTGTCCAGACCAGGCATGTCCTCATATGACCAGGCAAAAATGTCTTGGTATGACCGAAAGAAATCAGTCATACTTTTTCTTTTTTCGGGAGATAGTGATGTTCCAATTTTGGTAATGCGGGGACTCTCCTCAGTCCCTAGATTAATGTCCTCAGTTTCTTTGACAATGGGGGTTGGGCCATGCTCAAATTCGACAAACCGGTCAAGGAGCTCATTGGGGAGCTCCTCCAAAGGGATATCCTCATCCAGACTCGTAACACCTACCTCTCCTTGTATTTCTACATGGAAGGAGTCGATTCTACATAGGACGGGTAATTCGATTAAGGCATCTTTTAGTGAGATTTTATCTGGAATTTTAAATGACAATATTTTTGGACTTTGTACTTTTTCAATGTTTTTAGGATTTTATATTTTTTCAATATTTTGAGGTTTTGTATTTCTTCATTGTTTTTGAGATTTTGTATTTCTTCAATGTTTTTGAGATTTTTGTTTTCTTCAGAGATGAACCCTTGGCAGCAAGAGTCTGTGTATGTGCAAGGTATTGCCTGTCAAGGGCTTATCTCACTTTTTATAGGTTATCTTTTTTTTAGAAAATGGGTGCCAAATGTTAGGCCACTCCCTGCTTCCAGGGTTTGGGGCAAAGATGCCCAGTTGTGTACTTGAGAGGCTGCTCCTTTACCTGATGACTGATATGGCTCATTGGAGTTAGCTTCCATCATGTTGATCCCCATTTTGTTTGAGATGATGTCCTCAAATGTTAAAACCGTTTTATGGTGATTTACCATAGGGGGAGTTTGTTTAGGTACGGGCCGTTGTTCCTCAAATAGGGATAACGCGGTCAAGTCTATCTCGAGGCTGGGAAGGGTGATGTAGGGATTGGTGGGGTGAACTGGTGCTGTAGGCTTGTGTGGGATTAATCGGGTTTCCCCATTCTGATCTATTTTTACAACCCCAACACTTATGAATGAATTTTGGATGTGAGGCCTGGGTTGGGTTTCTCTTTTATGTGGATCCCCCTTGCTTTTACAGCTGCTATCACATGGACTTTCTCCTTAGCCTCTCTTACTTCTTCTTCTGTGGGCTTATAACCAAGCCCGAATCTGACTTTCTGCCCTCCTTTTACTGTGACAGGCTCCTTTCTGCCTTGTAATATGGGCCCCAGACCCCTTCCTTTCTAATAGCCCCACTTCTGGAGCAATGCTACAACCGCTACCATACCACCTCCGACTTTGGGAATGATGCCCTCGATGGGCTCCAGAACTATCGTCGATACCTCATATTTGAAACTATGGAGGTCAACGTCCTCAGCGGTGTGTGGCACATCCAGCATATTGGGTTTTTTGATGTTGTTGGCAGCCTTCTCTTTCTCACTGTGCCCTTCAGCAATGATGGTGGTGATCTTGTGCCCAGATGCAAATTTGAGTTTTTGGTGCAGCGTGGAGGGTATGGCTCCGACTTCAAGTAGCCACGAGCGCCCCAGCAACATATTAAATGAGGATTTGATATCCATTACTTGAAACAATATGGAGAAGGTCGTTGGCCTAATTAATAGCTCAAGATCAACTTCTCCCATTATCTCTCTTCTGGTATTGTCAAAACCTCGGGCGCTGGTTCTCGTGGGTCTCAGCATGCAAGGATCTACCCCGATCTTTATGGCGGTTCTAAACGGGCATATATTCAATGCGGACCCATTATCAATTAGAACCAAAGGGATTACCATATTTTTGGACTCAACTATTAAATTCAAAGACTTTGAGTGCTTACCTCCTTCCTCTGGTAAGTCAGCGTCAGAAAATGAAATGGCACTTGAGGCCATCACTTGACCAATTATCTGCCTAACTTCTTCTGGGCTCACCTGAAGTGAGACATGCACAGTTTTTAATGCTCCCACTAAAGCTTGGAAATGGAGTGGGGACGTCATCAATAGATCCCATATAGTTATATGGCTAGACATTCTTCTCAGTTGAGTCTCTAGTATATGCTCTCGACTTATTTTCTCGAACGGGTTCACTACGCTATCTTTCTTCCCCTTTGGTTAGGCTTGTGCTGTTGCTGGTGCTTCTGGCTGCTTGGATATCTTTCCAGATTGCATGATAAAGTCCACTGCCCCTTCTCTGTGGCTGCCAACATTGACATTGGTTTGGTCATAACTCAGCAGGACCTGATGAGGATCATAGGTAGGTCTCAAAATCTGGAATGGTATAGTTGCTGGTATGGGAGGTACTCGCATTGTGGGCTCAGGAGGTGTGGGAAACACTTGATTTACCTCGATGGCAGCTGGTTGGGTGAAAAAATTAGGCCAGACGGGGGTGGTGAAGCTTGTGAGTGGTGTCGCCGGGGGAAAAGGGGTAGGGGTAGGCCATTGGTAGCTGATGGGTGCCGGCGGGATATTGGGGGTATGATGGGCTACTGGGTAATTGATGGGTGCTGGCGGGGGATTGGGGGTATGATGGGCCATTGGATAACTGACGGGGGTGGTGGTGTATGGTTTATATGCATTTATGTTCACATAATTGACGGGTGTGGGTGATGGAAAGTAAGCCCTAAGACCCAAGCGTTCAATTTGAGGAGTCAGGTTGGGGAAATAATCTGACAAGTTCAAGGGTTCAATCACCCTAATGTTCCTTTCTTTAACATTTCTCAATAGTGGCGCCACATAGCTCTCTCGATCACTGATATAATCAGACGGGTCAAATTCAAATTCCTCCTGATTTTCCTCTATTATGCCGATGGTGGGTCTGGGACCTGCTCCTCCGGTAGGTTATGGGGGTAATGACACTTGGTGGATATTTGTGTGCTGGTTCCCTTGAGCCGGTGATGGAAAAATTATTTTCTTGACGTCGATCAAGTTTTGGATCGCGTGCTTCAATGGGAAGCAGCAGTCAATCGGGTGACCTGAGCCCTGATGAAAATTGCAATGGGTATTCGAGTCATAGTTCTTTGGGATTGGGTCGGGAGGAGGTAGCGGTTGACGAATGGTAACTAATCCCTTTTCTATTAATAAAGGCAAAAGTACACTTAGAGATTGCCCCAAGGGCGTGAGCACTCGGCCATAGCGGGTTCTCCTCCTGCATTAGAGTCATACGCATTCCTTGACCATTCCCCGCCTCTGATATCCGCTTAGTTTACGGGTCTTGGTGTTATTCCTTTGAAAAGTACCACTTTTCACCTCTTAACTTAGCCTTTGATGGACCTTGAAACCTACTAATAAACATGTGTTAAGAATGTTTTGCAGTTAGTAATAAAATGTGTAGCTTAATGCAAAATCCTTGCTTTTGGCCCAAAAGGGCCCAAAAGAGAGAGATAATACAAGCAAAGATGACAGCTGAGCCAAAGCCTAATGGAACACCTTGGTAGTGCTCACCATGGTGACTCACTGTTGCTGATCATCATTGACCAATCTAGCAAATGAATGAAGATTAGCTGAGAAGGGAGGAGACTGTGACAACAACAAGTGCAATGCACTAGAGCAGTAAAAGATGGACTTCACAGAGTTGAGGAGCTTCCTCATGAAGCTAAAGATGTAGTGGAAGAGGCCCTCGTGGAGATAAGGCGAGCAATCAAGAGGCGAGTTATAAAGCCATCGCGAAGATCTCGCAGCTTAAAACTCTCAGAATCTGCCCTCGCGAAGCTGTCACGAAGATTGAGCCCCAAAGCAGCTGCGCATAGAACACTGCAAGCTCATATGTACAAAGAACCAAAAGTCACCTCGTGGAGTTCTCGTATGGCCCTGGATGAGAGAGACACCCAGAATTCCTCTCGCACAGATCTCACACACCTTGGAGCCTTACAAGTTACTATGCGAGCGCAGGAGCTCACTTGCGCGAGTACTTAGTGAGAAAGAGCTTCTGAAGCTCTACTGCGCGAGAAATCTTGGCACTCCAGATTATCTCTGTGACAGCAGTACGATGTGAAGCACTTGCGCAATTAACTAAAAGTTTTATTACGTGAATGAGCCCTTCCCATCAGCCAAAGCCAACTCCGTGAAGGCAAAGCAGCTGCTCGAATGAGCAAAAAGAAAATCCCAGCCCCGCGAAGCACAAGCTCTCAACTTCTCAGTTTTATTCAAGGACCTTTTGGGAATTTCCCAAGGCTAGGGCACACTTTTTGAGGCACAAATTTCAAGGCACATGTCTCGAGGCATTCAAGGGTTGTAACAGTGCCATGTCTGCTGAAAAAATTAGGGTTAACCTCTTAAGAGCCAAGGCCATTTTTAGAGAGTATATAAGCTGTACTTAGAGTTTATTATTTTCATCTTTCCTTCATCCTCTGCCGGTTGAGAGCTCTAGTAGGCTAGGGTTAGGATTTGATCACCTCTATCTTCCTATTTTTCTTCTCTCTTAGCTCAACACTTGCTGGCTAATCCCCCGGTAAGCAGCTAGGTTTAGTTTTGTTTCAGTTTTGTAATAGATTTTTGTATACATTAGGATCTTGGACGAGCAGTTGTGTATGGGCTGCAGCCAGGAGACAGTTCATTATAAATTTTACTGTTATCAATGAACTGCTGTTTTAATGCTTAATCAAATCTATAGATCTTATGGTATCTTTAGATGTCTTCACGATTCATGTATTTGGCACTAGCCCATTTAGTTTCTAGTAGGTCTTTTATTTACCATCTAATTTCCCTTGGTTTGATAGACACATGGAAAGCAATGCTAGATCTGTAGTGAGATCCAGGGAGGTCGGAGGCCTGTAGACCTTGGTGGTTGCAGCAGTTTTTATGTTCTTTCTCAAACCTCTGTGGGATGGATAGACTAATGGGATACCCTGTGGCCATTTAAGTGGACAGAGTATAGCCCTAAGGTTGTGTCCATCCATATGTTTGAGAAGGATTCTTCTCCCCTGCACATGAGCTTCTAGAGCCTTGTGAGGAGATTTGTACAGTAGCTGGCTCCCTTCTGTTTTACCTAATCGATATTAGATGTTAGATCTGATCTCTTATAGTAATTACAGCTTGAGGCTGAGTCATTGCAGGCTATTTGTAGTAATGACCAGCTGAGCTAAAGGCCTTATTCAACCTATTGCATGGTCCTTTTGGCAGGCACTAGTGAGCAGTATGCCTTAGCAAAGCACTTAGGATCTTTTGGTTTGAAATACCTATGGATGTCAGCCAGGTCTGTGTGCAGATCTGGGGAGCTTGTAGCACTGGCATTACATAGTGCTGCAATAGTATTCATGGCTAGAGCTGGTCTAGTGGCTGTGGAAATGATCAGTCCACTGTTTTGGATTAGACTAGCGAATTTTTGGTTTAACTAATGGGATTTGACAGACTCTATCGGATACCCTGTGACCATTATAGTGGACAGAGTATAGCCCTAAGAGCGCCCCAAATGGCATGGGTTAAACTGGGAGCTTATACCTTGTTGAGACTTTTAATAGCGTCTTAGCAAGGAGCACTGTAGAGACAAACTAAATCTGAGTTACATTACTGTATCATTAACTCTGGCTTAACCTGCTTGCTTCTCATAATTTTTGAATTTTATTTTGACACACACTACCACCATCTTCTTCTCAACCCTTTCTTTAGGATAGGCCTGCACTTTCTTTTCCCTTTTAGTGTAAATTTAGTGTAGTTGTGACACCCAACTCCCTTCTCTTAGGATTGTTAGACCTGTAGTAAGATCTGGAGGCCTACTATTACTGCCCACTTTTGGCTCTTGATCATTTTCTCTATGGGACAAACTCTTACTTATCAAAACTTGCTACAATAGACCTTGAATCTTGCAGGTCTAGGATTACTTTGGCTGTGCTGAATCCATTCTTTTATATTACTTTGTTTTCAATTGATTTCCACCACACAATAACATAAGCACACTTTCACATCAAGTAGCCCAAACAATAAATTTTTGGCGCCGCTGCTGGGAAATTTTGACCTTCTTAATAGACCTGAGTTGTACTGTAATTTAGACTAACAAATTCTTTGTAGCTGTGTTTAATCTAGAATAAAAGTACTGTTGATTCTTTTGTGGAATTATACAGAAATGGATAGCTGAAGCAGGGAAAAGCTAGAGCTACAAGTGGAGAGTAGCTAGCTCTGTTTGCACTTTCTTTTCCCTAAATCTCATGCCATTTATGTTGAATCCCCTGTTATCTTGTTTAGTGTAAATTTGTATAGCTATTATTTTTGTTGTGTGAAATTCTTTTTGTGTGCCTGTAAGCATTTTTATTACTATTGGTGAGTGTATGCTTAGTAGAAGGTCCTTAAACCCTGACTTGGAACCCCCAAATTCAGAGGTGAAAAGGATCCTTGGACCTAGACACACCACACTGAGTCTTGTTGTTGAGACTGAAGCAGACACCATGGCTGAGAGGCAAAGGACATTGAAAGAATACAATGCACCTGGGGAGTACACCTCTCCCTTCTGCATTCAGTTTTCCTCTGTTTTGGGGAACTATAAAATTAAATCCTCCACCATCAGTACGCTGCCTTCATTTCATGGGTTGAGTAAAGAAGATCCCTACAAGCATATTGACCAGTTCTTTACACTTTACACTACCTTCAACATTGCTGGCTTGGGGCCTGAGCCCACTAAATTGAGTTTTTTTCCTTTTTCACTAAAGGACAAAGCCAGCACATGGCTATCAAAGCTCCCTACCAACAGCATAGAGTCATGGAGTAACCTTCAAACCAAGTTCCTAGCAAAAATTTTCCCTATGAACAAAACAAGCCAGATGAGGACAAAAATTCTGTCATTCACTCAGTCCTCAACTGAAAATTTTAATGAAGCTTGGGAAAGATTCCAAGAGATGTTAAAACAATGCCCCCACCACCAAATCCAAATGTGGCAACTTATCTAAGTATTTTATCAAGGAATTAATGCCAAGAGGAGGGATATGGTAGATGCTTCTTGTGGTGGTAGTTACCTCCACAAGACAACTGAGGAAGCTTGGGAGCTGTTTGACATAATAGGGGAAAATTTCATGCAGTAGGAATCTATGTCACGCAATGACAACCAGATTTCAGCTAAAATGGTGCAAGAGGCCACCCCTAGAGGTGGAATATATGAAGTAAAGGTGCAAGGTGATTTGGAGAGAAAGGTGGACAACCTGAGCTTGAAGTTTGACAAATTAATGAATGTGATGCAGCCCGGGTGGTTGCATAGGTGAATAAGGCATGCCTGATATGTCAATCTCCCACACATTCTATTCATGATTGTCCATCTGCCAATTAATTTTCAGATTTTATTATGGAGCAAGCCAATGCTGTGCAAACCTTTGGGTAGCAGCCTGCTGGGTATTCTTGGAGGGACCACCCAAATCTGAGGTGGAGACAAGACTCATATCCTCAACCCTAGCAGTAGCAAATGGTAGCCCCTTACAGACCCCAACACCAGTTTTATCAAGGTTACCCACCAAGGCAAAATTTCCTATTACCTGCCCCACAGTCTAACCAGTTAGCACTACCCCCACGATAGCCCAGATCCTCTTCATTTGAAGAGCAGACGATGGCTTCAATGCAAAATCTAGGAAGCCTGGTTCAAATTGTCAGTTCTCATGGACAGAGCATCAAAAAGATTGAGGACTAGCTTGGTCAGATCTGTAATGCTCTGAACAGGAGGGAGGAAGGAAAATTGCCTAGTCAACTCTTGACAAATCCGAAAGGTCAGTTTATGATTGGTGATGCATTCTCTACTCAGGAGGAAGCTAATGCCTAGTGAGCCAAGTACTGGTAATAATTGTATCATATGTATGGAAAATTTTGTGTTGAATTATGTTCTTTAGAATTTTGTTGGTTGTGTTTTGTGTGTTATGTTGGTTTGATTGTTTTGCTTTGTTTGTGTTTTAATTGTTTGTCAATAAAAACATGTGCCTTTGTATCATCTGAATCGGCTGTGTTTATTGATGAATGGTTGAATTACCCTGATCATGACTCGCATGGAGATTGAGTTGAAAAAACTATTTTAAGACTCTGCAATGTTGATGAATTGTTGATTAAAAATGGCCATAAATTTTAAATGAGAAAAATGAAGTACCTGTCTGTAGCTTGGTGCTCATGCACAGTGGAAGGGTGCACAACAACAGGTGGCACCAACTAATGTGCTGCATTGAGTCAAAAGAGTACAGGCTGTGCAAGAAATGCTCTCTCGCTGAGATGGAAGGCTTGATTTTGCTGCGCGAGACATCTTTTGGCTCCCTCGCGTGCTAGAATAGCTAAGCACTGACTGAAAAAGTACCTCACGGAGTTGCTTTCTAATCCGCGAGCTGAATTTGTGTGCAAAGAATGCCTTGTGTATTATTCGGTGAGAGCACCGCTCGAAGTATATTTATGAAGCAAAAGGATGTCTCGCGCACCTAAGCCACTGTCACCAACTCCACAAAATTAACTGAGTGTCAAATGCCCTGTTGAGCGATAGAGCCTTTAACGGACTTAAAAACCATTTGCGTGACGATCCTACTCTGCGAAAGCCATAAGCCAACTTCGTGAACCGCGGGATTTGCCCTTTAAACTCAGTGAAAACCCTCATTTGCTTCATTTTCTTCCTCTGCCCTAACTCGCTCCGCCCAAAAGCACTCCCCTCTTTCTTTATTTTCCCCTCCACAACTTGAGCACTCCACCTAAAGGCTTTTCCTCTGACCATTTTGCTCCTCGACTGTTCTTGGTTACTTCGAGCATGGCTTGGGGGGATTTGAGCCACTGTGCACACTTCTAAGTGGAACCCTAGCTCGCATTGGGTAAGCCTTGCAACTCTCCCTCTGTGCTTTGATTGCTTTAGTAAATTAGAGAGAGAGAAGACAAATTGTGTTATTTTGGTGCCTATTTAGAGTAATCTATATTCTTTGAGGTCTGTGAACCCTAATTTTAAGATTTGGAGCACCTATGGCCAAGAGTTCAAAATTCATTGATACATTGGCGGATATGTTGAACCCTGCTCCTAGTGGCAGCCCTGTGGCCACTAGGAAATCCACAAGGATTGCAAAGGCGTCCACATTGGAGACCTCTGAGGTGCCCTCACCTGGTGTTGCTTCCTCAATCTTAAAAGAAAAAAAGAAATCTACTCCAAAGAAGAGGGCCAGAGAGCACCTACCTGCTATGAGCCCTGAAAAATTAAAGAAGAAGCAGAAAAAGGGCAAGGTTGCGACCCCTGTGGCCCCTGAGGTTGAGGAGGAAGTAAGTAATGACTACCTCAGAGTCTCCAATGACTTTGTAGAAACAATCCTGCTGGAGGTTGAGACTATTTTTGACAAAGCCTATTTTGAGGAACTATCAGTGACCTCTGCCTCCATTGAATATTTGACTAAGGCAACTTTGCTGCCACTGTTGAGACCCTCAATGCAGCTGGTGTTCCCAAGATTAGTCAGATTGTATTATCAGAATATGAGATTGAAGACTGGTGATGATGGGAACCCAACACTGCTGGTACTGATCGATAATTTTGAAATATTGTTTAACCAGCCTGACATTGCAAGGGTACTAGGGATACTAGCTGGGTATGACCCTAAGTTTGGCTTGGGACCTCCCCTGACTGTCGTCATTAGAAATAGCCAGGGAACTTACTCGAGGGATCATGGCTTCAGGGATTCAATCAGGAAGAGAGATCTGCACCCCAATATGAGGCTCATGGATGCAATATTGAGGAAGAATGTTTATTGCTTGGGTCACGAGCAAGAGAGGAGGCCCCCCATAGCTGATGCTCTCCTTTCATTTCATAGAAACCACTACTTGGATGCAGCCAAGTTAGTGTTTGAAGGGATTAGGGACCTGCATGAGAAGGTAAAAGTACAGAAGAAACCACATGCTCTTCCCTATTGCAGGTTGATTACTACACTATTGAAGGATGGGAAATACCCCTTCAAAAGGGAGGAGGAGACAGTGCCACTGAACTCCAAACAAAGTGGAAAGAAGTAGTGGGGTATCAGTGGCACAATGATAAAAAAGAGGAAGAAGAAGAAGGAATTATTGAGAGAAGCAACCCCCACCATTGCTGAAGCAGCAGCTGCTGCTGCACCCTCTCCATCACTTGTGCAAGTTAGCACCACACTTACCACCCCTTCCATATCCCCTATCCCCACCCCAGTTCCTTGATCATTCCCTGCCCTCTGTATCTGCTCAGTTTTGATCGGTGCTGGCTGGGCCGCTTGGAATTGGAATGGGGTCACATTGTTATTGTTGGGTCGGGTGTTTGCAACATTTTGCACCTCTGCCCCTGTCCTCCTATCATTCTTTTGCTCGATAAATTTCCTAACCCCACTGGACCCCTCGGAGGCATTCTTGTTCAACCGTCCTTCTCTGATGGTGTCATTGCAGCGGTTGGTGTTCCTTACCAAGTCAACAAAACTGGACAGCTGCTGGTATACAAGAAAATCTGAGATCACTGGCAGGGTATTCTTTGATATCATTTCTATCTGCTCATAGTAAGGTATCCAATTTCTGACTTGAGCTGCCAGTGCTCTCCAATGCCCTAAGAAATCACTGAAGGTTTCATTGGAGTTCTGCTTCAATCGGGCTAGATTTGATTTGAGGGGTTCAATGTCTATGTTATAGACATATTGCTCTTGGAACAGGTGGGTCAAATCTTTTCATGTCTTCATCATGGAGGGTTCCAAGGATGTGAACCACCTCAGGGCTGGACCTGTCAGGCTCTTCTGAAAGACTTTTATTAGCAGTTTCTCGTCCCCCCGTATTAGCACATGTCCCCATAATAGGACTTGAGGTGTGCGATTGGGTTGCCTGTGCCATTGTACTTGTCGAATGTCGGCATTTTGAATTTTAAGGGTAGGGGGACCACAACAAACATGCACAAGTTCGTGAAGTCTGTGGCGTGAATTTCAGCACCACCCATCTTCAACAACTATTTTTGGATCTTGTCCAACTATTCTTTCAGCTGCTCTGACTCCTTAGATCCAGGGGCCGCTTTTTCGGTAGTTGGTTGGATTTCACTTTGTGCTACTAGGGGGGAAATGATTGGGGGAGGGTTAAGGCTGGTCAATGCCCTAGCATAGGCTCCATTGTTTATAATCTCATCCTCTTCATACTGCTGGTCGACATAGTGCGCAGTGAGGGTGGGATTCTCATGCTGGTGTTGCATGGACTGAGTGGGAATACCATGAGTTGGGGTTGGGTGAGCCCATTGGGGATGAGGGAAAGTTTGTTGGGCGATGGGATGAGTGGAAGTTAGATTTTGGAGTGGGGCCTGATGAGGCCATTGAGCATGGGAGAAGATTTGGAGATGGCCTTGGGGTGTGGGGCCATGGGAAAATTGGGTTTGAGGTATGGTTTGGGTTTGACCCGGGTGTGAAGGTTGGAGGTTGGTGAAATTTTGGGGGTATTGGTTCGGGGTTCCCAGGCTTTGGGCTTGGGTTTGGGCCATGAAGCCTTGGGAGGGTTGGGCCATGAAGCCTTGGTCATTATAGGTTTGGGCCATGGGCCATTGATGGGTTTGGGCCATGAACCCCTTGATGGGTTTAGGCCATGGGCCCTTGGTGGGTCTGACCTAATGGGCCTTGATGGGTCTGGGGCCCTTTGTGGGTCTGGGCCATGGGCTCTTGACATGGGTTTGGGCCATGGGCCCTTTGTGGGTCTGACCTAATGGGCCTTGATGGGTCTGGGCCATGGGCCCTTGGTGGGTTTGGGCCATGGGCTCTTGATAGGCATGGGCTATGGGGTTTTGGGCCATGGGGCCCTGAGATAAGTGGGGAATGGGGGTTTGGATGGTGTGGATGGGGGTCATGGGGGAGAGAGACATAGAGATTGGCTAGGGTATGGGATGGGTTCTTGGGTGTGGGGTGTGAATGAGGGGAGGTATTTTGGAAAGCCGTCCATAAGGAGTAGGCTTGGAACATCTCCTCCATCATGGCCATGGAAGGAGGATTGGATGTAGATGGTAGATTTAAGGGGTGATGAGATGTAGATCAGGGGGGGGATGTGGAGGAAAAGTTGGGCATGACCCCGGTATGATCGGGCATGGCCATGGTAGGTGGTGGGATGTGGGGTGGATGAGATGGGGCATTGAAAAATGGGGACGTATTGTGTATGTATGGGGATGATGAAGGGTAAGTTGTAGGTGTTTAAAAATGGGCATGACCCGGGTAGATGGAGGGATTTGTGGGGGGTCGGATAGGGTGGAGGTGACATAGGTAAATGAGGGTGGATTTGGTCTATATGGGGAAGATGGAAAATGGGGCATGGATGGGGAAACTCGGGTTGAGTTTTGTATGGATGTGGATGGGAAATGTGTTGGGTTTGGCGTGGGCATGATTTGGGCAAAAGATGGGGAATTGGGGGTTGGACTTTGGATGTTTTGGGAGGTAGTGGTTGGGAAAATGGGGGCGCCAAACGAGCCTGTAACAGTAAAGGGTGATTGGGTGAGGGGGATGGTAGAAAAAACTTCTCCCGAATGGGAGTGGGTTGGAGATTGTGGTGGGGATGAATCGGAATCGGCGTAAGCCGGGTCCACTACCCACGACATGTCTCAGTGTCGGGTTGGGTCGGGTATGGGTGCCTTGGATAAGGCTAAAAAACTTTCCTCCTTCTTCCCCTATGGGACGATGGAGGGCAAGATGATGCCGTTGTGCTGGCACCACAAGAACTCTATTTTTTAGGCTTTTTGATTGATTTTTTTTTTTTTTTAAAACAAAGGTACCGAGGCCTGACAATTCCCTTCTCGGGTGGCTTTTATACCTTAACTTAATACCCGCAACTATGATTTCGACGCGCTTTGGAAGAATCAATGGAAGACCTTTGATCTATTGAAGGCACAGATATCGAGGCAGACAATTCGATCCCCCAGAATAAGCCAAAAAAAAGTTACTTTCTTTTGATCGACGGGATTGTATTGGGTGTTGGAGATGGCGGGGTCTAATCAGAGGTACTAAACACACTAATTGGGGGACTCGAGAGGTGAAAAGGCCTCAGATCTCGGGTTGCTATTGTTCAAACAGGCTTGACGCAACTAATATATGTGCCAAGTCCAAAAAGCCTCCTTTTTACACTGGCACAACTATTATTTGCGCCAAGGTGAAAATGGTCGGATTTAAAGCTATCGCAACTAATAGTTGCGCCAATTATAATTTCGAGATTTTTGCCCTGGTGCAACTAATACTTGCGCTAGGCTAAAATGGGGCTCCAGAATTTTTGACAACAAGGAACAGCAGCCCGAAATGAGTATGTTTTTTTTAGTTTTTGTGGAAGCTAGGCTTCCGGGAACTGATTGATTTTTATATGATTGATTCTCTCCTTACCGCACCTAAAGGATGTGAGTCTGGTATAACTCGCTAATGCGTTCTCCAGCGGGTTTTAAGCTTGTAGGAAATGGGAACCCACCAGATATACCTCCGGCGCAAGCGCCTTCTCAGATACTAGGTGGGCTGGGACTTTTCTAGATCATCACCACTAGGGGCTGCCGCCATACTAAGATTTGGGTGGTTGTATGTGTACCTAAACCCAACCCTTTAAAAATCTACCCCGCAAAATAAATTGATTAAGTTTCCTATTTTGGTTCAATTTTAATTTTTTTCAAAGCTCTTTTTTTTATGAAAGTTTTCTTTAGTTCAAAGATCAGGGGTGATGATCTCGTGCCGCCACCACGGGCCGGCATCCACTGTTGGAATATGCTTACACAAGTAGGCTCGCCAATCGGCTAAGGCACCTTAAATGACAGAAATTTAAAGGAAATTAAAAGATAATGTGCCAGTAGGCCCGCCAATCGGCTAAGGCACTAAATGACGAAAAAGTAGAGAAAATTAAAAGACGATGCTCATGTAGGCCCGCCGATCGGCTAAGGCGCGTAAATGATGGGAAAGTAGGGGTGAGTAAAAATTAAAAAAAAAAAAAAAAAAAAAAGTAAAAAGGTTAGTAAAATAAAAAATAAATGATCAAATTTCAAGGAGAAGCTCTATAAGCTATCCCTAGAAGAGTCACCATCTGTGCAATCGTGGGATTTTTGACGATCCCGTCGTGGCGATGGCTCACTAACAAAAATATAGAGTCACCACCAGGAGCTTTTGGTGTCCCGGGAAACCTATATCATTTTTATAAGCACCAAAGTGCCACAAATATGACTCTGAATTCGGTCCACACCAAAGGCTCTTGGGTAGGGGCTTCGTTTATCGATTGGGAAGGTGTTAGGCACTCAATCAACCTGCTAAATGAGGTCTCAACTAATGGCTCAAACAAAAATAAAATAAAAATAACACCAAGGTCTTCTTCTTGCCCAAAAGGTCCTAAAATCCTATTTGTGCCCCTCTGCCCCTACCGAAAAATTGGCGGCATAACGGCACAAATGTGAGGATGGAAGAAGAACTAAAAGAGATAGGAGAAGAAACGGGAGAGCTAGAGCCTCGGGCCCTTGTTGCACCATTGAGAAGCCTTGCATTGGCTTGCTTTGATGAGCTTTTAAAGGCTTGTATGGTATGGAATGGGGTTCTAACTCCTAAGGCTTGAAGCTAAGAGGTAGAGAAGGAAGACTAGGGGATCACACACACCTAACTTAGAAGGTTTTAGTGAAATACTAAAGTCTAAAGGTTTTTTTTTTGAATTCTAGAATTTGTATGGGGATGGTGCACGAAAGGGAGAAAGATCTTCTCACTTAAGCTCTTTCTCTCTTAGGAAATATTCTCAACCTTTAATCCAAGGGGAGGGGGGTTCTATTTATAGGCAAAGGGTGGGTTAGGAGAGTGTTTAGATGCTAATTGGGTTTAGCAATTAGGTAATCTAACATCTAAGGATTCCTAGGGTATTTGGAGCTTTGAAACATGTGAGGAGATGCTCCAATGGTGGATGATGGGGTGAGGCTTTAAACCACTTAAGGGGTTGCATATAGATGATAAATGGGTGCCACAGAACTAGCAAAACACACCCCAAAGGTCAAGGTGGTCAACAAGTGAAACCCCAATCACAAAATTTGGGGTAAAAACTAGAAGTTACCATTCATATGTCTGGCGCAACTATTAGTTATGCCAGGCATATGCACAATAAAACAGTGCATATATAGTGCCTGGAAGTTAGCTCCCCGAGGTGGGGCCTACCTTAATGCTGGAGCAACTATTAGTTGCGCTAGGCTTAATCTAGGAAGAGATGGCTTGGAGCAACTAATAGTTGCGCCAAGCTTACTTATAACTGGCGCAACTATTAGTTGCGTCAAATTCCTAAGGGGGCCATTGGAAATTACCTCTTTGCTCCTCGGGTTCGGCTCGCCATATCTTTGCGCCCACAGCTCCGATTGGGGTGATTCTTAGACCGTTGGAAAGCTGACGACTTTTACTTTTTAATGGTATGAGATTCTGTCTTAGTAGAAGGCTGTAGTTGGTTTTGATGCACCATCCTTCATCCATGGCTCGGGAAAACTAGGTTCAGGTTCGGAACAAATTCTAAGGGTTGGGATTGATTTCTAAGGGTTCTGAAAGGTTCCTAAGGGATCTAGGGTGATTTGGAAGGATTCCTAAGGTTTCAGAGGGGTTCCTAAGGTTTCCATACATGCCATTAAAAGCTCAGTGGTGCGCCTCTCTCGAAATGTGTTTCGATCGGGCCTTGAGCCAAATTTGGGTGCCCACAATCGGATTAAGCGCCTCCTCACAGGCGCGCAATTGGCCTATGGCCGACCTAGCCTCACTGTCCTTTACCCCTAAGTCTCCTTAATTAAATGCTTTGAGAGTGGCACTTAATTGAATTACGCACCCCAAAATGGGCGTGCAATTAGTTCTAATGCTATTAGGTCTAGGAAACTCGCTGATGAAACTCGCAATGCATATGACAGATTTGCTACAATCCTTCATCTAACTAAAATCTTAGATGTAAGGTATAAGAATCTAATCTCAACCAGAGAATTAAAGCAATCCTAAGACTAGGATCTGTCCACTTGAATGGTTATAGATCATCCCAGAGATTGTCCTAATTCAAGGATCTTGATTAGAATAGGTAAGCTATTACAGATGCTGTGGGTGCCAGGCTACAAGCTCAAGCATCCACAGGGATATCTAATCCAGGGAAATCAAATTCGAAAAAGTGAAATTTAGATCAGAATCAACTTCAAAAACCACAATTATACTATAATAATACAACTTACAATCCTATTATGCTCAGATCTACAATCTGTGCAACATACAATCCCTTACAAAGCCTCTAAAACTCTCAATTTACAGCTCTCAACCTCACCCTAGCTACTGAAGAGGTTTAGCCAACCATGAATGGCTAAGGAGAGAATAGAGAAGAAGGAAGAGAGAGGGAATTTTTGGAGGGAAATGGAATTTTGAATAGGCTCTAGTTCTCTCAAATTTTGGATGATATTTTTAGTGCAATTTCTCCTCTATTTATACTCTTCCCTCAGATCTGTTTCAGCCAATCAGAGCTCAGGCGAAAAATTCAATTATTCTTAGCTACTGATGTGGCTGATTTTTCTTCTAGAAGCTCTTCTCCAATTGGTCTGAAATTGGCAAGTACATGTGATGCAGTTGGAGGGTTCCCATTTGTGCACATTTATGTTCCAAAAATACCCCCAAGGGTTGCTGACGTGCCTTGGAATGTGTGCACAAAGTATTGGAGTTGGCAGCTGCTTTGAATGGAACTGAGAAGTTCCAAATCTGATTTGTGAGAGGTTCAGGGAACCTCTTGACAGGTTCTGAGTCTGCTTGGCATTCATTTAGACAGGATTGGAGTAGCTCTTGATTGGTTCCTTTACTTCTCGATAAGTTGATTTACACTAGTCGACAAGATTGGAGCCAATTTTCATCTTCTGTCCAAATTTTCATTCATCCTCTCGACAAGTTATAAACAACCTATTGACTTGTTATACAATCTTTTGTTGAGTGCTTGATAGGTTGCTTCAATCCTTGCGAGAATGAGCGTAGCTTCAGGTAAGTCATCGACAGGTTGCCTTGCACTGCTCGATTGGTTCAGTTGAACCTCTTGACATGTAGCTGGGACCTCTCGACTTCCCCTTCACTTCCAGGTATCCTCTCGACAGGATCTTTTGTTGTGCCTCCAACCTCTCGATAGGTAGGCATATACTTCCAGAACCACATGACAGGTCGATGGAACCTCTCATTAACTTACCTTTTGAGCCTTAGGACCTCTCGATAGCTGAAACTAACCTCTCGAAAGCTTGACTTTTATCTCTAGAACCATTCGACAAGTATTGGGAACTTCTCTACAATTTGGTATTTGAGCAACCCAACCTCTTGACAGCTTGGAGTGTCCTCTCAAGATGTTCTACCTTGAGTTTCCACAGTTGGCACATTATTGTACAACACACCTTGCAATTATTAGATGATTAAAATAACCAATTAAAAGGGCAGAAATTACAGAGAAATGGAATCAAGGTGAGCTGCCAGTCCTGCAAGAACCAGGGCTGTTGTAGCAATTTTTAAGAGGTAAGTAAGGGTACGTCCATAGGGAAATGTGTTCTAAAGGATGGTAAATCTCCATATCTAGAGTAGATCTGGCACTCTATCCTAAATTAAGCTAAACTCAAAGTAGGAAAGAGGAGAGGTTTTATGATTTTGTCACTTTAACTACAAACTATAGAAGATAAATGTTATTGATCCATATTTGATTAAACACAGAGATGAGAAAACAAAAATAAAGTGAAACTCAAAAGATGGAGAACATCAGCTAGAGGTTTTGGTCTTTTACTAAAAATCGAAGGAATCAAAGGCAGTGCATAGGATAGATTTGCTACAATCCTCCATCTGGCTACAAGCTCCCCATTTTTGGTAGACGCAAGGAATAAGAATCTAATCTTAACCAGAGAATTGAAGCAATCCTAAGGCTATGATCTGTCCACTTTAATGGTCACAGACCATCTCAGAGATTGTTCCACTCCAAGGATCTTGATTAGAACAAGAAAGATATTACAGATGTTGTAGATGCCAGGCTACCAGTTCCCCATTTCTGGCTAGCATCCACAGGAATATCTGACCTAGGGAAATCAAATATGAAAAAGTGAAATGTAGATCAGAATCACCTTAAAAATCCATAATTATATTGTAATCACAAAACTTACAATCCTATTGTGCCCAGATCAGTAATCTGTGCAACATGCAATCCTTTACAAGTCTCTGAAACTCTTAATTTATAGCTCTAGACTTCACCCTAACTACTAAGAAGAATTTAGCCACTCATGATTGACTAAAGAGAGAAGGGGAGAAGGTGAAAGAAGGAGGGAGAATTTGGAGGGAAAATGGATTTCACGCTAAGTTCGGGTTCTCTCGAATTCTGAATATTTGTTTTGCATTTTCTTCAAGCTTTTATACTCTCCTCCTCTGTCCTCAGATCCGTTTCAGCCAATCAAAGTGCAAGGGAATAATTCTGTCATTCTGTGCTGCTGATGTGGCTGATTTCTCTTCTAAAATCTCTTCTCCTATCGGCTCTCAATTGGCAAATATACGTGAAGTAGTTAGGGTTTTCATGTGTTCCCAAATATGTGCCAAAAATACTCCCAAGGGTTGTTGATGTGCTTTGGAACTAGTGCATAGAATTTTGGAATTGGCAGTTGCTGAAGAAAGATGCTGAGAAGTTGCCAAATCGAGTGTCGAGAGGTTCAAGGATCCTCTCGACAGGATCTAAAATTGCTTTGTGTACACATCGACAGGTTGTAGTGGTTATTGACAGCTTTTGAGACTTCTCGACAAGATTGAAGTAGCTCTAGATAGGTTTGGACACATCTCAACAGGTAAATGAAGATCCTATCGACAGTTTGGGAGGACATCTCGAGATGTTGATTTGAACTTATCGATAGGATTGATGGCTTGTAGATAGGATGGGAAGCTCATTTCACCATTCTGTTCAATTCTTTATTCATCTTGTTGACAGGTTATAATCAACATGTCGACTTATTATACATTCTCCAGTGAAGTGCTCGACAAGTAGGCTCAATCCTCGCGAGAATGAGCGCTGCTTTAGGTAAGTCATCGATAGGTTGTCTTGCACTGCTCGACAGGTTCAGTTGAACCTTATGATAAGTATATTGGAACCTCTCAACTTCATCTATACCTTGAAGTATCCTCTTGACAGCTTCTATATCTATACTTTCAACCTCTCGATAGGTGCTGCTGTGCTAGAACCTCATGAGATGTTCATCTTTTCAACTCAGTACCTCTCGACAGCTTCTTATACGCATGTTCAACCTCTCGATTGCTTGGTTTTCGATCATCAGAACCTCTCCATAGCTGGACTTAACCTCTCGATAGGTTCTGTCTTGTACTTTCGCAGCTGGCATACTTCTTGGGTGTGCTATTCTTCATTTGTTCCACACTCAGCAACCTCTTGGCAGGTTAAATCTTTATTCCTTGTAGCTGGAATTGGTCTCAGGCCTTTCCAATTGGGTGGCACAGTGCTTCTTGGATTCTTTTAAATGGAAGTCTGTATTAAGCTTGCAATTTATTGCTTAACTATAAAATATATTGAAAACAGATTATTAGTCAGCTCAAGGGTCTACCAAAGGTCAGGTTAGGAGGTAAAAAATGATATTTTTTACTGCTTAACACACCCCCAAACCTAAGCTTTGCTAGTCCTTAAGCAAAGGAGAAAATAAAAATAACTACCCTATAAAATTAAATGCCACTTTCATAGAGAACACGGGTGCATTTGGCACATGCACCAAGCCTTTTAAACCCCTAGGTGATCCCTAGTGGAGGAGTGAAGTCTCTTGAGGGTTTACAGTGATGTTACCCATAAACTTCTCTAATAGAATCAACTAATAATAGTGCAACATGTTAAAACAAAATTCAAGTAATATAAAATTCATTCCACACCTTGTCCATTCATTTTTAGAGGATTCCCAGCAAAAACATGACAGTTTAAAACTAAAATCCTGCTGTAATTCCTTCACAATCAATCAACTCATCTCAAGGTATTTTGTTTGAAAATTAATGCAAAGTTTACCCTCAAGTTGAGAATTTTGTTTTGATAATGCCCCCATCAATCCTAATTTCAAACCCAAAGCTTACCAAGGTTGTCTCTCTCCATAGAAGTAGAAGGGTGTATCAATTCACATAGCTTAAGAGCAGTTTCAGCCTTCAAATAGGATTGCAAGCATGAGCATAGGCATTGCTCCAAAATTTGAAAATTTCAAACTCTTTTCACCATATTAAACAGATTCTCATCTCCACAGAGCAACTCAATCAATTTTAGATCAGTAAGGACTTTTTTATTGGGTTGTAATATGGCTTATGGGTGAAGTTTACAAAGAATAAAAGGGGTGGAATAGGATTCAAAATTGAGAAATAAGTAAGGTAAGGAGGTGACATGTACACCTTCTTCATTTCAGCACAATCTTCATCTTCTTTGAATTTTCATATTTGTAGTGATCAATATCCAATCTTCATTTCAAAATATCAAATGAAATGACTTCTCTCTTATTACTTTTCTGTTTTGCTTTTTCTATTTTTCTTTTCTTTTTGTATGATTTTTGTACTTTTCCTCTATTTTTCTTTTTATGGGCTGGAATACCACAAATGTACTTCTGGTACACAACTGCCTTTCAATAGATTTTCTTCTCTTTTAACCAACTGTCAAACCTTGCTCCTTTGATCTCACTTCTCCTTCCATTTCTTGATTTCTTAGATTGAGGGTGAACTGAAACAGGTCAAGAGGTTTTGGGGTTCAAATTCTCTGATTTCTGTCAAAGAAAGCTTAGATTTTTAAGGCTCAAATGGTGTGTATCAAGGGCAGTTCAAAGGTAGGAAATTTAGGCTCAAACTGTCCAAGGGATGGCCTTATGTCATGTCCTGAATGCCATGAGTGCTATCAAGTTGTTTCAACTCGAATTTGCCTAACTTCTAGTGAGCAGAGGTAGATTTAATCAGTCTTTTAGAGCAGAAAAAATTGCCAAATGCTCTTCACAGAAAAAATTTTCTCAGGCCCAAATCTCACTGGATATGGTCTTTTATTAGACTTCTGAGGTATATCCTCACAATATCCTCTCTTCTTAAGTTCACTAAGCATTGATTTTTGAAGAATTCCTGACATTTGCTTCATGAAAATGTTAGAACTATCACATATTCCAGTTTTAAAAAGTTTTAAATTTCCTCTATTTAAAATATCAGATGTGAAATTATTTTATTTTCTCAATTTCAGTTACAAACTTTGCTGCACTATCATTAACTAACCATTGGAAAACCTTGCCACACCCCCAAACCTATGAGGAGCAATGTCCTCACTGCTTGAAAGATAGGGAAATGTGCAGCAAGAGCAAAACATATACAAAAAAACAAGGAAAGTAAAGTTCACAAACAAAATGAGGAAAAGAAAGCACATAGTGAAATAGAGAGAAAATAAGAAAAGCATAGTAAAAGACTAAAGAGAGATTCCATATAAGCACACCAAAATATGGACATTGAAAAGAAAAGTGTTGTACAAGAGATTATGCAGAAATATTCTAACTGTACAACTCTACTCATCTGACTCCTCTGTAACCTCAGGTGGATCTTTGAGTCCTTTACCCTTTTCTTCCCTCCTAGTAGCAGCAGTGGACTGGGACCTTGTGGAGGAAGTGCTTCTAGTCCTAGATATGGTTTTCTTTGGAGGGGGAGGCTTAGGCTTGGAAGGGGGCTCCTTAAATTTGATGCCAGGCTTGAGTTTGCTAGGCTCCTTTGGTGGAGGAGCTATTTCCAAGGGAGGTGCATCAGGGTTTAATTCTTTGGAAAGAGCCTTAGCTAACTCCTTGTCAGTCTTTGTGGTTAAGTCCTTCTGTATGGCTGCAATAGTCAGCCCATACTCCTGAACTTTGTCTTGTGTTACCCTTAGCGGTGCCTGCAGGGCCTTTATCACATCCTCCTAGCCCTCAGCTCTAGTCTTCTCCTAGGTGTACTGCACCATAATTTCTTGCAACCCTTCTTTATCTCTTTCTTCTCCAGCTTGTAAGTCACCTGTAGGAATTTGATGTGATCAAACAGAGGCTGCCTCACAGTGGTTCTCAGGTCAACCATGCCTCAAAGTACATCTCTCTTAATATAGGCATTGGCTTGCATGGCTCGAAGGAGTGTACAGTAAGGAGGCATGGGGTTAGAAGAAGCAGGTAAGATGGGCTGATCAGTAAGAAAAGTAGGGTAATTCAGCTGTGGAGGGGGAATGGATGATGGCATGGGTGGGGTAGAAGTAGAGGGAATGGGCGGGGAAAATTCAAACTTAGGTGGAAGGTCAGTTTGGGTGGATTTATTGGTAAAGGTAGGGAGAGGAATTTTTGAGAAACGGTCAGCTGAGATTAAGGGGTGTGGAGAGGGTGGGGCAGTGGTGATGTGGATGTGTGACGGGATATTAGGCTGTTTGGATGGTTGGGTTAAAATTTGTAAAGTGGAATTGATGGCGAGCACAGTGGAAGGAATGGAGGCTTGGTTTTAGAGTCTAGAGTTCATGGGTTGAAGTGTGGCCTCAATTGATGATTGGGTTTGGGTGTTGGCCATCACTTGGGATTGAAGGGAAAGTAAAAGGTTTAAGATTTGAGGTAAAGGGTTAGGTGTGACAGGGGCTGTGGGTTGGATTGGTGGAATTGATTGGAAGGGGGAAGTGCGGGTATTGGTAAAGGTGGGGTGGATGAGTGGGTAGGTTGTGGAGAGTCAGGTAAGAGAGTGTAATCATGCCCATTATTGTCCATAATAGATTTGATCAGGGATGAAAAACCCTCAGTGGTTAACTGGTCCTGGGTGTGTGGAGGGGAGATGGGAAAAGTGGGGTCAAATTCAAAGGGAATGGATGGAGGGGAAGAAGTGGTTGAACCAGTTGATGAAGTTAGTGCAGGGCTCACAGGTGGGGTGGCTAAAATGGATGGCTGGCTGGGATGGTGATTGAAGGTAAGGTAGGGATTAGATCAATGGTAAAAGGGATGGATAGAGGTGTGGATGTGGTGATGGTGGAAAAGGAGGCTAAGGTGCTAGGAGGTATGGAGGTTGGAATGGAAGGTAGGGAAAATGATATGGATGGTGTGATAAAAGGGATGGTGGTGAGGCTGGCCCTCTCAAAGCTGACAGAAGATACAACTGGGATAAATGGAGGCACAAATGGAGGAGTAGCAGATGTGAGTAAAGGCTTGGAGGGGATTGTTGTAGAGGTTTCAGGTGGATGGAGAAACTAGGGGTAACAACTGGAATGGAGGGGATGACTGCAGGTGCTGAGGGAATCACAGGAGCAGCTGCTGAGCTGGCCACTTAAGGTGTCTCCCTTTCAGGACTCTCTACAGATTTTCTTTTGCTCTTCCCAATGAGAGTCCTGTTGGCAGACCAGGCCCTCTTCCTAAATGCTTTAGGGGTCACTTT
Source organism: Chloranthus sessilifolius (assembly GCA_021018995.1). Classification (NCBI taxonomy): domain Eukaryota; kingdom Viridiplantae; phylum Streptophyta; class Magnoliopsida; order Chloranthales; family Chloranthaceae; genus Chloranthus; species Chloranthus sessilifolius. The sequence goes on along the minus strand of CM037593.1, from coordinate 52,355,416 downwards.
CTCCACTTCCTCCCCCTCTTTGAAAACAAACTCTTTTTTCTTGAGTAGGGTAATGATGAGCCTGCTGTAAGGGAGCCAGGTGTTAAGTGGTGAAAAATGCCACTTTTCACCCTATAACCTGACCCTTGATAGACCTGTGAGCACACTAAAAAGCTTTTGTCAAGCGCATTTTGTGGACAACAACAAAAGAAGATACTAATGTAGAAAAGTACTCAAGAATGCCCAAAAAGGAGCTATCTCTCAGTACAGGAAAAACCCAGCAACAACACACCAGAGGGTAGCATAGGACTGGACTCTTGGAGCGCGTGGCTATAGCAGGGCAAGGTGAAGGAAGTGAAAATAGGCTGAGAACGTCCTATCGATTGGTCACCTAAAGACTTTGATAGGAGCTGAAAGTAAAGAAAGGAAGAATTAGTGTAGTTAAAGAGGTCTTCGATAGGATTTGAAGGCAGAAGAAATAGGAATTCATGTGGATAAGGAGCTCGATAGGATCTCAGAACCTATCGAGCAGCTGAAAGGAAGGAAGAAACCATCTTATCAAAAACCTGCCTGAAGTGTCAAAGGAACCTATCGAATGGTTTCTTAAACCTATCGAAATGGCAGAATGCAGAGCGAAACCTGTCGAAATGGTTTTCCAACCTGTCGAAGAGTTTCTCCAACCTGTCGAATACTCCAAACCAAGGACTGAGAAGGCTGGAACTCTAAGCAAAGATTCATCCTATCGGAACCTATCAAACGGATTTGAGAACCTAGCGAAAGGACCAAATGCTCAATTCCAACCTGTCGAAAGCTTCCTGAACCTATCAAAATCGTGTGCAGAACTTCTCAGAAATTCAGCTGTGCACATACTGTGATTCAGTGACCTATTACACGCAACCCGAGGCACTTGGTGACTGACACGATGGTTCCAGAAGATGCCCTAGAAAGCCCTAACCGACCCACGTGCGTTAATAGAACTCTAAAAAACTCTGATGACCTTCTAGAAGGGATTTTTGGCGGGAAAAATAGAGGAGAAAGCTATATATAGAGATCCCCAATTGCGATTGGGGGAGGATCGAGAGCTGAGCCAATTCTGGAGATTAGCGCTTGCAGAGAAATTCTATTTTCCCTCCTTTAGCCCAACAATGGTTGGCTAATTTCCCTGGAGTAGCAAGGAGAGAAGTTAGATCTGTAATTGGGTAAGGTTAAGAGTGCTATTGTAGGTTCCTAGTTGCACTATTATAGAGTGACCTTGTTTGCAATGATAATGCTATTTTTAATGCTTTAATTAGATTTAAATTTCCTTTGGCTCCATTTGGTGATCGATCAGATTTGTGTAGAGGAGTTGTAGATCAGCTCACCCACTTAACATGTAGACCTCTTAGATACCATCTGATCTCCCTGGATCTGATGCTCCTGTGATTCCTTGAGTCTGTGACCTGGGAATTGCAGCTGTTGTAGTGGTTTTAATTGTTCTAATTGAGGCTCTAGCTTTGTAGGAGATCCCTAGGATGGTTTGTGACCATTAAAGTGGACAGATCATAACCTTAAGATAAATCTAAGCTCAGGCCTCAATTGGATTCATTCGCTGCAATCCATGGATTCGATAAAGTCTATAGGATGGTCTGTGACCATTAAAGTGGATAGATCATAGCCTTAAGACCAGGTGGATCCTGTGATTTGGAGTGGAATTTATACCCTACAGCTGTGCTTATAGCCAGCGACGGAATTGTGTGCTTTGAACCTCTGTAGCATGATTAATTGAATCTGATTTCAGTGAAAACCAACCTCCAAGCTACTCTTCTCCATTTTTTGCATTTTACTCTCTTTCCTTACAGGATCTAAGCTCCTAAACTCGATCTAATTTTTCTTATGTTTAATTGTAGCTTAGTTAAAGTGACAATCCATTCCAAACCTCTCCCCTATCTTTTAGCTAAATTAGTAATAGTTAGGGTGCCAGATCTGACACAGATATGGAGATTTGTCATATTTCTAAACAACCTCCTTGTGGACATTCCCTTACTCACCATTCTTTTAAAGCTTGCTACAACAGATCCTGAATACTTGCAGGTCTGTATGAGTGTGTCTGCCTATTTTTATTGATGATTTTAGACCTCATTTGAGGGAAGGCAAACACAACCAACACCAGGTAAGGCTTGAGCCTTCCTACACTCGTCATTTATATCCACCATGGCCTCAAACACCAAATGAGCAACATTTATAAATTGTCCCTTAGAGAAGAAATATAGGGCATTGACTATAGGCACTCTCCTCTCTTATTGGTGCCCACTCACATAGATATTTTTCCTTAGAATGGAGTTAAAGTAAGTATGTTGGGGTGCAAATCTCTTCTCATGATTGAGTCCCCAGTCCCCACAATGCCTTGAGTGAGGTGCCTGTCCATTGCTTTTGAAAGAGACATTCTCAGGTGTAGCCAGGCCATAATCTAGGTCAAAAACAGACGAGACCCCCAAGACTATCCCTATATCTCTGTAGTCCACCACCATCTCCCTATGATCAATCAAAATGACAAGGCAGGGCTCAATTGAATCTGGCTTGGTTTGTTTCATGAGATTCTGATACCACAACTCAACCAGCCTTGGGTAAGATTTTTCATTCAGTGGGCTCAGCATGGGTGTCAGGCCCGCCTTTACCAAATAATTCAAAGTATCCTGACACTCCTCTATCTTAAAGAAAGAGGGGGTGTCAACAATAGTCTCTGGGATTAGACCTAATGTATCCACAAATTCATTGGGTGTAAATCTGAGCAAATGGACTGCAGACTCCAATTCAGGGTTAGGCTCAGCCTCAGGAATTTCAGGCACAAGGTTAGGTTGTGTCTCAGGGCCCTCCTCAACAATGTCTTCACTGGTTTGGGCCTTCTTAGATTTCATGGCCTTCTTAGTTTTAACAGTTTTCGTAGCTTCATCTATGACAAGCTTCCTTTTTGCAGGTGGGGTTTCTTTAGGGTTTGTGGTTTGCCTACTAGACATTCTAGTGGCTTTGGTGGCAGATTTAGAAGGCACTTTGAAAAGATTAGCCAAGGTGTCCTCTTGACCAGCCATTACTCAATCAACACAGTATCAATTACCACTAATTCAATAGCAAATATCACAAAGACCTCTTAAATGCTCAAATGACCCAGAAAAACTAAGGATTGTATTGCCAAGCTTAGAAATCACAAAGAGAAGCTGAAGAATTTACTAGTAGAAGACTAGGGTTTCTCAAATCACACTGTGCACGGTGCCAAATCTACTCAGACTAGGTGCAAAATGTAACCCTGAAGAAATTAAAGCAATTAGAGTAGTGGCAAAGTGCTTAGAGTAGCAACCAGTGAGGTAGAGAGAGAGAATGAAAAATGGAAAGATCGCCAGAGAAGCCTTAGAGCTCAGAGAAAAGCTGTCGAATGGAAAAAGTGGAGTTGTCGTTAAGTTAAAAATAATGGGGAACGAGCTTCGACAGGATTGGGACAAGTCGTCGACAGGTTGATGCATCCTGTTGAGAAGTGTAAAGTGACAGATCCTCGCGAGAGGTCCACCCAATCCTGTTGATGAGTTCAAGAAGACAAAAGCCAGCTTTCGATAGGTTCATTCCATCCTGTCGACAGGCCCATGGTTCCAAAGAGAGTCATTTCGAGAGGGTCATAGCACCTCTCGATAGGTGCTTTAAATCGAACACGTGAACTTCTCGATAGGTATTCTGAACTGGCGAGAATTCAACTAAAGCCAACAGATCCTATCGAAACCTTCATAGATCCTCTCGATAATCAACTTTGCAGCTTCATATGTCAAGAATTAATTCACACCTCTCGACAGCTTCTAGATCTTGTCGAAATGTAAGCTAGGAACTCTCAGAACCCGTCGACATGTTCATAAAACCTATCGACAGGTTGTATTTAAGTTGAAATAGGCTTGTATTCAGTTCCCAGTTCATTCCCTAACAGATTTGACACTCCAACTCTGTTCACTTCACAACTTTGACTCATTTTCCTACCTGAGATACTAACACACATGGAAAATTTATGTACAATGACTAAGAGAACTAAAACAAGAACAAAAAAAAAATTAGCAAACATAAATATCCAAAGACATAAGTTACTATACATTTGTTGAAACTCAACCATGTCATGGAGGTTCATGATAACAGATGGTTAGTACATGCTGCTCCACATTTTCAAAAACATTCCCAACATCGTCATAAAGATCATTACAGCGCAGCAACTTAGGCAAAGTCTCTTTCACTAGCTCATCAAAAACATCAATGCAAAAACAATCCTCATTATGCATGCAAGGCTAATTGGCAGCATTATACACATTCAGTTTAACCTTCATGTTGCCAAAAGACACCTCCATTTCTCCTGATCTACACTGAATACAAGCATTGGTAGTTGCCAAGAAGGGTCTGCACAAAATCACAGGAATAGAGGTGGTGCACTTACTTGGCTCCATGTCAAGCACCGAAAAATCTGCTGGATAGAAAAATTTGTCAACTCCAACTAACGCATCCTCTATCATTCCCACAGGCTTCCTTTCAGATCAGTCTTCTAGTTGTAGCAACACTTGTGTGGGCTTCAATTCTCCCAAGCCTAACTTCTCATAAACAGAATATGGAAGTAGGTTCACACTAGCTCCCAGATGTAATGAAGCTTTTTCAATGGTGTGATCCCCAATGATGCAGGGGATTGTGGGAACTCTAGGGTATTAAAGCTTGGTTGGAGTTGCAATAGACAATACTTGATTCACTTTCTCAGCACAAAAGACCTTCTTGGATAAGTATATCCTAGACTGTCTTTTGTGGGTGCACAAGTCTTTTAAAAACTTTGCATAGGGTGGAATTTGCTTGATGGCATCAAGTAAAGGCAAGTTGATCTTTACTTGTTCAAAGGTTTTTATCATCTCCTCAACCTTAGCATTCCCCTTGTCAAAAGGGAAAGCTGCTCTCAATGCATTAGAAAATGGCAAATGGGAAACTGTCCTCCCATTTGCAGCCTTACCAAGTTCACCAAAATTTTCTTTATTTTTGTTTTCAATTTTTTGTAGGGGCACATCACCCCCCTTATTTTTTATAAGCTGCTCCTATTGCATATTTTTATTGGTTGTTTCTTCCTTTTCTTCACTTGACTCATCAGGCTCAATACCAACTCAGTTATCCACCAGCTTCCCACTCCTCAAGGTTGTGATAGATTTGACTTCTTCATGAGAAGAAGTTTCACCAACCATGTACTGCCCCTTTGGATTGTTCATGGGCTGACTGGGCAGTCTCCCCTCTTCTCTCCTGGCCAAAGAATTAGATAGCTGACCAAGGTGGTCCTCTATCTTCTTGATGCTTTGACTGTGGGAGTTAACAGTTTGAGATAAGGGGCCCAAATTCTGCAGTGAAGCCAGAACTTGCTCTTCAAATGTGAGGGACCTAGAGGGTGCTGGGGCTGGTGCACTTTGAAGCACAGGCTGCACTATTGGCTGAGCCATAGGCTGTTGGTATTATGGCCTTGGGAAGTAATTCTGCTGGTATGGCTGGGCATTCTTATAGGGCATGGACTGTAGTGGCTGCTGCTGGTTTTGAAAATTATCTTATCTCCACCTCAAGTTAGGGTGGTTTCTCCAATGATAGCTAGCAGTATGCTATTGTCCATAAAACTGAGCAGCATTCACATGTTCCATCACAAAATCAAGAAATTGGGCAGCTGAAGGACATTCCTCAAGGGAGTGAGTGGGGGACTGGCATATGACACATGCCTCCTCCACTTTAGCAGCCATTGGAGACTGCATTGCTCCCATGATCTTATCAAACTTTTGGGTCAGGCTGTCCACTTTCCTCTCCAAATCATTATGTCCACTTACCTCATACATTTTCCCTCTGGTAGTACTTTCTCTCACCAACCTCGGGGTCTCAACATCTCTTGCCCAAGTCTCCCTTTGCATGGAGTTTTCACTGATGATATCAAATAACTCTCAAGCCTCATCTGCAGTCTTGTGGAGGTATGTACCACCACAAGAAGCATCAACCATATCCCTGCTTTTAGGATCAATTCCTTGATAGAAACTTTGCCATTCAGGAATTTGATGATGGGGACATTGCTTTAGGAGTTCTTTAAATCTTTCTCAGGCATGGTGAAAATCTTCAGTTGGGGCTTGAGCAAATGAAATGATGCTCTTCCTCAACTGACTTGTTTTAGACATTGGGAAAAACTTGGCCAAAAACTGACATTGAAGATCATTCCAGGACTGAATACTATTGTTTAGGAGCATTGACAACCAAGTTCTGGCTCTATCCTTTAGTGAAAAGAGAAAGAGTCTCAACCTAGTTGCTTCCTCCCCCAAACCTACAATACTGAATGTAGTGCATAGTCCCAGAAATTCATCAATATGCTTATATGGGTCTTTTTTGCTTAGGCCATGGTATGAGGGTAACATTTGTATGATAGAAGACATGATCTCATAGTTCCCTTGAACAACAGGGAATTGAATGTAGAAGGGAGAATTGTAAACCCCTGGTGCATTGAATTCCTTTAAAGTCTTAGGTTGCTCACCCATTACAAAAATCTCAGAATCAATTGAAGGTGTGTGTATGGTTTGCTTAGGTCTAAGAAGTCTTTCAACTTCAAGATCTATGAGTGCAATCTCAGGATTAAGAGATCTCCTCCCAAGCATACACACAACAGAAACCAAATTCAAAGTAGAAAATCATAGCACAAAACTCAATCAAAACAATCACAAAATAATCAAATACAAAATTGCAGATCTACTCCACTGCAGATCTAAGAATGTAAACAGAGTTAAGAGATGTAAACTTAAGTAATGGTTGTTCTTTCAAGTGATACAGAGCTCCTCTTAGCTTCACAGATCCAGATCTGAAACAGAGTGTAACTACAACAAAAACTAAAGCAACAATTAATCAAACACTTAACAGCCAATGAAAAATCTAAATCTAAAAAGAATGAGAAAACTTAGATCAACCATTTTTAAAAACACAGTTCCCCGGCAGCGGCGCCTAAAACTTGTTGTACAACCCACCTTGTAATTATTAGATGATTAAACTAGCTAATTAAAAGGGTACAAACTACAGAGAAATGGAATCAAGGTGAGCTGCCAGTCCTATAAGAACCAGGGCTGTTGTAGCAAGTTTTAAGAGGTAAGTAAGGGTATGTCCATAGGGAAATGTGTTCTAAAAGATGGTAAATCTCCAGATCTAGAGTAGATCTAGCACTCTATCCTAAATTCAGCTAAACTCAAAGCAGGAAAGAGGAGAGGTTTTATGGTTTTTTCACTTTAACTACAAACTACAGAAGATAAACACTATTAATCCAAATTTGATTAAACATAGAGATGAGAAAATAAAAGTAAAGTGAAACTCAAAAGATGGAGAACAATAGCTAGAGGTTTTGGTCTTTTATTGAAAATCGAAGGAATCAAAGACAATGCATAGGATAGATTTGCTACAATCCTCCATCTGGCTACAAGCTCCCCATTTCTAGCAGATGCAAGGTATAAGAATCCAATCTCAATCAGAGAATTGAAGCAATCCTAAGGCTATGATCTGTCCACTTTAATGGTCATAGACCATCTCAGAGATTGTTCCACTGCAAGGATCTTGATTAGATCAGGAAAGCTATTGCAAATGTTGTAGATTTTAGGATACCAGCTCCCCATATCTGGCTGGCATCTACAGGAATATCTGACCCAAGGAAATCAAATATGAAAAAGTGAAATGTAGATCAGAATCACCTTTAAAATCCATAATTACATTACAATCACAAAACTTACAATCCTATTGTGCCCAGATCTACAATCTGTGCAACATACAATCCTTTACAAGTCTCTGAAACTCTCAATTTACAGCTCTAGACCTCACCCTAACTATTGAGAAGAATTTAGCTACTCATGATTGGCTAAAGAGAGACGGGGAGAAGGAGGAAGGAGGGAGAATTTGGAGGGAAAATGAATTTTGCGCTAAGCTCTGGTTCTCTCAAATTCTGGATGTTTGTTATGTATTTTCTCCCAGCTTTTATACTCTCCTCCTCTATCCTCAGATCCGTTTCATCCAATTAGAGTGCAAGGGAATAATTTTATTATTTTGGGCTGCTGATGTGGCCGATCTCTTCTAGAAGCTCTTCTCCTATTGGCTCTCAACTGGTGAATACATGTAAAGTAGGTAGGGTTTCCATGCATGCCCAAATATGTGCCAAAAATACCCCTAAGGGTTGCTAACGTGCTTTGGAAATCGTGCACAGAATTCTAGAATTGGCAGTTGCTGAAGAAAGATGCTAAGAAGTTGCCAAATCAAGTGTCGAGAGGTTCAAGGATCCTCTCAACAGGATTTGAATTTACTTTGTGTCCACATCAACAGGTTGTAGTGGCTGTCGATAGCTTGTGAGACTTCTCTACAGGATTGAAGTACCTCTTGATGGGTTTGGACACATCTTGACAGGAAAATGAAGATCCTATCGATAGCTTGGGAGGACATCTCGAGATGTTGATTTGAACTTGTCGATAGGATTGATGGCTCGTTGACAGGATGGGAAGCTCATTTCAACATTCTGCTCAATTCTTCATTCATCCTGTTGACAGGTTATGATCAACCTGTCTACTTGTTATACATTCTCTAGTGAAGTGCTTGACAAGTAGGCTCAATCCTCGTGAGAATGAACGCTGCTTCAGGTAAGTCATCAACATGTTATCTTGCACTACTCGACAGGTTTAGTTGAACCTTGCGATAAGTATCTTGGAACCTCTCGACTTTATCTGTACCTTGAAGTATCCTCTTGACAGGTTCTGCGTCTGTACATGCAACCTCTTGATAGGTGCTGAAACCTCACGAGATGTTTATCTTTTCAACTCAGTACCTCTCGACAGCTTCTTATACACATGTTCAACCTCTCGACTGCTTGGTTTTCGATCATCAGAACCTCTCGATAGCTGGACTTCACCTCTCGATAGGTTCTATCTTGTACTTTCGCAGCTAGCACACATCTTGGGTGTGCTGTTCTTCATTTGTTCTACACTCAGCAAACTCTTGGCAGGTTAAATCTTTATTCCTTGTAGCTAGACTTGGTCTCAGGCCTTTCCAATTGGGTAGCATAGTGCTTCTTGGGCTCTTTTAAATGGAAGTCTATATTAAGCTTACAATTATTGCTTAACTATAAAATATACTCAAAACACATTATTAGTCAGCTCAAGGGTCCACAAAAGGTCAGGTTTGGAGGTGAAAAATAGTATTTTTCACTGCTTAACACACACCTCTTTGGTGTGATGTCTTTCATCTGTCAGCACACAGTAACCTCTTGGTGGATTCAGTCTTCATTCCTTACAACTACACTTGGCCCCAAGCATACCCAGTTGGGCCCATGACATTCTCATGAACTTCTAAGGCTCTGTGGATTCTTTGATTGATTGGCCTTTGGGCTATTTTAGCACATGCTGAGCAGCAGATTACTTCTTTGGCTATTTTAGGTAGATGTCTATACTAAGACTGCAATTTATTGCTTATCTACAAAATACACCCAAAACACGTTACTAGCCAACTCAAAGGTCCTTCAAAGGTCAAATTAGGAGGTGAAAAATGGTATTTTTCGCTGCTTAACATGGCGGTGAATCCGCAATTTGGACCGATGCGGCGGTGAATCCGTAATTTGGACCGGCACGGTGGTTAACCTTTGGAACTCTGAATAAGAACTTCTTTTCGAACTTTGAAACTCTAGATAAGAACTTTGATTTTGAACTCCGAACTCTGAACTCCGAATAAGAACTCTGATTTTGAACTCTGAACCCTGAATAAGAACTCTGATTCTGAATTCCTAATTTAGAATAAGAAATCTAAATCTGTATATGAAATTAAAATCCAAACTATGAACTCTATATAGGAAATAAGAACGTGAACCCTGTAAGAGAATCCGAAACTTTGAACTCTGAATCCGACATGGACTTTGACATTAAACTCTAATTGTTAGAACTATGGAAATCTGAAATTTTGAATTTGAACTCGTATCTGAACTTGAATTTAGAACTTTGATTTTGAAGCTAAGACTTCACAAACTCTATTTTGATATGATTATGTTTTTGAAATCAGTTTTGCTTTCGATATGAAAGTAATGTTTTCATTCCCATTTGAAAATGCCTTTGAACTATGATCATAAAATCTTTGTTTTAAGAACATGGAATGTAATTGGTATTGATTTTTTTCCTACTGAGCTTAGACTTTTAGCTCATCCTGACTATATGTCACAGGTACAGATATTAATCAGGATCCTGAGTTGAGACCGATCCCGATTTCATGCCGAAAGAAGAAGATCTCTCGCTTGAGGATTTCTACCGATAGTTGGTGGATCGTGAGACTTGGTATATGTTTAGTTTCTTATTGCAGCTAGATTTAGTACACTTTAGAGATGTTGTATTTGGCCCAACCATTTAGGTGACCATCGGCTGTCACCGGTGGTCTTTGAGTTTTGTTTATGTTCTGTAATTATTGGAATCTCTCAGTTAATGCCACATTTTAATGTCATATGATGTCTGTCTATTCATATTCCTCTATGTACATGATATATAATTTTGATTTCGACCCATCTGTATAAAAAGAATTTTTTTTTTTTTGAATTTCGAACACCGGACAGCCCAGTGATCCCTGAAATCCTTGATTTCCTCTAAGGGAAAAATCAGGTCGTCACATAAAGGAATGACATGGATTCGTACAATCTCGGAGATGTACAAACTAGCTAATTGCTCAAGTGGAGTAGTCTGCTTAATAGCCAGGAAATGCCATTATTTTGTCAGGTGATCCACGATTACCCAAATCTTATCGTAACCTTTACTAGTCATAGGGAGTCCTGACACAAAATCCATAGTGATGTGCTCCCATTTCCACTGGGGAATGTCTAATGGCTGTAAAGGTCCTACAGGTCTTTGATATCCTGCCTTCACTTGTTAACACACCAAGCATCTACGAATGAATTCAGCAATGTCCTTCTTCATTCCGGACCACCAATAATTTTGCTTCCAATCATGATACATCTTGGTACTACCTAGAGGAATGGTGTACTTCGAATAATGTGCTTCTGTTAAGATTTCCTTGCTCAACTCAGCGTCATTTGAAACACACAATCTCCTTCGAAAACATAAGTCTCCGTCAGACGAAATAGAAAATTCAGGAAGTGTACCATCCATCACCTTATGTCAGTAGATCTTTAACTGAGGATCTAAGTTTGGTACTTCAATCACCTTATTCCTGATTAGAGGTTTCAACTTCAAAGTAGCTACTGCAAGTTTCAGGCCAATACTATTCAGGGGGTTCCGACTACAAGATAGATGAGCAATCAAAATCCTTAAGGGTTTCCATCCAACATCTCTGCCATAAATTCAACTCCTTTTGAGTGAAAAGGTATTTCAAACTCTTATTGTCTGTAAAGATTACCAATTTCTCACCATACAGGTAGTGTCGCCATATCTTCAAGGAAAACATGACAACAACCAATTTTAAGTCATGCGTTGGATAGTTTCTCTCATGGTCCTTCAATTGACGTGACACATAAGCTATCACTCTACCTTTTTGCATCAACATGCAATCCAATCCCAGATGGGATGCATCACAGTAGACTTCATAACCATCGCTTCCCGAGGGAAGAGTCGGGAACGGTGTCATAGTCAACCGCTTCTTTAGCTCTTGAAAACTATGTTCACGAGCATGAGCCCATTCAAACTTGGTCTTCTTCTTGGTCAGTTCAGCGAGGGGTTTTGCTAGCTTGGAGAATCCTTCCACAAACTGACGGTAATAACATGCCAGTTTGAGGAAACTACGTATCTCGGTCACATTGGTTTGTCTCTTTCAACTCATCACGGCTTCGATCGTAGCGGGATCAATAGAAAATTCATCTTTGGACACTATACATGTCTTAAGAAGGCAACTTTCATCAGCTAGAACTCACATTTTGAGAACTTCGCATACAACTGATGTTTTTAAAGGGCCGTAAGGGTAGTTCTTAGGAGTTTCTCGTGTTCATTCGGATTTGGCGAATATATCAATGAAGACTGATCGACCTTCAAAGTTACATAATTTAGACCTAAATCTCAACATTGTTAGGCCTCATTTAATTACTAATGTGTGCTTTGAGTGCATGATTGAGCATAACAGATTTTGAAGGCCTTAAAGCGTAAATGTAGTTAAAAGAGAAAAGTTAAGGGAGTTTTTAGGCTATGTTAAGAACCAACTAGAATAGTGGAGAGAAAGAAGAGTACCAAAGTTTATATATAGATCTGCTAGATCTGAGGCCTATAACATTTGAAAGAAGACTTTCCCAGCTTTCCTACAAGCTAAGAATCGCCTGATTTTAGGCAATATATCAGAAGTTATGGTCGAATGAAGTTCATTGAGAAAGTGCAGAATTTGCAGCTTTTACCGGTCGAAAATGGATTTTGACCGGTCGAGTCTGGGATTTCCAGAATGCGAATCTGGCCTGTTTCAACTCAAAACAGCCCCAAAAATAAAATTTTGGACCGGTCGAGCTCCATTCTTGACCAGTCAAAGTTGGAATTCTTGCTGATTTTCAGGTGCGACTATTGGGGCTTATTGCTGATTTTCAGGTGCGAATAGTTGGGATTCTTCCTAAAATCAAGACTCCAAGATTTTCTACCTTCCTAGTTTAGATTAGATTTGTTCTCGGGTTTATTTCCTAGAAGAATCAATGTTCTAGGGTCTTACACATCTATAAATAAGGACCCTAGGTTGGGAATAAAATAGCTTTCAGTCGTAGGGCTTTTTGCTTGCAGTTTAGGATTAGATTTATATTTGCGAGAGTTTGTGAGATTGAAGGTTTTGTAATCATCATTCCATGATCGATTCAGTGATGATGAAGATCATAGTAACGATGCGCGGCTAAAACGTCCTGAAGCTTGGGATCTCTTGTACGATCAAAGATAAGTAAATAATTTAATTTATGTTTCTCTTTTATTTTGAATTCTGTTTTAATGGTACGATTGCATGTTGGAGGTTCCGAGAGTCATAGAGAACGAGCGATTGTAAAGGTTTAATTCTGTTTAGTCTAATTTCAGTGGCCTTATAGGGATTAGGGTTAGATTAGATAGGATATTCGTCGACGGGCTAGGTCTTGTACGTCTTAGTTGGTTACGTGTAATGATGCCTTGATGATTAGATTTATCTAACTCACGATTAGATTTATCTGATTCATATACGATGCGACAAAGCTTGTAGCCTAGAGTGGGGGTACCTAGAATTCGGAATAGACTAGGAATAGGATGCGAGTTATTTATGAATCTGAGATCCAAGAGAGATCCCAGGCTTGTCTCTCAATATTTTCCAAATCTGTTTTCTAGATAAAATAATTAGAATATTACTTCTATAAAAAACCCCTTTCTAGTTAAGGCTTTAGTTTAAAATAAAGGACCAGTCTTTGTGCTTCAACACCCTTGTACTCGCCCAAGTACATCTGAACTTGTGCACTTGCAAAGTAAAATTTTAGGACGATCAAATTTTTGGTGCCGTCGTCAGGGACTACGGTTTTATTTGAACTATTGCATTTTAGTTAGTCTATATTAGTAATTTTTCTAATTATAGTATTTTTTTTCATATTTGGAGATTGAGGTCCGCGCCTATCAAAGCTTCAAAGGGGACGCCCCTGAGAGGCCAAGGTACATGCCTTTGTTTTCTAATCTAGTTAGGCTTTTGTTTTTGTGTTTTTGTTTCTTAGTTTGTGTATGTGTGATATGGAGTTTCCCAGGAATTCGATGCCACTATCACCTGATGGGTTTAATTATGAGACTCCATACAACTATTCAGATGGATATGGGGACAATGGTCTTAATTAGTGGGTCTCAAATTGGGGTTGTGAATTAAATCAGCCTTTTGTGCTACAATTTTCAAACCAACCTCAGTTTGACCCACAATATTCATAATCCACAGGGATTCTAATTCCGAAGAAGACAGATTAGCTGTGTTAGAAGAACTCTAATCCAATTGAGAATTTATTGAAAGAATCCACTCTCAGATTCTTGCGAGAGTTGAATACCAAAGGGGGTAGACAGTCACTGCCATCACTAGGGAGGAAGATTCCTTATCTAGCCAACTTATAAGCATCTCGCAAGATCATGAGTTGAGAGGAGGATCTACCCCCACCCCTGAGCCTGAGGATGAGACCATGACCTTTTGGTGTGGGTACGAGGTAGATTACAAGGAAGATTGTGTTGGCCCATATATTATTGAAACACCGCAAGATAGCAAACCAATTTGTGTTACTCCTCTAATACCAAAAGAACAATTGCATGAGGAGGACACACGTCCCTGTTTGACATCGACTAAGCAGTCGAGCATTACATATGAGGCACCTTATGTGCCCAATGAATAGTTTTTATAATGCTTCAACAAACCCTCAAGTCGATTCGTTTTAAATAATGACTTATTCGGTGCTCTTAAATTCTCAACATGTATTGAATCCGAATATGTCATGGCTTATAGGGTGGATGAGTTGGTTGAAAGACCACCCACAAGACGTCTCAAGATCCTAGTTAATAGAAAGGGCAACCGAAACATGCTATATGAACAACCCTTTCTCGTGCCTATCGTGGGTTGAGGGGGATTCTGCTGAAGACTGCAAAACAAAACCTTAGCGCTTCTTAGGAGGCAACCCAAGCCCTTTTACATTATTAGATTAGGATTTTTATTTTTATTTAATAAATTTTTTGTGTGTGTAGGTAGTAGGTGTAGGACAATAAATTATAAAAGAAATATAAAAATAAAAAAAATAATAAAATAATATACTGAAAATAAAATTAGGAAAGTATCTGTGAAATCTGGGTGGAGAACCACGTTCTCTACCAAATTTCGATCAGTTGAAACTGATTTCGATCGGTCGATGTGCTCAGAAACTAAAGGAAGAAACAGAGTTCCAATCGGTCGAAATGATTTTGACCGATCGAATTCGGGAAATAGCCTTAGAACAGAGGCTGTTTGGAGGAGAATATATAAATTTGACCGGTCAAAATGGTTGTGACCGGTCAAAATCTGAGGTTACAGGCTTATATCGAGCTTTGTGACCGGTTGAAATCCTATTTTTGACTGGTCCAAACCCTAATTCCCTTTTCCTCTTCTTCTTCCTTGAGCCCCCGTGTGAAAAACCTTTTGAATTTCTTGATTCCTTTATGCACCATTTCACCTTCCACGCTACACGCGTTCATTCACTCCACCATTTACACGTACATTCACACCACCATCTCACCTTTCGCTGCTCCGTATTGATTGCCGTTTTGCGTTCCATCTCTCCACACTTATAAATTCAACACGAAGGCTCGACATTTCATAACTCATGGCCGCAATTGATGATTTTCACGCTTCAAAGGTAACTCTGTGCCCTTTCTTCTTCTTTTGGTGTGCTTAGATGGTACGTGTGCTATATTTTATGTTTTCTTTTAGATTTCCCTCTTGCTGTTTTCATTGCTTATGGTTTTGTGCAATGAGGGCATTGAACCATTAAGGTTTGGTGGTGTTGTTGTTAATATGTGGTTTATATTTTTAAATCTTTGCATTTTCTATTGAACCAGTGTGTAATACACCCTCAATACCATAATTGAATAAAGTTTTGAACCATCATGTGTTATATTTTCAAGTAGTTTTCAAACTATAATCGCTGTTGTCGCTCCAAGTGTGCCATAAATGTGTGCATTATGAATAAAAAATTAAAGAATTAAAGAATGCTAGGTTATATGGATGTTAACTTATGAAAGGGATATCAGCACATTGGGGCTAACACTGGCCTGCAAGATCAGGGCCAATTGTAGCAAGTTTTAAAAGTAAGTATTTCAAGATCGTCCACAGAGAAGTTTGTCTAAACTGAGAGATAAACCTCCAGATCTGTGCTACCAGATCTGGCTCTATAATTATCTAAAAACAAGAATAGATAAAAGAGAGTGTTGGATTGTGTCACATTTAACTATAAGCAAATAAAGAAAAGAACTAACTACATGATCCAGATCCGAGTTGGGGAGATGTTTAAAATAAGACAAATGCAGAAATAATAGCTTCATGTACTTTAGCCTCGAATTTTAATGGAGAATCATAGTTCAACGAGATTCAATCTTCATCGGCTACCGGCCTGGATGTAAGAGAAATAAATCGAATTAAGGAATAGGTTTAGACTTATGGTATGATCATCCACTTAAATGGTCACGGATCATCAATAGTTGTGGCCTATTCTTTAGTTCGAACATGAACATCATCTAAATCTTTGCTAGAATTAGGTTACCAACGCTAATTCGCAGAGTGATGAATTAAGGGAAGTTGCATGCGGATGAGTGAATCTAAAGAAGTCTAATGCACTAAGGTGAACATTGAACCCTACATGACTCCAATGGAGAAGACACAAATTCGCAACCTTTTAAAATCCAAAATTACAATTCTGAGCACGGCTTCTTAGAGAGCCCTCGGACTTCTGATCGAGCTTCTCGAAGAGCCTCGGACTTACCTTGAATCCGAACTTGGAAGTACAAATCACTCACAATGGCTCTCAAAGGTAAACTACAAGAAGGGATTACGGGGGGTTCGGATAAGCTATCCGACCGGAATGAGGGAAAGCAGAGATGAAAACTCTAAAATGGATACCCAAATTGGGCAAATGGTTCTCTATTTATAGTTTTCCTAAGTCCTGCGGATGTGTATCAACCAATCGAGAATTGGATAGATCTGGATCAACCAATAGGAGTCGAGCACCGGGATCCGGATCTGTTTCTGCCAATCGCTCTTGATCTGGTTCGACCAATCGGGGCGAAGCATCAATTACATTATGGGTTTGAAATTACTGTTTGAGCTTACGGAAGTTCCAGCGTAATTTAACTTTGAGGCGCTCACATGGGTTGGAATATGCCTTGGATCTTGATTGGAACCTTCGGAATGTTCTGGTCTTTTGATTGCATTGGGGCGTGCAAAGTTTCTGAAATACCCTTGGACGGTACGCAAATCCCAGAATGCCATTTCAGCGAGTTCGAGGGCCTTTTCGCAAAGTTCAATGACTTCAAGCTCGCATTGCAAAGTTCAATATTCTTTTTAGGAGTGTTTTCTTCTTTTACAAAGTTCAAGGTTCTTTGCGAATAGTAGAAGTTCTTTGTGAATTGAACTCTAGGCTCTCATTCTTCTTTCGAATAGTAGAAGTTCTTTGCGAATTGAACTCTAGGCTCCCATTCTTCTTTGCGAATAGTAGAAGTTCTTTCTTGAATTGAACTCTCTCTTGCTTGGTCTTTTATGCGCTCTTTTAGACCCTCTTTAGCCATTCTTTGAAATTTGTTTCTTCACTCCTTCTTTAAACTTGACATGAGTATCGACTTTTGATCTTTTGGGATGCTTTTCGGATTTGGACTGTCGATTGGTTAGGTAAAATGCACACTAAAGCACTTATTTAGTCTTCTCAAGGGTCTTTCAAGGCTCATGTTTAGGGGTGAAAATGGTATTTTCACTACTTAACACACCCCAAACCTAAGCTTTGCTAGTCCACGAGCAAAAAAGCGTAAAAGCAAAATAAAGAGCCACTTTTGTAGGAAGCACATGTGCATTTAGCATATGCAACAAGCCTTTTAAACCCCTAGGTGATCCCTAGAGGAGGAGTGAAGTCTCTGAGGGTTTTCGTGAAGGTACCCTACAAACTTCTCCATGGGACGGTTGGCATTAGTGCCTTTGTCATCCCATGAGCAATCAAAGATCAAAATTAGTTACTCTTGAATCAATGTTTAAAGAAATTTAGGTTTATTGTTTGCAAGGGATTTCAACATTTATAAACCTTATGAATGTTTCACTCTTTCCAATCTGTGAGCAGCCATAGAAATCATGCAAATGTGTCGTGATAGTTCATCATTTGAATAAAAATTAGGTTATAAGTCATACTTAATGTGCTCAAGTTCCAACCCAAACACTTACCGGTGTACTCTCATCAAGATTTTTGTTGAAGGGTTCATTTTCACTCAAGCTCAAGAGCGATTACATCTCCCAAATGGATTTGTAAGCATGAGCATAGGCATGATTCTCAGTCTTGGCATCCTTGACATCTCCTCACCATAGATTGGGAAACTTATCTCCACATGACAGTTCACTCAACTTTGGATCACAAGGACTTTTATTTGGGTTTGTTGTATGGCTCATGGAGTGAGGTTTGAGGATAGGAAGGTTGAGCAGTGTTTGGATTTTTTGAGAAGTCAGAATTGAAGGAGGTGGTTCATGACTCCACCTTCTTGAGTTTAGCTTCTTTTGAGATTCTCGTGTTCAAAGTACTCAGTTCTTCTTCCTTTGATCTTGAATTTTCAACATAAAGTTCCCCTTTTTGCCTTTTTTTTGCTTGCTTCTTTTTCACATTGTTTTTCTTTTACTTTCTCAGTCACCATACTGCCCATTTTTGAGGTATTTCTTCTTCATTTATTTTGATATTTGCCCAGAAATGTTCCATCTTTACTTCTTTCTCCTTTAACTCCTGAATTCTCAAGGTGAGGAAGGCTGAATTAGTTCCATTGGTTCAGGTGCAAGAAAAATGGGTGTTTTGATGAAGCATTGTAGGATTTATAGCTCAATTGGGGTACAAACAAGGGCAGATCTTTCTTGGTTGGTTTTGTTAAGCTCAAGCTGTCCAAAGAAGGCCTTGATCTTTTCCTCAGTTTCATGAATCTTTGTTGCTTGTTTTGATTTGGAGTTTCCTAATTTCTAGTGGATCTAATGCCTCGGCCAGTCTTTTGAATCGAGAAAGGGTTGCCTCGGTCACTCTTCAACGAGATGTAAAACATATAGGCTCAATTCTCACTTTGGTTATGGTTTTCCTTGAGCTTTTAAGTATATCTTTACCTTTTCTCTTCTGTGGACTTGCTATGTGCTAATACAAGTGTATTTTCACGGTGTTAACATCATGGAAATGTGGAATATTGTAGAGTTTAGAATGTCTAAATTCTTGCAAAGAAAATTTTAAAATTTCCACATTGTCATGATTCTTAAGTAAATTGATTCATTTCCTGATTACTTTGGTGATTGTGATGACCTTATGCTAATTATCCCATGGCGGGACACATTTTCCATACCCCAAACCTAAGATGAACATTGTCCTCAATGTTCTAGACATGATGAGAGAGCGAGGTAAGAGAAGAAGAAAGAAAAACTAAGAAAGAAAAAATCTAAACTATATGCGTGAGAAAATAAAAATGTAAAAGCGAAGATATGAGCAAGGAAATGGAAAACAGGATATACAAATGCAAGAAAAATCAACAAAACAATGCTAGAACTGCTAAATAAAATCTAACAAATAGAAGGATTACTATGCAAATGAAAGGAAACTAATGCTAATAAAAGAGAAACAGTAAAAGCAAGGTAAGGGACTGAATACAAAGTTAAAAAAGAAAAAGAAAAGTGTTGATACAAAAACTGAATTTGTGAATGCAAAATAGGAAAACAAAGTTAGAAACTAGCTATACTCACAGAAAAAATGACGAAAATCAGTAAAACGAGGACACATTAACCTAAGAAAGAAAAAAAATCAGCGATCTAAAAACAGAATTTGAAACTAAAATTCCTAAAACAGAAAATCTAATGCCAAATGATGTATCCTAAGCCCAAAGAAACAAACCCAAAAGCCTGAGATACTTATGAATCTAAGTGATTATAAAAATGATTAGCAGGAATACAGTGAAAAGCAAGATTCATAAGATTGACCCCTTTGTTGATGATGTCTATTCGAAATGGATTTGGCTCCAGAAAGATCTTTTCGCAAAGGACTTCTCCCCAGATTTTCTATTCGAAAAGGAAATTTTAACTATTCGAACAGAACATGGTTCTTTTCGAGTAGTTCATTACAGCTCCAGAATCAGTTCGAATAGAACTTTGAACTTTTCGAACAGTACTTTTTACTTTGCGATTTGAACTTTGAAGTGTATTTACACTATGCGTACAAGAAAAATGAAAAACAAGAAAATCGGAAAAACAATGTTGTACAAACATATTATACACTTTTCTACCATCGATTTTTGGAGATTCATGATGATAGGTGGGCGAAGGGCTCACAGGTGTTTTCAATGCATGGTTTGAGCACGACCATTTACCTTGAGTATTCTTCCATCCTTGGGATCTGAAATATCCACGGCTCGAGGGAGGCCTTGATGACGATGTATGGCCCTTCCCATCTGGATCTCAATTTGCCGAGGAAAGAATTTAAGTTTAGAGTTGAATAACCATACCTTGGACCCGGTATGAACTCTTTTCTCATGAGGCTCCTATCATGGAATGATTTAACCTTTTCTTTGTACAACTGGAGCTAGTGTAGGCATCCATCCTCGTTCTTCCGATTCGGTGAGTTGAAGCTTCACATGGTTACCAAAGCAGATTAGATCCATATTAAAAGTTTTGATTGCCCATAAGGCCTTATATTCTAATTCTCGGTAGATGGCATGCCTTGCCATAAACCATCTGAAAAGGACATCCCTATAGGAGTCTTGTAGGCGTATGCCCACAAAGCATCATTAAGCTTAAAGGACCAGTCCTTTGTCCTTCTTCACAGTTTTTTCAAAATGTGTTTGATCTCTCTATTTGAAATCTCCACACCGTCCCTTTGGTTTGTGGATGATAGGGAGTGGCTACTCTGTGAGCGACAGAGTACTTTTTTAATAGAGAGTCAAACTGCCTGTTGCAAAAGTGGCTTCCCCCATCACTAATGATGGCTCTGGGGAATCCAAATCTGGAAAAAATGTGGTCTTTGAGGAATCTTAAAACCACTTTGTGATCATTGGTTTTGGTAGCTATGGCCTCAATCCACTTGGAGACATAATCCACAGCTACCAAGATGAAATTGTTTCCATTAGAAGGGAAAGGGCCCATAAAATCTATGCCCCAAACATCAAACAACTCAACTACCGAGGATTGGTGAGGGCATTGAGTTTCTTTTGGAAATCTTGCCCAGCTTTTTTGCGCTTGCAAGATTCTGATCTTGTAAGGCATCTTTAAAGATTGTGGGCCAATAGAAACCACACTGCAGAATTTTTGCAGCTGTTTTATTGCCACTGAAATGGCCTCCACAGGCCTGTTCATGACACATTGACAATATGCCAGGGAATTCATGGTCCGGGACACACTTTCTGATCACTTGGTCTGCACAATTCTTGAATAGATAAGTATCTTCCCAAATGAAATGTTTAACTTGTGAGAAGAAAAGATCTTTATCCATTCTATTCCAATGTTGAGGAATCTGTCCAATAGCCAAGAAGTTGACTATGTTTGCAAACCAAGGACTGTGGGTATTGATGGCAAAAAGTTGCTCATCAGGAAATGATTCATTAATGGGTAAGCTATCATCCTCAGTATTGAGAATTCTGGATAAGTGATTGTTGTCGCTCCAAGTGTGCCATAATTGTGTGCATTATGAATCAAAAATTAAAGAATTAAAGAATGCTAGGTTATATGGATGTTAACTTATGAAAGGGATATCAGCACATTGGGGCTAACACTGGCCTGCAAGATCAGGGCCAATTGTAGCAAGTTTTAAAAGTAAGTATTTCAAGATCGTCCACAGAGAAGTTTGTCTAAACAGAGAGATAAACCTCCAGATCTGTGCTACCAGATCTGGCTCTATAATTATCTAAAATAAAGAATAGATAAAAGAGAGTGTTGGATTGTGTCACATTTAACTATAAGCAAATAAAGAAAAGAACTAACTACATGATCCAGATCCGAGTTGGGGAGGTGTTTAAAATAAGACAAATGCAGAAATAATAGCTTCATGTACTTTAGCCTCTGAATTTTAATGGAGAATCTGTAGTTCAACAGAAGCGATTCAATCTTCATCTGCTACCAAAGACAGATGTAAGAGAAATAAATCCGAATTAAGGAATAGGTTTAGACTTATGGCATGATCATCACTTAAATGGTCACAGATCTGCTATCAGGCCTATTCTTTAGTTCGTAACATGAACATCATCAGTAAATCGCTAGAATTAGGTTACCAACGCTAATTCGTACGAGGATGATGAATTAAGGGAAGTTGGATGCGGATGAGTGAATCTAAAGAAGTCTAATGCACTAAGGTGAACATTGAGAACCCTCGACATGACTCCAATGGAGAAGACACAAATTCTGACAACCTTTTAAAATCCAACGTTACAATTACTGAGCACGGCTTCTTAGAGAGCCCTCGGACTTCTGATGCTGAGCTTCTCGAGAGCCCTCAGTTCTGATCTTGAATCCGAACTTGGAAGTACAAATCACTCACAATGGCTCTCAAAGGTAAACTACAAGAAGGGATTACAGGGGGGTTCGGATAAGCTATCGTGGAATGAGAAAGCAGAGATGAAAACTCTAAAACTGGATACCCAAATTGGGCAAATGGTTCGTCGATGTATAGTTTTTCCTAAGCCAGCTCAGCTGTGTATCAACCAATCAGAATTGGATAGGTCTGTATCAACCAGTAGCAGTCAAGCACCGGATCCAGATCCGATCTGTCGCCAATCGAAATGCTTGATCCGGTTCACCAATCGAAACAGAGGCATCAATTACATATGTAATTTAAAAATCTGTTTGAGCTTCTAGAAGTTCCCGCCAAGTAATTTCATCTTTGGGTGTTCACATGGGTGGAATATGCCTTTGGTTCGTGCTCGAATCTTCCTGGAATGTCCTTGGGTTTTAAAAGCGCATTGGCGTGCAAAGTTTCTGAAATACCCTTGGACGGGAATGCCATTTCACATAGTTTAAGGGCTTTTCACAAAGTAGTTTGGCTCCGAAGCTCTCTTCAAAGCATTTTGGCTTGGAGATCTTTTCAAAGCATTTTGGCGGAGATCTTTTCGCAGGACTTCTCTTCTTTTCAGCGAGTGTTTTCTTCTTTTCAAAGGTCATTCTTCTATTCGAGGAGTGTTTTCTTCTTTTCGAAAAGTTCAAGGTTCTTTGCGAATAGTAGAAGTTCTTTGCGAATTGACTTTTAGCTTCCATTCTTCTTTGCGAATGGATCCTTCTTCTTCTTCAGGTCTTTTCTTGCTCTTTTAGGACCTTTTTAGCCATTGCTGAGGCTATTTCTTCACTCCCTCTTTGAGCTTGACATGCGTTGTCAGCTTTTTGATCATTTTAGGATGGTTTTCGGATTTGGACCTGTCTTTTTGGTTAGCTGCAATATGAACACTAAAGCACTTATTTAGTCCTCTCAAGGGTCTTTCAAGGCTCATGTTTAGGGGTGAAAAATGGTATTTTTCACTACTTATCAGTGATCAGCCACCACATTCTCCACTCCTTTCTTATCCTTAATCTGTAGATCAAACTCCTGTAATAGGAGGATCCACCTGATTAATCTGGGCTTGGTATCCTTCTTAGACAGAAGGTACTTTAGGGCAGAGTGGTCAGTAAACACCACAATTTGTGAACCTAAAACATAAGGCCTGAATTTTTCCAATGCAAACACAATGGCCAGCAGCTCTTTCTCAGTTGTTGTGTAATTGAGCTGGGCATCTATCATGGATCTGCTGGCATAAGCTATGACATGGGGAAGCTTATCCTTTCTCTGCCCTAGGACAGCTCCTAGGGCATAGTCTGATGCATCACACATCAGCTCAAAGGGCACTGAATAGTCAGGGGACTGCAAGATGGGAGCTGAAATCAGACATTTCTTAAGGACCTCAAAGGCTGTCATGCATTCATTAGTAAACACAAAAGGAACATCTTGACACAGTAAATGACAGAGTGGCTTGGAAATTTTACTGAAATCTTTGATGAACCTCTGTTGTCGCTCCAAGTGTGCCAAAAATGTGTGCAAAAAATTAAAGAATTAAAGAATGCTAAATTATATGGATGTTAACTTATGAAAGGGATATCAGCACATTGGGGCTAACACTGGCCTGCAAGATCAGGGCCAATTGTAGCAAGTTTTAAAAGTAAGTATTTCAAGATCGTCCACAGAGAATTTGTCTAAAATGAGAGATAAACCTCCAGATCTGTGCTACCAGATCTGGCTCTATAATTATCTAGAAAGCAGATAAAGAGAGAGTGTTGGGTTTTGTCACGTTTAACTAAAAGCAAATAAAGAAAAGAACTAACTACGTGATCCAGATCCGAGTTGTGGAGGTGTTTAAAATAAATCAAATGCAGAAATAATAGCTTCATGTATTTTAGCCTTTGAATTTTAATGGAGAATCTGTATTCCAATAGAGCAGATTCAATCTTCATCTGGCTACCAGCACAGATGTAAGAGAAATAAATCCGAATTAAGGAATAGGTTTAGACTTATGGCTGTGATTTGTCACAGATCATCAGCTAGCTGTGGCCTATTCTTTATTTCAGAACATGAACATCATCAGAATCGCTTGAATTAGGTTACCAACGCTAATTACATGCGAGGATGATGAATTAAGGAAGTTGGATGCGGATGAGTGAATCTAAAGAAGTCTAATGCACTAAGGTGAGCATTCGTAACCCTCGACATGACTCCAATGGAGAAGACACAAATTACAGAACCTTTAAAATCCAAGCGTTACAATTAGTTAGAGAGCCCTCGGACTTGAGCTTCTCGAAGAGCCCTCAGTTCTGATCTTGAATCCAAACTTGGAAGTACAAATCACTCGCAATGGCTCTCAAAGGTAAAATACAAGAAGGGATTACAGGGGAATCAGATGAGCTTTCTGACCGGAATGGGGGAAACAGAGATGAAAACTCTAAAATCTGGATGCCACAATTGGGCAAATGTCTTCTCTATTTATAGCTTTCCCTTGATCCTGCAATTTGAATTGACCAATCGAAGTGTTCAGATCTGGATTGCCCAATGGCGATTGAGCACGGGATCCAGATCATTACGCCAATGAAAATGCTCGATGCGTTCAATCGCGCAGAAGCATCAATTACATTATGGAATTCAAAAATCTGTTTGAGCTTCTAAGTTCCCGCCAAGTGATTTCATCTTTGAGCGCTCACATGGGTTGGAATATGCTTTTGGATCTTGATTGGAATCTTCCGAAATGTCCCTGAAACATTAAATGCATTGGGCGCGTCAGAGATTCTTGAAATGCCCTTTAAACAAAATGTAATTCCCGTAATGTCCTTTCGTAGAGTTTAAGTGCCTTTTAGCAAAGTGTTTTGGCTCCGAAGTTCTTTTAAAGCAATTTGGCTTCGAAAGTCTTTTCGCAGCGACTTCTCCCGGATCTTCTATTCGAAGGAAATTTCAACTATTGAGCAGAACATGGTTCTTTTCGAGTAGTTCATTCTGACTCGTAATCAATTCGAATAGAACTTTGACCTTTTCGAAAAGTACTTTTTACTTTGCGATTTGAACTTTTAACTTGATTTCTTCTTTGCGAATGGATCCTTCTTCTTCTTCAGGTCTTTTCTTGCTCTTTTAGGACCTTTTTAGCCATTGCTGAGGCTATTTCTTCACTCCCTCTTTGAGCTTGACATGAGTTGTCAGCTTTTTGATCATTTTAGGATGCTTTTCGGACTTGGACCTGTCTAATTGGTTAGCTGTAAAATGCACACTAAAGCACTTATTTAGTCTTCTCAAGGGTCTTTCAAAGCTCATGTTTAGGGGTGAAAAATGGTATTTTTCACTACTTAACAACCTCCTATAAAATCCTGCATGCCCTAAGAAACTTCTGATTTGCTTAACAGTTCTGGGAGGAGGCAAATGTGCAATTAGATCAATTTTTGCTTGGTCCACCTCTATGCCTTTATGGGAGACCACATGTCCTAGGACAATGCCTTGGGTGACCATAAAATGACTCTTTTCCCAGCTTAGAACCAAATTGGTTTCTTCACATCTTTGCAACACCAACTTGAGGTGGTGTAAGCATTGGGAAAAGCTGTCTCCATAAATTGAAAAGTCATCCATGAAGATCTCCATGAATTGATCAATCATGTCAGAAAAGATGGCATACATGCATCTTTGAAAAGTAGCAGGGGCATTGCAAAGACCAAAGGGCATCCTCCTATAGGCAAAAGTGCCAAAGGGGCAGGTGAAGGTGGTCTTTTCTTGGTCCTGTGGGTGAGGATCTGGTTGTAACCAGTACCCATCAAGGAAGCGATAGTAAGCTTTGCTGCAAGCTTATCAAGGATTTGGTCAATGAAGGGGAGGAAATGGTCTTTCCTTGTCATGGTATTTAATTTTCTGTAGTCTGCACCCTCCATCCATTGTTTGTCCTGGTGGACATAAGTTTACCAGATTCAAATTGCTACACAGTGATGCCAGATTTCTTAGGCACCACTGTGTGGGTGCTACCAGCAGAATCTGAAATGGGGTAAATGACCCCGGATTCTAGCGACTTGACAACTTCCTTCATTACCACTTCTTGCATGTGAGGATTCAACCTTCTTTGCATTTCTCTAGAAGGCTTGGCATCCTCTTCCAGTGGATCTTATGCATGCATACAATTTGGGTTTATTCCTCCTAAATCAGAATGGTCCATAATTGCTTTCTTGTCTTGTTTAGAACTACCAATGCTCCTCTTCTTGCTCCTTTGTAAGGGAGGAAGAAATAATCACAGTAGTGTTTGATGATCTCCCAAAACACATATTTCAGATTTTTGGGAGCCTGTTTGAGTTCCAATCTGTGAAATTTGAGAAAAGAGGGCAACAAAGGTACCTTGGTAACTTGTGGAAGAGGGAGAGGAGGTCTCAGAGAGAGAACTTGATGATGTTGGTGAGTGCCTTACACAAAGCGACTCCGTTGAATTTGATCTCCTTTTCCTTCTTTCTCAAGTGGATCCCCAATCATTTTAAATTACGTGGTGGAGTCTTTACCTTGCGAAATGTTTGTAAAGACTCCTCCACCAAATTTCATCAATGATGTCAACATGGAAACATTCCTCGTGAGAGAATTGAGGTTGAGTATGACATTATACACATTCAATTTAACTTTCATATTTCCAAAAGACACCTCCATGATGCTGACCTGCATTGAATGCATGCATTAGTCTGAGCAGAATGATCTTCCCGAATGACAGGATGGCAAGGTGGTACTTTTGGTTGGTTCCATGTCCAACACCAAAAAGTCGGCGGTAGAAAAACTTGTCTACTCCTACCAAAACATCTTCAATCAACCCCATAGGTTTCCTTTCGGATCTGTCACTTTGAGTGGGTTTCAATTCTCCCAAACCTAGCTTCTCATAGATGCATTAGGGAAGCAGTTGACACTAGCACCTGGATCTAGCAAGGCTTTCTCAATGGTGTGCTCCCCAATGATGCGGGATTGTGGGGATTCCGGTCTTGCATCTTAGGTGGTGTTGCAATTGATAGCACTTGGTTGATTTTCTCCACACAAAAAGGCCTTCTTGGATAAATGTATCCTAGATTGCCTTTTGTGGGTGCACACCTCTTTGAGAAATTTTGCATAAGCGGGGACCTGTTTGATTGCATCAAGCGAGGTAGATTAATTTTAACTTGCTTGAATGTCTCCATCATTTCCTCAATTTTTTGTTTCCTTTGTCAAAAGGAGACTTCATTGCATGGGGAAATGGGAGGTGAGGAACAAATTTCTCCTCCTCATCTTTTTCAACAATTTTGTTATTTTTCCATTTTTCATTTTTTGAATTTTTTCGATGTAAATCATCCATAACCATATTGCTATCCGACTATTGTTCTGACTTGTTCTTCATCTTTTTCCTCTTCACTACCTTGGTTGTTTATTATTCTTCCACTTCTCAAAGTAGTCATGTTTTGATTTCCTCATGGCCATTTGAGGATTCTCCAACCATGAACTCATCCCTTAGGATTGTTCACAGTTGGCTGGGTAGTATACCCTCTTCTCTCTTAGCCAATGAATTCGAGAGTTGGCCCAGAGTTTCTTCGATTTTTTTAATGCTCTGACTGTGGAGGTTCACAGTCTGAGACAGAGTTCCAAGATTTTGAAGTGGACTCAAGACCCGCTCTTCAAAAGGTCGAGGATCTAGGAGGGGCTGGTGCATGCATGGCTTGTTGTTGGTTAGGCCGAAAATTTGATTTATTATAAAAATTCTCGATATGGTGACGAAAGGTGTTTGAAAGGTAATTGATTTTTGGGTCATTCTGATTAATGGTAATTTCCTTGATTCCACCTGAGATTAGGATGAGATCTCCATGGGTAGTCATTCGATTGCATCTGTCCATAAGACTGAGCTGCATGAGCTTGTTCCATCATGAGTTCTGGAAATTGTGATGCAGAAGGACATTGATCAATGGAATGAGTAGGGGACTGGCATATCAGACATGCCTCCTCTACTCTTACAACATTTGGATTTTTAAGTGAGTCCATCAATCTATCAAACTTTGTGGTTAAATTGTCCATCTTTCTTTCCAACTCATTCACCTCATAAAGCTTCCCTTTGGTGGGTTGCTGATTGTTCAACCTAGCAGGATTTTCAATATCTCTTGACAGAGATTCCTGTTGAGTTGAGTTTTCACCAATTACTTCAAATAAGTCCCAAACCTCCTCAACTGTTTTTTGCAAGTAAGTGCCTCCACAGGAGGCATCCACCATATTTTTGCCTTTTTGATCAATTCCTTGATAGAAGCTTTGAACCAGCTGCCATCTGGGAATTTGATGATGAGGACATTGCCTTAAAAGTTCCTTAAATCGTTCCCATGCTTCATGGAAAGTTTCAGTTGAGTTTTGTGAGAAAGAAATGATACTTTGTCTCAATTGGCTTGTTTTAGACATTGGGAAATATTTGACTAAAATTTGACACTGCAAATCATTCCAAGAAGTGATACTATTTGGTGCTAACATAGATAACCATGCTCTAGCTTTATCCTTTAATGAAAAAGGAAAGAGCCTAAGCTTGGTTGCTTCTGGACCAAGTCCAGCTATGTTGAATGTGGTGTAAAGAGCCAAGAATTCATCCACATGTTTGTATGGATCTTCCTTACTCAACCCATGGAAGGAAGGAAGCATTTGGATAGTCGATGATTTGATCTCATAATTTCCTTCAACAGTAGGAAATTGAATGCAAAAGGGAGAATTATAAGCACCAGGTGCAAAGTAATCCCTCAAAAGTTGAGGTTCTTCACCCATAGTAGCAGAATTCTGTGTTGTTTGTTTGGTTCGTAGTAGCCTTTCAACTTCTAAATTCAGTGGGACAATCTCAGGGCTGAGAGTCCTCCTACCAAACATACAACTCAGAATAAAAAATCTGATTATTCACAGCAAACCTTCAGAATTCCTTTTTAAGTAGTTTCCCTTCTTCAAAAATTGGACATGAATAACTGCACAGGTATAAACAATAGAATAGTTTAGTAATGATATAAAAAATAAAAGTGAAAACTTAGGTCTACCTATTTTAGAACAAATTCCCCGGCAACGGCGCCAAAAACTTCTTGTTGCTTCTAAGTGTGCTTGATTTATGTGTGTTTTGAAAACAGGTTTGCAACTGCTAACTTATAATGAATCTAGAATATTAAAAAGAGTAAAGAAATATCAGCACAGGTAGAAGTGAATTAGCCTGCAAGATCAGGGCCAATTGTAGCAAGTTTTAAATGTAAGTGAGTAAAAGATCGTCCACAAAGAATTTGTCTAAAATGCAAGATAAACCTCCAGATCTGAGCTACCAGATCTGGCCTCTTATCCTATATAGAAAGTACATAAGATGGGGAGGTTGAATTTGCCACATTAACTAAATGATAAAAGTAGAAGTTAAACTAAATGATCCAGATCCGAGTTGGGGGAACGTTTGAGGTAAACTTATAAAAGATGGAGAAGTAATATCTAACTTTGATTTGGTCCTTGAAATCTAATGAGAATGACTACAGCTCAACTGAGAGGTGATCCAATCTTCATCTGGCTACAAGCGCAGATGTAAGAGAAATAAATCTAATTCAAGGATTAGGCTTACGCTTATGGCTATGGTCTGTCCACTTTAATGGCCAAAAACCATCTAATAGTCTTTAATCCAAATCCTTAATTTAGAACAAGAAACATCACTACAAATGCCGTGAGAGACTAGGTTACAAACACTAACTCTCACAGGATTAATGAATCAAGGGAAATTGCAAGAAAAACAGTGAATCTAAAGGAGTCTAATGCAATAAGGAGATCAGAGGGAACCCTTAACATGAGTCCAATGGAGAATGCACGGTTTACAGCAACCTTTTCAAATTCATGATGTCGCTCCAAGTGTGCCATAATTGTGTGAATTATGAATCAAAAATTAAAGAATTAAAGAATGCTAGGTTATATGGATGTTAACTTATGAAAGGGATATCAGCACATTGGGGCTAACACTGGCCTGCAAGATCAGGGCCAATTGTAGCAAGTTTTAAAAGTAAGTATTTCAAGATCGTCCACAGAGAATTTTGTCTAAACTGAGAGATAAACCTCCAGATCTGTGCTACCAAATCTGGCTCTATAATTATCTAAAAAAAAGAATAGATAAAAGAGAGTGTTGGATTGTGTCACATTTAACTATAAGCAAATAAAGAAAAGAACTAACTACATGATCCAGATCCGAGTTGGGGAGATGTTTAAAATAAGACAAATGCAGAAATAATAGCTTCATGTACTTTAGCCTCTGAATTTTAATGGAGAATCAGAGTTCAGGCAGATTCAATCTTCATCTGGCTACCAAGACAGATGTAAGAGAAATAAATCGAATTAAGGAATAGGTTTAGACTTATGGCTATGATCCATCCCACTTAAATGGTCACAGATCATCCAATAGTTGTGGCCTATTCTTTAGTTCGTAACATGAACATCATCAGTAATGTTTGCTAGAATTAGGTTACCAACGCTAATTCGCAGGGGTGATGAATTAAGGGAAGTTGCATGCGGATGAGTGAATCTAAAGAAATCTAATGCACTAAGGTGAACATTCGTAACCCTCGACATGACTCCAATGGAGAAGACACAAATTACAAAGAACCTTTAAAATCCAAAATTACAATTACAGAGCACGGCTTCTTAGAGAGCCCTCGGACTTACGATCTTGAATCCGAACTTGGAAGTACAAATCACTCACAATGGCTCTCAAAGGTAAACTACAAGAAGGATTCTGGGGGGGTTCGGATAAGCTATCCGACCGGAATGAGGGAAACAGAGATGAAAACTCTAAAATCTGGATGCCCAATTTGGGCGAATAATGGCTTCTCTATTTATACTTTTTCCTCCATCCTCGCGATGTGGATTGACCAATGAGGAATGCTTTAGATCTGGATTGCCCAATGAGGGTTGAGCACGGGGATCCAGATCTGTTTTGGCCAATGGAAATGCTCTGATCTGGTTCGGCCAATCAGGTGCCAGAAGCATCAATTCTGTTATGGGTTTGAAATTCTGTTTGAGCTTCTGGAAGTTCCCGCCAGGTAATTTAACTTTGGGCGCTCACATGGGTTGGAATATGCCTTCGGATCTTGATTGGAACCTTCCAGAATGTTCCTGGTCTTTTAATTGCATTCGGCGTGCAAAGTTTCTGAAATACCCTTGGATGAGTGCAAATCCCGTAATGCCATTTCGCATAGTTTAAGGGCTTTTTCAAAAGTAGTTTGGCTCCGAAGCTCTTCGCAAAGCATTTTGGCCAGGAGATCTTTTCGGGGTTACAGTTCTTGTTCGAATTGGTCTTCTCTTCTTTTCGCAGAGGTAAATCTTCTATTCGAACAGTTCTGTATCCTTTCGAAAAGCTCATTTGCAGTTTATTCTCTCTTCGCTTAGTCTCAGGTTCTTTGCGAATAGTAGAAGTTCTTTGCGAATTGAACTCTAGGCTCCCATTCTTCTTTTGCGAATTGACTTTTAACTTGATTTTTTCTTTGCGAATGGCTCTCTCTCTTGCTTGGTCTTTGTTCCGCTCTTTTAGACCCTCTTTAGCCATTCTTGAGGTCGTTTCTTCACTCCTTCTTTAAACTTGACATGAGTCGACTTTTTGATCTTTTGGGATGCTTTTGATTTGGACTGTCCGATTGGTTAGTGTAAAATGCACACTAAAGCACTTATTTAGTCTTCTCAAGGGTCTTTCAAGGCTCATGTTTAGGGGTGAAAAATGGTATTTTCACTACTTAACACACCCCCAAACCTAAGCTTTGCTAGTCCCTGAGCAAAGAAACGTAAAAGCAAAATAAAGAGCCACTTTTGTAGGAAGCACAGGTGCATTTAGCATATGCAACAAGCTTTTTAAACCCCTAGGTGATCCCTAGAGGAGGAGTGAAGTCTCCGAGGGTTTTCGGTGAAGGTACCACAAACTTCTCCATGGGACATTGGCATTAGTGCAATTTGTCATCCCATGAGCAATCAAAGATCAAAATTAGTTACTCTTGAATCAATGTTTAAACAGAAATTTAGGTTTCTTGTTTGCCAGGGGGTTGCAACAGTTATGGACCTTATGAATGTTTCACTCTTTCCAATCTGTGGGCAGCCATAGAGATCATGCAAATGTGTCGTGATAGTTCATCATTTGAATAAAAATTAGGTTATAAGTCATACTTAATGTGCTCAAGTTCCAACCCAAACACTTACTGTGGTGTACTCTCATCAAGATTTTTGTTGAAGGGTTCATTTTCACTCTAGCTCAAGAGCGATTACATCTCCCAAATGGATTTGTAATCATGAGCATAGGCATGATTCTCGTGGCATCCTTGACATCTCCTCACCATAGATTGGGAAACTGCTTATCTCCACATGACAGTTCACTCAACTTTGGATCACAAGGACTTTTAGGCTGGGTTTGTTGTATGGCTCGTGGAGTGAGGTTTCAGGGATAGGAAGGTTGAACAGGTGTTTGGATTTTTTTGAGAAGTCAGGAATTGAAGGAGGTGGTTCATGACTCCACCTTCTTGAGTTTAGCTTCTTTTGAGATTCTCGTGTTCAAAGTACTCAGTTCTTCTTCCTTTGATCTTGAATTTTCAACATAAAGTTCCCCTTTTTGCCTTTTTTTTTGCTTGCTTCTTTTTCACATTGTTTTTCTTTTACTTTCTCAGTCACCATACTGCCCATTTTTGAGGTATTTCTTCTTCATTTATTTTGATATTTGCCCAGAAATGTTCCATCTTTACTTCTTTCTCCTTTAACTCCTGAATACTCAAGGTGAGGGAAGGCTGAATTGGTTCCATTGGTTCAGGTGCAAGAAAAATGGGTGTTTTGATGAAGCATTGTAGGATTTATAGCTCAATTGGGGTACAAACAACAAGGGCGATCTTTCTTGGTTGGTTCTCATTAAGCTCAAGTTGTCCAAAGAAGGCCTTGATCTTTTCCTCGGTTTCATGAATCTTTGTTGCTTGTTTTGATTTGGAGTTTCCTAATTTCTAGTGGATCTAATGCCTCACCATCCTTTGAATCGGAAAGGGTTGCCTCAGTCACTCTTCAACAGAGATGTAAAACATATAGGCTCAATTCTCACTGGTTATGGTTTTTCCTTGAGCTTTTAAGTATATCTTTACCTTTTTCTCTTCCTGTGGACTTGCTATGTGCTAATACAAGTGTATTTTCCTGGTGTTAACATCATGGAAATGTGGAATATTGTAGGGTTTAGAATGTCTAAATTCTTGCAAAGAAAATTTCCACATTGTCATGATTCTTAAGTAAATTGATTCATTTCGATTACTTTGGTGATTGTGATGCCCTTATGCTAATTATCCCATGAGGACACATTTGCCATACCCCCAAACCTATGGGGAACAGT
Organism: Chloranthus sessilifolius; assembly: GCA_021018995.1. Taxonomy (NCBI): domain Eukaryota; kingdom Viridiplantae; phylum Streptophyta; class Magnoliopsida; order Chloranthales; family Chloranthaceae; genus Chloranthus; species Chloranthus sessilifolius. The sequence continues at coordinate 52,321,892 of CM037593.1, read as the reverse complement.
GTCCTCACTGGTTCAAAGGTGGCATGGTCACATTATACCGGAAAAATTGAAACAAGGCAGCAACAATAAGAAGAAAAAATAAATAGCAGAAAAAAAAAAAATAAAAAAAAATAAAAAAAATGACATGGAGAATGGGAGAAAGTAAAGTTTATTAACTAGAAATATTTTACATAAAAAAAAAAGAAAAATAAAGACAGAATAGGAGAGTGTGTTTTAGGGGAGGGGGTGGGGCGGTGGAGGGTGGAAGTGGCAGGAAGGTTGAGTTTTTGTTTTTCCGAGGAGGCCGAGAGTTGGGCCTCCTTTTCTTGGCCAAAATCATGAGGACCTCTTCAAATTGGCCCAGGAGGGCTGGAGCGGATCGCACCTTGGTGGTGGTGGGTCCATCACATGGGGTAAGCGGTGTGGTGGCTTATTGGCTTGGTCACGATCATTTTGGAAGGGTGGGGAAAGATGTGGGAATTTGGTAGAGGTTGGTTATTTATAGGTAAGGTGGGGAAGCGAAAGGTGGGACTTGAATGGGGTGGCTACCTCCTCTGGCCGGGAATGGGCAAGTCTGCTAGGAGTAAGGCAGTTGGGTGAGATGGGTGGGGTTTGAATAATAGGGTGGTGGGTGTGGAAGGGGTATCTGGAATGGCAATGATAGATGGAGGGCTATCTGGGATAGGGGAGGGTGGGGGGTGTAAGGGACCAGCCTTCAATGGCGGTCGAGGTGCGAAGAAGAGTGACCTGGATGTGAGGAAGGGTAGGGCTGGCCGAGGCTCAGTGAAGTTTGAGGCTCCTCTTCTCTGCAGCCGTAAATGGTTCTCTTTCAATTTCAGGAAAAGAGGCTCTGGTGTTCAGCAGTGAGCATGTTCTTCAATGGGCTCAACCCACAGTGAATTAGCAGAAGAGTGCAGTGCGAAGCGAGTTGTGCGAAAGTGCAGCAGAGAAAGACAGGAGCTGCAGCAGGGGATCCAGCTTCCCTCATTCTCCTTAACATGGCCTGGCTTGTAGTCCAGGCCTTTTTTCCAAAATTGTGAGGGGTTAATACCTCAAAGGGCTCTTCTCTGGAAATGTCAAATTTGGCTCTCAAAAGGGCTGTAATCAGTCTTCCAAAAGGTAGGCCAGCAATCTTTTGTTCCTTTTTTACTTTAGCACTAACATCAGCCATGGCCTCCAGGATTAGCAAAGGGGCATTGAAGAATTGCCCCTTTGAAAAGTGAAACAGGGCTTCTAAAATGGGGGTTCTCCTTTCTTGGGTGTGCCCTGTGACATAGAGGCTCCCTCGTAAAATTGAATCCATCAGAAGATACTGAGGGGGAAGATCTCTCCTCATTATGGATTGCCCAGATCCAACCATTCCTTGTGTCAAATGGGCAGCCATGTCTCTAAAGAAATTTGTCTCGGGGAGGGCCAGGGGTCCCTCGGGGTTAAATCGAAAAAGGAATTCCCAAGGCATGCCCAATGTCTTGTGATTACTAGAAGATCACAGTTGTCTATGAAGATTACTAGGGTTGGCACATCAGCCTGATCTTCTGTCACCATGGTGAGGTTTTGGTACCACAACTTTGTCATCCATGGGTAGATTTTCTCAGGTAAAGGGGTAAGGATGGTGTTGATGGAGGCTGCCGTGAGATATCTTAAAGACAGTTCACAATCTAGTTTGGAGGAGAAAAAAGTTTCATCCACCAGTAATTCGGGGAGTATCTTCAGGGCATCAATAAAGGGATTAGGCAAAACCAAATGGAGGGGTAGGGGAGACTGAGATTACGGGCTGGAAACATCAAAGGTGCTCTTCATGGCGACCTTTCTTTCCTTTCTCTTTCTATCTCGCTTTGTTCATGGATAGTTTTCTCTTTGTAGATTTTAGGGCTTTGCCTTTGGCTTTTGGGGGTGTTTTGGCTGTCTTCTTGGCTGAAGATTTAGGGAACATGGTAGCAAGGGATTTCTCTGTTTTTCCCATATTTAAAATGGCCTCAAGTGTATGCTTAACTACTAGCAATCACAGAAAAATTTGAGCAAGAATAGAGAAAGTTACCGCGATCTAGGGGTTTCCTCTGTTTGGGTTTCTTTGCTTTGAACAGATCGCGCAGCTGGGCTTTAGCGTTTTGATTTCTGTCAAGAGAAAAGCGAGAAGATTAGAATAGATGGTGATTATTCGTGTGGTGCTCGTGAGAGAAGAGGGTGAGCTAGGGTTTTGAAAAGGGGTTTTGCTTGGGAGAGTGTTTGCAGATATCCAGTGACTTTCAAAATGACCTAATATACTAACAAGTAAAATCGCAAAGCACCCTTAAGTGTTCGAAAAGTTCCAAAAGAGTCCTTTTCTCTATTTCGAATAGCAAAAGTGTCTCTCGTAAGGTAAAAATTCTTCAGAAAGTGCAGTTCGCAAAGAACGGAGCTTCAGTATGTCTATTCGAAATGGATTTGGCTCGAAAAGATCTTTCGCAAAGGACTTCTCCCGATTTTCTATTCAAAAGGAAATTTTAACTATTCGAGCAGAACATGGTTCTTTTCGAGTAGTTCATTCTGACTCGAATCAATTCGAATAGAACTTTGAACTTTTGAAAAGTACTTTTTACTTTGCGATTTGAACTTTGAAGTGTATTTACACTATGCGACAAGAAAAATAGACGAAACAAAGAAAATCGGAAAAAACAATGTTGTACAAACATATTATACACTTTTCTACCATCGATTTTGGAGATTCATGATGATAGGTGGGCGCAAGGGCTCTGGGTGTTTTCAATGCATGGTTTGAGCCTCGACCATTTACCTTGAGTATTCTTCTATCCTTGGGATCTGAAATATCCGACTCCCGAGGAGAGGCCTTGATGACATGATGTATGGCCCTTCCCATCTGGATCTCAATTTGCGAGGAAAAGAATTTAAGTTTAGAGTTGAATAACCATACCTTGGACCCGATGAACTCTTTTCTCATGAGGCTCCTATCATGGAATGATTTAACCTTTTCTTTGTACACTGGAGCTAGTGTAGGCATCCATCCTCAGTTCTTCCGATTCGGTGAGTTGAAGCTTCTGTGGTTACCGACAGCGATTAGATCCATATTAAAAGTTTTGATTGCCCACAAGGCCTTATATTCTAATTCTCTTGGTAGATGGCATGCCTTGCCATAAACCCGATCGAAAGGGACATCCCTATAGGAGTCTTGTAGGCGATTCTGTATGCCCACAAAAGCATCATTAAGCAAGGACGGACCATCCTTTCTGTCCTTCTTCACAGCTTTTTTCCAAAATGTGTTTGATCTCTATTTGAAATCTCCACATCCTTGGTTTGTGGATGATAGGGAGTGGCTACTCTGTGAGTGACAGAGTACTTTTTAATAGAGAGTCAAACGCTCATTCAAAAGTGGCTTCCCCATCACTAATGATGGCCTGGGAATCCAAATGGAAAAATGTGGTCTTTGAGGAATCTTAAAACCACTTTGTGATCATTGGATTTGGTAGCTATGGCCTCAATCCACTTGGAGACATAATCCAGACTACCAAGATGAAATTGTTTCCATTAGAAGGGGAAAGGGCCCATAAAATCTATGCCCCAAACATCAAACAACTCAACTACCGTGATTGGTCATAGGGCATTGAGTTGCTTTTGGAAATCTTGCTTTTTTGGCGATTCCGGCAAGATTCTGATCTTTGTAAGGCATCTTTAAAGATTGTGGGCCAATAGAAACCACACCTTGCAGAATTTTTGCATGTTTTATTGACTTGAAATGGCCTCCACAGTCGTCATGACACATTGACAATATGCCGTGGAATTCATGGTCCGGGACACACTTTACGATCACTTGGTGCACAATTCTTGAATAGATAAGGATCTTCCCAAATGAAATGTTTAACTTGTGAGAAGAAAAGATCTTTATCCATTCTATTCCAATGTTGAGGAATTCCAATAGCCAAGAAGTTGACTATGTTTGCAAACCAAGGACTGTGGGTATTGATGGCAAAAGTTTCTCATCGAAATGATTCATTAATGGGTAAGCTATCATCCTCAATTGAGAATTCGGATAAGTGATCACCACCACATTCTCCACTCCTTTCTTATCCTTAATCAGATCAAACTCCTGTAATAGGAGGATCCACCGATTAACTGGCTTGGTATCCTTCTTAGATGAAGGTACTTTAGGGCGAGTGGTCAAACACCACAATTTGTGAACCTAAAACATAAGGCCCTAATTTTCCAATGCAAACACAATGGCGCTCTTTCTCGGTTGTTGTGTAGTTGAGCTGGGCATCTATCATGGATCTGTTGGCATAAGCTATGACATGGGGAAGCTTATCTTTCTACGCCTCTAGGACAGCTCCTAGGGCATAGTCTGATGCATCACACATCGACTCAAAGGGCCCGAATAGTCGGGGACTGCAAGATGGGAGCCAAATCGAGACATTTCTTAAGGACCTCAAAGGTCATCATGCATTCATTAGTAAACACAAAAGGAACATCTTGACACAAGAAATGGAGTGGCTTGGAAATTTTCTGAAATCTTTGATGAACCTCCTATAAAATCTGCATGCCCTAAGAAACTTTTGATTTGCTTAGCCAGTGGAGGAGGCAAATGTGCAATTAGATCAATTTTGCTTGGTCCACCTCTATGCCTTTATGGGAGACCACATGTCCTAGGACAATGCCTTGGTGACCATAAAATGACTCTTTCCTTAGAACCAAATTGGTTTCTTCACATCTTTGCAACACCAACTTGAGGTGGTGTAAGCATTGGGAAAATCTGTCCATAAATTGAAAAGTCATCCATGAAGATCTCCATGAATTGATCAATCATGTCGAAAAGATGGCATACATGCATCTTTGAAAAGTAGCAGGGCATTGCAAAGACCAAAGGGCATCCTCCTATAGGCAAAAGTGCCAAAGGGTAGGTGAAGGTGGTCTTTCTTGGTCACAATAGGATCTGGTTGTAACAGTACCCATCAAGGAAGCGATAGTAAGCTTTGCTGCAAGCTTATCAAGGATTTGGTCAATGAAGGGAGGAAATGGTCTTTCCTTGTCATGGTATTTAATTTTACGTAGTCTATGCTGACCCTCCATCCAGTTGTTTGTCCGGTGGACATAAGTTTACCGATTAATTACTACTGTGATGATGCCAGTTTCTTAGGCACCACTGTGGGTGCTACCCAGAATCTGAAATGGGGTAAATGACCCCAAAGATCTAGACTTGACAACTTCCTTTATTACCACTTCTTGCATGTGAGGATTCAACCTTCTTTGCATTTCTCTAGAAGGCTTGGCATCCTCTTCCGTGTGGATCTTATGCATGCATACTGGGTTTATTCCTCCTAAATCAGCAATGGTCCAGCCAATTGCTTTCTTGTGGTGTTTAGAACTACCAACAGCCTCTTCTTGCTCCTTTGTAAGGGAGGAAGAAATAATCACAGTAGTGTTTGATGATCTCCCAAAACACATATTTCAGATTTTGGGGAGCTGTTTGAGTTCCAATTGTGTGAGAAAAGAGGGCAGCAAAGGTACCTTGGTAACTTGTGGAAGAGGGAGAGGAGGTCTCCAAGAGAGAGAACTTGATGATTTGTTGGTGAGTGCCTTGCACAAAGCAGACTCCGTGAATTTGATCTCCTTTCCTTCTTTCTCTGGATCCCCAATCATTTTAAATTACGTGGTGGAGTCTTTACCTTGCGAAATGTTTGTAAAGACTCCTCCACCACTCATCAATGATGTCAACATGGAAACATTCCTCAGAGAATTGAGGTTGAGTATGACATTATACACATTCAATTTAACTTTCATATTTCCAAAAGACACCTCCATGATGCGGACACTGCATTGAATGCATGCATTAGTCAGAGCTGAGAATGGTCTTCCCAGAATGACAGGGATGGCGGTGGTACTTTTGGTTGGTTCCATGTCCAACACCAAAAAGTCGGTAGAAAAACTTGTCTACTCCTACCAAAACATCTTCAATCAACCCCATAGGTTTCCTTTCGGATCTGTCATTATGCTAACACCACTTGAGTGGGTTTAATTCTCCCAAACCTAGCTTCTCATAGATGAATAGGGAAGGTTGACACTAGCACCAGATCTAGCAAGGCTTTCTCAATGGTGTGCTCCCTAATGATGCAGGGATTGTGGGGATTCTGTGGTCTTGCATCTTAGGTGGTGTTGCAATTGATAGCACTTGGTTGATTTTCTCCACAAGAAAAAGGCCTTCTTGGATAAATGTATCCTAGATTGCCTTTTGTGGGTGCACACCTCTTTGAGAAATTTTGCATAGCAGGGGACTGTTTGATTGCATCAAGGAGGTAGATTAATTTTAACTTGCTTGAATGTCTCCATCATTTCCTCAATTTTTGTGTTTCCTTTGTCAAAAGGAGAAACCGACTTCATTGCATGGGGAAATGGGAGGTGAGGAACAAATTTCTCCTCCTCATCTTTTCAACAATTTTGTTATTTTTTGTTTCATTTTTTTTTTGAATTTTCGATGTAAATCATGACCATATTGCTATCCAAATTGTTGTTCTGCACTTGTTCTTCATCTTTTCCTCTTCACTACCCAATCGTGTTGTTTATTATTCTTCCACTTCTCAAAGTAGTCACTTTGATTTCCTCATGGCCATTTGAGGATTCTCCAACCATGAACTGTCCCTTAGGATTGTTCACAGGTTGGTGGGTAGTTACCCTCTTCTCTCTAGCCAATGAATTTGAGAGTTGGCCGAGTTTCTTCAATTTTTTAATGCTCGACTGTGTGAAGGTTCACGATCGAGACAGTTCCAAGATTTTGAAGTGAACTCAAGACCGCTCTTCAAAGGTCGTGGATCTAGGAGGGCAGGGGGTGGTCATCACGCATGGCTTGTTGTTGGTTAGGTCTGAAAATTTGATTTATTATAAAAATTCATATATGGTGAAAGGTGTTTGAAAGGTAATTGATTTTTGGGCTGTTGTTCATTGTAATGGTAATTTCCTTGATTCCACCGAGATTAGGATGAGATCTCCATGGGTAGTCATTCGATTGCATCATCCCATAAGACTGAAATGCATGAGCTTGTTCCATCATGAGTTAAATTGTGATGCGTAAGGACATTGATCAATGGAATGAGTGGGGCGGCATATCGGACATGCCTCCTCTACTCTTGACCCATTTGGAGCTTTAAATGAGTCCATCAGTCTATGAAATTTTGTGGTCTAATTATCCACTTGCCTTTCCAGCTCATTGACTTCATATACTTTCCCTCTTGTGAATTGGCGATTATTCATCCTAGCTGGATTCTCAGTGTCCCTTGGCAGAGATTCCTCCTGGGTTGAATTTTCTCCAATCCCCTCAAAGAGGTCCCAAACCTCTTCAACTGTTTTCTACAAGTAGGTACCTCCACAAGAGGCATCCACCATGTTCTTGTCCTTCTGATCAGTTCCTTGTTTGATGCTTTGTACCACCTGCCATTTAGGAATTTGATCGTGACGGCATTGCCTTAACAGTTCTTTAAACCTTTCCCATGCTTGATGGAAAGTTTCAGTTGAGTTTTGGGAGAAAGAGATGATGCTTTGTCTCTTGGTTTTAGTCATTGGGAAATATTTAGACAAAAATTGACATTGCAAAACATTCCATGATGTGAAGCTGTTTGGTGCTAACATAGATAACCATGCTCTAGCTTTGTCCTTTAATGAAAAAGGAAAGAGCCTAAGCTTGGTAGCCTCTGGACCAGATCCATTATATGTTAAATGTTGTGCATAAAGCGAAATTCATCAATGTGTTTGTAAGGGTCTTCCTTACTCAATCCATGGAATGAAGGCAACATTTGGATGGTGGAGGACTTAATTTCATAATTTCTCCTCCGTGGGAAATTGAATGCAAAATGGGGAATTATAAGCACCAGGCAAAGTAGTCTCTTAACAATCTCGTTCTTCACCCATTTCAGAGGATGTCCTGTGATGTATGTCGGTTTCTTAGGAGTCTTTCAACTTCACGAATTTAACGGAGAATCTCAGATTGACGGCTCTCCCGCCAAACATACAACTCAGAGAGAGTCTGGTACAGCCAACCTGTCTATTTAAGCACTTCCCTTTCCTTTTACACGACACGCATAAAAATAACAACAAAATTAATAAATGACTGATAAATAAATGAAAATAAATGAAAAACTCAAAGCACGCAAATTTGACAAAAGACAAAAGAGTGGCAGCAGATTTATTCAAATAACTAGAAGGCAAAGAATAAAAACTCGGAAAAATAATAAAAAATAAAAATTCTCGCAAAAAAAGCAGTTTTCTATACAAAATTATCAGAGACATTTAATCAAGCACTTGGAATGCAAAGTGCAGGTTTAAAGCAAAAATTAAAATAAAAATCAAATCTACAAAATAGAAAAACTTAGGTCTATCTTATTTTAGAACAAACTTCCCCGGCAACGGCGCCAAAAACTTGTTGTCGCTCCAAGTGTGCCATAAATGTGTGCATTATGAATCAAAAATTAAAGAATTAAAGAATGCTAGGTTATATGGATGTTAACTTATGAAAGGGATATCAGCACATTGGGGCTAACACTGGCCTGCAAGATCAGGGCCAATTGTAGCAAGTTTTAAAAGTAAGTATTTCAAGATCGTCCACAGAGAAGTTTGTCTAAACTGAGAGATAAACCTCCAGATCTGGCTCTATAATTATCTAAAAACAAGAATAGATAAAAGAGAGTGTTGGATTGTGTCACATTTAACTATAAGCAAATAAAGAAAAGAACTAACTACATGATCCAGATCCGAGTTGGGGAGATGTTTAAAATAAGACAAATGCAGAAATAATAGCTTCATGTACTTTAGCCTCAATTTTAATGGAGAATCAGTTCAACAGAGCAGATTCAATCTTCATCGCTACCAAGACGGATGTAAGAGAAATAAATCGAATTAAGGAATAGGTTTAGACTTATGGTCGTGATCATCCACTTAAATGGTCACAGATCATCAAGTAGGCCTATTCTTTAGTTCAACATGAACATCATCTGTAAATCGCTAGAATTAGGTTACCAACGCTAATTCGCAGGGGAGTGATGAATTAAGGGAAGTTGCATGCGGATGAGTGAATCTAAAGAAGTCTAATGCACTAAGGTGAACATTGAGAACCCTCGACATGACTCCAATGGAGAAGACACAAATTACAGTAACCTTTTAAAATCCAAAATTACAATTACAGAGCACGGCTTCTTAGAGAGCCCTCGGACTTACATCTGAGCTTCTCAGAGAGCCCTCGGACTTCTGATCTTGAATCCGAACTTGGAAGTACAAATCACTCACAATGGCTCTCAAAGGTAAACTACAAGAAGGGATTACGGGGGTTCAGATAAGCTATCCGACCGAATGAGGGAAACAGAGATGAAAACTCTAAAACTGGATACCCAAATTGGGCAAATGGTTCGTCTATTTATAGTTTTCCCTAAGTCCATTTCGGATGTGTATCAACCAATCGAATTGGATAGATCTGTATCAACCAATAGGAGTCGAGCACCGGGATCCAGATCTGTTACATCGCCAAGCTTGATCCGGTTCGATAATCGAGAGCGAAGCATCAATTCGTTATGGGTTTGAAATTACATTTGAGCTTCGGAAGTTCCCGCGTAATTTAACTTTGGGCGCTCACATGGGTTGGAATATGCCTTGAATCTTGATTGAACCTTCCTAATGTTCTGGTCTTTTGATTACATTAGCGCTGCAAAGTTTCTGAAATACCCTTGACGAAATGAAATCCCGAATGCCATTTAGCAGAGTTGAGGCCTTTTCAAAGTTCAATGACTTCAAGCTCGTCAAAGTTCAATCTTCTTTCGAGGAGTGTTTTCTTCTTTTCGCAAAGTTCAAGGTTCTTTGCGAATAGTAGAAGTTCTTTGCGAATTTAACTCTAGGCTCTCATTCTTCTTTGCGAATAGTAGAAGTTCTTTGCGAATTGAACTCTAGGCTCCCATTCTTCTTTGCGAATAGTAGAAGTTCTTTGCGAATTGAACTCTCTCTTGCTTCAGGTCTTTGTCTGCTCTTTTAGACCCTCTTTAGCCATTGCTGAGGCTGTTTCTTCACTCCTTCTTTAAACTTGACATGAGCTGTCAGCTTTTTGATCTTTTTGGGATGCTTTTCGGATTTGGACCTGTCTGATTGGTTAGCTGTAAAATGCACACTAAAGCACTTATTTAGTCTTCTCAAGGGTCTTTCAAGGCTCATGTTTAGGGGTGAAAAATGGTATTTTTCACTACTTAACAATCGCCGATGCACCTGAGTTCTAATTTTTAAATATTCATGCCATATTAAAACTGTTGTTGTTTAGGATGATTAATTCCAATGTAAATATTTAAGGATCAGTCTGAATTTAATGCTTAGAAAATTTTTTCACTTCTACCATGCTTAAGTTCTGAAATCAAAGGATTAATTTGAATTTTGAATTTTGAATTTTAAGATCCTAGGAAAGATTAAAGCCTGTGAGCTTTAGAACTATTCCTCGTTCTTGATGAATGCTAAAATAAATTTGGAGTATCTTTAGATTTGTGCTTACTTGTTAATCTCATGCAATTTATCTTGGTTTGTTTACTTTGCATTGCTTTGTATCGTTGTACTAGAACACATTTATCTTTAACTTGAAACAAATAGGCATTGTTACCACCTTGTGAGGAGATGATCAAAGGTTGTCTTTGGCTCGCTTGTGCCTAAAATGCTCCACCTCATATAGATTTATCTTTTAGTACCCTTTTTGAGCTTGTTGAAAATTTTCCCTTTATATGTTTCTTAATAAGCCATGTTAACCATATCTAGACAGCATTTCAAAAAATTTAAGCTTTACCCTTCAATCTCTGAGAAATTAGGAATGAGGGACGAGAGTAAGTGGAGAGGCATGAGAGTAACGTTTACTGAGAGCATATGATATAAAATTATATGAAAAAGGGAAAGAAAAAAATAAAAAGAAAAAAGGAGAGAAGAGAAAAAGGTAGAAAATGAGAAAAATAAAAAATATGAGGTGATTTCAAAATGAAAAGTAAAAAGGGTAGAAAGAACAGAGAAGTGAAAAAAAGAAAAAAAAAAGAGAAATTCTGAAAAATCCGAAAAAGAAAGAGTGCAAAGTTAGAAAATCAAATTGTGTTTCTTTTCTCGATTTCTTAGAGAATTTGAGTCTAACTTCCCTTTCTTTCTTAACCTTTACCCGAGCCCTGTGACAATCTTGAAAAAGACCTTCTTGATCCAACCTTGAGTGGTAAATGCTATGTAGAGAGTGATAGTGCAATGTCTATGGTGTTTGGTATGGCGTGCTTTGGATATAAACATCCTTTCATTATGAGATTTATTTATTTTAATTCTTTGATGCACCGTGTTTCTTATGTCATATGAGATCTTTTGATTTGTATTGTAATTCTCTCTTACATGTGTATGAAAAAGTGAACCATTTATCAGAGCATATTTTTTTTGAGTGTATACCTAAGGTGAGGATTGAGTCAAGACTTAGGATCCGATGGTTCTTTGTTTAGACTACTCCTGCGACGGAAAGATTTTAGCATGGGTTAGCACACACATGATACTCTAGGCATGAATGCAGGATTTATCCAAGGATCGGAGCACTGGGTTAATTTGAATAAGAAACATTAGAATTAATGTGGCATTGGTATTTGAGAATGAAAGGTTGCATGTTAAAATAATTACTAGTTTTAGTTTTCAAAAGTATATATATTATGAAAACCAATTTAGAAAACTCATTTTACCGATGGTTTTAAAAATTGTTTTGGAAGTTTGTGAGTATCTTCACTGAAAACCCTTAGGAGACACAACTCCTCCACTAGGGATCACCTAGGGATTTAAAGGCTTGTTGCATATGCTAAATGCAATCGTGATCTCTACGAAAGTGACATTTATTTTTATAGAGTAGGTGTTTTTAATTTTTAGCTTTAATTTTTAATTTTGTCTTTGCTCGAGGACTAGCAAAGTTGAGGTTTGGGGTGTGATCAATCTTAAAAGTTGCATAATTTAGACCCAAATTTGGCATTATTTGGCCTCATTTAATTACTTATATGTACTTTTAGTGAAAAATTGAGAATAACAGGTTTTGAAGGCCTTAAAGCACAAATATTGTTAAAAGAGTACAGTTAAGAGAGTTTTGAGGCTATGGCAAGAACCTACCAGAATAGCGGAGAAAAAGAAGAGTACCAAAGTTTATATATAAATCTTCTGGAGCTAAGGCCTATAACAATGGAAAGAAGACTTTTTCAGCTTTCCAACGAGCCAAAGATTGCCTAATTTTGAGTTGTAAATCAAAAGTTATGGTCAAATGAAGTTTGCAGAAAAAGTGCAGAATTTGCAGTTTCGACCGGTCGAGAATAGATTTCGACCGGTCGAGTCTGGGATTTCTAGAACACAAATTTGGCCCGTTTCAGCTCAAAACAGCCCCAGAAATACAATTTTGAACTGGGCGAAATATCCATTTTGACCAGTCCAAACCAATCGACAGAAAGGGCTTTTCATATGTAAATAATTTAGACCGGTCGAGCTCCATTCTCGACCGATCAAAATTGGGATTCTTGCTGATTTTCAAGCGCGACTGTTGGGGTTTATTACTGATTTTCAGGCGCGAACAGTTGGGATTCTTCCTAAAATCAAGACTCCAAGATTTTCTACCTTCCTGGTTTAGATTAGATTCGTTCTAGGGTTTGTTTCCTAGTAGGAATCAATGTTCTAGGGCCTTATACATATATAAATAAGGACCCTAGGTTAGGAAGCTTTCAGCCGTAGGGCTTTTTGCTCATAGTTTAGGTTTAGATTTTAGATCTGCGAGAGTTTGTGAGATTGAGAGTTTTGTAATCATCGTTCCATGATCGATTTAGTGATGATAAAGATCATAGTAACGACGCGTGACTAAAACGTCCCGAAGCTTGGAATCTATTGTACGATCAAAGATAAGTAAATAATTTAATTTATGCTTCTCTTTTATTTTGAATTCCGTTTTAATAGTACGATTGCATGTTGGAGGTTCCGAGAATCATCGAGAACGAGCGATTGTAAAGGTTTAAATTTGTTTAATCTAATTTCAGTGGCCTTGTAGGGATTGAGGTTAGATTAGATAGGATATTCGCCGACGGGCTAGGCCTTGTAGGGTAGTCTTCGTTGGTTACGTGCAATGATGCCTTGATGATTATATTTATCTAACTCATGATTAGATTACCTGATTCATATATGATGCGACAGAGCTTATAGCCTAGAGTGGGGGTACCTAGAGTTCGAAATAGACTAGGAATAGGATGCGAGTTATTTATGAATCTGAGATCCAAGAGATATCCCAGGCTTGTCTCTTAATATTTTCCAATTCTGTTTTCTAGATAAAATAATTAGAATATTACTTCTATAAAGCCCCCCTTTCTAGTTAAGGCTTTAGTTTAAAATAAATGAGTAGTCATTTTGGTTTGACACCCTTGTACTCACCCAAGTTCATATGAACTTGTGCACCTGCAAGGTCTTATTTTAAGATGATCAAAGACCACAACAAACTGATCAAGAGGTAAGCCTTGAAAATTCTGTTCACGAGATCCATAAATGTTGTTGGGGCATTTGCCAGACCAAAATGCATAAACGGTAAACTCATAGTGACTGTATCGGGTTTTAAAGGCAGCCTTCGGGATATCATCTTCACGAACTCACACCTAATGGTAGCCGGTATGCAAATCTTAGAAAAGACTCGAGCAGCTTGCAGTTGATCGAATAGGTTGTCAATCTTGGGAAAGGGGTACTTGTTCTTTAGTGTATCGTGGTTTAGTTTATGATAATCTATGCATAGTCATAGGGGACCCTCCTTCTTGACAAATAAGACTGGAGTTTTCCAAGAAGAAGAACTCTATCTGATATATCCCTTGTCTTCAAGTTCTTGCAATTGCTTCTTCAATTATTCCATCTCATTCGGTGTCATTCGATAAGGTGGTTGAGATACGGGATTCATTCCAGGTACTAGATCAATTCGAAACTCGATCTCTGGGGACGGTGGTAAGCCAGACAATTCTTCAGGGAATACGTCTGGAAACTCTCTAATCGTAGGGACTCGATCGATTGTGAGGTCGGATTCCTTCTGCACAAGGTTAGAAGCGACAACAAAGACATGTTATAATGATGAAGGTTCTTGAATTACTGATAGAAATGTTTTAGGTCAACCAAGGATTTTCAAGTTTAATGTTTTATCATAGAAATTGAGATAAGCATGATGAAATGAAAGCCAATCCATTCCAAGGCTGATATCAAAGTCTCTCATATTCAACAAAAAGAGGTCGACTTCTAGGGAATAGTCTTTAATATCTAAGGTACATGATGAATTACTGACAGAAATGTTTCAGGTCGACCAAGAATTTTCAAGTTTAATGTTTTATCATAGCAATTGAGACAAGCATGATGAAATGAAAGCCAATCCATTCCAAGGCTGATATCAAAGTCTCTCATATTCAGCAAAAAGAGGTCGACTTCTAGGGAATAGTCTTTAATATCTAAGGTACCTGATGTGTACATGGTTCAAATCTTAACTTGTTCACTGATAGGAGTAATCACATACCATTTCTCAACAAGTTTCACAAGTTCTACCATTATCTTACTAGCAAAAGATGGTGATATAAATGAATAAGACGATCCAGGGTCCATCAAAACTTGACCTAACTTTTAGGAAATAAACATTGTACCTTGAGCCACTGATTTCTTTCCTTCGGCTATCACTTGCTTCACTTGGCAAGTCAGACAGTCTCTCATCAAATGTCCTTTGGTAAGAAATGCCAACTGATATGAAGATGCCATAAGAGAAGGACGGTTAAATAAAATCGTAAACAGTGGTTCGGAGGTTCACTGAATAGAGGAATGATAGGAGATATCAGAGTGGATGAACAGATGGTTGTAAATACACGACCTAACCCCAACATAACTCCATTCTAGTTTAAGGCAACACAGCCAGCCCCAGCCAGAAGTGAGCCAATACCAAGGACCGGAAATGGACAGGAGGCACAGATGACCCCAGAAAAGAGAAGGGCACCATTTTGATTGAGTCTTCACACTATTACGGCAATCCTTGAATATCTTATTACCTTTACTGATCGAAAATAGTTTGGTCACTGCACTCCAACTGCGGCCTCCGCCGAATCCAATCCCAAGGAATTACAACCCCAATACTCATTGCAATTTCCATCAAGGGCCAGGCCACCCAACCGATCACTGCTTCCCTTTGAAACATGTGATGCAAGACTTAATAGAAGCCGACAAGATCATTCCTCCAGCACTTCCCTAGGCCAACTAGCATGCCAATATACATCAGGTGCCGCTACCACCACATCCACTAGGTGGAGCAGGCCCATGGTCGACCGTCAGCATGATAAAGGAGGATGACCGGGAGTTTGACCCGTCAGAGTATATCCGGACCCGAGAAGATTTTGTAACATCGAGGAAGAGAGGTCAAGAGGATGGAGGCATCAGATTAATTAAGCCCTTGAAAATATACCCTTAGATTTAAGGGCATATTTTCCATCACCAGCTCCTGTCAGCTATGTCTAAACCAACCAGTATCAACAATACGCAGTAGTAGCCCCCATCAATTACCTGATGGCTGATTTTCCCCCATATCCCTCTCTGACACCGGTCAATTATCAATGGCCTACCCTATCACATCACCCCCAATGCAGCCATTCACAATCCCCACTAACCCCACATGGCCCATTTTCTTCACTTCCCCGATCCATCCAACAGAGGTTAACCAAGTGTTGACCACCCTTTCCAATCCCCTAGGGAAAGTACCTTTGAGGTCTATGTCCACTCTATTTCAAATCCCGAGACTAATCTACGATCCCCATCAGGTCCCGCTCAATTACAATCAAACAGATATCAATACTGGCAGCAGTAGAGAGGGGTCAATGGATTTTGTCACCTAATCAGGAAAAATCTCATGCCAATCAGAAGTACCAGTACTAACCTGACCAGAAGAGAAGAAAGAACCTACAACTGTAAACCCTTTTAAGAAAATGACTCGAGAGCATATACTTGAAATACAATTGAAAAGGATTCCCGTGCACATCACGGTTTGAGACCTGTTAATGACATCATCGCTTCATTTCCAAGATTTGATGGGGGCATTAAAGGATGCACATGTATCTGTCTATGTAATCCCAGATGAGGTGAGACAGATCATCAGGCAGGTGTTAGCTCTTAATGCCATCTCCTTTTCAGATGCTGACTTATGAGATGAAGGAAATAATCATTCTAAACCCCTCAACATCTCTGTAGAAACTGGGAACCTGGTGATTCCGTTGGTGTTAATAGACAACGGGTTTGCTTTAAATGTGTGCCCTCTTAGAATCGCGACCAAGAAGGGGTGGAGCCCTCTGCTTTCAGGCCAGCAAGAATAAGTGCCAGAGGATTTGATAACATGAGAAGAGAGATAATTAGAGAAGATGACCTTGAGCTCGCCATCGGGGTCAATGACTTTTTCCATATCCTTCCAAGCTATGGATAACAAGTCCACTATCAATCTACTATTAGGACGACCATGGTTACACAAGGTTGGGGCAATACCTTCCACCATGCACCAAAAACTAAGATTTGTGTCAGAACAGAAGATTTTCACTATTCTGGGTGAAGGGCAGGAGGAAAGAGACAAAGCTATCCACAACATCGAGAACCCCAAAGTATTAAATGTGTCACACATGACTGAAGACACAGACCTCCATAGCTTTGAGTATGATGTATCAACGATAATCTCGGGACCCCTCAAGAGAATCACTTTGAAAACTGATGGTGGAACTGTCGCAGCCATAGCCATGCTCCAGAAATGGGGCTATTAGAAAGGTAAAGGATTGGGACCTCAATTACAGGGATTGAAGGACCCAGTTAGTGCCAGAGGCGAGCAGCGGGTCAGATTCAGCCTAGGCTATAGGACTACTGAAGAAGAGGTCTAGGAGGCCAAGGAAAAGGCCTGAACAATTGCTGCTGTAAAAGCCCAGGGAATAGAAATTGATTTTAGTGGGGCAACACAGCTAACCCCACAGAAGCTGACAACCTCGATCCACCCAACAAATCCCCAAGTCATCCCTCCAAATTTTGAACTAGACCTAGCCTCCCTATCCCTTTTTGAGGAGTTTCCACCACAGAACAATGTTGATGTTTGACGACAGGGTCTCGTATGAGCTCAGAATAAACATGATGGAGGCTAACTCCTAAAGGCCATATCAATCAACATCCTCCATCAGAGTAGGTAAAGGTGTGACATCACAGGTAAGAAATTGGGCGACTACACCCTTAACTTTGAAAGCAGCAAATGGCCATAAATACGGCATTGGCTTCCCAAAAAAATAACCTATAAAAGTGAGGTGAGCCCTTGGCGGGCAATACCGTGTATATATAAGGACCTGCCTTGCCAAGGGCCCATTTTCGAAGAAAAAGAAAAATCCAAAAAAATTATCTTTCAAAATTTATGAGAAAATCAAAGAAAAAGGTGCCTTAATAGAATGGCTCGTCCCACATGAAATCGACCCCTTTCTTATAGAAATAAAAGAAGAGGTAGGTGTCACAAGTCTGGATGAGGAAATCCCAACCACGGAGTTTCCCAATGAGCTCCTGGACCGGTTTGCCAATTTTGAGCATGGGCCTACGACTATTGTGGAAGAAATAGAGGACATCAATCTAGGGAGATTCCTAGAATCACCAAAATCGGAACGTCTCTATCTCTCGAGGAAAGAAAAGGCATGATTTATTTCCTTTGGCCATACCAAGACGTTTTCGCATGGTCATATGAGGACACGCCTGGCTTGGATACCAATTTGGTCGAGCATGAGCTGTCGTTATATCTAGATATTAGGCCAATCAAGTAGAAGTTGAGACGCCTTAGGCCAGAATTGATGTTGAAGCTAAAGGATGAAGTTATCAAATAGTACGATGCAGGGTTTCTCATGGTCTCTAAGTACCCACAGTGCATATCCAACATTATACCAGTACCGAAGAAAGATGGAAAGGTTCGCGTGTGCATTTATTTATGAAACCTCAGTAAGGCGAGCCTGAAAGATGACTTCCCTTTGCCACACATCGACATCTTGTCGATAACACTGCGAGGCATGGGATGCTCTCATTCAAGGATGGATTCTTCTAATACGATCAGATCAAGATGGCGAAAGCGGACCATTAGAAAACAATGTTCATCACTCCATGGGGAACTTTCTGTTACCGAGTCATGCCTTTCGGATTGAAAAATGCTGGGGCAACCTACCAGAGAGCTATGACAGCGTTGTTCCACAACATGAACCGAGAAATTGAGGTATACATTGACGACATGGTCGCCAAGTCATCAGAAAGAAGTGACCATCTGATAAATCTACAAAAGCTGTTTGAGAGGTTGAGAGAATATAGGTTGCATTTGAACCCTCAGAAATGAGCATTCGGCGCCATGTCAGGAAAATTACTGGGCTTCATTGTCAGCAAGAGAGGCATAGAGGTTGACCTGGTGAAAGTAAAAGCTATCGTTGAAATGCCACTACCATCTATCGAGAAAGAGGTCAGGGGCTTCTTGGGTAGGATACAGTACATCAGTCGGTTCATTACACAACTAACTCCTATCTGCATGCCGTTCTTCAAGTTACTAAGGAAAGATTCACCTGTCAAATGGGTTGAGGACGGTCAGGCAACATATGATAAAATTAGACCTTACCTCCTCAACCCACTAGTATTGGTGCCACCCGAACCCAGGGAGACCAATCTTAATGTATCTCTCCACAACGAAAGTTTCGATGGGATGTGTCTTAGGGAAACATGATGAAATGAGAAGAAGAGAGCAGACCATCTACTATAGCAGCAAGAAGTTTATTGACTACGAGATGCGCTATTCTCATTTGGAGAAAGCATGCCTGACTCTCGTATGCACTACACAGAGGCTCCACCACTACTTACTATCCCAAGCTATTCTACTCCCGGCATAGATGGATCCATTGAAGTACTTCTTTGAGAAGCCGTCTCTCACTGGCTGAATTGTATGCTGGCAGCTTCTGTTATCTGAATTTGACATCATATATGTCACACAGAAGTCGATAAAGGGGCAAACACTTGTTAATCATCTTGTCAAAAATCCTTTACCTGACTATGAGCCTTTGAGAATTGAATTTCTAGATGAAGACATCTTATTCATGACAGAGGATGATAGAGAGGAGACAGAGGAATCATGGGTAATGCACTTCGATGGGGCAGCAAATGCCGAAGGTCAAGGAGTTGGCACTATTCTGATTTTGCCAAAGGGATCTCACATACCAGTCTCCATCAAGCTTAACTTCCTATGCACAAACAACATGGCTGAATATGAGGCATGTGCAGCCAGCTTACAAGCAACACTTGACCTGAATGTAACTCATCTCAAGGTATTTGGTGACTCACAACTGATCATATGCTAGATCAATGAAGATTGGAAGACGAAGGATGAAAAGCTAATCCCGTACCATGAGCACCTCGAGGATCTGATAGCATGCTTCGATGATATTACCTTCTCCTATGTCCCACGAGCAAGAAATCACTTTGCCGATGCACTAGCAATGTTGGCATCGATGGTTGAAATTCCATTTAGAATCAAGATGAAGCCGATTATAATTGAGCAGAAAAATGAACTTGCCTTCTGCCTCTAGATTGAAGAACCCCTAAGGTTAGATGATGAGCCGCCATGGTTCTCAGATATCAAGAATTTCCTTAAAACTCAAACTTTGCCGGAGGGGACATCTAAGGAATATAGACGGACCATCTAAGGATTAGGGGCTAATTACATCATTTGCGGTGAGTGCCTCTACAAACGGTCATATAATAACATCTTGCTCAGATGCCTAACTGAGGGCGAGGTGGCCAACATCATGAGAGAAATTCATGAAGGAGTATACGGAGCCCACGTTAATGGACACATGCTCGCCAAGAAGATCTTACGACAAGGGTATTTTTGGACTACAATGGAAGCTGACTGTTGCAACCACGTGCAGAAGTGCTATAAATGCTAAGAGCACTCTAGTCTGATACATGCTCTTGCTATAGATCTACAGAGCATGAACACTCCCTGGCCATTTACCACATGGGGCCTTGATGTAGTCAGAAAAGTCAATCCGAAGGCATCAAATGGGCATCATTTCATCCTCTTCGCCATTAATTCTTCACCAAATAGGTAGAAGCAACATCTTACAAAAATATCACGGCTACTCATGCCGAGAAGTTTATCAAGAACAACATCGTTCTTCGATTCGGTGTACCCAAGGACATCATCATGGACAACGACACCAACTTTGTGAACAAATGCATCAGAGCCTTCTACGAGCAGTACAAAATCAAGCATAATCACTCATCACCATATCGACTGCAAACCAACGGTGCCATGGAAACTTCTAATAAGATAGTCATCCACACCCTCGAGAAGATGATTGTCACATATCGAGACTGGAGTGAAATGTTACCTTTTGCACTATGGGCCTACCAAACGTCGATCCGTACGGCTAAAGGGGCAACACTGTTCTCCTTTGTGTATGGAACAGAGGCTGTCCTGCCGATCGAAGTTGAATTGCCTTCACTCTATATCCTCATCGAATCTGGTCTACCAGAAGCAAAGAAAGAAAGGTCCTTCTGAGCAACTGAACCTGCTAGATGAGAAAAGGCTCCTAGCCTTGTGTCACACCCAGGCCTATCAGAGAAGGATCACACGTGCTTATAAAAAGCGAGTTCGTATTGTTAATATCTGAATTATGCCACTTTTCACATCCTAACCTAGTCATTAATAGACCTTTGAGTTGTCTAATAACTAATTTTTAAGTGTGTTTATATAGTTAGCAATAATCTATATATTAGTGTAGCAATCCATCCAAAAAAAGCCAAGAAGAAGAGAATGAGAAACAAACATTGAAGCTGATGGAAAGATAGTGATTGAACCATGGTGGTCCCCACCATGTGAGCTATTTAGTATGCTCTGGACCACTAGAAGTCCTACAGTGAAAGAGAAGTGGGGCCCACACTTAATGGAGTGCAGCAGTAGGGTAGACAAGGCAGCAAAGAAGCAGAACCTTGAGCTCGAGCAACTTTGAAGCTACCTCGAGTAGTTCAGAAGACTGCTGTAGCAACCACTCGACCAGCTATTAAGCACATTAGTGTTGTAACAAGAGGTGTCTCAAGCAGTTCAAGACTGCTGCATAACATCCACTCGAGCATTACACCTTCAGAATATTTAGCTCGAGCAGTCTCAAGTAGTGTAGAGAACCTGTCGAGCAGAACAGAGCACTCTAGCTCTCAAGCAGTTAAAGAAACCTTCAGAAAGAAGTTGTCAATCATCCTTTAGAAAACCTTCAGCCACTCGAGCAGATCCAACTTCAAGCCCCAATCCATTCGAGATTTTATGCCTGAAGCTGCCTGAAGCTTCAACCACTCGAGCAGCTCTATCCATTCAATTTTTCAGCTAGCCGAGAGCTATTCAGAAGAACTTTATCCACTCGAGTTTTATATCTTGAAGCTCAGCCACTTGAGGCACAGGTTCCATCTTATATTTGTGAACATCAAGGGCATTTATGGAACTTCCACAACATTTGGGGCACATTTCCCAATGTGGTGTGCCTTTCCTAACAGTTAAGGGAAATACTTGGCTGCAAATTAGCCACATCAGCAGCATCCTAACAAATTTTATTCTCCTCTTCTCTGACTGGCCAAGGCAAAAAGCTACTTTATAGATTGTATATAAACCATGTAAGCATGCAAAAAAAGACATCTGAAGCAAGGAGGATATTCTTGCCTTAGGTCATTTTTAGGGTTAGGTCATCTTTTTCTTTTCTTCTTTCCTTAGCTCGGCATGTTGAGCTAAATCTTTGTAATAGTTAGGGCTGAGATAAGCTATAAAAGGGCTTTCTATTAGCATTGTAAAGGGTCTGGAGTCTTGCAGAGACTGCAATCTTAAGGGCAAACCATTGTAAGTTCCTTTTTAAGCAATGAAAGTTGTTTTTACTGTTCCATTCAATCTATAATGTTATTATATTTTTCATTTAGATCTTTATAGATTGTATGCACTTATGGAAGCATGAGCTTATAGCCTTGCAAACATAGTGGCTGTAGTGATTTTCTTGTTCTGGCTTTTAGCCTCCATGACTAGAGTATATCCATGGGATATCCTGTGACCATTCGAGTGGACAGGATATAGCCCTAGGACTAGTCCATATCTCAGGGTTGAGTTCGATTCTTCTACCTTGCATTTGAGCTTGTAGCCAAATGAAGGACAACTACAGATCCAACTCTTGCTCTGCTTTGTCATGCCATTTTCAGTGAAACTCAGTTCATAGCTATTTACTTCCCACATTTTCTGTTTATTTTACCAATCCATTTCCATCCTTCTTCAAAACCCCCCTTCTTTTATTTCAGAACTATTATTTTTATTTCTATTTTAGTTTAGTTTTGTGACAACCCAAAAACTCCCTCTCTTTACCTTTCTTTCCTAGTTTAGGTTTAGAATTGTCAGATCTGTAGCAGATCTAGAGATCTACTATTACTATTATTTTTAGATCATAAATCCCTGTGCGACAAACTTTTACTTATCAAAACTTGCTACAACAATCCTAGATCTTGCAAGACTATTATTTATTTTGCAGCTATGCTCAATCCAATTTTTATCTCCTTTTTATTTTATTTTGCCTATTCTTTATTGCTATGATACCTTTATCATTTTTATTAATAAGAAGAGCACAGGCAACAGAACCAACAACAAATTTTTGGTGCCGCTGTCGGGGATTGTTGATCTAAGTAGTAGGTCTAAGTTTTTCTTATATTTTCATTTAGATTTGTTTATTGTAGTTCCTGTGTTTGAATAAATTACTACTATATTTTAAGGATTTTTGTAAATCTTGAGCAGTAGCAAATGGGGAGCAAATAGCTACAGTTGGAGCACAATCTGCCTTAGTTTGCATCTTTTTCTCCCTTGTCTTAGATTCATTTTTGCATTCTTTAAATATCAGTAGTAGTGTGTTTTGCTTTTTATTTGTTGCAAATTCTATGTTGTGTGTGTGCAGTTGTAAGTACTTTTTTACTTGCTGTGTGTTGTATGCTGGGTAGAAGGTCACTTCATCCTAAGTTAAAACCTTTGAATCCTGAAATAGAAAGAGTCCTTAGACCTAGGCAAATAATATATACCCCTGTTAAACTTATAGAGCCATTTGAGATGGGAGAGAAACCTAGACCCCTGAGGGATTACCAGGGGATTGATTCTAAAAGTAGAGATATGGTGGATGCTTCATGTGGTGGCACTTATCTCAGCAAGACTGATGAAGAAGTTTGGGACTTGTTTGATATTATCAGTGAAAACTCTATGCAGCAAGAGACTTTGAAAAAAAATGACATTGAACCTGCTGCAAGAGAACCCACTTTTAAAGGGAAGTTGTATGAAGTGAATGTGTACAATGACCTAGCAAAGAAAGTGGATAGTTTGTCTCAAAAATTTGATAAAGTGTTGAGTGTGTTGCAGCCCCAAATAGCTGCATAGGTTGGAGTGACATGCCTGATATGCCAATCACCCACACACTCACTGTTAGACTGTCCATCTGCTAGTCAATATCCTGAGTTGGTAATGGAGCATGCTAATGCTGCCCAATCATATGGACAACAACCAACTGGGTATCCTTGGAGGAACCACCCTAATTTGAGGTGGAGACAGGATAATTTTCAGCAACCCCAGTAGCAGCAAGCACTACCCTTTAGACCATCTCAACAGTACAATCAAGGTTATGTTCAGAGACAATAATTTCCTCACATTATGGCACAACCAAATCAGTTGACTCTGCCACCACCACAGACTAGAGCACCCTCCTTTGAGGAGCAGGTTTTGTCCTTACTATAAAATCTTAGCTCCTTGTCATAGACTATGAACTCCCACAGTCAGAGTATCAAAAAAATTGAAGACCAGCTGGGTCAAATTTCAAACACTCTAACTAAGAGAGGAAATGGTAGACTTCTAAGCTAGACAATGACCGATCCCATGGGACAATTTATGATTGGTGAAGGTTCCTCAACTCATGAGGAAGCTAAGGCTGTCACCACCTTGAGGAGTGGTAAAGTGGTGGATAACCAAGTAGGCTGTGAGGCAAAGAAGAGTGCAGAAGGAGAAGACTCATCACCTGTTGTTGAGCAATAGGGGGAAAATAATGGGGCTGCTGTTGAGCCCCAACAGTTGATAAAATTAAAAAGACCAAAAATAGTGATCTGGATGCTATGCCAGCAGTTGAGGTACCAGCAGTTCCTCATCTGCTATTTCCTCCAGCTTTGATAGGACTTTCTCCTTTTGATAAGGGGAATGCCAGACTGGAGGAGATGATGGACACATTCAAGCAGATAAAAATCAATTTGCCTTTGCTTGATGCCATCTGGCAGGTCTCAGCCTATGACAAGTTCCTTTAGGACTTGTGCACTCAAAAGAGAAAAGCTAGGATCCATTTGTCAAAGAAAGTCTTTGCAGCTGAAAAAGTAAACTCTATTTTATCCATAGCTACACCAGCTAAGCTTCAATACCTAGGGGTACCTAACATCCGCTGCATCATAGGTGACCACACTATAGGAAGAGCTCTCCTGGTTTGGGAGCTAGTGTCAACCTGCTGCCATACTCAGTTTATGAACAGCTACGTTTGGGAGACTTAAAGCCCACACCTGTGGTCCTCCAATTGATTGACAAGCCTGAGAGAAAACCTATGGGCATTGTGAAAGATGTGCTAGTGGGAGTAGATAAATATTTCTATCCAACTGATTTTTTGATGTTATACATGAAGCCTACCAAGTGCAGCACTCCAATACCTGCCATTTTGGGTAGGCCATTTCTGGCCATTGCCAATGCTTTCATTCAATGCAGGTTTGGAGTGATGGAAGTCACTTTTGGAAATATAAAAGTTAGGCTTAATGTGTACAATGTTACCAATCAACCCCAAATTGGCAACGATGACTGTTTTGCAGTAGATGTCATGGATAAATTGGTGGAAGAGTCCTTACCCAGACTGTTGGATTTTGATAAGGTGTTAGATGATTTTGAGAAAGTGTGGACTGAGGTTGTTGAGGAGGAGGCCCCCACTCTAGTTGCTGAAGAAATGAATACACTGGATTCTTCAGTGGGCCTAGTGCAACACTCTATATGGAGACCTACATTACT
Source organism: Chloranthus sessilifolius (assembly GCA_021018995.1). NCBI lineage: Eukaryota > Viridiplantae > Streptophyta > Magnoliopsida > Chloranthales > Chloranthaceae > Chloranthus > Chloranthus sessilifolius. The sequence goes on along the minus strand of CM037593.1, from coordinate 52,296,805 downwards.
GCCCCTCCCTCAACCCTCCAAGGCACCTTTGCTGTCTTCTGTGGAAAGTCCACCAGAACTGGAGCTAAAGCAGCTCCCAGATTCTTTGAAATATATATTCTTGGGGCAAAATGAAAAATTGCCAGTAATTATATCCTCCCCCCTCACTGAGGAGTAGGAGGAAGAATTACTTTGTGTCCTCAGGAAGCATAAGAAAGCCATTGGATGGACAATTGATGATTTGGGAGGAATTGATCCATTTGTTTGCATGCACAAAATTCATTTGAAAGAGGGTTCCAAACCCTCTAGGGAAATGTAGAGAAAGCTGAACCCTCACATGCAGGAAGTAGTTATGAAAGAAATTATCAAATTACTTGATGCTGGGGTCATTTACCCTATTTTTGATTCTGAGTGGGTATCACCTATCCAGGTGGGCCCTAAGAAATCTGGCATCACAGTAATACCAAATGAGTCTGGAGAGTTGATTCCAACCAGAGAGACCACTGGTTGGAGAGTTTGCATAGATTACAGGAAATTGAACTCTAAGACCAGAAAGGACCACTTTCCCTTGCCTTTTATTGATAAGATTTTTGACAAGTTGGCAGGTAGAGCATATTACTGCTTTCTTGATGGATATTCTAGTTACAACTAGATACTAGTGTATCCTCAAGACCAGGAAAAGACTACTTTCACCCGTCCATTTGACACCTTTACCTATATAAGGATGCCATTTTGATTGTGCAATGCTCTTGCTACTTTTCAAAGGTGCATGTATGCCACTTTTTCTAATATGATTGATAAGTTTTTGAAAATTTTTATAGATGACTTTTCAAGCAGTGGGGATGATTTCAGTCAATATTTGCATCACCTCTGTCTTGTGCTTCGAAGGAGTGAAGAAACTAACTTAGTTTTGAGCTGGGAAAAGAGCCACTTTATGGTCACCCAAGGCATTGTGCTTGGCCCTGTGGTATCCCAGAAAGGCATAGAGGTTGACAAGGCAAAGAGTGACCTAATTTGACATCTACCTCTACCAAAAACTATAAAAAAAAATCAGATCATTTTTAGGACATGTTAATTTTTATAGAAGGTTCATTAAAGATTTCAACAATATCTCCAAGCCATTGTGCCACTTGCTTTGTCAAGATGTGCCATTTGTGTTTGATGCTGAATGTGTGAGGGCATTTAAGATATTAACAAAATGTTTGACCTCTGCCCCAGTTATCCAGGTCTCAGATTTCACTCTACCCTTTGAACTGATGTGTGATGCATCTGATTTTGCTGTTGGAGCTGTTTTAGGATAGAGAAGAGAGAAACTGCCCTCTGTAGTTTACTATGCCAGCAAAACACTGACAGAAGCTCAGCTGAATTATACAACCACTAAGAAGGAGCTTCTGGCTATAGTGTTTACTTTGGACAAGTTTAGACCTTATTTACTAGGGTCTAAAATTACAATTTTTACTGACCACTCTGACCTGAAATACTTGCTGGCAAAGAAAGATGCAAAACCTAGGCTAATTCGATGGATCTTACTCCTGCATGAGTTTGATCTCGAAATCAAGGACAAGAAAGGGCTAGAGAATGTGATAGTTGGTCACTTATCCCAGATTGTAATTGATGAAAGTGTTGCAACACCCCTTAAGGATTCATTCTGTGATGAGAAATTGTTTGCCATCAAGTCAAGTGTCCCCTGGTTTGTAAATATTGTGAATTACCTTACTGTAGGTAGGATCCCTTCTCACTGGTCCAAGATGGACAAAGACTTATTCTTTTCACAAGTCAAGTATTTTTTCTAGGAGGATCCTTACCTCTATAAATATTGTGCAAACCAGGTGATCAGAAAGTGTGCCCATGACAGTGAAGTCCACAGTATTCTGATCATGAGTTATGAAAACACTTGTGGGGGTCACTTTGGAGGAAAAAAGACATCAGCTAAGGTGTTGCAGTGTGGTTTCTATTGGCCTTCCTTATTCAAGGATGCATTTGAGCACTGTAAGGCCTGCATGCGATGTCAAAGGATGGGTGATATATCAAAAAGGGATTCAATGCCATTGCAGCCCATCCTTGTGGTTGAGCTATTTGATGTCTGGGGGATAGATTTCATGGGTCCTTTCCCTCCTTCAATGGGCTTTAATTTCATCCTTGTGGCTGTTGACTATGTTTCCAAATGGGTGAACGCCATAGCCACAAGGACAAATAATCATGGAGTTGTCCTAAAGTTTTTAAAAGAAAATATATTCTCTAGATTTGACACCCCTAGAGCCATCATCAGTGATGGGGGGAGCCATTTTTGTAATATGCACTTTGAGAGCTTTCTCATGAAGTATTCTGTTACTCAGAATTGCTACTCCATACCACCCACAAACCAGTGGATAGGTGGAGATTTCTAATAGAGAAATCAAGCACATTCTGGAGAAGACAATAGGACAGACATGAAGGATTGGTCCCTGAAATTGACTGATGCATTATGGGCCTATAGGACAGCCTATAAGACCCCCATAGGGATGTCCCCATTCAGACTGGTTTATGGAAAAGCTTATCATCTCCCAGTGGAGTTAGAGCATAGGGCCTATTGGGCCATTAAAAATTTAAACATGGATCTAACTCCTACTGGTTTGAATAGGAAGTTGCAGCTGTCTGAGCTGGAAGAACTGAGGCTGGATGCCTATTCCAATTCTAAAATTGACAGGGAGAAAGAAAGCCAAGGCCTTCTTTGACAGGAACCTTCTGAGGAAGGACTTTACTAATGGAGCCAAGGTATGGTTTTTCAACTCTAAGCCGAAGTTTTTTCCATGTAAGTTAAGATCTAGATGGGATGGGTCATTTATTGTTATTCATGCATTCTCATCTGGTGTTGTTGAGATCATGGATCGTACTTTTGAAAGGGTCATGAAAGTCAATGGTCAGAGGTTCAAGCTTTGCATAGTGAATTTTGAGGAGCCTTCTGAATCCATCCACTTTCAAGAACCTCTCACTATTGTGTGATCTCCAGCCTTATACCATGTGTACCATAACTATTTTGTGTTTTTAAATTTTGTAAATAATGTGTTCTTAGGGTCTCTTTTTCATGAATTTGGTTGTATGAAATTGTGTGATGTATGATTGAATGTTAAATGGATGTGTTTAGCATTAGGAATTATTGATCTGTGATGTATGAGTGTGCCTGTTAGCACAAGGGTGAATTAAGCAAATTTTACTTTCTTGAGAGGATCCTGTCCTTCAAAGCATCCTCTCGAGACAAGTGTTCTGAGGCAATACAGTGTCTCGACAGGCTCCTGTGCCAAAAAGTAACTGCTCGAGCTCTGCTTGAGGCAATATCTGGAGCTTTGATAGGCTCCAGTGCTTTAAAAGTAGCTGCTCGAGCCAACATCTGAGCCTCGATAGGCTCCAAAGCATAAAAAATAGCTGCTCGAGCATCTGCTCGAGTCAACAATCTGAAGCCTCAATAGGATACTAGGCCTAATTTCATCCGCTCGAGCTCTTCTCGAGAAACTCAAGGTTGAAGCTTTATCCTGTCGAATTAAACTTGAACCTTCGACAGGTTCCTACACTTGATTGCATCCACTCGAGATCTGCTCAAGGAAGTCTTACCTAAAGCTTCATCTTGTCGAAGCTCGTTCTCCTGAGTCTATAAAACCCTCGTCAGGTTCATTTTCACATTTCATTCCTTTGAGCTAAACACTCAACCCCTTTCACTGTTCTAGATTTCTTCTCCCCACTCCATTGCTTGCTACCTGCTACTCCACTTGTCCCATATTGCTGACACGTTTCTCAGCTACTCAAGCCACACAGTTCTCACCAAAGATCTCTTGATTTGGATCACTGTGGATTTCTCTAGCAAACCCTAGTTTTGGTAAGCTCTCACTTCTTGTTCAATGCATTTGTTCACTGTGTATTTTCTAGTAGATTGAGACATCTCTGCTAAGGTTTAGTGGATTTTGAGTTTCAGAGAAACCTAGGGTTTGGGAGAAATCAGATAGAAGCTAGGGTTTTAAAATGGCTGATAACCTTGAATTTGAGGAAACCCTAACTACATGCTCAGTCCTACCGAAACCCAACCTCTTTCACCAACCAGAACATCTAAGAGGATTGCATCCTTAGTCCCTGTAGATCCTGTGGCCCAACCATCATCTAAGAAATTCAAAGTTAGTACCAGCAAATCAGAGAAGAAGAAGGGTGAGGGGGCTGCAAAGAAACCGAAGAATGGCAAGGTAGCTGTCCCTGAGTTTGACCCCTTCACCACCCCAAATGACTTTGTGTAAAACCTTAACCTAGTACCTAAAACCACCTTTGATAGGCCCTTCTTCACCAAGGAAGAGTGAGCCAAGGATGCCATTGAGTTTTTGACAAAAGCCTCCGTGGATTCACTAATGAGGCCTTTGGCAGAAACTGTATATCGATGGTCGGTGAAGCTATGGTATCATAATATTAGGACAAAAGAGTCTGGGGGAGGGCCAAATCAGCAAGACCCTATGCTAGTTGTGTTGAAGGGCCTAAACCTACTATTCATGGATAGAGTGTTGAGGAAGAATGTGTATGTGGTTGGACACCAGTAGGAGAGGAGAGTCCTAATTGTAGATGCACTATACTCTTTCTCCAAAGGGCATTTCTTCAATCCTGCCAAGCTGATTTTTGAGGGGATGGAAGGTATACATGGCAAGGTGAAGAGAAGGCAGAAAATGCAAGGTTTACCCTACAGCAGGCTGATCACAGCCTTACTCAAGAAAGGAGGGTATGTGTGAAAGGTAGTGTTGGTGTTTTTTTGGATTGCTATCTTGTTATTAGTGAGAAAATAGTGGTGAAGGAATATAAATAAAAAAGTGAAGGAATAAAAATTGGTTAAAACAACAAATCTGAAATACACATAGCCTGCAAGATACAGGGCTATTATAGCAAGTTTTGAGTAAGTAAGAGTTTGTCCCACAGAGAAATTGATCTAAAACTCAAAATGGGTTATATTAGTAGGCCTCCAGATTTGGCTACAGATCTGACAATCCTAGAGAAAGGGAGTTGGGTGTCACAACTATACTAAATTAACACTAAAAGAAGAGAAATAAGTGTAGTCCTATCCTAAAGAAATGGTTATAAAGAAGGTGGTGATGATGTGTGTGAAAATGAAGATAAAATTGATAGGAAGTAGGCAATTAAGCTAAAGTTAATTCAGTTACGTAACTTAGATTTATAGCTGTCTCTACAGCAAATCCCTCAGATGGCTACAAGCACATCTGCAAGGAAGAAGTATCCAACTCAACCCTTATGGTGTGACCTGGTCTCTTAAGGCTATAACCTGTCCACTTCAATAGTCACAGACTATCCAATAGAGAGGATCAAACCATACGGACTAAATCAGAAAACCAATCTGATCTAATGGAATAGACTGATCTTAAGGCTATAACCTATCCACTTAAATGGTCACAGATTATCCAATAGATGTTCTTCACCCAATAGATCAAATTACAACATGAAAACTATTGCAGACACCATGTATGCCAAGCTACAAGCTCAGGCATCCATGGGAGCAAATAGTTCTTGAAAAACCAGTGGAGACCACAGTAGTTCAAAAGTTATTTAGGGACTATAAATGAAGCTGGTCATTGCTACAAAAGGCTTGCAATGACTTAGCTTACAAGCCTGCATTCTCTACAGAGAAGTCCGATCTAACATCTGATGTTGGTCAAGTGTAACAGAGGGGAGCTTATTCCTGCAATGACCTCTCACAAGGCTACATGCTCAAGTGTAGAGGAGAAGAATCCTTCTCAGATCTGTGGCTTGGAATCACCCTAGGGCTATGGTCTGTCTACTTGAATGGTCACAGGCTATTGTTAAGACCTGAAAAGTACCACTTTTCACCCCTTAACTTAATCTTTGTTAGACCCTTAGTCATTTAATAAAAGTGCTTTAAGCCTGTTCTGTAGATAATAAATAGCAGCTGCCAATAAACCCCTAACCATGCCAAAAAGCTCACTGTTGTCCCAGAATTACCTCAGCAGAACGAAGGATGAACACAGACTGAGAGTTGGCTGAAGAATAGGCACATCCAAGAAGAAATACATCAAGAAGAATGCCTCGCGCAAATGTCGTAGGGTTCAATTGAAGTAGGGATAATGCCTTCGCACAGTTGTCGCGAGCCCTTGGAGGAAGCACAACAATTGGTCGCACAGTTTACGCACTGTTCTCATGCGGTTTGGTGCCAGAAAGAATTGAAAAGCAAGCAAGCCTTGTGAGGCTCAGACAAAAGCATTCGCGCAGTCTTGCATAGCTCAAAAGAAGAACTGTTAAGCTTCGCGTGACTCACTCAGAAGAGAAAGCTTCAGGTATTCCTACGCGCAGTTGTCGCGCAGTGGCCGCGAGATACAGACCTTCAGTGAATCTCGCGCGACCCAGAAACTCTTGAACACTGCTTCTTCGTGAAGATTTGTCATGAGATTCACCAATTGACGAATCACGTGAGCAATCCCCGCGCCATTCAAAGCTGAAAGAGCAATCTTGCGATAGCCATTTGTATTCCGCGATGACTAAAATGCCAATCCCGCGACTGCATGAATTTCAAGTCAATTCAACCCCGTGATGTCAATTCTACCATGCGAAAAGATTTAAAATCGTTTCTACCAAGCGAGGATTGAATTCTAAACTTCTCCCCACTTCTGCAAGGGCAATCTAGGAATCTCCAGTAATTATGGCACGCACTCCAATGCTTTAATCTCCGTGCACATGCCCCAAGGCATCCAAGGGACAAGAATGGGCCGCAATTACATTAAGAAATTAGGGTTTTCCTAACCCTAATTGGAGGGCAAGCCGATTGCTATATAAGCCTAAGCCTAGCTTAGGTTTGAGAATCCTTTTTGGGACTTAACTTCTGTGCTTCTTCCCCAAAAAAAAACCAACTGTAGAATTATAGTAGGCTAAGGTTAGGGTTTAGGAGTTTTCTTTTTCCTTTTTCTTTCTCTCCATAGTTCAGCATTTGCTGGCTATGCCTTTTGTATGATTATTTGGTATAGATTTTGTAGACACCCAAATTCGGCCCAAGGCACCGATCAATCTGTACTTCGGGAGAGATGTACCCCTGTGCTTCTGATGGCACCCCCCTGAACCCTTAGGAACCTACCTAGACCAGTAGGAATCACCCTAAGACCTTTAGAGCCATTCCCCCAATCCTTAGAAGTCACCCCTACACCCTTGAATCCCTTCCCATACCTAACTTAAACCCTTCTGGTGGTTGATGGGAGGAGAGCTACAGAATTTCACACAAACCATAAACAAGGATGGACCCTACACCATTGGAAAGAGGACTTCCCCATCTTTCAAACAAGCCAAAGATCACCCAATTTGGAGCTATGGTTCAAAAGTTATGGCTGTTCAAAGTTTCACATAAAATCATAGGACTTTTACTCAGGCGCGGATATTACATACGCCTAGCCATTTTTACTCAGGCGTGGAGGACACCAAGAAGGTAGAGGAAGAGAGGGGTGAGCCAGAGCTCACGGGCCCTTGTTGCACCATGGAAGATCTTCGCTTTGGCGTGCTTCCGATGGCTTAAATGGTGTGGAAATGGGTTCTAATGCTAGGATTCAATAAAATAGGAAGTGTAGGGTGAGGCCAAAGGCTAGACTTTAGCTAAAGGGAGTGATCTAATGGTTGAAATGGATTGAAAAAGAAGAAGTATGCATGCTGGAATTCTGGAAAAATATTGGCATTTTCTCTCACTAGGGTTCTCTCTTAAGCATTCTCTAATCTTTTAACAAAAATTCAACCCTTTGGGAAGAGGGGGACCTCTCTATTTATAGAGAAGGGATAGATTAGGAGATTACTTAAGAGCTAACTGGTTTAGCAATTAGGTAATCCCCCATCTAAGGTTTTCTTGGTTTTCAAGGTCCTAGGGTTTTGGGAAATTGATTTTAATTGCGGATGATGGGGTGAGACCATGGGTGACTTAAGGGTTGCCAATAAGCTCAAAGGGGGTGCAACCAATCTTAAGACACCCACCTTAACTAAGGGGATGGTCAAAGGGTTAAACTAGATGAAGGAAATTCGAGCAACTGATGACAGTTACTGTAGCTAAGCTGGGCGTATATATTATATACGCCCAATTTAAGAACAGTAAATTTCACTAAAAACAGGGGAGCCTTCGGAAGATGAAGCCTGTGGTGGGTCCCACCTATACTGGGCGTATATATTATATACACCCGGCCAAATTTTCCCCAAAATAGGCAGGCGTATATAATATACACGCTTGACTAATCTGGGGCAAAAATGGCTGGGCGTATGTAATATCCACGCGCGAGTAAAAGTCCAATGATTTTATGTGAAACTATGAACAACCATAACTTTTGAACCGTAGCTCCAAATTGGGTGATCTTTGGCTTGTTGGAAAGCTGGAGAAGTCCTCTTTCCAATGGTATAGGGTTCATCCTTGGTAATGGTCTATTTGAAATTCTGTAGCTCTCATCCCATCACCCGCTCAGAAGGGTTTAAGTTTGGTCTGGGAAGGGATTCTAGGGTTTAGGGGTGACTTCTAAGAATTGGGGGAATGGCTCTAAAGGTTTTAGGGTGATTCCTAATGGTCTAGGTAGGTTCCTAAGGGTTCAGGGGGTGCCATCAGAAGCACAGAGGTACATCTCTCCCGAAGTACAGATTGATCGGGCCTTGGGCCGAATTTGGGTGACTACAGATGCCCCTCTTTGGTATTCTATCACTAATGATCGGATGTCAAAGACAAGAGACATCCGAAGAGGTCCAAGGCACGTATGATGGGTCCGCCTGGTTCAACTCAATTCTCAAACATCCATGGTGATGGTGAGTGTACGTAAGCCCTCTCATTTCGGGATATCGTCCGTACCTCAAGGCTAACAGTCCCTAAGCACATTGCGACATTACTGGGCATAACTGCGATGATCACAAAAAGTTTAAGCCCGCTAGCCGGGATATCGTCCACTTCCTGAGGGAAATTATAGATTTGTGATGTTGAGTATTAATCTGAACCAGACAGCTCCATGAAACGGGATGATCGATCTATGCTTCGGAACTGATGCGAAGCACACAAAGCGAAGGCCTTCAAACTGTGTCCAATCCTATGGGATATTGACAGCTCTATCGGATTGGCCATGGGTGCCCTTACCTAGGTAAGGCTCAAAGTTTCTGGGTGAACCTATCAACCTCGAGGTTGCTTTAGCACGCTTTACCCGAGTGAAGCAAATATTAATGTCGCAACACTTCTTGGGAATGCATGCCCATTTTTCGAGTAAAATTTTTTGTGTCATTTTCTGAATTTTTTTTTGTTTCGAGGCCTCTAAGCAAAGCTCAAGGACCTCTGTTAACTTTATTCTTACACAGCTTCTTTAAGGGGATCAAATGTCAATTGATACGCTTTAAGAATGCATGCGCTCTGCCAGGGATAGGTGCACCTTGGGGATGTGCTCGTTCTGGTGGCGAGGTGCTCCTGATTCACATGAACCAGAGTGCCTTAACTTAAGACAAAGCTAAAAAAGATCGGACTAGGACCAATCATCCCTTGAAAGAGATGGTCAATTCTAGCCTCCATCCCTAATGAAATCACATCTTACTAACTATGCACAGACAGACACCCATCAGGGGCGATAAGCAACAAATAGGCACGAACGAAAGCTTTGACCCTAAGGTACAATTTACGAGGACAAACGACCATCCTGTGGATACCCAGACACAAGTGCGTACATTCAATAGGGACACTGTGCCTATACAGGTTTTAAGCCTGTGTAAAAGGAAATAAAAGGGAATGAGCCCTTCGGTCTGTATGTTTGCACATAGTTTGGTTGGTTGTAATTTCATTTTTGACGGGTCACTTTCAACTGACAATAGACTTTTCAAATGGTCTGAAGTCGGGGGAACTCTTGGTCAACATAGATCCGAAGGGGGATGACCAGAGTGAATGCTTGGAAGGTGGGGTCAACCCACTCAGGATTTTTACTAAGCAGCAACAGGTTGTTATTTCTTCTCCTCTTTTTTGTTGTTCTCTTTTTTCTCTCTTCTCTCTTTTTTTCTTTTTTTTTATGTCAGGTTGAGACTCTGGGCATGCTCAAACTGCCTTTATTTCTGCACGTATCCTTAGGCGAATCAACTTGCCATGTTGATATACCTTAGCGACGTGTGCATTCCGGTGATGGGTTCTTGGTTTGCCTGTCGAGTCAGGCCTCGACCTCTGCCGGGGGAGATCTAGGGCCAAGTGTATGCTCCCAGGAGTGACTGGTGATGAATGGAATTCATTTGCCTGTCGGATTAGGTATGGCGTGTCCCTGTGTAAGACGGGATTCGAGAACTTTTGGGTGGACCCTGATCATTCTGAATTGATTTAACACGGTCCTCAAAGTGGCACAAATGGTCATTGCGACACTCTTTTGAGAACTAGTGTCACTTTTAGCATTTTCTTTCTTCTTTTTTTTCTTCTTTTTTTTGATTTTGTTTGATTTTGTGGGCGCAATAGGTGGGCGCCTACGGACCTAGATTCGTTTATTGTAGCACGGTCCCTTTGGGCCAATCGAAGGAAACTTGAAGGGTCATTTGGAGATGCGTGCACCGTTGCCCGATGATACGTGGGCTTCAAAGAAGGACCAGGCCAGAGCTGAGATTGCGGAGGCGAGAGTTGCTACGATGTTGACAAGTGAAAAATACCATTTTTCACCCCTAAACTTGAGTCTTGATAGACCTTTGAGAGAACTAAATAAGTGTTTTAAGTGCCTATGTTGCAGCTAACAATAAAGACAGGCTTAACCATAAAAGCAGCTTAAAAGTGCCAAAAAGATGACAATCCATGTCAATCCAAAGTAAGGAAGTGAAGAAACAACCTCATCAGCTGTTGAAAGGTCTAAATGGAAGAGGCAAAGACCTGTAAGAGAAGCAGGGAACAATTCGAACAGAGAAATGCACTACATAGTTCTTTTCGCAAAGAACCTGCACTTTTCGTAAAGAACCTGGAACTCTGCGAAAAGGACTAAAACTCCAGGCTTAGTTTTCGAAGAGCATCTGAACTCTTCGAAGAGAAGATTGAACTTTGCGAAAAGGAGAAAACACAATTCGAAGAGAGATTGAACATTGGGAAAAGAGCTTCAGAAGTCACAACACTTTGCGAAAAGGCCCCTAAGCTCTGCGAAAAGGTATTCTGGAGGTTCACAGCTTTAACAAGGGCAATTCAGTAATCTGTTGCATGTGTCCCAAAGCGTTTTAAAACTTAGGGACATTCCAGAGGGTTCTAAGCATAAAGCGAAGGAATATTCCACCCCACCTGAGCACCTAGAGAGGGAATAACTTGGCGGGAACTTCTAGAAACTCTAACAAACTTTCAAAATGCATAACAGAATTGATGTTTTTTTTCACCTAATTGGCTGAAACAGATCAAGGAATTCTGATTGGCCAGAATAGATCTCGATCCTCGTGCTCGACTACCATTGGTCAATATAGATCTGAGAACCTCTGATTGGTTGATACACATCTGAGCTGGACCTAGGGAAAGCTATAAATAGATGAAGCATTTGCCCAATTGGGGGCATCCAGATTTTGAGTTTCATTTCTAATCCCCCATTTCCCAGCCAGACAGCTTGTCTGCAATCCTTGTAATAGCCTACTTTGTACTTGCATTTGAGAGCTGTGAGATACTGCTGCAACTCAAAGGAGAGTTTGCATCCAAGACTACAAATCCGAGAGCTGTTAAGCCGTGCTCTGTAAATTGTAAGGATGAATTTTAAAAGGTTGCTGTAAACTATGCATTCTCCATTGGACTCATGTCAAGGGTTCCCTCTGATCTCCTCAGTACATTAGACTCCTTTAGATTCATTGTTGTGCATGCAATTTCCCTTGATTCATTAATCCTGTAAGAATTAGTGTTGGTAACCTAGTCTCTTACAGCATTTGTAGTGATGTTTATTGTTCTGAATTGAGGATTTGGATTAAAGACTATTGGATGGTTTGTGGCCATTAAAGTGGACAGACCATAGCCATAAGCGTAAGCCTAATCCTTGAATTAGATTTATCTCTCTTACATCTGTGCTTGTAGCCAGATGAAGATTGGATCACCTCTGTTGAGCTGCAGTTATTCCCATTAGATTTCAAAGACCAAATCAGATTTAGATATTACTTCTCCATCTTTGTTTCAATCATTCCCCCAACTCGGATCTGGATCATTTAGTTTAAATTTTTCTTTGTTTGTGGTTAGTTAAACGTGACAAATTCAAACCTCTCATCTTATCAGTTTTCTAGATAGGATAGGAAGCCAGATCTAGTAGCTCAGATCTGGAGGTTTATCTTACATTTTAAACAAATTCTCTGTGGACGATCTTTCACTCACTTACTTTTAAAACTTGCTACAATTGGCCCTGATCTTGCTGGCTAATTCTCTTCTGACTGTGCTGATATTTCATTAATTTTTATATATAGTCTAGAGCCACTGTAATTTAGCAGCTATAAATATGTTTTCAAAACACACATAAATCAAGCACACTAAGAAGCAACAACAAGTTTTTGGCGCTGTTGCCAGAGAATTTGTTCTAAAATGCATAGACCTAAGTTTTCACTTTTAATTTTGGTTATCATTACTAAACTATTCTATTGTTTATACCTGTGCAGTTATTCATATCCAATTTTTGAAGAAGGGAAACTACTTAAAAAGAAATTCTGAAGGTTTGCTGTGAATAATCAGATTGTTTTTGTTCTGAGTTGTATGTTTGGGAGGAGGACTCTCAGCCCTGAGATTCTCCCATTGAATTTAGAAGTTGAAAGGCTACTACGAACCAAACAAACAACACAGAATTCTGCTACTATGGGTGAAGAACCTCGACTTTTGAGGGATTACTTTGCACCTGGTGCTTATAATTCTCCCTTTTGCATTCAATTTCCTACTGTTGAAGGAAATTATGAGATCAAGTCATCAACTATCCAAATGCTTCCTTCCTTCCATGGGTTGAGTAAGGAAGATCCATACAAACATGTGGATGAATTCTTGGCTCTTTGCACCGCATTCAACATAGCTGGACTTGGTCCAGAAGCAACCAAGCTTAGGCTCTTTCCTTTTTCATTAAAGGATAAAGCTAGAGCATGGTTATCTATGTTAGCACTAAACAGTATCACTTCTTGGAATGATTTGCAGTGTCAATTCTTAGCCAAATATTTCCCAATGTCTAAAACAAGCCAATTGAGACAAAGTATCATTTCATTCTCCCAAAACTCAACTGAAACTTTCCATGAAGCATGGGAAAGATTTAAGGAACTTTTAAGGCAATGTCCTCATCATCAAATTCCTAGATGGCAGCTAGTTCAAAGCTTCTATCAAGGAATTGATCAAAAAGGCAAAAATATGGTGGATGCCTCCTGTGGAGGCACTTACTTGCAAAAAACAGTTGAAGAGGTTTGGGACTTATTTGAAGTGATTGGTGAAAACTCAACTCAGCAGGAATCTTTGTCAAGAGAAATTGAAAATCCTGCTAGGTTGAACAATCATCAACCCACCAAAGGGAAGATCTATGAGGTGAACGAGTTGGAAAGAAAGATGGATAATCTAACCACAAAGTTTGATAGATTGATGGACTCACTTAAAAATCCAAATGTTTCAAGAGTAGAGGAGGCATGTCTGATATGCTAGTCCCCTTCTCATTCACTTGACCAATGTCCTGCTGCATCACAGTTCCCAGATTTAATGGTGGAACAAGCTCATGCTACTCAATCATTTGGACAGATGCAGTCAAATGAATATCCATGGAGAGCACACCCCAATTTGAGGTGGAACCAAGGGAATTACCAATCCCAACAACATCAACAACCAAAGAATCAAATGCCTTTCAAAACTGCACAACCTTATCAGCAGATTTTTTATGTCAAACCAAACTTTCAGTAGCCCATTCCACAACAACTGCATGCAGCTTCAAACCCCCTCCAGGTCCCTTTCTTTTGAAGATCAAGTCCTAAATTCACTCCAGAATTTAGGATCTTTAACTCAAACTGTGAATTTTCACAGCCAGAGCATAAAGAAGATTGAAGAAACATTGGGACAGCTTTCAAATACTTTGGCAAAAAGAGAGGAAGGAAAGTTACCCAGCCAACCTTTGAACAATCCCAAAGGACAGCTCATGGTTGGAGAAGCTTCTAATTCACATGAAGAAGTAAAAACTGTTACCACTTTGAGAAGTGGAAAAATGATAGATAACAAAGTGGGTACTGACGAAGAAAGAGATGAGGAAGAGGATAAAGATATGAGAAGAGCAAAGATAGATAGCAAGTAAGGCTGATGTACCTTAAAAACCAAAAAATGAAAAACAGAAAAGTAAAAAAATTTCTGAAAACACTTCTAAAGCTGTAGATGAAAGATTAGTTCCTCATTTACCATTTCCTCATGCAATGAAATCTGTATCCCCTTTTGATAAAGGGAACACAAAAATAGATGACATGATGGAGACTTTCAAGCAAGTTAAGATAAATTTACCTTTGCTTGAGGCAATCAAACAAATTCCAGCATATGCAAAATTTTTGAAAGATGTTTGCACTCACAAAAGACAGTCTAGGATACAGTTGTCTAAAAAGGTCTTTGCTGTGGAAAGAATTAATCAGGTGTTATCCATTGCTACACCTCCTAAACTTCAAGATCCTGGAATCCCCACAATCCCTTGCATTATTGGGGAACACACCATTGAAAAGGCTTTATTAGATCTGGGTGCTAGTGTCAACCTACCTCCATATTCAGTATATGAGAAACTAGGTTCGGGAGAATTAAAACCCACTCATGTGGTGTTACAACTAGCAGACAGATATGAAAGAAAGCTAGTAGGGATGATTGAAGATGTATTGGTGGGAGTAGATAAATTCTTCTATCCTGCTGATTTTCTAGCTTTGGATATGGAACCAACCAAAAGCAAAACTTCCATCCCTGTCATTTTGGGAAGACCATTCTGCTCTGACAAATGCTTGCATTCAATGCGGTCTGGTATTATGGAAGTCTCATTTGGAAACATGAAGGTAAAATTAAATGTTTATAATGCACACACACCTCAATTCCCTCAAGAATGTTTTCATGTTGATCTATTGGATGAACTTGTGGAAGGGACTTTACAACAATTTCTCCAGGGTGAAGACTTCACCACAGATGTTAAAGATGCTTGGGGATATGCTGAAAAAGAAGCAAGTTGTATCTCAAATTCTGAGGAAATAAATGTTGTGCAAGGAACTCTTAATCAATCAGCAAGTTTCTCTTCTTGGAAACCTGCTACTCTCCCCCTTCCACAAACATCTAAGGTACCTTTGTTACCTTCTTTTCTCAGCCCACCTAATTTAGAACTAAAGCAGCTGCCAGAAAATTTGAAGTATGTGTTCTTAGGTAATCATAAATCATTGCCTGCCATTATTTCTTCCTCTCTCACAAAGGAGCAAGAGGAAGAGCTGTTGATAGTCTTGAAAGAACATAAAAGGGCAATTGGCTGTGGACTATTGCTGATTTAGGAGGAATCAGTCCAGCTGTTTGCATGCACAAAATCCACTTGGAAGAAGATGCAAAGCCTTCTAGAGAAATTCAAAGGAGGTTGAACCCTCATATGCAAGAAGTGGTCATGAAAGAGGTTGTTAAGTTGTTGGATGCAGGGGTCATTTACCCCATTTCAGATTCAGCTTGGGTAGCACCTACGTGGTCCTAAGAAATCTGGAATCACTGTTGTAACCTCAGATTCGTGAGCTTATGTCAACCGCACAAACAACTGGATGGAGAGTCCAGTATTGATTACAAAATTAAATGCAATGACCGAAAAGACCATTTCCTCCCATTCATTGATCGATCTTAGATAAGCTAGCAGAAAAGCTTATTATCGCTTTTCTTGATGGTTACTCGGTTACAACCGATTCTGTGTACCCACAAGATCAGGAAAAGACCACATTCATGTGCCCTTTTAGCCCTTTTGCCTATAGGAGAATGCCTTTTGGTCTTTGTAATGCTCCTGCTACCTTCCAAAGATGCATGTATACAATTTTTTCTGATATGATTGACCAATTTATGGAGATTTTTATGGATGATTTCTCAATCTATGGCAACAGTTTTTCCCAGTGTTTACACCATCTCAAATTGGTACTACAAAGATGCGAAGAAACCAATCTGGTTTTGAGCTAGGAAAAGAGCCATTTCATGGTCACCCAGGGCATTGTCCTTGGCCATGTTGTTTCCCACAAGGGCATTGAGGTGGACAAAGCAAAAATTGAGTTAATTGCACATTTACCACCTCCCAAAACTGTTAAACAAATCAGAAGTTTTTTAGGACATCTTTGGATTTTATGTAAGGTTCATCAAGGACTTCAAGAAATAACTAAACCTCTTTGTCATTTGTCGTGCCAAGATGTCCCTTTGTTTTCAATAATGAATGCATGAAGGCTTTGAATTCCTAAAAATCGATTTCAGCTCCAATATTGCAGTCTCCAGATTATTCATTACCTTTTGAATCGATGTGTGATGCATCGATTATGCTTTGGGAGCTGTCCTTGACGAGAGAAAAGATAAGTCGCCTCATGTTATAGCTTATGCCAGATCAATGATTGATGCAGCTCAATTACCCAACAACCGAGAAGGAGTCGAAATTGTTTTTGCTTTAGAAAAATTCAGGTCATATGTCTTGGGTTCACAAATAATGGTGTTCACTGACCACTCTGCTTTGAAATACCTTCTGGCTAAAAAGGACACCAAACCAAGATTAATCAGGTGGATTCTCCTATTAGAATTTGATCTAGATTAAAAGATAAAAAGGGTGGAGAATGTGGTGGTGATCACCTCCGAATTTTAATCGCCGAGATTGATAGGTTGCCTATCAATGAATCTTTCCCGATGAGCAACTTTTTGCCATTAGTGTACACACCTTTGGTTTGCCAACATAGTCAACTTTTTGGCTCTGGAAGAATTCCTCACCATTGGAATAGAATGGATAAAGATCTTTTCTTCTCAAAGGTTAAACACTTCATCTAGGAGGATCCTTATCTGCTTAAGAGTTGTGTAGATCAAATAATAAGAAATGTGTCTGACAAGAATTTCATAGAATACTTTCTATGTGTCATGAACAGCTGTGGAGGTCATTTTAGTGGAATAAAACTGCTGCAAAAGTTTTGCGTTGTGGATTTTATTGGCCTACACTTTTCAAGGATGCCTATGATTGTAAGTCTGCCAGAATCGCAGAAATTAGGCGATTTCAAGAGAAACTCAATGCCTTCTGCCCTATTTTGGTAGTTGAGTTGTTTGATGTTTGGGGGATAGACTTCATGGGTCCCTTTCCTCCTTCCAATGAGAATAACTTCATTTTAGTAGTTGTGGATTATGTATCCAAATGGATTGAAGCCACAGCTACTAAAACAAATGATCACAAAGTGGTTTTGAAATTTCTTAAGGATCACATTTTTTCCAGGTTTGGTTTTCCCAGAGCCATTATCGATGATGGGGAAGCCATTTTGTAATAGACATTTTGAAATATTGTTGAAGAAATACTCTGTGACTCATAGAGTAGCCACTCCATATCATCCACAAACCAGTGGACAAGTGGAGATTTCCAATAGAGAAATCAAACATATTTTGGAAAAGACTGTGAAGAAGGATAGAAAGGATTGGTCCTTTAAGCTGAATGATGCATTGTGGGCATATAGGACAGCCTATAAAACCCCAATTGGTATGTCCCCATTTAGGTTGGTCTATGGCAAAGCATGCCATTTACCGAGAGAGTTAGAATATAAAGCTTTTGGGCCATTAAAACATTGAACATGGATCTAACTACTCACGGTAATCACGAAATTGCAACTTTGAGTTAGAAGAGCGAATGGATGCATACACAAATTCAAGATTGTATAAAGAAAAAGTCAAAACTTTTCATGATAAAAATTTATTGAGAAAAGAGTTCACAGGTTCTTCTAAGGTATGGTTATTTAACTCAAAGCTCAAGTTTTTCCAGTGAAAACCGAGATCCGTATGGGAAGGGCCATACACTATCATTCAAGCGCCTTCGAGTCATGACATCCTTGATCCAAGTAATGGAAGAATCATAAAGGTCAATGGTCAGAGGCTCAAACCATGCATTGAAAATACCCAGGAGCCTGTGCTGCCCATCTATCATCACGAATGTCCAAAAATTTGATGGTAGAAAAGCGTACATTATGTTTATATATCATATTTGTGCTTATTTTCTCGTTCGCTTTTATCTCTTTCGCATAGTTTAAAGATACTTAAAGTTCAAAAGTAAGTAATAATTGCCAAGAAAGTCCAATTTGCTTTTCGAATAGATTCTGGAGCTGTAATGAACTGCTCGAAAGCAAAGATGTGCTTTTCGAATAGTTGTTTCTGGAAACATTTTCTTTTCGAAAAGAGAGTTCTGAAGCTAATTCCTTTGCGAAATAATGTTTCAAGTCGTTAACTTGTCGAATGGTAATCGATGCCATTCACAATTGTAAAAGGTCTCTTTTGGAACTTCTCGAAACTTAAAGGCGCTTTTGATATTAACTTTGAGTATATTTAACCCTTTCGAAGTTGGGGTTTCATTTCAAACTCTTCGCAGAGCGACTCTTCATCGCTACCCTACTTGCGCTCTCCTTGCACGAGTTAACAAGTTTACTACCCTTTGTAACGATTGTGTAGATCATTTGCGTTCGAGAAGGATTTCAGCTTATAATCTGGGGGATTTCTGCAAAGCAAACAAACTCGTTCAAACATAAACCCTAGATCTCGGTATTTCTCTACCCATTCTCTCTGGTTATCATTTAGTAATTTGATTCTGTGTCAGCATCTATTTTGGGCATTTTTTTACATCAATCTAGAATGGGAAAAGTAGAGAAATCATTCTCCAAATCCTCTGCTAAGAAAGTGAGCAAACCGACCCCAAAAGCAAAAGGAAAAGCCAAAACTTCAGCTAAACGGAAACTTTCAATGGATAAGGCAGACAGGGTGGAGAAAGGAAAGAAAATTAGACATGAGGAACCCACCCCTGCTGCTGCTAGCCCTGAGCCTGAGCTTACTCCTCTGCCCATTCATTTGGTCCTACCAAATCCCTTCATTGAAGCTCAGAAGCTAATACCCGAGCTGATGGTAGACGAAACTTTTTTCGTCACCAAACCAGAGTGCTTGCCATCCTTAAGATACCTTAGAGAGGCTTCACTAAGCAATATCCTTACCCCCTTGCCAGAAAAAATTTACCCAAGAATGGTGAAGTTATGGTACCAAAACCTAGTCAAGGTCACTGAAAAAGATGCTGATGTCCCTACCCTTGTCATTTTCATTGATGATTGCGATCTTACTGTGACATTTGAAGACATAGGGAACGCTTTAGGGATACCATTCCAATTTGATCCCTCTGGTCCTTTGGCTCCAAAACGCCTCTTTAGAGAGATGGCTGCCCGCTTTAACCCAAGGTATTGGGGCAGGCCCATCATGAGAAGAGACCTTGCCCCCAATTTCTAGTGATGGATTCCATTTTAAGGGGCAGATTTTATGTCACTGGGCACAGCCAAGAGAGGAGATCACCAATTTTAGAGGCCCTCTTTCATTTCTCCAAGGGACAGTTTTTCAATGCCCCTATGTTAATTTTTGAAGCCATGGCTGATGTCAAGTCAAGAAAGAAGAAGATAGGCCTACCATTTGTGATTGATCACGCCTCCTCGAGCCAAATTTGACATTGATAGTGAGGAGCCATTTGAAGTCATTACCCCTCACAATTTTGGGAAAAAGGCTTGGACTACAAGCTAGGCTATGGTGAGAAGGATGAGAGGCGGTGAACTGCATGCCCCTTTGCTGAACTGCAGTTGTGGTGAGCAACCCACCCTGCACTGAATTTGAGCCTAGCCTCCCTGCTGCATCAAAATTTGTCCGAATCAATCGTGCGGATCCATTTTTCCAACTCTGTGGTGACCGTCTTTATCCACTTCTTGAACCAACTCGCAGTTTTGTGGTGACCAGCTCTTTATTTGCACCATTATAGATAAAACCTCCTCCCTTTGGTGACCAGCTCTTGCACATACTGGAGGAAGTTGGCCTTGCACCCTTTTCCCCTACTCAAGCCCCTGCACTTTCACCTATCCCAGCTGTCCCATCTCCCACACCTTCCATCATTCCAATTGTGGACCTCCCCCTCTACACCAACCACTCCAACCATTCTCACACCACCAATTTCACCCTCCAATGCCTAGGCTTTAGAGGAGTTAGCTGCAGATTTTATTGCCCCATCCCCCTGCACTCCTCTGCTCCAAAGCCCCTCAAATTCCCCTGCTCCATCCGCCCACACACCTGAGACCTCCCCTACACCTGAACCTGAGCCCTTCACTACAGAGGCCTACTCTTCTTTATTGGGTTCTATTTTTGAAACCATGGAACTGGACCCCACCCCTATACCTGCTCCTCCTCCCTTCACCCACCTTCCAACCTCTCCTTTTACAGCCATTGCACCTCCACCCTCCACCTCAGTTGTCCCCGTCTCTACTATGCCCACCTCTCCCACACCTGCACCCATTACCCAAATCCTTACCTACCTCCAATCCATCCAAGCCCAACTTCAAATCAACACGTATAATCACCAGAACCATGGAACTGCCCATACCTTAGCTTCCACATCCCCAACAACCACCATTACCTGCACCTATTTTTTTTCTTCCTGTGCCACCCAAACGGATCCAAAGGTAATATTGGTTGATCTGCCCCCCCCCCCCACTACTACCCATGCAAAGACATACTCAAACCGAAGCTCCTTTGATTCCATCCTCCACCACTCCCCATTTTCTCGAGCAAGCCACTCAGACCTGCCGTCCCCTTCTAGCCACTTCTCCCCCCTACCACAGCTGGGCCACCTTTAGTCCCCTACCATTCCATTCCCCTCCCCCGATATGCCACCCTCATCAAAGCCATGGAAAATAACCCTTATATCCGCAGAGATGTTCAAAAGGGGCTAGCTGATTTGCAAGCTTACATCCGCACCCCCTATGAAAACCAAATCCGGAAGTTAGAGATTTTTATGAAATTTGAAAGAGATAAAATGAGGGACCTGCTGGGTCAAACATTTCAGCTGGTGAGGACTGAGCAACACAAGGTGTCCATGTTGCAAGCCCAACTGGATCAAGAAAAATTGAAGACCACTAGCCTCACCAAACACCTTGGCCTCACCAAAAAGATCAAATCTGAGGAGTATACTGAGCTGAAAAACACTATTCCGGAGAAAGCTCAATCAAGTTCGGACACCAACACTGACTCTAGCTCTGATTTTGACAGTGACTCCAGTTCGGAGCCACTTGAACCAACCTATGATACAGATTTTGACCCCAGTTATTAGCTCTCATTGTACTTTTTGTGTTATACAGTTGTAATAGAAAATTCTATTTTGTGCATTTCTGTCTGTCTTCTTGCCATCATTACTTTTGTTGTTTTTCTTTCTTGCATATATTTTTCCTCTGTTTTGGACCAGTGTGGACCCTGCTTCCCTTTGGTTTGGGGGTGTGACAGAAATAGCAATAATCAATTAAGGAGTTAACATCAGTACAATTTTGGATCAGCAATTTTTATATATTTTTTTTCACACCTGTTGTTTTGAAATATATTAAGAAGTTAAAAAAAACTCTTTAAAATTACTTTCTTATGTAATTCTAAAAAAACTTTCATGAAGTAAATGTCAGGAAATTTCCAAAAGAAAATTGATGTTTTAGTAAACCTAAAATGAAGGAAAACAGTGAAGATATACCTCAAGAAGTTGATAAAAACCACACCCAGTGAGGTTTGGGCCTGAAATATATTCTTTGGAGGTATGTTGTGGCAATCTTTTCTGCTTTTGAGACTGTGTGAATCTGCGTACTGGCACTAGAAGTTACACATATCCAAATTGAAATATTTTGATAGCACTCATGATATTAAAGACATGATGTAAGGCCTCCTTTTGAACAGTTTGAACCTTACAAAGCCCCACCTTTTGAAACTGCCCTTGATACACACCAGTTGAGCTGTATAAATCGATGAATCCTTTGAAATCTCATCCAATAAACCTCATCAGTTTCATTTAGCCTAACCCTACCCCGAGAAGTCAGAAGAGAAAGGGAAGAAAGCTGAGGGAAGGAGAATTGAGTAACAATTTAATAGCAAAAGAAGGGTAAAAGTTGAAGGCAATGATGAAACAGCAGAGGGAATGTAGCATGCAGTCAGTGCTAATCCGAAAAAGAAAAGAAAAATATTTGAGCAAAACAAAAGAAAGAAGGCATTTTCATTGGAAGTTTGAAAAAGAAAGAGAAAAAGATGGCCACTTTGGCTCTGGAAATTCAAAAGAAGAAGATGAAACTATGCTGAAGAAAAGTGGGTTTGCATATAACCTCCTGACCTTGACTGACTTCTCAAATATGAACACCTTTCCAACCCTTTTTAGAGATTTCACCCATCAGCCACAATCAAACCCAAGTAAAAGTCCTTACTGATCATTGATGGATTGAGCTATCACATGGAGATAAGAATTTGTGTAGTCTATGGTGAAAAGAATTTTAACTAAAAGCAATGCCTATGTTTTCCTATTTGAGGATCAGAATTGCTCTTGAGTGTGTGAAATAGTATGACCCTCTCATTTATTTTTTGAGTGAAAATCTGAGAATTGGGTTTAAAATCAATCGATTAGGGCAACTTCAAAGGGATTCCTAAATCAAAGGCTTCTTTGTTGTTAATTTTCCTTGTAAATGGCCTCTAACATAAATCGACCGAATAGTAACAAGAATTATAGAGAATTTTAGTTTTAAACGATATCTTTCTTGAAAAACCTTCTTACAAAATAATGATGCGTGTGAATAATCAATTGAGGAAAGTGGTAATGTAATCTGCAGTGATCTTAACTAACTTATTGAAGAAGTTTGTGGGTACCTTCACTGAAAACCCTCAGGAGACTTCACTCCTCCACTAGCGATCACCTAGGGGTTTAAAAGGCTTGTTGCATATGCTAAATGCAACTGTGCTCCCTACAAAAGTCGCTCTTTACTTTATTTTTTTTATTTTTTTTTTATTTTCTTTGCTCGTGGACTAGCAAAGCTTAGGTTTGGGGGTGTTGACAAGTGAAAATACCATTTTCACCCCTAAACTTGAGTCTTGATAGACCTTTGAGAGAACTAAATAAGTGTTTTAAGTGCCTATGTTGCCTAACAATAAAGACAAAGCTTAACCATAAAAGCTTAAAAGTGCCAAAAGATGACAATCCATGTCAATCCAAAGGAAGGAAGTGAAGAAACAACCTCATCACCGTGTTGAAAGGTCTAAATGGAAGAGGCAAAGACCGTAAGAGAAGCAGAACAATTCAACAGAGAAATGCACTACTGAGTTCTTTTCAAGAAAGAACTCAGACTTTTCGTAAAGAACCTGGAACTCTACGAAAAGGACTACAACTCCAGGCCTAGTTTTCGAAGAGCATCTGAACTCTTCGAAGAGAAGATTGAACTTTGTGAAAAGGAGAAAACACAATTCGAAGAGAGATTGAACATTGCGAAAAGAGCTTCAGAAGTCACAGCACTTTGCGAAAAGGCTCCTAAGCTCTGCGAAAAGGTATTCGAGATTCGCATTTTAGCAAGGGCAATTCAAGATGCTGCACGCATCCCAATGCATTTTAAAACCTAGGGACATTCCAGAGGGTTCTAAGCATAAAGCGAAGGAATATTCCACCCCACGTGAGCACCTAGAGAGGGAATAACTTGGCCGGAACTTCTAGAAACTCTAACAAACTTTCAAAATGCATAACAAAATTGATGTTTTTTTCACCGATTCAAAGCAGATCGAGGAATTCGATTGGCGAGCAGATCTCGATCC
Source organism: Chloranthus sessilifolius (assembly GCA_021018995.1). NCBI lineage: Eukaryota > Viridiplantae > Streptophyta > Magnoliopsida > Chloranthales > Chloranthaceae > Chloranthus > Chloranthus sessilifolius. Next base: position 52,273,059 of record CM037593.1, on the reverse strand, counting down.
TCGTGCTCGACTACCATTGGTCAATACAGATCCGAGAACCTCGATTGGTTGATACACATCCGAAATGGACATGGAAAGCTATAAATAGAAGCATTTGCCCAATTGGGGCATCCAGATTTTGAGTTTCATTTCTAATCCCCATTTCCAAACCAGATCGCTTTGTCCGCAATCCTTGTAATAGCCTACTTTGTACTTGCATTTGAGAGTCGTGAGATCTCGTAACTCAAAGGAAAGTTTGCATCCAAGACTGCAAACCGGAGAGCAGTTAAGCCGTGCTCGGTAAATTGTAAGGATGAATTTTATGAGGATGCTATAAACTATGCATCGACCCTTGGACTCATGTCAAGGGTTCGCTCTGATATCCTCAGTACATTAGACTCCTTTAGATTCATTGTTGTCCATGCACTTTCCCTTGAATCATTAATCCTGTAGAATTAGTGTTGGTAACCTAGTCTCTACAAGATTTGTAGTGATGTTTATTGTTCTAATTGAGGATTTGGGTTAAAGACTATTGGATGGTTTGTGGCCATTAAAGTGGATGGACCATAGCCATAAGCGTAAGCCTAATCCTTGAATTAGATTTATCTCTCTTACATCCGTGCTTGTAGCCGATGAAGATTGGATCACCTCTGTTGAGTCGCAGCTTATTCCCATTAGATTTCAAAGACCAAATCAGATTTAGATATTACTTCTCCATCTTTGTTTCAAGCATTCCCCCAACTGGGATCTGGATCAGTTACTTTACATTTTTCTTTGTTTGTAGTTAGTTAAACGTGAAAATTCAAACCTCTCATCTTATCGCTTTCTAGATAGGATAGAAGCCAGATCCGTAGCTCGATCCGAGGTTTATCTTACATTTTAAACAAATTCTCTGTGGACGATCTTTCACTCACTTACTTTTAAAACTTGCTACAATTGGCCCTGATCTTGCAGGCTATTTCTCTTCTGACTGTGCTGATATTTCATTAATTTTTATATATAGTCTAGAGCCACTGTAATTTAGCAGCTATAAATCTGTTTTCAAAACACACATAAATCAAGCACACTAAGAAGTAACAACATACGACCAAGAGTGAGGTTCTTCGGTTGACTGGGCTTTTGACTGAGTCTCGCAGTGCAGCTGACGCTTCGCGGAGGCGGCAGAAGAGTCTTCATGGTAGGTGGTTGTCTGATCGGAATGCCCGTGAGGACTCTCTCCTTACAGAGATCAATGCATTAAAGCGCGGTTCCTGCCCCTGACCTGTTCCTGTACGTACCATAGATCATATACACAAAAGGGGGCCGATGCCCCATAACAGAGATCTCTTTTTGGGTTATTTTCTTTTTCTTGTTGTTTTTGTTATATATATATATATATTTTTTGGTTTTTACTTTTAAAGAAGGCAGAAAAATAGAAAGTGTGTCATGTCGTTATCTTTTTGGGACGTGACACTCCACACGTAATACTATAGGAAATGGAATGAAATCTATACATACATATATTTTTTTTGTTTTTTGACTTTTTCTTTCATACATCTCGCAACATAAGGCTTTTCATGGAAAAGGAAAATCTATCATCTTTTTGAAATTTTCTCCCCCACAGTGTGAGGTTTTTTTATGAGAAAGGAATCTCTATTATCTTTTTTTGAAATTTTCTCCTCCACAGTGTGGGGCTTTTTATGGAAAAGAAAAATCTATTATCTTTTTTGAAATTTTCTCCTCCACAGTGTGGGGCTATTTTTTCTATTTTTTTTTTATGGAAAAAGGAAATCTATTATTTTTTTTTGAAATTTTCTCCTCCACAGTGTGGGGATTTTTATGGAAAAGGAGAATCTATTATCTTTTTTAAAATTTTCTCCTCCACAGTGTGGGGCTTTTTATGGAAAAAGAAAATCTATTATCTTTTTTGAAATTTTCTCCTCAATGTAGGGCTTTTTATGGAAAAGGAAAATCTATTATCTTTTTTAAAATTTTCTCCCTTTGGATCTTTTTGTGATGTTGGTGATTACAAGGCAAAACCAGTGGGTCCTTTTTTGAGCATGGTCGAACCCTGTTCATGAGGTACATGCTTTTCCTTTAAATGCGGGAAGGTCAGCTTCCCAGGGATTGGTCTAGTCTTCTGTCTTTCCCTTTGGTCATGCGTCAGACGCTGCGGTAGAGATGTCATACTTGATCGGGATCTGATCCAATTTTCACATGAGTGGCCCATCGAAAAAAAGGGGGGAAAGGGGCTCAAGGGGTTCAAACTGAAATGGGCGGGCCAGAACAGGTCTTCTCCTAATCTCTCTTTCCTTGACATTTTTGCTCATAGCGCCCAAGACGGGTTTTCGCCATGCCCGTCATCCCTGTTTTTACTCGTAGCGCCCTTTCGGGTTTTCACTACGTCCATGGGTTTGCTTTTCACCCTGTGCCCTTCGTTTTCACTTGGTCCGCGTGAGTTCATTGTTTTACGTGCCTTCGGGTTTTCACCACGTCCGTCTTGCTTTGAACCCAAATTAATTTTCTTTTTTTTCTTTTTTTCTTCTTCTTTTTTTTTTAGAACCAGAAGGCCACTACATGGATGTCGATTCCGTCATAGCCGGCTGAGTGAAGTTCTGTGTGGTTTGTTAACTCAACTTGTTCTGATGCACCGCTTGTGGACCTTAAAGAGGGCTTTCTTCCGGGTTGTAATGTGGCCGGGGTTCAAATGGGTTGGATTTTTCTGGGGATTTGGATCTAAGTTTTGAGTGATTTCTAGATTTGGGGACTCCTCTTTCTTTCCAAAGGCTTTTTATGCCCCAGTCATTTCTTTTTTCTTGGTACCCCTCTTTTTTTTGGGGGGGTTCGCTTTCTTCTTCTTCTTTCTCTTTTTTGTTTGGTTTGGATTTTTCCTCTTTTCTCTTTTCTCTTTTCTCTTTTTTCTTGGAATTTTGGGAGGGGTATATGAAAGAAATGGTTATTGGCCCGACGTGTGTAGTAAAAAGGGTGAAGATTTTCAGGGAATGTTCCTTTTGGGCTACTTCTCTTTGAAATGATGGCCTCTTCTATGGGGTCCTTAGGCGGTCACACATCTACTTTTATCAAAACTTACCTTGTCCCAAGACTTATGAGTAGAACTTACGGAGGTATCCAGCGTTGATGGGCTCAGGAAAGTGGTCTCCGTCCATGGTGGCGAGGCGAACGGCGTATCCTGGCAGAACTTCTCAGACGACGTAGGGTCCTTTCAAATTTGGCCTAAACTTCCCTCTTGGGTCGGCGTGGAGAGACGGGAAAATTTTCTTCAGTACAGTGTCTCCTACCTTCAGATCTCGGCCGCGGACGCGCTTATTATAAGCACGTGCAATTCTCCTCTGATAGATCTGGGTGTGGCACAAGGCTAGGAGTCTTTTCTCATCGATCAAGTCAAGCTGCTCAAAACGGGCTCTTTCCCTCTCAGCTTCAGGTAGATGGGATTCCAAAAGGATACGGAGCGATGGTACTTCGACCTCAATGGGTAGCATGGCCTCGGTCCCATACACAAGGGAGAATGGTGTTGCCCCTGTTGCGGTACGGATAGACGTTCTATAGGCCCAAAGTGCGAAGGGTAACTGCTCAGTCCAATCTCTGTAAGTAACTACCATCTTCTCCAAGATGCGAATCAGAGTTTTGTTGGCTGCCTCCACAGCTCCATTCGTCTGTGGCCTGTATGGGGATGATCAATGATGCTTGATCTTGAACCGCTCACACAAGGCCCGGATGTGCCTATTGGCAAAATTAGTGCCATTATCAGTGATGATATCTTTGGGTATGCCGAATCTACAAATGATGTTGTTCTTGATGATTTTCTCGACATGACTGGCCTTAATGCTCGTATAGGAGGCTGCCTCTACCCATTTTGTGAAGTATTCCACAGCGACGAGGATGAACCGATGCTCGTTGGAAGCTTTAGGATTGATTTTGCCGATGACGTCGAGACCCCAGGTGGCGAACAGGCAAGGAGTGGCCATGCTGTGTAAGTCAATGGCTGGAGCGTGTATTAGACTGGAGTGCTCTTGGCATTTGTAGCACTTCTGTAAGTGCTTGCAGCAAGTAGTCTCCAAAGTGGTCCAAAAGTATCCCTGCCTTAGAATTTTCTTGGCGAGCATGTGTCCACTGACGTGTGCCCCGTAGACTCCCTTATGGGTCTCCTTCATGATCTCACCCACTTCTTTCTGGGTTAGGCATCAGAGCAGAATATTGTCGTGAGACTGTCTATACAGGAGATCATCGCAAACAACATAGTTCGTTGCCAATCGCTGGATGGTGCGTTTGTCTATCTTTGATGTTCCTTCTGGGACAGTTGGGGTCTCGAGGGAATTCTTGATGTCCGAGAACCAGGGTGGTTCATCATCTACCTCTGTAGGTCCCTTGATGAGGTGACAGAAAGTTGACTCGTCCTCTGCTCTATCATGATCGGCTTCATCACAACTCCGTATGGAATTTCCACCATAGAGGCCAGGGTAGCCAGGGCGTTAGCAAACCGATTCCTTGCTCCTGGCACATAGGAGAAGGTGACCTCCTCAAAGCAGGTTATTAGATCCTTAAGATGTTCATGGTATGGGATCAGTTTCTCATCCTTGATCTTCCAATCTCCATTGGTCTGGCATATAATTAACTGCGAATCTCCAAAGACCCTAAGGTGAGTTATATTTAGATCAAGAGCCGCCTGTAAACCAGCTGTACATGTCTCATACTCGGCCATATTGTTGGTGCATGGGATGTTCAATTTGATTGAGATGGGTATATGTGATCCTTTGGGTGAGATAAGAATGGTGCCAACTCCTTGGCCCTCAACGTGCGATGCTCCGTCAAAGTGCATTACCTAGGGCTCCTCCGTTTCCTCTGTATCCTCGTTAGTCATGAACAGAATGTCCTCATTAGGGAATTCGGTCCTTAGAGGCTTATAGTCCAGTAGAGGGTTCTCAGCAAGATGATCAGCGAGTGCTTGCCCCTTAATCGACTTCTGGGTGACATAGGTAATGTCAAATTTGGATAGGAGTAGTTGCCATCGTGCGGTTCGACCAGTGAGAGCAGGTTTCTCGAATAGGTACTTCAACAGATCCATCCGTGCTAGAAGTAGAACGGCTTGGGATAACAGGTAGTGTCGAAGTCTTTGAGTAGCCCATACGAGTGCCAAGCATGCTTTCTCCAGATGAGAATAGCGCATCTCGTAATCAGTGAATTCTTGCTTAGGTAATAGATGGCTTGCTCTCTTCTTCCTGTCTCATCATGCTATCCTAACACACAACCCATGGAAAACTCTGTCGTGGATAGGTACATTATCAGGGGTCTATCAGGTATGTGCAGTACTAATACCGGAGGTTTCAGGAGGTAACCTTTAATCTTGTCGAATGTAGCCTGGCAGTCATCATTCCACTCAACCGGTGAGTCCTTTCTCAGTAGTTTGAAGATTGGTGCGCATATTGGAGTTAACTGTGCGATGAATCGACTGATGTATTGGATCCTGCCTAAAAAGCCTCTGACTTCCTTCTCTGTAGACGGTGGCAGCATTTCAGTGATAGCCTTGATCTTGATCGGATCGACCTTGATCCCCCTTCTGCTGATAATAAAGCCTAACAATTTTCCTGACATAGCATCGAAGGCGCACTTCTGGGGTTCAACCGTAACATGTACTTTCTCAACCTCTCGAATAGCTTCTGAAGGTTTATCAAGTGGTCCTCCCTTTCTGGTGATTTGGCAATCATGTCGTCGACATACACTTTGATCTCTCGGTGTATCATGTCGTGGAACAGGGTCGTCATTGCTCTTTGATAGGTTGCCCCAGCATTCTTCAGCCTGAATGGCATTACTTTGTAACAAAAGGTTCCGTAGGGGGTAATGAACGTTGTCTTCTCACGATCAACCTCGGCCATCTTTATCTGATTGTATCCTGAGAATCCATCCATAAACGAGAGCATTCCATGCTTTGCAGTGTTATCGACCAAGATGTCGATGTGGGGTAATGGAAAGTCGTCCTTAGGGCTCGCCCTATTGAGGTTTCAGAAATCAATGCACATTCAAACCTTTCCATCCTTCTTTGGTACGGGGACGATATTGGCCAGCCACTGTGGGTACTTGGATACCATGAGGAAACCTGCATCATACTGCTTAATGACCTCGTCCTTCACCTTCAACATCCATTCGGGTCGGAGGCATCTCAGCTTCTGTTTAACCGGCTTAACATCGGGGTAGAGTGGCAACTCATGCTCAACTAGATCAGTATCCAAACCAGGCATGTTTTCATACGACCATGCAAAGGTGTCTTGGTATGACCGAAGGAAGTCTATCATACCTTTCCTCTCCGTTGGGGACAGCGATGTTTCAATTTTGGGGATTCTGGGGGCCTCTTTGGTGCCCAAAATGACATCCTCCGTCTCTTCGACGATCGGGGTAGGGCCATGCTCAAAATCGGTGAATTGTTTGAGGAGCTCATTGGGGAGCTCGTCGGTTTAGCCTTCCTCGTCCAGAATCGTGACTCCTACCTCTTCTTGTATTTCTACAGGAAAGGGGTTGGCTTCACGTGGGACGGGTATCACGACATTAATTTCAATTTTATTGGGAATTTTAAAGGACAATATTTTTGGAATTGGTATTTTTTCTATTTTTATGGTCTTTTGCATTTTTTTGGAGGTCAGCCCCTGGCGAGGTGGATCTCTATATATGCAAGGTAGAGTGGTCTAGAGGTTAACCTCCCTTTTTACAGGTTGTTTTTTTTTGGGGAGTCAGTGCCGTTTTCACGGTATTTGGCGGCTCTCAAGAGTTGGGGCAAGGATGCCCAGTTACTCACCTGCGAGGCTTGGCCTTTACCTCTTTGATCCGGAGCGGCATCGGTAGGCTCTTGTAGTTCATCCCTCAACATATTTACAGAGGGATCCTCGGGGACCCTGTCCTCTATGTTTAGGAAGGGCCCAGAGTGGCTGGTGCTGGAGTGATGGGTGGATCGGGGAACTTCTTCCTCAAATAAGGAAAGGGCGGCTAAGTCCATTTCAAAGTCTGGGGGGATGATGTAGGGATTGGTGGGGTGGATTAAAGTAGGCTTATGTGGGGTGACCCTTGTCTCCCCATTCAGTTCAATTTTTACTACCCCGGCGCTCACAAAGGTTTCACGAATGTGGGGGCGAGCGTGAGGCTCTTCTTGCAAGATGATTCCTTTGGCCTTGGTGACTGCTGCGGCTCTCATCTTTTCCTTGGCCTCTCTGACTTCTTCCTCTCTGGGCCTGTAGCCTAAGCCGAATTTAGTTTGTTGCCCCTTGGCCTTGATGGGATCTCTTCTTCCTTGGAGGCGTGGGCCCAGTCCTATCCCTTTTTGATGGCCCCATCTGTGGAGCATGAACAGAGCTGCGTCCATTCCTCCCCCAATTTTATCCGAGGTTTTTTCAGTTGGTTCAAGGGTGACGACTGAGAAGTCATACTCGAATCGGTGAAGACCGGCGTCCTCTACTGTGTGCGGTATGTTCAGCACTTTCGAATTCTCAATGTGCAGAGTGCTTCTTTCCCTGTCTTCTCTGCTCTCGCCCAAGATGGTGACAATTTTTCCTTTTGAGATGAATCAGAGATTTTGGTGCAGAGTAGATGGTATTGCTCCGAGCTTATGTATCCATGGCCGACCCAATAGCAGATTAAAAGTAGACTTGATGTCCATCACCTGAAAGGGGGTGGTGAAGGTTTGTGGCCCGAGGATCAGATCAAGGTCTACTTCTCCTATGATTTCTCTTCTGATGTTGTCGAATCCTCGGGCGCTTGATATGGATGGCCGGAAGGTGTCAGGGTTCGCCCCAATTTTGATTGCCGTTCTCAGAGGGCATACGTTCAATGCTGACCCGTTGTCTATTAGGACCAACGGCACCACCAAGTTTCCTACCTCCACTGTTATATTCAAGGGCTTAGAGTGGTCATTCCCCTCGATTGGTAGGTCTGCAACAGTGAATGAGATGGCATTTGGGGCCAACACTTGCCCTATTATTTCTCCTACTTCATCTGGAGTTACGTGAGTGGAGACATGTGCATCCTTGAGTGCTCCCATCAGGGCTTGGAAGTGGAGCGGGGACGTGATTAACAAATCCCAGACAGTGATATGTGCGGGTGTTCTCTTGAGCTGCATCTCTAGTATGTGCTCTCTGGCCATTTTTTCAAAGGGATTCCCTGCGGCCTGTTCTTTCTTCTTCTCTTCTCCTCTAACGACCCCTGATGCTTCCTGTAAATCGCCCGACGGGTAACAAATTCAATGACCTTTCTTGGTTGCGTCCATCATTCATGTCTGATGTTCATAGCTCAATGGTACATGCGGGTCGGGTCATAAGGTGTTTGGGATGAGAATGGAGTGCGTGAGGAATTTTGGGGAGGATTGGATATGGGTTTCTGGGTCCCACCAATTTGACTCCAATGGGGGGTGGAATGGTGGGGGGAATTGGAGTAATTGGAATTATGGGTGCAAGGGGTTGCAGGTGTTACTGGCTTGGTAGGACCAGTGGTGATTGGGTGATGAGGGATTGGGTGCAGGGTTGCTTGCTTGGGTGGCGGTGGAGTTGGGTTGGGGCTAAAATAACGAAGTGATGGTGGGAGTGTGACCAGGATGGAGGGATGGGGAGACATCTGAGGAGTGGGGTGATAGGGATATGAAGGGTTTGTATATGGGGTGGCATGGTGGGATGATGATGGATTTGTGGATGACGTATGGTAAATTGGGGGTGATGGAATGGTGCATGGAGTGGGATGATTGGGACATGGCGGGGTGATGGGTGGAATAGGGGGATATAAAGGGTTTGTGGCGTGGTGGGATAATGATGGGTTTGTAGATGAAATGGGATAGATTGGGGATGATGGAGTTGTGCATAGAGCGGGGTAATTTGGGGGTGACGGAGGGGTGTATGGGGTAAATTGGGTGGTGGGATTTGAAGGTGTGTATGGAATGGGGTAGCTTGAGGATGATGGAGTAGTGTATTGGGTGGCAAGATTTGAGGGTGTATGGGGTAGGATAATATGGGGATGGCGGAGTTACATGGTGTGGGGTGATTTATGTGTGTGACGAGGGGTGTGTGGGGTAAATTATGGGGTGGATATGCGATGATTATGGGCGGGTCAGTGCTTGGATTTGATAGGCGGGAGCAGGCGTGGAAAAATACTGCTCTAAATCTAAGGGCTCCTCTTGGTATGCCGGTGTGGGGAAATAATCAGCCAGATATAATGGCTCGATCACCCCAACAGATAGTTCATCGTCGTTCGCCCTAAGGAGTGAAAAATCCTCCTGATTACTGATATAATTGAAGGGTCAAACTCTTCTTCTTCCTCCTCTATCCAGTGAATGTTAGGCCTGGGGCCTCCTGGGTGCGGTGGTAGAGGGGCTTGATGGATATTCTGGTTCTGCCCTTGAGGAAGTGGCGGGGGAATGATTTTTTTTGCCTCTATCAGATCTTGGACTGTGTGTTTTAGTAGAAAGCACTAGTCTGTAGGGTGACCCGATCCCTGGTGGAAATTGCAATGCAGATTCGGATCATAGTTCCTCGGTATGGGATGGGGTGGCGGGCGAGGTTGGAGTAAATTAACTAGGCCTTTCTGTAGCAATACCGGCAATAGGACACTCAAGGATTACCCCAACGGTGTGAACACTCGTTTAAATCATGCTTTCATCTGCTCCTGGGTAAATGGGGCTCTAGGTCCCTTGCTTGGCCTTGGTGCTTGCTCGAAACGGGCCGGGGGTGGTTGTGTAACCTGGAGCTGTATCGGGGGGGCATTGGTATTGGCTTGGGGGTAAATAATGTTCTGTACCTCTGTCCCTGGTCTTCTTTCAATTCTTGGTTCGGCCACTTTTCGAACCTCGGTGGCTCCGTTGCCACATTCCTTCCTAACCTGCCCTCTCTAATGGCGTCTTCGCAACGATTGGCATTTCGGACCAGATCATCAAAACTAGACTGCTGCTTATATACTAAAAAATTTGTGATGACTGGGAGGGCTCCCTTGGTTACCAATTCAATCTGCTCATCATCGGGAATCTGATGAGTTACCTGAGTGGCTAATGCCCTCCACCTCCCCAAGTAAGCACTAAATGTTTCATCATGTCTTTGCTTTAATCAGGCCAAATCTGACTTCCTTGGTTCTATGTCCATGTTATAGACATATTGTTCTTGAAATAAGCATGTCAGATCTTTCCAATCTTTTATCATGGATGGTTCTAGGGATGTGAACCATCTCAGTGCTGGGCTCGTTAAACTCTTCGGGAACACTTTGATGAGGAGTCGTTCATCTCCGCCATACTGGCACATATCCCGACAGTAAGATTTTAAGTGAACGATGGGGTTGTCAATGCCATTATACTTATCAAATGATGGCATCTTAAATTTCTGTGGCAGGGGGACATCAGAGAACAGACATAAGTCTGAAAAGTTTGTTGAATGTAGTTCTATTCCTCCCATCTTCATCAGTTGCTTCTGTATTTTGTCTATTTCTTCTTTCAACTGTTCTGGTTCTTTTGAGGCTGTAGCAGGGACTGTTTCCCCCTAATTTTGTTCGACCCTAGGTGTGATGATGGTGGGCCCGGGAGGGTTGAAGCTGGCAACTCCTCCACTGTTGTGGATTTCATCCTCCTCATACTATTGGTCATGGTATTGGTGAGGGGCGAGTTCTGCTATTTGGACTTGGGGGGTGAGGGGTTGGATGACCTGGTGGGGCCATATGGTTTGTAGGGGATGAGAAGGGATAAATGGGTGAGCGGTTTGTGGGTAAGTGATGTGCTGAATTGGGTGCACATTCTGGGGGTGATAGGGGTGTGATTGAGGTGGCGGGATGTTGTGGGTTTGAGGAATGGGATGGATTGGATCCATGAGTTTTGGGGGTTTTGGGCCTGGGTCTGATGGGCTTGGGCTTGGGCCCATGGCTCTAGAGGTGTTTGGGCTTGGGCCCATGAATTTGTGTGGGTTTGGGTCTGGAATTGAGGTGGGGGATTTTGGGAGGTATGGACGATGGGTGGTTGGGCATGGTTAGGAGGGAATGGGGTATGGATGTTTTGGAGATTTGGATGCGGGATTTGAGATGTAGGATTTTGAGAAGCAGCCCACAGGGCATACATTGTTCTCATGTCCTCCATTGAGGGCATGGATTCAGGTGCGAGATTGGGGGGTGATGGCTCACTTAAGGATGGAGGGGGTTGGGAAAAATTGGGCATGACCTGGGTAAATGGGGGGTATGTTGGGATGTGGATGGGCTAGGTGGTGGGAATGGTATGTGAGATGAGGTGGATGACGGGATGTTGGGGGGTATGGATGATGAGAGGGATGGAATGTGGGAAGTAGGCGGGGGATGGGGCTCCCTATGGGGTCTTTGGAAATACGGGGATGCGGTAAGGGTGTTTGGATGGGAGATGGGGATGTATGGATTGGTTGAGAAATGAGGGGTTTCAGTAGGGGATGAAAAGGGGGTATGTTGGGAGAATGTGAGGGAGGGGGATGGGGTGGAGGTGAACACAGGTGCCCCAAAAGGACCCGTGATATCGAACCGGGTTTGGGCGAAGGTGTCGGAGATCGGGTCTTCTCCTACATGGGAATGGGATGGGGATGACGGTGGGGATGTATCGGCTCTTGACATGATCCGCTGACGAGTGTTGTATCGATGTCGTGGATAAGGGCCGAATACCTTTCTTCTATGGGACGAGTTTGAGTTTGCCGTGGTGGCGGTTGCACCACAATATATTCTTTTGATTGTTTTTCTTTGGTTTTTTTTTTTGGTTTTTAGAAAATGATGATTTTTTGGTTTTTTTTGTAGGTGGATTTTTTTGAAGATGAGGATTTTTCTTTTTCTCTTTTTTCTTCATTTATTTATTTATTTATTTATTTTAATGGAAATTAACTCCCCTCTACCTAGAATGATGACCTGGTGCCCAGGGTCAACTCCCGTCTCGGGCGATATATGTACCTTTAGTAGGTCCCACGGCGGGATCCGACACACTTCGGAAGAGGCGATAGGGAACCCTTTCGTTCTATTGAAGGTGCGGGAATCCACGCAAACAACCCGATCCCCCGGAGCAAATCAATGAGAAGTTGCCTTCTTTTGATTGGGCGGGGGCATGTTGGGTGTTAGAGGATGCAGGAGGCTACTGTGGGCACTAATACCGCTAATCGGGGAACTGGGGTGATGGATTGGGCCTCAGGTCGGGTTGCTATGGCCCAGTGTATACTAGGCTTATAAATTATACACGCCCGACCAAAAAAAGGCAGATTTGGCTGGGCGTATATATTATATACGCCTAGCTCAAATCTGGGGATTTTGGCTGGGCATATATATTATATACGCCTGGCTATTTTCTGGGGATTTTGGCTGGGCGTATATAATATATACGCCTAGCAAAAATAATTTCACTTAGTTTGATGAACAAAGAAGTCTAATGTGGGTCTTTGAACTGGTTTCGGGGAGGGATGCTCCGGACCGCCGGTATGTTATCGGGTCCCTCCTTTCCGTTTCCTAGGGATACATGGCTGAATTTTGGGTTGTCTATGCTCTCACCAATGCGGGTTTTACGGCTTGATCGAAATTGGCAACCCAACCGATATACCTCCGGCACAAGCGCCTTCTCAGGTACTGGAAGGGGTGGTTCTTTTCAGGATCATCACCACTAGGGCTGCCGCCTTACTGGGAACCGGGTAAATTGTATCTGTGCCTAAACCCCCCGAAAACTACCCAAAAATGTAAAAATAAATTCAATTATGTCCCTATACTGTTGGTTCACTTTTAATTACAAACTTTTATAGGGGAGTGAAATTAAGTCCAAAATCGGGTCGGGGATGACAAGCCCGTGTCGCCTCAACGGGCCAGCGTTCAAAGGTGAAATATGATGACCGAAATAAAGTGCGCAAGTAGGCCTGCCAAACGGCTAAGGCTCGTAAATGACCGAAATTTAATTGACGTGAAAATAAATGTTAGCGGGCCCGCCAAACGGCTAAGGCGGCTTAAATGACAAGAATTGTAAAAACAAAAATTTAGAGGCGCACGTAGGCCCGCCAAACGGCTAAGGCACTTAAAGGACTGAATCGTAGGGGTGAGTACGTTAGTAAAAATAACAAAAATATATAAAAAATAGCAGAAAATAAGAAGGAAACATCAATGGTTAGTAACAAAAAAAACAAGGCCAACAAGAGGGGAAGCGCTAGGGTGATATCCCCAGCAGAGTCGCCATCTGTGCGACCATGGATCCTCTCGAACCCTTCGCAGCGAAGCACTCGCTATTGATGAAAATGTAGAGTCACCACTCGGAGCTTTTGGTGACCCAGGAAACCTTCAAATCAATATTTTGGGCACCGAAGTGCTAGATATGACTCTTATTTACCGGTCTTTGCCAAAGGCTCTAGGGTAGGGGTTCGGTTATTGATCGGGAAGGGTTTAGGCACCCGATCAACCCGCATGTAGCGGTCTCTATCTATGGCCAAAAATGAAAATAAAAAGGGCGGAGTTTCCACTTGCCCGAAGGCAATACAGTCCTATCAAGCTTAAAGCCAAACCAAAATTTCGGCAGCATAACGGCATGAATCCTTGGGCGGAGGAGACACCAAGATGGTAGACGAAGAGAGGGGTGAGCCGGAGCTCACGGGCCCTTGTTGCACCGTGGAAGATCTTCGCTTTGGCGTGCTTCCGATGGCTTAAATGGTGTGGAAATGGGTTCTAATGCTAGGATTCAATAAAATAGGAAGTGTAGGGTGAGGCCAAAGGCTAGAATTTAGCTAAAGGGAGTGATCTAATGGTTGAAATGGATTGAAAAAGATGAAGTATGCATGCTGGAATTCTGGAAAAATATTGGCATTTTCTCTCACTAGGGTTCTCTCTTAAGCATTCTCTAATCTTTTAACAAAAATTCAACCCTTTGGGAAGAGGGGGGCCTCTCTATTTATAGAGAAGGGATAGATTAGGAGATTACTTAAGAGCTAACTGGTTTAGCAATTAGGTAATCCCCCATCTAAGGTTTTCTAGGTTTTCAAGGTCCTAGGGTTTTGGGAAATTGATTTTAATGGCGGATGATGGGGTGAGACCATGGGTGACTTAAGGGTTGCAAAAAAGCTCAAAGGGGGTGCAACCAATCTTAAGACACCCACCTTAACTAAGGGGATGGTCAAAGGGTCAAACTAGATGAAGGAAATTGACAAGCTATCAGAGCTGGTATATATTATATATGCCCAGTTTATGAATAGTAAATTTCACCAAAAACAGGGGAGCCTTGGGAAGATGAAGCCCGTGGTGGGTCCCACCTATACTGGGCATATATATTATATACGCCCAGCCAAATTTTCCCCAAAATAGGCAGGCGTATATAATATATATGCCTGACTAATCTGGGGCAAAAATGGCTGGGCGTATGTAATATCCACGCCTGAGTAAAAGTCCTATGATTTTATGTGAAACTTTGAACAGCCATAACTTTTGAACCATAACTCCAAATTGGGTGATCTTTGGCTTGTTTGAAAGATGGGGAAGTCCTCTTTCTAATGGTGTAGGGTCCATCCTTGGTTATGGTTTGTGTAAAATTCTGTAGCTCTCATCCCATCACCCGCTCAGAAGGGTTTAAGTTAGGTCTGGGAAGGGATTCTAGGGTTTAGGGGTGACTTCTAAGAATTGGGGGAATGGCTCTAAAGGTTTTAGGGTGATTCCTAATGGTTTAGGTAGGTTCCTAAGGGTTCCAGGGGTGCCATCGGAAGCACAGGGGTACATCTCTCCCGAAGTACAGATTGATCGGGCCTTGGGTCGAATTTGGGTGACTACACTCGCGTAAATGTCGCAGGATTCAATTGAACCAGGGATAATGCCTTCACATAGTTGTCGCGAGCCCCTGGAGGAAGCACAATAACTGATCGCATAATTTGTGTGTCGTTCTCGAGCGGTTTGGTGCCAGAAAGAATTGAAAAGCATGCCTCGCGAGGTCCTCACGAGGCTCAGACAAAAGCATTCATGCAGTCTCGCTCAGCTCAAAAGAAGAACCGTTAAGCTTTGTGCGACTCACTCAGAAGAGAAAGCTTTAGGTATTTCAGCTAACATCCGCGATGGTGCGAATCTGAACCAGTGAATCTTGCGTGACCCAGAAACTCTTGAACAGTGATTCTTTGTGAAGATCTGTCGTGAGATTCACCAATTGACGAACCGCGCGAGTAATCCCCACGCCATTCAAAGCTGAAAGAGCAATCTCGCGATAGCCATTTGTATTCCGTGATGACTGAAATGCCAATCCCATGATTGCATGAATTTCAAGTCAATTGAACCCTGCGACGCCAATTCTACCATGCGAAAAGATCTAAAATCGTTTCTACTCAGCGAGGATTGAATTCTAAACTTCTCCCCACTTTTGCAAGGGCAATTTAGAAATCTCCAGCAATTAGGGCACACACTCCAATGCTTCAATCTCTGTGCACACGCCTCGAGGCATCCAAGGGACAAGAATGGGCCATAATTACATTAATTAGGGTTTTCCTAACCCTAATTGGAGGGCAAGCCGATTGCTATATAAGCCTAAGCCTAGCTTAGGTTTTAGAATCCTTTTTAGGACTTAACTTCTGTGCTTCTTCCCCCAAAAAAAACCAACTGTAGAATTACAGTAGGCTAAGGTTAGGGTTTAGGAGTTTTCTTTTTCCTTTTTCTTTCTCTCCATAGTCTAGCATTTGCTGGCTATGTCTTTTGTATGATTATTTGGTATAGATTTTAATAGAGTTTTTATAATAGGATCTGTTACATGTATGGGATGTTATTTTTGTTGTGAGTTGTGTTGTACAAGGCTGCTGCCTTGAGGTCCTCCATTACTAAGTTGTTTTGTAAGAAATGGAGGATTGATTCTAAGGTACTATTTAGATCTAAGTGACCTGTGTCCAGGTTAGGCACTTTGCAGGCCTTCCCCCACCACAGGATCCACTAAATTTGAATCACCATGGGAACTTGTGCTTGTAGCCTTGGGAACATGGTGGCGGCAGCAATGTTCTTGTTTTGTCTTAGCCATTTGTGAAGAGGATAACCTCTGTGGATAGTCTGTGACCATTCAAGTGGACATATTATAGCCCTAGGGTGAGGCCAAGTCATGGAACTAAGACAGATTCTTCTTCTCTACACCTGTGCTTGTAGCCTTGTGGGAGATTGTGCAGTGATAGACTCCCCTAGAGTTGAATAGATCCGCCA
Organism: Chloranthus sessilifolius; assembly: GCA_021018995.1. Lineage (NCBI taxonomy): Eukaryota > Viridiplantae > Streptophyta > Magnoliopsida > Chloranthales > Chloranthaceae > Chloranthus > Chloranthus sessilifolius. Next base: position 52,256,949 of record CM037593.1, on the reverse strand, counting down.
TGAGATTGCAGATCTTAGTGGGCTGTAGAGATTGTAGGCTTGTGACTGGATCACTGCAGTCTTTCTAAAGCAGTGAACAGCCATGCTTAAAAGCTAGTACTCAAACTCTTGTTGGTCTTGTGTGTCCAGGCTTGTGCACTTTGTAGGCCTAGCCCCACACACAAAACTTTAGAGGATGAGGTTCCTATGGATTCTTGAGCTTGTAGCCTGGATGAAGTAGTGCCTAGATGAAGTAGTGCCTACAATGATAAACCTGTTTTGACCCATCTCTGGATTGTGTTTCCCCTATTGGATAGTCTGTGACCATTCAAGTGGACAGGTTATAGCCTTAAGGGATTGGATCATGGCACAGGGGTGAGTTGGATTCTTTCTCCTCTTTGGTGATAATGTAACCATTGGACAGGATTTCTATAGCAACAGATCTGAGTCTGAGTTACAAGACCCATCAGATCTGTACCTACTAACATACTTCTTTCCCTCTTATATTTATTTTCTCACTCCACCATCCTTCTTAACCCTTTCTGTAATCTAGACATTAGGATATCTTAGAATTTAGATTATAGTGACCCTAAATCCCCTTTCACTTAGGATTGCCAGATCTGTAGCTAGATCTGGAGAGCCTACTAAGGTTAGCTCCCTTGGAGCTTGAGATCAACTTCCCTGTGGGACAAACTCTTACTTATCAAAACTTGGTACAACAGGCCCTGTATCTTGCAGGACTGTGCATATTTTAGGCTTGCTGCTCTGTCATTTTCAATCCACATTTGATTCATTTTCATTCACCCCATTCTTATCACTGTCTCCAATAAAGTCCGTAGCAAGCACTTAAAATAACCCAACAGCTATCCAAAGAGGTCATCCTCACCACAAAAGTCTAAGATGGAAGAAGTAAATTGCTGCTGTCACCATGGTCCCAGGGCTACAAGCTCAAGTTTCCATGGGACTTTCAAATAAGCTCAAGTCCTAAATTTATGACATATATTGAACGAAACTATGGACAAATAGGAAAATAACAAATTAAATAAACCTTTAAAACACCAATTTCATTGATCAAATCATTACTTACAATGAGATTTCTCAAGGTAGGAGCCTTGTGCATAGCAGCTCACCAATGACTCCCCAATGTTCACAAGACCCATTACAAAACTGATGAAACTAAGCCTAATTGCTTACAGAGGGTATATCCACCAAGTACTGGGCTAAGAGAGAAGAAAAAATGGAAAAAGAGGTGATCAAACCCTAACCCTATCCTGCTCGAGCTCAAAGCTGACGAAGGTTGAAGGAGGGATGATCATTCTAAGTTACATTTATAGCTTAAATACTCAGTCCTAATGCCTTAGTTAATAGAAGATTAAACCCTAATTTTTCTAGCAGATGTGGCACTATTACAACCCTTGGATGCCTTGGGATGTGTGCCTCAAGATCAGGGCCTTGAGATGTGTGCCCTAGACATGGGAAAATCCCCAAAAGGTCCGTGAATAAAAACTGAGAAGTGGAGAGCCTGAGCTTCGCGGGGCTGGCCTTGGCGCATTAATCCATTCACACGGTTTGCAAAGTGTTCTTGAGGTAGCATTTGGCTTGGAAAGCGCCTTGCTCGCGCAGAAGAGTTTAGCTTGTTGCACAGTTGGTTTGGCCTGAAATGCATTCGCGAGGAAGAATTTGCAATGATCTGTCTCATTCGCATAGTGGAGCTTCAGATATCTTCTGTTGCGAGGTTGTCGCATAGAAGAATTTTCCTCTCGCTCGGCTTCTTTGTCAAATGGATAGCACAACTCGCTCGGTAGCGGGTTGAGCATTTAAACGTGCGAGAGCTACGCGAGAGAACTTCTGGGATCTCTCTCTTCTAGTGTCACACAAGTACTTTGTGACTTTGTTTGCACTCTTCATGCAAAGTGGCCTCACGAGATTATGTGTGCAATTAATATAAGCCTTGATCCTCGCAAGAGCTTCGCTAGCTAGATTTTTGAACGTTTAGTGCGTGAGAGCTTCATGAGGTCTTTGAGTGTTGGTTGCAGCTGAAATGCGTGACTGCTGTGCGAGAGAATGCCCTGGGACAATCCCTTCACTAAGTTGTGAGAATTCTTCGTGAGTTTGCTCGCGCTACATTTATTAGCTGTGCGAGATAACTTTGCTGCAGACTTAGCCAAGTGAGGCAGCACCTCTACTGTGCGAGATAATACATTTTCTCCTCTTATGCAATGCAGCTACTACTGTTGCAGCTCTCTCCATTTACATCCAGATTTCTCTCATCTGATAGACTTCCTTGGTCTATTAGGACATGCAAAATAGTCACCATGGTGTGTACCACCATGGTGTTCCATTGATCTTTTGCCCAATAGTCTTCTTTGGTTTAAATTCTTTCTCTTTTTGGTACCAACAACAGGGACTTTATACTAAGTTGTATAATTATTATTAACTAAAAAACAAGCTAAACAACAGGTTATTAGTCAGCTTCAAGGTCTAGCAAAGGCTAGGTTAAGAGGTGAAAAGTGGTACTTTTCAGTGAATAACACACCCCTAAACCTGATCTTTACTAGTCCTCGAGCAAAGCAAAATTTAAACATCTACTCTAGGAATGTAAATGTCACTTTCGTAGGGAGCATAGATGCATTTAACTTATGCATCAAGCCTTTTAAACCCCTAGGTGATCCCTAGTGGAGGAGTGAAGTCTCCTCAGGGTTTTTAGTGAAGATACCCACAAACTTCCTAATGAAAACAGTTAACAAAAGTGCAACATCACCATATCAGTATTCAATAATCAGAGCATTTGTCCTCCTTTGACTCAAAATTTGAGGAATTTGAACAACTGCTATGCACAAACATTTAGTCATTACAAACTCTTGCATGTATGCACAATTTTTCCAATCAGCTTACAACAAGAGAAACAACAAGTGTATGTCAGTACTGAGCTCACCATCAATTCAAAAACTAGGTTTAGGCAATGCCCCATACATTCAATGTCAGACCCAATGCTTAACAAGGCAGTCTCTCACAAAGAACTTTGAGGGTTTTCTTCACACAAGCTCAAGAATAGTTACAGCCCCCAAATGGGTCTGTAAGCATGAGCATAGGCAAGGCTCTTAAATTCTGGCATCACTAGCTATTCTTCACCATAGATTGGACAACTCATCATCTCCACATAACAACTCATTCAACTGAGGATCATAAGATCTTATGACTGGGTTGTAATGTGGCTTATGGGTGTAGGTTATAAAGAATGGAAGGATGAAAAGGATGCAAATTTGAGAAATTAGCAGGTGAAGGAGGTGATTCATGACTTCACCTTCTTCAGTGCAACACATTTTATCTTCTTTGACATTTTTTTGACTTGAAGTGGCCAGCTTCTCCTCTTATTCTTATTTTTTCTAATGAAATTTCCTTTTGACTCCTCTCTCTTCTTTTTCATCATTCTTTTTCTATTTTTCTTCTGGATAATTTTTTTTTTTGTTTTTATTTTTCTGAAATGCTACCCTCTTCCAAGCTACTAACACTGCTATCTTCCTTTTGTGTTTCTTTTCTATTCACACAATGTTGACCCTAGCTTATCCATCTTCAACTCCTTCTCCTTTACCTTCTGAATTCTCAGAGTAGGGGTAGGTTTGAATCAGGTGCATAGGTATAGATACAAATACTCAAGTGTATTTTGAATAAAACTAGAAATTAAGGCTCAAAAAGTATATGCACAAGGGCAGTTTACTGGGTTTCGTATTTTTAAGCTCAAACTATCCAAGAGAAGACCTTGATCCTTTCTTAAATGTCATGGGTACTATCAGTTGTTTCAACTTGGAGATGCCTAACTTCTAGTGAGGACATTGGCTCAGCCTGTCCTTAGCGTAGGAAGAATTGTCTCAATCTCTCCTCAAAGAGATATTTTTTTTGTAGGCCTAAATCTCACTAGGTATGGTCTGTTATTGAACTCATGGCATGTCCTTACCTTTTTCTCTCTTTAATAGTTCACTAAGTACTGACACAAATTAGTTTTCTTGATGTTCACCTCATGGAAATGTTAAAATGTAAATGTTTTTAATGCCTAAAGGTCTGCAAAATTTTTGAATTTTCTCATTTTTAATATTTCTTTGGTGAACATAGCTCTATATCTATCTTACTCACTTGATTCTGCTGCACTTAGGTTAACCACATCATTGGCAAACCTTGCCACACCCCCAAACCTATGAGGAGTAGTGTCCTCACTGATTCAAAGATAAAGACATGTGTAGTAGGGTGTTGGTATAAAAAGTAGAAACAAACAGACTAAGTAACAATAACAAACAAAACTCACACAAGCAACAAAAACAACCAAACAAACAAATAACATAATTAATGTAGACCAAATAAACATCAGACAAAAGCTAACAAAAAGATTTGTATTTATAGAAAAGGGAATTGTACAATACTATTGAAAATAATTACAAAGGCATCCTAGCTATCTACATGTGCATCATCTAATCATCAAGATTTTCTGCTGCATCAGCCTTGTCTTGGACTCATTCTCCTTTTCCTTTTTCTTTCTTCGAAGCAGCAGCAGTTGGAACTGACCTCTTAGCAGGGGTAGTGGCAAGAGCGGTAGTCTCAGCTACTTGTGCAGCTCCCTGGCAGCCATTTCAGCAACTCTCCTTTTGAGTATTTTTGCCTTCTTTTCAGTAAGTTCAATTTTAGTTTCATACAGTTCTCGAGCGGCCTTTGTGACCTCTGTGGAGGCAACATACCTTTTCTCGAGTCCATCTGCTCTCATTTTCTCTATTGTTGCAGTATGCTTTTGAGCTACAAATTGAATGAAAATTTCTTTCAAGCCCTTTGATATTCTCAGCCTCTCAAGTTTGTAATACAGTTCCATTTGATTTATCTTTGCGTCATAGGGCATCCTGATTTAGGTTCTGAGGTGAGCCATGCCTCTAATGACATCCCTTTTAAGGTATGGGTTATTTTACATGGCATGTTGGAGGGTAAAGTATGGACGTATGTAAAAGAAAGAGGTAGGTAATATGGGCTGCTCAACACTAGAAGAAGGGCCATTCAGTAATGGTGAAGGGGTGGACGTAGAGGGTAAGGGCTGAGGGTCTTCAAGCTCAGGTTCTGTGAGGTCTATTACCTCTGGATCTGTTTGGGAGGCTTTAGAGGAGGTGGGTATTAGGTTTTCCACACTTGTGGTAGCATCAGATGTTGCTACTATAGGTGGGGATGCAGGTAGGGGTTCTTGTTCACGATCTGTTTGGGTTGAGGCATGGGTAAATGTAAATGGGGGGATTTCTGGAGTAGGTACAATGGGTGTTACAGCAACTGGTGTTGCTGCTAAGGTCAAGGGCTGGGGAGATGGGGTGGTGTAGGTAAATGGGTAGGTGCAGGGAAAAATGGCTATTGGGAAGGTTGGGTTTAAGTTGCCAATGTGGACTGGATGGCTTGAAGGTTGTCCTCAATGGATGTTTGGGATTGGGTGTTAGCCATTACATGGGTTTGAAGGGAGAGGAGGAGGTTAAGGATTTGGGGTAGGGGATCAGCTATGATAGGGACTGTGGGTTGGGTGGTGGTGATTGGTTGAAATGGAGAGGTGGGTGCATGATGAAGTTTATTGGCTGTGGGAAAGGTGGAGGAGGAGGAAGGTGATGGGGCATGGGTGAATCAGGTGTAGGAATAAAATGATGAGGCTGTGGTGACTCAGGGAGAGGGGTAAACTCTTAATTGATTTTCCCTATAATAGAGGTCATCATAGTTGAGTATCCCTCTCCTAAAAATGGGTCTTGGTCATGGGTAGGGGAATAGGGAATGGATTGGTCCAAGGATTCAATGGTATCAAGTGTAATTGTGGTAAAGGGGTCAATGGGTTGAGGTGAGGCTAAAGGGGAGCTATGTGGGATGTCAGGGATGTGAGGCTCAGGTTCAGAGACTTGGGCTGGTGAGGGTGGATGGATTTCAATAGTTGGGTTTAGTATGTTAGCTGTTGCAGGGATGGGTTGGGAAATGTAGGTGGGTTGGGGCTCAATGGGGGCTTTTGTTAGCTTCCTTTTCTTTTTGTATGTCACTTTAATAGGCAAGCTGGGATGGGCTGTGGGTGTAGGCATAGCTGTAGGTAAGGATAAAGTAAGAGTCTTAGTATGAATGGTGGATGGAGGAGATGTAGTGATGGTTGAAGTGGTAGGTTAAATAGGCTGAGGTAGAGGTGATGGAACTATGGGGGGTTGTGAGGCTGGGGTTGAGGTAGGAGCTGGCATGGGAATGGACATGGTTATGGATGATGAGGTAATGGGCTGAGATGGTAAGGTAGTGCTGGCTAGCACACTTGAGTGGGCTGCCTAAGAGAGGGCAGCAGAGCTGGCAGCCAAGGTAGCAGTAGCTACCTCCTTCTTTTTCTTCTTCTCTATCAAAGTTCCACTGATCCCCCATTGCTGCTTTCCACACTTGCTGGGGACCAGGGGAATGGTCTCCTCATTCATCTAAAAATGATAGCCTCATAACTATAGCAAGGCTATAATGAGTCTGCAGTAGGGCAATGAGTGGGGCTTTTGCTCCTGCACTTTCTCATGAATATCCTTCATTACATCAAAAATAAGCTTTGCAGCATCAATATAATGGTTCATGTGGAAGGCGCAGAGGACATATGCAATGGAGGATTTCCTCTCTTATTGGTGCCCTGAGCAGTAGACATTTTTCCTCAGCACCCCATCCATAAATCACAGGTTAGGGTATAGATCTCTCTTCCTAATAGAGAACCCTAAGGCTGTGATCCCTCCAGCAACTCCTTGGCAATTTCTGGGATGGTGGCTGTCAGAGGGGGACCCAAGCCCAACTCAGGGATGTACTTGGCTGGTATCCCAAGTATCTCTACTATTCCAGCCTGATTGAATAGCATCTCAAAATTGTCTATCAGCATCAGCAATGCTGGGTTCCCATCATCCCCAGTCTTCACTCTTATATTTTGATAAAATAATTGCACTAGTCTAGGAAAGACTAGCTGCAGTGGGGGCCTCAATAGGGGTAGCAGTGTGGCCTTGGATAAGTATTCAATAGAGGCAGCTATTTCTGGTAGGTCCCCAAAGGAAACCTTAACAAAAATAGTCTCTACTTCCAACTTAATGGCAGCCACAAATTCAGAAGGGACTCCGACGTATGCATTATCTTCCTCCTCCTCAGGGGCTACCTCAGGGACCTCATGGGCCACATCCTTGCCCTTCTTTTACTTTTTCTTATATTTCTCAGGGCTTTTGGCAGGTGGGTGGTCCCTGACTCTTTTCTTAGGGGCAGACTTTTTCTTTTGAACTTGGGCATCAGAGGCTGCACCCTTGGCCTTCTTCATAGGGGCTGCCCTCTTCTTGGTTGGCTTCACTTGGGGCTCAATAGCTTGAGTAGGTGCCTCAGAGGTCTCCACTGTGGAGGCCTCTGCAATCCTCATAGATTTTTAGTTGCCACAGGGCTGCCAATGGGTGTAGGAGTCACCAAGGCAGCCAAGGCATCAATGGATTTCGAACCCGTGGCCATGGCTAACCAATTTCTTTAAATTAGGACTTTAAAAGCAAATTGGAGATAGTTCTCACTCCAATAGAGGTAATGCCCACAAATTCCTCTCTTTTTAACTCTAAATTAATATTCAATCAAACCAACTGAGAGAGAGTGAGAAATCTTACCACCAATTGCTAGGGTTACACTTCAAACGATGCACGGTGGATCAAATCCCCTCAAACTGAGTTCAAAGTATGCAGGAGGTGCTGCGGAACACAATTGTAGGGGAAATTTGTTGAGTTGGAGTGGTTTTGGCTATAGAGAAGAGAGAAGAGAGAAGGGAGGAAGGAGCTCGGGGGTGCTTAGTGAGATTTAGGGCAAAGGGAGATGAAATGAAGAAAATTAAAAATCACAGGGCTTAAATGAAGGAACCTGTGACTTGTGCAGTTCTTGCTAGGTATTCGTGAGGCAAAAATGCTCTTTTCGTACAGTTAAGTGGGATCTCGTGAGGTCTGGTTTAAGGGACTCAAATACTTCGCGAGCTCATTTGCTGAGCTGATGTTGTAGTTGAGTTGCGCGGGAGGGCAGGTGTATCACTCACGCAGTTGAAGCAAAGAACCTTGCAAAAACAATATATTCAGTGAGGCTCAGAAGTTCGCTCGTGAGGCTCTTGCGAGGTACCACGTGCTTGATTTCTGTTCTTTGCGCAGCTGCATGTTGCAGCCAAGGTAAAGCCTCGCAAAGTCATTATCAGGCTTTAGCAGGTGCCTTTTGCTCGCGAAGCTCTCGCGAGGTACAACATTCCTATCAGAACTCTGTGAGAAAACCTTCAAGTGGCTTGCGAGCATGACATTGAGGCCATAGAGCCTCGCGAGAAAGCACAATTTAACTTTTTTCTCAGTGTTGCACATTGGCCAGTGCATCCATACTGACATGAACCTATCCATTATGCATTTGCACCAACCCCTTCACAAGTAATCCATTTCATCATGATACTCTCAATGTCCATTATCAATATATGTACATAAAAAATTTTGAAATGCTAAAATTTTTCAATTATATCAGATTCATGACATTTAAATGACAATACCTCAACCATACAACAGCAATAGACATGCACACCAACATCAGGTCTATGCACATTCAATTCAGATGATAAACATGCACATGACATCCTCAACACACAACTCAAACTAGAACAACACAAAACAAACAAATCATCATTATAATAAAAACACTACATGACAGATTTTAAGTAAAACAAAACACACATTCAATATATATGATACACATTTTATAAGGCAGTGGATCACTAAGTAGTGGGAGGGTCATGTAGGTGAATGGTCTGAGGAGGTTCCACTGAATTTTCTACACAAATTTTTAGCCTTTGCCCATTCACTTTCATGATTCTCCTAGACATGGGATCTATGATCTCCATATCACTAGATGGGGAAGCATGGATGACAGTGTAAGGTCCATCCCATCTGAATTTTAACTTCTCTGGAAAGAACTTTAATTTGAAGTTGAAAAGCCAAACCTTAGTACTAGCATTGAAGTCCTTCCTCAGGAGCTTCTTGTCAAAAAATGCCTTGGATCTCTCCTTGTAAATTCTGGCATTTGTATAGGCTTCCAGTCTCAGCTCATCTAGCTCTGACAGTTGCAGTTTCCTATGAGAGCTAGCAATAGTTAACTCAACATTCAGTGTTTTAATAGCCCAATAGGCTTTGTGCTCTAACTCCACTGGCAAGTGAAAGGCCTTGCCATAGACCAACCTAAAAGGGGACATACCAATAGGGGTCTTATAGGCAGCCCTATAACCCCACAAGGCATCATTCAACTTTTGTGCCCAATCCTTTCTATCAGTTCTCATAGTCTTCTCCAAGATGTGCTTGATCTCCCTATTAGAATTTTAACTTACCAACTGGTTTGTGGGTGATAGGGAGTTGTAATTCTATGTGTAACATAATACTTTTTGAGCAGGTTCTTAAAAGGCCTGCTACAGAAATGACTCCCCCCATCACTAATGATAGCTCTGGGGGTGATAAATCTTGAGAAGATATTGTCCTTTAAAAATCTAAGGACAACTGTGTGGTCATTGGTCCTTGTGGCAATGGCTTCCACCCATTTGGACACAGTCCACTGCTACAAGTATGAAATTGAAATCCATAGAAGGAGGAAAGGGGCCCATAAAATCAATCCCCCAGATGTCAAACAATTCTACCACAAGGATGGGCTGTAATGGTATTGAATCTTTCTTGGAAATGCCTCCCAACCTTTGACATCTTTTACAGGTTTTGTAATGTATATATGCATCTTTGAACAAAGAGGGCCAATAAAACTCACATTGTCAAACTTTTACAGTTGTCTTTTTGTCACTAAAGTGACCTCCACAGGCTTACTCATGGAACATAGAAAGAATGCTGTGGAACTCACTTTCAGGCACACATCTCCTAACAACTTGGTCTGCACAATGCTTATATAGGTATGGATCCTCCCACATAAAATGTTTGACCTGAGAGAAAAACAGGTCCTTGTCTATCTTGGACCAGTGAGGGGGGATCCTACCAACAGCAAGAAAACTCACAATGTGTTCAAACTAGGGCACACTAGACTGTATAACAAATAACTGCTCATTAGGGAGCACCTCATTAACAGGTGCTGCTGCACATTCCTCTTAAACAATTCTAGAGAGGTGGTCAGCCACCACATTCTCAACTCCTTTTTTATCTTTGGTCTCAAGATCAAACTCCTATAATAGGAGGATCCATCTGGTCAGTCTTGGTATGACATCCTTCTTGGCTAGCAGGTATTTCAGGGCTGAGTGGTCAGTAAAAATAATAATTTTAGACCTAAGCAAGTAGGGTCTAAACTTGTCCACAATAAACACAATAGCTAACAACTCCTTCTCAATAGTGGTGTAGTTGACCTGAGCTTCCGCTAGTGTTTTACTGGCATAATAGATCACTGCAGGCAGCTTATCTTTTCTCTGTCCTAAGACAACACCTATGGCCAAGTCTGATGCATCACACATCAGCTCAAAAGGAGAGTGAGTAATCTGGGGCCTAGATTACAGGAGCAGTGGTAAGGCACTTATTTAAGACCTGAAGACACTCAACAGAAAATTCAAATGACACATCCTGACAAAGCAGGTGGCACAATGGCTTTGCAATTTTGCTGAAGTCCTTAATGAACCTCCTGTAAAACCCAGCATGTCCTAAGAAGGATCTAATTTGCTTGACAGTCCTGGGTGGGGGCAGGTGTGAAATCAAGTCCACTTTAGCCTTGTCAACCTCTATTCCTCTTTTGGAGGCCGCATGGCCTATCACAATTCCTTGTGTTACTATAAAATGGCTCTTTTCTCAGCTTAAGATGAAATTGGTCTCTTCACATCTTTGCAAAACTAGGTCAAGGTGACTCAAGCACCAGCTAAAGCTGTCCCCATATACTGAGAACTCATCCATGAAGATTTCCAGGAACTTACCAATCATATAAAAAAATTGCATACATGCACCTCTGAAATGTGGTTGGGGCATTACACAGTCCAAAAGGCATCCTCCTGTAAGAAAATGTGTCAAAGGGACATGTGAAAGTAGTTTTTTCTTAATCTTGAGGATACACAGGGATTTCGTTATACCCTGAGTATCTATCAAGGAAGCAGTAAAATGCCTTCCTAGCCAATTTATCTAGAATTTGGTCAATGAAAGGGAGAGGGAAGTGGTCTTTCCTAGTCTTGGAGTTGAATTTCCTGTAATCAATGCAAACTCTCCAGCCAGTAGTCTCCCTGGGCGGGCATCAACTCCCCAGAATCAGTAGTAATAACTGTTATGCCTAAATTTTTGGGTATCACCTGGATGGGTGACACCCATTCTGAATCTGAAATGGGGTAAATCACCCCTGCATGCAACAGTTTAACTATTTCCTTCAAAACCACTTCTTACATGTGAGGATTAAGCTTCCTCTGCATCTACCTAGAGGGTTTTACACCCTCTTCTAAGTGAATTTTGTGCCTGCAGCTGAGGCATCAATGCCCCCAAGATCAGCAATTGTCCACCCCATTGCCTTTGTGTGCTTCTTGAGAACACTCAATAATTCCTCTTCCTGCTCATTGGTGAGGGGGGAAGAGATAATCACTGGAAGCTTTTTGTTTTGCCCCAAGAAGGCATATTTTAATGTATCCGAGAGCTGTTTAAGCTCCAGATTAGGGAGACTTTCAATGGAAGGCAACAAAGGTGCCTTTGTGGTTTGATGAAGGGGCAGTAATGTAGGTTTCTAGCTAGAATGCTGCACTAGGCCCACAGAAGACTCTACTTCGGTGCTGTCTTCTGTCATGAGAACTTGGGCCTCCTTCTCAACCATACTCTAAATATTTTTGAGGTCTTCAACAACATTATCCCAATCTAGCAGATTGGATAATTCTTCTTCCACAAGGCCATCTAGTACATCTATTGCACAACAGTCCTCAATGTTTATCTGAGGTTGCCTAGCAGCATTATACACATTTAACTGGGCCTTCATGTTCCCAATGGTCACCTCCATCACCCCTGACCTACATTGTATGCAAACATTTACAGTGGCCAAGAATGGCCTTTCAAGGATGACAGGAATTCGGGTTGTACTTTTGCAAGGGTCCATGTCCAAAACTAAGAAATCAATAGAATAGTAAAACTTGTCCACCCCCATAAACACATCCTCCACCACACCCACAGGTCTCCTCTCAGACCTATCAGCCAATTGGAGCACAAATGATGTGGATTTTAGCTCCCCCAAACTTAGCTCCTCATATACAGGATATGGGAGCAGGTTCACACTAGCTCCTAAGTCCAAGAGGGCTCTACCAATGGTATGGTTTCCAATTATGCAGGGGATAGTATGTACCCCTAGGTCCTGTAATTTCTTAGGTGTGGCAATGGACATAACTGACTCAACATGCTCAACAGCAAAAACCTTTTTAGACAACTGCACCCTTCCTTTCTTTTCTGTGTGCAGAGGTCCTTCAAGAATTTAGCATAGGCAGGGACCTATTTTATATCATCAAGCAAGGGCAAATTGATCTTGACCTTCTTGAAGGTCTCAATCATTTGCTCCATCTGAGCATTCCCCTTATCAAAAGGAGATGGGCCAACAAGTGTATGAGGAAATGGCAGCTGTGGGACTGCTGGTGCCACAGCTGCATGCCTAACAACATCATGGTCAAATTTTTATTTTTTTCTTTTTTCTTCATTTATTGTTTGTTGTTGGGGCTTAGCATCAACCTCTTTATTTTGCCCTTGCTGCTCCCCAGCAGGGGATGAATTTCTTGATTCTTCAATATTCACATTTATTTCATTTTCACTCTCCATGGCCTCCTCAGCTGCCCTGCCTACTAAGTTGTCAACCACTCTGCCACTCCTTAGGGTAGTGATTGCATTAGCCTCCTCATGGGTAGAGGAGTCTTCTCCAATCATATACTATCCTTTAGGGTTGGCCAAGGGTTGACTAGGCAATTTTCCCTCCTCTCTCCTATTCAAAGCATTACAAATTTGACCCAGTTGGTTCTCTATTTTTTTAATACTTTGCCCATGAGAGTTCACAGTTTGGACTAGGCTTCCCAAATTTTGCATTGATGCTAGCATTTGCTCTTCAAAGGAAGAGGATCTAGGCTGCTGTGGGGGTAAGACCAATTGATTGGGCTATGGGGTAGGCAACTAAAAATTCTGCCTTGTTGGGTATCCTTAGTTGAACTGGTGCTGAGGTCTGTATGGAGCTGCCAATTGCTGTTGCTGGGGCTGAGGGTATGTGTCTTGTCTCCACCTCAAATTTGGGTGGTTTCTCCATGTGTACCCAACAAGTTGCTGCCCATATGATTGGGCAGCATTGGCATTTTTCAAAACTAACTCAGGGAACTGATTGGCTGATGGACAATCTTGAAGTGCATGTGTGGGAGATTGGCATATCAGACATGCCTCTTCCACTTGTGCAGCCATTCTAGGTTGCATCGCATTCATCAATTTGTCAAACTTTAAACTTAGATTGTCCACCTTCCTTTCTAATTCACTTTGCACCTTCATCTAATACATTCTACCTCTAGGGGTGAACTCTGTCACCAATTTAGTTGGGGTCTGGCTGTCATTGCGAGATAGTGACTCCTGCTGCATAGAATTATCTCCTATAATGTCAAACAACTCCTAAGCCTCATCAGCTCTCTTGTGGAGGTAACTACCCCCACATGAGGCATTCACCATATCCCTACTTGTGGGATTAATTCTTTAGTAAAATACTTGCACAAGTTGCCACTGTGAAATTTAGTGGTGGGGCATTGTTTTAACATTTCTTGGAACCTTTCCCATGCCTCATAAAAATCTTCAGTTGAGGGCTGAGTAAAGGATAATATGTTTGTCCTCATTCGACTAGTTTTATTCATGGGAAAGAATTAAGCCAAAAACTGGCTTTGGAGGTCACTCCATGTCTGGATGCTACTAGCTGGGAGCTTAGAGAGCCAGGTGTTAGCTTTGTCCTTTAGGGAAAAAGGAAAGAGTTTAAGTTTGGTGGCTTCAGGTGCCAGGCCAGCAATGTTAAATATGGTGCAAAGTGCTAAGAATTGATCAATGTGCTTGTAAGGATCTTCCTTACTGAGCCCATGAAAGGATGGCAGTATGTTAATGGTGCACTTGATTTCATAATTTTTTTCAACTGAAGAAAATTGTATGCAAAAGGGAGATGTGTAATCCCTAGGTGTATTGTATTCCTTAAGAGTTTTTTGCCTCTCAGCCATGACAGCTGACTCAGTTTCAACAGTAGGGGCTGGTCTGTTGTTTCTCAGTCTAAGGACCCTTTTAACCTAAAGGTTTGGAGGTTCCAACTCAGGGTTTAAGGACCTTCTACCAAGCATGCACACATAGAATCAGCAGGTAAGGAAGATGCTCACAGTACACAAACAAAAATTTACAAATAAAAATCACAACTAAATAAATTTACAACTAAACTATTGACAGGGAATTCAACACAAATGGACTAAGTTTTAGGGTAAAAGAAGTGCAAACAGAGCTAGCTAAACTTCAGCTATAGCTCTAGCTTTTTCCTGTTGCTGTTGTCCAAGTTTGCAAAAATTCCAACAAAAAATAGTAGTACTTTTTATTCTATTTAAGGCACAACTAGAAAGAATTTTTTATTCTAAATTATATTACAATTCAGGTCTACTAAAAGGTTAATATCTCTGGTAGCGGCGCAAAAAACTTGTTGGTGTTTGTTCGGATTGCTGTCTTGTTATTAGTGAGAAAACAGTGGTGAAGGAATATAAATCAAAATGTGAAGGAATAAAAAATGGTTAAAACAACAAATCTGAAATACACACAGCCTGCAAGATACAATGCTATTGTAGCAAGTTTTGAGTAAGAGTTTGTCCCACAAAGAAATCGATCTAGAACCCAAATGGGTTATGTTAGTAGGCCTTCAGATCTGGCTATAGATCTGGCAATCCTAGAGAAAGGAAGTTGGGTGTCACAACTAAACTAAATTAACACTAAAAGAAGAGAAATAAAGTGCAAGCCTATCCTAAAGAAAGAGTTACAAAGAAGGTGGTGATGGTGTGTGTGAAAATAAAGATAAAATTGATGGGAAGTAGGCAATTAAGCTAAAGTTGATTCAGTTATGTAAATTAGATTTAGGGCTTTCTTTACAGCAAATCCCTTAGATGGCTACAAGCACATCTACAAGGAAGAAGTATCCAACTCAATCCTTATGGTGTGACCTGGTCTCGTAAGGCTATAACTTGTCTACTACAATGGTCACAGACTATCCAATAGAGAGGATCAAACCATATTGACTAAATCAGAAAACCAATCTGATCCAATGGAATAGACTGATCTTAAGGCTATAACCTGTCCACTTAAATGGTCACAGATTATCCAATAGATGCCCTCCACCCAATGGATCAAATTAGAACATGAAAACTATCACTACGTGAAAAGCCAAAAAAACCACTGCCTTGAACAGTGGTTTTTTTAAAAGACCACTGTCTTTGACAATGGTTTTTTTTCAAAAAACCACTGCCCTAAATAGTTGTAAAAAAAGGAGTGGTTTTTTTTTAGCACTATATAAGACAGTGGTTTATGAACTTCAACAACAACTGCTCTTAACAGTCATAGAAAAAACCATTGCTTAAAAGCAATGGTTTTTTTATGTAATTTAAAAAAAAATAAATTACGTCGACGATTTTTTATGCAATTTTTTTCATGTAATTTTTTTATGCTTTTTTTAATGCAATTTTTTTAATGCTTTTTTTAATGAAATTTTTTTAATGCTTTTTTTTAATATTAAAAAAAAAATTATATAAAGAAAAAAAACTATTAATCTCATATTTCAACACATCCATTCAACTCAAATGCAAATCATTCAATGCCATTAATAAAAAAAATAGATGCTCAATTCTTTTATTCACACAAAACGTTGCATCTCAACCTATGATCCAACCTTTCAAATCAGCCAAACATTGTAATCTCTACATGCCCAATCCTTTTATTCAACCAAAAAGAAGAAAAGAAATAGAGTTAACAATCTAAGGACCCTATGGCCCATTTTCAAAATAAAAGAAAAAAAAATGATTAATTTCCTTCGCCTCTCCTACCAAGTGTCCCCATTACCTAGTGATCCGTTTGAGGTAAGCTTCAAATCAGAAAGCTTCGCTTGCAATAAAAAAGAGAACATCATTAAACTGAGATATTGATGACTTCCATATAAGGAATCCCCATCTAATACACCGGGTTGAAAATATTAACCTGTTATATAAATAAGTTTTATTCAAGTTAGCCCAAACCCGACCTGAACCCAACCTGGTCCTGTTTGCTACACAATATATAGGTATATCATCGGTCAATATGTATTGGGTATCAGCCGATACGTCTCGGTTTTGACCAAAGTGTTCATTTTTGTTTTTTAAATAGGCCGATACGTATCGGCATTGGACAAACTGATATCCGAGATCGATATCGATTTTGATACCTTGGTTACGATATAAACAGAGACCCTCTCGAGTAATTAACTAATAACTAATGTAGCTCAACAATTTGCATTAAGAATCACTTCATGCAACAAATGAAAGCATGAACGATTGGAATGCCACTTTCTAATCTGGCCTCCGTGTATTTGTTCAAGGAAATGTATCTTTCTTTCACATAAATAAAATAATAAAATAAAATCCAGTGAGAGTTTATGGACCAAGCTTGAAGACACAAGGTTCTAATATTAAAACATATATCTCAAATTCGCAACAAAAAATCGTTCATAATCTTCCCAATTAAAAAGAAAGATTTCCAAGATTTTGAAAGGACAAAGGACTAAAGAAGACTCTTTATCTCCCCTCCTATAATCCGATTCATTTGGCTTACCTATGAATACACGGACCAGGCTGGGCTTAGGTTTTGAAAGTTTGCTGCGAGCCGGGCTTGGGCTTGGAATCATAAGCCTGCCACGGACTCGGGCTGGGCTTGTGCCAAGTTCCAATTTTTCGGGCTGGGCTTGGGTATATTCGAGCCCGGCTCAAACCCGACACGTTGCCACCCATAGGTATGATAACGCCTTTTAAATTACATATAAGACATTGATTAGATCCCTAAAATCAAATGATTATGAAATGGCTACAACTGGTAAATGTTCCCCCCCTAAAGACCAAGTAGAGAGCACTTGATGCTTCGGGAAATTCATATTTTTGTGAAGTCATCGACAACTCCCATAAAATAAGCCTAATGAATTATACCAACAAAACAATGCAACAAATTACCTGCTGTTACTCAATAATGCCAAAAAGATCTTAGCTCCTGCCTTTTGTGCTTTAGCATTAGATAAGTCGCATGCATCCTTCAAAAATCTCATCAGTTCCTGCACAAAACCATTTGAGAGCATAGAATGATAGGCACCATCATCATCTTTCAAAAGGATTTTGACATATTCAACTTCCCGAGATTGGGATTCCGACGAAAGTTCGATGATTTTAGAAAGGAATTCCGCATACATTTTCGGTCTGAAGTTTTCAAAATATTGAGGTATTGGAGAATCATCATTCCCAGATAATATTTCAGCATGGCCATTCTTGAAACTTTCAAAGTTCTTAATCTGTGATGAATCCGACAAAGAGCTAGCCTCAGAAGATGTGATTGATGCATAACTGGTATCACTTTGAATTGTGTACTCTTCAGTTTTTTGGACTAATAGTAGCGTGGACATGTCTAGAGAACTATCAAAACTAGAGATGGAACTCGAAAACGAATCATTCCAAGAGGAAAATGCTTCAGGAATTGGGTTGTAAACAAGGATCCTGAATAGAGATACCATGTTCTTGGCACCAGTTGGAAATGAGGCCCTTCAAGCCAGAGTTCGGGGTCAGAGAAAAAATTGACAATTTTTTGTGCGTCTTCGGACATGTATCATGATCCTCACCAAACCACTTCTCTATCCATTTTCTCTCATATGTTTTCCCGAAAGCTATGAGCACCGGATCGTACATAAGTTTCTTTGACATTTGGCACCTGAATTCCTCGGGAGGTAAGTGTGTATTAGACACATAATTTGTGCCTGGAAGTAAACCTTCGCATGGAGAAACAATATTTTTCGAAAACTCGTATCCTACTAACTTTTCGTGCTTCCTCAAAAGATATAAGAGGCACTTGAGGACTCGTTCTTTTCTCGTGTTAGTATCCGTGATTTTATCAAGTAGCTTGTTCAGAGATCTTCTTTCTATTAAAAGATCCTTAGGAGATGTAATATGTAACCTCAAAGCTGCAAATTGAAAAGCCTCAAATTCTGCAATTTCTACTGTGTCCTGCTGAAGTAATGCTAGTACAACCTTGCCAACCTCCTCTTCGGTAGGCTCCACAACAAACTTTGCTCCTCTAAGATCGTTGACAATTCCAGAGATCTGCAGAAGAAAATTATATTACTAATACTAACCAATTCAATAAGAAAATACATCCCCAAGAATAATAAATTCTGGCAGAATTGTATACATATTAACCTTAGAAAAAGATGATGCAAACCACGCAATAGGGGTGTAGATTCGATTAACTGAACCGAACTGAAACCGAAATTTTGATTTTGGTGTTGGTTACCTAAAACCAAACCCGAACCAAAAAGTTTATGTTTTTTCAATATATTTTTTTTTTTCTTTTTTTATAGAAAAATTTTTGGTTTAGGGTCGGATTTCTCACCCTACCAGGCCGTTTTCAGCCACCAAAACTAAAACCGACAAAGTCATACTGGTTTAGGGTCAGTTTTGGTCCGGTTCAGTGGTGTCAGTTTTCGGTCGGTCTAAATTTACACCCCTACAATGAAACCAATAATTATATTAAGTGTTTCTACAGTAACTACGGAGACTATCTTTTAGCCACTGTGACTACAATATAAATATGTATATTCTCATATATATGCGGTATCATAAACGAATGGAGAAATAGGACTCGCAAAGGCAACACCAAATAAATGGGATAAGGCTATGATGATGATGATGATGATATATATATATATATATATATATAAACAGAGATGGATACACATGCATGTAGGCAGTAACTGGGAACACTGTCCTCCGAACAGTTTAAGAGGTTCGTTGCATTAATTAATAAATAAAATTTTTCTACTTAGAGCTGTTCAATAATAATACTTGAAAACCTAATTAATCCCCTATTAAGGAAAAACTATAAACTTTAAGGGGAAGAAGTGTAAACTTTGATATATTTTATACATTACAAAGTAAAAAGCACTAAAAAGGTTGAAATATGAAGCTTGAATAAAACAAAGTGAAGAGGAAATAAACAAGAGTAAAGTGTTGGAAAACACTACTAACTTAGGAAAGAAAAGAAGTGTAAACATTGGTATATTTTATACATTACAAAATAGAAAGCACAAAATTGAACCATCGAATTTTGCACGAAATTGGACCATCAAATAATAACATTTCTCCTCTATTCTTATCGTAAACTTCGATAATCGCAGCCAGTCTATAGGATTATCTTTGCTACAACCATCGAAGTTGAACTTGATCTAATTCTATATACTAATTTATTTTTGTTGAATAATTTTATTGGATAAATCATCTCAATAAGAAATATAAAAGCTCAATATATCCAAATAGTTAATATTTTAAACAAAAAAATCAAAAATAAAAGTTGACATGTGGGCCATGATCTCAAGATATGATGTGACAGATTGAGACAAAAAACGATCCCCATTGTCTGATTCATGGCAGTAGACGGTGTTAACTGTGGAATCATCAGTTGTGGAGACTAAACCTTCGGTTGGCGCCCGTACTCTACTAATAATTTTCCCCTTTTTTCCATACAAATCCACCCACTGGCAATATGAAACTATTATAAAATGACCCATCACCATTGGATCCTCATGTAATGGTTATTTGAATATGGGTAGAGGTAAAAAGAAACACGAATCCATACCTACAACACCTACCAACTCTTATTTAAACCATTTATTCATAGGATCAGAATTCTGATAAATGACTATATTACTTGGTTGTATAATGTTTTTTTGTGGGATTCGAAACACTAATGTGACCTAATCACATCTACAACGAAATAATGTGGAACTACTGATACTATCTTTCAAATTCTCTAGTCATATCTGATCATGATTCTAAATTCGTGAAGAAATGAAGTTCGGATTTCAGGCATGTAAGAAACAAATTGGTTGGAGGCGAATTAAGGCATGTAAGAAACAAAACGGTTTGATGCTTGTATCGGATCAAACCAGCATCGCCAGACATGTTTCTCTTCCGAAATGGGCACATTTCATCATAGTTTCAGCCACAGACGAATGGAATTGCAAAACAGAGAATTAAAATTGCAGCTGAGAGCAAGGCCATCGACAACCTAAAGATACCAAACTACTATAATATGTAATAAAAACTTTTCGAACATGACTAATGCTTTAAATGGTGACTCTGAGAATAGAAGACAAAGGGTAATAGAAAGACCCCTCAAATTACCTCATCCAAGCATGAGATAGGTGACAGCCTTCACCTGCTATTCAAATCTAGCTCACCGGCTTCTCGCCATTAATCTTGTGACCTGATTTCATGGGTGCCAACTACCAACCTCTAAAGCAGACTGGAACTGAGCCTCCCATATCCTTGGATGCTGAAATTTCAATTAACAAGCATATTTTTTCAGACTCAAATGAAAATTGAACCCAAAAAAATTCACGTAGTGAAGAAATAGCTAGAGCTTGCTTACTGAATATACTGGATTATGCCATGTAGACAAGAAACTGATTTCATGATCATTGGGTTCCTTGAACACCCATCTATGACCATGATCTAGTGCAACTTTACCAATCAAACTGCCCACAAAACCATATCAAATGAGTTGCAAATACATAAAAAATCTATGAAGAAGAATTATTGAATTATAATAGAAACACTAAATGTAGTCCTCGGCAAAGTCGATCTCACCATGCTCGGCCGCTGAAGCGGCGAAATTGCAAAACCCATCTTCTCATACAAGTACCCTTGCACATAGCAACCAATAAAGTATCAAACAGATGCTCAAATGGTGAACATATATCAAAGTTTTAAGCTTGGAATTTGCAGTTTATTGTTAACCAAAACAGACCTGGAAACACTCTCCATCAATGGAAGGTAAGATTAGTTATTGTGCAGGCTTTCCCATGCCTCCAGGTAATTGCGGCCGTCCCTCTCACCTTCATCCATAGCAATATGAACCCAACTGAGCATAAAGTCTGAAGCAGCCTTAATAATCAAACTTGTAGGGATCTTATCCTGATTTGATGTTGCATAGCACAATGGGGCATATCATGAGACAAAAAGACCATAATATCACTCAGCTTTCCACATTCACTTATAAAACTGTTGCTTGGTGAAGATATGTCATTTTCTAGTAGAAAGGGATTTGCAGTATTTTTCCCCTTTCACCTAACTACACCCAATCTATTAATAGTAATTAAATAGCAGCTAGAGACCAACATGAATAAAATATAAAGTCTACAATGAGAACATGAAATTCTAAAAACACTGGTGAGATTAAGTGGTGACGCAAAGAGAGAGAGAGAGAGAGTGACAATTCATTAATAAGTAGCTCGATCTCCCAATCCCTTGCCATCTTATTACCTTTTAAATTCGGATTCGCAAGACTGATTTTATCAATCATGACACTAACATCTTGAGAAATCTCTTATATAGGATGAATTTTTTGTGATTCTTATTTCCTTTGAAAATTTTAGAGTTTCTTTCTCGTCACAGATGATAAATAGTGGGCTTAACCGCGAGGTTTAGAATTGTGGCAACAAAAGACTTGTTTTTACTAACCGCTTAAAACTCTATTTGCCTTTTCGAAAATAGGAAAATTATAAACAGTAGGCAGTTTTTTATTGATAATTTTGCAGGCAGCTTATGTTGGACAACATGACTGGCTACATTGCTTGGACCCCACTGTGCGTGCAGCCAATCACGTCGCACCACATAAGCTGCCTACAAAATTGTCTATCAAAAACTGCCTACAATATAACAATGTCCTAAAAAATATTACCCAATCTAGGATTCCGAATTCGACACCTCACAAGAATAGATTTTCATACCCATTTCGAGTATGAGCACCCGAAAAATAAATGGTCATTTTCTTTCCTATCCAACCAACACAAAACACATGTTTATTCACAAGCACATGTTTATTCACCATAGAAATAGTCTTAAAGCAAGAGGAGTCACCATTATAGATTGTAAGTCAAATAAGAAGCTTTTGAATGTAAAAGAAATGGTTTTGCATCCCCTCGGATGTTAAACCATGGCCTGGTGTGGTATGCACTTCCCACAAGAAAGTCATGGCCTGGTCTGATGGATCTAAATGACCAAAGCATGAGATAAGAACACAAAAACCTTTTTACTTCTCAAGCTAAAACATGTGCACAATGTCCAAGCCATTAGAGTTGAGTTTACTAATACTAAAACTAGTTAATGAAATTTTTGAAAAAATGGCTTTTTTAGTCAATTGGATGCAATTCACCATAACTCGAAGTGAACCACAATTATAACTTATATTGTGGTTATAACTGACATGGAGGAACGTTTCAGTGCCAAAGTTCGAGCGATGGGGACATCCTGCATTACTATATCACATAGGCCGGCTCTTGTGGACAATTGAAACCATTTTATGCTAGGAAAATCAACAATTGAAACCATTTTCTTGTTAAGCAACTCATGGACAAATTTAGAAAGAAGAAGAAAAGTTTAAATATGCTTTAGCGATATAAAAAAGCTCTATGATAGGGTATCAAGATAGATAATCTGGTTGACGCTAAGTAGGAAATGCATTTGAAATGAATATACGTAAATTATTTAAGACATGAAGGAGCAATAAAAATACAGAGACAACTGAGTTCACTGTCAGAGTTGGTCTCATCAAGGGTCTAATTAAGCCCCATGGTGTATGTTTTTCGTCCATGATTGGTGTTGATTGACCGGACAAGGAAACAAGTAAATGATAATTTTTTTAGAAAGACCTTAATGGTCAAAAATTTAGCAGAAGAAAGACGAAATTAATAAATGGAGTGCAAGTTTAGTGAATATAATAGCTTGAAGGATGATTTGGTAGAAATAGAAATTCGTTTAGTGCCACAATGTCAGATGTCAGTACTAGAGCTCTACGACACAACTTGATGGTGGGTTCGATGACAACATCTCAAACAGGGCCAATCCGGAGTAAGCAAAGTGAAGGGGCATTTTATGAAATTGGAATTTGACCTGATAATTATATGGTGCAGAGTGTTGGCCTACAAAGAAACAACTAGAAGACAAGGTTTCATGTGCTTGAGATTCGTATATTAAGGTGGATGCATGGAGTAATAAGAATAAAATAGGAATAAGTAGATAAGAAACTTTAAGAGCGGTCCAATAAATGAGAAAACTAAAAAATGATTGAGATGAATTGGGCATGTCCAATGGGGACCTGAAAAAAATACTATACGAAGGATTGAACGATGGAAGCATAAGGTAGAAGGAGAAGAGGAAGACAAATAAAGAATTGGCGAGAAGTATTGTGAAGTGACATGAAAGATTGTGTATTAACAAAGAGTTTAGCCATAAACAAAACCAAGTGAAGAAAAGGTTGTTGCACTAATACCTCATTTTGATTGATTGATTTATCCAATAAATAAGAAGTACTCTCTAGAGCAGAATTCTGGATGTCCACCCCATAAACACGACCACTGCCTGACCCCTCAGCTACCAGAGTGAGCAGAGCCAAGGTGTCATGACCATTACTACATGTAGCATCAACCACTGTATCTCCTTTTCAGACAACGCTATGCCATATTCTTTGTAAGACGTGGAAAAAGGATAACCAAATATATTAGAATGCTACAGCTTCTTATAGTAAGAAAGTAGATAAGCTTCAACTGGAAACATTGGAACAATCTTTGTTTCTAAAAAACTTAAAACACTGGGTTAGGGTTAGGGTTAGGGTTGGCTTGGCTTTTCACGTAAGGTTTGCCCTCATTAACCCATAAGTTTTATGTGATGTTGAAATGTCGCAAATGTTCCATGGAAAAGAAAAAAATTCCCAATAGGAGAGCTTACATTGATTAAAGAGAGGTTTCGGCTTCTTGTTTATACACCATTGTGCCCTTCCTTCCTGCATCGGCTTTGGGTCATCACCAAGAACAACCAAGTAGCTTGGAGTGATGGATCTCTCATCTCCACCTTAGAAAACAGGAAAACATAATTCAGCTGTAGTAATCTTCAAGCAGTATTCTTCAAGCACTTCTTAAGATATTCAATGAGTTTTTTTTTGTTCTTTTGAAATTAAGTTAAACAGATTAATTCGCATTGGGTGGTGTTGGGATGGGGAGACAGGCTGCCCAATCACCTGATGACAGGTGACAAAAGACCAAAATCACACCATTTTTTGCAAAATTCTGAAAACAAACTTAATGTTTGATGGCCCAACATTAAAACATGATTGTCTAAGCATTCAGTTGAGTAGAACTTTTACTCATCATCTAAATATCCTTGCCCACCATCCAGAGGAGAATAAATTAATGCTGGACTGTCTCGCGATATGTTAAACATCGGCATTAAATGTCAATAAATAACTCCATAGTGAACAGTCCAACGATAGGTTGGACTGCCAGCATTAAGTTACATTCTTCAAAATTTTCTAAAAAATGATACATTGTCTTTTAGATAAAAACTAGCATGTTCTATAATATGTATAGCCATATCCATGTCCATCAGCAAGAATAATAAAAAAGTAAACTATTTGTTCCATTTCCTATCCATGTCCAGTATTTGTGTCCATATCTAGATGCAATAGGTGCCAAC
The DNA here is from genome assembly GCA_021018995.1 of Chloranthus sessilifolius. Classification (NCBI taxonomy): domain Eukaryota; kingdom Viridiplantae; phylum Streptophyta; class Magnoliopsida; order Chloranthales; family Chloranthaceae; genus Chloranthus; species Chloranthus sessilifolius. The sequence goes on along the minus strand of CM037593.1, from coordinate 52,232,204 downwards.
ACATTTTACAGGGATGGACCACTTTCATTCTGAATCCCGGAAATTTACTTCACGTTGGAACTGTTGTATGTCACCATGCAAAGCTCGTGCTCTAGGAAGCCGCTCAGCAAGTTCAGAAATAGAACTCTTTGTCTCAGTAAAGATAATGGTACGACCTTCACAAAAATAGAACCATCTCAGAGCTAAGCATATTTGACAAATGATGATTAAAAGAAATCATCAGAAGATCATAACTAAGGAGTTAAAAACATCTAACCTGATGTAACAACGAATAATGTCCGGAATTAGCTGAGCTATAAAGAAAAAACCATGGCCAGCACAGAGTGCCGCATCACGTACAGATTCATTTTCGTCAGCAAGTCCTATAAAGAAAAATTAAATTAGCTGAGGACATTGGCAATAAACACAACAACCAATGAGGAGGTAATTGCATTTACCATCTAAAATAGCAAGCAACACCTACTGCAAGTAATTCTGAAAGGTGACACCTAACGACCGCGGTAAATACTATACATGGAAATTTGATTTGTACATTATAGTAAAAATAGTGTAACCCACAAAATAATTCCCATAATTTAACTTTGTAAAGTATTGTATGCCACAATCTTCACCTTGAAAAGTGTCAGGTACCCAACACGGACAGACGCCCTTTGATGAGAACAATTTTGAATGACATCAGGAAGGATGCATTCAAAATATTCTTCAAAATATTCCTTACCAAGAGCAACTAAAACCTTGAGGCAAAGATTTTCTTTAAGTAGTTAGTAGAGAAGTAGAGTAGCCATGAAAAGTTACAAGATTTCTCTGACACAAAAAACACAATTTTGACACAAAACGATGAAGATTTCTCTAACACAGAAAACACAATTTTGACACACAATGATGAAGATTTCTCTGACACAGAAAACACAATTTTGACACAAAACGATGAAGACCATAATGATTTATACAGACAAACTGACATTACCATATTGATTAGGAGTTATAAAGAGTCAATTCATCCAATAAGATGGGACCTAATGTACAGAAATTATAAAGGGAAGAAGAAAATGATGCAGACTGAATGCAACATAACACATACAGAGGAAAAGAAATCCAATCAATAGAAGGGGCTAAAGAGCCAAGCAAGTCTGTATGCATTAAGTCCTACAAGCTCCCCTTAGCCCAAATAAAAATATAATAGTATATAATTATAAATTTTCCTGTTATTATTATGATTGTCATTCTTATTGCCCATAGTTAAAATACAACTTAGTGATTGTCTGTGATAGTAGTAGCCTGAGATGTTGTCTCAGTCAAGCCGGTTGGGACACCCAAGATGTAAATCCATTGGACTCACTTGATCCATTTTTACCTAAAATTTATCATATGTAAGAATCAAACTAACCAGCTATGGCATCTGAAGTTTTTGGAAAGCTAAAGACTAGCAGCATACTAATTGGATATTGCATCTAATGCTAGGACTGGGAGTTCCTCAGATCTGGCATGTCTTGTCATCATATGACCTAGGTAGTAATACTAGTAAAAGAACAATTAGTCTCCAAAGGCATTTGTAACTATCATTAAAATAATTTCTAATGTGATCATAGTAACTGTGTTATCAGATATGACCATGGATTGTGCTATCATATGACCTGAATAGTAAAAGAACAATTAGTCTGCAAAGGCATTTGTAGTTCTCATTAAAATAATTTCTAATGAGATCATAGTGACTATGTTATTAGGTCTGATCATGGACTAAATAAAAAAATCAGATGGCATCAGTTAAGTTACTACTCCAATAGTGGCCATTCAAGATGTAGTTATTATCATTAAAATAATCATTAGTCTCCAAGATATTAGTAATCATTAGCAATTTAACTTATTAAGTTACTAGTGCTCTTCAAAGGCAAGGAGTAGGTGATGGTAGATAGCAGCACTCATATCCCTTACCGTAGCACATGTACATCACCTCTTGGTCATAATAGTTTCTAATGTGATCATAGTGCCTAATCGTGGTGAAATTATGATGATATTCCAGTGATCACAATAGCAATGATGAGCTGCTCAAATAGAAATGATGGGCTGATGACAATCAAAATTGAATTCAAGCACCAACTAAACATGAAGATAGAAATCTCACCTTTGTAAAATGACCCATCAAAAGCCTCTTCACAACTCATTTATGCCATCATAAATCGTTTTCAGATTCACAGAAGAAATGAAAATGAGTGGTGTATCAAGGAGATAAAAAAAAACTCAATCACATTCATGGTCAGACCTGCCTTGTTTTAGGCTACTTAATTGAGAAAAAAAGAGTCAACAGGGCTTAATATTATGATGGCACAATTAAAATGAAGCAACTGATTTTTTCTGAGTTGTACCACATCAATTAATTGCTCAAATTGATGGGCATGTGCACTGATTGGTCTGTAGAGATTGGTGCGCCAAATCGCGGCATTCACTCAAAAGCATCGTAATAAATTGTCTAACTCGCGGCGTTTAGTCTATAGAGCACCGCGAATGCTTTATTTGTGCGGTGTTTTTAAGTAAACGTCGCAAAATGATGTCATTGAAAATTGGAGGCGCTTTACTGAAAAATGCCATGAATATCTATTTTTAGTGACACTTTTTTTAAAACGCCGCTAAATCAGCATCACTAGAACTCACTTTTTTTGTAGTGATCAATCTCATTTAAAGCTGACATTCCCATATGTCAAGGCCCTAGAAAATATGAAAAAATAAGTATTGATAGGACAGATTTGGTTGATAAAAGGCTATTCATAAACTCTGAATGTTTTGCATAAAGTTCTGTTTTTCAAAAATTAAAATATAAAGCTTATTAAATATAACACTAAATATTAAATATTACAATTAAATTTTAAAAATAATATTCTAAGCAACTATTTCATCTCAATATCTAAGTTTGTCTTTGTTTTTTTGAAATATTATTGAGAACTAATTAAGTATGATGAAAACAAATTAGCATTGACGATCGTGGGAAGACTTACTACATTAGTTAGGACTTTGACTTTGATGACACGTGGTCTTGGGCATTACAACCCGCTCAGGAGTTTGGTAAAAATGACACATTTGAGGAGACATCCAGTTGGACATTCAGGACAGATAGATCGATAAGATAGCAGTGACCACAGTGACTATTCTCAATCGAAAAGGGGAAAATGTAAAATGTAAAATGTGTTTATGTAGCTATTAGTCAAAAGGCATCTTTTGTGTCTCAGGTTGTGAGTACTTTCCATGAATGGGGGCGCTATCAGTTCAATCTGATTTTCTTTTAATAAAGAGAACAAGATGACAATAATTGAAAGAAAAGAAACTATCAAACTGTATTGTGTTGCTCTTAGGCATGATACAAGATCAAATGTGACCTAGGCCCTTTTACTAGGAAATTGAATAGAAAGTTAGCCACATGAAAAAAATTTACTTGCTAAAGACTAGGCACGGATTTTATTAGAGGAATGAGGATAACAATGGGAGTTATTTTCCCTAATAAATTTGGTTTCGATATTAATACAATGCACAATAATAAGAACTTGACTTTGAAACTAATCAAACAGAGCATCCACATATGCTGCTCTGATTTTGCGTTTACAAATGCCTAAAAATGAAAAAAAAAATGTATATAAAAACCTAAAAATGAAACCATTACCAGAGATCATTGAAGCCTTGTAATCCATTGGATTGAGCGAGAGATCTGCCAAGCTACTCGTACGCTCTAACCCTCACTTTGTCGATCTCTCTACCTCTTCGTTTTCAGCATCTGTAATAGGTTTCGAAACCCTAGAAATCAAGGAGAGCGTTTGGTCTGTCTGATCAAGAAGCATCCCTTCCTCTTCATCCTCGATCTGATCTCCAATAGCTGCTCATCAACTATTTTCGACATCCCCGATATAGATCGTAAAAAAATCAGTCAGATTCTCTTCGTTTCAAACCCCGAAATCCTCGTATCTCTCCAATCGAAGATCTCTCTTAACCCGATACGATCTATCGAAATCTGATATATTTAATATCCTAAACTGCATCAATCTCAGGCTTTTCCTCAAAAAATCCCTCGAAGCTGTCGATTCCGTTCTCTCCTTCCTATGAAACGTAGAAACCCCTAAAAAATAGGAAAAAAAGTAGAATAAAGCAGAAAGAAATGGGGAAGAAACTGACCTGAGAGAATGCTGATCAATTTGAGTCGAGCGGATCGATTTGAGCCAGATCTGAGATTTACAGATCTAGAACCCTAAAAATTATCCGTTGCTTCTTCTCCAAAGAAATTCTCAGAGAAAAAAGTGAGGAGTTTTTAGTTAGTTAAAAGAAAGAGAGAAAAGGGAGGCTTGGGTCAGCCTGAAAGAGAGAAAAGGGAGGCTTGGGTAAGAGCAATGGCTTTGCACGTGATAATAGCATGTGATGGGAGGAAGAGTTAAAAAACTACTTCTTTGAGTTAAAAAACCACTGTTTTAGGCATTAGAATATCACACCACTATTTCAAGCAGTGATTTATTTTATGATGCTATAGTGGTTTTTCCTCATTTTGACGTAGTGTATTACAGACACCATGTATGCTAGGCTACAAGCTCAGGCATCCATGGGAGCAAATAGTTCTTGAAAAACCAGTGGAGACCACAGTAGTTCAAAAGCTATTTGGGGACTATAAATGCACCTGGTCATTGCTACAAAAGTCTTGCAATGACTCAACTCACAAGCCTGCAATCTCTTGCTGATACAAGTGAGTTTCCTTGGTGATATTATCATGAAAATATGGAGTATTAGAAGTTCATAATGTCTAAGGTTTGCAAAAATTTTAAACTTCTTATTTTCATGATTCTTAAGTGAACAGAGGTCCATTTTCATATTGCTCAGATGAGTCTGCTGCACTTATGTTAGATATTCCATTGGCAGGGTCTACCTGGCACACCCCCAAACCTATGAGGAGCAGTGTCCTCACTGGTTCAAAGGTGTCTGTGCAGCAGAGTTATTACAGCATAACAGACCAGCACAAGAAATAAACACACAACATACAAAGCAAAATAGTAATGATAAAAGAATAAAGTCTATTAAAAATTAGAAGTGTACAAACTATAAGAAAATAGAAGCAAAAGAGTGCGAAAACAGATAAAATCCTATGGACAATCTAGTGAGAATCTGGTTCAAAACTTGTCCCATCCCATTTTCTTGGCATGTTCTTGAAGGTAAGCCTCCTCCTCTTTCTTCCTTCGGTCTCTCTCTGCCTTTCTTTGGTCGGCCGCTTTGGGTATGGTTGGAGCCTTGACCCTCATTTTTCTCTTCTTTGGTTCAGGAGGGATCTCTGAAGATTTATCAGTCGTTGGCTCAGGGGGTTTGGTGGGAGATTTTCCTTTAAGGCCCTTACCTTTGGAGGCTTGCCCTTGCTGGGCCGGAGGGGGAATAAGAGGGGATTGGGCTGGTGCTGGCTCAGGAGGGACAACAAGGGATTTAGCTTGTGCTTTCACTTGAGGCAGGAGAGGACTTTCCCTTTCACTGGTTTAGGGGGAGCCATAGAAGATGGTTCTTGTACTTTGGCTGCAGGAATGGCAGGGCTCTTCCCTTTCACGGGCTGGCTTAGTGGTGGTGCCTCCTCAGACAGGGCAGATTTGTCTTTTCTAATTTTCAAAGAGCAACTTGGGGGAGTAGTCCTCTTGGCAGCAACCTTCCTTCGCTGAGGATAGGATTGTTCAGCAGGGCGTGATGAAGGAGTAGCAGCAGTAGTGGGGGCACTGGGATCCTTTGGTGGTGCAGAATCAGAGTCTGAGTCAGAAGGAAAAAGCTCAGAGGGATCCAATCCAAGGGCAGCAGCAGCCTATCTGCGTTCCTCTTTGGAAAGTAGGCGACCATAGGGATCATCCTGAGCAGAAGCTCTGGTGACCTTTGGAGGTGGGGATGGAGGGGCTGGCCTTTTACCTTTTTGGGCTGCAGTGGCTCTTTTGGAAGTGGGAGTTTTCTTGGAAGGAGTGCGTTTTCTTTTGGGAGCAGGAGAGGGAACAGGTGGGGGCACTGAGACAGGAGCAGGAGCTGCAGTAGGGACTTTAGTAGGAGCAACAGGTTGCGTAGGTACTGTAGAAGGAACTGCAGTAGGCATTTGAGGAGGAACAGGAGGAGGTACCTGAGTTGGGGTTGTGGGAGGTGGGGGAACAGGTTGTGTAGGTGTTAGGGTAGGGGCAGTGGAAGAAGATGGGCCTGGTTGTGTGGAAGAAGATGGGGCCTCAGGGGGAGCTGTGGCGAGAGGGGTGGCCTGTATGGGTTCGAAAAGTAGGAAGGCAACTCTCTATTCTAAGATTTCAATTTTCTTGTTAGCCCACAGGAGATTGGTATCTGCAAGCTCCTTACTAAGTCGGTTGATCTCATGAGCATTGTTCAATTTTTTCTCTAATAACCGGTTGTGCTTTTTCTCCCTTTCTGCATTGGCTTTTTCAATCTCAGTAGTCATTTTGTAATACGTTGCCGCAACCTTGTTCACATTTAGGGTCTCCAAAATTGCCTCCCACCCTTTGGAAATATCTCTCAGCTGCTCGCGGTGAGCAAGCTTCAAGTCACTATGTTTCTGCAGCAAGGGGTATTCGATGGCTTGGCGGAGTTGGGCCATGCCATTGAGAACATCCCTTTTGATATAGGGATTGTCCCTCATGGCATGGAGGAGGGTGAAGTAGGGGGCTGTAATAGGAGTGTCTGGGTAAGATGGATAGAAATGGAGTGGAAGAAGTAGAAGGGGATTGATCCTTGAGGGGGAAGAGTGGGTGGTGTAAGGATGAAGTCAAGAGAAAGGGTGGAAGTGGTTGGGGTAGTCTGTGTTGAATGGTCAGTGAATTGAGGAGGGGGTGGGAGAAGAGGTGGAATGGAAGGTATGGGGGGAAAGTGAAATGAAGGAAGGGCAGTGGATGTGGATGGGTCTGGGTAAGGGAAGAATGGAATGGTGAAGGGTCGAAATGGAAGGGATGGGGTTGAAAATAAGTGGGGTTGAATGGGAAAGGTGGATGGGAAGGGAATGGGGTCAATTTGGGTAGAAGTGTCGGTAAATTGGGGTGGAGGTAATATTAGAGGGGGTAGGGTAGGTAGAGAGGGGAAGGAGTGGTAGGGTATGGTGTCTTGGGGGGTGAAGGGTGTAGGTAAGTCAATGTGGGTGCGGTCTGTTGGAACTGTGGGGTCAGAGGTGGAAGGGGGTTGGGTCAATGGGGTGGTAGGAGGTTGTGTAGGGATGATTGGGTTTGTTAATGTTTGAAGGGTGGATTGTATGTTGGTGATGTCCATTTGCATTTGGGCATGGGTCTGTGTGGTGTTAGAGAGTTGGGTTTGGATGTCATGTATGAGGGAAAGGATATGGGTAAGGGTCTCTGAGGTTGGTTGGGGTGGAGTATGAGGATAGGAGGGAACAGTTTGGAAAGGGGAAGCGGGGGCATGATGGGAAGTGGTAGGGGGAGAAGGTGAAAGGGCTGGGGAGTGATGTGGTGAAGGGAGTGGTGAATCTGGGAGAGGGATGTCATGGGTGGGCAAGGTATCAAGCAAGGTAGTCATGAAGGCCTGATATCCTGAAGTGGTGGCTAAGTTAAAGTCAAGATCATGGAGGGAAGATGTAGTTGGGAGGGGTTGGACGAGGGGTTGGTCAATATGGGGTGTGTCTGTGGGAATGACAGTGGAGGTGGAAGTGGGTAGAGATAAGGCAGGGGTTGTGTGAGAGGTTTTCTTTTTAAGGTAGGTTATCAAGGGAGGGCTGTCAGGGTTGAGGTCAGAGGATGTCGGAGGTACTGGGGCTATGTATTGAGGTAAGGTGGGTGAAGGGGGAGTGTTGTCATGGGGTTCAACACTTTCAACACAGGAACGAATCACAGTGGGGGTGGAATGGAAAAGGGAGATAAGAGAGGGAAAGGGAGAGATTGAATAGGTGAAGAAGTTAGTGGAGAGGCAAGTGTGGTGGATGGAGGGATTGCGAGCGAGGTGTGAAGCTCGCGCCACCTTCTTTGGGGCAGGGGTTTTAGCCTTCTTTTTGTGGCAGGGGTGGCCTTTGCCACAGCAGCTCCCTCTCCCTACTCGAAAACATTCTGAGCTTCAGCCTTCTTCTTCTTCTTCTGGGGATCCATTAGACTTCTGCTGATCCCCCATTGTCTTTTGGAAAAAGTGGTGGGAGTGAGGTCAGCAGATAACTCCCCCACTGGTATCTTGTATCCTCTCTTCAGGAGTAATTTGGTGATGAGTCTTCCGTAGGGGAGAGTGTGGACCTTCTTTTGCAGCCCAAGCTTCACCATCATATCTTTCATGGCCTCAAAAATCAACCATGCAGCATTAAATCCATGGCCCAGAGAGAAGGAATAGAGCATCGATGGTGGTGTCCTCCTTTCTTCGATGGCGGAGCGAGATATTCTTCCTTAACACATGATCGATGAACAGCAGCTTGGGATCCAAATCTCTTCTTCGGATGGAGTCCCCTGTGGCCTTCAAGCCCCTGGTAATGGCCTGGGCAATGGTATCGAGAGGGGCATTCACAGGGGCACCATAACCGCAGTTGGGATAAAAAATGGCAGGGATGCCTAAGACTTCAACAATCAACGCTGGGTTAAGCAGCATCTCAAAATTGTCAACTAACACAAGGAGGCCGGCTGCCCATGTGTGTCTGGTCTGACCCTAAGGTGTTGGTAAAAGAGTTGCACTAACCTAGGATAGGCTAGTGCAGGAATCATTTGCATCAAGGGGAACAAACCAGCCTTGCGCAAGAACTCAATGGTAGGAGCTGACAATGGCTCAGATTCAAAGAACGATATATCAAAAATGGCTTCAGGTTCTAAGGGAATGGAAATGAGGAGCTCAGAGGGAGTAGAGTAATCCGGTGCTTTTGCAGCCACCTCAGGAATCACCTCCTTCCCTTTTTGTTGTGCCGTAGAGGACTTGGCTTTCTTAGGGACAGGCTCCACCGTGGCCTGGTCCCTGGCTCTCTTCACAGGTGTACTTTTAGGAGCCATCAAGATTCTTCTTGGTGAGTGTGCAGTTGAAATTTTGAAAAGAAAGATCAAGAGCTGAGTCTAACCCTAAAAGTTAGGGTTCTATTTAATTGGACGCACGGTGGATCTCAAGAGCTCCTAGCAGGGGGCAAATATTGATGGAAGCTTTAAGAATAAAAATCCAGAATTTCCAAGTGAGCAATGAACTATAGACAGGAAGCTGGAGGAGAGAGATTGAGAGGAATGGGAGCTAGGGTTTCGCTGGCAGGAGAGGAAAGAGAAAGCAGTAAAGAAAAGCAGCGCGGGGTGGGATTTAAATATCGCGAGGCTCGACGCGCTTTGAAAATATCCGCTCGCTGGCTGGGCATGAATGGGTCGCGAGATTAGATGTTCCTTTAAACTGCGTGAGGCAGCCCACCCAGTTATATCTGAAACTCGCGACAGCAAAACAAAGTAGTTCTTTATGAACTGCGCGAGAGGGGACCAACCCATTATTTAGAACCCCGCGATGGCTTACCCGAGCTAGAATTCACTCACCCACTAGTCAGCTTTTTGACCCTGACTGTATGGGTGGATTCTCTCACAGACTCTCTTCCAAGGACACCCATAAGCATTATAAAGCATTCACAAATTCCTATACTCTCAAAGTATTAAATTCACTTATCATGAAAAGCATTCAAATACTACCATTATCATTCAATCACTTGAAATTAGCAAACAAGGGGAACAGGAATAAAAGTAGGCATAAAGCACTAACTCAGATTCTAACAAGATTGCTACAAATTCCTCTAAACTGTAAAGTACATATTATACAAAGGTGCACAATTCTTATCATCAATTCAATGAAAGACCCCCTTCAGGGTCTGAGGATCCTTCACCAATCAAAAATTGGCCCTTAGGATTAACCACTGGTTGACTGGGAAACCTTCCCTCTTCTCTTTTGGCTAAGGAGTTCACTAGTTGTCCAATCGATTCTTCCATTTTCTTGATGCTCTAACCATGAGAGTTCAGAGTCTGAGCCAAGGTACCCAGGTTTTGCAGTGAGGTCAAGACCTGGTCCTCGAAAGAAGTATTTCTAGGTTAAGAAGGGGGTAAGACCAACTGATTTTGCTGCTGATGGGGCTGCTAATGGTGCTGGAAGGTACACCTAGGGGCATTCCCTTGATTGAACTGCTGCTGTGGCCTTCATGGTAAGGCCAGCATATGCTGGGGCTGCATGTAGTTGTCTTGCCTCCATCTCAGATTTGGGTGGTATCTCTATTGGTAACCAGCATTTTGGTGCTAGTATCCATATGACTGCCTATTGTAGCCCCCAGATTGTTGTTGGCCATAAGATTGAGCAGCAACAGCATGTTCCAATACGAATTCAGGAAATTGCCCTGTAGATGGACATTCCTCCACTGTGTGCTATGGGGACTGGCATATCAGACATGCCTCCGCCACATGAGCAGCCCTTCTGGGTTGCATCACAGCCAATAATTTGTCAAACTTCATAGAGAGGTTTGCCATCTGCAGCTGCAGGTCATTGTTCCCAGACACCTCATAAACTTTTTCTTTTGATCCAGCAGCAGGCCCCACCTTTGACTCAGATTCCTGACAAGTTCTTGCCAGGGATGGCTTTTGAAAAGCATTCTCACTAATCACCTCAAACATTCCCATGCCTCCTCAACAGTCTTGTGCATGTAGGATCCACCACAAGAGGCATCGACCATATCTCTATTTTTCTCATCAATCCCATTGTAGAAGCTTTGTACAAGCTGCCACTCTAGGATCTTATGGTGGGGGCATTGTTTGAGCATATCTTTAAACCTATCCCAGGACTGGTTAAAATCTTCAGTTGGGGATTGAGCAAACGCAAGAATCTCTTTCCTCAATTGGCTAGTTTTGGTCTCAGGGAAGATCTTAGTTAGGAACTTGGTCTGCAGGTCTTTCCATGAAGCAATGCTATTGTTGGGAAGAGTGGTCAGCCAAGTACTGGCCCTATCCTTCACAGAGAAGGGAAAGAGTTTGAGCCTAGTAGCCTCAGGTCCCAAACCAGTGATATTAAAAGTGGTGCACAAGGCCAAGAACTGGTCAATATGTTTGTAAGGGTCCTCTTTGCTAAGCCCACGGAAGCTGGCAGCATCTGGATGATTGAAGTTTTTATTTCATAGTTCCCCTGAACATCAGGGAATTGAATGCTAAAAGGGGAGTTATAGTCATCCAGAGCATTCAACTCCTTGAGGGTTCTGGGTTGTTCTTCACCCATTATTGCTGTCACAGATTTACTTGGGGGCTCTCCTATGATGTGCTTGTCTCTCCTAAGTCTCCTTCCCCTTTCTAACTCAGGGTTAAAAGGCTCCAAAGCAGGGCTGAGGGATCTCCTCCCTAGCATACAAGCACACCAACAGCAAGGAACGCTTCTTGCAGGCACATTACAAAAGAATAATTGTACACAAATAAATTTATCTAACTAGTTTACAGCTATTCAAAGAATACATTTAAACTATCCTAGATACTGCTGGAAATTTTTTTAAGAAAGATAGACAGGGTTTTAAAAGTCAGAGAGTTTGCAAACAGACGTAGCTAAGCAACAATTGCAGTCCAACTATCCTTCGCTGCTGCTGTCTAGATCTGTAAGAAAGATTCAAAATTATGTCAGCAGTATCGATTATTCACATGTGCAAAGAATAATAAGAATACAAAAACTAAGGGTCTACTAATAGATCATCTCTCCCCGGAAGTGGCGCCAAAAACTTGTTGGCGGATTTCTGAGTGTGTGCTTACTTTATTGGTTGGTGGTGAAAGTTATTTGAAAGTCAAAGAAAGAGTAAGACATGAGATGGAATCAGCACAACTAAGAAATCCTAGACCTGTAAGATACAGGGTCCATTGTAGCAAGTTTTGATAAGTAAGAGTTTGTCCCACAGGGAAAGGTGATCTACAGCTCCAAAGGAGCCATCTCTAGTAGTCCCTCTAGATCTGACTACAGATCTGGCAGTCCTAAAAGGAGGGGAGTTTAAGGTCACTTGTTCTAAGTATTCTAATGTCTAAACTACAGAAAGGGTTGAGAGGATGGATGGAATGTGGAAAATAAATATAAAAGGGTGAGAAGTATGTTATTGAGCCCAGATCAGAGGAGTTTTGTAACTCAGATTCAGATTTGATGTTATAGAAATCCCGTCCAGTGGCTACATTATCACCACTGAGGAGAAAGGATCCAACCCATCACTCTACCATGATTCCACCCTTAAGGCTATAACCTGCCCACTCAAATGGTCATAGATTATCCCATAGGGGAACCACTATCCAGGGATGGGTCAAAACATAACCAGTAAATCATTGCAGGCACTATTTCATCCAAACTACCAGCTCAAGAATCCATAGGGAACCACAACCTCTAAAGCTCTATATGTGGGGTTAAGGCTGTATAGGACCATGATAGTCCAGACACATAGAACCAGCAAGAGATTGAGTACAACCTTCGATCTAGCTTTCCATTGCTTGAGTGAGGCTACAATGGTCCAGTCACTAGCCTACAATCTCTATAACCAAATCAGATCCAACATCTAATGGCGGATCTATACAAATATAGGGGAGTCTGCCTCTGTATAATCTCCCACCAGGCTTCTACAAGCTCAGGTGTAAAGAAGAAGGATCCATCTTGGATCGGTGGATTAGAATCACCCTAAGGCTATAATCTGTCCACTTAAATGGTCACAGACTATCCCAGAGGTTATCCTCCTCACGGAGCCCAAGATAAAACAAGAATATCGCTGCTAGCACCATGGTCACAAGGCTACCACCTCAAGCTCCCATGTGGATTTCAGATCTAGTGGGTCCTGTGGTGGGGCTAAGGCTGTATAGGACCATGATAGCCCAGACACACAGGTCACTTGGATCTGAGTGGCCCTTAGAATCAGTCCTCCATTGCTTTGAAATACATCCAAAGCAATGGCGGATCACAAGGCAGCAGCCTTGCACAGAGCATCTCACACATAAACACAAATCCCACAAAGTACAGATCCTATTACAGAACTTCCATTAATCTAGTTCAAAATACATACAAAGACATAGCCAGCAAGTGCTGGACTATGGAGAGAAGGAAAAAGAAAAAGAAAACTACTTACAACTACAAAAAGAAAAACTAAATGATCTCAGATCAGGTCTCCGAGAAATGAGATGGGTTCCTAGCTATTTCGGGATGTAGAAAGAAAAGAAAGTCTAAGCTCCTAAACCTAAGCTAAGTGTGGATATTTATAGCAGTGGTGTGGCAGCGCATTAGGGTTAGGAAACCCTAATTTTAACGATGCCACGTGGCTGAATAGTGATCCTCCAATGCCTTGGGGCGCGTGCACGGAGATTTGAGAGTGGGAGTGTGTGCCCTAATCGCTGGAAATTCTCAGAAAGTCCTCAGCTGAAGAGATGGAAGTTTGAGGTTCAGAGCTTCGCTAGGTAGCCATTGTTTCCCAAACTTTACGCGTGGTAGCTTTTGTTCTTCACTAGTTAGATTTGAAATTGAAGCTTCTGCCTTCGCGAGGTTGGCTTGGTTTGCTCTTCAGGTAGTCGCGATGTTGAGTGGACATCAGAACCTCAGATGTCGCGAGGTTGGAGCTTAAGAAGTCGCGAGGTTGATCTTCACGAGGATAGATTTGAATAGCGCGAGAACTTCACGAGCACTTATCTTCATAGGGCTTCGCGAGTTACCTCGCGAGGCTTTGATGAGTTCTGAACTACGTGAGATTCCATGTCTTAACTGATCTTCGCGAGGGTGGCTTTGCCTTCGCAAGGATGCTTTCTTCTTGAATGGCGCGAGAACTGTGCAAGGAGTTCTCTTCTGATAGTTGCATCCCACGATGACTGCACGACAGCTGCGCGAGGAGTCTTCTGAAGCTCTCTCTTCTCAGCCGTTCTGAGTGAACTGCGCGCGATTGAGAGAAGTCTTCTTTGAACTGCACAAGACTGCGCGAGGTGTTGTTGTAGAGTCTTGGGAAGCTCAATTTGATGCATGAGGCTCATTTTCGTGTCCGATTCGGACTTCATCCTTGGAGGACTTACGGTGCCAAAGCAGGCTTTTAGCAGATTCACGGCCTTATTTCATTCTGGTATTACCTACATAAAACACTTAATAAGGACTTATTAGGTGGCTATGGTTCTAATCAAAGGTTAAGTTAAGGGGTGAAAAGTGGTACTTTTCAGGTCTTAACAGTACTCATCTACTCCAAGATGAAAGAACAACATGAGCAACATATGCGGTCAGCACTACAGACACTCTGAGATCATCAATTATATGCCAAGCTTAGTAAATGTAAATTCTGGTTGGAATAGGTGACCTTTCTGGGACACATCATCTCAGAATTAGGTGTGACAGTGGACCCAACCAAAGTTGAAGTAATAGAAAATTGGAAACAACCCAATACTATCATTGAGATTCGTAGTTTTCTTAGACTTGCCGACTATTATCAATGGTTTGTAGAGGGATTCTCAAGAATCACTGGACCGCTCACCCAACTCATGAGAAAGGACGTCAAATTTGTGTGGACTAAGGCGTGTGAGAAGAGCTTCCAAGAGCTTAAGCAAAGATTGACATCTGCACTCGTCCTTATCCTACCAGATGGTAGTCGGAGATTTGTGATATACACCGATGCGTCCCACACGGGCTTAGGCTGTGTATTGAACCAACATGAGAAAGTAGTAGCGTATGGGTTAAGACAACTGAAGGACCACAAGAAAAATTACCCCACTCATGATCTCGAACTAGTAGCTGTGATCTTCACCTTAAAGATCTGGAGGCACTACCTATATGGTGAAACATTCCAAATCTTCATTGACCACAAGAGTTTGAAGTATATTTTTACACAAAGAGATCTAAATCTTACACAAAGGTGATGGATGGAATCACTAAAAGACTACGACTGCTCGATATAGTACCATCGAGGGAAAGCCAATGTGGTAGCTGATGCCTTGAGCCAAAAATCATCTGCTCAATTGGCACACTTGGTTGCAAGAATGCACCAATGGAAACTATTCGATGACTTAGCCTCATGCCACACCACATTAAACAAATCTGGTGCTTTGATAGCTAGTATTAAAATCAAATCAATGCTCTTCGAAAGGATTAGAGAATTCCAAGCATCATATGTAGAACTCATGGCTATCAAGCAAGGAGTGTTAAGTGGAAATCACCCTGATTTCTCAATAAAGGATGATGGGTCTATAACATTCAGAGGACTAGTATGTGTGCTAACAGATGAAGAACTGAAACTTGAAGTGTTAAAAGAAGACCATAAGTCTATGTACACCATACATCCGGGCAGCACCAAAATGTATCAGGACCTTAAGAGAAATTTTTTGTGGAAAGGGATGAAAAGAGACATCGCAGACCACATCGCTAAATGCTTTCTATGCCAACAAGTCAAAATAGACCATCACACCTAGCGGGCTTACTCCAACAACTACCGATTCTCGAGTGGAAATGGGGAAAATATTTCAATGGATTTCATCTTGGGATTGCCGAGAACACAGAAAGGCTACAATGCGATTTGGGTGATTGTTGATCATCTAACAAAATCAGCCAATTTTCTATCGTACAACACAAGATATACCACTGATAAACTTACAGAGACATATTTGAAAGAAATTATTCGACTACACGGTATTCCATCCAGTATTGTGTTAGACCGGGATCCACTATATACATCTAATTTTTGGCAGAGATTTCAAGAAGGACTGGGCTCTAGGTTGGAGTTTAGTTATGCTTTTCATCCCCAAACAGATGGGCAAATGGAGAGGGTGAATCAGGTCATCGAGGATATGTTGAGAGCCTATATGCTAGAGTCCCAAGGATCATGGGACAAACACTTGCCCCTGGTCAAATTCGCATACAACAATAGTTTCCAGGCAATTATCGATATGGCTCCGTTCGAAGCACTCTACGGTTGCCGATGTAAATCTCCACTTAACTGGGAAGAAGTTGGTGATCATGTGTTGTTGGTGCCGGAGTTAATTGAAAGCACTAACAAAACTGTTCGAGTCATTCATGAACGGTTGAAGGTTGCTCAAAGGCGGCAAAAAATTTACTCCGACCTCAAGAGGACCAATGTTGACTTCCAAGTAAGTAAAATCTTTAAGTGTCTAAGATATTCACTTCACCGTGTATAGTGCTAATACTTGAGTTAATTCAGGGAGGGGATCATGTATTCCTAAAAATCTCACCAACTAAGGGAGTTATGCATTTCAGAAAGCGCGGAAAGTTAAGTCCTCGCTAAGTCGGACCATTCCAAATTTTGGGTTGGGTTGGCGAAGTTGCCTATTGACTAGCTTTACTACCACAGCTGTCCAACGTACATGATGTTTTTCATGTGTCGATGTTACGTAAGTACGTCTGCAAACCGGCACACATATTAGACTATACGCTGATTGAAATTCAAAGGGGCCTAACGGTGCTTGAGGAACCAATCCAGATATTGGATCGTGAAGAACAAGTGTAACCAATCCAGATATTGGATCGTGAAGAACAAGTGTTGAGGACAAAATGCATACCTCTGGTCCTAGTGAATGGCGTCATCACTCCACCACCGAAGCGACATGGGAACTCAAATCTGATATTCACGAGAAATATCCCCACCTCTTTTGACAAAAATGACTACTACAATGAACGTTCAAAACTCAGTTGTTGTTTTAAAATGTTTTGCACATGTGCCTATTTCATTTATTTCCGCCATCCAATATACTTATTTTATCATTTATGACGCTTTCAAATCGAAATAATACAATACTATCAATCTAGTGTAGAAACGTTGTTGTATTTAAGCTCAAACTATGTGATAGAAATTTTAGATGAATGTGATTAAATACAGGAGGCTACAAATATCAGGATGAAACCTGAGAAAAGATGGAAACAAACCACAACCGCCTGGTGAGTCCTACAACTCGCCTAGGCCACTGCATTAGCAGCCTCTCGAGGCATATTTATGCCTCAAATATCGACCGGGCGACATGCTTAGCGCTCAAGACTAAAATGAACCGCCCAGGCGACACCGTCAACAGCCTCACAAGGCAAATCTTGCGCCCCAATTTCAACCGAGCAACTCTTATAGCGCCCCATATTATTAGTAACCTCTCAGGCGACTTCTAATCCTCACCGGGTGCCTTCTCGCCTTTTTAAGGGTCTCGAAACCCTTTTCACCCATTTTTTTTTCAACGCCAATAGTTGGGGTTTTTATATTTCTCTTCGTCTTCTTAGGCAAACACTCCTCCCGTCGAAGGTCTTTCCCATTCCAGCGACCAAAATCATCCAGTAATTGCATTCTTCTTTGTTGGATTCCCTTCTCATGCCAGTTGGATCTGACAACATGCAACTACATAAAAAACGTCAAAATTTCTCGTGCCAAATTTGACGAATCCCCAAGATTTGGATTGCATGTTATCTACTCGGTTTGCGATGATTTCAGACATCCATCAAGGTAAAACCCTAAAATTTTCCTCTTTCTTTCCATTTGTCTTCTTTCTGCATGGCTCCCAAACTGAAGCTAACCACTAAACCAAAGGGCAAGGTCCCATCGTGTCCCACCCCTAAACCAATACGGAAACAACCCGACACTTGGTGGGAGGCCAAAACCTTCGAATCTGAATGGTCCTTCGACTAAGGGTATTTCAAAATTGAGGAACCGTTGCAATGGGCGGTAAACTTCTTGGAATGACTACAATTAATGGATTTGCTCAAACCCCTTCATGGACACTATTACCCACGAATCATCATGCTCTTTTATCAGAACCTTGATATCGAACGGGATGGCAAACTCAAGATGAACATCGATAACCAAGTTTTTAAATTCGACCACGACCGTGTGGCCAACGCCATCGACGCATCATTGAAGTACCGACAAAGGTGGGGATTATTTCCATCGAACCCTCAGAAGACATTGTTTCACCAAATTCTCAACGAAATGACCCACAACCAACACAGGCCTGGTAATTCCGTGAAGAGGTAGCAACTAACGCCAGATATGTGGTGGCTTGATGTTGTTTTCCGAGCAAACTTGTACCCATTGGGAAATGATGAGAACAGAACTGGATTTTTACTGCAAGCTCTATTCACGGTGTTTGAAAAGAAAAGGTTCGATGCGGCCGAGGTAGTTTTCAATAGACTAATCCATGCACACAACCAGATGTTAGAGACAAGGAAGAAGCCCTCGACGATCAATCCATATGCATGTCTCATATCCTGGCTTGTCAACAATTACTAGGATGAGATTGGCGATTTCACTAATCGATAATGTGTTGCACTTCGGAATTGAGGAGTGGATCCAGACTCAGAAAATGTTAAATTGGAAGGTTCGGGATATACCCCTACCCACCATCACCCCTGGCCACTACGCCACCCATTAAGAATTCACTAGACGAATGGATTTCCAGGATGCTATGCTCATGGATATTATACACCACTATTTTCAAAATGATGCCTACCAACGGATTGCAAGGGCACGAGAACATACCACATTCACACCTGAAAAGGAAGCTACTCCATCCACCTTGATGCCTTCACACAATGAGGAGCAACTCGCTGATCCGTCGGTTGAGCAGCTGGATCAGTGACTATCCAAATTTCGATATTTCATCTAACCCATTTCCTTTACAATTACACGGTTATAACTACTTGCATTACACATAATATACTGATTTCACTATTGTTAGTGGTATAAAATTTGCACATATGTGCCCTTCATTTAGATAGTGACCTACTCAGAAATAGTAATTTCCACCGCTATCAGTAATCACAAGTAGTAGGATAGACATCAATGATCACACATGAATTTCACTGTCATTTTATTTTAACAAACATTTCGAATGCCTTTGTAATTACTTCAAAAGGATATTTTGTACACCTTTATAAAGAACATATGACATACCTTTGCAGTTACTCAGAAAAGACACTTTGTATACCATTGTAATGAACAAGTGACATACGTTTGCAGTTACTTAGAAAGGACATTTTGCATACCATTGTAATGTCATAAATAACTTAATGACTGTGTTCATTCTTATGCTGACTAGAGGTCTTGTACCTCGCTTAGACAATACACCTGACAAAAGATAACTCAATCTAGAGTGAACGTGATTATCTTCGAGGAAGAAAATCCTATTAAGGAGGGAGGATGTAATACCCCGACAATCCGAACCCGATATATCGTGTTAATATTCGGTAATGTATGTTGGTGCACGATATCTCGTCCCATAAAGGTAATCAATGCTATGAAAGTCGACTCTTGAATGACAGTGTACCCGCAAGTAGCTGAGTCACACACACTTGTTTCGGTGTTGATCATATGCTAGGGATAAGAAGTTCGACGACTGTACGTGGGAGAAATGCTAATCTCCGAGAAAAACGATGGTTGAAGACATTGCATGCGACTTGATGATAAACTAAATGCATGATTTGTGTTTGATGATCATGATATGAACCATGTTCATATGTAATAAAATTTACGAAAAAGAAGTTTCGAAATCGGGAATGAAAAAGGGTTAAACGAAGAGCCTGTTTGAACGAAATCGCCCGGGTTAAGCAAGAGCTAGTCGGGCGAGTCAGTGGCTGAAAGTAAGGAACCAAAGGAATAAAGAACTCACCCGGGTGAGTCCTTTAGGCTAAAAATGTTTCGGCAAAACCCACCCAGGTGACTTGGGTAAGTCACAAAGTCACGCGGGTGACCAAATAAGTGGCCGGGCAAGTTACCTTATGACGCGAGAGATTAGCTTCTTAGCGAAACTCGCCTGGGCAACTTTCGCAAGCTAAAACTTTCGGGCGGACAGCGCCCGGGTGACCTTAAGCGAGTTTTGGGACTTTTAAGTGAAGCCGTTGGGCACTTTAATGACTTGCCTAGGCGACTATAGGTATTTTTCAAAAGGGAACGACTTTGTGGTCCTTTGAAAGTACAACTTCAAGTGCCACTTGAAGGAGGCAACCTTGTGTGCCACTTAGAATCGGTAAGGTCAACCAAAGGACCTCCTCCTTCGTCTGATCTAGTGAGATCAAGACCAGATTCTTTAGTAAATGACCAAGTTGGGTTAGTGACCTGATCTGGCATATGAACTTATGAGTCTATTATGAATTAGGTGAAGCGTGGAGTTCTCAGACAAGTGTACGCACGGACATTATCAGCGATTTAGGTAGGGAATGACCTGATGCAAGATTCCTTATTTTTCCTCAAATTCTTGCTATTGACGTGCATGGTACATATGTTTAAATTGTCAGGATTAATGTATAAAAACCTAGTAATGTTCTTGAAATTTTGAATGCGGATCGTGCATGTTTAGTTTTACTGTTTTATTAAATGGTATCTTGTGGGATAAATCATTCATTTGATTTTATAGCATGAGGCTTTTATACTTCGAGTTGCTCCACTATTACCCACTTTGCTCACACATTCGACTCTAGTACATTGTTGTGTCTCTGATCGAGCGACCTTGTTAACGTAGCTCAGGGGCTTGATGGTCTCAGTGCAAGTGACCCTGTTAACGTAGCTCAGGGGCTTGACGTTTCGTTTCAAGCGACCTTGTTAACGAAGCTCAGGGGCTTGAACTCTTGTCCCAAGTGACCTTGTTAATGTAGCTCAAGGGCTTGGATTCTTAAGCCAAGTGACCCTGTTAATGGAGCTCAGGGGCTTGGTATTTGACACATTTTCTTTGGTAAGAATTCTCGTTATGTGTGTTTGAAACTTGCTGATCTACATGCCTCCAAGCACATATATTTCCTATCAATCTGACATGCATTATTTTGAACACGTTTACTTGCATTACCTGAAAAGATATGATTTTATAATGTGGTCAAAGCCATGATTTTTGGTAATTTATTTTTTTCAATTAAAGGATTTCTTTTATATTTAATTGCATCAAGAATTCATGAATTTGAATATGTTAAATGAGTGGTCTTGCAAAATCTTATTCCCTATTGAGCCTGGATAAAGCTCACTCCTCGATTATACATCACAGCTGCAGGAGTAGACGTGGAGCGTGTCTCCGATGAAGAGGAGGATTTGGACTATAATCCTACAGAGGAGGAGGATCAACCCAAAAGTATTTCCCGTAGTCGTAGAGACATTTTGAGCTGGTATATGGACGGGATATTTTGGGTTATTTTGGGCTATTTTGGGTTTCATTTTGGGTCTTTTGATAAATTCTACAAGTGATATGTAATTGAATATTCTGCACTATGTGATCCACTTTTTAGATGAAGGTCGACCTTCATCGGTGGATGGATAACTCTGATGTATAGTTCTTTTTGGATGGACTTATTTTATGGGTTATGTGGTTATTGCATTTTACTTGATAACTCTATCTGCTTTCAAATGTGCACTTTGCTTCCGTTTCATATGCTTACCTTAAAGAGACGACTCGATCCTTCCGATTCATTAGAGTGGAATGATCGAGTTGTTGTAAAGTGATGGTCGTATTTCGATACCATAATAGCACTATAATTCAGATCATGCTCGATCTAACTGTGCAGATTTTAGTGTAAGAAAATTCGGGCTGTCACATGGTATGTCCTATGACTGAATACCGTGTTAAAAGAAATAGTCGGTAGGTATGTTTTAGAAGTCACTATTTAGGCGATGGTTGGCCATCACCGGTGGTTTCTTTTAGCCTTTATATTAGATGTATAAAGTAGAAAGATTTAGTTCTGCCTAGGGATATCTAAATTTCCATTTCCACGTATGTACGATATCTGCTTTTATTTTCACGCTTATACGTGGATGTACCAAGTATTTTTGTGTTAAGATTGTGATGTGCGATCCAACGGTTCGATTTTCCCTGAGTTTCAAGTGTAGGAAAGAAAAAAAATATATTGTACTGGATTTTATGAGAACGAAAAAATTTGGTTGTCACAAAAAATCGTTAGAGAATGTCCCCCAAACTTGAGGAAAAACTCATCCGTTTTATTCTCAGAGATATCAATAAGAAAAATTTGAGAAGAAAAATTAGTGAAATTCGTTAAAGAAAATTTATATAATATCGGAATATTTACAATGATCATAAAGAGAAATCTATAGATATAAAGTACTGCAAAAGTAAGAACTAATTAAATATATGTATAAACTTAGGAAGAATCTAGACACACACTATCTACGACACTGGCAACAACATCTGAGAGAAGATGTCTTCGATAAAGATCGGTCTTTGGCTTCTAACCACCATCAATTAGAGTCTCTCATTCCTTCTTCAAATTTTTCTCTGTCTTTGAGATCCTCATTCAACATTTTAATCACAGTAAATTTGAACTGTATTTTCAGCCTTAGTTTCTCTACTTCAGCTTGTCCTTTTGTTACTGCGGTCCAACATTTCTTTGTGATAGACTCAATATTCCTTTTCTATTCAACATTGGTTATACTTAGGGAATCATTATCTTCTTACAGTTTCAAAATTTTCCCTTCTGCTATGGTCAGTAGATGATTTTTCTCATCCAACTGTCTATTGAGTTCTTGCTGGTAATCTTTGAGAGCCTTTTCCTTCGCAGTTTCCCTATCATCTAGATCTTCAATTAATCCTCCAAATTGTTTGGTCAAATTTTTTATCTTATCTTTGTATTTCTTTTTCTCACCCTCCCATGCTTGTTGATCATGTCGTAGTTCTGCAACCGTGGGAGCTCTCGCGAGTCCCGTTGCGACGATGCGCTTGTAAGACAAATGTAGAGTCGCCCCCCGGAGCTTTTGGTGACCTAGGATACCCAAATCGATATGATGAGCACCGAAGTGCTAAAAATATGTCTCTGATCTGGTCTAATACAAAGGCTCTTGGGTAGGGGCTTCGGTTATTAATCAGGATGGTGTTAGGCACCCGATCAACCTGCTCATAAGCGGTCTTTACTTATGGCCAAAAGGGAAAAAAAAAAACAGCACTTCCTCTTACCCGAAGGCACTCAGATCCTATTTACACCCCCCATAATTACCAAAATTTTGGTGGTTAATGGCGTAAATTCAAGGATAGAGAAAAATCAAAGAAGGCAGAGGATTAGAGGGGAGAGTCGGAGCTCTTGGGCCCTTGTAGCGCCGCTGTGGTCCTTCGAGTGAGGGCACTTCGGTGATTTTCGTTGACAAACCGGTTGATAGAATGGGTTTGAACCTCTAAGGCTTGGTAGCTAGAGGGTGGGAGAGGTAGGCTAATACTTTGGTCTTGGCAAACCTAAGGGATTTATGATGGAAGATGGGGTCTAAGGGATGATTTTCAAATCTAGAATTTGTATGGGTTTGGTGCACCAAAGGGGAAAAAGGAAATTTCTTAATCGTTTCTCTCTTTGGAAAATTTTTCAAGCCTTTAATTAAGAGGGGTGCCTCTCTATTTATAAAGAAAGGGTAGATTAGTGGAGGGTTAAAGGGGTTAATTGGGTTAGCAATTAGGTAATAGAGATCTAAGGTTTTCTAGGTTTTCTAGGTCTTAGATAGGTGTTAATTGGGTTTTAATGGAGGTGATAGGGGGGTTTTAAATGTCTATAGGGTTTTAAATAGGGCAAATGGGGGTGCAACAGTCCTATCATAACCAACCCCAATGGATGGGGTGGTCAACAAGTCAAACCCTAATTTCGAAATCTAGCAAAACTCACTATTTCGAAGCCTAGCGTATGTATTATATACGCTAGTTATAGGAACACTGTTCTTGAGAAACCTAGAGGTTCAGAACCTGCTATAGGGTCCACAAAAAGGTCAAATTTTCCTAGCATATGTATTACATACGCTAGGCAAAATTCTACCAAAATATTACATACGCTGGGCAAAATTTTGGCATTTATGCCCGAATTTTAAATTGTTGTAACTTGTGATCCACAGCTCAGATCGAGGCGATTCTTGGCTTGTTGGAAAGCTGTGAAGATTCTCATTCTAATGGTATATGTCTCAGAACTATAAGAAGTTTGTAAAAACTTTGGCATTCCACTTTTTAACCACTGCCTGGGAGGGTTTAAAATTGGTTTGGGCGGGGTTCTATAGGTTGGGGTTGATTCCCAAAGTTTAGGGATAGGCTTTTAAGGGTTTGGGTTAAGTTCTAAGGGTTCGAAAAGTGATCTCAAAAGCTCAGAGGGTACGCCTTTCTTGAAGTGTAAGTTGATTGGGCCATGAGCCAAATTTGGGTGTCTACAGATGCCCCTCTTTTATATTTGATCACAAATGATCGTATGCCAAAGAGAGAGACATCCGAAGAGGCCCAAGGCATGCTAATGGGTTCACCGTATTTAAAATAAACCCAAACATCAGATGGTAACATGGTGAGTTTACGGAAGCCCTTTATGTCAGAAAAACGTCCATTGCTCAAGGCTATTGATCCCCAAGTGCTTAGCAACATTACTTGGCATAACCAAGATGGTGCGAGTTGCAAAAGCCCAATGTATTGGGAAAAATGTCTACTCCTCGATATGATTTGATGAGGTGTGAAGTTTGATTTTCATTCTGAATAAAACAACCCCGTCAGCAGGGGGGTGATAGACCTATACTTCTAGGCGGGCGCGAGGCAAAGACATGAAGATCCATAGTTTGTGTCCAATCCTATGAGGCATTGATTGCCCCCGTCACGAGTGCCCTTACATGAGGTAGGGTTCGAGATTTTTGGGGGAACCCATCGATCTCGAGGTTCCTTTAGCAGAGGGGAGAAAATATTGATGTTGCAAAGCTTTTTGGGAGTGTGTGCCTTCATTCACACTGATCCTACTGACACTGATCTTGTAAAAAGATCAACTATGCCCAAACATCCATCCATTAGGGGGCGATAAAAACAAAGGTGATGAAAGTCCCAACCCAGAATAACTAGGTACCATTTACAAGAACAACGACCATCTCATGGATACCCAGACGCATCAGCGTACACTTTATAGGGATACTGTAAAATTGTAGGTTTCAAAGCTTGCAGTTGAAAAAGAGCCCTTTTGTATGCATGCCTGAGCATGGTTGTTCGCTACGTAATTTCAATCCTGACAAATTGGTTTTAACCAACGACCAGAGTATTCCTATACGAGATAGGGTTCGTGGTTTTTGAGCATACTCAACAACCCCGATTATTTATTTAGCACAGTTTCCCGAGCAGTGAGAATATTGATGTCAAACCACCCTTTGGGATGTGTGCAACTTATCAAGCCACATATTTTTGTTATTTTATGTGTTTAATTGTTTTTTATTATTATTATTATTATTATTATTTTATTATATATATATATTTTTTGTTTTTGGATGTTTGTTCAAGGTTTCTGAGCGTGCACATCGACCCTAAACATTTTATTTTAGCACAGTTTCCCAAGTGGATCAAATGAAGGTTGATAGACATTTTGGGGACATGTGCAACTCGATCTAGCCAGTCAAACCTGACTGTCAGGCCATCCCCCAAAAAATACGAAACAAAGCCCATTGGGGACAGAAATAAGCCTAGTGTATGTAATACATACATTAGGCCAAAATCTGAAGATTTTATACCTAGCGTATGTAATACATACGCAAGGCCAAAAAATGGGCTTAAAACGATCGGGGATGACTAGGGACCCAAAAAAGAGCTATTTTTCAAAATTTTCCCCTCTCCCTCTCTTCAAACTGAAACGGGAGTCCTGCCTTGTGCTTCCTAGATCCGAATCAAAACCTTGACATTGTGTTGGCGTTGTTATCGCCAACTGAACGCATTTTCCACGCCGGACCTAGGATTCAAGCTTTCACCCTAAAAACCCATTTCATTTGAAATTTTTATGATCTTATGCCAATGTGGTTAGGGTTCTTGCATCTAGTTATTGAAAGAGGTGTTTCTTCTTGCTAATGTGATCCCTATTGGGATTCTATGTGTGTTTGAAGGGATTTTTGGTGAAAACTTGGGTGATTCATGCCCCCCCTTTTGGATTTTCTTGAATGTATTTAGGATTAAGATCAGAAGGGGATTTTTTGGTATTTTTTCTCTTCTCTTTTTTGGGAAAAAAAATACCTTTGAGTAAATCGGTGATGTATACGCATTTTTTGGGATAGATTTTGACAAAAACTCTTTTTCTTTTTTTGTTTTCTTCATTTTTTTTGGGAAACAAAATACCTTTGATTAAAATCGATGATGTATACACATTTTTTTTTTGGGATAGATTTTGAAGAAAACTCTCTTCTTCTTTTTTTCTTTTTTTCTCTTTTTTTTTTTGTTTTTGTTGTTGTTTGTTTTTTTTTCTATTATTGTGGTGATCCCCTCCTTTCTTTTTTTTTGAGAGCATGTGGTTTTAGGAAAACATTGATTTTTATTAGTAAAGATAGAGATATTTTTTTTGTGAAGTTTTCTTAAACGTTTTGGTATGAACAAGGCATACTTACCTTCATTCGGTTCCATGATCCTTTAGACAAGCGTAGCTTTTCCTCTGGCTTATCATCTTCTAACATTTTGGCGGTGCATCTTATTTCAAGATGGCCCAGAATTCATCCAGTGACGAGGACCAGGCCCAAGAGGGGAGCCCTGATGTGATTTATGGCGTTGGAGGGGAACGTCTTATCTAGGTTCAGAGATCTACTCACATTTGGTATGAGATGCAAGGTGATGCGGCCCGTAGGGGGTTACTCCATCACCAGTACACCCATATTTCAAACTTCATGATTGCCAGTCAGGTAATAAGGTTCTTCAGTACTTTCTTCTTCTCTCTATCTTTTTCTTTTAGTCCATGCTCTTTTATCCATGATCTGACATCCTCCATTCTTTTGATTCGGCCGCTGCCCCATCTCATGTTTCACAGGGGGTGGTTTCACCTTCAGAATTTTTATGCCCAACTTCCCTTTGTCGTGAGGTTTCTCCTGGCCCAGGCGAGCTTCAGAGACTTTCTATCTTGCCCTAATATGTGGGGTGATATGGCCTACATTAAGGCCCTAGTAGAGAGGTTTCGCCCAGAGACGATGAACTTCCATATGCCCATTGTCGAGATAACCATCACCCCTGTAGACTGGGCCATGATTACGGGGATTACGATAGGGGGTGCTGATAGTCTGCCCTCGCATTCTTGGCCGTGAGGAGATGAGTCAGCTGATCAGGGCATATCCCTCTCCCAAAAAATATGACAGGCTCTTAGGTCAAATTATCTTGGTTGGAGAGCCTTGTTGAGGCCGATGAGCTGATCGACCCGTTCTAGCCCAATGTCGACGCTATTATAGAGCCTAAGTGCACCCTGGTGCTATCCCGTATCTCCCTTCTATAGCTTTTGGGCAAGACTGTTCTTGCCAATGCCAGTGGAGGTCGCGTTGCATTGTCCCTCCTCTATTTGATGGAGAATTGGGGGGATGTGCATCGCTTTGACTGGGGCGGTGCTGATGGATAGCTTGGCCAGAGCATCGGTTAGGGAAGTTGCCTCGGTCCTCAATTTTTGGCATGGAATAGAGGTACCCTTCTTGATCCTGCCCCTCTTCGCTGGTTACTTATAACTTTTATTACTTGATTTGGCATGTCCTTTGTTTGTCCATCCTTTTTAGATTTGGGGGTATCTCCATTTCGTACCTGGCCGTCCCATGCTCTTTTCAAATTAGTACACTTATCCTCTTATGAGTTGCTAGCTCACAGACTATTGTAGAGAGGCAGGGATGGAGCACCTAGAATTGGGTCTGAGGGCACAGTTTGACCTGATGATCCCTGAGCAGGTTTGATTCTCCTTTCGTTATTTGGACTTTTTGAGCTATGATTGTATTGAATTGCTGACAGTCCTTTTCCTTTTTATGTAAATTATTTTTGATCCCTACGTCGGCTCCCCAATTCATGACCGTGCCACTGTTGGGTAGTCTCGGCTATTTGTCATCCACCTGGTCGTCTTTTTCTATGGTGCCTGGGTCCGAGCTTACTATCTAGGGGAGAAGGTCACTCATCAGTACAGGACCTCTTTGCGGTGTTGATGGATCTCCCTGAGGATGTCATGGCTCCAAAGGGTTCAGTTGAGGAGCTTACCGAGAGACTACTGCATCACAGGGTTTTGACCGACGACCTGTTTCAGTATGGGGGGTATTACCAGTGATATGAGTCCTTCCTTTATTGGACTCTCTTTCCACATTTCATTCCTGGTGCTAATTTTTTGGCATTTGGAGGGCCATGGGGCTAGGTGCTTTTCTAATCTTTATTTTGCCTGTTTATTCAGCTTTGATTTATTAAGGTAGCGGTTTGCTGATTGGTTCCCCTTTCTCTCCTCTCTTTTTTCAGTTTGATGAGGTGGCTGGATCTAGTGTGGGTGTAGAGGTAGGATGCTCAGAGGAGACAGGTTTAGGACCTTCAGATAATTCTGGTGTCGAGGCATCTACTGTTGGGACCCAGGGTACCTTCTGACGCATGGATGATGTGTTTCTTTTTGGTTTGTGTGCTGATGTAGTTGAGCGCGCCCATCTTTCTGTCGAGGCGGTTAGAGTACCTCCCCCCAAGTTGATCCCTGTGGTGAGTTCTTTTCTGTTGGTATTATGCCCTCTTGGTCTTTTCACAATATTAACCTTTCTATTCTTCCCTTTGTAGGTTTACAAGTCCGTGGTCCAGCAGGCGAACTACTACCGTAACATTGCTGACCTTTGGGAAGCTGAAGTGGTGAGTACTGATGCTGTGTTGTCCTCTTTGTATTTGGTTTATGCTTTCCCCTAACTGATCCTTCTGGTATGGTGCTTTCGGCGTACTCGAGAGAATGAGTCAGGTTCACTGTTTAGCCAGCTCTCTCAGGCGTGGCCCCGTGTGGGTGATACCCGGACATTCCAAAGGACCAAATGTTCCCGAAAGAGGGCTCTCGACGACCTGGAGCATAATTGGAGGCTGTCTTTGCTGCTTTCTTTTTCTTATGAACATTTGAGCTTTTGAACATTTTTGAACCAATTTGTAATAACAATGCAACTGATTGGAGTATTATGGATATTCCTTTGAATGGATGCCTTTTAGTTTCCTCTTTAGATTGTTATTTGGATGTGACATATTTGCCCTTGATTTATGTACTGGTTGAAATGACCAAGATCCATGCACTTCTTCTTTACCTGGCATGAGCATGGTTCCTGTAAATGGAAAGTGTAAAATAGGTTAAATGGTGAAACCAGATGCCCCTGCTTGTGACGTGAGGTGTTACAAAACAGGTTAATTTTGTGTAGCTAAAATGGTCTCAGGGGATGGGCCTCTTCTTCATCTTTTTTTTCCTTCTCTCCACTTTTGGGTCTAGCGTATGTATTACATACTCTAGGCATTTCTAGGCTTTTTCTGGCTTAGCGTATGTAATACATACGCTAGGTGAACTTTGGGGATTTTTGGCCTAGTGAATGTAATACATACGCTAGGAAATTCTGGGAAAAATTTGGGCTAGCCTATGTAATACATACGCTAGGTACACCTGGGTCGGCAGTGGGTCCTTTAAAGCCCGAGAATGCACCTATTTCTTATTATCCTGAGTTGGGTTTTGAGTTTTGTTTCCTTATTATTTTTTTTTCTTTTCTTCCCAAGGGTGGGTTCAATGTTTTGGGATTCTTTTGAACATCTTTGTATGACCATGGACCAGCTTTCCAACACTTCTTCCCTTGGGGGGAGGACCTTTATACTCCCCTCTTTGGGTGGGGGGCCCAGTTTTTTAAAGAAATGGCTCAAAAGTTTGAACGAAGGTGAGCTTGTGGTTTTGGATCAACTCGGGCTAGCCCGTCTCCTGTCTTTCCCTGATATTCCCTTGCTTTGGGATCTCATTCATGTGGTAGCTTCGCTTTGGGAAGTGGATATCCATGTCTTCCGTTTTGGGAACTATGAGTTAACTCCCACTCTTTAGGAGCTCTCTAACCTATCAGGTTTGAAACTACATAGAGGTCTTGCCAGGATAGTGCTAAAACCAGGTTATGCCAAACTTGTCCACGCAACTTTAGGTTTGAAGAAAGCTGATTATGAAAAGAGCCTTATCGGTGGGCCCATAGGTATTCGATGAAATTTCTGAGAGCTTTTTGGTGATGAAAGCCTACGAAAATTGCCAGCCAGAAACATTCATAATGTAAAAGCTTTCGCTCTCTGCCTTCTCTCAGAGGTCCTTTTCTACACTGGGGGAGAGCTTCTCTCTTGCACTTTGTGACATGCTAACGGAACTTGAAGAGGGTCACTCTGTGATGCATATGGTACTGGCGGAGCTTTATCGCTATCTTGACGTTTTTGCTTTGGGAAAGGTTGAGTGCCTTCAGGGATGCCCCATTCTACTCCAGGTTTGGCTTGGAGAGCATCTCACCATTTTGGGGCTTGTGCCCCGCTTTTATGTGGTTCATGGAGAGGCGGCTCGCTGCTTTTTGGGCCGATGCCATAAGTTGCCACAAGGGAATATATGTGAGCTGAAACTTTGGCTGGCCGAGGATGAGCTGGTGTGGAGGCTTCCATGGTTAGGCAGGACCTTCCCAGTAGTTCGATCAAGAGATCATGAGGGCATCAACCTTCTTGGCTTGACTGGTAGTTCTTATTATTTTCCCTCTCAGGTGTTGCATCAGTTTGGTTATACTCAGCAGGTGCTGGACTCGGAGAGACCTCCCCCTGTGCGGACTGATATTTTTTCGAGGGTCCTCTAGGGACTTGGACAGGATAGCCGCTCTTTGGGAGATGCGTCAGTCAACGCACATGTGCAGCTTGGAGCCAGGGGATTCTCTTTTGACTTCTCCGGGGTATGAGGCTTAGCTCTATCTGAGAGGCCTTCTGTCCGTCGCATGGATCAGGTGGAGAGCAGTGGTGCGAAGGGGCCTTGGCCTAGGAAGGAGTCGGCTCTTTTGGCTCAGATTGAGCTGCTGGTAGATGAGAAATGGGTTCTGCACGAATGTTTAGAGAAACACATGGTCAGAGCAGATGTTGCAGAAACAAGAGCTTGTTTTGCAGAGTGTGAGGTCCTTGATCTTGAAGGAGCCATGATTGATACTCTTGGTGCTAATGATGCTTCTTGAATGCGGTATAAGAGTCTGCATGGCCGTTGGATAATAGATCGGGATGCTCGGGAGGATGCCTTATGCTATGAGATTCATGCTTTGAAGCGCGAGTTACGTCATTGACCTAGACTTGCACATACCTTTTGCATAGAACATATCACCACAAGAAGGGGCATAAGAACCCCTGTTAGATTTTCTTTTGGGTATATATATATTTTCTTCATGTTTTTGTTGCTTTTCAATTTTGTAAAGGGTACACAAGGTATCACACCAATTTTTTTTTTAGATGTGGTGCAAGTGTTGTATAGACATGTAAATGGAAAAGGGAAATTTGTTATCTTATACAAATTCTATCTTTCTTTGCTTTTGTAAAAGGGAGAAACTGGGTGTTATGCCGATCATCCTTTTGAGATGTAGTGCACACGATACAGGGATGAAAATGGGAAAGGGAAATTTATTATCTTTTACAAAGTATAGTCCTCTCCTTTCTTCTAAAAGGGAGGCACCGATCATCTCGGGGTGTGGTGCGCACAGTACCTGCTTGAAAATGGGAAAGGGAACTTTATTATGTTTTACAAAGTGAGGTCCTCTCCTTTCTCCGTAAAGGGAGACACCGGTCATAAAACCGATCATCTCGAGGTGTGGTGTGCACAGTGTCGATCCAAAAAATGGGAATGGAAAATTTATTATCTTTTACAAAATGGGGTCCTCTCGTTTCTCCGAAAAGGGAGACACCGACCATCAAACCGATCATCTCGAGGTGTGGTGCGCATAGTGCCGTCCTGAAAATGGGAAAGGGAAATTTATTATCTTTTACAAAGTGGGGTCCTCTCCTTCCCCCCCTCTTTGTTTGATGCCTCAACCTTTGGATGAGGTGACGGCTCCTATTTTGAGCATAGTCGAACCCATTTATGCGGTTGGACCCAAGTGAGGTTCAGCAATTTATCAAGGTCGAAACTGTAGACACCCCCATTTTGCCCTCTCGAAATATACAAATTTGTTTGGTCATCCTTTGACCTTGGCCGTGACTTTTCAGAAAGGACTTACCTTCTCCGAAAGCTTCACAATCCTAATATAGGGACCATGCACTGAAACAATAGTACATGACTGGACACAGGCTTAAACAATAGCTCTGTGGCTCAAACCCCTTGACCCTAACGTAGGGACCATGCACTAAAACAATAGTACATGGCTGGAAACAGGTTAAAACAATAGCTTTGTGGCTCAGACACCCTAATGTAGGGACCATGCACTAAAACAATAGTACATGGCTGAACACAGGCTAAAATAAAAGCTCTGTGGCTCTGATCCCAACTTAGGGAGACTATATACTGAAACAATAGTAGATAGTCGAAATGCAAGCTGAAATAATAGTCTGGCATTTCAGACCTAACCCGGACCCAGACAACCCCGAATTACGTGCCTAAAATCACGCGCGCAATTCGATTGCATGCAAACCCACAAATGTGCAATCAATCCCCCTCTCAGACTAGACTTCCTTTCTCAGACCACCTCGAGACTCGATTACGTGCCTCACATAGCACGCGCGATCGGATTGAGCGCCCCACCACCGGCGCCCAATTGGCCTACGCCCGACCTAGTCTCATAGTCCTTGACCACCAAGATTCCAGATAGACCACTTCGGATGAAATGCTTAATCGAATTGCGCACTCCAAACTAGGCGCGCAATCAATCCTAATGTGATTAGAACTAGGAAACTCGGCTCAGCCAGTCAGCCGGTCACTCACTGAGTCGGTGACTGACTCAAAGCGATTAAGCACTGAGAAATCGGTGCGCAATTCAGTTAAACGCTTGAAATAGGGCATTTAATTAGGAAAAAACCTATAAAAGACTCTTTTAATTCGATCTAGAAAGAGGGGCTGAAAAATTGGGAGAGCGAACATAGAGAGAAACAGAGCCATGACTTCGGGATTCGAGCTTCAAGTACTTCGCATTCAAGCTTCGAATTTTGAGATTCCTCTCTACCGCCCCGACCTTAGGTAAAAATCTAGTCTTTAGTTTCCAACCTTAGTTTTTAGTTCTTAGATCTACTTGTTTTAGTTTTAATTATTAATATTGAATTTTCGGTTTAGACCGTAGCAACTTTTAGATCGTAATTTTAATATCTGGTTCTAGTCCTTAGTTTCTAGAACCAGTCCTTAATCTGACGGCCTAAATCACTGACCTTAAACCTTAATTTTGTTATAAAATCTTAATCTCCAGTCCTATTATTAATCTCTGGTTCTCGTTCTTAGTTTCTAGAACTAGTCCTTAATCATAAGGTCTGATTTTCAGATTTCGATCCCGAATTCAGTCCTTAGATTTTAAATTCTAGTTTTAATTCCTTAATTTAAGATTTTCAAAAATCCCAATTTATAACTTAGTTTTCTTAAATTCTAGTTTCATAATTTAATCCATAATTACAACCTGAAATTATCGACTTTACAAATCAAAAAAGAAAATCATCATCCTTTGATCTAAAATTCAATTTGCCTTAATCTCAGCCACCCGATTTGCCCAAGGGAGCTTATGAGGGTACTCGGGAATGAGGCCAATCCTCCTTAGCATAGTGGGCCCATAACCCCTTTTGCTAGAATTTAGTAAAATTAGTTCCTTCATTTTAATTAGATTTTTAGTACAATTAATTCATTGCTTTAATTAGAATTTTAGTAAAGTTAGTCTATGTGCTTTGGTTAGAATTTCAGTAGAATTAGTTTATTTGATTTAATTAGAATTCCAGTAAAAGTGATATATTTGCCTTAATTAGAATTTCAGTACAATCAGCATGCTTGATTTAATTAGAGTTCCATTAGAATTAATATATTTGCATTCCTAGTACAATTAGGAGACTAATATTAATTAGACCTCTAGTAGCATTAGGAAACTAAATTAATTGGATTTCCAATAAGATCACAACATCTGAATTAATTAGACTCCCAACAGCATTAGGAAACTAAATTTGTTAGACTTTTAATAAGATCAGAATATTTAAACCAAATAGACTTACACTAGGATTAGGATACTAAGATTAATTTCTCACTACAACAAATTCACATAGTCAGACTCATAGTAGAACAAGAAACTCAAGCCAATTAAAATTACAGCATTAATAAGGAAAGAAAGAAAACTAAACTATCTAAAGTATAAGAAGAGCCAGTGTTGTTGATGTTGGCAGGCCGACGATTTAGTAAAGAAGTAACCCACACCCACTTTAAAGCATGATCATTGACGTATTGCAACGTCGTTAAATATCTGCAGCTGACGATCGCAACAAATTAGGAATTGCCGTAGAACCCCCCTTTATTTTCAACATTCAAAATACTGCATTGCCAGAGTCCGCTCAGGACATAATTGGGCCACTGATTCAATGGGGACCGAGAGGAACCTAGAAAAAGGACGCACTAACAGACTGTTGATCGTGATGGGACACTTTTGCTAAACTCTTTCCGTCTTAGATAGTTAGTTTTATTTTATTTTCTTATTTTTTCCATCGCATCATTTTGAATTCCCTTAAATATATGAGTCTTCGTAAAAGACTCGAGATGCCCGGTATATGAAGAGTTTAGGAGACCCTCTGTTGTGGGGATATCATGACAACCCCATATATGAGGAAGAATCACTTTACGATTCCAGCCTACGACAACTCGAGATTTACATGGCGGGGGATCAGGAAAATCCCTTTTCTACCTCGTACACCGTTAATAATCATAATGGGAGAGATAATAACATTGGACAAAACCTCACTGCCCAACAAATTGTAGAACACAGTGTCAAGAGAATACAAAGAGGAGATGATGACTTCAAGGACTAGCTGTCGCATATGAGACCATTAGGGCACGATAATATTCAGAAGAACAAGAACAACGGGAAAGGCTGCCTCCTACCCCGAGCACGGTGTCAGCCTGCGCCTCACCATTGAGACAACCTACTCACACACTCCTCAACGATGACTCTCCAAACAAGGTTTGCTCACGGATTGCTCCAAATGATGGCATTATAAGGATCAAAGATCTCCCTAAGATGCTCGATGAATACATGGCCAAGAGAAAATGATCTGGTCACTCATTCGGGTTCGACAAATTTTGCTGGGATGTCAAATTTAACTTACCAAGGGGATTCAAACCACCAAACTTTATGAAGTACAATAGCACGGGAAATCCAAACCATCACTTGGCCCTCTTTTGCAACGACTGTCAACCCATACGCGATAATCAAGGACTTCTCATCCATTATTTCCAATGCTCATTAGAAGGAGAAGCTCTAGATTTGTTTGCGGGACTCCCACTATACAAGATAGATACATTCGATGATTTAGTCGGTCAATTCCTAGACCAATACAAGCACTTGATCAAGAGAAAGTTAGTCTCAAGGATCTAATGGTGACAAAGCAAGGACCTGATGAAGAGTTCACCGACTTCGTCTCCCGATGGAGGAAACTCGCTGCCATGACTGGCACTTCAATGAAAGAGAAAGAATCGGTTGATATTATCATCGATAACACTAAAGAATCATTAAAGAGCGCGCTTGTCATAAGTGACTGTCCCGAATTCACCGCACTCCACTCCCGGGCCTCCTGACTAGCGCGACACATCAAAGGCGGAGACCTCACCTTTTCTATAGTCACATTTAAAATATGCTCTTCTGCTAAATCAAAGTAAAAAAATAACAAGAAAGCCTCAAGAATTAAGCAAGTTAACACCGTTGTCAACCAAGGGTAGAATTCCGAGAACGGACACCCCCAACCGAGAAACTTCAGGCAAAATCAAAATCAGCAATGGTAAACAAACCAAAATCAAAGTACAAATCAACAAAGGTATCCAAATAAAAACCAAGGCCAAAACCAGAATCAGGGCCAATACCAAAATAGAAACCAATACCCCAGTGCCTACCAAAATCAGAATACCACACAGAATCGACTGACCCACACGCAAAATTACAATAACGTAACCCCATCACAAAACTTTAACCCAACTAGAGGCCCCTACCAGCCGAGGCGGGATCACTATCCCCCTTTACCTTATACAATCCCCAACATCTTCTGTCTCCTCAACACTCAGAATCTCCTCCGATTTCCCCAGGAAAGACCTCGACCATGGTCGACAAATCAACCAAGGAACACTAGCCCAGGTCATCACCGTGGGCCTTCCTGGTTAATCCTTTTTCCAGCCCTCCGCCTTAATCACTCGTCTCCAACCTTCCAACACTTTTGCCACCTCTATGAGAGTTCCTTCACCCCTGCATCCCTCGGCCTTGATCACTTGCATCGCCCCGCCGAGCCCACCTCCTTACCCAAAGTTCACTCAGATACGAGTCCACGCCTTTTGGGCCCGAAGACCATTCCTCCATAATCGCCCACCAGAATCTTCAACCCCTCTAAATCCTGAACCAACATCATCGCCACTCCCCCAGTCCGATTCAGAGCCTGAGTATGAAGATCATGTTCTTCAAACGACAGCCCAAATTGCTGCATGGGTAGACAGTGTTACCCGAAAGACTCCAAGCCAAGAAGATGACACAAACATTGAGTGTTCACTAAACATAGAAAAGAGTGAACAAGAAGAACACCTTAACACGTGTGAGATACTGGTCTTTACTTTCCTAGAAGAAGAAGATTACACACAGTACCTCCCACCTTTGAGTGGCACAGTGCAAGTACACGCTCCGTCCTCGAACTTCACTCACTTTACAGATACATCAACGTCGAGCAATACCGAGTTTGGTCAACAACCGACTTGCTCGATTATTAAATCAGGAACTAATTATCCCCTTCGCCTTTCTCTCGAAATTAGGATTTCACGAGCACACAACCGATAGAGGGGAACTATTGGTGTGCGCTTTTTTCGGGTTTCTTTCGGTCCCTGTTGAATCAGTGACCCAATTAAGTCCATGTGGACTCTAGCGATGCGGTGTTTGGAATGGTACAAGTAAAATAAAAAAGGGGGTTTTCTAGCAAGATTTCTAGTTTGTTGTGATCGCCAACTAAAGATATTTAACAACGCTGTAACACGTCTATGATCGTGCTTTAGAGTGGGTGTGGGTTACTTTTATACTGAATCGTCTGCTTGCGAACGTCAGCAGTTATGGCTCTTCCTTATAATTTAGATAGTTTAATTTTCATTTTCTTTCCTGTTATTATTATAATTCAAATCGGTTCACCGTGATTTAATCTAATATTATGATTCTATTAGGAATCTAATTAATTTAGCTTCCTAATCCTACTATAAGTCCAATTGATATCAATCTCCTGATTGTACTAGGAATGCAAGCATGTTAATTCTGATAAAAAAACTCTAATTAAATGAAGTATGCTGATCATACTAGAATTCTAAGTAAAGTAAGTATACTAGTCCTGCTACAATTCTAATTGAAATATGGAACTAACTTTACTAGGACTCTAATTTAAGCAATGAATTAATTTTATTAAAATCTAATTAAAAACAATAAACTAATTTTATTAGGAAAAAAAACTAATTAAAACAAGTAAACTAGCTATACTAAAAATCTAATTAAAATAAAGGCACTAATTTTATTAGAATTAGAATCAGATCAATTATTCTGAAGATCTAATCAAAATAAAGCATGTAAACTACTTATACTAAGAATCTAAGTAATTTATGGACTTGACTTTCTAATCCTAATTAAAGCAATAAAACAATCATAATAAAAAGGGTTTTGGGCCCGCTATACTAAGGAGGATTAGCCTCGTTCCTGAGTACCCTCCGTAAGCTCCCTTGGGCAAATAAGGTGGCTGAGGTTGAGAATAAATTAGATTTTGAACTATAAATTAGTATTTTTAGATTTTCGGAGTCATTT
This sequence comes from Chloranthus sessilifolius, assembly GCA_021018995.1. Classification (NCBI taxonomy): domain Eukaryota; kingdom Viridiplantae; phylum Streptophyta; class Magnoliopsida; order Chloranthales; family Chloranthaceae; genus Chloranthus; species Chloranthus sessilifolius. Next base: position 52,194,622 of record CM037593.1, on the reverse strand, counting down.
TCAGGATTATAATTAAGAATTAAATTATAAAAATAGGACTATAGAAGACGAAATTGATATTTGGGATTTTAAAAATACTAAACTAATGGATTAAAACTAGAATTTAAAAGTTTAAGGACTGAATTCAGGTCCGAAATCAGAAAATCAGGTCGTATGATTAAGGACTGGTTCTAGAAACTATGAGCTAGAACCAGAGATGAATGATAGGACTGAAGATTGAGATTTTAGAAAAAAATTGAGTTTATGGTCGGTGAATTAGGCTATCAGATTAAGGACTGGTTCTAGAAACGAAGAACTAGAACTAGATATTAAAACTACGGTCCGAAAAAGGGTGCTACGATCTAAAAGACTGAATTAATGTTAATAATTTAAACAATGAAAATCCTAAGTCTAAGAACTAAGAACTATGATAGCGAATAAAAATTTCCTAAGGTCGAGGCTGTGGAGAGAAATCTAGAAGATTCAAAGTTTGAATCTCAAAATCATGGCTATGTTGCTCTATGGGTTCGTCCTCGGAGTTCTCTGATTTCGAAATTCCAAAAAACTCTGCTCTCTTTCGTTGTTGTTCCCTTTTTTCAAATTAAAAAAAAAACTTTTTTTTATAGGTTTTTCTTCCATTACGTGCCATGTTTCAGGCGTTTAACTAAATTACGCGCCGGTCTCTTGGTGCTTAATCTCTTTGAGTTGGTCACCTACTCAGTGAGTGAGTTGGTCACCTACTCAGTGAGTGAGTTGGTCACCTACTCAGTGAGCGACCAACTGACTTGCTCAGCGAGTTTCCTAGTCTTAATCACATTAGAACTAATTGTGCACCCAGTGTGGAGTGCGTGATCTGATTAAGCATCCAATTCGGAGCGCTTAATCGAGGAAGCTTAGGGGTCAAGGACGGTAAGACTAGGTCGGGCGTAGGCCAATTGCGCGCTGATGGTGGGGCGCTCAATCTGATCGCGCGTCTCATGTCAGGCACATGATCGAGTCTCGAGGTGGTCTGAGAAAAGAAGGCTGGTCTGAAAAGGGGACTGATTGCATGCTTGTGGTTTTACGTGTAATCGAATTACGCGCGTGGTTTGGGGCGCGTACTTCATGGCTGTCCAAGCTCTGGTCGAGTTTGAAATGCTAGACTATTGTTTCAGCTTGCATTTCGACTATATACTATTGTTTCAGTATATAGTCTCCCTACGTCGGGATCTGAGCCATAGAACTATTGTTTCAGCCTTTGTGTAGCCATGTACTATTGTTTCAGTGCATGGTTCCCAAGTTAGGCTCAGGGGGTTTGAAATGTAAGACTATTATTTCAATTTGTATTTTGACTATATATTATTATTTTAGTATATAGTCTCCCTATGTTGGGATCTAAGCCACAGTGCTATTGTTTCAGCCTGTGTCCAGCCAAGTACTATTATTTCAGTGCATGATTCCCACGTTAGGATAAAGGGGTCTGAAATGGTAGACTTTTGTTTCAGTCTGCATTCCGACTATATACTATTGTTTCAATATATAGTCTCCCTACGTTGGGACTTGAGTCACAGAGCTATTGTTTCAGCTTGTATCCAACCATGTACTATTGTTTCAGTGCATGGTTCCCACGTTAGGGTTTTGAGATCAAAGGTTGACCAAACAAATTTGTATATTCCAAGAGGGCAAAATGGGGGTGTCTATAGGAACGTGAGAGAAAGAGCATTTAACTTACCTCTCCCGCCTCACATTATCCCTCCACCAATCCTTGCACCTCAACCACTCCAACCACCCGCACCCAAGGCTCATCGGCTAGGCAAGGAAATCGCACTCGAGCCAGCACAAGAATATGACCTTCTGTGGCATCTCCAAAAGATCCCGACCCTGATATTAATATTAGAACTCATCAAGAAATCGCATGACCATCACCAACTGCTGATAAGGACACTTGAAGACACACAAGTGGACGAGAATACAATCTTGGATGAGCTACATCAAATTTCCTCAGTCATGGCGCATCCTCTGGCTCTCACTTTCACAAACGCAGACATGCCTAAAGAGTCGCTCCGCGGAAGTGCTGCTCCCATATACCTTACGGTCATAATTAGAGGATTCTCCATACCCCATGCATTAGTTGACACAAGAGCAGGACTCAATATTTACCCTTTCACAACATTAAAGATACTCGAGTACACGGAACAGGATGTTAAGCCCTCAGCACTATCTCTTATAGCTCTGTGCTTCGTTCAGTTACGTATTGCTGGATAAAACATTCTATTTCAGTTAGGTACTTTATGAAAATGAGATGTCACTTTTCATGTTTCTGATTCCTCCAGTACTTACAATCTTTTCTTAGGAAGGAAATGGTTAGAGTCGATGAAGGTCGTCACATCCACATACCACCAATGTGTTAAATTCCTGTAGGAGGACTCCATTGTCCGTATATACACTGATGCACCCATCCAAGAGATGGACATTATTACACAGCAAGCATTCCGATAGCCCATGATTCTGTGTTGAACATGAGTCATATTCAGAAGACCCAAATCTCTGATGAGACACAACTATTGCGAAAGTTAGTCCCCCTACCCCTCCTAGTTATTCCCCAATGTGGCAATAAAAATTAATGAGAAGAGAGGTTGGCCCAGATCTCGCCAAACTCTACAATATCAACCTAACCACCATAAAAAGTTAGGACCTTATGTATCAGCTCAGGTACATCCTCCACACCGGACTTGGTAAAAATAAGCAAGGTCGTGTAGGACATGCCATCCCAAGGAAACTACACAAACTCATAGGGTTAGATTACCAATCGGACGGCCCACAAGCCGACTTGTTCCCTACCTCACCAAAATGGTCTCTATACGACTGCTTCGTCTACGAGACCACTGAGAAAGTAGATGTACTAAGGCAGAAGGAAGTGTCCTTCACTAAATCCCAAGAAGCTAAAATCGAACAAATGGCTAAAGCGTTCAATGATTTAACGAATCTAAACGACAATATCGACAAACCACTAGAGGGAATCAAACCCTTATTTGACACTAAGGAGTTTACAGAGGAGAGAAAGAAAGAACCTATAGAACTTGAGCCGCAAATAGAAGATTTGGAATCCACAGATGATGAAGATTTTCCCATAGCTGTCCTGTAAGATATTGAAGAGCACTTACACTCCACATGGGAAGAGGATGACACCCCACAAGAAGATCTTAGCTCGCATAGCATCCGCCTTGGCCTTGGCCTTGAAGGATGGGAATGCCCGTGAGACTCCTATTGTATCGCTCACCCATACCAACCCCGCTGTAGGGCATGCATTAGCATATTAGAATGCTTCGCTAGCTCGAGTCGACATTCCATAATAGTAGGATCAAATGATTTTGACCCTGTAACAATAGAAATAAGTAATGACCTACCAACTCGGCTACTTGCATGAGAAGAAGAAAATTCTGATGGCCATCTAGTCGATCCCAAAGAAAACGCTCACATCGCTCTCATTGGGTTTGAAGAGGAATTCGAACTAGACACTCCTCCATCCTCAGACACGCCACAACTCTAAATATTTTGGAAATCCCTCGAGGAAGAGTGGCAACCCTCTCCAAGTGATGACGAGGACTACTGGATAGACCTCCTTGTACTCGAGTTAGCAGACCAGGCCAACCAAGGACTTCAGCCATCGTCAGATCAAGAAGACAAGTTTGATATCGGCCCTGACACCGACTTAAAAGGATGGGAATGCCCTTGGGAATCTCCTTGCATTTCTCACCATTACCAGCCCCGCTGTCGAGCATGCATATTCATCCTAACATACTATGAAGTTCAGGGAAAAGAGCTCACTACCCCTGAGGATCCCTTAGGAGGTCACCCTCGACAGGAAGAGCAACCCTATTCTAACTCCGAGGATGATAGCTCAATCGATTACTATCTCCAGAGGTTCTTCGAGGAAGAGGCGATCAATGTGATAGAGGAAATCCGAATGTCAGTGCCGCTATCACCAGCGTCGCTTATTCAAAAGATCTCATCAGACAATGACTTCAAAAAAAAAATGCCAAATTTAAAACAAGTCTATATTTCCCAAAGAATCATCTGAACGACTCTAGCGGCCGTCTTGCTTCCTCAGTTAGAGAAAGCAGCTCTCCCGACGCCTCTTGAGGCGATCGACCTTGTACCATATCTACTATCAAAAATCAAAAAAAGAGAAAAAAGGGAAAACCCTAAAAATCCAGAAATACAAAATCTAAAAAAATTAGAAAACCTTAGAAAAGAAAGGGAACCCTTCGTCTTGAGTCAATTTTACGACCAATAAGGAGACTTTTCTCTTAAGACTTCTTTCCCCTCTCCTGCACGAAGATGCAAGGCATCCAGGCTAAACAACAAGCCATTGATCATACCAGATGAGATACTTCAAAACTTTGAGAAAAGGATCAATAACCTTGACCTTCACCTTAGCGAAGATCTCTCAGTCATAAATTGTACCAATGAAGGGCTACCTTTCGTAAAATCAAATCCCCAGTGTAGCAATTTTGTAGTATACGAGCTTACTGACGACGAAGAAGGAACACCAGTCACTGAGGAGGCGTAGGACTTCCAACGGGTCATCAAGTGTTTCGACGAGCAAACCCAAGCAGTCGCCGAACCTATAGAAGAAATTAACTTTGGCACTGAAGAGAAACTCAAGAAACTATTAATTAGCACAACGCTCAACTCAAAGGAACGTCAACAAACCGTTTAAGTCTTACAAGAACACGTCGACTCCTTTGCATGGTCCTATGAAGATATGCCTGGTTTAGACCCAAGTTTAGTAAAACATCGTCTTATCTTGGAACCCAATGCAAAGCCTGCTAAGTAGAAACTTTGAAGGATGCATCCATAAACGACCCTTCAAGTTAAAGAGGAAGTTGACAAATTACACAAAGCCAAATTCATCTGAGTCGTCCTCTACCCCAAATGGGTCGCCAATATAGTACCCATCGCTAAGAAAGACGACAGAGTATGGGTTTGCATGAACTTTCGAATCCTCAACCCGGCATGCCCAAAGGACGACTTCCCACTTCCGCACATTAACACTCTAGTCGACAACACCGTTGAACATGAGATGCTATCCTTTATGGACGGTTTCTATGGGTATAACCAACTCAAATTAGCGGAGTCCGACCAAGAGAATACTTCTTTCACCACACCATGGGGAACTTACTGCTATGTCGTCATGCCTTTCGAGCTTAAGAACGCAGGAGCCACGTATCAATGTGCCATGATGGCTATTTTTCATGACATGATACATAAATTTGTTGAAGTCTATGTCGATGACATATTAGTGAAGTCCCAAACACAAGCAAGACATGTTGAAGCACTCCGACTGGTACTACAAAGGGCTGAGAAGTATCAGCTGAAAATGAACCTAAAGAAATGTGTCTTCAGGGTCACCTCCGAAAAATTACTCGGGTTCATAGTGAGCAAGCGAGGGATCAAAGTCGACCCTGCAAAAGTCATAGCCATCCTTGAGATGCCACCTCCCAGTAATATCAAAAAATAATGAGGCCTGATAGGAAGATTACAATTCATCAGGAGATTTATCTCCAGCATTCCGATAGATGCGATCCTTTCCACAAACTACTTAAAAGAGGAACTGTGTACAAATGGGATGACCAATGTCAGCAAGCCTTTGACAACATCAAGAAGTAACTCCATCTGCCTCTCTGCAAATGACAAAATAATGGGAGTAATTCTGAGACAATATGAAGAAGATGGCAAGAGAGAGAATGTCATCTACTACCTTAGCAGGACAATGGTTGAATACGAACGAAAATACACCTCAATGGAGAAGACCTGTCTCACATTGGTGTGGGCCTCAACCAAATTATTGCACTACTTCGGAGCACATAATATGTGACAGCCCGGATTTTGGCACCCCAAAACCCGTGCCATTAGCATGATCATCTTGACCGTGCCCTTTAGCTAAGCACGGAACACTGGTATATCAAGCATCGAAAAGTATAATAAACAAATTTGCGGAATTTAAATCTATATTAATTAACTTCCCAAAAGACAGTTCTACCCTCATGCCTCTGCATGAATGGAGAACCGATCCGAACCATCAATGATAGAAATCATCACGGATGGTTCGTCCTAAAAGAATAATCCCAACTCCTTATGTACATGGTTTTAAACAAAATCAAGGCTTGACATACCAAGCCGTACAAAATCTCTCTAAAAAGCCCTCAAAGTGGCACAACGGAGTCCTTTAGAAGAAGTCCTCAGGAGGTGGCTCCAACTCGTCACCGGCCGCAAGGTCCGACTCACCGGGGTCAGCGTCTCCTGAAGCCTCGGCAGCTGCTAGTAGTGGACCTGCGACGTATAGTCTATAGGGTGAGCTACATCCTAGCTCAATAGGGAACAAACACGGTTGAACATATAAATTATAACTCACATATATTCCATGATATGCCATGCATGATGTGTCTATGCAGTTATTGATGAAAACAATTAAAAAGCATTTCGTTTTACTGTTGATTACTTATGTTTTCATTTACTCTTGAATGATGCTGAAAAGGCCTAAAGCAAAACTTAAACTTTCAACTTAAGTAATCCCCGAGCAATATAGCATCGAGCCCCGATGAGATACCCTTCATCGTCATCTATATTGACAGTTTTAACGTATTCCCTGGGAATACACATATAGTACCCAAGCCCCTTTCCCCTGGGGATTGGTGGCGGGGTTCCACTTGTCTCAATCAACACCCCTGGGGTGTGCTTATTATGTACGGATAAGCCTCCGCACTGGCCTACGATTTCGCCGCCGTATCGGTCACGGATATCCTGCCGTGTCAGTCGTGGATATCCCGCCACGTCGGTGGGGTAACCTATCAAACCTCAAATAACAAAAATATCGGTGCCTTACATATAGTTATTCACCGTGTAAGTGTGCTATCTTATATCAGTTAGGCCCTATCAAACATGATTCAATCCTTGGATACATCCCTGGGATGTATCCATTTACTTGCATCACACCTGATGCTCTTATCTCTTTACTTCTTCATCCCCTGGGGATGGCTCATCATGATTACTCTTATGGATGTCACACACACACACTTTTCACAAATTCTTAAGAAATAAACATTTGAATTGAATTCTATATCACTACATACATGCTCTTGTAAAATAAAGTACATGTTCAAGGTGTTCCCTACCTCAAGTCTTCATTTGATCATTGCATCAAGGTCCCACGTGGCTCCTTGTGCACTAGTCCACACGTACCACCTATGGTACCACATAACAGGTGAAACACATCACAAAGGATGAAATAAAGAAGGTCTAAGACTCTCCAAGAATCTTAAAGTCAAACCCAAAAGTCAACATATTTTATCTCAGTCGATTAATCGAATTCCAAAATCGATTAATCGAATCTGATTCGATTAATCGATTTCTAAAATCGATTAATCGAAAGTCAATATCGATTAATCGAATCTCATTCGATTAATCGAAATTCTCTGTTTCGCAAAGTCGATTCTCAATTCGAGTAGTTCGATTTTCATTCGATTAATCGAATCCTAATTCGATTAATTGAAATTCTCAGTTTCGCAAAGTTTATTCTCAATTCGAGTAGTCGAGTTTTCATTCGATTAATCGAATCCTAATTCGATTAATCGAAATTCTCAGTTTCGCAAAGTCGATTCTCGATTCGAGTACTCGAGTTCCTAAAATTGATTAATCGATCCCAAATCGATTAATCGAAAACTGAAATCGATTAATCGAAATCCCATTTCGATTAGTCAATTTCCCTCAAGTCCTTTCCTCCAACCCCTGGGGTCCACTGGAGGTTCCCAGTCGATTAATCGATACCCAAATCGATCAATCGAAATCCCAGGTCGATTAATCGAACTCCAATTCGATTAATCGAAATCGGGGTCCTCTAACCTTTCAACTTCCTGGCAAATTTTGATTAATCGAAACCCAATTTCGATTAATCGAAATTGTCAGATTCAGCCCCTTTCGAGCTATTCTTCTCAATCTTCTTCCATACTTTTTCCTCTATTTTTCTAACCCATTATCCTATGATTTAACCATTTTCAACTACAACTTAGCTTCTACGATCTATGTATTTTATTCCCAAAAATTTACCTTGAATCAATCTCAAATTGATTTCAAATCAAATGGTTGGAAGGCTAGGGTTTCCAGCTTTGGCTCTAACAGATCCAAACCGTGTTGAATCCCCCCTCCAAATCAGTTGCAATAACTCCTCTCTTTACTTCCTCTCTCTCTCTCTTCTTTACTTCTCTCTCAACCACCAAAGACACACATTTAGGGTTATTAAACCCTTTTATCCCTTTCCTCACGTGTGTGTGTTGAGCACATACACCGCGGTAGGTGTATGCGACTTCACATTCACAACACACACCACATAGGCATTCAACCCATCACATCTCGTCCGTTCATCACATTCTATGCTAACTCTTGATCTCCTGATTGGTCAAACTTGTGACCAATCGGGCACGGATCTCGAGGTCATAGTTTAGCGTGATTTTTCGGGCTATTACATCCTCCCCACCTTGGGAATTTTCGTCCTCGAAAATAACCCAAGGTTTGTCTGGCTGGGTCTCTCTCGCCCCCCCCCCCCCGACACTCTCAGGTGAGGCGATCCAGTTGACTCAAACGCATTAAATTAGTTACATATACTAGCATAGAATTTAAATTTGACGAATGTGAACAATGTACACAAAAGTTTGGATTTCTATTAATATCAGCAAATTTTTACAAGGCGCCACATGAGTTGGCGTACAAAACATACATCTATACCATCATGACTCATAAAAATAAAAATAAAATAAAACTCATGCAATCCCCCCGCTAGGCAGGTCTGGTGCTAGAGCAGGCTACTCCATCTGAGGTTACGGTACTACAGTGGCTGGCGGGTCTGCTGGAGCTGGCTGCGGCTGCGGTGGTGGAGACTGTGGTGGAAGCGTCTCAGTCGGCGGAGCGGAGGCAGATGTGGAAGGAACCGCGTCTGTAGTGGCTGGGGTAGGATGGAAGACGGGTCCTCAATGGAAGGCGGTGCGTCCAGCGGTCCACTCCTCCTCCTGGGCGAGGTAGCGGTGGTAGTCCGTTGGGTAGATGTAGCGGAGGGTGTGGAACATCAAGAAGTCCATCCTCCGATTCATCCGCTCGTTGTTGGCCTCCATGCGAGCCAACACGTCCTCGATGGTAGGACCGGATGGAGCGGCGCGCCGGCGGTAGGATGAGGTGGGTGTCGCGGGCGCGGAGTGGGCAGGTGGGGTCGGTGAGGCTGTGGTGTGGGAGGGAACCCTCTCCACTGATGGCTCAACGGGGGTAGGGTGTGCCCCACCCACAGGTGGGTGCTGCTGAGGTGGTGGGGGTGGTGGCGGTGCTACCGTTGCTGCTGCTGCTGCTGGGGCTGGAGCGGGACTCGGAGCTGGTAAGGTCCGCTTGAGCAGATTGTAGCTACGGGTCCATGAAGACTTCATAAACGTCTTCACGTGATCCGTAGCCCTCACCTCGTGAGGCGAGATGCTGTAGGAGGGGTCATTGGAGTAACACTCCAACATGCTCGAGATGAGCCGAGCATATGGCATCTTCTCCTTGGGCCGCATGTTGCCCTTCATTAGCTTGCCCTTGATGTATTTCATCCCTTCTAGGATGACCATTGTGGCGTCGAACCACCGGCCACAGAAGGCCGCATAAAGTGCATGTTGCACTTTGTCCACGCGCTCGGTGTCGTGGCACATCGGGTAAAGGTTGCACTTTATCACCGAGTCGAGCATCCACATATAGTGTGGAAGGTCAACCCTCTTGATGGAGGAGCCCGACCCCTTTTTACCATTGGTCATGCGGGTCATGACCTCCTCGAATCGAGGGTCCTCCTCGAAGGGTGGGAATAAGGTGGTCTCTGGAGTGAAATCGAGGTAACACTCGAGTACCTCGTGGATGTGATGACGAGTGATCGTGTATAGACGACCCTCGATCTTGGTCAAAATACAATCATCGGTAGGGCCATCGATTAGCCCTTGGTAGAATAGTCTAACCAATCTAGGGTAGTAAGAACCCCGGATTGGTTTGAGAAGGTTGCCGAGGCCAGCGTTATTGAGGTAGTTTCGAGCCCATTGGGTCTCGCCAGGCACATCAGGATCGGTGAATAGGGTAGGGTCGATGACGTACTCGACCTCAAAGGTCTTGGCCGCCCACCATTCGCTTGGTTGTATTACATTAGTGGGTGGTGGGGGCATGGGTGTGGATCATGGAAGACTCACAGAGACGCTGGGCGTCGAACCGGAGGTGGTCTCCGATGCCGACGGTGATGGAGTCCTCACCGGCGATGGGGTAGGTGGTGGTGGTGCGGCGTTCTTACGCCTAATCGGCAACTTAGAAGTCGCCTTCTTCGAAGATAATCGGGTTTTGGGCGGCATTTTGGGTGAAATAGGACGAATCTAGGGTTTTTAACTAACTCAAATTGAAGAAAAGCTGAAATCTAGGGTTTACCTTAAGTTTCGAAGGCGGATTCGGAAGCGAATCAACGGAAGATCCAAACCCTAGACCACTCGGTTGGTTGGAGAAGAAGGAGAAGATGAAACGCCAAAAAATCCCAAGCAAGAAAAATTTTGAATGGGAAATGAATCCCCAATTTTATATATATAGGCCTCAGCTCGATTAATCAAAATTCTGTTTCGATTAATCAAAATTCAAAACTAGGTTAAGCCGCGTAAAATCGATTAATCGATTTCCCAAATCGATCAATCAAAAGTTAAATTCGATTAATCGAAAACATTTTGATTAATCGAAATCGCATCCGTTTAAAAATTTAAGTTTTTGAGCTCACTGGCGCGAGCCAGTCGATTAATCAAAATCCATTTCGATTAATCGAAAATTCAAAATCGATTAATCAAAATTTACTTCGATTAATCGAAATCGTGTAGTAACTTCTATATTTCCAGAATTCATTAAGTATTCGATTAGTCGAAATCCATTTCGATTAATCGAAATTTCAAAATCGATTAATCGAAATTCACTTTGATTAATCAAAATCGTCTATCTGACTTCAATTTCTTCCAAGTCCCATAAGTAATTCGATTAATCGAGATTCCAGTTCGATTAATTGAAATCCAATATCGATTAATCGATTCTCAAAATCGATTAGTCGATCCCAAATCGATTAATCAAGATTCCAACTCGATCAATCGAAATTTGCCTTCTATGTATATTCTAACTCTCCTTTTAATTTCCAGTCGCTGGTACGTGCCAGTCGACTAATCGAACAAAATTGATTAATCGAAATTCAAAATCGATTAATCGATTTGAAATTCGATTAATCGGTTTTGCCCAATTTCTGCAGAATTTCAATCTCTTTGTTTCTTTGATTTCTTTTGGTAGTTTATGACATCAAGTGGTTCATGGTTCCATAAAAATACATACACTTGGTCATATATACACAAGAAGGAAAAATATTCCTTTAATCATACAATCGAGCAAAATTTCCATCGAATTACAAGGATCGTGGAGATTCTACGAACACGTTCGTGGTTTACATTGAATTCTCACGTCGTTGGAAACAAGGCTGGATATTGTTCTTTCACATCGGCCTCTCGTTCCCAAGTAGCCTCTTCTTTAGGATGGTTGTTCCACCGAACAAGCACTAAGGTAATCACTTTAGTGCGCAGTACTTGTTCTTTTCGATCCAAGATTTCCACTGGTTCCTCAATCATGCTCATGCCCTCACACATCTCTATAGGTTGCTTTCCTAATACATGAGACGGATCATTCACGTACTTCCTGAGCATCGATATGTGGAAAACATTATGTACTCGATCAAATAGCGGTGGTAAACCAATGCGATATGCAACTTCACCTACTCGTCCCAAAATTTCAAATGGTCCAACATAACGTGGACTTAACTTCCCTCTCTTGCCAAATCTCATTACACCTTTCATAGGTGATACTTTCACAAACACGTGCTCGCCCACCTTATAGTCGACACTAGTCCGCTTCATGTCGGCGTAACTTTTCTGTCTACTCTGTGCTGTCTTCAACCTTTCTCTGATAATTTGAACGACGGTAGCATTATCTTCAAGTAGTTTTGGTCCTAACACGAACTTCTCACCTGTTTCCTCCCAATTTAGAGGTGACTTGCATCGTCGTCCATACAGAGCTTCATACGGTGCCATGCCAATGCTCGTTTGGAAATTGTTGTTATATGCGAACTCGAGCATCAGTAGATACTCATCCCAGTATCCTTGCATATCAACCATGCAAGCCCTGAGCATGTCTTCTATTACTTGGCTCACTCGCTCTGTTTGCCCATCAGTTTGAAGATGGAAAGCTGAACTAAAGTCTAGTCGTGTTCCCATTCCTTCTTGAAATTTCTTCCAAAACTTGGACGTATATAGTGGATCACGATCTGAAACTATGCTGCTTGGAATCCCATGTAATCTTACAATCTCCTTCATGTATAGATCTGCCAGTCTTCCTGCTGTATATGTAGTATTGTACGGAAAAAAGTGCGCTGATTTGGTTAATCGGTCTACGACGACCCAAATGGCATTGTGTCTCTTGGCAGTGCGGGGTAATCCAACAATGAAGTCCATTGAGATCGATTCCCACTTCCATTCTGGTATTGGTAAAGGTTGCAATAGTCCAGTAGGATGTCTATGATCAACCTTCACTTGTTGACAAGTCAAACACCGTGACACGTACTCGGCCACGTCTTGCTTCAGTCCTCTCCACCAGTAGTTCTTTTTCAAATCTTGGTACATTTTGGTGCTACCAGGGTGGATAGCATAATTTGACTTATGGGCCTCATCAAGAATCGTTTGTCTTAGATCGGCATTGTCCGGAATGCAGAGACGGCCTTTAAACAACAAGGAACCATCTTCTTTCACTGAGAAGTCCGACCTGATGCCTTCACTCACGTCTTGATGAATCTTTATTAATGCCGGATCTTTCATCTGTAGATCGTGGATATGCTCAAATATCACTGGCTTTACTGATATGTTAGCCAAAAAGGATCCGGTGTCCTTTGACTCAATATTCGCATCATAGAATGCCAGGTCTTCCAAAAATTTCCATCGGTGCATTCCCAAAATCAAAGAAGCTAACTGAGCTGAACCTTTCCGACTCAATGCATCGGCTACTACATTCGCCTTGCCAGGATGGTATTGTATGGAGCAATCATAATCCTTGAGGAATTCCATCCACCTGCGCTGTCTCATGTTGAGCTCCTTCTGTGTAAACAGGTATCGGAGGCTCTTATGATCGGTGAAAATTTCAAAAGTCTCACCATACAAGTAATGTCTCCAAATCTTCAGCGCAAAAATGACTGCTGCTAGTTCCAAGTCATGAGTCGGGTAATTTTTCTCGTGTTCCTTCAGCTGTCTTGATCCGTAAGCTATCACCTTCTTGTGTTGGTTGAGCACACAACCAAGGCCATTGTATGACGTGTCACTGTACACGGCGTATCCTCCACTGCTTGAAGGAATCGCTAGCACTGGAGCCGAAGTGAGTCTCATTTTGAGTTCTTGAAAACTCTTCTCGCATGCCTCACTCCACTCAAACCTTAAATCTTTTTGTGTCAGCTTTGTGAGAGGTCCCGATATCTTTGAAAACCCCTCAATGAAACGTCGATAATAGCCTGCTAAGCCCAGAAAACTTCGGACATCGGTCACTGTCTTTGGCTGCTCCCATTTAACTACTGCTTCTATCTTTGCTGGATCTACAGTGACACCATGCTTTGAGACAACATGTCCCAAAAAGCTAACCTCTTCCAACCAAAACTCACACTTGCTGAGCTACATAATTGGTGTTCACGAAGGCTCAGAGAGCAATCCTCAAGTGTTCTTCGTGTTCCGTCTTGGATTTGGAGTATATTAGTATATCATCAACAAACACTACGACGCAGGAGTCCAAGTGTGGTTTAAACACCCGGTTCATCAGATCCATAAACGACGCCGGAGCATTCGTCAATCCAAACGGCATCACAAGGAATTCATAGTGTCCATATCGTGTCTGGAAAGTCGTCTTAATGTCCTCGCCTTTGACTCTGAATCGATGACACCAGATCTCGTGTCGATCTTGGAAAAATACCTTGCTCCTTGCAGTTGGTCGAATAGATCGTCAATTCTAGGTAAAGGGTAGCGGTTCTTCATAGTGAGTTTGTTCAATTGTCGATAGTCAATGCATAGCCGCATTGACCCATCCTTCTTCTTGACAAACAAGACCGGTGCTCCCCATGGAGACATGCTTGGTCTAACAAACCCCTTGTCCATAAGCTCTTGTAGTTGTTCCTTCAACTCCTTTAACTCAGCAGGAGCCATTCTATAAGGTGCTTTCGAAATAGGCTCCGTTCCTGGTGCTAAGTCAATGGCGAATTCTACTTCTCTTTCTGAAGGTAATCCAGGCAATTCCTCTGGAAACACGCCGCAAGTCTCTCACAATCATGACATTCTTTTCTTCCTTGTCCTCCTTTAAGAAAGCCAAGTATCCACTGCAACCCTTTCTGATCATTTTCTCGGCCCTTACTGCCGAGATCAGTGGCACAGATGACGACCTCACTCCTTGAAACCGAAATGATCTTCTTGTGTTGGGTCTGAAAATGACTACCTTGTTCTTGCAATCGACGGTTGCACAATGCTGCGCCAACCAGTCCATGCCAAGGATCACATCAAACCCCTGCATGTCTAACAGTATCAACTTTGCTTCCAATTCATGCACCTCTAAGTCTCGAACTGCTACAATGATGGATTTGCAAGCTAACTCCGTGTCTACTAACTCTCCCGTCGGAATAGACACAGATAGGACGAAATCCAACGTCTCTGGAACAATCTTCATCTTCTTGGCAAAACATGAAGTGACGAATGAGTGGGTAGACCCTGGGTCTATCAACACTCGAGCATCATAACCACCGAAACATCCTTTTTCATATATATTTAAAGTACCTATAGCATACATACATACATAATTTACACATCAATTTACACTCTTAATTCACATACAACTTTTTGTATTGAGAAAGAATCTATACAATTCCTAATGCATGCTCCCTCTCTATTTAAAATTTTAATGAAAAGAAAAATTTTCTTTAATTTTAACGAGTCTCACCTTGGATGATGTCATGCACGTTCCCTGCTTCCTGAGCAGTGACTGCATAGGCTCTCCCCTGAATGATCAGCTTCCTTGCTTGAATTGGTCGTGGCGCTGCAACTGAAACGGTCTTTCTCTTATCAGCCTCGGGGCAATCCTTGATCAAGTGGCCCACCTTGCCACATCGGAAACAACCCCTAGTTCCTAATCTACAGTCCACTGTTCTATGAGGCTTGCCACACTTTGCGCAAGTCTCCCGAGGTGCAGAAGAAACAGTACGAGAACCCTGTGTGTTAGTGACGCCAGTAGACATGGCAGGGCTCTCATAGCGAAAAGGTCTCCCCGACGCAAGTAATGGAAACCTCTGTTGGTGTTGTTGTTGCGCCGGTCTTCCGAAACCCCCTTGGAACTGTGGTCTCTGATTTTGGGCTACGAACCTCGGCTTTTTGTTCACCGGTTCGTAGGCCCCCATTCTTCCTTGTTCATTTCCTCCCCTCTGCTGCTCCCTCTGTCTATATCTATTCGTATTCTCTTCCTCTACAACCAACGCCTTACTCATGACCTCTTCATAGGTCCTCAGCTGAAATGGAGCTACGCCTCCCCTAACCTCAGGCTTCAAACCTTGCTGAAACCTCTTGGATTTCATCACTTCAGTAGCGACGTAATCCGGAGCAAAACGGGCAAGTCGTAGAAACTCCACCCCATATTCTCTCACTGTCATTCTCCCTTGCACTAATTGTAAAAATTGTATCTCAAGTTGGTTCCTCACTACTTAGAAAATATTGTTTGTTGAACTCCTCAACAAACTCCTCCCAAGTCCAAGGCAACTCTGGGGTCTCCTGAGCCCGAGTCCGTATCACGGACTTCCACCAAGGTCCAGCCTCCCCATCCAACATATAAGTTGCCCATCTCACACTCTCATCTTCCGTGCAAGTTAGCACGCTAAAAACTTTCTCCATCTCCATCAGCCAGCCTAGCGCCATTGTGTCTGCCGCCTGTAAAATGAAGGAGGTCTCATCCTCCTAAACTCAGTAAAGATGAGGGCACAGCAACGCAGTCCCATGTGGTGTAGGTGGTCATTCTCTTGATGCATGAGTCTGCAAAGGATGCGGTTTGTCATGGCAAACCGCCATAGTCTCCATAGTGTGCATCATCCGTTGTCGCTCTTCTCTGTCCTCTTGTCTTTCTCTCAATCTTTCTTGTTCTCTTAGATCTTGATCCTGATGATCTCGATCCTCTTCATCATGTTGTCTACTACTACTACTGCCCCCTGGGGCCTCAGTACCTCCTAAAGGCACTCTATTAGTAGGAGAGATGTAACCATCTCCACTACGTAGACTCCTCTGTTGGCCTCCCCTTGGTCGGCCTCTTCCCCTAGATGACATTTGCGGCTGCATTTGAAACTAACGTTTCGTTAGCAGAAGCCCCTATGTTCTGACCCAAAGAATAATTGTCAGAATTGCTAAAAGAATTAGCTTTGATACCAACTGTGACAGCCCGGATTTCGACACCTCGAAACCCATGCCATCAGCACGATCATCTTGACCGTGCCCTTTAGCTAAGCACGGAACACTCGTATATCAAGCATCGAAAAGTATAATAAACGAATTTGCGGAATTTAAATCTATATTAATTAACTTCCCAAAAGACAGTTCTACCCTCATGCCTCTGCATTAATGGAGAACCGATCCGAACCATCGATGATAGAAATCATCACGGATGGTTCGTCCCAAAAGAATAATCCCAACTCCTTATGTACATGGTTTTAAACAAAATCAAGGCTTGACATATCAATCCGTACAAAATCTCTCTAAAAAGCCCTCAAAGTGGCACAACGGAGTCCTCTAGAAGAAGTCCTCAGGAGGTGGCTCCAACTCGTCACCGGCCGCAAGGTCTGACTCACTGGGGTCAGCGTCTCCTGAAGCCTCGGCAACTGCTAGTAGTGGACCTGCGACGTATAGTCTATAGGGTGAGCTACATCCTAGCTCAATAGGGAACAAACACGGTTGAACATATAAATTATAACTCACATATATTCCATGATATGCCATGCATGATGTGTCTATGCAGTTATTGATGAAAACAGTTAAAAAGCATTTCGTTTTACTGTTGATTACTTATGTTTTCATTTACTCATGAATGATGCTGAAAAGGCCTAAAGCAAAACTTAAACTTTCAACTTAAGTAATCCCCAAGCAATATAGCATCGAGCCCCGATGAGATACCCGTCATCGTCATCTATATAGACAGTTTTAACGTATTCCCTGGGAATACACATATAGTACCCAAGCCCCTTTCCCCTGGGGATTGGTGGCGGGGTTTCACTTGTCTCAATCAACACCCCTGGGGTGTGCTTATTATGTACGGATAAGCCTCCGCACTGGCCTACGGTTTCGCCGCCGTGTCAGTCGTGGATATCCCGCCACGTCAGTGGGGTAACCTATCAAACCTCAAATAACAAAAATATCGGTGCCTTACATATAGTTATTCACCGTGTAAGTGTGATATCTTATATCAGTTAGGCCCTATCAAACATGATTCAATCCTTGGATACATCCCTAGGATGTATCCATTTACTTGCATCACACCTGATGCTCTTATCTCTTTACTTCTTCATCCCCTGGGGATGGCTCATCATGATTACTCTTATGGATGTCACACACACACACTTTTCACAAATTCTTAAGAAATAAACATTTGAATTGAATTCTATATCACTACATACATGCTCTTGTAAAATAAAGTACATGTTCAAGGTGTTCCCTACCTCAAGTCTTCATTTGATCATTGCATCAAGGTCCCACGTGGCTCCTTGTGCACTAGTCCACACGTACCACCTATGGTACCACATAACAGGTGAAACACATCACAAAGGATGCAATAAAGAAGGTCTAAGACTCTCCAAGAATCTTAAAGTCAAACCCAAAAGTCAACATATTTTATCTCAGTCGATTAATCGAATTCCAAAATCGATTAATCGAAAGTCAATATCGATTAATCGAATCTCATTCGATTAATCGAAATTCTCTGTTTCGCAAAGTCAATTCTCAATTCGAGTAGTTTGATTTTCATTCGATTAATCGAATCCTAATTCGATTAATCGAAATTCTCAGTTTCGCAAAGTCTATTCTCAATTCGAGTAGTCGAGTTTTCATTCGATTAATCGAATCCTAATTCGATTAATCGAAATTCTCGGCCAAGAAAGTCGATTCTCGATTCGGTAGTCGAAGTTCTAAAATCGATTAATCGATCCCAAATCGACATCGAAAACTGAAATCGATTAATCGAAATCCCATTTCGATTAGTCGATTTCCCTCAAGTCCTTTCCTCCAACCCCTGGGGTCCACTGGAGGTTCCCAGTCGATTAATCGATACCCAAATCGATCAATCGAAATCTCAGGTCGATTAATCGAACTCCAATTTGATTAATCGAAATCGGGGTCCTCTGACCTTTCAACTTCCTGGCAAATTTTGATTAATCGAAACCCAATTTCGATTAATCGAAATTGTCAGATTCAGCCCCTTTCGAGCTGTTCTTCTCAATCTTCTTCCATACTTTTTCCTCTATTTTTCTAACCCATTATCCTATGATTTAACCATTTTCAACTACAACTTAGCTTCTACGATCTATGTATTTTATTCACAAAAATTTACCTTGAATCAATCTCAAATTGATTTCAAATCAAATGGTTGGAAGGCTAGGGTTTCTAGCTTTGGCTCTAACAGATCCAAACCGTGTTGAATCCGACTTTTATCGCTTGAATCCCCCCTCCAAATCAGTTGCAATAACTCCTCTCTTTACTTCCTCTCTCTCTCTCTTCTTTACTTCTCTCTCAACCACCAAAGACACACATTTAGGGTTATTAAACCCTTTTATCCCTTTCCTCACGTGTGTGTGTTGAGCACATACACCGCGGTAGGTGTATGCGACTTCACATTCACAACACACACCACATAGGCATTCAACCCATCACATCTCGTCCGTTCATCACATTCTATGCTAACTCTTGATCTCCTGATTGGTCAAACTTGTGACCAATCGGGCACGGATCTCGAGGTCATAGTTTAGCGTGATTTTTCGGGCTATTACATAATATACTATTTCAAGCCCCAATGGACCCTCTGAAGTACATATTCGAAAAGCTTGCAACCTCAGGAAAGATATCTCGCTGGCATATGTTCTTGCAAGAATTCGATATCACTTACGTCACGCAGAAGTCGATCAAAGGATAAGAAATTGCCGATTATCTCGTAGATCTCCCACTCCCAAGCAATGAGCCCATACACGCGCATTTCCTCGATGAATACATACTCACAATTTATAACGAAGAGCTAGATAAGATGTCATGGACCTTTTATTTCGACGTTGCTCTAAATCACAAAGGAAAAGGCATCGGGATAGTCCTCCTATGCCAGGAAGGAGTTTTCATACCTAAGGCCTTTCAATTAAACTTCCCTATTACTAATAATGTTGTGGAATATGAAGCTTTCATAGCTGGACTACGAGCAACATTATAATTAGGCGTTAAATAGTTAAAGACCATCGGTGACTCCAAGCTCCTAATCTTACAAGTTATAGGAGAATGAAAGACCAAAGAAAGGAGACTGATGGCATATCTAGAAACTACTCAATATTTGGAAAAAAAATTCGAACAAATCTCTTTCGAGCATATCACTAGATTAGAAAACTAGCTCATAGACTCTCTCTCCACACTTGCCTCGATCATCCAAATATCGATCGGACAAAGCACCAAGACCTTCTTCGTCAAAAAGCTGACGGTACCCTCCCACGAGGTAGAATGGACCGTTAAGAGAGAATTACCAGTCCTCCCCACGTGTAGTGGGCCAAATGAAGCAATCACTCTGGAAAATCACGTCAAGTTAGAAACCAAAGTCGCCATATTTAGATTTAAAAAATCACCAACTGACGATGGACAACCATGGTATTTCAACATCTAAAACTTTCTGAAGCATCGACACATCCCTCCATATGCCACGAAGATCGAATAGAAGACTATAAGGAACTGATGGCCCAATTATGCATACTCAGCGAAATATTATACAAAGAATCACCAAAAGAGTACTGCTACTATGTATCACGACTGTTGAACGACAATACATCATCCGAGAAGCACACCCCAGTGCCTGCGGCACCCACGCCGATAGATAGTGACTCACCGACCAAATCATATGACAAGGCTACTTCTGGCCGACAATGATAAGAGATTGCGACCTCTACGTCCAATTCTATAAATAATGCTAAGAACACACCACACTCATCAAAGCTCCATTAGTTACATTGAACACTATGACCTCGCCATGACCATTTTTTATGTGGGCCTTTGGTGTCATCGAACCTTTCACAGACACGATTGGGAACACTCACAAGCATGTGTTCATACTTACGACAACCGATTACTACACCAAATGGGCAGAAGCTGAATCCTACGTCATAATCATCACTTCAACACTTGTGAGATTTATCATTCAGAATATCATCACTAGGTTTGGAGTACCCAAGATGTTTGTCACCAATAACGGACCACAGTTCATCGTAGAGAAGACCAAGAAGTTATGCAAGAAGTTCGACATCGAACTACACCACTCATCACCGTTCTACTTTCAAGGAAATGGACAAGCAAAAGCTATAAACAAAATGTTGATTCAAATAAAAAAATGCATAATAGAAACGAGCAATGGAGCCGACTAGCCTTATCGACTACCAGAAGCACTCTGGGCCTATAGGACCTCTAATCGTACGGCCACTGGCCAAACCCCCTACCTCCTTACCTACGGGATGGAGGTAGCCCTACAATATGAGATACTGTACCATCCTTACAGATTCAACTAGATGATGAGCTATCCTTAGACGAGAGGAGAATTATCCTACTCATGCAGTAAGAGTAGCTGATGAAACATGTCTAAGGAAAGCTGATCACGCTCAGGTATATCAGAGGAGAGTGGCCAGGACTTATGATGAGAAAGTCCTCAAATGAACCTTTAATATTTGAGAATTAGTCTTGAAGAAAATCATGCCTTCGAAGCATGCCCATCCGAAAGGAAAACTGAAACCGAACTGGGAAGGCCCCTACGTTATAACAGCCGCAAACCCTGAGAATGTATACAAACTGGTGAACCAAGACAGGGAAGAACTCCCTAGCCCTTAGAACACCATGTACCTTATAAAATACTACCCTTAGCCCTGTGATCATCACATCCCATTGTTAAATACTTATACTTATCACCCTCGTAGTTGTCACGACCCATTCACTGGTTGCACATCATCAATTCTCAAAATACCATTAAGACCTCCAGTTTATCGCCCACCTTCTTATTCGAGTAATTTGACCAAAGGACTAGTGATATACCCGACCTCTTTCAAAAGCATAAGTAACACCCGACTCTCATTTCCCTTCTCCCGCCATTGGAGGAGACGTTAGAGCAAAATATAAAGACGCTAGGTTCGATCAAAACTCATTATTCTTGTGCTAGCAGGATGCTTTCAAAAAAATATATATATACTCAAAAAAATTCGAGTGAGAGCATTACGACAAATGAAGAAGTCAATGAGCTCAAGGAAGCATAAGCAGGCCGTGAGGACATCTCTAGTAACTTCACTAGAAGTGTATAAGCAAGTTGCGAGGGCCTCCCTGATGTCCCCATACTACTAGATATCGTCATAAGGTGGTGGGAGGAAAAACTCCTGCTAACCATAGAATGTGATATTTTGATGGTACTGAAACATGACGAAGAGCTCAATCATGGCACCCCGTATCCCCTCTAAGAAAAAAATTGTTACTCATCCTTTTTGGAAAGTGTTGATTGCAAACTACTCCCCACATCACTTAGCCTTACCCCTCTTCTACTTTTTATTTTTTTTTGGATGATAAATCGGAAGCCTTTCAGGATACTCCTAGGAATGAATTCAAAAACCAGTGAATGATGACTGATGCAAGCACCTACTACACCTACTGTACTTCTCCCTGATAACCACAAGATAGGATGACCACCACCCAAAGGTAGACCCCGGTATACAACTGACCTTATCAAATCGACCTCCCCTGGTTCGATGACAGTACTGATGAACTTTTCTTCAAGACTAACTCACCAAATACCCATGGCTTCTTATAAACCTGAAGTGCTCATCTAAAACTCAGAAAAGCTCCATTGCATCTAGACGCTGGGGCATTTTTTTGGGGATAGAAGGAGAATCACCTTAGAATCACTGACTCGTCCACAAAGGAGATGCGGAATAACGAAGTCACCATCTAGAGAATGCTATCGAAGAGACTATACTACCGATCCTACCACGCTCCTACACTGGGGAATTTTTATTATTTATTTATTTTAGTTATTTGCTTTCCCTGTTGCATTATTTTCATTTCCTAAAAAAAAATAGAAGAAGAAAAAAAAGAAGAACAAAAAGGAAAAGAAAGAAAAAGAAAGAAAAAAAAAGACCATATATCCATTTTTTACTACCAGACCTTGGTCTGAGACACTCGCCCCCCTTGACAACTAGCAAGGGGGCAATAAAATTATTGATAGCCTTGCCTTTACATGTGCAGATACAAAGAAACCTTCAACCGCCACTGGGCCAGCTTAGGAATCCTCCAAATCTCGATGACGGCTGACAGCACTAAAAGCAAAAGGTGGATGTAAGAGGTAACTAAAAGAAAAAAAGCCAATCAGGTACATTTAAACCAAAAAATCCCTATATATATATCAAAATTTTCTTTTTTTTACACCTATCATCGAGGGCAGACCCCCTGTATATACAATGGACACAAAAAAATACACATGCACCCTTACTCCCTACATTGCCGCTGGGAGGGCCGATCACCGCTGTCCCCAGTATCATCAGCTCGGAGGTCCGTAGACTAATCCTACAAAAATACAATCTCGACACCCGAAATCGGAGGAACCTCTAGACGGCGAGGCCTCGCTAATGAACCCCCCTCACTTGCCTAACTAGCAGACCACCTCAATCGAGAACGAGGAGGATACCCCACAAGAATCTCATGAATGATAGAATTCTCACGAGCATAATCCCTGACACGATCATGTGATGTGTGCTGAGGCTGCCCGGCCAAGGAACCCGTTTCCCTCGACTCCGATCCATCAAGCTGAGCAACCAACCTGCGCACTTCTTGCTCACTCCTTGTCAAACGATACTACAGTCGATCTAGGGCCACCTGCATCTCTCCCCGCATCGTCTGACGGGCCGCCTCCAATGCCTCAGTCTAAGTCCTCTGTGCAACCCACGTCTCAACAAATAGGTCCTCCCGGCTCTTTGTCTCCCCAAGGATCCGTCTTACCTCAAGAGTGGCCCATGCTCGCTCCACCTCTAGACGCGCGTCCTCAAGCTCACGTACCTACGTTACAACACCGAGTCAAAGAAAACCAATATCTATACAAATATACAAAAAAAATTTGAAAGGAAAGAACCGTACCAGATCCACCCTCTCCCCAAGAAGGCGCTCAACCGTCGCTGTTGTCACTGGATCAATAGGCGGCATAAAAAGGAACAGCAAACTTGGGCGGCTGCAGGAAGAACAAACATATATATATATATATATATATATATATCAGATAATGCTAATGATGACAAATAACTATAAAGGCATCAACTAAAACATACCTGAGAAGGAACAGGAGTAGACCCTTGAGGGGGAGCCTCCGGAGCAGAGTCCGAAACAGCCTACATGAAAAATCGAACAAACCAACACAAGATATGTCAGAACAAAAAAAAATGAAATAACCTAAATTAAATTACACGAAACCATAAAGTGTACGTGACTCTCAAGGCATAGCGAGGCAGCAGTCGCCTCCCTCGTCTAAAGATCCTCGGTGACCGGACGCTAAAATACTACATGATGTTAGTAAACTATTAAGAAAAGTAAAACAACAACACCCAACGAACTACTATAATCATTTAGACAAGTCGAGAGATTGAAAAACCTCACCTAGTGCTCTAGCTCGACCCAAAGCTGAGCCATCGTTGGATCCTCTCGACTAGAGGAAGCAACTGAAGATGAATCAAATGTCGGAGTAGGACCTCCAGCAGTAAGCTCGGCTCTCTATGAATAATAATAAACACATCAGCCTGCAATCTCACAAAGCCCATAATTAACAAAATCATATTCATACAGACACTTACCAATTGATCAATCTTAGATCGTAGACTGGCCTCCACCTCCCGGCCAGCCTGCTGCTGACCCCGTAACAACTCAACCATCACCGCGTGACTGGCGATCTCGGCCTCCCTCTCGGACTGGCTAAAAGAAAATAAGACACCACAAAAATATCAGAACGACTGGAAAATTAAATCAACATAACATATAAACAACTAGACCAATGAGCTAGCTTACCAAGGGCCATGGAGTCTCCGCTAGCTGAGCCCTCATCTCATCCTCCGCTCCCCTAGCCTAAGCAACCGAGGTGGCTAGGGAGTGCATCATCTCCTCATCAGGACAAGGAGCGCACCTCATCTGCTCCATCGCCCTATGAAGGGCATCCAATGCTCCCCAGACACTTGCCGTAAGATGGCCATACTCCAATGAGGCCAATCTCTCCCCTAATGTCGACGCCGACTCAGGCCCGCCGACTGTAAAAGAACCACTCCCATGGAAGGGATGTGGGAAGAGGCGCCCACCACCCAATGCACTAAACCATCTCACAAACTCTTAGCCATCTACCTCATCATGCGCCCCTGTGACCCTGGTCCACCCAGCTCTAAAATCAGCCATCTAAAGCACCATCCGCTAAGCAAAGTTCTGGCCCATGGGGCCGGTTATCTTCTTCGCCACCTCTGGCGAATCTCCGGAGGGACTCCCTGAGCGAGCCCTAGCTGTCATACCACCTGAGATAGGTGGATCCTCTACACCTTCTCAAAATAATGGACCCATATGTCCACATCAAAGAAAGGTCGGCCAGACTAATTCACTGGCACACCGTCATCCTCCTCGACCGCGTACGGCCTCCAAATCACCTACAACCAAATAAGCAAGCTAACCCATCAATGAAGCCTCAAAACCTAAAAAAAAGACCTAAAACAAAATGAAACAAAATGTGCACATGACGGTATATACTTGCCCCTCATGCATGTCCTCGAAAAGACTTCACGCGGTTTGAAGATCCGAAGACCAACGGTGACCCCGCAACGCTGTCCTCCACACATGCATCCGCGAAAACGTGAACGTAATCTCCAATGAAACCCATGGGCGAAGAAAAGCAAAGTGATCATATGCCCAAAACTAGAAAACATAAAAAAAAGAAACGCTAACTAACTACTAGGAAAGAAAAAAAAAGCAAAAGAAAAAAAACAAAGACACTATGACACCAACTAACTAAAACTCACCTGGAGGAAGGGAAGGAAACCTCCGATCGTCGCGACACCTCATCCCCGACGATAAAGCTGCTCATAGAGATGCGCCAATCCAGTCGCACCCCACACGTAGGTAGGAACCCGATCCAAGTCCCTGAGAACCATAAAAAATAACTCAGTGACGCACCCCCGAGTCGAAGAGGAAAAGAGTACCGCACCAAGGAAATGCATCAAGAATGCTCGAAGCACCCTATCCGCAACCAACCCTGGCTTGACCACGGGCTCCCGACCTGCCATCATCATGCAATGCATTTCATAAGACGTCCACAACTATGAATGATGCCTCAGAGGGATGTAGTCACTGGCAAATGTATCAAAGAGCCAAGTGACTCGAACTACCCCTGGCCCCGACCCACTCGATCTATATGGCACGCCCAAAATCCCGTCACACACCCTCAAATAATTTCCTGCCATCCGCCCCGTGATCTGCTCACCCTCAAAACAAAGACCAGTGATGCAAACCCAGTCCTCTGTAGTCGGCAATAACATACCAACTGGAAAGAGAAGCGCCTGATGCCTCTCCCTCCACCTCTCCAGAATCACCGCAATCAGACCACGATTGACCTGAAAGGGATCCAACTCCAAGATCGGCCCAAAGCTGAAAGACACTAACTGCGCCTGTTGGAACACAAGTAAGGCACAATACCAAGTATGAGACTCAGTCCATACTGAGCTGACAGCCAGCTGCGGAGGCTCCTACCGAATGAAAAACAAGCGAAAGCAAGCAAAAATGAGACTAACACACCTACCTATAATGAAAGATAGACAAATCTACTAAGAAGCCAATGAAGTATATTAGGACACATAATAACAATCCACAACAAGCAAAAACATGATAAGAATAACAAAATAGAAACATGACCTATCCCTAGACATAATCATGATGCATGAATAAGCACACAATCAATGATCGATACAGGTCTGACATAAATCAAAAAGGGTTCTAGATCTTAATAAGTCTATGTCACGACCTAAATGCTTAGAAAAACGAGATGGTTAGAAAAGCGAAGGAACTCTTGCTCACAGGTACCTACCTAGCCTCGAGCAAAAAAATCCACCAGGGGGAAGTGTGTGCGAGCCTGAAGCTCCTCACTCTCAACCTGATGCACCTCACCCTCACCTCTCTCACCCTCACCCTCAGCTCTCTCACCCTCACCCTCTAGCGCGCCCTGATCAATTTCAGGTACTTCCTCCCTGACCGCCACCTGGTCACCCTCCAATACCTCCTCTCTAACCATCGCCCCAATGTCCTCTATGACCACAGCACTGGCCGGAGCCTCGAAAGTCTCACCTGTCTCCCCCATCAGCAACCCTCCAACTCAGAGATAGTTATATCGTGTCTGCCACCACCCTCAGACTCCATCCTAGAACAAAGAGCTAGAAAAACTAGAAATAATAAATGAAATGGTGCCTGAAATGGACGACCAGATCACAAGATATCGTAAAAACATGAAAACTAGAGCACAAGGAAACAAGGAAATGAAGAATCGGAGACAAAAACGGATAGCACGTGCAAAATGAAATTTTTTTGAAGTATTTATAGTGTGTAGCCAAATCAAGCACATAAACTGGCACGCTCAATTAAATTACACACCATACTCCCTACGATCAATTCAGATCACACGCCCAGTCTTGAACGCATAAACAGATCATTGCCCGCTCAAACTAACCAGATGCTCTAGTTGCGCGCTGTTTACCAGACACATAATCATCCTGAGCGCCTGCACCGCAGCGCGTAAATGCCAAAGGCACTCGCACAATGATCAGGCGCCACCGTAATCCTGCGTCTGATACCATGCATTTAATTAGGTTAAACGATGGGGCACTGACGCATAATGACCCTCCGAATCTATGAAAAGCATGCGCCCACCTTGCGCGCAATTGGATTACGCTCCTAGAGTGAAGTGCACAATCTCCAGAATATAAAATATGCCCAAAATAGTAGACTTACAGGCCTAAATTAGGAAATATTTGACACTAATTACCAACCCTAATTATGCCCTTGTTAAGACCAATCTAAAAACACTTCTAACTTAGAAAATATACACCTTGAAAACTAAAAAAATTTCCCCCATCACTTACGCATTTCAACTTAGACCAAGCTAAACTAAACTAAACTAAAAATGTCCCCAACATACCCCAGATCAAAATAAATGAACTGAATCAAACAAAAATTAAATAAATAAACATCACACGCAAAACAAATAAAGTAAGCTACGAAGTAAACCAAACCAAAAATTTACTAAATAACCACAAATGGAATTAAAAATGCAATCATTTCATAAATTATAAAATAATTACAAAATACTCTGAGGGCATACCCTCTGAATATACAACTTAAAACAAGAAATTTAAAACCAACACGTTCAGCCAATGCCCGAATATGGATTTATTCGAGAAATAAGAAATCTCGGAGAAACTCGAAGGAGGAGGAACGCTGTTATTTCACCTAAAAGTACCACTTTTCACCTCTTAACCTAGTCTTTGCTACACCTTGGAGCTGACTAATAACCCTTTGTTTAGCTTGTTTTGTAGTTAGTGATAATTATTGCAGCTTAATACAAAGTTCATGCTTGTGGTGCCTAAAAGAAAGAAATCCAAGCTAATGATGACTGCTGGGCCAAAGACTGATGGAACACCATGGTGGCACACACCATGGTGACTATTTTGCATGCTAAGATGGACCCAAGAAGTCAAGCAAATGAGATAAGAGTGGATAAGAGTGGAGAGAGCTGCAACAGCAGCAGCTACATTGCAGCAGAGGAGTAGAGATGTTATCTCACACAGTAGAAATGTTGCCTCGCACTGTTTAAATCTGTAGCAAAGCCATCTCGCACAACTGAGACCTGCAGCATAAACAAACTCATGAAGAACTCGCACGCTCTATGAGAGAATTAACCTTAGAGAACTGCTTCACGCAGTAGTCACGCGCTTCAGTAGCTATCCACATTCAGAGTCCTCGCAAAGCTCTCGCGCACTAAAACCTTCAAAAATCCAACTCACAATGCTCTTACGAGGATAATGTCTCATACTAGCCATGCACATAATCTCACGAGGATAATTTTCACAAAGGATTCAAGCAAGCTCGCACAGCTCTCGCGTAGCTCAAGAGGAGAGAGAGCTCCAGAAATGCTCTCGCACAACTCTCGCATGCATCAAAGCATAAACCCTCATTGCATGATCGGTGCTACTCAGTATAAAAGGTACCTGGCGAGAGTTAAAATCATCTACATGAGATCCTCGTGATAGGAAGTACCTGAAGCTCCACTATGCGAGCAAAGCTAAGGCGTGTAAATTCTTCCTCGCGAGCACATCACAGAATAAAGTAACTGCACGATAAAGTAAAAGTCTTCTGCGCGACAGAGGAGCTTTCCAAGCGAAATCTATCCTCATGAGAACTCAGCAGCTGCGTGACTGCATGAAAGCATAAAAGCTAGCCCCGCAAAGTTCGGGCTCTCCACTTCTCATTCTTTACTCAAAGACCTTTTGGATATTTCCCCAGGTCTAGGGCGCACATCCCGAGGCCTTAATCTCAATACACACATCCCAAGGCATCCAAGGGTTGTAACCAAGCTAAATCTACTAGAAAATTAGGGTTTAATCTTCTTTTTACTAAGGCATCAATGACTGAGTATATAAGCTATAATTTTAGCTTAGAAAATTAACACTCCTTCAACCTTAGTCAATTGTGAGCTCTAACAGATTAGGGTTAGGGTTTGATCACCTCCTTTTTCCATTTTGCTTCTTCCTTAGCCCAGTACTTGCTGGCTATGACCTCTGTAAGCAATTAGGCTTAGTTTTATTCAGTTTTTGTAATGGGTCTTGTGAACATTGGGATTTGTTGAGAGCTGTTATGCACAAGGCTGCTGCCTTGAGCACATCTTATTGTAAGTGTCTGATTAATCAATAAATGTCTATTTTAATTCTTATTTAATTTGTTGTTTTACTATTTGTCCATAGTTTTGTTCAATCTATGCCATACATTTAAGAATTTAGCTGATTTGAAAACCCCATGGAAGCTTGAGCTTGTAGCCCTGTAACCATGGTGGCAGCAATAATTTTCATGTTCCATCTCATTCATCTGTGGTGTGGATAACCTCTCTGCATATCCTATGACCATTTAAGTGGACAGACTATAGCCCTAGGGTGATTCCAACCCACAGATCTGAGAGGGATTCTTTTCCTCTACACTTGATCTTTTAGCCTTATGAGAGGTTGTTGCAGGAATAAGCTCCCCTCTATTTTATTTGACCATCATTAGATGTTAGATCTGATTTCTCTGTAGAGATTTAGACTTGTGAGTTGACTCATTGCAAGCCTTTTGTAGCAATGACCAGCTGCATTTAAGTTCTCGAATAGCTATGATTTCCACTAGTTCTTCAAGAGCAGTCTGCTCCTATGAATGTCTGAGCTTGTAGCCCACCAAACATGGTGTTTGCAATGATTTTAATATTCTAATTTGATCCATTGGTTGGAGGACATCTATTGGATAATCTGTGACAATTTAAGTGGACAGGTTATAGCCTTAGGATCAGTCCATTCCCTTGGATCAGATTGTTTTTCTGATTTAACTCATGTGGTTTAATCCTCTCTATTAGATAGCTTGTGAGCATTGAAGTGGACAGGTTATAGCCTTAAGAAACTAGGTCAAACCATAAGAGTTGGGTTAGATACCTCCTTCTTGTAGATGTACTTGTAGCCATCTGAAGGACTGTTGCAGAGACGGCTCTAAATCTAAGTTACATAGCTGAATTTACCATAGCTTAATTGCTTACTTTCCACCAATTTTATCTTTATTTTAATACACACCATTACCACCTTCTTCTTAACCCTTTCTTTAGGATAGGACTGCACTTTATTTATCTTCTTTTAGTGTTAGTTTAGTATAGTTGTGACACCCAACTCCCTTTCTCTAGGATTGTAAGATCTGTAGCCAGATCTGGAGGCCTACTAATATAACCCATTTTGGATTCTAGGTCAATTTCTCTATGGGACAAACACTTACTTACTCAAAACTTGCTACAACAGCCTTATATCTTGCAGGCTGTGTGTTTCAGATTTGTTGTTTTAACCAATTTCCATCTCTTCACTTTTTGATTTATTTTTCTTCACCACTGTTCTCTCACCAATAACAAGACAACAACCCGAAAGTGTCCAACAAGTTTTTGGCGCCGTTATCGGGGACCTTGATCTTTTTAGTAAACCTGAGTTGTATTATATTTTAGTCTAGAAAATTCTTTGTAGTTGTGCCTTCAATAGAAGAAAAAGTACTACTAATTTTTGTAGAATTTGCACAGATTTGGACAACAGCAGCAGGGAAAAGCTAGAGCTATAGTTAGAGTTTAGCTAGCTCTATTTACACTACTTTTACCCTAAAACTCAGTGCATTTCTGTTTAATTTTAGTTGTAAATCTGTTTAGCTGTAAATTTTGTTTGCAAATTTTTTGAGTGCTGTGAGTATTTTCTTTACCTGCTGATTCTGTGTGTATGCTTGGTAGAAGGTCCCTTAACCCTGAGTTGGAATCTCTAAATCTTGAGGTTGAAAGGGTCCTTAGACTGAAAAATAACACACCAGCCCGTATTGTTGAAACTAAGCTAGTTGTGATGGCTGAGAAGCAAAGGACTCTGAAGGAGCACAATGCACCTGGGGATTACACATCCCCTTTTACATACAATTTCCTTAAGTTGAGAAAAATTATGAAATTAAGTCCTCCACCATTAACATGCTACCATCTTTTCATGGGCTCAGTAAGGAAGATCCTTACAAGCACATTGATCAATTCTTGGTACTTTGCACCACTTTTAACATTACTTGCTTGGGACCTGAAGTCATAAAACTTAGGCTTTTTCCTTTTTAACTAAAGGATAAAGCTAGAACCTGACTCTCAAAGCTCCCAGCCAATAGCATTCAGACATGGAGTGACCTCCAGAGCCAATTTTTGGCCAAATTCTTTCCCATGAATAAAACTAGTCAGATGAGGACAAACATACTATCATTTACTCTATCTTCAACTGAAGATTTTTATGAAGCATGGGAGTGGTTTCAAGAAATGTTAAAACAATATCCCCACCACCAAATTCCATAGTGGCAACTTGTGCAAGTCTTTTACCAAAGAATTAATCCCAAAAGTAGGGACATGGTGGATGCCTCATGTAGGGGTAGTTACCTCCACAAGACAGCCGATGAGGCATGGGAGTTGTTTGACATTATAGGTAAGAATTCTATGCAGCAGGAGTCACTATCTCATAATGACAGCTAGACCCCAGCTAAAATGGTGAAAGAATCCACCCCTAGAGGTGGCATGTATGAGGTCAAGGTGTAGAGTGAATTAGAAAGAAAGGTGGACAATCTGAGTTTAAAGTTTGATAAATTAATGAATGAGATGGAGCCTAAGATGGCTGCACAAGTGGAAGAGGCATGTCTTATATGCCAATCTCTCACACATTCACTGTAAGATTGTCCATCAGCCAACCAGTTCCCTGAATTAGTTATGGAACATGCCAATGCTGCCCAAGCATATGGGCAGTAACCTGCTGGGTATACATGGAGAAACCACCCCAATTTGAGGTGGAGGAAAGATACATTTCAGCAGCCCCAACAGCAGTTGGCAGTCCCATATAGACCTCAGCACTAATTCAACCAGGGATATGCACCGAAATAGAATTTTTAGTTGCCTACCCACCAAAGCCAAATTAGTTGGTTGTGCCCACATCATCGCCTAGATCCTCTTCCTTTGAAGAGCAAATGCTGGCATTAATGTAGAATCTGGGAAATTTAGTAGAAACTGTGATCTCTCATGGGAAAAGCATTAAAAAAATAGAGGATCAGCTGGGTCAAATCTGTAATGCTTTAAACAAGAGAGAGGAGGGCAGGTTGCCTAGTCAACCCTTTGCCAATCCTAAAGGGCAGTACATGATTGGAGAAGGCTCCTCTATCCATGAGGAGGCTAATGCAATCACTACCTTAAGGAGTGGCAGGGTGGTTGATAATTTAGTGGGCAAGGCAACTGATGTAGCCATAGAGAGTGAAAAAGAAGAAAATGTGAGTGTTGAAGAATAAATGAATTTATCTCCTATTGTGGAGCAGCAAGAACAAAATAAGGGGGTTGATGTTGAGCCCCAATAATAAGCAATAAATGAAGAAAAAAGAAATAAACAAAAATTTAACCATGATGTTGTTAGGAAGGCAGCTGTGGCAGCAGCAGTCTCACAGCTGCCATTTCCTCATGCACTTGTTGGCTCATCACCTTTTGATAAGGCGAATGCACAGATGGAGGAAATGATGGAGACCTTCAAGCAGGTCAAGATCAATTTGCCCCTACTTGATGCTATAAAATAGGTCCCTGCCTATGCCAAATTCTTAAAGAACCTCTACACACAGAAAAGGAAGGCAAGGGTGCAACTATCCAAAAAGGTTTTTACTATTGAACATGTTGAATCAGTTCTGTCCATAGCCACACCTGAGAAATTATAGAACTCAGGGGTACCTACCATCCCCTGCATAATTTGAAATCACACTATGCGACCATGGATCCTCTCGAACCCGTCGCGGAGATGCGCTCACTTTTAATGAAATGTAGAGTCGCCACTCGGAGCTTTTGGTGACCCGAGAAACCTTCAAATTGATATTTTGAGCACCGAAGTGCTAAATATGATTCTGATTTATCAATCTTTGCCAAAGGCTCTAGGGTAGGGGCTTCGGTTATCGATCGGTAAGGGTTTAGGCACCCGATCAACCCGCACGTAGCGGTCTCTATCTATGGCCAAAATAGAAAATAAATGGGCGGAGTTTCCCCTTGCCCGAAGGCAATACGGTCCTATCAAGCTTTGAGCCAAACCAAAATTTCGGCGGCGTAACGGCTTGAATCCATTGACGGAGGAGACACCAAGAAGGTAGAGGAAGAGAGGGGTGAGCCGGTGCTCACGGGCCCTTGTTGCACCGTGGAAGATCTTCGCTTTGGCGTGCTTTCGATGGCTTAAATGGAGTGAAAATGGGTTCTAATGCTAGGATTTAATAAAATAGGAAGTGTAGGGCAAGGCCAAAGGCTAGACTTTAGCTAAAGGGAGTGATCTAATGGTGGAAATAGACTGAAATAGATGAAATATGCATGCTGGAAATCTAGAAAAATATTGGCATTTTCTCTCACTAGGGTTCTCTCTTAAGCATTCTCTAATCTTTCAACAAAAATTCAACCCTTTGGGAAGAGGGGGGACCTCTCTATTTATATAGAAGGGATAGGTTAGGGGTTTACTTAAGAGCTAATTGGTTTAGCAATTAGGTAATCCCCCATCTAAGGTTTTCTAGGTTTTAAAGGTCCTAGGGTTTTGGGAAGCTGGTTTTAATGGCTGATGATGGGGTGAGACCATGAGTGACTTAAGGGTTGCCAATAAGCTCAAAGAGGGTGCAACCAATCTCAAGACACCCACCTCAACCAAGGGGATGGTCAAAAGGTCAAACCAGATGAAGGAATTCTGAGCAACTGATGACAGTTACTGTAGCTAAGTTGGGCGTATATATTATATACGCCTAGTTTAGGCACAGTGAATTTCACCAAAAACAGGGGAGCTTTGGGAAGATGAAGCCCGTGGTGGGTCCCACCTATGCTGGGCGTATATATTATATATGCCCGGCCAAATTTCCCCTAAAAAAGGCAGGCGTATATAATATATACGCCTGACTAATCTAGGGCCAAATTTGTTGGGCGTATGTAATATACACGCCTGAGTAAAGGGTTCAGGGTGATTCCTAAAGGTCTGGGCAGATTCCTAAGGGTTTAGGGGTGCCATCAGAAGCACAGGGGTACATCTCTCCCGAAGTACAGATTGATTGGGCCTTGGGCCGAATTTGGGTGTCTACAGATGCCCCTCTTTAGTATTTGATCACTAATGATCAAATGCTAAAGACGAGACATCCGAAGAGGTTCAAGGCACGTTTGATGGGTCCGCCTGGTTCAACTGAATTCTCAAACATTCATGGTGATGGTGAGTGTACGTAAGCCCTCTCATTTCGGGATATCATCCGTACCTTAAAGCTAACAGTCCCCAAGCGCATTACGACATTACTGGGCATAACTCCGATGATCACAAAAAGTGTAAGCCCGCTAGCTGGGATATCGTCCACTTCCTGAGGGAAATTATAGATTTGTGATGTTGAGTATAAATCTGAACTAGACAGCTCCATGAAACGGGATGATCGATCTATGCTTTGAAATTGATGCGAAGCACGCAAAGCGAAGGTCTAAACAATGTGTCCAATTCTATGGGGTATTGACAGCTCCATTGGATTGGGCACGAGTGCCCTTACCTAGGTAAGGCTCGAAGTCTTTTGGGTGGACCCATCAACCTCAAGGTTATTTTGGCACGCTTTACCGGAGTGAAGCAAATATTGATGTCGCCACACTTCTTGGGAATGTGTTAAGACATGAAAAGTACCACTTTTCACCCCTTAACTTAACCTTTGATTAGACCCTTAGCCATTTAATAAGTTCTTATTAAGTGTTTTATGTAGGTAATAATCAGCAGTAAAATAAGGCCAGCAATCCTGCTAAGGAGCCTGTTTTGGCACCAGAAGTCCCTCAGAAGGATGGACTCTGAATCCAGACCTGGAATGAGCCTCGCGCAGTCCAACTGAGCTTCCCACGACTTTACAACAACTACTCGCGCAGCTCTCGCGAAGCTCAAGGGTAGAACACATCGCGCAGTCTCACACAGTTTAAAGCAGACCTCTCTCTACCTCACACAGTTCGCTCAGAATGGCTGAGGAGAGAGAGCTTTAAGAGACTCCTCACACAGCTGTCGCGCAGTGGCCACGAGATGCAATTATCAGAAGAGAACTCCTCGCGCAGTTCTTGCGCCATTCAAGAAGAAAGCATCCTCGAGAAGACGGAGCCATCTTCGTGAAGATCAGTCAAGACATGAAGCCTCGCGCAGTTTAGAACTCCTTAAAGCCTCGCGAGGAAACTCGTGAAGTCCATTGAAGAGAAGTGCTCGGGAAGTTCTCGCGCTATTCAAATCTGTCCCCGCGAAGATCAACCCAGCAATCGCACAGCTACCTCGCGACTGCTTGAACTCCAACCCCACGACATCTGAGGCTTTGATGTCTACTCAACCTCATGATTGCGTGAAGAGCAAACCAAGGCAACCTCGTGACGGTTGAAGCTTCAATATCAAATCATCCTCGTGAAGAGCAAGAGCTACCACGCGACAAGTCTGGGAAACAGAGGGGCTACCTACCGAAGCTCTAAACTTCAACTTCCATCTCTTCAGCAAAGGGCCTTCTGAGAATTTCCAGCGATTAGGGCACGCTCTCCCATGCTAAAATCTCTGTGCACGCACCCCAAGGCATCCAAGGATCACTATTCGGCCATGTGGCATCATTTAAATTAGGGTTTCCCTAACCCTAATGCGCCGCCACACCATTGCTATATAAACCCATACTTAGCTTAGGTTAAAAAAGGCTGAAAATTCTTGGAATAGCTACGAACACATCTCATTTCTTGGAGACTTGATCTGAGATCATTTTTCTTTTCTTTTTATAGCTGTAAGTAGTTTTCTTTTTCTTTTCCCTTCTCTCCATAGTCCAGCACTTGCTGGCTATGTCTTTGTATGCTTTTTGAACTAGATCAATGGAAGTTTTATAATAGGATTTGTACTATGTGGGATTTGTGTTTGAATGTGAGATGCTCTGTGCAAGGCTGCTGCCTTGTGATCCGCCATTGCTTTGGCTATGCTTTAAAGCAATGGAGGACTGATTCTAAGAGCCACTCAGATCCAAGTGACCTGTGAGTCTGGGCTATCATGGTCATATACAGCCTTAGCCCCACCACAGGACCCACTAGATCTGAAATCCCCATGGGAGCTTGAGCTGGTAGCCTTGTAACCATGGTGGTGGCAGCGATATTCTGGTTTTGTCTTGGGCTTCGTGAGGAGGATAGCCTCTGGGATAGTCTGTGACCATTCAAGTGGACAGGTTATAGCCTTAGGGTGATTCTAATCCACCGATCCAAGATGAATCCTTCTTTACACCTAAGCTTGTAGAAGCCTGGTGGGAGATTGTACAGAGGCAAACTCCCCTATATTTGTATAGATCCGCTATTAGATATTAGAGCTGATCTGGTTATAAAGATTGTAGGCTTGTGACTGGACCATTGTAGCCTCACTCAAGCAATGGACAGCTAGATCGAAGGTTGTACTCAATCTCTTGTTGGTTCTATGTGTCTGGGCTATCATGGTCCTATACAGCCTTAGCCCCACACATAGAGCTTTAGAGGTTGAGGTTCTCTACGGATTCTTGAGCTGGTAGCCTGGATGAAATAGTGCCTACAATGATTAACTTGTTTTGACCCATCCCTGGATTGTGGTTCCCCTATGGGATAGTTTGTGGCCATTCGAGTGGACAGGTTATAACCTTAAGGGATAGAATCATGGCAGAGAGATGGGTTGGATCCTTTCTCCTCAGTGGTGATAATGTAGCCATTGGACATAATTTCTATAACATCATATCTGAATCTGAGTTATAAAGCTCCTCTGATCTAGGCTCAATGACATACTTCTCACCCTTTTATATTTATTTTCCATACTCCATCCATCCTCTCAACCCTTTTTGTAGTTTAGAATACCTAGAATAAGTGACCTTAAACTCCCCTCCTTTTTAGGACTGCCAGATCTGTAGTCAAATTTGGTGGGACTACTAGAGATGGCTCCCTTGGAGCCGTAGATCACCTTTCCCTGTGGGACAAACTCATACTTATCAAAACTTGCCACAATGGACCTTGTGTCTTGCAGGTCTAGGATTTATTAGTTGTGCTGATTCCATCCCCCGTTTTATCTTGATTTTAAATCTCTTTTACCACAACCAATAAAGCAAGCATACACTCAGAAATCCGCCAACAAGTTTTTGGCGCCGTTGCCGGGGAGAGATGATCTATTAGTAGACCCTTAGTTTTTGTATTCTTAGTATTCTTTGCAAATGTGAATAATTGATACTGCTGATATAATTTTGAACCGTTCTTGCAGATCTAGACAGCAGCAGTGAAGTACAGTTGGACGGTAATTGGAGCTTAGCTACCTCTGTTTGCAAACTCTCTAACTTTTAAAATTCTGTCTATCTTTCTTGAAAATTCTCTAGCAGTATCTAAGATAGTTGTAAATGTATTCTTTGAATAGCTATAAATTAGTTAGCTAAAATTGTTAATTGTAAAGATATTCATTTGCAATGTGCCTGCAAGAAGCTCTCCTTGCTGTTGGTGTGCTTGTATGCTAGGGAGGAGATCTCTCAGCCCTACTTTAGAGCCTCTTAACCATGAGTTAGAAAGGAGAAGGAGACTTAGAAGAGACAGGCACACCACAGGAGAGCCCCCAAGTGAACCTATGATAGCAAATATGGGTGAAGAACAACCCAGAAATCTCAAGGAGTTGAATGCTCTGGATGACTATAACTCCCCTTTTAGCTCTCAATTCCCTGATGTTCAGGAGAATTATGAGATAAAAACTTCAATCATCCAGATGCTGCCCTCTTTTCATGGGCTTAGCAAGGAGGACCCTTACAAGCATATTGACCAGTTCTTGGCCTTGTGCACCACTTTTAATTTCACTGGTTTAGGACCTGAGGCTACTAGGCTCAGACTCTTTCCCTTTTCTCTGAAGGATAGGGCCAGTACCTGGTTGACCACTCTTCCCAACAATAGCATTGCTTCATGGAAAGACCTGTAGACCAAGTTCCTGACCAAGTTCTTCCCTGAGACCAAAACTAGCCAGTTGAGGAAAGAGATTCTTGCTTTTGCTCAATCCCCAACTGAGGATTTTAACCATGCCTGGGATAGGTTTAAAGAAATGCTCAAACAATGCCCCCACCACAAGATCCCAGAGTGGCAGCTTGTACAAAGCTTCTATAATAGGATTGATGAGAAAAATAGAAATATGGTCGATGCCTCTTCTGGTGGATCCTACATGCACAAGACTGTTGAGGAGGTATGGGAATTGTTTGAGGTGATTAGTGAGAATGCTTTTCAAAAGCCATCCTTGGCAAGAACTAGTCAGGAATCTGAGTCAAAGGTGGGGCCTGCTGCTGGATAAAGAGGAAAAGTTTATGAGGTGTCTGGGAACAATGACCTACAGCTGCAGATGGCAAACCTCTCTATGAAGTTTGACAAATTACTGACTGTGATGTAACCCAAAAGGGCTGCTCATGTGGCGGAGGCATGTCTGATATGCCAGTCCCCACAGCACACAGTGGAGGAATGTCCATCTGCAAGGCAATTTCCTGAATTAGTTTTGGAACATGCTGTTGCTGCTCAATCTTATGGCCAGCAACAATTTGGGGGCTACAACAGACAGCCATATGGATACCAACACCAAAATGTTGGTTACCAATAGAGGGACCACACAAATCTGAGGTGGAGGCAAGACAACTACATGCAGCCCCAATAGATGTTGGCCTTACCACAACAACCACAACAGCAGTTCAATCATGGGAATACCCCTAGGTCTAACTTCCAGCACCATCAGCAGCCCCATCAGCAACAAAATCAATTAGTCTTACCCCCATCTCAACCCAGAAATACTTCTTTCGAGGATCAGGTCTTGACCTCACTGCAAAACCTGGGTTCCTTGGCTTCGACTATGAACTCTCATGGTCAGAGCATCAAGAAGATGGAAGAGCAGATTGGCCAACTAGCGAATACCTTAGCCAAAAGAGAAGAGGGAAGGTTGCCCAGTCAACCAGTGGTTAATTCCAAGGGCCAATTTTTGATTGGTGAAGGATCCTCAAACCCTGAAGGGGATCTTTCATTGAATTGATGTTAAGAACTGTGCACTTTGTATGATATGTACTTTACAATTTAGAGGAATTTGTAGTGATCTTGTTGGAGTCTGAGTTTAGTGCTTTATGCCTACTTTTATTCTTGTTCCCCTTGTTTGCTAATTTCAAGTGATTGAATGATGATGGTATTATTTGAATGTTTTTCATGATATGTGAATTTAATGCTTTGAGAGTATGGGAATTTTTGAATGTTTTGTAATGCCTATGGGTGTCCCTGGAAGAGAGCCTGTGAGAGAATCCACCAACAAAATAAAGGTCAAAAGGCTGACTAGTGGGTGTGTGAATTCTGACTCGGTTAAGCCATCGCGAGGTTGTGAAAATTTGGTTCGGTTTCCTCTCACGTAGTTCATAAAGAATTACTTTGCTTTGTTGTCGTGAGTTTCAGATGTAGTTGTGTGGGCTTCCTCGCGCAATTTAAATGAACATCCAATCTCGCGACCCATTCAGCCCATCCAGCGAGCAGATATTTTTGAAGCGCGCCGAGCCTCGCGATATTTAAAATCCAACCCTGCGCTACTTTCTCTTTCCTCTCCTACCAGTAAAACCCTAGCTCCCACTCCTCTAAATCTCTCTCGTCCAACATCCTGTCTACAGTTCATCACTCACTTTGAAATTCTGGATTTTTGTTCTTAAAGCTTCCATCAACAGTTGCCCCCTGCAAGGAGCTCCTGCGGTCTATCGTGCATCAAATCAAACAGAACCCTAACTTTTAGGGTAAGACTCGGCTCTTGATTTTTTTCTGTCAAAATTTCAACTGCTCACTCCCCAAGGAGAGCCCTAATGGCTCCTAAAAGTGCACCTGGTGAAGAGAACTAGGGACCAGGCCACCGTGGAGCTTGCCCCTAAGAAAGCCAAGTCCTCTACGACACAACAAAAAGGGAAGGAAGTGGTTCCTAAGGTGGCTGAACAAACACCTGACTACTCTACACCCTCTGAGCTCCTCATTTCCATTCCTTTAGAGCCTGAAGCCATTTTTAATATCTCTTTCTTTCAATCTGAGCGGTTGTCAGCACCTGCCATTGAGTTCTTGCGCAAGGCTGGTTTGTTCCCCTTGATGCAAATGATTCCTGGACTAGCATATCCCAAGTTAGTGCAACTCTTTTACCAGCACCTTAGGGTCAGACCAGACACACATGGGCAGCCAGGCCTCCTTGTGTTAGTTGACAATTTTGAGATGCTACTCAACCCAGCGTTGATTGCTGAAGTCATGGGCATCCCTGCCATTTTTTATCCCAACTATGGTTATGGTTCCCCTGTGAGTGCATCCATTGATACCATTGCACAGGCCATTACCAGAGGTTTGAAGGCCACAGGGCACTCCATCAGAAGAAGATATTTGGATCCCAAATTACTGTTCATTGACCAAGTGCTGAGGAAGAATATCTATTGCTCCGGCCATCAGCAACAGAGGAGGACACCAATTGTTGATGCTCTCTATTCCTTCTCTCTGGGCCATGGATTTAATGTTGCATGGTTGATCTTTGAGGCCATGAAGGATATGATGGTGAAGCTCGGGCTGCAAAAGAAGCTCCACACTCTCCCCTATGGAAGAGTCATCACCAAATTACTTCTGAGGGGAGGATTCAAGATACCAGTGGGGGAGTTATCTGTTGACCTCACTCCCACCACTTTTGCCAAAAGACAATGGGGGATCAGCAGGAGTCTGATGGATCCCCAGAAGAAGAAGAAGAAAAAGGTTGAAGCTCAGATTGTTTCTGAGCAAGGTGAGAGAAGTGTTGTGGCAAAGGCCACCCCTGCCCCCACAAAGAAGGCTAAAGCCCCTATTGCAAAGAAGGTGGTGCAAGCTTCTGTCACCTCTGCTGCTGCAGTAATACCTCCATCCACCACAGTTGCCCCTCCATCAGTTTCTTTGCCTCTTCCATCTCTCCCTTTCCCTCTCTTATCTCCCTTTTCCATTCCCCCACCCCCTGTGATTCGTTCCTGGGTGGAAAGTGTTGAACCCCATGACAGCACTCCCCTTTCACCCACGTTACCTCAATATACAGCCCCAGTCTCTCCAACCTCACCTGAACGAACCCCTGACAACCCTCCCTTGATAACCTACCTTAAAAGGAAAACCTCTCACACAACCCCTGCCTTATCTTTACCTACTTCCACCTCCCCTGTCATTCCCACAGACACACCACATATTGACCAACCCTCAGTCCAACCCCTCCCAACTACATCTCCACTCCATGATCTTGACTTTAACCTAGCCACCACTTCAGGGTATCAAGCCTTCATGACTACCTTGCTTGACACCTTGCCAACCCATGATATCCCTCTCCCAGATTCCCCCCTCTTCCCCACATCACTCACCAGACCTTTCATCTTCTCCCCCTACAACTTTCCGTCATGCCCCCACTTCTCCTTTCCAACCTGTTCCCACCTATTCTCATACTCCACCCCACCCAACCTCAGATACCCTTACCCATATTCTCTCCCTCATACATGACCTCCAGACCCAGCTATCCACCACAACCCACACCCAAGCCCAAATGCAGACTGACATCACCAACATACAATCCACCCTTCAAACATTGACAAACCCACCCATCTCCACACAACCCCCTCCCACCTTTGACTCCACAGTGCCACCAGACCTCACCCCAATTGACTTACCTCCATCCCCACCTCCAAAGGTCACCAGAGCTTCTGCTCAGGATGATCCCCATGGTCGCCTACTTTCCAAAGAGGAACACAGACAGGCCGCTGCTGCCCTTGGATTAGATCCCATTGCGCTTTTTTCCTTTTGACTCAAGACTCTGATTCTGCCCCACCTATGGATCCCAGTGCTAAGAATCCTGCTGCTGCTCCTTCATCCATCCCTGCTGAACAAACTTATCCTCAGTGAAGGAAGGTTATTGCCAAGAGGACTACTCACCCAGCTGCCTCTTTGAAAATTAGAAAAGCCAAATCTGCCCAGTCTGAGGCGGCATCACCAATGAGCCAGCCAGTGATGGGGAAGAGCCCAGCCATTCCTGCAACAAAGGAAGAAGCAAAGTCTTCTGTGCCTCCCCCTAAGCTTGACAAAGGGAAAAGTCCTCTCCTACCTCAGGTGAAAGAAAAAGATAAATCCCCTGTTGTCCCTCCTGAGCCAGCATAAGCCCAATTCCCTCTCATTCCCCCTCCACCTCAGCCAGGGAAAGGCCCTACAGGGAGGAGTCCCAAAGGCAAAAGTCCTATCAAATCCCCTGAGCCTATCATAGATAAATCCTCAATGACCCCTCCTCCACCAAAGACCAAAATAATGAGGGTCAGGGCACCAACCATACCCAAAACGGCGGCCCAACGGAAGGAAGAGAGGGAACGAAAGAAAAAATAGGAGGAGGCTTACCTTCAAGAGCATGCCAAAAAGATGGGTTGGGACAAGTTTTAATCCAGACTCTAATTAGATTGTACTTAGGATTTTTTCTGTTTCTACAATCTTTTGATTCTGTTTTCTTTTAGTTTGTACATTTCTCATCTTTAATAGATTTTCTTCTTTTGTCATTTCTATTTTGCTTTGTTTGTCATGTGTTTTGCTCCATGTTCTTTCACTTCCTGTTTGCAAATAATAAGTCTGCTGCACACACCTTTGACTCAGTGAGGACACTGCTCCTCATAGGTTTGGGGGTGTGGCAGGCAGACCCTGCCAATGGAATAGTTAACCTAAGTGTAGCAGAGTCATGTGAGTAATATGGAATGGATCTATGATCACTCAAGAATCATGAAAAATAAGAAATTTAAAATTTCTGCAAACTTTAGGCATTATAAACTTCTAATTTTTCACATTTTCATGATGAGATCACCAAGGAAACTCACTTGTATCAGCATTGAGTGAATCAATAGAGAGAGAAAAAGGTGAGGACATACTTAAAAGTTCAAAGGAAGACCATAACCAGTGAGAAGTGGGCCTACAAAATTTTTTCTTTGAGGAGTGACTAAGGCAATTTCTTCTAATTCTAAGGACTGGCTGAGTCACTATGCTCACTAGAAGTTAGGTAACTCCAAGTTGAAATAACTAACAACACTCATGAAACTTAGGAAAGGATCAAAGCCTTCTCTTGGACAGTTTGAGCCTAATAAGACCTACCTTAAGCAACTGCCCTTGTCCATATCCCCTTTAAGCTTTAAATCCTAAATTTCTTCAATATGCACCCAAGTACTTGTACCTGAACCTATGAACCTGATTCAGCCTACCCTCACTCTGAGAATTCAGAAGGTAAAGGAGAAA
Organism: Chloranthus sessilifolius; assembly: GCA_021018995.1. Lineage (NCBI taxonomy): Eukaryota > Viridiplantae > Streptophyta > Magnoliopsida > Chloranthales > Chloranthaceae > Chloranthus > Chloranthus sessilifolius. The sequence continues at coordinate 52,151,173 of CM037593.1, read as the reverse complement.
AAGTTGAAGATGGACTAGCTATGGTCAACATTAGGTGAATGGAGAAGAAGTATCTTAAAAAATTCTGGCAGTATGGTAACTGAGAACATCGTGGCATTTCAGAAAAACAAAAAAAAAAATAAAAAGAAGAAAATTCCATAAAAAAGAAACAAAAACAATAATGAAGAGGAGCAAGAGAGGAGTCAAAGAAGAACTTTCTTTTAGAAAATCAAAATCAAGAAGAGAAACTGATCACTTCAAATATGAAAATCTCAAAGAAGAAGAAAGGAGCTGAATTCAAGAAGGTGAAGTCATGAACCCCCTCCTTCACTTACTGATTTCTCAATTTTGAACCCCTTTTCAATCTTCCATTCTTTTAACCCCACTCCCTAAGCCACATTCTAGCCCAGTTAAAATCCCTTGTGTTCCAAAGTTGAGTGAGCTGTCATGTGGAGATAAAGAGTTATCCATTCTATGGGAGGATGTGTCAAGGATGTCAGCACCTAAGAGCTATGCCTATGCTCATCCTTACAGACCCATTTGGGGGATGTAACTGCTCTTGAGCCTGAGAGAAAATGAACCCCTCAACAAGACCCTTATGAGAGTATGCCCTGGAAAGTTTTTGGGTCTAAATTCGAAGGCATTATGTATGACCTATAACCTTATTTTTAATCTGATGATGAGCTCAGTGCTGGCACACACTTATGCAGTTTTCGGTGGTTGTACACTGATTGGAAATGCTGTGCCTTCATGAGAAGTTTATGCTATTTAAATTACTGTGCAACCAATGGATTAAATTTCTTTTATGATTATTGATTCAAGAGTAAATTAAGTTTGCTCCTTGACTGCCCACTTGATAATATTGCATTGTTGTTAACTGTTTCATTGAGAAGTTTGTGGGTGTCTTCACTAAAAACACTCAGGAGACTTCACTCCCCCACTAGGGATCACCTAGGGGTTTAAAAGGCTTGGTACATATGCTAAATGTATCCGTCCTCCCTACGAAAGTGGCATTTAATTTTTATAGTAGGTTTAATGTAGCTTTGCTAAGGGACTAGCAAAGATTAGGTTTGGGGGTGTGTTAAGACCTGAAAAGTACCACTTTTCACCCCTTAACTAACCTTTGATTAGACTCTTAGCCATTTAATAAGTTCTTATTAAGTATTTTATGTAGGTAATAATCAGCAGTGAAACAAGGCCAGGAATCCAGATAAGGAGCCTGTTTCGGCATCAGAAGTCCCTCAGAAGGATGGAATCTGAATCCAGACTTGGAATGAGCCTCGCGCAGTCCAACTGAGATTTCCAAGACTTTACAACAACTACTCGCGCAGCTCTCGCAAAGCTCAAGGGTAGAACACATCGCGCAGTCTCGCACAGTTCAAAGCAGACCTCTCTCTACCTCAACAGCTAAGGAGAGAGAGCTTCAAGAGACTCCTCACGCAGCTGTCGCGCAGTGGTCGCGAGATGTAATTATCAGAAGAGAACTCCTCGCACAGTTCTTACGCCATTCAAGAAGAAAGCATACTCGCGAAGACGGAGCCATCATCGCGAAGATCAGTCAAGACATGAACCCTTGCATAGTTCAGAACTCCTTAAAGCCTCGCGAGGAAACTCACGAAGTCCATTGAAGAGAAGTGCTCACGAAGTTCTCGCGCTATTCAAATCTATCCTCGCGAAAGATCAACCCAGCGATCGGACAGCTACCTCGCAACTGCTTGAACTCCAACCCCACGACATATGAGGCTTTGATGTCTACTCAACCTCGTGACTGCCTGAAGATTAAACCCAACAACCTCACGACGGTTGAAGCTTTAATATCAAATAATCCTCGCGAAGAGTAAGAGCTACCACGCAACAAGTCTGGGAAACAAAGGGGCTACCTAGAGAAGCTCTGAACTTCAACTTCCATCTCTTCAACAGAGGGCCTTCTGGGAATTTCCAGCGATTAGGGCACGCACTCCCATGCACAAATCTCTATGCACGTGCCCCAAGGCATCCAAGGATCACTATTTGGCCATGTGGCATCGTTAAAATTAGGGTTTCCCTAACCCTAATGGACCACCACACCACTGCTATATAAACCCATACTTAGCTTAGGTTAGAAAAGGCTGAAAATTCCTAGAATAGCTGGGAACACATCTCATTTCTTGGAGACTTGATCTGAGATCGTTTTTCTTTTCGTTTTGTAGCTGTAAGTAGTTTTCTTTTTCTTTTCCCTTCTCTCCATATTCCAGCACTTGCTGGCTATGTCTTTGTATGCTTTTTGAACTAGATCGGTGGAAGTTTTGTAATAGGATTTGTACTTTGTGGGATTTGTGTTTGAATGTGAGATGCTTTGTGCAAGGCTGCTGCCTTGTGATCCACCATTGCTTTGGCTGTGCTTCAAAGCAATGAAGGACTGATTCTAAGGGCCACTCAGATCCAAGTGACCTGTGTGTCTGGGCTATCATGGTCATATACAACCTTAGCCCCACCACAGGACCCACTAGATCTAAAATCCCCATGGGAGCTTGAGTTGGTAGCCTTGTAACCATGGTGGTGGCAGCGATATTCTTGTTTTGTCTTGGGCCCCGTGAGGAGGATAGCCTCTGGGATAGTCTGTGACCATTCAAGTGGACAGGTTAGAGCCTTAGGGTGATTCTAATCCACCGATCCAAGATGGATCCTTCCTCTTTATAGCTGAGCTTGTAGAAGCCTGGTGGGAAATTGTACAGAGGCAGACTTCCTTACATTTATATAGATCCGCTATTAGATGTTAGATCTGATATGGTTATAGAGAATGTAGGCTTGTGACTGGACCATTGTTGCCTCACTCAAGCAATGGACAGCAAGATCGAAGGTTGTACTCAATCTCTTGTTTGTTCTATGTGTCTAGGCTATCATGGTCCTATACAGCCTTAGCCCCACACTTAGAGCTTTAGAGGTTGGGGTTCCCTATGGATTCTTGAGCTGGTAGCCTGGATGAAATAGTGCCTACAATGATTAACTTGTTTTGACCCATCCCTAGATTGTGGTTCCCTTTTGGGATAGTCTGTGGCCATTCGAGTGGACAGGTTATAACCTTAAGGGATTGAATCATGGCAGAGAGATGGGTTGGATCCGTTCTCCTCAGTGGTGATAATGTAGCCATTGGACAGGATTTCTATATCATCTGATCTGAATCTGAGTTATAAAGCTCCTCTGATCTAGGCTCAATGACATACTTCTCACCCTTTTATATTTATTTTCCACACTCCATCCATCCTCTCAACCCTTTTTATAGTTTATAATACCTAGAATAAGTGACCTTAAACTCCCCTCCTTTTTAGGACTGCTAGATCTATAGTCAGATCTGGAGGGACTACTAGAGATGACTCCCTTGGAGCCATAGATCACCTTTCCCTGTGGGACACACTCTTACTTATCAAAACTTTCCACAATGGACCCTGTATCTTGCAGGTCTAGGATTTCATAGTTGTGCTAATTCCATCTCCCATTTTATCTTGATTTTAAATTTCTTTTACCACAACCAATAAAGCAAGCACACACTCAGAAATCCGCCGACAGAATGCATGCCCATTTTCAGAGTGATAATTTTTTGTGTTTCCTTTTTTCGAATTTTTTTTATTTCGAGGCCTCTAAGCAAAGCTCAAGGACCTCTGACAATTTTATTCTTGCACAACTCTTTAAGTAGATCAAATGCCAGTTGATACGCTTTTAATAGTGCGTGCGCCATGCCGGGGATAGGTACACCTTGGGGATGTGCATGTTCCAATGGTGAGGTGCTCCTGACTTGCATGAACCGGAGTGCCTTAACTGGAGACAAAGCTAAAAAGATCGGGCTAGGACCAATCATCCCTTGGAAGAGATGGCCAATTCTAGCCTCCATCCCTAATGAAATCATATCTTACTAACTATGCACAGACAGACACCCATCAGGGGCGATAAGCAGCAAAATAGGCGTGAACGAAAGCCTCGACCCAAAGGTACAATTTGCGAGGACAAACGACCATCCTGCGAATACCCAGACGCAAGTGCGTACATTCAACAGGGACACCGTGCCTATACAGGTTGGGAATGCATGCCCATTTTTAGAGTGATAATTTTTTGTGTTTCCTTTTTTCGAAATTTTTTTATTTCGAGGCCTCTAAGCAAAGCTCAAGGACCTCTGACAATTTTATTCTTGCACAACTCTTTAAGTGGATCAAATGCCAGTTGATACGCATTTAAGAGTGCGTGCGCCATGCCGGGGATAGGTACACCTTGGGGATGTGCATGTTCCAATGGTGAGGTGCTCCTAACTTGCATGAACCGGAGTGCCTTAACTGGAGACAAAGCTAAAAAGATCGGGCTAGGACCAATCATCCCTTGGAAGAGATGGTTAATTCTAGCCTCCTTCCCTAATGAAATCACATCTTACTAACTATGCACAGACAGACACCCATCAGGGGCGATAAACTGCAAAATAGGCGTGAACGGAAGCCTCGACCCTAAGGTACAATTTGCGAGGACAAACGACCATCCTGCGGATACCCAGACGCAAGTGCGTACATTCAACAGGGACACCGTGCCTATTCAGGTTGGGAATGCATGCCCATTTTCAGAGTGATAATTTTTTGTGTTTCCTTTTTTCAAATTTTTTTTATTTCGAGGCCCCTAAGCAAAGCTCAAGGACCTCTGACAATTTTATTCTTACACAACTCTTTAAGTGGATCAAATGCCAGTTGATACGCTTTTAAGAGTGCGTGCGCCATGCCGGGGATAGGTACACCTTGGGGATGTGCATGTTCCAATGGTGAGGTTCTCCTGACTTGCATGAACCGGAGTGCCTTAATTGGAGACAAAGCTAAAAAGATCAGGCTAGGACCAGTCATCCCTTGAAAGAGATGGCCAATTCTAGCCTCCATCCCTAATGACATCACATCTTACTAACTATACATAGACAGACACCCATCAGGGGCGATAAGCAGCTAAATAAGCACGAACAGAAGCCTCGACCCTAAGGTATAATTTACGAGGACAAACGGCCATCCTACGGATACTCAGACGCAAGTGCGTACATTCAACAGGGACACCATGCCTATACAGGTTTTAAGCCCGTGTAAAAGGAAATAAAAGGGAAATGAGCCCTTCGGTCTGTATGTTTGCACATAGTTTGGTCGGTTGTAATTTCATTTTTGACAGGTCAGTTTCGACTAACAATAGACTTTTCGAATGGTTTGAAATCGGGGGCACTCTTGGTCATCATAGATCCGTAGGTGGATGATCAGAGCTAACTCTTGGAAAGTGGGGTCAACCTATTAAGGATTTTTACTTCATAACCAAAGGTTGTTATTTCTTCTCTTTTTTCCTTTTTCTTTTTTTCTTCTCTTTTTCTTCTTCTTCTTCTTCTTTTTCTTCTTTTTTTCATGTCAGTTTGAGATTCTGAGCATGCTCAAACTATTTTTATTTCTACATGTATCCTTAGGCGAATTAACTTACCATGTTGATATACCTTAAGGACGTGTGCATTCCGGTGATGGGTCCTTGGTTTCCCTGTCGGATCAGGCCTCGACTTTTGCTGGGGAAGATCTTGGGCTAGGTGTATGCTCCCAGGAGTGACCGGTGATGGATGAAGTTCATTTGCCTGCCGGATCAGGTATGGACTCCTAGGGATGCGTGGTCTTGGTCTTTAAATAAATGAGACCCAAGCATCTTGCTTAGGAAAGTGGATTTCTAATGACCGGAGATAAACAGGACCAATATTTTGCCTGCCGGATCAGGCGCGAGGTGTCCCTGCGTAAAACAAGGTTCGAGAAATTTTGGGTGAACCCGATCATCCCGAATTGATTTAACACGGTTCTCGGAGTGGGGCAAACAGGCGTTGCGACGCTCTTTTGAGAACCAACGTTGTATTTTTTCATTTTTCTTTCTCTTTTATTATTATTTTTTTTGTGGGCGCATTAGGTGGGCGCCTACGAATCTAGATCTGTTTATTATAGCACGGTGATACGTGGGCTTCAAAGAAGGATCGGGCCAGAAATGAGATTGCGGAGGCGAGAGCTGCTTTGGCCGAGAGTGAGGTTCTTCGGTTGACTGGGCTTTTGACTGAGTCTCGCAGTGCAGCCGACGCTTCGTGGAGGCGGCAGAAGAGTCTTCATGGTAGGTGGTTGTCTGATCGGAATGCCCGTGCGGACTCTCTCCTTACAGAGATCAGTGCTTTAAAGCGCGGTTCCTGCCCCTGACCTGTTCCTGTACATACCATAGATCATATACACAGAAGGGGGCCGATGCCCCATAACAGAGATCTCTTTTTGGGTTATTTTCTTTTTCTTGTTGTTTTTGTTATATATATATATATTTGGTTTTTACTTTTAAAGAAGGCAGAAAAATAGAAAGTGTGTCATGTCGTTATCTTTTTGGGACGTGACACTCCGCACGTAATACTGTAAGAAATGGAATGAAATCTATACATACATATTTTTATTTTTATTTTTGACTTTTTCTTTCATACATCTCGCAACTTAAAGCTTTTCATGGAAAAGGAAAATCTATCATCTTTTTGAAATTTTCTCCCCCACAGTGTGAGGTTTTTTAATGAGAAAGGAAAATTTATTATCTTTTTTTGAAATTTTCTCCTCCACAGTGTGGGGCTTTTTATGGAAAAGAAAAATCTATTATCTTTTTTGAAATTTTCTCCTCCATAGTGTGGGGCTTTTTTTTTCTTTTTTTTTTTTATGGAAAAGGGAAATATATTATTATTTTTTTTAATTTTCTCCTCCACAGTGTGGGGCTTTTTATGGAAAAGGAAAATCTATTGTCTTTTTTAAAATTTTCTCCTCCACAGTTTGGGGCTTTTTATGGAAAAGGAAAATCTATTATCTTTTTTGAAATTTTCTCCCTTTGGATCTTTTTGTGATGTCGGTGATTACAAGGCAAAACCAGTGGGTCCTTTTTTGAGCATGGTCGAACCCTGTTCATGAGGATCAAGCTTTTCCTTTAAACATGGGAAGGTCAGCTTCCCTGGGATTGGCCTAGTCTTCTGTCTTTCCCTTTGGTCATGCGTCAAACACCGTGGTAGAGACGGCATACTTGATCGGGATCCGATCCAATTTAACATGAGTGGCTCATCAAAGGGAAGAAAGGGCTCAAGAGGTCCAAACTGAAATGGGCGGGCCAGAACAGGTCTTCTCCTAATCTCTCTTTTCTTGACATTTTTGCTCACAGTGCCCAAGGCGGGTTTTCGCTATGCCCGTCATCCCTGTTTTTACCCGTAGCGCCATTTCAGGTTTTCACTACGTCCATGGGTTCGCTCTCTTACCCCAAGTGCCCTTTCAGGTTTTCACTTGGTCCGCGTGAGTTCGCTGTTTTTACCCGTGGCGCCCTTGCCAGTTTTCACCACGCCCATCTTGCTTTGAACTCAAAATTTTCCCCCCTTTTTTTTTTTCTTTTTTTTCTTTTCTTTTTTTTTCCTCTTTTTTTTTTTAGAACTAGAAGGCCACGACATGGACGTCGATTCCGTCATAGCCAGCAGAATGAAGTTATGTGTGGTTCGTTAACTCAGCTTGTTCTGATGCAGTAGATGTTATGACCGCTTGGGGACCTTAAAGAGGGCTTTCTTCCGGGTTGTAATGTGGCCGGGGTTCAAACGGGTTGGGTTTTTCTGGGGATTCGGATCTAAGTTTTGAGTGAATTCTAGATTCGGGGACTCCTCTTTCTTTCCAAAGGCTTTTTATGCCCCAGTCATTTCTTTTTTCTTGGTCCCCCTCTTTTTTTGAGGGGTTTTGCTTTTTTTCTTCTTTTTTTTCCTTTTTTGGTTTGGATTTTTCCTCTTTTCTCTTTTCTCTTTTCTCTTGGAATTTTGGGTGGAGTATATGAAAGAAATGGTTATTGGCCCGACTTGTGTAGCAAAAAGGGTGAAGGTTTTCAGGGAATATTTCTTTTGGGCTACTTGACTTTGAAATGATGGCCTCTTTTATAGGGTCCTTAAGCGGTCACGCATCTACTTTTATCAAAACTTACCTTGTCTCAAGACCTATGAGTAGAACTTATGGAGGTATCCAGCGTTGATGGGCTCAGGAAAGTGGTCTCCGTCCATGGTGGCGAGGCGAACGACGTATCCTGGCAAAACCTCTCGGACGACATAGGGTCCTTCCCAATTTGGCCTAAACTTCCCTCTTGGATCGGCGTGGAGAGACGGGAAAATTTTCTTCAGTACAGTGTCTCCTACCTTCAGATCTCGACTGCGGGCATGCTTATTGTAAGAACGTGTAATTCTCCTCTGATAGATCTGGGTGTGGCACAAGGCTAGGAGTCTTTTCTCGTCAATTAAATCCAACTACTCAAAACGAGCTCTTTCCCTCTCAGCTTCAGGTAGATGGGATTCCAAAAGGATACGGAGCGACAGTACTTCGACCTCAACGGGTAGCACAACCTCAGTCCCACACACAAGGGAGAATGGTGTTGCCCCTGTTGCGGTACGGATAGACATTCTATAGGCCCAAAGGGCGAAGGGTAACTGCTTGCTCCAATCTCTATAAGTGACTACCATCTTCTCCAGGATGCGGATTAGAGTTTTGTTGGCCGCTTCCATAGCTCCATTCGTCTGTGGCCTATGGGGATGATCGATGATGCTTGATCTGGAACCTCTCACACAAGGCCCGAATGGGCCTATTAGCGAAATTAGTGCCATTATTAGTGATGATATCTTTGGGTACGCCGAATCTACAAATGATGTTGTTCTTGATGAACTTCTCAACATGACTAGCCTTAATGCTCGTATAGGAGGCTGCCTCTACCCATTTTGTAAAATACTCTACCGCGACGAGGATGAACTGATGCCCGTTGGAAGCCTTAGGATTGATTTTGCCGATGACGTCGAGACCCCAGGTGGCGAACGGCCAAGGAGTGGCCATGCTGTGCAAGTCAATGGCCGGAGCATGTATTAGACTGGAGTGCTCTTGGCATTTGTAGCACTTCTGTACATGTTTGCAGCAATCGGTCTCCAATGTGGTCCAAAAGTATCCTTGCCTTAGAATTTTCTTAGCAAGCATGTGTCCACTGACGTGTGCCTCGCAGACTCCATCATGATCTCAATCGCCTCTCTCTCGGTTAGGCATCGGAGCAAAATATTATCGTGAGACCGTCTATACAAGAGATCACTGTAGACAACGTAGTTCATTGCCAATCCCTGGATGGTGCGTCTGTCTACCTTCGATGTTCCTTCTGGGATAGTTCGGGTTTCGAGGAAATTCTTGATGTTGGAGAACCAGGGTGGTCCATCATCTAACTCTATAGGTCCCTCGATTAGGTGGCAGAAAGCCGGTTCGTCCCTCTGCTCTATCATGATCGGCTTCATCACAACTCCATATGGAATCTCAACCATAGAGGCCAGGGTGGCCAAGGCATCAGCAAACCGATTTCTTGCTCGTGGCACATAGGAGAAGGTGACCTCCTCAAAGCAAGTTATTAGATCCTCAAGATGTTTATGGTATGGGATCAGTTTCTCATCCTTGGTCTTCCAATCTCCGTTGGTCTGGCATATAATTAACTGTGAATCTCCAAAGACCCTAAGGTGAGTTATATTTAGATCAAGAGCTGCCTGTAAACCAGTTGTACAGGCCTCATACTCGGCCATATTGTTGGTGCATGGGAAGTTCAATTTGATTTAGATGAGTACATGTGGTCCTCTTGGCGAGATAAGAATGGCGCCAACTCCTTGGCCCTCAACATGTGATGCTCCATCAAAGTGCATTACCCAGGACTCCCCTGTTTCCTTTGTATCCTCGTCAGTCATGAACAGAATGTCCTCATCGGGGAATTCGGTCCTTAGAAGCTCATAGTCCGGCAGAGGGTTCTCAACAAGATGATCAGCGAGCGCCTACCCCTTGATCGACTTCTGGGTGACATAAGTAATGTAAAATTCGGATAGGAGTAGTTGCCATCGTGCAATTCAGCCAGTGAGTGCAGGTTTCTCGAATAGGTACATTAGCGGATCCATCCATGCTAGAAGTAGGACGGCTTGGGAGAGCAGGTAGTGCCGTAGTCTTTGAGTAGCCCAAACGAGGGCCAAGCATGCTTTCTCCAGATGAGAATAGCGCGTCTCGTAATCAGTGAATTTCTTGCTTAGATAATAGATGGCCTGCTCTCTTCTTTCTGTTTCATCATGCTGTCCTAACACACAGCCCATGGAAAACTCTGTCATTGATAGGTACATTATCAGAGGTCTATCAGGTACAGGCGGTACCAATACCGGAGGTTTTAGGAGGTAACCCTTAATCTTGTCGAATGCAGCTTGGCAGTCATCATTCCATTCAACCGGTGAGTCCTTTCTTAGCAGTTTGAAGCTTGGTGCGCATATCGGAGTTAACTATGCGATGAATTGGCTGATGTACTAGATTCTGCCTAAAAAGCCTCTGACTTCCTTCTATGTAGACGGTGGCGGCATTTCAGTGATGGCCTTGATCTTGGTTGGATCGACCTCTATCCCTCTCCTGCTGACAATAAAGCCCAACAACTTTCTTGACATAGCGTCGAAGGCGCACTTCTGGGGGTTCAACCATAACCTATACTTTCTCAACCTCTCGAACAACTTCTGATGGTTTATCAAGTGATCCTCCCTTTCTGGTGATTTGGCAATCATGTCATCGACATATACTTCGATCTCGTGGTGCATCATGTCGTGGAACAGGGCCATCATTGCTCTTTGATAGGTTGCCCCAGCATTCTTCAGCCCGAATGGCATTACTTTGTAGCAGAAGGTTCCCCAAAGGGTAATGAACACTGTCTTTTCGTGATCAACCTCTGCCATCTTTATCTTATTGTATCCTGAGAATCCATCCATAAATGAGAGCATTCCATGCTTTGCAGTGTTATCGACCAAGATATCAATGTGGGGTAGCAGAAAATCATCCTTAGGGCTCGCCTTGTTGAGATTGCGGAAATTGATGCACATTTGAACCTTTCCATCCTTCTTCGGTACGAGGACGATATTGGCCAGCCACTGCGGGTACTTAGATACCATGAGGAAACCTGCGTCATACTGCTTAATGACCTCATCCTTCACCTTCAACATCCATTCGGGTCGGAGGCGTCTCAGCTTTTGTTTAACCGGCTTAACATCGGGGTAGAGTGGTAACTCATGCCCAACCAGATCGGTATCCAAACCAGGCATGTCTTCATACGACCATGCGAAGACGTCTTGGTATGACCGAAGGAAGTCTATCATACCTTTCCTCTCCGCAGGGGACAACGATGTTCCGATTTTAGTGATTCTGGGGGCCTCTTCGGTGCCCAAATTGACATCCTCCGTCTCTTCGACGATCGGGGTAGGGCCATGCTCAAAATTGGCAAATTGTTTGAGGAGCTCATTGGGGAACTCATCGGTTTGACCTTCCTTGTCCAGACTCGTGATTCCTACCTCTTCTTGTATTTCTACAGGAAAGGGGTTGGCATTACGTGGGACGGGTATCATGACATCAACTTCAATTTTATTGGGAATTTTAAAGGACAATATTTTTGGAATTGGTATTTTTTCTATTTTTATGGTCTTTTGCATTTTTCTGAAGGTCAGCCCCTGGCTAACCTCACTTTTTACAGGTTGTTTTTTTTTAGAGAGTCGGTGCCGTTTTCACGATATTTGGCGGCTCCCAGGAGTTGGGGCAAGGATGCCCAGTTACTCACTTGTGAGGCTTGGCCTTTACCTCTTTGATTAGGAGCGGCATCGGTAGGCTCTTGTAGTTCCTCCCTCAACATATTTATAGAGGGATCCTCTGGGACCCTGTCCTCTATGGTTAGGATGGGCCCGGAGTGGCTAGTGCTGGAGTGATGGGTGGACCGGGGGACTTCTTGCTCAAATAAGGAAAGGGCGGCTAAGTCCATCTCGAAGTATGGGGGAATGATGTAGGGATTGGTGGGGTGGACGGAAGCAGGCTTATGTGGGGTAACCCTCGTCTCCCCATTTAGATCAATTTTTACTACCCCGGCGCTCACAAAGGTTTCACGGATGTGGGGACGAGCGTGAGGTTCCTCTTCCAAGATGATTCCTCTGGCCTTGGCGACTGCTACGGCTCTCATCTTTTCCTTGGCCTCTCTGACTTCTTCTTCGTCGGGCTTGTAGCCTAGGCCAAATCTGGTTTGCTGCCCCTTGGCCCTAACGGGGTCTCTTCTTCCTTGAAGGCGCGGGCCTAAGCCTTTCCCCTTTTGGTGGCCCCATTTGTGGAGCATGAGCACTGCTGCGTCCATTCCTCCCCTAGTTTTATCCAGGGTCTTTTCAGTTGGTCCGCGGGTGACGGTTGAGAAGTCATACTCGAATTAGTGAAGATCGACATCCTCTGCTGTGTGCTGTATGTTCAGCACTTTCGAATTCTCAATGTGCAGAGTGCTTCTTTCCCTGTCTTCTCTGCTCTCACCCAAGATGGTGACAATTTTTTCTTCCGAGATGAATCGGAGCTTTTGGTGCAGGGTAGATGGTATTGCTGTCCATCACCTGAAAGGGGGTGGTGAATGCGGCCCGAGGATCAGGTCGAGGTTTACTTCTCCTATGATTTCTCTTCTGGTGTAGTCGAATCCCCGGGCGCTTGATATGGATGACCGAAAGGTGTCGGGGTTTGCCCCAATTTTGATCGCCGTCCTTAGAGGGCATACGTTCAAGGCCGACCCGTTGTCGAATAGGACCAACTGCACCACCAAGTTTCCAACTTCCACTGTTATATTCAAGGGCTTAGAGTGGTCATTCCCCTGGATTAGTAGGTCCACATCAGTGAATGAGATGGCATTTGGGGCCAACACTTGCCCTATTATTTCTCTTACTTTATCTGGAGTTACGTGAGTGGAGACATGTGCATCCTTGAGTGCTCCCATTAGGGCTTGGAAGTGGAGTGGGGACGTGATTAATAAATCCCACACAGTAATATGTGTGGGTGTTCTCTTGAGCTGCGTCTCTAGTATGTGCTCTCTGGCCATTTTTTCAAAGGGATTCCCTGCGGCCTGTTCTTTCTTTCTCTCTTCTCCTCTAACGGCCCCTGATGCTTTCGGCTGTGTAGAAATCCAGCCTGACCGGGTAACAAATTCAATAGCCTCCTCTTGGTTGCACTCGGCATTCATGTCTGTCTGTTCATAGCTTAATGACACTTGATGTAGGTCATAGGCAGGTTTCGGGATAAGGAAAGGAGTGCATGGTAATTCTGGGGAAGATTGGGTTGGACACGCCAGTTTCTCGAGTCCCACTAGGTTGACTCCAGTAGGGGGCAGAATGGTAGTGGTGGGAATTGGTGGGGTTGAATTTCTGGGTGCAGGGGGGGCTTGTAGTGGTATTACCTGGGCTTGGTAAGACCAGTGGTGATTGGGAGCAGGTGATAAGGGGATTGGGTGAGGGGTTGCTTGCTTGGGTGGCGGTGGAGTTGGATTGGGGCCAAAATAATGAAGGGATGGCCGGAGTGTGACTGGGATGGAGGGATGGGGAGACATCTAAGGAGCGGGGTGATAGGGATATGAAGGGTTTGTATATGGGATGGCATGGTGGGATGATGACGGGTTCGTGGATGACGCATGGTAAATTAGGAGTGATGGAGTTGTGCATGGAGCGGGATGATTGGCACATGACGGGGTAGTGGGTGGAACAGGGAGATATGAAGGGTTTGTATAGGGGGTGGCATGGTGGGATGATGACGGATTCGTGGATGACGTATGGTAAATTAGGGGTGATGGAGTTGTGCATGGAGCGGGATGATTGGGACATGGCGGGGTAGTGGGTGGAATAGGGGGATATGAAGGGTTTGTGGCATGGTGGGATGATGATGGGTTTGTGGATGAAATGGGATAGATTGGGGATGATGGGGTTGTGCATGGAGCGAGGTGATTTGGGGGTGACGGAGGGGTGTATGGGGTAAATTGGGTGGTGGGGTTTGAAGGTGTGTATGGAATGGGGTAACTTGGGGATGGCGGAGTAGTATATTGGGTGGAGAGATTTGAGGGTGTGTATGGGGTAGGATAATACGGGGATGGCAGAGTTGTGTATGGTATGAGATGATTTGGGTGTAACGGAGGGGTGTATGGTGTAAATTGGGCGTGGGGTGGATATGGGTATGATTGCGGCAGGGCTGAGCCCGTTTGGATTTGATAGGCGGGAGTAGGAGTGGAAAAATATTGTCCTAAATCTAAGGGCTCCTCTTGGTATGCCGGTGCGAGGAAATAATCAGCCAGATACAATGACTCGATCACCCCAACAAATAGTTCATCTTCGTTCGACCTGGAGAGTGAAAATTCCTCCTGATTACTGATATAATTTGAAGGGTCAAACTCTTCTTCTTCCTCATCTATCCAATGAATGTTAGGCCTGGGGCCTCCTAGGTGCGGTGGCAGAGGGGCTTGATGGATATTCTGGTTCTGCCCTTGAGGAAGTGGCAGGGAATCATTTTTCCCGCCTCTATCAGATCTTGGACCGCGTGCTTTAACGGGAAGCACTGGTCCGTAGGGTGACCCGGTCCCTAGTAGAAATTGCAATGCAGATTCGGATCATAGTTCCTTGGTATGGGATGGGGTGGCGGGCAAGGTTGGAGTAAATTGACCAGGCCTTTCTGTAGCAATACCGACAATAAGACACTCAAGGATTGCCCCAACGGTGTGAACACTCATTCAAATCGTGCTTTCATCTGCTCCTAGGTAAACGAGGCTCTTGGTCAGTTGCCTGGCCTTAGTGCTTGCTCGAAACGGGCCAGGGGTGGTTGTGTAACACAGCCGTGTCGGAGCATTGGTATTGGCACGGGGTAAACAATGTTCGCGTCTCTGGTCTTCTTTCAATTCTTGGTTGAGAACCCGGTGGCCTATTGGCCACACTTCTCCCTAACCTGCCTTCTCTAATGGCATCTTCGCAACGGTTGGCATTCCTAACCCAATCAGCAAAACTAGACTGCTGCTGATATACTAAAAAATCTGCAATGACTGGGAGGGCTCCCTTGGTTATCAATTCAATCTGCTCATCATCGGGAATCTGGTGAGTTACCTGAGCAGCCAATGCCCTCCACCTTCCTAAGTAAGTACTGAATGTTTCATCATGTCTTTGCTTTAGACGGGCCAAATCTGACTTCCTTGGCTCTATGTCCATGTTATAGACATACTGCTCTTGGAATAAGTGTGTCAGATCCTTCCATGTTTTTATCATAGATGGCTCCAGGGATGTGAACCATCTCAGAGCTGGGCCTGTTAGACTTTTTTGGAACACTTTGATGAGGAGTCGTTCATCTCCGCCATACTGGCACATATCCCCATAGTAAGATTTTAAGTGGGCGATGGGGTTGCCAGTGCCATTATACTTATCGAATAATGGCATCTTGAATTTCTGTGGCAGGGGGACGTCAGAGAACAGACATAAGTCTGAAAATTCTGTTGAATGCAGTTCTACTCTTCCCATCTTCATCAGCTATTTTTGTATTCTGTCTATTTGTTCTTTCAGCTATTCTGGTTCTTTTGAGGCTGTAGCGGGGATTGCTTCCCCCTGATTTTGTTCGACCCTGGGTGTGATGATGGTGGGCCCTAGAGCGTTGAAGCTGGCAACTCCTCCACTATTGCGGATCTCATCCTCCTCGTACTGTTGGTCATGGTATTGGTGAGGGGCGAGGTCTGCCATTTGGGCTTGGGGGGTGATGGGTTGGATGACCTGGTGGGGCCATAAGGTTTGTAGGGGGGGGAAGGGATGAAGGGATGAGTGGTTTGTGGATAGATGATGTGCTGAGTTGGGTGCACATTCTGGGGGTGATGGGGGTGTGGTTGATGCGGCGGAATGTTGTGGGTTTGAGGAACGGGATGGATTGGATTTTCCATTGGAGGCGGGATGGGGGCATAAGGGGCATAGGTGAATGAAGGGTACTGGTGGGGGGGTATGGGGTTAGTGAATGGGCCTTGATGAGCGTGAGCGGATGGGCCTTGGGTTTGAGCGATTTGGGCTTGATGGTTTTGGAAGGCTTGGGTTGATGGGCCTTGGGCCTGGGTGTGAAGGTTAGTATGACTTTGGGCCAATGGGCCTTGTTGGGTTTGGGTTAATGGGCCATGAGGGAGCTGGGTTTGGGTCCATGGGCCTTGGGCTTGGGCTTGATAGGTTTGGGTCCAAAGGCCCTGGGGGGCTTGGAACTGGGCCTGGATCTGATGGGTTTGGACTTGGGCCTGGGTCGATGGGCTTTGAGGGTTTGAGGCCTGGGCCTAGGTCTGATGGGCTTGGGCCCATGGGTTTTGAGGGTTTTGAGCCTGGGCCTTGGTCCGATGGGCTTGGGCGTGGGCCCATGGGCTTTGAGGGGTTTGGGCCTGGGATTGAGTCTGATGGGCTTGGGCCCATGGGTTTTGAGGATTTTGGGCCTGGACCTGGGTCTGATGGGCTTGGGCCCATGGGGCTTTATGGGTTTTGGGCCTGGGTCTGATGGGCTTGGTCTTGGGCCCATGGGTTTTGAGGGTTTTGGGCCTGGAATTGAGGTGGGGGATTTTGGGAGGTATGGACGATGGGTGGTTGGGCATGGTTTGGAGGGAATGGGGTATAGAGGTTTTGGAGATTTGGATGCGGGGTTAGAGGTGTAGGGTTCCGAGAAGCAGCCCATAGGGCCTACATCGGTCTCATGTCCTCCATTGAGGGCATGGATTCAGGTGTGAGATTGGGGGGTGATGGCTAGGATGGAGGGGGTTGGGAGAAATTGGGCATAACCCGGGTATGGGGGCATGGGTGATTGTGCTTGGGGGGTATGGATGTATGGCTATGGAAGAGGGTGTGTTGTTGGTCATATCCTGGGAAGAGTTGGGCATGACTTGGGAAAATGGGGGGGTATGTTGGGATGTGGATGGGCCATGTGGTGGGGATGGTATGTGAGATGAAGTGGATGGGATGTGGGATGTAGGGGGAATGAATGATGAGATGGATGGAACGTGGCAAGTAGGCGGGGGACGAGGCTCCCTATGGGGTCTTTGGAAATATGGGGGTGCGGTAAGGGTGTTTGGATGGGAGATGGGGATGTATGGGTCGGTTGGGAAATGAGGGGTTTCAATAGGGGATGAAAAGGGGGTATGTTGGGAGAATGTGAGGGAGGGGGGTGGGGTGGATATGAACACAGGCGCCCCAAATGGGCCCATGATATTAAACCTGGTTTGGGTGAAGGTGTCGGAGATCGGGTCTTCTCCTATATGGGAATGGGATGGGGATGATGGTGGGGATGTATCGGCTCTTGACATGATTCGCTGACGAGTGTTGTATCGATGTCTCAGGTAAGGGCCGAATACCTTCCTGGTTCTCCTTCTACGGGCCGAGTTTGAGGTTGCCGTAGTGACGGTCACACCAAAATATACTTTTTTGATTGTTTTTCTTTGGTTTTTTTTTTTTGGAAAATGATGATTTTTGGTTTTTTTTTTTTTTGTGTTTTATTTTTGAAGGTGGATTTTTTTTTAAGATGAGGATTTTTCTTTTTCTCTTTTTCCCTTTTTTTTAATGGAAATTAACTCCCCTCTACCTAGAATGATGACCTGGTGCCTAGGGTCAATTCCCGTTTCGGGTGATATATGTACCTTTAGTAGGTCCCACGGCGGGATCCGATGTACTTCAGAAGAAAAGAAAGGGAACCCTTTGGTTCTATTGAAGGTGAAGGAATCCACGCAAACGACCCGATCTCCCGGAGCAAATCAATAAGAAGTCGCCTTCCTGTGAATGGCTGGGGGCATGTTGGGTGTTATAGAATGCGGGAGGCTACTGCGGGCACTAATACCGCTAATCGGGGAGTTGGGGTGGTGGATTGGGCCTCAGATCGGGTTGCTGTGACCCAGTATACACTGGGCGTATATATTATGCACGCCTGACCACAAAAAGGGCAGATTTGGTCGGGCGTATATATTATATTCGCCTGGCTTAAATCTGGGGGATTTGGCCAGACGTATTTATTATATACGCTTGAGTAAATTTGGGGAGTTTTTGCTGGGCATATATAGTATATACGCCTGGCAAAACAATTCTGACAGTGAAGTTTTGACAGTGAACAACAAGCCCGAATGTGGGTCTTTGAGCTGGTTTCTTGGGAGAAATGCTCCCGGGGACTACTGTGTATGTTATTGGGTCCCTCCTTTCCATTTCCTAGGGATACACGGCTGAATTTTGGGTTGTCTACGCTCTCACCAATGCGGGTTTTACGGCTTGATCGGAATTGGCAACCCAACCGATATACGTTCGGTGTAAGCGCCTTCTTAGGTACTGGAAGGGGTGGTTCTTTTTAGGATCACCACTAGGGCTACCGCCTTACTGGGAACCGGGTCAAATATATCTGCGCCTAAACCCCCCAAAAACTACCCAAAAATGCAAAAATAAATTCAATTATGTCCCCCACACTGTTGGTTCACTTTTAATTACAGATTTTTAAAGGGGAGTGAAATTAAGTCCAAAAAATGGGTCGGGGATGACAAGCCCGTGCCGCCTCAACGGGTCGGCGTTCAAAGGTGAGATATGATGACTGAAATAAAGTGCGCAAGTAGGCCCGCCAAATGGCTAAGGCTCGTAAATGACGAAAATTTAAATGACGTGAAAAGTAAATGCCAGCGAGCCCGCCAAACGGCTAAGGTGGCTTAAATGACAAGAATCGTAAAAGCTGAAATTTAAAGGCGCAAGTAGGCCCGCCAATCGGCTAAGGCACTTAAAGGACTGAATCGTAGGGGTGAGTACATTAGTAAAAACAACAAAAAACAAAGAAAAACAACAACAAATTAGAACAAGAAACAGCCATGGTTAGTAAAAAAAATAAAATAAAAGGAAAGGCCAACAAGAGGGGAACAAGAGGGGAAGCGCTAGGATGATCTCCCCAGCAGAGTCACCATCTGTGCGACCATGGATCCTCTCGAACCTATCGCGGCGATGCGCTCACTTTTAATGAAATGTAGAGTCGCCACCCGGAGCTTCTGGTGACCCGGGAAACCTTCAAATCAATATTTTGAGCACCGAAGTGCTAAATATGACTCTGATTTACCGATCTTTGCCAAAGGCTCTAGGGTAGGGGCTTCGATTATCGATCGGGAAGGGTTTGGGCACCCAATCAACCCGCACGTAGCGGTCTCTATCTATGGCCAAAATAGAAAATAAATGGGCGGAGTTTCCCCTTGCCCGAAGGCAATACGGTCCTATCAAGCTTTGAGCCAAACCAAAATTTCAGCGGCGTAACGGCTTGAATCCTTGGACGGAGGAGACACCAAGAAGGTAGAGGAAGAGAGGGGTGAGCCAGAGCTCACGGGCCCTTGTTGCACCGTGGAAGATCTTCGCTTTGGCGTGCTTCTGATGGATTAAATGGAGTGAAAGTGGGTTCTAATGTTAGGATTCAATAAAATAGGAAGTGTAGGGCAAGGCCAAAGGCCAGACTTTAGCTAAAGGGAGTGATCTAATGGTGGAAATAGACTAAAATAGATGAAATATGCATGCTGGAATTCTAGAAAAATATTGGCATTTTCTCTCACTAGGGTTCTCTCTTAAGCATTCTCTAATCTGTCAACAAAAATTTAACCCTTTGGGAAGAGGGGGGCCTCTCTTTTTATAGAGAAGGGATAGGTTAGGGGTTTACTTAAGAGCTAATTGGTTTAGCAATTAGGTAATCCCCCATCTAAGGTTTTCAAGGTTTTCAAGGTCCTAGGGTTTTGGGAAGCTAGTTTTAATGGCGGATGATGGGGTGAGACCATGGGTGACTTAAGGGTTGCCAATAAGCTCAAAGGGCGTGCAACCAATCTCAAGACACCCACCTCAACCAAGGGGATGGTCAAAATGTCAAACCAGATGAAGGAATTCCGAGCAACTGATGAAAGTTACTATAGCTAAGCTAGGCGTATATATTATATACGCCTAGTTTAGGCACAGTGAATTTCATCAAAAATAGGGGAGCTTTGGGAAGATGAAGCCCGTGATGGGTCCCACCTATGCTGGTGTTGAGAACTGAAAAATACCATTTTTCACCCCTAAACTTGAGTCTTGATAGACCTTTGAGAGAACTAAATAAGTGTTTTAAGTGCTTGTGTTGCAGCTAACAATAAAGACAGGCTTAACCATAAAAGCAACTTAAAAGTGCCAAAAAGATGACAATCCATGTCAATCCAAAGAAAGAAAGAGAAGAAACAACCTCACTAGCTGTTGAAAGGTCTGAATTGAAGAGGCAATGACCTGGTCTCAACCCAGAAAAGAAGTATGGAGCAATTCGAACAGAAAAATGCGCTACAAAGCACTTTTCGCAAAGAACCTGAATCGCAAGAACACGAACTTTCTGAAAAGAACTAAAACTCGGGCTTAGCTTTAGAAAAGAGATGATTGACCTTTTCAAAAGAAGAAAACTCAATTCAATGTAACTGCAACATTGCGAAAGGAGCTTCAGGAGTTACAACACCTTGC
Organism: Chloranthus sessilifolius; assembly: GCA_021018995.1. Taxonomy (NCBI): domain Eukaryota; kingdom Viridiplantae; phylum Streptophyta; class Magnoliopsida; order Chloranthales; family Chloranthaceae; genus Chloranthus; species Chloranthus sessilifolius. The sequence continues at coordinate 52,130,856 of CM037593.1, read as the reverse complement.
GAAAAGTCCCCTAAGCTATGCGAAAAGGTATTCTGGAGATTCTCAGCTTTTGCAAGGGCAATTCAGTAATCTGTTTCACGCGTCTCAATGCATTTAAAAACCTAGGGACATTTCAGAGGATTCTAACCATGAAGCGAAGGCATATTCCACCCCACGTGAGCACCCAGAGATGAAATAACTTGGCGGGAATTTCTAGAAACTCTAACAGACTTTCAAAATGCATAACATAATTGATGCCTTTTTCACCTGATTGGCTAAATCAGATCGAGGAATTTTGATTGGCCAGAACATATCTGGATCCTCGTGCTTGACTACCATTGGTTAATACAGATCTGAGCACTTCTGATTGGTTGATACACATCTGAGCTGGACTTAGGGAAAATTATAAATAGACGAACCATTTGCCCAATTTGGGCATCCAGATTTTGAGTTTCATTCCTAATCCCCCATTTCCAAATCAGAGAGTTTGTCTAAAATCCATGTAATAGCCTCGCTTTTTACTTGCAATTGAGAGCTATGAGATACTTCTGTAATTCAAAGGAGAGTTATATTCAAGACTACAAATCTGAGAGCTATTTAAGCTGTGCTCTGTAATTGTAATGGTGAATTTGTAAAGGTTGCTGTAAACCGTGCATTCTCCATTAGACTCATGTTAAGGGTTCCCTCTGATCTCCTTATTGCATTAGACTCCTTTAGATTCACTGTTTTTCATGCAATTTCCCTTGATTCATTAATCCTGTGAGAGTTAGTGTTTGTAACCTAGTCTCTCACGGCATTTATAGTGATGTTTCTTGTTCTAGATTAAGGATTTGGATTCAAGACTATTGGATGGTTTGTGGCCATTAAAGTGGACAGACCATAGCCATAAGCTTAAACCTAATCCTTGAATTAGATTTATTTCTCTTACATCTGCACTTGTAGCCAGATGAAGATTGGATCATCTCTCAGTTGAGCTGCAGTCATTCTCATTAGATTTCAAGGACCAAATCAAAGTTAGATATTACTTCTCCATTTTTATAAGTTTACCTCAAACGTTCCCCCAACTCGGATCTGGATCATTTAGTTTAACTTTTACTTTTATCATTTAGTTAATGTGACAAATTCAACCTCCCATCTTATGTGCTTTCTAGATAGGATAAGAGGCCAGATCTGGTAGCTCAGATCTGGAGGTTTATCTTGCATTTTAGACAAATTCTCTGTGGACGATCTTTCACTCACTTACATTTAAAACTTGCTACAATTGGCCCTGATCTTGCAGGCTAATTAACTTCTATCTGTGCTGATATTTCTTTACCCTTTTCAATATTTTAAATTCATTATAACTTAGCAGTTGAAAACCTGTTTTCAAAACACAAATAAATCAAGCACACAAAGAAGCAACAACAAGTTTTTGGCGCCGCTGCCGGGGAATTTGTTCTAAAATAGGTAGACCTAAGTTTTCACTTTTAATTTTTTTTTATCAGTACTAAACTATTCTATTGTTTATACCTGTGCAGTTATTCATGTCTAATTTTTGAAGAAGGGAAACTACTTAAAAAGGAATTCTGAAGGTTTGCTGTGAATAATCAGATTTTTTGTTCTGAGTTGTATGTTTGGTAGGAGGACTCTTAGCCCTGAGATTGTCCCACTGAATTTAGAAGTTGAAAGGCTACTACGAACCAAACAAACAACACATAATTCTGCTACTATGGGTGAAGAACCTCGACTTTTGAGGGATTACTTTGCACCTGGTGCTTACAATTCTCCCTTTTGCATTCAATTTCCTACTGTTGAAGGAAATTATGAGATAAAATCATCAACTATCCAAATGCTTCCTTCCTTCCATGGGTTGAGTAAGGAAGATCCATACAAACATGTGGATGAATTCTTGGCTCTTTGCACCACATTCAACATAGCTGGACATGGTCCAGAAGCAACCAAGCATAGGCTCTTTCCTTTTTCATGAAAGGATAAAGCTAGAGCATGGTTATCTAAGTTAGCACCAAATAGTATCACTTCTTGGAATGATTTGCAGTGTCAATTTTTAGCCAAATATTTCCCAATGTCTAAAACAAGCCAATTGAGACAAAGTATCATTTCTTTCTCACAATACTCAACTGAAACTTTCCATGAAGCATGGGAACGATTTAAGGAACTTTTAAGGCAATGTCCTCATCATCAAATTCCCAGATGGCAGCTGGTTCAAAGCTTCTATCAAGGAATTGATCAAAAAGGCAAAAATATGGTGGATGAGTCCTGTGGAGGCACTTACTTGCAAAAAATAGTTGAGGAGGTTTGGGACTTATTTGAAGTAATTGGTGAAAACTCAACTCAACAGGAATCTTTGTCAAGAGATATTGAAAATCCTGCTAGGTTGAACAATCAGCAACCCACCAAAGGGAAGATTTATGAGGTGAATGAGTTGGAAAGAAAGATGGACAATTTAACCACAAAGTTTGATAGATTGATGGACTCACTTAAATATCCAAATGTTGCAAGAGTAGAGGAGGCATGTCTGATATGCCAGTCCCCTACTCATTCAATTGACCAATGTCCTGCTGCACCACAGTTCCCAGATTTAATGGTGGAACAAGCTCATGCTGCTCAATCATTTGGACAGATGCAGTCAAATGAATATCCATGGAGAGAACACCCCAATTTGAGGTGGAACCAAGGGAATTATCAATCCCAACAGCAGCAACAACCAAAGAACCAAATGCCTTTCAAAACTGCACAGCCTTATCAGCAAAATTTTTATGCCAAACCAAATTTTCACCAGCCCATTCCACAACAACCTGTGCAGCAGCCTGCCCTAGTTCAAGCCCCTTCCAGGTCCCCTTCTTTTGAAGATCAAGTCCTAAATTCACTCCAGAATTTAGGATCTTTAACTCAGACTGTGAATTTTTACAGCCAGAGCATAAAGAAGATTGAAGAAACATTGGGACAGCTTTCAAATACTTTAGCAAAAAGAGAGGAAGGAAAGTTACCCAGCCAACCTTTGAACAATCCCAAAGGACAGTTCATGGTTGGAGAAGCTTCTAATTCACATGAAGAAGTAAAAACTGTTACCACTTTGAGAAGTGGAAGAACCATAAATAACAACGTGGGTACTGAAGAAGAAAAAATAAGGAAAATGATAAAGATATGCAGCAAGAGCAGCATAATGATAGCGAGTAAAGTCTTGATGGACCTCAGAAAAATCAAAAAAATGAAAAACAAAAAATTCAAAAAGTTTCTGAAAATGCTTCCAAATCTGTAGATGAAGGACTAGTTCTTCATTTACCATTTCCTCATGCAATGAAATTTGTATCCCCTTTTGATAAAGGGAACACAAAAATAGATGAAATGATGGAGACTTTCAAGCAAGTCAAGATAAATCTACCTTTGCTTGAGGCAATCAAAAAAATTCCAGCATATGTAAAATTTTCGAAAGATGTTTGCACTCACAAAAGGCAGTCTAGGATACAGTTGTCCAAGAAGGTCTTTGTTGTGGAAAGAATTAATCAGGTGTTATCCATTGCCACACCTCCTAAACTTCAAGATCCTGGAATCCCCACAATCCCTTGCATTATTGGGGAACATACCATTGAAAAGGCTTTATTAGATCTGGGTGCTAGTGTCAACCTACTTCCATATTCGGTATATGAGAAACTAGGATTGGGAGAATTAAAACCCACTCATGTGGTGTTACAACTAGCAGACAGATCTGAAAGGAAGCCAGTTGGGATGATTGAGGATGTATTGGTGGGAGTAGATAAATTTTTCTATCCTGCTGATTTTCTAGTCTTGGACATGGAACCTACCAAAAGCGAAACTTCCATCCCTGTCATTTTGGGAAGACCATTCACAGCTCTGACAAATGCTTGCATTCAATGCAGGTCTGGTATTATGGAAGTCTCTTTTGGAAACATGAAGGTAAAATTAAATGTTTATAATGTAGTCACACAGCCTCAATTCAGCTCTGAAGAATGTTTTCATGTTGATCCATTGGATGAACTTGTAGAAGAGACTTTACAACAGTTTCTGCAGTGTGAAGATTTCACCACAAATGTTAAAGATGCTTGGAGAAATTCTGAAGAAGAAACAGTTTGTATCTCAAATTCTGAGGAAATAAATGTTGTGCAAGGAACTCATAACCAATCAGCAAGTTTCTCTTCTTGGAAACCTGCTACTCTCCCCCTTCCACAAACAGCTAAGGTACCTTTGTTACCTTCTTTTTCTAACCAATTTGAAATATGTGTTTTTAGGAAATCATAAATCATTGCCTGCAATTATTTCTTCCTCCCTCACAAAGGAGCAAGAAGAAGAGCTGTTGATAGTTTTGAAAGAACATAGAAGGGCAATTGGCTGGACTATTGCTGATTTGGGAGGAATCAGTCCAGTTATTTGCATGCACAAAATCCATTTGGAAGAAGATGCAAAGCCTTCTAGGGAAATGCAAAGGGGGCTAAACCCTCATATGCAAGAAGTGGTCATGAAAGAGGTTGTTAAGTTGTTGGATGCAGGGGTCATTTACCCCATTTCAGATTCAGCTTGGGTGGCACCTACACAGGTGGTACCTAAGAAATCTGGGATCACTGTTGTAACCTCAGATTCTGGTGAGCTTATGACAACCAGACAAACAACTGGGTGGAGAGTCTGTATTGATTACAGAAAATTAAATGCAATGACCAGAAAAGACCATTTCCCCCTCCCATTCATTGATCAGATTTTAGATAAGCTACCAGGAAAAGCTTATTACTATTTTCTTGATGGTTACTCTGGTTACAACTAGATTCCTGTGTACCCACAAGATCAGGAAAAGACCACAGTCACTTGCCCTTTTGGAACTTTTGCCTATAGGAGACCGCCTTTTGGTCTTTGTAATGCTCCTGCTACCTTTCAAAGATGCATGTATTCTATTTTCTCTGATATGATTGACCAATTTATGGAGATTTTTATGGATGATTTTTCAATCTACGGAGACAGTTTTTTCCAGTGTTTACATCATCTCAAATTGGTATTACAGAGATGTGAAGAAACCAATCTAGTTTTGAGCTGGGAAAAGATCCATTTCATGGTCACCCAAGGCATTGTCCTTGGCCATGTTGTTTCCCACAAGGGCATTGAGGTGGACAGAGCAAAAATTGATTGAATTGCACATTTACCACCTCCCAAAACTGTTAAACAAATCAGAAGTTTTCTGGGACATGTTGGATTTTACAGAAGGTTCATTAAGGACTTCAGTAAAATAACCAAACCTCTTTGCCATTTGTTGTGCCAAGATGTCCCTTTTGTTTTCAATAATGAATGCATGAAGGCTTTTGAATTCTTGAAAAACTGTTTGATTTCAGCTCCAATATTGCAGTCTCCAGATTATTCACTACCTTTTGAACTGATGTGTGATGCATCAGATTATGCTTTGGGAGCTGTCCTTGGATAGAGAAAAGAAAAGCTGCCTCATGTCATAGCTTATGCCAGTAGATCAATGATTGATGCACAGCTCAATTGCACAATAACTAAGAAAGAGCTGCTGGCAATTGTTTTTGCTTTAGAGAAATTCAGGTCATATGTCTTAGGTTCACAAATAGTGGTGTTCACTGACCACTCTGCCTTGAAATATCTTCTGTCTAAGAAGGATACCAATCCACGATTAATCAGGTGGACTCTCCTATTACAGGAATTTGATTTACAGATCAAAGATAAAAAAGGGGGTGGGGAATGTGGTGGCTGATCACCTGTCTAGAATTTTAACTGCTGAGATTGATAGGCTGCCTATCAATGAATCTTTCCCTGATGAGCAACTTTTTGCCATTAGTGTACACACTCCTTGGTTTGCAAACATAGTCAACTTTTTGGCTACTGGAAGAATTCCTCAACATTAGAATAAAATGGATAAAGATCTTTTCTTCTCAAAGGTTAAACATTTCATCTGGGAAGATCCTTATCTATTTAAGAGTTGTGCAGACCAAATAATAAGAAAATGTGTCCCTGACCAAGAATTTCATAGAATACTTTCTATGTGTCATGAACAGGCCTGTGGAGGTCATTTTAGTGGAAACAAAACTGCTGCAAAGGTTTTGCAGTGTGGATTTTATTGGCCTACACTTTTCAAAGATGCCCTGCAGCATTGTAAGTCTTGCCAGAACTGTCAGAAATTGGGCAGCATTTCCAAGAGAAACTCAATGCCTTTACAGCCTATTTTGGTAGTTGAGTTGTTTGATGTTTGGGGGATAGACTTCATGGGTCCCTTTCCTCCTTCCAATAAGTATAATTCCATTTTAGTAGCTGTGGATTATGTATCCAAATGGATTGAAGCCACAGCCACTAAAACAAACGATCACAAAGTGGTTCTTAAATTTCTTAAGGATCACATTTTTTCCAGGTTTGGTTTTCCCAGAGCCATTATCAGTGATGGGGGAAGCCATTTTTGTAATAAACATTTTGAAACTTTATTGAAAAAATACTCTGTGACTCATAGAGTAGCCACTCCATATCATCCACAAACCAGTGGACAAGTGGAGATTTCCAATAGAGAAATCAAACATATTTTGGAAAAGACTGTGAAGAATGACAGAAAGGATTGGTCCTTTAAGCTGAATGATGCATTGTGGGCATACAGGACAGCCTATAAAACCCCAATTGGTATGTCCCCATTCAAGTTGGTCTATGGCAAAGCATGCCATTTACTAGTAGAGTTAGAATATAAAGCTTTTTGGTCCATTAAAACATTGAACATGGATCTAACTACTGCTGGTAATCACAGGAAACTGTAACTTGCTGAGTTGGAGGAGCTGAGAATGGATGCATACACAAATTCAAGATTTTACAAAGAGAAAGTCAAAACTTTCCATGATAAAAATTTATTGAGAAAAGAGTTCACAGCTGGCTCTAAGGTATGGTTATTTAACTCAAAACTCAAGTTTTTTCCAGGAAAGCTGAGATCCAGATGGGAAGGGCCATACACTGTCATTCAGATAGCTCCTTGACGATCCAAGTAATGGAAGAATCAAAGTAAATGGTCGAGGCTCAAACCATGCATTGAAAATACCGAGAACTGTCTTGCCCATACATCATCACGAACCTCCAAAAATTTAATGGTAGATAACTGTACATTATGTTTTTATTTCATAGTTTTTGCTTAGTTTCTTTGTTTCTATTTTTATTCATGATTTGTCACTTTTCGCATGGTCTAAATATGCTCCAAGTTAAGTCACAAAGTAATAATTATCTTTTCGCAAAGTTCAATTTACTTTTCGAAAAGACTCTGGATTTGTAACGAACTGCTCGAAAGCAAGGATTTGCTTTTCGAATAGTTGGTTCTGAAGCTATTTTCTTTTTGAAAAGATATTTCTGAAGCTAGTTTCTTTTCGAAAAGATGTTTCTGAAGCTATTAACTTTTTGAATGGTACTGATGCCATTCGCAGTTATAAAAAGGTCTATTTTGGAACTTTTCGAAAACTTAAAAAGAACTTTGCAAAATTAACTCTGAGTATATTTTAAACCCTTTCCAAGTAGGGCTTTCATATTCGAAATCTTTCTGAAGAGCGACCTGTTCCACAGAAACCCTATTTCGTTCTTTCCTTGCGCGATTTGAGAAGCTTGCTACATTTTTTCACCTTTGTTCGATCATTTGAGTTTTCAGAGAAGGATTTTAGCTTCTAGTCTGGGGGATTTCTGCAAGCAAACAACTCGTTCAATCAAAAACCCTAGATCTCGGTATTTCTCTACACATTCTCTCGGTTTATCATTTGGAAAATTTGATTCTGTGTCAGCATCTGTTGTGGGCATTTTCATACATCAATTTAGAATGGGAAAAGCGGAGAAATCGTTGGCTGCCATGTTCCCAAAATCCTCTGCTAAGAAAGTTAGCAAACCTACCCGAAAAGGAAAAGCCAAAACTTCAGCCAAAAGAAAACTATCTATGGATAAAGCGGATAGGGTGGAGAAAGGAAAGAAAGTTCGACATGAGGAACCCATCCCTGCTGCTGCTAGCCCTGAGCCTGAGCTTCCTCCTCTGCCTATACATTTGGTACTACCAAATCCATTCATTGAAGCTCAGAAGCTAATTCCTGAGCTGATTGTGGATGAAACTTTTTTCGTCAACAAACCAGATTGCCTGTTATCTTTAAAATACATAAGAGATGCCTCACTAAGCAATATCCTTACCCCCTTGCCAGAGAAAATTTACCCACGAATGGTGAAGTTATGGTACCAAAACCTAATCAAGGTCACTGAAAGAGATGCTGATGTCCCTACCCTTGTTATCTTTATTGATGATTGCGATCTTACTGTCACATTTGAAGACATAGGGAATGCCTTGGGGATACCCTTCCAATTTGATCCTTCTGGTCCATTGGCTGCTCCAGAAATAGCTTCCTTTAGAGAAATGGCTGCACATTTAACCCAAGGAATTGTGGGCACTGGACAATCCATCATGAGGAGAGACCTAGCCCCCCAATTTCTATTGATGGACTCCATTTTGAGGGGAAGTTTTTATGTCACCGGGCACAGCCAAGAGAGGAGAACACCAATTCTGGAGGCTCTCTTTCATTTTTCTAAGGGGCAGTTTTTCAATGCCCCTATGTTAATTTTTGAAGCCATGGCTGATATTAGTGCCAAGTTGAAAAAGGAGCAGAAATTAGCTGGCCTCCCATTTGGTAGATTGATCACAGCCCTCCTCAGAGCCAAGTTTGACATTGATAATGAGGAGCCATTTGAAGTCATTGCTCCTCACAATTTTGGGAAAAAGGCTTGGACTACAAGCCAAGCCATGCTGAGAAGAATGAGAGAGGAAGGTGAACCTGCACCTGCACCTGCAGCTGGTAATGAACCTGCACCTGAACCTGCCCCTGCAGTTCCCTTAGAACCGGTTTTGGCAGAACCTGTGGTGACCAGCTCTTTAGCTGCACCACTTCTTGAAGCAGCTCCTCCAGTCCCTGTGGTGACCAGCTCTATCCTTCCCATGGTGACCAGCTCTTCAGCTGCACCAATTCTTGAGGAAGTTGGCCTTTCACCCTCCTCCCCTATTCCAGCCCCTGCCACTTCACCTATCCCAGCTGTCCCATCTCCCATACCCTCCATTATTCCAATTATAGATTCCCCCTCTACACCAACCACTCCAACCATACTCACACCACCAATTTCTCCCACCAATGCCCATGTTTTAGCTGCAGACTTTATTGCCCCATCTCCCTTCACTCCTCTGCTCCAAAGCCCCTCAAATTCACCTGCTCATTCAGCCCACACTCCTGAAGTATCCCATATACCTGAACCTGAGCCTTTCACTACAAAGGCTTATTCTTCCTTAATGGGATCTCTTTTTGAAACCATGGGGCTTGAACCTATCCCTATACCTGACCCTCATCATTTCACTCACTTACCTACTTCTCTCTTTACAGCCATTACACCCCCACCCTCCACTTCAGTTGTACCAGTCCCTGCTATGGCCACCTCTCCCCCACCTGCATCTATTAGCCAAATACTTGCCTACCTCCAATCCATCCAAGCCCAACTCCAAATCAACACAGAAAACCAGTCTGTGACCAATGACCTGCTCCAAACCTTAGCCTCCACATCCCACACAACCACCATTACCCCTGTACCTACTGTTGATTCCCATGCTACCCAAACTGAACCAGAGGTAGTATTGGTTGATCTGCCCACCCCCACCACTACTGCCCATGCAACCCAAATCGAACCTCAAGTCCTCTCGTTGCATCCCTTCACCACTCCCCACTTTCTCTCGAAAGCAAGCCACTGATCGACCTTGAAGTCCTCCTTCTGGACACTTCTTCTCCCCCTCCCACAGCTGGGACACCTTTGGTCCCCTACCATTCCATTCCCCTTCCCAGATTTGCCACCCTCAGAAGAGCCATGGAAGAAAATCCTTATATCTGTCGAGATGTTCTAAAGGGGTTAGCGGATTTACAAGCCTACATTCGAACCCCTTATGAAAACCAGATTCGGAAGTTGGAGTTATTTATGAAATTTGAGAGAGAGAAAATGAAGGACTTGCTGGGTCAAACATTTCAGATGGTCCGGAGTGAGCAGCACAAGGTGACCATGTTGCAAGCATAGCTTGACCAAGAAAAATTGAAGACCACTAGATTTGGCAAGTACATTGGCCTCACCAAAAAGATAAAATCAGAGGAATACACTGAGCTGCAAAACACACTCCACGAGAAAGCTCAATCAAGTTCAGACTCCAATACTGATTCTAGTTCTCATTCTGACAAAGGACTCAGCCTGAGCCAATTGAACCAACTTATGATACAGATTTTGACCCCAGTTATTAGATCACATTGTACTTATCTGTGTTATGAGTTTGTAATATAAAATTCTGTTGTTTCTTGTGTAATTCCTGTGCATTTCTGTCTGTCCTTTTGTCATCATGATTTTTTAATTTTTTTTTAATTTTTTTTTTCCTTGCTTATATCTCTTCTCTGCTTTGGACCAGCGTGGACCCTGCTCCCCTTTGGTTTGGGGGGGTGACAGAAATCAATAATTGAGTTAACATCAGTACAGCTTATGATCAGTGGAATTTTTGAAAATAAAGTAATTTCACACCTGCTGTTTTGAAAAAAAAAAAAGAAAAAAATATGAAGAAGTTAAAAACCTTTTGAAATTAATTTCTAGTGTAATTATAATACTTTCATGAAGTGAATGTCAGAAAATTTCCAAAAGAAAATTGATGCTTTAGTAAACCTAAAAACAAGGAAAACAGTGAGGATACACCTCAGGAATTTGATAAAAAAACCACCCCAGTGAGGTTTAAGCCTGAAATGTATTCTTTGGAGGTATGAATTGGCAATTTTTTCTGCTTTTGGGACTGATTGAATCTGCTTTCTTGCACTAGAAGTTACACATATCCAAATTGAAATAATTTGATAGCACTCGTGATATTAAAGACATGATGTAAGGCCTCCTTTTGGACAGTTTGAACCTTACAAAGCGCCACCTTTTGAAAATGCCCTTGATACACACCATTTGAGCTGTACAAATCTAAGATTCGTTTGAAACCTCATCCAATAAACCTCATCAACTTCATTTAGCCTAACCCTCACTCCGAGAAGTCAGAAGATAAAGGGAAGGAAGCTGAAGAAAGGAGAAATGAGTAACAATTTGATAACAAAAGAAGGTTACAAGTTGAAGGCAATGATGTAACAGCAGAGGAAATGTGGCATTCCAGTCAATGCTAATTTGAAAAAAAAATATTTGAGCAAAAAAAAAAGAGAGAAGGCATTTCATTGGAAGTTTGAAAAAGAAAGAGAAAAAGATGGCCACTTTGGCTCTGGAAATTCAAAGAAGAAAATGAAAATATGCTGAAGTAAAGAAGGTTTGTATATCACCTCCTTACCTTGACTGACTTCTCAAATTTGAACACCATTCCACCCCTTTATTCTTGAGAAATTTCACCCATAAGCCACATTACAACCCCAGTAAAGTCCTTACTGATCAATGATGGATTGAGCTATCACATGGAGATAAGAATTTGTGTAATCTATGGTGAAAAGAGCAGGGAATTCCGAACTAAAAGCAATGCCTATGCTCATGCTTACAGTCCTATTTGAGGGCTGTAACTGCTCTTGAGCCGTGTGAAATAGTACAACCCTCTTACTTGCATGTTGAGTGAAAATCCTGGTGAGAGTTGGGTTTGAAATCAACTCATTGGGGTAACATCGAAGCTGGATTCCTAAATCGAAGGTAAGCTGTTCGTTAATTTTTCTTGTAAATAACCTTTGACATAAATTGACTGAGTAGTAACAAGAATTACAGCAGAATTTTAGTTTTGAACTGATGTTTTTCTTGAAAAATCTTCTTACAACATGACTGATGCAGGTGTGAATAAACAGAGTGGATGAAAGTTCGCTGTAACAGAACTGCAGTGATCTTAACTGATTTATTGAAGAAGTTTGTGGGTACCTTCACTGAAAACCCTCAGGAGACTTCACTCCTCCACTAGGGATCACCTAGGGGTTTAAAAGGCTTGTTGCATATGCTAAATGCAACTGTGCTCCCTACAAAAGTGGCTTTTTACTTTGTTTTTAATTTTGTCTTTGCTCAGGGACTAGCAAAGCTTAGGTTTGGGGGTGTGTTGAGAACTGAAAAATACCATTTTTCACCCCTGAACTTGAGTCTTGATAGACCTTTGAGAGAACTAAATCAGTGTTTTAAGTGCTTGTGTTGCAGCTAACAATAAAGACAGGCTTAACCATAAAAGCAGCTTAAAAGTGCCAAAAAGATGACAATCCATGTCAATCCAAAGAAAGAAAGAGAAGAAACACTGTTGAAAGGTCTGAATTGAAGAGGCAAAGACTCGGTCTCAACCCAGAAAAGAAGTATGGAGCAATTCGAACAGAAAAATGCGCTACAGAGCACTTTTCGCAAAGAACCTGAACTGTTCACAAAGAACCTGAACTCTGCGAAAAGAACTAAAACTCCAGGCTTAGCTTTCGAAGAGCATCTGAACTCTTTGAAGAGATGATTGACCTTTTCGAAAAGAAGAAAATTCAATTCAAGAACGAACATTGCGAAAAGAGCTTGGGAGTTACAACACCTTGCGAAAAGTCCCTAAGCTATGCGAAAAGGTATTGTGGAGAGTCGCAGCTTTTGTAAGGGCAAAGCAGCAATCTGATTCACGCGTCCCAATGCATTTAAAAACCTAGGGACATTTCAGAGGATTCTAAGCATGAAGCGAAGGCATATTCCACCCCACGTGAGCACCCAGAGATGAAATAACTTGGCGGGAACTTCTAGAAACTCTAACAGACTTTCAAAATGAATAGCAGAATTGATGCCTTTTTCACCTTATTGGCTGAACCAGATCGAGGAATTCTGATTGGCCAGAACAGATCTGGATCCTCGTGCTCGACTACCATTGGTCAATACAGATCTGAGCACTTCTGATTGGTTGATACACATCTGAGCTGGACTTAGGGAAAACTATAAATAGACGAACCATTTGCCCAATTTGGGCATCCAGATTTTGAGTTTCATTCCTAATCCCCCATTTCCAAATCAGATAGTTTGTCTGAAATCCCTGTAATAGCCTCGCTTTTTACTTGCAATTGAGAGCTGTGAGATACTTCTGTAATTCAAAGGAGAGTTATATTCAAGACTACAAATCTGAGAGCTGTTTAAGCTGTGCTCTGTAATTGTAATGGTGAATTTGAAAAGGTTGCTGTAAACCGTGCATTCTCCATTGGACTCATGTTAAGGGTTCCCTCTGATCTCCTTATTGCATTAGACTCCTTTAGATTCACTATTTTTCATGCAATTTCCCTTGATTCATTAATCCTGTGAGAGTTAGTGTTTGTAACCTAGTCTCTCACGGCATTTGTAGTGATGTTTCTTGTTCTAGATTAAGGATTTGGATTCTAGACTATTGGATGGTTTGTGGCCATTAAAGTGGACAGACCATAGCCATAAGCTTAAACCTAATCCTTGAATTAGATTTATTTCTCTTACATCTGCACTTGTAGCCAGATGAAGATTGGATCATCTCTCAGTTGAGCTGCAATCATTCTCATTAGATTTCAAGGACCAAATCAAAGTTAGATATTACTTCTCCATTTCTTATAAGTTTACCTCAAACGTTCCCCCAACTCGGATCTGGATCATTTAGTTTAACTTTTACTTTTTATCATTTAGTTAATGTGACAAATTTAACCTCCCCATCTTATGTGCTTTCTAGATAGGATAAGAGGCCAGATCTGGTAGCTCAGATCTGGAGGTTTATCTTTCATTTTAGACAAATTCTCTGTGGACGATCTTTCACTCACTTACATTTAAAACTTGCTACAATTGGCCCTGATCTTGCAGGCTAATTCACTTCTATCTGTGCTGATATTTCTTTACTCTTTTCAATATTTTAAATTCATTATAACTTAGCAGTTGAAAACCTGTTTTCAAAACACAAATAAATCAAGCACACAAAGAAGCAACAATAGCTGGGCGTATATATTATATACGCCTGGCCAAATTTCCCCCAAAAAAGGCAGGCATATATAATATATACGCCTGACTAATCTCGGGCCAAATTGGCTGGGCGTATATAATATACATGCCAGAGTAAAAGTTTTATGATTTTATGTGAAAATTCAATCGGCCATAACTTTTGAACCGTAGCTCCAAATTAGGTGATCTTTGGCTTGCTGGAAAGCTAGAGAAGTCCTCTTTCCAATGATATATGGATCATCCTTGGTAATAGTCTATATAAAAAATTGTAGCTTCTCTCCCCTAAATTGCTTAGAAAGGTTCAAGTTAGGTATGGGAAGGGAATCTAGGGTTCAGGGGTGATCTCTAAGGGTTGGCGAATGGTCTGGGCAGATTCCTAAAGGTCTGGGCTGATTCCTAAGGGTTCAGGGGTGCCATCAGAAGCATAGGGGTACATCTCTCCCGAAGTACAGATTGATCGGGCTTTGAGCCGAATTTGGGTGTCTACACACACAATAGGTAGAACCCTCTTGGACTTAGGGGCCAGTGTGAACCTACTCCCATATTCTGTGTATGAGGAGCTAGGTTTAGGGGAGCTAAAATCCAAATCAGTTATGCTCCAGCTGGCTGATAAGTCTGAGAGAAGGCCTATGGGTGTAGTAGAGGATGTTTTGATGGGGGTGGATAAGTTCTTCTATCCTGCTGATTTCTTAGTTTTGGACATGGACCCTTGTAAAAGTAAAACCTCAATTCCTTTCATCCTTGGTAGGCCATTCTTGGTCACTGCCAATGCTTGCATTCAATGCAGGTCAAGGGTGATGGAGATGACCTTTGGGAACATGAAGGTCCAATTAAATGTATACAATGCTGCTAGGTAGCCTCAGATGGACATGAAGGACTGTTGTGCAATAGATGTACTAGATGGCCTTTTAGAAGAAGACTTATCCAATCTATTAGAATGGGATAATATTGCTAAAAACCTAGAAAATATTTGGAGTATGGTTGAGAAGGAGGCCCAAGCTCTCATGACAGAAGACAACACCAAAATTGAGTCTTCTGTGGGCTTAGTGCAGCATTCCAGCTGGAAACTTACAATGCTGCCTCTTCCTCAAACCACCAAGGCACCTTTGTTGCCTTCCATTGAAAGTTCTAATGATCTGGAGCTGAAATAGCTCTTAGACACATTAATGTATGTCTTCTTGGGGCAAACCAAAAGGCTTTCAGTAATTATCTCTTCCTCTCTCACTAGTGAGCAGGAGGAGGAATTATTGAGTGTTTTTAAGAAGTACACAAAGGCAATGGGGTGGACAATTGCTGATCTAGGGAGCATTGATGCCTCAATTTACATGTACAAAATTCACCTAAAAGAGGGTTCAAAACCCTCTAGGGAGATGCAAAGGAAGCTTAATCCTCACATGCTCTGAGGTGGTCGTGAAAGAGATAGTAAAACTATTGGATGCAGGGGTGATTTATCCCATTTTAGATTCAAAGTGGGTGTCACCTATTCAGGTGGTACCCAAAACGTCATGCATAACAGTTATTATTTTTGGTTCTGGGGAGTTGATGCCTGCCAGGGAGACCACTGGTTGAAGAGTTTGCATAGATTACAGAAAACTCAACTCTAAGACCAGGAAAGATCACTTCCCTCTCCCTTTCATTGACCAAATTCTAGATAAATTGGTTGGGAAGGTATTTTATTACTTTCTTGATGGATACTCAGGGTATAACCATCCCTGTGTATCCTCAAGATCAAGAAAAAACTATTTTCACATGTCCCTTTAACACCTTTGCTTACAAGAGGATGCCTTTTGGACTGTGCAATGCCTCAGCCACATTTCAGAAGTGCATGTATGCCATTTTCTCTGATATGATTAACAAGTTCTTGAAAATCTTCATGAATAATTTTTTAGTTTATGGGGATAGCTTTAGCCAGTGCTTGAGTCACCTTGACCTGGTTTTACAAAGATGTGAAGAGACCAATTTGGTCTTAAGCTAGGAAAAGAGCCACTTCATGATAACACAAGGAATTTTGTTAGGCCATGTGGTCTCCCAAAGAGGTACAGAGGTTGACAAAGTTAAAGTGGACCTGATCTCACACCTGCTCCCACCCAGGACTGTCAAGCAAATTAGATCCTTTTTAGGACATGTTCGATTCTACAGGAGGTTCATTAAGGACTTCAGCAGAATTGTAAAGTCACTGTGTCACCTGTTATGTCACTATGTGCAATTTGATTTTGCTGTTGAGTGCCTTGAGGCCTTTAAGGTCTTAAAAAGTGCCTCACCACTGCTCCTGTAATCTAGGCCCCAGATTACTCACTCCCCTTTGAACTGATGTGTGATGCATCAAACTTGCCAATAGGTGTTGTGCTAGGAAAGAGGAAAGATAAGCTATCAGCAGTGATTTATTATGCAAGCAAAATATTAGCAAAGGCTCAGCTCAATTATACCACAACTGAGAAGGAGCTGCTAGCTGTTGTGTTTGCTGTGAACAAGTTTAGACCCTACTTGCTTGGGCATAAACTTATTGTGTTTACTGATCACTTAACACTGAAATGCCTGTTGGCTAAGAAGGATGCTAAACCAAGGCTGATCAGATGGATCCTCCTATTGCAGGAGTTTGATCTTGAGATTAAGGATAAAAAAGGAATGGAGAATGTGGTGGCTGATCACCTCTCTAGAATTGTGTTGGATGAATGTGTAGCAGCACCTGTCAATAAATTGTTCTCTGATGAGCAATTATTTTCTATGCAGTCTAGTGTGCCCTGGTTTATACACATTGTGAATTTTCTTGCTATTGGTAGGATCCCCCCTCATTGGTCCAAGATGGACAAAGACCTATTTTTTTCTCAAGTCAAACATTTTCTATGGGAGGACCTATACCTTTACAAGCATTATGCAGATAAGATTGATAGGAGATGTGTGCCTAAAAGTGAGTTCCACAACATTCTTTCTATGTGCCATGAGCAGGCCTATGGAGGTCACTTTAGTGGCAAAAAGATAGCTACAAAAGTATTACAGTATGAGTTTTACTGGCCCTCTTTGTTAAGAGATGCACACATACATTGCAAAGTTTGTGCAAGATGTTAAAGGTTGGGAGGCATTTCCAAGAAAGATTCCATGCCATTACAATCCATCGTTGTGGTAGAACTATTTGACATCTGAGGGATTGATTTTATGGGCTCCTTTCCTCCTTCTATCGGTCTCAATGTTATCCTTGTGGCTGTGGACTATGTGTCCAAATGGGTTGAAGCCATTGTCATAAGGACAAATGACCACACAGTTGTCCTCAAATTTTTAAAGGACAATATCTTCTCTAGATTTGGCATCCCCAGAGCTATCATTGGTGATGGGGGGAGTTATTTCTGTAACAGGCCTTTCGAGAATCTGCTAAAAAAGTATTCTGTTTCACACAGGATTGCAATTCCCTACCACCCACAGACTAGTGGGCAAGCTGAAGTTTCTAATAGGGAGATTAAGCACATCTTGGAGAAGACTGTGAGGACAAATAGGAAGGATTGGGCACAAAAGCTAAATAATACACTGTGGGCTTCTAGGACTGCCTATAAGACCCCCATTGGCATGTCCCCTTTTAGATTGGTTTATGACAAGGCCTGTCAACTACTAGTGGAGTTAGAGCATAAAGCCTACTGGGCTATTTAAATACCGAATTTTGATCTAACTACTGCTGGGTCACATAGGAAATTGCAACTGTCAGAGCTTGATGAGCTGAGACTGGAAGACTATATAAATGCAAGAATTTACAAGGAGAGATCCAAGGCATTTTTTGACAAGAAACTGATGAGGAAAGACTTCAATGCTGGTATCAAGGTTTGGCTGTTTAACTCTAAATTAAAATTCTTTTTAGGGAAGTTAAAATCCAGATAGGATGGACGTTACACTATCATCTATGCCTCCCCATCTAGTGTTGTGGAGATCTTGGATCTCATTTATGGGAAGATCATGAAAGTGAATGGTCAAAGGCTAAAAATTTGTGTAGAAAATTTTGTGGAGTCGCCTCAAACCATCCACCTACATGAACCTCCCACTGATTAGTGATCCACAGCTCTATACACTATGTACCATACTTTGTAAATTTGTGTGTTATTTTGTTTAAAAATCTATCATGTGTTGTTTGTGTTGTGTGTTGATATGCATGTTTTGTTTGAGTTGTATTGTTGTTGATGTGATGTGAATGTTTTATCATCTGAATTTAATGAGCATGTTCCTTGTGTCCATTGATGTGTTGTCATTTAAATGTGCATGAATCTGTTGCAAGTTGAAATCATTTGAATGCTAGGAAATTTATTCTATGCATATGTTGGTAATGGGCATATGCTTATCAAAGGTGAAATGGATGAGATGTGAAGAAAGTTGGTGTTTATGCACAATGGCAAGGTGCATGTCAATATTTATGCATAGGACAATGTGCAGCACTGAGAAAGAGTGAGTTTTGCTTTGTCCCGAGGCTCAATAGCCTCCATTTTACACTCGCGAGCTATTTTTAGGCTTTCTACGAAGCTCTGTAATGAACTGTGTTGCTTCGCAAGAACCTCGCGATCGAAATGCCTGAAGAAAGCCTAAGCTTGAACCCGCTAGGCTTTATCTTCTTCGCAACACCTTAGTGCACAAAAATTAAATATCCTGCATTTTTTACCTCACGAGCAGAATTTCTTAAGCACTTACCTCGCGAAGCCCGTGATTCTCTACTTTTATGTTTCTCGCGAGTTGAAAATCTAAGTTGCGCGAGGGATGCAAAAGTGCTTCGCGTGCCATGACCCAACTTCAGCTCCGTGATTGACCTCGCGAGACTCTTGGGTCTCTTAAAATATATTCCTCGTGAGGCATCTTTCTTCTCCACGACTTCATTTCTCGCGATATATCACCTTAGCGCGTGAGAAGATTTTGCCCCGCGAGTACCTGGCGAGAACTGTGGGAGGCACGGGTTCATCCACTTATACCCTGTGAAGTTTTTTCATTTCCTTCAATCACTTCTCTTTGCCCTAGTTTACATTGGGCACCATCGAGCTCCTTTCCCCCTTCTTTCTTCTTTACTGCCAAAACCACTGCAACTCAGCAACTCTTCTCCCACCACTTTGTGCCCCAACAACTCCTGCTCAATTTGAACTTGGTTTAGGGAGATTTGATCCACTGGGCAACAATTGGACCAAAACCCTAGCAATTTGGTGGTAAGTTTTCTCACTCTCCCCTATGGTTTGAATTAGTATGCTATTTTAGTGTTGAGTACAGAGGAATTTGTGTGCCATATTGTCTTTGGAGTATGCTCTAGCCAATCTTTGAGTTTCAAGACCTAATTTGAAGAATTTGTATAGTCATGGCCACTGGTTCAAAGTTTATTGATACTTTGGCTGCCATGTTGAATGCTTCCCCCACTGACAGCCCTGTGGCCACACGAAAATCTGTGAGGATTGTAGAGGCCTCCACTGTGGAGACCTCTGAGATACCTACACCAACTATGGAGCCCCAAGTGGAACAAACTAAAAAGAGGGCTGCCCCTGTGAAGAAGGCCAAGGCTGTGGCCTCTGATGCCTCTGTTATCAACAAGAAGTCATCCCCTAAGAAGAGGGCCCGAGACCACCCACCTGCTAAAAGCCCTGAGAAACAAAAGAAAAAACAAAAGAAGGGCAAGGAGGTGGTCCCTAAGGAGGATGCCCAAGAGGATGAATCAGATGAGGAGTCACTCAGAATTCCCTCTGAGTTTGTGGTTGTAATCAAGCTTGAAGCTGAAACTGCCTTTGATAAGGCATTCTTTGAGGAAAGAGCTAATGATTATGCTAGGACTACTGTAGCATTGCAGTAGACCTTATCTGAGATTGGAGACAGAGAGTTAGCAGAAGCAGCTGCCAAACTCTTCACTGCTGCAACCCCCCTTAGCAACTGCTCCTAAGAGCCCAAAAAATTAAAGCCTGGAATCAAGATCAAAGAGCCTGAACCCATAACGCCTGATCCCACTCCCAAAAGGAGAAGCAACACCAAGTAGAGAAAAACTACTTCCAAGAGATCCAAGTCCACAGCTGCTACCCTCAAGAAGGAAAGAAGCAAAGGTGCCCAAGAACAGGCTGATGAAAATTCAGATGATTAAAACTGTGTACATGTACTTAGTTAGGATGCTTTTGTAAATTCTTTTATAATCCTTTTCACCTGCCTTGTACATTTTTGTGTTTTATAAACATAAGTTTTTTTGTTATCTTTTGTTTGAAGTCTTGTTTAGTTTGGTTCATTTCTGCTGTTTAGTAATTGTCCTTGCCTTGTTATTAGTGTTATTTTTTAGTACCCTGCTCCACAAGTCCCTTATCTCTCAAACACTGAGGACACTGTTCCTCATAGGTTTGGGGGCGTGGCATGGTATGCTAATGATGTAGTTAATCTAAGGCACCAGAATCAAGTGAGTAAGATAGAAATAGAGTTAAGTTCACCTAAGAAACTTTGAAAATGAGGAAATTAAAAATTTTACAGACCTTTAGGCATTAAAAGCTTTTAAAATTTAACATTTCCATGAGGTGAACACCAAGAAAACTCATTTGTGTCAGCACTTAGTAAACCATTAAAGAGAGAACAACGTAAGGACATGCCCATGAGTTCAATAGAAGACTATACCTAGTGAGATTTGGGCCTACAATTTTTTTTTTCTCTTTGGGGTGTGCCTTAGGCAATTCTTTTTGCTTTAAGGACTGGCTGGGTCCTTTTTCCCACTAGAAGTTAGGCGTCTCCAAGTTGAAATAGCTAATAGTACCCATGATATTTAGGAAAGGATCAAGGCCTTCTCTTGGAAGTTTGAGCTTAAAAATACAAAACCTAGCAAACTGCCCTTATGCATACACCTTTTGAGCCTTAATTTCTAGTTTTCTTCAAAATGCACCTGAGTATTTACATCTAAACCACTGCACCTGATTCAAACCTACCCCTACTTTGAGAATTCACAAGGTAAAGGAGAAGGAGTTGATGATGGACAAGCTAGGGTCAACATTTGGTGAATGGAGAAGAAATACAAAATGAGGACAACAGTATAGCAACTGGGAGGAGAGTGTCATTTTATAAAAATAAAAAGAAAAATAAAAAAGAAAAAAAAAATGTATCCAAAAGAAAAATAAAAAAAATATAATGAAAAGGAAGAGAGAGGAGTCAAGAGGAAATTTCATTGGAAAAAGTGATAATAAGAGGAGAAGCTGGCCACTTCAAGTCTGAAAAATATCAAAGAAGATTGAATATGATAAATTAAAGAAGGTGAAGTCATGAATCACCTCCTTCACCTGCTGATTTCTCAATTTTGCAACCTTTTCACCCTTCCATTCTTTGTAGCCTACACCCATAAGCCACATTACAACCCAGTCATAAGACCTTGTAATCCTAATTAGACTGAGCTGTTCTGTGGAGATGAGGAGTTGTCCAATCAATTATGAGAAATAGCCAATGATGCTAGAATTTATGAGCCTTGCCTATGCTCATGCTTGCAGGCCCATTTGGGGACTATAACTGCTCTTGAGCTTATGTGAAAATGAAAACCCTCAAATTTATTTGTGAGAGACTGCTCTGGTAAGCATTGGGTCTGACATTGAATGTATTGGGATTGCTTAAGCCTAATTTTTGAATTAATGGTGAGCTCAGTGCTCACATATACTTGCTATCTTTCTTGTTGTATGCTGATTGGAAATGATGTGCATACATGTAAGAGTTTTTCATAATTAAATGGTCTGTACATTCATAAGTTTAAATTTCTCACAATTTGAAAAGAATCAAGGGTGAACTGATGCTCTGTTGATTGAAAAATGACTTGATAATGTCTGCACTTTGGTTAACAGTTTTATTGAGAAGTTTGTGGGTACCTTCACTAAAAACCCTCAGGCGACTTCACTCCTCCATTAGGGATCGCCTAGGGGTTTAAAAGGCTTGATACATAAGCTAAATGCATCTGTGCTCCCTACGAAAGTGACATTTACATTCCTAGAGTAGTTATTTAAGTTTTGCTTTGCTCGAGGACTAGCAAAGGTTAGGTTTGGGGGTGTGTTATTCACTAAAAAGTACCACTTTTCACCTCTTAATCTAGTATTTGCTACACCTTGGAGCTGACTAATAACCCTTTGTTTAGCTTGTTTTGTAGTTAGTAATAATTGTTGCAGCTTAATACAAAGTTCATGCTTGTATTGCCTAAAAGAAAGAGAATCCAAGCTAAGGATGATTGTTGGGACAAAGACTGATGGAACACCATGTTGGTACACACCATGGTGACTATTTTGTATGGTAAGATGGACCCAAGAAATCAAGCAGATAGGAGAAGAGTGGATAAGAGTGGAGAGAGCTGCAACAGCAGTAGCTGCATTGTAGCAAAGGAGCAGAGATGTTATCTCGCACAGTAGCAATGCTGCCTCACACTATTTAAATATGTAGCAAAGCCATCTCGCGCAGCTGAGAGCTGCCACACAAACAAACTCGTGAAGAACTTATGCGCTCAGTGAGGGAATTAGCCTTAGATAACTGCTTTGCATAGTAGTCACGCGCTTCAGCTACCATCAACATTCAGTGTCCTCGTGAAGCTCTCGTGCACTAAAACCTTTAGAAATCCAACTCGCGAAGCTCTCGTGACGATCATGTCTCATATTGGTTGCGCGAACAATCTCGTGAGGCCAATTTACACAAAGGATTCAAGCAAGCTCATGTAGCTCTCACGTAGCTCAAGAGGCATAGTTCTCGAGACATCAAACCATAAACCCTCACTACGCGAGTTGCTCTGCTCAGTACACAAGGTACCTGGCGAGAGTTAAATTACTCCTCGCGATAGGAAGTACTTGAAGCTCCACTACATGAGCGAAGCCAAGGCGTGTAAATTCTAACTCGCGAGTGCATCACAGAGCAAAGCAGTTGCACAATAAAGTAAAAGCCTTCTGCATGACGGAGGAGCTTTCCAAGCCAAATCTATCCTCGTGAGCACTCAGCAGCTGCATGACTGCATGAAAGCATAAAAGTCAGCCCCACGAAGCTCGGGCTCTCCACTTCTCATTCTTTACTTAGGGGCCTTTCAGGGATTTCCACAAGCCTAGGGCACACATCCCGAGGCCCTGATCTCGATGCACACATCCCAAGGCAGCCAAGCATTGTAACCAAGCCACGTCTGGTAGAAAATTAGGGTTTAATCTTCCTTTGGCCAAGGCATCAGTAACTGAGTATAAAAGCTATAATTTTAACTTAGAAAATTATCTCTCCTTCAACCTCAGTCAGTTGTGAGCTCTAGTAGATTAGGGTTAGGGTTTGATCACCTCCTTTTTTCATTTTTCTTCTTCCTTAGCCCAACACTTGCTAGCTATGACCTCTGTAAGCAATTAGGCTTAGTTTTATTCAGTTTTTGTAATGGGTCTTGTGAACATTGGGATTTGTTGAGAGTTGTTATGCACAAGGTTGTTGCCTTGAGGACATCCCATTGTAAGTGTTTGATTAATCAATGAATGTCTATTTTAATGCGTATTTAATTTATTATTTTTCTACTTGTCCATAGTTTTATTCAATCTATGCCATACATTTAGGAATTTAGCTTATTTGAAAACCCCGTGGAAGCTTGAGCTTGTAACCCTATAACCATGTGGCAGCAACAATTTTCATTTTCCATCTCAGTCCTCTGTGGTGTGGATGACCTCTGCGGATAGCTTGTGACCATTTAAGTGGATAGACTATAGCCCTAGAGTGATTCCAAGCCACAAATCTAAGAGGGATTCTTTTCCTCTGCATTTGAGCTTGTAGCCTTATGAGAGGTTGTTGTAGGAACAAGCTCCCCTCTGTTTTACTTGACCATCATCAGATATTAGATTTGATTTCTCTGTAGAGATTGAAGACTTGTGAGTTGAGTCATTGCAAGCCTTTTGTAGTAATGACCAGTTGCATTTAAGTTCCCAAATATCCTTTGAATAGCTATGGTTTCCACTAGTTCTTCAAGAGTTGTTTGCTCCTATGAATGTCTGAGCTTGTAGCCTGGCAAATATGGTGTCTGCAATGATTTTAATGTTATGATTTGATCCATTGGTTGGAGGACAACTATTGGATAATCTGTGACCATTTAAGTGGACATGTTATGGCCTTAGGATTAGTACATTCCCTTGGATCAGATAGATTTTCTGATTTAACTCATGTGGTTTAATCCTCACTATTGGATAGCCTGTGACCATTGAAGTGGACAGGTTATAACCTTAAGAGACCAGGTCAAACCATAAGAGTTGAGTTAGATACCTCCTCCTTACTGATGTGCTTGTAGCCATCTGAAGGACTGCTACAGAGACAACCCTAAATCTAAGTTAAATAGCTGAATTGACCATAACTTAATTGCCTACTTCCCACCAATTTTATCTTTATTTTAACACACACCATCACCACCTTCTTCTTAACCCTTTCTTTAGGATAGGTTTGCACTTTATATCTCTTCTTTTAGTGTTAGTTTAGTATAGTTGTGATACCCAACTCCCTTTCTCTAGGATTGTCAGATCTGTATCCAGTCTGGAGGCCTACTAATATAACCCATTTTGGGTTCTAGATCAATTTCTCTATGGGACAAAATCTTACTTACTCAAAACTTGCTACAACAGCCCTATATCTTGCAGGCTGTGTATTTCAGATTTGCTATTTTAACCAATTTCCATCTCTTCACTTTTATTTATTTTTCTTCACCACTGTTTTCTCACCAGTAACACAGCAACCCGAAAGGGTCCAACAAACGCACCCTGAATGAATTCTGACAATGATAACCTTTCCCCACCCCGAGCCGACAAAAAATATAGAGTGGCTCACAAAAAGCTGCCCAGGACTTGCGGGATCCATCTATGGAAGCTCACCATGGAAAGTATAACAAGGCGGAGCAACTAACCCCGAATTCGCAGAGCCTACCGAGGAAAAATAGGCATCGGTCACAAGAACTCTGACCATGCCTTATCCTTGGGTTTCCTTTCTACCACTTTCTTCTCCCCCATCTCTTATCCCGATGGGGGGTGACACTTCGAGTTGGATTGATAGCACCAATCCTAGCATCACCCCGAATTCCCAATCCCATCCATTCCCAATAACTCATTTAGTAATCACCACTCCTAGGGTTCAATACCCGAGACACAAAATAGAAAGGAAGAAAAGACATTAATAATGAACAAGAAAAATTCCTTAGATCACAAGAGGAAAAAAAAAATACCTCAAAACTTTTAATCCTAAGCTTGAAATAAAAATTCAAAATAAAACCAAAAGCCATTGGCTCATGCTTATATAAAAACTATACCTCTTAAGCTACAAAGTGACAAGTGTCACCTTTTTAAAACCCTTCCAATCTAACTAAATCTAAACCAAAAACATATCCCCTTAAAAAGACCACAATCCATGACAAACCCAGATGAGTCAATAATCACCCAACACTTACCCCTCCAAGGAAACACGGAGCCAAAGCAAAGTAAACAAGCCAATAGGATTCACACACTTTACACCCATTTGGAAATTCAAAGATCACATATTTGTGACAAGTATCATCTCCAACCAAACCTAAGACCAAAACAAAAAAAGAAAATCATAAAATATAGATGACAAAAACGCTCTCTAAAATGAGACCCTGACTCATTTGGACGATGAGGTCACCTCAAGATAATCCTCCTAATAAAAAAATGCCTCTGACGAAACCCAATAAAATCAACCCCCTAAAAAGAACTCAATAAAGCAAACTAATTCAAGTACAAGCCCTTAATAGACCCGGGATAAATTCAAAACTCTAAACTAAGTCAAATCCTAAACAAATCAAACAAATAACATAAATTTAACTAATCCATTAATAAGTTTAAACAAATAAATGAGCACAATAAACATAAACACCTATTTATTTATAACTTGGAAATTTTATAAGTATCACCGGGGGCGTACCTCCTGAACTTACAACCCAAAATAAAAACCTAGAACCTAACCTACAACGCAAAATGAAGACCGAATCCGTAGTGGAAACAAAGCAAGGAGCAGATCCTGACTTGGAATGTCCGATCGGAGGCTTCAAGAAGGATTGGCTAGGAAACACATCCCTCCACTCGTAACACCTCCTTCTCTTCCGCCATCTTCACCTCCTCTGTCGCCACCCCCTCAATGCCGCATTCACTGCCCCCTAAAAGGGAATGATGTGAAGACCGATCTTTCCTTTCCCAATACCGCCCATTCCCAGAATAATATCGTTCCCAAGATTCACCTCAGGACGAAGAACACGTGAAATCACGAACATAGGAAGAAACAATATCTCAATTGGACGGTTAGATAACCCGATATCATCGAAACATGAATTTCAGAACATAAGAGATCCAGAAAAAGTAAAACTCGAGACTAAATCGAGAGATGTGAAACAAATAAAGACTCCCTCATTTATATAGAGTACAAACTCAATCATGCACGCATCATACCACGCTCAAACCACAACACACGCCCTGACCAGAGCACATAATGAAACCATCGCTCGTGCAAACGGCGCGACGCTTCGGTCGCGCGCTACATATACACTGCACAACCCTATCACACGACACATTTACATAGCACAATCAGAAAGGTCACCCGCACAGTGACCCGGTGACGCCTGAATTATGCGCTCATGACACCGCGCATAATCTAATCACATGCTAACATTCCAACACGTTAATATCCCTTTTAGCTTCCAATTGCACACCTGGAAATGGGCACTCAATTCGATTAAACGCCTGGTACCATCCGCACAATACCCAATTCCAGATAGAATCATCCATCCTCCTGCCAATTATCCCATTTAAGTCAAGATTATCCTCCCATATCCCATCACGATCTGACCAGAGAGGGGGATCCCATCACATAACCTCGTCGTACATGTCCCATCGCGATAAGACAACCATGCCACCACACGTTCCATTGTGAAAAGACAAAAACAAACCAGGCCACGACACCACCACAACGTGATATCATATAACCCAAGATCTGCCAAAGAAAGAAATAGGATGCACCTATCGAGTTATTACACCCATCAACCCTAGCGCAAACATCACTACCTGAAACATCTAGGCACAACCCAGCTACACATCGATAAATATACTCCCTCATGATGCAACTACAACTCAATCTCATCACCCACATTCTATCATGACACAGCAAATTCACCTTGTCTTACAACCCCGACACCAATCACACATCCTCAAAATCCTCACCACGAAACCTTACATAGAGTCAAACCTTCTAAAAGTCTCATCGCTAACTATGCTCAACCAATGCCCCATCACAGAAGCGGAGAGCCTACCTCCCAAATCACTAGCTACGCAACAGTTGCTAGACCCCAATAGATGAAGAGGGACTCCTCTCATGTCCCATCGCATTATAAAAAGAAAAAAAATCCCACCATGATCTAAATGCCCCTATCAGGCTTGCAACCGATGATCCCCCAGCCTAAAACAGACCCCCAATGTCCCATCACAGCTATGACCCGCTATGACAAGAAGGAAGTATTTATCGACCTTGTCCCATTGCAACACTCACTGCATCATGGCAACCATCCACCCCTATTGCAATAGCAAAAAAAATGAAGAGACAGAAGGAAATCTCCCTGAATGTCCCATCGCAAAACCGCTACTACAGCTAACCGATCTCACCATGAGCTACATAGGTAAGTATCACCACTTCAGGTAAGTATCACCACTTCAGGTAAGCATCACCCTTTCTTTTACTCGATATTGCTTTTGAAATATATAGTTAGCTATGATTAAGTCAAAATATTTTTCAAAACCCATCTCTCTCGACTCACGAATCACTATAGTCCTCCTATAAGAGATAATCATCAGTATTTGTCGAGAAGGTTAGACAGAGCATTCGGCATGTCAAGTGTCATCTTGACAACCACATAAATGGTCTGGTTCCCAAATCTCATACCGGTGGATCTGCTCAGCGACGTCTCGAAAGACATGTTTTTCGAAGATTTACCATCGAATTGATCTTAAGTTAAAATTCCCAAATTTTCAAAACCCCTTACTTAAAAAAAAAAACCAAAAAAATATAACAAAAAAAATAACAAAAAACAATAAGAAAAGAAACCAAAATAATAATAAACAAAGTGACTTTACCTATCAAAATGTATCTTAATTACCAGCCCAAACCAGCCATTCCCCCTGGGAAATCGGAGAATTAGTATATTTAATCTAAGAACTTACAAACGCCTATTGGAAAAGGAACGCCTGGCGCGCATTGGTGTGAGCAATGACGCGCCCTGCCTGGCATGACTTGCGAAAGCCTTCGACAATATATGATTTTATTATCGGTCCCTGGACCTTATTTATGGATATTTATATGACGCCCCCTAGTACCTTGACTGCATCATACCCCTCTATTTGACTGCCCCTTGCAGCAGGTTGCGACATGTGATGGGATGCCCCTTGTACCCAAAGATTAGGATATGGTGATTTTCCTTTCCATTTGACTGTCATTCACAGTAGGTCGTGCCACGCGATGGGACGCCCCTTGCACCCACAGATTAGGATACATTGACTTCCCCCGTCGATTGTCTATGACAACGGGTCGTGAAACGAGACGGGATAACTTGCATCCACGGCATGGAATGCACATTTCGACAGCTACCACTAGGCCCTCGAATGCTCTATTTTAGCTTGTGTTGATAGATAGGACAGCTAAGCATGTCATGTCAGCATCCCCAGTTCACATTTGTGATTTCTTAAGAGAAACGAGAAGACACCTCGAATGACGGGTGTCTACTTCTTCGATGTGTTCTTACTTTACAAGAGTGCGCCAAAGAGGGGCATCTGTAGACAGTCCCATTTTGCCCACTCAAAATATACAAATCTATTCTATCAACCTTTGACCTCACTCGTGACTTTTCGGAAAGGACTTACCTTCTCTGGAAGCTTCACAACCCTAATATAGGGACCATGCACTGAAACAATAGTACATGGCTAGACACAGGCTGAAACAATAGCTCTGTGGCTAAGACCCCTCGACCCTAATGTAGGGACCATGCCCTGAAATAATAGTATATGGCTGGACACAGGTTGAAACAATAGCTAGGTGGCTCAGACCCCTTGACCCTAACGTAGGGACCATGCCCTGAAATAATAGTACATCGCTGAACATAGGCTGAAATAATAGCTCTGTGGCTCAGACTCCCAACGTAGGGAGACTATATACTGAAACAATAGTATATTGTCAAAATACAGGCTAAAATAATAGTCTGTCATTTCAGACTTGACGCAGACCCGAACAACCCTAAATTACGTGCCAAAAACCACCCAGGTAATTCGATTGCATGCAGACCCACAAATGTGCAGTCAGTCCTCCTCTCAGACCGAACTTCCTTTCTCAGACCACCTCGAGACTCGATTACACGCCCCACAAGGCACGGGCGATGGGATTGAGCGCCCCACCACCGACGCGCAATTGGCCTACGCCCGACATAGTCTCACAGTCCTTAACCCCCAAGATTCCATGACTAAGCGCTTCAAATGAAATGCTTAATCGAATTGTGCACTCCAAACCAGGCTTGTAATTAGTCCTAACGTGATTAGAACTAGGAAACTCGGTTGAGCCAGTCACCCGGTCGCTCAATGAGATGGTTATCGACTCAAACCAATTAAGCACCGAGAAAGCGGTGCGTAATTTAGTTAAACGCCAGAAATAGGGCATTTAATTAGAAAAAAACCTATAAAAGACTTTACCCAGAAAGAGGGGCTGAAAAATTGGGAGAGTGAACACAGAGAGAAATAGAGCCATGACTTCGGGATTCAAGCTTCAAGTCCTTCGCATCCAAGCTTCGAATTTTGAGATTCCTCTTTATCGCCCTGGCCATAAGTAAAAATCTAGTCTTTAGTTTCTGACCTTAGTTTTTAGTTCTTAGATTTAGTTTTTTTAGTTTTAATTATTAATATTGAATTTTCAGTTTAGGCCGTAGCATCTTTCAGACTGTAATTTTAATATCTGGTTCTAGTCCTTAGTTTCTAGAACTAGTCCTTAATTTGATAGCCTAAATCACCGACCTTAAACCTTAATTCTGTTCTGAAATCTTAATCTCCAGTCCTATTATTAATCTCTAGTTTTAGTTCTTAGTTTCTACAACTAATCCTTAATCATACGATTTGATTTTCTGATTCTGGTCCCAAATTCAGTCCTTAGATTTTAAATTCCAGTTTTAATTCCTTAATTTCAGATTGTCAAAAATCCCAATTTATAACTCAGCTTTCTTAATTTCTTGTTTCATAATTTAATCCATAATTACAACCCGAAATTATCGACTTTACAAATCTAAAAAAAAAAACATCATCCTATAATCTAAAATTCAATTTTCCTTAATCTCAACCACCCGATTTGCCCAAGGGAACTTACTGAGGGTACTAGGGAACGAGACCAATCCTCCTTAACATAGCGGGCCCAAAACCCCTTTTCCTAGAATTTTAGTAAAATTAGTTCCTTCATTTTAATTAGATTTTTAGTACAATTAACGCATTGCTTTAATTAGAATTTTAGTAAAGTTAGTCTATGTGCTTTAGTTAGAATTTCAGTAGAATTAGTTTATTTGCTTTAATTAGAATTCCAGTAAAAGTGATATATTTGCCTTAATTAGAATTTCAGTACAATCAGCATGCTTGATTTAATTAGAGTTCCATTAGAATTAATATATTTGCATTTCTAGTACAATTAGGAGACTAATATTAATTAGACCTCTAGTAGCATTAGGAAACTAAATTAATTGGATTTCCAATAAGATCACAACATCTAAATTAATTAGACTCCCAACAGCATTAGGAAACTAAATTAATTAGACTTTTAATAAGATCAGAATATTTAAACCAAATAGACTTACACTAGGATTAGGATACTAAGATTAATTCCTCACTACAACAAATTCACATAGTCAGACTCATAGTAGAATAGGAAACTCAAGCCAATTAAAATTACATCATTAATAAGGAAATAAAGAAAACTAAACTATCTAAAGTATAAGAAGAGCCAGTGCTACTGACGTTGGCAGGCCGACGATTCAATAAAGAAGAAACTCACACCCGCTTTAAAGCGTGATCATTGACATGTTGCAGCGTCGTTAAATATCTGCAGTTGGCGATTGCAACAAACTAGAAATCTTCCTAGAACCTCCTTTTATTTTTAACTTTCAAAACACCGCATTGCCAGAGCCCGCTCAGGATAGAATTGGGCCACTAATTCAACGGGGACTGAGAGGAACCCAGAAAAATCGCGCACCAACAGGAACGTCTATCCCTTTAGATCAAATTAACCTTTTATCCTTACCTTGGATTATATATTTGACGGTGCGGTCTAAAAATACACCAGACCAAGATCCGATTTGAGCTAACATGAGTGGCCTAATTGAAGACCAGAGCTGGGAATCATAACCAATGGAGTAACTGATTTCTTCTCTCTCCTTTGAACATTTTTACTCACAGCGCCCAAGACGAGTTTTCACCATGCCCGTTATTACCCTCTTTTTTATCCATAGCATCCTTTCAAGTTTTCACTACGTCCATGGGTTTGCATTTTTACCCCAGGCACCTTTTCAGGTTTTCACCTGGTCCGCACAAGCTCGCTGTTTTTACCCATGATGCTTTTTCAGGTTTTCACCACGTCCTTTTTACTTTGAGCTTATATTTTTTCTTTTTCTTTTCTTCTTTATTTTCTCAAAGGCCACGGCATGGACGTCAACTCCCTCATAGCCGACTGGATGCAGTTCCTTTGTCGTCTCTTAGCTTGGCTTGTGCTAATTCAATGGATACTGTGGCTGCTCATAGACTTTAAAGAGGGCTTTTTCTCGGGATATATCTTGGCCATGGGATAGATTTCCTTGATTGGGTTCCAACTGCCATAATACACTTCTTCCTTGGGGGATTTTGACTGTGCATGCCCCACTTTTTCTTTTGTATTTTTTTTTCTTTTAGACATCCTCTTTTTGGTAGTTTGCTTTTTTAATTTTTTTTGGATTTGATGGTAACTCTTTTTCCCTCATTTTTTGGTTTGGTATATACCCTTTTTCCCGTCTTCTTTTTTGGGGAAGGGTTGAAAGAAAGGCCAATGGCTCAATGGGTGTAGCAAGGGTATAAGTGTTCTGAGATGCTTTTTTGGCTACTTGGCTTTGAAATGATGGCATCTTTTATGGGGTCCTTAAGCAGTCACGCATCCATCTTATCAATACTTACCTTGCCACAGAGATTAGGAGTAGAATCGACGTACCTATCTAGCGTTGATGGGCTTAGGAAAGTGATCTCCATCCATGGTGGCGAGGCGGAGTGCATATCCTAGGAGTACCTCTCAGATGATGTAAGGTCCTTCCCAGTTGGGCTTGAATCTCCCTCTTGGATCGTCGTAGGAGAGACGAGAAGATTTCTTGAGTACTGTGTCACCTACCTTTAAATCTTGGATGTGATCATGCTTGTCGTAAGCAAGTGTGATCCTTCCCTGATAGGCCTGAGTGTGACACAAGACTAGGACCCTTTTCTCATGTAGCAGGTTCAATTGCTCAAAATGAGACCTCTCTTTTTCAGCTTCTGGTAGAGCATATTCGATAAAGATACAGAGTGAAGGCACTTCAACTTCGGCTAGCAGGATTGCCTCGGTTCCATACACAAGGGAGAATGGTGCAGCCCTTGTAGCAGTACGAATCAACATTTGGTAGGCCCATAGTACAAATGATAACATTTCGCTCTAGTCATGATATGTGACGACCATCTTCTCAAAGATGCGAACGACTATTTTGTTAGCCGCCTCCACTGCTCCGTTGCTTTCTGGCCGATATGTTGATGAGTGATGATGTTTGATTTTATATTGCTCACAGAAGGCCCTGATGCGCTTATTTCCAAAGTTGATATCATTGTCCATGATGATGTCCTTGGGTACACTATATCGGTAAAAGATGTTATTCCTGATAAACTTCTTAACATGATTGGCATGATGCTCGCGTATGATGTTGTCTCTATCCACTTGGTGAAGTATTCAATGGCGACGAGGATGAACTGATGTCCTTTAGATGCTTTCGGATTGACTTTTTCGACGACGTTGAGACCCCAGGTAGCGAATGGCCAAGGAGTGGTCATGTTGTGCAAATTAATAGCAAGAGCATATATCAGACTAGAGTGTTCTTGGCATTTGTAGCACTTCTACATGTGCTTGCAACAGCCAGCTTCCATTGTAGTCTAGAAATACCCTTGCCGTAGGATCTTCTTAGCGAGCATGTGTCCATTAATGTGAACTCTACATACTCCTTTATGGATTTCTCTCATGATGTTGGCCACCTCGCCTTTAGTTAGGCATCTGAGCAAGATGTTATTATACAACCATTTGTAACGGCACTCACCGCAGATGACGTAATTGGCTGCTAATCGCTGGATGGTTCGTTTGTCTTCTTTGGATGTCCCCTTGGGGAAAGTATGAGTTTCAAGGAAATTCTTGATATCTGAGAATCATGGTGGCTCATCATCTAACCTTGGGGGTTCTCAATTTGGAGGAAGAAGGCAGGTTCATTTTTCTACTCAATCATGATAGGCTTCATCTCGACTCCATATAGAATTTTGACCATCGATACCAATGTTGCTAGTGCATCGGCAAAGCTATTTCTTGCTCGTGGGACATGAGAGAAGGTAACATCATCGAAGCATGCTATTAGATCCTTGAGGTGCTCATGGTATGGGATCAACTTCTTATCCTTTATCTTCAAATCTCTATTTGTCTGGCATATGATTAACTGTGAGTTGCCAAATACCCTGAGATGAGTTATGTTTAGGTCTAAGGCTGCCTGTAGACCTGCTGCACAAGCCTCATATTCAGCCATATTATTTATGCATGGGAAGTTGAGCATGATGGAGACTGGTACGTGAGATACTCTTGGCGAAATCAGAATAGCACCGACTCCTTGACCTTCAGCATTTGTTGCCCCATCGAAGTGCATTACCTATGTCTCCTCTTTATCATCTTCTGTCATGAACAAGATGTCTTTATCTGGGAATTTAGTTCTCAAAGGCTCGTAGTCGAGCAAAGGATTTTCGGCAAGATGATCGGTGAGTGTTTGCCCCTTTATTGATTTCTGTGTGACATATGTAATGTCAAACTCTGATAGGAGGAGCTGCCAGCGTGTGGTTCGGCCCGTGAGAGCTGGCTTTTCGAATAAGTACCTCAATGGATCCATCCATGCCAGAAGGAGAACTGCCTAAGATAGTAAGTAATGGTAGAGTCTCTGTGTAGCCCATACGAGAGTTAGGCATGCTTTCTCTAGATGAGAATAGCGAGTCTCGTAGTCAGTAAACTTCTTGTTGAGATAGTAGATGGCTTGCTCTCTTCTTCCTATTTCACCATGTTGCCCTAGGACACATCTCATCGAAACTTTCATTGTGGAGAGATAAATTGAGAGTGGTTTCCCGGGTTTGGGCGACACAAAAATTGGTGGGTTGAGGAGGTAACCTTTCATTTTATCAAATGCGCTTGACAGTCGTCATTCCATTCGACTGGCGAATCTTTCCTTAATAACTTGAAGATTAGTGTGCATATAGGAGATAGCTATGCAATGAATCGACTGATGTACTATATCCTGCCTAAGAAACCTCTGACCTCTTTCTTGATCGGGTCAACCTCTATGCCTCTTCTGCTGATGATGAAGCCTAATAGTTTTCCTTGCATGGCGCCGAATGTGCACTTCTAAGGGTTCAAATGCAACCTATATTTTCTCAGCCTCTCAAACAGCTTTTGGAGATTTATCAGATGGTCACTTCTTTCTAGTGACTTGGCGATCATGTCATTGACGTACACCTCAATCTCTCGATGCATCATGTCATGAAATAGTGTAGTCATAACTCAATGATATGTTGCCCCAACATTTTTCAACCTAAATGGCATGACTCAGTAGCAGAAAGTTTCCCACGGAGTGATGAATGCTATTTTCTCTCGGTCTGCCTCTGCCATCTTGATCTAATTGTATCCGGAGAACCAGTCCATGAATGAGAGCATCCCATGCCTCGCAGTGTTATCGACCAAGATGTCGATGTGTGGTAACGGCAAATCGTCTTTTGGGCTCGCCTTGTTCACGTTTCTAAAGTTGATGCACATGTGAACCTTTCCATCTTTCTTTGGTATCGGGACGATATTGGTTAGCCACTTCGGGTACTTGAAGACCATGGAAAACCCCGCATCATACTACTTGATGATCCCATCCTTCACTTTCAGCATCCATTCTAGTCTGAGGCGTCTCAACTTCTGGTTGACTGGCCTAACATTAGGATATAGCGGTGGCTCATGCTCGACCAAATCGGTGTCTAAATCGGACATATCCTCATATGACCATGCGAAGACGTCTTAGTATGAACGAAGGAAATAAATCATGCATTTTCTTTCCTCGAGAGATAGCGACGTTCCAATCTTGGTTATTCTAGGAATCTCCTCTGTCCCTAGATTGACGTCCTCTGTTTCTTCCACAATCGCCATAGGGCCATGCTCAAAATTGACAAATCGGTCCAGGAACTCATTGGGCAGCTCCTCGGTTGGAATTTCCTCATCCAGACTCGTGACTCCTACCTCTTCTTGTATTTCTATAGGAAAGTGGTTGATTTCACGTGGGACGAACTTTTCTATTAAGGCACCTTTTCTTCTGATTTTCTCCAGAATTTTGAAAGATAATATTTTTAGATTTTTTTGTATTTCTTTTATTTTTTTGGATTTTTCTTTTTCTTGGTAGGTCCCTACATACACATGGTATTGCCTGCCAAGGGCTCACCTCACTTTTTATAAGTTATTTTTTTTTTAAAAGCGGGTGTTGAATTTCAGGCCACTCGAAGCTTCCAGAGTTAGGGGCATTTGTGCCCAATTCCTTACCTACGGTATTGTCCCTTTACTTGCTCGGGTGGAGGAGGCTGATTGATATGTCTTTTGGGAGTCAACCTCCACCATGCTTATCCTGGGCTCATCCAGGGCCCTGCCCTCAAACGTTAGCATGGTTCTATGGTGGTTTACCACAGGGGAGAACTATACAGGCATGGGAAATGCCTCCTCAAAAAGGGATAGGGAGGCTAGGTCTATTTCAAAATTGGGACGGATAATTTGGGAAATGGTTGGGTGGATCGGGGCTACTAGCTTGTGCGGGGTTAGTTGTGTTGCCCCATTCTGATCAATTTTTATGACCTCGATGCTTATGAATGTACTCTGGATGTGGGGCCGTGGAAGGGGTTCGTCTTCTAGGTCTATTCCCTGGGCTTTTACAACAATAATGGTTTGTGCCTTTTCCTTGGCCTCTTGAACCTCTTCTTCGGTAGGCCTGTAGCCTAGGCTGCATCTGACCCACTGTCCGCCTCTGGCTCTAACTGGGTCCTTCCATCCTAGTAATTGAGGTCCCAATCCTTTACCTTTCTGATAGCCCCAATTCTGGAGCATAGCTACAACTATAATCATTCCACCACTAGTTTTTAACGTGATCCTTTCGAGGGGCTCGAAATTACCATTGATACATCATACTCAAAGCAATGGAGGTCTGTGTCTTTGGTTGTATGTGGCACATCCAAAACTTTGGGGTTCTCGATGCTATGGGTAGCTTTGTCTCTCTCCTCCTGCCCTTCACCCAGAATGGTGACAATCTTCTGCTCTAATATAAATTTCAATTTTTTGTGCAGGGTGGAAGGAATTGCCTCAGCCTCATGTTACCAGGGTCGCCCTAATAGCAGGTTGAATGTAGATCTAGTGTCCATAACTTGGAAGGGTATGGAAAAGGCCATTGGCCCAATGACAAGATGAAGGTCAACTTCTCCGATTATCTCTCTTCTCGTGTTATCAAATCCTCTTGCACTTGTTCTTACTGGCCTGAACGTAGAGGGATCCACCCCTATCTTTGTCGCGGTTCTGAGAGGGTACATATTCAAAGCAGACCTGTTGTCTATTAAAACCAACAAAATCACCAGGTTCCCAATTTCTATAGTGATGTTGAGGGGTTTGGAGTGATTATTTCCTTCATCTGGTAAGTCAGGATCTGAAAAGAAAATGGCATTAGGAGCCAACACCTACTTGATGATCTGTCCCACCTTGTCTGGGGTTATTTGAATAGATACATGTGCATCCTTTAATGCCCCCATCAAAGCTTAGAAATGAAGCGGTGATGTCATTAACAGATCCCAGATCGTGATGTGCTCGGGCATCATTTTCAATCATGTT
This sequence comes from Chloranthus sessilifolius, assembly GCA_021018995.1. NCBI lineage: Eukaryota > Viridiplantae > Streptophyta > Magnoliopsida > Chloranthales > Chloranthaceae > Chloranthus > Chloranthus sessilifolius. The sequence goes on along the minus strand of CM037593.1, from coordinate 52,093,803 downwards.
TCAAGTATATGCTTGCGGCTTATTTTCTTAAAGGGGTTTACAACTGTAGGTTCTTTCTTCTCTTCTAGCCTGGTCGGTACTGGTACTTGTTGTCAATTCTAAGTGTGCATGATTTATTTGTGTTTTTAAAAATAGATTCACAAATGATGAATTGTACTGAATTTGGAAAACCAAAAAGAAATAAAGAAATATCAGCACAGAGAGAACTTAATTAGCCAGCAAGATCAGGGCCAATTGTAGTAAGTTTTAAATGTAAGTGAGTAAAAGATCATCCACAGGGAATTGATTTAAAATGTAAGATAAGCCTTCAGATCTGAGCTAGCAGATCTGGCCTCTGATCCTACTTAAAAAGCACATAAGATGGGAGGTTGAATTTGTCACATTAACTAAATGATAAAAGAAAAATTAAAACTAAATGATCCAGATCCGAGTTGGGGAGGTTTGATGTTAATTAATAAGAATGGAGAAATAATATCTAACTTCGATTTAGTAATTGATTGCAGAATGAGAATAAATGTAAAACACGTGAGATATTATCCAATCTTCATCTGGCTACCAGCACAGATGCAAGAGAAAGTAATCCAACTCAAGGATTGGACTTATGGCTATGGTCTGTCCACTTCAATGGACACAGATCATCCAATAGCCTTCAATTCGAATCCGTGATTTAGAACAAAAAACACCACTACAAATGCTGTGAGAAATTAGGTTACAAACGCCAATTCTCACAGGGATAAAGAATTAAGGAAAATTTCTTTAAAAATAGTAAATCTAAAAGAATCTAATGAAATAAGGAGATCACAGGGGACCCTTAACACGAATCCAATTGAGAACGTACGGTTCACAGCAACCTTTTCAAATTCACCATTACAATTACAGAGCATAGCTTAAACAACTCTCGGATTTGTAGTCTGAAATACAATTCTCACTTGAATTATAAAAGTATCTCCTAGTTCTCAATTACAAATAAAAGCTAGGCTAATACAGAATTTCCAGACATGCTATCTGAAGTGGAAATGGGGTAATAGAAATGAAACTCAAAATTTGAAAACCCAAATCGGGTAAATGGTTCATCTATTTATAGTTTTCCCCAAGTCTAGCTCAGATGTGTATCAACCAATCAGAATTGGTTAGATCTGTATCAACCAATAGGAGTCGAGCACAAGGATCCAGATCTATTTTGGCCAATCAGAACTTCTTGATCTAGTTCAGCCAATCAGATGACAAAAGCATCAATTCTGTTATGTAATTCAAAAATCTGTTAAAGCTTCTAGAAGTTCCCGCCAAGTGATTTCATCTTCGGGTGTTCACATGGGTTGGAATATGCCTTTGGTTCATGCTCCGAATCTTTCGAAATGTCCCTGGGTTTTTAAATGCATTGGGGCGCATGCAGAGATTACTGAATTACCCTTGTAGATGCTAGGAATCTTCAGAGTACCATTAGCTGTTTGGAGAACGCGTTTGCAAGGTAATCTTGTGACTTCAAACTCTTTTACAGCTGGTTTGTCGAAGGAGTTCTCTTCTTTTCGAACAAGTCAGAAATCCTTTTGAAGAGTTCTGATGCTCTTCGAAAACTAAGCCTGGAGCTTTTAGTTCTTTTCGCAAAGTTCAGGTTCTTTTCGAAAAGTTCAGATTCTTTTCGAAAAGTTCAGATTCTTTTTAAAAAGAAATCTGTAATGCATTCTTCTGTTTGAATAGCTCCACACCTCTTTCCAGGTTGAAACCAAGCCTTTGTCCTCTTTAGTTTAGGCATTTTGACAGCTAGTGAGGTTGTCCCTTCTCCTTCTTCCTCCGGATCAACATGGATCACCATCTTTTTGGCACTTTTAGGCTGCTTTCAGGTTTAAGCCTGCCTTTATTGTTGGCTGTGAAACAAACACTTAAAACACTTATTTAGTTCTCTCAAAGGTCTATCAAGACCCAGGTTAAGGGGTGGAAAATGGTATTTTCCAGTTCTCAACACACCCTCAAACCTAAGCTTTGCTAGTCCCCGAGCAAAGACAAAATTAAAAACAGAATGAAGAGCCACTTTTGTAGGGAACACAGTTGCATTTAGCATATGCAACAAGCCTTTTAAACCCCTAGGTGATCCCTAGTGGAGGAGTGAAGTCTCCTGAGGGATTTCAATGAAGGTACCCACAAACTTCTCCAATAAATCAGTTAATATCAATGCAGTTCTGTTAAAGCAGACTTTTATCCAGTCAGGTTATTCACACCTGCATCAGTCAAGCTGTAAAAAGATCTTCAAGAAAACATCAGTTTAAAACTAAAATTCTGCTGTAATTCCTTTTACCATTCACTCAGTTTGTGTCAAAAAGTTTTTACAGGAAAAATTAATGAAAATCTTGCCTTCTATTTGAAAATTTAGTTTTGATGTTACCCCATATAATTTGATTTCAAACTCAACTCTCACCAAGGTTTTCACTCATCATGCAAATAAGAGGGTTGTACTATTTCACCTGACTTAAGAGCGATTCCATATCCTCAAATAGGACCAGTAAGGTGAGCATAGACATTGCTTTTCAGTTCTGAATTTACTGCTCTTTTCACCATAGATTACACAAATCCTTATCTCCATGTAACAGCTCAATCCATCATTGATCAGTAAGGACTTTAACTTGGGTTGTAATGTGGCTTATGGGTGAAATTTATCAAGAATAAAGAGGTGGAATGGAGTTCAAAATTGAGAAGTCAGTCAAGGTCAGGAGGTGGTAGACACACCTTCTTCATTTCAGCACAATTTCATCTTCTTCTTTGAATTTTCAGAGCCAAAGTGGCCATCTTTTTCTTTCTTTTTTCAAATTTCCAATGAAATGACTTTTCCTTTTCTCTTTTTTTTTTTTTTTTTTCAAAGCAACATTGACTGGAATGCCACATTTCTTTTGTTGATACATCATTGCCTTCAATTATTTTTCTTCTTCTTTTACCAAACTGTTACCCAACTCTCCTTTCTTCAGCTTCCTTTCCTTTACCTTCTGAATTCTCAGAGTGAGGGTTAGGCCAAATGAGGTTGATTAGGTTGGTTGATGAGGTATCAAAGAAATCTTGGATTTATAAAGCTCAACTGGTGTGTATCAAAGGCAGTTTCAAAAGGTGGGGTTTTTGAAGTTCAAACTGTTCAAAAGAAGGCTTTACATCATGTCCTTAATATCATGATTGCTGTCAAGTTATTCAATTTGAATATGTGTAACTTCTAGTGATAGTAAGCAGGTTCAAACAGTCCCTAGAGCAGATAAAATTGCCAATTCATATCTCCAAAGAAAACATTTCAGGCCCAAGTCTCACTGGGTGTAGTTTTCTATCAAATTCCTGAGGTATATCATCACTGTTTTCTCTCTTTTTAGGTTTACTAAAACATCAATTTCATTTTGAAAATTTTTTGACATTCACTTCATGAAAGTATTGGAATTACACTAAAAATCAGTTTTAAAAAGTTTTAACTTCCTCATTTTTCAAAATAACAGTTGTGAAATTACTTTATCTTTAAAAATTCTGCTGTGATCATAAGTTGCACTGATTTTAACTAAACTATTGGCTATTCTGCCACACCCCCAAACCGATGATGAGCAGGGTCCTCACTAGTTAGAAGTGCATAAGCAAAGAGAAAAGAAAAAACAACAAACAGAAATTATAATGACAGAGAAGAAAGAAAAGAAATGCATAGTAATTACTAATTAACAAAAGTTAACAGAAAATAGGAATTACATATTACAGATCCACAAAACAAACATGTACAATGTATTCTAATAACTGGGGTCAAAATCTGTATCATAAGTTGGTTCAATGGGATCAGAACTGGAATCACTGTTAGAGTCAGAACTTGAGTCAGTATTGGAGTCTGAACTCGATTTAGCCTTCTCCTGGATTGTGGCTTGCAGCTCGGTGTATTCCTCAGATTTGATCTTTTTGGTGAGGCCAATATATTTTTCAAGTCTAGTAGCCCTCAATTTTTCCTGTTCAAGCTGTGCTTGCAACATGGTAACCTTGTGCTATTCACTCCTAACCATCTGAAAGGTTTGGCCCAACAGGTCTTGCATCTTCTCTCTCTCAAATTTCATAAACAGCTCCAGTTTTCGAATCTGGTCTTCAAAAGGGGTTTTTATGTAAGTGTGGAAATCGGCAATCCCCTTAAGGACATCGCAAAAGATGTAAGGGTTATCTTCCATAGCCCTTTTAAGAGTGGCAAAACGTGGGATGGGAATGGAGTGGTAGGGGACCAAATGTATTCCAGCAGTGGGGGAAAGGGAAGATGAATCTACAAGCACTAGTTCAGGGTTAGTTTGGGTGGCTTGAGCAGAGACATTAAGGGTGGGTGTAGGTGTATCCAAAGGTAATGCCTCAGGTTCGAATTGGGTAGCATGGTTAGACATAGTGGGGATGGGTGAATCTAAAACTATTACCTCTGAATCTGTTTGGGTTGCTTGGTCAAATGTAAGGTACAAGTGGCTAAAGTGGGTGTTTGGGATGTGGTGGCTAAGGTTTGGGGAAGGGAATTTGTCATCGATTATGTGTTGATCTGTAGTTGGGCTTGGATGGATTGGAGAAAAGTAAAGATTTGGCTAATTGATTCAGGTGTGGGTGTGGTATGTAAAGTAGGGGCTAGTAAAATTGATGTAGATGGTTGAGGGGCAATGGGTGAAATGGCTGTAAAAGGAGAAGTAGCCAAATGGGTGAAATGAGAAGGATCAGGTATGGGTACAGATTCAAGCCCAATATTCTCCAAGATAGATCCCATCAATGATGAATAGGCCTCTGTAGTGAAGGGGTATGAGTTACTTCAGGGGTATGAGTTGAATGAATAGGTGAACCTGAGAAGCTTTGGAGAAGGGGAGTGCTAGGAGATTGTTCAATAAAATCCGTGGCCATGTCTTGGATATTGTTAGGGGAAATTGGTGGTGTGAGTATGGCTGGGGTGGTTGGTGTAGAGGGAGAGTCTGCAATTGGGATTATGGTGGTTACGATTGATGGGACTGCTGGAATGGGTGAAGGAATAGGAGCTGTGCTAGGTGAAGTGGGTAAGATGATGACTTCTTCAACAATGGGTGCAGCTGAAGAGCTGGTCACCACAGGAATGACAGCTTGTTCAATGTCAGCTGCAAGTGAAATAGGTGCAGCTAAAGAGCTAGTCACCTCAGGGTCTGGTAAAGTAAATTCTTGTGCAGCTGCAGGGGCTGGCTCAGGTATAGCAGGTTCAATGGCAGCTGTAGGGGCTGGCTCAACCTCTTCCCTCATTTTATTCAACATGGTTTGGCTTGTAGTCCAAGCCCTCTTCCAAAACGCATGAGGGGAGATAATCTCAAATGGCTCTTGCTCATCAATGTCAAATTTGGCCCTTAGCGTGGCTATGATCAGCCTTCCAAATGGTATGCCAGCTATTTTCTGTTCCTTCTTCATCTTGGCACTGATGTCAGCCATGGCTTCAAAAATTAACATAGGAGCATTGAAGAATTGTCTTTTAGAAAAATGGAAGAGGGCCTCCAAAATGGGTGTCCTTCTTTCCTGACTGTGCCCAGTGACATAAAAACATCCTCTCAAAATGGAATCCATCAGCAAACAATGGGGTTCTAAGTCTCTCCTCATGATGGACTGCCCACTTCCAACTATGCCTTTGGTTAGATGGGCAGCCATTTCTCTAAAAGAAGTTGTTTCTGGTGCAGCTAATGGACTAGCAGGATCATATTGAAATGGTATCCCCAAGGTATTTCCAATGTCTTCATAAGTGACTATTAAATCACAGTCATCAATGAAAATTACAAGCGTTGGGACATCAGCATCCTTCTCAGTCACTTTGACCATGTTTTGGTACCATAATCTCACCATCCTTGGATAAATTTTTTCTGGAAGAGGGGTTAGAATGTTGCTCAGTGAAGCATCCCTGATGTAGTTCAATGATGGCTTACATTCAGATTTGTTTAAGAAAAAGTTATCATCAATAATAAGCTCTAGAATCAGCTTCTGAGCTTCAATGAATGGGTTTGGCAGTACCAAATGTATAGGCAAAGGAGGAAGCTCAGGCTCAGGACTAGGAGCAGCTGTTGGGATGGGTTCCTCATGTCTAACCTTCTTCCCTTTCTCAATCGTATCAGCTTTATCCATCGACAGTTTCCTTTTGGCTGAGGTTTTGGCTTTTCCTTTTGTGGAGGGTTTGCTAATTTTCTTAGCAAAAGACTTAGGGAACATTGCAGCCAGTGATTTTTCAGCTTTCCCCATTTTAAAACTTTGTTTGAATCTCACACAATGAATGCTGATATAAAATTGAAATTTGCAGAACACAAAACAGAGGATATGCACAGAAAAATACCGAAATCTAGGGTTTTGGTTGAACTCGTTGATCGCTTGATTAAATCCACTAGAATCAGAAGCAAAAAGTCTCTCTCTTCAAGCTTAATCCATCGAACAAATATGAAGAAAATTGGAGCTGAATTCTAAAAGCACGCAAGGATGGAAAGAAAATGGGTTTTCTGTGAAACAGGACACTCAGAGAAGGCTTTCGAATATGAAACCCTTGCTTCAAAAGGGTTTAAATATGCTCAAAATGATTTTTCGCAAAGCATCTTTGAAGTTTTCGAAAAGTTCAAAACAATCCTTTTCAAAAAGGAGAATGGCATTAGTACTATTCGAAAAGCAAAAGCTTCAGAACCAACTATTCGAAAAGCAAATGACTTCAGAACCAACTATTCGAAAAGCAAAAAGCTTCAGAACCAACTATTCGAAAAGGAAATCATTCTTTTCGAGCAGTTAGTTACAGGTCCAGATCCTTTTCGAACAGAAAATTAAATTTTTCGAAATGTTTTTTTTTTTTCTTTGCGAATTAATTTTTTTATATTATAACTTCTCGAATTGAGTGTAAACATGATTAAAAACAGAGAGAAATATACTATGCAAAACCTACAAAACAAACACAAGTAAATACATATGATATAGTTGTTTAACATCAGATTTGTAGAGGCTCTTGATGGTAGATGGTCAGCATAGGCTCCAGGGTATTTTCAATGCATGGTTTGAGCCTCTGACCATTTACTTTCAAGGTTCTCCCATTACTTGGGTCCATAATTTTAACAGCCCCAGAAGGAGATGCTTGAATGACAGTATATGGCCCTTCCCATCTGGATCTCAGCTTTCCAGGAAAAAACTTAAGTTTTGAGTTGAATAGCCATACCTTAGAGCCAGCTATAAACTCTCTTCTCAGCAAATTTTTGTCATAGAAAGCCTTAACTTTTTCTTTGTAAGATCTTGCAGTAATGTATGCATCCATTCTCAGCTCCTCCAACTCAGCAAGCTGCAGTTTCCTATGATTACCAGCAATAGTAAGATCCATGTTTAAGGTTTTAATAGCTCAAAAGGCTTTATATTCTAACTCCACTGGTAAATGGCATGCTTTGCCATAGACCAATCTGAATGGGGACATGCCAATTGGGGTTTTATAGGTTGTCCTATATGCCCATAATGCATCATTCAGCTTAAAGGACCAATCTTTTCTGTCCTTATTCACAGTCTTTTCTAGTATATGTTTGATTTCTCTATTAGAAATCTCCACTTGTCCACTGGTCTGTGGATGATATGGAGTAGCTACTCTATGAGTTACAGAGTACTTTTTCAATAAAGCTTCAAAATGCTTATTACAAAAATGGCTCCCCCCATCACTGATAATAGCTCTGGGGGAACCAAACCTGGAAAAGATGTTGTCCTTTAAAAATTTCAGGACAACTCTATGATCATTAGTTTTAGTGGTTGTGGCTTCAACCCATTTGGATACATAATCCACAGCTACTAAGATGAAATTACAACCATTTGAAGGAGGAAAAGGTCCCATAAAATCTATCCCCCAAATATCAAACAATTCAACTACCAAAATGGGCTGTAAAGGCATTGAGTTTCTCTTGGAAATGCTGCCCAATCTCTGGCAGTTCTGACAAGACTTACAGTGCTACAGTGCATCTTTGAAAAGTGTAGGCCAATAAAATCCACACTGTAAAACCTTTGGAGTAGTTTTGTTTCCACTAAAATGACCTCCAAAGGCCTGTTCATGACACATGGAAAGTATGCTATCAAAGTCTTCTTCAGGGACACATCTTCTAATTATTTGGTCTGCACAAATCTTGAACAGATAAGGATCCTCCCAAATAAAATGTTTAACCTTTGAGAAGAACAGATCTTTATCCATTTTATTCCATTGTTGAGGGGTCCTTCCAGTAGCCAAAAAGTTAACTATATTTGCAAACCAAGGGGTGTGTACACTGATAGCAAAAAGTTTCTCATAAGGGAAAGATTCATTGATAGGCAGCCTATTAATCTCAGCAGTTAGAATTTGAGACAGGTGGTCAGCCACCACATTCTCTACACCCTTTTTATCTTTAATCTGTAAATCAAACTCCTGTAATAGGAGGATCCACCTGATTAATCTTGGTTTGGTGTCCTTCTTAGACAGAAGGTATTTCAGGGCTGAGTGGTCAGTGAACACCACAATTTGTGAACCCAAAACATATGACCTGAATTTCTCCAAAGCAAAAACAATTGCCAGCAGCTCCTTCTCAGTTGTTGTGTAATTGAACTGTGCATCAATCATTGATCTACTGGCATAAGCTATGACATGAGACAACTTATCCTTTCTCTGCCCAAGAACAGCTCCTAGAGCATAATCTGATGCATCACACATCAGCTCAAAAGGCAGTGAATAATCTAGAGACTATAATATTGGAGCTGAAATCAAACAATTTTTTAAGAATTCAAATGCCTTCAAGCATTCATTGTTGAAAACAAAAGGGACATCTTGGCACAATAAATGACAAAGAGGCTTGGATATTTTACTGAAGTCTTTAATGAACCTCCTGTAAAATCTAGCATGCCCTAGAAAACTTCTGATTTGTTTAACAGTTTTGGGAGGTGGCAAATGTGTAATTAAATCAATTTTTGCTCTGTCCACCTCAATGCCCTTGTGGGAGACAACATGGCCAAGGACAATGCCTTGGGTGACCATGAAATGGCTTTTCTCCCAGCTCAAAACTAGATTGGTTTCTTCACATCTCTGTAACACCAAGTTGAGATGATGTAAACATTGGGCAAAACTGTCTCCATATATTGAAAAGTCATTCATAAAAATCTCCATAAATTGGTCAATCATATCAAAGAAAATGGAGTACATGCATCATTGAAAGGTAGCAGGAGCATTACAAAGACCAAAAGGCATTCTCCTATAGGCAAAAGTGCCAAAGGGGCAAGTGAATGTGGTCTTTTCCTGATCTTGTGGATACACAGGAATCTAGTTGTAACTAGAGTAACCATCAAGAAAACAATAATAAGCTTTTCCTGCTAGCTTATCTAAAATTTGATCAATGAATGGAAGAGCGAAATGATCTTTTCTGGTCATTGTGTTTAGTTTTACAATGTCGGTCTGAGACCCTCCAACCCGGTTGTTTATGTCGGTTTGAAATAAGCTCACCAGAATCTAAGGTTACAACAGTGATCCCAGATTTCTTAGGTACCACCTGTGTAGGTGCCACCCAAGCTGAATCTGAAATGGGGTAAATGACCCCTGCATCCAACAACTTAACAACCTCTTTCATGACCACATCTTGCATATGAGGATTCAACCTCCTTTGCATTTCTCTAGAAGGCTTTGCAACTTCTTCCAAGTGAATTTTATGCATGCAAACAGCTGGACTGATTCCTCCCAAATTAGCAGTAGTCCAGCCAATTGCCCTCTTATGCTGTTTTAATACAATCAACAACTCTTTCTCCTGCTCCTCAGTGAGGGAAGAGGAAATAATCACAGGCAATGTTTTATGGACTCCTAAAAACACATATTTCAAATTTTCTGGAAACTGTTTCAGCTCTACATCAGGTGGGCTGAGAAAAGAAGGTAACAAAGGTACCTTGGCTGTTTGTGGAAGGGGAAGAATAGCAGGTTTCCATGAAGAGAACCTTGCTGATTGATCATGAGTTCCTTGCACAGCATTAACTTCCTCAGACTTTGAGGTACAAACTGTTTCTTCCACAGCATTTCTCCAAGCATCTTTAAAATCTATGGTTAAATCTTCATACTGCATAAACTGTGGTAAAGTCTCTTCTACCAATTCATCCAACAAATCAACAAGAAAGCATTCCTCAGAACTAAATTGAGGCTGTGTAACTGCATTGTAGACATTTAACTTTACCTTCATATTTCCAAAAGAGACTTCCATAATACCAGACCTGCATTGAATGCAAGCATTGGCTATAGCCAGGAATGGTCTCCCCAAAATGACAGGGATGGAAGTTTTGCTTTTTGTAGGTTCCATATCCAATACCAGAAAATTAGCAGGGTAGAAAAACTTATCTACCCCTACCAACACATCCTCAATCAACCCAACTGGCCTTCTTTCAAATCTGTCTGCTAGTTGTAACACCACCTGAGTGGGTTTTAACTCTCCCAAACCTAGTTTCTCATATATAGAATATGAAAGCAGGTTGACACTAGCACCCAAATCTAATAAAGCCTTTTCAATGGTATGTTCCCCAATAATGCAAGAGATTGTGGGAATTCCAGGATCTTGGAGTTTAGGAGGTGTGGTAATGGACAAAACCTGATTAACTCTTTCCACAGCAAAGACCTTCTTGGATAACTGTATCCTAGATTGTCTTTTGTGAGTGCAAATATCTTTCAAAAATTTTGCATATGCTGGGACTTGTTTGATTGCATCAAGCAAAGGTAGATTTATCTTGACTTGCTTGAAAGTCTCCATCATTTCATCTATTTTTGTATTCCCTTTATCAAAAGGGGATGCAGATTTCATGGCATGGGGAAATGGTAAATGAGGAACTAGTCCTTCATTTACAGCTTTAAAATCATCATCATAATATTTTTGATTTTTGTGTTTCTCATTTTTTTTATTTTTCTGAGGTACATCAGCACCCCCAATGCTAACATCATGCTTCTCCTGCTGCATATCTCAAGCAGTTTCCTCAATTTTTTCTTCTTCCTTTTCAGTACCCACATTGTTATTTATAATTCTTCCACTTCTCAAAGTAGTGATAGCTTTTACTTCTTCATGTGAAACAGAAACCTCTGCAACCATGAACTATCCTTTGGGATTGTTCAAATGTTGGCTGGGTAACCTGCCTTCTTCTGTTTTTACCAAAGTATTTGAAAGTTGACCCAATGTTTCTTCAATCTTCTTTATGCTCTGACTGTGAAAGTTTACAGTCTGAGCTAAAGACCCAAAATTTTGGAGTGAATTTAGAACTTGGTCTTCAAAAGAAGGGGGTCTGGAAGGGGTTTGAACTAGAGCAGATTGCTGTACAGGTTGTTGTGGAATGGGCTGCTGAAAATTTGGCTTGGTATAAAAATTCTGCTGGTAAGGCTGAGCAGTTTTGAAAGGTTTTTGATTCTTTGGTTGCTGCTGCTGTTGTGATTGATAATTGCCTTGGCTCCACCTTAAATTGGGGTGCCCTCTCCATGAATATTCATTTGACTGCATCTGTCCAAATGATTGGGCAGCATGAGCTGTGGTATAGCTGGACATTGATTTGGGAACTGTCCACCACTAGATTTGGGAACTGTGGTACAGCTGGACATTGATCAAGTGAGTGAGTAGGGGACTGGCATATCAGACATGCCTCCTCTACTCTTGCAACCATTGGATTTTTAAGTGAGTCCATCAATCTATCAAACTTAGTGGTCAAATTATCCATCTTCCTTTCCAACTCATTCACCTCATAAATCTTTCCCTTGGTGGTTTGTTGATTGTTCAACCGAGCAGGATTCTCAATGTCTCTTGACAAAGATTCCTGTTGAGTTGAATTTTCACCAATCACTTCAAATAAATCCCAGACCTCCTCAACTATTTTTTGCAAGTAGGTGCCTCCAAAGGAAGCATCTACCATATTCTTGCCCTTTTGATCAATTCCTTGAGAGAAGCTTTGAACAAGCTGCCATCGGGGAATTTGATGATGAGGACATTACCTTAAAAGTTCTTTAAACCTTTCCCATGCTTCATGGAAAGTTTCAGTTGAGTGTTGTGAGAAAGAAACAATATTTTGCCTCAACTGGCTGGTCTTAGACATAGGAAAATATTTGGCTAAAAATTGACATTGCAAATCATTCCAAGAAGTAATGTTGTTCGGTGGCAACATGGACAGCCATGCTCTAGCTTTGTCCTTTAATGAAAAAGGAAAGAGCCTAAGCTTGGTTTCCTCTGGACCCAGTCCAGCTATGTTGAATGTGGTACAAAGAGACAAGAATTCATCCACATGTTTGTATGGATCTTCCTTACTCAAACCATGGAAGGAAGGAAGCATCTGGATAGTTGATGATTTGATCTCATAATTTCCTTCAACAGTAGGAAATTGAATGCAAAATGGGGAATTATATGCACCAGGTGCAAAGTAATCTCTTAAAAGTCTAGGTTCTTCACCCATAGTAGAAGTCTCAGTAAAATTCTGTGATGTTTGTCTGGTTCTTAGTAGTCTTTCAACTTCTAAATTCAGAGGGACAATCTCAGGATTGAGAGTCCTCCTACCAAACTTACAACACAAAAACAGAGAATATTATACACAGCAAACCTTCAGTATTCCTTTCAAAGTAGATTCCACGCTCAAAATGTATAGGAGTAACTGCACAGATTTAAACAATAGAATAATTAGCACTGATGCAGTTTACAGGAAAAAAAATAAAAACTTAGGTCTACCAATTTTAAAACAAATTCCCCGGCAACGGCGCCAAAAACTTATTGTCAATTCTAAGTGTGCATGATTTATTTGTGTTTTTAAAAACAGATTCACAAATGATGAATTGTACTGAATTTGGAAAACCAAAAAGAAATAAAGAAATATCAGCACAGAGAGAACTTAATTAGCCTGCAAGATCAGGGCCAATTGTAGCAAGTTTTAAATGTAAGTGAGTAAAAGATCGTCCACAGGGAATTGATTTAAAATGTAAGATAAACCTTCATATCTGAGCTACCAGATCTGACCTCTGATCCTATTTACAAAGCACATAAGATGGGAGGTTGAATTTGTCACATTAACTAAATGATAAAAGAAAAATTAAATCTAAATGATCCAAATCCGAGTTGGGGAGGTTTGATGTAAATTAATAAGAATGGAGAAATAATATCTAACTTCAATTTAGTAATTGATTGCAGAATGAGAATAAATGTAAAACACGTGAGATATTATCCAATCTTCATCTGGCTACCAGCACAGATGCAAGAGAAAGTAATCCAACTCAAGGATTGGAATTGAGTTGGACTTATGGCTATGGTCTGTCCACTTCAATGGACACAGATCATCCAATAGCCTTTAATTCGAATCCATGATTTAGAACAAAAAACACCACTACAAATGCTGTGAGAAATTAGGTTACAAACGCCAATTCTCACAGGGATAAAGAATTAAGGAAAATTGCTTTAAAAATTGTAAATCTAAAGGAATCTAATGAAATAAGGAGATCACAGGGGACCCTTAACATGAATCCAATTGAGAACGTATGATTCACAGCAACCTTTTCAAATTCACCATTACAATTACAAAGCACAGCTTAAACAGCTCTCGGATTTGTAGTCTTGAATACAATTCTCACTTGAATTACAAAAGTATCTCACAGTTCTCAATTACAAATAAAAGCTAGGATATTACAGAATTTCTAGACAAGCTATCTGAAATGGAAATGGGGCAATAGAAATGAAACTCAAAATCTGGATACCCAAATCGGGCAAATGGTTCATCTATTTATAGTTTTTCCCAAGTCTAGCTTAGATGTGTATCAACCAATCAGAATTGGTTAGATCTATATCAACCAATAGGAGTCGAGCACAAGGATCCAGATTTGTTTTGGCCAATCAAAACTACTTGATCCGGTTCAACCAATCAGATGATAGAAGCATCAATTCTATTATGTAATTCAAAAATCTGTTAGAGCTTCTAAAAGTTCCCGCCAAGTGATTTCATCTTCGGGTGTTCACATGGGGTGGAATATGCCTTTGGTTCATGCTCAGATTCTTTCGAAATGTCTTTGAGTTTTTAAATGCATTGGGGTGTGTGCAGAGATTACTGAATTACCCTTACAGATGCTGGGAATCTTCAGAGTACCATTTCGCACAATTTGGAAAACTTTTCGCAAGGTACTGTGACTTATGAAGCTCTTTTCGCACAGCTCTGGTGTTGTTCGCAAGGAGTTCTCTTCTTTTCGAACAGGTCAGAAATCCTTTCGAAGAGTTCAGGTGCCTTCAAAAACTAAACCTGGAGCTTTTAGTTCTTTTCGCAAAGTTCAGGTTCTTTTCGAAAAGTTCAGATTCTTTTTGAAAAGTTCAGATTCTTTTCGAAAAGCAATCTGTAATGCATTCTTCTGTTCGAATAGCTCCACACCTCTTTCCAAGTTGAAACCAGGCCTTTGTCCTCTTTAGTTTAGGCATTTTGATAGCTAGTGAGATTGTCCCTTCTCCTTCTTCCTCCGGATCAACATGGATCATCATCTTTTTGGCACTTTTAGGCTGCTTTCAGGGTTAAGACTGCCTTTATTGTTAGCTGTGAAACAAACACTTAAAACACTTATTTTGTTCTCTCAAAGGTCTATCAAGACCCAGGTTAAGGGATGGAAAATGGTATTTTCCAGTTCTCAATAGTACTTTTGGTTGCCTTGAGATTTTTCCCGATCGGGTGACGAAATCTACTGACCCCTCTCTACTGCTGTTCGCATTTATATCTGTCTGATCGTAACTTAGTGGGACTTGATGGGGATTTTAGCTTAATCCAAGGATTTGGAATGGAGTGGATATAGGCCTCAAAGGTGCTTGAACTGGCAGATTAGAATGGGTGGATAACACTTGGTTAACCTCTATTGGATAGATCGAGGGAGTGGCAAAAAGGGGCCACGTGGGGTTAGTGGGTGGTTTTATAGGGGTAGGCCATTGATAATTAATTAGTTCCAGAGGAAGGTATGGGGCAAATTCAGCCATTAGGTAATTGGTGGGGGTTGCTGCTGCATATGGTTGATATGAACTGGTTTGGACATAGCTAATAGGATCCGGTGATGGAAAATACACCCTCAAATCTAAGGTTCTGTTGGTGGTGCAGGATTAGGAAAGTAATCAGCCAAATTCAGGGGCTCAAGTACTCTGATGTCTCTATCCTCTTGATCTCTCTACCTCGGTGTTACAAAATCTTCCCGGGTGTGAATATATTCTGATGAGTCAAACTCCCTGTCATCCTCCTCTATCATGCAGACAGACGGTTGGCCTTGGGTCCGCTCCACCTGATAGATGTGGTGGTAATGACAGTTGATGTATATTGGCATGCTGGTGTTAATCTCAGAATTATGCCACTTTTCATCACCTAACCTAGCCTTTAATAGACCTTTGAGTTGGTTAATAATAAAATGTTAAGTGTGCTTGTAGTTAGAAATAAATTATAGCTTAGTGCATCAGTCCATATAATAAGTGCCAAGAAGAAAGAAATTAGAGTCAAGCCTTGAAGCTGATGGAATTACAATGATTGAACCTTGGTGGGTCTCACCATAGGGGCTATTCAGCATGCCTTGGGGGTGTAGAAGTCCTACAGAGAGAGAGAAGTGGGGCCCACACCTAGTGGAGTGCTCAGCAGACTGTACAAATTACAGAGAATCACAAGTCCAAACTCGAGTAGTAGCTGAGTACACTCGAGCAACTGTCAAGCACATCAGTGTTGCATTCAAAGTTGTCAAGCAGTTCAAGACTGTTGAATAACAATCACTCGAGCAGCTACCAAGTAGTTAAAGCTTCAGCACTTCAATCTTGAGAGGATCTAGAGCACATTATAGTTGAATAATAAAACTAGTCGAGCTGAATGCCTGAAGCGTTTGAACCTGTCCACCAACCTCAAAACTATCAACTCGAGCAGTTCTGAAGCATCCTATCGAGATATATTCGGAAGCCATTTAACCTGTCAAGCACTTATGGAACTATTCACTCGAGTTGCTGCCTGAAGCACTCCAGCCACTCGAGCAACCTTTAGAATGCCCCCAATCTGCTCAACATCCACTCAAGATTATCTACCTGAAGCTACCTGAAGCTTCATCCACTTGAGGAATGGGTTCCAGCCTGTATTTGTGAACTTCAAGGGTATTTTGGAACTTCCACAACACATAGGGCACATTTCCCAATGTGATGTGCTTGCCCTAACTGTTAGGGGCAACAGTTAGCTGTAAATAAGCCACATCAGCAGGATCCTAACTAACTTGATTCTCCTCTTTTCTGATTAGCCAAGGTAAAAATATACTATGGATTGTATATATAGATGTAAAGCATGCAGAAAAAGACATTTGGAGCAAGGAGAATATTCTTGCCTAAGGTTATTTTTAAGGTTAGGTCATCTTTCCCTTTTCTTCTTTCCTTAGCTCAACATGTTGAGCTAAATCTCTGTAATAGCTAAGACTGATTTAATATGTAAAAAGGGTTGGGTAATAGCATTGTAAAGGGTTTTGAGTCTTGCAAAGACTACAACCTTGAGGGAAAACAATTATAAGTTCCTTTTTAATCTATGAAAGTTGTATTTACTGTTCCATTCAATCTGTAATTTCTTGTATTTTTCATTTAGATCCTTATAGATTGTATGCACCTATGGATGCATGAGCTTGTAGCCTTGCAAACATAGTGGCTGTAGTGATTATCTTGTTTTGGCTTTTAACCCCCATGACTGGAGTATATCCATGGGATATCTTGTGATCATTCAAGTGGACAAGATATAGCCCTAAGACTAGTCCATATCTCTGGGTTGAGTTCAATTTTTCTACCTTGCATTTGAGCTTATAGCCAAATGGAGGACAGCTGCAGATCCAACTCTTGCTCTACCTTGCCATGCCTTTTCGGTGAAAATCAGTCCCTAGTTATTTACTTCTCATATTTTCTATTTGTTTTACCAGAGCAGCTCCATCCTTCTCTAAACCCCCTCTCTTTTATAGATCTTTTTATTCTTATTTTACTTATGTTTTTAGTTTAGTTTTGTGACACCCAAAAACTCCCTCTCTTTACCTTGCTTTCCTAGTTTAGGTTTAGAACTGTCAAATCTATAGCAGATATGGAGATCTACTATTCCACCGCTGTGTTTAGATCTTTAATCCCTGTGGGACAACCCTTACTTAACAAAACTTGGTATAGCAGCCCTGAATCTTATAGGACTGTGTGTTTGTTGTGCTGCATTTTCACTCCCCTCTTTATTCTCATTTTTCCCTTCTCCATTGCTGCACATCTTTATTAGTTTTATAATAAAAAGAACACAACACTAGAAAATAGAACTAACAAGTTCTTGGCGCCGCTGCCGAGGATCTTAGATCTAAGTAGTAGATCTGAGTTTTTCTTTATATTTTTAGTTAGATTTATTTACTGCATTTATTCAATTTGATTAAATTCATTTATTCAGTTTGAATAAATTACTACTGTATTTTTGGGACTTGTATAGATTTGGAGCAGTAGCAAATGGGGAGCACATAGTTGCAGCTGGAGTACAATCTTCCTTAGTTTGCATATTTTTGTCCCCCTTGTCTTAGTTTCATTTATGAATTCTTTAAATTACAGTAGTAGTATTCTGTTTTGCTTTGTATTTGTTGTATATTTTCTACTGTGTTGTTGGAAGTACTTTTTACTTGCTGTCTATTGTATGCTGGGTAGAATATCTCTCCATCCTGAGTTAGAGCCTTTGGATCCTGAAATACAGAGAGTCCTTAGACCTAGGCAACTAGCACATACCCCTATTGAGCCTATAGAAACATTAGTGATGGAAGAGCAACCTAGACCTCTGAGGGACTACTATGCACCAGGGGCATATTCATCCCCCTTTTGCATTCAATTCCCCACAACTGAGGGTAATTATGAAATTAAACCTCAGACCATCTAAATGTTACCATCCTTTCATGGGTTACATAGAGAGGATCCTTACAAGCACATTGATGAGTTTCTTGCCTTGTGCACTATATTTAAAATTACTGGCTTGGGAGATGAAGCTACTAAAATGAGGCCTTTTGCTTTTTCATTAAAGGAAAAGGCTAGAAATTGGCTTAACATGCTCCCACCTAATAGCATAACATCTTGGAATGCCCTATAGTGTCATTTTTAGCTAAATTTTTTCCCATGAGCAGAACCAGTCAGTTGAGAAAGAGCATCATTTCCTTTGCTCAGTTCCCAACAAAAGACTTCCATGAGGCCTGGGAAAGATTTAAGGAATTACTGAGACAGTGCCCACACCACCGAATCTCCAAGTGCCAGCTTGTTCAAAGCTTTTACCAGGGGATTGATTCTAAAAGTAGAGATATGGTGGATGCTTCATGTGGTGGTTGTTAGTCAATGATTTTTACCACATTTCATCCTTTAAACATGCCATTTACTAAGCCTTAGAGCATTTAATGATTGCATTTTAGTGTTGTTTTGCAGTTAGGAAGAATTTGCATCCTTAGTGTAGTGTTCCAGTAAGCAGTGCCAATAAGGAGAGTTTTTGAATCAATCCACAACTGAGAATGAGAGATGAATGGAATGGCTTCATCCCTAGGCACATTGGAGGTGTTTTGAGGGTCACTTTCAGCTCAATAACAGTTTGGGTTGTGCACATAATCATTTTATTCACCATTTAATGCAGCAGCAATATATCTGCTCTGATGTATTTAAATCTGAGGTGAAACATCATCAGTGCAGCCATCAACACCTCTCGAGTGGATTTCTTTGCACCCATGCAGTAGCAAAACATCCAAAGCAGCCCACCTAGCGAGCAGTTGCAGCACCCAGTAGCTGCACATTTTAGCAAGTGAACACGCTGACTAATGAACACTTTAACAAGTAGATATACAAATGGAGCAGCCACAACAGACACTCCAATATTGTAGCACTCGAACAGTTTGTGGCTGCACTTGGGAGCATGAGAGCTTGAGAACACTTCAGCTACTACAAATGCATCCCATGCAAATGCTATCCACTGCTGAAAAGTCACCTAGAATTAAACACGAGCAGGGCTGCAATGAATTGAAAAGGACTTCAACCTATCGAGTGGGTCATTAGGCTAGAAACTCAACCTATCGAAGAGTGAAGTCCCAAGTTTCAGCCTCAGCCCCTAGTACATGCATCATTGCGCCTTACACATACCTATCGAAGTGTAAATGTGGACCTATCGACACCTTCTTTAGCCCCAAAAACCCAGCAATACATCCTGTCGAAATGGAAGAATAACAGCTACAAAATCTATCGACCAACAAGCTTTCATGAAAAACAAACCAATCGACATATTCGATCTGCTCTCCCTAGAAACCTGTTGAATGCTACAAGCTCACCTCCTCAATCCTAACGAGAATTCCTTAGCTCCATACAGCCATCCTATTGATTTGATGTAAGCCCAACCTGTCGACTTCTGTTGTCTTCAATCCTCTCGAGAACTGCAACTTGCACCTACAAACCTGTCGACCTCTCTTCACCAACCTGACGAAACATTGTATGCAACGACCTCCCAAACCTCTCAAGAACTCCTTTGCTGGCACCTTCAGAACCTCATGAAATGGTCTTGCTAAGCTGCTCCATCCTCCCATGATACTTGTCGACCTTTTAGTGCACCAACCTCTCGAGAATCCCAACAGCAGCCCCTCAATCCTCTAGACCAGCAAGCTCCCATTCTTCCAACCTGTCGACATTTAAGCTTTCATGCCAACAACCTTGCTTCTTCATGAACACTTGCAACCCCATGCAAAGCAATCCTCTCGAGAACTCCAACCCGCAATCCACACCTCCAGAACTCCCATTAAACCTCTCGAAATGCAACCCTCCATGCAGTCTTCACTTTCAGCCATCCTCACGAATGGTTGCTGAAACCTTAGCCAGCCAACCTATCGAGTATAAACTCTAGAAACTACCAACCTCTCAAACTTCACCTTCCCCACCTCACTAATGAAACTGTAGTTGGCCTGTATGCCTGCAATTAATCCAGCTCGGGTCCCATCTATACTGAGCTGCAACCATGTGATTAAATATCTTCAAAACCTCACCAGTTGGGTGCAATCACTTGAGGTGTGCAGCTGGAAATAATAATAGACAGCAGGGGTAATAACAGTAGCTTGGGTTCATTTTGTTGACAGCAATTATAAAGAGGTGCAGCTGGGTATTTTTGGTTAGCAAGGGCAGTTTGGGAATTCCAAAGCATGAAAGAGGTCTGCACATGGGCAAGTTTTTTGTAGGAATTAGTGAATGATGCAGCTGGGGTAGTTTTGGTTAAACAAGGTCAGTTTTGGGAACTTCAATACACAAGGAATTCTACACATGGGTGTGAACTGATTTTTGGTGGGAATGCAAATTAGCTTCAACTGAGCACAACAAAACCAGATCCATCTCTGCTCTCTGATTGGTTGGAATGCTAAAACAGGGATTAGCATAAATGGAAAATCGAATTCTCTCCTCTGATTGGCTGCAATCCAAAGCACATGGATCACTGCACTTGTATAAATAAAACTCCTTAAAGTAATTTCTCAGCAAGGAATCCATAGAATAAATTTGATTCTCCTTAGCTCATTTAATCTTAGCTTTAGGTTTTATTTTTCCTTTTTCTCTTCCCATGGTAAATAGAGAGCTTCAAGACATTTGTAAATGGATTGGAGGTTGCACAGATTGCATATCTGAGCTCAATAGGCTGTAAGATGTCATTACAGTAATTGTGGATTTTAAAGGTAATTCTGATCTAAATTTTACTTTTTCATATTTGATTTCCCTAGGTTAGATATTCCTGTAGATGCTTGAGCTTTTAGCTTGGCACTCACAGCATCTGCAATAGTTTTCCCGTTCCAATTAAGATCATTGAATTGGAACAATCTCTAGGATGATGTGTGACCATTTGAGTGGACAGATCATAGCCTTAGAATTGCTTCAATTCTCTAGTTGAGAGTGGATTCTTATACCTTGCATCTGAGCTTGTAGCCAGATGAGGGATTGTAGAAAATCAGTTATATGCTTTGCTTTTGATTCAATTAATTTGCAATGAGAACCAGTCCCTAGCTACCTATTTCTCACCATTTTCTCTATCATTTTACCATCCATCTTTTACACTTAGTTTTATATTTATGTTTTATAGATTAATTATATCTAGTGACACCCGAAAATCTCTCTTTCTCCTTAGAATTACCAGATTTGGAGGTCTGCTATACACCTTCTAGGTTTAAATCACTACTCCCTATGGGACAAACTCTTACTTATTAAAACTTACAACAAATTGACCCTGTATCTTTTAGGTCTAGGATAGTTTTAGTGTGCTGAATCCATCCTCATTTTACTTTAATTTTATTTTACTTTTATCACACAATAATCAGCACCAGAAATATCCGCAATAAGATTTTGGCACCGCTGCCGAGGTGTTTTGATCTAGATAGTAGATCTGAGTTTTTCATTTTGTAGATCTAATTTTTTTTTAGTTTTTATTGCTAATTTTTTTTAGATTTCTTTATTGCATTCCAACTATTTGATTTAATGTTTGCTGCAGTTTTTATATAGAAAACCAGTTTTAGACTGCAAAAATTCTCAATTTTTCTGAGTTTTTATTCTTTGCCTTCTAGCTATTTGAATAAATGTTGTTGTAGCCTTTGCAATTTTTGTAGAAATGAGGTTGTGGCCTGAGTTTTTCTTTTTATTTTTGTCAATATGCTTGAATAAGGTACTGTTGCAGTTTTTGACTTTTTGCAGATCTGGAACAACTACCATAAGAGGAGCATATGGATTGCGGCTGGAGCAAATCTGCCTAAGCTTACATCCCCTTCTCCTTATTTTTCATTTTCAATTTTTTAAATTCTTTAAAAACCAGCAGTTTTGCTTGGTCTTTGTCTTGATTTTAATTTTTGCTGTCATTTAAGGCATGCTGATTCTTTTTCTCTTAAAATAACAAAACCAAATAAAAAATAAATAAAAGAAAATGTTAACACAAATAAAAAAATTTCTAATTTGTTTCTTAATATTTTTTTCAACAGTAGTAAATAAGGACTCTTGAGAGCCCAGACTGATAAAAAACACATAAAAAGTAGAAAATTATAAAAACATAAAAGCTTTCTCCAGATGGGCTATTTTCCTTTGCCTACATTCATTTTCCCCCATCTGGAACTGCTGAGATCATGGTTTTCAATTTTGAGAATTCATGAAGGTTAATGAGCAATGGATCATATTTTTGTATTGAAAATTTGATGGAGCCTCTGATTTTATTTACTTTCAAGATTTTTTTAGCATAAATAGATCTCAGCTGTGTATGAATCCTGTGTACATCCATGCTGACATTACTTCAAAATTTTTTGATTCATACACATTCTCAGCAATTTCTCAGCACCAAACACACATAAATAGCACAGAGGGCATTTCTGTATCAGGTCTGATTCTTAGGATTTTCTGCTTTAGGAATTTTAGTTTAAATACTGCTTTTAGATTGCTGATTTTTCTTTCTTAGGTTATATGTGTCTTAGTTTTACTATTTTTCTTCAATTTCTATAGTTTTGTCTTCAGCTTTTATCTTTGTTTTGCTATTTTTCTATTTTTGCAGTAATTTTGCTGCATTTGTATATCATTTTTGTTCATTTTTCTGTTCATATATTCAATTTTTAGCTTTTATTTTTTGCGGCATATAACTGATATTTTTCTGCATATAGGTTTTATTTCCCTGCTGCCCCTGGTTACTCAGTGTGTAAACATTAAGGACAATGTTCATCATAGATTTGGGGGTATGACAGATATGTCAATGAAATAAGTTAATGCTAGTGCAGCTATGTTGAAAATTTTTAGAAAAATAATGTGATTTCCCACCAAATTCTTTTTGAAAAGGAGGAAATTAAAAACTTTTTGAAACTGAAATGTGTTGTAGTTCTAATATTTTCATGAAGCAAATGTCAGGAATTTTTTAAAAATCAATGCTTAGCAAACTTAAAAAGAGAAAATTGTGAGGATATCCCCTAAAAAATTTGATGGAAGGCCATACCCAGTGAGATTTGGGCCTGAAATTTTTTCTTGAAGAGTGTCTTGGCAATTTTTTCTGCTCTAAGGACTGATTGAACCTATTCTTAGCTCACTAGAAATTAGGCAAATCCAAGTTGAAACTGCTTGACAACACTCATGACATTGAGGACATGAAGTAAGGCCATCCCTTGGACAGTTTGAGCTTAAAATCTCCCATCTGTGAACTGCCCTTGATACACACCATTTGAGCCTTAAAAGTCCAAGCTTTTCTTTGATAAAAACTAGAAATTTTGAACCCTTTACCTGTTTTAGTTCACCCTCAATCAGAGAAATTAGGAAATAGAAGGAGAAGTGAGGTTAGAGGAGCAAGGTTTGATGTTTGGTTGAAAGAGAATAAAGGACATTTGCTGGCAGTTGTGCCATTCCAGCCCATAAAATGAAAAAAATGGAGAAAAATACAAAAAAGCATACAAAAAGAAAAGAAAAGAAAAACAGAAAAGAAAAATAAAAATAATAAGAAAGAGAAGTCACTTCATTGGATACATTGAAAGGAAGATTAGAAATTGATCACTTCAAATCTGGAAATTCAAAGAAAATGAAGCTTGTGCAGAAATGAAGAAGGTGTTGTCATGACCACCTCCTTACCTTACTAATTTCTCAATTTTGAATCCTTCCTTACCTGTTCATTCTTTATAAACTTCACCCATAAGCCACATTACAACCCAATAAAAATTCCTTACTGATCTGAAATGGATGGAGCTGTCATATGGAGATGAGGATTTGCGTAATCTATGATGAAAAGAGTTAGAAAATTTTAGAAATTAGAGCAATGCCCATGATCATGCCTGCCGCCCTATTTGAGGGTTGTAACTGCTCTTGCGTTGTGTGGAATGATGCACCCTTCTACTTTTGTTGTGAGTGACAGCCCTGGTGAGACTTGAATCTGAGATCAAAGTTTGTTGGGGCATTACTAAAACAGAATTCTCAACTTAAAGGTGAGCCCTGCATTAATTTTCAGGTACAATGCCTTGACATGAGTTGATTGATTGTGAAGGAATTACAGCAAAATTCTAGGTTTAAATTGTAATTTTTCTGCTGCGAATCTTGTAAAATTGAAAGAACAAGGTATGGAATGAATTTCATTTTACTTAAACACTGTTTTAGCATGTTGCATTAGTATTAACTGATTTTATTGGAGAAGTTTGAGGGTATCTTCACTGAAACCTCAGGAGACTCCACTCCTCCACTAGGAATCACCTAGGGGTTTAAAAGTGCTTGGTGCATTTAGTTTCCTATGAAAGTGGCATTTAGTTTTATAGGTTAGTTGTTTTAAATTTCACTTTGCTCGAGGACTAGCAAAGGTTAGGTTTGGGGGTGTGTTAGTCAATAATTTTTACCACATTTCACCCTTTAAACCTGGCTTTTACTGAGGCTCAGAGTATTTAATGATTGCATTTTAGTGTTGTTTTGCAGTTAGGAAGAATTTGCATCCTTAATGCAGTTTTCCAGTAAACAGGGTCAATAAGGAAAGTTTTTGAATCAATCCACAGCTTAGAATGAGAGATGAATGGAATGGCTTCAGCCCTAGGCACATTGGAGGTGTTTTGAGGGTCACTTTCAGCTCAAACAACAGTTTGGGTTATGCACACAATCATTTGATTCACCATTTAATGCAGCAGTAGTATATCTGCTTTGATGTATTTAAATCTGAGGTGAAACATCATCAGTGCAGCTATCAGCACCTCTCGAGTGGATTGCTTTGCACCCATGCAGCAGCAGAACATTCAAAGAAGCCCACCTATCGAGCAGTTGCAGCACCCAGCAGCTGCACATTTCAGCAAGTGAAAGCTCTGACTAATGCACATTTTAACAAGCAGAAATACATATGGAGCAGCCACAACAGACACTCCAATACTGCAGCACTCGAACAATTTGTGGCTGCACTTGGGAGCATGAGAGCTTGAGAACACTTCAGCAGCTCCAAATACAGCCCATGCAAATGTTGTGCACTGCTGAAAAGTCAGCTGGAATTAAACGTGAGCAGGGCTGCAATGAATTGAAGAGGACCTGAACCTATCGAGTGGATCATTAGGCTGGAAACTCAACCTATCAAAGAGTGCAGTCCCAAGTTTCTGCCTCAGCAGCTAGTACATGCATTATTACACCTTCAGCATACCTGTCGAAGTGTACATGTGAACCTGTCGACACCTTCTTTAGCTTTAAAAACTCAGCAATACATCCTGTCGAAAAGGAAGAACAACAGCTACAAAATCTGTTGACCAGCAAGCTTTCATGCAAAACAAGCCTGTCGACATATTCCATATGCTCTCCCCAACCAACCTCTCAAATAGATGAGCATTTGAACCTGTCGAGCATTCAATCTGCTCTCCCAAGAAACCTGTCAAATCCTACAAGCTCAGTTCCTCAATCATAACGAGAATTCCTCAGCTCCATACAACCATCCTCTCGACTTGAAGTAAGCCCAACCTATCGACTTGTGTTGTCCTCAATCCTCTCGAGAACTGCAACTTGAACCTACTAAACCTATCGACCTCTCTTCAGTAACCTCACGAAACCTTGCATGCAGCAACCTCCCAAACCTCTCGAGAACTCCTTTGCTGGCACCTTCAGAACCTCACGAAAAGGTCTTGCTAAGCTGCTCCATCCTCCCATGACACCTGTCGACCTTTTAGTGCACCAACCTCTCGAGAATCCCAGCAGCAGCCCCTCAATCCTCTCGACCAGCAAGCTCCCATTCTTCCAAGTTGTCGACATTTGAGCTTTTATGCCAACAGCCTTGCATCCTCTCGAACACTTGCAGCCCCATGCAAAGCAATCCTCTCGAGAACTCCAACCAGTAGTCCACACCTCCAGAACCTCCCATTAAACCTCTCAAAATTCAACCCTCCATGTAGTCTTCACTTTCAGCCATCCTCATGAATGGTTGCTAAAACCTTTGCCAACCTATCGAGTATAAACTCCAGAAACTTCCAACCTCTTGAACTTCATCTTCCCCACCTCATAGATGAAACTGCAGTTGGCCTATATGCCTGCAATTATTCTAGCCCGGGTCCCATCTACACTGAGCTGCAGCCATGTGATTTAATATCTTCAAAACCTCAGCAGTTGGGTGCAATCACTTGAGGTGTGTAGCTGGAAATAATAATGGACACCAGGGGTAATAACAACAGCTTGGGTTCATTTTGTTGATAACAATTATAAAGAGGTGCAGCTGGGTATTTTTGGTTAGCATGGGCAATTTTGGGAATTCCAAAGCATGAAAGAGGTCTGCACATGGGCAAGTTATTTGCAAGAATTAGTGAATGGTGCAGCTGGAGTATTTTTAGTTAAAGAAGGGCAGTTTTGGGAACTTCAATGAACAGGGAATTCTGCACATGGGCGTGAACTGATTTTTGGCGGGAATGCAAATTAGCTTCAACTGAGCACAACAAAACCAGATCCATCTCTGCTCTCTGATTGGTTGGAATGCTAAAATAGGGATTAGCATAAATGGAAAATCGATTTCTCTCCTCTGATTGGCTGCAATCCAAAGCACATGGATCACTGCACTTGTATAAATAATACTCCTTGCTGCTGTAATTTCTCAGCAAGGAATCCATAGAATAACTTTAGTTCTCCTTAGCTCATTTAGGTTTAGCTTTAAGTTTTATTTTTTCTTTTTCTCTTCCTCATTCTCTCTCTAATCCAGCCTGTTGGATTAGATCTAGATAAGCAGTTCAGATCTGTTTTGTAATTGTAAATATAGAGCTTCAAGAGCATTTGTAAATGGATTGGAGGTTGCATAGATTGCAGATCTGAGCTCAATAGGCTGTAAGATGTCATTACAGTAATTGTGGATTTTAAAGGTAATGATGTTCTAAATTTCACTTTTTTGTATTTGATTTCTCTGGGTTAGATATTCATATGGATGCTTGAGCTTGTAGCCTGGCACCCACAACATCTGTAATAGATTTCCTGTTCCAATCAAGATCATCGAATTGGAACAATCTCTAGGATGATCTATGACCATTTGACTGGATGGATCATAGCCTTAGGATTGCTTTAATTCTTTGGTTGAGAGTGGATTCTTATACCTCGCATTTGAGCTTATAACCAGATGAGGGATTGTAGCAAATCAGTTCTATGCTTTGCTTTTGATTCAATTAATTTACATTCATAACTAGTCCCTAGCTACCTATTTCTCACCATTTTCTTTTTCATTTTACCATCCATCTTCTTCCATCTTTTACACTCAGTTTTATATTTCTATTTTACGGATTAATTAGATCTAGTGATACTCGAAAAGCTCTCTTTCTCCTTAGAATTATCAGATCTGTAGCCAGATCTGGAGGTCTACTATACACCTTCTAAGTTTAGATCACTACTCCCTATGGGACAAACTGTTACTTATTAAAACTTGCTACAAATTGACCCTGTATCTTGCAGGTCTAGGATAGTTTTAGTGTGTTGAATCCATCCTCTTTTTCCTTTGATTTTATTTTGCTTTTATCACACCCTATAATCAGCACCTGAAATATCCGCAATAGTGACACTTACCTCAACAAAATTGATGAGGAAGCCTGGGACCTGTTTGATATTATCAGTGAAAACTCTATGCAACAAGAGACTCTGTCAAGAAATGAAATTGAGCCTACTGCAAGAGCTACAAGAGAACCCACTTCTAAAGGGAAGTTGTATGAAGTAAATGTGTACAATGACCTAGCAAAGAAAGTAGACAGTTTGTCCCAGAAATTTGATAAAATGTTGAGTGTGTTGCAACCCCAAACTGCTGCACAGGTTGGAGAGGCATGTCTAATATGCCAATCACCCACATACTCACTGTTAGACTGTCCATCTGCTAGTCAATATCCTGAGTTGGTTATGGAGCATGCTAATGCTGTCCAATTTTATCAACAACAGCCTGCTGGGTATCCTTGGAGGAACCACCCTAATTTGAGGTGGAGACAGGATAACTTTCAGCAACTCCAGTAGTAGCAGACAATGCCCTATAGACCAACCCAGCAGTACAATCAAGGTTATGAACGAAGACAACAATTTCCTCAGCCTGTGGCACAACAAAATTAGTTGGCCTTGCCACCACCACAGACTAGAGCACCCTCCTTTGAGAAGTAGGTTTTGTCCTCACTATAAAATCTCAGCTCCTTGTCAGAGACTGTAAACTCCCACAGTCAGAGTATTAAAAAAATTGAAGACCAGCTGGGTCAAATTTCAAACACTCTGACTAAGAGAGAAGAGGGTAGACTACCAAGCAAGACAATGACCAATCCCAAGGGATAGTTTATGATTGGTGAAGGTTCCTCAACTCATGAGAAAGCTAAGGCCATCACCACCTTGAGGAGTGGTAAAGTGGTGGATAACCAAGAAGGCTGCGAGGAAAAGAAGAGTGTAGAGAGAGAAAACTTAGTCCCTATTTTTGAGGAACAAGAGGAAAGTAATGGGGCTCCTGTTTTGCCCCAATAGTTGAAAAACTTTAAAAAGATAAAAAAAATTTATGTGGATGCTAGGCAAGCAGCTGAGGTACCGACAGTACCTCATCTATCATTTCCTCAAGCTTTCAATGGAAATTCTCCTTTTGACAAGGGGAATGCCAGAATGAAGGAGATGATGGACACTTTCAAGTATGTGAAAATCAATTTGACTTTTCTTTATGCCATCAGGTAGGTCCCAGCTTATTCCAAGTTCCTAATGGACTTGTGCACTCAAAAGAGAAAAACTAGGATCCACATATCTAAAAAAGTGATTGCAGCTGAAAAGGTAAAATCTATTTTGTCCATAGCTACACCAGCTATGGACAAAACATAGGTGACCACACCATAGGAGAGCTCTCTTGGATTTGGGAGTAGTGTCAACCGGCTGCCATAGTCAATGTATGAACAACTAGGTTGCTCACACCTGTGGTCCTCCAATTGGCTGGCAGGTATGAGAGAAAACCAATGGGCATTGTGAAAGATGTGCTGGTGGGTGTAGATAAATTTTTCTACCCAGCTGGTTTTTTGGTGTTAGACATGGAGCTTACCAAGTGTAACACTCTAATTCTTGTTATTTTGGGTAGGCCATTTCTAGCCACTGCAAATGCTTGTATGCAATGCAGGTCTGTGCAACCACAGATTTTTGAGGATCCCATCGCGACAATGCGCACTCGCGAAAAATTTAGAGTTGTCACCCGGAGCTTTTGGTATCTCGAGAAACCTAAATCAATTTTATAAGTACCGAAGTGTCAAAAATGTGACTCTGATTCACTGGTCTACGCCAAAGGCTCTTGGGTAGGGGCTTCGGTTATCGATCGGGAAAGTGTTAGGCACTTGATCAACCCGCTCAAAAGCGGTCTCTACTTATGGCCAAAATAAAATGAAAACGAAAAGAAAAGAGCACTTCCTCTTGCCTGAAGGCACTTGGATCCTATTTGTGCCCCTCCACAATTACCAAGATTTTTACTGCATAACGGCAGAAATTAAAGGACCAAGGAAAAGCCGAGAAGGTAGAGGTGTAGAGAGGAGAGCCAGAGCTCTCGGGCCCTTATAGCACAGCTGTAGACCTTCGCGTAGGTGCACTTGACGAGCTTTTGGAAGCTTGGCTGATGGAAGAGTAGGTTCTAATCTCTAAAGCTTGCTAGCTGGGGGGTAGGAGAGGAGGGCTAGGGGGTAGCTCTCACCTAAACTAGGAGATTTTTTTATCAAAGGTGGGGTCTAAAGGAGACTTTCAAGTTCTAGAATTTGTATGAAAAAGGTGCACCAAAGGGGAGGAAAGCTCTCTCTTAATCTTTTCTCTCTTTTGGATTTTTTTTAAGCCATTTGCAAGGGGGGGTGCCTCTCTATTTATAAAAAAAGAGAGGGTTAGGGGGGTTCTTAAAGTCTAGTTAGGATTAACAATTAACGTCTAAGGTTTCCTAGGATTTTAGGGTTATGGATATGTCTGAGGATAGGATCAATGGTAGATGATAGGGTGAGGTTTCAAATGACTAGAGAGTTGAAAATAGGGTAAACAGGGGGTCCAACAGTCCTAATGAAACCCACCCTAAACATTGGGGTGGTCAACAAGTCAAACCCTAAAAGTAAAATTTGAGTAAAAACCAGAGGTTACTGTAGCTACGCTTGGCATGTGTATTACCCATGCCAAGCATAGCTATAGTATCCTGGAAATCACAGCTCGTAGGGGGGTCCACCTATACTTGATGTGTGTAATAGACATGCCAAGCCATTTCTGGCAGAAAATGGCTTGGTGTGTGTAATATACACGCCATTCATGCCTTTGCTAGGTGCACTTGGTCACTTTTTAGATCGTCGTAACTTTTAAAGTACAACTCGGATTGAGGTGATTTTTAGCTTGTTGGAAAGCTGGGAACCTGTACTTTTCAATGATATAAGATTTGGTCTTAGTAGAGGTCCTAGCCAGCCCTGATACAACTCACTCTAACCATGGATCGAGAGGGTCAACTAAGGGTTCGGAGAGGTTTCTAAGGGTTGGGAGTAATTCCTAAGGGTTTGGGTAAGTTTCTAATGGTTTTGAAAAGATTCCTAAGGGTATGAGAGGTGCTATCGGAAGCTCAGGGGGTGCCTCTCTCAAAGTATATCTCGATCAGGCCTTGGGCCAAATTTGGTTGTTTATAGATGTCCCTCTTTGGTATCCAATCACTAATGATCGAATGCCAAAGACAAGAGACATCCGAAGAGGCCGAAGGCATCATCGACTGGTCCACCATATTCAGAACGAACCTCAAACATCGGGTGGGTAACATGGTGTATAAACAGAAGACCTGTATGTCAGGAAAAAAACCCGTTCCTCAAGGTTATCGGTCCCCAAGTGCTTAGCGACATTACTAGGCATAACAGAGATGGAGCGAGTTGTGAAAGCCCAATAAATTGAAAAAAATATCTGCTTCTCGATATGATTGAAGATGCTCGATGTTCAAGTTTCATTCTGAATAAAACAGCTCCGTAAGTGCGAGGGTGATCGACTCAAACTCAAAGATAGGCGCGAAGCAAATATGCGAAGATCTACAGCTTATGTCCAATCATACGAGGCATTGATTGCCCCATTTGACCGGCCACGGGTGCCCCTACTTGAAGTAAGATTCGAGGTCTTTGGCCGAACCCATCGATCTTGAAGTTAATTTAGCATGACTACCTGAGCGGAGCGAACTGATGTCGCAACACTTTTTGGGAGTATGTGCCACTTTTTTGAAGGACTCATGCACATCTGCATTTATTTTATGCGGATTTTTTTGTTATTTTATGTGAGTTTTTTTTGTGAATTTATGTGCACTTTTTTTGTTATTTTATGTGGGATTTTTTTATGGTTTTATGAGGGGTTTTTTTGTGGATTTGTTTGTCATTTTAGGTGAGTTTTTTTGTGGTTTTATGTAGGTTTTTTTATGGATTTTTTTATTATTTTATGTGGGATTTTTTTGTATGTTCGGGATTTTGTGCGATGCTAATCTATCTTGAACCATTTATTTTAGCACAGCCTCCCAACCAGATCAAATTGAGATTGACATGCTGTTTCGGGGGCCTGTGCACCATTTCGGGTCTGATGATGATCAAACTCGGTGTGTACAAGACAGACGTAAAGCCAAACTTGGCCAGAAAGAGCTTGGCGTGTGTATTATACACGCCAAGCCAAATCGGGCCAGGTTTGGCTTGGTGTGTATATTACACACGCCAAGTCTTATTGGGGTCAAAACATGCCTGGCGTGTATTTTATACACGCCAAGCCAAACTGGGGGGGTTTTTAAAACCATCGAGCCTTAGCCAAAAGGGGCCGTTTTCAAAATCTATTCCTCTCCCCCTCTCCAAACCGAAACGGAACCTCTTCCTAGGGTTCCTTTGAGTTGCCTTGAACCTCGTTCTATCACCGGAGTTTGCTCCCGCCATTCAAATACACACTCTACACTAGATCAAGGATCCATTTTTCTTAAAGGTAATCAATGCTTCCTCATTCTCTCTTTTTTTTATTTTTCTTGAATAATTTGCATTGTGGTTAGGATTTTTGCTTTTTTAGTTGATGAATGGGTGATTTTTCTTGCAAGTATGATTATTTATGACTCATTTGATTTATTCCATGTGCATTGGCCTCGATTTTGAGCAAAAATTTGATTTTTTGTGATGCCCTACTCTTTTTCTTCACTTGTTAATGTGATTAGGGGCCTCTCTTTTTCTTTCTTCTTTCTTTTGTGGATCTAGATTGCCTTTTGTTTGTGCAATGCAAATTAATTGTGATGATTTTTTATTTTTGCTTTTGCATGTTTATTGTGTATGCATATATATTTTTTTATTTTCGTTTGTTTGGAAAAGGAGGACTCTTTTTTTTTTTTTTTTTTATACATGTTTTTGCTCTTCTTCTTTTTTTATTTTATTTTTTTGTATGTTTATTGTGTATGCATGTATATATATATATATAAACATATATATTTTTTGATTTTTTTGTTGGAAAAAAGAAAGACTCTCTCTTTCTTTTTTGTATGTTTATACATGTTTTGCCCCTTTTTTCCTTTTCTTTTTTTGGATTTTTGTCACATAAATGCATACACATTCTTTTTTTCTTTAATTTCCTTTTTTTTTTTTTTTAGATTTTTGTTACATAAATGTACACACTTTTTTTTCTTTGTTTTCTTTTTTGGATTTTTGGTTACATAAATGTACACACATTTTTTTTTTTGTTTTATTTTTTCTTGTTTGTTTTTATTATTATTATATATATTTTTTTTCTTTCTTTTTTTTTAAATGAGGGGGGTTTTGGGCCTCACCCTCTTTTTTGATGTATTTATTAAGAAATGATGATGGTTTAAGATTGATGGAAAAAAATGAGAGGGGCATACTTACCTTCTTTTGGCTTGTGGCAATCAGTTTCTCGTTACTAAGATGTTTTGATATTGTTGCTTGTTTCCATCTCAGGAGCAGACACGGGCAAGAGGAAGGGCAAGAGGAGGGACTGGAGGTGCTCTACGGTTCACTGGGGGAGAAACTTTTGGTATTGCAACACTTTTCCTAGCCTTGGTACGAAATGAAGGGCGAGGCAGCCCATACTAGTCTCCTCGATCAATAGTACACCCATATCTCGAATTTCGGGATTGCTGGGAAGGTAATCAAATAAGTTTTATTTTGCCGCCTTGCCCTTTCTTTGTGCAAGCTTGCTTTACCTGCAAGATCTGACACCTCTTCATCTTGATGTAGTGCTTGCCACCCATTATTTTTCGTGGAGGTTGGCTTGACCTCCAACGCCTTTACCGCTATCTCCCTCCAGCGGTAAAGTTTCTTCTTGCCCAAGCCGGCTTCAGAGATTTCCTTTCGTCCCTTGTCATGAGGAGCGACTCGGCCTATGTGAAGGCCCTGATTGAACATTTTCGGTCTGAGGCCATGACCTTCCACATGGTGATGGTTGAAATGGCTATTACCCCCATCGATTGGTCGACGATTACGGGGATAAGGATTGGGGGCACACCATTGACCAACCTTCGCGTACCAGGCTGAGATGAGGTAGTGCAATTAATCAGGGATTACCCCTCTGCCTAGAACAAGCATGGCTCTGAGGTTAAATTATCTTGGCTGGTCGACTTCTTTGGTGAGCACGAGTTGGTGTATCTGGGCCAGCCGGATGCGGATATCTTCCTTGAGCCTGCGCATGCCCTGATGTTGGCTCTTATCTCACTCCTCTTCATCTTAGGCAAGACCCTTTTTGCAAATGCCAGCAGAGGCCGGAATTTATTATCCTTGCTTAGCCTTATGGGAAATTGGGATGACGTGCATCGATATGACTAGGGTGGGGCCGGATATGCCGTGCTAATATCTAGCTTGGCCCGAGCCGTAGTTGGGAATATGGCTTCTATCATCAGTTTCTGGCCTGTGATTGAGGTAACACCAGACTCTCCCACTTTCCTTAGTTCATTGGCTAGTCATTTATCCTGCATCTAACACATCTTCTACCTTGACTGCTACTTTTTTTTAAGATCTGGAGGAACTTGCACTTCCAGCCTGGCCGCCCACTCCTTTTCTCCAATGTCTATACGCATCCTCTCATGAGTAATTGGAACAAGAATCACTGGAGGGATGTTGGCATGAAGGATTTAGAGATGAGATTGAGGTCCCAATTTGACTTGCGGTTAAGAAGTGAAAAATACCATTTTTCACCTCCTAACCTGACCTTTGTGGGACCCTTGAGCTGACTAATAAGGTGTTTTAAGTGTGTTTTATAGATAAGCAATAAATTGTAGCCTTAGTGTAGGCATCCACCTAAAATGGCCAAAGAAGCAGTGTACTGCTCAACATGGGCTCAAACAACCCAAAAGCCAGCCAATCAAAGAATCCACAAAGCCTTAGAAGTTCATGAGAATGTCATAGACCCAACTTGGTATGCTTGGGACCAAGTGCAGTTGCAGGAACGATGATTGAACCCACCAAGAGGCTACTAAGTGCTGACAGATGAAAGATAGCACACCAAAGATGTGTGCCAGCTGTGGAAACTCAAGGCAGAACATCTCAAGAGGACACTCGAAGCTGTCAAGAGGTTGGGTTACTCAAGTACCAAGTTGTCGAGAGGTTCCCAGTACCTGTCGAGAGGTTTTGGAGAAAAGAGCTAAGCTGTCGAAAGGTTCCATGAACCTATCAAGAGGATTAGAGAATGTGATCCAACCTGTCGAAGAGTTAGAAGGTAAAGAAGCTAAGCTGTCGAGAGGTTCTGGTGATAAAAGTAAAGATCCTATCGAGAGGTTGGAAGAGCAATGCAATGCAATATGTCGACAACTTACCTGAAACTACGTTCATCCTCGCAAGGTTCAAGCAACTTGTCGAGTGCTATTTCAAACCTGTCGAAAGCTCAATGGGAGCTTTGCAAAGATGTCGATAGGATTTTCTATAACCTGTCGAGAGGATATAATGAGACTGAACAAAAGGTGAAAATGGGCTCCAATCCTATGGACTAGTGCAACTAAGCCTCATAAGCAGTCGACAGGATTTTGCATAACCATTCGAGAGGATGAATGAAGAACTGGACAAAAGATAGAAATGTACTCCAATCTTGTCGACTAGTCAGCTGAACTTCTCGAGAAATCTCCAAACCTATCAAAAGCCACTTCAACCTGTCGATGAGAACACCAAGTAGTCTCAGATCGACACTCGAATTGGGAACTTCTCAGTTCCTTTCACAGTAGCTACCAACTTCAGAATTTTGCGCATGAGTTCAAAGGCCTATTAATGACACTTGGGGATATTTTTGGAACACAAATGCACATGAATGGGAACCCTCTAATTGCATCACATGTGTTTACCAGTTTTGGACCAATGGGGAATGAGCTTCTAGAAGAAATATTGGCCATATCAGCAGCTTAGAAAAACAGAATTATTCCCTTGGGCTCTGATTGGCTGAAACATATCTGAGAAGAGAGAAGAGTATAAAACCTTAAAGAATTTACAGAGCTAGCATCCAGAAATAGAGAGAACCAGAGCCAAATCTGATTTCCATTTCCCTCTAAAAGTTCCCTCTCTCTTCCTTCCCCAATTCTCTCCTCAGCCAATCATGGTTGGCTAAACCTCTTCAGTAGCTAGGGTGAGGTTGAGAGCTGTAAATCGAGAGTTTCAGAGGCTGTGTAGATGGATTGTATGTTATACAAATTACATATCTGAGCACAATAGGATTGTAAGTTGTGTTATTGTAATATAATTATGGTTTTTAAAGGTGATTATGATCCATATTTTACTTTTTTGTATTTGATTTCCCTGGATTAGATTTTCCTGTGGATGCCTGAGCTTGTAGCCTGGCAGCCACAACATCTGCAATAGCTTACCTATTTCAATCAAGATCCTTGAATCTGCGATGATCTGTGACTATTTGAGTGGATAGATCATAGCCTTAGGACTGCTTCAATTCTCAGGTTGAGAGTAGATTCTTATACCTTGCATCTGAGCATGTAGCCAGATCAAGGATTGTTGTAAATCTGTCCTATGCACTGCCTTTGATTCAATTGATTTTCAATAAAGACCAAAATCCCTAGCTGCTGCTCTCCACTTTGTGTTTTTAATCCTTTTATTCATTCCCTTGAATCTGAGTTCAATCAGTTCTGGATCATCTTGCTTTAGATTTTTATAGTTCTTAGTAAAGTGACAAATCTTAGAAACCTCTCCTCTTCCCTGTCTTGATTTACTCTAAATCAGGTTAGAGTGCCAAATCTATCATAGATCTGGAGATTTACCCCATTTCAAAGCACATTTCCCTGCGGACCTACCCTTACTTATTAAAACTTGTTGCAACAGCTGTGGTTGTTGCAGGACTGCTCGCCTGCCTTAATCTCACTTTTCTATAATTTGTTCATTTAATTTATTGTTTTAACCATTTAATAATTATAAGGCAAGCTAGACAACACTTGCTGATCCTGGAGCAGGTACGGTTATTTCTCTCTTTTCCTTCTCAGCATTTCTTTTTATGATATCTGTTTGGCTGATGGGACATTTTTTTGCCTGGGCAGGTCATCTATGACCCTTACGTTGGTTCTCCCTTCTGGAATCGAGCCGCCGTGGGTCCGTATCGCTTCTTTATTGACTGTCGCATCGTTTTCTTCTACGGGGCCTGGGCCAAGGTGTATTACCTGGGGGAGAGAGTGGTATATCAGTACTGAGACCACTTTGCCGTGCCACAGGCTCCTCCGATAGACGTTATGGCTCCTGAGGGTACTATTGAGGAGCTTTCTACCAAGTTTCTCCATCCTAAAGTCCCCATTGATGATCTTCTCATGCCTGGGGGATACCAGCTGTGGTATGAGTCCTTGCCCTATCAGTCCATTCTGCCACGTTTTGTACCTAGTGCCAACTTCCTCGCTTTTGGCCAAAAACTTGTTGTGTTGCCTACCTTGTAATTATTAAAAGGTTAAAAACAACAAATTAGAGGACAAATTACAGCAAAATGGAACCAAGGTAGGGTAACCAGGCCTGCAAGAACTAGGGCTGTTGCAGCAAGCTTTAAAGGGGTAAGTAGGGGTATGTCCACAGGGAAATGTGCTTCAAAATATGATAAATCTCCAGATCTATAACAGATCTGACACTCTATCCTATCCTAATTTAAAATATAGCCAGAAAAGAAAGAAGAGAGGTCTTAAGGTGTCATCACTTTACTAAAACTACAGAAAATTAAATGTGAAAGCAAATGATCCAGAGGTGAGTAAAACATAGATTTAAAGAAATGGGGAAAAGGATTTGGAAATTTAAAATCAAAAGGGGGAGAATAGCAGCTGCAGATTTTGGTCTTCACTGAAAATTGATTGGTTTAGAGGCAATGCAAGAGATTGATTTGCAACTATCCTTCCTGTGGCTACAAGCTCAGATGCAAGGTAGCAAAATCTAATCTAGACCAGAGAATTGGATTGATCTTAAGGCTATGATCTGTCCACTTTAATGACCACAAATCATCCTAGGGATTTCCTCGAATTCAAAGGTGTTAATCAAAACAATTAAATCATTACAGATGCAGTGGATGCAAGGCTACAAGCTCAATCATCCACAGGGATATTAAATCTAGGGAAATCAAATGGCAATAAAGAGATCTATAGATTCTAATTAACTTTACAATCAACATGTCACTGATTCAATACAACTTACAGTACAATTGTTCTCAGGTCTGCAATCTGTGCAACATCTAATCTTCTTACAGAGCTTTCAACCTCTCAACTTATAGCTAGACCTCACCCTAAGTGCTAGAATTGTTTAGCCAACCATGGTTGGACTAAAGAGAGTGGGGAAGAAGAAAGAAGGATGGAATTTTGGAGGGAAAAGGGATTTCGATATTGGGCTTTGAGGTCTGTCAATTTCTGGATGGTTCTTCTATAAACTTCTCTTTCATTTATAGTCTTCCCCTCTGTCCTCAGATCTATTTCAGCCAATTAGAGCTCAAGGGAATAATTTTGTTATTCTAAGTTGTTGATGTGGCTGATTTTGCTTCTAGAAACTCTCTACCAGTTGGTTCAAACTGGACAAGTACATGTGAGGTGGTTAGAGGGTTCCCATTCGTGCCCATTTGCATCCCAAAAATACCCCCAAGGGTTTTTAAAATGCCTCGGGATGCATGCACAGAGCACTGAAGTGAGCAGCATTCTCAGCTGGAAATGAGAAGTTCCCTAGTCATGCCTCGAGAGGTTCAAGGAAACTCTTAACAGGTTCTATTTGTACTTAATTCTTCATTCGACAAGTTAGATGTACTTCTCGACAAGATCAGTTGGACTGTTCGACAGGATGACATCAATAACTAGCTGCTGTTCTAGCTCCCGCCATCCTCTCGATAGGATAATTTAAACTCTTGGTATCTTATATAACTCCAGGTGAGTCTTCGACAGGTTCTGTTCTGCACACAGACCTGTCGACAGGTTGAAATAACCTCTCAACAGCTTCAGGAATCCTCTCGACATGTAGGTGGAACCTCACGAGATCCACTACATCTCCAGGTGACCTCTCGACAGGATGCGTTGTACTAATCGACAAGTTCTGTAAACCTCTCGAAATGTCCATTTCTTCACATTAGAACCTCTCAATAGGGTGTAATTTGGGTTCAGATCCTCTTGATAGGATGCCTTCTTCAGTTTTAAGTCCTCGATAGGTTATGGGAACCTCTCAAGGGATTTAAACATTGCATCCATCCTCTCGATAGGTTGACTTCTACGTACCAGAACCTCTCGACAAGTTGCTTTAACCTCTCAATAGGTTCAGTTCTTTGCTTCCACAACTGCCAAATAGCTTGGGGTGTTGTCCTTCCTCTGTCCAGCACTCAGTAGCCTTTGGGGGGTTCAATCTTCATCAAATGCAACTGTTGGTTTGCTCCCATGTATACACAATTGGGCACATGGAATTCCCATAGACTTCTGTGGCTTTGTGAATTGCTTGATAGCTGACCTTTTGGGCTGCATGAACACATGTTGAAGCAGCAGGTCTCCTCTTTGGCATTTTTAGATGGATGTCTGCACTATGACTGGAATTTATTACTTAACTATAAAACACACTCATGACACATTATTAGTCAACTCAAAGGTCCATCAAAGGTCAGGTTAGGAGGTGAAAAATTGGTATTTTTCACTGATTAACACACCCACAAACCTAAGCTTTGCTAGTCTCAGAGCAAAGGAGAAATTAAAAACAAATATTGAAAATAAAAAATGCCACTTTTGTAGGGAGCACAAATGCATTTAGCATATGCATCAAGCCTTTTAAACCCCTAGGTGATCCCTAGTAGAGGAGTGAAGTCTCTTAAGGGTTTTCAATGAAGTTACCCGCAAACTTCCACATGGACATGATTAAACCAAGTGCGAACAGTTATAAGTTAGGTCCCAATAAATTCAGCTTTATTCTCTACCTTGCCCTTTTGAATTTAGAAGCTTCAAAATAGTAAATGTAAACAAATTTAATACCTAAATCCTTTTTCAAACGCATCATACTAATCTGAAATCATCAAGGGAATGCTATGTACATAACAGTATATACTTCATCATTAATTTAAGAATCAGGTTCAAATAATGCCTAAATAAGTCCAATTTCATACCCAATTATCTCACCGACATACTCTCACCAATGATTTCAAGGGTGTATCATTTGACATAGCTCAAGAGTTGTTACAGCCCTCAAATAGGATTGCAAGAATGAGCATAGGCAATGCTCTAATTCTTGAAATCTCCTAACTCTCTTCACCATAGATTACATAGCTCCTCATCTCCACATGATAGCTCAATAAACTTCAAATCAGTAAGGTCTTTTTATTGGGTTGTAATGTGGCTTATTGGTGATGTTTATAAGGAAGAAAGGGGTAAAGAGGGATTCAAAATTGAAAAATCAGTAAAGTAAGGAGGTGGTGCACACACCTTCTTCATCTCATCACATTAAGTGGCCATCTTCTCATCTTCTTTCAATTTCCAGATGAAGTGACTTCTCTTTCTCATTTTGGTTTTGCTTTTTTGTTTTTCTCTTTCTCTTTGTATTTTTTTTAATATTTTTTTTCATTATTTATTTATTTATTTTTATATTTTTTATTTATTTTTATTTTTTTCTATGGGCTGGAATGCCATAACTCCACCACTGCACACTATCATTCTCAGATTTTTCTCCTTTTTCCTTCCACCAAATATCAAACCTTGCTCCTCTAACCTCACTCGTCCCTCCACTTACGGAATTCTCAAATTGAGGGTGAACTTAAACAGGTCAAGAGGTTCAGGAAAAAAAATATTTTGGTGTTTTTGTCGAAGAAGAATGGAATTTTCAGGAAAAAAAATATCAAATTGTGTGTATCAAGGGCAGTTGAAAGGTGGAGAATTTTAAGCTCAAACTATCCAAAAGAGGGCCTTACATCATTTCTTCCATGTCATGAATGCTTTCAATTTATTTAAACTTGGAGTGCATAACTTCCAGTGAAAGAAAGCAGGTTCAAAAA
This sequence comes from Chloranthus sessilifolius, assembly GCA_021018995.1. Classification (NCBI taxonomy): domain Eukaryota; kingdom Viridiplantae; phylum Streptophyta; class Magnoliopsida; order Chloranthales; family Chloranthaceae; genus Chloranthus; species Chloranthus sessilifolius. Next base: position 52,053,493 of record CM037593.1, on the reverse strand, counting down.
GTCCTTAGAGCAGAAAATTTTTGCTAACACACTCTTTAAAAGAAAATTTTTATAGGTCCCAAATCTCATTGGGTATGGTCTTCCTTAGGGTTCTCAAGACATGTTCTTACTTTTTCTCTCCTTAATGGTTCACTACACACTGACTATGACAAAAATTTCTTGATGATGCCTTTCATGGAAATGAGCAATTTTCAAAAAGATCCAAAAATTAAACAGTCTACCAACATTTTTAAATCTTCCTTTTTAACAATTACTCAGTTTAAAATTCTTCCTTTTTAAATCTTCCTTTTGATCTCATTTATACCATTGCACTTGGCTTAATTATCTCATACAATTTTTTCAAAACTACCCTGCTTACCCCTGCTATACCCCCAAACCTATGAGGAACAATGTCCTCACTATTTCAGGAATAAAACAGACAGGAAATAGCAGGGTAAGCACAGAGAAATGCATGATCACTAAGCAAATAGAACAGTCAAGAACAAATTGAAGCAAAAAGGAACATAACAATCACAATTGGAAATGAAAAAGAGACATTTCATTGAACAAAAAGTATTAACAAAATACAAAAGAGACAACACATTCTACATTTAACAAAAAATATATATAGCATAATCCTATATACAAACTAACTACTACAAAATCCTAAACACATGCTACACCTAGTCAGAGTCAGTATTTAAACTTAAAACAGAAGGAGGGTCCCAGGCATATTTTTCTTCATAAGGATTCTTGTCCTTCTTCACTGGCTCTGCCCTGGAAGCATCAGGTGTGGATTTGATTACAGCTGGCTTCTTCTTCTTCTTGGGCTTTGTGCCGGCTCCTTGATGGAAATGCCTTTGGATTCTGGAGGACTCAAGGCTGAGTATAGGGAGAGGGTCTCTACTAACCTATCTAGCATTTCAGATTTCTGTTTATACATTTTGTAAAGATCGAGGGAATTGAGGGCCATCTTCCATAAGTTCCATTCCTTCTACCAATTTTCTCCTCATGGGCTTGCTGTAGCAAAACCATGACAGCATCCACTAGGAATCTGACATCCTCCCTGGCATATGGGTTGGTCTCAATGGTTTTGGTGAGGGATGGCAGAGGTGAAAAGGAGTTGGTGCCATATGGGATAATGGCCCAATGGTAAGGGTCATCCATGGAGGACGGGATGATGGGCACATGGGTGATGGTGGTGATGGTAGATGGGATGGTTGAGCTACTAAAAGGTATGGGGAATGAAATGGATGGTATGGAAGGTGATGGAATGGGGATGCTAACTGAACTTACAACATCTGGGCTAACCATGTGGGGGCACCGAGCTAGTAGGCAGAGAGGCGTGGGGAGGCTCGAGCTGGGGGGTCAGATATGGGTATCACAGTGCAAATTCTTGCTGAGCTGGTCACCTAAGGTGCTTCATGTTCAACTGGCTTCTTTTTGCTCTTCCCAATCAGAGTCATGCTTGTAGACCAAGCTCTTCTCCCAAGCACTTTTGTACTCAATTATTCCACTGGATCAACCTTTTGCAGTACAAACTTCCCTTTTTTTAGTAGAGCAGTGATGAGTCTGCTGTAGGGTAGCCCTGGCAACATCTGTCCCTATTTTATATTGTCATTGATATCCACCATGGCCTCAAATATCAGCTGAGGGGCATTAAAGAAATGGCCCTTAGAGAAGAAGAATAGGGCATCCACTATTGGGGTTCTCCTCTCCTGTTGATGTCCACTGACATGACATTTTTCCTCAAAATTGTATCAATGAATAATAAGTTGGGGTCTAAGTCTCTCCTCATCAATGACTCTCCAGATCCCACAATGCCTTGAGTCAAATGTCTGGCCATTACTCTAAAGGACACATTATCAGGTGCTATTAAACCATAAACTGGGTCATAAATGGATGGGACCCCTAATGCCAACCCAATATCATTGTAGTCCACAACTACCTCCCAATTGTCAACCAAAACCACAAGGGTAGGATCAGTTGACCCTGGCTTCTTCTTTTCTCTGATGTTCTAATTCCACAATTTGACCAACCTGGGTACACCTTCTCTTGCAATGGTGTCAAAAGGGGTGTCAAGGATGCCTTTTCTAAGAAGGTCAATGTCTCCTTGCACTCCTCTAACTTAGAAAAATAAGGTAAGTCAAAGATTGCCTCTGGAATCAGATCTAAAGAGTTCACATACTCATTGGGAGTTGTCAAGGCTACAGGTATCTCTGTTTCAGGATCAGGGTTAGGTTCAGGTCTAGGTACTTCCTCAGGCACCTCCTCAATAATTTTGGCCTTTTTGACTTTCTTTGCCTTTTGTGTCTTCTTGGGTTTTTCCATAATGAGCTTCCTCTTAGCAGGTGGGTCATCTTTGGGTTGTGTGGCTAACCTACTAGATTTCCTCATTGATTTTGTGGCGGATTTGGAAGGGGATTTGAATAAATCTGCCAGGGTATCCTCACGGTCAGCCATTGGGATTCAAACTTCACACAATAATTCTCAACAACTCACAACAATCTTCCTTTCTCAATTCAATTAACCATACACACTGAAAACCTTCAAAAATATAGAAATAAATTGCAGAAAAATCAAGTCATGAGGTTGAAGAAGACTTACTCAGAAACCCTAGGGTTTCGGGAAATAGCAGCACCCAGCATCAAATTAGCTCAATCCAGGTGTGAAATGTCGACCTTGCAAAACTGAAATGTCGACCTTGCAAAACTGATGCAACAGTAACAACGACATTGGGACTGGGACCAGGAAGATGGAGAAGGAAGAAAGAAATGAGAAATCGGGCAGAGGAGGAACCAGGCTTATAACAGAAGCTGTCGAATGGATGAAATGACCTGTCGATAGGTTTACAACATGTAAAATATAATTTCGACAGGATTGGAAAAAAGATTTCGATAGGTTGGCGCAACCTGTCGAACAGTTAAAAGCACTTGGATTGACAGGTCTGTCAGGCTGAAGGTTTCGAGAGGTATATCAAACCTCTCGACAGGTACAAAGCTTCAAAAAAATCATTTGATAGGTTCATACATCCTATCGATAGGTACACAGGCTCAAATTTTATAAGTCGAGAGGTCCACCCAACCTCTCGATAGGTTTAAAATTTTATAGTAATCAACCTCTCGACAGGTATCAAAACCTATCGAAAATACAGCCAACACCTTCAGTACCTGTTAACATCCTCTCTCAACTTCTCGACAGGTACACAGATCCTGTCAAATTTTACAGGAACACCTTCAATACCTGTCAAAAATCATTTCACACCTCTTGACAAGTTGTTTTTCAGTCTAAAACTATTTCTCATCAATTCACAATCCACCTTCCATACAAATTTGTCAATTCTACTATGTTCCCATTCAATTTCTCATGCATTGGAGACCTTCCTACCCTTATCACAATTGACTCATTATTCTAGATGAAAAAACTAAGCAAAATAGATAACATATATACAATGCCAGACAGATTTGAAAACAACAACAGAGATAGAACTGACAGTTATGATACATAGTGTACATTGTTGAAAATCAGTCACACTTTGGAGGTTCTTGAAGGTGAATGGTCACCACTGGCTCTACCACATTTTCAACAAAGAGTTTGAGCCTTTGACCATTAACTTTCATGATCCTACCATCCTTCGGATCCATGATTTCAACAGCTCTAGATGGGGATACATGCTTTATGATGTAAGGCCCCTCCCATCTAGATCTCAACTTGCTTGGGAAAATTTTAATTTGGAATTGAATAGCCATACCTTATTGCCTGTAGCAAACTCCTTCCTCAGCAAATGGTTATCATAAAAAACTTTGGTTTTTTCTTTATAGATCCTTGCATTGGAGTAGGCTTTCAATCTCAGCTCTTCCAGCTCTGACAGCTGTAGCCTCCTGTATATACCCGTAGTAGTTAGATCAACATTCAATGACTTAATAGCCCAATAGGCTTTATGTTCTAACTCCACTGGTAAATGAAATGTCTTACCATACACCAACCTAAAGGGAGACATCCCTATTGGGGTCTTATTGGCAGTTCTATAAGCCCAAAGAGCATCAGTCAACTTCAGGGACCAATCCTTCCTATCTCCTCTCATAATTTTCTCTAAAATGTGTTCGATTTCTCTGTTAGAAATTTCTACCTGCCCACTGGTCTGTGGGTGGTATGGAGTGACAACATTGTGTATCACAGAGTACTTTCTAAGTAGATTTTCAAACTGTCTATTACAAAAATGGCTTCTCCCATCACTAATAATAGCTCTGGGGGTACCAACCTAGAGAAAATGTTGTCTTTTAAGAAGTTGATGACAACTCTATGATCATTGGTTCTTGTGGTTATGGCTTCAACCCACTTGGACACAGTCCACAACCAGAAGAATAAAATTGTATCCATAAGAAGGAGGGATGAGACCCATGAAGTCAATCTCCGAAATGTCAAATAATTCAATAACAAGTATGGGCTGTAAAGGCATGGAATTTCTCCTGGAAATACTTCTCATTTTTTGGCATCTTTCACAAGCTTTGCAATGCTGCCATGAATTTTTGAAGATAGTGGGCCAATAAAATCCACTTTGAACTATCTTTGCAGTGTCTTGTTTCCACTAAAATGGCCTCCACAAGCCTGCTCATGACATATGGTTAGTATATTGTGGAATTCATTCTCAGGGACACACCTTCTCACAACTTGGTCTACACATTGCTTAAAAAGGTATGGATCCTCCCATATGTAATATCCAATCTGAGAGAAGAACAAATCCTTATCCATTTTTTTCTAATGTGAGAGAATCCTATCCACTGTCATGTAATTTACTATGTTTGCAAACCAATGAGCAGTCATGATGACAACAAATAGTTGTTCATTTGGAAATGAGTCATTGACAGGCAGCCTATCAAACTCAGCAACTAGTATCCTAGATAGGTGGTCTGTAACCACTTTTTCAACCCCTTTCTTATCCTTAATATCAAGATCAAACTCCTTTAATAGGAGGATACATCTGATTAATATTGGCTTGGCATCCTTTTTAGACAAAACGTACTTAAGGGCTGAGTTGTTTGTGAACACAACAATCATAAATCCTAACACATAAGACCTGAATTTTTCCAAAACATAGACAATGGCTAACAATTCCTTCTCAGTTGTGGTGTAGTTCAAATGAGCATCAATCATTGTCGTGCTTACATAAGCAATCACACAAGGTAACTTGTCCTTCCTTTGCCCCAAAACTGCACCAATAACAAAATCTGATGCATCACACATCAGCTCAAAGGGAAACGAGTAATCAAGAACTTGTTGGACAGGTGCAGATGTCGAACATCCTTTCAAAAACTCAAAAGCAGTGAGACATTCATTATTAAATTCAAAAGCAACCTCTTAGCACAGCAGGTGATAAAGAGGTTTTGAAATTTTACTGAAATCTTCGATAAATCTCTTATAAAAACCAGCATGCCCCAAAAAGGATCTGACCTATTTGACATTTTAGGTGGGGGAAAATGTGCAATCAAATCAATTTCAACCTGGTCTACCTCTATGTCTCTGTGGGAAACAACATGGCCAAGGACAATGCCTTGATTGACAATAAAATTACTCTTTTCCCAACTCAAAACCAAGTTAGTTTCTTCACATCTTTGCAGCACTAGGCTAAGGTGATGTACACATTGGCTAAAACTGTCTCTAAAGACAGAAAAATCATCCATGAATATCTCTAAAAACTGATCAATCATATTCGAGAAGATGGCATATATACACCTTTGGAAAGTTACATGGGTATTACACAATCCAAATGACATCCTTCTATAGGCAAAGGTGCCTAATGGACATGTGAAATTTATTTTCTATTGGTCTTGTGGATATATAGGGATTTAGTTATACCTAGAATATCCATCAAGAAAGCAATAAAAAGCATTTCCTGACAACTTGTCCAAAATCTAGTCCATGAAGGGCAAAGGAAAATGGTCTTTTCTAGTTTTTAAATTGAGCTTTTGATAATCAATACACACCCTCCAACTAGTGGTCTCCCTGGTTGGAATTAGCTCACCAAAATCTGATTTAACCATATTGATTCCAGATTTCTTAGGTACCACCTGAGTAGGTGCTACCCATTCAGAATTTGAAATGGGATAGATGACTCCTGCATCTAACAATTTAGTCACCTCCTTCATCACTACTTCTTGCATATGGGGTTTAACTTTCTCTGCATCTCTCTAGAGGGTTTGGAACCCTCTTCCAGATGGATCTTATATATATAAACAGCAGGACTGATTCCTCCAAGATCAGCAATAGTCCAACCTATTGCTCTTTTATGCCTTTTCAACACACCCAACAGCTCTTCTTACTCATCAGCGAAGGAAAAAGAAATTACACAGGCAACTTCTAATTTGCTCTCAAAAATGCATACTTCAAAGACTTGGAGAGTTGTTTTAATTCTACATCAGGTAGACTTATGAGTGAAGGCAGCAAAGGTGCCTTAGAAGGTGGTGGAAGAGACAACATAGCTGGTTTCCAAAGAGGATATTTTGCTGTTGTTCTCACTTCAGAATTTAAGGCTTTCACCTCTTGAATCATAGGTGTGGGGGCCTTTTATTCTATAATTTCATTCCAAACTTTATTAAAAATATCACACATGTCATCACAATGCAGCAGCTTGGGCAAAGTCTCTTCCACAGGCTCATCCAACTCATCAATCAAAAAGTAGTCCTCACTATCCAAGTAAGGCTAACTTGCTGCATTGTAGATATTTAATTTCACTTTCATATTGCCAAAGGATACCTCAATTACTCTTGATCTACATTATATACAAGCATTGGCAGTGGCCAAGAAAGGCCTACCCAAAATTACAGGACTGGAGGTAGTACACTTGCTTGGTTCCATGTCAAGAACTTAAAAATATGCTGGATAAAAGAATTTGCCAATCCCAACTAACACATCTTCTATCATTCACGCTGGTTTCCTTTCAGATCTGTCAATCAACTATAATACCACATGTGTGGGCTTCAATTCTTCCAAACCTAACTTCTTATAAACTAAATATAGAAGTAGGTTCACACTGGCTCCTGGATCTAACAAGGCCTTTTCAATTGTGTGATCCCTAATGATGCAAGAGATTGTGAGAACTCCAGGTTCTTGGAGTTTTGTTGGAGTTATAATAGATAACACTTGGTTCACTTTGTCAGCACAAAAGACCTTCTTAGATAGGTGTATCCTAGATTATCTTTTGTGTGTGTACAAATCTTTTATAAACTTTGCATAGGTTGGCATTTGATTGATTGCATCTAGTTAAGGCAAATTAATCTTTACTTGTTTAAATGTTTCCATCATTTTCTCAACTTTAGCATTCCCCTTATCAAAAGGAGAATGTGCTTGAAGTGCATTGGGAAATGACAAATGAGGGACTGATCTCCCATTTGCTGCCTTAGCAATCTCATTAATTTTTTTCTTATTTTTGTTTTCATTTTTCTGTTAGGGTTCATCAACACCCCCATTATTTCTCAAATGTTGCTCCTGTTGCATATCATCATGGGTTGTATTCTCATTTCCTGCACTCCCTTCAGACTCAACACAAACCTTGTTGTCAACCAACCTCCCACTTCTCAAAGTGGTGACAGATTTAGCTTCCTCATGTGATGAAGAAGCTTCACCCACCATATACTGCCCTTTGGAATTATTCAAAGGCTGATTAGGCAATCTTCCCTCTTCTCTCCCAGTCAAAGTATTGGATAGCTAACCAAGAATGCCCTCTATCTTCTTAATATTTTGGCTATGGGAGCTCACTATTTGAGACAAAGAGCCCAAGTTCTACAGTGAAGCCAGAACCTGGTCTTCAAATGTAGGCATTCTAGAGGGTGTTGGGGCTGGTGCAGTTTGATGCAAAGGTTGTGCCATTGACTGGGCCATAGGCTGCTGGTATTGGGGATTTTGGAAGAAATTCTATTGATAAGGCTGAGTATTTCTATAGGGCATTGGCTGTTGTTGTTGCTGGTTTTAGAAATTATCTTTCCTCCACCTCAAGCTGGGGTGGTTTATCCAAGGATAACCAACAGCTGGCTACTATCCATACAACTGAGCAGCATTTGCATGCTCCATAACCAGATCTAAAAATTATGCAGCAGAGGGACATTCTTCAAGGGAGTGAGCGAGAGACTGGCATATCAAACATGTCTCTTCTACTTTGTCAGCCATTGGAGACTGCATTGCTCCCATGAGCTTATCAAACTTCTGAGTCAAGCTATCTACCTTTCTCTCCAAATCATTGTAACCAGTGACGTCATACATTCTCTCTCTTGTTGTGGTTTCTTTCACTAATTTAGTTGGAGACTCAATGTCCCTAGACAAGGTCTCCTGCTACATTGAGTTCTCTCCAATAATCTCAAACAATTCCCATGCTTCCTCAGCTATTTTATGAAGGTATGTACCTCCACAAGAGGCATCCACCATATTTCTTCTTTTTAATCAATTCCTTGATAGAAACTTTGTACAAGTTGCCATTGAGGAATTTCATGATGGGGGCATTGCCTTAACAACTCATTTAATCTTTTCCAAGCCTCATGGAAGCTTTCAGTTGAGAATTGAGAACATGATATGATGTTTTTCTCTACGGACTTGTTCTATTCATGGGAAAGAACTTACTTAGGAATTGACATTACAGGTCATTCCAAGAGTTAATACTGTTGGTTGGGAGCATAGACAACCAGGCCTTGGCTTTGTCCTTTAATGAAAAAGAAAATAGCCTAAGCTTGATGGCTTTAGGCCCCAAACCAGCAATATTAAAAGTAATACACAAAGGAAGAAATTCATCAACATATTTGTGTGGGTCTTCTTTACTCAACCCTTGGAAAGAAGGTAGCATCTAAATTATTGAAGACTTGATCTCATAATTTCCCTCCACGGCAGGAAATTATATACAGAAAGGAGAATTATATGCACCAGGTGCAAAATATTCTCTCAAAAATCTAGGCTGCTCACCCATTTCAGCGTCTCAAATTCAGCAGGTGTGAGTGTAGTGTGTCTAGACCTAAGAATCTTCTAAACTTCAAGATTTAATTGTAAAATCTTAGGGTTGAGAATTCTTCTTCCAAACATACACCACTCATAATACAAAATTACAGCACACAAAATTTCAACACAGATTTCAGCAAAACAATTACAAGAATAAACAACTATTGCTGCAGAGCTAAAAGTTTACAAATCTAAAAATGTAAAAGAGTTAGGAAATGCAAACTCAAGCATAGCTTGCTCCTCCAATTAGTACAATGCTCCTCTCAGAACTACAGATCCAAATCTGCAACACAAAATTAAACTACAAAAACTACAGCAACAATTAGTCAAACATAAAACAGGCAATTACAAACCTAAATCTAAAATAAGAAAAACTTAGATCTACCAATTCTAAAAACACAGATCCCCGACAGCAATGCCAAAAACTTGTTGTGTTGCCTACCTTGTAATTATTAAAAGGTTAAAAACAACAAATTAGAGGACAAATTACAGCAAAATGGAACCAAGGTAGGGTAACCAGGACTGCAAGAACCAGGGCTATTGTAGCAAGCTTTAAAGGGGTAAGTAGGGGTATGTTATTATGCACTGAAAAGTACCACTTTTTACCTTTTAACCTAGCCCTTGATGGACCTTGAAGCCCACTAATAATCATTTGTTAAGTATGTTTTATAGTTAGTAATAAAATGTACTGCTTAATACAAAATCCTGGCTTTCTGGCCCAAGGAAGAGAGAGAATACATGCAAAGATAATAGCTTAGCCAAAGCCTAATGGAACACCTTGGTAGTGCTCACCATGGTGACTAATTGTTGCCGATCATCATTGGCCTAAAGTCTAGCAGATGACTAAAGTCAGCTGAGAAGGAAGGATGCTGTAACAGCAGCAAGTGTAGTGCAGCAAAGTGTTAAGAAATAGACCTCACAGATTTGAGGAGCTTCCTCACGAAGCTAAAGATGCAGTGGAAGAAGCACTCATGCAGATAAGCCGCGCAGTAAAGAGGAGAGCTGTAAAGACATCGCGAAGATCTTGTGGTGTAAAACCTTTAGAATTCATGGTCGCGAAGCTCTCGTGGAGATCAAGCCTTAAAGCAGTCGTGTGAGGAACACAGCGAACCCATATGCATAGAGAATAAAAAGTCACCTCGCGGAGTTCCCACATGGCCCTGGAATTCCCCTCACACAGATCTTGCTCACTCTAGAGCCTTACAAGTTACTACGTGAGCACAGGAGCTGTTAAGTGGTGAAAAATGCCACTTTGCACCCTTTAACCTGACCTTTCATGGACCTATGAGCACGCTAATAAGCCTCTGTTGAGTGCATTTTATAGATAGCAGGGAAAGCTGGTAATAATGCAGCAAACCACTTAAGAATGCCCACAAAGAAGTCATCTCTCAGCACCATGCAGACCCAGCAATAAAACAAGGAGAAAGAAGTGAAGATAGGTCTAAAACATCCTATCAAGAGGACGTCGGAAGACTTAGATAGGAGCTAAGGATTAAAAGGAAAGAATTCATGCAGTTGGAGAAGGGTTCGATAGGATCCGAAGGTAGAAGAAGGATGAATTCGCATGGATTGAGGAGTTCGATGGGATTTCAGAACCTATCGAGCAAAGAAAGGAACGAAGAAACTATCCTGTCAAAAACTTACCTGAAGTGTCAAAGGAACCTATCGAACAGATCTGAGAACCTAGCGAAAGGACTAAAATGCTCGATTCCAACCTGTCAAAGGCTCCCTGAACCTATTGAAATGAAGATGTTGAAACTGAACCTATTGAAGGATGCTTAAGCCTTTCGATAGGAATGAGAGCCAACCTATCGGGATGACGGCACACAGAGCTAAACCTGTCAAAAAGGACCACTGAACCTATCGAACTGCTCAAACAACCTATCAAATACTCCAGATATTGGGCTGAGGACCCTAAAGCTTCAAAGTGAGAGCTCATCCTATCAGTACCTATCAAAGAGACCAGGGAACCTATCAAAAGGAACTACAAGCTTACTTTTAACCTGTCAGAAGCTTCTCCAACCTGTCAAAATCGTGTGCTGAACTTCTCAGAAACTATGCTATGCACACGCTGAGATTTGGTGACATGTCGCATGCAAACCGAGGCACTTTGGTGACTGGCGTGACATTCTAGAAGATGCCCTAGAAAGCCCTAACCGACCCATGCTTTAACAAAACTCTAACAAACTTTGACAACCTTCTAGAAGGGATTTTTGGCGAGAAAAATAGAGGAGAAAGCTATATATTGAGATCCCCAACTGCCATTGGGAGGGATTGAAATTCTGAGCAATTTTCGAGAGATCAGAGCTTGCAGTGAGATTCCATTTCCCTCCTTTAGCCCAACTATGGTTGGCTAAATCCCTAGGAGCAGCAAGGAGTGAGTTAGATCTGTAATTGGGTAAGGTTAAGAGTGTTGATGGGGTTAATTGTTGCACATACTATAGATCTGAGAGCATTCCATTGTAAGAGTGACCTTGTTTGTAATGTAAATGTTGTTTTTAATATTTTAATTAGATCTAAAGCTCTTTTGATTCCTTTTGGTGCTCAATCAGATTTGTGTAGAGGAGTTGCTTGATTAGCTCACCCACTTAACTGGTAGACCTCGTGGATGTCATCTAAATTCCCTGGATCTGATATCCCTGTAATTTCCTGCGTCTGTGACCTGGAAATTGCAGCATCTGTAGTGGTTTTAATTATTCTAATTGAGGCTCTAGCTTTGTAGGAGATCTCTAGGATGGTCTGTGACCATTAAAGTGTATAGATCATAACCTTAAGGTGAATCTGAGCTCATGCCTTAATCAGATTCATCTGCTGCAATCCATGGATTTGATAAAGCCTATAAGATGGTCTGTGACCATTAAAGTGGATAGATCATAACCTTAAGGCCAGGTGGATCCTATGATTTGAAGTGGAATTTATACCCTACAGCTGTGCTTACGGACAGTGCCTGTGGCCAGCCGAGGGACTTGTGTGCTTTTAAACCCCTGTAATATGCTTAGCTTAACCTGATTGCAGTGAAGACAACCTCCAAGTTGTTCTTCTCCATTTTTTGAGTTTTTAAACCATCCATCTGTAAGATCTGAGGCTCCAGATTCGATCTAACACAATCTGCATTTTAATTGTAGTTTAGTTTAAGTGACAACTCATTTCACACCTCTCCCCTGTCTTTTAACTAAAGTAGAGATAGCTAGGGTGCCAGATCTCTTACAGATTTGGAGATTTATCATATTTCTAACCAGCCTCCCTGTGGACATTCTCTAACTTTTAAAACTTGCTACAAAGGACCCTGTATCTTGCAGGTCTAGGATATTTCAGATGTGCTGAATCCATCTCTATTTTCTCTTGATATTTTACATCATAAACCAGCACACTGGAAATCCTCAACAAGTTTTTGGCGCCGCAGTCGGGGATGCGGTTTAGAAATTAATAGATCTAAGTTTTGATCATAGATTTGTAGTTTTTGTTTGATTTTACTAACTGCATTTGTGAGTTTTGCTATTTTTTTCAGTATTATTGTGTCCAGTTCACCAGATCTGAGTACAGAATGAGAGGAGAGCTGTGCTGAAGTCTGCTCTATAGTTTGCATCCCTTCTCTACTGTTTATTTTTAGATCTATTGATTTTTTTTTAGATTAGTTAATCAATTGTGTGCTCCTATTTGTTGTGTGAGGATTTACTCTGCATTCAGTCATGGGAGTTATATGTTTGGTAAGAGAACTCTTCAACCTGAGATTATTCCACTAAATCCAGAGGTTGAAAGACTTCTTAGAACCAGACCAACTACATCCACCGCTGTTGACATTGAATCTGTCGAAATGGGTGAGCAGCAGCAGCCTCGAACTCTCAAGGAATTAAATGCACCAAGGGTCTACAATTTCTTTCTTCTGCATTCAATTCTCTGCTGCTCAAGGAAACTATGAGATCAAATCGTCCATCATTCAAATGTTGCCCTCATTTCATGGCCTGACCAAGGAGGATCCCTATAAGCATATAGATGAATTCTTACGACCTTCAACATCATAGGTTTGGGGGAGGAGGCCACCAGGATGAGACTCTTTCCTTTTTCATTAAAGGACAGAGCCAGGACCTGGTTATCTCTACTTCCACCTAACAGTATACAGTCGTGGAGTGATCTCTAATGTCAGTTTTTGGCCAAATTATTTCCTATGTCAAAGACCAGTCAGCTGAGGAAGGGTATCATCTCTTTTACCCAAGATCCAACTGAAGACTTCCATCAATCCTGGGAGAGATTTAAAGAACTCCTCGAGAAATGCCCCCACCATCAAATCCCTGAATGGCAACTAGTTCAAAGCTTTTACCAGGGAATTGATTCAAAGAATAGGGACATGATAGATGCCTCTTGTGGAGGCACTTATCTTCATAAAACTATTGAGGAGGCATGGGAGCTCTTTGACATCATCAGTGAAAACTCTATGCAAAGGGAAACCTTAGCAAGAGATCTAGACCCTTCCAAATTGATGAAAGAGAACACCTTAAGAGAAAAGATATATGAAGTGAGTGTGCCAAGTGAGTTGGAAAGGAAAGTGGATAGCTTAACTCTGAAATTTGATAGGCTGATGGGAGCAATGCAGTCACCTGTGGCTATTAGAGTGGAGGAGACATGTGCTATATGCCAGTCCCCTGCTCATTCCCTAGATGAATGCCCATCAGCTGCCCAATTTCCTGATTTCGTAATAGAACATGTGGCTACAACTTAAGCCTATGGGCAGTAGCCTGCTGCTGGGTATCAATGGAGAAACGATCCCAATTTGAGGTGGAGACAAGCATGCCCTGCCCATGAAATGCTCAGCCCTATCGAGAAGGTTATGCCCCAAGACCTCAATATCTAAACCATGGCCCAACTCAGAAGCTCCTCACATGCAAAGAAGTCCACCTACTCCAGCTGTGAGAACACCATCTTTTGAGGAACAAGTTCTATCTTCATTACAGAACTTGAACACCTTAACACAAACTGTGCACTCTCACAACCAGAGCATCAAAAAGATAGAGGACCAGCTTGGTCAGCTTTCTGATGCTCTGACTAGGAGAGAAGGAGGAAGGTTACCTAGCCAACCACAAGATAATCCACAAAGACCGTTTGTAGTGGGTGAAGTTTCCTCCACATATGAGGAAGCCAAATCTATGACAACTTTGAGGAGTGGTAGGCTAGTGGACAATCAAGTGGGCTGTGACCTGTGAGAAGTTTGAAGGAAGATAATGGAAGGAGTTTTCCAAGAACACAACAGAGGCCACCAGTGGTGGACCTACAGGAACAACCCAATAACAATAAAGAGGATGATATGGATCCTCAACGAAAAGAAAAAGTCAAAAAGAAAGAAGCCCCATTAGCTAAGGCTGCAAGTGCGGGAACACCCCCACACTTGCCATTTCCCAAGGCATTGCAAGGACCCTCCCCTTTTGACAAAGGGTAGGGTAAAATTGAGGAAATGATGGAGACTTTCAAATAAGTAAAGATTAATCTACCTTTACTTGATACCAATAAACAAGTCCCAGCCTATGCCAAATTCTTAAAAGACCTATGTACCCATAAAAGACAATCTAGGATACACCTATCCAAGAAAGTCTTTTCTGCAAAAAAAGTCAAGCATGTCTTGTCCATTGCAACTCCCCCCAAACTTCAAGACCCTGGACTCCCCACCATTCCCTGCATCATTGGGGACCATACCATTAACAAAGCCCTATTAGATCTAGGAGCCAGTGTAAATTTACTTCCATATTCAGTATATGAGAAGCTGGGCTTAGGTAAATTAAAGCCCACACATGTTATACAGTTGACCGATAGATCTTAAAGGAAACCTCTGGGGATAATCGAGGATGTTTTGGTGGGAGTTAACATATTCTTTTATCCTGCTGACTTTTTGGTGCTAGATATGGAACCAGGAAGGAATGCCACCTCCATACCTGTGATCCTAGGTAGACCCTTTTTGGCCACAGCTAACGCTTGTATTCAATGCGGGTCTGGAATAATAGAAGTGTCATTTGGAAATATGAAGGTCAAGTTGAATGTCTACAACGCAGCCAATCAACCTCATCCTGATGAGGATTGTTTTTCTCTAGATATAATAGATGAGGTTGTGCAAGAAAATGTGAATATGTTGTTGCATGGTAAGGAATGGTCTAATAAGATAGCTAAAGTATGGAAGGAACCAGAGGTAGAAATGACTTTCACCCCTGAAACTAAGTATGTGCAAATTGTCTCTTCCAGAGCAGAACCAACAAATCTCCATCCATGGAAGCCTGCCTTGTTGCCTCTTCCACCCCCCTCCAAGACACCCCTATTGCCCTCCCTCATCAGTCTCCCAGAGGTGCAGTTAAAGCAACTCCCGTCAGCTTTGAAATATGCCTTTTTAGGAGACAACAACAAATTACCTGTGATAATTTCTTCTTCCCTCACCATTGAACAGGAAAGAGAACTACTTGTTGTGTTAAAAAGGCATAGGAAGGCAATAGGATGGACCAATGTAGACTTAGGGGGGATTAATCCTACTGTGCGCATGCATAAGATTCATCTTGACGAAGGTGCCAAACCTTCTCGAGAGATGCAGGGGAAACTCAACCCTCACATGTAGGAAGTTGTGATGAAGGAGGTAGTCAAGCTCCTTGATGTTGGCATCATATACCCTATCTCGGATTCCCAATGGGTGGCACCTACCCAGGTAGTACCCAAGAAATCTGGCATCATAGTTGGGGAAGCAGATTCAGGAGAGCTGATTCCAACCAAATAAACCACTGGTTGGAGAGTATGCATAGATTATAGAAAACTAAATGAAAAAACTAGCAAGGACCACTTCCCACTGCCCTTTATAGACCAAATCTTGGACAAGCTAGCAGGCAAGGCATATTATTATTTTCTTTATGGATATTCAGGGTACAATCAGATCCCTCTCTACCCCCAAGATCAAGAAAAAACCACATTCACTTGCCCATTTGGGACCTTTGGATACAGAAAGATACCATTTGAACTGTGTAATGCACCTGCCACTTTCCAAAGATGCATGTATGCCATATTTTCTGACATGATTGACAAAATTTTGGAGATCTTCATGAATGATTTCTCCATTTATTGAGATGATTTTGGCCAATGCCTGCACAATCTCAGTTTTGTGCTGCAGAGGTGTGAGGAGACCAACCTGGTTATAAGTTGGGAAAAGAGTCATTTTATGGTGACTCAAGGCACTGTCCTTGGACACGTGATCTCCCACAAGGGAATAGAGGTTGATCAGGCTAAGATTGACTTAATTTCCCATCTTCCCCTCCCAAAACTGTCAAATAAGTCAGGTCTTTTCTGGGCCATGCTGGGTTTTATAGGCGATTCATTAAGGACTTCAGCAAAATCACCAAACCTCTGTGCCACCTGTTGTGCCAAGAGGTACCCTTTGAGTTCAATGATGACTGCCTGGATGCTTTTGAGCGGCTGAAAACTTGCTTGACTACAGCCCTGATTCTTCAGGCCCCTGATTTCTCTTTACCATTTGAGTTGATGTGTGATGCATCAGACTTTGCTATGGAGGCTGTTTTGGGACAAAGAAGAGACAAGGCACCATGTGTGGTGGCATATGCTAGTAAATCAATGGTTGATGCTCAATTGAATTACACCACGACTGAGAAGGAGCTGTTAGCCATTATCTTTGCTTTAGAAAAATTCAGATCTTATGTGTTGGGCTCCAAAATCACTGTGTTCACTGACCACTCAGCCTTGAAATACCTCTTGTCTAAGAAGGATGCCAAAGCAAGATTAATCAAATGGATTCTCCTTTTGCAGGAATTCCATTTGGAGATTAAAGACAAGAAGGGAGTGGAGAATGTGGTTGTTGATCATCTATCAAGGATCCAAGTTGTAAAAACAGAGAGCCTACCCATCAATGATTCTTTTCCAGATGAGCAGCTGTTTGCCGTGGAGATCAATATGCCTTGGTTTGCTAATATCGTGAACTACCTTGCTGTGAAAAGGATCCCTCCACATTGGAACAAGAATGATAGAAACTTATTTTTCTCTCAGATCAAACACTATATATGGGAGGATCCTTACCCTTTTAAGCATTGTTCAGACCAAGTAATTCGAAGATGTGTACCAAAAATAGAGTTCCACCACATTTTAACCATGAGTCATGAACAGGCTTGTGGGGGCCACTTTAGTGGTTACAAGATTGCTGCGAAGGTGCTTCAGAGTGGTTTCTATTGGCCTACTCTATTCAGAGATGCCCAACAACATTGCAAAGCTTGTCCTCGATGCTAGCAGATGGGGAGTATTACTAAGAGGAATTCCATGCCTTTGCAGGCCATACTGGTGGTCGAATTGTTTGATGTCTGGGGTATTGATTTTATGGGACCATTCCCCCCCTCCTGTGGATAAAACTTTATTCTTGAAGCTGTGGATTACGTGTCCAAATGGGTAGAAGCCATAGCTACAAGGACAAACGTCCACAAAGTTGTCATTAGATTCCTCAAAGCTAACATATTTTCCAGGTTTGGCATCCCCAAAGCCATCATCAGCGATGGGGGAAGCCACTTCTGTAATAAACATTTTGATAAGCTGTTGGAAAAGTACTCTGTGACCCACAGGGTAGCCACTCCCTACCACCCACAAACCAGTGGACAAGTAGAGATTTCCAACAGAGAAATCAAACACATTTTAGAGAAGACTGTGCGAAGTGATAAGAGGGACTGGTCCATGAAATTGACAGATGCCCTATGGGCATATAGGACTGCCTATAAGACCCCCATAGGTATGTCCCCATTCAAACTAGTTTATGGCAAGGCATGCCATTTGCCTGTTGAATTGGAGCACAAAGCATACTGGGCTATTAAAGCAATGAATTCTTATTTCAACTCTACTGGTATACACAGGAAATTACAGATAGCTGAGCTGGAGGAGCTCAGATTGGAAGCATACGCCAATGCTCAGATCTACAAAGAGAAGACCAAAGCCTTCCACGATAGACATTTGTTACGGAAAGAATTCAAACCTAATGATAAGGTGTGGATGTTCAACTCTAGATTAAAATTCTTTCCAGGTAAGTTGTAGTCCAGATGGGATGGACCCTTCATAGTTGTACATGTTTTCCCATCTCGAGCAGTTGAAGTCAGGGACCCTACAGATGGTAGAGTCATGAAGGTCAATGGCCAGAGGCTCAAACTGTGTGTGGATATGATTTATGAGCCCGAGGAGAGCATTGATCTTCAAGACCCTCCAGGTCGATAGCTGACTTTGGCTTGTATCATATGTAATATATGTGATTTATTTGTATCAACAAAGTGATGGCTGGCTTAGCAAGAAAATTTTTAGGGTGCTGAAACTGAGCCCTAAACTCATTTATCCAACTTTTGGCTTTTAGAACCCTTTCGATAAGATGGCTAATGATTTTGATAGGATTCTGGACATTTTCGAAGGGCACTGAGCCTTGGCGATAGGTGAAACCAACCCCTCGATGGCTTAAAAAATGGCAACAGACACTTTTCGATAGGTTCTGGGTACCTACCGGAACCTATCGAAATGACGAATCGCGTCAAATTCTAACCTATCGAAAGGAAGTTTCCACCTGTCGAGAACCTATCGAATGATACCTTTTGTAAGCTTTGATTGCCAAGCCTTCGATAGGACACATCGACCTATCGCCACCATTTTCGTCATCCTATCGAAATCATAGTTCACACCCGTATCGATAAAGTAGTCTTGTCCTGTGCACCTCCCAAATTCCTAACCCTCCCCTCGTGCTTCAGCATTTATGGCGCATGCCACCTTAATTTAATCTTCTCTCCTAAATTTAGTCCATCATGCAGTCCACGCTCCATTTCCCACCCAGCGACCACCACTCCCTGTATTCTGGCTTTTCATTTTTTAATTCCCAAGCCTCGACGACTGTGCCACTTTTATTGCATCATTTCATATTCCAACACCCATGCACCTTAAATATTTGCTTCGTCCATTCCTTCCACATCCATTCCACCCTAACCTGCCCAACTTTCCAGCCCCCACTCATGGCAGATGACGAACCTCCAGAGTTGCCTATCAAGTTCTTCCCAGTCTAGCCACCACCACCTCCACCGGTCGAGCTTGATCCTCTTCAATTTCTCTGGGATGAATATGACAAGGTCCAAAGAATCCTCGCCAAGGAGAAAAAGAAATACCTAAAGAGGGAGAAGAAGAGGCAGAAGACCGAGTCACCGGCTACTTCCCCCCCGTCATCCTCATCCTCATCCACCACCCCACCCCCAGCCCCCTAATCCCACTCTTTTTCCTTTTCTTCCCCCCCTGGCTTGCACTTCCTATTCCACGTGACGCAGGCTGAGGATATCCCTGAGCCTAAAGGGATGTTTTTTTTTTCTCCATAGGATATGTTGTCCACATGTCTATTTTACGATTACTTATAATAAAATGTTTTGTTCAATTCCCTTGTTGTTTCCCAATTTATTCCTTGTTCAATTTATTTTTCTCTGAATGTCTGCCCAACTAAACCCATTATGCTCGAAACAGTGGGGACACTGTTTAGTTTAGGTTTTGGGGTGTGGCATGTATGCCAATAAACCAGCTAATTTAGTGCAGCCAAGTTAAAAAGGAATAATCGAAAAGAGAATGAATTCACCTCATAATTGTTGATTAAGAAAATTTTAAATAACCATTTACAACTGAAGTAAGCTAAAGCTTTAACATTTTTCATAAAGAAAATGTCAAAAATTTTGGTAGGAAGTTTTTTATGTGTGATAAACCAGCAACGAGAAGAGACTGTGAAGATACTCGCTAGAAATTGGATGGAAGGCCATACCCAGTGAGAATTGGGCCTAAAAAACATCTTTGAAGAGTGTCTTAGCAATTCATTCTGCCTTGAGGACTGACTGGACCTAATTTGGATCGCTAGAAATTAGGCAAATCCGAGTTGAAACAACTTGACAGCACTCAGAACATGGAAAACATGAAGGCCATCTCTTGGACAGTTTGGGCCTAAAATTCCCCACCATTGAACTGCCCTTGATACACACCACTTGAATCTTAAAAGCCCTAATTTTCTTTGATGAAAACCAGAAATTCTAAACCCAAAACCTCTTGACCTATTTCATTTCACCCTCAATCTGAGAAATCAGGAAGAGGAAGGGGGAGAAAGGTTAGAGGAGGAAGGTCCTAAATCAGGTTGAAAGAAAGAAAAAATGCAGTTGGGGGTAGTTGTGGCACTACATATAAAAAAATAAAAAAATAAAAAAATAAAAAAAAAACTGGAAGGAAGAGAAGAAGCTGGCCACTTTGGCTCTGAAAGTTCAAAAAGTAGATGGAATTGTGCTGAATAAAAGGTGAAGTCAAAATCACCTCCGAGCCTCTACTGATTTCTCAATTTCGAACTCTGTTATCCCTTTTTATTCCTCCACAAACCTCATCCCTAAGCCACAATATAACCCAATAAAAAGACCTTACTGATTTGAAAGTGGATTGAGTTGTCATGTGGAGATGAGAATCTGCTTTATCTAAGGTGAAAAAGAGCTAGAAAAGTCAGAAATTCAGGCAATGCCTATGCTCCTGCTTGCAATCCTATTTGAGGGATGTAACTGCTCTTGAGCTGAGTGATTATTTACCCCTCTTCTCTGTACTGATGAGTGAACAACCCTGATGAGACTTGGGTCTGAAATCCATATTGAAGGGGGAAGTATCTAAGCAGGATCCTCAAATTGATGGTGAGTTATGCATAAAATTTCAGAAGCAATGCCTTGACATAAACTGAGTGATGATGGAGAGATTTCAACAAACTTTCATGTTTCCAAATGGATGTTTTTTCTGTGGAATTTCCCTTAATGAATGGGCATGATTTGAATTTATTTGATTTGCTTAAATTCTGCTTTAACAGGTTGCACTATTATTAACTAAGTTTATTGGAGAAGTTGTGGGTACCTTCACTGAAAACCCTCAGGAGACTTCACTCCTCCACTAGGGATCAGGAGCCCACCTGCGTTAGTACTTAGCGAGAGAGAGCTCGTGAAGCTCTAATATGTGAAACACCCTAGCTCTCCAGATCATCTCCGCAACAACACTACGATGTGAAGCAACTGTGCAATTCATTAAAGGTTTACTATGTGAATGAGCCCTTCCCATCAGCCAAAGGCAACTCTGCGAAAGCAAAGCAACTGCACAAGTAAACTAAAACAGCTGCTAGCCCCACGAAGCTCGGGCTCTCCACTTCTCATTGTTAACTCAGGGACATTTTGGGAATTTCTCAAGGCTAGGGCACACTTCTCGAGGTATAGATTTTAAAGTGCACATCTCGAGGCATTCAAGGGTTGTAATAGTGCCACATTTGTTGGAAAAATTAGGGTTAATCTCTTTAGAGCTAAGGCCATTTTGACAGAGTATATAAGTTGTACTTAGAGTTTATTATTTTCATCTTTCCTTCATCCTCTGTCGGCTGAGAGCTCTAGCAGGCTAGGATTAGGGTTTGATCACCTCTTTTTCCTATTTTTCTTCTCTTTTAGCCTAGCACTTGCTGGCTAATCCCCCTTTAAGTAGCTAGGTTTAGTTTTGTTTCAGTCTTGTAATAGATTTTGTATACATTGGGATTGTAGATGAGCAATTGTGTATAGGCTGCAGCCAAGAGACAGTTCATTATAAGTTTTGCTGTTATTAATGAACTGCTGTTTTAATGCTTAATCAAATCTATAGATCTTATGGTTTCTTTAGATGTCTATAGAATCCATGTATTTGGGACTAGCCCATTCAATTTCTAGCAGATATATTATTTACCATCTGATTTCCCTTAGTTTAATGGACACATGAAAAGCAATGTTGGATCTGTAGTGAGATCTGGGGAGCTCGGACGCTTGCGGACCATGGTGGTTGCAGCAGTTTACATGTTCTTACCTCTGAGGTATGGACAGACCAATGGGATACCTTGTGACCATTGTAGTGGACAGAGTATAGCCCTAAGGTTGTGTCCAGTCACATGTTTGAGGAGGATTCTTTTCCCCTACACATGAGCTTCTAGAGCCTTGTGAGGAGGTTTGTATAGTAACTGGCTCCCCTCTGTCTTACCCAATCGACATCAGATGTTAGATTTGGTCTCTTTATAGTAATTGCAGCTTGAGGTTGAGTCATTGCAGCCCGTTTGTAGCAATGACCAACTAAATCTAAAGCCTTATTGAACATATTGCATGGTCCTTTTTGTGGGCACTAGTGAGCAGTTAGCCTTAGCAAAGCACTTAGGATCTTATGGGTTGGAATACCTATGGATGTCAGCTAGGTTTGTGCGCAGATCTGGGGAGCTTGTAGCACTGGCATTACGTAGTGCTGCAATAGTATTTATAGCTAGAGCTGGTCTAGTGGCTATGGAATGATCGATCCACTCTTCTGGATTAGACTAGCGAATTTCTAATTTAACTAATGGAATTTGACAGACTCTATCGGATACCCTGTGACCATTGGAGTGGACAGAGTATAGCCCTAAGAGCGCCCCAAATGGCATGAGTTAAATTGGGAGCTTATACCTTGTTGACGCTTTTAATAGCGTCTCAGCAAGGAGCATTACCGAGACAGACTGAATCTGAGTTATGTTACTGTATCATTAACTCTAGCTCAACCTGCTTACTTCTCATAATTTTTGTATTTTATTTTGGCACATACTACCACCATCCTCCTCTTAACCCCTTTCTTTAGGATAGGGCTACATTTTATTTCCCTACTTTCAGGATTAATTTAGTGTAGTCGTGCCACCCAACTCCCTTTCTTTAGGATTGTCAGATCTGTAGCAAGATCTAGAGGCCCACTTTTATAGCCCATTTTGAGTTCTAGATCAATTTCTCTGTGGGACAAACTCTTACTTATCAAAACTTGCTACATGGACCCTGTCTCTTGCAAGACTATGTGTATTTCAGACTTGCTGTGCTGACCCATCTCTAATTTTCCACTCTTGATTTATTCTCTCCACTCTTGAGGACAAATATTATGTCATTCACTCAGTCCTTAACTTAGAATTTTAATGAAGCTTGGGAAAGATTTCAGGAGATGTTAAAAGAATGCCCCCACCACCAAATCCCAATGTGGCAGCTTGTCCAAGTGTTTTATCAAGGAATTAATGCCAAGAGTAGGGATATGGTGGACGCTTCCTGTGGTGGTAGCTACCTCCACAAGGCAGCTGAGGAAGCTTGGGAGTTGTTTAATATAATAGGGGAGAATTCCATACAGCAGGAGTCTCTGTCATGCAATGACAGTCAGATTCCAGATAAAATGGTGAAAGAGGCCACCCCTAGAGGTGGAATATATGAAGTGAAGGTGCAAGGTGATCTGGAGAGGAAGGTGGACAACCTGATCTTGAAGTTTGACAAATTGATGAATGTGATGCAACCTTAGATGGTTGCACAGGTGGAGGAGGCATGCCTGATATGCCAATCCCCCACACATCCTATTCATTATTGTCCATCTGCCAACCAATTTCTGAATTTTGTTATGGATCATGCCAATGCTGCTCAAACCTTTGGGCAGCAGCCTGCTGGGTATTCTTAGAGAAACCACCCAAATCGGAGGTCGAGATAAGACTCATATCCTCAACCCCAGCAGCAACAGATGGTAGCTCCTTACAGACCCTAGCACCAGTTTAATCAAGGTTACCCACCAAGGTATGATTTCCTGTTACATGCCCCACAGTCTAACCAGTTGGCTCTGCCCACAACACAGCCCAGGTCCTCTTCATTTGAAGAGAAAATGATGGCTTCAATACAGAATTTGGGGAGCTTGGTACAGACTATCAATTCTCATGGACAGAGCATAAAAAAGATTGAGGACCAGCTTGGTCAGATCTATAATGCTCTGAATAGGAGGAAGGAAAATTTCCTAGTCAGCCCCTAACAAACCCGAAAGGTCAGTTTATGATTGGTGATGCATCCTCTACTCAAGAGGAAGTTAGTGCCCAGTGAGCCAAATATTGGTAATAATTGTATCATATGTATAAAAATTTTGTGTTGAATTGTGTTCTTTAGAATTCTATCTTTTGTATTTTGTGTGTTATGTTGGTTCGATTGTTTTGCTTTGTCTATGCTTTAATTATTTGTGAATGAAAACATGTGCCTTTGTATCATCTGAATCGGTTGTGTGTTTGTTAATGAATGGTTGATATACCCTGATCATGATTTGCATGAAATCGAGTTGAAAAACTACTTTTATAATTCTGCAATGTTGATGAACAGCTGATTAAAAATAGATATAAGCTTTTCATGAGTGAAATGAAGCACCTGTCTGAGGCTTGGTACTCATGCACAGTGGTTGGGTGCACAACAGCATGAGGCACCAACCAATGTGCTGCACTGAGATTAAAAGAGTGAAGGATGTGCAAGAAATACTATCTCCCTGAGTTGGAAGGCTTGAATTTACTGCACGAGCCATCTTTTAGCTTCCTCGCGCGCTAGAACAGCTAAGCACTGACTGTGAAAGTGTCTCGTGGAGTAGCTTTCTACTCCGCGAGCTTAATTTGTGTAAAAAGGATGCCTTCTGAGTGTTCTACGCGAGGCAATTTCCTGAAACATATCAAGGTCTCGCGCACTACAGCCAAGGCCTCAGCTCCACAAACGGCACTGTGAGGTAGTTTGTTCTGCTGTGCGACAGAACCTTTCACGGACTTAAAAGCCATCTGCACGACAATCCTACTCCGCAAGAGCCTTAATCCAACTCCGTGAACCATGGGATTTGCTCTATAAACTCAGCGATGCCCCTCATTTGCTCCATTTTCTATCTCAGCCCTAGCTCTCTTCGCCCAAAAGTGAGCCCCCCTTTCTCTATTTTCCTCTCCATAGCTTGAGCCACTCCATCTGAAGCTTTTTCCTCTCACCATTTTTCTCCCCAGCTATTCCTAGTTACTTTGAGCATGGTTTGGGGGGATTTAAGCCACTGTGCACATTTCTAGGTAGAACCCTAGCTCGCATTGGGTAAGCTCTACAACTCTCTGTGCTTTGATTGGTTTAGTAAATTAGAGAGAGAGAAGACGATTTGTGATATTTTTGGTGCCTACTTAGAGTAATCTACATTCTCTGAGAATTGTGAGCCCTGATTTGAGATTTGGAGCACGTATGGCCAAAAGTTCAAAATTCATTGATACATTGGCAGCTATGTTAGACCCTGCTCCTAGTGGCAGCCCTGTGGCCACTAGGAAATCCGCAAGGATTGCACAGGCCTCCACATTGGAGGCCTCGAAGGTGCCCTCACCTGGTGTTGACCCTACAATTTTGAAGGAAAAGAAGAAATCTGCCCCAAAGAAGAGGGCCAGAGAGCATCCACCTGCTATGAGCCCTGAAAATTCAAAGAAGAAACAAAAAAAGGACAAGGCTGTGACCCCCTGAGGTTGAGGAAGAAGAAAAAAATTAATACCTCAAGGTCCCTTCTGAGTTTGTGTTGGCAATTCCATTGGAGGCTGAAAATATTTTTGATAAAGCCTACTTTAAGGAGCTACCAGAGACCTCTGCCTTCATTGAGTATCTAACCAATGCATCTCTATTGCCCTTGTTGAGGCCCCCTATGCAGTTGGTGTTCCCAAGATTAGTCAGATTTTTTTATCAGAATATGAGGTTGAAGACTAGTGATGATGGGAACGCAGCACTACTGGTACTGATTGATAATTTTGAAATGTTGTTTAACTAGTCTGATATTACAAGGGTACTAGGGTTGGGATCATGGTGTTTTGATGGGTTTGGCCTGTTGGGCCTTAGGGGACCAAGCCCATTAAGCCTTGGTTGGTCTAGTTAGGCCTTGGTGGATCTAGCCCATTGAGACTTGATGGATCTAGCCCATTGGGCCTTGATGGGTCTTGCCCATTGGGCCTTGGTGGGTCTAGCCCATGGGGCCTTGGTGCCCATTCCACGGGTCTCTCGGTATATGGGGGGCTTGAAGGGTGTGGATGATGGGGGGTTGATGAGGGTCATGGGGGAAATAGACATGGAGAGTTGCTAATGTATGGGATGGGTTTATGAGGGGTGGATGAAGGAGGCTATCTTGGGAGGCCTTCCATATGGTGTAGGCCTTCCACATCTCATCCATCATGGCCATCGGATTGGGTGGTGGGATGGATGCAAAGGGTACAGCTGATGGAGAGGAAACATGTGGCATGGATGGGGTGGGTATATGGAAAAAATTGGGTATGACCCGAGTAAAATTGGGCATGACCTGGGTTGATGGGGGGATGTATGATGGATTGGGATTGGGGGAAGGATGTGGAGTGGATATGGGAGGATTATTCATGGCTTGGGTGTATGTGAAGGAATGTGGTATGTTTGGATCGGATGGGGATGATGGGGGTATGTTGGATGTGTTAGGAAGATGGGGTGAATTTGGGTTTGAGGTGTGGAAATAGTGTGATGAAACATAGGGTAGATTTTGGGTGATGGTGGAGGGGGAAAATTAGGGTTGTTTGGAAAAAAATGAGGCGTATGCAGGGTGGATGTGGATGGATCTTGAGTGGATGTGAGCGGGGAGAGGGATAAATTTTGGACAGGTGCGGATGGGAAGATGGGTGCACCGAACGGTCCGGTGATGGTAAATGGTGGTTGGATGAGTGGGATGGAGGTAAAAGTCTCTTCCAAATGAGAATGAGTTGGGGAATGTGGTGGGGATGAGTCAGGATCTGCGTATGCCGGATACACTGCCCATGACATGGCTTGGTGACGGGTTGAGTACGGGTGCCTCGGATGGAGCCCATAAAGTTTCCTCCTCCCTCTGCGGGACAATGGGCGGTAAGGCGATGCCGTTGTGCCGGCACCACAAGGTTTTTTCCTTTTCAATTTTTTTGGTGATGACTCTTTTTTGATTTATTTTTTGAAAATGACAAGTAAATACCTTACGATGAAGAATTTTGGGGCCTTAGAATTCCTATTTCGAGTGGTGTTTGTACGCTAAATATCCCCAATGGCGGGATCCTGACGCACTTCAGAAGAATTGAAGGGAAACCCTTTGATCTATTGAAGGCACGAGAATCAATGCAAACAACCTTATCCCTCAGAGCGAGTAAAAAAGAAGTTACCCTCTTTTGACTGGCAGGGGCGTATTGGGTGTTGAAGAGTGCGGGATTTTGACCGGCCTGGTGTTGAAGATTGGCCTCAGATTCGGGCTGCCTAACCCAAGACAGACTTGGCGTGTGTATTATATGCGCCAGGCCAAATTCTGGAGAATATGGCTTGGCGTGTGTATTATGCACGCCAGGATAATTTTGTTTAGTTTTAGCTTGACGTGTATAATATACATGCCAGACCAATTCTAGGTAAAAATGGCTTGGCGTGGATTTTACACACGCTAGGCAAAAACAGAATATATAACTATAGTGATAGCATAATTGCAAGCCCGAAATTGGTCATTTTTTGTGTTTGTTTGGAAGCGATGCTTCTGGGACTTTCTTATTATAACGGGTCCCTCCTCTCTGATCATAGGGATACAAGGTTTGATTCAGGACAACTAAATGCACTCCCCCAGGGTTTTAAGCTTTGTAAGTGGCTCTGTCACCCACTCGATATACCTCCTGCGCAAGTGCCTTCTCAGATACTGGATAGGGTGGTTCTTTTTAGGATCATCACCACTAGGGGCTGCTGCCGTAATAAGAACCGAGATGCTTGTATATTTGCATAAATTCCAATCCTTTTATAAAATCTACCCAATGTAAAATTTTAATTAAGTCGCCCTCTTGGTTCAATTTTAATTTTAATTTTAAGGGAGTTTGCTTAATGTTCAAAAATCGGGGATGATGGTCTCGTGCCGCCTCTACGGGCTGACATCCATTGTTAGGATATGATTGTGAAAAGTAAAAGCTCACGTAGGCCTGCCAAACATATAAGGCATGTAAATGCGCAAGTAAGCCCGCCAATCGGCTAAGGCATGTAAATGACAGGAAAGTGAAGGAAAGTAAAGACGATGCACAAGTAGGCCCACCAATCGGTTACGGCACATAAATGACGGAAAAGTAGGGGTGAGTATAAATAAATAGAATCATAGGGGTGAGTAAAACCAAGGGAAAAAATAGCTAACAGTTAATAAAAATAAAGAAAAAGGCCAACTTTCAAGGGGATGCTCTACTAGCTAGTCCCTAGCAGAGTCACCATCTATGGAATTGCGGATTTTTGAGGATCTCATCGCAACGATGCGCACTCACAAAAAATTTAGAGTTGCCACCCAGAGCTTTTGGTGTCCCGGAAAACCTAAATCAATTTTATAAGCATCGAAGTTCCAAAACTGTGACTCTGATTCACTAGTCTACGCCAAAGGATCTTGGGTAGGGGCTTCGGTTATCGATCAGGAAGGTGTTAGGCACCCGATCAACCTGCTCAAAAGTGGTCTCTATTTATGGCCAAAATGAAAAGAAAATACAAAGAAAAAAGCACTTTCTCTTGCCCAAAGGCACTTGGATCCAATTTGTGCCCCTCCGCAATTACCAAGATTTCGGCGGCATAACAGCACAAATTCAAGGATAATGGAAAAGCCGAGAAGGTAGAGGAGTAGAGGGGAGAGCTGGAGCTCTCGAGCACTTGTTGCATTACTGTGGACCTTCGCTTAGGGGCACTTGATGAGCTTCCGGTAGCTTGGATGATTGAATAGTGGGTTCTACCCTCTAAAGCTTGCTAGCTAGGGGGTAGGAAAGGAGGGCTAGGGAGTAGCTCTCACCTAAACTAGGAGATTTTTTATGAAAGGTAGGGTCTAAAGGAGACTTTGATGTTCTAGAATTTATATGAAAAAGGTGCACCAAAGGGGAGGAAAGCTGTCTCTTAATATTTTCTCTTTTGGATATTTTTCAAGCCATTTGCAAGGGGGGGTGCTTCTCTATTTATAGAAAAAGAGAGGGCTAGGGGGGTGCTTAAAGGCTAATTAGGATTAGCAATTAGGTAATCCTAACATCTAAGGTTTCCTAGGATCTTAGGGTTATGAATATGTGTGAGGATAGGATCAATGGTAGATGATACGGTGAGGTTTCAAATGACTAGAGGATTGCAAATAGGGTAAACAAGGTGCAACAGTTCTAATGAAACCCACCCTAAACATTGGGGTGGTCGACAAGTCAAACCCTAAAAGTGAAATTCGAGCAAAAACCAGAGGTTACTATAGCTAAGTTTGGCGTGTGTATTACCCACACAAAGCAGAGCTATAGTATCCTGGAAGTCAGAGCTCGCATGGGGGGCCCACCTATACTTGGCGTGGGTAATAGAAATACCAATCCATTTCTCGAACAAAATGGCTTGGTGTGTGTAATATACACACCATGCATGCCTTTACTAGGTGCACTTGATCACTTTTCGGATTGCCATAACTTTTGAAGTACAACTCGGATTGAGGTGATTTTTAGCATGTTAGAAAGTTGTGAACCTCTACTTTTCAATAGTATGAGATTTGATCTCAGTAGAGGTCCTTTCCAGCCCTAGTACATCTCACTCTAACCATGGCCTGGGAGGACCAACTAAAGGTGAGGAGAGGTTTCTAAGGGTTGGGGATAATTCCTAAGGGTTTGGGTAAGTTGCTAAGGGTTTTGGGATGATTTCTAAGGGTATGGGAGGTGCTATCGGAAGCTCAGGGGGTGTCTACAAGGTTTGGAGTGATGGAAGTCACTTTTGGCAACATGAAAGTCAAGCTAAATCTGTACAATGCTGCCAATCAGCCTCAACTTGACAATGAGGACTGTTTTGTAGTAGATGTCATAGATGAATTGGTAGAAGAGACCTTACCCAGACTGCTGAATTAGGACAAGGTGTTAGATGATTTTGAAGAATTGTGGACTGAGGTTGTTGAGAAGGAGGCCCCCACTCTAGTTGTTGAAGAAATGAACACATGAGATTCTTCAGTGGGCCTAGTGCAACACTGAACATGGAGACCTACTTTGTTGCCCCTCTCTCAACCCTCGAAGTCACCTTTGCTGCCTTCTGTGAAAAGTCCACCATATCTGGAGTTGAAGCAGCTGCCAGAATCTTTGAAATATGCATTCCTAGGGCAAAATGAAAAATTGCCAGTAATTATATCCTCCTCTCTCACTAAGTAGTAGGTGGAGGAATTACTTTATGTCGTCAGGAAGCATAAGAAAGCCATTGGATGGATAACTATTGATTTGGGAGGAATTGATCCATATGCATGCATTAAATTTATTTGGAAGAGGGTTCCAAATCCTCTAGGTAAATACAGAGAAAGTTGAACCCTCATATGTAGGAAGTAGTCATGAAAGAAATTGTCAAATTACTATATGCTAGGGTTACTTACCCTATTTCTGATTCTAAGTGGGTGTCACCTATCCAGGTGGTCCCCAAGAAATCTAGCATCACAGTAATACCCAATGTGTCTGGAGAGTTAATGCCAACCAGAGAGACCACTGGTTGGAGAGTTTGCATAGATTATAGAAAATTGAACTCTAAGACCAAAAAGGGCCACTTTCCTTTGCCTTTTATAGATCAGATTTTGGACAAGTTGGCAGGCAGAGCATATTACTGCTTTCTTGATGAATATTATAGTTACGACAAGATACTAGTGTATCCTCAAGATCAGGAAAGAACCACTTTCACCTTTCCATTTGGCACCTTTTCCTATAAAAGGATGCCATTTGGACTGTGCAATTCTCCTGCCACTTTTCAAGGTGCATGCATGCCATTTTTTTTATATGATTGATAAGTTTTTGAAAAGTTTCATGGATGACTTCTTAGTCTATGGGGATGAGTTTACTCAATGTTTGCATCACCTCTGTCTTGTGCTTCAAAGGTGTGAAGAAACTAACTTGGTTTTGAGCTGGGAGAAGAGCCACTTTATGGTCACTCAAGGAATTATTCTTGGCCATGTGGTATCCCAAAAGGGCATAGAGGTTGATAAAGCAAAGATTAACCTAATTTCACATTTGCCCCCACCAAAAACTATCAAACAAATCATATCATTTTTAGGACACGCTGGTTTTTATAGAGGTTCATTAAAGATTTCAGCAAGATTTTCAAGCCATTGCTTTGACAAGATGTGCCATTTGTGTGTGATGTTGAATGTGTGAAGGCATTTGAGATATTGAAAGAATGTTTGACCTCTGCCCCAGTGATCCAGGCCCCATATTATATTTTACCCTTTGAACTGATGTGTGATGCATCTGAGTTTACTGTTGGAGTTTTTTTAAGGCAGAGAAGAGAGAAGTTGCCCTGTGTAGTTTACTATACCAGCAAAACACTACAAGAAGCCCAACTTAATTATATAACCATTGAGAAAGAGCTTTTAGCTGTAGTATTTTCTTTGGATAAGTTTAGACCTTATTTACTAGGGTCTAAAATTATAATTTTTACTGACCACTTTGCCCTGAAATAGTTGCTGGCAAAGGAAGATGAAAAATCTAAGTTGATTCAATGGATCTTACTCGTGCAGGAGTTTGATCTTGAAATCAAGGACAAGAAAGGGGTAGATAATATGGTAGCTTATCACTTATACCGGATTGTGACTCATGAAAGTGCTACAACACCACTTAAGGATTCATTCCCTGATGAGAAATTGTTTGCCATCAAGTCAAGTATGCCCTGGTTTGTAAATATTGTCAATTACCTTGCTGTAGATAGGATCCCTTCTCACTGGTCCAAGATGGATAAAGACTTATTCTTTTCACAAGTCAAGTATTTTTTTTGGGAGGATCCTTACCTCTATAAATATTATGCAGACCAGGTGATCAGAAAGTGTGTCCTTGAAAGTGAAGTCCATAGTATTCTGACCATGTGTCATGAAAATGCCTATGGGGGTCACTTTAGAGGGAAAAAGACAGCATCTAAGGTGCTGCAGTATGGTTTCTACTGGCCATCCTTGTTCAAGGATGCTTTTGAACACTGCAAGGCCTGCATGAGATGCCAAAGGTTGGGGGGCATATCAAAAAGGGATTCAATGCCATTGCAACCCATCCTTATTGTGGAGCTATTTGATGTATTGGGGATAGATTTAATGGGTAATTTCCCTCCTTCAATGGGCTTTAATTTCATCCTTGTGGTTGTGGACTATGTTTCCAAATGGGTGGAAGCTATACCCACAAGGACAAATGATAACATAGTTGTCCTCGGGTTTGTCAAAGAAAATATTTTCTCTAGATTTGACACCCCCAGAGCCATCATCAGTGATGGGGGAGGCCATTTCTATAACAAACACTTTGAGAGCTTGCTCAAAAGGTATTTGGAAGGATTGATCCCTAAAGTTGACTAATGTTTTGTGGGCTAACAGGATAGCCTATAAGACGCCTATGGGGATGCCCCCATTCAGACTAGTTTATGGCAAAGCATGCCATCTCCCAGTGGAGTTAGAGCACAGGGCCTATTGGGCAATTAAAAGTTTCAACATGGACCTAACCTCTGTTGGTTTAAATAGGAAATTGTAGCTGTCTGAGTTGGAAGAACTGAGGCTGAATGCCTATTCCAATGCAAAAATCTACAAGGAGAAAGTCAAGGCCTTCTTTGATAAGAACCTTCTGAGAGAGGACTTTGTTGATAGAGCTAAGGTATGGCTTTTTAACTCAAAGCTCAAGTTCTTTCCAGGCAAATTAAGATCCAAATGGGATGGGCCATATATTGTAATTCATGCATTCCCATCTGGTGCTGTTGAGATCCTGGACGCCACTTCTGGAAGGGTCGTGAGAGTAAATGGTCAGAGGCTCAATCATTGTATTAAGAATATTGTGGAGCCCTCTGAAACCAGACACTTGTAAGAGCCTCCCACTTCTGAGTGATCTCCATCATGTATCATATGTATCATAGCTATGGTTTGTGTTTTGCTTTGTGTAAATATTGCTCTTTTTGTGGTCTACGTTCATAAATCTAGATGTGTGCAATTTTATGATTTGCTGTTTTATGTGGATGTCTATGTTTAACACTATAAACCATTGATCATTAATGTATGAGAGTGTGCTTGGTAGCACAAGTGTAAACTGGGCTATTTTTAGCCTTCTCGGGAGGATCAGGAGCCTTCAAGCATCCTCTCGAGGCATTTTGCATATATTTTTGGCCTTCCCGAGAGGTTCTGGCACTGCAGAGCAACTTCTCGAGATACTTTACCTAAAGGAAATGCAAGTCTCTATAGGTTGTTGTGTATAAATGGCATCTGCTCGAAAACCTCTCGAGTTGTTACACCTGAAGGCCCAACCTCTCGAAGCTCGGGTTCTCAATGAAGAAGCCTATCGAGCAATTCACATTCACAGCTCGATAGGCTAGTTTCCATATCTTTCATTTGCTAGAGATCCTCTCGAGTTGAGTGTTCTGAACACCCAACCTCTTGAGTCTCCGGATTTCAAGTTATAAACCTCTCGGGCTGTCCACTCTCTTATTCCATTGTTTGCTAAAACACCCAAGCATAGACACCCAACCCAGATTTTCTTCTTCCCTAGTCTCTGCACCAGCTGCTCCACCATTTACCCATTTCCCTTTCACTTTTGTAAAGCTACTCAAGCCAATCAGTTTACACCTAAAACCTATGGATTTGATCCACTGTGCATCATCCTCAACAGATCCATAGTTTGGGGTAAGTTAAGAAGTTTCTTCTCAATCTCTTTATTTTCCTGCATACTTTTACTACAGTGAGTTATTTCTGTTGAGGATTATTTAGTGGATTGGGTGTTTGTTGAATTATGGAAAACCTAGGGTTTTGATTTATGTGATAGTAATTAGGGTTTTGTCAATGGTTGAGAGTTCGAATTTTAGAGAAACCCTACAAGAATTGTTGAGCCCTACACAAACCCATCCCCCTACACCTACTAGGAAGTCCCAAAGGATAACTTAATCCTCAGCCCCTAGAGCCCCTGAAGCTTATGTAGCAAACCCTAGGAGGAAAACTATTTTGGGTAAATCAGCAGCCCCAAAGAAAGAAGCCAGAACTGACACCCAAGAACCCAAAATGCTCAAATCCAAACAGTAGAAGAAAGGAAAGGGAGCAACCCCTGAGTCTGACTCATTCACCCCCCTAACGATTTTGTGGTGTAGATACCCAAAATTTGGCCCAAGGCCCGATCGAAACATACTTTGAGAGAGGCACACTCCCGAGCTTTCGATAGGATCTCCCATATCCTTAGGAATCTTCCCAAACCCTTAGAAACATGCCTAAACCTTTAGGAATTACCCCCGACCTCTCTGGACTCATAGTTAACCCTCCCGAGCAATGGTTAGAGAGAGATGTACCAGGTTTGGTAGAGACCTCTACTAAGACTAAATCTTATACCATTGAAAAGTAGAGCTTCTCAATTTTCCAACAAGCTAAGAATCACCTCAATCTGAGTTGTACATCGAAAGTTACGGCGATCCGAGCAGTGCGCAGGAGTTGCATTTGGTTAGGGCATACATGGCGCATGTATTACATGCGCCAAGCCATTTTTGCCCAAAAATGGCTTGGTGCATCTAATACACACGCCAAGTATAGGTGGGCCCCACCTCGGGCTCTAAATTTTCGGACACTGAAGCTATTCTTGGCATGTGTAATACACACACCAGGCTTAGCTATAGTAACCATGATTTTTTACTCGAAATCCACTTTTGGGGTTTGACTTGTTGACTATCTCAATGTTTAGGATGGGTTTCATTAGGACTGTTGCACCCCTGATTACCCTATTTGCAACCTTTTAATCATTTGAAACCTCACCCTATCTTCTACCATTGAAGCCCCATTGCCCACATTTCCAAGCTCTCAAAATCCTAGAAAACCTTAGATTAGGAGATTACCTAATTGCTAACCCTAATTAGCACTTAAGCACCCTCCTAATCTCCCTTTTTCCTATAAATAGAGAGGAACCCCTCCCTTTACAAAGGCTTGAAAAATTTTCCAAGAGAGAAAAAGATTAAGAGAGAAGCTTTTCCTCCCTTTGGTTCACCCATTCCATACTAATTCCAAAATTCAAAAGCCCCCCCCCCCCCTTAGACCCCATCTTCCACCAAAAAACCTTGAGTTAGGAGAGAACCACCCCCTAGCCTTCTTCCTCTACCCCTTAGTTATCAAGCCATATAGGTTAGAACCAATTATCCAACCATTCAAGCTATCGGAAGCTCGTCAAGTGCACCTACGCGAAGGTCCACACGCATGCTACAAGGGCCCTAGAGCTCCAGCTCTCCCCTCTATTCTCCTACCTTCTTAGCTTTTGCTCTACTCTTGAATTTGTGTCGTTATGCTGTCGAAATCTCGATAGTAGCAGAGGGGCACAAATAGGGTCAAGGTTCCTTAGGGCAAGAGGAAGTGTTCTTTTCTTTCTTATTTTTCTAGTTTATTTTGGCCACAAGTAGAGATCGCTTTTAAGAGGGTTGGTCGGGTGCCTAACACCTTCCCAATCGATAACTAAAGCCCCTACCCAAGAGCCTTTGGCATAGATCGGAGAATCAGAGTCACATTTTTGGTACTTTTGTACTTATAAAATTGATTTAGGTTTCCCAGGACACCAAAAGCTTCGGGTGGTGACTCTATGTTTTTTTCGAGAGTGCGCATCGTCGCGACGGGATCATCAAAAATCCCATGGTTACACAGATGGCGACTATGCTGGGGAGTAGCTAGTAGAGCAACCCCTTGAAATTTGGCCTTTTTCTTTTTTTTACTGATGTTTAGCTTTTTTTTTTTTTTATGTTACTCACCCCTACGATTCAATCTTACTTTTACTTACTGCTACTTTTCCGTCATTTATGTGCCTTAGCCGATTGGCGGGCCTACTTGACCATAGTCTTTACATTTCATTTACTTTTCTATCATTTACATGCCTTCGCCGATTGGCGGGCTTACTTGAGATGTTTTACATGCCTTAGTCGTTTGGCGGGCCTACGTGAGCATTTACTTTATCGCAATCATATCCTACCAGTGGACGCCGGCCCGTAGAGGTGGCACGGGACCATAACCACCTGTTTTTGAACTTTAAGAAAACTCTTTTAAAATCTAAAATTAAAATTGAACCAAGAGGGGGACTTAATTGAATTTTTACAAGGGTACATTTTCATGGGTTGGGAATTCTACGCAAAGATATAAACATCCCCATTCTCGGTACGGTGGCAGCCCCTAGTGGTGATGATCCGGAATAGAACCACCCCACCTAGTATCTGAGAAGGCACTTGCGCCGGAGGTATATCGGGTGGGTAGCCTATCCAGTCACGAAACCTAAAACCCTTGGGGGAGAGTGTTAGTAGTCCTAAATTGGCCTTGTATCCCTAGGTTCGGTGAAGAGAGACCCATCGCAACTAAGAAATTAGTCCCTGAAAGCATCGCTTCCCAAAAACCAAAAATATAGATTGAATTTGGGCTTGCTGGTCTGCTGTCAAGATTATTTTATCCCACTATTTATGCCTAGTGCATGTAAAACATGCGCCAAGTGTTAAGCAGTGAAAAATATCATTTTTGCCTCCTAACCTGACCTTTGATGGACCCTTGAGCTGACTAATAAGGTGTTTTAAGTGTGTTTTACAGATAAGCAATAAATTGCAGCTTAGTGTGCAAATTCATTTGAAAGATCCCAAGAAGCACAGTGCTACCCAATTTGAAATGCCTGAGACCAAGTCTAGCTGCAAGGAAGAAAGATTGAACCTACTAAGGGGTTGTTGAGTGCTGAACAAAGGAAGAATAGCACACCCAAGATGTGTGCCGGCTGGGGAAAAACCTCTAGGTTAGGTGTGTGTTACCCCCTAGCTTTCCTTCTCTACCTCTTAGTTTCAAGCCTTAGGAGTTAGAACCCCATTCCATAGCATACAAGCCTTCAAAAAGCTTATCGAAGCAAGCCAACGCAAGGCTCCCCAACGGTGTTTCAAGGGCCCGAGAGCTCTGGCTCTCCCCTCTATTCCTCTACCTTCTTTGCTTTTCCTCTATCCTAGAATTGAGCCATTACGCTGCCCAAATTTTGGCAAGCAAGAAGGGCTCAATAGGATCGGTGTGCCTTTGGGCAAGGGAAAGTGCCGCTCATTTTACTTTCTTTTATATATATATATATACTATATAAACCAGCCCCACATAGACCTGGCCTTAAGTAGAGACCGCATTTAGCGGGTTGATCGGGTGCCTAACACCTTCCCGATCGATAACCGAATCCCCTACCCAAGAGGCTTTGGTGTGGACCGGATTCAGAGTCATATTTTTAGCACTTCGGTGCTCATAAAAATGAACTAGGCATCCCGGGACACCGAAAGCTCCGGGTGGTGACTCTATATTTTTTATAGTTAGAGAGTGCATCGTTGTGACGAGATCGTCACGATTCCCACGGTTGCACAGATGGCGACTCTGCTGGGGAGTAGCTAGTAGAGCTTCCCCTTGAACTAGGCCTTTTTTTTTTTTTCTAACATTTTATTGCTATTTTTGCTATTTTTTTGTCACTCACCCCTCCGATTACGTCATTTTACTCACCCCTACGATTCCGCTTTAAATTTCAGCAATCTTTGCCTAGTCACTTGACTGGCACCTTTTTTACTCACCCCTACGATTCCGCTTTAAATTTCAGCAATTTTTGCCTAGTCATTTGACTGACACCTTTTTTACTCACCCCTAGGATTCCGCTTTAAATTTCAGCAATTTTTGCCTAGTCGCTTGACTGGCACCTTTCTTTTACTCACCCCTATGATTCCGCTTTAAATTTCAGCAATTTTTGCCTAGTCGCTTGACTGGCACCTTTCTTTTACTCACCCTTACGTTTCCGCTTTAAATTTCAGCAACTTTTTACCTAGTCATTTGACTGGGACCTTTCAAATTTCAGCACTTTATATTTCCCGCCTAGTCACTTGACTGGCCCCTTCTTTTTTTATTATTCATATCCCAACAGTGGACGCCGGCCCGTAGTGGCAGCACGGGATAATCATCCCCGGTCTTTGAACTAAAGAAAACTTCCAAAAAAAAAAAAAAAAAAGCTTTGAAAAAAAAATTAAAATTGAACCAAGTTAGCGAGCTTAATTAATTTGTTTTACGGGGTAGATTTTTCAAAAGGGTTGGTTTAGGCACACATACGAACACCCGAGTCTTAGTATGGCGATGGCCCCTAGTGGTGTGATCCAGAAAAGTCCCAGCCCACCTAGTATCTGAGAAAGCACTTGCGCTAGAGGTATATCGGGTGGGTTCCCATTCCGAAGCTTAAAACCCTTGGGGAGCGCGTTAGCGAGTTATACAGGACTCAATCCTTTAGGTGCGGTAAGGAGAGAATCGATCACCATAAAACAACTCAGTTCTCGGAAGCCTAACTTCCACAAAAAAACCAAAAAGAGAATCATTTTGGGCATCGTTGGTCACTGTTCTGTTTCCGAGAGGCAGCTGTTGGCGCATGTATTAGTTACGCCGATGTAAAAACATCGTTGGAATTTATCGGCGCAACTAATAGTTGCGCCAGCCTTAAACTCCCACATTTTACCTTGGCGCAACTAATAGTTGCGTCAGTGTAAAAACCCTACCCTGCAACCCGGGTGCAAGTATTAGTTCCGCCAGGTTTGTTTGGTAGCACCCAACCCGAATCCTTGGCCCTTTCCACCTCCCGAGTTGCCCGATCAATGTGCATAGTGCCTTGTTTAGGCCCCGCCATCTCCGACACCCAATACGGCCCCGCCGGTCAAGAGAAGGCAACTTCTTTTTGGCTCATTTTGGGGGATCAGGTCATTTGCCTCGATTTTCATGCCTTCAATAGATCGAAGGTTCTGCTTCGATTCTTCCGAAGTGCATCGGAACCGTCGCCGCGGGTCTTCAATTAAGGTACGAGAGCCACCCGAAAAGGGAATTCCAAAGCCTCAGAACCTTTGTTTTTCAAAAAAAAGTTTTCATAAAATTCAAATATATATATATATATAATCAAAACCCAAAAAATATTTAGTTTGTGGTGCCGGCACAACGGCATCATCTTGCTCTCCGTCGTCCCATAGGGGAAGGAGGAGGATTTTTGGGCCTTATCCAAGGCACCCTTACCCGACCCGCTCCCGAAGAATGTCGTGGGTAGTGGACCCGACCTACGCCGATCCCGACTCATCCCCGCCACATTCTCCAACCCACTCCCATTTGGGAGAAGTCTTTTCCACCATCCCCCTCACCCAATCCCCTTTTACCATTACCGGCCCATTTGGCGCCCCAATTTTCCCAACCGATACCCCCCAAAATATACAAAGTCCAACCCCCCATTCCCCATCTTTTTCCCAAACCATACCCATGCCAAATCCATTTTCCCAATCCATATCCATGCCCCAATTCCCATCATCCCCCTATAAATCTGATCCACCCACATTCACATACACCACTTCCACCCTATCCAGCCCCCCGCAAAATCCCCCATCCATCCGGGTCATGCCCATTTTTACCAGGACCATGCCCAACTTTCCTCATCCCCCATCATCATGCCCCCCATCATCCCAAAACATACCCAATACATCCCCTCATCAACCCCATACCGTGGCCATGCCCAATTATATCGGGGTCATGCCCAATTTTTCTACCACCTCCATACCCCATCACCCCTTAAATCCACCATCCACATCCCACCCCCCTTCCATGGCCATGATGGAGGGGATGTTCCAAGCATACTCCCCATGGAGGGCTTCCCAAAATATCTCTCCTCCACACCCCACATCCATGAATCCATCCCACACCTTGGCAAACCTCCATGCTTCACTCCCCCATGACCCCCATCAGCCTCCCATAATCCACACCATCCAAACCCCCATCACCCACATACCCCAAGGCCCCATGGCCCAACCTCCCATAATCCACACCATCCAAACCCCCATCACCCACATACCCCAAAGCCCCGTGGCCCAACCTCCCACCATCCATACACCCCAAGCCCAAATGGCCCAACCTCCAAACTCCCACATACCCCAAGGCCCATTGGCCCAACCCCCCTTTCCCCACACATTTCAGGGCCCCATGGCCCAATACCCCACCATCCATGACCTCCAAGGTCCCATGGCTCAATACCCCACTACCCATCATCCCCAAGGCCCATTGTCCCAAAAGCCCATTACCCATATCCCCCAGGGCCCATTGGGCCAAACCCATCAAATCCAAACCCATCAGGGGCCCATGGCCCAAACCCAACAAGGGCCCATGATCCAGACCCACCAAGGCCCATTGGGCCAGATCCACCAAGGCCATCGGGTCAGACCCATCAAGGGCCCATGGCCCAGACCCACCAAGGGTCCATGGCCCAAACCCATCATTGGCCTATGGCCCAAAATGATCAAGGGTTCATGGCCCAAACCCAAACCCCACACTCATACCTTCCACAATACCCCCAACACCTAACCCAACCTTCACAGCCGGGTCAAACCCATGCCATCCCCCAAACCCAATTCCCCCATGGCCCCACACCCCAAGGCCATCCCCAAACCTTCCCTCACACCCAATGGCCCTATCTGACCCCATTTCAAAACCAATTTCCCATCACCCAACAAGCCTTTCCACACCCCCAATGGGCTCATCCAACCCCTACTCATGTCATTCCCATCCAACCCATGCAGCAACAAGTTGAGAATCCCGTCTTCACTGCACATTACGCCGATCAGCAGTACGAAGAGGAGGAGATTAGGAACAACGGGGCCTATGCTGAGGCTTTGACCAGCCTCCATCCCCCTCCCATAATTGCCCATCCCCTAGTGGCCCAGAGTGAAGTCCAACTGACGGCCGAGAAAGCAACCCCGGTATTAAAAGAGTCAGAGCAACTGAAAGAACAGTTAGACAAAATACAAAAACAGCTGATGAAAATGGGTGGTGCTGAAATCCACGCCACGGACTTCACAGACCTATGCTTGTTCGCTGAGGTCCCCTTGCCCCCCAAATTTAAAATGCCAGTATTCGACAAACACAATGGAACAGGCAACCCGATTGCGCACCTCAAGTCCTATTGTGGGGACATGTGTCAGTACGGGGGGGATGAAAGACTACTAATAAAAGTCTTTCAGAAAAGCTTGACGTGGTTCATGTCTCTTGAACCATCCATGATGAAGACATAGAAAGATTTAGCGCATTTGTTCCAAGAGCAGTATGTCTATAATACTGATATTGAACCACGCAAGTCTAATTTGGCCCGTTTAAGGCAGAATCCAAACGAGACCTTCAGCGACTACTTAGGGCGATGGAGAGCACTGGCAGCTCAAGTCAGAAATAGAATACCGGATGATGAGCAGATAGAGATGATTTCTAAGAACACTCTACCAGTGATTTCTGATTTTCTTGTATACCAACAACAGTCTAGTTTTGCCAATTTGGTGAGGAATGCCAACCGCTGTGAGGATGCCAGCAAGGAAGGGCGGTTGAGTAAGAATGCTTCAGGGGCCCCTAGCGGGGCTAGGAGGTTTACTGAGTAGAAGAATGATAAGAGGACAGGGGCAGAGGTGCAAAATGTTGCGAACACTCGGCCCAATAATAACAATGTAGCCCCGTTCCAATTCCAAGCAGCGCAACTAGCTCCCGTCAGGACAGGGCCAGTACATAGAGCAGGGGATGGGCAGGGAATGCAAATGACCCTGGAGAGGAGAGTCCGTTATGATCGAGTCTTTACGCCTTTAGGGCAATCCCTGAGTGTACTTTTGCCATTATTAATTGAAAAGGGTTTAATAACTATTCTCCAACCACGACCTCCTCCCAATCCGATTCCATATAATTTTGACCCTAATACTCATTGCAATTTTCATCAGGGTCCAGGTCACCCGACTGATCGCTGCTTCCCATTAAAGCATGCGGTCCAGGATTTAATCGATGTTGGAAAGATCATTCCCCCTGCACCCACACAAGCAAACTAGCATGCGAATATCCATCAGGTGCCTTTACCACCACACCCTACCGGAATAGCAGGTCCCAGACCCACCATAGGGATGGTAGAGGAATTTGAAGAAGAATTGGAGTTTGATCCATCAGACTTCATTTGTAATCCAGAAATGTTTGTGGCACCAAGGCAGAGAAATCTAGGAGAAGGAACTGTTGGGGTGATTGAACCCCTGAATCTGGCAGATTATTTTCCTACCCCTACACCAACAGTTAAACCCCTAGATCTTAGAGCCTATTTCCCACCATCCACTCCCATTAACTACGTACAAATGAATGTGTATCAACCATATTCCACCACCCCCATCCATTACCCAATAAACCAACAAACCCCCAATCCCCCACCACCAATAAATTACCAATGGCTTGCTCCCACCTATTGTTGCTTCTAAGTGTGCTTTATTTATGTGTGTTTTGAAAACAGGTTTGCAACTGCTAACTTATAATGAATCTAGAATATTAAAAAGAGTAAAGAAATATCAGCACAGGTAGAAGTGAATTAGCCTACAAGATCAGGGCCAATTGTAGCAAGTTTTAAATGTAAGTGAGTAAAAGATCGTCCACAGAGAATTTGTCTAAAATGCAAGATAAACCTCCAGATCTGAGCTACCAGATCTGGCCTCTTATCCTATCTAGAAAGCACATAAGATGGGGAGGTTGAATTTGCCACATTAACTAAATGATAAAAGTAGAAGTTAAACTAAATGATCCAGATCCGAGTTGGGGGAACGTTTGAGGTAAACTTATAAAAGATGGAGAAGTAATATCTAACTTTGATTTGGTCCTTGAAATCTAATGAGAATGACTGCAGCTCAACTGAGAGGTGATCCAATCTTCATCTGGCTACAAGCGCAGATGTAAGAGAAATAAATCTAATTCAAGGATTAGGCTTACGCTTATGGCTATGGTCTGTCCACTTTAATGGCCACAAACCATCTAATAGTCTTTAATCCAAATCCTTAATTTAGAACAAGAAACATCACTACAAATGCCGTGAGAGACAAGGTTACAAACACTAGCTCTCACAGGATTAATGAATCAAGGGAAATTACAAGAAAAACAGTGAATCTAAAGGAGTCTAATGCAATAAGGAGATCAGAGGAAACCCTTAACATGAGTCCAATGGAGAATGCACTGAACCTTTTCAAATTCACCATTATAAGCCTCTCAGATTTGTAGTCTTGAATACAACTCTCCTTTGAATTACAGAAGTATCTCACAGCTCTCAATTGCAAGTAAAAAATGAGGCTATTACAGGGATTTCAGACAAACTATCTGATTTGGAAATGGGGGAATAGGAATGAAACTCAAAATCTGGATGCCCCACTTGGGCAAATGGTTCGTCTATTTATAGTTTTCCCTAAGTCCAGCTCAGATGTGTATCAACCAATCAGAAGTGCTCAGATCTGTATTGACCAATGGTAGTCGAGCACGAGGATCCAGATCTGTTCTGGCCAATCAGAATTCCTCGATCTGGTTCAGTCAATCAGGTGAAAAAAAGCATCAATTCTGTTATGCATTTTGAAAGTCTGTGAGCGTTTCTAGAAGTTCCCGCCAAGTTATTTCATCTTTGGGTGCTCACGTGGGGTGGAATATGCCTTTGCTTCATGCTTAGAATCGTCTGGAATGTCCCTAGGTTTTTAAATGCATTGGGACGCGTGAAACAGATTACTGAATTGCCCTTGCAAAAGCTAGGAATCTCCAGAATACCTTTTCGCATAGCTTAGGGGACTTTTCGCAAGGGGTTGTAACTCTGAGCTCTTTTCGCAATGTTACAGTTCTAGTTCAAATTGAGTTTTCTTCTTTTGAAAAGGTCAATCATCTCTTTCAAGAGTTTAGATGCTCTTGAAAACTAAGCACAGAGTTTTAGTTCTTTTCGCGAGTTCGTGTTCTTTGAAACGATTCAGTTCTTCGAAAAGTACTATGTAGTGCATTTTACATTGTTGAATTGCTCCATACTTCTTTTACGGGTTGAGACCGAGGTCTTTGCCTCTTCAATTTAGACCTTTCAGCTAGTGAGGTTGTTTCTTCTCTTTCTTCCTTTGGATTGACATGGATTGTCATCTTTTGGCACTTTTAAGTTGCTTTTATGGTTAAGCTGCCTTTATTGTTATTTGAAACACAAGCACTTAAAACACTTATTTAGTTCTCTCAAAGGTCTATCAAGACTCCAGGTAAGGCGTGAAAAATGGTATTTTCAGTTCTCAACACACCCCAAACCTAAGCTTTGCTAGTCCACGAGCAAAGACAAAATTAAAAATAGAAGTAAAAAGCCACTTTTGTAGAGAACACGAGTTGCATTTAGCATATGCAACAAGCCTTTTAAACCCTAGGTGATCCCTAGTGGAGGAGTGAAGTCTCCTGAGGGTTTTCAGGGAAGGTACCCGCAAACTTCTTCAATAAATCGGTTAAGAGCACTGCAGTTCTGGTACACCGAACTTTCATCCAATCTATTTATTCACACCTGCATCAGTCATGCTGTAAGAAGATTTTCAAGAAAACATCGGTTCAAAACTAAAATTCTCTTTGTAATTCTTTTACCATTCACTCAATTTATGTCAAAGGTTATTTACAAGAAAAATTAATGAAAAGCTTGCCTTCTATTTGAGAATCCGGCTTTGATGTTACCCCAATAAGTTGATTTCAAACCCAACTCTCACCAGGTTTTCACTCAACATGCAAGTAAGAGGTTGTACTATTTCACACTCAAAAGCGATTCTGACCCTCAAATAGGACTATAAGCATAGGCATTGCTTTTAGTTGAATTCTCTTTTCACCATAGATTACACAAATTCTTATCTCCATGTGATAGCTCAATCCATCATTGATCGATAAGGACTTTAACTTGGGTTGTAATGTGGCTTATGGGTGAAATTTATCAAGAATAAAGGGTGGAATGGTGTTCAAAATTTTGAGAAGTCGGTCAAGGTAAGGAGGTGATATACAAACCTTCTTTACTTGACATATTTTCATCTTCTTCTTTGAATTTCGAGCCAAAGTGGCCATCTTTTCTCTTTCTTTTCAAACTTCCAATGAAATGACTTCTCCCTTTTTTTTCTTTTTTTTTTTTTTTCAAATTAGCATTGAGAATGCCACATTTCTTACTGGCGATACATCATTGCCTTCAATTATTTTCTTCTTTTGTTATCAAACTATTACTCAACTCCTTTCTTGACTTCCTTCTCTTTATCTTGACTTCTCGAGTGAGGTTAGGCTAAATGAAGTTGATGAGGTTATTGATGAGGTTTCAAAGAAATCTTAGATTTATAAAGCTCAAATGGTGTGTATCAAGGGCAGTTTCAAAAGGTGGGGCTTTGTAAGTTCAAACTATCCAAAAGGCCTTACA
Source organism: Chloranthus sessilifolius (assembly GCA_021018995.1). NCBI lineage: Eukaryota > Viridiplantae > Streptophyta > Magnoliopsida > Chloranthales > Chloranthaceae > Chloranthus > Chloranthus sessilifolius. Next base: position 52,008,516 of record CM037593.1, on the reverse strand, counting down.
TCATGTCTTTAATATCATGATTGCTATCAAATTATTTCAATTTGGATATGTGTAACTTCTAGTGATAAGCGATTCAATCAGTCCCAGCGAAAAAAATTGCCAATTCATACCTCCAAACAATGCATTTCAGGCCCAAACCTCACTGGGTGTGGGTGTCTATCAAATTCCTGAGGTATATCAGCACTGTTTTCTCTCTTTTTAGGTTTACTAAAACATCAATTTTCATTTGGAAATTTCGACATTCACTTCATGAAAGTATTAAATTACACTAGAAATTAATTTTAAAAGTTTTAACTTTTTTTTTTCAAAACAACGGTGTGAAATTACTTCATTTTCAAAAAATTCCACTTGATCATAAGCGTACTAATGCATTAACTCTTATTGATTATTGATATTTCATACACACCCCAAACCAAAGGGAGCGGGGTCCTGTGGTCCAAAGCAGAGAAAGATATAAGCAAGAAAAAAAAAATCATGATGACAAGAAGACAGATAGAAATGCACAGTAATTACACAAGAAAAACAGAATTTTATATTACAAACTCATAACACAGATAAGTACAATGTGATCTAATAACTGGGGTCAAAATCTGTATCATAAGTTGGTTCAATTGGCTCGAGCTGAGTCCTTGTCGAATCGAACTAGAATCAGTATTGGAGTCTGAACTTGATTGAGCTTTCTCCTGGATTGTGTTTTGCAGCTCAGTGTATTCCTCTGATTTGATCTTTTTGGTGAGGCCAATGTACTTGCCAAGTCTAGTGGTCTTCAATTTTTCCTGGTCAAGCTGTGCTTGCAACATGGTCACCTTGTGCTGCTTACTCCGAACCATCTGAAAGGTTTGACCCAACAAGTCCTTCATTTTCTCTCTCTCAAATTTCATAAATAACTCCAACTTCCGAATCTGGTTTTCATAAGGGGTTCGAATGTACGCTTGTAAATCAACTAACCCCTTTAGAACATCTCTACAGATATAAGGATTTTCTTCCATGGCTCTTCTGAGGGTGGCAAATCTGGGAAGGGGAATGGAACGGTAGGGACAAAATGTCAATGTGGGAGGAGAAGAAGTGTCGGAAGGAGGACTTGAGGTCGGTCTAAGTGGCTTGCTCGGAGAAAGTGAGGAGTGGTGAAGGGATGCAACGGAGGACCTTTGGTCCAGTTTGGGTAGCATGGGTAGTAGTGGTGGGGGGGGGCAGATCAACCAATACTACCTCTGGTTCAGTTTGGGTAGCATGGGAATCAACAGTAGGTATAGGGGTGATGGTGGTTGTGTGGGATGTGGAGGCTAAAGTTTGGAGAAGGTCATTGGTCACAGACTGGTTTTCTGTGTTGACTTGTAGTTGGGCATGAATGGATTGGAGGTAGGCAAGTATTTGGTTAATAGCTGCAGGTGGGGGAGAGGTGGGCATAGCAGGGACTGGTACAACTGATGTAGAGGGTGGAGGTGCAATGGGTAAGGGAAAGGGAGTAGGTAAGTGAGTGAAAGGATGAGGGTCAGGTAAAGGGATAGGTTCAAGCCCCTCGGTTTTAAAAATAGACCCCATTAAGGAGGAATAAGCCTCTGTAGTGAAAGGCTCAGGTTCAGGAGTATGGGATACTTCAGGTGTGTGTAAATTTGAATGGCGGGTGAATTTGAGGGCTTTGGGCGGAGGAGTCGAGGAGATGGTGCAATAAATCTGCGGACCAAAACATGGGCATTGGTGGGATAAATTTGTGGTGTGAGTATGGTTGGAGTGGTTGGTGTAGAGGGGGGATCTACAATTGGAATAATGGAGGGTATGGGAGATGGGACAGCTGGGATAGGTGAAGTGGCAGGGGCTGGACTAGGGGAGGAGGGTAAAAGGCCAACTTCCTCAAGAATTGGTGCAGCTGAAGAGCTGGTCACCATGGGAAGGATAGTTTCTTCAAAAATGGGTGCAGCTAAAGAGCTGGTCACCAGCAGAGGCTTCAAGAAGTGGTGCTGAGCGGTCAGTACTGAAAAAGCTTCTAAGGGAACTGAGGTGTTCATTAACAGTTGTAGGTGCAGGTTCATTAACAGTTGCAGGTGCAGGTTCACCTTCCTCTCTCATTCTTCTCAGCATGGCTTGGCTTGTAGTCCAAGCCTTTTTCCCAAAATTGTGAGGAGCAATAACTTCAAATGGCTCCTCGTTATCAATGTCAAACTTGGCTCTGAGGAGGGCTGTGATCAATCTTCCAAATGGGAGGCCAGCTAATTTCTGCTCCTTTTTCAACTTGGCACTAATATCAGCCATGGCTTCAAAAATTAACATAGGGGCATTGAAAAACTGCCCCTTAGAAAAATGAAAGAGAGCCTCCAGAATTGGTGTTCTCCTCTCTTGGCTGTGCCCGGTGACATAAAAACTTCCCCTCAAAATGGAATCCATCAATAGAAATTGGGGGGCTAGGTCTCTCCTCATGATGGACTGTCCAGTGCCCACAATTCCTTGGGTTAAATGTGCAGCCATTTCTCTAAAGGAGGCTATTTCTGGAGTAGCCAATGGACTAGAATGATCAAATTGGAAGGGGATCCCCAAAGCATTCCCTATGTCTTCAAATGTGACAGTAAGATCACAATCATCAATAAAGATAACCAGGGTAGGGACATCAGCATCTCTTTCAGTGACCTTAACTAGGTTTTGGTACCATAACTTCACCATTCGTGGGTAAATTTTCTCTGGCAAGGGGGTAAGGATAGTGCTTAGTGAGGCATCTCTTATGTATCTTAAAGATAACAGGCAATCCGATTTGTTGACGAAAAAAGTTTCGTCCACAATCAGCTGAGAATTAACCGAGCTTCAATGAATGGATTTGGCGTACCAAATGTATAGGCGAGGAGGAAGCTCGGGCTCGGGACTAGCGATGGGTTCCTCATGTCTCACTTTCTTCCTTTCTCCACCCTATCCGCTTTATCCATAGATAGTTTTCTTTTTTTGAAGTTTTGGCTTTTCCTTTTGGGGTAGGTTTGCTAACTTTCTTAGCGAGGATTTTGGGAACATGGCGTAATTATTTCTCCGCTTTTCCCATTCTAAATTGATGTATGAAAATGCCCTGGCCCGATCTTTGACACAAAATCAAATTTTCCAAATGATAAACAGAGAGAATGTGCAGAGAAATACCGAGATCTAGGGTTATTGATTGAACGTGTTGTTTGCTTGCAGAAATCCCCCAGACTAGAAGCTAAAATCCTTCTCTGAAAACTCAAATTATCGAACAAAGGTGAAGAAAAGTGTAGCAAGATTCTCAAATCGCGCAAGGAAATAAAGAAATAGGGTTTCTGTGGAACAGGTCGCTCGTCAGAAAGCTTTCGAATATGAAACCCTTTCTTCGAAAGGGTTTAAATATACTCAGAGTTAATTTCGCAAAGTCCTTTTTAAGTTTTCGAAAAGTTCCAAAATAGACCTTTTGACAACTGCGAATGGCATCAGTACCATTCGAAAAGTTAATAGCTTCAGAAACATCTTTTCAAAAAGAAACTAGCTTCAGAAATATCTTTTCGAAAAGAAAATAGCTTCAGAACCAACTATTCGAAAAGCAAATCCTTGCTTTCGAGCAGTTCGTTACCAATCCAGAGTCTTTTCGAAAAGTAAATTGAACTTTACGAAAAGATAATTATTACTTTGCGACTTAACTTGGAGCATATTTAAACCATGCGAAAAGAGACAAATCATGAATAAAAACAAAGAAACTAAGCAAAACTATGAAATAAAACATAATAATTATTTATCCACCATCGATTTTTGGAGGTTCGTGATGGCGGATGGGCAGCACAGGCTCCTGATTATTTTCAATGCATGGTTTGAGCCTCTGACCATTTACTTTCAAGATTCTTCCATTACTTGGATCAAGGATGTCATGACTCCAAGAAGCTGCCGAATAACGATGTATGGCCCTTCCATACGGATCTCGACTTTCCTAGAAAAACTTGAGTTTTGAGTTAAATAACCATACCTTAGAGCCACATTTGTGAACTCTTTTCTCAATAAATTTTTATCATGGAAAGTTTTGACTTTCTCTTTGTAAAATCTTGAATTTGTGTATGCATCCATTCTCGGCTCCTCCAACTCGGCAAGTTGCGATTTCACTGTGATTACCACGGTAGTTAGATCCATGTTCAATGTTTTAATGGCCCAAAAGGCTTTATATTCTAACTCTCTTGGTAAATGGCATGCTTTGCCATAGACCAACTGAATGGGGACATGCCAATTGGGGTTTATAGGCATCTGTATGCCCTGATGCATCATTGACAAGGACCAATCCTTTTACATCCTTCTTCACGTCTTTTCAAAATATGTTTGATTTCTCTATTGAAATCTCCACTTGTCCTTGGTTTGTGGATGATATGGAGTGGCTACTCTATGAGTCACAGTATTTTTCAATAAAGTTTCAAAATGTTTATTACAAAATGGCTTCCCCATCACCGATAATGGCTGCAGGAAAACCAAACTGGAAAAATGTGATCCTTAAGAAATTTAAGAACCACTTTGTGATCGTTTGTTTTAGTGGTGTGGCTTCAATCCATTTGGATACATAATCCTGACTACTAAAATGAAATTATACCATTGGAAGGAGGAAAGGGACCCATGAAGTCTATCCCCAAACATCAAACAACTCAACTACCAAAATAGGTAAAGGCATTGAGTTTCTCTTGGAAATCTTGCCCAATTTCGCGATTCGGCAAGACTTACAATCTTTCGAGCATCTTTGAAAAGTGTAGGCCAATAAAATCCACCTTTGCAAAACCTTTGCAGTTTTATTTCCACTAAAATGACCTCCACAAGCACATTCATGGCACATAGAAAGTATTCTATAAAATTCTTGATGGGGACACATTTTCTTATTATTTGATCGCACAACTCTTAAGCAGATGATAAGGATCTTCCCGGATGAAATGTTTAACCTTTGAGAAAAGATCTTTATCCATTTTATTCCAATGTTGAGGAATTCTTCCGATAGCCAAAAGTTGACTATGTTTGCAAAGCAAGTGTGTACACTAATGGCAAAAGTTGCTCATCGGGGAAAGATTTATTGATAGGGTAGCCTATCAATCTCGTGATTAAAATTCTGGGCAGTGATCGTACCACATTCTCCACCCCTTTTATCTTTGATCGTAAATCAAATTCTGTAATAGGAGAATCCACGATTAATCTTGGTTTGGTGTCCTTCTTAGGCAGAAGGTATTTCAAAGTGAGTGGTCGATGAACACCACTATTTGTGAACCAAGACATATGACTGAATTTCTCTAAAGCAAAAACAATTGCGGCTGACTCTTTCTCGGTTGTTGTGTAATTGGCTATGCATCAATCATTGATCTCTTGGCATAAGCTATGACATGAGGCAGCTTTTCCTTTCTCATCCAAGGACAACTCCCAAAGCATAATCGATGCATCACACATCGGTTCAAAAGGTAGTGAATAATCAGGCGCAATATTGGTGCTGAAATCAAACAGTTTTTTAAGAATTCAAAAGCCTTCATGCATTCATTATTGAAAACAAAAGGGACATCTTGGCAACAGCAAATGACAAAGAGGTTTGGTTATTTTACTGAAGTCCTTAATGAATCTTCTGTAAAATCCGGCATGTCCCTAAAAACTTCGATTTGTTTTTGTTTTGGGAGGTGGTAAATGTGCAATTAAATCAATTTTGCTCATCCACCTCAATGCCCTTGTAAGAAACAACATGGCCAAGGACAATGCCTTGGGTGACCATGAAATGGCTCTTTTCGACTCAAAACTAGATTGGTTTCTTCACATCTCTGTAATACCAATTTGAGATGATGTAAACACTGGGAAAAACTGTCTCCGTAGATTGAAAAATCATCCATAAAAATCTCCATAAATTGGTCAATCATATCAGAGAAAATGGAATACATGCATCTTTGAAAGGTAGTAGGAGCATTACAAAGACCAAAAGGCATTCTCCTATAGGCAAAAGTGCCAAAAGGGCAAGTGAATGTGGTCTTTCACGATCTTGTGGGTACACGAGGAATGCAGTTGTAACGGAGTAACCACCAAGAAAAGCGTAATAAGCTTTTCACCTTTAGCTTATCAAAAATATGATCAATCAATGGGAGAGGGAAATGGTCTTTTCTGGTCATTGCATTTAATTTTCTGTAATCAATACAGACTCTCCACCCAGTTGTTTGTCTGGTTGACATAAGCTCACCAGAATCTGAGGTTACAACAGTGATCCCAGATTTCTTAGGTACCACCTGTGTAGGTGCCACCCAAGCTGAATCTGAAATGGGGTAAATGACCCCTGCATCCAACAACTTAACAACCTCTTTCATGACCACTTCTTGCATATGAGGGTTCAGCCTCCTTTGCATTTCCCTAGAAGGCTTTGCATCTTCTTCCAAATGGATTTTGTGCATGCAAACAGCTGGACTGATTCCTCCCAAATCAGCAATAGTCCAACCAATTGCCCTTCTATGTTCTTTCAAAACAACCAACAGTTCTTCCTCTTGCTCCTTTGTGAGGGAGGAAGAAATAATTGCAGGCAATGATTTATGATTTCCTAAAAACATATATTTCAAATTTTCTGGCATTGCTTTAGTTCATCGAATTGAAATTTTGAAAAGAAGGTAACAAAGGTACCTTAGCTGGTTGTGGAAGGGGGAGAGTAGCAGGTTTCCAAGAAGAGAAACTTGCTGATTGATTAAGAGTTCCTTGCACAACATTTATTTCCTCAGAATTTGAGATACAAACTGTTTCTTCCTCAGAATTTACCCAAGCATCTTTAACATCTGTGGTGAAATCTTCACACTGCAGAAACTGTTGTAAAGTCCCTTCTACCAGTTCATCCAATAGATCAATATGAAAACATTCTTCAGAGCTGAATTGAGGCTGTGTGACTGCATTATAAACATTTAATTTTACCTTCATGTTTCCAAAAGAAACTTCCATAATACCAGACCTGCATTGAATGCAAGCATTTGTGGCTGGAATGGTCTTCCCAAAATGACAGGGATGGAAGTTTTGCTTTTGGTAGGTTCCATGTCCAAAACTAGAAAATCAGCAGGATAGAAAAATTTATCTACTCCCACCAATGCATCTTCAATCATCCCAACTGGCTTCCTTTCAGATCTGTCTGCTAGTTGTAACACCACATGAGTAGGTTTTAACTCTCCCAAACCTAGTTTCTCATGTACAGAATATGGAAGTAGGTTGACACTAGCACCCAAATCTAATAAAACCTTTTCAATGGTATGTTCCCCAATAATGCAAGGGATTGTGGGGATTCCAGGATCTTGAAGTTTAGGAGGTGTGGCAATGGATAACACCTGATTAATTCTTTCCACAGCAAAGACCTTCTTGGATAACTGTATCCTAGACTGTCTTTTGTGAGTGCAAACATCTTTCAAAAATTTTGCATATGCTGGAATTTGTTTGATTGCCTCAAGCAAAGGTAGATTTATTTTGACTTGCTTGAAAGTCTCCATCATTCCATCATTTCATCTTTATCAAAAGGGGATACAGATTTCATTGCATGAGGAAATGGTAAATGAGGAACTAGTCCTTCATCTATAGCTTTGGAAGCATTTTCAGAAACTTTTTGGATTTTTGTTTTCACTGTTTGATTTTTACGAGATCCATCAACTTGCTATCATTATCTTGCTCTTCTTTGCATATCTTTATCATTTTCCTCATTTTTTTCTTCTTCAATACCCACTTTGTTATTTATAATTCTTCCACTTCTCAAAGTGGTGACAGTTTTTACTTCTTCATGTGAATTAGAAGCTTCTCCGACCATGAACTATCCTTTGGGATTGTTCAAAGGTTGGTTGGGTAACTTTCCTTCCTCTCTTTTGGCCAAAGTATTTCAAAGTTGTCCCAATGTTTCTTCAATCTTCTTTATGCTCTGGCTGTGAAAATTCACAGTCTGAGTTAAAGATCCTAAATTCTGGAGTGAATTTAGGACTTGATCTTCAAAAGAAGGGGACCTGGAAGGGGTTTGAACTGGGCGATTTGCACTGCAGGTTGTTGTGGAATGATTCTTGAAAATTTGGTTTGGCATAAAAATTCTCGATAAGGTTGTGCGTTTTGAAAGGCATTTGGTTCTTTGGTTGTTCTTCTTTGTTGATTGATAATTCCCTTGGTTCCACCTCAAATTGGGGTGTCCACTCCATGGATATTCATTTGACTGCATCTGTCCAAATGATTGAGCAACATGAGCTTGTTCCACCATTAACTATGGGAACTGTGGTGCAGCAGGACATTGGTCAATTGAATGAGTAGGGGACTGGCATATCAGACATGCCTCCTCTACTCTTACAACATTTGGATTTTTAAGTGAGTCCATCAATCTATCAAACTTTGTGGTTAAATTGTCCATCTTTCTTTCCAACTCATTCACCTCATAAAGCTTCCCTTTGGTGGGTTCTTTGATTGTTCAACCTAGCGGATTTTCAATATCTCTTGGTGAGATTCTGTTGAGTTGAGTTTTCACCAATTACTTCAAATAAGTCCCAAACCTCCTCAATTTTTTGCAAGTAAGTGCCTCCACGGAGGCATCCACCATATTTTTGCCTTTTGATCAATTCCTTGATAGAAGCTTTGAACCATTTGCCATAGAATTTGATGATGAGGACATTGCCTTAAAAGTTCCTTAAATCGTTCCCATGCTTCATGGAAAGTTTCAGTTGAGTTTTGTGAGAAAGAAATGATACTTTGTCTCAATTGGCTTGTTTTAGACATTGGGAAATATTTGACTAAAATTTGACACTGCAAATCATTCCAAGAAGTGATACTATTTGGTGCTAACATAGATAACCATGCTCTAGCTTTATCCTTTAATGAAAAGGAAAGAGCCTAAGCTTGGTTATACAGACCAAGTCCGACTATGTTGAATGTGGTGTAAGAGCCAAGAATTCATCCACATGTTTGTATGGATCTTCCTTACTCAACCCATGGAAGGAAGGAAGCATTTGGATAGTCGATGATTTGATCTCATAATTTCCTTCAACAGTAGGAAATTGAATGCAAAAGGGAGAATTATAAGCACCAGGTGCAAAGTAATCCCTCAAAAGTTGAGGTTCTTCACCCATAGTAGCAGAATTCTGTGTTGTTTGTTTGGTTCGTAGTAGCCTTTCAACTTCTAAATTCAGTGGGACAATCTCAGGGCTGAGAGTCCTCCTACCAAACATACAACTCAGAATAAAAAATCTGATTATTCACAGCAAACCTTCAGAATTCCTTTTTAAGTAGTTTCCCTTCTTCAAAAATTGGACATGAATAACTGCACAGGTATAAACAATAGAATAGTTTAGTAATGATATAAAAAATAAAAGTGAAAACTTAGGTCTACCTATTTTAGAACAAATTCCCCGGCAACGGCGCCAAAAACTTCTTGTTGCTTCTAAGTGTGCTTGATTTATGTGTGTTTGAAAACAGGTTTGCAACTGCTAACTTATAATCTAGAATATTAAAAAGAGTAAAGAAATATCGTACAGTAGAAGTGAATTAGCTGCAAGATCGAAGCAAGTTTTAAATGTAAGTGAGTAAAAGATCGTCCACAAAGAATTTGTCTAAAATGCAAGATAAACCTCCAGATCTGAGCTACCAGATCTGGCCTCTTATCCTATATAGAAAGTACATAAGATGGGGAGGTTGAATTTGCCACATTAACTAAATGATAAAAGTAGAAGTTAAACTAAATGATCCAGATCCGAGTTGGGGGAACGTTTGAGGTAAACTTATAAAAGATGGAGAAGTAATATCTAACTTTGATTTGGTCCTTGAAATCTAATGAGAATGACTACAGCTCAACTGAGAGGTGATCCAATCTTCATCTGGCTACAAGCGCAGATGTAAGAGAAATAAATCTAATTCAAGGATTAGGCTTACGCTTATGGCTATGGTCTGTCCACTTTAATGGCCAAAAACCATCTAATAGTCTTTAATCCAAATCCTTAATTTAGAACAAGAAACATCACTACAAATGCCGTGAGAGACTAGGTTACAAACACTAACTCTCACAGGATTAATGAATCAAGGGAAATTGCAAGAAAAACAGTGAATCTAAAGGAGTCTAATGCAATAAGGAGATCAGAGGGAACCCTTAACATGAGTCCAATGGAGAATGCACGGTTTACAGCAACCTTTTCAAATTCATGATGTCGCTCCAAGTGTGCCATAATTGTGTGAATTATGAATCAAAAATTAAAGAATTAAAGAATGCTAGGTTATATGGATGTTAACTTATGAAAGGGATATCAGCACATTGGGGCTAACACTGGCCTGCAAGATCAGGGCCAATTGTAGCAAGTTTTAAAAGTAAGTATTTCAAGATCGTCCACAGAGAATTTTGTCTAAGCGAGAGATAAACCTCGGATCGTGCTACCAAATCGCTCTATAATTATCTAAAAAAGAATAGATAAAAAGAGTGTTGGATTGTGTCACATTTAACTATAAGCAAATAAAGAAAAGAACTAACTACATGATCCGAGATCCGAGTTGGGGAGATGTTTAAAATAAGACAAATCGAAATAATAGCTTCATGTACTTTAGCCTCACAATTTTAATGGAGAATCAGTAGTTCAGAGGCGATTCAATCTTCATCTCGGCTACCGACGGATGTAAGAGAAATAAATCGAATTAAGGAATAGGTTTAGACTTATGGCTATGATCATCACTTAAATGGTCACAGATCATCCAATAGTTGTGGCCTATTCTTTAGTTCGTAAATGAACATCATCGTAAATCTGCTAGAATTAGGTTACCAACGCTAATTACAGGGGTGATGAATTAAGGGAAGTTGCATGCGGATGAGTGAATCTAAAGAAATCTAATGCACTAAGGTGAACATTGAACCCTCGACATGACTCCAATGGAGAAGACACAAATTACAAGACAACCTTTTAAAATCCAAAATTACAATTACTGAGCACGGCTTCTTAGAGAGCCCTCGGACTTACGATCTTGAATCCGAACTTGGAAGTACAAATCACTCACAATGGCTCTCAAAGGTAAACTACAAGAAGGATTACAGGGGTTCGGATAAGCTATCGGCGGAATGAGGGAAACAGAGATGAAAACTCTAAAATCTGGATGCCCAATTTGGGCGAATGGCTTCTCTATTTATACTTTTCCTCCATCCTGCGCGCATGGTGGATTGACCAATCGAATGCTTTAGATCTGGATTGCCCAATGAGGGTTGAGCACGGGGATCCGGATCTGTTTTGGCCAATGGAAATGCTCGACTGGTTCGCCAATCAGTGCGAAGCATCAATTACATTATGGGTTTGAAATTGCTTGAGCTTCCGGAAGTTCCGCAGTAATTTAACTTTGGCGCTCACATGGGTTGGAATATGCCTTGGATCTTGATTGGAACCTTAGGAAATGTTCTGGTCTTTTGATTGCATTAGGCGCGTGCAAAGTTTCTGAAATACCTTCGGACTCAAATCCCGAATGCCATTTCGCATAGTTTAAGGGCTTTTTAGCAAAGTAGTTTGGCTCGAAGCTCTCTTCGCAAAGCATTTTTGGCTTGGAGATCTTTTCTGGGGTTTCAGTTCTTGTTCGAATTGGTCTTCTCTTCTTTCAGAGGTAAATCTTCTATTCGAGCAGTTCTGTATCCTTTCGAAAAGCTCATTTGCAGTTTATTCTCTCTTCGCTTAGTCTCAGGTTCTTTGCGAATAGTAGAAGTTCTTTGCGAATTGAACTCTAGGCTCCCATTCTTCTTTGCGAATTGACTTTTAACTTGATTTTTTCTTTAATGGCTCTCTCTCTTGCTTGGTCTTTATGCGCTCTTTTAGACCCTCTTTAGCCATTCTTTGAAATTTCTTCACTCCTTCTTTAAACTTGACATGATCGACTTTTGATCTTTTGGGATGCTTTTGGTTGGACTGTCGATTGGTTAGTATAAAATGCACACTAAAGCACTTATTTAGTCTTCTCAAGGGTCTTTCAAGGCTCATGTTTAGGGGTGAAAAATGGTATTTTCACTGCTTAACACCCCAAACCTAAGCTTTGCTAGTCCACGAGCAAAGAAACGTAAAAAGCAAAATAAAGAGCCACTTTGTAGGAAGCACAGTGCATTTAGCATATGCAACAAGCTTTTAAACCCCTAGGTGATCCCTAGAGGAGGTGAAGTCTCTGAGGGTTTTCGATGAAGGTACCCACAAACTTCTCCATGGGACAGTTGGCATTAGTGCCTTTGTCATCCATGAGCAATCAAAGATCAAAATTAGTTACTCTTGAATCAATGTTTAAGCAGAAATTTAGGTTTATTGTTTGCAAGATTTCAACATTTATAAACCTTATGAATGTTTCACTCTTTCCAATCTGTGAGCAGCCATAGAAATCATGCAAATGTGTAGTGAGTTCATCATTTGAATAAAATTAGGTTATAAGTCATACTTAATGTGCTCAAGTTCCAACCCAAACACTTACGGTGTACTCTCATCAAGATTTTTGTTGAAGGGTTCATTTTCACTCTAGCTCAAGAGCGTTACATCTCCCAAATGGATTTGTAAGCATGAGCATAGGCATGATTCTCAGTCTTGGCATCCTTGACATCTCCTCACCATAGATTGGGGCCTTATCTCCACATGACAGTTCACTCAACTTTGGATCACAAGGACTTTTAATGGGTTTGTTGTATGGCTCGTGGGTGAGGTTTCGAGGATAGGAAGGTTGAGCAGTGTTTGGATTTTTGAGAAGTCAGGAATTGAAGGAGGTGGTTCATGACTCCACCTTCTTGAGTTTAGCTTCTTTTGAGATTCTCGTGTTCAAAGTACTCAGTTCTTCTTCCTTTGATCTTGAATTTTCAACATAAAGTTCCCCTTTTTGCCTTTTTTTTGCTTGCTTCTTTTTCACATTGTTTTTCTTTTACTTTCTCAGTCACCATACTGCCCATTTTTGAGGTATTTCTTCTTTATTTATTTTGATATTTGCCCAGAAATGTTCCATCTTTACTTCTTTCTCCTTTAACTCCTGAATTCTCAAGGTGAGGGAAGGCTGAATTGGTTCCATTGGTTCAGGTGCAAGAAAAATGGGTGTTTGATGAAGCATTGTAGGATTTATAGCTCAATTGGGGTACAAACAAGGCAGATCTTTCTTGGTTGGTTACATTAGCTCAAGTTGTCCAAAGAAGGCCTTGATCTTTTCCTCGATTTCATGAATCTTGTTGCTTGTTTTGATTTGGAGTTTCCTAATTTCTAGTGGATCTAATGCCTCAAATCCTTTGAATCGAAAAGGGTTGCCTCAGTCACTCTTCAACGGAGATGTAAAACATATAGGCTCAATTCTCCTTGGTTATGGTTTTCCTTGAGCTTTTAAGTATATCTTTACCTTTTTCTCTTCCTGTGGACTTGCTATGTGCTAATACAAGTGTATTTTCCTGGTGTTAACATCATGGAAATGTGGAATATTGTAGGGTTTAGAATGTCTAAATTCTTGCAAAGAAAATTTTAAAATTTCCACATTGTCATGATTCTTAAGTAAATTGATTCATTTCCTGATTACTTTGGTGATTGTGATGCCCTTATGCTAATTATCCCATGGGGACACAGTTTGCCATACCCCCAAACCTATGGGGAACAGTGTCCTCACTGGTTCAAAGGTGGCATGGTCACATTATACCGGAAAAATTGAAACAAGGCAGCAACAATAAGAAGAAAAAATAAACAGCAGAAAAAAAATATATATATAAATAAATAAAATAAAAAAAAAATGACATGGAGAATGGGAGAAAGTAAAGTTTATTAACTAGAAACATTTTACATAAAAAAAAAAAGAAAAATAAAGACAGAATAGGACAGGTGTGTTTAGGGGAGGGGTGGGGGCGGTGGAGGTGGAAGTGGCGGGGAAGGTTGAGTTTTTGTTTTTTCCGAGGAGGTGAGTTGGGCCTCCTTTTCTTTGGCCAAAATCATGAGGACCTCTTCAAATTAAATCAGAGGGGCTGGAGCGGATCTGGCACCTTCGGTGGTGGTGGGTCCAGTCACATGGGGTAAAAGCGGTGTGGTGGCTTATTGGCTTGGTCGTCGGTCATTTTGGAAGGGTGGGGAAAGATGTGGGGGAATTTGGTAGAGGTTGGTTATTTATAGGTAAGGTGGGGAAGCCGAAAGGGTGGGACTTGAATGGGGGTGGCTACCTCCTCTGGGCTGGGAATGGGCAAGTCTGCTAGGAGTAAGGCACGGTTGGGTGAGATGGGTGGGGTTTGAATAATAGGGGTGGTGGGTGTGGAAGGGGTATCTGGAATGGCAATGATAGATGGAGGGCTATCTGTATAGGGGAGGGGGTGGGGGTGTAAGGGACCAGGCCTTCAATGGCAGTGAGGTGCAAAGAAGAGCCGATGTGCCTCGTGAGGAAGGGTAGGGGTGGTGAGGCTCGGTGAAGTTTGAGGCTCCTCTTCTCTGCAGCTTTCAGTAAATGGTTCTCTTTCAATTTCAGCAGAAAAGAAGGCTCTGGTTCAGACTGCAGCATGTTCTTCAATGGGCTCAACATGACAGGTGAATTAGCGGTGCTGCAGAGCGGAGTTGTCACGGGTGGCGCGGAGCAACGGCGCAGGAGCTGCAGCAGGGGCTCCAGCTTCCCTCATTCTCCTTAACATGGCCTGGCTTGTAGTCCAGGCCTTTTTTCCAAAATTGTGAGGGGTTAATACCTCAAAGGGCTCTTCTCTGGAAATGTCAAATTTGGCTCTCAAAAGGGCTGTAATCAGTCTTCCAAAAGGTAGGCCAGCAATCTTTTGTTCCTTTTTTACTTTAGCACTAACATCAGCCATGGCCTCCAGGATTAGCAAAGGGGCATTGAAGAATTGCCCCTTTGAAAAGTGAAACAGGGCTTCTAAAATGGGGGTTCTCCTTTCTTGGGTGTGCCCTGTGACATAGAGGCTCCCTCGTAAAATTGAATCCATCAGAAGATACTGAGGGGGAAGATCTCTCCTCATTATGGATTGCCCAGATCCAACCATTCCTTGTGTCAAATGGGCAGCCATGTCTCTAAAAGAGGCTGTCTCAGGAGGGGCCAGGGGTCCCTCAGGGTTAAATCGAAAAGGAATTCCCAAGGCATGCCCAATGTCTTCAGCAGTTACTAGAAGATCACAGTTGTCTATGAAGATTACTAGGGTTGGCACATCACCGATCTTACATCACCATGGTGAGGTTTTGGTACCACAACTTTGTCATCCATGGGTAGATTTTCTCAGGTAAAGGGGTAAGGATGGTGTTGATGGAGGCTGCCGTGAGATATCTTAAAGACAGTTCACAATCTAGTTTGGAGGAGAAAAAAGTTTCATCCACCAGTAATTCGGGGAGTATCTTCAGGGCATCAATAAAGGGATTAGGCAAAACCAAATGGAGGGTAGGGAGGGGAGATTTCGATTTGGAAACATCGAGGCGAGCTCTTCATGGCGCACTTTCTTTCCTTTCTCAGCCCTATCTGCTTTGTTCATGGATACTTTTCTCTTTGTAGATTTTAGGGCTTTGCCTTTGGCTTTTGGGGGTGTTTTGGCTGTCTTCTTGGCTGAAGATTTAGGGAACATGGTAGCAAGGGATTTCTCTGTTTTTCCCATATTTAAAATGGCCTCAAGTGTATGCTTAACTACTAGCAATCACAGAAAAATTTGAGCAAGAATAGAGAAAGTTACCGCGATCTAGGGGTTTCCTCTGTTTGGGTTTCTTTGCTTTGAACAGATCGCGCAGCTGGGCTCTACCCTTTTGATTTCTGACAAGAGAAAAAGCGCAGAAGATTAGAATAGATGGTGGTTATTCGTGTGGAGCTCGTGAGAGAAGAGGGTGAGCTAGGGTTTTGAAAAGGGGTTTTGCTTGGGAGAGTGTTTGCAGATATCCAGTGACTTTCAAAATGACCTAATATACTAACAAGTAAAATCGCAAAGCACCCTTAAGTGTTCGAAAAGTTCCAAAAGAGTCCTTTTCTCTATTTCGAATAGCAAAAGTGTCTTTCGAAAGGTAAAAAATCTTGAGAAAGTGTAGTTCGCAAAGAACTGAGCTTCAGTATGTCTATTCGAAATGGATTTGGCTCGGAAAGATCTTTTAAAGGACTTCTCCCAGTTTTCTATTCGAAAGGAAATTTTAACTATTCGAGCAGAACATGGTTCTTTCGAGTAGTTCATTCTGACTCGAGAATCAATTCGAATAGAACTTTGAACTTTTGAAAGTACTTTTTACTTTGCGATTTGAACTTTGAAGTGTATTTACACTATGCATTACAAGAAAATGACGAAGCTTGAAAAAATCGGAAAAACAATGTTGTACAAACATATTATACACTTTTCTACCATCAGTTTTGGAGATTCATGATGATAGGTGGGCAAAGGGCTCACAGGTGTTTTCAATGCATGGTTTGAGCCTCGACCATTTACCTTGAGTATTCTTCCATCCTTGGGATCTGAAATATCCACGGACTCTGAGGGAGGCCTTGATGACGGTGTATGGCCCTTCCCATACGGATCTCAATTTCGGAAGAATTTAAGTTTAGAGTTGAATAACCATACCTTGGACCCGGTATGAACTCTTTTCTCATGAGGCTCCTATCATGGAATGATTTAACCTTTTCTTTGTACAATCTGGAGCTAGTGTAGGCATCCATCCTCGTTCTTCCAGTTCGGTGAGTTGAAGCTTCTGTGGTTACCGACAGCATTAGATCCATATTAAAAGTTTTGATTGCCCACAAGGCCTTATATTCTAATTCTCTTGGTAGATGGCATGCCTTGCCATAAACCGATCTGAAAGGGACATCCTATAGGAGTCTTGTAGGCGATTACGTATGCCCACAAAGCATCATTAAGCTTAAAGGACCAATCCTTTCATCCTTCTTCACAGTTTTTCCAAAATGTGTTTGATCTCTCTATTTGAAATCTCCACATCCACTTTGGTTTGTGGATGATAGGGAGTGGCTACTCTGAGTGACAGTACTTTTTAATAGAGAGTCAAAGCGCACATTAAAGTGGCTTCCCCCATCACTAATGATGGCTGAATCCAAATCTAGAAAAATGTGGTCTTTGAGGAATCTTAAAACCACTTTGTGATCATTGGATTTGGTAGCTATGGCCTCAATCCACTTGGAGACACAATCCTGACTACCAAGATGAAATTGTTTCCATTAGAAGGGGAAAGGGCCCATAAAATCTATGCCCAAACATCAAACAACTCAACTACCGGGATTGGTGAGGGGCATTGAGTTGCTTTGGAAATCTTGCCCGATTTTTGGCGATTGCAAGATTTCTGATCTTGTAAGACATCTTTAAAGATTGTGGGCCAATAGAAACCACACTGCAGAATTTTCAGGTTTTTTATTACAAATGGCCTCCACAGGCTGTTCATGACACATTGACAATATGCGAATTCATGGTGGACACACTTTACGATCACTTGAGTGAATAGATAAGGATCTTCCCAAATGAAATGTTTAACTTGTGAGAAGAAAAGATCTTTATCCATTCTATTCCAATGTTGAGGAATCTGTCCAATAGCCAAGAAGTTGACTATGTTTGCAAACCAAGGACTGTGGGTATTGATGGCAAAAAGTTTCTCATCAGGAAATGATTCATTAATGGGTAAGCTATCATCCTCGGATTGAGAATTACGGATAAGTGATCGCCACCATTCTCCACTCCTTTCTTATCCTTAATCAGTAGATCAAACTCACCTTAATAGGAGGATCCACCATTAACTGGGCTTGGTATCCTTCTTAGGCGAAGGTACTTTAGAGGCGAGTGGTGATAAACACCACAATTTGTGAACCTAAAACATAAGGCCTGAATTTTTCCAATGCAAACACAATGGCCAGCAGCTCTTTCTCAGTTGTTGTGTAGTTGAGCTGGGCATCTATCATGGATCTGCTGGCAAAAGCTATGACATGAAAAAGCTTATCCTTTCTACGCCTAGGGCAGCTCCTAGGGCATAGTCGATACATCACACATCTCAAAGGAGCCTTGAATAGTCGGGGCGCAAGATGGGGCGAAATCGAGACATTTCTTAAGGACCTCAAAAGGTCATGCATTCATTAGTAAACACAAAGGAACATCTTGACACGATAAATGGAGTGGCTTGGAAATTTTCTTGAAATCTTTGATGAACCTCTATAAAATCTGCATGCCTAAGAAACTTTTGATTTGCTTGAGTTACGGGAGGAGGCAAATGTGCAATTAGATCAATCTTTGCTTGGTCCACCTCTATGCCTTTATGGGAGATCACATGTCCTACGACAATGCGTTGGGTGACCATAAAATGACTCTTTCGACTTAGAACCAAATTGGTTTCTTCACATCTTTGCAACACCAACTTGAGGTGGTGTAAGCATTGGGAAAATCTGTCTCCATAAATTGAAAAGTCATCCATGAAGATCTCCATGAATTGATCAATCATGTCGGAAAAGATGGCATACATGCATCTTTGAAAAGTAGCGAGGGCATTGCAAAGACCAAAGGGCATCCTCCTATAGGCAAAAGTGCCAAAGGGGTAGGTGAAGGTGGTCTTTTCTTGGTCTTGTGGGTACCAGGATCTGGTTGTAACAGTACCCATCAAGGAAGCGGTAGTAAGCTTTGCTGCAAGCTTATCAAGGATTTGGTCAATGAAGGGAGGGGAAATGGTCTTTCCTTGTCATGGTATTTAATTTTCTGTAGTCTATGCGGACCCTCCATCCGATTGTTTGTCCGGTGGACATAAGTTTCGATTCAAATTTTACTATGATGATGCAGTTTCTTAGGCACCACTGTGTGGGTGCTACCAGCGAATCACGAAATGGGGTAAATGACCCCTGACATCTAGCGACTTGACAACTTCCTTTATTACCACTTCTTGCATGTGAGGATTCAACCTTCTTTGCATTTCTCTAGAAGGCTTGGCATCCTCTTCCGGTGGATCTTATGCATGCATACATGGGTTTATTCCTCCTAAATCAGCAATGGTCCGATAATTGCTTTCTTGTCTTGTTTAGAACTACCAACTCCTCTTCTTGCTCCTTTGTAAGGGAGGAAGAAATAATCACAGTAGTGTTTGATGATCTCCCAAAAACACATATTTCAGATTTTGGGAGCATTTGAGTTTCAATTCGGTGAAATTTGAGAAAAGAGGCGCAAAGGTACCTTGGTAACTTGTGGAAGAGAGGAAGCAGGTCTCAGAGAGAGAACTTGATGATTTGTTGGTGAGTGCCTTGCACAAAGTAGACTCCTGAATTTGATCTCCCTTTTCCTTCTTTTCGGTGGATCCCCAATCATTTTTAAATTGTGGTGGAGTCTTTACCTTGCGAAATGTTTGTAAAGACTCCTCCACCACTCATCAATGATGTCAACATGGAAACATTCCTCGAGAGAATTGAGGTTGAGTATGACATTATACACATTCAATTTAACTTTCATATTTCCAAAAGACACCTCCATGATGCAGGACCTGCATTGAATGCATGCATTAACTGTGAGAATGGTCTTCCAGAATGACAGGATGGCGTGGTACTTTTGGTTGGTTCCATGTCCAACACCAAAAAGTCGAGGTAGAAAAACTTGTCTACTCCTACCAAAACATCTTCAATCAACCCCATAGGTTTCCTTTCGGATCTGTCATTTAGTTGTAACACCACTTGAGTGGGTTTTAATTCTCCCAAACCTAGCTTCTCATAGATGAATAGGGAAGCGAGTTGACACTAGCAGATCTAGCAAGGCTTTCTCAATGGTGTGCTCCCTAATGATGCAGGGGATTGTGGGGATTCAGGTCTTGCATCTTAGGTGGTGTTGCAATTGATAGCACTTGGTTGATTTTCTCCACAAAGGCCTTCTTGGATAAATGTATCCTAGATTGCCTTTTGTGGGTGCACACCTCTTTGAGAAATTTTGCATAGCGAGGACATGTTTGATTGCATCAAGCGGTAGATTAATTTTAACTTGCTTGAATGTCTCCATCATTTCCTCAATTTTTGTGTTTCCTTTGTCAAAGGAGAAACTGACTTCATTGCATGGGGAAATGGGAGGTGAGGAACAAATTTCTCCTCCTCATCTTTTCAACAATTTTGTTATTTTTACATTTTTCATTTTTTGAATTTTCGATGTAAATCAACATGACCATATTGCTATCCATTGTTGTTCTGCACTTGTTCTTCATCTTTTCCTCTTCACTACCTTTGTGTTGTTTATTATTCTTCCACTTCTCAAAGTAGTCACTTTGATTTCCTCATGGCCATTTGAGGATTCTCCAACCATGAACTGTCCCTTAGGATTGTTCATGGTAGTGTAGTTACCCTCTTCTCTCTTAGCCAATGAATTTGAGAGTTGGCCCAGTTTCTTCAATTTTTTAATGCTCGCATTTGTGAAGGTTCTGATCCGAGACAAGTTCAAGATTTTAAGTGAACTCAAGACACGCTCTTCAAAGGTCGGGGATCTAGGAGGCAGGGTGGTGCATCTGCATGGCTTGTTGTTGGTTAGGTCTTTGAAAATTTGATTTATTATAAAATTCTGATATGGTGAAAGTTTGAAAGGTAATTGATTTTTGTCTTTGTTGTGGTAATTTCCTTGATTCCACGAGATTAGGATGAGATCTCCATGGGTAGTCATTCGATTGCATCATCCATAAGACTGTCCATCATGAGTTTAAAATTGTGATGTAAGGACATTGATCAATGGAATGAGTGGGGGCGGCATATCAGACATGCCTCCTCTACTCTTGACCCATTTGGAGCTTTAAATGAGTCCATCGGTCTATCAAATTTTGTGGTCAAATTATCCACTTTCCTTTCCACATTGACTTCATAAACTTTCCCTCTTGTGAATTGGGGATTATTCATCCTAGCTGGATTCTCGGTGTCCCTTGGTAGATTCCTCTTTGGGTTGAATTTTCTCCAATCACCTCAAAGAGGTCCCAAACCTCTTCAAACTGTTTTACTGCAAGTAGGTACCTCCACAAGAGGCATCCACCATGTTCTTGCCCTTGATTTCCTTGATAGAAGCTTTGAACCCCATTTAGGAATTTGATGGTGAGGGCATTGCCTTAAAGTTCTTTAAACCTTTCCCATGCTTCATGGAAAGTTTGATTGAGTTTTGGGAGAAAGAGATGATGCTTTGTCTCGGTTGGCTGGTTTTAGTCATTGGGAAATATTTTGACAAAATTGACATTGCAAATCATTCCATGATGTGATCTTTGGTGCTAACATAGATAACCATGCTCTAGCTTTGTCCTTTAATGAAAAAGGAAAGAGCCTAAGCTTGGTTGCCTCTGACCAGTCGGCTATGTTAAATGTTGTGCATAAAGCCGAGAAATTCATCAATGTGTTTGTAAGGGTCTTCCTTACTCAATCCATGGAATGAAGGCAACATTTGGATGGTGGAGGACTTAATTTCATAATTTCCCTCCAGTGGGAAATTGAATGCAAAATGGGAATTATAAGCACCGGGGCAAAGTAGTCTCTTAACAATCTCTCGTTTTTCACCCATTTCAAAGATGTCCTGTGATGTATGTCGGTTTCTTAGAGTCTTTCAACCACAATTTAACGGAGAATCTCGATTGAGGGTTCTCCACCGCCAAACATACAACTCGTAGAGAGTTTGGTACAAACACATCTATTTAAGAACTTTCCTTTCCTTTTACATACCTGACGCATAAAAATAACAACAAAATTAATAAATGAGATAAATAAATGAAAATAAACATAGGTCTATCTATTTTAGAACAAACTTCCCGGCATGGCGCCAAAACTTGATGTCGCTCCAAGTGTGCCATAATTGTGTGCATTATGAATCAAAAATTAAAGAATTAAAGAATGCTAGGTTATATGGATGTTAACTTATGAAAGGGATATCAGCACATTGGGGCTAACACTGGCCTGCAAGATCAGGGCCAATTGTAGCAAGTTTTAAAAGTAAGTATTTCAAGATCGTCCACAGAGAATTTTGTCTAAATCGAGATAAACCTCCAGATCATGCTACGGATCGCTCTATAATTAACTAAAAAAAAGAATAGATAAAAGAGAGTGTTGGATTGTGTCACATTTAACTATAAGCAAATAAAGAAAAGAACTAACTACATGATCCAGATCCAAGTTGGGGAGATGTTTAAAATAAGACAAATGCAGAAATAATAGCTTCATGTACTTTAGCCTCTGAATTTTAATGGAGAATCTGTAGTTCAACAGGCGATTCAATCTTCATCGGCTACCGGCCAGGATGTAAGAGAAATAAATCGAATTAAGGAATAGGTTTAGACTTATGGCTATGATCATCACTTAAATGGTCATATCATCCAATAGTTAATGGCCTATTCTTTAGTTCAACATGAAACATCAGTAAATGCCTAGAATTAGGTTACCAACGCTAATTCAGTGATGAATTAAGGGAAGTTGCATGCGGATGAGTGAATCTAAAGAAGTCTAATGCACTAAGGTGAACATTCAGAACCCTCGACATGACTCCAATGGAGAAGACACAAATTACAGCAACCTTTTAAAATCCAAAATTACAATTACAGAGCACGGCTTCTTAGAGAGCCCTCAGACTTACAGTCTTGAATCCGAACTTGGAAGTACAAATCACTCACAATGGCTCTCAAAGGTAAACTACAAGAAGGGATTACAGGGGGTTCAGATAAGCTATCTGACCGGAATGAGGGAAACAGAGATGAAAACTCTAAAATCTGGATGCCCAATTTGGGCGAATGGCTTCTCTATTTATACTTTTTCCTCCATCCTGCGCATGGCTGGATTGACCAATCAGGAATGCTTTAGATCTGGATTGCCCAATGAGGGTTGAGCACGGGGATCCAGATCTGTTTTGGCCAATGGAAATGCTCTGATCTGGTTCGGCCAATCAGGTGCCAGAAGCATCAATTCTGTTATGGGTTTGAAATTCTGTTTGAGCTTCTGGAAGTTCCGCGAATGTAATTTAACTTTGCGCTCACATGGGTTGGAATATGCCTTCGATCTTGATTGGAACCTTCCGAATGTTCTGGTCTTTTGATTGCATTAGGCGCGTGCAAAGTTTCTGAAATACCCTTCGGACGAAATGCAAATCCCGTAATGCCATTTCGCATAGTTTAAGGGCTTTTTCAAAGTAGTTTGGCTCCGAGCTCTCTTCGCAAAGCATTTTGGCCGGAGATCTTTTCTGGGGTTTCAGTTCTTGTTCGAATTGGTCTTCTTCTTTTCGCAGAGGTAAATCTTCTATTGAGCAGTTCAGATCCTTTCGAAAAGCTCATTTTGGTGATTTATTCTCTCTTCGCTTAGTCTCAGGTTCTTTGCGAATAGTAGAAGTTCTTTGCGAATTGAACTCTAGGCTCCCATTCTTCTTTGCGAATTGACTTTTAACTTGATTTTTTCTTTGCGAATGGCTCTCTCTCTTGCTTCAGGTCTTTGTCTGCTCTTTTAGACCCTCTTTAGCCATTGCTGAGGCTGTTTCTTCACTCCTTCTTTAAACTTGACATGAGCTGTCAGCTTTTTGATCTTTTTGGGATGCTT
This sequence comes from Chloranthus sessilifolius, assembly GCA_021018995.1. Lineage (NCBI taxonomy): Eukaryota > Viridiplantae > Streptophyta > Magnoliopsida > Chloranthales > Chloranthaceae > Chloranthus > Chloranthus sessilifolius. The sequence continues at coordinate 51,985,131 of CM037593.1, read as the reverse complement.
TTCGGATTTGGACCTGTCTGATTGGTTAGCTGTAAAATGCACACTAAAGCACTTATTTAGTCTTCTCAAGGGTCTTTCAAGGCTCATGTTTAGGGGTGAAAAATGGTATTTTTCACTACTTAACAATTCACCATTACAATTACAGAGCACAGCTTAAATAGCTCTCAGATTTGTAGTCTTGAATACAACTCTCCTTTGAATTACAGAAGTATCTCATAGCTCTCAATTGCAAGTAAAAAGTGAGGCTATTACAGGGATTTTAGACAAACTATCTGATTTGGAAATGGGGGAATAGGAATGAAACTCAAAATCTGGATGCCCCACTTGGGCAAATGGTTCGTCTATTTATAGTTTTCCCTAAGTCAAGCTCAGATGTGTATCAACCAATCAGAAGTGCTTAGATCTGTATTGACCAATGGTAGTCAAGCACGAGGATCCAGATCTGTTCTGGCCAATCAGAATTCCTCGATCTGGTTCAGCCAATCAGGTGAAAAAAGCATCAATTCTATTATGCATTTTGAAAGTCTGTTAGAGTTTCTAGAAGTTCCCGCCAAGTTATTTCATCTCTGGGTGCTCACGTGGGGTGGAATATGCCTTCGCTTCATGCTTAAAATCCTCTAGAATGTCCCTAGGTTTTTAAATGCATTGGGATGCATGAAATAGATTACTGAATTGCCCTTGCAAAAGCTGGGAATCTCCAGAATACCTTTTCGCATAGCTTAGGAGACTTTTCGCAAGGTGTTGTAACTCCTGAAGCTCTTTTCGCAATGTTCTGGTTTTGTTCAAATTGAGTTTTCTTCTTTTCGAAAAGGTCAATCATCTCTTCAAAGAGTTCAGATGCTCTTCGAAAGCTAAGCCTGGAGTTTTAGTTCTTTTCGCAGAGTTCAGGTTCTTTGCGAATAGTTCAGTTCTTTCTTGAAAAGTACTCAGAGTGCATTTTCGTTCAATTGCTCCATACTTCTTTTCTGGGTTGAGACCAGGTCTTTGCCTCTTCAATTCAGACCTTTCAACAGCTAGTGAGGTTGTTTCTTCTCTTTCTTCCTTTGGATTGACATGGATTGTCATATTTTTGGCACTTTTAAGCTGCTTTTATGGTTAAGCCTGTCTTTATTGTTAGCTGCAACACAAGCACTTAAAACACTTATTTAGTTCTCTCAAAGGTCTATCAAGACTCAAGTTAAGGGGTGAAAAATGGTATTTTTCAGTTCTCAACACCACCCCATTATCGTCAGCTCAATCACATGCAAACTCTACCACCCCTGTCAATTCCCTCATGGCCCATCAAACCCCCAACCCTCTGCCTGCACTCATCAATTATCAATGGCCTACACACACACCATTACCCCTGGTGCAACCACCATTAAACCTCACCACCCCTACCTGGCCAAATTTTGCTACCCCCCCATCCATCACGGAGGAAAGCTATGTCTTACCTACCCTCCCAGAGCCATCAGTACATGCACTCCAGACACCGATAGCCATACCATTCCAGCTCTCAGTACCAACCTATGATCCACATCAGGTCCCACTGAGCTACGAGCAAACCAATGCTAACGCCGACAGCAGCAGCAGAGAGGGAGCCGTGGACTTTGTAACCAAGTCGAAGAAGATGTCGAGACAGCTTGAGACAGTTGTAGTAGCAGTAGTAGCACAACCCCAACCCGCGGGGAAGAAAGAGAGCACTATGAATCCATTTGAGAAGATGAGTCAAGAACATATACTGGAGACTCAGCTGAAAAGAATACCGGCCCATATTACTATATGGGATTTATTGATGACATCCTCACTCCATTTCCAAGCATTAATGGGGGCATTGAAAAATGCTCATGTATCACTTCAAGTCAGCCCGAATGAAGTTGGGCAGATAATTGGTCAAGTGATGGCTCCCAATGCCATATCTTTTTCGGATGCGGACCTGTCAGAGGAGGGAAATAGTCATTCTAAATCTCTCAACATCACTGTAGAATTCGGGAACATGATAATCCCCTTGGTTTTAATTGACAACGGATCTGCATTGAATGTGTGCCCATTGAGAACTGCCACCAAAATTGGGGTGGACCCCTGCATGTTGAGGCCAACAAGGACGAGTGCTCAAGGTTTTGATAACACAAGGTGGGAGATCATGGGAGAAGTTGACCTTGAGCTCGTAATCGGGCTAGGATATAAGCCCACAGAGCAAGAGATCCAAGAGGCCAAAGAAAAATCCAGGGTCACCGCGGTAGCAAGAGCTCAAGGAACCAACATAGAAGAGAAACCTCGCTCTAGGCCACACATCAGGGATTCCTTTGTCAGCGCAGGGGTCATAAAGATCGATCGAAATGGGGCAACCCATTTGACCCCACACAAACCCAAAGCCCCAGTCCATCCCACCAATCCCCAGATCTCCCTTCCCACCTTGGAGATAGATTTGGCAGCGTTGTCCCTTTTCGAAGAATGACGGTCGGTACCTGAACAAACCCCCCTTGTGGTAAATCACCACAAAACTGAGTTATCATTTGAAGACATGATCTCAGACGAAATGGGGATCAACATGATGGAGGCTGACTCCAATGAGCCATATCAACCAGCACCCTCCATCCCAACAGGTAAAGAAGAGGCCCCTCAGGTACGCAACTGGGCATCTTTGCCCCAAACTCTGGAAGCAGGAAGTGGCCTAAAGTTTGGCACCTGTTTCCCAAAAAAAAACAACCTATAAAAAGTGAGATAAGCCCTTGGCAGGCAATACCTTGTATATACACATACCCGCCTGGCCAAGGGTCCGTCTCCGAAGAAAATGAAAATCTCAAAAACATAGAAGAAAATAAAAATCTCAAAAATATGGAAAAAACATAAAATCCCAAAAATATTGAAAAAATCCAAAGTCTAAAAATATTGTCATTTAAAATTTCAGAAAATGTCCCACAAAAGGATGCCTCAAAATATCCGTCCCACGTGAAATCAACCCCTTCCCTGTAGAAATACAAGAAGAGGTAGGGATCACGAATCTGGATGAGGATGTCCCCCTCAGGGAGCTCCCCAATGAGCTCCTTAATCGATTTGTTAACTTTGAGCATGGCCCTACCCCCATTGTCGAAGAGATCGAAGATGTCAATCTAGGAACTGAGGAAGTTCCTAGGATAACCAAAATCGGAACGTCACTGTCTCCTAAGGAAAGAAAAAGCATGATCGACTTCCTTCGATCATACCATGATGTTTTTGCCTGGTCGTACGAGGACATGCCTGGCTTGGATACTGATTTGGTCAAGCATGAGTTACCCCTCTACCCTGATATGAAGCCAGTCAAGTAGAAGCTGAGACGTCTCCGACCCGAATGGATGCCGAAAGTCAAAGATGAGGTCATCAAGCAATACGATGCGGGGTTTCTCATGGTATCCAAATACCAGCAATGGCTAGCCAATATCGTACCTGTGCCGAAGAAGGATGGAAAGGTCCGCATGTGTGTCAATTTTCACAATTTGAACAAAGCAAGCCCGAAGGACGATTTCCCACTGCCACACATCGACATCTTGGTTGATAACACAGCTAAGCACGAGATGCTTTCATTTATGGATGGATTCTCAGGATACAATCAGATCAAAATGGCAGAGGTTGACCGCGAGAAGACAACGTTCATTACCCCCTGAGGAACCTTTTGCTATCGAGTCATGCCATTTGGGCTGAAGAATGCCGGTGCAACGTACCAGAGAGCTATGACTGCACTATTTCATGACATGAAATCCCCTATCATGAACACCTCGAGGATCTGATAGCTTGCTTCCAAGATGTGACTTTCTCATACGTCCCCCGAATAAGGAATTGCTTTGCCGACGCATTAGCAACTTTGGCGTCAATGATTAAAATCCCCTATGGTGTTGAGATGAAGTCGATCAGGATCGAGCAGAGGAATGAGCCGGCCTTCTGCCCCCAGATTGAGGAACCTATAAAGCCTGATGATGAGCCACCTTGGTTCTCAGATATCAAGAATTTCCTCGAGACCCTGACTTTCCCAGAGGGTACATCCAAGACAGACCGATGAACCATTCAACGTCTAGCGGCAAGTTACGTCATTTGCGGGGATTGCCTCTACAAGCGATCATACAATAATATCTTACTCAGGTGCCTTACTAAAAGTGAAGCGGTCGATATTATGAAAGAAATCCATGAGGGAGTATGTGGAGCCCACATCAGCGGTCACATGCTCGCCAAGAAAATCCTATGGTAGGGATACTTTTGGACCACCATGGAATCAGATTGCTGCAAACATGTTCAAAAATGCTACAAGTGTCATGAACACTCCAGTCTGATACACGCTCCTGCCATTGATCTTCACTGCATGACCACTCCTTGGCCATTTGCTACCTGGGGCCTTGACGTTGTCGAAATGATTAATCCAAAAGCATCAAACGAACATCGGTTCATCCTCGTCGCCATTGAGTACTCACCAAGTGGGTAGAAGAGGCGTCATATGCTAACATCACGGCCAGTCATGTTGAGAAGTTTCTCAAGAACCATATTATGTGTCGATTCAGAGTACCCAAAGATATCATCACGGACAACGGCACAAACTTTACGAATAAGCGCATCCGAGACTTCTGTGAGCAATACAAGATCAAGCACCATCGCTCATCCCCTTATCGGCCTCAAACTAATGGAGCTGTGGAAGCCGCGAACAAGACAGTCGTCCGCATCCTTGAGAAAATGGTCGTCACTTATCGAGATTGGAGCGAAATACTACCATTTGCTTTGTGGGCCTATCGAACGTCGATCCATACCGCTACAGGGGCAACACCATTCTCCCTTGTGTATGGAATCGAGGCCGTCCTCTCGGTGGAGTTTGAAGTACCCTCACTCCGAATCCTTATGGAATCAGGCTTACCCGAAGCAGAAAGAGAAAGATCACGCTTTGATTAGCTGAACTTACTGGATGAGAAAAGACTCCTAGCCTTGTGTCACACTCAAGTTTACTAGGGACGAATCGCACATGCTTACAATAAACGCGTCCGCGGTCAAGATCTGAAGGTAGGAGACACTATGATGAAGAAGATCTTCCCATCCCTCCAAGCCGATCCAAAGGAAAATTCAAGCCAAACTGGGAAGGACCTTACGTCATCCGAGAAGTACTGTCGGGATACGCCATCCGCCTTGCCACCATGGACGGATATCATCTTCCTGAGCCCATCAATGCTGGATATGTCCGACGGTTCTACTCTTAGTCAATCACGATAAGGTAAGTATTGGTGAAACAGATACGTGACTGCTTAAGAACTACCCAAAAGAGACCATCATTACAAATACAGTAGCCAAAAAGCATCGCCAAAAATGATGATATCCTTTGCTACCCCATTTGAGTCTAGGCCTTTCTTTCAATAAACCCATTCCCCCCAAAAAAAAATATATATATATATATACGTGTACATATACCAAAAAAAAAGAGAGAAAAGATGCATGTGTATAAAGTTACTACAAAAATCCAAAGAAATCGAAAAAGCAAAACCTCAAAAAGAGATTGCCTGAAAGGAAGGAAGTAAAAAGAACAAAAAAAATGTAGAAGAATCACGGGACATGTATGTTAAGACCTAAAAAGTACCACTTTTCACCCCTTAACTTAGCCTTTGATTAGACCCTTAGCCATCTAATAAAGGTTAAGTGTTTTCTGTAAGCAATAAATAGCAGTACAATAAGGCCAGGTATCTTGTTAAGGAACCCATGATTGGCACCAGAAGTCCCTCAGAAGAATGAGCCATGAATCTAGACCTGAGGTAAGCCTCGCGCAGCTGACAAAGCTCTAAAGGATTCAGGAATTTAGGCTTTGCGCAGTCCCCACTATGTTCCCCAAGACTTCACGAGAAGTTCTCACGTAGTGGAGTGACAGGAGAGCTTCAAGAAAGTTGTCACGCAGCTGCCGCCCAGTTGCCGCGAGATACAAAGCATCAAAGGAGCTGTCGCACAGCTCAAAAAAGCCTCCAAGCTATCGCGAGGATCCTCGCAAAGATCTATCAAGAAATGGACTCTCGCGCAGCTCAAAAACTATTAAAGCCTCGCGAGGATCCTCACAAAGATCCATTGGAGTGATGGTCACGCAGTTCCTGCGCTATTCCAACCCAACCTCGCGAAGCTCAATCCAGCGAGAGCGCACCAACCTCGCGACAGCTAAAGCTTTAGAGTTAAACTCAACCATGTGAAGAACAGAGCTACCACACGATGAGTTTGGGAAACGATGGCTACCTAGCGAAGCTCTGAACTTTAACCTTCCATCGCTTTAGCAGAGGACTTTTTGGGAATTTCCAAGGATTAGGGCACGCACTCCCACGCTCAAATCTCCGTGCATGCACCCCGAGGCATCCAAGGAACAGTATTCGACCATGTGACATCATTAAAATGAGGGTTTCCTAACCCTAATGTGCCGCCACACCACTGCTATATACACCCAAACTTGGTTTAGGTTTAGGAGCTCAGACTTTATCATTGATACGGGATCTGAGATCATTTTCTTTTCTGCTCTTCTATAGTTGTAAGTAGTTTTCCTTTTTCTTTTTCTTTCTCTCCATAGTCCAGCACTTGCTGGCTATGCCTTTGTATATATTTTTGAACTAGTTTAATGGATGTTTTGTAATAGGATATGTACTTTTATGGGATGTGTGCGAATGGGAGTTGCTCTGGGCAAGGTTGTTGCCTTGTGATCTGCCATTGCTTTGGCTGTGATTCAAAGCAATGGAGGACTGATTCTAAGGATCCATTCAGATCCAAGTGACCTGTTTGTCTGGGCTATCATGGTCCGATACAGCCTTATCCCCACCACAGGACCCACTAGATCTGAAATCCCCATGGGAGCCTGAGCTGGTAGCCTTGTGACCATGGTGGTGGCAGTAATATTACTATTATGTTTTGGACTCTATGAGGAGGATAGCCTCTGGGATAGTCTGTGACCATTCAAGTGGACAGGCTATAGCCTTAGGGTGAAGCCAATCCGTAGGATCCAAGATGGATTCTTCTTCTTTGCACATGTGCTTGTAGCCTTGTGGGAGATTGTACAGAGGCAAACTCCCCTATATTTGTATAGACCCGCCATCAGATGTTTGATCTAATCTGGTTATGGAGATTGTAGGCTTGTGACTGGACCATTGTAGTCCCACTCAAGCAATGGACAGCTAGATCGAAGGTTGTACTCAATCCCTATCGTTCTATGTGCAGGCTAACATGGTCCTATACAGCCCTAGCCCCACACATAGAGCTTTAGAGGTTGAGGTTCCCTATGGATTCTTGAGCTTGTAGCCTGGATGAAGTAGTGCCTATAATGATTAACTTGTTTTGACCCATCTCTAGACTGTGGTTCCCCTATGGGATAGTCTGTGACCATTTGAGTGGACAAGTTATAGCCTTAAGGGATTGGATCATGACACAGAGATGAGTTGGATTCTTTCTCCTCAGTGGTGATAATGTAGCCATTGGACATGATTTCTATAACATCAGATTTGAATCTGAGTTACAAAACTCCTCTGATCTAGACCCAATAGCATACTTCGCACCCTTTTATATTTATTTTCCCACACTCCATCCATCTTCTCAACCCTTTCTGTAGTTAATTCATTAGGCTACCTTAGGATATTTAGAATAACCCTAAACTCCCTTCCTTTCAGGACTGCCAGATCTGTAGTCATATCTAGAGGGACTACTAGAGATGGCTCCCTTGGAGCCGTAGATCATCTTTCCCTGTGGGACAAACTCTTACATATCAAAACTTGCTACAATGGACCCTGTATCTTGCAGGTCTAGGATACTTTCAGTGTGCTAACTCCATCCCCTGTTTTACTTTGATTTTAAATTGCTTGTACCACCAACAAATAAATCAGCACCTGAAGGTCCGACAACAATGTACAGTAAAACCCCCAAGGAAGAAAGTATGTCGAGAAAACTGAATCCATATCAAGGAAATCCTTTTAACCCAGCATACCTTCAAATCCTAACCTAACCCATGGCCAAGCTACACCCTGAAGGAAGCTCTCTTTGTAGGTTCGTAAGCAGTCATAATATCTGTTAAGTCAACATGAGCTGAGTCGTGAGACGACACCAGAACCCCATCCAGCCGGCTATGACGGAATCAAGGTCTATGTTGTGGCTATTGAAAAAAGAAAAGAAAATAAAAAAAATAAAATATATATATAATAAAATAAAAAGAAAAGCTCAGAGCAAGATGGACGTGGTGAAAACCCGAAAGGGCGCTACGGGTAAAAATAGCGAGTTTGTGCGGACCAAGTGAAAACCCGAAAGGGTGCTTGGGGTAAGAGAGCTAAACCCATGGACGTGGTGAAAACCCGAAAGGGCGCCACGGGTAAAAAAAGGGAGAAATAATAAAAAAAAAAAAAAAGAAGAGAGAAAATTGAAAAAGAAAGGTTTGGACTGATTGAGAATATTGATGAGGAACCCTTTTGTTACTCTTCCTATACCCTCTTGTCTGACTGGGCCGCTCATGCTAGTTCGAATCGGGTCAAGACCATAATTGTCTTTGTGAAACCCACACCGTCAATTGTATGACCCGAGGCAAGGAGAAAGGTTTAACTCAATCCAAAGGGATCAACGTTCTGGCCTTGGTAAAATCTGGAAACTCACTCAGGTCCGACTGCATGAAAGAGTTCGACTATGCTCAAAATGGGACCCGTTACTCCATCTCACTATCAAGGCATCAAAAAAAAAAAAAAAAAGAAAAAAAAAAAAGAGCCAAAAATTAAAAAAAAAATCAAGAAAAATCTAAACACAAAAAAATGTGTATATATTTTTACTAATTTTCATGTACATATTTTCAGCATCATATTTCAATCTCAAAAATGAAGAAAAATAACAAAAAATCTCCAAAAACAAAAATCCAAAAAAAATATATCTCGAAAATGAAAAAGTATAGGTAGAAATCTACTTTTTCGTTTATTATTTAGGATGCATTTTCTTTATATGTATAAACAAAAAAGGGACTGACATTTTCTCGAGAATGTGCAGGAACATCACACGGTCCAAAGCCTTGAAGCAGGCAACTTCTCAGCGATGGACAAATAAGATACAACATCTCACCATCGACGTCAGGTCTAACAAAAAAATGATGAAAATCATTTCGAAAAGAAAAAGAAATCTATGTTTTCATGCGACGGACATGCGTGTTTCGATGCGGTAAAATGTCAATATTTTATCGACAGCGCAGATGTGCAAAATTAATGTCCTAGGTCAAAGGTTCGCCTTGGATCCATGGATCCTACTTCAAAGTAGGAGCAACGGTGTAAGTCCTGGTCAAACAGTCAATGTTTCGGTTGGGTCAACTCCACTGCTAAATCTTTTGAGCGATGAGCGCTCTGTTTTGGATTCGTGTGAACTTGAGTTGTCTTAAGCTTCAGATTCTCCATTGAAAAAGGTCAATCGTTGGTTGAGACCAACTTGTTGAGAATGAGATTATGTGTCAATCAAACTATGTGCAACCATGCATTCAGAAGGGTTCATTTCCCTTTTTATTTTCTGCAGGCTTAAAACCTGTTTGGGCAGCAGTATCCCTATAAAGTGTACGCCATCCGTCTGGGTATCCGTATGATGGTTGTTTGTCCCCGTAAATTGTACCCGGGTGGGTCCGGGTCGGGGCTTCCATCGCCTTTGTTGTTGCTTATTGCCCCTGATGGGTGCATGATTATGTATAGTTAATTGATGATTATGATCATTGTAAACAGAGGCCAGGATTGGATGCCCCCTTTTGGGAGGTGCCCAATGTTTGGTTGGATCTGTTCAAGGAAGTCGAAACTGGATACTCTGGGTCATGTGGATCTGGGGCACGCTTTGAAAAATGGCACGCACTCCTAAAAAGCATTGTGACATCTATTCACTTTGCTCAGGTGGTCATGCTAAATAAACTTTGGGATCGATGGGTTTGCCCAAAGATCTCGAACCCTGCTTTCTGCAGGGGCACCCGCGAATAATCTAATAAGGTCATCAAATGCCTTGTAGGATTAGACGCAAAATGTGGAGCTTTGCGTATGTTTACTTCATACCTATCTTTAAATGTGGGTCGATCACCCCTCTTACTTACGAAGCTGTTGCATTCATAATGAATCTCGAACATCAATCACCTTCAAATCATCTCGAGAAGCGGACATTTTTCCCGACTAACAGGCTTTCGCAACTCGAGAGGCAAACGTTTTTCCTAGCTATTGGGCTTTCGCAACTCATTCCACCTCAGTTATGCCTAGTAATGTCACTAAGTGCTTGGGAATCGATTACCCCGAGAAACGAATGATTAGCCTGGCACCCTAGGGCTTTCGTTTTCTCACCGTGTTACTCACTTGATGTTTGAAGTTCGTTCTGAATGCAGCGGACCTGCCAGTAATGACTTGGGCCTCTTCGAATGTCTCTTTTCTTTGGCATACGATCATTAGTGATCAGATACTAAAGAGGGGCATCTGTAGACACCCAAATTTGGCCCAAGGCCCGATCGAAACACCTTTGGAGAGAGGTGTAATTATGAGCTTTTGATGGAATGTATGGAACCCTTAGGAATCACCCTAAACCCTTAGGAATCACCCTAGATCTCTTATGAACCTACCCCAAATCTTTAGAAATCAATCTTGAACCCTTAGGAATTAATCATACCCTTCCCAGACCTATTAGAACCCTTCCCGGGCACTATTCGAACTCCCCTGAACAGTGGTTAGAAAGAGGATGAGTAAAGTTTTTTGTGAATAGTTTCTCAACCTAAGGTATATACCATTGGAAAGTAGACTTTTCCAGCTTTCCATCAAGCCAAGAATCGCCTAATTTGGAGTTGTACATAAAAAGTTATGGCAATTTGAAAACTGCGGATTTGTGCAGGAAATTGCAAACCGGGCCGGGCCCTTGCGGGTTTTCAACTTCCAACAGTTTGGACCTGGTTTTCCTTCAAAAAATGGCCAAAATTGACATTGGGGGTTTGACTTGTGGACCATCCCAAAGTCTAGGGTGTGTTTCTTTAGGACCCTAGTGACCCTATTAGCTTAAGTTATCACCCTTTTGTCATTCAAGTCACCACCCTATCATCTACCATTAAACCCAAATCCCTCTTCTCCAAGCTCTAGAAAACAACAAAAACCTTAGATTGCCCATTACCTAATTGCTAATCTAATTAGGACTTTAACCCCTCACTAATCCTCCCTTTCTCTATAAATAGAGAGCCACCCCTCTTGCTTAAGGGTTGAGAGTTTTTACCTAAAAGAGAAAGAGCTTAAGTGAGAAGATCTTTCTCCCTCTGGTGCACCATCCCCATCCAAATTCTAGAATTGAAAAAGTCCCTTTAGACTTTAGTATTTTACTAAAAACCTATAGGTTAGGTGTGTGTTACCCCCTAGCCTTCCTTCTCTACCTCTTAGTTTCAAGCCTTAGGAGTTAGAACCTCATTCCATACCATACAAGCCTTCAAAAAGCTTACCGAAGCAAGCCAACGCAAGGCTCCCCAACGGTGCTACAAGGGCCCGAGAGCTCCGGCTCTCCCCTCTATTCCTCTACCTTCTTTGCTTTTCCTCTATCCTAGAATTGAGCCGTTACGCTGCCCAAATTTTGGCAAGCGGGAAGGGCTCAATAGGATTGGTGTGCCTTCGGGCAAGGGGAAGTGTCACTCATTTTACTTTCTTATATATATATATATATATATATATATATATATATATATATATATATATATATACTATATAAACCAGCCCCACATAGACCTGGCCTTAAGTACAGACTGCATTTAGCGGGTTGATCGGGTGCCTAACACCTTCCCGATCGATAACCGAAGCCCCTACCCAAGAGCCTTTGCTGTGGACCGGATTCAGAGTCATATTTTTAGCACATCGGTGCTCATAAAAATGAACTAGGTATCCCGGGACACCGAAAGCTCCAGGTGGCGACTCTATATTTTTTATAGTTAGAGAGCGCATTGTTGCGACGGGATCGTCACGATTCCCACGGTTGCACAGATATGTAGATCAAATTCAAATGACAAATATGCACATGTACTCAAAATAGAATAAAACAAGTAAGCAACTCATCATCACACTAAAAGCAGTAATTGATAGATTTCTAGGCCACATAAGACAAGAAGACACATTCAACACATATGGTACATATTTTACAAAGCTGTGAATCACTGAGTAGTGGGAGGTTCATGTAGGTGAATGGTCTGAGGAGCCTCCACTAAATTTTCTACACAAATTTTCAGCCTTTGACCATTCACTTTCATGATCCTCCCAGACATGGGATCTAAGATCTCAACAGCACCAGATGGGGAGGCATGAATGACAGTGTAAGGTCCATCCCATCTGGATTTTAACTTCCCTAAAAAAAAATTTAGTTTGGAGTTGAAAAGCCAAACCTTAGTACCAGCATTGAAGTCCTTCCTCATTACCTTCTTGTCAAAGAATGCCTTTGATTTCTCCTTGTATATTCTGGCATTTGAATAGGCATTTAGCCCTAGCTCATCAAGCTCTGCGAATTGTAATTTCCTATGAGAACCAGTAGTAGTTAGATCAAAATTTAGTGTTTTGGTCGACCAATAGGCTCTGTATTCTAACTCCACTGGTAGGTGGCAGGCCTTGCCATAAATCAGCCTAAATGGAGACATGCCAATAGGGGTCTTATATGCTGTCCTATAAGCCCACAAACCATCATTCAGCTTTTGTGTCTAATCTTTTCTATCAGTCCTCACAGTCTTCTCCAAGATATGCTTGATCTCCCTATTAGAAATTTCAACTTCCCCATTGGTTTGTGGGTGGTAGGGAGTTGCAATTATGTGTGTAATAGAATACTTTTTGAGGAGATTCTCAAAAGGCTTGTTATAGAAATGACTCCCCCAATCACTAATAATAGCTTTGGGGGTGTCAAATCTAGAGAAGATATTGTCCTTTAAAAACTTCAAGACAATTGTGTGGTCATTTGTCCTTGTGGCAATGGCTTCCACCCATTTGGATGCAGTCTACTACCACAAGTATGAAGTTAAAACCCTTAGATGGAGGAAAGGGATCTATAAATCAATGCCCCAGATGTCAAAGAGTTCTACCACAAGGATGGGCTGCAATGGCATAGAATCTTTCTTGAAAATGCCTCCCAACCTTTGACATATCTCACAGGCCTTGTAATGTATATTGCATCTCTGAACAAAGAAGGCCAATAAAAGCCACATTGCAACACTTTTGCTGCAGTCTTTTTGCCACTAAAGTGACCTCCACAGGCTTGCTCATGGCACATTGACAGAATGCTGTGGAACTCACTTTCAGGTACACATCTCCTAACAACCTGCTCTGTACAATGCTTGTAAAGGTGTGGATCCTCCTACAGAAAATATTTGACCTGACAGAAAAATAGGTCTTTGTCCATCTTGGATCAGTGAGGGGGAATCCTTCCAACAGCATGTAAATTGACTATGTGTGCAAACCAGGGCAGACTAGACTGCATGGCAAATAGTTGCTCATCAGGGAACAACTCATTGACAGGTGTTACTGCATATTCTTCCAATATAATTCTAGAGAGATAGTCAGCCACCATATTCTTAACTCCCTTTTTATCCTTGATCTCAAGATCAAACTCCTATAACAGGAGGATCCATCTGATCAACCTTGGTTTGGCATCCTTCTTAGCCAATAGGTATTTAAGGGCTGAGTGATCAGTAAAAATAACAATTTTAGACCCCTGCATGTAGGGTCTAAACTTATCCACAGTAAACACCACAACAAGCAGCTCCTTCTCAGTGGTGGTGCAATTGAGCTGAGCTTCAGCTAGTATTTTCCTGGCATAATAAATCACTGCAGGGAGCTTATCTTTCCTCTGTCCTAAGACAGCACCTATGGCCAAGTCTAATGCATCACACATCAGCTCAAAGGGGAGTGAGTAATCTGAGGCCTGGATTACAGGAGCAGTGGTAAGGCACTTTTTTAAGACCTCAAGGCACTCAGCAAAGAAATCAAATGGCACATCCTGACACAGCAGGTGGTACAATGGCTTTGCAATTTGCTGAAGTCCTTAATGAAACTCCTGTAAAATCTAGCATGGCCTAAAAATGATCTAATTTGCTTGACAGTCCTGGGTGGGGGCACGTGTGAAATCAATTTCACTTTAGCCTTGCGAACCTCTATTCCTTTGGGAGAGACCACATGGCCTATTACAATTCCTTGTGTCACCATAAAGTGACTTTTTCCTAGCTTAGGACCAAATTGGTCTCCTTACATATTTGTAAAACCAGGTCAAGGTGACTTAAGCATTGGCTAAAGTTGTCCCCATAAACTGAGAAATCATCCATGAAGATTTCTATGAACTTGTCAATCATATCAGAAAAAATTGCATATATGCACTTCTGAAATGTGGCTGGGGCATTGCACAGTCTAAAAGGCATCCTTCTGTAAGCAAAGGTGCCAAAGGGACATGTGAAAGTATTTTTTTCTCAATCTTGAGGATATACAGGGATTTGGTTATACCCTGAGTATCCATCAAGAAAACAATAAAATGCCTTCCCAACCAGCTTATCTAAAATTTGGTCAATGAAAGGGAGGGGGAAGTGGTCTTTCCTGGTTTTAGAAATTAGCTTCCTGTAATCAATGCAAACTCTCTAGCCAGTGGTCTCCCCGGTTGGCATCAACTCCCCAGAATCAGTAGTAATAACTGTTATGCCTGACTTTTTAGGTACCACCTGGATAGGTGACACCCATTTTGAATCTGAAATGGGGTAAATTACTCCTACATCTAATAGTTTCACTATCTCTTTTAAGACTACCTCTTGCATGTGAGGATTCAGCTTCCTCTGCATCTCCCTAGAGGGATTTGCACCCTTATTCAGGTGAATTCTATGTATGCAAACTGAGGCATCAATGCCTCCAAGATCAGCTATTATCCACCCCATGACTTTCTTGTGCTTCTTGAGAACACTCAATAATTCCCCCTCCTGCTCACTAGTGAGAGAGGAGGAGATAATCACTGGAAGCTTATTGTTTTACCCCAAGAAGGCATATTTTAATGTGGCTCAAAGCTATTTCAGCTCCAACTTAGGGGGACTTTCAATGAAAGGCAACAAAGGTGACTTAGTGATTTGAGGAAGGGGGAGCAATATAGGTTTCCACTAGGCCCACAGAAGACTCTATTTTTGTGTTATCTTCTATCATGAGAACTTGGGCCTCCTTCTCAGCCATACTCCAAATATTTTCCAGGTCATCAGCAACATTATCCCAATTTAGTAGATTGGATAATTCTTCTTCCACAAGGCCGTCTAGTACATCTATTACACAGCAGTCCTTAATGTCCATCTGAGGCTGCCTTACAACATTATACATATTTAATTGGGCCGTCATGTTCCCAAAGGTCACCTCCATCACCCCTGACCTGCATTGTATGTAAGTATTTTCAGTGGCCAAGAATGGCCTGCCAAGGATGACAGGACTTGGGGCTTTACTTTTGCAAGGGTCCATGTCCAAAACAAGGAAATCGGCAGCATAGTAGAACTTGTCCAACGCCCTCCAAAACATCCTCCACTACACCCATAGGTCTCCTCTTAGACCTGTCAGCCAGTTGGAGAACAACTGATGTGGAGTTTAGCTCCCCCAAACCTAGCTCCTCATACACAGAATATGGGAGCAGGTTCACACTGGCCCCTAAGTCCAAGAGGGCTTTACCAATGGTATGGTTTCCAATTATGCAGGGGATAGTAGGTACTCCTGGGTCCTGTAATTTCTCAGGTGTGGCAATAGAAAGAATTGACTCAACATAACCTTTTTGGACAACTGCACCCTTGCTTTTCTTTTCTGTGTGCAGAGGTCCTTCAAGAATTTAGTATAGGCAGGGACCTGCTTGAAGGTCTCCATCATTTCCTCTATCTGAGCATTCCCCTTATCAAAAAGAGATGGGCTAGCTAATGCATGAGGAAATGGCAATTGTGGGACTGCTGGTGTCACAGCTACATGCCTAACAACATCATGGTCAAATTTTTATTTTTTTCTTTTTTCTTCATTTATTGTTTGCTGTTGGGGCTCAACATCAGTCCCTTTATTTTGCCCTTGCTGATCCACAGTAGGGGATGACTTCTTTGATTCTTCACCACTCACATTTTTTTCATTTTCACACTCCATGACCTCCTCAATTGCCCAGCCTACTAAATTATCAACTACCCTGCCACTCCTCAGGGTAGTGATTGCATTAGCCTCCGCATGGATAGAGGATGCTTCTCCAATCATGTACTACCCTTTAGGGTTGGCCAAGGGTTGACTAGGCAACCTGCCCTCCTCTCTTTTGTTCAAAGTGTTATAGATTTGACCCAGCCGATCCTCTATTTTTTTAATGCTTTGCCTATGAGAGTTCACAGTTTGGACCAAGTTCCCAAAATTCTGCATAGATGTCAACATTTGCTCTTCAAAGGAAGAGGATCTGGGCTGTTGTGGGGGCAAGACCAACTGATTGGACTGTGGGGCAGGCAACTAAAAATTCTATCTTGGTGGGTATCCTTGGTTAAATTTATGCTGAGGTCTATACGGAGTTGCCGACTGCTGCTGCTGGGATGGAGGGTATGGATCTTCTCTCCACCTCAAATTTGAGTGGTTTCTCCATGTGTACCTAGCAGGCTTCTGCCCATATGCTTGGGCAGCATTGGCATGCTCGATAACTAAATCAGGGAATTGGATGGTTGATGGACAATCTTGGAGTAAATGTGTGGGAGATTGGCATATCAGACATGCCTCTTCCACTTGTGCAACCATCCTAGGCTGCATCACATTCATCAATTTGTCAAACTTTAAACTTAGATTCTCCACCTTCCTTTCCAAATCACTTTGCACCTTAACTTGATATATCTAACCTCTAGGGGTGTACCCTTTCACAAATTTAGCTGTGGTCTGGCTGTCATTGCGAGACAGTGACTCAAGCCTCATCAGCTGTCTTGTGGAGGTAACTACCACCACGTGAGGCATCCACCATATCCCTACTCTTGGGATTAACTCCTTGGTAAAATACTTGCACCAGTTGCCACTGTGGAATTTGATGGTGGGGGCATTGTTTTAACATCTCTTGAAATGTCTCCCATGCCTCATAAAAATCTTCAGTTGAGGACTGAGTAAATGATAAAATGTTTGTCCTCATCTGGCTGGTTTTATTCATGGGAAAGAATTTAACCAAAAATTGGCTTTGGAGGTCACTCCATGTCCTAATGATATTGGCTGGGAGCTTAGAGAACCAGTGCTGGCTTTTTCCTTAGGGAAAAAGGAAAAAGCCTCAGTTTGGTGGCTTCAGGTCCCAAGCTAGCAATATTGAAAGTGGTGCAAAGTGTCAAAAATTGGTCAATGTGCTTGTAAGGATCTTCCTTACTGAGGTCATGGAAAGATGGCAGCCTACTAATGGTGGAGGACTTGATTTCATAGTTTCCCTCAACTGAAGGGAATTGTATGTAAAAGGGAGATGTGTAATCCCCAGGTGCATTATATTCCTTCAGGGTTCTTTGCCTCTCAGCCATGACAGTTGGCTCAGTTTCAACAATAGGGACTTGTGTAGTATTTCTTAGCCTAAGGACCCTTTCAACCTCAGGATTTGGAGGTTCCAACTCAGGGTTAAGTGACCTTCTTCCAAGCATACACGCACTAATTTAGCAAGTAACGAAAATGCTCACAGGACACAAAAAATTTCAAACCAAATTAACAACCTAAGATTTACAACTAAACTAATGATAGGGAATTCAACATTAAGGGACTAAGTTTTAGGGTGAAATAAGTGCAAACAAAGCTAGATAAACTATAGCTGCAGCTCTAGCTTTTCCCCACTGTTGTTGTCCAAGTCTGTAAGAATTCCATAAAAATTAGTAGTTCTTTTTATTCTATTTAAGGCACAACTACAAAGAATTTTCTAAATTGAAATATAATAGAACTCAGGTCTACTAAAAAGATCAAGATCCCCGACAGTGGTGCCAAAAACTTGTTGGTTTATAATGTGTGTACCAGATATTTATTTAAAGTGATATGAGATGATAAAAATTAGAATACAAAGGTGGAGTGAAATAGCTATGAAAATATCAACCTAAAGTACACACAGCCTGCAAGATATAGGGCTCTTGTAGCAAGTTTTAAGTAAGTAAGAGTTTGTCCCACAGAGATAATGATCTAGAACCCAAAATGGGCTATAATAGTAGGCCTCAAGATCTGGCTACAGATCTGACAATCCTAAAGAAAGGGAATTGGGTGTCACAACTATACTAAATTAATACTAAAAGAAGAGAAATAAAGTATAGTCCTATCCTAAAGAGAGGGGTATGGTGAAGGTGGTGATGGTGTGTATTAAAATAAAGATAAAAGGATGGGAAGTAAGCAGTTTAAGCTAAAGTTAATTCTGTTATGTACTCAGATTTAGGGCTATCTCTGCAGTAAATCCTTGCTGATGTGCTATCAAAAACCTCAGCAAGGAAGAAGAATCCAACTTAGCCCATGCCATTTAGACTGCCCTTAAGGCTATACTCTGTCCACTTAAATGGTCACAAACTATCCAATAGTGATTGTAGACTTGTGAGTTGAGTCATTACAGGCCTTTTGTAGTAATGACCAGCTGAATCTAAATCCTCATTCAGCCTGAGATAGCTTGTGCTTTCCACCTGGCTTTCAAAGTCTTTTTGCTCCTGTGAATGCCTGCCAGATCTGTAACAGATCTGGGGAGCTTGTTGCCTGGGATATTGGTCAAGTAAAATAGAGGGGAGCTTGTTCCTGTAAAATCTCTCATTAGGCTACAAGCTCAAGTGCAGAGAAAATGAATCCATCTCAAATTTGTGACCAAGACCTTCCCTAGGGCTATTGTCTATCCACTCAAATGGTCGCAGGCTATCCACAGAGGTTGTCTTACTCACAGATGATAAGGTAGAACATATAAACTGCTGCTGCCACCATGGTCCCAGGGCTACAAGCTCAAGCTTCCATGGGTCTTTCAATTAGCTCAAATCCTAAATGCAGGCTATAGCCTAAACAAAACTATGGGCAAATAGGAAAATAATAGATTGAATGAATATTTGAAGTATAAATTCCATTGATCAAAAGTACTTATAATGCAAGTTCTCAAGGCAGCAACCTTTGCACAACAGCTCTTCACAAAGTCCTAAAGATTACAAGACCCATTAAAAAACTAAATGAAACTACATCTAATTGGTTATAGAGGATTTAGCCAGCAAGTGCTAGGCTAAGAGAGAAGAAAAATGGGAAAAAGAAGTGATCAAACCCTAACCTTAGCCTGCTTGAGCTCACCACAGACAGAGGTTCAAGGGAAGATAAAAATTCTAAGTTACAAGTATAACTTATATACTTAGTCCTAATGTCTTAGCCAATAAAAGAGTAAACCCTAATTTTTCTAGCAGATGTGGCACTGTTACAACCCTTAGATGCCTTGGGATGTGTGCCCCAAAATCAGGGCCTCGAGATGTATGCCATAGACCTGGGGAAATCCCCAAAAGGTCCCTGGAGTTAAGATTGAGAAGTGAAGAGCCCGAGCTTCGCAAGGCTGCCTTCTGCATATTAATTTTGTCATGCAGTTGCTTTTTGCTCTTTAGTTCCTTTGCGCAGCTTGCAAAGTCCTCGCGAGGCATGAATTAGCTTGGAAGGTTTGTTCACTCGTGCAGGTGGGCTTCGCATTATTGCACAGCTGCTCTGGCTTTGAATGCACTCACGCAGAAGAGTTTGTAGTGCTTGGCTTGCTCGCACAGTAGAGCTTCAGAATCTCCTGTCGTGAGGTACTCGCGCAGATGCCTTTACATCTTGCTCAGAAAAGGGTTGAGCTTCCAAGCATGCGAGACCTGTGCGAGAGAACTTTTGGAGCTCTCTCTCCTTCAGAGCCACGTGAGAACTTCATGAGGTTGTTGTTGTTATTTGCACAGATTGGTCTCATGAGGTAGTGTGCATGGATGCTTTAAAGCTTGATCCTCACGAGAGCTTCGCAAGCTATATTTTTGAAGGCTTAGTGCGTGACTACTTTACAAGTTTCTTTATGTGGTGCTTACAGCTAAAGTGCGTGACTGCTGTGGGAGAGACTACTCTGTGATAATCCCTTCACTGAGCTACACGACTTCTTCATGAGCTCTATTGTGCTGCATGTAACATCCGTGTGAGGGAGCTTTGCTACAGCTTTAGCCACACGAGGCAGCACCTCAACTGTGCGAGATAGCTTATTTGCTCGTCTGCTGCTATGTAGCTGCTACTGTTTCAACTCTCTCCACTCACATCTATGCTTCTTTCATCTGCTGGACTTTCTTGGTTCATTATAACATACAGAATAGTCACCATGATGTGTACCACTATGGTGTTCCATCAGTCTCTGGCTCAGCTGTCATCCTTTGCTTGAATTCTCTCTTCTTGGCACCAAAGGCATGGACTTTGTGTTAAGCTACACAAGTTATTACTAATCTACAAAACAAGTTAAAAAAGAGTTATTAGTCAGCTTTAAGATCCAGCAAAGGCTAGGTTAAGAGGTAAAAAGTGGTACTTTTCAGTGAATATTAAGTGATAAGTACAAATAATAATTTTAGGCCCAAGCAAGTAGGGTCTAAACTTGTCCACAACAAACACAACTGCTAGCAGTTCCTTCTCACTAGTGGAGTAGTTGAGCAGAGCTTCAACTACTATTTTTCTAGCATAATAGATCACTGTAGGCAACTTATCTTTCCTCTATCCTAAGACAACACCTATGGCCAAGTCTGATGCATCACACATCAGCTCAAAGGGGAGTGAGTAATCTGGGGCCTGGATTATAGGAGCAGTGGTAAGACACTTTTTTAAGACCTCAAAGGCCTCAAGGCACTCAGTAAAAAATTCAAATGACACATCCTGACAAAGCATGTGACACAATGGCTTTGTAATTTTGCTGAAGTCCTTAATAAACCTCCTGTAAATTCCAGCATGTCCTAAGAATGATCTGATTTGCTTGACAGTCCTGGGTGGGGGCAGGTGTGAAATCAGGTCCACTTTAGCCTTGGTAACCTCTATTTCTCTTTGGAAGACCACATGACCTAACACAATTCTGTGTGTTACCATAAAATGGCTCTTTTCCCAGCTTAAGACCAAATTGGTCTCTTCACATCTTTGCAAAACCAGGTCAAGGTGACTCAGGCACTGGCTAAAGCCATTCCCACAAACTGAGAAATCATCCATGAATATTTCCAATAACTTGTCAATTATATCAGAAAAAATTATATACATGCACCTCTGAAATGTGGCTGGGGCATTGCACAGTCCAAAAGGCATCCTCTTATAAGCCAAGGTACCAAAGGGACATGTTAAAGTAGTTTTTTCTTGATCTTGAGGATACACAGGGATTTGGTTATACCCTAAGTATCTATCAAGGAAGCAGTAAAATGCCTTCCTAGCCAATTTATCTAGAATTTGGTCAATGAAAGGGAGAGGGAAGTAGTCTTTCTTGGTCTTGGAGTTGAGTTTCCTGTAATCAATGCAAACCCTCCAGCCAGTGGTCTCCCTGACTGGCATCATCTCCCCAGAATCAGTAGTAATAACTATTATGCCTGACTTTTTGCATACCACCTAGATGGGTGGCACCCACTCTGAATCTGAAATGGGGTAAATCACCCCTACATTCAACAGTTTTACTATCTCCTTCAAGACCACTTCTTGCATGTGAGGATTAAGCTTCCTCTGCATCTCCCTAGAGGGTTTTGCACCCTCTTCCAAGTGAAATTTTGTGCATGCAGACTGAGGCATCAATGCCCCCTAGATCAGTAATTTTCCACCCTATTGCCTTTGTGTGCTTCTTGAGAACACTCAATAATTCCTCTTCTTGCTCACTGGTGAGAGAGGAAGAGGAAATCACCAAAAGATTTTTGTTTTGCCCCAAGAAGGCATACTTTAATGTGTCTGGGAGCTATTTCAGCTCCAGCTCCGGGGGTCTTTCAATGGAAGGCAGCAAAGGTACCTTGGTGTTTGAGGAAGGGGCAACAATGTGGGTTTCCAGCTGAAATGCTACACTAAGCCCACAGAAGACTCTACTTTGGTGTTGTCTTCTGTCATGAGAACCTATGCTTCCTTCTCAACCAAACTCCAAATATTTTCCAAGTCATCAGCAACATTATCCCAATCCAGCAGATTGGATAATTCTTCATCCACAATGCCATCTAGTACATCTATTGCACAACAGTCCTCAATGTCCATCTAAGGTTGCCTAGCAGCATTGTACATATTTAATTGGGCCTTCATGTTCCCAAAGGTCACCTCCATCACCCCTGACCTGCATTGTATGCAAGCATTTGTAGTGGCCAAGAATGGCCTTCCAAGGATGACAGGGATTGAGGTTTTACTTTTACAAGGGTCCATTCTAAAATTAGGAAATCGGCAGGAGAGTAGAACTTGTCCACCCCCACTAAAACATCCTCAACCACACCCACAGGTCTACCCTCAGACCTATCAGCCAGCTGAAGCACAACTGATGTGGATTTTAGTTCCTCCAATCCTAGCTCCTCATACACAAAATATGGGAGCAGGTTCACATTGACCCCTAATTCCAAGAGGGCTCTACCAATAGTATGGCTTCCAATTATGCAGGGGATAGTAGGTACCCCTAGATCCTATAATTTCTCAAGTGTGACAATGGACATAACTGACTCAACATATTCAATAGTAAAAACCTTTTTGGACAACTGTACCCTTGCCTTTCTTTTCTGTGTGCAGAGGTCCTTTAAGAATTTAGCATAGGCGGGGACCTATTTTATAGCATCAAGCAAGGGCAAATTGATCTTGCCCTACTTGAAAGTCTCCATTATTTCCTCCATCTGAACATTCCCCTTATCAAAAGGAGATGGGCTACCAAGTGCATGAGGAAATGGCAGCTGTGGGACTACTGGTGCCACAACTGCATGCCTAATCACGTCATGGTCAATTTTATTTTTTTTCTCTTTTCTTCATTTATTATTTACTGTTGGGGCTCAACATCAGCCCCTTTATTTTGCCCTTACTGATCCACAGTAGGGGATGACTTTTTTTATTCTTCAACACACATTTCTTTCATTTTCACTCTCTCTGACCTCCTCAGCTGCTCAGCCTACTAAATTATCAACCACCCTGCCACTCCTTAGGGTAGTGATTACATTATCCTTCTCATGGGTAGAGGATGCTTCTCCAATCATCTACTATGCTTTAGAGTTGGCCAAGGATTGACTAGACAGTTTGCCCGCCTCTCTCTTGTTCAAAGTATTACAGATTTGACCCAGTTGGTCCTCTATTTTTTTAATGATTTGCCCATGAGAGTTCACAGTTTGGTCCAAGTTCTCCAAATTCTGCATAGATTCTAGCATTTTCTCTTCAAAGGAAGAGGATCTGGGCTACTATGGGGGTAAGACCAACTGATTGGGTTGCGGGGCAGGCAACTGAAAATTCTGCCTTGGTGGATAACCTTCGTTAAATTAGTGTTAGGGTCTGTATGGAGCTGCCAACTGCTGCTGCTGGGGCTGAGGGTATGTATCTTGTCTCCACCTCAAATTTGGGTGGTTTCTCCATGTGTACCCAGCAGGTTGCTGCCCATATGCTTGGGCAACATTGGCATGTTCCATAACTAAATTTGAGAATTGGTTGGCTGATGGACAATCTTGAAGTGAATGTGTGGGAGATTGGCATATCAGATATTCCTCTTCCACCTGTATAACTATCCTAGGCTGCATCACATTCATCAATTTGTCAAATTTTAAACTCAGATTGTCCACCTTACTTTCCAAATCACTTTGCACCTTGACTTCATACATTCCACTGTAGGGGTGAACTCTTACACCGATTTAGCTGGGGTCTGGCTATCATTGAGAGACAGTGACTCCTGCTGCATGAAATTTTCTCCTACGATGTCAAACAACTCCCAAGCCTCATCAACTATCTTATGGAGGTAACTACCACCACATGAGGCATCCACCATGTCCCTACTCTTGAGCTTAATTCCTTTCTAAAAGACATGCACAAGTTGCCACTGTGGAATTTGGTGGTGTGGACATTGTTTTAACATTTCTTGAAATCTCTCCCATGCCTCTTAAAAATCTTTAGTTGAGGACTGAGTGAATGATAATATGTTTGTCCTCATCTGGTTGGTTTTATTCATAAGAAAGAATTTAGCCAGAAATTGGCTTTAGAGGTCACTCCATGTCTGAATGTTATTGGCTGGGAGGTTAGAGAGCCAGGTGCTGGCTTTGTCCTTTAGAGAAAAAGGAAAAAGCCTCAGTTTGGTGGCTTCAGGTCCTAGGCCAACAATATTGAATGTGGTATAAAGTGTCAAAAATTGATCAATGTGCTTGTAAGGATCTTCCTTACTTAGTCCATGAAAAGATGGCAACATGTTAATGGTGGAGGACTTGATTTCATAATTTCCTTCAACTGAAGGGAATTGTATGCAAAAGGGAGATGTGTAATTCCTAGGTGCATTGTATTCCTTAAGAGTTCTTTGCCTCTCAGCCATGAGAGTTGGCCCAGTTTCAACAAAAGGGGCTGGTGTGTTGTTTCTCAGTCTAAGAACCCTTTCAACCTCAGGGTTTGGAGGTTCCAACTCAGGGTTTAAGGACCTTCTACCAAGCATTCACACACATAATCAGCAGGTAAAGAAGATACTCACAGCATAAAAAAAAAATTGCAAACAAAAATCACAACTAAATAGATTTACAACAAAACTATTAACAGGGAATTCATCACAAATGGACTAAATTTTAGGGTAAAAAAAGTGCAAACAGAGCTAGCTAAACTCCAGCTACAGCTCTAGCTTTTCCCTGCTGCTGTTGTCCAAGTCTGCAAAAATTCTAACAAAAATCAGTAGTACTTTTTATTCTATACAAGGCATAGCTACAAAGAATTTTCTATCCTAAATTATATTATAACTCAGGTCTACTAAAAAGATCAATGTCCCCGACTGTGGCACCAAAAACTTGTTGGTCTATTCGGATTGTTGTCTTTTTAATGGTGAGAAAACAGTGGAAGAAATATAAATCACAAAGGGAAAGAATAAATATTGATTAAAACAACAAATCTGAAACACACTCAGCCTACAAGATACAGGGCTATTGTAGCAAGTTTTAAGTAAGAGTTTGTCCCAAAGAGAAATTAATCTAGAACCCAAAATGGTTATGTTAGTAGGCCTCCAGATCTGGCTACATATCTGACAATCCTAGAGAAAAGGAGTTGGGTGTCACAACTACACTAAATTAACACTAAAAGAAAAGAAATAGAGTGCAGTCCTATCCTAAAGAAAGGTCTTTAGGGTTATGAAGAAGGTGGTAATGGTGTGTGTTAAGTAGTGAAAAATACCATTTTTCACCCCTAAACATGAGCCTTGAAAGACCCTTGAGAAGACTAAATAAGTGCTTTAGTGTGCATTTTACAGCTAACCAATCAGACAGGTCCAAATCCGAAAAGCATCCCAAAAAGATCAAAAAGCTGACAGCTCATGTCAAGTTTAAAGAAGGAGTGAAGAAACAGCCTCAGCAATGGCTAAAGAGGGTCTAAAAGAGCAGACAAAGACCTGAAGCAAGAGAGAGAGCCATTCGCAAAGAAGAATGGGAGCCTAGAGTTCAATTCGCAAAGAACTTCTACTATTCGCAAAGAAGAATGGGAGCCTAGAGTTCAATTCGCAAAGAACTTCTACTATTCGCAAAGAAGAATGGGAGCCTAGAGTTCAATTCGCAAAGAACTTCTACTATTCGCAAAGAACCTTGAACTTTGCGAAAAGAAGAAAACACTCCTCGAAAAGAAGATTGAACTTTGCGAACAGAGCTTCAGAAGTCATTGAACTTACGAAAAGGCCCGAACTTCTGCGAAAAGGTATTCGGAGATTAGCAGCTTTAACAAGGGCAATTCGGTAATTTCTTTGCAGCGCCAATGCATTGAAAAGCCGAGACATTAGGAAGATTCTAAGCATGAAGGAATATTCCACCCCACGTGAGCACCTAGAGAGGGAATAACTTGGCGGAACTTTTAGAAACTCTAGCAAACTTTCAAAATGCATAATGTAATTGATGCCTTTTTTCACCGATTAACGGATCAAGCGCCTGATTGGCCAAAATAGATCTGGATCCTTGTGCTCGACTCCTATTGGTTGATACGATCTATCAATTCGATTGGTTGATACACATCTGAAATGGACTTAGGGAAAACTATAAATGGGCAACCATTTGCCCAATTTGGATATCCAGTTTTAGAGTTTTCATCTCTGTTTCCCTCATTCGGTCGGATAGCTTATCTGAACCCCCTGTAATCCCTTCTTGTAGTTTACCTTTGAGAGCCATTGTGAGTGATTTGTACTTCCAAGTTCGGATTCAAGATCAGAAGTCCGAGGGCTCTCGAGAAGCTCAGACGTAAGTCTGAGGGCTCTCTAAACCGTGCTCTGTAATTGTAATTTTGGATTTTAAAAGGTTGCAGTAATTTGTGACATCTGCATTGGAGTCATGTCGAGGGTGCTGAATTTTCACCTTAGTGCATTAGACTGCTTTAGATTCACTCATCCGCATGCAACTTCCCTTAATTCATCACCTGCGAATTAGCGTTGGTAACCTAATTCTAGCAAAGATTTACTGGTGATGTTCATATTACTGAACTAAAGAATAGGCCACGACTAGTCAGATCTGTGACCATTTAAGTGGACATGATCTGACCATAAGTCTAAACCTATTCCTTAATTCGGTTTATTTCTCTTACATCATCTTTGGTAGCGGATGAAGATTGAATCTGCTCTGTTGAACTATAGATTCTCCATTAAAATTCAGAGGCTAAAGTACATGAAGCTATTATTTCTGCATTTGTCTTATTTTAAACATCTCCCCAACTCGGATCTGGATCATGTAGTTAGTTCTTTTCTTTATTTGCTTATAGTTAAATGTGACACAATCCAACACTCTCTTTTATCTATTCTTGTTTTTAGATAATTATAGAGCCAGATCTGGTAGCACAGATCTGGAGGTTTATCTCTCAGTTTAGACAAACTTCTCTGTGGACGATCTTGAAATACTTACTTTTAAAACTTGCTACAATTGGCCCTGATCTTGCAGGCCAGTGTTAGCCCCAATGTGCTGATATCCCTTTCATAAGTTAACATCCATATAACCTAGCATTCTTTAATTCTTTAATTTTTGATTCATAATGCACACATTTATGGCACACTTGGAGCGACAACAAGTTTTTGGCGCCGTTGCCGGGGAAGTTTGTTCTAAAATAAGATAGACCTAAGTTTTTCTATTTTGTAGATTTGATTTTTATTTTAATTTTTGCTTTAAACCTGCACTTTGCATTCCAAGTGCTTGATTAAATGTCTCTGAGCTTTGTATAGAAAACCTGCTTATAAGAAATTTTTATTTTTTATTATTTTCGAGTTTTTATTCTTTGCCTTCTAGTTATTTGAATAAATCTGCCGCCACTCTTTTGTCTTTTGTCAAATTTAAGAGTCTGAGTTTTTCATTTATTTTCATTTATTTAGTCATTTATTAATTTTGTTGTTATTTTTATGCGTGCATGTAAAAGGAAAGGAAAGTTCTTAAATAGACAGGTTTGCTGTACCAAACTCTCTCTGAGTTGTATGTTTGGCAAGAGAACCCTCAATCCTGAGATTCTCCCGTTAAATTCAGAAGTTGAAAGACTCCTAAGAAACCGACATACATCACAGACATCTGCTGAAATGGGTGAAGAACAGAGATTGTTAAGAGACTACTTTGCCCCTGGTGCTTATAATTCCCCATTTTGCATTCAATTTCCCACAGTGGAGGGAAATTATGAAATTAAGTCCTCCACCATCCAAATGTTGCCTTCATTCCATGGATTGAGTAAGGAAGACCCTTACAAACACATTGATGAATTTCTGGCTTTATGCACAACATTTAACATAGCTGGAAGAACTGAGGATGGATGCCTACACTAGCTCCAGATTGTACAAAGAAAAGGTTAAATCATTCCATGATAGGAGCCTCATGAGAAAAGAGTTCATACCGGGGTCCAAGGTATGGTTATTCAACTCTAAACTTAAATTCTTTCCTAGCAAATTGAGATCCAGATGGGAAGGGCCATACACTGTCATCAAGGCCTCCCCCTCAGGAGCTGTGGATATTTCAGATCCCAAGGATGGAAGAATACTCAAGGTAAATGGTCAGAGGCTCAAACCATGCATTGAAAACACCCGGAGCCCTTCTTGCCCACCTATCATCATGAATCTCCAAAAATCGATGGTAGAAAAGTGTATAATATGTTTGTACAACATTGTTTTTCCGATTTTTCTTTGTTTTATTTTTTCTCCTACGCATAGTGTAAATACACTTCAAAGTTCAAATCGCATAAAGTAAAAAGTATTGAAAAGTTCAAAGTTCTATTCGGCCGATTACGAGTATAATGAACTACTGAAAGAACCATGTTACATTGAATAGTTAAAATTTCCTTTTCGAATAGAAAATGCGGGAGAAGTCCTTTGCGAAAAGATCTTTCTGGAGCCAAATCCATTTCGAATAGACATACTGAAGCTCAGTTCTTTGCGAACTACACTTTCTCAAGATTTTTTTACCTTTCGAAAGACACTTTTGGCATTAGATTTTCTGTTTTAGGAATTTTAGTTTCAAATTCTATTTTTAGATCGCTGATTTTTTTCTTTCTTCGGTTAATGTGTCCTCGTTTTACTGATTTTCGTCATTTTTCTATGAGTATAGTTAGTTTATAACTTTGTTTTCCTATTTTGCATTCACAATTTCAGTTTTTGTATCAACACTTTTCTTTTTCTTTTTTAACTTTGTATTCAGTCCCTTACCTTGCTTTTACTATTTCTCTGTTATTAGCATTAGTTTCCTTCCATTTGCATAGTAATCCTTCTATTTGTTAGATTTTATTTAGCAGTTCTAGCGTTGGTTTGTTGATTTTTCTTGCATTTGTATATCATGTTTTGCATTTCCTTGCTCATATCTTCAGTTTTACATTTTCTGCTGCATATAGTTTAGATTTTTTCTGTTCTTAGTTTTTCTTTCTTCTTTTACCCGCCCTAGTCTCTCCTTGTCTAGAACATTGAGGACAATGTTCATCTTAGGTTTGAAATGGCAAGCAGGTCCTTATGGGATAATTAGCATAGGGGCCTCAGAATCACCAAAGTAATCAGGAAATGAATCAATTTACTTAAGAATCATGACAATGTGGAAATTTTAAAATTTTCTTTGCAAGAATTTAGACATTCTAAACCCTACAATATTCCACATTTCCATGATGTTAACACCAGGAAAATACACTTGTATTAGCACATAGCAAGTCCACAGGAAGAGAAAAAGGTAAAGATATACTTAAAAGCTCAAGGAAAAACCATAACGAATTGAGCCTATATGTTTTACATCTCGTTGAAGAGTGGTGAGGCAACCCTTTTACGATTCAAAGGAATGGTGAGGCATTAGATCCACTAGAAATTAGGAAACTCCAAATCAAAACAAGCAACAACATTCATGAAAGCGAGGAAAAGATCAAGCCCTTCTTTGGGCGACTTGAGCTTAGCAGAACCAACCAAGAAAGATCTGCCCTTGTTTGTACCCCAATTGAGCTATAAATCCTACAATGCTTCATCAAAACACCCATTTTTCTTTTTGAACCAATGGAACCAATTCACCTTCCCTCACCTTGAGAATTCGAGTTAAAGGAAAAAGTAAAGATGGAACATTTCGCAAATATCAAAATAAATGAAGAAGAAATACCTCAAAAATGGGCGATGGTGAGAAAGTAAAAGAAAAACAATGTGAAAAGAAGCAAGCAAAAAAAGGAAAAAGGGGAACTTTATGTTGAAAATTCAAGATCAAAGGAAGAAGAAGCTGAGCACTTTGAACACGAGAATCTCAAAGAAGCTAAACTCAAGAAGATGGAGTCATGAACCACCTCCTTCAATTCGACTTCTCAAAAATCCAAACACACTGCTCAACCTTCCTATCACGAAACCTCACTCCACGAGCCATACAACAAACCCACCTAAAAGTCCTTGTGATCCAAAGTTGAGTGAACTGTCATGTGGAGATAAGCGTTTCCCAATCTATGGTGAGGAGATGTCAAGGATGCCAAGACACGAGAATCATGCCTATGCTCATGCTTACAAATCCATTTGGGAGATGTAAGCGCTCTTGAGCTTGAGTGAAAATGAACCCTTCAACAAAAATCTTGATGAGAGTACACCACAGTAAGTGTTTGGGTTGGAACTTGAGCACATTAAGTATGACTTATAACCTAATTTTTATTCAAATGATGAACTCTCGACACATTTGCATGATTTCTATGGCTGCTCAGATTGGAAAGAGTGAAACATTCATAAGGTTTATAAATGTTGAAATCCCTTGCAAACAATAAACCCAAATTTCATTTAAACATTGATTCAAGAGTAACTAATTTTGATCTTTGATTGCTCATGGGATGACGATTGCACTAATGCCAACTATCCCATGGAGAAGTTTGTAGGTACCTTCATGAAAACCCTCGGAGACTTCACTCCTCCTCTAGGGATCACCTAGGGGTTTAAAAGGCTTGTTGAATATGCTAAATGCACTGTGCTTCCTACAAAAGTGGCTCTTTATTTTGCTTTTACGTTTCTTTGCTCAGGACTAGCAAAGCTTAGGTTTGGGGTGTGTTAAGTAGTGAAAATACCATTTTCACCCCTAAACATGAGCCTTGAAAGACCCTTGAGAAGACTAAATAAGTGCTTTAGTGTGCATTTCTGACTAACCAATCAGAGTCCAAATCCGAAAAGCATCCCAAAAGATCAAAAAGTCGCTCATGTCAAGTTTAAAGAAGGAGTGAAGAAACAGCCTCGGAATGGCTAAAGAGGGTCTAAAAGAGCAGACAAAGACCTGAAGCAAGAGAGAGAGCCATTCGCAAAGAAGAATGGGAGCCTAGAGTTCAATTCGCAAAGAACTTCTACTATTCGCAAAGAAGAATGGGAGCCTAGAGTTCAATTCGCAAGGAACTTCTACTATTACAAAGAAGAATGGGAGCCTAGAGTTCAATTAAAAGAACTTCTACTATTACAAGAACCTTGAACTTTCGAAAGAAGAAAACACTCCTCGAAGAAGATTGAACTTTGAGACGAGCTTGAAGTCATTGAACTTCTGAAAAGGCCCTGAACTCTGCGAAAAGGTATTCTGGCGATTCGCAGCTTCAACAAGGGCAATTCAGTAATCCGCCGCTCGCGCCCCAACGCATTGAAAAGCCCAGAGCCATTCCGGAAGATTCTAAGCATAAAGCGAAGGAATATTCCACCCACGTGAAACACCTAGAGAGGAATAACTTGGCGGGAACTTCTAGAAACTCTAGCAAACTTTCAAAATGCATAACAGAATTGATGCCTTTTTCACCTGATTGGCTGAACCAGATCAAGCAGTTCTGATTGGCCAAAATAGATCTGGATCCTTGTGCTCGACTCCTATTGGTTGATACAGATCTATCCAATTCTGATTGGTTGATACACATCTGAGCTGGACTTAGGGAAAACTATAAATAGACGAACCATTTGCCCAATTTGGGTATCCAGATTTTAGAGTTTTCATCTCTGTTTCCCTCATTCCGGTCAGATAGCTTATCTGAACCCCCTGTAATCCCTTCTTGTAGTTTACCTTTGAGAGCCATTGTGAGTGATTTGTACTTCCAAGTTCGAATTCAAGACTGAAAGTCTGAGGGCTCTCTAAGAAGCCGTGCTCTGTAATTGTAATTTTGGATTTTAAAAGGTTGCTGTAATATGTATCTACTCAATTGGAGTCATGTCGAGGGTTACGAATTTTCACCTTAGTGCATTAGACTTCTTTAGATTCACTCATCCGCATGCAACTTCCTTAATTCATCACCCTATGCGAATTAGCGTTGGTAACCTAATTCTAGCGGCATTTCTGATGATGTTCATGTTACGAACTAAAGAATAGGCCTGACTAGGCAGCGATGATCTGTGACCATTTAAGTGGATGAGATCACGACCATAAGTCTAAACCTATTCCTTAATTCGGATTTATTTCTCTTACATACATCTTTGGTAGCCAAATGAAGATTGAATCACTGTTGAACTCTGATTCTCCATTAAAATTCAGAGGCTAAAGTACATGAAGCTATTATTTCTGCATTTGTCTTATTTTAAACATCTCCCCAACTCGGATCTGGATCATGTAGTTAGTTCTTTTCTTTATTTGCTTATAGTTAAATGTGACACAATCCAACACTCTCTTTTATCTATTCTTGTTTTTAGATAATTATAGAGCCAGATCTGGTAGCATAGATCTGGAGGTTTATCTCTCAGTTTAGACAAACTTCTCTGTGGACGATCTTGAAATACTTACTTTTAAAACTTGCTACAATTGGCCCTGATCTTGCAGGCCAGTGTTAGCCCTAATGTGCTGATATCCCTTTCATAAGTTAACATCCATATAACCTAGCATTCTTTAATTCTTTAATTTTTGATTCATAATGCACACATTTATGGCACACTTGCAGCGACAACAGTGTGTGTGAAAATAAGGATAAAATTGATGGGAAGTAGGCAATTAAGCTAAAGTTAATTCAGTTATGTAACTCGGATTTAGGGCTTCTCTGTAGCAAATCTCTCAGATGGCTACAAGCACATCTACAAGGAAGAGGTATCCAACTCAACCCTTATGGTTTGACTTGGTCTCTTAAGGCTATAACCTGTCCACTTCAATGGTCACAGACTATCCAATAAAGTGGATCAAACTGTATGAACTAAATCAGAAAACCAATATGATCCAATTAAATAAACTGATCTTAAGGCTATAACCTGTCCACTTAAATGGTCACAGATTATCTAATAGATGTCCTCCACCCAATGGATCAAATCAAAATATAAAAACCATTGCAGACACCATGTATGCTAAGCTACAAGCTCAGGCATCCATGGGAGCAAATAGTTCTTGAAAAACTAGTGGATACCACAGTAGTTCAAAAGCTATTTGGGGTTATAAACGCAGCTAGTCATTGCTATAAAAGGCTTGCAATGACTCAGCTAACAAGCCTGCAATCTCTACAGAGAAGTCAGACCTAACATCTAATATTGGTCAAGAAAAATAGAGGAGAGCCTATTCCTGCAACAACCTCTCACAAGGCTACAAGCTCAAGTGTAGAGGAGAAGAATCCTTCTTAGATTTGTGGCTTGGAATCACCCTAGGGCTATAGTCTATTTACTTAAATGGTCACAGGCTGTCCACAGAGGTTATCCACACCACTGAGGTCTGGGAAGGATCATCTAAATTACTGCTGCCACCATGATCCCAAGGCTACAAGCTTAAGCTTCCATGGGCCTTTCAATTCAACTCAAATCCTAAATGCATGCTTAGCCTGAACAAAACTATGGGCAAATAGAAAAATAACAAATTGAATGAACCATTAAAGTATAAATTTCATTGCTCAACATAATACTTACAATGAGATTTTTCAAGGCAGCAGCCTTGTGCACAACAGCTCTTCACAAAAATCCCAAAGGTTACAAGACCCATTAAAAAATTAATTAAAACTAGACCTAATTGCTTACAGAGGATATAGTCAGCAAGTGCTGGGCTAAGATAGAAGAAAAAATGAAAAAAGAGGTGATCAAACCCTAACCCTAGCCTGCTCGAGCTCAAAGCCGACAGAGGTTGAAGGAGGGATGATAAAATTCTAAGTTACAATATACAGCTTAAATACTCAGTTCTAATGCCTTAGCCAACAAAAGATTAACCCTAAATTTTTTGGGTAGAGGTGGCATTGTTACAACCCTTGGATGCTTTGGGATGTGTGCCTCGAGATTAGGGCCTCGGGATGTGTGCCCTAGACCTAAGGAAATCCCCAAAAGGTCCCTTAGTAGAAATTGAGAAGTGGAGAGCCCGAGCTTCATGGGGCTGGCCTTGGTGCATTAATCTATTCGCGTGGTTGGCAGTGTGCTCGCGAGGTAGCATTTGGCTTGGGAAGCTTCTTGCTTGTGCATAAGACTTTAGCTTGTTGCGCAGTTAGTTTGGCCTACTCGCGAGGATGAATTTGCCTTGATATGTCTCGCTCGTGCGGTATGCCCTTGAAAGGTCGCACAGCTGCTCTTGCATTGAATGCACTCACACAAAAGAATTTGCAGTGCTTGGCTTACTCGTACGACAGAGCTTCAAAATTTTCTCTCGTGAGGGTGTTGCGAGGATGCCTTTAAATCTCGCTCGGTAAAGGGTAGAGCTATTAAATGCATGATAACTATGCGAGGACATTTATGGAGCTCTCTCTCCACTTGAACCATGTGAGGACTTCATGAGTTTGTTATTGTTCTTTGTGCATATTAACTTCGTGAGATAGCGTGCGCGGCTGACATGAAACTTGTTCCTTGCGAGAGCTTCGTGAGCTGGA
The DNA here is from genome assembly GCA_021018995.1 of Chloranthus sessilifolius. Lineage (NCBI taxonomy): Eukaryota > Viridiplantae > Streptophyta > Magnoliopsida > Chloranthales > Chloranthaceae > Chloranthus > Chloranthus sessilifolius. The sequence goes on along the minus strand of CM037593.1, from coordinate 51,950,854 downwards.
TTTCTGAAGACTTAATGCGCAAGAGTTTCACGAGGTCTTTGAGTGTTGGCTGCAGCTGCAGTGCATGACTGCTTTAGGAATACTTTTGTGCTGCAGGTATCAGCTATGCGAGGAGGCTTTACTACAGACTTAGCCACGCGAGACAGCACCTCTACTGTGCGAGATAACACATTTTCTCCTCTTATGCAATGCAGTTGCTGCTGTTGTAGCTCTCTCTACTTACATCCAGATTTCTCTCATCTGACAGACTTCTTGGGTCCACTTTGACATGCAAGCTAGTCACCATAGTGTGTACCACCGTGGTGTTCCATTGATCTTTGACTCAGCAGTCTTCTTTGGCTTAAATTCTCTCTTTTTAGCTCCAAAGGCATGGATTTTGTGTTAAGCTACACAAATTATTACTAACTACAAAATAAACTAAACAAGAGTTATTACTCAACTTCAAGGTCCAGCAAAGGCTAGGTTAAGAGGTGAAAAGTGGTACTTTTTACCTCTTAACATGGATGGGTGAGAAAAATTGGCCATGACCAGGGTAGATGGGGAAATATGTGGTGGGTTTGGGTAGGAGGGAAAGTGTGGAATGGATATGGGAGAATGGCGCATGGCTTGGGTATGTGAGAAAATAGGGGTTGTTTAGATTGGAGGTGGAGGGGAAATGGGGCATATCGGGATTGGGTGTGAGAAAATTTGGGGTATTTTTGTTTGATGTGGAAGGATTGGGGATGCTTTGAGTTGAGGTGGAGGGAAATTGGGGTATATGTTGGATGGATGTGGAAGGTGAATTTGGAGTGGATATGGGGGGAAAAAAGGATGCATTTTGAGGGAATGAGGAGGATGTGGATGGAAATATGGGTGCACCAAAGGGTCCGATGATGGTAAATGGGGGTTGGGTGAGCGGAATGGAGATAGAATCTCCTCTGATTGGGAATGTAATGGAGATGATGGAGGGGATGAATCGGGGTCGGCGCAGGTTGGATCAACCACCCAAGACATGGTTTGGCTGTGGGTGGGGTATGGGTTCCTCGGGGGAGGACTAAAAACCTGTCTTCTCCTTCCCCTACGGGATGATGGAGGGTAAGGTGATGCCGTTGTTCCGACACCACGAGATTTCTTTTTTTGGGTTTTGATTTCTTCTTGATTTTTTTGGTTTTATTTATTTTTTAAATGAGAAAACAAAAATCTCTCCCTTGATTAAGGTGGTGTTTTATCCTGGGCCCTGGGGAACTCCCTTTTTAGGCGACGTTCACGCCACCGATGCCTCCCATGGCAGGACTCCGATGTACTTTGGAAGAATCAAAGGGAATCCTTTGATCTATGTGAAGACACGAAATCTATGTGACGACCGGATCCCTCAGAGGAGTCAATAAGAGGGGTGACCTCTTTTGACCGTCGAGGGCGTTTTGGGTGTCGAAAGGTGGGGGAATAATAGGGAGTATGAAGATCGCTATGCGGGGGCTTGGGAAGGGTGAAAAGGGCCTTAGATTCTGGCTGCTCAGTCCCAGAATAGTCTAGCATATGTATTGTATATGCTAGGCTAAAAATCCTAGAAATTTGGCTTAGCGTATGTATTACACACGCTAGGATAAATTTATGGGATTTTGGCTTAGCATGTGTATTAGACACACTAGGCAAATTCTGTAGGTTTTTGGCTAAGTGTGTCTTTTACACAAGCTAGGCAAAAAAGGTGTATATTTATATATTTTGTCAGCAGCAGCAGGCCCAAAATTGGTCTATTTTTTTGGTTTTCGGGAAGCAGTGCTTTCGAGGACTATTTTTTCTTATTTATTTCAGGTCCCTCCTCTCCGTACCTAAGGATACAAGGCCATTTTGGGACAACTAACGCACTCCCCAAGGGTTTTACGGCTTTTTCTTAAGCTCGGTCACCCACTCGATATACCTCCACGCAAGCGCCTTCTCAGGTATTGGATGGAGTGGTACTTTTCGGGATCATCACCACTAGGGGCTGTCGCCGTACTAAGAATCGAGACGTTTGTATCACTGCCTAAATTCTCACCCCCTTGTAAAATCTACCCAACGTAAAAAAATGAATTAAGTCCCTTATTGGTTCAATTTTAAATTCAGTTTTATGGTTGTTTGCTTAATGTTCAAAAACGGGTGGTGAGAAACCCATGCCGCCTCTATGGGCCGGCATCCACTGATGATATATGATGACAATAAATGTAAATGCTCACGTAGGTTTGCCAAATGGCTAAGGTGGTAAAATGCATACGTAAGCCCACCAATCGGCTAAGGCGTGCAAATGATAAAAATATAAATATTCAAGTAAGCCCGGACTGCCAAACGGCTAAGGCGGTAAATGACTGAATCGTAGGGGTAAGTAAGAAAAAATGGATAAAAAGTTAATGAAAGGAAAAACACATGCAAACAAAAAGGGCCAATACTTCAAGGAGAAGCTCTACAAGCTCTCCCTAGCAAAGTCGCCACATGTGCGACCGTGGATCCTTATTGATCCGTCGTGACGATGCGCTCGTGTGAAAAAATATAGAGTCGCCACCTAGTGCTTTTGGTGTCCCGGGAAACCCATATCAATATTGAAAGCACTGAAGTGCCAAATATGACTCTGATTTACCGATCCACGCCAAAGGCTCTTGGGTAGGGGCTTCGGTTATCGATCGGGAAGGTGTTAGGCACCCGATCAACCCACTCGTAGGTGCTTTCTACTTATGACCAAACAAGAAAAAAATAAAATATAAAACAATACTTCCTCTTTCCCGAAGGCACTCTAAATCAATTTAAGCCCCTTGTGATCACTGTAATTTCGGCGGCGTAACAACTCAAATTCTAGGATAGAGGAAAAGCAAAGAAGGTAATGGAATAGAGGAGAGAGCCAAAGCTCTCGAGCCCTTGCGATACAGCTGTGGACCTTCGTGTAGCTCCGTTCCGGTGAGCTTCCGATGGCACTTTAGGGATTGAGAATGGTTCTAACTTCTAAGGCTTGGGAGCTAGGATGTAGGAGAAGGCTAAGGCCTTGTTTTAGCTAAAGCTTAGGAATTGATGGAGGAAAATGGGGGCTAAAAGGCAAACTAAAGTTCTGAAATTTTCTGATTTTGGCGCTACAAAATGAAGAGGGGAACTCACTAATCTTTTCTCATTTTTTGGGAAAATTTTCAAGCCTCTAATCAAGGGTGGGGGGGGGGGGGGAGCGGCTCCCTATTTATAAAGAAAGGGGTGGTTAAGTGGACACTTAAGGGCTAATGGGGCTTAACAATTAGGTAATCCCAATCTAAGGTTTTCTAGGGTTTTAGGAGCTTAGATAGGTGGGAAATGGGTTTGAATGGTAGATTATAGGGTAGGCTTCTAAATGGTAAAAGAGTAAAAAATAAGGCTAGTGGGGGTGCAACAGTTCTATCGAAACCAACTCCAATGGATAGGGTGTGATTAGTCACATAATATACCATTTTATCACCCTTAACTTAGTGATGCTAGACCTTAGTTTGCTACTAACAAGTTAATGATGTGCAGATATTAAGGAAAAAATATAAAAGAGAGCCAAAGTGTTAATATTCATCAAAATAAACTCATAAAGCAATAAGAAAGACAATTGAACGAAAAAGACGAATCATCACCTACTGAAAAACGGAAAATCGTACTTTATGATTGAGCGCAACGCTGCAAAGGAAAAAAGTAAGAAATCGTAATTTACGATTCTTCAGAAGAAACATTCAAAGTGAAGTGCGATACAAAAGTGAAGATGACCGATTGTAAATAAGGAATCGTTCAGAGAGTGAAAGCTATAAAATAATGATTTATGATTTTACAAAAGGGATGCTTTCTAAAGCTGCTGATCATTTGAAGATTTACACCGCCATGCATATAATTAGAAGAATTCTTGAATTAGAAGTCAGGCCACTCACGGATTTGAAAAGATTGACAAAGGAAGACTCCTAAAGGACTCTGTTGCTGAAATAAAAGAGAAAATCCAGAAGAACATCGACTGTTGAAAGCCAGGAAAGATAAGATTAGACATAGAGTTATAATAGGAATCTTTTATTTTAGTAGTTTCTTTTGTTAGAATTAGATCAATGTAAACCGATTCCTTGTGACCTATAAATATGAGAGCCCGATATAGGAATTAATCATCGGAGAAATTCTCAGCATCAATTGACTACTGAGACTGGGTTTTCTTCCGATCAAATTTAGAGTAGATATCCAAGGTTCCTCTATCACAATTGACGACCGGAATTGAGAGCTAAAAGATTAGTGTAGATATCTGTAGTTTCTCAGAAGCAATTGATGCTTGCGGCTGAGGGGTGAAAGATATAATTTTTATTGCTTTCTAGTTTAGATTTATTTTTATTACAATTTACTGCTTTATAAACATCTCCAAGTTTTTATTTAAATTGACGACTCTGATTGAGATTTGCAGATTAGTATAATGGTTTTTACTTTTTCATCTTTGATTTTCTGGAGTTTGATTGATGCCCCAATTTCTGATAGATTAAAGATTAGTATAGATCTATATTGAAGGATGCTAGTTTTTTATTGACACCCAAATTCTAGAGAACTGAGATATAGTGTAACGGTATTTTAAATTTGTAAACATTCGATCACTGAAGATTGTGATTGACAACTACAATCTAAAGGAGGATTTAGGATTTCTTTTTCTGCAAATTAGTTTAAGAAACCATTCTTTCATTCATATTTCTCAAGTAGTTTAGGATCTTAAAAGATAAATATAAGTTTTCAGAAAATTAATTAAATAGATAAAACACTTCTTGTGGGAATGATCCTATGCTAGTATTATAGTTTCCATTGTGCGCTTGCAATAGGTTAAGACTTAATTAGAACAACATAAAGTTCAGCCCTAAAAGTTTTTGGCGCCACTGTCGGGGAAGCAAATTTTATCTCTATATTAGTTTAAGAAAATAAGTATTTATCTTTCTCTTTTTATATTTATTTATATTCAAAATTTTCTTTGATCACTTCTTAAATCTTTTACAGGTTTATTCGAAGTAATGAATAAAGGTTTCAACTTCCCCTGATCAGAGAAGCTAGAGGCTCAGATTTATTTCTCTCCCTGCATTCTAGAATAAAAATTAAATAAAGCTAAAAGCATAAAAACATAGTTATTATTTTTTTTGTATGCATCACACTCGGTCTCGAAGTGTAGAATTCTTAGAGTGTGACCCAGAAATCAAACAAACTCTCTTGCATAATCTGGCATTAAATTGATCTTCTAGGAGAGAGTCCTTAACCATGGTTGGCGACCATTCAATGCAAGCACATTTCAACCCGATTACTCTGATTGCACCCTTATGTATAGTTATACCAGAGGTTGTAGTCGGGCAGAATTATGAAATCAAGCTCAATACACTTCAAGTTGTACCTACTTTTCATGGGCTTGATAGAGACGATCCCTATCAATATTTAAGGGATTTTATAGAACTCTGTACGATGTTACAACTGTCAACGGCGAATGAGGAGTTAGCATAGCTATGACTATTCCCTTTCTCTCTCAAAGATAGAGCGAAAGCATGGCTGACTTCGTTGCCCGCCAGGAGTATAACCTCTTGGGATGAACTACAATCCAAATTCTTAAATGAATACGTTCCAATTGATAGAACTAACCAGAATTGCCAAGCAATTCAAGATTTCAGGTAGTAGCCTAGAGAATTGTTTCATAAAAGTTGGTAGTGCATGAAAGACCTACTGAGAAAGTACCCTCATCATGGTGTGTCGAACTGGTCAATAGCGCAGAGTTTCTACCAAGGGTCAAAATGCCATGAGCGAAGGAGCCTTTATGGATCAAAATGGCAAGTCGATAGTTGATAGTCGATGTCGTGAGCAGAGGAGCCTTTATGGCTCAAAATGGCTAGCAGTCCTAGAACCTATTTGAGAAACTGGTCAATAACTCAAAGCAAAAATAGGCCCTGCTTAGATCTGATCCTGATATCACTCGTTACACCCCGCTCGCGAGGGGAGGACTTTACAATATCAGTAAAGATAAAGTAAAGAAAGAGGATGATATGAGTGCAAAGGTTTTGGCTCTTGAACAAAAGATTGCAACATTATTGGCTGCCAAACTGAGCACTCTGGATAGATCCTTGGCAAACTGTTCTAACTGCCAGTCTCAAACTTATACTAAAAACCCATCTATGCCATCGTACTAAGAGATGGTGGAAAATGAACAAATAATTGCCTTTCAGAGGGGAGACTATGGGAACACGTATAATCCGGCGTGAATGAACCACCCTGGATTTAACTATAGTTTCACAAGAGGAGCACAACTAGCACCATCGGTTGCACAACCCCGATTTCCCCAGACCCAAGTTTTCCATCAGAGACCTCAACTGTCTGCTACGCAGCCCCAATTTGGACCATCAAGCAATGCACCTGATGCCATAGTTGTTAAAATCCTCCGAGATTTGCTGCAGCAGTCGCGTCAGCATTCAAAGGATTTACATCAGCACACTCAATCCTCTCAAGTGCTTCATTCACACACAATCCATTATGAAACTAGAAAGGCAGATTGGCCAACTAGCTTCACAAGTGGCGAAAAGAGAGTGGTCAATTGCCGATGTAGCCAGTTAACAATCCTAGAGGGCAAGTATTCTTGGGGAAGACATCGACTCCCAAAAATCCAATATGAAAACCTCATGGACCGTCAAGCTACCGACTCATCCATTGCAACCCCAGTAAAATATGTAAAATTATTTGTTTTTCTTTTAAGCCTAGGTATTACACTACAGGCTAAATCATTGAAAAATGATGGATCGTAATACAATTCCTATTATACCCTATCCCAATCAATCGTATGGATTTATGATTGATCGTAAAAATCTATCAGTGTAAGTGTAGCAATTAAGATTTGACTGGTACGAGAGTTCACATATTAGAGCTGAAAAGCTAGAGATGACTAACATATTTAGGTTACAAATGCGTATGACACCAGTTCAGTAGGTCATCACAGAAAAAAGGGCCTACATATTCGAGAGAGGATACGTCGACCCCATTATCAAACCCTCCATTTTTGCTATCGTTTTTCCTCTATTTTTCAAAAATCCATCGACTAAGACTCAATCATTTTTGTTTCTTAAACTTTCCTTGTATCTCCTGGTTGATTTCGGAAACCCTGCTCAAGTCCTAAGTGATATTTTAAAACTAGGGTTTGCTGACTAGTCGAGATCAATGTAACAATCTCCATTTTTAGACGGAGGAGTCTCTGCAATTATTTTCAAATCGATATATGCAAAGATGTGATTTACTAAATACTATTTTTTTTACAACTTGTAGAAAAAGGAATTGCACAATGTCGGAAGCAACAGAGAAGCGGCCATGAGAAGATGACGGTGGAGAAGGAGGTAACAATTCTAATTCTCCTCCGATAACTAAGCATATTGCACGAGCTGCTGCCCTTAAAGCTAAATCAAAAGCAGTAGGCCCATTTAGAAAAAAGCCCAAATCTGTGGGGGTAGTTCTTAGAGAACTCCATACAGATAGAATGGAAGATGAATCAAGGTCCATCCTTGAAAAGGGCAAACAAATAACTGAATGCAAAGAATCAACATCTTCTATAAGTACAATGGATCGGCCCCCTACCTCAATGAAACACCATATAGTGGGCACCAAATTCACAGTAGATGTGGATTTTTTGGAAAAAATTTAAATAAGTGGAGCAGCAATTAAATATTTCAAGGACGCTGGGCTGTAATATTTCCTAGAACCAGGAGTCACACCAGTCTACCCTAGATTGGTAAGGCTGTTCAATAAAAATATGACCAAAAGCAACCAGGATCCATCCCTAGTCCTCTACACAAGTATTGATGGACTGCCATTCCAAATCGCTAAGGAAATGGTCGCCCGGGTAATGCAAGTACTATTAGAATTACCACTAGTATCCTAGGACAATCCAGAGGCCAACATTTTGAGGATGTGTTGTTGGTTTTTCGAGACTCTTGCTGCATGTTTTATTAAGAACAGTGGAGAGAATAAATCAAGAGTGGGGAATTAGAGATGGGTCAGCCCAGCAAGTCTGAAATACACACAGTCCTATAAGATACAAGGTCCATTGTAGTAAGTTCTGATAAGTAAAAGTTTGTCCCATAGAGAAATTGATCTAGAATCCAAAATCGGCTATAATAGTAGGCCTCCAGATCTGACAATCCTAAAGAAAGGGAGTTGGGTGTGACGACTACACTAAATTAATCCTAAAAGCAGAGAAATAAAATGTAGCACTATCTTGAAGAAAGGGGTTAAGAGGAGGATGGTGGTAGTGTGTACCAAAATAAAATATAAAAATTATGAGAAGTAAGCAGGTTGAGCTAGAGTTAATGATACAGTAATGTAACTCAGATTTAGTTTGTCTCTGCAGTGCTCCTACTGAGACACTATTAAAAGCCTCAACAAGGTATAAGCTCCTAGTTTAACCCATGCCATTTGGGGCGCTCTTAGGACTATACTCTGTCCACTCCAATGGTCACAAGGTATCAGATAGAGTCTATCAAATCCCATTAGTTAAACCAGAAATTCGCTAGTCTAATCCAGAAGAGTGGATCGATTATTTCCACAACCACTGGACCAGCTCTAGCCATGAATACTATTATAGCACTATATATTTGTAGTGCTACAAGCTCGCTAGATCTGCTCACAGACTTGACTGACATCCATAGGTATTCCAACCTAAAAGATCCTAAGTGCTTTGCTAAGGCTAACTGCTCACTAGTGTCCACAAAAAGGATCATACAATAGGTTGAATAAGGCTTTAGATTCAGCTGGTCATTACTACAGACGGCCTGCAATGACTCAGCCTCAAACTGTAATTACTATAAAGAGACCAGATCTAACATTTGAAGTCGATTAGGTAAGACAAAGGGGAGCCAGTTATCATACAAACCTCCTCACAAGGCTCTAGAAGCTCATGTGCAGGGAAAAAGAATCCTCCTCAAACATGTGATTGGACACAGCCTTAGGGCTATACTCTGTCCACTACAATGGTCACAGGGTATTCCATAGTTCTTTCCATACCTCAGAGGTCTGAGAAAGAACATGTAAACTGCTGCAACCACCATGGTCCGCAAGCCTCTGAGCTCCCCAAATCTCACTACAGATCAAGGATTGCTTTCCATGTGTCTATGAAACCAAGGGAAATCAGATGGTAAATAATAGATCTACTAGAAACTGAATGGGCTAGTCCCAAATATATGGATCCTATAGATATCTAAAGAAACCGTAAGATCTATAGATTTGATTAAGCATTAAAACAACAGTTCATTAATAACAACAAAACTTACATCGAACTGTCTACAAGTTGCAGCCTATACACAACTGCTCCTCTGAATCCCAATGTATATAAAATCTATTACAAGATTGAAACAAAACTAAACCTAGCTGCTTATAGGGGGATTAGCCAGCAAGTGCTAGGCTAAGAGAGAAGAAAAATAGGAAAAAGAGGTGATCAAACCCTAACCCTAGTCCGCTAGAGCTCTCAGCCGAGAGAGGATGAAGGAGAGATAAAAATAATAAACTCTAAGTACAGCTTATATACTCTATCAAAATTGCCTTGGCTCTAAAGAGATTAACCCTAAGTTTTTTAACAGACGTGGCACTGTTACAACCCTTGAATGCCTCGAGATGTGCACTTCGAAATCCATGCCTCGGGAAGTGTGCCCTAGCCTTGGGAAATTCCTAAAAAATCCCTGAGTTAAAATTGAGAAGTGGAGAGCCCGCGCTTTGTGGGGCTGGCAGCTATTTTACTTTACTCACGCGATTACTTTACTTTCACGAAGTTACCTTTGGCAGAGGGGAAGGGCTCATTCGCACAGTAAACCTTTACTGAATCGCACAGTTGTTTTGCGTCATAGTGTTGTCGCAGAGATGATCTAGAGAGCCAGGGTGGTTTACGCAGTAGAGCTTAAGGAGCTCTCTCTCACTAAGTACTCGCACAGGTGGGCTCCTGCGCTCGCGTAGTAACTTGTAAGGCTCCAGAGTGTGCGAGATCTACATGAGGGGAATTATGGATGTCTCTCTCTTCCACGGCCAGGCGAGAACTCTGCGAGGTGACTTTTTATTCTCTATGCATATGGGCCCACTGTGTTCCTCGCAAGGCTGCTTTGAGGCTTGATCTCCACCAGAGCTTCGTGACCACGAATTTTGAAGGTTTCACACCGCGAGATCTTCACGATGTCTTTACAGCCCTCCTCTTGACTGTGTGGCCTATCTGCATGAGCGCTTCTTCCACTGCATCTTTAGCTTCGCAAGGAGGCTCCTCAACTCTGCGAGGTTTGTTTCTTGACACTCTGCTACACTACACTTACTGCTATTGTAGCATCCTTCCTTCTCAGTTGACTTCAGTCATCTGCTAGACTTTAGGTCAATGATGATCGGCAACAGTGAGTCACCATGGTGAGCACTACCAAGGTGTTCCATTAGGTTTTGACTCAGCTGTCATCTATTATTGTATTCTCTCTCTTCCTTGGGCCAAAAAGCAAGGATTTTGTATTAAGCTGCACTTTTTATTACTAACTGCAAAACATACTTAACAAATGATTATTAGTGGGCTTCAAGGTCCATCAAAGACTAGGTAAAGAGGTGAAAAGTGATACTTTTCAGTGCATAACACACCCCCAAACCTACTCTTTGCTAGTCCCTGAGCAAAGGATAAATTAAAATAACTACTCTAAGAATTGAAATGCCACTTTTGTAGGGAGCACGGATATATTTAGCAAATGTACCAAGCCTTTTAAACCCCTAGGTTATCCCTAGTGGAGGAGTGAAGTCTCCTAAGGGTTTTCAATGAAGATACTCACAAACTTCTCAATGAAACAATTAACAAAGTTGCAACATTCTAAGGTCAGCTATCAAGAAACAGAGCATTAGTTCACCTTTGATTCAATAAAAATGTGAGGAATTTGGATATGAAAAGCACAGACATCTAATCATCACAAACTCTACCTGAGTGCACAACATTTCCAATTAGCTCACAACAAGGGGGACAACACATGTATATCAGCACTGAGCTCATCATTAATTCAAAAATCAGGTTATAGGCCATGCCTAATACATTCAACTTCAAACCCAATGCTCACCACGGCATGCTCTCACAAGGGACCTTGAGGGTTTCATTTTCTCTCAAGCTCAAGAGCAGTTATAGCCCCCAAATGGGTCTGTAAGCATGAGTATAGGCAAAGCATCTAAGTCCTAGCATCATTGACATATCCTCACCATAGATTGGACAACTCCTTGTCTCTTCATGACAACACTTTCAACTTTGGATCACAAGGTCTTTAACTGGGTTGTAATGTGGCTTATGAATTGGATTATAAAGAATGTAAGGTTGAAAAGGCATTCAAAGTTGAGAAATCAGTAAGTGAAGGAGGTGAATCATGACTTCACCCATTTTTAGTTCAGTCCCTTTCATTTTCTTTCAAATTTTTTAGACTTGAAGTGGCCAGCTTCTCCTCTTCATTATGATTTTTCCAATGAACTGTTCCTCTTGACTCCTCTCTCACTCCTCTTCATTATTGTTTTTCTTTCTTTTCTTGCATTTTTCTTTCTATTTTTTGTTTTTATTTTTGTGTTTGTGACTTGCCACCTCTTTTCTCAGCTGCTACACTGCTCAACTTTAGGTATCTCTTCTCCATTCACCGAATGTTGACCCTATCTTGTCCATCTTCAGCTCCTTCTCCTTTACCTTCTAAATTCTCAGAGTGAGGGTAGGTTTGAGTCAAGTCCATAAGTTCAAGTACAAGTACTCAAGTGTATTTTGAAGAAAATTGGAAATTCAGGCTCAACAGGTGTGTGCACAAGGGCAGTTGATTAGGATTTGTCTATTTAAGCTCAAACTGTCTAAGAGAAGGCCTTGATCCTTTCCTAGGTTTCATGAGTGCTGTCAGTTGTTTTAACTTGGAGGTGCCTAACTTCTAGTGAGGGCATTGCCTCAGCCAGTCCTTAGAGCTAGAAGAATTGCCTCAGTCACTACTCGAAGGAAGGAAAAAAATTTTGTAGGCCCAACTCTCACTGGTTATGGTCTTCCATTGAATTTTTAAGTATGTCCTTACCTTTTTCTCTCTTTAATGATTCACTCAGTACTGATACAAGTGAGTATACTTGGTGTTCACATAATGGAAAAGTTAAAATTTAAAAGCTTGTAATGCCTAAAGGTCTATAAAATTTTAAATTTCTCATTTTTCTAATGATTCTTAGGTGAACATGAATCTGTTTCTTACTCACTTGAATCTGCTGCACTTAGGTTAACTATTTCATTGGCAGAACCTGCCGAGGAGCAGTGTCCTCACTGATTCAAAGGACACTAGTTGTGCAGCAGTGAACAAATAGAGATATATATATAACACTACACTAAAGCAGAGAAAAATCAAGAAATGAATACAAAACACATTAACAAACACACAAACAGACAAACAAAGATGAAACAAAGTAAGAGGTACACAGAAGTAACAAAAAGAAAGTTCATTATATTAGAAAATGTATTTACAACACACTACTCCTAGCTCAAAACATGTGCACTATGCTAACCATCTAAGGGTCAGCTGGTTCATTCTTAATTTTAACCCCTTTTCCTTTATCTTTCTTCTGCTGTACAGTTCGTGGTGGGGGTACTCTCCCAGTTGCTACAACTAGTTACCTCTAAAGGATTTCAGCCTTTTGTTCAGCCAATTCAGCTCACGCAATAAGGAGTGCCCTGATCTCCTTGGAGGTAGTCAACCTTTTCTCTAATGCATCAGCTCTCAACTTTTCTATTGTAGCAACCATTTTTTCTTGTTCAGCATTGAGCTTCACTTTTACAGCCAAACTCTCTTGGGCTTTGTATTGATGCAACATTTGTTTTCAGCCCTTCCCTATGTCTCTGAGCAGCTGTTCGGTATCCCATTTCAGGTGCTGAATCTATGCTTCATAGGACGTTCTAAGAATAGTCATTCCTTTAATAGCATCCCTTTTGATGTAAGGATGGGACTGCATTGCACGAAGGAGGGTGGTGTATGGAAGACTGAGAAAAGAAGAGGCAAGAATGAAGGGGAGGTCCTCACTTGAAGAAGGGCTAGCTAAGAATGAAAGGTCGGTGGGCTGGGGAATGGTGTGTGGAGGCTCACGGTGGGGCTCCATATCAGAGTCTATTTGGATTGACTTAGAGGAGATGGATATTAGGTCATCCACATCTATCATAGCATCAGAGGTAGCTACAGCAGGTGGGCTCTTTGGAATAGGTTCATCCTCAGTTTGGGTAATAGCATCAGTGAAACTAGAAAGGGGTGGAGTAGGTAAAGGTTGAGAGGTAGGGATAGTTGGTGAATATGATGGTTGGGGTAAAGTGGCAAAGGTGGATTGGTTGGCTTATATGCTAGTTTCTATGGAGGTCTGATTTTGGAGGGTGGAGGTTATGGAATTAATATATGTTTCTATGGATGATTAGGTTTGGGTATTGGTTAACATTTATGATTGGAGGGACAGTAGGAGGTGTAGGATTTGGGGTAAGAGGTCTAGTATGGTATTGGGTGTGGGTTGGATGGGTGAAACTGGCTGAAAGAGAGATGTGGGTCTATGAGTGAAGGTAGTGGCCTGTGGTGGTGTAAAGTGTGGTGGGGTAAAGTATGGGGGGGGGGGGGAGGTGAGTCGGGGAGAGGTGTGTACTCAAGGTTGATGTCTCCTAGGATAGTAGACATCATAGTAGAAAATTCCTCTCCTAAAAATGGCTCACTATCATGGGATAAGGGAATGGATTGGTCTACAGGCTCACTAGGGATAGGTACAAAAGGTGGGGAAGTCTCAATAGACTGTTTGGGGGTGTCAAAGGTATGGGGTTCTAGTGCATAGGTTATGGGTATTGGGTCTGGAATGAAGGTGGTATCAGGGATTGGAATGATTTGGGAAATGTAGGTGAGATGGGGTGCTATGGGGGCTGTTCCTTTTGTGAGTTTTCTGTTCTTAGTGTAGGCAACTTTTACAGGTAGGCTGGTATGGGCTGGAAAAGGAGGTAAGGGTGAAGTAGTGGGTAAGGTCGCCATGGTGGACGTGAGCTGGGGTGGCTCAGGTAAGGGTACTATGCCTATGAGGGGTTGTGATGTGTGGATGAAGGGTGGAGGTGGTGGGGCAATGGGTGTAGATAAAGTTGACAGAGGTCAGATTTCAAGAGAGGTGTCAGCAGCGTGACCACTTACTCTGAATAGTGGGGGCTGCTTCTCTCAATAATTTTTTTTCTCTTCTCTCTCTTTCTCATCATTGTGCCACTGATACCCCATTATTTCTTTCCACTATTTTTGGGGTTCAGGGCCACTATCTCCTCCTCTCTTTTGAAGGGGTATTTTCCATCTTTCAGCGGTACAGTAATCAACCTGCAGTAGGGAAGGGCATGCGATTTTTTATTAACCTTCACTTTCTCACACAAATCCTTCATCCCTTCAAACACTAACTTGGCTGCATCCAAGTAGTGGTTTATGTGAAATGAGAGAAGGGCATCAGCTATGGTGTACCTCCTCTCTTGCTCATGACTCGAGCAATACACATTTTTCCTCAGCACCCCATCCATAAATCTGAGGTTGGGGTGCAGATCTCTCTTCCTGATTGAGTCCCCTGAAGCCATGATTCCTCCAGTTAGTTCCTTGGCTATCTCTGTAATGGTGGTAGTCAGGGGGGGTCCCAAGCCAAACTTAGGGTCATACCCAGCTGGTATCCCTAGTACCCTTTAAATATCAGACTGGTTAAACAGTATTTCAAAATTATCAATCAGTACCAGCAGTGCTAGGTTCCCATCATCACCAGTCTTCAACCTCATATTCTGATAAAATAATCTGACTAATCTTGGAAACACCAGCTGCATAGGGGGCCTCAACAAGGGCAGCAGAGATGCATTGGTCAGATACTCAATGGAGGCAGAGGTCTGGTAGCTCCTCAAAGTAAGATTTATCAAAAATGATTTCAGCCTCCAGTGGAATTGCCGACACAAACTCCGAAGGGACCCTGAGGTATTCATTATTTTCTTCCTCCTCAACCTCAGGGGCCACAGGGGTCACAACCTTGCCCTTTTTATGCTTCTTTGATTTTTCAAGGCTCATAGTAGGTGGGTGCTCTCTGGCCCTCTTCTTTGGGATAGATTTCTTATTTTCCTTCAAAATTGTAGGGTCAGCACCAGGTGAGGGCACCTCAGAGGTCTCCAATGTGGAGGCCTCTGCAATTCTTGTGGATTTCCTAGTGGCCACAGGGCTACCACTAGGAGCAGGGTCTAACATAGCTGCCAATGTATCAATGAATTTTGAACTTTTGGCCATAGGTGCTCTAAATCTCAAAACAGGGCTCATAGATCTCAGAGAATGTAGATTACTCTAAGTAGGCACCAAAAAATATCACAATTTGTCTTCTCTATCTCTAATTTACTAAACCAATCAAAGCACAGAGGGAGAGTTGCAGAGCTTACCCAATGCGAGCTAGGGTTTCACCTAGAAATGTGCACAGTGGCTTAAATCCCCCCAAACCGTGCTCGAAGTAACCAGGAATAGCTGGGGAGCAAAATGGTGAGAGGAAAAAGCTTCAAATGGAGTGGCTCAAGATGTGGAGAGGAAAATAGAGAAAGAGGAGCTCGCTTTTAGGCGAAGAGAGCTAGGGCAGAGAGAGAAAATGAAGCAAATGAGGGGTTTTGCTAAGTTTATAAAGCAAATCTCACAGTTCGAGGAGTTGGCTTAAGGCTCTCACAGAGTAGGATGGTCGTGCAAATGGCTTTTAAGTCTATGAAAGGTTCTATCGCACAGCAGAACAAACTGCCTCACAGTGCCTTTCACGGAGCTGAGGCCTTGGCTGTAGTGCGCGAGACCTTGATATGCTTCAGAAAATTGCCTCATGCAGTACTCGCGTAGAACACCTAGAAGTCATCCTTTTCACATAAATTAAGCTCACAGAGTAGAAAGCAACTCCGTGAGACACTTTCATAGTCAATGCTTAGCTGTTCTAGCACGCGAGGAAGCCAAAAGATGGCTCGTGCAGCAAATTCAAGCTTTCCAACTCAGCGAGAGAGTATTTCTTACACAACCTTCACTCTTTTAATGTAGCACATTGGTTGGTGCCTCATGCTATTGTGCACCCAACCACTGTGCATGAGCACCAAGCCTCAAACAGGTGCTTCATTTCACTCATGAAAAGCTTACGTCCATTTTTAATCAGCTGTTCATCAATATTACAGAATTGTAAAAGTAGTTTTTCAGCTCAATTTCATGCAAATCATGATCAGGGTATCTCAGCCATTCATCAACAAACACACAGCCGATTTAGATGATACAAAGGCATATGTTTTAATTCACAAACAATTAAAACATAGACAGAGCAAAACAATCGAACCATCATAACATGCAAAACACAAATGACAGAATTCTAAAGAACACAATTCAACACAAAATTTTCATACATATGATACAATTATTACCAATATTTGGCTCACTGGGCACTAGCTTCCTCCTGATGCATCACCAATCATAAACTAACCTTTCATGTTTGTTAGGGGCTGACTAGGCAATTTTCCTTCCTCCCTCCTATTCAGAGCATTACAGATCTGACCAAGCTGGTCTTCAATCTTTTTGATGCTCTGTCCATGAGAATTGACAGTCTGCACAAGGTTCCCCAAATTCTGCATTGAAGCCAGCATCTGCTCTTCAAATGAAGAGGACCTGGGCTATTGTAGGGGCAGAGCCAACTGGTTAGACTGTGGGGCCAGTAACAAGAAGTTTTGCCTTGGTGGGTAACCTTGATTAACCTCGTGCTGGGGTCTGTAGGGAGCTACCATCTGCTACTGCTGGGGTTGAGGATATGGGTCTTATCTCCACCTCATATTTGGGTGGTTCCTCAGAGAATACCCAACAGGTTGCTGCCCACAAGTTTGAGCAGCATTGGCATTCTCCATAACAAAATTCAAAAATTGGTTGGTAGATGGACAATCATGAATAGAATGTGTGGGGGAATGGCATATTAGACATGCCTCCTCCACCTGTGCAACCATTCGAGGCTGCATCACATTCATCAATTTGCCAAACTTCAAGCTCAGGTTGTGCACCTTCCTCTCCAGATCATCTTGCACCTTTACTTCATATATTCCACCTCTAGGGGTGGCCTCTTTCACCATTTTAGCTAGAATATGACTGTCATTGCATGACAGAGACTCCTGCAGCATGGAATTCTCCCTTATTATGTCAAACAGCTCCCAAGCTTCCTTAGCTGTCTTGTGGAGGTAGATACCAGCACAGGAAGCATCCAGCATAACCTTGCTCTCGGCATTAATTCCTTGATAAAACACTTGAACAAGTTGCCACATTGGGATTTGGTGGTGGGGGCATTGTTTTAATATATCCTGAGCTCTTTTTCAAGCTTAAGAAAAATTCTCAGTTGAGGACTGAGTGAATGATAGACTATTTGTCCTCATCTGGCTTTTTTTGTTCATAGGGAAAAACTTTATCAGGAATTTGGTTTGAAGGTCACTCCATGACTGTATGCTGTTCACTGGGAGCTTTGATAGCCATGTGCTGGCTTTGTCCTTTAATGAAAAAAGAAAAGGCCTCAATTTAGTGGCCTCAGGCCCCAAGCCAGCAATGTTGAAGGTAGTGAAAAGTGCTAAAAACTGGTCAATATGCTTGTAGGGATCTTCTTTACTCAGCCCATGAAATAAAGGCAGCATACTGATGGTGGAGGATTTAATTTCATAGTTCCCCTCAACAGAGGGAAACTGAATCCAGAAGGGAGAGGTGTACTCCCTAGGTGCATTGTATTCTTTCAATGTCCTCTGCCTCTCAGCCATGGTAGCTGGTTCAGTCTTAATAGCAGGGCCCTGGGTGGTGTGTCTAGGTCTAAGGATCCTTTCCACCTCCAAATTTGGGAGTTCTAAGTCAGGGTTTAAGGACCTTCTACCGAGCATACACTCACCAATAGTAATGAAAATACTTACAAGTACACAGAAAAAATTTCAAACAAAAAAAGGTAATAACTACACAGATTTATACTAAACAAAATAACAGGGGATTCAACATAAATGGCATGAGAGTTAGGGGAAAGAAAGTGCAAAGAGAGCTAGCTACACTCCACTTGCAGCTCTAGCTTTTCCCTTCTTCTGCTGTCCATTTCTGTAAAATTCCACAAAGAATCAGTAGTACTTTAATTCTAGATTAAACATAGCTACAAAGAATTTGCTAGTCTAAGTTATAGTACAACTCAGGTCTATTAAAAAGATCAATATCCCCGAAAACGGTGCCAAAAACTTGTGGTCGGTTTTTCGAGACTCTTGCTGCATGTTTTATTAAGAACAATGGAGAGAATAAATCAAGAGTGGAGCATTGGAGATGGGTCAGCCCAGCAAGTCTGAAATACACATAGTCCTATGAGATACAGGATCCATTATAGCAAGTTTTGATAAGTAAGAGTTTGTCCCATAGAGAAATTAATCTAGAACCCAAAATGGGCTATAATAGTAGGCCTCCAGATCTGGCTACAGATCTGACAATCCTAAAGAAAGGGAGTTGGGTGTCATGACTACACTAAATTAATCCTAAAAGTAGAGAAATAAAATGTAGCCCTATCCTAAAGAAAGGAGTTAAGAGGAGGATGGTGGTAGTGTGCGCCAAAATAAAATATAAAAATTATGAGAAGTAAGCAGGTTGAGCTAGAGTTAATGATATAGTATTGTAACTCAGATTTAGTCTGTCTTTGCAGTGCTGCTTGCTGAGACACTACTAAAAGCCTCAACAAGGTATAAGCTCCCAGTTTAACACATGTCATTTAGGGCACTCTTAGGGCTATACTCTGTCCACTCCAATGGTCACAGGGTATCCGATAGAGTTTGTCAAATCCCATTAGTTAAACTACAAATTCGCTAGTCTAATCAGGAAGAGTGGAACAAACATTTTCACAGCCACTGGACCAACTCTAGCCATGAATACTATTACAACACTATGTAATGCCAGTGCTACAAGCTCCCCTAATCTGCACACAGACCTGGCTGACATCCATAGCTATTCCAACCCATAAGATCCTAAGTGCCTTGCTAAGGCTAACTGCTCACTAGTGCCCACAAAAAGGACCATGCAATAGGTTGAATAAGGCTTTAGACTCAGCTGGTCATTGCTACAGACGGCCTACAATGACTCAGCCTCAAACTGTAATTACTACAAAGAGACAAGATCTAACATCTAATGTCAATTAGGTAAGACAGAGGGGAGCCAGTTACTGTACAAACCTCCTCACAAGACTCTAGAAGCTCATGTGCAGGGAAAAAGAATCCTCCTCAAACATGTGATTAGACACAACCTTAGGGCTATACTCTATCCACTATAATGGTCATAGGGTATCCCATTGGTCTGTCCATACCTCAGAGGTCTGAGAAAGAACATGTAAACTACTGCAACCACCATAGTCCGCAGGCCTCTAAACTCTCCAGATCTCACTACAGATCCAACATTGCTTTCCATGTGTCTATCAAACCAAGGGAAATCAGATGATAAATAATAGATCTACTAGAAACTGAATGGGCTAGTCCCAAATACATGGATCCTATAGACATCTAAAGAAACCATAAGATCTATAGATTTGATTAAGCATTAAAATAGCAGTTTATTGATAGCAGCAAAACATATAATGGACTGTCTCCAGGCTACAGCCTATACACAACTGCTCATCTGAATCCCAATGTATACAAAATCTATTACAAGACTGAAATAAAACTAAACCTAGCTGCTTATAGGGGGATTAGCCAGCAAGTGTTGGGCTAAGAAAGAAGAAAAATAGGAAAAATATGTGATTAAATCCTAACCCTAGCCTGCTAGAGCTCTCAACCGATAGAGGATGAAGGAAAGATAAAAATAATAAACTCTAAGTACAACTCATATACTCTATAAAAATGGCCTTGGCTCTAAAGAGATTAACCCTAATTTTTCTAGCACACCTGGCACTATTACAACCCTTAAATGCCTCGAGATGTATACTTTGAAATATGTGCCTCGAGAAGTGTGCCCTAGCCTTGGGAAATTCCCAAAAGGGTCTTGAGTTAAAACTATGAAGCGGAGAGCCCGCGCTTCACGAGGCTGGCAGATGTTTTAGTTTACTTGCGTAGTTGCTTTGCTTTCGCGGAGTTACCTTTGGCTGATGGGAAGGGCTCATTCACGTAGTAAACCTTTAGTGAATCGCGTAGTTGCTTCGCGTAGCAGTGCTGTCATGGAGATGATATGGAGAGCCAAGGTGCTTCACGCAGTAGAGCTTCAGGAGCTCTCTCTCTCTAAGTACTCACGCAGGTGGGCTCCTGCGCTCGCATAGTAACTTGTAAGGCTCCAGAGTGTGCGATATCTACATGAGGGGAATTTTGGACGTCTATCTCTTCCACGGCCAAGCGAGAACTCTGCAAGGTGACTTTTTATTCTCTATGCATATGGGCCCACTGTGTTCCTCGCGAGGCTGCTTTGAGGCTTGATCTCCACGAGAGCTTCGCGACCACGAATTCTGAAGGTTTCACACCGCGAGATCTACTCGATGTCTTTACAGCTCTCCTCTTGACTGTGTGGCCTATCTGCATGAGAGCTTCTTCCACTGCATCTTTAGCTTCGCAAGGAGGCTCCTCAACTCTATGAGGTTTGTTTCTTGACACTCTGCTACACTACACTTACTGCTATTGTAGCATCCTTCCTTCTCAGTTGACTTTAGTCATCTGCTAGACTTTAGGTCAATGATGATCGGCAACAGTGAGTCACCATGGTGAGCACTACCAAGGTGTTCCATTAGGCTTTTGCTCAGCTATCATCTTTGATTGTATTCTCTCTCTTCCTTGAGCCAAAAAGCCAGGATTTTGTATTAAGTTGCACATTTTATTACTAACTGTAAAACATACTTAACAAATGATTATTAGTGGGCTTCAAGGTCCATCAAAGGCTAGGTTAAGAGCTGAAAAGTGGTACTTTTCAGTGCATAACAAGATACCGCCAAGTATTCTACCCGATTTTATTCAAATGGAAATAGAGTTGTTGGGAAAACCTTTAAGGGATAGATCATTCTTCCTTCTAAAAGATTTAGAATCACGGAACTTGCAACTCCATTTCCTGGATGTCCTGATTCACAAAACTGTCCACCCCACGAGTCATGGAACGCAGAAAAGGGCACTTTTGTAAGAGCTCTATATTTAATGGCTAGCCATTATTGCTTTGATGTGCCCTCTTACCTTTTTAAAGTAATGAATGTCATGAGGGAGAAATTGGATAGAAAAAAGTATCAGAGGAATAAGTTAAGCCTGCATTTCGGGGGCTTAATTACCAACCTATTGATGAATGTGGGATACAACATTGATCCCACGGAGAAGACCCTGCCAAGAGCATAAGAAAGCCTAACAGTAACAACTTATAAGAGAACTTTATGTGCTGAAAATAAAAAGAAATTCTATCTAATTGCATGCACAGAAAGTACCTCCTCTACACCAAGAGTCACACAGGTCCCTGAGATCCAGAATGAACCAGCTGTGCAAATATTTGAAGCACAAAGGGGAGTAATTCCAACAGTAGGAGTGAGTACTTCTACTCAACCTAATGAGCGAACATAAATTAGCACCTCAGTACAAGAAGGGGTTAGAATCAGCTACAATTGCACCAGAAAAACTAGTCTATATGACTCAGCCCTAGATTCACCAATTGGGACTGCTATGTCCCCTTCAACTGAGGTAGACATACTGCCAATTGTTACAGAAGTAGTGCATGTGAGCCCAATGATAGCTATTGCAGAAGGAAATTTTCAGCCAGCATAGCAAGATACTGAAATGACCACTTCTAGCCATATTCTTGCACCTATAGAGTCGATTACTCCAATTGTAGTTTCATCCACCCCAGAGCAGACTCCCATAGTTCATGCAGCAGAGGCACGATTAAAATTTGAAACTCCAAGAGTGGGTTTCATAGAATTAATGAATCAAGAGATGTCTCCTCCAACAACTACTACAACAGTTCCAATATTTGAACAACCTGATTCAGAAAGGAGATTGAAGACAGTGGAATAATGGCAACTTATAAATGAACCAAATCTAATGCAATTACAAGATACAGTAAGAAGAATGATGGAAGAATTCCATATATTGAAAGGCAGAGTTGTTGAAACTATGCCTACTGCCCAAGAACACCAAGAGTTAGCAGAAAATCTAAGGCGAAAAGCTATAAAAGAACACCAGGCACATTGGACAGTAGAAACAATAAAGAAAGTCCATGAAACCACAGGAGCACTTCATGCTCAAATGGTGCAGCTGAGAGAAGAAAACATCACACTACTGTAGACACCCAAATTTGGCCCCAGGCTCGATCAACTTACACTTCGAGAAAGGCATACCCTCCGAGCTTCCGAGTTCACTTTCCAAACCCTTATAACTTAACCCAAAGCCTTATAAGCCCTTAGGAATCAACCCCAACCTATAGAACCCCACCCAAACCAATTTTAAGCCCTCCCAACAGTGGTTGAAAAGAGGAATGCCATAGTTTGCACATACCTCAGCTGGATTTGAGATATATACCATTAGAAAGAGGATCTTCCCAGCTTTCCAACGAGCTAAGAATCACCTCGATCCGAGCTGTGAATCACAAGTTACGGCAATTTGCAAATCGGGAAGAAATGCTAAAATTTTGCCTAGCGTATGTATTACATACGCTAGGCCAATTTTGGCAAAATTTTGCCTAACATATGAAATACACATGCTAGGAAAAATTGACCTTTTTGTGGACCCTATAGTGGGTTCTGAACCTCAAGGTTTCTCAGGTTAGTAAAAATTGCAGAGTTAGTAAAAAAAACTTATATATATTACTGAATATTTATAATGAACTGAAACAAAGGAAAATCTAAAATCTATCTTAAGAACTAATTACATAAAAGAGTTTAAACCTAGGAAAAATCTAGACACACACTAAACTAAGACACTAGTAGCAACGTTCAAGAGAAATCTTCGTTAAAAATCGGTCCTCGGCTCCCAACTACCTTCAATCAAAGTCTCTCAGTCCTTCCTACCGAAGGAGTATTCACTCCTTAGTAGGTCACTCCCTCTGTGAATTAAATGGGTTTGAATTCCAACAGAACCAATAAGATCAATCACTGGAGTCGCCTGTTCTCTAGAATTATCATTTACACTTCTATAGAACGAAAGTGAGACTCATTGACGCTTTAAATCGTGCTCACTACGATATGAATCTATGTGTCATCAGAAATCGTAAATCCATATACTTTTGGTGATTATGACCTAAAAGAGACTTTTACGATTGATTGGACTTTTACATACCATAAATCGTAGAATACTCTTTTTCTAATATTATATACATATATTACAGGTGTTTACTACGGGTGAGTCAGTAGCTCGATAGGTTATAGAGGGAATTAATTAAAAACAGAGAGAGTTGATGTGCCTCCCCCTAGATATACATCCTCTAGACGTACCAACTACATGTGAAGGTAGTACATTACTCTCTCCTCCCAAAAGGGTTAGTTGGTCAATTTGAGTTTCCAACCTTTTGACAGATTATCTCAAATGATTGAGTAACTTTGTCTAGATGTGGCTATGTTGCACCCAGCTATCTGCTATTTGTAACAAGGCATCCTCATTAGCAGTGTGGAATTGGGCTCCTGTGGGATAAGAAGGAACAGTTGGAGATTGGGACATTGAGTGAGTTGGGTCATGGTAAGGACCACAGGAAATACACTTGCTTAGGAAGTACACTTGTTAAAGTTTCTGAATCAATCTCACCCGATGCGTGATTTTGCACCGGTCCCTCGCTAAGGGCCTCAAAGAGTTCCCATGCTTCTTCTGCTGTCAAATTTTGAAACATACCACCACTGGTTACATCAATCCTATGCAGGTATGCATTGTTAAGACTTTCATAAAAAATGAGCACTAAGTACCAGTGCATAATCCCATGGTGAGAACACTTGAAGATCCTTGAGACGGTTCCAACATTCCCGAAGAGATTCATTCGAAAATTGTAGGACCGTTATGGTCAGATGTCGAATTTTATTCGTTCTACTAATTGGAAAGAATTTTCTAAGGAACATGCATTCCAATCCTTCCCAATTGGGGATCGAATTATAGGGCAAAGAGTTTATCCACTGCTTTGCTTCATCTCTAAGGGAATATGTGAATAGTCTCAATCGAGTGGATTCTTCCATCAAGTTTTTAATTCGAATGATAGTGCATATTCTTACGAATTTATTTAAATGCAGATAGGGGTCTTCATCCATTAGCCCATAAAAAATTGGAAGTGTTTGGAGTATATTGGGCATAATTTCAAAAGTCCTATTACCGGTGGTAGTGGTTTGAATACATGGGGGTAGTGTAAGAGGTGTTCATGCATAGTATTCCAACATGTTTTTAGCCATATATTGGTTTCTTCCCGCCATACTGATATCACAGCAGGGTGGCTAAAAAAAATAGTTCTTATAAATATCTATTTGAATTTTAATTTTATCTAATTTTTATTCTAGAAAGCGAGGAGAGAAACAAATCTAAGTTTCTAAATTTCTTGGCCGACAGAAGTTGGAAACTTTTAATTTACTGCTCCGAATAAGCCTGCGAGAGATTAAGAAGTGATCAAAGAAAGTTAAAAATATAAAAAAATATAAAAAGAGAAAGATAAATATTTATTTTAAAAATATAAATATATATAAAAAATAAACACAAAACTTCCCCTGCAGCGGCGCCAAAAACTTGATCGGCTTATTATGTATGTCTAATTAAGTCTTAACCTATTGCAAGCGCACAACGGAAATTGTAGAGCAAGAATAGGATCGTTCCCACAAAGAAGTTTATCCTCTTATATATATATATATATATATATATATATATATATATTTCTATTTTAAAGTTTATATTTATCTTTTAAGGTTCTAAAATACTTGATAAATATGAATAAAAGAATGATTTCTTAATCTAAAGTGTAGAAAATAAATCCTAATCCTCCTTCTTCAGATTGAGGTCATCAATCCCAATCTTTAGCTATCGGATATTTATAAAAATAAATAGTACCATTACACCGTATTGCAGTTTTCTAGAATTTGAGCGTCAATAAAAAACTAAAATTCCTTAACACAGATTTAATCTAATCAATAATTTCCTAAAATCTGGGCATCAATCAAACTCTAGAAAACTGAAGATGGAAAAGTAAAAATCGTTACACTAATCAGTAAATTCCAACTTGAGTCGTCAATTCCAATTAAAACTTGAAGATGTTTACAAAGCAAGTCAATAAAATAAATAAAATCTAAACTAGAAAGAAAATAAATATATCTTTCACCCCTCAGCTGCAGTCGTCAATTACTTATGAGAAACTAGGATATCTACACTAATCTCAGCACCCAATAGCAGTCATCAATTTCTCTTGAGAAACCTCTGATATCTAATCTACTCTAACTATTTTACACTACTTTGATCAGAAGAAAATCCAACCTCAGTTGTCAATTGATGCTGAAATTCTTCGATTCTTATTCCTATACCAGGCTCTATTATTTATAGATCATAAGGAGTCGGTTTACAAAGACTTCTAATTCTAATAAAAGAAACTAATAAAAGATTTCTAATATAACTCTAATTCCAAATTTTATTCTTCCTTGCTTTCAATGGTTGATGTACTTCTGGATTGTTCTCCTTTATCTCAGCAATTGAGATTTCCTAAGAGCTTATCTTCATCAATCTTTTCAGATCCATGATCCACCAAATTTCTAATTTCAAATATCTTCTAATTTTATTCTTGGCAATGATAATCTTCATTCACGTGATCAACAACATCAACAATAGTAGGAAAACTTCTTTTCTGGATAATCGCAAATCACAATTATCTTTTTCTTCGCTTTCGTAGAAAATCATCAATTACGATTTTCTATCTTTCATAGTTTCCTATTCTGACGATTCTTTAGATGATGATTTTTTGCTTTTCTCCTTTTTGTCTTTTTTACAGAATCGTAAATTACGATTTTCTGACTTTTAGTAGGCGGAAAATCATCATTTTCACTCAATCGTCTTTCTTATTCCTTTTTGAGTTCATTTTGATGAACTAAGTCCTAGCATCACTTAGTTAAAGGTAATAAAATGGTAAATTATGTGACTGATCACACCCCTAAACTTAAGCTTTGCTAGTCCCTAATAAACAAGGAAATATAAAATTGTGCAATCGCAGATTTTTGACGATCCCGTTGTGACGATGCACTCTTGCAGAAAATATAGAGTCGCCACCCAGAGCTTTTGGTGTCCCGAGAAACCTAAATCAATTTTATGAGCATTGAAGTGCCAAAAATGTGACTCTGATTCACCGGTCTACGCCAAAGGCTCTTGGGTAGGGGCTTTAGTTATCGATCAGGAAGGTGTTAGGCACCCGATCAACCCTCTCAAAGGCAGTTTCTACTTGTGGCCAAGATAAAGAAAAATAAAAAAGAAAAGAGCACTTCCTCTTTCCCGAAGGCACGTTGATCCTATTTGTGCCCCTCCACAATTACTGAGATTTCAGTGGCGTAACAGCACAAATTTAAGGATAAAGGGAAAGCTAAGAAGGTAGAGGAGTAGAGGGGAGAATCAGAGCTCTTGGACCCTTGTAGCACAACTGTGAACCTTTGCGTAGGTGCACTTGACGAGCTTTCGATAGCTTGAGTAGTTGGAGAATGGGTTCTATTCTTTAAGGCTTGATAGCTAACGGGTAAAGGAAGAAGGCTAGGGGGTAGTTCTCTCCTAAACTCAAGGGTTTTTGATGGAAGATAGGGTTTCTAAGGTGGTTTAGGATTTTTGAATTTATATGAGTGTTTGGTGCACCAAAGGGGAGGAGGGGATTGCTTAATCTCTTTCTCTCTCTTAGAAAAATTTCAAGCCATTTGCAAGGGGGGGTGCCTCTCTATTTATAGAAAAAGAGACAGTTAGGGGGACTTAAAGGCTAATTAGGGTTAGCAATTAGGTAATCCTAACATCTAAGGTTTCATAGGATTTTAAGGTTATGGATATGTGTGAGGATAGGATCAATGGTAGATGATAGGGTGAGGTTTCAAATGACTAGAGGGTTACAAATAGGGTAAGTAGGGGTGCAACAGTCCTAATGAAACCCACCCTAAACATTAGGATGGTCAATAAGTCAAACCTTAAAAGTAAAAATCAAGCAAAAACTAGACTTGAACACTTTTTGGGAGTACATGCCGCTTTTTGAAAGACACATATGTATATGTGTATGCTATTATTTTTTGTTATTTTATGTGGATTTTTTTTATTATTTTATGTGGACTTTGTGTTATTCTATGTGAATTTTTCTATGTTCGAAATTTTAAGCATGCTCATTGATCCTTAATCATTTATTCTATCACAGCTCCCAAGAAGATCAAATGAAGATTGACGTGTTGTTCGAGGGCGTGTGCACCACTTTGGGTCTGAGGAGGATCAAGCTCGGTGTGGACAATAGAAACGTAAAGCCAAACTTGGCTAGGAAGAGCCTGGCGTGTGTATTATACACGTAAGGCCAAATTGGGTCAGGTTTGGCTTGGCGTGTGTAATATACACGCCAAGTCACATTGGGGTTGAAACATGCCTGGCATGTATTTTATACACGCCAAGCCAAACTGGGGGGGGGGGGGGGTGGGGGGGTTAAAACCATTGAGCCCGAGCCAAAAGGGGCTATTTTCAAAATCTATTCCTCCCCCCTTCTCCAAACCGAAACGGAACCTCCTCCTAGGGTTCCTTTGAGTTGCTTTGAACCTCATTCTATCGCCAGAGTTTGCTCCTGCTGATCAAATACATGCTCTACGCCGAATCAAGGATCTATTTTTCTTGAAGGTAATCAATGTTTATCCTCCTTTTTTTATTTTTCTTGAGTAATTTACAATGTGGCTAGGATTTTTGCATTTTTAGATGATGGATGAGTGATTCTTCTTACAAGTATGATTATTCATGACTCATTTGATTGCTTTCATGTGCATTCGCCTCGATTTTGAGCAAAAATATGATTTTTTTAGTGATGCCCTACTCTTTTTCTTTACTTGTTGATGTGATTAGGGGCCTCTCTTTCTTCTTCTCTCTTGTGTGGATCTAGATGGTGTTTTTTTTTTTTTTTGCCATGCAAGGTGATGATGATGATGATGATTTTTTTTTGTTTTTGCATGTTTATTGTGTATGCATATATATATATATATATATATATATATATATATATATATATATATATATATTTGGATTTTTGTTTGTTGGAAAAGAAAGACTCTCTTTTTTGTATGTTTATACATGCTTTACTTTTCTTTTCTTTTTTTGGATTTTTGTTAGATATATATACACATTTTTTTGTTTGTTTTCTTCTTTTTTCTATTTTTATTCATTTTTATTATTTTTTGGTGCTCTTTCTCTTTTTTGAAATTGTGCAACTGTGGGATTTTTGACGATCCGTTCTGACGATGCGCTCGTGAATAAATGTTTAGAGTCGCCACCGGGAGCTTTTGGTGTCCCAGGAAACTTAGATCAATTTTATAAGCACCGAAGTGCTACAAATAGGACTCTGAATCCGATTAATGCAAAAGGCTCTTGGGTAGGGCTTCGGTTATCGAATGGGAAGGTGTTAGGCAATCAATCAACCCGCTTAATACGGTCTCTACTTATGGCCAAAATAAAAATAATGTAAAAGAAATGAAAAAGCCTTCCTCTTACCCAAAGGGTCTTAAAATCCTATTTGTGGCCTTCTGTTCGTATCAAAAATTTGATGGCGTAACGGCACAAATGAGTGGATGGAGGAAGAATCAAGATGGTAGAGGAATAGAGGGGAGAGCCAGAGCTCTCGGGCCCTTATTGCACCGCTGTGGAGTCTTGCGTTGGCTTGCTTCGGTGAGCTTTTGAAGGTTTGTATGGTGAGAGGTAGAGGGGGAGCCTAGGGGGTAACACACACCTAACCTAGAGCTTTTTGGTGAAATGCTAAGGTCTAAAGAAAGTTTTAAAGTTCTGGAATTTGTATGGGAATGGTGCACTAGAGAAGAGAGAGAGAAGGGATTCCTTAATCTCTTAATTGCAAATTTTTTCAAGTGCCTCTCTATTTATAGGAAAAAGAGTGGTTAGGAGGGTGTTTGGAGGCTAACTTGGATTAGCAATTAGGTAATCTAGCAATCTAAAGTTTCCTAGGTTTTTTGGAGCCTTGAAATGTGTGAAGAGATGCTCCAATGGTGGATGATAGGGTGGGACTTTAAACCACTTAAGGAGTTGCACATAGATAGTAAATGGGTGCAACAGAACTAGAAAAATATATCCCAAAGGTCAAAATGGTCAACAAGTCAAACCCCAATCTCAAATTTTGAGGTAAAAACCGCAAGTACTATTCATAAGCCTGGAGCAACTAATAGTTGCACCAAGCATATGTACAGTAAAATAGTGATGCACAATGGTTTTGGAAAGTTGGCTGCCCATGGGGGGACCCACTTATATGTGGCACAACTTATATATGGCACAACTATTAGTTGCGCCAAGCCATTTATGGGGAGAAATGGCTTGGCGCAAGTAATACTTATGCCAAATCCTAAAGGGGTCACAACATATTTACTATTTTGCTCTTATACTTCGGAACGCGATATCTTCTCATACACATCTCCGATTGGGGTGATTCTTAGCTCGTTGGAAAGCTAAGTACTTGTACTTTTTAATGGTATGAGATTTGATTATAGTAGAAGGTTATAGATGTTTCCAATGCACCACTCCTCATACATTGCTCTAGAAAGCTAGGTTTAGGTCCGAAATGGGTTCTAAGGATCGGGATCGGTTTCTAAGGGTTTGAGAAGGTTCCTAAGGGATCTAGGGTGATTTCTAAGGGTTTGGAATGGCTCCTAAGGTTTTAGAAAGGTTCTTAAGGGTTTCATACATGCCATCAAAAGCTTGGAGATGCACCTCTCTCGAAATGTGTTTCGATCGGGCCTTGGGCCAAATTTTGGTGTCACAGATGCTCCTCTTTGGTATCTGATCACTAATGATTGAATTTTAAAGAAAAGAGACATCCAAAGAGGCCCAAGGCATTACTAACAGGTCCGTTACATTCAGAACAAACTTCAAACATTAGGTGAGTAAATAAAATGAAAGCCCTGTATGTCGAGAAAATGATCGTTTCTCAAGGTAATCAATCCCCAAATGCGTAGCGACATTACTGGGTATAACCGAGGTGGAATGAGTTGCGAAAGCCCAATAGCTAGAAAAATGATCACTTCTCGAGATGATTTAAAGGAGTTTGATGTTCAAGATTCATTCTGAATACAATAGCTTCATAAGTAAGGAGAGTGATCGACCCATATTCAAAGATAGGCATAAAGCAAGTACGCAAGGTTCCACAATTTGTCCAATCATATGAGGCATTGATCACCTCATCTGACTGGTCACGAGTGCCCCTACTTGAAGCAGGGTTTGAGGACTTTGGGCAAACCCATTGATCCTGGAGTTTATTTGGCATGACTTCCCGAGTGAAGCGAATAAATATCATAATACTTTTTGGGAGCGCGTGCCTTTTTTGGTAATGTGCCCTGGATTGCCATGACCTAGAGTACCCAACTTCAAATACCACTGAACAGATCCGACCAAAATCGGGTGCCCACCGAAGGGGACACCTAATCCTGGTCTCTGCAGACAATGATCTTACAAATCAATTAACTATGCATAAATATGCACCCATTAGGGGCGACAAGCAACAAAAGTGATGAAAGTCTCGACCCAGATCCCGTCCGGGTACAAGTTATGAGAACAAACGACCATCCTATAGATATCTAGACTCATGGCGTACACTTTATAGGGATACCATGCCAATACAGGTTTTAAGCCTGTGGAAATAAGGGAAATGAATCCTTCTGCATGCATGTTTGCACATAGTTAATTGATATGTAGTTTCATTTTCAACAGGTTGGTCTCAACCAACGATTGACCTTTTTCATAACGGAGTTACTCGGACCTCAAACCCCATAGGGCACACGCCAGGACAACACTGACCAAGTGTCTACACCTCCGAAATAGCTCGTGATGAATTTTAAGTTAGACACTCACGTTCCTATGAATCCATAAACAGAGGACTCATTGCAAAGATTTAGCAGTAGAGTCGACCCGATCGAAACATTGACCGTTTGATAGGAATTGACAGCGTTGCTCCTACTTTAAAGTAGGATCCAAAGATCCAAGGCGAACCTTAGACTTAGGACATTAATTTACCACAGCTGTGTTGCAGGTAAAATAATGAATTTTACCACATTGGAGCATGCATGTGCATAGCTATGTGTGGCAAAAACATAGGTTTCTTCTTCTTCTTTATTTTTTTTCTTTTTCAAATGATTGCTTTTTCCATTTTTTTTCAAAACAAGAACTTTCCAAACTTGTACCCCGGGGGCGCATGCCCAGACAGCGCATACCAAGAGCCTATGCCCCCAAAATAGTTTACGACGAAATTGAAGCCAACGTACTCAAGTCCATGTGATATCGAAAGGATCGAGTCAACATCGGGTGTCCACAAAAGGAGACACTCAATCTTGGCCTCTGTCATCAATGAAGTTACAAGCGAACAACTATGCATAAACATGCACCCATTAGGGACAATAAATAACAAGGCGATAGAAGTCCCGACCCAGATCTCGTCCAGGTACTATTTACGGGAACAAACGACCATCCAACGGATACCCAGACGCATGGCATACACTTTACAGGGATATTATGTAGGTTTTAAGCCTATGCCTTAAAATGGGCCCTTCTGCATGCATATTTGCACATAGTTGTCTGACGCAGTTTCATTTCTGACCAGTTGGAATCAATCCAACTACAGATCTTTTCAAAGACAGAGTTATCCGAACCTCAAACCCCGTAGGGCGCTCGCCTGGATATCGTAGACCAAGAGTCTACACCTCCAAAAATATCACGTGACGAACTTGAAGTTCAAGGCACTCAAGTTCACCTGAAACTAAAAATGGAGCGGTCAGCGTGATGATTTAGCGGTGGAATCAATCTGATCAAAACATTGACTGTTTGACCAAGATTGACACCGTTGCTCCTACTTTAAAGTAGAATCCATAGTTCCAAGGCGAACCTTAGACTTTGAACATTAATTTAGCTCAACTGTGTTGCTGATAAAATATTGACATTTTACTGTATTGAAATCCGCATGTGCGTAGTTGTGCGTGAAAAGTTCAATGAAAACACAAATTTCTTCTTTTTTTTCTTTTTCAAAATGATTTTCTTTCTTCTCTTTTTTTCTTTTCTGAATAGGCTGGACGTTGGTGGTGAGATACTTCATCTGATTTTTCCATCGTTGAGAGGTTGCCTGCTTCGAGGCTTTGGACTATTTAATGTTCCTGCACATTTTTGAGAAAACGTCAGTCACTTTTTTGTTTATATATATAAAAAAATGCATCCTAATCAACAGAAGGAGAAGCAAACTTTTACCTGTATTTTTTCATTTTTCAAGATTTATATATATATATATATATATATATATTTTAGATTTTTGTTTTCTGAGATTTTTTATTCTTTTTCTTCAATTTTTGAGATGGAAGTATGATGTTGTACATATGTACATGGAGAAGAGTAGAAATATAGAATTTTTTTGTATTTAGATTTTTCTTGATTTTTTTTCTTTTTTATTTTATGCCTTATCAGTGAAACGAAGTAACGGGTCTCTTTTTGAGCATAGCCGAACTCGTTCATGTGGTCGGACCTGAGTGAGGTTCAAAATTTTCCAAGGTTAAAACGCCCATTCCTTTGGATCGAAATAACCTTTTCTCCTTACCTTGGGTCATATGTTTGACGATGTAGCCTGAAGATATTCCTGGTCAGAACTTGATTTGAGTTAACATGAGCAGCCTAGTTGGCGATCAGATAACACAGAGATGTAATCGAAGGAAGTAACTAAATGATTTTCTTCTTTTTTTTTTTGAACATTTTTAATCACAGCGCCCTAGACGGGTTTTCGCTGTGCCCGTTGTTACCCTCTCTTTTACCTGTAGTGCCCTTCGGGTTTTCACTACGTCCATGGGTATGCATTTTTACCCCAGGCATCTTTTCAGGTTTTCACCTGGTCCGCACAAGCTCGCTGTTTTTACCCGTGGCGCCCTTGCGGGTTTTCACCACGTCCATCTTGCTTTGAGCTTGTATATATATTTTTTCTTTCTTTTTCTTCTTTTTTCAAAATCAAAGGCTACGACATGGATGCCAATTCCGTCATAGTTGGCTGGATGGGGTTCTCGTTGTCTCCCAGTTTGGCTTGCACTGACTTGACAGATACTATGACTACTTGTGAACCTATAAAGAGGGCTTTCTTCAGGGTGTAGTTTGGCTTTGGGTTAGGTTGGGATTTGAAGGTATGCTGGGCTAAATGGTTTCCTTGATACAGTTTCAGTTTTTTTACAACAAATTTTCTTCCTTGGGGGATTTTACTGTGCATGCCCCATGATTCTGTATATATTTTTTCTTTGTTTTATTTCAGGCAATCTCTTTTTTGAGGTTTTGCTTTTCTGATTTTTTTAATTTTTTATAGCACTTCTACTTCATCTCTCTTTTTTTTTTCTTTTTTGTATATATACACGCATTTTCTTTTTTAGGGAAGGGGTTTATTGAAAGAAAGGCTCAGGCTCAAATGGGGTAGCAAAGGATATCATCATTTTTAGGGATGCTTTTTGGCTACTGTGTTTAGAATGATGGCCTCTTTTGGGTGGTTCTTAAGCAGTCACGTATCTGTTTCACCACTACTTACCTTGTTGCGATAGACTAAGAGTAGAACCGTTGGACGTATCCAACATTAATGGGATCAGGAAGATGGTCTCCGTCCATGGTGGCGAGACAGATGGCGTATCCGGGCAGCACTTCTCGGATGACATAAGGTCCCTCTCAGCTTAACTTGAATTTCCCTCTTGGATCGGTATGGAGGGATGAGAAGATCTTCTTTAGCACAGTGTCTCCTACATTTAGATCTCAACCGCGGACATGTTAATTGTAGGCGCGTGCGATTCGCCCCTAGTAAATTTGAGTGTGGCACAAGGCTAGGAGTCTTTTCTCGTCCAACAAGTTCAATTGTTCAAAGAGAGGTCTCTCTCTCTCCGCTTTGGGTAAGCCTGATTCCATGAGGATCCGGAGTAAAGGTACTTCAACTTCTACAGGTAAGACAGCCTCGGTTCCATACCAAGGAAAATGGTGTTGGCCCTGAAGCAGTACGGATCGACATTCTGTAGGCCCACAAAGCAAATGGCAGCATTTTGCTCCAATCTTGGTAAGTGATGACTATTTTCTCGAGGATGTGGATGACTGTCTTGTTTGTAGCTTTCACAACTCCATTAGTTTGAGGTCGATAAGGTGATGAGCGATGGTGCATGATCTTACACTGCTCGCAAAAGGCCCGGATGCATTTATTCGCATAGTTAATGCCATTGTCGATGATGATATCTTTGGGTATTCCAAATCGGCACACAATATTATTCTTAAGAAACTTCTCAACGTGACTAACCGTGATGTTGGCATATGACACTGCTTCTACCCATTTAGTAAAGTATTCAATGGCGACTAGGATGAACTGATGTCCTTCTGACGCTTTTGGATTAATCATTCCGAAAACATTAAGGCCCCATGTAGCAAATGGCTAAGGAGTGGTCATGCAGTGTAGATCGATGGGGGGAGCGTATATCAAACTAGAGTATTCCTGACACTTGTAGCATTTCTGAACATGTTTGCTGATTCCATGGTGGTCCAGAAGTATCCCTGCCGAAGATTTTTCTTAGGGAGCATGTGACCGCTGACGTGGGCATCGCATACTCCCTCATGGATCTCTTTCAAGATGTTGATCGCTTTACTTTCTCTAAGGCACCTAAGCAAAAGTTATTGAAGGATTGCTTATAAAGGCATTCCCCATAAATGACGTAGCTTGCCGCTAAACATTGAATGGTTCATCGGTCCGTCCTAGATGTGCCCTCAGGGAAAGTTAGTGACTCAAGAAAATTCTTGATATCTGAGAACCAAGGTGGCTCATCATCAAGCTTTGTAGGTTCCTCAATCTGGAGGCAGAAGGCCGACTCATTCTTTTGCTCGATCATGATCGGCTTCATCTCAGCGCCATACGAGATTTCTATCATTGATGCAAACATTGCTAATGCAACGGCAAAGCGATTTCTTATCCGCGAGACATATGAGAATTGCACGTCCTCGAAACAAACTATCAAATTCTCGAGGTGCTCATGGTAAGGGATCTGTTTCTCATCTTTCATCTTCCAATCTCCATTCATCTGGCATATGATCAACTGTGAATCACCGAACACTCAGAGGTGAGTTATGATCAGATCAAGAGCCGCCTGCAAACCAGCAGCACAAGCTTCGTACTCGACCATGTTGTTAGTGCAAGGGAAGTTGAGCTTGATAGAGACTGGTATGTGGGATCCTTTCGACGAAATTATAATGGCGCTAACTCCCTGACCCTCGGCATTGGCTGCCCCGTCAAAGTGTATTACCCATGATTCCACTGATTCCTTATTATCGTCCTCCGTCATGAACAAGATGTCCTCATCAGGGAACTCAATTCTCAAAGGTTCATAATCTGGCAAAGGATTGTCTGTAAGATGATCAGCGAGTGCCTGCCCCTTGATTGACTTCTAAGTGACGTAGGTGATGCCAAACTCATATAACAAGAGCTACCAATGTGCGGTTCGCCCAGTGAGAGCCGGATTCTCAAACAGATATTTCAACCGGTTCATTCGGGCCAGGAGTAGAACGGCTTGAGATAGCAAGTAATGGCGGAGCCTCTAGGTAGCCCATATAAGAGCCAGGCATGCTTTCTCTAGATGAGAATAGTGCATCTCATAATCAGTAAACTTCTTGCTCAGATAGTAGATGGCTTGCTCTCTTCTTCTTGTCTCGTCATGCTGCCCAATGACACATCCCATCGAAGCTTTCATCGTGGAGAGATACATCAAGAGTGGTCTCCCTGGCTCGGGCGGTACTAACACTGGTGGGTTAAGGAGGTAGCTTTTAATTTTATCGAACGCTACCTGACAATCGTCATTCCATTCAATGGGCGAGTTCTTCCTTAGTAGCTTGAAGATCGACATGCAGATTAGAGTTAGCTATGCAATGAATCGACTGATATATTATATTCTGCCTAAGAACCCTCTGACCTCTTTCTCACTAGATGGTGGCCACATTTCTGTGATAGCTTTAAATTTGATTGGGTTGACCTCGATCCCTCTCCTGCTGACGATGAATCCCAATAGTTTTCTGGACATAGCACCAAATGCGCACTTCTATGGGTTCAGACATAACCTATACTTTCTCAACATCTTGAATAGCTTCTGAAGGTTTACCAAGTGATTGCTTTGCTTTGGTGATTTGGTTATCACATCATCGACATACACTTCAATCTCTCGGTGCATCATGTCGTGAAACAGTGCAGTCATAGCTCTCTGGTATATTGAACAGACATTCTTCAGCCCAAATGACATGACTCGGTAGCAAAAGGTTCCCCACAGAGTGAGGAATGCCATCTTCTCTCAGTCTGCCCTTGCCATCTTAATCTGATTATATCTGAAGAATCCATCCATAAAAGAAAGCATCCCGTGCTTAGTTGTGTTATAGACTAAGATGTCGATGTGCGCCAATGGGAAATCATCCTTCGAGCTCACCTTATTCAAATTTCAAAAATTAATACACATGCGGACCTTTCCATCCTTCTTCGGCACAGGCACAATATTGGCTAGCCACTGCGGGGTACTTGGACACCATGAGAAACTCCGTATCATACTACTTGATGACCTTGTCTTTGACTTTCAACATCCACTCGGGTCAGAGACGTCTCAGCTTCTGCTTAATCGGCCTAACATCAGGGTAGAGAGGTAACTCATGCTCGACCAAATTAGTGTCTGGACCAGGCATGTCCTCGTATGACCAGGTAAAAACATCTTGGTATGACTGAAGGAAATCGATCATGCTTTTTCTTTCTTTGAGAGATAGCGACATTTTGATCTTGGTAATTCAGGGAATCTCTTCAATCCCTAGATTGATATCTTTCGATTCTTCGACAATGGGGGTAGGGCCATGCTCAAATTCAGCAAACTAGTCAAAGAGCTCATTGGGAAGCTCTTTCAAAGGGATATCCTTGTCCAGACTCGTATCTCCTATCTCTTCTTGTATTTCTACAGGAAAGGGGTCAATTTTATGTGGGACGGGTATTTCAATTAAGGCATCTTTTTGTGGGATTTTATTTGGAATTTTAAATGACAATATTTTTTGACCTTCTATTTTTTCAATGTTTTTGGGATTTTTCTTTTCTTCCGAGATGGACCCTTGGCAGTGCGAGTCTGTGTATATACAAGGTATTGCCTGCCAAGGGCTTATCCCACTTTTTATAGGTTATTTTTTTTAGAAAATGGGTGCCAAAGCTTAGGCCACTCCCCGCTTCCAAGTTTTAGGGCAAAGATGTCAAGTTGCGTACTTGAGACGCCACTCCTTTACCTTTTTGGATGGAGGGTGCTGACTGATTCGGCTCAGCCTCTATCATGTTGATTTCCATCTCGTCTGAGATGACGTCCTTAAATGTTAACACAGTTTTGTGGTGATTCACCATAGGGGGACTTTATTCAAGTACGGAACATCGTTCCTCAAAGAGGGATAACACGACCAAGTCTATTTCCAGGCTGAGAAGGGTGATGTGGGATTGGTGGGGTGAACTGGTGCTGTGGGCTTATGTGAGGTTAATTGGGTTACCCCATTCTGGTCAATCTTCTCAACCCCGACACTCACGAATGATTCTTTGATGTGAGGCCTAGGACGGGGTTTTTCCTTTATGTGTATCCCCCTAGCTTTTATAGTTGCTGTTGCACAGGCTTTTTCCTCAACCTCTCGCACTTCTTCTTTTGTGGGCTTCTAACTTAACCCAAATATGACTTTTTAGCTCCCCTTGGCCGTGACGGGCTCACTTTTGCCTTGCAGTCTGGGCCCCAGCCCCTTCCTTTTTGATAGCCCCACTTTTGGAGCATGACCACTGCCGCTACCATTCCACCTCCTGTTCTTAGAATGATTCCCTCAATGGGCTCTGGGATGATACTTCATAGTCAAAACTGTGGATGTCGGTATCCTTAGCTGTGTGCGGCATGTCCAACACTCTTGATTTCTCTATGCTGTTGGTGGCTTTTTCCTTTTCACCGTGCCCCTCGTCGATGATAGTGATAATCTTATGCCTAGATGCGAACTTGAGCTTCTAGTGCAGTGTAGATGAAATCGCTCAAATTCATGCAGCCACGGGTGCCCTAATAGTTGATTGAATGAGGATTTGATGTCCATCACTTGAAATAATATGGAGAAGGTAATTGGCCCAATCAATAGCTCAAGGTCAAGTTCCCAATTATCTCTCTTCCTGTGTTATCGAAACCTCGAGCACTGGTTCTCATGGGTCTCAGCATGCATGGATCTACCCCAATCTTAGTGGTGGTTCTTAGTGGGCATATGTTTAGAGCAAACCCATTGTCAATCAAAACCAGCAGGATTATCATATTTTTGGATTCCACAGTAATGTTAAGGGAATTGGAGTGAATACTCCCTTCATCAGGTAAATCGGCATCCGAAAATGAAATGGCATTTGGAACCATCACTTGCCCAATTTTCTGCTCGACTGCATCTAGGCTAACCTGAAGCCATACATGAGTATTTTTTAACGCCCCCATTATAGCTTGAAAATGGAGTGGGGACATCATCAACAAATCCCATACAGTGGTGTGAGCTAGAATCCTTCTCAATTGAGTCTTAGTATATGTTCCTGACTAATTTTTTGAAACGGATTAACAACACTATCTTTCTTTCCCTGTGGTTGGGCTTGTGCTGCTACTGGTGCTTATGGCTGCTTCAAAATTTTTCCAGATCAAGTAACAAAATCTACTGCCCCTTCTCTGCTGCTACCTGCGTCGAAATAAGTTTGCTCGTAACTCTGTGGGACCTGATGAGGATTGTAGGTTGGCTCTGAAATCTGAAATGGTATAGTTGCTGATATCAGATGCACTTGCACTGTGGGCTTCGGAGTGGTGGGTAACACTTGATATACTTTGGTGATAGATGGTTGGGTGGTAAAATTGGGCCAGATGGGGGTGGTGAAGCTTGTGGGTGGTTGCACAGAGGGAAAAGGGGTAGGAGTACGCCATTGGTAACTAATAGGTGCTGGTGGGGGATTGGGGGCATGATGGGCTATCAGGTCATTGATGGGGGTGGCAGAATATGGTTGATATGCATTGATTTGCCCATAATTGACGGGTATGGGTGACGAAAAATAAGCCCTAAGAGCTAAGGGTTCAACTCGTGGTGTTGGGTTGGGAAAATAATTCAACATATTCAGGGGTTCAATCACCTCGATTGTCCATTCTTCACAATCTCTTTGCAATGGTGTCACATAACTTTCTCGATCGCTGATGTTATATGATGGATCAAATTCAAATTCCTCCTCACATTCTTCTATCATCTCAATGGTGGGTCTGTGACCTGCTTCTCCAGTAGGATGTGGGGGTAATGGCACCTGGTGAATGTTCGCATGCTGATTTACTTTAGAAGGTGCAGGTGGAATGATTTCCCAGCTGTAGACACCCCCATTTTGCCCTCTCAGAATATACAAGTTTGTTCGATCAACCTTTGACCTCATAACCCTGATGTGGGATCATATACTGAAACAATAGTATATGGCTGGACACAACCTGAAATAATAGTTCTGTGGCTCAGGCCCCATACCCCTTACGTGGGACCATGCACTGAAACAATAGTACATGGCTGAACACAGGCTGATATAATAGCTCTATGGCTCCGATCCCAACGTAGGGAGACTATATACAAAAATAATAGTATATAGTCAGAATGCAGACTAAAATAATAGTCTTGCATTTCCTAAACCAAATGTGGGACCATATACTGAAACAGTAGTATATGGCTGGACACTGGTTGAAACAATAGTTTTGTGGCTCAGGCCCCATACCCCCGACGTGGAAACCATATGCTGAAACAATAGTATATGGCTGAACACAGGCTGAAACAATAGTTCTGTGGTTCAGGCCCCATACCCTAATGTGGGACCATGCACTGAAATAATAGTACATGGCTGAATACAAGCTGAAATAATAACTTTGTGGCTCAGATCCCAACGTAGGGAGACTATATACTAAAACAATAGTATATAGTCGAAATGCTTGCTGAAACAATAGCCCAACATTTTAAGCCCGACCCGGATGCAGACAACCCCGAATTAAGTGCCTAAAAGCAAGCGCTCAATTCGATTGCATGCCAAACACAAGCGCGCAATCAGTCCCTTCTCAGACCAGACTTCCTTTCCCTAGACCAACTCGTGACTCGATCACGCGTCTATCATGAGACGCACGATCGGATTGAGCACCACATCACTGACGCCCAATTGACCTACGCTCGGCCTAGCCTCACTGTCCTTGACCCCTAAGTTTCCTTGATTAAGCGCTTCGAGAGTGGCACTCAATTGGATAACGCACCCCAAAATGGTTGCATAATTAGTTCTAATGCGGTTAGGACTAGGAAGTGAAAAACTTAGTCACCGGTCATTCACTGAGTCATTGATCGACTCAAAGTGATTAAGCACCGG
This sequence comes from Chloranthus sessilifolius, assembly GCA_021018995.1. Lineage (NCBI taxonomy): Eukaryota > Viridiplantae > Streptophyta > Magnoliopsida > Chloranthales > Chloranthaceae > Chloranthus > Chloranthus sessilifolius. The sequence continues at coordinate 51,910,334 of CM037593.1, read as the reverse complement.
GAAACGGACGCGTAATTCGATTAAATGCCTAAAACAGGGCATTTAATTAGAAAAAAACCTATAAAATATTTTTTTCTTAATTCACCCAGGAGGCTGGACAATTTTTGAGAGAGAAAGGATTTTTTTGGGATTTCGAAACCAGAGAACTCCGAGGACAAACCAATAGAGCAACCTAGTCATGATTTCCAGATTCAAGCTTTGAATCTTCGAGATTTCTCTCCACAGCCCCGACCCTAGGTAAGGATTTAATTTTTTTAATTTACGACCGAAACTTCTAGTCTCTAGATTTAAGAATTTTATTAGTTTTAATTTTCAATCTTAGACCGTAGCACCCTTTTCGGACTGTAATTCTCTATATCTGGTTCTAGTCCTCTGTTTCTAGAGCCAGTCCTTAATCAGACAGTCTGACACACCGATCTTAGGCTTTAATCCCATTCTAATATCTTAATCTCTAGTCATATTATTAATTTATGGTTCTGGTACTTACATCCTAGAACCAATCTTTAATCATACGGTCTAATTTTCTAATTTCGAACCCAAATTCAATCCTAGAAATTTTAATTTTAATTTTAAGTTCTTAGTTTAATATTTCTAAAAATCCTAAATATTACTTTAGTTTCTATAATCCTATTTCATAATTTAATTCATAATTATTACTCCGAAATCGACTCTGAAAAATCCAAAAATACTATTTTTATAATCCTGAATCCAATTTGCCTTTAATCTCAGCCACCCGATTTGCCCAAGGGAATTTATGGAGGGTATTCGGGAACGAGGCCAATCCTCCTTAGCATAGCAGGCCCAAAACCCCTTTTTTTTAGAATTATTTAGTTGCTTTAATTAGGGTTATAATATCAGTTTCATAATTTCTTCTTAGAATTTTAGTACAATTATTTTTATTAAATCTTTAGAATTCATTGCTTTGATCATAATCATAGAAAAATCAGTTCTCTTATTTTAATTGGCTTTTAGCATAGATAATTCATTGCTTTCATTAGAATCTTAGGACAATTGATTTTTCATTCTAATCGTAATTTCAGTAAAATTAGTCTGTTTATTTTAATTAGAGTTTAGTAGAATTAGTTCCCTATTCTGATTAGAATTCTGGCAGGACTGTTATAATTGCTCTAGTTAGAATTTCAATACGATTATCATATTCACTTTAATTAGAATTTCAATACAACTAGCATACTTGCATTACTTAGAATTTCGATATAATCAGCATGCTTGGTTTAATTAAAGTTTCATTAAAAATTAATACCCCTGCATTCCTAGTACAATTAGGAGACCGATGCTAATTGAACTCTTAGTAATATTAGGACACTATATCAATTAGAATTCTAGTAGTGCTAGGAAACTAAAATTAATTAGACTCCTAGTAGAATTAGAATACTAAATTAAATAAACCATAATAAATTTCCACATAACTAAACTCACAACAGAATTGGGAAGTCTAAACCAATCATAACTATAACAATAACGGAAAATAAAAGGAAAATTAAACTATCTAAATTATAACAGAAAATAAAAGGAAAAGACATAGTTGCTGACGTTCGTAGGCGGACGATTCAGTATAGAAGTAACCCACACCCGCTTTAAAGCGTCATCAGTGATGTGTTGCAGCATCGTTAAATATCTGCAGCTGGCGATCGCAACAAACTATGAACCTTCCTAGAAAACCCTTTATTTTTAATTCCCCAAACGTCGGTTCGCTAGAGTCCACTTGGACAGAATTGGAGCCACTGATTCAACAAGGACCGAGAGGAACCCAGAAAAAGCGCGCACCAGCACCAGCATCAATGAAATCTTGGATCACGTGCTTCAATGGGAAGCAGTGATCAGTCAAGTGACCTGAACCCTGATGAAAATTACAATGAGTATTAAGGTCATAATTCTTTGGGATTGGGTGAGGAGGAGGTTGTAGTTGACGAGTAGTAACTAATCCCTTTTCTATTAGCAAAGGCAAAAGTACACTTAGTGATTGCCCTAGGGGTGTAAACACTCAGTCGTAGCCGGCTCTCCTCTGCTCTGGAGTCATCTGCATTCCTTATCCATTCCCTGCTCTTTGCATCTGCTCAGTGCTAACTGGGCAACTTCAAATTGGAAGGGGGTTATATCATTATTGGGCCTGGTGTTAGCAATGTTCTATACATCGGCCCTTGTTCTATTCTCATTTCTCTATTCTGAAAACCTTCTAACCCCACTGGCTCCACTCAGTACGTTCTTACTCAGGCGATCTTCCCTGATAGTATCTTCACAGTGATTGGCATTCCTTACCAGATCAGTAAAGCTGGACTACTGCTGGTACACTAAAAAGTCCGAGATCACTGGCAAAGTATTTTTAGAAATCATTTCTATTTGTTCATCATCCAGTATCCTATTTCTAACCTGAGCTGCCAATGCTCTCCAATACCCTAAATAATTTCTAAAGGTCTCATTCAGGTTCTGCTTCACACAGGCCAAATCTAACTTGCACGGTTCAATGTCTATATTGTAGACATATTGTTCCTGAAATAAGTGCGTCAAGTCCTTCCAAGCTTTTATCATAGATGGTTCCAAAGATGTAAACCATCTCAAGGTTGGACCGATCAAATTTTTCTGAAAGACATTTATCAATAGTCTTTGGTCCCCTCCATACTAGCGCATGTCCCCACAATAAGACTTGAGGTGTGCTATGGGATTTTCGGTACCATTGTATTTGTCAAAAGCCGACATTTTAAATTTTGGAGGCAAGGGGACCTCAGCAAATAAACATAAATCTGAGAAGTCTGTGGCATGGATTTCAACGACACCCATCTTCAACAACTGCTTTTAGATTTTGTCTAACTGCTCTTTCAACTATTTCGATTCCTTGAATATGGGGGCCACTTTCTCAGCAGTCGGTTGGACTTCACTCTGGGCTACTAGGGGGTGGGAAATTATAAGAGGAGGGTTAAGGATGGTCAGTGCCCCAGCATAGGCTCCACTATTTCTAATCTCCTCCTCTTCATACTGCAGGTCTACATATGGTGCAATGAGGGCGGGATTCTCTTGCTGGTGCTGCATGGACTGGACGGGAGTGGCATGAATGGTGGTTGGGGGCGTCCATTGGGGATGAGGGAAGGTTTGTTGGATGATGGGATGAGTGGAAATCAGGTTTTAGGGTGGGGCCTGATGAAGCCATTGGGCATGGGGAAAGGCTTGAAACTGACTTTGGGATGTTGGGATATGGGTGAATTGGGGTTGATGTAAGGCATGGGTTTGAACTGGGTATGAGGGTTGTGAATGGGTGAAATTTGGAGGAATTGTGAAGGGTATGAGTGTGAGGCTCCATGGTTTTGCTGGGCTTGGGTTTGGGCTATGAAGCCCTGGGAGGGCTGGGCTATGAAGGTTTGGCCAATGGGTCCTTGGGAAGCTTGGGCCACAAAGCCTTGGTCATCATAGGTGTGGCCCAGTAGGCCTTGGTGGGTTTGGGTCGTGGGCCATTTATGGGTTTAGACCATGGGCCCTTGGTGGGTCTGGGCCATGAGCTCTTGGTGAGTCTGGGCCATGGGCCCTTAGTGGGTCTGAGTCATGGGCCCTTAGTGGGTTTGGGTTGTGGGCCCTAGTGGGTCTGGGTCATGGGCCCTTGGTGGGTCTGGGCCATTGGGTTTTAGGCCATAGGACCTTGGGGTATGTGGGGAATGGAGGTTTGGGCCATTGGGCCTTGGGGAATGTGGGGAATGGGGGTTTGGGCCATTGGGCCTTGGGGTATATGGGGAATGGGGGTTTGGGCCATTGGGCCTTGGGGGGTTGATGGGGGTCATGGGGGAGTCAAGCATGGAGGTTTGATAGGGTCTCGGATGGATTCATGGGTGTGTGGTATGGATGAGGGTGGGATGCGTTGGGAGGCCTTCCACCTATTATAGGTTTGGAACATTTCGTCCATCATGGCCATGGAAGGGGGATCGGATGGAGATGGGTTATTTGAGGGTTGGAGGGGTATGGGTGGGGTGTGTGAAGAGGAAAAATTAGACATGGCCCCGGTAAAATCCTGCATGGCCCAGGTGAGGGGTGGGATATGGGGTGGACTGGAGAAATGAGGTGGGGCATTGGTGGATGGATTAGGCATGTATGGGGAAGATGTATGTGGCATAGAGGTGGAGAATGAGACAAGAAAATTGGTCATGGTTTCGGAAAAGGTGGGCACGACTTAGGTAAATGGAGGGATGTGTGGGGGATTGGATGTGGTATGGATAGATGTGGGTGGATCGGGTTGGGTGGATGAAAAATAGGGTATGTTGATTAAGGTAGAGGATGGGGCCGGGTTTTGAATGTGTGTGGAAGGAAAGTGAGATGGGTTGGAGATGGTCATGGATGAAGGCATGGGTTGGGAAAATGATGGGAAATTTAGATTTTGGGTATTTTGGGAAGTTGTGGAAGGGAAAATAGGGGCACTGAATGGGCCGATTATGGTGGGGGTTGACTGGGTGAGGGGGTGGAAGTAAAGGCTTCTTCGGTATGCGAATGGGTTGGAGAATGTGGCGGGGATGAGTCAGGATCGATGTAAGTCGGGTCTACAGCCCACGACAAAGCTTGGTATCGGGTTCTATACGGGTGCCTCAGGCGGGGCCCGTAAAGCTTCCTCCTCCTACAGGATGATGGACGGTACGATGATGTCATTGTGCTGGCACCAATCAAGACTCTATTTTTGGGTTTTTAATTTAAATTTTTTTTAAATTTTTATAAGTGAAGAATTGAGGATTCTGGAGCCTTTTTGAATTCCCTGCTCGGGTGGCTCTCATACCTGAAATAGGTCTCGCAGAAAAGGTTCCAAAGTGCTTCAAAAGAATCAAAGGGAAACCCCTTTATCTATTGAAGGCACGAAAACTATTGCAGACAACCCGATCCCTCGAAACGAATAAAAAAGAAGTCACCTTCTTTTGACCGGCAAGGGCATATTGGGTGTTGTTAAGCAGTGAAAAATACCATTTTTCACCTCCTAACCTGAGCTTTAATAGACCTTTGAGTTGACTAATAATTTGTTTTGAGTATATTTTATAAATAAGTAATAAATTGCAGTCTTAGTGTAGACATCCATCTAAAAAGGCTAAAGGAGCAATCTGCTGCTCAACAAATGCTCATACAGCCCAAAGGCCAGCCAATCAAGTAGTCCACGGAGCCTTAGAAGTTCATGAGAATGTAATGGGCCCAACTGGGTATTCTTGGGACTAAGTGCAGTTGCAAGGAATGAATATTGAACCACCCCTCCAAAGGCTGCTAAGGGACTGGACAGAGGAAGGACAACACCCCAACTTGTGTGCCAGCTGTGGAAGCACAAAGCAGAACACCTCGAGAGGTTATGGAGAGAAAAGTCAAGCTATCAAGAGGTTCCACCAACCTATCGAGAGGATCTAAGGGTGTACTTGAACCTGTCAAAGAGTTAAAAGGTGAAGAATGTAAGTTGTCGAGAGGTTCTAAAGTTGGTTTATAACCTGTCAAGAGGTATTGGGGTGGAAATGTAAAGTTGTCTATAAGTTGACAAAACCTATCGAAGGGTTTGAGGTGCAGCGAAAGATCTTGTCAAGAGGGTACCTGGAGGTGCAGGGGAGCTCGAGAGGTTCCCCTGAACCTATCGAGCAATGCAAGGCAACCTGTTGATGACTTACCTGAAGCTGTAATCAATTACCTGAAGTTGAATCAACCTGTCGAGAAGTTGAGCACATCCTGTCAAAAGCTCAACTGGAGCCTTATAAGAAGTCAACATGATTTTCTATAACCTATTGAGAGGATGTAAGAAGCCTAGACAGAAGGAGAGAATTCATCTCAATCCTGTCGACAAATAAACTAAACCTATCGAGAAGTCACAAATACTGTTGTTATTCACTGAAAAGTACCACTTTTCACCTCTTAACCTAGCCTTTGACGGACCTTAAAGCCCACTAATAAATATGTGTTAAGTATGTTTTGCAGTTAGTAATAAAATGTGCAGCTTAATGTAAAATCCTTACTTTCTAGCTCAAAAGAGAGAGAGAATACAAGCAAATATGGCAGCTGAGCCAAAGACTGATGGAACACCTTGGTAGTGCTCACTATGGTGACTCACTGTTGCTGATCATCATTGACCAATCTAGCAGATGAATGAAGATTGGCTAAGAAGGGAGGAGACTGTGATAGACACTAGAGCAGAAAAAAATGAACTTCGCAGAGTTGAGGAGCTTCCTCGTGAAGCTAAAGATAGAGTGGAAGAGGCCCTCACAGAGATAAGGCGAGCAATTAAGAGGTGAGTTGTAAGGCCATCGCGAAGATCTCACGGCTTAAAACTCTCGAAATCTGCCCTTGCGAAGCTCTCGTGAAGATCGGGCCCCAAAGCAGCTGCGCACAGAACATTGCGAGCTCATATGCACAAAGAACCAAAAGTCACTTTGCAGAGTTCTCGTGTGGCCTTGGATGAAAGAGACACCCAGAATTCCTCTCGTGCAGATCTCATGCACCCTGGAGCCTTACAAGTTACTATGCGAATGCAAGAGCTCACCTGCGCGAGTACTTAGCGAGAAAGAGCTTCTGAAGCTCTACTGCGCGAGAAATCCTGGCACTCTAGATTATCTCCATGACAGCACTGCGATGCGAAGCAACTGTGTGATTCACTAAAAATTCTACTACGCGAATGAGCCTTTCCCATCAGCCAAACCCAAATCTGTGAAGGCAAAGCAACTGCGCGAATGAGCTAAAAGCAAATCCCAGCCCCGCAAAGCACGAGCTCTCAACTTCTCAGTTTTTTTCAAGGACCTTTTGGGAATTTCCCAAGGCTAGGGCACACTTCCCAAGGCATGGATTTTGAGGCACACGTCCCGAGGCATTCAAGGGTTGTACCAGTGCCATGTCTGCTAGAAAAATTAGGGTTAATCTCTTAAGAGCCAAGGCCATTTTCAAAGAGTATATAAGCTATACTTAGAGTTTATTATTTTCATCTTTCCTTCATCCTCTACCAGCTAAGAGCTCTAGCCGGCTAGGGTTAGGGTTTGATCATCTTTCTTTTCTTTTTCTTCTCGCTTGGCTCAGCACTTGCTAGCTAATCCCATTATAAGCAACTAGGTTTAGTTTTGTTTTAGTTTTGTAATAGATTTTTGTATACATTGGGATCTTGGATGAGTAGTTGTGTATGGGCTGCAGCCAGGAGACAGTTCATTGTAAGTTTTACTGTTATCAAGGAACTATTGTTTTAATGCTTAATCAAATCTATAGATCTTAGATTTCTTTAGACATCTATAGGATCCACGTATTTGGGACTAGCCCATTTAGTTTCTAGTAGGTCTTTTATTTACCATCTGATTTCCCTTGGTTTGATAGACACATGGAAAGCAATGTTGGATCTGTAGTGAGATCCCGAGAGCTCGGAGGCCTGCAGACCGTGGTGGTTGCAGCAGTTTTCATATTCTTTCTCAGGCCTCTGTGGTCTGGACAGATCAATGGGATACCCTGTGACCATCAAGTGGACAGAGTATAACCCTAAGGTTGTGTCCATCCACATGTTTGAGAAGGATTCTTCTCCCCTACACATGAGCTTCAAGAGCCTTATGAGGAGGTTTGTATAGTAACTGGCTCCCCTCTGTTCTACCTAATCGATATCAGATGTTAGATCTGATCTCTTGTAGTAGTTACAGCTTGAGGCTGAGTCATTGCAGGCTGTTTATAGCAATGACTAGCTGAGCTAAAGGCCTTATTCAACCTGTTGCATGGTCCTTTTTGCGGGCACTAGTGAGCAGTATGCCTTAGCAAAGCACTTAGGATCTTATGGGTTGGAATACTTATAGATGTCAGCCAGGTCAGTGCGCAGATTTGGGGAGTTTGTAGCGCTGGCATTACATAGTACTGTAATAGTATTCATGGCTAGAGCTAGTCTAGTGGTTGTGGAAATGATCAGTCCACTCTTCTGGATTAGACTAACGAATTTCTGGTTTAACTAATAGGATTTGACAGACTCTATCGCATACCCTGTGACCATTATAGTGGACAGAGTATAAACCTAAGAGCGCCCCAAATGGTATGGGTTAAACTAGGAGCTTATACCTTGTTGAGGCTTTTAATAGCGTCTCAGCAAGGAGCACTGTAGAGTCAAACTAAATCTGAGTTACATTACTGTATCATTAACGCTAGCTTAACCTGCTTACTTCTCATAATTTTTGTATTTTATTTTGACACACACTACCACCATCTTCGTCTTAACCCTTTCTTTAGGATAGGGCTACATTTCATTTCTCTGCTTTTAGGATTAATTTAGTGTAGTCATGACACCCAACTCCTTTTCTTTAGGATTGTCAAATCTGTAGCCAGATCTGGAGGCCTACTATTATAGCCCGTTTTGGGTTCTAGATCAATTTCTTTGTGGGACAAACTCTTACTTATCAAAACTTTCTACAATAGATCCTAAATCTTGCAGGTCTAGGATTACTTTGGTTGTGCTGAATCTATTTTTTTATATTACTTTGTTTTCAATTGATTTCCACCACATAATAACATAAGCACACTTTCACACCAAGTAGCCCAAACATCAACAGCCACTCTCAACCTATCGAATGGAAAGCCAAATGGACTCAGAACCTTTCGAGAGGTTCCCTTAACCTCTCGACACTCGAATTTGGAACTTCTCAGTTCCATTCAAACCAGTTGCTAACTTTAGTACTTTGTGCACACATTCCAAAGCACGTCAGCAACCCCTGAGGGTATTTTTAGTACACAACTAGGCACGAATGGGAACTCTAACTTCATCACATGTACTTACCAGTTTTGGACCAATTGGGGAAGAGCTTCTAAAGCTAGGAATAACTGAAATATTCCCTTGAGCTCTGAATGGGTGAATTAGATATGAGGGAAGAGTATAATAAAAGAGAAACTGCACTAAAAAGACATCCAAAAATTGAGAGAACCAAAGCCAAATTCGATTTTCATTTTCCCTCCAAAAATTCTCTCTTCCTTCTTCCCCCATTCTCTCCTTAGCCAATTATGGTTGGCTAAACCCCTTCAGTGGCTAGGGTGAGATTGAGAGCTGTAAATTGAGAGTTTCAAGGCCTTGTATATGGATTGTATGTTGCACATATTACAGATCTGAGCACAATAGGACTATGAGTTGTATTATTACAATAATTGTGGTTTCAAAAGTTGATTCTGCTCTAAATTTCTCTTTTTCGTATTTGATTTCCCTGAATTAGATGTCCCTGTGGATGCTTGAGCTTGTAGCCTGGCACCCACAACATTTGCAATACCTTACGTGTTCCAATCAAGATCCTTGAATTAGGACAATCTCTGGGATGATTCATGACCATTCAAGTGGACAAATCATAGCCTTAGGATTGCTTCAATTCTTTGGTTAAGATTAGATTCTTATACCTTGCATCTGAGCTTGTAGCCAGATGAAGGATTGTTGCAAATCTTTCCTATGCATTGCCTTGGATCGAATTGATTTTCAGTAAAGACCAAAATCTCTAGCTGCTGCTCTCCACCTTTTGATTTTAATCCTTTTCTTCATTCCCTTGAATCTAAGTTCAATCAATTCTGGATCATTTTGCATTTGATTTTTGTACTTTTTGGTAAAGTGACAAATCTTAGAAACCTCTCCTCTTTCTTATTTTGATTTAGTCTAAATTAGGATAGAGTGCCAGAACTGTCATAGATCTGGAGATTTACCTCATTTTAAAGCACATTTCTCTGTGGACCTACCCTGACTTACCTATTAAAGCTTGTTGCAACAGCCCTGGTTCTTGTAGGATTGCTTGCTTACCTTGATCCCATTTTATTGTACCTTGTCCTTTTAATCTGTTGTTTTAACTCTTTTATAATTGTAAGGTAAACATCTCAACAAGTTTTTGGCGCCACTGTCGGGGACTATGTGGCAGTGGACTATGTGTCAAAATGGGTTGAAGCCAGTGCCACAAGGACAAATGACCACACAGTTGTCCTCAAAATTTTAAAGGATAAGATTTTCTCTAGATTTGGCACCCCCAGAGCTATCATTAGTGATGGGGGGAGTCATTTTTGTAACAGACCTTTTGAGCATTTGCTCAAAAAGTACTTTGTTACACAGGATTGCAACTCCTTACCACCCACAGACCGGTGGGCAAGTTGAAATTTCTAATAGGGAGATCAAGCATATCTTGGAGAAGACAATGAGGACAGATAGAAAGGACTGGGCACAGAAACTGAATGATGCTTTATGGGCTTATAGGACTAACTATAAAACCCCTATTGGTATGTCCCCTTTTAGGCTGGTCTATGGAAAGGCATGTTACCTGCCGGTAGAGTTAGAACATAAAGCCTATTGGGCTATTAAATCATTGAATATTGATCTAACTGCTGCTGGCATGCATAGGAGACTTCAGCTATTAAAGCTGGAAGAGCTGAGATTGGAAGCATACTCCAATGCTAGGATCTACAAAGAGAAAGCCAAAGCCTTCTATGACAAGCATTTGCTGAGGAAGGAGTTCACTGCTGGCAACAAGGTATGGCTTTTGCAATTCCAAATTGAAAATTTTCCCAGGTAAGTTGAGATCCAGATGGGAGGGTCCTTACAATGTAGTACAAGCATCCCCATCTGGAGCTATTGAAATCATGGATCCAAAAGATGGTAGGATCATAAAAGTTAATGGTCAAAGGCTCAAACTCTTTGTTGAAAATGTAGTAGAGCCTGTGGTGACCATTCACCTTCAAGAACCTCCCAAATGTAGTTGATTTTCAACAATGTAGACTATGTACCATAACTATTTGCTTTTGTCAGTTTTATTGTTATTTCTGTTTTCATTACTGTTTGGCATTGTATATATGTTGCCATGTGTGTTTAGTTTTTTATTTGGAATAAGGAATCAGACCTAGTTGAGTTAGAAATGCTCTGAGTTCACTCAATTCTGGATCATTTTGCATTTGATTTTTGTACTTTTTGGTAAAGTGACAAATCTTAGAAACCTCTCCTCTTTCTTATTTTGATTTAGTCTAAATTAAGATAGAGAGCCAGATCTATCATAGATCTGGAGATTTACCTCATTTTAAAGCACATTTCTCTGTGGACCTATCCTGACTTACATATTAAAGCTTGTTGCAACAGCCCTGGTTCTTGCAGGATTGTTTGCTTACCTTGATCCCATTTTATTGTACCTTGTCCTTTTAATCTGTTGTTTTAACTCTTTTATAATTGTAAGGTAAACATCTCAACAAGTTTTTGGCGCCGCTGTCGGGGACTATATGGCAGTGGACTATGTGTCAAAATGGGTTGAAGCCAGTGCCACAAGGACAAATGACCACACAGTTGTCCTCAAAAATTTAAAGGATAAGATTTTCTCCAGATTTGGCACCCCCAGAGCTATCATTAGTGATGGGGGGAGTCATTTCTGTAATAGACCTTTTGAGAATTTGCTCAAAAAGTACTCTGTTACACAGGATTGCAACTCCTTACCACCTACAGACCGGTGGGCAAGTTGAAATTTCTAATAGGGAGATCAAGCATATCTTGGAGAAGACTATGAGGACAGATAGAAAGGAGTGGGCACATAAACTAAATGATTCTTTATGGGCTTATAGGACTACCTATAAAACCCCTATTGGTATGTCCCCTTTTAGGCTGGTCTATGGAAAGGCATGCCACTTGCCAGTAGAGTTAGAACATAAAGCCTATTGGGCTATTAAATCATTGAATATTGATCTAATTTTTGCTGGCATGCATAGGAGACTCCAGCTATTAAAGCTGGAAGAGCTGAGATTGGAAGCATACTCCAATGCTAGGATCTACAAAGAGAAAGCCAAAGCATTCTATGACAAGCATTTGTTGAGGAAGGAGTTCACTGCTGGCAACAAGGTATGGCTTTTGCAATTCCAAATTGAAAATTTTCCCAGGTAAGTTGAGATCCAGATGGGAGGGTCCTTACAATGTAGTACAAGCATCTCCATCTGGAGTTGTTGAAATCATGGATCCAAAAGATGGTAGGATCATGAAAGTTAATGGTCAAAGGCTCAAACTCTTTGTTGAAAATGTAGTAGAGCCTGTGGTGACCATTCACCTTCAAGAACCTCCCAAATGTAGTTGATTTTCAACAATGTAGACTATGTACCATAACTATTTGCTTTTGTCAGTTTTATTGTTATTTTTGTTTTCATTATTGTTTGGCATTGTATATATGTTGCTATGTGTGTTTAGTTTTTTATTTGGAATAAGGAATCAGACCTGGTTGAGTTAGAAATGCTCTCAATCCATGAGAAATCCAATGGGAGCCAAAGCAAACTTGAAAAATTTGTGGGAGTGGAGACAAGAGAACTGTTGAGAAATAGGTTGAGAATGCAAAACAGACCTGTCGAGAGGTTTGATAGGTTCTGAAGGTTCCTAATATGCATTTCGACAAGATCTGGGACCTGTCGATAGGTTTGAGTTGATTCTCGATAGGTTCTCAAGGTGTAAATATGATATTCGACAGGATCTATGAACCTGTCGAGATGTTGAGCAAGGAAGTCGACAGGTTCTGAAGGTTTTTGGGTATATTTTCAACAGGTTCAAAGTAACTGTCGAGAGGTTTGGAGTCCTCTCGGAGCATTAACATAAAGATTTTCATCCTGTTGAGAGGTTCCATGAACCTCTTGAATTGATTTTTTTCTGAAACCTTGATCCCGTCGAGAGGTTTGAAAGAGCCTCTCGAGACCTTCAGCCTACCAACCCTGCCATCCCAACTGATTTTAACTCCTCGACAGGTTGTACCAACTTATTGAAACCCTTTCTCCAATCCTATCGAAGCATGATTTAGGTGTTTTGAAACCTATTGACCACTCATTTCTGCCATTCGACAGCTTCTGTGAGCAATTTTTGTTTCTTGTCTACCGATTTCCCATTTCCTTCTTCCTCTACCTCACCGGTTCCAACTCCAATCACTCAGTCATTGCTCCAAGTGCTTCACTTCCACGAGGGAGACATTTTGCACCTATTTGAGACTGATTTGGTGTCATCCATATCGAGATCTGAGAAACCCTAGGTCTCTGTTGGTATGTTCTTCTTCAACTCCACTCTATGATTTTCAAGCTTTGCACTTCCATTTCCAATTTGTGTGGTTACCTCGTTTGAGCAAAGAAGTCTGGTGTGGTTGTTGAGATTGATTTTGGGAAGTGAGTGTCCAATGGCTGACCATGAGGATTGTGGTATCAAAATATTAGGAAGAAGATGAAGCCAGGTTCAACTGAGCCTACACTTGTAGTAATGATTGATAATTGGGAGTTGGTGGTAGATTACGGTGACATTGGTTTAGCATTGGGGGTCCCATCAGTTTTTGATACAGTTTATGGTTTAGGAAACCTGAGAAGGTGTCCTTTAGAGCAATGGCCATACATTTGACCCAAGGCATTGGGGGGTCTGGGGAGTCACTGATGAGAAGAGATCTAAACTCCAGCCTGTTGTTCATTGATTCAATCTTAAGAAAAAATATTTATCTCAGTGGACACTAGCAGGAGAGGAGAACCCCCATAGTGGATGCCCTGTAGTTTTTCCCCAAGGGCCAGTTTATGAATGCCTTCAAGCTGGTATTTGAGACAATGGTAGATGTAAATGAGAAGATCAAGAAAGTACAGGCCTTGCCAGGGCTACCCTACAACAGGCTCATCACTGCTTTGTTAATGAAAGGAAAGTTTGTGATCTAAATGGATGAGCCTGTGGAAAAGGTAACTCCAAAGGTGTTTGGGAACTGGGCCTGGTTTGGCAGTAGGACCCTAATTGGGAAGAGCAAAAATAAATCAGTAGAGGATCTTGAGATGGAAGCCCCACAAGCAGCTAGCTCAGCTGTTGCACCTGGCATCTCTACTTCAGCTAGCTCAGAGCCTCTCCTTACAGCTGCTACTAGCTAACTACCTCCTCTTGAGATCTCTACATTTGTTAGCTCTGAGCCTCCACCTCTGATCTTTGCACCCATCCCTTCCAATGACGTGCTTTTTATCAGCTTTGATGTGGCCAACATTTTCATTCCACCATCCTCTCTACCATCCATCTCAGCTCCCCTACCTTCCATTTCAGTCTCTTTACCTCCCAACAGCTCTCCACCCTTTCCACCATCACCACATCCACACCTTTGTCAACTCCTCTAACCACAGACCCCATCCTTACCTTACCTTTACTACCCATCATATCTAACTACCAAAGAAAATCTAAACCTACCCCTCTAGCTAGCCCATCCCTCTCAGCTACTGAACGTTTGAACCTTGCACCATTTACATCAGCTGATCCATTTACCACTTCTCCACCATCCATACCCTTTGACATTAACCCACCTTCTCCTTATCACCTACCCATACCAAAGAGCTAGACCACCTGACTACTGAGGGATATTCATCCCTAATTGACTCCATTGTGGAGGACATTAGGTGTGAATATACTCCCCTACCTGACTCCCCACAACCTACTCATTTCCAGCCTGCTCCCACCCCACCTTTCCAGTATGCTTCCACATCTCCCTTCCAACCCATTATCCCCATTCCCCCTATTACCCAAGCCCAAATCCTACCTGGACCTTCCACCCAAATTCTCTCCTTCTCACCACCATCCTAGCCCAGCTCCAAACCAACACATCTAACCAAGCTGCCATGGCAACCTGTATGCAAGCCATCCAAGAAACCATAAGCCATGTTACCCCAACCTCCCAACCTTTTCCAATCCCTATTCCTACACCTACTCCTTTACCTACTCCACCTCCATCTCCTTTAGCAGTGGTTCCCACTGCTGAGGTGGAAGAACCACTCCCTGCCCCCATTATAGCCCCTTCCACCAGAGACTCCTCCACTCAAACTGACTTTGAGGAGGTAGTTCTGCCTTCTATACCTTTTACCCATCCTTCCACCTCACCTAAGCCTATTGTGGAGGCAGAGGAGCTGACATCAACCATCCCACATTCCCCTTCTCTTCCATCCTCTTCATCCACTCCCTACCATTTGTTTACTGACCACAATGAGAGGGCCATTGTCCCTAAATACCTCCTCCCTACACCCCCATTTACCACTCTTTACAGAGCCATGGGTGAAAATCCCTACATCTGGGGGGATGTCCAACAAGGAATGGCTATGATGAAGACTTGGGTAAAGCAACCCTTGGTAGATGAGATTGACAGGCTAAAAATAAAGCATAAATGGGAGAAACTTCATTGGGAGGGACTGTGCAAGCAAGCCCTCACCCTATATGATGTAGAGAGGTAAAAATTTGAGATGCTAGCCAAGCTGGCTAACACACTGCAGGCCACCCTACTAGGAAGGATGCCACCCTCAGCAGCTGGGGTGTTGTTAAGACATGAAAAGTACCACTTTTCACCCCTTAACTTAGCCTCAGTTAGACCCTTAGCCATCTAATAAATGTGTGTTAAGTCATTTCTGTAGATAATAAACAACAGCTGCAATAAGGCCTGAACCCTGTTAAGGAGCCCACTTTTGCCCCAGAAGTCCCTCAGAAGGATGAAAGCTGAACCCAGACAAGAATTGAACCTCGCGCAATTTTCACAAGCTTTAAAGGATTCATAAATTAAGCCTCGCGCAGTCCTCGCGAGTTTCCCAAAACTTCATTTCCAATTGCCCACACTTTTCTCGTACAGTTGAGTGACAGAGGGGCTTCAGAATCATACTTCGCACAGCTTTCGCGAAGTTCAAATATAAATGCTCGCGTAGTCTCACGTAGCTCAAGAAAGCAGCTCTTAAACCTCATGCAGTTCACTCAGATCAACTGAGGAGATAGAGCTCTAGGTATTTCGGCGAGCAGCTGTCACGCAGTGGCCGCGGGATGTAAAACATTAGAAAAACCTCTCATGCAATTCAAAGACCAATGCACATCACGTCCTCGTGAAGATCCATTGAGAAACAAATTGCTCGCTTGATTCCCGCACCATTTCGAAGGAAAGTGTAATCCCGTGAAGACCAAAGGAATCCAGCGAGGATTCAATGCTCTATCGCGCGACTGCTTCAGCTGCAACTAAGACAACCCCACGACGGCTAGAATTTCAAGCTAATCCAATCTCACGAAGACCGTGCTACCACACGACAGTCTTGGAAACCAATGCTACCTGGCGAGGCTCTGAACTCTAACTCTCCCTCACCTCTCAGAGGACATTCTGGGAACTTCCAGCAATTAGGGCATGCATTCCAATGCTCTAAGTTCTGTGCATGCACCCCGAGGCATCCAAGGGACAGTATTAGGCCATGTGTCATCATTAAAATTAGGGTTTCCTAACCCTAATGCACCGCCAAACTAACTACTATATAAACCTAAGCCTGGTTTAGGTTTAGGGGACTCTCGGCTTAGAATAGAATTTTGTCTATCTTCTTCTTACAGTAGCTGCAGATCTCTAGTAAGGTTTAGGTAGTTTTCTTTTTGCTTTTTCTTCTCTCCATAGTCCAGCATTTGCTGGCTATGCCTTTGTATGACTATTTGGAATAGATTAATGGAGTTTCATGATAGGGTGTTTTACTTTTATGGGATTTTTGTGAGTTGTTCTGTACAAGGTTGTTATCTTGAGATCCTCCATTGCTAGGACGTATTGCAAGCAATGGAGGACTGATTTTATGGTTTATTCAAATCCAAGTGACCTGTGTGTCTAGGCTAACATGCACCCATATAGGCCTATCCCCACCACAGGACCCACTAGATCTGAAGTCCCCATGGGAGCAATGAGCTTTTGTAGCCTTGTGAACATGGTGGTGGCAGCAATGTTTCTTGTTCTATCTTGAGCTTTGCGAGGAGGATAGCCTCTGGGATAGTCTGTGACCATTTAAGTGGACAGGTTTTAGCCTTAGGGTAAAGCCAACTATTAAAACCTGAAAAGTACCACTCTTCACCCCTTAACTTAACCTTTGATTAGACCCTTAGCCACCTAATAAGTTATTGTTAAGTGTTTTGTGTAGGTAATAATCAGTAATGAAATAAGGCTAAGAATCCTATTAAGGAGCCTGCTTTGGCACCAGATATCCCTCAGAAGAATGAACTCTGAATCCAGACCTGAAATGAGCCTCGCGCAACTGACCCAAGCTTTAGAGGATTCAGGAGAAATATGCCTCACGCAGTTCAACTGAGCTTCCCAAGGCTTTACAGCAACCTCTCGCGCAGATGAATGATCAAGAGCTTGTAAACTCAAATCGACATCTCATGAAGCTCAAGAGTAGAACACATCGCATGTCACGTAGTTCAAAGTGCACCTCTCAATCTCGCAGCCTTCGTAATGGCCGAGGAGAGAGAGCTTCAAAGATTCTCGCAAATTGCGCGAGCCACCGCGGGATGCTATTATCAGAAGAAGAACGCTTCGCGCAGTTCTCGTGCCATTTAAGAAAGAAAACATCCTGGCGAAGGCAAAGCCAATCTCGCGAAGACCAAGTGAGGCATAGAACCTCGCGCAGTTTAGAACTCAGTAGAGCCTCACGAGGTAACTCGTGAAGTTCTCGCGCTACTGCCCAGCGAAGACCGATCGACCGCGCGATTGCTTGAATTGCAACCCCGCGACACTTGAGACTGTGTTTTCTATTCAACCTCGCGAAGCCCAATCCAGCGAGAGCGCAACTCTCTACCGCGCGACTGCCTGAAGAGCAAACCAAGGCAACCTCATGACGGCTGAAGCTTCAGTGTCAAATCATCCTAGCGAAGAGCAAAGAGCTACCACGCGACAAGTCTGGGAAACTACAGCTACCTAGCAAAGCTCTAACCCTAAACTTCTATCTCTTCAGCAGATGACCTTCTGGGTATTTCCAATGAATAGGGCACGCACTCCCATGCTCAAATATCTGTGCACATACCCCGAGGCATCCAAGGATCATTATCAGGCCATGTGGCATCATTAAAATTAGGGTTTCCTAACCCTAATGCGCCGCCACCCCACTACTATATAAACCCATACCTGAGCTTAGGTTTAGGTATCTGGGAACCCATCTTAGATCATTTTTCTTTTCTCTTTCTTTTTAGCAGTAAGTAGTTTTCTTTTTCTTTGCTTCTCCCCATAGTATGTGTTTTTGAATTAGATCAATGGAAGTTTTGCAATAGGATCTATACTTTGTGGGATTGTTGTTTGTGTGTGAGATGCTCTGTTCAAGGCTGCTGCCTTGTGATCCGCCATCACTTTGGCTGTGTTTCAAAGAAATGGAGGACTGATTCTAACGGCCACTTAGATCCAAGTGACCTGTGTGTCTGGGCTATCATGGTCCTACAGCCTTAGCCCCACCACAGGACCCACTAAATCTGAAATTCCCATGGGAGCTTGAGCTGGTAGCCATGTGAGCATGGTGGTAGTAGCGATAATCTTGTTTTATTTTAGGCTCCGTGAGGAGGATAACCTCTGGGATAGTCTGTGACCATTTAAGTGGACAGATTATAGCCTTAGGGTGATTCTGATCCACCGATCCAAGATGGATCCTTCTTCTTTACACCTAAGCTTGTAGAAGCCTGGTGAGAGATTGTACAGAGGCAGACTCCCCCATATTTGTATAGATCTCCATCAAATGTTGGATCTGATCTAGTTATAGAGATTGTAGACTAGTGACTGGACCATTGTAGCCTCACTCAAGCAATGGACAACTAGATCGAAGGTTGTACTCAATCTCTTGCTGGTTCTATGTGTCTGGGCTATCATGGTCCTACAGCCTTAGCCCCACATATAGAACTTTATAGGTTGAGGTTCCCTATGGATTCTTGAGCTGGTAGCCTGGATGAAATAGTGCCTGCAATGATTTACTTGTTATGTTCTGACCCATCCCTGGATAGTGGCTCCCCTATGGGATAATTTGTGACCATTCAAGTGGACAGGTTATAGCATTAAGGGTGGAATCATGGCAGAGTGATGGGTTGGATCCTTTCTCCTCAGAGGTGATAATGTAGCCTCTGGACAGGATTTTTATAACATCAGATCTAAATCAGAGTTACAAAACTTCTCTGACCTTGGCTCAATAACATACTTCTCACCCTTTTTATACTCATTTTCCACACTCCATCCATCCTCTCAACACTTTCTGTAGTTTAGATATTAGAATACTTAGAATAAGTGACCTTAAACTCCCCTCCTTCTAGGATTGCCAGATCTATAGACAGATCTGGAGGGACTACTAGAGACAGCTCCCTTGGAGCTCTAGATCACCTTTCCCTGTGGGACAAACTCTTAATTATCAAAACTTGCTACAAAGGACCCTGTATCTTGCAGGTCTAGGACTTCTGAGTTGTGCTGGATTCACCCCCTGTTTTACTCTGTCTTTGATTTTTAAATAACTTTCATCACCAACCCACAGACTCAAGACGGATTATTCTTCTCTGCACTTGTGCTTATAGCCCTGTGAGAGATTGTGCTGAGACAAACTCCCCTGTATGTGTATAGACCCACCATCAGATGGCAGATCTGGTTTGGTTATAAAGATTGTAGGCTTGCGACTGGATCACTGCAGTCTCTCTAAAGCAGTGGACAGCTGGATCTAAGGTTGCACTCAAACTCTTCCTGGTTCTATGTGTCTGGGCTAACATGCTCCCATACAGGCCTAGCCCCACACGTAGCACTTTAGAGGTTGAGGTTCCCTATGGATTCTTGTGCTTGTAGCCTGGATGAAGTAGTGCCTACAATGATAAATTTGTTCTGACCCATCTCTGGATTGTGGTTCCCCAATTGGATAGTCTGTGACCATTTAAGTGGACAGGTTATAGCTATAAAGGGATTGGATCATGGCACAGAGATGAGTTGGATTCTTTCTCCTCAGTGGTGATAATGTAGCCATTGGACAGGACTTCTATAGTAGCAGATCTGAATCTGAGTCATGAAACCCATCAGATCTGAACCTAATAGCATACTTCTCACCCTTTTATATTTATTTCCTCACTCCATCTTCTTTCTTAACCCTTTCTATAGTTTAGACATTAGGATACCTTAGAATTTATATTTTAGTGACCCTAAATCCCCTTCCATTTAGGATTGCCAGATCTGTAGTCAGATCTAGAGGGCCTACTAAAGATGCCTCTCTTGGAGCTTAAGATCAACTTCCTTATGGGACAAACTGTTACTTATCAAAACTTGCTACAACAGGCCATGTATCTTGCAGGATTGTGCATATTTTAGGCTTGCTGCTATGCCATTTTCAATTCACCTTTTATTCATTTTTATTCACCCCATTCTTATCACTGTCTTCAATAAAGTCAGTAGCAAGCACCTAAATATAGCCTAACAAGTTTTTGGCACCGCTGCAGGGGATATTGATCTTTTAGTAGACTCTACATTTTTGATTCTTTATTCTTTGGTAGTTGTACTTGTGAATAATTGATACTACTGATTTACATTTGAAATTTTTCTTGCAGATTTGGATCGTAGCAGAGAAGGAGAGTAGAATTGCACTGGGAGTCTAGCTACCTCTGTTTGCACTTCTCTAACCCTCAAAACTCAGTCTATTTCTCATTTGAAGATTCTATAGCATAGCAGTTGATTAGGATAGTTGCAATTTTTATTAAGTGCAATGTGACTGCTAATAGTCTTCCCTGCTGTTAGTGTGTGTGCATGTTAGGAAGGAGATCCCTCAGTCCTATATTAGAGCCTGCTAACCCTAAGATAGAAAGGGGTAGAAGACCGAGAAGGCATAGACACACCACAGTTGAGCCCCCTATTGAAATTGAGGTAGCAGTTATGGGTGAAGAACAACCTAGGACATTGAAGGAATTGAATGCTCCGGATGATTACAATTCTCCATTCAGCATCCAATTCCCTGATGTTCAAGGAAACTACGAAATCAAAACTGCCATCATCCAAATGCTTCCCACTTTCCATGGGCTTAGCAAGGAAGACTGATAAGTAGTGAAAAATACCATTTTTCACCCCTAAACATGAGCCTTGAAAGACCCTTGAGAGGACTAAATAAGTGCTTTAGTGTTCATATTGCAGCTAACCAAAAAGACAGGTCCAAATCCGAAAACCATCCTAAAATGATCAAAAAGCTGACAACGCATGTCAAGCTCAAAGAGGGAGTGAAGAAATAGCCTCAGCAATGGCTAAAAAGGTCCTAAAAGAGCAAGAAAAGACCTGAAGAAGAAGAAGGATCCATTCGCAAAGAAGAATGGAAGCTAAAAGTCAATTCGCAAAGAACTTCTACTATTCGCAAAGAACCTTGAACTTTGCGAAAAGAAGAAAACACTCCTCGAATAGAAGAATGACCTTTGTGAAAAGAAGAAAACACTCTGCGAAAAGAAGAGAAGTCCTTTGCGAAAAGATCTCCTGAAGCCAAAATGCTTTGCGAAAAGATCTCCTGAAGCCAAAATGCTTTGCGAAAAGATCTCCTGAAGCCAAAATGCTTTGCGAAGAGAGCTTACGAGCCAAACTATTTCTTGAAAAAGCCCTTAAACTATGCGAAAATGGCATTACGGGATTTGCTGTTTCGTCAAGGGTATTTCAGAAACTTTGCACACGCCCAATGCGTTTTAAAACCCAAGGACATTAGGAAGATTACGAGCACGAACCAAAGGCATATTCCACCCCATGTGAACACCCAAAGATGAAATTACTTGGCGGAACTTCTAGAAGCTCAAACAGATTTTTGAATTACATAATGTAATTGATGCCTCTGCTTTCTGATTGGTGAACCGGATCAAGCATTTCGATTGGCGAGCAGATCTGGATCCCGGTGCTCGACTCCTATTGGTTGATACAGATCTATCCAATTCGATTGGTTGATACACATCTGGTGGCTTAGGAAAAACTATAAATAGACGAACCATTTGCCCAATTTGGGTATCCAGATTTTAGAGTTTTCATCTCTGTTTCTCATTCCTCGATAGCTTATCCGAACCCCGAATCCCTTCTTGTAGTTTACCTTTGAGAGCCATTGTGAGTGATTTGTACTTCCAAGTTCGGATTCAAGATCAGAATCGAGGGCTCTTCGAGAAGCTGATCGTAAGTCCGAGGGCTCTCTAAGAAGCCGTGCTCAGTAATTGTAACGTTGGATTTTAAAAGGTTGTAATTTGTGTCTTCTCCATTGAGTCATGTCGAGGGTTCCAATGTTCACCTTAGTGCATTAGACTTCTTTAGATTCACTCATCCGCATCCAACTTCCTTAATTCATCATCATGCGAATTAGCGTTGGTAACCTAATTCAAGCGATTCTGATGTTCATGTTCGAACTAAAGAATAGGCCACTGACTGGCGATGATCTGTGACCATTTAAGTGGACAGATCACAGCCATAAGTCTAAACCTATTCCTTAATTCGGATTTATTTCTCTTACATCTGTCTTGGTAGCAGGATGAAGATTGAATCTGCCTGTTGAACTCTGATTCTCCATTAAAATTCGAGGCTAAAGTACATGAAGCTATTATTTCTGCATTTGTCTTATTTTAAACACCTCCCCAACTCGGATCTGGATCATGTAGTTAGTTCTTTTCTTTATTTGCTTATAGTTAAATGTGACACAATCCAACACTCTCTTTTATCTATTCTTTATTTTAGATAATTATAGAGCCAGATCTGGTAGCACAGATCTGGAGGTTTATCTCTCTGTTTAGACAAACTTCTCTGTGGACGATCTTGAAATACTTACTTTTAAAACTTGCTACAATTGGCCCTGATCTTGCAGGCCAGTGTTAGCCCCAATGTGCTGATATCCCTTTCATAAGTTAACATCCATATAACCTAGCATTCTTTAATTCTTTAATTTTTGATTCATAATGCACACAATTATGGCACACTTGGAGCGACAACAAAGACCCTTACAAGCACATTGACCAGTTCTTGGCCCTGTGCATGACATTCTCCATTGCTGGTTTGGGACCAGAAGCCACTAGGACCAAGACCAGCCAGTTGAGGAAAGGCATACTTTCTTTTGCTCAATCCCCAACTGAAGATTTTAACCAATGCTGGGATAGATTTAAAGAGATGCTCAAACAATGTCCCCACCACAAGATCCCTGACTGGCAGCTTGTCTAGAGCTTCTACAATGGGATTGATGAGAAAAGTAGAGACATGGTAGATGCCTCTTGTGGTGGGACGTACATGCATAAAATAGCTGATGAGGCATGGGACTTGTTCGAGGTCATAAGTGAAAATGCTTTCCAGAAGATGTCCTCTTCTGGAACTGTTCAAGAACCATCTCCTAAGCTGGGGGTGGCTGAGACTTCTAAAGGAAAAATGTATGAAGTTAGGGGAAATGATGATCTGAGAATGCAGATGGCAAATCCTACTGAAAGATTTGATAAACTTTTGACTGTGGTGCAGCCCAAAATGGCTGCACAAGTGATGGAGGCATGTTTGATATGCCAATCTCCATAGCACACAGAAGAAGAATGCCCATCTGCGGGGCAATACCCTGAGTTTGTAATGGAACAGGCGGCTGCTGCCCGATCTTTTGGACAACAATAATCTGATGGCTACAATAGACAACCCTATGGATACCAGCACCAAAATGCTGGTTACCAATGGAGAGACCACCCAAATTTGAGGTGGAGGCAAGACACCATATACCACAAAGAGATGTTGGCCTTTACCTCAAAGGCTACAAAGAAGTTAGCTTTAACTGTGGTTATGCCCAAAGGTCGAATTTCTAACAACAGTAGCC
Organism: Chloranthus sessilifolius; assembly: GCA_021018995.1. NCBI lineage: Eukaryota > Viridiplantae > Streptophyta > Magnoliopsida > Chloranthales > Chloranthaceae > Chloranthus > Chloranthus sessilifolius. The sequence continues at coordinate 51,886,829 of CM037593.1, read as the reverse complement.
CCAACAACAAAATCAATTAATAGTTCTCTCACCTCAGCCCCGAAGTGCTTCTTTTGAGGATCAGGTTTTGGCCCAATTGCAAAGCCTTGGACCCTTAAATCAGACTGTGACTTCTCACAGTCAGAGCATTAAGAAAATAGAAGAGCAGCTTGGCTAAATAGCCAATGCTCTAGCTAAAAGAGAGGAAGGCAGGTTGCAAAGCCAACCAATTGCCAACCCTAAGGGACCAGTATTCCATCGGAGAAGGCTCCTCAAATTTTGAGGGGGCCAATGCCATAACTGCCCTAAGGTCTGGTAGGATGGTAGACAACCAGGTGGGAAAGGAACAAGGAGAGGTCTATGTTGGCGGATATTTCTGAGTGTGTGCTTACGTTATTGGTTGGTGGTGAAAGTCATTTAAAAATCAAAGAAAGAGTAAAACAAGGGATGGAATCAGCACAACTAAGAAATCCTAGACCTGCAAGATATAGGGTCCATTGTAGTAAGTTTTGATAAGTAAGAGTTTATCCCACAGGGAAAGGTGATCTACAGCTCCAAAGGAGCCATCTCTAGTAGTCCCTCCAGATCTGACTACAGATCTGGTAGTCCTAAAAGGATGGGAGTTTAAGGTCACTTATTCTAAGTATTCTAATGTCTAAACTACAGAAAGGGTTGAGAGGGTGGATGGAGTGTGGAAAATAAACATAAAAGGGTGAGAAGTATGTTATTGAGCCCAGATCAGAGGAGATTTGTAACTCAGATTTAGATCTGATGCTATAAAAATCCTGTCCAGTGGCTACGTTATCACCACTGAGGAGAAAGGATCCAACCCATCACTCTGCCATGATTCCACCCTTAAGGCTATAACCTGTCCACTCAAATGCTCACAGATTATCCCATAGGGGAACCACTATCCAGGGATGGGTCAAAACATAACCAGTAAATCATTGCAGGCACTATTTCATCCAGGCTACCAGCTCAAGAATCCATAGGGAACCTCAACCTCTAAAGCTCTATATGTGGGGCTAAGGCTGTATAGGACCATGATAGCCCAGACACATAGAACCAGCAAGAGATTGAGTACAACCTTCGATCTAGCTGTCCATTACTTGAGTGAGGCTACAATGGTCCAGTCATCAGCCTATAATCTCTATAACCAGATCAGATCCAACATTTGATGGCGGATCTATACAAATATAGGGGAGTCTGCCTTTGTATAATCTCCCACAAGGCTTCTACAAGCTCAGGTGTAAAGAAGAAGGATCCATCTTGGATCGGTGGATTAGAATCACCCTAAGGCTATAATCTGTCCACTTAAATGGTCACAGACTATCCCAAAGGTTATCCTCCTCACGGAGCCCAAGACAAAACAAGAATATCGCTGCTACCACCATGGTCACAAGGCTACCAGCTCAAGCTCCCATGGGAATTTCAGAACTAGTGGGTCCTGTAGTGGGGCTAAGGCTGTATAGGACCATGATAGCTCAGACACACAGGTCACTTGGATCTGAGTGGCCCTTAGAATTAGTCCTCCATTACTTTGAAACACAACCAAAGCAATGGCGGATCACAAGGCAGCAGCCTTGCACAGAGCATCTCACACTCAAACACAAATCCCACAAAGTACATATCCTATTATAGAACTTCCATTAATCTAGTTCAAAATACATACAAAGACATAGTCAGCAAGTGTTGGACTATGGAGAGAAGGAAAAAGAAAAAGAAAGCTACTTACAACTACAAAAAGAAAAACTAAGCGATCTCAGATCAGGTCTCCCAGAAATGAGATGGGTTCCTAGCTATTCCAGGATGTAAAAAGAAAAGAAAGTCTAAGCTCCCCTAAACCTAAGCTAAGTGTGGGTATTTATAGCAGTGGTGTGGCAGCGCATTAGGGTTAGGAAACCCTAATTTTAACGATGCCACGTGGCCAAATAGTGATCCTTCAATGCCTTGGGGCACGTGTATAGAGATTTGAGCATGGGAGTGCGTGCCCTAATTGCTGGAAATTCCCAGAAAGTCCTCTGCTGAAGAGATGGAAGTTTAAGGTTCAGAGCTTCGCTAGGTAGCCATTGTTTCCTAGACTTGTCGTGTGGTAGCTTTTATTCTTCGCTAGGATGATTTGAAATTGAAGCTTTCGCCTTCGCAAGGTTGGCTTGGTTTGCTCTTCAGGCAGTCGCGAGGTTGAGTGGACATCAGAACCTCAAATGTCACGGGGTTGGAGCTTAAGCAGTCGCGAGGTTGATCTTCGCGAGGATAGATTTGAATAGCGCGAGCACTTATCTTCACTGGGCTTCGCGAGTTACCTCGCGAGGCTTTGATGAGTTCAGAACTGCGCGAGGTTCCATGTCTTAACTGATCTTTGCGAGGGTGGCTTTGCCTTCGCAAGGATGCTTTCTTATTGAATGGCATGAGAACTGCGCGAGGAGTTCTCTTCTGATAATTGCATCCCACGGCGACTGCGCGACATCTGTGCGAGGAGTCTTCTGAAGCTCTTCAGTCAATCATCTGCGCGAGAAGTTGTTGTAGAGTCTTGGGAAGCTCAGCTGGACTGCGTGAGGCTCATTTTCAGGTCTGGATCCAGACTTCATCCTTCTGAGGGACTTCTGGTGCCAAAACAGGCTTTTAAGCAGGATTCCTAGCCTTATTTCACTGCTGGGTACTACCTACATAAAACACTTAACAAGGACTTATTAGGTAGCTATGGGTCTAATCAAAGGTTAAGTTAAGGGGTGAAAAGTGGTACTTTTCAGGTCTTAACACACCCCCAAACCTAATCTTTGCTAGTCCCCTAGCAAAGCTACATTAAACCTAATATAAAAATTAAATGCCACTTTCGTAGGGAGCACGGATACATTTAGCATATGTACCAAGCCTTTTAAACCCCTAGTGGAGGAGTGAAGTCTCCTGAGGGTTTTAAGTGAAGACACCCACAAACTTCTTCAATAAAACAGTTAGCAAAAGTGCAATATCATTCAATGAGTAATCAAGGGCCAGACTTAGTTTACTCTTGCATCATTAAGCATAAAAGAAATTTAATTCATTGGTTGCACAGTAACTTTAAATAGCATAAACTCTTCATGATTGCACAGCATTTCCAATTAGTTTACAATCACAGAAAACTGCACAAGTGTGTGCCAGCACTGAGCTTATCCTTAGGTCAAAAATTAGGTTAAGGTCATACATAATGCATTCAAGTTCAGACCCAAAAACTTTGCAGGGCATACTCTCATAAGGGTTTTGTTGAGGGGTTCATTCTCTCACAGGCTCAAGAGCAGTTACATCCCCCAAATGGGTCTGTAAGCATGAGCATAGGCAGAGTTCTTAAGTGCTGACATCATTGGCAGTTCCTCACCATAGATTGGATAACTCTTTATCTTCACATGATAGCTCACTCAACTTTGGATCACAAGGGCTTTTAACTGGGCTGTAATGTGGCCTATGGAGTGGGGTTGAAAGAATGGAGGGTTGAGAAGGGGTTCAAAATTGAGAAATCAGTAGGTGATAGAGGTGATTCATGACTTCACCTTCTTGAATTCAACTCCTTTCATCTTCTTTGAGATTTTCATATTTGAAGTGATCAGTTTCTCTTCTTGATTTTGATTTTCCAATGAAAGTTCCTCTTGACTCCTCCCTTCTCTTCATTGTTATTTTTGTTTCCTTGTGGAATTTTCTGATTTTTATTTTTTTGTTTTTACTTTTCAAAAATGCCACCATGCTCCTATAGCTAGTCCATCTTCAACTTTTCTCCTTTACCTTGGAGGGTAGGTCAAGCAGGTTCATAGGTTCAAGTTCAAGTACTCAGGTGTATTTTGAAGAAATTTAGAATTTAAAGCTCAAAGGGGGTATGGACAAGGGCAGTTACTTAAGGGTTGGTCTTATTAGGCTTAAACTGCCCAAGAAAAGGCCTTGATCCTTTCCTCAGTCTCATGAGTACTGTCAGTTGTTTCAACTTGGAGTTACCTAACTTCTTGTGAGCACAGTGACTCAGTCAATCTTTAGAACTAGAAGGGATTGCCTTGGTTACTCCTCAAAAGATGGAAAAAAATTTTAAATAGGCCCAATTCTCACTGGTTATGGTCTTCCTTTGAACTTTTAAGTATGTCCTCACCTTTTTCTCTCTCTACTAATTCACTGAGTGCTGATACAAGTGAGTTTCCTTGGTGATATTATCATGGAAATATGGAGTATTAGAAGTTTATAATGTCAAAAGTTAGCAAAAATTTTAAACTTCTTATTTTCATGATTCTTAAGTGAACAGAGGTCCATTTCCATAATGCTCAGATGAGTCTGCTACACTTGTGTTAGCTATTCCATTGGCAGGGTCTGCCTGGCACACCCCCAAACCTATGAGGAGCAGTGTCCTCACTGGTTCAAAGGTGTCTGTGTAGCAGAGTTATTACAGCATAAAAGACCAGAACAAGAAACAAAGTAACCAGGAATAGAAAACTGTACAGCATATCAGAAAAGGAAAATTTCATTAAGATTAAAAGAAAATTACAAAAACGGAGGAGGAAAGGAGAGAGGGATCAGGGGTGAGGGGGTTGAGAAGGTGGGGGAGGGGGTGGAGTGGAGGGGCAGGGGATGGCTTTGTCTTTTGCTTCTTCTGCGGTTGAAGCTCTTCCTCCTTCTCCTTGGCAAGGATTTGCATAACCTCCTCGTATTCATCCCAGAGGGGTTGGAGGGGATCCGGCTCTTTAGGTGGCGGCGGGTCCAACCACATCGGGTAAAACTTGGCTTTACATCATCGCCATGATTACAGATTTAGGGAAGGAGGGGAGAGGGAGATAGGATGCGATGAAGATGAACAAGGCCTCCCTGTGTATTTAAAGGTGAGGATGGTGAAAGATGAAACAGTTGAATAACATCCAAGTCGCCGCAATTAATTGAGAGTGAGTTGGGAAACATCAAGTCCCAGCAGTCAGCGTGGGAAATGACAAATGCGTTAGAGTCGCGCAGCTGGGTAAGGGGATCACGAGATATCAAAATTGCGCGGTTATGGGAGTTAGAGCTGGAAGTGTGCGAGAGATTCTGCAGCATTGAAACTCGCGACAGCGAAAGAAATGGTCTATACGAATTGCACGAGTCTTCCCAAATCACAATTTGGAATGCGCGAGGGCCTAGTGCCAAATAGGGGCACTATAGTTAGTGCAGCCTACTCATCAAAACTATTCACATAATATGCATTCAAATTCAAAAATCAGTAATTCTCAAAAGAAGAAGAATAAATCATACCAATCCCACTTAAACTCTATCAAGCTCAACAATATCAAACTCCACATAACCCCTAAAATTTCCTAGAACTAAAGGTGGAAACAAAAGTAGTATAGTACAACAAGGACACAACTGTGGGTCAAGTGGATGCAGGGGTCCCATGAAAATGAATAGTGGTCAAAGGATCAACAGGTTGTTCAATGAAAGGATTAAGCCGCTGACCATTCACTTTGAAGGTCCTCCCAGATTTGGGATCCTTGACTTCCACAGCATCAGATGGGAAACATTCAAGACAACATAGGGACCTTCCCATCTGGATTTTAATTTGCCAGGAAAGAATTTTAGTTTGGAGTCGAATAACCAAACCTTACCACTCGGTTCGAGGCTTTTTCTCAGCAAGCCCTTGTGAAAGAAAGCTTTAGCCCGTTCCTTGTAGATCCTGGCATTGGTGTAAGCATCCATCCTTAGCTCCTCCAATCCAACGATGACTGTGATGATGACCAGCATTAGGTCCATGTTCAAATTCTTAATGGCCCAATAGGCCTCATGTTCTAACTCTCTTGGGAGATGGCAGCCTTGCCATAGCCGATCGAATGGACATTCAATGGAGGTCTTATAGGCAATAGGCATGCATCATAGGCCCATCTCGGCCCAATCTTTCCTTGGTCCCTAATCTGTTTTCTCAAGGATGTGCTTGATCTCCCTATTGGAAATTTCAACTTGCCCACTTGTTAGTGGGTGGTAGGGAGTAGCAATCCTATGGGTCACAGAATATTTCTTGAGCAAGCTCTCGAAATTCCCCCATCACTGATAATATCTCTAGGGGTTTCAAATCTTGAGAAAATGTTATGCTTTACGAATCTGAGGACCACCTAGTTATCATTGGTTCTTGTGGCAATGGCTTCTACCCATTTGGAAACATAGTCCACTGCCACTAAGATGAAATGGTAACCATTAGAGGGAGGAAAGGGGCCCATGACGTCAATTCCCCATACATCAAACAGTTCTACAACAAGGATGGGTTGTAAAGGCATTGAATTTCTTTTGGACAGCCCTCCTAATTTCTGACATCTCTCACATGCCTTACAGTGTGTGTATGCATCCTTGAATAAGGATGGCCAGTAAAAATCACACTGTAGGACCTTGTCAGCTATTTTTCTCCCACTAAAGTGGCCTCCACAAGCATTTTCATGGCACATGGTCAGAATATTGGGGATATCACTTTTGGGAACACATCTTCGGATGATCTGGTCGGCACAGTACTTGTATAGGCAAGGTTCCTCCCAGAAAAAATACTTGACCCTTGAGAAGAACAGGTCTTTATCCATTTTGGTCCAGTGGGGAGGAATCTTTCCTATAACTAGATAATTGACAATGTGTGCAAACCAAGGGACTAAGGATTGGATGGCAAATAATTTCTCATCAGGGAAGGCATCATTTGTAGGGCCATCCAGGCATTTCTCTAAGATAATTCTGGACAAGTGGTCAGCCACCACATTCTCCACACCCTTTTTGTCCTTGATTTCAATGTCAAACTCCTGTAGCAGGAGTATCCATCTAATCAGCCTAGGTTTAGCATCTCTCTTGGACAGTAGGTACTTCAATGCCGAATGGTCAGTGAAGATTACAGTTTTAGATCCTAGTAGGTAGGCTCTAAATTTGTCAACAGCGTAAACCACTGCTAGAAGCTCTTTCTCAGTTGTGGTATAGTTCAGCTGAGCTTCAGCAAGTGATTTGCTGATATAAGCAATGACTAAAGGCAGTTTATCTTTTCTTTAGCCCAAAACAGTACCTATTGCCAAGTCTGATACATCACACATCAGCTCAAAAGGTAGGGTATAGTCTAGTGTTTGGAGTATAGGAGCAGAGGTGAGGCAGATTTTCAATGTTTTAAAAGCCTTAAGACAGTCAGCAGAAAAGTCAAAGGGCACATCTTGGCAGAGCAGGTGGCACAATGGCTTAGCAATTTTGCTGAAGTCCTTAATGAACCTCCTATAAAATCCCGCATGCCCCAGGAAAGATCTGATTTGCTTGACTATTTTGGGAGGGGGCAAATTGGCAATGAGGTTCACTTTGGCCTTATCTACCTCAAGCCCTTCTTTAGAGACTACATGGCCCAACACAATGCCTTGTGTTACCATGAAGTGGTTCTTTTCCCAGCTTAAAACCAAATTGGTTTCCTTACATCTTTGCAAAACTAGGCTGAGGTGTTGTAGACCTTTGGCCAAAGTCATCCCCATAGACAGAAAAATCATCCATAAAAATCTCCAAAAACTTGTCAATCATATCAGAGAATATGGCATACATACACCTCTGAAAAGTGGCTGGTGCATTACAAAGTCCAAAAGGCATCCTTCTGTAAGCAAAGGTGCCAAAAGGACAGGTAAAGGTGGTTTCTCTTGGTCTTGAGGATGCACAGGGATTTTGTTGTACCCTGAGTACCCATCAAGAAAACAGTAAAAAGCTTTTCCAGCCAATTTGTCCAGAATTTGGTCAATGAAGGGGAGTGGGAAATGGTCCTTTCTGGTTTTAGAGTTGAGCTTCCTATAATCAATGCACACCTCACCAATGGTTGCCTGGCCTCAACTCTTCTTTAGCCTCTTAATTCGTTATGCTAGATTTCTTAGGCACCACCTGGATAGGTACCACCCAATGAGAATCAGAGATGGGGTAAATCACCCCTGCATCTAGCAATTTAATGATTTCCTTGAGGACCACTTCTTGCATGTGAGGATTTAACTTCCTCTGCATTTCCCTGGAGGGTAGTGCTCCCTCCTCATGATGAATCCTGTGCATGCAGATTGATGCATCTATTCCTCCCAGATCGGCAATGGTCCAACCAATTGCCTTCTTGTGCTTCCTCAAAACTGTTAGTAATTCCTCTTCCTGCTCATTGGTAAGGGAGGAAGAGATAATCACAGGAAGCTTATCACCTTTCTCAAGAAAGGCATATTTTAATGTTTCTGGAAGCTTCTTGAGTTCCGATCAGGGGCCTGTTGGGCGGATGGCAAAATTGGTGCATTGGAGGTTGGAGGAAGAGGTAGTAATGTAGGTTTCCAACTGGAATGCTGCACTGAGCCCACAGAAGACTTCAATATGGTCATGTCTTTTGATCTCCCATCTGGGCTCTCTTCCTCCACCATGTCCCAAATTTTAAATAAATTCCTGACAATGTTGCCCCACTCCTGCATAGTGGGCAATTCCTCTTCCATAATTTCCTCTAGTACATCCACTGCAAAGCTCTCCTCATTGTCCATCTAAGGGTACTTTGCATTATTGTACACATTCAGCTCAACTTTCATATGTCCAAAAGTTACCTCCATTACTCTAGACCTGCATTGGATGCAGGCATTGGCAAGAAAGGCACCTTAATATAACTGGTATGGGATTTGGGCCATTGCTGCACCCCATGTCCAAAACTAAGAAGTCGACAGGGTAGAAAAACTTATCCACTCCCACCAAGACATCCTCAACCATTCCCAGAGGTTTCCTTTCAGATCTATCAGCCATCATTAGCACAATGGGGGTAACTTTCAGCTCCCCCAAACCTAGTTGTAGATATACACTGTATGGAAACAGGTTAACACTGGCTCCAAGGTCTAAAAGAGCTTTTCCAATTGTATGGTCTCCAATTACGCAGGGAATAGTGGGTATCCCTGGATCTTGCAACTTCTCAGGCATTGATATGTTAAATACAGAATTCACTGTATCAATTGTAAAGACCTTCTTGGACACATGGCCTCTAGCCTTTCTCTTTTTGGTGCAGAGGTCTTTCAGGAACTTTGCATAGGCTGGGACTTGTTTAATTGCCTCGAGCAGGGGTAAATTGATTTTCACCGGTCAAGGTCTCCATCATTTCTCCATCCGGCATTCCTTTATCAAAAGGGATAGGACCATCCAAAGCTTCCGAGGAAATGGCACCGAGGTTCACGTTCCTCACCGCTAGCCCATGACTAAACTTCGCTTTTCTTTTCATGTTTTTTCCCCGCCAAGGCTCAACTACCCTCATTATTTTCTCCGCTAAGGTGGCAAGGTGCACTTCTTGGCTTTGTGGTCCAACAACTTCTCTATCATGATCATTTGCATCATCTATGGAAATTGCCTCTGCCGTCTTGTTACTCCACCTTGGTTGTCTACCAAATGCTGCATCCTTAGGGCGTTGACAACATTGGTGTCCTCAAACTTTGCGCAAGCTTCCTCAATTAAAATCACCCTTGGGGTTAGTAATTATCAAGGTGGCAACCTCTGCCTTCATCTCTCCTAGCCAAGGCTTTGGACATTTGGCCTATCCTTTCCATTTTCTGAGGCTCACCATGAGAGTCCATCAGCTGGATCCCAAATGAAGTCAAGTTTTGCAATGAAGTCAAGACTTGGTCCTTAAAAGAAACATTTCTAGGTTGAGAAGGGGGTAAGACCAACTGATTTTGTTACTGATGGGGCTGCTGATGGTGCTAGAAGGTAGACCTAGGGGCATTCCCTTGATTAAACTGCTGCTGTGGCCTTTGTGGTAAGGTCAACATCTGCTGGGGCTGCATGTAGTTGTCTTGCCTCCACCTCAGATTTGGGTGGTCTCTCCATTGGTAACCAGCATTTTGGTGCTGGTATCCATATGGCTGCCTATTGTAGCCCCCAGATTGTTGCTGGCCATAAGATTGAGCAGCAACAGCATGTTCCAAAACCAATTCAGGAAATTGCCCTGCAGATGGACATTCCTCCACTGTGTGTCCGTGGGACTGCATATCGCATGCCTCCGCCACATGAGCAGCCCTTCTGGGTTGCATCACAGTTAATAATTTGTCAAACTTCATAGAGAGGTTTACCATCTGCAGCTGCAGGTCATTGTTCCCAAACACCTCATAAACATTTCCTTTTGATCCAGCAGCAGGCCCCACCTTTGACTCAGATTCCTGACTAGTTCTTGCCAGGGATGGCTTTTGAAAAGCATTCTCACTAATCACCTCAAACAATTCCCATGCCTCCTCAGCAGTCTTGTGCATGTAGGATCCACCACAAGAGGCATCGACCATATCTCTATTTTTCTCATCAATCCCATTGTAGAAGCTTTGTACAAGCTGCCACTCTGGAATCTTGTGGTGGGGGCATTGTTTGAGCATCTCTTTAAACCTATCCCAAGACTGGTTGAAATCCTCAGTTGGGGATTGAGCAAACGCAAGAATCTCTTTCCTCAACTGGCTAATTTTGGTCTCAGGGAAGAACTTGGTTAGGAACTTGGTCTGCAGGTCTTTCAATGAAGCAATGCTATTGTTGGGAAGAGTGTTCAGCCAAGTACTGGCCCTATCCTTCAGAGAGAAGGGAAAGAGTCTGAGCCTAGTAGCCTCAGGTCCCAAACCAGTGATATTAAAAGTGGTGCACAAGGCCAAGAACTGGTCAATATGCTTGTAAGGGTCCTCTTTGCTAAGCCCATGGAAAGCTGGCAGCATCTGGATGATTGAAGTTTTTATTTCATAGTTCCCCTGAACATCAGGGAATTGAATGCTAAAAGGGGAGTTATAGTCATCCGGAGCATTCAACTCCTTGAGGGTTTTGGGTTGTTCTTCACCCATAATTACTGTCACAGATTCACTTGGGGGCTCTCCTGTGGTGTGCCCGTCTCTCCTAAGTCTCCTTCCCCTTTCTAACTCAGGGTTAAGATGCTCTAAAGCAGGGCTGAGGGATCTCCTCCCTAGCATACAAGCACACCAACAGCAAGGAAAGCTTCTTGCAGGCACATTGCAAAAGAATAATTATACACTAACAAATTTATTTAACTAGTTTACAGCTATTCAAGGAATACATTTAAAACTATCCTAGATACTGCTAGAAAGCTTTTGAGAAAGATAGAAAGAGCTTTAAAAGTCAGAGAGTTTGCAAACAGAGGTAGCTAAGCTCGAAATGCAGTCCACTGTCCTTCGCTGCTGTTGTCTAGATCTGCAAGAAGGGTTCAAAATTATGTCAGCAGTATCAATTATTCACATGTGCAAAGAATACTAAGAATAAAAAACTAAGGGTCTACTAATAGATCATCTTTCCCCGGCAGCGGCGCCAAAAACTTGTTGGCAGATTTCTGAGTGTGTGCTTACGTTATTGGTTGGTGGTGAAAGTCATTTAAAAATCAAAGAAAGAGTAAAACAAGGGATGGAATCAGCACAACTAAGAAATCTTAGACCTGCAAGATACAGGGTCCATTGTAGCAAGTTTTGATAAGTAAGAGTCTGTTCCATAGGGAAAGGTGACCTACAGCTCCAAAGGCGCCATCTCTAGTAGTCCCTCCAGATCTGACTACAGATCTGGCAGTCCTAAAAGGAGGAGAGTTTAAGGTCACTTATTCTAAGTATTCTAATGTCTAAACTACAGAAAGGGTTGAGAGGGTGGATGGAGTGTGGAAAATAAACATAAAAGGGTGAGAAGTATGTTATTGAGCCCAGATCAGAGGAGATTTGTAACTCAGATTTAGATCTGATGCTATAAAAATCCTGTCCAGTGGCTATGTTATCACCACTGAGGAGAAAGGATCCAACCCATCACTCTGCCATGATTCCACCCTTAAGGCTATAACCTGTCCACTCAAATGCTCACAGATTATCCCATAGGGGAACCACTATCCAGGGATGGGTCAAAACATAACCAGTAAATCATTGCAGGCACTATTTCATCCAAGCTACCAGCTCAAGAATCCATAGGGAACCTCAACCTCTAAAGCTCTATATGTGGGGCTAAGGCTGTATAGACCATGATAGCCCAAACACATAGATCCAGCAAGAGATTGAGTACAACCTTCGATCTAGCTGTCCATTGCTTGAGTGAGGCTACAATGGTCCAGTCACTAGCCTATAATCTCTATAACCAGATCAGATCTAACATCTGATGGCGGATCTATACAAATATAGGGGAGTCTGCCTCTATACAATCTCCCACCAGGCTTCTACAAGCTCAGGTGTAAAGAAGAAGGATCCATCTTGGATCGGTGGATTAGAATAACCCTAAGGCTATAATCTGTCCACTTAAATGATCACAGACTATCCCAGAGGTTATCCTCCTCACAGAGCCCAAGACAAAATAAGAATATCGCTGCTACCACCATGGTCACAAGGCTACCAGCTCAAGCTCCCACGGGGATTTCAGATCTAGTGGGTCATGTGGTGGGGCTAAGGCTGTATAGGACCATGATAGCCCAGACACACAGGTCACTTAGATCTAAGTGGCCCTTAGAATTAGTCCTCCATTACTTTGAAACACAGCCAAAGCAATGGCGGATCACAAGGCAGCAGCCTTGCACAGAGCATCTCACACACAAACACAAATCCCACAAAGTACAGATCCTATTATAGAACTTCTATTAATCTAGTTCAAAATACATACAAAGTCATAGTCAGCAAGTGCTAGACTATGGAGAGAAGGAAAAAGAAAAAGAAAGCTACTTACAACTACAAAAAGAAAAACTAAACGATCTCAGATCAGGTCTCCCAGAAATGAGATGGGTTCCTAGCTATTCCAGGATGTAGAAAGAAAAGAAAGTCTAAGCTCCCCAAAACCTAAGCTAAGTGTGGGTATTTATAGCAGTGGTGTGGCAGCGCATTAGGGTTAGGAAACCCTAATTTTAATGATGCCACATGGCCGAATAGTGATCCTTCGATGCCTTGGGGTGCATGCACGGAGATTTAAGCATGGGAGTGCGTGCCCTAATTACTGGAAATTCCCAGAAAGTCCTCTGTGGAAGATGGAAGTTTGAGGTTCAGAGCTTCGCTAGGTAGCCATTGTTTCCTAGACTTATCGCGTGGTAGCTTTTGTTCTTCGCTAGGATGATTTGAACTTGAAGCTTTCGCCTTCGTGAGGTTGGCTTGGTTTGCTCTTCAAGCAGTCGCAAGGTTGAGTGGACATCAGAACCTCAGATGTCGCGGGGTTGGAGCTTAAGCAGTCGCGAGGTTGATCTTCGTGAGGATAGATTTGAATAGTGTGAGAACTTCGCGAGCACTTATCTTCACTGGGCTTCGCGAGTTACCTCGCGAGGCTTTGATGAGTTCAGAACTGTGCGAGGTTCCATGTCTTAACTGATCTTCGCGAGGGTGGCTTTGCCTTCACAAGGACACTTTCTTCTTGAATGGCGTGAGAACTGCACGAGGAGTTCTCTTCTGATAATTGCATCCCGCGGTGACTACACGACATCTGCGCGAGGAGTCTTCTGAAGCTCTTCAGTCAATCATCTGTGCGAGAAGTTGTTGTAGAGTCTTGGGAAGCTCAACTAGACTGCGCGAGGCTCATTTTTAGGTCTGGATTCAGACTTCATCCTTCTGAGGGACTTCTGGTACCAAAACAGGCTTTTAAGCAGGATTCTTGGCCTTATTTCATTGCTAGGTACTACCTACATAAAACACTTAACGAGGACTTATTAGGTGGCTATGGGTCTAATCAAAGGTTAAGTTAAGGGGTGAAAAGTGGTACTTTTCAGGTCTTAACAGTCTATCCTAAGGAAATGTCATGTGAAAGTGATAAGGATTTTGTTAAGGCACAGAGTCAAGAACTGCCTGCTGCCCTTCAATAAGAGAAAAATAAAGAGGTTGTAGTTGAGCCTTAGCAGGAGATAAAAATAGAAAAAAGAAAAAAACAAAAGTTCGGCCATGGGCTTGCAGCTGAGGAACCAGCAGTACCTCAACTGCCATTTCCTCAAGCTTTGAGTGGCCCTGCCCCTTTTTGGTAAGGGTCAGGCACAGATCGAGGAAATGATGGAGACCTTTAAGCAGGTCAAGATAAATTTACCCCTGCTTGATGCAATCCGACAGGTCCCAGCCTATGTAAAATTTCTGAAAGACCTCTGTACTCAAAAAAGGAAGGCCAGAGGCCATTTGTCCAAGAATTCTGTATTAACCATGACAATACCTGAGAAGTTGCAAGACCCAGGGATACCCACTATTCCCTGTATTATTGGTGACCACATGATTGGAAGGCCCCTTTTGGACCTTGGAGCCAGTGTTAACTTGTTGCCATACAGTGTATATCAGCAGTTAGCTTTGGGGGAGCTGAAGTCCACCCCGATTGTTCTATTAATGGCTGATAGGTCCGAGAGGAAACCCATGGGAGTGGTCGAGGATGTCCTAGTGGGGGTAGATAAGTTCTTCTATCCTGCTGACTTCCTTGTCTTGGACATGGGCTGCAACAAGAGTACATCTCCGATACCTATTATTCTAGACAGACCATTCTTGGCCACTGCCAATGCATGCATTCAATGCAGGTCTGAAATCATGGAGGTCACTTTCGGACATATGAAAGTTGAGCTTAATGTGTACAACATTGCAAAGTACCCTCAACTGGACAATAAGGAATGCTTTGCAGTGGATATACTAGAAGAAATTGTTGAAGAAGAACTGCACACTCTGCTGGAGTGGAGCAACATTACCACTGATTTAACTGAAGTTTGGAACTTGGTGGAGGAAGGAAGCCTAGCTTTAAGGCCAGAAGACACACCCCTAGTGAAGTCTTCTGCGGGCTTAGTACAACATTCCAATTGGAAACCTACATTACTGCCCCTTCCTCCATCCAACAATACACCAATCCTGCCATTCATACAACAAGCCCCTGATCTGGAGCTCAAGAAGCTGCCAGAGACATTAAAATATGCTTTCCTCGAGAAAGAAGAGAAACTTCCTGTGATTATCTCCCCTTCTCTTACCAGTGAGCAAGAGGAGGAGTTGATAACTGTTTTGAGGAAGCACAAGAAAGCAATAGGCTGGACCATTGCTGATCTAGGAGGAATTGATGCATCAATCTATATGCATAGGATTCATCTAGAGGAGGACTCAACACCCTCCAGGGAAATGCAGAGGAAACTTAATCCTCACATGCAAGAGGTGGTTCTGAAAGAAATCATTAAGTTCTTTGGATCTTTGGGGTAATTTACCCCATCTCTGATTCTGAATGGGTGGCACCAATCCAGGTGGTACCCAAGAAATCTGGCATAACAGTGATCAAAACCGACTCTGGAGAGTTGAGACCAGCCAGGGAGACCACTGGCTGGTGAGTTTGCATCGATTATCAAAAACTAAACTCCAAGACCAGAAAAGACCACTTCCCTCTCCCTTTTATTGATCAAATTTTAGACAAGTTGGCTGGGAAGGCTTTTTACTATTTTCTTGATGGGTACTCAGGGTACAATCAGATCCCTGTGCACCCCCTTGATCAAGAGAAAACTACATTTACTTGTTCGTTTGGTACCTTTGCTTACAGAAGGATGCCTTTTGGATTGTATAATGCCCAAGCCACCTTTCAGAGGTGTATGTATGCCATTTTTTTTTATATGATTGACAAATTCTTAGAAATTTTCATGGATGACTTTTCAGTCTATGGGGATAGCTTTGACCAATGTCTACAATACCTCCATCAAGTCCTACAAAGATGTGAAGAGACCAATTTGGTCTTAAGTTGGGAGAAGAGCCACTTCATGGTAACACAAGGAATTGTGTTGGGCCATGTAGTCTCTAAAGATGGAATTGAGGTAGACAAGGCCAAAGTTGACCTCATTAAAAATCTGCCCCCTCCAAGAACAGTCAAGCAAATCAGATCCTTCCTTGGCCATGCTGGATTCTACAAGAGGTTTATCAAAGACTTCAGCAAAATTGCTAAGCCATTGTGCTACCTGCTCTGCCAAGATGTGTCCTTTGACTTCTCTGTTGAATGTCTAAAGGCTTTTGAAACTTTGAAAATTTGCCTCACCTCTGCCCCTGTACTCCAAACACCTCACTATACCCTACCCTTTGAGTTGATGTGTGATGCATCTGACTTGTCAATAGGTGGTCTTGGGCCAGAGAAAGGATAAGTTGCCTGTGGTCATTGCATATCTCAGCAAATCACTTGCTGAAGCTCAGCTGAACTACACAACCACTGAGAAAGAGCTTCTGGCAGTGGTTTTCACTGTAGACAAGTTTAGACCTTACCTAATTGGGTCTAAAACTGTCATCTTCACTGACCACTCAGCATTAAAGTACCTACTGTCCAAGAAGGATGCAAAGCCCCGATTGATTAGATGGATACTCCTATTGAGATCGAAATCAAAGACAAGAAAGGTGTAGAAAATGTGGTGGCTGACCACTTGTCCAGAATTCTGTTGGGGAAAGGTATTGATGACCTCACTATAAATGATGTATTCCCGGATGAGCAATTGTTTGCCATCCAATCTTTAGTTCCTTGGTATGCACATATTGTCAATTATCTAGTTATCGGCAAGATCCCTTCCCATTGGACAAAAATGGATAAAGACCTATTTTTCTCACAGGCCAAATTCTTTTTCTGGGAGGAACCTTGCTTGTAGAAGTATTGTGTAGACCAAATTATTCGAAAATGTGTTCCCGAAAGTGATATCCCCAATATTCTGGCCATGTGCCATGAAAATGCCTGTGGGGGTCACTTTAGTGGGAGAAAAACAGCTGACAAAGTGTTGCAGTGTGGTATCTATTGGCCTTCTCTTTTTAGAGATGCCCATACACACTGCAAGGCCTGCGAAAGATGTCATAAATTAGGAGGGCTGTCTAAACGAAATTCAATGCCTTTACAGCCCATCCTTGTTGTAGAACTGTTTGATGTGTAGGGAATCGATTTTATGAGCCCCTTTCTTCCTTCAAATTGTTTTCATTTTATCTTAGTGGCAGTGGACTATGTTTCCAAATGGGTCGAAGCCATTGCCTTAAGAACTAATGATAATCAGGTGGTCCTCAAGTTCATAAAGTAGAATATCTTCTCCAGATTTGGTACCCCTAGAGCCATTATCAGTGATGGGGGAAGCCATTTCTGTAACAGACATTTCGAGAGCTTGCTCAAGAAATATTCTGTCACCCATAGGATTGCTACTCCCTACCACCAACAAACTAGTGGGAAAGTTAGAATTTCAAATAGGGAGATCAAGCATATCCTTGAGAAGACTGTGAGGATTGATAGGAAGGATTGGGCTGACAAGCTTAATGATGCACTGTGGGCTTATAGGACTGCCTATAAGACCCCCATCGGTATGTCCCCTTTCAGACTGATCTATGGCAAGGCCTGTCATCTCCCAGTGGAGTTAGAGCACAAGGCCTATTGGGCCATCAAATATTTAAATCTAGATCTAACTTCTGCTGGTCATCACAGGTTGCTGCAGCTGTTGGAATTGGAAGAACTAAGGATGGATGCATATGCCAATGCAAGGATCTACATGGAAAGATCCAAAGCTTTCTTTGACAAAGGGCTGTTGAGAAAGAGTCTAAATGTTGGTGATAAGGTTTGGTTGTTTAACTCCAAACTTAAATATTTTCCAGGCAAATTGAAATCCAGATGGGAAGGTCCTTATATTGTCATGCATGTTTCCCCATTTGGTGCTATGGATATCAAGGACCCTAAGTCTGGGAGACTCTTGAAGGTGAATGGTCAGAGGCTTAAGCCTTGTTTTAAAAAACCTGCCAACCTTTTCGACACCATTCACTGTCAAGGGGATCCTTCTTCAAACTGATTCCACATGTGTGTCATTACTGTAGCATATGCACTTAGTTTTTGGTTGATTTATCTTGCTTTCTTTAGTTTCTATTTTCTAGGATTTGCTAGTGGCCGTATCTGAATTTTGCCCTATCTGTGGTGAACTTTTGATGCTTGGCTTGATTATTACTGCTTTTGAATTGATAGCTTCTGTTAAATGCCTAATGTGGGAGGTCGTTTTCGTTGTCCTTGAGTGTATGATTGAGTTTACATATGACTAAAGACAGTCATAAGAGAGGGTCATGCCCAGGATTCAACTACACCAAACATGTAAAAGGGCAGAACAGAGAGCACATGCTCTCTGTTTTATACCTTACTATCGTTGGATCCAAAATGGAAGCCTAGGAGACTGTCACGAGATTCATAAGCTCTCGCGAGGTTAAACGAGGAAGCCTGGGAGACTATCGCAAGATTCATATGCTCTTGCGAGGTTAAAAGAGACAACCAGGAAACCTATTGCAAAGTTAAAGGAGGGAGTCTGAGAGAAGTTTACGCAGTTCACCTGGTCACATTCTATTCGCTGTCGCGAGATTCATGTGTAGCTGAGAGCCTCTCACGCAATTCATATAGAGCCATACATTACCTGTCGCGAGATTATCAGTCTATCGCGAGCTTCAAGATGAACCTCAGAGCTTCTCGCACAATCCAAATAGAGCCTTAGGAACCGCTCGTGCAATTCACATGAATTAATCTCACTCTGTCGCATGCTCCAAGGTCGACTTTAGAGATTGTCACCCTTGCTAGGTTTATTTCCAACCCCGTGACGGGATGTTCCAAAGCGCACCATGCTTCGCGATAAGTATTTCAACCCCGCGCTTTGTCCCTTTTTCATTATCTACTTCCTTCTTCCCTCTGTGAAACCTTAGCTCCTGTCGCTCTCCCTTCTCTCCTCCAGCATCACTCCTACAGCTCATCATTCGCTCCACAAATCTATACAAGTGTTCCTATCATCACCCCCATCCATTGCCCTCTGCTGAGAGATCTTGAGGTGCCCTGTGCATCAAATCAAACCAAACCCTAGCTCTCCATCTCCATTGTTCATATTAGAGGACAGAGTTAGAAATGGCTCCCAAAATTGAACAAAAGAGAAAGGGGAAGGACAAGGACCCTGCAGAGACCACCCCTAAAAAGGCCAAGACTTCCAAGTCTCCCAAAAAAGGAAAGGAATTGGTTGAGTAGGCGGCGGTACCAACCACTAAGTTCTCTACTCCTTCTGAGCTCATGGAGTCAATTCCATTAGAGCCTGAAACAGCCTTTGATGTCCCATTCTTTGAAAAAGAACCTCTCTCTGCCCCTATAATACAATTTCTGAGCTGATGAGAGAAATTCTAGCACTAGCCTACCCAAGGCTAGTGCAGCTGTTTTACCAACACATCAAGGTCAAGAAGGGCAACAATGGACAAGAGTGCTTGCTGGTGATGATTGACGATTTTGATTTGTTAGTGAGCCCTAAGATGATGGCTGAAGTATTAGGCATCCCAGCAGCATTCAATCCTAGCTGTGGATATGGCCCCCCTCTGCGTGCATCAATTGACACAATTGCAAGGGCCCTAACAAGACGATTAAAAGCCATCGGGGACTCAATCAGAAGGAGGGAACTTGAGCCTGAGCTGCTATTTATTAACCAAGTCCTGCGGAAGAACATATATTGCTCAGGACATCAGCAGGAGAGAAGAACTCCCATTGCAAATGTTGTCTACTCCTACCACATGGGCCATGGCTTCCATGTAGCCTGGCTGATTTTTGAAGCTATGAAAGACATAGTGGTGAAATTAGGGTCAAACAAGAAGCCTCACACCCTACCCTATGCAAGAATCATCACCTTGCTGCTGATCAAGGGGGGCTTCAAGATAGGAAGAATCGAGCAAACCACCATCCTTACCCCTACTACCTTTGCCAAGAGGCAATGGGGAATCAGCAGAAGCTTGATGGGGGGTCAGAAAAAGAAGAAAGCTGAAGATCAGGCCCTGCCCAAGCAAGAAAAAGCAGCTGAATCAGAGTCTACCCCTGCTACAATAGCAGTGCCTCCAGAGCTCATCACTTCCATCCTTGTAGTAGCACCCACACCCCCTCCACCTTTTATTCCTGCATCCTCTACTCCTCTTGCATCCATCTCTTCCCCCTCTCTGATTCCATTCTCCATGCCCACTCCCCCTTCACTTGTGCTTCGTCCATGGGAGGACTCCCCATCCCCTACCTTACCACAGTACATTGCCACAATTCCCCCCTCCATTCCAACTATGCCTGCTAGCCCCCCACTCATCTCCTACAAGAAACAAAAACCTACTCAGACCATCCCAACCATCTCCCAGACACCACCCTCAATACCTTCCATCCCCATTGACCCACCCCACCTTGAAGAAACCACCACCCCAGCCATATCTACTATATCTCCTCTCTCCGACATTGACTTAACCCTAAACACATCCATAGGCTTCCAAGCCTTCATCTATACATTCCTTGAAACCATGCCTACCTACTACACCCGTCTGCCAGACTCCCCAACTACCTCACAGCACCTTTCCCCAAAACCCCACTCTTCCCCTCCCTCCACTTTCCATCATGCTCCTTCCTCCCCATTCCAACCAGTACCCTCTTCTTCGCAAACCCCACCTCCTAGCTTTGACACACTAACCCTCATCCTACCCCTGATCTAAGACATCCAAGCCCAGTTATCCACCAATAACCACAAACAGGACCAGATGCAGGCTGAACTTACCTCCATCCAATCCACCCTACACACCTTAACCACTCCACCCATCCCTACCCCATCCACTTCAACCCCCCTGGTCCTATTCACTAACAATACCACCCGAACAGACTTCCCTCCTGAATCATTACCCCTCCCACCATCACCATTACCTCTTCCCCACCCTTTTCCTTTACCCCTTTTCACCATTCCATTTTTCCATCCCCCATCACCCCCACCTCCCTTTGAGCCTACACCCTTCACTTTCCCCCCTATACCCTCCATTCCCCCTCTTATCCTACCCCCTCCCACCTTCTCTGCCAAATCTACCCAAACAGACCCAGAACCTGACCCCATTCCCCCACCACTTGACTTCCCTACTATCATTCCCCCTTCCCCCCTAGGACCAAGCACACTTCTCTCCTTCCACCTCCTATCTGCCAATTGCACCCAAACATCATTTCTACAGCCCTCCTTACCTCACCATCCTACATCACATGCGGGATAATGCTTACCTGAGGAAGGATGCCCTGAGGGGTATGGCCAAGCTACGCCAATCAATTGAGACCCCCCTGCTAGAGAAGATTGATGAGATGACGGAGGCCTACAGCGAGCAACTACTGGGCATCTCCTTGGGGTGGAAAAATATTGTGGAGGAATATCAGAAGACGAAAGCTTCAGCTACTTATTATCAGATTAATTGGGAGTATGAGAAATCCAATCCTGTTGTAGCGACTGCCAGGGCAAGAATGCTTGAAAAATGACTTAACAATGCTCAGGAAATCCAAAAAATCCAAAAGGAAATCCATGAGACTGACGCCCTCAAATTTAAAGTCCAGATAGCCTCATTGGAATCCGCATTGGCCGCTATTAGAAATGAACCTTACAACCCAACACCACTCTCTGTTCAAGTGCCTCAGCCTGCGCCAACTACCACTCCAGCTTCACCTGCCCAGTCTGAGGAGGCACCACCTAAGCCCTAAAAAGATAAAGGCAATGCTCCTGCTTCACCTCCACCGGCGCAGCCAACAACAACTGAGCAGCCTCCACCTCCCAAGGCCTCTGCTGCACCTCCCCAAGAACAAACTTATCTGCAGCGGAGGAAAGTCATAGCCAAGAGGTCTGCTCCTAAAGTTGTCCCCTTAAAAATTGGCAAAGAGCCTGCTGCCCAGTCTGAAGAGGCACAGTCCCCTGCCAAACTTGAGTTCACTGGTAAAGGAAAGTCACCAGTGGTCTCCACTGCAGAACCCAAAGCTAAAGGAAAAGAGAAAGCCCCAGTGGTCTCCCCTGCAAAAGCTGAAGCTAAAGGCAAAGGCAAAGGACAATCCCCTGCCACCCCCCTGCTAAGCGTAAAGGCAAAGCCCCTCAAGAACCCAAGGAACCAAAGGCTCCCAAGGTGCCAAAAGTAAGGGTGAGGGCACCTAAAGCTCCATCTACGGCAAAAACACCAGCTGAGAATAAAAAGGCAAGGGAGGAGAAGAAGAAAGAGGACAGAGCTGCCCTCAAGGCAAAGGCTAAACAGATGGGCTGGGATTTCCTTACAGATTCTGATTCCGATTAGATCCTAGCTTCTAGATTGTATCTTAGGTGTTTCTTCTTGTCATTCCACTTGTAACTATTTTTATTCCACTTTAATAAAAATTCTAGTTTTCTCTATTGCTTTCTTCTGTGTGTTTCTTTCTGCTTGTTTATTACTTGTAATTTTGTTCTTTTTGCCATTTATGGGAGAAGAGTTTTTGGGGGGATATTTTTCTTTGAACCAGTAATCCCTGTCGCGAAAATGTTGTTTATATAAATTTGTACAATTACCTGCTTTCGGGATTGCAAGGGCTCCTTCAAATTGTTGTGCCATCATAAGTGTACCTCGCGAAGATCCCCAGCTCAGCTGCGCGAGAAATGTCCTTTCGTCATCACTTATTGCTCCTCGCGAGGATCTCCGCGCACTACACTTACCTCTTTAAATACCATGCCTTTCTTTAGACATTCATTTAATGCTACTTCTCTTTTCCAAAGAGCCAATTGTGTATTTTCTTCTTTCCCCACACAACCCTCATTTATTGCCAAGTGTGAAAACGGGCGCAATTTCAATTCCGCCGATTCATGTTCCCTCGTCCCTCTCTTTTAAACCGGCCCTCAGTCCCTTTTCATCTCATCCCTCCTCTTCTAACCCTAGAAGTCCTTACCTCCTCACACAAATGGTGGATGACAACTCCTTTGGCTTTCCAATCAAATTTTACCCCATCTAGGACGATCCCCCACCGCCTAAGGAGCCGGACCCCTTCCAATTTCTCTGGGATGAGTATGACGAGATCATGCGAATCCTGGCCAAGGAGGAAAAGAAAAAGAAAAAAAGAGAGAAGTTAGAGGAGAAGAAAAAGAAAAAAAGGGAGAAGCGCGAGAAAAAGAAAAAGAAAAATATGGCAACACTTGCATCTCCCCCTCCATCTTCCTCCAACCCTCCCCCGGCTTCACCTTAACCCCCCCATTTTCTCTTTTCTTGTTTCCATTTTTTGTCATACTTTATTTTTCTTTTAATGAAAGTTTTCTTTTAGTTCCATCTTTATTGATTTGCATTTTATTTCTCTCTTCTTCGTGTTTGTTTCGTATGTTTCCTTGGATTCTACCGTTTATTCTCACCTCACGAACGGTGAGGACACTGCTCCTCCTAGGTTTGGGGGTGTGGCAGGTAGGTCTGCCAATAACATAAGTTAACTTAAAGTGCAGCAGAATCATGTGAGTAACATAAAAATGGAGCTGTGTTCACTTAAGAATTATGAAAATTAAAGAATTTAAAACTTTCTGCAGATCTTTAGACATTATAAATTTCTAAATTTTCACATTTCCATGATGAGAACACCAAGATAACTCACTGGTATCAGCACTTAGTGAATCATTGAAGAGAGAAAAAGGTAAGGATATGCTTAAAAGTTCAAAGGAAGACCATCACCAGTGAGAATTGGGCCTACAAATTTTTTTTTTATTTTGAGGAGTGATTAAGGCAAATTTCTTCTAGCCTTAAGGACTAGCTGAGTCAATGTGTTCACTAAAAGTTAGGTAACTTGAAGTTGAAACAACTGACAGCACTCATGACACTTAGGAAAGGATCAAGGCCTTCTCTTAGACAGTTTGAGCCTAAACAGACCAAACCCTAAAGCAACTACCCTTGTTCATACACTCTTTGAGCTTCAAAGTCCAATTTTCTTCAAAAACACACCTAAGTACTTGTACCTGAACCTATGGATCTGATTCAACCTTACCCTCACTCTGAGAAGTCAGAAGGTAAAGGAGAAAGAGTTAAAGATGGACTAGCTAGGGTCAACATTGGATGAGTGGAGAAGCAATAACTAAAGTTCTAGCAGTGTAACAGCTGAGGAAAAAGGTGGCAGTTTCATGATAAAAAAAAAAAAAAAAAAACAGCACCAGAATGAAAAGAAAACAATAATGAAGAGGAGTAAGAGAGTAAGAGAGGAATCAAGAGGAAACATTCATTGGAAAAAAATCAAACAAGAAAAGAAACTGATCACTTCAAATCTGAAGATTTCAAAGATGATGAAAGGAGCTAAATTAAAGAAGGTGAAGTCATGAATCACCTCCTGTACCTACTGATTTCTGAATTTCAAACCTCTTTTTCAACCTTCCAATTCTTTTTATAACCCAATACCATAAGCCACATTACAGCCCAGTTAATGCCCTTGTGATCCAAAGTTGAATGAGCTGTCATCTGGAGATAATGAGTTGTCCAATCTACGGTAAATATCTGCCAATGATGCCAGAACTTGAATGCTATGCCTATGATCATGCTTACAGACCCATTTGGGGGATGTAACTGCTCTTGAGCTTGAGAGACAATGAAACCCTCAAAAGTTCTTTGTGAAAGTATGCCCTAGAGAGTTTTGGGTCTGATATTGAAAGTATTGGGCATGACCTACAACCTAATTTTTAATTTAATGATGAGCTCAGTGCTAACACACGTGTAATTTCCCTGTTGTGAACTGATTGGAAATGTTGTGCTATCATGGGAAGTTTTTTATGCTTAAACATCTGTGCAGGCAATGCATTTAAATTTCTTATATTTTTACTGATTCAGGGGTGAACCGATGCTCTATTTCTTGACAGCTAACTTGAATCTTTCACTTCTGCTAACTATTTTATTGAGAAGTTTGTGGGTATCTTCACTGAAAACCCTAAGGAGACTTCACTTCTCCACTAGGGATCACCTAGGGGTTTTAAATGCTTGGTACATATGCTAAATGTATTCGTGCTCCCTACGAAAGTGGCAGTTAATTTCTGTAGATTTTTAGTGTAGCTTTGCTAAGGGACTAGCAAAGATTAGGTTTGGGGGTGTGTTAAGACATGAAAAGTACCACTTTTCACCCCTTAACTTAGCCTCTGTTAGACCCTTAGCCATCTAATAAATGTGTGTTAAGTCATTTCTGTAGATAATAAACAGCAGCTGTAATAAGGCCTGAACCCTGTTAAGGAGCCCACTTTTGCCCAGGAAGTCCCTCAGAAGGATGAAAGCTGAACCCAGACAAGAATTGAACCTCGTGTAGTTTTCACAAGCTTTAAAGGATTCAGAAATTAAGCCTCGTGCAGTCCTCACGAGTTTCCCAAAACTTCATTTCCAATTGCCCACACTGTTCTCGCGTAGTTGAGTGACAGAGGGGCTTCAGAATCATACTTCATGTAGCTATCGCGAAGCTCAAATATAAATGCTCGTGCAGCTCAAGAAAGCAGCTCTCAAACCTCGCACAGTTCACTCAGATCAACTGAGGAGAGAGAGCTCCAGGTATTTCAGCGCGCAGCTGTCGCGCAGTGGCCGTAGGATGCAAAACTTTAGAAAAACCTCTCGCACAGTTCAGAGACCAATGCACATCACGTCCTCGCGAAGATCCATTGAGAAACAAATTGCTCACACGATTCTCGTGCCATTCAGAAGGAAAGTGCAATCCCGTGAAGACTGTGCTACCCCGCGACAGTCTTGGAAACCAATGCTACCTGGCGAGGCTCTGAACTCTAACTCTCCCTCACCTATACAGAGGACATTCTGAGAACTTCCAATAATTAGGGCACGCATTCTAATGCTCTAAGTTCTGTGCACATGCCTCGAGGCATCCAAGGGACAGTATTAGGCCATGTGTCATTGTTAAAATTAGGGTTTCCTAACCCTAATGCGCCGCTAAACTAACTGCTATATAAACCTAAGTCTGGTTTAGGTTTAGGGGACTCTCGGCTTAGAATAGAATTTTATCTATCTTCTTCTTGCAGTAGCTGCAGATCTCTAGTAAGGTTTAGGTAGTTTTCTTTTTGCTTTTTCTTCTCTCCATAGTCTAGCATTTGCTGGCTATGGGATTTTTGTGAGTTGTTCTGTACAAGGCTGTTATCTTGAGATCCTCCATTGCTAGGACATATTGCAAGCAATGGAGGACTGATTTTATGGTTTATTCAGATCCAAGTGATCTGTGTGTCTGGGCTAACATGCTCCCATACAGGCCTAGCCCCACCACAGGACCCACTAGATCTGAAGTCCCCATGGGAGCAATGAGCTTTTGTAGCCTTGTGAACATGGTGGTGGCAGCAATGTTTCTTGTTCTATCTTGAGCTTTGTGAGGAGGATAGCCTCTGTGATAGTCTGTGACCATTTAAGTGGATAGGTTATAGCCTTAGGGTGAATCCAACCCACAGACTCAAGACAGATTATTCTTCTCTACACTTGTGCTTGTAGCCCTGTGAGAGATTGTGCTGAGACAAACTCCCCTGTATGTGTATAGACCCACCATCAGATGGCAGATCTGGTTTGGTTATAGAGATTGTAGGCTTGCAACTGGATCACTGCAGTCTCTCTAAAGTAGTGGACAGCTGGTTCTAAGGCTGCACTCAAACTCTTACTGGTTCTATGTGTCTGGGCTAACATGCTCCCATACAGGCCTAGCCCCACACATAGCACTTTAGAGGTTGAGGTTCCCTATGGATTCTTGTGCTTGTAGCCTAGATAAAGTAGTGCCTATAATGATAAACTTGTTCTGACCCATCTCTGGATTGTGGTTCCCTAATTGGATAGTCAGTGACCATTTAAGTGGATAGGTTATAGCCATAAAGGGATTGGATCATGGCACAGAGATGAGTTAGATTATTTCTCCTCAGTGGTGATAATGTAGCCATTGGACAGGACTTCTATAGCAGCATATCTGAATCTGAGTCATGAAACCCATCAGATATGAACCTAATAGCATACTTCTCACCCTTTTATATTTATTCCCTCACTCAATCTTCTTTCTTAACCCTTTCTATAGTTTAGACATTAGGATACCTTAGAATTTAGATTTTAGTGACCCTAAATCCCCTTCCATTTAGGATTGTCAGATCTGTAGTCAGATCTAGAGGGCCTACTAAAGATGGCTCCCTTGGAGCTTAAGATCAACTTCCCTGTGGGACAAACTCTTACTTATCAAAACTTGCTACAACAAGCCCTGTATCTTGCAGGATTGTGCATATTTTAGGCTTGCTGCTCTGCCATTTTTAATCCACCTTTTATTCATTTTCATTCACCCCATTCTTATCATTGTCTTCAATAAAGTCAGTAGCAAGCACCTAAATATAGCCTAACAGGTGTCCATAAATGAGCCCACCAGGCCCCAGGCTAGAGCTAAGCCTAGAAAGCCAGCTGCCAAAAGGACTAAGGAGGGTGCTGACAGTGCTGAGAGGCTGAAAGAAGAATGCAAGTCAAAGAGGATTATGACAAGCTGGTGGCACAACAAGGATGGGAGCCAATGTCTTTATCAAGCACTGATTCAGATTCTGATTAGGAGTAGATTGTGTTTAGGGTTTCCTTGTAGTCATTAGCTTGTAGTTAGGATTTATTTGTAATTAGTCTATTTTTTGTGATATATATATTTATGTTTAAATTATACTGTTTCTTTTGATGCTTTGTAATTTCTTGAGTCTAATAATAACTTTTGTTTTATCAATCCCACTGTGTCTCTTGCTTTCCTGTGTATTTCGTCTTGTTCCCATTTGTTGTTTATGTTTCCTGTGCTACTATCCTTGTATTTCCCTACTGTGTCTGGTTACTTCCAAAGCAGTGAGGACATTGCTCCTCATAGGTTTGGGGGTGTGGCAAGGTGTGCCAGTGGAATAGTTAATGTTAGTGCAGCTATGTTAAACAAAATTTGTGAAAATAAAGTGAATTCCCACCTGATTTTTGAAAAAGAGAAAATTAAAAACTTTTAAAAACTGAATATTGCTGTAGCTCTAACATTGTCATGAAATAAATGTCAAGAATTTTCAAAAATAAAATAAAATTTGATGCTTAGTGAACTTGAAAAGAGAGAAAATTGTGAGGATATACCCCAGGAATTTGATGAAAGACCACACCCAGTGAGATTTGGGCTTGAAGTATTTTTCTTTGAAGAGTTTTATAGCAAATTTTTTCTGCTCTAATGACTAATTGAATATACCTTTGCTCACAAGAAGTTAGGCAAATCCAAGTTGAAACAGTTTGACAACATTCATGACATTGAGGACATGAAGTAAGGCCATCCTTTGGATAGTTTGAGCTCAAAATTTTCCACCTTTGAATTGCCCTTGATACATCCCATTTGAGCCTTGAAAACCCAAGTTGCTCTTTGACAAAAAACCAAAGTATTTTTTTTTTCTGAACCTCTTAACCTGTTTCAGTTCACCCTCCATCTGAGAAGTCAGGAAGTAAAGGGAGAAGTGAGGTGGGAGGAGTAAGGTTTCATATTTGGTGGAAGGAGAAGAAAACACATTAAATGGCAATGTGTGTTAAATGTAGAGTTGTGGCATTCCAGCCCATACAAAAAAAGTTTTAAGAAAAATACAAAAGAAAGGCATACAAAAAGAAAGAAAAATAGAAAAGCAAAACAAAAATATGAGAGAGAAGTCATTTCATTATATATTTTGAAAAAGAAGAGAAGAAGCTGGCCACTTTGGCTCTGAAAATTCAAAAAGAAGATGGAATTATGCTGAAATGAAGGTTGTGAAGTTGCAAATCACCTCCTTACCTTGCTGATTTCTCAAAAATTTGAATCCTATTATTCTCTTTTATTCTTTATAAACCTCACCCATAACCCACATTACAACCCAATAAAAAGACCCTACTGATCTGAAATGGATTGAGCTATCATATGGAGATGAGGATTTGTTTAATCTATGGTAAAAAGAGTTAGAAAATTTTAGAAATTAGAGCATTGCCTATGCTCATGCTTGCAGTCCTATTTGATGCCTATAACTACTCTTGAGTTGTGTGAAATGATACACCCTTCTATTCTATTTTGAGTGACAGCCCTAGTGAGCTTTGGGTCTGAAATTAGGTTTGTTGGGGGCATAATCAAAACAAAATTCTCAATTTGATGGTAAGCTCTGCATTAATTTTCATACAAAATACCTAGACATGAGCTGATTGATTATGAAAGAATTATAGCAGAATGCATCTGTGCTTCCTAGGGATCACAGGGATTGAATGTAGGTACCTTCACTGAAAACCCTTAGGAGACTTCACTCCTCCACTAGGGGTCACTTAGGGATTAAAAGGATTGATACATATGCTAAATACATCTGTGCTCCTTATAGAAGTGGCATTTTTTATTTTCAATACTTGTATTTAATTTCTCCTTTGCTCAGGGACTAGCAAAGCTTAGGTTTGGGGGTGTGTTAAGCAGTGAAAAATATCATTTTTCACCTCCTAACCTAACCTTTGAGGGATCTTTGAGTTGACTAATAATGTGTTTTGAGTGTATTTTGTAGATAAGTAATAAATTGCAGTCTTAGTGCAGACATCCATCTAAAAAGGCTAAAAGAAGCAATCTGCTGCTCAACATGTGCTCATACAGCCCAAAGGCCAGCCAATCAAGTAATCCACAAAGCCTTAGAAGTTCAAGAGAATGTCATGGACCCAACTCGGTATGCTTGGGACTAAGTGCAGTTGCAAGGAATGAAGATTGAACCCCTCCAAAGGCTGCTAAGGGACTGGACAGAGGAAGGACAACACCCCAAGTTGTGTGCCAGTTGTGGAAGCACAAAGAAAAACATCTCGAGAGGTTAACTCAACATGTCGAGATGTTCTGGAGAGAAAACTATCGAGAGGATCTGAGGGTGTACTTGAACCTGTCGAAGAGTTAAAAGGTGAAGAATGTAAGTTATCGAGAGGTTCTAAAGTTGGTTTATAACCTGTCGAGAGGTACTGGGGTGGAAATGCAAAGTTATCGACAAGTTGACATAACCTATCGAAGGGTTTGATGTGCAGCAAAAGATCTTGTCGAGAGGATACCTGGAGGTGCAGGGGAGCTAGAGAGGTTCCCCTGAACCTATCGAGCAATGCAAGGCAACCTGCCAATGACTTACTTCAAGCTGCAATCAATTACCCGAAGTTGAATCAACCTGTCGAGAAGTTGAGCACATCCTGTCGAAAGCTCAACTGGAGCCTTATAAGAAGTCGACAGGATTTTCTATAACCTGTCGAGAAGATGTAAGAGGCCTGGACAGAAGGAGAGAATTCATCTCAATCCTGTCGATAAATCAATTGAACCTGTCGAGAGGTTACAAATGCTGTTGACAGCCACTCTCAACTTATCGAATGGAAAGCCAAATGGACTCAGAACCAGTTGAGAGGTTCCCTGAACCTCTCGACACTCGAATTTGGAACTTCTTAGTTCCATTCAAAGTAGTTGCCAACTTCACTACTTTGTTCATGCATTCCAAAGCACGTCAACAACCCCTGGGGGTATTTTTAGTACATAACTGGGCACGAATGGGAACTCTAACTTCATCATATGTCCTTACTAGTTTCGGACCAATTGGAGAAGAGCTTCTAGAAGACCAATCAGCCACATCAGCATTTGGGAACAACTGAAATATTCCCTTGAGCTCTGATTGGCTGAATCAGATAGGAGGGAAGAGTATAAATAGAAGAGAAAATGCAAAAAAGACATCTAGAAATTGAGAGAACTAGAGCCAAATTCGATTTTCATTTTCCCTCCAAAAATTCCCTCTCTCTTCCTTCTTTCCCCATTCTCTCCTCAGCCAATTATGGTTGGCTAAACCCCTTCTGTAGCTTGGGTGAGGTTGAGAGCAGTAAATTGAGAGTTTGAAGCCTTGTATATGGATTGTATGTTGCACAGATTGCAGATCTAAGCACAATAGGACTGTAAGTTATATTATTACAGTAATTGTGATTTTTAAAGTTGATTCTGATCTAAATTTCTCTTTTTCATATTTGATTTCCGTAGATTAGATGTCCCAGTGGATGCTTGAGCTTGTAGCCTGGCACTCATAGCATCTGCAATACCTTACCTATTCCAATCAAGATCCATGAATTAGAACAATCTCTGGGATAATCTGTGACCATTTAAGTGGATAGATCATAGCTTTATGATTGCTCCAATTCTTTGGTTAAGATTAGATTCGTATACCTTGCATCTGAGCTTGTAGCCAGATGAAGGATTGTTGCAAATCTGTCCTATGCATTGCCTTTTATTTTTAGTAAAGACCAAAATCCCTAGCTGCTGCTCTCCACCTTTTGATTTTAATCTTTTTCTTCATTTCCATGAATCTGAGTTCAATCAGTTTTGGATCATTTTGCATTTGATTTTTGTAGTTCTTAGTAAAGTGACAAATCTTAGAAACCTCTCCTCTTTCCTGTTTTGATTTAGTCTAAATTAGGATAAAGTCCCAGATCTGTCATAGATTTGGAGATTTACCTAATTTCAAAGCAAATTTCCCTGTGGACCTACCCTGACTTCCCTATTAAAGCTTGCTGCAACAGCCTTGGTTCTTGCAGGACTCCTTGCTTACCTTGATCCTTTTTTGTTGTACCTTGTTTTTTTAATCTGCTGTTTTAACTCTTTTATAATTGTAAGGTGAGCATCTCAACAGGTGTCGAAAGTTGCGGGGCCTAAATAGAGGCACTAAAAATATTGATCGGGGAGTCCGGGATGTGAAGCAAGCCACCAGATTCGGGCTGCTGCTATGTACCCAAAGCTGGCACAACTATTAGGTGTGCTAGACAAAAAAGTGCTCCTTTTTATGCTGGCACAACTAATAAATGTGCCAATGTAAATTTGGAGATTTTTGGCTTGGCATAAGTAATAGTGGTGCCAAGCAAAAATTGGGTTCCAGATAGTTTGACAGCAGCAGTTCCAGCCCGAAATGGGTCTCTTAATTAGTTTTTTTTGGAAGTTGGGCTTCCGGGGATTGACTGTTTTAATTATACGTCTCTTTCCTCACCGATCCTAAGGGTTTAGAGGTCAATTTGGGTTCACTATTGCTCTCTTTTTTCCCAGGTTTTAAGCTTAGTAACGATAAGGTTACCCACCCAATATACCTCAAGTGCAAGCGCTTTTCTCAGGTACTAGGTGGGCTAGGACTTTTCTGGATCATCACCACTAGGGGCTGCCGCCGCCGTACAAAGACCCGGGAGTTTGTATGTGTGCCTAAATAATCCAACCCTTGAAAATCTACCCCATAAAAATTAATTTAAATCCCTTTTGTTGGTTCAATTTTATTTTTCACTTTTAAGGAAGTTTTCTTAAGTTCAAAGACTGGGGGTGAGGATCCCGTGCCGCCTCAATGGGCCGGCGTTCACTAGCAGAATATGATTGCGAAATTAAAAGTGCAAGTAGGCTCGCCAAACGGCTAAGGCACTTGAGATGATGAAATGTAAGAAATTTAAATGACAATGCACAAGTAGACCCTCCAATCGGCTATGGTGCTTGAAATGATGGAAACATAAAGAAATTGAATCTGGTGTGCAAGTAGGCCCGCCAATTGGCTAAGGCTTGTAAATGACGTAAAACTAGGGGTATGTAAATGACATAATTGGAGGGGGTGAGTAAAAAAATAAATAAATAACAGCAATAAAAGAGTTAGTAAATAAAAAATAAAGAGGCCAAATTCAAGGGAATGCTCTATTAGCTACTCCCCAGCAAAGTCTCCATTTGTGCAACCGTGGGATTTTTGATGATCCGTCTCGATAATGTGCTTGTAAATAAATCCTGGGAAACCTAGATTAATTTAATAAGCACCGAAATACCACAAATATGACTCTGAATCCAGTCTATGCCAAAGGCTCTTGGGTAGGGGCTTCGATTATCGATTGGGAAGGCATTAGGCACCCAATCAACCAGCTTAATGCGGTCTCTACTTATGGCCAAAATAAAAATAATGTAAAAGAAATGAAAAAGTCTTTCTCTTACCCAAAGGGTCTTAAAATCTTATTTGTGCCCCTCCGTTCCTATCGAAAATTTGGCGGCATAACGACATAAATGAGTGGATGGAGGAAGAGCCAAGAAGGTAGAGGAATAGAGGGGAGAGCCGGAGCTCTTGGGCCCTTGTTGCACCCCTATGGAGCCTTGCGTTGGCCTGCTTTGGTGAGCTTTTGAAGGCTTATATGGTGAGAAATGGGGTTCTAATTTCTACGGCTTGATAGCCAAGAGGTAGAAGGGGGAGGCTAGGGGATAGTACACACCTAACCTAGAGCTTTTTGGTGAAATGCTAAGGTATAAAGAAAGTTTTAAAGTTCTGGAATTTGTATGAGAATGGTGCACTAGAGGAGAGAGAAGGGCTTCCTTAATCTCTTAATTACAAATTTTTTCAAGCCTTTGTAAAGGGAGGGGTGCCTCTCTATTTATAAGAAGAAGAGAGGTTAGGAGGGTGTTTAGAGGCTAACTTAGATTAGCAATTAGGTAATCTAGCCATCTAAGGTTTCCTAGGGTTTTTGGAGCCTTGAAATGTGTGAAGAGATGCTCCAATAGTGGATGATAGGTGGGGCTTTAAACCACTTAAGGAGTTGCACATAAATAGTAAATGGGTGCAACAGAACTAGCAAAACACACTCCAAAGGTCAAGATGGTCAACAAGTCAAACCCTAATCTCAAATTTTGAGGCAAAAACCCATAGGTACTGTTCATATGCCTAGCGCAACTAATAGTTGCGCCAAACATATGTATAGTAAAATAGTGATGCACAGTGGTTTTGGGAAGTTGAGTGCCCGCAGGGGGGCCCACTTATATGTGGTACAACTATTAGTTGAACCAAGCCATTTCTAGGGAGAAATGGCTTGGCGCAAGTAATACTTGCACCAAATCCCAAAGGGGGTCATAACATATTTACTATTTTGCTCTTATGCTTCGGAACTCAATATCTTCTTGTACACAGCTCCGATTGGGGTGATTCTTAGGTCGTTGGAAAGCTGAGGACTTCTACTTTTCAATGGTATAAGATTTGATTATAGTAGAAGGTCACAATTAGTCCCGATGTACCCCTCTTTATCCATTGCTCGAGTAAGCTAGGTTTAGGCCCAAAAGGGGTTCTAAGGGATGGGTTTCTAAGGGTTCAGGAAGGTTCCAAAGGGATCTAAGGTGATCCCTAAGAGTTTGGAATGGCTCCTAAGGTTTCGAAAAGGTTCCTAAGGGTTCCATACATGCCATCAAAAGCTTGAAGATGCGCCTCTCTCTAAATGTGTTTCGATCGGGCCTTAGGCCAAATTTGGGTGTCTACAGAAATGCAGGGGTTTTAGGCCTCACCCTCTTTTTTTGATGTATTTCTTGCAAATGATGATGGTTTAAGATTGATGGAAAATAAGAGAGGCATACTTACCTTCTCTTGGCTTGCAACAATTGGTTTCTGGCTACTGACATATTTTGATACTGTTGCTTGTGTCCATCACAGAATGTTGATTGTGGAAGAGCACGAGCAAGAGGAGGGACCGGAGTCAGTCTACGGTCCCCGGGGGGAGCAGCTTTTGGTAGGGCAATGCTTTTCCCAGCCTTGGTACGAAATACAGGACGAGGCTGCCCGTAGTGGTCTGCTCAATCAATAGTACACCCATATCTCAAATTTTGAGATTGCTGGCAAGTTAATGAGATGAGTTTTATTTTGTCACCTTATCCTTTCTTTGTGCAAGCTTAGTTTTCTCCCAAGATCTAACACCTCTTTATCTTGATGCAGGAATTGCCACCAATTATGTTCTCTGGAGGTTGGCTTAACCTCCAGCGCCTTTACCGCTATCTCCCTCCGATGGTGAAGTTTCTCCTTGCCCAAGCCAGTTTTGAGGATTTTCCTTCATCCCCTGCGATGAGGGGTGACTCGGCTTATGTGAAGGCCCTGATGGAAGGTTTTCAACCTGAGACCATGACCTTTCATATGGCAATGGCAGAGATGGCTATTACCCCCGTTGATTGGTCGATGATTACGGGGATAAGGATAGGGGGCAAGCCGGTGACCAACCTTCGCGTACTAGGTCGGGACGAGGTGGTTCAATTAATCGGGGATTACCCCTCTTCCCAGCACAAGCATGGGTTTGAGGTTAAATTATCTTGGCTGGCCAATTTGTTTAATGAGCACGAGTTGATGGATCTGGGTAAGCCGGATGCAGATATCTTCCTTGAGCCTGAGCGTGCCCTGATGTTGGCTCACATCTCGCTCCTTTTCATTTTAGGCAAGAACCTTTTTGCAAATGCCAACGGAGGTCGGGTTTCATTGTCCTTGCTGAGTCTCATGGGAAATTGGGATGATGTTCATCGGTACAACTGGGGTGGGGCCAAATATGCCATGCTGATGTCTAGCCTGGCTCAAGCCTCAGTTGGGAAAATAGCTTCTATCGTCAGTTTCTAGCCTGTGATTGAGGTAGCCCCTAACTCTCCCATTTTCCTTGGTTCATTGTCTAGTCATTCATCATGTATCTAACACATCTTTTATGCTTACTGCTCCTTTCAGATTTGGGGGTACTTGCACTTCCAGACTAGCCGGCCACTCCTTTTCTCTGATGTTTACACATACCCACTCATAAGTAATTGGCACAAGAACTCTCCCATTTTCCTTGGTTCATTAGCTAGTCATTCATCTTGTATCTAATGCATCTTTTATGCTTACTACTCTTTTCATATTTTGGGGTACTTGCACTTCCAGCCTGGCCGATCACTCTTTTTCTCTGATGTTTACACATATCTGCTCATAAGTAGTTGGCACAAGAACCACAATAGGGACGTCGGAATGAAGCATTTGGAGATGGGCCTGAGGTCCCAATTTGACTTGCTAATCTCGGAGTAGGTACGGCTACTTCTCTTTTTCTTTCTCAGCATTTCTTTTTATGCTACCAGTTTGGCTGATGGGACACTTTTCTATCTAAGCAGGTCATCCATGACCTTATGTTGGTTCTACCTTCTGGGATCCAGCCGCGGTGGGTCCATCCCGCTTTTTGTTGGCCATCGCATCATTTTCTTTTAAGGGGCTTGGGATCGGGCATACTACCTGGGAGAGAGAGTGGTCTATCAGTATCGCGACCACCTTGTCGTACCGCAGGCTCCTTCCATTGATGTTATGTCTCCTGAGGGCACTATTGAGGAGCTTTCTGCCCAATTTCTCCATCATGGGGTCCCCATTGATGATCTTGTCATGCTTGGGGGATATCAGCTGTGGTATAAGTCCTTGTCCTGTCGGTCCATTCTGCCATGTTTTGTACCTGGTGCCAACTTCCTGGCCTGTAGCGGCCCATGATCTCAAGTAGTTCCTCTTTTTAGGCAAGTTTCCAATGGTTCTGATTCAATTTTTACCTCTACTGACTGAAACCTTGCTTCTTTTAACAGTTCATCCGGGAAGACGATTTTGATGACGATGATGTAGTTGCGGCAGGTCCTGCTGAGGCTACGGGTGCTGGTCCTTCAGACCTTTGGCGCAGGTGCTTCTGGTAGCTCGATTGCTGAGGTTCAGGGGACGTTTAGACTCCTCATGATGCCTCTATTTTGAGCTTAGGTGACTATATAGACGAGCAGGCTCATCTATCTGCTGAAGTGGTCCGGGTCCCCCCTCCTGAATTAGTTCCTAGGGCAAGTTTTTTCCCTTTTGTACATTTGCTTTCTAGAGACATGCCTATGTTTGCGCCTGTGGCGCCTATAGCTGATATTTCCTTTTTTCTTTTATGCGAAACTATGAATCGGCCGTGAATTAGGCTGAGTATTATCGCAATATTGTCAGCCTTCGGGATGCGGAAATGGTGAGTGTCATACTGACCGGTTCCGATCATTGCCTTGCTATTTTTATCTTTCATCCGATCTTGATTGATGACTTTGGATATGACTTGCAGTGTGCTCGTGAGAAGGAATCATGCTCCCTGCTTAGCTGACTCTCTCAGGCATAGTCCCAGGTGGGGGAGGTTCGGATGTACCACAGTACCTCGTGCCGTCGCAAGAAATTGAAGGGTGCTGCCAAGGATTTAGCCTGCTCTGATTTGTTTAAAAACTTTTGGGCTCTTGGGATTTTTTTGTTTTTATTTTGGGAAGATGTATCGGAGAATATATTTTTAGACAACTTTTATTTCTTTGAATGAATGTCATTGCTTTCCCTCCTTTTGATTGTATGTTCTATCCCTCCTTTCTCTTCTCTTTTGTTGTGGTATATCGACTCTCTTTTGCAGGGTGGACTCAATTTTAAAAAGAATGGCCTTGGGGCCTTGCACTCGATTAACATTTGGCTTCCATTTTCATGTCTGTGCGGATTTTTCCTACATAGAAAATCATATGTAAAATGACCTCCCCTACACTCTTTTTTTCATATGTAAAATCATATGACAAGAAATGCAGGTGGGCTGTCTAGGGGATCAGCAAAATGACCTCCCCTACACTATTTTTTTCCTCCTTGGATGGTAGTAATGGTCTGGCGTGTGTAATACATATGCCAGAGCAATTGGGAAAATGTCGCTTGGCGTGTGTAATACACACACCAGAGCAACTCTAGGAAAGTGTGGCTTGGCATGTGTAATACACATGCTAGAGCAACTATGGGAACATTTGCTCTGGTGTGTGTAATACACATGCCAGGTGCCATCTGGGGAAAGTGGGGCCTTTTAAGCCCGAGAATGCATTCTTTTCTCCTTCTTTTGATTTCGACTTGGTATTTTTTACTGCTATTTTTCTCTTTTCTTATTCAAAGGTGGGTCCATCGTCCTACATTGAATTGTGTCTCCGAAACATCTTTGTACGACCATAGACCCGCTTTTCAAACCCGCCTCTCGTGGGGGGTCTAGGACCACCATACTTCCCTCTTTGGGCGTGAGGCCCAATTTTTTGAAGAAGTGGCTCGAGAGTGTGAATGAGAGTGAGCTTGCAAGTTTGGATCAGCATGGATTGGCCCGTCTCTTGTCTCCTCTTGAAGTCCCACTACTTTGGGATTTTATACATGTGACGGCCTCTTTTTGGGAAGTGGGTAACCATGTCCTCCATTTCAGGAATCGTGAGCTAACTCCTACACTTGAGTAACTCTCCAGCCTGTCGGGTTTGAAGCTGCATAAGGGCCTTGCTTGAGTAATGCCGAAGACGGGTTATGTTAAAGTCATTCACACGACTTTGGTTTTGAGAAAGGCTGATTATGAGAGCAGTCTCATTGGTGGGCCCACCAGGTGTTCGATGAAATTCTTAAGAGAACTTTTTGGCCACGAGAGCCTGCAAAAATTGGCAATTAGAAATGTTCATAATGTGAAGGCTTTCGCTCTCTGTCTCATCTCTGAGGTCTTTTTCTACACTAGGGGGGAGGGTTTCTCGCTTGCCCTTTGCGACGTTTTGGCGGAATTAGAGGGGGCTGATCCATGATGCTGATGCATATCGATGTGTGGCAACGGGAAGTCATCTTTCGGGATTTCCCTGTTTTAGGTTTCTAAAGTCGAAACACATGCGGACCTTTCCGTCTTTCTTTGGTACAGGGATGATGTTGGCTAGCCACTGAGGGTATTTGGAGACCATGAGGAATCCCGCATCGTACTACTTGATGACCTCATCTTTCACTTTCACCATCCATTCTGGACGAAGTCACCTTAACTTTTTCTTGACCGGATTAACATCTGGATATAATGGCAACTCATGCTTGACCAAATCGGTATCCAAACCAGGCATATCCTCATATGACCATGCAAAGACGTTTTGGTCTGACTGAAGGAAACCAATCATGCTTTTTCTTTCCTTGGGAGATAGCGATATTCCGATCTTGGTGATTCTAGAAACCTCTTTTGTACCCAGATTGAGATCCTTTGTTTCTTCAATGATCGGGGTAGGGCCATCTTCAAAATCGGCGTATAGTTCAAGGAGATCATTGGGAAGTTCCTCAGCAGGGATTTCCTTGTCCAGACTCGAGACTCCTACCTCTTCTTGTTTTTCTATAGGAAAAGGACCAATTTCACGTGGGACGGGTTTTTTCAATTAAGGCATCTTTTTCTTTGACTTTCTCAAGAATTTTGAAAGACAATTTTTTTAGATTTTGTATTTTTTCTATGTTTTTAACTTTTTCTTTATCTATTTTTTCAATTTTTTCTTTTTCTTCGAGGATTGGCCCTTGGCAAGGCGGGTCTCTATACATACATGGTGTTGCCCGCCAAGGGTTAACCTCAGTTTTTATAGGTTGTTTTTTTTCAAAAGCGAGTGCCAAATTTTAGGCCACTTTCCACTTCCAGAGTTTGGAGCATAGATGCCCAATTCCTTACCTGTCGTGCTTCACCTTTACTTGCTTTGATGGAGGAGGTTGATTGTGGTGGCTTTTGGGAGTCAGCCTCCATCATGCTTATCATGGGCTTGTCTAGGACCCGGTCCTCAAATGTCAGCAAGGTCCTGTGGTGATTTACCACATGGGGAGATTGTACAGGTAAAAAGGACTCTTCCTCAAAGAGGAATAGGGCGGCTACGTCTATTTCTAGGTTGGAGGGTATAATTTGGGGATTGGTCAGGTGGACAGGGGCTACTGGTTAGTGTGGGGTCAAATGTGTTGTCCCATTCTGATCAATCTTCATGATCCCTGCGCTCACGAAGGTATTCCGGATGTGAGGCCTAGGACGGGGTCTCTCCTCTAGGTTTATTTCTCTGGCTCTCGCTGCAGCAATCGTTCGGGCCCTTTCCTTAGCCTCTCACACTTCTTCTGTGGGCTTCTAGCCTAACTTGAATCGATCTACTACCCTCCCTTGGCTGGTTCTCTCCCTCCTTGTAATCAGGGTCCTAGTCCCCTTCCTTTCTGATAGCCCTATTTTTGGAGCATGGCCACAGTCGCAATCATTTCGCCTTTGGTTTTCAAGGTGATGCCTTCTGGGCACTCCAGGACTACTGCTAATACCTCATATTCAAAGCTGTGGAGGTCTGTATCTTCGATCGTGTGTGGTACATCTAGTACTTTGGGGTTCTCAATGCTGTGGGTGGCTTTTTCTCTTTCATCATGCCCTTCACCTATGATGGTGACGATCTTCTGCCCATACACAAATTTAAGCTTTTGATGCAATGTTGGCGGAATTGCCCTAACCCCATGTAACCAAGGGCACCCTAATAACAGGTTGAAGGAGGACTTGATGTCCATTACTTTGAATGGTATGGAAAAGGTCATTGGCCCAATTACGAGCTCAAGGTTAACTTCGCTCATTATCTCTCTTCTCGTGTTATCAAAACCTTTGGCGCTGGTTTCGTTGGTCTCAACATACATGGATCTACCCCTATTTTGATAGTGATTCTCAGAGGGCACACATTTAAAGTAGACCCATTGTCGATCAATACTAATGGGATTATCATATTTCCAGTCTTCACGATGAAATTGAGAGATTTAGAATGATTATTTCCCTCCTTCGATAAATCAGCATTCGAAAAGGAGATGGCATTGGGAGCCATTACCTGCCCGATTATCTACTCGACTTCATTTGGGCTCACTCGGAGAGATACATGTGCATTTCTTAATGCTCCCCATCAAAGCTTGGAAATGAAGCGGGAATTCATTAATAGTTCCCAGACTGTGATATGGGCCGACATTTTTCTCAGCTGGATTTCAAGTATGTGCTCTCGACTTATTTTCTCAAATGGGTTTACCGCAGTAGTACCCTTCTTTCCCTCTGGTTGGGCTGACACTATTATTAGTGCGTCTAGTTGCTTGGAGATCTTTCCTGACCTGGTGACGAAGTCCACTGCCCCCTCTTTGTTATTGCGGGCATTCATATCTATTTTATTATAACTGAGTGGGACTTGATGGGGATTGTAAGTCAGTCCCGGGATCTGGAATGGGGCGAAAGGTGGCATCGAAGATGCTTGTTCCAATGGATTAGGATGGGCGGGGATCACGTGGTTAACTTCTAGAAGGGTGGAGAAGGCGGGTCAAATAGGGTTAGCGAGGATTGTGGATGACTGAATTGGGGGTGATGTGACGGGAGTGGGCCATTGATAACTAATGGGTCATGGAGAGGGATGGGGACATAATTGGTTAGTGGGTAGTCGGCGGGGGTGGTGGTGTATGGTTTGTAGGAATTGATTTGGACATAGTTGACAGGAGCTGGCGAGGGGAAATATACCCTAAGATCTAAGGGTTCCGCTTGTTGTGTGAGGTTTAGAAAATAATCAGCTAAATTTAAAGGTTCAATCCCCCCAATACTCCTATCTTCTCGGCCTCTCTGCCACGGTGCTATGAAATCTTCTTGGGCGCAGATATAATCTGACAGATCAAACTCCTCGTCATCCTCCTTTACCATGCTGACAGTTGCTCTCGGACCTACCCCTCTTGATTGGTGTGGGGGTTGCGGTCCCTTATGTATATTGGCATGCTGGTTGGCCTGGGAAAGTGCTGGAGGGATGATTTTTCCAGCCTCTATCAAGTCTTGTATTGCATGTTTCAAAGGGAAACAACGATCAGTTGGGTGGCACTATCCCTGATGGAAGTTATAATGGGTGTTAGGGTCATAAATTCTCAGGATCGAATTCGACGGTGGTTGTGGCTGGAGTGCTGTGACCAGACCCTTTTCAATTAATAATGGCAACAAAATGTTCAGTGACTACCCCAAGGGTATGAAGACTCGATCAAAAAGG
This sequence comes from Chloranthus sessilifolius, assembly GCA_021018995.1. NCBI lineage: Eukaryota > Viridiplantae > Streptophyta > Magnoliopsida > Chloranthales > Chloranthaceae > Chloranthus > Chloranthus sessilifolius. The sequence goes on along the minus strand of CM037593.1, from coordinate 51,845,630 downwards.
GCTTTTCTTTGTTTCGGGGTCCTCTGTGTTCCCTGGCCATTTCTGATTCTCTGCATCGGCTCACTTCTGGGTGGGGTTGTCTGAGCTGCCCTAAATTGGAATGGGGGTATGCTGATAACGGGTCACATATTACCAATTGTCTACACATCTGCCTCGGTTCTGCTTTCATTTCTCTGATTGGTGAACCTCCAGACCCCGTTGTTTGCAATTTTATTCAAACGCCCTTCTCTTATCGCATCCTCACAGCGATTGGCGTTCCTAACCAAATCAATAAAATTGGATTATTGTTGGTATACTAAAAAGTTTGAGATGACTGGCAGGGTATTCTTTGATATTATTTCAATCTCTCATCGTCAAGTATTCTGTTCTTAACTTGAAAGGCCAGCGTCCTCCATCGCCCCAGGTAATCACTAAATGCTTTGTTGGGCTTCTGCTTTAATCGGGCTAGATCAGACTTGCGCGGTTCTATGTCAATGTTATAGATATATTATTCTTGAAACAAGTGGGTTAGATCCTTCCAAGTTCTGATCATGGAAGGTTTCAGCAAAGTGAACCACCTCAAGGTCAGGCCCGTAAGGCTCTTTTGGAAGACCTTTATGAGCAAGCACTCATCCCCTCCGTACTAGCACATGTCCCTGCAGTAGGACTTGAGATGTGCAATGGGATTACCCGTGCCATTATATTTATCAAAGACTGGTACTTTGAATTTCAGGGGTAAGGGGACTTTGGAGAACAGACATAAATCGGAAAAGTCTGTTGTGTGGATCTCAGCTCCACCCATTTTCATCAATTGTTTCTGGATCTGGTCCAGTTATTCTTTCAACTACTTGAATTCTTTGGATGGGGGTGTCGTTCTTTCGACGGTCGGTCTCCATTCACTTTGTGTTGTCGGGGGGTTGATGATTGCGGGTGGTGGAGGATTGTAGCCGGTGAATGACCCGACATAGGCCCTGCTATTTCTTATCTCATCTTCCCCATACTATGGGTCTTCACAGAACGGGTGAAGGGTGAGATTTTCCTATTGGTGCTGATTAGTTTGATGGGGTGCTGGTGTAGACACCCCCATTTTTCCCTCTTGGAATATACAAATTTGTTCGGTCAACCTTTGACCTCGCCCGTGACTTTTCGAAAAGGACTTACCTTCTCTGGAAGTTTCACCACCCTAATGTGGGACCATATACTGAAACAATAGTATATGGCTGGACATAGGCTGAAACAATAGCTCTGTGGCTTAGGCCCCTTAACCCTAACATGGGACCATATGCTGAAACAATAGTATATGGCTGGACACAGGCTGAACTAATAGCTCTATGGCTCAAGCTCCATGAACCTAAATTGGGAACCATGCACTGAAACCATAGTACATGGCTGAACACAGGCTGAAATAATAGCTCTGTGGCTCGAGTCCCAATGTAGGGAGACTGTATACTAAAACAATAGTATACAGCCAAAATGCATGTTGAAATAATAGTCTGGCATTTCAAGACCTAAACAATCCCGAATTACACGCCTAAAACCACACATGCAATTCGATCTCATGCTAAACCATAAATGTCCAATCAGTCCCCTCTCAGACCAGATTTCCTTTCCCAGACCACCTCAAAACTCGATTACGCGTGCCACATGGCACGCGCGATCGGATTGAGCGCCTGACCACCGGCGTGTAATTGGCCTACGCCTGACCTAGTCTTACACTCCTGGACCCCAAGCTTTCTTGATCAAGCGCTTCAAATGAGGTATTAAATCGGATTGCGCACTCCACACCAAGTGCGCAATTAGTCCTAACATCGTTAGAACTAGGAAATTCGCTAAGCAAGTCAGCCGGTCGCTCACTGAGTTGGTGACCGACTCAAAGCGATTAAACACTCGGAAACCAGTGTGCAATTCGGTTAAACGCCAGAAATAGGGCATTTAATTAGAAAAAAACTTATAAAAGCCTTTTTTTAATTCGACCAGGGAGGTTGGACAGAGAGAGAGAGTGGGAGAGAGAGACACACACACACATGAACGGAGAAGTTTGGGATTTCGAGGCAGGAGAATTTCGAGAACGAACACAGAGAAATAAAACCTTGATTTCGAGATTCAAGCTTCGAATTTTTGAGATACCACTCGATAGCCCCGACCTTAGCTAAGAATTTAGTCTTTAGTTTCCGACCTTAGTTTTTTAGTTCTTAGATTTAGGTTTTCCCTTACTTTTAATTGTTAATATTAAATTTTTAGTCTTAGACCGTAGCACCCTTTTTAGACCGTAATTTTTAATATCTGATTCTAGTCCTTAGTTTCTACAACCAGTCCTTAATCTGATAGGCCTAATTCACCAACCTTAAACTTTAATTTTGTTATGAAATCTTAATCTCCAGTCCTATCATTAATCTCTAGTTCTAGTTCTTAATTTCTAGAACCAGTCCTTAATCATACGGCCAAATTTTATTATTTCGGACCCGAATTCACTCATTAAATCTTAAATTCCAGTTTTAATTCCCTAATTTAATAGTTTTAAAAATCCCAATTTATAATTTAGTCTTCTAAAATTCTAGTCTCATAATTTAATTCATAATTATAATTCAAAAACAACTTTAAAAATATTAAAAAATATTATCTTATAATTCAAAATCCAATTTGCTTTAATCTTAGCCATCCGATTTGCCCAAGGGAGCTTACGGAGGGTACTCGGGAACGAGGCCAATTCTCCTTAGCATAGCGGGCCCAAAACCCTTTTTTTTAGAATTTTAGTAGAATTAATTCATCGCTTTAATTAGAATTAGTAAAGTTAGTTCCATTATTTTCCCATAATTTTAGTATGATCAATCTATTGCTTTGATCATAATTCTAGTGTAATTAGTTCCTTTATTTTAATTAGATTTTCAATATAATTAATTCATTGCTTTAATTAGAATTTTAGTATAGTTAATTCATTCCTTTAATCAAAATTTTAGTAAAATTAATTCATTGCTTTAATTAGAATTTTAATAAAATTAGTTCATCGCCTAAATTAGAGCTTTAGTAAAATTAGTCCTTTATTCCACTTAGAATTTCAGTAGGACTAGTTCCTTTGCTTTAATTAGAATTTCAGTCAAATTAGTATACTTGCTTTAATTAGAATCGCAGTAAAATTAGTATATTTACTCTGCTTAGAATTTCAGTATAATTATTATGCTTGATTTAATTAGAGTTTCACTAGAATTGATATATTTGAATTCCTAGTATATTTAGGAGATTAAAATTAATTATACTGCTAATAGCATTAGGAAACTAAATTTAGTAGACCTTCAATACGATTAAAAACATTAAAATTAATTAGACTCCTAGTAGGATCAGGAGACTTAATTAATTAGACCTTCAATAGGATTAAAAACATTAAAATTAATTAAACTCCTAGTAAGATTAGGAGACTTAATTAATTAGACCTTCAATAGGATTAAAAATATTAAACTAATCAGACTCGTAGTAGAATTAGTGAATTTAAGTCAAGTAGAGTTACCACAATCACAAGGAAAGAAAAGGAAAACTTAACTATCTAAAGTATAAGGAAGAGCCATAGTTGCTGACGTTCGCAGGTGGGCGATTCAGTAAAGATTTAACCCACACCCGCTCTAAAGCGTGATCATTGACGTGTTGTAGCGTCGATAAATATCTGTAGCTGGCGATCGCAACAAACTAGGAATCTTTCTAGAAATCCCCCTTTATTTTCAACATTCCACACACCGCATTGCCAGAGTCCACTTGGACAAAACAAGGCCACTGATTCAACGGGGACCGAGAGGAACCCAGAAAAAACACGCACCAACAGACTAGCGATCGCAATGGGACTCTTTTGCCAAACTCTTTCATTCTTAGATAGTTTTTATTTTTATTTTCCTATTTTTTCTTCCCACCGCATCATTTCAAATTCCTTTCAATATATGAGTCTTCGTTAAAGACTTGAGATGTCCAGTATACGAAGAGTGAATTTAGGAGACACGCCGTTGTGGGGATATCATGACAACCATGTATATGAAGATGAATCACTCTACAATTCTAGCCTACGACAACCTAAGATTACCATGGTGGCAAAGCAAAGACCCAATGAAGAGTACACCGACTTCATCGCCAGATGGAGGAAACTCGCGGCCAGGACCGGCACTTCAATGAAAGAGAAAGACTAGGTTGGCATTATCATCGATAACACTAGAGAACCTTTAAAGAGTGCGCTTGTCATAAGTGATTGCCCTGACTTCACTGCACTCCACTCCCAAGCATCCGGACTAGCACGACACATCAAAGGCCGAGACCTCGCCCTGTCCATAGTCACTTCGAAAGTAGGCTCTTCTAGTGAATCAAAGTAAAAAAATAACAAGAAAGCCTCAAGAACTGAATAGGTTAACACCGTTGTCAACCAAGGTCAGAACTCTGAGAACGAAAACTTCTAATCACAAAATTTTGGGCAAAATCAGAATCAATAACGGTATACAAACCAAAACCAAGGCACTAATCAACAAAGATATGCAAACCAAAACTAAGGCCTGAACCAAAATCAGAGTACATACCAAAACAGAAACCAATATCCTAACACCTACCAGAACTAGAATACCACACATAATCGGCTGGCCCACACCTGAGTTACAATAACGAACCCCCACCACAAAACGTGAACCCAACTATGGGCCCCTACCAGTCGAGACTGGAACACTATCCCCCATGACCTGATACAATTCCCAACATATTTCATCTCCTTAACACTTAGAATCTCTTCTGATTCTCATAAGATAGACCTCGACCTTGGCCAACAAATTTAGACTACAGCAAATACTGCACATTCCATCGATACGCATGACACAATCTAGAAGACTGCTGGGTCCTTTAGGATGTGACCTATGACATGAATGACCGAAACTAAATTGACTAGGAAATGCTTAAGAATCCTAACCCTAATAATAACAAACCCCAATAGAACTTAGGAATCATTAATAATCCTATGCCCAACCACAAACCAGGAGCACCGGCCCAAATCACCACTGTAGATCTCCCCAGTCAATCCTCCTTCCAGCCCTCCACATTAATCACTCGCATTCAACCCTCTAATACTTTTGCCACACCTACGAAAGTTTCTTCACCCCCGCACCCCTTGGCCTTGATCACCCACATCACCCCGCCGAACCCACTGCCTTCCCCAAAATTCACCCAAATACGGTTCCCCTCCTTTAGGACCCGAAGAGCATTCCTCCATAGCCACCTGCCAGAACCTTCAACCCTTCTGAATCCTGAACCAACACCATTACCACCCCCCTTGTCCGATTCAGAGCCCGAATATGGGGATCATGTTCTTCAGACTGCAACCCAAATTGTCGCATGGGTAGATAGTGTCACCCAAAAGACTCCAAGCCAAGAAAATGAAACAATAGAGTGTTTGCTAAACGTAGGAGAAAGTTAGCAAGAAGAATATCCTGACCCGTGCGAGACACTGGTCTCTGCTTTTCTAGAAGAAGAGGATTGCACACAGTACCTCCCACCTTGGAGCGGCACAATGCAAGTGCGCGCTCCGACCTCAAATTTCACTCACTTCACATATTCATTAACATCAAGAAACACCAAGTTCAGTCAACAACCGACTTGCCCAATTCATAAATCAGGAACCAATTATCCACCTCCGTCTTTCCCTCAAAATAAGGATTTCATGAACGTACAACCACCAAAGGGGAACGTGAGAGAAAGAGAAGTTAACCTGCCTCCCCCACCTCACATTATCCCTCTACCAATCCCTACACCTCAACCACTCCAACCACCTGCACCCAAGGCTCCTCAGCCAGGCAAAGAAATTGCACTCAAGCCAGGGAAAGAATATGACCTTCTGCCGCATCTCTAAAAGATCCCGGCCCAGATATCTATACTAGCAGTCATCAAGAATTGCCTGACCATCATCGGTTGTTAATAAGGACCCTTGAAGACACACAAGTGAATGAGGACACAACATTTGATGAGCTTCATCAAATTACCTCGATCATGGCGCAACCTCTGGCACTCACTTTCACAGACACAGACATGCCCAAAGAGTCACTCCGCGGAAGTTCAACTCCCATATACCTTACAATCATAATTAGGGGATTTTTCATACCACATGCATTGGTCGATATAGGAGCAAGACTCAATATCTGCCCTATCACAACATTAAAGATGTTCGAATACATGGAGCAGAATGTCAAGCCCTCAGCACTATCTCTTATAGCTTATGACGGATCGAGTCATTTTGTGGAGGGAACTATCAAACTTCAGGTTCGCCTCAGTCCTGTAATGAAAGATGTCACTTTTCATACTTCTGATTCCTCCAGTACATACAATCTTATCTTAGGAAGAAAATGGTTACAGTCAATGAAGGCCGTTGCATCCACATACCACCAATGTGTCAAATTCTCATACGAGGACTCCATTGTCCGTATATACGCTGATGCACCCCTCCAGGAGATGGACACTGATTACACGGTAAGCATTATGACAGCCCATGATTTCGTGTTGAACATGAGCCACATTCCGATGGCCCGGATCCCTGATGAGACAATTATTGCGAAAGTCCTTCCCCCTACCCCTCCTAGTTCTCCCCCGACGCGTCAATAAAAATTTATGAGAAGAGAGGTCGGCCCAGACCTCTCTAAACTTTACGACATCAACTCTACAGCGATAAAAGGTTAGGACCTTATGTAACAGCTCAGGTACATCCCCCACACCGGGCTCGATAAAAACAAGCTAGGTCATGTAGGACCTATTGTCCCAAGGAAAATATGTAAACACATAGGGTTAGGTTACTAATCGGACGGCCCCCAAGCCAACTTGTTCCCTACCTCACCAAAATGGTCTCTATACGACCACTTCATCTATGGAACCACTGAGAAAGTATATGTACCAAGGCAGAAGGAAGTGTCCTTCACTAGGTCCCATGAAGCAGAAATCGAACGAATGGCTAAAACATTCAATGATTTAATGAATTGGAATGACGATAGTGATAAACCGCTCGAAGGAGTCAAACCCTTGTTTGACACTAAGGAGCTTATAGAAGAGAGAAAGAACGAGCCTCCCAAACTTGAGCCATGAGTAGGAGATGGGGAATCCACTGACAATGAAGATTTTTACATAGCTGCCTTGCAAGATAGTGAAGAGCACTTACACTCAACATGGGAAGAGGATGACACCCCACAAGAAATTCTTAGCTCTCATAGCATCAACCTCGTCCTTGGCCTTGGAGAATGGGAATGCCCGTGGGACTCCCCTTGTATCGCTCACCCATACCAACCCCGCTGTGGGGCATGCACCAGCATATTAGAATGCTTCGCTAGTTGGATCCGACACGCCGTGATAGTAGGATCAAATGATTTCAACCCCGTAACGACAGAAACAAGTAATGACCTACCAACTCAGCTACCGGCACAAGAAGAAAAAAATTTCGATGGCCATTTGGTCGACCCAGGGGGAGACACCGAACACACCCTTATAGAGTTTGAAGGGGAACTCGAACTAGAAACTCCTCTATCCCCAGACCCTCCACAACTCCAAATATTTTAGAAATCTCTCAAGGAAGAGTAGCAACCCCCTCCAAGTGATGACAAGGACTACTGGATAGACCTCCCTGCACTCAAGTTAGCAGAGCAGGCTAACCTAGGACTTCAAGCATTGCCAAATTAATAAGATGAGTTTGACACCAACCTTAACTCTTGCTCGAAAGGATGGGAATGCCCTTAGGGATCTCCCTACATTTATCACTGTTACCAGCCTCGCTATCGAGCATGCACGCTTATCCTAGCATATTACGAAGTTCAAGTGAAAGAGATCGCTACCCCTGAGGAACCCTTAGGAGGTTATTGTTAAGACCTAAAAAGTACCACTTTTCACCCCTTAACTTAATCTCTGTTAGACCCTTAATCATTTAATAAATATGTTTTAAGTCTATCCTATACGTAATAAGCAGCAGTTATAAATAAGGCCCTAACCATGCCAAGAAGCCTACTGTTGCCCCAGAAGTTCCTCAGAAGAAAGGAGGTTGAACCCAGACAGAGAATTGGCTGCAGGATAGGCACAGCAAAGCAGAAATAAATTAAGAAGAATGCCTCACACAGATGTCGCAAGGCTTAATTAAACCAGAAAGAATGCATCGTACAGTTGTCGCGGGCTTCTGAAGGGAGCACACCAACTGGTCGCGCCGTTTGCGCGCAGATGGATGTTAGCAGGGAGTAAAAAGCATACTTCGCACAGTTCTTACGAGTCTCAATCAAAAGCGCTCGTGCAACACTAGCGCAGCTCAAGAAATGAGTCTTCAACCTTCACGTGATTCATTGAATAGAGAGAGCTTCAGGCATTCCTGCGCGCGGCTGTCACGCAGTGGCCGTGGGATACAAACTTTCAAGGAACTGTTCGCGCGATCCAGAAGCCCTTGTACATTGTTTTCTTCACGAGGATCGCCGCGGGATTCATCATGGAACGAACTGTGCGCGCAATTCCCATGCCATTCAAATGGGAAGAGCAATCCCGCCACGATCAGAGCATTCCCGCGGCAACCAAAGTATCAATCCCGCGACTATCAGAGCTTCAACTCAAAGCAACCCTGCGATGCCAATTCTATCACGCGATAAGACCTGGAAAGCCGTTCTACCTAGCGAGGCTCAGGTTCTTAACTTCTCCCCACTTCTGTAGGGGTAATCTGGGAACTTTCAACAACTAGAGCACACATTCTAATGCTCTAATCTCTGTGCACACGCCTCGAGGCATCTAAGGAATAGAAATGGGCCACATTAGCATTGATAAATTAGGGTTTTCCTGACCCTAATTCTTAGAGAATCGACTGCTATATAAGCCTAAGCCTAGCTTAGGTTTAAGGGACTTGACTTCTGTACTCCTTCTTCTTGAAAACCGACTGTAGAATTACACTAGGCTAAGGTTAGGATTTAGGAATTTTCTTTTTCCTTTTTCCTTCTCTCCATAGTCTAGCACTTGCTAGATATGCCTTTGTATGATTATTTGGTATAGTTTTAATGTAGTTTTGTAATAGGATCTATTGCATGTATGGGATTGGTGTTTTGTGAGTTGTTCTGTGCAAGGCTGTTGCCTTGAGATCCTCCATTGCTAAGTTATATTGTAAGCAATGGAGGATTGTCTTTAAGGTTTTACTTAAATCCAAGTGACCTGTGTGTCCAGGTTAGGCACATTGCAGGCCTAGCCCCACCACAGGACCCACTAAATCTGAATCCCCATGGGAGCTTGAGCTGGTAGCCTTGTGAATATGGTGGCGGCAGCAATGTTCTTGTTCTGTCTTAGACCTCTGTGAGGAGGATAACCTCTGTGGATAGTCTGTGACCATTCAAGTGGACAGATTATAGCCCTAGGGTGAGGCCAATCCACAAATCTAAGATAGATTCTTCTTCTCCGCACTTGTGCTTCTAGCCTTGTGAGAGATTGTGCAAAGACAGACTCCCCTGTATTTGTATAGACCCACCATCAGATGGCAGATCTGATCTGCCTGTAGAGATTGTAGGCTTATGACTGGATCACTGCTGTCTTTCTAAAGTAGTGAATAGCCAAGCTTAAAAGCTAGTACTCAAACTCTTGCTGATTCTGTGTGTCCAGGCTAGTGCACGTTGTAGGCCTAGCCCCTAACACAGAACTTTAGAGGTTGAGGTTCCTATGGATTCTTGGGCTTGTAGCTTGGATGAAGTAGTGCCTACAATGATAAACATATTCTGACCCATCTCTGGATTGTGGTTCCCCTATTGGATAGTCTGTGACCATTTAAGTGGACAAGTTATAGCCATAAGGGATTGGATCATGGCACAGGGGTGAGTTGGATCCTTTCTCCTCTTTGGTGATAATGTAGCCATTGGACAGGATTTCTATAGCAGCAGATCTGAGTATGAGTTATAAGACCCATCAGATCCGTACCTAATAGCATACTTCTCACCCTTTTATATTTATTTACTCACACTCCATCCTCTTTCTTAACCCTTTCTGTAGCTTAGACATTAAGTTACCTTAGGATTTAGACTATAGTGACCTTAAATCTCCTTCCATTTCGGATTGCCAGATCTGGAGAGCCTACTAAAGATAGCTCCCTTGGAGCTTTAGATCAACTTTCTCTATGGGACAAACTCTTACTTATCAAAACTTGCTACAACAGGCCCTGTATCTTGCAGGACTGTGTATTTTTAGGCTTACTGCTCTGTAGTTTTCAATCCATCTTTGATTCATTTTCACTGACCCCATTCTTATCACTGTCTCGAATAAAGGCAGTAGCAAGCACTTAAAATTATCTTAACAAGTTTTTGGCGCCGTTGTCGGGGAATCTTGATCTATTAGTAGACCCTAGATTTTTGTATTCTTTATTCTTTAGTAGCTGTACTTGTGAATAATTGATACTGCTGATTTACATTTAGAATTTTTCTTGCAAATCTGAACAGTAGCAGAGAAGGAGAGTAGAATTGCACTGGGAGTCTAACCACCTCTGTTTGTACTTCTCTAAACCTCAAAACCTCAGTCTACTTCTCCTTTGAAAATTCCATAGCAGTTGATTAGGATAGTCATAATTTTATTAAGTGCAAGGTGTTTACAAGTAGGCCTCTCTACTGTTGGTGTGTGTGCATGTTAGGAAGGAGATCTCTCAGTCCCACATTAGCCTCCTAACCCTGAGATAAAAAGGGGTAAAAGACCAAGAAGGCACAGACACACCACAGTCGAGCCCCCAACTAAAATTGAGACAGCAGTCATCAGTGAAGAGCAACCCAGAACATTGAAGGAATTGAATACTCCTGATGATTATAATTCCCCATTCAATATTCAATTCCCAGATGTTTAGGGAAACTATGAGATTAAAACCTCCATCATTCAAATGCTTCCCTCTTTCCATGGGCTTAGCAAGGAAGACCCTTACAAGCACATTGACCAATTCTTGGCCTTGTGCACCACATTCTCCATCGCTGGTTTGGGACCAGAAGCCACCAGATTAAGGTTCTTTCCTTTCTCCCTAAAGGATAGGGCCAGCACCTGGTTAGCTACTCTCCCAAACAATAGCATCACTTGGTGGAAAGACCTCCAGACAAGTTTCTGACCAAATTCTTCTCAGAGACCAAAACCAGCCAGTTGAGGAAAGCAATACTGGCTTTTTCCCAATCCCCAACTGAGGATTTTAACCAATCTTGGGGAAAATTTAAGGAGATGCTCAAACAATGCCCCCACCACAAGATCCCTGACTGGAAGCTTGTCCAGAGCTTCTATAATGGGATTGATGAGAAAAGTTGAGACATGGTAGATGCCTCTTGTGGTGGAACGTACATGCATAAAATAGCTGATGAAGCATGGGACTTGTTTAAGGTTATCAGTGAAAATGCTTTCCAGAAGATGTCCTCATCTAGAACTGTTCAAGAGCCTTCTCCTAAGCTGAGGCTTGCTGAAACTTCTAAAGGAAAGATGTATGAAGTTAGGGGAAATGATGACCTGAGAATGCAGATGGTCAATCATTCAGATAAGTTTGATAAACTTTTAACTGTGGTGCAACCCGGATTGGCTGCACAAGTGATGGAGGCATGTCTGATATGCCAATCTCCACAACACAGTGGAAGAGTGCCCATCTGCAGGGCAATACCCTGAGTATGTGATGGAACAAGCTGCTGCTGCCCAATCTTTTAGACAACAACAATCTGATGGCTACAATAAACAACCATATGGATACTAGCACCAAAATATTGGTTACCAATGGAGAGACCACCCAAATTTGAGGTGGAGACAAGACAATTATATGCAGCCACAATAGATGTTAGCCTTACTTTAAAGGCCACAGCAGTAGTTTAACCAGGGTTATGCCCCTAGGTCAAATTTCTAGTATCAGCAGTAGCCCCAGCAACAAAATCAGTTGGTAGTTCTCCCACCCCAGCCCCGCAGTGCTTCTTTCGAGGACTAGGTTTTGACCCAATTGTAAAGCCTTGGACCCTTGACTCCGACTGTGACTTCTCACAGTCAAAGCATAAAGAAAATATAAGAGCAGCTAGGCCAAATAGCCAATGCCTTGGCCAAAAGAGAAGAGGACAGGTTGCCAAGCCAGCCAGTAGCCAATCCTAGGGAAGGCTCCTCAAATTTTGAGGGGGCTAATGCCATCACAGCCCTAAGGTCTAGCAGGCTGGTAGACAACCAGGTGGGAAAGGAACGAGGAGAGGTCATTCCCAAAGAACTGTCGAGTGAAAGTGATAAGGACTTTGTTAGGGCACAGAGTCAAGAATTGCCGGCTACCCAGCAACAAGGGAAAAATAAAGAGGTTGTAGTTGAGCCTCAGCAGGAAATAAAAGATGAAAAAATACAAAAACAAAAGTTCAGTCATAGGCTTGCAGCTGAGGAACGAGCAGTACCTCAGCTGCCATTTCCTCAAGCTTTGAGTGGCCCAGCCCCTTTTGATAAGGGGAATGTACAGATAGAGGAAATGATGGAGACCTTTAAGTAGGTAAAGATCAATTTACCCCTGCTTGATACAATTCGACAGGTCCTAGCCTATGCAAAATTTCTGAAAGACCTGTGTACTCTGAAATGAAAATCTAGAGGCCATTTGTCCAAAAAGGTCTTTGCAGCTGATACAGTTAATTCAGTATTAAGCATGACAATGGCAGAGAAGTTGCAAGACCCATGGATACCCACTATTCCCTGCATAATTGGAGACCACACAATTGGAAGGGCCCTTCTAGACCTTGGAGCCAGTGTTAACCTACTGCCATACAATGTATATCAACAGCTAGGTTTGGGGGAGCTTAAACCCACCCCCATTGTGCTGTTGATGGCTGATAGGTCTGAGAGGAGACCCATGGGAGTGGTTGAGGATGTCTTAGTGGGGGTAGACAAGTTCTTCTACCCTGCAGACTTCCTTGTTTTGGACATGGGCTACAACAAGAGTATATCCTCGATACCTGTTATTTTTGGCAGACCATTCTTGGCCACTGCCAATGCATGTATTCAATGCAGGTCTGAGATCATGAGGTAACTTTCGGATATATGAAAGTTGAGCTTAATGTGTACAACAGTGCGAAGTACCCTCAATTGGACAATGAGGAATGCTTTGCAGTGGATGTACTAGAAGAAGTGGTTGAAGAAGAACTGCCCACTCTACTGGAGTGGGGCAACATTGTCATAAATTTAACTGAAGTTTGGAACATGGTAGAGGAAGGAAGCCCAGCTTTAATGCCAAAAGACATGTCCACATTGAAGTCTTCTGTGGGCTTAGTGTAGCATTCCATTTGGAAACCTACATTGCTGCCCCTTCCTCAAACCAACAAAGCACCAATCCTACTTTAGTGGAAGAAAAACAGCTGACAAAGTCTTGCAGTGTGGGTTCTATTGGCCTTCTTTATTCAAAGATGCCAATACACACTGCAGGACCTGTGAAAGATAGCAAAAATTAGGAGGGCTATCTAAAAGAAACTCAATGCCTTTGCAGCCCATCCTTGTTGTGGAACTGTTTGATGTCTGGGGTATTAATTTCATGGGCCCCTGTCCTCCTTCAAATGATTTTCATTTCATCTTAGTGACAGTGGATTACGTTTCCAAATGGGTAGAAGCCATTGCCACAAGAATTAATGACAATCAAGTTGTCCTCAAGTTTATAAAGCAGAATATCTTCTCAAGATTTGGCACCCCTAGAGCCATTATCAGTGATGGGGGTAGCCATTTTTGTAACAAAAATTTTGAGAGCTTGCTCAAGAAATATTCTGTCACCCATAGGATTGCTACTCCCTACCACCCACAAACCAGTGGGCAAGTTGAAATTTCAAATTGGGAGATCAAGCACATCCTTGAGAAGACTGTGAGCACTTATAGGAAGGATTGGGCTGACAAGTTTAATGACACACTGTGGGCTTATAGAACTGCCTATAAGACTCCCATTGGTATGTCCCTATTCAGACTGGTTTATGGCAAGGCTTGTCATCTCCCAGTGGAGTTAGAACACAGGGCCTATTGGGCCATTAAACATTTAAATCTAGGTTGGTCATCACAGTTCTTGTCTTGTTAATTGGATGAGCTAAGGATGGATGCGTATGCCAATGCCCGGATCTACAAGGAAAGGTCCAAAGCTTTCTTTGACAAGGGTTTGTTGAGAAAGAGCTTCACAGCTGGTGACAAGGTTTGGTTGTTTAACTCCAAACTTAATTTTTTTCCTGGCAAATTGAAATCCAGATGGGAAGGTCCCTACATTGTCATAAGTGTTTCCCCATCTGGTGTTATGGAAATCAAGGATCCCAAGTCTGGGAAAACCTTAAAGGTGAATGGTCAGAGGCTTAAGCCATGTTTCAAAAAACCTGCTGAACCCATGGACACCATTCACTTTCAAGGGGATCCTTCATTAAACTGATCCACAGGTGTATCAATTTTGTATCATATGTACTTTGGTTTTGTTTAATTTGTCTTGTTTTCTTTTGTTCAAATTCTCTAGAAAATTTTAGTGGCCTCACTTGAATCAGAACCTGTCTGGTTTGAATTTTTTATTCTTAGTTTGATGATTACTGCTCTTGGATTGATAGTTTTTGTTTGAATGCATAATGTGGGAGGTTGATTTTTGTTGTCTTTGCTTGAATGGTTGATTTTAATATGTCTGGGGCTACCCCCTGGTGGTGAGAGTCATGCCTAGGATCCAACCACAACACATATGGAAAGGGGAGAACAAAGAGCACATGCTCTCTGTCTTATACTTTGTTGTCGTTGGGTCCAAAAGGAAGCCTGAGAGACTCTCGCGTAATACAAAGAGCATACTTCATTGGCTGCCACGAGATTCCAAGGCAGTCGCGAGGTTCAAAAGGAAACCTGGGAACCTCTCGCAAGATCCACATAGAGATTTTCATTAGCTATCATGAGATTCAGGAGGCCTGAGAGACTCTCGCGCAGTTCACATAGAACCATTCACAAGCTGTCGGGAGGTTCAAAAGGAAGCCCGGGATACTCTCGCACAATTCAAAAGGAATACTTCATTAGCTGCCGCAAGATTCAAAGACTGCCGCACGATTCAAAGTGACCTCAGAGCTTTTCGCGCAATACAAAAGGAGACCTGGGAACCACTCACGCAATTCACATGAATTCTTCATATACTGTCGCGCGCTCTAGGGTCAACCTGGGAGATTGTTGCGCAATCCAAGTTCAATAACACCTTCGCTAGGTTCATTTCCAATCCCGCGACCAGATTTTTTCCAAAGCGCGCCAAGCTTCGCGATAAGTATTTTAACCCCGCACTTGTCTCCCTTTCTAGTATTCTCTTCCTTCTTCACTCTGGGAAACCCTAGCTTCTGGCGCTCTTCCCCCTCTCTCCTTCAACATCGATCCTACAGCCCATCATTCACTCCAGAAATCTACAGATTTGTTCCTAGCATCATCCCCATCTATTGCCCTTTGATCAGAGATCTTGCGGTGCCCTATGCGTCAGATCAAACCAAAACCCTAGGATTTTAGGGTAAGCACTTAGGCCTCAGTCCTCATTTCTCATATTCGAAGGTAGAGTTTGGAATGGCCCCCAAGAGTGCACCAAAAAGAAAGAGCAAGGATAAGGCCCCTGTTGAGACCACCCCTAAGAAGGCCAAGACTGCAAAGGAACCTAAAAAAGGAAAGGAAGTGGTTGAGGAGGTGTCAGAGCCAACCCTTGAGTTTTCTACTCCTTCAGAGCTCATGGCTTCAATCCCCTTAGAGCCTGAAACTATTTTTGACCTTCCATTCTTCGAGAAGGAGCCTCTTTCTGCCCCTGCCGTGTAGTTTATGAGCAAAGATGGCCTGACACCCTTGATGAGAGGAATCACAGCACTAGGCTACCCTAGGCTAGTGCAACTCTTTTACCAACACATCAGGATAAAAAAAGACAAGGATGGACAAGTATGCTTGCTGGTGCTGATTGACGATTTTGAGATGTTAGTGAACCCTAAAGTGATTGCAGAAGTATTGGGCATCCAAGCCGCATTCGACCCTAACTGTGGATATGGCCCCCCCTGAGTGCCTCAATTGATACAATTGCAAGGGCTTTGACTAGAGGATTAAAGGCCTCAGGGGATTCCATCAGAAGAAGGGAGTTGGAGCCTGGACTCCTTTTCCTGGACCAGGTCCTAAGAAAGAACATATATTGCTCAGGCCATCAGCAGGAGAGGAGATTCCCTATTGCAGATGCAGTCTACTCCTTGTACCTAAGCCATGTCTTCCATACAGCCTGGCTAATCTTTGAGGCAATGAAGGATCTAGTGGAGAAGTTAGGGACGAACAAGAAGCCTCACACACTCCCCTATGCCAGAGTCATTACCTTGTTGCTAATCAAGGGGGGGTACAAGATAGTAAAAACTGAGCAGACTACCACCCTTGCCCCTACTACTTTTGCAAAGAGGCAATGGGGAATCAGCAGAAGCTTGATGGAAGCACAGAAGAAAAAGAAGGCTGAGACTCAGGCCCCCACATAGCAAGCAGAAGAGGCAGCTGTAACAAGGTCTACCCTTGCTACCAAGGAGGTGCTCCCATAGCCTGTTACCACCACTGCAGCAACAGCCCCCATTTCCCCTCCACCTTTTACTCCAGCATCTACTACCCCTATTCCATCTCTCTCTCACCCTCCTCTGTCCTCATTATCCATGCCCACTCCCCCTTTACCTATGATTGGTACCTGGGAGGACGCCACCCCCCATGCAAGCCACTCCCCATCCCCTACCTTACCTCAATACACAGCCCCAATACCTCCATCATCTTCACATAAACCTGATAGCCCTCCACTAATTTCCTACAAGAAATAGAAAACCACTGAGACCACCCCCACCACCTCCCTGACACCACCCACAATCCCTTTTATCCCCACTGACACACCTCACCTTGAAGAAGACACCACCCCTGTCATGCCTACCACATCCCCATTCCCTGACATTGACTTAAACCTTAACACAACCACAGGATTTTAAGTCTTTATGGCTAGTTTCCTTGACACCATGCCCAGCCAACACATCCCCCTCCCAAACTCCCCAATTACTTCACCACATCACTCACCAGAACCCCACTCTCCCCCTCCCTCCACTTTCCATCATGCCCCTTCCTCGCCTTTTCAACCTGTGCTATCCTCCACACAAACTCAACTTCCCAGTCCAGACACACTGGCACTCATCCTCTCCCTCATCCAAGACATCCAATCTCAATTATCCACCACTACACACACCCAGGCCCAGATGCAGACTGAACTCACATCCATCCAATCCACCCTACAGAAATTAACCAACCCACCCATCCCTCACCAATCCACTCCATCCCCCCTGATCCTTTCCACTGACAAACAAACCCAAACTGAATCCATCTCTGACTCCCAACTCCATCCAACACCCATAATCCCTTTTATCCCCCCAACCCCCCCATTCCCTTTCATCCCTTTCACCATTCCCCTTTTTCCTCCCCCACCACCACCTACTTTATTTTCTTTCTCCCCTATACCCTCCATCCCACCCCTTACCCTACCTCCTCCAACATTCACTGACAAACAGACCCAAACAAACCCAGAATCTATTCCCCTCCCCCCACAACTAGACTTACCTACTGTTATCTCCACTCCCCACACCCAGGACCATTCACAGTTTGTTCCTTCCACTTCCTCTCTTCCTATTACCCCCAAACACTCCTTTTACATCCCTCCCTACCTCACCATCCTCCATGCCATGAAGGGCAATCCCTATCTAAGAAAGGATGTCCTGAGGGGCATGGCCCAACTTCGATAGTCAATTGAGACCCCCCTACTATAGCAGATCAATGAAATAAAGGAAGCCCACAGAAAGCAACTACTGGGCATCTCCTTGGGGTAGAAAAATATCTTGGAAGCCTATCAGAAGGCCAAATCTATAGTTGCTTATAATCAATTGAATTTTGAGCTGGAGAAAGCCAACACTGCTGCAGAGAAGATGAAAGCCAGACTTTTTGAAAAGAGGCTCAACAATGCCCAGGAAATCTTCAGACTCCAAAAGGAAATTCATGAGACTGACCTCCTCAAACACAAAATCCAGATAGCCTCATACATTGGCTACTCAATGCACTGCAAATACCCCACTCTCGTTAGCATGCGGACCCTAAGCCTAAAGCTACTCCAGAGCCAGCTACCCAGTCTGAGGAGGCACAACCAAAGATCCAGCCAGAGAAAGGAAAGGCCCTATTACCCCTCCTTCATCACCTCCTACAGAGCAGCCTCCACCTACCAAGGCCTCTGCTGCACCTTCAAAAGAGCAAACTTATCCTAAACAGAGGAAAGTCACTGCTAAGAGGACTGCTTACACAGCAGCCTCTACAAAAATTGGCAAAGAGACAGCTGCCCACTCTGAGGAGGCAAAACCCCCTGGCCAGCCTAAGCCCAAAGCGAAAGGAAAGTCTCCATGGCTCCCACTGAGGAAGACAAAGGAAAATCTCCTATGATCCCTCTTGAACCCAAAACCAGAAAGATGAGGGTGAGGGCACCAAAGGCTCCAACCATGAAGAAACCCCCACAGCTAAAGCAACCAAGGCCGCAGAAGAAAAAGAGCCCAACTGAGAAAAAACTCGGGAAGAAAAAGGCCAAAGCTCAATCAGATAGAACCAAGTCCAAGCCCAGTTCTGAGAGCAAAGCTGAAATGAGGAAATATGCGAAACAGATGAGCTGGGATTGGTTTACAGATTCGAATTCAGATTCTTCCTCCTCTTAGACTAGATTGTACTTAGGCTCTTCTTTCTATCCCCTTCCAATCTTCTCATTGTAATTACAAGTGTAAATATTTTTTCCAAGTAAATAGAATTTCTCTTCTTTTTTTTATATTAATTCATGTGCCAAATCTATTCTGTGTGCTTCTGTATTTTTCAAAATTAGTCTTCCTATTGTCCATTTTTGTCAATAATATGGGAGATGAATTTAGGGAGGGTTTACTCATTTGAAATAGGAATCCATGTGAAGGGTAGATGTAGATGGAAACTGAATGGATGCAGGTACAGGCCTCTGCACAAATGGTGCCCAGAGGTCGAGTGTTGATCTCGATCAAGGGATTAAAATGACTTCATTTTCATAATCGTGGGACCTATTTGAGCTCCCTCGCGGAGTCCTGAACGCGCGCAAAGCAAAATTCCACACCTTCCAGTGTGCAGTTGCGCGATACACAGGATCCCCTTAAATACCAAGCCTAAATTTAGACCATCATTTACTGTTAGCTCTCTTTTCCCATAATCAGTTGTGCGCTTTATCATTCCCCACACAATCATAATTTATTGTCAAGCTTGGAAAGGGACAAAACATTAATATGTCGATTCATTTTTCACCATCCAAGTCTTTTAAATAAGACATTAGTTCCTCTTCATCTCATCCTTCCTATTCTAACCCTAGCAGTCCGGCCCTCCTCACAACCATGGCGATTGATAAACCCAACGAGTTCCCTAACAAATTCTATCCCATTTGGTTGGATCCCCCACTGCCTAAGGAGCCGGACCCATTACAATTTCTTTGGGATGAGTATGAAAAAGTCCAGCGGATCCTGGCAAAGGAGGAGAAGAAAAAGGAGAAAAGAGAGAAGAAGAAGAAAAAAATCAAACCACCTGCATCTCCCCCACCATCTTCCTCAATCCCTCCACCACCGACTCCCCCTTAATCCTTGTTTCCCCCCCCCCTATTTTGTCTGTTTTAGGCTTTTATTTTTTCTCTTTTTGTCACTCTTTTTGTAATATTTTCTTTATATTATAATGACTTTTTCTTTTGGTTCTACACTGTTCAGTTTAGCATTTTTTTTAATTATTTTTGTTTCTCTGCTTCTTCTATGTTTCTTTGTTCTGTATTCAATCTACTGCACATCCAGTCTAGCCTTTGAACCAGTGTGGTTTGGGGGTGTGGCAGGATAGGTCTGCCAATAGAATAGTTAATTTTAGTGCAGTAATGGTGGTATAACTGGGATGAATAAAGTCAACTTCCACCTAACTTGATACAATGACGAAATTTGTGTAAAAATTAGAATATTTTTGCAAACTTTTTTAAACTAAAAAAGTTAAAATCTTGACACCACCATGAAGCTAACATCAGAAAATTTTTCAGTTAGTACTCAGTGAACCTAAGAGGAGAGAAACAGGTGAAACTACACCCCATGGGTTAATTTGAGGACCATATCTAGTGAGATTTGGGCCCATCATTTCCTTGTGAAGAGTGCTTTTGGCATTATTTCTGCTCAGAGGACTGATTGAATCATGACTTTTTCACTAAAAGTTGTGCACCTCCAAATCAAAACTAATTGACAGCACTCATGATACTAAGGAAATGATCCAAGGCCTTCATTTGGATAGTTTGAGCCTAAAAATCCAACCTTTTAAAATCTACCCTTTTGCATACACTAATTGAGCCTTAAAAATCATACTTTTCTTCGACAAACATCAGAATACTTGCACCTTAACCTCATGACCTGATTCAACCTCACCCTCACTCTGAGAATTCAGAAGGTAAAGGAGATGGAGTTAAAGATAGTGAGAATGGTACAACATTCTGTGGAAGGTGAAGAAAAGCAACTTATGAACAACAGTGTATCAATGGTATTTTGTGTGGCAGTTCATCATAAAAAAAAATCATAAAAAGATTGAATAAAAATAAAAAGAGAAAAGAAAGAGAAGTCTAGAGAAGAACATCATCTGAAGATTGAAAAGAAGAGGAGAAGCTGGCCACTTTGATTCTGGAATATATCAAGAAAGATGAAGTTTTGCTGAAATGAAGGTTGTGAAGTCATGAATCACTCCTTACCTTACTGATTTCTTCATTTTGATTCTCTTTTTTCCACTTGATTCTTTGCATCCCTCACCCATAAGCCACATTATAACCCATTCAAAAAGACCTTGTGGATCCAAAGTAAAAATGAGTTGTCATGTGGAGATGAGGACTTGTCCAATCTATGGTGAAAAGTCATGAGGATGTCGAAAATTAGAAGCTTTGCCTATGCTCATGCTTGCAGACCCATTTGGGGTCTGTAACTGCTCTTGAGCTATGTAAATGTGGACACCCTCAGGTTGTAAATATTGAGAGATAGCCCTTGTGAGAATTGGGTCTAAATTTTGACCTCATTGAGGTCGTATCCAACCTGAATTTTGAATTTAAGGCAAGCTGGGTACTGATTTGTACACATTAAATTTCTAATGTAAAATGAATGGTGGTGATGCAAACACATGTTAACTTTTAAGTTTTAAATGGCCTGTAACACTGCTGCAGTTTCCTCTATGTGTTAAAGAATGGGTGTGGAATGAAGCTTTATACATTGAAATCTGTGTTGTCATTAACTGCACTATACTTAACTGTTCTAATGGTGAAGTTTGTGGGTGTCTTCACTGAAAACCCTCAGGAGACTTCACTCCTCCACTAGGGATCACCTAGGGGTTTAAAAGGCTTGGTACATATGCTAAATGTACCTGTGATCCCTACGAAAGTGACATTTAATTAATTACAGCTTTCCTAAGGGAGTAGCAAAGATTAGGTTTGGGGGTGTGTTAAGACCTAAAAAGTACCACTTTTCACCCCTTAACTTAATCTCTATTAGACCCTTAATCATTTAATAAATGTGTTTTAAGTCTATCTTGTAGGTAATAAGCAGCAGCTGTAAATAAGGCCCTAATCATGCCAAGAAGCCTACTGTTGCCCTAAAACTTCCTCAGAAGAAAGGAGGTTGAACCCAGACAGAGAATTGGCTGCAGCATAGGCACAGCAAAGCAGAAACAAATCAAGAAGAATGCTTCACGCAGATGTCACAGGGCTCAATTGAACCAAAAAGAACGCGTCGTGCAGTTATCGCGGGCTTCTGAAGGGAGAACACCAATTGGTCGCACAGTCTTCGCATCGTTCCCACGCAGATGGATGTCAGCAGGGAGTAAAAAGCATACTTCACGTAGTTCTCGCGAGTCTCAGTCATAAGTGCTCATGTAGCACTCGCACAGTCTCACGTAGCTCAAGAAATGAGTCTTCAACCTTCACGTGCTTCACTGAATAGAGAGCGTTCCAGGCATTCCTGAGCGCGGCTGTTACGCAGTGGCCACGGGATATAAACTTTCAAGGAACTGCTCGCGTGATCCAGAAGCCCATGTACATTATTTTCTTCGTGAGGATTGCCGCGGGATTCATCATGGAACGAGCTGCGCGCGTAATTCCCGCGCCATTCACATGGGAAGAGAAATCTCGCGATGACCAGAGCATTCCCTCAGCAACCAAAGTATCAATCCCACGACTGTAAGAGCTTCAAGTCAAAGCAACCCTGCGACGCCAATTCTATCACGCAATAAGACCTGGAAAGCCCTTCCACCTAGCGAGGCTCGGGTTCTTAACTTCTCCCCACTTCTACAGGGGATATCTGGGAACTTCCAGCAACTAGGGCATGCACTCCAATGCTACAATCTCACTACACATGCCCCGAGGCATCTAAGGAACAAAAATGGGCCATATTAGCATTGATAAATTAGGGTTTTCCTAACCCTAATTCTTAGAGAGCCGACTGCTATATAAGCCTAAGCCTAGCTTAGGTTTAAGTGACTTCAGACTCTCTTCTTGAAAACCATTGTAGAGAATCACGAGGCTAAGTTTAGAGTTTAGGAGTTTTCTTTTTCCTTTTTCCTTCTCTCCATAGTCCAGCACTTGCTGGCTATGCCTTTGTATGATTATTTGGTATAGTTTTAATAGAGTTTTATAATAGGATCTATTGCATGTATGGGATTGGTGTTTTGTGAGTTATTCTGTGCAAGGCTGCTGCCTTGAGATCCTCCATTGCTAAGTTGTATTATAAGCAATGGAGGATTGTCTTTAAGGTTTTACTTAGATCCAAGTGACCTGTGTGTCCCAGTTAGGCACATTGCAAGCCTAGCCCCACCACAGGACCCATTAAATTTGAATCCCCATGGGAGCTTGAGCTGGAAGCCTTGTGAACATGGTGGCGGCAGCAATGTTCTTGTTCTGTCTTAGACCTCTGTGAGGAGGATAACCTCTGTGGATAGTCTGTGACCATTCAAGTGGATAGATTATAGCCCTAGGGTGAGGCCAATCCATAGATCTAAGATAGATTCTTCTTCTCCGCACTTGTGCTTGTAGCCTTGTGAGAGATTGTGCAGAGACAGACTCCCCTGTATTTGTATAGACCCACCATCAGATGACAGATCTGATCTGGCTGTAGAGATTGTAGGCTTGTGAGTGGAGAACTGCTATCTTTCTAAAGCAGTGAACAGCCAAGCTTAAAAGCTAGAACTCAAACTCTTGCTGATTCTACGTGTCCAGGCTAGTGCACGTTGTAGGCCTAGCCCCACACAAAAAACTTTAGAGGTTGAGGTTCCTATGGATTCTTGAGCTTGTAGCCTGGATGAAGTAGTGCCTACAATGATAAACTTGTTTTGACCCATCTCTGGATTGTGGTTCCCCTATTGGATAGTCTGTAACCATTTAAGTGGACAGGTTATAGCCATAAGGGATTGGATCATGGCACAGGGGTGAGTTGGATCCTTTCTCCTCTTTGGTGATAATGTAGCCATTGGACAGGATTTCTATAGCAGCAGATCTAAGTCTGAGTTATAAGACCCATCAGATCTGTACCTAATAGCATACTTCTCACCCTTTTATATTTATTTTCTCACACTCCATCCTCTTTCTTAACCCTTTCTGTAGCTTAGACATTAAGTTACCTTAGGATTTAGACTATAGTGACCTTAAATCCCCTTCCATTTAGGATTGCCAGATCTGTAGCCAGATCTGGAGAGCCTACTAAAGATAGCTCCCTTGGAGCTTTAGATCAACTTTCCCTGAGGGACAAACTCTTACTTATCAAAACTTGCTACAACAGGCCTTGTATCTTGCAAGACTGTGTATTTTTAGGCTTGCTGCTCTGTAGTTTTTAATCCACCTTTGATTCATTTTCACTGACCCCATTCTTATCACTGTCTCTAATAAAAGCAGTAGTAAGCACTTAAAAATATCCTAACAAGTTTTTGGCGCCGTTGTCGGTGATTCTTGATCTATTAGTAGACCCTAGATTTTTGTATTCTTTATTCTTTGTTAGTTGTACTTGTGAATAATTGATACTGCTGATTTAGATTTGGAATTTTTCTTGCAGATCTGGACAGTAACAGAGAAGGAGAGTAGAATTGCACTAGGAGTCTAGCCACCTCTGTTTGTACTTCTCTAAACCTCAAAACCTCAGTCTATTTCTCCTTTGAAAATTCCATAGCAGTTGATTAGGATAGTTGTAATTTTGTTAAGTGCAATGTGTCTACAAGTAGTCTTTCCTGCTGTTGGTGTAGGTGCATGTTAGGAAGGAGATCTCTCAGTCCCACATTAGAGCGTCCTAACCCTGAGATAGAAAGGGGAAGAAGACCAAGAAGGCGCAGACACACCACAGTCGAGCCCCCTACTGAAATTGAGACAGCAGTCATGGGTGAAGAGCAATCAAGAACATTGAAGGAATTGAATGCTCCTAATGATTATAATTCCCCATTCAGCATTCAATTCTCAGATGTTTAGGGAAACTATGAGATTAAAACCTCCACTATCCAAATGCTTCCCTCTTTCCATGGGCTTAGCAAGGAAGACCCTTACAAGCACATTGACCAATTCTTGGCCCTGTGCACCACATTCTCCATCGCTGGTTTGGGACCAGAAGCTACCAGATTAAGGCTCTTTCCTTTCTCCCTAAAGGATAGGGCCAGCACCTGGTTAGCTACTCTCCCAAACAATAGCATCACTTCATGGAAAGACCTCCAGAAAGATTTTTGACCAAAATTTTCCCATAGACCAAAACTAGCCAAAGCAATACTTGCTTTTGCCCAATCCCCAACTGGGGATTTAAACCAATCTTGGGACAGATTTAAGGAGATGCTCAAACAATGCCCCCACAACAAGATCCCTGACTGGCAGCTTGTCCAGAGCTTCTGTAATGGGATTGATGAGAAAAGTAGAGACATGGTAGATGCCTCTTGTGGTGGAACGTACATGCATAAAACAACTGATGAGGCATGGGACTTGTTCGAGCTTATCAGTGAAAAAGCTTTCCAAAAGATGTCCTGATCTAAAATTGTTCAAGAGCCTTCTCCTAAGCATTGGTATTCTCTTAAGGGCTGGTGGTTTTTGCCTTCGGATGAAAATAATGTCATAATGGCAGTACTCCTGAACATTTCTTCTCTTCTTCTTTTTGCTTACTTGAATATATACACCAACCCAATCTCGATCCAAATCAAAAACTACAAACTACTACATCAACAAGCCTGGGGCTTGCTGAAACTTCTAAAGGAAAGATATATGAAGTTAGGGGAAATGATGACCTGAGAATGCAGATGGCCAATCTCTCGGATAAGTTTGATAAACTTTTAACTATGGTGTAGCCCAGATTGGCTGCACAAGTGATGGAGGCATGTCTGATATGCCAATCTTCACAATACACAGTGGAAGATTGCCCATCTGCAGGGCAATACCCTGAGTATGTGATAGAACAGGCTGCTGTTGCCCAATCTTTTGGATAGCAACAATCTGGTGGCTACAACAAACAACCATATAGATACCAGCACCAAAATGCTGGTTACCAATGGAGAGACCACCCAAATTTGACGTGGAAACAAGACAATTATATGCAGCCACAGCAGATGTTGGCCTTACCTCAAAGGCCACATCAGCAGTTTAACCAGGGTTATGCCCTAAGGTCAAATTTCTAGCATCAGCAGCAGCCCCAACAGCAAAATCAGTTGTTAGTTTGCCCACCCCAGCCCTGAAGTGCTTCTTTCGAGGACCAAGTTTTAACCCAATTGCAGAACCTTGGACCTTTGACTCAGACTGTGACTTCTCACAGTCAAAGCATAAAGAAAATAAAAGAGCAGCTAGGCCAAATAGCCAATGCCTTGGCCAAAAGAGAAGAGGTTAGGTTGCCAAGCCAGCCAGTAACCAACCCTAAGGGCCAATATTCAATTGGAGAAGGCTCCTCAAATTTTGAGGGGGTTAATGCCATCACAGCCCTAAGGTCTGGCAGGCTGGTAGACAATCAGGTGGGAAAGGAACGAGGAGAAGTCATTCCCAAAGAGAGTGAAAGTGATAAGGACTTTGTTAGAGCACAAAGTCAAGAATTGTCGGCTACCCAGCAATAAGGGAAAAATAAAGAGGTTGTAGTTGAGCCTCAGCAGGAAATAAAAGATGAAAAAAGACAAAAACAAAAGTTCAGTCATAGGCTTGCAGCTGAGGAACGAGCAGTACCTCAGCTGCCATTTCCTCAAGCTTTGAGTGGCCCAGCCCCTTTTGATAAGGGGAATGTACAGATAGAGGAAATGATGGAGACCTTTAAGTAGGTAAAGATCAATTTACCCCTGCTTGATACAATTCGACAGGTCCTAGCCTATGCAAAATTTCTGAAAGACCTGTGTACTCAGAAAAGAAAAGCTAGAGGCCATTTCTCCAAAAAGGTCTTTGTAACTGATATAGTTAATTTTTTATTAAGCATGACAATGCTAGAGAAGTTGCAAGACCTAGGGGTACCCGCTATTCCCTGCATAATTGGAGACCACATAATTGAAAGGGCCCTTCTAGACCTCGGAGTCAGTGTTAATCTGCTGCCATACAGTGTGTATCAGTAGCTTGGTTTGGGGGAGCTTAAACCCACCCCCATTGTGTTATTGATGGCTGATAGGTCTGAGAGGAGACCCATGAGAGTGGTTGAGGATGTCTTAGTGGGGGTAGACAAGTTCTTCTACCCTGTAGACTTCCTTGTTTTAGACATGGGCTGCAACAAGAGTACATCTTCGATACCTATTATTTTGGGCAGACCATTCTTGGCCACTGCCAATGCATGTATTCAATGCAGGTCTGGGATCATGGAGGTAACTTTCGGACATATGAAAGTTGAGCTTAATGTGTACAATAGTGTAAAGTACCCTCAGCTAGACAATGAGGAATGCTTTGCAGTGGATGTACTAGAAGAAGTTATTGAAGAACTTCCCACCCTGCTGGAGTGTGGTAACATTGTCACAAATTTAATTGAAGTTTGGAACATGGTAGAGGAAGGAAGCACAGCTTTAATGTCAGAAGATATGTCCACATTGAACTCTTCTGTGGGCTTAGTGCAGCATTCCATTTGGAAACCTACATTGTTGCCCCTTCCTCAAACCAACAAAGCACCAATCCTGCCATCCATCCAACAAGCCCCTGATCTGGAGCTCAAGAAGCTTCCAGATACATTGAAATATGCTTTCCTTGAGAAAGATGAAAAACTTCCTGTAATTATCTCCTCTTCTCTTACCAATGAGCAAGCGGAGGAATTGCTAACAGTTTTGAGGAAGCACAAAAAGGTAATTGGTTGGACCATTGCTGACCTAGGAGGGATTAATGCATCAATCTGTATGCACAGGATCCATCTAGAGGAGGGCTCAACACCCTCCAGGAAAATGCAGAGGAAACTAAATCCTCACATGCAGGAGGTGGTCCTAAAAGAAATCATCAAATTGCTAGATGCTGGGGTAATTTACCCCATTTCTGATTCTGAATGGGTGGTACCTATCCAAGTGGTTCCCAAGAAATCTGGCATAACAGTGATAACAACTGAGTCTGGAGAGCTGAGACCAGCCAGGGAGACCACTGGCTGAAGAGTTCGCATCGATTATCGAAAGCTCAACTCCAAGACTAGAAAATACCACTTCCCTCTCCCCTTTATTGATCAAATTTTGGATAAGTTGGCTGGGAAATCTTTTTACTGTTTTCTTGATGGGTACTTGTTGGGATATTTTAAGTGCTTGCTACTGACTTTATTGAAGGTAGTGATAAGAATGGGGTAAATGTAAAATGAGTGAAAGGTAGAGTGATGATTATGGAGCAGCAAGCCTAAAATATGCACAGTCTTGCAAGATACAGGGCCTGTTATAGCAAGTTTTGATAAGTAAGAGTTTGTCCCACAGGGAAGTTAATCTAAAGCTCCAATGGAGCTATCCTTATTAGGCCCTCCAGATCTGACTACAGATCTAGCAATCCTAAATGGAAGGGGATTTAGGGTCACTATAATCTTAATCCTAAGGCAACTGATTGTTTAGATTACAGAAGGGTCAAGGAGAGTGGTGGAGTGAGAAAACAAATGAAAAAGGGTGAGAAGTACGTTATTAGTTACAGATCTGATGGGGTCTTGTAACTCAGACTCAGATTTGTTGCTATAGAAATCCTGTCCAATGGCTACATTATCACCAAAGAAGAGAAAGAATCTAACTCACTCCTGTGCCATGATCCAATCCCTTAAGGCTATAACCTGTCCACTCAAATGGTCACAGACTATCCAATAGGGGAACCACAATCCAAAGGTGAGTCAGAACAAGTTTACCATTGTAGGAACTACTTCATCCAGGCTAAAAGCTCAAGAATCCATAGGAACCTCATCCTCTAAAATTCTGTGTGGGGCTAGGCCTACAAAGTGCACAAGCCTGGACACACAAGAACAGCAAGAGTTTGAGTACTAGCTTTTAAGCATGGTTGTTCACTGCTTTAGAAAGACTGCAGTGATCCAGTCACAAGCCTACAATCTCTACAGCCAACTCAGATCTGTAATCTGATGGCGGATCTATTATACTATAGGGGAGTCTGTCACTGCACAATCTCCCACAAGGCTATAAGCACAAGTACAGAGAAGAAGAATCTGTCTTAGTTCCATGAATTGGCCTCACCCTAGGACTATAATCTCTCCACTTGAATGGTCACAGATAATCCACTGAGGCTATCCTCCTCACAAAGGTCTAAGACAGAACAAGAACATTACTGTTGCCACCATGTTCACAAGGCTACAAGCACAAGTTCCCATGGGGATTCAGATTTAGTGGGTCCTGTGGTAGGGGAAGGCCTACAAAGTGCTTAACCTAGACACACAGGTCACTTAGATCTAAATAGTACCTTAGAAGCAATCCTCCATTGCTTACAAAACAACTTAGCAATGGAGGATCTTAAGGTAGCAGCCTTGTAAAACACAACTCACAACAAAAACAAGATCCCATACATGTAACAGATCCTATTATAAAAACTCCATTAAAATCTATACCAGATAATCATACAAAAGGCGTAGCTAGCAAATGCTAGACTATGGAGAGAAAGAAAAAGGAAAAATAAGAAAACTCCTAAACCCTAAACTTAACCTACTGTAATTCTACAGTTGGTTTTTGGAGAAGCACAGAAGTTATGTCCCAAAGAGAGACCCCAAAGACAGAGCCTCAAACCTAAGCTACACTTAAGCTTATATAGCAGTCGGCTTCCCCTCCAATTAGGGTTAGGAAAACCCTAATTTCTCAATGTAATTGCGGCTCATTCTTGTCCCTTCGATGCCTCCTACACTCCCATTTTTCACTCTTCACAAAGCAATGGGTGAAAATCCCTACATCAAGAGGGATGTCAAACAAGGGATGGTTGTGCTGAAAACCTGGGTGAAGCAGCCCTTGGTAGCTAAGATTGACCAGCTGAAGCTGGAGCATAGAGTGAAGAAGCTTCATTGGGAAAAATTGTACAAGCAAGCCCTCACCTTATATGATGAAGAGAAGCAAAAAGCTGAGATGCTAGCCAAGCTGGCTAACACCCTACAATACACCTTACTTGGACGGATGCCACCCTCAGCAACTGGGGTGTCCATAAATGAGCCCACCATGTCCCAGGGCAGCACTAAGCCTCGAAAGCCATCTACAAAAAGGACTAAGGAGGGTGCTGCCAGCACTAAGAGACTAAAAAGGAGGGAGAATTTCAAGAAAGAGTATGATAAAATTACAGAGCAACAAGGATGGGAGCCAATGACCCTATAAAGTACTGACTCAGAGTCTGATTAGGAGTAGACTGTATTTAGGATTTGATTATAATTAGTCTGTTTTTGTATGTGGTTGTATATACTCTTTCTTAAATATAAAAATTTCCTATTTCTCTTATGCTTTGTAGCTACTTGATGCCCAATAAATTTGTTTTTTGTCAAATTGTGGTGTTACTCTCCTTTGTGTTTGAATTTATTCTCGAATGGTCTTTTTGCTGAATTAGTCACTTTCCTTATGCCTACCCTGCTACTTCCTTTTCTGCAATAGTGAGGACACTATTTCTCATAGGTTTCGGGGTATGGCAGGGGATGCCAATGGAATAGTTAATACTAGTGCAGCAAGGTTGGATAAAAAAATTTGAAAATAAAGAGAATTCCCACCTGATTTTTGAAAAAAAAAGAAGAGGAAATTAAAAAACTTTTTAAACTGAAATTTGTTGAAGCTCTAACATTGTCATGAAGCAAATGTCAAGAATTTGTTTCAAAAATTAATGCTTAGTGACCCTGAAAAGAGAGAAAATTGTGAGGATATACCCCAGAAATTTGATGAAAGACCATACCCAGTGAGATTTGGGCCTGAAAATTTTTCTTTGAAGAGTGTTTTGGTAATTTTTCTGCTTTAAGGACTAATTGAATCTATTTTTGCTCACTAGAAGTTATGCAAATCCAAGTTAAAATAGCTTGACAGCATTCATGACATTGAAGAAATGAAGTAAGGCCATCCTTTGGATAGTTTGAGCTTAAAATTCCCCACCTTTGAACTGCCTTTGATACACACCCTTAGAGCAATAAAAATCCAAGTTTTTCTTTAATAAAAATCAAAGAATTTGAACCTAAAACTCAGTGACCTAATGCAACCTGACCCTTATCCTGAGATTTCAGAAGGTAAAGGTGAAGGAATTGGAGAAGGTAGAGTTGGTTTGACAGTTGGTGGAAGAAGAAGAAAACACACTTGATGGAAACTGTGTATCAGATGTGTAGTTGTGGCATGCCAGCTCATAAAAAAAAAATGGAGAAAAATACAAAAGAAAGGCATACAAAAAGAAAGAAACAAAAAAATAGAAAAACAATACCAAAATATGAAAGAGAAGTCACTTCAATGGATACATTGAAATGAAGATTAGAAATTGATCACTTCAAATTTGAAAATTTAAAGGAGATGAAGATTGTGCTAAAATGAAGAAGGTGTGCATGCCACCTCCTTACCATGCTGATTTCTCAAATTTGAATCCTTTTATTCCCCTTTTATTCTTTGTAAACCTCACCCCATAAGCCACATTACAACCTAATAAAAAGACCCTACTGATCTGAAAATTGATTGAGTTGTCATGTGGAGATAAGGATTTGTGTAATCTATGGTCAGAAGAGTTAGAGGATTTCAGAAATTAGAGCAATGCCTAGGCTCATACCTGCAGTCCTATTTTAGGGTTGTAACTGCTCTTGAGCTGTGAGAAATGATGCACCTTTCAATTTTATTTTGAGTGACAACCCTGGTGAGACTTGGGTCTGAAATTGAATTTGATTGCGGCATTATCAAAATAGAATTCTCAAATTGATAGTGAGCTTTGCACTAATTTTTACACACAATACCTTGACATGAGCTGATTGATGGTGAAGGAATTTTAACAAAATTTTAGAATTAAATTACTAATTTACTGTTGAGAATCCTCTAGAAATTAAATGAGTAAGGTGTGGAATGAATTTTATTTTATTTGAACTCTATTTTAGCATGTTGCACTAATATTAATTAATTTTATTGGAGAAGTTTGTGGGTACCTTCACTGAAAACCCTCAAGAGACTTCACTCCTCCACTAGGGATCACCAAGGGGTTTAAAAGGCTTGATGCATATGATAAATGCATCTGTGCTCCCTACAAAAGTGGCATTTTTCTATTTTCAATAATTATTTTTAATTTCTCCTTTGCTCAGGGACTAGCAAAGCTTAGGTTTGGGGGTGTGTTAAGCAGTGAAAAATATTATTTTTTACCTCCTAACCTGACCTTTGATGAACCTTTGAGTTGACTAATAATGTGTTTTGAGTATCTTTTATAGATAGTAATAAATTACAGTCATAGTGCAGACATCCACTTAAAAGTGCCAAAGAATAGACCTACTGCCTCAACAAGTGCTCATGCAACCCAAAAGGTCAGCCATCAAGTAGTCACAGAGCCTCAGAGCTCCATGGCAATGACATGTGTCCACATGGGCACACATGGGAGCAACACCAGCTACAGTTGATGAGGGTTGAACCCCCTAAAGACTACTGAGGACTGGACAGAGGAAGGAAAGCACCCCAGAACTGTGTGACAACTGTGGAAACAAAGGATAGAACCTGTCGAGAGGTTAATTCAACCTGTCGACAGATCTGCATGCTTAGGTATGAAGTTGCCGAGAGGTTCCATTGACCTATCGAGAGGATCTGAGGATGTACTTGAACCTATCGAGGAGTTAAAACTGAAGAAGGTATGATGTCGAGAGGTTCTGAAGTTGTTTTATAAGCTGAAGAAGGTATGTTATCGAGAGGTACTGGGGTGGAAAAGTAGAGAGATCGAGAGGTTGAGTCAACCTATCGAATGATTTAAGCTGCAGCAAAGCATCCTGTTGAAGACTTACCTAAAGTTGCACCCATTTTACGTGAGATTGAAGCAACCTGTTGAGCACAACTTCCAACCTATCGAAAGCTCAACTGGAGCTGTATAAGAAGTTGATAGGATGCTTTATAACCTATTGAGAGGATGAATGGAGCTCAGACAGAAGTTAAGAATTGTGTCAACCTGTCGAGAAATCAAAAGATTCTATCGACAACCACAAGTAACCTGCCGAAGGCCACATCTAACCTATCGAATGGGACACCAAGTAGACTCATAACCTATCGAAAGGTTCCCTGAATCTCTCGACACTCAATTTGGGAACTTCTCAGTTCTAGCCATAGTTGTTGCTCACTTCAGTGCTCTGTGCACACACACCAAGGCACTTCAGCAACCCTTGGGGGTATTTTTAGAATACAAATGGGTGCAAATGGGAACTCTCTAACCACTTCATATATACTTGTCCAATTTTGACCAATTGATGGAGAGCTTCTAGAAGAGAAATCGGCTACATCAGCAACTCAGAATAACAGAATTATTCCCTTGAGCTCTGATTAGCTGAAACAGATCTGAGGACAGAAGGAAAGAGTATAAATACAAGAAAAATTACACAGATGAACTATCCAGAAATTGAGAGAATCAGGGTAAATTCAAATTTCTTCTTCACTCCAAAATTCCTTCCCTCTTTCTTCTTCCCCATTCACTCTTTAGACCAACCATGGTTGGCTAAACCCCTTTAGTAGCTAGGGTGAGGTGGAGAGCTATAAATTGATAGGTTCAAGGCTTTGTATATGGATTGGATGTTGCATAGATTACAAATCTGAGCACATTTTATTGTAAGTTAGTATTGAATCAGTATATTGTGGATTATAAAGTTGATTTTGATCTATATATCTCTTGTTTGCATTTGATTTCCCTAGATTAAATCTCCCTGTGGATGCTTGAGCTTGTAGCCCTACATCTACAGCATCTATAATAGTTTAGTTGTTCTAATTGAGATCCTTGAACTAGAGGAATCTCTAGAATGATCAGTGACCATTCAAGTGGGCAGATCATAGCCTTAGGATAACTCCAATTCTCTGGTCTAGATTAAATTCTTATACCTTACATCTGAGCTTGTAGTCAGATGAAGGATTATTGCAAATCAATTCTATGCATTGCCCTTGAACCAATTGATTTTCAGTAAAGACTAAAATCCCTAGCTGCTACTCTCCACCTTTTGATTTTAATCATTTTCTTCATTTCCTTAAATCTGAGTTTTAATCAGTTCTGGATCATTTGCATTTAATTTTTGTAATTTTTAGTAAAGTGACAATCCCTTAAACCTCTCCACTTTCCTTTCCTTGCATTAGTTTAGGATAGAGTGGCAGATCTGATATAGATCTTGAGATTTACACTATTTTTAAATCACATTTCCCTGTGGACATACCCCGACCTACCCCTTAAAGCTTGCTACAACAGCCCTGGTTCTTGAAGGACTGGTTGCTTACCTTGATCCCATTACTCTGTGATTCTACTTTTAATTTACTGTTTTTAGCCCTCTAATAAATGTAAGGTACGCAACACAACAATATTCTGGTCACAATCAGATACCAGTGTATCCTCGAGACCAGGAAAAGACTACTTTCACCTATCCATTTAGCACCTTTGCCTATAGAAGGATGTCATTGGACTGTGTAATACTCCTACCACTTTTCAAAGGTTCATGTATGTCATTTTTTCTGATATGATTGATAAATTTTTTAAAATCTTCATGGATGACTTTTCAGTCTATGGGGATAATTTCAGTCAATGTTTGTATCACCTCTATCGTGTGCTTTAAAGGTGTGAAGAACCCAACTTGGTTTTGAGCTAGGAAAAGAGCCACTTTATGGTCAACCATAGAATTGTGTTTGGCCATGTGGTATCCCAGAAGGGCATAGAACTTGACAAGGCAAAGATTGACAAGATTTCACATCTGCCCCCACCAAAAACTATCAAACAAGTCAGATCATTTTTAGGACATACTGGTTTTTATAGAAGGTTCATTAAAGATTTCAGCAAGATCTCCAAACCATTGTGTCACTTATTTTGTCAAGATGTGCCATTTGTGTTTGATGATGAATGTGTGAGGGCATTTGAGATATTAAAAAAATGTTTGACCTCTGCCCTAGTGATCCAGGCCCCAGATTATACTCTACCCTTTGAATTGGTGTGTGATGCATCTGATTTTACTGTTGGAGCTATTTTAGGACAAAGAAGAGAGAAACTACCCTGTGTAGTTTACTATGCTAGCAAAATACTGACATAAGCTCAACTGAATTATACAACCACTGAGAAAGAGCTTCTGACTGTAGTATTTGCTTTGGACAAGTTTAGACCTTATTTACTAGGGTCTAAAATTGTAATTTTTACTGACCAGTCTTCCATAAAATACTTGCTGGCAAAGAAAGATGCAAAACCTAGGCTGATTTGATGGATCTTACTCCTGCAAGAGTTTGATCTTAAGATCAAGGACATGAAAGGGGTAGAGAATGTGGTAGCTGATCACTTATCCCGGATTGTGATTGATGAAAGTGCTACAACACCACTTAAGGATTCATTCCCTAATGAGCAATTGTTTTCCATCAAGTCAAGTTTGCCCTGGTTTGCAAATATTATAAATTGCCTTGTTGTAGGTAGGATCCCTTCTCACTGGTCCAAGATGGACAAAGACTTGTTCTTTGCACAAGTCAAGTATTTTTCCTGGGAGGATCCTTACCTCTATAAATATTGTGCAGACTAGGTGATCAGAAAGTGTGTCCCTGACAATGAAGTTCACAGTATTCTGACCATGTGTCATGAAAATACCTGTGGGGATCACTTTGGAGGGAAAAAGACAACAACTAAGGTATTGCAGTGTGGTTTCTATTGTCCATCCTTGTTCAAGGATGCTTTTGAGAATTGCAAGGCTTGCGTGAGATGTCACAGGATGGGGGGCATATCAAAAAGGAATTCAATGTCATTGCAACCCATCTTTGTTGTTGAGCTATTTGATGTCTGGGGGATAGATTTCATGGGTCCTTTCCCTCCTTCAATGGGCTTCAATTTCATCCTTGTGGTTGTTGACTATGTTTACAAATGGGTGGAAGTTATTGCCACAAGGACAAATGATCACAGAGTTATCCTAAGGTTTGTAAAAGAAAATATCTTCTCTAGATTTGGCACCCCCAGAGCCATCATCAGTGATAGGGGGAGCCATTTCTATAATAGAAACTTTGAAAGCTTGCTCAAAAAGTATCATATTAATCATAGAATTGCTACTCCATACCACCCATAGACCAGTGGGCAGGTGAAGATTTCTAATAGAAAAATCAAGCACATTCTGGAGAAAATAGTCATGACAGATAGGAAGGATTGGTCCCTGAAATTGACTGATGCATTGTGGGCCTATAGGATA
The DNA here is from genome assembly GCA_021018995.1 of Chloranthus sessilifolius. Lineage (NCBI taxonomy): Eukaryota > Viridiplantae > Streptophyta > Magnoliopsida > Chloranthales > Chloranthaceae > Chloranthus > Chloranthus sessilifolius. The sequence continues at coordinate 51,809,892 of CM037593.1, read as the reverse complement.
GCCTATAAGACCCCTATAGGGATGTCCCCATTCAGACTTATTTATGGAAAAGTTTTTCATCTCCCATTGAGTTTGAGCACAGAGCCTATCAGGCCAATAAAAGTGTCAACAGGGATCTAACTTCTGCTGGTTTGAGCAGGAAGCTGCAGCTATCTAAGCTGGAAGAACTTAGGCTGGATGCCTATTCAAATTCTAGAATTTATAAGGAGAAAGCCAAGGCCTTCTTTGACAAGAACCTTCTTAGAAAGGACTTTACTGATGGAGCTAAGGTATGGCTTTTTAATTCTAAGCTGAAGTTTTTTCCAGGCAAGTTAAGATCCAGATGGGATGGGCCATTTACTGTCATTCATGCATTCCCATCTGGTGCTGTTGAGATCATGTACCCTACTTCTTGAAGGGTCATGAAAGTCAATGGTCAGAGGCTCAAACTTTGTGTTGAGAATATTGTGGAGCCCTCTGAAACCATTCACTTTCAAGAACCTCTCACTAATGCATGATCTCAACCCTTGTACAATGTGTAATATAACTGTAGAATTGTTTTAAAATTTTCCAAGTTCTGTGTTTCTAGTGGTTTGATTTTGATTAAGTCTGTATGATGTGCTAATTGAATATATAATGGATATGTTTAGCATTAGGATTACTGAGTTTATGTGCATGGGAGTATGTCAATCACAAGTTTACCCAGGCCTTGTTGCATTCTCGAGAGGATCAGAGACCATCATGCATCCTCTTGAGACCATTTTAAGGTGAACTAACTGTCCCTCGAGAGGATCTTGTACTTCAAAGCATCACTTCGGGACAGTTGTTCCTGAGGCAATACAGAGCTTCGACAGGCTCCTGCGCTTAAATGAACTGCTCGAGCATCTGCTCGAGCCACAATCTGATGCCTCGACAGGATCTTGCGCCTGATTACAACCGCTCGAGATCTACTCGAGAAAATCAATTCGGAAGTTATATCCTGTCGAAATGCATATGGAGCCTTGACAGGATCATATGTTTAATTACATCCGCTCCAGTTATGCTCGAGAAAGTCATTCTTAAAGCTTCATCCTGTCAAAGCTCTGTTTCCAGAACTTATAAAGCTCTCGTGAGGTTCATTCTACCATTTCCATCTCTCTGCTAAACACTCTCACTCCTTCATTGTTCTGGTTTTCTTCTTCACACTCCATTGTTTGCTATCTACTACTCCACTCGTCCGATATTGCTGATACTTTGATCAGCTACTCAAGCCACACAATTCGCACCAAGGATCTCCCGATTTGGACCACTGTGGACTGTCCTCATAAACCCTAGCTTGGGCATGTTCACTACATTCTCAGTCCATTTTGTTTAGTAAGTACTTTTTACTGGATTGCGACCCTTAATTTTTGCTGAGGATTAGTGGATTTTGAATTTAGGGAAACCTAGTGTTTGGAGAAATTAGATAGAAGTTAGGGTTTCAAGATGGTTGACAACATTATTTTGAGTAAACCTTAACTACCTTGCTTAGTCCTGCCCAAACCCAACCTCCTTCACCAACCAAGAAATCAAAGAGGATAGCCTCACCCTCATCTCCTGTAGCTCCTATGGCCCAACCTAAAAGAAAAGTTATTGCTTCGGGTGACTCAGCACCTCCAAAGAAGAAATCAAGAGCTGGCACCCATGAGCCTAAACCAGTCAAATCCAAGAAACAGAAGAAGGGTAAAGGAGATGCACCTGAGTTTGATCCCTTGACTACCCCTAATGACTTTGTGGATAATCTTAATCTAGTACCAGAGACCACTTTTGATAGGTTATTTTTCACTAAGGAAGAGTGGTCTAAGGAAGCAATAGAATTTTTAACCAAGGCCTCTATGGATTCCTTGTTGAAGCCTTTGGATGAAACTGTGTACCCATATTAGTGAGGTTGTGGTACCAAAATATCAAAATGAAAGAGTTTAGAGGAGGACCAACTGGGCAAGACCTAGTATTGGTAATTTTAATTAATGACTTTGAGGCAGTTGTGGATACAACTAATATAGCACAGGCATTGGGGATCCCTACAACATATGATCAATCTTGTAGCCCCCCAATCAGTGCCTCAATGAAGGATATAGCCTAGCAATTGACTCAGGGGAAGAAAGCCTCTGGTGATTCACTTATGAGGAGTGACTTCAGCACAAATCTGTTATTCATGGATAATTTTTTGAGGAAGAATGTGATTGTAGTTGGACACCAGCAAGAGAGGAGGGTTCCAATAGTGGACTCCTCCAAAGGGCATCTCTTAAATGCTTCCAAGCTGATTTTTGAGGGGATGAAAGACATACATGGAAAGGTGAAGAAAAGGCAGGCAATGCAAGGTTTACCCTACAGGAGGCTGATCACAGCCTTGCTCGGGAAAGGAGGATATTTGTGGAAAGTAGGAGAGCCCACTGCTGAATTGTTACCAGCTGAATTCGGAAAAAGACAGTGAAAAATTAGTATGACACTGATGAAGAAGAAGAAGAAGAAAGAGACTGAAGCAGCCCCTCCAGGGCAAACTTCTACAGTTACATCAGTAGCAACCTCTGCAACCTTGTCGGAGCAGCCACCTTCCACCGTTCCTTCCATTTCATCATCATCACCAGCACCTCACCCTTCATTCTATACCTACATCAGTAGCCACTCCGCCATCCTTACCTGTCTGATCCACTCCACCAACCCTACGTTCCCAATCCATTTCTGTGTCAACTCCTCCTCCTTCCATCACCTTCCCCTTTAACCTCCTCACACCCACAATCTAGAAAACTTACAAAAAGAAAACCCACCACCCCACCATAAAAACCAGACCATCCACTACCATACCACCACCCATCCTAAGCCTAGAACCTGAAGACCCTACACCTTTTACCCAACCTGGCTATGAGCCAATGGCTCCTGCCATTGAGTTCACTGACCCCATCCCTTCACCTACCCATTCACCTATCCTCACCCCTATCCCTTCCCCTGCCCATTACCCTCCACTTTCCCCTATCCAAGACCCATTTCATACCACATCAGACATTAGGCATGAGTGCACCCCTCTCCCCGAATCCCCACACCCACACCCATTTAACCATAACCCTACCTCACCATTCCAGCCAATCCCTCCCACCCAACCTATAACCCCAGCCATACCTGACCCTCTAACCTAAATCATTTTCCTCCTAACCTCTCTCCAATCCCAAATTCATACCAACACAAAAAACCAAGCCTCCATCCAAACAAGCCTTAACTCCATCCAATCCACCCTTCAAACTTTTATCCCACCACCCCAACCACCAACACCTAGCCCAGTCCCTACCCCTCCTCCATGCCAGCAGCCTTCTACATATGTGGCAGCAGTTGATGTTGTCACCCAAACCGACTTTCACTCTGAAGAGCTGGCTATGGTCTCCCTTTTCACATCCTCAACCCAAACTAAAACCACTGAGGAGGAGCTGACCTTTTCCCTACCATCCATTCCCTCCCCTTTCACCCACCCTGCTCCTGAATCCATCTAACTGGGCCATTGTTCCAGCTACCAAATTCAAGGACCTCCAACACCTACCCTTACTGCTTTTACGCAAGCCAACCCATATCTAGCTAGGGATGTGTGTCTGCTGGTCAACTCTATGAGACAGAATGTACTGCAGACCTGTGAAGAGCAGCTAGAACTAATGAAGGTTGCAAATTGGAGAAGTTTGGAAGCAGTCATACTGGAGCATCAAAGGGATCTAAGGGCCATGCAAGAAAGATTGGATAATGTTGCAACTGTATATAAATTGTATGAGCAGAGGGCCAACCAATATGAAAGGTTGTATGAATCTTTATCAGCCACACTCATGTTTCTGGGTGTCAAAGATATACAGCCTCCAGCAGAAGCCAAGGGAGTTAAAATTTAAGAGCGTACACTTCAAAAGGGCAGCACCAAGCAGAGGAAACTAGCAGCTTTAAGGACTAAAGCTGGTGCTGCCAAGGCAGAAAATGTCAAGAAGGGCAAGGAGAAGACTGCAGGAAACCCCATTGATCTAGATTCTGATTCTGACCACCTTTAGGAGTTGTTGTAGTTATATTTTTAGCTTTTTTTATTGTTAATTGTTTTTAGGAGTGTTTGTAATTGTGTTCTATTTCTTGAAATTTTCATTGTATAATAAGTTTCTCCTTTGTAATATATTAAATTGTGTGAATAAAATTTCTTTTTGTACCAAACTTGCATTGTGCTTAGTTTCCTCTCTATTTATTTTTTGCTAAATATCAATTTTTTGTTGAATGTGTAATTTCTTTCCATACCCTGCTACCCCTCAATACAAGTCTGTTGAAACATTGAGGACAATGTTTATCTTAGGTTTGGGGGTATGGTAGGGTAGATCAATGAAGTAGTTAAATTTAGTGTAGCAGTGTAGTTAGATTAAAATAAATAAAGTTAATTCCTACCTAACCAATTGTGAAAAAGGGAAATTAAAACTGTTGGCAAATATTTTAAAGCTGAAATCCTTTGAAAATTTATCACTTCCATGAAGTTGACATCAAAAAAAAAATTCACAATCAGTACTTACTGCTATTCACATAAAAGTATGACTTTTCACTTCTTAACCTAGCCTTTGATGGACCCTAAAGTTGACTAATAACTCTTGTTTAGCTTGTTTTAGAGATTAGTAATAACTTACACAGCTTAACACAAAGTTAATGCCTTTGGTGCCAAGAAGAGATGAAATTCAAGCAAAGGATGACAGATGAGCCAAAGATTGATGGAACACCATGGTGGTACATACCATGGTGACTATTTTGCATGTCATAGTGGGCCAAGAAAGTCCAGTAGATGAAAGAAGCATAGATGTGAGTAGAGAGAGCTGAAACAATAGTGGCTGCATAGCAGCAGAAGAGCAAATGAGCTATCTCGCACAGTTGAGATGCTGCCTCATGTGGCTAAAGCTACAGAAAAGTTCCCTCACACAGATATTACATGTAGCACAATAGAGCTCGCGAAGAAGTTGTGCAGCTCGGTGAAGGGATTATCACAGAGCAACCTCTCACACAGCAATCGCGCACTAAGCCTTCAGAAATCTAGCTCATAAAGTTCTCGCGAGGATCAAGGCTTATATCAACCATGCGCAATATCTTGCGAGGGCAATCATCACAAAGAACAACAAATAACTCGCTAGGTTCTCACGTGGCTATGAAGGAGAGAGAGCTTCAGAAGTTCTCTCGCACAGCTCTCGCGCGCCTAGAAGCTTAACCCTGTACTGAGCGAGATGTGCTACCTACTTGATAAGAAATTGAGCGAGATGTAAAGGCATTTGCGCGAGTACCTTGTGACAGAAGATTTTGAAGCTCTACTGTGTGAGCAAGCCAAGCATTGCAAACGCTTCTGCGCGAGTGCAATCAAAGCCAGAGTAGTTGCGCAATAGTGCGAAGTCCACCTGCGCGAGTTAACAAACCTTTCTTACCTCGCAAGAACTTTGCAAATTGCACGACAAGCTTAAATCCTTCTACGCAAGAAAGCAGCATTTAAAGCCAAATTTTATCTCGCGAGTACTCTGTAAGCCATGCGAGAGAATTAATGTTCAGAAGCCAGCCCCGCGAAGCTCGGGCTATCCACTTCTCAGTCTTAACTCCAAGGACCTTTTTAGGATTTTTTTAGGTCTAGGGCACACATCTCGAGGCATTGATCTCGAGGCACACATTCCAAAGCATCCAAGGGTTGTAACGGTGCCACATCTATTAGAAAAATTAGGGTTTACTCTTCTCTGAGCCAAGGCATTAGGACTAAGTATATAAGTTGTGTTTGTAACTTAGAATGATCATCTCTCCTTCAACCTCTGTAGGCTGTGAGCTCGAACAAGCTAAGGTTAGGGTTTGATCACTTTTTTTTTCCCATTTTTCTTCTCTCTTAGCCTAACACTTGCTGGCTAAATCTTTTTGTAAGTAGTTAGGTGTCGTTTTATTTAGTTTTATAATGGGTCATGTAATCTTTAGGATCTTTGGTTGAGCAGTTGTGCACAAGGCTGCTACCTTGAGAAATTGCATTGTAGGTAATGTTGATCAATAGAATTTGCACTTTAAATGTTCATTCAATCTATTATTTTCCTATTTGCCCATAGTTTTATTCAGGCTATAGTATGCATATAGGATTTGGGCTGATTGAAAAGCCCATGGAAGCCTGAGCTTGTAGCCCTGGGACCACGGTGGCAACAGCAGTTTACATATTCCTTCTCAAACCTCTGTGGTGAGGATAACCTCTATGGATAGCCTGTGACCATTTAAGTGGACAGACTATAGCCCTAGGGTGATTCCAAGTCTAGATCTAAGAAGGATTCTTCTCCTCTGCACTTGAGCGTATAGCCTTGCGAGAGATTGTTGCGGGAACTTGCTCCCCTCTGTGTTACTTGACCAATATCAGTTGTTAGATCTGACTTTTTCTGTAGTGATTGCAGACTTGAGGGGCTGAGTCATTGCAGGCCTTTAGCAGCAATGATCAGCGTATTTAGGTTCCTTATGAGTTGGAATTCCTATGAATGCCTGTCAGATCTATGACAGATCTGGGGAGCTTGTAGCCTGGCAAACATAGTGTCTGTAATAGTTTTAATATTCTAATTTGATCATTTGGGTGGAGGACATCTATTGGATAATCCGTGACCATTTGAGTGGACAGGTTATAGCCTTAAGATCAATCTGCTCTATTTGATCAGATTTGTTTTCTGATTTTCTTCTTGTGCTTTAATCCTCCCTATTGGATAGTCTGTGACCATTAAAGTGGACAGGTTATAGCCATAAGGGACCAGGTTGAATCACAAGAGAGTTGGATTCTTCTTCCTTGCTGAGGTATTTGATAGCACATCAGCAAGGATTCCTACAGAAGCAGATCTAGATCTGAGTTATAAAACTAATATAAATTTGGCCTAGTAGTTTACTTCCCACTATTTTATCTTTATTTTATCAGACCACCACCACTTTCTTCATAATCCTCTCTTAGGATAGGACTGCACTTTATTTCTTTTCTTTTTAGTAGGCAATTTAGTATAGTTGTGACACCCAACTCCCTTTCTTTAGGATTGTCAGATCTGGAGGCGTACTATTATAGCCCATTTTGGGTTCTAGATTAATTTCTCTATAAGATAAACTCTTACTTACTCAAAACATGCTACAATAGCCATATATCTTGTAGGCTGTGTGTACTTTGGGTTGCTTTTTTCATAATCATTTCACTCCACTCTTACATTCTGATTTTACCACCTCATCACTTTAATAACTTCAGCAAGCACCTGAGTATTAAACCAACAAGTTTTTAGCGCCACTGTCGGGGACATTAATCTTTTTAGTAGACCTGAGTTGTATTATATTTTAGTTTAGAAAATTCTTTGTAGCTGTGCCTTAAAGAGAATATAAAGTACTACTAATTTTTTTATAGAATTTTGCAGAATTGGACAACAGTAGTAGGGAAAAGCTAGAGCTGCAGCTGGAGTTTAACTAGCTCTGTTTACTTTTGTTACCCTAAAATTTAGTCCCTTAATGCTAAATTCCCTGTCATTAGTTTAGTTGTAAATCTTTTTAGTTGTTAATTTGGTTTGAAATTATTTTTTTGTGCTGTGAGCATTTTCTTTACCTACTAAATTTGTGTGTTTACTTGAAAGAATGTCCCTTAACCCTAAGTTGGAACCTTCAAATCCTGAGGTTGAAAGGGTCCTTAGACCAAGAAACACCACACAAGGCTCTACTGTGTGAAACTGAGTTAGCTGTCATGGCTGAGAGGCAAAAAACCCTGAAGGAAGATAATGCACCTGGGGATTACACATCTCCCTTTTACATACAATTCCCTTCAGTTGAAGGAAACTATGAAATCAAGTCCTCCACTATTAACATGCTACCATCTTTCTATGGGCTCAATAAGGAAGATCCTTACAAGCACATTGACCAATTTTTAGCACTTTGCACCAATTTTAATATTGTTGGCCTGGGACCTTAAGCCACCAAACTGAGGTTTTTTCCTTTTTCCCTAAAGGACAAAGCCAGCACCTGGCTCTCGAAGCTCCCAGCCAATAGCATTCAAACATGGAGTGACCACCAAAGCCAATTTCTGGCTAAATTCTTTCCCATGAATAAAACCAGCCAGATGTGGACAAACATTTTGTCATTCACTCAGTCCTCAACTGAGGATTTTTATCAGGCATGGGAGAGATTTCAAAAGATGTTAAAACAATGCCCCCACCATCAAATTCCACAGTGGCAACTGGTGCAAGTCTTTTACCAAGAAATTAATCCCAAGAGTAGGGATATGGTGGATGTCTCATGTGGTGGTAGTTACCTCCACAAGACAGTTGATGAGGCTTGAGAGCTATTTGACATCAAAGGGGAAAATCTCATACAGCAGGAGTCACTGTCTCGCAATGACAGCCAGACCCCTACTAAATTGGTTAAAGAGTCTACCCCTAGAGGTGGAATGTATGAAGTTAAGGTGCAAAGTGAGTTGGAAAGGAAGGTGGACAATCTGAGCTTAAAGTTTGACAAATTGATGAATGTGATACAACCTAGAATGGTGGCACAGGTGGAAGAGGCATGTCTGATATGCCAATCTCCCACACATTCACTTTAAGATTGTCCATCAATCAATCAATTCCCTAATCTAGTTATGAAGCATGCCATTGCTATCAAGCATATGGGCAGCAACCTGCTGGGTACACATGGAGAAATCACCCAAATTTGAGGTGGAGACAAGATACATACTCTCGGCCCTAGCAGCAGTTGGTAGCTCCATACAAACCTCAGCACCAATTTAACCAAGTAGACAGAATTTTCAGTTGCCTGGCCCACAGTCCATTCAGTTGGTCTTTCCCCCACAATAGCCCAAATGCTCTTCCTTTAAAGAGCAAATACTGACATCTATGTAGAATTTTGGGAACTTGGTCCAAACTATGAACTCTCATGGGCAAAGCATTAAAAAAATAGAGGATCAGCTGGATCAAATCTACAATAATTTGAACAAAAGAGAGGAGGATAGGCTGCCTAGTCAGCCCTTGGCCAATCCTAAGGGGCAGTACATGATTGGAGAAGCATCCTCTACCCATGAGGAGGCCAATGCAATCACTACCCTAAGGAGTGGTAAGGTGGTTGATAATTTAGTGGGCAGGGAACTGAGGAGGTCATAAAAAGTGAAAATAAAAGAATGAGAGTGGTGAAGAACCAAAGAAGTCATCCCCTGTTGTGGATCAGCAAGGGAAAAAAAAGGGGCTGATGTTGAGCCCAAACAACAAACAATAATGGAAGAAAAAAGAAAAAAATAAAAATTTGACCGTGATGTAGTTAGGCATGCAGTTGTGGCACCAGCAGTCCCACAGCTGCCATTTCCTCATGCATTAGTTGGCCCATCTCCTTTTAATAAGGGGAATGCTCAGATGGATAAAATGATGGAGACCTTCAAGCAAGTCAAGATCAATTTTCCCTTACTTGATGCCATAAAGCAGGTCTCTGTCTATGCGAAATTCTTGAAGGACCTCTGCACACAGAAAAGGAAATCAAGGGTGCAGTTATCCAAAAAGGCTTTTGCTGTTGAGCATGTTGAGTCAGTACTGTCCATTGCCACACCTGAGAAATTACAGGACCCAGGGGTACCTACTATCCCCTGCATAATTGGAAACTACACTACTGGTAAAGCCCTCTTGGACTTAAGGGCCAGTGTGAACCTGCTCTCATATTCTATGTATGAGGAGCTAGATTTGGGAGAGCTGAAATCCACATAAGTTGTTCTCCAACAGGCTGATAGGTCTGAGAGGAGACCTGTGGGTGTGGTGGAGGATGTTTTGGTGGGGGTGGACAAGTTCTACTATCCTGCTGATTTCCTTGTTTTGGACATGGGCCCTTGCAAAACTAAAGCCCCAATTCCTGTCATCCTTGGAAGGCCATTCTTGGCCACTGCAAATGCTTGCATACAATGTAGGTCAGGGGTGATGGAGGTGACCTTTAGGAACATGAAGGCCCAATTAAATGTGTGCAATGCTCAAAGGCAACCTCAGATGGACGTTGAGGACTATTGTGCAATAGATGTACTAGATGGCCTTGTGGAAGAAGAATTATCCAATCTACTAGATTGGGATAATGTTGCTGATGACCTCAAAAATATTTGGAGTATGGTTGAGAAGGAGGCCCAAGTTTTCATGATAAAAGACAGCACAAAAATAGAGTCTTCTGTGGGCCTAGTGCAGCATTCCACCTGGAAACCTACACTGTTGTCCTTTCCTCAAACCACTAAGGCACCTTTGTTGCCTTCCATTGAAAGTCCCCCTGAGTTGGAGCTGAAATAGCTCCCAGCCATATTAATATATGCTTTCTTGGGGCAGAACAACAAGCTTCCAGTCATTATCTCCTCCTCTCTCACTAGTGAGCATGAGGAGGAATTATTAAGTGTTCTCAAGAAACACAAGAAAGCAATGGGGTGGACAATAGCTGATCTTAAATGCATTGATGCCTCAGTTTGAATGCACAAAATTCACCTGGATGAGGGTGTAAAACCCTCTAGGGAGATGTAGAGGAAGCTTAATCCTCACATGCAGGAGGTGGTCTTGAAAGAGGTAGTGAAACTGTTAGATGTAGGGGTAATTTACCCCGTTTCAGATTCTGAATGGGTATCACCTATCCAGGTGGTACCTAAAAAGTCAGGCATAATAATTATCACTACTGATTCTGGGGAGTTGATGCCAGCTAGGGAGACCACTGGCTGGAGAGTTTTCATTGATTATAGGAAACTCAACTCCAAAACCAGGAAAGATCACTTCCCCCTCCCTTTCATTGACCAAATTCTAGATAAGTTGGCTAGGAAGCCATTTTACTGCTTTCATGATGGATACTCAAGGTATAACCAAATCCATGTGTATTCTCAAGATCAAGAAAAAACTAATTTCACATGTCCCTTTAGCACCTTTGCTTATAGAAGAATGCCTTTTGGACTGTGCAATGCCCCAGTCACATTTCAGAGGTGAATGTATGCAATCTTTTTTTATATGATTGACAAGTTCTTAGAAATTTTCATGGATGACTTCTCAGTTCATGGGGATAGCTTTAGCCAGTGCTTGAGTCACCTTGACCTGATTTTACAAAGATGTGAGGAGACTAATTTGGTCTTGAGCTGGGAAAATAGTCATTTTATGGTGACACAAGGAATTATATTAGGCTATGTGGTCTCTCATAAAGGAATAGAGGTTGGCAAGGCTAAGGTGGACTTGATTTCACACCTGTCCCCACCCAAGATTGTAAAACAAATCAGATCATTTTTAGGATATGCTAGATTTTACAGGAGGTTCATTAAGGACTTTAGCAAAATTGCACAGCTGTTGTGCCACCTGTTGTGTTAAGATGTGTCATTTGACTTCTCTGCTGAGTGCCTTGAGACCTTTGAAGCCCTAAAAAAGTGCCTTACCACTGCTCCTGTAATCCAGGCCCCAAATTACTCACTCCCCTTTGAGCTGATGTGTAATGCATCAGACTTGGCTATAGGTGTTGTCTTAGGACAGAGGAAAGAAAAGCTGCCTACAGTGATTTATTATGCTAGCAAAACATTAGCTGAAGCTCAGCTCAATTACACCACCACTGGGAGCTCAATTACACCACCACTGGGAAGGAGCTGCTTGGTATTGTATTTGCTATGGATAAGTTTAGACCCTACTTGCTGGGGTCTAAAATTATTATTTTTACTAATCACTCATCCCTTAAATACCTATTGGCTAAGAAGGATGCCAAACCAAGGTTGATAAGATTGATCCTCCTATTACAGGAGTTTGATCTTAAGATCAAGGATAAAAAGGGAGTTGAGAATGTGGTGGCTGACCACCTCTCTAGAATTATTTTGGAAGAATATGCAGCAACACCTGTCAATGAGCTGTTCCCTGATGAGCAGTTGTTTGCCATAGAGTGTAGTGTGCCCTGGTTTGCACACATTATCAATTTTCTTACTGTTGGTAGGATTCTCCCTCACTGGTCCAAGATGGACAAAGACCTGTTTTTCTCTCAGGTCAAGCATTTTTTGTGGAAAGATCCATACCTCTACAAACATTGTGCAGATCAGGTGGTTAGGAGATGTGTACCTGAAAGTGAGTTCTACAGCATTTTTTCTATGTGCCATGAGCAAGCCTGTAGAGGTCACTTCAGTGGCAAAAAGACTGCAACAAAAGTGTTGCAATATGGTTTTTATTGGGCCTTCTTTGTTCAGAGATGCACACATGCATTGCAAAGCCTGTGAGAGATGTCAAAGGATGGGAGACATTTCCAAGAAAGATTCAATGTCATTGCAGCCCATCCTTGTGGTAGAACTTTTTGATATCTATGGACTTTAACTTCATACTTGTGGTAGTGGACTATGTGTCCAAATGGGTGGAAGCCATTGCCTCAATGACCAATGACCACACAGTTGTCCTTAAATTTTTGAAGGACAATATCTTCTCAAGATTTAGCACCCCCATGGCTATTATTAGTGATGGGGGGAGCCATTTCTGTAACAAGCCTTTTGAGAACCTCCCCAAAAAGTATTCTGTTACCTACATAATTGTAACTCCCTACCACCCACAAATCAGTGGGCAAGTTGAAATTTCCAATAGGGAGATCAAACATATCTTGGAGAAGACTATGAGGACTGATAGAAAGGATTGGGCACAAAAGTTGAATGATGCTTTGTGGGCTTATAGGACTGCCTATAAGACCCCTATTGGCATGTCCCCCTTTAGGCTAGTTTATGGCAAGGGCTGCCACCTACCAGTAGAGTTAGAGCACAGAGCCTATTGGGCTATAAAAATACTAAACTTTGATCTAACTACTGGTTGTTCTCACAAGAAATTGCAACTGGCAGAGCTTGATGAGCTGAGGCTGGATGCCTATTCAAATGTCACGATATACAAGGAGAAATCAAAGGCATTATTTGACAAGAAGCTAATGAGGAAGGACTTCAATGCTGGTACTAAGGTTTGGCTTTTCAACTCCAAACTAAAATTTTTTCCAGGGAAGTTAAAATCCAGATGGGTTGGACCTTACACTGTCATTCATGCCTCCACATCTAGTGCTTTAGAGATCTTAGATCCTATGTCTGGGAAAATCATGAAAGTGAACGGTCAAAGGCTAAAAATTTATGTAAAACATTTAGTGGAGCCTCCTTAGACCATTCTCCTACATGAACCTCCCATTGCTCAGTGATCCACAGCTTTGTAACATGTGTACCATATGTGTTGAATGTGTCTTCTTGTTTTGTGTTGCTTGGAAATTTTTCAATTACTGCTTTTAGGGTGATGATGATTTGCTTGTGTGTTTGATTTTGTTTTTTTCTGCTCTCTTTTGAGTACATGTGCATATTTGTCATCTGAATTTGATGTCCATGTCTGTTGCTGATGGTTGGGGTGCTCTCAGAATAAATGTCAGAAATTTGATCTAAAAGACTATCTTTAGAACTCTGCATTTTTTATGTATAGATGCTGATAATGAGCACACAATAATAATGATGAAATGGAGTACATGTGAAGGAGTTGTTGCTGATGCACAATGGAGAGGTGCATAACAGTATGGATGCACTGGCCAATGTGTAGCACTGAGACAAAGGGTTAAAATTTTGTTTTCTCGCAAGGCTAAATGATAGGAATTACACACTCACGAGCCACTTGAAGCTTTCTCGTGAGGTTCTTATGAAGATTTTGTACTGCAGAAGAGCTTCGTGAGCAAAAGGGCCCCTGTTGAAGCCTGATAGTGAGCCTCGTGAGGCTTTAGCATGGCAGCAATATGGAACTCCATGAAGAACAGAATTCACAGATTTTCTACCTCGCGAGGTGCTTGAGACTAAGATTTTAAGCCTCGCGAGGCCTTGCTACTCTAGCGGCACGAGGGATGCAAGACTGCCTCGCGCGCTAAGGCCCAGATTCAGCCCCGCGAATGACCTCGTGAGGCACATAGAGCCTCTAAGTCTATCCTCGTGAGGCTCTGGTCTTCTTCACAACAGCACTTCTAGCGAGGTGAGATGTTAAGTGCGCAAGAAATCTACTCCGCGAGAACTTGGAGACAACCGCGCGAGGCACTGGATCAGCCCTATAAACCCTGCGATTTCTTCCTTCTATCCATTCTATCTCTCTTTGCCCTAGCCTCCACTAAGCAAAATCGAGCTTCTCTCTCCCTTTTTTCTTCCCTATAGCCTAATCCACTCTACCTTATACAGTTTCCTCCTACCATTTTACCCCCCATCACCTCCTGGTAACTTTGAGCTAGGTTTGGGGGGATTCGAACCGTTGTGCAACATTTGAAGTGGAACCCTAGCTACAAGTTAGTAAGATCTCTCTCTCTCTCTCTGTCGCTTTGTTTGAATAGTAATTTAGAGTTAAGGGAAGATTTTGTGTGCAATACCATCTGTGAAGTGTGTGTGCATTGCATAATCTGAGAGTTGTACGCCCTAATTTGGAGAAGTTGAGTAGCCATGGCCACGGGTTTGAAGTTTTTTTATGCATTGGCTATCGTGCTAAACCCTCCAAATACTGGCAGCCCTGGGGTAACTCAAAAATCAGTGAGGATTACAAAGGCCTCCACAATGGAGACCTCTGAGATGCCTATTCAGATGGCTGAGCCCCAAATGGAGCAACAAACTGAGAAGAAATCTGCCCCAAAGAAGAGGGCCAGAGAGCACCCACCTGCCAAAAGCCTTGAAAAATCAATGAAGAAGCAGAAAAAGGGCAAGACTGTGGCCCATGAGGTCCCTGAGGATGACCCTAATGAGGAAGAAGATACTTAGTACCTCAGGGTCCCATCTGAGTTTGTAACTGCAATTAAGCTAGAGGCTGAAACAATTTTTAACAAAGTTTATTTTGAGAAACTGCCAGAGACATCAGCCTCCATTGAGTACCTGGCCAAGGCAACTCTATTGCCCTTGTTGAGCCCCCCACTGCAGCTAGTCTTCCCTAGACTAGTGCAGTTGTTTTATCAGAATATCAGAGTAAAGACTAGGGATGATGGGAATCCAGCATTGTTGGTGTTGATTGATAAATTTGAAATGCTTTTCAATCAAGCTACAATGGCATAAATACTTGAGATACCAGTCAAGTATACCCCTGAGTGTGGCTTGGGTCCCCCTTTAACAGCCACCATCCTAGAGATAGCCAAGGAGCTGACAGGAGGGGTCACAGCCATAGGAGTCTCAATTAGGAAGAGGGGTCTGCAAACAACCCTCAGATTTATGGATGGGGTGTTAAGGAAGAATGTGTATTACTCTGGCCATGAGCATGAGAGGAGGTCTCCCATTGCGGATGCACTCTTCTCTTTTCACATGAATCACTACTTGGATGCTGCCAAGTTGATCTTTTAGGGGATAAAAGATATTCACAAAAAGGTGAAGACGAAGAAGAAACCCCATTCACTTCCCTACTGCAGGCTCATTACAGTCTTACTAAAGTTGGGGGTACCAATGTCAAATGGATGAGAAGACCATCTATTAAGACCTGAAAAGTACCACTTTTCACCCCTTAACTTAATCTCTGTTAGACCCTTAGTCACTTAATAAATGTATGTTAAGCCCATTTTGTAGGTAATAAGCAACAGCTGTAGAGAAGGCCTTAACCATGCCAAGAAGCCTACTTTTGCCCCAAAAGTTTCTCATAAGAGAGGAAGTTGGATCCAGATAGAGAATTGGCTGCAGCATAGGCAAAGCAGAGTAGCAACAAATCAAGAAGCGAGCCTCACGCAGATGTCACAGGGTTCAATTGTTTCAGAGAAAAATGCTTCGCACAATTGTCGCAGGTTTCTGAAGGCAGCACACCAACTGCTTGCGTTGTTCTCGCACAGATTAATGACAGAAGGGCCTAGAAAGCAGACTTCGTGCAGTTCTTGCGAGGCTCAGTTATAAGCACTCGCGCAGTCTCGTGTAGCTCAAGAGAGGAGCATTTAATCTTCGCGCGATTCACTGAGGAGAGAGAGCTCCAGGCATTCCTAGGCGTAGCGTAAATGCGATTATTCATCGCGAGGATCCCCGCGAGATTCACCAAGAAATCAACTGCGCACGCGATTCTCGCGCCACTCAAATGGAAAGCGCAATCCCGCGATGACCAAAGTATCTGTCTCGCGACTGCAAGAGCTTCAAGTCAATTCAATCCTGCGACGACAACTCTATCACGCGATAGGACCTGGAAACTCTTGCTACCTAGCAAGAGTCGGGATCTTAACTTCCCCCCACTTCTGCAGGGGCAGTCTGGGAACTTTCAGCAACTAGGGCGCGCACTCTAATGCTCCAATCTCTGTGCACACGCCCCGAGGCATCCAAGGAATAGAAATGGGCCACGATTACATCTATAAATTTAGGGTTTTCCTAACCCTAATGCTCCCACAGCCGACTGCAATATAAACCTAAGCCTAGTTTAGATTAAAAAAGGCCTATCTTCTTGAATCAGCTATAGAGTTCCAGTAGGCTAAGGTTAGGGTTTAGGCAGCTTCTTTTTCTTTTTTCTTCTCTCCATAGTCCAGCACTTACTGGCTATGCCTTTGTATGTTTATTTGGAACAGTTTTAATGGTGTTTTATAATAAGATGTTATACATATATGGGATTGAAGTTTGAGGGTTGATTTGTACAAGGCTACTGCCTTGAGATCCTCCATTGCTAAGTTGTATTATAAGCAATGGAGGATTGTTTTTAAGGTTTTATTTAGATCCAAGCGACCTGTGTGTCCAGGGTAGGCACATTGCAGGCCTTCCCCCACCATAGGATCCACTAAATCTGAATCCCCATGAGAGCCTGAGCTAGTAGCCTTGTGAACATGGTGGTGGCAGTAATCTACTTGTTCTATCTCAGACCTTTGTGAGGAGGATAGCCTCTGTGGATAGTCTGTGGCCATTTAAGTGGACAGGTTATAGCCCTAGGGTGAGGCCAATCCACAGATCTAAGACAGATTCTTCTTCTCTGCTCTTGTGCTTATAGCCCTGTGAGAGATTGTGCAGAGAAGACTCCCCTGTATTTGTATAGACCCACCATCAGTTGGCAGATCTGATCTGGCTGTAGAGATTATAGGCTTGTGATTGGATCACTACTGTCTCTCTAAAGCAGTGAATAGCTAGATTTAAAGCTAGTACTCAAACTCTTGCTGGTCCTGTGTGTCCAGGCTAATGCACATTGCATACCTAGCCCCACACACAGAACTTTAGAGGTTGAGGTTCCTATGGATTCTTGAGCTGATAGCCTGGATGAAGTAGTGCCTACAATAATAATCATGTTCTAACCCATCTATGGACTGTGGTTCCCCTATTGGATAGTCTGTGACCATTTGAGTGGATAGGTTATAGCCATAAGGGATTGGATCATGGCACAGGGGTGAGTTGGATTCTTTCTCCTCTTTGGTGATAATATAGCCATTGGACAAGACCTCTATAGCAGCAGATCTGAGTCTAAGTTATAAAGCCCATCAGATCTGTACCTAATAGCTTACTTCTCACCCTTTTTATATTTATTTTCTCACACTCCATCATTCTTCTCAACCATTTCTATAGTTTAGGCATTAGGTTACCATAGGATTTAAATAACAATGACCTTAAATCCCCTTCCATTTAGGATTGCCAGATCTGTAGTCAAATCTGGAGGGCCTACTAAAGATAGCTCCCTTGGAACTTTAGATCATTTTTCCCTGTGGAACAAACTCTTACTTAATAAAACTTGCTACAACAGACCCTGTATCTTGCAGGTCTGTGTATTTTTAGACTTACTGCTCTGTAGTTTTCAATCCACCTTTGATTCATTTTCACTAACCCATTCTTATCATTGTTTTCAATAAAGTTAGTAGCAAGCATCTGAAATACCTTAACACCATCCCCTTGGCCCTCAGAAAATGTGGAAAGAAACAATGGGAGAAGAAGAAGAAGAAGGCAGATCTGTTAGCTCCAACAGCCCCTATAATTCAAGAAGTAGCTACTGATGCTGCCTCTATGGCTGCAAGCTCTGTTGCCCTCTCTCTGAAAGCCCATTCGAGTGTGCCAGCCAGCACCACCTCCACATCTGAAGCCATTACCTCACCAGCCACCCCTTCAACTTCCATGCCAGCCACTACTCCCTCAACCCCAGTCACACAGCCTCCCATAGTCCCATTACCTTCACCCCAACCCATTATACCAACTATCACAGCCACCATACCTACTGCTACCTTAACTGTACCCCCACTCATGACATCAGCCACACCAAGCCCATCCATCCATACCACATTTGATGAGACCATACCAATACCTCCAACATGTCCACCTGTGCTAAACACATATTAAAAGAAAAGAAGATTAACCAAAACCCACAAAGAGCCCCAAGCCACCGATATCTCCCAATCCACCCCAATTCCTGAAACCACAACTATCCCAGACCCAACCATTGACCTCCCACCACCCTCAACAGCCCAACCCCTTACCCTAAGCCTCACACCCTTGAAATCGCTCACAGCTCTTCAGCTACCTCCTTTCAGCCCATTGAAACCTCCACACCTTTTGAAGTTGTTACCTGTGAGCCTTCATGCCAAACCATCCCATTTCACCTACTCATGACTAAATCCCTTTTTCAAAAGAGGGATACTCAGCCATGATGTTCTCTATCATAGGGGACATCAACTATGAGTTTACCCCTCTCCCAGACTCTCCTCACCATCCATAATTCCCCCCTCCTCCAAATTCACCACAGTCCCATCAATTTGCCCCTACACCTCCATCTCCATAGCCCTCCACCTACACTCATGCACCCACTTCCCCATTTCAACCAATTCCACCCATCACCCCTGATTTCCTACCCCAAATCTTCAACCTATTACTCTCCCTTCAAACCCAAGTATTGGCCAACTCCCAAACCCAATCATCCATTGCGGCCAACCTTCGCGCCCTGGCCTCTACCCTCCAAAACCAGACCTCAATCCATACTAGCTTAGAAGTCATCCAATCCACATTCTCCCTTTTAACCCAACCCTCAACCCTAGCTGTAACCACACCTACACCCATTGAACCTGTTCCCATTATCCCTCAAACTAAATTTACCAATGCCTCCACACAAACTGACATTGAACTTGAACCAGAACCAGAACCTATCCCTATCCAGTTGCCCATTATTTCCCTACCTGATATCCCACCTGCTGTAGTAATGTCTGATGCTGCAACAAATATGGAGGACTTAATACCCACCTCCTCAACACCAACCCAAACAAAACCCCAACCTGAGCCTGAATTGGAATTCCCTCAACCCGTTCCCTCTACTTCCATCCCACCCATGCCATCATCCATCCCCTCTCCCTTGTTGGCTAGCCCTTCTTTCAATGATGACCAGCCCATCCTACCTACCTCATCCTTTTCCATTCATCCATTCTCCACTCTCCTCCATGCCATGAAAAAAAACACATACCTAAAAAAGGACGTCATCAAAGGCATGGCTACCATTAGAACCTCCATCAAACAGCCCTATGAAGAGAAAATTAGTCGAATGGAGTTGGATCACAGAGTTCAACTGCTGGGTATATCAAAAGGGTGGGGTAGAATCTTGATTCAATATGAAGTAGAAAAGCATACAGTAGAGAAGCTAAGAGCAGATGGCTTAGAGAAAAGGTTAGCTGCCTCCAAAGATGTCGCAAAGGCCACCAGGGAACTCTATGAAACTCGAACTCTGCTTGCTGAAAAGAAGGCAGAAATCCTTGAAAGAAGAGTTGTTGAACTAATTAGCAGAGTTCCTACACACAGCTGAGACTACCCCTCTTGCCAGTTCAACTGCTGCTACAATGGAGAAGGAGAAAGAAAAAGGAAAGGACCCCAGGTCAAGGCTGAGCCACCAGATAATTAGGATGTCTAGATATGCACATATAGTTACTTAGAAAGTTTTTATATAATTTCTGTGTAGTTCTTTTCTCTTACATTATACAACTTGTTATTTTATCAATGAAAATCTCTTTAGTTTAGTTTGTGTGGTTCAATTTGTCTTTTTGTTTGTTTGTTTTTTTGCGTTTTGTTTAATGCTTTACGTACTTTCTTTTGTGTTTGATTTTGTGTATGACCCATGCTACACATGCCCTTTCATCTTTGAATCAGTGAGGACACTGCTCCTCATAGGTTTGGGGGTGTGGCAAGGATTGTCAATGATATAATTAACCTAAGTGCAACAGTCTTAACTAAGGGAAGAATAAATAGAATGAACTTCACCTAAGCAATGTTGAAAGTGAGAAAATTTAAACACTGTGCAGACCTTGTTAATACTAAAATCATTTAAAAATCAATACTTCTTTGAGGTGAACATCAAGAAATTTTCTATAAACAATAGTTAATGAACCAGTAAGGAGAGAAACAGGTGAAACCATACCGCTTTGAGCTCAATTAAAGACCATACCCAATGAGCTTTGAGCCTGTAAAATTATTTTTATTTTTTTTAGGAGTGTCTTTGGCAATTTTTTTTCTGTTCTAAGGACTGACTTATAGACACCCCCATTTTTCCTTTTTGGGATATACAATTTTTGTTCGGTCAACCTTTAACCTCATAACCTTGATATGAGAACTATGCACTGAAATAATTTGTACATGGCTGAACACAGGCTGAAACAATAGCTCTGTGGCTCAAATCCCAATGTAGGGAGACTATAAACTGAAGCAATAGTATATAGTCGGAATGCAGACTGAAATAATAGTCTTACATTTTAGACTAGAGACCAGACCTAGACAACCCTGAATTAAGTGCCTGAAACCCCGCTTGTAATTCGATTGTACGCCAAACCACAAACGCGCAATCAGTCCCCCTTTCAGACCAAACTTTCTTTCCCATACCATATTGAGACTTGATCACGCGCCTGAAATCAGACGCGCGATCGGATTCAGCGCCACCCCACCAGCGCGCAATTGGCCTACACCCGGCCTAGCCTCAAAGTCCTTGACCCCTAAGTTTTCTTGATTGAACACTTCTGAAGAATCGCTTAATCGGATTATGCACATACTAACAAGTGCGCAATTAGCCCTAACACTAGTAGGGCTAGGAAACTCGCTGAGCAAGTCAATCAGGCTCACTGAGTCGGTGATCGACTCGAAGCGATTAAGCACCGGTAAACCAATGCGAAATTCGATTAAACGCCTGAAAAATGGCGCATAATTGAAGAAAAACCTATAAAAGATATTTTTTTCTAATTCAAAGGAGAGGCTGGCAATTTTTTAGAGAGAACGGATTTTTTTTTTATTCCAAAACCAGAGAACTCCGAGGACAAACCCATTGAACAACCTAGTCATGATTTCGAAATTCAAGTGCTGAATCTTCGAGATTTCTCTCTGTAGCCCCGACCCTTAGGTAAGGATTTAATTTATAGTTTCTGACCATAGTTTATAATCTTTAGACTTAGGAATTCTATTAATTTTATTTTCAGTCTTAGACCGTAGCACCCTTTTCAGATCGTAATTCTCTATATTTATTTCTAATTCTCCGAATTCAGAACCAGTCCTTAATCTGACGGTCAAATTTATCGACCCTAGGCTTTAATTATATTCTAAAATCTTAATCTTCAGTCCTATCATTAATTTCTGATTCTAATCCTTCGATTCTAGAACCAATCCTTAATCATACAGTTTGATTTTCTGATTTCGGACCTGAATTCAGTCCTAGAGAGGTAAAGTTTAACTTTAATTTCTTATTTTAATATCTCCAAAAATCCTAAATATAATTTCAGTTTCTATAATTCTAACTTTACAATTTAACACATAATTATTATTCCGAAATCAACTCTGAAAAGCCTAAAAATATTATTTCATGGTCTAAAATCAATTTATCTTCAATCTTAGCCACCCAATTTGCCCATGAAAGTCTACGGAGGGTACTCGAGAACGAGGCCAATCCTCCTTAGATAGCGGGCCCAAAACCCCTTTTTTTAGGAATTTTAGAATAATTAATTACTTTTCATTTATCCTTTTAGTATAATTAATTAGTAGGTTTATTTTATTTTAGCATATTTAATTAGTTAAGTGCATTAGAGTTTAGTATGATTGATTAATCTCTTTAAATCAGAATTTAATTGATTAATTCCTTGCTTTAATTAGAATTCAGTATGATTAATTTCATTACTTTAATGAGATTTTTAGTATAGTTAATCCATTGCTTTAATTAGAATTTTAATA
The DNA here is from genome assembly GCA_021018995.1 of Chloranthus sessilifolius. NCBI lineage: Eukaryota > Viridiplantae > Streptophyta > Magnoliopsida > Chloranthales > Chloranthaceae > Chloranthus > Chloranthus sessilifolius. The sequence continues at coordinate 51,787,844 of CM037593.1, read as the reverse complement.
GAATTAGTTTATTTATTTAAATTAGATTCAAATAAAAATCAGTTTATTTGTCTTAATTAGATTTTAATAAAAATTAATTCATTTGCTTGAATTAGAGTTTCAATAAAATTAGTCTTCCATTTCAATTAGGATTCTAGTAGGACTGTCATAATTGCTTTATTTAGAATTTCGATACAATTAGTATACTTGACTTAATTAGAATTCCAATACAACTAGCATACTTGCTTAATCTGAATTTTAGTATAATTAGAATGCTCGATTTAATTAAAGTTTCATTAGAACCATTACACGTGCACTCCTAGTACCAATAGGAGACTGAAATTAATTAGACTTCTAATGAAATTAGGAAATTAATATTAACTGGACTCTTAATAGGATTAGAATAAGCTTATATAAATAAATTCATAACAGAATCAGGGAAGTCTAAACTGATCAGAACTATAACAATAAAGGAAAATAAAAGGGAAATATCTAAATTAAGAAAAAGACATTGCTACTGACGTTCGCAGGCGGACTATTCAGTATAGAAGTAACTCATACCCGCTCTCAAGCGTGATCATTGACGTGTTACAGCATCGATAAATATCTGCAGTTGGCGATCGCAACAAACTAGGATCATTCATAGCAACCCTTTATTTTTATTCCAAACGCCGCATCGCTAGAGTCCCACTTGGATAGAATTGGAGCCACTAATTCAACGGGAACCGAGAGGAACCCAGAAAAAGCACGCACCAACATGACTGAGTCAAGCCCTTTTCACTAGAAGTTAGACACCCGAAGTTAAAGTTGTTTGACAGTAATCATGACACTAAGAAAAGGATCAAGGCCTTCATTTGGATAGTTTGAGCCTAAAAGATCAAACCTGTGAAACTACCCTTGTGCATACACTTTTTGAGCCTTAAAGCCTCATTTTTCTTCAACAAACACCAAAGTACTTGAACCTGAACCTCTTAACCTGATTTAGCCCTACCCTCACTTTGAGAATTCAAAAGGTAAAGGAGAGGATGTTGAAGATAGGTGAGTAAAGTTTAACATTCAGTGAAAAGAGAAGAAGAGAGGGACAGATCTATAAATAACAATGTAGCAATTGTAGATGTGTGGCAACCATCATAAAAAAAATATAAATACAAGAAACAAAAAGGGAAGAAAAAAGAAAGAGAAGTCAAAAAAAGAATTTCATTGGAAAAGTTGAAAAGAAGAGAAGAAGTTGGCCACTTTAGCTCTGAAATTTCAAAAGAAGATGGAGTTGTGCTGAAATGAAGAAGGTGAAGTCAGGAATCATCTCCTACCTGTATTGATTTCTCAATTTTGAATCCCTCTTTACCCCTTTTATTCTTTACAACCCACACCAATAAGCCACATAACAACCCATGAAAAGCCCTTGTTGATCCAAAGTCAAATGAACTATCATGTGAAGATGAGGGAATATCTAATCTATGGTGAGAGCACTTTATGATGTCAGAAATTAGAAGCATTGCCTATGCTCATGCTTGCAAACCCATTTGGGGTATGTAACTGCTCTTGAGCTTCTATGAAATGGTACACCCTTAAATTCATTTGTGAGAGACAACCTTGATAAGTATTGGGTCTGAGATTGAAATCATTGGAGCGTTATTTGAACCTGAATTTTGATATACTGGTAAGCTTAGTACTGTTTTGCACATATTGTTTTCTTGGTGTCAGCTGATTGGATGTGATGAGCATGCATGCATGACTGAGGTATTAAATTGTTTGTATACACTACTTTGAAACTCCTTTAATTTTGATAGAGAAAGGGTGGAATGAACTGTATTTATTTAAAACTGATTAACCACTATGTTGCACTTGGATTAATTGTTCCATTGAGTAGTTTGTGGATATCTTCACTGGAAACCCTCAGGAGACTTCACTCCTCCACTAGGGATCACCTAGGGGTTTAAAAGGCTTGATGCATAAGCTACATGCATCCGGGCTCCCCATGAAAGTGGCATTTATATTCTTAGAGTAGCTGTTTAAATTTTGCTTTGCTCAAAGAATAGCAAAGATTAGGTTTGGGGGTGTGTTATTAACTGAAAAGTCCCACTTTTCACCTCTTAACCTAGCCTTTGCTGGACCTTGAAGCTGACTAATAACTCTTGTTTAGCTTATTTTGTAGATTAGTAATAACTTGTGCAGCTTCACACAAAGTCTATGCCTTTGGTGCCAAGAAGAGAGGGAATTCAAGCAAAGGATGACAGCTGAGCTAGAGATTGATGGAGCAACATGGTGGTACACACCATGGTGACTATTTTACATGTCATAATGGGCCAAGAAAGTTCAGCAGATAAAAGAAGCATAGATGTGAGTAGAGAGAGCTGAAACAGCAGCAGCTGTATAGCAACAGAAGTGCAAATGAGCTATCTCACACAGTTGAGGTGCTGCCTCACGTGGTTAAAGCTGCAGAAAAGTTTCCTTGCGCAGATGTTACATGTAGCACAATAGAGCTCGTGAAGAAGTCGCACAGCTCAGTGAAGAGATTATTATAGAGCAACCTCTCGCGTAGTAGTCACGCACTAAGCCTTCAGAAATCCAGCTCGTGAAGTTCTCGCGAGGATCAAGGCTTATATCAATCGTGCGCACTATCTCGCGAGGCCAATCTTCATAAAGAACAACAACTAACTCGTGAGGTTCTCATGTGGCTATGAAGGAGAGAGAGCTTCAGAAGTTCTCTCACACAGCTCTCGCGTGCCTAGAAGCTTAACCCTATACCAAACGAGATGTGCTGCCTATTTGACAAGAAATTGAGCGAGATTTAAAGGCATCTGCGCGAGTACCTCGCGACAGAAGACTCTGAAGCTCTACTGCGCGAGCAAGCTAAGCATTGCAAATGCTTCTGCGCAAGTGCATTCAAAGCCAGAGTAGTTGCATGATAATGCAAAGTCCACCTGCGTGAGTGAACAAACCTTTCTTACCTCGCGAGGACTCTGTAAACTACACGACAAGCTTAAATCCTTCTGCGGGAGAAAGTAGCATTTAAAGCTAAATTTTACCTCGCGAGTACTCTGCAAGCCACGCGAGAGAATTAATGTACAGTCCCGTGAAGCTTGGGCTATCCACTTCTTAGTCTTAACTCCAGGGACCTTTTGGGGATTTCCCCATATCTAGGGCACACATCTCGAGGCACTGATCTCAAGGCACACATTCTAAAGCATCCAAGGGTTGTAACAATGCCAGATCTGCTAGAAAAATTAGGATTTACTCTTCTCTGAGCCAAGGCATTAGGACTGAGTATATAAGCTATGTTTGTAACTTAGAATGATCATCTCTCCTTCAACCATTGTAGACTGTGAGCTCGAGCAGGCTAAGGTTAGGGTTTGATCACTTCATTTTTCCTATTTTTCTTCTCTCTTAGCCCAGCACTTGCTAGCTAAATATTTTTGTAAGCAGTTAGGTGTAGTTTTATTTAGTTTTATAATGGGTCATGTAATCTTTGGGATCTTTGGTTGAGCAGTTGTGCACAAGGCTGCTGTCATGAGAAATTGCATTATAGGTAATATTGATCAATGGAATTTGTACTTTAAATATTCATTCAATCTACTATTTTCCTATTTGCCTATAGTTTGTTCAGGCTATAGCATGTATTTAGGATTTGAGCTGATTGAAAAGCCCATGGAAGCCTGAGCTTGTAGCCATGGGACCATGGTGGCAGTAGCAGTTTATATGTTCCTTCTCAGACCTCTATGGTGAGGATAACCTCTGTGGATAGTCTGTGACCATTTAAGTAGACAGACTATATATAGCACTAGGGTGATTCCAAGCCCAGATCTATGAAGGATTCTTCTCCTCTGCATTTGAGCTTATAGCCTGGTGAGAGGTTATTGTAGGAACTTGCTCCCCTCTGTGTTACTTGACCAATATCAAATGTTAGATCTAACTTTTTCTGTAGTGATTGCAGGATTGAGGGCTGATTCATTGCAGGCCTTTAGCAGCAATGATCAGTTGCATTTAAGTCCCTTGTGGGTTGAAATTCCTATGAATGCCTGTCAGATCTGTGATAGATCTTGGGAGCTTATAGCCTGGAAAACACAGTGTCTGTAATATTTTTGATGTTCTAATTTGATCAGTTGGGTGGAGGACATCTATTGGATAATCCGTGACCATTTGAGTGGACAGGTTATAACCTTAAGATCAATTTGCTCCGTTTGATCAAATTAATTTTTTGATTTTCTTCTTATGCTTTAATCCTCCCTATTGGATAGTCTGTGACCATTAAAGTGGACAGGTTATAACCTTAAGGGACCAGGTTGAATCACAAGAGTGAGTTTGATTCTTCTTCCTTGCTGAGGTTTTTGATAGCACATCAACAAGGATTCCTACAGAAGCAGATCTAGATCTGAGTTATAAAACTGATATGAATTTGGCCTAGTAGTTTACTTCCCACCATTTTATCACACCACCCCCACTTTCTTCATAATTCTTTCTTAGGATAGGACTATACTTTATTTCTTTTCTTTTTAATAGGCAATTTAGTGTAGTTGTGACACCCAACTCCCTTTCTTTAAGATTGCCAGATCTATAGCCAGATTTGGAGGCCTACTATTATAGCCCATTTTGGGTTCTAGATTAATTTCTTTGTGAGACAAACTCTTACTTAAAACTTGCTACAATAGCCCTGTATCTTACAGGCTGTGTGTACTTTGGGTTGTTTTCATAATCATTTCACTCCACTCTTGCATTCTAGTTTTACCATCTCATCACTTTAATAACTTTAGCAAGCACCTGGGTATTAAACCAACACTTACTAAACCAGAGAGGAGAGAAAAAGGTGAGGATATACCTCATGAGTTCAATTGAAGATCATATCCAGTGAGATTTGGGCCTATAAAAAAATATAAAAAAAATCTTTTGAAGAGTGTCTTTGGCAATTTTTTCTGTTCTAAGGAATGATTGATTCAATACCTTTTCACTATAAGTAGGCACCCAAATTGAAACTATTTGACAATACTCATGATACTAAAGAGAAGATCTAAGGCCTTCATTTGGATAGTTTGAGCCTGAAAAGACCTACCCATTGAACTGCCCTTTGTTTACACTGTTTGAGCTTTAAAATCCATTTTTCCTTGACAAACATTAGAGTACTTGAACCTAAATCGTATTAACCGGATTTAGTCTTACCCTCACTCTGAGATTTCAGAAGGTAAATGAAAAGATGTTGAAGGTAGTTGAGAGGGGTTCAACATTTGGTGGAAGGAGAAGAGAAGAAATCCATAAGAAGCAGTGTGACAATTGTATATGTGTGGCATTTCATAAAAAAGAAAATAATAATAAAATAAAATAAAAAAGAAAGAGCGAAAGAGAAGTTAAAAGAAGTAGTACATCTGAAGAATGGAAAAAGAAGAGAAGAAGTTGGCCACTTCAAATCTGAAAAATATGAAAGAAGATGAAGCTGAGATGAAATGAAGAAGGTGAAGTCATGAATCGCCTCCTACCTCTTAGTTGATTTCTCGGTTTTGAACCCTTTCTACCCCTTTTATTCTTTTTAAACCTCAACCATAAGCCACATTACAACCCATCTAAAAGTCTTCAATGATCCAAAGTGAAGTGAGTTGTCATGTGGAGATAAAGGGATGTCTAATCTATGATAAAAAGAACATGAAGATGTCAGGAATTAGCAGCAATGCCTATGCTCATGCTTGTAGGCCTATTTGAGGTTTGTAACTGATCTTGAGCTGCATAAAATGTGAACACCCTTGAATTCATTTGTTGAGAGATAGCCCTAGTGAGGATTGGGCCTAAAATTAAATTTATTGGGGCAATGTTTAAACTTGATTTTTGACTTAATGGTGAGCTTAGCACTGATTTTTACACACTACACTCTTGATGCAAGCTAATTGGTTGTGATGGAAATACATGTTGATTTAAGTGTTAAACTATTTGCAATTACTATTTTAAACTCCTCTAAATTTAAAAGATTAAGGTGTGGAATGAAGTTTTATGTGTTGATATCTGACTTGCCACTGTTTAAACTATACTTAACTGTTTTATTGTGAAGTTTGTGGGTATCTTCACTGAAAACCCTCAAGAGACTTCACTCCTCCACTAGGGATCACCTAGGAGTTTAAAAGGCTTGATGCATAAGCTAAATGCATCCATGCTCCCTACGAAAGTGGCATTTAAATTTTTTTAGAATAATTATTTAATTTTTCCTTTGCTTGAGGACTAGCAAAGATTAGGTTTGAGAGTGTCTTACTCACTGAATTATGCCACTTTTCACCTCCTAACCTAGCATTTACTAGACCTTAGAGTTGTTTAATAATTAAGTTTTGAGCATGTTTTTGGAGTTAGAAATAATTTGCAGCATGAATAGCAATCCATCTCACAAATGCCAAAAAGAGAGAAATGAGAGTCCAACATTAAAGCTGATGAAATTATAGAGTTTGAACCATGGTGGTCCCTACCATGTGGGCTATTCAGCATGCCCTGGACCCCTAAAATTCATGCAGTGAGAGAAAAGTGGGACCTAAGCATTATGGAGGTCTGCAGCAAACAAGTTAGCCCAACTGAGAGGCAGAAAATATCATCTCAAGGTGTCTCTAGTAGTTCAACACCTTCAACAATCTCAACTCGAGCAGTTGCTAAGCACACTCGAGCAGTTCAAAACTCAACTGCAGCAACCACTCGAGCACATCAGAAGCCTGTCGAGCACAACTCAAGCAGCTCTGTGCCTTCACAAATCATCATCTCGAGCTACCTCGAGCAAATACACCTTCAAAATATTCAGCTCAAGCAGTTCTCGAGTAGTTTCGTGCCTTCAAATGCAACCTGTCGAGCATAACAAAGCACTCTAACATGTCGAGCAATCTACAAACCAGCAGAAACAGCTTATCGAGGACTTGTCAAATAGTTTTGTACCTCCTTAAGCTATCCTAACGAGCTGTCTTCATAATCAATTCAACCTATAGAGCAGATATGACTGAAGCACCTCATCCACTCGAGATTCCTTCAGGAAACTCTCCAGTCACTCCAGTTCTTCACTGTGAAGCTTCAGAAGTTTTTCAACCTATCGAAGCTCTGATTCCAGCAACCTCAAGGGTATTTTGGAACTTTCATAGCACATGGGACACCTGCCCAAGTGTGTTGTGTTTTTCCTAACTATCAAGGGCAATACTTGGTTGAAAATGAGCCACATCAGCAAAATTCTATCTAATTTGATTCTCCTCTTCTCTGATTGGCCAAGGCAAAAGGTCACTTTATGGATTGTATATAAGCCATGTAAGTATGCAGAAAAAGCATCTAAAGCAAGAGAGCCATGGGGATATGCATACCTAAGGTCATATTTTTAGGGTTAGGTCATCTTTTTATTTTCTTTCTTAGTTCAGCATGCCTGGCTAAGCCTCTGTAATAGATAGGGTTAATTTAAGCCGTAAAAGGACTGTGTAAGAGCATTGTAAAGGGACTGGAGGTTTACAGAGACTGCGGCCTTGAGAGCTAATCCATTATAAGTACCTTTTAAGCAATGAAAAGTTATTTTTACTGTTTCATTAAATCTGTAATTCTTGTGTTTTGCATTTAGATCTTTATAGATTTTCTGTACCTATGGATGCATGAGCTTGTAGCCTTGCAAACATAGTGGCTGTAGTGGTTTTCTTATTCTAACTTTTTAACTCCATGGCCGGAGTATATCCATGGGATATCCTGTGACCATTCAAGTGGACAGGATATAGCCCTAGGACTAGTCTATTTCTCAGTGTTGGATTGGATTCTTCTTTCTTGCATTTGTGCTTGTAGCCAAATGAAGGACAGCTGTAGATCCAACTCTTGTTGTATCTTGTCATGTCATTTTCAGTAAAAATTAATCTCTAACTATTTACTTCTCACATTTTCTATTTATTTTACCAAACCATTTCCATCCATCTCTAAACTCACTTTCTTTTATTGATGTTTTATTTTTTTATTTTTATTTCTGTTTTTAGTTTAGTTTGTGACAACCCAAAAACACCCTCTCTTTACCTTATTTTCTAGTTTAGGTTTAGAGTTGCCAGATCTGTGATCTGGAGATTTACTATTATTTTTAGATCATTAATCCCTGTGGGACAAACTCTTACTTATCAAAACTTGCTACAACAGCCCTGGATCTTGCAGGACTGTGGTTGTTTTGTGCTGAGTGTTCTGATTTCATTTTTTTGCCCCCTCTTTACCTATTTTTGCCCTTTCTTTAGTTCCATTATATTTTAACCATTCTTATTAATACAAAGAACACACAGGCAGCTAAACCAACACTTGGGCCTGGGGTATTGAGCCTTGATGGGCTTAAGCCTGGGGTATTGGGCCTTGATGGGCTTAGGTATGGGGTATTGGGCCTTGATAGGCTTGGGCCTGGGGTGTGGGGCCTTGAGGCCCACTTGAATGACCCCATGGTTGATGGGAGGGGCTTTGTGTGGTGTGAATTATGGGAGGTTGATTGGGGTTGGCATTTTGGGAGAATGAGACATGAAGGTTTTGGAGAGTATGTTGAGGGTTGGATAAATGGGATGGATGAGGAAGGTTGTGGGCATAACCTAGGTAAAAGGGTGGGGGAAATTGCGCATGACCTGGGTAGACGGGGGATATGTGGTGGATTTGGGTTAGGGAGAAAATGTGGAGTGGATATGAGAAAATTGGGCATGGCTTGTATGGATGGAGAAAATTGGGACATAGTTTGGGTGGATGTGTGGGGAAAATGGGGTGTATTTTGGGTAAAGGTGGAGAATTGGGTTGGACCTTGGTTGGATGTGGAGGTAAGATGGGGAAGATTTTGAGTGGATGTGGAAGAAAAATTGGGCATGGCTTGGGTAGATGGGGAGCAATGGGTGTGTGTTGGGTGAATGAGGGGAAGGAGATTAGATTTTGGATGGATGTGGGAGGACAATGGGGTGAAGTTTGAGGGAATGGGGAGGATGTGGATGGGAATACGGGTGCACCATAGGGTCCAGTGACATCGAAACGGGATTGGGTGGGGAATCGAAAATGGGGATTTCCTTCATGTGGGAATGAGTTGGGGAATGTGATGGGGATGAATCGGGATCGGTATAAGTCGGATCAACTGCCATGACATGGTTTGGCGGTGGGTCGGGTATGGATGCCTTGGGTGAGACCCGAACAATTTCCTCCTTCCCCTACGAGATGATGGAGGGTAATGCAATGTCGTTGTTTTGGCACCACAAGATCCCTTTTTTGGGTTTTGATTTTTTTATTTTATTTATTTTAAAATGACAAAACGAAAATTCTCTCCCTTGATTAAGGTGGTGCTTTTTCTGGGGCCCTGGGGAACTCCCTTTGTGGCAACATTCACGCCTCCGATGTTTCCCACGACGAGACTTCAATGCTCTTCGGAAGAATCAAAGGGATTCCTCTGATCTATGTGATGGCACGAAAATCCGCGCGATGACTCGATCCCTCGAAGGAGTCAATAAGAGGGGTGACCTCCTTTGACCGTCGAGGGTGTTTTGGGTGTCGAAAGGTGGGGGAACAATCGGGAGTATGAAAATCGCTGAGCGGGGGGCTCGGGAAGGGTGAAAAGGGCCTCTTATTCGGGTTGTCTACGCTAGAATAGTCTAGCATATGTATTATATATGCTAGGCTAAAATCATGGAGTTTTGGCTTACTGTGTGTATTACACACACTAGGCTAAATTTCTGGGATGATCATTTTTTATCCCAATCTTTTACGCAATCGATCTTGAGATTATGCCCCTACCATCATACAGTCAGATTTTGATTCCACGTGACACACATCCTGAAAAGTGAGCATGATTGATCAATCACATAATATACCATTTTATCACCCTTAACTTAGTGATGCTAGACCCCAGTTTGCTACTAATAAGTTGATGATGTGCGGACATTAAGAATAAACAGCAAAAGAAAATTAAAGTGTTAATCTTCTTCAAAATGAACTCATAAAGCAGTAATAAAGATGATCGAGCGTAAAAGATGATTCAATGCATGCTTAAAGCCAAGAAATCGTACTTTGCGAGGGAACGTAGTAAAAGAGAAATGAGAAATCGTGAATTACGATTCTTCAGAATACACTTCAAGCAGAGTGCAACATAAAAGAGAATCGTGATTGTCGTAGTGCTAAATCGTTCTGAGAGCTATGAGCTGAATAAAGAAAATCGTCATTATGATTTTACGAAAATAGAAGTTCGTTGTTGCTACTAATCACGTGAAGATCTACACCGTCATGTATATAATTAGAAGACCGCTTGAATTATAAGTCTGGCAGATCACGGATATGAGAAGATTGATAAAGAGAGATTCCTAAAGGACTCTGCTGAAACAAATGAGCAATTCCTGAGTGCATCAACTATTCAAAGCAAGGAAGAACTAGGATTAGAAGTACAGTTATATTAGGAAACTTTTGTTTTTAGTAGTTTCTTTTATTAGGATTAGAATAATGTAAACCAACTCCTTATGATTTATAAATAAGAGAGCTCGGCATAGGAGAAGAGTTATCGAATTAAAGGAACTCTTATCATCAATTGACGACTGCGGCTAGGTTTTCTTCCGATCAACTTTAGTTTAGTTTAGATATCCAAGGTTTCTCGAGAGCAATTGAAGACTGCAATTGAGAGATGGAAGATTAGAGTAGAGTATCTGTAGTTTCTCAGGAGCAATTGACTCCTGTGACTAAGGGATGAATGACCTTTTTATTGCTTTCCAGTTTAGATTTATTTCTATGCACTTTTATTGCTTTGTAAACTTCTAAAAGTTTTTTATTTGAATTGATGACTCAGATTGGAAATTTACAGATTAGTGTAACGGTTTTTACTTTTCCATCTTCAGTTTTCTTGAGTTTGATTGACGCTCAAATTTCAGGAAGATTGTTGATTAGATTAAATCTATGTTAAGGAATTTTAGTATTTGATTGACGCCCAAATTCTAGAGGACTGAAATATAATATAACGGTACTTTAATTTTATAAATATTCAAGGACTGAAGGATTGTGATTGATGACCATAATCTGGAAGGAGGAGGATTTAGATTTATTTTATGCAATTAGTTTAAATAAACCATTCTTTTATTCGTATTTCTCCTGTAAATTAGGATCTTAAAAGACAAATATAAGTTTTTAGGATAAATAAACTATAGAAAAAATTACTTCCTCGTGAGAACGATCCTATACTAGTGCTGCAATCTCCATTGTGTGCTTACAATAAGTTAAGACTTTAGTACAAATTTAGACCACATAAAGTTTTTAGCGTTACTGTCGAGGAAGCAGATTTTCTTCTCTATATTTTCGTGTTATTTTAAAAACGAAAATTTATCTTTCTCTTTTATTTTTCTTCATACTTTTAATTTTCTTTGATCACTTCTTAATCTTTTGTAGGTTTACTCAGAGTAGCGAATCACAGGTTTCAACACTTCCCCTGATCAGAGAAGCTCGAGGCTCAAATTTGTTTCTCTCCTACTTTCTAAAATAAAAATCAGAAAAACTAAAAGTACAAAAATATTCACATTGCTGGTATATGCATCACACTCGATCTTGAAGCTTGGATTTCTTCGAGTGTGACCCAAAAATTGAACGAACTCTCTTCCGTAATCTTGCGTTAAACTGATCTTTCGGAAGAGATTCTCTAACCATGGGTGATGACCTTTCTATTCAAGCACATTTTAGCCCAGTTGCTCTGACTGTGCCCTCCTGTATAGTTATACCAGAGGTTACAGCCGGATAAAATTATGAAAGCATGCTCAATACACTTCAAGCTATACCCACTTTTTGTGGGCTTGATCGAAAGCATCCCTATCAGCATCTAAGGGATTTCATAGAACTTTACATGATGTTACAACTATCGATAGCTAATGATGAGGCAGTTAAACTACGATTGTTCCCTTTCTCTCTCAAAAATAGAGTGAAGGCGTGGCTGATATCGCTGTCCGCTAGAAATATTACCAGTTGGGATGAACTGCGGTCCAAGTTCTTGAATGAGTACTTCCCAATTGGTAAAACTAACCAGATTCGCCAAGTAATTCAGGACTTCAGGCAACAGCCTAGAGAACTATTCCATGAGAGTTGACATCGCATGAAAGAATCATTAAGGAAGTGCCCCCATCATGATGTACCAAATTGGTCAATAGCGCAAAGCTTCTACAAAGGGTTAACTGAGACAAACTAGTCTACAATTGATGTCGTAAGTGGAGGAGCTTTCATGGCTCAGAATGGCCAGCAATCTTGGGATTTATTTGAGAAACTGGCCGATAATTCAAAGCAAAAATAGGCTTTATTTAGATCTAATCTAGATGTGATCCACCACACCCCACTCGCTAGGGGTGGTCTTTACGATGTCAGCAAGGATAAAGTAAAGGAGGATGACATAAGTGTAAAAGTTGTGACACTAGAGTAGCAAATCGCCACCTTAATGGCTGCCAAACTTAGTACTTCGGATAGACCTTTAGAAAACTATTTCAATTGCCAGATTTCAACTTATACTGAGAACACAACTGCACCACATAGTAAGAGGTGTTGGAAAACGGACAAGTAATGTCCTTTCAAAGGGGAGATTATGGGAACACATACAACCTAGCGTGGAGGAACCACCCTGGATTTAACTATGGATCCACGAGTGGAGCACAACTAGCATCATTAGTTGCGCAACCCCGATATTATTAGACCCAAGTTTTCCACCAAAGACCTCAAATGTCGGCTGCACAACCCCAATTTGGACCACCGAGCAATGTGCCTGATGCCACAGTTGTTCAAATCCTTCAAGATTTGTAGCAACAGTTGCATCAACATTCAAAAGATTTACATCAGCTTACTTAATTCTTTCAAGTGCTCCATTCACACACTCAGTCCATAACAAAGTTAGAGAGCCAGATTGGCCAACTAGCTTCGCAAGTGGCAAAAAGAGAGAGTGGCTAATTGCCGACGCAGCCAGTCAACAATCCTAGAGGGTAAGTGTTATTGGGGAGACACCAACTCTCCATATTCCAAACTAGCAACCTCATGGATCTGTCGAGCTACCAACTCATCCGTAGTATATTTGTATACTATTGATTAGGGTATGTAATCAGTTTAGGTTGTAAAATATTAGGATTGCTTTGTTAATTTAGGGGGCATACGTAAAGCATTACGTACACTTGCGATTTTATTTAGTATTTCGACTTGATTGTAGTGATTACGATCGCTCGAGATTATTAGGATTTTCTACATTTAAGTGAATGTAGGCATGAAAAGGCCCGACTATCGATGAACCAACACCCTCTGTGTACGCATGGCCATAATGTTCACTCCCTAAAAAGCTGAAGAGACGCCTCGATTCTATACAGAGGCGGATTCACCATTTCACATTTATTGTCTGTACCTACCAGTACGCCTTTTCAACGCCCTCCCATAATAGCGGCCTTTCGTCTCTCTATCATTGTTCCTATTAATACAATGCCCCTCTCAGTCAAATCCATTACTTTCTCTTTATTCTCCTTGTCTGCAACACTTTCCCCATGGCGAAACAACCGAGTTGGCCCGAGATCGCTGATACATTTGAACGGCTCCTCCGACGAGAAGCCAAGGCAATCTCTGCACTTCTTGAGGAAAGAAGGAGGTTGATAGAGGAATTCTTATCTCTCCTCCCCATTCCAAAACCCACTGACGAAACACAACCTCCATCTCCCAAATGTTAGAAGTGAAGCGATCCACACCCCCTCCACCTTCAACTTCTTAAATCCTCCTTCTACATCTTCTAGTGGATACACCCACTCTGGGAGGGCGGAAACCATTTTGTTGCTACTAGTGTCATAGTTAGGATATGTCTAGATTTTTCCTAGGTTTAATCTTTTATGTAATCACTTTTCATTCTTTTCTAGCATTTCTGTACATATTTCTTTTAATATATGAAAACCTCTTTTGATTACAAGTATTGTTTCTAATCATTTTCTTTTTTATGTAAATTTCTATCTGAATATGCCGAAAGTAATTTCTTCCAAGTTTAGGGAATTATTTTTTGAATAATTTTACAGAATATATGACCGGTACCTTAGCAGCATCATGAAGGTAATAAAATTTTAAAATATCCCCTGTCTTTGCACAATGAGGACATTGTCCTATTCAAGTTTGGGGGGATACACTTCTGTGTATATTAGTTTACTTTTATATACTTTTTATTTTTTTCCCTTTTTTGTTTTAGATTAGTTTTGTAAATACCGATAATAGAAAAATTTAACCATGATATGTGAATCATGATAGAAAAATTTATGAATCCATAAACTTTAGGATCCATCGTAGTAAAAGTCCAATAATCAAAATAGAGCAACTACGATTCATGCCTAGCTCTTTTGAACACTGTATCGGATTAAATGTTTGAAACTATACTTTAATTTAAACTGCAATATTTAGATTATAGTTTCAAAATTATATAATCAGTGAGCTTTTGAGCCATAATTCCTCTTTTATTCTAAGAGAGAGACTGCTTTCTATTCAAAATAAAATTTTCTTTGAACTTCTTAAATGTGTAATTGAAATCTCATATTGCTGAAAATTAGAATCAAATATTCTATGAGTATGAAGATTTGTTTTTCTAGAATTGTTTATTGTATACATCAAAATAATATGACATGCATGCTAGTAAATCATAAAGATGATTTAAGGTCATCTTTTGTTTAGTTTGAGCCAAAAAGCCAAAATTCCATAAAATAGTTATCCTTTGAACTCATATTAGAGCCTAAATCAAATTTCCTTGTACAAAGATTTTATAAACCCTTAACCATATGTACTATTCAAAACTTTCAACCTTTAACACTTACAATATCTGAGAATCTAAAACATAAAAGAAGGAAAGAAGAGGGAGTGAAAGGAGTATAAGAAAATAGATAAGGGATATACCAGAAAAGGGTACAACTGAGAAGAAATAAACTAAAGAAATATGAGAAAAGAATCAAGAAATCGTAATTACGATTCTGAAAAAGACAAAGAAACAAACATCCTCCAAGCTGAAAGACTCAAGAGGATATTTGCACAAAAAAAGGGATTTACATAAGAAAACAGAAAAAAAATAATGGGAAGAAGCTATCCAATCCTGGATACTTACTGAATTAGAAAAGAAGAAAGAAGAAGAAGACAGGTGAAAGAAGAACCGAACTCTTAGAAATACTTGAATCTTTTCTATCTTTAGAACCTTTTAACCTAAAGCCCCATTACAAGTCAAATAAAGACCTCTTTGATTTATGGTTTATAACAGCATGAGCCCAGTAGAGATGTCAATAGTAAATACTATAGAAAAATAAGAAAACATATAAATAAAATTAATTATCTTTCCATGAGATTTATCATGTTAGTCAATTATCCGTTGAAAATTATCATGCATATCATATACTGAGAGAACCCAAAAATTTTAACATCTTTTTGAGTATGCCAATAGTGAGGTTTGAATGAAAATATTTTCTAAATCTGTAGTTTAGAAAAATTTATGATGAATAAACTTTTCATTGATACGCACACACTCCACGCTTTACTGAATTGAAATTGTTGAGTTATGGTCAATGATACTTGCTATGATGAAAAGTTAAGGATAAAGGATGTGTACTTTTTGAAAAATCATAATAACCATGTGATGATTAAAAATTAGCTAGTGTACAAAATCATTTTAGATTTTAAAATTTTTGCTTTTATTTTGAAAAAAAAAAAATTAAAAAATCTAAAAATATTTTAAGTTTGTAGGTAACTTCACTGAAAACCTTAAAGAGACTATAACTCCTCCACTAGGGATCACTTAAGGGTTTAAAGGCTTGTTACATTTGCTAAATACAATCGTGCTCCTTACGAAAGTAATATTTAACTTTATAATTTAGCTTAATATTTCTTTCCTTGTTTGCTAGGGACTAGCAAAGCGTAAGTTCGGGGGTGTGATCAGTCACAGAATATACCATTTTATCACCTTTAACTTAGTGATGTTAAACCTTAGTTTGTTATTAACAAGTTGATGATGTACAGATATTAAGAATAAATAGGAAAAGAAAATAAAAGTGTTAATCTTTGTCAAAATAAACTCATAAAGCAGTAAGAAAGATGATTGAGCGTAAAAGACGATTCGACGCATACTTAAAGCCAATAAATCGTATTTTGTGAGGGAACGTAGTAAAAGAGAAATGAGAAATCGTGAATTACGATTCAGAATACACTTCAAGGAGAGTGCGACACAAAAGAGAATCACAATTATCGTAGTACTAAATCATTCTAAGAGCTATGAGCTGAATAAAGAAAATTGTAATTACGATTTTATGAAAATATAAGCTCGTTGTTACTGCTGATCACATGAAGATCTACACCGCCATGCATATAATTAGACGACCTCTTAAATTAGAAGTCTGGCAGATCACAGATCTGAGAAGATTGATGAAGAGAGATTCCTAAAAGACTTTGCTACTGAAACAAAAGAGCAATTCCTGAGCGCATCAACTATGCAAAGCAAGGAAGAACTAAGATTAGAAGTATAGTTATATTAGGAAACTTTTGTTCTTATTAGTTTCTTTTATTAGGATTAGAATAATGTAAACCGTCTCCTTATGATTTATAAATAAGAGAGCTCGACATAGGAGAACAGTTATCGAAGGAACTCTCAGCATCAATTGACGACTGAGGTTGGATTTTCTTCCGATCAACTTTAGTTTAGTTTAGTTTAGATATCCAAAGTTTCTTGAGAGTAATTGACGACTGCAATTGGGAGCTGAAATATTATAATAGAGTATTTATAGTTTCTCAAGAGCAATTTACGCCTGTGACTGAGGGATGAAAAATCTTTTTATTGTTTTCTAGTTTAGATTTATTTTTATGTACTTTTACTACTTTGTAAACATCTAAAAGTTTTTATTTTGAATTAACGACTCATATTGGAAATTTGCAGATTAGTGTAACGATTTTTACTTTTTCATCTTCAGTTTTCTTGAGTTTGATTGACGCCCAAATTTCAGGAAGATTGTTGATTAGATTAAATATGTGTTAGGAAATTTTAGTATTTGATTGGCGCCCAATTCTAGAGGACTGAAATACAGTGTAACAGTACTTTAATTTTGTAAATATCTGAGAACTAAAGGATTATGATTGACGACCATAATCTGAAAGGATGAGGATTTAGATTTATTTTCCACAATTAGTTTAAATAAACCATTCTTTTATTCATATTTCTCTCGTAAATTAGGATCTTAAAGACAAATATAAGTTTTTAGGATAAATAAACTATAGAGAAAATCACTTCCTCATGGGAACAATCCTATACTAGTGGTGCAATTTCCATTGTGCGCTTGCAATAGATTAAGACTTTAGTACAAATTTACAACACATTAATGATCCATACAACCAATATTGTTCTTGTATCACTTCTCGATATGTGTGCCATGGGAAATCAAAATATAACAGTACGATAGTAGGCCAATGATCTCAAGATCCATTGCGTGGAAGATAGAGGCAAAAACTTATTTTCACCTTTTGATTCAAAGCAATCAATGAAACTTGGGTTAAGAAGAAATAATCTTAGGTTAGAAAATAAAGGTACCTTCTAATAAAATATAGAGTACCTTTAAAACCACCCACCGAATCTTTGCGTTCACCCACATTGAAACACATTGACTCATTGAATTAGACGATGGAGATCGTTTATAGTCCCAATCTTTCACTCGATGGATCTTAAGATCATGGGCGTACCATCAAACGGTCATTTTTTTTTATTTCATATGGTATACACCAAAAAAAGTGACCTTAAAATCTATTTTGATCATGCACGTGACATTAAGGGCACTTTTCTAAGATGTGTGCCATGTGAAATAAAACACTGACTGTCTGATAGTACGTACATGATCTTAAGATCTATCATGTGAAAGATTGGGTGGATAAACGATCTCTATCGTCTGATTCAATGCAACAATGTGTTTCAACGTGGGTGAACTCACAGATTCGGTGGGTGGATTTAAAGGTACTCTAAATTATATGAAATAGTTACACCAATATATTATACTACATAATAATCACTATAGAAAAGGCAAAAATAAACTTATGAATGTTAAAAAATAAGAGATTGGGGATGGTTAATAACCATCAGAAATCGGTTGAGCAATAACTCAATTGGTATCCTCTTCCCCTTATGAAAGTATAAGTCGTGGGTTCTAATCTCCATGCCTACTCTCGCTCTTTGTGTGAGTCCCGTCTCAGTGTGCTATGTCAAAAATGGATCCTCTGCGGGCACTACGGCTGTGTATGACATAGCTCTTTGGTAGCCCCTACCACAACATAGTTCACCTATTTTAGTTAGTTCTCATTCTCTTTTTTAACTCCCTGCAAATAAAGATTTACTTGCTCTAGCAACAACCTCCTTGCTCTCTAGTAACTCCCTTCCAAAGCAAATAAAATGTGCTTTGGCAAAGAGCGAGTAGAGAGGAGGATAGAATTGCTTAATAGGTAAATCTTGCATAAAATCGTGTTATACAAGGACTTATCAAGGAGAAGGGGTACCTGCTAAAGCAGGTAGCAGGGTGTTAGCAAAGAGGATGAGAACCTGCTAAAGCAGTTGAACTCTGCTATGCCATACGCAACCTACATATGCACTTTCTATATTGTGAAGCTGTATAACATCCTAAAAAAAAAAAGAAAAAAAGAAAAAATAACCATTATCAGTAAACATGGTTATTATAAGGGATAAACTCTCATGACCATCATGTAAGCACCAAACAGTGCTTAAATGATCTTACACCATGTATTGGCTTATGATCTTGGAAATCCATACTCTCAAAGTGAGACATTATCAATTGAAGGGCTATAGGTAAAAAAATTACACTTTTTGGGGGATTCGAACCATCCAATCTATGCACGCTGATACCAACAGTTGTTCTTAATTTTGACAGCTGATGTTTAAGTTCACCGATCGAATGGTTTACATTCACTTATAAGCATGATCCTTTGACTGGGACATGTTTTAACGATGGATTGCCACTTGGACATTTTAGATTGATTATAGATGTGTACCACATAACTCAATGATAAATCATACTTCAATGGTGTGAGATAAAAAATGACATTTTAATGATAGAAGGTCATTTAAACACTATTTTAGTCTTTAAATATTGGCTAGATCTAATATCTCTTATTATAATCCTATATATTTTGGGGAAAGAGAATGCGCTTTACAAGCGATTCACATTCAAAACATTAAAAAAAGAAGACAAAAAGGGTTACGAATCAATCATAGCATCTTCGAAAAGGATCTCTACAAAATCCAAAAGCATAATCCACTCCGCTCCCACGTGCAAAACCAATTACTTACAGGGTTAGCATTCCTGCATGCACCCTACTACCATCAACAATACTCACCTCATGTGGAGTGGATTAAATTCTGATAATCTGATGATAAGAATCCATCCATCCGATCTCTATTGCACATGCAGTAATGGATATCCAGTGCTGGTCCCCTATGTACGAGGTGTTGGGAGGAGTGGACAGGTTATAAACTTAACTTTTGACATTTTATGCACGAAATAACTATTTTGTTTTTTTATTGGAACCCACATTTTCACGCTTAACAATTTAAGACTTCCCAATGCACGAAGAGGCAGTGGCCTTTCGATAATCTTATTGACCTCAACCATCATATTAGGTTTCTAGCCATTCGATCATAGCAATTTTTTAACTAATTAATAATGCAGTCTAATGTCCATATAGAATTATAGATACATAGATACAGACAGTTGGTGGCTCTATCTTGATCAGATGGTCAGGACATCTTGGATCGACAACGACTGCACATGCTAAATTTACAGTGCAGGCGAGCAGAGCAGAATAGCAGGTGGGCGGGCCACAGCACCAAATACCAACTCATACTATAGATAACCACCTCATCAACTGTCTTTTTCCTTCTTTTCTCCTTGCAAAATGGGTAACCTGTGGTCAATGTTTTCTTTTACTCCGCAATCTGTAGTCTATATGTAATAAAATTGTTTCATAAATATATAAATAATTCAGCCTCTCTTCTCCTTATTCCTTCTACTCCTAACTCAAACCCTAAATGTCAGAGTTGAAACCCTCACAAGAGATTTAGGGTTTTTATTTTTGTCTCTCGCTTACTTCGTCTGCACGGTAATGACGGGGTTCGAATCTCTAGACGCGTTTCTAGTATCGGCAAGCAGATCGTGTTGCAGTCCTTTAGCTATTTTCATCCAGATCCAGGTTCAATTTCTTCTTCTCATTTCTATTTTATTTTTTTTTGGAAAAAATGAGTTCTTTTTTTAATACTTTTGATGATTGTTTGTTTGGATCTGATAGCTATGAGTTGGTTAGGTTTTTTGTCTATATGATTTCAATCTATGGTTCTTGGAATGAATTTTTAGGAGTTCTGATGAACATCGAAATGATGGAAGGTGTTATCAGCTGAGATGATCAGATCCAGCTTTGTTTTAACCTAATAACTACAACATGGATGGAGATTTTCATCTATAACTACGTAGATAAGCTTCATTTTTATGTTTGATGGATGATGGATCCATCCTGTTTTTACTATTTTTTCAGGTTATGATCATAAGTATTATCCGTGGTCTTTAAGGCCTTGCTATTCATTCATAAACAAGTTAAGAGTATATCCAAAGCAGGGACTAAATTAGATTATTGGAGCTGAGTATATAATGCAAAAAGAGGGAGATGGTTATTCTTGTTGCTGTGAATTCTTGTTTTCAATTGTTTACACTGGATATGAATATAGAGTCACCAACTAAAACACAGTTGAGGCCATAATCACCTGGTTGCAGTGCGTTTCAACAATCGAAATGTGAACTTCACTGTTCACCTTGAGAAATTATGAGAAAATTGCCTGAATTTGCGTTAATTTGTTTCAGTTTGGTCGATTCATAGTTCCCAGAGACATCTTCTCAATTCCAAGTTCTAAGTTCCATTAAGTTGGAACTCACTTTGATACCAAAATTATGTAAACCAACTAGCAAAAAGAGAAATGACAACAAAAAAGGGAAGAAAATGCATAACAATGAAACTCTGAGAAGACCAAACCGTAATTTTTTCCTTTTTAGGTGCCACTCTCAAATTTCCTCTTTTGTACTTGTTCCGAATTTTATCTTTTCTTGTACTTCACAGATCCATCTCAACATACGCATCTCGGCCACATGTGCTCCATTTCCTTGTCGCCTTTTCCTACTTAAATGCCCTTCTGCTGTAAACAAATTCCTACTTGACTACCCAAACCATAAATTTGTGAGTTTTGTAATAACTAAAAGATCGTTGTTGTGTGGGAAATTAAAACATGAATTGTTCTAAAAATTCGATATACCATTTTTGGGAATAGCACAGATCGCAAAATCTGTGAAGCCGGTAGCGATTTCGACACCATCAACACGCTCAGGAGATCTGACCCGAGATCTATGTCTTATCCAGAGCATCCAATCATACTGGGAGTCCACTTGACATTCATACCCAGATGCTCCCGCATTGCTTCTTTCCCACTTGCTCTTTAAATGCTGAGTTTCTTTATTGTTTAGTCCATGTTTATAGCTATCTGTCATTCAAACGTGTCATTTTTTACTTCCGAACAATATCAACTGATGAGATCTAGTACAAACACACATTTTGCAACATCCCCTACTAGCAACACACTGCAACAGACTCTGGTTGTTGTAAGAAGTAGGCAAGGGCTAGCTAAGGCACCCCATGTCTTAAGTGATGCATTACAATGTATCTCGGTTGTAGTGAGAAATAGACAAGGTTGGCTAGAGCGTCCCTTTATAAGTGACATGCTACAACAGAACCTTGTTGTACTGAGAAGTTGGCAAGAGTTGGCTATGGCGTTCAAACCACACGATGCGACGGTGTCCAATTGTGATGAGAAATTGGCAAGGGTTGGCTAGAGCGTTTCCTACAAGCGACGATTGACAACAATGTCAAATTGTTGCGAAATAGTATGTTAGGGATCCTATATCAACATAAATATATGCAGGCAAAGAAGGTCCATAAGTTACGTATGACTTCTGGGAATGCAGGTACATTAACTGGGAAGAGTGCCACACTAATAGAAGTCATGGGATGTAAGATTAACGTAATGTGCTTCCAAGAGACAACGTGAAAAGGAGAGAAGGCTAAGGACCTGGGAAGAGTAACACTCATAAGGGGTTAGGAATTGTAATGGATAAAGATTTGAAGAATAAGATTGTGAAGGTCTAAGAGAAAGAATGATCGGATTATGATGGTTAAAATCATTTTGGATAAACATATATTAAATATTATTAGGGCATATGCAAGCCAAGTTGGATTATAAATGGGAAATGAGAATTTTGGCAATCGATGGATTAACTAATACAATTCATACAAATCGTGAGACAGCTTATGGAGAAGTTCAGGAAGAAGGAAAAACCTACATATTGGTTTGGAGAAGGCTTATGATAGAGTGTCGAGACAGATAATCTGATGAACGCTGAGGACGAAATGCATCCTGAACTTATATATTGAGATTATCCAAGACATGGATGAGAGGGCGGTAACTAGTGTAAGAACAATGAGAGGGTAGTATGACTTCTGGGAATGTAGGTACATTAACTGGGAAGAGTGCCACACTAATAGATGTCGTGAGATGTAAGATTAACGTAATGTGCTTGTAAGAGACAAAGTGAAAAGGAGAGACGGCTAAGGACCTAGGAAGAGTAGCACTCATAATGGGGTAGGAATTGTAATGGATAAAGATTTGATGAATAAGATTGTGAAGGTCAAGAGAAAGAATGATCGGATTATGATGGTTAAAATCATTTTGGATAAACATATATTAAATATTATTAGTGCATATGCACACCAAGTTGGACGATAAATGGGAAATGAGAATTTTGGCAATCGATGGATTAACTAGTACGAGGCATACAAATCGTGAGGCAGCTTATGGAGAAGTTCAGGAAGAAGGAAAAACCTACATATAGTCTTTATTGGTTTGGAGAAGGCTTATGATAGAGTGTCGAGACAGATAATCTGATGAACACTGAGGACGAAATGCATCCTGAACATATATATTGAGATTATGCAAGACATGGATGAGAGGGTGGTAGCTAGTGTAAGAACAATGTATGGGGAGATGAGTGGTTGCATGCCGGATTTGGGCTATAACAAGGATATGTCTCGAGCCCTTATTTATTTTCCCTAGTCTTATTTATGGATGCGTTAAACATAGACATACAAGAAGAAATTCCACAGTGTTTATTTGCAGATGTTGTAGTATTAATTACCCAAACAAGCAAAGAAATAAATGGTAAGTTAGAGTTATGAAGAAAAGCTTTGGAGTCAAAGGGTTTGAAAATCACCGAACAAGGAATTAATGGAGTGCAAATTTAGTAAACATGAGAGCCTGGAGAAGGATTTAGCTAAAATAAAAAATCATTTAGTACCACATTGCCATAGATTTCACTATTTAGGCTCTACTGTAGTTATTTTCCTAGTAAAAGTTAAGTTATGATAATGATGAACACTACCAACTAATGCTTAGAATGGTCCGAGAGTGCATCACCTACACAAATACATAAAATCAGCATGAAAAGGATAAAAAATTGGTTCTTTTTGCGAAAGTGATGAACCATATTTTTTTTCTTGGTCCTTCCGCATTTACAAATTCCAGAGGGTTTTATGTCGTTATTGCTTGGTTTTTATATTCGAATCAGTTAGTCCTCTGATTAGGCATTTCAGCTGAAGTCTTCAAGAACTTGCTTATAGTGTCTAATATATCTATCATGGGATGATCCATGTTTTTATTAGAAAAAAACTTTCAAGCAATGAGAGTGTTTCTACTTGAGACGTTCAAAGAAAAACTATCTTCATTATGTTTTTCCTATCACTTATTCTCGTCTATAAGCTATTCCTGAGTCATGATCCTATTATATTTGACCATGGGTATCTATAAAAAAAAATATATTTGACCATGGGTCAAAATCTTGGTTTTCTAGGACATATCATCCAACTCTAAAACCGATACATATTGTCCGATACATACAAAAATATCGACCCGGTCTGCTCCGAAACCGATATGTATCGGATGATACATACCGGTTTCGCCCGGAATTTTAAACCATGTGTTTGACACATCTTATGTTTTAGATTCCCCTGTTGTTTGTTGTACACATTCATCTTCTGGTCCATGTTTTATATGGCCTTTAAATTATATTACACAGGTGACAATCATATTTTAACATCCAAGTTCCAAATTTCTTTTCTATTATGCATCTGCAATGGCAACCTTTCCATAATGTTGTAGTGTCATTTTTTTTATAACTAAAAATTTTATTAGCGCTTCCAGGGATGTGTCATCTGTTTAACCCTTGCTCTGGGATGGATATTGGCTTCTTATGTCAGGTATATCTGTTTTGGACAAATAGGAAGATAATATATTGCGATCAGTAGTTGTTTTTTAAAGTTGTTGTATTGGTTAGAAAGCTCGGAAAGTACCATGAAGATGTCTTTTGATTCATCTTGTTGCAGGAATAGAGAGATTAGAAGGATGAAGAACAATCTTAGAGGTGGCAATAGCTTTGCATTTCTCTGTGAAAATATTAATGATCTTGAGCACTCTGTTCAGATGAAGTTGCCAAGAGTGTCAGTTGTAATGCCTTTAAAGGGGTTTGGTGAACACAATTTACAGAACTGGAGAAGTCAGGTCAGAATGCACAGTTTCACATTAAGCAAAAACATTATTTTGGCAGTTCCTTTGCAATCCATTTTCTCAAAATGTGAAAACGATGTTTGTTTGCCATTTTATTTTCCTTTCTTGTTCTGTAGGAACGAGATTATTTAATTTCTAGAAAAGTCAGGTCCTCTTCTTTTTCATAAAAGCATTCAATATTTTAATTTAACCCTCTGAGAATTGAACCTTGGTTTCAAGATTATTTATTTTGTACTACAGACAAATATCTTGTCAATATCATAAGCTGTTGCATCATAGTTGTAATTAGTTTCTTTACCCCAGCTTAATTCAATCCATGGATACTTGATGCAGATCACGTCTCTCTATGGCGGGCCTTTGGAGTTCCTTTTTGTAGTTGAAAGTACTGATGACCCAGCTTACCATGCTGTATCTCTATTAATCTCGGAATATAAGGTTGATAATATTTCTGCTTGTCCCTGGTCAACATTATTATATTTATATCTAAAGAGTTTACATATCTATTCTCAGTAATACTAAGCGTTCCATGGTGGAAGAATCTAATTTATTCTTCTCATTTGGTTAAATTGTAACTATTTGTCATATATCTTATTGATTGTTTATTTTTTTCATTGATCATTTTCTTGTTTCCAAATTCTCTAGTGTTTGTGCATGTTCATCTGTTTGTAGTTCCATGCTATAACTGCAGTCACATGTTTGATGTGTGCAGGTGAACCTTTTCAACTCCAACTTCTAATATCTCTCTCTTTTTGAGAGTTTACCTTTCACTTGATAAATTGATTCCACCTTTATTTTGCATTAGTACAAAGATTCTTATGTGTTAAAGTTTTCATTTAGTATACTTTTTCTTCTTTCCTAACTGATATTATGCAGGTGCTTCTCTCGATCTAGTCTTCCATGAAATATAATTGTATTTTAGACTCTACTTTTATGTTAAATTGCTTCCACAAGTGACAGTTTTAAGTTATGCTTCTCTCTATTTTGACTCATTCCCATTATTTTCTAATACGGGCAACATTTGTCATGCTTGAGAAGTTTTGGTTACATTGAAGTACTAGCATAACAAGAGATTAGAGTGCATCTCAGTTATTGGTTGGATATGGTCACCTTGTTTTTGTCCCCTCTATTTGCCTCTTTTAACTTTATATAGTTGTTATTTTCAGGGTAATGTTGACACTAAGATTGTCATAGCTGGCTTGTCAACAACATGCAGTCAAAAGATTCACAATCAGTTAGTATGTAAAGTGTTCATCCTTTTCCCTCTTTTCTCCCCTTATCAATATTATGGTAATAAGGCTTTCCTCATTTATTTTGTACCCCACTTATGTCTTTTATATGGGATTTCTTCTGCTTTTTGGTGAAATATGTTTAAACTGTTTGGGAATTTTCTCAATTTGGAGAAAATTACTGTGCTCTTGTTAATCAGCCTATGTAGTGTTTCACTCGTTAAGTACACAGAATTGGACCCTTGTCTAAGGCTTGATTGAAATATGGGAATCCATAAACGTATGAGACCTCTTGCGGCTGATATTTAGAATTTATAATGTCATGTTTCACATTGCAAATTTTGAGACAAGGAATATGTGTAAAAGTAAGATCACAACAGAAATGGGGCAACTTATGGAATTAGGCAGGATGTCAGATGTCCATGAACAGGGGTCAGATAGTCATACTAAGTTGTTTCCACGTACCTATTGAAAAAAAAACCAGTTGTTTCAATTCCATTATGCCATGGTCTTCTCTGTGTTCTAATATCCTATCATTGGAATTTGATGTTGAAACTCATCAAAGCTTCATGTTTCATCATGGTTATATGGCAACTACAGGTTGGTGTGGAGAGGATGCACAAAGACAGCAAGTATGTTTTGTTCCTTGATGATGATGTTAGGCTGCATCCTGGGTCAATTGGAGCACTTACGGCAGAGATGGTGAAAAATCCTGAGGTCGAGTTTTACACTTTTGATCCCTCCTCTCTCTCTCTCTCTGTGTCTCCTGTGTGTGTGTGTGTGTGTGTGTGTTATATTATTATTATATATATTTCAGCTTGTAAAGTTAAACAATTCCTGTTACATTGACTTCTGTTGGCAATTATATGCAGATATTTATTCAAACCGGATACCCTCTTGATCTGCCTTCTGGAAGTTTAGGGAGTTACTGCATCTATGAATATCATATGGTATAATCCTACATAAAACTCCCAATTCCTTTCGGTTTTGTAAATTTGTATGTTTGTCCATTTACTTTTTCATCAGTACATAAGTGGGGTTTCTGTGGTCCTTCCCTCCACTATATTCCCAAAGAGAGAGAATTGAAAACTTTATATATATATATATATATATATATATATATATATATATATCACATGAATAAAATTTGTAAAGTTGAAATACATGGATACATGCATACAGACATGTATATATACACACACACACACACACACACACACACACACACACGGCGACAATATAATGCTCTCTTCGATGACCACCATCTGTAGTCTCTAAGACACAGAGATGTAAGGTCTGCCTAAATTTCAAGGTGGAGGTTTTTGCAACTTAGGTCAAATTGCAAAACTGTCTTCTTAATCATATTTTTCCTTAAGAACAGAAAAAAAAAGAGATCATAGAGGCTAACATATGGTGAACAGGTGAGATAAATAACCCAAGTTCTATTATTTTACTGTTGGTGTTGATATTTTTAGTTGATTTGATAAGGTGTCGGAGGCATCATTGTTGCTGATTATGTATTTAACTTAGCAGTGTGTGTGTCTAGAATTATTGGGGGTGTAACTGGTTACGTTAGTGTGTGGGTGTGTAAACAATAGTTTGTGAGTAAGAGATATAAATACTAATAATATTAGAAGGGGACTGAGAAACACTTACTCAACCCAAATTTCTCCATCTCTCTCGTCTTCTCTCTTCATTATATTTCCTCTCTCTCTCTCTCTCTCTCTCTCTCTCTCTCTCTCTTCTCTCTTCATTATATTTCCTCTCTCTCTCTCTCTCTATCCAACCTCTAACCCTAAACTAACTACTGAATTCTAACTTCGTATCAGAGCAGGTTCAACCCTGCCACTGCCGATGTCAGCAGCCCCTTAATCAAGGCATGTCTTGAAGCTACAAAGGGGATATTCTTGATCAGTTTTTTCAACTATGTTAGCACCATTTTTTTGTAAGGAAACAATGCAACTGCTATCGTTTGAATTGGAGGTTTATTTAAAAAATTACGATGATTTTTGGATGACCCTGGATGGCTGCAAGTGGTCTCGTTTTCTTTGTAAGTGATGGTGGCTTGCAATATGTGAAATTTGAAGTCCAATGTGGTAACAATAGTTGATGTGTGATAATGTTAAGACAGGTTTTCATGTCCCTAAAAACTAAGCCACAGTTTATATGAGGTAGTGTCTTTGTTCTTAACTTCGTTTTGGTGTGCTTTTTATCTTACTTACATCAACTGCTCGACAAAATGCCCAATAGAATTCTCTGTACACTGATCCCTGTTTTGAAGTGATTTCATTCAGATTGGATTTGTATTCAGTTAGCTGTGATGATTTCTTTCCTTACAACATAGTGTTTATGGTGCTGGTTTGCTATCTGATGAAATGGAACCAGTGGTTAAAAAGTGGTTGTGTATTAAAAATATTTTCTTTTTAGAAATCATACAAACCGTGAAGAGGTTGCAGCAGTAGTACCTTCTTGTTGTTTTGCTTCACTTTGGTAGCTGTTTCTACAGCAGGAAGATGGATTGTTGAGGGGACTGTGTAGTGATATTTGCTTTGTGTTCAGCTTTGTTGGAGGTGCTTGTGGTGAGTTTCTGTGATTTGGAAATTCGTGCTGATTGTTAGTGAGTTTCATGGTGTGGTAATGCTTCTTTCTGTTTGACACCCACTGAAAGTGATATTACTGAATTTCGTTGAGTATTGAATGCTCTATGATATTTTTTGGGGGTATATATCTAGCATGTCGGCTACAATTACTGGGTATATGACCTGTTTGATGATATTGAACAGTGTAATTGGCTGCATTTGGGTTGTTGTGTGATGCTGAGCATGTGTGGCAACTATTGTGTAGACAATAGTGGTTATTTCACCGTGGAGATGCTTCTTGGAGTAGTCTTTCACTCCCATCTTGGGCAGAGTGTTTGTTCTGACAGTAGTGCAACTGATTATGACTTGTAGAGGTCAAGTATAGTGCAATTATTTTAAGGCTGATTAGCCTCCAAGGTGTTTATTGAATTGCCTGTGTAGACCTCCCTTGCTCACTAAGTTGAGATAGCTGTGTAGACAACGTTGTTGTTGAGGTTTACCTATTATGGAAGAAAATCAATTTGTGATTGGTGGTAGATATATTGCCAGTGTTGATGAGAAGGGTGTTGTTGGTTCAGCACATACCTCTGCTTCTTGTACTTCATGGATCGTTGACTCTGGTGCTACTGACCATATAATAGGGTTGTCTTCTTTGTTCCAATGTCATATTCGTATTGCAGATGGATCTCTTGTTCCGGCTATTTGTAGATGGACTATCCAAGTTGGTTCTCTTTCTTTACTCTCTACGTTATTTGTTCCAAAAATGTCTGTTAGTAGCTAGTTAAACATCAAAATTGCAATGTTACCTTCTTCCCTTCTTATTGTGTCTTTCAGGATTTGTCATCGGGAAAGATTATTGGTCATGGCCGAGAAGATAGAGGGCTCTACATATTTGAAGGACAACGGAGTAATGAAAATCAGAGGGTTTAGAGATCTGCAGCTACGTCCATTGAAGAGATTGAATTGTGGCATGCACGTTGTGGTCATGTACCTTTACCACGACTGAAGGTTTTATTCCCACGAAAGTTCATGACAGTTGGTAGAATCTCCTCAAGTGTGAAGTGTGTGAACTCTTGAAGCACACTCGAGTTTCCTATCCTCCTAGTGGTAGTCAGAGTAATAGTCCATTTGAAGTTGTTCATTCTGATGTGTGGGGTCCATCTCCAACCACTTCCATACTAGGGTTTCGTTATTTTGTATTGTCTACTAATGACTATATCCTTACTACCATATACTTGATAAAACCCAAAGATGAAGTTGCTTCTATTTTCTCGGTTTACCATGAACTCATTCAAAATCAATTTGATGCCTCCATAAAGTCTCTTCATTCTGATAATTGAAAGAATATTCTTCTCATTTCCTCTAGTCTTACCTCCAAATCCATAGGATTGAGTGGCAAACACCATGTCTCTACACCCCCTTAGCAAAATGGGGTAGCCGAAAGAAAGAACCGACACCTCTTACAAGTTGCTCGAGCCCTATTGATTGGAAGGAATGTTCCAAGGAATTTGTGGAGTGGGGCGGTCCTCACAGCATGCTTTCTCATTAATGTAATGCCTACTCCTATTCTTTAGGGAAAGTATCCTGAAAGCATGTTTAACACCTTTAAAACCTCTTTTTCCCATTCCTCCTAGAGTCTTTGGTTGTTTAGCCTTTGCTCTAATTCTTGATATCAGTCGTGACAAATTAGATTGTAAAGCTGTTTGGTGTATTGATGCGGGAACTTACTAAATGCAATGTTAGGGCTGAGATTAGGATTAAAATTAATTTAATCAATTAAAAATAATAATTTTTCATAACAAATTATGACGAAAAATTCTAGAAATTCAATTAGGTGATTTAATTCCAGCCCAAAATAGCGTTACTTTAGTATACGTTCCCTATCGCGGATCTAGAAGACTAGGGCTCTTATGAACGGCTAGATCTCTGATAGTTTTAGGGCGTCGAACGAACTCGCAAGCATGCTCTCTCGATTCCAAACGAAAATAAAAGGCTAATAAAATTAATGATGAATAAAATATTGATTTAGAGTTTTTATGAGATAAATAAAATAATTAGGATTACGCTACTTACGCAAACCGTAGATCTAAAGAAGATAGAGATGGAAGAAGAGTTGGCCTCGCACCAAACCGCAATCGGGAATCGAAGAATCGCTCTCCGCTTTGAGAGAATCACACTCTCACGAAAGTCTAGAACTCTCAATTTGCATAAGTAATTTTCATTAACTAAAAACTTCTAATAAAAGTGTTTACAAGTCTTTAAATAGGCTAACCAATGCATAAAATTAGAACTCCTAGTATAATTCTAATTCCTAATTCAAATAAAAGAAATATCCTAATTCTTCTAAAACAATAAAGTTCTAAAACAATAAGGAAACTATTCCTATTTCTAATGGAAAAAAACAACTCTTACTTTCTAAAAATAATAAAAGAGACTAATCCTAATTCAATTAGGATTCTTTAAATTCGTCACTTTATGTGCAGCTTCCGAAAATTGACCATAACTTTTTCAATACTTGTCGGAATTGCTCAAATTTTGGCTCGTTGGAAAGCTACTTCGACAAGCTTTCAAATATGACCAATTTCGCATCAATCCGACTTCGTTTGACACTTCAAAATAGGCCAAACATAAAAGTGACGGGATTAAAAGTTAAAGACCCTAATAAATTTTGGATTTTCTTCTTTTTGATCAAACGGGTCTTTAACAGGCATTTTTTAAAAAACCCATTCGTGGGTCCACTTTCTCTTTTGACGTCTCCTCTTTATCCGACCACGATTCAAACGGGCAGATCTAAAATATACATCATGTATCTTTGTTGGATATCCTCCATCACAAAAAGGGTATAAAACTATATGATCCCATCACAAGTAGGAGGTTTGTATCTATGGATGTCACCTTTTTTGAAGATACCCCCTTCACTAAACTTCAAGGGGAGAAAGGGATAAGGGAAGAGATCCCTGGTGTGCTTCCTTCGTGGATGTGGAAGAATTTATGAGAAAGAAAATGAAGGGACTATAAAGGAGCAGCTCGAATTTGATAAATATGGAAAATGACAAGTATTTGTGAGGGAGAAATTCATGAATGGTCAATTTCAATAGGATCCTACACCTCATGTCACAGAAGTATAGGAAGAGTCTATCTCAGGCCACTGACCATGCACCTTCTCCAAAGACAGATCCTCCTAGAGATGTTGACGTGCCCATTGCTTAACGAAAAGGTACTAGACATCCTATTCAAAACTTCATCTTTTATAAAGGTTTCTCTACTTCTCATTATTCCTTTGTGTCGTCCTTGGATTCTATTACTATTCCAACCATTGTTTCAAGTGCTTTGTCTTAGCTAGTGTGGAAAGAGGCTATGATCCAAGAGATGAGGGCCTTAGAGCATAGTAAAACATGGAATGTTGTGGACTTACCTGAGGGTAAGAAAATTTTGGGATGCAAGTGGGTATACACAGTGAAGTACAGGCCAAATGGTTCAGTGGATAGGTATAAGGCAAGATTAATAGCCAAAGTGATACGAAATTAAGGTCTGTGCGTCGAGATCGGGGCCGAATCAAACAGAGACAACCAACAGAGAAATAGACCTGTGAATGGGGTTTTAAAAGGCCCGTTAGAAAGGGGTTGAAGACTCGTGTGCACGTTATTAGGTTTAGTTCCTTTTTTATTAGGATTCTTTTAATAAGTGGTTTATTTTAGGATTAATTTCCTTATTTGAATTATTTAAGGGCCAAGCACATGTATGTGACATGTGAGCATTAATTTTATCACTTTCAGTGCAGCCATTGGAAAACTGGCCAAAACTCCTTCAATCCATGTCAGAATTTCACATTTCTTGTCTTGTTGGAAAACTATTTCGATAAGCTTTCAAACAAGACCAATTTCACGTCAATCAGACATCGGTTCAAAAATAGTCACATAACAGAAAAACGAGATGTGAAAAAAATTATGATTGTTAGATTAGAAAGTTTTAATGGTTAATTAAGAGTTTTATTCTAGGGTTTCTTTGCTTATAAATATATTGTAATCTCTCTTGAGAAGATAGTTAATGGTTATTGAAAAAAAATTGTTGATGCAAAAAAAAAATAAAAAAATTGTTTATGCAAAATTGAGAGCTTTTATTAAGTTTTCTTCGAGGGTGTGACTCTCTCAAACTTAAAATAGTGATTTTTCTCCTGCGTGGGGTTTGGTGTGAGTCCAACAATTTTCGCGATGAAATTCTTTATCTTCTTCCTTATTTCTTTATTTTTTTATTTTATCTCGAAATCAAGACTCTAAAATCCTATCGTGCGAGATTTATGCTATTTTAGGGTTAGCGTGCGATTGTCCTGCGTCACAAAGGATTCACTCAGACTCGATGAGTCGATTACCAAGAAACGTTTGTTCCAGTTGCAAAATCTAACACTATCAGAGTGCTCTTATTCTTAGCAGCCTACAAGGGTTGGCCCTTGTCACAGTTGGACGTGAAAAATGCCTTCCTTCATAGTGACTTAAAGGAGGAAGCTTACATGACTCCCACCTGGCTTTGGCAAAGAGGGTGGGGCACTGGGAAAGTGTGCAAGCTACACAAGTCTATCTATGGGCTGAAGCAATCACCCCGCACATGGTTCCAAAAATTCAATGATGTCATTATGAGGTGTGGATATAGGAGAAGCCACTACGTTCACACTCTCTTTGTCAAGAGAGGGATGCAGACTAGGGTTGTACTAGTGTATGTTGATGATATTATCATCACAGGACAGTGATGAAATTCTCAGATTGAAGTCCTATCTGAGTCAAACATTCGAGATAAAATACTTGGGTCCCCTGAAATATTTGCTTGGGATTAAAGTAGCAAGATCTAAGAAGAGGATCACATTGCCATAGAGAAATTATACTTTGGATTTATTGAATGAAACAAGTATGTTGGGATGCAAGCCGACGATCAATCCCATTGAAAAAAATCATCGGCTGAATGGAGAGGAGGGTGAACTCTTCAAGGATTCACCATGTACCAGAGGCTTGTGGGAAAACTTATTTATTTGACCATGACCCGGCCAGACCTTGCCTATGTTGTTAGTGTAGTGAGTCAGTATATGTACTCACCATGGAGTACTCATCTTGACACGGTGCATCGGATCTTGCGATACTTAAAAGGAAGCCTAGGCAAAGGGCTCCTATATAGTAATCATGGTCACCTTGATGGATATATTACTAATGCAAATTGCGCCGAGAGACTTGATGATAGGAGATCCATTACTGGATTTTCATTTTCCTTGAAGGAAGCCTAGTAACATGGAGATCTAAGAAGCAACACGTGGTATCAAACTCCAGTGCCGAGGGGGAGTATAGAGCCATGTCTCAAGGGGTTGGAGTAGGATTGTGGTTGAAGCACATCTTGGGTGATTTTCATTTTCCTTGAAGGAAGCCTAGTAACATGGAGATCTAAGAAGCAACACGTGGTATCAAACTCCAGTGCCGAGGGGGAGTATAGAGCCATGTCTCAAGGGGTTGGAGTAGGATTGTGGTTGAAGCACATCTTGGGTGATTTGGGAATTAATGTTACTTCACCAATAACCTCTATGGGGATAATCATGGGTCAAAATATCGTCCGATACCGATATGTATCGGTATATGTATCGGTTTTAGACATGAATGATACGATAAAATGGGTTTTTTTTGGGCCTCTTAAAAAACGGTCAAATTATCGTCTGTATCGTCCAATGTATCGTTCGATAATTTCAAATTATTGTTTTTTTTGTTTATGCTTTTTTTTTTTGACAAAATACCGGAAAGTATCGTCTGGTACCGATACGTATCGGTTTTAGGGCTGGACGATATGTATTGATTTTCCGAGATTTTGATCCATGGGGATAATGAAGCTGCTCAACATATTGCGAAGAATCTGGTCTTTCATAAGAGAACCAAGCACATCGAACTGGACTGTCACTTCATCAAAGAGAAGGTCGAGTCTAATGAGATTAGAATTGCTCAAGTTCGATCAGAAAATCAGCTTGCTAATATCCTTACAAAGGGCGTTGGAGGAAATATATTGAATGAGATCACCTCCAAGTTGGGCATGATGGACATCTATGCTCCAACTTGAGAGAGATGGGGGGGGGGGGGGTGTTGGTGATTATGTATTTAACTTAGTAGTGTGGGGTGTATTAGTGTAAGTGGGTGTGTAAACAATAGCTTGTAAGTAAGAGATATAAATACTAATAATATTAGAAAGGGACTGAGGAACACTTAACCCTAATTTCTCTAACTTGTTTTTCTTCTTTTTCTTCTATCTCTTCTCTTTCTGCTTTTTCTCTATCCAAACTCTCACCCTAACTAAACTACTGAATTCTAACTATCATAAGGCTATGTAGTGCCTTTTAGCTCCTGTAAAAACTGGAGTTCGAGGGCCTTGACATCCATGCAT
This sequence comes from Chloranthus sessilifolius, assembly GCA_021018995.1. NCBI lineage: Eukaryota > Viridiplantae > Streptophyta > Magnoliopsida > Chloranthales > Chloranthaceae > Chloranthus > Chloranthus sessilifolius. Next base: position 51,753,030 of record CM037593.1, on the reverse strand, counting down.
CTCAGCTTTTGCTGGTATTTGATGGCTGAAAGTTGTGTCATCACCTTTGTTTTGTTACGGTGTCTCTGAGGAGAGGCAATCCCCTTTTAGTATCGTTGTTTAAAAACTTGAATTCAACTTGACAATCTATTTTTAATCCACTCAATTGGAACTCAATATCTAGTTCCAAGAAAGATCAAGCGCCTCTCCATCTTTTAGGAATGAATAGCTTGTTTTATACCTCGTCCTTTATGATGGAATTAATTCCATGAGATATTGGAACAAAGGATCATACATAGATTGATAAACAGGCCAGTTCTTTGTTATAAATAAACTTCTTGTTGGTGATTAATCAACGGAAACAGATGATAAGTGAATTGCACTACTTGATCGTAGTTGTACATCATCTTGCTCTCTATGCATAAAAAAAGACAAATGCCATCAGGACCAACATATTTCTGGTGGGAAATTTAGCATAACGGAGCATAAGAGTATCTTTTTTTGTACTTCTGAATTTTGTGTTAACGCATTGAAACTTTCCTGCAATTTTGGGTCCACTTCTCTCTTTATAAGTTTAAAATTTGAAGAACCTGCATTCAATCAAGTCAAATAACAGCAAAGATGTAATGTCTCTTCTTTTTTTATTCGATGGAGCAAGTTATACTAAAGAGAAATAGGAGTACATACATGTGCTGGTAAGACACAAAAGGAAAAGGACCGAAAACACTGCTCCAAACCCGAAAGCAAAAAACTCTATTATTTCTTTCCAACCAAATACCTCATATGATAGCCAAAAGGGTAGCCCTACAAAAATCTCTTTTTAACCCAACAAAACCACCATCATCCCAAAAAGCCATCAAATCACCACATGAGTAACGGAAGACCCAACAAACACCTAAGTATTGAGCACCACATGCCAAATATCCTGTGGCACGACAATGAATGAGCAAGTGATTAGTTGTCTCTCTATCTTGGTGGCAAACGATACATTTGTTACACAGTCTCTTCCCTATCCTAATCAAATAATCATCGTAAGGATTCCATCCTAATCCAGACTCCATCCCAAAAAAAAGAAATTACTCCGGGTGAGCACATGCCTTCCAAATATTAACGCAATTTTGGAGCACCAACGCCATTCTGACAAAAAACCAAGAAGAGGAATTGATAGCTAAGGAACCCCTAGATTCCAAAGACCCAATCGTGACATCCTCTCTACCCATCCACAGTGGGATCAAGAATCTCAACTAACACAATCGTTTCATCATTCGTAAAGTCTCTACGGGACGGAATACCCCATACAATATTACAACCTACAATGTTATACTTGTCAGATATATGGGCTCTTTGGCAAGATGCAAAGCCATAAATCCTATTGAATTTGTGACCAAGTGAAGCATCTCCCACCTATTCATTCTCCCAAAAAATAGATTTGACAACCGACCACCCACTCATGCCTGATGCATTGATTAAATTCCCTCTCAATGGAGCAAACACCTCTCCACTAAGCTGATCCTCGCCTTCTAGAAAGGATACCCAACCATTATTTATATTACCTTTTTTTACTGATAAGTACTTGAACCCATAGGTTTTCTCCCTCAATTCCCACCCTTCAAACCCATTAACAGGGAGGGCTTTGTTCATCTCACAATGGGGGCAAATGTCAAGATTTCCTTTAGAGCTTAAGGGAGTGGATACTTCCCAATTTACTATGTAATTCCCCCTTCCTTCCCAAAGAAATTCCTTTCAATTTTTTCAAGCAGCTCTGGAAATAATCTATTCCCAATCGAGAGAAAATTTCTAATGCATAATCGAAGCCTACACACCGAGATCGTGGCCGGATAAAGAGGAGACATCGAAAGAGAAAGTGGATTCACAAATGGATTTTTAAAAGGCATGTTAAAAACCCATGTGCACGTTATTTTAGGCATTTTTATCTAAGTTTAGTTTCATTTTCTATTAGAATTCTTTTAATAAGTGGTTTGTTTTAGTATTAGTTTCCTTATTTGAATTATTTAGGGGTCAGATACATGTGATATGTGACTGTTAATTTCGTGACTTTCAACGCAACTATAAAAAAAGTGCTCATAAGTCCTTCATTACATGTCAGAATTGTACGATTATTGTCTTGTTGGAAGGCTACTTCGATAAGTTTTCAAACAAGACTAATTTCGCGTTAATCGGATATCGATTGACCCTTCAAAAGTGGTTGCTTAATAAAAAAAAGGGATTAGTAGTGAAATTAATTGTGACCGTTAGATTAGAATGTTTTAATGGTTATTTTAGGAGTTTTATTTTTAATAATATTCTTACGGTTTCTTTGCTTTATAAATACATTGTAATCTTTTTTGAGAAAACAATTTATGATGAATTAATGATGAATATTGAAATTTGATTGTCGTGTTATATTTGAGAATTCGTTAAAAATTTTCGTCTTTCCCAAGTTTAGGGTTTGGTGTGAGGCCAATATTTTTGTTGGCGAAATTCCATTGATTTTCTACATCTTCTCTATTTTTATTTTTATTCTATCCCAGAGATCAAAATCCTAACCCTATCGTGTATCTTCTTATCCATCGTTGCAAAGTCCTGCATCAATTTGGTATCCGAACGAAGTTCAACACTCGGCACATGGAGTTCCACCTTGAGTAAAGATTAGTTTATCGAGGTCTTTCACGATTTGAATGATCAGATGACTAGCATGAGATCGTTCATGTATCGGCGAAAGAGATTTGATTTGCGTCAGAAAGTTATTGAGGTGGGAAAAGTATGGGAGGAAGTGAAAGCTCGGTCGATGAATTTGAGGCGTTCGAAATTAACAAATCAATATGGGTCAGTTTTAGAGAATTCGACATTTACTGTTGAGATTGTATGAGAGTTAAAAATTTCACGTCGGATAGTGGATGCGTTAAGTGAAATTTTAGTTCGACAATTTCTTACGGATTTTCTTCACAAATTACAACAAGAAATCATATCGGCGAAGCTTGAAGCTTTGAGATTTGAGCTTACAAATTATGTGTCCCTCAACCCAACCCTATCACCAACCATCCGTTTTCAGCCTATAACCGTTGTTCACCCCATAACCGTCGTAACGCGTACACCCGTTACGGATTCCATTATCAGTGTAAAACCTATGCCGGTTGCAGATTTTGAAACACTTCATAGCCCAAAGCCCTTTCAAGATGCCAAACCCATAACCATTGTTACCCTAGTCGAACCCATCTCACCCAAAGTTGTTATCGATCTTCTACCTCAACCCGTGATAACACCAAAACTGGTTGAAGATCCCATACCGGTTGATGAAAACTCTCTTATGGTCAATAACCGTACTGATTCCGAAATCGTTGAAGAGCAAGTTTCCTCAATATGTCCTACTGAGCCCAAGATCGTCGAAGAGCAAGTATCCGCGATAAAACCTATCGATCCCATTGCTCACAGGTCCCAAGATCGTATTGGTCCTGTGTCGACGCAAATTCAGATCAACATAATAAAGTTGAATCGGATCTCACTCGAGTTAAATCTGATTTATTCGTCCAAGCCGCATCCAATCATGATTCCCATAGTATTGCTATTGTCTTCTCCGCAGAAGGATAGGTTCAATGAAAGTTTGAGGTCGGACCTTTTTAAAGAAGGGGGGAATGATGCGAATCGAAGCCTACACGTGGAGATCGTGGCCGGATAAGGATGAGACATCAAAAGAGAAAGTGGACCCGCAAATGGGGTTTTAAAAGACCCCTTAAAGACACATATGTACTTTATTTTAGGCATTTTTTATCTAAGTTTAGCATCATTTTCTATTAGGATTCTTTTAATAAGTAGTTTGTTTTATGATTAGTTTCCTTATTTGAATTATTTTGAGGTCAGGCACATGTGTGATATGTGACTGTTAATTTCGTCACTTTCAGCACAATTATCGGAAAAGTGGTCATAAGTCCTTCAATACATATCGGAATTGCACGATTTTTTTCTTATTGGCAAGCTACTTTGATAAGCTTTCAAACAAGACTAATTTCGCGTCAATCGGACACCGTTTGACCCGTCAAAAGTGGTCGCTTAATAAAAAAGAGATTAGTAGTGAAATTAATTGTGACCGTTAGATTAGAATGTTTTAATGGTTATTTTAAGAGTTTTATTTTTAGTAATATTCTTAAGGTTTCTTTTCTTTATAAATACTGTAATTCTTTTGAGAAAATAGTTTATGATGAATTAATGATGAATATTGAAATTTAATTGTTTTGTGTTTTCTTTGAGAGTTTGTTCATAATTTTCGTCTTCCCCGACTTTAGGGTTTGGTGTGAGGCCATTATTTTCGCTGGCGAAATTTCAGTGATTTTCTGTATCTTCTTATATCTCTATTTTTATTTTTATTCTATCCCGAAGATTAAAACCCTAATCCTATCTTGCGAGACGCTACTTTAGGGTTAGCACATTTCCATCCTGCATCAATTTCCTTTCTACAAAACCATCCATTCTCAAATATATGTACAATTTGTTCGCACAATGAAGCACGTGATTTCCCTACACAGAAGGTAAAACCAAGTTAATTGGTTAGAAGCGTGTCTTCAGCACATTCAATGCCTCTGGCCAAGACTTCCACCTGTCTCATTTATACCAACACCAAAAATATTTAGTCTTGTGGGGGTTTGACTCTTAGCCTGAAAACCATCTCATAAATAGTTCCAGTGGCCCTGATATGCCATAATACCTCTTTCAAAGCTCCGTAAAAATTATCGTATCATCAACGTACTATGAGTGAAGGAAGGACAATTTCTAGTAACATTGAAACCCATAAAATAGTTCAATTCAGATCCTTATTGGAGCAGTCTACTAAGAGCCTCACCTACCATATTAAATAGGAAAGGCACTAGGGTATCCCCTTGTCTCAGCTCCTTGAACTCCAAGAATATCCTTTAATTGAAAACTAGGCTGAATGGCAGGCCCTCAACCATTTCCTCCATTTGAAACCAAAGCTTAACCTCTGCATCATATCCAGTAAACCCCAATGAACCATCTCATACGGCTTCTACATATGAGCTTTGCGGTTAATCCCCAAAAAATTTCTTGTGTCAGTAGTCAATGACCTCAGTGCAACCACCGCTGCATCTAGCATTAGAATGCTCTGAACTAAAGCCCCTTGAGATAAAGATACATTCGAGCCCTTCTATTGGCTAACATCTTTGCCAAAATTTTGTAAAATTTTAAGGCCATTTTTCATTTCGGATGTTTTGATCAGATTGGATTTTTTATTCTTCAAATTAGAAGTTATTATTGTGGTATTGAGCCACTTAATGAAAAATTTAGCATTCTAGTCAAGCACAAAATCAGTTCTTGCTGAAAATTTAATCCTAGTGCAGAGTCAACCTATTTCAAAACTTAGTGATAATCCTTAAGTTTTGTATCATAGTTGACATGCTAGAAAAGTAAACAATGGAAAGCAATTTCTTGTTGAGAAAACTTACAAAAGCTTCGAAAGAGAAAATTTAGGTATTGAGTATATGATTTGGAGAAGGCTATGGTAAGGTGCCAAGAGGTATCTGGTAGTTACTAAGAAGGAAATGCATTATGGATGAGTATATTGAGATTATCCAAGACATTTGAAGGGGCATAACCGGAAAAGTAGTGTAAGAAGTAAGAACTGTGTGGAGAGACAATTGAGTTGTTGAGTTTGAGTTTCATGCATGTTTGGTTTAAGTCCTAGTGTTTATATTAGTTATGGATGGATTGACAACAAAAATAGTAGATGAGGTTCCATGGTGTATATTGTTAATTGATTAGGGGCTAATTGACTAGACAAGAAAACACTTAAATGATAAGTTGGAACAGTGAAGAAAGGCTTTAAAGTTAAGAGGTTTGAAAATTGGCAGAATGAAGATGCAAAATATAGAGTGCAAGTTTTATAAACACAAGAGTAAGGAGGATGATTTGGTTGAAACTTGTACCCTTTCTGTGATGGGGGATACCAACAAATCGAACCACCTTAGGAACTAACTTGTTGCAACAAAATTTAGGGACAATGAAGCATAAGCATCCAAACACATGGGTGGAACCAGAAAAAAAGTTGTGAGACACAACACACAAGCTTCCCATTGAAAATTGATTTGGCATCCGATTAATTAAAAAATAGGCAGTTAAGACTACTTCATTCCATAATTGTTTAGGGACATTCATGCCAAAGAACAAATCACATACAATTTCAAGCAAATGGGGACTTCTCCTCAGCCACCCCATTTTTTGTGGGGTGTAGGGACAAATAGTTTGTCACTAAATATTAGGGTTGCAAATGCGTATGGTCGACCTAGACATGACCTGAGAACAAACTCGATTACACATGAACCGGACCTGATCGAATGGACCCAATTGATAATTGGGTAGGGGTTCGGTACACATTGGAGAGGATCTAGACCCGACCGTGTTTTATTTGGGTTGGGTCTGATCCTTTAGACTTAAGACCCAGACTTGAAACTAAGCCGTCCGGATCTGAATGTGTGTACATTTGTGTTATGGATTTAGTTTTGTTATTTATGTATTGATTTTCTTTTCTTTAAAACCAATGTTCTTAAAGTCCTTGGGCGGGTTTATGCAGTCGGGTGGATGTTCGGGCGGAAGTTAATGAGCGGCGCCCAGGCGGGATTCCCAAGATCCGGGCGGCCCCGAAGTGATATATACACACACATACATATAGTGATATACTTTCCTTCAACATAAGTGTATATAATTTAATGTATGCGTCAATTTTTTTGAATATATGAAAAAAAAAACATTAAATTAGAGTATAAGAATATGAGTGTCGAGGAGGTATCTGGTATCTGACTCTCTGGTCTTGCCGAAGCTAGGGCACAAGTGATGGGGACATCTCATAGTATAAGGCGGATGGAAAGTGCAAAGAACAAATAAGAGAGAAAGAAGAAAATGAAGCAAAGTTCGTCAACGTATGACAAACGTCTGTGGCTTCAGTTAAGATGCCGTCACATTCGGATGGACATCTGTGATTTTAGAGGCTTTCTGTTTCGTGTATGTCGTAGACGACGAACGTCCGTGAACAGAGGACGAACATCTGTGGGTATAGGACAGACGCCCGAGAGTTGCGTTTGCAAGTTGGCAGTTTTAGTTGCTTTCTTATTTCGAATTTATGTTTAGTTACGGTTTTCTTAGCCTATATAGAGGCATGTAAAGACTTTATTTTAGTTAGTTGATGATTAATGAAATTGAGAGTTGCTTTGTGCAAACTTTAGAGAACTTGTGAAGAGTTTTCATCCGAAAGAGTGAATCTTTCAAAACTTGAGGAGTGAATCTTTATTCATCGTGCATTTGGTGCGAAGCCGACGTACATCCTTGGTGTGAAGCCTCAGAATCCTTGGAACCTTATCTTTCTATTTTGTCTTTTTAATTATTGTCAGGTAATTACTTTCCCTATTTCCTTTGCTAAAATCCAAAATCCAAAATCACTGGTTAATTAGTTGCTGGAACTTTGTTCACACCTTATTAATTGGTATATATATTTTGATTTCCCCCTTTGATTGAATTGACTATTCAGACGATATCGTAATTGTCGCTTGGTGTCCTAAACTAGAACGAAACTCGAGTTCCTTCATCGGAGTCGTTTTTTTAGATTGAGAAATCTCAATTCATGTGAGCGCTAGAATTAATTCAACCTAATTGTTTTAATTAAATCTATTAAACTATTTTGTGTGATTGGAAAGTTTTGAATATTTCCATTATTCAATTTTATCTGAAGTTAATCCCAAATTCGCATAATTAGGGTTTTAATGTTTATCTTGCTCCAATAAGAGTTTCGGGAAGAAAGGGAAATATAAGATAAGAAACAAAAACGTCTTTGAAGTTGATGCCCCGCCCCGACTTGAACTCCCATGCGGGCGCCCTACGCCTGGTCCGCCTGAGTCGACGCCCAGGGCTAAACTGGGGCACTTGGGAGCCCGAACCGCCCGGGCGGCTGCCCCGAGCAAATTTAAGAACATTTTTTGAAGGATTTAAAGATCTATAGACCTAGCCCATCTTAGAAAGAAAATGAGTAGGGGACAAGATAATAGTAAGGGAATATGAGTAGCATTCTTCTTACATGGGTCATTGGCTTAGCCCATATGTTTGATATTTTAGTTGTTCATCTAGTTAGTAAATTAATTAGTTAATGTTTGTATTAATTTCTATAGGAATGTATCCGCACCCTTGTTCTTGTATTTGTAAGTAACACAAACTAATAAATTATGCCTGGACCTTCTCCAAACCCGACTTGGACCCGGTCTTCAATGGGTCGGGTCCAGATCGACATTGACCCAGACCTGGACCTAAATGTGAAAAAGGTCGAAGATTTTTTATATGGACCCGACCAAGACCCAAACCGATTCCAAATGGGTAGGGCCCGATTCACCCCTGACCAAGAACCGACCCAACCTGACCCATTTGCACGCTTACACAGTATGATTCTAAAGGTAAGACTGAAGATGGTAAGAAGCATACTCCCCTCATTATCAAACCTCAACACCTTTACAAATGCATGATATTGAGATTGAGCTAACTTTTGGGAGGTGGGAAAGATTGTTGCCATTACATCGTTGGATATCATTGTGTATAATTAGTAAGATGAGGGCAATCATCAACAAAATATCGGTAACAATATAATGAGGTAACATGTGATGGCTCCCACACATTGGAATGCACAATGCTAATGGGAGTATCACTCGTTCTATCTCTCATAGGATAAGATTCTACAAGGATTGAACAACTGACAAGCATCGCAATTAAATTTGGAAGCATCAAATGACAGCATTGGATGATCAGTGGCTATTGACTGGCACACTTTGGAGTTAGTATTAGGTACCTGATCTGGGCGCCAACGGTGCTTAACAGGTAATCTCCCTCCTAAACTAGTCAATCCTCGGGTATGCACAAATAGTTTAATGGCGCCAAATTAATGAAAGGTCAAAAAATTATTTTTGCTATGGTGCTCATAAATATCTTTCCATCTTTTGAAGTTTGACAAGTTTGGTGATGGGAGATTGACCCAACCACCACCCTTGGTGCATGGGTCGGGCACTATTACGAACTCTATATTTTTTGTTATGTAGAAAGTAGTTTTTATTTATTTTTAATTTGATTGAGTCAGGATGCTCATGAAGAGGTCAAGTGACGAAAATTCTCCAAGTCTTTGATCGAGTTTAATGTTGAATCTTTTCAGTATTGACACGTGGAAACATTGTTCCTTAGTCAAAAATCATCGATCTTGATTATCAGCAAGTTGTTAACAAGAATTTTTAGTTTTAATTCGCAAATGAGGACCAAACATAACAAGGTTGACTACGCCTTTGTCTACGCTAACTTCTCCTGGCTTCTATAGTAATGACCTAATTGTTGTTACATTCAAATAGGTTCTTAGCTTATTTTTACTTTTATTCTTATTTTTAAATAAAATACGTGGTGATTGGCATACACTCTTTTGCTTGAAAGGCCTATTACGTTCATGTTTAATGTTTTATCAATATACTGTGTACTTTTATTTAAAAATTGGTGACCTTTAGTTTCTAGTTTCTGTACTTGAACTATACAATGTGCCACTCCAAACTTACACATGGGTTATGAAGGGCTATTAAGCCAGCATTCCCCAGAAAACAAAGATGCCCTTAGCTTTTTACTGTTAATAACGGGTAAGGGTAGTTTACGCTTTTTTTGTTTTGATTTATTAATAATGTCCCTGACCAACTGCTCATGAATATACTGAAGAGTAATATATTTTCAGCCTTGTTCGATGGGATTTGCTACTGGTGGAAGAACTTTCTTTTTGTGGGGAGGATGCATGATGGTAAAACTATCTCTGCTTTTTGTTAAGTGTCATTTCGACAAGGTCTTAGAATCAAATTTTGGCAGCTACTGTTCTCATGGTATGTGTAATATTTTTACCTCAGATGCATGCGGATGATTTTAGAAACAACCTATATGGTGTGGTCACCGGACTTCGAGACGGTGGATACTCTGATGATATGACGCTTGCTGCAATTGCAGGTAATGCTTTTTGTTATTGTATAGGTATGCACCTTGAGTTCATGATGGTCAAATTGATTTCTTTTGTGAGGAGGCACCAGTTCTCCCGAAATGGTCCATCTGAATTACATTGCTAGAATTGCTGTTGAAGATTGATGGGTTGTCAAAAGATTTAAAGTACATTCCCACTAGCAAGCTTGTTGTTACCTTTTTGTTTCGTACAGTTTCCCAACCAATTTTTTTGGAGAAGGCTTTCTGTAATTTGTTATGTTCTCTAATGAAAAATCGCTGTTGAAGATTGACGGGTTGTCAAAAGATTTGAAATAGAAATATATTCCACTAGCAAGCTGGTTGTCACCTTTTTGTTTCGTACAGTTTCCCCAACCAATTTTTTCGGAGAGGGCTTTCTGAAAAAAATTGTTATGTTCTTTAATGAACAACCCACCCACCACCACCACCACTACCACCACCACATGGTAAATGTAATCCAGTCTTGGCCCATCTGAGTTACATTGCTAGAATCACCGTTGAAGACTGATGGATTGTCAAAAGATTGAAAATAGAAGTGCAGTCCCACTAGCTCATGTTGATTTATTTTTCGCAATATATTCCTATAAAAGAAATGAGGAAGTTTACTTCTAAATTATTGTTCCCAGGATTTTCAGAATCTTCATTTGAAGTCAAATCAATGTGAAACCCTTGGCAAGAATCTTTGGATGTATAAACTTGTGTGTAATTTTAGTTCTATCAAATTTTTAGATTTTAATGTAAAATTTGTAATTACACTACATCTTTAATAGGTGTCCAAATGTTAGCTTTTAAACCAATGTAAAACTAGAAATAAAAAATATACCATGTAGGGTTGAATCCTACAATGCGGCCAGCTCGGCGCCATGTGGCACCCGACCTGAGGATCAGGTGCCACGGCAAGTTGCCCAAGGTCGATCTGATACCATCTAGAATTTTTTTTAAAAAAAGATGCTTTTCCTGTTGAATATTGGGTCAAAGTTGGAAAAAATTTAATGCACCATATTTGTTGGGTGAATCATGATATTTGACTGATGATTTGAAGGGCAAAAAAGTCGAGAAAAAAAATTCTTTTTCTAAAACCTTAGGGGGACTGGTGAACCTTTGGGGGAGCAGGAGCCATTTTGGGGATTTGGGTGCCACGTGGCAGCCCAAATGGATCAGGTCGTGCAGTTCAAACCTTGTGACCACGCCCTAGGGAACCATTATATATATATATATATATATATATATATATATATATATATATATATATATATATATATATATATATAAGACAAGGATTATGTGTCTGATCCAGGCATGGATGGCTGCACTCGGATGCGTGCCAAGTGGCATGCAACACCCAAGACAACAACAATTGTGGGATGTTCAGCCACGTGGCATGGGTTTAAAAAAAAAATGGTATTTTTTGGTCATGTTTTCATGGGTCAATGATAGGGTAATCCCCCACAAACTTTGTGCATTAAATATGGGCACCTTTGACCACGTTTTCAATGGTGGATGTGTATCGAATCATGGCCAAATTTTTTGTGGCATCTAATCGATATTATCCAAGTTCTTGTGGCACCCGATCCTCATGATTGGTGCAATAGGTTGCCCGGCTGGTCTAGTTGCAGCCCTCAAGGCTGGCATCCAAACGCATAGTCCAGGCCTCTCTCTCTCTCTCTCTCTCTCTCTATATATATATATATATATATATATATATATATATATATATATATATATATATATGAAAATGGGAATATGAGCGCGAATGCAAGCATGGGTCATGCGTTCCATTGCTAAATCATATAAAGTCTCATGAGCCTAACTCAACCTCACAAAACCGGCTTGTAAAGTGAGGAGTGCCAAGATTATATATAGCCCAAGACCTCCAAGCTCACAGGCAATGTGGGACCATCCTAACACGTCCCCACACGTGTTGGCAGGATTGAGCCAAGCCAAATCACGTGGACAACTGAAGTGGGTGACGTGGAGTTGAGAAATACATGCTCTGATACCATGATAAGAATTCCATGGACCTAACTCAACCTCACAAAACACCAGTTACACCCATCCTTTAACGGTTCACCCATCCCCATAGTCTTTTAGAATTCCATGGCACGCGATCGCCAATTACACCCATCCTTTAAGGGTTCACCCATCCCCATAGTCTTTTAGAAAACAAATATTTTTCGGACCATTTTTCCCTTCAATTCCCAGACCAAAGTTTCCCATCCGCCGCTTGAACCTGGTGCAGTGAGATGTTGCACCTTTGACCAACATTGGAACGGTGGATAAATAGCCTTTTTAATTATTTTTTGGATGGACCTAATCGACCTTGTGCAACTTGCTGTGACACCCGGTCTCTTGGATGGGTGCCACGTGGAGCCCAGTTGGTTTGAATGCACGGAAGAACCATTCATTTGAATGCATAGTTTCGGACCTCATATATATATATATATATATATATATATATATATATTTCCTTTCATGAGTATCAGTACTTGCCGAGTTTTAAAAAATTTCCATAAACTCTTAAAATTGCGCGATACTATCATGTATTTCACATTGAAGTATGATCTCTGGTAGAAACTAAGGCTGCATTTGGCATAGCTCTTTGTCATCTCCCTGCCAGAGCCGGATATACTTGGTTTAGCAGGTCCACCTTCTCCTTGCTAACTCCCTGCAGAGCAGGATGTACCTGCTCTAGCAGCTACCTACCTCCCTGCTAACTCTCTGCCAGAGCAAATAAAACCTGCTCTGGCAAGGAGTGAGCAGAAAGCAGGGGAGAGCTGCTGGAGCAGGTAAATCCTGCTCTGCGGGGAGTTAGCAAGGAGAAGGGGGACCTGCTAAAGCAGGTAGCAGGGGATTATCAAAGAGAAAGGGAACCTGTTAAAGCAGGTAAACCCTGCTCTTGCAGGGAGCTAAATGGCCTAGGTTGCTCTACCCTTCATGAGCTGCAAGCTGAATTAGTCAAATCATTTTTTTATTTAGGATATTTCCTCTTATGTTCACTGAAATTATAGTGAGCTGTGTCAGTATAGATCAAACTGACCAGGACTCTGGTTACTATCATCTAGCTAAGTGTCTTGCCTAGTATTAAGGGTGACCTATTTCATCAAATCATCGCCCTACCCCATCTATTTGGGATATAATTTGTGGTTCCTATTGGGGTATGAGTTATATTTTTAAAGTCTTTAAGGCTAATGATCCAAAAATTCGTGTACAGGAGCTTATCCCAAGCACTCCAAAACCGTTGTTTACATCAGTAAAGACATTTAGTAGCCCCTAGATGACCTAACATAAAAAATCCTAAACCAACTCAACTTCATATAAATAATCAATCGACCTAATTCTATTATCTTTCCTAAATAAATAAATAAAAGTACACTAACTTTGGGTGTGCGTGAATTACCCCAAAAGTATACCATTGTATTCTCTCTTCTTCTTTTTCTCGAGCTCTTTTGCCTTTTCTTCTTTTCTTGCATCATTCTCTTTCCTTTTTCCCTCTTGAAAACCTTGTTGGAAGCTTAGAGTGGAAGATATTGATTTTCATCATTCACCCTTCCTTGACAAAAGTCCAACCCTGAACTTTTGTGAAAGTTCGATCTTGAGTGTTCATTTAAGTAGTCTTCTATTACCCTGTCTGTACTTCTTTCCGTGGCTTTACTCGAAACCCCCATAGAGGTATTGGTTGCGTCTATCGGTCCTTTATCTTCTCCCTTAGAGGAAGGATGGCGTAGCTCGATGTGCTACGCTGATGTGTCTATGGGGGGAAAGAAATGATCAGGTATTTTGTAGCTTCATGGCCTCTTTTGCGACTATCATGGGAAAAAAAAATTTTGAGTAAATTTGAGGGGTCGATGCATTCGATGGGTGAGTATGGATTTTATTTTCCAAATGGAATGATCTATTAATAAGCGTACACCTTTTTAAGAAATATCTTAAATATGTATTAGCTGTGAACTTCCCATATTGAAGTCGGTCAAGTAAACTTTGAAATTGTTCCCTTGGTAATCCAGGTCCATAGAGGGGTGAGGGCATAAACCTCGTTAAATCAATTTGGATTTGTGATTCTCATGAGGCCGAAATGAGGGCAGCATTAGTTGTTCAAGAAACTTTGAGAATTAGTAATAGTAACTGGCAGAATGGATTCTCTTGATGTCGTTCGTAGGTGCTCTTTTAAGGAGGTTCCTCCTACTACTCAGTTTGAGGAGATGTCGAACTTGTGAGCTGAACCTCTGTTCTTTCTCTTACGCTTCTAGAGAAGCCAAAACCCTTGCAAAAAGCAGTGTGTTAAGGAGTTCTCTTGTTTTTATAACCAGTTTCCATTGTTTTATGTCATAACCACTCTTTCCTTTTTTTTTTTCCATTTTTCGTAGTTTCAGTTGGTTACTTGTTTGTGTTTATAACCAGTTTCGATTGCTTTACGTCATTACCACCCTTTCCCTTTCTTTTTCCCATTTTTCTAGTTTCAGTTCGCTCCTTGCTGTGCCTCTATAATTTTTTCTTCTCTATTCTTGAATAAATTCTGTTCCTAAAAGAAAAATATTGGATGGGAAATTGCAGCAAATTGAGGGTGAAGCAACACCCCCAATGCAAGGAGCCACTCGTGTCACACCTTCACATGCTAAAGAATCCATTACCCATTAACCTTTCTCTTATATCTAAGTTTTTTGTTACGCTCACGAGAAGATTAAATGCTTCATAAAGCATTGTATAGAAGCATCATAAACTGTTGATTTTCTTGGAAATCTAATCAGTCACATTCAGTCTCCTTCCTCTAAATATTGCTATCATATTTATTATTTACAAGTTGGCTATAATTTAATGTTGCGTTTGTCATATGTGTTTGTTTGATGCAATGCTGGAGTACAAGTTTTATTTGGTGAACATAAATAATTTTTTTCCCTTTTGCAGGGGCACATAAGAGGCTTATTACTTCACCACCAGTTGCCGTATTTCCCCATCCTCTTGCAAGTGACCTTAGTTTTGGAAGGTGTGCAGTGTTCAGTCTGAGAAAAAGACCTCAAACATGAGGAAAAATTTAAATCTAACTTATATGAGTTCTATAATAGCTATGAATTCTAAACGCAATTATCGTGACTATTTTTTATTTGCTTGCTTGTTCTTACACAGGTACTGGAATTACCTGAGGAAGCAAACATTTGTTCTTGAATCATATCTGACAAGAGTTAATTGGCTCATGAACCGCGCTTTGTTTTCTACACACTGCTATCTTTCATGGGGATTTGTTACACCCTACATTATGGCAATGATCCATATTGCAGCAGCACTAAGAGTAAAATTTGGTGATTACCAATTCAATGAAACATCCTTTCCATCTAGTGGTGAGTATTCCTTTGTTACTTAAAATCACTTGAAGACCCCTCAGCTGGATAGAGATGTATTTGGCTTCTTTCTTTGTTAACTTATGGATGGATAATGTGTTGTATTATTATACTTGAGCTTTTGCAGTTGAATATAATGAAATATGAAAGAATAACATTGTCATAGAACCCTAGTATCTAAGCTTAGTACACGTAAATCTACTATCATCCATTCCATGATTGAATGATGGGATTTGGGGAACACTTTGGCAGCATGTCCCATGATCTGAGTAACATGAGTGGTAATTGACAAGTTGTCCCCACATATCAACACTGTTGGTCATGTGGTTTGTGTTATAATCACTTATATCTTCTTATATGTGTTCTGCAACCATTTGCAAACTCTAAAAAGCAGTGTGTTTCAAGAAGAAATCACAAACTGAAAATAGAGTATTTCAATGTTAATCGCAAGGCTCACACTGTTTTACACAATAATTTTGTTTTTTTACCTAATCCCATTCCGCCTTACATGTTACATATGTTAAATTGCTTTGTATTCAGGCTTGTTACTGGTGAGCTGCTTAGCTACTTCCACTGTTATAGAATTACTTGCAATGTGGAATTTGACAAAGATAGAGATTCAACTTTGCAACATGCTGTCGCCAGAGGAGCCCCCAGTTTCACTTGGTTCCTACAACTGGGGCCTTGTAAGTATCTTCATTCCTTTTGTCCATTTTTGACAATTTTCAAATTAAAGGTGGTCAGTCATTTAGGACAAAGGTGAGCTTTGCACTTATTAAAAGTATAAGGAGGATGATAATATACACCCCTCAGATCAGTCTATATGAGAGGCTTTGTAATTGGTTGGAAGAAACGGAATCTGCTAGGGCCGATACCTTTACTTCCAACACAAGCAACAAATAATGCTAAGACCACATTGTGAATCCTGAAAGCTCGGGACACATGCTAGCTTCTCCCAAATAGCAACAAAAGCCGTGATATTATCATTCCTAACAATAGCATACTTGTGGTAATTTGGTGCTGGTCATTAATGCAGCTTCTTTTTATTTTTTTAGGATTATTTTGAATCAGCTACTTGGGGTTTCTGATTATTAATGCAACTATAATATTTGATTGAGCAGATCTTTCTTGCCATGTTGGTAGACAATTTCTTATACCCCATCTCCGCATTGCGTTCACATTTTTCACAGTCTATCAACTGGTCTGGGGTTCGATACTACTTAAAAGATGGAAAGATATACAAGGTATGTTCATCATAGCTCTATTATATTGGGATGCTTTTGAAGTTGTTATTTGCATCACATTGTCATTTTTGAATTGCGAAATATTTTTTCATTTTTGAGTTAAAAAAACAAAGAGCAGGCGCCAATAGCAGTAATTGGCCCCTCAGAATCGGAACCACAGCAAAAGATGACGAACTAATACTCTCGTCTGAGTTTTCTTAACTCAGCCTCGAGTAAGGAAATGATTCTTCTTTTTGAGTGACATCATAGTCCACCATCACTCGACTGGTGTTTTAGTAACCTTGGAAATATAATGGCCAGCACAACTCAGCTAGGATATACAAAATGTTAAGGTCCTTGATTCCAACTCTTACCTAGAAGCTGCCAAATATATAGTATAGCACTAAATGTGAAAATGTTTTGTTCTAGATAAAGCTAAACTAAACTAGGGCAGTTCAGTTCCAACCAGTTGAACTTTCTATGGGATTCAACCAGTTTTAAAAGTCTTAGATACAAAGGATTCTGACTTGGAAAGCACTTTCATGTCAACCTATGAGGGCGTACAGGGCGTGCAAGTCAAAACTCCCTTGTATTCAGGGCGTGCAAGTCAAGACTCCCTTGTATTCGAGGGTTTTAAAACTGGTTGAACCCCATATGGGGATCAATTAATTAGACCTAAACATAGCCCAACTACACTAATCGGAACTTTCAACAATAGGGGAATGTTTTGGAGTCTCTTTTTCAATAACGAGAGGATCTTCTAACGGCCTTCTCTCTCTTTAAACAACTGTAGGAGGATAAATATAAGATGAAATAACAAGAACACAAGTGTCTCTATTCAACGCTACTATTCTCTTCTTGAAAGAATTGATGACCAACAGACAAAAAGAACGGAACAATCTTAAAAAAGTGACATCCATGAATACAAACCTCTTCGTAGTGGAAGGATGATAAACATTTACAACCTTTCTGAGATGATGGATACCCAAGGAAGATACACCGGAAAGCCTTGGGATCCAAATTTATCACGAGGAGATACACATCCAAACACACTGGGAGTAGCAGAAAATAACAACAATGACTGATAAAAAAATTGAAAGGGAGATTGACATCAAAAGCATGAGTAGGCATCCTATTGATGACACATGGGTAGGGATAAGAATAACTAAAACCTCTTTCTTGCCTCTTCTTCTCACAGCCAACACAACATAGCTACAGAAGTCAAAAAACTCTCTCTCTCTCTCTCTCTCTCTCTCTCTCTCTCTCTCTTTGGATACGGGCTGTTGAAAAGGTGAGGTTAAGTGGGTTGCTTAATGGGTCAAAGGGATCAAATTCCCTTGGTGAATCTAACCATTATCACAGCCAGGTTTCATGTCAAGCAGGGTAAAAAGTGCACGAGAAATACCTCTTCATTGATATAAGTGATTTTGCAGATTGAAAGATGCAAGGAATATGGCTCAAATTATTCAGATTTAGGAGGAAAGCGTCTCTTCGGAAAGAAAGGATCAATGCCGAAAGTGTCATTACTTGGCTCTTTTGCGAGAAGTTTGGCACAGTGGCAGCAACCCAAGAAATATGATAGCTAGCAGAGGCATGAGGAATGAATATTTATGGACCATCCATCTTACCCTCTTCCTCGGCCTTCTTTTGAACTTGTGTACTATTTATTTCTTATTGATTTTTTTTTTTTTTAGGTATTCTTTTTATTCCCAATTCGATCCATTGATTCTTCCCCCACTCCCCCCCGTCTCAAGGCCCCATTGAGTTTGTAGTATTTAATGTTTTGTAACATTTATTTTTACAGATCAACAGGTTTGTTTTTTTGAAGAGGGACAGATCAATAGTTTTTAAGACAATGAAATCTGTAATATTTTTTCCTTGGAACCATTGATCACATGTGCTTACTTACAGATGGTGCATTGACAGTTGGTTGCATCAATGGGTGGATGGAGATCGTATTTTGATTTTTTTTCTTTTTAATGGAATCATTTTTAATTTCTACAGAACTTAATGAGAGCCATTACTTACCCATGAGAAGTTGGCCCTTGCAAGTAGTCTAAAAGAAAGACTTCGTATTGTGGGGACCTGTACCTTGTGAAAATATCATGTAAGCTGTCTGATTTGAATGTCATGATCTAAACATCTTAGATGCAAAATATTGGCATGAAGCACGATTTTTAGCATATGATTCAATGCAGTCAAAGGGAATTATTTGATTCAACAATTGATTACATTGAATCATATGATAGAGATCGTGTTTTGTTCCAATGATTTGATCATGACCCATAAATCATAAGGCTTAGATGGTGTTTTCATATGGCACATGTACCAACGGGTACCTCTGAACGTGCCCACCCGTTCTGTGAAAGCGCCCACGTCCCAGGCCCCTTGAAAACCATTGATTTCATTGTATCAGATGATGGAGATCGTTTTTCACCCTAAGCTTCCACACAATAGATCATGGCGCACCTATTAGGTCAGTTTTTTATTCGATGTGTCCCAGGTACCCTAAAAATGGCGCTTGAATCATATGGCACACAATACGCCCAAACTTGATTTTAGGGCTTTTTTTGGGATCTGACACATGGAATCACAAATTAACCGTCTGATAGGTGCGCTATGATCTCAAGATCTATTATGTGGAAGATCTAGGTGAAAACGACCTCCATCATTTGGTTAGAAGGCACTGTTGATTTTCCAGGGGTTTGGACGTCAGTGCTTTAAGAAAACACTTGTTTAGAGGTACCTGTTATCAAATTACAAAGTTTTTCTTTTAAACTATGTGCAAGGGCCAATTTCTTCGTGTGCAAGTAAGCACTTTGGACAGTTTTCAGATAAGAACTTTGGAGAGTTTGGTTCCACCTCTTCTCATGGAGCTCGTTTTTCAAGAATTTTAACATCTTTTAAAGCATCTTCTATTGGTATTTTGACGTTTCGCACTACTTTAAGCTCCCATTTCTTTATATCGACTTTAAACCTTCAGAGCTTGCCATAAACTCTCTATAAAGGGGATCCTTCGGCCTTCAAATTCCACGAAGCATTCACAATGTCCAAGAAATCCGGCCTTTGAACACAAAAAATTTGAAACTTAAAGATTTTGGAAGGGATACACATTTCTCAATCTTAATATGAAGAGGACAATTGACAGAATCAAGCCGTTAAAAGATGAAAACCATGTGGGATTCCTAATCTCGAAGCCCACTGACTATTAACCAAACATCTATCAAGTCGGCCCAATATGTTTCCCTAATTTGTTTCCTTGGAAGCCCTAATCCAAGAGAACTGTAAAATTGATAAACCTGGAAAATATCATAGAGGCAGTGCTAGAGGGCTTGGTACCATGGTGACAAATTTATCTGAAATTCACCGAAACAGGTCCAATGAAACTTTTGTCAAAATTTTAGTGATTCTTCTGAAATTACCGAAATTTCATTAATTTCAGCAAAATTAATTAAATTTTGTTAAAATTAATGTTTTTTTTAAAATTATTATTATTATTATTATTTTATTATTTTATTATTTATTTAGTATTTTTAAATAATAAATAAGACTTTTATAAACATTAAATGTAATTTTTATATATATATATATTTTTTGTATTCCTGAAATTTTTCCGAAACTTTTTTGAAATTTTCCGGTAAGCGACACACATGTAATTTATACAGATTATGACACACATTCAGAGTGAAAGAAGATAAAATATTTTCAGTAAAAAGAAAGGTACCCGAAGAACCTGTTGGAGATTTTCAGATCTAGGCTAAAATCGCTTGATCAACATATAAGGTGCAACACTTAATTAGTAAGATAAATCTTACTTACCTGATCGGATGGTCGCGAAGACGTGCTTGATCGGCAGATCCTAGGTACAAGATCACGACCCTTAGAACAAATCACCTCTCTTTCTTTCTATCTCTATTGATGGGAATAACATTGAGAATGAATAAAGAGGGGACGTTGTCCTCCTTAAATAGACCTTAATTAGTCTCCTAGCCCATCAATGAGACTAAATCTAGAGGATGTGTCACAATATAAAAGGGATTATCACAACCCTATAAATTAGGAATTCCACCAGATTGCGTGATGATTCCCATTGTACCACGTTTAGGAAGTCTCACCAATTCAAGTTTTAATAATTAAAGAAATAAGTTAGTGTGTGGGTCACAAATACCCAACAGAACCCTCTCTGTTTCGGGATTTGAAAATACAATGAAGTATCTTACGAGGCTTCAAAATTCAGTCAACCCTCTTCTTGAGATTTCAAAATACCTCTATTTGTTTTCAGTATGCTTCAAAATTTAACCTTCATAATATAAAGTTTTGTAAGAAATGTCATAAAGTGGGTTCGTGATAAATTAATACTATATTGTGACTTGTATTTAAGGAAGTCCCAATATAATTACGACACAAATTTAAATGAATACAACTTTGACCTCAAAGTTCTAACGGACATTAAATTAATGAGTACCTTTAAATCCACTCACCAAATCTTTGAGTTAACTCACGGTGAAATACATTGATTACATTGAATCAGACAATGGAGATCGTTTATCCTTCCAATCTTTCACATGATAGATCTTGAGATCATGAGCATTCCATTAGATGGTTGGTTTTTTATTTCATGTTGTACACACCCAAAAAAACGACCTTAAAATCAATTTTGAGTGTACAAGTAATGATAAGGTCACTTTTTTGAGATGTGTGCCATGTGAAATAAAACAGTGACCGTCTGATGGTACGCCTATGATTTCAAGATCTATCATGTGAAAGAGTGGGAGGATAAATGATCTCCTTTGTCTAATTCAACACAGCCAATGTGTTTCACAGTGGGTGAACTCAAAGATTTGACAGGTGAATTTAAAGATACTCTAAAATTAATGTATGTGTTGTAAGATAAATATGCCCCCCGCTGCTATAAAATACTCCCCTATGAAATAAGGTTACTCATGAAGCGAGATATCTCGTTGAGACAAAATGTAGTAGAAGTTGCCTCACTGAGATAAAATATAATATAAGATGTCTCACGAGAAGAAGTTAACGAGAAGTCTCACAGCCATGAAATAAATGTTAATACGTCTTATGAGACAAAGTCAAAGTCAACGAGATGTCTCATTTCCATGAATCAAGTGTAGCATGAGACATCTCATTAGTCAAAGTCAATAAAATGTCTCACCACCATGAAAAGAAAGATAACATGAAATGCCTATTAGACAGAGTCAAGAAGTCTACAAGATGTCTCACTGTGATAAAACAAATGTAACATGAGCGTCTCACTGCCATGAAATAAATGTAACATAAGACGTCTTATGAAACAAAGTCAAAGTCAATAAGACGTCTCACTGCCACAAAACAAATGTAGCATGAGACACCTCATGGGACAAAGCCAAAGTCAATAAGATGTCACCATCATGAAAAAAAAGGTACTATGAAATGTCTCATGAGACAGAGTCAATAAGTCTACAAGATGTCTCACTGTGATGAAATAAATGTAACATAAGACTCTTATGAGACAAAGTCAAAGTCAACGGCCATGAAACAAATGTAGTATGAGACATCTTATTATACAAAGTAAAAAAGATGTCTCACCACCATGAAAAGAAAGGTAACATGAAAGGTTTCATGAGAAATAGTCAATAAGTCTACAAGATGTCTTACAGTGATGAAACAAATGTAACATGAGCGTCTCACTGCCATAAAATAAATGTAACATAAGACGTCTTATGAGATAAAGTCAAAGTGAATGAGACGTCTCACCGCCACGAAGCAAATGTATCATGAGACATCTCATGAGACAAAGTCAAAGTCAATAAGATGTTTCACCACCATGGAAATAAAGGTAATATGAAATGTCTCATGAGACATAGTCAATAAGTCTACAAGATGTTTCACTGTGATGAAACAAATGTA
The DNA here is from genome assembly GCA_021018995.1 of Chloranthus sessilifolius. Classification (NCBI taxonomy): domain Eukaryota; kingdom Viridiplantae; phylum Streptophyta; class Magnoliopsida; order Chloranthales; family Chloranthaceae; genus Chloranthus; species Chloranthus sessilifolius. Next base: position 51,730,574 of record CM037593.1, on the reverse strand, counting down.
ACATGAGCGTCTCATTGCCATGAAATAAATGTAGCATAATACGTCTTATGAGACAGTCAAAGTGTCATCCCACAACCATGAAGCAAATGTAGCACGAGACATCTCATGAAACAAAGTCAAAGTCAATAAGATGTCTGACCACCATGAAAAGAAAGGTAACATGAAATGTCTCATGAGACAGAGTCAAGAAGTCTATAAGATGTCTCACTGTGATGAAACAAATGTAAGATGGGAGTCTCACTGCCATGAAATAAATGTAACATAAGACGTCTTATGAGACAAAGTCAAAGTCAAAGGGATGTCCCATTGCCACGAAACAAATGTAGCATGAGACATCTCATCGGACAAAGTCAAAGTCAGTAAGATGCCTCACTACCATGAAATAAAGGTAACATGAAATGTCACATTAGGCAAAGTCAATAAGTCTACATGATGACTCACTGTGATGATAAAAATGTAACATGAGCGTCTCACTTCCATGAAATAAATGTAACATAAGACGTCTTATGAGACAAAGTTAATGGGACGTCTCACTGCCATGAAGCAAATATGGCAAGAGACATCTCATGAGACAAAGTCAAAGGCAATAAGATGTCTCACCACCATGGAAAGAAAGGTAACATGAAATGTCTCATGAGATATAGTCAATAGGTCAACAAGATGTCTCATCGTGATGAAATGTAACATGAGCGTCTCACTGCCATGGAATAAATATAGCATGAGAAGTCTCATACGACCAAGTCCATTACAACTTCTACGATAAAAGAAAAGAGACAAAGTCCATAGCAAGGCGTCTCACTACCATGAAACAAGTGTAGCATAAAATGACTTATTGCTATGAGAGAGTCAATAAGTCAACGTTTTTATGAGACCTCTCACTCGCCATGAGAAAATCAACAAGGCAACACTTCCAAGAGATACGAGACGTGTCATTTGTTATATTTATTTATTAGTTTAGAATATAATAAATATATTAAATAATTTTAAAGAAAATAAAACTTCATTTCGATTTCTTTCTTAGTTTTGTGAGTTAATTTTTAGGCAATAGGTATTCTCATTTTTGTATGCAAATGAATAGTCCCACATTGGTAAAAGTAAAATGTGTCTAGGCTATATATAAAACCTTTCACCTTCTATTATTGTTTGACAATAAGAAGAGGCAGACGCTGCAAGCGTGGGCGATGATTACATTTAGGCACATTGGAGCTTTAGGCGCGCACACACTTTGCATTTAGTGCGTGCGTATCGTCGCAAGGAGAGGTTTGACTTTTTGACTAGGTAGATCCAACGGTCATATTATTCATGGGCCGGGTCAGGCCTAATGGGCCATAAATTAGTGGATCAATTCGGTTTTATTAGGCCAAACGGATTGGTCAAATGTTGACCGTTGGACCCAACCGTTTCATAACTACTTATAATGGTGTGCAATCGTTCGAATTTGAATTCAAAAAGTTACAACCTTTCATATAGTCGTTGGATGAAGCGGTTGAGATCTGTGACAGATCTGAGCCGTCCAAAATATGACTGTTGGTCCAACAGTCATATTGAAAATTCTATAAAAGGAGGCCTTAGGACACAGATTGTAAGATACTCTGAAATCCATCGGATTCCTTGCATAAACTTGAGAATTCCTCTTGCTTTCTTCTTTTGGTGGTACTTCATCGGATTGAGTTTTCTGGGGCGATCCTCTATTGTTGCAAAGTAGCGGATCGCATCCAAGAGATTGGGCTCGTTGTATCCTGGAAACGTCTCGCTGGATCCCTTTTGTAAACTCGAGAATTTATTTGAGTAGGGAGCGAATAGAGTTTTAAAGACAACGATTACGTGCCTCGAGTCCAATTCTCTTGCCCATTTCATCATTTTCGGATTTCTGTTCCTATTGATTTCTAACATCATTGCCATGAGACAAATCAATAGGTCAACACATACATGAGCTATATTGTTTATAAAATAGTAAAATATAAGTATATGAAAGTCAAATATAATAAGCATACATGATCAATGATTCGGCTTTTAGGATACCAATATCCAAAGATCGATACGAGCAATGTACTTGATGAACGATTTGATCATTAAGATACGAATATTAGCTAATCAACAAGATCAATATTATATTTGTTAACAATCTGATCATTATGATAAGAATATCCAGCATTCAGACAAATGTACTTAATGTACAGGCCTGTCTAATCAGATACGAATATCCGAGGACCAACAAAATCAATATACTTAACGAAGAGTTTGATCATTAGGACAAGAATATACAATGATCAATGAGACCAACCAATCATTAGAATATAGATATCCAACGATCAAAAAGATAATATACTTGATGAATAGTTCGATAGTTAAGATATGAATATCCAATGATCAACGAGACCATTATTGATAAAATTGGACATCCAACTTGAAACCAATTGGCAATGAGTAGAGAGGTCCAGGATCTTAGAAGAGGAGATACAAAGCTATGATTGTCTGCTGTGGGACTAAACTCAACACGCCCCTGCATGTGTTGGTCGGACCGAGCCAAATCACGTCGAGAAACGAGTTGTGTGACATGGAGTGGAGAAAGGCTAGTTCTGATACTATGATAAATTTTGACATCCAACTCCAAACTAATTGGCAATGAGTAGAGAGGCTCCAAATCTTATAAGAGGAGAGACATCGCTATGATTGTATGCTTAAAGAATGGTCCCATGGTCGATAAATGGTTATCTCGTGATCAAGGATTGATATATATATATATATATATATATATATATATATATATATATATATATATATATATATATATATATATATATATATAATATCCTAGGAGGAATATATATTGAAAAGTAGCATATTTAATATCTCTTCACAGGATGACAGATCGTGTGATCAATACAAACTATGAAATGGAGCATCATGATTACACATTCTAACTTAGTAGGGTGCAAGTTATTTCCACCCAATTTGAATATTATATCATAGAGTAAACCTCATTACTTTACTTTTAACTCTTAGTGGATATACATGCCTACTTTTCATATCTGAAAGTACTTCAATGGGATCCATTTTATAAGGATCTGAAGGGCATCTCTTTATTGAAGAGCATATGCACATTTTTATATTGTGCATTATTTTATCTTGTATTTTCTCATCGGAAGATGTAATTCACAATGCATCATTGGCGAAACTAGAAATATAGACATCACAACTCTTTCGAAATTACCTAGTAGGGTCCCAACTCCTCGTAATGACCCAGTGGGGTCTAGACCCTCAAACTTTTTTTCCATATTTACTGGCAGGGTTCCAACAATTTAGCACATGTTTTATGGTTTTAAGTTAAAGTTAATATACCAAAATACCCCACCCAACAATTTTGCACATGTTCTTTTAAAGTTTTAAGTTAAAGTTAAAAGTCCCAAAATACCCATTCATTGTCTCCACCTAAGCGCTTTCATCGTCTCCTCCTAAACCCTTTCATCTTCTCCTCTTAAACCCTTTCACCTTCTTCTCCGTGAAGTTTTCGATGCTACAAATCTATGCCGGAGGGTCTGCGAGTCTTGTTATCGTGATGCTTCTCCGTGCATTTCATCGTCTCCTCCTAAACCCTTTCATCTTCTCTTCTCTTAAACCCTTTCACCTTCTTCTCGGTGAATATGGTTAAACCCTTCGTCATCTTTTGACCTTGGATTGCTCTGTTATGAAAAAGATGGGCAACTTTCTTTTTTCGTTGCTTCAATAAAGATTATTATTGGTATACCTCTAGCATACACTAGGATTTTGTTCAAACACTTAGACATGTTTGTAGTCAGCAGATCATATTTACGATCAGGGAAGAGCACTGTAGACCACCTCTATGGGTCACTCTGCCCAATATATTTTACACCTGTAGGGCTAACATCCTCAAATTTCGTCATTAGCTCATCATGTTATTTTACAGTATATTTTGTGACACATGTCCCCAGAAAATGGCCCTAAAATTTCATTTGAGCATGATGTACACCATATGATTTTAAGGCCATTTTTTAGGGATCTATGCAATCTAATTGACCATTTGATGGCATGCTTATGGTCTCAAGATACATCGTGCGAAAGACTGAGATGAAAAATGATCTTCATCATCTAAATCAAAGCATTCCACGAGTTTTAGTGGATTCGAATGTAGCCACCCTCATAAATCGTGTAGGTGCAAACAAAGGTTTCCCTTGATGAAATGTTTAATCATTTATGTTCATTGAGATAATGAGTTGCCATTTTGCCTAAGGGCACAGTCACTTCGTTGTAATCCCATTGCATGTAATATTCACTTTACATGTAATAAAGTACACTTTTTTTACTTGTAAAAAGGTACACCTCTGGTGTAATATAGTTGCTCAATTCACTATAAAATGAAGGTGTAAAATCTATTTTATGGGATACTATTCACTTTACGGTGAAGTGAACGATTTTTGTAATTTTTTGCATGTACTCGACTATGTGAAATTGTTATGCCTGCTCATTTTATATCTCTTCATCGACCATTGTAAAGGTGTCTGTTTCGCATAAAAATTTAGGGGAGTGTCATCCATCCCTGTTCAAGTCAATCTACCAGTTCACATTTACCTGACTTACTCTTCTTATCGTTCATGGCCATGCGTCCTTTTTATAGATAAGATTAACTTTTATATTCTGAAAAGTATAAATAACACAACATACAAAATGTAAAGAGGTACAATGGTGTAGGATATATATTTTAAAATTAGACATATAACGAAGCAGAAACATTACAAAGTCCAAATAAACTACAACACCTCTTCCATTGATGGACAAAATATAAAATTATAGGGTTAAAAAGAGATGCATTTTAAATACTACTAAACCTAGAGAGTAATAGACCCATATGCTGAGTCATCGTCTTCTACTTGTTCCTCATTGTCTTCTACTTGTTCCTCTTCATCTTTTTCTTCTCCTTCTTCATATTCTTCGTCCATTATAGCTTGATCCTCATCTTGTTGCATTTCCTCTTCCCCATCTCAGCTCAATACGTCAATAACCTCCCTGTTTTGCTCATTGCTGATTACATAAGTTTCAAGATCGATCACAATTGGTGGGTGACTTGATTACTTATATGTATCTCTAATTAAGTCTTAACCTATTGCAAATGCACTATGACAATCATAGTACTAGCAAAGGATCGTTCCCACTGAGATCGGTTTACTATATTAATTCAATTTTTCTGAAAACTTATACCTATCTTTTAAGATTCTAAACTACTAAAGAAATATGAATAAAGAATTATTTATTAATCTAAATTACAGAAAATAAATCCTAATCTTCAAACTTCAGATTATGGTCGTCAATCACAATCTCAGGTATTCTAGTATTGGTCGTCCATCCAAACTGGAATCCTATCAATATAGATTTAATCTAATCAACAATCGCTTAAAATTTGGGCATCAATCAAATTCTAAAAAACTGAAAATAAAAAAGTAAAAATAGTTACATTAATCTGCAAGCTTCAACTGAGTCGTCAATTCAAATTAAAATCTAAAGATGTTTACAAAGCAGGAAATAAAAGAAAATAAAATCTAAACTAGAAAGCAAAATAAATATATCCTTCACACCTCAGCCGCAAGCGTCAATTGCTTATGAGAAACTATAGATATCTATACTAATCTTCAGTACCCAATAGCAGTCGTCAAACTACAGATATCTATACTAATCTTCAGTACCTAATAGCAGTCGTCAATTGCTCTTGAGAAACATTGGATATCTAATCTACAAAGCAATAAAAATATACTCTAAGTTGATCCGAAGAAAACCCAACTTCAGTCATCAATTGATGCTAAGAATTTCTTCGATGGTTTATTCCTACATCAAGCTCTCTTATTTATAGATCATAAGGAGTCAGTTTATAAAACTTTTAATCTTATTAAAAGAAACTAAAAGATTCCTATTATAACTGTAATTCTAATTCTACTCTTCTTTGCTTCGGATAGTTGATGCGCTTCTGGATTGTTCCTTTTTATTCAGTAACAGAGTCCTTCTAGAATCTTCCTTCATCAATCTTCTCAGATCCGTGCTTAGCTAAACTTTAAATTTAAGAGTTCTTCTAATTCTGTACATGGCGGTATTCATTCTCACATGATCAGCAGCAGCAGCAGTAGCAAGAAGGCTTATATTATCATAATCGATTATCTCTTTTCTTCTCTTTCTTACTTGAAAAATTGTAAATCACAATTATCTCTTTCATAGCTTTCTCATTGTTTGGACGATTCTCTGAATTACAATTCGTCGCTTTTCTTTTATATCACTCTCTTTCTCCGAAGAATTGCAAATTATGATTTTCTATAGCTCTTTAGTAACAATGCTTAATTGTTATGTAAAATCGTAAAACACAATTTTTCATTTTTCAGTAAGCGGGGAATTATCTTTTTACGCTTAATCATCTTTTACTACTCTTTTTGAATTCATTTTGACAAAGATGAATACTTTGACTCTCTTTTACTGGTTATCTTTAATATCTGTACATCAACTTATTAGTAACAAATTATGTCTTAGCATCACTAAGTTAAGGGTGATAAAATGGTATATTATGTGACTGATCACACCCCCAAACTTACGTTTTGCTAGTCCCTAGCAAACAAGGAAATATAAACTAAGAACTTAAATTAAATGCCACTTTCGTAGGGAGCACAATTGCATTTAGAAGATGCAACAACCTTTAAACCCCTAGGTGATCCCTAGTGGAGGAGTTGTAGTTTCCTGAAGGTTTTCAGTGAAGTTACCTACAAACTTCAAATTTTTTGGATTTTTTAAAATAATATTTTAAAAAAACAAAGGTTAAAAATCTAAACTAATTTTTTACACTAACTAAGTTACCTAAATGGACAAATTACCAATCTTTTGTCCTTACTTTCCATTATGACAGTTATCTTTGATTAGAACTCCAACAATTTCAATTCGTAATAAGCACAAAGTGTATATGCATTAGTGAACAGTTTATTCTTCATAAATTTTTGTAAACTGTAGATTTTAGAAAATATTTTCATTCAAAACTCACTATTGACATACTCTAAAAAAGATATCGAAACTTTTTGGGTTCTCTCAGTATATTTTTGAGAAAAATTTAGTCAAAGATACTTGCAAAAATTAATGAATCTCAAAGAAAAGATAATCTATTATATTCCTATGATTTCCTGCACAATCCATGGTATCTATTATTTATATCTCCACTAGGTGTATACTTTTGCAAATCGTAAATAAGAAAGGTTTTCCTTCGGCTTGTAATGGGGCTTTGGGTTTCAGAAGGTATCAAAGAAAGAATAGAAAATAATTCAATTTTTTTTTGAAAATTTAGTTATTCTTTTTCCTATCTTCTTTTGACTTCTTTATTCTACTTCAGTAAGTATCCATGATTTGGATAACTTCTCCCCATTTTTCTTTTTTTTTATACATTCCAGTTCTTCAGTTGTAAAATCGTATTTCATGATTTTTCTTCTTTTTGAAATCTTTTTACTAAATCGTAGTCTTCTTTTTCAAAAATCGTTTATTTACGATTTTTCTTTCTTTTCCTTTTTTCCCTTTTATTTCTTCAGCTGTACCTCTTTTTGCATTCCCTTTATCTGTTCTACTTTTACTCCTTCCACTCCCTCTTCTTCCCTTCTTTCATATTCTAAACTCTCAAAAATTGTAAGGGTTAAAGGTAGAAAGCTTTGGGTAGTACATATGATTAAAGGTTGATCAGATTTTTTGTACAAAAAAGTTTGGTTTAGGCTTCTAATATGGGTTCAAAGGATAATGTTTTTTGGGATTTTGGCTTTGGTTTAAACAAAAGATGCCCTTAAATCATCTTTATGATTTACTAGCATAAATGCTTTATTACTTTGATATTTCTAATAGATAGTTCTAGACAAAAAATTAGTTTATCATAGTCAGAATATTTTAATTCTAAATTCAGCAATATGAGATTTCATAACAGTGTAGAAGTTCAAAGAAATTTTTATGATTGAATAGAAACAGTCTCTCTCTAAATAAAAGAGGAAATACGGCTCAAATGCTCATTGATTTATAGTTTTGAAACTATAGTCTAAATTTTTACAGTTTGGATCAATCTACTGTTTCAAACATCCATTCTAATACAGTGTTCAACAAGCTAAGCATGAATTGTAACTGTTCTATATTCTAATTATTAAAACTTTTACTAGAATGAATCGTAAGTTTTTCAAGATTGTAATTTTTTCTATCGTAATTCCTATTATTGAACAACTAAAAAAAATTGATGTACATAAATAACTGTTAAACTAACTACTAATATACTACTTATACTAAAACTACTATTATACACAGAAATTGTGTATCCCCCCAAACTTCAATCGGACAATGCCCTCATTGGCACAAAAAATAAGGGACACAAAAAATTATTTCCTACAAATTACTGATATAATTGATTGTTACCAGATGTGAAATTTTTTTTGTAAGAAATATTCCCCCAAACTTGAAGGAAAACACATCTTGTTTACTTCTCAAAGATATCCGTGACAAAAAATAAATAAAGAAAGGTTAGTAACAAACATACTGTTAGTAAAAGTTAGTCAATTAGTCAAAAGAAAATTTCATATATTACTGAATATTTATAATAAACAGAAAAATAAAAACTAAAAACTAATTACATAAAAGAGTATAAACCTAGAAAAAATCTATTGAGATCATACTTGTGAGGTTTATAATATTCTGTAATATTTTTACTCACTTGGTGATGTAGGATATGGTACAAGGATAGAAGTAGTGGGGTCATCTTCCCAATCTGATACCTCAGCAGTAGAATTATCATCTTGACCCTTTTCTGTAGGTGAATCCCCATATGCTAATGGTTCAGCCTCACCTGCGGTTCCCTTTTCCTCAATCATTTGGCAAGAAGTTCCTTTCGAACACTATTGCTTCTTATCAGCCTTTTCTTTCAAATCAGCAGTCAGCTTCTTGATCACAGCAGATTTTAGTCGAATATTTGTTCTAAATTTTTCTGCTATATCTTGTTCTTTTGCTACTGTAACCACTCTATTCTTTGTTAATGAATAAATTACCTGCTAGGTTTGCTTGGAGGAACCACCCTAACTTGAGGTGGAGATAAGACAATTTTTATTAAACCCAACAACAGTAGGCAATGCCCTACAAACCTAACCAGCAGTACTATCAAGAGTATTTCCCAAGGCATCAGTTCCCACAGCCAAGTCAATTGACTTTACCACCACCACAAACTAGAGCCCCCTCCTTTGGGGAGCAGGTTTTGTCTTCATTGCAAAACCTTAGCTCCCTATCATAAACAGTGAATTCTCACAGCCAGAGTATAAAAAAAATAGAGGACCACCTTGGTCAACTCTTAAATACTCTGATAAAAAGGAAAGAGGGTAGACTCCCAAGTCAAATAATGTCCAATCCCAAGGGGCAATACATGAGAGGTGAAGCTTCTTCAACTCATGAGGAAGCCATGGCTATCACTACCTTGAGGAGTGGTAGAGTGGTGGACAACTAAGTGAACCATGAGACAAAAAGAAGTGCAGAAGATGAGAACTTGGTGTCAGTCATAGAGCCATAGCAGGAGGAGACTAGTGGGGCTGCTGTTGAGCCCCAGCAGAAAGAAAGAAGTAAAAAGACCAAAAAAATTGATGAGAGTGCTAAGGCAGTAGATGAGGTACCAACATTACTCCATCTATCATTTCCTCAAGCTTTTAAAGGGCCTTCTCCTTTTGACAAGGGGAATGCTAGGATGGAGGAAATGACGGATATATTTAAGTAGGTAAAATTAATTTGCCTTTGCTTGATGCCATAAAGTAAGTCTCTGCCTATGCAAAGTTCCTGAAGAACTTATGCACACAGAAGAGGAAAGCTAGGATCCACCACACTAAGAAAATTTTTCTGCTGAAAAAGTGCAACAAGTTTTGTCCATAACAACCCCAGCCAAACTCCAAGACCCCGGGGTACCCACAATTCCCTGCATTATAGGTGATCATACCATAGGAAGAGCTCTCCTAGATTTGGGAGTTAGTGTTAACCTGCTTCCATACTTTGTGTATGTGAAGCTAGGTTTGGGAGAGTTAAAGCCCACACCTGTTGTACTCCAACTGATTGACAGATCGGAGAGGAGGCCTATGGGCATTATGGAGGATGTGCTGGTAGGGGTAGATAAGTTTTTCTACCTAGCTGATTTTTTAGTTTTGGAATGGAGCCTATAAAGCGCAACACTCCAATACCTGTAATATTGGGCAGGCTATTTCTAGCCACTGCCAATGCTTGTATTCAATACAGGTCTGGAGTAATGGAAGTCACTTTTGGGAACATGAAATTTACTCTCAATGTCTCTAATGTAGCCAATCAACCTCAATTTGAAAGTAAGGATTGCTTTATGGTTGATGTCATTGATGAGCTGGTGGAAGAGACCTTGCCCAAACTGCTGGATTGGGATGAGGTGTTAGATGAATTTGAAGAATTTTGGAATGAGGATATTGAGAAGGAGGCCCCCACTCATTTTGCTGAAGAAGTGAACACCTTAGACTCTTCAGTGGGGGTAGTGCAACATTCCACTTGCAGACCTACTCTGCTGTCCCTCCCTCAACCCTCTAAGGTATCTTCATTGCCTTCTATTGAGAGTCCACCTGATCTGGAGCTGAAGTAGTTATCAGAATCTCTCAAGTATGCTTTCCTGAGGTAGAATGATAAACTGCCAGTAATTATACCCTCTTCTCTCACTGTGGATCAAGAGGAGAAATTACTTTATATCCTCAGAAAGCATAAGAAAGCAATAGGATGGATAATTGCTAATTTAGGAGATATTGATCCATCAGTTTGTATGCACAAAATTTATATGGAAGAGGGTTCCAAAACCTTTAGGGAGATGTAGAGGAAAATGAATACTCACATGCAGGAGGTGGTAATGAAAGAGATTGTTAAACTACTTGATGCTGGAGTGATCTATCCCATTTATGATTCTGAATGGGTATCACCTATCCAGGTGGTCCCCAAGAAATCTGGCATCACAGTAGTTCCGAATGAGTCTGGGGAGTTGATGCCAACCAAGGAGGTTATTGGTTGGAGAGTCTGTATTGACTATAGAAAATTAAACTCTAAGACTAGGAAAGACCACTTCCAATTACCTTTCATTGACCAAATTTTGGATAAGTTAGCAGGTAGAGCTTATTATTGTTTTCTTGATGTATATTCTGGTTACAATCAGATACTAGTATATCCTCAAGATCAAAAAATGACAATCTTCACCTGTCCATTTGGCACCTTTGCTTACAGAAAGATGTCATTTAGATTGTGCAATGCTCCTGCCACTTTTCAAAGATGCATATATGCTATATTTTCTGATATGTTAGATAAGTTTTTGGAGATCTTTATGGATGACTTTTCAATCTATGGATATGATTTTAGTCAATGTTTGCACCACCTCTCCCTTGTGCTTCAAAGATGTGAGGAAACTAATCTAGTTTTAAGCTGGGAAAGAGCCACTTCATGGTCATCCAAGGAATTGTTCTTGGCCATGTGGTATCTCGAAAGGGAATTGAGATTGATAGAGAAAAAATTGATTTGATCTCACACCTACCTCCACCAAAAACTATCAAATAGGTCAGATCATTCTTAGGACATACAGGTTTTTATAGGAGGTTTATCAAGGATTTCAGCAAGATCTCCAAACCATTATGCTACTTGCTGTGTCAAGATGTGCCTTTTGAGTTTGATGCTGAATACTTGAGTGCATTGGAGATATTGAAACAATGTTTAACCTCTGCCCCAATTATTCAAGCCCCAGATTATTTCCTCCCCTTTGAATTGATTGGTGATGCCTTTGACTTTGCTATTGGTGTAGTCTTGGGGCAGAGAAAAGAGAAACTACCAAATGTAGTTTATTATGCAAGCAAGACAATGACAGATGCTCAATTGAACTACACAACAACTGAGAAGGAGCTCCTGCAGGTTGATCTGATGGATCTTACTCCTGCAGGAGTTTGATCTTGAGATCAAGGATAAAAAGGGGGTAGAGAATGTGGTGGCTGACCACTTATCCATGATTATGCTTGATAGTTGTGCCGCGACACCATTGAATGATTCCTTCCTTGATGAGCAAATGTTTGCCATCACTCAAGTTTGCCCTGGTTTGTAAACATTGTGAACTATCTTGCTGCTGGAAGGATCCCCCCACATTGATCCAAGATGGACAAGGACTTATTTTTCTCTCAAGTCAAACATTTTATCTTGGAGGATCCTTACCTCTACAAATATTGTGCAGACCAGGTAGTAAGGAGATGTGTCTCTGATGGTGAATTCTATAGTATTTTGATAATGTGTCATGAACATGCCTATGGAGATCACTTTGGGGAAAAAAAGAGAGCAGCTAAAGTGCTCCAGTTTGGACTTTATTGGCCATCCTTGTTCAAGGATGCATTTGAGTACTACAAGGCTTGTTTAAGATGTCAAAGGTTGGGGGACATATCTAAAAGGGATTCTATGCCATTGTAATCCATTCTTATTGTAGAGTTGTTTGATATCTGGGGGATAGTTTTTATGGGTCATTTTATTACAATTCTCTAATGTGATTATTTTTTTATTGTGTGGTGAGAACAAATTAAAAATCAAAGTAAAATAAAAGATGGAAACATCATAACTAAAATAACCTTAAGCCTGCAAGATACATGGCTATTATAGAAAGTTTGGATAACTAAGAGTTTGTCCCACAGAGAAATTGATTTAGAACTCAAAATGGGCTATAATAGTAGGCCTCCAGATCTGACTACAGATCTTAAAATCTTAAAGAAAGGGAGTTGGGTGTCACAACTATACTAAATTACCTACAAAAAAGAAAAGAAATAAAGTGCAGTCCTATCCTAAGAAAGGGTAATGAAAAAGGTGATGATGGTGTGTTAAAATAAAGATAAAAGGATGAGAAGTAAGCAGTTTAGGTAAAAGTTCATTCAGTTATGTAACTTAGATTTAGGGCTCTCTCTGTAGTAAATCCTTATTGAAGTGCTATCAATAACCTCAGTAAGGTAGAAGAATCCAACTTAACCCATACCATTTAGGGTGCTCTTAAGGCTATAGTCTATCTACTCAAATGGCCACACTCTACCCAATAGAGTCTGTCAAATTCCATTGATTGAGTCAAAAAAGCTAACCTAATCTAAAGGAGTGGGTTGATCAAACCTAATCCAATGAATCAAATCAAGTCATGAATACCATTGCAGACACTATGTTTGCTAGGCTACAAGCTCCCCAGATCTGTGTACAGATCTGGCAGACATTCATAGGGATATTAAACCTAGGAAGATAAGATGGCAATCAAAAGATCTAAAGGTTAAGTGGATGGGCAATTCCCAAAAACACAAATCCGATCGAGAATCTAATGGAACCAAAAGATCTATAGATTTAAATAGACTTTAAATCAATAATTTATTGCTTAAAAAGAGCTTACAATAAAATGTCTTCAGAGTTGTAATCACTACAGAGAAGCCAGATCTAACATCTAATAGTGGTCAAGTGAAACAGAGGGGAGCTTATTCCTGCACAATCTCTCACCAGGCTACATGCTTAAGTGTAGAGAAAAACAATCCATCTCGGATCTGTGACCAAGATTGCCCTAGAGCTATAGTCTGTCCACTCTAATAGTCACAGGCTATCCATAGAGGGTCCCTTACCCATAAATGATGAGATAGAACATGTAAACTACTGCTACCATGGTCCCAGGGCTACAAGCTCAAGCTTCCATGGGCCTTTTAATAAGCTCAAATCCTAAATGCATGCTATAGCATGAACAAAACTATGGGAAAAAGGAAAATAACAGATTAAGTAAGCATTCAAACACAAATTCCATTGATCTATGTTATCGACAATGAAATTTCTCAAGGCAGCAACCTTGTACACAACAGTTCTTCACAATATCCTAATGTTTAAATGACCTATTACAAAATTAAAATGAAACTACACCTTGTTGCTTACCAAAGATTTAGCCAGCAAGTGCTGGGCTAAGAGAGAAGAAAAAATGGAAAAAGAGATGATCAAACCTTAATCCTAACCCTAATCTGCTTAAGCTCTCAGCCGACAGAGGTTGAAAGAGAAAGTGATTGATAATTTCTAAGTTACAAGCACAACTTATATACTTAGTTCGAATACTATGGCTGAGAGAAGAGTAAACCCTAATTTTTCAAGCAGATGTGGCACTGTTACAACCCTTGGATGTCTTGGGATGCATGCATCAGAATCAGTGCCTCGAGGTGCATGCCCTAGACCTGGGGAAATCTCCAAAAGGTCCTTGAGTTAAGATTGGGAAGTGGAGAGCCCGAACTTTGCGAGGCTGGCTCCTGCATATCACTTTTGTTGCACAGCTACAGAGTGTTCGTGGGGTAGAGTTTGGCTTTGAATATTACTGTCTTACATAGTAGGACTTTGGATGGTCGTGCAGCTGCTTTAACTTTGAATGTACTCGCACAGTAGAGCTTCAGAAGTTTTCTTTCGTGAGGTATTCACGCAGATGTCTTTGCATCTCGCTCGGTTTAGGGTTAAGCTTTTAGGCACGTGAGAGCTGTGCGAGAGGATTTCTAGGCATCTCTCTCTTCCAGAGCCATGCGAGAACTTTGTGAGGTCTTTGTTGTTGTTTGTGCCAATTGGTCTCGCGAGGTAGTGCGTGCGGCTGCATTAAGGCTTGATCCTCGCGAGAACTTCATGAGCTATATTTCTGGAGGCTTAGTGTGCGAGAGCTCCACGAGTTTCTTCACAAGTTGATCGTAGCTGAAGTGCACGACTGCTGCTCGAGAGGCTGCTTTATGATAACCCCTTCATTGAGCTGCATGACTTCTCTGCGAGCTCTAATATGCTGCATGTCCTAGCTGCGTGAGGGAGTTTTGCCAGTGAATTGAAAAACACGAGGCAACACCTCAATTGTGTGAGATAGGTCATTGGCTCCTCTGCTGCTATGCACATGCTTCTGCTGTAGCTTCCTCCACTCTCACCTATACTTCTTTCATCTGCTGGAGTTTCTTGGTCCATTGTGACATGAAAAATAGTCACCATGGTGTGTACAACCATGGTGTTCCATAACTCTATGGTTCAACTGTCATCTTTTGCTTGAATTTTCTCTCTTCTTGGCGCCAAAGCATAGATTTTGTGTTAAGCTGCACAAGTTATTTCTAACTACAAAACAAGCTAAAAAGGAGTTATTAGTCAGCTTTAAGGTCCAGTAAGAGCTAGGTTAAGAGGTGAAAAGTGGTACTTTTCAGTGAATAACACACCCCCAAACCTAATCTTTGCTAGTCCCTGAGCAAAGCAAAATTTAAATAGCTACTCTAGAATGTAAATGCCACTTTCGTAGGGAGCACGGATGCATTTAGCTTATGCATCAAGCCTTTTAAAATTCTAGGTGATCCCTAGTGGAGGAGTGAAGTCTCCTGAGGGTTTTCAGTGAAGGTACCCACAAACTTCTCAATGAAATAGTTAATAGAAGTGCACACAGTGGTTAATCAGTTTGAAATAAATACAGTTCATTTCACCCTTGCTCTGTCAAAAATTAAAGGAGTTTTAAAGTAGTATATGCAAATAATTTAACACCTCAGTCATGCATGCATTCTCAACACATCCAAGTAGTTGACACCAAGAAAGCATTATATGCAAAATAGTGCTAAGCTTACCAATGCATCAAAATTTAGGTTCAAATAATGCCCCAATGATTTCAATCTCAGACCCAATGCTTACCAGGGCTCTCTCTTTGTCAAATGAATTTAAGGATGTACCATCTCACAGAAGCTCAAGAGCAGTTACATACCCCAAATGGGTTTGCAAGCATGAGTACAAGCATTGCTTCTAATTTCTGACATCATAAAGTACTCTCACCATAGATTAGACATTCCTTCATCTTCACATGATAGTTCATTTGACTTTGGATCAATAAGGGCTTTTCATGGGTTGTAATGTAGCTTATTGGTGTGGGTAGTAAAGAATAAAAGGGGTAAAGAGGGGTTCAAAATTGAGAAATCAGCACAGGTAGGAGATGATTCATGACGTCACCTTCTTCATTTCAGCATAACTCCATCTTCTTTTGAAATTTCAGAGCTAAAGTGGCCAACTTCTTCTCTCCTTTTCAACATTTCTAACAGAATTCTTCTTTTGACTTCTCTTTCTCTTTTTTTTTTTCTTTTTTTTTTGTTTCTTGTATTTAGAGTTTTTTATGATGGTTGCCACACATCTACAATTGCTACACTATTATTTACAGATCTCCTTCTCTCCCCTCCTTTCACCAAATGTTAAACTTTGCTCACTTATCTTCAACATCCTCTCCTTTACCTTTTGAATTCTCAGAGTGAGAGTAGGGCTGAATCAGGTTACGAGGTTCATATTTAAGTACTTTATTGTTTATTGAAGAAAAATGGGGCTTTAAGGCTTAAAAAGTGTATGCACAAGGATAGTTTCACAGGTTTGATCTTTTAGGCTAAAACTGTCCAAATGAAGGCCTTGATCCTTTCCTTAGTGTCATGATTACTGCCAAACAACTTTAACTTGGGGTGTTTAACTTTTTGTGAGAAGGGCTTGACTCAGTCAGCCCTTAGAAGAGGAAAAAGTTACCAAAGACACTCCTAAAAAAAAAAATTTATACGCTCAAAGCTCACTGGCTGTGGTCTTCAATTGAATTCAAAGGGGTGTGCTTTCACCTGTTTCTCCCTTTACTGGTTCACTAACTACTATTTATAAAAAATTTCCTGATATTCACCTCATAGAAGTATTGATTTTCAAATAATTTCAGTATTAAAAAGGTTTGCATAGTATTTAAATTTCCTTACTTTCAACATTGCTTAGGTGAAGTTCATTATATTTATTCCTCACTTAGTTAAGACTGTTGCACTTAGGTAAACTGAATCATTGGCAATCCTTGCCACACCCCCAAACCTAGGAGGAGCAGTGTCCACACTGATTCAAAGATAAGAGGGCATGTGCAGCAGGGAATATAGACAAGATCAGACACAAAAGGAAAAAAGTGAAAGCATGAAAGAAAGTACACACAAGCAACTAGAACAAACAAAGCAGATATACAGACAGAAAATAAAACATAACAAAACATATGAAACAGAAATTGCATTTATAAAATAAGAAGTGGTACAGTGTAAAGAAAAAAAAGAAACTACACAAAGTATATTCTAACAAGTATAGGTGCATAGTTAATCATCCTAATTATCTGTTGGCTCAGTTTTGACTTTGGGTCCTTTGCCTTTCTCTTTGGTAGCAGCAGGGGAAGTAGCAGGAGGGACAGACTCAGTTGCTTGTGGAGGAGCTGTGCCAGTTAGTTCAGCAAGCTTCCTTTCAAGGATTTCTGCCTTCTTTTTAGCAAGCTAAACTCTAGTTTCATAGAGGTCCGTGATGGCCTTTGTAGCATCTTTTGAGGTAGCTAATCTTTTCTCTAGGTCGTAAGCTCTCATCTTCTCCATTGCTGCAATATTCTTTTTAGCTTCATACTGGATCAAAATTATACTCCATCCCTTAGATATACCTATCAGTTGAACTCGGTGATTGAACTCCATCTGACTGATTTTCTCTCCATAGGGCTGTTTGATGAAAGTTCTGATGGTAGCCATGCCCTTAATGACATCATTCTTCAGGTATGGATTCTCTTGCATGGCATGGAGGAGAGTAGAGTAGGGAGGTATGGAAAAGAAAGAAGCTAGAAGGATGTGCTGCTGATCACTTGAAGAAGGGCCAACCACTAAGGGAGAGGGGATGGATGAGGTGAATATGGAGGGTAAAGGGTGGTGGACTGCAGGTTCAGGCTTAGGATCTATTTGGGTAGGAATTGAGGTGGTTGGGATGAGGTCGTCCACATCAGTTGCAGCATTAAAGGATGTTACAGCAGGTGGGGGATCAGGTAGGGAAATAATGGGCAATTGGATAGGGGTTCAGGTTATGGTTCAAAGGTAGTTTGTGTGGAAGCATTGGTAAAAGTAGTTGGAGGGGTAATGGGGATAGGTTCAATGGGTGTAATGGTAGGTGTGTTGACAACTGAGGGTATGGGTTGGGGAGAAGGAGGTGGGGTAGGTGGTTGTTGTGATATTGGGGTTAAAAATGGTAAGGAGGCTTGGATGGCTTCTAAGCTGGTATGGATTGAGGTTTGGTCTGGGAGGTTGGAGTGTATGGCATAGAGGTTGGCATCAATGGATGATTGTGTTTGGGAGTTGGCCAACACTTAAACTTGAATGGAGAGTAATAGGTTAAAGATCTGGGGAAAGAAATCAGGGGTGGGGGGTGGAATTGGTTGAAATGGGGAAGTGGGAGCATGAGTGAAAGTGGTGGCCTGTGGTGACTGTAGAGGAGAGGTGAAATGAGGGGAGGGAGGGGAGTCAGGGAGAGGGGTAAAAACTCATAATTGATGTCTCCTATGATAGAGGACATCATGGCTGAGTATCCCCCATCTGAAAAAGGGATTTGGTCATGGGTAGTTGGAACTGGGATGGATTGGTCTAAGGGTTCAAGGAATTCAGGTGGAAAAGGTGTGGAGGTTTCAATGGGCTAGGGGGGTATAGTGGGGAGCTGTGTGGGATTTCAAAGGTGTGAGGCTTTGGTTCAAAGGCTTGGTCTAGTGAAGGTGGTGGCAGATCAATGGTTGGGTTTGGGATAGTGGAGGTTTCAGGGATTGGGATTGTTTGGGGGATATAGGTGGGTTAGGGTTGCTTCTGTGCCTTGATTAATCTTTTTTTTCTTTTTATAGGTTGTTAGCACAGGTGAGGGTGGTTGAGGGATTGGTATAGTTTCTTCAAATATGGTATGGATGGGTGAGCTTGGTGTGCCTGATGTGATGGATGAGGGTATGGTTAAGGTAGCAGCAGGTATGAGGGCTGTGGGGATGGATAAAGTTAGCTGGGATGAGGATAATTGAACTGTGGAAGGTTGTGAGGCTGGGGTAGTGGCTGGTATGGAAGGTGAAGGGGTGGCTAGTAAGGTAATGGCTTCAGATGTAGTGGTGGTGCTGGCTGGCATAAATGAATGGGTTCGCTGAGAGAGGGCAGCAGAGCATGTAGCCACAGAGGCAGCAATAGCAGCAACATCAGAGGTTGCTCCTACATTTGCCTTCTTCTTCTTCTTTTCAATGAGAGTGCCACTGATCCCCCATTGCTTCTTTCCATAATTTATGGGGTTCAGGGCAATGGCCTCTTCATTCATTTAAAATTGATACCCTTTAAGCTTCAACAAGGCTGTAATAAGTCTGCAGTAGGGAAGGGAATGAGGTTTCTTCTTGGTTTTCACCTTCTCCATAATGTTAGTCATCCCCTCAAAAATTAGCTTGGCTGCATCCAAGTAATGGTTGTTGTAGAAAGAGAATAGTGCATCAGCAATAGGAGACCTCCTCTCCTACTCATGTTTAAAGCAATATATATTTTTACTCAGCACCCCATCCATACATCTGAGGTGGGGGTGCATGTCTCTCTTCCTGATTGATGCTCCAGAGGCTGGGATACCTCCAGTCAGCTCCTTAGCAATTTCTAGGATGGTGGCTGTCAATGGGGGACCCAAACCACACACAGGGCTGTACTGGGTAGGTATTCTAAGAATTCTAGCAATAGCAACTTGATTGAACAACATCTCAAATTTGTCTATGAGCACCAGCAGTGCTGGGTTCCCATCATCCCCAGTTTTGACTCTCATATTCTGGTAAAATAATTGCACTAGTCTAGGGAAGACTAGTTGCATTGGGGGTCTCAGAAAGAGAAGGAGATTAGCTTTGGTCAGGTATTCCATGGAGGCACTGTCTCAGGTAGCTCCTCAAAGAAGGCTTTATCAAAAATTGTCTCAGATTCTAGCTTGATTGTTATAACAAATTCAGATGGGACCCTGAGGAATTTATTATCTTCTTCCTCTTCATCCTCAGGGACCTTAGTGGCTACTTCCTTGCCCATTTTCTATTTCTTCATTGATTTCTCAGGGCTTTTAGATGGTGGGTGCTCTCTGGCCCTCTTCTTTGGGGCATACTTCTTTTTGGCACCTTGGGCATCAGAGGGCATGCCCTTGCCTTTCTTCACAGTTTTCTCAATTTGAGGCTCCTTAGAGGGTGTAGTTATCACAGGGGTCTCCACATTGGAGGCCTCTACAATCCTTGTAGATTTCTAAGTGGCCACAAGGCTCCCAGCAGGTGGTGGGGTTAATAAAGCAAACAAGGTGTTTGAGAATTTTGAACCCGTGGCCATATTTATTCAGTTTCTCAAAATTAGGGTTTCAAAATTCTAGCAATTGTAATGCACTCTCCACAAATAAAATAGATCCCAAATTACTCTCTATTTATACTAAAGTAATGTCCAATTAAATCAACTGAGAGAGAGTGAGAAATCTTACCAAATGATAGCTAGGCACTGATGCTCAAATCCTCCCAAACCTAGCTCAAAGTGACCAGGAGGTGATGGGGAGTATAATGGTGTGAGGAAACTAGCTGAGGTTGAGTGGAAAGGGTAGTATAGAAGAAAGAAGAAAAGGGGAAGTTCGAAAGCGCGCAGTGAAAGCTAGGGCAAAGAGAAATGAATGAAAGAAATGGAGGAATCACTGAGTTTATAGGGCTAAACCCATGCTTCGCGCGACTGTCACGAGGCTCTCGCGAAGTAAATTTTTCGTGCAGTACACAGCCAACTTCGCGAGGAGCTCTGTCGCATAGAAGATCACAGCCCCATGAGAAAATATTTAAAAGCTTTATGTGCCTCGCGAGGTTCTTCGTAGAGTTAAATTCAGTGCCTGCTGCCAGCAGCTTGCTCATATCACACGCCTTGATTCTGATTAAGCCTAGCATTAAAATGTGAGTCTCAAGCACCTCGCGGGGCTCACTATCAGGCTGTAGCATATGTTCTTGTTCTCGCAAAGCTCTCATGCAGTACAAAATATCCATAAGAACTTCGTGTGAAAGCTTCAGATGGAGCACGAGCTTGAAATTTAGGCTACTTAGCCTCGCGAGAAGGCTACACTTAAACTTTTCTCTGAGCTGGTGCCCTGGCCTGTGCATGTACAATATCATGCACCATGTCAGTGTGCATCAGCACCAACTCCTTGACATGGACTCCATTCCTTCATGACAATTAAGTTAGCCTTTTTTAACATTGTGACATCACACATTCAAAATTCCAACGATAATCTTTCGGATCAAATTCATGACATATATTGTGAGAGCATCTCAACCATCAACAATAGACATGAGTATCAAAATTTAGATGATAGATAACCACATGTACTTAAAATAAAACAACATAAAAACAAACACACAAGCAAAGTATCACTCTAACAGCAGTAATTGAAAATTTTTTAAGCAACATAAATCAAAACACACAATTAATACATATGATACACACATTCTTTGGTTCTTTACCACCCACCTTCACTTTTTATGACCTCCTCAGTTGCCTTGTCCTATTGAATTATCATCCATATGGATAGAGGATGCTTTACCAATCATGTAATGTCCTTTGGGGTTGGCTAAGGGTTGACTAGGCAGTCGACCCTCCTCTCTTTTATTCAAAGCATTGAAGATTTGACCTAGCTGGTCTTCTATTTTCTTAATGCTTTGCCCATGAGAGTTCACAGTTTGGACTAAGCTCCCCAAATTCTACATGGATGCCAGCATTTTCTCTTCAAAAGAAGAGGATCTGGGCTGTAGTGGGGGAAAGGCCAACTGGTTGGGCTGTGGGGGCAGGCAATTGAAAATTCTGTTTAGGTGGGTATCCTTGGTTAAACTGGTGCTGAGGTCAGTATGGAGCTACCAACTGCTGCTGTTGGGGTTGAGGGTAATTATCTTATCTCCACCTTAAATTTGGATGGTTTCTCCATGAGTACCCAACGGGTTACTGCCCAAATGCTTGGGCAGCATTGGCTTGCTCCATAACAAAATCAGGGAATTGGTTGGCTGATGGATAATCTTAGAGTAAATGTGTGGGGGATTGGCATATCAGACATGCTCCTCCACTTATGCAACCATTTTAGGCTGCACCACATTCATCAATTTGCCAAAATTCAAGCTCAGGTTATCCACCTTCCGCTCCAACTCACTTTGCACCTTAACTTCATACATTCCACCTCTAGGGGTGGACTCTTTCACCAACTTAGCAGGGGTCTGACTATCATTGCGAGACAGTAACTCCTGCTACATGGAATTTTCCCCTATAATGTCAAACAGCTCCCAAGCCTCATCAACTATCTTGTGGAGGTAACTACCACCACATGAGGCATCCACCATATCACTACTCTTAGGATTAATTCCTTGGTAAAAAACTTGCACTAGTTGTCACATTGGAATTTGGTGGTGGGGGCATTGTTTTAACATCTCCTAAATCTCTCTCATGCTTCATAAAAATTCTTAGTTGGGGACTGAGTAAATGACAAAATACTTGTCCTCATTTGGCTGGTTTTATTCATGGAAAAGAATTTAGCCAGGAATTGGCTTTGGAGATCACTCCATGTTTGAATGCTGTTGGTTGGGAGCTTAGAGAGCCAGGTGCTGGCTTTGTCCTTTAGGGAAAAAGAAAAAAGGCTCAGTATAGTAGCTTCAGATCCCAAGCCAGCAATATTGAAGGTGGTACAAAGTGCTAAAAATTTGTCAATGTGCTAAAAATTTGTCAATGTGCTTGTAACATCTTCCTTACTAAGCCCATAAAAAGATGGCAGCATATTGATGGTGGAGGACTTGATTTCATAGTTACCTTCCACAGAAGGAAATTATATGCAGAAGGGAGAAGGTGCATTGTATTCTTTCAGGGTTCTTTGCCTCTCAACCATGGTAGCTTGCTTTGTTTCAACAGTAGGGCCTTGTGTGGTGTGTCTTGGTCTAAGGACTCTCTCAACCACAAGATTTGGAGGATCCAACTAAGGGTTAAGAGACTTCTTCCAACCATTGATGTACCTCAGAAAAATCAAAAATTTTTTGGTGACGATGCTAAGGCTGTAAATGAAGGACTAGTTCCTCATTTACCATTTCCCCATGCCATGAAATCTGCATCCCCTTTTGATAAAGGGAATATAAAAATAGACGAAATGATGGAGACTTTCAAGCAAGTCAAGATAAATCTTCCTTTGCTTGATGCAATCAAGCAAGTTCCAGCCTATGCAAAGTTTTTGAAGGACATTTGGACACACAAAAGACAATCTAGGATCCAGTTATCCAAGAAGGTCTTTGCTGTGGAGAAAGTTAAACAGGTTTTGTCCATTGCCACACCTCCTAAACTCCAAGATCCTGGAATCCCCACAATCTCTTGCATTATTGGGGAACATACCATTGAAAAAACTTTATTAGATTTGGGTGCTAGTGTCAACCTGCTTCCATATTCTGTATAAGAGAAACTAGGTTTGGGAGAGTTAAAACCCACTCATGTGGTGTTACAACTAGCAGACAGATCTGAAAGAAAGCTAGATGGAATGATTGAGGATGTGTTGGTAGGAGTAGATAAGTTTTTCTACCCTGCTGATTTTATGGTATTGGACATGGAACCTACAAAAAGCAGAACTTCCATTCTTGTCATTTTGGGGAGACCATTCCTAGCAGCAGCCAATGCTTGTATTCAATGTAGGTCTGGTATTATGGAAGTGTCATTTGGAAATATGAAGGTGAAGTTAAATGTTTACAATGCAATTACCCAGCCTCAGGTCAGTTCTGAGGAGTGTTTTTTTGTTGATTTGTTGGATGAACTGGTAGAGGAAACTCTACCCCAGTTCCTGCAGTGTAAGGATTTAATCACAGATTTTGAAGATGTTTGGAGAAATGTTGTGGAAGAGACAGCTTGTGCCTCAAAGACTGAAGAGGTCAACGCTGTGCAAGAAACTCCTGTCCAAACAGCAAGGTTTTCTTCATGGAAACCTGCTGTTTTTCCCCTTCCACAAACAACCAAGGTACCTTTGTTACCTTCTCTTCTCAGCCCACCTGATGTAGAGCTGAAACAGTTGTCAGAAAATTTGAAATATGTGTTTTTAGGAGACCATAAAACATTGCCTGTGATTATCTCTTCCTCCCTCACTGAGAAGCAGGAGGAAGAGTTGTTGATTGTATTAAAGCAGCATAAGAGGGCAATTGGCTGGACTATTGCTGATTTGGGAGGAATCAGTCCAGCTATTTACATGCATAAAATTCACTTGGAAGAAGGTGCAAAGCCTTCTAGAGAAATGCAGAGGAGGCTGAATCCTCATATGCAAGAAGTGGTCATGAAGGAGGTTGTTAAGTAGTTGGATGCAGGGGTCATTTACCCCATCTCAAAAAACTTGTTGTCGTCCTAATTGTGCATGATTTATTTGTATTTTGAAAACAGATATTTCAAAGTATGGATTATATTGAAATTGGAAAACTAAAAAGAATAAAGAAATATCAGCACAGAGAATTGTTTTAAAATGTATGGTAAACCTTCAGATCTGAGCTACCAGATCTGGCCTCTAATCCTATATATAAAGCAAGTAAGAGGGGAGGTTGAATTTGTCACATTAACTAAATTATCTAAAAGTAAAATTTAAACTAAGTGATCCAGATTCGAGTTGGGGGAATTGGATGCAAAATTAATAAGAATGGAGAAATAACAGCTACTTAAGCTTAGTAATTGATTGCAAAGTGAGAAATAGTGTGACACAGTTGAGAAAGTATCAAATCTTCATCTGGCTACCAGCTCAGATGTAAGAAAAAATAATCTAATTCAAGGATTAGAATTGAGTTGAACTTATGGCTATGATCTATCCACTGTCATGGACACATATCATCCAATAGTTTTCTCCTTCAATCCAAAGTCTTGATTCAGAACATAAGCACCACTACAAACGTTGTAAGAACCAGGTTACAAACACAGATTCTCACAGGGATAGTGGATTAAGGGAAATTACTTAAAAACAGTAAATCTAAAGGAATCTAATGAGTGAGGAGATCACAATGAACCCTCAACATGAATCCGATTGAGAACGTACTGATGAAAGTAACCTTTTCAAATCCACCATTACAATTACAGAACACAGCTTAAAACAACTCTCGGATTTATAGTCTTGAATACAATTCTCACTTGAATTACATAAGTATCTCACAGTTCTCAATTATAGATAAAAGCTAGGCTATTACAGAGGTTTTAGACAAGCTATCTTGATCTGAATTGGAAAATGGGGCAGTAGGAATGAAACTCAAATTCTGGATACCCAAATTGGGCAAATAGTTCGTCTATTTATAGTTTTCCCCAAGTCCAGCTCAGATGTGCATCAACCAATCAGAATTGGTTAGATCTATATCAACTAATAGGAGTCGAGCACAAGGATCCAGATCTATTCTAGCCAATCAGAACTGCTTGATTTGGTTCAGCCAATCAGGAGACAGAGGTATCAATTCTGTTATGTAATTCAAAAATCTGTTTGAGCTTCTAGAAGTTCCTGCCAAGTAATTTCATCTTTGGGTGTTCACATGGAGTGGAATATGCCTCTGATTCATGCTCAGGATCTTCCAGAATGCCCCTGGGTTTTTAAATGCATTGGGGCACATGCAGAGATTACTGAATTGCCCTTGCAGATGCTGGGAATCTTCAGAATATGATTTCGCACAGTTTGGGGACCTTTTCGAAAGGTACTGTAACTTCTGGAGCTCTATTCACACAGATTGGGGACCTTTTCGAAAGGAAATATGACTTTTGGAGCTCTATTCACACAGATCTGGTGCTGTTCGCAAGGAGTTTTCTTCTTTTCGAAAGGATCACCAACAAATTTGGTTCCTTTCGAATAGATCAGGTGCTCTTCAAAAATCAAGCCTGGAGCTTTAGTTCTTTTCGAATAGATTAGGTTCTTTTTGAATAGATCAGGAATCCTTTCAATAGATCAGGAATCCTTTCGAATAGCATTCTGTAGTGCATTCTTCTTTCCGAATGGCCAGTGAGGTTGTCCCTTCTCCTTCTTCCTCCAGATCAAGATGGGTCATCATCTTTTTGGTACTTTTAAGCTACTTTAAGAGTTAAGCCTGCCTTTGTTGTTAGCTGTAAAACAAACACCTAAAACTCTTATTTAGTTCTCTCAAGGGTCTATCAAGGCCCAGATTAAGGGGTGGAAAATGGTATTTTCCAGTTCTCAACACACCCCCAAACCTAAGCTTTGCTAGTCCCTGAGCAAAGACAAAATTAAAAACAAAGTAAACAACCACTTTTGTAGGGAGCACAGTTGCATTTAGCATATGCAACAAGCCTTTTAAACCCCTAGGTGATCCCTAGTGAAGGAGTGAAGTCTCCTGAGGGTTTTTTGTGACGGTACCCACAAACTGCTCCAATAAATTTGTTAATATCAATGCAGTTTTGTTAAAATAGATTTTCATCAAATCAGATTATTCACACTTGCATCAGTCAAGCTGTAAGAGGATTCTCAAGAAAACATCAGTTCAAAACTGAAATTTTGCTGTAATTCTTTTACCATTCACTCAGTTTGTGTCAAAAAGTTTTAAAAGAACAATTAATGAAAAGCTTGCCTTCTATTTGAGAATCCTGCTATGATGTTACCCCAAATAAGTTGATTTCAAACCCAACTCTCACTAAGGTTGTCACTCAATATACAAGTAAGAGGGTTGTACTATTTCACACAGCTCAAGAGTAGTTACAACCCTCAAATAGGACTGTAAGCAGGAGCATTGGCATTGCTTTTCAATTCTGAATTTACTGCTCTTTTCACCATAGATTACACAAATCCTTATCTCCATGTGACAACTCAATCCATCTTTGATCAGTAAGGACTTTAACTTGGGTTGTAATGTGGCTTACGGGTGAAATTTATCAAGAATAAAGGGGTGGAATAGAGTTCAAAATTGAGAAGTCAGTCAAGGTCAGGAGGTGATAGACACACCTTCTTCAATTCAGCACAATTTCATCTTCTTCTTTGAATTTTTAGAGCGAAAGTGGCCATCTTTTTTACCTTTTCGAAAAGGACTTTTTCTTTTTTCTTTTTAATCATTTAATTTTTTTTTTTTTTTTCAAATCAACATTGACTAGAATGCCACATTTCTTCTGCTGATCCATCATTGCCTTCAATTATTTTTCTTGTTCTTTTACCAAACTGTTACCCAACTCACCTTTCTTCAGCTTTCTTTCCTTTACCTTCTGAATTCTCAGAGTGAGGGTTAGCCTAAATGAGATTGATGAGGTTTCAAAGAAATCTTGGATTTATAAAGCTCAAATGGTGTGTATCAAGGGCAATTTCAAAAGGTGGGGCTTTTTAAAGTTCAAACTGTCCAAAAGGAGGCCTTACATCATGTCTTTAATATCATGATTGCTGTCAAGCTATTTTAATTTGGATATGTGTAACTTCTGCTGATAACAAGCAGGTTCAAACAGTCCCTAGAGCAGAAATTTTTTTGCCAATTCTTACCTCCAAAGAATACATTTCAGGCCCAAATCTCACTGGGTGTGGTTTTCTATGAAATTCCTGAGGTATATCATCACTGTTTTCTCTCTTTTTAGGTTTACTAAAACATCAATTTTCTTTTGGAAATTTTCTAACATTCACTTCATGAAAGTATTAGAATTACACTAAAAATTAATTTAAAAAAGTTTTAACTTCCTCATTTTTCAAAAACAGGTGTGAAATCACTTCATTTCAAAAATTCTGCTGATCATAAGTTGCATTAATGTGAACTAAATTATTGGCATCTCGGCCACACCCCCAAACCTATGAAGAGCAGTGTCCTCATTGGTCCAAAAGTGGATAAGCAAAGTAAAAAAAAAAAAAAAAAAAAAATAGCACAATGATAGAGAAAAACAAATGCACAGTAATAGAGAAATTAATAGAAGTAAACAATAAATAGTAATTACACACTAAACAAACAAAAAAAAACATGTACAAGGTAGTCTAATAACTAGGGTCAAAATCTGAATCATAAGTTGGTTCAATGGGGTCAGAACTTGAGTCAGTATTGGAGTCTGAACTTGATTCAGCTTTGGAATCTGAACTTGATTCAACTTTCACTTGGATTGTGGCTTGGAGTTCAGTGTATTCTTCAGACTTGATCTTTCTGGTGAGGCCCAAATATTTCTCAAGTCTATCAGCCCTCTCTTTTTCTCTAACTGTCCTCAGCTTTTCATTGAGAAGCTCTTCTTGCAACAGGGCAACTGTGTGCTTCTCACTCCTAACCATCTGATAGGTTTGGTGCAGCAGGTCCTGCATCTTCTCTCTCTCAAATTGCATAAATAGCTCCAACTTCCGAATCTTGTCTATCAGCCTTATCCATCGATAATTTCCTCTTGGCTGAGGTTTTAGCTTGTCCTTTGGTGGAGGATTTACTAGCTTTCTTAGCAGAAGACCTAAGGAACATCTTAGCCAACGATTTTTCAGCTTTCCCCATTAAAAATTTCTAAAAACTCGTTCAAATAATTCCTCCTAGCAACAATTAACAAACAACTCTCTTGAATCCCAGACACTGTATGCTTAAACAGAAATCAAAATTTTAAAGCACAGACAGAGGATATGGAGAGAAAAATACCAAAACCTAGGGTTTGCTTGAAATCTCTGACCGCTTGATCAAATCCACCGGAGTCAAAGGCAAAAGATCCTTCTCTTCAAGCTTAATCAGCGGAAAAAAAATAAAGGAAATTGGATATGGATTCCAAAAGAACGCAGAGATGGAAAAAGATGAGTTTTCTGTGAAATAGGACAAGCTTGAAATGCTTTCGAATATGAAAACCTCTATTCGAATGGTTTTAAATATGTTTAAATCGATTTCGCAAAGCATCATTAATTCTTTCAAAAAGTTCAAAAAAGTCCTTTTCGAAAAGGAGAAAGGCATCAGTACCTTTCGCAAAGCAAATGGCTTCAGAAACATCTGCATCTATTCGTAAAGTTTACCATTCTTTTTGAGTAGTTGTGGTTACAGGTTCAGATCCTTTTCGAAAAGGAGTTTATACTTTTCGAACTGAATTTTCCTTTACAAATTGATTTTTCGCATTGACTGTAAAACTTTTCGAATTGACTGTCAAACTTTTCGAATTGACTGAATTTACTTTTGAACAACTGCTCTGAAGTACAGAACTGATTTTTTTTTCTTTTTTTTTTTAACAAAATCTCCACATCAGAATCATTGGAATTTATTATCTCAATCAATTAAAACCACAAAGCTTTCAGAACTTATGATTCCTCAAAGAAAATTTAACTAAAACATGACTAAAACAGAGAAAAATAATTGCACAAAACTATGCAAAAATCACATAACAGACAGTTAAAATACATATGATACAGTTGTATGACATTAGATTTGTGGACGCTCTTGATGATAGATGGTCATCACAGGCTCCAGGATATTTTCAATGCATGGTTTGAGCCTCTGACCATTTACTTTCAAGGTTCTCCCATCACTTGGGTCCATAATTTCAACAGCTCCAGATGGAGATGCTTGAATGACAGTATATGGCCCTTCCCATCTGGATCTCAGCTTTCCAGGAAAATACTTGAGTTTTGAGTTGAATAACCATACCTTAGAGCCAGCTGTGAACTCTTTTCTCAGCAGATTTTTGTCATAGAAAGCTTTAACTTTTTCTTTGTAAGATCTTGCATTGGTGTATGCATCCATCCTCAACTCTTCCAACTCAGAGAGCTACAGTTTCCTGTGCTTACCAGCAGTAGTGAGATCCATGTTTAAAGCTTTAATGGCCCAAAAGGCCTTATATCCTAACTCCACTGGTAAATGACATGCTTTACCATAGACCAATCTGAATGGGGACATGCCAATTGGGGTCTTATAGGCTGTCCTATATGCCCACAATGCATCATTCAGCTTAAAGGACCAATCCTTTCTGTCCTTCCTCACAGTCTTTTCCAGTATATGTTTGATTTCTTTGTTGGAAATCTCCACTTGTCCACTGGTCTGTGGATGATATAGAGTAGCTATTCTGTGAGTCACAGAGTACTTTTTCAATAGAGCTTCAAAATGCTTGTTACAAAAATGGCTTCCCCCATCACTGATAATGGCTCTGGGGGAACCAAACCTGGAAAAGACGTTATCCTTTAAGAATTTAAGGACAACTCTATGGTCATTGGTTTTAGTGGCTGTGGCTTCAACCCATTTGGATACATAATCCACAGCTACTAAGATGAAATTAAAACCATTTGAAGGAGGAAATGCTCCCATAAAATCTATCCCCCAAATGTCAAACAATTCAACTACCAAAATGGGCTGTAAAGGCATTGAATTTTTCTTGGAAATGTTGCCCAATCTCTGGCAGTTCTGACAAGACTTACAGTGCTACAGTGCATCCTTGAAGAGTGTGGGCCAATAAAATCCACACTGCAAAACCTTTGCAGCAGTTTTGTTTCCACTAAAATGACCTCCACAGGCCTGCTCATGACACATGGAAAGTATGCTGTGGAAGTCTTCTTCATGGACACATATTCTAATGATTTGGTCTGCACAAATCTTGAACAGGTAAGGATCCTCCCAAATAAAATGTTTAACCTTTGAAAAGAAGAGATCTTTATCCATTTTATTCCAGTGTTGGGGGTTCCTTCCGGTAGCCAAAAAGTTGACTATATTTGCAAACCAAGGGGTATGCACACTGATAGCAAAAAGTTGCTCATCAGGAAAAGAGTCATTAATAGGCAACCTATCAATCTCAGCAGTCAGAATTCTAGATAGGTGATCAGCCACCACATTTTCCACACCCTTTTTGTCATTAATCTGTAAATCAAACTCCTGCAATAGGAGGATTCACCTGATTAATCTTGGTTTGGTATCCTTCTTAGACAGAAGGTATTTAAGGACTGAGTGGTCAGTGAACACCACAATTTGTGAACCCAAAACATATGACCTGAATTTCTCCAAGGCAAAAACAATTGCCAGAAGCTCTTTCTCAGTTGTTATGTAATTGAGCTGTGTATCAATCATTGATCTACTGGCATAAGCTATGACATGAGGCAGCTTATCCTTTCTCTGCCCAAGAACAGCTCCCAAAGCATAATCTGATGCATCACATATCAGCTCAAAGGGCAGAGAGTAGTCTGGAGACTGAAGTATTGGAGCTGAAATCAAACAGTTTTTTAAGAATTCAAATGCCCTAAAGCATTCATCATTGAAAACAAAAGGGACATCTTGGCACAATAAATGGTAAAAAGGCTTGGATATTTTACTGAAGTCCTTAATGAACCTCCTGTAAAATCCAGCATGCCCCAAGAAACTTCTGATTTGCTTAACAATATTGGGAGGAGGCAAATGTGCAATTAAATCTATTTTTGCTCTGTCCACCTCAATGCCCTTATGGGAGACAACATGGCCAAGGACAATGCCTTGGGTGACCATGAAATGGCTCTTCCCCCAGCTCAAAACTAAATTGGTTTCTTCACATCTCTGTAATACCAGGCTGAGATGATGTAAACATTAGGCAAAATTGTCTCCATATATTGAAAAGTCATCCATAAAAATCTCCATAAAATGATCAATCATATCAGAGAAAATGGAGTACATACATCTTTGAAAGGTAGCAGGGGCATTACAAAGACCAAAAGGCATCCTCCTATAAGCAAAAGTGCCAAAGGGGCAAGTGAATGTGATCTTTTCCTGATCTTGTGGATACACAGGAATCTGGTTGTAACCAGAGTAACCATCAAGAAAATAATAATAAGCTTTCCCTGCTAGCTTATCTAAAATCTGATCAATGAATGGAAGAGGGAAATGATCTTTTCTGGTCATTGTGTTGAGCTTTCGGTAATCAATACAGACCCTCCAACCAGTTGTTTGTTTGGTTGAAATGAGCTCACCAGAATCTGAAGTTACAATAGTAATCCCAGATTTCTTAGGTACCACCTGTGTAGGTGCCACCCAAGCTGAAGATGGGTAAATGATCCAACAACTTAACAACCTCCTTCATGACCACTTCTTGCATATGAGGATTCAGCCTCTGCATTTCTCTAGAAGGCTTTGCACCTTCTTCCAAGTAAATTTTATGCATGCAAATAGCTGGACTGATACCTCCCAAATCAGCAATAGTCCAGCCAATTACCCTTTTATGCTGCTTTAATACAATCAACAACTCTTCCTCCTGCTTCTCAGTGAGGGAGGAAGAGATAATCACTGGCAATGTTTTATGGTCTCCTAAAAATACATATTTCAAATTTTCTGGCAACTGCTTTGACTCTACATCGGGTGAGAAGAGAAGAGCTGAATAAAGGTACCTTAATTTGTTTGTGGAAGGGGAAAATAACAGGTTTCCATGAAGAAAACCATACTGTTTGGACAGGAGTTTCTTGCACAATGTTGACCTCTTCAGTCTTTGAGGCACAAGCTGTCTCTTCCACAACATTTCTCCAAACATCTTCAAAATCTGTGATTAAATCCTTACACTGTAAGAACTGGGGTAGAGTTTCCTCTACCAGTTCATCCAACAAATCAACAAAAAAACACTCCTCAGAACGAAACTAAGGCTGGGTAATTACATTGTAAATAATTAACTTTACCTTCATATTTCCGAAGGACACTTCCATAATACCAGACCTGCATTGAATACAAGCATTGGCTGTAGCTAGGAATGGTCTCCCCAAAATGACAGGAATGGAAGTTCTGCTTTTTGTAGGTTCCATGTCCAATACCAGAAAATCAGCAGGGTAGAAAAACTTATCTACTCCTACCAACACATCCTCAATCATCCCAACTGGCTTTCTTTCAGATCTGTCTGCTAGTTGTAACACCACATGAGTGGGTTTTAACTCTCCCAAACCTAGTTTCTCATATACAGAATATGGAAGCAGGTTGACACTAGCACCCAAATCTAATAAAGCCTTTTCAATGGTATGCTCCCCAATAATGCAAGGGATTGTGGGGATTCCAGGATCTTGGAGTTTAGGAGGTGTGGCAATAGATAAAACCTGTTTAACTTTCTCCACAGCAAAGTCCTTATTGGATAATTGGATCCTAGATTGTCTTTTGTGTGTGCAAATGTCCTTAAAAAACTTTGCATAGGCTGGGACTTGCTTGATTGCATCAAGTAAAGGAAGATGTATCTTGACTTGCTTGAAAGTCTCCATCATTTCATCTATTTTTATATTCCCTTTATCAAAAGGGAATGCAGATTTCATGGCATGGGAAAATGGTAAATGAGGAACTAGTCTTTCATTTACAGCCTTAGCATCGTCACCAGAATTTTTTTGATTTTTCTGAGGTACATCAGCACCCCCAATGCTAACATCATGCTGCTCCTGCTGCATGTTCCTAGCAGTTTTCTCATTTTTTTCTTCTTTTTCTGTATCCACATTGTTATTTACAACTCTTTCACTTCTCAAAGTAGTGATAGCTTTTACTTCTTCATGTGAAAAAGTGGCCTCTCCAACCATGAACTGTCCTTTGGGATTGTTCAAGGGTTGGCTGGGTAACCCGCCTTCCTCTCTTCTGGCCAATGTATTTGAAAGTTGACCCAATGTGTCTTCAATCTTCTTAATACTCTGACTGTGAAAGTTTACAGTCTGAGTTAAAGACCGTAAATTCTGGAGTGAAGTTAGAACTTGGTCTTCAAAAGAAGGGGATCTGGAAGGAGGCTGAGTCATGTGATTGATGCTGTGTTGTGCCATCCGCTAGGAATGGGTCAAAAATTAGGCTTGGTATAGAAATTATGCTGGTATGGCTGAACAGTTTTGAAAGGTACTTGGTGCTTTGGTTGCTTCTGCTGTTGTGATTGATAATTGCCCTGGCTCCACCTTAAATTGGGGTGCCCTCTCCATGCATATTCATTAGATTGTAACTGTCCAAATGATTGGGCAACATGAGCTTGCTCTACCACTAGATTTGGGAACTGTGGTGCAGCTGGACATTGATCATGGGAATGAGTAGGGGACTGGCATATCAGACATGCCTCCTCTACTCTAGCAACCATTGGACCTTGAAATGAGTCCATCTATCTATCAAACTTGGTGGTTAAATTTTCCACCTTCCTTTCCAACTCATTCACCTCATAAATCTTTCCCTTGGTAGTCTGCTCTTTATTCAACCGAGCAGGATTCTCAATGTCTCTTGACAGAGATTCTTGTTGTGTTGAATTTTCACCAATAACTTCAAATAGGTCCCAGACCTCCTCAACAGTTCTTTGCAAATAGGTGCCTCCACAGGAGGCATCTACCATATTCTTACCCTTTTGATCAATTTTCTGATAGAAACTTTGAACAAGCTGCCATTGGGAAACTTGATGATGAGGGCATTGCCTTAAAAGCTCCTTAAACCTTTCCCATGCTTCATGGAAAGTTTTAGTTGAGTGTTGAAAGAAAGTGACAATGCTTTGTCTCAACTGGCTGGTCATAGACATAGGGAAGTATTTGGCTAAAAATTGACACTGCAAATCATTCCAAGAAGTAATACTATTTGGTGGCAACATAGACAACCATGATCTAGCATTGTCCTTTAATGAAAAAGGAAAGAGCCTAAGCTTGGTTGCCTCTGGACCCAGTCCAGCTAGGTTGAATGTGGTACAAAGAGACAAGAATTCATCCACATGCTTGTATGGATCCTTGTTAAGACCTAAAAAGTACCACTTTTCACCCCTTAACTTAGCCTTTGATTAGATCCTTAGCCATCTAATAAAGGTTTGTTAAGTGTTTTCTGTGAGCAATAAACAGCAGTGCAATAAGGCCATAAATCCTGCTAAGGAGCCTGTTTTGACCCCAGAAGTCCCTCAGAAGAATGAGAACTGAATCCAGACCTGAGAAGAGCCTTGCATAGCTTCCCAAAGCTTCAGAGGATTCAGAAAAATATGCTTCGCACAGTCCTCGCGAATTCCTAAGACTTCACAACAACTTCTCGCGCAGTTGAGTGACAGACTAGCTTCAGAATCCTACCTCCCGCAGTTGTCGCACAGTAGCCGCCGGATACAAATGTCAAGAGAACCTCTCGCGCAGTCCAGAAACTATCAAAGCCTCGCGAGGATCCTCGCGAAGTTCCATTAAGAAGTGAACTTCTCAAACAGTTCTCGCACAGTTCAGGGAGAAAGCAACCTCAAGAAGATCTATTGTGAAATGGAATACTCGCACAGTTCCCGTGCTATTCACAAGTAGCAATCCAACTACGCGAAGCCCAATCCAGCGAGAGCTAAACTATCTACCTCGCGGCTTCTCAAAGCATCAAGAAGCTGTAACCCGGCGACGTCTGAAGTTTTAATGCTAACTCATCCTTGCGAAGTCAGTGCTACCATGCCACAAGTCTGGGAATCGACTGCAACCTAGCAAAGCTCTGAACATTAACCTTCCATCACTTCAGCAGAGGACTTTCTGGGAATTTCTAAGGATTAGGGCACGCACTCCCAAACTCAAATCTCCATGCACGTGCCTCGAGGCATCCAAGGAACAGTATTCGACCATGTGGCATCGTTAAAATTAGGATTTCCTAACCCTAATGCGCTGCCACACCACTGCTATATAAACCCAAACTTGGTTTAGGTTTAAGGGCTCAGACTTTATCACTAATACGGGATCTGAGATCATTTTCTTTTCTGTTCTTCTGTAGTTGTAAGTAGTTTTCCTTTTTCTTTTTCTTTCTCTTCATAGTCCAGCACTTGCTGGCTATACCTTTGTATGTATTTTTGAACTAGTTTAATGGATGTTTTGTAATAGGATATGTACTTTTATGGGATGTGTGCGAATGAGAGTTGCTCTGTATAAGGCTGCTGCCTTGTGATCCGCCATTGCTTTGGCTGTGATTCAAAGCAATAGAGGACTGATTCTAAGGATCCATTCAAATCCAAGTGACCTGTGTGTCTGGGCTATCATGGTCTGATACAGCCTTAGACCCATCACAGGACCCACTAGATCTGAAATCCCCATGGGAGGCTGAGCTGGTAGCCTTGTGACCATGGTGGTGGCAGTAATATTACTATTCTGTTTTGAACTCTATGAGGAGGATAGCCTCTGGGATAGTCTATGACCATTCAAGTGGGCAGGTTATAGCCTTAGGGTGAAGCCAATCCGTAGGATCCAAGATGGATTCTTCTTCTCTGCACATGTGCTTGTAGCCTTGTGGGAGATTGTACAGAGGCAGACTCCCCTATATTTGTATAGACCCGCCATCAGATGTTAGATCTGATCTGGTTATGGAGATTGTAGGCCTGTGACTGGACCATTGTAGTCCCACTCAAGCAATTGACAGCTAGATCAAAGGTTGTACTCAATCCCGTGCTGGTTCAATGTGTCTGGGCTAACATGGTCCTATACAGCCCTAGCCCCACACATAGAGCTTTAGAGGTTGAGGTTACCTATGGATTCTTGAGCTTGTAGCCTGGATGAAGTAGTGCCTATAATGATTAACTTGTTTTGACCCATCTCTGGACTGTGGTTCCCTTATGGGATAGTCTGTGACCATTTGAGTGGACAGGTTATAGCCTTAAGGGATTGGATCATGGCACATAAATGGGTTGGATTCTTTCTCCTCAGTGGTGATAATGTAGCCATTGGACAGGATTTCTATAACATCAAATCTGAATTTGAGTTACAAAACTCCTCTGATCTAGACCCAATAGCATACTTCTCACCCTTTTATATTTATTTTCCCACACTCCATCCATCTTCTCTTGTAGTTAATTCATTAGGCTACCTTAGGATATTTAGAATAAGTGACCCTAAACTCCCTTCCTTTTAGGTCTGCCAGATCTGTAGTCAGATCTGGAGGGACTACCAGAGATGGCTCCCTTGGAGCCGTAGATCATCTTTCCTTGTGGGACAAACTCTTACTTATCAAAACTTGCTACAATGGACCCTGTATCTTGCAGGTCTAAGATTTCTCAGTTGTGATGATTCCAGCCCCTGTTTTACTTTGATTTTAAATTGCTTTTACCACCAACAAATAAAGTAAGCACACTGGGATTCGCAACAAGTTTTTGGCGCCGTTGCCGGGGATAAGATGATCTATTAGTAGACCCTTAGTTTTTGTATTTTTAGTATTCTTTATAACTGTGAATAATTGATACTGCTGATGTAATTTTGAATATTTCTTACAGATCTGGATAGCAACAGAGAAGGACAGTAGACTGCATTTGGAGATTAGCTATCTCTATTTGCAATTCTCTAACCTTTAAAACTCAGTCTAGTTTCTTTGAAAATTCCATAGCAGTTATTTAGTATAGTTGTAAATTTATGTTTTCTTACAATAACTATAAATTTGTTAGAAAATTCTTTGAGTCAAGTATAATGTGCCTGCAAGGAGTTGTCCCTGCTGGTGGTGTGTTTGTATGCTAGGTAGGAGATCTCTTAGTCCTACTTTAGAGCCTTTCAACCCTGAGCTAGAAAGGGGTAGAAGACTTAGAAGGAACAGGCACACCACAGTAGAGCCCCCAATTGAATCTGAGATAGTAGCCATGGGTGAAGAACAACCCAGAACTCTCAAGGAGTTGAATGCTCCGGATGACTATAACTCTCCATTTAGCATTCAATTCCCTGATGTTCAAGGGAACTATGAAATTAAAACTTCAATCATCCAGATGCTGCCCTCTTTCCATGGGCTTAGCAAGGAAGACCCTTATAAGCACATTGACCAGTTTTTGGCCTTGTGCACCACATTCAATATCGTTGGTTTGGGACCAGAGGCCACTAGACTCAGGCTCTTTCCCTTCTCTCTGAAGGATAGGGCTAGTACCTGGTTGGCTACTCTTCCCAACAATGACATCACTTCGTGGAAAGACCTACAGACCAAGTTCCTGACAAAGTTCTTCCCTGAGACCAAAACTAGCCAGTTGAGGAAGGCAATTCTTGCTTTTGCCCAATCCCCAACTGAGGATTTTAATGAAGCCTGGGATAGGTTTAAGAAAATGCTCAAACAATGCCCCCACCACAAGATCCCAGACTGGCAGCTTGTACAAAGCTTCTACAATGGGATTGATGAGAAAAATAGAGATATGGTTGATGCCTCTTGTGGTGGAACCTACATGCACAAGACTACTGATGAGGCATGGGAATTGTTTGAAGTAATCAGTGAAAATGCTTTTCAAAAGCTATCCCTGGCAAGAACTAGTCAGGAGTCTGTGTCAAAAGTGGGGCCTGCTGCATTGTCAAGAGGAAAAGTTTATGAGGTGTCTGGGAACAATGATCTGCAGCTGCAGATGGCAAACCTCTCAGAGAAGTTTGATAAATTACTGACTGTGATGCAACCCAGAAGGGCTGCTCAAGTGGTGGAGGCATGTTTGAGATGCCAGTCCCCACAACACACAGTAGAGGAATGTCCATCTGCAAGGCAATATCCTGAATTGGTATTGGAACATGCACGCAATCTTATGGCCAAGAATAACTGTGGCTACAATGACCATATGGATACCAAAGACCAAAATACTAGTTGCCAATGGAGAGACCACCCAAATCTGAGGTGGAGGCAAGACAATTATGTGTAGCCCCAGCAAATGTTGGCCTTACCCTAAAGGCCACAGCAGCAGTTCAATCAGGGATATGCCCCTAGGTTTAATTTCCAACACCAGCAGCAGTCCCATCAGCAACAAAATCAATTGGTCTTACCCCAACCTCAGCCAAGAAATGCTTCCTTCGAGGACCAGGTCTTGACTTCATTGTAAAACTTGGGGTCTTTGGCTCGCATCGGATGCTCTCATGGTCGAGGCATCCATGAAATGGAAGAGCAGATAAGCAAAATTTCAAATGCCTTGGCTAGGAGAGATGAGGGGAGGTTGCCCTACCAGCCGGTTGCTAACCCCAAGGGTCAGTTTTTAATTGAAGAAGCTTCCTCAAGTTTTAAGGGAACCAATGCTGTCACTACCCTAAGGTCTGGCAGGCTGATAGACAACCAGGTGGGTAACAGACCAGCAGAGGTCAGTTCCATAGATTATTCGAATGAGTGTGATAGGGATGTTGTTGGAACACAGAGCCAAGAATTGCCTGCCACCCTGCAGCAGGAGAAAAATAAAGAGGCTGTAGTTGAGCCTCAGCAGGAAGAAAAACAAGAAAAAAGAAAAAAATAGAAGTTTAGTCATGGGCTAGTAGCTGAGGAACCAGCAGTACCTCAGCTGCCATTTCCTCAAGCTTTGGGTGGTCCTGTCCCTTTTGGGAAAGGGAATGCCCAGATGGAGGAAATGATGGAGACCTTCAGGCAGGTGAAAATCAATTTGCCCCTGCTTGAGGCAATTAAATAGGTCCCAGCCTATGCAAAGTTCCTGAAAGACTTCTGTACCCAAAAGAGAAAAGCTCGAGGCCATGTATCCAAAAAAGTCTTTGCAATTGATACAGTGAATTCTGTATTTAACATATCAATGCTTGAGAAGTTGCCAGATCCAGGGATACCCACTATTCCCTGCATAATTGGAGACCATACAATCGGGAAGGCCCTTTTAGACCTTGGAGCCAGTGTTAACCTGTTGCCATACAGTGTATATCTGCAGCTAGGTTTGGGGGAGCTAAAACCTACCCCCATTGTGCTAATGATGGCTGATAGATCTGAGAGGAGGCCTATGGGAATGATTGAGGATGTCTTGGTAGGGGTAGAGAAATTCTTTTACCCTGCTGACTTCCTAGTTTTGGACATGGGCTGCAGCAAAGGTACTAATCCCATACCTGTTATCTTGGGTAGGCCATTCTTGGCCACTGCCAATGCATGCATTCAGTGCAGGTCTGGAGTTATGAAGGTAACTTTCGAACATATGAAAGTTGAGCTGAATGTGTACAACAGTGCAAAGTACCCTCAAGTGGACAATGAGGAGAGCTTTGCAGTGGATGTACTAGAAGAAATTGTGGATGAAGAATTGCCCACTCTGCTGGAGTGGAGCAACATTGTTAGGAATTTAGTTAAAGTTTGGGATATGGTGGAGGAAGAAAGCCCAGCTGTGATAACAAAAGACATGACCACATTGAAGTCTTCTATGGGCTCAGTGCAGCATTTCATTTGGAAACCTACATTGCTACCTCTTCCTCCAACCACCAATGCACCAATTTTACCATCCACCCAACAAGCCCCTGATCTGGAACTTAAGAAGCTTCCAGAAACATTAAAATATGCCTTCCTTGAGAAAGGTGATAAGCTTCCTGTGATTATCTCCTCCTCTCTTCCCAATGAGCAGGAAGAAGAATTACTAACAGTTTTGAGGAAGCACAAAAGGGTAATTGGTTGGACCATTACAGATCTGGGAGGAATAGATGCATCAATTTGCATACACAGGATTCATCTTGAGGAGGGATCAAAACCCTCCAGGGAAATGCAGAGGAAGTTAAATCCTCACAAGCAGGAAGTGGTCCTCAAGGAGATCACTAAATTATTAGATGCAGGGGTGATTTACCCCATCTCTGATTTTAACTGGGTGGCACCTATCCAAGTGGTGCCCAAGAAATCTGGCATAACAGTTATTAAACTGAATCTGGAGAGTTGAGACCAGCCAGGGAGACCACTGGCTGGAGAGTTTGCATTGATTATAGAAAGCT
Organism: Chloranthus sessilifolius; assembly: GCA_021018995.1. Classification (NCBI taxonomy): domain Eukaryota; kingdom Viridiplantae; phylum Streptophyta; class Magnoliopsida; order Chloranthales; family Chloranthaceae; genus Chloranthus; species Chloranthus sessilifolius. Next base: position 51,690,260 of record CM037593.1, on the reverse strand, counting down.
CAACTCTAAGACCAGAAAGGACCACTTCCCTCTCCCCTTCATTGATCAAATTTTGGACAAATTGGCTGGAAAAGCTTTTTCCTGTTTTCTTGATGGGTACTCGAGTGGTACAACCAGGATCCTGTGCATCCTCAAGATCCAAGAGAAACCACCTTTACCTATCCTTTTGGCACCTTTGCTTACTGAAAGGATGCCTTTGGGCTGTAATGCATGACCACTTTTCGAGAGATGTATGTATGCCATATTCTTTGATATGATTGACAAGTTTTGGAGATTTTTATGGATGATTTTTCCGTCTATGGGGAGTTTTTGGCGATGTCTACAACACCTCAAATTTAATTTTGCAAAGATGTGAGGAGACCAATCTGGTCTTAAGCTGGGAAAAGAGCCACTTCATGGTAACACAAGGCATTGTGTTGGGCCATGTAGTCTCCAAAGAAGGGCTTGAAGTAGACAAGGCCAAAGTTGACCTCATTGCCAATCTGCCCCCTCCAAAAATAGTCAAACAAATCAAATCTTTCCTTGGGCATGCAGGATTCTACAGGAGGTTCATTAAGGACTTCAGCAAAATTGCTAAGCCATTGTGCCACCTGCTCTGTCAGGATGTGCCTTTCGACTTCTCGGCTGAATGTCTAAAGGCTTTTGAGACTTTGAAAATCTGCCTTACCTCTGCCCTTGTACTCCAGACACCAGACTATACCCTGCCCTTTGAATTAATGTGTGATGCATCAGATTTAGCAATAGGTGCTGTCTTGGGCCAAAGAAAGGATAAGCTGCTTGTGGTCATTGCTTATGTCTGCAAGTCACTTGCTGAAGCTCAGCTGAATTATACCACAACTGAGAAAGAGCTTCTGGCACTGGTGTATGCTGTTGACAAGTTTAGATCCTACCCGCTGGGATCTAAAACTATAATCTTCACTGACCACTCAGCATTGAAGTACCTATTGTCCAAGAAAGATGCTAAGCCCAGGCTGATTAGATGGATACTCCTACTGCAGGAGTTTAACAATAAAATCAAGGACAAAAAGGGTGTGGAAAATGTGGTGGCTTACCACTTGTCCAGAATTGTGTTGGAGAAGTGTCTTGATGGTCCTACAATTGATGACTTCCCGGATGAGCAATTATTTGCAATCCAATCCTTGGTCCCCTGGTTTGCACACATTGTGAATTATCTTGTTATAGGAAAGATTCCTGCCCACTGGACCAAAATGGACAAAGACCTATTTTTCTCATAGGTCAAATATTTTTTTTGGGAGGAACCTTGCCTATACAACTACTGTGCAGACCAAATCATCCGAAGATGTGTTCCCGAAAGTGATGTCCCCAGTATTTTGGCCATGTGCTATGAAAATGCCTGTGGAGGCCACTTTAGTGGAAGAAAAACAGTTGACAAGGTCCTGTAGTATGGGTTTTATTGGCCTTCTTTATTCAAAGATACATATACACACTGCAAGGTATGTGAGAGATGTCAAAAATTAGGAGGGCTGTCCAAAAGAAATTCAATGCCTTTACAGCCCATCCTTGTTGTAGAACTGTTTGATGTATGGGGTATAGACTTCATGGGCCCTTTTCCTCCTTCTAATGGTTACCATTTTATCTTAGTGGTAGTGGATTATGTTTCCAAATTGGTAGAAGCCATTGCCACAAAAACCAATGACAACCAGGTGGCCCTCAAATTTGTAAGGCAGAACATTTTCTCAAGATTTGGAACCCCTAGAGCTATTATCAGTGATGGGGGTAGCCATTTCTGCAACAGGAATTTTGAAAGCTTGCTCAAGAAATATTCTGTGACCCATAGGATTGCTACTCCCTACCACCCACAGACAAGTGGGCAAGTTGAAATTTCCAATAGGGAGATCAAGCACATCCTTGAGAAAACAGTAAGGACTGACAGGAGAGATTGGGCTGATAAGCTCAATGATGCACTGTGGGCTTATAGGACTGCCCATAAGACTCCCATTGGAATGTCCCCATTCTGACTGGTCTATGGCAAGGCTTGCCATCTCCCAGTAGAGTTAGAACACAAGGCCTATTGGGCCATTAAAAACTTAAATATGAACCTAACTTCTATTGGTCATCACAGGTCCCTGCAACTGTCTGAATTGGACGAGTTGAGGATGGATGCCTACTCCAATACAAGGATCTACAAGGAACGGTCCAAAGCTTTCTTTGACAAGGGCTTACTGAGAAAAAGCTTCATACCTGGTGGCAAGGTTTGGTTATTTAACTCCAAACTAAAATTCTTTCCTGGCAAACTAAAATCCTGATGGGAAGGTCCCTATATTGTCTTAAAGGTTTCCCCATCTGGTGCTGTGGAAGTCAAGGATCCCAAATCTGGGAGGACCTTGAAAGTGAATGGTCAGAGGCTTAAGCCTTGTCTCGAAAAACCGGCCGACCCTATGAACACTATTCATTTTTAAGGGACCCCTTCATCTACCTGACCCACAGTTGTGTCCATGTTGTACTATACTACTTTCGTTTCTTCAATAGTTTTTAGGAAATTGTAGTGTCTCGATGGGGTCTGAGTCTGTTGGGTTTGATAGTTTATGTGGGGTTGGTATGATTACTTCTTCTTCTGCGATTTGATGATTTTTGAATTGAATGCATACTGTTTGAATATTTTTGATGAGTATGCTGCACTGCATGAATTGCTCCCTGTTTGGTACTATGCCCTCGCGCAATTCACATAGAGTATTTATTATGCCGTCGCGAGCTTCAACAAATGCTACAGAGCCTCTCGCGCACTGCAAGCTGCAACATCCATTGTTGTGAGATTCCGTTCCTATCTCGCGATCCCCTTGCCCAGCTGCGCGAGTCCCATGCATTTGTCATTTCCCACGCTGATTGCTGTAACTTTTCACTTCCCAACTCACTCTCAATTAATTGCAGCAACTTGGATGTTATTACACCGATTCATCTTCCACCATCCTCGTCTTTAAATACACAGGGAGTCCCTTCATATTCATCTCATCCTTTCTCCTCTCACCCTAGCGGTCCTTCCCTAGTCCTAACAATGGTAGATGACAAGCCTAATGCTCTGCCAAACAAATTTTATCCAATGTGGTTGGAACCACCCCCACCTAAAGAGCCGGACCCCTTACAATTCCTCTGGGATGAATACGCAGAGGTTCAGCAGATCCTGGCTAAGGAGGAGAAGGACAAGCACCAGCAAAAGAAGAAACAACGAAAGATAGAACCATCCCCATCCCCTGCCCCTTCCACTCAACCCCTTCCACCACCTTCTCAGCCCCCACATCCTTGATCCCTCTCTCCTTTCTTCTTAGCAGTTTTATTTTTGTAATCTTTTAGTCTTAATGAAATTTTCTTTTCCTGTTATTCTATAAAGTTCTCTGTTCTTGGCTGTTTTCATTCTTGCTATTTTCTTTTCTCTGACCATAAATTTACTGCACACCCACCTTTGAACCAGTGAGGACACTGCTCCTCATAGGTTTGGGGGTGTGGCAGGCAGATCCTGCCAATGGAATAGTTAACCTAAGTGCAGCAGAATCATGTGAGTAAGATGGAAATGGGTCATGTTCACTGGAGAATCAGAAAAATAATGAAATTTAAAATTTTTTCCAGACTTTAGGCATTACAAACATTTAAAATTTCACATTTCTATGATGAGATCACCAAGTAAACTCACTTGTATCAGCACTTAGTGAATCATTAGAGAGAGAAAAAGGTAAGGACATACTTAAGAATTCAAAGGAAGACCATAACCAATGAGATTTGGGCCTATACAAAATTTTTTTCTTTGAGGAGTGACTAAGGTAATTTCTTCTAGCTCTAAGGACTAGCTGAGTCACTGTGCTCACTAGAAGTTAGGCAACTCTAAGTTGAAACAACTGACAGCACTCATGAGACTTAGGAAAGGATCAAGGCCTTCTCTTGGACAGTTTGAGCCTAAATAGACCAACCTTAAGCAACTGCCCTTGTCCATACTCCCTTTGAGCTTTAAATCCTAAATTTCTTCAAAATGCACCTGAGTACTTGTACCTGAACCTATGAACCTGATTCAGCCTACCCTCACTCTGAGAATTCAGAAAGTAAAGGAGAAAGAGTTGAAGATGGACTAGCTATGGTCAACACTAGGTGAATGGAGAAAAAGTATCTCAAAATTCTGGCAGTATGGTAACTGAGAAAATGGTGGCATTTCAGAAAAGTAAAAACAAAATAAAAAGAAGAAAAAACAAAAACAATAATGAAGAGGAGTAAGAGAGGAGTCAAGAGGGAACTTTCATTGGGAAAATCAAAATCAAGAAGAGAAACTGATCACTTCAAATCTGAAAACCTCAAAGAAGATGAAAGGAGCTGAATTAAAGAAGGTGAAGTCATGAATCACCTCCTTCACTTACTAATTTCTCAATTTTGAACCCCTTTTCAACCTTCCATTCTTTTTAACCCCACTCCATAAGCCACATTACAGCCCAGTTAAAGCCCTTGTGATCCAAAGTTGAGTGAGCTATCATGTGGAGATAAAGAGTTATCCAATCTATGGTGAGGATCTGTCAATGATGCCAGCACTTAAGAGCTTTGCCTATGCTCATGCTTACAGACCCATTTGGGGGATGTAACTGCTCTTGAACTTGGGAGAAAGTGAAACCCTTAAAAGTTCCTCATGAGAGTATGCCCTGGAGAGTTTTGGGTCTGATATTGAATGCATTAAGTATGATCTACAACCTAATTTTTGATCTAGTGATGAGCTCAGTGCTGACACACATGTGAATTGTTCTTTGGTGTAAACTGATTGGAAATGCTGTGCTTTCATGAGAAGCTTATACTGTTTAAATCTCTGTGCAGCCAAGGTGTTTGAATTTCTTATATCTCTTACTGATTCAAGGGTGAACTAACTCTATTTCTTGACTGCTCACTTGATAATAATGCACTTTTGTTAACTGTCTCATTGATAAGTTTGTGGGTGTCTTCACTGAAAACCCTTAGGAGACTTCACTCCTCCACTAGGGATCACCTAGGAGTTTAAAAGGCTTGGTACATATGCTAAATATATCTGTGCTCCCTACGAAAGTGGTATTTAATTTCTGTAGTTGATTTAATGTAGCTTTGCTAAGGGACTAGCAAAGATTAGGTTTGGGGGTGTGTTAAGACCTGAAAAGTACCACTTTTTACCCCTTAACTTATTCTTTGATTAGACCCTTAGCCATCTAATAAAGGTTTGTTAAGTGTTTTTTGTAAGCAATAAACAGTAGTGCAATAAGGCCATAAATCTTGCTAAGGAGCCTGTTTTGACCCCAGAAGTCCCTCAGAAGAATGAGAACTGAATCCAGACCTGAGAAGAGCCTCACATAGCTTTCGAAAGCTTCAGAGGATTCAGAAAAATATGCTTCGCACAGTCCTCACGAATTCCCAAGACTTCACAACAACTTCTCACGTAGTTGAGTGATAGACTAGCTTCAGAATCCTGCCTCGCGCAGTTGTCACGCAGTAGTCGCGGGATGCAAATGTCAAGAGAACCTCTCGCGCAGTCCAAAAACTATCAAAGCCTCGCAAGGATCCTCGCGAAGTTCCATTAAGAAGTGAACTTCTCGTGCAGTTCTCGCACAGTTTAGGAAGAAAGCAGCCTTGCGAAGCAAGAGTTAGCCTCGCGAAGATCTATTGTGAAATGGAATGCTCGCACAGTTCCCGCGCTATTCACAAGTAGCAATCCAACTGCGGAAGCCCAATCCAACGAGAGCTTAACTATCTACCTCGCGATTGCTCAAAGCATCAAGAAGCTGCAACCTCGCGACATCTGAAGTTTTAATGCTAACTCATCCTCGCGAAGTCAGTGCTACCACACGACAAGTCTGGGAATCGACTGTAACCTAGTGAAGCTCTGAACTTTAACCTTCCATCGCTTCAGCAGAGGACTTTATGGGAATTTCCAAGGATTAGGGCACGCACTCCCATGCTCAAATCTCTGTGCACGTGCCCCGAGGCATCTAAGGAATAGTATTCGGCCATGTGGCATCGTTAAAATTAGGGTTTTCTAACCCTAATGCGCCGCCATACCACTGCTATATAAACCCAAACTTGGTTTAGGTTTAAGGGCTCAGACTTTATCACTGATACGGGATCTGAGATCATTTTCTTTTCTATTCTTTTATAGTTGTAAGTAGTTTTCCTTTTTCTTTTTCTTTCTCTCCATAGTCCAGCACTTGCTGGCTATGCCTTTGTATGTATTTTTGAACTAGTTTAATGAATGTTTTGTAATAGGATATGTACTTTTATGGGATGTGTGCGAATGAGAGTTGCTCTGTGCAAGGCTGCTGCCTTGTGATCTGCCATTGCTTTGGCTATGATTCAAAGCAATGGAGGACTGATTCTAAGGATCCATTCAGATCCAAGCGACCTGTGTGTCTGGGCTATTATGGTCCGTTACAGCCTTAGCCCCACCACAGGATCCACTAGATCTGAAATCCCCATGGGAGCCTGAGCTGGTAGCCTTGTGACCATGGTGGTGGCAGCAATATTACTGTTCTGTTTTGAACTCTATGAGGAGGATAGCCTCTGGGATAGTCTGTGACCATTCAAGTGGACAGGCTATAGCCTTAGGGTGAAGCCAATCTGTAGGATCCAAGATGGATTCTTCTTCTCTGCACTTGTGCTTGTAGCCTTGTGGGAGATTGTACAGAGGTAGACTCCCCTATATTTGTATAGACCCACCATCAGATGTTAGATCTGATTTGGTTATGGAGATTGTAGGCTTGTGACTAGACCATTGTAGTCCCACTCAAGCAATGGACAACTAGATCGAAGGTTGTACTCAATCCCTTGCTGGTTCTATGTGTCTGGGCTAACATGGTCCTATACAGCCCTAGCCCCACACATAGAGCTTTAGAGGTTGAAGTTCCCTATGAATTCTTGAGCTTGTAGCCTGGATGAAGTAGTGCCTACAATGATTAACTTGTTTTGACCCATCTCTGGACTGTGGTTCCCTTATGGGATAGTCTGTGACCATTTGAGTGGACAGGTTATAGCCTTAAGGGATTGGATCATGGCACAGAGATGGGTTGGATTCTTTCTCCTCAGTGGTGATAATGTAGCCATTGGACAGGATTTCTATAACATCAGATCTGAATCTGAGTTACAAAACTCCTCTGATCTAGACCCAATAGCATACTTCTCACCCTTTTATATTTATTTTCCCACACTCTATCCATCTTCTCAACCCTTTCAGTAGTTAATTCATTAGGCTACCTTAGGATATTTAGAATAAGTGACCCTAAACTCCCTTCCTTTTAGGACAGCCAGATCTGTAGTCAGATCTGGAGGGACTACTAGAGATGGCTCCCTTGGAGCCGTAGATCATCTTTCCCTGTGGGACAAACTCTTACTTATCAAAACTTGCTACAATGGACCCTGTATCTTGTAGGTCTAGGATTTCTCAGTTGTGTTGATTCCATCCCCTGTTTTACTTTGATTTTAAATTGCTTTTACCACCAACAAATAAAGTAAGCACACTGGGATTCGCAACAATCCTCCTTACTCAAACCATGGAAGGAAGGAAGCATCTAGATAGTTGATGATTTGATTTCATAATTTCCTTCAATAGTAGGAAATTGAATGCAAAATGGGGAATTATATGCACCAGGTGCAAAGTAATCTCTCAAGAGTCTAGGTTGCTCACCCATAGTAGCAGTCTCAGCAAAATTCTGTGATGTTTGTCTGGTTCTTAGTAGCCTTTCAACTTCTAAATTCAAAGGGACAATCTCAGGATTAAGAGTCCTCCTACCAAACAAACAACACAGATACAGAGTGAAAAATTATGCAAAGCAAACCTGCAATAATCCTTACTGAGTAGATTCCAAGCTTAATTGTATAGGGATAACTGCACAGATTCAAGCAATAGAAATAGTTAGCACTGATGTAAAAATAAAAATAAAAAACTTAGGTCTACCAATTTTAAAATCTATTCCCCGACAGTGGCGCCAAAAACTTGTTGTCTTCCTAAGTGTGCATGATTTATTTGTATTTTGAAAACAAATATTTCAAAGTATGGATTATACTGAAATTGGAAAACTAAAAAGAATAAAGAAATATCAACACAGAGAGAAATCAATTAACCTGCAAGATTAGGTCCAGTTGTAGCAAGTTTTAAATGTAAGTGAGTAAAAGATCGTCCATAGAGAATTGATTTAAAATGTATGGTAAACCTCCAGATCTGGCCTATAATCCTATCTATAAAGCAAGTAAGATGGGAGGTTGAATTTGTCACATTAACTAAATTATCTAAAAGTAAAATTTAAACTAAGTGATCCAGATCCGAGTTGGGGGAATTGGATGTAAAATTAATAAGAATGGAGAAATAACGGCTACTTAAGCTTAGTAATTGATTGCAGAGTGAGAAATAGTGTAACATAGTTGAGAAAGTATCAAATCTTCATCTGGCTACCAACTCAGATGTAAGAGAAAATAATCTAATTCAAGGATTAGAATTGAGTTGAACTTATGGCTATGATCTGTCCACTGTCATGGACACAGATCATCCAATAGTTTTCTCCTTCAATCCAAAGTCTTGATTCAGAACATAAGCACCACTACAAATGCTGTAAGAACCAGGTTACAAACACAGATTCTCACAGGGATAGTGGATTAAGGGAAATTACTTAAAAACAACAAATCTAAAGGAATCTAATGAGTGAGGAGATCACAATGAACCCTCAACATAAACCCGATTGAGAACATACTGATGAAAGCAACCTTTTCAAACCCACCATTACAATTACAGAACACAGCTTAAAACAGCTCTCGGATTTGTAGTCTTGAATACAATTCTCACTTGAATTACATAAGTATCTCACAGTTCTCAATTACAAAAAAAAGCTAGGCTATTACAGAGGTTTCAGACAAGCTATCTTGATCTGAATTAGAAAATGGGGCAGCAGGAATGAAACTCAAATTTTGGATACCTAAATTGGGCAAATAGTTCGTCTATTTATAGTTTTCCCCAAGTCCAGCTTAGATATGCATCAACCAATTAGAATTGGTTAGATCTATATCAACTAATAGGAGTCAAGCACAAGGATCCAGATCTGTTCTGGCCAATCAGAACTGCTTGATTTGTTTCAGCCAATCAGAAGACAGAGGTATCAATTCTATTATGTAATTCAAAAATTTGTTTGAGCTTCTAGAAGTTCCCGCCAAGTAATTTCATCTTTGGGTGTTCACATGGAGTGGAATATGCCTTTGATTCGTGCTCAGACTCTTCTAGAATGCCCTTGGGTTTTTAAATGTATTGGGGCACGTGCAGAGATTATTGAATTGCCCTTACAGATGTTGGGAATCTTCAGAATACGATTTCGCACAGTTTGGGGACCTTTTCGAAAGGTACTGTAACTTCTGGAGCTCTATTTGCACAGATTGGGGACCTTTTCGAAAGGAAATATGACTTCTGGAGCTCTATTCACACAGATCTGGTGCTGTTCGCAAGGAGTTTTCTTCTTTTCGAAAGGATCATCAGCAAATTTGGTTCCTTTCGAATAGATTAGGTGCTCTTCGAAAACCAAGCCTGGAGCTTTAGTTCTTTTTGAATAGATGAGGTTCTTTTTGAATAGATCAGGAATCCTTTCGAATAGCATTCTGTAGTGCATTCTTCTTTCTGAATGGCCAGTGAGGTTGTCCCTTCTCCTTCTTCCTCCAGATCAAGATGGGTCATCATCTTTTTGGTACTTTTAAGCTACTTTCAGAGTTAAGCCTGCCTTTGTTGTTAGCTGTAAAACAAACACCTAAAACACTTATTTAGTTCTCTCAAGGGTCTATCAAGGCCCAAATTAAGGGGTGGAAAATGATATTTTTCAGTTCTCAACAACCATACACACACAGATTAAGCAAGTAAGGAAAATGCTCGCAACAAACAAAAAATTTTCTAACTAAACTAACAGCTAAAAAAATTTACACAAAGACTAATTAAAGGGAATTCAACATTAAAGGACTAAGTTTTAGGGTGAAAGAAGTGCAAACAGAGCTAGCTAGATTCCAGCTGCAGTTCTAACTTTTCCCTTTTGCTGTTGTCCAATTCTGTAAAATTCCATAAAGAATTAGTAGAACTTTTATTCTACTATGACACAACTACAAAGAATGTTCTAAAATAAAATATAATACAACTCAGGTCTACTAAAAAGATCAATCTCCCCGACAGCGGCCCCAAAAACTTATTGCGATTTTTTAGTGTGGTTATTTTTTTATTGTGAGGTGAGAAAAAATTAGAAGTCAAAGTAAAATAAAAGATGGAAATAGCACAACTAAAATAACCCTAAGCCTGCAAGATACATGGCTATTGTAGCAAGTTTTGATAAGTTATTTATCCCACAGAGAAATTGATCTAGAACCCAAAATGGGCTATAATAGTAGGCCTCCAAATTTGGCTACAGATCTGACAATCCTAAAGAAAGGGAGTTGGGTGTCACAACTACACTAAATTATATACTAAAAAGAAAAAAAATAAAGTGCAGTCCTATCCTAAGAAAGGGTTATGAAGAAGGTGATGATGGTGTGCTAAAATAAAGATAAAAGGATGAGAAGTAAGCAGTTAGGCAAAAGTTCATTCAGTTATGTAACTCAGATTTAGGGCTCTCTGCAGCAAATCTTTACTGAAGTGCTATTAATAACCTCATCAAGGTAGAAGAATCTAACTTAACCCATGCCATTTGGGGTGCTTTTAAGACTATAGTCTGTCCACTCAAATGGCCACAATCTATCCAATAGAGTCTATCAAATCCCATTGATTGAGTTAGAAAAGCTAACCTAATCCAAAGGAGTGGATTGATCAAACCTAATCCAATGAATCAAATCAGGCCATGAATACCATTGCAGACACTATATTTTCCAGGCTACAAGCTCCCCAGATCCGCGTACAGATCTGGCAGACATTCATAGGGGTATTAAACCTAGGAAGATTAAATGGCAATCAAAAGATCAAAAGGTTAAGTGAATGGGCAATTCCCAAAAACACAAATCCGATTGAGAATCTAATGAAATCAAAAGATCTATAGATTTAAATGGACTTTAAATTAATAATTTATTGCTTAAAAAGAGAGTTTGCAATAAAATATCCTCAGAGCTGCAATCACTACAGAGAAGTCAGATCTAACATCTGATAGTGGTCAAGTGAAATAGAGGGGAGCCTATTCCTGCACAATCTCTCACTAGGCTACAAGCTCAAGTACAGAGAAAGAGAATCCATCTCAGATCTGTGACCAAGATTACCCTAGGGATATAGTTTGTCCACTGTAATGGTCACAGGCTATCCACAGAGTCTCCCTAACCCACAAATGATGAGATAGAACATGTAAACTGCTGCTGCCACTACGGTCCCAGGGCTACAAACTCAAGCTTCCATGGGCCTTTCAATAAGCTCAAATCCTAAATGCATGCTATAGCCTGAATAAAACTATGGGAAAATAAGAAAACAATAGATTAAGTAAGCATTCAAACATAAATTCCATTGATCTATATTACCAATAATAAAATTTCTCAAGGCAGCAGCCTTGTGCACAATAGCTCTTCACAAAATCCCAATGTTTAAATGACCTATTACAAAACTAAAATAAAACTATACCTTATTGCTTACCAAAGATTTAGCTAGCAAGTGCTGAGCTAAGAGAGAAGAAAAAATGGTAAAAGAGGTGATCAAACCCAAACCCTAACCCTAATCTGCTTGAGCTCTTAGCCGACAGAGGTTGAAGGAGAGAGCGATTGATAATTTCAAGTGTTAAGCTCTGAAAAGTACCACTTTTCACCCCTTAACCTAGCCTTTGATAGACCTTTGAGTACATAAAATAATGTGTTTTTAGTGAGGTTAGTGATAACTAGAAAAAAAGAGTTTAATAATGCAATCCATGCTATTTCAAGCCAAGAAGGAGAATTTTTATGCTAGGTTGTGGAGCTAAAGAATTTATTGAGAATGCACCATGGTGGTTCACACCATTGGGACAATTTTGTCATGCTTTGGGGCCCTAGAAAGCCTGTTGAGGGTATGAGGTGAAACCCAAGTAGTGAGGAGTGTTGCTACAAATAATCTTCGCGAGCTGCTGGAAATTGAAGATGTACTACAACAATATGATTTGTGCGACCCAAGAGAGCCCTGCAAGCAGCCTAAAAGCTATGGGAGTCTTTATCCTAGTGAGCTAGAGTGCATGTAATGGATCCTCACGAGCTAGGAATTCTAAAGCCCCATATTTTCTATCCTCGCGAGCCTGCACTCTTAGCTCCACCTTGGAACCATGCGAGCTGGTTGAAGTCCTTAGAGTGCCCAACCTCGCGAGCAGTTCTGAAGCTCCATATATTTTGACCCTCGCGTGTTGTTTTTGGAGCTGTGCAATGTGGATCCTAGCGGGCTGCCCATGCTAAAGCCTTCATCCTCTTGAGCTACAAAGCTGAGGCACTATCCAGTAAAGCCGCACACCAATGTTGTGCACACTCTTGCTGATGCACTACCTAAACTCCAAAGTTGCAATGATGAGGATTTAAAGCCACATAGCTGGAGCAGCATTGCTGCCATGGCTGTGGCCTATATTTGAAGCCAACAACACTTGAGCACTTTCAAAAGAAACTTTATGTGCTGCTACACCATCCAATTGGGTTGTTATATATATTTTAGACACATGATAGCAGCTACACTACAACCTACATTCAATCCACAAAGAAGCTGCATTGAAGAACATGAGCTGAAAACCTGCAGATTTAGCACATTGGAGCAACGTATAGGCTGAAAGCATTTTATTGAACAACTGTTGTGCGTAGTCAAGCAGTTGTGGTGCACCTCTCGAGTACATCAACTAAACCCCCATGGGCTGCAGACTCGAAGGCGAGTGGTGTAGAGCTAAAAAATATAGGCATTTGAGTTGTTCTGCTGTTGAGGCATTCTGTTGAACCGGTGCAGTGCTGAAAAATGCTGTATTTCAGCCCAACGAGATTTAAGTTGCTAAAATATTATGTATTTCAAATCAGTGAGATTTAACCTCCTGCTGTATTGCAACTCAGTGAGATTTAAGCTCCTGCTGTATTGCAACTCAGGGAGATTTAATTTCTGAAGCTTCAACTTAGCGGGAACTCAACGAGATTTAACTTCTGAAGTTTTGCAACTGAGCGATATTTAATTTTTGAAGCTTAAACTCAGCGAGATTAAACTTCTGAAGCATTTCAGCTCAATGAGATCAAACTTCTGAAGCTTCAACTAAGCAAAAACTCAGCGAGATTTAAGCAAGATGCATACCTAAAGTTGTCATCTACGCGACGCACGAATTTTAGCAGCCTATTTCAGCACCCAAGGATATTTTGGATATTTCACACCTTCTAGGGCATGCATTCCAATGTCCCACACTTCCCAAAGAATCCAAGGGCCACAGGTGGGCCACGAAATCAACTCCAAACCTTCTCAAATCTGATTGGCTAATGCATATTAGGGTTTCGAGGGTTGCTTATATAAAGGACTGTTATCTACATTTGTAAACTAACCAGGGATAGCCTGTATTCATCTAGGGTTTCGAGCCAGGATTAGCTTGGTTCACTTAGGGTTTTAAATCCAGGAATAGCCTGAGATCGGAGCCAGGGTTTCCTGTGCTCATTTAGGGTTTAGTTTCCTTTTCCTTTTTCTTTTTCCATTTTCTTATTCCTTAGCACAACAGCAATACTGGGCTAAGTTTTATGTAATAGCTAGTTTTATTTTGGTTTTATAAACATTGAGAATTTGGATGAGCAGTTGTGTATAGGCTGCAGCTAGGAGATAGTTTATTGTAAGTTTTGCTGTAATCAACGAACTGTTGTTTTAATGCTTAATCAAATCTATAGATCTTATGGTTTCTTTAGATGTCTATAGGATCCATGTATTTGGGACTAGCCCATTCAGTTTCTAGTAGGTCTATTATTTACCATCTAATTTCCCTTGGTTTGATAGACACATGGAAAGCAATGCTGGATCTGTAGTGAGATCCAGGGAGCTCGAAGGTCTGCAGACCATGGTGCTTGCAGCAGTTTTCATGTTCTTTCTCAGGCCTCTGTGGGATGGACAGACTAATGGGATACCCTGTGACTATTCGAGTGGATAGAGTATAGCCCTAAGGTTGTATCCATCCACATGTTTGAGAAGGATTCTTCTCCCCTGCACATGAGCTTTTAGACCCTTGTGAGGAGGTTTGTACAGTAACTGACTCCCCTCTGTTCTACTTAATTGATATCAGATGTTAGATATGATCTCTTGTAGTAATTACAGCTTGAGGCTGAGTCATTGCAGGTTGTTTGTAGTAATGACCAGCTGAGCTAAAGGACTTATTCAACCTGTTGCATGGTCCTTTTTGCGGGCACTAGTGAGTAGTAAGCATTAGCAAAACACTTAGGATCTTATGAGTTGGAATACCTATGGATGTTAGTAAGGTCTGTGCGCAGATCTAGGGAGCTTGTAGCACTGACATTACATAGTGCTGCAATAGTATTCATGGCTAGAGCTGGTCTAGTGGCTGTGGAAATGATCAGTCCACTCATCTGAATTAGACTAGCAAATTTCTAGTTGAACTAATGAGATTTGACAGACTCTATCGGATACCCTGAGACCATTATAGTGGACAGAGTATAGCCCTAAGAGCGACCCAAATGGCATGGGTTAAATTGGGAGCTTATACCTTGTTGAGGCTATTAATAGTGTCTCAGCAAGGAGCACTGCAGAGACATACTAAATTTGAGTTATATTATTGATTTCTCCCTAGCTGTGTACTTCTCCATATTTTATCTTTATTTTGTCACACATGTCATCATCATTCTTCACCCCTCTCTTTAGCTGTAGTTTTATTTATGCATTTATATTTTTAATATAGCTTAGTGACACCTAAACACCCTTCCTTTAGGACTGCCAGATTTGTAGCCAGATGTAGAGATTACTGTATGCCCTTGTGGTTCAGATCAATACTCCCTATGGGACAAACTCTTACTTATCAAAACTTGCTACAACAGGCCCTGCATCATGTAGGTCTGTGTGTATTTTTAGACTTGCTATTTTGTATTTTCCAATCCACCTTTGATTTACTTTTACAAATACATTCTTATCACTGTTTTCAAATAAAGTTAGCAGCAAGTATCTAAAAAAATTCTAAGTTTTTGGCGCCGTTGCCGGGGAGTTTTGATCTTGTATAGTAATCTGTATTTTTGTGGAGCTATATTCTTTGTAGATGTAGTGCTTGAATAAATATCGGCTTTAGTTTTTGTGTGATTTTCAATGTTTTTCTTCATTTTCTGTTTTAGAATTTTTGTGTCTTTGTAATGTTTGAATAAGTACAGTTGTAATAAAAAAAAAAAATACTAAAAAAAAAAATGATGTGTCAATAGATGAGGACCAGCAGTACCTCATCTGCCATTTTCTCAAATTTTTAAAGGTCCTCCTTATAAGGGGTAGGATATGATGAAGGAAATGAAATTTGTTAAATAGTTGCAGTCATTGGTGAGATAGTAGATGAGACTTTGCCCAACCTGCTGGACTTGGGTTGAGGTATTTGCTAAAATTTTTGAAGTATTGACCATTCAAGTGGACAAGTTATAGCCCTAGGGTGAGGCTAATCCACAGATCTAAGACAAATTCTTCTTCTCTGCACTTGTGCTTGTAGCCTTGTGAGAGATTGTGCAGAGACAGACTCCCTTGTATTTGCATAGACCCAATATCAAATGGCAGATCTAATCTGGCTGTAGAGATTGTAGGCTTGTGACTGGATCACTGCGGTCTTTCTAAAGTAGTAAACAGCTATACCTAACGCTAGTACTCAAACTCTTGTTGGTCCTGTGTGTCCAGGCTAGTGCACATTGTAGGCCTAGCTCCACAGACAGAACTTTAGAGGTTGAGGTTCCTATGGATTCTTAAGCTGGTAGCCTGGATGAAGTAGTGCCCACAATGATAAACTTGTTCTGACCCATCTCTGGACTATGGTTCCCCTATTGGATAGTCTGTGACCATTTAAGTGGACAGGTTATAGCCATAAGGGATTGGATCATGGCACAGGGGTGAGTTGGATCCTTTCTCCTCTTTGGTGATAATGTAGCCATTGGATAGGATTTCTATAGCAGCAGATCTGAGTCTGAGTTATAAGACCCATCAAATCTGTATCTAATAGCTTACTTCTCACCCTTTTATATTTATTTTCTCACACTCCATCATTCTTCTCCACCATTTCTGTAGTTTAGGCATTAGGTTACCTTAGGATTTAGACAATAGTAACCTTAAATCCCCTTCCATTTAGGATTGCCAGATCTGTAGCCAGATCTGGAGGGCCTACTAAAGATAGCTCCCTTGGAGCTTTAGATCAACTTTCCCTGTGGGACAAACTCTTACTTATTAAAATTTGCTACAACAGGCCTTGTATCTTGCAGGACTGTGTATTTTTAGGCTTGCTGTTCTGTAATCCACCTTTGATTTTTCACTGACCCCATTCTTATCACCATTTCTAATAAAGTTAGCAGCAAGCACTTAAAAATATCCTAACACTCTGCATCTGCAAAGGTATGGCTTTTTACCTTCTGAATTATAGTTCCTTTCGGTTTAGCTGAGTTCCAGATAGGTTGTCTTAATTTTCGGTCATTTACATACCCCATCTGGATTGTTGAGATCATGAGTCTTCATGTAGGAAGAGTCATGAGGGTTAATGATCAGAGGTTATAAATCTATGTTGAAAATTCAGTTGAGCCCTCTAAAATCATTTACTTTCAAGTCCTTCCACTGATTGTTGCTCCAACACTGTGTACCATATGTAACATAGTTCTTTTTAGTGTTTGAAAATTTTGTCTATGTAGTGTAGTGTGATCTGATTTTTGTATGAATCCTGCTTTACAATGTGTTCTTTTAATTTTCAAAATTCCGTGTCATCAATTCTGATTCATACTCAGATCATGTTCTAAAATTTTGTGTTTAGGATTTTAATTGTTTAGTTTAGTTTATGTTTTTATATACGTGCCATTTTTTTTTTTTACTGTCACTTCTGCAACATATAGTTGCTATTTTTAGGAGTTTGTGTAGCTGTTTTATTTTCTTAGTAGTCATGTTATGTCTCTTCTCTTTTTCTCCTTCATAGTTTACTTTTTTGCATTATTTTATTTTATTTTTCTCTTTATTTTCTGCTGTAGTTTAGTGTGTGTTTGTCCTGCACCCTGTTGCCCCTCTACATTTTACATGAAATAGTGAGGACACTGTTTACCTTAGGTTTGGGGGTGTGGCAGGGTAGTCCTGCCAATAGAACAGTTAACTTTAGTACAACAGTGTTGGTTTAATTGGGATGAATAAAGTCAATTCCCACCTAATTTGTTAGAAGGAGGAAATTTGTGGAAAATTAAAAATTTTTGCAGACATTTTGAAACTGAAAATTTTAAAATCTTAGCACCACCATGAAGCTAACATCAGAAAATTTTTCAGTTAGTACCTAGTGATCCTAAGAGGAGAGAAAAAGGTGAAAATACACCCCATGGGTTAATTTGAGGACCATACCTAGTGAGATTTGGGCCCATCATTTTCTTTTGAAGAGTGTTTTTGGTATTATTTATGCTCTAAGGACTGATTGAGTCAAGACCTTTTCACTAGAAGTTAGGTACCTCCAAATCAAAACTGATTGACAGCACTCATGACACTAAGGAAATGATCCAAGGCCTTCATTTGGACAATTTGAGCCGGAAAATCCAACCTTTTAAAATTGCCCTTTCGCATACACTCGTTGAGCCTTAAAAATCCTACTTTTCTTTGACAAATACCAAAGTACTTGCACCTTATCCTCTTAACTTGATTCAATTGTACCCTCACTCTGAGAATTCAGAAGGTAAAGGAGAAGGAATTAAAGATAGTGAGAGTGGTCCAACATTTGGTGGAAGGTGAAGAAAAGCAACTTATGAACAGCAGTGTATCAGTGGTATTTGTGTGGCAGTTCATCATAAAAATCATAAAAATATTGAATAAAAATAAAAAGAGAAAAAGAAAGAGAAGTCTAGAGAAGAACATCATTTGAAAATTGAAAAGAAGAGGAGAAGTTGGCCACTTTGATTTTGGAATATATTAACTAAGATGAAATTTTGCTGAAATGAAGGTTGTGAAGTCATGAATCACTCCTTATCGTGCCGATTTCTTAATTTTGATTCTCTTTTTACCCCTTCATTCTCTATATCTCACACCCATAAGCCACCTTACAACCCATTCAAAAAGACCTTGTAGATCCAAAGTGAAATAAGCTGTCATGTGGAGATGAGGAGTTATCCAATCTATGGTGAAAAGTCATGAGGATGTCAGAAATTAGAAGCTTTGCCTATGCTCATGCTTGCAGGCCCATTTAGGGTCTGTAACTGCTCTTGATCTGCTTTGAATGTGAATACCCTCAGATTGTCAATGTTGAGAGATAGCCCTGGTGAGAATTGGGTCTAAATTTTAACCTCATTGGGGTTGTATCCAACCTGATTTTTGAATTTAAGGCAAGCTTGGTACTGATTTTTGCACATTGGATTTCTAATGTAAAATGATTGGTGGTGATGCAAACACATGCTAATTTTGAGTTTTAAATGGCCTGCATTACTGCTGTAATTTCCTCTAAATTTTAAAGAATGGGTGTGGAATGAAGCTTTATTTATTTAAATTCATTTTATCATGACTACACTATTTTTAATTGTTTTATTGGTGAAGTTTGTGGGTGTCTTCACTGAAAACCCTCAGGAGACTTCACTCCTCCACTAGGGATCACCTAGGGGTTTAAAAGGCTTGGTGCATATGCTAAATGCATCCGTGCTCCCTACGAAAGTGGCATTTTCTGTTTTTAATAGTTATTTTTAATTTGTTCTTTGCTCGAGGACTAGCAAAGATTAGGTTTGGGGGTGTGTTAAGCTCTGAAAAGTACTACTTTTCACCCCTTAACCTAGCCTTTGATAGATCTTTGAGCACATAAAATAATGTGTTTTTAGTGAGGTTAGTGATAATAAAAAATAAGAGCTTAATAATGCAATCCATGCTATTTCAAGCCAAGAAGGAGGATTTTTATGCTAGGTTGTGGAGCTGAAGAATTTATTGAGAATGCACCATGGTGGTTCACACCATTGGGACAATTTTGTCATGCTTCGAGGCCCTAGAAGGCCTGTTGAGGGTATGAAGTGAAACCCAAGTAGCGAGGAGTGTTGCTAAAAATAATCTTCGCGAGCTGCTGGAAATTGAAGATGTAGTACAACAATTTGATCTGCGCGACCCAAGAGAGCCCTGTAAGCAGCCTAAAAGCTATGGGAATCTTTATCCTAGCGAGCTAGAGTGCATGTAATGGATCCTCGCGAGCTGGGAATTCTAAAGCCCCATATTTTCTATCCTCGCGAGCCTGCACTCTTAGCTCCACCTTGGAACCATGCGAGTTGGTTGAAGTCCTTAGAGTGCCCAACCTCGCGAGCAGTTCTGAAGCTCCATATATTTTGACCCTTGCGAGCTGTTTTTGGAGCTGTGCAATGTGGATCCTAGCGGGCTGCCCATGCTAAAGCCTTCATCCTCTTGAGCTGCAAAGCTGTGGCACTATCCAGTAAAGCCGCACACCAATGTTGTGCATACTCTTGCTGCTGCGTTAACTGAAGTCCAAAGTTGCAATGATGAGGATTTAAAGCTACATAGCTGGAGCAGCATTGCTGCCATGGTAGCAGTCTAGACTTGAAGCCAACAACACTTGAGTACTTTCAAAATGAACTTTATGTGCTGCTACACCATCCAATTGGGTTGTTATATATATTTTAGACACATGATAGCAGCTGCACTACAACCTACATTCAATCCACAAAGAAGCTACATTGAAGGACATGAGCTGAAAACCTGCAGATTTAGCACATTGGAGCAGCGTATAGGCTGAAAGCATTTTGTCGAACAGCTGTTGTGCACACTTGAGCAGCTGTGGTGCACCTCTCGAGTACATCAACTAACCCCCACAGGCTGCGAACTCGAAGGCGAGTGGTGTAGAGCTGAAAAATATAGGCATTTGAGTTGTTCTGCTGTTGAGGCATTCTGTTGAACAGGTGCAGTGCTGAAAAATGCTGTATTTCAGCCCAGCGAGATTTAAGTTGCTGAAATATGCTATATTTTAACTCAGCGAGATTTAAGCTCCTGCTGTATTGTAACTCAGTGAGATTTAAGCTCCTGCTGTATTGTAACTCAGCGAGATTTAATTTCTGAAGCTTCAACTCAGCGAGATTTAACTTCCGAAGCATTTCAGCTCAGCGAGATCAAACTTCTGAAGCTTCAACTAAGCGAGAACTTAGCGAGATTTAAGCGAGATGCATACCTAAAGCTGTCATCTATGCGAGGCACGAATTCTAGCAGCTTATTTCAGCACCAAAGATATTTTGGGTATTTCAAACCTCCTAGGGCACGCATTCCAACATCCCACACTTCCCAAAGAATCGAACGGCCACAGATGGGCCACAAAATCAACTCCAAACCTTCTCAAATCTGATTGGCTAATGCATATTAGGGTTTCGAGGGTTGCTTATATAAAGAACCGTTATCTACATTTGTAAACTAACCAGGGATAGCCTGTGTTCATCTAGGGTTTTGAGCCAGGATTAGCCTGGTTCACTTCGGGTTTTAAATCCAGGAATAGCCTGAGATCGGAGCCAGGGTTTCCTGTGCTCATTTAGGGTTTAGTTTCCTTTTCCTTTTTCTTTTTCCATTTTCTTATTCCTTAGCACAACAGTAATACTGGGCTAAGTTTTATGTAATAGCTAGTTTTATTTTGGTTTTGTAATAGGTTTTGTAAACATTGAGATTTTGGATGAGCAGTTGTGTATGGGCTGCAGCCAGGAGACTGTTTATTGTAAGTTTTGTTGTAATCAACGAACTGCTATTTTAATGCTTAATCAAATCTATAGATCTTATGGTTTCTTTAGATGTCTATAGGATCCATGTATTTGGGACTAGCCCATTCAGTTTCTAGTAGGTCTATTATTTACCATCTAATTTCCCTTGGTTTGATAGACACATGGAAAGCAATGCTGGATATGTAGTGAGATCCAAGGAGCTCAAAGGCCTGCAGACCATGATGGTTGCAACAGTTTTCATATTCTTTCTCAGGCCTCTGTGAGATGGACAGACCAATGGGATACCCTGTGACCATTCGAGTGGACAGAGTATAGCCCTAAGGTTGTGTCCATCCACATGTTTGAGAAGGATTCTTCTTCCCTACACATGAGCTTCTAGAGCCTTGTGAGGAGGTTTGTACAGTAACTGGCTCCTCTCTGTTCTACCTAATCGATATCAGATGTTAGATATGATCTCTTGTAGTAATTGCAGCTTGAGGCTGAGTCAATGCAGGCTGTTTGTAGCAATGACCAGCTGAGCTAAAAGCCTTATTCAACCTGTTGCATGGTCCTTTTTGTGGGCACTAGTGAGCAGTAAGCCTTAGCAAAGCACTTAGGATCTTATGGGTTGGATTACCTATGAATGTCAACCAGGTCTGTGCACAGATCTGGGGAGCTTGTAGCACTGGCATTACATAGTGCTACAATAGTATTCATGGCTAGAGCTGGTCTAGTGGCTGTGGAAATGATCAGTCCACTCTTCTGGATTAGACTAGCAAATTTCTGGTTTAACTAATGGGATTTGACAGACTCTATCAGATACCCTGTGACCATTATAGTGGACAGAGTATAGCCCTAAGAGCGCCCCAAATGGCATGGGTTAAACTGGGAGCTTATACCTTGTTGAGGCTATTAATAGCATCTCAGCAAGGAGCACTGCAGAGACAAACTAAATTTGAGTTACATTACTGATATCTCCCTAGCTGTTTACTTCTCCATATTTTATATTTGTTTTATCACACATGTCATCATCCTTCTTCACCCCTCTCTTTAGCTATAGTTTTATTTCTGCATTTATGTTTTTAATATAGCTTAGTGACACCTAAACCCCTTCCTTTAGGACTACCAGATTTGTAGTCAGATCTGGAGATTACTGTATGCCCTTGTGGTTTAGATCAATACTCCCTGTGGGACAAACTCTTACTTATCAAAACTTGCTACAATAGGCCCTGTATCTTGCAGGTCTGTGTGTATTTTTAGACTTGTTTTTTTATTTTCTAATCCACCTTTGATTTACTCTTACTAACACATTCTTATCACTGTTTTCAAATAAAGTTAGCAGCAAGCATCTAAAAAAACTCCAACAACAAGCACATCTTATATACTTAGTCCGAATGCTGTGGCTGAGAGAAGAGTAAACCCTAATTTTTCAAGCAGATGTGGCACTGTTATAACCCTTGGATGTCTTAGGTTGCATGCATCAGAATCCATGCCTCGAGGTGCATGCCCTAGACTCTGGGAGATCTCCAAAAGGTCCATGAGTTAAGATTGGGAAGTGGAGAGCCCGAGCTTTGCGAGGCTGGCTCCTGCATATCACTTTTGTCGCTCAACTGCATAGTGTTTGTGGGGTAGAGTTTGGCTTTGAATATTGCTGTCTCGCGTAGTAGGACTTTGGATGGTCGCACAGCTACTTTAGCTTTGAATGTACTTGCACAGTAGAGCTTCAGAAGTTTTCTTTCGTGAGGTACTCGCGTAGATGCGTTTGCATCTCGCTCGATTCAGGGCTAAGCTTCTAGGCGCACGAGAGCTGCGCGAGAGGATTTCTTGGTGTCTCTCTCTTCCAGAGCCACACGAGAACTTCGTGAGGTCTTTGCTATTGTTCACACCAATTGGTCTCACAAGGTAGTGCGCACAGCTGCATTAAGGCTTGATCCTCGTGAGAACTTTGCAAGCTATATTTTTGGAGGCTTAGTGCACGAGAGCTCCACAATAAGTTGATTATAGCTGAAGTGCGCGACTGCTATGCGAGAGGCTGCTTTGTGATAACCCCTTCATTAAGCTGCCCGACTTCTCCGTAAGCTCCAATATGTTGTATGTCTTAGCTACGCGAGGGAGTTTTGCCAGTGAATTGAACAGCACAAGGCAGCACCTCAACTGTGCGAGATAGGTCATTGGCTCCTCTGCTGCTATGCACATGCTTTTGCTGCAGCTTCCTCCACTCTCACCTATACTTCTTTCATCTACTAAACTTTCTTGGTCCATTGTGACATAAAAAATAGTCACCATGGTGTGTACCACTATGGTGTTCCATAAATCTCTGGTTCAGCTGTCATCTTTTATTTGAATTCTCTCTCTTCTTGACACCAAAAGCATAGACTTAGTTTTAAGCTGCACAAGTTATTCCTAACTACAAAACAAGCTAAAAAGGAGTTATTAGTCAGCTTCAAGGTCCAACAAGGGTTAGGTTAAGAGGTGAAAAGTGGTACTTTTCAGTGAATAGCACCTTTCCCTTCTTCTATGGGATTCAATTTCATCCTTGTGGTTGTTGATTATGTTTCCAAATGGGTCGAAGCCATTGCCATAAGGACCAATCACCATAGAACAGTCCTAAAATTTGTGAAAGAAAATATTTTCTCTAGGTTTGGCACCCCCAGAGCTATCATTAGTGATGGAGGGAGTCTTTTCTTTAACAAGCAATTTGAGAACTTGCTCAAGAAATACTCTATTACACACAAAGTTGCTACTCCATATCACCCATAGACCAGTGGACAGGTGGAGATTTCCAATAGAAAAATCAAGCACATTCTAGAGAAAATAGTTTGGACAAATAGGAAGGACTGGTTCCTAAAGCTGCATGATGCATTGTGGGCTTATAGGACTGCCTATAAGACCCCTATTGGGATGCTCCCTTTCAGACTTGTCTATGGAAAAGCTTGTCATCTACCAGTAGAGTTAGAAAATAAGACCTATTAGGCCATTAAAACTTTGAATTCAGATCTAACTTCTACTGGTCTAAACAGGATGCTGCAAATTACTGAGCTGGAGGAACTTAGGCTTGATGCCTAGGGAAATGCAAAGATCCACAAGGTGATAGCTAAATCCTTGTTTGACAAGAACCTTCTTAGGAAGGAATTTGCTGATGGTACTGAGGTATGGTTGTTCAATTCAAAGTTAAAGTTCTTTTCAAGAAAATTGAGATCCAGATGAGATGGACCATTTATCATTGTACATGCATCCCCATCTGGAGCTGTTGAGATCATGGACCCTAATTCTAAAAGGGTCATGAAGGTCAATGGCCAGAGGCTCTCAAGCTTTGTGTTGAGAATTTTATGGAGCCCTTTGAGACCATCAATCTTCAAGAACGTCTGTTAAGACCTGAAAAGTACCACTTTTCACCCCTTAACTTAATCTCTGTTAGACCCTTAATCATTTAATAAATGTGTTTTAAGTCTATCTTATAGGTAATAAGCAGCAGTTGCAGATAAGGCCCTAACCATGCCAAGAAGCCTACTGTTGCCCCAGAAGTTTCTCAGAAGAAAGGAGGTTAGACCCAGACAGCAAATTGGCTGCAGCATAGGCACAGCAAAGCAGCAACAAGCTAAGCAATGAGCTTCACGCAGATGTCGCAAGGTTTAAATTGAATAAAAAAGAATGCTTCGCACAGCTGTCGCGGGTTTCTGAAGGTAGCACGCTCAGAAAGTGGACTTCGCGCAGTTCTCGCGAGGCTCAGTCATAAACTCTCACGCAGTCTCACGCAGCTCAAGAAAGGAGCCTTTAATCTTCGTGCGATTCACTGAGGAGAGAGAGCTTCAGGCATTCTTGTGCGTAGTTATTGCACAGTGGCCGCATGATACAGACCTTCAGAGAACTGCTCGCGCGATCCAGAAGCCCATGCACATTGCTTCTTCGAGAGGATCTCTGCAAGATTCACCAAGGAACGAATTGCGCGCACAATTCCCGCGCCATTCAAATAGAAAGCTCAATCCCGTGACAACTAGAGCAATCCCGTGATGACCAAAGTATCAATCCCACGACTGCAAGAGCTTCAAGTCAATTCAATCTCGCGATGCCAATTCTATCACAAGACCTAGAAATCCTTTCTACCTAGCGAGGCTCGAGATCTTAACTTCTCCCCACTTCTGTAGGGGCAATCTCAAAACTTCCAGCAATTAGGGCACACACTCCAATGCTCCAATCTCTGTGCACGCACCTCGAGGCAACCAAGGAACAGAAATGGGCCACGTTAGCATTGATAAATTAGGATTTTTCTAACCCTAATGCTCACAGAGCTGACTGCTATATAAGCTTAAGCCTAGTTTAGGTTTAGGGGACTTCTGTACTCCTTCTTCTTGAATCAATTGTAGAATTGCAGTAGGCTAAGGTTAGAGTTTAGGCAGTTTCTTTTTCCCTTTTTCTTCTCTCCATAGTCTAGCATTTGCTGGCTATGCCTTTGTATGTCTATTTGGAATAGTTTTAATGGAGTTTTATAATAGGATCTTATGCATGTATGGGATTGGTGTTTTGTGAGTTGTTCTGTACAAGGCTGCTGCCTTGAGATCCTCCATTGCTAGGTTGTATTGTAAGCAATGGAGGATTATTTTTAAGGATTCATTTAGGTCGAAGTGACCTGTGTGTCCAGGTTAGGCACATTGCAGGCCTATGCCCCACCACAGGATCCACTAGATCTGAATTCCCATGGGAGCTTGAGCTGGTAGCCTTGTGAACATGGTGGTGGCAGCAGTCTTCTTGTTCTGTCTCAGACCTCTGTGAGGAGGATAGCCTCTGTGGATAGTCTGTGATCATTCAAGTGGACAGGTTATAGCCCTAGGGTGAGGCCAATCCACAGATCTAAGACAGATTCTTCTTCTCTGCACTTGTGCTTGTAGCCCTGTGAGAGATTGTGCAGAGACAAACTTCCCTGTATTTGTATAGACCCACCATCAGATGGCAGATCTGATCTGGCTGTAGAGATTGTAGGCTTGTGACTAGATCACTGTTGTCTTTCTAAAGAAGTGAATAGCTAGACCTAAAGCTAGTACTCAAACTCTTGCTAGTCTTCTGTGTCTAGGCTAGTGCACATTGCAGGCCTATCCCCACATATAGAACTTTAGAGGTTGAGGTTCCTATGGATTCTTGAGCTGGTAGCCTGGATGAAGTAGTGCCTACAATGATAAACTTGTTCTGACCCATCTTTGGATTGTGGTTCCCCTATTGGATAGTCTGTGACCATTTAAGTGGACAGGTTATAGCCATAAGGGATTGGATCATGGCACAAGGGTGAGTTGGATCCTTTCTCCTCTTTGGTGATAATGTAGCTATTGGATAAGATTTCTATAGCAGCAGATCTGAGTCTAAGTTATAAGACCCATCAGATCTGTACCTAATAGCTTACTTCTCACCTTTTATATTTATTTTCTCACATCCCATCATTCTTCTCAACCATTTATGTAGTTTAGACATTAGGTTACCTTAGGATTTAAACAATAGTGACCTTAAATCCCCTTCCATTTAGGATTGCCAGATTTGGAGGGCCTACTAAAGATGGCTCCCTTGGAGCTTTAGATCAATTTTCCCTGTGGGACAAACTCTTACTTATTAAAACTTGCTACAACAGGCCCTGTATCTTGCAGGTTTGTGTATTTTTAGGCTTACTGCTCTGTGGTTTTCAATCCACCTTTGATTTATTTTCACTAACCCCATTCTTTTCACTGTCTCCAATAAAGTTAGCAGCGAGCACTTTAAAATATCCTAACAACGTCCCACCTGACATATGATCTCAACATTTGTACCATGTGTAACATAACTGTAGAAGTGTTTTAAAATTTTGTAAGTACTATTTTTCTTGAGGTTTGTCTTTGATGAATCTTGATTAAAAGTTGTGCCATTAATGTTGATGTGCTGTAGAGTGTGAGTGAATCTGTTTAGCATAGGGATTATTAGGCTTTAATGCATGAGAGTGTATCAATACACAAGTTTACCCAAGCCTGTTGCCAAGAGGATTAAGGCCTTCAGATCATCCTCTCAAGACCATTTTAGGTGAACTAGCTATCCCTTGAGAGGATCATTTGCTTCAAAACATCCTCTCGGGATGGTTGTTCTGAGGCCATACCGAGGCTCGATAGGATCCTGCACTTAAATCCAACTGTTCGAGATTTGCTCGAGAAATAAATCTGAAGCCTCATCGTAACAAAGCTCGGGTTCCTAAACTTATAAAGCTCTCGTGAGGCTCATTCTCCCATTCTATCTCTTTGCTAAACACTCTCACCACTTCACTAACTCCGGATTTCTTCTTCCCACTCCACTGCTCACTACCTACTACACCACTCGTCCGATATTGCTGACAGTTTGATCAACAACTCAAGCCAAACATTTCACACCAAGGATCTTCGAATTTGGATTTATCATTCTTCGCAATGCCCTAGTTTGGGTAAGTTCTCATTTCCTTCTCAGTCCATTTTATTCTCTGTGTATTTTCTACTGGATTGAGACCTTTTTGCTAAGGATTAGTGGATTCATCATCTTGTTTTAGTATGTTGAGTGTTTGTTATGTTTTGGGAAACCTAGGGTATGGATTCATTAGATAAAAGTCAGGGTTTCTGAAATGGCTGACAATATTGATTTTGAAGAAACCCTAACCATCTTGCTTAGTCCTGCCCTAACCCATCCCTCTTCACAAACTAGGAAATCCAAGAGGATTGCCTCTTCCTCATCTCCTGTAGCTCCTACGGCAAGTTCAAAAAGAAAATCTGTTGTTTCGGGTGACTCAGCAGCTCCAAAGAAGAAAACCAAGGCTGACACCCATGAGCCTAAAGCTAGAAAATAGAAGAAACAAAAGAAGGGCAAGGGAGCTACCCCTGAGTTTAACCCTTTCACTACCCCGAATGACTTTGTGAAAAATCTCATCTTGGTACCCGAGACCATCTTCAATAGGTCCTTTTTCACTAAGGAAGAGTGGGCTAAGGAAGCCATAGTGTTTTTGATAAAGGCCTCCATGGATTCCCTATTGAGGCCTTTGGAAGCAACTGTATACCCCAAATTAGTGAAGTTGTGGTACCAGAATATTAGGACAAAAGAGTTGGGAGGAGGGCCATATCAGAAAGACCCTGTGCTAGTGGTCTTGATTGATGATTTTGAAGCAGTTGTGGATGCAATTGATATAGCATAGGTATTGGGTATCCCTACAACCTATGATCCATCTTGCAGCCTGGGAGCCCCAATCAGTGCCTCAATGAAGGAAATTGTCCAGCATTTAACTCAAGGGAAGAAAGCATCTGGTGATTTAGTTATGAGGAGTGATTTCAGCATAAACCTTCTATTCATGGATAATATTTTGAGGAAGAATGTGTTTATGGTTGGTCATCAGCAGGAGAGGAGGCACCCAATTGTGGATGCACTGTACTCCTCCAAGGGGCATTTCTTTAATGCTGCCAAGCTAATTTTTAAGGGGATGGAAGATATACCTAGAAAAGTGAAGAAGAGGCAGACATTTCAAAGCCCAGCACCTGAAGAACCTATACAAGCAGACTTCCCCGATGAAGACTTACTTACAATCCACAACGAAGAGCCCGATAAGACATCATGGACCCTTTATTTTGACGGTGCTCTAAATCACAAAGGAAAAGGCATCGGGATAGTCCTCATGAGTCCGGAAGGAGTTATCATACCTAAAGCTTTTCAGTTAGACTTCCCTGTCACTAATAACGTTGCGTGATACGAAGCCTTCATGGCTGGACTATGAGCAGCATTACAATTAGGCGTTAGACAGTTGAAAACCATCGGTGATTCTAAGCTAATAATCTCACAAGTCATAGGAGAATGGAAAACTAAGGAAAGGAGACTAATGGCATATTTAGAAACCGCTCAATATCTAGGGAACAAATTTGAAAGAATCTCTTTTACATAAATCCCTAGATTAGAAAATGAGCTTGCAGACTCCATAGCTACACTAGCCTTGGTCATTTAGATACCCCTTGGACAAAGTACCAAAACCTTCGTCATAGAAAAATTAACAGTACCTGCCCATGAGGTGGCATGGACCATCAAGAGAGAATTACCAATCCTTCCCATGAGCACGACATCAAAGGAAGCAATTACTCCGAAAAGCATGACAAGTCAGGAGCCGAAGTCGCTATGTTCAGATTTGAAAGATCACCAACCGACGACGGGCAGCCATGGTATTTCGACATTTGGAACTTCTTCAAACATCAGCACATTCCTCCCCATGCTACAAAGATCGAACAGAAGACTATAAGGAACCGATGCTCCAGATTCTGTATACTTGGTGAAACACTATACAAAGAAGCCTTCACTAAAAGAGTACTGCTACGATGCATTACAACCGCCGAAGGACAATACATCATTCGAGAAGCACACGCCAGCTCTTGTGGTGCCCACGCTGGTAGACAGAGACTCGTCGATCAAATTACATGACAAGGCTACTTCTGGCCGACAATGACAAGAGATTGCCACCTTTACGTCTAATTCTATAAGTAATGCCAAGAACACGCCGCACTCATCAAAGCTCCATCAGTTGCATTAAACACTATAACCTCGCCATGGCCATTCTCGATGTGGACCTTCGACATCATCGGACCTTTCACAGACACAGTTGGGAACACTCACAAGCACACGTTTATACTTACAGCAACCGAATACTATACTAAATGGGCAGAAGTCGAATCATATGTTAGAATCACTGCTTCCACACTCGTAAGGTTTATCGTTCGAAATATCATCACCAAGTTTGGAGTACCCAGGATGTTTGTCACCGACAACGGACCATAGTTCATTGCAGAGAAGATAAAGAAGTTATGCAAGAAATTTGGCATCGATCTACGCCACTCCTCACCGTTCTACCCTCAAGAAAATGGACAAGGAGAAGGCACCAACAAAATGCTGATTCAAATTCTGAAACATATAGTAGAAATAAGCAATGGAGCTGACTGGCCTGAACGACTACCAGAAGCACTCTGGGCCTATCAGACTTCTATTCGTACGGCTACTAGCCAAACTCCCTACCTCCTTACCTACGGGATGGAGGCCATCCTACCATATAAGATACAAGTACCATTCTTATGGATTCAACTCAATGATAAGCTATCCTTAGACGAGAAGAGGATTGCCCTACTCACGTAGCTAGAGTAGCTCGATGAAACACGACTAAGGGCAACCGATCACACTCAGATATATCAGAGGAGATTGGCCAGGGCTTACGATAAGAAAGTCCTTGAACGAACCTTCAATATTTGAGAATTAGTCTTGAAGAAAGTCATGCCTTCTAAGCATGCCCATCCGAAAGGAAAATTGAAACCAAACTGGGAAGGCCCTTACGTCATAACAGCCGCATACCCCAGAAATGCCTACAGACTGACGAACCAAGATGGGGAAGAACTCCCTAGCCCTTGGAATGCCATGTATCTTAGAAAATACTACCCTTAGCCCTGTGATCATCACATCTCATGGTTAAATTCTTATAGTTATCACCCCCGTAGTCGTCACGACCCATTCATTGGTCGTACGCCTTCAATCCCCAGAATATTCTTGAGACCTCCCATTCATCGCCCACCTTCTTATTCGGGCAATCTGACCAAAGGACTAGTGACCTATCTAATCTCTTTCAAAAGTATAAGTAACACCTAATCCTCGTTCTCCTTCCCCTGCCATTGGAAGAGACGTTAGAGCAAAAGAAAATGAAGATGCTAGGTTCAATCAAAACTCATTATTCTTGCGCTAGTAGGATGCTTTCAAAATATATCTACATATCAAAAGTTGAGCGAGAGCATTACGGCGAATGAACAAGTCAATGAGCTCAGGGAAGCATAAGTAGGCCGTGAAGACATCTCTGATAATTTCACCAGAAGTGTATAAGCAAGCTGCGAGGGCACCCCTGATATCCCTATACTACTAGATGTCTTCGTAAGGTGGCGGGAGGAGGACAAACTCCTGCTAACCATAGAATGTGAGATTTTGATGGTACCGAAACATGATGGAGAGCTCAATCATGACACCCCGCATTCCCCTGAGAAGAAGACTGTTACTCATTTCTTTTATGAAGCGTTAGGTACAAACTATTCCCCACATCATTGAGCCTTATCCCTTTTCTACTTATTTTTATATTTTAGACGATAAATTTGAAGCCTCACAGGATATTCCAAGGAATGAAACCGAAAACTCATGAATGATGACTGATGCAATCACTTGCTATAGTTATCATACTTTTCCCTAATAACCACTAGATAGGATGACCACTACCCTAAGATAGACCCTGTATGCAACTGACCTGATCAAAGAGATCTCCCCCCAGTTTGATGATAGTATTGATGAACGCTCTCTTCAAGACTAACTCACCTAATACCCACGACTTCACATAGACCCACAGTGCTCATCAAAGGCCCAGAAAAGCTCTATTGCATCTACACACTGGGGCATTTTTTTTAGATCAAAAGGAGAATCATATCAAAATCGCCGATTCGTCCAACAAAAGATGAAGAACGTTGAAGTTACTATATAAAGAAAGCTATCGAAGACACTGTACTGCCGATACACTCACGCCCCTACACTGGGGCATTTTATTTATATTTATATTTATATTTATTATTTTTAGTTCTTGTTGCTACGATAGTTCTTTGCTTTCCCTATTACATTACTTTTAAAAAAAAAGAAAAAAAGAGAAAAAAGAAGTAAAAAAAAAAAGAAAAAAAAGAAGAAGAAAAAAAGCATATATCTACCTTTGTTACCAAGCTCCGGTCTGAGATACTTATCCCCTTGACAACTAGCAAGGGGGAGAACAAAAATTACTAATGGTGTTACCTTTACATGTACAGATACGAAGCGACCTTCAACTACCGCCGGGCCAGCTCAGGAAGCATCTAAGTCTCGATGATGGTTGACGGCCCAATGCTTTGTGCACATGTAAAATACCCCCAAGGGCCAGCTCAGGAAAGATCCAAGTCCTTTCACAGCTTCTGCCAACTCCAATGCTTTGTGCACACATTCTAAAGCACGTCAGCGACCCTTGGGGGTATTTTTGGAACACAACTGGGCACGAATGGGAACCTTAACCACTTCCCATGCACTTGTCTAGTTTGGACCAATTAGTGAAGAGCTTCTAGAAGAGATATCAGCCACATCAGCAGCTAAAAATAACATAATTATTCTCTTGAGCTCTGATTGGCTGAAACGGATTTGAAGACAGAAAGGAAGAGTATAAAAGCCTGAGGAACCTACAGAGCTAGGCATCCAGAAATTGGAAGAACCAGATCCAAATCTGAATTCCATTTTCTCTCCAAAATTCTTTCGCTCTTTCTTCTTCCTCATTCACTCTTTAGACCAACCATGGTTGGCTAAACCCTTTCCGTTCCTAGGGTGAGGTTGAAAGCTATAAATTGAGAGGTTGAAGGCTTTGTATGGGATTGGATGTTGCACAGATTGTAGATCTGAGCACATTGTGTTGTAAGTTTGTATTGAATCAATACATTGTGGATTTTAGAGTTGATTATGATCATAGATATCTTGTTTGCATTTGATTTCCCTAGATTGAATCTCCCTGTAGATGCTTGAGCTTTTAGCCTTGCATCCACAACATCTATAATAGTTTAATTATTCCAATTAAGACCATCGAATTAGAGGAATCTCTGGGATGATCTGTGACCATTCAAGTGGATAGATCATAGTCTTAGGATCACTCCAATTCTCTGATATGTGTTGGATTCTTATACCTTGCATCTGAGCTTGTAGCCAGATGAAGAATTGTTGCACATCTGTCCTATTCATTGCCTTTGATCCAATCAATTTGTAGTAAAGACCAAAACCCCTAGCTGCTATTCTCCACCTTGTGATTTTAATCCTTTTCTCCATTCCCTTAAATCTATGTTTCAATTAACTTCTAGATCATTTGCATTTTTATTTCTGTAGTTTTTAGTAAAGTGACAACTCTTAAAAAAAAACCTCTCCTCTTTCCTGTTTTGATTTGTTTTGAACTAAGATAGGCTAGAGTGCTAGATCTATTGTAGATATGGAGATTTACTGCATTTTAGAACACATTTCCCTATGGACATATCCTTACTTACCCCTTAAAGCTTGCTGCAATAGCCCTGGTTCTTGCATGACTGCTTGCTTACCTTAATCCCATCTCTCTGTGATTCTACCTTTTATTTTGATGTTTTAACCCTTTAATAGTTGTAAGGTAAGCAAGACAACAGAAACTTGAACATGGCGAGCCCAAAGGATGATTTCCCATTGCCACACATCAACATCTTGATCGATAACACTGCTAGGCATGAGATGCTCTCATTTATGGATAGATTTTTTGGATACAATCAGATCAAGATGGCAGAAGCAGACTGAGAGAAGACAACGTTCATCATTCTATGGGGAACTTTCTGCTATCGAGCCATGCCTTTCAATATGAAAAATGTTAGGGAAACATATCAGAGAGCGATGACGGCACTCTTCCACGACATGATGCATCGAGAAATTGAGGTGTACGCTGACGACATGATTGCCAAATCACCGAAAAGAGGTGACCATCTGGTGAACCTCTAGAAGCTGTTCGAAAGATTGAGGAAATATAGGCTCCGTCTGATCCCTTAAAAGTGTGCATTCGGTGACATGTCAGGAAAACTATTGGGCTTCATTGTCAGCAGAAGAGGCATCGAGGTTGACCCTATCAAGATAAAATCCATCGTCAAAATGCCACTGCCATCTATCGAGAAAGAAGCCAGAGGCTTCTAGGGCATAATATTATACATCAGTCGATTCATTGCACAACTAACTGCTATTTGCACACTGATCTTTAAGTTACTAAGGAAAGATTCGCCAGTCAAATGGAATGATGACTGTCAGACGACATTTGATAAAACTAAAGGTTACCTCATCAACCCACCAATTTTGGTGCCGCTAGAACCCGAGAGACCACTCTTAATGTATCTCATCACAACATAAGTGTCGATGGGATGCATCCTACGGCAGCATCACGAAACAGGAAGAAGAGAGAAGGTGTTGTACTGCCTACCTTGTAATTATTAAGAGGTTAAAAACATCACACTAACAGGAAAATCATAGACAAATGGAACCAAGGTAAGCAGCCAGGCTTGCAAGAACCAGGGCTGTTGCAGCAAGCTCTAAAGGGGTAAGTAGGGGTATGTCCACAGGGAAATGTACTTCAAAATATGGCAATCTCCTGATCTATAAAAAATCTGGCACTCTATCCTAATTTAAACTAAAGCAAGAAAGGAAAGAGGAGAGGTTTAAGGGATTGTCACTTTACTAAAACTACATAAAATTAAATGTAAAAGCAAATGATCTAGAGGTGAGTAAAACACAGATATAAAGAAATGGAGAAAAGGATTTGGGAAATTAAAATCAAAAGGGGGAGAATAGCAGTTGGGGATTTTGGTTTTCACTGAAAATTGATTGGTCCAGAGGCAATGCAGGAGATTGATTTGCAACTATCTTTCATCTAGCTACAAGCATAGATGCAAGGTAGACAAATTCAATCTACACCAGAGAATTGGATTGATCTTAAGGCTATGATCTGTTCACTTTAATGGTCACAGATCATCCTAGGGATTTCCTCAAATCCTAAGGTTTTAATTAGAACAATTAAATCATTACAGATGTCGTGGATCCAAGGCTACAAGCTCAGGCATCCACTGGAATATTAAATCTAGGGAAATCAAATGGCAATCAAGAGATCTATAGATTCAAATTAACTTTACAATCAATAATTTACTGATTCAATACAACTTACAGTACAATTGTTCTTAGATCTGCAATCTGTGCAACATCTAATCTTCTTACAGAGCTCCCAACCTCTTAATTTATAGTAAAGACCTCACCCTAGCTGCTAAAAGTGTTTAGCCGACCATGGTTGGACTAAAGAGAGTGGGGAAGAAGGAAGAAGGATGAAATTTGTGGAGGAATAGGGATTTCGATATTGGGCTCTGAGCTCTCTCAATTTCTTGATGGTTCTTCTGTGCAATTTCTCTTCCATTTATAGTCTTCCCCTCTCTCCTCAGATCTGTTTCAGCCAATCAGAGCTCAAGTGAATAATTCTATTATTCTGAGCTACTGATGTGGCTAATTTTGCTTCTAGAAACTCCCCCCAATTGGTTCAAATTAGACAAGTACATGTGAGGTGGTTAGACGGTTCCCATTCGTGCCCATTTATATTCCAAAAATGCCCTCAAGGGTTGTTAACATGCCTTGGGACACGTGCACAGAGAACTGAAGTGAGTAGCTGATGTGGCTAAGTTTAAGAAGTTCCCAAATCGTGTTTTGAGAGGTTCAGGGAACCTCTCGATAGGCTCTGAGACTCATTTGTGCTCCATTCAACAAGTTGGCTTAAGCTTTCGATAGGTTGGATGACTGCTCGACAGGATGAATCAACCTCTCGGTATCCAATACAGCTCCAGGCATCCTCTCGACAGGTTCTTTTCCTCTGTTGGAAGTTCTTCTCGACAGGATAAAAGCTTCCTTGAGAGAATGAATGCAGCTTCAAGTAAGTCTTCGACAGGTTGCCTCTGACTGCTCGATATGTTTAGGGAACCTCTTGATGGGATTGAATTCAACCTTCTACATTTCTCGAGGATGACTGCATCAGGTATCCTCTCGATAGCTTGTTTTGTACTATTCGGCAGGTACTTCTGTTGCACTTTAAACCCTTCGTTAGGTGCTGTAAACCTCTCGATAAGTCCACTTCCTCTTCTCAGCACCTCTCGATAGGTTCAAGTATACCTTCAAATCCTCTCGACAGGTAGCTTTTTACAGCTTTAACTCTTCGACAGGTTGTGGACACCTCTCGATAGCTTCATATTTAAGCATCCCAACCTCTCGAAAGGTTGAATGAACCTCTTGACATATTTTATTCTTTGCTTCCATAGCTGGCACATAGCTTGGGGTGCTGTCTTTCATCTGTCTAGCACTCGGTGCCCTTTGAGGGGTTCAATCTTCATCCACTGCAGTTGCTTTCGCTCCCATGTGTACACAGTTGGACACATGCCACTACCATAGGGTTCTGAGGCTCTGTGACTACTTGATGGCTGGCCTATTGGGCTGTATGAGCACATGTTGAAATAGCAGGTTTCTTCTTTGACATTTTTAGATGGATGTCTCCACTATGACTGTAATTTATTGCTTAACTACAAAACACACTCACGACACATTATTAGTCAACTCAAAGGTCCATCAAAGGTCAGGTTAGGAGGTGAAAAATGGTATTTTTTACTGATTAACACACCCCCAAACCTAAGCTTTGCTAGTCCCTGAGCAAAGGAAAAATTCAAAACAAATATTGAAAATAGAAAATGCCACTTTTATAAGGAGCATAGATGCATTTAGCATATGCCTCAAGCCTTTTAAACCCCTAGGAGATCCCTAGTGGAGGAGCGAAGTCTCCTGAGGCTTTTCAGTGAAGTTACCCACAAACTTCCATATGAACATAATTAAATCAAGTGCAAGTAGTTACAAGTTAGAACCCAACAAATTCAGCTTTATTCCATACCTTACCCTTTTGAATTTAGAAGTTCCAAAACAGTAAATGTAGAAAAATTTAATACCTAAATCCTTTTTCAAACTCATCATACTAATCTGAAATCATCAAGGGAATGCTATGTGCATAACAGTATATACTTCACCATTAATTTAAGAATCAGGTTCAAATAATGCCTAAATTGTTCAATTTTAGACCCAATTATCTCACAGGCATACTCTCACAAATGAATTCAAAGGTGTACCATTTCACACAGCTCAAGAGAAGTTACAACCCTCAAATAGGACTACAAGCATGAGCATAGGCAATGCTCTAATTCTTGAAATCTTCTAACTCTCTTCAACATAGATTACACAACTCCTTATCTCCACATGATAGCTCAATCAACTTCAGATCTGTAAGGTCTTTTTATTGGGTTGTAATGTGGCTTATGGGTGAGGTTTATAAGGAAAAAGGGGTAATGAGGGTTTCAAAATTGAGAAATCGGTAAAGGTAAGGAGGTGGTCATGACAACACCTTCTTCATCTCAACACAATCTTCATCTTCTTTGAATTTTCAGATTTAAAGTGTCCATCTTCTCATCTTCTTCCAATTTTCAAATGAAGTGATTTCTCTGTTTTTTTTTTATATTGTTTTTCTATTTTTCTTCTTTTTGTATGCTTTTCTTTTGCATTTTTATTTTATTTTTTGTTTTTTTTTTTGTTTCTTTTATATGTGCTACAATGCCATAATTATACAACTGGCACATAGCTGCCATAATGTCCTTTCTTCTTTTGCCACCATATGTTAAACCAGCTCAACCTTCTTTAGCTTCTTCTTCTTTACCTTCTGAAATCTCAGAGTGAGGGTTAGGTTGTATCAGGTCACTGAGGCTTGGGTTTAACTTCATTGGTTTCTGTCAAAGAAAGCTTGGAATTTTACAACTCAAATTGTGTGTATCAAAGGCAATTCAAAGGGTAGGGATCTTTTTAGCTCAAACTATGCAAGAGATGGCCTTATATCATGTCTTTAATGTCATGAGTGCTGTCACTTTGTCTCAACTTGGAGTGCATAACTTCTAGTGAAAGAAAGTAGGTTTAAACAGTCCTTAGAGCAGAATTTTTTTGCCAAAACACTCTTCAAAAGAAATTTTCACCAGCCCAACTCTCACTGGGTATGGTCTTCCTTAGGGCTCTCAAGGCATGTTCTTACTTTTTCTCTCCTTAATGGTTCACTACACACTGATTACGAAAAAAATTTCTTGATGATATCTTTCATGGAAATGATGAATTTTCAAAAAGATCCAAAAATTAAATAGTCTATCATACATTTTTAAAACTTCCTGTTTCAAAATTGCTCAGTTTGAAATTCTACTAAATTTGTTTTAATCTCATTCATACCATTGCACTTGGCTTAATTATCTCATACAATTTTTTCAAGATTACCCTGCTATACCCCCAAATTCAGGAGGAGTAGTGTCCTCACTGTTTTGGAAGTATAACAAGAGGACACAGTAGGGTAAGCACAAGGAAAGTAACAAATTTCAGTAAAAAGAACATCCTAGAACAAATTTAACCACAAAGGAAAGTACAAACACAATTGTAACTGACAAAACAAAAAGTTTATTGGACAGCAAGTAATTACAAAGCACAAGAGAAACAGTACATTTTATATATGATAAAGAGTATATACAACAACATACGAAATACAAACTAACTACAACCAAATCCTAAACACAGTCTACACCTAGTCAGAATCTGAGTTAGAGCTTGATATGGTTATTGGCTCCCATCCTTGTTGCTCAGCAATTTTGTCATACTCCTTGAAATTCTCCTTCCTCTTCAGTTTCTCAGTGTTGGTAGCACCCTCCTTAGTCTTTTTAGCAAATGGTTTCGGAGGCTTGGTGCTGCCTTGGGACATGGTGGGCTCCTTGATGGAAAGGCCTTTGGATCCTGAAGGACCCATAGTTGAGTAGAGGGAGAGGGTCTCTACAAGTCTGGAAAGCATGTCAGATTTTATCTTATAGATCTTGTACAAGTCAAGGGAGTTGAGGACCATCTTCCATAATTTCCATTCCTCTTTCCTATGGGCCTCCAAAATATGGTCAATTTCCTCCTGATGGGCTTGCTGCAGTAAAACCATGACTGCATCCACTAGAAATTTGACATCCTCCTTGACATATGGGTTGGTCTCAATGGCTTTGGTGAGGGATGGCAGAGGTGAACAGGTGTTGGTGCCATATGGGACAATGGCCCAATGGTGAGGGTAATTCATGGAGGAAGGGATGATGGGCAGCTCTGAAAGTGGTGGTGATGGTAAAATGAAGGTTAGTGGCAGCTCCTCTTCCACAACAATTAACACAGGTGGGGTGGAGGGGTAGGTAAAAGGTAAAAAGGGTAGGTTAGCCTCCAAGGGTTAGTTGGGGTTGTAGCAGGGATGGACAAAGCTGCTTCCTCAAAGTCAGTTTGAGTAGAGTAGTCTCGAGTAGAAGGGGTAAGGATTGGTTCTTCCACCTCAGCAGTGGAAGCCACCACTACAGGGGACAGCTGAGGGGATGGAGGGGGAGTGGGTACAGGAATACGTGTAGGAGTAGGAGTTATACGAGGTTGAATGATTGCGGTGGATGGGATTAGAGTAGATTGAATGGTATGGAGGCAGGTGGCCATAGCATATTGGTTTGCTATGTTGGCTTGATGCTGGGCTAAGATGGAGGTGAGAAGGGAAAGTATTTGAGCAGAGGCATCAGGTAGGATAGGAGCTTGGGTGATAGGTTGAGTGGATATAATGGGCTAGAAAGGTGATGTGGAAACATGGGGGAATTGGGTAGGTTGTGGAGAGTCAGGTAAAGGGGAGTACTCATGCTCAATATCTTCCACAATGGAATCTATTAGGGATGAGTACCCCTTTGTGCTATAGTGTTCCAAATCATGGGTATGTGCAGGTGCTATGGAGGTAGTGGGGTCAATATCAGAGGGTATGGATGGTGGAGAGGAAGTGACTGGCCTTGATATTCTCTAGTAGGTGGTTGGAAGTGAGGGTAATGTGACAATTGGGTCTGTGGTAGGAGGAGCTGACACAGGGGTGATGGTGGTGATGGTAGAGGGGATAGCTGAAATGGTGGAAGGTATGGGGACTGAAAGGGATGGTAGTTGAGAACTGAAAAATACCATTTTTCACCCCTCAACCTAGCCTTTGATGGACCTTCGAGCATATTAATAATGTATTTTTAGTTGTATTTTTGTAGCAAACAGGAAATAAAAACTTAATGCTGCAATCCATCTTTTTAAGCTAATAAGAATGAATTTCATGCTAAGCTGTGGAGCTGAGTGAAGATTAGAGGATGCACCATGGTGGATCACACCATGTGTGCCATATTACAGGACTAAGCGGGAGCCAAAAGTTCCACAGAAGAGACAAAGGTGGACCCAGACAGAGAACATGGCGCATCAGGCATTGCATAATAGCAGAGGACCAGAAATAACCCTTGTGCAGTTGTCACGAGGTTCAATTTATTCAGAGAATGCCTCACGCAGTTGTCGCGAGGTTCACAAGCCTACAACACTTAAATCACACGCACATACCTCACACAGATCAATGGCAGAAGGGCTTCAGAAGTGGACCTCGTGCAGTCCTCACGTGGTTTAGAATTGTCATATTCTTAGGCGCTGACGTAGTTCTCGCGTAGACAGCACTGTAAGAAATCATGTCGCTAGCCTCTCGCGCAGTGACCTCATGAGCTTCAAAGTCAAATCTAGCCTCGCGAGTAGCAAAAAGCTGCACACAACATTAATCCTCGCGAGCCTCTTTAGCATGCACTTCAGCCTCACGACAACTTAGCGAGAACCCAGCGAGCTGCATCACCTGAAGCTGCAACCACGTGAGATGCACTATTCACAACAGAGCAGAGTCTCGTGAGCTCCCTTCACAGTAAACCCATCCTCGCGAGCCTACTCCTACACTCAAGTCTGCTGCACGAAGCTTGGGCCCCCAACTTCTCAGCCACCTGTTTCAATGTTCAAGGATAGTTTTGGGATTTCACTTCAATTAGGGCACACCTCTCGAGGTGCCCATCTATTCCACGCATCCCAAGGCAGCTAAGGATCGCAAATGGGCCACTTAATCAACTAACTCCACATCCTCACCCTTGCTTCTAGGGCACACTAAAGTTCAAGGATCATTTATAAATAGAACATCCTCCTGTTTTGTAAATCAACCAGGAATAGCCTGTATTCATCTAAGGTTTCGATCCAGGGTTAGCCTGCGATCACTTAGGGTTAGGGTTAGGGTTTTATCACCTCTTTTTCCATTTTTTTCTCTCTTAGCTCAGCACTTGCTGGCTAAACCTTTGGTAAGAATTTATGTATAGTTTTATTTAAGTGTTGTAATAGTTCTGTAAACATTGGGATTTGGTGTTGAGCTATTGTGCACAAGGTTGTTACCTTGAGGGATTTTATTGTTAATAACACCAGATCAATAGAATCTTTGTTTGAATGATTACTCAATCTATTATTCTCTTATTTGTCCGTAGTTCTGTTCAGGCTATAGCATACATTTAGGATTTGAGCTTATTGAAAAGCCCATGGAAGCTTGAGCATGATGCCCTGGGACCATGGTGGCAGTCAGCAGTTTTCATGTTCTATTTTTAGTATTTGTGGGTAAGGGAGCTTCTATGGATAGCCTGTGACCATTAGAGTGGACAGACTATAGCCCTAGGGCAAACTTGGTTACAGATCTGAGATGGATTCTTCTTCTCTGCACTTGGACTTATGTCTTAGTGAGAGATTGTGCAGGAACAGATTCCCCTCTATTTTACTTGACCGCTATCTGATATTAGCTTTGACTTCTCTGTAGTGATTGCGGGCTGGGAGGCTGAGTCATTGCAAGCCTTTTGTAGCAATGATCAGCTGTGCTTAGATCCTTATTCAACCTATTGTTGGTCCTCTGTGTGGTCATCAATGTGCCGCTGACCTTGACAATACACAGAGGTCTTTATGGGTTGGAACTCCTATGAATGTCAACCAGATCTGTGCACAGAACTGGGGTGCTTGTAGCCTGGAAAACATAGTGTCTGTAATGGTATTCATGGCTTGATTTGGTTCATGGGATGAGGTTTGATCAGCTTACTCCTTTGGATTAGATTAGTAACTTATGGCTTGATCAATGGGATTTGACAGACTCTATTGGATAGATTGTGACCATTTGAGTGGGTAGACTATAGCCTTAAGAGCACCTCAAATGGCATGGGTTAAGTTGGATTCTTCTACCTTGTTGAGGTGAGTAATAGCACTTCTGTAAGGACTTGCTGCAGAAGAGAGCCCTAAATTTGAGTTATATAACTAAATAAACCTTTATCCTAAGCTGCTTACTTCTCACCCCTTTTACTTTTATTTTAACACACATCATCATCCTTCTTTATCCCTTTCTTTAGCTGTAGTTTACTCTTGTTTTTTTTCCCTAGTTTTTAGTATAGCTTAGGGACACCTAAACACCCTTCCTTTAGGACTGCCAGATCTGCAGTTAGATCTGGAGACTACTATACGACCCTTGTGGTTCAGATCAATACTCTCTATGGGACAAACTCTTACTTATCAAAACTTGCTACAACAGGCCCTGTATCTTGCAGATCTGTATGTATTTTTAGACTTGATGTTTTATCTCTTTCAACCCACCTTTGATTTATTTTTACTAACACATTCTTATCGCTGTTTTCAAGTAAAGTTAGCAGCAAGCATCTAAAATACCCTATCATGTTTTTGGTGCCGCTGCCGGGGAGTTTTGATCTAGTATAGTAATCTGTGTTTTTGTTGAGCTATATTCTTTATAGATGTAGTGTTTGAATAAATGCCGGCTTTAGTTTTTGTGTGATCTTTGAAATTTTTCTTCATTTTCTATTTTAGATTTTTTGTGTCTTTGTAATGTTTGAATAAAGTACAACTATAATCTATAAAAAAAAAAAATTGATGTGTCAGTAGATGAGGACTAGTAGTACCTCATCTGCCATTTCCTCAAAATTTTAAAGGTCCTTCTCCCTCTCATAAGGGTTAGGATATGATGGAGGAAATGAGATTTGTTAAATAGTTGCAGTCCTTGGTGAGATAGTGGATGAGACCTTGCCCAATCTGCTAGATTTGGGCTGAGGTATTTGCTGAAAATTTTGAAGTATGGACTAAGGAGGCCCCCACCTATATGCTGAAAAGTACTATTTTGGGCTTCTCAGTGGGGTGAGTGCACCACTTCACTTAGACAACTGCCCTCAGCCATTTAAGGCACCTTTGCTACCTTTTAAGTGATTTTCCACCAGATGTGGAGCTGGAGCTGCTCCTTGCATCTCTCATGCAACTATAAACTGCTGAGGACCTTAGGTTTGTTGCAAATGCAAAGGTACGACCTTTCATTTTTATATTACAGTTCTTTCTAGTTTAGCTAATTTTCAGATGGGTTGTCTTAATTTTCTGTCACGCATATACCCCCATTTAGACTGTTGAGATCATGAGCCTTAATGTTGAAAAGAGTCATGAGGGTTAATGATCAGAGGTTACAAATCTGTGTTGAAAATTTTGTTGAGCCCTCTAAAATCATTCACTTTCACGTCCTTCCACTGATAGCTGATTCAACACTGTGTACCATATGTAACATAGCTATTTTTATTGTTTTAAAATTCTATCTATATAGTATTGTGTGATTTGATTTTTGTATGAATCCTGCTTTACAAAGTGTTCTTTTAATTTTCAAAATTATGTTTCATCAATTCTGCTCCATACTCAGATCATTTTATAAAATTTTGTGTTTAGAATTTTAATTGTTTAGTTTAGTTTATGTTTTATATACATGCTGGCTTTATTATCACTTCTGCAACATATAGTTGCTATTTTTAGGGGTTTGCGTAGCGGTTTTAATTTTTTTAGTAGTCATGTTCTGCCTCTCCTCTTTTTCTCCTTCATAGTTTACTTTTATGTATTGTTTTAGTTCATTTTTCTCTTTATTTTATGCTGTAGTTTAGTGTGTGTCTGTCGTGCACCCTACTGCCCCTATACATGTTTGCATGAAACAGTGAGGACACTGTTTACCTTAGGTTTGGGGGTGTGGTAGGGTAGTCCTACCAATAGAAAAGTTAACTTTAGTGCAGCAGTGTTGGTTTAATTGGGATGAATAAAGTCAATTCCCACCTAACTTGTTAGAATGAGGAAATTTGTGGAAAAATTAAAAATTTTTGCAGACATGTTGAAACTGAAAAATTAAAAAATTTTAGCACCATCATGAAGCTAACATCAGAAAATTTTTCAGTTAGTACTTAGTAAATGTGCAAAGTGATTTGGAGAGGAAAGTGGATAGCCTGACACTGAAATTTGATAAGCTCATGGGAGCAATGCAGTCACCCATGGTTGCTAGGGTGGAGGAGGCATGTGCTATCTGCCAGTCCCCTGCTCACTCCCTTGAAGAATGCCCATCAGCTATCCAGTTTCCAGATTTTGTTACAGAGCATGTGGCTACCACTCAGTCCTATGGGCAACAGCCAGCTACTGGGTACCAATGGAGGAACCACCCCAACTTGAGGTGGAGATAAGATGCATACCCAAACCAGCAGCAGTAGCCACAACAACCCATGCCCTACAAAAATGCTCAACCCTACCACCAAAGTTATGTTCCCAAGCCTCATTACCAGCAGCCCATGACCCAACCAGTGGGCTAGCCTATGCAGCAATCTGCACCCCCTCAAGCTGTGAGATCACTTTCTTTCGAGGAACAAGTTCTGGCCTCACTGCAGAATTTGGGTCCCTTAACTCAAACTGTGCACTCTCACAGCCAAAGCATTAAAAAGATAGAAGACCATCTTGGTCAGTTGTCTAATGCTTTGACTAAGAGAGAGGAAGGGAGGCTTCCTAGACAACCACTGGATAACCCAAGGAGACAGTATGTAGGGGGTGAAGTTTCCTCCACCTATGAGGAAACCAAATCCATTACTACATTAAGAAGTGGAAGGTT
Organism: Chloranthus sessilifolius; assembly: GCA_021018995.1. NCBI lineage: Eukaryota > Viridiplantae > Streptophyta > Magnoliopsida > Chloranthales > Chloranthaceae > Chloranthus > Chloranthus sessilifolius. The sequence continues at coordinate 51,646,039 of CM037593.1, read as the reverse complement.
GGTTGATAACCAAGTTGACTGTGAGACTTTGAGAAATTTTGAAAAAGGCAAAGAAGTGGTTTTTGAAAGGACACAACAAGGGCCACCAGTGGTGGACATGAAGGAGCAACCAAATGAGAATAAAGAGGATAATGATGATCCTCAAGAAAAGAGTAAAATCAGAAAGAAAGATGACCAATTGGCTAAGGCTGCAAATGAGGGAGCAATCCCACATTTTCCATTTCCTAAAGCATTACAAGCACCTTCCCCTTTCGATAAAGGGCAAGGTAAAATAAAGGAAATGATAGAAACTTTTAAGTAAGTAAAAATCAACTTGCCTTTACTTGATGCAATTAAGCAAGTTCTAGCTTATGCCAAGTTTCTAAAGGAGTTATTCACCCATAAAAGACAGTCTAGGATACACTTATCCAAGAAGGTCTTTTCAGCAGAAAAGGTAAAGCAAATTCTGTCTATTGCTACCCCCACAAAACTTTAAGACCCTGGAGTGCCCACTATCCCCTGCATCATTGGAGATCATAAAATTGAGAAAGCCTTATTGAATCTGGGAGCCAGTGTGAGTTTACTGCCATATACAGTATATGAGAAGCTGGGCTTAGGAGAGTTGAAGCCCATACATGTGGTCTTGCAATTGGCTGACAAATCTAAAAGGAAGCCTATGGGGGTCATTGAAGATGTCCTGGTGGGAGTTGATAAGTTCTTTTACCCTGCTAACTTTGTGGTGCTAGACATGGAGCCAAGCAAATGTGTTTCTTCCATACCTGTGATTCTAGGCAGGCCCTTTTTGGCCACTGCTAATGCCTGTATACAATGCAGGTCAGGAGTCATGGAAGTCTCCTTTGGCAACATGAAAGTCATGGAAGTCTCCTTTGGCTCATCATCCCCCTCTAGATGAGGCCTATTTTTCCATTGATGTATTAAAGGAGGCTGTGCATGAAAATTCACATTAGCTAATACAGGGCAATGGTTGGTTCACAAATACAAAACAACACCCAGGGAATGGACATTTGATGTAGAAAAGATCCAAGAAAGGTGCCAAGTTTGATGAGCCTGAGGAGACCGTAGACCTTTCAGATCCTCCAAATTAACTCCTGAAGTTCAGTATGTATCATATGTACCATACTTTACTTTTGTTTTAGGTGTCTACTTTGTTGATTGATTGATTTTATTTTTTTGTAATAAAAACTACCATGCTAAATACTAGGCCATCATATCAATATTACCAGCTGTCCTGAGATAATGGGAGCGTGTCCACAAGGGAAATAAACTATAGAGCAGCACAGTAGCAGAGCCTGCTGAGTGCTGAGGTTGAGAGTGCCCAGGAACGCAGCCTTATTTAGGTTTTGGGAGCTTTCGATAGGTCAAGTTCACCTTTCGTTAGGTCACATGGCGATTTTGACAGGATATTTGATGGTTTCGATGGGCACTGAGGCATATCGAAAGGATGGCTCCACCTATCGGGATCCTGTCGAATCATCCCTTTAGAAAGCTTTGTCAGCTAAGCTTTCGACATGACGCATGAACCTATCAAAACCATCCAATTCATCCTATCGAAATCGTATTTCACCCCTTATATACCTGTCGATTGGTCATTTGTGCCTCATTCCCTACCCTCTGTAAAACCCTAGCTCTCTTCCTCTCTCTTTCGCTTCCCTCTTTCTCCACTAAATCCTCGCAGAACCTCCAACTATTCAGTCTGCCATTTCGTAAGTGCATTGAGCTTGCGCAAAGGAGCATTTTGCATATGATTTTGGAGAAATTGGATCTGTGCATTGCAATATCTGTTAAACCCTAGGAATTTTGGGGTAAGTTGCCTTCCCACCACCATCTGTTGTTGTTCTAATTGTTAAACTCTATATTCCATTACAAGTTGGTGAGTGAGCAATCCCTGAGAGTAAAATGGCCAAGCTTGAGGAAACCCTAACAAACCTACTCCGGAGACTAGCAGCTTCTACCCCCAAATCTTCTAAGAAATCGAAGCCAGCTTCCAAACCACCTATTAAGAGGAAGCTCTCTGAAGAGACACCCAAGAAGGCCCCTAAAACCAAGAAAGCTAAAGCTGTCGAAATTCAGGAGCCTGAGGTGGAAACACCCTTAGAGAGAGCTGCTCCTACAGTAGAGCTTCCAGCTGGGTTAACTACCCCCAATGAGTTTGTAGAGAATTTGAGTCTTGTCCCTGAGATAGACTTTGATCTGGCATACTTTGACAACATTGGGGAGTGCCTGGGGACATTGGAATATTTGAAGAAAGAAGGTTTGTTGCCGCTGATTTCACCCTTGAAGGAAAACGTGTACCCTAGGTTGGTGAAATTATGGTACCAGAACTTGACAAAGAAGGTGGTGCCTGGGGCTGAGGATGTACTAGAAATCTTGATTGATGACTGGTAGCTGATTGTCAATTGCAGAGAAATTGGGATGGCTTTGGGAGTCCCATATCAATTTGACTCCACCAGAGCTGAGGGAGCACCTATAGGGGCTACATTTAGGGAAATGGCTAAACAGCTTACCAATGGAATAGTGGGCTTTGGTGAATCCCTAATGAGAAGAGACCTCCATCCTACTCTAAGACTCATTGATACCATTTTGAGGAAAAATGTATATGTCACTGGGCATTTGCAAGTGAGAAGGGCCCCATTAGTGGATGCCCTATACTACTGTTCAAAGGGGCAATTCGTGAATACACCTAAGATGATTTTTGAAACAATGGTGGACATCAATGAAGGTGCTGAAGAGACAAGCTTTTGCTAAGGGGGAAGGTCTGCCCTTCTGCAGACTCATCACATGTCTGCTCAAGACTGGAAAGTATGTGATCAAGAGAAATGAGCCAATGGAGAAGCTGACCATCAAAGTGTATGGAAAGCGGGAATGGTCCACCAGCCTCACCTTGATTAAGAAGTGTAAGCTAGCTGGAATGGAGGAGGCTGAGAAGGCACCCACTACTGTGGTAGCAGATATTCTGGCAGAGATACCCTCATCCATCCCTCCACCTACCATACCTGTCCCATTACCCACACCTCCACCCACGTTGCCTTTTCCCTTTGTATCAGTCCCTCTTCCAACAGACCCCTTTCCACCCACCTCTGAACCAGTTTTACCTTCACCCGCCACTCAGGCCTTCCAACCTACAGTCCTTGAACCCCCCACATTCTTCGAGCTTCCACCTACCATATCTTCTCCACCCATTAGCCAACCCATTACTGATTTCCCCCCTCCGCAACCCCCTCTGCATACACTGGGTGTGGACCAGTTCACCACTATTGAACCGCCCTCATGACTTCAATTGTGGAGGATGTTGCTCATGAGTACATTCCACTTCCTGACTCTCCACGCCCCACTCCTCATTTTAACCATGCACCCTCCTCTCCTTTCCATCCCATTTCAACACTTGTTCCCTCTACCCCCACCATGCCTGACACTTTCACCCAAATTCTCTCACTCCTACAATCCATTCAATCTCAATTGACGATAAACACCGACAACCAAGCCCTCATGAGCTCCTACCTTTAGTCAATTCAATCCACCCTTACCCCATCCTCTCCAGCTCCTCAACCCCCCCCCCCCCCCCTCCCCTCTTTCACCTATCCACGTACCCATCCATTTATCTCCTCCTTCTTCACCTGTAGCCTCACCACCCCTTGCTGCCACCCAGTCTGAGGAGGTAGCAGCCCCAGTCTGGGAGTTTTAGACAAAGCTTTAGAATGGGGAAAGCTGAAAAATCATTGGCTGAAATGTTCCAAAAATCTTCTGCCAAGAAAATTAGCTAACCGTCCAAAAAAGGAAAAACCAAAGCTTCAGCTAAAAGGAAACTTTCAATGGATAAAGCTGATATGATTGAGAAAGGGAAAAAGGTTAGATATGAGGAACCCACCCCAACAGCTGATACTAGCCCTGAGTCTGAGCTTCCTCCTTTACCTATACATTTGGTACTGTCGAACCCATTTATTGAAGCTCAGAAGCTAATTCCAGAATTTATTGTTGATGAGACCTTTTTCTACAACAAACTTGAATGTCAGTTATCTTTGAAATACATTAGGGATGCCTCACTGAGCAATATCCTAACCCCTCTTCCAGAGAAAATTTATCCACGAATGGTGAGATTATGGTACCAAAACTTGGTAAAAGTGACAGAGAAGGATGCTGATGTCCCTACTCTTGTTATTTTCATTGATGATTGCGATTTAACTGTCACTTATGAAGACATTGGGAATGCTTTGGGGATACCTTTTCAATATGATCCTGCTGGTCCATTGGCCGCACCAGAAACAGCCTCTTTCAGAGAAATGGCTGCACATTTAACCCAAGGCATAGTTGGAACTGGACAATCCATAATGAGGAGAGACCTAGCACCTCAATTTTTACTGATGGATTCCATTTTGAGGGGATGTTTTTATGTCCTTTGAGCACTGACCGGAAAGAAGGACACCAATTTTAGAGGCTCTCTTTCATTTTTCTAAGGGGCAATTTTTCAATGCCCCTATGTTGATTTTTGAAGCCATGGCTGATATTAGTACCAAGCTGAAAAAGGAGCAGAAATTAGCTGGAATACCATTTGGTAGGCTGATCACAGCCCTACTAAGAGCCAAGTTTGACATTGATGAGCAAGAGCCATTTGAAGTTATATCTCCTCATGCGTTTGGGAAAAAGACTTGGACTACAAGTTAAGCAATGTTGAATAGAATGAGGGAGGAAGTGGAGCCTGCCTCTGCAGCTACTATTGAACACGCCATAGAGCCTGCCCTACATTTGCTATTGAACTGCCATACACGACACGCCCTCGGCTACCCTAGAACCTGCTTTGCTAGACCCTGAGATGACCAGCTCTTTAGTTGCACCTATTTCAACTGCAGCTGACATTGAACAAGCTATCCTTCTTGTGGTGACCAGCTCTTCAGCTGCACCCATTCTTGAAGAAGTTGTCATCTTACCCACCTCACTTAGCCCTGCTCCTATTCTTTCACCTATTCAAGCAATCCCATCTCCCATAACCAACATAATCCCAGTTGCAGACTCCTCCTCTCACCAACCACTCCAGCCATACTCACACCACCAATTTCTCTCAACAATGTCCAAGATTTAGCCCCTGATTTTGTTGAACAATCTCCTAGCACTCCCCTTCTCCAAAGCTTCTTAGGTTCACCTACTAATTCAACTAATACACCTGAAGTAACTCATACCCAAACTGAACCTGAGATATTCACTACAGAGGCCTATTCATCACTGATGGGATCTATTTTAGAGAATATTGGGCTTGAATCTGTACCTATACCTGACCCTCCTCATTTCACTCATTTGGCTACTTCACCCTTTACTGGTATTCCACCCATTACACCTCAACCATCTACTTCAGTTTTACCAGCCCCTACTCTGCATACCACACCCACACCTGAATCAATTAGCCAAATATTTACCTTTCTCCAATCCATCCAAGCCCAACTACAGATCAACACAGACAATCAGTCTGTGACAAATGCCCTTCTCCAAACCTTAGCCTCCACATCCCACACAAATACCTTAGCCACTGTACCTGCTATTGATGACCATGCTACCCAAACCGACCCTGAGGTAGTATTTGTTGATCCACCCACCCTCACCACTACTGCCCATGCTACCCAAATAGAACCTGAGGTAGTTCTTATTGAGCCCCCTTCACCTCTCCTCACTTTCTCTGATCAATCCACTCAGACAGACCCTGAGATCATTATTTTGGACTCCTCTTCTCCCACTCCCACTGCTGGGATACCTTTGGTCCCCTACCACTCCATTCCCATTCCCAGATTTGCCACTCTAAAAAAGGCTATGGAAGAGAATCCATATATCTATCACGATGTCCTCAAAGGGTTAGCTGATCTGCAAGCTTACATAAAAACCCCTTATGAAAACCAAATTCAAAAAATTGGAGTTGTTCATGAAATTTGAGAGAGAAGATGCAGGACCTGCTGGGTCAAACTTTTCAGATGGTTAGGAGTGAGCAGCACAAGGTGACCATGTTGCAAGCACAGCTTGAACAGGAAAAATTGAGGACTACTAGACTTGAAAAGTATATTGGCCTCACCAAAAAGATCAAAACTGAGGAATACACCGAGCTGAAAAACGCAATCCAGGAGAAGGCTCAATCAAGTTCAGATTCCAATACTGATTCTAGTTCTAACTCTGACAGTGACTCCAGTTCTGATCCCATTGAACCAACTTATGATACAGATTTTGACCCCAGTTATTAGAATACATTGTACATATCTGTTTTATGGGTCTATAATATAAAATTTTGGTTTTGTGTTAATACATTGTACATACATTGTGCATTTCTTTTCTTTCTTCTTGTCATTATGATTTCTATTTGATTGTTTCTTTTCTTTGCTCATACACTTTAGACTAGTGCGGACCCTGCTCACCATAGGTTTGGGGGTGTGTCAAAAATGCCAATAATTGAGTTAACATTAATGCAACTGATGAGCAGAATTTTTAAAAATGAAGTGATTTCACATCTGAAAAATGAGGAAGTTAAAACTTAAAAAACTGATTTTTAGTGTAATTCCAATACTTTCATGAAGTGAATGTCAGAAAATTTTCAAAATAAAAATTGATGTTTTTGTAAACCTAAAAAGAGAGAAAACAATGATGATATACCTCAGGAAGTTGATAGATAACTACACCCAGTGAGACTTGGGCCTGAAATGTATTTTTGGGAGATATGAATTGGCAATTTTTTCTGCTCTAGGGAATGTTTGAACCTGCTTATTTTCACTAGAAGTTACACATATTCAAATTGAAATAACTTGACAGCAATCATGATATTAAAGACATGATGTAGGGCCTCCTTTTGGACAGTTTGAGCCTTAAAAAGCCCCACCTTTTGAAACTGCCCTTGATACACACCATTTGAGCTTTATAAATCTGAGATTTCTTTGAAACCTCATCAACCTCATTTAGCCTAACCCTCATTCTGAGAATTCAGAAGGTAAAGGAAAGGAAGCTGAAGAAAGGAGAGTTGAGTAACAGTTTGGTAAAAGAAGAAGAAAAATAATTGACGGCAATGATGTATCAACAACAGAAATGTGGCATGTCAGTAAATATTGCTATATAAAAAAAAAAAAAGAAAAAAAGAAAAAAGAAAAGGGAGTCATTTCATTGGAAGTTTGAAAAAGAAAGAGGAAAAGATGGCCACTTTGGCTCTGAAAATTCAAAGAAGAAAATGAAATTGTGCTGAAATGAAGAAGGTGTGTCCACCACTTCCTTACCTTGACTGACTTCTCAACTTTGAATTCCATTCCATCTCTTTAGTCTTGATAAATTTCAGTCATAAGCCACATTACAACCCATGTCAAAGTCCTTACTGATCAATGATGGATTGAGCTGTCACATGGAGATATGGATTTGTGTAATCTATGGTGAAAAGAGCAGTGATTTCTGAACTAAAAAGCAAAGCCTATGCTCCTGCTTACCGTCCTATTTGAGGACTGTAACTGCTCTTGAGCTGTGTGAAATAATACAACCCTCCTTTTTGCATGATGAGTAAAAACCATGGTGAGAGTTGAGTTTGAAATCAAATTATTTGGGGTAGCATCAAAACTGAATTTTCAAATAGAAGGCAAGCTTTTCATTAGTTTTTCTTGAAAAATCTTTTTGACACAAACTGAGTGAATGGTAAAAGGAATTACAACAGAATTTTAGTTTTGAACTGATGTTTCTTGAGGATCCTCTTATAGCTTGACTGATGTAGGTGTGAATAATCTGATTGGATGAAAGTCTGTTTTAACAGAACTGCATTGATCTTAACTGATTTATTGGAGAAGTTTGTGGGTACCTTCACTGAAAACCCTCAGGAGACTTCACTCCTCCACTAGGGATCACCTAGGGGTTTAAAAGGCTTGTTGCATATGCTAAATGCAACTGTGCTCCCTACAAAAGTGGCTTTTTATTTTTTTTTTAATTTTGTCTTTGCTCAGGGACTAGCAAAGCTTAGGTTTGGGGGTGTGTTGAGAACTGGAAAATACCATTTTTCACCCCTTAATCAGGGCCTTGATAGACCCCAGAGAGAACTAAATAAGTGCTTTAAGTGTTTGTTTTATAGCTAACAACAAAGACAGGCTTAACTCTGAAAGTAGCTTAAAAGTATAAAAAAGATGATGACCCATCTTGATCTGGAGGAAAAAGGAGAAAGTACAACCTCACTAGCTGTCAAAATGCCTGAACTGAAGAGGCAAAGAACTGGTCCCAACCTAGAAAAGAAGTGTGGAGCAATTCGAATAAAAGAAAGCAGTATAGAGAACTTTTCGAAAAGAATCTGAACTTTTCGAAAAGAATCTGTACTTTTCGAAAAGAACCAAATGCTCCAGTCTTAGCTTTCGAAAAGCACCTGAACTCTTCGAAAGGATTTCTGACCTTTTCGAAAAGAAGAGAACTCCTAGCGAACAACATCAGAACTGTGCGAAAAGAGCTTCAGAAGTCACAGAACTATGCGAAAAGAGCTTCAGAAGTCACAGAACTCTGCGAAAAGTTCCCCAGACTATCCGAAATGATATTTTGAAGATTCCTAGCATCTGCAAGGGTAATTCAATAATCTTTTGCACGTGCCCCAATGCAATTAAAAATTAGGGACATTTCAAAAGATTCTGAGCACGAACCAAAGGCATATTCCACCCCATGTGAACACCCAGAGAAGAAATCACTTGGCGGGAACTTCTAGAAGCTCTAACAGATTTTTGAATTATATAACAGAATTGATGCTTCTGTCATCTGATTGGCTGAACTAAATCAAGCAATTCTGATTGGCCAAAACAGATCTGGATCCTCATGCTCGACTACCATTGGTTGATATAGATCTAAGCAATTCTGATTGGTCGATACACATCTGAGCTAGACCTGGGGGAAACTATAAATAGATGAACCATTTGCCCAATTTAGGTATCCAGATTTTGAGTTTCATTTCTGTTGCTCCATTTCCAATTCAGATAGCTTGTCTGAAACTCTTGTAATAGCCTAACTTTTACTTGCAATTAAGAGCTATGAGATACTTTTGTAATTTAAAAGAGAATTGTATTCAAGACTACAAATCCGAGAGCTGTTTAAGCTGTGCTCTGTAATTGTAATGGTGAATTTGAAAAGGTTCTTTGTGAACAAATGCGTTCTCAATTGGATTCGTGTTGAGGGTTCCCTATGATCTCCTTATTGCACTAGACTCCTTTAGATTTACTATTTTTCAAGCAATTTCCCTTGATTCATTATCCCTGTAGGAATTAGTGTTTGTAACCTAATCTTTCATAGCATTTGTAGTGGTGTTTCTTGTTCTGAATTGAGGGTTCAGATTAAAGACTATTGGATGGTCTGTGGCCATTGAAGTGGACATACCAGAGCCATAAGTTTAACTCTAATCCTTGAGTTAGATTACTTTCTCTTGCATCTGTGCTTGTAGCCAGATGAAGATTGGATCATCTCTCATTTGATCTACATTTATTCTCATTTTGTTTCAAGAACCAAATCAAAGTTAGATATTATTTCTCCATTCTTATTAATTTACATCAAAATCTCCCCAACTCAGATCTGGATCATTTAGTTTAATTGTTACTTTTATCATTTAGTTAATGTGACAAATTCAACCTCTCATCTTATGTGCTTTGTAGATAGGATAAGAGGCCAGATCTGGTAGCTCAGATCTGGAGGTTTATCTTAAATTTTAAATCAATTCCCTGTAGATGATCTTTTACTTACTTACATTCAAAACTTGCTACAATTGGCCCTGATCTTGCAGGCTAATTTACTTCTCTCTGTGCTGATATTTCTTTATTCTTTTTAGTTTTCCAAATTCAGTATAATTCATTATTTGCAAATCTGTTTTCAAAACACAAATAAATCATGCACACTTAGAATTAAGCAACACCCTGCTGTATGCTATGAGGGACAACCCTTACATCCAAAGGGATGTCCTGAGAGGTATGGCTGCACTCCGAGCTTCCCTTGAAGCCCCTTATGAGGAGAGGATTGCCAACATAGAATTGGAGCACATAATCAAGCTTTGAGATATCTCTCAAGGGTGGACTGAAATCTTGACTCGTTATGAGTCAGCAAAATAGTTGGCTGCTGCTGAGAGTCTAATTCCCAAATATGAGAAAAAGAATTCTGAGCTTCTCAAGAAAAAAATAGCCAATGCTCAGGAGATACTCAAGGCCACCAAGGAACTCTCTGATGCCAACCAGCTCTATGCCGCAAAACAAATTGACATATTGGAGAAAAAGGTTGCTTCATTTACCTCTCAGCCCTTTCAACCTACCCCTCTAGCTACAGTACCTCCTACTGAGCCTCCCTCCACTCAAACCTGCCCCCCTTCTACAACTCAACCTCCTCCTACCCCACCTGTGGATGTTCACCCTCCTCCAGCCTAGGAACCTCCCCCTACTCAATCTGCCCCTCCGAAATCTAAAAGGGCTCCTACTAAGAAGAAAGTTACTACCAAAAGATCTGCTCCCTCTGCTGCTTCTGCCAAGAAAGGAAAGAAGCCTACTGCCCAGTCTCAAGAAGCTCACCCCACCAAGCCCTCAACCCAACCTGACACCTCTTTCACCTTACTCTCTAGGGAGGAAAGAAGGAAGGTTATTGCGGCTCTATGATTGGACCCCACTGCCCTTTTTTCTTCTGATTTAGATTTAGATTCAGTTGCTGCTGTTGATCCAAAAGGAAAACAACCAGCTGCCCAGTCTGAGGAGGCAGTAAAGAACCCGCAACAGCAATCAAAATCTAAAGGAAAAGCTCCTTTATCTAAGGATGAGCTAAAAAACCTGGCTGACCTCTATGGTTGGCCAGATGATCCTGTAAATAGATGTGGCAGTTTGTTGTTTTAGTTTCTTTTTCACTTGTCTCATGTATATATTTGACATATTAATACAATTTTGTCTTCCTGTATTTTTGTTTTTTTACTGTGTCGATATTTTCTTTCCATGCCTCTCTACTAATTTCATAGTGTAAAACAGTGAGGACACTATTTAATTTAGGTTTGGGGGTATGGCAGGTATGCCAATGAAATGAGTTAATGATAGTGCAGCTAGGCTAAAAAGGAGTGTTCAGAATTAGAGTAAATTCTCACTTGATTTTTTTGAAAAGAGAAAATTAAATATTTGAAACTGAAATAAACTGTAGCTCAACATTTTTCATGAAGCAAATGTCAACAATTCTCGAAAAAAAAATTTTTTTTTTTTTTGATCTATAGTAAACCTGAAATGAGAGAAGATTGTGAAGATACACCCCAAAATATTTGATGGGAGGCCATATCCAGTGAGATTTGTGCCTGAGAATTTATCTTTGAAGAGTGTTTTGGAAAATTCTTCTGCTCTAAAGACTGACTGGACTCAATTCTACTCACTAGAAGTTAGGCAAATCCAAGTTGAAATCACTTGACAACATTCATGACATGAGGACATGAAGTAAGGCCATCCCTTGGACAGTTTGAGCTTAAAGATCCTACCCTTTTGAATTGCCCTTGATACACCCACTTTGAGCCTTAAAGATCCCAGTTTCTTTAATGAAAACCAGAAAATTCAAACCCAAAAAAAAAAAAAAAAAAAAACCTTTTGACCTAATGTAGCCTGATCCTCACTCTGAGAATTCAAAAGGTAATGGTGAAGAAATGGAAGAAGGTAGAGCTGGTGTGATTTTTGGTTCAGAAAGAGGGAAACTCATTTGGTGGTGTTGTGGCATTCCAATATTAAAAAAAAATAAAAAAATAGAGCAAAAGGATGAGAAAGAGAAGTCACTTCATTTGAAAATCTATAAGAAGATAAGAAGCTAATGAAGCTGATCACTTCAAGTATGAAATTCCAAAAAGAAAGTGAAGAGGTGCTGAAATGAAGAAGGTTGAGCCGCAGACCACCTCCTTACCTTTACTGATTTCTCAATTTGAATCTCTTTTACCCTTTCATTCTTTTACAAACCTCATCCCTAAGCCACATTACAACCCAATAAAAAGACTTTACTAATCTGAAATGAATTGAGCTGTCATGTGGAGATAAGGATTTGTTTAATCTATGGTATAAAGAGCTAGAAAATTTCAGGAATTAGAGCAATGCCTATGCTCATGCTTGCAGTCTTATTTGAGGGCTGTAATTGCTCTTGAGCTGTGTGAAATTCTACACCCATCATTTTTTGTTGTGAGTGAACAGCTCTGGTGAGACTCGGGTCTGAAATCCAATTTGATGGGGGTAGTATCGAAACAGAATTCTCAAGTGAAAGGTGAGCCATGCATTAATTTTTAGGAGAAATGCCTTGGCATGAGCTGAGTGATGGTGAAGGATTACAACAGACTTTCAAGTTTTGAACTGATGCTTTTTCTGTTGAAATTCCTCTAATGAATTGAATGGACATGGTGTGAATTTATTTTATTTACTTAAACTCTATCTTAGCAGGATGCACTACTATTAACCAACTTTATTGGAGAAGTTTGTGGGTACCTTCACTGAAAACCATCAGGAGACTTCACTCCTCCACTAGGGATCACCTAGGGGTTTAAAAGACTTGATGCATATGCTAAATGCATCCGTGATCCCTACAGAAGTGGAATTTTAATTTTCTTTAATTTTCCTTTACTCAGAGACTAGCAAAGCTTAGGTTTGGGGGTGTGTTAAGTAGTGAAAAATGCCAGTTTTCACCCCTTAACCTGACCTTTGCAGGACCTGTGAGCACATTAATAAACCACTGTTGAGCTTGTTTTGTAGATAGATACAAAAGATAGGAAAAATGTAGAAAACCATTCAAGAATTCCACATAAGGAAGTTTATCTCTCAACATAGTACAGACCCAGCAATAGCCATTGGACCCTTGGGGCGTGTCGCAATAGCAGGGCAAGGTGAAGGAAGTGAAAACAGGTTGAAAACATCCTATCGAGAGGTTATCTAAAGACTTCGATAGGAGCTGAGAGCTAGAAATGGAGGAATTTGTGCAGTTAGAAAGGTTTCGATAGGATCTGAAGGTAGAGAAAGGATGGATTTGTGTGGGTTGAGGAGTTTGATAGGATCCAAGAACATATCGAGCAGCTGAAAGAAAGGAAGAAACCATCCTATCGAAAGCCTGCTTGAGGTGTAAGGGGAACCTATCAAATGGTTTCCTGAACCTATCAAGATGGAGACGCTGGAAAAGAGACTATCGAAGGGTGCTTGAGCCTTTTGATAGGAGCGAGAGCAATCCTATCAGAATGATGGCATGCAGAGCTGAACCTATCAACCTGTCGAATGGTCCAGACAAAGGGCTAAGAATGCTGAAGCCTTAAGAGAAGAATCATCCTATCGAAACCTATCAAAGAGACCTGAGAACCTATTGAAAGGGGCCACAAAGCTCCATTTGAACCTGTCAAAAACTTCCTGAACCTATCGAAATCATGTGAAGAACTTCTCAGAATATCAACTATGCACATGCTGCAACTTGGTGACCTGCTGCATGCAAATCGAGGCACATTGGTGACCGACATGACAATCCAAAGGATGCCCTAAGAAATCCTAACCAACTCACATGCTCTAATAGAACTCTAACAAACTCTGAGGACCTTCTAGAAGGGAAGATTGGTGAGAAAAACAAGAGAGAAAGCTATATATTAAGATCTCCAATTACAATTGGGGGGGATCGAGATTTAGATCAAATTCTGGAGATCAGGGCTTACAGTGAAATTCCATTTTCCCTCTTTTAGCTCAACTATGGTTGGCTAATTCCCTAGGAGCAGCGAGGAGAGAGGTTAGATCTGTAATTGGGTAAGGTTGAGAGTGTTGTTGTGGGTTAATTGTTGCACAGACTACAGATCTGAGGGCATTTCATTATAGAGCGAGTTTTATTGCAATGTAAATGTTGTTTTCATTGTTTTAATTGGATCTATAGTTCCTTTAGTTTTATTTGATGCTCGATCGGATTTGTATAGAGGAGTCTATTGATCAGCTCACCCACTTAACTGGTAGACCTCTTAGATACCACCTGATCTCCCTAGATCTAATATCCCTGAAATTCTTGTGTCTGTGACCTAGAAATTGTAGCATCTGTAGTGGTTTTAATGCTCTGGTTAAAACTTTTGGCTTGGAGGAATTCCCTAGGATGATCTGTGCCCATTAAAGTGGATAGATCATAGCCTTAAGAGCAGTCCAATCTCTGGTTTCAATTGGATTCTTTTGCCATAAACCTATGGATCGAATGAAGTCTATAGGATGGTTTGTGACCATTGAAGTGGACAGACCATAGCCTTAAGATCAGTTAAATCCTTTGGTTTAGAGTGGAATCTTCTACCCTGCAGCTATGCTTGTAACCAGCTGAGGGATTTGTGTGCTCTGAACCACTGTAACATGATCAGCTCAACCTGATTGCAGTAAGACCAATCTCCAATCTGCTCTTCTCCACCTTCTATTTTTAAACCCTTCCATTTGCAAGATCTAGATCTCTGGAATCAATCTCAGTTAGTTTGCATTTCAAGTATAATTTAGTTCAAGTGACAACCCTGTTTAACCTCTCCCCTTTCTTTTAGCTGACTTAGCATTAGTTAGGGTGCCAGATCTCTTACAGATCTAGAGATTTACCATATTTTGAACTCACCTCCCTGTGGACATTCCCTTACTTATTAAAACTTGCTACAAAGGACCCTGTATCTTGCAGGTCTAGGATATTTTTATTGTGCTGAATCCATCTTCTGTTTTACTCTGATTTTATTTTGTCTTCATCATTACACAATAAATCATCACACTAAAATTCCCCAACATGGACCAATGGGAGAAGAGCTTTTAGAAGAGAAGTCAGTCACATCAGCAGCCCAAAATAACATAATTATTCTCTTGAGCTCTGATTGGCTGAAACAAATCTGAGACAGAGGGAGAAGGTATAAATAGAAGAGAACTTTTATAGAAGAACCATCCAGAATTTGATAGAATTAGAGCTTAGTTCAGGATCCATTTTTCCTCTAAGAACTCCTCTCTTCCTTCTTCTCTGATTCTCTCTTTAGCCAATCATGAGTGGCTAAACTCTTTTTAGTAGTTAGGGTGAGGTCTTGAGCTGTAGATCGAGAGTTTCAGAGGCTTGTAAGAGATTGTATATTACACAGATTGCAGATCTGGGCACAATAGTATTGTAAGTTTGTAATATAATTATGGTTTTTAAAAGTGATTCTAATTTATATTTCACTTCTTTATATTTAATTTCCCTGGATTGGATACTCCTGTGGATGCTAGTCAGAAATGGGGAGCTAGTAGCCTGGCACCTGTAGCATTTGCAATAGTTTACCTCTTCCAATCAAGATCAATAGATTGGAGTAATCTCTGGAATGAACTGTATCTAGTAGAAGGGCAGATCATAACCTTAGGACTGTATCCAGTAGAAGGGCAGATCCTAACCTCAGGATTGCTTTGATCCATTGGTGGAGATTAGATTCTTATACCTTACATCTACTGGGGGAACCCGAGGAGTTGGTAGCCAGATAGAGGATTGTTACAAATCTATTCTCTACACTGCCTTTGAATCCTTTGATTTTCAGTAAGAGACCAAGACCCCTAGCTGTTATTCTCCATCTTTTGGATTTTCATCTTTTCTATATCTCCCCTCATCTTTGTGTTTGATCAGATCTGGATCAACTGTATTTAACTTTTGTAGTTTGTAGTAAAAGTGACAAAAAACCTAAAACCTCTCCTCTTTTCTATTTTAGTTTAGCTTAAATTAGGGTAGAGTGCCAGATCTACCATAGATCTGGAGATTTACTATAGTTGAACCACATTTCCCTGGGGACATACCCTTACTTACCTTTTGAAACATGCTATAATAGCCCTGGTTCTTACAGGACTAGTTGCTCACCTTGATTTCATATATTTGTAATTTGTGCCTTTTAATTGGCTGTTTTAATCATATAATAATTGCAAGGTGGCAGCACAACAAGTTTTTGGCACCGCTGTCAGGGATCTGTGTTTTTAACTTGGAAGATCTAAGTTTTTCTTATTTAAAGAATTAGATTTTTAATTTCCTTTTAAGTGTTTGACTAATTGCTGCTGTAGTTTTTTTTTTTTTTTTAGTTTGATTATGTGTTTTAGATCTGGATCTGTGGTGTTGAAAAGAGCATTGTACCAATTGGAGGAGCAAGCTTTGCTTAAGTTTGCATTTCATAACTTTGTTTACATTTCTAGATCTGTAGCTTTGTAGATCTACAACATTAGTTGTGTATTTTATGATTGTTTTGATTGAATTTTGTGCTATAATTTTCTGTATTGAATTTGGTTTCTGCTATGTGTATGCTTCAGAGGAGATCTCCTAATCCTGAGATTGCTCCCTTAGATCTTGAAGTTGAAAGACTTCTCAGACCTAAGCAAACCATACACACACCTTTAATTGATTCTGAGGTTACTGCAATGGGTAAGCAACTTAGGACTTAAAAGGAATCCAATGCACCAAGGGTTTACAATTCTCCCTTCTGCATTCAATTCCCTACTGTCCAAGGGAACTATGAGATCAAGTCTTCTATCATACAGATGTTACCCTCATATCATGGCCTGAACAAAGAAGACCCATACAAGCATGTTGATATATTTTTAGGACTGTGCACTACCTTCAATATTGAAGGTTTGGCGGAGGAAGCAACCAGGTTGAGACTCTTTCCTTTTTTACTAAAGGATAGAGCTAGAACTTGGTTGTCAATGCTCCCAAGCAACAGTATTCAGTCTTGCAATGACCTTCAATGTCAATTTTTGGCCAAGTTTTTCCCCATGTCCAAAACAAGTCAGCTGAGGAAGAGCATTATCTCATTTTCTTAAGCCCCAACTTAAGACTTTCTCCAAGCCTGAGAGAGATTTAAAGAACTCTTGAAGTAATATCCCCATCACCAAATTCCTAAATGGCAACTTGTCCAAAGTTTCTATCAAGGAATTTATCCCAAAAGCAGAGATATGGTTGATGCCTCTTGTGGTGGTACATATCTCCACAAGACAGCTGATGAGGCTTGAGAGTTCTTCGATATCATCAGTGAAAACTCCATGCAAAGGGAGACCTGGGCAAGAGATTTTGAGACTCCTAGAGTGGTGAGAGAAAATACTACCAGAGGGAAAATGTATGAGGTGAGTGGACATAATGATTTAGAGAGGAAAGTGGACAGCTTGACCCAAAAGTTTGATAAGCTCATGGGAGCAATGCAGTCCCCAATGGCTGCCAAAGTGGAGGAGGCATGTGTCATATGCCAGTCCCCCACTCACTCCCTTGAGGAATGTCCCTCAGCTGCCCAATTTCCAGACTTTGTGATGGAACGGGTGAATGCTGCTCAGTCCTATGGACAACAGCCTACTGCTAGTTATCATTGGAGAAACCACCCCAACTTGAGGTGGAGATAAGATATCTTTCAAAACCAGCAGCAACAGCAACCGCAACAGCAATCCATGCCTTATAGGAATGCCCAGCCATACTAGTAGAATTATTTTCCAAGGCCCCAATACCAGCAGCTTATGGCCCAGCTAATGGTTCAACCTATGCATCAAAGTGCACCAGCCCCATCACCCTCTAGGTCCCTCACATTTGAAGAGCAAGTTCTAGCTTCACTATAGAATTTGAGCTCTTTATCTCAAACTGTTAATTCCCACAGTCAAAGCATCAAGAAGATAGAGGACCACCTTAGTCAGCCATCTAATTTTTCGACTAGGAGAGAGGAGGGGAGACTGCCCAGTTAGCCCATGAACAATCCAAAGGGGTAGTACATGGTTGGTGAGACTCCATCCCATGAAGAAATAAAATCTGTCACCACCTTGAGGAGTGAGAGGCTGGTGGATAACCAAGTTGGTATTAAATCTGATGAGTTAAGTGCAGAAAATGAAGAAACAAATCATAAAAATATACAGCAGGAGCAACATATAAAAAATGAGGGGGGTGATGTGCCCCAACAAAAAATTGAAAACAAAAATAAAGAAAAATCTGATGAACTTGCTAAGGCTGCAAATGGGAGGACAGTTCCCCATTTTCCATTTCTCAATGCATTGAAAGCAGCTTCTCCTTTTGAAAAATGGAATGCTAAGGTTGAGGAGATGATGGAAATTTTCAAACAAGTAAAGCTCAACTTGCCTTTACTTGATTCCATCAAGCAAGTTCCAACCTATGCAAAATTTTTGAAAGAATTGTGCAACCGCAAAAGACAGTCTAGGATACACTTATCCAAGAAGGTATTTTGTGCTGAGAAAGTGAACGAAGTGCTGTCTATAACAACTCCAACCAAGCTTCAAGACCCTGGAGTTCCCACAATCCCTTGCATCATTAGGGATCATACTATTGAGAAGGCCTTATTAGATTTGGGAGCTAGTGTAAACCTACTTTCATATTCTGTTTATGAGAAGTTAGGCTTGAGAGAATTAAAGCCCACACATGTGGTGCTACAACTAGCATATAGATCTGAAAGGAGGCTATGGGAATGATAGAGGATGTTTTAGTTGGAGTTGATAAATTTTTCTATCCAGCTGATATTTTGGTTCTTGACATGGACCCAAGCAAGTGCACCACCTCTATTCCTGTGATTTTGGGCAGACCTTTCTTGGCCACTGCCAATGCTTATATTCAGTAATGGAGGTGTCTTTTGGCAACATGAAGGTTAAATTGAATGTTTACAATGCAACAAATCAACCTCACTTGAATACTGAGGATTGTTTTTCAATTGATGTATAGGATGAGCTTGTGGAATTCCCAAGCTGCTGCATTGTAATGATTTTTTTGATGATTTTGGTGAGGTTTTTGAGAATGTGCGGAGTGAGATTGTGGAAGAGAAGGTCCCCACACCCATGGCTTAAGAGGTGAAAGCCTTAACTTCTGATGTGTGGCCAGCAACAAGGTATCTTCCTGAGAAACCTGTTGTGATGCCTCTTCCACCACCATCAAAGGAACCTTTCTGCCCTCACTTGTATGTCCACTAGAAGTGGAGTTGAAACAACTGCCTAAGACCTTGAAGCATGCTTTTTTGGGGGCAAATCAGAAATTTCCAGTGATTATCTCTTCCTCTCTCACTGATGAGCAAGGGGAAGAGTTGTTGTGTGTTTTGAAGAAGCATAAGAGAGCAATTGGCTGGACCATTGCTGACCTTTGGGGCATCAGCCCTGCTGTGTGCATGCATAAAATCCACCTAGAAGAGGGTTCCCAATCCTCTAGAGAAATGCAGAGAAAATTGAATCCCCACATGCAAGAAGTGGTGATGAAAGAAGTGGTCAAATTGCTAGATGCTGGAGTCATCTACCCAATTTCAGATTCTGAATGGGTGGCACCTACTCAGGTGGTACCTAAGAAATCTGAAATTACTGTGATTAAAATTGATGCTGGTGAGCTTGTTCCAACTAGGGAAACCATAGGTTGGAGGGTGTGCATAGATTATTGAAAGCACAATATGAAAACCAAAAAAGACCATTTCCCTTTGCCCTTCATTGACCAAATCTTGAATAAGTTAGCAGGAAAGTCTTTCTATTATTTTCTTGATGGATATTCGGGGATAACCAAATCCCTGTTTATCCACAAGAACAAGAAAAGATAACTTTCACATGCCCATTTGACACCTTTGCCTATCGAAGGATGCCATTTGGATTGTGTAATGCACCTACAACTTTCCAAATGTGAATGTATGCTATATTTTTTGACATGATTGAGCAGTTTCTAGAGATTTTCATGGTTCATTTCTCTATTTTTAGGGATAGTTTTAGCCAATGTCTACACCATCTCAACCTTATGTTACAGAGATGTGAGGAAACCAACTTGGTTTTAAGTTGGGAAAAGAGCCATTTTATGGTCACTCAAGGCATTGTCCTTGGCCATGTGGTTTCTCACAGAGGCATTGAGGTAGATAAGGCTAAAATAGATCTGATTATACATTTACCCCCTTCAAAAATTGTGAAACAAGTGAGATCATTCTTGGGGCATGCTGGCTTCTATAGGCGATTTATCAAAGATTTCAGCAAAATCTCAAAACCTCTTTGCCACCTGTTGTTCCAAGAGATTTCCTTTAATTTCAATGATGAATGCCTTAAGGCCTTTGAGTTGTTGAAAAGTTTCCTAACCTCTGCACCTATCCTTCAAGCACCTGATTTTTCGATACCTTTTGAGCTGATGTGTGATGAATTATACTTTGCAATTGGTGCAGTCTTGGGACAAAGGAAGGATAAGGCCCCTTGTGTGATTGCTTATGCAAGCAAAATCATGATTGATGCTCAGTTAAATTACACCACAACTGAGAAGGAACTGTTGGCAATTGTTTTTTCTCTAGATAAGTCCAGGTCTTATGTGCTGGGATTCAAGATAGTGGTTTTCACAGACCACTCAGCCCTAAAATACGTTTTGTCAAAAAAGGATGCAAAGCCTAAATTGATCAGATGGATCCTCCTATTACAGGAGTTTGATCTTGAGATCAAAGATAAAAAAGGGTGGAAAATATGGTTGTAGACCACTTGTCTAGGATCCGAGCAGAGGAGTTTGATGGGCTACCTGTTAATGACTCCTTTCCGGATAAACAACTGTTTGTTATCAGCACCTCTACACCTTGGTTTACAAATATTGTGAATTACTTGGCAGTAGGGAAGATCCCCCCCACATAGGAACAAAATGGACAAGAATATGTTCTTTTCACAGATCAGACATTATATGTAGGAGGATCCATGCCTATTCAAGCATTGTGCAGACTAAGTGGTGAGGAGATGTGTCCCTGATGAGGAATTCCACAATGTGCTAACTATGTGTCATGAACATGCTTGTGGAGGCCACTTCAGCGGGAATAAAATTGCTGCCAAGGTGCTCCAAAGTAGATTTTATTGGCCCACTCTCTTCAAAGATGCATGGCTTCATTGTAAAACTTGTGAAAGATGCCAAAAGATGGGAAGTATCTCCCAAAGAAACTCTATGCCTTTACAGCCAATACTTGTGATTAAACTTTTTGATATTTGGGGGATTGACTTCATGGGTCCCTTCCCTCCTTCCTTTGGATACAACTATATTCTTGTAGCTGTGGACTATGTGTCCAAATGGGTTGAGGCTACAAGAACAAATGATTACAAGGTTGTCCTCAACTTCTTGAAGGATAACATTTTCTCCAGGTTTGGCACTCCTAGAGCTATCATTAGTGATTGGAGGAGCCACTTTTGCAATAGACAGTTTGAAAACCTACTTAGAAAGAACTTTGTGACACACAGAGTTATCACCCCATACCACCGACAAACCAGTGGGCAGGTAGAAATTTCTAATAGAGAAATCAAACAGATTTTGGAGACAACAGTGAGAGTGGATAGGAAGGACTGGTTCTTAAAGTTACCTGATGCTCTGTGGGCTTATAGGGCTACCTATAAGACCCCAATAGGCATGTCTCCTTTCATGCTGGTATATGGCAAGGCATGCCATTTACCAGTAGAGCTAGAGCACAAGGCTTATTGGGCTGTTAAAGCATTGAATATTGACTTAAAATCTGCTGGCATGCACAAGAAACTCCAGCTATTAAAGCTAGAAGAGTTGAGGTTAGAGGCATATTCAAATGCTAGGATCTATAAGGAGAAAACCAAGGCTTTCTATGACAAGCATCTGCTGAGGAAAGAGTTCACAGCTGGCAACAAGGTATGGTTGTTCAACTCTAGATTGAGATTTTTCCCAGGTAAGTTGAGATCCAGATGGGAGGGACCTTACATAGTTGAGCATGTATGCCCATCTGGAGCTGTTGAAATCAAGGATCCAAAAGATGGAAGGACCACGAAAGTGAATGGGCAAAAGCTCAAGCTTGTTGTTGATAATGTGATGAAGCCTGTATTGACCATTCACTATCATGAACCTCCATAACATGTCTGGGTTTTAACATTGTATAATTGTTAATCAGTGAAAAATGCCATTTTTCACCCTCTAACCTGACCTTTGATAGACTTGTAAATAGACTAATAAGTGCTTGTTGAGCATGTTTTGTAGATAGCAGTAATAAGCAATCATAGTGCAGAAATCCACCCTAAAGTGCTCCACAAGAAGGTCCATCTCTCACCACAGCTCTGACCCAACTATGGCACACAGAAGGGCCCCACACCAATGCCCAGTTGGGGCAGGCAGCAATAGCAAAGCAGCATTGAAAAAAGGAAAGACAGGCTAAAAACAACCCGTCGATATGTTATTACAACCTATCGATAGGATCTGAAGGCTGAAAAAGGAAGAAATCGTGAAGATGGGGAGAATTTGACTGGATCCAGAACCTATCATGCAGTCAGAAACAACAAGGGAGCATCCTATCAAATGGTTGCCTGAGCTTGAATAGAACCTATCGAAAAGTCTGAGAACCTATCGAAATCAATTGCACAAGAGCTCAACTTGTCGAAAGGATCCTTCAACCTATCGAAAGCATCAAATGAAGGCAACAGATGCTGAAGCTCTAATTGCAGGATTCAACCTATTAGAACCTTTCCATAGGATCCTGAACCCTAGCGAAAGGACCAAAATACTTGATTTCAACCTATCGAAAGCCTCTTCAACCTATCGAAATCGATCTAAGCACTTCCCAGAAAAGCTACTGTGCACACGCGACGAGTTGGTGACCTGCTGCACGCAAACTAAGGCACCTTGGTGACTGGCACAAGGCTTCTAGAAGTGCCCTGGGAAACCCTAACCGACCCACATGCTCTCCCCTAATGCGAACGAACTAAAAGAGCCTTCTAGAAGGGGAATAAAAGAGGGAATAACAAAATCATTCTAGATTCTGGTATTGGCGAAAGAAACTAGATCTAAGGCTGAAGGAGAAAGCTATAAGAAGAGAGGAAGCCGTCAGAAAAAGGGGGGGATCAATTTCGGAGATGAATGCTGGAAACTAGAGCTTGCAGCTAAGAGTGTTATTGAGAGTTAGATGATTCACAGACTGCAAATCTGAGGACATTTCATTGTATGGTCAGTTTAATTCAATGTAATGTTAGTTTAATTGCTGTAATTAGATCTATAGTTCCTTTGGTTTCATTTGGTGCTCGATCGGCTTTGTGTAGATGAGAATAGCTCACCCACTTAACTGGTAGACCTCTTGGATGCCATTTGATCTCCCTAGATCTGATGCTCCTGCAATTTCTTGTGTCTGTGGCCTGGCAATTGCAACATTTGAGTGGTTATAATGCTCTAATTGAAACCTTTGATTTAAAAGAAATCCCCAGGATGATCTGTGACCATTAAAGTGGACAGATCATAGCCTTAAGATCAATTCAAACCTTTGGTCTAAATTGGATTCTTCTACTTTAATCCTTTGATTTGGAGGAAGTCTATAGGATGATCTGTGACCATTAAAGTGGACAGATCATACCCTTAAGATCAGTTCAAGCCTTTGGTTTAGAGTAGATTCTTCTACCTTGCAGCTGTGCCTTTGGGCAGATGAGGGATTGGTGTGCTCAACCTAATTGCAGTAAGACCAAACTCCAGGTTGCTTCTCCCCATTTTTGTGTTTAATTCCCCCTCACTGCAAGATCTGTACTCTAGATTTAATCCTAACATCCATTTATGCAATCTTACTTGTTTTTATAGTTTAATTTAGAAGTGACAACCCCTTAAACCTCTCATCTTTCTTTTACTATTTTAGCATTAGGAAGGGTGCCAGATCTACCACAGATCTAGAGATTTGCCTAATTTTGACACACATTTCCCTGTGGACATTTCCTTACTTACCTTTTTTCAAAACATGCTACAATAGGCCCTGAATACTTGCAGGACTGTGTGTGAGCCTGCCTTGGTGTGTGCTAACCATAGACCCTTTTACTGGTTGATTCAAAACCCCTTTTTAGACACAAGGCAGGATCCCAACAATACTATATATAATAACTCACGTTTTTGGTTATTTCTATTTTTTTTGTTTCATTTCTGTTTGGCATTGTACATGATTTTTTGTCATGTGTGTCAATACCTCAGGTAGGATAATGAGTCAAATTGGTGAAGTGAACAGAGTTAGAGTGTTAAATCTGTTGGGGAATAAATTGGGAATTACCTACAGGTTTTTTTAAACTAGAATAGAACTTGTCGATAGGTTCTATGAACATGTCGATAGGTTCTGGGAACTCCTAGTCTGCATTTCAACAAGATCTAGAAGCTGTCAAGAGGTGTGAATTAAATCTCGATAGGTTATAAAGGTGTAAAAATTGTTGTTGATAGGATCCAGGAACATTTCGATAGGTTCTGAAGGTTTTTGGTTGAATTCTTGACAGGTTCAGGGTACCTATCGAGAGGTTCTGTGAACCTCTCTAAGTAACTTTTCTAGAGCCTAGAAGCTGTCGAGAGGATTATATGTTGAATTCAAAAGAACCTGTCGAGAGGTTCTATGAACCTCTCGAAATGATTGTTCCTGTCTTCTTGAACCCGTCGACAGGATTGCATGAACCTCTCGCGAGGATTAGTGACTTTCTACTCATCGACAGGTTGCATTAACATGTCGGCACCTTGCCCCAATCCTGTTGAAATTCATTTTCCACTGCTTTAAACCTAACGACAACTCCATATTTTCCATTCGACAGCTTCTCTTTGCGCTTTAAATTTTCTCTGGCAATTTTTCCACTTTTCTTTTTCTGTCTCTACCTCACTGGCTGTTACTCCAAACCCCTAGCCATTTTCTCCATTGCTTCAATTCATCAAAAGCTATACTTTGCACCTGGTCTGAGCTGGTTTGGTGCTGTGCATTTTAAGATCTGAGGAATCCTAGGTTTCTGCTGGTAAGCCTCTTTTCTGCTCCACTTTGTGCTTTTAGCATTTCATTTGCAAATTAGTGTGGTTAATTTGATTGATAACAAAGGTCTGTGAGGTTATTGCATTTGATTGTGAGAAATTGATTGAGTAATGGCTGGTCAAGAGGATACCTTAGCTAATCTGTTCAATGTACCTTCTAAATCCACTACCAAAGCAACTAGGAAGTCCAGTAGACTCACCACACAACACACAAAATCCCCACCTGCAAAAAGAAAGCCGGTCATGGACCAAGCTGAGAAAACTATGAAGTCCAAGAAAGCCAAGAAATCAAAGAGGGCCAAAACCAGTGAAGAATTTGTTGAAGAGTCCCCTGAGGTAGAAATCCCTGTGCCTGAGCCTACCATTGTGCCTGAGGATAGTCCTGTGGCTGAGCCTGAAGTCCCCGTGAACAAATCCACTCCCAATGAATTTGTGGATGCTCTAGACTTAATCCCAGACACTTTTTTTAACCTCCCCTATTTTTCCATGGAAGAGGAGTGCAAAGATACCTTGGATTACAAAGATCTTATTTTTCCAAGGAAGAGGAGTGCAAAGATACCTTGGATTATATGGTGAAGGCAGGTCTGACCCCATTACTGACCCCATTGCTAGAAAAATCATATCCTAGGCTGGTCAAGTTATGGTATCAAAACCTGAGGAAGGGGACCAAGCCAGGTTCATCTGAGCCTTGCCTTGTGACTTTGATTGATAATATGGAAATTATGATAGATTATAATGATATTGGATTGACATTGGGGCTCCCCTCAGTTTTTGATCCAAGTTATGGGTTAGGGGCACCTAAAAGTGTTCATTTCAAAGCAATGGCAAGACACCTCACTCAAGACATTGTGGGGTATGGGGAATCATTGATGAGGAGGGATCTCCATTCCAGCATGCTCTTATTTGATTCCATTTTGAGGAAGAACATATATGTCAGTGGACATCAACAAGAGAGAACATCAATAGTGGATGCCCTATACTTTTCTCTAAGGGCCAGTTTATAAATGCTGCTTGGTTGGTGTTTGAAGTAATGGTGGATGTGAATGACAAATGTAGGAAAGCCCAAGCCCTACCAGGGCTCCCCTACAGCAGGCTCATCATTGCCTTGCTTAAGAGAGACCATTTTGTTTTAAAGGGGATGAAGAAGTGGAAATTTTGAAGCCCAAATTTTTGGAAAGATGGCTTGGTCTGCCAGTAGGACCTTGATTGGTAAAAGTAAGAGCAAATCTGTTGAGAGTCCTGAAAGGGAGGCACACCAAGTGGCCAGCTCTGCAGCTGCTCCTTTGATTTCCTCAGCACCTGCAGTCATCCCTCCCATTCTTCCCATCTTTGTGCCCTTACCCAGTGTCAGCCCTGATATCCCTAGCTTTTCCATCCTAGCAGCCTCACTACCATCCATCTCATTTCGTTTGCCCTCCATTCCAGTTTCTATACCTCCCAGCACTTCAGCCTCCCTTTCCACCATCACCACATCCACACCAGTACCTGCTCCTCTTACTACAGCCCCCATCCGTACCTCACCTTCATTACCTAGCCCATCCATCTTAGCTATTGAACCCTCAAGCCCTCACCTTTCCCCTTCAGCTGAACCAGCCATCACTTCCCCACCATCCATGTCCTTTACCATTGACCCTACCTTCTCCATATCACCTCCACACACCTAGGACCAAATAACCACTGAGGGATATTCATCCCTAATTGACTCCATTGTGGAGGACATTGGGTATGAATATACCCCCTTACCTGACTCTCCACAGCCTACCCATTTACACACCTCACCCACCCTACCTTTTAACCATACCCACACCTCCCCTTTCCAACCAATTCCACCAATCCAACCCACAGTCCCTGACACACCTGACCCCTTACCCCAAATCCTTCACTTTTTACTTTCCCTTCAATCCCATGTGATGGCTAACAACCAAACCCAATCATCGATTGAGGCCACACTCCAAGCCATGAACTCCACACTCCAACATCAATCCTCCCTTCCAACTAGCCTACAAGCCATCCACTCCACCTTGAAACTATTAACCAAACCTCCCATTATTCCCCTACCTCTGCCAATCATCCTCACACAATCCCAACGTCATCTCCCACCTGTTGTAACTACCTCTGATGCTGCCACATATGTGGAGGACCTAATCCCAACCTCCTCAACCCCAATCCAAATTGACCCATACCCTGAACTTGATTCCCCTCAGTCCATACTCCCTGCCTCTTCCTTTCCCCATCCCCCTCCATACTCCACCCTCCTCCATGTCATGAAACAGAACCCCTACCTCAAAAGGGATGTTGTGTGAGGAATGACTGCCCTCCGCAGATCAATCAAGTTGCCCTATGAAGCAAAGCTGAGTCAAATGCAGGTGGATTACAACTTTGAGATGTTAAAAATATCCAAGGGTTGGTAACATATTTTACTGCAATATGAAGCTGAAAAGCTCATTGCCGCCTCGGAGAAAATGAGAGCAGATGGACTTGAGAAAAGACTAGCTGCCTTCAAAGAAACCACA
The DNA here is from genome assembly GCA_021018995.1 of Chloranthus sessilifolius. Taxonomy (NCBI): domain Eukaryota; kingdom Viridiplantae; phylum Streptophyta; class Magnoliopsida; order Chloranthales; family Chloranthaceae; genus Chloranthus; species Chloranthus sessilifolius. The sequence goes on along the minus strand of CM037593.1, from coordinate 51,618,878 downwards.
AAGGCCACAATGGACCTCTATGAAAGTAGAGTTCTCTATGCTAAAACAAAAGTAGAAATCTGAAAGAAGATTGGCTAAATTGACTAGCACAGCACCTGCACAAGCCACTGCCCCTCCTGCAAGTTCACCCTCTCCGCAATCTAAAAAAGGTAAAGAGACAGCTACCTAGTCTGAGGAGGAAGCTACTACCAAAGAGCAGACCAAGGCTGAGAGGAAAGCTGAGTTAAAAGCCTATGTTGCTCAACAAGGATTCAACCCTGATGACATCTCCACCTCTGACTCTGAGTAGCTTTAGCTTGTTTTTAGGATTTTTACCTGGTATTGTAGGCTTGCTTTAGTTAGTTAGGATGCTTTTGTATTTTGTCAATCTTTTTGGTGTTATCAACGGAATCTCTTGCAAGTCTATTTACTGTGATTTATTATTATTATTATTATTTTTTTCTTGCTTTCTTTCTATTTTGTTGTTTACTTTCTTTTCCTTATTTGTTAGTTTTGATTAATACTTGTTCTTATTTTGTTTATGTATTTGTGTCCTTTGTTTAGCTATGAGTGCTCCACTGGTTATTTTTCTTTCCTTGCTTATCTGTACATGTTTTCTCCTGCTGCACCTCTCTTTATCTTTAAAGCAGTGAGGACACTACTCCTTATAGGTTTGGGGGTGTGGGAAGGTTTGCCAATGGATAGTTAATGGTAGTGCAGCAAGGTGTTAATAGAAATTGAGAAAATAAAATAATTTCCCACCTGATTTTTTTTAATAGAGGAAATTAAAAAACTTTTTAAAAACTGAGACATGCTATAGTTCTAATAATTTCAAGAAGCAAATATCAGAAATTTTTAAAAAATTAGTGCTTAGTGAACTTGAGAAGAGAGAAAATTGTGAGGATATACCTCAGAAATCTGATGAAAGACCATACCCAGTGAGTTTTGGGCCTGTAAAATTTTCTTTGAAGAGTGTTTGGCAATTTCTTCTGCTCTAAGGACTGATTGAGCCTACCTTTTCTCACTAGAAGTTAGGCAAATCCAAGTTGAAACAGCTTGACCGCACTCATGACATTAAGGACATGAAGTAAGGCCATCCCTTGGATAGTTTGGGCTTAAAATTTCCCACCTTTGTACTGCCATTGATGCACACCTTTTGAGCCTTAAAAATTCCAGTTTTCTTTGACAACAACCAGAGAATTTGAACCCAAAACCTCTTGACCGGTTTCAGTTCACCCTCAATCTGAGAAATCAAAAAATAGGAGAAGTGAGGTTAAAGGAGCAAGGTTGGACAATTTGGGAAAGGAAGAAGAAAATACATTTGAAGGCAAGTGTGATGTACAGTTGTGGCATTCTAGCCCATAAAAAGAAAAATAGAGAAAAATACAAAAGAAAAAGCATACAAAAAGAAAAGAAAAATAGAAAAGCAAAATAAAAGAATGAGAAAGAGAAGTCACTTCATTGGATATTTTGAAAGAGAAGAGAAAAAGATGGCACTTTGTCTCTAAAAATTCAAAGAGAAGATGGATTTATGTTGAAATGAAGGTTGTGAAGTTGCAAATCACCTCCTCACCTTATTGATTTCTCAATTCTAAAACCCATCCCACCCTTTTATTCTTTATAAACTTCACCCATAAGCCACATTACAATCCAATAAAAAGACCTTACTGATTTGAAATTGATTGAGCTGTCATGTGGAGATGAGAATTTGTTTGATCTATGGTGATAGGAGTTAGAAAATTTCAGAAGTTAGAGCAATGCCTATACTCATGCTTGCATCCTATTTGAGGGCTGTAACTGCTCTTGAGCTGTGTGAATTGATACACCCTTCTATTTTTATTGAGAGTGACAGCCCTGTTGAGCTTTGGGTATGAAATTAGGATTGATGGGGACATTATCAAAACATGATTCTCAATTTGAGGGTAAGCTTTGCATTAATTTTCATACAAAATACCTTGACATGAGCGGATTGATTGTGAAGGAGTCATAGCAGAATTTTAGTTTTAAACTGTCATGTTTTTGCTGAGAATCCTCTAAAACTGAATGGACAAGGTGTGGAATGAATTTTATATTGTTTGAATTTTGTTTTAACATGCTGCACTAATATTAACTAATTTTATTGGAGAAGTTTATGGGTAACTTCATTGTAAACCCTCATGAGACTTCACTCCACTAGGGATCACCTAGGGGTTTAAAAGGCATGATGCATATGCTAAATGCATCTGTGTCCCCTACAAAAGTGGCACTTTTTATTGTTTTTACTTTCTCCTTTGCTCAGGGATTAGCAAAGCTTAGGTTTGGGGGTGTGCTAAGCAGTGAAAAATATCATTTTTCACCTCCTAAACTAACCTTTGGTGGACCCTTGAGCTGATTAATAATGTGTTTTAAGTGTATTTTGTAGATAAGCAATGAATTGCAAGCTTAGTATAGATATTCACTTAAAATAGCCAAAGAAGCAATTTGCTGCTCAACATGTGACCTTACAGCCCAAAGGCCAGCCAATCAAGCAGTCCACAAGAGCCTTAGAGATTCATAAGAATGTCTTCAACCCAACTGGAAATGCTTGAGGCCAAGTGTAGTTGCAAAGAATGAAGATTGAATCCACCAAGAGGTTGCTGAGTGTTGAAAAAATGAAGAACAACCCACTTGAGAGGTGTGCTAGCTATGGAAGCACTAAAAATAAGTTGTCGAGAGGTTCCATGAAGCTGTCGAGAGCTCCCCAGTACATGTCGAGAGGTTTTGAGGAGAAACTATGAAGAGATTGAGAGGATTACAGATCCTGTCGAGAGGTTGGGAGTGTAGCAAAAAGATCCTGTCGACACCTTACCTGAAGGTGCAGGAGAAGTCGAGAGGTTCAAATGAACCTGTCGAGCAGTCCAAGCCAACCTGTCGACAGATTTCCTGAAGCCAGGCACATTCTCACGAGGATAGATAGAACCTGTCAAGAGCTCTGTGGTAGTTTTTATAACAAGTTGACAGGATGATTATAACCTGTCGAGAGGACGAATGGAGAAATAGACAGAATGGTGAAACATGCTTCCAATCCTGTCGAGTTGTTTCAATCCTGTCAAAAGCCACAGATCCTGTCGCCGAGTCATCAAATCCTATCGACTAGTGTAATTAAACTCATCGAGAGGTTCCCAAATCTATCAAAATGAAGAGCAAGGAGACAGAAAACCTGTCGAGAGGTTCCTTGAACCTCTCGACATTCGAATTAGGGACTTCTCAGCATGTTTTTTTAGCAGCTGTCAATTTTAGAAGTCTGTACACACATCCCAAAGCATGTCAATGACTCCTGGGGGTTTTTTTGGCATTCAACTGTACATGATTGGAAACTCTAACTACCTCATGTGTATTTGCTGATTGTAGACCAATGGGAGAAGAGCTTTTAGAAGAGAAATCAGCCACATCAGCAGCCCAGAATAATAGAATTATTCTCTTGAGCTCTGAATGGCTGAAACGGATCTGAGACAGAGGGAGAAGGTATAAATAGAAGAGAACTTTCACAGAAGAACCATCCAGAATTTGAGAGAACCAGAGCTTAGTTCAGGATCCATTTTTCCTCCAAGAACTCCTTCTCCCTTCCTTCTTCTTCGATTCTCTCTTTAGCCAATCATGAGTGGCTAAACTCTTTTCAGTAGTTAGGGTGAGGTCTTGATCTATAGATCAAGATTTTTAGAGGCTTGTAAGAGATTGTATATTTCAGTAGTTAGGGTGAGGTCTTGAGTTGTAGATCAAGAGTTTCAGAGGCTTGTAAGAGATTGTATATTACACAGATTGTAGATCATGGCATAATAGTATTGTAAGTTTGCAATATAATTGTGATTTTTAAAAGTGATTCTAATCTACATTTCACTTCTTCATATTTGATTTCCCTAGATTGGATACTCCTGTGGATGCCAGCCAAAAATGGGGAGCTAGTAGCCTGACACCCGCAGCATTTGCACATTTGCAATTGTTTACCTGTTTCAATTAAGATCAACAGATTGGAGCAATCTCTGGGATGAACTGTATCCAATAGAAGGGCAGATCAGATTCTTAGGACTGTATCCAGTAGAAGGCAGATCCTAACCTCAGGATTGCTTTGATCCATTGGTGGAGATTAGATTCTTATACCTTACATCTACCAGGGGAACGCGGGGAGCTGGTAGCCAGATAGAGAGTTGTTGCAAATCTATCCTCTACACTGCCTTTGATTACTTTGATTTTTTGTAAGAGACCAAGACCCCTAGTGGTTGTTCTCCATCTTTTGGATTTTCATCTTTTCTATATCTCCCCTTATCTCTGTGTTTTATCAGATCTGGATCAATTGTATTTAACTTTTGTAGTTTGTAGTAAAAGTGACAAAAAACCTAAAACCTCTCCTCTTTCCTGTTTTAGTTTAGCTTAAATTAGGGTAGAGTGCCAGATCTACCATAGATCTGGAGATTTACTATAGTTGAACCACATTTCCTTGTGGACATACCCTTACTTACCTTTTAAAACTTGCTACAATAGCCCTAGTTCTTGTAGAATTGGTTGCTCACCTTGATTCCATACATTTGTAATTTGTGCCTTTTAATTGGTTGTTTTAATCATATAATAATTGCCAGGTGGTAGCACAACACACAACACACAATAGTGGAAGGGAGGAGTATGGATGCAGAGGTCACAGGTGGGGGCACTAAGCTAGTACCAGCAGAGGTAGGTAGAGGTTCTGAGCTGGCTGCTGGGGCTGTAGAGATCCCAGGTGCAGCTGCTGAGCTGGTCACCTGAGATGCTTCCTTTTCAGGATTCTCCACTGGGTTCTTCTTGCTCTTCCCAATCAAAGTCATTCTTGTTGACCAAGCTCTTCTCCCAAACACTTTTGTGCTTAATTCTTCCACTGGCTCATCCTTTTGTATCACATATTTTCCTTTTCTGAGTAGAGCAGTGATGAGTTTACTGTAGGGTAAACCTGGCAACACCTGACCCCTTTTGATCTTGTTATTGACATCCACCATGGCCTCAAATATCAGCTGAGGCATTAAAGAGCTGGCCCTTAGGGAAGAAGAAGAGGGCATTCGCTATTGGGGTTCTCCTCTCCTGCTGATGTCCACTAACATAGACATTTTTCCTCAAAATTGTATCAATGAACAACAAGCTGGGGTCTAGATCTCTCATTAATTACTCCCCAGATCCCACAATGCCTTGAGTCAACTATCTGGCCATTGCTCGGAAGGACACATTATCAGGTGCTCTTAAACCATAAATTGGGTCATAAATGGATGGGACCCCTATGCCAATCCAATATCATTGTAGTCCACAACTACCTCCCAATTGTCAACCAAAACCACAAGGGTAGGATCAGTTGACCCTGGCCTGTTCTTCTCTCTGATGTTCTGATACCATAACTTGACTAGCCTTGGGTATACCTTTTCTTGAAGTGGAGTCAACAGAGGTGTCAGGGATGCCTTTTCCAATTAGGCCAAGGTCTCCTTGCATTCCTCTAACTTAGAAAAATAAGGTATGTCAAAGATTGTCTCTGAAATCAGAGCTAAAGAGTCCACATACTCATTGAGAGTTGTCAGGGCTACAAGTATCTCTGTTTCGGGCTCAGGGTTAGGTTCAGGCACTGGAATATCCTTAGGCACATCCTCAACAATTTTAGCCTTTTTGGCTTTCTTGGCCTTTTTTGTCTTCTTGGGTTTTTCCATAATGAGCTTCCTCTTAGCAGGTGGGTCATCTTTGGGCTGAGAAGTTATCCTACTCGATTTTCTTGTGGATTTTTGGGCTATTTGGAAGGAGGTTTGAAAAGATCAGCCAGGGTATCCTCACGTTCAGCCATTGGGATTCAAATGTCACAAAATACTTCTCAACAACCCACAACAATCTTCCTTTCTCAACTCAACTACCACACACTGAAAACTTCCAAAAATATAGAACGATAATGCTGGAAAATCATAGGATTGAGGTTGAGGAAGACTTACCCAAAAAAACCTAGGGTTTCTCATAACTTGTAGTACACAGCACCAAACCGGCATAGACCAGGTGCAAAATGTCGCCCTTGTAAAATTAATGCACTTGGAACAATGGCAAGGTACTTGGAATTGGAACCAGTGAGATGGAGAAGGAAGAAGGAAATTGGAAATCGGGCAGAGGAGGAACCAAGTTTGTAACAGAAGCTGTTGAATGGATGAAATGACCTGTCGATAGGTTTAAACAAGTAAAATACTATTTCAACAGGATTGGAAAGAATATTTTGATAGGTTGAGGCAACCTATTGGACAGTTAAAACCAATTGAAAATGTAATCTTCTCAGGCTGAAGGTTTCGAGAGGCTGTTCAACCTCTCGTCAGGTTCACATGCTTCAGAATTTGTAAGTCGAGAGGTTTATCCAACCTCTCAACAGGTTTATTTTTCTCAGCAGTCAACCTCTCGACTAGTATCAGAACCTATAAAAAATGCAGCCATGGCCTTTAGTACCTGTCGACTTCCTTCAATTTCTCAATAGGTACTCAGATCCTGTCAAAATCCACATTTACACCTCCAGTACCTGTCGAAAATCAACTCACACCTCTCGACAGGTCTCAGTATCTATCGAAATTCTCAATGGGAACCTTCAAAACCGATCGAAAATCATTTAGCACCTCTCGACAGGTCTATTTAGCATTCCACCTTATTTCTCATTAGTTCACTTATCTCCATTGACCCAAAACTCATCAATCCTCCTCTGATCCCATTTATTTCTCGTGCATTAGGGACCTTCCTACATTTATCATAGCTGACTCATTATGCTAAATGAAAAACTAAGCAAAAATTACAGCATATATACAATGACAAATAGTTTTGAAAACAACAATAGGGATAGAACTGACAGTTATGATACATAGTGTACAATGTTGAAAATCAGTCACACTTTGGAGGTTCTTGAAGGTGAATGGTCACCACATGCTCTACTATATTTTCAACAAAGAGTTTGAGTGTTTGACCATTAACTTTCATGATCCTACCAACCTTTGGATCCATGATTTCAATAGCTCTAGATGGGGATACATACATTACAGTGTAAGGTCCCTCCCATCTAGATCTCAACTTGCCTGGGAAATTTTTTATTTTGGAATTGAACAACCATACCTTGTTGTCTGCAACAAACTCCTTTCTCATCATGTGCTTATCATAAAAAGCTTTGGCTTTTTCTTTATAAATCTTTGCATTGGAGTAGGCTTCTAATGTCAGCTCTTCCATCTCTGACAGCTGCAGCCTCTTGTGCATACCAGCATCAGTTAGATCAACATTCGATGACTTAATAGCCCAATAGGCTTTATGTTCTAACTCCACTGGTAAATGACATGCCTTGCCATACACCAACCTAAAGGGAGACATCCCTATTGGGGTCTTATAAGTAGTTTTATAAGTCCAAAGAGCATCAGTCAACTTCATGGATCAATCCTTTCTATCTCCTCTCACAGTTATCTCTAAAATGTGTTTGATCTTTCTATTAGAAATTTTCACCTGCCCACTGGTCTATGGGTGGTATGGGGTGGCAACTCTGTGTGTCACAAAGTACTTTCTAAATAGATTTTCAAACTATCTATTATAGAAATGGCTTCCCCCATCACTAATGATAGCTTTGGAGATACCAAACCTAGAGAAAATGTTGTCTTTCAAGAAATTGATGACAACTTTGTGATCATTGGTTCTTGTGGCCATGGCTTCAACCCACTTGAACACATAGTCCACAGCCACAAGAATAAAATTGAAACTGCTTTTACTGTTCCTTTTGGACACTTTGAATGGAATGTTATGCCATTTGGCCTTAAAAATGCTCCTTTTGAATTTTAGAATATTATGAATGATATATTCACCCCATATACCGAATTTTCTATCGTTTATATTGATGACATACTTATCTTTTCAAAATCTATTGACCAGCATTTTAAACATTTAAAAATTTTCAAAGACATTATCCACAAAAATGGATTAGTCGTTTCTGCTCCTAAAATCAAGTTATTTCAAACATCTATTCAATTTCTTGGTCATAATATTCACCAAGGTCAAATTATCCCAATTGACAGAAGTATTGAATTTGCCTCAAAATTTCCTGATGTAATTCTAGACAAAACCCAATTACAAAGATTTTTGGGCAGTCTGAATTATGTTGCAAATTTTATTCCTAACCTGGCATATGATGCAAAAATATTACAATCACGACTTCAAAAGAATCCATCTCCATGGACCGATGACCATACCAAAGCGGTTCGACAAATAAAATTAAAAGTCAAACAAATTCCCTGTCTTTCTTTAGCCAACCCACTTTGGTATGAGATAGTTGAGACAGATGCCTCCCAACTAGGGTATAGAGGAATTTTAAAACAACTCAACCCTTCCAAACAGAAGGAAGAATTAATCAGGTACACTTCTGGTGTTTGGAAAGATGCCCAAACTAACTATTCAACCATCAAAAAAGAAGTTCTCGCCATTGTTAAATGTATTCAAAAATTTTTAGGATGATTTGCTTAATCAGTCCTTCTTACTTAGAATAGACTGTAGTTCAGCAAAATCCATTTTACAAAAAGATGTCAAGAATCTTGCATCAAAACAAATCTTTGCTAGATGGCAAGCTGAACTATCCTCCTTTGATTTTAAAATTGAATATATACAAGGAGAAACAAATTCTCTTCCTGATTTTCTAACTAGAGAATTTTTGCAGGGCATTTCTTAATGGCAGCATCCTCCTCAGGAGGAAAAGGCAAAGAAAGGGGCAATATCCCCTTATCTTCAACTCAAGAATCTATAGATGATCATGCTCTTTGGACAATTATCCAAAACAATCGATATCGAACAAAAGGAGGCTTTCAATTTAAGGACTCTGCTCAAAAAGATATTTCTCTCAATAAAGAGAAAACTATTTCCAATAAAGAGAAAACTTCTCTCAATAAAGAGAAGATTGAAACAAAAGAAATTTCTTATATTCAAAAGGATATATTTTCCACCATTCTGGTAATTGAACCAGAAGATCAACAATGGATATCTAATCCTTGGGAATTAAAGAGACGATATCTTGACAATCAAGGATTTCCCGCATTGGATGGCAAAACCGGTCTAATTGCAGAAACAATTTTGACTGCTACTGGATCCATTACCTTTACCCATTATATGGAAAATCATCGGCCAGATAGCCCAATTACTTATAGTAAAGCCATTATTCATAAGGATATATTCAAAAGGATATTCAAAAGAAATTTCTTATATTCAAAAGGATATATTTTCCACCATTCTGGTAATTGAACCAGAAGATCAACAATGGATATCTGATCTCTGGGAATTAAAGAGACGATATCTTGACAATCAAGGATTTCCTGCATTGGATGGCAAAACCCGTCTAATTGCAGAAGCAATTTTGACTGCTACTGGATCCATTACCTTTACCCATCATATGGAAAATCATCGGCCAGATAGCCCAATTACTTATAGTAAAGCCATTATTCATAAAATTCTTATACCTTCCATTTAGGGTTTTGACCTAAACAAATCCCGAAAACTAAGTTCAGGTCACTCTTTCAATTATTGGGATTATATCCAGTCATTCACCAATGCCTTCTATTATATGAATCCCAAACAGAAACATTCTTGGTTCTAAAGATTTGTCCAGATATTCTTCAAGCTGGCATTCCCAATTGGTTCTATAATTGGTGGAGTCATTTTGGCCCAACCACAAAAATTTTGCCCAAGTCATTAATTCCTTTATATAATCAGTATGAAGGAGTTAAATTCAAAGGAAAAAATCCTCATTACTCTGAAGTTGATTTCTTTTTCTTCACAGAATGCAGTATTCCATGGATTTGGATGTGGAATATTCAAGTTACCAATATTGATCATCTTCCCACACTCCAAAGAACTTACTGGATCCGATGGTGGGACAATATTCCCGACTTTGACAAAAAACTTCTTGAAATTTCATCTATTATATCTCAGTATGCCAAAACAACAAAACCTGAGGCTTCTTTATCTTTAGAATCCAATCCTTTTGAAATATTCAAATCCATGGTTCGAAAACAACATCCTGATTTATCTGAGACACAGATTAATCATCGTTGTCTTGGTTCCATGAAAGCTCATTTTCTTCAAACCTTTAATTCAGCATCCCATTCGGATGAAGATTCCCTCACTTCATCAGAAAACAATAATTCCTTCCATGTTCTAGCAGGAGAATCGCAACCAGACAGTCCTGATCAATCACTCGGTGAATATTGGGACTCCATCATTAACCAGGTCAAAAGTAAAAAATAATTTTTCAATAGCCAATACAGCTGCCCATCACTCGAAGCAACTACCAATACAGCTAATGGAGCTGTCACCTCAAATTAATAAAGTGATAAATCCATCAAAGTAGTGATTTGCTCACGCATCATCATGGACCCAACCATTTAAATTATTGACGGGCAACACAGCCTCCAATAGCCCTAGCTACTCAATAACCTTGTTAGCTGGCGATGACGCAAGACATGAAGTCATCCTCCAAATAATGAAGCACTGATGCATGCCCTTACGTCAGAACACAATTATTAAGGGACGAAGCGACTGCAACCAATCCACCCAGCACACGTGTCCCACTCAGCGGTGGATTTCAATTCATCTCAAGTCCGCATTCATCAATCAGTAGCGGATTTCAAACCACTTCAAATCCGCATTCATCTATAAAAGGGTTAGCCTGGGGATTGTCCAGGACACCGAAAAAAAAATTCACTGAAGATTACACCGAAAATCTTCTTTCCCTTTCTCTCTTGTTCTCTCTTTGTTTTCTTTTAGTTTGTATCGGAGAAGTGCAACGTATCGGTAAGCCTTCTCTTAACTTTGTATATATTTAATGCATGCATAGTAGCTGCATAGTGTGTGTATAGTTGTAAGATTCTATATGTTTTGAGTTGTTTATTATAAGTTTGGTTTATTAGGCTTTTGTTAATCACACAAGGTAACTTATCCTTCCTTTGCCCCAAAATTGCACCAATAGTAAAATCTGATGTATCACACATCAGCTCAAATGACAAAGAATAATCAGGTGCTTGAAGGATAGGTGCAGAGGTTAAACATCCTTTCAAAAACTCAAAAGCAGTGAGACATTCATCATTGAATACAAATGGAACCTCTTGACACAGCAGGTGACAAAGGAGTTTTTTAATTTTATGAAAATCTTTGATGAATCTCCTATAAAAACAAGCATGCCCCAAAAAAGATCTGACCTATTTGATAGTTTTAGGTGGGGTCAAATATGCAATCAAATAAATTTTAGCCTAGTCTACCTCTATACCTCTGTGGGAAATAACATGGCCAAGGATAATGCCTTGATTGACCATAAAATGACTCTTTTCCCAACTCAAAACCAAGTTGGTTTCTTCACATCTCTATAGCACTAGGCTAAGATGATGTAGATATTGGCTAAAACTGTCCTCAAAGATAGAAAAATCATCCATGAATATCTCTAAAAATTGATCAATCATATCCGAGAAGATGACATACATACACCTTTGGAAAGTTGTAGGGGCATTGCACAATCCAAATGGCATCCTTCTATAGGCAAAGGTGCCAAATGGACATGTGAAAGTAGTTTTCTCTTGGTCTTGTGGATACACAGAGATTTGGTTATACCCAGAATATCCATAATATCCATCAAGAAAGCAATAAAAAGCTTTTCCTGATAACTTGTCCAAAATCTGGTCTATGAAGGGCAAAGGAAAATGGTCTTTTCTGATTTTTGAATTGAGCTTTCGATAATCAATACACACCCTCCAACCAGTGGTTTCCCTGGTTGGAATTAGCTCACCAGAGTCTGATTTAACCACAGTGATTCCAGATTTCTTAGGTACCACATAAGTAGGTGCCACCCATTCAGAATTTGAAATGGGATAGATGACTCCTGCATCAAACAATTTAACCACTTCCTGCATCACTACTTCTTGGATATGGAGGTTTAACATTCTCTGCATATGTTTAGAGGGTTTGGAACCCTCTTTCAAGTGGATCTTATGCATATAAACAGTAGGACTGATTCCTCCAAGATCAGCACTAGTCCATCCTATTGCTCTCTTATGCTTTTTCAGCACACATAACAACTCTTCTTCTTTCTCATCAGTGAGGAAAGAAGAAATTATCATAGGCAACTTCTGATTTACTCCCAAAAATACATATTTCAAAGACATGGGGAGCTATTTTAGTTCCACATTAGGTGGACTTATGAGTGAAGGCAAATAAGGTGCCTTAGAAGGTGGTGGAAGAGGCAACACAACTGGTTTCCAAGGAGGATACCTTGTTGTTGGCCCCACTTCACAATTTCATTCCAAATATTTTCAAAAACATCACCCATGTCATCACAATGCAATAGCTTGGGTAAAGTCTCTTCCACAAGCTCATCCAACACATCAATCATAAAACAGTCTTGACTATCCAAGTGAGGCTGACTTGCTGCATTATAGACATTCAATTTTACTTTCATATTACCAAAAGATACCTCAATTACTCCTGATCTATATTGTATATAAGCATTGGTAGTGGCCAAGAAAGGCCTGCCCAAAATTACAGGAATGGAAGTAGTGCACTTGCTTGGTTCCATGTCAAGAGCCAGAAAATCAGCTGGATAGAAAAACTTGTCAACCCCAACTAAGATATCTTTTATCATTCCCACTGGTTTCCTTTCAGATCTTCCAGCCAGCTATAATATCACATGTGTGGGTTTCAATTCTCCCAAACCTAATTTCACATAAATTGAATGTGGAAGTAGGTTCACACTGGCCCCCATATCTAACAAGGCTTTTTCAATGGTGTGATCCCCAATGATGCAAGGGATTGTGGGAACTTCAGAGTTTTGGAGCTTTATTGGGGTTGCAATGGACAACACTTGGTTCACTTTCTCAACACAAAAGACCTTCTTGGATAGGTGTATCTTAGATTATCTTTTGTGTGTGCACAAATCTTTCAAAAACTTTGCATAGGCTGGCACTTGCTTGATTGTATCAAGTAAAGGCAAGTTGATCTTTACTTGTTTATATATTTCTATCATTTCCTCAACTTTAGCATTCCCCTTATTAGAAGGAGAAGGTGCTTGAAATGCATTGGGAAATGACAAATGACGGACTGATCTCCCATTTGCTACCATAGCAATCTCATCAGTTTTTTTCTTAATTTTTTTTCCATTTTTCTGTTGGGGTTCATCAACACCCCCTTATTTCTCATATGCTGCTCCTACTGCATATCATCATGGGCTGTATTCTCATTTCCTGCACTCCCTTCAAACTCAACACCAACCTTGTTGTCAACCAGCCTCCCACTTCTCAAAGTGGTGACAGATTTAGCTTCCTCATGTGATGAAAGAGCTTCACCCACCACATACTGCCCTTTTGGATTATTCAAAGGCTGACTAAGCAGTCTTCCCTCTTCTCTCCTAGTCAAAGTATTAGATAGCTAACCTAGAGTGTCCTCTATCTTCTTAATACTTTAGCTATGGGAGCTCACTGTTTGAGACAAAGAGCCCAAGTTCTGCAATGAAGCCAGAACTTGCTCTTCAAATGTGAGGGATCTAGAGGGTGCTGGGGCTGGTGTAGTTTGATGCACAGGTTGTGCCATTGGTTGGGCCATAGGTTGCTAGTATTGGGGCTTTTAGAAGAAATTATGCTGATAAGGTTGAGCATTTCTATAGGGCATTGGCTGCTGTTATTACTGCTACTGGTTTTGGAAATTATCTTGCTTCCACCTCAAGTTGGGGTGGTTCCTCCAAGGATAACCAGCAGCTGGCTGCTGTCCATAGGACTAAGCAACATTAGCATGCTCCATAACCAGGTCTAGAAATTGTGCAACAAAGGGACATTCTTCAAGGGAGTCAGTGGGAGATTGGCATATCAAACATGACTCTTCCACTTTGGCAGCCATTGGAGACTGCATTGCTCCCATGAGCTTATCAAACTTCTGAGTCAGGCTATCTACCTTTCTCTCCAAATTATTGTAACTGGTGACCTCATACATTCTCCCTCTTATTGTGGTTTCTTTCACCAATTTAGCTGGAGACTCAATGTCCTTAGATAAGGTCTCCTGCTGCATTGATTTCTTTCCAATAACCTCAAACAATTCCCATGCTTCCTCAACTGTTTTATGAAGGTATGTACCTCCACATGAGGCATTCACCATACTTCTGCTTTTTGAATCAATTCCTTGATAGAAACTTTGTACAAGTTGTCATTGAGGAATTTGATGATGGGGGAATTGCCTTAACAGCTCTTTGAATCTTTCTCAAGCCTCATGGAAGCTTTCAGTTGAGAATTGAGAAAATGATATGATGCTTTTTCTCAACTGGCTTGTTCTATTCATGGGAAAGAACTTAGCTAGGAATTGACATTGTAGGTCATTCCAAGAGTTACTACTATTAGTTGGGAGTATAGACAACCAGGCCCTGACTTTGTCCTTTAATGAAAAAGGAAATAGCCTAAGCTTGGTGGCTTCAGGCCCCAAACCAGCAATATTAAAAGTAGTACACAAAATAAGAAATTCATCAACATGTTTGTATGGGTCTTCTTTACTCAACCCATAGAAAGAAGGTAGCATCTGAATTATTGAAGACTTGATCTCATAATTTCCCTCCACAGCAGGAAATTGTATACAAAGAGGAGAATTGTATGCACCAGGTGTAAAATATTCTCTCAGCAATCTAGGTTGCTCACCCATTTCAGCAGTCTCAGATTCAGCAGGTGTAAGTGTAGTGTGTCTAGACTTAAGAATCTTCTTAACTTCAAGATTTAATGATCAAATCTCAGGGTTGAGAGTTCTTCTTCCAAACATACACCACTCATAACATAGAATTACAACACACAAAATTTCAACATAGATTTCAGCAAAATAATTGCAAAAACAAACAACTATTGTTGCAGATCTAAAATTTTACAGATATAAATATATAAAAGAGTTAGGAAAATGCAAACTGAAGGACAACTTGCTCCTCCAATTAGCACAATGCTCCTCTCAGAACTACAGGTCCAGATCTGCAACACAAAATTAAACTACAAAAAACAACAACGACAATTAGTCAAACACAAAACAGACAATTGTAAATCTAAATCTAAAATAAGAAAAACTTAGATCTACCAAGTCAAAAAATACAGATCCCCTACAGCGGCACCAAAAACTTGTTGTACTGCCTACCTTATAATTATTAAGAGGTTAAAAATATCACACTAATAGGAATATCACACTAATAGGAAAATCACAGACAAATGAAACCAAGGTAAGCAGCCAGGCCTGCAAGAACCAAGGCTGTTGTAGCAAGCTTTAAAGGGGTATGTCCACAGGGAAATGTGCTTCAAAATATGATAAATCTCTAGATCTATAACAGATCTAGCACTCTATCCTAATTTAAACTAAAGCAAGAAAGGAAAGAGGAGAGATTTAAGGGATTGTCACTATAGTAAAACTACAAAAATTAAATGTAAAAGCAAATGATCTAGAGGTGAGTAAAATATAAATTTAAAAGAATGGAGAAAAGGATTTGGGAAATTAAAATCAAAAGGGAGAGAATAGCAGCTGAGGATTTTGGTTTTCACTAAAAATTGATTGGTCCAGAGGCAATGCAGGAGATTGATTTGCAACTATCCTTCATTTGGCTACAAGCATAAATGTAAGGTAGACAAATCCAATCTACACCAGATAATTAGATTGATCTTAAGGCTATGATCTGTCTACTTTAATGGTCACAGATCATCCTAGGGATTTCCTCCAATCTTAAGGTTTCAATTAAAACAATTAAATCATTGTAGATGCTATGGATGTAAGGCTACAAGCTCAGGCATCCACAGGGATATTAAATCTAGGGAAATCAAATGGCATTTAAGAGATCTATAGATTCAAATTAACTTTACAATCAACAATTTACTGATTCAATACAACTTACAGTACAATTGTTCTCAGATCTACAATCTGTGAAATATCTAATCTTCTTACAGAGCTCTCAGTCTCTCAATTTACAGTGAAGATCTCACCCTAGCTACTAAAAGTGTTTAGCCAACCATGGTTGGACTAAAGAGAGAGTGGGGAAGAAGGAAAAAGGATGAAATTTTTGGAGGAAAATGGATTTCGATATTGTTCTCTGAGCTCTCTCAATTTTTGGATGGTTCTTCTGTGCAATTTCTCTTCCATTTATAGTCTTCCCCTCTGTCCTCAGATCTATTTCAGCCAATCAGAGCTCAAGGGAATGATTCTGTTATTCTGAGCTACTGATGTGGGTGATTTTGCTTTTAGAAACTCCCCCCAATTGGATCAAACTGGACAAGTACATGTGAGGTGGTTAGAGGGTTCCCATTCATGCCCATTTGTATTCTAAAAATGCCCTCAAGGATTGTTAACATGCCTCAGGATGCGTGCACAGGGCACTGAAGTGAGTAGCTGATGTGGCTGAGTTTGAGAAGTTCCCAAATCATGTTTCGAGAGGTTCAGGGAACCTCTCGACAGGCTCTGAGACTCATTAGTGCTCCATTTGACAGGTTGGCTTAAACTTTCAACAGGTTGGATGACTGCTCGATAGGATGAATCAACCTCTCGGTATCCAATAAAGCTGTAGGCATCCTCTCGACAGGTTTTTTACCTCTGTTCGATAGGTTGGAAGTTCTTCTCAACAGGATGAAAGCATCCCTGTGAGAATGAATGCAGCTTGAGGTAAGTTTTCGATAGGTTTCCTCTGACTGCTGGATAGGTTTAGGGAACCTCTCGATGGGATTGAATTCAGCCTTCTGCATTTCGTGAGGATGGCTGCATCAGGTATCCTCTCAACAACTTGTTCTGTACTATTCGACAGGTTTTTCTATTGCACTTTAAACCCTTCGACGGGTGCTGTAAACCTCTCAATAAGTTCACTTCCTCATCTCAGCACCTCTCAATAGGTTCAAGTATACCTTTAGATCCTCTCGACAGGTAGCTTTTTATAATTTTAACACCTTGACAGGTTGTGGGAACCTCTCGACAGCTTCATATTTAAGCATCCCAACCTCTCCACAGGTTGAATTACCCTCTTGACATGTTTTGTTCTTTGCTTCCACAGCTGGCACACACCTTGGGGTGTTGTCCTTCATCTTTCCAGCACTCGATGCCCTTTGAGGGGTTCAATCTTCATCCACTGTAGCTACTTTGGCTCTCCTGTGTACACAGTTGGACACATGCCACTGCCATAGGGTTCTGAGGCTCTGCGACTGCTTGATGGCTGACCTTTTGGGCTGTATGAGCACATGTTGAAATAATAGGTTTCTTTGTTGGCATTTTTAGATGGATGTCTACACTATGACTATAATTTATTGCTTAACTATAAAACACACTCAAGACACATTATTAGTCAACTCAAAGGTCCATCAAAGGTCAGGTTAGGAGGTGAAAAATGGTATTTTTCACTGATTAATAGCAGGCCATCTACTATCTTAGCAAGAAGTTTACTGAATGCGAGACGCGCTATTCTTATTTGGAGAAAGCATGCCTAGCTCTCATATGGGCTACACAGAGACTCTATCATTACTTACTATCTTAGGCAGTTCTCCTTCTGGCACGGATGGATCCATTGAAGTACTTGTTTGAAAAGCCAGCTCTCACGGGCCGAACTGCACGCTAGCAGCTCCTCCTATCAAAGTTTGACATTACATATGTCACGTAGAAGTCGATCAAGGGGCAAACACTTGCTGATCAACTTGCCAAAAATCCTTTACCTGAGTACGAGCCTTTGATAACTGAATTCCCAGATGAGGACATTTTGTTCATGACAGAGGATGATATGACGGAGATAGAGGAATCCTGGGTAATGCACTTCGACGGAGCAGTAAATGCCGAGGGTCAAGGAGTCGACGCCATTCTGATTTCACCAAAAGGATCTCATATACCAGTCTCCATCAAGCTCAACTTCCCATGCATAAACAACATGGCAGAATATGAGGCATGCGCAGCAAGCTTACAAGCGACCTTGGACCTGAAAGTCACTCATCTCAAGGTGTTTGGTGACTCACAATTGATCATATTTCAGACAAACGAAGATTGAAAGATAAAGGATGAGAAGTTGATCCCATACCATGAACACCTTGAAGATCTGATAGCATGCTTCGATGATATTACATTCTCTTATGTCCCACGAGCGAGAAACCGCTTTGCCGATGCACTAGCAACGTTGGCATCGATGGTCAAAATTCCATATGGTGTCGAGATGATGCTGATCATGATTTAGCAGAGGAATGAGCCGACCTTCTGACTCTAGATTGAGGAACCCCCAAAGTTAGATGATGAGCCGTCGTGGTTCTCAGACATTAGAATTTCCTTGAAACTCAAATTTTTCCTGAAGGTACATCTAAGACGGACATGCGGACCATCCAATGTTTAACGGCCAATTATGTCATCTGCGGTGAGTGCCTCTACAAGTGGTCATATAATAATATCCTGCTTTGATGTCTAACTGAGGGCAAGGCAGCCAACATTATGAAAGAGATCCATGAGGGAGTATGCGAGGCCCACGTCAATGGGCACATGCTTGCCAAAAAGATTCTACGGCAAGGATATTTCTGGACTACCATGGAAGCTGACTGTTACAAGCATGTTCAAAAGTGCTACAAATGCCAAGAATACTTTAGTTTGATACATGCACCAGCCATAGATCTACACAACATGACCACTCCTTGGCCATTCGCCACTTGGGGCCTCGACATCATCAAAAAAGTCAATCTGAAAGATTCAAACGGGCATCAGTTTATCCTCATCGCCATTGAATACTTCACCAAATGGGTAGAAGCGGCATCCTATACAAATATCATGGCCAACCATGTTAAGAAGTTTATCAAGAATAATATCGTTTAATGATTCGATGTACCCAAAGACATCATCACTGATAATGACACCAACTTTGCAAACAAACGTATCAGAGTCTTCTGCGAGCAATATAAAATCAAACATCATCACTCGTCACCATATCGGCTGCAAACAAATGGTGCCGTAGAAGCTGTTAATAAAATAGTCTTTTGCATCCTTGAGGACATGGTTGTCACTTACCAAAATGCTACCCTTTGCATTATGGGCCTATCGAATGTCGATCTGTACTGCTACAGGGGGAACATCATTCTCCCTTGCGTATGGAACTAAGGCCGTGTTATCAGTTGAAGTTGAAGTACCCTCCCTTCGCATTCTCATCGAATCGGGTCTACCAGAGGCCGAAAAGGAGAGGTCCCGCTTTGAGCAGCTGAACCTACTAGACAAGAAAAGGCTCCTAGCCTTGTGTCACAGCCATAGGCTCGCGGTCGAGATCTGAAAATGGGAGACACCGTACTCAAGAAGATCTTCCCATCCCTCCAAGTCGATCTAAGAGGAAAATTCAAGTCCAACTGGGAGGGACCTTACGCCATCTGAGAAGTACTCCTTGGATACGCGCTCCCCCTAGCCACCATGGACGGAGATCACTTTCTTGAGCCAATCAATGCTGGATACGTCCGACGATTCTATTCCTAAGTCTCCAACAACAAGGTAAGTACTGATAAAAATGGATACTTTAAAAAAGAGGTCATCATTCAAAGCCAAGTAGCCAAAATGTGTCCCTGAATGATCATACCCTTTGCTACACCTGTTGAGCCATTAACATTTCTTTCATAAACCCTTCCCCTGAAAAGAAGATGAAAAAAGTGTATATACCAAACAAAAAAAGGAGAAAAAGAGTTATCATCAAATCCAAAAAAAATCAGAAAGCCAAAATCTAGAAAAAAGATGTCTGAAAAAGAACAAAAAAAAAAATGGGGCATGTACAGTAAAAAATCCCCCAAGGAAGAAGTATATTATGGCAATTGGAACCCAATCAAGGAAACCTTTTAAAACCCAGAATACCTTCAAAATTCTTAACCTATCCCATGGCCACGATACATTTCAAGAAAAAGCTCTTTTTAAGGTCCATAAGTAGTCACAGTATCCATTGGGTCAAACATAAGCCAAGTTGTGAGACGACAAAAGAATTTCATCCAGCCGGCTATGACAAAATCGACGTCCATGTGGAGGACTTTGATAAAATAAAAGAAAATGAAAATGAAAATGTACAAGCTCAAAGCAAAATGGATGTAGTGAAAGTCCGAAAGGGCACTATGGGTAAAAAGAGCGAGCATGTGTTGACCAAGTGAAAACCTGAAAAGGCACCTGGGGTAAAAATGAATACCCATCGATGTAGTTAAAACATGAAAGGGCACTACGGGTAAAAAACAGGAAAATGACGGGCATGGAAAAAACCCGTCTTGGGCTCTATGAGCAAAAAGGTTAAAAGAAAACAGAGAAAGAAAAAGAGAAAGTCATCAATTACTCCCTCGATTACAACCGTAATCCATCTGATCCTCCCGGGCCGCTCGTGTTTACTCAAATCAAGTCTTGGCCGAGCATATCATCACGGTCGCAATGTCAAATGCATGACCCAAGGCAAGGATATAGGGTCAATTCGATCCAAGGGGATGGGCATTCTAGACCTCACCTAGGTCCGACCTTGGACAGTTTCGACTATGCTCAAATTGGGACCCGTTATTTCCCCTCACACTTAAGGCGTCAATGAAAATTTTGCAAAAGATAATAAATTTTCCTTTCTCATTTCCATGCCAGCACTGTGTGCCCCCCACTCCAGGATGATTGGTCTGATGATCGGAAGGACCACATTTGCAAAAGATAATAAATTTTCCTTTCCCATTTCCAGGCCGGTACTGTGTGCCCCCTGCTTTGGGATGATTGGTCTGATGACCGAAAGGACAACATTTGCAAAAGATAATAAATTTTCCTTTCCCATTCTTGGGCCGACATTGTGTGCACCACATCTCCAAAGGAATGATCGGCATGGTACCTTAGTTTCCCCCTTTTACAAAAACAAAGAAAAGATTAAATTTATGTAAGATAATAGATTTCCCTTTTCCATGTACATATCTGCACTATGCTCACACCACATCTCAAAAAATATAACATGTGTGATGCCTTGCGCACCTTTCTTTTTACAAAAAGCAAAACTAACATAAACATAAAAAAAATATATATACCTAAAAAATATCTGGCAGGGGTTCTTATGCCCCTTCATGTGGTAATCCAATCTATGCAAAACGTATGTGCAGGCCAGGGTCAACGACGCAGGTCATGCCTCAAGGCATCAATCTCAGCGTGTAAGGCATCCTCCCGAACTTCCCGATCTATCTTCCAACGGACATGAAGATTCCTATCCCATTTCCTGGAGGCATCGGTAGCACCCAGAGCATCACTCAAGGCTCCTTCCAGACGAAGGACCTCACACTCAGCTACATCAGCTCTGGCTTTTGCCACCTTTTCTCTAACTATTTGTTTCTCTAAATGATCATGCAGAGCTAGTTTCTCGTCCACCAATAGCTCAATACGGGATCGAAGCATCGACTCCTTCTTTGGCTAAGGCCCCTCCACATCACTACTCTCAGGCAAATAGTAAGTGACAAGTAGAAGGCCCCTCAGATAGTAGCTAGGTCTCATACTCTAGAGGTCAAAACAAAATTCCCCTGCTTTAAATCGCACATATGCATTGACTGATGCATTTCCCAGAGAGCAGCTATCCTAATCAAGTCTCCAAGGGATCCCTGAGAGAAAATCAAGTCGCATAAGGGTGGTGATTCTGCATAGGGCACCTGCTAAGAGAAAGCAAACTGGCGCAACACTCGAAATGGGAAATAGTAAGTGATGTCAGTCAAACCAAGGAGAGTGATGCCCTCGTAATCTCTAGAGTGAACCACTGGCAACGTCCTGTCTAACTAGGGAAGCCTCCACACCAACTCAGCTTTAGCTAGCCAAAGCGTCAGCCCTTGTATATCCCCCTACGGAAGCATGTGGCTACCTCACCACGAAAAACATAGAAGTGAGGCACGGGTCCCAAAATGGCAAGGTGCTCCCCTAGCCAGACCTGGAATAGAAGCAGACATCCCCTAAGGCACTCCACCTTGCCTAAGGTAAAAGCGTCAGGGTAGCGATAAAGCTCTACCGGCACCATATGCCTCACAGAGCAGTCTCCCTCAAGTTTCGTTAGAACATCGCAAAGCGCAAGAGAGAAGCTCCCTCCCCGGTGTAGAAAATAACCTTAGAGATAAGGAAAAGGGTAAAGGCCTTCACATTATAAGAGTTTTTGACCGGCAATTTTTGCAGGCGTTCCTCCACAAAAAGTTCTCTTAGGAATTTCACCAAACACCTAGTGGGCCCTCCAATGAGGCTTTTCTCATAATCAGCTTTCTTCAAGCCCAAGCTGATCTGGATGGCCTTAGCATAACCCAGTTTCGGCAATACTCTAGCAAGGTCCCTATGCAGCTTCAGACCCGATAGATTGGAGAGCTTCTCAAGAGGAGTTAACTCACGGTTCCCAAAATGGAAGACATGGGTGTCAACTTCCCAAGATGAAGCCACTGCATAAATGAAATCCCAAAGCAGAGGAACTTCAAGGAAAGACGAGAGACGGGCTAGTCCAAGCTGATCCAAACTTGCAAGCTTGCTCTCATTCAAACTCTTAAGCCACTTCTTTTAAAAATTGGGCCCTACGCCCAAAGAGGGAAGTATAGTGGTCCTGAAACCCCCACGAGAAGCGGGGTCGGAAAGAGGGTCAACTGTCATACAAAGACATTCCCGAGATATAATTTAATATAAGACAATGGACCCACCCTTCGGCAAGCAAAAGGAAAAATGGCAGTAAAAAATATCGAGTCTAAATCAAAAGGGGGAGAAATGAGTGCATTCTCGGGCTTAAAAAGCCCCATATTCCCTAGAAGGCACTTGGCGTGTATATTATACACGCCAAGCCATTTACCTCCAGAATATGCCTGGCGTGTGTATTACACACACCAGGTAAATTCTCCCCCAGAGTTTCCTGGCATGTATATTACACAAGCCAGACCACTAGTGCCACTATTAAGACCTGAAAAGTACCACTTTTCACCCCTTAACTTAGCCTTTGATTAGACCCTTAGCCATCTAATAAAGGTTTGTTAAGTGTTTTCTGTAGATAATAAACAGCAGTGCAATAAGGTTATAAATCATGTTAAGGAGCCTGTATTGGCGCTAGAAGTCCCTCAGAAGAATGAGCCATGAATCCAGACCTGAGGCAAGCCTCGCGCAGCTGACAAAGCTCCAGAGGATTCAGAAAAATATGCTTCGCACAGTCCTCGTGAAGTCCCAAGACTTCACAACAACTTCTCGCATAGTTGAGTGACAGAAGATCTTCAGAAGCCTTGAGTCGCACAGCTCTCGGGAAGTTTAAAAGTTAAAGGTCGCGCAGTCTCATGTAGTTCAAGAGAGCTTCAGGAAAGTTGTCGCACAGTAGCCGCGGGATACAAATGTCAAGAGAACCTGTCACGCAGTTCAGAAAAGCCTCAAAGCTATCGCGAGGATCCTCACGAAGCTCCATTAAGAAGCGAACTTCTCACGCAGTTCTCGCGCTGTCTAGGAAGAAAGCAGCCTCGCGAAGCCAAAGTTAGCCTCGCGAAGATCTATTATGAAATGGAATGCTCGTGTAGTTCCCGCGCTATTCACAAGTAGCAATCCAACCTCGCGAAGCTCAATCTAGCGAGAGCTTAACTATCTACCTTGCGACTGCTCAAAGCATCAAGAAGCTGTAACCCCGTGACGTCTGGAGTTTTAATGCTAACTCATCCTCGCGAAGTCAGTGCTACCACGCGACAAGTTTGGGAATCGATTGCAACCTGGCGAAGCTCTGAACTCTGATTTCCATCATTCTGTAGAGGACATTCCAGGGATTTTCAGCGATTAGGGCACGCACTTCCATGCTCAAATCTCCGTACACGTGCCTCGAGGCATCCAAGGATCATTAATAGGCCACGTGGCATCGCTAAAATTAGGGTTTCCTAACCCTAATGCGCCGCCACACCCACTGCTATATAAACCTAAGCCTGGTTTAGGCTTAGGGAGCTTCTTTGGGGACTTTTGAGAGCTTTTAGACTTAGACACCAGCGGAAGCTTAGACTTTGTTACTGATAAGAGATCTGAGATCATTTTCTTTTCTTTTCTTCGGTAGTTGTAAGTAGTTTTCCTTTTTCTTTTTCTTCTCTCCATGGCCCAGTACTTGCTGGCTATGTATATATATGATTATTGAGATTAGATTAATGGAATTTGTGATTGGGTGTTGTGCTTTTATGGGATTCGTGTGTTCGTGAGCTGTTCTGTGCAAGGCTACTGCCTTGTGATCCACCATTGCTTTGGCTGTGATTCAAAGCAATGGAGGACTGATTCTAACGACCCATTCAGATCCAAGTGACCTGTGTGTCTGGGCTATCATGGTCCGATACAGCCTTAGCCCCACCACAGGACCCACTAGATCTGAAATTCCCATGGAAGCCTAAGCTGGTAGCCTTGTGACCATGGTGGTGGCAGCAATATTCTTGTTTTGTTTTGGGCTCCATGAGGAGGATAGCCTCTGGGATAGTCTGTGACCATTCAAGTGGACAGGTTATAGCCTTAGGGTGAATCCAATCCACCGATCTAAAATGGATCCTTCTTCTCTGAGCCTGAGCTTGTAGCCTGGTAGGAGATTGCACAGAGGCAGACTCCCCTATAGTAGTATAGACCCGCCATCAGATGGCAGATCTGATCTGGGTATAGAGATTGTAGGCTTGTGACTGGACCATTGAAGTCCCACTCAAGCAATGGATAGTTAGATCTAAGGTGGTATTCAATCTCTTGTTGGTTCTATGTGTCTGGGCTATCATGGTCCTATACAGCTTTAGCCCCACACATAGAGCTTTAGAGGTTGAGGTTCCCTATGGATTCTTGAGCTTGTAGCCTAGATGAAGTAGTGCCTACAATGATTAACTTGTTTTGACCCATCTCTGGATTGTGGTTCCCCTATGGGATAGTCTGTGACCATTCAAGTGGACAGGTTATAACCTTAAGGGATTGGATCATGGCACATGGATGAGTTGGATTCTTTTTCCTCTTTGGTGATAATGTAGCCATTGGACAGGATTTCTATACCAGCAGACCTGGATCTGAGTCATATATTCTAGCAGATCTGAACCCAATAGCATACTTCTCACCCTTTTATATTTATTTTCCCACACTCCATCCATCTTCTCAACCCTTTCTGTAGTTAATTCATTAGGCTACCTTAGGATACTTAGAATAAGTGACCCTAAACTCCCCTCCTTTTAGGACTGTCAGATCTGTAGTCAGATCTGGAGGGACTACTAGAGATGGCTCCCTTGGAGCCGTAGATCACCTTTTCCCTGTGGGACAAACTCTTACTTATCAAAACTTGCTACAAATGGACCCTGTATCTTGCAGGTCTAGGATTTCTCAGTTGTGCTGATTCCATCCCCTATTTTACTTTGATTTTAAATTGCTTTTACCACCAACAAATAAAGTAAGCACATCTGGAAATGCAACAAGTTTTTGGCGCCGTTGGCGGGGATAAGATGATCAATTAGTAGATCCTTAGTTTTTTTATTTTTAGTATTCTTTGTAGCTTTGAATAATTGATACTACTGATGTATACGTGATTTTTCTTGCAGATCTAGACAGCAGCAGAGAAGGACAGTGGACTGCATTTGGAGAGTAGCTACCTCTGTTTGCAATTCTCTAACCTTTAAAACTCAGTCTAGTTTCTTTGAAAATTCCATAGAAAGTTATTTAGTATAATTGTAAATTTATGTTTTCTTAAAATAACTGTAAATTTATTAGATAAATTCTTTGAGTCAAGTGCAATGTGCCTGCAAGGAGTTGTCCCTGCTGGTGGTGTGTTTGTATGCTAGGTAGGAGATCTCTTAGTCCTACTTTAGAGCCTTTCAACCCTGAGCTAGAACGGGATAGAAGACTTAGAAGGAACAGGCACACCACAGTAGAGCCCACAATTGAATCTGAGACAGTAGTCATGGGTGAAGAACAACCCAGAACTCTCAAGGAGTTGAATGCTCCGGATGACTATAACTCTCCATTTAGCATTCAATTCCCTGAAGTTCAAGGGAATTATGAAATTAAAACTTCAATCATCCAGATGCTGCCCTCTTTCCATGGGCTTAGCAAGGAGGACCCTTACAAGCATATTGACCAATTTTTGGCCTTGTGCCCCACATTCAATATCGCTGGTTTGGGACTTGAGGCTACTAGGCTCAGGCTCTTTCCCTTCTCTCTGAAGGATAGGGCTAGTACCTGGCTACCCACTCTTCCCGACAATAGCATTGCATCTTGGAAAGACCTACAGACCAAGTTCCTAACAAAGTTCTTCCCTGAGACCAAAACTAGCCAGTTGAGGAAGGAAATTCTTGCTTTTGTCCAATCCCCAACTGAGGATTTTAATTAAGCCTGAGATAGGTTTAAGGAAATGCTTAAACAATGCCCCCACCACAAGATCCCAGACTGGCAGCTTGTACAAAGCTTCTACAATGGGATTGATGAGAAAAATAGAGATATGGTTGATGCCTCTTGTGGTGGAACCTACATGCACAAGACTGCTGATGAGGCATGAGAATTGTTTGAAGTAATCAGTGAAAATGCTTTTCAAAAGCTATCCCTGGCAAGAACTAGTCAGGAGTCTGTGTTAAAAGTAGAGCCCGCTGCATTGACAAGAGGAAAAGTTTATGAGGTGTCTGGGAACAATGCTCTGCAGCTGCAGATGGCAAACCTCTCTTTGAAGTTTGACAAATTACTGACTGTGATGTAACCCAGAAGGGCTGCTCAAGTGGTGGAGGCATGCGATATGCAGTCCCACGGACACACAGTAGAGGAATGTCCATCTGTAGGGCAATATCCTGAATTGGTATTGGAACATGCTGCTGCTGCGCAATCTTTTGGCCAGCAACAATCTGGTGGCTACAACAGACAGCCATTTGGATACCAGCACCAAAATGCCAGTTACCAATGGAGAGACCACCCAAATCTGAGGTGGAGGCAAGACAATTATATGCAGCCCCAGCTAATGTTGGCCTTACCCCAAAGGCCACAGCAGCAGTTCAATCAGGGATATGCCCCTAGGTCTAATTTCCAACACCAGCAATAGCCCTATCAGCAATAAAATCAATTGGTCTTACCCCAACCTCAACCCAGAAATACTTCTTTCGAGGACCAGGTCTTGACCTCCTTTGCAAAACACAGGTGCATGGCTCGGGTGAATTCTCATGGTTAGAGCATAAAGAAGATGGAAGAGCAGATTGGCCAACTAGCGAATGCCTTAGCTAAAAGAGAGGAGGGGAGGTTGCCCAGTCAGCCAGTAGTTAATCCCAAAGGCATATTTTTGATTGGTGAAGGATCCTCAAGCCTTGAGGGGTAGGGGGAACTTTCATTAAATTGATTCACAGAACTGTGTATTGTGTATGTTATGTATTTTAGTATGGTTCATTTTTTTTCTGTTTATAGGAATTTCTAGTAATCTTGTGAGATGCGAGTGTATATGACCTGAAAATTCTTCTGCCTGCTTTGGTTTTTATTCCCTTTGAATTGTTGATTGTGATTGAACAAAGGATGGTGGTACTGTTTTGATAATGCGAATCCTGTTTGAATTTGATATTTTGATTAAATGCTTTTTGAGTAATTGCATGATTAATTGTTGGGAAAGCATGGAGAGTCCTGTTTAGAATGACTAAAGGTGTCCCTGGAAAAGAGAATGTGAGAGAATCCACCCACAAAACAAAGGAAAATGATAGACTAATGGGTGTGTGATCCTTGTCACTATTTTAGCTGTCGCGAGGTTCTGAAAAATAGGCGTGGTTTCTTTTCGCGCAGTTCATAAGATGTTATCCTGCTAAGCTATGGTGAGATTCAATACAATTGTGTGGACTCTCTCGCGCGATCCAAATGAAAGTCTAATCTTGCGACCCACTCCTTCCCATCTAGCGAGCAGACATTTTCAAAGGGCGCCAAACCTCACGATTTATATAATCCAACCTCGCGCTGCTTTCCTTTCTGTTTTCTCTTTCTTCTCCAGCAAGCGAAACCTTAGCTCTAACTCCCATTAATCTCTCTCCTCTAGCATCCTTTCTACAGTCCATCATTCACCTTCAAATTTTGGGGATTTGCTCCTACAGCCTCCATCACCAGTTGCCCTCTGATAGGAGCTCTCACGGTCTTTCGTGCATCAGATTGAACAGAACCCTAAATTTTAGGGTAAGACTTAGCTCTCAACCTTTGCTTTTCATTTTTTCAAACTACACATTCACAAAGGAGAAGTTCAATGGCCCCTAAGAGTGCACCTGTGAAAAGAGCAAGGGATAAGGCTCCCGTGGAGCCCACTCCCAAGAAGGCCAAGTCCTCAACGGCACCGCAAAAAGGGAAAGATGTGGTTCAGGAAGTGGCTGCGCTAACACCTGATTACTCTACACCCTCTGAGCTCATGACTCCCATTCCCTTGGAACCTGAAGCTATTTTTGACCTATCTTTCTTTAAAATGGAACCTCTGTCAGCCCCTGCTGCAAGCTATCCCTGCACTAGCCTACCCTAGACTAGTGCAACTCTTTTACCAGCACATTAGGGCTAGACCAGACCACCGTGGGCAGCCAGGCCTCCTTGTGTTAGTTGACAATTTTGAAATGCTACTCAGCCCTGATTTGATTGCTGAAGTGATGAGCATCCCTGCTAGTTTTGACCCCAACTGTGGATATGGCCCCCCTGTGTGTGCCCCCATTGATACCATTGCACAGGCCCTTACCAGAGGATTGAAGGCCACCGGGGATTTCATCAGGAGAAGAGACCTGGACCCTAAAATTCTGTTCATTGATCAAGTTTTGCGAAAGAATATTTATTGTGCCGGCCATCAGCAGGAGAGGAGGATCCTAATTGCTGATGCTGTTTATTCCTTTTCTCTGGGCCATGAATTCTATGCTGCCTGGTTGATTTTTGAGGCCATGAAGGATATAATGATGAAGCTAGGGCTGAAGAAGAAGCTCCACACTCTCCCCTATGCAAGGCTCATCACCAGATTACTTTTGAGGGGAGGGTACAAGATACCAGTAGGGGAGTTAACCATTGACCTCACCCCTACAACTTTTGCAAAGAGGCAATGGGGGATCAGCAGGAGTCTAATGGATCCCTAAAAGAAGAAGAAGAAGGTTGAGGCCTAGGTTGCTATAGAGCAAGGAGAGGGGACTGCTGTTGCTAAAGCTCCTGCTCCCAAAAAGGTGGCTAAAGCTCCTGCTCCCAAGAAGGTGGTACAAGCTCCTGTCACTACTGATTCTACAGCAATACCTCCATCCACCACATCTGCCCCTCCATCAGTTTCTTTGCCTATTCCATCTCTCCCTTTCCCTTTTTTGTCTCTCTTATCCGTACCCACTCCAGATTTCCCTGTGATTGGTTCCTGGGAGGAAAACATTGACCCCCATGACAGCCCTTTACCTTCACCTACATTACCTCAGTACACACCCCCAATTCCCCCATCATCTGAACTGAACCCCCACATCCTACATTAAAAAGAAAACCTCTCACACAACCCTTGCCATATCCTTACCTAAACCAACCACCCCTATCATTCCCACAAATACCCCACATATTGACCAAGACACAGTCCAGACCATCCCTACTTCACCTCCACTCACAGACCTTGACTTTAACCTCGCCACTACTTCCGGATATCAGGCTTTCATGACTACATTGCTTGACACCATGCCAACCCATGATATCCCTCTCCCAGATTCCCCACTTCCTTCCCCACATCACTCACTAGACCCTCCATCTCCCCCTCCTACAACCTTCCATCATGCCCCTACTTCCCCTTTCCAACCTGTTTCTTCTTCTGCTCATACTCCACCCCAACCAAACTCATACACACTTACCCATATCCTTTCCCTAATATATGTCATTCAGACCCAACTATCAACCACAACACATACCCAAGACCAAATGCAGACTGACATCACCAACATCAAATTCACCCTTCAAACATTGACAAAACCACCCATCTCTGCACAAACACCTCCTACCCCACAAATCCAGTCTCCTTCCACCTCTGACTCCACAGTGCAACCAGATCTTCCCCCCATTGACTTAACTACAACCCTCACCCACCAAGACACCATACCCCACACCACTCCTTCCCCACTCTACCTATCCTTCCCCTACTCATTTTACCCCCACCACAATTTACCAACCAATCAACCAAAACAGACCCCATTCCTTTCCCATCCACCTTTTCCATCCACCCACACACACTTTTGGCCCCACCATTACCATTCAGACCCTTCATCATTCCATTTTACCCTTACCCAGAACCACCCACCTTCAGTGACCCCACATCATTTGCTTTTCCACCCATGCCCTCCATTCCACCTCTCATATTACCTCGTCCTAGATTCTCTGACAACAAGACTCAAACAGACCCAAAACGTTTTGCCCAGCCCCCACATGTGAATGTCCTCCCTACCACTTTACCCCCACAGGACCAATCACCTTCTACTTCTTCCACTCCCTTTCTACCAATCTTACCCAGACATTCCTATTACACCCCTCCTTACTTCACCCTCCTCCATGCCATGAGGGACAATGCCTACATCAAGAGGGATGTTCTTAGGGGAATGGCCCAACTTAGACAATCCATTGAGTACCCTTTGCTGTAGAAGTTGAGTGACCTGAAGCTTGCTCACAGGCAGAAGTTGAGAGATATTTCAAAGGGGTGGGAGACAATTTTGGAGACCCTCAATGACACAAAGGCTGACACAACCTACTATAAACTGAATGCGGAGAAGGAGAAAGCCAATGCCCAGCGGGAGCAAACAAGAGCCCGGATGTATGAAAAGAAACTTAACAATGCTTAGGAGATCCACAGGCTCACTAAGGGGCTTTTTGATGCCAAACTCCTTTATGCTGAGAAGCAGATTGAAATTTTGCAAAAAAGGATTGCATCGCTATTAGGCCAACCAATTCAGGCCACCCCTCTTGCTACCGAATCCCCTGAGGCCCCACCTTCCACACACCCCGGGCCATCTTCTTCCATTCCCCCTGCCCCTACATCTACATCTCCACCTCCTCCACCTCCTGCTTCAGTGCCTCCCCGTGCTAAATCTCCTACACCCAAGAGAAAAAGGGCTGCTCCCAAGAAACCTTCTCCCTCCAAAAGAGCCACTGCTGCCCAAAAAGGGAAAAAGCCTGCACCGCCATCCCCACCCCCAAAGGCCACCAGAGCTTCTGCTCAGGATGACCCCCATGGCCAGTTGCTTTCAAAAGATGAACGCAAACAGGCTGTTGCAGCCCTGGGATTGGACCCCACTGCTCTCTTTCCCTCTGATTCCGATTCTGACTCTGCACCACCTGAGGATCCAAGTGCTCAAAGTCCTGTTGCTCCTCCTTCATCTGACCCTGCTGAGCAAACTTATCCTCAGAGAAGGAAAGTTACAGCTAAGAGGACTACTCACTTTGCTGCCTCTATAAAAATTGGAAGAGAACAATCTGCCCAGTCTGAGGAGGCACCACCACTGAATAAGAAAGATAAAGGCAAGAGCCCGATTGTCCCCCTTGAGTAAGAAAAAGCAAAATCTCCTCTTATTCCCCCTCAGACTCAGCAAGGGCAAGCCTCAAAAGGGAAAGGCCCCAAAGGGAAGAGTCCCAAAGGAAAAAGTCCTATCAAATCACCTGAGCAATCCAAAGACAAATCCCCAGTGATCCCTCTTGAGGGTGAGGGCACCCAAAATGAGGGTGAGGGCACCAAAAGCTCCAACCATGCCCAAAACTGCAGCCCAAAAGAAGGAAGAGAGGGAAAGAAAGAAAAAAGAGAAAGAGGCTCTCCTTCGAGAGCAGGCCAAGAAGATGGGTTGGGACTGGTTTTGATTCAGGCTCCGATTAGCTTGTACATAGGATTTTCCTGTTTCTGCATTCTCTTTTTCTCCTGTTGTTTCTCATTTTGAACATTTCTCTCTTATAATAGATTTTCTTCTTTTTTCATTGCTGTTTTTCTTTGTCTTCTGCCTGTTTTGCTCCATGTAATTTCCTTTTATTTTGCCATTAATAAATCTGCTGCCCACCCACCTCTGAACCAGTGAGGACACTGCTCCTCATAGGTTTGGGGGTGTGTGACGAATCTATAATGGAATAGTTAACCTAAGTGCAGCAGAATCATGTGAGTAAGATGGAAATGGGTCATGTTCACTAAGAATCATGAAAAATAAGGAATTTAAAATTTTACTAGAACTTTAGGCATTACAAACTTTTAAAACTTCACATTTTCATGATGAGATCACCAAGGAAACTCACTTGTATCAACACTTAGTGAATCATTAGAGAGAGAAAAAGGTAAGGACATACTTAAGAATTCAAAGGAAGACCATAACCAGTGAATTTGGGCCTATTCAATTTTTTTTTCTTTGAGGAGTGACTAAGGCAATTTCTTCTAGCACTAAGGACTGGCTGAGTCACTGTGCTCACTAGAAGTTAGGCAACTCCAAGTTGAAACGACTGACAGCACTCATGAGACTTAGGAAAGGAGCAAGGCCTTCTCTTGGACAGTTTGAGCCTAAACATACCAACCTTAAGCAACTGCCCTTGTCCATACCCCCTGTGAGCCTTAAATCCTAAATTTCTTCAAAATACACCTGAGTACTTGCACCTGAACCTATGTATCTGATTTAACCTTACCCTCACTCTGAGAATTCAGAAGGTAAAGGAACAAGAGTTGAAGATGGACTAGCTATGGTCAACATTAGGTGAATAAAGAAGAAGTACCTCAAATTCTGATAGTATGGTAACTGAGAAAATGGTGGCATTTCAGAAAAGCAAAAATAAAATAAAAAGAAGAAAAATGCATAAAAAAGAAATAAAAATAATAATGAAGAGGAGTAAGAGAGGAGTCAAGAGGGAACTTTCATTGGAAAAATTGAAATCAAGAAGAGAAACTGATCACTTCAAATATGAAAACCTCAAAGAAGATGAAAGGAGCTGAATTAAAGAAGGTGCAGTCATGAGTCACCTCCTTCACCTACTGATTTCTCAATTTTGCACCCCTTTTCAACCTTCCATTCTATTTTTAACCCCACTCCATAAGCCACATTACAGCCCAGTTAAAGCCCTTGTGATCCAAAGTTGAGTGAGCTATCATGTGGAGATAAAGAGTTATCCAATCTATGGTGAGGATCTGTCAATGATGCTAGAACTTAAGAGCTATGCCTATGCTCATGCTTACAGACCCATTTGGGGGATGTAACTGCTCTTGAGCTTGAGAGAAAATGAAACCCTCAATAGTTCTTTATGAGAGTATGCCCTGGAGAGTTTTGGGTCTGATCTTGAATGCATTAGGTGTGACCTATAACCTAATTTTTGATCCAGTGATGAGCTCAGTGCTGACACACATGTGAATTATTCTTTGGTGTAAACTGATTGGAAATGCTGTGCTTTCATGAGAAGCTTATACTGTTTTAATTTCTGTGCAGCCAATGTGTTTGAATTTCTTATATTTTTACTGATTCAAGGGTGACCTAACTCTATTTCTTGATTGCTCACTTGATAATAATGCACTTTTGTTAACTGTCTCATTGAGAAGTTTATGGGTGTCTTCACTAAAAACCTTCAGGAGACTTCACTCCTCCACTAGGGATCACCTAGGGGTTTAAAAGGCTTGGTACATATGCTAAATGTATCCGTGCTCCCTACGAAAGTGACATTTAATTTCTGTAGTTGATTTAATGAAGCTTTGCTAAGGGACTAGCAAAGATTAGGTTTGGGGGTGTGTTAAGACCTGAAAAGTACCACTTTTCACCCCTTAACTTAGCCTTTGATTAGACCCTTAGCCATCTAATAAAGGTTTGTTAAGTGTTTTCTGTAAATAATAAACAGCAGTGCAATAAGGCCATAAATCATGTTAAGGAGCCTGCATTGGCACCAGAAGTCCCTCAGAAGAATGAGCCATGAATCCAGACCTGAGGCAATCCTCGCGCAGCTGACAAAGCTCTAGAGGATTTAGAAAAATATGCTTCGCGCAGTCCTCGCGAAGTCCCAAGACTTCACAACAACTTCTCGTGCAGTTGAGTGACAAAAGAGCTTTAGAAGCCTTGAGTCGTGCAGCTCTCACAAAGTTCAGAAGTTAAAAAGTCACGCAGTCTCACGCAGTTCAAGAGAGCTTCAGGAAAGTTGTCGCGCAGTAACCACGGGATGCAAATGTCAAGAGAACTTGTCGAGCAGTTCAGAAAAGCCTTAAAGCTATCGTGAGGATCCTCGCGAAGCTCCATTAAGAAGTGAACTTCTCGCACAGTTCTCACGCTGTACAAGAAGAAAGTAGCCTCGCGAAGCCAAAGTTAGCCTCATGAAGATCTATTATGAAATGGAATGCTCGCGTAGTTCCTGCGCTATTCACAAGTAGCAATCCAACCTCGCGAAGCTCAATCTAGTGAGAGCTTAACTATCTAACTCGCGACTGCTCAAAGCATCAAGAAGCTGCAACCCCGCGACGTCTGGAGTTTTAATGCTAACTCATCCTCGCGAAGTCAGTGCTACCACACGACAAGTTTAAGAATCGACTGCAACCTAGCGAAGCTCTAAACTCCAACTTCCATCATTCTATAGAGGACATTCTGGAGATTTCCAGCGATTAGGGCATGTAATTCCACGCTCAAATCTCCATGCACATGGCCCGAGGCATCCGAGGATCATTAATAGGCCACGTGGCATAACTAAAATAAGGGTTTCCTAACCCTAATGCGCCGCCACACCCACTACTATATAAACCTAAGCCTGGTTTAGGCTTAGGGAGCTTCTTTGGGGACTTTTGAGGGCTTTTAGACTTAGACAACAGCGGAAGCTCAGACTTTATCACTGATAAGAGATCTGAGATCGTTTTCTTTTCTTTTCTTCTGTAGTTGTAAGTAGTTTTCCTTTTTCTTTTTCTTCTCTCCATGGCCCAACACTTGCTGGCCATGTCTTTTTATGATTATTGAGATTAGATTAATGGAATTTGTGATTGGGTGTTGTGCTTTTATGGGATTCGTGTGTTCGTGAGCTATTCTGTGCAAGGCTGCTGCCTTGTGATCCGCCATTGCTTTGGCTGTGATTCAAAGCAATGGAGGACTGATTCTAAGGACCCATTCAGATCCAAGTGACCTGTGTGTCTAGGCTATCATGGTCCGATACAGCCTTAGCCCCACCACAGGACCCACTAGATCTGAAATCCCCATGGAAGCCTGAGCTGGAAGCCTTGTGACCATGGTGGTGGCAGCAATATTCTTGTTTTGTTTTGGGCTCCGTGAGGAGGATAGCCTCTGGGATAGTCTGTGACCATTCAAGTGGACAGGTTATAGCCTTAGGGTGAATCCAATCCGCCGATCCAAAATGGATCCTTCTTCTCCGAGCCTGAGCTTGTAGCCTGGTAGGAGATTGCACAGAGGCAGACTCCCCTATAGTAGTATAGACCCGCCATTAGATGGCATATCTGATCTGGGTATGGAGATTGTAGGCTTGTGACTTGACCATTGTAGTCCCACTCAAGCAATGGACAACTAGATCAAAGGTGGTACTCAATCTCTTGCTGGTTCTATGTGTCTGGGCTATCATGGTCCTATACAGCGTTAGCCCCACACATAGAGCTTTAGAGGTTGAGGTTCCCTATGGATTCCTGAGCTTGTAGCCTGGATGAAGTAGTGCCTACAATGATTAACTTGTTTTGACCCATCTTTGGATTGTGATTCCCCTATGGGATAGTCTGTGACCATTCAAGTGGACAGGTTATAACCTTAAGGGATTGGATCATGGCACAGGGATGAGTTGGATTCTTTCTCCTCTTTGGCGATAATGTAGCCATTGGACATGATTTCTATTTCAGCAGACTTGGATCTGAGTCATAAATTCCAGCAGATCTGAACCCAATAGCATACTTCTCACCCTTTTATATTTATTTTCCCACACTCCATCCATCTTTTCAACCTTTCTGTAGTTAATTCATTAGGCTACCTTAGGATACTTAGAATAAGTGACCCTAAACTCCCCTCCTTTTAGGACTGCCAGATCTGTAGTCAGATCTGGAGGGACTACTAGAGATGACTCCCTTGGAGCCGTAGATCACTTTTCCTTGTGGGACAAACTCTTATCAAAACTTGCTACAAATGGACCGTGTATCTTGCAGGTCTAGGATTTCTCAATTGTGCTGATTCCATCCCCTATTTTACTTTGATTTTAAATTGCTTTTACCACCAACAAATAAAGTAAGCACGTCTGGAAATGCAACAGCCACCCAAAGAGGAAAAAGAGAGGGTAGGGGAGGTCCTTTTACTGGCCCCCTAGCTCGCTAACCCAAAGAGAAAAAAGAGAGGGTAGGGGCGGTCCTTTTACTGGGCCCCTAGCCCGCTCACCTGCATTTCCTACGATTTATTTTCAAAGCATCCCAGACCACATGCTGGGAGACAAGGAATTAACATCTAACCATTATATAACTTTCTTTTTTCAGGAACAGTCCGCACAGAGATTAAATTCTTGGCCAGCATTAACCTGGCCCATCCGGCAAATGATCCAGTATACTACAACAAGCAAAAGGGGGATAGAACATACAATAAAAAAGAGGGCACTAACATTCATCCTGAAAAATTAAAAACCATCCAAAAAAATAGTGTCATTTCATCCATTACATGTTTCTAAAATAAAAAAATGTTTATCCTAAGAGTCTAAAATGTCTAATTAAATCAGAGCAGGCCTAATCCTTATCAACACCCTTGGATTTCTTGCGACGGCGTGAAGTACTGTGGCATGTCCGAACCTCCCCCACCCGAGACCACGCCTGCGATAGCCTCCCGAGCAATGATCATGGCTCCTTCTCATGAGCGCGCTGCAAACATCATACCAGGAGATCAGTTTGAGTAAAAGTAAGAGTAGTAAACAAAAAAATTAGAGCTGATCAATAAAGCACTTACCATTTCCACATATTGAAGACCAGCGATATTGCAATAATACTAAGCCTGATTCATGTTAAGCACTAAAAAATACCATTTTTCGCCTCTTAACCTAGCCTTTACTATACCTTGGAGCCATCTAATAATTGTATTTTGAGTGTG
The DNA here is from genome assembly GCA_021018995.1 of Chloranthus sessilifolius. NCBI lineage: Eukaryota > Viridiplantae > Streptophyta > Magnoliopsida > Chloranthales > Chloranthaceae > Chloranthus > Chloranthus sessilifolius. The sequence continues at coordinate 51,581,967 of CM037593.1, read as the reverse complement.
TTTTGTAGTTAATAACAAAATTGCAGCTTAGTGCAACTGTCAAGCTTTGGAGGCCAAGAAGAGAGAGATTTAAAGCTAAGGAGGGCAGCTCAGTCACCCACAGAGGATACACCATGGTGGTGCACACCATAGTGACCATTTTGGTTACTGAAGTGGATCTTAGAAGTCAGACAGATGAGAGAAAAGATGGGCCAAGCAGAGAACACTGCTGTAGCAGAGGAGAAAAATGTCAAGCCTCGCGCAACTGTTAAGACCTGAAAAGTACCACTTTTCACCCCTTAACTTAATCTCTGTTAAACCCTTAATCATTTAATAAAAGTGTTTTAAGTCTATTCTGTAGGTAATAACCAGCAGCTGTAAATAATCCCCTAACCATGCCAAGAAGCCGACTGGTGACCCAGAAGCCCCTCAGAAATGTGAAGGTTAAACCTAGACAGAGAATTGGTTGTAGCAGAGGCATAGTAAAGCATAAACAAATCAAAGAGAATGCCTCACGCAGATGTCACAGGGCTCAATCAAATCAAAAAGAATACATCGCGCAGTTATCGCGGGCTTCTGAAGGGAGCACCCCAACCGGTCACGCAGTCTTCACGCCATTCGTGCGCAGATGGGCGTCAGCAGGGAGTAAAAATACACTTTGCGAGGTTCTCGTGAGGCTCAGTCTTAAGTGCTCGTGAAGTACTCATGCAGTCTCGCGCAGCTCCAGAGATGAGTTTTCAAGCTTCGTGCGATTCACTGAATGGAGGGAGCTCTAGGCATTCCAGCGCACGGCTATCGCGTAGTGGCCGCGGGACACACACTTTCAAGGAACTGCTCGTGCGATCCAGAAGCCTATATACTTTGTTCTCTTCGCGAGGATCGCCGCGGGATTCATCAAGGAACGAATTGCGCGCGCCATTCTTGCACCATTCAAACGCAAAGACCAATCCTGCGATGACCAAACCATCCCCGCAATAACCCAAGTACCAACCTCGCGACTGCAAGAGCTTCAAATCAAAGCAACCCCACGACACCAATTCTACCACGCAATAAGACCTGCAAACCTTTTCTACCCAGCAAGGATCGGGTTCTAAACTTCTCCCCACTTCTGCAAGGGCAATTTGGAAATCTTCAGCGATTAGGGCACGCACTCTAATGCTCCAATCTCTGTGCACACGCCCCGAGGCATCCAAGGGATAAGAATGGGCCGCAATTGCATTGATGAAATTAGGGTTTTCCTAACCCTAATTCAGAGAGAATCGACTGCTATATAAGCCTAAGCCTAGCTTAGGTTTAAAGGACTTTTTGATCGACTTTTGTCTTGACTTCAGGGCTTCTTCTTGAAACCGACTGTAGAAATTATAGTAGGCTAAGGTTAGGGTTTAAGAGTTTTCTTTTTCCTTTTTTCTTCTCTCCATAGTCCAGCACTTGTTGGCTATGCCTTTTGTATGATTATTTGGTATAGATTTTAATGGAGTTTTTATAATAGGATCTGTTGCATGTATGGGATGGTGTTTTTGTTGTGAGTTGTGTTGTACAAGGCTGCTGCGTTGAGATCCTCCATTGCTAAGTTGTTTTGTAAGCAATGGAGGATTGCTTTTAAGGTTTTATTTAGATCCAAGTGACCTGTGTGTCCAGGTTAGGCACATTACAGGCCTTTCCCCTCCACAGGATCCACTAAATCTGAATTCCCATTGGAGCTTGTGCTGGTAGCCCTGTGAACATGGTGGCGGCAGCAATGTTCTTGTTCTGTCTTAGACCTCTGTGAGGAGGATAGCCTCTGTGGATAGTCTGTGACCATTCAAGTGGACAGATTATAGCCCTAGGGTGAGGCCAATTCACAGAACTAAGACAGATTCTTCTTCTCTGCACTTGTGCTTGTAGCCTTGTGAGAGATTGTGCAGAGACAGACTCCCCTATATTTGTATAGACCCACCATCAGATTGCAGATCTGATTTGGCTGTAGAGATTGTAGGCTTGTGACTGGATCACTGCTGTCTTTCTAAAGCAGTGAACAGCCAAGCTTAAAAGCTAGTACTCAAACTCTTGCTGGTCCTGTGTGTCCAGGCTCGTGCACTTTGTAGGCCTAGCCCCACACACAGAACTTTAGAGGTTGAGGTTCCTATGGATTCTTGAGCTTGTAGCCTGGATGAAGTAGTGCCTACAATGATAATTTTGTTCTGACCCATCTCTAGGTTGTGGTTCCCATATTGGATAGTCTGTGACCATTTAGGTGGACAGGTTATAGCCATAAGGGATTGGATCATGGCACAGGGGTGAGTTGGATCCTTTCTCCTCTTTGGTGATAATGTAGCCATTGGACAGGATTTCTATACCAGCAGATCTGAATCTGAGTTATAAGACCCATCAAATCTGTACCTAGTAACTTACTTCTCATCTTTTATATTTATTTCTCACACTCCATCCTCTTTCTGAACCCTTTCTGTAGTTTAGACATTAAGTTACCTTAGGATTTAGATTATAGTGACCTTAAATCGCCCTCCATTTATGATTGCCAGATCTGTAGTCAGATCTGGAGAGCCTACTAAAGATAACTCCCTTGGAGCTTTAGATCAACCTTCCCTGTGGGACAAACTCTTACTTATCAAAACTTGCTATAACAGGCCCTGTATCTTACAGGATTGTGCATATTTTAGGCTTGCTGCTTTGCACTCCGCCTTTCATTCATTTTCATTTACCCCATTCTTATCACTGTCTCCAATAAAGTCAGTAGCAAGCACTTAAAATAGCCGAACAGTAGCTCTCGAGTGACTCTCGTAAGGCTCTAATTCACCAGAAGCAAATCTCGTGAGGATCTCACAAAGCTCAAGCCTACAACATTTAGAAGCCTACGCAGATCTCGCTCATTACACTACAGCATACTTATAACTCACATACATCTCGCACAACTCAAGAGGAGAGCGAGCCCCAAAAAATATTCTCGCCCAACTCTCGCATAGATCCCGTGCACTTTAAAGACAAAGCCAACCACGTGAGAAGCGCATGTCATCCTGGTAATCATCCGCACGAAGCTCAAAGTCTATCCTCGGGAGAACCTGGCGAGATGTAATTCAACCTAGCGACATCCTCACGACTTGAGCCACCTGGAGAACCATTTGCGTGAGCTGCTATATTCACATCAAGCGATCCTCGCGAGGCTCCTTAATTACAATGCCAACCACGCGACAGCTTTGCAAGAGGCCAATATGCAGCACTCATCCTCGTGAAGCTCAGGCTCCTGCCTTCTCAGTCAAAATGCAAGGACATTTCTCCACTTTTAAGGCACTCACCTCGAGGCTCTAATCTATTTCCCACATCCTGAGGCATCCAAGGGCTGTAAAGGAGCCATAACAACAGTGGCAAATGGGGCATTTTCATTCCTCTTTTCCTATTGTCCAAGGTAAGATATTTCTTTGGGCAATGTATATAAGCTGTAATTTTTGTGTGAAATATCATCTACCCCTTAACCTAATTTGGTTGGGAGCTCAAGAGTGCTTAGGTCATTTAGGGTTAGGGTTAGGTCATCCTTTTCCTTTTCTTCTTCCTTAGCTCAGCATTTGCTGGCTAAGATGTTTTGTAAGTAGATAGTTTACTTCAGTTGTAATGGGTTTTGTATAAACTTTGGGAGCTGATTTGGGCTTTTGCACTAGCTGTTGCCTTGAGGGCAAACATTGTAAGTTTTATTTTAAATCAATGCAATGCCATATTTATAGTTCAGTTGAATCTGCATTTCCTTGTGTTTCTCACATAGAGTTTTATAGGTTTGATGCACCCATGGTTGCTTGAACTTGTAGCCTTGCAACCATGGTGGCAGCAACAGTTTTCTTATTCTATCTCATCATATGTGTGAGGAAGATAACCTCTAGGATAGACTGTGACCATTTAATTGGATAGACTATAGCCCTAAGGCTAGTCTCAATTACAAATTTGAGATGGATTCTTCTTCTCTGCACTTGAGCTTGTAGCAAAGTGAGAGATAGGTGTAGAACCAAAATCTCTCTTATGCTGTAATGCCATCATCTGTTCTTAGATATGATATTATGTAGAGATTGCAGACTTGTAAGCTGGGCCATTGCAGGCCTTTTGTAGCAATGACCAGCTGAGTCTAAGTCCCCATTTAGCCTCTGATTGTCTATGGTTTCTACTAGATTTTTAAGGGCTGATTGGTCCTATGGATGCATGAGCTTGTAGCCTTGCAAACATAGTGTCTGCAATGGTGTTCATGTTCTGATTTGATCCATTGAACGGATGAAATCCCTAGGATAGTCTGTGACTATTGAAGTGGATAGGCTATAGCCTTAAGATCAATCCATTCCCTTAGGTTAGGTGAGATTTTTCTACCTAGCAGATGTGCTTGTAGCTATCTGAAGGACTGTTGCAGAGTCATTTCTAGATCTGAGTTGCATTATTGAGTTACTCTCAGCTACTTACTTCTCATTATTTTATCCTTATTTCAACTAACCACCATCACCCTTCTTTTATCCCTTTCTTTAACTATAGTTTCATTTAATATTTTAGTTTTAGTTCAGTGACAACCCAAAACTCCCTTTCTTTATGGTTGTCAGATCTGTACTCAGATTTGGAGATCTACTAAGGCAACCCTTATGTTCCTAGATCAATTATTCCTGTGGGACAAATCCTTTCTTATCAAAACTTTTTACAATAGGCCCTGGATCTTGCAGGGTTGTGTGTATTTTAGATTGCTATTTTCATTCATTTCATCTCCACCTTTTGATTTATTTTTGCCACCATATTTTGACCACACATCTCTTACAATAATCAAGCAACTCTAAAGATACCAACAAGTTTTTTGGCACCACTGCCTAGGATATTTTATCTAGTTAGTAGATCTGAGTTTTAAATTTTGTGCTTACAAATTCTTTGTAGCAGTGCTTATTTTTGAATAAAAGTACTATTGATTTTTTTTTGGTTTTTACAGATCTGGAACAATAGAAAAAGAGAGAAGCTAGAGCAACAGCTGAAGCCTTGCTGGCCTTATTTTGCATTTCTTTCCTCCCCCTACTTCAGTTCTATTTCTGTTGAAATGTATTTTTAGTAGTATAGTTAGCTGCAATTTCTTTTCTTATTGTTCTTATTCTTTAAGTGTGTTGTAAGGGTCCGTATTACTTGTTGTTTGTGTGTGTGCATGCTGGGTACGAGGTCCCTTAAGCCTGACTTAGAACCTCCAAATCCTGAGATAGAGAGGGCCTTTAAACCCAGGCTGACCACACAAACCCCTACTAATAATATTGAGTCAGCTAAGATGGGTGAACAACAAAGAACCTTGAAGGAATTCAATGCACCAGGGGTATATACATCCCCTTTCTGCATTCAATTCCCTGCTGTTCAAGGAAATTATGAGATCAAATCATCAATCATCCAAATGCTGCCTTCATTTCATGGGCCAAGTAAAGAGTACCCATATAAGTATATTGATGAGTTCCTTGCCTTATGCACCACATTCAATATTGCTGGCTTGGGAGAAGAAGCCACCAAACTGAGGCTTTTTCTTTTCTCACTAAGGGACAGAGCCAGAACTTGGCTCTCCATGCTCCTAGCCAACAACATACAATCATGGAATGATCTCCGATGCCAGTTTTTGGCTAAATTTTTCCCTGTCTAAAACCAGCTAGTTGAGGAAGAGTATAATTTCCTTTTCTCAATCCCCAACTGAGGATTTCCATCAAGCATGGGAAAGGTTTAAAGAGCCATCAAGCATGGGAAAGGTTTAAAGAGCTATTAAACTAATGTCCCCACCACCAAATTCCTGAGTGGCAGCTTGTCCAGAGTTTCTACCATGGAATTGATTCCAAGAGCAAAGATATGGTGGATGGCTCATGTGGGGGTAATTACCTCCATAAGACAGCTGATGAGGCTTGGGAACTTTTTGATGTTGTCAGTGAGAATTCCATACAGCAAGAGTCACTGTCCCAAAATGACATTGAGATTTATGCTAAAATGGAGAAAGAAGTCACTCAAGAGGAAGGATGTATGAAGTCAGTGTGCCTAATGACCTGGAAAAGAAGCTAGACAGCCTGAGCCTGAAATTTGATAAATTAATGAATGTGACACAACCTAGACTAACTGCACAAGTGGAAGAAGAATGTTTGATATGCCAGTCTCCCACACATTCACTTGAGAAATGTCCATCAACCAGCCAATACCCCGAATTGGTCATGGAACATGCCCTTGCTGCCTAATCATTTAGACAACAACCTGCTCGGTATCAATGGAGAAACTACCCCAATTTGAGGTGGACACAAGACACATATCAGCAACCTTAGTAGCAGCAGTTGACATTACCATATAGACCACAACAATAATATAACTTGGCCTATGCACCTAGACAAGCCTTTCAGCAGTCAGCCCCACAGCATAACCAATTGGCTTTTCCCCCACCAGAACTTAAAGCCCCATCTTTTGAGGAATAGATTTTGTCCTCATTGCAAAATCTTGGTTCCTTATCTCAAATTGTGAACTCTCACAGTCAAAGCATAAAGAAAATTGAAGACCAACTTGGTCAAATCTCTAATACTTTGGCCAAGAGAGAAGAGGGCAGGCTACCTAATCAACCCATGAATAATCCAAAGGGTCAGTATATGATTAGTGAGGGCTCTTCAACTCATGAGGAGGCTAAGGCAATCACTACCCTTAGAAGTGGCAGGGTGATTGATAACCAGGTGGGCAGGAAGGAAAAAGAGATAAATAAGAATGTAGAAGAGGAAAATATGAGTGAAAAGGAGAGGAATGACTCACCCCTTTCTGGAGACTAGCAGGAACAAAATAAGGGGGCTGTAGTTGAGCCCCAACAAAAAGAAAAAAATGAGCAAAGAAAAAAATAAAAATTTTCTGATGATGTGGTTAGGCATGTAGCTGAGGTACTAGTAGTATCACAACTGTCATTTCCTCATGCACTTAAAGGTCCTTCCCCTTTTGATAAGGGGAATGCCAACTTAGAGGAAATGATAGAGACTTTCAAGCAAGTTAAGATTAATTTACCTCTGCTTGATGCCATAAAACAAGTCCTTGCCTATGCCATAAAACAAGTCCTTGCCATAAAGCAAGAGTCCATCTGTCCAAGAAGGTCTTTATAGCTGAAAATGTGAAATCTATATGGTCTATTGCCACACCAGCTGTGTTATTGGAGACCACACCATTGGCAAAGCACTATTGGACTTGGGGGCTAGTGTAAACCTGCTGCCATATTCAGTATATAAGCAGCTAGGTTTGGGGGAGTTGAAACCAACTCCTATTGTGCTCCAGCTGGTTGACACATCTGAGAGAGGCCTATGAGTGTGGTTGAGAATGTGCTGGTGGGGGTGGATAAGTTCTTTTATCCAGGTGATTTTCTGGTCTTGGATATGAAACCTTCAAAGAGTAGCACCCCAATTCCTGTGATTTTGGGCAGGCCATTCTTGGCCATAATCAATGCCTGCATTCAATGCAGGTCTGAGGTGATGGAATTTACATTTGGGAGCATGACAACAAAATTAAATGTGTACAATGCTGCAAAGCAACCTCAGCTGGACAATGAGGACTACTTTGCAGTGGATGTACTAAAGGACCTAGTTGAGGATAATTTATCCAATTTGCTGGATTGAGATAAAGTTTTTGATGATTTTAAAAGTGTGGACTGAGGTTCAGGAGGGCCCAAAATTACAGTAATGAAGACAACAACACAATAGAGTCTTCAATGGGCCTAGTGCAGCATTCTATCTGGAAACCCGTATTGCTGCCCCTACCTCAAACCTCCAAGGCACCTTTGTTGCCTTCTATTGAGAGTCCACCTGATTTAGAGATTAAACAACTACCAAACACATTAAAATATGCCTTTTTGGGGTAGGACAACAAACTTCTTGTGATCATCTCTTCCTCTCTTACTAGTGAGCAGGAAGAGGAATTATTATGGGTACTCAGGAGACACAAGAAAGTAATAGGCTGGACAATAGCAGATTTAAGGGGGATTGATCCATCAATTTGTATGCATAAGATACATCTAGAAGAGGATTCCAAACCCTTAAGGGAAATGTAGAGGAAACTGAATCCTCATATGCAAGAGGTGGTCTTAAAGGAGGTGGTGAAGCAGTTAGATGCTGGGGTCATATACCCCATTTCAGATTCAGAATGGGTATCACCTATCCAAGTGGTCCACAAAAATTTTGGTATAACAGTTGTCAAATCTAATTCTAGGGAGTTGATGCCAACCAGAGAGACCACTGGTTGTAGAGTTTGTATTGATTATAGGAAGCTCAACTCCAAAATCAGAAAAGACCATTTCCCCTTGCCCTTCATAGACCTAATTTTAGAAAAATTGACTCGGAAAACATACTACTGCTTTCTTGATGGATACTCAGGTTATAATCAGATATCTGTATATCCTCAGGATCAGGAAAAGACTATATTTACCTATTCATTTGACACTTTTTCTTATAGAAGAATGCCATTTGCACTGTGCAATGCCCCATCCACATTCCAAAGGTGCTTGTTGTTATTTTTTTGGACATGATTGATAAGTTTTTGGAAATCTTTATCGATGATTTCTCTGTATTTGGGGACACATTTAGTCAGTGTTTGCATCACCTCAGCCTGGTTCTTCAAAGATGTTGGGAGACCAACCTAGTCTTGAGTTGGGAAAAGAGCCATTTCATGGTAACACAAGGCATTGTGTTGGGCCATGTGGTGTTCCATAGAGCCATTGAGGTTGATAGAGCCAAAGTTGACTTTATAGACACCCAAATTTGGCCCAAGGCCCGATCGAGATACATTTCGAGAGAGGAGCATCTCCAAGCTTTTGATAGCATTTATGGAACCCTTAAGAACCTTCTCGAAACCTTAAGAGCTATTTCAAACCCTTAGGAATCACCCTAGATCCCTTAGGAACCTTTTCAAACCTTTAGAAACCCATCTCGACCCTTAGAACCCATTCTGGATCAAAACCTAGCTTTCCCGAGCAATGGATGAAGAGTGGTGTACTATAACTAGCTGTGACTTTCTACTATGATTGAATCTTATACTATTGAAAAGTAGAAGTCCTCAACTTTCCAACAAGCCAAGAATCACCCCAATCAGAGCTGTATGCGAGAAGATATCACATTCCGAAGTATAAGGGCAACATGGTAAATATGTTGTGAACCCCCTAGGGTTTTGGCACAAGTATTACTTGCGCCAAGCCATTTCTCGCCAGAAATGGCTTGGCACAACTAATAGTTGCACTAGTTATAAGGTGGGTCCCCCCGCGGGCAGCCAACTTCCAGGCCACTGTAGGAACATTGTTTTACTGTTCCTATTGGTCATTGTAGGAACAATGTTTTACTGTTCTTAAGCCTGACACAACTAATAGTTACGCCAGGATCATGAACAATAACCCTAGGTTTTTGCCTTGAATTTTGAGAATGGGGTTTGACTTATTGACCATCTTGACCATTGGGGTGTGTTTTGCTAGTTATGTTGTATCCATTTACTATCTATTTGCAACCTCTCAAGTGGTTTAAAGCCCCACCCTATCATCCACCATTAGAACAATTCTTCACACTTTTCAAGGCTCCAAAAATCTTAGGAAACCTTAGATTGCCCACTACCTAATTGCTAATCCAAATTAACCTCTAAGCACCCTCCTAACCTCTCGTTTTCCTATAATAGAGAGGCACCCTCCCTTTACAAAGGCTTGAAACAATTTGCAATTAAGAGATTAAGGAATCCCTTCTCTCTCTCCTCTAGTGTACCATTCCCATACAAATTCTAGAACTTTGAAACTTCCTTTAGACCTTAGCGTTTCACCAAAAAACTCTAGGTTAGGTGTGTGCTACCCCCTAGCCTCCCCTCTTTACCTCCTAGCTATCAAGCCCTAGGAGTTAGAACCTCATTCCTCACCATACAAGCCTTCAAAAAGCTCACCGAAGCAAGCCAATGCAAGACTCCACAGCGATGCAACAAGGGCCCGAGAGTTCCGGCTCTCCCCTCTATTCATCTACCTTCTCGCTTCTTCTTCTATCCTCCCATTTGTGCCATTACGCCGCCGAATTTTTAGTAGGAACGGAGGGGCACAAATAGAATTTTAAGACCCTTTGGATAAGAGGAAGGCTTTTTTATTTTTTTTATATTATTTTTATTTTGATCATAAGTAGAGACCGCATTAAGCGGGTTGATTAGGTGCCTAACACATTCCCAATCGATAACCGAAGCCCCTACCCAAGAGCCTTTAGCGTAGACCGGATTCAGAGTCATATTTGTGGCACTTCGATGCTTATAAAATTGATCTAGGTTTCCCATGACACTAAAAGCTCCAGGTGGTGACTCTAAATATTTATAGAGTGCACATCGTCACGACGGGATCGTCGAAAATCCCACAGTTGCACAGATGGCGACTATGCTGGGGAGTAGCTAGTAGAGCTTCCCCTTGAATTTGGCCTCTTTATTTTTTGATTTACTACCCCGTTTATTATTATTATTTTTTACTCATCCCTCCAATTACGTCATTTTACTTACCCCTACTTTTACGTCATTTACGAGCCTTAGCTGTTTGGCGGGCCTACTTGCGCACCGTCATTCAATTTTTTTACGTTTTCGTTATTTCAATCACCTTAGCCGATCAGAGGGTCTACTTGTGCATTGTCATTTAAATTTCTTACATTTTCATCATTTCAAGTGCCTTAGCTGTTTGGCGGGCCTACTTGTGCTTTTAATTCCGCAAACATATTCAGCTAGTGAACACCGGCCTGTAGAGGCGGCACTGGATCATCACCCCTGGTCTTTGAACTTAAGAAAATTTCCTTAAAAGTGAAAAATAAAATTGAACTAACAAAGGGGATTTAAATTGATTTTTGCGGGGTAGATTTTCAAGGGTTGGGTTATTTAGGCACACATACAAACTCCAGGGTCTTAGTACGGTGGCAACCCCTAGTGGTGATGATCCGGAAAAGTTCAGCCCACCTAGTACCTGAGAAAAGTGCTTGCACTTGAGGTATATCGGGTGGGTAACCTTCTCCTTACCAAGCTTAAAACCTGGGAAAAAAGAGAGCGATAGTGAACCCAATTTGGCCTAATAATCCTTAGGATCGGTGAGGAAAGATACGTATCATTAGAACAGTCAATCCCTGGAAGCCCAACTTTAAGAAAAAACCAATTAGGAGACTCATTTCGAGCTGGAATTGCTGCTGTCAAACTATCTGAAACCCAATTTTTGCCTGGCGCAACTAAGCCAAAAATCCTCAAATTTACACGGGCGCATGTAATAGTTGTGCTAGCATAAAAAAGGGGACTTTTTGGTATGGCGCACCTAATAGTTGTGCCAGCTTTGGGTACACAGCAATAGCCCGAATCTGGTGGCCTGCTTCACATCCTGGACTCCCCGATCAGTGCTTTTAGTGCCTCTATTTAGGCCCTCCAACACCCAATACGCCTTCGCCGATCAAAAGAAGGTAACTTCTGTTTGGTTTGTTTCAGGGGATCGGAGTATTTGCATTGGTTTTTGTGCCTTCAATAGATCAAGGGTTTCCCTTTGACTCTTTCGAAGTGCTTCGAAACCTTTACCGCAGGACCTATTTAGGGTACGAGAGCCACCCGAGAAGGGAATTTAAAAGGCCCCAAAATCCTCATTTCTTTTCACTTATAAAAATTTAAAAAAATTTAAATAAAAAAAACCCAAAAATAGAGTCTTGATTGGTGCTGGCACAACGACATCATCATACCCTCCGCCATCCTGTAGGGGAAGGACGAAGCTTTACAAGCCCCATCCGAGGCACCTGTACCCGTCCCGATACCGATATATGTCATGGGCTGTGGACCCAACTTACGCCGATCTCGACTCATCCCCGCCACATTCTCCAACCCATTCCCATACCGAAGAACTCTTTACTTCCACCCCCCTCACTCAATCAACTCTCACCATAACCTGCCCGTTTGGTGCCCCATTTTCCCTTCCACCACTTTCCAGAATACCCAAAATCCAAATATCTTGTCATTTTTCCAAGCTATGCCTTCATCCATGGCCATCTCCAACCCATCTCACCTTCCTTCCACACCCATTCAAAACCCATCCTCTACCAACATACCCTATTTCTCATCCGCCCAACCCAATCCACCCGCATCCACCCGTTACACATCTAATCCCCCACATATCCCCCCATTCACCCAAGTCATGCCCATTTTTTCCGAAACCATGACCAATTTTCCTCTCTCATTCTGCACCTCCATGCCCCATACATGCCCAATCCATCGACCAATGCCCCACCTCATCTCTCCAATCCACCCCATATCCCACCCCTTACCCGGGTCATGCTCGATTTTACCGGGGCCATGCCTAATTTTTCCTCTTTACACACTCCATCCATACCCCTCCAACCCTCAAATAACCCATCTCCATCCGATCCCCCTTCCATGGCCATGATGGAGGAGATGTTCCAAACCTACAATAGGTAGAACGCCTCCCAACATATCCCCTCTCATCCACACCACACATCTATGGATCCATCCCATACCCTAACAAGCCTCTATGCACCACTCCCCCATGACTCCCATCAACCCCCCATCATCCATACCATCCAAGCCCCCACTACCCACATACCCCAAGGCCCAATGGCCCAAACCTCCATTACCCACATACCCCAAGGTCCCATGGCCCAAAACCCCATGACCCATACCCATCATGGTCTAATGGGCCAGACCCACCAAGGGACCATGGCCCATACCCATCAAGGTTCAATGGGTCAGACCCGTCAAGGCCCAATGGTCCCGACCCACTAAGAGTCCATGGCTCAGACCCATCAAGGCCCAATGGGCCAACAATCAAGGCCTAATGGGCTAGACCCATCAAGGGCCCATGGCTCAGACCCATCAATGGCCCGTGGCCACACCTATTATGACAAAGGCTTGGTTGCCCAAGCTTCCCAAGGACCCATGGGCCAAACTTTCATGGCCCAATCCTTCCAAGGCTTCATAGCCCAAACCCAAGCCCAACAAAACCTTGGAGCCTCACATCCGTACCTTTCACAATTCCTCCAAAATTTTACCCATTCACAACACTCATACCCAGCTCAAACCCATACCTTACATCAATCCCAATTCACCCATATCCCAACATCCCAAAGCCAGTTTCAAGCCTTTCCCCATGCCCAATGGCCCCATCAAGGCCCACCCCGAAACCTGATTTCCCCTTATCTCATCACCCAACAAACCTTTCCTCATTCTCAATGGACTCACCCAACCCCCATTCATGCCATTCCCATCCAGTCCATGCAACGCCAGTAAGAGAATCCCGCCCTCACTGCACCTTATGTAGACCAATAATATGAAGAGGACGAGATTAGAAATAATGGAGCCTATGCTGGGGCATTGACCAGCCTTAACCCTCCTCCTATAATTTCCCACCCTCTGATAGCCTAGAGTGAAGTTCAATCGACTGCTAAGAAAGTGGCCCCCATATCCAAATAATCAGAACAGTTGAAAGAGTAGTTAGACAAAATTCAGAGGCAGTTGTTGAAAATAGGTGGTGCTGAAATCCACGCCACAGACTTCACAGATTTATATTTGTTCGCTAAGGTCCCTTGACTCCCAAATTTAAAATGCTAGCTTTTGACAAGTACAACGGCATTGGCAATCCCATAGCACACCTCAAGTCTTATTGTAGATACATGTGCTAGTATGGAGGGGACGAAAAACTACTGATAAAGGTCTTTCAGAAAAGTTTGACCGGTCCAACCTTGAGATGGTTTACATCTTTGAAACCATTTATGATAAAAACTTGGAAGGACTTGACGCACTTATTCTAGGAACAATATGTCTATAATATAGACATTAAATCGCGTAAGTCAGATTTGGCCCGTTTGAAGTAGAACCTGAATGAGACCTTTAACGATTATTTAGGGCGTTGGAGAGCATTGGTAGCTTAGGTTAGAAACAGGATACCTGATGATGAATAGATAGAAATGATTTCTAAAAATACTCTGCCAATGATCTCAGACTTTTTAGTATACCAGCAGCAACTCAGCTTCACTGATCTAGTAAGGAACGCTAATCGTTGTGAAGATGCTATTAGGGAAGGTCGCCTGAACAAGAATGCCCCGAGTGGAGCCAGTGGGGTTAGAAGGTTTTCAGAACAAAGGAATGAGAGAAGAATAGGGGTCGATGTCTAGAACATTGCAAATACCAGGCCCAATAATAATATAATCCCGTTCTAATTTAGCAATGACACATTAGACCGGCGAGAATCTGAGAGAAGGCAGGGAATGGACAAGGAATGTAGATGATGCTGGAGGAGAGGAGAGCCCGCTACGACTGAGTGTTTATACTCCTAGGGCAATCTCTAAGTGTACTTTTGCCTTTACTAATAGAAAAGGAATTAGCTACTGTTTACCAACTGCAACCTCCTCCTCACCCAATCCCAAAGAATTATGACCCTAATAGACACTGTAATTTTCATCAGAGTTTGGGTCACCCGACTGATCACTGCTTCCCATTGAAGCACGCGATCCAAGATTTAATTGATGTTGAGAAAATCATTCTACCAGCACCCTCTCAAGTGAACCAGCACACGAATATTCATCAGGTGCCATTACCCCCACATCCTACCGGAGGAGCAGGTACCAGACCCACCATCGAGATGGTAGAAGAGTGTGAGGAGTTCAAACTTGATCCATCAGATTACATCAGTGATCGAGAGAGCTATGTGGCACCATTGTCGAGAAATTATGAAGAAAGAAATATTAGGGTGATTGAACCCCTGAATTTACTGGATTATTTTCCCAACCCAACACCACGAATCGAACCCTTAGATCTTAGGGCTTATTTCCCATCACTTACACTTGTCAATTATGTGCATATAAATGCATATCAACCATACACCACTACCCCCATCAATTACCCGATAGCTCATCATGCCCCCAATCCTCCACCAACACCTATCAGCTACCAATGGCCTACTCCTACACCTTTACCGCCGATGCAGCCACCCACAAGCTTCACCACCCCCATTTGGCCCAAATTTGTCACCCAACCCCCTATCACCGAAGTGAATCAAGTGTTAGCCACACCTCTAGAGCCCGCAGTACAAGTACCTCCGATACCAGTAGCTATACCATTTAAGGTTTTGAGACCAACCTATGATCCTCATTAGGTCCCGCTGAGTTATGAACAAACAGATATCAATGCTGGCAGCAACAGAGAAAGGGTAGTGGACTTTGTTACCCGATCCGAGAAGATTTCAAAGCAGCTAGATACACCAACAGCAGCACAAGCCCAACTAGAGGGGAAGAAAGATAGCACCGTGAATCCTTTTAAGAAAATGAGTCAAGAACATATACTAGAGACTCAGCTGAGAAGAATGCCTGACCATATTACTGTATGGGATCTGTTAATGATGTCCTCACTCCATTTTCAAACATTAATGGGGGCGTTAAAGAATGCGCATGTATAACTTCAGGTTACCCCAGATAAAGTCGGGCAAATAATTGCTCAAGTGATGGCTCCGAATGCCATTTCATTTTCAGATGCCAATTTACCAGAGGAAGGAGGTCCCTTAGTTTTAATCGATAATGGGTCTGCATTAAACATATGCCCACTAAGGATTGCCATCAAGATTGGGATAGATTCGTGCATGCTAAGACTCACGAGAACTAGTGCCAGAGGCTTCGATAACGTACGAAGAGAGATAATGGGAGGAGTTGAACTTGAGCTATTGATTGGGCCAATGACCTTCTCCATATTGTTTCAAGTGATGGACATTAAATCCTCATTTAATCTACTGTTAGGGCACCCGTGGCTGCATGAAGTCAGAGCAATCCCATCCACACTACACCAGAAGCTCAAATTTGCGTCTGTGCATAAGATCATCACTATGATTGACGAGGGGCACAGTGAGAAAGAAAAAGCCACCAACATCATTGAAAAGCCCAAAGTGCTAGATGTGTTGCACACCGCTGAGGACGTTGACCTCCACAGTTTCGAGTACGAAGTATCGATAGTACTCCCAGAGCCTATCAAGGCCATCATTCCAAGAACTAGAGGTGGAATGGTAGCGACAGTGGCCATGCTCCAAAAGTGGGGCTATAAAAAAGGAAGAGGACTGGGGCAAAGACTGCAAGTTAGGAAGGAGCCGGTCACAGCTAAGTGTTGCGAATCCCAATGTGCTTACTTTAATTGTTGGTGGTAAAAGTAATTTAAAATCAAAGTAAAATAGGGGATGGAATCAGCACAACTGAGAAATCCTAGACCTGCAAGATACAGGGTCCATTTGTAGCAAGTTTTGATCAGTAAGAGTTTGTCCCACAGGGAAAAGTGATCTACAGCTCCAAGGGAGCCATCTTTAGTAGTCCCTCCAGATCTGACTACAGATCTGGCAGTCCTAAAAGGAAGGGAGTTTAGGGTCACTTATTCTAAGTATCCTAAGGTAGCCTAATGAATTAACTACAGAAAGGGTTGAGAAGATGGATGGAGTGTGGGAAAATAAATATAAAAGGGTGAGAAGTATGCTATTGGGCTTAGATCAGAGGAGTTTTGTAACTCAGATTCAGATATGATGTTATAGAAATCCTGTCCAATGGCTACATTATCACCACTGAGGAGAAAGAATCCAACCCATCTCTGTGCCATGATCCAATCCCTTAAGGCTATAACCTGTCCACTCAATTGGTCACAAACTATCCCATAGGGGAACCACAGTCCAGAGATGGGTCAAAACAAGTTAATCATTATAGGCACTACTTCATCCAAGCTACAAGCTCAAGAATCCATAGGGAACCTCAACCTCTAAAGCTCTATGTGTGGGGCTAGGGCTGTATAGGACCATGTTAGCCCAGACACATAGAACCAGCAAGGGATTGAGTACAACCTTTGATCTAGCTGTCCGTTGCTTGAGTAGGACTACAATGGTCTAGTCACAAGCCTACAATCTCCATAACCATATCAGATTTAACATCTGATGGCGGGTCTATACAAATATAGGGGAGTCTGCCTCTGTACAATCTCCCATAAGGCTACAAGCACATGTGCAGAGAAGAAGAATCCATCTTGGATCCTACGGATTGGCTTCACCCTAAGGCTATAGCCTGTCCACTTGAATGGTCACAGACTATCCTCCTCATAGAGTCCAAAACAGAACAGTAATATTGTTGCCACCACCATGGTCACAAGGCTACCAGCTCAGGCTCCCATGGGGATTTCAGATCTAGTGGGTCCTGAGGTGGGGCTAAGGCTGTATCGGACCATGATAGCCCAGACACACAGGTCACTTGGATTTGAATGGATCCTTAGAATCAGTCCTCCATTGCTTTGAATCACAGCCAAAGCAATGGCAGATCACAAGGCAGCAACCTTGCACAGAGCAACTCACAAACACACGAATCCCACAAAAGTACAACACCCAATCACAAATTCCATTAATCTAATCTCAATAAACATACATAGGCATGGCCAACAAGTGCTGGGCCATGGAGAGAAAGAAAAAGAAAAAGGAAAACTACTACAACTACAGAAGAACAGAAAAGAAAATGATCTCAGATCTCGTATACTAAACCTAAACCAAGTTTGGGTTTATAGAGCAGTGGTGTGGCGGCGCATTAGGGTTAGGAAACCCTAATTTTAGCAATGCCACATGGCCTATTAATGATCCTTGGATGCCTTGGGGCGCATGCACGAAGATTCAAGTGTGGGAGTGCGTGCCTTAATCCTTGGAAATTCCCAAAAAGTCCTCTGCTGAAGTGATGAAAGGTTAAAGTTTAGAGCTTCGCTAGGTAGCCATCGTTTCCCAGGCTCGTCGCGTGGTAGCTCTGTTCTTCGCGTGGTTGAGTTTAACTCTGAAGCTTCAGCTATCGCGAGGTTGGTGCGCTCTCGCTAGATTGAGCTTCGCGAGGTTCGGTTTGAATAGCACAGGAACTGCGCGAGCATCACTCCAATGGATCTTCGCGAGGACCCTCGTGAGGCTTTAATAGTTTTTGAGCTGCGCGAGAGTCCATTTCTTGATAGATCTTCGTGAGGATCCTCGCGATAGCTTTGAGGCTTTTCTGAACTACGCGACAGCTCCTTTGATGCTTTATATCTTACGGCAACTGGGCGGCGGTTGCATGACAACTTTCCTGAAGCTCTCTTGAACTGTGCAAGACTGTGCGACCTTTAACTTCTGAACTTCGCGAGAGCTGCGCGACTCAAGGCTTCTAAAGCTCTTCTGTCACTCCACTGCACCAGAACTTCTCGTGAAGTCTTGGGGAACGTAGCGAGGACTGCGTGAAGCCTAAATTCCTGAATCCTTTAGAACTTTGTCAGCTGCGCGAGGCTTAGCTCAGGTCTGGATTCATGGCTCATTCTTCTGAGGGACTTCTGGTGCCAATCATGGGTTCCTTAACAAGATACCTGGCCTTATTGTACTGCTATTTATTGCTTATAGAAAACACTTAACAAACCTTTATTAGATGGCTAAGGGTCTAATCAAAGGCTAAGTTAAGGGGTGAAAAGTGGTACTTTTCAGGTCTTAACACTAAGGGGGGGCAAAAAGTCAGATTTTGGCTAGGTTACAAGCCTACAGAAGAATAGTGAGAGGCTAAGGAGAAAGCCCGTGCGACGATAACTACAAAATCTAGGGGGATCCACCTAGAGGAGAAACCCCGCCCTAGGCCTCATATCAGAAATTCATTTATGAGTGCCAGGGTTGTGAAGATTGACTGCAATGGGGTAACCTGATTAACCCCACACAAGCCTATAATACCGGCTCACCCCACCAATCCCCATATCACCCTTCCTAAACAAACTCCCCCTATGGTGAATCATCGCAAAACTGTGTTAACATTTAAGGACATCATCTTAGATGAAATGGGGATCAACATGATGGAGGCTGACTCCAATGAGTCGTATCAGTCAGCACCCTCCATCCAAATAGGTAAAGGAGCGACCTCTCAGGTATGCAACTGAGTATCCTTGCCCTAAACCTTGGATGCGGGGAGTGGCCTAACATTTGGCACCCGTTTCCCAAAAAAAAAATAACAACCTATAAAAAGTGAGATAAGCCCTTGACAGACAATACCATGTATATACACAAACCCGTGCTACCAAGGGTCCGTCTTCAAAGAAAATAAAATTCCAAAAACATTGAGAAAATACAAAGTCAAAAAATATTGTCATTTAAAATTTTAAATAAAATCCCACAAAAAGATGCCTTAATTGAAATACCCGTCCCACGTAAAATCGGCCCCTTTCCTGTAGAAATACAAGAAGAGGTAGGAGTTATGAGTCTAGACGAGGATATCCCATTAGAGGAGCTCCCAAATGAGCTCCTTGACCGATTTGCTGAGTTTGAGCATGACCCTACCCCCATTGTCGAAGAAACCGAGGACGTCAATATAGGAACTGGGGAGATTCCCCGAATCACCAAAATTGGAACGTCGTTGTCTCCCAAAGAAAGGAAAAGGATGATCAACTTCCTTCAATCATACCAAGACATTTTTGCCTGGTCATACGAGGACATGCCTGGTTTGGATACCGATTTGGTTGAACATGAGTTGCCTCTCTACCTTGATATGAAGCCGGTTAAGCAGAAGCTGAGATATCTCCGACCCGAGTGGACGTTGAAAGTCAAAGATGAGGTCATTAAGCAGTATGACGTGGGGTTTCTCATGGTATTTAAATACCTGCAGTGGCTAACCAATATTGTGCCTGTACCAAAGAAGGATGGAAAAGTTCACATGTGAATCGATTTCTGTAATTTGAACAAGGTGAGCCCGAAGGACGACTTCCCATTGTCTCACATCGACATCTTGGTTGATAACACTGCTAAGCATGGGGTGCTTTCTTTTATGGACGGATTCTCATGATACAATCGGATAAAGATGGCAGAGGTAGATCAAGAGAAGACGACATTTATCACTCCATGGGGAACCTTTTGCTACTGAGTCATACCGTTTGGGTTGAAGAATGCTGGTGCAACATACCAAAGAGCTATGATTACATTATTTTACGACATGATGCATCGAGAAATTGAAGTGTATGTCAACGATATGATAGCCAAGTCACCAGACCAAAGCGATCAATTGGTAAACCTCTAGAAGTTACTCGAGAGGTTGAGAAAGTATAGGTTACATTTGAATCTCTAGAAGTGTGCATTTTGTGTTATGTCTAAAAAATTATTGGGATTCCTCGTTAGCAAGAGAGGGATCGAGGTCGACCCAGTCAAAGTCAAAGCTATCACCGAAATGCTATCACCATTTATTGAGAAAGAAGTTAGGGGGTTCTTGGGCAGAATACAATATATCAGTCGGTTCATCACACAACTAACTCCAATCTGCATGCTGATCTTCAAGCTACTAAGGAAGAACTCGCCAATTGAATGGAACGATGACTGTCAGGCAGCGTTCGATAAAATCAAAATCTACTTCCTTAAACCCCCTATGTTGGTACCACCCGAGCCGGGGAGGCCACTCTTGATGTATCTCTCCACGATGGAAGTCTCGATGGGATGTGTCTTAGGGCAGCATGATGAGACGGGAAGAAGAGAGCAGGCCATCTACTATCTGAGCAAGAAGTTTACTAATTATGAGACGCGCTATTCTCATCTGGAGAAAGCCTGCCTGGCTCTTATGTGGACTACTCAGAGGCTCCGCCATTACTTTCTATCCTAGGCTATTCTACACTTGCCTAAATGGACCCGTTGAAATACCTGTTTAAGAAGTCAGATGTCACTGGGCAAACCGCACGATGGCATCTTTTACTGTCTGAGTTTGACTTCACCTATATTACTCAGAAGTCGATCAAGGGGCAGGCACTCGCCGATCATCTCGTTGACAATCCTTTACTAGATTATGAACCTTTGAGAATCGAATTTCCTAACGAAGACATCCTATTCATGACGGAAGACGATACTAAGGAAGCGAAGGAATCATGGGTAATGCACTTTGATAGGGCAGCAAACACCGAGGGTCAGGGAGTCGGCACTATTCTAATTTTACCGAAAGGATCCCACATACCAGTCTTTATCAAGCTCAACTTCCCTTGCACTAACAACATGGCCGAGTACGAAGCTTGTGCCATTGGTTTGTAGGTGTCTCTCGATCTGAGCATAACTCACCTTCGAGTGTTTGGTGATTCACAGTTGATCATATGCCAGACAAATGGAGATTGGAAGACGAAAGATGAGAAACTGATCCCTTACCATGAACACCTCGAGGATCTGATAGATTGCTTCAAATATGTGACATTTTCATATGTCCCCCGGATAAGGAATCTCTTCGCCAACGCACTAGCAACTTTGTCGTCAATGATTAAAATCTCGTATGGTGTTGAGATGAAGCCGATCATGATCGAGCAAAGGAATGAGCCGGCCTTGTGCTTCTAGATTGAGGAACCTACAAAGCCTGATGATGAATCGCCTTAGTTCTCAGATGTCAAGAATTTCCTCAAGATACTAACTTTCCCTGAGGGTACGTCCAAGATGGACCGACGAATGATTCAACATTTAACGGCAGGCTACATCGTTTATGGGGAATGCCTTTACAAGTGATCTTACAATAACATCTTGCTCAGGTGCCTTACTGAGAGCGAAGCGATCAACATTATGAAGGAGATCCACGAGGGAGTATGCAGAACCCACGTCAACAGTCACATGCTTGCTAAGAAAATCCTACGGCAGGGATACTTTTGGACCACTATAGAATCAGATTGCTGTAAACATGTTCAGAAATACTACGAGTGTTAGGAACACTCCAGTCTGATACATGCTCCTGGCATTGATCTACACTGCATGACCACTGCTTGGCCATTTGCTACCTGGGGCCTTGATGTCATTGGAATGATTAATCCAAAAGCATCAAACAGACATTGCTTCATCCTCGTTGCTATTGAGTACTTTACTAAGTGGTTAGAAGCAGCATCATATGCCAACATCACGGCCAGTCATGTCGAGAAGTTCCTCAAGAATAATATTGTGTGCCGATTTGGAGTAACCAAGGAAATCATCATGAAAAATGACACAAACTTTACAAATAAGCATATCTGAGCCTTCCGCGAGCAATACAAGATCAAGCACCATCGCTCGTCACCTTATCGTCCTCAAACTAATAGAGCCGTGGAAGCTGCGAACAAGATGATCGTCCGCATCCTTGAGAGGATGGTCATCACTTACAAAGATTGGAACGAAATGCTACCATTTGCTTTATGGGCCTACAGAACGTTGATCTATACTGCTATAGGGGCAACACAGTTCTCCCTTGTCTATGGAATCGAGGCCATCCTACTGGTAGAGGTTGAAGTACCCCTCTCTGAATCCTCATAGAATCAGGCTTACCCGAAGCAGAGAGAGAGAGATCTCACTTCGAACAATTGAGTCTATTGGACGAGAAAAGACTCCTAGCCTTGTGTCATACACAAGTTTATCAGAGGCGAATCACACGCGGTTATAACAAACGTGTCTGCGGTCGAGATTTGAAGATAGAAGACACTGTGTTGAAGATCTTTCCATCCCTCCACGCCGATCCGAGAGGGAAATTCAAGCCAAACTAGGAGGGACCTTACGTCGTCCGAGAAGTGCTGTCGGGATACACCATCCGCCTCGCCACCATGGACGGAGATCATCTTTCTGAGCCCATCAATGCTGGATACGTCCGACGGTTGTACTCTTAGGGCTCGTTCGGGAGTGCAGATAAGGTCAGAATCCGAGAGTTTACTCAGAAAAGGACCCAAATATCCCACTTTCTCCGTTTTTCCTCTGTTCGCAAGTTACTCTTGATTTGCGTGTTTTCTACCTATTTTCTGTTGAAAGTGACATATAGTAGTCGGAGCATTTTGCTCAGATAATGGTCAGAATCTGGGCTGAAGGAGTATACTCTCCCTCTATCTATCCACATGATCCTTTCTCTTAAGGCACTAACCAACCAACACCGCGCCAACCAACCAACGCCTCCCTTCTCACGTGCTAAGTTTGCTTTTCTCACGTGCTGTGCTAAGTTTGCTTGTTTTGTATATTAAAGATATGTAAAGTTAAAATAACTTAAGTAAACCAACGTGTTTGATCTCACGACCTCAAGTAAAGATGCCCATCAACTAACCAGTAGAACTATACATGCTTTTGTGTATTATTTAAAATTTAATATTTATTCTATAAACATTTAGTGGAGACTGTTGTTATAGGCACTATCATCATACACACCTATGTGTATAAGCAGGGTTTAAAAATCTGCCATATCCGATACTTATCGGCCTATATGTATTGTGTTAGGCCCCAAACGATAATCACCCGCTTAGATAATCATCCCATAAACCAAAGGTTTATAAACACCCCTCAGATAATCGTCTCATCAACGCGTTTCAGAGGTTTACAAACACCCCCTTAAATTAATTGTCCCATTCACCAAAGCCATCACATTTGAGGAAATTACCATTCGAAGCTTTAATGAGATGTTTGACGATTGATATAATTTTTATGGTCAATTTTTATAATTTAAGTTTTTAACAGCATAGTAGCAATGTCGTCAATCATTTGGCAGCCATGTCAGGAACTCTGGGCTCAATGCAATCATGCACATGGCTAATAATCCATTAAATAAGTACTATTTCACATGGGTCGGTCATCCGTAAAAAGCACCGCCCAATATTACAAAAAAAGTATCACCCAATATATTGAAACTCGCATGGATAGACAACCCGTAAAATTTTGACCTATTTCTAAGGCCTCGTTCATGTGTTTCCTGGTTTTTCCCTATTTCTAAGGTTTTTCCCTATTTCAAAAACACCTGCCTCCATCTCTGCTCCGATTCCCTTTGCAGTGCATTCACATGGCCCTGTAATCGATGACGACTCAGTACAGAGTCGGCATCGACTCGGTACAGAATCGTCATCGATTACATAAAAAAAAAAATTATTATTATTATTATTTTTTTAAAATTTTTTTTTTTTTTTTATGTAATCGATGACGACTCAGTACAGAATCGGGATCGACTCGGTACAGAATCGTTATCGATTACATAAAAAAAAAAAAAAAATTAATTAATTAATTAATTTTTTTTTTTTAATGTAATCGATAACGACTCAGTACAGAATCGGCATCGACTCGGTACAGAATCGTTATCGATTACATAATTTTTTTTTTTTTTTTAATATAATCGATGGCGACTCTGTATAGAGCCAATGACGACTTTGTACAGAATCGATGACGACTCTTAAAATGATCGGTCTGTGTAGTATGAGTCGATATCCCCTTTTTCTCATATCTATCTTTAGAATTATCGATTTTATATTGTAGTCTTCAAATCTGACGGCATAGATCTCGTTTCTTAAATGAGTGTTTGGCTTTTTTATGTTTATTGTTCTCCTATCCACTTTGGTTATTTATGTATGGCAGTCACTGTGATTTCTTTATAATTCTCAATATGAAGCTTGTCTCTTTTCATATTTTATTATTTCTCGTGTAAGCAAATCATATGGGTTGTGTATCGTATCCCAAATGACTCTTCTCGAGGTGAGGGTCACCGTCGCAGGGTTGTCATACTCAGCTCCGACTCCTTATGGTGACGACGCCGTACAATCGTGCAATGGTAGTGTTAGGGACCCATTTTAAAAATAATAGTAATTAAATCAAATTCGAAAAAGACTCATCAAATATGTTCAAATTTCATCTCGATTGGTTGCCCGTAAATTTTGAGAGAAATTCGAGTACGACACATAAACCGATGATTAAGATCACGTTTCTACGGT
The DNA here is from genome assembly GCA_021018995.1 of Chloranthus sessilifolius. Classification (NCBI taxonomy): domain Eukaryota; kingdom Viridiplantae; phylum Streptophyta; class Magnoliopsida; order Chloranthales; family Chloranthaceae; genus Chloranthus; species Chloranthus sessilifolius. The sequence goes on along the minus strand of CM037593.1, from coordinate 51,557,325 downwards.
CGTAGTATAACCACTGATTGAAGCTATTCTGAGGATTTTCTGAGAGGAATCTGAGTGGTTTAAGAACAAAGGATTTTGAGTTTTGTAAGAATCTGTCAGGAATCTGAGTGGTTAAAGAACGTATATGGTGAAAACCAGGAATCTGAGTTTGCTAAGAATCTGTCAGGAATCTGAGTGTCCAAAATCTGAACAAAATCTGAGCTTTTCTGGGAAAAACCAGGAAACACCCGAACGAGGCCTTAGTCTATCACGATAAAGTAAGTATTGGTGAAACTGATACGTGACTGCTTAAGAACCACCCAAAAGAGGCCATCATTCCAAGCACAGTAGGTAAAAAGCATCCCTAAAAATGATGACATCCTTTACTACCCCATTTTGAACTTAGGCCTTTCTTTCAATAAACCCCTTCCCCGAAAAAAAGTAAGAGAGATAGGAGAAAAAGTGTCTACATACACAAAAAAAAGGGAAGTAAAATCAAAATCCAAAAAAATCGAAAAAGCCAAACCTCAAAAAAGAGATTGCCTGAAAAAAAAAAAAAAAAAAAAAAGAATAAATATATTATGGGGCATGTACAGTAAAATCCCCCAAGGAAGAAAGTATGTTGTGAAAAACTAGAACCGTATCAAGGAAACCTTCTCAGCCCAGCATATCTTTAAATTCTAACCTAACCCATGGCCAAGCTATACCCTGAAGAAAGCCCTCTTTGTAGGTTCATAAGCAGTCATAGTATCTGTTAAGTTAACATAAGCCGAGTTGTGAGACGACACCAAAACCCCATCTGGCCGGCTATGACAGAATCGATGTCTATGTCGTGGCTTTTGAAAAAAGTAAAAAGAAAAAATAAAAATAAAAATACAAGCTCAAAGCAAGGTGGACGTGGTGAAAACTTGAAAGGGCGCTATGGGTAAAAACAATGAGCTTGTGCGGATCAGGTGAAAACTCGAAAGGGTGCTTGGGGTAAGAGAGTTAAACCCATGGACATGGTGAAAACCCAAAAGGGCGCCACTGGTAAAAAGAGGGCAAAACAGGCACGACGAACCCACCTTGGGCGTTGTGAGTAAAAGGATTGAAGAGTTAAAAAGAAAGGTTGAAAAAGAAAAGTTTGGATTGATTGATAAAATTGATGTTGGGGGAGCTCTTTTGGTTACTCTCCTTGATCCCTTTTTTCCTACTGGGCCACTCATGTTAGTTCAAATCGGGCCCTGACCAGAATTGTCTTAGTGAAACTACTTTGTCAAACGTATGACTCAAGGTAAGAAGAAAGTTTTGACTCAATCCAAAGGGATTGACGTTCCAGCCTTGGTAAAGCTGCTGAAACTCACCCAGACCTGACCATTTAAAAGGGGGTTTGACTATGCTCAAAAGAGGACTCGAGATCTCACCCTGTGATTGAGGCATCAAACCAAACAAAAAGAGAATAAAGGACAGGGCGAAAGGCCCCTTTTATCAAAGATAATAATTTCCCTTTTCTACTTCCATGCCCAGTCTTTGCACATTCCAAAAAGGGACTCGTCAATAAAAAAGAACAACAAAAAAAGAGAAGTCTGTAAATATAATAGATTTTCCTTTTCAATTTACAACTGCATCACTTACACCACATCCCAAAAATAGTCTGTGTGATGTCTTTCTTTCTTTCTTTCTTTTTTATAAAAATAGAAAAAATAAAAACATAAAGAATATATGTGTACCAAAAAATGTGTGTATCTATAAAGGGGTTTCTTACGCCCCTTTTCTATGTATCTGATCTATGCAAAAAGATGTATGTGCAGGAGGAAATCAACGGCCCAGCTCGCGCTTTAAGGCACTAATCTCAGCGAGAAAATCATCCTCTTGGACATTCCGCTCAGTCAACCAATGACCATGCAAGCTCTTGTACCTCTTCTGAGAAGCATCAGTAGTCCCATGAGCAACATTCAAGGATCCTTCCAAACGAAGGACCTCGCTCTCGGCAACGCCAACTCTAGTCTCTGTTACCTCTGCTCTAACTTTTTCTTATGCCAAAAGCTCTTGCAGGACCCTCTTCTCATCGGTCAACAACTCAATACGAGCTCGAAGCGCCATCTCCTTCTTCGGCCAGGGGCCTCCCATGTCAATACTCTCCGTCCGATCCAGATGATCAGTAGCAGGCTACTCAGCCAATAGCCAAGCCTCGTACTCAGGAGAAGACTGAACTGAATCTCCCTGCTCCATATCACACATCAACATCGACTGATGTGTCTCTCAAAGAGCAGCAATCCGATCCATGTCCCCAAAGGACCCGCTATAAAAGATCAAGTTATATAGAGGGGGTTTTACACCTCGCAAGGCACTTCCTGAGAGCAGCTGAACTAACGCAATACCCTAAATGAGAAGTAGAAAGTGCTGCCAGTTAATCCTAAGAGGGTGACGCCCTCATGGTCGTTGGAATGAACTACTGGGAAGGTCCGAGCTAACCAGGGAATCCTCCATATCAGCTCTGCATCGGTCAGTCAAAGCTTCAAAGCTGATAAATAGCCCCGTAGAAGCAAGTGACACCTACCCAGAAAGCATCGAATCACCTCACCCCGAGAGATGTAAAAGCATGGCATGGGTCCCAAGATAGCAAGATGCTCACCTAATCAGACCTGGAGCAGTAAAGGACATCCCCTGAGGCTCTCCACCTTGCCCAGAGCAAATGCATCAAGGCATTGGTATAGTTTGGCAAGGACCAGGTGCATCACTGATCAACCCTCTACCAACTCGGTCAAAACATCGCAGAGAGCCAGAGAGAAGCTTTCTCCCCCAGTGAAGAAAAGGACTTTCGAGATGAGACTGAGAGCAAAGGCTTTCACATTAAAGATATTCCTTATTGGTAATTTTCAAAGACTTTCGTCACTGAAAAGTTCTTTGAGAAATTTGATCGAACACCTTGTGGGCCCCCTAATGAGACTTTTCTCATACTCAAATTTCTTCAAACCAAGGGTAAGGTAAACGGATTTAGAGTAACCCAACTTCGGCGTGACTCTTGCGAGGCCTTTGTGGTGCTTCAAGCCGGACAAATTGGATAACTCCTCAAGAGTGGGAGTTAGCTCTCTCTTCCTAAAATGGAACACATGAGGATTTGTGTCCCAAAGTGAGGTTGCCGCATGAAGTAGGTTCCATCGTGAAGGAACCTCAAGTAAATGGGGAAGACGTGATAGTCCAAGCTACTCCAATTCAACAAGCTCGCTTTCATTCAAACTCCCAAGCCAACGTTTTAGAAAATTGGGCCCCAAGCCCAAAGAAAGGAGTAAATTGGTTCCGGGCCCTCCATATAAGGGAGGGTTGGAAAGAGGGTCCATAGACGTACAATGATCTTTCAAAAATATAAAATTCGATGTATGTCGATGGACCCACCCTTGGGAAAGAAAGGAGAGGAAAAATCAGTTGAGAAGGCCAAGTCAAAAAAAGGAAGAAAGAAAAAATGGGCTGTCTCGGGCATATAAGGGTCCACTGCCCCCTAAACTAAAACTGACGTAACTAATAGTTGCACCAGTGTAAATTTCCTCAGGCTAAGCCTGGTGTTAAGACCTTAAAAGTACCAGTTCTCACCCCTTAACTTAGCCTTTGATTAAACCCTTAGCCATCTAATAAAGGTTTGTTAAGTGTTTTCTGTAAGCAATAAACAACAGTGTAATAAGGCCATAAATCCGGCTAAGGAGCCTGTTTTGACCCTAGAAGTCCCTCAGAAGAATGAGAACTGAATCCAGACCTGAGAAGAGCCTCGCGCAGCTTCCCAAAGCTTTAGAGGATTCAGAAAAATATGCTTCACACAGTCCTCTCGAATTCTCAAGACTTCACAACAACTTCTCGCGCAGTTGAGTGACAGACTATCTTCAGAATCCTACCTCGCGCAGCTGTCGCACAGTAGCCGCGGGATGTAAATGTAAAGAGAACCTCTCGCATAGTCCAGAAACTATCAAAGCCTCGTGAGGATCCTCATGAAGTTCCATTAAGAAGTGAACTTCTCGCACAGTTCTCGCGCTGTTCAGGAAGAAAGCAGCCTCACGAAGCCAGAGTTAGCCTCACAAAGATCTATTGTGAAATGGAATGCTCGTGCAGTTCTCGCGCTATTCACAAGTAGCAATCCAACTGCGCGAAGCCCAATCCAGCGAGAGCTTAACTATCTACCTCGCGACTGCTCAAAGCATCAAGAAGTTGTAACCCCGCGACGTCTGAAGTTTTAATGCTAACTCATCCTCGCGAAATCAGTGCAACCACGTGACAAGTCTGAGAATCGACTACAACCTGGTGAAGCTCTGAACTCTAACTTCCATCATTCTGTAGAGGACATTCTGGGGATTTCTAGTGATTAGGGCACGCACTCCCATGCTCAAATCTCTATGCACGTGCCCTGAGGCATCTAAGGAACAGTATTCGGCCACGTGGCATCATTAAAATTAGGGTTTCCTAACCCTAATGCGTCGCCAGACCACTGCTATATAAACCCAAACTTGGTTTAGGTTTAGGGGCTCAGACTTTATCACTGATACAGGATCTGAGATCATTTTCTTTTCTGTTCTTCTGTAGTTGTAAGTAGTTTTCCTTATTCTTTTTCTTTCTCTCCATAGTCCAACACTTGTTGGCTATGCCTTTGTATGTATTTTTGAACCGGTTTAATGGATGTTTTGTAATAGGAAATGTACTTTTATGGGATGTGTGTGAATGAGAGTTGCTCTGTGTAAGGCTGCTGCCTTGTGATCCGTCATTGCTTTGGCTGTGATTCAAAGCAATGGAGGACTGATTCTAAGGATCCATTCAGATCCAAGTGACCTGTGTGTTTGGGCTATCATGGTCCGATACAGCCTTAGCCCCACCACAGGACCCAATAGATCTGAAATCCCCATGGGAGCCTGAGCTGGTAACCTTGTGACCATGGTGGTGGCAGCAATATTGCTGTTCTGTTTTGGACTCTATGAGGAGGATAGCCTCTAGGATAGTCTGTGACCATTCAAGTGGACAGGCAATAGCCTTAGGGTGAAGCCAATTCGTAGGATCCAAGATGGATTCTTCTTCTCTGCACATGTGCTTGTAGCCTTGTGGGTGATTGTACAGAGGCAGACTCCCCTATATTTGTATAGACCCGCCATCAGATGTTAGATCTGATCTGGTTAGGGAGATTGTAGGCTTGTGACTGGACCATTGTAGTCCCACTCAAGCAATGGACAGCTAGATAAGAGGTTGTACTCAATCCCTTACTGGTTCTATGTGTCTAGGCTAACATGGTCCTATACAGCCCTAGCCCCACACATAGAGCTTTAGAGGTTGAGGTTCCCTATGGATTCTTGAGCTTGTAGCCTGGATGAAGTAGTGCCTACAATGATTAACTTGTTTTGACCCATCCCTGGATTGTGGCTCCCCTATGGGATAGTCTGTGACCATTTGAGTGGACAGGTTATAGCCTTAAGGGATTGGATCATGGCACAGAGATGGGTTGGATTCTTTCTCCTCAGTGGTGATAATGTAGCAATTGGACAGGATTTCTATAACATCAGATCTGAATCTGAGTTACAAAACTCCTCTGATCTAGACCCAATAACATACTTCTCACCCTTTTATATTTATTTTCCCACACTCCATCCATCATCTTAACCCTTTCTGTAGTTAATTCATTAGGCTACCTTAGGATATTTAGAATAAGTGACCCTAAACTCCCTTCCTTTTAGGACTGCCAGATCTGGAGGGACTACTAGAGATGGCTCCCTTGGAGCCGTAGATCATCTTTCCCTGTGGGACAAACTCTTACTTATCAAAACTTGCTACAATGGACCCTGTATCTTGCAGGTCTAGGATCGACTCAAACAGACCCAGAACTTTTTGCTCAGCCCCCACATGTGAATGTCCTCCCTACCACCATTACTCCACCCCTCCAGGACCCATCACCTTCTATTTCTTCCACTCCCTTTCTACCTATTCTACCAAGACATTCCTATTACACCCCTCCTTACTTCACCCTCCTCCATGCCATGAGGGACAATGCCTACATCAAGAGGGATGTTCTCAGGGGAATGGCCAACTTAGACAATCCATTGAGTACCCTTTGCTGCAGAAGTTGAGTGACCTGAAGCTTGCTCACAGAGAGAAGCTGGTAGGTATTTCACGAGGGTGGGAGAAAATTTTAGAGACCCTCAAAGAGAAAAAGGGCTGCTTCCAAGAAACCTTCTCCCTCTAAAAGAGCCACTCCTGCCCAAAAGGGGAAAAAGCCTGCACCTCCATCCCCACCCCCAAAGGTCACCAGAGCTTCTACTCAGGATGACCCCCATGGTCGGTTACTTTCCAAAGATGAACGCAGAAAGGCTGCTGCAGCCCTTGGATTGGATCCCACTGCTCTTTTTCCCTCTGATTCATAGTCTGACTATGCACCACTTGTGGATCCAAGTGCTAAAAGTCCTGTTGCTCCTCCTTCATCAGACCCTGCTGAGCAAACTTATCCTCAGAGAAGGAAAGTTACAGCTAAGAGGACTACTTACACAGCTGCCTCTATAAAAATTAGAAAAGAAAAATTTGCCCAGTCTGAGGAGGCACCACCAAAGAACCGGCAAGAACAAGGGAAGAGCCTTGTCATCCCTGTAGCACAGGCAAAAGAAAAGTCCTCTATTGCTCCCCCTCAGCTTGACAAAGGGAAGAGTCCTATACTGCCTCAGGAAAAAGAAACAGATAAATCCCTTGTTGTTTCCCGTCCCCCACAAAAGAAACAGCATCCTCCAAAACCCACTGAGCAGATAAAAGGCAAGTCCACTGCTCCCAAGGCCAGCAAAATGAGGGTGAGGGCACCAAAAGCTCCAACCATGCCCAAAACTGCAGCCCAAAGGAAGGCAGAGAGGGAACAAAAGAAAAAAGAGGAAGAGGCTCTCCTTCGAGAGCATGCCAAGAAGATGGGTTGGAAGTTGGATTGATTCAGGCTCCAATAAGCTTATACCTAGGATTTTTCTATTTCTGCATTTTCTTTTTCTCCTGTTGTTTTTCATTTTGTACATTTCTCTCTTATAATAGATCTTCTTCTTTTGTCATTGCTATTTTTCTTTGTCTTGTGTCTATTTTGCTCCATGTTATTTCCTTTTATTTTGCCATTAATAAATCTGTTGCACACCCACCTTTGAATCAATAGGGACACTTCTCCTCATAGGTTTGGGGGTGTGGCAGGCAGATCCTGGTAATGGAATAGTTAACCTAAGTGCAGCAGAATCATGTGAGTAAGATGGAAAAGGGTCATGTTCACTGGAGAATCAGAAAAATAATGAAATTTAAAATTTTTTCCAGACTTTAGGCATTACAAACTTTTAAAATTTCACATTTCAATGATGAGATCACCAAGGAAACTCACTTGTATTAGCACTTAGTGAATCATTAGAGAGAGAAAAAGGTAAGGACATACTTAAGAATTCAAAGGAAGACCATAACCAGTGAGATTTGGGCCTATATAAAAATTTTTTCCTTGAGGAGTGACTAAGGCAAAATTCTTCTAGCTCTAAGGACTGGCTGAGTCACTGTGCTCACAAGAAGTTAGGCAACTCCAAATTGAAACAACTGACAGTACTCATGATACTTAGGAAAGGATCAAGGCCTTCTTTTGGACAGTTTGAGCCTAAACAGACAAACCTTAAGCAACTGCCCTTGTCCATACCCCCTTTGAGCCTTAAATCCTAAATTTCTTCAAAAATACACCTGAGTACTTGCACCTAAACCTATGTATCTGATTTAACCTTACCCTCACTCTGAGAATTCAAAAGGTAAAAGAAAGAGTTGAAGATGGACTAGCTATGGTCAACACTAGGTGAATGGAGAAAAAGTATCTCAAAATTCTGGCAGTATGGTAACTGAGAAAATGGTGGCATTTCAGAAAAGCAAAAACAAAATAAAAAGAAGAAAAATGCATAAAAAAGAAATAAAAACAATAATGAAGAGGAGTAAGAGAGGAGTCAAGAGGGAACTTTCATTGGGAAAATCAAAATCAAGAAGAGAAACTGATCACTTCAAATCTGAAAACCTCAAAGAAGATTAAAGGAGCTGAATTAAAGAAGGTGAAGTCATGAATCACCTCCTTCACCTACTAATTTCTCAATTTTGAACCCCTTTTCAACCTTCCATTCTTTTTAACCCCACTCCATAAGCCACATTACAGCCCAGTTAAAGCCCTTGTGATCCAAAGTTGAGTGAATTGTCATGTGGAGATAAAGAGTTATCCAGTCTATGGTGTGGATCTGTCAATGATGCCAGCACTTAAGAGCTTTGCCTATGCTCAGGCTTACAGACCCATTTGGGGGATGTAACTGCTCTTGAGCTTGAGAGAAAGTTAAACCCTTAAAAGTTCCTCATGAGAGTATGCCCTGGAGAGTTTTGGGTCTGATATTGAATGCATTAAGTATGATCTACAACCTAATTTTTGATCTAGTGATGAGCTTAGTGCAGACACACATGTGAATTGTTCTTTAGTGTAAACTGATTGGAAATGCTGTGCTTTCATGAGAAGCTTGTACTGTTTAAATTTCTGTGCAGCCGAGGTGTTTGAATTTCTTATATCTCTTACTGATTCAAGGGTGAACTAACTCTATTTCTTGACTGCTCACTTGATAATAATGCACTTTTTTTAACTGTCTCATTGAGAAGTTAGTGGGTGTCTTCACTAAAAACCCTCAGGAGACTTCACTCCTCCACTAGGGATCACCTAAGGGTTTAAAAGGCTTGGTACATATGCTAAATGTATCCGTGCTCCCTACGAAAGTGGCATTTAATTTCGGTAGTTGATTTAATGTAGCTTTGCTAAGGGACTAGCAAAGATTAGGTTTGGGGGTGTGTTAAGACCTGAAAAGTACCACTTTTCACCCCTTAACTTAGCCTTTGATTAGACCCTTCGCCATCTAATAAAGGTTTGTTAAGTGTTTTCTATAAGCAATAAACAGTAGTGCAATAAGGCCATAAATCCTGCTAAGGAGCCTGTTTTGACCCCAGAAGTCCCTCAGAAGAATGAAAACTGAATCCAGACCTAAGAAGAGCCTCGCACAGCTTCCCAAAGCTTCAGAGGATTCAAAAAAATATGCTTCGCGCAATCCTCGCGAATTCCCAAGACTTCACAACAACTTCTCGCGCAGTTGAGTGAAAGACTAGCTTCAGAATCCTGCCTTGCACAGCTATCGCACAGTAGCCGAGGGATGCAAATGTCAAGAGAACCTCTCGCGTAGTCCAGACACTATTAAAGCCTCGCGAGGATCGTCGCGAAGTTCCATTAAGAAGTGAACTTCTCGCGTAGTTCTTGCGCTGTTCGGGAAGAAAGCAGCCTTGCGAAGCTAGAGTTAGCCTCGCGAAGATCTATTGTGAAATGGAATGCTCGTGCAGTTCCTGTGCTATTCACAGGTAGCAATCCAACTGCGCGAAGCCCAATCTAGCGAGAGCTTAACTATCTACCTCGCGACTGCTCAAAGCATCAAGAAGCTGTAACCCCGTGACGTCTAATGTTTTAATGCTAACTCATCCTCGCGAAGTTAGTGCTACCACGTGACAAGTCTGGGAATTGACTGAAACCTGGCGAAGCTCTGAACTCTAACTTCCATTATTATGTAGAGGACATTCTGGGGATTTCCAGTGATTAGGACACGCACTCCCATGCTCAAATCTTCATGCACGTGCCTCGAGGCATCTAAGGAATAGTATTCGGCCATGTGGCATCGTTAAAATTAGGGTTTCCTAACCCTAATGCGCCGCCACACCACTGCTATATAAACCCAAACTTGGTTTAGGTTTAGGGGCTCAGACTTTATCACTGATACAGGATCTGAGATTATTTTCTTTTCTGTTCTTCTATAGTTATAAGTAGTTTTCTTTTTTCTTTTTCTTTCTCTCCATAGTCCAGCACTTGCTGGCTATGCCTTTGTATGTATTTTTGAACTAGTTTAATGGATGTTTTGTAATAGGATATGTACTTTTATGGGATGTGTGCGAATGAGAGTTGCTCTGTGCAAGGCTGCTGCCTTGTGATCCGCCATTGCTTTGGTTGTGATTCAAAGCAATGGAGGACTGATTCTAAGGATCCATTCAGATCCAAGTGACCTGTGTGTATGGGCTATCATGGTCCGATACAGCCTTAGCCCCACCACAGGATCCACTAGATCTAAAATCCCCATGGGAGCCTGAGCTGGTAGCCTTGTGACCATGGTGGTGGCAGCAATATTACTGTTCTGTTTTGGACTCTATGAGGAGGATAGCCTCTGGGATAGTCTGTGACCATTCAAGTGGACAGGCTATAGCCTTAGGGTGAAGCCAATCCGTATGATCCAAGATGGATTCTTCTTCTCTGCACATGTGCTTGTAGCCTTGTGGGAGATTGTACAGAGGCAGACTCCCCTATATTTGTATAGACCTGCCATCAGATGTTAGATCTGATCTGGTTATGGAGATTGTAGGCTTGTGACTGGACCATTGTAGTCCCACTCAAGCAATGGACATCTAGATCAAAGGTTATACTCAATCCCTTGCTGGTTCTATGTGTCTAGGCTAACATGGTCCTATACAGCCCTAGCCCCACACATAGAGCTTTAGAGGTTGAGGTTCCCTATGGATTCTTGAGCTTGTAGCTTGGATGAAGTAGTGCCTACAATGATTAACTTGTTTTGACCCATCTCTGGACTGTGGTTCCCATATGGGATAGTCTGTGACCATTTGAGTGGACAGGTTATAGCCTTAAGGGGTTGGATCATGGCACAAAGATGGGTTGGATTCTTTCTCCTCAGTGGTGATAATGTAGCCATTGGACAGGATTTCTATAACATCAGATCTGAATCCGAGTTATAAAACTCCTCTGATCTAGACCCAATAGCATACTTCTCACTCTTTTATATTTATTTTTCCACACTCCATCCATCGTCTCAACCCTTTCTGTAGTTAATTCATTAGGCTACCTTAGGATATTTAGAATAAGTGACCCTAAGGTCCCTTCCTTTTAGGACTTCCAGATCTGTAGTCAGATCTGGAGGGACTACTAGAGATGGCTCCCTTGGAGCCGTAGATCATCTTTCCCTGTGGGACAAACTCTTACTTATCAAAACTTGCTACAATGGACCCTATATCTTGCAGGTCTAGGATTTCTCAGTTGTGCTGATTCCATCCCCTGTTTTACTTTGATTTTAAATTGCTTTTTCCACCAACAAATAAAATAAGCACACTGGGAATGACAACACCTGGTGCAACTAATAGTTGTGCCAATACAAATCCCCCCTTTTTTATGCCTTTTTTTACCTTTTGAGGGAATTTTTTTGTGGGCCCTTACTAGCCCCCATTAGCCAGATGACCTGATTCACCTGCTTTATACTATGAAGACATTCAAACATGAAAATTAAAAGGGCAGCTAACATTGAAATAATTTGACTTTTTGTGCAAGAGAAACCCGCACCAAGGCATGCGACCTCGAGGGTCACTTTTATGGGCAATCGTCAAAACCATCCTGCAAGCAGTCGAATATATGCAAGGGAGAGATAACATGCAATCAAAAGAATAATGCTAAATATTTCCAAGCAAAAAAATCATCCAAAAAAATCCCACAATTATGGATCACAATTTGTTTAAAAATCCCAAGTCATCATCCCCAATGTGCTAAATATTTAAATGCAACAACTAAGGCCTAATCCTTGTTGGCGCCTTTCGACTTCTTTGGCCGACATGAGGAGCTTTGGAAGGTCCAAATATCTCCTACCCGCGACCACGCCTATGAAATCCGGCTGAGCAAAGAGCGCAACTCCTTAGTGCGTGCGCACTGTAAGTCAAAGTCAAAATCAGAAATCAAGAACAAAGTTAAACGGCAAGGATAGAAAAATAGTGAGAAAGACTAAGCAGCTGAATACTGACCCCCTCCACATCCCGAAGCTTAGCAAGGTTACGATAATACGCAGTATGTTCCATGGCTGAGTCAAAGTTCTACATTAAAATGAAAAGGATGTCAGTCGTAGGGACTGGGGACAAACACATGCATTTATCATAGGAGCCAAGCCAAAGGAGGAATGATCGTGAGAAGGCTTACCCTCGGAACCACCTTAGGAGGAGGGACCCGGGCCGCTTCAACTAAGATGCGTGCCTACTTATCCACGTCGGCGCATAGACTTGAGAGAAAGCTATCGTCGAGGCGTTTGAAGGTCCCATAGACCACGGGCAGGGCACCACCAAGGGCACCCACATGAGAAGTACTCGACGGACTAGCACTTGAAGAACCCTCACCTGAGGGACCCGCACCTGAAGAACCCTCACAGGAAGGGCCAACACCTAAGGGGCTTGCCCCTGAAGCATCCACAGTATCTGTCGCTGCCCCGCCTTCATCATCTGAATCATCTCCCTGCATAAACTATGAACAATAAAAGAGATTCGCTTGTTAGGAACCAAGGCTGAATTGAAACCAAAAGGGGACTAATCTGAAAGAGAAGGGGGAATTACTTGAGAGCGCGGGCCGCCGAAAGCAAGGAAGTTGATGCTAGGGATAAAATGTGGCAAAAGGAACCAGTACAACAGAGACTCGTACCATAGCTAATAGTCCTCGATCACGAGAAGGGCATTAATGGGGCTCCCATTATGAAGGAGGACTGCTGTGAGCTCCTCAATGCTACCCATGGGATCCAAAACATCTGCAGAAGGATCCATAGGTTTGGTGGGATAGCCCTGATACTGGCAAACTACCCGCTCCCCTGGATAGTAAGCCCTGTCCCACGCCCCATAAAAGAAGACGACACGAAGGTTGTTGAACAGGCGCAATGGACCTACGGCAGCCTGTTCCCAGAAAATGGAGGTGAGGTATGGGTCATTAAGGATCTGTCCAAGTCAAGAGGCAGTCAATTAGTGAAAACATACAACATAATAACAAAGGAGAATTTTCTAACTGAAATAAATAGAGGTGAAAAGGGCCGTAACTGCTCGGGGACCATCAGATCAAGTTGGGACCTCAGGCTCATCTCAAGATGCTTCATGCCCATGTCGCGATGCTAGGATTGGTTCCAATTACTGAGGAGAGGGTAGGTGTATACCTCAGAGTGGAGAAGCGGGCATCTAGGTTGAAAGTGAAGGTACCCCATGCCTGAGGAGAGCAGTGCAAAAAAATAAAATAATAAGTCAGTAGCATACAAAGACCATCCAAGTAAAACTGATGAAAGCGAAAGAGTTAGTGATTACCTCCAAAGCCGGCCAGAAATCGATAATAGACTTGGCCTCCCCGATAGATACTCAGGCTATGCCATACATCAGCCACGCATATCCGGCCCCACCCTAGTCATACCTGTGGATGTCGAGCCAGTTATCCATAATGCTCAGCAGTGCCAAGCTGACTCGTCCACCGCTCGCGTTCATAAAGAGGATCTTGCCAAGCAGGAGCAGAAGCATGATACGGGCCAGGACGATTGCTTGCACAGGCTCAATATAAAGCTCCAAATCTGGCTGGCCCGGATCGACCAACTCACTAGTCTCATAGAGCCCAGATAGCCAGGTAATCTTGACCTCGGTGCCATGCATCTGCCCATGAGGGGGATAATCACCTATCAATTTGACAATTTCATCCCTGCTCGGCACCGCAAGGCTAGCTATCGGTACGCCCCCTACCCTAATGCCAGTAATCTTCGCCCAATCTACGAGCGTCAATGTCATCTCGGCATAGGCCATGTGAAAGGACATGGTCTCAAGACAGAACCGCTCTATCAGGGCCCTCAGGTACACAACGTTTGCCCTCATGGAGGGGTAGGATAAGAACTCTTCAAAACCTGCCTGCTCCAGCAAATACTTCACCACAGGGGGAACGTAGCGGTAGAAATCGTGAAAGTCAAGCCATCCCCTGCGGAACACAATATGGGGCAAGGCCTGCGTCAAGAGAGAAAAATGCATCAAATCATGGAAATGAAGCAAAGCTGCACAAAAGGAAGAACTGAACTTATCTTTTACCTTGCCCGCTATGCCGAAATTGGAGATATGGATGTATTGCTGATGAAGGAGGCCAACTCGGGCGGCCTCGCCCTGCATCTCGAGCTAGGGACCTACCTTGCGCTCTATCACAAAGAATTTCTTCCCATAGGGACCATAGACTACATCGAGCCCCTCCTCATGGCCCTCCTCAGGCACGTACTCTTCGTCGCCGGACATTCTAGGATAAAAACAAGCAATCACATCAGAGCAGGTCAGTGATAAAGAACCATTTTTTGCTACAGGCCAAGGGAAAGTAAGTATGCTCATCAATTTTCTATTATTTTCAAAAGCAAAGATACACATACACATACACATAAACGAAAAAACAATCCCTTTTTAATAGAATGAAAACACAAAAAAATCCCTTCCTTTTTGTCTTCAAAAAGAATAAAAATAAAACAAATTCCCCCCCTCTATCCTTCAAAAAATAAAAAAACAACAACAAAAAAAGGGCCTTTTTCGTTATGCTCCTAAAATAAATAAAAAAACCAAAAAACAAAAAAAGAAGTCTTTTTCTTTATGCTCCTAAAATCAAAAACAAAAAAAAAAAGAGAAGAAAAGAAAAGAGAAGTCTTTTTATTAAAATCAAAAAACCAAAAAAAGAAGTCCCTCTTTTATGTTTAGAAAAAAAAAAAAAAAAAATATCCCTCCTTTTATGCTCCTAAAATTAAAAAAAAAAAACAAAAAAGTCCTCTTTTTATGTCTATAAAAACAAAAAAACACTCGAACAAAAAAAACCCCTTTTATACCCATAAAATAAAAAAAAAATCAACACAGAATAAATAAATAAAAATGATAAATCCATTCCTTAGAAAAGAATAAAAACAACAAAAACTAAAAAATAAACCCATTTTCCATAGTTAATTTTCAAAAAATATTCAAAAACCAAAAATCATTTTCCTTAATCAATTTAAAAAAAATAGAAATCAAAAATCATTTTCCTTAATTAATCTTAAAAAAAAAATAGAAACCAAAAATCCCTTTTCCCTAATTAACGTTCAAAAATAAAAAACCAAAAAATCCTTGCTTTATATTCAAAATGAAAAAAAAAAAAAACAACAAAAATAAAATCCCTTCTATATGCACAAATAAAAACAATATATATATATACACACATATTAGGCACCAATAAAGTCCATAAAATAACACAAATAGGGCATCATTCATGAAAAGTTATCAACACATCATCAATAAACATGCATACAATGAAAATAAACTATTATTCATCAAAGAATGTAAGATCATGATCATATTTTCAAGAAAAAGTGAGAAAAATCAAGGAAAATCGGTTTTAAATGGTTACCTTTTGAAGGAGATGGGCTCTTTGATCTAGCGTGATATAGACAATCAATCGGAGCGAGCGAATGCCGGCAATGACGCACGCGTAGAGGCGATGTAAAGGAACCCTAGGGAGGCTCTGGTTTTTGGTTTAGAGAGGGGAAAGAGAACAATTTTGAAAACACACGATGGCTGCCCAAACTCGGGCTGTTTAAATTTGATCCCCAACCATGCTTGGTGCAACTATTAGTTGCGCTAGGATATTTTGAGCCCCTTTTTGGCTTGGCGCAACTATTAGTTGCGCCAGCCACTCACGGGTCGGGTTTTGGGCCTGGTACGGGTCAGAGGCATAACTCGGTACCCCCTTTTCTCTTCGTTTTGTTACTCCCAACCGATGCACGTACTCCCAAATGGTATATAGATCCTCAATTGACTTGCCCGGGAAGCAATGCTAGAATAAAATGGATCAAGATCAATAGTCATCCTGATCCTACACAGAAAAAAGTGAAAAAGTCCAAAAAATGATAAAAATCCCATATAAAAAGCTAAAAGTAATTCACATAAAATGATAGAATAATTCACATAAAATGATAGAATAATTCACATAGAATGATAGTTCTAAAAAACTAAAAAATACCATAAAATAATAGCTCTAAAAAAAATCCACAAAATCACATAGAATGATAACTTAAAAATCTAAAAATCCACAAAAAAAGATAAAGAAAATCTCTAAAATAATTCACATAAAATAATAGAAGTAATAAAGTGATAAATCACAAGAAATAATAACTTAAAATCCAAAAAAATCACATCAAATGATAACTTAGAATCTAAAAAAAAAAAAAAAAAAAAATCATAAAAAATGATAAACACAAAAAAGGTCAAAAATTTCCCACACAAAATAACAAGAATGTATGTTTTGAAAATATTGCACGTACTCCCAAAAAGCATTGCGACATCTATTCACCCCGCTTGGGTAGAAGTGCTAAATAAACTTTGGAATCAATGGGTTCGCCCAAAGACCTCAAACCCTGCTTCAGGTAGGGGCACCTGTGACTAATCAGATGAGGCAGTTAATGCCTCATGATTGGACACAAACTGTGGAACCTTGTGTACTTGCGTCGCGCCTATCATTGAATGTGGGTGATCACCCTCCTTACTTACAAAGCTGTTGTATTTAGAATGAATCTTGAATATCAAACTCCTTCAAAACATCTCAAGAAGCGACCGTTTTTCCCATCTATTGGGCTTTCACAACTCATTTTCTTCCTCGGTTATACCTAGTAATGTCGCTAAGCGCTTAGGGATCGATTACCTTGAGAGACGGCTATTTTTCCTGACATACAGGGCTTTCGTACCTGAAGCAGGGTTCGAGGCTTTTGGGCAAACCCATTGATCAGCAACGCAGCTGTGTTGTATCAATATCCTAAGTCTAAGGTTCGCCTTGAATTTGTGGATCTTACTTCAAAGTAGGAGCAACGACATCAATCCTGACCAAATGGTCAATATTTCGATAAGGATGATTCCACTGCTATAATCTTTGCAATGAGCATTTTATTTGCGGGTTCATAGGAACGTGAGTATCTAACTTGAGATTCATCACAAGCTATTTCGGAGGTGTGGACTCTTGGTTTGCGCTTTTCGGGCGTGCGACTATTGGGGTTCTACCTTGTGTTCAATCGCACAATTAAAGGGTCTATGGATAGCACACACCAAGGCAGGCTGACACACAGTCCTGCAAGTATTCAGGGCTTGTTGTAGCAAGTTTTGAACAAAGTAAGCATGGGAATGTCCATAGGGAAATGTGAGTTAAAATCAGGTAAATCTCCAGATCTGTGGTAGATTTTGCACCCTTCCTAATGCTAAAATAGTAAAAGAAAAAGGAGAGGTTTAAGGAGTTGTCACTTCTAAACTAAACTAAAAACAAGCAAGATTGCAGAGATGGATGGTAGGATCAGATCCAGAGTACAAATCTTGTAGAGAGGGGGAATTAAACATAGAAAATGGAGAGAAGCAGCTTGGAGTTTGGTCTTGATGCAATTAGGTTGAGCTGCTAGGGTTACAGAGAGTTTAGAGTACATCAATCCCTCATCTGGCCATAGGCACAGCTGCACGATAGAAGAATCTACTCTACAGCAAAGGCTTGAACTAATTTTAAGGGTATGATCTGCCCACTTTAATGGTCGCAGATCATCCTAGGGATTTCCTCCAAACCAAAGGATTAAGGTAGAATAATCCAATTTAGACCAAAGGTTTGAATTGATCTTAAGGCTATGATCTGTCCACTTCAATGGTCACAGATCATCCTAGGGATTTCCTCCAAACCAAAGGATTCAATTAGAGCATTAAAATCACTGCGAATGTTGTAATTACCAGGCCACAGACATAGGCAATTGTAGGAGCATTAGATCCAGGGAGATCAAATGGCATCCAAGAGGTCTACCAGTTAAGTGGGTGAGCTATTCTCATCTACACAAAGCCGATCGAGCACCAAATGAAACCAAAGGAACTATAGATCTAATTACAATAATTGAACCAACATTACATTGAATTAAACTGACCATACAATGAAATGTCCTCAGATTTACAGTCTATGCATCATGTAACCCTCAACAACACTCTTAGCTCTCCCTAATTACAGATTCGACCTCTCTCTTTGCTGCTCTCAAGAAATTAGCCAACCATAGTTGGACTAAAGGAAAGAATTAAAGAATTTTACTGCAAGCTCTGGTTTCCGAAATCGACCCCCCTTTTTCTGATGGCTTCCTTCCTTCTTATAGCTTTCTCCTTCAGCCTCAGATCTATTTTTTCTCGCCAATTGCAGCTTCTAGAATGATTCAGTTATTGCCCTTTTTATTCCCTTTGTAGAAGGCTCTTTCAGTTCGTTAGAGCTGGGGGAGAGCATGTGGGTCGGTGGGCACTTCTAGAATCCTTACGCCGGTCACCAAGGTGCCTCAGTTTGTGTGCAGCAGGTCACCAACTCGCGGGGTGTGTACAACAACTTTTCTAGGAAGTGTTTAGATCGATTTCGATAAGTTGATGAACCTTTCGATAGGTTGAAATCCAGTACTTTAGTCCTTTCGCTAGGATTCAGGATCCTATCGAAAGTTTTCGATAGGTTGAATCCTGCAATTAGAGCTTTAGCATCTGCAGCCTTCATTTGATGTTTTCGATAGGTTGAGCGATCCTTTCGATAGGTTCAGCTCTTGCATAATTGCTTTCGATAGGTTCTCCCACTGATCTGTAGCAACCATTCGATAGGTGGCATTTTTGCGATAGGTTCCAAGATCCTGTCGACAGGATCGCTTTAAGTTCCAGCAGACCTTTCGATAGGATGCTCCCTGCTTGCTTTCAACTGCCCGATAGGTTCCAGATTCTATCAAAATACTATGATCTCCATGACTTCTTCCTTTTCAGCCTTCAAATCCTATCGATAGGTTGAAGTAACCTATCGACAGGCTGTTCTTAGCCTATTTTTCCTTTTTCAACGCTACTTTGCTGTTGCTGCATGCCCCAAGTGGTCATTGGGGTGGGGCCCTTTTGTGTGCCATAGCTAGGCCGGAGTTGTGGTGAGAGATGGACCTTCTTGTAGAGCACTTTAGGGTGGATTTCTGCACTATGACTGCTTATTACTGCTATCTACAAAACATGCTCAACAAGCACTTATTAGTAAACTCATAGGTCTATCAAAGCTCATGTTAAGGGGTGAAAAGTTATACTTTTCACTGATTAACACACCCCCAAACCTAAGCTTTGCTAGTCCCTGAGCAAAGGAAAGATAAAGAAAACTAAAATGCCACTTTTGTAGGGAGCACAGATGAATTTAGCAAATGCATCAAGCCTTTTAAACCCCTAGGTGATCCCTTGTGGTGGAGTGAAGTCTCCTGAGGGTTTTCAGTTAAGGTACCCACAAACTTCTCCAATAAGTTAAAACTCATGCAGCATGCTAAAATAGAGTTTAAGTAAATAAAATGAATTCCACACCATTTCCATTCGATTTTAGAGGATTTTCAGCATAAAAATTACCAGTTCAAAGAATGAAATTCTGCTGTAATTCCTTCATCATCAATTAGTTCATGTTAAGACATTGTGTTTAAAAATTAATGCATAGCTCACCTTTAATTTAAGAATTCTGCTATGATAACACCCCAAATCTTTGATTTCAGACCCAAATCTTACTAGGGTTGTTCACTCATAACAAAAATAGAAGGGTGCATCATCTCACACAGCTCAAGAGTAGTTACAGCCCTCAAATAGGACTGCAAGCATGAGCATAGGCATTGATCTAATTTATGAAATTTTCTAACTCTTTTCACCATAGATTAGCCAAATTCTCATCTCCACATGACAGCTCAATCTATTTCAGATTAGTAAGGTCTTTTTATTGGGTTGTAATGTGGCTTATGGGTGAGGTTTATAAAGAATGAAAGGGTGGAATGTGATTCAATCATTGAGAAATCCGTAAAGGTAAGGAGGTGATTTGCAACTCATCCTTCTTCATTTCAGCATAATTTCATCTACTTCTTGAATTTCGAGATTTGAAATGGCCAGTCTCTAATCCTCTTTTCAGTCTTTCAATGAAATGACTTCCCTTTCACATTCTTTTTGTTTGATTTTCCTAGTTTTTTGTTTTTTTTTGTAAGCTTTTTGTATTTTTCTCCATTTTTTCTTTTTATGGGCTGGAATGCCACAATACCACCAAATGTGCTTTCTTCTTTCTTAGCCAATCATCAAACCAGCTCTACCTTCTGAAATCTCAGAGTGAGGGTCAGACTGTATCAGGTCACTGAGGTTTTGGGTTCAAAATTTATGGTTTCTATCAAAGAAAAACTATGATTTCAAGGCTCACATGGTGTGTATCAAGGGCAGTTCCAATGTGGGACATTTTGAGCTCAAACTTTCCAAGGGATGGCCTTACTTCATGTCCTCAATATCATGAATGCTGTCAAGTTGTTTCAACTCGGATTTACCTAACTTCTAGTGATCAAAAGTAGATCCAATTAGTCCTTAGAATAGAAAAATTGCCAAGATACTCTTCAAAGAAAATTTTTTCAGGCCCAAATCTCACTGGGTATGGCCTTCCATTAAATTTTCTGGGATATATCGTTACAATTTCCTCTCATTTTACGTTCACTAAACATCCATTTTCTGAAAATTCTTGACATTTGCTTCATGAGGAATGTTAGATTATAGCTCATTTCAGTTTTAAAAAGTTTTCTAATTTCCCCTTTTCTAAAACTCAGGTGGGAAATCACTTTATTTTCAATTTTTTTTTTTTATTTTAAAATTTTAAATTTTTTATCATGGCATAGCTACACTAGCATTAACTCATTTTATTCATTGGCACACCTGCCACACCCGAAAACCTAAACTAAATAGTGTCCTCATTGTTTTAACATATTGGATGTAGCAGTGAATAACCAAGACATAATATTAAAAATAAAAGGGCACTAAAATTGCCAAAGATGCAGTACACAGAAATAAAACAACCATCACAAAAAGAGAATACTTAACAAGGTATTTCATTATAAATGTGACAAAATAGTGATTACAAAGCAAATGTACGACAAATCTTAGAATAAGATCGATATAAAATAAAAAAGATTCTTCGTCCTGGCTCAGGGATATCCTCAACTTGCTTCATGTGGAAGAGGAACTGCAAGCCAGGAGGGCGCGAGCAAGGAGCTTTCCAGGCCGAATCTTCCCTCGTGAATACTCTGTAATTGTGCGAATGCATTAAAGAGCCAAAGTTAGCCCCGCGAAGCTCGGGCTCTCCACTTCTCAGTCATTACTTAGGGACATTTTGGGGATTTCCTCAGGTCTAGGGCACACATCTCGAGGCCCTGATCTTGCTGCACACATCCCAAGGCATCCAAGGGTTATAACCAAGCCACGTTTGCTAGAAAATTAGGGTTTAATCTTCTTTTGGCCAAGGCATTTGTGACTGAGTATATAAGCTATAATTTTAACTTAGAATATTATCTCTCCATCAACCTCAGTCAGCTGTGAGCTCTAGCAGATTAGGGTTAGGGTTTGATCACCTTCTTTTTCCACTTTTTTTCTTCCTTAGCCTAGCACTTGTTGGCTATGACCTCTGTAAGCAATTAGGCTTAGTTTTATTCAGTTTTTGTAATGGGTCTTGTGAAGATTGGGATTTGTTGAGAGATGTTATGCACAAGGCTGCTGCCTTGAGGACATCTCATTGTAAGTGTCTGTAGACACCCAAATTTGGCCGAAGGCCCGATCGAAACACCTTTCGAGAGAAGTGTAATTTTGAGCTTTTGATAGCATATATGGAACCCTTAGGAATCACCCCAAACCCTTAGGAGTCACCCTAGATCCTCTAGGAACTTACCCCGAACCTTTAGAAACCAATCCCGACCCTTAGAACCCATTCCGAACCCTAAACCTAACCTTCTCGGGCAATATATGAAGAGTGGTGCACCAGGATTGACTGAGGTCTTCTACTGATATCAAATCATATACCATTGGAAAGAGGACTTCTCCAGCTTTCCAACGAGCTAAGAATCGCCTCAATCAGAGTTGTATATCAAAAGCTACGGCGATTCGAATATCGGGCAAAATTTCAGGTTTTTTGCTTGGCGCAACTAATAGTTGCGCCAAGCCATTTTCCCCCTGAATTTGCTTGGCGCAACTAATAGTTGCGCCAGAATTTTTTCCCCTAGAAATGGCCTGGTGCAACTAATAGTTGCGCCAGGTATAAATGGGTCCCCACCCTCATGAAGCCAACTTCAGAACTCTTGTTCCTCATATTCAGATGTTTTTGCCTGGTGCAACTAATAGTTGCGCCAAGCATATGAACAGTGACTGTGGATTTTTGCCCCGAAATTCATGATTAGAGTTTGACTTGTTGACCACCTCAGTCCTTGGGGTGTGTTTTGATAACTTTTTTGCACCCTTTTAATGCCTATTTGCAACCCTTAAGTGATTTGAAACACTAACCTATCATCCACCATTAAAACCACCTTCACACCTTTCCAAACCCTTAAAATTCTAGGAAACCTTAGATTTGAGATTACCTAATTGCTAACTCCAATTAGCATCTAAGTAGCCTCCTAATGCACTCCTTTCCTATAAATAGAGCTCCCCACCTCTTGGTTTAAGGGTTGAGAAATTTGCTTAAGAGAGAAAGAGCTCAAAGTGAGAAGTTCTTCCTCCCTTTTGTGCACTATTTTCATCCAAATTCCAGAATTCCAAAACCTCATTTCAAGCTTTTTCTTGCATCCAAAACCCTTAACCTAGGTGTGTGTGATCCCCTAGCCTCCATCCCCTACCTCTTAGCTTTAACTCCAAAGAGTTAGAACCCCAATTTTCACCATACAATGCCTTCAAGAGCTCATCAAAGCAAGCCACGCAAGGCTCCTCTACGGTGCTACAAGGGCCCGAGGGCTCCGACTCTCCCCTTTCTTCTCCTATCTCTTTCTAGCTCCCTCCATCCTCTCATTTGTGCCGTTACGCTGCCGAATTTTCGGTAGGAACGGAGGGGCACAAATAGGATTGGAGGCCCATTTGGGCAAGAGGAAGCTATTTTATTTGCTTTTATATCATTTTATTTTTGGCCATTAGTAGAGACCGCGTTAAGCGAGTTGATCGGGTTCCTAACACCTTCCCGATCGATAACCGAAGCCCCTACCCAAGAGCCTTTGGTGTGGACCGGATTTAGAGTCATATTTTTAGCACTTCGGTGCTCATAAAAATGAACTAGGTATCTCGGGACACAGAAAGCTCTGGGTGACGACTCTCTATTTTTGTTAGAGAGCGCATCGTCGCGACGGGATCGTCTCGATTCCCACGGTTGCACAGATGGCGACTCTGTTGGGGATAGCTCCTAGAGCTTCCCCTTGAACTTGGCCTTGTTATTTTTTATTTTCACTAACATTTTATTGCTATTTTTTTTTTAGTTTATATATATATTTTTTTTACTCACCCCTCCGATTAAGTCATTTTACTCACCCCTACGTTTCTGTCATTTACATGCCTTAGCCGATCGACGGTCTTACTTGAGCATTTGTCTTTAATTTTCCTTACTTTTCCCTCGTTTTAGTGCCTTAGCCGATTGGCGGGCCTACTTGTGTATTGTCTTTCAATTTCTTTAATTTTCCATCATTTACAGTGCCTTAGCCGATTGGCGGGCCTACTTGTGCACTCATATCCCAACAGTGGACGCCGGGCCGTAGTGGCGGCAAGGGATAATCACCCTCGGTCTTTGAACTAAAGAAAACTTTCAAAAAAAAGAGAAAAGTTTTGAAAAATTAAAATTGAACCAAGTTAGGGAGCTTAATTAATTTATTTTTGCAGGATGGATTTTTCAAAGGGGTTGGTTTAGGCACACATACAAACACTCGGGTCTTAGTATGGCGGCAGCCCCTAGTTGTGATGATCCAGAAAAGTCCCAGCCCACCTAGTATCTAAGAAGGCCCTCACGTCGAAGGTATATCGGGTGGGTTCTCATTCCGAAGCTTAAAACCCTTGGGGAGCGTGCTAGCGAGTTATACCGGACTCAATCCATTTATGTGCGGTGAGGAGAGAATTGGTCATCAAGAAAACTGCTCAGTTCCCGGAAGCCTAGCTTCCACAAAAGCCAAAAAAGATGTATTAGTGAGATTTATAACTGGCGCAACTAATAGTTGCGCCAGCTTTAAATCCCAAAATTTTACCTTGGCGCAACTAATAGTTGCGCCAGTGTAAAATTTGTCCCCTACAACCTTGGCGCAAGTATTAGTTGTGCTGTTGTGACAGCCCACTCCGAATCTGGCCTTTCCACCTCCCGAGTCCCCAATCGGTGCCTAGTGCCTTGTTTAGGCCTCGCCATCTCCAACACCCAATACGCCCCCGCCGGTCAAGAGAAGGCAACTTCTTTTTGGCTCATTTCGAGGGATCGGGTCATTTGCCTCGATTTTTGTGCCTTCAATAGATCGAAGGTTCTCCTTCAATTTTTCCGAAGTGCATTGGAACCGTCGCCACGGGTCTTGAATTAAGGTACGAAGGCCACCCGAAAAGGGAATTCCAAGGCCTCGGATCCTCTGTTTTTCAAAAAATCTTCATAAAATTCAAAAAATAATAAATAATTTAAAACCCAAAAAGAAATAGATAGTTTGTGGTGCTGGCACAACGACATCATCTTATCCTCCGTCGTCCCGTAGGGGAAGAAGGAGGAGGATTTTTGGGCCTTATCCAAGGCACCCTTACCCGACCCGCTCCCGTAGAATGTCGTGGGTAGTGGACCCGGTTTACGCCGATCCCGACTCATCCCCACTGCAATCTCCAACCCACTCCCATTCAGGAGAAGTCTTTTCCACCATCCCCCTCACCCAACCCTCTTTTACAGTTACCGGCCCATTTGGCACCCCCATATTCCCAACCACTACCCCCCAAAATATCCAAAGTCCAACCCCCCATTCTCCATCCTTTGCCCAAACCATGCCCATGTAAAACCCTAACCCATTTTCCCAATCCACATCCATGCCCCAATTCCCATCATCCCCCTATAGACCTAATCCACCCACATTCACATACACTACCTCCACCCTATCCAACCCCCCACAAGATCCCTCATCCATCCGGGTCATGCCCAATGATACCAGGGCCATGCCCAATTTTCCACATCCTTCCTCATCATGCCCCACATCATCCCAAAATGCATCCCCTCATCCACCCCATACACCCCCACCTACCATGGCCATGCCCAATTATACCGGGACCATGCCCAGTTTTTTCACCACCTCCATTCCCTCTATACCCCATCCACCATCCACATCCCATCCTCCTTCCATGGCCATGATGGAGGAGATGTTCCAAGCATACTCCTCATGGAGGGCTTCCCAAAATATCTCTTCTCCACACTCCACATCCATGAATCCATCCCACAGCTTGGCAAACCTCCATGCTTCACCCCCCCATGACCCCCATCAACCTCCCATAATCGACACCATCCAAACCCCCATCACCCACATACCCCAAGGCCCATTGGCCCAAACCCCCTTTTCCCACACATCCCAGGGCCCCATGGCCCAATACCCCTCCATCCATGATCTCCAAGGTCCCATGGCCCAATACCCCACTACCCATCATCCCCAAGGCCCATTGGCCTAAACCCCCATTACCCATATCCCCCAAGGCCCATTGGGCCAAACCCATCAAATCCAATCCCATCAAGGGCCCATGGCCCAGACCCCCACAAGGCTCATTGGGCCAGACCCACCAAGGGCCCATGGACCATACCCAACAAGGCCCATTGGGCCAGACCCACTAAGGGCCCATGGCCCAAACCCATCAAGGTCCATTGGGCCAGGCATACCCAGGGCCCATGGCCCTAACCTACCAAGGGTCCATGGACCAAACCCATCAGTGGCCCATAACCCGAAATGATCAAGGGTTCATGGCCCAAACCCAAATCCCACACCCATACCTTCCACAATACCTCCAGCTCTTAACCCAACCTCCACACCCGGGCCAAACCCAATTTTCCCATGGCCCCACACCCCAAGGCCATTTCCAAACCTTCCCCCATACCCAATGGCCCCATCAAGCCTCACCTCAAAGCCAAATCCCCTCACCCCAAATGGGCTCACCCAACCCCTACTCATGTCATTCCCATCCAACCCATGCAGCAACAAGTTGAGAATCCCATCTTCACTGCACATTACGCCAATCAGTAGTATGAAGAGGACGAAATTAGGAACAGCGGGGCCTATGTTGGGGCTTTGACCAGCCTCCACCCCCCTCCCATAATTGCCCATCCCCTAGTGACCCAGAGTGAAGTCCAACTCATGACTGAGAAAGCAACCCTGGTATCAAAAGAGTCAGAGCAGCTGAAAGAACAGTTAGACAAAATACAAAAATAGCTGATGAAAATGGGTGGTGCTAAAATCCACGCCACGGACTTCACAGACCTATTCTTGTTCACTAAGGTCCCCTTGCCCCCCAAATTTAAAATGCCAGTATTTGATAAATACAATGGCACAGGCAACCCGATCGCACACCTCAAGTCCTATTGTGGGGACATGTGCTAGTACGGGGGGGATGAAAGACTACTAATAAAAGTCTTTCAGAAAAGCTTGACCGGACCGGCCCTGAGGTGGTTCACGTCTCTTGAACCATCCATGATGAAGACATGGAAAGATTTAACGCATTTGTTCCAAGAGCAGTATGTCTATAATACTGATATTGAACCGCACAAGTCTGATTTGGCTCGTTTGAAACAGAATCCCAATGAGACCTTTGGCGACTATTTGGGGCGTTGGAGAGCACTAGCAGCTCAAGTCAGAAATAGAATATCGGACGATGAGCAGATAGAGATGATTTCAATGAACACTCTGCCAGTGATCTCTGATTTTCTTGTATACCAACATCAGTCTAGTTTTTACGATTTGGTGAGGAATGCCAACCGATGCGAGGAAGCCATTAGGGAGGGGCGTCTAAATAAGAGCACACCGAGCGGACCCAGTGGGGTTAGAAGGTTTCGAAAGAGAGAAAAGAAATATGTCCAAAACATAGCCAAATAATACCGCCATTTCAGCTTAGACAGGAATGACCAGAGAAGAGAAGAGCTCGAAACACTGGGCAATCATTGAGTGTACTTTTACCCTTGGTGGAAAAGGGATTAGTTATCCACAACCACAACCTCCTCCTCATCCGATCCCAAAGAACTATGACCCAAATACAATTTTCAGATCATCCCTCGAAGCACGTTGCCCAGACTTGCGGGAAAATCATCCCCTGCACCTTCTCAAAGACGCTAATATTCATCAAAGACTAACCCCATCCCGGAGGAGAAAATCAAATGAATAGAGGATGAGGAAGAATTTGAGTTTGACCATTATATTAGTGATCGGAGAGTTATGTAGCATCACCGTTAAAAATATTGAGAAAGGAATATCGGGTTGAACTGAATTTGTCAAATTATTTTCCCAACCCGACTTCGCAATTGGAACCTTTGGATCTCAGGGCATATTTTCCACCCACCACACCTATTAATTATGTGAATATAAATGCATACTAACCATATACCATAAATTACCCGATAAGCCAATCCACACCAGCCAGTTACAATGGCTACACCATTCCATTCAACTACCACCATATACCACAACCCCATCGACCCTTTAAGCCACTAGGCCCCAATCCAATACCCACACCCATCGTTATCAATGGCCAAAGACAATCACCCCAATTCACCACAAACTCCACCACTCCAATTACCTCCACATCAAACCCCCATCTACCACCAGCACCCACCAACTATCAATGGCCTACCTTTACCTCCTTCCCTCCAATGCCACCACCCTCAAGCTTCACCATCCCCATTTGGCCCAATCTTTCCACCCAACCCTCTACCAGAAAAGTTACCCACACTTAGCCGAGATAAGTGTCTCAACACTATATTTTCCAGCTCTCGGGACCAACCTATGATCCTCATCAGGTCCCACTGAGCTACGAACAAACAAATGTCAATGCCGACAGCAGCAACAGAGAAGGGCAAGTAGATTTTGTTACTAGGTCTGGGAGGATATCAAAGCAACCAGAAGTACCAACAGCAGTGCAAGCCCAATGAAGAAGAAAAAAGTGAACCCCTTGAGAAGATGAGTCGAACACATATTGGAGACTTAATGAGAAGAACATCAGATGGGATCTCGATGACGCCCCACTCCATTTCCAAGCATTAATTAAAGAATGCATGTATATCCGTCAGATGAAGTTGGGCGATAATTGGGCAAGTGATGGCTCAATGCCATTTCATTTTCATGTAGATTTGCATGTAGCCATTCTAAGTCTTTGAATATAACTGTTGAATCTGGAAACATGGTCATTCCCTTAGTACTAATTGAAAATGGGTTAGCATTAAATATTTGCCCACTGAGAATCGCCACCAAGATAGGAGTCAATCCCGACATGTTAAGGCCCACCAGAATCAGCGCAAGAGGGTTTGACAATAACAGGAGAGAAATAATGGGAGAAGTTGATCTTGAGCTGTTGATAGGGCCAATGACCTTTTCCATCTTGTTTCAAGTCATGGATATTAAATCCTCGTTTAACTTATTATTAGGATGCCCATGGCTGCATGAAGTCGGAGCCATACCTTCCACATTGCACCAGAAACTCAAATTTGCATCTGGGCATAAGATCATCATCAAGAGAGGCAAATAGCATTGAAAAACCTAATAATATACCACACCCGTTGAGGACGGACCTCCACAAACGAGGTGTCGCAATACTGAGCTGGAGGGCATCATGTCAGAGGCGATATGGTAGCAGAATGGCAATGCTCCAAAAGTATATCGAAAGGAAGGGGTTTGGGACCCAAATTACAAGGTAGAAGAAGAAAGGGATAAAAGTAAGATTCATACAAGCCCATAGAAGAAGAGGTCCAGAGGCCAAAGAGAAAGCTGCAAAGAGCTCGAGGAATCAACAGAGAAACCTCACCCTACACCACATCGAGATTCCTTTGTTAGCAGGGTCATAAAATCAATGAAAACCCATTGACCACACAACTCAAAGCCCGTTCATCCCACCAATCCAGATCTCCTTCCTAGCTTGGAGATAGATTTGGCTATCCTTTTGAACGGTGTGAACAAGCTCGTGGTGAATCACCACAAAGCCATGTTAACATTT
Organism: Chloranthus sessilifolius; assembly: GCA_021018995.1. Taxonomy (NCBI): domain Eukaryota; kingdom Viridiplantae; phylum Streptophyta; class Magnoliopsida; order Chloranthales; family Chloranthaceae; genus Chloranthus; species Chloranthus sessilifolius. The sequence goes on along the minus strand of CM037593.1, from coordinate 51,528,495 downwards.
GGATATCATCTCGATGAAATGGGATTAACATGATGGAGATGAGCCAATCACCAAAGACCTCCATCCCAACAGTAAAGAAGCAAGGTACGAATCGGCATCTTGCCCCAAACTCGAAGTGTGGTCAAATTTCAAAAAAAACAACCTATAAAAGTGAGATAAGCCCTTGTGTAATACTGTATGGCAGTGCCAATCTCCGAAGAAAACGAAAATCTCAAAAACATAGAAGAGAACAAAAATCTCAAAAACATTGAAAAAATCCAAAGTTCAAAAATATTGTCATTTAAAATTCCAGAAAATGTCCCACAAAAAGATGCCTTAATGAAAATACCCATCCCACGTGAAATCGACCCCTTCCATGTAGAAATACAAGAAGAGGTAGGGATCACGAGTCTAGACGAGGATATCTCCCTAATGAGCTCCTTGACCAATTTGCCGACTTTGAGCATGGCCCTACCCCCATTGTCGAAGAGACTGAGGATGTCAACCTAGGAAGTGAGGAAGTTCCCAAAATAATCAAAATCAAAACATCACTGTCCCTTGAGGAAAGAAAAAGCATGATCGACTTCCTTCGATCATACTAAGACATTTTTGCCTGGTTGTACGAGGACATGCCTAGTCTGGATACTGATTTGGTTGAGCATGAGTTGCCCCTCTATCCTGATATGAAGCCGCTTAATCGAGACGCTCAACCGGGATCTTTGAAAGTCAATGAGGTCATCAAGCAATACGGGTTTCTCATGGTATCGAAATAGCTAATACAATATCAACTGTCAAGAAGGATGGAAAGGTCCGTGCATCGATTTCTACAATTTGAACAGTGAGCCCAAAGGATGATTTCCCATTACACGACATCTTGGTCGATAACATATATGCTCTCTTTCATGGATGGATTCTCGTGATATAATCGATAAAGATGGCGAGGGTTGATCGCGAGAAGATTCATTATGGGAACCTTTTGCTATCGAGTCATGTGTCAAGAATGATTACGAGCTATGACGCACTATTTCATGACATGATGCATCGAGAGATTTATATGTCGATTTACATGATAGCCAAATCACCAGAGCGAAGTGACCATCAAACCTTCGAAGCTATTTGAAAAATCGACTATGTCTAAGAAAATGGAAACTTAGGGTTCATCATCGAGAAGGGGATCGAGGTCACAATCAAAGCCATCATCGAAATGCCATGCCTACCAAAAAAGGAGGTTAGAGGGTTTGGGCGAATACTGATATCATTTCATTGCAATTAACTCCAATCGATTCAAGTTACTAAGACTCATGAATGAATTGATTCGATAAAATCAAAAAGCTACCTCCGAATCCACCTGTTAAAGTGGAAGACCACTCTTAATGTATCTCTCCACGACAGATGTTTCAATGGGATGTGTCTTAGGGCAGCATGACGAGATGGGAAGAAGAGAGATCATCTACTATCGAGCAAGCTTAAATTACAGATCTCATCGGAGAAAGCATGCCTAGCTTTGGGCTACTCTCGCCACTACTTACTATCCGCCATTCTTTAATGGACCCATTGAAATACCTATTGAAAATCCATCGATAATGGCAACTTTATTCAATTTGACATCACGTACGTCACTCAAAAATCGATCAAGGGGTAGGCGCTTGCTGATCATCTTGCTGATAATCCTTTACCCGACTATGAGTCGTTAAGGACTGAGTTCCCAGATGAAGATATCTTGTTCATGACGAAGGACGATACAGAAGAAGCAAAAGAATCATGTGTAATGCACTTTGACGGGGCAGCAAATGTCGAGGGCCAAGGAGTTGGAGCCATCCTGATTTCACCGAAAGGATCCCATGTACTGGTCTCTATCAAGCTCAACTTCCCTTGCACTAACAACATGGTAGTATGAAGTTTTGCACGGTCTGCAGCTCTCGATTTGAATGTAACTCACCTATGAGGATTCACGCTTAATCATATGTCACAAATGGTGATGAAGAAGACGAGAAGTGATCCCTCATCAACGATAGCTTGCTTCCAAGATGACTTTCTCACGCCCCGGATAAGGAATCGCTTGAATGACAGCAACTTTAGCATCAATGATTGAAATCCCTATGGTGTTGAGATGAAGTTTGATCGACAGAATGAACCAACCTTCCAGAGGAACCTACAAAGCGATGATAAGCCACCTAGGTTCTCAAATATCGAGTTTCCTCGAGACCTTTTTCCGGAGGGTACATCACGATGATCAACGAACCATTCAAGTTAACGTCATTTGCGGGAATGCCACAAGCATCATATATCTTACTGTGCCAAAGTGAAGCGGTCAACATTATGAAAGAAATCCATGAGTATGAAATCACATGATGCTCACTAAGAAAATTTCTGTGGATACGGAGCACTATGGAATCATTGTAAACATGTTCAAAATGCTACAAGTGTCAAGAACACTAACCATTGATCTTCATGATCTTGCCCATCGATTGACATTGTCGAATGATTAATCCAAAAGCATCAAATGGACATCGGTTCATCCTCACGCCATTGAGTAATTCACGCCGAGAAGTTTCTCAAGAACAATATAACCCAAAGATATCATCAATGGCACGAACTCATAATAAAAATCCGACTTCTGCGAGCAATACAAGATCAAGCACCATCGCTCACCCCCTTATCGGCCTCAAACTAATGGAGCCGTGGAAGCCGCGAACAAGATAGTCATCTGCATCCTTGAGAAAATGGTCATCCTCCCTTGTGTATGGAACCAAGGCCATCCTAAGAACCAAATCCTCATGGAATCACCAAAAGAGAGAGATCACGCTTTGATCGAACTCTAAAAGAGACTCCATGCCAAACCCAAGTTTTAATCACACAGCAATAAATGTCCATGATCTAAAGGTAGGAGACACTGTGTTGAAGAATATCTTCCCATCCCTCCACGCTGATCCAAGAGGAAAGTTCAAGCCGAACTGGGAGGGACCTTACGTCATTCGAGAAGTGCTGCCGGGATACGCCATCTGCCTCGCCACCATGGACAAAGATCATCTTCCTGAGCCCATCAACGCTGGATACGTCTGACGATTCTACTCTTAGCCTATCGCGATAAGGTAAGTATTAATGAAATAGATACGTGATTGCTTAAGAACTACCCAAAAGAGGCCATCATTCCAAGCACAGTAGCCCAAAAACATCCCTAAAAATGATGATATCCTTTGCTACCCCATTTGAGCCAGGGCCTTTCCTTCAATAAACCCATTCCCCCCTAAAAAAATATATATGTGTACCTATACCAAAAAAGAAAAGATGCATGTGTATAAAGTTACTACCAAAATCCAAAGAAATCAAAAAAGCAAAACCTCCAAAAAGATTGCCTGAAATGAAGCAAAAAAATAAAATAAAAAATGAAGAAAAAACCCCAAGGAAGAAAGTAGAAAACCGTCAGATGAAATCCTTTAACCAGACACCTTCAAATCCTAACCTAACCCATGGCCAAGCTACACAAGGAAGCCCTCTTGTAGGTTCACAAATACATTAAGTCAACATGAGGTCGAGCGACACCAGAACCCCATCTAGCCGGCTATGATGGAATCAACGTCTATGTCGTGGCTGTAAAAAAAAAAAGAAACAAAAAAGAGAATAAAAAAAGAGAATAAAAAATAAAATAAAATACAAATACAAGCTCAAAGTAAGATGGACGTGGTGAAAACTCAAAATTAAAACAATAAAGGACTAGGTGAAACCCGAAGGCTTGGGTAAGAGAGCGAACCCATAGATGTGTGAAACCCAAAAGGCGCATGTAAAAAGAGGAGATAAAAAAAAAAGAAGAAGAGAAAAATTAAAAAGAAAGGTTTGGAGAAGATTGATGCTTGAGAAAACCTTCACTCTTCCCTGTACTTATCATCATGCTAGTTCAAATCGGGTCCACCGGATTGTCTTTGTGAAACCACACCGCCAAATGACCAGGCAAGGAGAAAGGTTTAACTCAAAGGGATCCTTGGTAAAATTTGAAAAAACTCACTCAGGTCCGATTGCATGAAAGGGACTCGGCCACGCTTGAAATAGGACCCGTGGTTTCACCTCACTGATTAAGATACCAAAAAAAATGCTCAAAACAAAAAAAAAATAAATGCAACCAAAAAGCCAAAAGGCTCGTGTAGATGTATATAATGAACTACCTTTCGCACTGCTTACACCACATCCCAAAAAATAGTCGGTGTGGTGGCTAGCGTGCTTTCCTTTTTACAAGCATAAGCAAAAACAACAAAAACATAAAGAAAATATGTACACCAAAAATGTGTGTGTGTATCTATAAAGGGGTTTCTTATGCCCCTTTCCTGTGTATTTGATATGTGCAAAAAGTTCCATGTGCAGGAGGGAATCAGCGACCCAGCTCACGCTTTAAGGCGCTAATCTCAGCATTAAGGTCATCTTCTCGAATGTTCCTCTCCGTCAGCCAACGTCCGTGCAAGCTCTTGAACCTCTTCCGAGAAGAGTCCGCAGCCCCAAAAGCAACGTTCAAAGATTCTTTCAAACGGAGAACCTCGTTCTCTGCTGAATCTGCTCTAAACCGTTCACATGCTAAAAGCTCTTGCAGGGTTCTCTTCTCGTCCACCAACAACCCTATCCGAGCTTGGAGTGCCGCCTCTTTCTTTTGCTAGGGGCCCCCAGTATCAGTGATCTCCGACAAGTCTGGGCCATCAGCAGCGGGCCGCCCAGTCAAAAGCCAAGCCTCATACTCAGGAGAAGTCCTGACCGAGCCTCCCTGCTCAATATCACACATCAGGGATGACCGATGCGTCTCCCAAAGGGCAGCAATCCGATCTATGTCCCTAGAAGATCCCCTAGAAAAGATCACGTCGCATAAAGGAGGCCTGGCCTCACTAGGCACTTGTTGAGGGCAGCCAAACTGGCGCAAGACTCGAAATGGGAAGTAAAAGGTACTGCCAGTCAGACCTAGGAGAGTGATGCCCTCATGGTCTCTATAACGAATCACTTGGAAGGTCCAGTCCAACCAAGGAAGCCTCCATGTCAGCTCAGCGTCAACCAACCAGAGCTTCAGAATAGAGACGTTGCCTTGGGGAAGCAAATGGCATCTACCCAGAAAACATTGAGCCACCTCACCTCGGGCGATATAAAAGTGGGGCACGAACCCCAAGACAGCAAGATGCTCACCCAACCAGACCTGAAGCAATAAGGGGCATCCCCAAAGGCCCTCCACCTTACCCAGGGTAAAGGAATCAAGGCATCGGTACAGCTCGGCCAACACCAAATGCATCATAGATCGGCCCGCCTCCAGCTCCATCAAAATATCACAGACGGCCAATGAGAAGCTCTCTCCCCCAGTATAGAAAAGGATTTCCGAGATAAGGCTGAGTGCTAGAGCTTTCACGTTGAAGGCATTCCTAACTGGCAAATTTCGAAGACTTTCATCACCGAAAAGTTCTTTGAGCCACGTGGCCTAAAAAGTCACTTTCTAAGAAGCATTGGGCAAACACATCCTGCAAAGAGATGCACATAAAGAGCAACGAAACCATGGCACAAATTTAAAACAGAGGGACTAAAGAGCATTATCCAAAATATATATGTCCAAAGAAAAATCATCACATCATCCATCCCATAAAATGTTTTACAAATCCAAATCCAATCCCAAAAAAGAGAGTGCTGAATGTTAAAAGCAAAGGAACTAAGGCCTATTCCTGGCTTGCGCCCTTTGACTTCTTGCGACGACGGGAGGAGCTCTGATAAGTCCGCATGTCCCCCACCCTGGACCACGCCTGTGAGATCCTACTAAGCAGGGAGCGCGACTCCTTAGCCCGGGCACGCTGCAAAGCAGAATCAAGGTCATGATCAGTTAAGGGGACAATAACCAAGAAATGAATGGGAGGAGTCAAGCAGCCAGGTACTCACCGTCTCCACCTCCCTAAGCTCTGCCAGATGACGATGGTAATTCGCGTATTCCATGGCCGAGTTGAAGTCCTGCGATACAAACATTCAGTTATCAGGACAATCCTGGAAGCACGTACAGATGGAAACCAAAGTAGAGGAAGATTGGCTCAGCAAAAGACTTACCCCTGGAACCAGCTCAGGAGGGGGAACGCTGGCCGCCTCAGCAAAAAGTCGTGCCTGTCGATCTACATCAGCACAAATGCTCGAGAGGAAGCTATCATAAAGGCGCCGAAAGGTCCCATAAGCTACAGATGACCCACCACTAGGGATACCCGCCTGAGAGGTGCCCGATGGACCAACACCTGAGGAACCCTCACCCGAGGGACCTGCACCGAAAGGACCAGCACCAGAGGGATCTACTCCGGACATGTCAGCAGTACTAGGCCTCCCTTCACCATCTGAATCATCTCCCGGAGCAAACTGTGAACAAAAGAAAGATCCACTGAGGCAAAGACCGAGTCAAAATAAGAAGGAAACTAATCTAAGCTGAGAAGAGTTTACCTGACCGACCGGGCCGCCAAATGCCAGAAAGTTAGTGCTAGGGATAAAGCGCGGCAGGATGAATCGATGAGGCAAGCACTCATACCAGAAGTGATAGTCCCCAGGCACATGAAGGGCATGGATCGGGAACCCATTATTGAAGAAGGCCGCCGTCAGCTCCTCAATACTACCAGCAGGACTCTAAACATCTATCGGAGGGTCTACAGGTATGGCGTAGTAGCCCTGGAACTGGTGTACCACCCTCTCCCCCAGATAGTAGCACCTGTCCCACGCTCCATAAAAGAAGATGACTCGGCGGTTGTTGAAAAGGCGGGAGGCTCCTACAGCTGCTCGATTCCAGAAAGGAGATGACAGGTACGAGTCAGGGAGGATCTACAACCAAAGAAGAGAAACCAAGCATGCAAAACCTCAGTAAAAAGAAATGTCCAAGCTAAAAATGAACAAAGGTTGAGAAGTCGTTACCTGCTTTGGGACCATCAAATCAAGCTGGGACCTTAGGCCCATCTCCAAATGCTTCAGGCCCACATCACGGCGCCGGGACTGGGTCCAATTGCTGAGGAGGGGATAGGTGAACACCTCCGAGGATAGAAGTGGATGACCAGGGTGGAAGTGATGATATCCCCACACCTGAAAAAGGGGCATTGCACAAAGAGCAGGTCAGTAGCACACACAGGTCATTTAAAGTAATGATGATAAAAGTAAATGGTTATAAAAGTAAAAGAATGAGGAATTACCTCCAAGGCAGCCCAAACCCTACAGCAGACTTCAAGTCCCCGGTCGTGACCCGGGATAGGTTGTACATAAACCAGGCGTATCCCGCCCCTCCCCAGTCATATCTAGGGACATCGCCCCAATTATCCATCACGCTTAAAAGGGCCAAGCTAACTCGTCCCCCGCTGGCATTTGTAAAGAGTGTCTTGCCCAGTAGGAGTAGGAGGGTGATGTGAGCCAAAATAATCGCACGCTCCGGCATGATGTAGAGCTCCCGGTCCGGCTGACCCAGGTCCACCATCTCATCAGAAGAAAAGAGGGAGGTCAGCCAGGACATCTTGACCTCTGTGCCATGAGTCTGCCCACGAGGCGGATAGGCTCCGATCAACCGAATAATGTCCTCCCGGCTCGGTACTGCTAAGGTGGAGATCGGCACTCCCCCAATCCTGATGCCAGTAATCATGTCTCAGTCAACGGGCGTCAACGTCATCTCAGCATAGGGCATATGGAACGTCATGGTCTCTGGACGAAACCTCTCGATTAGGGCCTTCAAATAGGCCGCATCTGCCCTCATGGCAGGGCTGGACAAGAACTCTCCAAACCCCACCTGCCCCAACAGGACCTTCACCACTGGAGGTACATAAAGGTAAAACTCATGGAAGTCGAGCCACCCCCGCGGAATACGATGGTAGGCAGCTCCTGCACCCAAAAAAATGCACATCAGATTGCAGAAGTAAAGCAAAGCCGCGCAAAAGGAAGAAATTGAACCTATCTTTTACCTTGCCCGCTATTTCGAAGTTCGAGATGTGGGTATATTGCTGATGTAAGAGACCAACCCGGGCGGCCTCACCCTGCATCTCAAGCCATGGACCTGCTCTCCGCTCCACCCAGATAAACTACTCTCCCCGTGGGCCATGCACCATTTCAGGCTCCTGCTCCTGACCCTCCTCACAGATGTGCTCTCCGCTGCCTGACATGCTGGGACAACAAAAATATGACCACATCAAGGCATATCAAGGAAAAAGAACCATCTTTTGCTACAAATTATGGGAAGGTAAGTATGCTCATCCTTGTCCTACCATATTCAGATACGAGGGTACCCGCACACATAAACCCGAAAAATTAAAATGATGATATAGTAATCCCTTTCCCTTTCGTTCCTTTCTTTTTTTCTTCAAAACAAAATAAAATTCCTTTCCTTTTCAAAACAAAAAAAAAGTTTTCCCTTTTGTGTTCCCAAAAAAAGAAGCAAAAAAACAACAACAACCAATTCCCTTTTCATGAAGTTAAACAAACAAAATTAATTAGTTCCTTTATAAAAAAAAAACCAAACAAAAGAAAAAAAGAGACGAAAACAATAAAAGAAGTCATTCCTTCATGTTTGCAAAGGAAAAATAAAAAACATCTCTTTCTTTTTTCCATAAAATCAAAAAACCAAAATAAATAGGTCCCTTAGAAAAATAACAAGAAAAACCAAAAATAAAATCCTCTTCCTTAATAAAAAAAAGATACCCCAAAACCATTTCTCCTTAACTTTCAGGAATAAAAAAAAATCCCCTACTCTAAAGAAAAACAAAAAAAATCCCTTACTTTCAATAAAAAATCCCTTTAATAAAAAGGCGAACAAAAATCCCTTACTCTAAAAAAAAAAAAAAAAAATCTCTTCCTTACCTTGAATAAAGAGGCCAAAAAAAATCCTTCACCAAAAAAATCCTCTACCCTAATTAAAATTCAAAAAAAAGAGAGAAAAAAAAATTCTTTTTAAATTAGGGTTCAAACAAAAAAAATATATATAAAATAAATAAATAAAAATCTATGACTTTATATGCAACATACAAACCAAAAAATATATACATATCCCTTCTATATGCATAAAAACAACAAAAAAAATATGTATATTAGGCACCAATAAACTCATAAAATGACAAAATAGGGCACCATTCCTATAAAATCATCACGTATCATCAATATCATAGAAAATAAACCATTTATCATCAAGGAAGTGCAAGATCATGTACACATTTGCATAAAGAAGCAAGAAAAATCAAGAAAAATGAGTTTGAATGATTACCTTATGAAGAAGATGGGGTCTTTGATCTAGCGTGAGCCTGTGATCAATCCGCGAGTAAATCCACGGCAATGGGCACGCGGAGAGGCAATGTAAAGGAACCCTAGGTGTAGGGCAGTTTTCGGTTTCAAAGAAGAGAGGGGGAGGGAGAAAATTTCGAATTAAAGGCCCCACAGCCCGTGTTCGGGCAGTTTTAAAACCCCCAGTTAAACCTGGCGCAACTAATGTTACGCCAGGCAAACTTTTTCCCCCCATTTGTTTGGCGCAACTAATAGTTGCGCTAGGCTATTTGTAGGCCTCTAGTGGCCTGGTGCAACTATTAGTTGCGCCAGACACTTAGGCCAGGTCTTGGACCGGGTCAGGGCCTGATGAGAAGAACGGATCCCCCGTTCCCCGTGGATGATTCATTCCGCTACTCCCGTCCGATGCACGCATCCCCAAGACAACATTTTGATCATCTTTTGACTTGCCACGGAAGCCGTGCTAAAATAAAAACAGACTAGGGTCTGCAAGCACCTCAGTCTTACAAAAAATCCCCAGCAGAGAAGCCAGAAGTGTTCACAAAAGACGTCACAAAATCCCAAGAGGGGGATAACACAATAAGCTTCAAATGCCAGAAAATACAAAAAATATATATATAATAAACTCCAAAAACTCCAAAAAATAATAAACTTGAAAAATCCAAAAAACTCAAGAAAATTTCAAAAAAATTCACATGAAATGATAGCTTTTAAATTTCAAAAAATCACATGAAATGGTTGCTTTTAAATTTCAAAAAATTCACATAAAATAATAGCTTTTTAATTCCAAAAATTTACATAAAATAATAAACTTCAAAAAAAAATCTCGAAAAACATACAAAATAACAATCAAAAAATTCAAAGAAAAATCACATAAATAATAGAAAACCAAAAAAATGGATTTACATTCCCCACAGGACGCACATGCGTGTTTCGATGCGGTAAAATGTCAATATTTTATCGATAATGCAGATGTGCAAAATTAATGTCCTAGGTCAAAGGTTCGCCTTGGATCCATGGATCCTACTTTAAAGTAGGAACACGTGTCGATCCGGTCAACAAATAATGTTTCGATTGGGTCAACTCCACTGCTAAATCTTTTGAGCGATGAGCGCTCTGTTTTGGATTCGTGTGAACTTGAGTTGTCTTAAAGCTTCAGATTCTCCGTTGAAAAAGGTCAATCATTGGTTGAGACCAACCTGTTGAGAATGAGATTATGTGTCAATCAAACTATGTGCAACCATGCATTCAGAAGGGTTCATTTCCCTTTTATTTTCTTCAGGCTTAAAACCTGTATGGGTAGCGGTATCCCTATAAAGTGCACGCCATGTGTCTGGGTATCCGTATGATGGTCGTTTGTCCCCGTAAATTGTACCCGGGTAGGTCCGGGTCGGGCCTTCCATCGACTTTGTTGTTGCTTATTGCCCCTGATGGGTGCATGATTATGTATAGTTAATTGATGATTATGATCATTGTCAACAGAGGCCGGGATTGGATGCCCCCTTTTGGGAGGTGCCCAATGTTTGGCTGGATCTGTTCGAGGAAGTCAAAACTGGATACTCTGGGTCATGTGGGATTTAGGGCACGTTTTGAAAAATGGCATGCACTCCTAAAAAGCGTTGTGACATCTATTCACTTCGCTCAGGTGGTCATGCTAAATAAACTTTGGGATTGATGGGTTCGCCCAAAGATCTTGAACCCTGCTTTCTGCAGGGGCACCCGCGAATAATCCAATGAGGTCATCAAATGCCTTGTAGGATTGGACGCAAACTGTGGAGCCTTGCGTATGTTTACTTCGCGCCTATCTTTGAATGTGGGTCGATCACTCCTCCTACTTACGATACTGTTGAATTCAGAATAAATCTTAAACATCAAATACCTTCAAAATCATCCTGAGAAGTGAACATCTTTCCCGACTATAGGGAGTTAGCAACTCATTCCACCCCGGTTTTGCCCAGTAATGTCGCTAAGCGCTTGGGAACCGATTACCTCGAGAAACGAATGATTAGCCTGGCACTCCAGGGCTTTCATTTTCTCACCATGTTACTTACCTGATGTTTGAAGTTTATTCTGAATGCAGCGGACCCGTCAGTAATGCCTTGGGCCTCTTCAGATGTCTCCTTTCTTTGGCATACGATTACTAGTGATCAGATACCAAAGAGGGGCATCTGTAGACACCCAAATTTGGCCCAAGGTCCGATCGAAACACCTTTCGAGAGGTGCAATTTTGAGCTTTTGATAGCATGTATGGAACCCTTAGGAATCACCCTAAACCCTTAGGAGTCACCCTAGATCCTTTAGGAACTTACCCCAGACCTTTAGAAACCAATCCCAACCCTTAGAACCCATTTCGAACCCTAAACCTAACCTTCCCGGGCAATGGATGAAGAGTGGTGCCCCATTACTGACTGAGGTCTCCTACAAATATCAAATCATATACCATTAGAAAGAGGACTTCTCCAGCTTTCCAACAAGCCAAGAATTGCCTCAATCGGAGTTGTATATCAAAAGTTACGACGATTCGAATATCGGGCAGAATTTTGAGTTTTTTGCTTGGCGCAACTAATAGTTGCGTTAGCCTTTTTTCCCCTAGAAATGGTCTGGCGCAACTAATAGTTACGCCAGGTATAAATGGGTCCCCCAGCCCTCGCGAAGCCAACTTCCAAGCTACTGTTCCTCACTGTGTTACTGTGCTTTTACCTGGCACAACTAATAGTTGCACCAGGCATATGAACAGTGACTGTGGGTTTTTGCCCCAAAATTCATGATTGGGGTTTGACTTGTTGTCCACCTCAGTCCTTGGGGTGTGTTTTAATAACTTTGTTGCACCCTTTTAATACCTATTTGCAACCCTTAAGTGATTTGAAACACTAACCTATCATCCACCATTAAAACCACCTTCACACCTTTCCAAACCCTTAAAATCTTAGGAAACCTTAGATTTGAGATTACCTAATTGCTAACTCCAATTAGCATCTAAGTAGCCCCCTAATCCACTCCTTTCCTATAAATAGAGCTCCCCACCCCTTGGTTTAAGGGTTGAGAAATTTGCTTAAGAGAGAAAGAGCTCAAAGTGAGAAGTTCTTCCTCCCTTTTATACACTATTTTCATCCAAATTCTAAAATTCCAAAACCTCATTTCAAGCTTGTTCTTGCATCCAAAACCCTTAGCCTAAGTGTGTGTGATCCCCTAGCCTCCATCCCCTACCTCTTAGCTTTAAGTCCTAAGAGTTAGAACCCCATTTTCCACCATACAAAGGCTTCAAGAGCTCATCAAAGCAAGCCACGCAAGGCTCCTCTACGGTGCTACAAGGGCCCGAGGGCTCTGGCTCTCCCCTTTCTTCTCCTCTCTCTTTTTAGCTCCCTCCATCCTCTCATTTGTGCCGTTACGCTGCCAAATTTTTGGTAGGAACGGAGGGGCACAAATAGGATTGGAGGCCCATTTGGGCAAGAGGAAGCTATTTTTTTTGCTTTTATATCATTTTATTTTTGGCCATTAGTAGAGACCGCATTAAGCGGGTTGATCGGGTGCCTAACACCTTCCCGATCATTAACCGAAGCCCCTACCCAAGAGCCTTTGGTGTGGACCAGATTTAGAGTCATTTTTAGCACTTCGGTGCTCATAAAAATGAACTAGGTATCCCGGGACACCGAAAACTCCGGGTGGCGACTCTATATTTTTGTTAGAGAGCGCATCGTCGCGACGGGATCGTCTCGAATCCCATGGTTGCACAGTGTCTGATTAATCAAGGAATGTCTATTTTAATACTTATTTAATCTGTTATTTTTCTATTTGTCCATAGTTTTATTCAATCTATGCCCTACATCTAGGAATTTAGCTAATTTGAAAACCCCATGGAAGCTTGAGCTTGTAGCCCTGTAACCATGGTGGCAGCAGCAATTTTCATGTTCCATCCTAGTCCATTGTGGTGTGGATAACCTCTGTGGATAGCCTATGACCATTTAAGTGGACAGACTATAGCCCTAGGGTGATTCCAAGCTATTAATCTGAGAGGGATTCTTTTCCTCTGCACTTGAGTTTGTAGCCTTATGAGAGGTTATTGCAGGAACAAGCTCCCCTCTATTTTACTTGACCATTATCAGATGTTAGATCTGATTTCTCTATAGAGATTATAGACTTGTGAGCTGAGTCATTGCAAGCCTTTTATAGCATTGACCAGCAACATTTAAGTCCCCAAATAGCCTCTAAACAACTGTGGTTTTCACTAATTTTTAAAGAGTTATTTGCTCCCATGGATGCTTGAGCATGTAGCCTAGAAAACATGGCGTCTGAAATAATTTTAATATTCTGATTTGAACCATTGGTTGGAGGACATCTATTAGATAATCTGTGACCATTTAAGTAGACAGGTTATAGCCTTAGGATCAGTCCATTCCCTTAGATCAGACTGGTTTTCTGATTTAACTCATGTAGTTTAATCCTCATTATTGGATAGCATGTGACCATTGAAGTGGACAGATTATAGCCTTAAGAGACTAGGTCAAATTATAAGAGTTGAGTTAGATACTTCCTCCTTGCAGATGTGCTTGTAACCATCTGAAGGATTGTTGCAGAGACAACCCTAAGTCTGAGTTATATAACTGAAATAACCTTTAGTTTAATTGCCTACTTCCCATCATTTTTATCTTTATTTTATCATACACCATCACCACCTTCTTTTTAACCCTTTCTTTACGATAGGTGTTAAGACCTGAAAAGTACCACTTTTCACCCCTTAACTTAACCTTTGATTAAACCCTTAGCCATCTAATAAGTTCTTGTTAAGTGTTTTATGTAGGTAATAATCAGCAGTGAAACAAGGCCAGGAATCATGCTAAGGAGCCTGTTTTGGCACCAGAAGTCCCTCAGAAGCATAGACTATGAATCCATACCTAGAATGAGCCTCGTGCAATCTAACTGAGCTTCCCAAGACTTTATAACAACTACTCGCGTAGCTCTCGCGAAGCTCAAGAGTAGAACACATCATGCAATCTCGTGTAGTTCAAAGCAGACCTCTCTCAACCTCGCGCAGTTCTCTCAGAACGGCTGAGGAGAGAGAGCTTCAGGAGACTCCTCACGTAGCTGTCGCACAGTGGCAGCGGGATGCAATTATCAGAAGAGAACTCCTCACGCAGTTCTCGCACCATTCAAGAAGAAAGCATCCTCATGAAGACGGAGCCATCCTCGCGAAGATTAATCAATACATGAAACCTCACGCAGTTCGAAACTCATTAAATCCTTGCGAGGAAACTAGCGAAGTCCATTGAAGTGAAGTGCTCGCGAAGTTCTCGCCCTATTCAAATCTGTCCTCGCGAAGATCAACCTAGCGATCGTGCAACTACCTTGCGACTGCTTGAACTCCAACCCCACGACATCTGAGGCTTTGATGTCTACTCAACCTCGCGACTGCCTGAAGAGCAAACCAAGACAACCTCACGACGGTGGATGCTTCAATATCAAATCATCCTCGCGAAGAGCAACAACTACCACGCGACAAGTCTGGGAAAAAAGGGGCTACCTAGCGAAGCTCTGAACTTCAACTTCCATCTCTTCAGCAGAGGACCTTCTGAGAATTTTCAGCGGTTAGGGCATGCACTCGCATGCTCAAATCTCTATACACGTGCCCCAAGGCATCCAAGGATCACTATTCGACCACGTGGCATCATTAAAATTAGGATTTCCTAACCCTAATGCGCCGCCGCACCACTGCTATATAAATCCATACTTAGCTTAGGTTTAGAGATCCTAGAATAGCTGGGAACACATCTCATTTCTTGGAGACTTGATCTGAGATCATTATTCTTTTCTTTTTGTAGTTGTAAGTAGTTTTCTTTTTCTATTTCCTTCTCTCCATAGTCCAGCATTTGTTGGCTATGTCTTTGTATGCTTTTTTTTGAACTAGATCAATGGAAGTTCTATAATAGGATTTTTTACATTATGGGATTTGTGTTTGAATGTGAGATGCTCTGTGCAAGGCTGCTGCCTTGTGATCCACCATTGCTTTGGCTGTGATTCAAAGCAATGGAGGACTGATTCTAAGGGCCACTCAGATCCAAGGGACCTGTGTGTCTGGGCTATCATGGTCATATACAGCCTTAGCCCCACCACAGGACCCACTAGATTAGAAATCCCCATGGGAGCTTGAGCTGGTAGCCTTGTGACCATGGTGGTGGCAGCGATATTCTTGTTTTGTCTTGGGCTCCGTGAGGAGGATAGCCTCTGGGATAGTCTGTGACCATTCAAGTGGACAGGTTATAGCCTTAGGGCGATTCTAATCCACTGATCCAAGATGGATCTTTCTTCTTTACACCTGAGCTTGTAGAAGCCTGGTGGGAGATTGTACAGAGGCAGACTCCCCTATATTTGTATAGATTCACTATCAGATGTTAGATCTGGTAATAGAGATTATAGGCTTGTGATTGGACCATTGTAGCCCCACTCAAGCAATGGACAGCTAGATCGAAGGTTGTACTCAATCTCTTGCTGGTCCTGTGTGTCTGGGCTATCATGGTACTATACAGCCTTAGCCCCACACATAGAGCTTTAGAGGTTGAGGTTTCCTATGGATTCTTGAGCTGGTAGCCTGGATGAAATAGTGCCTGCAATGATTAACTTGTTTTGACCCATTCCTGGATTGTGGTTCCCCTATGAGATAGTCTGTGACCATTTGAGTGGACAGGTTATAACCTTAAGGGATTGAATCATGGCAGAGAGATGGGTTGGATCCTTTCTCCTCAGTGGTGATAACGTAGCCATTGGACGTGATTGTTATAACATCAGATCTGAATCTGAGTTACAAAGCTCCTCTGATCTAGGCTCAATAACATACTTCTCACCCTTTTATATTTATTTTCCACACTCCATCCATCCTCTCAGCCCTTTCTGTAGTTTAGACATTAGGCTACCTTAGAATACCTAGAATAAGTGACCTTAAACTCCCCTCCTTTTTAGGACTGCCAGATCTGTAGTCAGATCTAGAGGGACTACTAGAGATGGCTCCCTTGGAGCTGTAGATCACCTTTTCCTGTGGGACAAACTCTTACTTATCAAAACTTCCCACAATGGACCCTGTATCTTGCAGGTCTAGGATTTCTTAGTTGTGCTGATTCCATCCTCTGTTTTACTCTTTCTTTGATTTTTAAATTTCTTTTACCATAACCAATAAAGCAAGCACACACTCAGAAATCCGCCAACAAGTTTTTGGCGCCGTTGTCGGGGACAGATGATCTATTAGTAGACCCTTAGTTTTTGTATTCTTAGTATTCTTTGCAATTGTGAATAATTGATACTGCTGATATAATTTTGAACCTTTCTTGCAGATCTAGACAGCAACAGTGAAAGACAGTTGGACTACAATTGGAGCTTAGCTACCTCTGTTTGCAAACTCTCTAACTTTTAAAACTCTGTCTATCTTTCTTGAAAATTCTCTAGCAGTATCTAGGATAGTTGTAAATGTATTCTTTGAATAGCTGTAAATTAGTTAGATAAATTTGTTAATTGTAAATTTATTCATTTGCAATGTGCCTACAAGAAGCTATCCTTGCTGTTGGTGTGCTTGTATGCTAGGGAGGAGATCTCTCAGCCCTACTTTAGAGCCTCTTAACCCTGAGTTAGAATGGGGAAGAAGACTTAGAAGAGACAGGCACACCATAGGAGAGCCCCCAAGAGAATCTGTGACAGCAACTATGGGTGAAGAACAACCCAGAACTCTCAAGGAGTTGAATGCTCCGAATGACTATAACTCCCCTTTTAGCATTCAATTCCCTGATGTTCAGGGGAATTATGAAATAAAAACTTCAATCATCCAGATGTTGCCCTCTTTCCATGGGCTTAGCAAGGAGGACCCTTACAAGCGTATTGACCAGTTCTTGGCCTTGTGCACCACTTTTAATATCACTAGTTTGGGACCTGAGGCTACTAGGCTCAGACTCTTTCCCTTCTCTCTGAAGGATAGGGCCAGTACCTGGTTGACCACTCTTCCTAACAATAGCATTGCCTCATGGAAAGACCTGCAGACCAAGTTCCTGACCAAGTTCTTCCCTGAGACCAAAACTAGCCAGTTGAGGAAAGAGATTCTTGCTTTTGCTCAATCCCCAACTGAAGATTGAGCAACTCACAAATCAATCTGTTATCCAACACACCTCTGAACCATCCATTTCACTCACTTTAGAATCAATCGTTGAATCGATCTCATAACCAACTCACAAATCAATCTCTACACCTGCCTTAAAACCTGAACTCACCACCAAACTTAGCACCTCACCAACAATGAAACTGAGCCCCAATCACAAACCTATTATCAAAACTAAACCTATCATCGAACCCAAACCTATTATCACAACTAAACCTATCATCGAACTCAAACCTATCATCAAACCTAAACCTGTTATCAGACCCAACATTGTCACCAAACCTAAATCTACTATCGAACATAAACTTGTCACTGAACCTATCATTAGACCTAAACCTATTATCAGACCCAACATTGTCACCAAACCTAAGTCCACCATCAAACATAAACTTGTCTCCAAATCTAAGCCTATCATCAAACTCAAACCAATCATCGAACCTAAACTTGTCACCAAACCTAAACCTATCATCAAATCTAAACTTGTCACCAAACCTAAACCTATCATTGGATCTGAACCTGTCATCAAACTTGACCCTATCGTCAAACCTAAACTGATCATCAAATACAAACCTGACATTAAGCCTCAAACTATCGGCGAATCTAAACCTATCCTCGAACATGAACCTATCACCGAAACTAAACCCATGATCGAACTTGAACCTGTCATCGAACACAAAACCAAACCTATCATTGAACTTAAACCAATTGTCGAACCTAGACCCGAACCTATCATTGACCCTGCACCCATCCACAAGCTCGAACCTGTAGACACCCAATTTTGCCCTCTCGAAGTATACAAACCTATTCGGTCAACCTTTGACCTTGCCCATGACTTTCAGAAGGAACATATCTTCTCTGAAAGCCTTACAACCCTAAACAGGGGACCATATACTGAAACAATAGTATATGGTTGAACTATAGGCTGAGACAGTAGCTTTGTGATTTGGACCCAACTTAACCCAGGAAAAATCCTGAATTGCACTCCCTATCTAGCGTGCATAATTTAATTGCACACCCCATACTTAGCACTCAATTGGTCCCACTTGGACCAAGACTATTCTTCCTGTGGGTCACCTTAGGAGTGAATTACGTGCTCTACTTAGTGCGCACTATTCAATTGCACGCCCCATCATTGGCACGCAATTGGTCCAAATTGGTGCCCAAACTAGTGCGCGTAATCGATTGCGTGCGCTATACAGGGCGCACAATTAGTTCAAAATAACTTAGAACTTGGACACTCGGATGAGCCACTCAGACGGTCACTCTCTGAGTCGGTCATCGATTCAGAGGTATTAAGCACCTGGGTTAGGAGGCATAATCTAATTAAGTGCACCGGACAGGGCGTGTAATTGAATTTGACCAGCTACTTGCGCACCACCTACAGGGCGTGCAATGACCCGAATATCTATAAATAGACCCCCCTATCCCACACCAAAACACATCTAGTAATCAAATTTTCGAGTTCTCTTCTTCCGAGCTTAGAGATTTCGAGATTCTCTTCGGCGCTTAGCTTCAGGTTATTTCTTAGTTCTAGTTTCTAATTTCTTTTCTAGTTCTAGGTTCTAGTTCTTAAGTTCTAGCTTTTAGTTCTCAGTTTCTTAGATCTTAGGTTTTAATTTCAGTCCTTAATTCCTAGTCTTAGATCTTAGGTTTCAATTTTGGTTCTAAAATTGTTGTTATTTTTTTTCCTTCAGCTTCTAAGATCAGTTCTTACTTTTTAATCCTTAAATTTTATTCCAGTTTTTTGTTTTAGTTTTAAATTCTAGTTCTCTTCACAGTTTTTAGTTCCCTTTTTTTTTATTCTAGATCTTCGATTTCAACTCTTAATTATTAAATTCAATTTCTTAGTTTTATTTATCCCTGGTTCTAGGTCTTAATCTCTAGAACTAGTTCTTAATTCTTAGTCTCTAAATTCCTGGTTCTTAAACTCTAGAACTAGTTCTTAATTCTTAGTCTCTAAATTCCTGGTTCTTAATCTCTAGAACTAGGTCTTAGTCCTTAATTATTTGAGATCGTAGCCTCTATTTTCACATTCTAATTTTAATCTACTCTAATTCGTAATTTTTTTCTTTTCTAATCTGGATCTTAAAAGCACCTTAATTTCAATCTTTAAAATCTTAACTTTTTAATTCAAAATCAATTTTCCAATCTATAATACTTTTAAAACAACCCTCAGCCAACCGATTTGCCCAAGGAGCTTATGGAGGGTACTCGGGAATGGGGCCGATCCTCCTTAGCATAACGGGTCAAACCCCTTTTTTTTTTTTTAGATTCCTAGTATAAGTAGAATACTTAAAATAGTTAGATTCCTAGTAGAAGTAGGAAACTTAAAATAGTTAGGTTCCTGATATAAGTAGAATATTTAAAATAATTAGCCTTCTGGTAGAAGTAGGATATTTAAAATAATTAAACTTCTGATAAGAGTAGGACACTTAAATTAATTAAACTTTTAATAGAATTGGGATACTTGAATTAATTAGATTCCTAGTAGAATTAGGAGACCAATACCACTTAGACTTCTAATTAGATTAGGACACTTAAGTAAGTTAGACTCCTAATAGGACTAGCATATTTAGAATAATTAAACTTCTAGAAGAGTTAGAAGATTAGATTAATTAGACTCTCAGTAACACTAGAAGACTAAGCAATTAGAATTAGAGTAGGAATAGGAAAACTATATAAACTAGACTTCAAGTTGACCCAATGCTGTTGACGTCGGTCGGCCGACAATTCAGTAAAAACGTCGAACCCACACCCCGAAAGGTGTGATCAGTGACGTGTTGTAGCGTCGATAAAAATCTGCAGCTGACGATTGCAATGAACCAGGTATTTTCCTCTTAGAATTTACCTTTTATAATTTAATATCTTTTAATTTACCATTCATCGCCTTTTCCAGATGTTGTGGATTTCTAGTGTGCTGATTTATGATGTAAAAATCAGGAGAAAACAGAGATGGATTCAGTACATCTGAGATATCCTAGACCTGCAAGATACAGGGTCCTTTGTAGCAAGCTTTAAAAGAATGGTGAGTAAGGGAATGTCCACAGGGAGGCTGGTTAGAAATAGGATAAATCTCCAGATCTGTGAGAGATCTGACACCCTAGCTATCTCTACTTTAGTTAAAAGATAGGGGAGAGTGTTGAAATGAGTTGTCACTTAAACTAAACTACAAATAAAATGCAGATTGTTTTGGATCAAATTTGGAGCCTCAGATCTTGCAGATGGAAGGTTTAAAAACTCAGAAAATGGAGAAGAGCAGCTTGGAGATTGCTTTCACTGCAATCAGGTTGAGCTAAGTATATTACAGGGGTTCAAAAGCACACAAGTCCCTTAGCTGGCCATAGGCACTGTCCGTAAGCACAGCTGCGGGGTATAAATTCCACTTTAAATACAGGATCCACCTGGCCTTAAGGCTATGATCTGTCCACTTTAATGGTCACAGACCATCCTATAGGCTTTATCGAATCCATGAATTGCAGCAGATAAATCCAATTAAGGCCTGAGCTAAGTTTCACCTTAAGGTTATGATCTGTCCACTTTAATGGTCACAGACCATCCTAGAGATCTCCTATAAAGCCAGAGCCTCAATTAGAATAATTTAAATCACTACAGATGCTGCAATTTCCAGGTCACAGACGCAAGAAATTATAGGGATATTAGATCCAGGGAATTCAAATGACAACCAAGAGGTCTACCAGTTAAGTGGGTAAGCTGATCAAGCAGCTCCTCTACACAAATCTGATCGAGCACCAAAAGTCATCAAAAGAGCTTTAGATCTAATTAAAACATTGAAAACAACATTTACATTACAAACAAGGTCACTCTTACAATGGAATGCTCTCAGATCTATAGTCTGTGCACTAATTAACCCCAGCAACACTCTTAACCTAACCCAATTACAGATCTAACTCACTCCTTGCTGCTCTTAGGGATTTAGCCAACCATAGTTGGGCTAAAGGAGGGAAATGAAATCTCACTACAAGCTTTGATCTCTGAAAATTTGCTCAGAATTTTAATCTCCCCCAAATGGTAATTGGGGGTCTCAATATATAGCTTTCTCCTCTATTTTTCCCGCCAAAAATCTTTTCTAGAAGGTTGTCAGAGTTTGTTAGAGTTCTGTTAAAGCACATGGGTCGGTTAGGGCTTTCTAAGGCATCTCCTAGAACATTGTGCCAGTCACCAAAGTGCCTCGGTTTGTGTGTGACAGGTCACCAAGTCTCAGCGTGTGCATAGCATAGTTTCTGAGAAGTTCAGCACACGATTTCGACAGGTTGGAGAAGCTTCTGACAGGTTCAAAGTGAGCTTGTAGTTCCTTTCGATAGGTTCAATTTCAACATCTTCACTTCGATAGGTTCAGGGAGCCTTCAATAGGTTCGAATCGAGCATTTTAGTCCTTTCGATAGGCTCTCAGATCCGTTCGATAGGTTCCTTTGAAAGGTCAGGTTAAAGGGTGTAAAGTGGCATTTTTCACCACTTAACACACCCCAAACCTAAGCTTTGCTAGTCCCTGAGCAAAGGAGAATTCGAAGAAAAATAAAATGCCACTTTCGTAGGGAGCACGGATGCATTTAGCACATGCACCAATCCTTTTAAATCCCTAGGTGATCCCTAGTGGAGGAGTGAAGTCTCCTGAGGGTTTTCAACAAAGGTTCCCACAAACTTCTCCAATACAACTTAATTAATAGTAGTGCAACCTGTTAAAGCAGAATTTAAGCAAATCAAATAAATTTAAATCATGCCCATTCATTAAGGGAATTTCAAAAGAAAAAACATCCATTTGAAAATATGAAAGTCTGCTAAAATCTCTCCATCATCACTCAGTTTGTGTCCAGGCATTTCTTCTGAAATTTCAAGCATAACTCACCATCAATTTGAGGATCCTGTTTAGATACTTCCCCCATCAACTAGATTTCAGACCCAAATCTCACCAGGGCTGTTCACTCATTAGTACAAAGAAGAGGGGTAAATCATATCACTCAGCTCAAGAGCAGTTACAGGCCTCAAATAGGACTGTAAGCAGGACCATAGGCATTGCCCTAATTTATGATATTTTCTAATTCTTTGTACCATAGATTAAACAAATCCTCATCTCCACATGACAGTTCAATCTATTTCAGATCAGTAAGGACTTTTTATTGGGTTGTAATGTGGCTTATGGGTGAGGTTTATAAAGAATGAAAGGGTGGAATGGGATTCAAAATTGAGAAATCAATAAAGGTAAAGAGGTGATTTGCAACTCAACCTTCTTCATGTCAGTACAATTCCATATACTTGTTGAACTTTCAAATTTGAAGTGGCCAATTTCTAATTGTCATTTCAATCTTTTAATGAAATGACTTCTCTTGCTCTTTTTTTTTTCTTTTTTTTTGGATTGGGATGCCACGACGATACATCACAGTAGCCTTCAAATATACTTTCTTCTTCTTTTAACCAAACATCGAACCTTACACATCTAACCTCACTTGTCCTCTTATTTCCTGATTTCTCAGATTGAGGGTGAACTGAAACAGATCAAAAGGTTTTGGGTTTACATATATATTTTTATTTTTTTCATCAAAGAAAAATTGAGATTTTTAGGGCTCAAAAGGTGTGTATCAAGGGCAGTTCAATGGTGGGGAATTTTAGGCTCAAACTGTCCAAGGGATGGCCTTACTTCATGTCCTTAATGTCATGAATGCTGTCGAGCTTGTTTCAATTTGGATTTGCCTAACTTCTAATGATTAAAATTAGGTCCCATCAGTCCTTAGAGTAGAAAAAATTGCCAAGACACTCTTCAATGAAAATTTTTCAGGCCCAATTCTCACTGGGTATGGCCTTCCATCCAATTTCTGAAGAGTATCTTCACAGTCTCTTCTCGTTGCTGGTTTATCACACATCAAAAACTTCATGCAAAAAATCTTGATATTTTCTTCATGAAGAATGTTAAAACTTCAGCTTACTTCAGTTGAAAATTGTTTTTTTTTTTTTAGAATTTTCTTAATCAACAATTATGAGGTGAATTCATTCTCTTTTTGATTATTCCTTTTTAACTTGGCTGCACTAAAATTAACTAGTTTATTGGCATACATGCCACACCCCCAAACCTAAACTAAATAGTGTCCCCATTATTATAGCAGAATGGGTTTAGTTGCCTAGATATCCAAAGAAAATAAATGGAACAAGAAATGAATAGAGAAATAACAAGTGAAATTCACAAAACATTTTATTATAAATAATCTGAAAATCGACATGTGGACAACGTCCCCCTGGGTTCAGGGATATCCTCAGACTGCGTCAGGTGGAAGAGGAACTGCAAATGAGGGTGGGGGGGGAAGAAAAGGAAAAAGAGTGGGATTAGGGGGCTGGGGGTGGGGTGGTGGATGAGGATGAGGATGACGGGGGGGAAGCAGTCGGAGCCTCGATTTTCTGCCCCTTCTTCTCCCCTTTTAGGTTTTTCCTTTTCTCCTTGGCGAGGAATCTCTGGACCTCGTCATATTCATCCCAGAGAAATTGAAGAGGATCAGGCTCCACCGGTGGTGGTGGTGGTGGCCAGACTGGGAAGAACTTGATAGGCAAATCTTGAGGTTTATTGTTTGCCATGAGTCGGGACATACCTGGTGAGAGTTGGGTTTGAAATCAACTTATTTGGGGTAACATTATAGCAGGATTCTCAAATAGAAGGCAAGCTTTTCATTAATTTTTCTTTTAAAACTTTTTGACACAAACTGAGTGAATGGTAAAAGAATTACAGCAGAATTTCAGTTTTGAACTGATGTTTTCTTGAGAATCCTCTTACAGTTTGACTAATGCCTTGATAGACCCTTGAGAGAACTAAATAAGTGTTTTAAGTGTTTGTTTTATAGCTAACAATAAAGGTAGGCTTAACCCTGAAAGTAGCTTAAGAGTGCCAAAAAGATGATGACCCATTTTGATCTGGAAGAAGAAAGAGAAAAGACGACCTCACTGGCTGTTAAAATGCCTAAACTAAAGAAGACAAAGGCCTGGTTTCAACCTGGAAATAGGTTTGGAGCTATTCAAAAAGAAGAATGCACTACAAAATGCTATTCAAAAGGATTCCTGATATATTCGAAAAGAACCTGAACACTGCGAAAAGAACTAAAGCTCCAGGCTTGGTTTTCGAAGAGCACCTGATCTATTCGAAAGGAACCAAACTTGTTGATGATCCTTTCAAAAGAAGAAAACTTCTTGTGAACAACACCAGTTCTGTTCGAATAGAGCTCTAGAAGTTACTTTTCCTTTCGAAAAGACCCCCAATCTATGCGAATAGAGCTCCAGAAGTCACATTTCCTTTTGAAAAGGCCCCCAATCTGTGCGAAATCGTATTCTAATGATTCCCAGCATCTGCAAGGGTATTTTAGTAATCTCTGCATGCACTCTAATGCATTTAAAAACCCAGGAGCATTCTAAAAAATTTTGAGCACGAACCAGAGGCATATTCCACTCCATGTGAACACCCAAAGATGAAATTACTTAGCGGGAACTTCTAGAAGCTCAAACAGATTTTTGAATTACTTAACATAATTGATGCCTCTGTCTCCTAATTGGCTGAACCAAATCAAGCAGTTCTGCTTGGCCAGAACAGATCTGGATCCTTGTACTCGACTCCTATTAGTTGATATGGATCTAACCAATTCTGATTGGTTGATGCACATCTGAGCTGGACTTGGGGAAAACTATAAATAGACGAACTATTTGCCCAATTTGGGGCATCCAGAATTTGAGTTTCATTCCTGTTTCCCCATTTTCCAATTCAGATGATGATAACTTGTCTAAAACTTCTGTAATAGCCTAGCTTTTGTCTGTAACTGAGAACTGTGAGATACCTGTGTAAATTCAAGTGAGAATTATATTCAAGACTACAAATTCGAGAGTTGTTGTAAGCTGTGTTCAGTAATTGTAATGGTGGATTTGAAAAGGTTGCTTTCATCAGTACGTTCTCAATCAGATTCATGTTGAGGGTTCATTGTGATCTCCTCACTCATTAGATTCCTTTAGATTTACTATTTTTAAGCAATTTCCCTTAATTTACTATCCCTGTGAGAATCTGTGTTTGTAACTTGGTACTTATAGCATTTGTAATGGTGCTTATATTCTGAATCAAGACTTTGGATTGAAGAAGAAAACTATTGGATGATCTGTGTCCATGACGGTGGACAGATCATAGCCATAAGTTTAACTCAATTCTAATCCTTGAATTGGATTATTTTCTCTTACATTTGAGCTGGTAGCCAGATGAAGATTTGATACTTTCTCAACTGTGTGACACTATTTCTCATTCTGCAATCAATTACTAAGCTTAAGGTAGCTGTTATTTCTCCATTCTTATTAATTTTGCATCAAATTCCCCCAACTTGGATGTGGATCACTTAGTTTAAATTTTACTTTTAGATAATTTAGTTAATGTGACAAATTCAACCTCTCATCTTACTTGATTTGTAGATAGGATTAGAGGCCAGATCTGGTAGCTCAGATCTGGAGGTTTACCATACATTTTAAATCAATTCTCTGTGGATGATCTTTTACTCACTTACATTTAAAACTTTCTACAATTGGCCCTGATCTTGCAGGCTAATTGATTTCTCTCTGTGCTGATATTTCCTTTTTTTTTAGTTTTCCAATTTTAGTATAATCCATACTTTGAAAAATCTGTTTTCAAAATACAAATAAATCATGCACACTTAGGAAGACAACAAGTTTTTGGTGCCGTTGCCGAGGAATAGATTTTAAAATTGGTAGACCTAAGTTTTTTTTTTTTTTTTTTTACATCAGTGCTAACTGTTTCTATTGCTTGAATCTGTGCAGATATTCCTATACAGTTGAGTTTAGAATCTACTCAGGAGTATTGAAGGTTTGCTTTGCATAATTTTTCTCTCTGTATCTGTGTTGTATGTTTGGTAGGAGGACTCTCAATCCTGAGATTGTCCCGCTGAATTTAGAAGTTGAAAGGCTACTAAGAACTAGACAAACATCACAGAATTTTGCTGAGACTGCTACTATGGGTGAGCAACCTAGACTCTTGAGGGATTACTTTGCACCTAGTGCATATAATTCCCCATTTTGCATTCAATTTCCTACTGTTGAAGGAAATTATGAATTCAAATAATCAACTATCCAGATGCTTCCTTCCTTCCATGGTTTGAGTAAGGAGGATCCATACAAGCATGTGGATGAATTCTTGTCTCTTTGTACCACATTCAACATAGCTGGACTAGGTCCAGAGGCAACCAAGCTTAGGCTCTTTCCTTTTTCATTAAAGGACAAAGCTAGAGCATGGCTGTCCATGTTGCCACCAAATAGTATTACTTCCTGGAATGATTTGCTGTGTCAATTTTTAGCCAAATACTTCCCTATGTCTAAGACCGCTTGAGACAAATATTGTTTTCTTCTCAACACTCAATCAAAACTTTCCATGAAGCATGGGAAAGGTTTAAAGAACTTTTAAGGCAATGTCTCATCATCAAGTTCCTCAATGGCAGCTTGTTCAAAGCTTCTATTAGGGAATTGATCAAAAGGGTAAGAATATGGTAGATGCCTCCTGTGGAGGCACCTATTTGCAAAGAACAGTTGAGGAGGTCTGGGACCTATTTGAAGTTATTGGTGAAAATTCAATCCAACAAGAATCTCTGTCAAGAGACATTGAGAATCCTGCTCGGTTGAATAAAGATCAGACTACCAAGGGAAAGATTTATGAGGTGAATGAATTGGAAAGGAAGGTGGACAATTTAACCCCCACCTTTGATAGATTGATGGACTCACTTAAAAATCCAATGGTTGTAAAGAGTAGAGGAGGCATGTTTGATATGCCAGCCCCTACTCATTCCCATGATCAATGTCCACGCACTACGTTCCCAGATCTAGTGGTGGAGCAAGCTCATGCTGCCCAATCGTTTGGACAGTTGCAATCTAATGAATATGCATGGAGAGGGCACCCTAATTTAAGGTGGAGCCAGGGGAATTATCAACAACAACATCAGCAACAACCAAAGCACCAAGTACCTTTCAAAACTGTTCAGCCTTACCAGCAGAATTTCTATACCAAGCCTAATTTTCAGCAGCCCATTTCTTAACAGATGGCACAACCTGTGCATCAATCTGCCCCAGCTCAGCCTCCTTCCAGATCCCCTTCTTTTGAAGACCAAGTTCTAACTTCACTCTAGAATTTAGGGTCTTTAACTCAGACTGTGAACTTTCATAGTTAGAGTATTAAGAAGATTGAAGACATATTGGGTTAACTTTCAAATACATTGACCAGAAGAAAGGAAGGCAGGTTACCCAGCCAACTTTTGAACAATCCCAAAGGACAGTTCATGGTTGGAGATGCCTCTTTTTCACATGAAGAAGTAAAAGCTATCACTACTTTGAGAAGTGGAAGAGTTATAAATAACAATGTGGATACAGAAAAAGAAGAAGAAAAAATTGAGAAATCATAGAACATGCAAAGAGAGCAAGATGATGTTAGCATTGAATTGATGTACCCCAGAAAAATATAAAAAATGAAAAACAGAAAAATCAAAAAAATTATGGTGATTATGCTAAGGCTGTAAATGAAGGACTAGTTCCTCATTTACCATTTCCCCATGCCATGAATTCTGCATCCCCTTTTGATAAAGGGAATACAAAAATAGACGAAATGATGGAGACTTTCAAGCAAGTCAAGATAAATCTTCCTTTGCTTCATGCAATCAAGCAAGTCGCAGCCTATGTAAAGTTCTTGAAGGACATTTGCACACACAAAAGATAATCTAGGATCCAGTTATCCAAGAAAGTCTTTGTTGTGGAGAAAGTCAAGCAGGTTTTGTTCATTGCCACACCTCCTAAACTCCAAGATCCTGGAATGCCCACAATCCCTTGCATTATTGGGAAACATACCATTGAAAAGGATTTATTACATTTAGGTGCTAGTGTTAACCAACTTCCATATTCTGTATATGAGAAACTAGGTTTGGAAGAGTTAAAACCCACTCATGTGGTATTACAATTAGCAGACAGATCTGAAAGAAAGCCAGTTGGGGTGATTGAGGATGTGTTGGTAGGAGTAGATAAGTTTTTCTACCCTGCTGATTTTCTAGTATTGGACATGGAACCTACAAAAAGCATAGCTTCCATTCCTGTCATTTTGGGGAGACTATTCCTAGCTACAGCCAATGCTTGTATTCAATGCAGGTCCGTATTATGGAAGTTTTTCAAATATGAAGGTAAATTAAATGTCTACAATGCCTCAATTAGTTCGAGGAATGTTTCTTGTTGATTTGTGGATGAACTGGTAGAAGAAACTACTACGCTTTTGTAGTGTAAAGATTTAACCAAATTTTAAAGATGCTTTGGAGAAATGTTGTGGAAGAAACATTTGTGCCTCAAAGTCGAGAGGTTAATGTTGTGCAAGGAACTCATGATCAAATAGCAAGGTTTTCTTCATGGAAACTCCTATTTTCCCCTTCCACAAACAACCAAGGTACCTTTTGTTACCTTCTTTCTCAAATTTCACCGATGTAGAGTAAATAGCATTTGCCAGAAAATTTGAAATATGTGTTTTTAGGAGACCATAAAACATTGCCTATGATTATCTCTTTCTCCCTCACTGAGGAGCAAGAGGAAGAGTTGTTGATTGTATTGAAGCAGCATAAGAGAGCAATTGACTGGACTATTGCTGATTTGGGAGGAATCAGTCCAGCTGTTTGCATGCATAAAATTCACTTGGAAGAAGGTGCAAAGCCTTCTAGAGAAATACAGAGGAGGTTGAATCCTCATATGCAAGAAGTGGTCATGAAGGAAGTTGTTAAGTTGTTGGATGCTGGGGTCATTTACCCCATCTCAGATTCAGCTTGGGTGGCACCTACACAGGTGGTACCTAAGAAATCTGGGATTACTGTTGTAACCTCAAAATCTGGTGAGCTCATTCCAACCAGACAAACAACTGGTTGGAGGGTCTGTATTGATTACCAAAAGCTCAACACAATGACCAGAAAAGACCATTTCCCACTTTCATTCATTGATTAGATTTTAGATAAGCTAGCAGGGAAAGCTTATTATTGTTTTCTTGATGGTTACTCTGGTTACAACCAGATTCATGTGTATTCACAAGATCAAGAAAAGACCACATTCACTTGCCCCTTTGGCACTTTTGCTTATAGGAGGATGCCTTTTGGTCTTTGTAATGCCCCTGCTACCTTTCAAAGATGTATGTACTCCATTTTCTCTGATATGATTGACCAATTTATGGAGATTTTTATGGATGACTTTTCAATATATAGAGACAGTTTTGCCCAATGTTTACATCATCTCAGCTTGGTGCTACAGAGATGTGAAGAAACCAATTTAGTTTTGAGCTGGGAGAAGAGCCATTTCATGGTCACCCAAGGCATTGTCCTTGGCCATGTTGTCTCCCGTAAGGGCATTGAGGTGGATAGAGAAAAAATAGATTTAATTGCACATTTGCCTCCTCCAAAAACTGTTAAGCAAATCAGAAGTTTCTTGGGGCATGCTGGATTTTACAGGAGGTTCATTAAGGACTTCAGTAAAATATCTAAGCCTCTTTGTCATTTATTGTGCAAGATGTCCCTTTTGTTTTAAATGATGAATGCCTTAGGGCATTTGAATTCTTAAAAAATTATTTGATTTCTGCTCCAATACTTCAATCTCCAGATTACTCCCTGCCCTTTGAGCTGATGTGTGATGCATCAGACTATGCTTTGGGAGCTGTTCTTGGGCAGAGAAAGGATAAGCTGCCTCATGTCATATCTTATGCTAGTAGATCAATGATTGATGCACAACTCAATTACACAACAACTGAGAAAGAGCTGTTGGCAGTTGTTTATGCCTTGGAGAAATTCAGGTCATATATTTTGGGTTTACAAATTGTGGTGTTCACTGACCACTCAGCCCTGAAATACCTTCTATCTAAGAAGGATACCAAACCAAGACTAATCAGGTGGATCCTCCTATTGCAGGAGTTTGATTTACAGATTAAAGACAAAAAGGGTGTGGAAAATGTGGTGGCTGATCACCTAGAATTTTAATCACGAGATTGATAGGCTGCCTATCAATGAATCATACTCGGATGAGTAACTTTTTGCTATCAGTGTGCATACCCCTTGGTTTGCAAATATAGTCAACTTTTTGGCTACCGGAAGGACCCCCCAACACTGGAATAAAATGGACAAGGATCTCTTCTTTTCCAAGGTTAAACATTTTATTTGGGAGGATCCTTACCTGTTCAAGATTTGTGCAGACCAAATCATTAGAAGATGTGTCCATGAAGAAGACTTCCACAGCATACTTTCCATGTGTCATGAGCAGGCCTGTGGAGGTCATGTTAGTGGAAACAAAACTACTGCAAAGGTGTTATAGTGTGGTTTTTATTGACCCACACTCTTCAAGGATGCACTGCAATATTGTAAGTCATGTCAGAACTGCTAGAGATTAGGCAGCATTTCCAAGAAAAACTCAACGCCTTTAAAGCCCATTTTGGTAGTTGAATTGTTTGGCATTTGGGGGATAGATTTTATGGGACCTTTCCCTCCTTCAAATGGCTTTAATTTCATCTTAGTAACTGTGGATTATGTATCCAAATGGGTTGAAGCCACAGCCACTAAAACCAATGACCACAGAGTTGTCCTTAAATTCTTAAAGGATAACATTTTTTCTAGGTTTGGTTCCCCCAGAGCCATTATCAGTGATGGGGGAAGCCATTTTTGTAACAAGCATTTTGAGGCTCTATTGAAAAAGTACTCTGTGACTCACAGAGTAGCTACTCCATATCATCCACAAACCAGTGGACAAGTGGAGATTTCCAACAGAGAAATCAAACATATACTGGAAAAGATTGTGAGGAAGGACAGAAAGGATTGGTCCTTTAAGCTGAATGATGCATTGTGGGCATATAGACAGCCTTATAAACCCCAATTGGCATGTCCCCATTCATTGGTCTATGGTAAAGCATGCCATTTACCGTTGGAGTTAGAATATGGCCTTTTGGGCCATTAAAACTTTAAACATGGATCTCACGCGCTAGGTAATCAGAAACTACACTTTCGAATTGGAGGAGCCGAGATGGATGCATACACCAATGCAAGATTTTACAAAGAAAAGTTAAGGCTTTCTATGACAAAATCTCTTTGAGAAAGAGTTCATAGCTCTAAGGTATGGTTATTCAACTCAAAACTCAAGTTTTTTCCTGGAAAGATGAGATCCAGATTGGAAGGGCCATATACTGTCATTCAAGCATCCCCATCTAGAGCTGTTGAAATTATGGACCTGAGTGATGGGAGAACCTTGAAAGTAAATGGTCAGAGGCTCAAACCATGCATTGAAAATAAATTCCAATGGTTTTAATGTGGAGATTTTGTTAAAAAAAAAAAAAAAATCAGTTTTGTACTACAGAACATTTTTTCAAAAGTAAATTCATACTTTTCGATATGTTTTACAGTCAATTCACAAAGGAAAATTCAGTTAAAAAAGAATAAACTCCTTTTCGAAAAGGATCTGAACCTGTAACCACAACTGTTCAAAAAGTTTTGTAAACCTTATGAATAGATGCAAATCTTTTCGAATAGATATTTTTGAAGCCATTTGCTTTGCGAAAGGTATTGATGCCTTTCTCCTTTTCGAAAAGGATTTTTTTTTTAACTTTTCGAAAGAATCAATGATGCTTTGCGAAATCGATTTTGGCATATTTAAAACCCTTCGAATAGATGTTTTTCATATTCGAAAGCATTTCCAGCTTTGTCTTGCTCACGAAAACCTTTTTCCATCTTTTATCGCGTCCTAATCCATCAATTTCCTTCATTTTTTTATAAGCTTGAAGAGAAGGACTCCTCAGATTTGATCAAGAGAGATTTTGAGCAAACCCTAGGTTTTGGTATTTTCATTATTCTCATTTAAAACCCTAAATTTGATTTCTTTTAAGCATATTGTCCATTCAAGAGAGTTGTTTGTTAATTTTTGATAGAAGGAGGAATTATTTGAACGAGTTTTTAGAAATTTTTAAAATGGGGAAAGCCGAAAAATTGTTGGCTAAGATGTTCCCTAAGTCTTCTACTAAGAAAGCTAGCAAATCCTCCACCAAAGGAAAAGCTAAAACCTCAGCCAAGAGGAAATTGTTGATAGATAAGGCTGATAGGATTGAGAAGGGAAAGAGGGTTAGAATTGAGGAACCCATCCCCAAGACCCTATTCCCGAGCCCCGAGCTTCCTCTTCCTAAGCATTTGGTGCTTCCAAACCCTTTCATTGAAGCTCAGAAGCTGATTCGAGAGCTTAATGTGGATGAGAATTTTTTCTTGAACAAACCAGAATGTAAGCTATCCCTGACCTACATCAGAGATGCTTCATTGAGTAATATCCTGACCCCTCTTCCAGAGAAAATTTACCCAAGAATGGTGAAATTATGGTACCAGAACATGGTGAAATTGAGTGAGAATGTTGCTGATGTCCCAACTCTGGTAATTTTTATTGATGATTGTGATTTAACCATCACGTATGAAGATATTGGAAATGCCTTTGGGATACCATTTCAGTATGATCCTGCTGGCCCTTTGGATGCACCAGAGACAACTTCTTTTAGAGATATAGCTGCCCATCTAACCCAAGGCATAATTAGAACTGGGCAATCCATCATTAGGAGAGACTTAGCACATCAATTTTTGCTGATGGATTCCATTTTAAGAGGGAGTTTGTATGTCACTGGGCACAGTCAGGAAAGAAGGACACCCATTCTGGAGGCTCTTTTTCACTTTTCTAAAGGGCGATTCTTCAATGCCCCCATGCTGATATTTGAAGCAATGGCTGACATCAGTGTCAAGCTGAAGAAGGAACAGAAAGTGGCTGGAATACCATTTGGAAGGTTGATCACAGCCCTACTAAGGGCTAAATTTGATATTGATGAGTAAGAGCCTTTTGAGATTGTAACACCTCATGCTTTTGGGAAGAGGGCTTGGACTACAAGCCAAACTATGTTGAAAAGATTGAGGGAAGAGGCAGAGCTAGCCCAGGAGGCTGCTATACCTGAACCTGAGGTGACCAGCTCTTTAGCTACACCCATTGTACCTTCAGCTGCACCCATTCCACCTTCAGCTGCCATTGAACCTACTACTAATGTTGAGGAGACCATCATCATGTCCACCTCACCTATAGCTGCACCTATCCCAGTAGTTCCATCACTCATCACCACAACAATTCCCATTGCAGAATCTCCCCCAACACCAACCATTCCAACCATACTTACACCACCAATTTCACCTAACAATTTCTCAGATTTACCCACAGATTTTGTTGTAAACTCACCTAGCTCTCCTCCTCACTCCATAAGCCTTCTCGTTCACCAGCCCATTCAGCTCATACACCTGAGATCACCTATACCTCTGAACCTGAGATATTTACCACTGAGGCCTATTCATCCTTGATGGGATCCATCTTGGAGAATATTGGGCATGAATATGTCCCAGTACCTGAACCCTCCAAATTTACTCACTTGGCTACTTCCCCCTTTACATTCATCCCACCTATTATTCTTCAACCACCTACTCCAATCATACCAGTCACCACTCTGCCTACCACACACACAGCTGACCCAATTAGCCAAATCTTCACCTTTCTCCAATCTATCCAAGCCCAGCTGCAGACCAACATAGACAACCAGTCTGTGACAAATTTCATTCTCCAAACCTTGACCTCCACATCCCAACCAACTACCTCAGCCATAGTACCCTCCACTTCTGACCATGCTACCCAAACTGAACCTGAGGTAGTGCTTTTAGATTCATCTTCCCCCACCCCCACTGCTGGGATACATATAGTCCCCTACCACTCCATTCTTGTTCCACGTTTTACCACTCTTCAAAGGGCTATGGAAGAGAATCCTTACATCTCTAGCGATGTCCTTAAGGGGATTGCAGATCTTCAAGCTTACATAAAGACTCCTTATGAGGAGAAGATTAGGAAGTTGGAGCTGTTTATGCAATTTGAGAGAGATAAGATGTAGGACCTGCTGCACCAAACATATCAGATGGTTAGGGGTGAGAAGCACACAGTTGCCATGTTACAAGAAGAGTCTGTCAATGAAAAGCTGAGGACAGTTAGAGAGAAAGAGAGGGCTAATAGACTTGAGAAATATATTGGCCTCACCAGAAAGATCAAGTCTGAAGAGTACATCGAACTCCAAGCCACAATCCAAGAGAAAGCTGAATCAAATTCAGACTCCAATCAATCGAAGTTCGACTCCAATCCGACTCAAGTTCAATTCCCCATTGAACCAACTTATGATTCAGATTTTGACCCTAGTTATTAGACTACTTTGTACATTTTTTTTTGTTGTTTGTTTAGTGTTTAATTCCTGTTTATTGTTAACTTCTGTTAATTTGTCCATTACTGTGCATTTTTTTTTCTCTATCATTGTGCTTATTTTTTACTTTGCTTATCCGCTTTTGAACCAGTGAGGACACGGCTCCTCATAGGTTTGGGGGTGCGGCAAAGATGCCAATAATTTAGTTAACATTAATGCAGCTTATGATCAGCAGAATTTTTTAAAATGAAGTAATTTCCCACCTGTCATTGAAAAATGAGGAAGTTAAAACTTTTTAAAAATGATTTCTAGTCTAATTCTAATACTTTCATGAAGTGAATGTCAGAAAATTTTCAAAAGAAAATTGATGTTTTAGTAAACCTAAAAAGAGAGAAAACAGTGATGATATACCTCAGGAAGTTGATAGAAAACCACACCCAGTGAGATTTGGGCCTGAAATGTATTCTTTGGAGGTATGAATTGGCAATTTTTTCTGCTTTAGGGATTGTTTGAACCTGCTTGTTATCACTAGAAGTTACACATTTCCAAGTTAAAATAGCTTGACAATAATCATGATATTAAAGGCATGATGTAAGGCCTCCTTTTGGACAGTTTGAACTTCAAAAAGCCCCACCTTTTAACACTGCCCTTGATACACACCATTTGAGCTTTATAAATCCAAGATTTCTTTGAAACCTCATCAACCTCATTTAGCTTAACCCTCACTCTGAGAATTCAGAAGGTAAAGGAAAGAAACCTGAAGAAAGGTGAGTTGGGTAACAATTTGGTAAAAGAAAAAAGAAAATTAATTGAAGGCAATGATGTATCAGCAGAAGAAATGTGGCATTCCAATCAATGTTGCTTTGAAAAAAAAGAAAAATAAAAGAAAAGGAGAAGTCATTTCATTGGAAGTTTGAAAAAGAAAGAGGAAAGATGGCCACTTTGGCTCTGAAAATTTAAAGAAGAAGATGAAATTGTGCTGAAATGAAGAAGGTGTCTATACCACCTCCTTACCTTGACTGACTTCTAAAATTTTGAACTCCATTCCACCCCTTTATTCTTGATAAATTTCACCCATAAGCCACATTACAACCCAAGTTAAAGTCCTTACTGATCAAAGATGGATTGAGCTGTCACATGGAGATAAGGATTTGTGTAATCTAGAAAAGCAATGCCTATGCTCCAGTCCTATTTGAGGGTCAGAATCGCTTGAAACTTGCACACAAACCCATAAGGATTTGTGTAATCTATGGTAAAACCCTCTTACTTGTATGTTGAGTGACAACCCTGGTGAGAGTTGGGTTTGAAATCAACTTATTTGGGGTAACATTATAGCAGGATTCTCAAATAGAAGGCAAGCTTTTCATTAATTTTTCTTTTAAAACTTTTTGACACAAATTGAGTGAATGGTAAAAGAATTACAACAGAATTTCAGTTTTGAATTGATGTTTTCTTGAGAATCCTCTTACAGTTTGACTAATGCAGGTGTGAATAATAATTGATTTGATGAAAGTTTGTTGTAACAAAACTGCATTAATATTAACTGATTTATTGGAGAAGTTTGTGGGTACCTTCACTGAAAACCCTCAGGAGACTTCACTCCTCCACTAGGTATCACCTAGGGGTTTAAAAGGCTTGTTGCATATGCTAAATGCAACTGTGCTCCCTACAAAAGTGGCTTTTTTTTTACTTTGTTTTAAATTTTGTCTTTGCTCAGGGACTAGCAAAGCTTAGGTTTGGGGGTGTGTTGAGAACTGGAAAATACCATTTTCCACCCCTTAATCTGGGCCTTGATAGACCCTTGAGAGAACTAAATAAGTATTTTAAGTGTTTGTTTTACAGCTAACAATAAAGGCAGACTGAACCCTGAAAGTAGCTTAAGAGCGCCAAAAAGATGATGACCCATTTTGATCTGGAAGAAGAAAGAGAAAAGACAACCTCACTGGTTGTCAAAATGCCTAAACTAAAGAAGACAAAGGCCTAGTTTCAACCTGGAAATAGGTTTGGAGCTATTTGAAAAGAAGAATGCACTACAGAATGCTATTCGAAAGGATTCCTGATCTATTGAAAAAGAACCTGAACACTGCGAAAAGAACTAAAGCTCCAGGCTTGGTTTTCGAAGAGCACCTAATATATTCGAAAGGAACCAAACTTGTTGATGATCCTTTCGAAAAGAAGAAAACTCCTTGCGAATAGCACCAGTTCTGTGTGAATAGACCTCCAGAAGTTACTTTTTCTTTCGAAAAGACCACCAATCTGTGCGAATAGAGCTCAAGAAGTCACATTTCCTTTCGAAAAGGCCCCCAATATCATGGTA
The DNA here is from genome assembly GCA_021018995.1 of Chloranthus sessilifolius. Taxonomy (NCBI): domain Eukaryota; kingdom Viridiplantae; phylum Streptophyta; class Magnoliopsida; order Chloranthales; family Chloranthaceae; genus Chloranthus; species Chloranthus sessilifolius. Next base: position 51,491,562 of record CM037593.1, on the reverse strand, counting down.
AAATGATTCTAATGATTCTCGCAAAAGGGTATTTTAGTAATCTCTGCATGTGCTCCAATGCATTTAAAAACCCAGGGGCATTCTAGAAAATTCTGGGCACGAACCAGGGGCATATTCCACTCCATGTGAACACCCAAAGATGAAATTACTTGGCAGGAACTTCTAGAAGCTCAAACAGATTTTTGAATTACCTAACAGAATTGATGCCTCTGTCTCCTGATTGGTAGCAGATCAATGATTACGATTGGCGTAATAGATCTGGATCCTTGTGCTCAACTCCTATTAGTTGATATGGATCTAACCAATTCTGATTGGTTGATGCACATCTAAGTTGGACTTGGGGAAAACTATAAATAGATGAACTATTTGCCCAATTTGGGGCATCCAGAATTTGAGTTTCATTCCTGTTTCCCCATTTTCCAATTCAAATGAAGATAACTTGTCTGAAACTTCTGTAATAGCCTAGCTTTTGTCTGTAACTGAGAACTGTGAGATACCTGTGTAAATTCAAGTGAGAATTGTATTCAAGACTACAAATTTGAGAGTTGTTGTAAGCTGTGTTCAGTAATTGTAATGGTGGATTTGAAAAGTTTGCTTTCATCAGTACGTTCTCAATCGGATTCATGTTGAGGGTTCATTGTGATCTCCTCACTCATTAGATTCCTTTAGATTTACTGTTTTTTAGTAATTTCCCTTAATTCATTATCCCTGTGAGAATCTGTGTTTGTAACCTGGTTCTTACAACATTTGTAGTGGTGCTTATGTTCTGAATCAAGACTTTGGATTGAAGAAGAAAACTATTGGATGATCTGTGTCCATGACAGTGGACAGATCATAGCCATAAGTTCAACTCAATTCTAATCCTTGAAATGGATTATTTTCTCTTACATTTGAGCTGGTAGCTAGATGAAGATTTGATACTTTCTCAACTGTGTTACACAATTTCTCATTCTGCAATCAATTACTAAGCTTAAGGTAGCTGTTATTTCTCTATTCTTATTAATTTTGTATCCAATTCCCCCAACTCGGATCTAGATCACTTAGTTTAAATTTTACTTTTAGATAATTTAATTAATGTGACAAATTCAACCTCCCATCTTACTTGCTTTGTAGATAGGATTATAGGCCAGATCTGGTAGCTCAGATATGGAGGTTTACCATATATTTTAAATCAATTCTCTATGGATGATCTTTTACTCACTTACATTTAAAACTTGCTACAATTGGCCCTGATCTTGAGGCTAATTGATTTCTCTCTGTGCTGATATTTCCTTTTTTTTTAGTTTTCCAATTTCAGTATAATCCATACTTTGAAAAATGTATTTTCAAAATACAAATAAATCATGCACACTTCTTCGATTAGCTTGAAATTCTTTGTAAATGCAAATTCATATATTTGCTATCCAGTTCAAGCTTACGACATGAATTATGCACTCTAATCGCATCCAAGAGGTTTTCAAGTTTTGAGATCAATCACAGGACAACAGACAAATACCTCTTCCTCGAATTGATCCGAAATGGAGATCAATTAAGGTTTGAGAGCTGCTTTATCACCAGACCCATGGCAGCCACGAGCTTCACGTTAAGTATTTCTACCCCACGCTTCGTCCCTTTCTCATTATCTGCTTCCTTCTTCCCTCTACGAAACCCTAGCTTCTGCCGCTCTCCCTTCTCTCCTCTAGCATCACTCCTACAGCTCATCATCCACTCCACAAATCTATACAAGTGTTCCTAGCATCACCCTCAACCATTCCCCCTCCTCCGAGATCTTGAGGTGCCCTGTGAGTCAGATCAAACCAAACCCTAGATCTCAGTCTCCATTTGCTTACACCAGAAGACAGAGATAGCTATGTCTCCAAAATCTACACAGAAGAGAAAAGGGAAGGATAAGAACCCTGCAGAGACCACCCCCAAAAAGGCCAAGACTTCAAAGTCCCCCAAGAAAGGAAAGGAGGTGGTTGAGGAGGCGGCGGTGCCAACCACAAAATTCTCTACTCCTTCTGAGCTCCTTCAGTCAATTCCATTGGAGCCTGAAACTGCTTTTGATGTCCAATTTTTCGAAAAAGAACCTCTCTCTGCCCCTGCAATACAATTTCTTAGCAAAGCTGGCCTGATGCCACTGATGAGAGAAATTCCAGCAATAGCCTACCCAAGGCTAGTCCAGCTGTTCTATCAGCACATCAAAGTCAAGAGGGACAATGAAGGACAATAGTGCTTCCTGGTGATGGTTGACGATTTTGATATGTTAGTAGGCCCGAATACGATTGCTGAAGTGTTGGGCATCCTAGCAGCATTCAATACTAGCTGTGGATATGGCCACCCTTTGACTGCATCAATTGACACGATTGCAAGGGCCCTAACCAGAGGACTGAAAGCCACAGGGGATTCAATCAGAAGGAGGGAACTAGAGCCTCCAATGCTGTTCATTGACCAGGTCTTGCGAAAGAACATCTATTGTTCAGGACATCAGCAGGAGAGGAGAAGCCTCACACATGGGCCATGGCTTCCATACTGCCTGGCTTATTTTTGAGGCTATGAAAGACGTGGTGGTGAAGCTAGGATCCAACAAGAAGCCTCACACCCTGCCATATGCAAGACTCATCACCTTACTGCTGATCAAGGGGGGCTACAAGATAGAAAGGGTAGAGCAGACCTCCACCCTTACCCCCTCTACCTTTGCCAAGAGGCAATGGGGCATCAGCAGAAGTTTGATGGGGGGTCAAAAGAAGAAGATAGCTGAAGCTCAGGCCGTGCCCAAGCCAGTAGCTGCTGCATCGGGCTCTACCGCTGCTACAAAAGAGGTGCCTCCAGAGATCATCACTCCCATCCCTGCAACAGCACCCACACCACCTCCACCTCTGATTCCTGCAGCCTCTACTCCTTTTGCATCCATCTCTCACCCCCCTCTGTTTCCACTTTCCATGCCCACTCCACCTTCCCCTGTGCTTGGTCCATGGGAAAACTCACCATCCCCTACCTTACCACACTACACTGCCACAATTCCACCCTCATTTCCAACTAAGCCTGACGGCCCCCCACTCATCTCCTATAAAAAATGAAAACCCACTACGACAAACCCAACCATCTCCCCGACATCACCCATAATACCTTCCATCCCCATTGAACCACCCCACCTTGAACAAACCACCACCCCAGACCTTGACTTAACCCTTAACACTTCCATAGGCTTCCAAGCTTTCATCTCTACATTCCTTGAAACCTTGCCTGCCTCCTACACTCCTCTGCCAGACTCCCCAACTACTTCACAGCACCACTCCCCAAAACCCCATTCTTCCCCTCCCTCCACTTTCCATCATGCTCCTTCCTCCCCTTTCCAATCAGTACTCTCTTCTTCTCAAACCCCACCTCCTACCTTTGACCCACTAACCCTCATCCTACCCCTTATCCAAAACTTCCAAGCCCAGTTAGCAACCAATACCCACAAACAAGACCAAATGCAAGTTGAACTCACTTCCATCCAATCCACCCTACACACTTTAACCACTCCACCCATCCCTACCCCATCCACATCAACCTCCCTGGTCCTGTCAATTGATAGCCACACCCAAATAGATTCCCCCCCTCACCCATTACCCCTCCCACCCTCACCATTACCTCTTCCTCACCCATTTCCTTTACCCCTTTTCACCATTCCAATTTCCCTTCCCCCATCACCCCCAACTGCTGTTGAGCCTACACCCTTCACTTTTCTCCCTATACCCTCCATCCCACCTCTTATCCTACCCCCTCCCACCTTCTCTACCAAATCCACCCAAACTGACCTAGAACCTGACACCATTCCTCCACCATTTGATTTCCATGCTGTCATTTCCCCTCCTTCCCCTCCCCAGGACCAAGCACATACTGCTCCTTCCACCTCCTATCTCCCAATTGCACCAAAACATCATTTCTACAACCCTCCTTACCTCACCATCCTACAGCACATGAAAGATAATGCTTACCTGAGGAAGGATGTTCTGAGGGGCATGGCCATGCTACACCAATCAATTGAGACCCCCTTGATGGAGAAAATTGATGAGATGATGGAAGCCCACAACGAGCAACTACTGGGCATCTCCTTGGGGTGGAAAAAGATAGTGGAGGAATATCAGAAGACGAAGGCCTCAGCTACCTACTATCACATAAACTGGGAGTTTAAGAAAAGCAATGCTGCAGCAGCGAAGGCCCAAGCAAGGACGTTTGAAAAGCGGCTTAACAATGCACAAGAAATCCAAAAGATCCAAAAGGAGATCCAGGAGACTGATGCCCTAAAATTGAAAGTCCAGATAGCCGCATTGGAATCCGCCTTGGCCGCTGCCCGAAATGAACCATACCATCCAACCCCACTCAATATTCATGTGCCTCAGCCTGTGCCAACTGCTACTCCAGCTCCGCCTGCCCAGTCTGAGGAGGCATCACCTACAACCCAATCATAAAAGGGAAAAGCTCCTGCTGCATCTACTGAGCAGCCTGCACCTACTGAGCAGCCTCCACCTCCCAAGGCCTTTGCTGCACCTCCACAGGAACAAACTTATCCTCAGAGGAGGAAAGTCACAGCCAAGAGGTCTGCTCCCAAAGTTGTCCCTCTGAAAATTGGCAAAGAGTCTGCTACCCAGTCTGAAGAGGCGCAGGCCCCTGCCAAACCTGAAACCACTGGCAAAGGAAAGTCACCTGTGGTCCCCACTACGGAACCCACAACTAAAGGAAAAGAAAAATCCCCAGTGGTCACCCCTGCAGAAGTTGAAGCCCCAAGTAAGAGAAAAGGAAAATCTCCTGCCACCCCCCTCAGCGCAGCGTAAGGGCAAAGCCCCTCAAGCATCCAAGGAACCAAAGGCTCCCAAGCAACCAAAAATGCGGGTGCGAATGCCAAAAGCTCCCCAAACTGCGACCGAAAGGAAACAAGAGAGGGAGGAAAAGAAGAAAGCAGACAAGGCAGCCCTTAAGGCACATGCTAAAAAGATGGGCTGGAATTTCCTTACCGATTCTGAGTCCGTTAGATCCTAGATTCTAGATTATATCTTAGGTTTTTCTTTTTGTAATTACACTTGTAACAAAATTTTTTTTTTTTTGGCACTTTAACAGAATTTCTAGTTATGTTTATTGCTCTGTTCTGTACTTCTTTCTGATTATGGGTTATTTTTATTTTTCTTCTTTTTTTTTCCTTTCATGGAGAAAAGTTTTTGGGGGATATATATTTTTGCTTGCACCAGTAATCCACACCACGGAGATGGTGTTCCTATCATTTTGTGCAACTACCTGCCTCAGGGATTGCAATGATTTCTTCGTCAACTTGCTGTGCCATGTACAGAGTACCTCGCGAAGATCCCAAGCTCTGCTGTCCGAGCGATGCCCTTTCCTCTTCACTTATTGCTCCTCGCGAGGTTCCCCGCGCGTTCCACCTACCTCTTTAATTTCCATGCCAATCTTTGGACATTCAATTAATGCTACTTCTCTTTTCCAAAGAGTCATTTGTGTCCTTTCTTTTTTCCCCACATAGGACCCATTTATTGCCAACTGTGAAAAGGGGCGCAATTTCAAATCCGCCGTTTCATATTCCCTCGTCCATCTCTTTCAAAGCGGCCTTTCATCCCCTTTCATCTCATCCGTCCTGTTCTAACTCTAGAAATCCACCCATACTCCCACTAATGGCGGATGATGGTCCCTTCGGTTTCCCCATCAAATTTTTCCCCGTTTGGGACGATCCCCCACCGCCAAAGGAACCAGACCCATTGCAATTTCTCTGGGATGAGTATGAAGAGGTTCAGCGAATCATCGCCAAGGAAGAAAAGAAAAAGAAGAAGAAAGAGAAGAGAGAAAAGAAGAAAAGAAAAATGGCGCCATCTAAATCTCCCCCTCCATCTTCCTCAAACCCTCCCCCGGCTACAACTTAAACCCCCCCATTTTCTCTTTTCTTTTTCTTCCATCTTTTTGTCATATTTTCTCTTGTCCTTCAATGAAAGTTTTTTACATTTTCTCGTGCATCTATTCTCTTTTGTGAATATTTTTGAATTTCGAGGATTCTCCGCTTTTTATCACCTCTCGCACTCAAAGCTGAGGACACCGCCTCATACGCTTAGTGTGGTGTAGGCCTGCCAATAACATAGTTAACTTAATATGCAGCAGAATCATGTGAGTAACATAGAAATGGATCTGTGATCACCCAAGAATTATGAAAATTAAGGAATTTACAACTTTTTACAGATCTTTAGACATTATAAATTTCTAAAATTTCACATTTCCATGATGAGAACACCAAGATAACTCACTGGTATCAGCACTTAGTGAATCATTGAAGAGAGAAAAAGGTAAGGACATACTTAAAAGTTCAAAGGAAGACCATAACTGATGTTTGATTCTAAGTGTGCATGATTTATTTGTGTTTTGAAAATAGACTTACAAATAATGAATTATACTGAATTTGGAAAACTAAAAAGAATAAAGAAATATCAGCACAGATAGAAGTAAATTAGCCTGTAAGATCAGGGCCAATTGTAGCAAGTTTTAAATGTAAGTGAGTAAAAGATCATCCACAGAGAATTTTTTTAAAATGTAAGAAAAACCTCCAAATCTGAGCTACCAGATCTGGCCTCTGATCCTATCTACAAAGCACATAAGATGGGAGGTTGAATTTGTCACATTAACTAAATGGTAAAAGTAAAGATTAAACTAAATGATCCGTGATCCGAGTTGGGGGGATTTTGATGTAAATTAATAAGAATGGAGAAATAATATCTAACTTTGATTTGGTTCTTGAAACAAAATGAGAATAAAAGTAGATCAAATGAGAGATGCTCCAATCTTCATTTGGCTACAAGCACAGATGCAAGAGGAAGTAATCTAACTCAAGGATTAGAGTTAAACTTATGGCTATGGTATGTCTACTTCAATGGCCATGCATCATCCAATAGTCTTTAATCTAAACCCTCAATTCAGAACAAGAAATACCACTACAAATGCTGTGAAAGATTAGGTTACAAACACTAATTCCCACAGGGATAATGAATCAAGGGAAATTGCTTGAAAAATAGTAAATCTAAAGGAGTCTAGTGCAATAAGGAGATCACAGGGAACCCTCAACACAAATCCAATTGAGAACGTATGATTCACAGCAACCTTTTCAAATTCACAAATTTCCTGATTTGTAGTCTTGAATACAATTCTCTTGAATTACAAAAGTATCTCACAATTTCTCAATTGCAAGTAAAAGTTAGGCTATTACAAGAGTTTCAGATAAGCTATCTGAATTGGAAATGGAGCAACAGAAATGAAACTCAAAATCTGGATGCCCAAATTGGGCAAATGGTTCATCTATTTATAGTTTCCCCCAGGTCTAGCTCAGATGTGTATCGACCAATCAGCAGTGCTTAGATCTGTATCAACCAATGGTAGTCAAGCACGAGGATCCAAATCTGTTTTGGCCAATCAGAATTGCTTGATTTGTTTCAGCCAATCAGATGACAGAGGCATCAATTCTGTTATGTAATTCGAAAATCTGTTAGAACTTCTAGAAGTTCCCGCCAATTGATTTCATCTTCGGGTGCTCACATGGGGTGAAATATGCCTTTGGTTCGTGCTCAGAATCTTTCGAAATGTCCTTGGGTTTTTAAATGCATTGGGGCGCATGCAAAAGATTACTGAATTACCCTTGTAGATGCTAGGAATCTCCATAATACCATTTCACATAGTTTGAGGAACTTTTCGCAAGGTACTGTGACTTCTGAAGCTCTTTTCGCAAAGTTCAGGTTCTGTTCGCAAGGAGTTCTCTTCTTTTTGAATAGGTTAGAAATCCTGTCGAAGAGTTCAGGTGCTCTTTGAAAACTAAACCTGGAGCTTTTAGTTATTTTCGCAAAGTTCAGGTTCTTTTCGAAATGTTCAGATTCTTTTCGAAAAGCACTCTCTAATGCATTCTTCTGTTCGAATAGCTCCACACTTTCCAGGTTACAACTAGGCCTTTGTCTTCTTTAGTTTTGGTATTTTGACAGCTTGTGAGGTTGTCCCTTCTCTTTCTTCCTTTGGATCAACATGGATTATCATCTTTTTGGCACTTTTAGGTCGCTTTCATGGTTAAGCTCGTTTTATTGTTAGTCGTAAGACAAGCACTTAAAACACTTATTTAGTTCTCTCAAGGGTCTATCAAGGCCTGTTAAAGGGTGGAAATGGTATTTTCTAGTTCTCAACACACTTAAACCTAAGCTTTGCTAGTCCCCGAGCAAAGACAAAATTAAAATAGAATAAAAGCCACTTTTATAGGGAACACGGTTGCATTTAGCATATGCAATAAGCCTTTTAAACCCCTAGGTGATCCCTAGTGGAGGAGTGAAGTCTCTGAGGGTTTTCAATGAAGGTACCCACAAACTTCTCCAATAAATCGCTTAATATCAATGCAGCTCATAAAGGCATTTTTATCCAACAAAGTTATTCACACCTCATTAGTCAAGCTATAAAAGATCTCCAGAAAATATTAGTTTAAAGCTAAAATTCAGTCAGTAATTCCTTTACCATTCACTCGCTTGGTGTCAAAAAGTTTTAAAAGAAAATTAATGAAAAGCTTGCCTTCTATTTGAAAATTCTGTTTATGATGTTACCCCAAATAATTTGATTTCAAACTCAACTATCACCAGGGTTTTCACTCACCATGCAAGTATGAGGGTTGCACTATTTCACACAGCTCAAGAGCAATTACAGTCATCAAATAGGATTGTAAGCAGGAGCATAGGCTTTGCTTTTTAGTTCTGAATTCACTGCTCTTTTCACCATAGATTACACAAATCCTTATCTCCATGTGACAGCTCAATCCATCATTGATCAGTAAGGACTTTGACTTGGGTGGTACTGTGGCTTATGAGTGAACTTTATCAAGAATAAAGAGGTGGAATGGAATTCAGAATTGAGAAGTCAGTCAAGGTAAGGAAGTGGTAGACACATCTTCTTTATTTCAGCACAATTTCATCTTCTTCTTTGAATTTTTAAAGCCAAAGTGGCCATCTTTTTCTCTTTCTTTTTCAAATTCCCAATGAAATGACTTTTTCTGACTTTTTTTTCTTTTCGAAGCAACATTGACTGGAGTGCAACATTTCTTTTGTTGATACATCATTGCCTTCAATTATTTTTCTTCTTCTTTTACCAATCATACTCCAACTCTCCTTTCTTCAGCTTCCTTTCCTTTACCTTCTGAATTTTCAGAGTGAGGGTTAGGCTCAATGAGGTTGATTAGGTTGGTTGATGAGGTTACAAAGAAACCTTGGGTTTATAAGGCTCAACTGGTGTGTATCAAAGGCAGTTTCAAAAGGTGGGGCTTTTTGAAGTTTAAACTGTCCAAAAGGAGGCCTTACATCATGTCTTTAATATCATGATTGCTGTCAAGTTATTTCAATTTGAATATGTGTAACTTCTAGTGATAGTAAGGTGTTCAAACAGTCCCTAGAGCAGAAAAATTGCCAATTCATATCTCCCAAAAATTCATTTCAAGCCCAAGTCTCACTAGGTGTAGTTATCTATCAACTTCCTGAGGTATATCATCACTGTTTTCTCTCCTTTTAGGTTTACTAAAACATCAATTTTTTTATTTTGAAAATTTTCTGACATTCCCTTCATGAAAATATTGGAATTACATTGAAAATCAGTTTTAAAAGTTTTAACTTCTTCATTTTTCAGGTGTGAAATCACTTTATTTTCAAAAATTCTACTGATGATCAACTGCATTAATGTTAACTTAATTATTGGCATTTCTGCCACACCCCCAAACCTATGGTGAGCAGGGTCTGCAATGGTCCAAAGTGTATTAGCAAAGAAAAGAAACAAGCAACCAGAAATTATAATGAAAAGAAAAAAGAAAAGAAATGCACAATGTATGTACAATGTATTAACACAAAACCAAAATTTTATATTATAGACCCATAAAACAAATATGTACAATGTATTCTAATAGCTGGGGTCAAAGTCTGTATCATAAGTTGGTTCAATGGGATCAGAACTGGAGTCATTGTCAGAGTCAGAACTAGAAGTAGTGTTGGAGTCTAAACTTGATTTAGCCTTCTCCTGGATTGTGTTTTTCAGCTCGGTGTATTCCACAGTTTTGATCTTTTTGGAGAGGCCAATATACTTTTCAAGTCTAGTAGTCCTCAATTTTTCCTGTTCAAGTTGTGCTTGCAGCATGGTCACCTTGTGCTGCTCACTCCTAACCATCTGAAAAGTTTGACCCAGCAGGTCCTGCATCTTCTCTCTCTCAAATTTCATGAATAACTCTAATTTCTGAATCTGGTTTTCATAAGGGGTTCTAATGTAAGCTTGCAAATCAGTTAACCCTTTGAGGACATCTCGACAGATATATGGATTCTCTTCCATAGCCCTTTTAAGAGTGGCAAATCTGGGGATGGGAATGGAGTGGTAGGGGACCAAGGGTATCCCAGCAGTGGGAATGGGAGAAGAGGAGTTCAAAAGAATGACCTCAGGGTCGGTCTGAGTGGCTTGATCAGAAAAAGTGAGGAGAGGTGAAAGGGGCTCAATAAGAACTACTTCAAGTTCTGTTTGGGTAGCATGGGCAGTAGTGGTGAGGGTGGGTGGGTCAACAAATACTACCTCTTGTTCTGTTTGGGTAGCATGATCATCAACAGCAGGTACAGTGGCTAAGGTATTTGTGTGGGATGTGGAGGCTAAGGTTTGGAGAAGGGCATTGGTCATGCATCGATTGTCCGTGTTGATCTCAGAGTTGGGCTTGGATGGATTGGAGAAAGGTAAATATTTGGCTAATTGATTCAGGTGTGGGTGTGGTATGCATAGTAGGGGCTGGTAGAACGGAAGTAGATGGTTGAGGTGCAATGGGTGAAATGGTTGTAAAGGGTGAAGTAGCCAAATGAGTGAAATGAGGAGGGGTGAGGTATAGGTACAGATTCAAGCCCAATATTCTCTAAAATAGATCTTATCAGTGATGAATAAGCCTCTGTAGTGAATATCTTAGGTTCAGTTTGGGTATGAGTTACTTCAGGCGTATTAGTTGAATTAGCAGGTGAACTTGAGAAGCTTTGGAGCAGAGGAGTACTAGGAGCTTGTTCAACAAGGTCAGGGGCTAAATCATGGATATTGTTGAGAGAGATTGGTGGTGTGAGTATGGCTGGAGTGGTTGGTGTAGAGGAGGAGTCTACAACTGGGATTATGTTGGTTATGGGAGATGGGATTGCTTGAAGGGGTGCAAGAATAGGAGTTGGGCTAGGTGAGGTGGGTAAGATGACCACTTCTTCAAGAATGGGTGCAGCAGAAGAGCTGGTCACCACAGGAAAGACAGCTTGTTCAATGTCAGTTGTCGTTGAAATAGGTGCAGCTAAAGAGCTGGTCATCTCAGGGTCCTGCAAAGGTGTTCAATAGTAGCTAGGGCAAGTTCAGTATGGCGGTTCAATAGCAGTATAGGGCAAGGTGTTCCACTTCCTCCCTCATTCTTTTCAATATTGCTTGACTTGTAGTCCAAGCCTTTTTCCCAAACGCATGAGGAGATATAACTTGAAATGGCTCTTGCTCATCAATATCCAACTTGGCTCTTAGTAGGGTTGTGATCAGCCTACCAAATGGTATTCCAGCTAATTTCTGCTCCTTTTTCAACTTGGTACTAATATTAGCCATGGCTTCAAAAATTAACATAGGGACATTAAAAAATTGTCCCTTAGAAAAATGGAAGAGAGCCTCTAAAATTGGTGTCCTTCTTTCTTGTGCCCAAAGATGACATAAAACATCCTCAAAATAGAATCCATCAGTAAAAATTGAGGTGCTAGGTCTCTCCTCATTATGGATTGTCCAGTTCCAACGATGCCTTGCATTAAATGTGCAGCCATTTCTCTGAAAGAGGTAGTTTCTGGTGCGGCCAGTGGACCAGCAGGATCATGTTGAAAAGGTATCCCCAAAGCATTCCCAATGTCTTCATAAGTAACAGTTAAATCGCAATCATCAATGAAAATAACAAGAGTAGGGACATCAACATCCTTCTCTATCACTTTTACCAAGTTTTGGTACCATAATTTCACCATTCGTGGATAAATTTTCTCTGGAAGAGGGGTTAAGATATTGCTCAGTGAGGCATCCCTAATGTATTTCGAAGATAACTGACATTCAGGTTTGTTGTAGAAAAAGGTCTCATCAACAATAAATTCTGGAATTAGCTTCTGAGCTTCAATAAATGGGTTCGGCAGTACTAAATGAATAGGCAAAGGAGGAAGCTCAGACTCAGGGCTAGTGTCAGCTGTTGGGGTGGGTTCCTCATATCTCACCTTTTTCCCCTTCTCAATCATATCAGCTTTCTCCATTGAAAGTTTCCTTTTAGTTGAAGCTTTGGTTTTTCCTTTTTTTGACGGTTTGCTAATTTTCTTAGCAGAAGATTTTTGGAACATTTCAGCCAATGATTTTTTAGCTTTCCCCATTCTAAAGCTTTGTATAAAAACTCCCACAATCAATGCTGATACCAAATCAAATTTTGCAAATGATAAACAGAGGAAATGCACAGAAAAATAGCGAAATCTAGGGTTTTGGTTGAACTTGTTGCTTGCTCGCTAAAATCCACCAGAACCAGAAGCTAAAATCCCTCTCTACAAGCTTAAATGATCGAACAAATGTGAAGAAAAGTGTGGCTGAATTCTAAAATCATGCAAGGAAAGAAAGAAAAAGGGTTTCTGTGAAACAGGACGTTCTCAGAAGGCTTTCGAATATGAAACCCTTACTTCGAAAGGGTTTAAATATGCTCAAAATGATTTTCGTAAATATCTTTGAAGTTTTTGAAAAGTTCAAAATAGTCCTTTTTTACAAGTGAGAATGGCATCAGTACCATTCGAAAAGCATATGGCTTCAGAACCAACTATTCGAACAGCGAATAGCTTAAGAACTAACTTTTCAAAAAGAAAATCATTCTGAACTAACTATTCGAAAAGCAAATCATTCTTTTCGAGCAGTTAGTTACAAGTTCAGCTCCTTTTCGAAAGGTTAATTAAACTTTTTGAGAAGGATTTTTTTCATTGCGAGTTAAATTTTTTACATATTTAAACTTCTCAAATTGAAAGTAAAATGACTAAAAACAAAGAGCAAACAATTATGCAAAAATTATAAAACAAGCACTGATAAAATACATATTATACAGTTGGTTATCCTCAGATATGGGACGGATTTTGATGATAGATGGTTAGTACAGGCTCCAGGGTATTTTCAATGCATGGTTTGAGCCTCTGACCATTTACTTTCAAGATTCTTCCATCACTTGGGTCCAAAATTTCAACAGCCCCAGAAGGAGAAGCATGAATGACTGTATATGGCCCTTCCCATCTGGATCTCAGCTTTCCAGGAAAAAACTTAAGTTTTGAGTTGAATAGCCATAACTTAGAGCTAGCTATGAACTCTTTTCTCAACAAATTTTTATCATGGAAGGCCTTGACTTTCTCTTTGTAAGATCTTGCAGTGGTGTATGCATCCATCCTCAGCTCTTCTAACTCCTCAAGCTACAATTTCCTGTGATTACCAGCAGTAGTAAGATCCATGTTCAAGGTTTTAATAGCCCAAAAGGCCTTATATTCTAACTCCACTGGTAAATGGCATGCTTTGCCAAAGACCAATCTGAATGGGGACATGCCAATTGGGGTTTTATAGGCTGTCCTATATGCCCACAATGCATCATTCAGCTTAAAGGACCAATCCTTTCTGTCCTTCTTCATAGTCTTTTCCAGTATATGTTTGATTTCTCTATTGGAAATCTCCACTTGTCCACTGGTTTGTGGATGATATGGAGTAGCTAATCTATGAGTCATAGAGTATTTTTTCAATAAAGCTTCAAAATATTTATTACAAAAATGGCTTCCCCCATCACTGATAATAGCTCTGGGAAAACCAAACTTGAAAAAAATGTTATCTTTTAAAAATTTCAGAACCACTCTGTGATCATTGGTTTTAGTGGCTATGGCTTCAACCCATTTGGATACATAATCCACAGCTGCTAAGATGAAATTACACCCATTGGAAGGAGGAAAGGGACCCATGAAGTCTATCCCCCAAATATCAAACAATTCAACTACCAAAATAGGCTGTAATGGCATTGAGTTTCTCTTAGAAATGCTGCCCAATTTCTGGCAGTTCTGGCAAGACTTACAGTGCTGCAGAGCATCTTTGACAAGTGTAGGCCAATATAATCCACACTGCAAAACATTTGCAGTAGTTTTGTTTCCACTAAAATGACCTCCACAGGCCTGTTCATGACACATAGAAAGTATGCTATGAAAGTTTTCTTCAGGAACACATCTTATTATTTGGTCTGCACAAATCTTGAACAGATAAGGATCCTCCCAAATAAAATGTTTAACCTTTGAGAAGAAAAGATCTTTATCCATTTTATTCCAATGTTGAGGAATTCTTCCAGTAACCAAAAAGTTGACTATGTTTGCAAACCAAGGGGTGTGTATACTGATAGCAAAAAGTTGCTCATCAGGGAAAGATTCATCGATAGGCAGCCTATCAATCTCAGCAGTTAAAATTCTAGATAGGTGATCAGCCACCACATTCTCCACCCTTTTTATCTTTGATCTGTAGATCAAACTCCTGTAATAAGAGGATCCACCTGATTAATCTTGGTTTGGTATCCTTCTAGATGTAAGGTATTTCAGAATGAAAGTGGTCTGGTGAACACCATATTTGTGAACCCAAAACATATGACCTTAATTTCTCTAAAGAAAAACAATTGCCAGCTCCATTCGCTTGTTGTAATTGAGCTGCATCAATCATTGATTCATCGGCATAAGCTATGACATGAGGCAGCTTATCCTTTCTCCGCCCAAGAACAACTCCCAAAGCATAACTGATGCATCACACATCGCTCAAAAGGCGTGAATAACTGAGACTGTAATATTGAGCTGAAATCAAACAATTTTTAAGAATTCAAATGCCTTCAAGCATTCATTGTTGAAAACAAAAGGGACATCTTGGCACAATAAATGACAAAGAGGCTTGGATATTTTTTCAAGTCCTTAATGAACCTTCAGAATCCAAAGATGTCCCATTACTTCTGATTTGTTTAACAGTTTTGGGAGGTGGTAAATGTGCAATTAAATCAATTTTTGCTCTGTCCACCTCAATGCCCTTGTGGGAGATAACATGGCCAAGGACAATGCCTGGGGTGACCATGAAATGGCTCTTCTCCCAGCTCAAAACTAGATTGGTTTCTTCACATCTCTGTAACACCAATTTGAGATGATGTAAACACTGGGCAAAACTGTCTCCATAGATTGAAAAATCATCCATAAAAATCTCCATAAATTGGTCAATCATATCAGAGAAAATGGAGTACATGCATCTTTGAAAGGTAGCAGGAGCATTACAAAGACCAAAATGCATTCTCTTATAGGGAAAAGTGCTAAAAGGGCAAGTGAATGTGGTCTTTTCCTGATCTTGTGGATATACAAGAATCTGGTTGTAACCAGAGTAACCATCAAGAAAACAGTAATAAGCTTTTCCTACAATCTTATCTAAAATTTGATCAATGAAGGGAAGAGGGAAATGATCTTTTCTGGTCATTGTATTTAGTTTTCTGTAATCAATACAGACCCTCCAACTAGTTGTTTGTCTGGTTGACATAAGCACACAAGAATCTGAGGTTACAACAGTGATCCCAGATTTCTTAGGTACCACCTGTGTAGGTGCCACCCAAGCTGAATCTGAAATGGGGTAAATGACCCCTGCATCCAACAGTTTAACAACCTCTTTCATGACCACTTCTTGGATATGAGGATTCAGCCTCCTTTGCATTTCCCTAGACGGCTTTGCATCTTCTTCCAAATGAATTTTATGCATGCAAACAACTGGACTGATTCCTCCCAAATCAGCAATAGTCCAGCCAATTGCTTTCTTATGCTGTTTCAATACAATCAACAGTTCTTCCTCCTGCTCCTCAGTGAGGGAGGAAGAAATAATCGCAGGCAATGTTTTATGGTCTCCTAAAAACACATATTTCAAATTTTCTGGCAACTGCTTTAGCTCTACATCCGGTGGGCTGAGAAAAGAAGGTAACAAAGGTACCTTGGCTGTTTGTGGAAGGGGAAGAATAGCAGGTTTCCATGAAGAGAACCTTACTGATTGATCATGAGTTCCTTGCACAACATTTACTTCCTCAGATTTTTCCCAAGCATCTTTAAAATTTGTGGTTAAATCTTCACACTGCAAAAACTGTGGTAGAGTCTCTTCCACCAGTTCATCCAATAGATCAACAAGAAAACATTCCTCAGAACTGAATTGAGGCTGTGTGACTGCATTATAAACATTTAATTTCACCTTCATATTTCCAAAAGAGACTTCCATAATACCAGACCTGCATTGAATGCAAGCATTTGTTGTAGCCACGAATGGTCTCCCCAAAATGATAGGGATGGAAGTTTTGCTTTTTGTAGGTTCCATGTCCAATACCAGAAAATCAGCAGGGTAGAAAAACTTATCTATTCCTACCAATACATCCTCAATCATCCCAACTGGCTTTCTTCGGATCATGCGCTAAGTTGTAACACCACATGAGTGGGTTTTAATTCTCCCAAACCTAGTTTCTCATATACAGAATATGGAAGCAGGTTGACACTAGCACCCAGATCTAATAAAGCTTTTTCAATGGTATGTTCCCCAATAATGCAAGGGAATGTGGGGATTTCAGGATCTTGAAGTTTAGGAGTTGTGGTAATGGACAACACCTGATTAACTCTTTCCACAGCAAAGACCTTCTTGGATAATCAGATCCTAGATCGTTTTTGTGAGTGCAAATATCTTTCAGAAATTTTGCATATGTTGGAATTTGTTTGATTGCATCAAGCAAAGGTAGATTTACCTTGACTTGCTTGAAAGTCTCCATCATTTCATCTATTTTTGTGTTCCCTTTATCAAAAGGAGATACAAATTTCATGGCATGAGGAAATGGTAAATGAGGAACTAGTCCTTTATCTCCAGCTCTAGAAGCATTATCAGAATCTTTTTGATTTTTTTGTTTTTCATTTTTTTTATTTTTCTGAGGTACATCACCACCCCCAATGCTAACATCATGTTGCTCCTATTGCATATCTCTATCATTTTCCTTAATTTTTTCTTCTTCCTTGTCAGTACCCACTTTGTTATTTACAATTCTTCCACTTCTCAAAGTAGTGACAGTTTTTACTTCTTCATGAGAAACAGAAGCCTCTCCAACCATGAACTGTCCTTTGGGATTGTTCAAAGGTTGGCTGGGTAACCTTCCTTCCTCTCTTTTGGCCAAAGTATTTGAAAGTTGACCCAATGTTTCTTCAATCTTCTATATGCTCTGACTGTGAAAGTTCACAGTCTGAGTTAAAGACCCTAAATTCTAGAGTAAATTTACAACTTGATCTTCAAAAGAAGGGGATCTAGAAGGGGCTTGAACTAGAGCAGATTGCTGTACAGGTTGTTGTGGAATGGGCTGCTGAAAAGTTGGCTTGGTATAAAAATTTTGCTGATAAGGTAGCTTTTTGAAAGGTACTTGGTTCTTTGATTGCTGCTGCTGCTGCGATTGATAATTGCCCTGGCTCCACCTTAAATTGGGGTGCCCTCTCCATGCATATTCATTTGACTGCATTTGTCCAAATGATTGGGCAGCATGAGCTTGTTCCACCACTAGATCTGGGAACTGTGGTACAACAGGACATTGATCATATGAATGAGTAGGGACCGCATATCGTATATGCCTCCTCTACTTGCAACCATTGATTTTAAGTGAGTCCATCAATCTATCAAACTTTGTGGTTAAATTATCCATCTTCCTTTCTAACTCATTCACCTCATAAATCTTTCCTTTTGGTGGTTTGGTCGATTGTTCAACCTAGCAGATTCTCAATATCTCTTGACAACAATTCTGTTGAGTTGAATTTTCACCAATTACTTCAAATAAATCCAGACCTCCTCAATCGTTTTTTTGAGTAAGTGCCTCCACAGGAAGCATCTACCATATTCTTGCCCTTTTGATCAATTCCTTGATAGAAACTTTGAACAAGCTGCCATCGGGGGATTTGATGATGAGGACATTACCTTAAAAGTTCTTTAAATCTTTCCCATGCTTCATGGAAAGTTTCAGTTGAATGTTGTGAGAAGGAAATAATACTTTGTCTCAACTGGCTTGTTTTAGACATAGGAAAATATTTGGCTAAAAATTGACACTGCAAATAATTCCAAGTGATACTATTTGGTGCTAACATAGACAACCATGCTCTAGCTTTGTCCTTTAATGAAAAAGGAAAGAGCCTAAGCTTGGTTGCTTCTGGACCAAGTCCATCTATGTTGAATGTGGTGCAAAGAGACAAGAATTCATCCACATGTTTGTATGGATCTTCCTTACTCAACCCATGGAAGGAAGGAAGCCTTTGGATAGTTGATGATTTGATCACATAATTTCCTTCAACAGTAGGAAATTGAATACAAAACGGAGAATTATAGGCACCAGGTGCAAAGTAATCCCTCAAAAGTCGAGGTTCTTCACCCATAGTAGTTGTTTCAGCAGAATTCTATGATGATTGTCTGGTTCGTAGTAGCCTTTCAACTTCTAAATTTAGAGGGACAATCTCAGGGCTGAGAGTCCTCCTTAAAACATACAACACAGAATAGAGAATCAGATTATGCACAGCAAACCTTCAGAATTCCTTTTAAAGTAGATTCCACACTTCAAAATGTATATGAATAACTGCATAGATATAAATAATAGAATAGTTTAGCACTGATGTAAAGATAAAAACAAAATGAAAACTTAGGTCTACCTATTTTAAAACAAATTCCCCGACAACGGCGCCAAAACTTGATGTTTGATTCTAAGTGTGCATGAATTATTTGTGTTTTAAAAATAGACTTACAAATAATGAATTATACTGAATTTGGAAAACTGAAAAGAATAAAGAAATATCAGCACAGATAGAAGTAAATTAGCCTGCAAGATCAGGGCCAATTGTAGCAAGTTTTAAATGTAAGTGAGTAAAAGATCGTCCACAGAGAATTTTTTTAAAATGTAAGATAAACATCCAGATCTGAGCTACCAGATCTGGCCTCTGATCCTATCTACAAAGCACATAAGATGGGAGGTTGAATTTGTCACATTAACTAAATGGTAAAAGTAAAGATTAAACTAAATGATCCAGGTTTGAGTTGAGGGGATTTTGATGTAAATTAATAAGAATGGAGAAATAATATCTAACTTTGATTTGGTTCTTGAAACAAAATGAGAATAAAAGTAGATCAAATGAGAGATGCTCCAATCTTCATCTGGCTACAAGCACAGATGCAAGAGGAAGTAATCTAACTCAAGGGTTAGAGTTAAACTTATGGCTATGGTATGTCCACTTCAATGGCCACAGACCATCCAATAGTCTTTACTCTGAACCCTCAATTCAGAACAAGAAACACCACTACAAATGCCGTGAAAGATTAGGTTACAAATACTAATTCCCACAGGGATAATGAATCAAGGGAAATTGCTTGAAAAATAGTAAATCTAATGGAGTCTAGCGCAATAAGGAGATCACAGGGAACCCTCAACACGAAGCCAATTGAGAACATACGGTTCACAGCAACCTTTTCAAATTCACCATTACAATTACAGAGCACAGCTTAAACAACTTTCGGATTTGTAGTCTTGAATACAATTCTCTCTTAAATTACAAAAGTATCTCACAGCTCTCAATTGCAAGTAAAAGTTAGGCTATTACAAGAGTTTCCGATAAGCTATCTGAATTGGTAATGGCACAACAGAAATGAAACTCAAAATCTAGATGCCCAAATTGGGCAAATGGTTCATCTATTTATAGTTTTCCCCAGGTCTAGCTCAGATGTGTATCGACCAATTAGCAGTGCTTAGATCTGTATCAACCAATGGTAGTCGAGCACGAGGATCCAGATCTGTTTTGGCCAATCAGAATTGCTTGATTTGTTTCAGCCAATCAGATGACAGTGGCATCAATTCTGTTATGTAATTCAAAAATCTGTTAGAGCTTCTAGAAGTTCTCGCCAATTGATTTCATCTTCGGGTGCTCACATGGGGTGGAATATGCCTTTGGTTCGTGCTCAAAATCTTTCGAAATGTCCCCTGGTTTTTAAATGCATTGGGGCGCGTGCAAAAGATTACTGAATTACCCTTGCAGATGCTAGGAATCTCCAGAATACCATTTCGCATAGTTTGGGGAACTTTTCGCAACTGACTTCAAGTCAAACTTCGAGTTTTGTTATGAGTTCTCTTCTTTTAGAATAGGTCAGAAATCCGGTCGAAGAGTTCAGGTGCTCTTCGAAAACATAACCTGGAGCTTTTAGTTCTTTTCGCAAAGTTCAGGTTCTTTTCAAAATGTTTAGATTCTTTTCGAAAAGCACTCTGTAATGCATTCTTCTGTTCGAATAGCTCCGCACTTTCCAGGTTACAACCAGGGCTTTGTCTTCTTCAGTTTTGGTATTTTGACAGCTCGTGAGGTTGTCCCTTCTCTTTCTTCCTTTGGATCAACATGGATTATCATCTTTTTGGCACTTTTAGGCTGCTTTCATGGTTAAGCCTGTCTTTATTGTTAGCTGTAACACAAGCACTTAAAACACTTATTTAGTTCTGTCAAGGGTCTATCAAGGCCCAGGTTAAAGGGTGGAACATGGTATTTTCTAGTTCTCAACAATAACCAGCGAAAAATTGGGCTTACAAATATGTTTTTATTTTGAGGAGTGATTAAGGCAAATTTCTTCTAGCTTTGAGGACTGGCTGAGTCATTTTGTTCACTAGAAGTTAGGTAACTCTAAGTTGAAACAACTAACAGCACTCATGACACTTAGGAAAGGATCAAGGCCTTCTCTTGGACAGTTTGAGCCCAAACAGACCAAACCCTAAAGCAACTGCCCTTGTTTATACACTTTTCGAGCTTTAAAGTTCAAATTTCTTTAAAACACACCTGAGTATTTGCACCTGAACCTATGGATTTGATTTAACCTTACCCTCACTCTGAGAATTCAGAAGGTAAAGGAAAAAGAGTTAAAGATGGGCTAACTAGGGTCAACATTGGATGAGTGGAGAAGAATTATCTGAAGTTCTAGCAGTGTAAAAAAGTGGCAATTCATCAAAGCAAAAATAGAAAATCAATAAAAAGAAGAAAACTGCAAGAAAGAAAAGAAATCAATAATGAAGAGGAGTAAGAGAAGAATCAAGAGGAAACATTCATAGGAAACAAGTCAAATAAGAGGAGAAACTGATCACTTCAAATCTGAAGATTTCAAAGAAGACGAAAGGAGCTGAATTAAAGAAGGTGAAGTCATGAACCACCTCCTTCACCTACTGATTTCTCAATTTCGAACCCCTTTTTCAACCTTCCAATTCTTTTTATAACCCAATACCATAATCCACATTACAACCCAGTTTAAGCCCTTGTGATCCAAAGTTGAATGAGCTGTTATGTGGAGACAATGAGTTGTCCAATCTATGGTGAAGATCTGCTAAAGATGCCAGAACTTGAATGTTATGCCTATGCTTGTGCTTACAGACCCATTTGGGGGATGTAACTGCTCTTGAGCTTGAGAGACAATGAAACCCTCAAAAGTTCTTTGTGAGAGTATGCCCTGGAGAGTTTTGGGTCTGATATTGAATGTGTTGGGCATGACCTACAACCTAATTTTTAATTTAATAATGAGCTCAGTGCTAACACACGTGTAGTTTCCCCTGTTGTGAACTGATTAGAAATGTTGTGCTATCATGAGAAGTTTATGTTGCTTAAACATTTGTGCGGACAATGTATTTTAAATTTCCTATATTTTTATTGATTCAAGAGTGAACTGATACTCTATTTCTTGACTACTAACTTGACAATCTTGCACTACTATTAATTGTGTTATTGAGAAGTTTGTGGGTATCTTCACTGAAAACCCTCAAGAGACTTCACTCCTCCACTAGGGTCACCTAGGGGTTTAAAAGGCTAGGTACATATGCTAAATGTATCCGTGCTCCCTACGAAAGTGGCAGTTAATTTCTGTAGATTTTTAGTGTTGCTTTGCTAAGGGGCTAGCAAAGATTTGGTTTGGGGGTGTGTTAAGACCTGAAAAGTACCGCTTTTCACCCCTTAACTTAGCCTCTATTAGACCCTTAGCCATCTAATAAATTTATGTTAACTCATTTCTGTAGGTAATAAACAGCAGCTACAATAAAGTTTGAGCCCTGTTAAGGAGCCCACTTTTCCCCCAGAACCCCCTCAGAAGGGTGAAAGCTGAATCCAGACAAAGATTTGAACCTCACGCAATCCTCGCGAGCTTCCCAAGCCTTCATTTCCAATTGTCCGCGTTGTTCTCGTGTAGTTGGGCTGCAAAATTATACTTTGCGCAGCTCTCGCAAAGCTCAAATATAAATGCTCACGCAGTCTTGTGCAGTTCAAGAAAAGCAGCTCTCAAACCTTGCGCAGTTCACTCAGATCAGCTGAGGAGAGAGAGCTCCAGGTATCTCTGTGAGAAGCTGTCGCGCAATAGCCGCAGGATACAAAACTTTAAAAAAACCCCTCACGCAGTTCAGAAACTAATGCACATCACGGCCTCGCGAAGATCCATTGAGAAATGAAATGCTCGCGCAGTTCCCGTGCCATTCAGAGGGAAAGTGCAATCTCGCAAAGACCAGAGCAATCTAGCGAGAATTCAATGCTCTATCATGCGACTGTTTCAACTGTAACTAAGAAAATCCCGCGATGGCTAGAATTTCAAGCTGATCCAATCTCGCGAAGATCGTTCTACCACGCGACAATATTGGAAGACAGTGCTACCTGGCGAGGCTCTGAACTCTAACTCTCCCTCACTTCTGCAGAGGACATTCTGAGAACTTCCAGCAATTAGGGCACACATTCTAATGCTCTAATTCTTGTGCACGCACCTCGAGGCATCCAAGGAATAGTATCAGGCCATGTGGCATCGTTAAAATTAGGGTTTCTTAACCCTAATGCGCCGCCAAGTTGACTGCTATATAAACCTAAGCCTGGTTTAGGTTTAAAGGTGGGTCTTCTCTTCTTAAATAGAATTTAATTTTCTTCTTCTGGAATCGGCTATAGATTTCCAGTAAGTGTAGGTTAGGTTTAGGTAGTTTCTTTTTATCTTTTTCTTCTCACCATAGTCCAGCATTTGCTGGCTATGCCTATGTATGATTATTTGGGATAGATTAATGGAATTTTACAATAGGGTGTCATACATTTATGGGATTTCTGTATGTGAGTTGTTCTGTGCAAGGTTGCTACCTTGAGATCCTCCATTGCTAGGATGTATTGTAAGCAATGGAGGACTGAGACTGTGGTTCACTCAGATCTAAGTGACCTGTGTGTCTGGGCTAACAAGTTCCCATACAAGCCTAGCCCCACCACAGGACCCACTAGATCTGAAATACCCATGGGAACAATGAGCTTTTGTAGCCTTGTGAACATGGTGGTGGCAGCAATGTTTCTTGTTCTATCTTGGGCTTGTGAGGAGGATAGCCTCTGGGATAGTCTGTGACCATTTAAGTGGTCAGGTTATAACCTTAGGGTGAGGCCAATCCACAGACTCAAGACGGATTATTTTTCTCTGCACTTGTGCTTGTAGCCCTGTGAGAGATTGTGCAGAGGCAGACTCCCCTGTATCTGTGAAGACCCGCCATCAGATGGCAGATCTGGTTTGGTTATAAAGATTGTACGCTTACGACTGGATCGCTGCAGCTTCTCTAAAGTAGTGGACAGCTGGATCTAAGGCTGTAGTCAAACTCTTATTGGTTCTGTGTGTCTGGGCTAACGTGCTCCCATACAAGCCTAGCCCCACGAATAGCACTTTAGAGGTTGAGGTTCCCTATGGACTCTTGAGCTTGTAGCCTGGATGAAGTAGTGCCTACAATGATAAGCTTATTCTAACCCATCTCTGGACTGTGGTTCCCCAATTGGTTAGTCTGTGACCATTTAAGTGGACAGGTTATAGCCATAAAGGGATTGGATCATCGCACAGAGATGAGTTGGATTCCTTCTCCTCAGTGGTGAAAATGTAGCCATTGGATAGGACTTCTATAGCAGCAGATCTAAATTTGAGTCATGAAACCCATCAGATCTGAACCTAATAGCATACTTCTCACCCTTTTATATTTATTTTCTCACTCCATCTCCTTTCTTAACCCTCTCTATAGTTTAGACATTAGGAAAGCTTAGAATTTAGATTTTAGTGACCCTAAATCCCCTTCCATTTAGGATTGCCAGATCTGTAGTCAGATCTAGAGGTCCTACTAAAGATGGCTCCCTTGGAGCTTAAGATCAACTTCCCTGTGGGACAAACTCTTACTTATCAAAACTTGCTATAACAGGCCCTGTATCTTGCAGGATTGTGTATTTTTAGGCTTGCTGCTCTGTCATTTTCAACCCACCTTTCATTCATTTTTATTCATCCCATTCTTATCACTGTCTTTAATAAAGTTAGTAGCAAGCACATAAAAATATGTCAACATTAGCCAACATCATCTCGGTACCAAAGAAAGATGGAAAGGTTCACATGTGCATCGATTTTTGAAATCTCAATAAGGCAAGCCCAAAAGATGACTTCCCTTTGCCACACATCGACATCTTGGTCGATGACACTGCTAGGCATGGAATGCGTTCATTCATGGATGGATTCTCTTGTTATAATCAGATCAAAATGGTGGAGGCAGACTGAGAAAAGATAGCATTCATCACCCCATGGGAAACTTTCTGTTACCAAGTCATGCCATTCAGGTTGAAAATTGTTGGAATGACGTACCAGAGGGCAATGACTCTGCTGTTCCCGCGCCATAGCACTTTAGAGGTTGAGGTTCCCTATGGACTCTTGAGCTTGTAGCCTAGATGAAGTAGTGCCTATAATGATAAGCTTGTTCTAACCAATCTCTGGACTGTGGTTCCTTAATTGGATAGTCTGTGACCATTTAAGTGGACAGGTTATAGCCATAAAGGGATTGGATCACAGCACAGAGATGAGTCGGATTCTTTCCCCTCAGTGGTGATAACGTAGCCATTGGACAGGACTTCTATAGCAGCAGATCTGAATCTGAGTTATGAAATCCACCAGATCTGAACCGCATAACATACTTCTCACCCTTTTATATTTATTTTCTCACTCCACCTTCTTTCTTAACCCTTTCTATAGTTTAGACATTAGGATACCTTGGAATTTAGATTTTAATGACACTAAATCCCTTTCCATTTAGAATTGCCAGATCTATAGCCAGATCTGGAGGGCCTACTAAAGATGGCTCCCTTGGAGCTTAAGATCAACTTCCCTGTGGGACAAACTCTTACTTATTAAAACTTGCTACAAAAGACCCTGTATCTTGCAGGATTGTGTATTTTTAGGCTTGTTGCTCCATGACTCTCACTCTTTCACTCATCTCTTTTATTCTTCCCATTCTTATAATTGTTTTTAATAAAGTCAGTAGCAAGCACTTGAAAATACTCCAACACATAGCAGTTGATTAGGATAGTTGTAATTTTATTAAGTGTAATATGCCTGCAAATAGTCTTCCCTGCAGTTGGTGTGTGTGCATGTTAGGAAGGAGATCCCTCAGTCCTACATTAGAGCCTGCTAACCCTGAGATAGAAAGGGGTAGAAGACTGAGAAGGCATAGACACACCACAGTTGAGCCCCCTATTGAAATTGAGATAGCAGTTATGGGTGAAGAACAACCTAGAACATTGAAGGAATTGAATGCTTTGGATGATTACAATTCTCCATTCAGCATCCAATTCCCTGATGTTCAAGGAAACTACGAAATCAAAACTTCCATCATCCAAATGCTTCCCTCTTTCCATGGGCTTAGCAAGGAAGACCCTTACAAGCACATTGACCAGTTCTTGGCCCTGTGTACGACATTCTCCATTGCTGGTTTGGGACCAGAAGCCACTAGGTTAAGGCTCTT
This sequence comes from Chloranthus sessilifolius, assembly GCA_021018995.1. Taxonomy (NCBI): domain Eukaryota; kingdom Viridiplantae; phylum Streptophyta; class Magnoliopsida; order Chloranthales; family Chloranthaceae; genus Chloranthus; species Chloranthus sessilifolius. Next base: position 51,465,677 of record CM037593.1, on the reverse strand, counting down.
TCCTTTCTCCCTAACGGACAGGGCCATGACCTGGTTATCTACTCTCCCAAACAATAGCATCACTTCTTGGAAAGACCTCCAGACAAGATTTCAGTCTAAATTTTTCCCTGAGACTAAGACCAGCCAGTTGAGGAAAGGCATACTTTCTTTTACCCAGTCCCCAACTGAAGATTTTAACCAGTGCTGGGATTGATTTAAAGAGATGCTCAAACAATGTCCCCACCACAAGATCCCTGACTGGCAGCTTGTCTAGAGCTTCTACCATGGGATTGATGAGAAGAGCAGAGACATGGTAGATGCCTCTTGTGGTGGAACTTACATGCATAAAACAGCTGATGAGGCATGGGATTTGTTCAAGGTCATAAGTGAAAATGCTTTCCAGAAGATGTCCTCTTTTAGAACTGTTCAAGAACCTTCTCCTAAGCTGGGACTTGCTGAGACTTCTAAAGGAAAAATGTATGAAGTTTGGGGAAATGATGATCTGAGAATGCAGATGGCCAATCTTATTGAAAGATTTGATAAACTTTTGACTGTGGTGCAGCCCATAATGGCTGCACAAGTGATGGAGGCATGTATGATATGCCAATCTCCACAGCACACAGTAGAAGAATGTCCATCTGCGGGGCAATACCCTGAGTTTGTAATGGAACAGGCTGTTGTTGCCCAATCTTTTAGACAGCAACAATCTGGTGACTACAATAAACCACCATATGGATACCAGCACCAAAATGGTGGTTACCAATGGAGAGACCACCCAAATTTGAGGTGGAGGCAAGACAATTATATGCAGCCACAGCAGATGTTGGGCTTACCTCAAAGGCCACAGCAGCAGTTTAACCAGGGTATTGCCCAAAGGTCGAATTTCCAACAACAGCAGCCCCAGCAACAAAATCATTTGGTAGTTCCACCACCTCAGCCCAAGAGTGCTTCCTTCGAGGACCAGGTGTTAGCCCAATTTCAAAGCCTTGGACCATTGAATTAGACTGTGACTTCTCACAGTCAAAGCATTAAGAAAATAGAAGAGCAGCTTGGCCAAATAGCCAATGCTCTGGCTAAAAGAGAGGAAGGCAGGTTGTCAAGCCAACCAATTGCCAACCCTAAGGGCCAGTATTCCATCGAAGAAGGCTCCTCCAATTTTGAGGGGGCCAATGCATAACTGCCCTAAGGTCTGGTAGGATGGTAGATAACCAGGTGGGAAAGGAACAAGGAGAGGTCTATCCTAAGAAAATGTCATGTGAAAGTGATAAGGATTTTTTTAGGGCACAGAGTAAAGAACTGCTTGTTGCCCTTCAACAAGGGAAAAATAAAGAGGTTGTAGTTAAGCCTCAGCAGGAGATAAAAATAGATAAAAGAAAAAAATAAAAGTTCAGCCATGGGCTCATGAGGAACCGAAGACCTCAAATTGGCCATTTCCTCAAGCTTTGAGTGGCCCTGCCCCTTTTGATAAGGGTCAGGCATAGATCGAGGAAATTGTGGAGACCATTAAGTAGGTCAAGATAAATTTACCCCTGCTTGATGTAATTCGACAGGTCCCCAGCCTATGCAAAGTTTCTGAAAGACCTCCGTACTCAGAAAAGGAAGGCCAAAGGCCATTTGTCCAAGAAGGTCTTTGCGACTGATACAGTGAATTTTGTATTAACCATGACAATGCCTGAGAAGTTGCAAAACCCAGGGATACCCACTATTCCCTGTATTATGGGTGACCACACGATTAGAAGGGCCCTTTTGGACCTTGGAGCTAGTGTTAACCTGCTGCCATACAATGTATATCAGCAGTTAGGTTTGGGGGAGCTGAAGCCCACCCCCATTGTTCTATTAACGGCTGATAGGTCCGAGAGGAAACCCATGGGAGTGGTCGAGGATGTCCTAGTGGGGGTAGACAAGTTCTTCTATCCTGCAGACTTCCTTGTCTTGGACATGGGCTGCAACAAGAGTATATCTCCGATACCTGTTATTCTGGGCAGACCATTCTTGGCCACTGCCAATGCATGCATTCAATTCAGGTCTGGAATCATGGAGGTCACTTTCGGATATATGAAAGTTGAGCTTAATGTGTACAACAGTGCAAAGCACCCTCAGCTGGACAATGAGGAATGCTTTGCACTGGATGTACTAGAAGAAATTGTTGAAGAAGAAATGCACTCTGCTGGAGTGGAGCAACATTGCCACTGATTTAACTGAAGTTTGGAACTTGGTGGAGGAAGGAAGCCTAGCTTTGATGCGAGAAGACATACCCCTAGTGAAGTCTTCTGTGGGCTTAGTGCACCATTCCAATTGGAAACCTACATTGCTGCCCCTTCCTCCAACCAACAACACACCAATCCTGCCATCCATACAACAAGCCCCAGATCTGGAGCTCAAGAAGCTGCCAGAGACATTAAAATATGCTTTCCTCCAGAAAGAAGAGAAACTTCCTATGATTATCTCCTCTTCTCTTACCAGTGAGCAAGAGAAGGAGTTGCTAACAGTTTTGAGGAAGCACAAGAAAGCAATTGGCTGGACCATTGCTAATCTGGGAGGAATTGATGCATCAATCTGTATGCATAGGATTCATCTAGAGGAGGGCTCAACTCCCTCCAGGGAAATGCAGAGGAAACTTAATCCTCACATGCAGGAGGTAGTTCTGAAAGAAATCATTAAGTTGCTGGATGGACCCATCTCTGATTCTGAATGGGTGACACCAATCCAGGTGGTACCCAAGAAATCTGGCATAACAGTGATCACAACTGACTCTGGAGAGTTGAGACCAGCCAGAGAAACCACTGGCTGGAGAGTTTGCATCGATTATCAAAAACTCAACTCCAAGACCAGAAAAGACCACTTCCCTCTCCCTTTTATTGATCAAATTTTGGACAAGTTGGCTGGGAAGGCTTTTTACTATTTTCTTGATGGGTACTCAGGGTACAATCAGATCCCTGTGCACCCCCTTGATAAAGAGAAAACTACATTTACTTATCCTTTTGGCACCTTTGCTTATAGAAGGATTCCTTTCGGACTGTGTAATGCCCCTACCACCTTTCAGAGGTGTATGTACGCCATTTTTTTTTATGATTGATAAATTCTTGGAAATTTTCATGGATGACTATTCGGTCAATGGGGATAGCTTTGACCAATGTCTACAACACCTCCATCAAGTCCTACAAAGATGTGAAGAGACCAATTTAGTCTTAAGTTGGGAGAAGAGCCACTTCATGGTAACACAAGGAATTGTGTTGGGCCATGTAGTCTCTAAAGATGGAATTGAGGTAGACAAGGCCAAAGTTGACCTCATTAAAAATCTGCCCCCTCCAAGAACAGTCAAGCAAATAAGATCCTTCCTTGGCCATGCTGGATTCTACAGGAGGTTTATCAAAGACTTCAGTAAAATTGCTAAACCATTGTGCCACCTACTCTGCCAGGATGTGCCCTTTGACTTCTCTGCTGAATGTTTGAAGGCTTTTGAAACTTTGAAAATTTTCCTCACCTCTGCCCCTGTACTCCAAACACCTACTATACCCTGCCCTTTGAGTTGATGTGTGATGCATCTGACTTGGCAATAGGTGTTTTCTTGGGCTAGAGAAAGGATAAGCTGCCTGTGGTCATTGCATATCTCAGTAAATCACCTGTTGAAGCTCAACTGAACTACACAACCACTGAGAAAGAGCTTTTGGCAGTGGTTTTTGCTGTGGACAAGTTTAGACCTTACCTACTTGGGGTCTAAAACTGTCATCTCACTGACCACTCAGCATTAAAGTACCTACTGTCCAAGAAGGATGCAAAGCCCAGATTGATTAGATGGATACACCTATTGCAGGAGTTTGACATCGAAATCAAAGACAAGAAAGGTATAGAAAATGTGGTGGCTGACCACTTGTCCAGAATTATGTTGGAGAAAGATGTTGATGACCTCACTACAAATGACATATTCCCGGATGAGCAATTGTTTGCCATTCAATCTTTAGTTCCTTGGTATGCACATATTGTCAATTATCTAGTTACAGGCAAGATCCCTTCCCATTGGACAAAAATGGATAAAGACCTGTTTTTCTCACAGGTCAAATTCTTTTTCTGGGAGGAACCTTGATTGTACAAGTATTGTGTAGACCAAATTATTCGAAAATGTGTTCTCGAAAGTGATATTCCCAGTATTCTGGCCATGTGCCATGAAAATGCCTGTGGGGGTCACTTTAGTGGGAGAAAAACAACTGACAAAGTGTTGCAGTGTGGTTTCTATTGGCCTTCTTTTTTCAGAGATGCCCATACACACTGCAAAGCCTGTGAAAGATGTCAGAAATTAGGAGGGCTGTCCAAATGAAATTCAATGCCTTTACAGCCCATCCTTGTTGTAGAACTGTTTGATGTGTGGAGTATTGATTTTATGGGACCCTTTCCTCCTTCAAATGGTTTTCATTTCATTTTAGTGGCAGTGGACTATGTGTCCAAATGGGTAGAAGCCATTGCCATAAGAACTAATGATAATCAGGTTGTCCTCAAGTTCATAAAGCAGAATATCTTCTCCAGTTTTGGTACCTCTAGATCCATTATCAGTGATGGGGGAAGCCATTTATGTAACAGAAATTTCGAGAGCTTGCTCAAGAAATATTCTGTCACCCATAGGATTGCTACTCCCTACCACCCACAAACCAGTGGGCTAGTTGAAATTTCAAATAGGGAGATCAAGCATATCCTTGAGAAGACTGTGAGGACTGATAGGAAGGATTGGGCTGACAAGCTTAATGATGCACTGTGGGCTTATAGGACTGCCTATAAGACCCCCATCGATATGTCCCCTTTCAGACTGATTTATGGCAAGGCCTGTCATCTCCCAGTGGAGTTAGAACACAAGGCCTATTGGGCCATCAAACATTTAAATTTAGAATTAAGGTCATCCTTGTCGTTCTATCAATTGGAAGAACTAAGGATGGATGCATATGCCAATGCAAGGATCTATAAGGAAAGGTCCAAAGCTTTCTTTGACAAAGGGCTGTTGAGAAAGAGTTTCACTGCTGGTGATAAGGTTTGGTTGTTTAACTCCAAACTTAAATTTTTTCCAGGCAAATTGAAATCCAGATGGGAAGGTCCTTACATTGTCATGCATGTTTCCCCATTTGGTGCTGTGGAAATCAAGGATCCTAAATCTGGGAGACTCTTGAAGGTGAATGGTCAAAGGCTTAAGCCTTATTTCGAAAAACCTGTCGACCTTTTGGACACCATTCACTGTCAAGGGGATCCTTCTTCAAACTGATTCCACAGGTGTGTCATTACTGTAGCATATGTACTTAGTTTTTGGTTGACTTATCTTGCTTTCTTTAGTTTCTATTCTCTAGGATTTGCTAGTGGCCTTATCTAAATTTTGCCCTATCTGTTGCGAACTTTTGATACTTGGCTTGATTCTTACTGCTTTTGAATTGATAGCTTCTATTGAATGCCTAATATAGAAGGTCATTTTTGTTGTCCTTGAGTGTATGATTGAGTTTACATGTGTCTAAAGACAGTCATAGGAGAGAGTCATGCCCAGGATTCAACCACAGCAAACATGCAAAAGGGCAGAACAAAGAGCACATGCTCTCTGTTTTATACCTTACTATCGCTGGGTCCAAAATGGATGCCTGGGAGACTATCGTGAGATTCATATGCTCTCGAGAGGTTAAAAGAGGAAGCCGAGAAACCTATCACGAGGTTAAAGGAGGAAGTCTGGGAGAAGTTCGCGCAATTCACCTGGACACATTCTATTCACTGTCATGAGATTCATGTGTAGCTGAGAGCCTCTTGCGCAATTCATTTAGAGCCATACATTACCTGTCGCGAGATTATCAGGCTGTCACGAGGTTCACAAGAAAAATTGGGAGAACCTCACGCAATTCAATAGAAATATTCCATTTACTGTCGCGAGATTCTAAGTCTGTCGCGAGATTCAAAATAAGCCTCAGAGCTTTTCTCGTATCCAAATAGAGCCTTAGGAACCGCTCGCGCAATTCACATGAATTAATCTCACTCTGTCGCGCGCTCCAAGGACGACTTTAGAGATTGTCGCACAATCCAGATGTAATCAACACCCTCGCTAGGTTTATTTCCGACCCCACCACCAGATGTTCCAAAGCGCGCCGAGCTTCGCGATAAGTATTTCAACCCCGTGCTTTGTCCCTTTTTTCATTATCTGCTTCCTTCTTCCCTCTGTGAAACCCTAGCTTCTGCCGCTCTCCCTTCTCTCCTCCAGCATCACTCCTACAGCTCATCATTCACTCCATAAATCTATACAAGTGTTCCTAGCATCATCCCCATCCATTGCCCTCTGCTCTGAGATCTTGAGGTGCCCTGTGCGTCAAATCAAACCAAACCCTAGATCTCAATCTCCATTGCTCATACTAGAGGACAGAGTTAGAAATGGCTCCCAAAATTGCACAAAAGAGAAAGGGGAAGGATAAGGACCCTGCAAAGACCACCTCTAAAAAGGCCAAGACTTCAAAGTCCCCTAAAAAAGGAAAGGAAGTGGTTGAGGAGGCGGCGATACCAACCACTAAGTTCTCTACCCCTTCTGAGCTCATGGAGTCAATCCCATTAGAGCCTGAAACAGCCTTTGATGTACCCTTTTTTGATAAAGAACCTCTCTCTGCCCCTGCAGTATAGTTCATAAGCAAAGCGGGCCTGATGCCATTAATGAGAGAAATTTTAGCACTAGCCTACCCAAGGCTAGTGCAGCTGTTTTTCCAGCACGTCAAGGTCAAGAAGGACAACAATGGACAAGAGTGCTTGCTGGTGATGATTAACGATTTTGATTTGTTAGTGAGCCCTAAGATGATTGGTGAAGTATTGGGCATCCCAGCAACATTCAATCCTAGCTGTGGATATGGCCCCCCTTTGCGTGCATCAATTGACATAATTGCAAGGACCCTAACAAGAGGATTAAAAGCCACTGGGGACTCAATCAAAAGGAGGGAACTTGAACTTGAACTGCTGTTCATTGACCAAGTCCTGTGGAAGAACATCTACTGCTCAGGACATCAGCAGGAGAGGAGAACCCCCATTGCAGATGCTGTCTACTCCTATCACATGGTCCATGGCTTCCATGCAGCCTGGCTAATTTTTGAGGCTATGAAAGACACAGTGGTAAAATTAGGGTCAAACAAGAAGCCTCACACCCTACCCTATGCATGAATCATCACCTTGCTGCTAATCAAGGGGGGCTACAAGATAGGAAGGACCCAACAAACAACCACCCTTACCCCTACTACCTTTGCCAAGAGGTAATGGGGAATTAGCAGGAGCTTGATGGGGGGCCAGAAAAAGAAGACAGCTGAGGCTCAAGTCCTGCCCACGCAAATAGAAGCGGCAGCCGGATCAGGATCTACCCATGCTACAAAGGAGGTGCCTCCAGAGCTCATCACTTCAATCCCTGCAGCAGCACCCACACCCCCTCCACCTTTTATTCCTGCATCCTCTACTCCTCTTGCACCCATCTCTTACCCCCCTCTGATTCCATTCTCCATGCCCACTCCCCCTTCACCTTTGCTTGGTCCATGGGAGGACTCCCCTTCCCCTACCTTACCACAGTACATTGCTACAATTCCCCCTCCACTCCAACTATGCCTGCTAGCCCCCCACTCATCTCCTACAAGAAATGAAAACCTACTCAGACCATCCCAACCATCTCCCAGACACCACCCTCACTACCTTCCATCCCCATTGACCCACCCCAGCTTGAAGAAACCACCACCCCAGCCATATGTACTATATCTCCTCTCCCCGACATTGACTTAACCTTAAACACATCCATAGGCTTCCAAGCCTTCATCTCTACATTCCTTGAAACCATGCCTACCTACTACACCCCTCTGCCAGACTCCCCAACTACCTCACAAAGACCTTTCCCGTAACCCCACTCTTCCCCTCCCTCCACTTTCCATCATGCTCCTTCCTTCCCTTTCCAACCAGTACCCTCTTCTTCCCAAACCCCACCTCCTAGCTTTGACACACTAACCCTCATCCTACCCCTGATCCAAGATATCCAGGCCCAGTTATCGACCAATAACCATAAACAGGACCAGATGCAGGCTGAACTCACCTCCATCCAATCCACCCTACACACCATAACCACTCCACCTATCCCTACCCCATCCTCTTCAACCCCCTGGTCCTGTTCACTGACAAGACCACCCAAACAGACTTCCCTCCTAAATCATTACCCCTCCCACCATCACCATTATCTCTTCCCCACCCATTTCCTTTACCCCTTTTCACCATTCCAATTTTCCATCCCCCATCACCCCCAACTCTTGTTGAGCCTACACCCTTCACTTTTCCCCCTATACCCTCCATTCCCCCTATTATCCTACCCCCTCACACCTTCTCTGCCACATCTACCCAAAGCAGACCCAACGACCCCATTCCCCACCACTTGACATCCCTACTATCATTCCCCCTTCCCCCCCAGGACCAAGCACACTTCGCTCCTTCCACCTCCTAACTGCCAATTGCACCCAAGCATCATTTCTACAGCCCTCCTTACCTCACCATCCTACATCACATGCGGGATAATGCTTACCTGAGGAAGGATGTCCTAAGGGGTATGGCCAAGCTTCACCAATCAATTGAGACCCCCCTACTGAAGAAGATTGATGAGATGACGGAGGCCCATAATGAGCAACTATTGGACATCTCCTTCGGTTGGAAAAATATTGTGGAGGAATATCGGAAGATGAAAGCTTCAGCTACTTATAATCAGATTAATTGGGAGTATGAGAAATCCAATGCTGCTGCAGCGACTGCCCGGGCAAGAATGCTTGAAAAATGACTTAACAATGCCCAGGAAATCCAAAAAATCTAAAAGGAGATCCATGAGACTGATGCCCTCAAATTTAAAGTCCAGATAGCCTCATTGGAATCCGCATTGGCCACTGCCAGAAATGAACCTTACCAACCAACCCCACTCTCTGTTCACGTGCCTCAGCCTATGCCAACTACTACTCTAGCTCCACCTGCCTAGTCTAAGGAGGCACCACCTAAGCCCCAACAAGATAAAGGAAAAGCTCCTGCTTCACCTCCAACGATGCAACCTACAACTACTGAGCAGCCTCCACCTCCCAAGCCCTCTGCTGCACCTCCACAAGAACAAACTTATCCTCAGCGGAGGAAAGTCACAGCCAAGAGGTCTGCCCCTAAAGTTGTCCCTTTAAAATTGAAGAGGCAGGTCCAGGCCAAACCTGAGTCCACTGGAAAAGGAAAGTCACCAGTGATCCCCACTAAGGAACCCAAGGCTAAAGGAAAAGAAAAATCTCCAACGGTCCCTTATTAAGACCTGAAAAGTACCACTTTTCACCCCTTAACTTAACCTTTGATTAGACCCATAGCCACCTAATAAGTCCTTGTTAAGTGTTTTATGTAGATAATACCCAGCAGTGAAATAAGGCCAGGAATCCTTCTAAAAAGCCCATTTTGGCACCAGAAGTCCCTCAGAAGGATGAAGTCTGAATCCAGACCTAAAAATGAGCCTCGCGCAGTCCAACTGAGCTTCCCAAGACTCTACAACAACTTCTTAGGCAGATGATTGACTGAAGAGCTTTAGAAACATAAACTCGCGTAACTCTTGCGAAGCTCAAGAATAGAACACCTCACGCAGTCTCACGCAGTTCAAAGCAAACTTCTCTCAACCGCGCATAGTTCACTCAGAACGGCTGAGAAGAGAGAGCTTCAAAAGACTCCTCGCGCAGTTATTGCGCCATTCAAGAAGAAAGCATCCTTGCGAAGACAAAGCCACCCTCGCGAAGATCAGTTAAGACATGGAACCTCGCGTAGTTCAGAACTCATCAAAGCCTCACGAGGTAACTCATGAAGCCCAGTGAAGATAAGTGCTCGTGAAGTTCTCGCGCTATTCAAATCTGTCTTCGCAAAGATCAACTTTGCGACTGCTTAAGCTCCAACCCCACGACATCTGAGGCTCTGATGTCCACTCAACCTTGCAACTGCCTGAAGAGCAAACCAAGCCAACCTCGCGATGGCAGAAGCTTCAATTTCAAATCATCCTAGCAAAGAACAAAAGCTACCACGCGACAAGTCTGGGAAACAATGGCTACCTAGCGAAGCTCTGAACCTCAAACTTCCATCTCTTCAACTAAGGACTTTCTGGGAATTTCTAGCGATTAGGGCACGCACTCCCACGCTCAAATCTCTGTGCACGCACCCCAAGGCATCGGAGGATCACTATTCGGCCATGTGGCATTGTTAAAATTAGGGTTTCCTAACCCTAATGCGCCACCACACCACTGCTATAAATACCTACACTTAGCTTAGGTAGAGAGCTTAGACTTTCTTTTCTTTCTACATCCTGGAATAGCTAGGAACCGATCTCATTTCTGGGAGACCTGATCATAGATCGTTTAGTTTTTCTTTTTGTAGTTGTAAGTAGTTTTCTTTTTCTTTTTCCTTCTCTCCATAGTCCAGCACTTGCTGGCTATGTCTTTGTATGTATTTTGAACTAGATTAATGGAAGTTCTGTAATAGGATCTGTACTTTGTGGGATTTGTGTTTGTGCGTGAGATGCATTGTGCAAGGCTGCTACCTTGTGATCCGCCATTGCTTTGGCTATGTTTCAAGGTAATGGAGGACTGATTCTAAGGGCCACTCAGATCCAAGTGCCCTGTGTGTCTGGGCTATCATGGTCCTAGACAGCCTTAGCCCCACCACAGGACCCACTAGATCTGAAATCCCGATGGGAGCTTGAGCTGTTAGCCTTGTGACCATGGTGGTAGCAGCGATATTCTTGTTTTGTCTTGGGCACCGTGAGGAGGATAACCTCTGGGATAGTCTGTGACCATTTAAGTGGACAGATTATAGCCTTAGGGTGATTCTTATGCACCGATCCAAGATGGATCCTTCTTCTTTACACCTGAGCTTGTAGAAGCCTGGTGGGAGATTATACAGAGGCAGACTCCCCTATATTTATATAGATCTGCCATTAGATGTTGGATCTGATCTGGTTATAGAGATTGTAGGCTGGTGACTGGACCATTGTAGCCTCACTCAAGCAATGGACAACTAGATGGAAGGTTGTACTCAATCTCTTGCTGGTTCTGTGTCTGGGCTATCATGGTCCTATACAGCCTTAGCCCCACATATAGAGCTTTAGAGGTTGAGGTTCCCTATGGATTCTTGAGCTGGTAGCCTGGATGAAAGAGTGCCTGCAATGATTTACTGGTTATGTTTTGACCCATCCCTGGATAGTGGTTCCCCTATGGGATAATCTGTGACCATTTGAGTGGACAGGTTATAGCCTTAAGGGTGGAATCATGGCAGAGTGATGGGTTGGATCCTTTCTCCCCAGTGGTGATAATGTAGCCACTGGACAGGATTTCTATAACATCGGATCTGAATCTGAGTTACAAAACTCCTCTGATCTGGGCTCACTAACATACTTCTCACCCTTTTATATTTATTTTCCACCCTCCATCCATCCTCTCAACCCTTTCTGTAGTTTAGACATTAGAATACTTAGAATAAGTGACCTTAAACTCCCCTCCTTTTAGGACTGCTAGATCTATAGTCAGATCTGGAGGGACTACTAGAGATGGCTCCTTTGGAGCTGTAGATCACCTTTCCCTGTGGGACAAACTCTTACTTATCAAAACTTGCTACAATGGACCATGTATCTGGCAGGTCTAGGATTTCTTAGTTGTGCTGATTCCATCTCCTGTTTTACTCTTTCTTTGATTTTCAAATAACTTTCACCACCAACCAATAATGTAAGCAGACACTCAGAAATCCGCCAACAAGTTTTTGGCACCGTTGTCGGGGAAAGATGATCTATTAGTAGACCCTTAGTTTTTGTATTCTTAGTATTCTTTGCACATGTGAATAATTGATACGGCTGACATAATTTTTAATCTTTCTTGCAAATCTAGACAGCAGCAGTGAAGGATAGTTGGACTGCAATTGGAGCTTAGCTACCTCTGTTTGCAAACTCTCTGACTTTTAAAACTCTGTTTATCTTTCTTAAAAAATTTTCTAGCAGTATCTAGGATAGTTTAAATGTATTCTTTGAATAGCTGTAAACTAGTTATATAAATTTGTTAGTGTACAATTATTCTTTTGCAATGTGCCTGCAAGAAGCTTTCCTTGTTGTTGGAGTGCTTGTATGCTAGGGAGGAGATCCTTCAGCCCTGCTTTAGAGCCTCTTAACCCTGAGTTAGAAAGGGGAAGGAGACTTAGGAGAGACAGGCACACCACAGGAGAGCCCCCAAGTGAATCTGTGACAGTAATTATGGGTGAAGAACAACCCAGAACCCTCAAGGAGTTGAATGCTCCAGATGACTATAACTCCCCTTTTAGCATTCAATTCCCTGATGTTCAGGGGAACTATGAAATAAAAACTTCAATCATCCAGATGCTGCCAGCTTTCCATGGGCTTAGCAAAGAGGACCCTTACAAGCATATTGACCAGTTCTTGGCCTTGTGCGCCACTTTTAATATCACTGGTTTGGGACCTAAGGCTACTAGGCTCAGACTCTTTCTCTTCTCTCTGAAGGATAGGGTCAGTACCTGGCTGACCACTCTTCCCAACAATAGCATTGCTTCATGGAAAAACCTGCAGACCAAGTTTCTAACCAAGTTCTTCCCTGAGACCAAAACTAGCCAGTTGAGGAAAGAGATTCTTGCGTTTGCTCAATCCCCAACTGAGGATTTTAACCAGTCCTGGGATAGGTTTAAAGAGATGCTCAAACAATGCCCCCACTACAAGATCCCAGAATGGCAGCTTATACAAAGCTTCTACAATGGGATTGATGAGAAAAATAGAGATATGGTCGATGCCTCTTGTGGTGGATCCTACATGCACAAGACTGCTGAGGAGGCATGGGAATTGTTTGAGGTGATTAGTGAGAATGCTTTTCAAAAGCCATCCTTGGCAAGAACTAGTCAGGAATCTGAGTCAAAGGTGGGGCCTGCTGCTGGGTCAAAAGGAAAAGTTTATGAGGTGTCTGGGAACAATGACCTGCAGCTGCAGATGGCAAACCTCTTTATGAAGTTTGACAAATTATTGACTGTGATGCAACCCAGAAGGGTTGCTCATGTGGCGGAGGCATGTCTGATATGCCAGTCCCCACAGCACACAGTCGAGGAATGTCCATCTGCAGGGCAATTTTCTGAATTGGTTTTGGAACATGCTGCTGCTGCTCAATCTTATGACCAGCAACAATCTAGGGGCTACAATAGGCAGTCATATGGATACCAGCACCAAAATGCTTGTTACCAATGGAGAGACCGCCCAAATCTGAGGTGGAGGTAAGACAACTACATGCTGCCCCAGCAGATGTTGGCCCTACCACAAAGGCCGCAGCAGCAGTTCAATCAAGGGAATGCCCCTAGGTCTACCTTCCAAAGACCATCGAGCCCCATCAAGAACAAAATCAATTGGTCTTACCCCTTCTCAACCTAGAAATACTTCTTCGAGGACCGTGTCTTGACCTCCGCAAACCTGGGTTCCTTGGCTCAGACTGTGGACTCTCATGGTCAGAGCCTCTAGAAAATGGAAGAGCAGATGAGCCAAATGTCAAAAGCCTTGGCTAGGAGAGATGAAGGCAGATTGCCCTACAAGCCAATTGCTAACCCCAAGGGTCAGTTTCTAATTGAGGAAGCTTCCTCAAAGTTTGAGGACACCAATGCTGTCACTGGCCTAAGGTCTGGCAGGCTGGTAGACAACTAGGTGGGTAACAGACCAGCAGAGGCAATTTCCACAGATGATGCAAATGATCATGATAGAGAAGTTGTGGGACCACAAAGCCAAGAAGTGCCTGCCACCTTACAGCAGGAGAAAAATAATGAGGCTATACTTGAGCCGCAGCAGGGAGAAAAACATGAAAAAAGAAAGAAACAGAAGTTTAGTCATGGGCTAGCAACTGAGGAACCAGCAGAACCTTAGCTGCCATTTCCTCAGGCTTTGGATGGTCCTATCCCTTTTGATAAAGGGAATGCCCAGATGGAGGAAATGATGGAGACCTTTAGGCAGGTGAAAATCAATTTACCCCTGCTTGAGACAATTAAACAAGTCCCAGCCTATGCAAAGTTCCCGAAAGACCTCTGCACCCAAAAGAGAAAGGCTAGAGGCCATGTGTCCAAGAAGGTCTTTGCAACTGATACAGTGAATTATGTATTTAACATATCAATGCCTGAGAAGTTGCAAGATCCAGGGATACCCACTATTCCCTACGTAATTGGAGACCATACAATTGGAAAAGCCCTTTTAGACCTTGGAGCAAGTGTTAACCTGTTGCCATACAGTGTATATCTGCAACTAGGTTTGGGGGAGCTGAAAGCTACCCCCATTGTGCTGATGATGGCTGATAGATCTGAGAGGAAACCTCTGGGAATGGTTGAGGATGTCTTGGTGGGAGTGGATAAGTTTTTCTACCTGGACTTCTTAGTTTTGGACATGGGGTGACAATAGCCCAAATCCCATACACAGTTATATTAGGCGAGGCCTTTCTTGGCCCTTTGCCAATGCATGCATTCAATGCAGTGCAGGTAATGGAGGTAACTTTTGGACATATGAAAGTTGAAATTTGAATGTGTACAATAATGCAAAAGTACCCTCGGATGGACAATGAGGAGAGCTTTGCGATGGATGTACTAGAGGAAATTGTGGAAGAGGAATTGCCCACTCTGTGGAGTGGGGCAACATTAATTTAGTTAAAATTTGGGACATGGTGGAGAAGAGAGCCCAAATGGGAGATCAAAAGACATGACCATATTGAAGTCTTACGTGGGCTCGGTCTGACATTCGGTTGGAAACCTGCATTACTACCTCTTCCTCCAACCTCCAATGCACCAATTTTGTCATCCGCCCAACAGGCCCCTGATCTGGAACTCAAGAAGCTTCCAGAAACATTAAAATATGCCTTCCTTGAGAAAGGTGATAAGCTTCTTGTGATTATCTCGTCCTCCCTTACCAATGAGTAGGAAGAGGAATTACTAACAGCTTTGAGGAAGCACAAGAAGGGAATTGGTTGGACCATTGCCGATCTGGGAGGAATAGATGCATCAATCTGCATGCATAGGATTCATCTTGAGGAGGGAGCACTACCCTCCAGGGAAATGCAGAGGAAGTTAAATCCTCACATGCAGGAAGTGGTCCTTAAGGAAATCATTAAATTGCTAGATGCATGGGTGATTTACCCCATCTCTGATTCTCATTGGGTGGCACATATCCAGGTGGTGCCCAAGAAATCTGGCATAACAATGATTAAGACTGAAACTGGAGAGTTGGGGCCAGCCACGGCAACCACTGGCTGGAGAGTGTGCATTGATTATAGGAAGCTCAACTCTAAAACCAGAAAGGACCATTTCCCTCTCCCCTTCATTGATCAAATTCTGGACAAATTGGCTGGAAAAGCTTTTTACTGTTTTCTTGATGGATACTCGGGGTACAACCAAATCCCTGTGCATCCTCAAGACCAAGAAAAAACCACCTTTACCTGTCCTTTTGGCACCTTCGCTTACAGAAGGATGCCTTTTGGACTCTGTAATGCACCGGCCACTTTTCAGAGGTGTATGTATGCCATATTCTCTGATATGATTGACAAGTTTTTGGAGATTTTTATGGATGACTTTTCTGTCTATGGGGACAGCTTTGGCCAGTGTCTACAGCACCTCAGCCTAGTTTTGCAAAGATGTGAGGAAACCAATTTGGTTTTAAGCTGGGAAAAGAGCCACTTCATGGTAACACAAGGCATTGTGTTGGGCCATGTAGTCTCTAAAGAAGGGCTTGAGGTAGACAAGGCCAAAGTGGACCTCATTGCCAATTTGCCCCGTCCAAAAATAGTCAAGCAAATCAGATCTTTCCTGGGGCATGCAGGATTTTATAGGAGGTTCATTAAGGACTTCAACAAAATTGCTAAGCCATTGTGCCACCTGCTCTGTCAGGATGTGCCCTTTGACTTTTCTGCTGACTGTCTTAAGGCTTTTGAAACATTAAAAATCTCCCTCACCTCTGCTCCTGTACTCCAAACACCAGACTATACCCTATCTTTTGAGCTGATGTGTGATGCATCAGACTTGGCATTAGGTGCTATTTTGGGCCAAAGAAAAGATAAACTGCCTGTGGTCATTGCTTATATCAGCAAATCACTTGCTGAAGCTCAGCTTAACTATACCACAACTGAGAAAGAGCTTCTGGCAGTGGTTTACGCTGTTGACAAATTTAGAGCCTACCTACTAGGATCTAAAATTGTAATCTTCACTGACCATTCGGCATTGAAGTACCTACTGTCCAAGAGAGATGCTAAGCCTAGGCTGATTAGATGGATACTCCTGCTACAGGAGTTTGACATCGAAATCAAGGACAAAAAGGGTGTGGAGAATGTGGTAGCTGACCACTTGTCCAGAATTATCTTGGAGAAATGCCTGGATGGCCCTACAAATAATGCCTTCCCTGATGAGCAATTATTTGCCATCCAATTCTTAGTCCCTTGGTTTGCACACATTGTTAATTATCTAGTTATAGGAAAGATTCCTCCCCAATGGACCAAAATGGATAAAGACCTGTTCTTCTCAAGGGTCAAGTATTTTTTCTGGGAGGAACCTTGCCTATACAAGTACTGTGCCAACCAGATCATCCGAAGATGTGTTCCCGAAAGTGATATTCCCAGTATTCTGGCCATGTGCCATGAAAATGCCTGTGGAGGCCACTTTAGTGGGAGAAAAATAGCTAACAAGGTCCTGCAGTGTGGTTTTTACTGGCCATCCTTATTCAAGGATGCATACACACACTGCAAGGCATGTGAGAGATGTCAGAAATTAGGATTGCTGTCCAAAAGAAAGTCAATGCCTTTACAGCCCATCCTTGTTGTAGAACTGTTTGATGTATGGGGAATTGACTTCATGGGCCCCTTTCCTCCCTCTAATGGTTACCACATCATCTTAGTGGCAGTGGACTATGTTTCCAAATGGGTAGAAGCCATTGCCACAAGAACCAATGATAACCAGGTGGTCCTCAAATTTGTAAAGCACAACATTTTCTCAAGATTTGGAACCCCTAGAGCTATTATCAGTGATGGGGGTAGCCATTTCTGCAACAGGAATTTCGAAAGCTTGCTCAAGAAATATTCTGTGACCCATAGGATTGCTACTCCCTACCACCCACAAACAAGTGGGAAAGTTGAAATTTCCATTAGGGAGATCAAGCACATCCTTGAGAAAATAGTTAGGACTGACAGGAAAGATTGGGCTGAGAAACTAGATGATGCACTGTGGGCCTATAGGACTGCCTATAAGACTCCCATTGGAATGTCCCCATTCAGACTGGTCTATGGCAAGGCCTGCCACCTCCCAGTAGAGTTAGAACACAAGGCCTATTGGGCCATTAAGAATTTTAACATGGACCTAACTTCTGCTTGTCACCACAGGTCATTACAACAGTCGAAATTGGATGAGTTGAGGATGGATGCTTACACCAATGCCAGGATCTACAAGGAACGGGCTAAAGCTTTCTTCGACAAGGGCTTGCTGAGAAAAAGCCTTGAACCGGGTGGTAAGGTTTGGTTATTCAACTCCAAACTAAAATTCTTTCCTGGCAAATTAAAATCCAGATGGGAAGGTCCCTATGTTGTCTTGAATATTTCCCCATCTGGTGCTGCGGAAGTCAAGGATCCCAAATCTGGGAGGACCTTCAAAGTGAATGGTTAGAGGCTTAAGCCTTGCATTGAACAACCTGCTGATCCTATGGGCACTATTCATTTTCATGGGACCCCTACATCTACCTGACCCGCAGTTGTGTCCATGTTGTACTATACTACTTTTGTTTCTACCTTAAGTTCTAGGAAATTTTAGGGGTTATGTGGAGTTTGATATTGTTGAGCTTGATAGAGTTTATGTGGGATTGGTATGATTTATTCTTCTTCTTCTGTGAATTGCTTATTTTCAAATTTGACTGCATATTATGTGAATACTTGTGATGAGTAGGTTGCACTAACTATAGTGCCCCTATTTGGCAGTAGGCCCTCGCGCATTCCAAATTGTGATTTGGGAAGACTCACGCAATTCACATAGACCATTTCTTTCGCTGTCGCGAGTTTCAATGCTGCAGAATCTCTCACGCACTTCCAGCTCTAACTCCCATAATCACGCGATTCTGATATCTCCTGATCCCCTTACCCAGCTGCGCGAGTCTAATGCATTTGTCATTTCCCATATTCTTTGGGACTTTTCCCAACTCACTCTCAATTAATTGCGGCGACTTGGATGTTATTCAACCGTTTCATCTTCCACCATCCTCGCCTTTAAATACACAGGGAGGCCCTGTTCATCTTCATCGCATCCTATCTCCTCTCACCCTAGCGGTCCTTCCCTAATCCTAATCATGGCAGATGACAAGCTGGATGCGCTGCCTAACAAGTTTTACCAGATGTGGTTGGACCCACCGCCACCTAAAGAGCCGGATACCCTCCAACCCCTCTGGGATGAATACGAGGAGGTTCTGTAAATCCTTGCGAAGGAGGAGGAGGAAAAGCTCACCAGGAAGAAGAAGCAAAGATGAGCCATCCCGCCCCTCCACTCCACCCCCTCCCCCACCTTCTCAACCCCCTCACCCCTGATCTCTCTCTCCTTCCCTCCTCCGTTTTTGTAATTTTCTTTTAATCTTAATTAAATTTTCCTTTTCTGATATGCTGTACAGTTTTCTATTCTTGGGTACTTTATTTCTTGTTCTCGTCTTCTATGCTGTAATAACTCTGCTGCACAGACACCTTTGAACCAGTGAGGACACTGCTTCTCATAGGTTTGGGGGTGTGCCAGGCAGATCCTGCCAATGGAATAGCTAACATAACTGCAGCTGACTCATCTGAGCAATATGGAAATGGACCTCTGTTCACTTAGGAATCATGAAAATAAGAAGTTTAAAATTTTTGCAAACTTTTGACATTATAAACTTCTAATACTCCACATTTCCATGATAATATCACCAAGGAAACTCACTTGTATCAACACTCAGTGAATCAGTAGAGAGAGAAAAAGGTGAGGACATACTTAAAAGTTCAAAGGAAGACCATAACCAGTGATAATTGGGCCTATAAAAAAAATTTCCATCTTTTGAGGAGTAACCAAGGCAATCCCTTCTAGTTCTAAAGACTGACTGAGTCACTGTGCTCACTAGAAGTTAGGTAACTCCAAGTTGAAACAACTGACAGTACTCATGAGACTGAGGAAAGGATCAAGGCCTTCTCTTGGACAGTTTGAGCCTAATAAGACCAACCCTTAAATGCGCCCTTGTCCATACCCCCTTTGAGCTTTAAATCCTAAATTTCTTCAAAATACACCTGAGTACTTGAACCTGAACCTATGAACCTGCTTCAGCCTACCCTCACTCTGAGAATTCAGAAGGTAAAGGAGAAAAAGTTGAAGATGGACTAGCTATGGTCAACAGTAGGTGAATGGAAAAGAAATACCTCAAATCTGGCAGTATGATAATTGGGATCATGGTGGCATTTCTGAAAAGTAAAAAAAAAAAAAAAAAATCAGAAAATTCCACAAGAAGGAAACAAAAATAACAATGAAGAGAAGTAAGGGAGGAGTCAAGAGGAACTTTCATTGGAAAATCAAAATCAAGAAGAGAAACTGATCACTTCAAATCTGAAAATCTCAAAGAAGATGAAAGGAGCTGAATTCCAGAAGGTGAAGTCATGAATCACCTCCTCACCCTATCGATTTCTCAATTTTGAACCCCTTCTCAACCCTCCATTCTTTCAACCCCACTCCATAAGCCACATTACAGCCCAATTAAAAGCCCTTGTGATCCAAAAGTTGAGTGAGCTGTAATGTGAAGATAAAGAGTTATCCAATCTATGGTGAGGAGCTGCCAATGATGTCAGCACTTAAGAACTCTGCCTATGCTCATGCTTACAAACCCATTTGGGGGATGTAACTGCTCTTGACCCTGTGAGAGAATGAACCCCTCAACAAAACCCTTATGAGAGTATGCCCTGCAAAGTTTTTGGGTCTGAACTTGAATGCATTATGTATGGCCTTAACCTAATTTTTGACCTAAGGATAAGCTCAGTGCTGGCACACACTAGTGCAATTTTCTGTGATTGTAAACTAATTGGAAATGCTGTGCAATCATGAAGAGTTTATGCTGTTTAAGTTACTGTGCAACCAATGAATTAAATTTCTTTTATGCTTAACGATGCAAGAGTAAATTAAGTCTGCCCCTTGATTGCTCATTGGATGATATTGCACTTTTGTTAACTGTTTCATTGAAGACGTTTGTGGGTGTCTTCACTGAAAACCCTCAGGAGACTTCACTCCTCCACTAGGGATCACCTAGGAGTTTAAAAGGCTTGGTTCATATGCTAAATGTATCCGTGCTCCCTACGAAAGTGGCATTTAATTTTTATAGTAGATTTAATGTAGCTTTGCTAAGGCACTAGCAAAGATTAGGTTTGGGGGTGTGTTAAGACCTGAAAAGTACCACTTTTCATCCCTTAACTTAACCTTTGATTAGACCCATAGCCACCTAATAAGTCCTTGTTAAGTGTTTTATGTAGGTAATACCCAGCAGTAAAATAAGGCCAGGAATCCTGCTAAAAAGCCTGTTTTGGCACCAGAAGTCCCTCAGAAGGATGAAGTCTGAATCCAGACCTGAGAATGAGCCTCGCGCAGTCTAGTTGAGCTTCCCAAGACTCCACAACAACTTCTCGCGCAGATGATTGACTGAAGAGCTTCAGAAACATAAACTCGCGTAGCTCTCGCGAAGCTCAAGAATAGAACACCTCACGTAGTCTCATGCAGTTCAAAGCAGACTTCTCTCAATTACGCACAGTTCACTCAGAACGGCTTAGAAGAGAGAGCTTTCGAAGACTCCTCGCGCATTTCTCGCGCCATTCAAGAAGAAAGGGTCCTTACGAAGGCAAAGCCACCCTCGCGAAGATCAGTTAAGACATGGAACCTCGCGTAGTTCAAAACTCATCAAAGCCTCGCGAGGTAACTCGTAAAGCCCAGTGAAGATAAGTGCTCGCAAAGTTCTCGCGCTATTCAAATCTATCTTCGCAAAGATCATCCTCGCGACTGCTTAAGCTCCAACCCAGCGACATCTGAGACTCTGATGTTCACTCAACCTCGCGACTGCCTGAAGAGCAAACCAAGCCAACCTCGCGAAGGTGGAAACTTCAATTTCAAATCATCCTAGCGAAGAACAAAAGCTACCACGCGACAAGTCTGGGAAACAATGGCTAGCTAGCGAAGCTCTGAACCTCAAACTTCCATCTCTTCAGCTGAGGACTTTCTGGGAATTTCCAGCGATTAGGGCATGCACTCCCATGCTCAAATCTTCGTGCATGCGCCCCAAGGCTTCGGAGTATCACTATTCAGCCACGTGACATCATTAAAATTAGGATTTCCTAACCCTAATGCACTGCCACACCACTGCTATAAATACCCACACTTAGCTTAGGTAGAGAGCTTAGAATTTCATTTCTTTCTACATCCTGAAATAGCTAGGAACCCATCTCATTTCTGGGAGACTTGATCTGAGATCGTTTAGTTTTTCTTTTTATAGTTGTAAGTAGTCTTCTTTTTCTTTTTCTTTTTCCTTTTCTCCATAGTCCAGCACTTGCTGGCTATGTCTTTGTATGTATTTTAAACTAGATTAATGGAAGTTCTGTAATAGGATATGTACTTTGTGGGATTTGTATTTGTGTGTGAGATGCTCTGTGCAAGGCTACTACCTTGTGATCTGCCATTGCTTTGGCTGTGTTTCCAAGCAATGGAGGACTGATTCTAAGGGCCACTCAGATCCAAGTGCCCTGTGTGTCTGGGCTGTCATGGTCCTAGACAGCCTTTGCCCCACCACAGGACCCACTAGATCTGAAATCCCCATGGGAGCTTGAGCTGGTAGCCTTGTGACCATGGTGGTAGCAGCGATATTCTTGTTTTGTCTTGGGCTCCATGAGGAGGATAACCTCTGGGATAGTCTGTGACCATTTAAGTGGACAGATTTTAGCCTTAGGGTGATTCTAATCCACCGATCTAAGAATGATCCTTCTTCTTAACACCTGAGCTTGTAGAAGCCTGGTGGGAGATTGTACAGAGGCAGACTCCCCTATATTTGTATAGATCCGCCATCAGATGTTGGATCTGATCTGGTTATAGAGATTGTAGGCTGGTGACAGGACCATTGTAGCCTCACTCAAGCAATGGACAGCTACATCGAAGGTTGTACTCAATCTCTTCTTTGGTTCTATATGTATGGGCTACCATGGTCCTTCTGACTTAGCCCCACGTATAGAGCTTTAGAGGTTGAGGTTCCGTATGGATTCTTGAGCTTGTAGCCTGGATGAAATAGTGCCTGCAATGATTTACTGGTTATTTTTTGACCCATCCCTGGATAGTGGTTCCCCTATGGGATAATCTGTGACCATTTGAGTGGACAGGTTATAGCCTTAAGGGTGAAATCATGGCAGAGTGATGGGTTGGATCCTTTCTCCTCAGTGGTGATAATGTAGCCACTGGACAGGATTTCTATAACATCAGATCTAAATTTGAGTTACAAAACTCCTCTGATCTGGGCTCACTAACATACTTCTCACCCTTTTATATTTATTTTCCACACTCCATCCATCATCTCAACCCTTTCTGTAGTTTAGACATTAGAATACTTAGAATAAGGGACCTTAAACTCCCCTCCTTTTAAGACTGCCAGATCTGTAGTCAGATCTGGAGGGACTACTAGAGATGGCTCCTTTGGAGCTGTAGATCACCTTTCCCTGTGGGACAAACTCTTACTTATCAAAACTTACTACAATGGACCCTGTATCTTGCAGGTCTAGGATTTCTTAGTTGTGCTGATTCCATCTCTTGTTTTACTCTTTCTTTGATTTTCAAATAACTTTCACCACCAACCAATAAAGTAAGCACACACTCAGAAATCCGCCAACGACCTACAGAAACTTATGCCACAAGCAAAGTCAAAGGAAAATCCCCTGCCACCCCCCTGCTAAGCGTAAAGGTAAAGCCCCTCAAGAACCCAAGGAACCAAAAGCTCCCAAAGCACCAAAAATGTGGGTGAGGGCACCTAAAGTTCCAACTGCGGCGAAAACACCAGCCGAGAAGAAACAGGCAAGGGAGGAGAAGAAGAAAGAGGACAGAGTTGCCCTTAAGGCAAAGGCTAAACAGATGGGCTGGGATTTGCTTACAGGTTCAGATTAGATCCTAGCTTCTAGATTGTATCTTAGGTTTTTGTTCTTGTCATTCCACTTGTAACTATTTTTATTCCACTTTAATAGAAATTCTAGTTTTATCTATTGCTTTGTTCTGTGTGTTTCTTTCTGATTGTTTGTTACTTGTGATTTTATTCTTTTTGCCATTCATGGAGAAGAGTTTTTGGGGGAGATATTTTTCTTTGAACCAGTAATCCATGTTGATAAAAATTTGTGCAAATACCTACTTTCGGGATTGCAATGGCTCCTTCTTCAAATTGTTGTGCCATATGAAGTGTACCTCGCGAAGATCCCCAGCTCAGCTGCGCCAGAAATGTCCTTTCCTCATCACTTATTGCTCCTCGCGAGGATTCCCGCACGATACACTTCCCACTTTAATTTCCATGCCTATCTTTGGACATTCATTTAATGCTACTTCTCATTTCCAAAGAGCCAATTGTGTATTTTCTTCTTTCCCCACACAACACTCATTTATTGCCAAGTGTGAAAAGGGGCGCCATTTCAATTCTGCCGATTCACGTTCCCTCGTCCCTCTCTTTTAAACCGGCCCTTAGTCCCTTTTCATCTCATCCCTCCTCTTCTAACCCTAGAAGTCCATACCTCCTCCCACAAATGGCGGATGACAGCCCCTTCGGCTTCCTAATCAAATTTTACCCCATTTGGGACGGTCCCCCACCGCCTAAGGAGCCGGACCCCTTGCAATTTCTCTGGGATGAGTATGACGAGGTCCAGCGGATCCTGGTCAAGGAGGAAAAGAAAAAGAAAAAAAAGAGAGAAGTGAGAGGAAAAGAAAAAGAAAAAAAGAGAGGAGCGCGAGAAAAAGAAAAAGAAAAATAAGGCACCACTTGCATCTCCCCCTCCATCTTCCTCCAACCCTCCCCCGGCTACACCTTAACCCCCCCCCATTCTCTCTTTTCTTTTTTTTTTCCATCTTTTTGTCATATTTTCTTTTTCTTTCAATGAAAGAGTTTCTTTTTAGTTCCATACTGTTCAGTTTTGCATTTTTATTTCTCTCTTCTTCTGTGTTTGTTTCTGTATATTTCCTTGAATTCTACCGTTTATTCTCACCTCTGAACTAGTGAGGACACTGCTCCTCCTAGGTTTGGGGGTGTGGCAGGTAGGTCTGCCAATAACATAGTTAACTTAAAGTACAGCAGAATCATGTGAGTAACATAGAAATGGAGCTGTGTCCACTGAAGAATTATGAAAATTAAAGAATTTAAAACTTTTTGCAGATCTTTAGACATTATAAGTTTCTAAATTTTCACATTTCCATGATGAGAACACCAAGAAAGCTCACTGGCATTAGCACTTAGGGAATCATTGAAGAGAGAAAAAGGTAAGGACATACTTAAAAGTTCAAAGGAAGACCATCACCAGTGAGAATTAGGCCTATAAATTTTATTTTTTTTTGAGGACTGATTGAGGCAAATTTCTTCTAGCTTTAAGGACTGGCTGAGTAAATGTGTTCACTAAAAGTTAGGTAACTCCAAGTTGAAATAACTGACAACACTAGTGACACTTAGGAAAGGATCAAGGCCTTCTCTTGGACAGTTTGAGTCTAAACAGACTAAACCCTAAAGCAACTGCCCTTGTTCATACACTCTTTGAGCTTCAAAGTCCAATTTTCTTCAAAACACACCTGAGTACTTGTACCTGAACCTATGGATCTGATTTAACCTTACCCTCACTCTGAGAAGTCAGAAGGTAAAGGAGAAAGAGTTAAAGATGGACTAGTTAGGGTCAACATTGGATGAGTGGAGAAGAATTATCTGAAGTTCTAGCAGTGTAACAACTGAGGAAAAAGGTGGCAATTCATTAAAGCAAAAACAAAAAAAAAAATAAAAAAGAAGAAAACTGCACCAGAATGAAAAGAAAATAATAATGAAGAGGAGGAAGAGAGGAATCAAGATGAAACATTCATTGGAAAAAAATCAAACAAGAAGAGAAACTGATCACTTCAAATCTGAAGATTTCAAAGAAGATGAAAGGAGCTGAATTAAAGAAGGTGAAGTCATGAATCACCTCCTGCACCTACTGATTTCTGAATTTCAAACCCCTTTTTCAACCTTCCAATTCTTTTTATAACCCAATACCATAAGCGACATTACAGCCCAGTTAAAGCCCTTGTGATCCAAAGTTGAATGAGCTGTCATGTGGAGATAATGAGTTGTCCAATCTATGGTAAAAATCTGCCAATGATGCCAGAACTTGAATGCTATGCCTATGCTCATGCTTACAGACCCATTTGGGGGATGTAACTGCTCTTGAGCTTGAGAGACAATGAAACCCTGAAAAGTTTTTTGTGAGAGCATGCCCTGGAGAGTTTTGGGTCTGATATTGAATGTATTAGGCATGACCTACAACCTAATTTTTAATTTAATGATGAGCTCAGTGCTAACACACATGTGTAGTTTCCCTATTGTGAACTGATTGGAAATGTTGTGCCATCATGTGAAGTTTATGTTGCTTAAACATCTGTGCAGACAATGTATTTTAAATTTCCTATATTTTTACCGATTCAAGGGTGAACTGATACTTTGTTTCTTGACTGCTAACTTGACAATCTTGCACTACTGTTAACTATTTTATTGAGAAGTTTGTAGGTATCTTCACTGAAAACCCTCAGGAGACTTCACTCCTCCACTAGGGATCACCTAGGGGTTTAAAAGGCTTGGTACATATGCTAAATGTATCCATGCTCCCTACGAAAGTGGTAGTTAATATCTATAGATATTTAGTGTAGCTTTGCTAAGGGACTAGCAAAGATTAGGTTTGGGGGTGTGTTAAGACATGAAAAGTACCACTTTTCACCCCTTAACTTAGCCTCTGTTAGACCCTTAGCTATCTAATAAATGTGTGTTAAGTCATTTCTGTAGGTAATAAACAGCAGCTACAATAAAGTCTGACCCTATTAAGGAGCCCACTTTTACCTCAGAAACCCCTTAGTAGGATGAAAGCTGAATCCAGACAAGAATTATACCTCGCGCAGCTCTTGTGAAGCTCAAATATAAATGCTTGCGCAGTCTCGTGCAGCTCTCAAACCTCATGCAGTTCACTCAGATCAACTGAGGAGAGAGAGCTCCAGGTATTTCGGCGCGTAGCTATCGCGCAGTGGCCGAGGGATACAAAACATCAAAAAAACCTCTCGCGCAATTCAAAGACCAATGCACATCACGTCCTCGCGAAGATCCATTGAGAAATAAATTGCTCGCGCGATTCCCACACCATTCAGAAGGAAAGTACAATGCCGCAAAGACCAGAGCAATCCAGCAAGGATTCAATGCTCTATCGTGTGACTGCTTAAGCTGCAAACTAAGACAATCCCGCGACGGCTAGAATTTCAAGTGATCCAATGTCACGAAGACCGTGCTACCACGCGACAGTCTTGAAAACCAATGCTACCTGGCAAGGCCCTAAACTCTAACTCTCCCTCACTTCTGCAGAGGACATTCTGGAAACTTCCACCAATTAGGGCACACATTCCAATGCTCCAATTCTCATGCACGTGCCTCGAGGAATCCAAGGAACAGTATCAGGCCACATGGCCTCATTAAGATTAGGGTTTCCTAACCCTAATGCACTGCCAAGCTGACTGTTATATAAACCTAAGCCTGGTTTAGGTTTAGGGAGCTTTTGGGCCTCATAGAATAAAAGTTAGTTTTGCTTCTTCTGGAATCAGCTGTAGATCTCCAGTAAGTTTAGTTTAGGTTTAGGTAGATTTCTTTTTACTTTTTCTTTTCTCCATAGTCCAGCACTTGCTGGCTATGCCTTTGTATGACTATTTGGAATAGATTAATGGAGTTTTATGATAGGGTGTTTTAGATTTATGGGATTTTTGTTTGTGAGTTGTTCTGTACAAGGCTGTTACCTTGAGATCCTCCATTGCTAGGACGTATTGCAAGCAATGGAGGACTAATTTTATGGTTTACTTAGATCCAAGTGACCTGTGTGTCTGGGCTAACATGCTCCCATATAGGCCTAGCCCCACCACAGGACCCACTAGATCTGAAGTCCCCATGGGAGCAATGAGCTTTTGTAGACTTGTGAACATGGTGGTGGCAGCAATGTTTCTTGTTCTATCTTGAGCTTTGTGAGGAGGATAACCTCTGGGATAGTCTGTGACCATTTAAGTGGACAGGTTATAGCCTTAGGGTGAAGCCAACCCATAGACTCAAGATGGATTATTCTTCTCTGCACTTGTGCTTGCAGCCCTATGAGAGATTGTGCTGAGACAAACTCCCCTATATGTGTATAGACCCGCCATCAGATGGCAGATCTGGTTTGGTTATAGAGATTGTAGGCTTGCAACTGGATCACTGTAGTCTCTCTAAAGCAGTGGACAGTTGGATCTAAGGCTGCACTTAAACTCTTACTGGTTCTATGTGTCTGGGATAACATGCTCCTATACAAGCCTAGCCCCACACATAGCACTTTAGAGCTTGAGGTTCCCTATGGATTCTTGTGCTTGTAGCCTGGATGAAGTAGTGCCTACAATGATAAACTTGTTCTGACCCATCTCTGGACTGTGGTTCCCCAATTGAATAGTCTGTGACCATTTAAGTGGACAGGTTATAGCCATAAAGGGATTGGATCATGGCACAGAGATGAGTTAGATTCTTTCTCCTCAGTGGTGATAATGTAGCCATTGGACAGGACTTCTATAGCTGCAGATCTGAATTTGAGTCATGAAACCCATCAGATCTGAACCTAATAGCATACTTCTCACCCTTTTATATTTATTTTCTCACTCCATCTCCTTTCTTAACCCTTTCTATAGTTTAGACATTAGGATACCTTAGAATTTAGATTTTAGTGACCCTAAATCCCCTTCCATTTAGGATTGGCAGATTTGTAGTCAGATCTAGAGGGCCTACTAAAGATGGCTCCCTTGGAGGTTAAGATCAACTTCCATGTGGGACAAACTCTTACTTATCAAAACTTGCTATAACAGGCCCTGTATCTTGCAGGATTGTGTATTTTTAGGCTTGCTGCTCTGTCATTTTCAACCCACCTTTCATTCATTTTTATTCATCCCACCTTTCATTCATTTTTATTCATCCCATTCTTATCACTGTCTTCAATAAAGTCAGTGGCAAGCACATAAAAATACGTCAACATTAGCCAACATCATCTCGGTACCAAAGAAAGATGGAAAGGTTCACATGTGCATCGATTTTTGAAATCTCAATAAGGCAAGCCCGAAAGATGACTTCCCTTTGCCACACATCGACATCTTGGTCGATGACACTGCTAGGCATGGAATGCTCTCATTCATGGATGGATTCTCTTATTATAATCAGATCAAAATGGTGGAGGCAGACTGAGAAAAGACAGTATTCATCACCCCATGGGAAACTTTATGTTACCAAGTCATGCCATTTAGGTTGAAAATTATTGGAATGACGTACCAGAGGGCAATGACTGTGTTGTTCCATGACATGATGCATCAAGAAATTATGGTGTACATAGATGACATGATCACCAAGTCACAGGAGAGAGATGATCATTTGGTGAACCTCCAAAAGTTATTTGAAAGATTGTAAAAATATAGGCTATGTCTAAACTAGCAAAAAAGCGCATTCGGTGCCATGTCAGGAAAGCTATTAGGCTTCATCGTTAGCAGGAGAGGCATCAAGAATGACCCAATCAATGTGGAAGTCATCTTGGAAATGCCGCTACCATCTACCCAGAAATAGGCCAGAGGCTTCTTAGGCAGAATACAGTACATTAGTCGGTTCATTGCACGGCTAACTCCTATCTAGACGTCGATCTTCAAGCTACGAAGAAAAGACTCACCCGTCAAATGGAACGAGGATTGTCAAGCCTCGAATGGAATGAGGATTGTCAAGCCTCGAATGGAATGAGGATTGTCATTCTACGTCAGATATAATCAAAGGTTATCTTCTCAATCCCCCAGTTTTGGTACCACCAGTACCCGAGAGACCACTGTTAATGTACCTCTCCACGATAGAATTCTTGATAGAATGTCTTAGGGCAGCATGACGAAACTAGAAGAAGAAAGAATGCCATTTACAATTAGAGCAAGAAATTTACTGATTATGAGACACACTTTCTCTACTCTCCTCTAGAGAAAGCATGCCTAGCTCTTGTTTGGGCTACACAGAGGCTTTGCCACTACTTGCTACCTAAGGCGGTTCTCCTTTTGGCACAAAGGGATCCCTTAAAGTACTTGTTCAAAAAGCCGGCTCTCATTGGCCAACTGCTCATTGGTAGCTTCTCCTTTCAAAATTTTACATCACATATGTCACCTAAAAATCAATCAAAGGGCAAGCACTCACTGATCATCTTACCCAGAAACCCTTACCTGATTACGAGCCCCTTAGAACCGAGTTTCCTGATGAAGACATCTTGTTCATGATAAAGGACGACACAGAGGAGACAAAGGAATCCTGGGTAATGTACTTCGACGGGGCATCAAATGTTGAAGGCCGAGTAGGCATTGTTCTAATCTCGCCAAAAGAATGTACCAGTCTCCATCAAGCTTAATTTCCCCTGCACCAACAACATGGTTGAATACGAAGCTGGTGTAGCTGGCTTGCAAGCAACTCTCAACCTGAATGTGACCCATCTCAGGGTATTTGGTGACTTGCAACTAATCATATGCCAAACCAATTAAGATTGGAATACAAAGGATGAGAAGTTAATCCCATACCATGAGCACCTTGAAGATCTAATCGCATGCTTCGATGACGTGACCTTCTCCTATGTCCCGCGAGCAAGAAGCCATTTTGCTAATGCCTTAGCAACTTTAGCATCAATGGTTGAAATTCCCTATGGCATCGAGATGAAACCAATCTCAGATATCAAGAACTTCCTGGAAACATGTGCATTCCCTGAGGGCACATCCAAGACAGACAAGCGGACCATCCAATATTTAGCATTGAATTACATCATCTGTGGCGAGTGCCTCTACAACCAGTCATACAACAATATCTTGCTCCGATGCCTAACTAAGGGCGAGGCAACCAATGTTGTTAAAGAGATCCGCGAGAGAGTATGCGTGGCTCACATCAACGATCATATGCTTGCTTGCTAAAAAGATCCTACAACAAGGATACTTCTGGACCACCATGGAAACTGACTGTTACAAGCTCGTTAAGAAGCGCTACAAATGCCAAGAGCACTCTAGACTGGTACATGCTCTAGTTATAGACCTCCACAGCATGACCACTTGATGGCCATTTGCCACATGGGGCCTCGACGTTGTAGGAAAGGTCAATCCAAAGGCTTCTAACGGACATCGGTTCATCCTCGTCGCCATCGAGTACTTCACAAAATGGGTAGAGGCAACATCTTATGACAACATCACAGCCAGTCATGTTGAGAAGTTTATCAAGAACAACATTGTTTGTCAATTCAGCATGCCCAAGGACATCATCACGGAAAATGGCTCCAACTTTGCGAACAAGCGTATTAAGGCCTTATGCGAGCAGTACAAAATCAAATGCCATCGCTCGTCACCATATAGGCCACAAACCAATGAAGCCGTAGAGGCGGCTAACAAGACATTTATCTGAATCCCTTAGAAGAGGGCCGTCACATACAGAGATTGGAGTGAAATGTTACCATTCGCACTATGGGCCTACCGAGCGTCAAACCATACCTCTACAGGGGCAACACCATTTTCCCTTGTGTATGGAACCGAGGTTGCGCTTCCAGTTGAGGTTGAAGTGCCTTCACTTTGTATCCTCATCTAGACTGATCTGCCAGAAGCCTAAAGAGAAAGGGCACGTTTCAAACAATTGAGCCTGATCGATGAAAAGGGGCTTTAAGCTTTGTGTCACACCTAGGTTTACCAAGGAAGAATCGCACACGCATACAACCAATGTGTCCACGTTCGAGATTTGAAAGTGGGTGATATGGTACTGAAGAAAATGTTCCCGTCTCTCCACACCGATCTAAGAGGGAAATTCAAGCCCAACCAAGAAGGGCCCTACGTCATCAGGGAAGTACTCCTTGGGTATGCGCTCCTTTTCTCAGCACCATGGATGGAGATCATTTTTCTGTGCCGATTAACGTTGGATGCATATGATGGTTCTACTCCTAGTCTCCCGCAGCAAGGTAAGCATTGATAAAATAGATACGTGACTGCTTAAGGACCGCATAAAAGATGCCATCATTTCAAAGCCAATAGCCAAAAAGCATCCCCAAATGTTCAACCCTTTACTACACCTGTTGAGCTTCTTAGCTTTTGCTTTACCCTTGAATTTGTGCCGTTACGCCTTCAACATCTCGATAGTGGTGGAGGGGCACAAATAGGGTCAAGGTGCCTTAGGGCAAAAGGAAGTGCTCTTTTCTTTCTTATTTTTCTAGTTTATTTTGGCTACAAGTAGAGACCGCTTCTAAGCGGGTTGGTCGGGTTCCTAACACCTTCCCGATCGATAATCGAAGCCCCTACCCAAGAGCCTTTGGCGTAGACCGATGAATTAGAGTAAAATTTTTGGCACTTCGGTGCTTATAAAATTGATTTAGATTTCTCGGGACACTAAAAGCTTTCCCGGGACACCAAAAGCTCCGAGTGGAGACTCTATATTTTTTTCACGAGTGTGTATCATCACGACGGGATCGTAAAAAATCCCACGGTTGCACAGATGACAACTCTGCTGGGGATGAGCTAGTAGAGCTTCCCCTCGAAATTTGGCCTTTTTCTTTGTTTTTACCAGCATTTAGCTATTTTATTTATTTTTGTTATTTTACTCACCCCTATGATTCAGTCTTGCTTTTACTTACCCCTACTTTTCCATCATTTACGTGCCTTAGCCGATTGGCGGGCCTACTTGAGCATCGTCTTTACATTTCCTTTACTTTTCTGTCATTTACATGCCTTAGCTGATTGGCAGGCTTACTTGCACCTTTTTTTACACGCCTTAGTCATTTGGTGGGCCTACGTGAACATTTACTTTATCACAATCATTCCTACCAGTGGGTGCCTGCCCATAGAGGCGCACGGGACCATAACCACTCGTTTTCGGACTTTAAGAAAACTCCCTTAAAATTTGAAATTAAAATTGAACCAAGAGGACTTAATTGAATTTTTATGAGGGTAGATTTTCATGGGTTGGGAATTCTAGGCAAAGATATAAATGTCCCAGTTCTCGATATGGTGGCAGCCCCTAGTGGTGAAGATCCGAAGAAGAACCACCCACCTAGTATCTGAGAAGGCGCTTACACTAGAGGTATATCGGGTGGGTAACTTATCCAGTTACGAAGCCTAAAAATCCTTGAGGGAGAGCGTATAAAACACACGCCAAGCTACTTTTTTCCAAGTTTGCATTGGCGCATATATTACACACGCTAAGCTTAAAGAACTTAGGTTTGCTTTGGCGCATGTAATACATGCGCCAAGCTTTGATTGACCAGATTTGGCTTGGCGCATGCAATACACACGCCAAACCCGAACTGAGCAATGCAGCCCGAAATCTAAGGCCCTTTTCACATCCCTGAGTTCCCCGCATAGTGGTTTAGCACCTTTGATTAGGTCTCATACTATCCAACACCCAATACGCCCACGCCGATCAAAAGAGGGTACCTTCTTATCGACTTGCTCTGAGGGATCGGGTTATTTGGTTTGATTCCCATGCCTTCAATAGATCAAAGGGTTCCCCTTCGATTCTTCTGAAGCGCATCGGGGTCATGCTATAGGATTTATTTAGGGTACAAATACCACACGAAATGGGAATTCAGGCGCCCCGAAATTTTATCATAAAAATCCACTTACAAAAAATCTTCAAAAATATATATAAACAAAAAAAAAACCCAAAAAGGAAAAATCATTGTGGTGCTAGCACAACGGCATAGCCTTACCCTCCATCGTCCCATAGGGGAAGAAGGAGAAAGCTTTACGGGCCTCATCCGAGGCACCCGTACCCCACCCGCCACCAAGCCATGTCGTGGGCAGTGGATCCAGCATATGCCTACCCAGATTCATCCCCGCCACATTCCCCAACTCATTCCCACACAGAAGAAGTATTCACATCCATCTCCCTCACCCAACCCCCATTTACGGTCACCGAGCCCTTCGGTGCACCCATTTTCCCATCCACCACCACTCAAAATATCCAAAGTCCGACACCCCAATCCCCCTCATTTTCTCAAACCATGCCCATTTACCCCTCCATGACCATTCCAAATCCCTCCCATCCTCTATTCACATCCACCCAAAATTCAACCCGATTCCCTACCCTTACCACCATACCCCATTTTCTATCTTCCCAACATCTACCTGATCCACCCGCATTTACTCATACCATACCCAATTTTTCCCATAGTCCCCCATCTACCCAGGTCATGCTTTTACCAGGGCCATGCCCAATTTTCCCACCGCATCCATCTCACTCACACCCCACCATCTCTCAGATACACCACCTCCATCCAATCTCTCTCTAATGGCAATGATGGATGAGATGGTCTGAGCCTATACAAGCTGGAAGGCCTCCCAAAATATTCCCCCTCATCCTCACCACATATCTTCTAACCCATCATACACACTCCCAAGTCTCCGTGCTTCTTTACGTCAAACCCACCAGGGCCCAATGGCCCAAACCCCCATCATCCATATCATTCAGGGCCAGACCCACCAAAGTCCAATGGGCCAGACCCACTAGGGCCAAATGAGCCAGAACCACCATGGCCCAATGGCCCAGACCCACCATGGCCCAATGGCCCAAACCCAGAGGGTCTAATGGCCCAAACTTACTAAGGCCTAATGGGCCAGACCCATCAGGGCCCAATGGCCCAGACCCACCAAGGCCCAATGGTCTAGACCCATCAGGGCCCAATGACCCAGACCCACCAGGGCTTAATGGCCCAAACCCCTCCAAATTCCCTACCTTATACCCAAGCTCAGCAAGGCCCAAACCTGGGACCCTCATACCCATACCCTCCACAATTGCTTTGATACCTCCCTCACACACAAACCTCACACCAAGCCCAAGGCAGGAGCTAGGCACCTATCCTTCATTAACCCCAATTCACCCATCCCCATGCACCACAAAGCCATCTCCAAGCATTCCCTCAATCACAGTGGCCCCATCAGGGCTTAACCCAAAATCCAAATTCCACTCATCCTATCACTCCAAAGAACCTCCCTCACATCCAATGGTCCTACTATGCACCTATCTAGCCCAGCCCGCACCAATAGGAAAATCTCACCATCACTACACCATATGTAGACCCATAATATGAGGAAGATGAGATCAGGAATAGTGGGGCTTACACAGGGGCATTTGCCAGCATCAACCCTCCACCCATAATCACCACCCCCAAGCACAAAGAGAATCAAGGCCCATCATTGAAAGAGTGGCCCCGCCATCTAAAGAGTCTGAGCAGCTAAAAGAACAACTGGATATGATTCAAAAGCAATTAATGAAGATGGGTGGAACTGAGATCCACGCCACGGATTTTTAGATCTATGCCTTTTCTCTGAAGTCCCCTTGCCCCCAAAATTTAAAATGTCAGTCTTTGATAGATATAATGGCACAGGCAATCCCATCGCACATCTCAAGTCCTATTGTGGGGACATGTGCTAGTATGGAGGGGATGAACGTTTGCTTATAAAAGTCTTTCAGAAAAGTCTGACGGACCCAACTTTGAGATGGTTCACATCTCTGGAACCATCCATGATAAAAATGTGGAAGGATTTAACTCATTTATTTTAAGAATAATATGTCTACAATATAGATATTGAACCTCATAAGTTAGACCTACCCCAATTAAAGCAGAATCCAAATGTGACCTTCAACGATTACCTTGGGCATTGGAGAGCACTGACAGCTCAGGTGTTGGCGGATTTCTGAGTGTGTGCTTACTTTATTGGTTGGTGGTGAAAGTCATTTAAATATCAAAGACAGAGTAAAACAGGGGATGGAATCAACACAACTAAGAAATCCTAGACCTGCAAGATACAGGGTCCATTGTAGCAAGTTTTGATAAGTAAGAGTTTATCCCACAGGGAAAAGTGATCTACAACTCCAAAGGAGCCATCTCTAGTAGTCCCTCCAGATCTGACTACAGATCTGGCAATCTTAAAAGGAGGGGAGTTTAAGGTCACTTATTCTAAGTATTCTAATGTCTAAATTACAGAAAGGGTTAAGAGGATGGATGGAGTGTGGAAAATAAATAAAAAAGGGTGATAAGTATGTTATTGAGCCCAGATCAGAGAAGTTTTGTAACTCAGATTCAGATATGATGTTATAGAAATCCAGTCCAATGGCTACATTATCACCACTGAGGAGAAAGGATCCAACCCATCACTCTGCCATGATTCCACCCCTAAGGCTGTAACCTGTCCACTCAAATGGTCACAGATTATCCCATAGGGGAACCACTATCCAGGGATGGGTCAAAACATAACAAGTAAATCATTGCAGGCACTATTTCATCCAGGCTACCAGCTCAAGAATTCATAGGGAACCTCAACCTCTAAGGCTCTATATGTGGGGCTAAGGCTGTATAGGGCCATGATAGCCCAGACACATAGATCCAGCAAGAGATTGAGTACAACCTTTGATCTAGCTGTCCATTGCTTGAGTGAGGCTACAATGGTCCAGTCAAAAGCCTACAATCTCTATAACCCGATCAGATCCAATATCTAATGGCGGGTCTATACAAATATAGGGGAGTTTGCCTCTGTATAATCTCCCACCAGGCTTCTACAAGCTCAGGTGTAAAGAAGAAAGATCCATCTTGGATCGGTGGACTGGAATCACCCTAAGGCTACAATCTGTCCACTTAAATGGTCACAAACTATCCTAGAGGCTATCCTCCTGACGGAGCTCAAGACAAAACAAGAATATCGCTGCTACCACCATGGTCACAAGGCTACCAGCTCAAGCTCCCATGGGGATTTCAGATTTAGTGGGTCCTGTGGTGGGGCTAAGGCTGTATAGGACCATGATAGCCCAGACACATAGGTCACTTGGATCTGAGGGGCCCTTAGAATCAGTCCTCCATTGCTTTGAAACACAGCCAAACCAATGGCGGATCACAAGGCAGCAGCCTTGCATAGAGCATCTCACACACAAACACAAATCCCATAAAGTACAGATCCTATTACAGAACTTCCATTAATCTAGTTCAAAATACATACAAAGACATATCCAGCAAGTGCTGGACTATGGAGAGAAGGAAAAAGAAAAAGAAAGCTACTTACAACTACAAAAAGAAAAACTAAACGATCTCAGATCAGGTCTCTCAGAAATGAGATGGGTTCCTAGCTATTCCAGGATGTAGAAAGAAAAGAAAGTCTAAGCTCCCTCAAACCTAAGCTAAGTGTGGGTATTTATAGCAGTGGTGTGGCAGCACATTAGGGTTAGGAAACCCTAATTTTAATGATGCCACGTGGCCGAATAGTGATCCATCAATGCCTTGGGGCACGTGCACAGAGATTTGAGCGTGGGAGTGCATGCCCTAATCGCTGGAAATTCTCAGAAAGTCCTTTGCTGAAGAGGTGGAAGTTTGAGGTTCAGAGCTTCACTAGGTAGCCATTATTTCCCAGACTTGTCGTGTAGTAGCTTTTGTTCTTCGCTAGGATGATTTAAAATTGAAGCTTCCGCCTTCGCGAGGTTGGCTTGGTTTGCTCTTCAGGCAGTCGCGAGGTTGAGTGGACATCAGAGCCTCAGATGTTGCGGGTTAGAGCTTAAGCAGTCGCAAGGTTGATCTTCGCGAGGATAGATTTGAATAGCGCGAGAACTTCACGAGCACTTATCTTCACTGGGCCTCGCGAGTTACCTTGCGAGGCTTTGATGAGTTCTGAACTGCGCGAGGTTCCATGTCTTAACTGATCTTCATGAGGGTGGCTTTGCCTTTGCAAGGATGCTTTCTTCTTGAATGGCGTGAGAATTGTGCAAGGAGTTCTCTTCTGATAATTGCATCCCGCGGCGACTGCGCGACAGCTGTGCGAGGAGTCTTCTGAAGCTCTCTCTTCTCAGCCGTTCTGAGCGAACTGCGTGCGGTTGAGAGAAGTCTGCTTTGAACTGCGCGAGACTGCGTGAGGTGTTCTATTCTTGAGCTTCGCGAGAGCTGCACGAGTTTATGTTTCTGAAGCTCCTCAGTCAATCATCTGCGTGAGAAGTTGTTGTAGAGTCTTGGGAAGCTCAGCTGGACTGCGTGAGGCTCATTTTCAGGTCTAGATTCAGACTTCATCCATCTGAGGGACTTCTGGTGCCAAAATAGGCTTTTTAGGAGGATTCCTGGCCTTATCTCACTGCTAGGTACTTCCTACATAAAACACTTAACAAGGACTTATTAGGTGGCTATGGGTCTAATCAAAGGTTAAGGGGTGAAAAGTGGTACTTTTTAGGTCTTAACACACCCCCAAACGTAATCTTTGCTAGTCCCTTAGCAAAGCTACATTAAACCTAACATAAAAATTAAATGCCACTTTCGTAGGGAGCACGGATACATTTAGCATATGTACCAAGCCTTTTAAATCCCTAGGTGATCCCTAGTGGAGGAGTGAAGTCTCCTGAGGGTTTTCAGTGAAGACACCCACATACTTCTTCAATGAAATAGTTTAACAAAAGTGCAATATCATCCAATGAGCAATAAAGGGGCAGACTTAGTTTACTCTTGCCTCATTAAGCATAAAAGAAATTTAATTCATTGGTTGCACAGTAACTTAAATAGCATAAATTTTTCATGATTGCACAACATTTCCAATTAGTTTATAATCACAGAAAACTGCACAAGTGTGTGCCAGCACTGAGCTTATCCTTAGGTCAAAAATTAGGTTAAGGTCATACATAATGCATTCAAGTTCAGACCCAAAAACTTTGCAGGGCATACTCTCATAAGGGTTTTGTTGAGGGGTTCATTCTCTCACGGGCTCAAGAGCAGTTACATCCCCCAAATGGGTCTGTAAGCATGAGCATAGGTAGAGTTCTTAAGTGCTGACATCATTGGCAGTTCCTCACCATAGATTGGATACTCTTTATCTTCACATGACAGCTCACTCAACTTTTGGATCACAAGGGCTTTTAACTGGGTTGTAATGTGGCTTATGGAGTGGGGTTGAAAGAATGGAGGGTTGAGAAGGGGTTCAAAATTGAGAAATCAGTAGGTGACAGAGGTGATTCATGACTTCACCTTCTTGAATTTAGCTCCTTTCATCTTCTTTGAGATTTTCAGATTTGAAGTGATCAGTTTCTCTTCTTAATTTTGATTTTCCAATGAAAGTTCCTCTTGACTCCTCCGTTACTTCCCTTCATTGTTATTTTTGTTTCCTTCTTGTGGAATTTTTTGATTTTTTTTTGATTTTTTTTTGTTTTTACTTTTCAGAAATGCCACCATGCTCCCAATTATCATACTGCCAGATTTGAGGTATTTCTTTTCCATTCACCTACTGTTGACCATAGCTGGTCCATCTTCAACTTTTTCTCCTTTACCTTCCGAATTCTCAGAGTGAGGGTAGGCTGAAGCAGGTTCATAGGTTCAGGTTCAAGTACTCGGTGTATTTTGAAGAAATTTAGGATTTAAAGCTCAAAGGGGGTTTGGACAAGGGCAGTTACTTAAGGGCTGGTCTTATTAGGCTCAAACTGTCTAAGAGAAGGCCTTGATCCTTTCCTCAGTCTCATGAGTTCTGTCGGTTGTTTCAACTTGGAACTACCTAACTGCTGGTGAGTACAATGACTCAGCCAGCCCTTAGAACTAGAAGGGATTGCCTTGGTTACTCCTTAAAAGATGGAAAAATTTTTATATAGGCCCAATTCTCACTGGTTATGGTCTTCCTTTAAACTTTTAAGTATGTCCTCACCTTTTTCTCTCTCTACTGATTCACTGAGTGCTGATATAAGTGAGTTTTCTTGGTGATATTATCATGAAAATGTGGAGTATTAGAAGTTTATAATGTCAAAAGTTTGCAAAAATTTTAAACTTCTTATTTTCATGATTCTTAAGTGAACAGAGGTCCATTTCCATATTGCTCAGATGAGTCTGCTGCACTTATGTTAGCTATTCCATTGGTAGGGTCTGCCTGGCACACCCCCAAACCTATGAGAAGCGAGGTCCTCCTTTCAAAGGTGTCTGTCTAGAGTTATTCTGACATAAAAGAAAGACCGTAACAAGAAACCAACACACAACAGACACAACAAGATAGTAATGACAGGGGAATAAAGTCTATTAAAAATGAGAAGTGTATAAACTACCAAAAAACAGAAGCAAAAGAGTGTGAAAACAGATAAAATCCTATGTACAATCTAGTCAGAATCTGGCTCAAAACTGGTGCCAACCCATTTTCTTGGCATGTTCTTGAAGGTAAGCCTCCTCCTCTTTCTTCCTTTGGTCTCTCGCTGCCTTTCTTTGGTCGGCAGTTTTGGGTATGGTTGGAGCCCTGACCCTCATTTTTCTCCTCTTTGGTTCAGGAGGGATCTCTGAAGATTTATTAGTGGTTGGCTCAGGGGGTTTGGTGGGAGATTTTCCTTTGGAGGCTTGCCCTTGCTGGGCCGGAGGGGGGATAAGAGGGGATTGGGCTGGTGTTGGCTCAAGAGGGACAAAAGGGGATTTAGCTTTTGCTTTCACCTAAGACAGGAGAGGACTTTTCCCTTTCACGGGCTGGCTTAGTGGTGGTGCCTCCTCAGACTGGGCAGATTTATCTTTACCAATTTTCAAAGAGCCACTTGGGGGAGTGGTCCTCTTGGCAGCAACCTTCCTTCGCTGAGGATAGGATTGTTCAGCAGGGCTTGATGAAGGAGCAGCAGCAGTAGTGGCGGCACTGGTATCCCTAGGTGGTGCAGAATCAGATTCTGAGTCAGAAGGAAAAAGCTCAGTGGGATCCAATCCAAGAGCAGCAGCAGCCTGTCTGCGGTCCTCTTTGGAAAGTAGGCGACCATGGGGATCATCCTGAGCAGAAGTTCTGGTGACCTTTGGAGGTGGAGATGGAGGGGCCGGCCTTTTTCCTTTTTGGGCAACAGTGGCTCTTTTGGAAGTGGGAGTTTTCTTGGAAGGAGTGCATTTTCTTTTGGGAGCAGGAGAGGGAACAGGGGGGGGACACTGAGACAGGAGCAAGAGCTGCAGTAGGGACTTTAGCACGAGCAATAGGTTGTGTAGGTACTGCAGTAGGAAGTGCAGTAGGCATTTGAGGAGGAACAGGAGGAGGTACCTGAGTTGGGGCTGTAGGAGGTGGGGGAACAGGTTGTGTAGGTGTTGGGGTAGGGGTGGTGGAAGAAGATGGGCCTGGTTGTGTGGAAGAAGATGGGGCCTCACGGGGAGCTGTGGCGAGAGGGGTGGCCTGTATTGGTTGGAATAGTAGGAAGGCAACCCGTTGTTCCAAGATCTCAATTTTCTTGTTAGCCCACAGGAGATTGGTATCTGCAAGCTCCTTACTGAGTCGGTTGATCTCTTGAGCATTGTTTAATTTTTTTTCTAATAACTGGTTGTGCTTTTTCACCCTTTCTGCATTGGCTTTTCCGATTTTGAGTGTCTTCAAAATTGCCTCCCATCCTTTGGAAATATCTCTCAGCTGCTCGTGGTGAGCAAGCTTCAAGTCACTAAGTTTCTGTAGCAAGGGGTATTCAATAGCTTGTCGGAGTTGGGCCATGCCATTGAGAGCATCCCTCTTGATATAGGCATTGTCCCTCATGGCATGGAGGAGGGTGAAGTAGGGAGGGGTGTAATAGGAGTGTCTGGGTAAGATGGGTAGAAATGGAGTGGAAGAAGTAGAAGGGGGTTGATCCTAGGGGGGAAGAGTGGGTGGTGTAAGGATGAAGTCAAGAGAAGGGGTGGAAGTGGCTGGGGTAGTCTGTGTTGAATGGTTAGTATTGAGGAGGGTGGGAGAGGAGGGGGAAAGGAAGGAATGGGTGGAAAGTGAAATGAAGGAAGGTCAGTGGATGAGTATGGTTCTGGGTGAGGGAAGAATGGAATGGTGAAGGGTCGAAATGGAAGGGGTGGGGTTGCAAATAAGTGGGGTTGAATGGGAAAGGTGGATGGGAAGGGAATGGGGTCAGTTTGGATAGAAGTGTTGGTAAATTGAGGTGGAGGTAATATTAGAGGGGGTAGGGTAGGTAGAGAGGGGAAGGAGTGGTAGGGTATGGTGTCTTGGAGGGTGAAGGGTGTAGGTAAGTCAATGTGGGTGAGGTCTAGTGGAACTGTGGAGTCAGAGGTTGAAGGGGGTTTGGTCAATGGGGTGGTAGGAGGTTGGGTAGGGATGAGTGGGTTTGTCAATGTTTGAAGGGTGGATTGTATGTTGGTGATGTCCATTTGCATTTAGGCTTGGGTCTATGTGGTATTGGAGAGTTGGGTTTAGATATCATGTATGAGGGAAAGGATATGGGTAAGGGTATCTGAGGTTGGTTGGGGTGGAGTATGAGGATAGGAGGGAATAGGTTGGAAAGGGGAAGTGGGGGCATGATGGAAAGTGGTAGGGGGAGAAGTTGAAAGGGCTGGGGAGTGATTTGGGGAAGAGAGTGGTGAATCTAGGAGAGGGATGTCATGGGTGGGCAAGGTATCAAGCAAGGTAGTCATGAAGGCCTGATACCCTGAAGTGGTGGCTAGGTTAAAGTCAAGATCATGTAGGGAAGATGTAGTTGGGAGGTTTGGACTAGGGGTTGGTCAATATGGGGTGTGTCTGTGGAAATGACAGTGGAGGTGGAAGTGGGTAAAGATAAGGCAGGGGTTGTGTGAGAGGTTTTCTTTTGAAGGTATGTTATCAAGGGAGGGCTGTCAGGGTTGAGGTCACAGGAAGTCGGAGGCATTGGGGCTGTGTATTGAGGTAAGGTGGGTGAAGGGGGAGTGTTGTCATGGGGTTCAACACTTTCCACCCAGGAATGAATCACAGTGGGGGGTGGAATAGAAAAGGGAGATAAGAGAGGGAAAGGAAGAGATGGAATAGGTGAAGAAATTAGTGGAGAGGCAAGTGTGGTGAATGGAGGGACTGCTGCAGAAGCAGAGGTGACATAAGCTCGCGCCACCTTCTTTGGGGCAGGGGCTTTTGCCTTCTTTTTGGGGGCAGGGGTGGCCTTTGCCACAGCAGCTCCCTCTCCTTGCTCGGAAATATTCTGAGCTTCAGCCTTCTTCTTCTTCTGGGGATCCATTAGACTTCTGCTGATCCCCCATTTTCTTTTGGCAAAAGTGGTGGGAGTGAGGTCAGCAGATAACTCCCCCACTGGTATCTTGTATCCCCCCTTCAGAACTAATTTGGTGATGAGTCTTCCGTAGGGGAGAGTGTGGACTTTCTTTTACAGCCCAAGCTTCACCATTATATCTTTCATGGCCTCAAAAATCAACCATGCAGCATTAAATCTATGGCCCAGAGAGAAGGAATAGAGAGCACCAGCAATTGGTGTCCTCCTTTCTTGCTGATGGCCGGAGCAATAGATATTCTTCCTTAGCACTTGAGCAATAGATATTCTTCCTTAGCTTGGGATCCAAATCTCTTCTTCTGATGGAGTCCCCTGTGGCCTTCAAGCCTCTGGTAATGGCCTGGGCAATGGTATCAAGGGGGGCACTCACAGGGGCACCATAACCGCAGTTGGGATAAAAAATGGCAGGGATGCCCATGACTTCAGCAATCAACGCTGGGTTAAGCAGCATCTCAAAATTGTCAACTAACACAAGGAGGCCTGGCTGCCCATGTGTGTCTGGTCTGACCCTCGGTTGCACTAACTTAGGATAGGCTAGTGCAGGAATCATTTGCATCAAGGGGAACAAACCAGCCTTGCGCAAGAACTCAATGGCAGGAGCTGACAACGGCTTAGATTCAAAGAACGATATATCAAAAATGGCTTCAGGTTCTAAGGGAATGGAAATGAGGAGCTCAGAGGG
This sequence comes from Chloranthus sessilifolius, assembly GCA_021018995.1. Lineage (NCBI taxonomy): Eukaryota > Viridiplantae > Streptophyta > Magnoliopsida > Chloranthales > Chloranthaceae > Chloranthus > Chloranthus sessilifolius. Next base: position 51,422,724 of record CM037593.1, on the reverse strand, counting down.
AGTAGAGTAATTCGGCATTTTTTCAGCCACCTCAGGAATCACCTCCTTCCCTTTTTGTTATGTCGTAGAGGACTTGACTTTCTTAAGGACAGGCTCCACGGTGGCTTGGTCCTTGGCTCTCTTCACAGGTGCACTTTTAGGAGCCATCAAGATTCTCCTTGGTGAGTGTGCAGTTGAAATTTTGCAAGAAAAGATTAAGAGCTGAGTCTAACCCTAAAAGTTTGGATTTTGTTCAATATGACGCACGGTAGATCGCAAGAGTGCCTAGCAGGGGACAACTGTTGATGGAAGCTTTAAGAACAAAAATCCAGAATTTCAAAGTGAGCAATGAACTGTAGACAGGAAGCTGGAGGAGAGAGATTGAGAGGAGTGGGAGCTAGGGTTTCGTTGGCAGGAGAGGAAAGAGAAAGTAGTAAAGAAAAGTAGCACAGGGTGGGATTTAAATATCGCGAGGCTCGGTGCGCTTTGAAAATATCCGCTCGCTGGATAGGCATTAATGGGTCGCGAGATTAGATGTTCATTTGAACTGCGCGAGGCAGCCCACCCAGCTATATCAAAAACTCGCGACAACACAGCAAAGTGTTTCTTTAAGAACTGTGCCAGAGGAAACCAAACCAGATTTTCAGAACCCCACGATGCTTAACAGAGTTAGGATTCACTCACCCACTAGGCAGCCTTTTGACCCTGATTTTGTGGGTGGATTCTCTCACAGGCTCTCTTCCAGGGACACCCATAAGCATTATATGGCATTCACAAATTCCCATGCTCTCAAAGCATTAAATTCACACATCATGAAAAGCATTCAAATACTCCCATTATCATTCAATCACTTGAAATTAGCAAACAAGGGGAACATGAATAAAAATAGGCATAATGCACTAAACTCAGATTCCAACAAGATTGCTACAGATTCCTCTAAACTGTAAAGTACATATCATACAAAGGTGCACAGTTCTTATCCTCAATTCAATGAAAGATCCCCTTCAGGGTTTGAGGATCCTTCACCAATCAAAAATTGGCCCTTGGGATTCACCACTAGTTGACTGGGCAACCTTCCCTCTTCTCTTTTGACTAAGGTATTCGCTAGTTGGCCAATCTGCTCTTCCATCTTCTTGATGCTCTGACCATGAGAGTTCACAGTCTGAGCCAAGGAACCCAAGTTTTACAGTGAGGTCAAGACCTAGTCCTCGAAAGACGTATTTCTAGGTTGAGAAGGGGGTAAGACCAACTGATTTTGTTGCTAATGGGGCTGCTGGTGGTGCTGGACGGTAGATCTAGGGGCATTCCCTTGATTGAACTGCTGCTGTGGCCTTTATGGTAAGGCCAACATCTGCTGGGGCTCCATGTAGTTGTCTTGCCTCCAGCTCAGATTTGGGTGGTCTCTCCATTGGTAACCAGCATTTTGGTGCTGGTATCCATATGACTACCTATTGTAGCCCCCAGATTGTTGCTGGCCATAAGATTGAGCAGCAGCAGCATGTTCCAAAACCAATTTAGGAAGTTACCCTGCAGATGGACATTCCTCCACTGTGTGCTATGGGGACTGGCATATCAGACATGCCTCCGCCACATGAGCAACCCTTCTGGGTTGCATCACAGTCAATAATTTGTCAAACTTCATAGAGAGGTTTGCCATCTGCAACTGCAAGTCATTATTCCCAGACACCTCATAAACTTTTCCTCTTGATCCAGCAGTAGGCCCCACCTTTGACTCAGATTCCTGACTAGTTCTTGCTAGGGATGGCTTTTGAAAAGCATTCTCACTAATCACCTCAAACAATTCCCATGCCTCCTCAGCAGTCTTGTGCATGTAGGATCCACCACAAGAGGCATCGACCATATCTCTATTTTTCTCATCAATCCCATTGTAGAAGCTTTGTACAAGCTGCCACTCTGGGATCTTGTGGTGTGGGCATTGTTTGAGCATCTCTTTAAACCTATCCCAGGACTGGTTAAAATCCTCAGTTGGGGATTGAGCAAACGCAAGAATCTCTTTCCTCAACTGGCTAGTTTTGGTCTCAGGGGAGAACTTGGTTAGGAACTTGGTCTGCAGGTCTTTCCATGAAGCGATGCTATTGTTGGGAAGAGTGGTCAGCCAGGTACTGGCCCTATCCTTCAGAGAGAAGGGAAAGAGTCTGAACCTAGTAGCCTCAGGTCCCAAACCAGTGATATTAAAAGTGGTGCACAAGGCCAAGAACTGGTCAATATGCTTGTAAGGGTCCTCTTTGCTAAGCCCATGGAAAGCTGGCAGCATCTGGATGATTGAAGTTTTTATTTCATAGTTCCCCTGAACATCAGGGAATTGAATGCTAAAAGGGGAGTTATAGTCATCCGGAGCATTCAACTCCTTGAGGGTTCTGGGTTGTTCTTCACCCATAATTGCTGTCACAGATTCACTTGGGGGCTCTCCTGTGGTGTGCCTGTCTCTTCTAAGTCTCCTTCCCCTTTCTAACTCAGGGTTAAGAGGCTCCAAAGCAGGGCTGAGGGATCTCCTCCCTAGCATACAAGCACACCAACAGCAAGGAAAGCTTCTTGCAGGCACATTGCAAAAGAATAATTGTACAAATAACAAATTTATCTAACTAGTTTACAGTTATTCAACAAATACATTTAAAACTATCCTAGATACTGCTAGAAAACTTTTGAGAAAGATAGACAGAGCTTTAAAAGTCAGAGAGTTTGCAAACAGAGGTAGCTAAGCTCCAAATGCAGTCCACTGTCCTTCACTGCTGCTGTCTAGATCTGCAAGAAAGGTTCAAAATTATGTCAGCAGTATCAATTATTCACATGTGCAAAGAATACTAAGAATACAAAAACTAAGGGTCTACTAATAGACCATCTGTCCCTGGCAACGGCGCCAAAAACTTGTTAGCGGATTTCTGAGTGTGTGCTTACTTTATTGGTTGGTGGTGAAAGTCATTTAAAAATCAAAGAAAGAGTAAAACAGGGGATGGAATCAGCACAACTAAGAAATCCTAGACCTGCAAGATACAGGGTCCATTGTAGCAAGTTTTGATAAGTAAGAGTTTGTCCCACAGGGAAAAGTGATCTACAGCTCCAAAGGAGCCATCTCTAGTAGTCCCTTCAGATCTGACGACAGATCTGGTAGTCTTAAAAGGAGGGGAGTTTAAGGTCACTTATTCTAAGTATTCTAATGTCTAAACTACAGAAAGGGTTGAGAGGATGGATGGAGTGTGGAAAATAAATAAAAAAGGGTGAGAAGTATGTTATTGAGCCCAGATCAGAGGAGTTTTGTAACTTAGATTCAGATATGATGTTATAGAAATCCTGTCCAGTGGCTACATTATCACCACTGAGGAGAAAGGATCCAACCCATCACTCCGCCATGATTCCACCCTTAAGGCTATAACCTGTCCACTCAAATGGTCACAGATTATCCCATAGGGGAACCACTATCCAGGGATGGGTCAAAAAATAACCAGTAAATCATTGCAGGCACTATTTCATCCAGGCTACAAGCTCAAGAATCCATACGGAACCTCAACCTCTAAAGCTCTATACGTGGGGCTAAGGCTGTAAAGGACCATGGTAGCCCAGACACATAGAACCAGCAAGAGATTGAGTACAACCTTCGATGTAGCTGTCCATTGCTTGAGTGAGGCTACAATGGTCCTGTCACCAGCCTACAATCTCTATAACCAGATCAGATCCAACATCTGATGGCGGATCTATACAAATATAGGGGAGTCTACCTCTGTACAATCTCCCACCAGGCTTCTACAAGCTCAGGTGTTAAGAAGAAGGATCAATCTTAGATCGGTGGATTAGAATCACCCTAAGGCTAAAATCTGTCCACTTAAATGGTCACAGACTATCCCAGAGGTTATCCTCCTCATGGAGCCCAAGACAAAACAAGAATATCGCTGCTACCACCATGGTCACAAGGCTACCAGCTCAAGCTCCCATGGGGATTTCAGATCTAGTGGGTCCTGTGGTGGGGCAAAGGCTGTCTAGGACCATGACAGCCCAGACACACAGGGCACTTGGATCTGAGTGGCCCTTAGAATCAGTCCTCCATTGCTTTGAAACACAGCCAAACCAATGGCGGATCATAAGGCAGCAGCCTTCCATAGAGCATCTCACACACAAACACAAATCCCACAAAGTACAGATCCTATTACAGAACTTCCATTAATCTAGTTCAAAATACATACAAAGACATAGCCAGCAAGTGCTGGACTATGGAGAGAAGGAAAAAGAAAAAGAAAGCTACTTATAACTACAAAAAGAAAAACTAAACGATCTCAGATCAGGTCTCCCAGAAATGAGATGGGTTCCTAGCTATTCCAGGATGTAGAAAGAAAAGAAAGTCTAAGCTCCCTCAAACCTAAGCTAAGTGTGGGTATTTATAGCAGTGGTGTGGCAGTGCATTAGGGTTAGGAAACCCTAATTTTAATGATGTCACATGGCCGAATAGTGATCCATCGATGCCTTGGGGCGCGTGCATAGAGATTTAAGCGTGGGAGTGCATGCCCTAATCGCTGGAAATTCTCAGAAAGTCCTTTGCTGAAGAGGTGGAAGTTTGAGGTTCAGAGCTTCACTAGGTAGCCATTATTTCCTAGACTTGTCACGTAGTAGCTTTTATTCTTCGCTAGGATGATTTGAAATTGAAGCTTCCGCCTTCGCGAGGTTGGCTTGGTTTGCTCTTCAGGCAGTCGCGAGGTTGAGTGGACATCAGAACCTCAGATGTTGCGGGGTTGGAGCTTAAGCAGTCGCAAGGTTGATCTTCGCAAGGATAGATTTGAATAGCGCGAGAACTTCACGAGCACTTATCTTCACTGGGCTTCGTGAGTTACCTCACGAGGCTTTGATGAGTTCTGAACTGTGCGAGGTTCCATCTCTTAACTGATATTCATGAGGGTGGCTTTGCCTTCGCAAGGATGCTTTCTTCTTGAATGGCGCGAGAACTGTGCAAGGAGTTCTCTTCTAATAATTGCATCCCGCGGCGACTGCATGACAATTGTGCGAGGAGTCTTCTGAAGCTCTCTTCTCAGCCGTTCTGAGCGAACTGCATGCGGTTGAGAGAAGTCTGCTTTGAACTACGCGAGACTGTGCGAGGTGTTCTATTCTTGAGCTTCGCGAGAGCTGCGCGAGTTTATGTTTCTGAAGCTCCTCAGTCAATCATCTGCGCGAGAAGTTGTTGTAGAGTCTTGGGAAGCTCAGCTGGATTGCGTGAGGCTCATTTTCAGGTCTGGATTCAGACTTCATCCTTCTGAGGGTCTTCTGGTGCCAAAATAGGCTTTTTAGCAGGATTCTTGGCCTTATCTCACTGCTGGGTACTTCCTACATAAAACACTTAACAAGGACTTATTAGGTGGCTATGGGTCTAATCAAAGGTTAAGTTAAGGGGTGAAATGTGGTACTTTTTAGGTCTTAACATCAGGTAAGAAATAGAATACCTGACGACAAGCATATAGAGATAATTTAAAAAAATAAATGAATGCCAGTTATCTCAGACTTCCTGGTCTATCAACAGCAATCCAGCTTTGCTGATTTGTTAAGGAATGACAATCGTTGTGAGGACGTAATCAGAGAAGGGCGTTTAAGCAAAAATGTATCCAGTGGGGCCAGCAGGGTAAGGAGGTTCTTTGAGCAAAGAAATGATTGAAAAAAGGGGCAGATATATAGAATATTGTGAACACATGCCCAACACCGATATAACCCCGCTCCAATCCAAAGCCGCACAACCAACTCCAGTTAGAAGTGAGCCGATACAGAGAACCAGAAATGGGCAGGGGGCACAAATGACTCCAGAGCAGAGAAGTGCCCATTTTGACCGAGTCTTCACACCTTTAGGGCAATCATTGAATATCTTGTAGCCCTTATTAATAGAAAAAGAGTTGGTCATAGCACTCCAACCATGTCCTTCACCAAATCCCATCCCAAGGAACTATGATCCCAACACCCACTGCAACTTCCGCCAGGGACCGGGCCACCTGACTGATTGTTGTTTTCCTCTAGAATACACAATACAAGATTGGATCAAGGCCAGGAAAATCATCCCCTCTGCCCCTCCCCAAACCAATCAGCATGCCAACATATACCAGGTACCATTACCCCGACACCCTCCGGGAGGGATAAGCCCAAGACCCACTATCGGCATGGTAGAGGATGATGAAGATTTTGACCCATCAGATTATATCGGTGATCGAGGAAATTTTATGGAACCACTGGAAAGAGATTGGGGGGACAGAAATATTGGGGTGATTGAACCTCTAAATTTGGCCGATTGCTTTCCCAACCTCGCACCGCAAACAGAACTCTTAGAGCTTGGGATATACTTTCCAGCGCCAGCTCCCGTTAACTATGTCCAAATCAACTCCTATCAACCATACGCGACATCCTCCACCAATTACCCAATGGCTAATTATGTCCCCCATCCACCTCCGACGCCCATCAATTATCAATGGCCCACCCCTGTCTCATCACCCCCGATACAGTCGTCCACAAACCTCAGAAACCCCAGTTGGCCCACTTTTTCCACCTGCCCATCCCTCACTGAAGTTAACCAGGTATTACCCATCCATTCCAATCCCTCAGCACCAATATCCCCAGTATCCCCTTTCTCCCCGTTCCAGATCCCAGGACCAACTTACAATCCTCATCAGGTCCCACTCAGTTATGAACAAATAGACATCAATGCTGACAGTAGCAGGAAAGGAGCAATTGATTTCGTCACCAGGTTAGGGAAGATCTCCAAGCCACCAGACACACCGGTACCAATGCCAACCTGACCAGAGGGGAAAAAGGACACCACTGCGGGAAACCCATTTGAGAAGATGAGCTGTGAGCACATACTTGAAACCCAGCTTAGGAGAATGCTGACCCATATCACGGTTTTGGATCTGCAAATGATGTCCTCGCTTCATTTTCAAGCTTTGATGGGGGCATTAAAAAATGCACACGTCTCACTCCAGGTAAGCCCAGATGAAGTCGGGCAAATAATCGGGCAGGTGATGGCTCCCAATGCCATATCTTTTTTGGATGCTGATTTACCAGAGGAGGGAAATAATCATTCTAATTCCCTCAATATCACTATAGAAGCTAGAAATGTGGTAATTCCACTGGTATTAATTGATAATGGATCCTCTTTAAATGTGTGCCCTCTAAGAACAACTACTAAGATAGGAGTAGATCCTTGTATGCTGAAATCGACAAAAAACAGTGCCAGGGGGTTTGATAACACCAAAAGAGAAATAAGAGGAGAAGTCGATCTTGAGCTACTAATCGGCCCAATGACCTTCTCCATACCTTTCCAAGTGATGGACATCAAATCCTCTTTCAATCTATTGTTAAGATGCCCTTGGTTACATAAAGTCGGGGCAATACCATCCACACTACATCAGAAGTAAAAATTTGTGTCAGGGCGAAAGATCATCACCATCATAGGTGAAGGGCATGAGGAAAAGGAAAAAGCTACCCACAGTATTGAGAACCCCAAAGTACTATATGTGCCGCACACGATCGAGGACATAGACCTCCACATTTGAATACGAGGTATCGGTGGTAGTTCCAGAACCCCCTGAAAGTATCACTTTGACAACAGGAGGTGAAATGATAGTAGCTATGGCCATGCTCTAAAAATGGGGTTATCAGAAAGGAAAGGGATTAGGACCCCAATTATAAGGCAGGAAAGAGCCCGTCAATGCCAAAGGCAGGCAGTAGGTTAGATTTGGGTTTGGAACCCCAAATCGTTGCTACAACAAGAGCTCAGGGAATCAATTAAAAAGAAGAATCCCATCCTAGGCCTCACAGCCGGAAGACCTTTGTGAGTGTCGAGATTATGAAGATTGATCAAAATGAGGCAACATAATTAACCGCATGCAAACCTGTAGCCCCTGTCCACCCCACCAATCCCCAAATTCTTCCTCTCCATCTAGAAATAGACTTAGCCACCCTGTCCCTATTTGAGAAAGAGTTTATCATACCTGCACAATCCCCCCAGTGGTAAACCACCATAGGACCTTACTGACGTTTGAGGACAAATCTCAGACAAACCCATGGTCAACATGATGGAGGCTGACTCCAAAGAATCATATCAGCCACCCCCTCCACCCAAACAGGGAAAGGAACAACACCATAGGTACGGAATTGGGCATCTATTCCCCAGACTCTAGAAGCGGCGAGTGGCCTAAAATTTGGCACCCGTTTCTAAAAAAAAAATAACCTATAAAAAGTGAGACAAGCCCTTGATAAGCAATACCGTGTATATATAGGGACTCGCTTTGCTAAGAGCCCATTTCTGAAGAAAACAAAAATCTCAAAAACATAAAAAAAATACAAAATCCAAAAATATTGTCTTCCAAAATTATGAATAAAGTCAAAGAAAATGATGCCTTAATCGAAATCCCTGTACCACATGAAATCGACCCCTTTCCTATAGAAATGCAAGAAGAGGTAGGAGTCACGAGTCTGGACAAGGAAATCCCTACTAAGGAGCTCCCCAATGAACTCGTTGAGTGGTTTGTTGAATTTGAGCATGGTTCTACCCATATCATTGATGAAATAGAGGACATCAATCTAGGGACCGAGGAGGTTCCTAGAATCATTAAGATCGGAACATCACTATCTCTCGAGGAAAGAAAAAGTATGATCAATTTCCTTCGGTCATATCAAGATGTCTTCGCATGGTCATACGAGGACATGTCTGATTTACACACCGATTTGGTCGAGCATGAGTTATCAGTCTACCCTAATATTAGGTTGGTCAAGCAGAAATTGATGCGACTCTAACCTGAGTGGATGCTGAAAGTAAAAGGCGAGGTCATCAAGCAATATGATGCAGGATTTCTCATGGTCTCCAAATACCCGTAGTGGTTAGCCAATATTGTTCCAGTACCAAAGAAGGATTGGAAGGTCCGCATGTGCATTGACTTCTGAAATCTAAACAAGGCGAGCCCGAAGGACGACTTCCCATTACCGCACATCAACATCTTGGTCGACAACATTGCTAAGAACGAGATACTGTCCTTCATGGACAAATTCTCCGAATACAATCAGATCAGGATGGTGGAGGCAAATAGAGAGAAGAAAACATTTATCATCCCCTGAGGAACTTTCTACTATCGAGTCATACCATTCGGACTGAAAAATGCTGGTGCAACATACCAAAGAGCGATGACAGCACTCTTCCACGATATGATCCACCGAGAAATTGAAGAGTACGTTGACGACATGATCGCTAAGTCGCCGGAGTGAAGTGACCATCTGATAAACCTCTAAAAGTTGTTTGAGAGGTTGAGAAAATATAGGTTATGTCTGAACCCTCAAAAATGCGTATTTGATGCCATGTCAGGAAAGTTGCTAAGATTCATCATCAGCAGGAGAGGTATCGAGGTTGACCCAGTCAAGGTAAAGGCCATCACGGAACTGCCACCACTGTCTACCAAAAAAGAGGTCAGAGGTTTCTTGGGCAGGATACAGTACATCTGTCGATTCATTACACAGCTCACTCCTATCTGCATACCGATCATCAGGCTGCTAAAAATAGATTCTCCCATTGAATGGAATGATGACTGTCAAGAGGCATTCAATAAAATCAAGGGCTACCTTCTCAACCCTCCAATATTAGTACCACCCAAGCCAGGGAAACCACTCTTAATGTATCTCTCCACGATGGAAGTTTCGATAGGATGTGTCCAAGGGCAGCATGATGAGACAGGAAGAAGGGAGCAGGCCATCTACTACCTAAGTAAAAAGTTTACCGACTACGAGACGCGCTATTCTCATTTGGAGAAAGCATGCTTGGCTCTCATGTGGGCTACACAGAGGCTTGATTAGTCACATAATTTACCATTTTATCACCCTTAACTTAGTGATGCTAGGACATAGTTTGCTACTAACGAGTTATTGATGTGCAGATATTAAAGATAAGCAATAAATTAGAGCCTAAGTGTTATCCTTGTCAAAATGAACTCTAAAAGTAGTAAAAAGACGATTAAGCGTTAAAGACGATTCGCTAACAACATGAAGGCTGAAAAATAGTAATTCTTCAAAAGACGATTCATCAGAAAGTGATAATAGAAGAAAGCGATCAATCCAAAATAAGAAATTGTTAGCTGAAAGCCTACTGGAAATAGAAAATTGTGAATTAGGATTTTCCATAAAGAAATCGTTATTTACAATTTCCTAAAAATAGAAGCTTTCTACTACTAACTGCTGTTGCGGATCACATGAGAGTTTAACACGGCCATATCCATAATTAGAAGACTCCTGTAATTAGATGTCTGATGAAACACAGATCTTAGAAGATTGATAAAGATCTAATCTGAAGGACTCTGCTGCTACTCAATAAAGAACAATCCAGAAGTGCATCAACTAAAGAAAGAAAGGAAAGATAAAATTAGAAATTAGAGTTATATTAGGAATCTTTTATTTTTACTAGTTTCTTTTATTAGAAGTAGATCTTTGTAAACTGACCCCTTATGATCTATAAATAAGAGGGTTCGGCATAGGAATAATCATCGAAAAATTTTAACATCAATTGACGCATGAGTTTAGGTTTTCTTCCGATCAAAGTAGTGTATACTAGTTAGAGTAGATTAGATATCAGAGGTTTCTCAAGAGCAATTGACGACTACAATTGAGTGCTGAAGATTAAGTGTAGATATCTGTAATTTCTCAGGAGCAATTGACGATTGCAACTGTGGGGTGAAGGATATATTTTACTTTACTTTCTAGTTTAGATTTTATTTGCTTTGTAAGCATCTCCATGTTTTAATTTGAATTGACGACTCAGGTTAGAATTTGCAGATTAGTTTAACGGTTTTTACTTTACCATCTTAAGTGTTCTAGAGTTTGATTGACGCCCAAATTTTTGGTTGATTGTTGATTAGATTAAATTTGTATTGATAGGATCTTAGACTTGATTGACGACTAATTCTAGGAGACTAGAAATATGGTGTAACGGTACTGTTTATTTTCATAAATATCCGAAAGCTAAAGATTAAGTTTGACGACCTTAATCTAAAGAAGGAGGATTAGGATTTATTTTTATGCACTTTAGTTTAAATAACATATTCTTTTATTCATATTTCTCCAGTAGATTAGATCTTAAAGATAAATAAAAGTTTTTAAGATAGGGATTTTGATAAAAGATACAAACTAGGAATTAATTAGATAATGAACTTCCACGTGGGATCGATCCTATACTAGCTCTACAATTTCCATTATGCGTTTGCAATAGGTTAAGACTTGAATTAAATATAATTATAATACATAATAAGCAATTGAGTCAAGTTTTTGGCACTATTGCCAGAGAAGCGAAATTTATCTAATTCTTTCAGACTTTTATCTCATATTTTTATCATTTTAGAAACCAATATTTATCTTTCTCTTTTTATATTTCTTTATATTTTTATTATTTTTTGTAATCACCTCTTCAATCTTTTGCAGGTTTATTCGGAGTAGCGAATTAAAAGTTTCCAACTTCTCCTGATCACAAATGCTATAGCCTTAGATTTGTTCTCTCTCCTTCCTCTTCTAAAATAAAAATTATATAAATATTAAATACAAAAATATTTACTTTCTGGTGTATGCATTATACTCAGTCTATAAGACTAGACTCTTTCGAATACGACCCAAATATTGAGCGAACTTTCTTGAGTAGACTCGCATCAAACCGATCCTCTACAAGAAACTCACAACCCATGGCTGACGAACTTTCAATCAAAGCACATTTCAGCCCAATATCTTTGACCGAGCCATCTTATATAGTTATACCAAAGGCGACTGAAGGTCAAAACTATGACAGCAAGCCCCACACACTCAAACTCTACCAACCTTCCATGGGCTTGATAGAGAAGATCCCTACCAGCATGTGACAGCCCAAATTTCGGCACCCTGAAACCCTTGCCATCGGCACGACCCTCGAGGTCATGCCCCATATACATGCACAGAACATTTGGTATATCCTTACAATAAGAAAGCAAAACATGTACTAAAGAACTAATACTGAACTAAATCTCCAGTTCTAAAAGATAAAGCCAAAAACCTGTAGTCTAAAAGATAGTTCTAACCTCATGCCACTACATGAGCAAAAGAACCAACTCGAACCATCGGTGACAAAACAGCAGTCACCCTAGATGGTTCACCAAAAGAATGTCTCACAATAATTACATTGTCTCAAAAATAAGGCTGGACATACCAAGCCGAACAATCACTCTCACAAAATAATCAAAGTACGCAAAGGGTCTTCTAAAAGAACTCCTCAGGAGGGGGCTCCGACTCCTCCCCAGACATGTACTCAGGGTCCCCTGGGTCTACGTCTCTCGAAGCAGCACCAGTAGCTAACACTGGACTTGTGACATATAGTCGAAAGAGTGAGCTACATCATAGCTCAATAGGGAAATAACTGAGTGAACATGTAAATCTATGTTACTCACATATATTCCATGAAATAACGGAACATGATTTATCAATAGAAGACAGTTGGGAAAAATAGTTTAAGTTACTGAAAACATGAACTGAATGCATTTGTTACACTACATGTGTTATCTTGTTCTCAACTTGTTCACCTAACACAAAAAGATTGGTCTCAAAGCTTAAATCAAATAACTTAAATAATCCCCAAGCAATATAGCAGCGAGCCTCGATGGAATACCCGCCATTGTCGTTCAATCAGACTATATTTCATGTAATACAACCCAAGTCCCTTTCACATAGGCGACGGGGCACAAAACTCGCATACATCCCTAGGATGTCCTACTGGTGTACGAATATCCTGCCATACCGGTCACGGATATCCTGCCGAGTCAGTCGCGGGTATATCACCGCATCGGTGGGGTATTCTCAGAACCTTAAATCATTTGTGCAAATACATATAGTTTTTACTGTGTAATTGTACTAAATATAATATTCAACGTTTGTTCAAGGCTCATTCACATAGCTTCACATCACCTGGATGTTCACATTTCCCATACATCCCCGGGATATCACCCACTCATATGCATCACCTAGATGCTCGCATCACATTTACTTCCCTGAGATATCACATATTCATAAGCTTACTAGTTTCTTACTTAGTGTTCACATACACACACACCTTAATTTCACATGCTTAAACTCAATTTCGAAAATACAAGTACATAACTATGCTCTCAACACAGGCACATACTTATTCACATCGCTACATACATGCTTTCGTAATCAAATGTATATATTCAAAGTATTCCCTACCTCATGGGCTTCAGCCCCAAGCATCAAGGTCCAAAGTAGCTCCCCATGTTCAAATCTAAGTGTTCAAACCTAAAGTACTTAAGGTCACACGCAAAGCATCAAGAACAATGCAAAAGGAAAGGTACAAAGCCTTCCCAAAACATCAAGGGCCAAAACATAACAAATAAGAAAACTGTCAAAATCAATTAATTGATCCCAATATCGATTAATCGAAACTTCAAAATCGATTAATCGATCCCAAATCGATTAATCGGTTTTCTAAAACCAAACTTTTTCCAACCACTAGAAGTGCTTAGTCGATTAATCGATTCCAAATTGATTAATCGAAAACTAAAAATCGATTAATCAAATTTATTTTGATTAATCGGTTTCGTGCTATAGCTTTCAAATTTTTTTTCTGTCAAAATCGATTAATCAGCTTTCAATTTGATTAATCGATTTTGACAAAAAAATAGCCCTCTTCGAGTAGTTCATCTAGCTTTCATTTCTCTTAAATTTTCCGCTTTCTTTTCCTTTAATTCATCATTTATTCATTAAATCAAAGCTCAAACGTCACACACATCATAATTTAATAAAACCTTATCTCAAATCCAACGTATGAGTGATTCAATGGCTTAGATCTAGAGTTAGGGTTCCTAGCTTTGATTTCACGAACTCACACACGTTGCCTTTAGAATTAAATGCCCACGTACCACTTCAATCCGCGATCACACACACAACTCCTTGCATTTACTCCCTCCATCCTTCCTCACTCCCTCTCTCTTCATAAATTTCCTAACCACCAACCAAAATCAAAGAGAAATAACTTCTCTTAGCCTTTAACCTATTTAACCCAATTCATTCCTTTGGTGCAAAGCACACATACCCATAACAAGTGTATATGGCCTTATAACAAAATCTACACCACACACCCAGGTGCATTTTCACTTCCAAACTAATCTAACCTAAGTCATCAAGTTGACTTTCACCTGATCGGACAAGTGACCAGATGGACACACATCCCGAGGACACTATTCAAAGTCCCAATTTTCAGGGATGTTACATTCTCCCCACCTTGGGAATTTTCATCCTCGAAAATGCACTCAAGGGCTTCCCCTCCTTGGGAGACCCACATACACAGTTGTTCACACATCCATGACTACAATCACAACCAACACATCCTGCATAAGAACTCAACTACATTCGCATATATGTAATAGTAAGAAAAATTGTAGAAAAACAAAAAAGTTGAATTACATTGGTTCAAAAGGAAATAATGGCAACCATGCCATATCGTTCAATACATCAAATACATCACCGATTTCGGCACTTTCAAATTTCATCTTTACATTTCCCCAAAAAGACACATTTTCAATTTCCTAACAGTTTATCTTTCCCCAAAATGTCCCCAAAATGCTAAAAAATCAAAACAAGAACAAGCGCCAAAAGCTAAAAATCAGGCAGGCCCATCCCCTGGCTGATCCTCCCCGTCAAGTCCATGTGTATCAGAAATAGATGCGTTAGGAGTCCATGTCTGCGCCGCTGCTATGTGCTGGTGGTAATCACTGTGATACATATACTACATAGTCTGGTATAGCAGCACCTCATGGAAATCAAGCCGGTGGTTCATCTATTGGTTGTTTGCCTCCATCATATCCATAACATCGTCTATGGTAGCTGACGTCTGAGGTGCATGCCACCGATAAGGTGGCATAGGAGTAGCAGGAGCAGACTACATAGGAGCAGAAGGTGGTACAGGAGGCTGCTCTGCAGGCCGTATAGGGGCAGGAGGTTGCTCTACTGCTGGGTGGTCTTGGTGTGGTGGAGCATCAAAAGCGAGGGCAGGTGCTGGTTCCACCAGTGGTAGTACTTTCTTCAAAAGATTATAGGTTCGTCTCCAGGAAGCAATGGAGTAAAGTCGCGCATGATTAGTAGCCCTTGGCCCGGACGCAAGGATAATGTACTCTATTACAGAGGAGTAGCACTCGATCATGCTAGAAATGAGACGAGCATATGACATACGCTCCTTAGGTTTTAAAACTCCTTTCATCAACTTACCCTTGATGTAAATGATGCCCTCCAACACCAGTTTAGTAGCGTCAAACCAACGTATGCCGCATACAATACTTGTTGCACCACCCCCACCCTCTCGGTGTCATGGTGCATGGGGTAGAGGTTGCACTTAATGATGGTGTCAAGCATCCACAAATGAGGAGGTAAGTCAACCCTCCGAATGGACTTTCTAGACCCTTTACGTCCCTGAGTCATTTCAGTTCTAATTTCCTCAAAATTTATGGGCTGAGCAAATGGGGGTAAAAGGTTGATCTCGGGTCCGTAGATATTATAACACTCCAAGGATCCATGAATATGGCATATGCTAAAAAGTTACTTACGACCATCAATTTCGGTCACAACGGTGTCAATCTCCCTACCCGCTTTCAGATTTTGGTAAAATACTCTAACTAGCCTAGGGTAATAATAGCCATGTAAAGGTTTCAAGAGGTTACCGAGGCCCGCATCAACGAGGTATTTTTGGGACCATTTTGTCTCGCCCGGGACCTCTTGATCCACTAAAAGTGCTTTGTCGATGATGTACTCATCTTCAAAATCCTTTGTAGCCCACCAATCATTTGGTTGCACTAAATGGCTAGGTTGAGGTGGTGGTGGTGACGATTGGCGTGACGATGCCTCCGTCGAATACGATGACGAAGATGAAGGTGAAGGTGATGGCGGTGCTTGCGATGTGCTCGCATGCCATACGGGGAGTTTAGAAGCCGCGAGCTTCGAAGCTTGCTGGGTTTTAGGTGGCATCCTAGGGTTTTAAACTAGAAAAATTCAGCCTAGGGCTTTAAGATAATCCAAATGCAATGAAAAATGTGGGATTTAGGGCTTACCGTGCACAACCGATCCGAACGTCTAGGGTTTTGGTTCGATCTTGATCCTAAAGCCCTCAAACCCACTCGGTTGCCACAAGCAAGGGGAAGAAGAAAAATACCCAAAATAAAAGAAAAATAGATCCAAATACGAATGGGGAAAATTTTCCCCAAAACTGCTATTTATAAGGAAAAATCCATTAATCGAGTTTAAAATCCATTAATCGGTTTTTAATACTCCAATCTTCCTGCCCAAAATTGATTAATCAATTTCAAAAATCGATTAGTCGATTTTCAAAATCGATTAATCGAACTTAATTCAATTAGTCAAATTTGACCTTTAAAATTTTTCCAGGCTCCATCAGCTCACTGGTGTGAGCCAGTCATTCAATCGAGCGAATTTCGATTAATTGAAAATAAAAATCGATTAATCGATTTGTAAATCGATTAATCGGTTTTGACAGAAACTCCAAATCTCTTATTTTTCTGTAATGTCGTCTTCCTTCTGTCTAGTTTCCCATGACTTTTAAGCTAACCACTTACTAACTTTCCTTCCTTTTGTCTTCATACTACCTATTGATAAACATATAAGTTTATATTCAAGACTTGGCATCCATTCATTTCATGATGTCAACATATCCATGCTAAATATGCTAGACTTCACAAAAGACCAAGTTCATAAGCAAAAAATTTCTTTTCATTCCCTTAATGATGTTGACATATAAATGCAGACTTTCGCTTACATACACATGTTAAATTTCACAAAATACAAGCAATAATACAAGCATACTCTCAACTCTCCTCAAACAAGTTCGGATATTGTTCCCTCACATCTGCCTCACGCTCCCAAGTAGCTTCTTCGGTCGGATGATTCACCCACTTGACAAGCACTAAAGGGATAACCTTCGTGTGTAAAATTTTCTCTTTTCTATCCAAAATTTGAGTCGCTTCTTCTATCATGGTAATGTCTTCATGCATCTCGATCGGTTGATCTCCCAAGACATGTGTAGGGTCCCCTTATATACTTCCAGAGCATGGAGGCATGTAACACGTTATATACCCGATCAAACGAAGGGGGTAATCCAATTAGATAGGCTACCTCACCGACTGGACCCAAAACTTCAAAGGGCCCAAGGTAATGAGGACTTAGCTTTTCCCTCTTCCCAAATCTCATAACACCTTTCATGGGCAATATCTTAACGAACACATGATCGCCAACGACGAATTCCACGCTCGTTCCTTTGATATCGACATAACTCTTTTGTATGCTCTGAGCCGATTTAAGCCTCTCTCTTATCATATGAACAATGGTGGTATTGTCTTCAAGTAATTCTAGACCCAAGATAAACTTTTCGCCGGTCTCTTCCCAAATGATAGGCGATCTACACCGCCTTCCATGGAGAGCTTCATAAGGTGCCATTTCAATGCTCTCTTGAAAGCTATTGTTGTATGCAAATTCGATCAATGGTAGTTGTTGATTCCATGATCCTTGTAATTCAAGCATACACGCTCTGAGCATATCTTCTATTACCTGATTTTCTCGCTCTATTTGTCCATCGGTCTGCAGATGGAACGCCGAACTAAAATCCAATCGAGTACCCATGCCTTCTTGAAACTTCTGCCCAAATTTTTAAGCATACAACGGGTCATGATAAAAAATGATGCTACTAGGAATCCCGTGCAAATGTACAATCTCCTTCATATATAAATCCACGAGTCTTCCTGTTGTGTACATTGTGTTGTAGGGCAAGAGGTGTGCTGACTTGGTTAGTCGATCAATGACTACCCAAATGGCATTGTACCTCTTTGTTGTCCGTGACAATCCCACGATGAAGTCCATGGAGATTGATTCCCATTTCCACTCTGGTATAGGTAGAGATTGCAACAATCCAGTAGGGTGTCTATGGTTTACTTTCACCTACTGACATGTCAAACACCTTAGACACATATTCGGCTACGTCTTACTTCAGACCTCTCCATCAGTAACCCTTCCTCATGTCTTGATACATCTTTGTGCAATCGGGGTGAATCGCATATCTCGATTTATGGGCCTTGTCTAAAATCGTTTGTCGCAGATCGACATTAACTGGAATACAAAGGCGTCCCCTAAATAGGAAGGAACCATCTTCCTTCACGAAGAAATCCGATTTTGTGCCCTTAATCACACCTTGTCGAATCTTGACTAACTCTGGGTCTTTCATCTGTAACTCGTGAATATGCTCAAAGATCATCAGTCTCACTATAATGTTGGCCAAGAAAGCCCCTGAAGCTTTCACCTCGATCTTTGCATCATACAAGGAAAGGTCCTCATATAGTTTCCATCTGCGCATCCCCATGACAAGGCTAGCTAACTGGGTAGAACTCTTACGACTCAAGGCATCTGCTACAACATTTTCCTTGCTTGGGTTGTACTGTATGGAGCAATCATAGTCCTTGAGAAATTCCATCCACCAAGCTGCCTCATATTTAATTCCTTCTATATAAATAGGTACCTGAGACTCTAATGGTCGGTGAATATCTCAAAGGCCTCACCACATAAATAATGTCTCCAGATTTTCAATGTAAATATGATCGCTGCTAGTTCCAGGTCATGTGTCGGGTAGTTCTTGTGATCTTTCAGCTACCTCGACCCATAAGCAATCACTTTCTTATGCTAGTTCAGCACACAATCTAAACCATTATGAGAAGCATCGCTATACACCGCAAACCCTCCACTGGCCGATGGAATTACTAGTACTGGAGCCGAAGTGAGTCTCTTCTTGAGTTCTTGGAAACTCTTCTCGCACGCTTCGTTCCACTCAAATTTCACATCCTTCCTTGTGAGTCTCGTAAGGGGTCCTGATATTTTCAAAAATCTTTCCACAAAACGTCGATAGTACCCAGCCAGATCAAGGAAACTATAGATATCTGTTACCGTCTTTAGTTGCTCCTATTGTATCACTGCCTCTATCTTAGCCGGATCCACTCTGACACCATCCTTTGAGACGACATGTCCCAAAAAGATGACTTTCTGCAACCAAAACTCGCACTTACTGATCTTGGTATACATTTGGTGTTCATGTAGAGTTTGTGCAGCGATTCTCAAATGTTCTTCATGCTCCTTTTTCGATCTTGAATATATCAAAATATCATCGATGAATACCACGATGCAAGTGTCTAGGTGTGGTTTAAACACCCAATTCATCAAGTCCATAAACGATGTCGGTACATTCGTCAACCAAACGGCATCAACAAAAACTCGTAGTGTATGTACCGCATCCTAAATGCCTTCTTCTGGATGTCTTCTGCCTTGACTCTCAGCTGATGGTATCCAGATCTCAGATCGATCTTAGAAAAATATCTTTCTCCTTACAGCTGATCAAATAAATCATCAATCCTAGGTAAGGGATACCGATTCTTGATGGTCAGTTTGTTTAGTTGACGGTAGTCGATGCATAGTTTCATTAACCCGTCCTTCATCTTTACAAATAAGACCGGTGCTCCCCAAGGAGACACACTAGGTCTTACAAACCCCTTATCTAAGAGCTCTTGTAATTTCTCTTTTAACTCCAACTCAGCAGGAGCCATAGGGTATGGTTCTTTAGAAATAGGCTTCGTTCCAGGTGCTAAGTCGATAACGAACTCCACCTTTCTAACAGGAGGTAACTATGGCAATTCCTCCTGAAAGACATCCTCAAACTCACGCGCAACATTAATCTCTGAAATGATGTCCTTCCCTTCCTTGTCTTCTTTCAAAAATGTCAAGTAACCACTGCATCCCTTCATTGATCAAGCGCTCAGCTCTAACTGTGGAGATAAGTGGCATAAACTTCGATCTCATTCCCCAAAATTGGAATGATCTCCTCGTATTCGGTCTAAAGATAACAACTTTGTTTTTACAATCGATCGTTGCACAATGAGCTGACAACCAATCCATGCCAAGGATCATGTCGAATCCTTGCATATTCAATAGAACTAAATTTGTTGTCAATTCATAGACATCCCCATCTCTGATGGCTACTATCACTGTCCTACAAACCAAGTCCGTATTGACTGATTCCCCAGTCGAAATAGATACAGCCAAGATAAAATCCAATGTCTCTGGAACAATCTTTACTTTCTTTGTAAACTGCAGAGTGATAAATGAATGGGTAGACCCTGGGTCTATCAACACTCTAGCTTCATATGCTACGTCACTTCCCTTTCCATACATTTGTAAGGTACCTATAACATACATATATATATACCACATAATTACATATCAAAGATCAATATACAAGAATGAGTCTACACTATTTCCTACGTGGATGCACCTTCTCTATCTAAAAGCTTTGAGTAAATGAAATTCTTAAATTAAAGGAAAAATCTCACCCTCGATAATGTCATTGACATTTTGTGCTTCCTGGGTAGTAACTGTATAGGCTCTTCCTTGCATGACTGACTTCTTTGTTTGTATCGGTCTCAGTATGGAAGCAGAAGCCATTCTCTCCTTGTTCATATCAGGGCAATCTCAGATCATGTGGCCTATCTTCCCACACTTGTTACACTCCTGAGTACCCTGTCTACAATCTTCTATTTTGTGAGACTTGCCATACTTGGCACAAGTCTCAATTTATGTAGAAGATGTTGCCCGTGAGAAACCCTGGGTAACTGATACTCCGGTGGTGGTAGTAGGGTTCTCATATTTGATCGGCCTCCCAGACGCAAGCATAGATAATCTAGGATAATTTGTCTGTGCCGATCTAACAAAACCTGTATGAAACTGCTGCCTCTGAATGAGTGCTACGAATCGCAACTTTTTTTTCACCGGCTCGTAGTTTCCCACTTTACTCTGCTCCATCCTTCCCTTTCCTTGTTGGTCACTTCTCCGATATCGATCCTCGCTATCTTCCTCGATCACCAGAGCCTTGCTCATAACCTCTCCATAGGTTTTCAATTCAAAGGCCGCCACCCTTCCCCTGATATCCGGCCTCAACCCGCGTTGAAGCTTCTTAGCTTTCATCAAGTCAATAACCACGTACTTAGGAGCAAAGTGAGCGAGCCTCATGAACTCTACTCCATATTCCCTTACTGACATCTTTCCTTACTCAAGTTGAAGAAACTTTACTTCCATCTAATTATGCACGACTTCAGGGAAATATTGTTTGTTGAATTCGGTCACAAATTCATCCCACGTACATGGCAATCCTGGGTTCTTGGGCTCTAGTCCTCGACATAGACTTCTACCATGGGCTTGCCTCTCCATCTAACATATGTGTCATTGACTAAAAAGTACCACTTTTCACCTCTTAACCTAACCTCTGCTACACCTTGAAGCTGATTAATAACTTTTGTTGAAGTGTGTTTTGTAGTTAGTAATAAATTTTGTAGCTTAACAAAAAGTGCATGCCTTTAGTGCCAAGAAGAGAAAGAATTCAAGCCAAGGATGATAGCTGAGCCAGGGATTGATGGAACACCATGGTGGTACACACCATGGTAACTATTTTGCATGTCATGATGGACCAAGAAAGTCCAGCAGATGAAAGAAGTATAGATGAGAGTGGAGGAAGTTGCAACAAAAGCATGTGCGTAGCAGCAAAGGAATAAATGACTTATCTCGCACAGTTGAGGTGCTCCCTCGCGCTGTTCAATTCACTAGCAAAGCTTCCTCGCGCAGCTAAGACATGCAGCATACTAGAGCTCACAAAGAAGTTGTGTAGCTCAATGAAGGGTTATCATAAAGCAGCCTCTCGCGCAGTAGTCACACACTTCAGCTGCAATCAACATGTAAAGAAACTCACGAAGTTATAGCTTACTAAGCCTTAAGAAATACAGCTTGCAAAGAAATCGCGAGTGTAGACACCCCCATTTTGCCCTCTCGGGATATGCAATTTTTGTTCGGTCAACCTTTAACCTCATAACCCTGATATGGGAACTATGCACTGAAATAATAGTACATGGCTGAACACAGGCTGAAACAATAGCTCTATGGCTTAAATCTCGATGTAGGGAGACTACATACTAAAGCGATAGTATATAGTCAAAATGCAGACTGAGACAATAGTCTTACATTTCAGACTAGAGACCAGACCCAGACAACCTCGAATTAAGTGCCTGAAACCCCTTGCTTAATTCGATTGCACGCCAAACCATAAATGCGCAATCAGTCCCCCGTTCAGACCAAACTTTCTTTCCCAGACCATATCAAGACTCGATCACGTGCCTGAAATCAGACGCAAAATCGGATTTAGCGCGACCCCACCAGCGCGCAATTTCCCTACGCCCGGGCTAGCCTCATAGTCCTTGACCCCTAAGTTTCCTTGATTGAGCATTTTTGAATAATCGCTTAATTGGAATGCGCACATACTAACAAGCGCACAATTAGCCCTAATGCTATTCGGACTAGGAAACTTGCTGAGCAAGTCAGCCGATCGGTCACTGAGTCGGTGACCGACTCAAAGCGATTCAGCGCCGATAAACTAGCGCGGAATTCAATTGAACGTCTGGAAAATGGCGCGCAATTGAAGAAAAACCTATAAAAGATTTTTTTTCTAATTCAAGGAGGAGGCTGGCAATTTTCAAGAGAGAACGGAGTTTTTTAGGATTTCGAAACCAGAGAACTCCGAGGACAAACCCATTGAACGACCTAGTCATGATTTCAAAATTCAAGTGCCGAATCTTTGAGATTTCTCTCCGCAGCCCCGACCCATAGGTAAGGATTTAATTTCTAGTTTTCGACCATAGCTTACAATCACTAGACTTAGGAATTCTATTAATTTTATTTTCAGTCTTAGACCTTAGCACCCTTTTCGGACCGTAATTCTCTATATCTAGTTCTAAGTCTCCGAATTTAGAACCAGTCCTTAATCCGACGGTCAAATTTATCGACCCTAGGCTTTAATTATGTTTTAAAATTTTAATCTTCAGTCCTATCATTAATTTCTGGTTCTAATCCTTCGATTCTAGAACCAGTCCTTAATCATACGGTCCGATTTTCTGATTTCGAACCCGAAGTCAGTCCTAGAAATTTAAATTTTAACTTTAATTTCTTATTTTAATATCTCCAAAAACCCTAAATATAATTTTCGTTTCTATAATTCTAATTTTATAATTTAATTCATAATTATTATTTTGAAATCAACTCTGAAAAGCCTAAAAATATTATTTCATGGTCTAAAATCAATTTATCTTCAATCTTAGCCACCCGATTTGCCCAAGGGAGTTTACGGAGGGTACTCGGGAATGAGGCCAATCCTCCTTAGCATAGTGGGCCTAAAATCCTTTTTTTAGGAATTTTAGAATTAATTAATTGCTTTTGTTTTACCCTTTTAGTATAATTAATTAGTAGGTTTATTTTATTTCAACATATTTAATTAGTTAAGTGCATTAGAGTTTAGTATGATTGATTAATCTCTTTAAATCAAAATTTAATTGATTAATTCCTTGCTTTAATTAGAATTTAGTATGATTAATTTCATTGCGTTAATTAGATTTTTAGTATAGTTAATCCATTGCTTTAATTAGAATTTTAATAAAATTAGTTTATTTATTTCAATTTGATTCAAATAAAAATTAGTTTATTTATCTTAATTAGATTTTAATAAAAATTAATTCATTTGCTTGAATTAGAGTTTCAGTAAAATTAGTCTTCTATTTCAATTAGGATTCTAGTAGGACTGTCATAATTGCTTTATTTAGAATTTCGATACAATTAGTATACTTGACTTAATTAGAATTCCAATACAACTAGCATACTTGCTTAATCTGAATTTTAGTATAATTAGCATGCTCGATTTAATTAAAGTTTCACTAGAACCATTATATGTGCACTCCTAGTACCAATAGGAGACGGAAATTAATTAGACTTCTAATGAAATTAGGAAATTAATATTAACAGGACTGTTAATAGGATTAGAATAAGCTTATATAATTTAATTCATAACAAAATCAGGGAAGTCAAAACTGACTAGAACTATAACCACAAAGGGAAATAAAAGGGAAATTAAACTATCTAAATTAAGAAAAAGACATTGCTGCTGACGTTCGCAGGCAGACGATTCAGTATAGAAGTAACCCATACTCACTCTCAAGCGTGATCATTGATGTGTTGCAGCATCGATAAATATCTGCAGCTAGCGATCGCAACAAACTAGGAACATTCTTAGAAACCCTTTTTTTTTATTCCAAACATCGCATCGCTAGATCCACTTGGATAGAAATGGAGCCACTGATTCAACGGGAACCGAGAGGAACCAAGAAAAAGCACACACCAACAGACTGGTGATAGCGACGGGACACTTTTGCAAACTCTTTTTCAAGATAGTTAGTTTTCATCTTATCCCCCTATTTTTTTTTCTTTCCATCGCGTCATTTAGATCCCCTTTTATATATATGAGTCTTCGTCAAAGACTCAAGATGTCTGGTATACAAAGAGTGAGTTTAGGAGACCCATCATTGTGGGGATATCAAGACAACCCCATGTAGGGAGAAGAACCACTTCACAATTCCAGCCCATGACAACCTGAAATAATATGGCTGGCGAGCAAGAAAATCCCTTCTCCACCCCACACACTGGGAAAAATCATAATGGGAGAGATGGTGGCATCGGACAAAACTTTATTGCCCAACAAATCGTAGAACTCAGTATCCAAAGAATACAAAGAGGAGATGATGACTCTGAAGAATTGCTTCGAGGGTTGGTCGCCGCATACGAAACCATTCGGTCATGACAATTTTTAGAAGAACAAGAGTGACAAGAGAGGCCATCGCCTGCCCCGAGCACGGTGTCAGCCCGCGCCACACCATTAGACAACCTGCCCACACATTCTTCAACGATGACCCTTTAGACAAGGTTTGCTCACGGGTTGCTCCAAAAAACATCACCATTAAAATCGAAGATCTCTCTAAAATGCTTGATGATTACATAGCCAAGAGAGAGCGTCCTGGTCACTCATTCGAGTTTGACAAATTTTGCCAGGATGTCGAGTTCAATTTACTAATAGGATTTAAGCAACCAAAATGTACCAAATATAATGGCACAGGAAATTTGAATCATCACTTAGCGCTCTTTTTTAATGATTGCCGACCCATACATGATAATCAAAGACTTCTCATTCACTATTTCCAACGTTCATTAGAAGGAGAAGCTTTAGATTGGTCCAAGACCAATACAAAAACTTGATCCAAGAGACTGTCAATCTCAGCGATCTAATGGCAGCCAAGCTAGGACCTGATGAAGAATTTATCGACTTCATCGCCAGATGGAGAAAACTCACTGCCAGGACCGGCACTTCAATGAAAGAGAAGGACTCGGTTGACATTATTATCGATAATACTAGGGAGCCGTTAAAGAGCGCACTTGTCATAAGTGATTGCCCCAACTTCACTGCCCTCCACTCTCGGGCATCCCGACTAGCGGAACAAATTAAAGGCGGAGATCTCACGTTATCCACAGTCATGTCAAAAGTAGGCTCTTTCAACAAATCTAAATAAAAAAATAATAAGAAAGCCTTAGGAACTACACAAGTTAATACCGTTGTCAACCAAGGATAAAACTCTGGTAACGGAAACTTGCAACCATGAAATTTCAGATAGAATAAAAACCAACAATGGTATGCCAACCAAAACCAAAGTGCAAGTCAACAAAGATACGCAAGCCAAAACCAAGGCCAAAATCAGAATCAGAATCAAAATCAGAATCAGAATCAAGGCCAATACCCTAACACCTATCAGAACCAAAACACGACACGGAATCAATCGGCCCACGTGTCAAATTATAATGTACCCCCATCGCAGAACTTTAACCCAGCCAGAGGCCCTTACCAACCAAGGTGAGAACACTATCCCCCTCTGCCTGATACGATCTCCAACATCTTTCGTCTTCTTAACACCCAGAATCTTCTTCGATTCTCATAGGAGAAACCATGCCCATGGCCGACAAATCTAGACTATTGTAAATACTATGCCTTCTATCGATACACGGGGCACAACCTGAAGGACTGTTGGGTTCTCAAGGACATGATCTATGATATGAATGATCGAAATCAAATTGATTAGGAAGCATTTAGGAATCCCAACCCAAATAATAACCAACCCAACAAAATTTAGGGATCATAAACAACCCCATACCCAACCACAACCAAGTGACACCGACTCAGGTCACTACAGTGAGTCTCCCCAGTAAATCTTCCTTCCAGCCCTCTACTTTAATTACTCGCATCCAACCCTCTACCACTTCCTCTACACCAACAAGTTCTCCTTCACCCCTACACCCCTTAGCTTGGATCACTCGCATCGCCCCGCCAAATCCACCTCATCAAAAATTCACTCAGATACGAGTCCATTCCTTTAGGGCTAGGAGACCATTCCTCCGTAGCCACCCACCAGAACATTCAACCCCTCCAAATCTTGAATCAATGCCCTTACCTCCCTTCATCCGATTCTGAACCCGAGTACAGAGAGCATGTTCTTCGGACTGCAGCCCAAGTTGCCAAGTGGGTAGAAAGTGTCACTCGTAAGACTCTGAGCCAAGAGAATAAAACAAAGAATGAGTGTTTATTGAACGCAAGAGAGAAAGTGAGCGAGAAGAACATCTTGACCCGTGCGAGATGCTGATCTCTGCTTTCATAGAAGAGGAAGACTACACGTAATATCTCCCACCTTAGAACAGTGTCGTGCGGACGCACGCTCCCACCTCTAATTCCACTCACTTCACAAACACATCAATGTCGAGTCATGTTGGGTTTGGCCAACAACCGACGTGCCCGATTCTCAAGTCAGAAACCAATTATCCACCTCCTCCTTTCCCTCAGGGTAGGGATTTCACAAGCACACAACCGCTAGAGGGAAACGTGAGAGAAAGAGAAGTTAACTTGCCTCCCCTATCTCATATCATCCCCCCACCAATTCCTGCACCTCAATCACTCCAAGCACCTACACCTAAGGCCCACAAGCTAGGCCAGGAAGCTGCGCTTGAGCTAGGACAAGAATAAAACCTTCTGCGGTATATCCAGAAGATCCCTACCCAGATATCCATACTAGAACACAACAAGAAATCACCTGACCATCACCGACTATTGATAAGGACAGTTGAAGACACACAAGTAGACCAGAACACGACCCTAGATGAGCTTCATCAAATTGCCTCAGTCATGGCGTAACCTCCAACACTTACGTTCACAGATACAGACATGCCTAAAGAGTCACTCCGCAGAAGTACAGCTCCCATATATCTCACGATCATAATTAGAGGATTCTCTGTATCCCATGCAGTGGTTGATACGAGAGTGGGACTTAATATTTGCCCTCTCACAACATTAAAGATGCTCGAATACATAAAGTAAGATGTCAAGCCCTCGGCCTTGCCACTCATAACCTACGATGGCTCACATCATTTCGTGAAAGGAACTATTAAACTCCAGGTTCGCCTTGGACCTGTGACGAAAGATGTTACTTTCCATGTTTTTTATTTTGCTAGTACGTACAATCTTATCTTAGGAAGGAAATGGCTAGAGTCGATGAAGGCTGTCGCGTCCACATATCATCAATGCGTCAAATTCTCATACGAGGACTCCATCATCTGTATATACATCGATGCACCCCTCCAAGAGATGGATACTGATTATATGGTGAGCATGCCAACTGCTCACGATTATGTATTGAACACGAGTCATATTCAATAGACTCAAATCCCTGATGAGACAACTGTTGTGGAAGTATGTCCCCCTGCCCATCCTAGTTCTCCCCCAACGCGTCAATAAGAATTAATGAGGAGAGAGGTCTGTCCAGACCTCGCCAAACTCTATGCCATTAACCCTACCGTGATGAAAGGCTGGGATCTTATGTACCAACTTGGATACATCCCCCACACCGGACTCAAAAAAAATAAGCGAGGTCATGTAGGATCTGTCGTCCCAATGAAAATAAGTAAACACATAGGGTTAGGTTATCAATTGGATGGCCCACAAGCCGACTTATTCCCTACCTCACCAAAATGGTCTCTATATGACCACTTCGTCTATGGGACCACTGAGAAAGTGAATGTACTGAGGCAGAAGGAAGTGTCCTTCTCCAAATCTCAGGAAACGGAAATTGAATGAATGGCCAAAGCATTCAACAATTTGACAAGTCTGAATGACGACAAGGATGAACCGCTCGAAAGAGTCAAACCCTTGTTTAATCTTAAAGAGTCCATAGAGGAGAAGGAGAGAGACCCTCTAGAAACCAAGCCACAATCAGAAGATTAGGAATCCACCAACGACGAAGACTTTCACATAGCAGCCTTGCAAGATGACGAAGAGCACCTGCACTCAACTTAGGAAGAGGATGGCATCCTATAAGAGAATCTTAACCCGTATAGCATCCGCCTCGGCCCTAGCCTTGGAGGGTGGGAATGCCCGTGGGATTCCCCTTGTATCGTTCACCCTTACTAGCCCCGATGTAGGGCATGTACTAGTATATTAGAACATTTTGTCAATTGGACTTGATGTTCTACGATGGAGGAATGGACTCACTCCAATCCCACGACGACAGAAATCAGTAATGACCTACCAGCTCAGCTACCGGCACAAGAAGTAAAAAATCCCGACAGTTATCCGGTTGATCCAGAAGGAAACACTCAATACGCTCTTATAGAGTTTGAAGAGGAACTCGAACTAGACACTTTTACATCCTCAGATTCACTATAACTCCAAATATTTTTGAAATCTCTTGAGGAAGAATGGCAACCTCCCTCGAGTGATGATGAAGACTATTGGATAGATCTCCCTACACTCGAGTTAGTGGAGCGAACCAATTTAGGACTTCAAGAGCTATTAGATCAAGAAGATGAATTCAATACCGTCTTTGACTCTAGCTTAGAAGGATGGGAATGCCCTTGGGAATCCCACTGTATTCTTCACCATTACCAACCTCGTTGTCGAGCATGCGTGCTCATCCTAACGTATCATGAAGATTAAGGGAAAGAACTTGTTACCCCTAAGGATCCTTTAGGAGATCCCCCTCAGTGGGAAGAATAACATTATTACAACCCAGAGGGTGATAGTTCAATTGACTACGATCTTCAGAGTTTCTTCGATGAAGAGGCCATTAATGTGATAGAGGAAATTCGAATGTCGATTTCACTATCGCCCGCATCACTCATTCAAAAGGTCTCATTAGACGAGGACTCCAAGAAAAAAATGCCAAATTCTCAACATGTCTGTGTTTCTCTAAGGATCGCACGAATGGCTCCAACAGTCGTCTCGCTCCCTCAACTAGAGGAAGCAATTCTCCCGGCACCCCTTGAGGCGACCGACGTTGTACCATATTTATTATCAAAAATAAAAAAAATGGCAAAAACAAAAAACCCTAAAAATTCATAAATACAAAATAAATAAAAAATCAGAAAACCCCAGAAGAGAAAAGGAACCCTTTATCCCGACTCAAGTTTGTGGCCAACAAGGTGACTTTCCTCCTAAGGGTTCTATCCCATTCCCCGCGCAAGGACGTAAAGCATCCTGGCTAAATAACAAGCCAGTGATCATACCAGATGAGATACTTTATGACTTTGAGAGAAGAATCAATAGCCTTGACCTTTACCTCACTGAAGATCTCCCAATCATAGATTGTGATGATGAAGGGTTACCTTTTGCAAAATTGAATCTCTAGTGTAGTAATTTCGCAGTACACAAGCTCACTGAGGATGAAGAAAGAGCACCAGTTACTGAAGAGGCACCGGACTTCCAACGGGCTATCAAGCATTTTGATGAGCAAACCCAAGCTACTGCGGAACTCACAGAAGAACTTAACTTTGGTATTGAAGAGAAACCCATGAAGCTACTGATTAGTGCAACGCTCAACTCCAAGGAATGCCAACATGTTGCACAAGTCTTACAAGAACACCTTGACTCTTTTGCATGGTCCTATGAGGACATGCCCGATTTAGACCAAAGTTTAATAAAACATCGCCTTGTCTTAGAACCCGATGCGAAACCCGTAAAGCAGAAACTTCATAGGATGCACCCACAAACCGCCCTCCAAGTTAAAGAAGAAGTTGACAAGTTACACAAAGCCAAATTCATCTGATTCGTCCTCTACCCTAAGTGGGTCGCCAGCATAGTACCTGTCGCCAAGAAGGAC
Organism: Chloranthus sessilifolius; assembly: GCA_021018995.1. NCBI lineage: Eukaryota > Viridiplantae > Streptophyta > Magnoliopsida > Chloranthales > Chloranthaceae > Chloranthus > Chloranthus sessilifolius. The sequence continues at coordinate 51,392,599 of CM037593.1, read as the reverse complement.
GGCAGAGTACAGGTTTGCATCGACTTTCAAAACCTCTACCAGGCATGCCTAAAAGATGACTTCCCACTTCCACACATTGACACTCTAGTCGACAACACCGCTGGACATGAGATGTTATCCTTTATGGACGGTTTCTTTGGATGTAATCATATCAAATTAGTAGAGTTTGACCAAGAGAAGACTTCCTTGACCACACCATGGGGAACATACTATTACGTCATTATGCCTTTTGGGCTTAAGAACGCAAGAGCCATATATCAATGCGCCATGATGCCTATCTTTCACGACATGATGCATAAGTGTGTAGAAGTCTATGTCGATGACATATTAGTGAAGTCCCAAACACGAGTAGGACATGTTGAAGCACTCCGACTGGTGTTATAAATAGCTAAGAAATATCAACTAAAAATGAACCCAAAGAAATGTGTCTTTGGGGTCACTTCCGAAAAATTACTTGGTTTTATAGTTAGCAAGCGAGGGATCGAAGTTGACCCTGTAAAAGTCAGAGCCATCCTCCAAATGCCACTTCCCAGTAATATCAAAGAGTTACGAGGCCTGATAGAAAGATTGCAATTCATTAGAAGATTCATCTCCCAGTATTCAAACAAATGTGATCTTTTCTACAGACTACTTAAAGGAGGAGCTGAGTACAAATGGGATGACTAGTGTCAACAAGCCTTTGATAATATTAAGAAGTACCTCCTTAACTCGCGAATACTATCGCCACCTATCCCCGGAAGACCCCTAATTCTATATCTCTCAGCAAATGATAAAGCAATGGGAGTAATCCTCGGACAATATGAAGAAGACGGCAAGAGAGAGAAGGCTATCTACTACCTCAGTAGGATGATGATAAAATACGAACGAAAATACACTTCAATGGAGAAGACTTGCCTCACGTTAGTGTGGGCCTCTATCAAATTACGACACTACTTCGGAGCACATAAAATACTAGTACTAGCTCGAATGGACACTTTGAAGTACGTATTCGAAAAGCCTGCAACATCAGGAAAGATCGCTCGCTGACATATGCTCTTGCAAGAATTCGATATCACTTACGTCACGCAAAAGTCGATCAAAGGACAAGCAATCGTCGATTACCTCACAGATCTCTCACTCTCTAGTGATGAACCTATACACGCGGATTTCTCCGATGAAGACCTATTCACGATTCATAACGAAGAGCCCGATAAGACCTCATGGACCCTTTATTTCAACGGTGCACTATATCATAAAGGAAAAGGCATCGGGATAGTCCCCCTAAGCCTAGAAGGAGTTGTCATACCTAAAGCTTTTTAACTAGATTTCCCTGTCACTAACAATGTCGCAGAATATGAAGCCTTTATAGCTGAACTACAAGTGGCACTACAATTAAGTGTTAAATAATTAAAAACCATCAGTGATTAGTAATTTCATAAGTCATAGGAGAATGGAAAACTAAGGAAAGGAGACTAATGGCATACCTAGAAACTGCTCAATATTTAGTAAAGAAATTTGAAAGAATCTCTTTCACGCACATCGCTAGATTAGAAAACGAGCTCGTAGATTCCTTAGCCACGCTAGCCTCAGTCATCCAAATACCCATCAGGCAAAATACCAAGACCTTCTTCATTGAAAAGCTGACAGTGCCTGCCCACGAGGAAGTATGGACCGTCAAGAGAGAATTATCCGTCCTCCCCACAAGTACAGGACCAAAAGAAGCAATCACCCTGGAAAAGCACGTCAAGATAGGAACCGAGGTCGCTATGTTTAGATTTGAAAAATCACCGACCAATAATGGACAACTGTGGTATTTCTACATCTAGAACTTCTTGAAACATCAACACGTCCCTCCATACGCCTCGAAGATCGAACAGAAGACTATAAGGAACTGATGCCCCCGATTCTGCATACTCGGTGAAACATTATACAAAGAGGCCTTCACTAAAGGAGTACTGCTATGATGTGTCATGACTGTCGAAGGACAATACATCATCCGAGAAGCACACGCCAGTGCCTGTGGCGCCCACTCCAGTAAACAAAGACTCGCCGATCAAGTTATACGACAAGGCTACTTCTGGCCGGCAATGATCAGAGATTGCCACTTCTATGTCCAATCCTGTAAGCAATGCCAAGAACACACCACACTCATCAAAGCTCCATCAATTGCATTGAATACTATGACCTCTCCTTGGCCATTTTTGATGTGGGCCTTCGATGTCATTGGACCTTTCACAGATACCGTTGGAAACACTCGCAAGCACGCGTTCATTCTTACAGCAATCGAATACTACACTAAATGGGCAGAAGCTGAATTCTATATCAGAATCACCGCTTCAACACTCGTAAGGTTTATTATTCAGAATATCATCACCAGGTTTAGAGTACCCAGGATGTTTGTCACTGCCAACGCAACAGAGTTCATCGTGGAGAAGACGAAGAAGTTATGCAAGAAGTACGACATCGATCTATGCCACTCATCACCGTTCTACCCTCAAGGCAATGGACAGGCAAAGTCTATAAACAAAATGCTTATTCAAATCCTAAAAATCACAGTAGAAATAAGTAATGGAGCCGACTGGCCTGAACGACTACCAGAAGCACTTTGGGCCTATAGGACCTCTATTCGTACGACCACTGACCAAACTCCCTACCTCCTTACCTATGGGATGGAGACAGTCTTATCATATGAGATACAAGTACCATCTTTACACATTCAACTTGATGATGAGCTATCCTTAGATGAGAGGAGAATTTCCCTACTCACGCAGCTAGAGCAGCTCGATAAAACACGTCTAAGGGCAGTTGATCACGCTCAGGTATAGCAAAGGAGAGTGGCTAGGGCTTACAATAAGAAAGTCCTTGAACAAACCTTTAATATTGGACAATTAGTCTTGAAGAAAATCATGTCTTCCAAGCACTCCCACCAGAAAGGAAAGCTGAAATCGAACTGGGAAGGCCCATATGTCATAACAGCCGCATACCCTGTAAATGCCTACAAACTAGTGAACCAAGATGGGGAAGAACTCTCTAGCCCTTGGAACGCCATGTACCTTAGAAAATATTACCCTTAGCCCTGTGATCATCACATCTCGTGGTTAAATACTTATACTTATCACTCCCGTAGTCATCACGACCCATTCATCGGTCGTACGCCTTCAATTCTCAGAATATCCTTAAGACCTCCGATTTAGCGCCCACCTTTTCTCACTCGGGCAATTTGATTAAAGGACTAGTTACCGATCTAACCTCTTTCAAAAGCATAAGTAACACCCGATCCTCATTTCCCATTCGCACCATTAGAAGAGATATTAGAGCAAAAAAAAATGAAGATGTTGGTTCAATCGAAACTCATTATTCTTGTGCTAACAGGATGCTTTCAAAATACATACATAAAAAAAATCGAGTGAGAGCATTACGACGAATGAACAAGTCAATGAGCTCAGGGAAGCATAAGTAGACCGTGAGGGCACCACTGGTAATATTACTAGAAGTGTATAGGCAAGAAGTGAGGGCACCCCCGATGTTCCTATACTACTAAATGTGGTCGTAAGGTGGCGGGAGGAGGATGAACTCCTGCTAACCATAGAATGTGAGATCTTGATGGTACCAAAACATGACGAAGAGCTCAATCATGGCATCCCGTATCCCCTCTGAGAAAAAGATTATTACTCACCCATTTTGGAAAGCCTTATATACAAACTATTCCCGCATCACTGAGCCTTACCCCCCCCCCCCTACTATTTTTATTTTGGACGATAAATCAGAAGCCTTGCAGGATATTCCTGGAAATGAAACTAAAAATTGATGAATGATGACTGATGCAATCACCTACTATACCTACCATACTTCTCCCTAATAACCATGGGATAGGATCACCACCCTAGGATACACTACCATATACAGCTGACCTAATCAAAGAGACCTCCCCGGTTCGACGACAGTACTGATCAACTTTTCTTCAATACTAACTCACCAAATACCCATGGCTGCTTATAGTCCTAAAGTGCTCATCTCGAAACCCAGGAAAGCTCCATTGCATTTTTAATCTGGGGCATTTTTTTAGATTAGAAGAAAAATCATATCAGAACCGTCGGCTTGTCCACAAAGAAGATAAGGAACGACGAAGTTACCACTCGGAAAGTGCTACCGAAGATACCATACTGTCGACCCTACCACCCTCCTACACTGGAGTATTTTTATTTTATTATTTTGTTATTATTTCTGTCTTAGCTATTTGCTTTCCCTATTGCATTATTTTCTTCTTTTGAAAAAGAAAAAAAGAACAAAAAAAGAAAAAAAGAGCACATATACATCTTTTGCTACCAGACTCCAATCTGAGACACTTGCCCCCCTTAACAAATAGCAAGGGGGTGAACAAAATTACTAACAATATCACTCTCACATGTGCAGATACGAAGCAACTTTCAACCATCACCGGGCCAGCTCAAGAAACATCCAAGTCCCAATGACGGTTGACGGCGCTAAAGAAACTGAAAAACAAGAGTAGATGCAAGAGGTAACTAAAAGAAAATGAGCCAATCAGATACATCTCAACCAAAAGTTTCTCTATATATGTCAAATCTTTTCATTTCTTTTTACACTTATCACTGGGGACACCCCCCCTACATATACAACAACACACATGCTATAGATACATAAACACACACACATCACCTACTCCCAATGCTGCCGCTGGGACGGTCGAGCACTACTTTCTCCAGTATCATCAGCTCGGAGGTCCATAGACTGGTCCTCTGAGAATACAATCCCAGCACCCTGAGTCCTCGGAACCTCTAAACGATGAGGCCTCACCACAGATCCCCCCTCACTAGCCTGACTAGCGGATCACCTCAATCGCGAACGAGGAGGATACCTCGCAAGAACCTCATGAACAACAACATCCTCACGAGCATCACCCCTGACATGATCATGGGACGTGTGAAAAGACTGCCTGGCCGAGGAGCCTGTAGCCCTCGAATCTGATCCACCAAGCTGATGAGCTAGCCTATATATCCCTCACTAACTCCTCATCAGACGATACTGTAGCTGATCTAGGGATGCCTGCATCTCTGCCCAGGTTGTCCGACGAGCCACCTCTAAAGCCTCTGTCTGAGTCCTCTGTGTGGCCATCATCTCGGCAAACAAGTCCTCCCGACTCTGCGTCTCCCCAAGGACTTATCTCGCATTGGGAGTAGTGCGAGCTCACGCCACCTCTTGGCGCGCCTCCTCTAGCTGACGAACCTACATAACCATGCCAAGCCAAAAGAAAACTAATATCTATAAATACATGAACCAAACAAGAAACTTTGAAAAGGAAAGGATTATACCAGATCCAACCTCTCCCCCATGAGTCACTCAACTGTCTCAGCGGTCACTGGATCAGTAGGAGGCACAGAAGGAACAACAAACGTAGCTGGGTGCAACAAGAACAAATAGATACATCAGGAAAATATTATAATAATAAATAAACCACAAACACAATAACTAAAATATACCTGAGTAGGGATAGGAATAGACTCCTGAGGGGGAGCCTCGGGAGCAGAGTCCGGGACAGCCTGCACAAAGAAACAAACAAACCAACACAAGATATGTCAGAACAAAATGAAGACGAAATAACCTAAACAAAACTACGCCACATTAAGAGAAACTATACCTGACTCTCCGGACATAGAGAGGCAGCAGTTGCCTCCCTCGCCTAAAGATCCTCAGCAACCCGACGCTAAAATACCACATGATATTAGTAAACTACTAAGAAAGTGAAACAATGACACCCAACAAACTAATGCAATGACACAAGTAAGATAAAAGATTGAATGGAACTTACCCAATGATCTAGCTTGGCCCGAAGCAGAACCATCGCTAAATCCTCCCGACTAGAGGAAGCAACTGAAGAGGGATCAAATGTCGGAACGAAACCTCTGGCAGCGAGCTCGGCTCTCTACGAATAATAATAAACACATCAGTTGGTAAGCTCACAATGCTAACAATTAATAAAATTATATCTATAAGGGCACCTACCAATAGATCAACCTCAGAACGTAGACTGGCAACTGCATCCCGCATAACTAGCTGCTGACTATGATAGACATCCAGCAGGGCCGCCTGACGAGCAACCTCACCCTCCCTCTGGGACTGTCTAGAATAAAACGAGATACCACAACCATTTCAAAACGATCAGAAGAGTGAGTCCACATAATACAAAAAATGAAAAACATAAATTAACTCCCCAGGAGCCGTCGAATCTCCGCTAGCCTAGCCCCCAACTCATCCTCCGTCGCCCTAGCCTGAGCAATCGAGGAGGCTAAAGACTACAACATCTCCTCATTCGGACGAGGAACACACCCCATCTGCTCCATCACCCTATGGAGAGCATCTAAAGCCCCCCGCACGCTCACAGTGAGATGACCTCGCTCCAACGCAGCCAACCTCTCCCTCAAAGTCGACGCCGACTCCGACCCACCAATCGTGAATGAGCCACTACCATGGAAGGGACGTGTGAAGAGATGTCCACCACCCAATGCACCACACATACTCTCGGGCATCTACCTTGTCACGCGTCCTTGTAACCCTAGTCCCCCGAACTCTAAAATCCGCTACCCGAAGCGCCATCTGCTCTGCGAAATTTTGGGCAGGAGGGCCGATCATCCTCTTTGGCACTCTATGGTGAATCTCTGGAGGGATTCCTTGAGCGAGCCCCAGCTGTCGTACCACGTGAGATGTGTGGATCCTCTCCACCCTCTCAAAATAGTGGACCCATATGTCTGCATCAAAGAAGGCCCGACCAGACTGAATCACCGGCACCTCTGCATCCTCCATGTCTGCATAGTACCTCTAAATCATCTACAATCAAACAAACAAGCCAACCCCTCAACGAAGACTCAGATCTTAAAAACACCAAAATAAAAATAAAAAACACACACACATGACAATCTATACCTGCCCCGCATCCATATCCTGAAAGAGGCCTCGCGCAGTCTGAAGATCTGAAGACCAGCGGCGACCCCTCAACGCCTCCCTCCACACGTGCATCCACAAAAATGTGAATGTCACCTCCAACGAAACTCTCGGATGAAGAAAAGTGAAATGATCATATGCCCAGAACTACCAAAAGAAACACTGAGATCGTTAGAACGACCAAAAAATTAACCAAACTAAAGACGTCACGACGTTGATTAACTAAAACTCACCAAGATGAATGGAAGGAAACCTCCGATCGACGTGATGCCCTGTCCTTAACGGTAAAGCTACTCAAAGAGATGTGCCAACGCTGCTGCACCTCACGCGTAGGAAGGGACTCGATCCAAGTCCCCAAGTACCATAAAAAATAACCCAGTGACGCATCCCCGAGTAAAAGAAGAGAAGAGTACCGCACAAAGGAAGTGCATCAGGAATGCTCGGAGCACCCTATCCGCAGCCAACTCCGGCTCCATCACGGGCTCCTGACCCGCCACTACTGCACAATGCGCCTCATAGGTCGCCTTCGCCTCTGAATGGTGCCTCGAGAGGATGAAGCCACTTGCAAACGTATAAAAAAACCAAGTGTCTCGAACTACACCTGGCCCCGAGCTGCTCGACCTATATGGCACACAAAAGATCTCCTCACATACCTTTAAATAATGTCCTGCCATTTGTCCTGTGATCGGCTCACCCTCGAAATGAAGACCGGTGATTCAGACCCAATCCTTCGGAGTCGGTAACATCATGCCTATTGGAAAGAGAAGCGCTTGATGCTCCTCCCTCCACCTCTCCAAGATCACCGCGATCAGGCCATGATCGACCTAAAAGGGCTCCAGCTCAAGGATCGGTCCGAAATTAAAAGACACCAGCCGCTCCCGTTGAAACTCCGGCAAGGCACGATACCAAGTATGAGACTCAGCCCATGCCGAGCTGATAGCCACCTGCAGGGGCTCCTATCGAACGAAACACAAACAATAACAGTAAGACTAACACATACCTACGACAAAATATAAATGAATTTAAAACTAAAAGCAAGTCAAATATGCCCAAAACATAATAACAAGTTACAACAAACTCACATAGCGTGATAAGAATGACTGAATTGAAACATGACCTATCTCTAGATACCGTTATGATGCATAACTGAGCACACAATCGATCATTAATGCAGGTTTGACATAAATTAGAAGGGTTCCCAGAGCCTAATAGGCCTATGTCATAACCTTAGTGGCTAAAAATGGAAGAACTCTTGCTCATGGGTGCTTACCTAGCCTTGAGCGAATAAATCCTCCAGCGGGAAGTGCCTGCGATCTCGATGCTCCTCAGCCACGCCCTCAGCGGCACCCTCAGGTCTCTCACCCTTAGCTCTCTCACCCTCAACCCTCTCACCCTCATGCTCAGCGACCCCCAGCTCAATCTTGAGTGCCTCCTCCCTGATCCCCGACTGGTCAACCTCTAATACCTCCTCTCCAACTACCTCCTCAGCATCCGCATCTTAGACGACCTCAATCCGAGCCTCGAAAGTCTCACCCATCTCCGCCTCTAACATCCTCTTCAACTCTGAAATGGTAATATCGTGCCTACCACAACCCTCAGACCCCATCCTAGAAAACTAAAGAGAACGCAAGAAACGGCGCCTGAAACGGATGATCGAACCATAAAATATCATGAAAACACGAAAATTAGAGCACAAAAAAATAGGGAAACTAGAGAATCGAAGACTAAAACGGATTGCACGAAAAAAATGAAAATTTTTGAACTATTTATAAGACACCCCAAAATCGCGCGTTTTAATCCAGGCGCACAAACTAATCACGTGCCACTCTAACCGTGCTTAATTCGGATCACACGACTGACCTCAAGCGCGCAAAACAATCATCGCCCGCTCAAACTAACCCGAACGTCTGGTTGTACGCATCCTATTAAGCACGTAATCACTTCAAGCATCCACACAGTGGCGTGCGAATGCCAATGGTCGCCAGTACAGTGACTAGCCATCGCTCGAATCGCGCGCTCAGTACCCTGCATTTAATCCGGTCAAACGATCAGAAAATGGCATGTAATTATCTTCTGACACTTTGAACGCGCGTGCTCCCTCCGACGCGCAATTCATTTATGCGCTCGGAGTGAAGCGCGCAATTCTCCGAAAAAACAATACACAAAAATGCCTAGGACAGCACGTTCACAGGCCCTGAATTAGTTGATCTCCGACGCTAATTATCAGCCTAAACCACGCCCCTGGTAAGCCCGATCCAAAACATTCCAAGCCTAAAGAAATATCCACCCCGATAACTAAAAGGAAATGTACTAGACCAAAAATAAAAAAAAAATGCCCGAACAACACCTATACACTCTAACTAATACCAAACCAAAAAAAAAGTGGCCCCCATCACCCATTCATTTGAAGCAAAACTAAACAAGCGAAAAAAAAAACTTACCCCAATTGAGGCGAAACTAAACAAAAATAGAAAAATACCCCTATCGTTCATACATTCCAACTAAGCCCAAAGTAAGTCAAAACAAAAATATGCTCCTAACATGCCTCGATCAAAAATAAATAAATTAAACAAGTAAACCTCACACTCAAAATAAATCAAATAAGCTACAAAACAAACTAAACCTGAATTTACAAAGGAAATTAAAATCATGATCTCTTCATAAATAAATAAAATAATTACAAAATACACCGAGGGCATACCCTCTAAATATAAAACATAAAACAAGAAACTTAAAATCCACACATTCAGGCAATCCCTAAATCCGAATTTGTTCAAGAAACTATAAATCTCGGAGAAACCCGGGGAAAGAGGGCACCCTGGACAGATTCTAGCCATAATAACCTCTTCCCCTTGCCCCGAGCTTACAGAAAAGAGAGAGTGACTCACGGAAGGCCACCCAGGACCTACAGAATCTAGCCTTAGAAGCTCACCTTGGAAACCATATTAAGGAAGAGCAACTAATACGGGATCTGTAGAGCCTATCGAGGAAAAATAGGCATCGATCACGAGATTTTTGACCCTGCCTTATCCATGCGTTTCCTTTCTACCACCTTTTTCTCCTCCATCTCTTCCCTCAGCATGGTAGCAATTTGACCACTATCTTGCATTCTATTAAGCACTAATTTTTTCCACTTTCTACACCTTTAGACCTGACTTTTGCTAGGACTTAGAGTATTTAATATTTGTTTTTAGTGGTGTTTTACAGCAAGGGGTTAATTTCATCCTTAGTGTAATTTTTAGTTAAAAGGTGCCATTTAGAGGAGTTTTAGCACCAAGCAAACAGCAGGGAATGGAATGGTGATGTGGCCAGTTAATGAAGAAGCAAATTGTAGCAGTTCATTCAATCAAAGGGAAAACCAGCAGCAATACCTGAGGAGTTGAAGAGCTGAAACCAGCTTTGGGACACTCGAGCTACAGAATTATAAGGCCAAATATATCTGAGGACCAGTTGACAGCCACTGCGATGAAGGCAGCCGAGCATTGAAAGCGCACTCTAGCAGCAACAGAGATTGCGAGCTGCAATACATGCATTGCAACTCTTCAAAGTGCAACAACTTCTGCAACTTGTCAAGTCCGACAGCAAAGCAGCTGCACCCATTGGCACAGTAGCCTATCGAATGGATGCTCAACTGCACTGCATTCATCCAAGCCCATCGACCCAATGGTAGCAGCTCAAAGTCCCATGCATCTTCTCAAACTGCAGCAGCTAGTTAGGGGAGCAACTGTGCATTTTAGCTGGGTGTACACACACGAGCTGCACCACATCTGCCCAAGGCAGCCACTCAAGCATGCAATTGCAGAAATACAACAGTACAGTTGCTGGAGAATGAAGAAGAAGGGCAGCTGCAAGTCAAATTACAGCAGCAAATAGATGGGAGTAGCTGTGCATTTCTGCTATATATGCACACACAATAGCTGAATATTAGAAATCCAGCTATAACTCGTGCAGTCCAATGGTGAGGAGCTGGAGTTTCAACCTACACCGAATAGTGCAACTAAAACCCCCAGCCAACCTGTCGAAGAGTGTAGCCTTCAAAGCTTTAAACCTGTCGAGCACTCCCAGCTCCCAAACATTCATCCTCTCGACAGCTTGAGTTGCAGTCCTAGCTTCCCACAACCTATCGACTCCTTGCATGCAAACCTTAGCTCCAGGGTGCAACCTATCGAAATGCTGGAAGGAACCTATCGAATGGTGGCAGATCTGCAGCCTTCCATCCTATCGAATACTCCAACTCAGTTGCAGCCTTGCTCATCTTCAACCTGTCGAAACCCACGATCTGCAGCATTTCAAAGCTGCCATGCAGCTTATCCTATCGAAGTGCAATAGCCCACGTTCAAACCTATCGAATACTACAGCAGCAGCAGCCTCCTAGCAAATTTGTATGCAAGTTTTAGCTGCAATCCAGCCCACAGCACCCGTTGACCGCCTAGATATCTCAATCCGTTGAGATGCCCGACCTCCACTTTTCTCCAATCGTCCGATGTGCAGTCAAGATCCTATCCAACGGTCGATTTCTCAGAAAGCCCCTCAAATCTGGCGTCTTATGTGCAGCTGCATATGCATATATATATATATATATATATATATATATATATATATATATATATATATATATATATATATCAAATCTGGCGTCTTATGTGCAGTATATATATATATATATGCTTCTTGCTTCAGCTGAAAAACCAGGCCATATAGCCCGTTGATCGCCTAGATATCTCAACCTATCGGGAAGCCCAACCTTCAGCCTGCGCCAAACCTGTCAAGATCCATTCAAGATCCCATCCAAACTGCGGCTTCAGCTGAAGCAGCCTGAAAATTCCCTTGAACCTGTCGAGGAGTCCCTTGCATGCACCAACCTCTATAGCTGCTACCATCCTATCGAAATGCAGTTTCAACCTATCAAAACACCAGCTACAGCTCCACCTATCCATCTTATCGAATGCATCAGCTGGAGCCTTCAATCCTATCGAATGGCAGCAGCTCAAAGCTCCCTTGCAGCCAACAATCCTATCGAATTGCAGCAACCCATCTTCGACCTATCGACATCTTCAAAGTTGTATCCATGCAGAGTTTTCAGCTGCAATTCACACCATAGCACCTTTTGACCACTTCAATAACTTACCCTACCGAGATGCCCAACCTCCAACTTGCTTCAAACCTGTTGATGTGCATCCGAGATATTATCCAACTGGCCAATCTCTCGATCAGCCTCCCTTAGAACCTCACATGGCTGCAACTGCAGCAGACTTGAATGGAGCTATATCAGGGCATGGTGCCTCGGGCCGACTCGACTCAAGTCCATCAAATCTAAAGAAAGAAAGCTGTCTTGATAAGGTCTGCATTGGAACAACAGGGGCAGTTGAGGTTCACTTTTGACTGAGAATATCAAGAGATGCAGCTGAATATTTTTGGGGCAGCCAAGAATAATTATTGTGTGGGCGAGCACTTGAGGTGTGCAACTAGAAAAAGGGGTAGTTTGGGTCCATTTTGCGAACAAGTATAGAGTGGAGTAGCTGAGTATTTGAGCTAAACAAGGGCAAATTGGGAACTCCAATACACAGAAAATGCTGCACATGGGTAGGAGCTAATTTTTGGCGGGAATGCAACTGAAGCACAACAGAAGAGATCCATCTATGCTCTCTGATTGGCTGAAACCCAAGGCACAAGGATCAAGGCATATATATAAATACCCATTTATTTTGCTCTTTTTCTTCAACAAGGAAAGTAGGAACGAAGGAATAGCCTGAATTCTCCTTAGCTCATTAAAATTTAGTTTAGCTTTTTATTTTCTTTTTTCTGTTCCCCCTTGTCTCTCTAATCCAGCATGTTGGATTAGATCTAGATAGTAGCTCAGATCTAGTTTGTAATTATAATTTCGGCATGAAGAAAAGTGAATCGATGCACCGACTACAGATCTGGGAATAAGTTTATTGTAAGTGGTTTTGTTTGAAGCAATAAATTATCGATTTTAAAGCTTAGTTAGATCTAAAGATCTTGTGGTCCCATTAGGTGATCAATCGGATCTGTGTAGAGGACTTTGTTAATCAGCTCACCCACTTAACTGGTAGACCTCTTAGATACCACCCGATCTCCTTGGGTTTGACATGCCTGTGATTCCTTGAGTCTGTGAGCTTGGAATTGCATCATCTGTAGTAGTTTTAATTGTTCTGATTGATGGTTTGGCTTTGGAGGAAATCCGTAGGATTGTCTGTGACCATTAAAGTAGACAGATCATAACCTTAAGATGAGTCCAAGCTCGGGCTCCAATTGGATTCGTCTGCTGCAATCCATGGATTCGATAAAGTCTATAGGATGGTCAGTAACCATTAAAGTGGACAGATTATAGCCTTAAGATCAGGTGGATCCTGCGATTTGGAGTGGAGTTTATACCCTGCAGCTGTGCTTATAGCCAGTTGAGGGATGGTTGCATATCCTCAGATCTTGATTTGTTTTGCAATAAAAAATCAGGTCCTAGCTGCTGCCTATTTCTCACTATTTGATCTTTATTTGTCCATCCATCTTCCTCCATCTTTTAGTTTAGTTTCATTTCAGTTTTGTAGAATTAGATCTTGTGACACAGAAAAACTCTCTTTCTTTTCCCTATTTTCATAGAATTGTCTTATCTATAGCCAGATCTGGAGGTCTACGATACTTCTAGGTTTAGATCACTACTCCCTGTGGGACAAACTCTTATTAAAACTTACTACAAAGGCCCTCTATCTTGTAGGTCTAGGATATTTTCGATGTGCTAAATTCATTCTCTATTTTATTTTGATTTTATTTTGCTTTTACCATTACACAATAAATCAGCACACTGAAATTCCCCAACAAGTTTTTGGCGCCGTTGTCGGGGAGTTTTGATCTAGATAGTAGATATGAGTTTTTCAATTTTGTAGATCTGATTTTTATTTTTATTTTTGCTTTAAACCTGTACTTTGCATTCCAAGTGCTTGATTAAATGTCTACTGCAGTTTTGTATAGAAAACCTGTTTTACTGCAGCAGAATTTTTTATTTTTCTGAGTTTTTATTCTTTGCCTTGTAGCTATTTGAATAAATGCTGCTGTCACTCTTTTATCTTTTTTGGGGCAGTAGCCTGAGCTTTTCCTTTTTATTTTTGTCAATATGCTTGAATAAGGTACTGCTGCAGTGGTTAAATTTTTGCAGATATGAGCAGTGGCCACAAGAGGAGACCATGGATTGTAGCAGGGGCAGATCTGCCTGAGTTTGCATCCCCATCTCCTTTACATTCATTTTCTATTTTTTAAATTCTTTTGACCAGCAGTTTTACTGTAATTGTTGTCATTCTAATTTTTGTATAACTCAACAAAACCAAATAAATAAATAAAAGAAAAAGAAAATGTAAATACAAATAGAAAATTTCTTCTTCTTATTATTTTTCAGCAGTAGTAAATAAGGGCTCTTGTTGAGCCCGGGCTGATCCAAAACAAATAAAAAATAGAAAATTATAAAACATAAAAATATCTTCCAGATGGGCTGTTCTTCTTTGTTTTTATTCATTTTTTCCATCTGGACCTGCTGAGATCATGGTTTTTCATTTTGAGGAATCATGTAGGATAATGACCAGTGGATCATATGCTGTTTTGAATATTCAATGGACCCACTGATTTTATTTTCCTTCGAGATTCCTTCATTATTAATGGGTCTCAGCTGTGTATGAACCTTGTTTTTAATGTGTGCTACCATGCTTCATTATTTCAAAATTCTTTTTGATTCATACACATCATCAATATAGGGGTCAGTCTTATGAATCTTGCTTTTCACTTTATTTTATTCCTGTTGATCATTTTTATAATCACTTCGATTCATAAGTATCTCAGGCTTTTGGGGTTTTCTTTGGGCTTAGGGGATTTATGATTTGGTATTAGGATTTTCTATTTTAGGAATTTTAGTTTAAAATTCTGTTTTTAGATTGCTGATTTTTTTTCTTTCTTAGGTTAATGTGTCCTAGTTTTACTGATTTTTTGCACTTTTATAGTTTTGTATTTGGTTTCTAACTTTGCTTTTCTATTTTTTTCTCTGAAATTCTATTTTTGTATCTACATTTCTCTGTTTTTATAGCTTGGTATTCAGTTCTGTACTTTGCTTTTGTTGGTTTTACTGTTTTAGCATTAGTTTCCTTTCATTTTCTTCACAGTTCTTTTATTTTTTCTGTTCACATATTCAAATTTTCTAGATTTTTTTTGCTATTTTTTCTGATTTAGCAGTAATTTCCTACATTTGTATATCATTTTCTCCATTTTCTTGCTCATATATTCAGTGTTATTTTCTTTATTAGCTGCAAATTTTTTATGCTTAGTTTTATTTTTACCCTACTGCCCCTAGCCTCTCATTGTCTAGAATATTGAGGACAATGTTCATCTTAGGTTTGGGGGTATGGCAGGTGTGCCAATGAAATAAGTTAATGCTTTGTGCAGCTATGTTGAAAAAGTTTTTGAAAATAAAGTAATTTCCCGCCTGAATTTTTTGGAAAAGAGGAAATTAAAAACTTTTTGAAACTGAAATGAGTTGTAGTTTTAACATTTTTCATGAAGCAATTGTCAAGAATTTTCAAAAAAATCGATATTTAGTGAACCTGAAATCAGAGAAAATTATGAGATACCCCCCAGAAAATTTGATGAAAGACCATACCCAGTGAGATTTGGGCCTTAAAAATTTTCTTTGAAGAGTGTCTTGGCAATTTTTCTGCTCTAAGGACTGATTGGACCTAATTCTGTCCACTAGAAGTTAGGCAAATCCAAGTTGAAACAGCTTGACAGTACTCATGACATTGAGGACATGAAGTAAGGCCATCCCTTGGACAGTTTGAGCCTAAAATCACCCACCTTTGAACTGCCCTTGATACACACCATTTGAGCCTTGAAATCACAGTTTTTCTTCAATAGAAACTAAAAATTCAAACCCAAAACTCTTTAACCTGATGCAGCCTGACCTCACTCTGAGATTTTAGAAGGTAAAGGTAAAGGAATGGAAGAAGGAGAGCTGGTTTGAGAAGTGGGTGCAAGAGGAGAAAAACACAGTTGGTGGCATTGTGGAATTCCTTTCCATATAAATATTAAAAAAAAAAAAAAAAGCAAAGCAAAAGGATGAGAAAGAGAAGTCATTTCATTGAAAGATTGGAAATAAGGATTAGAAACTGGCCACTTCAAATCCAAAAATTCAAGAAGTAGATGGAATTATGCTGAAATGAAGGAGGTATTGTCTAGACACCTTCTTACCTTTACTGATTTATCAATTTTGAATCCTATTTTACCCTTTTATTCTTTAAAAACTTCACCCATAAGCCACATTACAACCCAATAAAAAGACCTTGCTGATCTAAAATGAATTGGGTTGTCATGTGGAGATAAGGATCTGTTTAATCTATGGTGAAAAGAGTTAGAAATTTTCAGAAACTAGAGCAATGCCTATGCTCATGCTTGTAGTCCTATTTGAGGGCTGCAACTGCTCTTGAGCTGTGTGAAATGATGCACCCTTCAATTTTTGTTATGAGTGAATAGCCCCAGTAAGATTTGGGTCTAAAATAAGAGATTTGGGTGATATCGGAACAGAATTCTTGAATTAAAGGTGAGCTCTGCATTAATTTTCGCACACAATGCCTTGATATGAACTGACTGAGAATGAAGGAATTATAGCAGAATTTCAGGTTTTGAATTGGTGATTTTTCACTAAAAATCCTCTAGACTTGAATGGACATGGTGTGGAATTTATTTTATTTCACTTGAACTCTGTTTTAGCATGTTGCATGAGTATTAACTAATTTTATTGGAGAAGTTTGAGAGTACCTTCACTGAAAACCCTCAGGAGACTTCACTCCTCCACTAGGGATCACCTAGGGGTTTAAAAGACTTGGTACTTATGCTAAATGCATCCGTGTTCCCTACGAAAGTGGCATTTAATTTCTTAGGTTAGTCGTTTTAAAATTCACTTTGTTCGAGGACTAGCAAAGGTTAGGTTTGGGGGTGTGTTAAGCACTGATTTTCGCCACTTTCTACACCTTTAGACCTGACTTTTGCTAGGACTTAGAGTATTTAATATTTGTTTTTAGTGGTGTTTTACAGCAAGGGGTTAATTTCATCCTTAGTGCAATTTTTAGTTAAAAGGTGCCATTTAGAGGAGTTTTAGCACCAAGCAAACAGCAGGGAATGAAATGGTGATGTGGCCAGTTAATGAAGAAGCAAATTGCAGCAGTTCATTCAATCAAAGGGAAAACCAGCAGCAATACCTGAGGAGTTGAAGAGCTGAAACCAGCTTTGGGACACTCGATCTACAGAATTATAAGGCCAAACATGTATATATCTGAGGACCATTTGACAGCTGCTGCGATGAAGGCAGCCGAGCATTGATTGCGAGCTGTAATACAAGCATTGCAACTCTTCAAAGTGCAGCAACTTCTGCAACTTGTCAAGTCCGATAGCAAAGCAGCTGCACCCATTGGCACAGTAGCCTATCGAATGGATGCTCAAATGCACCGCATTCAGCCAACCTGTCAAGGAATCCTTTCTTGCCTCCAAGCCCATCGACCCAATGGCAGCAGCCAAAGTCCCATGCATCTTCTCAAACTGCAGCAACTAGTTAGGGGAGGAGCTGTGCATTTCAGCTGTGTGTACACACACGAGTTGCACCACATCTGCCTAAGGCAGCCACTCAAGCATGCAATTGCAGAAATACAACAGTACAACATCTGGAGAATGAAGAAGAAGGGCAGCTGCAAGCCAAATTACAGCAGCAAATAGATGGGAGTAGCTGTGCATTTCTGCTATATATGCACACACTATAGCTGAAATATGAGAAATCCAGCTACAACTCGTGCAGTCCAATGTAGGAGCTTGAGCACCTGTCGAATGGTGAGGAAGCTGGAGTTTCAACCTACCAAATAGTGCAGCTAAAACCCCCAGCCAACCTGTCGAAGAGTGTAGCTTTCAAAGCATTAAACCATTCGAGCACTCCCAGCTCCCAAACATTCATACTCTCGACAGCTTGAGTTGCAGTCCTAGCTTCCCACAACCTATCGACTCCTTGCATGCAAACCTCAGCTCCTGGGTGCAACCTATGGAAATGCTGGAAGGAACCTATCGAATGGTGGCAGATCTGCAGCCTTCCATCCTATCGAATACTCCAACTCAGTTGCAGCCTTGCTCATCTTCAACCTGTCGAAACCCATGATCTGCAGCATTTCAAAGCTGCCATGCAGCTTATCCTATCGAAGTGCAGTAGCCCACGTTCAAACCTATCGAATACTACAGCAGCAGCAGCCTCCTAGCAAATTTGTATACAAGTTTCAGCTGCAATCCAGCCCACAACACTCGTTGACCTCCTAGGTATCTCAATCCGTTGAGATGCCCAACCTCCAGCTTTCTCTAATTGGCCGATGTGCAGTCAAGATCCTATCCAACAGTCGATTTCTCAGAAAGCCCCTCAAATCTGGCGTCTTATGTGCAGCTGCATATGCATTTATATATATATATATATATATATGCTTCTTGCTTCAGCTGAAAAACTAGGCCATAAAGCCCGTTGATCACCTAGATATCTCAACCTATCGGGAAGCCCAACCTCCAGCCTGCGCCAAAACTTGTCGAGATGCATTCAAGATCCCATCCAAACCGTGGCTTCAGCTGAAGTAGCCTGAAAATTCCTTTGAACCTGTCGAGGAGTCCCTTGCATGCACCGACCTCTATAGCTGCTGCCATCTATTGGTTGTGTTGCCTTCCCTCAAATGAGGGTCTAAAATCAACAATAAAACTAGGCAAACACACTCATACAGACCTGCAAGTATTCAGGATCTGTTGTAGCAAGCTTTAAAAGAATGGTAAGTAAAGGATTGTCCACAGGGAGGCTGGTTAGAAATATGATAAATCTCCATATCTGTGTCAGATCTGGCACCCTAGCTATCACTAATTTAGTTAAAAGACAGGGGAGAGGTTTGAAATGAGTTGTCACTTAAACTAAGCTACAATTTAAACATAAGCTATCTTGGGTCGAGTTGAGGAGCTTAGATCTTACAGGGGAAGAGAGTAAAAACACAGAAAATGGAGAAGAGTAGCTTGGAGGTTGGTTTTCACTGAAATCAGATTCAATTAATCATGCTACATAGGTTCAGAGCACACAATTCCCTCACTGGCTATACGCACAGCTGCAGAGTATAAATTTCACTCCAAATCACAAGATCCACCTGGTCTTAAGGCTATAATCTGTCCACTTTAATGGTCACAGACCATCCTATAGACTTTATCGAATCCATGGATTGTAGCAAATGAATCCAATTGAAGCCTGAGCTTAGATTTATCTTAAGGTTATGATCTGTCCACTTTAATGGTCATAGACCATCCTAGGGATCTCCTACAAAGCCAGAGCCTCAATTAGAACAATTAAAATAACTACAGATGCTGCAATTCCCAGGTCACAGACTCAAGGAATCACAGGAGCATTAGATCCAGGGAGATCAGATGGAATCCAAGAGGTCTACCAGTTAAGTGGGTGAGCTGATATACAACTCCTCTACACAAATCCGATCGATCACCAAATGGAACCAAAGGAGATTTAAATCTAATTAAAGCATTAAAAATAGCATTATCATTGCAAACAAGGTCACTTTACAATGGAAATACTCTCAGATTTGTAGTCTGTGCAGCTAGGAACCTACAATAGCACTCCTAACCTCACCTAATTACAGATCTAACTTCGCTCCTCGCTACTCCAAGGGATTTAGCCAACCATGGTTGGGCTAAAGGAGGGAAATGAAATTACTCTGCAGGCGCTAATCTCCAGAATTTTGGCTCAGATCTCAATCCCTCACAATGGCAATTAGGGATCTCTATATATAGAATTTCTCCTCTATTTTTCCTGCCAAAAATCCCTTCTAGAAGGTCGTCAGAGTTTGTTAGAGTTCTGTTAAAGCACGTGGGTCAGTCAGGGCTTTCTAGGGCATATTCTAGAACCGTCGTGTCGGTCATCAAGTGCCTCGAATTGCATGCAGTGGGTTACCAAGTCTCAGAGTGTGCATAGCATAGTTTCTGAGAAGTTCAGCACGCGATTTCGATAGGTTAAAAGTAAGCTTGTAGTCCCTTTCGATAGGTTCCCTGGTCCCTTCGATAGTTACCGATAGGATGAGTTTTCTCTTTGAAGCTTCAGGGTCCTCAGCCCATTATCTGGAGTATTCGATAGGTTGGTTGAGTAGTTCAGTAGGTCCAGAGGTCCTTTTCAACAGGTTTAGCTCTACATGCCGTCATCCCGATAGGTTGGCTCTCATTCCTATCGAAAGGCTTAAGCATTCTTCGATAGGTTCAATTTTAGCATCTTCATTTTTGATAGGTTCAGGAAGCCTTTGACAAGTTCTCTTTTTCTCCTCAGGCAAGCTTTCGATAGGATGAGCTTTCTCTTTCATTCATCTGCTCGATAGGTTTAGGGATCCAGTCGAATCCCTCACTTCAGCACATGTCTTCCTCTTTCTGCCTTCAGATCTTATCGAGCCCCTCTCCAACTGCACGAATTCTTCTCTTTTATCCTTCAGCTCCTATCAAAGTCTTCCAGATGCCCTTTCGATAGGTTATTTTAAGACCTGTCTTCACTTCCTTTCCTTTGTTCTGCTGCAGCCATGCATTCCAAGGGCTCAGTGATGTGCTGCCCTCTGCTGTGTTGTTGCTGGGTCTGCATAGTGCTGAGAGATGACTTCTTTGTGGGCATTCTTAAGTGGTTTTCTATATTATTACCAGCTTTCACTGCTATCTATAAAAGGCACTCAACAGAGGATCATTAGTGCGCTCACAGGTCTGTCAATGGTCAGGTTAAAGGGTGAAAAGTGGCATTTTTCACCACTTAACACACCCCCAAACCTAAGCTTTGCTAGTCCCTGAGCAAAGGAGAGTTAAAATGAATTAAAAATGCCACTTTCGTAGGGAGAACGGATGCATTTAGCCTATGCATCAAGCCTTTTAAGCCCCTAGGTGATCCCTAGTGGAGGAGTGAAGTCTCCTGAGGGTTTTCAGTGAAGGAACCCACAAACTTCTTCAATACAACTTAGTTAATAATAGTGCAACCTGTTAAAGCAGAGTTTAAGCAAATCAAATAAATTCACATCATGCCCATTCATTAAAGGAATTTCAACAGAAAAACATCCATTTGAAGATATGAAAGTCTGTTGAAATCTCTTCATCATCACTCAGTTTGTGTTAAGGCATTTCTCCTAAAATTTGATGCATAACTCACCATCAATTTGAGGATCCTGCTCAGATACTTCCCCCATCAACTGGATTTCAGACCCAAGTCTCATCAGGGCTGTTCACTCATCATTATAGAGAAGAGGGGTAAATCATATCACTCAACTCAAAAGCAGTTACAGCCCTCAAATAGGACTGCAAGCAGGAGCATAGGCATTGCTTGAATTTCTGACTTTTCCAGCTCTTTACACCATAGATTAAGCAAATTCTGATCTCCACATGATGGCTCAATCCACTTTCAGATCCGTAAGGGCTTTTTATTTGGGTTGTAATGTGGCTTAGGGATGAGGTTTGTGAAAGAGCACAAGGAGTAAGCAGGGTTCAAAATTGAGAAATCAATAAAGGTAAGGAGGTGATCTAGACTCCTTTAATTCAGCACAATTCCATCTACTTCTTGAATTTTTAGAGCCAAAGTGGCCAGCTTCTTCTCTTCCTTCCAATCTTTCAATGAAATGACTTCTCTTCCTTTTGGTTTATTTCTCTCTCTCCTTTTTTTTTTTTTTTTTTTATGGGTTGTGGCCACAACAATACCACATCAGTCTCCCTCTTTCTGAGCCAACAATACCCCAGCTCAACCTTCTTCCATTTCTTCACCTTTACCTTTTGAATTCTCAGAGTGAGGGTTAGGCTGCATTAGGTCAAAGGGTTTCTGTTTTTGGGTTTTGAATTTTTTGATTTTTCATCCAAAGAAAAACTGGGAATTTTAAGGCTCAAAAGGTGTGTATCAAGGCCAGTTCAAAGGTGAGGAAATTTTAGGTTCAAACTGTCCAAGGGATGGCCTTACTTCATGTCTTCCATGTTATGAATGCTATCAAGCTTGTTTCAATTTGGATTTACCTAACTTCTAGTGGTCAAGATTAAGTTCAGTCAGCTCTCAAAGCAGAAGAAATTGCCAAGACACTCTTCAAAGAAATTTTCAGGCCCAATTCTCACTGGGTATGGCCTTCCATCCAAATTTTTGGGGAGTATCCTCACAATCTCTTCTCATTTCTGGTTTACTACACATCAAAAAATTTCTTCAAAAATTCTTGACATTTGCTTCATGAAAAATGTTAAAACTTCAGCTTTCTTCAATTGCAAATGGTTTTTAAGTTTCCTTAACAACAAATATGAGGTGAATTCATTCTCTTTTCAATTATTCATTTTCAACTTGGCTGCACTACAATTAACTAGTTTATTGGCATCCATGCCACACCCCCAAACCTAAACTAAACAGTGTCCCC
Organism: Chloranthus sessilifolius; assembly: GCA_021018995.1. Taxonomy (NCBI): domain Eukaryota; kingdom Viridiplantae; phylum Streptophyta; class Magnoliopsida; order Chloranthales; family Chloranthaceae; genus Chloranthus; species Chloranthus sessilifolius. The sequence continues at coordinate 51,370,196 of CM037593.1, read as the reverse complement.
ACTGTGAGCAGCATGAAATTAGGGGGAGGTACGAGGGGGGAAAAAGAGATACAGAAAATCTACATGAAGACAAAACGTATTATAATGCCAAATATATACATGAGAAAAGGAGAAAAAACTAAAACAACAAGATGCCATAGCTATTTACAGGTGTCATCTGGCCAATCGTAGAGGTCAGCCAAGTTTTTTAGCTCATCCTTGGATAAGGGAGCTTTGCCTTTAGATTTAGCCCTCGATTTTTGTCTGTTTGGTGCCTCCTCAGACTGGGCAACGGGCTGTTTTCCTTTGGGGTCGATAGCAACAGTAGAATCAGAATCAGAAGGAAAAAGAGCTGTGGGGTCCAAACCAAGAGCTATAGCAGTCTTCCTTCATTCTTCCTTTATCATTAAGATGTAAGGGGCAACAGGTTTGGTAGGGGGCTGGGTGGAAGAGGTTGTTTTAGACTGGGCAACAGGCCTCTTCCCTTTCGTGGCAGGGGCAGCAGAGGGGGCAGGTCGTTTGGAAGTGACTTTCTTCTTGGGGAGCCCTTTTGGGTTTTGAGGCGTATGAGTGGGGGGTTCTGGGCTGGAGGAGGTGCACATCCACGGTGGGGTGAGAGGAGGTTGAGTTGAAGGGGGGGGGCAGGGTTGTGAGGCAGGAGGTGGTGGAGGAGGGGCAGTGGCAAGAGGGGTGGGTTGGAATGGCTGAGAGGTAAGGGAAGCAACCTTTTTCTCCAGTATGTCAATCTTTTTGGCAGCATAGAGCAGGTTGGCATCAAATAGTTCTTTGGTGGCCTTGAGAATCTCCTGAGCATTGGCTAACTTTTTCTTGAGAAGCTCAGAATTCTTCTTCTCGTATTTGGCAATGAGACTCTCAACCGCTGCCAGTTATTTTGCTGACTCATAACGAGTCAGGATTTCAGACCATCCTTGAGAGATATCACGGAGTTGAATTCGGTGTTCCAATTCGAAGTTGGCAATCCTCTCTCCATAAGGGGCTTCAATGGAAGCCCGAAGTGCAGTCATACCTCTCAACACATCCTTGTGGATGTAAGGGTTGTCCCTCATTGCACACAGGAGGGTGAGGTAAGGGGGTATGTACATGGATTGGCAATGGACAATAGGCAAGGACAAGGGTGTAGTGGATGAAGAGGAGGGGGTGAAAAGAACCAGATCCTTCCATGGATCAGTCTAGGTGGAGGCATCATGGAAAGCAGTGGGGGCGAAGGGTATAGGGGATTCAGCTGCTGGGGAGACCATTAAATCTGGGGAGGAGGGTACAGTGGCCTATGGTGAGGAAAGTATGGGGAGAGTGGGTGCGGCTACTTCCTCAGGCTGAGCAGCTGTGTGGTGTGGAGTGGGTATAGGTGAAATAGGAGGGGATAGGTGAGGGGGTTGAGGGGCGGAAGCGGATGGGATAAGGGTGGATTGGATTGATTGGAGACATGAGCTCATGAGGGTCTGGGTGTCGGTGTTGATGGTTAATTGGGACTGAATGGATTAGAGGATGGAAAGGATTTGAGTGAGGGTGTCAGGCCTGGTGGGAGTAGAAGGGGCTGGTGCATGGACATGTTGGAAGGGAGAGGATGGTGCATGGTGAAAATGAGGAGTGGGTTGTGGGGAGTCAAGAAATGGAGTGTACTCGAGAGCGACATCCTCCACAATTGAGGTCATGAGGGATGTAAACCTAGAAGTGGTGAATAGGTCCACACCCTGTGGATGCAGAGGGGTTGGAGATGGGGGAGAAATAGAAATGGGGTGGGTACTGGGTGGAGAAGGAATGGTAGGGGTAAGCTCGGATAATGTGGGAGGTTCCAGGATGTTAGGGTGGAGGATCGGGGAGGTGGGTGGAGGTAAAACAGGTTCAGAGGTGGATGGGGGACGATCTGGTTGAAGAGGGACTGATACAAATGGGAAAAGCAAAGTGGGTGGAGGTGTGGGTAGTGGGACAGGTAAGGTGGGTGGGGGGTGGGCTAAGGGTGTCTCTGCAGGAATCTCTGCTGCCACGAAAGTGATTGTCTTCTCAGCCACCTCCCTTCCAACTGGTTGGCCTTTCTTAATCAATGTGAGGCTGGTTGACCATTCTCGCTTACTATACAATTTAAAGGTGAGCTTCTCCATTGGTTCAAATTGCTTAATCGTATATTTTCTAGTCCTGAGCAGACATGTGATGAGTTTGCAAAAAGGTAGGCCACCTCCTTTAACAAAAGCTTACCTCTTCCGCACCTTGTCATTGATATCCACCATTGTCTCAAAAATCAGCTTAGGTGCATTCACAAATTGTCCCTTTGAACAAAAGTATAGTGCATCCACTAAAGGGGTCCTTCTCTCTTGCAAATAGCCAGAGACATAGACATTTTTCCTTAGAATGGTGTCAATGAGTCGGAGGGTAGCATGGAGGTCTCTTCTCATCAAGGATTCACCAGAGCCCACTATTCCATTAGTAAACTGTTTAGCCATTTCCCGAAATGTAGCCCCTGTAGGTACTCCCTCAACTCTGGTGGAGTCAAATTGATATGGGACTCCCAAAGCTATCCCAATATCTCTGCAATCGATAGTTAGCTGCCAATATCGAGATTTCCAGTGTATCCTCAGCTGCAGGTACCACCTTCTTCGTCAGGTTCTAGTACCACAATTTCACTATCTGGGATAGACATTTTCTTTCAAGGGTGAAAGCAGGGGTAGCAGACCTTCTTTTTTCAAGTATTCCAATGTCCCCTGGCACTCCCCAATGTTGGCAAAATATGCCAGATTAAAATCCGTTTCAGGGACAAGACTCAATTTTTCTACAAACTCATTGGGGGTAGTTAACCCCGCAGGCAGTGCTACTGGAGGGGCAACTCTTGCTGAAGTGTCATCTACTCTAGGTTCCTGAATCTCAACAGCTTTGGATTTCTTAGCTTTAGGGGTCTTTGTGGGTGAGATTTCAGTGAGCTTCCTCTTGACAGGTGGTTTGTCAGCTGGCTTCGACTTTTTAGAGGATTTGGGGGTGGAAGCAGTTGTTCTCCGGCATATGTTCGTGAGGGTTTCCTCCGGCTCATCCATTTTACTCTTCAGAGAGTAAGCTTTCACCAACTTGAGGCGGAGTTTGAGGTTTAGAATTTATGGAAGCATGGCTCGATCTCACAATACCTAGGGTTTACCTGAAATTGCACTGTTCAGCTCCAATTTTTCCAAAATTAGGGGTAAAATGTTCCTATGTGCAAGCTGAATGTTCTGACAGAAGGGGAGACTAAACAGCTGTAGGTTCTATGAGGGATTGGTGAAGGAAGAGGGAGGCGACTGCGAGAGGAACAAGAGCTAGGGCTTGCAGAAGGTGTGGAATGAGGCACAAATGACCTATCGACGAGTATATAAAAGGTGAAATACGATTCCGATAGGATGAACTGGATGGTTTCGATAGGTTCGTGCGTCCTGTCGAAAACATAGCAGACCAAACTTTGAAAGGGGATGATTGGATAGGATCTCGATAGGTGGAACCATCCTTTCGATTAGTTTAAACGACAGCTGAATCTTCATTTCGATAGGTTCTTGATTAGTATCTAGAACCTATCGAAATCTCTATTTTTCCTATCGAAAAGTTAGTTTTACCTATCGAGAGGTTCAGTACCTATTGAAACCATCTAACATCCTGCCGAAATACCTAAGTGACTTATCAAAAGGTGAGCTTTGACTTGTCGAAGACTTCTAAAAATCAAATAAAGCTATATTTCTAGGCATTCGCAGTCTCAGTTCTCAGCAGGCTCTGTTGATGTGGTGCCCCATGATTAGATTCACTTATGAACAGCTCCCATTACCTCTCGACAGTTGAGAATGACGGTCTAGTATTGAGCATGGCAGTTTTGTTGTTTTCTTTTAATTATTGCAAAGAGATAAAAAGAATCAAACAACAACTAAGTGAACACCTACAAACAAAAATAGAGTATTGTACATATGATGCATACTGACTGTGGTGGTTAATCTGGAGGGTCTGGAAGGTCTATAGTCTCCTCAAGCTCATCGAACTTGTCACTTTTCATAGATCTCTTCCTCAGCCAGTGTCCATTCCCTGGATGCAGTTTTCCATCTGTGAACTAAGCATTTTCCTGCACTAGCGAAGTGGATTATCATGCATCACTTTCTTTTGGGCAGTAATGGAAAAGCAGGCTTCTTCAAAAGAGGGTTGATAGCCAGTGTTATACACATTCAGCTTGACCTTCATGTTTCCAAATGAAACTTCCATGATTTCATACCTGCATTGTATGTGAGCATTGACAGTGGCCAAAAAGGGCTTGCCTAGAATCACAGGTATGGAAGAAGCACATTTGCTTGGTTCCATGTCTAATACCAAAAAGCAAGCAGGATAGAAGAATTTGTTAACTCTAATCAAAACATCCTCAATTATCCCCATAGGTTTCCTTTCAGATCTATCAGCCAGCTGTAAGACCACATGGGTGGGCTTTAATTCTCCCAAGCCCAGCTTCTCATATAGGGAATATGGAAGCAAATTTATGCTGGCTCCTAGATCTAATAGGGCTCTGTCAATGATGTGATCCCCAATGATGCAGGGGATTATGGGAGTGCCTTCGAATTTGATTGGGGTTGCAATCGACAAAATTTTTTTCACTTTCTCTGCTGAAAAGACTTTCTTAGATATGTGTATCCTGGATTATCTTTTATGAGTGCATAGTTCTTTTAAAAACTTGGCATAGGCTGGGACTAGTTTAATGGCATCAAGTAAAGGCAGATTGATCTTTACTTGCTTGAAAGCCTCCATCATTTCCTCAATTTTTCCTTACCCTTTATCAAAAGGGGAAGGTGCCTTAGTGCCTTAGGAAATGGTAAGTGTGGGGTTGCTCCCTCACTTGCAGCCTTAGCCAATGGGGTCTTTTTCTTTTTGAGTTTTTTCTTTTCTTGAGGATCCTCATTATCCTCTTTATTCACAGCTGATTGATCCTGTAAGTCCAACATTGGTGGTCTTTGTTGTGTGCTGGTAGAAATTACCTCATTTTCTTCCTCCAAGTGCCTCACAAGCTCACAGCCCACTTGGTTGTCGACTAACTTACCACTTCTCAAAGTTGTAACAGATTTAGCTTCCTCATAAGTGGAGGAAACTTCACCCACTACAAACTGCCTTCGTGGATTATCTTGTGATTGGCTAGGAAACCTTCCTCTCTCCTAGTCAGAGCATCAAACAGCTGACCAAGTTGACCCTCTATCTTTTTGATGCTCTGGTTGTGAGAGTGCACAGTTTGGGTCAAGGTGTTCAAGCTCTGTAATGAAGATAGAACTTGTTCCTCAAAGGATGGTGTTCTCACAGCTGGAGTGGGTGCAACTTGCTGCACAGGAGGAGCTACATGATGGGCCATGGGTTGCTGATACTGAGGCCTTGGGGCATAACCTGAGCATTTCATGGGGCATGGGGTCATTGCCGCTCTTCTTGCTTCTGGGGTATCCATCTTGTCTCCACCTCAGATTGGGGTGGTTCCTCCATTGATACCCAACAGTAGGCTACTGCCCATAAGACTGAGCTGTAGCCACATGCTCTGTTATAAAATCAAGAAATTGGTCAGTAGATGGGCATTCTTCAACGGGATGAGCAGGGGATTGACATATGGCACATGCCTCCTCCACTCTAGCAGCCACAGGTGACTGCATTGCTCCATTAGCCTATCAAATTTTAGAGTTAAGCTGTCCACTTTCCTTTCCAACTAACTTGGCACACTCACTTCATATATCTTTCCTCTTGAGGTGTTCTCTTTCATCAATTTAGGAGCCTGTAGATCTCTTGCTAAGGTTTCCCTTTGCATAGAGTTCTCACTGATGATGTCAAAGAGCTCCCATGCCTCCTCAGCAGTTTAATGGAGATGGGTGCCACCACAGGAGGCATCTATCATATCTCTGCTTTTAGCATCAATTCCCTAATAAGAGCTTTGAACCAATTGCCATTCAGGGATTTGATGGTGAGGGCATTTGTTGAGGAGTTCCTTAAATCTCTCCCAGGATTGATGAAAGTCTTCAGTTGGATCTTGGGTAAAAGAGATGATACCCTTCCTCAACTGGCTGGTCTTTGACATAGGAAAGAATTTGGCCAGAAACTGACATTGGAGATCACTCCAGGACTGAATACTGTTAGGTGGAAGCAGGGACAATCAGGTCCTAGCTCTATCCTTTAATGAAAAAGGAAAGAGTCTCATCCTGGTGGCCTCCTCCCCCGAACCTGTGATATTAAATGTAGTACACAGTCCTAAGAACTCATCAATGTGCTTATAGGGGTCTTCTTTGGTCAGGCCATGAAATGAGGGCAGCATTTGAATGATGGATGATTTTATCTCATAGTTTCCCTGAGCAGCTGGGAATTGAATGCAGAAGGGGGAATTGTAGATCCCTGGTGCATTAAACTCCTTAAGTGTTCTCGGTTGTTGTTGCTCACCCATTTCTACAGAATCTAATGCAACAGAAGTGGGTGTGGATGGTCTGGATCTGAGAAGTCTTTCAACCTATGGATTTAGTGGAATAATATGAGGTTGTAAAGTTCTCCTACCAAACATGCAACACTTAGATTCCGAATGCAGAACAAATTCAAACACACAACAAACAGAATCAACCAAAATTTTTAACTATTCTAACAAAAATTATCAACAAATCTGAAAAATAACAAGGGAGTAGAGGGATGTAAACTACAGAGCAGTCTCCAGCACGATTCTCCTCTCACTGGTAGCCTTAGATCTTATGAACTGCACACAAACTACTGAAAAACAACACAACTTACAAATGCAGTTAGTAAAATCAAACAAAAACTATAAATCTATGATTAAAACTTACAGCTATCAATTTCTAAATTGCCTCCCCGATAGCGGCGCCAAAAACTTATGGGTTGTGTTGCCTTCCCTCAAATGAGGGTCTAAAATCAATAATAAAACTACGCACACACTCATACAGACCTGCAAGCATTCAGGATCTGTTGTAGCAAGCTTTAAAAGAATGGTAAGTAAGGGAATGTCCACAGGGAGGCTGGTTAGAAATATGATAAATCTCCAGATCTGTGTCAGATCTGGCACCCTAGCTATCACTAATTTAGTTAAAAGATAGGGGAGAGGTTTGAAATGAGTTGTCACTTAAACTAAGCTACAATTTAAACATAAGCTATCTTGGGTCGAGTTGAGGAGCTTAGATCTTACAGGGGAAGAGAGTAAAAATGCAGAAGATGGGGAAGAGTAGCTTGGAGGTTGGTTTTCACTGAAATCAGATTCAATTAATCATGCTACAGAGGTTCAGAGCACACAATTCCCTCGTTGGCTATAAGCACAGTTGCAGGGTATAAATTTCACTCCAAATAGCAGGATCCACCTGGTCTTAAGGCTATGATCTGTCCACTTTAATGGTCACAGACCATCCTATAGACTTTATCGAATCCATGGATTGTAGCAAATGAATCCAATTGAAGCCTGAGCTTAGATTTATCTTAAGGTTATGATCTGTCCACTTTAATGGTCACAGACCATCCTAGGGATCTCCTACAAAGCCAGAGCCTCAATTAGAATAATTAAAATAACTACAGATGCTGCAATTCCCACGTCACAGGCTTAAGGAATCACAGGAGCATCAGATCCAGGGAGATCAAATGGAATCCAAGAGGTCTACCAGTTAAGTGGGTGAGCTGATCTACAACTCCTCTACACAAATCCGATCAATCACCAAATGGAACCAAAGTAAATTTAAATCTAATTAAAGCATTAAAAATAGCATTATCACTGCAAACAAGGTCACTTTACAATGGAAATACTCTCAGATCTGTAGTCTATGCAACTAGCAACCTACAATAGCACTCTTAATCTCACCAAATTACAGATCTAACGTCGCTCATCGCTACTCCAAGGGATTTAGCCAACCATGGTTGGGCTAATGGAGGGAAATGGAATTGCTTTACAGGCGCTAATCTCCAGAATTTTGGCACAGATCTCGATCCCTCACAATGGCAATTGGGGATCTCTATATATAGCTTTCTCCTCTATTTTTCTCGCCAAAAATCTCTTCTAGAAGGTCGTCAGAGTTTGTTAGGGTTCTGTCAAAGCACGTGGGTCAGTCAGGGCTTTCTAGGGCATCTTCTAAAACCATTGTCTGTCATCAAGTGCCTCAGATTGCGTGCAGTGGGTTACCAAGTCTCAACGTGTCCATAGCATAGTTTCTGAGAAGTTCAGCACACGATTTCGACAAGTTGGAGAAGCTTTCGATAGGTTAAAAGTAAGCTTGTAGTCCCTTTCGATAGGTTCCCTGGTCCCTTCGATAGTTACCGATAGGATGAGTTTTCTCTTTGAAGCTTCAGGGTCCTCAGCCCATTATCTGGAGTATTCGATAGGTTGGCTGAGTAGTTCAATAGGTCCAGAGGTCCTTTTCAACAGGTTTAGCTCTACATGCCGTCATCCCGATAGGTTGGCTCTCATTCCTATCGAAAGGCTTAAGCATCCTTCGATAGGTTCAATTCCAGCATCTTCATTTTCGATAGGTTCAGGAAGCCTTCGACTGGTTCTCTTTTTCTCCTCAGGCAAGCTTTCGATAGGATGAGCTTTCTCTTTCATTCATATGCTTGATAGGTTCAGGGATCCTGTCGAATCCCTCACTTCAGCACATGTCTTCCTCTTTCTCCCTTCAGATCCTATCGAGCCCCTCTCCAACTGCATGAATTCTTTTCTTTTATCCTCAGCTCCTATCGAAGTCTTCCAGATGCCCTTTCGATAGGTTGTTTTAAGACCTGTCTTCACTTCCTTTCCTTTATTCTGCTGTAGCCACGCATTCCAAGGGCTCAGTGAGGTGATGCCCTCTAGTGTGCTGTTGCTGGGTCTGCATAGTGCTGAGAGATGGCTTCTTTGTCGGCATTCTTAAGTGGTTTTTTGCATTATTATCAGCTTTCATTGCTATCTACAAAAGGTACTCAACAGAGGCTTATTAGTGTGCTCACAGGTCAGTCAATGGTCAGGTTAAAGGGTGAAAAGTGGCATTTTTCACCACTTAACACCATCCTATCAAAATGCAGTTTGAACCTATCAAAACACTAGCTGTAGCCCCACCTATCCATCCTATCGAATGCATCAGCTAGAGCCTTCAATCTTATTGAATGGCAGTAGCTCAAAGCTCCCTTGCAGCCCACAATCCTATCGAATTGCAGCAGCCCATCTTCGACCTATCGACATCTTCAAAGCTACAGCAATGCAGAGTTTTCAGCTGCAATTCACACCATAGCACCTTTTGACCACTCAAATATCTCACCCTACCGAGATTCCCAACCTCCAACTTGCTTCAAACCTGTCGATGTGCATCCGAGATATTATCCAACCGGCCAATATCTCGATCAGCAAGCTCTCAAGCCTCCCTTAGAACCTCATGACCTTCTAGTTGCCCACACACTAGCCCCACATCACATGGCTGAAACTGCAGCTGACTTGAATGGAGCTATATCAGGGCATGGTGCCTCGGGCCGACTCGAGGTTGAGGTCTGTATTGGAGCAACAAGGGTAGTTGAGGTTCACTTTTGACGAAAAATATCAAGAGATACAGCTGAATATTTTGGGGGCAACCAAAAATAATTATTGTGTGGGCGACTACTTGAGGTGTGCAACTGAAAAAAGGGGCAGTTTGGGTCCATTTTGCGGACAGCAAGTATAGAGTGGAGTAGCTAAGTATATGTGGCTAAACAAGGGAAAATTGGGAACTCCAATGCACAGAAAATGCTGCACATGGGTAGGAGCTAATTTTTGGTGGCAATGCAACTGAAGCACAACAGAAGGGATCCATCTATGCTCTCTAATTGGCTGAAACCCAAGGCACAAGGATCAAGGCATATGTATAAATACCCATCTATTTTGTTGTTTTTCTTCAGCAAGGAAAGTAGGAACGAAGGAATAACCTGAGTTCTCCTTAGCTCATTTAGGTTTAGTTTAGGTTTTTCTTTTATTTTTTCTCTTCCTCCTTCTCTCTCTAATCCAGCATGTTGGATTAGATCTAGATAGTAGCTCAGATCTGGTTTGTAATTGTAATTTCGGCATGAAGAAATGTGGATCGATGCACAGACTACAGATCTGGGAACAAGTTTATTGGAAGTGGTTTTGTTTGAAGCAATAAATTATCGATTTTAAAGCATAGTTAGATCTAAAGATCTTGTGGTCCCATTAGGTGATTGATCGGATCTGTGTAGAGGAGTTTGTTAATCAGCTCACCCACTTAACTAGTAGACCTCTTAGATACCACCCGATCTCCCTGGGTTTGACATGCCTGTGATTCCTTGAGTCTGTGACCTTGGAATTGTAGCATCTATAGTGATTTTAATTTTTCTGATTGATGCTTTGGCTTTGGAGGAGATCCCTAGGATGGTCTGTGACCATTAAAGTGAACAGATCATAACCTTAAGATAAGTCCAAGCTCGGGCTCGAAGTGGATTCATCTACTACAATCCATGGATTCGATAAAGTCTATAGGATGGTCTATGACCATTAAAGTGGATAGATCATAGCCTTAAGACCAGGTGGATCCTGCGATTTGGAGTGGAGTTTATACCCTGCAGCTGTGCTTATAGCCAATTGAGGGATGGTTCCATATCCTCAGATCTTGATCTGTTTTGCAATAAAAGACCAGGTCCTGGTTGCCTATTTCTCACCATTTGATCTTTATTTGTCCATCCATCTTCCTCCATCTTTTAGTTTAGTTTCATTTCAGTTTTGTAGAATTAGATCTAGTAACACAGAAAAACTCTCTTTCTTTTCCCTATTTTCATAGAATTGCCAGATCTATAGCCAGATCTGGAGGTCTATTATACTTCTTCTAGGTTTAGAAGAAGTATAATAGACTAGGATATTTTCGATGTGGACAAACTCTTACTTATTAAAACTTGCTACAAAGGACCCTATATCTTGCAGGTCTAGGATATTTTCAATGTGCTGAATTCATTCTCTATTTTATTATGATTTTATTTTGCTTTTACCATTACACAATAAATCAACACACTGAAATTCCCCAACACATTCCCAATTCCGTCCATTCTCAAGAATCCACACAATAAACATAGCTCTTCGGGTCCAACACCCGGGATACATAAAAGAAAGGAAGAAAAGACATTAATAAATATAAAAAAAATGCCCAAAAACAAAAGAAAATGCCCCAAAACTTTAATCCTAAGCATCAAGAAATAAGAATCAGATTCAAAAGAGTAACCCAAAAGCCTCTGGCTTATACTTATATAAACTATAGCCCCCTGAATTATCAAATGACAAGTGTCACACTTTTAAAACTTTCTAATCTAATCTAATCTAAACGAAACACATACCCCCTTTGAAAGACCAAAATCCATGACAAACCTAGATGGACCAATAATCTAAACCAAACACATACCCCCATAGAAACACCAATCTCCCCAAGTGATAAACCAATAGGATTTAAACACCCAACACCCATCTAGAATCCTTTTGAAAACTCACATTCTTTTTAAGTCTCATGTTGAATCAAACAAAAGACCAAAACCCAAGTTAAAATCAAACCATAAACAGACAAAAACTTAAAAAAAAAAAAGTTTAAACAAAAATAAAAATAACTCTCTAGAATGAGACCCTGACTGGTTTAGGACCAAAAAAAAAGTTCCGCCAACTAACCAAACAGAACCAAGTAAACTCTTTAAACAAACCCCATAAAAATAAACTGAACTTCAAGCTAAACTAAATCTTAAAATAAGTCACACAAATCTGATAAATTCAACTGATATGCTAATAAATTTAAATGAATAAACAAGCAAACAAAACAAGAAATGCCCCTTTATTCATAACTCAAAAATTTTACAAATACACCGGAGGCATACCTCCTGAATTTACAGCCCAAAACGACAACCTAAAACTTTAACCTACAAACCAAAATGAAGACTAGGTTTAAACTGAGACGAAGCAAGGAGCAGATTCCGCTCGGAGCGTCCGATCAGAGACTTCAGGGATAATTGTTTGGGAAATACATCCCTCCACTTTTTACTCCTGCTCTTCCGCTATCTTCGCCTCCTCCACCACTGCCTCCTCAACGCTGCCTTCACTGCTTTATAAAAAGGACCGATGTGAAGACAAGCACCTTCATTCCCAATACCCTCCACTTCCAGAATAATGTTGTTCAAGAGCATCATCTCAGGACAAAGATCACATGAAATAATGAACATAGGAAGAAATGACATCCCAATTAAACGGTTGGATGGCTCAATATCATCAAAATATGAATTTCAGAATACAAGATATACAGAAAAAACTCAAAACTCAAGACTAAATCAGAGAATGAAGAACAAATGAAAGCTCTCTCCCTTATATAGAGTACGGACTTAATCACGTGCGTTCGCTTAATTAGATCACACGCAATACACACAACACACAATCCAAAACACAGGCTATGATCCAAGCGCGTAATGAAACCATCGTCTGCGCCAACTGCATGATGTTTCGATCGCGCGCACTCCATGAACCATGCAACTTGATCAAACGATGCACTGTCCCTGCGCGAATTGAAAGGTCACCAGTACACTGACCTGGTGATGCTCCGATCACGCGCCTATATTATAATGTGTAATATAATCACATGCATACCCCCACGCGTGTAAACAACCTTTCAAGCCCGAGATCGCACGCTCGAAAATAGGCATGCAATCTCATTGAGCGACCTAAAATAGGCATGTAATACCTGACTTTGAAAGAAATGTACACCCTCAAAACTCTTTTATCCCATCGCGTTCAAGATTATTTTGTCCCATCCCGTAGCCTCACAGGCTGTTCTGACAGAAAAGAAAGGCCCATCCTCCCGTCCCATCACGTACCCTTGCAACTGAAGAAAGCAATGACAGCACCTGTCCCCATCACAATAACGTGAACACATGCAATATCACCTCAATATCCATTCCCATCATAATAAATTAACCATACCCTCATGTCCCATCGTGAGAAACCGAAAGTAAATCTCCCGAGGACACGAGCACACTACCGCTAACTTCGATCAGTCAATATCTCCCCACAAATACCACTACCTAATAAAAAAAGCTTAGACAGCATATGCCACACCGTATAACGAAGAAAGGGGAAGATCGATCATGTCCCATCGCTAAGGCAATGGACTCTCTTTCGAATTGACCCCCAAGTCCCACCGCGATATCATTTCTCCCAAGACATCATATCACAACCGCCAAGCCCTGCCACAGCAGACCTAAAGAGAAGAAATCTCTAAAATCCCATCGCGACACTACAACACCACCAATCCTACCACAAGTGATGCACGACACCGATAAGTATCACCCTCAGGTAAGTACTACCCACTTTACTTGATATTGCTTATAAATATAGTTAGCTAGGATTAAATCAAATGTTTTCAAAACTCGTCTCTCTCAACTCGCGAATCACTGTAGTCCTCTCATAAGAGACAATCATCAGTACTCGTCAAGAAGGTTAGACACAGTATCTGGCATGCCAAGTGTCGTCTTGACAACCACAATAACGGTCGGGTCCACAAATCCTGTATCGGTGGATCTGCTCAGCGACATCTTGGAAGCCACATTTTCTGCCATTTTACCACTGGATGGATCTTAAGTTAAAATCTCTAAAATTTCAAAACTCCCTTTATTTCAAAAAAAATCCCCTTACTAACAACAAAAAAAAATAAAAAAAGTAAAAAAAAAGGAAGAAAGAGAAGAACAAAGCAACAAGATAAATAGACCCAACTCACCTTCTTTAAAATACCAAAAACAAATGATTAAGCGCCCCATCACCCGCACACAATAAATTACCCTTGAACATAACCTTTAACTCCTAAGACTGCCTGAACTTGCAATTAAGCGCATATCCCATTGCGCAGAATTGGGTCGAGCGCATACGCCACTGCGCAGAATCATTAGTTCCGACACATTAGGACTAGAATACCCAACTTACAGGCCAACCCCTGAACTCGCAATCAAGCACATATCCCACTGCGTGGAATTGGATCGAGCGCATACTCCACTACACAGAATCATTTGTTCAGACACATTAGCACTAGAATTTCCAAATTAGAGGCCGACTCCAGATGAATCATGCGCACGCACTACTGTGCAGAAATCAACTGAGCACACCTCACAAGACCCACACTTTAATTACCAGCCCAAACTAGCCATTCCCTCGAGAAATTAAACATTGAGTATATTTAATCTAAGAATTTACAAAAGCCTATTGGAAAAGGAACGCCTGACGCGCATTAGTGTGAGCAATGATGCGCCCGATCTGACATGACTTGTAAAAGCCTTCGATATTACATGATACTTCATCATTTTATTATCGGTCCTTGGACCTTATTTTGGATATTTGATTGATGCCCCGGTACCTCGATTGCAAAAAATCCCTTTGTTAGCTCGCGCCATGCGACGGGATGCGCCATGCACCCACAGACCAGGAAAGTGCCCTTCGACAGCTACCATTTTCCCTTCAAATGCTCTATTTTAGCTTGCATTGATAGATAAGAAAGCCAAGTATGTCATGTCAGTATCATAAATTCACATTTGTAATTTTCCAAGAGAAATGAGAAGATACCTCGAATGAGGGGTGTCTACTTCTTCGATACATTCTTACTTCGCAAGAGCACGCCGAAGAGGGGCATCTGTAGACACCCCCATTTTGCCCTCATGGGATATATAATTTTTGTTCAGTCAACCTTTGACCTCATAAACCTGATATGAGAACTATGCACTGAAATAATAGTACATGGCTAAACACAGGCTGAAACAATAGCTTTGTGGCTCAGATCCCGATGTAGGGAGACTATACACTAAAGCAATAGTATATAGTCAAAATGTAGACTGAAACAATAGTCTTACATTTCAGACTAGAGACCAGACCCGGACAACCCCAAATTAAGTGCGTGAAACCCCTCGCGTAATTTCATTACACGTCAGACCACAAACGCGCAATCAGTCCCCCTTTCAGACCAAACTTTATTTCCCAGACCATATCGAGACTCGATCACGCACCTAAAATCAGACGCGTGATTGAATTGAGTGCCACCCCATCAGCGCATAATTGGGTTATGCCCAGCCTAGCCTCATAGTCCTTGACCCCTAAATTTCCTTGATTGAGCGCTTCTGAATAATTGCTTAATCGGATTGCGCATATACTAACAAGCACGCAATTAGCCCTAACACTATTAGGACTAGGAAGCTCACTGAGCAAGTCAGCCGATCGCTCACTAAGTCAGTGACCGACTCAAAGCGATTAAGCGCTAGTAAACCAGCAAGGAACTTGATTAAACGCCTGGAAAATAGCACGTAATTGAAGAAAAACCTATAAAAGATTTTTTTTTCTAGTTCGAGGAGGAGGCTAGCAACTTTCAAGAGAGAACGAATTTTTTTGGGATTCCGAAACTAGAACACTCCGAGGACAAATCTATTGAACAACCTAGTCATGATTTCAAAATTCAAGTGCCAAATCTTCGAGATTTTTGTCCGCAGCCCCAACCCTTAGGTAAGGATTTAATTTCTAGTTTTTGACCATAGCTTATAATCTCTAGACTTAGGAATTCTATTAATTTTATTTTCAGTCTTAGACCGTAGCACCCTTTTCGGATCGTAATTTTCTATATCTAGTTCTAATTCTTTGAATTCAGAACCAGTCCTTAATCCGACGGTCAAATTAATCGACCCTAGGCTTTAATTCTATTCTAAAATCTTAATCTTTAGTCCTATCATTAATTTCTGGTTCTAATCGTTCGATTCTAGAACCAGTCCTTAATCATACGTTCTGATTTTCTGATTTCGAACCCGAATTTAGTCCTACATATTTAAATTTTAACTTTACTTTCTTATTTTAATATATCCAAAAACCGTAAATATAATTTCAGTTACTATAATTCTAATTTTACAATTTAATTCATAATTATTATTCTGAAATCAACTCTGAAAAGCCTAAAAATATTATTTCACGGTCTAAAATTATTTTATCTTCAATCTTAGCCACCCGATTTGCCCAAAGGAGTTTACGGAGGGTACTCGGGAATGAGGCCAAACCTCCTTAGCATAGCGGGCCTAAAACCCTTTTTTTAGGAATTTTAGAATTAATTAATTGCTTTTATTTTACCCTTTTAGTATAATTAATTAGTAGGTTTATTTTATTTTAGTATATTTAACTAGTTAAATGTATTGGAGTTTAGTATGATTGATTAATCTCTTTAAATCAGAATTTAATTAATTAATTCCTTGCTTTAATTAGAATTTAGTATGATTAATTTCATTGCGTTAATTAGATTTTTAGTATAGTTAATCCATTGCTTTCATTAGAATTTTAATAAAATTAGTTTATTTATTTCAATTAGATTCAAATAAAAATTAGTTTATTTGTCCAAATTAGATTTTAATAAAAATTAATTCATTTGCTTGAATTAGAGTTTCAGTAAAATTAGTCTTCTTTTTCAATTAGGATTCTAGTAGGACTGTCATAATTGCTTTATTTAGAATTTTGATACAATTAGTATTGTTAAGTAGTGAATATTTCCACTTAAAAGAGCCCAAGAGGCACTGTGCTACCTAATTGGAAAGGCCTGAGACCAAGTCCAGCGGCAAGGAAGAAAGATTGAACCTACTGAGGGGTTGCTAAGTGCTGAACAATGGAAGAACAGCACACCCAAGAGGTGTGCTAGCTGTGGAAGCACTGAAAATAACCTGTCAAGAGGTTCCATGAAGCTATCATGTGCTTCCTAGCACTTGTCGAGAAGTCCTGAGGGCAAGGAATGATGCAGTCGAGAGGTTGAACGTGTGTAAACGAACCTATCGAGAGGATACTTCAAGGTACAGATGAATCCGAGAGGATCCAGTCACTTCTCGCGAGGTTCAATTGAACCTATCGAGAAGTGTAAGACAACCTGTCAATAACTTACTGGAAGCAACGTTCAGTCTCGCGAGGATTGAGCCAACCTATTGAGCACTTCACTGAAGATTGTATAAATTATCGACAGGATTGTCTATAACCTGTCGAGAGGATGAATGTGGAACTGAGCAAAATGAAGAAATAAGCCTGCAATCCTATCGACAAGTTTAAACAAACCTCTCGAGACGCACTCCCAAGATGTCGATAGGATCTTCATCAACCTGTCGAGATGTGTTCAAACCTATCGAGAGCCATTCTAGACCTGTCGAGACACTACCAAACCTGTCGACTAGTACTTCAATCCCGTCGAGAAGTCTGCAAAGCTGTCGGAAGCCAATGCAACCTGTCGATGTGATTATAATGCAGATGCCGAACCTATTGAGAGGATCTCCTGAACCTCTCGACACTCATTTTGGCAACTTCTCAGTGTCTTCCTTCAACAACTGCCAATTCTAGATTTTAGTGCACGAGTTCCAAAGCACTTTAGTAAACCTTAGGAGTATTTTTAACACAGTTGGGCACGCATGGAAACCCTAACTACTTCACATGTCTTTTCCAGCTGAGAGCCAATGGGAAGAAAGCTTCTAGAAGAGAAATCGGCCACATCAACAGCCTAAAATAATAGAATTATTCCCTTGCACTCTGATTGGTTGAAATGTATCTGAGGACAAAGGAGGAGAGTATAAAAGCTTGAAGAAAATATAGAACATCGATCTAGAATTGGAGCCTAAAGTGAGATCTATTTTTCCCTTCAAATTTTCCCTCCTTCTTCCTTCTTCTCCCATTCTCTCTTTAGCCAATCATGAGTGGATAAACTCTTCTTCGTAGTTAGGGTGAGGTCTTAAGCTGTAAATTGAGAGATTTAAAGGCTTATAATAGACAATATATTGCACAGATTACAGATCTGGGCATAATAGCATTATAAGATTGCAATATAATTGTGTATTTTAAAGGTTATTCTTATCTATATTTCACTTTTTCGTATTTGATTTCCCTAGATTGGATACTCCTGCGAATGCAAACCGAAAATGGGGAGCTAGTAGCTTGGCATCTGCAGCATCTGCAATGGTTTTCCTGATCTAATTAAGATCAAAGGATTGGAACAATCTCTGGGATGGTCTGTGACCATTAAAGTGGACAGATCATAGCCTTAGGATTGCTTCAATTCTCTGGTTAAGATTGGATTCTTATACCTCACCTCTGTCGGGGTAACCTGAGAAGCTTGGAGATAGAAAAGAGGATTATTGCAAATCAGATCTATATAAGTTCTTTGATTCCTTTGATTTTCAGTGAGAGATCAATACCCCTAGCTGCTGTTCTCACCTTTCAAAATTTTCATCTCTTCTATATCTCCTCTGTTCTCTGTATTGGACTAGATTTGGATCAATAGCATTTAATTCTGTAGTCTATAGTTAAAGTGACAAAACCACAAAATCTCTCCTCTTTCCTGCTTTAGTTTAGTTTAAATTAGGATAGAGTGCTAGATCCACTCTGGATCTGGTGTTTTACCATCCTTTAGAATACATTTCCCTGTACCTTACCTTTTAAAAATTGTTACAACAGCCCTGGATCTCCAAGGACTCGCTGCTCGCCCTGATTATGAAATTGCTATAATTTATGCAGTTAATCTACTATTTTATTCATATAATAATTGCAAGGTGGCAGTAGCAATAAGTTTTTGACGCCGGTGTCGGGAATTTGTGTTTTTAAAAGTGGTAGATCTAAGTTTTCTCATTTTTAGATTTAAATTTTTCATTAACTGTTAAGTGTTTGATTAATTGCTGCTTTAGTTTTTGTTGTAGTTTCACTCTGTTTTAGATCTAGATCTGTGGAGCTAAGAGGAGCTCTGTATCACTTGAAAGAACAAGCACTACTTAAGTTTGCATCTCTCAACTCTGTTTATATTCTTAGATCTAGACTGGAGTAGATCTACAGTTTTGTATTTGATTGTTTTGTGATTGTTGTAATTGAATTTTGTGCTGCAATTTTTTATTTTGTATTTGGTTTCTGTGGTGTGTATGCTTGGGAGGAGATCTCTTATTCCTGAGATTGCTTCCTTAGATCTTGAAGTTGAAAGACTTCTTAGACCTAAGCAAACCATACACACACCTTTAGTTGATTCTGAGATTTCTGCAATGGGTGAGCAACCTAGGACCTTAAAAGAATTCAATGCACCAGGGGTTTACAATTCTCCCTTCTGCATTCAATTTCCTGTTGTCCAAGGAAACTATGAGATCAAGTCTTCTATCATCCAAATGTTACCCTCATACTATGGCCTGAATAAAAAAGACCTAGAATGACCTTCTGCATTCAATTTCCTGTTCATTTTCACTAAAGGATAGAGCTAGAACTTGATAGAAGGTCATTGAATGCAGAAGGTCATTGAATGATAGCTCTATCCCAACCAACAGTATACAGTCCTAGAATGACCTTCAATGTTAGTTTTTGGCCAAGTTTTTCACCATGTCTAAAACAAGTCAGTTGAGGAAGAGCATTATCTCTTTTGCTCAAGCCCCAACTGAAGATTTTCACAAAGCCTAGGAGAGATTTAAAGAACTCTTTAAGTAATATCCCCATCATCAAATTCCTGAATGGCAACTTGTCCAAAGTTTCTATCAACGAATCGATCCTAAAAGCAGGGATATGGTTGATGCTTCTTGTGGTGGTACATACTTCCACAAGACTACAGATGAGGCTTGGGAGTTATTTGATATCATCAGTGAAAACTCTATGCAAAGGGAAACCTGGGCAAGAGATTTCGAGACCCCTAGGTTGGTGAAAGAAAATACTATCAGAGGGAAGATGAATGAGGTGAGTGGACATAATGAGTTGGAGAGGAAAGTGGATAGTTTGACCCAATAGTTGGAGAAAATGATGGGAGCAAGGCAGTCTCCAATGGTTGTTAAAGTAGAGGAGGCATGTATCATATTCCAGTCCCCCACTTACTCCCTTGAGGAATGTCCTTCAACTATCCAATTTCCAGATCTTGTGAGCGTGTGAATGCTGCTCAGTCTTATGGACAACAACCTACTGCTGGTTATTAGTGGAGAAACCACCCCAACTTGAGGTGGAGACAAGACAATTTTCAAAATCAGCAGAAGTAGCAGCCATAGCAAGCCATGCCCTATAGGAATGCCCAACCATATCAGCAGAATTATTTTCCAAGCCCCCATACCAACAGCCTATGGCTCAGCCAATGGTCCAACCCGTGCTTCAAAGTGCACAAGTCGCAGCACCCCCTAGGTTCCTCATATTTGAAGAGCAAGTTCTAGCCTCATTTCACAACTTGGGTTCTTTATCCCAAACAGTCCACTCTCATAGCCAAAGCATTAAGAAGATGGAAGACCACCTTGGTCAGCTATCTAACGCCTTGACAAGGAGAGAAGAGGGGAGGCTGCCTAGTCAACCCATGGATAATCCAAAGAGGAATTATGTGGTGGGTGAAGTTTCTTCTTCCCATGAAGAAGTCAAATCTGTCACCACCGTGAGGAGTGGGAGGCTGGTGGATAACCAAGTTGGTAATGAGCCTAGTGAGAAAAGTGTAGAGAATGAAGATACAACCCATGATAATTTGCAGCAAAAACAACAAATAAAAAATAAAGGGGGTGATGTGCCCCAACAGAAAATTGATAATAAAAATAAAGAAAATTTTGATGAACTTGCTAAGGCTACAAATGGGAGGACAGTTCTCTAGTTTCCATTTCCCAATGTAATGAAAGCACCTTCTCCTTTTGACAAGGGGAATACTAAAGTTGAAGAGATGATAAAAACTTTCAAACAAGTCAAGATCAACTTGCCTTTACTTGATGCCATCAAACAAGTTCCAGCCTATGCAAAGTTTTTGAAAGAATTGTGTACCCACAAGAGACAGTCTAGGATACACCTATCCAAGAAGGTCTTTTGTGCTGAGAAAATGAATCAAGTGTTGTCTATTACAACTCCAACCAAGCTTCAAGACCCTGGAGTTCCCACAATCCCTTTCATCATTGGGGATCATACCATTGAGAAGGCCCTATTAGATCGGGGAGCTAGTGTAAACCTACTTCCCTATTCTATTTATGAGAAGTTAGATTTGGGAGAATTGAAGCCCACACATGTGGTGCTACAACTAGCAGACATATCTGAAAGAAAGCCTGTGGGAATGATAGAGGATCCGTTAGTTGGAGTTGACAAATTCTTTTACCCAGCATATTTTCTGGTTCTGGACATGGAGCCAAGTAAGAGCACCACTTCTATTCCCTTAATTTTGGGCAGACCCTTTTTGGCTACTGTCAATACTTGTATTCAGTGTAGATCAGGAGAAATGGAGGTATCCTTTGGCAACATGAAGGTTAAATTGAATGTTTACACGACAACAAACCAGCTTCACTTGAATAATGAGGATTGCTTTTTAATTGATGTTCTTGATGAGCTTGTGAAAGAGGCTTTGCCTAAGTTGTTGCATTGTAATGATCTTTGTGATGATGTGGGTGATGTTTTCGAGAATGTGGTGGAGCTTGTATCGACCATTTACTATCATGAACCTCCATGACATGATTAACTTCCAACAAATATATACTATGTATAATAAGTTATGTCTTTAGTATTTATTTTTTCTAATTTTTTCTGCTTTTGTTTCAATTCTTTGTGCCATTGTACATAAATTTTCCAATGAGGTTAGTACCCCAGGTAGGAAAATAAGTCAGAATTGGTAAAGTAACCTGTGTTGGAGTGTCAGATCTATTGAGAAATGAACTGGGAATGGATTACAAGCCTGTTTAAACTAAAATACAACCTATCGATAGATTTTAGGATCATGTCGACAGGTTCTGGGAATTCCCAGTCTGCTTTTCGACAAGATATAGAAGTTGTCGAGAAGTGTGAACTAATTCTCGACAGGTTTGGAAGGTGTAAAAATTATTGTCGATTGGATCCAGGAGCATTCCGACAGGTTCTGAAGACTTTTAGTTGAGTCCTCGACAGGTTCAGAGTACCTATCGACAGGTTTTGAGAACATCTTGAAGTAATTTTTCAGGAGTCTAGAACCTGCAGAGAGGATTGCTTATTGATTTCAAAGAACCTTTCGAGAGGGTCTATGAACCTCTCGAAAAGATGGCTTCTGTATTTTTGAACTCTTCGACAGGATTGTGTCGAGAATTGTTTCCCACTGCTTTAAACCTAACGACAACTTCATTTTTGCCATTCGACAGCTTCCCTCTATGCTTTGAGTTTGCTCTGGCGATTATTCCATTTTTCAGTTTCTCTCTCTACTTAACAATTTTCCACTTCTCTCATTGCTTCAACTTCTTTCGAGCTACATTCTGCACCTACTCTGAACTGATTTGGTGTTGTGCACAGTGTGATCTCAGAAACCCTAGGTTTCTATTGGTAAGTCTTCTTCTCAACTCTTCTTTATGATTTTCAAGCTTGGCATTCCAATTTTTAGTTTGTCTGGGGCATTTGAGCATTCAAGAGGTCTTTGCGGTGATTGCTATTGAATTAGTGCTTATTGATATTGTGTTAATTGAGCAATGGTGGGTCAAGAGGATACCTTGGCTAATCTGTTCAAAGTGCCTTCTAAATCAACCAGCAAATCCACTAGCAAAGCCACTAGGAAGTCCAGTAGGCAAACCACAAAGCCTAAGGACACCCCGCCTGCAAAAAGGAAGCTTGTCATGGAGGAAGCTGAGAAAACTATGTAATCTAAGAAATCCAAGAAATCTGAGAGGGCCCAAATCAGTACAGATATTGTGGAGGAGGCCCCTGAGACACAACCTAACCCTGAGCCTGACATTCCTGAGGCTGAGCCTAACCCTGAATTGGAACCTATAGCCCCTTCGCTCAGATCCACACCCAATGAATTTGTGGAGGCACTGGATCTGATCCCAGAGACTATTGTTGACACCCCCTATTTCTCTAAACTAGAAGAGTGTCAGGATACTTTGAATTATCTGGTGAAGGCAGGCCTGGTGCTTTTTTTGCTTTCTCTCTGTTTCATATTGTATATTAATGTTCTTTGTTTAGCTGCATTTTACTTTGTATACTTTTATTTTTCTCTTGCTACACATTTCCCTATCTTTCAAGTTGTGAGGACACTGCTCCTCATAGGTTTGGGGGTGTGGCAGCTTGCCAATGGATAGTTAATGGTAGTGTCGCAAAGGTTTTTAACAGAAATTGAGGAAATAAAATAATTTCACACCTGATATTTTATATATAGAGGAAATTTAATACTTTTTAAGACTGGAACATGCTATAGCTCCAACACATTCATGAAGCAAATGTTAGAAATTTTTTATAAAAGGAATGCCTAGTGAACCTGAAATGAAAGGAAATTGTGAGGAAATACCCCAGAAGCCTAATGAAAGACCATATCCAATGAGATTTGGGCCTGAGAAATTTTTTCTTGAAGAGTGTCTTGGCAAGTTCTTCTGCTCTAAGGACTGATTGAATCTACCTCTGCTCACCAAAAGTTAAGCAAATTCAAGTTGAAACAGCTTAACAGCACTCATGACATTGACGATATGAAGTAAGGGTTTCATTTGGATAGTTTGAGCTTAAAATCTCCCACCTTTAAACTGCCCTTGATACACACCATTTGAGCATTGAAAATCCAAGCTTTCTTTGACAAAAACCAGAGAATTTGAACCCCTAAACCTCTTGACCTGTTTCAGTTCACCCTCAATCTGAGAAATCAGGAAATAGGAGGAGAAGTGAGGTTAGAGGAGCAAGGTTTGACAATTTGGTAAAAGAAGAAAATACACGTGAAGGCAAGTGTGATGTGTAATTGCGGCATGCCAGCCCATAAAAAAAAAAAAAAGAGAGAGAAAATAGAATAGCAAAATAAAATTTAAAAGAGAAGTCACTTCATTGGGTCTTGAAAGAAAAGAGAAAAAGCTTGCCACTTTTGCTCTAAAAAATTCAGAGAAGATGAAGACTATGCTGAACTGAAGAAGGTGTACATGTCACCTCCTTACTTTACTGATTTCTCAATTTTGAATCCTTTTCCACCCTTTTCTTCTTTATAAACTTCACCCATAAGCCACATTACAACCTAATAAAAAGTCCTTACTTATCTAAAATTGATTGAGTTGTCATGTGGAGATAAGAATTTGTTTAATCCATGGTGAAAAGAGTTAAAAAAATTTACAAATTAGAGCAATGGCTATGCTCATGCTTGCAGTCCTATTTGAGGGTTATAACTGCTCTTGAACTGTGAGAATTGATATACCCTTCTATTTCTATTGAGAGAGACAGCTCTGGTGAGTTTTGGGTCTGAAATTAGGGTTGATAGGGGTACTATCCAAAAACATGATTCTCAATTTGAAGGTAAGCTTTGCATTAATTTTCATACAAAATACCTTAACATGAGCTGATTGATTGTGAAGGAATTACAGCAAGATTTTAGTCTTAAACTGTCTTGTGTTTGCTGAGAATCCTCTGAAACTGAATGGACAAGGTGTGGAATGAATTTTAGATTGCTTAAATTTTGTTTTAACATGCTGCACTGTTATTAACTGATTTTACTGGAGAAGTTTGTGGGTAACTTCACTGTAAACCCTCAGGAGCCTTCACTCCTCCACTAGGGATCACTTAGGGGTTTTGGTGCATGTGCCAAATGCACCTGTGTTCCCTATGAAAGTGTCATTTAATTTAATAGGTTAATTATTTTTACTTTCTCCTTTGCTCAGGGACCAGCAAAGCTTAGGTTTGGGGGTGTGTTAAAGTAGTGAAAAATACCAGCTGTGGAAGCACTGAAAATAAGCTATCGAGAGGTTCCATGAAGCTATCGAGAGCTTCCCAGCACTTGTCAAGAAGTCCTGAGGGCAAGGAATGATGCAGTCAAGAGGTTGAACATGTGTAAATGAACCTATCGAGAAGATACTTCAAGGTACAGATGAATCCGAGAGGATTCAGTCACTTATCGTGAGGTTCAACTGAACCTATCGAGAAGTGCAAGACAACCCGTCGATAACTTATCAGAAGCAACGTTCAGTCTCGCGAGGATTGAGCCAACCTGTCGAGCACTTTACTAAAGATTGTATAAACTATCAACATGATTATCTATAACCTGTCAAGAGGATGAGTGTGGAACTAAGCAAAATAAAGAAATAAGCCAGTAATCCTATCGACAAGTTCAAACCAACCTCTCGAGACGTTCTCCCAAGCTATCGACAGGATCTTCATCAACCTCTCGAGATGTGTTCAAACCTATCGAGAGCCATTCCAGACCTGTCGAGACACTGCTAAACTTGTCGACTAGTACTTCAATCCTATCTAGAAGTCTGCAAAGCTGTCGGAAGCCAATGCAACCTGTCGATGTGATTATAATACAGATGCAGAACCTATTAGGAGGATCCCCTAAATCTCTCGACACTCATTTTGGCAACTTCTTAGCATCTTCCTTCAGTAGCTGCCAATTCCAAATTTTTATGCACGAGTTCCAAAGCACTTCAGTGAACCCTGGGGGTATTTTTGGCACATAGTTGGGTACGCATGGAAACCCTGACTACTTCATGTGTCTTTTCCAGTTAAGAGCCAATGGGAAGAAAGCTTCTAAAAGAGAAATCGGCAACATCAGCAGCCCAAAATAATAGAATTATTCCCTTGCGCTCTTATTGGCTGAAACAGATTTGAGGATAGTGGAGGAAAGTATAAAAGCGTGAAGAAAATACAGAACATCGATATAGAATTAGAGAGAACCGGAGCCTAGAGCGAGATCCATTTTTCCCTCCAAATTCTCCCTCCTTCTTCCTTCTTCTCTCATTCTCTATTTAGCCAATCATGAGTGGCTAAACTCTTTTCAGTAGTTAGGGTGAGGTCTTAAGCTATAAATTGAGAGATTCAAAGGCTTATAATAGACTATATATTTCACAGATTGCAGATCTGGGCATAATAGTATTGTGAGCTTGTAATATAATTGTTGATTTTAAAGGTTATTTTGATGTACATTTCACTTTTTCGTATTTGATTTCCCTGGATTGGATACTCCAGCGGATGCCAGTTGGAAACGAGGAGCTGGTAGCCTGGCATCTACAACATCTACAATGGTTTTCCGGTTCTAATTAAGATCAAAGGATTAAAACAATCTCTAGGATGGTCTATGACCATTAAAGTGGACAAATCATAGCCTTAGGATTGCTTCAATTCTCTGGCTAAGATTGGATTCTTATACCTCACCTCTGTCGGGGTGACCTGGAAAGCTTGCAGCCAGAAAAGAGGATTGTAGCAAATTAGATCTATGCCAGTTCTTTGATTCCTTTGATTTTCAGTGAGATACCAATACCCCTAGCTGCTCTTCTCACCTTTTGAATTTTTCATCTCTTCTATATCTCCTCTGTTCTCTGTGTTGGACTAGATCTGGATCAATAGCATTTAATTCTGTAGTCTGTAGTTAAAGTGATGAAACCATAAAACCTTTCCTCTTTCCTGCTTTAGTTTAATTTAAATTAGGATAGAGTGCCAGATCCACTCTGGATTTGGAGATTTATCATCCTTTAGAACACATTTCCCTATGGACATACCCTTACTTACCTTTTAAAACTTGCTACAACAGCCCTGGATCTTGTAGGACTGGCTGCTCGCCTTGATTCTGAAATTGCTGTAATTTGTACAGTTAATCTGCTGTTTTAATCATATAATAATCGCAAGGTAGCAGCAACAACAAGTATACTTGTCTTAATTAGAATTCCAATACAATGAGCATACTTGCTTAATCAGAATTTTAGTATAATTAGCATGCTCGATTTAATTAAAGTTTCACTAGAACCATTACACGTGCACTCCTAGTACCAATAGGAGATTGAAATTAATTAGACTTCTAATGAAATTAGGAAATTAATATTAATTGGACTCTTAATAGGATTAGAATAAGCTTATATAACTAAATTCATAATAGAATCAGGGAAGTCTAAACTAACTAGAACTATAACTACAAAGGGAAATAAAAGGAAAATTAAACTATCTAAATTAAGAAAAAGACACTGCTGCTGACGTTCATAAGCGGACAATTCAGTATAGAAGTAACCCATACCCGATCTCAAGCATGATCATTGACGTGTTGAAGCGTCGATAAAGATCTGCAGCTGGCAATCGCAACAAACTAGGAACATTCCTAGAAACCTTTTTTTTATATTCCAAATGTCGCATCGCTAGAGTCCACTTGGACAGAATTGGAGCCATTGATTCAACGGGAACCGAGAGGAACCCAGAAAAAGCGCGCACTAATAGTGAGGCTCAAGCTTTAATGCAGCCGCATCCACTACCTCGCGAGACCAATTTACGTTAACAGCAGCCCCAACCTTGTGAAGTTCTTGCGTGGCTCTGGAGGAGAGAGACCCCCAGAAGTTCTCTCGTGCAGCTCTCACGCGCCTAGAAGCTTAACCCTGTACCGAGTGAGATGTAAAGGCATCTGCGCAAGTACCTTATGACAGGAGATTCTGAAGCTCTACTGTGCGAGCAGGCTAAGCACTGCAAGTCCTTTTGCGTGAGTACATTCAAATCCAGATTAGCTGCGAGATCATCCAAAGTCCACCTGCGCGAGTGAACAAATCTTCCAAGATAATTCTTACCTCGCGAGTACTCTGCAAGCCATGAGAGTGAATTAATGTTTAGAAGCCAGCCTCACAAAGTTCGAGCTCTCCACTTCTCAATCTTAACTCAAGGACCTTTTGAGGATTTCCCCAAGTTTAGGGCACACATCCCGAGGAACTGATCTCAAGGCACACATCCCAAGACATCCAGGGTTGTAACAGTGCCACAACTGCTAGAAAAATTAGGGTTTACTCTTCTCTGAGCCAAGGCATTAGGACTGAGTATATAAGCTGTGCTTGTAACTTAAAATTTTTCAATCTCTCCTTCAACCTCTGTCAGCTGAGAGCTCAAGCAGATTAGGGTTAGGGTTAGGGTTTGATCACTTCGTTTTCCTTTTTTTTTCTTTTCTCTTATCCCAGCACTTGCTGGTTAAATCTTTGGTAAACAATTAGGTGCAGTTTCATTTAGTTCTGTAATGGGTCATTTAAACATTGGAATTTTGTGAAGAGCTGTTGTGCACATGGCTGATGCCTTGAGAAATTACATTGTAGGTAATTTAGATCAATGGAATTCATGCTTTAAACGTTCATTTAATCTGTTATTTTCCTATTTGCCCGTAGTTTTGTTCAGGCTATAGCATGCATGTAGGATTTGAGCTGATTGAAAGGCCCATGGAAGCTTGTTCTTGTAGCACTGGTGGGACCATGGTGGCAGCAGTAGTTTACATGTTCCATCTCAGTCATATGTGGGTAAGGCAGCCTCTGTGGATAGCCTTTGACCATTTGAGTGGATAGACTATAGCCCTAAGGTAGGTCTTGGTCACAGATCTAAGAAGGATTCTTTTCCTCTACACTTGAGCTTGTAGCCTAGTGAGAGGTTGTTGCAGGAACAGACTCCCCTCTATTTTACTTGGCCACTATCAGATGTTAAATTTGGTTTCTTTATAGTGATTGCAGACTTGTGAGCTAGGTCATTATAGGCCTTTTGTAGAAATGACCAGCTGATTCTAAATCCTCTTTTAGCCTGAGATACCTTGTGGTTCCCATAAGGTTTTCAAGGTCTGTTTGCTCCTATGAATGCCTACCAGATCTGTAGTAGATCTAGGGAGCTTGTAGCCTGACAAACATAGTATCTACAATGGCATTCATGACCTGATTTAATTCATTGGTTGGAGGAAATCTATTGGATAGTCTGTGACCATTTAAGTGGATAGATTATAGCCTTAAGATCAGTCCACTCCTTTGGATTAGGTTAGCTTTTTTTATTCAATCAATGAGATTTGACAAACTCTATTGGATAGTCTGTGACCATTTAAGTGGACAAATTATAGCCTTAAGAGCAGTCTAAATGGCATGGGTTAAGTTGGATTCTTCTTCCTTGCTGTGATTTTCTATAGTACTTTAGTAAGAATTTGCTGCGGAGACAACCCTAAATCTGAGTTACGTAACTGAATTAACCTTAGCCTAAACTACTTACTTTCCATCCTTTTATCTTTATTTTAACACACACCATCACCCCCTTCTCCATAACCCTTTCTTAGGATAGGACTGCACTTTATTTCTTTTCTTTTTAGTAGGCAATTTTGTGTAGTTGTGACACCCAACTCCCTTTCTTTAGGATTGCCAAATCTATAGCCAAATCTGGAGGCCTACAATTATAGCCCATTTTGGGTTCTAAATCAATTTATTTGTGGGACAAACTCTTACTTATCAAAACTTGCTACAATAGCCCTGTATCTTGTAGGCTGTGTGTACTTTAGGTTACTGATTTCATAGCCATTTTACTCCACCTTTATATTCTGATTTTACCATCACATTATTTTAAATAACTTTAGCAAGCACCTGAAATACAGAACCAACAAGTTTTTGGAACCACTATCGGGGATATTGATCTTTTTAGTAGACCTGAGTTGTATTATATTTTAGTTAAGAAAATTCTTTATAGTTGTGCCATAAATAGAATAAAAAGTGCTACTGATTCTTTGTGGAATTTTACAGAATTGGACAACAGCAGAAGGGAAAAGCTAGAGTTGCAGCTGGAGTTTAGATAGCTCTGTTTGCACTTCTTTTACCTTAAAATATAATCCCTTAATGTTGAATCCCCTGTCATTAGTATAGTGTAAATCTATTTAGTTGTTAATTTAGTTTGAAAATTTTTTGTGTGTTGTGAACATTTTCTTGACCTACTGAGTTTTTGTGTGTATGCTTGGAAGAAGGCCCCTTAACCCTGAGTTAGAACCTCCAAATCCTGAGGTTGAAAGGGTCCTTAGAACAAGAAACACCACCCAAGGCCCTCCTATTGAAATTGAGCCAACTGTCATGGCTGAGAGACAAAGAACCCTAAAGAAATATAATGCACCTAGGGATTACACATCTCCCTTTTGCATACAATTCCCTTCAGTCGAGGGAAATAATGAAATCAAGTCCTCCACCATCAACATGCTTCCATGTTTCCATGGGATTAGTAAGGAAGATCCTTACAAGCACATTGACCAATTTTTTACACTTTGCACCCCTTTCAATATTGCTAGCCTGGGACCTGAAGCCACCAAACTGAGGCTTTTTCCTTTTTCCCTAAAGGACAAAGTCAGCACCTGGCTCTCTAAGCTTCCGGCCAATAGCATTCAAACATGGAGTGACCTCCAAAGCCAATTTCTGGGTAAATTCTTTCCCATGAACAAAACCCGCCAGATGAGGACAAATATTTTATCATTTACTTAGTTCTCAACTGAGGATTTTTATGAAGCATGGGAAAGATTGCAGGATATGTTAAAATAATGCCCCCACCATCAAATTCCACAGTGGCAACTAGAGGAAGTATTTTAGCAAGGAATTAATCCCAAGAGTAGGGATATGGTGGATGCCTCATGTGGTGGTAATTACCTCCACAAGACAGCCGATGAGGCGTGGGAGCTGTTTGACATCATAGGGGAAAATTTCATGCAGCAGGAGTCACTGTCTCGCAATGACGGACATACCTCTGCTAAATTGGGGAAAGAGTCCACCCCAAAAGGTGGAATGTATGATGTAAAGGTGCAAGGTAATTTGGAAAGGAAGGTGGACAACCTGAGTTTAATGTTTGACAAATTGATGAATGTGATGCAGCCTAGAATAGTTAAACAAGTGGAGGAGGCGTGTCTGATATGCCAATCTCCCACACATTTACTCTAAGATTGTCCATCAGCCAACCAATTTCCTAATTTTGTAATGGAACATGCCAATGTTGCCCAAGCATATGGGCAGCAACCTGCTGGATACTCATGAAGAAACCACCCAAATTTGAGGTGAAGATAAGATATATACCCTCAACCCCAGCAGCAGCAGTTGGCAGCTCCATACAAATACCAGTACCAGTTTAACTAAGAATACCCACTAAGACAGAATTTTCAGTCGCTTGCCCCACAGCCTAACCAGTTGGTCTTTCCCCCACAACAGCCCAGATCCTCTTCCTTTGAAGAGAAAATGCTGGCATCTATGCAAAATTTGGGAAACCTAGTCCAAACTGTGAACTCTCATGGTCAAAGCATTAAAAAAATAGAGGACCAACTGGGTCGAATCTGTAATGCTTTGAACAGGAGAGATGAGGGCAAATTGCCTAGTCAACCCTTGGCCAACCCCAAAGGGAAGTATATGATTGGAGAAGCATCCTCTACCCATGAGGTGGCTAATGCAATCACTACCCTGAGGAGTGGCAGAGTGGTTGATAATTTTGTGGGCAGGGAAACTGAGGAGGTCATGGAGAGTGAAAAGGAAAGAGAAGAGAGTGGTGAAGAACCAAAGAAGTCATCCCCTGTTGTGGATCAGTAAGGGCAAAAAAAAAGGGCTGATGTTGAGACCCAACATAAATTAATAAATGAATAAAAAAGAAAAAAATAAAAATTTGACCATAATGTTGCTAGGCATGCAGTTGTGGCACCAGCAGTCCCACATCTGCCATTTCCTCATGCATTAGCTGGCCCTTCTCCTTTTGATAAGGGAAATGCTTAGATGGAAGAAATGATGGAGACCTTCAAGCAAGTCAAGATCAATTTACCCTTGGTTGATGCTATAAAACAGGTAATTCTTGAAGTACCTCTGCACACAGAAGAGAAAAGCAAGGGTGCAGTTGTCAAAAAAGGTTTTTGCTGTTGAGTATGTTGAGTCAGTTCTGTCCATTGCCACACCTGAGAAATTATAAGACCCAGGGGTACCTACTATGCGTTGCATTATTGGAAACCACACCATTGATAAAGCCCTCTTGGACTTAGGGGCCAGTGTGAACCTGCTCCCATATTCTGTGTATGAGGAACTAGGTTTGAGAGGAGACCTGTGGGTGTGGTGGAGGATGTTATGGTGGGGGTGGACCAGTTCTACTATCCTGCCGATTTCCTTATTTTGGACATGGATCCTTGCATAAGTAAAACCCCAATTCCTGTCATCCTTGGAAGGCCATTCTTGGCCACTGTAGATGCTTGCATACAATGAAGGTTAGGGGTGATGGAGGTGACCTTTAGGAATATGAAGGCCCAATTAAATGTGTACAATGTTGCAAGATAGCCTCATATGGACAATGAGGATTGTTGTGTAATTGATATACTAGATGGCCTTGTGGAAGAGGAATTTCCCAATCTACTAGATTGGGATGATATTGTTGAAAACCTGGAAAGTATTTGGAGTTTGATTGGGAAGGAGGCCCAAACTCTTGTGACAGAAGATAGAACCAAAATAGAGTCTTTTGTGGGCCTAGTGAAGCATTGTAGCTGTAAAACTACATTACTGCCCCTTCCCCTTCCTCAAAACACTAAGGCACCTTTGTTGCCTTCAATTAAAAGTCCCCCTGTGCTGGAGCTGAAACAGCTCCAAGTCCCATTAAAATATGTCTTCTTGGGGTAGAACAATAAGCTTCTAGTGATTATCTCCTCTCTCACTAGTGAGCAGGAGGAGGCATTATTGAGTGTTCTCAAGACGCATAAAAAGGCAATTGGGTGGACAATAGCTGATCTGGGAGGCATTGATGCCTCAGTTTACATGCAAAGAATTCATCTGGATGAGGCTACAAAACCCTCAAGGGAGTTGCAGAGGAACCTTAATCCTCACATGCAGGAGATGGTCCTCAAGGAGATAGTGAAACTGTTGGATGCAGGGGTAATTTACCCCAATTCAGATTCAGAATGGGTGTCACCTATCCAGGTGGTACCTAAAAAGTCAGGCATAACAGTTTTCACTACTGATTTTGGGGAGTTGATGCCACCCAGGGAGACCACTGGATGGAGAGTTTGCATTGATTATAGAAAACTCAACTCTAAGACCAAAAAAGACCACTTCCCCCTCCCTTTCATTGACCAAATTTTAGATAAGCAGGCTGGGAAGGCATTTTACTTCTTTCTTAATGGATACTCAGGGTATAATCAAATCCCTGTGTATCCTCAAGATCAGGAAAAAACTACTTTCACATATCCCTTTGGCACCTTTGCTTACAAGAGGATGCCTTTTGGACTGTGCAATGCCCTAGCAACATTTTAGAGGTGCATGTATGCAATCTTTTCTGATATGATTGACAAATTCCAGAAAATCTTCATGGATGATTTCCCACTTTATGGGGACAACTTTAGCCAGTGCCTGAGTCACCTTGACCTAGTTTTACAAAGATGTGAGGAGACCAATTTGGTCCTAAGCTGGGAAAAGAGTCACTTTATGGTGACATAAGGAATTCTATTGGGCCATATGGTCTCTCACAAAGGAATTGAGGTTAACAATGCTAAAGTGGATCTAATTTTACACCTGCTCCCACCCAGGACTGTCAAGCAAATCAGATCATTCTTAGGACATGTTGGATTTTACAGGAGGTTCATTAAGGACTTCAGTAAAATTTTAAAGCCATTGTGCCACCTACTTTGTCAGGATGTGCCATTTGACTTCTCTGTTGAATGCCTTGAGGCCTTTGAGGTCTTGAAAAAGTTTCTTACCACTGCTCCTATAATCCAGGCCCCAGATTACTCACTCCCCTTTGAGCTGATGTGTGATGCATCAGACTTGGCCATAGGTGTTGTCTTAGGACAGAGGAGAGATAAGTTGCCTGCAGTGATCTATTATGCCAGCAAATCACTAGCTAAAGCTTAGCTCAACTACACCACTACTAAGAAAGAGCTGCTAGCTGTGGACAGGTTTAGACCATACTTGCTTGGGTTTAAAATGGTTATTTTCACTGATCACTCAGCCCTGAAATACCTATTACCCAAGAAGGATGCCAAGCCAAGGTTGATCAAATGGATCCTCCTATTACAGGAGTTTGATCTTGAGATCAAGGATAAAAAGGGAGTTGAGAATGTGGTGGCTGACCACCTCTCTAGAATTATTTTGGAAGAATGTGTAGCAGCACCTGTCAATGAGTTGTTCCCTGATGAGCAATTATTTGCCTTGCAGTCTAGTGTGCCCTGGTTTGCATAGATTATCAATTTTTTTGTTGTTGGTAAGATTCCCCCTCACTGGTCCAAGATGGACAAAGACCTATTTTTCTCTCAGGTCAAACATTTTCTCTGGGAGGATCCATACCTATATAAGCACTGTGCAGACCAGGTGGTTAGGAGATGTGTACCTGAAAGTGAATTCCACAAGATTCTTTCTATGCGCCATGAGGAAGCCTGTGGAGGTCACTTCAGTGGCAAAAAGACTACAACAAAAGTTTTACAATGTGGTTTTTATTGGCCTTCTTTGTTAAGAGATGCATTTATACATTTCAAAGCCTGTGAGAGATGTCAAAGGTTGGGGGGCATTTCCAAGAAAAATTCTATGCCATTACAGCCCATCCTGGTGGTAGAACTTTTTGACATATGGGGCATTAATTTTATGAGTCCCTTTCCTCCATCTATGGGTTTGAACTTCATACTTGTAGCAGTGGACTATGTGTCTAAATGGGTGGAAGCCATTGCCACAAGGATCAATGACCACATAGTTGTCCTTAAATTTCTAAAGGATAATATCTTCTCAAGATTTGGCACCCCCAGAGCTATCATTAGTGATGTGGAGAGTCATTTCTGTAACAGACCTTTTGAGAACCTCCTCAAAAATTACTCTATTATCCAATAGGGAGATCAAGCATATCTTGGAGAAGACTGTGAGGATTGACAGAAAGGATTGGGCACAAAAGCTAAATGATGCTTTGTGGGCTTATAGGACAGCCTATAAGACTCCTATTGGTATGTCCCCATTTAGGCTGGTTTATGGCAAGGCCTGCCACCTACCAATGGAGTTAGAGCACAGAGCCTATTGGGCTATCAAATCATAGAATTTTGATCTAACTACTACTAGTTCTCATAGGAAATTATAGCTGGCAGAGCTTGATGAGCTGAGTCTAGAAGCCTATTCAAATGCCAGAATATACAAGGAGGAATTAAAAGCATTCTCTGATAAGAAGCTAATGAGAAGGGACTTCAATGCTGACACTAAGGTTTGGCTTTTCAACTCTAAACTAAGATTTTTTCTAGGGAAGTTAAAATCCAGATGGGATGGACCTTACACTGTCATTCATGCCTCCCCATCTGGTGCTGTGGAGATCTTGGATCCTATGTCTGGGAAGATCATGAAAGTGAATGGCAGAGGTTAAAAATTTGTGTAGAAAATTTAGTTGAGCCTCCTCAGACCATTCACCTACATGAACCTCCCACTGCTTAGTGATCCACAGCTTTGTAACATATGTACCATATGAGTTGAATGCTTTATCTTGTTTTGTGTTGCTTAGAAATTTTTTATTTACTATTTTTAGGGTGATGATATGCTTGTGTGTTTAATTTTGTTTTGTTCTATTCTGTTTTAAGTACATGTGCATATCTGTCATCTGAATTTGATGTTCATATCTGTTGCTGATGGTTGAGGTGCTCTCATTATAAATATCATGAATTTGATCTGAAGGACTATCTTTAGAACTCTGCATTTTTTATGAATAGATGTTGATAATGAGCACCCAATGATAATGACAAAATGGAGTACGTGTCAAGGAGTTAGTGCTGATGCACACTGAATTGGAGCAAGACATTGTACATGCACAGGCCAGGGCACAAGCTGAGAGAAACGGTTAAGTGTTGCTTTCTCGCGAGACTAAATGACCTAAATTTCAAACTCGTGAGCCACTTGTTGGCTTTCTTGTGGAGTTCAGAGAGAAGTTTTGTTCATCGCGAGAGCCTCGCGAGCAAAAGGCACCTGCTGAAGTTTGACATTAAGCCTCGCGAGGCTCTATCCTGTCCGCAATAGGGAACTACGCGAAAAATAGAATTCACATTTTTTGTACTGTGCGAGAGCCTCGCGAGCTAACATTCTAAAGGCCATACCATTCATTGCCTTGTGAAGTCCCTGATACTCCAAATGGAAGTTCCTCGCGAAGATCACAAGCTAAGCTGACCGAGAGATGAGAAAGTGCTTCGCGAGCTTAAGCCCAAATTCAACTCTGCGAAGTACCTCGCGAGGCACATAAAGTTTCTAAATCTGTTCTCGCGAGGCTCTATTCTTCTTCGCGACAGCACTTCTCGTTAGGTTGAATGTGTACTGCACGAGATATTTACTTCGCGAGAACCTGGCGACAGCCGCGCGAGGCACGAGATATGCCCTATAAACCCAGCGATTTCTCCATTCTCGCCATTTTATTTCTCTTTGCCCTAGCCTCCACTGCATAAAATTGAGCCTCTCTCTCCCCCTTCTTTCTTCCCTACTACCTAATCCACTCCACCTGATATAGTTTCCTCCTATCATTTTACTCCCCATCACCTCTTGGTCACTTTGAGCTATGTTTGGGGGGATTTGAACATTTGTGCAACATTTGTAGGGAAACCCTAGCTGTCATTTGGTAAGATTCCTCACTCTCTCTTTGTTGGGTCGATTAGTTATTAATTGGGTGTTAAGTAGAGAGGAATTTAGATACTTTTGTATTTGTAAAGAGTGTATTACACAAGCAATGGCTAAATGTTCAAAGTTCATAGACACGTTGGCTGCCATGCTAAACCGTCCACATATTGGCAGCCCTGGGGTAACTCGAAAATCAACAAGGATTGCAGAGGCCTCCATAGTGGAGACCTCTGAGATGCCTATTCAAATGCCTGAGCCCCAGATGGAGCAACTAGCTAAGAAGTAGTCCGCCCCAAAGAAGAGGGCCAGAAAGCACCTACATGCCAAAAGCCCTGAAAAATTAAAGAAGAAATAGAAAAAGAGCAAGACTGTGGCCCATGAGGTCCCTGAGGTTGACCCTGATGAGGAAGAAGATACTGAGTACCTCAGGGTCCCATCTAAATTTGTTGCTGCAATTAAGCTGGACACTGAAACAATTTTTGATAAAGTCTATTTTGAGGAGGCACCAAAGACATTAGCCTCCATTGCATACCTGACCAAGGTAAATCTACTACCCTTGTTGAGACCCCCACTGCAGCTAGTCTTCCCTAGACTAGTGCAGCTGTTTTATCAGAATATTAGAATCAAGACTAGGGATGATGGGAATCCAGCATTTCTTGTGTTGATTCATAAATTTGAAATGCTCTTCAATTAAGCTGCAATAGCTTAAATACGTGGGATACCAGCAAAGTATACCCCTGAGTGTGGCTTGGGTCCCCCTTTAGCAGTCACCATCCCAGAGATAGCCAAGGAGCTGACTTGAGGGGTCATAGCCTCAGGACTCTCAATCAGGAAGAGGGATCTGCACCCAAACCTCAGATTTATGGATGGGGTGTTGAGGAAGAATGTGTATTGCTCTAGCCATGAGCAGGAGAGGAGGTTTCCCATTGCTGATGCACTCTTCTCTTTCCACAAGGACCACTACTTGGATGCTATCAAGTTGGTCTTTGAGTGGATAAAAGATATTCACGAAAATGTGAAGACCAAGAAGAAACTCCACTCACTTCCCTACTGTAGGCTCATTACAGCCTTACTGAATATGGGGGGGTACCAATTTCAAATGGATGAGAAGACCATCACCTTGGACCCTAAGAAATATGGAAAGAAACAATGGGGGATCAGTGGCAGTTTAATTGAGAAGAAAAAGAAGAAGGTAGAACTGTCAGCTCCAGCAGCCCCTACAAGTCAAGAAGCTTCTAGTGTTGCTGCCTCTGTGGCTGAATGCTCTGCTGCCCTCTCTCAGGCAGCCCATTCATGTGTGCCAACTAGCACCACCTCTACATCTGTAGCCATTACCTCACTAGCCACCCCTTCACCTTCCATGCCAGCCACTACTCCCTCAATCCAAGCCTCACAACCTCCCACAGTCCCATTACCCTCACCCCAACCAACTCTACCAACTACCATAGCCCCCATACCTACTTCTACCATACCTGTACCCTTGCCTACTTACCCAACTCACCCTAGCCCACCTGTGAAGGCCACCTATCAAAAGAAAAGAAAATTAATCTAAACCCACACAGAGCCTCAACCTATCTATATATCCCAAACCATCCTAATTCCTAAAACCACAGCCATACCAGACCCAACCATTGGCCTACCACCACCCTCAACAGCCTAAGCCTCTTACCTGAGCCTCCCATCCTTGAAATCCCTCACAGCTCTTCAGCTACCCCCTCTCAACCCATTGAACCCTCCACACCTTTTGAAGCTGTTACCTGTGAGCCTTTAGACCAATCCCTCCCATTTTCACCTACCCATGACCAAATCCCTTTCTCAGAAGGATACTCAGCCATGATGTTCTCTATCATAGGGGACATCAACTATGAGTTTACCCCTCCCAGACTCCCCTCCACATTTCTCTCCTCCTCGACATTCACTACAGCCCACCACCTTCCCTCATGCACCCACTTCCCCATTTCAACCAATCCCACCCACCACCCCTGATTTCCTACCCCAAATCTTCCACCTATTACTCTCCCTTCAAGACCAAGTGTTGTCCAACTCCCAAACCCAATCATCCATTGAGGCCAACAGTCACACAATAACCTCCCAACTCCATAACCAAGCCTCCAAACCAGCTTAGAATCCATCCAAGCCACCTTGTCATTATTAACCCCAACATCATCACAGCCACCAATCCCTAGAACCACCCATTTACCTACCCCACCTCCTTCTCCCTAACCCATAACCTCAGCTGTGACCACACCTGCTATTACACTCATTGAACTTGTTCCCATTATCCCTCCAACTACATTAACCAATGCCTCCACTCAAACTGAACCTGAACCAGAACCCTAACCTATCCCTATCCAATTGCCCATTATCCCCCTACCTAATATCCCAACTACTGTAGCAACCTCTAATGTTGCAACAGATGTGGAGGACTTAATACCCACCTCCTCAACACTAACCCAAATAGACCCAGAGCCTAAACCTGCAGTCCATCACCCTTTACCCACCATATTCACCTCATCCATCCCCTCTCCCTTGCCGGCTAGCTCTTCTTTGAGTGATCAGCAGCCCATCCTACCTGCCTCATCCTTCTCCATACCTCCATACTCCACTCTCCTCCATGCCATGCAAAAGAACCCCTACCTAAAAAATGATGTCATTAATGGCATGGCTAATATCAGAACTTTCATCAAGCAGCCCTATAGAGAGAAGATAAGTCGAATGGAGCTGGACCATAGGGTTCAACTGCTGGGAATATCAAAGGGGTGGGGTAGAATTTTGATCTAGTATGAAGTTGAAAAGCATACTGCAGGAACGGAGAAGCTGAGAGTAGATGGCCTAGAAAAAAGATTAGTTTCCTCTAAAGATGTCGCAAAGGCCACCAGGGAACTCAATGAAACTAGAACACTGTTTGCTGAAAAGAAGGCAGAAATCCTTGAAAGGAGGCTTGCTGAAGTAACTGACACAGCTCCTCCGCAAGCAACTGAGCCTGCCCTCCTGCTACTTCTATTGTTGCTCCTAAAGAGAAAGGCAAAGGAAAAGGACCCAAGTCAAGACTGAGCCAACAGATAATTAGGAAGATTAGATATGCACCTATAGTTAGTTAGGATGTCTTTACATTATTTTTGTGTAGTTCTTTTCCCTTACAATATAAAAATTTTGCTGCATTAATGAAATTTCTTTTTATTATGTTTCACTTTCTGTGTTCCTATCTGCTTAGTTTGTTTTAGTTGTTTGTATGTGCTTTCTTTAATGCTTTCACTTATTTTATTTTCTGTCTGCTTTTGTGTATAGTCCCTGCTGCACATGCCCTTTCATCTTTGAATCAGTGAGGACACTAATCCTCATAGATTTGGGGGTGTGGCAAGGATTGCCAATGATATAGTTAACCTAAGTGCGACAATCTTAACTAAGTGAGAAATAAATAAAATGAACTTCACCTAAGAAATGTTGGATGTGGGAAAATTTAAACACTGTCCAGACCTTTTTAATACTAAAATCATTTGAAAATCAATACTTTTATAAGGTGAACATCAAGAAATTTTTTTATAAACAGTAGTTAGTGATCCAGTAAGGAGAGAAATAGGTGAAAGCATACCCCTTTGAGTTCATTGAAGACCATACCCAGTGAACTTTGAGCCTGTAAATTTTTTTTTAGGAGTGTCTTTGGCACCTTTTTTCTGTTCTAAGGACTAACTGAATCAAGCCCTTTTTACTAGAAGTTAAACACCCCAAGTTGAAGTTGTTTGACAGTAATCATGGCACTAAGGAAAGGATCAAGGCCTTCATTTAGACAATTTGAGCCTAAAAGATCAAACTTGTAAAACTACCCTTGTGCATACACTTTTTGAGCCTTAAAGCCCCATTTTTCTTCAACAAACACAAAAGTACTTGAACCAGAACCGCTTAACCTGATTCAACCATATCCTCACTCTGAGAATTCAGAAGGTAAAGGAGAGGATGTTGAAAGTAGGTGAGTAAAGTTTAACATTTGGTGAAAGGAGGAGCTCTGTGAATAACAGTGTAGCAATTGTAGATGTGTGGCAACCATCATAAATATATATATATATATATATATAAATACAAGAAATAAAAAAGGAAGAGAAAAGAAAGAGAAGTCAAAAGAAGAATTTCATTGGAAAAGTTGAAAAGAAGGGTAGAAGTAAGCCACTGTAGCTCTGAAGTTTCAAAAGAAGATGGAGTTGTGCTTAAATGAAGAAGGTGAAGTTATGAATCATCTCCTACCTCTGTTGATTTATCAATTTTGAATCCCTCTTTACCCTTTTTATTCTTTACAACCTACACCAATAAGCCACATTACAACCCATGAAAAGCCCTTGTTGATCTAAAGTCAAATGAACTGTCATGTGAAGATGAAAGAAAGTCTAATCTTTGGTGTGAGTACTTTATGATGTCAGAAATTAGAAGCACTGCCTATACCCATGGCTGCAAACCCATTTGGGATATGTAACTACTCTTAAGGTTCTCTGAAATGGTACAACCTTAAATTAATTTGTGAGAGACAGCTCTGGTAAGCATTGGGTCTGAAAATGAAATCATTGGAGCATTGTTTGAACCTGAATTTTTATGTACTGGTAAGCTTAATATTGTTTTGCACATATTATTTTCTTGGTGTCAACTGATTGGATGTGATGAGTTTGCATGCATGACTGAGGTGTTAAATTGTTTGCATACACTACTTTGGAACTCCTTTAATTTTGACAGAGCAAAGGTGGAATGAACTGTATTTATTTCAAAATGATTAGCCACTGTGTTGCACTTTTATTAAATGTTTCATTGAGAAGTTTGTGGGTACCTTCACTGGAAGCCCTCAAGAGACTTCACTCCTCCACTAGGGATCACCCAGGGGTTTAAAAGGCTTGATGCATAAGCTAAATGCATCTGTGCTGCCTACGAAAGTGGCATTTACATTCTTAGAGTAGCTGTATAAATGTTGCTTTGCTCCGGGACGAGCAAAGATTAGGTTTAGGGGTGTGTTATTCACTAAAAAGTACCACTTTTCACCTCTTAACCTCGCCTCTGCTACACCTTGAAGCTAACTAATAACTTTTGTTTAACACAAAGTACATGCCTTTGGTGCCAAGAAGAGAGAATTCAAGCTAAGGATGACAGCTGAGCCAGAGATTGATGGAACACTATGGTGGTACACACCATGGTGACTATTTTGCATGTCATGATGGACCAAGAAAGTCCAGCAGATGAAAGAAGTATAGATGAGAGTGGAGGAAGCTGCAACAGAAGCATGTGCATAGCAGCAGAGGAACAAATGACTTATCTCGCACAGTTGAGGTGCTGCCTCGCGCTAGTTAATTCACTAGCAAATCTTCCTTGCGCAACTAAGACATGCAGCATACTAGAGCTCACGAAGAAGTCGCACAGCTTAATGAAGGGGTTATCACAAAGTAGCCTCTCGTGCAGCAGTCACGTACTTTAGCTACAATCAACATGTAAAGAAACTCTCGAAGTAGTCGCGCACTAAGCCTTCAGAAATACAGCTCGTGAAGCTCTCGCGAGAATCAAGCTTTAAAGTAGTCGCGGGAACTACCTCGCAAGACCAATTTGCGCAAACAACAGCCACGACCTCGCGAAGTTCTCCCATGGCTCTGGAAAAGAGAGACGCTC
Source organism: Chloranthus sessilifolius (assembly GCA_021018995.1). Taxonomy (NCBI): domain Eukaryota; kingdom Viridiplantae; phylum Streptophyta; class Magnoliopsida; order Chloranthales; family Chloranthaceae; genus Chloranthus; species Chloranthus sessilifolius. The sequence goes on along the minus strand of CM037593.1, from coordinate 51,328,391 downwards.
AGAATTTCTCTCGCGCAGCTCTCGCACGCCTAAAAGCTTAACCCTGTACCGAGCAAGTTGTAAAGTCATCTATGCGAGTATCTCGTGATAGGAGATTTTGAAGCTCTACTGCACGAGCAAGCTAAGCACTGCAAGTCCTTCTGTGCGAGTGCATTCAAATCTAGATTAGCAGCACGATCATCCAAAGTCCACCTATGTGAGTGAACAAATCTTCCAAGATAATTCTTACCTCGCAAGTACTCTGTAAGCCACACGAGTGAATTAATGTTTAGAAGCCAGCCTTGCGAAGCTCGGCCTCTCCACTTCTCAATTTAACTCAAGGACCTTTTAGGGATTTTCCCAGGTCTAGGGCACACATCCCGAGGCATTGATCTCGAGGCACACATCTCAAGACATCTAAGGGTTGTAACAGTGTCACATTTACTAGAAAAAATTAAGGTTTACTCTTCTTTGAGCCAAGGCATTAGGACTAAGTATATAAGCTGTACTTGTAACTTAGAGTTTATCAATCTCTCCTTCCACCTCTATCGGCTGAGAGCGCAAGCAGATTAGGTTTAGGGTTAGGGTTGGATCACTTCTTTTTCCATTTTATTTCTTCTCTCTTAGCCTAGCACTTGCTGGCTAAATCTTTGGTAAGCAATTAGGTATAGTTTCATTTAATTTTGTAATGGGCCATTTAAACATTGGGATTTTGTAAAGAGTTGTTGTGCACAAGGCTGCTACCTTGAGAAATTGCATTGTAGGTAATTTAGATCAATCGAATTTGTCCTTTAAATGTTCATTTAATTTGTTATTTTCCTATTTGCCCATAGTTTTGTTCAGGCTATAGCATGCATATAGGATTTGAGTTGATTGAAAGGCCCATGGAAGCTTGAGCTTGTAGCCCTGGGACCATTGTGACAGCAACAGTTTACATGTTCCATCTCAGTCATTTATGGGTAAGGCAGCCTCTGTGGATAGCCTATGACCATTTGAGTAGACAGACTATAGTCCTAGGGCAAGTCTTGGTCACAGATCTGAGAAGGATTCTTTTTCTCTGCACTTGAGTTTGTAGCCTAGTGAGAGGTTGTTGCAGGAACAGGCTCCCCTCTGTTTTACTTGACCACTATCAGATGTTATTTCTAGCTTCTCTGTAGTGGTTGCAGACTTGTAAGCTAGGTCATTATAGGCCTTTTGTAGCAATGACCGACTGATTCTAAATCCTCTTTCAGCCTGAGATACCTTGTGGTTCCCACTAGGTTTTTAAGGTCTATTTTCTCCTATGAATGCCTGCCAGATCTATAGCAGATCTGGGGAGCTTGTAGCCTAGCAAACATAGTGTCTGTAATGGTATTCATGGCCTGAATTAATTCATTGGTTGTAGGAAATCTATTGGACAGTCTGTGACTATTTAAGTGGACAGATTATAGCCTTAAGATCAGTCCACTCCTTTGGATTAGATTAGCTTTTTTGATTCAATCAATGGAATTTGAAAAACTCTATTGGATAGTCTGTGACCATTTAAGTGGACAGATTATTGCCTTAAATGCAGTCTAAATGGCATGGGTTAAGTCGGATTCTTCTTCCTTTCTGAGGCTTTTAATAGCACTTCAGTAAGAATTTGCTGCAGAGATAGCCCTAAATCTGAGTTACATAACTGAATTAACCTTAGCCTAAACTGCTTACTTCTCATCATTTTATCTTTATTTTAACACACACCATCTCCCCCTTCTCCATAACCCTTTCTTAGAATAGGACTGTACTTTATTTCTTTTCTTTTTAGTAGTTAATTTAGTGTAGTTGTGACACCCAACTCCCTTTCTTTAGGATTGCCCAATGTGGAGGCCTACTATTATAGCTCATTTTAAGTTCTAGATCAATTTCTCTATGGGACAAACTCTTACTTATAGAAACTTGCTACAATAGCCCTATATCTTGCAGGCTGTGTGTACTTTAGGTTACTAATTTCATAGCCATTTTACTCCACCTTTGTATTCTGATTTTACCATCTCATCATTTTAAATAACTTTAGCAAGCACCTGAAATACAAAATCAATAAATTTTTGGCACCGCTACCGGGGATATTGATCTTTTTAGTAGACTTGAGAGTTGTATTATATTTTAGTTTAGAAAATTCTTTGTAGCTGTGCCATAAATAGAATAAAAAGTGCTACTGATTCTTTGTGGAAGTTTGCAGAATTGGACAACAACAAAAGGGAAAAGCTAGAGCTGCAGCTGGAGTTTAGCTAGCTTTATTTGCACTTCTTTTACACTAAAACTTAGTCCCTTAATGTTGAATTCCCTGTCATTAGTTTAGTGTAAATCTATTTAGTTGTTAATTTAGTTTGAAAATTTTTTGTGTGCTGTAAGCATTCTTTTTACCTACTGAGTTTGTGTGTGTATGCTTGGAAGAAGGTCCCTTAACCCTGAGTTGGAACCTCCAAATCCTGAGGTTGAAAGGGTCCTTAGACCAAGAAACACCACACAAGGCCCTCCTGTTGAAATTGAGCCAGCTGTCATGGCTGAGAGAAAAAGAACCCTGAAGGAATACAATATACTTGGGGATTACACATCTCCATTTTACATATAATTCCCTTCACTCAAGGGAAATTATGAAATCAAGTCCACCATCAACATGCTGCCATCTTTCCATGGGCTCAGTAAGAAAGATCCTTACAAGCACATTAACCAATTTTTGACACTTTACACCACTTTCAATATTGTTGGCCTAGGACCTAAAGCCACAAAACTGAGGCTTTTTCTTTTTTCCCTAAAGGACAAAACCAACACCTGGCTCTCTAAGCTCCCGACAAATAGCATTCAAACATGGAGTGACCTCCAAAGCCAATTTCTGGCTAAATTGTTTCTCATGAACAAAACTAGCCAGATGAGGACAAACATTTTGTCATTTACTCAGTCTTCAACTGAGGATTTTTATGAAGCATGGAAAGATTTCAGGAGATGTTAAAATAATTCCCCCACCATCAAATTCCATAGTGGCAACTAGTGAAAGTATTTGACCAAGGAATTAATCCCAAGAGTAGAGATATGGTAGATGCCTCATGTGGTGGTAGTTACCTCCAAAAGACAGCTGATGAGGCTTGGGAGCCGTTTGACATCATAGGGGAAACTTCTATGCCGCAGGAGTCACTGTCTCATAATGACAGCCAGACCCCTGGTAAATTGGTGAAAGAGTCCACCCCTAGAGGTGGAATATATGTAGTAAAGGTGCAAGGTAATTTGCAAAGGAAGGTGGAGAACCTGAGTTCAAAGTTTGATAAATTGATGAATGTGATGCAGCCTAGAATGGTTGCAGAAGTGGAGGAGGCATGTCTAATATGCCAATCTCCCACACATTTACTCCAAGGTTGTCAATCAGCCAACGAATTCCCTGATTTTATTATGGAACATGTAAATGTTGCCCAAACATATGGGCAACAACCTACTGGGTACTCATGGAGAAACTACCCAAATTTGAGGGGGAGACAAGATGCATACCCTCAACCCTAACAGTAGTAGTGGGCAGCTCCATACAGACCCCAGCTGGACCAACTGGGTCAAATCTATAATGCTTTAAACAGCAGAGAAGAGGAAAAATTGCCTAGTCAACCCTTCGCCAATCCCAAAGGACAGTACATGATTGGAGAAACATCCTCTACCCATGATGAGACTAATGCAATCACTACCCTGAGGAGTGGCAGAGTGATTGATAATTTAGTGGGCCGGCTAACTGAGGAGGTCATGGAGAGTGAAAAGGAAAGAGATGAGAGTGGTGAAGAACCAAAGAAGTATCCCCTACTGTGGATCAATAAGGGCAAAATAAAGGGGCTGATGTTGAGCCCCAACAGAAATCAATAAATGAAGCAAAAAGAAAAAAATAAAAATTTGACCATGATGTTGCTAGGCATACAGCTGTGGCACCTGCAGTCCCACAGCTTCCATTTCCTCACGCATTAGCTAGCCCTTCTCCTCTTGATAAGGGGAATGCTCAGATGGAGGAAATGATGAAGACATTCAAGCAAGTCAAGATCAAATTTTCCTTGCTTGATGTTATAAAATAGGTCCCTGCTTATGCTAAATTCCTGAAGTACCTCTGCACACAGAAGAGAAAAGCAAGGGTGCAATTGTCCAAAAAGGTTTTTATTGTTGAGCATGTTGAGTCAGTTTTGTCCATTGCCACACCTGAGAAATTACAAGACCCAGGGGTACCTACTATCCCCTGCATTATTGGAAACCATACCATTAGTAAAACCCTCTTGAACTTAGGGGCCAGTGTGAACCTGCTCCCATATTCTGTGTATGAGGAAATAGGTTTTGGGGAGCTGAAATCTACATTGGTTGTGCTCCAACTGGCTAATAGGTCTGAGTGGATACATGCGGTGTGGTGGAGGATGTTTTGGTGGGGGTGGACGAGTTCTACTGTCCTGCTGATTTCCTTATTTTGGACATGGAACCTTGCATAAGTAAAACCCCAATTCCAGTCATCCTTATTTCACGATTTTTGAAGTTCCAAAATCCATGAAAGCACTGTTTTTCTAAAACATTTGTAGTCGGGTCTTTTTTGCTAAAAAGTTTATTTTTAAGGCATGTTTCTCTAATTATCCCTATTTCCTGTTGAATTACACCAACTAGGATTGGAAGAAGGTGACACTCTAAAGAGAAGAAAGTTGTTCTCTTGTGTAGAAAAATACCAAAAATGAAGACTAAAGTGATATACTACTTAGAACCTTTCAAATTTCATTCATATGACTTGTAAAATGAAAATACATGAGTGATAAAAATAGTCCACAATACAAAACCGGGAATAAATAAACATACACTTCCAAAGCAACTATCTAGCCTAGAAAAAGATAGAAAATTACATTCTCAAAGTATATTTCATATTCTCAAGACATTACATTAAATACACCAATTTCCTATGACAAAAAAAAAAGAGTTCCAAGATTGACCAATATAATTGCAAATGGGCCAATGACTCAAAAAACAAAATGGGCCAAATGGGTCGGTCTAGCTTATAATTCTAACAGCCCCCCTTGAGCTAGACCGATCGAACGCCGAGCTCTTCTTTGATCTTGATAAACGTTTTTTTCTTCAATGCCTTTGTAAAAATGTCCGCTATTTGATCTTGTGATTTGCAAGGTTTCACATTAATTTCACCATCATTGATCAAGTCACGGATGAAATGATACTTAATTCGAATGTGCTTACTTTTATAGTGAAAAACGGGATTCTTTGTTAGTGCAATGGCTGAACGATTATCACAAAATAAAGTTGTAGCTTCAATTGATGGATGCTTAAGTTCTTCTAAAACCCATCTTAACCAAAGTTCTTGACAACCGGTCAATGCTAAAGAAATGTACCCCGCTTCGGTTGTAGAGAGAGCAACAACTTATTGTTTCTTTGAAGTCTATGAAATTGAACCCGAACCAATATTAAAATTATAACCGGAAGTGCTTTTGCTATCATCTACACTTCCACCCCCATCACTCTCACAATATCCAACCAAACATGAATTTTGAACCCTTTGATAATATATACCATCATTAATGGTACCACATACATATCGCAAAATTCTCTTTCCGACATTCCAATGACTTCTTCTAGGTGATTCCATGAAACGGCTAATCATGCTAACCGCAAATATAATATCCGAACTTGTAACGGTCAAGTACATGAGGCTACCAACAAGACTCCGATAAAGAGTTTCATTAACTCTTATTTCATTATCATTTTTGCTAAGTTTCAAACCAACCCTCATTGGAGTGCAAATAGGATTTGCATCTTCCATTCTAAACTTTTTCAATAAATCTTTTGTATACTTCTTTTGAGATATAAAAATCTCATCTTCATTTTGCTTTACGTCAATGCCAAGAAAGAAATGTAGGAGACCCATATCGGTCATCTCAAACTCAAGCATCATGAATTTTTTTAATTCATCACATATGCTTGAATTATTGCCGGTAAAGATTAAATCATCAACATATAAACAAACAATTAAGAACTCACCTTGAGTGTTTTCTTTGATGTAGAGAGAGTGTTTTAAAGGACACCTTTTGAATCCATTCTTCATGAAGTACCCATCAATACGGCTATACCATGCCCTTGATGCTTGTTTTAAACCGTAAAGTGCTTTCTTCAATCTACAAACTTTGTGCTCTTTATCCTTTTCCACATACCCGAGAGGTTGATCAACATAAACTTCTTCTTCAAGAATGCCATTTAAGAATGCTGATTTGACATTCATTTGATAAACCTTCCAATTTCTTTGAGCCACCAATGCTAAGACCAATCTAATAGTCTCAAGCCGAGCAACAGGAGCAAAAACTTCATTGAAGTCTATGCCATGTCTTTGCTTGTAGCTTTTCACCACTAACCGAGCTTTGTGCCTTTCAACTTCACCTTTTACATTTAACTTGGTTTTATATATCCATTTCACACCAATGGATTTGTACCCATTTGGAAGTTCCGTTAACTACCAAGTCTCATTTCTTTTAATGGAGTCAATTTCTTGATTCATTGCATGATTCCACTATTCTTCTAGAGATGCTTCTTCAAAAGAAATTGGATCGGCATCGGCATAGTGCAGAATTAATTTCATCTTCATCAAAAAGTCTTTTTGATGCTTCATAAATTTTATTGATGCTTTTGGTCTTCTTTGGAGGAGAATTAGAACTTGATGATGATGATGATAATGATGATGAAGATGGTGAAGATGAAGATGGAGAGGAAGTTCTACCATCTTCATGCTCACAATTTTGAGCATCTTTCAATTCTTCTTCATTGACACAAATAGACTTTTGTGTCATTTCTTGGAAATCCCAATCTCAAGCTTCTTCTTCATTAAATTTTACATCTCTATTTATGATGGTTTTCGTGGTGATGGGATTAAACAATTTGTATGCCTTTGAAGTTTTACTATAACCAATAAGAACATATTTTTCAGATTTATCATTCAATTTTTTTCTTCTTTCATTCGGCACATGAGAATATGCAATACTACCAAATATCCTTAAATGCGCAACACATGGTTTGTGTCCATTCCATGCTTCTTGAGGTGTCATGCCTTCAACACTTTTGGATAAGGCACGATTCAAAAGATAGTTGGCACATGAAACGGCTTCGGCCCAAAATATATTTAGCATCCCTTTGGCTTTTAACATACTTCTAGTTAATTCCATAAGTGTTCTATTTTTTCTTTCGGCAATACCATTTTGTTGAGGTGTGTATCGAGTGGTTAATTGATGCCGAATGCCATTATCTTTTAAGAAATTCTTAAAATCATGAGAAACATATTCACCACCTTGATCGGTACGTAAAGTTTTCAACATAAAACCACTTTGCTTTTTAACCAAGGCCTTAAATATTTTAAAGTAGCCAAATACCTCTGATTTTTTTGTGAGAAAATAAATCCAAGATTTATTACTATAATCGTCAATAAAAGTGAGGAAATAACGATTACCGCCAATAGAAGTGGTGTGCATAGGCCTGCATAAGTCCGAATGAACAAGCTCAAGAGGATTTGATGCCCTCCAAGCTTTCCCAATCGGAAAAGAATTTCTTTGATGCTTTCTGAGTGTGCATCCTTCCCAAACTAGATCTTTGCGATTTATATTTGTCATGTCTCTCACCATGTGATTTTTGTATATGAGAGTCAACGAGCTAAAACTCAAGTGGCCATACCGAAGATGCCATAGCCATGATTTGTCTTGGATGATAGAATTGAAGCAAGGAATAACTTCATTTTGAAACTTAAGTGGAAACATCATGTTTGGAGTCATCTTTACTTTGGCAATGAGAGCATTATTCATATCCTTGATTTCACATACATTTCCTTTGAAATAAACATTGTGTCCTTTCAAAAGGAGTTGTCCAACACTTAGAAGATTGTGCTTGAGGCTGGGTACATAGAAAACATTTGAGATGAGTTCGATGTCTTTCTTTGATTGAACAAGAATATCACCACTTCCCTTTACGGAAAGTCATTTATCATCGCCGGTCCTTACTTCACTTTGAATAGATTCATCGAAAGTGATCAATACGCCTTTGTTGCCCGTCATGTGGTTACTATAACCACTATCAAGATACCAATCTTCATTAAATGTAACTTCTTGAATATTGCAAGCAAGAAAGATAGTATCATCTTCTTTACTTTGATTATTCTCTTGAACAAAATTTGATTCCTTTTTTTCTTCTTCCGCCAATCTTTTTCTATAAAATTTTATGGTGTGACCATATTTTTGACAATGATAACATTGAACATTAGAAAAAGAAAATCGGCCTCTTCCTCTTCCCCTTCCTCTTGATGATGAAGATGACTCATCTTCATCTCTTTCTATTGCTTGATATCTTCCTCCATTATGCATTCCTCGTCCGCGATTAGAATGCTTTCCTCTTCCACCTCTAAAACTTTCCTTAAAGGATATTTATGTTTGAAAAGGTTGCTCTAGAGGAGAAGAATCAAATTGCTTCATACGAAGTTCATTGGATTGAAGCGATCCCAACAAACTTTCCAAAGACAAAGTAGATAAATCCTTAAATTCTTCAATTGCAACAACAATATATTCAAACTTACGAATCAAACTTCTAAGAATTATTTCTACAATTCTTTGATCTTGAAGATTTTCACCATTAATCCTTAATTGATTAACGAGAGAAATTACTCGATTGAAAAAATCTTCAACCGCTTCCGAATCCTTCATTCTTATAGAATCAAACTCACTTCGAAGAGTTTGGAGCCGCACCAATTTGACTTTATCTTCGCCTTTGTATGAAGTATTGAGAGTATCCCATGCTTGCTTTTCCGATGACGCCGATGAAATTCTTTCAAAAATAACTTCATCCACAGCTTGATAGATGAAGAACAAAGCTTTCTTGTCTTTCTTACGATTTTCTTTCAACTCATTGAGTTGAGCTTGTGTGAGAGCCGCTTGATCCTCCGATTCTACATATCCGGTCTCAATAATATCCCACAAATCTTGAGACCCATATAAAACCTTCATTTGAATACTCCATTGATTGTAGTTCTTACCGGTAAAACGAGGAAGTTGAGGTTGCAACATATTGAAAGTCATAAATCTCACGCTTTGATACCACTTTGTTGGATTACACCAACTAAGATTTGAAAAAGATGGCACTCTAAAGAGAACATTGTGCAATGCGCTTAGCTGTTTGCATTTGGTTCGAGTTTCGTGGGTTTAATTCAAAAGAATTGTTACGCAAAGATGTTTTGTTCCGTAACGGTATGTGGAGAAAATATTTCGTCCTACAATTTGTTGATAGTTTCAATGAATTTATGTTGTGTCTGCCTTGTTATATTTTCCATATTTTGATAAGGGGCCACTGCTTGGTGCAATGGTAAAAGGCTTGAGCTATCAAGCATGAAAACATGGGTTCGAGTGCAGAGAGCAGCCACTTCGTGTGTAAAAAGCCAGAGATTAGGTTTGTATCCCATCCACACATCCCAGCACCCCGTACATACTAGCACTGGGTAATGGCCCTTTTTAGGCTCATGTGTTGAATGTGCGCCATCATATATCTCGACTACTAGTATCACACGCAGTTCTCACTATCTACAAAATTCTATATATATTGATAATAACTAGAATTGGAAAGATCACCTCACTATTTTTTGTGGTCATGCCTAAAAATTAAGATATATCAGGCTATGAAATATAATATTAAAGTTAGTGAGGAGAGAAGATGATGAGATTACCTTCGATGTTGTCGGATTTGGCGCCATCACTTTATTTGATCCCCAAATTTCGATTTCGATATGCCAAATGGTAAAATTAGGGCTCCTAATCTCAATCTCAATTTCGATTTGAGATGACCTTCGATGTTGTAGAATTTGGTGCCATAACTTCATTTGATCCCAAAATCTCGATGTCTATCTGCCAAATAGTGAAACTAGGGCTCCAAATCTCGATTTCAATCTATCCAATAGTAAAATTTGGTCTTCAATGGCGTCGTCTTCAATAGTGCTCTTCAATGGCGTTGTTCAATGGCGTCATCCCAAAGGTCTCACGGTGTTAAAATATCAAAGATTAGGTCTCATTGATGGAGAAGTGAAAAGGAGAGAGGGATTTAGGGTTTGAGCGAGAGATTTGAGCAAGAGGGGTTTGAGCGAGAGGGATTTAGGGTTTGAGCGAAAAGGGAGATGGAGAAGGGAGATGGGAGATGGGAAATGGGAGAAGGGCATCGGGCGAAGGGAGAAGAAAAAGTACACTTATATATTGACCCGATTGGATCGGTTGTGGGCTTAAGTGGAGTGACCGGGTTACCTCTCGTGGGTTGGCCCAAATCTTACCCTACACCGACGGCTCATTAACTTCTACCATCATCGTATCTGATATTTTTTGTAGTGTTGCTAACTATCTGGAACCTACAATAGCATGTTTGGTCTTAATTTAATAATTATAACTTACTTTATTGCATGGGGTTTAGAGCTTGCATGTTGAAACTAGATTATTGGGCGGTTGAAGCTAAATGGACATGACTACGAATGCCCATTCGAACAACAAGAATTCGATGTCAAGGAAGCACTATTGGACAGGCAGTGTGTTGCAATTCTAAAGACTGACTAATTGAATCCTCTAATGCTTAGAATTTTGCTGCTTCTTGTACTTTTGTATCTAATTTCAGCTTATCTTGGAGCCTAGCTTATCTTGGAGCCTTCAGCAAAAGGAAGTGAAGAGTCTCTCTTTATTAATAAGTGGAAGAAGTAGTGAGAAGATTGTAGGAGAGGCTACCCAATTCGGGGATGCTGTAGTGGAAGTTAAAGCTGATATGAGATTAAATAAATAAATACCATATACCCAAGAGAAAAGAAAGCAAATGCAATAGAATCTATGACTAAGGGTTAGCCATTTCACAATATTAAATAGTAATTTTTATAGATAAAAATATACATGGGTAAGATTTATTTATCCCGTCGATACGTGATTGAACGTAACCTACGCGACCGGATCTGGGAAGAACAAGATGGATTGACGATTACCTATCTTTTGAAGTGTGAACGGTGATCTATGATAATTAGGATGAAAAGATCGATGTCTAATACTATGACTTGTCCAAGATTTCTCCTTCTTCTTCTTCCTTGATATTGATGGTAGAAATAAATCACGGTGATTCTCTTAGAATAGCACACAAAAGATTTTAGGGAAGAGATTAGGGAGTTTGAGAAGAGATGGGTTGAGGAAGAAAAGTTGTGACAACTAGGGTTTCTTAAGACGAGAAAATAAAAGAATAAGAGACGACTAGGGTTTCTTAAAAAGATTAGAATAAGAAAAGAAGAATAGAGTTACGTACTTAAATAAAGTTTTCCAAAATAGAGTAGGTTCTAGTGTGGAGCGCTAACACCAAGTATAGTGCAAAATACATGTAACACTATTAAATATATTTAAGAAAATCCTGGTCATTACAATATATAGCCTCACTTCCCAAGGTTGGTGGAGATGGGAGATTGTCCCAAGCATAGTGACCGAACCCGCTTTTAAAAAAAAAAGAAATGAAAACACCAAAAACAACATTTTTCAAAATATTTCCATTTTTTGTCCGGAAAAAAGGGTCATTTTTTTCGAAAAATACGTATTAAACCCAATTAAAACCTGTGTTTGGTCACAACCAAGGTATAAAAAATTGGTCGATTCCGATACGTATCAGGTATGACACCAAAAAAATAAAAAACAATCTGTCAATTAGCTATTTTTTCAAAATATCCCATGAAATCCCAAATTAGATTCACAAGATACTATTAGCCGATTTTTTGCTACTTTTTTTGTAACTGTCGTAATAACGTAGCAGTGTCCCAGGCTCCCAGCTAGCAGCCAAGCGCATAGTGATACGAAAAGGTACCTCTACTCACGCCCACTTGTTTTTTGAAAGCGCCCACATCCCAGACCCCTTTAACATCATTGATTGCATCGAATTGGATGATAAAAGTCGTATTTCACTCATATCTTTCACACAATAGATCTTGAACTCATGGGGCACATATCCGACGGCCAGTGTTTGATTAAATGTGTCACAGATCCCAAAAAAATGGCACCCTTGAATCATATGACACATCACGCTTAAACGTGACTTTAAAGCTAGTTTTTGGGATTTGTGATGAGTAATCCATAATTTCCTGTCTGATAGGTGCACTATGATCTCAAGATCTGTTGTGTAGAAGATCTTTGTGAAAATTAACCTCCATCACCTGACACGACACAATCAATGGTTTACAAGGGGTCCCCAGAGTGGGCGCTTTCAGTAAATAAGTGAGCGTGAAGAGAGGTACCCGTTAGGAAGGAAATGGGTGGCCTACATTTTCTATGTTGTTTTCTGTGCTGTGTGCTATCATATCATTTGTCATTCAAAATTTTAAATCTAATTTTTATATTATTCAATGAGAACATGACAGGTGAATAGTCTCTTTTCCACAATTAAAAAAAAAGTACCTATCCGATACAGATCATATTTATTAGCTACAGTACTACACCCTTCTACATAGGGCAGCTTCGTGATTTTTTTAATAAAAATATTGGATATGTATCGGTATCGGCCGATACGTATCGGTCCTCTACGGACCGATACCCGATACTGATATCGAGTTTGACACCTTGGTCACAACATATATATTTTTTATAATTATTAATATATTTTTAATTTTCACAAATTTCCCACTTTTTTCCAAAATTATCGAAGTTTACCATTTTTTTTTGTATATTTACAAAGCCGTTTTATCCCCGTTCCTTTACTTGGTCACTATGGTCCCTAGCATGGTTTGAAATCTCGCCCAAGACGAGACGATCTCGTGTCTCGGCCTCTCGGGCTCCGACGGTACAAGATTCAAGTGTTAATAGTTAGGCCTCAAATCACACCATATCTCGCCGAGATATACGAGATCTCGGCAATCTCGGGCATCTTATCCAAGATGGGCAAGATATGGTGTGATTTGAATTGGTTTGAAAAAGGGTCCTTATATTTAAAATCCAAAATTCTTCCTTCTCAACCTGGATTTTTATATCCTTAAACAGTTGAGTTCTTTGAGTCATAAGATAAAGATTCATGTTTAGCCCAACCACCAGAAGGTCTGTTTTTTATTTCACATGGTACAATCTAAGAAAAATAACACGATTATTAGCGTATTTCAAACATCGTTCACGGATCACTTTTCTTGAGAGTTGTGCCATGTGAAATCAAAATCCGACTATATGATGAAAGGATCATAATCTCAAGATCTATTATGTCGAGGTTTAGAACAAAAAACAATCTCCATCATCCGATTCCAAACAGTCAAAAGTCTAAGCATGTAAAATTGGGGTTGAGAAGGAAGAATCTTAGGTTGTAAATAAAGGTACCCTACCACTACCCAGGTTACCAGGAAATCTCCAACCGATTTTTTTTGTTTATATATGTTAAAAATAATTTTATTATGTTTATATATATATATATATATTTAAAACTTTTAAGTTAAATATAATTATTATCAATATTTTATAAATTTAATATTCAATTTGAATTAAAAATAAAACAATTTTTTGTGTCAGTATATCACATCTTCCCGATATGCGAGATGTTTTGGTCTCAAAGTTGCTGGAGAAGATTCGGATTTCCCCGATTTCAAACCATGGTCCCAAGTTCCAACAATGCCGGCAGTTCTAGAAGGTCGGCTACTAATCTTCTTAGAATTAAATAACGGAACCGCAACGAAGCTTCAGCTAAAGACGCGTTAGTCTTCTTGTAAATGACGGTCACGAATCTAAATAAGAACACCCGATAGCTAGCCAGAGTCAAAAAAATCCCAAGGCTGCATCTTTGAACCTCAAATTCCTCCTTTCCTTCTCCAAACATACAACTTACTATTTTCTACCCTAAACATAACTAGTGCTGGTTTTTCTACCCTAATTAGGATCATGGCTATAACAACCTTTAAACTCATGTTGGTTTTTCTATCATGTGCAATTTTATATGCGTCTTCCTCTGCTCAAAACTGCTCGACATTCACTTTTCTTAACCACAAAGTGTTCAACTCTTGCACCATTTTGCCTTCTTTAAGCTCATCCGTCCACTGGAACTACTTTCCATCCATTGGACGGGTCGATATGGCATACAGAGCCAACCAATCGTCAACTGGGTGGATCGCTTGGGCTATAAACCCGACTGCAATAGGCATGGTTGGATCGCAAGCTCTTGTCGCCTTCCAGCAATCAAATGGGAGCATGATCGCTTACCCAACTGCGATAACTAGTTACCAACCGTTGATGAAGCCGAGTAACTTGAGCTTTCCGGTTTACAATATTGGAGTAGAATATGGAGACAATGTGATGAGTATCTTTGCTACTTTGGAGCTGTTGAATAATTCTACGAGTGTTAATATTGCTTGGCAAGCAGGGAGCTCGGTTTCGGGTAACATACCTAATATGCATCCGACAAGTGGGGCTAATATTCATTCCTTTGGGACTTTGGATTTTCTTTCAGGCTAAGAAGTGTTCACAAGGTGAGGAGGCCCCATCAATGTCAAGCGGAATTGTAGAAAAAAGAAGACAAGTTTATGATGGAATTCCCCATATAGTGAGTCACAGCAAAATCTAAAATCCGCAATGCTTGCATCTCTCTCATATGTTTTCTCCAACACTATTTTATATTTTCTGTAAGTCATTATTTCTAGAGATTGTACTTGGTTTTAGGTTTCGAGAGTTCGAATAAATTAAAGAAGCTAGAATCGGAAAGATAAAAAAATAATTCAGTCTCTCGATAGCGGGTTTGGCGAGCCTCCTCGAAATGTGCGACAAATTGTTAGAAAAAAAATAATTTCATTGAATTTTCCATAAGCACATGCACTTTAAAATATATTGTCGATGTGTCTAATACAGTTGATGAAAGTTAACAGTAGAATATCACCTGATCTTTTTTATCGCCAAGGACGTGAGTATTATTGCCAAAAGAGATTCTTCACCTTAATCATCAGGTAGATGCGAAAAAAAGAGATTTTTCACCTTAATCATCAGGTAGATGCGAAAAAGAGAGATTTTTCACCTTAATCATCAGGTAGATGCGAAAAAAAGAGATTTTTCACCTTAATCATCAGGTAGATGCGAAAAAACACTTTTTGTCAAACACATAGGGTTCATTAATGCTCAGATTCCTCAACCCATAGGAAAAAGCATCTCCATTTGATCGGATGATCATTTTTATTTCCTTTCAAATAAGTCCTTTTGTTATCATAAATATTTTATTCCACGCGCAAACAGCATTATTCCCACTGGTATCAACATCTCTCACTTGGCCAAAAGAATCGTTTCAATATAAATGTATCTCATTCATGAGGCTTTCAGGCTATTAGCGGAATGATTCTTCTCAACAAGATACACAAATCAAGAGGTCTTTCAAACAATATGTGAATCTGTCCTTCGTCTAGAAATTTCAAGTACTTTGGAATGAAGTAACATTATCACTGAGCAAGGTTAAAAGTCGAAAAAATCCTGCAAGTTTAGGAAAAAATTCAGAGAAAAATAAAAAAATACCATTAGAAATTAGAAATATTAAAAATCATAATTATTAAAAAATTGTGAATTAGTCACAAATTTTGTGAATTTTTAGAAACCATACAAAATTTTCATAACACTACAAACAATAGAGGTAACGCCGACGGCTTGAATTAAGCGGCCATCAGCGTAGATAGTCACCTACGCCTACCGCTACCAAGGGCAGCCATCCATGTAGGTTCAGTATATATATACCATCATCCCTAATTTTTTTTCTCTCAAACGCATATTACACCCCTAAATTTTTTTCTTCTGTCAAATGCTTATTACTCTCTTGTTTTCCCTCTCCCTCTCTTCAAAACGCTAGCTGTGTAATGGAAATCCTAACCGTGCAATCGAATCGAAGGTCATAACGCATCAACGATCATCAAATTGGAGGTCCAAGGAAACTTCATCAACTACGTTCGATCCTGTAGATCAGATCAACCGAAAAGCCCCAAAGGTACATCGGAAGCCCTAAAATTTTCTCGTTGTATCTTAGCCCTAAAATTTTGATAATTTGATTGATGGATTAATGAGATTTAATAATTTTATGGATGACGGATTCCTGGTTATTAGTGATTTGATTGATGAAGTTTAAAATTTCTATTGATGAATGCTCAATGATAGATTTTATGGACTTACGGTGCTATTTTCCATAATTGGGAAGGTGATTCAATTAGAGCTATCTCCTTGCAATTACGATAGCGTCCTCTACATTGATGTCATGACCATATATAGGCCGTGATCTCTGTTGCAGTTGCATCTAATAAGGTGTTACTTGCTTCATTCAATAATTCGCACATCAATCATTGAACCTACTTACGATATCCTAGTAAACTCTTCTGGTCATAAGACGTGATTTTTGAGATCATGGTCATAAACGTGATCTCTGTTGTAGCTGCATTTAATAAAATATATTTTAATAAATCGAGATTTTATACCGAAGCTTGCAGTCCACTCACAACCTCACACTTTGACTGCTTATTGCTGATGTATTTGTAGTTTATTAAGACTAATTTATGGCTATTGTTAACTGGTATAAATCCATGATTTATATCAGATTTTTTTTCTAGTTCGGTGTCTCTATGACAGGGTTTTCAATCTGAAAAACTATTCCCTGGCTATTTACTTCTCCATATTTTAGTTTTATTTTACCAAAACATTTGCTATCTTCTTCAATTCTCTCTTCCTTTATCTCTGATTTGGCTTTTAATTTTGTTTTTAATTAGATCTATTTCATTTCTATTTTTAGTGTAGTGACAACCAAAAAACTCCATCTATTTCTCCTGTTTTTCTTAGTTTATGTTAGAATAGGATTAGATTTACCAGATCTATAGCAGATCTGGAGATTTACTACCTTAGATCACAATTTTCTGTGGGACAAACTCTTATTCTTCAAAACTTGCTATAACTTTGATCTTGCAGGACTGTGTATAAATTACTGTTGTGTTTATACGATTTCAATCCATTCCATTTTTTGTGCTTTTGTACCATATTTTTACCATCACTTTTTAATAAAATAAATGCACAGCAATTATACTCAATAAGTTTTTGGCGCCGATGCTGAGAATTTGAGATCTAAGTAGTAGATCTGAGTTTTTCTTTATGTTAGGAGATTAGATCAGTATTTGAATAAATGCTATTGTTGTTTTTGTAGTCTTTTGAATTTTTTTTTCAGATCTAGAGCTGTAACCAAGAGAAGAGCAAATTGCTTACCGCTGGACCAGATTCTGCCTGAGTTGGTATTTCTAGCTCCTGTGATTACAATTTCATTTCTATAATTTTAAAATTTAGCAATAGTACTTAGTGTTGTTATTTTTGTTAGCTGTAATTTGTTAATGCTGTGTGCTGTATGTTTGGTAGGACTCTTAACCCTGAGATTTTACCTTTAAATCGTGAAGTGGAGAGGATCCTTATAGCTAGAAAACCAACAGACATCCTTGCTGACCATTGTGAAACATTTGTGATGGGTGTTAAGACCTAAAAAGTACCACTTTTCACCCCTTAACTTAGCCTTTGATTAGACCCTTAGCCATCTAATAAATGCTTGTTAAGTGTTTTCTGTAGGTAATAAACAGCAGGGCAATAAGGCCATGAATCCTGCTAAGGAGCCTGTTTTGGCACCAGAAGTCTCTCAGAAGAATGAACCATGAATCCAGACCAAAGAAGAGCCTCGCACAGCTGACAAAGATCCAAAGGATTCAGAAAAATACACTTCGCGTAGTCCTCGCGAAGTCCCAAGACTTCACAAACAAGTTCTCGCACAGTAGAGTGACAGAAGAACTTCAGAAGCCTTGAGTCGCGCAGCTCTCGTGAAGTTTAGAAGTTAAAGGTCGCGCAGTTCAAGATGACCCCTCTCACCCTCGCGCGGTTCGCTCAGAACAGCTGAGGAGAGAGCTTCAGAATCCTACCTCGCACAGCTGTCGCGCAGTCGCCTCGGGATGCAAATATCAAGAGAACCTGTCGCGCAGTTCAGAAAAGCCTCAACGCCTCGCGAGGATCCTCGCAAAGATCCTTAAGAAGTGAACTTCTCGCACAGTTCAGAAAGAAAGCAGCCTCGCGAAAGCCAGAATTAGCCTCGCGAAGTGAAGAGGAAAGCTCGCGTAGTTCTCGCGCTATTCACAAATTATCAATCCAACTACGCGAAGCCCAACCCTGCGAGAGCTTAACTGTCTACCTCGCGACTGCTCAAAGCATCAAGAAGTTGCAACCACGCGACGTCTGAAGCTTTAATGTTAAACTCAACCATGCGAAGACTAGAGCTACCATGCGACAAGTCTGGGAATCGACTGTAACCTGGCGAAGCTCTGAACTCCAACTTCCAACATTTTGCAGAGGACTTTCTGGGGATTTCCAAGGATTAGGGCACGCACTTCCATGCTCAAATCTTTGTGCACGTGCCCCAAGGCATCCAAGGATCATTAATGTGCCACGTGGCATCGCTAAAATTAGGGTTTCCTAACCCTAATGCGCCGCCACAGCCACTGCTATATAAACCTAAGCCTGGTTTAGGTTTAGGGATGGATCTTTTCTTTTGAGAATTCTTTAGACTTTTTGATCTGAGATCGTTTTCTTTTCTGTTTCTCTGTAGCTGTAAGTAGTTTTCCTTTTTTTTCTTTTTCTTCTCTCCATGGCTCAACACTTGCTGGCCATGCCTTTGTATGCCTATTGAGATTAGATTACTGGAGTTTGTGTAATAGGATTTGTACTCTTATGGAATTTGTGTATTTGTGAGCTGTTCTGTGCAAGGCTGCTGCCTTGTGAACCGCCATTGCTTTGGCTATGTTTCAAAGCAATGGAGGATTGATTCTAAGGACCCATTCAGATCCAAGTGACCTATGTGTCTGGGCTATCATGGTCCTTTACAGCCTTAGCCCCACCACAGGACCCACTAGATCTAAAATCCCCATGGAAGCCTGAGCTAGAAGCCTTGTGACCATGGTGGTAGCAGCAATTAACTTGTTTTGTCTTGGGCTCCGTGGGGAGGATAGCCTCTGGGATAGTCTGTGACCATTTAAGTGGACAGGTTATAGCCTTAGGGTGAGTCCAATCCGTCGATCCAAGATGGATCCTTCTTCCCTGAGCCTGAGCTGTTAAGTCTGGTAGGAGATTGTGCAAAGGCAGACTCCCCATATATTTGTATAGACCCACCATCAGATGTTAGATCTGATCTGGTTATGGAGATTGTAGGCTTGTGACTGGACCATTGCAGCCCCACTCAAGCAATGGACAACTAGATCTAAGGTGGTACTCAATCTCTTGCTGGTTCTATGTGTCTGGGCTATCATGGTCCTATACAGCCTTAGCCCCACACATAGGGCTTTAGAGGTTGAGGTTCCCTATGGATTCTCTGAGCTTGTAGCCTGGATGAAGTAGTGCCTACAATGATTAATTTGTTTTGACCCATCTCTGGACTATGGTTCCCCTATGGGATAGTCTGTGACCATTTAAGTGGACAGGTTATAACCTTAAGGGATTGGATCATGGCACGGGGATGAGTTGAATTCTTCCTCCTCTTTGGTGATAATGTAGCCATTGGATAGGATTTCTATAACATCAGATCTGAATCTGAGTTACAAAAAACTCCTCTGATCTAGACTCAATAAACTACTTCTCACCCTTTTATATTTATTTTCCACAATCCATCCATCTTCTCAACCCCTTTCTGTAGTTAACTCATTAGGCTATCTTAGAATACTTAGAATAAGTGACCTTAAACTCCCCTCCTTTTAGGACTGCCAGATCTGTAGTCAGATCTGGAGGGACTACTAGAGATGGCTCCTTTGGAGCTGTAGATCACCTTTCCTTGTGGGACAAACTCTTACTTATCAAAACTTGCTACATATGGACCCTGTATCTTGCAGGTCTAGGATTTCTCAGTTGTGCTGATTCCATCCCCTGTTTTACTCTTTCTTTGATTTTAAATTATTTTTACCACCAACACATAGAACAAGCACACTGGAAATTCAATAACAAGTTTTTGGCGCCGTTGCCGGGGACAGATGATCTATTAGTAGACCCTTAGTTTTTGTATTTTTAGTATTCTTTGTAGCTGTGAATAATTGATACTGCTGATGTAATTTTGAATCTTTCTTGCAGATCTAGATAGCAGCAGAGAAGGACATTGGACTGCATTTGGAGCTTAGCTACCTCTGTTTGCAAATTCTCTAACCTTTAAAACTCTGTCTATTCCTCTTACAATTTCCATAGCAGTATTTAGGATAGTTTTAAATTTATGTTTTCTTAAATAACTGTAAATGTGCTAGATAAATTCTTTGAGTCAAATGTTATGTGCCTACAAGGAGTTGTCCCTACTGGTGGTGTGTTTGTATGCTAGGTAGAAGATCTCTTAGTCTTACTCTAGAGCCTTTCAACCCTGAGCTAGAAAGGGTAGAAGACTTAGAAGACACAAGCACACCACAGTTGAGCCCCCAATTGAATCCGAGACAGTACTCATGGGTGAAGAACAACCCAGAACTCTCAAGGAGTTGAATGCTCCGGATGACTATAACTCTCCATTTAGCATTCAATTCCCTGATGTTCAGGGGAATTACGAAATTAAAACCTCTATCATCCAGATGCTGCCCTCTTTCCATGGGCTTAGCAAGGAGGACCCTTACAGACATATTGACCAATTTTTGGCCTTGTGCACCACATTTAATATTGCTGGTTTGGGACCTGAGGCTACTAGGCTCAGGCTCTTTCCCTTCTCTCTGAAGGATAGGGCTAGTACCTGGCTGGCCACTCTTCCCAACAATGGCATCACTACATGGAAAGACCTGCAGACCAAGTTCCTGACAAAGTTCTTTCCTGAGACCAAAACTAGCTAGTTGAGGAAGGAGATTCTTGCTTTGTCCCAATCCCCAACTGAGGACTTTAATCAAGCCTAGGATAGGTTTAAAGAAATGCTCAAACAATGCCCCCACCACAAGATCCTAGACTGGCAGCTTGTACAAAGCTTCTACAATGGGATTGATGAGAAAAATAGAGATATGATTGATGCCTCTTGTGGTGGAACCTACATGCACAAGACTGCGGATGAGGCATGGGAATTGTTTGAAGTAATCAGTGAAAATTCTTTTCAAAAGCTATCCCTGGCATGAACTAGTTAGGAGTCTGTGTCAAAAGTGGGGCCTGCTGCATTGACAAGAGGAAAAGTTTGTGAGGTGTCTGAGAACAATGACCTGCAGCTGCAGATGGCAAACCTCTCTATGAAGTTTGACAAATTGCTGATTGTGATGTAACCCAGAAGGGCTGCTCATGTGGCGGAGGCATGTCTGATATGCCAGTCCCCACAACACACAATGGAGGAATGTCCATCTGCAGGGTAATATCCTCAATTGATATTGGAACATGCTGCTGCTGTGTAATCTTTTGGCCAGCAACATTCTGGTGGCTACAACAGACAACCATATGGATACCAGCACCAAAATGCTGGTTACCAATGGAGAGACCACCCAAATCTGAGGTGGAGGCAAGACAACTATATGCAGCCTCAGCAGATGTTGGCCATACCCCAAAGGCCACAACAGTAGTTCAATCTGGGATATGCCCCTAGATCTAATTTCCAACACCAGCAGCAACCCCACCAGCAACAAAATCAATTGGTCTTACCCCCATCTCAACACAGAAATACTTCTTTCGAGGACCAAGTGTTGACCTCACTGCAAAACCTGGGGTCCATGGCTTAGACTGTGAATTCTCATGGTCAGAGCATAAAGAAGATGGAAGAGCAGATTGGCCAGCTAGCGAATGCCTTAGCTAAAAGAGAGGAGGGGAGGTTGCCCAGCCAACCAGTGGTAAATCCCAAGGGCCAATTTTTGATTGGTGAAGGATCCTCAAACCCTGAGGGGTAGGGGGATCTTTCATTAAATTGACTCACAAATCTGTGCATGGTGTAATGTATTTTAGTATGGTTTGTTCTTTTTATTGTTTTTAGGAATTTTTAGTGATCTTGTTGGAGTTTGAATGTATATGACCTGAATAATTCGTCTGCCTGCTTTGCTTCTGGCCCCCTTTGAATTGATACTTGTGAAAGAATGAATGATGATTAGATTGTGTGATAATGAGAATGTTTTGGATATGAGGTTTTGATTAAATGCTTTTGAGCAATTCCACAATTAATTGTTGGGAAAGCATGGAGAATCCTATTGTGAATGAATAAGGGTGTCCCTGAACGAAAGCATGTGAGAGAATCCACCCACAAAGAAAAAGTTAAAGGCTGACTTGTGGGTGTGTGCATTTTTTTTTTTTCTCTATTTAAGCCGTCGCACGATTTTGAAGATGTGGCTTGGCTCCCTCTCGCGCAGATCACAAGGAACTGCTATGCCCTCGCGCGGTTCAAACGCTGTTGTGTGAATTCCTCGCGCAGTTTGGATGAACATCCAACCTCGCGACCCACTCACTTCTATCCAGCGAGCAGAGCATTTCAAAGCGTGCCAAGCCTCGTGATTTATATAATCCAACCCCGCGTTGCTTTCCTTTTATGTTTTCTCTTTCTTCTCCAGCCAGCGAAACCTTAGCTCTGACTCCCATTAACCACTCTCCTCCAGCGTCCAGTTTACAATCCATCATTCACCTTCTCATTCTGGGGATTTGTTCCTAAAGCCTCTTCCACCAGTTGCCCCCTGCTAAGAGCTCTCACGATCTTTTGTGCATCAAATTGAACAGAACCCTAACTTTTAGGGTAAGCCTTAGTTCTCAACTTTTACTTTTCATTTTTCCAACTACACACTCTCAGCGAAGAAGTTCCATGGCCCCTAAGAGCACACCTGTGAAAAGAGGACGGGATAAGGATCCCATTGAGCCCACTCCCAAGAAAGCCAAGCCCTCTTAGGCGCCACAAAAAGGGAAGGAAGCGATTCAGGATGTGGCTGCGCTAACACCTGCCTACTCTACACCCTCTGAGCTCCTGACTCCCATTCCCTTGGAGCCTGAAGCCATTTTTGACCTCCCTTTCTTTCAAACGGAGCCTCTGTCAGCCCCTGCCATTGTGTTTATCCGTAAAGCTGGTTTGACCCCACTGCTGCAAGCTACCCCTGCACTAGCCTACCCTAGACTAGTACAACTCTTTTACCAACACATTAGGGCTAGACCAGACCATCGTGGACAGCCAGGCCTCCTAGTGTTAGTTGACAATTTTGAAATGTTACTCAATCCTGAGTTGATTGCTAAAGTAATGGGTATCCCTGCTGTCTTTAACCCCAACTGCGGATATGGCCCCCCTCTGTGTGCCCCAATTGATACCATTGCACAAGCCCTTACAAGAGGGTTGAAGGCCACTGGGGATTCCATTAGGAGAAGAGATCTGGACCCCAAACTCCTGTTCATTGATCAAGTTCTCCGAAAGAACATCTATTGTGTCGGCCATCAGCAGGAGCGGAGGACCCCAATTGCTGATGCTCTCTATTCCTTCTCTCGGGGCCACGGATTCCATGCTGCCGGGTTAATGTTTGAGGCCATGAAGGATATTATGGTAAAGATAGGGCACAAAAAGAAGCTTCATACTCTCCCCTATGTAAAGCTCATCACCAAATTACTCTTGAGGGGAAGATACAAGATACCTGTGGGGGAGTTTACTGTTGACCTCCCCCCTACCACTTTCGCAAAGTGACAATGGGTGATCAGCAGGAGTCTAATGGATCCCAGCAAAAAGAAGAAAGCTCAGACTGCTTCTGAGAAATGAGAGGGGATTGCTACTGTGAAGACCACCCCTGATCCCAAAAAGGTGGCTAAAGCTCCTGCTCCCAAGAAGGTGGTGCAAGCTCCGGTCACTTCTGCTTCTGCAGCATTGCCTCCATCCACCACACCTGCCCATCCATCAGTTTCTTTGCCTATTCCATCTTTCGCTTTTCCCATTTTATCTCCCTTTTCCATATCCACTCCAGATTTCCCTATGATTCGCTCCTGGGAGGAAAGTGTTGAACCCCATGCCAACCCTTTACCCTCACCTACATTACCTCAGTACACACCCCCAATTCCCCCATCATCTGAACTGAACCCTGACAGCCCTCCCCTGATATCCTACATTAAAAAGAAAACCTCTCACACAACCCCAGCCAGATCCTTACCTAAACCAACCACCCCTATCATTCCCACAGAAACCCCACATATTGACCCAACCACCATCCCAACCATCCCTACCTCACCTCCACTCACAGACCTTGACTTTAACCTAGCCACTACTTCCGGATATCAGGCCTTCATGACTACATTACTTAACACCCTGCCAACCCATGATATCCCTCTCCCAGATTCCCCACTTCCTTCCCCACATCACTCACCAGAACCTCCATCTCCTCCTCCTACAACCTTCCACATGCCCCTACTTCTCCTTTCCAACCTGTCCCTCTTCTTCTCATACTCCACCCCAACCAACCTCAGACACACTTACCCATATCCTTTCCCTAATCCATGACATTCATACCCAACTATCAACCACAACCCATAATCAAGACCAAATGCAAAATGACATCACCAATATCAAATCCACCTTTAAACATTGACAAACCAACCCATCTCTGCACAATAACCTCCTACTCCACAAATCTAGTCCGCTTCCACCTCTGACTCCACAGGGCACCCAGATTTTCCCCCCATTGACACCATACCCCACCACGCCTTCCCCCCTCTACCTTTCTTTCCCCCACTCATTTTACCCCCACCACAATTTACCAATCAATCAACCCAAACAGACCCCATTCCCTTCCCATCCACCTTTCCCATTAACCCCCTCACATTGTTAACCCTACTCTTACCATTCAAACCCTTCACCATTCCATTTTACCCTTACCTAGAACCACCCACCTTCAGTGGCCCCCCTTCATTTACTTTTCCACCCATGCCGTCCATCCCACCTCTTATCCTACCCCCTCCTGTTGTCAATTTCAAGTGTGCTTTCCTTATTGGTTGGTGGTGAAAGTATTTAAGAATAAAAAACAGAATGAAATAGGGGATGAATCAGCACAACTCGGAAATCCTAGACCTGCAAGATACAGGGTCTATTGTAGCAAGTTTTGATAAGAGTTTGTCCCACAGGGAAAGGTGATCTAAGGCTCCAAGGGAGCCGTCTCTAATAGTCCCTCCAAATCTGTCTACAGATCTCACAGCCCCTCTAGAGTAAGACTAAGAGATCTTCTACCTAGCATACAAACACACCACTTGTAGGGACAACTCCTTGTAGGCACATAACATTTGACTCAAAGAATTTATCTAGCACATTTACAGTTATTTAAGAAAACATAAATTTAAAACTATCCTAAATACTGCTATGGAAATTGTAAGAGAAATAGACAGAGTTTTAAAGGTTAGAGAATTTGCAAACAGAGGTAGCTAAGCTCCAAATGCAGTCCACTGTCCTTCTCTGCTGCTATCTAGATCTGCAAGAAAGATTCAAAATTACATCAGCAGTATCAATTATTCACAGCTACAAAGAATACTAAAAATACAAAAACTAAGGGTCTACTTATAGATCATCTGTCCCCGGCAACGGCGCTAAAAACTTGTTATTGAATTTCCAGTGTGCTTGTTTTACGTGTTGGTGGAAAAAATAATTTAAAATAAAAGAAAGAGTAAAACAGGGGATGGAATCAGCACAACTGAGAAATCCTAGACCTGCAAGATACAGGGTCCATATGTAGCAAGTTTTGATAAGTAAGAGTTTGTCCCACAGGGAAAGGTGATCTACAGCTCCAAAGGAGCCATCTCTAGTAGTCCCTCCAGATCTGACTACAGATCTGGCAGTCCTAAAAGGAGGGGAGTTTAAGGTCACTTATTCTAAGTATTCTAATAACTAAATTATAGAAAGGATTGAGAGGATGGATGGAGTGTGGAAAATAATTATAAAAAGGTGAGAAATATGTTTTTGAGGCAAGATTAGAGGAGTTCTTGTAACTCAGATTTAGATCTGATATTGTTGAAATCCTGTCCAGAGGCTACATTATCACCTCTGAGGAGAAAGGATCCAACCCATCGCTACTGCCATGACTCCACCCTTAGGGCTATAGCCTGTCCACTTGAATGGTCACAGACTATCCCATAGGAGAGCCACTATCCAGGGATGAATCAGAACATAACTATTAAATCATTGCAGGCACTATTTCATCCAGGCTACCAGCTCAGGAATCCATAGGGAACCTCGACCTCTAAAGTTCCATGTGTGGGGCTAAGGCTGGAAAACCATGATAGCCTAGACACATAGAACCAGCAAGCGGTTGAGTACAACTTTCAATCCGGTTGTCCATTGCTTGAGAGAGGCTACAATGGTCCAGTCACCAGCCTACAATCTCTATAACCAAATCAGATTCGGCATCTGATGGCAGATCTATACAACTATGGGGGAGTCTGCCTCTGTACAATCCCTCACCAGGCTTCTACAAGCTCAGGTGAAAAGAAGAAGGATCCATCTTGGATCGGTGGATCAGAATCACCCTAAGGCTATAATCTGTCCACTTAAATGGTCACAGACTATCCCAAAGGTTATCCTCCTCACGGAGCCCAAGATAAACCAAGATTATCGCTGGTACCACCATGTTCACCAGGCTACCAGTTCAAGATCCCATGGGGATTTCAGATCTAGTAGGTCCTGTGGTGGGGTTAAGGCTGGAAGACCATGATAGCCCAGACACGCAGGTTACTTGGATCTGAGTGGCCCTTAAAATCAGTCCTCCATTGCCTAGGTAATGGCGGATCACAAGGCAGCAGCCTTGCACAGAGCATCTCACAAATCAACAGCAATCCCACAAAGTATAAATCCAATTACAAAATTTCCATTAATCTAACTCAAATACATATACAAAGTCATAGCTAGCAATTGCTGGACTATGGAGAGAAGAAAAGAAAAAGAAAAAGAAAAACTACTTACTGCTAAAAACAAAAGAGAAAAGAAAAGCGATCTGAGATAGGTTCCTAGATACCTAAACCTAAGCTAGGCCTGGGTATATATAGCAGTGGGGTGGCGGCACATTAGGGTTAGGAAACCCTAATTTTAACGATGCCATGTGGCCTTCTACTGATCCTTGGATGCCTCAAGGCGTGTGCACAGAGATTTGAGCATGGGAATGCGTGCCCTAATCATTGGATGTTTCCATAATGCCCTCTGCTGAAGAGATGGAAGTTTGGGTTCAGAAGCTCGCTAGGTAGCTGTAGTTCACCAGACACCTCGCGTGGTAGCTCATTGCTCTTCGCTAGGATGGTTTGACACTGGAGCTTGACCGCGAGAGTTGCCTTGTGGTTTGCTCTTGTGCAATCGCTGCGTGAGAGTTGAGCTCTCGCTGAATTGGAGTTCGCGAGGTTCAATAGAAAACGTAGTCTCAAGTGTCGCGAGGTTGCAATTCAAACAGTCGTGCGGTAGATTAGTCTTCGCTGGGAAGTAGTGCAAGAACTGCACTAGCTCTTTTCTTTATTTGGACTTCGCGAGGTTTTTTTGAGTTCTGACTGCGTGAGGTTCTTTGTCTGACTCAATCTTCGCGAGATGGGCTTTGCCTTCGCCAGGATTCTTTCTTTCTTGAATGGCGTGCGAACTACGCGAGGTGTTCTTCTTCTGAGAATTATACCCCGTTGCGGCTGCGCGACAACTGCGCGAGAAATCTTCTGAAGCTCTCTCTCCTCAGCTGTCTTAATTGATCCTCGCGAGATTGAGAGAAGTCTGTCATGAACTGCGCGATACTGAGTGTTGTGTTCTACCTTTGACCTTCGCGAGAGCTGCGCGGAGTTGAGTTTCTGAAGCTCCCCAGTCATTCATCTGCGCGAGAGGTTGCTTGTAAAGCCTTGGGAAGCTCAGCTGATCTGCGCGAGGCTTTAAGGTGCATTCTTGCTGAGGGGCATCTGGTGCCAAAGCAGGCTCCATAACAGGGTTCTTGGCCTTATTTCACTGCTGATTATTTCCTGAATAAAACACTTAAGAGGAGTTTATTAAGTGGCTAAGGGTCTAATCAAAGGTTAAGTTAAGGGGTGAAAAGTGGTACTTTTCAGGTCTTAACACACCCCCAAACCTAATCTTTGCTAGTCCCTTAGCAAAGCTACATTAAATCTATCCTAAAAATTAAATGCCACTTTCGTAGGGAGCACGGATACATTTAGCATATGTACCAAGCCTTTTAAACCCCTAGGTGATCCCTAGTGGAGGAGTGAAGTCTCCTGAGGGTTTTTAGTGAAGACACCCACAAACTTCTCCAATGAAATGTTTAACTAAAGTGCAATGTCTTCCAATGAGCAGTTAGGGAATCAGATTTAGTCTACTCATGAATCAACATAAAATAAGTTTAATTCATTGGTTGCACAGGAACTTAGACAGCATAATTCTCATGTTAGCACAACATTTCCAAATAATTTGTGATCACAGAAAACTGCACAAATGCATGTCAGCACTGAGCTTATCCTTATGTCAGAAAATTAGGTTAAGGTCATACAGAATATATTCGAGTTCAGACCCAAAAGAAAGCTTTACAGGGCATACTCTCATCAAGGTTTGTTGAGGGGCTTAGTTCCTCACAGGCTCAAGAGCAGTTACATCCCCCAACTGGGTTTGTAAGCATGAGCATAGGCAGAGTTCTTAAGTGCTGGCATCATTGTCAGTTTCTCACCATAGATTGGATAATTCCTTGTCTTGACATGACAGCTCACTCAATCTTTGGATCACAAGGGCTTTTAACTGGCTTAAAATGTGGCTTATGGAGTATGGTTGAAAAGAATAGAAGGTTTGAAAAGGGGTTCAAAAATTGAGAACCCAGTGGGTGCAGGAGGTGGTTCATGACTTCACCTTCTTGAATTCAGCTCCCTTCATCTTCTTTGAGATTTTCAGATTTGAAGTGATCAGTTTCTCTTCTTGATTTTGATTTTCCAATGAAGGTTCCTCTTGACTTCTCTCTTATTCCTCTTCATTATTATTTCTTTTGTTTCTTTTTGCTGGAGTTTCCTTCTTTTTATTTTGTTTTTGCTTTTCCAAAATGCCACCATGTTCTCAGTTACCATTCTGCCAGAATAGATGCTTCCTCTCCATTCACCTAATGCTGACCATAGCTAGTCCATCTTCAACTCTTTCTCCTTTACCTTCTGAATTCTCAGAGTGAGGGTAGGTTGAATCAGGTTCATAGGTTCAGGTTCAAGTACTCAGGTGTATTTTGAAGAAATTTAGGATTTAAAGCTCAAAGGGGTGTGGACAAGGGCAGTTGCTTTAGGATTGATCTTTTTAGGCTCAAACTGTCCAAGAGAAGGCCTTGATCCTTTCCTAGGTCTCATGAGTACTGTCAGTTGTTTCAACTTGGAGTTACCTAACTTCTAGTGAGCACAGAGATTCAGCCAGTCCTTAGAACTAGAAGAAGTGCCTTAGTTACTCCTCAAAAAGAAAAATTTTTGTAGGCCCAATTCTCACTGGTTCTGGTCATCCTTTGAACTTTTAAGTATGTCCTCACCTTTTTCTCTCTCTACAGATTCACTAAGTGCAGATACACATGTGTTTCCTTGGTGAAATTATTATGGAAATGTGGAATATTAGAAGTCTAAAGTGTTCAATGTTTGCATAAATTTTAAACTTCTTAATTTTATGATTCTTAAGTGGACAGAGGTCCATTTCCATATTGCTCAGATGGGTCTACTGCACTTATGTTAACCATTCCATTAGCCATACCCCCCAAACCTATGAGGAGCAAAGGTCCCCACCGTTCAAGGTCTAAGTGCAGCAGAGTTATATTACAGAAAAGGAAAACAAAATACACAGATAAAGCAAGACAGGACAGAGAGTGAAAAGTCTATGAAATATTAAAACTGTACAAATTATAAGAGATCATCTGTAAAAGAAATAGAGGAAATCCTAGGTGCAATATAATCAGAATTGGAATTAAAATTTATCCCAGCCCATCTTCCTTGCATGCTCCTGAAGGATAGCCTCTTCTTCTTTCTTCTTACGTTCCCTCTCAGCCTTTCTCTGCTCTGGAGTTTTGGGTATGGTAGGAGCCCGGACTCTCATTATTCTCTTCTTTGGCTCAAGAGGGATATTCGAAGATGGTACAGTGGGTGGCTCAGGGGGTTTGGTGGGGGATTTCCCTTTGGGGCCCGTACCTTTGGAGGCTTGCCCAGGCTGAGGTCGAGGTGGAATAGGAGATGATTGGGTTGGTGGAGGAGCAGGAGGGGGAACGGGAGATTTGGCTGGAGCTGGCATTGGAGACAGGAGAGGACCTTTACCTTTGTCTGCTGGAGGGGGAGCCACAACAGATGGAACTGGTAATTTTGGTGGAGGCACAGTAGGGCTCTTTCCTTTCGCGGACTTGCTCGGTGGTGTTGCCTCTGCAGACTCGGCAGATGGTTCTTTGCCAATTTTCAAAGAGCGAGATGGGGGAGTGGTCTTCTTAGTAGCAACTTTTCGTCTCTGAGGATAGAATTGGGCGGCAGGGGCATCTGAAGGGGCAACCATAGTAGGTTTGGCACTGGGATCCGTAGGTGGTGCCTCCTCAGACTCAAAATCGGACGGAAAGAGCTCAGTAGGGTCCAAACCTAGGGCAGCAGCAGCCTGTCTGCGTTCATCATTGGAGAGGAGGCGCCCATGGGGATCATCCTGAGTGGAAGCTCAGGTGACCTTTGGAGGTGGGGATGGAGGGGCCGATCGTTTGCCTTTTTGGGTTGCAGTGGGTCTCTTAGAAGTGGGCTATTTCTGGGAAGGGGTGCATTTCCTTTTTATGGCAGGAGAGGAAATAGGGGGGGCACTGATGTAGGAGCAGGAGCTACTGTAGGGGTCACAGCAGGAGCAGCAGGTGTTGTGGGTGCTGCAGAAGAAACGGCAGCGGGCATTGGAGGAGGAACAGGAGGAGCTGTCGGAGCGGGGCCTGGGGGAGTGGGGGGAACAGACTGTGTAGGGGTTGGTATAGGGGTTGTGGAAGAAGATGGGCCTTGAGGTGTGGAAGAAGATGGGGCCTCAGGGGGGGCAGTGGCGATGGGGGTGGCTTGGATAGGTTAGGACAGCAGGAAAGCAACTCTCTGCTCCAAGATTTCGATTTTCTTATTGGTCCACAAGAGATTGGTATCCGCAAGCTCCTTACTAAGATGGGTGATCTCCTGAGCATTGTTCAATTTCTTCTCCAATAACCGATTAGTCTTTTTCACCCTCTCAGCATTGGCCTTTTCCATGTCAGCAGTTACTTTGTAGTAGGTTGCTGCCACCTTGTTCGCATTGGATGTCTCCAGAATGACCTCCCATCCTTTTGAAATATCGCGCAGCTGCTCGTTGTTAGTAAGCTTTAGATCACTCAGTTTTTGCAGTAAGGGGTATTCAATGGCTTGGCGGAGTTTGGCCATGCCATTGAGAACATCCCTCTTGATATAAGGATTGTATCTCATGGCATGGAGGAGGGTGAAGTAGGGAGGGGTGTAATAGGAGTGTCTGGGCAAGATAGGGAGAAATGAAGTGGAAGGAAGAGAGGTGGTTGGAGCCTGGGGGGGAAGTGGAGGTTGAAGAAATGGGTTGGGTGGTCTGGGTGGACTGGTCAATGAATTTAGGAGGGGGTGAGAGCAGAGGGGGAATGGAAGGTAGGGTCGGTAATAAAATGAAGGAGGGCGCTTGATGGGGGTGGTTCAGAGGAAGGGAAGAAGGGTATGGTGAAGGATGGAAATGGAAGGGAGGGGGGTGCAAATAGGGGGGGTGGAGTGAGATAGGTGGAGGGGAATGGAATGGGGTTAGTCTGGGAAGCAGCGTTGGTGAAGTGAGGGGGAGGCAATATCAGGGGTGGAAAGGTAGGGAGAGAGGGAAAGAGGCGGTGTATGGTATCAGGGAGGGGGAAGGAAGGAGGCGGGTCAATGGGGGTAGGGGCTGTGGGAGCAGGGGAGGCAGAGGTTGAAGGGGGTTGTGTTGGGATTGTTGGGTTTGTCAATGTGTGCAGTTGGGATTGGAGGGTAGTTATGTCAGTTTGCATTTTGGCCTGTGTCTCTGTGGTGTTGGATAGTTGGGTTTGGAGGTCATGGATAAGGGAAAAGATATTTGTAAGGGAATCTGAGGTTGGTTGAGGGGGGGTCGGAGGGTAAGAAGGAATGGGTTGGAGGGGGGAAGTGGGGCATGATGGAAAGTGGTAGGGGGAATGGGGGGGAGGTCGGGTGAATGATGGGGTGAAGGGAGAGGAGACTCAGGGAGAGGGATGTCGTGGGTAGGCAAGGTGTCAAGCAAATTGGTCATGAAGGCCTGATACCCAGAGGTGGTGGCTAGGTTGAAGTCCAGGTCATGGAGAGGTGGGTCTAAGGGGTGGTCACTAAGGGGTGTGGTTGTGGGAAGGCTAGGGGTAGTGTGAGAGGTTTTCTTTTTGAGGTAGGATATCAAGGGAGGGCTGGTGAGGATCAGTGGGAGAGACTTGGGGATGTTGATTGTGGGTGGAGGTGAAGGTGAATGGTGTCTTGGGGTTCAGCACTTTCACCCAAAGTGGGATAATGGTTGGAGGAGGAAGGAAGAAAGGAGAGAAAAGGGGAGAAGTGAGAGATGGAATGGGTGAAGAAGGGGGGGAGGTCAGAGTGGTGGGTGGAGGATTGGAGGTGATGTGGCTCGCACCACTTCTTTGGGGCGAGGGTGGTTGCCTCTTTTAGGAGCAGGTGGCCCTTGCCACAACAGCTTCCTCTCTCTGCTCAGAGACCTCCTGAGCTTCAGTCTTCTTCTTCTTCTTCTAGGGATCCATTAAGCTTCTGCTGATCCCCCATTGTCTTTTAGCAAATGTTGTGGGAGTGAGGTCAGCAGATAATTCCTCCACCGGTATCTTGTATCCTCCCCTTACAAGCAGTCTGGTGATGAGTCTTCCATAGGGGAGAGTGTGGCTCTTCTTTTGCAGCCCTAACTTCACCATTGTATCCTTCATGGCCTTGAAGATCAGCCCGGCAGCATTGAATCCATGGCCCCGAGAGAAGGAATACAAAGCGTCAACAATTGGTGTCCTCCTTTCTTGCTGATGGCCAGAGCAATAGATGTTCTTCCTCAAAACTTGATCAATGAACAGCAGTTTGGGCTCCAAATCTCTTCTTCGGATGGAGTCCCCTGTGGCCTTCAAGCCTCTGGTAATGGCATGGACAATTGTGTCAATGGGGGCATTCACAGGGGTGCCATAACCGCACTTGGGATCAAATCTGGCAGGGATGCCCAAGACTTCAGCGATCAGCTCTGGGTTAAATAGCATCTCAAAGTTGTCAACTAATGCAAGGAGGCCCGGCTTCCCTTGTGTGTCGGGTCTGAGCCTAAGGTGCTGGTAGAAGAGTTGCACTAACCTAGGGTAGACTAGGGCAGGGATCATTTGCAGCAAGGGGAGCAGACAAGCCTTGTGCAAGAACTCTATTGCAGGTGCTGACAATGGTTCAGATTCAAAGAAGGAGAGATCAAAAATGGCTTCAGGCTCAAAGGGAATGGAAAGGAGGAGCTCAAAAGGTGTAGATGTTGGTGCGGCCTCATTACTACCCCTTCCTTTTCAGAGAGAGGACTTGGCTTTCTTAGGCGAAGGCTCCACAGTGGCCTTGTCCCTGGCTCTCATCACAGGTGCGCTTTTAGGAGCCATCCCAATTTCCTTGGTGAGTGTGGAGTTAAAGATTTGAAAGGAAAAACCAGGAGCTGAGTCTAACCCTAAAAGTTAGGGTTCTATTTAATGGAATGCGCAAAGGATTTTCAGAGCTCTAAACATGGGGCAACTACTAAGGGGAGCTTGAAGAACAAAAATCCTGAAGTTCGAACTAAACAGTGATCTAGGGAGAAGGTGTGAAGGGAGAGAGGTGGAGAGGAGTGGGAGCTAGGGTTTCGCTGGTAAGAGAGGGAAGAGAAAGCAGTAAGGAAAAAGAAGCGTGGGGTGGGATTTAAATATCGCGAAGCTTTGCACGCTTTAGAAATGTCCGTTCACTGGTTGGGAATGAATGGGTCGCGAGATTAAATGTTCCTTGGAACTGCGTGATGCAACCCACCCAGTTCTTTGAAACTCGCGACAGCACAACAAAGTAATACCTTATGAACTGCCCGAGATGAGACCAAACTCATTGCACAGAACCCCGCGATGGCTTAATCAAGGCAGAATTCACTCACCCCCCAGTCTGCTGTTTGATCCTTACAAAAGGGGTGGATTCTCTCACAGACTTACTTCCAGGGACACCCCTAGTCATTATAAAGCACTCATAATTCTATACTCTCCAGGCGAGAAAATCACACATCACGCAAAGCATTCAAATCATCATTCAATCACTTAAAATTATCACACCAGGGAAGTTGGTATCCAAGTAGGCATTAAAGCACTAAACTCGAATTCCAACAAGATTGCAAACTATTCCTACAATCTGTAAAGTACATAATATACAACGATGCACAGTTCTTATCATCAATTCAATGAAAGATCCCCTCCAGGTTCTGAGGATCCTTCACCAATCAAAAATTGGCCCTTGGGATTAACCACTGGTTGACTGGGCAACCTTCCCTCTTCTCTTTTGGCTAGGGTGTTCGCCAGTTGTCCCATCTGCTCCTCCATCTTCTTGATGCTCTGACCATGAGAATTCACAGTCTGAGCCAAGGAACCCAAGTTTTGCAATGAAGCCATGGCTTGGTCCTCGAAGGAAGTGTTTCTTGATTGAGAAGGAGGTAGAACCAACTGATTTTACTGCTGATGGGGCTGTTGGTGGAGCTGGAAGGTAGACCTTGGGGCATGCCCTTGATTGAACTGCTGCTGTGGCCTTTGTGGTAAAGCCAACATCTGCTGGGGCTGCATGTAGTTATCTTGTTTCCACCTCAGATTTGGGTGGTCTCCAATTTTGGTCTTTGGTATCCATATGCCTGTTGTAGCCCCAGTTATTGTGACCATATAAGATTGAGCGGACAACATGTTCCAACATTAATTCTGGAAATTATCCTGCAGATGGACATCCTCCACTATGTGCTGTGGGGACTGGCATATGAGACATGCCTCCGCCACATGAGCAACCCTTCTGGGTTGCATCACAGTCAACAATTTATCAAACTTCATAGAGAGGTTTGCCATCTGCAGTCGTAGGACATCATTCCCAGACACATCATAAATTTTTCCTTTGGATCCAGCAGCAGGCCCCACCTTTGACTCAGATTCCTGATTAGTTCTTGCTAGGGATGGCTTTTGAAAAGCATTCTCACTAATCACCTCAAACAATTCCCATGCCGCCTCAGCAGTCTTGTGCATGTAGGAACCACCACAAGAGGCATCAACCGTATCTCTATTTTTCTCATCAATCCCATTGTAGAAGCTTTGTACAAGCTGTCACTCAGGGATCTTGTGGTGGGGGCATTGTTTGAGAATCTCTTTAAACCTATCCCAGGACTGGTTAAAATCTTCAGTTGGGGATTGAGAAAAAGCAAGAATCTCTTTCTTCAACTGGCTAGTTTTGGTCTCAGGGAAGAACTTGGTTAGGAATCTGGTCTGCAGGTCTTTCCATGAAGCAATGCTATTGTTGGGAAGAGTGGCCAACCAGGTACTGGCCCTATCCTTCAGGGAGAAGGGAAAGAGTCTGAGTCTAGTAGCCTTAGGTCCCAAACCAGCGATATTAAATGTGGTGCACAAAGCCAAGAACTGATCAATATGCTTGTAAGGATCTTCTTTGCTAAGCCCATGGAAAGCTGGCAGCATCTGGATGATGGAAGTTTTTATCTCATAATTTCAACATCGTGGAATTGAATGCTATAAGGAGTTGTAGTCATCCTGAGCATTCAACTCCTTGAGGGTTCTGGGGGTGTTTTCACCCATAGTCACGAGAATTTCCTGGGGGCTCTCCTGTGGTGTGCCTGTCTCTTCTAAGTCTCCTTCCCCTTTCTAGTTCAGGGTTTAGAGGCTCTAAAGTAGGGCTGAGGGATCTCCTCCCTAGCATACAAGCACACCCACAGCAAGGAAAGCTTCTTGCAGGCACATTGTAAAAGAATACTAATACACAAACAAATTTATCTAACTATGTTACAGCTATCAAAGAATATATTTAAACTATCCTAGACACTGCTGAAGAAATTGTTAAAAAGAAAGATAGACAGAGCTTTAGAGTCAGAGAGTTTGCAAACAGAGGTAGCTATGCTCCACTTGCATTCCAATTATCCTTCACTGCCACTGTCTAGATCTGCAAGAAGGATTCACAATTATATCAGTAGTATCAATTATTCACCTGTGCAAAGAATACTAAGAATACAAAAACTAAGGGTCTACTATTAGATCATCTTTCCCCGGCAACGACGCCAAAAACTTGTTGTCAATTTCAAGTGTGCTTCCCTTATTGGTTGGTGGTGAAAGTATTTAAGAATAAAAAATAGAATGAAATAGGGGATGAATCAGCACAACTCAGAAATCCTAGACCTGAAAGATACAGGGTCTATTGTAGCAAGTTTTGATAAGTAAGAGTTTGTCCCACAGGGAAAGGTGATCTAAGGCTCCAAGGGAGCCGTCTCTAGTAGTCCCTCCAGATCTGGTAGTCCTAAAAGGAGGGAAGTTTGAGGTCACTTATTCTAAGTATTCTAATAACTAAATTACAGAAATGATTGAGAGGATGGATGGAGTGTGGAAAATAATTATAAAAAGGTGAGAAATATGTTTTTGAGCCAAAATCAGAGGAGTTCTTGTAACTCAGATTTAGATCTGATGTTGTAGAAATCCTGTCCAGAGGCTACATTATCACCTCTGAGGAGAAAGGATCCAACCCATCGCTATTGCCATGACTCCACCCTTAGGGCTATAGCCTGTCCACTTGAATGGTCACAGACTATCCCATAGGAGAGCCACTATCCAGGGATGAATCAGAACATAACTATTAAATCATTGCAGGCACTATTTCATCCAGGCTACCAGCTCAGGAATCCATAGGGAACCTCGACCTCTAAAGTTCCATGTGTGGGGCTAAGGCTGGAAAACCATGATAGCCTAGACACATAGAACCAGCAAGCGGTTGAGTACAACTTTCAATCCAGCTGTCCATTGCTTGAGAGAGGCTACAATGGTCTAGTCACCAGCCTACAATCTCTATAACCATATCAGATCCGGCATCTGATGGTAGATCTATACAACTATGGGGGAGTCTGCCTCTGTACAATCCCTCATCAGGCTTCTACAAGCTCAGGTGAAAAGAAGAAGGATCCATCTTGGATCGGTGGATCAGAATCACCCTAAGGCTATAATCTGTCCACTTAAATGGTCACAGACTATCTCAGAGGTTATCCTCCTCACGGCGCCCAAGATAAACCAAGATTATCGCTGGTACCACCATGTTCACCAGGCTACTAGCTCAAGATCCCATGGGGATTTCAGATCTAGTAGGTCCTGTGGTGGGGCTAAGGCTGGAAGACCATGATAGCCCAGACACACAGGTTACTTGGATCTGAGTGGCCCTTAAAATCAGTCCTCCATTGCCTAGGCAATGGCGGATCGCAAGGTAGCACCCTTGCACAGAGCATCTCACAAATCAGCAGCAATCCCACAAAGTATAAATCCTATTACAAAATTTCCATTAATCTAACTCAAATACATATACACAGTCATAGCCAGCAATTGTTGGACTATGGAGAGAAGAAAAGAAAAAGAAAAGGAAAAACTACTTGTTGCTAAAAACAAAAGAGAAAAGAAAAGCGATCTGAGATAGGTTCCCAGATACCTAAACCTAAGCTAGGCCTGGGTATATATAGCAATGGGGTGGCGGCGCATTTGGGTTAGGAAACCCTAATTTTAACGATGCCACGTGGCCTTCTACTGATCCTTGGATGCCTCGGGGCGTGTACATGGAGATTTGAGCATGGGAATGCATGCCCTAATCATTGGAAGTTTCCAGAATGCCCTCTGCTGAAGAGATGGAAGTTTGGGTTTAGAGGCTCGCTAGGCAGCTGTAGTTCCCCAGACACCTCGCGTGGTAGCTCATTGCTCTTCGCTAGGATGGTTTGACAATGGAGCTTCAGCCGTCGTGAGGTTGCCTTGGTTTGCTCTTCAGGCAATCGCGCAGTAGAGAGTTGAGCTTTTGCTGAATTGGAGTTCGCGAGGTTCAATAGAAAACATAGTCTCAGGTGTCGCGAGGTTGCAATTCAAGCAGTCGCGCGGTAGATTAGTCTTCGCTGGGAAGCAGCGCGAGAACTGCGCTAGCTCTTTTCTTTATTTGGACTTTGCGAGTTACCTCGCGAGGTTCTTTTGAGTTCTGACTGTGCGAGGTTCTTTGTCTGACTCAATCTTCGTGAGATGGGCTTTGCCTTCGCCAGGATTCTTTCTTTCTTGAATGGCGCGTGAACTACGCCAGGCATTCTTCTTCTGAGAATTGTACCCCGTAGCGGCTGTGCGACAACTATGCGAGAAATCTTCTGAAGCTCTCTCTCCTCAGCTGTCTTAAGCGATCCTCACGAGATTGAGAGAAGTCTGTCTTGAACTACGCAACACTGAGCGCTGTGTTCTACCTTTGACCTTCGGGAGAGCTGCGCGGAGTTGAGTTTTTGAAGCTCCCCAGTCATTCATCTGCCTGAGAGGTTGATTGTAAAGCCTTGGGAAGCTCAGCTGATCTGCGTGAGGCTTCAAGGTGCATTCTTGCTGAGGGGCATCTGGTGCCAAAGCAGGCTCCATAACAGGGTTGGCCTTATCTCACTGTTGATTATTTCCTGAACAAAACACTTAAGAGGAGTTTATTAAGTGGCTAAGGGTCTAATCAAAGGTTAAGTTAAGGGGTGAAAAGTGGTACTTTTCAGGTCTTAACACCTCCTCAATTCACTGCTCAATCGGCACAAACTGACCCAGAACCTTCTACCACTCCCCCTCAACTAGACTTCCTCACTGCAATCTCCACTTTTACCCCCCCAGGACCAATCCCCTTCTACTTCTTCCACCCCATTTCTACCAATCTTTCCACGACACTCCTACTACACCCCTCCTTACTTCACCCTCCTCCATGCCATGCGGGAAAATGCCTACATCAAGAGGGATGTTCTCAGAGGTATGGCCCAACTTCGACAAGCCATTGAGTACCCCTTGCTGCAGAAATTGAGTGACCTAAAGCTTGCTCACAGGCAGAAGCTGCGAGATGTTTCAAAGGAGTGGGAGTCAATTTTGGAGACCATCAATGAGCACAAGGCTGCGGCAACTTACTACAGAATGACTACGGAGATGGAAAAAGCCAATGCCGAAATGGAGAAAAAGCGAGCCCGAATGTATGAAAAGAAACTCCACAATGCTGAGGAGATCCATCGGCTCACTAAGGGGCTTTCTGATGCCAAACTCCTCTATGCTGACAAGCAGATTGAAATTTTGCAAAAGAGGATTGCATCTCTGTTAGGCCAACCAGTTGAAGCCACCCCTCTTGCTACCGCACCCCTTGAGGCTCCACCTTCCACACACCCCGAACCATCTTCTTCCATTCTCATGACTCCTACATCTACATCTCCACCTACTCCACCTCCTCCACCCTCTACTCAAGAACCTCCACCACCTCCTGCTACAGTGCCTCCCCCTGCCAAATCTCCTGCACCCAAGATAAAGAGGACTCCTTTTAAGAAACCCACTCCCTCCAAAAGAGCCACTGCTGCCCAAAAAAGAAAAAAGCCTGCTCCTCCATCCCCACCACCAAAGGCCACCAGAGCTTCTGCTCAGGATGACCCCCATGGTCGATTGCTTTCTAAAGAAGAACGCTGACAGGCTGCTGCAGCCCTTGGATTGGACCCCACTTTTCTCTTTCCCTCTGACTCCGATTCTGACTCTGCCCCACTTGTGCATCCAAGTTCTAAAAATCCTGTTGCTCGTCCTTCTTCTGACCCTGCTAAGCAAACTTATACTCAGAGAAGGAAAGCTACAGCTAAGAGGACTACTCACACAACTGCCTCTATCAAAATTAGAAAAGAACAATCTGCCCAGTCTGAGGAGGCACCACCACTGAAAGATAAAGGCAAGAGCCCGCTTGTCCCTCCTAAGCCAGAAAAAGCTAAATCTCCTCTTATTCCCCCTCAGACTCAGCATGAGCCAACCTCCAAAGGGAAGGGCTCCAAAGGGAAGAGTCCTAAAGGGAAAGGTCCTATCAAATCACCTGAGAAAACCAAAGACAAATCTTCAGTGACCCCCCCTGAACCAAAGACCCGAAAAATGAGGGTCAGGGCACCAACCTTGCCCAAAATTGATGCCCAACGGAAGGAAGAGCGGGCACGAAAGAAGAAAGAGGAAGAGGCTCTCCTTCAAGAGCATGCCAAGAAGATGGGTTGGGACCGGTTTTGATCCAGGCTCTGATTAGCTTGTACTTAGGATTTTTCTTGTTTCTGCATTTTCCCATTTTGTACATGTCTCTCTTATAATAGATTTTCTTCTTTCGTCATTGCTGTTTGTCTTTATCTTGTGTCTGTTTTCCTTTTCTCTTGCCATTTATAAATCTGCTGCACAGCCACCTTCGAACCTGTGAGGACACTGCTCCTCATAGGTTTGGGGGTGTGGCAGGCAGATCCTGCCAATGGAATAATTAACCTAAGTGCAGCATAATCATGTGAGTAATATGGAATTGGAGCCATGTTCATTGGAGAATCAGAAAAATAATGAAATTAAAATTTTTTCCATACTTTAGACAGTATAAACTTTTAAAATTTCACATCTCCATGATGAGATCACCAAGGATACTCACTTATATCAGCACTTAGTGAATCATTAGAGAGAGAAAAAGGTAAGGACATACTTAAGAATTCAAAGGAAAAGCATAACCAGTGAGATTTGGGCCCATACAAAAATTTTTCTTTGAGGAGTGACTAAGGCCATTTTTTTCTAGCTCTAAGAACTGGCTGAGTCACTGTGCTCACTAGAAGTTAGGCAACTCCAAGTTGAAACAACTGACAGCACTCATGAGACTTAGGAAAGGATCAAGGCCTTCTCTTGGACAGTTTGAGCCTAAATAGATAGACCAACCTTAAGCAACTGCCCTTGTCCATACCCCCTTTGAGCCTTAAATCCTAAATTTCTTCAAAAACACACCTGAGTACTTGCACCTGAACCTATGTATTTGATTTAACCTTACCCTCACTCTGAGAATTCAGAAGGTAAAGGAACAAGGGTTGAAGATGGACTAGCTATGGTCAACAGTAGGTGAAGAAAGAAGAAGTACCTCAAAGTCTGGAAGTATGATAATTGAGAAAATGGTGGCACTTCAAAAAAGCAAAAATAAAATAAAAAGAAGAAAAATGAATAAAAAAGAAATAAAAACAATAATGAATAGGAGTAAGAGAGGAGTCAAGAGAGAACTTTCATTGGAAAAATTGAAATCAAGAAGAGAAACTGATCACTTCAAATATGAAAACCTCAAAGAAGATGAAAGGAGTTGAATCAAAGAAGGTGAAGTCATGAATCACCTCCTTCACCTACTGATTTCT
The DNA here is from genome assembly GCA_021018995.1 of Chloranthus sessilifolius. Classification (NCBI taxonomy): domain Eukaryota; kingdom Viridiplantae; phylum Streptophyta; class Magnoliopsida; order Chloranthales; family Chloranthaceae; genus Chloranthus; species Chloranthus sessilifolius. The sequence continues at coordinate 51,287,096 of CM037593.1, read as the reverse complement.
CAAATTTTGAACTCCTTTTCAACCTTCCATTCTTTTTAACCCCACTCCATAAGCCACATTACAGCCCAGTTAAAGCCCTTGTGATCCAAAGTTGAGTGAGCTGTCATGTGGAGACAGAGAGTTGTTCAATCTATGGTGAGGATCTCTTAATGATGCCAGAACTTCAGAGCTATGCCTATGCTCATGCTTACAGACTCATTTGGGGGATGTAACTGCTCTTGAGCTTGAGATAAAATGAAACCCTCAACAGTTCTTTATGAGAGTATGCCCTGAAGAGTTTTGGGTCTGATGTTGAATGCATTAAGCATGACCTATAACCTAATTTTTGATCCAGTGATGAGCTCAGTACTGACACACATGTGAATTGTTCTTTAGTGTAAACTGATTGGAAATGTTGTGCTTTCATGAGAAGCTTATACTGTTTAAATTTTTGTGCAGCCAATGTGTTTGAATTTCTTATATTTTTTTTTTTTGTTCAAAGGTGAACTAACTCTGTTCCTTGACTGCTCATCTGATAAATTGCACTTTTGTTAACTGCTTCATTTAGAAGTTTGTGGGTGTCTTCACTGAAAACCCTCAGGAGACTTCACTCCTCCACTAGGGATCACCTAGGGGTTTTAAAAGGCTTGGTACATATGCTAAATGTATCTGTGCTCCCTACGAAAGTGGCATTTAAATTCTATAGTTGATTTAGTGTAGCTTTGCTAAGGGACTAGCAAAGATTAGCTTTGGGGGTGTGTTAAGACCTGCAAAGTACCTCTTTTCACCCATTAGCTTAGCCTTTGATTAGACCCTTAGCCATCTAATAAATACTTGTTAAGTGTTTTCTGTAGGTAATAAATAGCAGGGCAATAAAGCCATGAATCCTGCTAAGGAGCCTGTTTTGGCACCAGAAGTCTCTCAGAAGAATGAACCATGAATCCAGACCATAGAAGAGCCTCGCGCGGCTGACAAAGCTCCAGAGGATTCAGAAAAATACACTTCGTGCAGTCCTCACGAAGTCCCAAGACTTCACAAACAAGTTCTCGCGCAGTAGAGTGACAGAAGAACTTCAGAAGCCTTGAGTTGCACAGCTCTCGCAAAGTTTAGAAGTTAAAGGTCGCGCAACTCCGGCGCAGTTCAAGATGACCCCTCTCACCCTCACGTGGTTCGCTTAGAACAGCTGAGGAGAGAGAGCTTCAGAATCCTACCTCCCACAGCTGTCACGCAGTCGTCGCGGGATGCAAATATCAAGAGAACCTGTCGTGCAGTTCAGAAAGCCTCAATGCCTCGCGAGGATCCTCGTGAAGATCCATGAAGAAGTGAACTTCTCGCACAATTCTCGCACTATTCAGAAAGAAAGCAGCCTCGCGAAAGCCAGAATTAGCCTCCCAAAGTGAAGAGGAAAGCTCGCGCAGTTCCCGTGCTATTCACAAATTATCAATCCAACTGCGCGAAGCCCAACCCAGCGAGAGCTTAACTGTCTACCTCGCAACTGCTCAAAGCATCAAGAAGCTGCAACCATGCGACGTCTGAAGCTTTAATGTTAAACTCAACCACGCGAAGACTAGAGCTACCACGTGACAAGTCTGGGAATCGACTGCAACCTGGCGAAGCTCTGAACTCCAACTTCTAACATTCTGCAGAGGACATTTTGGGGATTTCCAAGGATTAGGGCACGCACTTTCACACTCAAATCTCTGTGCATGTGCCCCGAGGCATCTAAGGATCATTAATGTGCCACGTGGCATCGCTAAAATTAGGGTTTCCTAACCCTAATGCGCCGCCACAGCCACTGCTATATAAACCTAAGCCTGGTTTAGGTTTAGGGATGGATCTTTTCTTTCGGGAATTCTTTAAACTTTTTTATCTGAGATCGTTTCCTTTTCTGTTTCTCTGTAGCTGTAAGTAGTTTTCCTTTTTTTTCTTTTTCTTCTCTCCATGGCTCAGCACTTACTGGCCATGCCTTTGTATGTCTATTGAGATTAGATTAATGGAGTTTGTGTAATAGGATTTGTATTCTTATGGGATTTGTGTATTTGTGAGTTGTTCTGTGCAAGGCTGCTGCCTTGTGATCCGCCATTGCCTTGGTTGTGTTTCAAAGCAATGGAGGACTGATTCTAAGGACCCATTCAGATCCAAGTGACCTATGTGTCTGGGCTATCATGGTCCTTTACAGCCTTAGCCCCACCACAGGACCCACTAGATCTGAAATCCCCATGGAAGCCTGAGCTGGTAGCCTTGTGACCATGGTGGTAGCAGCAATTAACTTGTTTTGTCTTGGGCTTCGTGGGGAGGATAGCCTCTGGGATAGTTTGTGACCATTTAAGTCGACAGGTTATAGCCTTAGGGTGAGTCCAATCCACCGATCCAAGATGGATCCTTCTTCCCCGAGCCTGAGCTGTTAAGCCTGGTAGGAGATTGTGTAGAGGCAGACTCCCCATATATTTCTATAGACCTGCCATCAAATGTTAGATCTGATCTGGTTATGGAGATTGTAGGCTTGTGACTGGACCATTGCAGCCCCACTCAAGCAATGGACATCTAGATCTAAGGTGGTACTCAATCTCTTGCTGGTTCTATGTGTCTGGGGTTTCATGGTCTTATACAGCCTTAGCCCCACACATAGGGCTTTAGAGGTTGAGGTTCCCTATGGATTCCCTGAGTTTGTAGCCTGGATGAAGTAGTGCCTACAATGATTAATTTGTTTTGACCCATCTCTGGACTATGGTTCCCCTATGGGATAGTCTGTGACCATTTAAGTGGACAGGTTATAACCTTAAGGGATTGGATCATAGCACAAGGATGAGTTGAATTCTTCCTCCTCTTTGGTGATAATGTAGCCATTGGACAGGATTTCCATTACATCAGATCTGAATCTGAGTTACAAAAAACTCCCCTGATCTAGACTCAATAAACTACTTCTCACCCTTTTATATTTATTTTCCACAATCCATCCATCTTCTCAACCCCTTTCTGTAGTTAACTCATTAGGATATCTTAGAATACTTAGAGTAAGTGACCTTAAACTCCCCTCCTTTTAGGACTGCCAGATCTGTAGTCAGATCTGGAGGGACTACTAGAGATGGCTCCTTTGGAGCTGTAGATCACCTTTCCCTATGGGACAAACTCTTACTTATCAAAACTTGCTACATATGGACCCTGTATCTTGCAGGTCTAGGATTTCTCAGTTGTGCTGATTCCATCCCCTGTTTTACTCTTTCTTTGATTTTAAATTGTTTTTACCACCAATACATAAAACAAGCACACTGGAAATTCAATAACAATGGGTGAGCAACCACCATTGAGGGATTACTATGCACCAGGGGCATACTCATCGCCTTTTTACATTCAATTCCCTATAGCTGAAGGGAATTATGAGATCAAACCCTAGACTATTCAAATGTTGCCATCCTTTCATTGATAGAGTAAGAAAGATCTATATAAACACATTGATGAATTTCTGTCTTTATGCACAACTTTCAAAATTGCTGGTCTGGGAGATGAAGCCACTAAGCTGAGATTGTTCCCTTTTTCCTTAAAGGACAAGGCTAGACATTGGCTTAACATGCTCCCAGAAAATAGCATTACATCTTGGAGTGATTTGCAAGGCCAATTCTTGGCAAAATTCTTCCCAATGAGTAATACCAATTAGCTTAGAAAGAGCATTATTTCTTTTGCTCAATTTCCAGCTGAGGATTTTAATGAGGCATGGGAAAGATTCAAGGAACTGCTGAGACAATGTCTGCACCACTAAATACCTAGATGGAAGCTTGTTCAAAGCTTCTATCAAGGTATAGACTCTAAGAGTACATACATGGTGGATGCATCATGTGGTGATACATATCTCAGCAAAACTAATGAGGAGGCCTAGGATTTATTTGATGTGATCAGTGAAAACTCTACACAGTAGGAGGCTATGTCATGAAATGACATTGAGCCAGTTGCAAGACTTACAAGAGAATCCACTGCATCAGAAAAATTGTATGAAGTAATGGCATACAATAACTTGGAAAAGAAAGTGGACAACTTGTCATAGTAGTTTGGTAAATTACTGAGTGTAATGCAACACCCATCAGCTGCACAAGTGCAGGAGGCATGTCTGATATGTCAATCTCCCACACACTCTCTTCAAGATTGTCCTTCTGCTGGTTAGTACCCTGAGCTTATCATGGACCATGCCAATGCTGCTCAATCTTATGGGCAGCAGCAGCCTGCTGGGTATGCTTGGAGGAACCACCCCAATTTGAGGTGGAGACAAGAGAATTTTCAACCCCAGCAACAGCAGGCGATGCCCTACAGACGCACTCAACAATACTAGCAAAATTATTTTCCAAGACATTAGTTCCAACAGCCCATGGCACAGCCAAGTCACCAAAGTGCACTGCCACCATAAGCCAGAGCACCCTCCTTTGAGGAGCAGGTTTTGTCCTCATTACAAAACCTCGGCTCCTTATCACAAATTGTGAATTCTTATAGCCTGAGTATAAAAAAGATAGAGGACCACCTTGGTCAGCTCTCTAATACTCTGACTAGGAGGAAAGAGGGCCGACTTTTGAGCCAACCAATGAATAATCCCAAGGGACAGTACATGATGGGTGAAGCTTCTTCGACTCATGAAGATGCTAAGGCCATCACTACTTTGAGGAGTGGTAGAATGGTGGACAATCAAGTTGTTTTTGAGACCAAAAGGACTGCAGGAGAAGAGAATTCAGTCCATATCAGTGAGCAGCAGGGGCAACATGAGAAAAATAAAGGGGCTGCTGTTGAGCCCCCATAGAAAGAAAAAAGTAAAAATAAAGAAAAAAGTGATGAAATTGTTAAGGATGCAGATGAGATTCTAGCAGTGCCTCATTTGCCATTTCCTAAAGCACTTCACGAGCCTTCTCCTTTTGACAAGGGGAATGTCAAGGTGCAGAAAATGATGGACACTTTTAAGTAAGTAAAAATTAATTTACCTTTGCTTGATGCCATACAGCAAGTCTCAGCCTATGCAAAATTTTTGAAGGATTTGTGCACCCAAAAATGGAAGTCTAGGATCCATTTATCCAAGAAAGTATTTTTTGCTGAAAAAGTGAATATATTCTATCCATTGCAATCTCAGCTAAACTCTAAGACCTTGGAGTTCCCACAATTCCCTGCATTATTGGAGACTACACCATAGGGAAAGCTCGCCTAGATTTGGGAGCCAGTGTTAACCTACTTCCATATTATATGTATGAGAAGTTAGGTTTGGGAGAGTTGAAAACCACACTCGTCTTACAATTGGCTGATAGATCTGAGAGGAGACCTGTGGGTATCATTGAGGATGTGCTGGTAGGGGTAGATAAATTTTTCTACCCAGCAGATTTTTTGATTTTGGATATGAAGCCTACTAAGTGCACCACCCCTATCCCTGTGATATTGGGCATGCCATTTCTAGCCACTACCAATGCCTGTATTCAGTGCAAGTCTGGGGTGATGGAGGTAACATTTTGAAATATGAAAGTGAGGCTCAATGTGTATAATGCAGCTAATGAACCTCACTTTGAGATTGAAGACTCTTTTATGGTTGATGTTATTGATGAGCTTGTTGAGGATACCTTGCCCAAACAACTGAATTGGTATGAGGTGTTTGATGAATTTGAGGAGATTTGTACTGAGACTGTTGAAAAGGAGGCCCCCACTCATTTTATTGAAGAGGTGAAACCCTTGGACTCTTAGTGGGGCAAATACAACATTCTCATTAGAAACCTTCTGTGCCACCCCTCCCTTTACATTCTAAGGCACCTTTGCTACTTTCACTTGATAATCCACCTGATTTGAAGCTGAAACAACTCTCAAAATCTCTCAAATATGCTTCCTTGGGGTAGGATCAGAAATTGCTTGAAATTATCTCTTCTTCCCTCACTAAGGGCAAGAGGAAAAATTACTTTCTATGCTCAGGATGCATAAGAAAGCAATAGGATGGACCATTGCTGATCTAGGAGGAATCAACCCATCTGTATGTATGCACAAGATTCACCTGTAAGAGGGTTCCAAACCCTCTAAAGAGATGTAGAGAAAATTGAATCCTCACATGCAAGAAGTGGTTACGAAAGGCGTTGTCAAGCTACTTGATGCGAGAGTGATCTATTTATCTTAGATTTTGAATGGGTATCACCTACCCGGGTGATTCCTAGGAAGTCTGACATCATTGGAGTCCTAAATGAGTCTGGAGAATTAATGCCAATCAGAAAGGTCACTGGTTGGAGGGTCTATATTGATTACAGAAAACTGAACTCCAAGACTAGGAAGGACCACTTCCCATTGCCTTTTATTGACCAGATTTTGGATAAGCTAGCAGGAAAGGCTTATTACTATTTCCTTGATGGATATTCTGGTTACAATAAGAAACCAGTGTATCCACAAGATCAGGAAAAGTCAACTTTTACTTGTCCATTTGGCACTTTTGCTTACGAAGGATGCCATTTGGACTGTGTAATGCTCCTGCTAATTTTCATAGCTGCATGTATGCGATATTTTCTGACATACTAGATAAGTTTTTGAAAAATTTTATGGATGATTTCCTAGTGTATGGTGATAATTTTGATCAATGTTTGCATCACCTCTCCCTTGTGCTTCAAAGATGTGAGGAAACAAATCTAGTTTTGAGCTGGAAAAAGAGTAATTTCATGGTCACCCAAGGAATTATTCTTGGTCATGTGGTTTCCCAGAAGGGGATTGAGGTGGATAAAGTAAAAATTAATCAAAATTCACACTTACCTCCTCAAAAACTGTCAAGCATGTTAGGTCATTTCTAGGACATGCTGGTTTCTATAGGAGGTTTATTAAGGATTTCAGCAAGATCTCTAAACCACTGTGCCACCTGTTGTGTCAAGAGGTACCCTTTGTGTTTAATGTTGAATGTTTGACTGCTTTTGAGGTATTGAAAAAGTATTTGACTTCTGCCCCTGTGATACAAGCCCCGGATTTTTCTCTTCCCTTTGAGCTAATGTGTGATGCCTCTGATTTTACAATTAGTGCCGTCTTAGGGCAGAGAAGAGAGAAACTACCTAGTGCAGTTAACTATGCCAGTAAGACACGGTCAGATGCTCAGCTAAATTACACCACCACTGAGAAAGAGTTTCTGGCAGTAGTCTTTGCTTTGGACAAATTTAGACCTTATGGCTTAGGGTCTAAAATTGTGATTTTTACTAATCACTTTGTCCAGAAGTACCTACTGTGTAAGAAAGAGGCAAAGCCTAGGTTTATCAGATGGATCCTGCTGCTGCAGGAGTTTAATCTTGAGATCAAGGATAAAAAGGGTGTGGAGAATGTGATAGCAGACCACTTATCCAGGATTTTGATTGCTAATTATGCTGATATACCTGTGAATGATTCTTTCCATGATGAGCAATTGTTTGCCATCAATGTGAGTGATCCCTAGTTCGCTAACATTGTAAACTACCTTATTATCGGTAGGATTCCCTGACACTGGTCCAAGATGGACAAGGACCTGTTATTTTCTTAGGTCAAATATTTTCTATGGGAGGATCCTTACCTCTATAAGTGTTGTGCAGACCAGGTGGTTCGGAGATGTGTTCCTGAGAGTGAGTTCCATAGTATTTTCACAATGTGCCAGGAACAAGCTTGTGGAGGTCATTTTGGGGGAAAGAAGACTGCAAACAAGGTGCTCCAATGTGGTTTTTATTGGCCATCCTTGTTCAATGATCCAATGGAGCACTGCAAGGCCTCTCAGAGATGTAAAAAGATGGGGAGCATATCCAAAAGAGACTCAATGCCATTGCACCCCATCCTTGTGGTAGAACTGTTTGATGTATGGGAAATAGACTTCATGAGTTCATTTCCTCCTTTATGTGGTTTCAATTTCATTCTTGTGGTTGTGGATTATGTGTCCAAATGTGTAGAAGCCATTTCCAAAAGAACTAATGACCACACAGTTGTCCTCAAATTTTTGAAGGATAATATTTTCTCTAGATTTGGCACCCTCAGAGCTATCATCAGTGATGGGGGGAGTCATTTTCGTAATAGACACTTTGAGAGCTTGCTCAAAAAGTATTTTGTTACACACAGAATAGCTAGTCCATATCACCCACAGACCAGTGGGCAAGTGGAGATTTCCAATAGAGAAATCAAGCATATTTTGCAAAAAACTGTGAGTACTAATAGGAAGGACTGGTCCCTAAAGTTGCAGGATGCTCTATAGGCTTATAGGACTGCCACCCCAATTGGAATGTCCCCTTTCAGACTAGTGTATGGTACGACTTGTCATCTGCCAGTGGAGTTAGAACATAGGGCCTACTGGGCCAATAAAGCTTTAAATTTTGATCTAACTACTGCTGGTCTGAATAGGAAATTGTAGCTGTCTGAGCTGGAAGAACTGATAATGAATGCCTATGCCAACTCAAGGATCTACAAGGAAAAAGCCAAGGCTTTCTATGACAAGAACCTTCTTAGGAAGGAATTTGTTGCAGGTGATAAGGTATGGCTCTTCAACTCTAAATTGAAGTTCTTTCCTGGTAAATTGAGATCCAGATGGGATGGACCTTATACTGTTTTGCATCTATCCCCATCTGGAGCTGTCGAGATCATGGATCCTAAACCGGGGAGGGTCATGAAGGTAAATGGTCAGAGGCTCAAACATTTTCTTGAAAATACTGTGGAGGCCTCTGAGACCATCAGCCTCCAAGAACCTCCCAGTTGAGAGTGATCTTGAGCCTGTACTATATGTATCATATCTACCATTTAGTTTGAAAATTTTGGTACTTTTTACTTAGGTTTCATTTAGTTGTGGTGTCTGAAGAATGTTGTATCCTTTGATGCTTGTTTTTGGTCAGAAATGTGTTAGCTTTTGCTGGTACTAAGTTGTAATCATGGTTGTTGTTGAGTTGTGGACATTGCAAAGTGAAGTGTTTAGCATATATGCAGGAGTGAGAGCTGTCGAGAGGTTTTGAGTACTTGTCGAGAGGTTCTGAGTGTTTGTCAAGAGGTTCTTCCACTGAAAGGCAACCTCTCGAATCTTGTTTTTTGAAGAGTCATTGCTTCTCGAGAGGATAATGCAACCTCTCGAGCCATTTATTTTGAAAACCAACCAACCTTGAGAGGTTTTCATTGCCAAAGTGATTTACTCGAGATCCGCTCGAGTTGTTTAAAGTGCCTCGACAGAACTTATCTAGCTTAGCTCAACCTATCGAGGAACCACTCGAGGTTACAAATCTAAAGCCTTAACTTGTCAAAATGGGTTTTGAGGCTTTAAAGCCCTTCATGAGGCTCATTTCCTCACTTCTCTACTTTTGCGCGAAACCCATTTCCTCTTCCCCACGAGAACTGTCTTCTTCCTGTCCTTTACAACTCAACCTTTTAACCTCCTTTCACCCATTGCTTCTACCAAATGGATCAGCAACTTAAAGTCACCACTTTGCACCAAGATTCTTCCCGTTTGGTTCTCTGTGCTCGATCTGGTGTGAAACCCTAGCAGTAGGGTAAGTTCTCCATCGTTCTCTATCTCAGTTATTTCTGTGTTCACTTCTTTCTGGACTGAGTTTAGTGTGTTGTGGATCATCAATTATTTAAGAGTTTTGATTGCTGGGAGTAATTGTTGTGTTTGAGAAAAGCTAGGGTTTACTGTGTCTGAATTGCTGACCCTGACAGATTTGATGATTCCCTAACTCATTTACTCCAGCCTTCCCCAAAATCAAGTATAAAGTGTAGCAAGATAGCATCCTCCTAGCCTCAATCAAATCCTCAATCCCCTGTAGCCCATCCTATGAAAAGAAAGGCTACAGTCTTGAGTGAGTCCTCTGTGCTTTCCAAGAAATACAAAAAACCCAAGATTGGTGCCAAAAAGCCCAAGAAAGGCAAGAGTAATACTTGAATTTGACCCCCTCACAACTCCCAATGAGTTTGTGGATGAATTGCAGCTGGTACCTGAGACTGTTTTTGATGTATCTTACTTCACTAAGGTAGAGTGGGATAGTGAAACCATAGCCTTTTGGCTAAGGCGTCCTTGGAACCCCTCCTGAGCCCATTAGATGAGATAGTGTATCCTAGGTTAGTGAAGCTCTGGTATCAGAACCTCAAGTTGCATGAAGCTAGTGGGGAAAATGATCCTGTTTTTATGGTATTGATAGATGATTGGGAGACTAAGGTGGATATTAGAGATATAGCACTTGTTTTGGGGATCCCTAATCAGTATGATCCTTCTTGCAGTCTAGGAGCTCCCATCAATGCGTCATTTCGAGACATTGCTCAACATCTAAGGGGATAGTTGGATTCGGAGAGTCACTTATAAGGAGGGATTTTGACACCAGCCTGTTATTCATGGACAACATTCTGAGGAAGAATTTATTTGTAGCTGGACATCAGCAAGAAAGAAAGCACCCTATTGTGAATGCCCTTTACTCTTTCTCAAAGGGATTTTTTCAATGCTCCTAAGCTGATCTTTGATGGGATGTGTAACATCCATGGGAAGGTTAGGAAGAGGCAAACAGTGCTAGGTTTACCTTACAGTAGACTCATCACAGCCTTGTTGAAGAGAGGGAAATATGTCTAGAAGGAGGGAGAGCCAACTGATGACTTGCTCCTTGTAGTGTTTGGGAAGAAGTTATGGACAACAAGCATGGCCTTGATGGGGAGGAGGAAGAAGGGGTATGAGGATACATTAGCAGCTACTCCTACTGCCACCACTGCTACTACCCCTGCTGCACTTTCTACTAACAACTCAGCAACATTAGCCACAACTACTACAGAAGTAGCATTAGTTCCTGTACCACTCATCCTTGTGTCATCAACAGATACTTCAGCAACTTCTCTTTTGGAACCTATTGCTGCTAGCTCAGTGCATCTTACCTCACACCCCAGCCCACCTCCAAGCATTTCCATTCCATATTCCATTCTTGCACCCAGGCCTACCATTTCCATTTCAACAACCTCCACAATTACCACCACCACCCTGTGTCAGCTCCAACTCTCATTTTCCCATTTACCCTACCCACTCCCACCATCGAAAGAACATACCAAAAGAGAACTCACCACCCAAAAACAACACCCATTGCACCTAGCCCATCCATTTCCCTACCTCCACCCATTCCAAGCCCTTAACCCACTGACATACCTAGATCACCCACAAACCCACCTTCCCCATTTACATATGCTGACAGTGGGCCTATGATCACTGTCAGTGCACCACCCTTTGAACCTATTAGCCCCACTGACCCAATTTCCTCTCCTCTCCATTCCCTCCCACCTATAACCTTGAGCAGTTCACCACTGAGGGATACTTAGCCTTGGTTGACTCAATTGTGGAGGATATCGAGCATGAGTACACACCCCTCCCAGACTCTCCACAGCAAGACCACTTCCACCATGCCCCTACATCACCTTTCCTACCAATCCCACCCCACCCAACCTATAACCTCAGCCATACCAGATTCCTTTTCCCAAATAATTTCCATCCTTACCTCTCTCCAATCCCAACTCCTTACCAATACTGAGAACCAGGCCACCATGTAAAACAGCCTACATTTCATTCAATCAACCCTCCAGACGTTACACCCAACGACCCAACAGCCTACACCTACACCCATACCTGTACCCACCCCCCCTCCTTCACCTTAGCCATCTACTTTTGTGGTAACATTAGATGCTACCACACAGGCTGATTTTGAAGTAGAGGAGCTGCCCCTGATACCATTGACCTTCACCTCAACCTTTACCCAGACTGAACCGCTTGAGGAGGAGCTGACACCTATTCTTCAACCTATCCTTCCATCATCTCCACACAACTTCACTGACCGAGCCATCATCTCTCCTCGTATAGTTGACCCTACTGAGAGGGTCGTTGTCCTTGCTGAATCCATCCCGATACCCAAGTTTTACATCCCCCACAAGGCTATGATTGCTGATCCATATGTTTGGACAGATGTATACGTAGTGGTGGACAATGTGACAGCACTGGTGCAGCAGCAATATGAATATCAGATTTCCCTGATGAAGTCTTATTACTGGAAGCTGACAGAGAAAGCCTAGGAAGATCGTCAGAAGCAGAAGAAGGTGCTATGGTAGCAAGTGCAAAATGCATTGTCCTTTCATAAGGTTTATGAGCAGAGGGCAACCCAGTTAGAAAAGCTGTAAGACCTCCATCATTTCTATCATAATGCCTTCCTCCCCCACAGGTGTGTCTATCAAGGAACCCTCCCAAGAGAAGAGCAGCACCAAGCCCACAAAACCAGTTGTAACAAGAACCAAGGCTGGTACTGCAGAAGCTAAAACTATGAAAAAAGAGAAGGACAAGGCTGAAAAGGCCCCCATTTACTTAGATTCCGATTCAGACTCTTCTTAGGATTTAGTGTTGTCATTTTTTACTTAGGTTTTGTCTGTATTTTCTGTTTTAGAACTGATTGTATTTTTCAGTCTCTTGTTAATTTTGTAAATAGTCATGTTTAATATTGATTTTGTTAATGAAAATGTCTTTTATGTGTTGATTTGCGTTGTGCTTCTTTGTCTGTTTGTTCATTTCTACTGTACATTCCTATTTTCTGCTGTATATGATTAATCTTTTACATACGCTGCTGCCCCTACCTACCTGTCCATTGCAACAGTGAGGACACTGTTTATATTAGGTTTGGGGGTATGACAGGGTAGACTAATGAGATGGTTAAGCTAAGTGCGACAGTAGTAGTCAGATTGAAACGAATAAAGTAAAGTTCCACCTAAGCAATTTTGAAAAAAGGGAGAATTAAAATATATAGTAGACTATTTAAGATTGGAATCTTTTAAAAATTCAACACTTCTATGAAGTGATCATCAAGAAATTTTTACACAATCAGTATATAGTGAATTAGTAAGGAGAGAAAAAGGTGAGAACATGCCCCATGAGTTCAAATGAGGACCATACCCAGTGAGATTTGAGCCCATACAAAAAATTTTCTTTTGAAGAGTGTCTTTGGCAATTGTTGTGCTCTAAGAATCGGCTAACTCAAACCTTTTCACTAGAACTTCGGCATTCCCAAATTGAAACTGTTTAGCAGAACTCATGACACTAAGGAGATGATATAAGGCCCTCATTTGGATAGTTTGAGCTTAAAATCTTTACCCATTGAATTGTATCCTTTGCATACACTCTTTGAGCATGAAAAATCCATTTTTCTTTAAAAAACACCAGAATAATTGAACCTGAACCTCTTTACCTGATTCAGCCTTAGCTTGAATCTGAGAATTCAGAAGGTGGAAGGAGAAGAAGTGAAGATGGTTGAGCAGGTTTGACATTTGGTGGAAGGAGAAGGAGAAGGGAGAAAATCTAAGTAAAGTAGTGTATCAGTTGTATGGTAATGGCAACCATCATAAATATATATATATATAATAAAAATGAAAAAAAAAAATAAGAGAAAGAAAGAGAAGTCAAAATAAGTATTTCATCTGAAAATTTGAAATAGAAGAAGAAGTGGCCACTTCAGATCTGAAAAACCTGTTGGAAGGTGAAGTTGTGCTGTAATGAAGTAGGTGAAGTCATGAATCACCTCCTACCCTTGCAGAATTCTCAATTTTGAATCCATTCTACCCCTTTATTCTTTATGAACCTCACCCCTAAGCCACATTACAACACAATAAAAGTCCTTAGTGATCCAAAGTGAATTGAGCTGCTATGTGGAGATGAAGGGATGTTTGATCTATGGTGAAGAGAACATGATGAAGTCAGGAAATAGAAGCAAATGCCTATGCTCATGCTTACAGGCCTATTTGAAGTTTGTGATTGATCTTGAGCTGGAGTGAAATTCAACACCCTTCAATTCATTTATGAGAGACTGCCCTGATGAGGATTGCGTCTGAGATTGAATTTATTGGGGCACTGTTTGAACCTAATTTTGGGATTAATGGGGAGCTTTATACTGATTTGCAGACACTACACTTTTGATGATAATTGATTGGTTGTGATGAGCATGCATGAGGATTTAGGTTTTAAATTGTTTACATTTACTGTTTAACTTCTCTAATTTGAAAGGGCAAGGTGTGGAATTAAGCTTGGTACATTGAAGTTTGACTTGTCACTGAGTGCACTTGTTTTAACCATTTTCATTAGGAAGTTTGTGGGTACCTTCACTGAATCAGGAGACTTCACTCCTCCACTAGGGATCACCTTGGAGTTTAAATGGCTTGATACATAAGCTAAATGCATCCATGCTCCCTATGAAAGTGGCATTTAAATTGTTAGAGTAAGAGTTTAATTTTTTTTTTGCTCGAGGACTAGCAAAGATTAGGTTTGGGGGTGTGTTAATTACTAAAAAATGCCAATTTTTACCTCCTAACCTATCCCTTACTAAACCTTACAGCTGTTTAATAACTGCTTTTTGAGTGTTGTTTTATAGTAGCAATAATCTGCGATGAAGTGTAGAAATCCATGTGGCAAAAGCCAAAAGGAGGGAGATCAGAGTCAACCACTGGCTGATGAGAATACCCATGCATGATAGACTGCTGGAACAGAGTAGGCATAGCAGCAGAGGTGCAGAATAGTAAGCTCGAGTAGTTCTCGAGCACATTGGACCTGCAGAAAATGACTCCTCGAGCAGTTAAAGCACCTGTCAACCAGATCTGATGCACACTTGAGTAGTTTCTGAAGCTACAGTGATGCTATCGAGTGGTTCATAGCTGCAACATCATCCACTCGAGCAGTTTGTAGCTATAAATTTAACCTCTCTAGTGGTTACCTGAACCTGTCGAACAGTTTATAACTTAAAACAACAACATGTTGAGTGGTTCATGGATGAGGCAAGTAACCTGTCGGGCTAAAGTGCCTGATGTGATGACCCTGTCAAGTTGTTTAAAGCTTGCTAAAGCATCCTACCAAGCTGCTATCTGATCTACTCGAGTTGTAATCCTAAAGCCATTGATCCACTCGAGATTCATCCTAAAGACACTCCAACTACTTGAGAACATGTCGAGATTAATGTTTTGAAACTGACACCACTCGAGGCACGAGTTCAAGCAGTTAGCTGTCAGTTTTGAAGGATATTTTTGGAACTCCATCAGCACAGCTGACACCTGATCGAACTGCCCCATGTGTGCATTGTTTTTCTAACGAATTTGGGGCAATACTTGGACAAAATTCAGCCACGTCATTAGGTGTTACACTGATTTGATTCTCCTCTTCTCTAATTGGCCAAGGCAGATTAAGTATACTTAGGAACTATATAAATAGGAAGGAACAAAAGAGATCTGGCCATCCAGATATCTAGGGATTTTTAAAGAAGTCTATTCCCGCCTTTTTCTTTTGTTGTTGTTCTTCTTCTTCTTCTTCTTCTTCTTCTCTTCTCTCCTTAGTACAGTCATGGCTGGCTAAATCTCTGTAATAGCTAGGGATAGTTCGATCTGTAATTTAAATTGTAAAAGCATTGTAAGAAGTGTGAACATTGTAGAGACTGTAGAACTGAGGGTTGATTCGTTGTAAGTATTAGATCAATGAATAACTGGTTTTACTGTTCATTTAATCTGTAGATCTAGTGATTTTCATCGAATTTCTATAGATTTTATGTACTAATGGATGCATAAGCTTGTAGCCTTGCATCCATAGCATTGGTAGTGATTTTATTGTTACATCTCTTTCCCATGACTGGATTATATCCATGGGATACTCTATGACCATTCAAGTGGACAAAGTATAACCCTAGGACTAGTCCATATCTCAGGGCTGATTTGGATCATTTTGCCTTGCATTTGTGCTTGTAGCCAAATAAAGGTTTGCTACAGATCTAACTTCTACTCTGCTTTGCAATTCAATTTTACAGTGAAAAACTATTCCCTGGCTGTTTACTTCTCCATATTTTAGTTTTATTTTACCAAACATCTGCTATCTTCTTCAATTCTCTCTTCCTTTATCTCTGATTTGGCTTTTGATTCTGTTTTTAATTAGATCTATTTCATTTCTATTTTTAGTATAGTGACAACCAAAAAACTCCATCTCTTTCTCCTGTTTTTCTTAGTTTAAGTTAGAATAGGATTAGATTTGCCAGATCTGTAGCAGATCTAGAGATTTACTACCTTAGATCACAATTCTCTGTGGGACAAACTCTTATTCGTCAAAACTTGCTACAGCAGCCCTGATCTTGCAGGACTATGTAGAAATTGCTATTGTTTTGTGTTGTTTCAATCCATTCCATTTTTTATGCTTTTGTGGCATATTTTTACCATCACTTTTTAATATAAAAAAAGCACAACAATTATACTCAACGTTAGGGTTCTTGGATCTAAATGATTTTCTTTCCATGCATGATCTATTTTATGATGGTTGCTTCTATTTGTATGAGTTTTTATTTGAAAAATGGGTATTTTTTTATCTCTATTGAATTCTTTTTACAAAATGGATGAGCTTTCTTTTTAAAATTCTTGATTTCCTCCATAAAAATGTGAATAGGATTTTTGGAACATAAATGGTGAAAAAATGTGATTTTTATCCCCACCCATGATCTCAATGTGCATGCATGGTGGGGATTTTTAACAAAAAATTTTAGGAGGATTTTTGTAAAGATTTTTTTTGGACGGTGTGTGACCTGATGAATTTTTTGTTGGATGTGTATTTTCTTGGAAAAATTCTAGTGTGAGAGAGGCATACTCACCTTCCTTCGATCTGATATTTTTAACAACACTCTTGATGATTTGATTCTAGTTTTGGTCGATGATGATGATTTTTGTACCTGCTGCATGTTCCCCTTTTTAGGATGTCAAGTGAAGAGGACCTGAGGCATGCGGGTGGTCCTGATGTGACTTATGGTGCCAGAGGGGAGCACCTTATTCAAGTGTAGTGCTCTTCTCGTGACTGGTGGGAAATGCAGGGTGGAGCAGCCCGCAGTGGGTTACTGCATCATCAGTATACCCACATCTTCAACTTCGACATTGCTAGTAAGGTAAAAGATGTATTCCTTGGTTGTTCTTTTGTGCTTAGGTATCTTTCCTTTCATATCTGATATCCCTTATTCTTTTGATACAACCTCTGCCCCTGATCATGTTCCGCAGAGTTGGTTCGACCTCCACCGCCTCTACGTTCGTCCTCCCCAGGTTGTGAGGTTCCTTCTATCCCAGGTCGGCTTTGGGGACTTCTTGTCATGTCAGGCTATGAAGGGGATATGGCCTACATGAACGCCCTAGTGGAGCGATTTCATCTTGAGATGATAAAACAAAAGACCAGAACGATGACCTTCCACATGTCTATGGCCGAGATGACCATCACCCTAGTGGGCTAGTCTATGATTACTATGATCGGGATAGGGGGATACCAGCGGTTCCTCCTTGCATACCAGATCGAGCAGAGGTGATTGCCCTATTTCTCAAGATATGATTGGCTCCGAGGTCAAGCTATCCTTGCTGGCAGACCATAATGATGCTGGCGAGTTGGTGGATCAGGACCAGCCAGATATGGATATAGTTATCGAGCCAAAGCGTGCACTAATGCTAGCCCATATCTCCTCCTTGTTGCGATCTCCAATGTGCTTACTTTATTTGTTGGTGGTAAAAACTATTTAAAATCACAGTAAAATAGGGGATGGAATCAACACAACTGAGAAATCCTAGACTTGCAAGATACAGGGTCCATTGTGGCAAGTTTTGATAAGTAAGAGTTTGTCCCACAGGGAAAGGTGATCTACAGCTCCAAGGGAGCCATCTCTAGTAGTCCCTCCAGATCTGACTACAGATCTGGCAGTCCTAAAAGGAGGGGAGTTTAGGGTCACTTATTCTAAGTATCCTAAGGTAGCCTAATGAATTAATTACAGAAAAGGGTTGAGAAGATGGATGGAGTGAGGGAAAATAAATATAAAAGGGTGAGAAGTATGCTATTGAGTTCAGATCTGCTGGAATTTATGACTCAGATCCAGATCTGCTGGTATAGAAATCCTGTCCCATGGCTACATTATCACCAAAGAGGAGAAAGAATTCAACTCATCCCTGTGCCATGATCCAATCCCTTAAGGTTATAACCTGTCCACTTAAATGGTCACAGACTATCCCATAGGGGAACCACAATCCAGAGATGGGTCAAAACAAGTTAATCATTGTAGACACTACTTCATCCAGGCTACAAGCTCAGGAATCCATAGGGAACCTCAACCTCTAAAGCTCTATGTGTGGGGCTAAGGCTGTAAAGGACCATGATAGCCCAGACACATAGAACCAGCAAGAGATTGAGTTCCACCATAGATCTAGCTGTCCGTTGCTTGAGTGGGACTATAATGGTCCAGTCATAAGCCTACAATCTCCATACCCAGATTAGATCTGCCATCTGATGGCGGGTCTATACTAATATAGGGGAGTCTGCCTCTGTACAATCTCCTACCAGGCTACAAGCTCAGGCTCGAAGAAGAAGGATCCATTTTGGATCGGCGGATTGGATTCACCCAAAGGCTATAACCTGTCCACTTAAATGGTCGCAGACTATCCCAGAGGCTATCCTCCTCATGGAGCCCAAAACAAAATAAAAATATTGTTGCCACCACCATGGTCACATGGCTACGAGCTCAGGCTTCCATGGGGATTTCAGATCTAGTGGGTCCTGTGGTGGGGCTAAGGCTGTATAGGACCATGATAGCCCAGACACACAGGTCACTTGGATCTGAATGGGACCTTAGAATTAGTCCTCCATTGCTTTGAATCACAGCCAAAGCAATGGGGGATCACAAGGCAGCAGCCTTGCACAGAGCAACTCACAAACACATGAATCCCATCAAAGTGCAACACCCAATCACAAATTCCATTAATCTAAACTTAAGAAGCATACAAAGGCATGGTCAGTAAGTGCTGGGCCATGGAGAGAAGAAGAAGAAGAAAAAGGAAAACTACTTACAGCTACAGAAAAACAAGACTACAATGCTAAAAACAAAACAGAGTAAAAATTGAACTCTTCCGGCCTCCCTAAACCTAAACCAAGCTTAGGTTTATATAGCAGTGGGTGTGGCAGCCCATTAGGGTTAGGAAACCCTAATTTTAGTGATGCCACATGGCCTATTAATGATCCTTGGATGCCTCGAGGTGCGTGCATAGAGATTTAAGTGTGGGAGTGCGAGCCCTAGTCGATGGAAATCCCTAGAATGCCCTCTACAGAATGATGGAAGTTGGAGTTCAGAGCTTCCCCAGGTTGCAGTCGATTCCCAGACTTATCGCGTGGTAGCTCTATTCTTCGCGTGGTTGAGTTTAACATTAGAACTTCAGACGTTGTGGGGTTATAGCTTCTTAATGCTTTGAGCAGTCGCGAGGTAGATAGTTAAGCTCTCACTGGATTGGGCTTCGCGCAGTTGGATTATTACTTGTGAAAAGTAAGAGAACTGCGCGAGCATTCCATTTCACTTCGCGGGGCTAACTTTGGCTTCGCGAGATTGCTTTCTTCCTAAACCGTGCGACAACTTCTTTTCTTGATAGATCTTCATGAGGATCCTCGTGATAGCTTTGAGGCTTTTCTGAACTACGCGGCAGGTTCTCTTAACATTTGCACCCCACGGCTACTGCGCGACAGCTGCGCTAAGAATCTCCTGAAGCTCTCTCTCCTCAGCGATTCTGAGTGAGCCGTGCGAGGTTGATTTCAGGTCCTCTTGAACTGCGCCAGACTGCCCGACCATTTACTCCTGAACTTTGTGAGAGCTGCGCGAGGTTGTGCTTCTGAAGCTCTTCTGTTACTCAACTGCGCGAGCAGTTATTGTGAAGTCTTGGGAAGCTCGTGTGAGGACTGCGCGAAGCATAGTTTTCTGAATCCTTTAAAGCTTTGTGGAAGCTACGTGAGGCTTGTCACAGGTCTGGATTCATGGCCTATTCTTCTGAGGGACTTCTGGTGCCAATCATGGGCTCCTTAATAGGGTTTATGGCCTTATTGCACTGCTGTTTATTATCTACAGAAAACACTTAACAAACCTTTATTAGATGGCTAAGGGCCTAATCAAAGGCTAAGTTAAGGGGTTAAAAGAGGTACTTTTTAGGTCTTAACACACCCCGAAACCTAATCTTTGCTAGTTTTCTTAGCAAAGCTACATTAAATCAACTACAGAAATTAAATGCCACTTTCTTAGGGAGCACGGATACATTTAGCATATGTACCAAGCCTTTTAAACCCCTAGGTGATCCCTAGTGGAGGAGTGAAGTCTCCTGAGGGTTTTCAGTGAAGACACCCACAAACTTCTCAATGAGACAGTTAACAAAAGTGCATTATTATCAAGTGAGCAGCCAAGAAACAGAGTGGGTTCACCCTTGAATCAGTAAAAATATAAGAAATTCAAACACATTGGCTGCACAGAAATTTAAATAGTATAAGCTTGTCATGAAAGCACAACATTTGCAATCAATTTACACCAAAGAATAATTTACATGTGTGTTAGCACTGAGCTCATCACTGGATCGAAAATTAGGTTGTAGATTATACTTAATGCATTCACGATCAGACCCAAAACTCTCTAGGGCATACTCTCATAAAGAACTATTGAGGGTTTCATTTTCTCTCAAGCTCCAGAGTAGTTACATCCCCCAAATGGGTCTGTAAGCATGAGCATAGGCATAGCTCTGAAGTTCTGGCATCATTGACAGATCCTCACCATAGATTGGATAACTCTTTATCTCCACATGACAGCTCACTCAACTTTGGATCACAAGGGCTTTAACTGGGCTGTAATGTGGCTTATGGAGTGGGGTTAAAAAAAAAATGGAAGGTTGAAAAGGGGTTCAAAATTGAGAAATCAGTAGGTGAAGGAGGTGGTTCATGACTTCACCTTCTTTAATTCAGCTCCTTCCATCTTCTTTGAGGTTTTCAGATTTGAAGTGATCAGTTTCTCTTCTTGATTTCAATTTTTCCAATGAAAGTTCCCTCTTGACTCCTCTCTTACTCCTCTTCATTATTGTTTTTGTTTCTTTTTGATGTATTTTTTTCTTTTTATTTTGTTTTTGCTTTTCTAAAATGCCACCATTTTCTCAGTTACCATACTGTCGTTATTTGAGGTACTTCTTCTTTATTCACCTAATGTTGACCATAGCTAGTCCATCTTCAACTCTTGTTCCTTTACCTTCTGAATTCTCAGAGTGAGGGTAAGGTTAAATTAGATACATAGGGTTAGGTGCAAGTACTCAGGTGTATTTTTGAAGAAATTTGGATTTAAAGCTCAAAGGGGGTATGGGCAAGGGCAGTTGCTTTAAGGTTTGTCTGTTTAGGCTCAAACTGTCCAAGAGAAGGCGTTGATCCTTTCCTAAGTCTCATGAGTGCTGTCAGTTGTTTGAACTTGGAGTTGCCTAACTTCTAGTGGGCACAGTGACGCAGCCAGTCCTTAGAGTTAGAAGAAATTGCCTTAGTTACTCCTCAAAGAAGAAAATTTTGTATAGGCCCAAATCTAACTGGTTATGGTCTTCCTTTGAATTCTTAAGTATGTCCTTACCTTTTTCTCTCTCTAGTGATTTAGTAAGTGCTGATACAAGTGAGTTTCCTTGGTGATCTCATCATGGAAATGTGAAATTTTATAAGTTTATACTGTCTAAAGTTTGGAAAAAATTTTAAATTTCATTATTGCTCTGATTCTTCAGTGAACATGGTTCCATTTCCATCTCACTCACAAGGTTCTGTTGCACTTAGGTTAACTATTCCATTGGCAGGATCTGCCTGCCACACCCCCAAACCTATGAGGAGCAGTGTTCTCACTGGTTCAAAGGTGGGTATGCAGCAAATTTATTAAGGGCATAATAAACAGACATAACATGGAACAAACATACAAGAGACAAGGGAAAATAGTAATGAGAAAAGGAGAAGATCTATTATACGAGAGAAAGGTACAAAATGAAAGATAAAAGGAGAAAAAGAAAATACAGAAACAACAAAAATCCTAGGTACAAGCTAATTGGAGCCTGAATTAAAACCGGTCCCAACCCATCTTCTTGGCATGCTCTTGAAGGAGAGCCTCTTCCTCTTTCTTCTTTCGTGTCTGCTCTTCTTTCCGTTGGGCATCAGTTTTGGGCAAGGTTGGTGCCCTTACCCTCATTTTTCGGGTCTTTGGTTCAGGGGGGACCACTGAAGATTTGTCTTTGGTTTGCTCAGGTGATTTGATAGGACCTTTTCCTTTAGGACTCTTCCCTTTGGGGCCCTTCCCTTTGGGGGCTGGCCCTTGCTGAGTCTGAGGGGGAATAAGAGGAGATTTAGCTTTTTCTGGCTCAGGAGGGACAAGCGGGCTTTGGCCTTTATCTTTCAGTGGTGGGGCCTCCTCAGACTGGGCAGATTGTTCTTTTCTAATTTTGATAGAGGCAGCTGTGTGAGTAGTCCTCTTAGTTGTAATTTTCCTTCTCTGAGGATAAGTTTTCTCAGCAGGGTCAGAAGAAGGAGCAACAGGAGATTTAGCACTTGGATGCACAGGTGGGGCAGAGTCAGAATTTGAATCAGAGGGAAAGAGAACAGTGGGGTCCAATCCAAGGGCTGCAGCAGCCTGTCTGCGTTCATCTTTTGAAAGCAACCGACCATGGGGGTGATCCTGAGCAGAAGCTCTGGTGGCCGTCGGGGGTGGGGATGGTGGTGCAGGCTTTTTTCCTTTTTGGGCAGCACTGGCTCTTTTGGATGGAGAAGGTTTCTTGGGAGGAACCCATTTTCTCTTGGGTGCAGGAGATTTGGCAGGGGGAGGCACTGGAGTAGGAGGTGGTGGAGGTTCTTGAGTGGGAGGTGGAGGAGGGGGTGGAGGAGGAGGTGGAGGGTGATGAGATGTAGATGTAGGAGCAGGGGGAGTGGAAGAAGATGGCCCGGGGTGTGTGGAAGGTGGGGCCTTAGGGGCTGCTGTAGCAAGAGGGGTGGCTTCAATTGGTTGGCCTGTCAGAGATGCAATCCTTTTTTGTAAAATTTCAATCTGTTTTTCAGCATAAAGGAGGTTGGCATCAGAAAGCCCCTTAGTGAGCCTGTGGATCTCCTCAGCATTGTTTAGCCTCTTTTCAAACATTCGGGCTCTCTTATGCTCCAGCTCGGCATTGGCTTTCTCCTTCTCTGCCTACAGTTTATAGTAAGTTGCATCAGCCTTTGTCGCAGTGAGGGTCTCCAAAATTGACTCCCACCCCTTTGAAATATCTCTTAGCTTCTGCCTATGAGCAAGCTTCAGGTCACTCATCTTCTGCAGCAACGGGTACTCAATGGATTGTCTGAGTTGGGCCATTCCCCAGAGAACATCCCTCTTGATGTAGGCATTGTCCCTCATGGCATGAAGGAGGGTGAAGTAAGGAGGGGTGTAGTAGGAATGTCATGGTAAGATTGGTAGAAATGAAGTGGAAGAAGTAGAAGGTGATTGGTCCTGTGGGGGTAAAGTGGAGGCTGCAGTGATGAAGTCTAGTTGAGGGGGAGGGGTAGAAGGTTCTGGGTGTCTTTGAGTGGTCGATGAATTGAGGAGGGGGTAGGATAAGAGGTGGGATGGAAGGCATGGGTGGAAAAGTAAATGAAGAGGGGTCACTGAAGGTGGGTGGTTCTGGGTAAGGGTAAAATGGAATGGTGAAGGGTCTGAATGGTAAGGGTGGGGTTAAAAATGTGTGGGGGTTAATGGGAAAGGTGGATGGGAAGGGAATGGGGTCTGTTTGGGTTGAGTGGTTGGTAAATTGTAGTGCCGGTAAAATGAGTGGGGCGAGGATAGGTAGGGTGGAGAAGGAGTGGTGGGGTATGGTGTCTTGGAGGGTGAGGGTTGTAGTTAAGTCAATGGGGGGAAAATCTAGTTGCATTGTGGAGTCAGAGGTGGAAGGGGACTGGATGTGAGGTGTAGGCGGTGTTTGGGCAGAGATGGGTGGTTTTGTCATTGTTTGAAGGGTGGATTTGATGGTGGTGATGTCAGTCTGCATTTGGTCTTGGGTGAGTGTTGTGGTTGACAGTTGGGTTTGAATGTCATGTATTATGGAAAGGACATGGGTAAGTGTGTCTGAGTGGGGTTGGGGTGGAGTATGAGAAGAAGAGGGAACATGTTGGAAAGGGGAAGTAGGGGCATGATGGAAGGTTGTAGGAGGAGGAGATGGAGGTTCTGGTGAGTGATGTGGGGAAGGAAGTAGGGAATCTGGGAGAGGGATATCATGGGTTGGCATGGTGTCAAGCAAGGTAGTCATGAAGTCCTGATATCCGGAAGTAGTGGCGAGGTTAAAGTCAAGGTCTAGGAGTGGAGGTGAAGTGGGAATGGCTGGGATGGTGGCTGGGTCAATGTGTGGGGTTTCTGTGGGAATGATAGGGGTGGTTGGTGTAGGTAAGGATATGGCAGGGGTGGTGTGAGAGGTTTTATTTTTAATATAGGTGATCAAGGGAGGGCTGTCAGGGTTCAGTTCAGATGGTGGGGGAATTGGGGGTGTGTACTGAGGTAATGTAGGTGAAGGTAAAGGGCTATCATGGGGGTCAACACTTTCCTCCCAGGAGCGAATCACAGGGAAATCTGGAGTGGGTATGGAAAAGGGAGATAACAGAGGAAAAGGGAAAGATGGAATAGGCAAAGAAACTGATGGATGGGCAGGTGTGGTGGATGGAGGTGTTGCTGCAGAGTCAGTAGTGACAATAGCTTGCACCACCTTCTTGGGAGCAGGAGCTTTAGCCACCTTTTTGGGAGCAGGGGTGGCCTTTGCAACAGTAGTCCCTTCTCCTTCCTCAGAAGCAATCTGAGCCTTCTTTTCTTATTGGGATCCATCAGACTCCTGCTGATCCCCCATTGTCTCTTTGCGAAAGTAGTAGGGGGGAGGTCAATAGTTAACTCCCCCACTGGTATCTTATATCCTCCCCTCAAGAGAAGTCTTATGATTAGCTTTGCATAGGGGAGAGTGTGGAGCTTCTTTTTGTGCCCTAGCTTCACCATAATATCCTTCATGGCCTCAAACATCAATCTGGCAGTATGGAAACCGTGGCCCAGAGAAAAGGAATAAATAGCATCAGCAATTGGGGTCCTCCTCTCCTGCTGATGGCCGGCACAATAAATGTTCTTTCGCAGAACTTCATCAATGAACAGAAGTTTAGGGTTCAAGTCTCTTCTCCTGATGAAATCCCCGATGGCCTTCAATCCTCTGGTAAGGGCCTGTGCAATTGTATCAATGGGGGCACACACAGGGGGGCAATATCCACAGTTGGGGTCAAAGATAGTAGGGATGCCCATCACTTCAGCAATCAGCTCAGGACTGAGTAATATTTCAAAATTGTCAACTAACACAAGGAGGCCTGGCTGCCCATGGTGGTCTGGTCTAGCCCAAATGTGCTGGTAAAAGAGTTGCACTAGTCTAGGGTAGGCTAGTGCAGGGATAGCTTGCAGCAGGGGGGTCAAACCAGCTTTGCGCAGGAACTCAATGGCGTGGGAAGAAAGATAGGTTAAAAATAGCTTCAGGCTCCATGGGAAGGGGAGTCAGGAGCTCAGAGGGTGTAAAGTAATAAGGTGTTAGTTCGGTCCCTTTTTGAACCACTTCTTTCCCTTTTTGCGGCGCTGTTAAGGACTTGGCCTTCTTGGGAGTGGGCTCCACGGGAGCCTTATCCCTTGCTCTTTTCACAGGTGTGCTCTTAGGGGCCATGGAGCTTCTCCTCTGTGAATGTGTAGTTTGAAAAATGAAAAGCAAAGGATGAGAGTTGAGTCTTACCCTAAAACTTAGGGTTCTGTTCAATCGGATACACGAAAGACCGCGAGAGCTCCAATCAGAGGGCAACTGGTGGAGGATGCTTTAGGAGCAAATCCCCAGAATTTGAAGGTGAATGATGGACTGTAGAAAGGATGCTGGAGGAGAGAGATTAATGGGAGTCAGAGCTAGGGTTTCGCTGGCTAGAGAAGAAAGAGAAAACAGAAAGGAAAGCAGTGCGGGGTTGGATTATATAAATCGCGAGGCTCGGCGCGCTTTGAAAATATCAGCTCGCTGGATAGAAATGAGTGGGTCGCGAGATTTGACTTTCAGTGGAATTACGTGAGAGAGTCTACACAATTGTATTGAATCTCGTGATAGCTTAGCAGGCTAACATCTTATGAACTGTGCGAGAAGAAACCATGCCTATTTTTCGGAACCTCGCGACAGTTAAAACAGTGACAAAGATCACAAACCCATTAGTCTGTCCTTTTCCTTTGTTTTGTGGGTGGATTCTCTCACATTCTCTTTTCCAGGGACACCCACAGTCATTCTAAAAGGGATTCCCATAGGCGTTCCCAACATTTAAGCATGTAAGTACTCCAAACGCATTTAATCAAAACATCATATTCAAACATCATTCTTATTATCAAAACAGTACAATCATCATTCATTTACTCAAAATCATCAATTCAAAGGGAATAAGAACCAAAGCAGGCAGAATAATTCTCAGGTCATATACATTCAGACTCCGATGAGATCACTAGAAATTCCTACAAACAGAAAAAAAAATGACCCATACTAAAATACATAACATACACAATGCACAATTCTGTGAATCAAATCAATGAAAGATCCCCTTGCCCCTCAAGGTTTGAGGATCCTTCACCAATCAAAAATTGGCCCTTGGGATTAACCACTGGTTGACTGGGCAACCTCCCCTCCTCTCTTTTAGCTAAGGCATTCGCTAGCTGGCCAATCTGCTCTTCCATCTTCTTTATGCTCTGACCATGAGAACTCACAGTCTGAGCCACGGACCCTAGGTTTTGCAGTGAGGTCAAGACCTGGTCTTCGAAAGAAGTATTTCTGGGTTGAGATGGGGGTAGGACCAATTGATTTTGTTGCTGATGGGGCTACTGCTGGTGTTGGAAATTAGACCTAGGGGCATATCCTTGGTTGAACTGCTGATGTGGCCTTTGAGGAAAAGCCAACATCTGCTGTGGCTGCATATAATTGTCTTACCTCCACCTCAGATTTGGGTGGTCTCTCCATTGGTAACCAGTATTTTGGTGCTGGTATCCATATGGCTGTCTGCTGTAGCCACCAAATTGTTGCTGGCCAAAAGATTGCGCAGTAGCAGCATGTTCCAATACCAATTCATGATATTGCCCTGCAGATGGACATTCCTCTACTGTGTGCTGTGGGGACTGGCATATCAGACATGCCTCCACCACTTGAGCAGCCCTTCTGGGTTGCATCACAGTCAGTAATTTGTCAAACTTCAAAGAGAGGTTTGCCATCTGCAGCTGCAGGTCATTGTTCCCAGACACCTCATAAACTTTTCCTCTTGACGATGCAGCTGGCTCCACTTTTGACACAGACTCCTGATTAGTTCTTGTCAGGGATAGCTTTTGAAAAGCATTTTCACTGATTACTTCAAACAATTCCCATGCCTCATCAGTAGTCTTGTGCATGTAGGTTCCACCACAAGAAGCATCGGCCATATCTTTATTTTTCTCATCAATCCTATTGTAGAAGCTTTGTACAAGCTGCCAGTCTGGGATCTTGTGGTGGGGGCATTGTTTGAGCATTTCCTTAAACCTATCTCAGGCTTCATTAAAATTTTCAGTTGGGGATTGGGCAAAAGCAAGAATTTCCTTCCTCAACTGGCTCGTTTTGGTCTCAGGGAAGAACTTTGTCAGGAACTTGGTTTGTAGGTCTTTCCAAGATGCAATGCTATTGTTGGGAAGAGTAGCCAACCAGGTACTAGCCCTATCCTTCAGAGAGAAGGGAAAGAGCCTGAGCCTAATAGCCTCAGGTCCCAAACCAGCGATATTGAATGTGGTGCACAAGGCCAAAAATTGGTCAATATGCTTGTAAGGGTCCTCCTTGCTAAGCCCATGGAAAGAGGGCAGCATCTGGATGATAGAGGTTTTAATTTCATAATTCCCCTGAACATCAGGGAATTGAATGCTAAATGGAGAGTTATAGTCATCCGGAGCAT
Organism: Chloranthus sessilifolius; assembly: GCA_021018995.1. NCBI lineage: Eukaryota > Viridiplantae > Streptophyta > Magnoliopsida > Chloranthales > Chloranthaceae > Chloranthus > Chloranthus sessilifolius. The sequence continues at coordinate 51,259,375 of CM037593.1, read as the reverse complement.
TCACCTCCTTGAGAGTTCTGGGTTGTTCTTCACCCATGAGTACTGTCTCAGATTCAATTGGGGGCTCTACTGTGGTGCGTCTGTTTCTTCTAAGTCTTCTACCCCTTTCTAGCTCAGGGTTGAAAGGTTCTAAAGTAGGACTAAGAGATCTCCTACCTAGCATACAAACACATCACCAGCAGGGACAACTCCTTGCAGGAACATTGTACTTGACTCAAAGAATTTATCTAACAAATTTACAGCTATTTTAAGAAAACATAAATTTACAACTATCCTAAATACTACTATAGAAATTGTAAGAGAAATAGACAGAGTTTTAAAGGTCTAGAGAATTTGCAAACAGAGGTAGCTAATCTCCAAATGCAGTCCACTGTCCTTCTCTGCGGCTGTCTAGATCTGCAAGAAAGATTCAAAAATACGTCAGCAGTATCAATTATTCAAAGCTACAAAGAAAACTAAAAATACAAAAACTAAGGGCCTACTAATAGATCATCTTTCCCCGGTAACGGCGCTAAAAACTTGTTGCGATCTCCAATGTGCTTACTTTATTTGTTGGTGGTAAAAATAATTTAAAATCAAAGTAAAATAGGGGATGGAATCAGCACAACTGAGAAATCCTAGACTTGCAAGATACAGGGTCCATTGTGGCAAGTTTTGATAAGTAAGAGTTTGTCCCACAGGGAAAGGTGATCTACAGCTCCAAGGGAGCCATCTCTAGTAGTCTCTCCAGATCTGACTACAGATCTGGTAGTCCAAAAAGGAGGGGAGTTTAGGGTCACTTATTCTAAGTATCCTAAGGTAACCTAATGAATTAATTACAGAAAAGGGTTGAGAAGATGGATGGAGTGAGGGAAAATAAATATAAAAGGGTGAGAAGTATGCTATTGGGTTCAGATCTGCTGGAATTTATGACTCAGATCTAGATCTGCTGGTATAGAAATCCTGTCCCATGGCTACATTATCACCAAAGAGGAGAAAGAATTCAACTCATCTCTGTGCCATGTTCCAATCCCTTAAGGTTATAACCTGTCCACTTAAATGGTCACAGACTATCCCATAGGGGAACCACAATCCAGAGATGGGTCAAAACAAGTTAATCATTGTAGGCACTACTTCATCCAGGCTACAAGCTCAGGAATCCATAGGGAACCTCAACCTCTAAAGCTCTATGTGTGGGGCTAAGGCTGTAAAGGACCATGATAGCCTAGACACATAGAACCAGCAAGAGATTGAGTACCACCTTAGATCTAGCTGTCCATTGCTTGAGTGGGACTACAATGGTCCAGTCAAAAGCCTACATTCTTCATACCCAGATCAGGCTACAAGCTCAGGCTCGGAGAAGAAGGATCCATTTTGGATCGACGGATTGGATTCACCCTAAGGCTATAACCTGTCCACTTAAATGGTCACAGACTATCCCATAGGCTATCCTCCTCATGGAGCCTAAAATAAAACAAGAATATTGCTGCCACCACCATGGTCACAAGGCTACCATCTCATGCTTCCATGGGGATTTCAGATCTAGTGGGTCCTGTGGTGGGGCTAAGGCTGTATAGGACCATGATAGCCTAGACACACAGGTCACTTGGATCTGAATGGGACCTTAGAATCAGTCCTCCATTGCTTTGAATCATAGCCAAAGCAATGGCGGATCACAAGGCAACAGCCTTGCACAGAGCAACTCATAAACACATGAATCCCATAAAAGTGCAACACCCAATAACAAATTCCATTAATCTAAACTTAATAAGCATACAAACGCATGGCCAGCAAGTGCTGGGCCATGGAGAGGAGAAGAAGAAAAAGGAAAACTACTTACAGGTACAGAAAAACAAGACTACAATGCTAAAAACAAAACAGAGTAAAAATTGAACTCTTCCGACGTCCCTAAACCTAAACCAGGCTCAAGTTTATATAGCAGTGGGTGTGGCGGCACATTAGGGTTAGGAAACCCTAATTTTAGCGATGCCACGTGGCCTATTAATGATCCTTGGATGCCTCGAAGCACGTGCACAGAGATTAAAGCATGGGAGTGCGTGCCCTAGTCACTGGAAATCCCCAAAATGTCCTCTATAGAATGATGGAAGTTGGAGTTCAGAGCTTCGCTAGGTTGCAGTCGATTCCCAGACTTGTCGCGTGGTAGCTTTGTTCTTCGCGTGGTTGAGTTTAACATTAGAACTTCAGACGTCACGGGGTTGCAGCTTCTTAATGCTTTGAGCAGTCGCGAGGTAGATAGTTAAGCTCTCGCTGGATTGGGCTTCACACGGTTGGATTGTTACTTGTGAAAAGCGCGAGAAATGTGTGAGCATTCCATTTCACTTCGCGGGGCTAACTCTAGCTTCACGAGGCTGCTTTCTTCCTGAACCGTGCGACAACTTCTTTTCTTGATAGATCTTCACGATGATCCTCGCGATAGCTTTGAGGCTTTTCTGAACTGCGCGGCAGGTTCTCTTGACATTTACACCCTGTGGCTACTGCGCGATAGCTGCGTGAAGAATCTCCTGAAGCTCTCTCTCCTCAGCAGTTTTAAGTGAGCTGCGTGTGGTTGATTTCAGGTCCTCTTGAACTGCGCGAGACTGTGCGACCAGTTACTCCTGAACTTCGCTAGAGCTGCGCGAGGTTGTGCTTTTGAAGCTCTTCTGTTAGTCAACTGCACAAGCACTTGTTGTGAAGTCTTGGGAAGCTTGCAAGGACTGCGCGAAGCATAGTTTTCTGAATCCTTTGAAGCTTTGTGGAAGCTGCGCGACGCTTATCTTAGGTCTGGATTCATGGCTCATTCTTCTGAGGGACTTCTGGTGCCAATCATGGGTTCCTTAACAGGATTTATCGCCTTATTGCACTGTTGTTTATTATCTACAGAAAACACTTAACAAACCTTTATTAGATGGCTAAGGGCCTAATCAAAGGCTAAGTTAAGGGGTGAAAAGAGGTACTTTTCAGGTCTTAACACTCCTCTTCTTGCTGGGTAAGACCATTCTCGCCAATACTAGTGGTAGCCGGATCTCACTATCCCTCCTCAGTCTGATGGGAAACTGGGATAACGTGCATCATTTTGACTGGGGGGCTTGGTATGCCTTGTTGATGGCCAGTTTGGTCAGAGCCTCAATTGGGGATGCGGCCTTTGTTCTCGACTTTTGGCCTATGATCGAGGTGACTTTTTTCACTTTTTCATCACTAGTTTGTCCTTTAGCTTTCTTTTGACATATTTTCCCATTTGTTCATACTTTCAGATTTGGGGCTATTTACATTTCCAGCCGGGCTGCCCCCTCCTCTTCTCAAACGAGTTTATGTACCCCCTTATAAGTTGTTGGCATAAGAGTCAATGTAGGGATATGAGGATGAAGCATCTGGAATTAGGTCTAACATCCTAGTTTGATTTGATAATCCTGGAGCAGGTATCAACTTTCTCTCCCTCTCTCTTATTTTTTCTTGGGTTTTTAAATGGTGTTGCTTTGAGTAGTAGGGCCCTTCTTTTCCAAGGATCCCTTTGTCGGCTCCCCCTTCAGGGATCGTGCTGCTGTCGGCCTGTCCTGACTATTTATTGATCGTCACATCATCTTCTTCTACGGCTCTTGGGTCAAAACGTATTTCTTGGGGGAGAGGGTGGTGCATCAGTACCAGGGCTACGTCGCGGTGCCGCAGGGTCCTCCCTGGAATGTTATGTCACCAGAGGATACAATTGAGGAGCTTGCAGATGGGCTCCTTCATCACAGGCTCCTAGTTGATGGTCTCTTTGAGCATGGGGAGTATCAGATGTGGTATGAGTCTCTCCCCTACCGGTCCCTCTTCCCACGCTTTGTGCCAGGTGGCAACTTTTTAGCATTCGGAGGCTTGCAATCTTAGGTATTCTTCCTCTTTTCCTTTCTCCCATATGTGCATTCCTATTTGTCTTATTTTTTCATACTGACTAAATTTCTGCCTCTTTCTTTAGTTTGAGGGAGAGGATAATTCGAATGAGGGCGTGGCAGAAGCGGGTCCTATAGAGGCGTCAGGTGCTGGTCCTTCAGACCCTTCTAGTGTGGGGGCCTCAAGGACCTCGACTGTGGAGACTCAGGTGACCTTCGGGCATTTTGACGACGTGCTCCTCTCGTGCTTGTGTACTGATGTGATGGAGCGGGCTCGTCTATCTGCTGAGGCGATTAGGGCCCCTCCTCCCAAGTTGGTTCTAGGGGTGAGCTTTCTTTTCTACCTATTATTTTAGGGACACAATTGCTTTTGTATTTCTTCCTATGCAGCTGACCTATTCCTCCCTTCTCCTTGTAGGATTATGAATCAGTCGTCAACTAGGCAGAATATTGCCATCACATTGCTGGCCTTCGGGACGTGGAAGTGGTAAGAATGACATTAATTAGTTCTGCTTGTTGCTTTGCTGCCCTATTTTTAATTGACCTTTTGGTGTGATGTTTACAGCATGCTCGTGAAAAGGAGTCGCACTCATTGCTCAGTAGATTGTCCTAGGGGTGAAACTGGGTGGGGGATGTGTGGACCTATCAGAGTACCTCGCACCGGTGAAAGAGGACCAAGGGCACCGATTAGGAGCAACTCGCTTTTTTTTTTCTTTTGATAGACACTTGAGACTTTTGAATATTATCTTTTTGTTTTGGGAATTAATTGTAATGGATGATTGAACACATTTTGGATGATTTATTTTAGAACAAATGTTATTGCTTTTCCCTTTTATCTATCTGTCTCTTTTTTCTGGATGTGACATGCTTGATTATCTGCAGGATGGGCCCCGAATTGGGAAAATGGCCCTTGGGTCATGTATTTGGTTCAAAATGGCCAAACCCTGCATGTTTATGCGGGTGGTACCTGAAAGCAAATCATGCAGATGGGTTAGATGGTGGATTTTGACATCCCAACACATGATCTGGGGTGCTTTGGATGAGAAAAAGAAAGTGAATGTGGGTTGGTTAAAGGACCGGTAACAAAAATAAACTCCCTATTTCTCTTTCTCTCTTTTTGTTGGGGTTTCTGGCCTAGCCTGTGTAATATACACGCTAGGAAAAATCTGAGCCTATTTTGGTGTAGCGTGTATATTATACAACCTAGGAATTTTTTTGGGGTTTATGTGGCTTAGCGTGTATAATATACACGCTAGGCAAAATCAGGGAGATTTTGAACTAGCGTGTGTATTACACATGATAGGTATCTACTGGGTAGTGTGGGGTCTTTAAGACCCGAGAATGCACCCTTTTCTTGTTATCTTTAGTTGGGCTATTGGTTTTTGCTCCCATTTTTCCTTCTTCTTTCCTAGGGGTGGGTCCATTGTGCTACATTAAATTGGGATTCCTTTAAACATCTTTGTATGACCATGGACCCGCCTTCTGACCCGACCTCTCTTGGGGGGTTTCGGACCTTTACACTTCCCTCTTTAGGTGGAGGGCCCAACTTTCTGAAGAAATGGTTCGATTGCTTGAGCGAGAGTGAGCTGGCGGGTTTTGATCAATTTAGGCTGGCCTGTCTCCCGTCCTTCCTTGATATTCCTTTATTTTGGGATTTCCTTTATGTGGCAGCTTCGCATTGGGACATGGATACCCATGTCTTCTACTTTGGGAACTGCGAGCTAACTCCCACTTTTGAAGACTCTCCAACCTATCGGGTTTGAAGCTGCATAGAGGTCTTGCAAGGATAGTGCCGAAACCAGGCTATGCTAAAGCCGTCCACACGACTTTGGGTTTAAAGAAAGCTGATTATGAGAAAAGCTCTGTCGGTGGGCCCACCAGGTGTTCGATGAAATTCCTGAGAGCTTTTTGGAGACGAAAGCTTGAGAAAATTGCTAGTTAGAAATGTCCATAATATAAAAGCTTTCACTCTCTACCTTCTTTCAGATTGCCTTTTCTACACTGGGAGGAGAGCTTTTCTTAGGCACTTTGTGACCTGCTAGTGGAGCTTGAAAGGGGTCGCTCTATGATGCACAAGGTACTGGCAGAGATTTATCGCTGTCTCGACGCTTTTGCTTTGGGGAAGGTCGAGTGCCTCCGGGGATGCCCCATTCTGCTCAAGGTTTGGCTTGGGGAGCATCTCGCCATTTTGGGGCCTATGCCCCACTTTTATGTGGTTCGTGGAGAGGCGGCTCACTGCTTTTGGTCCGATGCCATAGGTTGCCACGAGCTGAAACTTTGGCTGGCTGAGGCCGAGCTGGTGTGGAGGATTCCATGGTTGGACAGGACCTTTCCAGTAGTTCGATCTAGAGATCATGAGGGGATCACCCATCTTGGTTTGACTGGCAGTACTTATTATTTTCCTTCTTGGGTGTTGCGCCAGTTTGGTTATACTCAGCAAGTGTCTTGCTCAGAGAGACCTCCCTTGTGTGGACTGAACTTTTCTTAGGGGTCCTCGGGGGACTTATATGGGATAACTTCTCTTTGGGAGACGCATATGTGCAGCTTGGAGCAAGGGGATTCTCTTTGACTTCTTCGGGGTACGAGGCTTGGTTGCTATCTAAGAGGCCTTTTGTCCATTGCGTGGATTAGGCAGAGAGTAGTGGCGCAGAGGGCGTTGGCTGAGGAAGGAGTTGGTGCTTCTTATTCGTATTAAGTAGCTGGTAGATGAGAAATGGGTCCTGTACAAATGTTTAAAGAAACACAAGGTCAGAGCAGATGTTGCAGAAGCAAGAGCTGGTTTTGCAACGCATGAGGTCCTTCATTTGGAAGGAGCCCTGAGTGCTGCTCTTGGTGTTACTGATGCTTCCCAGAAGTGGTATAAGAACCTTCATGGCCACTAGATGACAGATCGAAATGCTCGCGAGGATGCTTTACGCACCGAGATTCATGCTTTAAAGTGTGAGTTGCGTCGTTGACCTATACCTAAACATACCTTTTGCATAGATCAAATCACCACAGGGAGGGGCATAACCCCTGTTAGATATTTTTTTTTTTGGGTATATATATTTTCTTCATGTTTTTATTTCTTTTGAGCTTTGTAAAGGGTACGCAAGGTATGACACTAATTATTTTTTGAGATGTGGTGCAAGCGCGGTATGGACATATAAATGAAAAAGGGAAATCGATTATCTTACCCAAATTCTATCTTTCTTTGCTTTTGTAAAAGGGAGAAACTGGGTGTTATGCCAACCATCCTTTTGTGGTGCACACAGTATGGGGATGAAAATGGGAAAGGAAAATTTATTATCTTTTATAAGTGTGGTCCTCTCCTTTCTTTGTAAAGAGAGACACCGGTCATCAAACTGATCATCTTGAAGTGTGGTGCGCTCAGGGATGGCCTGAAAATGGGAAAGGGAAATTTATTTTCTTTTATAAAGTGTGGTCCTCTCCTTTCTCTGTGAAGGGAGACACCGGTCATCAAATCGATCATCTCGAGGTGTGGTGCACATTGCGCTGGCCTGAAAAAGGTAAACGAAAATTTATTATCTTTTATAAATGTGGTCTTCCCCTTTCTCCCCTTTGTTTGATGTCTCAACCTTTAGATGAGGTGACAAATCCCGTTTTGAGCTTAGCTGAATAGTGCGGTCCAAAGATACACCTGACCAATATCTGATTTGATCTATCATGAGCGGCCCAAATGGCGACCAGATAATTTGAAAATCTAATCGCAGGAGTAACAGGAGATTATCTTCTTTTTCCTTCTTTTTCTCTTACCCTTTTTTACTCACAACGCCCAAGACGGGTTTTTGTCATGCTCGTTGTTACCCTCTTTTTTACCTGTAGCACCCTTTCGGGTTTTCACTACGTCCATGGGTTTGTATTTTTACCCCAGGCACCCTTTCAAGTTTTCACCTAGTCCGCATAAGCTCACTGTTTTTACCCATGGAGCCCTTTCGGGTTTTCACCACGTCCTTTTTCGCTTTGAGTTTTTCGTTTTTCCCTTTTCTTCTTTATTGTTTCAAAGGCCACGACATGGACGTCGACTCCGTCATAGCCGACTAGATGGAGTTCTTTTGTCGTCTCTCAACTTAGATCATGTTATCTCAATGGATACTGTGACTTAAAAAACACAGGGGACACTTAAATTTTTTTTCTAAGAATTACTAATATCATTGATTATTTACCAAAAAAAATCTATCACCAGATATATACTCTCCCCCAAACTTGAGAGAAAATATCCGCGGCTTATTCTAAGAGATATTAATAACAAAAATTAAAAGAAATGTTGTAACAATTACACAGTTAGACAAAAAGAAAGTTAGTCCAAAGAAAATTTCATATATTAACTAAATATTTACAATAATCAGGAAAAAGAAATATTACAGTAAAAGGAAAAATTAAAACTGATTACATAAAAATATAAACCTAGGAAAAATCTAGGCACACAGTATCTATGACACTAGCAATAATGTCCGAGAGAATATGTCTTCGATAAAGATCAGTCCTCGGCTTCTAACCACCTTCAATCGGAGTCTCTCATTCCTTCCCACCAAAGGAGTATCCACACCTTGGCCGGGTCGCTACTCCAAGAGCTGTCGAAACACTTCTCTATGCCCTTCTTTATCTCCCCTAAACTGAGCACCTCACATTCCTTTCATGGAAGATATGCAATGCCACTACGGGAGTGCTTCAAAGGGTAAGGAAGTGAACACATCTCCGGATCACCCTTCATTCTATACTACAACCCTACAAGAGTTCTATGGGGAGAACCAAGAAAATGCAGTGAAGAGTATGAGCAATGGAGAGGGGTGGGACGACTCAACCCACCATCAACATATAGGAACTCACACTCGAGGTGGGTTGTGATGGAATAAAGATTAGGAAGTGGGGGAAAATGGGCTATTGGAATGAGATTTTGGATTTGGGTTAGGTTTAGGGTCAGGGGTAGTTTTGGTAGACGATTCAGCATCAGAGACAGATCGCTAACGCTTCAGATCTTCTACTTTCTGTCTTACAGCCAGGAGCTTGACTTTATGTATCTCAAGAATTTATCACGTTATTTACTAAAATTTCTTTGGTTAGGTTCTTCCGTCATGGGTTTTAGGGTTATGGAAAATGGAAGACGAAAGAGATGAGTTTTGACTAGGTAACGGTACAGATTTATAGGGAAGGAAAAGGTTCACGTGTCAAGGTATAGGCTTATAGGCTTGAGTAGTTGGCAAGTGAAAAAATTGAATGCGATATATGTCTACTTCCTCAATGAATTAAATGAGTTCAAATTCCAATGTAACCGATAAGATCGATCACTGGAATCGCCAGTTCCCCAGAATTGTCATTTGCAATTTTATAGAACGATAAAGAGACTATGTGACGCTTCGAATCATTCTCTCAACGAATTTATTCTATAAATCATAGAAAGTCGAAGTCCATACGCTTTAAAGTGACTATGACATGACAAAAGAGTCTTTATGATTGACTATACACCGTAGATCGTAGAGTACTCTTTATCACTATTAAATTATGTACATATGGTACAAGTGTTTGCTACAGGTGAGTCGGTAGCTCGATAAGTTCTAGAGGAATTTAATTTAGATTAGAGGGAGTTGATGTGCCTCCCATAAATATATGTCCTCTAGATGTACCAGCTAGCCATGAGGAAGAATGGTTACTTTCTCTCGTGTTAGCCAAAGCGGTTAGTTGCTCAACTTGAGTTTCTAACCGCGCAATGGAGTCCAGGATTTCATGAAGTAACTACGTTTGAATTCTGCCATGCTACACCCAGATTTTGGCTATCTGCGACACGACATCCTCTGTGGTAGTGTGGTCTTGGGCTTCTGTGGGTTAAAAAGAAACAGTAGGATACTGTGAAGCTGTTTGAGTTGAGCCATTGTTAGGACCACAGACTTCTCCTTTTTGGGATGTTGGGTAAGATTTTATACCCCCCAGAGATTGAGATTTTCCTTTTCAAAGCTTCAACCTTGGTAAAACTTTCATCATTGACTTTAGTTTATATAATCTTCCTAGCTTAGGAAGTATATTTGTTAAAGCCTTTGAATCAATCTCACTCGATGTGTGTTGTTGCACAATTTCTTGCCAAGGGTCTCAAATAGTTCACAAGCTTCTTCTATTGTTATGTTTTGGAACATACCTCCACAGGCCACATCAATCATATACCGGGTGGCATCATCAAGGCCTTCATAAAAAGTGAGCACAAGTTGTCGGTCTGTAACCCCATGATGAGGGCACTTGTGTAGAAGGTCTTTAAGACGATTTCAACATTCCTGAAGAGATTCATTTCGGGAATTGGTGAAATGTTATCTTACGATTTCATATTTTATTTGACTTACAGATTAGAAAGAATTTGGTAAGAAACATACGTTCCATCCCTTCTCAATTAGCAATCGAATTATAAGGCAAAGAGTTTATCCAGTGCTTTGCTTCATCTCTCAGAGAATATGCGAACAACCTCAACCGAGTGGATTCTTCTATCGAGTTTTTTATTCGAATGATGGTACACAGTTTTATGAACCTATTTAAATGTAAATAGGGATCTTCATTTACTAGCCCATGAAAAGTCGAAAGTATTTGAAGTACATTGGGCCTAATTTCAAAAGTCCTATTATCGGCTGTAGGGTGTATTTGTATATACGGGGGAGGTGTAAGTGGTGTTAAGCATAGTACTCCCCTATTATTTTAGTCACAAATTGGTCTTTTCCTACCATAATATGTTGAATTAGAATAGAGCAGGATGGCTAAAACAATTATTGTAAATATCTATTTTGTTTTCAATTTTATCTGATTTTTAAAGCAAGGAGAGAAACAAATTTGAGTCTCTAGCTTCTCTGATCAGGGGAAGTTGAAACTTTGATCTGCTTGCTCCAAATAAACCTGTAAAAGTTTAAGAAGTGATCAAAAGAAAATTAAAAATATAAAGAAATATAAAAATAGAAAGATAAATACTTGTTTTCAAAACTGAAATATAAAGAGAATCGCTTCCCTGACAGCGGCGCCAAAAACTTGATTGCTACTTATATGTGTATCTAATAAAATCTTAACCTATTGCAAGCGCACAATGGAAATTGTAGAGCTTGTATAAGATCGTTCCCACGAAGAAGTTATTATCTTATTTATATATATATATATATATATAATTCTATTTCCAAAAACTTATATTTGTCTTTTAGGTTCCTAAACTACTTGAGAAATATGAATAAAAGAATTGTTTATTAATCTAAATTGAAAAAAATAAATCCTAATCCTCCTTCTTTAGATTATGGTCGTCAATCACAATCTTTATCTATCAGATATTTATGAAATTGAACAGTACTGTTATACTAATCTACAAACTTCAACCTGAGTCATCAATTCAAATCAAAATTCGAAGATGTTTACAAAATAGTAAATAAAGCAAATAAAATTTAAACTAGAAAGCAAATAAATTCTAAACTAGAAAGCAAAAGTAGAACCATCCAAAGGGTTGATCTTTCAGCTTCCTTAGCCTTGACTGTCAGGCAAGACCTTAGATAACTGTGGACGATGTTACTTTGTAAATCCTAAACTAATTTGGCCAGGAGAAAACACAGGCCTTAGTTGTCAATTGATGCTATGAAATTTTTCGATGGTTTATTCCTACACCGGGCTCTCTTATTTATAGATCACAAGGAGTCTGTTTACAAAACTTCTAATTCTAATAAAAAGAAATTAATAAAACTATCCTAATATAACTTTAATTCTAACTTTATTCTCCCTTGCTTCGAATAGTTGATATGCTTTTGGATTTTCTCCTTTATTTCAGTAGCAGAGTCTTTTTGGAGTCTTCTTCGTCAAGCTTCTCTGATCCGTGATTGGCCAGACTTCTAATTGAAGAGTTCTTCTAATTTGGTTCATGACAGTGTTAATCTTCATGTGATCAACAACTTCAGAATTCCAATTGAACGATTCTTTAATTACGATTCTTTATAACGGTCAATCACTTTTCTTGTATCGTACTCTTTTGAACGGCTTTCTCTAAAGAATCGTAAATTACGGTTTTCTACTTCTTCCAGTGCATTTTACTGTAAAATCATAAAACATAATTTTTCATCTTTTCAGTAGGCGATGACTCATCTTTTGGTTCAATCGTCTTTTTTATTGCTTTATGAGTTCATTTTGACGAATATTAACACTTTGGCTCTCTTTTACTGTCTATCCTTAATATCTCAACATCATTAACTTATTAGTAGCAAACTAAGTCCTAGCATCACTAAGTTAAGGGTGATAAAATGGTAAATTATGTGATTGATCAGAGACAAGGAGTAGAATCGGTGTATGTATCCAGCATTGATAGGCTTCGAAAAGTGGTCTCCGTCCATGGTGGTGAGGTGGAGCGCATATCGAGGGAGTACTTCTCTGATGACGAAGGGCCCTTCCCAGTTGGGTTTGAATTTCCCTCTTAGATCGGTGTGGAGAGATGGGAAGATTTTCTTGAGTACAGTATCACCCACTTTCAAATCTCGAACGCAAACATGTTTGTTGTAAGCATGTGCAATCCTTCTCTGATAAGCCTGGGTGTGACACAAGGCTAAGATCCTTTTTTCATCGAGCAGGTTTAGTTGCTCAAAATGGGACCTCTCTCTTTCGGCTTCCAGTAGATTAGATTTGATGAGAATACGGAGTGAAGGTACTTCAACCTCAGCCGGCAGTACTGCCTCGATTCCATACACAAGGGAGAATGGTGTTGCTCCTGTAGTGGTACAGATCGACGTTCGATAGGCCCATAATGTGAAAGGTAGCATTTCACTCTAATCTTGGTACATGATGACCATCTTCTCAAGAATGCAGACGACTGCTTTATTAATAGCTTTGATGGCCCCATTTTTTATGGCCTATATGGCGATGAGCGATGATGGTTGATTTATATTATTCGTAGAAAGCCCTAATGCACTTGTTTACAAGGTTAGTGCCATTATCTGTGATGATGTCCTTGGGTACACCGAATCGACAAACAATGTTATTCTTGATGAACTTCTCGACATGACCGATCGTAATGTTTGTATATGATGCTGCCTCTACCCATTTGGTGAAGTATTCAATGGCGATGAGAATAAACTGATACCCATTTGAAGCTTTCGGATTGACTTTTCTGACTACGTCGAGGCCCCATGTGGAAAATGGCTAAATAGTTGTCATGCTATGTAAATCAATGGTAGGAGCATGTATCAAACTAGAGTGTTCTTGGCATTTATAGCAATTTTGAATGTGCTTGCAACACAGTCAGCTTCCATGGCAGTCCAGAAATATCCTTGCCGTAGGATTTTCTTGGCGAGCATGTGCCCATTCACATGGGCCCTCACAGATCTCCTTCATGATGTTGGCTACCTCGCCCTCAGTAAGGCATCTAAACAAGATGTTGTTATAAGACCACTTATAGAGGCACTCTCCACAGATGACATAGTTCACAACTAAACATTGGATGGTCCGCCTATCCATCCTGGATGTTTCGTAAGGGAAAGCTCATGTTTTGAGGAAATTCTTAATATCTGAGAACCACTGTGGTTCATCATCTAACCTTGTGGATCCCACAACCTGGAGGCAGAAGGTCAGCTCATTCCTTTGCTCAATCATGATGAGCTTCATCTCAAAACCATAGGGAATTTCTACCATTGATGTCAACATTGCTAGTGCATTGGCAAGTCAATTTCTCGCTCGCAAGACATAAGAGAATGTAATATCGTCAAAACACGCGATCAAATCTTTGAGGTGCTCATGGTATGAGATCAACTTCTTATCCTACATCTTCCAATCTCCGTTGGTTTGGCATATAATCAGTTGTGAGTCACCAAATACCCTGAGATTAGTTACATTCAGGTCAAGTGCTGCTTGTAAGTTGGCCGTGCAGGCTTCATATTTGGCCATGGTGTTTGTGCACTAGAAGTTGAGTTTGATGGAGACTGGTATGTAAGATCCCTTTCACGAAATTAGAAGAGCGCCAACTCCTTGACCTTTGGCATTTGCTGCCCCATCGAAGTGCATTACCTAGCACTCTTCTATCTCTAATGTATCATCCTCTGTCATGAACAAGATGTCCTCATCGGGGAAATTTAGTTCTTAAAGGCTCGTAGTCAGGTAAAGGATTCTCGATAAGATGATCAGCGAGTGCTTGCCCCTTGATTGACTTCGGTGCGACATATGTGATGGGAAATTTAGATAGGAGAAGTTGCCAATGTGCAGTTTGGCCAGTGAGAGTCGCTTCCCAAATAAGTACTTCAATGGATCCCTCCGTGCTAGGAGTAGAATTGCTTAGGATAGCAAGTAGTGGCTGAGCCTCTGTGTAGCCCATATGAGTGTCAGATATACTTTCTCCAGATGAGAATAGTGCATCACATCGCCAGTAAACTTCTTGCTGAGATAGTAGATGGCTTGCTCTCTCCTTCCTATTTCATCATGCTGCCCTTGCACGCATCCCATCAAAAAATTTATTGTGGAGAGATATATTAAGAGTGGTCTCTTGGATACTAGTGGTACCAAAACTGGATGATTAAGAAGGTAGCTCTTGATCTTATTGAATGCTGCTTGGTAGTCGTCATTCCATTCAACGAATGAATCTTTCCTCAGTAGTTTGAAGATCGACGTGCAGATGGGAGAAAGTTGTGCAATGAACCAACTGATGTACTAAATTCTGCCCAAGAGACCTCTTACCTCTTTCTCGATGGATGGCGGTGGCATTTTGACGATGCCTCTTCTGCCTCGATGCCTCTTCTGCTGATGATGAAGCCTGGTAGTTTTCCTAATATGGCGCCGAATGCGCATTTCTAAGGGTTCTGACAAAGCTTATATTTCTAGTCTTTCAAACAACTTTTGGAGGTTTATCAGATTATCCTCTCTTTCTTGATACTTGGCAATCATGTCGTCGACGTACACCTCAATTTCTCGATGCATCATATCATGAAATAGTGTTGTCATCTCTCTTTGGTATGTTGTGCCAGCTTTTTGATGCAGGACTCGATAATAGAAAGTTTCCCACGGAGTAATGAACATTGTTTTCTCTCAGACCACTTCTGCCATCCTGATCTGATTGTATTTGGAGAATTCGTCCATGAATGAGAGCATCCCATGTCTTGCGTTGTTATCGACCAAGATGTCAATGTGTGGCAAAGGGAAGTCATCTTTTGAGCTCACCTTATTCAAATTTCTGAAGTCGATGCACATGTGAACCTTTCCATATATCTTTGGTACCGGGACAATATTGGCTAGCCACTGCGGGTACTTTAAGACCATAAAAAATCCTGCATCGTACTGGTTGATGACTTCATCCTTTACCGGGACGATATTGGCTAGCCACGTTGCAACTTCTGCTTGACTGGCTTAACGTGAGGATATTGTAGCAGCTCATGCTTGACCAAATCGGTGTCCAAATCAGGCATGTCCTCATATGGTCATGCGAAGACGTCTTGGTTTGTCCGAAGAAAATTAATCATGTTTTTTCTTTCCTTAGGAGACAACGACGTTCCGATCTTGGTGAATCTAGAAATCTCCTCGGTCCCTAGATTGAATTCTTCTATTTCTTCCACAATCGGCGTAGGGCCATGCTTAAAATTAGCAAACTGGACCACGAGCTCATTGGGGAGCTCCTCGGTTGGGATTTCCTCATCTAGACTCGTGACTCCTACCACTTCTTGTATTTCTATAGTAAAGGGACCGATTTCACATGGGACGAGTTTTTCTATTAAGACACTTTTTTCTTTGATTTTCTCGAGAATTTTGAAAGACAATTTCTTTAGATTATTTTATATTTCTTTAATTTTTTTGGATTTTTCATTTTCTTCAAAAATGGGCCCTTGGTAAGGCGGGTCCCTATATACACATGGTATTGCCTGCCAAGGGCTCACCTCACTTTTTATAGGTTATTTTTTTTCGGAAGCAAGTGTCGAGTTTTAGGCCACTCGAAACTTCCAGAGTTAGGGGCATTGACGCCCAAGTCATTAGGAAGTGTGTCCCTGATAGTGACATCCACAGTATTCTTAGCATGTGCCATGAAATGCCTGTGGGGGCCACTTTAGTGGGAAAAAGACAACAGCAAAGGTGCTGCAGTGTGGGTTTTATTGGCCTTCCTTGTTCAAGGATGCCCATGCACACTGCCAAGCCTGTTTAAGATGTCAAAGGATGGGTGGCATTTCAAAGAGAAATTCAATGCCACTATAACCCATCCTTATTGTAGAGTTGTTTGATATATGGGGAATTGATTTTATGAGCCCTTTCCCTCCTTCAATGAGATACAATTTTATCTATGTGGCTATGGATTATGTTTCCAAATGGGTGGAAGCAGCTGCCACAAGGACAAATGATCACAAGGTTGTCCTCAAATTTGTCAAGGAAAATATTTTCTCTAGATTTGACACCCCTAGAGCCATTATCAGTGCTGGGGGCACCCATTTCTATAACAAATACTTTGAGAGCTTGCTCAAGAAGTATGCTGTCACCCATAGGATTGCTACCCCATATCACCCATAGTCCAATGGGCAAGTGGAGATTTCTAATAAGGAAACTAAGCATATCCTAGCGAAGACAGTTAGGATTGATATGAAGGATTGGGCTGTGAAGCTTAATGATACAGTGTGGGCCTATAGGACAGCCTATAAGACCCCAATTGGAATGTCCCCATTTAGAATAGTCTATGGCAAAGCATGTCATCTCCTAGTAGAGTTAGAGCATAGGGCTTTTTGGGCCATTAAAAGCTTGAATTTGGATCTAACTTTTGCTGGTATAAACAAGAAACTATAGCTGTCTGAATGGGTATGAGAGCTGGCCAACACTGGGACTTAAAGGGAGAGTAATAGGTCAAAGATTTGGGGTAGAAAATCAGGGGTGGTGGGTGGAATTGGTTGAAATAGGGAAGTGGGTGCATGAGTGAAGGTGTAGGGGCAAATTGATGGGGATGTGGGAGTTGTGAGGCTTAGGTTGAGGGAGTAGTGGCTGGCATGGAAGGTGAAGGGGTGGTTGGTGAGGTGATGGTTGCAGATGTGGAGGTGGTGCTGGCTGGCACATATGAATGGGCTGCCAGAGAGAGGGCATCAGAGGGTGTAGCCACAGAGGCAGCAATAGCAGCAACATCAGAGGTTGCTAGTACATCTGCCCTTCTTCTTCTTCTTCTCAATGAGAGTGCCACTGATCTCCCATTGTTTCTTTACACAATTTCTAAGGTTCAGGGCAATGGTTTCTTCATTCATTTGAAATGGATATCTTCTCAGCTTCAGGAAGGCTGTAATAAGCCTATAGTAGGGAAGGGAATGGGGTTTCTTCTTGGTCTTCATCTTCTCAACAATGTCTTTCATCCCTTTAAAAATTAACTTGGCAGCATCCAAGTAGTGGTTCATGTGAAGTGAATAGAGTGCATCAGCAATGAGAGACCTCCTCTCCTGCTCATGTCTAGAGTAATACACATTTTTTCTCATCACCCCATCCATAAATCTGAGGTTTGGGTACAGATCCCTCTTCCTAATTGATATCCCTGAAGCCGTGACCCCTCCAGTCAACTCCTTTGCTATCTCTGGGATGGTGGCTGCTAAAGGAGGACCCAAACCATACTCAGGGGTATATTTGGCTGGTATCCCAAGTATATCTACTATGACAGCTTGATTGGAGAGCATTTCGAATTTGTCAATCAACACCAGCAATGCTGGATTCCCATCATCCCCAGTCTTGATCCTGATATTTTGATAAAAGTATTGCATTAGTCTAGGAAAGACTAGCTGCAGTGGAGGCCTCAACAAGGGTATTAGGTTTACCTTGGTCAGGTATGCAATGGAGGCTGATGTCTCTGGTAGCTCCTCAAAATAAACTTTGTCAAAAATTGTTTCACCCTCCAGTATAATGGCAACAACAAATTCAGATGGGACCCTGAGGTACTTCGTATCTTCTTCCTCATCAAGGTCAACCTCAGGGATCTCATGGGACACAGTCTTGCCCTTTTTCTATTTCTTCTTAGGTTTTTCAGGGCTTTTGACATGTAGGTGCTCTCTGGCCCTCTTCTTTGGGGTGGACTTCTTCATAGCTGGTTGCTCCATCTAGGGTTCAACTATCTGAATAGGCATCTCAAAGGTTTCCACTATGGAGGCCTCTGCAATCCTTGCTGATTTTCGAGTTACCCCAGGGCTGCCAGTATTTGGAGGATTTAGCATAGCATCCAACATGTCTATGAGCTTTGAACTTTTGGCCATTGCTTATGTAATACACACTTTACAAATGCAAAAGCACCTAAATTCCTCTCTACTTAACACCCAATTAATAACTAATCAACCCAACAGAGAGAGAGTGAGAAATCTTACCAAACTAGAGCTAGGGTTCCACTTCAAATGTTGCACAGATTTTCAA
The DNA here is from genome assembly GCA_021018995.1 of Chloranthus sessilifolius. Taxonomy (NCBI): domain Eukaryota; kingdom Viridiplantae; phylum Streptophyta; class Magnoliopsida; order Chloranthales; family Chloranthaceae; genus Chloranthus; species Chloranthus sessilifolius. Next base: position 51,241,199 of record CM037593.1, on the reverse strand, counting down.
ATCCCCCCAAACCTAGCTCAAAGTAACCAGAAGGTGATGGGGAGTAAAATGGTGGGATGAAACTCTATAAGGTCGAGTGGATTAAGCTGTATGGAAGAAAGAAGGGAGAGAGAAGCTCAATTTTGCGCAGTGGAGGCTAGGGCAAAGAAATAAAATGACAAGAATGGAGAAATCACTGGGTTTATAGGGCTGAACCCGTGGTTCGCGCAGCTGTCACCAGGTTCTCACGAAGTACACAGCCAACCTCACGAGAAGTGCTATCGTGGACAAGAAAAGAGCCTCGCGAGAATAAATTTAGAAGGTTTATGTGCCTCGCTAGGTACTTCACAGAGTTGAATTTGGGCTTAAGCACGCGAAGCAGTCTTGCATTCCTCGCGCAGCTAGAGTAGCAAGGCCTCACAAGGCTTAGAATGTGAGTGTCAGGCACTTCGCGAGGCTCACTATCAAGCTTCAGCAAACGTCCTTTTCCTCGTGAAGCGGTACAAAATCTTCATCAGAACCTCGCGAGAAAGCTTCAAGTAGCTCGTGAGTGTAATTACTGCCATTTAGCCTCATGAGAAAACAAAATTTTAGCCCTTTATCTCAATGCTGCACATTGGCCAGTGCATCCACACTGTTATGCACCTCTCCATTGTGCATCAGTACCAAATCCTTCACATGTACTCTATTTCATCGTTATCATTGGGTGCTCATTATCAACATCTATTCATCAGAAATGTAGAGTTCTAAAGATAGTCTTTCTAATCAAATTCATGATATTTATAATGAGAGCATCTCAACCATCAGCAATAGACATGAACATCAAATTCAGATGACAGATATGCACATAAACTTAAAATAAAATAGAACAAAATAAAATCAAACACACAAGCAAATCATCACCCTAAAAGCAGTAAATGAAAATTTTCTAAGCAATACAAAACAAAACACACAATCAACACATATGGTACACACATTCTTTGATTCTTCACCACTCACCTTCTTTTCATTTTTACTCTCTATGACCTCCTCAATTGCCTTGTCCTACTAAATTATCACCCATCCTGCCACTCCTCAGTTGCCTTGTCCTACTAAATTATCACCCATCCTTCCACACCTCAAGGTAGTGATTGCATTAGCCTCCTCATATGTAGAGGATGCTTCTCTAATCATGTACTACCCTTTAGGGTTCGCTAAGGGTTGACTAGGTAGTTGTTAAGACCAGAAAAGTACCACTTTTTACCCCTTAACTTAATATCTGTTAGACCCTTCGTCATGTAATAAATGTGTGTTAAGCCCATTTTGTAGATAATAAGCAGCAACTGCAAATAAGGCCCTAACCATGCCAAGAAGCTTACTTTTGCCCCAGAAGTTCCTCAGGAGAGAGGAAGTTAGACCCAGATAGAGAACTGGTTGTAGCATAGGCACAACAAAGTAGCAACAAGTTAAGAAGTGAGCCTTGCACAGATGTCGCAGAGTTCAATTGTTTCAGAGAAAAAGGCTTCGTGCAGTTGTCACAGGTTTCTGAAGGCAGCACACCAACTGCTTGCGCTATTCTCACGTAGATGAATGACATAAGGGCTCAGAAAGCATACTTCGCACAGTTCTCGCGAGGCTCAGTTATAAGCACTTGCATAGCACTCGCATAGTCTCGTGCAGCTCAAGAGAGGAGCATTTAATCTTCATGCGATTCACTGAGGAGAGAGAGCTCCAGGTATTCCTGCGCGTAGCTGCCGCACAGTGGCCGCGGGATGCAGATCGTCAGGGAACTGCTCACGCAATCCAGAGGCCTATGCATATTGCTTCGTCGCGAGGATCCCCGCGAGATTCACCAAGAAATTAACTGCGCACAGGATTCCTGTGTCACTCAAATGGAAAGAGTATTCCCGCAATGACCAAAGTATCAATCCCACGATTGCAAGAGCTTCAAATCAATTCAATCCTGCGACAACAACTCTATCACACGATAAGACCTAAAAACTCTTGCTACCTAGCAAGACTCGAGATCTTAACTTCCCCCCACTTATGCAGTGGCAATCTGGGAACTTCTAGCATCTAGGGCACGCACTCCAATGCTCCAATCTCCGTGCACATGCCCCGAGGCATCCAAGGAACATAAATGGGCCATGATTGTATCGATAAAATTAGAGTTTTCCTAACCCTAATGCTCCCACAGCTGACTGCTATATAAGCCTAAGCCTAGTTTAGGTTTAGGGGAATTCTGACTCCATCTTCTTGAATCAATTGTAGAATTCCAATAGGCTAAGGTTAGGGTTTAGGCAGCCTCTTTTTCTCTTTTTCTTCTCTCCATAGTCCAACACTTGCTAGCTATGCCTTTGTATGTTTATTTGGAACAGTGTTAATAGTGTTTTATAATTGGATGTTATACTTATATGGGATTGGTGTTTGAGGGATGTTCTGTGCTAGGCTGCTGCCTTGAGATCCTCCATTGCTAAGTTGTATTGTAAGCAATGGAGGATTATTTTTAAGGATTTATTTAGATCCAAGTGACCTGTGTGTCTAGGCTAGGCACATATGCAACCCTATGCCCCACCACAGGATCCACTAAATCTGAATCCCCATGGGAGCCTGAGCTGGTAGCCTTGTGAACATGGTGGTGGCAGTAATCTACTTGTTTTATCTCAGACCTCTATGAGGAGGATAACCTCTGTGGATAGACTATGACCATTTAAGTGGACAGGTTATAGCCCTAGGGTGAGGCCAATCCACAGATCTAAGACAAATTCTTCTTCTCTGCACTTGTGCTTGTAGCCCTGTGAGAGATTGTGCTGAGACAGACTCCCCTGTATTTGTATAGACCCACCATCAGATGGCAGATCTGATCTGGCTGTAGAGATTGCAGGCTTGTGACTGGATCATTGCTGTCTTTCTAAAGCAGTGAACAGCTAGACCTAAAGCTAGTTCTCAAACTCTTGCTGGTCCTGTGTGTCTAGGCTAGTGCACATTGCAGGCTTATCCCCACACACAGAACTTTAGAGGTTGAGGTTCCTATGGATTCTTGAGCTGGTAGCCTGGAAGAAGTAGTGCCTATAATGATAAACTTGTTCTGACCCATCTCTGGACTGTGGTTCCCCTATTAGATAGTCTGTGACCATTTAAGTGGACAGGTTATAGCCATAAGGGATAGGATCATGGCACAGGGGTGAGTTGGATCCTTTCTCCTCTTTGGTGATAATGTACCCATTGGACAGGATTTCTATAGCAGCAGATCTGAGTCTGAGTTATAAGACTCATCAGATCTGTACCTAATAGCTTACTTCTCACCCTTTTATATTTATTATCTCACACTCCATCATTCTTCTCAACCATTTCTGTAGTTTAGGCATTAGGTTACCATAGGATTTAAATAATAGTGACCTTAAATCCCCTTCCATTTAGGATTGCCAGATCTGTAGTTAGATCTGGAGGGCCTACTAAAGATAGCTAACTTGGAGCTTTAGATCATTTTTCCCTGTGGGACAAACTCTTTCTTATTAAAACTTGCTACAACTGGCCCTATATCTTGCAGGTCTGTGTATTTTTAGACTTGCTGCTCTGTAGTTTTCAATCCACCTTTGATTTATTTTCACTGACACATTCTTATCACTGTTTTCGATAAAGTTACCAGCAAGCATTTAAAATATCCTAACAGCAGTCTACCCTCCTCTTTTTTGTTCAAAGCATTATAGATTTGACCCAGCTGGTCCTCTATTTTTTTAATGTTTTGCCCATGAGAGTTCACAGTTTGAACTACGTTTCCCAAATTCTGTAAAGATACCAGCATTTGCTCTTCAAAGGGAGAGGATCTGGGCTATTATGTGGGCAAGACCAACTGGTTGGGCTGTGGGGAAGACTACTGAAAATTCTGTCTTGGTGGGTATCCTTGGTTAAACTGGTGCTGGGGTCTATATAGAGCTACCAACTGTTGCCGCTGGGGTTGAGGCTATGTATCTTATCTCCACCTCAAATTTGGGTGGTTCCTCCATGTGTACCCAGCAGGTTGCTGCCTATATGCTTGGGCAACATAGGCATGCTCCATTACAAAATCAGGGAATTAGTAAGCTGATGGACAATCTTGGAGTAAATGTGTGGAAGATTGGCATATCAGGCATGCCTCGTTCACTTGTGCAACCATTCTAGGCTGCATCACATTCATCAATTTGTCAAACTTTACGCTCAGATAGTCCACCTTCCTCTCCAACTCACTTTGCACATTAACTCCATACATTCCACCTCTAGGGGTGGACTCTTTCACCAATCTAGCAGGGATCTGACTGTCATTGTGAGACAATCACTTCTGCTACATGGAATTTTCTACTATGATGTCAAACAACTCCCAAGCCTCATTAGCTGTCTTGTGGAGGTAACTACCACCACATGAGGCATCCACCATATCCCTACGCTTGGGATTAATTCCTTGGTAAAATACTTACACCAGTTGCCACTGTAGAACTTGATGGTGGGGGCATTATTTTAACCTCTTCTGAAATCTCTCCCATGGTTCATAAAAATCCTCAGTTGAGGACTAAGTAAATGATAAAATGTTTGTCCTCATCTAGCTAGTTTTGTTCATGGGAAAGAATTTAGCCAGAAACTGGCTTTGGAGGTCACTTCATGTTTGAATGCTATTGGCTGGGAGCTTAGAGAGCCAGGTGTTGGCTTTGTCCTTTAGGGAAAAAGGAAAAAGCCTCAGTTTGGTGGCTTTAGGTCCCAAGCCAGCAAAATTAAAAGGGGTGCAAAGTGCCAAAAATTGGTCAAAGTGTGCTTGTAAGGATCTTCCTTACTGAGCCCATGAAAAGATGGCAGCATGTTGATGGTGGAGGACTTGATTTCATAGTTTCCCTCAACTGAAGGGAATTATATGAAAAAGGGAGATGTGTAATCCCCATGTGCATTGTATTCCTTCAGGGTTCTTTGCCTCTCAGCCATGACAGTTGGCTCAATTTCAACAGGAGGACCTTGTGTGGTGTTTCTTGGTTTAAGGACCCTTTCAACCTCAGGATTTGGAGGTTCCAACTCAAGTTAAGGGACCTTCTTCCAGGCATACACACAAACATAGCAAGTAAAGAAAATGCTCACAGCACATAAAAAATTTTCAAACTAAATTAACAACTAAAAAGATTTACACTAAGTTAATTACAGGGAATTCAACATGATGGGACTAAGTTTTAGGGTAAAAGAAGTGCAAACAGAGCTAGCTAAACTCTAGCAACAACTCTAGCTTTTCCCTTCGATTGTTGTCCAATTCTATAAAATTCTAAAAAAATCAGTAGTACTTTTTATTCTATTTATGACACAGCTATAAAGAATTTTCCAAACTAAAATATAATAATACTTAAGTGTACTAAAAAGATCAATATCCCCGGCAACAGTGCCAACAACTTGTTGTTCTTTTAGGTGTCTAAGTGGTGATGCTTATTTAAGTGATAAGATGGTAAAATCAGAATACAAAGGTGGAGTAAAATGGCTATGAAATCAGCAACCTAAAATATACTCAGCCTGCAAGATACAGGGCTATTGTAGCAAGTTTTGATAAGTAAGAGTTTGTCCCACAAAGAAATTAATCTAGAACCCAAAATGGGCTATAATAGTAGGCCTCCAGATCTGGCAATCCTAAAGAAAGGGAGTTAGGTGTCACAACTACACTAAACTACCTACTAAAAGAAAGTAATAAAGTGCAGTCCTCTCCTAAGAAAGGGTTATGAAGAAGGTGGTGATGGTGTGTGTTAAAATAAAGATAAGAGGATGGGAAGTAAGAAGTTTGGGCTAAGGTTAATTCAGTTATGTAACTCAGATTTAGAGTTGTCTCTGCAGCAAATCCTTACTGAAGTGCTATCAAAAACCTCAGCAAGGAAGAAGAATCCAACTTAACCCATGCCATTTAGACTGCTCTTAAGGCTATAATCTGTCCACTTAAATGGTCATAGACTATCCAATAGAGTTTGTCAAATCTCATTGATTGAATCAGAAAGGCTAACCTAATCGAAAGGAGTGGACTGATCTTAAGGCTATAATCGATCCACCTAAATGGCCACAGACTATCCAATAGATTTCTTCCAACCAATGAATTAAATCAAGCCATTAATATCATTGCAGATACTATGTTTGCCAGGCTACAAGCACCCTAGATCTGCTACAGATCAAGCAGGCATTCATAGGAGTAGACAGACTTTAAAAACTAGGTGGAAACCATAAGGTATCTTAGGCTAATTGAATATTTAAATTTAGCTGGTCATTGTTAAAAATGGCCTACAATGACCCAGCTCATAAGTTTTCAATCACTACAGAGAAGCCAGATCTAACATCTGATAGTGGTCAAGTAAAATAGAGGGGAGCCTGTTCATGCAACAACCTCTCTCTAGGTTACAAGCTCAAGTGACCAAGACCTACCCTAGGGCTATAGTGCATCCACTCAAATGGTCACAGGCTATCCATAAAGGCTGCATTATCCACAGATGATTGAGATGGAACATGTAAACTGCTGCTGCCACCATGGTCCGAGGGCTATAAGCTCAAGCTCCCATGGGCCTTCAATCAGCTCAAATCTTAAGTGCATGTTGTATCCTGAATAAAACTACAGGCTAATAGGAAAATAACATATTAAATGAATATTTAAAGCATAAATTCTATTGACCTAAATTACCTACAATGTAATTTCTCAACGCAACAGCCTTGTGCACAATAGCTCTTCACAAAATCCCAATGTTGAAATTACCCATTATAAAACTAAATGAAACTTCACCTAATTGCTTACCAAAGGTTTAGCCAGTAAGTGCTGGGCTAAGAGAGAAGAAAAAAGTAGAAAAAGAAGTGATCAAACCCTAACCCTGACCCTAATCTACTTGAGCTCTCAGTCGACAGTGGTTGAAGGAGAGATTGATAAATTCTAAGTTACAAGCATAGCTTATATACTCAGTTCGAATGTCTTGGCTCAGAAAAGAGTAAACCCTAATTTTTCTAGTAGATGTGGGACTATTATAACCCTTGGATGTCTTGAGATGTGTGCCTTGAGATTAGTGCCTCGAGATGTGTGCCCTAGACTTGGAGAAATTCCCAAAAGGTCCTTGAGTTAAGATCAAGAAGTGAAGAGCCCGAGCATCACTAGGCTGGCTTCTAAACATTAATTCACTCACGTGGCTTGCATAGTACTCGCGAGGTAAAAGTGGGCTTTAACTGCTACTTCCTCGCGCATAAGGATTTAAGCCTGTCGCACAGTTTACTTCTTCAGTTCCTTCGTGCAGTTTGCAGAGCACTCACGAGGTAAGAATTATCTTGGAAGATTTGTTCACTCGTGCAGGTTGACTTCACACTATCGCTCGGCAAAAAGGGTTGAGCTTCCAATCGCGCAAGAGTTGCATGAGAGAACATTTGGGGGTCTCTCTCCTTCAGAGCCACGCGAAAACATTGTGATGTCATGCCTGCAATTCGCACAAATTGGGCTTGCGAGATAGTGCGTACGACTGCTTTAAAGCTTGATCCTCGTGGGAGCTTCGCGAGCTGTATTCCTGGAGGCTTAGTGTGCGACTACTTCGCGAGTTCATTTATATGTGTTGATTGCAACTGAAGTGCGCGACTGTTGCGCGAGTCGCTGCTTTGTGTTAACCCCTTCATTGAGTTACGTGACTTCTTCATGAGCTCTAGTATGCTGCATGTCTTAGCTGTGCAAGGAATCTTTGCTAGTGAATTGAACAGCGCGAGGTAACAACTCAACTGTGCGAGATAAATCTTTTATTCCTCTGCTGCTATGTACATGCTTCTGTTGCAGCTTCCTCCACTCTCATCTATGCCTGGTTCATCTGCTAGACTTTTGTGGTCCATTATGACATGCAAAATAGTCACCATGGTGTGTACGACCATGGTGTTCCACCAATCTCTGGCTCAGTTGTCATTCGTGGCTTGAATTCTCTCTGCTTGGCACAAGAAGTATGGACTTTGTGTTAAGTTGTAAAAATTTATTACTAAATACAAAACAAGCTAAACAAGAGTTATTAGTCGGCTTCAAGGTCCAGTAAAGGCTAAGTTAAGAGGTGCAAAGTGATACTTTTCAGTGAATAACACCCATGAGAGTTCATAGTTTGGAGTAGGCTTCCCAAATTTTACATTGATGCCAGTATTTGCACTTCAAAAGTAGAGGATCTGGGCTGCTGTGGTGGCAAGACCAACTGATTGGGTTGTGGGCCAGGTAACTAAAAATTCTGCCTTGGTGGATATCCTTGGTTAAACTGGTGCGGAGGTTTGTATGGAGCTGCCAACTACTGCTGCTGGGGATGAGGGTATGTGTCTTGTCTCCACCTCAAATTTGGATGGCTTCTCCATGTGTACACAGCAACTTGCTGCCCATATGATTGGGCAACAATGACATATTCCAAAACTAACTCAGGGAACTAAGTGGCAGATGGACAATCTTGAAGTGCATATATGAGAGATTGGCATATCAGACATGCCTCTTCCACTTGTCAAACTTTAAACTCAGATTGTCCACCTTCCTTTCCAATTTACTTTGCACCTTAACCTCATACATTCCACCTCTATGGGTAGACTCTTTCACCAATTTAGGTAGGGTTTGGCTGTCTTTGCGAGAGAGTGACTCCTGCTGCATGGAATTCTCCCCTATAAAGTTGAACAACTCCCACACCTCATTAGATGTCTTGTTGAGGTAACTACCCCCAGATGAGGCATCCACCATGTACCTACTTTTTGGATTAATTCCTTGGTAAAAGACTTGTACAAGTTGTCACTGTGGAATTTCATGGTGGGAATATTATTTTAACATTTCTTGAAACCTTTCCCATGCCTCATAAAAATCTTTAGTTGAGGACTGAGTAAATGACAATATGTTTGTCCTCATTTGACTGGTTTTATTCAGGAAAAAGAATTTAGCCAGAAATTAGCTTTGTAGGTCACTTCATGTCTGGATGCTATTGGCTGGGAGCTTAGAGAGCCAGGTTCTAGCTTTATACTTTATGGAAAAAGGAAAAAGTCTAAGTTTTGTGGCTTCAGGTCTCCGACCAGCAATGTTAAATGTGGTGCAAAGTACCAAGAATTGATCAATGTTCTTGTTAGGATCTTCCTTACTGAGCCCATGAAAAGATGGCAGCATGTTACTGGTGGAGGACTTGATTTCAAAAGTTACCTCAATTGAAGGAAATTGTATACAAAAGAGAGATGTGTAATCCCCAGGTGCATTGTATTTCTTTAGAGTTCTTTACCTCTCAGCCATGACAGCTAGCCCAGTTTCAATAGTAGGGGTGTTGGAAAAATGGAGTGTGCTGATTTAGAGTGTAACAAAATAAAATCAAATTAAAATAAAGGATGGATTTAGCACAACTACAATTTCCTAGACCTGCAAGATACAGGGCTATTGTAGCAAGTTTTGATAGGTAAGTAGGGGTATGTCCACAGGAAAATATGCATAAACTATTATAAATCTCTAGATCTGCAATTGATCTGGCTTTCTATATGAAATTAAGCTATACTAAAACAGGAAAGAGGAGCCTGGAAGAAGTAGTGCCTACAATGATAAACTTGTTCTGACCCATCTCTGGACTGTGGTTTCCCTATTGGATAGTCTGTGACCATTTAAGTGGACAGGTTATAGCCATAAGGGATTGGATCATGGCACAGGGGTGAGTTGGATCCTTTCTCCTCTTTGGTGATAATGTAGCCATTGGACAAGATTTCTATAGCAGCAGATCTGAGTCTGAGTTATAAGACCCATCAGATCTGTACCTAATAGCTTACTTCTCACCCTTTTATATTTATTATCTCACACTCCATCATTCTTTTCAACCATCTCTGTAGTTTAGGCATTAGGTTACCATAGGTTTTAAACAATAGTGACCTTAAATCCCCTTCCATTTAGGATTGTCAAATCTGTAGTTAGATCTGGAGGGTCTACTAAAGATAGCTCCCTTGGAGCTTTAGATCATTTTTCCCTGTGGGACAAACTCTTACTTATTAAAACTTGCTACAACTGGTCCTGTATCTTGCAGTTCTGTGTATTTTTAGACTTGCTGCTCTGTAGTTTTCAATCCACCTTTGATTTATTTTTACTGACACATTCTTATCACTGTTTTCAATAAAGTTAGCAGCAAGCATCTAAAATATCCTAACAAGTTTTTGGCGCTGCTGCCGGGGAATCTTGATCAAATAGTAGACCCTAGATTTTTATATTTATTTTATTTTATTTTATTCTTTGGTAGCTGTGCTTGTGAATAATTGATACTGCTGATTTACATTTGGAATTTTTCTTACAGATCTGGCCAGTAGCAGAGAGGAAAGTTGAACTGCACTTGGAGTCTAGCTACCTTTGTTTGCATTTCTCTAACCCTAAAAAACACAGTCTATTTCTCCTTTGCAAATTCCATAGCAGTTGATTAGGATAGTTGTAATTTTGTTTAGATAATTCTTTAAGTTAATTGTAATGTGTCTGCAAGTAGTCTTTCTTGCTGTTGGTGTGTGTGCATGTTAGGAAGGAGATCCCTTAGTCCCACATTAGAGCCTCCTAACCCTGAGATAGAAAGGGGCAGAAGACCAAGAAGGCCCAGACACACTGCAGTTGAGCCCCTTACTGAAACTGAGACAACAGTCATGGGTGAAGAGCAACCCAGAACATTGAAGGAATTGAATGCTCTGATGATTATAATTCCCCATTCAGCATTCAATTCCCAGATATTCAGGGAAACTATGAGATTAAAACCTCAATCATCCAAATGCTTCCCTCTTTCCATGGGCTCAGCAAGGAAGACCCCTACAAGCACATTGACAAATTCTTGGCCCTGTGCACAACATTCTCCATTACTGGTTTGGGACCAGAAGCCACTAGATTAAAGCTCTTTCCTTTATCCCTAAAGGACAGGGCCAGCACCTGGTTAGCTACTCTCCCAAACAACAGCATCACTTCTTGGAAAGACCTCCAGACAAGATTTTTGACCAAATTCTTCCCAAAGACAAAACCCAGCCAGTTGAGGAAAGCAATACTTACTTTTTCCCAATCCCCAACTGAGGATTTTAATCAAGCATGGGACGGATTCAAGGAGATTGTTAAACAATGTCCCCACCACAAGATCCCTGACTGGCAGCTTGTCCAGAGCTTCTATAATGGGATTGATGAGAAAAGCAGAGACATGGTAGATGCCTCTTGTGGTGGAACTTACATGCACAAAATAGCTGATGAGGCATGGGACTTGTTCGAGGTCATCAGTGAGAATGCTTACCAAAAGATGTCCTTGTCAAGAACTATTCATGAGCCTTCTTCTAAATTGGGACTAGCTGAAACTTCCAAAGGAAAGATGTATGAAGTAACTGGGAATAATGACCTAAAAATGCAGATAGCCAATCTTTCTGATAAGTTTGATAAACTATTAACTGTGGTGCAACCCAGATTGGCTGCACAGGTGACGGAGGCATGTCTGATATGCCAATCTCCACAACACACAGTGGAAGAGTGCCCATCTGCAGGGCAATATCCTGAGTATGTGATGGAACAAGCTACTGCTGACCAATCATTTGGCCAACAATAATCTGTTGGCTACAACAAACAACCATTTGGATAGCAGTAGCAAAATGCTGCTTACCAGTGAAGAGACCACCCAAATTTGAGGTGGAGACAAGACAATTACATGCAGCCACAATAGATGTTGGCCTTACCTCAAAGGCCACAACAGTAATTTAACTAGGGATATGACCTAAGGTCAAATTTCCAGCATCAGCAGCTCCCCAGCAATAAAATCAGTTGATAGTTCCCCCACCTCAGCCCCAAAATGCTTCTTTCGAGGATCAGGTTTTGACCTCATTACAAATCCTTAGAATCTTGACTCAGACTGTGACTTCTTACAGTCAAAGCATAAAGAAAATGGAAGAGCAACTAGGCCAAATATCCAATGCCTTGGCCAAAAGAGAGGAGGGCAGGTTGCCAAGACAGCCAGTGGCCAACCCTAAGGGCTAATATTTGATTGGAGAAGGTTCCTCAAGTTTTAAGGGAGCCAATGCCATCACAACCCTAAGCTCTGGTAGACTGGTGGACAACCAGGTTGGGAAGGAATAAGGAGAGGTCATTTCCAAAAAAATTTCGAATGAAAGTGAAAAAGAATTTGTTAGAGCACAGAGGCAAGAGTTGCCTGCTACCCTGCAACAAGAGAAAAATAAAGAGGTTGTAGTTTAGCCTCAGCAGGAAATAAAAGATGGAAAAAGAAAAAAACAAAAGTTTAATCATAGGCTAGCAGCTAGGAAACCAACAGTACCTCAGTTGTCATTTCCTCAAGCTTTGAGTGGCCCTGCCCCTTTTGATAAGGGGAATGCACAGATAGAGGAAATGATAGAGACCTTTAAGCAGGTAAAAATTAATTTTCCATTGCTTGATGCAATTAGACAGGTCCCAGCCTACGCCAAATTTTTGAAAAACCTTTGTACCTAGAAAAGGAAGGCTAGAGGACTATTGTCCAAAAAGGTCTTTGCAACTGATACAGTTAATTATGTATTAAACATAACAATGCCTGAGAAGTTGAGAGACCCAGGGATACCCACTAGTCCTTGCATAATTGGAGACCACACAATTAGAAGGGCCCTTCTAGACCTTGGAGCCAGTGTAAACCTGCTGTCATATAGTGTGTATCAGCAGCTAGGTTTGGGGGAGCTAAAACCCACCCCCATTGTGCTGTTAATAGCTGATAGGTCTGAAAGGAGACCTATGGAAGTGGTTGAGGATGCCTTAGTAGGGGTGGACAAGTTCTTTTACCCTGCAGACTTCCTGATTTTGGACATGGGTTGCAACAAGAGTACAACCCTTATACCTGTTATTTTAGGCAGGCCATTCTTGGCCACTGCCAATGCATGCATTCAATGCAGGTCAGGGATTATGGAGGTAACTTTTAGACACATGAAGGTTGAACTGAATGTGTACAACAGTGAAAAGTACCCTCAGCTGGACAATGAGGAAAGCTTTGCAGTGGATGTACTAGAGGAAGTTGTTGAAGAAGAATTGTCCACTCTGTTGGATTGGGGCAACATTATCACAAGTTTAATTGAAGTTTGGGACATGGTAGAGGAAGGAAGCCCAGCTATTATGATAGAAGACATGACCACATTAAAGTCTTCTGTGGGCTTAGTGCAGCATTCCATTTGGAAACCTACATTGTTGCCTCTTCCTCAAACCAATAAAGCACCAATCTTGCCATCCACCCAATAAGCCCCTGATCTGGATCTCAAGAAGTTTCCAGAAACATTGAAATATGCTTTCCTTGAGAAAGATGAAAAACTTCCTGTAATTATCTCCTCCTCTTACCAATGAGTAAGAGGAAGAATTACTAACAGTCTTGAGGAAGCACAAAAAGGCAATTGGCTAGACCATTGCGGATCTAGGAGGGATAGATGCATCAATCTATATGCACAGGATCCATTTAGAAGAGGGCTCAACACCCTCTAGGGAAATGCAAAGGAAATTGAATCCTCACATGCAGGAAGTGGTCCTCAAAGAGATTATTAAATTACTAGATGCTGGGGTAATTTACCCCATTTCTGATTCTGAATGGGTGGCACCTATCCAAGTGGTACCCCAGAAATCTGGCATAACAGTTGTTACAACTGAGTCTGGAGAGTTGAGACCAGCCAGGGAGACCACTGGCTGGAGGGTTTGCATAGATTATCAAAAGCTCAACTCTAAAAGCAGAAAAGACCACTTCCTTCTCTCCTTCATAGATCAAATTCTGGATAAGTTGGCTGGAAAAGCTTTTTATTATTTTCTTGATGGGTACTCAGGGTACAACCAGATCCCTGTGCACCCTCATGACCAAGAAAAAACTACATTTACTTATCCTTTTGGTACCTTCGCTTATTGAAGGATGCCTTTTGGACTGTGTAATGCCCTAGCCACCTTTCAGAGGTGTATGTATGCCATATTCTCTGATATGATTGACAAGTTCTTGGAAATTTTTATGGATAATTTCTCTGTATATGGGGACAGTTTTGGCCAATGTCTGCAACACCTCCACCTAGTCTTGCAAAGATGTGAGGAGATCAATCTGGTCTAAGTTGAGAAAATAGCCACTTCATGGTAACACAAGGTATTGTGTTGGGCCATGTAGTCTCTAGAGAAGGGATTGAGGTAGATAAGACCAAAGTTGACCTAATTATAAATTTGCCCCCTCCAAGAACAGTCAAACAAATCAGATCTTTCCTTGGACATGCAGGATTCTACAGGAGGTTCATTAAAGACTTCAGCAAAATAGCTAAACCATTGTGCCACCTACTCTGCCAGGATGTGCCCTTCGATTTTTCTGCTGAATGTCTTGAGTCTTTTGAAACCTTGAAGATATGCCTCACCACTACCCCTGTACTCCAAGCACCTGACTATGCACTCCCCTTTGAGTTGATGCGATGCATCCGACTTGGCAATTGGTGCTGTTTTGGGCCAAAGGAAAGATAAGATGCCAGTGGTCATTGCCTATATTAGCAAATCACTTGCTGAAGCTCAGCTGAATTACACCACAACTGAAAAAGAGCTTCTGACAGTGGTTTTTGCTGTCGACAAATTTAGACCTTACCTATTTGGGTCTAAAACTGTCATCTTCACAGACCACTCAGCATTGAAATACCTATTGTCCAAGAAAGATACTAAGCCCAGGCTGATTAGATGGATACTCCTGTTGCAGGAGTTTGATATTAAAATCAAGGACAAAAAGGGTGTGGAAAATGTGGTGGCTGACCACTTGTCCAGAATTATGTTGGAAAAATGTGTTGATGACCCTGCAAATGATGCTTTCCCGGATGAGCAATTGTTTGCCATCCAATCGTTGGTTCCTTGGTATGCACACATTGTAAATTATTTAGTTATCGACAAGATTCCTGCCCATTGGACCAAAATGAACAAATACCTCTTCTTCTCATAGGTCAAATTCTTTTTCTGGGAGGAACCTTGCCTATACAAATACTATGCAGATCAAATCATACGAAAATGTATTCCTGAAAGTGATGTCCCCAGTATTCTGGCCATGTGCCATGAAAATACCTGTGTGGGCCACTTTAGTGGAAGAAAAATAGCTCACAAAATCTTACAGTGTGGGTTATATTGGCCTTCTTTATTCAGAGATGCCAATACACACTGCAGGACATGTGAGAGATGTCAGAAATTAGGAGGGCTGTCCAAAAGATACTCAATGTCTTTGTAGCCCATCCTTGTTGTGAAACTATTTGATGTCTGAGGTATTAACTTTATGGGCCCCTTTCCTCCTTCAAATGGTTATCATTTCATCTTAGTGGCAGTGGATTATGTTTTAAAATGGGTAGAAGCTATTGCCACAAGAACCAATGATAATCATGTTATCCTCAAGTTTGTAAGACAGAATATCTTCTCAAGATTTGGCACCCCTAGAGCCATTATCAGTGATGGGGGTAGTCATTTCTGCAACCGAAATTTTGAGAGCTTGCTCAAGAAATATTCTGTCACCCATAGGATTGCTACTCCCTACCACTCACAAACCAGTGGGCAAGTTAAAATTTCTAACAGGGAGATCAAGCACATCCTTGAGAAGACTGTGAGGACTGACAGGAAGGACTAGGCTGAAAAGCTAAATGATACATTGTGGGCTTATAGGACTGCCTATAAGACTCCCATTGGGATGTCCCCATTCAGACTGGTTTATGGCAAGGTTTGCCATCTCCTAGTAGAGTTAGAACACAGGGCCTATTGGGCCATTAAAAATTTAAATCTAGACCTAACTTCTGCTGGTCATCACAAGTTACTGCAGCTGTCAGAACTGGATGAGCTGAGGATGGATGCATACGCCAATGCCCGGATATACAAGAAAAGGTCCAAGGCTTTCTTTGACAAGGGTTTGTTAAGAAAGAGCTTCATGGCTGGTGATAAGGTTTGGTTGTTTAACTCCAAACTTAAATTTTTTCCTGGCAAAGTGAAATCCAGATGGGAAGGTCCCTATATTTTCATGAATGTTTCCCCATCTGGTGCTGTGGAAATCAAGGATCCCAAGTCTGGGAAAACCATGAAGGTGAATGGTCAGAGGCTTAAGCCTTGTTTAGAAAAACCTGTTGAACCTATGGACACCATTCACTTTCAAGGGGACCCTTCATTAAACTGATCCACAGATGTGTCAATGTGTATTATATGTACTTTGGTTTTATTAGGTTTGTATTGCCTTCTTTTGTTCAAATTTTTTAGGAAATTTTAGTGGCCTCACTTAAGTCTGATCCTATTTGGTCTGATCTCTTTTTATGCTTGGTTTGATGATTAATGCTCTTGAATTGGTGGTTTTTGATTGAATGCACGATGTTTGAATAAATATTTTTACTGCATATGATTGAATGTTTGATTTTTAAAGTGTATGGGGGTACCCATGGTGGTGAGTCATGCCTAGGATCCAGCCACAACACAAATAGAAATGGCAGAATGAAGAGCGCATGCTCTCTGTTTAATACTTTGCTGTCACGGGGTTCAAAAGGAAACCTGGGAGCCTCTCGCGCAATCCAAATAGAATTCTTCACTAGCTACTCCGAGATTCAAAGTAAACCTGGGAGCCTCTCGCGCAATTCAAATGGAACACTTCACTAGATATCAGGAGATTCAAAGTAAACCTAGGATCCTCTCGCGCAATTCAAATGGAACACTTCACTAGCTGTCGCGAGATTCAAAGTAAACCTGGGAGACTCTCGCGCAATCAAAGTTGCATTTACCCCGTCGCCAGTTTCATTTCCCATCCCGCAACAGGATATGTTCCAAAGCACGCCAAGCCTAGCGATAAGTACTCCAAACCCGCGATTGTCTCCTTTCCCAGTTCTCTCTCTTCTCTTCATCCAGCGAAACCCTAGCTTCCGACACTCTTCTACCTTTCGCATCCAGCGCCCATTCTACAACCCATTATTCACTCTAGGATCCTATAGATTTGTTCCAAACGTCATCCCCATCAGTTGCCCTCTGCTCAGAGATCTCGTAGTGCACTGTGCGTCAGATCGAAGCAAACCCTACGATTTTAGGGTAAGCACTCAAATCTCAGTCCCCCTTTTTCATCTTTAAAAGTAGAGTTTGTAATGGCCCCTAAGAGTGCACCAAAGAAAAGAGGTAAGGATAAGGCCCCTGTTGAGCTCGCTCCTAAGAAGGTCAAGACTTCTAAGACACCGAAAAAAGGGAAGGATGTGGTTGAGGAGGTGGAGGAGCCAACCCCTGAGTCTTCTACACCCTCTGAGGTCATGGCTTCAATCCCCTTGGAGCCTGAAATAGCTTTCGACTTGCCCTTCTTCGAGAAGGAGCATCTCTTTGCCCCTGCCATTGAGTTTATGAGCAAGGCTGGTCTGACACCCTTGATGAAAGGAATTCCAGCACTAGCCTATCCTAGGCTAGTGTAACTTTTTTATCAACATATCAGGGTCACCAAGGACAAAGATGGACAATCAGGCTTCCTCATTCTACTTGATGATTTCGAGATGTTGATTAACCCCACGCTAATTACAGAAGTATTGGGCATCCTAGCTTCATTTGACACTAGCTGTGGATATGGCCCTCCCCTGAGTGCCTCAATTGATACCATTGTGAGGGCTCTTACTAGAGGATTAAAGGCCTCAGGGGATTCCATCAAAAGAAGAGAGTTGGAGCCAAGCCTCCTTTTCAATGACCAGGTCCTGAGAAAGAACATCTACTGCTCAGGCCATCAGCAGGAGAGGAGAGCTCCTATTGTTGATGCTGTGTACTCTTTCTCTCTGGGCCATGGCTTCCATGCAGCCTGGTTAATTTTTGAAGCAATGAAAGATCTGGTGGAGAAGCTAGGGCAGAAAAAGAAGCCACACACACTCCCCTATGCCAGAGTCATCACCAAGCTGCTTGAGAGGGGGGGTACAAGATATCAAAAGGAGAGGAGACTACCACCCTTGCCCCTACAACTTTTGCCAAGAGGCAATGGGGAATCAGAAGGAGCCTGATGGAAACACAAAAGAAGGCTGAGGCTCAAGCCCCTCCCAAGCAAACTGATGAGGCAACTGCTACAAGGACCCCCTGTTACCAAGGAGGTGTTTCCAGAGCCTGCCACTACCACTGCTGCAGCAGCCCCTACATCCCCCCACCTTTTACACCAGGATCCCCTATCCTGACAACATCCCCTACCCCTAGTCCATCTCTCTCTCACCCTCCTCTATCTTTATTATCCATGCCTACACCCATTCTTCTTGTGGTTGGTACCTTGGAGGAAACCACCCCCAATGTCAGCCCCTCACCATCTCCTACCCTACCTCAATACACAGCCCCAATACCCCCATCATCTTCACAAAACCCAGACAACCCTCCACTAATCTCATACAAGAAAAGGAAAACCACTGACACAACACCAACCATCTCCCTGACACTACCCAAAATCTCTTTTATCCCCACTGACACACCTCACATTGACCAAGACACCACTCCAGCCATGCCTACTACATCCCCACTCACAGACATAGACCTCAACCTTAACAGAACCATAGGATTCCAAACCTTTATGGCTAGTTTCCTTGACACCATGCCCACCCACTACACCCCCTCCCAGACTCTCCAACTACCTCCCCACATCACTCACCACCCCAATCTCCTCCTTCCACTTTCTATCATGCCCCTTCCTCCCCTTTTCAACCTGTGCCATCTTCTACACAATCTCAACCTCCCAACCTAGACACACTGACACTCATCCTCTTCCTCATCCAAGACATCCAATCCCAACTATCCACCACAACACACACATAGGACCAGATGCAAACTGAAATCACATCCATCAAATCCACACTTCAGACATTGACAAACCCACCCATCCCTTAACAATCCACTCAAACGCCCCTGGTCCTTTCCCCTCCCAGCCCTGACCCCACAACCCAACCATTCTCTTTCATACCTTTCACCATTCTCTTTTTCCCTCCCCATCACCCCCTACTCCTAGTGAGTCTACCTCATTTTCTTTCCCTCCCATGCCTTCAATTCCATCTCTTATATTACCCCCTCCAACATTCACTGACAAATCCACCCAAACAGACCCAGAACCTGTTACCCTCCCCCAACAACTAGACTTACCCACTGATAACACCACTTTCCTCACCCAGGACCAATCACATTTTGCTCCTTCCACTTCCTCTCTTCCTATCGCACCCAAACACTCCTTTTACATCCCTCCCTACCTCACCATCCTCCATGCCATGAGAGACAATCCCTACCTAAGGAGGGATGTCCTGAGAGGCATGGCCCAACTTAGGCAATCCATTGAGACCCCCCTGCTGCAGCAGATTGCTGAACTTGAGGAAGCTCACAAAAAGCAATTATTGGGTATTTCCCTTGGGTGGACTAACATCTTGGAGGCCTATGAGAAGGCAAAAACCATGGCTGCTTATCATCAGATGAATTTAGAGCTGGAGAAGGTAAATACTAATGTGTAGAGGATGAAAGCCAGGATGTTTGAAAAGAGACTCAACAATGCCCGGGAAATCTTCCGACTCCAAAAGGAAATACATGAAACTGACCTCCTGAAAGCCCAAATCCAGATAGCCTCTTTAGAATATGCATTGGCTGCTGCCAGAAGTACAGCTCAGCAGCCCACCCCACTCTCTGTACTCATGCCAGAACCTGAGCCTAAACCTTCCCAAATCCCTTCTGCACCTCCTACTGAGCAAACTTATCCTAAACAGAGGAAAGTCACTGCTAAGAGGACAGCTTCCATAGTAGCCTCTATCAAAATTGGCAAAGAGGCAGCTGCCCAATCTGAGGAGGCACAACCCCCTGGCCAGCCAAAAAAAGGGAAGTCTCCGGTAGCCTCCCCTGAGCCAAACAAAGAGAAGTCCCCTGTAGTCCCCACTGAGCAAGATAAAGGAAAATTTCCTATGATCCCTCGTGAACCCAAGACCAGAAAAATAAGGGTGAGGGCACCAAAAGCTCCAACCATGAAGAAACCACCAGCCCAACCTAAGAAACCAAGACAACCAAAGAAAAAGAGTCCAGCTGAGAGCAAAGCAAAGAAGAAAAAGACAAAAGCTCCCACAAATAGAACTAGTCCAAGCCAGTTTTGAGCACAAAGATGAACTTAGGAAACATGCAAAACAGATGGGTTAGGACTGGTTCACAAATTTTGATTCCTCCTCTTAACCTAGATTGTAGCTAGGCTTTTCTTTCCTTCCCACTTCTTTTCTTGTCATTGTAATTACAATTGTACATTTCTTTCTAAGTTAATAGAATTTTTATTGTATCTTGCTTTGTGAATATTGTCTGTGTATGTTTAATTTTTTTATGACTATTACCCTGCACTTTCTGGTCTTTGAACCAGTGAGGACACTGCTCCTCATGGTTTGGGGGTGTTGCAGGGTAGGTCTGCCAATAGAATAGTTAACTTTAGTGTAGTAGTGGTGGTATAATTAGAATAAATAAAGTCAATTTCCACTTAACTTGCTACAATGAGGAAATTTGTGGAAAATTAAAATATTTTTTGCAGACATTTCGAAACTGAAATTTTTTAAATCTTGGCACCACCATGAAACTAATATTAGAAATTTTAAATTAGTACCTAGTAAACCTAAGAGGAGAGAAAAAGGTGAAAATACACTCCATGAGTTAAAAAGAGGACCATACCTAGTGAGATTTAGGCCCATCAATGTCTGTTGAAGAGTGTTTTGGTATTTTTTCTGCTCTAAGGTTTGATTGACTCAACACTTTTTACTAGAAGTTAGGCACCTCCAAATTAAAACTGGGTGACAGCACTCATGACACTAAGGAAATGATTCAAGGCCCTCATTTGGATAGTTTGAGCCTGAAAACCCAACCTTTTAAAACTACCCTTTTGCATACACTCTTTGAGCCTCAAAAAGTTCTATTTTTCTTTAATAGACACTGGAGTACTTGCACCTTAACCTCATGACCTGATTCAGCCTTACCCTCACTCTGAGAAATCAGAAGGTAAAGGAGGAGTTGAAGGAAGTGAGAGTGGTCCAACATTTGGTAGAAGGAGAAAAAAAGTAACCTATGAACAATAGTGTTGGTGGTATTTATGTGGCAGTTCATCATGAAAATCATAAAAATTTTAAAAAATTAAAAAAAAAAAAAGAAAAATAATAAAAAGAGAGAAAGAAAGAGAAGTTTGGAGAAGAACATCATCTGAAAATTGAAAAGAAGAGGAGAAACTGGCCACTTTGATTATGAAATTTATCAAGTAAGATGAAGTTGTGCTAAAATGAAGGTAGTGAAGTCATGAGTCACTCCATACCTTGCTGATTTCTCAATTTTGATTTCCTTTTTACCCCTTCATTCTTCATATCCCTCACCCATAAGCCACATTACAACCCATTCAACAAGACCTTGAAGATCCAAAGTGAAATGAGCTGTCAGGTGGAGATGAGGGAGTACCTAATCTATAGTGAAAAGCCATGAGGATGTCAGAAATTAGAAGCTTTACCTATGCTCATGCTTGCAGGCCCATTTGGGGTCTGTGACTTCTCTTGAGCTACTTTAAATGTGAACACCCCTAGATATTCATTGTTGAGAGATAACCCTGGTGAGAATTGGGTCTAAATTATAACTTACTTGGGGTTGTATCCAACCTAATTTTTGAATTTAAGGCAAGCTTGGTACTGATATGTGCACATTGAATTTCTAATGTAAAATAATTGGTGGAAATGCAAACACATGCTAAAAAAAATTTTGAGTTCTAAATGGCCTGCATTACTGCTACAATTTCCTCTGAATTCCAAAGGAAAGTGGATTGATGCTTTATTCATTGAAATTTGTTTTGGCATTAACTGCACCACTTTTAACTATTTTTATAATGAAGTTTATGGGTATCTTCACTGATCAGGAGACTTCACTCCTCCATTAGGGATCACCTAGGGGTTTAAAAGGCTTGGTACATATGCTAAATGTACCCGTGATCCCTACGAAAGTGGCATTTAATTAGTTAAAGCTTTGCTAAGAGACTAGTAAAGATTAGGTTTGGGGGTGTGTTAAGACCAGAAAAGTACCACTTTTCACCCCTTAACTTAATCTCTGTTAGACCCTTAGTCATGTAATAAATGTGTGTTAAGCCCATTTTATAGGTAATAAGCAGCAGCTACAGATAAGGCCCTAACCATGCCAAGAAGCTTACTTTTGCCCTAGAAGTGCCTCAGGAGAAAGGAAGTTAGACCTAGACAGAGAACTGGCTGCAGCAAAGCAGCAACAAGTTAAGAAGTGAGCCTCGCGCAGATGTCGCAGGGTTCAATTGTTTCAGAGAAAAAGGCTTCGCACAGTTGTCGCAGGTTTCTGACGGCAGCACACCAACTGCTTGCGTTGTTCTCATGCAGATGAATGACAGAAGGGCCCAGAAAGCATACTTCGCACAATTCTCGCGAGGCTCAGTTATAAGCACTCGAGCAACACTCGCATAGTCTCATGCAGCTCAAGAGAGGAGCATTTAATCTTTACGCGATTCACTGAGGAGAGATAGCTCAGCATTCTGCATGCGCTTGTCGTGACAAAGGTCATGGATGCAGATCTTGTGAATCGCGCAATCTAGAGGCCTATGCATATTGCTTCGTCGCGAGGATCCCCACGAGATTCACCAAGAAATTAACTGCGCACGCGATTCCCGCGCCACTCAAATGGAAAGAGTATTCTCACCATGACCAAAGTATAAATCCCGCGACTGCAAGAGCTTCAAGTCAATTCAATCCTGCAACGACAACTCTATCACACAATAAGACCTAAAAACTCTTGCTACCTAGTGAGACTCGAGATCTTAACTTCCCCCCACTTATAGCCCTAGGGTGAGGCCAATCCACGGATCTAAGATAGATTCTTCTTCTCTGTACTTGTGCTTGTAGCCCTGTGAGAGATTGTGCAAAGACAGACTCCCCTGTATTTGTATAGACCCACCATCTGATGGCAGATCTGATCTGGCTGTAGAGATTGTAGGCATGTGACTGGATCATTGCTGTCTTTCTAAAGTAGTGAACAACTAGACCTAAAGCTAGTACTCAAACTCTTACTGGTCATGTGTGTCTAGGCTAGTGCACATTGCAGGCTTCTCCCCACACACAGAACTTTAGATGTTGAGGTTTCTATGGATTCTTGAGCTGGTAGCCTGGACGAAGTAGTGCCTACAATGATAAACTTATTCTGACCCATCTCTGGACTGTGGTTCTCCTATTGGATAGTTTGTGACCATTTAAGTGGACAGGTTATAGCCATAAGGGATTGGATCATGGAACAGGGGTGAGTTGGATCCTTTCTCCTCTTTGGTGATAATGTAGCCATTGGACAGGATTTCTGTAGTAGCAAATTTGAGTCTGAGTTATAAGACCCATCAGATCTGTACCTAATAGCTTACTTCTCACCCTTTTATATTTATTATCTCACACCCCATCATTCTTCACAACCATTTCTATAGTTTAGGCATTAGGTTACCATAGGATTTAAACAATAGTGACCTTAAATCCCCTTCCATTTAGGATTGCCAGATCTGTAGTCAGATCTAGAGGGCCTACTAAAGATAGCTCCCTTGGAGCTTGAGATCATTTTTCCCTGTGGGACAAACTCTTACTTACTAAAACTTGCTACATCAGGCCCTGTATCTTACAGGTCTGTGTATTTTTAGACTTGCTGCTCTGTAGTTTTCAATCCACCTTTAATTTATTTTCACTGACACATTCTTATCACTGTTTTCAATAAAGTTAGCAGCAAGCATCTAAAATATCCTAACAGCAGTCTGCCCTCCTCTTTTTTATAAAAAGCATTGTAGATTTGACCGAGCTGGTCCTCTATTTTGTTAATGTTTTGCCCATGAGAGTTCATAGTTTGGACTAAGTTTCCCAAATTCTGTAAAGGTACCAGCATTTGCTCTTCAAAGGGAGAGGATCTGGGCTATTATGGGGGCAAGACCAACTCGTTGGGCTGTGAGGCAGACTACTGAAAATTTTGTCTTGGTGGGTATCCTTGGTTAAACTGATGCTGGGGTCTACATGGAGCTGCTAACTGTTGCTGTTGGGGTTGAGGCTATGTATCTTGTCTCCACCTCAAATTTGGGTGGTTCCTGTTGTTGCTTCTTAGTGTGCTCGATTTATGTGTGTTTTGAAAACAGATTTGCAACTGCTAAATTATACTGAATCTAGAATATTAAAAAGAGTAAAGAAATATCAGCACAGGTAGAAGTGAATTAGCCTGCAAGATCAGGGCCAATTGTAGCAAGTTTTAAATGTAAGTGAGTGAAAGATCGTCCACAGAGAATTTGTCTAAAATGCAAGATAAACCTCCAGATCTAAGCTACCAGATATGGCCGGTTATCCTATCTAGAAAGCACATAAGATGGGAGGTTGAATTTGTCACATTAACTAAATGATAAAAGTAAAAGTTAAATTAAATGATCCAGATCCGAGTTGGGGGAACGTTTGAGGTAAACTTATAAAAAATAGAGAAGTAATATCTAACTTTGATTTGGTCCTTGAAATCTAATGAGAATGACTGCTCAAGCGAGAGATGATTCAATCTTCATCGCTACAAGCGATGTAAGAGAAATAAATCTAATTTAAGGATTAAGCTTATGGCTATGGCTATGTCCACTTTAATGGCCACAAACCATCCAATAGTCTTTAATCCAAAGCCTTAGTTTAGAACAAGAAGCATCACTACAAATGCCGTGAGAGATTAGGTTACCAACACTAATTCTCACAGGATTAATGAATCAAGGGAAATTGCATGAAAAATAGTAAATCTAAAGGAGTCTAATGCAATAAGGAGATCAGAGGGAACCCTTAACATGAGTCCAATTGAGAATGTACGGTTTACAGCAACCTTTTCAAATCCATCATTACAATTATAGAGTACAACTTAAACAGCTCTCAGATTTGTAGTCTTGAATACAACTCTCTTTTGAATTACAGAAATATCTCACAGCTCTCAATTGCAAGTACAAGTGAAGCTATTACAGGGATTTCAGACAAACTATCTGGTTTGGAAATGGGGGAATAGGAATGAAACTCAAAATCTGGATGCCCAAATTGGGCAAATGGTTCGTCTATTTATAGTTTTCCCTAAGTCCAGCTCAGATGTGTATCAACCAATCAGAAGTGCTCAGATCTGTATTGACCAATGGTAGTCGAGCACGAGGATCCAGATCTGTTCTGGCCAATCAGAATTCCTTGATCTGGTTCAGCCAATCAGGTGAAAAAGGCATCGATTCTGTTATGCATTTTGAAAGTCTGTTAGAGTTTCTAAAAGTTCCCGCCAAGTTATTTCATCTCTGGGTGCTCACGTGGGGTGGAATATGCCTTTGCTTCATGGTTAGAATCTTCTGGAATGTCCCTAGGTTTTTAGATGCATTGGGCCGCGTGAAATAGATTACTGAATTGCCCTTGCAAAAGCTGAGAACCTCCAGAATACCTTTTCACAAAGCTTAGGGGGCTTTTCGCAAGGTGTTGTAACTCCTGAAGCTCTTTTCGCAAGGTTCGTTACATTGAATTGAGTTTTCTTCTTTCAAAAGGTAAATCATCTCTTGAAGAGTTCGATGCTCTTCAAAGCTAAGCTGGAGTTTTGTTCTTTTGAGAGTTTGGGTTCTTTGAATAGTTGAGTTCTTTGAAAAGTACTCAGAGTGCATTTTTCTCGAATTGCTCCATACTTCTTTCTGGGTTGAGACTGTCTTTGCCTCTTCCAATTTAGACCTTTCAACGACTAGTGAGGTTGTTTCGCTCTTTCTTCTTCCTTTGGATTGACATGGAATGTCATCTTTTGCACTTTTGAGCTACTTTCAAGGTTAAGCCGCCTTTATTGTTATAAAACAAACACTTAAAACACTTATTTAGTTCTCTCAAGGGTCTATCAAGGCCTCAGTTAAGGGTGAAAAATGGTATTTTCCAGTTCTCAACACACCCCCAAACCTAAGCTTTGCTAGTCCTTGAGCAAAGACAAAATTTTAAAAATAGAATGAAAAGCCATTTTTGTAGGGAGCACAGTTGCATTTAGCATATGCAACAAGCCTTTTAAACCCCTAGGTGATCCCTAGTGGAGGAGTGAAGTCTCCTGAGGGTTTTCAGTGAAGGTACCCACACACTTCTCCAATAAATCAGTTAAGATTAATGCAGTTCTGTTAAAGCAAACTTTCATCCAATCAGATTATTCACACCTGCATCAGTCAGGTTGTAAGAAGATTTTCAAGAAAACATCAGTTCAAAACTAAAATTTTGCTGTAATTCCTTTACCATTCACTCAGTTGGTGTCAAAAAGTTTTTACAAGAAAAATTAATGAAAATCTTGCCTTCTATTTGAGAATTCAGTTTTTTTTTTTTATGTTACCCCAAATAAGTTGATTTCAAACCCAACTCTCACCAGGATTTTCACTCAACATGCAGGTAGGAGGGTTGTACTATTTCACACAACTCAAGAGCAGTTACAGCCCTCAAATAGGACTGTAAGCAGGAGCATAGGCATTGCTTTTTAGTTCTGAATTCACTGCTCTTTTCACCATAGATTATACAAATCCTTATCTCCATGTGACAGCTCAATCCATCTTTGATCAGTAAGGACTTTAACTTGGGTTGTAATGTGGCTTATGGGTGAAATTTATCAAGAATAAAAGGGTTGGAATGGAGTTCAAAATTTTAGAAGTCAGTCAAGGTAAGGAGGTGGTATGGACACCTTCTTTATTTCAGCACAATTTCATCTTCTTCTTTGAATTTTCAGAGCCAAAGTGGCCATCTTTTTCTCTTTCTTTTTCAAACTTCCAATGAGATGACTTTTCTCCTTTTTTTTTTTTTTTTTCTTTTTTTCTCAAATCAACATTGACTGGAATGCCACATTTCTTCTGCTGATACATCATTGCCTTCAATTATTTTTCTTTTTCTTTTACCAAACTATTACCCAACTCACCTTTCTTCAGCTTTCTTCCCTTTACCTTCTGAATTCTCAGAGTGAGGGTTAGGCTAAATGAGGTTGATGAGGTTTCAAAGAAATCTTTGATTTATAAAGCTCAAATGGTGTGTATCAAGGGCAGTTTTAAAAGGTGGGGCTTTTTGAAGTTCAAACTGTCCAAAAGAAGGCCCTACATCATGTCTTTAATATCATGATTGCTGTCAAACTATTTTAACTTGGATATATGTAACTTCTAGTGATAACAAGTAGGTTTAAATCAATTCCCTAGAGCGAAAAATTGCCAATTCATACCTCCAAAGAATACATTTCAGGTCCAAATCTCACTGGGTGTGGTTTTCTATCAAATTCCTGAGGTATATCATCACTGTTTTCTCTCTTTTTAGGTTTACTAAAACATCAATTTTCTTTTGGAAATTTTCTGACATTCATTTCATGAAAGTATTAGAATTACACTGAAATTAATATTAAAAAGTTTTAACTTCCTCATTTTTCAAAACAACAGTGTGAAATTACTTCATTTTCAAAATTCTCTTGATCATAAGTCACCAAGCATTAACTTACTTATTTTATTGGCATACATAGCCACACCCCAAACCAAAGGGGAGCGGGGTCCAGGTCCAAAGCAGAAGAAGAGATATAAGCAAGAAAAAAAATCATGATGACAAGAGATGTTAATTTCACAAGAAAAACCAGAATTTTATATTACAAACTTATACCACAGATAAGTACAAGTGATCTAATAATGGGGTCAAAATCATGTCATAAGTTGGTTCAATTGGCTTTGGAGCTGGAGTCATAACTAGAGTCCTTTAGAGTCAATTGATTGAGCTTTCTCTGGATTGTGTTTTGCAGCTCGGTGTATTCCTCCGATTTGATCTTTTGGTGAGGCCAATGTACTTGCCAAGTCTAGTGGTCTTCGATTTTCTGGTCAAGAGTGCTTGCAACATGGTCACCTTTTGCTCACTAACCATCTCGAAAAGTTTGACCCAGAAGTCCTTCATTTTTCCCTCTCAAATTTCATAAATAACTCCAACTTCCGAATCTGGTTTTCATAAGGGGTTGAATGTAGGCTTTGTAGAACATCTCGAGATATAAGATTTTCTTCCATGGCCCTTTGAGGGTGGCAAATCGGGAAGGGAATGGAATGGTAGGGGACCAAAGGTGTCCCATGTGAGAGGGGAGAAGAAATGTCCGAAGGAGGACTTGAGTGGTCGGTCGAGTGGCTTGCTTTCGAGAAAGTGGGGAGTGGTGAAGGAGATGCAACCAGAGGACTTGAGTTCATTTGGGTTGCATGGGCGTGAGTGGTGAGGTGGGCAGATCAACCAATACTACCTCTGGTTCGATTTGGGTAGCATGGGAATCATGATGGTGCAGGGTAATGGTGGTTGTGTGGGATGTGGAGGTTAAGGTTTGAAGCAGGTCATTGGTCACAGACTGGTTTTTTGTGTTAATTTGGAGTTGGGCTTGGATGGATTGGAGGTAGGCAAGTATTTGGTTAATAGATGCAGGTGGGGGAGAGGTGGGCATAGCAGGGATTGGTACAACTGAAGTGGAGGGTGGGGGTGCAATGGCTGTAAAGGGAGAAGTAGGTAAGTGAGTGAAATGATGAGGGTCAGGTATAGGGATAGGTTCAAGCCCCATGGTTTCAAAAATAGATCCCATTAAGGAAGAATAAGCCTCTGTAGTGAAAGGCTCAGGTTCAGGTGTATGGGATACTTCAGGTGTGTGGGCTGAATGAGCAGGTGAATTTGAGGGGCTTTGGAGCAGAGGAGTACAGGGAGATGGGGCAATAAAAGCTGCAGCTAAAACATGGGCATTGGTGGGAGAAATTGGTGGTGTGAGTATGGTTGGAGTGGTTGGTGTAGAGGGGGAATCTATAATTGGAATAATGGAGGGTATGGGAGATGGGACAGCTGGGATAGGTGAAGTGGCAGGGGCTGGAATAGGGGAGGAGGGTGAAAGGCCAACTTCCTCAAGAATTGGTGCAGCTGAAGAGCTGGTCACCATGGGAAGGATAGTTTCTTCAAAAATGGGTGCAGCTAAAGAGCTGGTCACCACAGGGTCTGGCAGAGCTGCTTCAAGAAGTGGTGCAGCTA
This sequence comes from Chloranthus sessilifolius, assembly GCA_021018995.1. Taxonomy (NCBI): domain Eukaryota; kingdom Viridiplantae; phylum Streptophyta; class Magnoliopsida; order Chloranthales; family Chloranthaceae; genus Chloranthus; species Chloranthus sessilifolius. The sequence goes on along the minus strand of CM037593.1, from coordinate 51,212,285 downwards.
CAGAGCTGGTCACCACAGGTTCTACCAAAACCGGTTCTAAGGGAACTGCAGGGGCAGGTTCAGGTGCAGGTTCATTACCAGCTGCAGGTTCAGGTGTAGGTTCACCTTCCTCTCTCATTCTTCTCAGCATGGCTTGGCTTGTAGTCCAAGCCTTTTTCCCAAAATTGTGAGGAGCAATGACTTCAAATGGCTCCTCATTATGAATGTCAAACTTGGCTCTGAGGAGGGTTGTGATCAATCTACCAAATGGGAGGCCAGCTAATTTCTGCTCCTTTTTCAACTTGGCACTAATATCAGCCATGGCTTCAAAAATTAACATAGGGGCATTGAAAAACTGCCCCTTAGAAAAATGAAAGAGAGCCTCCAAAATTGGTGTTCTCCTCTCTTGGCTGTGCCCGGTGACATAAAAACTTCCCCTCAAAATGGAGTCCATCAATAGAAATTGGGGGGCTAGGTCTCTCCTCATGATGGACTGTCCAGTGCCCACAATTCCTTGGGTTAAATGTGCAACCATTTCTCTAAAGGAGGCTGTTTCTGGAGCAGCCAATGGACCAGAAGGATCAAATTGGAAGGGTATCCCCAAAGCATTCCCTATGTCTTCAAATGTGACAGTAAGATCGCAATCATCAATAAAGATAACCAGGGTAGGGCCATCAGCATCTCTTTCAGTGACCTTGATTAGGTTTTGGTACCATAACTTCACCATTCGTGGGTAAATTTTCTCTGGCAAGGGGGTAAGGATATTGCTTAGTGAGGCATCTCTTATGTATTTTAAAGATAACAGTAATCCGATTTGTTGTGAAAAAGTTTCGTCCACAATTAACTCGAAATTAACCACGAGCTTCAATGAATAGATTTGGCAGTACCAAATGTATAAGCAGAGGAGGAAGCTCAGGCTCAGGACTAGCAGTAGCAGGGATGGGTTCCTCATGTCTCACTTTCTTCCCTTTCTCCACCCTATCCGCTTTATCCATAGATAGTTTTCTTTTGGCTGAAGTTTTGGTTTTCCTTTTGGGGTAGGTTTGCTAACTTTCTTAGCACAGGATTTTGGGAACATATAGCGATGATTTCTCCGCTTTTCCCATTCTAAATTGATGTATGAAAATGCCCACAACAGATGCTGACACAAAATCAAATTTTCCAAATGATAAACAGAGATAATGTGTAGAGAAATACCGAGATCTAGGGTTTTTGATTGAACGTGTTGTTTGCTAGCAGAAATCCCCCAGACTAGAAGCTAAAATCCTTCTCTGAAAACTCAAATGATCGAACAAAGGTGAAAAAAAGTGTAGCAAGATTCTCAAATCGCGCAAGGAAAGAAAGAAATAGGGTTTCTGTGGAATAGGTCGCTCTTCAGAAAGCTTTCGAATATGAAACCCCTACTTCGAAAGGGTTTAAATATACTCAGAGTTAATTTCGCAAAGTCCTTTTTAAGTTTTTGAAAAGTTCCAAAATAGACCTTTTGCCAACTGCGAATGGCATCAGTACCATTCGAAAAGTTAATAGCTTCAGAAACATCTTTTCAAAAAGAAATTAGCTTCAGAACCAACTATTCGAAAAGCAAATAGCTTCAGAAATATCTTTTCGAAAAGAAAATAGCTTCAGAACTATCTTTTCGAAAAGAAAATAGCTTCAGAACCAACTATTCGAAAAGCAAATCCTTGCTTTCGAGCAGTTCGTTACAAATCCAGAGTCTTTTCGAAAAGTAATTTGAACTTTGCAAAAAGATAATTATTACTTTGCGACTTAACTTGGAGCATATTTAAACCATGTGAAAAGAGACAAATCATGAATAAAAATAGAAACAAAGAAACTAAGCAAAAACTATGAAATAAAAACATAATGTACAGTTATCCACCATCAGATTATTGGAGGTTCGTGATGACAGATGGGCAGCACAGGCTCCTGGGTATTTTCAATGCATGGTTTGAGCCTCTGACCATTTACTTTCAGGATGCTTCCATTACTTGGATCAAGGATGTCAACAGCTCCCGAAGGGGCTGTCTGAATGACAGTGTATGGCCCTTCCCATATGGATCTCAGCTTTCCTGGGAAAAACTTGAGTTTTGAGTTAAATAACCATACCTTAGAGCCAGCTGTGAATTCTTTTCTCAATAAATTTTTATCATCAAAAGTTTTGACTTTCTCTTTGTAAAATCTTGAATTTGTGTATGCATCCATTCTCAGCTCCTCCAACTCAGCAAGTTGCAGTTTCTTGTGATTACCAGCAGTAGTTAGATCCATGTTCAATGTTTTAATGGCCAAAAGGCTTTATATTCTAACTCTACTGGTAAATGGCATGCTTTGCCATAGACCAACCTGAATGGGGACATGCCAATTGGGGTTTTATAGGTTGTCCTGTATGCCCACAATGCATCATTCAGCTTAAAGGACCAATCCTTTTTGTCCTTCTTCACAGTCTTTTCCAAAATGTGTTTGATTTCTCTATTGGAAATCTCCACTTGTCCACTGGTTTGTGGATGATATGGAGTGGCTACTCTATGAGTCACAGAGTATTTTTTCAATAAAGTTTCAAAATGTTTATTACAAAAATAGCTTCCCCCATCACTGATAATGGCTCTGGGAAACCCAAACTTGGAAAAAATGTGATCCTTAAGAAATTTAAGAACCACTTTGTGATCGTTTGTTTTAGTGGCTGTGGCTTCAATCCATTTGGATACATAATCCACAGCTACTAAAATGAAATTATTCCCATTGGAAGGAGGAAAGGGACACATGAAGTCTATCCCCCAAACATCAAACAACTCAACTACCAAAATACACTGTAAAGGCATTGAGTTTCTCTTGGAAATGCTGTCCAATTTCTGACAGTTTTGGCAAGACTTACAATACTGCAGAGCATCTTTGAAAAGTGTAGGCCAATAAAATCTGCACTGCAAAACCTTTGCAGCAGTTTTGTTTCCACTAAAATGACCTCCACAAGCCTGTTCATGACACAGAAAGTATTCTATGAAATTCTTGGTCAGGGACACATTTTCTTATTATTTGGTCTGCACAACTCTTAAACAGATGAGGATCTTCCCAGATGAAATGTTTAACCTTTGCGAAGAAAAGATCTTTATCCATTTTATTCCAATGTTGAGGAATTCTTCCAGTAGCCAAAAAGTTGACTATGTTTGCAAACCAAGGAGTGTGTACACTAATGGCAAAAAGTTGCTCATCAGGGAAGGATTCATTGATAGGCAGCCTATCAATCTCAACAGTTAAAATTCTAGACAGGTGATCAGCCACCACATTCTCACCCCATTTTTATCTTTGATCTGTAAATCAGATTCCTGTAATAGGAGAATCCACCTGATTAATCTTGGTTTGGTGTCCTTCTTAGACAGAAGGTATTTCAAAGCAGAGTGGTCTAGTAACACCACTATTTGTGAACCCAAGACATATGACCTAAATTTTTCTAAAGAAAAAACAATTGCTAGCAGCTCCTTCTCAGTTGTTGTGTAATTGAGTTGTCCATCAATCATTGATCTACTGGCATAAGCTATGACATGAGGCAGCTTTTCTTTTCTCTGTCCAAGGACAGCTCTCAAAGCATAATCTGATGCATCACACATCAGTTCAAAAGGTAGTGAATAATCTGGAGACCGCAATATTGGAGCTGAAATCAAACAATTTTTTAAAAATTCAAAAGCCTTCATGCATTCATTATTGAAAACAAAAGGGACATCTTGGCACAGCAAATGACAAAGAGGTTTGGTTATTTTACTGAAGTCCTTAATGAACCTTCTGTAAAATCCAGTATGTCCCAGAAAACTTCTGAATTGTTTAACAGTTTTGGGAGGTGGTAAATGTGTAATTAAATCAATTTTTGCTCTGTCCACCTCAATGCCCTTGTGAGAAACAACATAGCCAAGGACAATGCCTTGGGTGACCATAAAATGGCTCTTTTCCCAGCTCAAAACTAGATTAGTTTCTTCACATCTCTGTAATACCAATTTGAGATGATGTAAACACTGGGAAAAACTGTTTCCGTAGATTGAAAAATCATCCATAAAAATCTCCATAAATTGGTCAATCATATTAGAGAAAATGGAATACATGCATCTTTGAAAGGTAGCAGGAGCATTACAAAGACCAAAAGGCATTCTCCTATAGGCAAAAGTGCTAAAAGGGCAAGTGAATGTGGTCTTTTCCTGATCTTGTGGGTACACAGGAATCTGGTTGTAACCAGAGTAACCATCAAGAAAATAGTAATAAGCTTTTCCTGCTAGCTTATCTAAAATCTGATCAATGAATGGGAGGGGGAAATGGTCTTTTCTGGTCATTGCATTTAATTTTCTATAATCAATACAGACTCTCCACCCAGTTGTTTGTCTGGTTGACATAAGCTCACCAGAGTCTGAGGTTACAACAGTGATCCCAGAATTCTTAGGTACCACCTGCGTAGGTGTCACCCAAGCTGAATTTGAAATGGGGCTTAACAACCTCTTTCATGACCACTTCTTGCATATGAGGGTTCAACCTCCTTTGCATTTCCCTAGAAGGCTTTGCATCTTCTTCCAAATGGATTTTGTGCATGCAAACAGCTGGACTGATTCCTCCTAATTCAGCAATAGTCCAGCCAATTTCCCTTCTATGTTCTTTCAAAACTATCAACAACTCTTCTTCTTGCTCCTTTGTGAGGGAGGAAGAAATAATTGCAGACAATGATTTATGATTTCCTAAAAACACATATTTCAAATTTTCTGGCAGCTACTTTAGTTCTAAATCAGGTGGGCTAAGAAAAGAAGGTAACAAAGGTACCTTAGCTGTTTGTGGAAGGGGGAGAGTGGCAGGTTTCCAAGAAGAGAAACTTGCTGATTGATTATGAGTTCCTTGCACAACATTTATTTCCTCAGAATTTGAGATACAAACTGTTTCTTCCTCAGAATTTCCCCAAGCATTTTTGACATCTGTGGTGAAATCTTCACAGCTACTGTGTAAAGTCCTTCTACCGTTCATCCAATAAATCAACATGAAAACATTCTTGAGCTGAATTGAGGTGTGTATGTTGCATTATAAACATTTAATTTTACCTTCATGTTTCCAAAAGAGACTTCCATAATACCAGACCTGCATTGAATGCAAGCATTTGCTGTAGCCAGGAATGGTCTTCCCAAAATGATAGGGATGGAAGTTTTTCTTTTGGTTGGTTCCATGTCCAAGACTAGAAAATCAGCAGGATAGAAAAATTTATCTACTCCCACCAATACATCTTCAATCATCCCAACTGGCTTCCTTTCGGATCATGCGCTAGTTGTAACACCACATGAGTGGGTTTTAATTCTCCCAAACCTAGTTTCTCATATACTGAATATGGAAGTAGGTTGACACTAGCACCAGATCTAATAAAGCCTTTTCAATGGTATGTTCCCCAATAATGCAAGGGATTGTGTGGATTCGGGATCTTGAAGTTTAGGAGGTGTGGCAATGGATAACACTGATTAATTCTTTCCACAGAAAGACCTTCTTGGACAATGTATCCTAGGCTGTCTTTTGTGAGTGCAAACATCTTTCAAAAATTTTGCATATCGGAATTTGTTTGATTGCCTCAAGCAAAGGTAGATTTACCTTGACTTCCTTGAAAGTCTCCATCATTTCATCTATTTTTGTGTTCCCTTTATCAAAAGGGGATACAAATTTCATTGCATGAGGAAATGGTAAATGAGGAACTAGTCCTTCATCTATAGCTTTTGAAGCATTTTCAGAAACTTTTGGATTTTTATTTTCATTTTTTTATTTTACGAGGTCCATCACACCCTCTTGCTATCATTATCTGCTCTTCTTTATATCTTTATCACTTTCCTCATTTTTTTCTTCTGCAGTACCCACTTTGTTATTTATAATTCTTCCACTTCTCAAAGTGGTAACAGTTTTTACTTCTTCATGTGATTTAGAAGCTTCTCCCACCATGAAGCGTCCTTTGGGATTGTTCAAAGGTTGGTAGGTAACTTTCCTTCCTCTCTTTTGCCAAAGTATTTGAAAATGTCCCAATGTTTCTTCAATCTTCTTTATGCTCTGGTGAAAATTCACGATCGAGTTAAAGATCCTAAATTTTGGAGTGAATTTAGGACTTGATCTTCAAAAGAAGGGGACTTGGAAGGGTTTGAATCTGATTCTTTGCCAGTTGTTGTGTAATGGGAAATTTGAAAATTTTGTTTGGCATAAAAATTTTGCTGATAAGGCTGTGCAGTTTTGAAAGGCATTTGGTTCTTTGGTTATTGCTGCTGCTGTGATTGATAATTCCCTTGGTTCCACCTCAAATTGGGGTGTCCTCTCCATGGATATTCATTTGACTGCATCTGTCCAAATGATTGAGCAGCATGAGCTTGTTCCACCATTAAATCTGGGAACTGTGGTGCAGCAGGACATTGGTCAATTGAATGAGTATGGGACTGGCATATTAGACATGCCTCCTCTACTCTTGCAACATTTGGAATTTTAAGTGAGTCCATCAATCTATCAAACTTTGTGGTTAAATTGTCCATCTTTCTTTCCAACTCATTCACCTCATAAATCATCCCTTTGGTGGGTTGCTGATTGCTCAACCTAGCAGGATTTTCAATATCTCTTGACAGAGATTCCTGTTGAGTTGAGTTTTCACCAATTATTTCAAATAAGTCCCAAACCTCCTCAACTATTTTTCGCAAGTAAGTGCCTCCACAGGAGGCATCCACCATATTTTTGCCTTTTTGATCAATTCCTTGATAGAAGCTTTGAACCAGCTGCCATCTGGGAATTTGATGATGAGGACACTGCCTTAAAAGTTCCTTAAATCGTTCCCATGCTTCATGGAAAGTTTCAGCTGAGTTTTGTGAGAAAGAAATGATACTTTGTCTCAATTGACTTGTTTTAGACATTGGGAAATATTTGGCTAAAAATTGACACTGCGAATCATTCCAAGAAGTGATACTATTTGGTGCTAACATAGATAACCATGCTCTAGCTTTATCCTTTAATGAAAAAGGAAAGAGCCTAAGCTTGGTTATACGGACCAAGTCCAGCTATGTTGAATGTGGTGCAAAGAGCCAAGAATTCATCCACATGTTTGTATGGATCTTCCTTACTCAACCCATGGAAGGAAGGAAGCATTTGGATAGTCGATGATTTGATCTCATAATTTCCTTAAACAGTAGGAAATTGAATGCAAAAGGGAGAATTATAAGCACCAAGTGCAAAGTAATCCCTCAGAAGTCGAGGTTCTTCACCCATAGTAGCAGAATTCTGTGTTGTTTGTTTGGTTCATAGTAGCCTTTCAACTTCTAAATTCAGTGGGACAATCTCAGGGCTGAGAGTCCTCCTACCAAACATACAACTCAGAACAATAAATCTGATTATTCACAACAAACCTTCAGAATTTCTTTTTAAGTAGTTTCCCTTCTTCAAAAATTGGACATGAATAACTGCACAGGTATAAACAATAGAATAGTTTAGTAATGATATAAAAAATAAAAGTAAACACTTAGGTCTACCTATTTTAGAACAAATTCCCCGGCAGCGGCGCCAAAAACTTGTTGTTGCTTCTTAGTGTGCTTGATTTATGTGTGTTTTGAAAACAGGTTTGCAACTGCTAAATTATACTGAATCTAGAATATTAAAAAGAGTAAAGAAATATCAGCACAGGTAGAAGTGAATTAGCCTGCAAGATCAGGGCCAATTGTAGCAAGTATTAAATGTAAGTGACTGAAAGATCGTCCACAGAGAATTTGTCTAAAATGCAAGATAAACCTCCAGATCTGAGCTACCAGATCTGGCCTCTTATCCTATCTAGAAAGCACATAAGATAGGAGGTTGAATTTGTCACATTAACTAAATGATAAAAGTAAAAGTTAAACTAAATGATCCAGATCCGAGTTGGGGGAACGTTTGAGGTAAACTTATAAAAAATGGAGAAGTAATATCTAACTTTGATTTGGTCCTTGAAATCTAATGAGAATGACTGTAGCTCAACTGAGAGATGCTCCAATCTTCATCTGGCTACAAGCACAGATGTAAGAGAAATAAATCTAATTTAAGGATTAGGTTTAAGCTTATGGCTATGGTTTGTCCACTTTAATGGCCACAAACCATCCAATAGTCTTTAATCCAAAGCCTTAGTTTAGAACAAGAAGCATCACTACAAATGCCGTGAGAGATTAGGTTACCAACACTAATTCTCACAGGATTAATGAATCAAGGGAAATTGTATGAAAAACAGTAAATCTAAAGGAGTCTAATGCAATAAGGAGATCAGAGGGAACCCTTAATATGAGTCCAATTGAGAATGTACGGTTTACAGTAACCTTTTCAAATCCACCATTACAATTACAGAGCACAGCTTAAATAGCTCTCAGATTTGTAGTCTTGAATACAACTCTCTTTTGAATTACAGAAATATCTCACAGCTCTCAATTGCAAGTACAAGTGAAGCTATTACAGGGATTTCAGACAAACTATCTGGTTTGGAAATGGGGGAATAGGAATGAAACTCAAAATCTGGATGCCCAAATTGGGCAAATGGTTCGTCTATTTATAGTTTTCCCTAAGTCCAGCTCAGATGTGTATCAACCAATCTGAAGTGCTTAGATCTGTATTGACCAATGGTAGTCGAGCACGAGGATCCAGATCTGTTCTGGCTAATCAGAATTCCTTGATCTGGTTCAGCCAATCAGGTGAAAAAGGCATCGATTCTGTTATGCATTTTGAAAGTCTGTTAGAGTTTCTAAAAGTTCCCGCCAAGTTATTTCATCTCTAGGTGCTCACGTGGGGTGGAATATGCCTTCGCTTCATGCTTAGAATCTTCTGGAATGTCCCTAGGTTTTTAGATGCATTGGGCCACGTGAAACAGATTACTGAATTGCCCTTGCAAAAGCTGAGAACCTCCAGAATATCTTTTCACAAAGCTTAGGGGGCTTTTCAGAAGGTATTGTAACTCCTGAAGCTCTTTAAGCTCTTTCGCAAGGTTCGTCTCGTCAATTCGAGTTTTCTTTCAAGGTAATCATCTCTCTTCAAGAGTTCGATGTCTTCAAAGCTAAGCCCTAAGTTTTTGTTCTTTCAGAGAGTTTCGTGTTCTTTGTGAACAGTTGTTAGCGAAAAAGTACTCATGTGCATTTTCTCGCTCAATTGCTCCATACTTCTTTTTTGGTTTGAGACCAGGTCTTTGCCTCTTCAATTCAGACCTTTCAACAGCTAGTGAGGTTGTTTCTTCTCTTTCTTCCTTTGGATTGACATGGAATGTCATCTTTTTGGCACTTTTGAGCTACTTTCAAGGTTAAGCCTGCCTTTATTGTTAGCTGTAAAACAAACACTTAAAACACTTATTTAGTTCTCTCAAGGGTCTATCAAGGCCCAGATTAAGGGGTGAAAAATGGTATTTTCCATTTCTCAACAGTTCCTCCATGTGTACCCAGCAGGTTGCTGCCCATATGCTTGGGCAACATAGGCATGCTCCATTACAAAATCAGGGAATTAGGTAGCTGATGGACAATCTTAGAGTAAATGTGTGGGAGATGGCATATCAGACATGCCTCGTCCACTTGTGCAACCATTCTAGGTTGCATCACATTCATCAATTTGTCAAACTTTAAGCTCAGATTGTCCACCTTCCTCTCCAACTCACTTTGCACCTTAACTTCATACATTCCACCTCTAGGGGTGGACTCTTTCACCAATCTAGCAGGGATCTTACTGTCATTGTGAGATAGTCACTTCTGCTATATGGAATTTTCTCCTATGATGTCAAATAGCTCCCAAGTCTCATCAGTTGTCTTGTGGAGGTAACTACCACCACATGAGGCATCCACCATATCCCTACTCTTGGGATTAATTCCTTGGTAAAATACTTACACTAGTTGCCACTATAGAATTTGATGGTGGGGGCATTATTTTAACATCTTCTGAAATCTCTCCCATGCTTCATAAAAATCCTCAGTTGAGGACTAAGTAAATGATAAAATGTTTGTCCTCATCTAGCTAGTTTTGTTCATGGGAAAGAATTTAGCCCGAAATTGGCTTTGGAGGTCACTTCATGTTTGAATGCTATTGGCTGGGAGCTTAGAGAGCCAGGTGCTGGCTTTGTCCTTTAGGAAAAAAGGAAAAAGCATCAGTTTGGTGGCTTTAGGTCCCAAGCCAGCAATATTAAAAGTGGTGCAAAGTGCTAAAAATTGGTCAAAGTGTGCTTGTAAGGATCTTCCTTACTGAGCCCATGAAAAGATGGCAGCATGTTGATGGTGGAGGACTTGATTTCATAGTTTCCCTCAACTGAAGGGAATTATATGCGAAAGGGAGATGTGTAATCTCCATGTGCATTGTATTCCTTCAGGGTTCTTTGCCTCTCAGCCATGACAGTTGGCTCAATTTCAACAAGAGGACCTTGTGTGGTGTTTTTTGGTTTAAGGACTCTTTCAACCTCAGGATTTGGAGGTTCCAACTCAGGTTAAGGGACCTTCTTCCAAGCATACACACAAACTTAGCAAGTAAAGAAAATGCTCACAACACATAAAAAATTTTCAAACTATATTAACAACAAAAAAGATTTACACTAAATTAATTACAGGGAATTCAACATCATGGGACTAAGTTTTAGGGTAAAAGAAGTGCAAATAGAGCTAGCTAAACTCTAGCAGCAGCTCTAGCTTTTCCCTTCTGCTGTTGTCCAATTCTGTAAAATTCTAAAAAAATCAGTAGTACTTTTTATTCTATTTATGACACAGCTATAAAGAATATTCCAAACTAAAATATAATACAACTTAGGTCTACTAAAAAGATCAATATCCCCGGCAACAGTGCCAACAACTTGTTGTTCTTTTAGGTGTCTAAGTGGTGATGTTTATTAAAGTGATGAGATGGTAAAATCAGAATACAAAGATGGAGTAAAATGGCTATGAAATCAGCAACCTAAAGTATACATAGCCTGCAAGACACAGGGCTATTGTAGCAAGTTTTGGTAAGTAAGAGTTTGTCCCACAGAGAATTAATCTAGATCCCAAAATGGGCTATAATAGTAGGCCTCCAGATCTGGCTACAGATCTGGCAATCCTAAAGAAAGGGAGTTTGGTGTCACAACTACACTAAACTACCTACTAAAAGAAAGTAATAAAGTGCAGTCCTCTCCTAAGAAAGGGTTATGATGAAGGTGGTGATGGTGTGTGTTAAAATAAAGATAAGAGGATGGAAAGTAAGAAGTTTGAGCTAAGGTTAATTCAGTTATGTAACTCAGATTTAGAGCTGTCTCTGCAGCAATCCTTACTGAAGTGCTATCAAAAACCTCAGCAAGGAAGAAGAATCCAACATAACCCATGCCATTTAGACTGCTCTTAAGGCTATAATATGTCCACTTAAATGGTCACAGACTATCCAATAGAGTTTGTCAAATCTCATTGATTGAATCCGAAAGACTAACCTAATCGAAAGGAGTGGACTGATCTTAAGGCTATAATCTATCTACTTAAATGGTCACAGACTATCCAATAGATTTCCTCCAACCAATGAATTAAATCAAGCCCTTAATATCATTGCAGACACTATGTTTGCCAGGCTACAAGCACCCCAGATCTGCTACAGATCGGGCAGGCATTCATAGGAATAGACAGACTTTAAAAATTAGGTGGAAACCACAAGGTATCTTAGGCTAATTGAATATTTAAATTCAGCTGGTCATTGCTAAAAATGGCCTATAATGACCTAGCTCATAAGTTTTCAATCACTGCAGAGAAGCCAGATCTAACATCTAATAGTGGTCAAGTAAAATAGAGGGGAGCCTGTTCATGCAACAACCTCTCACTGGGCTACAAGCTCAAGTGACCAAGACCTGCCCTAGGGCTATAGTCCGTCCACTCAAATGGTCACAGGCTATACATAAAGGCTACATTACCCACAAATGATTGAGATGGAACATGTAAACTGCTTCTACCATTATGGTCCTAGGGCTACAAGCACAAGCTCCCATGGGCCTTTCAATCAGCTCAAATCTTAAGTGCATGCTGTAGCCTGAACAAAACTACAGGTAAATAGGAAAATAACATATTAAATGAATATTTAAAGCATAAATTCTATTGATCTAAATTACCTAGAATGCAATTTCTCAAGGCATCAGCCTTGTGCACAATAGCTCTTCACAAAATTCCAATGTTGAAATTACCCATTATAAAACTAAATGAAACTTCACCTAATTGCTTACCAAAGGTTTAGCCAGTAAGTGATGGGCTAAGAGAGAAGAAAAAAGTAGAAAAAGAAGTGATCAAACCCTAACCCTAACCCTAATCTACTTGAGCTCTCAGCCGATAGTGGTTGAAGGAGAGATTGATAAATTCTAAGTTACAAGCATAGCTTATATACTCAGTTCGAATGCCTTGGCTCAGAGAAGAGTAAACCCTAATTTTTCTAGTAGATGTGGCACTATTATAACCCTTGGATGTCTTGAGATGTATGCCTTGAGATTAGTGCCTCGAGATGTGTGCCCTAGACTTGGGAAATTCCCAAAAGGTCCTTGAGTTAAGATCAAGAAGTGAAGAGCCCGAGCTTCACTAGGCTGGCTTCTAAACATTAATTCACTCACGTGGCTTGCGTAGTACTCGCGTGGTAAAAGTGGGCTTTAACTGCTGCTTCCTCACGCATAAGGATTTAAGCCTGTCGCGCAGTTTACTTCTTCAGTTCCTTCGTGCTGTTTGCAGAGCACTCACGAGGTAAGAATTATCTTGGAAGATTTGTTCACTCGTGCAGGTTGACTTCACACTATCGCTCGACAAAAAGGGTTGAGCTTCCAATCGCGCAAGAGTTGCATGAGAGAACATTTGGGGGTCTCTCTCCTTCAGAGCCACGCGAGAACTTTGTGAGGTCATGCCTACTATTCGCACAAATTGGGCTCACGAGATAGTGTGTACGGCTGCTTTAAAGCTTGCTCCTCGTGAGAGCTTCGCGAGCTGTATTCCTGGAGGCTTAGTGTGAGACTACTTCGCGAGTTCATTTATGTGTTGATTGCAGCTGAAGTGCGCGACTGCTGCGCGAGACGCTGCTTTGTGTTAACCCCTTCATTGAGTTATGTGACTTCTTCCCGAGCTCTAGTATGCTGCATGTCTTAGCTGTGCAAGGAATCTTTGCTAGTGAATTGAACAGCGCGAGGCAACACCTCAACTGTGCGAGATAAATCATTTATTCCTCTGCTGCTATGCACATGCTTCTGTTGCAGCTTCCTCCACTCTCATCTATGCTTGGTTCATCTGCTAGACTTTTGTGGTCCATTATGACATGCAAAATAGTCACCATGGTCTGTACCACCACGGTGTTCCACCAATCTCTAGCTCAGTTGTCATTCGTTGCTTGAATTCTCTCTTCTTGGCACTAGAAGTATGGACTTTGTGTTAAGCTACAAAAATTTATTACTAACTACAAAACAAGCTAAACAAGAGTTATTAATCGGCTTCAAGGTACAACAAAGGCTAAGTTAAGAGGTGCAAAGTGATAGTTTTCAGTGAATAACACCCATGAGAGTTCATAGTTTGAGCAGGCTTCCCAAATTTTACATTGATGTCAGCATTTGCACTTCAAAAGAAGAGGATCTGGGCTGCTGTGGTGGCAAGACCAAGTAATTGGGTTGTGGGGCAGGCAACTAAAAATTCTGCCTTGGTGGATATCCTTGGTTAAATTGGTGCTGAGGTCTGTATGGAGCTGCCAACTACTGCCGCTGGGGATGAGGGTATGTATCTTGTCTCCACCTCAAATTTGGATGGCTTCTCCATGTGTACACAACATGTTGTTGCCCATATGATTGGGCAGCAATGGCATATTCCAAAACTAACCCAGGGAACTAATTGGCGGATGGAGAATCTTGAAGTGCATATATGAGAGATTGGCATATCAGACATGCCTCTTCCACTTGTCAAACTTTAAACTCAGATTGTCCACCCTCCTTTCCAATTTACTTTGCACCTTAACCTCATACATTCCACCTCTAGGGGTAGACTCTTTCACCAATTTAGCTGGAGTCTGGCTGTCATTGTGAGAGAGTGACTCCTGCTGCATGGAATTCTCCCCTATAATGTCAAACAACTCCCAAGCCTCATTAGCTGTCTTGTTGAGTTAACTACCCCCACATGAGGCATCCACCATGTACTTACTTTTTGGATTAATTCCATGGTAAAAGACTTGTACAAGTTGCCACTGTGGAATTTCATGGTGGGGATATTATTTTAACATTTCTTGAAACTTTTCCCATGCCTCATAAAAATATTTAGTTGAGGACTGAGTAATGACAATATGTTTGTCCTGATTTGACTGGTTTTATTCATGAAAAAGAATTTAGCCAGAAATTAGCTTTGGAGGTCACTTCATGTCTGGATGCTATTGGCTGGGAGCTTAGAGAGCCATGTTCTAGCTTTATACTTTATGGAAAAAGGAAAAAGTCTAAGTTTGGTGGCTTCAGGTCTCCGACCAGCAATGTTAAATGTGGTGCAAAGTGCCAAAATTTGATCAATGTTCTTGTTAGGATCTTCCTTACTGAGCCCATGAAAAGATGGCAGCATGTCAATGGTGGAGGACTTGATTTCAAAAGTTTCCTCAACTGAAGGAAATTGTATACAAAAGAGAGATGTGTAATCCCCAGGTGTATTGTATTTCTTCAGAGTTCTTTGCCTCTCAGCCATAACAGCTAGCCCAGTTTCAACAGTAGGGTGTTGGGAAAATGGAGTGTGCTGATTTAGGGTGTAACAAAATAAAATCAAATTAAAATAAAGGATGGATTTAGCACAACTACAATTTCCTAGACCTGCAAGATATAGGGCTATTGTAGCAAGTTTTGATAGGTAAGTAAGGGTATGCCCACAGGAAAATATGCATAAACTATTATAAATCTCTAGATCTGCAATAGATATGGCTTTCTATATGAAATTAAGCTATACTAAAACAGGAAAGAGGAGAGATTTTGGATTTTTGTCACTACGAACTACTGAAATTAAATGTAGTTGATCCAGATTTTAAGAAAACATGGAAGTAAAGGAAGATGGATTAAAAATCAAAGGATGGAGAGCAGCAGCTAGGGATTCGGTCTTTCACTGGGAATTAAATGAATCAAAGGCAATGCTTGGATCAGGTATGCAACAATCCTTCATCTGGCTATAAGCTCCCCAAATTTGACTCCAACAAATGCATGGTATAAGAATCCAATCTCTACCAATGGATCAGAGCAATCCTAAGGCTATGATCTGTCCACTTAAATGGTCACAGACCATCTCAGAGATTATTCCAATATATTGTTAACCAGAGAATTGAAACAATCCTAAGGCTATGATCTGCCCACTTAAATGGTCACAGATCATCTTAGAGATCGTATCAAGCCACTGGTCTTTATTAGAATAGGATAACCATTGTAGATGCTGTGAATGTCAGGCTACAAGCTCCCCATTTCTGGCTGGCTCACAGGAGTATCTAAACTAGAGAAATCAAATATGAATAAATAAAATATAGCTCAGAATTAACTCTAAATCCCACAATTCCATTGAAATGTCACTGCTTACAATGTTGTACTCAAATCTACAATCTATGCAGCATCCAATCCCTTACAAAGCCTCTGAAACTCTTAATTATAGCTCATAATCTCACCCTAGCTACTGGCGAAGTTTTTAGCCAACCATAGTTGGCTAAAGGAGAAGGGAAGAAGAAGAGGGAAAAAGAGGGAAAAATTGGAGGGAAAATGAATTCAAACTTGGCTCTGGCTCTTCCAATTTATGGATGATTTTACAATGCGATTGCCCCTCTATTTATACTTTTTTCTCATATCTATTCAGCCAATCAGAATTCAGAAGAATAATACAGTTATGCTGATGTGGCTGATCCCTCTTCTAGAAGCTTTCTCCCATTGGTTCACAACTGACAACTACATGTGACTTAGTTAGCGTTCCCGCTCGTACTCAGTTGAATGCCAAAAATACTCCTCAGGGGTCGTTGTCTTGCCTTTGAACGTGTGCGTGAAATCTGGAAGTTGTGGCTGCTAAAGAAGGGCCATTGGAAGTTCCCAAAATAATTTTTGAGAGGTTTAGGGAGCTTCTCGATAGGTTTTGAAGTAGCTCTCGATACCCACTGTTCTGTTCTCCCTTCATCCTATTAATAGGTTACAATTGTATCGACTGGTTAAGTCTTCGACAGGTTGTCAGTCATCTCGACAGGTTCTTGGAAGGTCCTGTCGAAAGCTTCTCTTGATCTGCTCGATAGGTTCATTTGAACCTCGCGACCTCCTCTACACCTTAGATAAGGTGTCGACAGGATTCTTTCTCTGCAAGCACAACCTATCGATAAGCAACTGGAACCTTACGATAGCTTCCTGAATCCTCTCGGTAGCTCAGTATGTGAGCTTCAGAACCTCTCGAGAGCTTTTACCTTCAGCTGGCATCTATCTTTGGTGCACTGTCTTCCACCTGTTAGCACTCAGCAACCTCTGGGTGCGTTTAATCTATCTTCTTTGCAACTGTGTTTGGTCTCAAGCATGCCTTGTTGAGCCCATGACCTTCTCATGAATTTATACAACTCTGATTACTTGACTGACAGGGCTTTGGGCTGTTGTGAACACATGATGAGGAACAGATTGCTTATTTGGCCTTTTTAGATGGATATCTATACTAAGGTTGTATTCTATTGCTTATCTACAAAACATACTTAAGACACCTTATTAGTCAGCTCAAGGGTCCAGTAAAGGTCTGGTTAGGAGGTGAAAAATGGTATTTTTCACTACTCAACAAGGGGCTGGTGTGTTGTTTCTCAGTCGAAGGACCCTTTCAACCTCAAGGTTTGGAGGTTCTAACTCAGGGTTTAGGGACCTTCTACCAAGCATACACTAACAGAATCAGTAGGTAAAAAAGATGCTCACAGCACAAAAAAAAAATTTCCAAACAAAAATCACAACTAAACAGATTTACAACTAAACTATTGACAGGGAATTCAACACAAATGGACTAAGTTTTAGGGTAAAAGAAGTGCAAATAGAGCTAGCTAAACTCCAACTGCAAATCTAGCTTTTCCCCGCTGCTGTTGTCCACGTCTGTAAAAATTTTAATAAAAATCAATAGTGTTTTTTTTTCTATTTAAGGTACATCCATAAAGAATTTTCTATTCTAAATTATATTACAACTCAGATCTACTAAAAAGATCGATATCCCTGGGAGTGGCTCTAAAAACTTATTGGTTTACTTCGGGTTGTTGTCTTGTTGTTAGTGAGAAAATAGTGGTGAAAAAATATAAATAAAAATTGGTTAAAACAACAAATCTGCCTGCAAGATACATGGCTATTATAGCAAGTTTTAAGTAAGTAAAAGTTTGTCCTGTAGAGAAATTGATCTAGAACCCAAAATGGGTTATATTAGTAGGCTTCCAGATCTAGCTATAGATCTGATAATCCTAGAGACAGGGAGTTGGGTGTCATAACTACACTAAATTAACACTAAAAGAAGAGAAATAAAGTGTAGACCTATCCTAAAGAAAGGGTTATGAAGAAGGTGGTGATGGTGTGTGTGAAAATAAAGATAAAATTGATTAGAAGTAGGCAATTAAGCTAAAGTTAGTTCAATTATGTAACTCAGATTTAGGGTTGTCTCTGCAGCAAATCCCTCAGATGGCTACAAGCACATCTATAAGGAAGAAGTATCTAATTCAAGCCTTATGGTTTAACCTAATCTCTTAAGGCTATAACTTGTCCACTTCAATGGTCACAGACTATCCAATAGAGAGGATCAAACCATATGGACTAAATCAGAAAGATAATCTAATCCAATGGAATAGATTGATCTGAAGGCTATAACCTGTCAACTTAAATGGTCACAGATTATCCAATAGATGTCCTCCACTCAATGGATCAAATTAGAATATGAAAACTATTGCAGACACTATGTATGTCAGGCTACAAGCTCAGGCATCCATGAGAAAAAATAGTTCTTGAAAAACTAGGGGATACCACACTAGTTCAAAAGCTATTTGGGGACTATAAATGCAGCTGGTCATTGCTATAAAAGGGAAGCTTGTTCCTGCAACAACCTCTCACAAGGCTACATGCTCAAGTGCAGAGGAGAAGAATCATTCTTAGATCTGTGGCTTGGAATCACCCTAGGGCCATAGTCTGTCCACTTGAATGGTCATAGGCTATCCACAGAGGTTATCCTCACCACAAAAAATTGAGCTGGAACATGTATATTGCTGCTACCACAATGGTCTCAGGGTTACAAGCTCAAGATTTCATGCGCCTTTCAAATCATCTCAAGTCCAAAATATATGGCATAGCCTGAACAAAACTATGGACAAATAAGAAAATAACAGATTGAATAAACCTTTAAAACACAAAGTCCATTGATCAAAACATTACTTACAATGGGACTTCTCAAGGTAGCAGCCTTGTGGATAACAGCTCACCAATGACTCCCAATGTTCACAAGACCCATTACAATACTGATAAAACTTGGCCTACTTTCTTACAGAAGATATAGCTAGCAAGTGTTGGGCTAAGAGAGAAAAAAATGGAAAAAGATATGATCAAACCCTAACCCTAGCCTGCTCGAGCTCAAAGCTGACAAAGGTTGAAGGAGGGATGATAAAATTCTAAGTTAAAACAAATACAACTTATATACTTAGTCCTAATGCCTTATCTAATAGAAGATTAAACCCTAATTTTTAGGGCAGATGTGGCACTGTTACAACCCTTGGATGTCTTGGGATGTGTGCCTCAAGATCAGAGCCTCGAGATGTGTGCCCTGAACTTAGGAAAATCTCTAAAAGGTCCCTGAGTAGAGAGTGAGAAGTGGAGAGCTCGAGCTTTGTGAGGCTGGCTTCTGCTCATTAATTAATTCATGCAGTTTGCAGAGTGCTTGTGAGGTAGCATTTGGCTTGGAAAGCTCCTTGCTTGTGCAGAAGACTTTAGCTTGTCGCGTAATTGATTTGACCTAAAATGCACTCACGAGGAAGAATTTGCATTCTGTCTTGCTCACATAGTGGAGCTTCAGGTATCTTCTGTCGCGAGGATGTCACATGAAAAATCTTCACTCTCGCTCAGATGTTTGTCGAAGGATTAATACAGCTCGCTTGGTAGAGGTTTAAACTTTTAAGCGTGCGAGAGCTGTGCGAGAGAACTTCTAAAGCTCCCTCTTCTAGAGCCATGCGAGAACTTCATGAGTTTTTTTGCGCTCTTCAAGCAAAGTGGCCTCACGAGATTGTGCATGCAGTTAATAAGCCTTGATCCTCACGAGAGCTTGGCGAGCTAGATTTTTGAACGTTTAGTGCGTGAGAGCTACACGAGGTCTTTGAGTGTTGGTTACAGCTGAGGTGCATGATAGCTTCTTGAGTTCACTTATGCTGCATGTTTCAACTGTGCGATTTGCTTTGCTGCAGATTTAAACAACGCGAGGCACACTTGTGACTACACGAGATAACACACTTCTGCTTCTCTGCAGCATGTAGTTGCTGCTATTGCAACCTTCTCCTCTCACATCCACACATCTTTCATCTGTTGGACTTCTTGGGTCCACTTTGACATGCAAACTACTCACCATGGTGTATACCACCATGGTGTTCTATTGATCTTTGGCCCAACAGTTTTCTTTGGCTTAAAGTCTTTCTCTTTTTGGCACCAAAAGTAGAGACTTTGTATTAAGCTGTAAAATTACTACAAACTATAAAACAAGCTAAACAAGAGGTTATTAGTCAGCTTCAAGGTCCAACAAAGGCTAGGTTAAGAGGTGTAAAGTGGTACCTTTTACTGAATAACACCTGGCCACTCTCCTCTGATATGCCTGAGCGTGATCAGCTGCCCTTAGACATGTTTCATCAAGCTGCTCTAGCTACGCGAGTAGGGCAATTCTCCCTTCGTCTAAGGATAGCACATCATCAAGTTGAATCTATAAGGATGGTACTTGTATCACATATGTGTAGACACCCAAATTCGACCCAAGGCCCGATCAATCTATACTTCGGGAGAGATGTACCCTCGTGCTTTCGATGGCACCCCTGAACCAGTAGGAATCAATCTGAACCTTTAGGAATCACCCTGAACCCTTTAGAACCATTCCCTAACTCTTAGAGATCACCCCTAAACCCTAGATTCTCTTCCCATACCTAACTTGAACCTTTCTGAGCAGTTGATGGGAGGAGAGCTACCGAATTTCACACAGACCATTACCAAGGATGATCCATATACCATTGGAAAGAGGACTTCTCCAGCTTTCCAACAAGCCAAAGATCACCCAATTTGGAGCTACGGTTCAAAAGTTATGGCCGATTGAAGTTTCACATAAAATCGTAGGACTTTTACTCAAGCGTGGATATTACATACACCCAGCCATTTTTGCCCCAGATTAGTCAGGCGTATATATTATATACGCCTGCCTATTTGGGAGGAAATTTGGCCGGGCGTATATAATATATACGCCCAATATAGGTGGGACCCACCACGGGCTTCATCTTCCCAAGGCTCCCCTGTTTTTGGTGAAATTTACTGTTCCTAAACTAGGCGTATATAATTAAACGCCCAGCTTAGCTACAGTAACTGTCATCAGTTGCTCGAATTTCCTTCATCTAGTTTGACCCTTTGACCATCCCCTTAGTTAAGGTGGGTGTCTTGAGGTTGGTTGCACCCCTTTGAGCTTATTGGCAACCCTTAAGTCACCCATGGTCTCACCCCATCATCCGCCATTAAAATCAGTTTCCAAAAATCCTAGGACCTTGAAAACCTAGAAAACCTTAGATGGGGGATTACCTAATTGCTAAACCAATTAGCTCTTAAGTAAGCCCCTAACCCTCCCATTCTCTATAAATAGAGAGGCCCCCCTCTTCCCAAGGGGTTGAAGTTTTGGTTGAATTTTTGTTGAAGGATTAGAGAGTGCTTAAGAGAGAACCCTAGTGAGAGAAAATGCCAATATTTTTCCAAAATTCCAGCATGCATACTTCACCTATTTCAGTCCATTTCCACCATTAGATCACTCCTTTTTAGCTAAAACCTAGCCTCTAGCATCACTCTACACCCCCTATTTTACCGAATCCTAGCATTAGAATCCATTTCCATATCGTTTAAATCATCAGAAGCACACCAAAGAGGGGGACTTCCACGGTGCAACAAGAGCCCATGAGCTCCGGCTCACCCCTCTCTTCCTCTACCTTCTTGGTGTCTCCTCCGTCCAAGGATTCAAGCCGTTACGCCACCGAAATTTCAGTTTTGGCTCAACTTTTTGAGAGGTTGAACATGTGTATAAGTAGCTATCGAGGGGTACTGAGTTGAAAAGATGAAGATCTCGAGAGGTTCCAGCACCTACCGAGAGGTTGGAAGTACATACGTGGATCCTGTCGAGAGGATACTTCAAGGTGCAGATGAAGTCGAGAGGTTCCAGATACATATTACGAGGTTCAACTGAACCTGTCGAGCGATGCAAGATAACCTATCGACAACTTACCTGAAGCAACATTCATTCTCGCGAGGATTGAACCAACCTATCAAGCACTTCACTGAAGATTGTATAACCCGTCGACAAGTTGAGTATAACTTGTCGAGAGGATGAGTGTGGAACTAAGCAGAATGAAAAATAATCCTTCAATCCTATCGACAAGTTCAAATCAACCTCTCGAGATGTTCTCCCAAGCTATCGGCAGGATCTTCATTAACCTGTCGAGATGTGTCCAAACGTATCGATAGCTACTTCAATCCTGCCGAGAAGTCTGCGAAGCTGTCAAAAGGCAATGCAACTTATCGACATGAACATAAAGTAGATCCATAACCTATCGAGAGGATCCCAGAACTTCCCGACACTCATTTTGGCAACTTTCCAGCATGTTTCTTTAGCAACTGCTACTTTCAAAATTCTGCGCACGAGTTCCAAAGCACATTAGTCACCCCTAGGGGTATTTTTGGTACATAGTTGGGCACGAGTGGAAACCCTAACTACTTCACGTGTATTTGCCAGTTGCGAGCCAATGGGAGAGAGCTTCTAGAAGAGAAATCAGCCACATCAGCATAATAGAACTGTTCCCTTGGTCTCTGATTGGATGAAACGGATCTGAGGACAGAGGAGGAGAGTATAAAGGCTTGAAGAAACTACAAAACAACCATCCAGAGTTTCAGAGAACCAAAGCTTAGGGCGAGATCCATTTTTCTCTAAATTTTCCCTCGTTCTTCCTCCTTCTCCCATTCTCTCTTTGGCCAATCATGAGTGGCTAAACTCTTTTCAGCAGTTAGGGTGAGGTCTTGAGCTATAAATTAAGAGATTCAAAGGCTTGTAAGAGATTGTATATTACATAGATTACGGATCTGGGCACAATAGTATTGTAAGTTTGTAATATAATTATAGATTTTAAAGGTGATTCTGGTCTATATTTCACTTTTTTGTATTTGATTTCCTTGGATTGGATACTCCTACGGATGCCATCCAGAAATGGGGAGCTGGTAGCTTGGCATATGCAACATCGGTAATAGTTTTCCTATTCCAATCAAGATCAATAGATTGGAGTAATCCCAGGGATTAACTATATCCAGTAGAAGGGTAGATCATACACTTAGGACTGTATCTAGTAGAAGGGCGAAGCCTAACCTCAGGATTGCCTTGATCCATTGGTGGAGATTGTATTCTTATACCTCACCTCTACAGGGAGAGCCTGGGTAGATCACTAGGTTGGAGTAATCTCGGGGATGAACTGTATCCAGTAGAAGGTAGATCATAAACTTAGGACTATATCCAGTAGAAGGGCATATCCTAACCTCAGGATTGCTTTGATCCATTGGTGGATTTGGGGGAACGTGAGAAGCATGGAGCCAGAAAAGAGGATTGTTGTAAATCAGTTCTCTGCATTGCCTTTGATTCCTTTGATTTTCAACGAGAGACCAATATCCCTAGCTTCTGTTCTCACCCTTTTGAATTTTCATCTCTTCTATATCTCCCCTTATCTTTGTGTTTGATTAGATTTGAATCAATAGCATTTATCTTTTATAGTCTGTAATTAAAGTTACAAAACCATAAAACCTCTCCTCTTTCTTGCATTAATTTAGTTTAAATTTGGATAAAGTGCCAGATCTACCATAGATCTGGAGATTTACCATCCTTTAGAACACATTTTTCTGTGGACATACCCTTACTTACCTATCAAAACTTGCTGCAATAGCCCTGATTCTTGCAGGACTACCTGCTTGCCTCGATTCAACATTGTTGTTATTTGTGCAGTTAATCTGTTATTTTAATCATATAATAATCGTCAGGCAGGCAGCACAACAAGTTTTTGGCACCGTTGTCTGGGATCTATATTTTTAAAAGTGGTAGATCTAAGTTTTCTCATTTTTAGATTTAGATTTTTCATTGACTGATAAGTGTTTGATTAATTGCTGCTTTAGTTTTTATTGTACTTTCACTCTGTTTCAGATCTGGATCTGTGGAGCTCTTTATCACTTTGAAGAACAACCATTGCTTAAGTTTGCATCTCTTAACTCTGTTTACATTCCTAGATTTGTAATTGAGTAGATCTGCAATTTTGTAGTTGTCTGTCTTGTAATTATTTTGCTGATCTTTGTACAGTGATTTTTAGTGTTGTATTTGATTCCTGTGGTGTGTATTCTTGGAAGCAGATCTCTTAATCTAGAGATTACTCCAGTGAATCTTGAAGTCGAAGAACTTCTCAGACCTAAGCATCCTGTATACACTTCTGTGGCTGATAATCCAACAATGGGTGAACAACCTAAAACACTAAAGGAATTCAATGCACCAGGGGTTTACAATTCTCCCTTCTGCATCCAATTCCCTATTGTTTAAGGAAACTATGAGATCAAGTCTTCTATCATACAAATGTTACCCTCATACTATGACCTGAGCAAAGAAGACCCATATAAGCATATTAATGAATTTTTGAGACTATATACTACCTTCAATATTGTAGGTTTGGGGGAGGAAGCAACCAGGTTGAGACTCTTTCCTTTTTCACTAAAGGATAGAGCCAGAACTTGGTTGTCAATGCTCCCACCAACCAGTATTCAGTCCTAGAATGATCTTCAATGTCAGTTTTTAGCCAAGTTTTTCCCCATGTCTAAAATAAGTCAGTTGAGGAAGAGCATTATCTCATTTGCTCAAGCCCCAACTGAAGATTTTCACCAAGCCTGGGAGAGATTTAAAGAACTCTTGAAGCAATGTCCCAATCATCAGATTCCTGAATGACAACTTACCCAAAGTTTCTATCAAGGAATTGATCCTAAAAGCAGGGATACGGTTAATGCTTCTTGTGTGGTACATACCCCCACAAGATAGCACATGAGGCTTGGGAGTTATTTGATATCATCAGTGAAAACTCCATGCAAAGGGAGACCTAGGCAAGAGATGTTAAGACCCTTACATTGGTGAGAGAAAATACTATCAGAGGAAAAATAATATATTAGGTGAGTGGACATAATGATTTGGAGAGGAAAGTGGACAGCCTGACCCAAAAGTTTGATAAGCTCATGGGAGCAGTGCAGTCTCCAATGGCTGCTAAAGTGGAGGAGGCATCCGTCATATGCCAGTCCCGTATTATTCACTGAAAAGTACCACTTTTTACCTCTTAATCTAGCCTTTGCTGGACCTTGAAGCTCACTAATAATTATTTGTTAAGTGTGTTTTGTAGTTAGTAATAAACTGTCCAACTAAATACAAAATCCCTGCTTATTGGTCTAAAGAAGAGAAAGAATACATGTAAAGATGACAGCTGAGCCAAAGCCCAATAGAACACCCTAGTAGTGCTCACCATGGTGACTCATTTGCTGATCATCATTGACCAAAAGTCTAGCAGATAAAAGAAGTTAGTTGAGAATGGAGGATGTTACAACAGTAGCAAGTGCAATGCATCAGAGGATCAAAGAATCATCTCGCAGAGATGAGGAGCTCTCTCACGGAGCTAAGGATGCAGTGGAAGCTGCCCTAGCGCAGATAGGACGTGCAGTCAAGAGGAGAGCAGTAAAGAAATCATGAAGATCTCGCATCTTAAAACCCTCAAAATTTATGCTCGCGGAGATCGAGCCTTAAACCAGCCGCGCACAGAACATAGTGAGTTCATATGCATAAAGAACAATTTATCACCTCGCGAAGTTCTAACGAAGCCCTGAAAGAGAGAGATGCCTAGAATTTTCTTCATGCAGCTCTCGCACACTCTAAAGTCTAACCAGTTACTACGTGAGCGCAGGAGCCTACCTGCGTGAGTATCCAGCGAGAGAGAACTTCTAAAGCTCAATTGCGCAAGAAATCCAGGTGTTCTAATTCACCTCCGTGATAGCATTGTAGTGCAAAGCAGTTGCGCAATCAACAGAGAATCTATCGCGCGAGTGAAAATCCACCTAATCCAAATGCTCCTCCGCGAAAGCTCTGTCACTGCACGAGTTAATTAATGCAGATGCCAGCCCCGTGAAGCTCGGGCTCTCCACTTCTCAATTTTAACTCAAGGACCTTTTGGAAATTTCCCAAGGTTAGGGCACACTTCCTGAGGCATGGATTTCAAGGCACACATCTCAAGGCATTCAAGGGTTGAAATAGTGCCACGTCTGCTGGACAGATTAGGGTTAATCTCTTTTGAGCTAAGGCCTTATGGACAGATATATAAGTTGTACTTAGAGTTTAGTATTTTCATCTTTCCTTCATCCTCTATCGGTTGAAAGTTCTAGCAGGCTAGGGTTAGAGTTTGATCATCTATTTTTCTTATTTTTCTTCTCTCTTAGCCCAGCATTGGCTAGCTAATCCTTTTATAAGCAGCTAGGTTTAGTTTTATTTTAGTTTTAATAGGCTCTGTATACATTGGAATCTTTTAGATGAGCAGTTGTGTATAGGCTGCAGCCTTGAGACAGTTCATTGTAAGTTTTATTTTTATCAATGGATTATTGTTTTAATGACTAATTAAAACTACAAATCTTATCTTATGTTTTCCTTAGATATCTATAGGATCCATGCTTTGGGACTAGCCCATTCAGTTTCTAGTAGAACTATTATTTATCATATGATTTTCCTTGATTTAATAGACCAATGGATAGCAAGCCGGATCTATAACTAGATCTTGAGAGCTCGTAGTCCTAGGACTCCATGGTGGCAGCAATTGTTTACTTGTTCTTTCTCAGATCTCTATGGTATGGACAGACCAAATGGATACCCTGTGACCATTTGAGTGGACAAAGTATAACCCTAAGGTGGTGTCCAACCACATGTCTGAGAAGGATTCTTCTCCTCTACACATGAGCTTTTAGAGCCTTGTGAGGAGGTTTGTGCAGGAACTGGCTCCCCTCTGTTTTACCTAACCGTTAACAGATGTTAGATCTGATTTCTCTATAGTAGTTACAGCTTGAGGCTGAGTCATTGCAGACCTTTTTTAGCAATGACCAGCTAAATCTAGAGCCTTATTCAACCTATTACATGGTCCTTTTTGTAGGTACCAGTGAGCCGTTAGCCTTTGCAAAGCACTTAGGACTTTATGGGTTAGAATACCTATGGATGTCAGTCAGATCTGTGCGCAGATCTGGGGAGCTTGTAGCACTGGCATTACGTAGTGCTACAATAATATTCATGGCCTGATATGGTCCATTGGTTGGGGAAATGATCAGTCCACTCCATTGGATTAGGTTAGCATTTCTGGTTTAATCAATGGCATTTGACAGACTCTATCGAATACTCGGTGACCATTTTAGTGGATAGAGTATAGCCCCAAGAGCACCCCAAATGGAATGGGTTAAATTGGATTCTTCTACCTTGTGGAGGTTATTGATAACATCTCAGCAAGGACCATTGCAGAGACAGTCTTAAATCTGAGTTGCATAACTGAATGAATTTTAACCTAAGCTGCTTAGTTCTTACCCTTTTACTTTTATTTTAACACATATCATTATCCTTCTTTATCCCTTTCTTTAGCTATAGTTTATTCTTGTCTTTTCCTAGTTTTTAGTATAGCTTAGTGACACCTAAACACCCTTCCCTTGGGACTGCCAGATCTGCAGTTCGATCTGGAGACTACTATACAACCATTGTGGTTCAGATCAATACTCCCTGTGGGACAAACTCTTACGTATCAAAACTTGCTACAACAAGCCCTGTATCTTGCAGGTCTATGTGTATTTTTTAGACTTGCTGTTTTGTATTTTTCAATCCACCTTAGATTTACTTTTACTAACACATTCTTATCACTTGTTTCAAATAAAGTTAGCTGCAAGCATCTTAAAATTTCCTAACAAGTTTTTGGCGCCATTGCCAGGGAGTTTTGATCTAGTATAGTAATCTATGTTTTTGTTGAGCTATATTCTTTATAGATGTAGGGTTAGAATAAATGCCAACTTTAGTTTTTGTGTAATTTTTGAAATTTTTCTTCATTTTCTGTTTTAGATTTTTATTTTTTTATTTTTTTACGTCTTTATAATGTTTGAATAAAGTATAATTGTAATTAAAAAAAAAAAATGATGTGTCAACAGATGAGGACCAGCAGTACCTCATCTACCATTTCCTTAATTTTTTTGGGGCCTCCTCCTTCTTGCAAGGGGAAGGCTATGATGGAGGAAATGAGGATTGTTTGTTAGTTGCTATTTTTGTGGAAATGGTGGAAGCCACCTCTCCCTAACTACTGGACCTGGGCTGAGGTGTGTACTGAAATTTTTTTATGTATGAACTGAGGAGGCCCCCACTTATGTGCTGAAAAGTACTATCTTGGGCCTCTCAGTGGGGTGTGTGCACCACTTCACTTGGACAACTACCCTCAACCATTTTTAGGCACCTTTGCTGCTCGTGATTGCCTCTCTACCTGATGTGGAGCTGGAGCTGCTCCCTATAGCTCTCATGAAACTGCAATTCCTGAGCTGGAAGGACACCAGGTTTGATGCAAATGCAAAGGTATGGTCTTTCATTTTTATTTTGTAGTTCTTTCCATTTCAGCTGAGTTCCAGATGGGGCTGCTTAAATTTCCTATCATCCATGAACCCTATCCGGATTGTTTGTGTGATATGATTTTGTATGAATCCTATTTTTAAATGAGTGCTATTCATGTTGATATCTCTTTCCCATCATATAGAGTCATACCCGGATCGGTTTTAGATAGTTTTATTTAGGATTTTATTTTTTTATTTGTTTAGTTTTATGTCTATTTTTGTATATACTTGTTGTTTTGAGGACTGTGTGTAGTTGTTTTGTTTTCTTAGTTGTCATGTTCTGTATATTTTCTCTTTTTTCTCTTTCTTAGTTTAATTTTCTACACTTTTAGCTTAGTTTTCTCTTTACTTTTCTGCTGTAATTTAGTTTGTTTTTCTTTTCAACCCTGCTACCCCTTTAAATTTTGCATGAAACAGTGAGGACACTATTTAACTTAGGTTTGGGGGTATGGCAAGATCTACCAAGAAAATAGTTAACCTAAGTTTAGCATAATCAAGTGAGTAAGATAGAAATGGAGCCATGTTCACTTAAGAATCATAAAAAATTGAGAAATTTAAAAATTTTACTGACCTTTAGGCATTACAAGCTTTTAAATTTTAACATTTTCATGATGTGGACACCAAAAAAACTCACTTGTATCAGTACTTAGTGAATTATTAAAAAGAGAAAAAGGTAAGGACATGCCTAAGAGTTCAATGGAAGACCATAACTAGTGAGATTTGGGCCTACAAAAATAAAATTTCCTTCCTTTGAGGAGTGACTGAGGCAATTCTTTTAGCTCTAAGGACTGGCTAAGTCAATGCCGTCACTAGAAGTTAGGCACCCCCACGTTGAAATAACTGACAGCACTCAAGACACCTAGGAAAGGATCAAGGCCATCTCTTGGACAGTTTGAGCTTAAATAGACCAATCCCTAATCAACTGCCCTTGTGCACACACCTTTTGAGCCTTAATTTCTAATTTTCTGTAAAATACACCTGAGTACTTGTACTTGAACCTATGGACCTGATTCAAACCTACCCTCACTCTGAGAATTCAAAAGGGAAAGGAGAAGGAGCTGAAGATGGACAAGATAGGATCAACATTGGGTGAATGGAGAAGAGATACCTAAAGCTTAGCAGTGTAGCAGTTGAGGAATGAGGTGGCAAGTTAGAAAAATAAAAATAAAAATAAAAAGAAAAATGCATCCAAAAGAAAGAAAAATAATAATGAAGAGGAATAAGAGAGGAGTAAAGAGATGAAGTACATTGGAAAAATAAAAAACAAGAGGAGAAGCTGGCCACTTCAAGTTTGAAGAATTTTAGAGAAAATAAAAGGTGCTAAACTAAAGAAGGTAAACTCATGAATCACCTCCTTCACCTACTAATTTCTCAAATTTGAATCCCTTTTCAACCTTCCATTCTTTATAACCTGCCCATAAGCCACATTACAACCCAATCAAAAGACCCTGTGATCCAAAGTAGAATGAGCTATCATGTAGAGACAAAGAGTTGTCCAATCTATGGTGAAGATTATCCAATGATGCCAGAACTTAGGGGCTTTGCCTATGCTCATGCTTACAGACCAATTTGGGGCCTGTAACTGCTCTTGAGCTTGAGAGAAAATGAAAACCCTCAAAGTTCCTTGTGAGAGTCTGCCCTGGTGAGCATGGCCTATAACCTAATTTTTGAATTAATAATGAGCTCAGTACAGACCTACACGTGATGTTTTTCTCGATTGTGAGCTAATTGGAAATGATGTACATCTATGTAAAAGTTGTGGTGATTAAATGTCTGTGCATATCATATATTCAAATTCCTCACATTTTTGTTGAATCAAAGGTGAACTAATTCTCTATTTCTTGAAAACTGACTTGATAATTTTGCAGTTTTGTTAACTATTTTATTGAGAAGTTTGTGGGTATCTTCACTGAAAACCCTCAGGAGACTTCACTCCGCCACTAGGGATCACCTAGGGGTTTAAAAGGCTTGATGCATAAGCTAAATGCATCTGTGTTTCCTACAAAAGTGGCATTTAAATTCTTAGAGTAGTCGTTTTAATTTTTCCTTTGCTCAGGGACTAGCAAAGATTAGGTTTGGGGGTGTGTTATTCACTGAAAAGTACCACTTTTCACCTCTTAACCTTGCCTTTGCTGGACCTTGAAGCTCACTAATAATCATTTGTTAAGTGCGTTTTGTAGTTAGTAATAAACTTTGCAGCTAAATACAAAATCCCTGCTTATTGGTCCAAAGAAGAAAAAGAATACATGCAAAGATGACAGCTGAGCCAAATCCTAATGGAACACCCTGGTAGTGCTCGCCATGTTGACTCATTTTCTGATAATCATTGACCAAAAGTCTAGCAGATGAAAGAAGTTAGCTGAGAATGGAGGATGCTGCAACAGTAGCGAGTGCAATGCATCAAAGGATTAAAAGAATCATCTCACAGAGATGAGGAGCTCCCTCGCGGAGCTGAGGATGCAGTGGAAGCTGCCCTCGTGTAGATAGGATGCGCAATCAAGAGGAGAGCAGTAAAGAAATCATGAAGATCTCACGTCTTAAAACCCTTAGAATTTGTGCTCGTGGAGATCGAGCCTTAAAGCAGTCGCGCGCAGAACATAGCGAGTCCATATGCATGAAGAACAATTTATCACCTCATGGAGTTCTCACGAAGCCCTGGAAGAGAGAGATGCCTAGAATTTTCTTTGCACAACTCTCGCGCACTCTGAAGCCTAACCAATTACTATGCGAGCGTAAGAGCCTACTTGCACGAGTATCCAACGAGAGAGAACTTCTGAAGCTCTACTGTGTGAGAAATCCAGGTGTTCCAATTCACCTCTGCGACAACATTACAGTGCAAAGTAGCTGCGCGATCAACTGAGAATCTACCACGCGAGTGTAACAATCCTCCTAAGCCAAATGCTCCTCTGCGAAGGCTCAGTCACTGCACGAGTGAATTAATGTAGATGTCAACCCCGCGAAGATCGGGCCTCCACTTCTCAGTTTAAACTCTAGGAACTTTTGGCAATTTCCCAAGTTAAGGGTACACTTCTTGAGGCATGGATTTTGAGGTGCACATCTCAAGGCATTCAAGGGTTGTAACAGTGCCACGTCTGCTGGAAAGATTAGGGTTAATCTCTTTTGAGCCAAGGCCTTATGGACAGAGTGTATAAGATATACTTAGAGTTTAGTATTTTCATCATTCCTTCATCCTCTATCGACTGAGAGCTCTAGCAGGCTAGAGTTAGGGTTTGATCATCTCTTTTTCTTATTTTTCTTCTCTCTTAGCCTAGCATTGGCTAGCTAATCCTTTTGTATGCAGCTAGGTTTAGTTTTATTTTAGTTTTGTAATAGGCTTTGTATACGTTGGGATCTTTTGGATGAGCAGTTGTGTATAGGCTGCAACCTTGAGACAGTTCATTGTAAGTTTTACTTTTATCAATGGATTATTGTTTGAATGAGTAATTAAATCTACAGATCTTATGGTTTCCTTAGATGTCTATAGGATCCATGCTTTGGGACTAGCCCATTTAGTTTCTAGTAGATCTATTATTTGCCATCTCTAATTTCCCTTGGTTTAATAGACCCATGGATAGTAAGCTGGATCTATAGCCAGATCTGGAGAGCTTGTAGCCCTGGGACTCCATGGTGGCAGCAATAGATTACTTGTTCTTTCTCAGATCTTTGTAGTATGGACAGACCAATCGAATGCCCTATGACCATTTGAGTGGACAGAGTATAACCCTAAGGTGGTGTCTAGCCACATGAGCTTCTAGAGTCTTGTGAAGAGGTTTGTGCAGGAACTGGCTCCCCTCTATTTTACTTGACTGATATCAGATGTTAGATCTGATTTCTCTGTAGTAATTACATCTTGAGGCTGAGTCATTGCAGGCCTTTTATAGGAATGACCAGCTGAATCTATATCCTTATTCAACCTGTTGCTGGTCCTTTGTGTTGGCCCATTGAGCCATTGGCCTTAGCAAAGCACTTCAGACTTTATGGGTTGGAATAGCTATGAATGTCAGCCAGATTTGTGCACAGATCTGGGGAGCTTGTAGCACTGGCATTACATACTGCTACAATAATATTCATGGCCTGATTTGGTCCATTGGTTGGGGAAATGATCAGTCCACTCCTTTGGATTAGGTTAGCGTTCTAGTTTAATCAATAGGATTTGACAGACTCTATTGGATACTCTATGACCATTTGAGTAGACAGAGTATAGCCCTAAGAGCACCCGAAATGGCATGTGTTAAATTAGATTCTTCTACCTTATTGAGGTTATTGATAACATCTCAGCAAAGACCACTGCAGAGACAGTCTTAAATTTTAGTTGCATAACTGAATGAATTTAAACCTAAGCTGCTTAGTTCTCACCCTTTTACTTTTATTTTAACACACATCATCATCCTTCTTTATCCCTTTCTTTAGCTATAGTTTATTCTTTTCTTTTCCTAGTTTTTAGTATAGCTTAGTGACACCTAAACACCCTTCCTTTAGGACTGCCAGCTATGCAGTTAGATATGGTGACTACTATACAACCCTTGTGGTTCAGATCAGTACTCCCTGTGAGACAAACTCTTACTTATCAAAACTTGTTACAACAGGCCCTGTATCTTGCAGGTCTGTGTGTATTTTTTAGACTTGTTGTTTTATGTTTTTCAATCCACCTTATATTTACTTTTACTAACACATTGTTATCAAAACTTGCTACAACAGGCCCAATATCTTGCAGGTCTTTGTGTATTTTTTAGACTTTTTGTTTTGTGTTTTTCAATCCACCTTATATTTACTTTTATTAACACATTTTTATCACCTGTTTCAAATAAAGTTAGCAACAAGCATCTTAAAATACCCTAACATCTGCCACTCACTCCCTTGAGGAATGTCCCTCAGCTGCCCAATTTCTAGATTTTTTAATGGAACATGTGAATGCTACTCAATCCTATGGACAACAGCCTATTGCTGGTTATCATTAGAGAAACCACCCAACTTGAGGTGGAGACAAGACAATTTTAAAAACTAGCAGCAGCAGCCACTACAATCCATGCCCTATAGGAATACCCAGCCATACCAGCAGAATTATTTTCTAAGGCCCCAATACCAGCAACCGATGGCCCAGCCAATGGTTCAGCCTATGCATCAAAGTGCACCAGCCCCAGCACCCTCTAGGTCTCTCACATTTGAAGAGAAAGTTCTGGCTTCACTGCAAAATTTGGGCCCTTTATCTCAAACTGTTAACTCTCACAGTCAAAGCATCAAGAAGATAGAGGACCACCTTGTTCAGCTATCTAATTCTTTAGCTACGAGAGAAGAGGAGAGGCTGCCCAGTCTGCCCATGAACAATCCAAAGGGGCAGTACATGGTTGGTGAGACTTCTTCTCATGAAGAAGGAAAATCTGTCACCACCTTGAGGAGTGGGAGGCTGGTGGATAACCAAGTTGTAAATGAGCCTGATGAGAAAAGTGTAAAAAATGAAGAAAAAACTCATAATAATTTATAGTAGGAGCAGCAAATAAAAAATAAGGGGGGTGATGTGCCCTAATAGAAAATTGAAAATAAAAATAACGAAAAATCTGATGAACTTGCTAAGGCTGCAAATGGGAGTACAGTTCCCCATTTTCCATTTCCTAATGCATTGAAAGTAGCTTCTCCTTTTGACAAGGGGAATGCTAAGGCTGAGGAGATGATGGAAATTTTCAAATAAGTAAAGATCAACTTGCCTTTACTTGATGCCATCAAGCAAGTTCCAGCCTAAGCAAATATTTTGAAAGAATTGTGCACCCACAAAAGACAGTCTAAGATGCACTTATCCAAGAAGGTCTTTTGTGCAGAGAAAGTGAACCAAGTGCTGTCTATTGCAACTCCAACTAAGCTTCAAGACCCTGGAGTTCCCACAATCCCCTGCATCATTGGAGATGATACCATTGAGAAGGCCTTATTAGATCTGGGAGCTAGTGTAAACCTACTTCCATATTTTGTATATGAGAAGTTAGGCCTGAGAGAATTGAAGCCCATGCAAGTGGTGCTACAACTAGCAGATAGATCTAAAAGAAAACCTGTGGGAATGATAGAGGATGTGTAAGTTGGAGTTGACAAATTTTTCTATCCAACAAATTTTTTGGTGCTTGACATGGAGCCAAGCAAGTGCACCACCTCTATTCCTGTGATTTTAGGCAGGCCTTTCTTGGCCACTACCAATGCGTGTATTCAGTGTAGAGCAGGAGTAATGGAGGTGTCTTTTGGCAACATGTAGGTGAAATTGAATGTTTACAATGTAGTCAATCAGCCTCACTTGGATGGTGAGGATTGTTTTTCAATTGATGTTTTTGATAAGCTTGTGGAAGAGACCTTTCCCAAGCTGTTGCATGGTGATGATTTTTGTGATAATTTTGATGATATTTTTGAGAATGAGTGGAGTAAGACTGTGGAAGCGAAGGCCCCCACACCCATGGTTCATGAGGTGAAAGCCTCAATTTCTGATGAGGGGCCAGCAATAAGGTACCTTCCTTGGAAATCTACTGAGATGCCTCTCCCACCACCATCAAAGGCACCTTTGTTGCCTTCACTTGTATGCCCACTAGAGGTGGAGTTGAAACAGTAGCCTATGACCTTGAAGTATGCTTTTTTGGGAGCAAACTAAAAATTGCCACTTATTTTTTCTTCCTCTCTCACTGATGAGCGAGAGGACAAATTGTCATGATTTAAAGAAGCATAAGAGAGCAATTAGTTGGACCATTTCTAACTTTGGGGGCATAAGACCTGCTGTGTATATGCATAAAATTCACCTAGAAGAGGGTTCTAATCCCCCTAGAGAAATGCATAGAAAATTAAATCCCCACATGCAAGAAGTGGTGATGAAAGAAATGGTCAAATTGCTAGATGCTGGAGTCATCTACCCAATTTCAGATTCTGAATGGGTGGCACCTACTTAGGTGGTACCCAAGAAATCTGGAATTACTATGAAAAAAAATGATTCTAGTGAGCTTGTTCCAACTAAGGAAACCATAGGTTGGAGGGTGTGTATAGACTATCAGAAGCCCAATATGAAAATCAGGAAAGACCACTTCCCATTGCCCTTCATTGATAAAATCTTGGATAAGTTAGCAGGAAAGGCTTTTTATTATTTTTTTGATGGTTATTCAGGGTATAACCAAATCTCTGTTTACCCACAGGATTAATTAAAAACTACTTTTATATGCCCATTTGGCACCTTTGCTTACAGAAGGATGCCATTTGGATTGTGTAATGCACCTGCAACTTTACAAAGGTGCATGCATGCTATATTTTCAGACATGATTGAGCAATTTCTAGAGATTTTCATGGATCATTTCTCTATTTTCGGGGATAGTTTTAGCCAATGTCTACGTCATCTCGGCCTTGTGTTGCAGAGATATGAGGAAACCAACTTGGTGTTGAGTTGGGAAAAGAGCCATTTCATGGTCACTCAAGGCATTGTCCTCGGTGATGTGGTTTTCCACAAAGGCATCAAGGTAGACAAGGCTAAAATAGATCTGATTGCACATCTACCCCCACCAAAAACTGTGAAATAAGTCAGATCATTCTTGCGGCATGCTGGCTTCTACAGGAGATTCATCAAAGATTTCAGTAAGATCTCGAAACCTCTCTGCCACCTGCTGTGCCAAGAGGTTCCCTTTGATTTCAATGATGAATGCCTTAAGGCCTTGAGCTGTTGAAAAAGTGCCTAACCTCTACACCTATCCTCCAAGCACCTAATTTTTCCATACCCTTTGAGCTGATGTGTGATGCATCAGACTTTGCAATTGGTACAGTCTTAGGATAAAGGAAGGATAAGACCCCTTGTGTGGTTGCATATGCCAGCAAAATCATGATTGATGCTCAGTTAAATTACACTATAACTAAGAAGGAACTATTGGCAATTATCTTTGTTGTAGATAAGTTTAGGTCTTATGTGCTTGGATCCAAGATAATGGTCTTCACAGACCACTCACCCCTAAAATACCTTTTGTCAAAAAAGGATGCAAAATCCAAACTGATCAGATGGATCCTCCTATTACAGGAGTTTTATCTTGAGATCAAAGATAAGAAAGAGTTTGATGTGGTGGCAGACCACTTGTCTAGGATCCTAACAGAGGAATTTGATAGGCTGCCGATTAATGATTCATTTTCGAATGAACAACTATTTGTTATCAGCACCTCTACACCTTGGTTTGCAAATATTGTGAACTACTTGGCAGTAGGTAAAGTCCCCCCACGTTGGAACGAAATGGACAAGGATCTGTTCTTTTCACAGATCAGACATTATATGTGGGAGGATCCATACCTATTCAAACATTGTGCAGACCAGGTGGTGAGGAGATGTGTCCCTGATGAGGAATTCCACAATATACCAACTATGTGTCATGAACAGGCTTGTGGAGGCCACTTTAGTAGGAACAATACTATAGCGAAGGTGCTCCAATATAGATTTTATTGGCCCACTCTCTTCAAAGATGCATGGCTTCATTGTAAAACTTGTGAAAGATGCCAAAAGATGGGAAGTATCTCCAAAAGAAACTCCATGCTTTTACAGCCCATACTTGTGATTGAGCTTTTTGACATATGGGGAATTAATTTCATGGGCCCTTTCCCTCCTTCCTATGGATACAATTATATTCTTGTGGCTGTGGACTATGCGTCCAAATGGGTTGAGGCCATAGCTACAAGAACTAATGATCACAAGGTTGTCCTCAACTTCTTAAAGGACAATATTTTTTCCAGGTTTGGCACCCCCAGAGCCATCATCAGTGATGGGGGGAGCCACTTTTGTAATAGACAGTTTGAGAATCTACTTAGAAAGAACTCTGTGACACACAGAGTTGCCACCCCATATCACCCACAAAACAGTGGGCAGGTAGAGATTTCTAATAGAGAAATCAAACACATTTTCGAGAAAATAGTGAGGATGGATAGGAAGGACTGGTTCTTTAAATTACCTGATGCTCTGTGGGCTTATAAGACTGCCTATAACACACCCATAGGGATGCCCCCCTTCAGGCTGGTATATGGCAAGGCATGCCATTTACCAGTAGAGCTTGAGCACAGGGCATATTGGACTGTTAAAGCATTGAATACTGACTTAACTTCTGCTGGCATACACAGGAAGCTCTAGTTGTCAGTGCTGGAAGAACTGAGATTGGAGGCATATTCAAATGCTAGGATCTACAAGGAGAAGACCAAGGTTTTCTATGAAAAGCATTTGTTGAGGAAGGAGTTCACAGCTGGCAACAAGGTATGGCTGTTCAACTCTAAGTTGAAATTTTTTCTAGGAAAATTGAGATCCAGATGGGAGAGGCCTTACATAGTTGAGTATGTATCCCCATCTGGAGCTGTTGAAATCAAGGACCCAACAGATGGAAGGACCATGAAAGTAAATGGTCAAAGGCTCAAACTTGTTGTTGAAAATGTGGTGGGGCCTGTGATGATCACCCACTATCATGAACCTCCATAGCATAGCTGAGTTTCAACAATGTACACTATGTATACTAGTTACTGATTTTGGTTATTTTTGCTACTATTTCTGTCTTTGATTCATTTCTGTTTGGCATTGTACATGAATTTTGCCATGTTTGGTTAGTGCCCCATGTAGGATAATTTGTCAAAAGTGTAAAAAGACTGAGTTGTAGTGTCAAAAGCTGTTAAGAAAGGAGCTAGAGACTGAGTGCAAGTCTGTTTAAACTAAAAAATAGCTTGTCGACAGGTTCTATGAACATCTCAACAGGTTCTGAGAGTGCTCGATTTACTTTTTGACAGGATCTGGAGGCTATCGAGCAGTGTGAATTTATTCTCGACAGGTGTTGAGGGTGTAAAACTTGGTTGTCGATAGGATCCATACAGATTTCGATAGGTTCTGCAGGCTTTGGTTGATTTCTTGACAGGTTCAAAGTACCTATCGAGAGGTTCTATGAACCTCCCGAAGTAATTTTCTGGAAGAAGGAACCTATCAAGAGGATTGACTGATGAGCCCAAAAGTACCTGTCGAGAGGTTCTATGAACCTCTCAAAATGTATTCGTTTAAAATCCTAAACCCGTCGACAAGATTGCATGGACCTCTAGAGAGGTTCAATAGTTTTTAACTCCTTGACAGGTTGTCTCAACCTGTCGACGCCTTGTCCCCAATCTTGTAGAAGCTCATTTTTCCACCTTGCCCATAATCATTTTTCTAAACCTTAATAGCTCATATCTCCTTGCCTTAACTCCAATTGCTAAATATAGACCAACATGCTCTTTGCGCTATCATTCCCAATATTAAATCACACGACATTCCATACTCATCGAAACCAACATATCATTTTAGCAGTTAAGCTTGGAAGGATGAGAAAATGTATTATGACAATTCATATTCCACCACCCACACATTTTAAAATATCAGGCCCTTTCCCCTCCATTGCATTCGTTCATCAATTCACCCCTCCCACAACTATGGCGGATGACAAACCTATTGATTTTCCAATCAAATTCGACCCAGTTTGGGAAGCCTCGCCACCACCAAAAGACCCTGACCCATTACAATTGTTGTGGGACGAGTATGAGGAAGTGCAAAGAATTTTGGCCAAGGAAGAAAAGAAAAAGGATAAGAGAAAGAAGAAGAAACAGAAGATAGACCCACATGCATCTTCTCCCCCATCCTCCTCACTCCATCTACCACCTGCTCAACCACCTTCTCCTTAAATCCCTGTTCTACCCCTGGATTGCAATTCCTCTTCCAGAAGCAGCAGGTTGAGGATATCCCAGAGCCAGGTGGACAAACCATTTTGTTTTTGACGGGATATTTTGTTACTGTGTGTCTCGATTTCCCTTAGGTTTATACTCTTTCCTATATTTAGTTAGGATTTTTCCTTGTGTCGTCACCCCTTGTATGTCATTGTTATATTGTACAACTTTATGTGATTAAATGAAATCTCTCTTTATGATGTTTTGTATAGTTTACTTTCTGTCTTTATAGCTGTTTGGTTGAGTGTTGGTGTGTTGCAATTGTTCGCATTTTTGTTTAGTGCTGTCTTTATTTTGTATACTTCAGTTTTTGCTTATGCTGCACATTTTGCTATCTTCCAAGCAGTGAGGACACTGCTCCTTGTAGGTTTGGGGGTGTGGCAGCTTGCCGATGGATAGTTAGTGATAGTGCAGCAAGGTTTTAACAAAAATTGAGGAAATGAAATAATTTCACACCTGAGATTTTATATATAGAAGAAATTTAAAACTTTTTAAAACTGGAACATGTTATAGTTCTAACATTTTCAGGAAGCAAATATCAGGAATTTTTTATAATATGAATGCTTAGTGAACTTGAAATGAGAGGAAATTGTGAGGATATACCCCAGAAGTCTAAGGAAAGACCATACCTAGTGAGATTTGGGCCTGAAATTTTTTTCTTGAAGAGTGTTTGACAATTTCTTCTACTCTAAGGACTGATTGAATCTACCTTTGTTCACTAAATGTTAGGGAAATCCAAGTTGAAACAGCTTGACAATATTCTTGACATTGAGGATGAAGTAAGGCCATCCTTTGGACAGTTTGAGCTTAAAATTTCCCATCTTTGAACTGCCCTTGATACACACCATTTGAGCCTTAAAAATCTAAGCTTTCTCTAACAGTAACCAGAGTACTTGAACCCAAACCTTAGTGACCTAATTCAGCCTGACCCTCACTCTGAGATTTCAGAAGGTAAAGGAGAAGAAGTTGAAGAAGGTGGAGCTGGTTCAACATTTGGTGGAAGAAGAAGAAAGCACAATTGATGGCAGCTGTGTATCAGAAGTACAGTTGTGGCATTCCAGCCAATCAAAAGAAAAATAGAAAAAAAAAGAAAAACAAAAAAAGAAAAACAAGAGAGTAATAAGAGAGAAGTTCTTTCATTCGATATTTTGAAAAAGAAGATTAGAAATTGATCACTTCAAGTCTAAAAATTCAAGAAAGAAGATGGAACTATGCTGAAATGAAGGTTGTGAAGTTGCAAATCACCTCCTTACCTTATTGATTTCTCAATTTTGAATCCTATTCCACCCTTTTATTCTTTGAAAACTTCACCCATAAGCCACACTACAACCTAACAAAAAGTCCTTACTGTTGGCGATTTCTAAGTTTGTGCTTGCTTTATTGGTTGGTGGTAAAAGTAATTTAAAAATCAAAGAAAGAGTAAAACAGGGGATGGAATCAGCACAACTAAGAAATCGTAGACCTGCAAGATACAGGGTCCATTGTGGCAAATTTTGATAAGTAAGAGTTTGTCCCATAGGGAAAGGTGATCTACAGCTCCAAAGGAGCCGTCACTAGTAGTCCCTCCAGATCTGACTACAGATCTGGCAGTCCTAAAAAGGAGGGGAGTTTAAGGTCACTTATTCTAGGTATTCTAAGGTAACCTAATGTCTACACTACAGAAAGGGGTGAGAGGATGGATGGAGTGTGGAAAATAAATATAAAAGGGTGAGAAGTAAGTTATTGAGCCTAGATCAGAGGAGCTTTGTAACTCAGATTCAGATATGATGTTATAGAAATCCTGTCCAATGGCTACGTTATCATCACTGAGGAGAAGGGATCCAACCCATCTCTCTGCCATGATTCAATCCCTTAAGGTTATAACTTGTCCACTCAAATGGTCACAGACTATCCCATAGGGGAACCACAATCCAGGGATGGGTCAAAACAAAACAAGTTAATCATTGTAGGCACTATTTCATCCAGGCTACCAGCTCAAGAATCCATAGGGAACCTCAACCTCTATGTGTCGGGCTAAGGCTGTATAGGACCATGATAGCCCAGACACATAGAACCAACAAGAGATTGAGTATAACTTTCGATCAAGTTGTCCATTGCTTGAGTGAGGCTACAATGGTCCAGTCACAAGCTTACAATCTCTATAACTAGATCAGATCCAACATCTGATGGTGGATCTATACAAATATAGGGGAGTC
The DNA here is from genome assembly GCA_021018995.1 of Chloranthus sessilifolius. Classification (NCBI taxonomy): domain Eukaryota; kingdom Viridiplantae; phylum Streptophyta; class Magnoliopsida; order Chloranthales; family Chloranthaceae; genus Chloranthus; species Chloranthus sessilifolius. Next base: position 51,171,536 of record CM037593.1, on the reverse strand, counting down.
TGCCTCCGTACAATCTCCCACCAGGCTTCTACAAGCTCAGGTGTAAAGAAGAAAGATCCATCTTGGATCGGTGGATTAGAATCACCCTAAGGCTATAACCTGTCCACTCAAATGGTCACAGACTATCCCAGAGGCTATCCTCCTCATGAAGCCCAAGACAAAACAAGAATATCACTACCACCACCATGGTCACCAGGCTACCAGCTGAAGCTCCCATGGGGATTTCAGATCTAGTGGGTCCTGTGGTGGGGCTAAGGTTGTATAGGACCATGATAGCCTAGACACACAGGTCACTTGGATCTGAATGGCCCTTAGAATCAGTCCTCCATTGCTTTGAAATAAAGCTAAAGCAATGGCGGATCACAAGGCAGCAGCCTTGCACAGAGCATCTCACATTCAAACACAAATCCTACAGAGTACAAATCCTATTACAAAACTTCTATTGATCTAGTTCAAAAAGCATACAAAGACATAGCCAGCAAGTACTGAAATATGAAGAGAAGGAAAAAAGAAAAAGAAAACTACTTACAGCTATAAAAAGAAAAGCAAAACGATCTCAGATCAAGTCTCAAAGAAATGAGATGTGTTCCCAGCTATTCCAGGATGTAGAAAGAAAAGATGGTCCAAGCCCCCCTCTAAACCTAAGCTAAGTATGGGTTTTTATAGTAGTGGTGTGGCGGCGCATTAGGGTTAGGAAACCCTAATTTTAATGATGCCACATGGCTGAATAGTGATCCTTCTATGCCTTGGGGCATGTGCACAAAGATTTGAGCGTGGGAGTGTGTGCCCCAATCACTGGAAATTCCCAGAAGGTCCTCTGCTAAAGAGATGGAAGTTTGAGGTTCAGAGCTTTGCTAGGTAGCCATTATTTCCCAAACTTGTCGCGTGATAGCTTTTGCTCTTCGCTAGGATGATTTGATATTGAAACTTCAACCATCGCGAGGTTGGCTTGGTTTGCTCTTCAAGCAGTCGCGAGGTTGAGTAGACATCAAAGCCTCAGATGTCGCGGGGTTGGGGTTCAAGCAGTCGTGAGGTAGCTCCGTGATCGCTGGGTTGATCTTCGCGAGGACAAATTTGAATAGCACGAGAACTTTGCGATCACTTTTCTTCACTGGACTTTGCGAGTTACCTTGCGAGGCTTTGATGAGTTCTGAACTGTGCGAGGTTCCATGTCTTAATTAATCTTCGTGAGGATGGCTTTGCCTTCATAAGGATGCTTTCTTCTTGAATGATGCTAGAACGGTGCGAGGAGTTCTCTTCAGATAATTGCATCCCGCGGTGACTGCGCGACAGCTGCCCGAGGAGTCTTCTGAAGCTCTCTCTTCTCAGCCGTTCTGAGTGAATTGCACGAGGGTGAGAGAGGTCTGCTTTGAACTGCGCGAGACTGCGCGATGTGTTCTACTCTTGAGCTTCGCGAGAGCTACACGAGTTTGTGCTTCTGAAGCTCTTCAGTCAATCATCTGTGCGGGAAGTTGTTGTAGAGTCTTGGGATGCTCAGTTGGACTGTGCGAGGCATATTTCTCCTGAATCCTCTAAAGCTTGGGTCAGCTGCGCGAGGCAGGCTCATTTCAGGTCTGAATTCAGAGTTCATCCTTCTGAGGGGCTTCTGGTGTAAAAATCGGCTCCTTAGTAGGATTCCTGGCCTTATTTCACTGCTGGTTATTACCTACATAAAACACTTTACAAGAACTTATTAGGTGGTTATGGGTCTAATCAAAGGTTAAGTTAAGGGGTGAAAAGTGGTACTTTTCAGGTCTTAACACTTACTGATCTAAAATTGATTGAGCTAGCATGTGGAGATTAGAATTTGTTTAATCTATGGTGAAAAAGAGTTAGAAAATTTTAGAAATTAGAGCATTGCTTATGCTCATGCTTGCAGTCCTATTTGAGGGCTACAACTGCTCTTGAGCTATATGAATTGATACACCCTTCTAGTTTTACTGAGAGAGACAGCCCTGGTGAGGTTTGGGTCTGAAATTAGGATTGATGGGGGCATTATCAGAACAAGATTCTCAAATTGAGGGTAAGCTTTGCATTAATTTTCATACAAAATACCGTGACATGAGCTGATTGATTGTGATGGAATTATAGTAGGGTTTTAGTTTTAATCTGTCATGTTGTTGCTGAGAATCCTCTAAAACTGAATGGACAAGGTGTGGAATGAATTTTATATGGCTTGAATTTTGTATTAACGTGTTGCATTGATATTAACTAATTTTATTGGGGAAGTTTGAGGGTAACTTCACTGTAAATCCTCAGGAGACTTCACTCCTCCACTAGGGATAACCTAGGGGTTTAAAAGGCTATATGCATATGCTAAATGCACCCGTGTTCCCTACAAAAGTGGCATTTACTTTTATAGGTTAGTTGTTTTTATTTTCTCCTTTGCTCAGGGACTAGCAAAGCTTAGGTTTGGGGGTGTGTTAAGTAATGAAAAATACTATTTTTCACCTCCTAACCTTACCTTTGATGGACCCTTGAGCTAACTAATAAGGTGTTTTAAGTGTGTTTTGTAAATCAGCAATAAATTATAGCTTAGCGCATCAATTCATTTAAAAGAGCCCAAGAAGCACAATGCTACCCAATTAGAAATTCCTGAGACCATGTCCAGCTGTAAGAAAGAAAGATTGAATCTACTAAGGGGTTCCTGAGTGTAGAACAAAGGAAGAATAGCACACCTAAGATGTGTGCCAGCTGGGGAAGCACTAAAAATATGCTGTCGAAAGGTTCCATGAAGCTGTCGAGAGCTCCCCAGAACCTACCAAGAAGTTCTGAGAGCAAGGAATGAAACAGTCGAGAGGTTGAACATGTGTATAAGAAGCTATTGAGAGGTACTGAGTTAAAAAGATGAAGATCTCTAGAGGTTCCAACACCTACTGAGAGGTTGAATGTACAGACGTGGATCCTGTCGAGAGGATACTTCAAGGTGCAGATAAAGTTGAGAGGTTCCAGATACTTATCATGAGGTTCAACTGAACCTGTCGAGCAGTGCAAGATAACATGTTGACAACTTACCTGAAGCAGCGTTCATTCTCGCGAGGATTGAACCAACCTGTCGAGCACTTCACTGAAGATTGTAAAACCCATCGACAGGTTGAGTATAACCTGTTGAGAGGATGAGTGTAGAACTGGGCAGAACGAAGGAATAAGCCTTCAATCCTATTGACAAGTTCAAATCAACCTCTCGTGATGTTCTCCCAAGCTGTCGACAGGATCTTCATTAACCTGTCGAGATGTGTCCAAACCTATCGATAGTTACTTTAATCATGTCGAGAAGTCTGCGAAGCTGTCGAAAGCCAATGCAACCTATCGACGTGAATATAAAGTAGATCTAGAACTTGTCGAGAGGATCCTAGAACCTCTCGACACTCATTTTGGCAACTTTCCAGTGCGTTTCTTCAGCAACTGCCACTTCCAAAATTCTGTGCACGAGTTCCAAAGCATGTCAGTGACCCCTGAGGGTATTTTTGGCACATAGTTGGGCACGAGTGGAAACCCTAACTACTTCACATGTATTTACCAGTTGAGAGCCAATGGGAGAGAGCTTCTAGAAGAGAAATCAGCCACATCAGCATAACAAAATTATTCCCTTGTGCTCTAATTGGCTTAAACGGATCTGAGGACAGAGGAGGAGAGTATAAAAGCTTCAAGAAAATACAGAACAACCATCCAGAGTTTGAGAGAACCAGAGGTTAGGGCAAGATCCATTTTTCTCCAAATTTTTCCTCCTTCCTCCTTCTTCCATTCTCTCTTTAGCCAATCATGAGTGGCTAAACTCTTTTCAGTAGTTAGGGTGAGGTCTTGAGCTATAAATTGAGAGATTCAGAGGCTTGTAAGAGATTGTATATTGCATAGATTGCAGATCTGGGCACAATAATATTGTATGTTTACAATATAATTATAGATTTTAAAGGTGATTCTAATCTATATTTCACTTTTTCGTATTTGATTTCCCATAATTAGATACTCCTGTGAATGCCAATCAGAATGGGGAGCTGGTAGCCTGGCATCTGCAGCATCTGCAATAGTTTTCCTGTTTCAATCAAGATCAATAGATTTTAGTAATCCTAGGGATGAACTGTATCTAATAGAAGGGCAGATCAAAAACTTAGGACTGTATCCAATAGAATGGCACATCCTAACCTTAGGATTGCCTTGATCCATTGGTGGAGAATGGATTCTTATACCTCACCTCCGCTGGGAGAACCTAGGTAGATCAATAGGTTGGAGTAATCTTGGGGATGAGCTATATCTAGTAGAAAGGCAGATCATAAACTTAGGACTGTATCCAATAGAAGGGCATATCCTAACCTCAAGATTGCTTGATCCATTGCTGGATTCGGGGGAACCTGGGAAGCTTGGAGCCAGAAAAGAGGATTGTTGCAAATCAGTTCTCTGCATTGCCTTTGATTCCTTTGATTTTCAGTGAGAGACTAATATCCCTAGCTGCTACTCTCAACCTTATGAATTTTCATCTCTTCTATATCTCCCCTTATCTCTGTGTTTGATTAGATCTGGATCAATAGCATTTATCTTTTGTAGTATGTAGTTAAAGTGACAAAACCATAAAACCTCTCTTCTTTCCTGCTTTAGTTTAGTTTTAATTAGGATAGAGTGCCAGATCTACCATAGATCTGGAAATTTACCATCCTTTAGAACACATTTCCCTGTGAACATACCCTTACTTACCTATCAAAACTTGCTACAACAGCCCTGATTCTTGCAGGACTACCTGCTTGCCTGGATTCAACATTGCTGTAATTTGTGTAGTTAATCTACTATTTTAATCATATAATAATCGCAAGGCGGGCAGCACAACACCAAGCCACTTTTTTTTAGGTTTGCATTGGCGCATATATTACACCCACCAAGCTTAAAAAACCCAGGTTTGTTTTGGCGCATGTAATACACGCGCCAAGTTTTGATTAACCAGATTTGGCCTGGTGCATGTAATACACACACCAAACCCAGACTAAGTAGTGCAGCCCAAAATTTGAGGTCCTTTTCACATTCCCGAGTTTCCCGCTTAATTGTTTAGCACCTCTGATTAGGTCTCGCACTATCCAACACCCAATACGCCCCCGCCGATCAAATGTGGGTAACTTCATATCGACTCTCTTCGAGGGATCGGGTTGTTTGCATTGATTCTCGTGCCTTCAATAGATCAAAGCGTTCCCCTTTTATTCTTCTAAAGCTCGTCGGGGTCACGTCGTGGGATTTATTTAGAGTACAAATACCACTCGAGACTAGAATTCAAGGGCCCCAGAATCCTTCATTATAAAAATCCACTTACAAAAAATCTTCAAAAAAAATAAATATAAACAAAACAAAAATGAAAAAGGAAAAATCATTGTGGTGTCCGCACAACGGCATCACCTTACCCTCCATCGTCCCATAGGGGAAGAAGGAGAAACCTTTACGGGCCTCATCCAGGCACCCATACCCCACCCGCCACCAAGCCATGTCGTGGGCAGTGGATCCAGCATACGTCAATCCCAATTCATCCCCATTGCATTCCCCAACTCATTCCCACAAGGAAGAAGTGTTCACATCCATCCCAGTCACCCAACTCCTATTTACCATCACCGGGCCCTTCAGTGCACCCATTTTCTCATCCACCACCACTCAAAACATCCAAAGTCCGACACCCCAATCCCCCTCATTTTCTCAAGCCGTGCCCATTTCCCCCTCCATGATCATTCCAAATCCTTCCCATCCTCCATTCACATCCTCCCAAAACCCAACCGGATTCCCTACCTTTACCACCATACCCTATTTTCCATCTTCCCAACATCTACCAGATCCACCCGCATTTATCCATACGACGCCCAATTTTTCCCATACCCCCTCATCTACCCAGGTCATGCCCATTTTTACTAAGGCCATGCCCTACTTTTCCACCACATCCATCTCATCCACACCCCACCATCCATTAGCTACACCACCTCCACCAATCCGTCTCCAATGGCTATGATGGATGAGATGGTCCGGGCCTATACAAGCTAGAAGGCCTCCAAAAATATGCTCCCTCATCCTCACCACATATCTTCAAACCCATCATACACACTCCCAAGTCTCCATGCTTCTTTACTTCAAACCCACTAGGGCCCAATGGCTCAAACCCCCATCATCCATACCATTCAGGGTTAGACCCACCAAGGCCCAATGGACTAGACCCACCAGGGCCCAATGGGCTAGACCACAAGGCCAAATGGGCTAGACCCATCAAAGCCCAATGGGCTAGACACCAGGGCCTAATGGCCTATACCCACTAGGGCCTAATGGCCTAGACCCACCAAGGCCTAATGAGCCAAACCCATCGAGGCCCAATGGGCCATACCCATTAGGGCCCCATGGCTCAGACCCACTAGGGCCCAATGGCCCAAACCCAACCAGGCCCAATGGGCCAAACTTTCGGAGGCCTTATGGCTCAAACCCCTCTAAATTCCCTACCTTATACCCAAGCCCAGCAAGGCCCAAACCTGGGACCCTCATACCCATACCCTCCACAATTCCCTTGATACCTCTCTCACACGCAAACCTCACACCTAGCCCAAGACGAGAGTTAGGCACCTATCCTTCATCAATCCCAATTCACCCATCCCCATGCACCACAAAGCCACCTCCAGGCACTCCCTCAAACACAATGGCCCCATCAGGGCTTAACTCAAAATCCAAATTCCACTCATCTTATCACTCCACAGAACCTCCCTCACATCCAATGGTCCTGCTAGGTACCTATCCAGCCCAGTCAGCACGAACAGGAAAATCTCACGCTCACTACACCATATGTAGACCCACTATACGCGAAAGATGAGATCAGGAATAGCCCCGCCATCTAAAGAGTCTGAGCAGCTGAAAGAACAACTGGATAAGTTCTAGAAGCATTTAATGAAGATGAGTGGAACTGAGATCCATGCCATAGACTTTTCAGATCTATGCCTTTTCTCTGAAGTCCCCTTGCCCCCAAAATTTAAAATGTCGGTCTTTGCTAAATATAATGGCACAGGCAATCCCATGGCACATCTCAAGTCCTATTATGGGGAGATGTGCCAGTATGGAGCGGATGACCGTCTGCTTATAAAAGCCTTTCAGAAAAGTCTGACAGGCCCAGTTTTGAGATGGTTCACGTCTCTGGAACCATCCATGATAAAAATGTGGAAGGATCTGACTCATTTATTTCAAGAACAGTATGTCTATAACATAGACATTGAACCTCGTAAGTCAGATCTATCCCGATTAAAGTAGAATCCTAAAGAGACCTTCAACAATTACCTTGAGTGTTGAAGAGCACTGGCAGCTCAGGTAAGAAATAGAATACCTGACGACGAGCAGATAGAGATGATTTCAAAAAATACCTTTCCAGTTATCTATGACTTCCTGCTCTATCAACAACAATCCAGATTCGCTGATTTGGTAAGGAATGCTAATCATTGTGAGGACGCAATCAGAGAAGGGCGTTTAAACAAGAATGTATCCGCTGGGGCCAGCGGGGTCAGGAGGTTCTCTAAGCAAAGAAATGATAGAAGAAAAGTGGCAGATGTACAGAATATTGTGAACACACTACCCAACACCAATATAACCCGTTCCAATTCAAAGTCGCACAACCAACTCCAGTTAAAAGCGAGCCGATACAATGAACCGAAAATGGGCAGGGAGCATAGATGACTCCAGAGCGGAGAAGGGTCCATTTTGACCTAGTATTCACACCTTTAGGGCAATCATTGAATATCTTGTTGCCCTTATTAATAGAAAAAGGGTTTGTCACAGCACTCCAACCACAACCTCCACCAAATCCCATCCCAAGGAACTATGACCCCAACACCCACTATAACTTCCACCAGGGACCGGGCCACCCGACTGATCGTTGTTTTCCTCTAAAATATGCAATACAAGATCTGATCGAGGCTGGGAAAATCATCCCCCCTGCCCCTCCCCAAACCAATCAGCATGCAAACATACACTAGGTACCATTAGCCCCACACCCTCCCAGAGGGGTAGGCCCAAGACCCACTATCGGCATGGTGGCAGAGGATGATGAAGATTTTGACCCGTCAGATTACATCGATGACTGAGGAAATTTTATGGCACCAATGCAGAGAGATTGGGGAGACAAAAATATTGGGGTGATTGAACGACTAAATTTGGAGGATTACTTTTCCAACCCCGCACCCCAAACAGAACCCTTAGATCTTAGGGCATACTTCCCAGCGCCAACTCCCATTAACTACGTCCAAATTAACTTCCTGTCAACCATACATGACATCCTCCACTAATTACCCAATGGCTGATTATGTCCCCCATCCACCTCGACACCCATCAGTTATCAATGGCCCACCCCCGTCCCGTCACCCCCGAAATAGTCGTCCACAAATCTCACCAACCCAGTTGGCCCACCTTTTCCACCTACCCATCCCTCACTGAAGTTAACTAGGTATTACCCACCCATTCCAATCCCTTACTAAATAGTCGTCCACTCAGTTATGACCATACATGACATCCTCCACTAATTACCCAATGGCCGATTATGTCTCCCATCCACCTCGGCACCCATCAGTTATCAATGGCCCACCCCTGTCCCGTCACCCCCGAAATAGTCGTCCACAAATCTCACCAACCTAGTTGGCCCACCTTTTCCACCTACCCAGCCCTCACTGAAGTTAACTAGGTATTGCCCACCCATTCCAATCCCTTAGCACCAATAACCCTAGTACCCACTTTCTCCCCGTTCCAGATCCCAGGATCAACTTACAATCCTCATTAGGCCCCACTCAGTTATGAACAGACATACGTCAATGTCGATAGCAGTAGGGAAGGGGCAGTTGATTTCATCACTAGGTCAGGGAAGATCTCCAAGCAACCAAACGCACCGATACCAACACCAACCCGACCAGAGGAGAAAAAGGATACCATTATGGCAAACCCATTCGAGAAGATGAGCCATGAGCACATACTTGAAACCTAGCTCAGGAGAATGTCGGCCCATATCATGATTTGGGATCTGTTAATGACGTCCCAGCTTCATTTTCAAGCTCTGATGAGGGCATTAAAAATTCACACGTCTCACTCCAAGTATGCCCGTATGAGGTCGGGCAGATAATTGGGCAGGTGATGGCTCCCAATGCCATCTCCTTTTCGAATGCTGATTTACCAGAGGAGGGAAATAATTATTCTAAATCTCTCAATATCACTGTAGAAGCTAGAAATGTGGTAATTCCACTGGTATTAACTGATAATGGATCTGCTTTAAATGTGTACCCTCTAAGAACAACTACCAAGATAGGAGTAGATCCTTATATGCTAAAATTGATAAAAACCAGTGCCAGGGGGTTTGATAACACCAGAAGAGAAATAATCAGAGAAGTCGATCTAGAGCTAGTAATCAGGCCAATGACCTTCTCCATAACTTTCCATGTGATGGACATCAAATCCTCTTTCAATCTATTGTTAAGACACCATTGGTTACATGAACTCAGGGCAATACCGTCCACACTACATCAAAAGCTTAAATTTGTGTCTGGGCAGAAGATCATCACCATCATAGGTGAAGGGCATGAGGAAAAGGAAAAAGTTATCCACAGTATTGAGAACCCCAAAGTACTGGATGTGCCGCACACGACCAAGGATACAGACCTTCACAACTTTGAATACGAGGTATCGACAGTAGTCTCGGAACCCCCAGAAAGCATCATTCAGAAAAACGGAGGTAGAATGGTAGCGGTTGTGGCCATGCTCTAGAAATGAGGTTATCAGAAAGGAAAGGGATTAGGACCCCGATTACAAGGTAGGAAAGAGCCAGTCAAAGCCAAAGGGAGACAACGGGTTAGATTTGGGTTAAGATACAAACCCATAGAAGAAGTATGAGAGGCTAAGGAGAAAGCCCGAACTGTTGCTGCAGCAAGAGCCTGGGGAAACAATTTAGCAGAAGAATCCCGTCCTATGCCTCACATCCGGAACACCTTGGTGAGTGTCGGGATTGTGAAGATTGATCAGAATGGGGCAACACAATTAACCCCACACAAACCTGTAGCCCTTGTCCACCCCACCAATCCTCAAATTCTTTCTCCCCATCTAGAAATAGACTTAGTCGCCCTGTCTTTGTTTGAGGAAGAGTTTGCCATACCTGCACAAGCCCCCCCTGTGGTAAACCACCCCAAGACCTTACTGATAGTTGAGGACAAAATCACAGATGAACCCATGGTCAACATGATGGAGGCTGACTCCAAAGAATCATATCAGCCACCCCCTCCATCTAAAAATGTAAAGGAGCAACACCCCAGGTATGGAATTTGGCATCTATGCCCCAAACACTGGAAGCGGTGAGTGGCCTAAAATTTGGCACCCGCTTCCCAAAAAAAACAACCTATAAAAAGTTAGATGAGCCCTTGGTACGCAATACCGTGTACATATAGGGACTCGCTTTGCCAAGAGCCCATTTCCAAAGAAAACAAAAATTATAAAACCATAGAAAAAATACAAAATCCAAAAATGTTATCTTTCAAAATTCTGAATAAAGTCAGAGAAAATGATGCCTTAATCAAAGTCCCCGTCCCACATGAAATCAATCCCTTTCTTGTAGAAATACAAGAAGAGGTAGGAGTCACGAGTCTAGATGAGGAAATCTCTACTAAGGAGCTCCCCAATGAACTCATTAAGCATTTTGCCGACTTTGAGCATGGCCCTACCCCTGTCATTGAAGAAACAGAGGACGTCAATCTAGGGACCGAGGAGGTTCCTAGAATCACTAAGATCGGAACATCGCTATCTCTCGAGGAAAGAAAAAACATGATCAATTTCCTTCAATCATATCAAGACGTGTTCGCATGGTCATACGATGACATGTCTGGTTTGGACACCGATTTGGTCGAGCATGAGTTGCCACTCTACCCTGATATTAGGCCGATCAAGCAGAAATTGAGGCGACTCCAACCCGAGTGGATGTTGAAAGTAAAAGACGAGGTCATCAAGTAATATGATGCAGGATTTCTCATGGTCTCCAAATACTCGTAGTGGCTAGCCAATATTGTTTCAGTACCAAAGAAGGATAGGAAGGTCCGCATGTGCATTGACTTTCGAAACCTGAATAAAAAAAGCCTGAAAGATGACTTCTTGTTGTCGCACACTGACATCTTGGTCGACAACACTGCTAAGCACATATGCTCTCCTTCATGGACGGATTCTCTGGATACAATCAGATTAGGATGACAGAGGCAGATCAAGAGAAGACAACATTTGTCACCCCCTAGGGAACCTTTTGCTACCGAGTCATGCCATTCGGATTGAAAAATGCTAGTGCAATGTACCAAAGAGCGATGACAATACTCTTCCACGATATGATGCACCGAGAAATTGAGGTGTACGTCGATGACATGATCGCCAAGTCACCGGAGCAAAGTGACCATCTGATAAACCTCTAAAAGTTGTTTAAGAGGCTGAGAAAATATAGGTTACATCTGAATCCTCAGAAATGTACATTCGGTGCCATGTCAGGAAAGTTGCTAGGATTCGTCATCAGCAGGAGAGGTATCGAGGTTGACATAGTCAAGGTAAAGGCCATCACAAAAATGCCACCACTGTCTGTCGAAAAAGAGGTCAGAGGTTTCTTGGGCAGGATACAGTACATCAATCGGTTCATTACACAGCTCACTCCTATATGCACACCGATCTTCAAGCTGCTAAGGAAAGATTCTCTCGTTGAATGGATCGACGACTATCAAGTGACATTCGATAAAATCAAGGGCTACCTTCTCAACCCTCTAGTATTAGTACCACCCAAGCAAGGGAGACCACTCTTAATGTATCTCTCCATGATGGAAGTTTCGATGGGATGTGTCCTAGGGAAGCATGACGCGACAGGAAGAAGCGAGCAAGCCATCTACTACCTGAGTAAGAATTTCATCGAGTACAAGACGCGCTATTCTCATTTGTAGAAAGCATGCTTGGCTCATGTGGGCCACACAGAGGCTCCGCCACTACTTGCTATCCCAAGCCGTTCTACTCCTAGCACGCATGGATCCATTAAAGTACCTATTCAAAAAGCCGACTCTCACTGGCCGAACTTGTAGACACCCTCATTTTGCCCTCTTCGAATATATAAATTTGTTCGGTCAACCTTTGACTTTATAACCCTAACGTGGGAACCATGCACTGAAACAGTAGTATATGGTTGAATACAAGCTGAAATAATAGCTCTGTGGCTCAGATCTCAACATAGGGAGACTATATACTAAAATAATAGTATATAGTCAGAATGTAGACTGAAACAATAGTCTAGCATTTCAGACCCCTTTATCCTAATGTGGGACCATATACTAACAAAATAGTATATGGCTGGACACTTGCTGAAACAATAGCTTTGTGGCTTAGGACCCATAACCCTAACATGGGAACCATGCACTGAAACAATAGTACATGGCTGAACATAGGCGGAAATAATAGCTCTGTGACTCAGATCCTGACGTAGGGAGAGTATATACTGAAACAATAGTATATAGTCAAAATGCAGGCTAAAATAATAGTCTCTCATTTTAGACCCGACCCCCAGACAACCTTGAATTATGCATCCAAAACCACATGCATAATGAAATTGCACACAGAACCACAAGCATGCAATCAATCCCCTGTTCAGACCAACCTTCTTTTCCCAGACCACCTCGAGACTCGATCACGCGCCTGACATGAGATGCGCGATCGGATTGAATGCCCCACCACCAGCGCACAATTGGCCTACGCCCGACCTAGTCTTACCGTCCTTGACCACTAAGCTTCCTCGATCAAGCGCTTTGGATGAGATGCTTAATCGAATCACGCACTCCACACTAGGTGCGTAATTAGTTCTAATGTGATTAGGACTAAGAAACTCGCTGAACAAGTTAGCCGGTCGCTCACAAAGTTGGTAACCGACACAAAGTGATTAAGCACCGGGAAACCGGTGCGTATTTTAGTTAAATGCCTGAAACAAGGCACGTAATTGAAGAAAAACCAAAAAAGATTTTTTTTATTTCGAAAGAAAACACAACGAGAGAGAATAAATTTTTTTGGGATTTTGAAACCAGAGAACTGGAGGACAAACCCATAGAGCAACCTAGCCATGAATTCGAGATTCAAACTTCGAATCTTCAGGATTTCTCTCTATAGCCTCAACCTTAGGTAATTTTTATTCCCGACCGTAGTTCTTAGTTCTTAGACTTAGGATTTTTCTTAGGTTAAATTATTAATATTAATTCAGTCTTAGACCATAGCACTCATTTTCGGATCATAGTTTTAATATTTGGTTCTAGTTCTTCCTTTCTAAAATCAGTCCTTAATCTGACGGCCCAATTCACCGACCATAGACTTAATTATGTTCTAAAATCTTAATCTCCAGTTCTATCATTAATCTCTGATTCTAGTTCATAGTTTCTAGAACCTGTCCTTAATCATACGGCCTGATTTTCTGATTTTGGACCCGAAGTCAGTCCTTAAACTTTTAAATTCTAGTTTTAATCCATTAGTTTACTATTTCTAAAATCTCCAATATAAATTTAGTCTTCTATAGTCCTATTTTTATAATTTAATTCTTAATTATAATCCCAAAAACAACTCTGGAAATCTAAAAAAACTATTTTATAATCAAAAATCCAATTTATTCTTAATCTTAACCACCCGATTTGCCCAAGGGAGCTTACGGAGGGTACTCGGGAACGAGACCGATCCTCCTTAGCATAGCAGGCCCAAAACCCTCTTTTTTATGATTATTTTATTGCTTTAATTAGGATTAGAAAATCAAGTCCATAAATTTCTTAGATTCTTCGTATAATAGTTTACATGCTTTATTTTGATTAGATCCATAGAATAATTGAGCTGATTCTAATTCTACTAAAATTAGTTCCTTTATTTTAATTTGATTTTTAGTATAGTTAGTTTACTTATTTTACTAGTTTTTCTTAATAAAATTAGTTTATTTGTTTTAATTAGAATTAACAAAATAAATTCCTTGCTTAAATTTGAGTCCTAGTAAAATTAGTTCCATATTTCAATTTGAGTCGCAGTAGGACTAGTATACTTGTTTTATTTAGAATTCTAGTACGATCAGCATACTTGATTTAATTAGAATTTTTTATCAGAACTAACATGCTTGCATTCCTAGTACGAGTGAGAGAACCTTGCATCGTACTATTTGATGACCTCATCCTTCTCTTTCATCATCCATTCTGGCCTGAGGCATCTCGTGTTCTGCTTGACCAGCTTAACATCGGGATATAGCAGTAGCTCATGCTCAACTAAATCAGTATCCAAATTAGGCATATCCTCGTATGACCATGCGAAGACGTCTTGGTATGACCAAAGGAAAACAATCATGCTTTTTATTTCCTCGAGAGACAGTGACGTTCCAATCTTGGTAATTCTAGGAATCTCCTTGGTCCCTAGATTGACGTCCTCTATTTCTTCAACATTCGAGATAGGGTCATGCTCAATATCGGTAAATTGGTTAAGGAGCTCATTGGGAATCCCCTCAGTAGGGATTTTCTCATCCAAACTAGAAATTCCTACCTCTTCTTATATTTCTATAGGAAATGAGTCGATTTCACGTGGGACGGGTTTTTTAATTAAGGCATCATTTTTCTTGATTTTATCAAGATTTTTAAAGGACAATAATTTTTATTTATTTTTGGTTTATTTTGTATTTCTTTTATTTTTTTGGATTTTCCTTTTTTTTCTGAAACGGGCCCTTGCCAAAGCGGGTCTCTATATACACATAGTATTGCCTGCTAAGGGCTAGTCTCACCTATTTTTTTTATTGTTTTCTCTTTTTTTTTTGAAATTTTGAAATTCTTTAAGCCATTTTCTTCGGCCCTTGGCAGGATTTAAGACATTTGAGCAATTACGCCTACCAAGGGCTACTGAACATATTAATCGACTCGACACAATTCGATCATGGTGATGTGCCCCTTAGCTAATGAATGAGACAAATTTCTCCAATGACACCATACCTTTGCTGCTTACCTGAGGGGGAATTGGCATATAATTGGTTAAATTCAATGGCTCGATCACCCCTATGATCTCATTCCCCTAGTTCCATTACCCTAGTGACTCTACACTTTCTTCCATGCTGATGTATTATGAGGGATCAAACTCTTCAATCCCTCCCTCCAACATATTGATGGTGGCCCTTGGGCCCATTTCTCCCTGTGGGTGCGGTGGTAACAGTGCTTGCATGGTATTGGTGTGAAGGTTTGCTTGGGGGGGTGCTAGGTGTATGAGTTTCCATGCCTCTATCAAATCCTCTATCGCGTGTTTTAAAGAAAAGCATCGATCAGTTAGATGTCTCGGCTCTTGCTGGAAATTGTAGTGTATGTTGGGATCATAATTTTTTGAAATTGGATTCAATGGGGGTCTTGGTTGAAGCTGAGTAACTAAACCCTTCTCGATTAGTAACGGCAAGAGGACATTTAGGGATTGTCCTAAGGGAGTGAATGCTCGGTTAAGGCGGGCCCTTCTCTGCTTCGGGGGTTTGCTGCCCCCAGGGGATATTGTTCTGCCTCAGAGCCTGATTTGTTAGTGTTAGGGCCTGTGGTGCTGTCGCAAACCACTATGATTCTATGTTGGTATTGGGTTGTGTGGTCATTGTGGCTTGGACCTCTGCCCCTACTCCTCTCTCAATTCTCTGTTCCGAAAATGTGCGGACCCCACTAGTCCCACTGGCTACATTCTTGCTCAGTCATCCCTCTCTTATTACATCCTCACAACGGTTGGCATTCCTTACCAAATCAGCAAAGTTGGACTGCTATTTGTATACCAAGAAGTCTGAGATGACTGGCAGAGTGTTTTTCGAGATCATCTCGATTTGCTCATCACCGGGTATTCTTTTTCAGACTTGAGCTACCAATGCCCTCCACCGCTCAGGGTAGTCACTGAATGCTTCGTCGGGCTTCTACTTTAGTCAGGCTAGAAATGACTTGTGGGGTTCAATGTCTACGTTATAGACATACTGCTCTTGAAATAAGTGCGTCAAGTATTTCCCAGTCTTTATAAAAGATGGTTTTAAGGATGTGAACCACCTCAAGGCTAGACCAGTTAAACTCTTCTGAAAGACCTTTATCAGTAGCCTTTTAACCTCTCCATATTTGTACATGTCCCCACAGTAAGACTTGAGATGTGTAATAGGATTGTCAGTGCCATTATACTTATCAAAAACTGACATTTTAAATTTTGGGGGCAAGGGGACCTTAGGATAAACACAAATTCAAGAAGTCCGTGGTGTGGATTTCAGCACCACCCATTTTTAATTACAACTTCTGAATTTTGTCTCGCTGCTCCTTCAACTGCTCTAATTCCTTAGACATGGGGGGCATCTTCTATGCAGTAGGTCTTGCTTCACTCTGTGCTACTTGGGGATTGGTGATCATGGGTGGAGAATTAATATTGGCCACTGCCCCAGCATAAGTGTTGTTGCCTAACATGTGCCTGATTTATGTGTGTTTTGAATGACGAATTAATGAATATTAAGTTACATAATTTTAAATTATGAAAGAGATATCAGCACATTGAGGGCTAACAATAGCCTGCAAGATCAGGGCCAATTGTAGCAAGTTTTAAAAGTAAGTATATTAAAGATCGTCCACAGAGAATTTGTCTGAAATATGAGATAGACCTCCAGATCTGTGCTACCAGATCTGGCTCTATAATTATCTAGAAAGCAGATAAAAAGAGAGTGTTGGGTTTTGTCACGTTTAACTAAAAGCAAATAAAGAAAAGAACTAACTAACTGATCCAGATCCAAGTTGGGGAAGTGATTAAAATAAATCAAATGGAGAAATAATAACTTTCTGTGATTTCGCCTTTGAATTTTAATGGAGAATCGCAACTCAAACAGAGTTGATTCAATCTTCATCCGCTACCAAAGACAGATGTAAGAGAAATAAATCAATTAAGGAAGGGGTTTAGACTTATGGTTATGATCTCATCACTTAAATGGTCACGTGATCATCCAATAGTTGTTGACCTATCCTCAATTCGAACATGAACATCATCGCAAGTGTCGTAACTAGGTTACCAACGCTAATTAAATGGAGTAATGAATCAAGGAAATTGCATGCAAAGTAGTGAATCTAAAGGAGTCTAATGCACTAAGGTGATCAATAAGAACCCTTGACATGAATCCAATGGAGAAAACACTTACAACCTTTTAAATTCAATCTTACAATTACAGAACGACTGACTCGGACTTGCGTCTTGAATCCAATCTCCTTGGAGTTACAAATAGCTCTCGAAACTCTCAAAGCAAATACAAAAGAAGCTATTACGAGTGGGTCGACAAGCTATCCGAAAGCGGGAAATAGAAATGAACTCAAAATCTGGATGCCACAATTGGGCAAATGTCTTCTATTTATAGCTTTCCTTGATCCTTGCATGTATGAATTGACCAATCGAAGTGTTCGGATCTGGATTGCCCAATGGCGCTTGAGCACGGGATCCAGATCTGCTCGCCAATGAAAATGCTCGATCCGTTCAAATAATCGGCTAGAAGCATCAATTCATTATGGAATTCAAAAATCTGTTTGAGCTTTGAAGTTCACGCCAAGTGATTTCATCTTTGAGCGCTCACATGGGTTGGAATATGCTTTTGGATCTTGATTGGAATCTTCCAAATGTCCTGGGCCGTTAAATGCATTAGGTAGCGCAGAGATTCTTGAAATGCCCTTTAAACAAGTAATTCCCCGAATGTCCTTTCAGAGAGTTTAAGTGCCTTTTCGCAAAGTGTTTTGGCTCCGAAGTTCTTTTCGCAAAGCAATTTGGCTTCGTAAAGTCTTTTCGCAAAGGACTTCTCCCTGATCTTCTATTCGAAAAGGAAATTTCAACTATTCGAAGAACATGGTTCTTTTCGAGTAGTTCATTACACTCGTAATCAATTCAATGAACTTTGACCTTTCACAGATTTTTACTTTGCGATTTGAACTTTTAACTTGATTTCTTCTTTGCGAATGGATCCTTCTTCTTCTTGGTCTTTTCTTGCTCTTTTAGGACCTTTTTAGCCATTCCGAGGCTATTTCTTCACTCCTCTTTGAGCTTGACATGAGTTGTCAGACTTTTGATCATTTTAGGATGCTTTTGGACTTGGACCTGCCTAATTGGTTAGTCAGAAATGCACACTAAAGCACTTATTTAGTCTTCTCAAGGGTCTTTCAAAGCTCATGTTTAGGGGTGAAAATGGTATTTTCACTACTTAACACACCCCAAACCTAAGCTTTGCTAGTCCCCGAGCAAAGAAACATAAAAACAAAGTAAAGAGCCACTTTTGTAGGAAGCACAGTGCATTTAGCATATGCAACAAGCCTTTTCAACCCCTAGGTGGTCCCTAGAGGAGGAGTGAAGTCTCCCGAGGGTTTTCAAGGAAGGTACCCACAAACTTCTCCATGAAGCTTAACATCAGTGCAAAATTATCAAATGTGCAATCAAGGAGCAGGATTAGTTACTCTTGAATCAATGATGAAATGTAAAATTTGATTATTGTTTGCAGAATTTAAACATTTTAAGAACCTCATGAATGTTTCAATATTTCCAATCCGTGAGCAGCCATAGAAAATTGTACAAATGTGCCAAAGATGAGCTCATCATCCTGAATAAAAATTAGGTTGTAAGTCATACTTATTATGCTCAAGTTCCAACCCAAACACTCACCGTGGTATACTCTCATCGTTGTTTTTGTTGAGGGTTCATTTTCACTCAAGCTCAAGAGCGCTTACATCTCCCAAATGGATCTGTAAGCATGAGCATAGGCATGATTCTCAGGTGCTGGCATCCTTGACATCTCCTCACCATAGATTGGGTCACTTCTTATCTCCACATGACAGCTCACTCAACTTTGGATCACAAGGGCTTTTAATCTAGGTTTGTTTGTATGGCTTATGGAGTGAAGTTTCAAGGAAAGGCGCTTGAAGCAGGGGTTTGAATTTGAGAACTCGTGAAGTGCGGAGATGGTTCATGACTCCACCTTTTGAGTTTAGCTTCTTTCTTTCGAGATTCTCACATTCACGGTGATCAGTTCTTTCTTTGATCTTGCATTTTTCATCATAAGGTCCCTTTTTGCCTTTTGCTTGCAACTTTTCACATTGTTTGTCTCTTCCTTTCTCGGTCACCATATTGCCCTGCTTTTGAGGTATTTTCTCTTCATTTTCTTGATGTTGCCCAGAAATGGTCCATCTTGATTCTTTCTCCTTTACCTCCAATTCTCGAGTGAGGGAAGGCTGAATTGGTTCCATAGGTTCGTGCAAGTACTTTTGGGTATTTTTGATGAAGAATTGTAGGATTTACAACTCAAATGAGGTACAAACAGCAGAATTTTCTTGGTTGGTTCTCGTTAGGTTCAAGTCAGTCCAAGAAGGCCTTGATCTTTTCCTCGCTTCATGAGTGTCATACTTGTTTTAATTTGGAGTTTCCTAACTTCTAGTGGATCTAATGCCTCACCAATCCTTTGAATCGTAAAAATTGCCTCACACTCTTCAATGAGATGGAAAATATATGGGCTCAATTCTCACTGGTTATGGTTTTTCCTTGAGCTTTTAAGTATGTCTTTACCTTTTCTCTTTCCCATGACTTGCTAAATGTCGATACCGGAGGTTTTCATGGTGCTAACATCATGGAAATGTAGAATATTGAAAGGTTTATGATGTCTAAATTTTGCAAAGAAATTTTAAACTTCCTAATTGTCATGATTCTTAAGTAAAATAATTCATTTCCCGATTACTTAGGTGATTCATTGTCCTTAGGTTAACTATTCCTTGGGCGGGACCACACCCACCCAAACCTATGAGGAGCAAAGGTCCTCACTGGTTCAAAGGTGGTGGCATAGTCACAGCTTATTAGGGAAAATAGCGAAAAAATAATAGCAAGGAATTGCAGAAAGCAAATTGCATGAACGAAATTTGATGAAAATAAAAGGAAAAGAGGGAGGAAAGGGAGTAAGGGTGAGGGGTTTATTTTGTCTTTTTAAAGTAGGGACTAAAGTGGGTGCACTGGGGAGGGAGGGTAAGAGAGGGTCAGGTAGCTATCTCACCGAAGGGAGGTAAGGCTACAGTTCTGTGTGGTTTGGGTAGCCTGGGTGGTAGTGGAGGGAAGCACTAGGACTTCTGGTTCTGCTTGTGAGGCAACATGGAGGGCAGTAGGGGTGGGTGGTAAGGGTGCGATTAGGGCTTGGATGAGCTCCAATGTGGAAGGGTGTGGGGTGGAAGGGGTGGGGGAATAGGTGCAGTGTAGTGGCCTGGTAGAATGGGTGGCAGTGGTGCAGAGAGCCTGGTCACCACAGAAATGGTTCTTGTAAAATGGCAGGGTGGGCCGAGGTGGGTGGAGGCTCCATAGCGCCAAACCAGCAGGGTATCTCTTGGACTCTGCTAGTTCACTCACTGTGTTCATGTACAAGGGGGTCCATAGGTGGTTGTTCAGGCCCACCCACACTTGCGAGGCTAGGTTCCTGTCGGGCTTAGCAGCAGGCAGCTCTGGCTCGGTGCCTGGCAGAATGGGTTCAAGCAGGCGGGGGGCAAGCGAGGCATGTCTTTGGATCTCTGCTGCTCTCATTCTCCTCAACATAGCCCGACTTGTGGTCCGTGCTTTCTTGCCAAAGTTATGGGGGTGAGGACTTCAAAGGGCTCTTCCCTATCTATGTCAAACTTGGCTCTTAGGAGGGCTGTAATTAGTCTTCCAAAGGGAGGCCAGCAATTTTCTGTTCTTCTTTATCTTGGCACTCACATCAGCCATTGCTTCCAGGATGAGCAGGGGGCATTGAAAAATTGCCCTTTAGAAAAGTGGCATTAAGGATTTCTCGATCTTTCCCATATTTAAAATGGAGGAAAACAAAAGCCCACACAGCTAACACAGATTTAGATTTTCTAAAAGATTGAGCGAGAATGGATAGAAAAATACCACGATCTAAGGTTTGTGCTTGAACCGAGTCGCTTTGTTTGTAAAGATCGCCCAACCGGTCATTGTGATCTCAAAAATGGAAACGCTCAAACAATTAGGAACAAACGGTGATATCTTTGTGGAGCTCGTGTGAGAAGAGAGTGAGCTATGGTTTTAGTGGGCGTCGCTCATGAGAGTGTTTGCAAATACAAAGCTAACTTCAAAACGACTAAATATACTTGAAGCTAAAATCATAAAGCACCTTTAAGTTTTCAAATATTCCAAAAGAGCCCTTTTTTTCTATTTGAATGGCAAAAGTGCCTTTCGACAAGTAGATAGCTTCGAAAGTTTATTTCGCAAGGGACTTAGCATCGGACCTTCTATTCGAAAGGCTGTTAACATAATTAACTATTCGAAAGAACATCTTTCTTTTCGAAAGCGGTTCATTGCAGCTCGAATCTATTCGAATAGAACTTTGGGCTTTTCGAAAAGTAGTTTTGCTTTGCGATTTGAACTTTTAAGTGTATTTAAACTATGCGAACAAGAAAAGAAATAGAAAGCAGAGAAATTCAAAACTATGTTGTACAAACATAATATACAATTTTCTACCATCGATTGTTGGAGATTCGTGATGACAGATGGGCAAGACAGCTCTGAGTGTTGTCAATGCATGGCTTGAGCCTCGACCATTTACCTTAAGGATTCTTCCATCCTTGGGATCTGAAATATCCACAGCTCCCGAGGGAGGCCTTGATGATGATGTATGGCCCTTCCCATCTGGATCTCAATTTGCCCGGAAGAATTTAAGTTTAGAGTTGAATAACCATACCTTGGACCCCGGTATGAACTCTTTTCTCATTAAACTCCTATCATGAAATGATTTGACTTTCTCCTTATACAAACTGGAGCTTGTATAAGCATCCATCCGCAGACTCTTCCAATTCGAGTTGAAGTTTCCGTGATTACCGGCAGTTAGATCCATATTAAATGTTTTAATAGCCCGGAAAGCTTTGTATTCTAACTCTCTTGGCAAATGACATGCTTTGCCATAGACCGATCTAAAGGGACATTCAATTGGAGTTTTGTAGGCGATTCTGTATGCCCACAAAGCATCATTAAGCTTAAAGGACCAGTCCTTTCTGTCCTTCTTTCTTGTTTTTTTCAAAATGTGTTTGATTTCTCTATTGAAATCTCCACTTGTCCGGTTTGTGGATGATAGGGAGTGGCTACTCTATGAGTGAGAGTACTTTTCAATAGAGCTTCAAATTTGTTACAAAATGGCTTCCCCATCACCGATGATGGCTCTGGGAAAACCAAACACGGAAAAATGTGGTCCTTGAGAAATTTCAAAACCACTTTGTGATCATTTGATTTAGTAGCTATGGCTTCAATCCACTTGGAGACATAGTCCACTTTACTAAAATGAAGTTATTTCCATTAGAAGGAGGAAAGGGCCCATAAAATCTATTCCCCATACATCAAACTCAACCACCGAGAATAGGTCAGAGGCATTGAGTTTCTTTTGGAAATGCTGCCCAATTTTTGACGATTCTGGCAGATTCTACAGATCGTAAGGCATCTTTAAAGATTGTGGGCCAATAAAACCACAACTGCGCAGAATTTTTGCTTGCTGTTTTATTACCTGAAATGACCTCCACAGCACTGTTCATGACACATTGACAATATGCCGGAAGAATTCATGGTCGAGGACACATCTTCCGATCACTTGGTCGCACAATTCTTGAATAGATAAGGATCTTCCCAAATGAAATGTTTAACTCGTGAGAAGAAAAGATCTTTATCCATTCGATTCCAATGTTGAGGAATCATCCAAGAGCCAAGAAGTTGACTATGTTTGCAAACCAAGGATCGTGGGTATTGATGGCAAAAGTTGCTCATCGAAATGATTCATTAATGGGTAAGCTATCATCCTCGTATTGAGAATTCGGATAGGTGATCACCACCACATTTTCCACTCCTTTCTTATCCTTAATCATAGATCAAACTCCTGTAATAGGAGGATCCACATTAACTGGGCTTGGTATCCTTCTTAGATGTAAGGTATTTTAGGGCGAGTGGTCGATAAACACCACAATTTGTGAACCTAAAACATAAGACCCTGAATTTTTCCAATGCAAACACAATGGCCAAAGACTCTTTCTCGGTTGTTGTGTAGTTGAGCTGGGCATCTATCATGGATCTCGCATAAGCTATGACATGGGGAAGCTTATCCTTTCTCCTCCCTAGGACAGCTCCTAGGGCATAGTCTGATGCATCACACATCACTCAAAGGGCACCTTGAATAGTCGGGGATCAAGATGGGGCTGAAATCGACATTTCTTAAGGACCTCAAAGGCTCATGCATTCATTAGTAAACACAAAAGGAACATCTTGACACAAGAAATGACAGAGTGGCTTGGAAATTTCTTTCAAATCTTTGATGAACCTCCTATAAAATCCTGCATGCCCTAAGAAACTTGATTTGCTTAATACGGGAGGAGGCAAATGTGCAATTAGATTAATTTTGCTTGGTCCACCTCTATGCCTTTATGGGAGACCACATGTCCTAGGACAATGCCTTGGTGACCATAAAATGACTCTTTTCCCAAACTTAGAACCAAATTGGTTTCTTCACATCTTTGCAACACCAACTTGAGGTGGTGTAAGCATTGGGAAAAGTCGTCTCCATAAATTGAAAAGTCATCCATGAAGATCTCCATGAATTGATCAATCATGTCGAAAAG
Organism: Chloranthus sessilifolius; assembly: GCA_021018995.1. NCBI lineage: Eukaryota > Viridiplantae > Streptophyta > Magnoliopsida > Chloranthales > Chloranthaceae > Chloranthus > Chloranthus sessilifolius. The sequence continues at coordinate 51,147,915 of CM037593.1, read as the reverse complement.
ATGGCATACATGCATCTTTGAAAAGTAGCAGGGCATTGCAAAGACCAAAGGGCATCCTCCTATAGGCAAAAGTGCCAAAGCGGTGAAGGTGGTCTTTTCTTGGTCCTGTACACAGGATCCTGGTTGTAACAGAGTACCCATCAAGGAAGCGAGTAAGCTTTACCCGCAAGCTTATCAAGGATTTGGTCAATGAAGGGAGGAAATGGTCTTTCCTTGTCATGGTATTTAATTTTCTGTAGTCTATGCGACCCTCCATCCAGTTGTTTGTCCGGTGGACATAAGTTCACCAGATTCAAAGCTACTACATGATGCGATTTCTTAGGCACCACCTGTGTGGGTGCTACCAAGCAGAATCTGAAATGGGTAAATGACCCCTGACATCTAGCAACTTGACAACTTCCTTCATTACCACTTCTTGCATGTGAGGATTCAACCTTCTTTGCATTTCTCTAGAAGGCTTGGCATCCTCTTCCGTGTGGATCTTATGCATGCATACAAATTGGTTTATTCCTCCTAAATCAGCAATGGTCCACCAATTGCTTTCTTGTCTTTATTTTAGAACTACCAACAGCTCCTCTTCTTGCTCCTTTGTAAGGGAGGAAGAAATAATCCTGTGTAGTGTTTGATGATCTCCCAAAACACATATTTCAGATTTTTGGGGAGTATTTGAGTTCCAATTGTGGGTGAGAAAAGAGGGCAAAAAGGTACCTTGGTAATTTGTGGAAGAGGGAGAGGAGCAGTCTCCAAGAGGAGAACTTGAGGATTGTTTGTGAGTGCCTTGCACAAAGCAGACTCCTTTGAATTTGATCTCCTTTTCCTTCTTTCTGGATTCCCAATCATTTTTTAGTTCTGTGGTGGAGTCTTCACCTGCAGAAATTTTGCAAAGACTCCTCCACAAGTTCATCCATGATGTCAACATGAAAGCACTCTTGAAAATTGAGGTTGGTTAACATTATAAACATTCAATTTGACTTTCATATTACCAAAAGAAACTTCCATGATACCGTGCATCATTGAATACAAGCATTTGTCAGAGCTGTGAATGGTCTCCTAAAATGATCAGGATGGAAGTGCGCTTTTGGTTGGTTCCATGTCCAACACCAAAATCAGGATAGAAGAATTTATCTACTCCTACTAGCACATCTTCAATCAATCCCACAGGTTTTCTCTCGATCTGTCGACTAGTTGCAACACCACTTGAGTGGGTTTTAATTCTCCCAAACCTAGCTTCTCATATACGTATAAGGAAGCGAGTTGACACTAGCTCCCAGATCTAGCGAGCTTTCGATGGTATGCTCCCCAATGATGCAGGGATTGTGGGGATTCGAGATCTTGCATTTTAGGGGTGTTGCAATGGATAGTACTTGGTTGATTTTCTCCACAAAGGCCTTCTTAGATAAATGTATCCTAGATTGCCTTTTGTGGGTGCACACATCCTTGAAATTTAGCATATGCAGGACACATTTGATTGCATCAAGCAGGTAGATTAATTTTAACTTGCTTGAATGTCTCCATCATTTCCTCAATTTTGTGTTTCCTTTGTCAAAAGGAGAAACTGACTTCATTGCATGAGGGAATGGGAGGTGGGGAACAAATCTCTCCTCCTCATCTTTTCAACAATTTTTTATTTTTCATTTTTCATTTTTTTGGGTTTTAGGTAAATCAACAACCTCATTGTTTTCATCATCTTTGTGCTTCCTGCACATCTTGTTCTTCTTCTTTTCCTCTTCACTACCCTTTGTGTTTTTATTACTCTTCCACTTCTCAAAGTGGTCACACTTTAATCTCCTCATGGCCATTTGAGGATTCTCCAACCATGAACTGTCCCTTAGGATTGTTCAAAGGTTTGGGTAGTCCGCCTCCTCTCTCTTAGCTAATGAATTCAGAGTTGGCCCAAAGTTTCTTCAATTTTTTAATGCTCTTGTGAAGGTTCACGATCGAGATAGAGTTCTAAATTCAAGTGAACTTAAGACCTGCTCTTCAAATGACAGGACCTAGGAGGCAGGGCTGGTGTAGAATCTGCATGGGTTGTCAGTGGGTTAGGTTCTTTGAAAATTTTGTTTATTGTAAAAATTTGATATGGTGAAAGGTGTTTGAAAGGTATTTGATTTTTTTGGGCTTTGCTGTTGGTAATTTCTGATTCCACCGAGATTAGGATGAGATCTCCATGGGTAGTCATTGGATTGCATCATCCATAAGAAGGCATGAGCTTGTTCCATCATGAGTTCGAAATTGTGATGCGAAGGACATTGATCAATTGAATGAGTAGGGACCGCATATCGGACATGCCTCCTCTACTCTTGACCCATTTGGAGCTTTAAATGAGTCCATCACTATCAAATTTTGTGGTCAAATTATCCACTTTCCTTTCCACTCATTGACTTCATAAACTTTCCCTCTTGTGAATTGGGGATTATTCACCCTAGCTGGATTCTCGGTGTCTCTTGGCGGATTCTGCTTTGGGTTGAATTTTCTCCAATCACCTCAAAGAGGTCCCAAACCTCTTCAACTGTCTTTTTGTAAGTAGGTACCTCCACAGAGGCATCCACCATGTTCTTGCCCTTGATCAATTCCTTGATAGAAGCTTTGAACAAGCCATTTAGGAATTTGATGGTGAGGGCATTGTCTTATGATTCTTTGAATCTTTCCCATGCCTCATGGAAAGTTTGATTGAGTTTTGGGAGAAAGAGATGATGCTTTGTCTTAGTTGGCTGGTTTTAGTCATTGGGAAATATTTTGACAAAATTGACATTGCAAATCATTCCATGATGTGATCTTTGTTTGGTGCTAACATAGATAACCATGCTCTAGCTTTGTCCTTTAATGAAAAGGAAAGAGCCTCACTTGGTTGCCTCTGGACCAAGTCCGCTATGTTAAATGTTGTGCACAAAGCGAAATTCATCAATGTGCTTGTAAGGATCTTCTTTACTTAATCCATGAAATGAAGGCAGCATTTGGATGGTTGATGATTTGATCTCATAATTTCCCTCCAGTGGGAAATTGAATGCGAAAAGGGAATTATAGGCACCGGAGCAAAGTAGTCTCTTAACAATCTAGGTTCGTCACCCATTGTAGCGAACTACTGTGGTGTATGTCATTTCTTAGGAGTCTTTCAACTTCGAATTAAAAGGAGAATCTCAGGGTTGAGAGTTCTCCTACCAAACATACAACGCAGAGAGAATTTGGTACCGCAAACTCGTCAATTAGGTGCTTTCCTTTCCTTTACGCAGTATTTGTAACTCGCATGAGATAACAATGTAAAAATGAATTAATAAATAATAAATAAAGAGAATAAAACATAGGTCTATCTATTTTAGAACAAATTCCCCGACAACGGCCAAAAACTTGTTGTTGCCTAACATGTGCCGATTTATGTGTGTTTTGAATGACGAATTAATGAATATTAAGTTACATAATTTTAAATTATGAAAGAGATATCAGACATTGAGGGCTAACAATAGCCGCAAGATCAGGGCCAATTGGCAAGTTTTAAAAGTAAGTATATTAAAGATCGTCCCACGAGAATTTTGCGAAATATGAGATAGACCTCCAGATCTGTGGCTACGATCGCTCTATAATTATCTAAGCGAGATAAAAGAGAGTGTTGGGTTTTGTCACGTTTAACTAAAAGCAAATAAAGAAAAGAACTAACTAACCGATCCGGATCCAAGTTGGGGAAGTGATTAAAATAAATCAAATGGAGAAATAATAACTTTCGTGATTTCGCCTTTGAATTTTAATGGAGAATCTGCAACTAATCAAAGAGTTGATTCAATCTTCATCTGCTACCGGATGATGTAAGAGAAATAAATCTGAATTAAGGAAGGGTTTAGACTTATGGTTATGATCTCATCCACTTAAATGGTCACAGATCATCCAATAGTTGTTGACCTATCCTCAATTCGAACATGAACATCATCCGCAAGTCTTTGACCAACGCTAATTAAATGAGTAATGAATCAAGGAAATTGCATGCAAAGTAGTGAATCTAAAGGAGTCTAATGCACTAAGGTGATCAATAAGAACCCTTGACATGAATCCAATGGAGAAAACACATTCTGACAACCTTTTAAATTCAATCTTACAATTCTGAGAGCACGACTAGGCGACCCTCGGACTTGCAGGTCTTGAATCCAATCTCCTTGGAGTTACAAATAGCTCTAAACTCTCAAAAGCAAATACAAAAGAAGCTATTACAGAGTACAGACAAGCTATCGACGGAAGCGGAAATAGAAATGAACTCAAAATCTGGATGCCACAATTGGGCAAATGTCTTCTCTATTTATAGCTTTCCCTTGATCCTGCATGTATTTGAATTGACCAATCGAAGTGTTCGGATCTGGATTGCCCAATGGCGCTTGAGCACGGGGATCCGGATCATCGCCAATGAAAATGCTCGATCTCGGTTCACCAATCAGGCTAGAAGCATCAATTCATTATGGAATTCAAAAATCTGTTTGAGCTTCTAAGTTCACGCCAAGTGATTTCATCTTTGAGCGCTCACATGGGTTGGAATATGCTTTTGGATCTTGATTGGAATCTTCCGAAATGTCCCCGGGTTAAATGCATTGGGGCGCGTGCGAGATTACTGAAATGCCCTTTAAACAATGTCAGTAATTCCCCGTAATGTCCTTTCAGAGTTTAAGTGCCTTTTCGCAAAGTGTTTTGGCTCCAGTTCTTTTCGCAAGCAATTTGGCTTCGTAAAGTCTTTTCGCAAAGGACTTCTCCCGGATCTTCTATTCGAAAAGGAAATTTCAACTATTCTAATGTAACATGGTTCTTTCGAGTAGTTCATTACAACCCGTAATCAATTCAATGTAACTTTGACCTTTTCAACTACTTTTTACTTTGCGATTTGAACTTTTAACTTGATTTCTTCTTTGCGAATGGATCCTTCTTCTTCTTCGGGTCTTTTCTTGCTCTTTTAGGACCTTTTTAGCCATTGCTGAGGCTATTTCTTCACTCCCTCTTTGAGCTTGACATGAGTTGTCAGCTTTTTGATCATTTTAGGATGCTTTTCGGACTTGGACCTGTCTAATTGGTTAGCTGTAAAATGCACACTAAAGCACTTATTTAGTCTTCTCAAGGGTCTTTCAAAGCTCATGTTTAGGGGTGAAAAATGGTATTTTTCACTACTTAACAATAAGCCCCACTGTTCCTAATCTCGTCCTCTTCATACTGCTGGTCTACATATTATGCAGTGAGGGTAGGATTCTCCTATTGTGGCTGCATGGACTGAATGGGGGTCGGGTGATACCATTGAATGTGAGGGAAATTTTATGGAGTGATGGGATGAGTGGAAGTTAGAGTTTGGGGTGGGGCTTGATGGGGCCATTGGGCATGGGGAAAAGCATGAAGATGGCTATTAATCAGTGAAAAATACTATTTTTCACCTCCTAACCTAACCTTTGATGAACCCTTGAGTTGACTAATAATGTGTCTTAAGTATGTTTTGTAGTTAGCAAATAAAATGCAGTCATAGTGCAAAAATCCATCAAAAAAATGCCAAGAAGAGACCTGCTGCTTCAACATGTGCACATACAGCTCAAGCAATCAGCCATCAAGCAAATTCACAAAGCCTCAAAATTCTATGGCAATGCTATCTGTCCAACTGGGTACACATGGGAACAAACCAGCAGCTACATTGGATGATGATTGAACCCCTCAAAGGGCACTAAGTGCCAGATAGATGAAGGACAACACCCCAAGCTGTGTGCCAGCTATGGAAGCAAAGAACAGAAGACATCGAGAGGTTATTTCAACCTATCGAGAGGTCTTTGTACTGAAATGGAAGCTGTCGAGAGGTTAAAGCATCCTATTGAGAGGACCTAAAGCTGTATTTCAACCTATCGAGAGGTGCTACGGTGAAGAAGTGAACATGTTGAGAGGTTTACAGCACCTGTCGAAGGGTTTAAATTGGAACAAAAGAACCTGTCGAATAGTATAGAACAACCTACCGAGAGGTCACCTGATGTGGCTATTCTCGCAAGGTGCAAAAAGCTGGAATTAAACCTATCGAGAGGTTCCCCTGAACTTATCAAAAAGTCAAAGCTAACCTATCGAGAGGTCACCTTAAGGTGCATTCAATCTCCCGAGGATGCCTTCAACCTGTCGAGAAGTGCTTAAACCTATTGAACAGAGGGAAAGAACCCGTCAAAGACTTACCTGGAGCTATATTGGACCTCGCGAGGTTGAATGATCTTGTCGAGAGGATGGCTGAAGCCAATGCAGCAGTTACACATTGAATTCATCCTTTTGAGAAGTCAAAGAATCTATCAAAGGCTAAATCCAACCTGTTGAATGAAGCACAAATGAGACTCAGAACCTGTCGAGAGGTTCCCTGAACCTCTCGAAGAACGGATTTGAAACTTCTAAGATCTAACTGAGAATGCATATCCACTCAGTGCTCTGCTACACGTGTCTCAAGGCTATTTAGCTAGCTTGAGGGTATTTTTGGAATACAAATGGGCACGAATGGGAACCCTCTAGCCACTTCACATGTACTTGTCCAATTCGAACCAATTGGTGTGGGATTCTAGAAGTAAAATCAGCCAGATCAGCAGCTCAGAATAATAGAATTATTTCCTTGAGCTCTGATTGATTAAAACAAATATAAGGACTGAGGGGAAGACTATAAATAGAAGAGAAGTTTTACAGAAGAAGGATCCAAAAATTGAGAGAGCTCAGAGACCTAATTCGAGCTCCATTTCCCTCTAGAATTCCTTCCTTCTTTCTTCCTTCTTCCCCATTCTCTCTTTAGCCCAACCATGGTTGGCTAAACACTTGTAGTAGCTAGGGTGAGGTTGCTCTATAAATTAAGAGGTTTGAGGGCTTTGTATGGGGATTAGATGTTGCACAGATTGCAGATCTGAGATAAATGTACTGTAAGTTGTATTGAATAAGTAAATTATTGGTTGTAAAGTTAATTTGAATCTATAGATCTTTTGATTGTCATTTGATGTCCCTAGATTTAATATCCCTATGGATGCTTGAGCTTGTAGCCTTGCATCCACAACATCTGCAATGATTTAATTATTATGATTAAAACCTTTGGATTGGAGGAAATCCCTAGGATGATCTGTGACCAATAAAGTGGACAGATTATAACCTTAATCCAATTCTCTAGTGTAGATTAGATTCTTCAACCTTGCATCTGTGCTTGTAGCCAGATGAAGGATAGTTGCAAATCAATCTCCTGCATTGCCTCTAAACCAATCAGTTTTTAGTGAAAACCAAAATCCCTAGCTGCTATTCTCCCCCTCTTGATTTTAATTCTTTAAATCCTTTTCTCCATTTCTTTAAATTTGTTTTCTACTCCCCTTTGGATTATTTGCAGTTACATTTAATTTTCTGTAGTTTTAGTAAAGTGACAATCCCTTAAAACCTCTCCTCTTTCCTTTCTTGTTCTATTTTAAATTAGGATAGGTTAGAGTACCAGATCTGTTATAGACCTAAAGATTTACTATATTTTGAAACACATTTCCCTATGGACATACCCCTACTAAGCCTCTTTAAAGCTTGTTGTAATAGCCCTGGTTGTTATAGGTCTAGTTGCCTTACCTTGGTTCCATTTTAGTGTGATTTTTCCTCTAGTTTACTATTTTTAATCTCTTAATAATTACAAGGTAGGCAACACAACAATGGCTTTTGGGTGTAAGGGTATGGGTAAATTGGGGTTGATGGAGGATAGGTGTCAGGTTCCTGCCTTGGGTCGGGTGGGAGGTTAATGTGTGAGGGAGATATTGAGGGAATTGTGGAGGGTATGGGTACGATGACCCAAGGTTTTGGCCTTGCTGGGCTTGGGTATAGGGTAAGGAACTTGGGGGGGTTTGGCCCATAAGTCCTTGGGAATCTTGGCCCATTAGGGTTTCTTGGGTTTGGCCCATTAGGCCTTAGTGGATCTGGCTCATTGGGACTTGATAGGTCTGGCTCGTCTGGCCCGTTGGGCCTTAGTGGGTCTAACCCGTTGGGCATTGATGGGTCTAGCCAGTTGGGCCTTGGTGGGTCTGGCTCATTGGGCCTTGGTGGGTCTAGCTCATTTGGCCTTGATGGGTCTGGCCCATTAGGCCTTGATGGGTGTGGATGATGGGGGTTTGGGCCATTGGGCCTTGGTGGATGTGGATGATGGGGGTTTGGGCCATTGGGCGTTGGTGGGTTTGAGGTAATGAAGCATGGAGAGTTGGGAGTGTGTATGATGGGTTGGAAGATGTGGTGAGAATGAGGGGGGTCGTTTTGGAGTCTTTCCAACTAGTGTGAGCCCGGACCATCTCATCCATCATGGCTATGGGGTAGGGTATGGGGTTGGAAGTAGATGGCTCACCTAATGAGGGGGATGTATGGGAGAAACTAGGCATGACCTGGGTAGAGTTGGGAAAATTATGCATGATTAATGAGGGAAAGGTGGGCATTGTTTTGGTGGATTGGAGAAAATTGGGCATGACCCGATTAAATGGTGGGAGATGTGGATTTTGGGTTAATGAGGGGAAATTGGGTGTATTTGGAGGGGATTGGGATAAATTGGGCATTGCTTGGGTGTCTGTGGGAAAATGAGGGTTATTGGGATTGGATGTGGAGGGGAGTTGGGGTGTATGGGGTGTTTGATGGACGGATGTGGGAAAGTTAGGGACTTGTTGGATTGATGTGGGAGAATTGGGAATGATATGGATGGATGTGGAGGTAAGATGGGGGAGATTTTGAGTGGATGTGGAAGCATTGCTTGGGTAGATGGAGGAATATGTGGTGTATGTTGCTTTAATATGGAGGGAAGATTGGGTGTATTTGGAGGGGATTGGGGAAGATTGTGCATGAGGGATGTGGATGGAAAATAGGGTAAATTTTGGGTTGATGTGGAGAATTGGGATGTGTGTTGTGTGGATGGATGTGGAAAATTGGGTATGATGGAAGTCGAAGAAAAATGGGGTATATTGGATGTGAATGGGTGAAAATTGTGCATGGTGGATGGGTTGGGTATGGGCGTACTTGGAGTGGATGTGGGGAAATAGGGTGTATATGGAGTGGGTGTGGATGGAAATGTGGAGGTGTCTTGAGTGGATATGGATGGGGCAAAATTGGAGGTATTTGGATTGGAGGAAAAATTGGGAAAATGTGGGATGGATGCGGATGGATTTTGGGTAGTTATGGATGAAAAATGGGGTGAATTTTGAGTGGTGGTAGATAGAAAGATGGGTGCGCCGAATGGTCCGATGACATTGAATTGGGATTGGGTGGAAGGATTGGAGAGGGGTACTTCCTCCATGTGGGAATGTGATGGGGAAGATGGTGAGGATGAATCGGGGTTGGCATAGACCAGATCAACTGCCCATGATATGGTTTGTTGGCGGGTCGAGTGAGGACCGGAAATTCATCTTCTCCTTCCCCTACGGGATGATGGAGGATAAGGTGATGCCGTTGTTCTGACACCACAAGCCATCTTTTTTTGGATTTATGATTTTCCTGATTTTTTTCTCTTGGTGGTGATTTTTGAATGATGATGATGAGAACCCCCTTTTCAGATGGTGTGAACATGCCTAATGCCTCCCACGGCGGGATCCCAATGCACTCTTAAAGAATCAAAGGGAATCCTTTGATCTATGCGGAGGCACGGAAATCCATGCGACAACCCGATCAACCCGATCCCTCGAAAGAGTTAATAAGAGGGAAACCTCTCTTGACCGGCGAGGGCATTTTGGGTGTCAAGGGTGTGGGATTTATCGGGAGTCTAAAAAAACCACTAAGTAGGGGGTCAGGGCAATGCCCCTTGAGACTTTTTCTTCACTTTTCGAGTCCCTCCGTCCGTGCCTAAAGGATACAAGGCTTTTTCAATTCTGCTAACGCTCTTCCCAAGGTTTTAGGCTTAGTAACAAGTTCGGTCACCCACCCGATATACCTCCGACATGAATGCCTTCTCAGATACTGGATGTGGTGGTTCTTTTCTGGATCATCACCACTAGGGGCTGCCGCCATACTAAGAACCGAGATGTTTGTATCGCTGCCTAAATTCCCACCCTTTAAAATCTATCCACGCAAAAATGAAAGTCATTTAGTTCACTTTTAAGGTTCAATTTTAAATTCAATTTTAAAAGGGGAGTTTTCTTAATATTCAAATATTATTTGTGACAATCGTGTGCCACCTTTATGGGCCGGCATCCATTGTTGGTATATGACGCTAATTTAACAAGTAGCCTGCCAAATGGCTAGGGGGTGTAAATGATAGAAACGTAAATGCTCAAGTAAGCCCGTCAAACTGCTAAGGCATTTAAATGACAAAAATGAAGCTAAACTATCAAGAAACCAACCAATCGGCTAAGGTGGTAAAGAGCTCAAGTAGGCCCGCCAATCGGCTAAGACGTGTAAATACGCAGGTAAGCCCGCCAGTCGGCTAAGGCATGTAAATGACTGAAAATAAAAGAAAATAAAGACAATGCTCAAGTACGCCCTCCAATCGACTAAGGCATGTAAATGACGGAAAAAATAGGGGTAAATAAAAAATGACGGAATCGTAGGGGTGAGTAGAAAAATGAAAAAGAAACAACAAAAGTTAGTAAAAATAAGAAAAATACCTGCAAAAAAAAAACAAAGGGCCAACTTCAAGTATAAGCTCTAAGGCCTCCTCAGCAGAGTCGCCATATGTGCAACTGTGGAATTTTTGATGATCCGTCACGATGATGCGCTCGTATGAAAAATAAAGTGTGGCCACCCGGAGCTTTTGGTGTCCTGGGAAACCCAAATCAGTATTAAATGCACCGAAGTGCCAAATATGATTTTAATTCACCGGTCTACGCCAAAGGCTCTTGGGTAGGGGCTTTGATTATCGATCGAGAAGGTGTTAGGCACCCGATCAACCCACTCATAAGCGGTCTCTACTATGACCAGGTCTATGTGGGGCTGGTTTATATAATATATATATATATATAATTATATATATATATATAATTATATATATATATATATAAAGAAGCAAAATGAGAGGCACTTCCCCTTGTCTGAAGGCACACCGATCCTATTGAGCCCTTCCTGCTTGCCGAAATTTGGGCAACGTAATAGCTCAATTCTAAGATGAAGGAAAAGCTAAAGAAGATAGAGGAATAAAGGGGAGAGCTGGAGCTCTCGAGCCCTTATAGCACCGATGTGGTCCTTCGTGCGAGAGCGACGCCGGTGAGCTTTCGATAGCAAATGGGTTAGGAGAAGGGTTCTAATCTCTTAGGCTTGGTAGCTAAGAGGTAGAGAAAGAAGGCTAGGGGGTAGTTCTAGCTAAATATCAAAGATTGATGGTGGAAAATGAGGTTTAAAGGGCGAAGATCAATTTTGCAATTTATATGGGATTGGGGCAACAAAGGGGGAGAAAGTCTCTCTTAATCTTTATTCTCTCTTTTGGAAAAAATTTTAAGTCATTTGCAAGGGGGGTGCCTCTCTATTTATAGGAAAAGAGAGGGTTAGGAGGATGCTTAGAGGCTAATTAGGGTTAGCAATTAGGTAAACCTAGCATCTAAAGTTTCCTAGGTTTTCAAAGTCATAGAAAGGTGTGAATTAGGTTCAATGGTAGATGATAGGGTGAGGTTTCAAATGACTAAAGGGTTGCAAATAGGGTAAACATGGGTGCAACAGTCCTAATGAAACTCATCCCAAACTTTGAGATGGTCAATAAGTCAAACCCCAAAAGTCATTTTCGAGCAAAAAAGCATCAATTACTATAGCTAAGCCTGGCGCATGTATTAGATGCGCTAGGCAAAGCTACAGTGTCTGAAAGTTCAAAGCCTGAGGTGGGTCCCACCTATACCTGGCGCAACTATTAGTTGCGCCAAGCCATTTCTGGGCAAAAAATGGCTTGGCACAACTATGGCTAGTTAAATGGGGCACTCGTGGCCAGTCAAATGGGGCTCAATGCCTCACATGATTGGACACAAGCTGTGGACCTTCGCGTATCTGTTTCACGCCTATCTTTAAGCATGAGTCGATCACCCTCTCACTTATGGAGCTGTTTTATTCATAATAAAACTTGAACATCGAACATCTTCAAGCATCTCAGGAAGCGAATGTTTTTCCCAGCATAGTAGGCTTTCGCAACTCACTCCACCTCGATTATGTGTAGTAATGTCGCTAAGCGCTTGAGAACCGATAACTTTGAGAAACAGATGTTTTTTCTGATATACAGGGCTTTCGTTTACTCACCATGTTATCCCCCTAATATTTGAGGTTCAGTTTTGAATATGGCAGACCCGTCAGTGATTCCTTGGGCCTCTTCAGATGTCTCTTGTCTTTGGCATTCAATCATTAGTGATCGGATACCAAAGAGGGGCATCTGTAGACACCCAAAATTTGGCCCAAGGCCCAATCAAAACATATTTCGAGAGAGGCGCACCCCTGAGCTTTCGGTAGCATCTCTCATACCCTTCCAAACGCCCTTAGGAATCTTTCCAAACCCTTAGAAACTTGTCTAAACTCTTAGGAAATACCCCCGACCTCTCCGGACCCATAGTTAACCCTCCCGGGCAATGGTTAGAGAGAGATGTGTCAGGGCTAGGAAGGACCTCTCTGAGAGTGAATCTTATACTATTGAAAAGCAGAGGTTCTCAGCTTTCCAACAAGCCAACAATCACCTCAATCCGAGTTATACGTCAAAAGTAATGACGATCTGAGCAGTGCCCAAGAGTTGCATTTGGTTAGGGCATACATGGCGCATGTATTAGATGCGCCAAGCCATTTTTTTCCAAAAATGGCTTGGCGCATCTAATACACACACCAAGTATTGGTGGGCCCCACCTCGGGCTCTGAACTTCCAGACACTATAGCTATGCTTGGCGTGTGTAATACACACGCCAGGCTTAGCTACAGCAACCATGGTTTTTTGCTCGAAATCCACTTTTAGAGTTTGACTTATTGACCATCTCAATGTTTAGGATGGGTTTCATTAGGACTGTTGCATCCCTGATTATCCTATTTGCGACCCTTCAGTAATTTGAAACCTCACCCTATCATCTACCATTGAAGCCCATTGCCAACATTTCTAAGCTCTTAAAATCCTAGGAAACCTTAGATAAGGAGATTACCTAATTGCTAACCCTAATTAGCACTTAAGCACCCTCCTAACCTCCCTTTTTCCTATAAATAGAGAGGCACCCCTCCCTTTACAAAGGCTTGAAAAATTTTTCAAGAGAGAAAGATTATGAGAGAAGCTTTTCCTCCCTTTGGTGCACCCATTCCATACTAATTCTTGAATTCAAAAGCCCCCTCCCCCCCTTAGACCCCATCTTCCGCCAATAAACCTTGAGTTAGGAGAGAACCACCCCCTAGCCTTCTTCCTCTACCCCTTAGCTAGCAAGCCTTAGAGGTTAGAACCCATTCTCCAATCATTCAAGCTATTGGAAGATTGTCAAGTGCACATACGTGAAAGTCCACATGTGTGCTATAAGGACTCGAGAGCTCCGGCTCTCCACTCTATTCCTCTACCTTCTTAACTTTTGCCCTACCCTTGAATTTCTACTGTTACGCTGTCGAAATCTCAATAGTGGCGAAGGAGCACAAATAGGGTCAAGGTGCCTTAGGCCAAGAGGAAGTGCTCTTGTCATTCTTATTTTTCTAGTTTATTTTGGCCACAAGTAGAGACCGCTTTTAAGCACGTTGGTCGGGTCCCTAACACATTCCCGATCGATAACCGAAGCCCCTACCCAAGAGCCTTTGTCATAGACCGGTGAATCAGAGTCACATTTTGGGCACTTCGATGCTTATAAAATTGATTTAGATTTCCTAGGACACCAAAAGCTCCGAGTGGCAACTCTATATTTTTTTCACGAGTGCGCATCATCGCAACTGGATCATTAAAAATCCCACGATTGTACATGTGGCTACCCTCAGTTTGGTACCAGAGACAGCCTTTGATAAGGCATTTTCCACTACGGAAGCCCTGGCTAAGGAAGCCATTGAATATCTGACAAAGGCCTTCCAAGACTGATTGCTACAGCCTCTTGAAGAGCTGGTTTACCCTAGATTGGTGAGGTTGTGGTACCGAAACATTAGAATGAAAGAGTCTGGGGGAGGACCACAGGGGAAGGATCCTATGATGGTAATCCCGATTGATGATTTTGACACACTTGTGGACACAACTAACATTGCACAGGCATTTGGCATCCCAGCATCATATGTCCCATCTAGTAATTTGTGAGAGCCAATCAATGCCTCAATCACAGTGATTACCCAGCAATTGACTAAAGGGAAGAAGGCATCTAGGGACTCAGTAATGAGAAGTGACTTCAACACTAATTTACTTTTCATGGATAATATATTAAGATAGAATATCTTTATGGCTGGTCACCAAAAAGAGAAGAGGTACCCAATCATAGATGCCTTGAACTCCTTCTCAAAAGGGCATTACTTTAATGCTGCAAAATTGATATTTCAGGGAATGAAGGACACTCATAGCAAGGTGCAAAAGAAGCAAAAGCTGCAAGGGGTATCCTACAGCAGGCTGATCACAAACTTGCTCAAGAAGAGAGGTTATATCTGGAAGATGGGGGAGCCCACTGATGAACTGCCACCAGTTTTGTTTGGAAAAAAGCAATGAAGCATCAGTTTGACACTGATGAACAAGAAGAAGAAGAAGAAAGAGCCCACGCAGCCATTCCTGTAGAAGCCACTTCAGAAGGCCATGCCATAGCCACAGCTGCAGCCATTCCTAAGGATGTAGCTACAGCCACCTTTGCAGCAACATCTACAGCCATCTATGCAGCACCCTCCCCAGTCCCATCAGTAACCTCTCCACCCCCCACAATACCAGCCATACCTTCCATCCTAATTCTAGCTCCTCCTATCCTTTTTCCTTTTAACCTTCCCACACCCCCAATCCATAAAACCTACAAAAAGAAGACCCAACACCTCACCACAGTACCTACCACAGAACCCAACCTATCCACTACCATACCCACTGACATACCAAGCCCAATACCAGACCCACCTTTCCCTTTTACCTATGATAGCAGTGAGCCAATGGCTACTGCCATTTATCCCCACCCCATTAAACCCATAGACCTAATTCCCTCTCCTACCTATATGCCTCCATTTTCACCCAACCAAGACCAATTCACAACAGAGGGGTACTCAGCCCTAATTGACTCCATTGTGGGGGATATTAGGCATGAGTACACCCCTCTACCTAAATCCCCACAACCCTACCATTTTAACCATGACTCTACCTCACCTTTCCAACCAATCCCTCCCACCCAACCTGTAACCCCAAAAATACCTGACCCTCTAACCCAAATAATTTCCCTCCTAACCTCTCTCCAATCTCAAATCCATTCCAATTCGAAAAAGCAGGCCTCCATCCAAACAAGCCTTAACTCCATTCACCCCACCCTTCAAACTTTTATCCCACCACCCCAACCACCCACACCTACCCCTGTCCCTAACCCTCCTCCTCACCAGCAGCCTTCTACATCAGTGGCAACAGCTGATTCTGCCACATAAATAAACTTTGATACTAAAAGGCTACTTATAGTTCCCTTTTCTACAGCCTCAACCTTCCCCCAAACCGACACCACTGAAGAGGTACTGCCACATGCCCTCCCATCTAGCCCTTCCCCATCTAGCAACACATTTACTGAGCTTACTATGATCTCCACCTCTGATACTGATCCTTCCAATTGGACCATTGTCCCAGCTAAATAAATTCCATTACCGCTTTTTGCTACCCTCACTACTTTCATGAATAACAACCCATATATTGAAAGGGATGTGCATTTGGTGGTGGAATCTGTGAGACAAATGGTATTGCAGACCTGTGAGGACCAACTAGTACTGATGAAGAAAAGGATGGAAGCAATATTAACGGATCATCAAAAGGAGATGAAATTCATGCAAGAAAGGCTGGACACAATGTATCCATCTACAAATTATATGAGCAGAGGGCTCAGAGGTATGAACAACTGGCTAATTCACTATCAGCAACTTTAATGTTTATGGGAGCCCAGGATGTGCACCAGCAGGCAGCAGCTCATGGCATCAAACTCCATGATCCTTCAGAACAGAAGAGCAACCCCAAACAAAGAAAGCGAGTAGCATCTAGAACCAAAGCTGGGGCTGCACAGGCTGACAATCTTAAGAAGCACAAGGAGAAAACTGGGGAGCACATAGATCTAGTTTTTGATTTAGATCACCTCTAGGAGTAGTTGTAGTTAGTTTCGTTGGTGTATTCTGTACTTGATGTTTTTAGGAGTGTTTGTAATTGTGTGTCTTTTGTAGTTGCAATTTTATATAAAGTTTCTCCTGTGTATAATATTTAATTGTGTGAATACAATTTTTTGTTTATGTGCCAACATTCATTGTGTTGGTTTAATTTTCTGCAATTAGTTGTTCATTCAATTTTCTGTTGTATCTTGTTTTGCCTTTTCATGCTTTGCTGCCCCTAAATAAAATTCTACTGAAACATTGAGGACAATATTTATCTTAGGTTTGGGGGTATAGCAGGATAGACCAATGAAACAGCTAAATGTACTGTAGCAGTGTTAATTGGATTGAAATAAATAAAGTTAATTCCCCCCTAACCATGTTAGAAAGAGGAAATTAAAACTTTAGCAGATATTTTAAAACTTAAATCCTTCAAAAATTTAACACTTCCATGAAGTTGACATCAAGAAAATTCTTCACAATCAATACTTAGTGAACAAGAGAGGAGAGAAAAAGGTGAGGATAAACCCCATGAGTTCAATTAAAGACCATAACCAGTGAGATTTGGGCCTATAAAAATAAAAATTTCTTTTGAAGAGTGTCTTTGGTAATTTTTTCTGCTCTAAGGAATGATTGATTCAATACCTTTTCACTAGAAGTTAGGCTCCCCAAATTGAAACTGTTTAGCAGTACTCATGACACCAAGGAGATGATTTAAGGCCATCATTTGGAAAGTTTGAGCCTAAAATTTATATCCTTTGAAATTGCCCTTTTGCATACACTCTTTGAGCCTTTAACTCCATTTTTCTTTGACAAACACCAGAGTACTTGAACCTAAACTTCATGACTTGATTTACCCTTACCCTCACTCTGAGATTTCAGAAGGTAAAGGAGAAGATGTTGAAGATAGTTGAGAGGGGTTCAACATTTGGTGGAAGGAGAGGAGAAGAGATCTAGAAGAAGCAGTGTGGTAGTTGTATATGTGTGGCATTTTATTAAAAAATATATATATATATTATTGTTGTCAATTTCAAGTATGCTTCCCTTATTGGTTGGTGGTGAAAGTATTTAAGAATAAAAAATAGAATGAAACAGGGGATGAATCAGCACAACTCGGAAATCCTAGACCTGCAAGATACAGGGTCTTTTGTAGCAAGTTTTGATAAGTAAGAGTTTGTCCCACAGGGAAAGGTGATCTAAGGCTCCAAGGGAGCCGTCTCTAGTAGTCCCTCCAGATCTGTCTACAGATCTGGCAGTCCTAAAAGGAGGGGAGTTTGAGGTCACTTATTTAAGTATTCTAATAACCAAATTACAGAAAGGATTTAGAGGATGGATGGAGTGTGGAAAATAATTATAAAAAGGGTGAGAAATATATTATTGAGCCAAGTCAGAGGAGTTTTTGTAACTCAGATTTAGATCTGATGTTATAGAAATCCTGTCCAGAGGCTACATTATCACCTCTGAGGAGAAAGGATCCAACCCATCTCTACTGCCATGACTCCACACTTAGGGCTATAACCTGTCCACTTACATGGTCACAGACTATCCCATAGGGGAGCCACTATCCAGGGATGGGTCAGAACATAACTATTAAATCATTGCAGCACTATTTCATCCAGCTACCAATTTCAGATTCCATAGGGAACCTCAACCTCTAAAGTTCCATGTGTGGGGCCAAGGCCGAAAACCATGATAGCCTGCACATAGAACCAAAGCAAGTGGTTGAGTACAACCTTCATCCAGGTGTCCATTGCTTGAGAGAGGCTACAATGGTCCATCACCACCTACAATCTCTATAACGGATCGAGATCCGGCATCCGATGGCGGATCTATACAACTATGGGGAGTTTGTACAGATAATCCTCACCAGGCTTCTACAAGCTCAGGTGAAAAGAAGAAGGATCCATCTTGGATCAGTGGATCAGAATCACCCTAAGGTTATAATCTGTCCACTTAAATGGTCACAGACTATCCCAGAGGTTATCCTCCTCACGGAGCCCAAAACAAAACAAGATTATCGCTGCTACCACCATGTTCCCCAGGCTACCAGCTCAGGATCCCATGGGGATTTCAGATCTAGTAGGTCCTGTGGTGGGGCTAAGGCTGGAAGACCATGATAGCCCAGACACACCGGTTACTTGGATCTGAGTGGCCTTTAAAATCAGTCCTCCATTACCTAGGCAATGGCGGATCACAAGGCAGCAGCCTTGCACAGAGCATCTCACAAATCAACAGCAATCCCACAAAGTATAAATCCTATTACAAAATTTCCATTAATCTAACTCAAATACAAATACAAAGTCATAGCCAGCAATTGTTGGACTATGGAGAGAAGAAAAGAAAAACTACTTACTGCTAAAAACAAAAGACAAAAGAAAAGCGATCTGAGATAGGTTCCCAGATACCTAAACCTAAGCTAGGCCTGGGTATATATAGCAGTGGGGTGGCGGCGCATTAGGGTTAGGAAACCCTAATTTTAACGATGCCACGTGGCCTTCTACTGATTCTTGGATGACTCGGGGCATGTGCACAGAGATTTAAGCATGGGAATGCGTGCCCTAATCATTGGAAGTTTCCAGAATGCCCTCTATTGAAGAGAAGGAAGTTTGGGTTCAGAGGCTCGCTAGGTAGCTGTAGTTTCCCAGACATCTCGCGTGGTAGCTCATTGCTCTTCGCTAGGATGATTTGACACTGAAGCTTCAACCGTCGCGAGGTTGCCTTGGTTTGCTCTTCAGGCAGTTGCGCGGTAGAGAGTTGAGCTCTCGCTGAGTTAGAGTTCGTGAGGTTAAATAGAAAACATAGTCTCAAGCGTCGCGAGGTTGCAATTCAAGCAGTCGCGCGGTACATTAGTCTTCGTTGGGCAGCAGCGCAAGAATTGCGCGAGCTCTTTTCTTTACTTGGACTTCGCGAGTTACCTCGCGAGGTTCTTTTGAGTTCTGACTGCGCGAGGTTCTTTGTCTCACTAAATCTTTGCGAGGTGGGCTTTGCCTTCTCTAGGATTCTTTCTTTCTTGAATGGCGTGCGAACTGTGCGAGGCGTTCTTCTTCTGAGAATTGTACCCCGCGGCGACTCCGCAATAGCTGCGTGAGAAATCTTCTAAAGCTCTCTCTCCTCAGTTGTCTTAAGCGATCTACGCGAGATTGAGAGAAGTCTGCCTTGAACTACGTGACACTGAGCGCTGTGTTCTACCCTTGATCTTCGCGAGAGCTGTGCGGAGTTGAGTTTCTGAAGCTCTCTAGTCATTCATCTGCGTGAGAGGTTGCTTGTAAAGCCTTGGGAAGCTCAGCTGATCTGCGCGAGGCTTCAAGGTGCATTCTTGCTGAGGGGCATCTGGTGCCAAAGCAGGCTTCATAACATGATTCTTGGCCTTATTTCACTGCTAATTATTTCCTGAACAAAACACTTAAGAGGAGTTTATTAAGTGGCTAAGGGTCTAATCAAAGGTTAAGTTAAAGGGTGAAAAGTGGTACTTTTCAGGTATTAACAATTATAAAAATAAAATAAAATAAAAAGAGAAAATGAGAAGTCAAGAGAAGTACTTCATCTGAAAAAGTAAAAAGAAGAGAAGAAGCTGACCACTTCAGATCTGAAAAACACAAATAAAGATGAAGCTGTGATGAAATGAAGAAGGTGAAGTCATGAACCACCTCCTCCCCTTACTGATTTCTCAATTTTGAATCATTTCTACCCCTTCTATTCTTTTTAAACTTCAACCATAAGTCACATTACAACCCATCTAAAAGACCTTGTTGGTCCAAAGTGAAATGAGTTGTCATGTGGAGACAACGGGATGTCTAATCTATGGTAAAAAGTATATGAGGAGGTTAGAAATTAGAAGCAATGCCTATGCTCATATTTGCAGGCCTATTTGAGGTCTGCAACTAATCTTGAGCTGATGAGAATGTGAACACCTTCAAATTAATTTGTTGAGAGACAACCCTAGTAAGGATTGGGTCTAAAATTTAAACTTATTGGGCAATGTTCAAACCTGATTTTTGAATTAAAGGCAAGCTTAGTACTGATTTTCACACATTTTATACTCATGATGTAAGCTAATTGGTGGTGATGCAAATACATGCTGATTTGAGTATTAAATTGTTTGCATTGCGATTTTAACTCCCCTGAACTTGAAAGAACAAGGTGTGGAATGAAGTTTGATTCATTAAAATATGTTTTGTCATAGGCTGCACTATACTTAACTATTTCAATTGGGAAGTTTGTGGGTATCTTCACTGACAATCCTCAGGAGACTTCACTCCCCTACTAGGGATCACCTAGGGGTTTAAAAGGCTTGATGCATAAGTTAAATGCATCTGTGCTCCCTATAAAAGTGGCATTTAATTTTTTTAGAATAATTGTTTTATTTTCTCTTTGCTCGAGGACTAGCAAAGATTAGGTTTGGGGGTGTGTTAATATCAAAATTATGTCACTTTCTACCTCCTAACCTAGCCTTTAATAGACCTTTGAGCTGGTTAATAATAAATTTTTAAGTGTATTTTATAGTTAGAAATAAACTGTAGCTTAGTGCAACAGTCCATATAATAAGTGCCAAGAACAAAGAAATTGGAGTCAAGCCTTGAAGCTGATGGAATTATAGTGATTAAACCATGGTGGTCCACACCATAGGGGCTATTCAGCATGCCTTGGGGCCCTAGAAGTCTTGCAGAGAGAGAGAAGTGGGGCCCACACCTAGTGGAGTGTTGCAGCAAACTGTACAAATTACAGAGAATCAGGAGTCCAAACTCGAGTAGCTGCTGAGTACACTCGAGCAACTGTCGAGCACATCAGTGCTGCATTCCAAGCTATCAAGCAGTTCAAGACTGCTGAATAACAACCACTCAAGCAGTTTGTCGAGCAGTTAAAGCTTCAGCACTTCAATCTCTAGAGGATCTTGAGCACATTATAGTTGAACAATCAAACCTGTTGAGCTGCACTACTGAAGCATTACATGTTGTCGAGTGGAGGAATCAAACCTGTCAAGCAGCTGAAAATAGCTTCACACTACAACCTGTTGAGCTGAATGCCTGAGGCCATTGAACATGTCAACCAATCTTAATACCATCCACTCGAGCAGTTCTGAAGCATCTTGTCGAGTTGTATTTTAAAGCCATTTAACCTGTCGAGCACTTATGGAATTATCCACTCGAGCTGCTACCAGAAGCACCCCAGCCACTTGAGGAACCTTCAGAATGCACCCAATCTGGTCAAGAGCCACTCGAGATTATCTTCCTGAAGCTACCTGAAGCTCCATCCACTCGAGGCACTGGTTCCAGCTTGTAATTATGAACTTTAAGGGTATTTTGGAACTTCCACAACACCTAGGGCACATTTCCCAATGTATTGTGCTTGCCTTAACTATCAGGGACAACACTTGGCTGAAAATAGGCCACATCAGTAGGATCCTAATTAACTTGATTCTCCTCTTTTCTGATTGGCCAAGGTAAAAAGCTACTATGGATTGTATATATAGATGTAAAGCATGCAGAAAAAGACATCTGGAGCATGAATATTCTCGCCTTAGGTCATATTTAGGGTTAGGTCATCTTTGTTTTTCTTCTTTCCTTAGCTCAACATGTTGAGCTAAATCTCTGTAATAGTTAAGACTGATTTAAGCTGTAAAAAGGGCTAGATATTAGCATTGTAAAGGGTTTGGAGTCTTGCAGAGACTGCAGCCTTGAGGGCAAACCATTGTAAGTTCCTTTTTAAGCAATGAAAGTTGTATTTATTACTCCATTCAATCTGTAATTTCTTGTGTTTTTCATTTAGATCCTTATAAATTGTATGCACTTATGGATGCATGAGCTTGTAGCCTTGCAAATATAGCGACTACAGTGATTATCTTGTTCTGGCTTTTTACCCCCATGACTGAAGTATATCCTTGGGATATCTTGTGACCATTCAAGTGGACAAGATATAGCCCTAGGGCTAGTCCATATCTCAGGGTTGAGTTGGATTGTTCTACCTTGCATTTGAGCTTGTAGCCAAATGGAGGACAGCTACAGATGCAACTCTTACTCTGCCTTACCATGCCTTTTCAGTGAAAATCAGTCCCTAGCTATTTACTTTCCATATTTTCTATTTGTTTTACCACACCAGCTCCATCCTTCTCTAAACCCCTTCTCTTTTATAGTTGTTTTTTATTCTTATTTTACTTATATTTTTAGTTTAGTTTTGTGACACCCAAAAACTCCCTCTCTTTATCTTGCTTTCCTAGTTTAGGTTTAAAACTGCTAAATCTATAGCAGATCTAGAGATCTACTATTCCATCATTGTGTTTAGATCATTAATCCCTATGGGGTAACCCTTATTTATCAAAGCTTCCTGCAACAACCCTAGATCTTGCAGGACTGTGTGTTTGTTGTGCTGTGTTTTCACTCCCCTCTTTATTCTCATTTTGCCATTATCCATTGCTGCCACATCTTTATTAGTTTTATAATAAAAAGAACACAACACTAGCAAATAAAACCAAAAAATCTAATTGGCCTGGGGAAGTGCTAAATGAATGATCTTATCGGCCTCTATTAAGTCTTATATTGCGGTCTTCAAAGAGAGGCAATGTTCAGTTGGGTGGCCCGATCCTTGATGGAAATTTTAATGGGTATTGGGGTCATAATACCTTAGGATCGGGTTCGACGGAGGTCGTGGTTGGAGTCCAGTGACCAAACCTTTTTCGATCAGTAAAGCCAATAAGATACTGAAGGATTGCCCCAATGCTGTGAAGAGTCGATCAAAATATGCCCTTCTCTGTTCTGGGGTCATCTGTGCCACTTGCCAATTTCTGGTTCTTTGTATTGGCTTGCTTCTGGTTGGAGAAGGTTATGCTGCCTTCAATTGGAATGGGGCTATGCTAGTATTGGGTCGTGTATTTATGACTGTCTGTAAATCTGCCCCTATTCTTCTATCATTCCTCTGTTCAGTAGATGTTCGAACCCCACTAGCTCCACCAGATAAATTCTTGCTCAAACGTCCTTCTCTAATCGTGTCCTTGCAACAGTTGGCATTCCTTACCAAATCAGCAAAGTTGGATTGCTGTGGGTACACCAAAAAATATGAGATGACTGGTAAGGTGCTTTTTGAGATCATCTCGATTTGCTCGTTGTCGAATATTTTGTTCCTGACCTGAGCTGCCAATGCTCTCCACCTCGTAAGGTAGTCACTAAATGCCTCAACGGGCGAGCTAAATCCGATTTGAGTGGTTTAATGTCTATGTTGTAGAGATACTGTTCTTGGAATAAATGGGTCAGATGCTTCAAAGTTTTGATCATGAAAGCTTCCAACGAAGTGAACCACCTCAAAGACAGACCCATGAGGCTCTTTTGAAAGACCTTTATGAGTAAATGCTCATCTCCTCCATACTGGCATATGTTCCCATAGTACGATTTGAGATGTGTGATGGGGTTGCTCATGCTGTTGTATTTATAAGAGACTGGCACTTTGAATTTTTGAGGTAAGGGGACTTCTATAAATAAGCATAGGTCATAAAAGTCCGTGGCATGGATTTCGGTTCCACCCATCTTTATTAGTTGCTCATGCCGATGTCTTGATTCAGCATGATTCCTCATATATGTTCAACATGAAGCAGTCAGCATGGTCAATGTTCAGCACGATCAATGTTGTGCATGATTAAATTATTGTATAGATTTGCATGATATAAGTGCTTGTTTATGTTAAATGCTACACGTTACTATAATAGATAAGATATAATGTGTGTCAATTAAAATTTATGCAGCTAGATGTCAAATTAGAAATATAACATATAAAGTAACATTGTAAATTTTCCCTGCTGAGCTTCGATGATAGCTTATCCTATGACTTCATGTCTTAGCTGCCAGATATTGCTCATGACCCTGAGCATGAGACTGATCCTACCTACCAGCCTGAAGAGGAGGAGGAGGATGAGGAGGACAAGGAGGAAGATTTTGCTGAAGACTTCTTTCCTAAATAGGTTTAAGAGAGAGAGAGTTTTGTTTTGAAACATGTATAACAGTAGTGGTGTAACAACTGTAGTATATTTGAGATATTCGGTCCTTCATGTATAGGTCTTCTTTCCATTGTTTAGTGACGGGTAGCCGTTATCGGTGGAAAGCTATACATAGCTTTTATTTATATTTTGTTGTTTATTTTCCTACTTTAAACAGTAAATGAATATCAGATAGATGCCATATGGCCTCGTTAGCAGAGTTAATCTTACGCTTTCGTGATTCTAACACTTTATACACACTGCACTTGTATGAAAATGATCATGTTAGGTGATCCGACGATGCGACCTTTCCTATAGCACGAAGATGTATCAGGACTTAAAGAAGACGTTTTGATGGAGTGGCTTGAAGCGAGAAGTGGCAAAATGTCTTGCATAATGTTTGATCTATCAGCAAGTGAAGGTCAAACACAAACATCCCATTGTTCTGTTATAGCCACTGCTCATCCCAGAATGGAAATGGGAGAACATTTTCATGGATTTTATCCTTGTCTTATCCCATACGTAGAAGGGTTATAATGCAATTTGGGTGATCGTAGATCATCTCACCAAATCTGCACATTTCATACCCTATAGCACAAAGTATACAGCATCAAAATTGGTCAACGTCTATCTGAGAGAGATAGTCAAACTACACGGGATACCAATGAGTATCATGTCAGATCGTGATCCGTTATATAGCTCCCGCTTCTAGCAGAGTTTCTAAGAAGGAATGGGTTTCAAGTTGGAATTTAGTTCTGCATTTCATCCTCAGAATGACGGACAGACGAAAAAGGTGAATCAGGTAATAGACGACATGTTGCGGGCCTGTATGTTGGATTTCCAAGGATCATGAGATAAGCACTTACCCCTGATCAAATTTGCATACAATAACAACTTCCAATCGAGCATTAACATGGCACCATTCGAGGCACTGTACGGACACCGATGTAAATCTATGATTAACTGGGCAGAAACTATTGCACGACTTATTTTGGGCCCTGACTTGATAAAAAGTACTAATGTGATGGGTGGTACACGTCATTCGTGAGCAACTGAAGAGTGCCTAGAGTCGGCAGAAGGGTTATGCCGATCTTATACGAATTAATATTGATTTTCAGGTACTGAAACACACCTATATGTATAATTGATATATGAATTAAATTATGTATATTATATTTCTAACATTTGTCCGATAGATTGGCAATCACGTATTTATTAAAATATCTCCGACAAAGGGTGTGAGGCGATTTGAGAAACGAGGCAAGTTAAGTCCTCGCTACGTCGGACCATTCAAGTCTTCGGCAGAGTTAGTGAGTGGCATATCGAGTTGTGTTACCTCCACACTTAGCCAGCATACACGATGTATTTCATGTATCTATGTTAACAAAGTATATCAAAGATCCAACCCGTGTGTTGGATTATCAACCACTAGATATTCAGGAGGATTTAATAGTAAATGATGAGCCAGCTCATATTTTGGATCACAGAGACCCAATCTTGAGAACAGAACGTATTCCACTCGTATTGGTCCAATGGGATAATCACGGTTCTCATGAGGCTACCTGGGAACGCAAAGCTGCTATTCGCGTTTAGTATCCCCACTTATTTCCCTGAGGTAAATCATTTATTGCATTTGTTAGAATAACTTACTACATATGTTATCTATAAAAATTTTGTATGCGTTGCTCATATAATTATGTATAAATTCGCAGTAGAGAAATAGATGGATATTAGATTTTGATGCACTATATACTGGCACATGATACTGGACATGGTTCAGTTTATTTGATATTGTTCTAAATCTGTTATATATTTACTTTATTATTCATTATTACCTAGTCATGTTTACTATGTCTTATAATGGGATATGCCTTTAACATATAACCAAATCTGATCTAACTTCCCCACCTTCTTTGATTTTCGAGGACGAAAATCCCTTAAGTAGGGGAGAGTGTAACATCTGCCACATTTTTATCCTGACAATACTAGGTATGAACTTGAGTAGGGTCAGGCTTGTGCCAAAAGCATGACATAAAGAACTGATTTAGAACTTTAATGATGACTGTTAAATAGTGGAACCTTAGTGTCCCAGTATTAATTATTCAGTGAAAAAATGGTTGATCATTGATTTAGTACGAATTAAAATATATGGAGCCCTCCTTCAAGATGAAAAATTTCGTAACACAATGTTAAATAATGAATAGGACTGCTTGACACTGAGGGGTGCCAACCCTTTGACACAAAACCCAGTAGTGCATGGAGAAAAATGCCAACTAAAGTTAGATGGTCTTGCCTCGGCACCGAGGGAAGCACAAAAGGTTGCCTCGGCACCTGAGACAAGCCTAAGAGGTTGCCTCGGCAACCAAGGCAAGCACTTAAATAAAATAAACCTTATAAAGCTGATAAATATCTACACACAATGTATTAGCTAAAATAATAAATCAGAATACTATCTTACATACATAGTATATAAGTGTAACTACTTTACACTAAAGCTACACCCTACAATATATGTTTAACCTTGTGTTAGCTTTACACTAAAGCCCAGCCTGTTTTGATTTATATGGATATACAATGCAAAAATCGTGTGGGCACAATAGGTGATTCCAGCCCCAAACAGCTTGTAAGCTGTTTTAATTTGCAGCTTGCTTCCACGCATGCATAAGTGACGTTTTGACTCCATGCACGCAAGCGGGGAGAAAACACTATAAAATAGCCAAGGAGCCTTCTTTTTTCGGCTCCAATTTCCATCGCAAACAACCCTGCATCTGCACTAAACATAAAGACCATGCAAAATGATTCCATAGCAGAAACAAATTCCCTCCTTATATGCTTAAACTCTCTACATATTCGCACCTATTCAAACCATTGAATCCAAACTTTGGTTTTGAAAATAGAAATCACTGTGTGATCGGTGATTCGAGTAAGTGTATTTCGAAAATAATCGCTGTCGGAAAGTTCGTGCAGTCCGAGTTCTTACGAGCTCCAACGCCGACACACGTTCGACGTCATCTCATCATAATTGCAAGCATGCCAAAAAGGTATGCCGTAAACAAAAAAAGTACTAGAATAGGCTCATTTCATTAGTTAATTTAGATAGAATATAAAACCGTGGTGTCGATCACAAGGAGATCAAATCGACAGCTCAGAAATTAAGTCATGTGTGAAGGGTTTTGGAGTCAAAATTTCTGAAGAGTGCACTCCAAAACTTTCATACATGATTAGTAAATAAAAGGGGTTCTATATGTGATATATACAACAAAATATATTGCACACTAAGAAAACCCAAAAGTCAGAAAAGAGGAAGAAGGCTCGCAGCAAGCTTGTGTCTCAGGGTTGCCATGGCAACCCCACATGCTTGTCGTGACAAGGTGCAAGCTGAAGGGCTTGCCTCGGCAAGCATGTCCTTGTTGCGACAACCTTATGCTTTGACCACTGCTTGGTATTTTGGTCATAACATTTAATCCCGAACTTCGATTGGCACGATTCTTGATGCGTTAGAAAGGGGACAACGAGCCTTACGACTTTAATGAATTAAACAATTTATGAATATAAAAGTTAAAGGGTAAAAAGTTAGTAACAAGTTGAGGCAAGCTGAGAGACTTGCCTCGGCAAGAGGCAAGCTGAGAAGCTTGCCGAAGCAACCCTGCTACTTGCCAAGGCAAGCCTATGTCTAGGGTTTGGACTTGCTTTGTGATGCCTTCTTGTTGTATGTGTGTATTGTGCATTGACTCCTAGGACTAGTAACAATATAAGGCACATATGTTAAGTCTATGGTGACCCAGTAAACCATTATACATACTAAAAATATGCACGTAAATTATAGGAGCTTGGTGCACATGACAACTTCGTAACGATGGGTATTTGCTTGGATGCATGAATGCAACTGCAACGCGTAACACGCAGGCTTGATATTACGGTAGGGAGTTTACCTTTCTACTTTATAATTTATTTTCTCATTCTTGACTAGATAGTAAGTTATTGATGTAATCATGCATAAGTATGTAAATTGATGCTCATGTCTATTTTTAGTCATGTATTTTGATATCTAAAAAAATTATGTTAGGAGTTGCAGTTCAACACATGTGTTGCAGTTCAACACATGGTTAAAGATAAACATGCTAGTGTCAGTATGCCAGTCAGTTTTGATGTATAGTGATGACTAATGACGATAAAAAATTTACTATATACAAATGCTTTGTATGTTTGTCTGTGCTCATATCAGTTAGATGATGATAAATATCAGTTTTGATGTGTGTTTTGTATGACTATGATCAAGTCAGTTTGAGTTTATGAATCATGATACAATCTGATATCTGATTTTGTTTAGATATGCAAGATTTAGTCTCGATGAATAGTTAGATGATGATAGATATTACTTTTGATGTGTGTTTTGCATGATTATGATTAAGTCAGTTTGAGTTTATGACTCATGATACAAGTTCAGATTTGAGATATGATTTGGGTTAAAGATACTAGATTCAGTCTCGATGACTAGTTAGGAAATGAGGATGATAAGCTCAGTTTTGAAGTATGATTAAAAGATGAACATGCTAGATCAGTTTTGAAAAATATTTAGCTCAGTTTTGATGAATAGATGGTATGCACATGCTAGATCAGTTCTGAATATGCTAGTGTCTGCTATGTATAAGCATGCAAGATCAGTTATGCTAGTTTATTTTTCTATATGATATATTTTCATGATGTTCTTAAATACATGTTAGCATGCATTGTTCTTGTCCTGTTATCCTTGATGTCATATACATGTATTTGTTTCATCTTGAATCAAGTGATCCCGTTAACTTAGAAGCTTTACAAGTGATCCCGCAAACTCGGGAGCTTGACTCGTCCTGTACCAAGTGACCTTGCTAACTTAGCTCAGGGGCTTGACTCGTCTTGTATTAAGTGATCTTATTAACATAGATCAGGGACTTGACTTCTTGGTCCTAGTGACCCTATTAACATAGCTCAGGGGCTAGACATTTAATCTCGAAAGCTTGATTCTTTGTTTAGTTCGATGTCTTAATTCAGCATGATTCCTCATATATGTTCAACATGAAGCTGTCAGCATGATCAATGTTCAACTTGATCAATGTTTTACATGATTAAATTCTTGTACAAATTCGCATGATATAAGTGCTTCTTTATGTTAGATGCTACATGTTACTATAATAGATAAGATATAATGTGTGTCAATTAAAATTTCTGGAGCTAGATGTCAAATTAGAAATATGACATATAAAGTAACATTATAAATTTTCCCTTCTGAGCTTCGATGATAGCTTATCCTATGACTTCATGTCTTAACTGTAGATATTGTTCGTGACCCTGAGCACGAGGCTGATCATACCTACCAGCCTGAAGAGGAGGAGGAGGGGCACGAGGAGGATAAGGAGGAAGATTTTGCTGAAGACTTCTTTCCTAAATAGGTTTGAGAGAGAGAGAGAGTTTTGTTTTGACATATGTATAACAACAGTGGTATAACAACAGTAGTATATTTGAGATATTCGGTACTTCATGTATAGGTCTTCTCTCCACTGTTTAGATGACGGGTAGCCATTATCGGTGGAAAGCTATACATAGCTTTTATTTATATTTTGTTATTTATTTTCTTGCTTTAGACAGTAAATAAATATCAGATAGATGCCATATGGTTTCGTTAGCAGAGTTAATCTTACGCTTCTGGAATTGTAATACTTTGTAAACGCTGCACTTGTATGAAAAGGAGCATGTTAGGTGATCCGATGACGCGACCTTTCCTATATACAGAAATGAGAAAAGTTGAGTTGTCGCACTTAGTGCTTTGATATTTCTAATAGATTGTTCTAGATAAAAAAAATTTCACAATTTTGAATAGAAATAGGCTCTCTCAGAAAAAAAGAAATATGGCTCAAAATCTCACTGGTTTATAATTTTGAAACTATAGTCTAAATTTTTGTAGTTTAGATCAATCTATTGTTTCAAACATTCATTATAATATAGTGTTTCAATGAGCTAAACATGAATTATAACTGTTCTAAATTCTAAATATTAAACTTCTATTATAATGAATCGTAGGTTTTTACGATTTATAATTTTTTTTCTATCATAATTCCTATGTACTGATCAAAAAAATAATAAAATAAGTTTTCAAAAACTAAAATAAAATTACTAAATAAAGAAATTATGTATCCCCCCAAACTTAAATTGGACAATGCCCTCATTGGCATAAAAAATAGGGGACACAAAATAAAAAAAATTATTGATATACTAATTATTTATCGGAAAAAATCTGTTACTAGATATATACTCTCCCCTAAACTTGAGAGAAAATACTCGCGGCGTATTCTTGGAGTATCAATAACAAAAATGTTAGTAAGAAAAAAAAATGTTAGTAATGTTAGTAACACACACTGTTAGTAAAAAATAAAAGAAAATTTTCATAAATTACTAGATATGAAAGGTAAGCAAAATCTAAAATCTATCCTAAGAACTAATTACATAAAAGAGTATAAACCTAGGAAAAATCTAGACACATACTAAACTAAGACACTGGCAGCAACGTCTGAGAACGAAGTTTGTCTTCAATGAAAACCGGTCCTCGGCTTCTATTGTCGCCCATATAAAATAAAATCACCGTCTGGTGGTAGGTGCATCCAATTGAAAAGGGAAAAGGACGGTTTAAGAAGATGAAGGAGGTGGAAGTGGGGAATGAGGTGTAAGATGGGAAGATGGTGGTTCCACTGTATGTTTTGGAATAGGGAGGGAGGAGAAGAGAGCGATGATTTCACTTATTACCCACCTCCTTTCATCTAGAATTGAAAGGCCTCTGATATTTCCGACGAGTCTGGTGGATTCGCCATGGAAAGGATATTGGTAGTGAAGATGGAAGCAAAAGGAATGTTATGATGACGGAAGGTAAGAATGCTTATTTATAAGCAGTCTAAAATAGGGAAAATGAAAGGTTGTCATAAATAAGAGGTATGGCTGGCGTTGAAGAATGCAAACCGTGAGTTCAGCCCTATAAACTCAATGAATTCTCCATTCTCGCCATTTTATTTCTCTTTGCCCTAGGTTTCACTGCGCATTTTCAAGCTCCCTCTTGTTCCCCTTCTTCTATACAACCCATTCCACTCAACCTAAACTAATTTCCTCATACCATTTTACTCTCCAGCACCTCCTAGTCACTTTGAGCTAGGTTTGGGGGGATTTGAACATTTGTGCCATGTGTGAGGTGAAACCCTAGTTGTCATTTGGTAAGATTTCTCACTCTCTCGGTCGATTTAATTGGATAGTACTTTTGTGTAAGTAGAGAGCAATTTGGGGGGAGTTTCAAGCCCTAATTTGAAGCATTTGAACTATGGCCACGGGTTCAAAATTCACAGACACCTTGTCTGCTTTGGTAACCCCACCACCTACTAGGAGCCCTGTGGCCACTCAAAAATCTACAAGGATTATAGAGGCCTCCACAGTTGAGATGCCTGTGGTAACTACACCTGCTGAGGAGCCTAAATTGAGCTATTTGTAAAGAAGCGAAAGGGTGTGACCTCTGATCCCCAAGGTACCAAAAATAAATCTGCTCCTAAGAAGAGGGCCAGAGAGCACCCACCTACCAAAAGCCTTGAGAAATCAAAGAAACAGAAAAAGGGCAAGGAAGTAGTCCCTGAGGTCCCTAAGGATGAAGAGGAAGAAGATAATGAATACCTCAGGGTCCCCTCTGAATTTGTTACAGCAATTAAGCTGGAGGCAGAGATAATTTTTGATAAAGCTTACTTTGAGGAGCTACCTGAGGCAGCTGCCTCAATGGCATACCTAACCAAAGCCACATTGTCGCCCCTACTGAGGCCCCCAATGCAACTATTCTTCCCTAGACTAGTGCAATTATTCTACCAAAATATCATAATCAAGACTAGGGATGATGGGAATCCAACATTGCTGGTGCTCATAGAAAAATTTGAGATGTTGTTCAATCAGGCTGCCATTGATAGAATACTTAGGATACCTACCCAGTATAGCCCTGTGTGTGGTTTGGGACTCCCATTGACAGCCACCATCCCAGAAATTGCGAAGGAGCTGACTGGAGGGGTCACTACATTAGGGGTATCAATCAGGAAGAGAGATATGCACCCCCAGCTCAGATTTATGGACAGGGTGCTGAGGAAATATGTGTATTACTCTGGCCATAACCAAGAGAGGTCTCCCATTGCTGATGCACTTCTCTCCTTCCACAAGAACCACTACTTGGATGCTACCAAGTTAATTTTTGAGGGGATGACAGACATCGTTGAGAAAGTGAAGACCAAGAAGAAACCTCATTCCCTTCCATACTGCAGGCTCATTACAGCCTTGCTAAAGTTGGCGGGAGTACCCATTTCAAATGAATGAAGAAACCATTGCCCTGAATCCTAGAAATTGTGGTAAAAGCAATGGGAGATCAGTGGTACTCTCATTGAAAAGAAGAAGAAGAAGAAGGCAGAGGTACTAGCAACCTCTTATATTGCTGTTGTTGTTGCCTCTATGGCTCCACCCTCTACTGCCATCTCTCTGACAGCCCATTTTTATGTGCCAGCCAACACCACCTCCACATCCACAGCCACTACCTCAACAGCCACCCCTTCACCATCCATACCAGCCACTACTCCCTCAACCCAAGCCTCACAACCTCCTATAGTCTCATTACCCTCACCCCAGCCAATTTTACCAACTACCATAGCCACCTTAACCTCTTTACCCATACCTGTATCCTTGCCTACTTACCGAACACACCCTAGCTCACCTGTAAAGGCCGCCTATATAAAGAAAATAAAATTAACCAAGGCCCACACAGAACCCCAACCCACCTATATATCCCAAACTATCCCAATTCCTGAATCTACAGCCATACCAGACCCAACCATTGGCCTACCACCTATCTCCACAACCCAAGCCTTTGAGCCTGAGCCTCACACCATTGAAATCCCACATAGCTCCACACTACGCCACCAGCCCATAGAAATCTCCACACCTTTTCCACCTGAGTTCCTGGAACCCTTAAGCCAATCCATTCCACCCTCAGCTACCCATGACCAAATCCCTCTTTCAGCAGAGGGATACTCAACCATGATGTCCTCTATCATAGGTGACATCAACTATAAGTTTACTCCTCTCCCAGATTCCCCATACCCCCATCATTTCACCCCTCCACCTCCATCACCCTAGTTCACCACCTTCACTCATGCACCCACTTCTCCATTTCAACCAATTTCACCCACCACCCCTGATTTCCTACCTCAAATCTTCCACTTATTACTCTCCATTCAAGCCCAAGTGTTGGCTGATACCCAAACCCAATCATCAATTACAGCTAATCTACAATCCATGAACTCCACCCTACAAAACCAAGCCTCAATCCAAACTAGTTTACAAGCCATCCAATCGACCTTAAAAATTTTAACCTAGCCATCCCACCAGCCACATCTCCCACCACCTACCCATATCCCCACACCTGCTAGTACACCCATTGAATGTAGTCCAGAAATTCTTCCTCCTACCTTTACCAATGGCTCCACCCAAATTGACCCTGAGGTGATAAACCTCACAATAACCCCTACACCCACCCGTCCACCATTGCTGGCTAACCCTTCTTTCACTGATGAGCTTCCCATACTTCCTGCCTCTTTTAACCCCATGCCTCCATACTATACCCTCCTTCAAGCCATGAAGCATAATGCCTACATCAAGAGAGATGTAATTAGAGGCATGGCCGATCTGAGAAGCACAGTCGAGCAACCTCTCCTCGAAAAAATTAAACTTCTGATACTCACTCATAAATTGGAGAAGAAGAGAATCAAGCAGGGTTGAAGGAAAATAATGATCCAATACAATGAAGAAAAGACAAGGGCTGAGGGATGGAGGATATTACAGATAGACTTGAGATTAGTTGAAGACAAGGCCTATGCCTATGGTGTGACTATTGCAGCATTGCAAAAGACCTTAACTAAAATGAGTGGTCGGGAGTTAGCAGAAGCTATTTTCAAAGAATTAAACACTAATGTACCTCAAATGGAAATAGCCCCTAAAACCAAGGAGCCTATCAAAGTCAACCCTAGAATCAAAATCCAAGAACCTACTTCATAGCCAAAGCCCACTCCCAAAAGGAAAAGTTCCTCCAGGCTAAGAAACACTACTTTCATAAGATCATAGTCTGTAGCTGCTGCTTTGAGGAAAGAAAAGGGCAAAGGAATTCAAGAACCACCTGTTGTAGAAGAGGATTAAGATGATTAGGATTTGCATGTCCTTAGTTAGGATATACTTTTTATAGTTCTTTTCCCTTACACTGAACAAAATTTTTTTTTTATCAATGAAATTCCTTTTTAGCTTAGTTTTGTCTGCTTTACTTTCTGTTTTCCTCTCTGCTTAGTTTGTTTTACTTGCTTGTCTTTCTTAAATTCCTTCACTTACTTTATTTTCTGTCTGCTTGTGTGTATGATCTCTGCTGTACATGCCCCTTTCATCTTTGAATCAATGAGGACACTGCTCCTCATAGGTTTGGGGGTGTGGCAAGGATTGCCAATGAGATAATTTACCTAAGTGTAGCAGTCTTAACTAAATGAGGAATAAATAGAATGAACTTCACCTAAGCAATGTTGAAAGTGAGAAAATTTAAGCACTGTGTAGACCTTTTTAATACTAAAATCATTTGAAAATCAATACTTCTATGAGGTGAACATCAAAATATTTTTTATAAACAGTAGTTAGTGAACTAGTAAAGAGAGAAACAGGTGAAACCTTACCCCTTTGAGTTCAATGAGGACCATACCCAGTGAGCTTTGAGCCTGTAAATTTTTTTTTTAGGAGTGTCTTTGGTAAAAATTTTCTATTCTAAGGACTGACTGAGTCAAGCCCTTTTCACTAGAAGTTAGACACCCCAAGTTGAAGTTGTTTGACAGTAATCATGAAACTAAGGAAAGGATCAACGCCTTCATTTTGATTGTTTGAGCCTAAAAGATCAAACCTGTGAAACTACCCTTGTGTATACACTTTTTGAGCCTTAAAGCCTCACTTTTCTTCAACAAACACTAAAGTACTTGAACCTGAACCTCTTAACCTGATACAGTTGTGCTGATGGCCTTTGCCACACAAATAGGATTTTATGGGTTGGAACTCCTATGAATATCTGCCAGATCTGTAGCAGGTCTGGGGTGCTTGTAGCCTGACAAACATAGTGTCTGCAATGGTATTCATGGCCTGATTTGATTATTAGATTGGAGGAAATCTATTGGATAGTCTGGACCATTTAAGTAGATAGATTATAGCCTTAAGATCATTCCACTCCTTTGGATTAGGTTAGCTTTTCTGATTTAATCAATGGGATATAGTCTATGACCATTTAAGTGGACAGATTATAGCCTTAAGAGCAGTCTAAATGGCATGGGTTAAGTTGGATTCTTCTACCCTGCTGAGGTTTTTGATAGTACTTCAGTAAGGATTTACTACAGAGACAACCCTAAATCTGAGTTACATAACTGAATGAACATTAGCTTGAACTGCTTACTTCCAATCCTTTTATCTTTATTTTAACACACACCATCACCACCTTCTTCATAACCCTTTCTTAGGATAGGACTGCACTTTATTTCTTTTCTTTTAGTAGGTAATTTAGTGTAGTTGTGATACCCAACTCCCTTTCTTTTGGATTGTCACATGTGTAGTTAGATCTGGAGGCCTACTATTATAGCCCATTTTGGGTTCTAAATCAATTTCTCTGTGGGACAAACACTTACTTATCAAAACATACTACAATAGCCCTATATTTTGCAGCCTGTATACTTTAGGTTGCTAATTTCATAGTCATTTCATTCCATCTTTGTATTCTGATTCTACCATCTCATCACTTAAATAAACATCAATATTTACAAAACACATAGGGAAGACCAACAATATCAACCTCTATTTTACTTGATATTACTTCTGATATATATAGTTAGCTATGATTAAGTCAAAATATTTTCAAAACTCATCTCTCTCGACTCGCGAATCACTATAGTCCTCCCATAAGAGACAATCATCAGTATTCACCGAGAAGGTTAGATGGAGTATCCGACATGCTAAGTGTCGTCTTGACAACCACATAAACGGTCGGGTCCACAGATCCCGTACCTGTGGATCTGCTCAGCGACGTCTCGGAAGTCATATTTTCCAAAGATTTACCACCAAATTGATCTGAAGTTAAAATTCCCAAATTTTCAAAACCCCTTACTTTCAAACACAAAAAAAACACAATAAAAAAAGAAACCAAAATAATAATAAACAAAGAGACCCCTTACCTACCAAAATTCATCTCACTCACCACTTTCCCAAACCAGCCATTTCCCTTGGGAATTCGAACAATGAGTGTATTTAACCTAAGAACTTACAAATGCCTATTGGAAAATGAACGCCTGAAGCGCATTGCTGTGAGCATTGACACGCCCGGTCTGACATGACTTGCGAAAGCCTTCGAAATTATATGATATTGTATCTTATTATTGGTCTCTCTACCTTATTTACGAATATTTGTATGACGCTCCCCGGTACCTCGACTGCATAATATCCCTTTATTTGACTGCTCCTTACAGTAGATCGTGGCATGTGGTAGGATGCCCCTTTCACCCATAGATTAGGATATGGTGAATCTCCTTTCCATTTGATTGCCCCTTGCAGTAGGTCGCGCCACACGACGGGATGCCCCTTGCACCCATGGATTAGGATACATTGACTAACCCCATCGACTATCTATGACAGCGGGTCATGATATACGATGAGATCACTTGCATCCACGACATAGAATACGCCTTTCAACAGCTACTACTAAGCCCCCGAATGCTCCATTTTAGCTTGCACTAATAGATAAGAAAGCCAAACATGTCATGTTAGCATCCCCAGTTCACATTTGTGATTTCCCAAGAGAAACGAGAAGACACCTAGAATGAGGGGTGCCTACTTCTTTGACGCGTTCTTACTTTGCAAGAGCGCGCCGAAGAGGGGCATCTGTAAACACACCCATTTTGCCCTCTGGAAATATATAAAGTCATTTGGTCAACCTTTGACCTCACCTATGACTTTTTGAAAAGGATTTACCTTCTCTGGAAGTTTCACAATCCTAATGTGGGGACCATGCACTGAAACAATAATATATGGCTGAACGCAGGCTAAAATAATAGCTCTGTGGCTCAAATCTCAACGTAGGGAGACTATATACTGCAATAATAGTATATAGTCAAAATGTAGACTGAAATAATAGTCGGGTATTTCAAACCCGACCCGGACCCGGACAGCCTTGAATTATATGCCTAAAATCACGCGCGTAATTCGATTGCACGCCAACTCACAAACGTGCAATCGGTCCCTTTTTAGACCAAACCTCCTTTCTCTACACCACCTCAAGACTCGATTACGCACTCCACGTGGCACGTGTGATCAGATTGAATGCCATATAACAGACGCGCCATTGGTCTATGCCCGACCTAGTCTCCCAGTCCTTGACCGCCAAAATTCCACGATTAAGCACTTTGAATGAAGCGCTTAATCAGATTGCGCACTCCAAAGAAAATGCACAATTAGTCCTAACGTGATTAGAACTAGGAAGCCCGACTAAGCCAGTCAGTTGATCGCTCACTGAGTCGGTGACCGACTCAAAGCGAATAAGTGTCAGATAATCGGCGAGCAATTCAATTAATTACCTGAAATAGGGCGTGTAATTGAAAGTTAAGCGCACCCCACAGGGGGCGTAATTAGGAAAAAACCTATAAAAAGACATTTTTACCTTGACCCAAAAAGAGACAAAAAGAGACACATAGAGAGAGAAAAACAACAATGACTTTGAGATTCGAGTTTCGAGTTCCTCGCCGTCAAGCTTCGAATTTTGAGATTCCTCTCTGCAGCCCCAACCTTAGGTAAAATTTTTCTTTTAGCTTTTAGTTTTTTATCCTAGTTTTTAGTTCTTAGATTTATATTTTTTCGTTTTAACTATTAGCATTAAATTTTCAGTCTTAGACTGTAACACCCTTTTTTTTTACCGTAATTTTTAATAGCCGGTTCTAATTCTCAGAATCTAGGACCAGTCCTTAATCAGACTGCCTAATCCCCAACCCTAAACCTTAATTTTATTCTGAAATCTCAATCTTCAGTCCTATTATTAATCTTTGATTCTAGTTCTTAGTTTTTAGAACCAGTCCTTAATCCTACAGTCTGATTTTTTTATTTCGACCCCGAATTTAATCCTTAGATTTTAAATTTTAGTCATAATTACCCAATTTGAGATTTTTAAAATCCCAATTTATAGTTCAGTTCTTAATTTCTAGTTTCAAAATTTAATTCATAATTATAATCCAAAATTATTTACTTTAAAAAAATTTTGCTTTAATCTTAGCCACCCGATTTGTCCAAGGGAGCTTACAGAGGGTACTCAGGAATGAGACCAATCCTCCTTAGTATAGCGGGCCCAAACCCCCCTTTTTTTGGTTGCTTTAATTAGAATTTTAGTAAAATTAGTACACTTGCTTTAATTGGAATTTCAGTACAATTACTATACTTGTTCTAATCAGTCTTAGTAGAATTAGAATAGTTGCATTTCTAGCATGATTAAGAGACTAATATTAATTAGACTTCTAGTAGGATTAGGAAACTTAATTAATTAGATTTCTAATAAGATTTAAACATTTGAATTAATTAGATTCCTAGTACGATTAGGAGACTAATATTAATTGGAATTCTAGTAGGATTAGGAGACTTAATTAATTAGATTTCTAATAAGATTAAGATATTCAGATCAATTAGACTCCTAGTAGGATTAGGATACTAAATCAATTAGACTTCTAATAAGATTAGGAGACCTTTTAAAATCACAGTAGAAATAAGAAACCTAATCGTAATAGAATTCTAATAAAGATAGGACACTCAAAAGTAATTAGATTCCTAACTAGTTGGATTTCTGATAGTACTAGAATATTTAACCAAGTAGGCTTTCACTAGGATTAGGATATTAGAATATTAGATTAATTCATCACAACCGGTTCACATAGTTAGACTCATAGTAGAACTAGGAAACTTAAGCCAATTAGAATTACAGCAATAATAAGAAAATTAAACTATCTAACTTTAAGAAAAGCCAGTGCTGCTGACGTTGGCAGGCCGACGATTCAGTAAAGAAGTAGCCCACACCAGCTCCAAAGCATGATCACTGACATGTTGTAGCATTGTTAAATATCTGTAGCTGGCGATCGCAACAAACTAGAGACCTTCCTAAAAACCCCCCCTTTATTTTCAACATTCAAAACACCGCAATGCCAAAGTCTGCTCAGGACAGAATTAGGCCACTGATTCTCGGGGACCGAAAGGAACCCAAAAAAAGTGTGCACCAACAAGTGGGAAATGATCCTTGCGTGTCATGGAGTTAAGCCTCCGGTAGTCAATGCATACACGCTATCCTGTGATTTTGCGTAATGGCACTAGCTCACCGGATGCATTTTCTTTCATGGTAATCCCAGGTTTCTTTGAGACTACCTGAATAGGACTCACCCACTCACTGTCAGAAATCGGGTAAATAATACCTGTGTTGGGGGATTTCTAGTGTGCATATTTATTATGTAATGATAAAAGTAAAATAAAGGATGGATTCAGCACATCTAAAATATCCAAAGCCTGTAAGATACAGGGTCCATTTGTAGCAAGTTTTGATAAGTAAGAGTTTGTCCCATAGGGAGTAGTGATCTAAATCTAGAAGGATGTATAGTAGACCTCTAGATCTTAACACAGATCTGGTATTTCTAAGAAGAAAGAGAGCTTTTCGGGTGTCATTAGATCTAATTAATCTATAAAACAGAAATATAAACTAAGTCTAAAAGATGGAGGAAGATGGATGGTAAAGTAAAAATCAAATGGTGAGAAATAGGCAGCTAGGGATTGGTTCTCATTGTAAATCGATTGAATCAAAGGCATTGTATAGATTTGATTTGCGACAATCCTCTATTCTGGCTCCAAGTTTCCCAGGTACCCCCGAATCCACCAATGGATCAAACCAATCCTGAGGTTAGGATATGCCCTTCTACTAGATACAGTCCTAAGTTTATGATCTGCCCTTCTAGTGGATACAGTTCATCCCCGAGATTACTCCAGCCTATTGATCTACTCAGGTTCTTCCGGCAGAGGTGAGGTATAAGAATCCAATCTCCACCAATGGATAAGGGCAATCCTGAGGTTAGGCTCTGCCCTTCTACTGGATACAGTCCTAAGTTTATGATCTGCCCTTCTGCTGGATACAGTTCATCCCCGGGATTACTTCAATTTATTGATCATGATTGGAACAGGAAAACTATTACAGATGCTGCTGATGCCAGACTACTAGCACCCCATTTTTGGCTGGCATTCGCAGGAGTATCCAATCCAGGGAAATCAAATATGAATGAGTGAAATATAGATTAGAATTACCTTTAAAATCATAACTACTGTAATAACAACAATTGAGCCCTGATCTGCAATCTGTGCAATATTAATCTATTCACAAATTCTTTGAAGCTTTCAAAGTACAATTACAAAATAGATCAGGACTGCTTATTTAGATCTAATCCAACATGTTGGATTAGGGAGAGAAGGGGGAAGAGAAAAAAGGAAAAATAAGAATTAAAACTATACCTAAATGAGCTAAGGAAAACCACAACTATTCTATGAATTCCTTGCTAAGAAATTATAGCAGCAAGGAGTTCTATTTATACATTTGCAGTGATTCGTGTGCTTGGGATTTCAGCCAATCAGAGGAGAGGATTTGATGTTTTGGAGTTCCCAAAATTTCCCTTGCCAACAAAAAATACCCAGCTGCATCTCCTTATAATTTCTATCAATAAAATGAACCCAAGCTGCCCCTGCTGTCCATTATTCTTTCCAACTGCACACCTCAAGTGATATCACCTAAAATGTTGAGGATGCTTCACAAATTAATTAGTCTGGCTGCCCCAAAATACCCCTGCGATCCTGGCAATCGACTCATCCTAACTCTCATGGATTTTTCCACCACTCCTATTTATTGATTATCAATGTCAGTGGTGCACCAAATCCACTCTTCCGCTTCTTCCATTGCTTCTGAACGAGGCCAATGCAAGGTCGTGTAAGGCTATTCATTCCATCATTGCTTAACAGCCATCCAAAGTGAAAAGGATTCGATCAGGAGGTTGCCTAGCTCTGTCAGTGATGGATCGTCCTGCCCAAGCCATGAGAGGAAGGAGAAGTTGATGGGAGTGAAAGACCTGGTCGCCTTTTCCCCTCCCCGAGATTCACTCCTATTTTTGGATTATCCACTCGTTCATCCTTTACTGCCTATCCCGAATCTACTGGTTTGGGTGCAGCCTCTATAGTCACAGAAGAGAAAACAAAACAAAATGGAATGAAAAGGAAAAGAGAGGCAGTGTGACCCAATCTTCCTGCCTCTTGGCCAGAAATCCAACACTTCGGTGGGTGGATAGAAAGGTTTAGAGAAGCCCTCGCCTCGATCTCTTGCTGTCTTCTCTAATCTCCCCAACAATATTTTTCCTGAAAAGTATACACCAGCTGCAGCCTCTACCAAAATACCCCTCATGCTTTATATTTGATGGAGCCCAGATTAGTTGAGTTGTAGAAATATGAGCTGATGCAGCTTTATTCAAATCTGTAGTTTTAGCCCTGTGGTGGAGAAGATGACTCGAGAAGATGAAGTCCTCGAGAGGTAGGCTGAGGGTAGGTGTGTGAGCTCGAGAGGATGTGCAGTACTTTGGAGAGGTTGCTGAAGCTGTCGACAGGTTCAATGGGAGCTTGAAGTTGCTGAATTGAAGTGAAGACTTCAGCAGCTATTCGTGAGGATGCATGGGAAGATGGAGCTGCTGCTATTGCTGTCGACAGGATTGGAGAGGATGCTGCATGGAGGTGCAAGTGCTGAACCAGTCGATGGTTTGGCTGCGTGGGAGCTTAAAGCTATTGTGAGGATTGAAGAGTGTTTTTGTAGCAAGGTCGGCAGGTTGGAGTGTAGACTATAGCATCTTTTCGTGAGGTTCAATTGCTAAGGAATTCGAGAGGTTTAGAGTTGGGGACTGCAATGGAGTGCTCGAGAGGATTGAAGTGTATGGGCTTCAAAGCTGTCGAGAGGATCCTTGCATGCTTCAACTAAAAAGTCGACAGGTTGCAATGGGAGGTTGACCATCTGGTCGTGAGGTTCTAATGCTAAACCTGTCGACAGCTTTGTAGGGTTGCAGCTTAAGGACTTTGACAGCCCTATCCTCTCGATAGGTTACTGTTGGAATTTGAGAGGTATGGGCACTAGATGGTCGACAGGTTCTGTTGGTGTGAAGACTGCAGAAGTCTCTACAAGTCGAGAGGTTGCTGCTATTCTTTGAGAGGTTCCAGACGCTGCAGCAAGTTGTTGTGAGGAATAAAAGCATCTGCTCGAGATGATTACTGCAGCTACAAGTCGACAAGTTCAAATGTACAATTGTTCAAGAGATTGGGAGCTGTTAAGCTACTATTGCTGAACCAGTTGACCTTTTGGGTGTGTGCTCTAGTGAAGTTGTCGAGAGGATGTTGGTTTAGAGCTGTAAAAGATGTGCTGCCTCTGCTGCAATAGTTTGAGCAGATGCTGCATCTTCTTTTGCTTGTTCGGCTGCAATGCTGCTCAAGGGTGTACCTTGCAGTAGTTTTAAGTGTGAACCTCAAGGCACCTCAAAAATGTGCACAGAGCTGAAGTCCCTTTATTCACATTGTTGTTGTTTGCTTCCTCATCAGCTGGCCATAGCACCATCTCATTCCCAGCTGTTGCTTGGTTTCAAAACTCCTCTAGATGGCGCTTTTTAACTGAAAACTACGCTATGGATGTAATTTCCTCCTTGCTGCAAATCATCATTAAAAAGTAGTTATTAACTACTCCGAGGCTTAGCAAAAGCCAGGTTTAGAGGGTAAAATGTGGTATAAATAGTGACTAACACACCCCCAAACCTAACCTTTGCTAGTCCTCGAGCAAACTGAAACTTAAAATAATTAACCTATAAAATTAAATGTCACTTTCATAGGGAACACGAGTGCATTTGCGTTTTAAACCCCTAGGTGATCCCCAATGGAGGAGTGGAGTCTCCTAAGGGTTTTCAGTGAAGGTACTGTTAAGTAGTGAAAAATACCATTTTTCACCC
Source organism: Chloranthus sessilifolius (assembly GCA_021018995.1). Classification (NCBI taxonomy): domain Eukaryota; kingdom Viridiplantae; phylum Streptophyta; class Magnoliopsida; order Chloranthales; family Chloranthaceae; genus Chloranthus; species Chloranthus sessilifolius. Next base: position 51,104,655 of record CM037593.1, on the reverse strand, counting down.
CTAAACATGAGCCTTGAAAGACCCTTGAGAAGACTAAATAAGTGCTTTAGTGTGCATTTTACAGCTAACCAATCAGACAGGTCCAAATCCGAAAAGCATCCCAAAAAGATCAAAAAGGCGTGACTCATGTCAAGTTTAAAGAAGGAGTGAAGAAAGCTCGGCAATGGCTAAAGAGGGTCTAAAAGAAGCGGACAAAGACGAAGCAAGAGAGAGAGCCATTCGCAAAGAATCAAGTTATCATTCGCAAAGAAGAATGGGAGCCTAGAGTTCAATTAGCAAAGAACTTCTACTATTCATAAGAAGAATGAGACTGAGTTCAATTAAAAGAACTTCTACTATTAGCAAAGAACCTTGAACTTTGCGAAAAGAAGAAAACACTCCTCGAAAAGAAGATTGAACTGCGAGCAGGCTTGAGTCATTGAACTTTGAAAAGGCCCACGAACTATCTGCGAAATGGCATTACGGGATTTGCGGCTCGTCAGAAGGTATTTCGAGGAAACTTTGCAGCGCCCAATGCAATCAAAGACCGGAACATTCCTAGGAAGATTCCAATCAAGACCGAAGGCATATTCCAACCCATGTGACACCCAAAGTTAAATTACTTGGCGGGAACTTCCGAGAAGCTCAAAGCAATTTCAAAACCCATAACGAAATTGATGCTTGTTTCTGATTGGTGAACGGATCAAGACGATTGGCGAGCAGATCACGGATCCCGGTGCTCGACTCCTATTGGTTGATACTGGATCTATCAATTCTGATTGGTTGATACACATTTGAGAGCAGGACTTGGAAAACTATAAATAGGCGAACCATTTGCCCAATTTGGGTATCCAGTTTTAGAGTTTTCATCTCTGTTTCCCTCATTCGGTCGGATAGCTTATCTGAACCCCTGTAATCCCTTCTTGTAGTTTACCTTTGAGAGCCATTGTGAGTGATTTGTACTTCCAAGTTGGATTCAAGGCATCAGTAAATCGAGGGCTCTCTAGAAGCTCGGTATGTCTGAGGGCTCTCTAAGCCGTGCTCTGTAATTGTAACGTTGGATTTTAAAGGTTCTTGTAATTTGTGTCTTCTCCATTGGAGTCATGTCGAGGGTTACGAATGATCACCTTAGTGCATTAGACTTCTTTAGATTCACTCATCGCATCCAACTTCCTTAATTCATCATCCACAATGCGAATTAGCGTTGGTAACCTAATTCAAGCGACATTCTGATGATGTTCATGTTACGAACTAAAGAATAGGCCATAACTATTGGATGATCTGTGACCATTTAAGTGGATCATAGCCATAAGTCTAAACCTATTCCTTAATTGGATTTATTTCTCTTACATCTGTCTTTGGTAGCCGGATGAAGATTGAATCTGCTCTGTTGAACTCTGATTCTCCATTAAAATTGAGGCTAAAGTACATGAAGCTATTATTTACGCATTTGTCTTATTTTAAACATCTCCCCAACTCGGATCTGGATCATGTAGTTAGTTCTTTTCTTTATTTGCTTATAGTTAAATGTGACACAATCCAACACTCTCTTTTATCTATTCTATTTTTTAGATAATTATAGAGCCGGATCGTAGCACAGATGGAGGTTTATCTCTCGATTTAGACAAACTTCTCTGTGGGCGATCTTGAAATACTTACTTTTAAAACTTGCTACAATTGGCCCCGATCTTGCGGGCCGATGTTAGAATGTCTTGATATCCCTTTCATAACTTAACATCCATATACCCTAGCATTCTTTAATTCTTTAATTTTTGATTCATAGTGCACACAATTATGGCAGAATTGGGGCGACAACAAGTTTTTGGCGCCGTTGGCGGGGAAGTTTGTACTAAAATAGATAAACCTATGTTTATTTTCATTTATTTTAATTTTTGCTTTAAACGCACTTTGCATTCCAAGTGCTTGATTAAATGTCTCTGACGGATTTTGTATAGAAAACTTTGTTTCTATGAGAATTTTATTTTTTATTTTATTTTAGTTTTATTCTTTGCCTTCTAGTTATTTGAATAAATCTGCTTGCCACTCTTTGTCTTTTGTCAAATTTGGGCGTGCTTTGAGTTTTCATTTATTTTCATTTATTTATCGGTCATTTATTAATTTTGTTGTTATTTTTTTGTCGTGTCGTGTGTAAAAGGAAAGGAAAGTTCTTAAATAGGCAGTTTCTTTGTACAAACTCTCTACGAGTTGTATGTTTGGCGGAGAACCCTCAATCTGAGATTCTCCCGTTAAATTCGGAAGTTGAAAGACTCCTAAGAAACCGCATACATCACACATCTTTGAAATGGGTGAAGAACAGATTGTTAAGAGACTACTTTGCCCTGGTGCTTATAATTCCCCATTTGCATTCAATTTCCCACGGTGGAGGAAATTATGAAATTAAGTCCTCCACCATCCAAATGTTGCCTTCATTCCATGGATTGAGTAAGGAAGACCCTTACAAACACATTGATGAATTTCGGCTTTATGCACAACATTTAACATAGGCCGGGTAGGTCGAGGCAACCAAGCTTAGGCTCTTTCCTTTTCATTAAAGGACAAAGCTAGAGCATAGTTATCTATGTTAACACCAAACGACATCACATCATGGAATGATTTGCAATGTCAATTTTTGTCAAAATATTTCCCAATGACTAAAACCAGCCAAGCGAGACAAAGCATCATCTCTTTCTCCCAAAACTCAACGAAACTTTCCATGAAGCATGGGAAAGGTTTAAAGAAGCTGATAAGGCAATGCCCTCACCATCAAATTCCTAAATGGCGGTGGTTCAAAGCTTCTATCAAGGAACCGATCGGAAGGGCAAGAACATGGTGGATGCCTCTTGTGGAGGTACCTACTTGCGAGAAAAGCAGTTGAAGAGGTTTGGGACCTCTTTGAGGTGATTGGAGAAAATTCAACCCGGCGGAATCTACGCCAAGGGACACTTGAGAATCCAGCTAGGATGAATAATCCCCAATTCACAAGAGGAAAGTTTATGAAGTCAATGAAATTTGGAAAGGAAAGTGGATAATTTGACCACAAAATTTGATAGGTGATGGACTCATTTAAAGCTCCAAATGGGTCAAGAGTAGAGGAGGCATGTCGATATGCGGTCCCCACTCATTCCATTGATCAATGTCCTTCGCATCACAATTTCGAACTCATGATGGAACAAGCTCATGCTCGATCTTATGGACAGATGCAATCGAATGACTACCCATGGAGATCTCATCCTAATCTCGGGTGGAATCGGAAATTACCATTAACAGCGGCCAAAAATCAATTACCTTTCAAACACCTTTCGACCATATCAATGAAATTTTTATAATAAATCAAATTTTCTGACCTAACCAACAACAAGCCATACGATGCACACAGCCCCCCTCCTAGATCCACGACCTTTGAAGAAGCGGTCTTGAGTTCACTTCAAAATCTTGGAACTACATCTCGTGAACCTTCACGTCGAGCATTAAAAAATTGAAGAAACTCTGGGCCAACTCTCAAATTCATTGGCTAAGAGAGAAGAGGTAAACTACCCGACCAACATGAACAATCCTAAGGGACGGTTCATGGTTGGAGAATCCTCAAATGGCCATGAGGAAATCAAAGGCTGTGACTACTTTGAGAAGTGGAAGAATAATAAACAACACGATTGGGTAGTGAAGAGGAAAAGATGAAGAACAAGTGCAGAACAACAAATGGATAGCAATATGGTACATTGATTTACATCGAAAATTCAAAAAAATGAAAAAGCAGAAAAATAACAAAATTGTTGAAAAAGATGAGGAGAAGAAATTTGTTCCTCACCTCCCATTTCCCCATGCAATGAAGTCACTTCTCCTTTTGACAAAGGAAACACAAAATTGAGGAAATGATGGAGACATTCAAGCAAGTTAAAATTAATCTACCTACTTGATGCAATCAAGCGAGTCCACTTATGCAAAATTTCTCAAGAGGTGTGCACCCACAAAAGGCAATCTAGGATACATTTATCCAAGAAGGCCTTTCTTTGTGGAAAAATCAACCAAGTGCTATCAATTGCAACACCACCTAAGATAAGACCACAGAATCCCCACAATCCCTGCATCATTGGGGAGCACACCATTGAAAGCCTTGCTAGATCTGGGTGCTAGTGTCAACTGCTTCCCTAATTACATCTATGAGAAGCTAGGTTTGGGAGGTGAAACCCACTCAAGTGGTGTTACAGGGCAATGATAGAAAGGAAACCTATGGGGTTGATTGAAGATGTTTTGGTAGGAGTAGACAAGTTTTCTACCCTGACTTTTTGGTGTTGGACATGGAACCAACCAAAAGTACCCGCCATCTGTCATTACAGGAAGACCATTCACAGCTCTGACTAATGCATGCATTCAATGCAGTCCGGCATCATGGAGGTGTCTTTTGGAAATATGAAAGTTAAATTGAATGTGTATAATACATTACTCAACCTCAATTCTCGAGGAATGTTTCCATGTTGACATCATTGATGAAATTTGGTGGAGGAGTCTTTACAAACATTTACGCAAGGTAAAGACTCCACCACGAATTTAAAAATGATTGGGGATCCAGAGAAAGAAGGAAAAGGAGATCAAATTCAAAGAGTCTGCTTTGTGCAAGGCACTCACTGTGATCATCAAGTTCTCTCTCTTGGAGACCTCCTCCCTCTTCCACAAGTTACCAAGGTACCTTTCTTGCCCTCTTTCTCACAATTGGAACTCAAGACTCCCCAAAAATCTGAAATATGTGTTTTGGGAGATCATCAAACACTACCTGTGATTATTTCTTCCTCCCTTACAAAGGAGCAAGAAGAGGAGTGGTAGTTCTAAAAGCAGACAAGAAAGCAATTGGTGGACCATTCTTGATTTAGGAGGAATAAAACCAGTGTATGCATGCATAAGATCCACGGAAGAGGATGCCAAGCCTTCTAGAGAAATGCAAAGAAGGTTGAATCCTCACATGCAAGAAGTGGTAATGAAGGAAGTTGTCAATTTGCTAGATCTTTGGGGTCATTTACCCCATTTGATTCTGCTTGGGTAGCACCCACAGGTGGTGCCTAAGAAATGCAGCATCCTTGTTAGCTGAATCTGGTAAACTTATGTCCACCGGACAAACAAGCTGGATGGAGGGTGCATAGACTACAGGAAAATTAAATACCATGACAAGGAAAGACCATTTCCCCTCCCTTCATTGACCAAATCCTTGATAAGCTTGCGAGCAAAGCTTACTCAGCTTCCTTGATGGGTACTCTGGTTACAACTAGATCCTGTGTACAGGACCAAGAAAGACCACCTTCACACCTTGCACCTTTGGCACTTTTGCCTATAGGAGGATGCCCTTTGGTCTTTGCAATGCCCTGCTACTTTTCAAAGATGCATGTATGCCATCTTTTTCGACATGATTGATCAATTCATGGAGATCTTCATGGATGACTTTTCAATTTATGGAGACTTTTCCCAATGCTTACACCACCTCAAGTTGGTGTTGCAAAGATGTGAAGAAACCAATTTGGTTCTAAAATTTGGGAAAAGAGTCATTTTATGGTCACCCAAGGCATTGTCCTAGGACATGTGGTCTCCCATAAAGGCATAGAGGTGGACCAAGCAAAATTGATCTAATTGCACATTTGCCTCCTCCGGAACTCATTAAGCAAATTAGAAGTTTCTTAGGGCATGCAGGATTTTATAGGAGGTTCATCAAAGATTTCGATAAAATTTCCAAGCCACTCATCATTTCTTGTGTCAAGATGTTCCTTTGTGTTTACTAATGAATGCATGATAGCCTTTGAGGTCCTTAAGAAATGTCTGATTTCAGCTCCCATCTTGATCCCCCGACTATTCAAAGGTGCCCTTTGAGCTGATGTGTGATGCATCAGACTATGCCCTAGGAGGCTGTCCTAGGCGGAGAAAGATAAGCTTCCCCATGTCATAGCTTATGCAGCAGATCCATGATAGATGCCCACTCAACTACACAACAAGCGAGAAAGAGCTGTGGCCATTGTGTTTGCATTGGAAAATTCAGCCTTTATGTTTTAGGGTTCACAAATTGTGGTGTTTATCACCACTCGCCTAAAGTACCTTTCCGCTCAAGAAGGATACCAAGCCCAGATTAATCCGTGGATCCTCCTATTAAGGTGAGTTTGATCTACGATTAAGGATAAGAAAGGAGTGGAGAATGTGGTCGATCACTTATCCGTAATTCTCAATACCGAGGATGATAGCTTACCCATTAATGAATCATTTCGATGAGCAACTTTTTGCCATCAATACCCATTCTTGGTTTGCAAACATAGTCAACTTCTTGGCTATTGGATGATTCTCAACATTGGAATAGAATGGATAAAGATCTTTTCTTCTCACAAGTTAAACATTTCATTTGGGAAGATCCTTATCTATTCAAGAATTGTGCACTAAGTGATCGTAAAGTGTGTCCTGACCATGAATTCTCGCATATTGTCAATGTGTCATGAACAGTGCCTGTGGAGGCCATTTGTGGCAATAAAACAGCAAAAATTCTAGGTGGTTTCTATTGGCCCACAATCTTTAAAGATGCCTTCAAAGATCAGAATCTTGCCGAATCGCCAAAAGCTGGCAAGATTTCCAAAAAGAAACTCAATGCCCTGCACCAATCTCGGTAGTTGAGTTGTTTGATGTTTGGGGCATAGATTTTATGGGCCCTTTCCCTTCTAATGGAAACAATTTCATCTTGGTAGTGTGGATTATGTCTCCAAGTGGATTGAGGCCATAGCTACCAAATCCAATGATCACAAAGTGGTTTTAAGATTCCTCAAAGACCACATTTTTCCAGATTTGGATTCTGAGCCATCATTAGTGATGGGGAAGCCACTTTTGTAACAGTGCGCTTGACTCTCTATTAAAAAGTACTCACACTCACAGAGTAGCTACTCCCTATCATCCACAAACCAAAGGGATGTGGAGATTTCAAATAGAGAGATCAAACACATTTTGAAAAATGTGAAGAAGGATAGAAAGGACTGGTCCTTTAAGCTTAATGATGCTTTGTGGGCATACAGAATCGCCTTACAAGACTCCTATAGGGATGTCCCTTTCAGATCGGTTTATGGCAAGGCATGCCATCTACCAAGAGAATTAGAATATAAGGCCTTGTGGGCAATCAAAACTTTTAATATGGATCTAATTGTTGCCGGTAACCACAGAAGCTTCAACTCACCGAATCGGAAGAACCGAGGATGGATGCCTACACTAGCTCCAGTTGTACAAAGAAAAGGTTAAATCATTCCATGATAGGAGCCTCATGAGAAAAGAGTTCATGGGGTCCAAGGTATGGTTATTCAACTCTAAACTTAAATTCTTTCCTCGGCAAATTGAGATCCGTATGGGAAGGGCCATACACATCATCAAGGCCTCCCCTCGAGTGGATATTTCAGATCCCAAGGATGGAAGAATACTCAAGGTAAATGGTCGAGGCTCAAACCATGCATTGAAAACACCAGAGCCCTTGCGCCCACCTATCATCATGAATCTCCAAAAATCGATGGTAGAAAAGTGTATAATATGTTTGTACAACATTGTTTTTCGATTTTCTTCGCTTTATTTTTCTTACGATAGTGTAAATACACTTCAAAGTTCAAATCGCAAAGTAAAAAGTACTTTTCAAAAGTCCAAAGTTCTATTCGAATTGATTCGAGTCAGAATGAACTACTCGAAAAGAACCATGTTCGCTCAATAGTTAAAATTTCCTTCGAATAGAAAATCGGGAGAAGTCCTCAAAAGATCTTTCCGGAGCCAAATCCATTTTAATAGACATCTGAAGCTCGCTTTATAACTACACTTTCAAGATTTTTTACCTTCGAAAGACACTTTGCTTTCAAATAGAGAAAAGGATTCTTTTGGAACTTTTCGAACACTTAAGGGTGCTTTGCGATTTCACTTGTTAGTATATTAGGTCATTTTGAAAGTCACTGGATATCTGCAAACACTCTCCCAAGCAAAACCCCTTTTCAAAACCCTAGCTCACCCTCTTCTCTCACGAGCTCCACACGAATAACCACCATCTATTCTAAACTTTTGCGCTTTTTCTCTTGACAGAAATCAAAAGGGTAGAGCCCAGCTGCGCGATCTGTTCAAAGCAAAGAAACCCAAACAGAGGAAACCCCTAGATCGCGGGCACACCCAAGAAAGGAGCATCTGGACTAAAGCTGGAGCAGATCTGCTTGAGTTTGCATCCCCTTCTCCTTTGTATTCATTTTCTATTTTTAAATTCTTGAGAACCAGCAATTCTGCTGTGTTTAATGTTTGTTTTGATTATAATTTCTGCTGTCTTTTAGGCATGCTGATTTTTTATTTTTTTTTCTACAAAACCAAATACAAAATAAAAGAAAATGAAAACACAAATAGAAAATCTCTGAGTTGTTTCTCATTATTTTCAGCAGTAGTAAATAAGGGCTCTTGTTGAGCCCGGGCTGATCCAAAACAAGTAAAAAAAAAAAAAAAATTATAAAAACAAAAAAAATATAGACATATATAGATATCTTCCGGATGGGCTGTTTTTCTCCATTTGCATCCACTTTTCCCATCTGGACCTGCTGAGATCATTTTTCTTTTTTAGGAATCATGTAGGATAATGAGTAGTGGATCATAGGCTGTTTTGAATATTCAATGGACCCACTGATTTTATTTTCCTTCGAGATTTCTTCATCATAAATGGGTCTCAGCTGTGTGTGAACCCTGTTTTTAATATGTGCTCCCATGCTTCATTTTTTTTTATTATTCATACACATCATCAACAAAGGGGTCAGTCTTATGAATCTTGCTTTTCACTGTATTCCTGCTAATCATTTTTATAATCACTTAGATTCATAAGTATCTCAGGCTTTTGGGTTTGTTTCTTTGGGCTTAGGATATATCATTTGGCATTAGATTTTCTGTTTTAGGAATTTTAGTTTCAAATTCTGTTTTTAGATCGCTGATTTTTTTTCTTTCTTAGGTTAATGTGTCCTCGTTTTATTGATTTTCGTCATTTTTCTGTGAATATAGTTAGTTTATAACTTTGTCTTCCTATTTTGCATTCACAAATTCAGTTTTTGTATCAACACTTTTCTTTTTCTTTTTTTTAACTTTGTATTCAGTCCCTTACCTTGTTTTTACTGTTTCTCTGTTATTAGCATTAGTTTCCTTCCATTTGCATTGTAATCCTTCTATTTGTTAGATTTTATTTAGTAGTTCTAGCGTTGTTTTGTTGATTTTTCTTGCATTTGTATATCATGTTTTCCTTGCTCATATCTTCAGGTTTTACATTTTACTTTCTACGCATATAGTTTAGATTTTTTCTGTTCTTAGTTTTCTTCTTCTTTTACCTGCTCCCGGTCTCTCATTGTCTAGAACATTGAGGACAATGTTCATCATAGGTTTGGGGGGGTGATACAAGTCCCCTAGGAATAGTTAACATAAGGGCAGCAGAATCACCTAAGTAATTAGGAAATGTATTAATTTACTTAAGAATCATGACAACTAGAAAATTTAAAATTCCTTTGCCAAATTTAGACATTCTAAACCTTGCGATATTCTACATTTGCATGATGATTACACCATAAAAACATCGGTATCATACGTAGTAAGTCAAAAGGAAGAGAAAAGGTAAAGATATACTTAAAAGCTCAAGGAAAAACCATAACGTGAGAATTGAGCCCATATATTTTCCATCTCTGTTGAAGAGTGATCGAGGCAATTTTTACGATTCAAAGGATTGGTGAGGCATTAGATCCACTAGAAGTTAGGAAACTCCAAATTAAAACAAGCAACAAAGACTCATGAAACCGAGGAAAAGATCAAGGCCTTCTTTGACAATTTTGAACCTAACAGAACCAACCAAGAAAATCTGCCTGTTTGTACCCCATTTGAGCATAAATCCTACAATTCTTCATCAAAAATACTCAAAAGTACTTGCACTGAACCTATGGAACCAATTCAGCCTTCCCTCACTCGAGAATTCAGGAGGTAAAGGAGAAAGAACGAAGATGGACCATTTCAAGGCAACATCAAGAAAATGAAGAGAAAATACCTCAAAAGCAGGCAATATGGTGACCGAGAAAGAAGAGACAAACAATGTAAAAAAAGTTGCAAGCAAAAAGGCAAAAAAGGGACCTTATGTTGAAAAATGCAAGATCAAAGAAAGAACTGATCACTGTGAATGTGAGAATCTCGAAAAGAAGAAGAAAGAAGCTAAACTCAAAAAGGTGGAGTCATGAACCATCTCCTGCACTTCCTGAGTTCTCAAATTCAAACCTCTGTTCAAATTGCCCTTCCTTGAAACTTCACTCCATAAGCCATACAAACAAACCTAGATTAAAAGCCCTTGTGATCCAAAGTTGAGTGAGCTGTCATGTGGAGATAAGAAGTGACCTAATCTATGGTGAGGAGATGTCAATGATGCCATTGCCTAAGAATCATGCCTATGCTCATGCTTACAGATCCATTTGGGAGATGTAACTGCTCTTGAGCTTGAGTGAAAATGAACCACTCAACAAAAACACTGATGAGAGTATACCCTGGTGAGTGTTTGGGTTGGAACTTGAGCACCTTAAGTATGACTTATAACCTAATTTTTATCCATAGGATGAGCTTATCACTGGCACATTTGTATGATTTTCTATGATGTTCACGATTGGAAATATTGAAACATTCATGAGGTTTATAAATGTTTAAATTCTGTGCAAACAATAATCAAATTTTCTGTTTCATCATTGATTCAAGAGTAACTAACCTCGCCTTTGATTGCTCATTTGATAATATTGCACTGATGTTAACTGCTTTCATGGAGAAGTTTGTGGTACCTTCACTGAAAACCCTCAGGAGACTTCACTCCTCCTCTAGGGATCACCTAGGGGTTGAAAAGGCTTGTTGCATATGCTAAATGCACCTGTGCTTCCTACAAAAGTGGCTCTTTACTTTATTTTTTATGTTTCTTTGCTCAGGGACTAGCAAAGCTTAAGTTTGGGGGTGTGTTAAGTAGTGAAAAATACCATTTTTCACCCCTAAACATGAGCCTTGAAAGACCCTTGAGAAGACTAAATAAGTGCTTTAGTGTGCATTTTACAGCTAACCAATCAGACAGGTCCAAATCCGAAAAGCATCCCAAAAAGATCAAAAAGTCGACATGTCAAGATTAAAGAAGGAGTGAAGAAATTTCAAAGAATGGCTAAAGAGGGTCTAAAAGAGCAGCCAAAGACCTGAAGCAAGAAAGAGAGCCATTCGCAAAGAAGAATGGGAGCCTAGAGTTCAATTCGCAAAGAACTTCTACTATTCGCAAAGAACTTCTACTATCGCAAAGAACTTCTACTATTCGCAAAGAACTTCTACTATTCGCAAAGAACTTTGAACTTTGCGAAAAGAAGAAAACACTTTGCGAAAAGAAGAGAAGTCTCTAAAAGATCTCTGAAGCCAAAATGCTTAAAAAGGCCTTTAAACTATGCGAAATGGCATTCTGGGATTTCGCCATCCAAGGGTATTTCAAACTTTACGCGCTTCAATGCATTTTAAAACCCAAGGACATTCCGGAAGATTCTCGAGCATCGAACCAAAGGCATATTCCACCCCATGTGAACACCCAAAGATGAAATTACTTGGCGGAACTTAGAAGCTCAAACAGAATTTCAAAATGCAATGTAATTGATGCCTGTTTCGATTCAGAACCAGATCAAGCATTACGATTGGCCGTAACAGATCCGGATCCCGTGCTCGACTCCTATTGGTTGATACAGATCTACCCAATTCTAATTGGTTGATACACATCTGAGCTGGACTTAGGGAAAACTATAAATAGACGAACCATTTGCCCAATTTGGGTATCCAGATTTTAGAGTTTTCATCTCTGCTTCTCATTCCGTCGATAGCTTATCCGAACCCCTCAGAATCCCTTCTTGTAGTTTACCTTGAGAGCCATTGTGAGTGATTTGTACTTCCAAGTTCGGATTCAAGATCAGAATCAGGGCTCTTCGAGAAGCTCAGATCAGAAGTCCGAGGGCTCTCTAAGAAGCCGTGCTCAGAATTGTAACGTTGGATTTTAAAAGGTTGTCAGAATTTGTGTCTTCTCCATTGGAGTCATGTCGAGGGTTCCAATGATCACCTTAGTGCATTAGACTTCTTTAGATTCACTCATCCGCATCCAACTTCCCTTAATTCATCATCCTGCGTAATTAGCGTTGGTAACCTAATTCAAGCGATTTATGATGTTCATGTTCGAACTAAAGAATAGGCCACAACTATTGTGATGATCTGTGACCATTGGATGAAGATCATAGCCATAAGTCTAAACCTATTCCTTAATTCGGATTTATTTCTCTTACATCTGTCTTGGTAGCGGATGAAGATTGAATCGCCTGTTGAACTACTGATTCTCCATTAAAATTCGTGAGGCTAAAGTACATGAAGCTATTATTTCGCATTTGTCTTATTTTAAACATCTCCCCAACTCGGATCCGGATCATGTAGTTAATTCTTTTCTTTATTTGCTTATAGTTAAATGTGACACAATCCAACACTCTCTTTATCTATTCTTTTATAGATAATTATAGAGCCAGATCTGGTAGCACAGATCCGGAGGTTTATCTCATTTTAGACAAACTTCGTGGACGATCTTGAAATACTTACTTTTAAAACTTGCTACAATTGGCCCCGATCTTAAGGCGTTGTTAGCCCAATGTCTTGATATCCTTTCATGAGTTAACATCCGTATAACTTACCATTCTTTAATTCTTTAATTTTTGATTCATAATGCACACAATTATGGCACACTTGGAGCGACAACAAGTTTGTGGCGGCATTGCCGGGGAAGTTTGTTCTAAAATAGATAAACCTATGTTTATTTTCATTTATTTTAATTTTGCTTTAAACTCAAGACTTTGCATTCCAAGTGCTTGATTAAATGTCTACAACATTTTGTATAGAAAACCTGCTTTTACTGACAGAATTTTTATTTTTTTATTTTGAGTTTTTATTCTTTGCCTTCTAGTTATTTCTTTTTGTCAAATTGAGTTTTCATTTATTTTCATTTATTTATCATTTTATTAATTTTGTTGTTATTTTTATTGTGTAAAAGGAAAGGAAAGATCTTAAATAGGCGGGTTGTATCAAACTCTCTCACGAGTTGTATGTTTGGCAGAGAACCCTCAATCCAGATTCTCCGTTAAATTCGGTTGAAAGACTCTAAGAAACCGCATACATCACGGACATCTGAAATGGGTGAAGAACAGATTATTAAGAGACTACTTTGCCCTCGGTGCTTATAATTCCCCATTTTGCATTCAATTTCCCACAGTGGAGGGAAATTATGAAATTAAGTCCTCCACCATCCAAATGTTGCCTTCATTCCATGGATTGAGTAAGGAAGACCCTTACAAACACATTGATGAATTTCTGGCTTTATGCACAACATTTAACATAGCTGGACTAGGTCCAGAGGCAACCAAGCTTAGGCTCTTTCCTTTTTCATTAAAGGACAAAGCTAGAGCATGGTTATCTATGTTAGCACCAAACAACATCACATCATGGAATGATTTGCAATGTCAATTTTTGTCAAAATATTTCCCAATGACTAAAAACCACCAACTGAGACAAAGCATCATCTCTTTCTCCCAAAACTCATGAAACTTTCCATGAAGCATGGGAAAGGTTTAAAGAACTGTTAAGGCAATGCCCTCACCATCAAATTCCTAAATGCCAGCTGGTTCAAAGCTTCTATCACGGGACTGGTCAGTAGGGCAAGAACATGGTGGATGCCTCTTGTGGAGGTACCTACTGAAAACAGTTGAAGAGGTTTGGGACCTCTTTGTGGTGATTGGAGAAAAAACAACCCAGCCGGAATCACTGTCAAGGGGAACTGTGAATCCAGCTAGGATGAATAATCCCCCATTCACAAGAGGGAAAGTTTATGAAGTCAATGAGCTGCAAGGGAAAGTGGAAAATTTGACCACAAATTTTGATAGACTGATGGACTCATCTAAAGCTCCAAATGGGGCTAGAGTAGTGGAGGCATGCCTGATATGCGGTCCCCCACTCATTCCATTGATCAATGTCCTTCGCATCACAATTTAACTCATGATGGAACAAGCTCATGCAGTCTTATGGGATGATGCAATCGAATGACTACCCATGGAGATCTCATCCTAATCTGGAGGTGGAATCGAAATTACCATTGTGAGAGAGCCCAAAAATCAATTACCTTTCAAACTGCTCATATATCGCTGAAATTTTATAATAAATCAAATTTTCAGCCTAACCAAACAACAAGCCATGCAAGATTGCACCAGCCTACCCTCCTAGATCGACCTTTGAAGAGCGGTCTTGAGTTCACTTCAAAATCTTGGAACTGTCTCGTTGAACCTTCACAGATTAAAAAATGAAGAAACTCGAACTCTCAAATTCATTGGCTAAGAGAGAAGAGGGTAATCTACTCGTGAACAATCCTAAGGATGGTTCATGGTTGGCGAATCCTCAAATAGCCATGAGGAAATCAAAGCTGTGACTACTTTGAGAAGTGGAAGAATAATAAACAACACGGGTAGTGAAGAGGAAAGATGAAGAACAAGTGCGGAACAACAAATTGGATAGCAATATGGATTGATTTACATCGAAAATTCAAAAAATGAAAAGCAGAAAAATAACAAAATTGTTGAAAAGATGAGGAGAAGAAATTTGTTCCTCACCTCCCATTTCCCATGCAATGAAGTCGGCTTCTCCTTTTGACAAAGGAAACACAAAAATTGAGGAAATGATGGAGACATTCAAGCAAGTTAAAATTAATCTACCTTGATGCAATCAAACAGTCCCGCTATGCAAAATTTCTCAAAGAGAGGTGTGCACCCACAAAAGGCAATCTAGGATACATTTATCCAAGAAGGCCATTGCTTGTGGAGAAAATCAACCAAGTGCTATCAATTGCAACACCACCTAAGATGAAGACCTGGAATCCCCACAATCCTGCATCATTGGGGAGCACACCATTGAGAAAGCCTTGCTAGATCTGGTGCTAGTGTCAACCGCTTCCTATTACATGATGAGAAGCTAGGTTTGGGAGTGAAACCCACTCAAGTGTGTCCTGACTAGATCTGGAAGAACCTATGGGGTTGATTGAAGATGTTTTGGTAGGAGTAGACAAGTTTTTCTACCCTGCTGACTTTTTGGTGTTGGACATGGAACCAACCAAAAGTACCCCTGCCATCCCTGTCATTCTGGGAAGACCATTCCTGGCTACAGCTAATGCATGCATTCAATGCAGGTCTGGCATCATGGAGGTGTTGTTAAGTAGTGAAAAATACCATTTTTCACCCCTAAACATGAGCTTTGAAAGACCCTTGAGAAGACTAAATAAGTGCTTTAGTGTGCATTTTACAGCTAACCAATTAGACAGGTCCAAGTCCGAAAAGCATCCTAAAATGATCAAAAAGCTGACAACTCATGTCAAGCTGAAAGATGGATTGAAGAAACAACCTCAGCAATGGCTAAAAAGGGTCTAAAAGAGCAGACAAAGACCTGAAAAAAGAGAGAGAGCCATTCGCAAAGAAGAATGGGAGCCTAGAGTCCAATTCGCAAAGAACTTTTACTATTCGCAAAGAACCTTGAACTTTGCGAAAAGAAGAAAACACTCCTCGAATAGAAGAATGACCTTTGCGAATAGAAGAATGACCTTTGTGAAAAGAAGAAAACACTTTGCGAAAAGATCTCCTGAAGCCAAACTACTTTGCGAAAAGAACTTCTGGAGCCAAGATGATGCTTTAAGAAGAACTTCAAGCCAAGATGCTTTGAAAAGAAAAAGCCAAGCCAAAATGCTGCGAAGAACTTCGAGCCAAACTACTTTGAAAAAGCCCTTAAACTCTGAAATGGCATCGGGGATTCTGACTTTGAAGGGCATTTCAGAAACTCTGACGCTACCTAATGTAATTAAAAGCCCAGACATTTCGAAGATTCCAAGCACAAACCAAAGGCATATTCCGCCCCACGTGAAAACCCAAAGATGAAATCACTTGGCGGAACTTCTAGAAGCTCAAACAAACTTTTAATTCCCATAATGAATTGATGCTTCTAACGCTGATTATTTGAACCATCGAGCATTTTCATTGGCTGCACAGACGATCCCGCGATCATTGGGCAATCCAGATCCGAGCACTTGATTGGTCAATTCAGCCTTGTGGGGATAGAGGAAAGCTATAAATTGAGAAGACATTTGCCCAATTGGAGCATCCAGATTTTAGAGTTTTCATCTCTGTTTCCCCCATTCCGGTCAGAAAGCTCATCTGATCCCCCTGTAATCCCTTCTTGTATTTTACCTTTGAGAGCCATTGTGAGTGATTTGTACTTCCAAGTTCGGATTCAAGATCAGAATCGAGGGCTCTTCGAGAAGCTCAGACTCTGTAAGTCTGAGGGCTCTCTAAGAAGCCGTGCTCTGTAATTGTAACGTTGGATTTTAAAAGGTTGCTATAATTTGTGTCTTCTCCATTGGAGTCATGTCGAGGGTTCTGAATGTTCACCTTAGTGCATTAGACTTCTTTAAATTCACTCACCCGCATCCAACTTCCCTTAATTCATCATCCCTGTGCGAATTAGCGTTGGTAACCTAATTCAAGCAAAGATTCTGATGATGTTCATGTTCTGAACTAAAGAATAGGCCACAACTATTGGATGATCTGTGACAAATCATTGCCACAAGTCTAAACCTATTCCTTAATTCGGATTTATTTCTCTTACATCTGTGCTGGTAGCCAGATGAAGATTGAATCTGCTCTGTGGAACTACAGATTCTCCATTAAAATTCAGAGGTTAAAGTACATGAAGCTATTATTTCTGCATTTGTTTTATTTTAAACATCTCCCCAACTCGGATCTAGATCATGTAGTTAGTTCTTTTCTTTATTTGCTTATAGTTAAATGTGACACAATCCAACACTCTCTTTTATCTATTCTTTATTTTAGATAATTATAGAGCCAGATCTGGTAGCACAGATCTGGAGGTTTATCTCTCATTTTAGACAAACTTCTCTGTGGACGATCTTGAAATACTTACTTTTAAAACTTGCTACAATTGGCCCGATCTTGCAGGGTGTTAGCTAATGTGCTGATATCCCTTTCATAAGTTAACATCCATATAATTTAGCATTCTTTAATTCTTTAATTATTGATTCATAATGCACACATTTATAGCACACTTGGAGCGACAACAAGTTTTTGGCGCCGTTGCCGGGGAAGTTTGTTCTAAAATAGATAAACCTATGTTTATTTTCATTTATTTTAATTTTTGCTTTAAACACGCACTTTGCATTCCAAGTGCTTGATTAAATGTCTCTGCAGCTTTTGTAGAGAAAACCTGTTTCTAGCGGTAATTTTTATTTTCATTTATTTTCATTTATTTATCCATTTATTAATTTTGTTGTTATTTTTATGCGTCTGTATGTGTAAAAGGAAAGGAAAGTTCTTAAATAGACAGTTTCTTTGTACCAAACTCTCTCTACGAGTTGTATGTTTGGCGGAGAGAACCCTCAATCTGAGATTCTCCGTTAAATTGAAGTTGAAAGACTCTAAGAAACCGACATACATCATCACATATCTGCTTTGAAATGGGCGAAGACCGAGATTGTTAAGAGACTACTTTGCTGGTGCTTATAATTCCCCATTTTGCATTCAATTTCCCAGTGGAGGGAAATTATGAAATTAAGTCCTCCACCATCCAAATGTTGCCTTCATTCCATGGATTGAGTAAGGAAGACCCTTACAAACACATTGATGAATTTACGGCTTTATGCACAACATTTAACATCGGATCAGGTCGAGGCAACCAAGCTTAGGCTCTTTCCTTTTCATTAAAGGACAAAGCTAGAGCATGGTTATCTATGTTAGCACCAAACAAAGACATCACATCATGGAATGATTTGCATTGTCAATTTTGTCAAAATATTTCCCAATGACTAAAACCAATAACCGAGACAAAGCATCATCTCTTTCTCCCAAAACTCAATGAAACTTTCCATGAAGCATGGGAAAGGTTTGAAGAATCATAGGCAATGCCCTCACCATCACATTCCTATATGGCAGCTGGTTGAAGGCTTCTATCAAAGAACTGGTCAGAAGGGCAACAACATCATGGATGCCTGTTGTGGAGGTACCTACTTGGAGAAAACAGTTGAAGGGGTTTGGGAGCTCTTTGAGGTGATTGGAGAAAATTCAACCCAAAGAGAATCTCGCCAAGGGACACCGAGAATCCAAATAGGATGAATAATCCCCAATTCACAAGAGGAAAGTTTATGAAGTCAATGAGTGGAAAGGAAAGTGGATAATTTGACCACAAAATTTGATAGATGATGGACTCATTTAAAGCTCCAAATGGGTCAAGAGTAGAGGAGGCATGTCCGATATGCCGCCCCCACTCATTCCATTGATCAATGTCCTGTCATACGCATCACAATTTCCAACTCATGATGGAACAAGCTCATGCACTTTTATGGATGATGCAATCGATTGACTACCCATCGAGATCTCATCCTAATCTCAGGTGGAATCAGCGAAATTACCAGCCCGAACAGCAGCATCAGCCCAAAAATCAATTACCTTTCAAACCTGCTCAGCCATATCAGCAGAATTTTTATAATAAATCAAATTTTCAGACCTAACCAACAACAAGCCATGCGCCCACCGCCCTAGATCCGACCTTTGAAGAGCGTGTCTTGAGTTCACTTCAAAATCTTGGAACTACATCTCGCATCGTGAACCTTCACAAGCATTAAAAAATTGAAGAAACTCGGGCCAACTCTCAAATTCATTGGCTAAGAGAGAAGAGGGTAAACTACCCAACCAACTGTGAACAATCCTAAGGGATTCATGGTTGGAGAATCCTCAAATGGCCATGAGGAAATCAAAGTTGTGACTACTTTGAGAAGTGGAAGAATAATAAACAACACAAAGGTAGTGAAGAGGAAAAGAAGAAGAACAAGTGCAGAACAACAAATTTGGATAGCAATATGGTCATGATTTACATCGAAAATTCAAAAAATGAAAAACAGAAAAATAAAAAATTGTTGAAAAGATGAGGAGGAGAAATTTGTTCCTCACCTCCCATTTCCCCATGCAATGAAGTCGACTTCTCCTTTTGACAAAGGAAACACAAAATTGAGGAAATGATGGAGACATTCAAGCAAGTTAAAATTAATCTACCTGCTTGATGCAATCAAACAGTCCCCTCGCTATGAAAATTTCTCAAAGAGGTGTGTACCCACAAAAGGCAATCTAGGATACATTTATCCAAGAATGGCCTTTGTGGAGAAAATCAACCAAGTGCCATCAATTGCGACACGACCGCAGATGCAAGACCCTGGAATCCCCAGAATGCCCTGGACCATTGGGGAGCACACCATTGGGTGCTAGTGTCAGAAGTGTCAACCTCGCTTCCTATTACATATGAGAAGCTAGGTTTGGGAGAATTGAAACCCACTCAAGTGGTGTTACAAATGAATGACAGATCCGAAGGAAACCTATGGGCTTGATTGAAGATGTTTTGGTAGGAGTAGACAAGTTTTTCTACCTCACCGACTTTTTGGTGTTGGACATGGAACCAACCAAAAGTACCACCGCCATCCTGTCATTCGGGAAGACCATTCACAGCTCTGACTAATGCATGCATTCAATGCAGTGTGCATCATGGAGGTATCTTTTGGAAATATGAAAGTTAAATTGAATGTGTATAATGTTACTCAACCTCAATTCTCACGAGGAATGTTTCCATGTTGACGTCATTGATGAGTTTGGTGGAGGAGTCTTTACAAACATTTCGCAAGGTAAAGACTCCACCACGAATTTAAAAATGATTGGGGATCCACCGAAAGAAGGAAAAGGAGATCAAATTCAAAGGAAGTCCGCTTTGTGCAAGGCACTCACCAACAAATATCAAGTTCTCTCTTGGAGACTGCTCCTTCCCTCTTCCACAAGATACCAAGGTACCTTTGTTGCCCTCTTTTCTCATTTCAATTCGAATTGGAACTCAAACAGCCCCCAAAATCTGAAATATGTGTTTTGGGAGATCATCAAACACTACTCGATTATTTCTTCCTCCCTTACAAAGGAGCAAGAAGAGGAGCTGTTGGTAGTCCTAAACAAAGACAAGAAAGCAATTATGGTGGACCATTGCTGATTTAGGAGGAATAAACCAGTATGCATGCATAAGATCCACAGAAGAGGATGCCAAGCCTTCTAGAGAAATGCAAAGAAGGTTGAATCCTCACATGCAAGAAGTGGTAATGAAGGAAGTTGTCAAGTGCTAGATGGGGTCATTTACCCCATTTGATTCGCTTGGTAGCACCCACACGGTGGTGCCTAAGAAATCTGGCATCAGTTGTAGCAAATCTAATAAACTTATGTCCACAGGACAAACAACTGGATGGAGGGTCCGCATAGACTACGAAAATTAAATACCATGACAAGGAAAGACCCCCTCCCTTCATTGACTAAATCCTTGATAAGCTTGGCAAAGCTTACTACTACTTCCTTGATGGGTACTCTGGTTACAACTAGATCCTGTGTACCACAGGACCAAGAAAAGACCACCTTCACCGCCTTTGGCACTTTTGCCTATAGGAGGATGCCCTTTGGTCTTTGCAATGCCCTGCTACTTTTCAAAGATGCATGTATGCCATCTTTTACGACATGATTGATCAATTCATGGAGATCTTCATGGATGACTTTTCAATTTATGGAGACTTTTTCCCAATGCTTACACCACCTCAAGTTGGTGTTGCAAAGATGTGAAGAAACCAATTTGGTTCTAAGTCGAAAGAGTCATTTTATGGTCACCAAGGCATTGTCCTAGGACATGTGGTCTCCATAAAGGCATAGAGGTGGACCAAGCAAAATTGATCTAATTGCACATTTGCCTCCTCCAAGCTTAAGCAAATCGTAAGTTTCTTAGGGCATGCAGGATTTTATAGGAGGTTCATCAAAGATTTCGAAAATTTCCAAGCCACTCTGCCATTCTTGTGTCAAGATGTTCCTTTTGTGTTTACTAATGAATGCATGATAGCCTTTGAGGTCCTTAAGAAATGTCTAATTTCAGCTCCCATCTTGCAGTCCCTGACTATTCAAGTGCCCTTTGAGCTGATGTGTGATGCATCGGACTATGCCCTAGGAGCTGTCCTAGGGCAGAAAGGATAAGCTTCCCCATGTCATAGCTTATGCGCAGATCCATGATAGATGCCCAGCTCAACTACACAACAATCGAGAAAGAGCTGGCCATTGTGTTTGCATTGGAAAAATTCAGGGCCTTATGTTTTAGGTTCACAAATTGTGGTGTTCTTCGACCACTCGCCCTAAAGTACCTTCATCTAAGAAGGATACCAAGCCAGTTAATCGGTGGATCCTCCTATTACGGGAGTTTGATCTCTGATTAAGGATAAGAAAGGAGTGGAGAATGTGGTGGTGATCACTTATCCGGAATTCTCAATCGAGGATGATAGCTTACCCATTAATGAATCATTTCGATGAGCAACTTTTGCCATCAATACCCACATCCTTGGTTTGCAAACATAGTCAACTTCTTGGCTATTGGATGATTCCTCAACATTGGAATCGAATGGATAAAGATCTTTTCTTCTCACAAGTTAAACATTTCATTTGGGAAGATCCTTATCTATTTAAGAATTGTGCAGACCAAGTGATCGAAAATGTGTCCGGACCATGAAGTCCACAGCATATTGTCAATGTGTCATGAAAGCTGTGGAGGCCATTTCGGGCAATAAAACAGCAAAAATTCTCGCAGGTGGTTTCTATTGGCCCACAATCTTTAAAGATGCCTTCCAAAGACTGTAAATCTTGCGAATCGCCAAAATCGGGCAAGATTTCCAAAAGAAACTCAATGCCCTATGACCAATCTCGGTGGTTGAGTTGTTTGATGTTTGGGGCATAGATTTTATGGGCCCCTTTCCCCTTCTAATGGAAACAATTTCATCTTGGTAGTGGATTATGTCTCCAAGTGGATTGAGGCTATAGCTACCAAATCCAATGATCACAAAGTGGTTTTAAGATTCCTCAAAGACCACATTTTTCGATTTGGATTCCCAGAGCCATCATTAGTGATGGGGAAGCCACTTTACGAACAGGTTTGACTCTCTATTAAAAAGTACTCTGTCACTCACGAGTAGCCACTCCCTATCATCCACAAACGGTGGGCGGTGGAATTTCAAATAGAGAGATCAAACACATTTTGAAAAAGCATGAAGAAGGACAGAAAAGACTGGTCCTTTAAGCTTAATGATGCTTTGTGGGCATACAGAACTGCCTACAAGACTCCTATAGGGATGTCCCCTTTCAGACTGGTTTATGGCAAGGCATGCCATCTACCAGTAGAATTAGAATATAAGGCCTTGTGGGCAATCAAAACTTTTAATATGGATCTAACTGCTGCTGGTAACCACAGGAAGCTTCAACTCACTGAACTGGAAGAACTGAGGATGGATGCCTACACTAGCTCCAGATTGTACAAAGAAAAGGTTAAATCATTGCATGATAGGAGCCTCATGAGAAAAGAGTTCATACCGGGGTCCAAGGTATGGTTATTCAACTCTAAACTTAAATTCTTTCCTGGCAAATTGAGATCCAGATGGGAAGGGCCATACACTGTCATCAAGGCCTCCCCCTCAGGAGCTGTGGATATTTCAGATCCCAAGGATGGAAGAATACTCAAGAAATCAAAGGTGTAGATCACAGCTGCGCGATCTTTTCAGAGCAAAGAAACTCACACAGAGGAAACCCTCAGATCGCGGTAACTGCTTCTACTCTTATTCTTTCTGTGATTGCTGGTACTTAAGCTACATTTGAGGCCATTTTAAATATGGGAAAAACCGAGAAATCTCTTGCTGCCATGTTCCCTAAATCTTCAGCCAAGAAGACAGCCAAAACACCCCCAAAAGCCAAAGGCAAAGCCAAGAAGTCTACAAAGAGAAAACTTTCAATGGACAAAGCAGATAGGGTTGAAAAAGAAAAAAAAAAAAATACGCCATGAGGAGCCCACCCCAATCGCCAGGAGCCCACCCATTCCTTTGGTTTTGCCTAACCCATTCATTGATGCCCAAAGCTCATACCTGAGCTATTGTTGTATGAAACTTTTTTCTCCCCCAAACCTTATTGCGTGCTATTTTTAATATATCTCAGGGAGGCTTCCCTCAGTCTCATCCTCACTCCATTACCTGAAAAAATTTACCCAAGGATGACAAAGGCTGTGGTATCGAACCTCACCACAGTCACGGAGGAACATCTTGATGTGCCAACCCTAGTTATTTTATAGACAAGCGTGACTTAGCTGTGTGAGGACATTGGACATGCCCTAGGGGTACCTTTACAATTCAATCCTGATGGTCCCTTGACTGCTCCTGAAGTTGCGTCTTTCAGGGATATGGCTGGCCATTTGACATAGGGCATGGTGGGTTCAGGCAATCAATAATGAGAAGAGATCTGCCCTAATATCTCTTGATGGATTCCATACTCGAGGGAGTTTTTATGTTCTTGGGCACACCGAGAGGCGAACCCCATCTTAGAAGCCCTCTTTCACTTCTCTAAGGGCAATTCTTCAATGCC
Source organism: Chloranthus sessilifolius (assembly GCA_021018995.1). Taxonomy (NCBI): domain Eukaryota; kingdom Viridiplantae; phylum Streptophyta; class Magnoliopsida; order Chloranthales; family Chloranthaceae; genus Chloranthus; species Chloranthus sessilifolius. The sequence continues at coordinate 51,081,097 of CM037593.1, read as the reverse complement.
CCCATCTCGATCTGAAAGCAATGGCTGTTGTGAGTGCCAAGGTAAAATAGGAACAGAAGATTGTTGGCCTCCCCTTTGGAAGACTCATTCCAGCCCTCTTAAGAGCCAAGTTGGACATTGATAGGGAAGAGCCCTTTGAGGTACTCCTCCTCACAACTTTGGCAAGAAAGCACGGACCACAAGTCGTGCCATGTTAAGAAGAATGAGGGAAGTAGGAGAACCAGCCCATGCCCCGCCTGCACTGCACCTATTGCTGCCCGATGAACCCATAGCACAGAGCAGAGCTAGTTCTTCTTCTTTGAGCATGACAACCAAGCCACGAAAGTATGGGTAGGCATCTTTGAAGTGGAAATTGTGGAGCCTCAACCAGCCCCCGAGCCTCGGCCCCCCCTTTACAAGCCCAACTCCTGTGGTGACCAGCTCTTTTGCACCACTTCTTTTAGTCCACACTCTGAGGTAGCAGTTTACAAGCCCAATTCATCAATTGTCTCTTTCTTATTTTCTTATTTTACGCTTTTATTCTATTGCAATTTTTTACATTATAAGGTGCCTAACCATCTGCTTTTGTTCTCCCTATTTCGAAAAACTTACAACCTCCCCTACCCCTTTCCTTTTTTTTTTTTTTTTTTTTTTTTTATCCAAATTTCATGTGCTTCATGTCAGATTATTGTTGTTTCTGCTTTGTCTTCCCTAATAATTGTCCACCACCTTTGAACCAAGGTGAGGACACCTTTGCTCCTCATAGGTTTGGGGTGTGGCAGACAAGTCCTGCCTAGGAATAGTTAACATAAGGGCGTAAGAATCACCTAAGAAATTAGGAAATGTATTACTTTACTTAAGAATCATGACAACTAGAAAATTTAAAATTCCTTTGCCAAACTTAGACATTCTAAACCTTGCGATATTCTACATTTCCATGATGATTACACCATAAAAACATACGTATCGACGTAGTAAGTCAAAAGGAAGAGAAAAAGGTAAAGATATACTTAAAAGCTCAAGGAAAAACCATAACCGGTGAGAATTGAGCCCATATATTTTCCATCTACATTGAAGAGTGGTGAGGCAATTTTTTTACGATTCAAAGGATTGGGTGAGGCATTAGATCCACTAGAAGTTAGGAAACTCCAAATTAAAACAAGTAATAGCACTCATGAAAGCGAGGAAAAGATCAAGGCCTTCTTTGGACAGACTTGAACCTAATGAACCAACCAAGAAAAATCTGCCCTGTTTGTACCCCATTTGAGCTGTAAATCCTACAATTCTCCATCAAAAACACTCAAAAGTACTTGCACCTGACGCTATGGAACCAATGCAGCCTTCCCTCACCCTCAGAATTCCGAAGGTAAAGGAGAACGAACTGGAGATGGACCATTTCTGGGCAACATCAAGAAAATGAAGAGAGAATACCTCAAAAACAGGCAATATGGTGACTGAGAAAAGAAGAGACAAACAATGTGAAAAAGTGGCAAGCAAAAAGGCAAAAAAGGGACCTTATATTCAAAAATGCAAGATCAAAGAAAGAACTGATCACTGTGAATGTGAGAATCTCGAAAAGAAGAAGAAAGAAGCTAAACTCAAAAAGGTGGAGTCATGAACCATCTCCTGCACTTCCTGAGTTCTCAAATTCAAACCTCTGTTCAAACTGCCTTTCCTTGAAACTTCACTCCATAAGCCATACAAACAAACCTAGATTAAAAGCCCTTGTGATCCAAAGTTGAGTGAGCTGTCATGTGGAGATAAGAAGTGACCCAATCTATGGTGAGGAGATGTCAATGATGCCATTGCCTAAGAATCATGCCTATGCTCATGCTTACAGATCCATTTGGGAGATGTAACTGCTCTTGAGCATGAGTGGAAATGAACCCCTCAACAAAAACAACGATGAGAGTATACCGTGAGTGTTTGGGTTGGAACTTGAGCACCTTAAGTATGACTTATAACCTAATTTTATCCATAGGATGAGCTTCTCAGCACATTTGTATGATTTTCTATGATTTGTTCACAGATTGGAAATATTGAAACATTCATGAGGTTTATAAATGTTTAAATTCTGTGCAAACAATAATCAAATTTTCTTTCATCATTGATTCAAGAGTAACTAACCCCCTCCTTGATTGCTCATTTGATAATATTGCGATGATTAAGCATTTCATGGAGAAGTTTGTGGGTACCTTCCGAAAACCCTCGAGACTTCACTACTCCTCTAGGGATCACCTAGGGGTTGAAAAGGCTTGTTGCATATGCTAAATGCACTGTGCTTCCTACAAAAGTGGCTCTTTACTTTGTTTTTATGTTTCTTTGCTCGAGGACTAGCAAAGCTTAGGTTTGGTGTTAAGTAGTGAAAATACCATTTTCACCCCTAAACATGAGCTTTGAAAGACCCTTGAGAAGACTAAATAAGTGCTTTAGTGTGCATTTCATGACTAACCAATTAGACAGTCCAAGTCCGAAAAGCATCCTAAAATGATCAAAAAGTGACAACTCATGTCAAAAATCGAAAGATGGATTGAAGAAGCAACCTCAGCAATGGCTAAAAAGAGTCTAAAAGAGCAGACAAAGACCTGAAAAAAAGAGAGAGAGCCATTCGCAAAGAAGAATGGGAGCCTAGAGTCCAATTCGCAAAGAACTTTTACTATTCGCAAAGAACCTTGAACTTTGCGAAAAGAAGAAAACACTCCTCGAATAGAAGAATGACCTTTGCGAATAGAAGAATGACCTTTGCGAAAAGAAGAAAACACTTTGCGAAAAGATCTCCTGAAGCCAAACTACTTTGCAAAAAGAACTTCTGGAGCCAAGATGCTTTGCGAAAAGAACTTCTGAAGCCAAGATGCTTTGCGAAAAGAACTTCTGAAGCCAAAATGCTGCGAAAAGAACTTACGGAGCCAAACTACTTTCTTGAAAAGACCCTTAAACTCTGCGAAATGGCATCTTTGAGGATTCTGACCACTTTGAAGGGCATTTCAAACTCTGCACCCAATGTAATTAAAGCCCGGAGACATTAGGAAGATTCCAAGCACAAACCAAAGGCATATTCCGCCACGTGAAAACCCAAAGATGAAATCACTTGGCGGGAACTTCTAAAAGCTCAAACAAACTTTTGAATTCCCATAGAAATTGATGCTTCTAACGATTGGTGAACCGGATCGAGCATTTTCATTATTGGCGAGCAGATCTCGATCCCGTGCTCCGACCATTGGGCAATCCGAGATCTATCAATTACGATTGGTCAATTCAGCCTTGTGAGATAGAGGAAAGCTATAAATTGAGAAGACATTTGCCCAATTGGAGCATCCAGTTTTAGAGTTTTCATCTCTGTTTCCCCATTCGGTCGAGCTCATCCCGATCCCCTGTAATCCCTTCTTGTATTTTACCTTTGAGAGCCATTGTGAGTGATTTGTACTTCAAGTTCGGATTCAAGGCGTAAATCGAGGGCTCTCGAGAAGCTCGACGTAAGTCGAGGGCTCTCTAAAGCCGTGCTCTGTAATTGTAACGTTGGATTTTAAAAGGTTCTTTGTAATTTGTGTCTTCTCCATTGGAGTCATTTCGAGGGTTACGAATGTTCACCTTAGTGCATTAGACTTCTTTAGATTCACTCACCCGCATCCAACTTCCCTTAATTCATCATCCCCTGCGAATTAGCGTTGGTAACCTAATTCAAGCGGCATTCTGATGATGTTCATGTTACGAACTAAAGAATAGGCCACAACTATTGGATGATCGTGACAAATCATTGCCAAGTCTAAACCTATTCCTTAATTCGATTTATTTCTCTTACATCTCTTTGGTAGCGGATGAAGATTGAATCTGCTTTCTGTGGAACTCTGATTCTCCATTAAAATTCGAGGTTAAAGTACATGAAGCTATTATTTACGCATTTATTTTATTTTAAACATCTCCCCAACTCGGATCTGGATCATGTAGTTAGTTCTTTTCTTTATTTGCTTATAGTTAAATGTGACACAATCCAACACTCTCTTTTATCTATTCTTATTTTAGATAATTATAGAGCCAGATCTGGTAGCACAGATCTGGAGGTTTATCTCTCATTTTAGACAAACTTCTCTGGACGATCTTGAAATACTTACTTTTAAAACTTGCTACAATTGGCCCCGATCTTGCGGGCCGTTGTTAGCCCCAATGTCTTGATATCCCTTTCATAAGTTAACATCCATATAACTTAGCATTCTTTAATTCTTTAATTTTGATTCATAATGCACACAATTATGGCACACTTGGGCGACAACAAGTTTTGGCGTGCCGAAGTTTGTTCTAAAATAGATAAACCTATGTTTATTTTCATTTATTTTAATTTTTGCTTTAAACCTGCACTTTGCATTCCAAGTGCTTGATTAAATGTCTACAGCAGTTTTGTATAGAAAACCTGTTTTACTGTAGAATTTTATTTTTTTTATTTTCAGTTTTTATTCTTTGCCTTCTAGTTATTTGAATAAATCTGCCCACTCTTTTGTCTTTTGTCAAATTTGGGCAAGAGTCTGAGTTTTCATTTATTTTCATTTATTTATCACCATTTATTAATTTTGTTGTTATTTTTATGCACAGACATGTAAAAGGAAAGGAAAGATCTTAAATAGACTGGGTTGTCATCAAACTCTCTCTCAGTTGTATGTTTGGCAGAGAACCCTCAATCTGAGATTCTCCGTTAAATTCGAAGTTGAAAGACTCCTAAGAAACCGACATACATCATGTATATCTGCTGAAATGGGTGAAGAACAGAGATTGTTAAGAGACTACTTTGCCCCTGGTGCTTATAATTCCCCATTTTGCATTCAATTTCCCACAGTGGAGGGAAATTATGAAATTAAGTCCTCCACCATCCAAATGTTGCCTTCATTCCATGGATTGAGTAAGGAAGACCCTTACAAACACATTGATGAATTTCTGGCTTTATGCACAACATTTAACATATATTGGACTAGGTCCAGAGGCAACCAAGCTTAGGCTCTTTCCTTTTTCATTAAAGGACAAAGCTAGAGCATGGTTATCTATGTTAGCACCAAACAACATCACATCATGGAATGATTTGCAATGTCAATTTTTGTCAAAATATTTCCCAATGACTAAAACCAGCCAACTGAGACAAAGCATCATCTCTTTCTCCCAAAACTCAACTGAAACTTTCCATGAAGCATGGGAAAGGTTTAAAGAACTGTTAAGGCAATGCCCTCACCATCAAATTCCTAAATGGCAGCTGGTACAAAGCTTCTATCAAGGAACTGATCAGAAGGGCAAGAACATGGTGGATGCCTCTTGTGGAGGTACCTACTTGCCGAAAAGAGCTGAAGACGTTTGGGACCTCTTTGAGGTAATTGGGGAAAATTCAACCCAAAGCAGAATCTCCGCCAAGGGACACCGAGAATCCACTAGGATGAATAATCCGCAATTCACAAGAGGGAAAGTTTATGAAGTCAATGAGCTGGAAAGGAAAGTGGATAATTTGACCACAAAATTTGATAGACTGATGGACTCATTTAAAGCTCCAAATGGGTCAAGAGTAGAGGAGGCATGTCTGATATGCCACTCCCCCACTCATTCCATTGATCAATGTACTTCTGCATCACAATTTAACTCATGATGGAACAAGCTCATGCAAATTTCAGTCTTATGGATGATGCAATCGAATGACTACCCATGGAGATCTCATCCTAATCTCGTGGAATCGGAAATTACTAACAAAGCAAAGAAAGTCAAAATCAATTACCTTTCAAACTCTTTCCATATCGTGAATTTTTATAATAAATCAAATTTTCAAATGACTAACCAACAACAAGCCATGCGTGATGCACCAGCCCTACCCTCCTAGATCCCCGACCTTTGAAGAGCGTGTCTTGAGTTCACTTCAAAATCTTGAACTACTGTCTCGGTGAACCTTCACGTGAGCATTAAAAAATCGAAGAAACTCTGGGCCAACTCTCAAATTCATTGGCTAAGAGAGAAGAGGGTAACTACCAACCAACCGTGAACAATCCTAAGGGACAGTTCATGGTTGGCGAATCCTCAAATGGCCATGAGGAAATCAAAGTCGTGACTACTTTGAGAAGTGGAAGAATAATAAACAACACAAAGGTAGTGAAGAGGAAAAAGATGAAGAACAAGTGCAGAAACAACAGCTGGATAGCAATATGGCTGTTGATTTACATCAGAAAATTCAAAAAAATGAAAAACAGAAAAATAACAAAATTGTTGAAAAAGATGAGGAGAAGAAATTTGTTCCTCACCTCCCATTTCCCCATGCAATGAAGTCAGCTTCTCCTTTTGACAAAGGAAACACAAAAATTGAGGAAATGATGGAGACATTCAAGCAAGTTAAAATTAATCTACCTCTGCTTGATGCAATCAAACAGGTCCCTGCTTATGCAAAATTTCTCAAAGAGGTGTGCACCCACAAAAGGCAATCTAGGATACATTTATCCAAGAAGGCCTTTGCTGTGGAGAAAATCAACCAAGTGCTATCAATTGCAACACCACCTAAGATGCAAGACCCTGGAATCCCCACAATCCCCTGCATCATTGGGGAGCACACCATTGAGAAAGCCTTGCTAGATCTGGGTGCTAGTGTCAACCTGCTTCCCTATTCTGTCTATGAGAAGCTAGGTTTGGGAGAATTGAAACCCACTCAAGTGGTGTTACAGCTAGCTGACAGATCTGAAAGGAAACCTATGGGGTTGATTGAAGATGTTTTGGTAGGAGTAGACAAGTTTTTCTACCCTGCTGACTTTTTGGTGTTGGACATGGAACCAACCAAAAGTACCCCTGCCATCCCTGTCATTCTGGGAAGACCATTCCTGGCTACAGCTAATGCATGCATTCAATGCAGGTCTGGCATCATGGAGGTGTTGTTAAGTAGTGAAAAATACCATTTTTCACCCCTAAACATGAGCTTTGAAAGACCCTTGAGAAGACTAAATAAGTGCTTTAGTGTGCATTTTACAGCTAACCAATTAGACAGGTCCAAGTCCGAAAAGCATCCTAAAATGATCAAAAAGCTGACAACTCATGTCAAGCTGAAAGATGGATTGAAGAAACAACCTCAAAGAATGGCTAAAAGGGTCTAAAAGAGCGCATAAAGACCAAAAAAGAGAGAGAGCCATTCGCAAAGAAGAATGGGAGCCTAGAGTCCAATTCAAGAAGAACTTTTACTATTCGCAAAGAACCTTGAACTTTGCGAAAAGAAGAAAACACTCCTCGAATAGAAGAATGACCTTTGCGAATAGAAGAATGACCTTTGTGAAAAGAAGAAAACACTTTGCGAAAAGATCTCCTGAAGCCAAACTACTTTGCGAAAAGAACTTCTGGAGCCAAGATGCTTTGCGAAAAGAACGTCTGAAGCCAAGATGCTTTGCGAAAAGAACTTCAAGCCAAAATGTTTGCTAAAAGAACTCTGAGCCAAACTACTTTATGAAAAGACCCTTAAACTCTGAAATGGCATACTGGGATTTATACCACTTTGAAGGGCATTTCAAGAACTCAGACGCTACCTAATGTAATTAAAAGCCCGTAGACATTTCGAAGATTCCAAGCACAAACCAAAGGCATATTCCGCCCCATGAAAACCCAAAGATGAAATCACGGGAACTTCTAGAAGCTCAAACAAACTTTTTAATTCTATAATGTAATTGATGCTTCTAACACTCGATTGGTGAACCAGATCGTAGCATTTTCATTGGCTGTAACAGATCCGGATCCCGTGCTCAACACCCATTGGGCAATCCAGATCCGAGCACTTCGATTGGTCAATTCACCTTGTGCGTGATAGAGGAAAGCTATAAATTGAGAAGACATTTGCCCAATTGAGCATCCAGATTTTAGAGTTTTCATCTGTTTCCCCATTGGCCGAAAGCTCATCCGATCCCCGTAATCCTTCTTGTATTTTACCTTTGAGAGCCATTGTGAGTGATTTGTACTTCCAAGTTCGGATTCAAGATCAGAACTGAGGGTTTTCTGAGAAGCTCGACTGTAAGTCCGAGGGCTCTCTAAGCAAGCCGTGCTCAGAATTGTAACGTTGGATTTTAAAAGGTTGCTATAATTTGTGTCTTCTCCATTGGGGTCATGTCGAGGGTTCTGCATGATCACCCTAGTGCATTAGACTGCTTTAGATTGACTCACCCGCATCCAACTTGCCTTAATTCATCATCCCACATGCTAATTAGCGTTGGTAACCTAATTCAAGCGGCATTTACTGATGATGTTCATGTTACGAACTAAAGAATAGGCCACAACTATTGGATGATCTCGTGACAAATCATTGCCACAAGTCTAAACCTATTCCTTAATTCGATTTATTTCTCTTACATCCGTGTCGTAGCCGATGAAGATTGAATCGCCTCGTGGAACTACTGCATTCTCCATTAAAATTCAGAGGTTAAAGTACATGAAGCTATTATTTCTGCATTTGTTTTATTTTAAACATCTCCCCAACTCGGATCTAGATCATGTAGTTAGTTCTTTTCTTTATTTGCTTATAGTTAAATGTGACACAATCCAACACTCTCTTTTATCTATTCTTATTTTAGATAATTATAGAGCCAGATCTGGTAGCACAGATCTGGAGGTTTATCTCTCATTTTAGACAAACTTCTCTGTGGACGATCTTGAAATACTTACTTTTAAAACTTGCTACAACTGGCCCTGATCTTGCAGGTCAGTGTTAGCCCCAATGTGCTGATATCCCTTTCATAAGTTAACATCCATATAATTTAGCATTCTTTAATTCTTTAATTATTGATTCATAATGCACACATTTATAGCACACTTGGAGCGACAACAAGTTTTTGGCGCCGTTGCCGGGGAAGTTTGTTCTAAAATAGATAAACCTATGTTTATTTTCATTTATTTTAATTTTTGCTTTAAACCTGCACTTTGCATTCCAAGTGCTTGATTAAATGTCTACTGCAGTTTTGTAGAGAAAACCTGTTTTACTGCAGCAGAATTTTTATTTTCATTTATTTTCATTTATTTATCAGTCATTTATTAATTTTGTTGTTATTTTTATGCAGCGTACAGCCGTGTAAAAGGAAAGGGAAGTTCTTAAATAGACAGGTTCGCTGTACCAAACTCTCTCTGAGTTGTATGTTTGGCAGGAGAACCCTCAATCCTGAGATTCTCCCGTTAAATTCAGAAGTTGAAAGACTCCTAAGAAACCGACATACATCACAGACATCTGCTGAAATGGGCGAAGACCAGAGATTGTTAAGAGACTTCTTTTCGCTTGGTGCTTATAATTCCCCATTTTGCATTCAATTTCCCACAGTGGAGGGAAATTATGAAATTAAGTCCTCCACCATCCAAATGTTGCCTTCATTCCATGGATTGAGTAAGGAAGACCCTTACAAACACATTGATGAATTTCTGGCTTTATGCACAACATTTAACATAGCTGGACTGGGTCCAGAGGCAACCAAGCTTAGGCTCTTTCCTTTTTCATTAAAGGACAAAGCTAGAGCATGGTTATCTATGTTAGCACCAAACAGCATCACATCATGGAATGATTTGCAATGTCAATTTTTGTCAAAATATTTCCCAATGACTAAAACCAGCCAACTGAGACAAAGCATCATCTCTTTCTCCCAAAACTCAACTGAAACTTTCCATGAAGCATGGGAAAGGTTTGAAGAATCATAAGGCAATGCCCTCACCATCAACTTCCTAACTCGCAGCTGGTTCAGAGCTTCTATCAAGCAACTGATCAGAAGGGCAAGAACATGGTCGCTGGCTCTTGTGGAGGTACCTACGCGCCGAAAACAGTTGAAGAGGTTTGGGACCTCTTTGAGGTGATTGGAGAAAATTCAACCCAGCAGGAATCTCGCCAAGGGACACCGAGAATCCAAATAGGATGAATAATCCCCAATTCACAAGAGGGAAAGTTTATGAAGTCAATGAGGAAAGGAAAGTGGATAATTTGACCACAAAATTTGATAGACTGATGGACTCATTTAAAGGACCAAGTGGGTCAAGACTAGAGGAGGCATGTCTGATATGCCATTGCCCCACTCATTCCATTGATCGATGTCCTTCTGCATCACAATACCCAGAACTCATGATGGAACAAGCTCATGCAAAGCTCAGCCTCTTATGGATGATGCAATCGAATGACTACCCATGGAGATCTCATCCTAATCTCGTGGAATTAGGAAATTACCAGCCCAAAGCAAGCGAGCCCAAAAATCAATTACCTTTCAAACTGCAAACCATATCAGAATTTTATAATAAATCAAATTTTCAGATAACCAACAACAAGCCATGCAAAGATGCACACCAGCCCTCGCCTCCTAGATCCACGACCTTTGAAGAGGTGTCTTGAGTTCACTTCAAAATCTTGAACTGTCTCTGTGAACCTTCACAGAGAGCATTAAAAATTGAAGAAACTCGGGCCAACTCTCAAATTCATTGGCTAAGAGAGAAGAGGGTAACTACCCAACCAACCCGTGAACAATCCTAAGGACATTCATGGTTGGAGAATCCTCAAATGGCCATGAGGAAATCAAAGTTGTGACTACTTTGAGAAGTGGAAGAATAATAAACAACACAAGGGTAGTGAAAAGGAAAAAGAAGAAGAACAAGTGCAGAACAACAATTTGGATAGCAATATCATTTGATTTACATCGAAAATTCAAAAAATGAAAAATGTAAAAATAAAAAATTGTTGAAAAGATGAGGAGGAGAATTTGTTCCTCACCTCCCATTTCCCCATGCAATGAAGTCACTTTCCTTTTGACAAAGGAAACACAAAAATTGAGGAAATGATGGAGACACAAGTTAAAATTAATCTACCTCGCTTGATGCAATCAAACAGTCCTCGCTATGAAAATTTCAAAGAGGTGTGTACCCACAAAAGGCAATCTAGGATACATTTATCCAAGAATGCCTTTGTGGAGAAAATCAACCAAGTGCTATCAATTGCAACACCACCTAAGATGCAAGACCGAATCCCCACAATCCTGCATCATTGGGGAGCACACCATTGAGAAAGCCTTGCTAGATCTGGGTGCTAGTGTCAACTGCTTCCCTATTACATCTATGAGAAGCTAGGTTTGGGAGAATTGAAACCCACTCAAGTGGTGTTACTGAATGGTACAGATCCGAAAGGAAACCTATGGGCTTGATTGAAGATGTTTTGGTAGGAGTAGACAAGTTTTTCTACCCGACTTTTTGGTGTTGGACATGGAACCAACCAAAAGTACCACTTGCCATCCTTATTCGGGAAGACCATTCCCACACTAATGCATGCATTCAATGCGTGTCCTGCATCATGGAGGTATCTTTTGGAAATATGAAAGTTAAATTGAATGTGTATAATCTTACTCAACCTCAATTCTCTGCCGAGGAATGTTTCCATGTTGACGTCATTGATGGGCTGGTAGAGGAGTCTTTACAAGCATGTCTGCAAGGTAAAGACTCCACCAGTAATTTAAAATGATTGGGGATCCAGAGAAAGAAGGAAAAGGAGATCAAATTCAAAGGAAGTCACTTTGTGCAAGGCACTCACCATCATCAAGTTCTCTCTCTTGGAGACCTGCTCCTCTCCCTCTTCCACAAGATACCAAGGTACCTTCTGCCCTCTTTCTCACCACGAATTGGAACTCAAGCACTCCCCAAAAATCTGAAATATGTGTTTTGGGAGATCATCAAACACTACTGTGATTATTTCTTCCTCCTTACAAAGGAGCGAGAGGAGGAGCTGTTGGTAGTCCTAAGACTGCACAAGAAAGCAATTGGCTGAACCATTCCTGATTTAGGAGGAATAAACCCAGCTGTATGCATGCATAAGATCCACCAGGAAGAGGATGCCAAGCCTTCTAGAGAAATGCAAAGAAGGTTGAATCCTCACATGCAAGAAGTGGTAATGAAGGCTAGATCTTTGGGGTCATTTACCCCATTTGATTCTGCAGGGTAGCACCCACAGTGGTGCCTAAGAAATCTGCATCATTGTAGCAAGAAATTAACTGGTAAACTTATGTCCACCTGCATAAACAACTGGATGGAGGGTCCGCATAGACTACAGAAAATTAAATACCATGACAAGGAAAGACCATTTCCTCCCTTCATTGACCAAATCCTTGATAAGCTTGCGGCAAAGCTTACTACTACTTCCTTGATGGGTACTGGTTACAACCGATCCTGTACCACACAGGACCAAGAAAAGACCACCTTCACCGCCTTTGGCACTTTTGCCTATAGGAGGATGCCCTTTGGTCTTTGCAATGCCCTACTTTTCAAAGATGCATGTATGCCATCTTTTCGACATGATTGATCAATTCATGGAGATCTTCATGGATGACTTTTTCCCAATGCTTACACCACCTCAAGTTGGTGTTGCAAAGATGTGAAGAAACCAATTTGGTTCTAAGTGGGAAAGAGTCATTTTATGGTCACCAAGGCATTGTCCTAGGACATGTGGTCTCCCATAAAGGCATAGAGGTGGACCAAGCAAAATTGATCTAATTGCACATTTGCCTCCTCCCGGCTCATAAGCAAATCGAAGTTTCTTAGGGCATGCGAGGATTTTATAGGAGGTTCATCAAAGATTTGATAGAAATTTCCAAGCCACTCGTCATTTCTTGTGTCAAGATGTTCCTTTTGTGTTTACTAATGAATGCATGATAGCCTTTGAGGTCCTTAAGAAATGTCTAATTTCAGCTCCCATCTTGCGGTCCACGACTATTCAAGGTGCCCTTTGAGCTGATGTGTGATGATCAGACTATGCCCTAGGAGCTGTCTAGGGCGTAGAAAGGATAAGCTTCCCCATGTCATAGCTTATGCACAGATCCATGATAGATGCCAGCTCAACTACACAACAAGCGAGAAAGATGCTTGGCCATTGTGTTTGCATTGGAAAAATTCGGGCCTTATGTTTTAGGTTCACAAATTGTGGTGTTCTTGACCACTCTGCCCTAAAGTACCTTACATCTGAAGGATACCAAGCCAGTTAATCGGTGGATCCTCCTATTACGGGAGTTTGATCTCTGATTAAGGATAAGAAAGGAGTGGAGAATGTGGTGGTGATCACTTATCCGAATTCTCAATCTTGAGGATGATAGCTTACCCATTAATGAATCATTTCACGATGAGCAACTTTTGCCATCAATACCCTGATCCTTGGTTTGCAAACATAGTCAACTTCTTGGCTATTGGATGATTCCTCAACATTGGAATCGAATGGATAAAGATCTTTTCTTCTCACAAGTTAAACATTTCATTTGGGAAGATCCTTATCTATTTAAGAATTGTCATGCGAGACCAAGTGATCGGAAAATGTGTCGGACCATGAAGTCCACGGCATATTGTCAATGTGTCATGAGCAGCTGTGGAGGCCATTTCGATTGGCAATAAAACAGCAAAAATTCTGCGTGTGGTTTCTATTGGCCCACAATCTTTAAAGATGCCTTCCAAACCTTTGTAAATCTTGCGAATCGCCAAAAGCTGGCAAGATTTCCAAAAGAAACTCAATGCCCTGACCAATCACGGTGGTTGAGTTGTTTGATGTTTGGGGCATAGATTTTATGGGCCCTTTCCCCTTCTAATGGAAACAATTTCATCTTGGTAGTGTGGATTATGTCTCCAAGTGGATTGAGGCTATAGCTACCAAATCCAATGATCACAAAGTGGTTTTAAGATTCCTCAAAGACCACATTTTTCAGATTTGGATTCCCGAGCCATCATTAGTGATGGGGAAGCCACTTTACATGCGCTTGACTCTCTATTAAAAAGTACTCTGTCACTCACGGAGTAGCCACTCCCTATCATCCACAAACCGGTGGGCGGTGGAGATTTCAAATAGAGATCAAACACATTTTGAAAAAAGCATGAAGAAGAAAGAAAAAATGGTCCTTTAAGCTTAATGATGCTTTGTGGGCATACTGAGCGCCTACAAGACTCCTATAGGGATGTCCCCTTTCGAGGCCGGTTTATGGCAAGGCATGCCATCTACCAAAGAGAATTAGAATATAAGGCCTTGTGGGCAATCAAAACTTTTAATATGGATCTAGCACTTCTTTGGTAACCACAGAAGCTTCAACTCCGAATCGGAAGAACCGAGGATGGATGCCTACACTAGCTCCAGATTGTACAAAGAAAAGGTTAAATCATTGCATGATAGGAGCCTCATGAGAAAAGAGTTCATACCGGGGTCCAAGGTATGGTTATTCAACTCTAAACTTAAATTCTTTCACCGGCAAATTGAGATCCAGATGGGAAGGGCCATACACTGTCATCAAGGCCTCCCCCTCAGGAGCTGTGGATATTTCAGATCCCAAGGATGGAAGAATACTCAAGAAATCAAAGGTGTAGATCACAGCTGCGCGATCTTTTCAGAGCAAAGAAACTCACACAGAGGAAACCCTCAGATCGCGGTAACTGCTTCTACTCTTATTCTTTCTGTGATTGCTGGTACTTAAGCTACATTTGAGGCCATTTTAAATATGGGAAAAACCGAGAAATCTCTTGCTGCCATGTTCCCTAAATCTTCAGCCAAGAAGACAGCCAAAACACCCCCAAAAGCCAAAGGCAAAGCCAAGAAGTCTACAAAGAGAAAACTTTCAATGGACAAAGCAGATAGGGTTGAAAAAGAAAAAAAAAAAAATACGCCATGAGGAGCCCACCCCTACTGCCTCGAGCCCAGAGTCTGAGCTGTCCCCATTACCCATTCCTTTGGTTTTGCCTAACCCATTCATTGATGCCCAGAAGCTCATACCTGAGCTATTGGTGGATGAAACTTTTTTCTCCTCCAAACCTGATTGCGTGCTATCTTTAAGATAACTCAGGGAGGCTTCCCTCAGCACCATCCTCACTCCATTACCTGAAAAAATTTACCCAAGGATGACAAAGCTGTGGTATCGAACCTCACCACAGTCACAGAGGAACATCTTGATGTGCCAACCCTAGTTATTTTATAGACAAGTGACGTAATCAGGATCTTGAGGACATTGGACATGCCCTAGGGATACCTTTTCAATTCAATCTGATGGACCCTTACGCTCCTCGAAGTTGCCTCTTTCAGAGATATGGCTGCCCATTTGACATAGGGCATGGTGGGTTACAGGCAATCAATAATGAGAAGAGATCTGCCCCTGCAATATCTCTTGATGGATTCCATACTCGAGGGAGTTTTTATGTTGGGCACACCAGAGGCGAACCCCCATCTTAGAAGCCCTCTTTCACTTCTCTAAGGCAATTCTTCAATGCCCCATCTTTGATCCTGAAAGCAATGGCTGATGTGAGTGCCAAGGTAAAAAAGGAACAGAAGATTGTTGGCCTCCCCTTTGGAAGACTCATTCCAGCCCTCTTAAGAGCCAAGTTTGACATTGATAGGGAAGAGCCCTTTGAGGTACTCACTCCTCACAACTTTGGCAAGAAAGCCTGGACCACAAGTCAGGCCATGTTAAGAAGAATGAGGGAAGTAGGAGAACCAGCCCATGCCCCCGCCTCGCACCTGCACCTATTGCTGCCCTCCGATGAACCCATAGCACCAGAGCGAGCTAGTTCTTCTTCTGAGCATGACATGAACCAAGCCTCGAAAGTATGGGTAGGCATCTTTGCGAAGTGGAAATTGTGGAGCCTCAACCAGCCCCCGAGCCTCACCAGCCCCTATCGGTTAAGCCCAACTCCCGTGGTGACCAGCTCTTTTAGCACCACTTGTGCACTTAGTCCACAGTCCCGAGGTAGCCAGTTTACAAGCCCAATTTCATCAATTGTCTCTTTCTTATTTTCTTATTTTTCGCTTTTATTCTATTGCAATTTTTTGTTATAAGTTTGCAACCTAACTGTTTTTGTTCTCCCCTATTTCAGAAAAACTTACAACCCCTCCCCCTACCCCCTTTCCTTTTTTTTTTTTTTTTTTTTTTTTTTTTTTTTTTTTTTTCCAAATTTCTGTTGTGCTTGTCAGAATCATCGATTATTGTTGTTTCATTGCCTTCCCTAATAATTGTCCACCACCTTTGAACCGGTGAGGACACCTGCTCCTCATAGGTTTGGGGTGTAACATAAGTCCTGCCTAGGGAATAGTTAACATAAGGGCAGAAGAATCACCTAAGTAATTAGGAAATGTATTAATTTACTTAAGAATCATGACAACTAGAAAATTTAAAATTCCTTTGCCAAATTTAGACATTCTAAACCTTGCGATATTCTACATTTCCATGATGATTACACCATAAAAACATACGGGTATCAGCACGTAGTAAGTCAAAAGGAAGAGAAAAAGGTAAAGATATACTTAAAAGCTCAAGGAAAAACCATAACCAGTGAGAATTGAGCCCATATATTTTCCATCTCTGAAGAGAGTGGAGGCAATTTTTTCGATTCAAAGGATTGGTGAGGCATTAGATCCACTAGAAGTTAGGAAACTCCAACTTAAAACAAGTAACAGCACTCATGAAACTGAGGAAAAGATCAAGGCCTTCTTTGGACAGCTTGAACCTAACAGAACCAACCAAGAAAAATCTGCCCCTGTTTGTACCCCATTTGAGCTGTAAATCCTACAATTCTTCATCAAAAACACTCAAAAGTACTTGCACCTGAACCTATGGAACCAATTCAGCCTTCCCTCACTCGAGAATTAGAGGTAAAGGAGAAAGAATCAAGATGGACCATTTCGGGCAACATCAAGAAAATGAAGAGAATACCTCAAAAAGCAGGCAATATGGTGGTGAGAAAAGAAGAGACAAACAATGTGAAAAAGTTGCAAGCAAAAAGGCAAAAAAGGGACCTTATATTCAAAATGCAAGATCAAAGAAAGAACTGATCACCGTGAATGTGAGAATCTCGAAAGAAGAAGAAAGAAGCTAAACTCAAAAGGTGGAGTCATGAACCATCTCACACTTCACTTCGAGTTCTCAAATTCAAACCTCTGCTCAAAGCGCCTTTCCTTGAAACTTCACTCCATAAGCCATACAAACAAACCTAGATTAAAAGCCCTTGTGATCCAAAGTTGAGTGTGTCATGTGGAGATAAGAAGTGACCCAATCTATGGTGAGGAGATGTCAATGATGCGTGCCTAAGAATCATGCCTATGCTCATGCTTACAGATCCATTTGGGAGATGTAATCGCTCTTGAGCATGAGTGGAAATGAACCCTCAACAAAAACATCGATGAGAGTATACCTGGTGAGTGTTTGGGTTGGAACTTGAGCACCTTAAGTATGACTTATAACCTAATTTTTATCCATAGGATGAGCTTCTTCTTGGCACATTTGTATGATTTTCTATGATTTGTTCAGATTGGAAATATTGAAACATTCATGAGGTTTATAAATGTTTAAATTCACTGCAAACAATAATCAAATTTTCTGTTTCATCATTGATTCAAGAGTAACTAACCTGCTCCTTGATTGCTCATTTGATAATATTGCGATGATTAAGCTGTTTCATGGAGAAGTTTGTGGGTACCTTCACCGAAAACCCTCGGAGACTTCACTACTCCTCTAGGGATCACCTAGGGGTTGAAAAGGCTTGTTGCATATGCTAAATGCACTGCTTCCTACAAAAGTGGCTCTTTACTTTGTTTTTTATGTTTCTTTGCTCGTGGACTAGCAAAGCTTAGGTTTGGGGTGTGTTAAGTAGTGAAAATACCATTTTTTCACCCCTAAACATGAGCTTTGAAAGACCCTTGAGAAGACTAAATAAGTGCTTTAGTGTGCATTTTACATTAACCAATTAGAGGTCCAAGTCCGAAAAGCATCCTAAATGATCAAAAAGTCGACAACTCATGTCAAGTGAAAGATGGATTGAAGAAACAACCTCAAAGAATGGCTAAAAAGGGTCTAAAAGAGCAGACAAAGACCTGAAAAAAGAGAGAGAGCCATTCGCAAAGAAGAATGGGAGCCTAGAGTCCAATTCGCAAAGAACTTTTACTATTCGCAAAGAACCTTGAACTTTGCGAAAAGAAGAAAACACTCCTCGAATAGAAGAATGACCTTTGCGAATAGAAGAATGACCTTTGCGAAAAGAAGAAAACACTTTGCGAAAAGATCTCCTGAAGCCAAACTACTTTGCAAAAAGAACTTCTGGAGCCAAGATGCTTTGCGAAAAGAACTTCTGAAGCCAAGATGCTTTGCGAAAAGAACTTCTGAAGCCAAAATGCTTTGCGAAAAGAACTTCTGGAGCCAAACTACTTTGCGAAAAGACCCTTAAACTCTGCGAAATGGCATACTGGGGATTTACCACTTTGAAGGGCATTTCGATAAACTCTGCGCACGCTAATGTAATTAAAAGCCCGAGACATTAGGAAGATTCCAAGCACAAACCAAAGGCATATTCCACGTGAAAACCCAAAGATGAAATCACTTGGCGGGAACTTCTAAAAGCTCAAACAAACTTTTGAATTCCCATAACAATTGATGCTTCTAACGATTGAACGGATCGAGCATTTTCATTGGCGAGCAGATCTCGATCCCGTGCTCAACACCATTGGGCAATCCAGATCTCGAGCACTTCGATTGGTCAATTCAGCCTTGTGCGGGATAGAGGAAAGCTATAAATTGAGAAGACATTTGCCCAATTGGAGCATCCAGATTTTAGAGTTTTCATCTCTGTTTCCCCATTCCTACGAAGCTCATCCGATCCCCCTCAGAATCCCTTCTTGTATTTTACCTTTGAGAGCCATTGTGAGTGGTTTGTACTTCCAAGTGCGGATTCAAGGATCAGTAATCGAGGGCTCTCGAGAAGCTCAGACTGCTGTAGTTCGAGGGCTCTCTAAGAAGCCGTGCTGTAATTGTAACGTTGGATTTTAAAGGTTCTTTGTAATTTGTGTCTTCTCCATTGGAGTCATTTGAGGGTTACGAATGTTCACCTTAGTGCATTAGACTTCTTTAGATTCACTCACCCGCATCCAACTTCCCTTAATTCATCATCCCCATGCGAATTAGCGTTGGTAACCTAATTCAAGATTCTGATGATGTTCATGTTACGAACTAAAGAATAGGCCACAACTATTGGATGATCTGACAAATCATTGCCACAAGTCTAAACCTATTCCTTAATTCGATTTATTTCTCTTACATCATCTGTGTAGCGGATGAAGATTGAATCTGCTCGTGGAACTACAGATTCTCCATTAAAATTCAGAGGTTAAAGTACATGAAGCTATTATTTCTGCATTTATTTTATTTTAAACATCTCCCCAACTCGGATCTGGATCATGTAGTTAGTTCTTTTCTTTATTTGCTTATAGTTAAATGTGACACAATCCAACACTCTCTTTTATCTATTCTTATTTTAGATAATTATAGAGCCAGATCTGGTAGCACAGATCTGGAGGTTTATCTCTCATTTTAGACAAACTTCTCTGTGGACGATCTTGAAATACTTACTTTTAAAACTTGCTACAACTGGCCCTGATCTTGCAGGCCAGTGTTAGCCCCAATGTGCTGATATCCCTTTCATAAGTTAACATCCATATAATTTAGCATTCTTTAATTCTTTAATTATTGATTCATAATGCACACATTTATAGCACACTTGGAGCGACAACAGGTGTCTTTTGGAAATATGAAAGTTAAATTGAATGTGTATAATGCTGTTACTCAACCTCAATTCTCTGCTGAGGAATGTTTCCATGTTGACATCATTGATGAGCTGGTGGAGGAGTCTTTACAAACATTTCTGCAAGGTAAAGACTCCACCACAGAATTTAAAAATGATTGGGGATCCACTGAGAAAGAAGGAAAAGGGAGATCAAATTCAAAGGGAGTCTGCTTTGTGCAAGGCACTCACCAACAGTCATCAAGTTCTCTCTCTTGGAGACCTGCTCCTCTCCCTCTTCCACAAGTTACCAAGGTACCTTTGCTGCCCTCTTTTCTCAGCCCACCTGAATTGGGGCGCGGGGAAGCCCGAAAGGGCTGTCTGTAACAACAACCTTTAAAAAAAAAAATTTGGGGTTTTTTTTTGCCTGACTCCGTGGTGGCCATTCCGCTCGATCGTACTGCCGACTTCGGCCGGGATCGGGCGATCGGCACCGACCGGCAGCTAAGGTCACCGTTGTGGGTTGGCTGAAGTGGTTGCAACTTCAAAAAAAAAAAAAAAAAATTTCAGAAGAGGAAGAAGAAGGAGAAAGAGGTTTTGGGGCGGGTCCGCTCGCCCACCGCCGACCCTTTAGCCTTCAGGCCTACTTGGCCCATTAGATCCGCCACACACCGACCCCTTCTGAGCCTCTATGGCCCATGGACCCGTCTGGCCTTTTGGACCACCGCCTAACCCGCCTGACTGGCGAGACCCGTCTGGGCCTGTTTGGCCCGACCGACCGGCCCAACCCTGCTGGGCCTCTTCGACCCACCCGACCCATTTTGGCCCCAACCCGTCTGGCCTATTTTGGCCTATGGCCCGACCCGCATGGCCCTCTGGACCACAGCCCGACCCGTCTGGCCTATTTTGGCTTATGGCCCGACCCGTATGGCCGTCTGGACCACAGCCCGACCCGTTTGGCCCCTGGCCCGTCTGGCCTATTTTGGCCTATGGCTGATCTCTGAGACCCTAGGCCCACTTTGGACTTTGGCATATGGGACTGCATGGACCCGTCTGGCCCTTTGGACCATGGACCGACCCGCATAGCCTTGGCCTGACCCACTGGGCCCTAGGCCCATTCGGTTCTTGGCCTATTTGGCCCGAGTCCGCCTATTTGGCCCATTCGGTCATTAAGGCCCATGGCCCGGTTTTGGTACCCGGCCCAATATAACCACCCTATTTCCTAATCTTCTCGGGCCTTTTCTGGGCTATTTATAGGTCCGTTTTTCGGACATTATATATGCATTTTGACTATCTCAGACATTTCGGATCCGTTTTTGAGGTCTATTTTTGATAAAGAGCTCTCTATTATGATATTTTCATGACCTGATGTTATTTTTTCCATTTTTTAATTGTGTAATCAATTTTTGTTCAAGTATCATTCATTAGAATTGGGTAGTGGAGGTTGTGCTCCACCACCATGGCTAGTACTTACACATTATAATGCTCGTTTGTTGTCTATTTTGACACCTCCTCATAACACCTTTTGTGGTCTTCTAAAATATTATCAAACCTAATTTGAAAACATGGCTTGGAAAGATTCTTCTGCCCAACGGTGATGGCCTTTCCTAGTGCCGTGATTTTCATAGTGAGGTTTAATTTTGTCCAAGACCGTGTTACAAATTCAGTGCAAATGTGTAGTGAACGTTGGCGTTACAACATAAGAGATTCTTCTGCCCAACGGTGATGAATCACTTAATGTTATATGATGGTTGTGTTTCACTATTCATTATTTTGTGTGTGTGGGTACTGCTCGCGTGTTGTGACTCGACCCAACGGAGGGTCATAACGACGCAATTAGTACCACCATCATTAATATAGATTGAGGAAGCGACTAGTGTGTTATGGCTCGACCCAACGGAGGGTTATAATGACACAAATCGTTTCTCAATAAAACCATATTGGTTTTAATTTTTTATATTCCTTGACATATTTTAATTTTCGCGTCACATACTGTAATTATAACATTGTGGAATTGATAGTTACTTCGATTGTATGTGGACATAATAAAGCCCTTAATTATTGTGCAGCATTGAACCCGTCTATCATAACCAGTATGATTGGTGGAATTGAACTTTTGAGTGGATCAAATTATAAGAAATGGAAGGAACAGTTGCAATTGTTCTAGGCTGCATGGATCTTGACTATGCTATGCGATCTGATAAACCCAAGGTGCTCACCGCTAATGCCTCGGCTGAGGATCTGGCAGTGAACCATACGGATTTAGAAAAATGGGATAGATCAAATCGTATGAGCCTCATGATCATAAAGAGTTCCATTGCTGATGCGATTCGGGGAGGTATTCCTGACTCGCACACTGCAAAAGAATACATGCAAGCCATTAAGGAACAATTTCAAGGGACTTCTAAAGCCCTTGCCAGTAGTCTAATTGTTAAAATGGGAACCATGAAATATGATGGTCATAGCGGCGTCCGGGAGCACATTATGAAAATGAGTGGCATGGCCACTCAATTGAAAGAACTGGACATGGGTAAACAGTGACTAACACACCCCCAAACCTAACCTTTGCTAGTCCTCGAGCAAACTGAAACTTAAAATAATTAACCTATAAAATTAAATGTCACTTTCATAGGGAACACGAGTGCATTTGCGTTTTAAACCCCTAGGTGATCCCCAGTGGAGGAGTGGAGTCTCCTGAGGGTTTTCAGTGAAGGTACTGTTAAGTAGTGAAAAATACCATTTTTCACCCCTAAACATGAGCCTTGAAAGACCCTTGAGAAGACTAAATAAGTGCTTTAGTGTGCATTTTACAGCTAACCAATCAGACAGGTCCAAATCCGAAAAGCATCCCAAAAAGATCAAAAAGCTGACAGCTCATGTCAAGATTAAAGAAGGAGTGAAGAAACAGCCTCAGCAATGGCTAAAGAGGGTCTAAAAGAGCAGCCAAAGACCTGAAGCAAGAAAGAGAGCCATTCGCAAAGAAGAATGGGAGCCTAGAGTTCAATTCGCAAAGAACTTCTACTATTCGCAAAGAACTTCTACTATTCGCAAAGAACTTCTACTATTCGCAAAGAACTTCTACTATTCGCAAAGAACTTTGAACTTTGCGAAAAGAAGAAAACACTCTGCGAAAAGAAGAGAAGTCCTTTGCGAAAAGATCTCCTGAAGCCAAAATGCTTTGCGAAAAGGCCTTTAAACTATGCAAAATGGCATTACGGGATTCTGTTTCGTCAGAAGGGTATTTCAGAAACTTTGCACGCCCAATGCGTTTTAAAACCCAAGGACATTAGGAAGATTCGAGCACGAACCAAAGGCATATTCCACCCCATGTGAACACCCAAAGATGAAATTACGGAACTTAGAAGCTCAAACAGAAATTTCAAAATGCATAATGTAATTGATGCCTCTGTTTCTCGATTGGTGAACCGGATCAAGCGATTCGATTGGCGAACAGATCCGGATCACGGTGCTCGACTCCTATTGGTTGATACTGAGATCTATCCAATTCGATTGGTTGATATACATCGAAATGGACTTAGGAAAACTATAAATAGACGAACCATTTGCCCAATTTGGGTATCCAGATTTTAGAGTTTTCATCTCTGTTTCCCTCATTCCGGTCAGATAGTTTATCTGAACCCCCTGTTATCCCTTCTTGTAGTTTACTTTTGAGAGCCATTGTGAGTGATTTGTACTTCCCAGTTCGGATTCAAGATCAGAATCTGAGGGCTCTCGAGAAGCTCAGATCAGAAGTCCGAGAGCTCTCTAAGAAGCCGTGCTCGTAATTGTAACATTGGATTTTAAAGGTTCTTGTAATTTGTGTCTTCTCCATTGGAGTCATGTCGAGGGTTACGAATGATCACCTTAGTGCATTAGACTTCTTTAGATTCACTCATCCGCATCCAACTTCCCTTAATTCATCATCCTGTGCGAATTAGCGTTGGTAACCTAATTCAGCGGCATTTACGATGATGTTCATGTTCGAACTAAAGAATAGGCCACAACTATTGGATGATCTGTGACCATTGGACGGATCATAGCCATAAGTCTAAACCTATTCCTTAATTCGATTTATTTCTCTTACATCTGTGCTGGTAGCCAGATGAAGATTGAATCTGCTCTGTTGAACTACAGATTCTCCATTAAAATTCAGAGGCTAAAGTACATGATGCTATTATTTCTGCATTTGTCTTATTTTAAACATCTCCCCAACTCGGATCTGGATCATGTAGTTAATTCTTTTCTTTATTTGCTTATAGTTAAATGTGACACAATCCAACACTCTCTTTTATCTATTCTTTTTTATAGATAATTATAGAGCCAGATCTGGTAGCACAGATCTGGAGGTTTATCTCTCAGTTTAGACAAACTTCTCTGTGGACGATCTTGAAATACTTACTTTTAAAACTTGCTACAATTGGCCCTGATCTTGCAGGCCAGTGTTAGCCCCAATGTGCTGATATCCCTTTCATAAGTTAACATCCATATAACTTAGCATTCTTTAATTCTTTAATATTTGATTCATAATGCACACAATTATGGCACACTTGGAGCGACAACAGGTACCCCCAAACTTCTCCAATAAAATCAGTTAATACTCATGCAACATGCTAAAACAGAGTTTAAATCAAATAAAATAAATTCCACACCATGTTCATTCCATTTCAGAGGATTCTCAGTAGAAAGAACATCAGCTTTAAAACTGAAATTATGTTGTAATTCCTTTATTCTCAATCAGCTCACATCAAGGCATTGTGCCTGAAAATTAATGCAGAGTTTACCTTTAATTCAAGAATTTTGTTTTGATAATGCCCCAAACAAATTAGATTTCAGACCTAAGTCTTACCAGGGCTGTTCACTCACAATAGAAATAGAAGGGTGCATCATTTCTCACAGCTCAAGAGCATTTGCAGCCCTCAAATAGGTCTGCAAGCATGAGCATAGGCATTGCTCTAATTCTTGAAATTTTCTTACTCTTTTCACCATAGATCAAACAAATTCTCATCTCCACATGACAACTCAATCAATTTCCGATCAGTAAGGTCTTTTTATTGGGTTATAATATGGCTTATGGGTGAGGTTTATAAAGAATAAAAGGGTGGAAAAGGAGTCAAAATTGATAAATCAATAAAGTAAGGAGGTGATTTGCAACTCATCCTTCTTCATTTCAGCATAGTTCCATTTACTTCTTCAATTTTCAGATTTGAAGTGATCAATTTCTAACCTTCTTTTCAATATTTCAATGAAATGACTTCTCTTTCTTATTCTTTTATTTTGCTTTTCTATTTTTCTTTTCTTTTTGTATGCTTTTTGTACTTTTTTCTCTATTTTTTTTATATGGGCTGGAATGCCACAACACCACCAAATGTTCTTTCTTCTTTCTTAACCAAATATCAAACCAGCTCTACCTTTTTCAATTCCTTCACCTTTACCTTTTGAAATCTCAGAGTGAGGGTCAGGCTGCATCAGGTCACTGAGGTTTTGGGTTCAAATTTTTTGGCTTTTATCAAAGAAAACAAAACTAGATCCAATCAGTCCTTAGAGCAAAAAATTTGCCAAGACACTCCTCAAAGAAATTTTTTCAGGCCCAAATCCCACTAGGTATGGCCTTCCATCAAATTTTCTAGGGGGTATCCTCACAATTTTCTCTCATTTCAGGTTCACTAAACATCAATTTTTGAAAATTCTTGACACTTGCTTCATGAAAAATGTTAAAACTACAGCTCATTTCAGTTCCAAAAAGTTTTTAATTTCCCCTTTTTCCGAAAATCAGATGGGAAATCATTTTATTTTTAAAAACTTTTTCCAACATAGCTGCACTAGCATTAACTCATTTCATTGGCACACCTACCATACCTCCAAACCTAAGATGAACATTGTCCTCAATGTTCCAAACAATGAGAAACTAGGGGTGTTGGGTGTGTTTGCCTTCCCTCAAATGAGATCTAAAATCATTAATAAAACTAGGCAGATACACTCATACAGACCAACAAATATTCAGGATCTGTTGTACCAAGCTTTAAAAGAATGGTGAGTAAGAAAATATCCACAGGGAGGTTGTTTAGAAATATGACAAATCTCCAGATCTGTGTCAGATCTGGCACCCTAACTATTACAAATTTAGCTAAAAGACAGGGGAGAGGTTTGGAATGGATTGTCACTTAAACTAAGCTACAATTAAACATAAGCTAAATTGGATCGAGTTTAGGAGCTTAGATCTTGCAGGGGAAGAGAGTAAAATACAGAAAATGGAGAAGAGTAGCTTGGAGGTTGGTTTTCACTGAAATCAGGTTCAATTAATCATGCTACAGAGGTTCAAAGCACACAATTCCCTCGGTGGCTATAAGCACAATTTCAAGGTATAAATTCCACTCCAAATCACAGGATCCACCTGGTCTTAAGGCTATGATCTCTCCACTTTAATGGTCACAGACCATCCTATAGACTTTATCGAATCCATGGATTACAACGAATGAATCCAATTGAGACCTGAGCTTAGATTTATCTTAAGGTTATGATCTGTCCACTTTAATGGTCACAGACCATCCTAGGGATCTCCTATAAACCCAGAGCCTCAATTAGAACAATTAAAACCACTACAGATGCTGCAATTCCTAGGTCACAGACTCAAGGAATCACAGGAGCATTAGATCCTGGGAGATTAGATGGTATCCAAGAGGTGTACCAGTTATGTGGGTGAGCTGATCTACAACTCCTCTACACAAATCCTATCGATCACCAAATAGAACCAAAGGAAATTTAAATCTAATTAAAGCATTAGAAATAGCATTATCATTGCAAACAAGGTCACTCTACAATGGAAATACTCTCAGATCTGTAGTCTGTGCAGCTAGGAACCTACAATAGCATTCTTAACCTTACCCAATTACAGATCTAACTTCTCTCCTTGCTACTCTAGGAAAATTAGCCAACCATTATTGGGCTAAAGGAGGGAAAATAGAATTGCTCTGCAGGCGCTAATCTCAAGAATTTGGCTCAGCTCTCGATCCTCCCCCAATCGCAATTGGGGATCTCTATATATAGCTTTCTCCTCTGTTGTTCCCACCAAAAATCCCTTCTAGAAGGTCGTCAGAGTTTGTTAGAGTTCTGTTAACGCACGTGGGTCGGTTAGGGATTTCAATGGCATCTTCTGGAATCGTCGTGTCCGTCACCAAGTGCCTTGAGTTGCGTGTAGCAGGTCACTGAATCACAGCATGTGCACAACTGAATTTCTGAGAAGTTTTGCACACGATTTTAACAAGTTCAGGAAGCTTTCGATAGGTTGGAATTGAGCATTTTGGTCCTTTCGCTAGGTTCTCAGATCCGTTCGATAGGTTCCGATAGGATGAATCTTCGCTTAGAGTTCCAGCCTTCTCAGTCCTTGGTTTGGAGTATTCGATAGGTTGGAGAAACTCTTCAACAGGTTAAAAAATCATTTCGACAGGTTCCGCTCTGCATTTTGCCATTTTGATAGGTTTAAGAAACCATTCAATAGGTTCCTTTGACACTTCAGGCAAGTTTTCGATAGGATGGTTTCTTCCTTCCTTTCAGTTGCTCAATAGGTTCTGAGATCCTATCGAGCTCCTTATCCACACGAATTCCTCTTTCTTCTACCTTCAGATCCTATCGAAGACCTCTTCAATTGCACAAATTCTTCCTTTCTTTGCTTTCAGCTCCTATCGAAGTTTTCAGGTGACCAATCAATAGGATGTTCTCAGCCTATTTTCACTTCCTTCACCTTGCCCTGCTGTAGCCACGCTCTCCAAGAGTTCAATGCTATGCTACCCTCTGGTGTGTTGTTGCTGGGTTTTTCCTGTGCTGAGAGATAGCTCTTTTTTGGGCATTCTTGAGTGCTTTTCTGCATTAGTATCTTTTTTTGTTGCTGTCTACAATATGCACTTGACAAAAGCTTATTAGTGTGCTCACAGGTCTATCAAGGGTCAGGTTATAGAGTGAAAAGTGGCATTTTTCACCACTTAACAGACCTCCAAACGTAAGCATTGCTAGTCCCTGAGCAAAAGAGAATTCAAAGAAAAAAAAAAAATGCCACTTTCGTAAGAAGCACAGATGCATTTAGCATATGCACCAAGCCTTTTAAACCCCTAGGTGATCCCTGGTGGAGGAGTGAAGTCTCCTGAGGGTTTTCAATGAAGGTACCCACAAACTTCCCCAATAAAGTTAGTTAATAATAGTACATCCTGCTAAACAGAATTTCAGTAAACTAGAATAAATTCTCATCATGTCCTTTCAGTTTTAGAGGGTTTTCAGCAGAAAAATTATCAACTTAAAACATGCAATTTTGCAGTAATTCCTTCATCATCAATCAGTTCATGTCAAGGTATTATGTCTGAAGATTGATGCATGGCTCACCTTTCATTTGATAACTCAGTTTTGATACTACCCCCATCAAATTGGATTTCAGGCTCAAGTCTCACCAGGGCTGTTAACTCACAACAACAATGAAGGGTGTAGAATTTCACACAGCTCAAGAGCAGTTACAATCCTCAAATAGGGCTGTAAGCATGAGCATAGGCATTACTCTAATTTCTGAAATTTTCTAACTCTTTTCATAGATTTGATAGATCCTTATCTCCACATGACAGCTCACTCGATTTCAGATCAGTAAAGTCTTTTCATTGGGTTGTAATGTGGCTTATGGATGAGGGTTGTAAAAGAAAGGGTAAAAGGAGTTCAAATTGAGAAATCAGTAAAGGTAAGGAGGTGGTCTGCAACTCAACCTTCTTCATTTCAGCACCTCTTCAATTTCTTTTTGGAATTTCAGACTTGAAGTGATCAGCTTCATCAGCTTCTTATCTTCTTGTAGATTTTCAAATGAAGTGATTTTTATTTCTCATCCTTTTTGCTCTTTTTTTTAATTTTTATTATTATTATTTTTTAAATTGGAATACCACAACACCACAGAATGTGTTCTCCTTTCTTTCAACCAGATTTAACATCTTCCTCTAATCTCACTTCTCCTTCCTCTTCCTGATTTCTCAGATTGGGGGTGAACTGAAATAGGTCAAAAGGTTTTGGGTTTAATATTTCTGGTTTTCCTCGAAGAAAGTTGGGACATTTAAAGCGCAAGTGGTGTGCATCAAGGGCAGTTCAAAGGTGGGACATTTTAAGCTCAAACTGACCAAGGGATGGCCTTACTTCATGTCCTCAATGTCATGAGTGCTGTCAAGCTATTTCAATTTGGAATTGCCTAACTTCTAGTGATTAGAATTAGATCCAATCAGTCCAAAAAGAGAAAAATTGCCAAGGCAGTCTTCAAGGAAACTTTTTCAGGCCCAAATCTCACTGGGTATGACCTTCCATCTCGTTTTCAGGGGTTATTTCTTCACAATTTTCTGTCATTTTAGGTTTACTGCACATAAGAAATTATTTTTCACAAATTGTTGACATTTGCCTCATGAAAAATGTTAAAATTACAGCTTGTTTCAGTTTTAAAAAGTTGTTTTCTTAAAAAATTCCGGTGAGAATTTACTCTAATTAATTCCAAACACTTCATTTTAGCCTAGCTGTACTAAAAGTAACTAATTTATTGGAATACATTCATGCCATACCCCCAAACCTAAACTAAACAGTGCCCTCATTGTGAACAACATGAAATTAGGGGGAGGTATGGGGGGAAAAGAGAGATACAGAAAATCTACATGAAGACAAAATGTATTATAATGCCAAATATATACATGAGAAAATGAGGAAGAGCCTAAAACTAGTTGCCATAGCTATTTGCAGGTGTCAGCTGGCTAATCGTAGAGGTCAGCCAAGTTTTTTAGCTCATCCTTAGATAAGGGAGCTTTGCCTTTAGATTCAGCCCTCGGTTGTTATTTCTTTGGTGCCTCCTAAAACTGGGCAGCGGGCTGTTTTCCTTTAGGGTCGACAGCAACAAAAGAACCGGAATCAGAATTGGAGGGAAAAAGGGCAGTGGGGTCCAATCCAAGAGATGCAGCAGTCTTCCTTCGTTCTTCCTTTGTCATTAAGGTGTAAGGGGCAGTAGGTTGGGTAGGGGGCTGGGTGGGAGAGGTTGTTTTAGACTGAGCAACAGGCCTCTTCCCTTTCTTGGAAGGGGCAGCAGAGGGGGCAAATCTTTTGGAAGTGACTTTCTTCTTGGGGGGAGCCCTTTTGGATTTTTGAGGGGCAGGTTGAGTGGGGGGTTCTGGTGGGCGGGTGCACATCCACAGGGGGGGTGGGAGGAGGTCGAGTTGTAGGGGGGGGGGCAAGATTGCGAGGCAGGAGGTGCGGTGGTAAGAGGGGTGGGTTGGAATGGCTGAGAGGTAAGAGAAGCAGCCTTTTTCTCCAATATGTCAATCTGTTTGGCAGCATAGAGCAGGTTGGCATCAGATAGTTCTTTGGTGGTCTTGAGGATCTCCTGAGCATTGGCTAATTTTTTCTTGAGAAGCTCAGAATTCTTCTCATATTTGGCAATGAGACTCTCAGCCGCTGCCACTTGTTTTGCTTACTCATAATGTGTAATATCCCGAAAAATTGAGCGTTTAACTTTGACCTCGAGATTCATGCTCGATTGATCGTAGATTTGACCAAGCGATGGTCAAACTTTGAATTCATGGAGTGATGAACTGACGTGGTGCATATGTGACCTGAGTGTAGTAAATGGTGTTAGTTTTGAGCTACATACACCTATCTCTGGTGTATGCGCTTAACACCGAAATCGAAAAGAGGAAATAAGGGTTTAATAATCCTAGAATCCTTTTGTTTGGTTGTTGATGAGTTAAGAAGAGAGAGAGAGAGAGAGAGAGAGAGAAGGTAACTAATTGCCAAGGAGTTATTGTGGTTAGATTGAGGGAAAGTGGAGCATTGATTGTCGGATTCAACATGTTTGGAGCCGTTGAAGCAAAAGCTGGAGCCCTAGCCATTCCAACCTAGATCTTAATCAATTTAAGATTGATTGAAGGTGAGTTTCAAATTGAGGTTAATGCATAGATTATAGATCATTAAATTCAGTCAAGAAGGGTTGAAAGGATTGATTAAAGGCTTAAAAAAGAAAAGAAAGGAGTTTTGGAAGAACAGCCAGAAAGGGGGCTGAATCGGACCAAATCGATTAATCAAAATTGGGATTCGATTAATCGATTTTGGTCTGGAAGTTGAAAAGTCATGTATGCCCGATTTCGATTAATCGAATTGGATTTCGATTAATCGATTTGGGAATCGACTAATCGACTGGGTACCTCCAGTGGCTGGAGAAACATGACCTGGGGAAATCGACTAATCGACTGGGTACCTCCAGTGGCTGGAGAAACATGACCTGGGGAAATCGACTAATCGAGTTTGAGAAATCGATTAATCGACTTTGGATTTCGATTAATCGAATTGAAATCGACTAATCGATTTCAGACTTCGACTACTCGATTTTAGAATTGACTTTCCTATGCTAGGGATTTCGATTAATCGATTTGGGATCGATTAATCGATTTTGGATTTCGATTAATCGATTTTGGGAATCGATTAATCGATTTGGGTTTCGATTAATCGATTAATCAATTTTGGCAAATTCAGTTCACTTTTGAATTTTACTTTGAGATTGAGGGAGGGTCTAGGACCTTCTTTATTACATCTTTAGTGATGTATTGCATGTGTTGTGATGTACCATAGGTGGTACGTGTGAAAGCGAGCATAAGGAGCCGCGTAGGACCTTGATGCTTGGACCTTCAGAGAATTGAGGTAGGGAACACCTTGAACATGTACTTTAATTGCAAGAGCATGTATGTAGTGATATATTTATCAGAATTGAAAATATTTTAACTATGAAAAGCTTTGTGAAAATGGCTGTGTGTGTGACACCGAGAATGTGATAAAGGCATCTGTGTGATGCGAGTAACAAAGATCAAGTAATCTAATGAGAATGAGACATCCCCAGGGGATGAGAAAGTAATAAAGGCATCAGTGGATGCGAGTAAGTTATACATCCCAGGGATGTATATGTGATTGAATAATTACCGAGGCCTAATCGATATAAGATAGCACTTTACGGTGAACAACTATATGTAAAGCACATGTTATTTTTGTTATTTGAGGTTTATTTGGGATACCCACCACGACGCGGCGGGATATCGTGACCGACGTGCCAATCCGTACACCAGTGCGGAGGTCTATCCGTACACAGTAAGCACATCCCAGGGATGTTGAGATGAGTTTTAATCCCGCCGCCTATTGAGAAAGGGGCTTGGTTCGTATTCCCAGGGAATACATTTTAACCACTGTCTATTTAAACGACGATGAAGGGTATCTCATCGGGGCTCGATGCTATATTGCTCGGGAATTACTTTAGTTGAAGATTTAAGTTTTACTTTAGGCCTGTTCAGTGTCATTCATGATAAATCTACAGTAAACTAAGACATGCAAATTATCAGTAAACTTGAAAGCAAATCATCAGCTTTTAAACTCTTTTTTAGCAAATGCATAGACACATCATGCTTGAATATCATGGAATATATGTGAGATTTTAATTTATATGTTCATTGTGTTTGTTCCCTATTGAGCTAGGATGTAGCTCACCCTTTAGACTATACGTCGCAGGTCCTTTGTTAGCAGCAGCTGAGGCTTCGGGAGACGTAGATCCGGGTGATTCGGATTACGTGCCTGGGGACGAGTTGGAGCCTCCTCCCGAGGACTTCTTTTAGGAGACTCTGCTGAGTACTTTGAGAGAGAGTTTTGTGAGCAGATTGTACGGCTTGGTATGTCAAGCCTTGTTTTTGATGAATAATGTAATTAACTTGATTATTTCTTTTGGCGAACAATCGGGGGTGATCTGTTTATCACCGATGGTTCGGATCGGTTCTCCGTTCATATAATGGGATGAAAGTAGAACTGTCTTTTGGTTAGGCCAGATGGGCATGTTACTTTTCCGTTTTATGCAATTATTTACTTTAATTGTTTATCTTTGCTTATTATACCAATGTTCTGTGCATAGTTTTGGGGCACGGGTTTCGGAGTGCCAAAATTCGGGCTGTCACATAACGAGTCAGGATTTCAAACCACCCTTGAGAGATATTGTAGAGTTAAATTCGGTGTTCCAATTCGATGTTGGCAATCCTCTCCTCATAAAGGGCCTCAATGGAAGCTCGAAGTGCAGCCATACCTCTCAAGACATCCCTGTGGATGTAAGGGTTGTCCCTCATTACACACAGGAGGGTGAGGTAAGGGGGTATGTACATGGATTGTCGAAAGACAATAGGCAAGGACAAGGGTGTAGTGGATGAAGAGGAGGGGGTGAAAAGAACCAGATCCTCCCATGGATCAGTTTGGGTGGAGGCATCCTGGAAAACAGGTTGGGGGGTGGCGAAGGGTATAGGGGATTCAACTGCTAGGGAGGCCAATAAATCTGGGGATGAGGGTAAAGTGGCTTGTGGTGAGGAAAGTATGGGGAGAGCGGGTGCGACTACTTCCTTAGGCTGGGTAGCTGCGAGGTGTGGAGTAGGTATTGGTGAAACTGGAGGGGATAGGTGAGGGGGTTGAGGAGCGGAAGAGGATGGGATAAGGGTGGATTGAATTGATTGGAGACATGAGCTCATGAGGGTCTGGGTGTCGGTGTTGATGGTTAATTGGGACTGAATGGATTGGAGGATGGAAAGGATTTGAGTGAGGGTGTCAGGCCTGGTGGGGGTAGAAGGGGCTGGTGTGTGGACATGTTGGAAGGGAGAGGATGGTGCATGGTGAAAATGAGGAGGAGTGCGGTGTGGGGAGTTAGGAAGTGGAGTGTACTCGTGAGCAACATCCTCCACAATTGAGGTCATGAAGGCTGTGAACCCAGTAGTGGTGAACAGGTCCACACCCTGTGGATGCAGAGGGGTTGGAGATGGAGGAGAAGTAGAAATAAGTTGGGTAATGGGTGGAGAAGGGATGGTAGGGGTAAGCTCGGATAATGTGGGAGGTTCCAGGATGTCAAGGTGGAAAACTTGGGAGGTGGATGGAGGTAAAGCCAGTTCAGGGAGGGTGGGGGGAGGTCTGGTTGAAGAGGGACTGATACAAATGGAAAAGGCAAAGTGGGTGGAGGTGTGGGTAATGGGGTAGGTATAGTAGGTGGAGGGGTGGAGAAGGGTATCTTTGCAGTAGTCTCTGCTGCCACAGTAGTGGTTGTCTTCTCGGCCGCCTCCCTTCCAACTGGTTAGCCTTTCTTAATCAAGGTGAGGCTGGTTGACCATTCTCGCTTACCATACACTTTAAAGGTCAGCTTCTCCATCGGTTCAGATTGCTTAATCACATATTTTCCAATCCTGAGTAGACATGTGATGGGTCTGTAAAAAGGCAGGCCACCTCCTTTAGCAAAAGCTTCCCTCTTCAGCACCTTGTCATTGATGTCCACCATTGTCTCAAAAATCAACTTAGGTGCATTCACAAATTGTCCCTTTGAATAAAAGTATAGTGCATCCACTAAAGGGGCCCTTCTCTCTTGTACATGGTCAGAGACATAGACATTTTTCCTCAGAATGGTGTCAATGAGTCGGAGGGTAGGATGGCGGTCTCTTCTCATCAAGGATTCACCAGAGCCCACTATTCCATTAGTAAGCTATTTAGCCATTTCTCGAAATGTGGCCCTTGTAGGTGCTCCCTCAGCTCTGGTGGAGTCAAATTGTTATGGGACTCCCAAGGCCATCCCAATATCTCTGCCATCGACAGTCAGCTGCCAATCATCAATCAAGATTTCCATTGTATCCTCAGCTCCAGGTACCACCTTCTTTGTCAGGTTCTGGTACCACAATTTCACTAACCTGGGATAGACATTTTCCTTCAAGGTTGAAAGCAGGGGTAGCAGACCTTCTTTTTTCAAATAGTCCAATTTCCCACTCCCCAATGCTGGCAAAATATGCCAGATCAACATCCATTTCAGGGACAAGACTCAAATTTTCTACAAACTCATTGGGGGTAGTTAACCCCATCGGCAGCTCTACTGGAGGGGCAGCTCTCACTGAGGTTTCTTATACTCTAGGTTCCTGAATCTCAACAGCTTTGGATTTCTTAGCTTGAGGGGTTTTTTTAGGTGACATTTCAGTGAGCTTTCTCTTGACAAGTGGTTTGTCAGTTGGCTTCAACTTTTTGAAGGATTTGGGGGTGGAAGCAGTTGTTCTCCAGTGTATGTTAGCGAAGGTTTCCTCCGGCTCATCCATTTTACTCTTCCGAAATTTAGCACTCACCAACTTGAAGCGGAGTTTGAAGTTTAAAAATTAGAGGAGCGACAGATTGATTGTGGGAAGGCAACTGACCTCGAAATACCTAGGGTATAACAGAAATCGCACTGCACAGCTTCAATTTTTTCAGAATTAGGGGCAAAATGCTCCTATGTGCAAGCTGCATGTACTGACAAAAAGGCAGACAGAACAGCCGGAGGTTCTTGAGGATTTAGTGAAGAAAGAGGGAGGCGAACGAGAGAGGAATAAGAGCTAGGGCTTGCAGAAGGTATGGAATGAGGCACAAATGACCTATCGACAAGTATATAAAAGGTGAAATACGATTCTGATAGGATGAACTTGATGGTTTCGATAGGTTCGTGCGTCTTGTCAAAAACATAGTAGGCAAAACATTGAAAGGGGATGATTCGATAGGATCTCAATAGGTGGAACCGTCCTTTCGATCAGTTTAAACGGCCCCTGAATCTTCATTTCAATAGGTTCCCGATTCGTATCTAGAACCTATCGAAATCTCCATTTTTCCTATCGAAAAGTTAGTTTTACCTATCGAGAGGTTCAATACCTATCGAAACCATCTAACATCCTGCCGAAATCACTAAGTGACCTATCGAAAGGTGAGCTTGACCTGTCGAAGACTTATAAAAATTAAATAAAGCTGTATTTCTGGGCATTCGCAGTCTCAGTTCTCAGCAGGCTCTGTTGATGTGGTGCCCCATGATTAGATTCACATAGGAACAACTCTCATTACCTTAGGACAGCTGAGAATGACGGTCTAGTATTGAGCATGGCAGTTTTGTTATTTTCTTTTAATTATTGCAAAGAAATAAAAAGAATCAAATAACAACTAAGTGAACACCTACAAACAAAAATAGAGTATGGTACATATGATACATACTAACTGCAGGGGTTAATCTGGAGGGTCTGAAAGGTCCATGGTCTCCTCAGGCTCATCAAACTTGGCACTTTTCATAGATCTTTGCCTCAGCCAGTGTCCATTTCTTGGGTGTAGTTTTCCAGCTGCGAGCCAAGCCTTGTCCTGCACTAGCCAATGTGGATTATCATGCATCATTTTCTTTTGGGTATTAATGGAAAAACAAGCCTCTTCAGCAGAGGGTTGATAGCCAGTGTTATACACATTCAGCTTAACCTACATGTTTCCAAATGACACTTCCATAATCCCATACCTGCACTGTATGTGGGCATTGGCTGTGGCCAAAACGGGCCTGCCTAGAATCACAGGTATGGAAGAAGCACATTTGCTTGGTTCCATGTCCAATACCAAAAAGTCAGCAGGATAAAAGAATTTCTCAACTCCAACCAAAACATCCTCGATTATCCTCACTGGTTTCCTTTCAGATCTGTCAGCCAGCTGGAGGACCACATGTGTGGGCTTCAATATGCCTAAGTCCAGTTTCTCATATACTGAAGATGGAAGTAAATCCACACTGGCTCTCAGATCTAATAAGGCTTTGTTAATGATGTGATCCCTAATGATGCAGGGGATTGTGGGGTTCTAGGGTCTTCGAATTTGGTTGGGGTTGCAATCGACAAAATTTGTTTCTCTCTGCTGAAAAGGCTTTCTTGGATATGTGTATCCTTGATTGTCTTTTATGAGTGCATAGTTCTTTTAAGAATTTGGCATAGGCTAGGACTTGTTTGATGGCATCAAGTAAAGGCAGATTGATATTTACTTGCTTGAAAGTCCCCATCATTTCCTCAATTTTTCCTTGCCCTTTATCAAAAGGGGAAGGTGGTTGTAGTGCCTTAGGAAATGGCAAGTGTGGGACTGCTCCCTCACTTGCAGCCTTAGCCAATGGGGCCTCTTTCTTTTTGAGTTTTTTCTTTTCTTAAGGATCCTCATTAACCTCTTTATTCACAGCTGATTGTTCCTGCAAGTCCACCATTGATCGTCTTTGTTGTGTGTTGGTAGAAATTACTTCATTTTCTTCCTCCAAGTTCCTCATAGCCTCACAGCCCACTTGGTTGTCCACTAACTTACCACTTCTCAAAGTTGTAATAGATTTAGCTTCCTCATAAGTGGAGGAAACTTCCCACTACAAACTGCCTTCGTGGATTGTCCTGTGGTTGGCTGGGCAACCTTCCTCCCTCTCTCCTAGTCAGAGCATCAGACAGCTGACCAAGTTGGTCCTCTATCTTGTTGATGCTCTGGCTGTGAGAGTGCACAGTTTGGGTTAAGGTGTCCAAGCTCTGTAATGAAGATGAAACTTGTTCCTCAAAGGATGGTGCTCTCACAGCTGGAGGGGGTGCAGATTGCTGCACAGGAGGAGTTGTAGTTTGGGCCATGGGTTGCTGATATTGAGGCCTTAGGACATAACCTTCTCGACAAGGCTGAGCATTTATGTAGGGCATGGGCTGCTGGGGTTGCTGTTGCTGTTGGCTGCGGTATTCATCCTGTCTCCACCTCAGATTGGGGTGGTTCCTCCATTGATACCCAGTAGTAGGCTGCTGCCCATAAGACTGAGCTACAGCCACATGCTCTATTATAAAATCAGGAAATTGGTCAGCAGATGGGTATTCTTCTACGGGATGAGCAGGGGACTGGCATATGGCACATGCCTCCTCCACTCTGGCAGCCACAGGTGACTGCATTGCTCCCATCAGCCTATCAAATTTCAGAGTTAAGCTTTCCACTTTCCTTTCCAACTCACTTGGCACACTCACTTCATATATCTTTCCCTTTGAGGTGTTCTCCTTCATCAATCTAGGAGGCTCTACATCTTTTGCTAAGGTTTCCCTTTGCATAGAGTTCTCACTAATGATGTCAAAGAGCTCCCATGCCTCCTTAGCAGTTTTATGGAGATAGGTGCCACCACAGGAGGCATCTATCATATCTCTGCTTTTGCTAAGGTTTCCCTTTGCATAGAGTTCTCCTTCATCAATCTAGGAGGCTCTACCATAGGGGGCATTTCTTGAGGAGTTCCTTAAATCTCTCTCAGGATTGATAAAAGTCTTCAGTTAGATCTTGGGTAAAAGAGATGATACCCTTCCTCAACTGGCTGGTCTTTGACATAGGAAAGAATTTGGCCAGAAACTGATATTGGAGATCACTCCAGGACTGAATACTATTAGGTGGAAGCAAGGAAAACCAGGTCCTGGCTCTCTCCTTCAATGAAAAAGGAAAGAGTCTCATCCTGGAGGCCTCCTCCCCCAAACCTGTGATATTAAATGTAGTGCACAGTCCCAAGAACTCATCAATGTGCTTATAGGGGTCTTCTTTGGTCAGGCAATAAATGAGGGCAGCATTTGAATGATGGATGATTTTATCTCATAGTTTCCCTGAGAAGCTGGGAATTGAATGAGATGGGGGAATTGTAGACCCCTGGTGCATTAAACTCCTTAAGGGTTCTCGGCTGCTGTTGCTCACCCATTTCTACAGAATCAAATGCAACAGAAGTGGGTGTAGTTGGTCTGGATCTGAGAAGTCTTTCAACCTCTAGATTTAGTGGAATAATCTGAGGTTGCAGAGTTCTCCTACCAAGCATACAACACTCAGATTCCGAATGAAGAACAAATCCAAACACACAACAAACATAATCAACCAAACTTTCTAACTATTCTAACAAAAATTATCAATAGATCTGAAAACTAACAGGGGAGTAGAGGGATGCAAACTACAGAGCAATCTCCAGCACGAATCTCCTCTCACTGGTAGCCTTAGATCTGATGAACTGCACACAAACTACTAAAAAACAACACAACTTACAATTGCAGTTAGTAAAAAAAATCAAACAAATACTATAAATCTACGATCAAAACTTAGATCTATCAATTTCTAAATTGCCTCCCCGGCAGCGGCGCCAATAACTTGTTGCGTGTGTTTGCCTTCCCTCAAATGAGGTCTAAAATCATCAATAAAACTAGGCAGACACACTCATACAGACCTGTAAGTATTCAGGATCTGTTGTGGCAAGCTTTAAAATAATGGTGAGTAAGGGAATGTCCACAGGGAGGTTGTTTAGAAATATGATAAATCTCCAGATCTGTGTTAGATCTGGCATCCTAACTATTACCAATTTAGCTAAAAGACAGGGGAGGGTTTGGAATGGATTGTCACTTAAACTAAGCTACAATTAAACATAAGCTAAATTGGATCGAGTTTAGGAGCTTAGATCTTGCAGGGGAAGAGAATAAAACACAGAAAATAGAGAATAGTAGCTTGGAGGTTAGTTTTCACTGAAATCAGATTTAATTAATCATGCTACAGAGGTTCAAAGCACATAATTCCCTCGGTGGCTATAAGCACAGCTGCAGGGTATAAATTTTACTCCAAATCATAGGATCCACCTGGTCTTAAGGCTATGATCTATCCACTTTAATGGTCACAGGCCATCCTATAGACTTTATCGAATCCATGGATTATAGCGAATGAATCCAATTGAGGCTTGAGCTTAGATTTATCTGAAGGTTATGATCTGTCCACTTTAATGATCACAGACCATCCTAGGGATCTCCTACAAAGCCAGAGCCTCAATTAGAATAATTAAAACCACTACAGATGCTGCAATTCCCAGGTCACAGACTCAAGGAATCACAGGAGCATCAGATCCAGGGAGATCAGATGGTATTCAAGAGGTCTACCAGTTAAGTGAGTGAGCTGATCTACAACTCTTCTACACAAATCCGATCGATCACCAAATGGAACCAAAGGAAATTTAAATCTAATTAAAGCATTAAAAATAGCATTATCATTGCAAACAAGGTCACTCTACAATGAAAATACTCTCAGATCTGTAGTCTGTGCAGCTAGGAACCTACAATATCAATCTTAACCTTACCCAATTACAGATCTAACTTCTCTCCTTGCTACTCCAGGAAAATTAGCCAACCATTGTTGGGCTAAAGGAGGGAAAATAGAATTGCTCTGCAGGCGCTAATCTCCAGAATTTGGCTCAACTCTCGATTCTCCCCCAATCGCAATTGGGGATCTCTATATATAGCTTTCTGCTCTATTTTTCCTACCAAAAATCCCTTCTAGAAGGTCGTCAGAGTTTGTTAGAGTTCTGTTAATGCACGTGAGTCGATTAGGGATTTCTAGGGCATCTTCTAAAATTGTCGTGTCGGTCACCAAGTGGCTCGGGTTGCGTGCAGTAGGTCACTGAATCACAACATGTGCACAGCTCAATTTCTGAGAAGTTTTGCACACGATTTCTTCAGGTTTAAGAAGCTTTCGACTGGTTGGAATTGAGCATTTTGGTCCTTTCTCTAGGTTCACAGATCCGTTTGATAGGTTCCGATAGGATGAATCTTCGGTTTGAGTTCCAGCCTTCTCAGTCCTTGGTTTGGAGTATTCGACGGGTTGGAGAAACTCTTCGACAAGTTGGAAAACCATTTCGACAGGTTCCGCTCTGCATTCCGCCATTTCGATAGGTTTAAGAAACCATTCGATAGGTTCCTTTGACACTTCAAGTAGGTTTTTGATAGGATGGTTTCTTCCTTCCTTTCAGCTGCTCGATAGGTTCTGAGATCCTATCGAGCTCCTTAGCCACATGAATTCCACTTTCTTCTAGCTTCAAATCCTATTAAAGACCTCTTCAACTGCACAAATTCTTCTTTTCTTTGCTTTCAGCTCCTATCGAAGTCTTCAGGTGACCAATCGATAGGACGTTATCAGCCTATTTCCACTTCGTTCACCTTGCCCTGCTGTAGCCATGCGCTCCAAGAGTCCATTGCTATACTACCCTCTAGTGTGATGTTGCTGGGTTTTTCCTGTGCTGAGAGATAGCTCCTTTTTGGGCATTCTTGAGTGCTTTTCTGCATTAGTTATCTTCTTTTTTTACTGTCTACAAAATGCACTTGACAAAAGCTTATTAGTGTGCTCACAGGTCTATCAAGGGTCAAGTTATAGGGTAAAAAGTGGCATTTTTCACCACTTAACAAGGGGCAGTAGGGTAAAATGAGAGAAAACTAAGCAAAAAAATTACAGCTATATGCAAAATTGAGTATATGAACAGGAAAATGGAAAAAGAAAATTATATACAGATGCAGGAAATTACTGGTAAAACAGAAAAAATAGCAAAACAAAGCTAGAACTGCTATACAATAAAAGCTAAAAAACTGAATAAGTGAACAGAAAAATAAAAGAACTGCTATACAAATGAAAGGAAACTAGATGCTAATAATAGAAAAATAGAAAAAACAAAGTAAGGTACTGAATACAAGGCTATAAACACAGGAAAATGTAGATATAAAAATAGAAATGCAGATATAAAATAGGAAGACAAAGTTAGAAATTGAATAGATGCATCCAAAAATGCAGAAAATCAGTAAAATTAGGACATACAACCCAGAAAATCAAAAGAACTGAGTATGTAAGCAGCAAAATGGAAAAGAATGGTATACAAGTGCAGAAAAATAACTGCAATAACATAAAACAACAAAGCAAAGATTAAAAAAAAAAAAAAAACTTAGAACAAACTGCGAAAAGTGAAGAACATTAGTAAAACTAGGACACATAGTAACCTAAGAAAGAAAAATCAGTACTCTAAAAATAGAATTTAAACTAAAATTTCTAAAACAGAAAATCCTGAAAGAAAACTCCAAGGCACCTATGCCAAAAGAAACCCCTATGTGTATTGTAGTACCCCTTTGTAGAAGTGTATGGATCAATATTAATCTCAAATTGATGAAGCATGGAGGCACACAGTGAAAAATAGGATTCATACACAGCTGAGATCCAAAATTTAATCCATAATTTGAAAGAACTAGAGCTTAGTTCGAGATCCATTTAATGGTGGAAAATCACGACGAAAAATAAAATCAATGGCTCTATTAAATTAGCAAAACAGTATATGATCCACTGCTCATTAACCATCATGATTCCTCAAAATGAAGGGCCATGATCTCGGCATATCCAGATGGGGGAAAATGAATAAAGGCAAAGGAAAATAGCCCATCTGGAGAGAATTTTTATGTTTTTATAATTTTTTACTTTTTTATGTATTTTTAATCAGCTTGGGCTCCACAAGACCCCTTATGTATTATTGCTGAAAAATAATAAGAAACAAATCAGAAATTTTATATTTGTGTTTACATTTTCTTCTATTTTTTTATTTGGTTTTGTTGCTTTACAAAAATCAGAATGACAGGAGAAATCAAAACAAACATCAAACACAGCAAAACTGCTGGTTCTCAAGAAAATTAAATTTTTTTTTTAAAAATGCAATTGAGAAGGGGATGCAAACTCAGGTAGATCAGCTCCTGCAGCAATCCATTTGCTCCTTGTTTAGTAGCTGCTCAGATCTGCAAAAATTCAAAAACTGCAGCAGTACCTTATTCAAGCATATTGATCAAAACAAAAAGAACTCAAGCCACTGCCTTATTTTTACAAACAGGTAAAAAAGTGACAGCAACATTTATTCAAATGGCTAGAAGGCAAAGAATAAAAACTCAGAAAAATCAGAATTGTTGTAGTTTAAAACTAGTTTTCTATACAAAAACTGCAGCAAACCCTAAATCAAACAGTTGGAATGAAATATAAAAATCTAAAATAGAACAACAATGAAAATTTATAAAAAAAAAAAATATCAGATCTACAAAATAAAAAATTAGATCTACAAAATAAAAACTAGTTTTTCTAGTATGCTGATTTATTATGTAATGATAAAAGTAAAATAAAATCAAAGTAAAATAAAGGACGGATTTAGCACATCTAAAATATCCAAGACTTGCAAGATACAAGGTCTATTTGTAGCAAGTTTTGATAAGTAAGAGTTTGTCCAATAGGGAGTAGTGATCTATATCTAGAAGGATGTATAGTAGATCTCCAGATCTTACTACAGATCTAGTAATTCTAAGAAGAAAGAGAGCTTTTCGGGTGTCACTAGATCTAATTAATCTATAAAATAGAAATATAAAACTAAATCTAAAAGATGGAGGAAGATGGATGGTAAAGAAAAGATCAAATGGTGAGAAATAGGCAGCCATGGACTGGTTCTCATTGTAAATCGATTGAATCAAAGGCATTGTATAGATCTGATTTGCTACAATCCTCTTTTCTGGCTCCAAGCTTCCTAGGTTCCCCTGAATCCACTAATGGATCAAAGCAATCCTGAGGTTAGGATCTGCCCTTCTACTAGATATAGTCCTAAATTCATGATCTGCCTTTCTACTAGATATAGTTCATCCCCAAGATTACTCCAACCTATTGATCTACCCAGGTTCTCCCGATAAAGGTGAGGTATAAGAATCCAATCTCCACCAATGGATCAAGGCAATCCTGAGGTTAGGGTATGCCCTTCTACTAGATACAGTCCTAAGTTTATGATTTGCCATTCTACTGGATACAGTTCATCCCCGGGATTACTTCAATCTATTGATCATGATTGGAACAGGAAAACTATTGCAGATGCTGCTGATGCCAGACTACTAGCTCCCCATTTTTGGCTGGCATCCGCAGGAGTATCCAATCAAGGGAAATCAAATATGACTGAGTGACATATAGATTAGAATTACCTTTAAAATCCATAACTACTGTAATAACAACAATTGAGCTCTGATTTGCAATCTGTGCAATATTAATCTATTCACAAATTCCTTGAAGCTTTCAAAATACAATTACAAAACAGATCTAGACTGCTTATTTAGATCTAATCCAACATGCTGGATTAGGGAGAGAAGGGGGAAGAGAAAAAAGGAAAAATAAGAATTAAAACTATACCTAAATGAGCTGAGGAAAACCACAACTATTCTATGGATTCCTTGCTGAGAAATTACAGCAGCAAGGAGTTCTATTTATACATTTGCAGTGATCCGTGTGCTTGGGATTTCAGCCAATCAGAGGAGAGGATTTGATGTTTTGGAGTTCCCAAAATTTCCCTTGCCAACAAAAAATACCCAGCTGCATCTCCTTATAATTTCTGTCAATAAAATGAACCCAAGCTGCCCCTGTTGTCCATTATTCTT
This sequence comes from Chloranthus sessilifolius, assembly GCA_021018995.1. Lineage (NCBI taxonomy): Eukaryota > Viridiplantae > Streptophyta > Magnoliopsida > Chloranthales > Chloranthaceae > Chloranthus > Chloranthus sessilifolius. Next base: position 51,037,547 of record CM037593.1, on the reverse strand, counting down.
TCCAGCTGCACACCTCAAGTGATTGCACCTAAGATGCTGAGGATGCTTCACAAATTAATTACTATGGCTGCCCCAAAATACCCCTGCCATCCAACAATATTTTTTCTGAAAAGTGTACTCTAGCTGCAGCCTCTACCAAAATACCCCTCATGCTTTAGGTTTGATGGAGCCCAGATTAGCTGAGTTGCAGAAATATGGGCTGATGAAGCTTTATTCAAATCTACAGTTTTAGCCCTGTGGTGGATAAGATGACTCGAGAAGATGAAGTCCTCGAGAGGTAGGCTGAGGGTAGGTGTGTGAGTTCGAGAGGATGAGCAGTACTTTGGAGAGGTTGCTGAAGCTGTCAATAGGTTCAATGAGAGCTTGAAGCTGCTGAATTGCAGTTGACAGGTTAGGCTTACTTCAAGTCGAGAGGATGAAGTGAAGACTTCAACAACTATTCGTGAGGATGCATGGGAGGATAGAGCTACTGCTATTATTGTTGACAGGATTGGAGATGATGCTACATGGAGGTGCAAGTGCTGAACCAGTCGATGGTTTGGCTGCATGGGAGCTTGAAGTTGTCGTGAGGATTGAAGAGTGTTTCTGCCGCAAGGTCGACAGGCTGAAGTGCATACTACAACATCTTTTCGTGTAGTTCAAGTGCTGAGGAATTTGAGAGGTTTAGAGTTGGGGATTGCAATCGAGTGCTCGAGAGGATTGAAGTGTATGGGCTACAAAGCTGTCGAGAGGATCCTTGCATGCTTCAACTAAAAAGTCGACAGGTTGCAATGGGAGGTTGAGAATCTGGTCATGAGGTTCTAATGCTAAACCTGTCTACAACTTTGTGGGGTTGCAACTTAAGGAGCTCGAAAGTTTGAAAGCATATCCTCTCAATAGGTTGCTGCTGGGATTCGAGAGGTTTGTGCACTAGATGGTCGACAAGTTCTGTTGGTGTGAAGACTGCAGAAATCTCTACAAGTCGAGAGGTTGCTGCTGTTCTTCGAGAGGTTCCAGAGGCTGCAGCAAGTTGTCGTGAGGAATAAAAGCATCTGCTCGAGATGATTACTGTAGCTACAAGTCAACAGGTTCAAATGCACAATTGTTCAAGAGATTGGGAGTTGGTAAGCTGTTATTGTTGAACCAGTTGACAGGTTTGGTGAGTGCTTTAGTGAAGATGTTGAGAGGATGCTGGTTTAGAGCTGCAAAAGATGTGCTACCTCTGCTGTAATAGTTTAAGCTTCTGCTGCATCTTCTTTGGCCTGTTCGACTGCAATGCTGCTCAAGGGTGTACCTTGTAGTAGTTTTAAGAGTGAACCTTAAGGCACCTCAAAAATGTGCACAGAACTGAAGTCTCTCTATCCACATTGCTGCTGTTTGCTTCCTCATTAGCTGGCCATAGCACCATCTCATCCCCAACTGTTGCTTGGTTCCAAAACTCCTCTAGATTGTGCTATTTAACTGAAAACTGCACTAAGTATGTAATTACCTCCTTTCTACAAAACATCACTAAAAAGTAGTTATTAACTACTCAGAGGCTTAGCAAAAGCTAGGTTTAGAGGGTAAAATGTGGTATAAAACAGTGACTAACAACTTGCGTCTAATAGTTTCACGATTTCCTTTTAGACTACTTCCCTCATATTTGGATTCAACCGTCGCTGACTTTGACATTAATTTTTGGCATTCTCATCTAGATGAATTCATGCATATAAATTTACGGATCAAGCCCTTTAAGGTTGGTGACAGTTCACCAGTTTGCATGTTTATATTTTATAAGTATGGCCAACAACTTGCTCTCCTGTTCCCCATTAAGAGCAGATGAAATGATCACTCGAAGAGTTTCATTAAGCCCAAGAAAAGCATACTTATGGGTGTTGGAAAGTAGTTTCAGGTCTAGGGATGGTGCTTTTTCAATGGAAGGTTGTAGGGGTTCATTGGAGGTGATGGGTAAAGGTTCTATCCACGGTTTCCATGTTTTGGACTGGAGTTTGCAGACAGAAGTGTCTAGCACAGAAGTCACCTCCCTGAATTGGTAGTTTGATTCTTCTGGGTTTGTATACCATAATGCAGTTTGAAGCACATCCTTAGATAATACTAGAGGTAATGATTCTTCCACCAGTTCTTCAATGTCATCTACGCTGAAACTTCCCTCATCGTCAATTGAGGCCATTTGGTTGGCTGTCGAGAAAACATTTAACTAGATTCACATATCTTCAAAAGAAACTTTTATTACTCCGATTTTGTAGTTAATGCATGCATTGGCCGTGGCCAGGAATGGCCTTCCGAGTATAATGGTAATTTATGTTGGAGATTTCGAACTTGGTTCTATGTCTAGCACTAAGAAATCGATAGGGAAAATAAATTTGTTGACCCCAACCATATCATCTTCAATAACTCCTGCTGGCCTTCTTTATGATCTATCGGCTAACTGAAGAGTTACCGAAGTAGGACTCATATCTCTCAGTCCCAACTCGTAGATGGAGTATGGTAGCAGATTTACGCTAGCTCCCAGATCAAGAAGTGCTTTATTTATAGCATGATTGCCTATAATACATGGCATTGTAGGTACTCTAGGTTCCTTAAGTTTAGGTGGGGTTCTGGCTTGCAAGACTGAGCTTACTTGCTTTGTCAAAAAAACTTTTTGTGAGATATATTTCTGCCTTTTTCTTTTCTGCGTGCACATCTTCAGGAATCGTGCATAGGCAGGGACTTGTTTAATTGCTTCTAAGAGAGGCAAATTAATCTTTACTTCCTAAAAGATTTCGGTAATATCTTCTTATTTTTTTGGATTTTTATCAAAAGGAGATGGTACACCAAAGGCATTTGGAAAAGGTAACTTTGGTACATAAGGTACCTCAGCCACAGATTTTTGTGTACTCTCCTCATTACTATTTTTTTGATTTTCTTTTTCTACTTTTTTTTGTTTTTCTGGCAAGGGGACTTCTTCTAGGGTTTACTTTTCTTTGGCATGGGTTTCAGGGGAGACTATTTGTGTAGGCATCTCTACCTTATTGTCAATATTTTTCCCACTTCGTAGAGTTTGAACAGCCTGAAGGTAAGGGTGAGGTGTAGGAGTTGGTGTAAATCCCTTACTTGATTGTCCTCTTAAATTGGTCTTTGCTAGAAAATACCTTTGGTTGTCTCCCGTTCTCTCCCATTGCATGGCTATTTGCTCAACTTTGGTCCCTAAATTTGCAATGGATTGAGAGTAGGACTGTAGGTCTAGGAAATTTGGGTCAGTTGAGATAGTTCCTTAGATCGCCGATGTGCCTGTGCAGGTCTTGAAGGATCTAAACAATAGTAGCATCATCATTTTTAATGGACTGTTGGTCAAAATATTGGTTTTCGACATCGGATTGTTGAAAACCCTGAGGGTCTTGCAGATATGCATATGAGAAGTCTTGCTGGTTTGCTCTTGAGAAGTCATAATGGGTTCACCATTGAGGGTTGTAGGTACCCCCATAATTACCCCAATGAGAAGCGAAAAGTTGTTCGGTTTCCACCATGGATGGATAGTAAGGGGTAACTGGGTATTCTATCAGGGCATAGGTTGGTTGGTAAATTGGCCAAGATAAATTATCGCGGCCTTGCATGACAAAAAAAATATATTTTTTTTAGAAGGTAGGGAGAGAAACAAATCTAAGCCTCTAGTTTTTGTGGCCAACAGGAATGCTGAAGTTTTGATCCGTTGCTCCGAATAAACCTGCGAAACCTTAAGAAGTGATCAAAGAAAGTTAAAAATATAAAAAAATATAAAAAGAGAAAGATAAATATTTATTATTAAAACAAAAATATATAAATAAAGATAAAGACTTCCACGACAACGACGCTAAAAACTTGATCGGCTTACTATGTATGTCTAATTAAGTCTTAACCTATAGTAAGAGCACAATAGAAATTGTAAAGCTAGTATAGGATCATTCTCACGAAGAAGTTTATCCTCTTATATATATATATATATGTATTTCTATTTTAAAGTTTATATTTCCCTTTTAAGGTTCTAAACTACTTGAGAAATACGAATAAAAGAATGGTTTTTTAATCTAAAGTGTAGAAAATAAATCCTAATCCTCCTTCTTCAGATTGAGGTTGTCAATCCCAATCTTTAGCTATCGGATATTTATAAAAATAAACAGTATTGTTACACTGTATTGCAGTCTTCTAGAATTTAGGCATCAATCAAAAACTAAAATTCCTTAACACAAATCTAATTTAAGCAACAATTCCTTAAAATCTGGGCGTCAATCAAACTCTAGAAAATTAAAGATGAAAATGTAAAAACCGTTACACTAATCTGCAGATCTCAATCTGAGTTATCAATTCAAATTAAAACTTGAAGATGTTTACAAAGCATGTAAATAAAGCAAATAAAATCTAAACTAGAAAGCAAATAAATATATCTTTCACCCCTTAGCCATAGTCGTCAATTGCTTTTGAGAAACTAAGATATTTACACTAATCTTCAACACCCAATAGCAGTCGTCAATTGCTCTTGAAAAACCTCTGATATCTAATCTACTCTAACTATTTGACACTATTTTGATCGGAAGAAAATCCTACCTTAGATGTCAATTGATGCTGAAATTTTTCAATAATTATTTCTATACCAAGTGTTGAGAACTAGTAAATACCATTTTCCATCCTTTAACCTGGGCCTTGATAGACCCTTGAGAGAACTAAATAAGTGTTTTAAGTGCTTGTGTTACAGCTAACAATAAAGACAGGCTTAACCATGAAAGTAGCCTAAAAGTGCCAAAAAGATGATAATCCATGTTGATCCAAAGGAAGAAAGAGAAGGGACAACCTCACTAGCTGTCAAAATGCCTGAACTGAAGAGGGAAAGACTTGGTCTCAACCTAGAAAAGAAATATGGAGCAATTCGAACAAAAGAATGCACTACAGAATGCTTTTCGAAAAGAACCTGAACTTTGCGAAAAGAACTAAAAGCTCCAAGCTTAGTTTTCGAAGAGCACCTGAACTCTTCGAAAGAATGTTTGATCTATTCGAAAAGAAGAGAATTCCTTGCGAACAGAACCTGAACTTTGCGAAAAGAGCTTCAGAAGTCACAGTACCTTGCGAAAAGTTCTCTAAACTATGCGAAATGGTATTCTGGAGATTCCTAGCTTCTGCAAGGGTAATTCAGTAATCTTTTGCACGCGCCCCAATGCATTTAAAAACCCAAGGACATTCCAGAAGATTCTAAGCACGAAGCAAAGGCATATTCCACCCCATGTGAGCGCCCGAAGATGAAATCACTTGGCGGGAACTTCTAGAAGCTCTAACAGGTTTTCAAATTGCATAACAGAAGTGATGCTTCTATCACCTGATTGGCTGAACCAGATCAAGCAATTCTGATTGGCCAGAACAAATCTGGATCCTTGTGCTCGACTCCTATTGGCTGATATGGATCTAACCAATTCTGATTGGTTGATGCACATCTGAAATGGACTCAGGGAAAGCTATAAATAGATGAACTATTTGCCCAATTTGGGCATCCAAATTTTGAGTTTCATTTCTATTCCCCCATTTTCAAATCAGCTAGCTTGTCTGAAACCCTTGTAATAGCCTAACTTTTACTTACAATTGAGAGCTGTGAGATACCTCTGTAATTCAAAAGAGAATTGTATTCAAGACTACAAATCTGAGAGCTGTTTAAGCTGTGCTCTGTAATTGTAAATGTGAATTTGAAAAGGTTGCTGTAAACCATACGTTCTCAATTGGATTCGTGTTAAGGGTTCCCTCTGATCTCCTTATTGCACTAGACTCCTTTAGATTTACTGTTTTTCATGCAGCTTCCCTTGATTCATTAACCCTGTGGGAATTAGTGTTTGTAACCTAATCTCTCACAGCATTTGTAGTGATATTTCTTGTTCTGAATTAAGGGTTTAGATTAAAGACTATTGGATGGTTTGTGGCCATTGAAGTGGACAGACCATAGCCATAAGCCTAAATTTAATCCTTGAGTTAGATTTATTTCTCTTGCATCTGTGCTTGTAGCCAGATGAAGATTGGATCATCTCTCATTTGATCTGCTGTCATTCTCATTGTGTTTCAAGGACCAAATCAAAGTTAGATATTATTTCTCCATTTTTATAAGTTTACATCAAAATCCCCCCAACTCAGATCTAGATCATTTAGTTTAACTTTTACTTTTATCATTTAGTTAACGTGACAAATTCAACCTCCCATCTTATGTGCTTTGTAGGTAGGATAAGAGACCAGATCTGGTAGCTCAGATCTAGAGGTTTATCTTACATTTTAAACAAATTCTCTGTGGACGATCTTTTACTCACTTACATTTAAAACTTGCTACAATTGGCCCTGATCTTGCAGGCTAATTCACTTCTCTCTGTGCTGATATTTCTTTATTCTTTTTAATTTTCCAGATTCAATATAACTTAGCATTTGCAAATCTGTTTTCAAAATACAAATAAATCATGCACATTAGAGTAAGCAACACCAAGTTCTCTTATTTATAGATCATAAGGAGTCAATTTACAAAGACTTCTAATTCTAATAAAAGAAATTAATAAAAATAAAAGATTCCTAATATAACTCTAATTCCTAATTTTATTCTTCCTTGCTTCTGGATGTTTGAGGTGCTTCTGGATTATTCTCCTTTATTTCAGCAACCAAGATTTCCTAAGAGCTTATCTTCATCAATCTTCTCAGATCCGTGATTCACCAAACTACAAATTTCAGGTATCTTCTAATTCAGTTCTTGGCGGTAATAATCTTCATTCACGTGATCAGCAGCAACAGTAATAGGAAAGCTTCTTTTTTGGATAATCGTCAATCACAATTTATCTTTTTCTTCTCTTTCGTAGAAAATTGTAAATCATGATTTTCCATCTTTCATATCTTCCTTACTAGACAATTCTCTAGATTACAATTCTTCGTCTTTCTTCTTTTTTTGTCTCTTTTGTAGAATCCTAAATTACGATTTTCTGGCATTTGGTAGGTAGAAAACATCTTTTCACTCAATCGTCTTTCTTACTGTATTTTGAGTTCATTTTAATGAATATTAACACTTTGACTCTATTTTACTATTTTTTTTTAATATCTGTACATCGTCAACTCGTTAGTAGCAAACTAAGTCCTAGCATCACTAAGTCAAGGGTGATAAAATGATAAATTATGTGACTGATCACACTCCCAAACTTAAGTTTCGCTAGTCCCTACCAAACAAGGAAACATAAAATATATAAACTATTAATTTAAATGTCACTTTCGCATGGAGCACGATTGTATTTAACAGATGCAACAAGCCTTTAAATCCTTAGGTGATCCCTAGTGGATGAGTTGAAGTCTCCTGAAGGTTTTCAGTAAAGTTACTTATAAACTTCAAATAGTTTAGGATTTTTCTAAATATTTTTTAAAAATTAAAATCATAAAATACTAAACTAATTTTGTACACTGATTACAATATCTAAGTTACCTAAATTAGCTAAGTTGTCAAATTGGTTAATACATAGTTTATTACGATTTCTAAAAATTATCAATCTTTTATCCATTACCACAGTTATCCTTGATTAGAACTCCAATAATTTCATTCCATAATAAGCATAGAGTGTATATGCACTAGTGAATAGTTTATTCTTCATCAATTTTTCTAAACTACAGATTTAGTAAATATCTTCATTCAAAAACTCACTATTGACATACTCTTAAAAAGATATCGAAATATTTAGGTTATCTCAGTATATTTTGCAGAAGAATTCAGTCAAAGATAATTGTAAAAATAAATCTCATAAAAAAGATAACCTTATCTTATTCTTATGATCTCCTGTGTAATCCATAGTATCTATTATCCTTATCTCTACTAGGCTTATGCTTTTGCAAATCGTAAATCAGAAAGGTATTTCCTTCAACTTGTAATGGGTTTTGGGTTAAAAGGTATCAAGGAAAGGAAGAGAAGGATTCAAAGTTTTTCTGAGAATTTAGCTCTTCTTTTTCCTATCTTCTTCTTCCTATCTTCTTCTACTATTTTATTTCAGTATCCATTATTGGATAACTTCTTCTCATACATTTTATTCTTCTTTTATATATATCCAAGTTCTTCAGCTATAAAATCGTCTTGTACGATTTTTTTTTCTTTTTTCTTTTTTTTTTTTCTTTTTTCACAGCTTTTTGCTAAAGAATCGTTCTTCTTTTTCACTCCTCTCCTATATTTTCTTTTTTCCATTTTCTTTTTTTTTCTTCTTTGTTCCTCTTGTCTAATATTTCTTCTCTATTTCATTCTTACTCCTTTCATTCCCTCTTCTTTCCTTCTTTGCATTCTAAACTCTCAGAAATTGTAAGGGTTAAAGGTAGAAAGATTTGGGTAGTAGATATCGTTAAAGGTTTATAAAATTTTAGTATAAAGAAATTCGGTTTTAAGCTTCTACTATGGGTTCAAAGGATAAAATGTTCGGGAATTTTGGTTTTGTGGCTTTGATTTAAACAAAAGAAGGCCTTAAATATCTTTACGATTTACTAGCATAGATGCCTTATTTCTTTGATATTTCTAATAGATAGTTCTAGACAAAAAAGGAGAAAAGCGAAAAATCGTAATCCAGATAATCTTTCGAATAGGAAACTATATAAGATAAAAAATCGTGATTGATTATTTTCTACGAAAGAGAAGAAAAAGATAATAGTAATTTGCGACTATACAAAAAAGAAGCTTCCCTACTATTATTGTTGTTGCTGATCACGTGAATGAAGATTGTCACCTTCAAGAAAAGAATTAGAAGATATCTGAAATTAGAAGTTTGGTGAATCACGGATCTGAGAAGATTGATAAAGATAAGCTCTTAAGAAATCTCGATTGCTGAGATAAAGGAGAATAATCCAGAGGTACATCAACCATTGAAAGCAAGGAAGAATAAAATTAGGAATTAGAGTTATATTAGGAATCTTTTATTAGAATTAGAAGTCTTTGTAAATCGACTCCTTATGATCTATAAATAAGAGAGCCTAGTATAGGAATAAGCATCGAAGATTTTTAGCATCAATTGACAACTGAGGTTGGATTTTCTTTCGATCAAAGTAGTGTAAAATAGTTAGAGTAGATTAGATATCAGAGGTTTCTCAAGAGCAATTGATGACTGCTATTGGGTGCTAAAGATTAGTGTAGATATCCTAGTTTCTTAGAAGCAATTGACCACTGCGATTGAGGGGTGAAAGATATATTTAATGGCTTTATACGGGTCGGCGTCTACTGTCGGAATATGTTTGTACAAATAGGCCAGCCAAACGGCTAAGGTACTTTAAATGATGAAAAATTAAAGAAATTGAAAGGCAATGCTCAAGTAGGCCCGCCAATCAGTTAAGGCACCAAAAATGATGGAAATATAAGTAAAAAATAAAGACAATGCACAAGTAAGCCCGTCGATCGGCTAAGGCATGTAAATGACAAAAAAGTAGGGGTGAGTAAAACAAAAATAAAATAAAATAAAAAATAAAAAATAGCAAAATGGTTAGCAAAATAAAAATAAAAAGGCCAAATTTCAAGGATAAGCTCTACAAGATATCCCCAGCAGAGTCGCCATCTGTGCAACCGTGGGATTTGTGATGATCCCATCGCGGCGATGCTCTCGCTTGCAAAAATTATTGAGTCGTCGTCCGGAGTTTTAAGTGTATCGGGAAACCTAGTTTATTTTTATGAGCACCGAAGTGCTAAAAATATGACTCTGAATCTGGTCTACACCAAAGGCTCTCGGGTAGGGGCTTCGGTTATCGATCGGGAAGGTATTAGGCACTCGATCAACCCGCCTAACGCGGTCTCTACTAATGGCCCAAAATAAAATAAAGTAAAAGAAAAGAAAATAGCTTCCTCTTGTCCAAAAGGGCTTAGAATCCTATTTGTGCCCCTCTGTTCCTACCGAAAAGTCGGCAGCGTAACTGCACAAATGGGAGGATGGAGGGAGCTAGAAAGAGATAGGAGAAGAAAGGAGAGAGTTGAAGCCCTCAGACCCTTGTAGCACCGCAGGAGAGCCTTGCATTGCTTACTTTGATAAGCTCTTGAAGGCTTTGTATGGTGTGGAATAGGGTTCTAAATCCTAAGACTTAAAGCTAAGAGGTGGAGAAGGGAGGCTAGAGGATCACACACACCTAGGCTAAGGGTTTTGGATGTAAGAACAAGCTTGGAAAGAGGTTTTGGAATTCTGGAATTTAGGTGAAAAATGGTGTACAAAAGGGAGGAAGAACTTCTCACTTTGAGCTCTTTCTCTCTTAAGCAAAATTCTCAACCCTTAAACCAAGGGGTGGGGGTCTCTATTTATTGGAAATGGGTGGATTAGGAGACCACTTAAGAGCTAAATGAGTTTAGAAATTAGGTAATCTCAAATCAAAGGTTTTTTAGGGTTTTAGAGCCTTGAAATATGTGAGAAAGTCCTCCAATGGTAGATGATAAGGTGAGGCTTTAAGCCACTAGAAGGATTGCAAATAGGTAGGGAATGGATGCAACAGAACTAGCAAAACACACCCCAAAGGTCAAGGTGGTCAACAAGTCAAACCCCAATCATGATTTTCGATGCAAAATCCAGAGGTTACTGTTCATATGCCCGGCGCAACTATTCCAGAGGTTACTGTTCATATGCCCGGCGCAACTAATAGTTGTAAAGGCAAATGTATAGTAAAAGAGTGTTCAAACAATGCTTGGAAGTTAGCTCGCAAGGGTGGGGTCCACAATTAATACTGGCGCAACTATTAGTTGCGCCAGGCTTAAATCCTGGGAGAAGTGGCTATTAGTTGTGCCAGGCAAAATTATCACTGGCGCAAGTATTAGTTGCGCCAAATCCCTAGGGGGGCCCACTTTATTTTACTCTTATGCCCTCCGGGCTTGGTTTGCCATATCTTTTGATGTATACCTCTGATTAGGGCGATTCTTGGACCATTGGAAAGTTGACGACCTCTGCTTTTCAATGGTATGAGATTGTATCATAGTAGAGGGCCATAGTTTGTTCCAGTTCACCCCTCCTCAACCATTTGCCTGATAAGGTTAAGTTTAGGTTCAGAATGGGTTCTAAGGGGTCGGGATTGATTTCTAAAGGTTCGGGTCAGGTTCCTAAGGGATCTAGGATGATTCTTAAGGGTTTGGAAAGGTTCCTAAGGGTTCTAGGGGGGTTCCTAAAGGTTCCATATATGTCATCAAAAGCTCAAAATTGTACCTCTCTTGAAAGGTATTTCGATTGGGCCTTGGGCCAAATTTGGGTGTCTACAGAAGCCCCTCTTTGGTATCCGATCACTAATGATCGAATGTCAAAGAAAAAGAGACATCCAAAGAGGCCCAAGGCATTACTGACAGGTCTGTTGCATTCAGAATGAACTTCAGACATCAAATGAGTAACCCGGTGAGAAAATAAAAGCCCTGGGATGCCAGGGTAAACATTTGTTTTTCGAGGTAATCGGTTCTCAAGCGCTTAGCGACATTACTGGACATAGCCGAGGTGGAATGAGTTGTGAACTCCCTATGGTCAGGAAAGATATTTGCTTCTCGAGATGATTTTGAATGTATCTGATGTTTAAAATTCATTCTGAATGCAACAGCTTCGTGAGAAAAAGGGGGGGATCGACTAACATTCAAAGATAGGCGCGAAGTAAGCATACGCAAGGCTCCACAGTTTGCGTTCAATCCTACGAGGCATTTGATGGCCCCATCTGACTATTTGAGGGTGCCCCTGCTGAAAGCAAGGTTCGAGGTCTTTGGGCGAACCCATCGACCCCGAAATTTACTTAGCATGATTGCCCGAGCGAAGTGAATAGATGTCATAATGCTTTTTGGGAGTGCGTTCCATTTTTGAAAGCATGCCTTAGATTAACATGGCCTAGCTCATCCAACTTTGATTACCTTGAACATATCCAACCAAATATTGGGGTATCTCCATGAAGGGACATCCAATCCTGGTCTTTGCTGATAATGATCATAAACATCAATTAACTATGCATAATCATGCACCCATCAGGGGCAATAAGCAATAATAAAGGCGATAGAAGCCCCGACCTGGACCCGCCCGGGTATAATTTACGGGGACAAACGACCATCATATGAATTTCTAGACGCATGATGTACACTTTACAGGGATGTCACTGTCTATACAGGTTTTAAGCCTGCAGAAAATAAAAAGGGAAATGAACCCTTCTGAATGCATGGTTGCACATAATTTGATTGACACATAATCTCATTCTCAACAGGTTGGTCTCAACCAATGATTGACCGTTTCCAATGGAGAATCTGAAGCTTAAGACACTTAAGTTCAAGAATGGCACCAACTCCCTGACCCTCAGCATTTGCCGCCCCGTCAAAGTGCATTACCCAAGATTCTTCTGCTTCCTCAGTATCGTCTTTCGTCATGAACAAGATATCTTCATCTGGGAACTCAATTCTCAAAGGCTCATAATTTGGCAAAGGATTGTCGACAAGATGACCGGTGAGTGCCTGCCCCTTAATTGGCTTCTGAGCGATGTACGTGATGTCGAACTCAGATAATAAGAGCTACCAGCATGTGGTTCTTCCAGTGAGAGCCAGTTTCCCGAACAGGTATTTTAACGGATCCATGCAGGCCAAGAGTAAGACAGCTTGGGATAACAAGTAATGGCGGAGCCTCTGAGTATCCCATACAAGAGCTAGGCATGCTTTCTCCAGATGAGAATACTGTGTCTCAAAATCAGTAAATTTCTTGCTCAGATAGTAGATGGCCTGCTCTCTTCTTCCTGTCTCATCATGCTGACCTAAGACACATCCCATCGAAACCTTCGTCGTGGAGAGATACATCAAGAGTGGTCTCCCTGGCTCGGGTGGTACCAACACAGTTGGGTTAAGGAGCTAGCTTTTGATTTTATCGAATGCTACCTGACAATCATCGTTCCATTCAACGGGCGAGTTCTTCCTTAGTAGCTTGAAGATCGGCGTGCAGATCGGAGTTAGTTGCGGAAAGAATAAATTGATATACTGTATTCTGCCCAAGAACCCTCGAACCTCTTTCTCAGTAGACGGTGGTGGCATCTCTGTGATAGCTTTAATTTTGATTGGGTCAACCTCGATCCCTCTCCTGCTGACGATGAATCCTAGCAATTTTCCAGACATAGCGCCAAAAGCACACTTCTGTGGATTCAGACGTAACATATATTTTCACAGCCTCTCAAACAGTTTTTGGAGGTTTACCATATGGTCACCTCGCTCCAGTGACATGGCTATCATATCATCAACATACACTTTAATCTCTCGATGCATCATGTCATGAAACAGCGCAGCCATAGCTCTCTGGTACATTGCACCGGCATTCTTTAGCCCAAATGGCATGACCTTATAGCAGAAGGTTCCCCAAGGAGTGATAAATGTTGTCTTCTCTCAATCTGCCTCTGCCATCTTTATCTGATTGTATCCTGAGAATCCGTCTATAAAAGAAACCATCCCATGCTTAGCAGTGTCATCGACCAAGATGTCAATGGGCGGCAATGGGAAATCATCCTTCGGGCTCGCTTTGTTCAAATTTTAAAAATCGATACACATGCGTACCCTTCCGTCCTTCTTCGACACAGGCACAATATTGGCCAGCCACTGCGGGTATTTGGATACAATGAGAAACCCCGCATCATATTGCTTGATGACCTCATCTTTGACTTTCAGCATCCATTCGGGTCGGAGACGTCTCAGCTTCTACTTAATCGGCTTCATATCAGGGTAGAGAAGCAGCTCATGCTCGACCAAATTGGTGTCCAGACCAGGCATGTCCTCGTACGACCAGGCAAAAATGTCTTGGAAGGACCGATGGAAGTCGATCACGCTTTTTCTCTCCTCGGGAGACAGCGATGTTCTGATTTTGGTTATTCGGGGAACATCCTCAGTCCCTAGATTAGCATCCTCAGTTTCCTCGATAATGGGGGTAGGGTCATGCTCAATGTCGGCAAACCGATCAAGGAGCTCATTGGGGAGCTCCTCAATGGGGACATCCTCGTCCAGACTCGTAACACCTACCTCTTCTTGTATTTCTACAAGAAAGGGGTCAATTTTACGTGGGACAGGTATTTCGATTAAGACATCCTTTTGTGAGACTTTTTCTGGGATTTTAAATGACAATATTTTTGGATTTTAGATTTTGTACTTCTTCCATGTTTTTGAGATTTTTATTTTCTTCGGAGACGAACCCTTGACAAACCGAGTCGCTATATATAAAAGGTATTTCCTGCCAAGGGCTTATCTCACTTTTTATAGGTTATTTTTTTTTTAGAAATAGGTGCCAAACTTTAGTCCACTCCCTGCTTCTAGAGTTTGGGGCAAAGATGCCTAGTTGCATACCTAAGGGGCCGCACTTTTACCTATTTGGATGGAGGGTGTTGACTGATATGGCTCATTGGAGTCACCCTCCATCATGTTGACCCCCATTTTCTCTTAGATGATATCCTCAAATGTTAATACCATTTTGTCGTAATTTACCACAGGGAGTGTTTGTTCAGGAACCGACCATCATTCTCGAAAAGGGACAACATGGCCAAATCTATCTCCAAGCTAGGAAGGGAGATCTGGGGATTGGTGGGATGTATTGGGGCTGTGAGTTTGTGTGGGGTCAAATGTGTTACCCCATTTTGGTCGATTGTGACGACCCCTGCACTCACAAAGGAATCCCTGATGTGCACCCTAGGGCGAGGTTTCCATTCTATGTTGATTCCTCGAGCTCTTTTCGCTGCGGTTACCCTGACTTTTTCTTTGGCCTCTCGAACCTCTTCCTCTGTGGACTTGTACCCCAGCCCGAATCTTACTTTCTGTCCCTTAGCCACTATTGGCTCTCTTCTACCTTGTAATCTGAGCCTAAGTCCTCGGCCTTTCTGGTAGCCCCATTTTTGGAGCATAGCCACCGTTGCTTCCATTCCATTGCCGGTTGTGGGAGTGATGTTTCTCGAGGGTTCCGGGCCTACTGCTGACAACTCATACTCGAAATTGTGGAGGTCGGTGTTTTCCTTAGTATGTGGCACATCCACTACCTTAGGATTTTCAATTCTATGGGTGGCCTTATCTTTTTCGTCATGCCCTTCACCAATGATAGTGCTCACCTTCTGCCCGGATATGAATTTTAGTTTTTGATAGAGGGTAGAAGGTATCGCCCCAACCTCATGCAACCAGCGGCGCCCTATCAGAAAATTAAAAGAAGATTTGATATCCATCACTTGAAAGGGTATAGAGAAGGTCGTGGGCCTAATTATTAATTCTAGATCGACCTCTCCCATTCTTTCTCTTATTGTATAATCAAATCTCTGAGCGGCAAAAACTTGTTGGTTTCTCTCAGTGTGCTTGTTTTATTTGTTGGTGGTAAAAACAATTTAAAATAAAAGAAAGAGTAAAACATGGGATGGAATCAGCACAACTGAGAAATCCTAGACCTGCAAGATACAGAGTCCATTTGTAGCAAGTTTTGATAAGTAAGAGTTTGTCCCATAGGGAAAGGTGATCTACAGCTCCAAAGGGGCCATCTCTGCTAGTCCCTCCAGATCCAACTACAGATATGGCAGTCCTAAAAGGATGGGAGTTTAAGGTCATTTATTCTAAGTATTCTAAGATAGCCTAATGGGTTAACTACAGAAAGGGTTGAAAAGATGGATGAATTGTGGAAAATAAATATAAAAGGGTGAGAAGTAGGTTATCGAGTCTAGATCAGAGGGGTTTTGTAACTCAGATTCAGACATGATGTTATGGAAATCCTGTCCAATGGCTACATTATCACCAAAGAGGAGGAAGAATTCAACTCATCCCTGTGCCATGATCCAATCCCTTAAGGTTATAACCTGTCCACTTAAATGGTCACAGACTATCCCATAGGGGAACCACAGTCCAGAGATGGGTCAAAACAAATTAATCATTGTAGGCACTACTTCATCTAGGCTACAAGCTCAGGGAATCCATAGGGAACCTCAACCCCTAAAGCCCTATGTGTGGGGCTAAGGCTATATAGGACCATGATAGCCCAGACACATAGAACCAGTAAGAGATTGAGTACCACCTTAGATCTAGCTGTCCATTGCTTGAGTGGGGCTGCAATGGTCCAGTCACAAGCCTACAATCTCCATAACCAGATCAGATCTAACATCTGATGGCGGATCTATACAAATATATGGGGAGTCTGCCTCTGCACAATCTCCTACCAGGCTTAACAGCTCAAGCTCGGGGAAGAAGGATACATCTTGGATCGGCGGATTGGATTCACCCTAAGGCTATAGCCTGTCCACTTAAATGGTCACAGACTATCCCAGAGGCTATCCTCCTCACGGAGCCCAAGATAAAACAAGTTAATTGCTGCTACCACCATGGTCACAATGCTACCAGCTCAGGCTCCTATGAGAATTTCAGATCTAGTGGGTCCTGTGGGGGGGCTAAGGCTGTATAGGACCGTGATAGCCCAGACATACAGGTCACTTGGATCTGAGTGGATCCTTAGAATAAGTCCTCCATTGCTTTGAAACACAGCCAAAGCAATGGCGGATCACAAGGCAGCAACCTTGCACAGAACAGCTCACAAATATACAAATCCCATAAGAGTACAAATCCTATTACAAAAACTCCATTAATCTAACCTCAATAGACATACAAAGGCATGGCCAGCAAGTGCTGAGCCATGGAGAGAAGAAAAAGAAGAAAGAAAACTACTTACAATTACAGGAAGAACAAGAATGGAAAAGAAAAATTACAAAATCTGAGATAGGAGTTCCTCTTCTAAATTCTAACTCCAAGTCTCCCTCTCGATCCCCCTAAACCTAAACCAGGCTTAGGTTTATATAGCAGTGGTGTGACGGCGCATTAGGGTTAGGAAACCCTAATTTTAACGATGCCACATGGCCGAATAATGATCCTTAGATGCCTCGAGGGGCATGCACGGAGATTGGAAGGTGGGAGTGCGTACCCTAATCCTTGGAAATCCCCAGAAAGTCCTCTGCAGAATGATGGCAGTTGGAGTTCAGAGCTTCACCAGGTTGCAGTCGATTCCCAGACTTGTCGCGTGGTAGCTCTAGTCTTCGCGTGGTTGAGTTTAACATTAAAACTTCAGACGTCGCGTAGTTTCAGCTTCTTGATGCTTTGAGCAGTCGCAAGGTAGATAGTTAAGGTCTCGCTGGATTGGGCTTCGCACAGTTGGATTGATACTTGTGAATAGCACGGGAACTGCACGAGCATTCCGTTTCACTTCGCGAGGCTAATTCTGGCTTTCGCGAGACTACTTTCTTTCTGAACAGCACGAGCACTGCGCGAGAAGTTCACTTTGTAATGGAACTTCGCGAGGATTCTCGCGAGGTGTTGAGGCTTTTCTGAACTGCACGATAGGTTCTCTTGATAATAGTTGCGCGAGGCGGATTCTCGAAGCTTTCCTCATTGCCTCGAGCGAACCGCTGAGAGGGTGAGGGGTCTTCTTGAATCAGGGAGCTGTGCGACCTTTAACTTCTAAACTTCATGAGAGCTGCACGACTCAAGGCTTCTGAAGCTCTTCTGTCACTCTACTGTGTGAGAACTTGTTTGTGAAATCTTGGGACTTTGCCAGGACTGCACGAAGTGTATTTTTTTGAATCCTCTGGAGCTTTGTCTACTGTGCGAGGCTCTTCTCAGGTCTGGATTCAGTTTTCATTCTTCTGAGGGACTTTTGGGGTCAAAATAGGCTCCTTAGCAGGATTTATGGCCTTATTGCACTACTATTTATTGCTTACAAAAAACACTTAACAAACCTTTATTAGATGGTGAAGGGTCTAATCAAAGGTTAAGTTAAGGGGTGAAAAGTGGTACTTTTCAGGTCTTAACACACCCACAAACCTAATCTTTGCTAGTCCCTTAGCAAAGCTACACTAAATTAACTATAGAATTTAAATGCCACTTTCGTAGGGAGCACAGATATATTTAGCATATGTACCAAGCCTTTTAAACCCCTAGGTGATCCCTAGTCGAGGAGTGAAGTCTCCTGAGGGTTTTCAATGAAGACACCCACAAACTTCTCAATGAAGCAGTTAACAAAAGTGCCATTTATTAGATGAGCAGTCAAGGAACAGAGTTAGTTCACCTTTGAATCATTAAAAATATAAGAAATTCAAACACATTGGCTGCACAGAAATTTAAACATTATAAGCTTCTCATGAAAGCACAACATTTCCAATCAGTTTACACCAAAGACACTACACATGTGTGTCAACATTGAGCTCATCACTGGATCAAAAATTAGGTTGTAGATCATACTTAATGCATTCAATATCAGACCCAAAACTCTCCAGGGCATACTCTCATAAAGAACTGTTGAGGGTTTCATTTTCTCTCAAGCTCAAGAGCAGTTACATCCCCCAAATGGGTCTGTAAGCATGAGCATAGGCATAGCTTTGAAGTTCTGACATCATTGACAGATCCTCACCATAGATTGAACAACTCTCTGTCTCCACATGACAACTCACTCAACTTTGGATCACAAGGGCTTTAACTGGGCTGTAATATGGCTTATGGAGTGGGGTTAAAAAGAATGGAAGGTTGAAAAGGGGTTCAAAATTGAGAAATCAGTAGGTGAAGGAGGTGATTCATGACTTCACTTTCTTTGATTCAGCTCCTTTCATCTTCTTTGAGGTTTTCAGATTTGAAGTGATCAGTTTCTCTTCTTGATTTCAATTTTTCCAATGAAAGTTCCCTCTTGAATCCTCTCTTACTCCTCTTCATTATTATTTTTGTTTCTTTTTTATTCATTTTTCTTCTTTTTTTTTATTTTGTTTTTGCTTTTCTGAAATGCCACCATTTTCTCAGTTACCATACTACCAGACTTTGAGGTACTTCTTTTTTCTTCACCTAATGTTGACCATAGCTAGTCCATCTTCAACTCATGTTCCTTTACCTTCTGAATTCTCAGAGTGAGGGTAAGGTTAAATCAGATACATAGGTTCAGGTGCGAGTACTCAGGTGTATTTTTGAAGAAATTTAGGATTTAAGGCTCAAAGGGGGTATGGACAAGGGCAGTTTCTTAAGGTTGGTCTATTTAGGCTCAAACTGTCCAAGAGAAGGCCTTGATCCTTTCCTAGGTCTCATGAGTGTTGTCAGTTGTTTCAACTTGGAGTTGCCTAACTTCTAGTGAGCACAGTGACTCAACCAGTTCTTAGAGCTAAAAAATTGCCTTAGTCACCCCTCAAAGAAAAATTTTGTATAGTAGGCCCAAATGTCACTGGTTGTGGTCTTCCTTTGAATTCTTACGTATGTCCTTACCTTTTTCTCTTTCTAGTGATTCACTAAGTGTTGATACAAGTGAGTGTCCTTGGTGATCTCATCATGGAGATGCGAAATTTTAAAAGTTTATAATGTCTAAAGTCTGGAAAAATTTAAAATTTCATTATTTTTCTGATTCTCCAGGGAACATGGCTCCATTTCTATATTACTCATATGATTATGCTACACTTAGGTTAACTAATCCATTGGCAGGATCTGCCTGCCACACCCCCAAACCTATGAGGAGCAGTGTCCTCACTGGATCAAAGGTGTGGGTGCAGTAGATTTATTAAGGGCATAATAAAAGGAAACAGCAAGAAAGAAAACAAACAAGAACAGAGAACTGTACAGAGAAACAGAAAAAGAAAATATCATTAAGACTAAAAAAAAAAAAAAAAAAAAATTACAAAAAGAAAGAAGAAAGGAGAGAGGGATCAAGGATGGGGGGCTGAGAAGGTGGTGGAGGGGGTTGGGTGGAGGGGGCTGGGGATGGGGATGGTTCTATCTTTTGCTTTTTCTTCTATGGCTGGAGCTTTTCCTCCTCCTCCTTAGCCAGGATCTGCTGAACCTCCTCATATTCATCCCAGAGGGGTTGTAGGGGGTCCTGCTCTTTAGGTGGGGGCGGTTCCAACCACATCGGGTAAAACTTGTTAGGCAGCGCATTAGGCTTGTAATCTACCATTGTTAGGACTTGGGAAGGACCGCTAGGGTGAGAGGAGAAAGGATGAGATGAATATGAAAGGGGCTCCCTGTGTATTTAAAGATGAGGATGGTGGAAGATGAAACGGCGGAATAACATCCAAGTCACCGCAGTTAATTTAGAGTGAGTTGGGAAGTGTCAAGTCCCAGCAATCACTGTGGGAAATGACAAATGCATTTGACTCTTGCAGCTGGGCAAGGGGGTCGCGAGATAGGAATGAAATCTCGCGATGATGAATGTTGTGGCTTGTAGTGCGTGAGAGTTTCCCAAATATCAAATTGGAATGTGCGAGGCTTAGTACCAAATAGGGAGCAATTCATGTAGTTCAACATTAAATTCAAAAATCAGTAAATCGCAGAAGAAGAAGTAATGATACCAACCCCACCGAAACTCTATCAGACCCCACAGACTCAGACCCCATCAAGACACTACAGTTTCCTAAAAACTATTGAAGAAACTAAAGCAGTATAGTACAACATGGACACAACTGTGTGTCATGTACATGAAGGGGTCCCTTGAAAATGAATAATGTTCATAGGATCAGCAGGTTTTTCGAGACAAGGCTTAAGCCTCTGACCATTCACTTTCAAGGTCCGCCTAGATTTGGGATCCTTGACTTCCACAGCACCAGATGGGGAAACATTTATAACAATATAGGGACCTTCCCATCGGGATTTTAGTTTGCCAGGAAAGAATTTTAGTCTGGAGTTAAATAACCAAACCTTGCCACCAGGGATGAAGCTCTTTCTCAGTAAGCCCTTATCAAAGAAAGCTTTGGATCGTTCCTTGTAGATCTTGGCATTGGCGTAAGCATCCATCCTCAGCTCATCCAATTCAGACAGCTGCAGAGACCTGTGATGACCAGCAGAAGTTAGGTTCATATTTAAGTTTTTAATGGCCCAATAGGCCTTGTGTTCTAATTCGACTGGGAGATGGCAAGCCTTGCCATAGACCAGTCTAAATGGGGACATTCTAATGGGAGTCTTATAGGTAGTCCGATAAGCCCACAGTGCATCATTGAGCTTATCAGCCCAATCTCTCCTATCAGTCCTCACTGTTTTCTCAAGGATGTGCTTGATCTCCCTATTGGAAATTTCAACTTGCCCACTAGTCTGTGGGTGGTAGGGAGTAGCAATCATATGGGTCATAGAATATTTCTTGAGCAAGCTCTCGAAATTCCTGTTGCAGAAATGGCTACCCCCATCACTGATAATAGCTCTAGGGGTTCTGAATCTTGAAAAAATGTTTTGCTTTACAAATTTGAAGACCACCTGGTTATCATTGGTTCTTGTGGCAATGGCTTCTACTCATTTGGAAACATAGTCCACTACCACTAAGATGAAATGGTAACCATTAGAAGGAGGAAAAGGGCCCATGAAGTCTATACCCATACCTTAAACAATTCTACGACAAGGATGGGCTGTAAAGGCATGGAATTTCTTTTGGACAACCTGCCTAATTTTTTACATCTCTCACATGCCTTGCAGTGAGTATATGCATCTTTGAATAAAGAAGGCCAATAAAACCCACACTACATGACCTTGTCAGTTATTTTTCTTCCACTAAAGTGCCCTCCACAGGCATTTTCATGGCACATGGCCAGAATACTGGGGACATCACTTTCGGGAGCACATCTTCGGATGATTTGGTCTACACAGTACTTGTATAGGCAAGGTTCCTCCCAGAAAAAATATTTGACCTGTGAGAAAAACAGGTCTTTGTCCATTTTGGTCCAGTGGGCAGGAATCTTTCCTATAACAAGATAGTTCGCAATGTGTGCAAACCAGGGGACCAAGGATTGGATGGAAAATAATTGCTCATCCGGGAAGGCATCATTTGTAGGACCATCAAGACATTTCTCCAATACAATTCTGAACAAGTGGTCAGCCACCACATTCTCCACACCCTTTTTGTCCTTGATTTCGATGTCAAACTCCTGCAGCAGGAGTATCCATCTAATCAGCCTGGGCTTAGCATCTTTTTTAGACAGTAGATAATTCAATGCTGAGTGGTCAGTGAAGATTATAGTTTTAGATCCCAGCAGGTAGGATCTAAACTTGTCGACAGCATACACCACTGCCAGAAGCTCTTTCTCAGTTGTGGTGTAATTCAGCTAAGCTTCAGCAAGTGACTTGCTGACATAAGCAATGACCACAGGCAGCTTATCCTTTCTTTGGCCCAATACAACACCTATTGCCAAATCTGATGCATCACACATTAATTCAAATGGCAGGGTATAGTCTGGTGTCTGGAGTACAGGGGCAGAGGTAAGGCAGATTTTCAAAGTCTTAAAAGCCTTTAGACATTTAGCCGCGAATCGAAAGGCACATCCTGGCAGAGTAGGTGGCACAATGGCTTAGCAATTTTGCTGAAGTCCTTAATAAACCTCCTATAGAATCCTGCATGCCCAAGGAAAGATCTAATTTGTTTGACTACTTTTGGAGGGGGCAGATTGGCAATGAGGTCAACTTTGGCCTTGTCTATCTCAAGCCCTTCTTTAGAGACTACACGGCCTAACACAATGCCTTGTGTTACCATGAAGTGGCTCTTTTCCCAGCTTAAGACCAGATTGGTCTCCTCACATCTTTGCAAAACTAAGCTGAGGTGTTGTAGACATTGGCCAAAACTGTCCCCATAGATAGAAAAATCATTCATAAAAATCTTCAAAAACTTGTCAATCATATCAGAGAATATGGCATACATACACCTCTGAAAAGTGGTTGGCGCATTACACAGTCCAAAAGGCATCCTTCTGTAAGCAAAGGTGCCAAAAGGACAGGTGAAGGTGGTTTTCTCTTGGTCTTGAGGATGCACGGGGATCTGGTTGTACCCTGAGTACCCATCAAGAAAACAGTAAAAAGCTTTTCTAGCCAATTTGGCCAAAATTTGATCAATGAAGGGGAGAGGGAAATGGTCCTTTCTGGTCTTAGAGTTGAGCTTTCTATAATCAATGCAAACTCTCCAGCCAGTGGTCTCCTTGGCTGGTCTCAACTCTCCAGACTCGGTTTTAATAACTGTTATGCCAGATTTCTTGGGCACCACTTGGATAGGTGCCACCCAATTAGAATCAGAGATGGGGTAAATCACCCCTGCATCTAGCAATTTAATGATTTCCTTGAGGACCACTTCCTGCATGTGAGGATTTAACTTCCTCTGCATTTCCCTGGAGGGTAGTGATCCTTCCTCAAGATGAATCCTGTGCATGCAGATTGATGCATCTATTCCTCCCAGATCTGCAATGGTCCAGCCAATTGCCCTTTTGTGCTTCCTCAAAACTGTGAGTAATTCCTCTTCCTGCTCATTGGTAAGAGAGGAGGAGATAATCACTGGAAGCTTATCCCCTTTCTCAAGGAAGGCATATTTTAATGTTTCTGGAAGCTTCATGAGTTCCAGATCAGGGGCTTGTTGGGTGGATGGCAACATTGGTGCATTAGTGGTTGGAGGAAGAGGCAGCAATGTAGGTTTCCAAATGGAATGCTGCACTAAGCCCACAGAAGACTTCAATGTGGTCAAGTCTTTTGGTATCACAGCTGGGCTTTCTTCCTCCACCATATCCCAGACTTTAACTAAATTCCTGACAATGTTGCTCCACTCCAGCAGAGTGGGCAATTCATCATCCACAATTTCATCTAATACATCCACTGCAAGGCTCTCTTCATTGTCCTCGTGAGGGTACTTTGCACTGTTGTACACATTCAACTCAACTTTCATCTGTCCGAAAGTTACCTCCATAACTCCAGACCTGCACTGAATGCATGCAT
Source organism: Chloranthus sessilifolius (assembly GCA_021018995.1). NCBI lineage: Eukaryota > Viridiplantae > Streptophyta > Magnoliopsida > Chloranthales > Chloranthaceae > Chloranthus > Chloranthus sessilifolius. The sequence continues at coordinate 51,013,918 of CM037593.1, read as the reverse complement.
TGGCAATGGTCAAGAATGGTCTGCCCAAGATAACAGGTATGGGGTTAGTACTTTTGCTGCAGCCCATGTCCAAAACTAGGAAGTCAGCAGGGTAGAAGAATTTATCTACCCCTACTAGGACATCCTCAATCATTCCCATGGGCCTCCTCTCAGATCTATCAGCCATCATTAGCACAATGGGGGTAGGTTTTAGCTCCCCCAAACCTAGCTGCAGATATACACTGTATGGCAGCCGGTTAACACTGGCTCCCAGGTCTAAAAGGGCCTTCCCGATTGTATGGTCTCCAATTATGCAGGGAATAGTGGGGATTCCTGGATCTTGCAACTTCTCAGGCATTGATATGTTAAATACAGAATTCACTGTATCAGTTGCAAAGACTTTTTTGGATACATGGCCGCGAGCTTTTCTCTTTTAGGTACAGAGGTCTTTCAGGAACTTTGCATAGGCTGGGACCTGTTTAATTGCCTCAAGCAGGGGCAAATTCATTTTCACCTGCCTGAAGGTCTCCATCATTTCCTCCATCTGGGCATTCCCTTTATCAAAAGGGACTAGACTACCTAAATCTTGAGGAAATGGCAGTTGAGGTTCTGTTGGTTCCTCAGCTGCTAGCCCATGACTAAACTTCTGTTTCTTTCTTTTTTCATGTTTTTCTCCCTGCTGAGGCTCAACTACAGCCTCTTTATTTTTCTCCTGCTGCCGGGTAGCAGGTAATTCTTGGCTCTGTGTTCCAACAACATCTCTATCACACTCATTAGAATAATTTGTGGAAATGACCTCTGCTGGTCCGTTACCCACCTGGTTGTCTATCAGCCTGCCAGACCTTAGGGTAGTGACAACATTGGTTCCCTCAAAACTTGAGGAAGCTTCTTCAATTAAAATCTGACCCTTGGGGTTGGCATTCGGCTGGCAGGGCAACCTCTCCTCATCTCCCCTAGCCAAGGCATTTGAAATTTTACATATCTGCTCTTCCATGGCATGGATGCTCTGATTGTGAGAGCTCACGGTCTGAGCCACGGACCCCAAGTTTTGCAATGAAGTCAAAACCTGGTCCTCGAAGGAAGCATTTCTTGGCTGAAGTTGGGGTAAGATCAACTGATTTTGTTGCTGATGGGGCTGCTGCTGGTGCTGGAAATTGGCTCTAGGGGCATATCCTTGATTGAATTGCTGCTGTGGCCTTTGAGGTAAGGCTAACATCTGTTGGGGCTGCATATAGTTATCTTACCTCCACCTCAGATTTGGGTGGTCTCTCCATTGGTAACCATCATTTTGGTGCTGGTATCCATATGGTTATCTGTTGTAGCCACCACATTGTTGCTGGGCAATAGATTACGTAGCAGCAGCATGTTCCAAAACTAATTCAGGATACTGCCCTGCAGATGGACATTCCTCTACTGTGTGCTGTGGGGACTGGCATATCAGACATGCCTCCACCACTTGAGCAGCCCTTCTAGGTTGCATCACAGTCAGTAATTTGTCAAACTTCAAAGAGAGGTTTGCCATCTGCAGCTGCAGGTCATTGTTCCCAGACACCTCATAAACTTTTCCTCTTGACAAAGCAGCAGGCCCCACTTTTGACTCAGACTCTTGACTAGTTCTTGCCAGGGATGGTTTTTGAAAATCATTTTCACTGATTACTTCAAACAATTCCCATGCCTCATCAGCAGTCTTGTGCATGTAGGTTCCACCACAAGAGGCATCAACCATATCTCTATTTTTCTCATCAATCCCATTATAGAAGCTTTGTACAAGCTGTCAGTCTGGGATCTTGTGGTGGGGGCATTGTTGGAGCATTTCCTTAAACCTATCCCAGGCTTGATTAAAGTCCTCAGTTGGGGATTGGGCAAAAGCAAGAATCTCCTTCCTCAACTGGCTAGTTTTGGTCTCAGGGAAGAACTTTGTCAAGAACTTGGTCTGCAGGTTTTTCCATGTAGTGATGCCATTGTTGGGAAGAGTAGCCAACCAGTTACTAGCCCTATCCTTCAGAGAGAAGGGAAAGGGCCTGAGCCTAGTAGCCTCAGGTCCCAAACCAGCGATATTGAAAGTGGTGCACAAGGCCAAAAATTGATCAATATGCTTATAAGGGTCCTCCTTGCTGAGCCCATGGAAAGAGGGCAGCATCTGGATGATTGAAGTTTTAATCTCATAATTCCCTTGAACATCAGGGAATTGAATGCTAAATGGAGAGTTATAGTCATTCGGAGCATTCAACTCCTTGAGAGTTCTGGGTTGTTCTTCACCCATGAGTACTGTCTCAGATTCAATTGGGGGCTCTACTGTGGTGTGCCTGTTCCTTCTAAGTCTTCTACCCCTTTCTAGCTCAGGGTTGAAAGGCATTAAAGTAGGACTAAGAGATCTCCTACCTAGCATACAAACACACCACCAGCAGGGACAACTCCTTGCAGGCACATTGCACTTGACTCAAAGAATTTATCTAACAAATTTACAGCTATTTAAGTAAACATAAATTTACAGCTATCCTAAATACTGCTATGGAACTTGTAAGAGAAATAGATAGAGTTTTAAAGGTTAGAGAGTTTGCAAACAGAGGTAGCTAATCTCTAAATGTTGTCCACTATCCATCTCTACTGCTGTCTAGATCTGCAAGAACGATTAAAAATTACATCAGCAGTATCGATTATTCACAGCTACAAAGAATACTAAAAAATAAAAAAATCCTAGGGGCTACTATTAGAACACTTTCCCTGACAACGGTGCCAAAAACTTGTTGGTTTCTCTCAGTGTGCTTGTCTTATTTGTTGGTGGTAAAAACAATTTCAAATCAAAGAAAGAGTAAAACAGGGGATGGAATTAGCACAACTGAGAAATCCTAGACCTGCAAGATACAGGGTCCATTTGTAGCAAGTTTTGATAAGTAAGAGTTTGTCCCACAGGGAAAGGTGATCTACAGCTCCAAAGGAGCCATCTCTAGTAGTCCCTCCAAATCCGACTAAAGATCTGGCAGTCCTAAAAGGAGGGGAGTTTAAGGTCACTTATTCTAAGTATTCTAAGATAGCCTAATGAGTTAACTACATAAAGGGTTGAGAAGATGGATGGATTGTGGAAAATAAATATAAAAGGGTGAGAAGTAGGTTATCGAGTCTAGATCAGAGGAGTTTTGTAACTCAGATTCAGATCTGATGTTATGGAAATCCTGTCCAATGGCTACATTATCACCAAAGAGGAGGAAGAATTCAACTCATCCCTGTGCCATGATCCAATCCCTTAAGGTTATAACCTGTCCACTTAAATGGTCACAGACTATCCCGTAGGGGAACCACAGTCCAGAGATGGGTCAAAACAAATTAATCATTATAGGCACTATTTCATCCAGGCTAAAAGCTCAGGGAATCCTTAAGGAACCTAAACCCCTAAAGCCCTAAGTGTGGGGCTAAGGCTGTATAGGACCATGATAGCCCAGACACATAGATCCAGCAAGAGATTGAGTACCACCTTAGATCTAGCTGTCCATTGCTTGAGTGGGGCTGTAATGATCTAGTCACAAGCCTACAATCTCCATAAGTAGATCAGATCTAACATCTGATCGCGGGTCTATACAAATATATGGGGAGTCTGCCTCTGCACAATCTCCTACCAGGCTTAACAGCTCAGGCTCGGGGAAGAAGGATCCATCTTGGATCGACAGATTGGATTCACCCTAAGGCTATAGCCTGTCCACTTAAATGGTCACTGACTATCCCAGAGGCTATCCTCCTCACGGAGCCCAAGACAAAACAAGTTAATTGTTGTTACCACCATGGTCACAATGCTACCAGCTCAGGCTCCCATAAGAATTTCAGATCTAGTGGGTCCTGTAGTGGGGCTAAGGCTATATAGGACCATGATAGCCCAGACACACAGGTCACTTGGATCTGAGTGGATCCTTGGAATCAGTCCTCCATTGCTTTGAAACACAGCCAAAGCAATGGCGGATCACAAGGCACCACCCTTGAACAGAACAACTCACAAATACACAAATCCCATAAGAGTACAAATCCTATTACAAAAACTCCATTAATCTAACCTCAGTAGACATACAAAGGCATGGCCAGCAAGTGCTGAGCCAAGGAGAGAAGAAAAAGAAGAAAAAGAAAACTACTTACAGTTACAGGAAGAACAAGAACGGAAAAGAAAAATTTGCAAAATCTGAGATAGGAGTTCCTCTTCTAAATTCTAACTCCAAGTCTCCCTCTCGATCCCCCTAAACCTAAACCAGGCTTAGGTTTATATAGCAGTGGTGTGGCTGCGCATTAGGGTTAGGAAACCCTAATTTTAATGATGCCACATGGCCGAATAATGATTCTTGGATGCCTCGGGGCGCATGCATGAAGATTTGAGCATGGGAGTGTGTACCCTAATCCTTGGAAATCCCCAAAATGTCCTCTGCAGAATGATGGAAGTTGGAGTTCAGAGCTTCGCCAGGTTACAGTCGATTCCCAGACTTGTCGCGTGGTAGCTCTAGTCTTCGTGTGGTTGAGCTTCTTGATGCTTTGAGCAGTCGCGAGTTAGACAGTTAAGCTCTTGCTGGATTGGGCTTCGCATAGTTGGATTGATACTTGTGAATAGTGCGGGAACTGCACGAGCATTCTGTTTCACTTTGTGAGGCTAATTCTGGCTTTCGCGAGACTGCTTTCTTTCTGTAAAGCTCGAGAACTGCGTGAGAAGTTCACTTCTTAATGGAACTTCACGAGGATCCTTGCGAGGCAATGAGGCTTTTCTGAACTGTGCGACAGGTTCTCTTGATATTTGCATCCCACGCTATTTGCGATTTACGTGAATCGGATTCAAGCTCTCTCTCCTCATTTGCAGCGAACGAAGGTGAGAGGGGTCTTCTTGAACTGTGTGGGAGCTGTGCGAGCTTTAACTTCTAAACTTCGCGAGAGCTGCTCGACTCAAGGCTTCTGAAGCTCTTCTGTCACTCTACTGCGCGAGAACTTGCTTGTGAAATCTTGGGACTTCGCGAGGACTGCGCGAAGTGTATTTTTCTGAATCCTCTAGAGCTTTGTTTGCTGCACGAGGCTCTTCAATTGTCTGGATTCATGGTTCATTCTTCTGAGGGACTTCTAGTGCCAAAACAGGCTCCTTAGCAGGATTCATGGCCTTATTGCCCTGCAGTTTATTACCTACAGAAAACACATAACAAGCATTTATAAGATGGCTAAGGGTCTATTCGAAGGCTAAGTTAAGGGGTGAAAAGTGGTACTTTTCAGGTCTTAACACACCCACAAACCTAATCTTTGCTAGTCCCTTAGCAAAGCTACACAAAATCAACTATAGAATTTAAATGCCACTTTCGTAGGGAGCACGGATATATTTAGCATATGTACGAAGCCTTTTAAACCCCTAGGTGATCCCTAGTCGAGGAGTGAAGTCTCCTGAGGGTTTTTAGTGAAGACACCTACAAACTTCTCAATGAAGCAGCTAACAAAAGTGCCATTTATCAGATGAGCAGTCAAGGAACATAGTTAGTTCACCTTTGAATCATTAAAAATATAAGAAATTCAAACACATTGGCTGCACAGAAATTTAAACAGTATAAGCTTCTCATGAAAGCACAACATTTCCAATCAGTTTACACCAAAGACACTACACATGTGTGCCAACATTGAGCTCATCACTGGATCAAAAATTAGGTTGTAGATCATGCTTAATGCATTCAATATCAGACCCAAAACTCTCCAGGGCATACTCTCATAAAGAACTGTTGAGGGTTTCATTTTCTCTCAAGCTCAAGAGCAGTTACATCCCCCAAATGGGTCTGTAAGCATGAGCATAGGCATAGCTCTGAAGTTCTGGCATCATTGACAAATCCTCACCATAGATTGAACAACTCTCTATCTCCACATGACAGCTCACTCAACTTTGGATCACAAGGCTTTAATTGGGCTGTAATGTGGCTTATGGAGTGCGGTTAAAAAGAATGGATGGTTGAAAAGGGGTTCAAAATTGAGAAATCAGTAGGTGAAGGAGGTGATTCATGACTTCACTTTCTTGGATTCAGCTCCTTTCATCTTCTTTGAGGTTTTTAGATTTGAAGTGATCAGTTTCTCTTCTTGATTTCGATTTTTCTAATGAAAGTTCCCTCTTGACTCCTCTCTTACTCCTCTTCATTATTATTTTTGTTTCTTTTTTATGCATTTTTCTTCTTTTTTTTTTTATTTTGTTTTTGCTTTTCTGAAATGCCACCATTTTCTCAGTTACCATACTACCCGACTTTGAGGTACTTTTGCTTTCTTCACCTAATGTTGACCATAGCTAGTCCATCTTAAACTCATGTTCCTTTACCTTCTGAATTCTCAGAGTGAGGGTAAGGTTAAATCAGATACATAGGTTCAGGTGTGAGTACTCAGGTGTATTTTTGAAGAAATTTAGGATTTAAGGCTCAAAGGGGGTATGGACAAGGGCAGTTGCTTAAGGTTGGTCTATTTAGGTTTAAACTATCCAAGAGAAGGCCTTGATCCTTTCCTAGGTCTCATGAGTGTTGTCAGTTGTTTCAACTTGGAGTTGCCTAACTTCTAGTGAGCACAGTGACTCAACCAGTTCTTAGAGCTAAAAAATTGCCTTAGTCACTCCTCAAAGAAAAATTTTGTATAGTAAGCCCAAATCTCACTGGTTGTGGTCTTCCTTTGAATTCTTACGTATGTCCTTACCTTTTTCTCTTTCTAGTGATTCACTAAGTGTTGATACAAGTGAGAGTCCTTGGTGATCTCATCATGGAGATGTGAAATTTTAAAAGTTTATAATGTCTAAAGTCTGGAAAAATTTTAAATTTCATTATTTTTTTTATTCTCACATGATTATGCTGCACTTAGGTTACATATCCGTTTGGCAGGATCTGCCTGCCACACCCCCAAACCTATGAGGAGCAGTGTCCTCACTGGATCAAAGGTGTGGATGCAACAGATTTATTAAGGGCATAATAAAAGGAAACAGCAAGAAAGAAAACAAACAAGAACAGAGAACTGTACAGAGTAACAGAAAAAGAAAATATCATTAAGACTAAAAAAAAAAAAAAGAAAATTACAAAAATAAAGAAGAAAGGAGAGAGGGATCAAGGATGGGGGGGCTGAGAAGGTGGTGGAGGGGGTTGGGTGGAGGGGGCAGGGGATGGGGATGGTTCTATCTTTTGCTTTTTCTTCTGTGGCTGGAGCTTTTCCTCCTCCTCCTTAGCCAGGATCTGCTGAACCTCCTCATATTCATCCCAGAGGGGTTGTAGGGGGTCCGGCTCTTTAGGTGGGGGCGGTTCCAACCACATCGAGTAAAACTTGTTAGGCAGCGCATTAGGCTTGTAATTTGCCATTGTTAGGAATAGGGAAGGACGGCTAGGGTGAGAGGAGAAAGGATGAGATGAATATGAAAGGGGCTCCCTGTGTATTTAAAGATGAAGATGGTGGAAGATGAAATGGCGGAATAACATCCAAGTCGCCGTAATTAATTTAGAGTTAGTTGGGAAGTGACAAGTCCCAGCAATCAGCGTGGGAAATGACCAATGCATTTGACTCGCGCAGCTGGGCAAGGGGGTCGCGAGATAGCCCAGACACACAGGTCACTTGGATCTGAGTGGATCCTTAGAATCAGTCCTCCATTACTTTGAAACACAGCCAAAGCAATGGCGGATCACAAGGCAGCAACCTTGCACAGAACAACTCACAAATACACAAATCCCATAAGAGTGCAAATCCTATTACAAAAACTCCATTAGTCTAACCTCAATAGACATACAAAGACATGGCCAACAAGTACTTAGCCATGGAGAGAAGAAAAAGAAGAAAAAGAAAACTACTTATAGTTACAGGAAGAACAAGAACGGAAAAGAAAACTTACAAAATCTGAGATAGGAGTTCCTCTTCTAAATTCTAACTCCAAGTCTCCCTCTCGATCCCCTAAACCTAAACCAAGCTTAGGTTTATATAGCAGTGGTGTGGCGGCGCATTAGGGTTAGTAAACCCTAATTTTAATGATGCCACGTGGCTGAATAATGATCCTTGGATGCCTCGGGGTGCGTGCATGGAGATTTGAACATGGGAGTGCGTGCCCTAATCCTTGGAAATCCCTAGAAAGTCCTCTGTAGAATGATGGAAGTTGGAGTTTAGTGCTTCGCCAGGTTGCAGTCGATTCTGAGACTTGTCGCATGGTAGCTCTAGTCTTCGCATGGTTGAGTTTAACATTAAAGCTTTAGACGTCGCATAGTTTCAGCTTCTTGATGCTTTGAGCAGTCGCGAGGTAGACAGTTAAGCTCTCGCTGGATTGGGCTTCGCGCAGTTGGATTGATACTTGTGAATAGCGCGAGAGCTACGCGAGCATTCCGTTTCACTTCGCGAGGCTAATTTTGGCTTTCGCGAGATTGATTTCTTTCTGAACAGCGTGAGAACTGTGTGAGAAGTTCACTTCTTAATGGAACTTCGCGAGGATCCTCGTGAGGCGTTGAGGCTTTTTTGAACTGTGCGGCAGGTTCTCTTGATATTTGCATCCCGCGGCTACTACGCGAGGTAGGATTCTGAAGCTCTCTCTCCTCAGCTGTTCTGAGCGAATCACGCGAGGGTGAGAGGGGTCTTCTTGAATTGCACGGGAGCTGAGTGACCTTTAACTTCTAAACTTTGTGAGAGCTGCGCGACTCAAAGCTTCTGAAGCTCTTCTGTCACTCTACTGCGCGAGAACTTGTTTGTGAAATCTTGGGACTTCCTGAGGATTGCGCGAAGTGTATTTTTTTGAATCCTCTGGAGGTTTGTCTGCTGCGCGAGGCTCTTCTATGGTCTGGATTCATGGTTCATTCTTCTGAGGGGCTTCTCGTGCCAAAACAGGCTCCTTAGCAAGATTCATGGCCTTATTGCCCTGTTGTTTATTACCTACAGAAAACACTTAACAAGCATTTATTAGATGGCTAAGTGTCTATTCGAAGGGTAAGTTAAGGGGTGAAAAGTGGTACTTTTCAGGTCTTAACACTAGTCCTTGTCGGCCTTAGCATACAGGGGTCCACGCCGATCTTGGTGGCAATCCTTAACGGACATACATTCAGAGACAACCCATTATCAATTAGAACCAAGGGAATTATCATGTTCCCAGATTCGATAGTAATATTGAGGGATTTAGCATGACTGTTTCCCTCTTCAGGTAGATCTGCGTCCGAAAATGAAATGGCATTGGGTGCCATCATCTGTCCAATTATTTGCCCAACCTCGTCTGGGCTCACCTGTTGGGACACATGTGCATTTTTTAACGCCCCCATTAATGCTTGAAAATGGAGTGGGGACTTCATCAATAGATCTCATACAGTTATATGGGCATGCATTCTTCTCAGCTGAGTCTCTAGTATATGCTCTCGACTCATTTTCTCGAATGGGTTCACTGTACTATCCTTCTTTCCTCCGCCGTCATCGGTGCAGGTGCTATTCTGCTGGTTGCTATTTATTCTTGTCATTGTAATTGCTATTACTATTGCCTCGGGCTGGTTCGAGATTCTTCCCGATCTAGTAACGAAGTCCACTGCCCCCTCCCTACTGCTGCTGTCGGCGTTAGCATTGGTTTACTCATAGCTCAGCGGGACCTGATGTGGATCATAGGTTAGTCCTGAGAGCTGGAATGGTATGGCTATCGGTACCTAAAGTGCATGTACTAATGGCTCTGAGAGGGTAGGTAAGACCTGGCTTATCTCAGTGATGGATGGGTGGGTGGCAAAGTTGGGCCAAATGGGAGTGGTGAAGCTTGAGGATGGTGGTACTGGGGGAAAGGGGGTAAATATAGGCCATTGATAGCTAATAGATGCTGGCGGGGGATTGGGGGTTTGATGGGCCATTAGATAATTGATGGGGGTCGCAGAGTTTGCAGGTTGTTGAACCGAGGGTAATGGGGTGGGCGCAGTCCATTCGTAGTTTGTTGGTGGTGGAGGATTGGGGGCCTGTTGGTTTATTGGGTAATTAATGGGGTGGTGGAATATGCTTCATACGCATTTATTTGTATGTAGTTGATGGGGGTGGGTGATGGGAAATAGGCCCTAAGATCTAGGAGTTCAACTGCTGGTGTAGGGGTAGGAAAATGATCTGCCAGATTCAGGGGCTCAATCACCCCAATTGTTCTCTCTTCTTGGTCTCGCTACCAGGGGACCACAAAATTTTCTCTGTTACTGATATAATTAGAGGGGTCAAATTCATACTCTTCCTCAATTTCCTCTACCATCCCTATGGTGGCTCTGGGACCTGCTATTCCGATAGGGTGTGGTGGCAAAGGCACTTGTTAAATATTTGCATATTGGTTTGCTTGGGTGGGTGCAGGGGGGATGATCTTTCTAGCATCGATTAAATCTTGGATCGCGTGCTTCAATGGGAAGCAGTGATCAGTCGGGTGACCCGGGCCATGGTGGAAATTACAATGAGTATTTGAGTCAAAGTTATATGGAATCGGATTGGGAGGAGGTTGTGGTAGGAGCACTGTTACTAATCCCTTTTCAATTAATAAAGGTATAAATACACTTAAAGATTGCCCCAAGGGCATAGAAACATGATCATAATGTGCTTTCCTTTCCGAGGTCAATTGCATTCCCTGCCCATTTTCGGCTCTCTGTACTAGCCCTGTCCTGACGGGAGCTGGTTGCACTGTTCGAAATTAGAACGGGGTTATGCTATTATTGGGCCTGGTATTTGCAATGTTTTGAACATCGGCCCTTGTCCTCTTCTCAGTTCTTTGTTATGAAAATCTCTCAACCCCACTGGGTCCGCTCGACATTTTCTTATTTAGACAGCCCTCCCTGATGGCATCCTCACATCGGTTAGCATTTCTCACCAGATCAGCAAAGCTGGACTGCTGCTGGTGCATAAAAAAGTCTGAGATCACTGGCAGAGTATTCTTTGAGATCATCTCTATCTACACATCATCAGGTATTCTATTTCTGACCTGAGCTGCTAGTGCCCTCCACTGCCCCAGATAATCGTTGAAGGTTTCGTTCGGGTTCTGCCTCAGACGAGCTAAATCTGACTGACGATGCTCAATGTCTATGTTATAAATATACTGCTCTTGGAATAAGTGGGTCAGATCTTTTCACGTCTTCATCATGGAGGGTTCAAGAGGCGTGAACCACCTCAAGGCCGGACCAGTCAAACTCTTTTGAAAGACTTTTATTAGCAGTCTCTCATCCCCCCCGTACTGGCACATGTCCCCACAATAGGACTTGAGGTGTGCAATCGGGTTGCCTGTGCCATTGTACTTGTCGAATAAGTGCATTTTAAATTTGGGGGGCAGGGGGACCTCGGCAAATAGACACAAATTCGAAAAATCTATGGCGTGAATTTCAGCACCACCCATCTTCAACAACTATTTCTGGATCTTGTCTAGTTTCTCCCTTAACTATTCCAATTCTTTGGATATGGGGGCTACTTTTTCAATAGCCGGTCAGGACTCGCTCTGTGATATTGGGGATGGGATAACTACTGGTGGAGGATTAATAGTGGTCACTGCCTCGACATAGGCACCATTGCTTCTAATCTCGTCCTCCTCATACTGCTGATCTATGTAAGGTGCTGTGAGGACGAGATTCTCAAACTATTGTTGCATGGACTGGATGGGATTGGATTGGATATGGGTTGGGTGAGCCCCTTGAATGTAAGGGAGGTGTTGTGGGGTGATGGGATGAGTAGTAGTTTGGTTTATGGGTGGGGCCTGATAGGGCCATTAGATATGGGGGAAGATTTGGATATGGTCTTGGGGTATGGGGACATGGGAAAATTGGGTCTGTGGTATGGCATGGGTTTGACCCGGTTGTGAAGGTTGGGGGTGAGTGAAGTTTTGGGGGTATTGTGGTGGGTATGAGTTTGGGGCTTGGGCCATGGGCCCGGGGTATGTTTGGGCCAGAAGGCCTTGATTAGCTTGGGTTTGGGTAAAGGGCATGGGATTTGGGGGATCTTAGCCTATTAGGCCTTGATGGGTATGGCCCATTGGGCTTTGGAGGGCTTAGGTCATGGGCCATTGGTGGGTATGGGCTTGGGCCAGATGGGTCTGGGTTGTGGGCCCTTGGGGTATGTGGGCTTGGCCCACTAGGTTTTTAGGGTATGGGCCATGAGCCATTGGTGGGTATGGCCATGAGCCCTTGGAGGTTTTGGGCTTGGGCCATGGGCCCTTGAGCAAAGGTTTGGGAAATGGGCCCTTGGGGTATGTGGGCCTGGCCCACTGGGTTTTGAGGGGTATGGTCCATGGACCATTGGTGGGTTTGGGCCATGAGCCCTTGATGGGTTTAGGCCATGGGCCCTTGGGTATGGGTGATGGGGTGTTGGGCCATTTGGCCTTGGAGATTATGGGTGATGGGGTGTTGGGCCATTGGGCCTTGGAGATCATGGGTGGTGAGGTTTTGGGCCAATGGGCCTTGGAGACTATGGGTGGTGGGGTTTTGGGCCAATGGGCCTTGGTGAATAGTGGGATTTTGGGCCAATGGGCTTTGGGGCATGTGGGAGATGGGGGTTTGGATAGTGTGAATTATGGGGGGTTGATGGGGATCATGGTAGAGTGAAACATGGAGATTGGCTAGGGTATGGAATGGGTCCATGGATGTGGGGTGTGGATGATGGGGGGTGTTTTGGGAAGCCTTCCATAAGGAGTAGGCTTGGAACATCTCCTCCATCATGGTGATGGAAGGAGGATCATATGTGGGTGGTAGATTTAAGGGATGATTAGGTATAGATGGGTTGGATGTGGAGGGAAAATTAGGCATGGCCATGGTAAGTGATGGGATATGAGATGGGTTGAAGGAATGTGGTGGGGCATTAGCAAAGGGGGATGATGAAGGGTAAAGTGTGGGTGTTTGGGAAAAACCGGGTATGGCCCCAATAAAAATGAGCATGACTCGGGTAGATGGGGGGACTTGTGGGGGGTTGGATAGGGTGGAGGTGACATAGGTGAAGGATGGTGGATTGGGTCTATATGGGGAAGATGGAAAATGGGGCATGGGTGTGGATGTGGAAACTTGGGTTGGGTTTATCATGGATGGGGTTGGGAAATGTGTTGGGTTTTGAGGGGTTGTGAATGGAATGGGTGGTTGGCTTGGCATGCACATGGGAGGATAGGTAGCTTGGGAAAGAGATGGGGAATGGGGGAGTGATTTTGGATATTTTGGGAAGTGGTGGTTGGGAAAATGGGGGCACCAAAAGGGCCGGTAACGGTAAAAGGGGATAGGGTGATGGGGATGGATGTGAAAGCTTCTCCCGAATGGGAGTGGGTTGGAGAATGTGGCGGGGATGAGTCGGGATCGGCGTAAGCTGGGTCCATTACCCATGACATTCTTTGGGAATGGGTTGGGTAAGGGTGCCTTGCATAAGGCCCAAAAATCCTCCTCCTTTTTCCCCTATGGGACGGTGGAGGGCAAGATAATGTCGTTGGGCCGGCACCACATACTATATATTTTTTTCGTTTTAATTTTATTTTTACTCTTTTAAAAAAAAAAAAAAATTTGAGAAAATTTTGAAAAAACAAAGTTTTCGAGGCTTTAGAATTCCCTTCTCGGGTGGCCCTCGTACCCTAATTCAAGACCCGCGACGACGATTCTGACGCACTTCGAAAGAATCGAAGGAGGACATTCAATCTATTAAAGGCATGAAAATCGAGGCAAACAATCCGATCCCTCGAAATGAGTAAAAAAAGGTTGCCTTCTTTTGACCGACGGGGGCGTATTGGGTGTCGGAGATGGCGGGACCCAAACAAAGGTACTAAACACACTAATCGGGGGACTCGTGCTATGAGAAAGCCTTAAATTTTGGACTGCTGCAGTCCAGGTAGACCTGGTGCAACTAATACATACGCCAAGGTAGCAGGGCCTCTTTTTTACACTGGCACAATTATTAGTTGCGCTAAGGTAAAAGTGGAGGATTTAAAGCTGGCACAACTAATACTTCTGCCAGCTATAAATTCCCAATTTTTGCATTGGCGCAACTAACACTTGCGCCAGGAAAAAAATGATGATCCAGATTCTAAAACAGTAGGGAACAACAACCTGAAGGTGGGACTTTTTTTTTGGGTTTTGTGAAAGTTAGGATTTCGGGAACTAAGCTATTTTTTTTTGTGATCGGTTCTCTCCTCACCGCACCTAAAGGGTTTGAGTCCAATATAACTCGCTATTGCGCTCCCCAAGGGTTTTAAGCTTCAGAATAGGAACCCACCTGATATACCTCCAGTGCAAGCGCCTTCTCAGATACTAGGTGGGCTGGGACTTTTCTGGATCATCACTACTAGGGGCTGCCGCCATACTAAGACCCGGGTGGTTGTATGTCTCCCTAAACCCAATCGTCCGAAAATCTATCCCGTAAAAATAAGTTAATTAAGCTCCATATTCTTGACTCAATTTTAACTTCTTTTTTTCAAAATATTTTTTTTTTATGAAAGTTTTCTTTAGTCCAAAAGACGGGGGTGATGATCCTATGCCTCCCCTACGGGCCGGCGTCCACTATCGGAATAAGTTTGCACAAGTAGGCCCGCCAATCAGCTAAGGTACTTTAAATGACGGAAAATTAAAGAAATTGAAAGACAATGCTCAAGTAGGCCCACCAATCGGCTAAGGCACCAAAAATAATGGAAATGTAAGGAAAAAATAAAGACAATGCACAAGTAAGGCCGCCGATCGGCTAAGGCATGTAAATGACGGAAAAGTAGGGGTGAGTAAAACAAAAATGAAATAAAATAAACAATAAAAAAATATCAAAATGGTTAGTAAAATAAAAATAAAAAGGCTAAATTTCAAGGAGAAGCTCTACAAGCTATCCCCAACAGAGTCACCATCTATGCAATAGTGAGATTTGTGATGATCCCGTCGCGGCGATGTTCTCGCTTGCAAAAAATATAGAGTTACTGCCCGGAGCTTGTCTCGGGAAACCTAATTCATTTTTATGAGCACCGAAGTGCTAAAAATATGACTCTGAATCCGGTCTACACTAAAGGCTCTTGGGTAGGGGCTTCGGTTATCGATCGAGAAGGTGTTAGGCACCCGATCAACCCACTTAATGCGGTCTCTACTAATAGCTAAAAATAAAATAAAGTAAAAGAAAAGAAAATAGCTTCCTCTTACCCAAAAGGGCTTAGAATCCTATTTGTGCCCCTCCGTTCCTACCAAAAAGTCGGCGGCATAACGGCACAAATGGGAGGATGGAGGGAGCTAGAAAGAGATAGGAGAAGAAAGGAGAGAGTCGGAGCCCTCGGGCCCTTGTAGCACCGTAAGAGAGCCTTGCATGGCTTGCTTTGATGAGCTCTTGAAGGCTTTGTATGGTGTTGAATAGGGTTCTAAATCTTAAGACTTAAAGCTAAGAGGTGGAGAAGGGAGGCTAGAGGATCACACACCCCTAGGCTAAGGGTTTTGGATGTAAGAACAAGCTTGGAAAGTGGTTTTGGAATTCTGGAATTTAGGTGAAAAATGGTGCACAAAAGGAAGGATGAACTTCTCACTTTGAGCTCTTTCTCTCTTAAGCAAAATTTTCAACCCTTAAACCAAGGGATGGGGGTCTCTATTTATAGGAAATGAGTGGATTAGGAGACCACTTAAGAGCTAAATGAGTTTAGCAATTAGGTAATATCAAATCTAAGGTTTTCTAGGGTTTTGGAGCCTTGAAATGTGTGAGAAATTCCTCCAATGGTGGATGATGGGGTGAGGCTTTAAGCCACTTGAAGGGTTACAAATAGGTAGGGAATGGGTGCAACAGAACTAGCAAAACACACCCCAAAGGTCAAGGTACTCAACAAGTCAAACCCCAATCATGATTTTCAAGGTAAAATCCAGAGGTTACTGTTCATATACCTGGCGCAACTATTAGTTGTGCTAGACAAATGTACAGTAAAACAGTGTTCCAACAGTGCTTGAAAGTTAGCTCGCGAGACAATTAATACTGGCGCAACTAGGCTTAAATCCTGTGAGAAGTGGCCTGGCGCAACTAATAGTTACACCAGGCAAAATTATCACTGACGCAACTATTACTTGCACCAGGCCATTTCTGGGGAGAAATAGCCTGGCGCAACTATTAGTTGTGCCAAATCCTTAGGGAGCCCACTTAATTTTACTCTTATGCCCTCCGGGCTCGGTTTGCCGTATTTTTTTTATGTATGCCTCCGATTGGGGCGATTCTTAGATTGTTGGAAAGCTAACGACATCTACTTTTCAATGATATAAGATTTGATCGCAGTAAAGGGCCATAGCTGGTTTCGATGCACCCCTCCACAACCATTTGCTTGATAAGTTTAGGTTTAGGTTTAGAACGAGTTCTAAGGGTTGAGATTGATTTCTAAAGGTTCGGGTTAGGTTCCTAAGGGATCTAGGGTGATTCCTAAGGGTTTGGAAAGGTTCCTAAGGGTTCTAGGAGGGTTCCTAAAGGTTCCATGCATGTCATCAAAAGCTCAGAATTACACCTCTCGAAAGGTGTTTTGATCGGGCCTTGGGCCAAATTTTGGTGTCTACACGTAAATTACGGTTTTCTGTCTTTCATAGCTTCCTTACTGGATAATTCTCTAGATTACAATTCGTTATCTTTCTTTTTTTTTCGCTTTTGTAGAATCCTAAGTTACGATTTTCTAGTATTTGGTAGGTAGAAAACGTCTCTTTCGCTCAATCATCTTTCTTACTGTATTTTGAGTTCATTTTAACGAATATTAACACTTTGACTCTTTTTTATTATTTTTTTAATATCTGCACATCGTCAACTTGTTAGTAGCAAACTAAGTCCTAGCATCACTAAGTCAAGGGTGATAAAATGGTAAATCATGCGACTGATCACACTCCCGAACTTAAGCTTTGTTAGTCCCTAGCACACAAGGAAACATAAAATATATAAACTATGAATTTAAATGTCACTTTCGTAGGAAGCACGATTGTATTTAATGGATGCAACAAGCTTTTAAATCCTTAGGTGATCCCTAGTAGAGGAGTTGTAGCCTCCTGAAGGTTTTCAGTAAAGTTACCTACAAACTTTAAATAGTTTTGAATTTTTCAAAATATTTTTTAAAAAATTAAAATTTAAAAATACTAAACTAATTTTGTATGCTAATTAAAATTAATAAGTTACCTAAATTTCCTAAGTTGTCAAATTGGTCAATACATATTTTATTACGATTTTTCAAAATTATCAATCTTTTATCCATTACCACAGTTATCTTTGATTAGAACTCCAATAATTTCATGTCATAATAAGCACAAAGTGTATATGCACTAGTGAACAGTTTATTCTTCATAAATTTTTCTAAACTACAGATTTAGTAAATATTTTTATTCAAAAACTCACTATTGACATACTCTCAAAAAGATATCGAAATATTTGGGTTCTCTCAGTATATTTTGCAGAAGAATTCAGTCAAAGATAATTGCAAAAATAAATCTCATAGAAAAAATAACCTTATCCTATTCTTATGATTCCCTGTATAATCCATAGTATCTATTATCCTTATCTCTACTAGGCTTATGCTTTTGCAAATCGTAAATTAGAAAGGTCTTTCCTTCAGCTTGTAATGGGGTTTTTGATTAAAAGGTATCAAGGTAGAAAAGGATTCAAAGTTTTTTTGAGAATTTAGCTCTTCTTTTTCCTATTTTCTTCTACTATTTTATTTCAGTATCCATTATTGGATAACTTCTTCCCATATATTTTATTCTTCTTTTATATATATCCAAGTTCTTCAGCTATAAAATCGTCTTTTACGATTCTTCTTTTTTTTTAATTTTTTCACAGCTTTTTGTTAAAGAATCGTTCTTCTTTTTCACTCCTTTCCTATATTTTCTTTTTTTCGTTTTCTTTTTTTCTTCTTTTGTACCTCTTTTCTAATATTTCTTCTCTGTTTCATTCTTACTCCTTTCACTCTCTCTTCTTCCCTTCTTTGCATTCTAAACTCTCAGAAATTGGAAGGGTTAAAGGTAGAAAGCTTTGGGTAGTACATATGGTTAAAGGTTTATAAAATTTTGGTATAAAGAAATTCGGTTTTAAGCTTCTAATATGGGTTCAAAGGATAAAATGTTCTGAGATTTTAGTTTTTTGGCTCTAATTTGAATAAAAAAAGGCCTTAAATCATCTGTACGATTTACTAGCATAGATGCCGTATTGCTTTAATATTTCTAATAGATAGTTTTAGACAAAAAAGGAGAAAAGCAAAAAATCGTAATCTAGAGAATCTTTCGAATAGGAAACTATATAAGATAGAAAATTGTGATTGATTATTTTCTACGAAAGAGAAGAAAAAGATAATAGTAATTTGCAATTATCTAGAAAAGAAGCTTCCCTACTATTATTGTTGTTGCTGATCATGCGAATGAAGATTGTCACCGTCTAGAACAGAATTAGAAGATATCTGAAATTAGAAGTTTGGTAGATCACGGATCTGAGAAGATTGATGAAGATAAGCTCTTAGAAAATCTCGGTTGCTGAGATAAAGGAGAACAATCCAGAAGTACATCAACCATTGAAAGCAAGGAAGAATAAAATTAGGAATTAGAGTTATATATTAGGAATCTTTTATTAGAATTAGAAGTCTTTGTAAATCGACTCCTTATATTTTATAAATAAGAGAGCCTGGTATAGGAATAAGCATCGAAGATTTTTAGCATCAATTGACAACTGAGGTTGGATTTTCTTTCGATCAAAGTAGTCTAAAATAGTTAGAGTAGATTAGATATCAGAGGTTTCTCAAGAGCAATTGACGACTGTTATTGGGTACTGAAGATTAGTGTAGATATCCTAGTTTCTTAGAAACAATTGACCACTGCGGCTGAGGGGTGAAAGATATATTTATTGGCTTTCTAGTTTATATTTTATTTGCTTTATTTACATGCTTTGTAAACATCTTCAAGTTTTAATTTTAATTGACGACTCAGGTTGGAATTTGTAGACTAGTGTAACGATTTTTACTTTTCCATCTTCAATTTTCTTGAGTTTGATTAACGCTCAGATTTTAGGAAATTGTCGATTAAATTAAATCTGTGTTAAGGAATTTTAGTTTTTGACTGATGTCCAAATTTTAGGAGATTGCAATACAGTGTAACGGTACTATTTACTTTTATAAATATCCGATAGCAAAAGATTGGGATTGATGACCCCAATTTGAAGGAGGATTATGATTTATTTTTTGCACTTTAAACTAACAAATCATTCTTTTATTCATACTTCTCAAGTAGTTTAGAACCTTAAAAGATAAATATAAACTTTAAAATAGAAATATATATATATATATATATATATATTCATATTTATATAAGAGGATAAACTTCTTCGTGGGAACGATCCTATACTAGCTCTACAATTTTCATTGTGCGCTTACAATAGGTTAAGACTTAATTAGACATACATAGTAAGCCGATCACGTTTTTGGCGCCGCTGTCGGTAAAATTTTGTCTTTATTTTTTATATATATTTCCATTTTAAAAATAAATATTTAGCTTTCTCTTTTTATATTTCTTTATATTTTTAACTTTCTTTGATCACTTTTTAATCTATCGTAGGTTTTTTCATAGCAGTAAATTAAAACTTTACAATTTCTGCCGGCCACAAAATTTAGAAACTCAGATTTGTTTCTTTCCCTACTTTCTAGAATAAAAATTAGATAAAATTAAAATTTAAATAGATATTTATAATAACTATTTTTTTTAGCCACCCTACTGTGATATCATTATGGCAGGAAGAAACCAATATATGGCTAAAACCATGGGGGAATAGTATGCATGGGCACCTCTTACACTACCCCCATGTATTCAAACCCCTACCACCGGTAATAGGACATTTGAAATTACACCCAATATACTCCAAACACTTCCGATTTTTCATGGGCTAATAGATAAAGACCCCTATCTGCATTTAAATAAATTCGTAAGAATATGCACTGTCATTAAAATAAAAAACTTGACGGAAGAATCCACTCAGTTGAGACTATTCACATATTCCCTTAGAGATGAAGCAAAGCAGTGGATAAACTCTTTGCCCCATAATTCAATCCCTAATTGGATAGGATTGAAATGCATGTTCCTTGGGAAATCTTTTCAATCAGTAGAACTAATCAAATCTGGCATCTGATCATAACGTTCCTGCAATTTTTGGATGAATCTCTTTGGGAATGTTGGAACCGTCTCAAGGATCCTCTGCACAAGTGTCCTCACCATGGGATTACGAGCTAGCTTTTAGTGCTCATTTTTTATGAAAGTCTTAACAATACAAACAAGCATAGGATTGATGTAGCTAGTGGTGGTATATTTGAATATTTGATAGCAGAAGAAGCATGGGAACTCTTTGAGACCCTTAGCAAGGAACCGGTGCAAAATCATGCATCAGGTGATATTGATTGTGATAGCCTAGATTTTCTTAATGTTTTTTTTTATTTTTTCTCTGACCGATAAGGAAAACTCGGACTGTCAAGTCACAGATCATGATCCGAAATAAAATGAGCATGGTTCAACCACAATATACATAAATTCAAACAACTAATGTGTATGGCAGAACAAGAGAATTCTAAAACATGGTTTAACTAAATTAAAACCACCGGTGATAGCCAACCATCACCTAAACATTGCTGAACAAGGAAATACATCAATATCTAATCCTACTATTCTACAAAAGATCGGACCTACCAAGTCCAACCGTAAAGGTCCAAGACTAAGTCAAATCAACTCCCCCAGACAATGTGGAAGATACGACTCAAGATCCAGATCCAAATCGAGACTAAATACTTATTGTGGATTTCCTCATGTGCTAATTATTATGTGGTGAAAACAAATTTAAAAATAAAGTAAAATAAAAAAATGGAATCAGCAAACTAAAGTAATCCTAGACCTGCAAGATACAGGGCCTATTGTAGCAAGTTTTGATAAGTAAGAGTTTGTCGCACAGAGAAATTGATCTAGAACCCAAAATGGGTTATAATAGTAGGCCTTTAGAGATGACAATCCTAAAGAAAGGGAGTTAGGTGTCATGACTATACTAAATTAATCTTTAACAAAAGAGAAATAAAATATAGCCCTATCCTAAAGAAAGAGTTAAGAAGAAGATGATGATGGTATGTGCCAAGATAAAACATAAAAACTGGTGAGAAGTAAGCAGATTAAGCTCAGAGTTAAAGCAGTAATGTAACTCAGATTTAGTCTCCCTGTAGTGCTCCTTGCGGAGACACCATCAAAAGCCTCAACAAGGTAGACATATCCAACTTAACCCATGCCATTTGGAGTGCTCTTAAGGCTATAGGTTGTCCACTCAAATGGTCACAGCCTATCCTATAGTCTGTCAAATCCCATTGATCAAGCCAGAAGTTGCTAATCTAATCCAGAGGAGTGGACTGATCATTTCCCCAACCATTGGACCAGATCAGGCCATGAATACTATTACAGTGCTATGTAATGCTAGTGATACAAGTTCCCCATATCTACACACAGATCTGGCTGACATCCATAGGTATTCCAACCCATAAAATCCTAAGTGCTTTGCCAAGGCTAACGGCTCACAGGTACCCATAAAAAGGACCATGTAACAAGTTGAATAAAGTTCTAGATTCAGCTGGTCATTGCTATAAAAGGTCTGCAATGACTCAACCTCAAGCTGCAACTACTACAGGGAAATCAGATCTAACATCTGATATCGGTTAGGTAACATAGAGGGGAGCCTGTTCCTATTCAAAACCTCCTCATAAGGCTTTAGAAGCTCATGTGCAGGAGAGAAGAATCCTTCTCAAACATGTGGCTGGACACAACCTTAGGGCTATACTCTGTCCACTCAAATGGTCACAGGGTATCCCATTGGTCTGTCCATACCATAGAGGTCTAAGAAAGAACATGTAAATTGTTGCAACCACCATAGTCCACAGGCCTCCAAGCTCCCCAGATCTCACTACAGATCCAGCATTACTTTCCATGGGGCTATCAAACTAAAAGAAATCAGATGGTAAATAATAGATCTACTAAAAACTGAATGGGCTAGTCTCAAATACATTGATCCTATAGACATCTAAGGGAATCATAAGATCTTTAGATTCAATTAGTCATTAAAACTACAATCCATTAATAAAAGCAAACCTTACAATGAACTGCCTCCAGGCTGCAACCCATACACAACTACTCATCAAAGATCCCAATGTATACAAAACCTATTACAAAACTAAAATAGAACTAAGCCTAACTACTTACAGGGGGATTAGTCAGCAAATGTTGGGCTAAGAGAGAAGAAAAATAAGAAAAAAAAGTGATCAAACCCTAACCCTAACCCTAGCCTGCTAGAACTCTCAGCCGACAGAGGATAAAGTAAGGATTGATGAATAAAACTAAACTCTAAGTGTAGCTTATATACTCTGTCCATGCGGCCTTGGTTCAGAAAGGATTAACCCTAATTTTTTCAGCAGACGTGGTACTGTTACGACCCTTGAGTGGCTTCAAATGTGCAGCTCGAGAAGTGTGCCCTAGCCTTAGGAAATTCCTAAAAGATCCTTCTGTTAAAACTAAGAAGTGGGGAAACCGTGCTTCGCAGGGTTGGCATATGCATTAATTCATTCGTATAGCTACAGAGCCTTTGCAGAGTAGCCTTTGGCTAGTGGGAAGTGCTCACTCGCATAGCAAACCTTTGGTTAATCGCGCAGTTCTTTTGCGCTATAAAGCTGTCGTGGAGATGATCTAGAGCACCTAGATTTCTCGCGCAGTAGAGCTTCAGAAGCTCTTTCTCTCTCTCTCATTGAGTACTCACATAGATATCTTCATGCGCTTGCATAGTAACTAGTAAGGCTTTAGAGTGTGCGAGATCTGCACGAGGAGAATTCTGGGCGTCTCCCTCTTCTTTGGCCATACAAGAACTCCGCGAGATATATTTTGTTCAGTATATATATAGACTCGCTAAGTTCTGCGCGCGGTTTCTTTAAGGCTTGATCTCCACGAGAACTTCACAATGGCAAATTCTGAGGATTTTAAACCACAAGATCTTCGCAATGTCTTTACAGCTGTCGTCTTGACTGGGTGCCCCATCTGTGCGAGGGCATCTTCCACGGCATCCTTAGCTTCACGAGGAAGCTCCTCAACTCTGCAAGATCTGTCTTTTGATACTTTGATGCATTGCACTTGCTGCTATTGCAGTCTTCTCCATTCTCAACTAACCTCATCCATTTTCTAGACTTTGGTCAATGATGACCACCAAATAAGTCACCATGGTGAGCACTATTGAGGTGTTTCCTTAGGCTTTAGCTCAGCCGTCATCCTTGCATGTATTCTCTCTCTTCTTTGGACCAAAAAGCAGGCTTTTTGTATTAAGCAGCACAGATTATTGCTAACTGCAAAATACACTTAACAAATATTTATTAGTCTACTTCTAGGTCCATCACAAGCTAGATTAAGAGGTGAAAAGTGGTACTTTTCAGTGAATAACACACCCCCAAGCCTAATCTTTGCTAGTCCCTGAGCAAAGGAAAATTTTAAATAACTATTTTAAGAATTTAAATGCCACTTTTGTAGGGAGCACAAATATATTTAGCATATGTACTAATCCTTTTAAACCCTTAGGTGATCCCTAGTGGAGGAGTGAAGTCTCCTGAGGGTTTTCAGTGAAGATACCCACAAACTTCTCAATAAAATAGTTAATCAAAAGTGAAAAATTATCAAGTTAGCTGTCAAGAAACAGAACATTAGTTCACCTTTGATTCAACAAAAAAAATATGAGGAATTTGAACATGTGATATGCACAGACATTTAATCATCACAGCTTTTACATAGATGCACATCATTTCCAATTAGCTCATAGCAGGGGAAAACCACCACATGTAGGTCAGTATTGAGCTCCTCATTAATTCAAAAATTAGGTTATAGGTCATGCCCAATACATTCAACATCAGACACAATGCTTACTAGGGCATACTTCTCACAAGGAACCTCAAGGGTTTCCATTTTCTCTCAAGCTCAAGAGCAGTTACAGGCCCTAAATGGGTTTGTAAGCATGAGAATAGGCATAGCATCTATGTTCTGGCATCACTGGCTAATCCTTACTATAGATTGGACAACTCTTTGTCTCAGCATGACAGCTCATTCAACTTTGAATCTCAGGGTCTCTTGACTGGGTTGTAATGTGGCTTATGGGATAGGTTATAAAGAATGGAAGGTTGAAAAGGGATTCAAAACTGGGAAGTCAGTAGGTGAAGGAGGTGATTCATGACTTCCTCTCCTGTAATTCAACACCATTCATTTTCTTTAAAATTCTTCAGACTTGCAGTGGCCAGCTTCTCCTCTAATTTTTGATTTTTCAATAAACTTTTCCTCTTGACTCCTTTCTTATTCCTCTTCATTATTATTTTTCTTTCTTTTAGATGCATTTTTCTTTTTATTTTAGTTTTTCTGACTTGCTACCTCTCTCCTCAGCTGCTACATTGTTATGCTTTAAATATCTCTTCTCCATTCACCCAATATTGACCTTATCTTATCCATCTTCAGCTCCTTCTCCTTTACCTTTTTATTTCTCAGAGTGAGGGTAGGTTTGAATCAGTTCTATAGGTTCAGGTACAAGTACTCAGGTGTATTTTGAAGAACATTAGAAATCAAGGCTCAAAGGATGTGTGCACAAGGACAGTTGATTAGGGTTTGTCTGTTTGAGCTCAAATTGTCCAAGAGAAGGCCTTGATCCTTTCCTAGGTGTTATGAGTGCTGTCAGTTATTTCAACTTGGAGGTGCCTAACTTCTAATGAGGGTATTGACTCAGCCAGTCCTTAGAGCTAGAAAAATTGCCTCAGTCACTCCTCAATGAAGGAAACAAAAATTATGTAGGCCCAAGTCTCACTAGTTATGGTCTTCTATCGAACAGTTGGCATGTCCTTACCTTTTTCTCTCCTTAGTGATTCACTAAGTACTGATAAAAGTGAGTTTTCCTAGTGTTCACATCATGGAAATGCTAAAATTTAGAAGTTTGTAGTGCCTAAAGGTCTGCAAAAATTTTAAATTTCTTAATTTTTATTATTCTTAAGTGAACATGGTTCCATTTCTATCTTACTCACTTGATTCTATTGAACTTAGGTTAACTGCTTTATTAGCAGATCCTGCCACACCCCCAAACCTATGAGAAGCAGTGTCCTCACTAAGTCAAAGCTAGATGTGGATATGCAGCAGGCTCAAGACTGAGGTAGTAAAAAGAAAATGATACAACAGAAAAAGAAAACACATAACACAAAACCAACAAACAAAAAGAAATACACAAAAATAAAGAAAGGCAGATTGGAAACTAAACAAAACAAAGAGCACTTTCATTATAACATCTAAAGTATGTACAAAGTAAGGGAAAGAAAAGGATAAAATTCACACACCACTGCCTAACTAAATACATGTGCGTAATTTAATCATCTAATCGTCTGTTGGTTCCTTCTTAATTTTGACCCCTTTTTCTTTATCTTCCTTCACAGCAGCAGCAGCTTTTTGAGTAGGACCAGCAGTTGTGGCAGGTACTCTCCCAGTAGATAGAGCTAGTTGCCTTTCCATGATTGCAACCTTTTGTTCAGCTAATTCAGCTCGGGCTATAAGGAGCTCCCTGATCTCCTTTGAGGCAGTCAACCTCCTCTCTAATCCATCAGATCTCAGCTTTTCTGTTGCAGTAGCCATTTTTTCTTGTTCAATATTTAGCTTCGCTTGTGCAGCAATACTCTCTTAGGCTTTATATAAATGCAACAGTTGTTTCCTTCCCCTTGCTATGTTCTTGAGCTGCCTATCGTTATCCAATTTAATGCAATGGATTCTTTCTTCATAGGGTATCCTGATTGATGTTACGATAGTAGCCATCCCTCGAAGGACATCCTTTTTGAGATAAGGATTGGATTTCATTACATGAAGGAGGGAGGAGTATGGGGGAATGGAAAAATAAGAGACACAAATTAAAGGTTATTCCTCACTTGAAGAAGGGCCAGCCAGGAATGAAAAAGGGGTGGGCTATGAAGTTGCAGATGGAAGCTTAGGTTGGGGTTCCAGGTCAGGTTCTGTTTGGATTGACTTGGAGGAAGTGGGTATTAAGTCATCCACATCTGTTGCAACATCGGAGGTGGCTATAACAGGAGGAATATCTGGGTCAGTTAGTGTGGAGGCTTTAGTGTAAGTAGGAAGGGGTATGGTGGTTACTAAGGATAAGGGTTGGGGTACGGTAGCTAAAGTTGATTGTATGGCTTGGAGGAAGGTCTCTAGGTAGGCTTGGTTTTGGAGAGTGGAGGTTAGGGTTTGAATATATGTCTCAATGGAGGCTTGGGTTTGGGTGTTGGCCAGCATATGAGACTGTAGGGAGAGTAGGAGGTACAGGATTTAGGGTAAAAGGTCAAGTATGGTAGTGGTCGTGGGTTGGGTAGGGGGAACAAGTAGAAAGGGGGAAGTGGGTCTATGTGTGAAGGTAGTGGCCTGGGGTGATGGATGATGTGGAGGGATGAAGTGTGAAGGGTGAGGTGAGTCTGGGAGAGGGGTATACTCTAAATTGATCTCTCCTAGGATAGTGGACATCATAGTAGAAAATTCCTCTCCTGAAAATGACTCCTGGTCATGGGGTAAGGGAATGGATTGATCTACAGGCTCACCAGTGATAGGCATAAAAGGTGGGGAATAAAGTAGGATTTCAAAGGTATGAGTTGCAGGTTCATAGGGTGTGGGTATGTGGTCTGGAATGGTTGTCGTTTCAGGGATTGGAATTGTTTGGGAGATATAGGTGGGATGAGGTGTAGTAGGGGTTTTGGTAGGTTTCTTTTTCTTTTGGTATGGGGTCTTGACAGGTGGGCTAGGGTGAGCTAGAAAAATAGGTAGTGGGGTAGAAATGGGTAGGGTGGCTATGGTGATTGATGATATAGGGTCAGATAAGGGTAGTGGGCTTGTGATGGGCTGTGATGTCTGGGTTGAAGGTGGAGGTGGTGTGGCACTGAGTGTAGGTAAAGGTGGTGTAGAGGGGGTTAGAACTGACATGGAGGTAGAGGTAATGGCTGAGGAGGTAATGGTTGTGCTGGCTGGCATAAGTGAGGTGGAGGATGCAACAACATCGTAGATGGCAATGCTTCAAGAATGGTCTTCTCTCCTTTTCTTCTTCTCCATCATGGTGCCATTGATTCCCCACTGTTTCTTTCCACTCTTTTTGGGGTTCAGGGCCACAGTCTCCTCCCTTTTAAAGGGGTATTTCCCCCATTTCAACAATGCAGTAATCAATCTGTAGTAAGGAAGGGCATGAGATTTCTTCATAATTTTCACCTTCTCACATAAATCGTTAATCCCCTCAAAAACTAACTTGACTGCATCCAAGTAGTGGTTTCTGTGAAATGAGAAGAGGGTATTAGCTATGGTCCTGCTCATGCCTAGAGCAATACACATTTTTCCTCAACACTGCATCCATGAGCCTGAGGTTGAGGTGCAGATCCCTCTTCCTAATTAAGTCTCCTGAGGCAGTGATCCCTCTAGTCAACTCCCTGGCTATCTCAGTAATGGTGGTAGTCAAAGGAGGACCCAAACCACACTCAGAGCTATACCTGGCTAGTATCTCTAGTATTTTTGCAATGTCTGCCTGGTTGAACAGCATCTCAAAATCATCAATTAATGCCAGCAGTGCTAGGTTCCCATCATCACCAATTTTTAACCTCATATTCTAAAAAAATAATCTGACTTATCTTTAGAAAATTAGCTGCATTGAGGGCCTCAACAGTGGTAGTAGGGATGCCTTGGTCAGATATTCAATGGAGGTAGAGGTCTCTGGTAGTTCCTCAAAATAAACTTTGTCAAAAATGATTTCAGCCTCTAGCTGGATTGCTTGCACAAAGTCAGAAGGGATCCTGAGGTAGTCAGTAGTCGCTTCCTCCCCAACCTCAGGGACCACAACCCTACCCTTTTTTTGTTTCTTCCTTGATTTTTTAGGGCTCTTAAAAGGTGGGTGCTCTCTGGCCCTCTTCTTTGGGGCGATTTTCTTCTCTTTTGGGATTGTTGGCTCAACAACAGGAGAGGGCACCTCAGAGGTCTCCAATGTGGAGGCCTCTGTAATCCTTATGGATTTTCTAGTGGCCACAGGGCTACCTCTGATAGACGGGTTCAGCATTGCAGCTAATGTATCTGTGAATTTTGAACCCATGGCCATAGGTGCTCAGATCGTGAAAATTAGGGCCCACCAATCTTAGAATATGCAAATCACACTGAGTAAGCACATACGCTGTAAACTTATGCCCTTCTTCCCTCAAATAAATAAATCAATCACATCATAAAGAGAGGAATAGAGATCATACCATTTGATAGCTAGGGTTCCACCTAAAAATGTACACAGTGGCTCAAATTCCCCCAATCCTTGCTTGAAGTGATCAGGAGGAGCTGGGGAACAAAATTGTGAGAGGAAAAAGGCTGAGGTTGTATGGATTACAAAGTAGAGAAGGAAGGAGAGAGAGGGGAGGTCAGTTTTTGTGTTGGGAAACTAGGGCAGACAGAGGAAATGAAGAAAATGAGGGGCTTCGCTAAGTTTATTGAGCAAATCCTGTGGTTCGCAGAGTTAGAAATAGGAGCTCGCGGAGTAAAATTCTCGCGCAGTTGGTATTTAAATCCACAAGATGTTCTGTCGCACAAAAGAACACACTGCCTGACATTAAAATTTGCGGAGCTGACTTAATGGCTTTGGTGCGCGAGAGCTATTACCTTTCAGAATTAGTGCCTTGCATAGTAGTCACGCAGAACACCACACATGGCACATTTTTACGCTCAAACTGGGCTCGCGGAGCATAAAGTAACTCCACGAGGTATTTTTACAGCCATTTATCAGGTCTTTTAGCGCACGAGCAAGCTAAGGGATGGCTCGCATAGCAAATTTGAGTCTGCCAGATCTGTGCGATAGTATTTCTTCATAGCCCTTACTCTATTAGCTCAGTGCATCACATTGGTTAGTGCATCCATGCTGTTGTGCAACCAACCACTGTGCATGGGCACAAACCCTCAGACAGGTACTTCATTTCAACCATGAAAAATAAATTCCCATCTTCAAGTATCAGATCATCAACATTGCAAACTCCTAAAAAT
Source organism: Chloranthus sessilifolius (assembly GCA_021018995.1). NCBI lineage: Eukaryota > Viridiplantae > Streptophyta > Magnoliopsida > Chloranthales > Chloranthaceae > Chloranthus > Chloranthus sessilifolius. The sequence goes on along the minus strand of CM037593.1, from coordinate 50,984,981 downwards.
AAATTTTTTTTTTCAGCTCAACTTCATGTAGATTATGATAAGGGTACCTCAACCATTTGTCAACAAACACAGCAAATTCAGACGACAAATATGCACATGTATTCAATCACAAAAATTCAAACACAGACAAAGAAACATAAGCTATTCAACATCACTCGAAACACACAACTGACAGATTTCTATCCATGACAATTGACAGTCTGCACCAAGTTTTCCAAGTTTTGCATTGAAGGCAGCATCTGCTCTTCAAATGACGAGGATCTGGGCTGTTGTGGGGGCAGGACCAACTAGTTGGACGGTGGGGCAGGTAACAAAAAATTTTACCTTGGTGGGTGACCTTGATTAAACTAGTGTTGGGGTCTGTAAGGAGCTACCATTTACTGCTACTGGGGTTGAGGATATGAATCTTGTCTCCACCTCAGATTTGGGTGGTTCCTCCAAGAATACCCAGCAAGCTACTGCCCAAAAGTTTTAGCAGCATTAGCATGCTCCATAATAAAATCTGGAAATTGGGTGGCAGTTGAACAATCATGAATAGAATGTGTGGGAGATTGGCATATCAAAGATGCTTCTTCCACCTGTGCAACCACTCGGGGCTGCATCACATTCATTAGTTGTCAAATTTCAATCTCAGGTTGTCCACCTTCCTCTCCAGATCACCTTGCACCTTCACTTCATATATTCCACCTCTAGGGATGGCCTCTTTTACCATCTTAGCTGGAGTCTGGCTATCATTGCGTGACAGAGACTCCTACGATATAGAATTTTCCCCTATTATGTCAAATAGCTCCCAAGCTTTCTCAACTGTCTTGTGCAGGTAACTACCACCACAGGAAGCATCTACCATATCCCTACTCTTGAAATTAATTCCTTGATAAAATACTTGGACAAGCTGTCACATTAGAATTTGGTGGTGGGAACATTGTTTTAACATCTCCTGGAATCTTTCCCAAGCTTCATAAAAATCCTCAGTTGAGGATTGAGTGAATGATAAAATATTTGTCCTCATCTGGCTGGTTTTGTTCATGGGAAAGAATTTGGTCAGGAATTTAATTTGAAGGTCACTCCATGACTGTATGCTATTGGCTGGGAGCTTTGATAGCCATGTGTTGGCTTTGTCCTTTAGTGAGAAAGGAAAAAGCCTCAGTTTAGTGGCCTCAGGTCCCAAGCCAGCAATATTGAAGGTAGTGCAAAGTGCTAAAAATTGGACTATATGCTTGTAGGGATCTTCTTTACTAAGCCCATGAAATAAAGGCAGTATATTGATGGTGGAGGATTTAATCTCATAATTCCCTTCAACAGAAGGGAATTGAATGCAGAATGGAGAGATGTACTCCCGAGGTGCATTGTACTCCTTTAATGTTCTCTGCATCTTAGTCATGATAGCTGGTTCAGTTTCAATAGCAGGGCCCAGTGGGATGCGCCTAAGTCTAAGGATCCTTTCAACCTCTAGATTTGGAGGTTCTAGCTCGGGGTTTAAAGACCTTCTACCATGCATATACTCATACCCATAGTAAGTACAGAAAATGCTCACAAGCATACGCAAAGAATATTTCAAACAAAAATTAACAACTACACAGATTTACACAAAACAAATAACAGGGAATTAAACATAAATGGACTAAGAATTAGGGGAAAGGAAGTGCAAATAGAGCTAGTTTCACTCCAATTGCAGCTCTAGTTTTTTCCTTCTTCTGCTATCCATTTCTGCAAAATTTCACAAAGAATCAGTAGTACTTTTATTCTAATTTAAGTATCGCTACAAAGAATTTAGAAATATAAATTATAGTACAACTCAGGTCTACTAAAGAGATCAATATCCCTGGCAGCGGCGCCAAAAACTTGTTGTGGACTTCTTCATGTGTTGATTATTGTGTGGTGAAAACAAATTTAAAAACAAAGTAAAATAAAAGAATGGATTCAGCACAACTAAAGTAATCCTAAACCTGTAAGATATATGGCCTATTGTAGCAAGTTTTGATAAGTAAGAGTTTGTCCCACAGAGAAATTGATCTAGAATCTAAAATGGGCTATAATAGTAGGCCTTTAGATCTGGCTACAGATCTGATAATCCTAAAGAAAGGGAGTTGGGTGTCACGACTATACTAAATTAATCCTTAACAAAGAGAAATAAAATATAGCCTTATCCTAAAGAAAGGGTTAAGAAGAAGATGGTGATGGTATGTGCCAAGATAAAATATAAAAAATGGTGAGAAGTAAGCAGGTTAAGCTCAAAGTTAAAGCGGTAATATAACTTAGATTTATTCTATCTCTGTAGTGCTCCTTGCTGAGACGTTATCAAAAGCCTCAACAAGATACAAAAATATAACTTAACCCATGCCATTTGGAGTCTGTCAAATCCCATTGATCAAGCCAGAAGTTGCTAATCTAATCCAGAGGAGTGCCACTGGACCAGATCAGGCCATGAATACTATTGCAGCATTATGTAATGCCAGTGCTACAAGCTCCCCAGACCTGCACACAGATCTGGCTGACATTCATAGGTATTCCAACCCATAAATTCCTAAGTACTTTGCCAAGGCCAATGGCTCACTGGTGCCCACAAAAAGGACCATGTAACAGGTTAAATAAGGCTCTAGATTCAGCTGGTCATTGCTATAAAAGGCCTGCAATGACTCAGCCTCAAGCTGTAACTACTACAGAGAAATCAGATCTAACATCTGATATCGGTTAGGTAAAACAGAGGGGAGACAGTTCCTGTACAAAACCTCCTCACAAGGCTCTAGAAGCTCATGTGCAGGGGAGAAGAATCCATCTCAAACATGTGGCTGGACACAACCTTAGGGCTATACTTTGTCCACTCAAATGGTCATAAGGCATCACATTGGTCTGTCCATACCACAGAGGTCTGAGAAAGAATATGTAAAATTCTGCAACCACCATGGTCCACAGGCCTCCGAGCTCCCCAGATCATTCTATAGATCGAACATTGCTTTCAATGGGGCTATCAAGCCAAGGGAAATCAGATGGTAAATAATAGATCTACTAAAAACTGAATGGGTTAGTCCTAAATACATGGATCTTATAGACATCTAAGGGAACCATCAGATCTTTAGATTCAATTAATCATTAAAACAGTAATCCATTAATAAAAGTAAACCTTACAATGAACTACCTCCAGGCTACAACTCGTACTTAGCTGCTTATCAAAGATCTTAATATATACAAAACCTATTACAAAACTGAAATAGAACTAAGCCTAACTACATACAGGGAGATTAGCCAGGAAATGTTGGGCTAAGAGAGAAGAAAAATAAGAAAAAGAAGTGATCAAACCCTAACCCTAACCTTAGCCTGCTGGAACTCTCAGCCGACAGAGGATGAAGGAAGGATTGATGAATAAACCTAAACTCTAACTGTAGCTTATATACTCTGTCCATGCGGTCTTGGTTTAGAAAGGATTAACCCAAGTTTTTTTAGTAGACGTGGCACTGTTACCACCCTTGAGTGCCTTCAGATGTGCGCCTCGAGATATATACCTCGAGAAGTGAGTCCTAGCCTTGGGAAATTCCGAAAAGGTCCTTCTGTTAAAACTGAGAAGTGAGGAAACCATGCTTCATGGGGCTGGCATATGCATTAATTCATTCGTGCAGCTACAAAGCCTTTGCGGAGTAGCATTTAGCATGTGGGAAGTGCTCACTCGCGCGGCAAACCTTTGGTTAATCCCGCAGTTCTTTTGTGCTGCAAAGCTATCACGGAGATGATCTAAAGTGTCTGGATTTCTTGTGCAGTAGAGCTTCAGAAGCTCTCTCTCTCTCTCTCTTGTTGAGTACTCACGCAGATATGTTCCTGCGCTCGCATAGTAACTGGTAAGGCTTCAGAGTGTGCGAGATTTGCATGAGGAGAATTTTGGGCATCTCCCTCTTCTTTGGCCACGCAAGAACTCCGCGAGGTACATTTTGTTCAGTATACATAGAGACTTGCTAAGTTTTGTGCACGGCTTCTTTAAGGCTTGATCTCAACAAGAACTTCGCGATGGAAAATTCTGAGAATTTTAAATCGTGAGATCTTTGTGACATCTTTATAGCTCTCCTCTTGACTGGGCACCCCATCTGCGCAAGGGCATATTTCACTGCCTCCTTAGCTTCGTGAGGAAGCTCCTCAACTCTGCGAGATCTATCTTTTGATACTCTGATGCATTGCACTTTCTGTTGTTGCAGTCTTCTCCATTCTCAGCTAACCTCATCCATCTGTTAGACTTTGGTCAATGATGACCAGCAAATAAGTCACCATGGTGAGCACTACCAAGGTGTTCCCTTAGGCTTTAGCTTAGTTGTCATCCTTGCATGTATTCTCTCTCTTCTTTGGACTAAAAAGCAGAGATTTTATATTAAGCTGCACAGATGATTGCTAACTATAAAATACACTTAACAAATGATTACTAGTCTGCTTCAAGGTCCATCAAATACTAGGTTAAGAGGTGAAAAGTGATACTTTTCAGTGAATAACACCTATAACCTGTACAGTATAGTCGAGGGGTGAGCTACAACAAGCTCAGTAGAGGAAACAAAATGGGCACCAATATATATGTCATTAGTCATGCATAGATTTAAAGACAAAGATAAAAACAATTTAATCTCAATACACAATTTCGATGGTCAGATTCACAGCATTTCAATACCAAATTTCAACCTAAGTATTCAAAGGCGTTTTCAAATCAAACGGAAATTCAAAACCTTTTCACGTTGAAGGCATTTTCGTATCAGACCGGAATACCTTTTCCTACTAAAGTGAAAAACCTCTTTCATAACAAAACATAAGCTAATATCAAAATATTTTTTGCGCTAGAGAAAAACTTCGTATCAAAACAGGATCTCTTGTTCATGTCTACGGAAAGTAATTTACTGAGTTCACTTACATGTCTTATTCGATTTTCAAGGTTCAATTACATTCAGTTACATGTCATGCTTGTTTTTTAGGGTTTGATTCCTTCACTTACATGTTTTACTTGACTTTCAGGATTTGATTCATTCACTTACATGTTTTTCTTGATTTTTCGGGTTCAATTCATTCCCTTACATGCTCATTCATGACTTACATCTTCGATTTACCAATATCCTGCTGTGTCAGTTCAATTCACGGAAACTGCCATACCAGTTCGATTCATAGATATCCCGCCCTGCCGGTTCGATTCACTGGTTTAACCACCGTGCCGATTTGATTCACGGGTATCCCGCCGTGTCAGTTCGATTCACGAGTTTAACCGTCGTGTTGGTTCGATTCACGGTTTTAACCGTCGGGCCAGTTCGATTCTACCCTAGTGGCCCACAGTGTACTTATAATCCGTCCATAGCGGCCCAGACATGCACGTATAATCCGCCCATAGCAATTCACGATATACTTCTAATCCACCCATAGCTATCCACTGTGCACTTATAATCCGCCCATAGTGGTCCACATCATGACAAGGCCCCTTATTTGATTTATTTATTTATGTTCGATATACTTGTTTAATTTATTCAATAGACTTGTTTATTTGATTTACTTATTCATGTTCGATATACTTGTTTAATTTGTCAATGTTCCATGTCAGATTAGATCTTACACATTACCAATATTTCAAAGGTGCCCAAGTAGATATTTTAAGGTGTCCAAGCAAATCTATTTTAAACCGATATACAAATTTCGTATGTCAAAATTTCAAAACGATTTCATGGCGAACATGCATTAAATATTTCAAAAGATTCGATTTCAAAATAATTCAAGTACCAATTTAAAACAAAACAGCCAACTAGTCACATTCTATTTGATTATAGCAAAGCATCCATGCATCAAAGCCAAAATACATTGAGTGTTGAGTTTCCCCTACCTCCATTTGTCGATAATGTCCATTAAATCACACATACAAGAATCCTATGTTCCACCTAATACATAATATACTTGTGAGGTTTTATGCTTAATAAGGCCATTAAATCCATCAGGGTCAATTTTTAAAGGGCCCGATTGTTATCCAACTAAATCGGTGAAGCAAGAGGTCATTGGTTGGCTTTACCAATTCCAGATGGCATACAAAGTTGCCCCATTCAAACAACACCTAAAGTCCCTCTTTCACATGACATCTAAAGTCGGTAACACACCTAATCACACGTAAGAGGCCCCATGCTCAACCTTATTCATGTTTAAACTCATCATTAAATTTAGTTGGTGAAATCTCCAGGCACAACAAACTCCCCTAAGCACTACAGTTTAAAGGCAAAAGGCATGGTTGCAATTAAAATCACCCCCTGCAGATTAGGAGATCGCCCAAAGCCTTACCCTTTACCCCCTAATGTGCCAGCTAAAGTTGCCCGGCGGCTTCGCGTTAAACGCCCAAAGCGCCACCTAAAATCGCCTTGGCGAGTTTCGCCCGAAACTTTTGGCTTACGAAAGTCGCCCGGTTGAGCTTGTTAAGAACTCAACCCCCCGTGCCTCAAAAAATTCGCCCGACCATGCAAATGGGTCACCCGCGCTGACTCTTTGGCTGTTTAAGTCGCCCGGGTGAACAATGCCTGAACATTTTAGCTTAAAGAACTCGCCCGGGCGAGTTCTTTATCTCTTTACGTTCTTACTTCAGCCACGGACTCACCGAGCTAGCTCATGCTTAGCCCGGGCGGTTCCGATCGAGCAGGCCCTTCATCAACCTTTTTCACGCCCAAATTCTGGATTTCTTTCCCTAAATCTCATTGCATGTGATCATGGTTCACACCATGATCATCCAAACCACACAAAACTTATATTTAGATTACTTTTAGCCTTCAATTGTTAGCCTCATGCGACATTTTCGAGCATTGTTCTCTCGGAGATTATCATTTCTCCAATGTACAATTGTCGAACCCATTGCATTCGATCAAGATAATGTCAATTTTCGATCGTAACTACTATAGAATAAGATTTACGTGATCGTAACACCACACATAACTTTTACGCATAGTTTTCATGCTCAGCATCGACCAGGTTTGATGCGAAGCTTGGGGTACATCCGATGTTTTGATCACCGCTCTCGGCCAAGTTGCAGTGCTCGATCTACTAGGACTATCCCTATAGTTCCAAGATCTGATAGTTTCCATCCATTAGATTTCTCAGACAACTAACCCTTTTGGAAACACAACTCAATCATCTGAGACAATCTGTCGAAAGGTTGGAAACACAAATTCACCAGCTAACCGTGTTGGGAGGAGAGACTAACATACTACCTTCATATGCAGTTGGTACGTCTAGAGGATGTATATCTAGGGGAGGCACATCAACTCCCTCTGTTTTTAATTAATTCCCTCTACACCCTATCGAGCTACCAACTCACCCATGGCAAACACCTGTAGTATATGTACATAATATTAGAAAAAGAGTATTCTATGATTTACGGTATGTAAAAGCCAGTCAATCATAAAAGTCTCTTTTAGGTCATAATCACCAAAAGCGTATGGATTTACGATTTCTGGTGATACATAGAGTCATATCATAGTGAGTACGATTTGAAGCGTCAATGAGTCTCACTTTCGTTCTATAGAATTGCAAACGACAATTCTAAGGAATTGACGACTCCAATGATCGATCTTATTGATTATGCTGGAATTCATACCCATTTAATTCACAGAGGGAGCGACCTACCAAGGAGTGGATACTCCTTTGGTAAGAAGGAATGAGAAACTTTGATTGAAGGTGGCTAGAAGCAGAGGACCGATTTTTATCGAAGATTTTTCTCGAATGTTGCTGCCAGTGTCTTAGTTTAGTGTGTGCCTAGATTTTTCCTAGGTTTAAACTCTTTTATGTAATTAGTTCTTAGGATAGATTTTAGATTTTCCTTCGTTTCAAATCATTGTAAATATTCAGTAATATATATAACTCTTTTTTACTAACTCTGTAATTTTTACTAACAGTGTGTGTTACTAATATTACTAACATATTTTTTTCTTACTAACATTTCTGTTATTAATACTCCGATAATATGCCGCGGGTATTTTCGCTCAAGCTTGGGGGAGAGTATGTATTTGGCAATAAAAAAATTTCGGTAAATAATCAGTATATCAATAATTTATTTTTTTTCTGTCCCCTGTTTTTGTGCCAATGAAGGCATTGTCCGATTTAAGTTTGGGGGGATACAAAATTTATGTGTTTAGTAATTTTATTTGAGTTTTTTTTTTTAATATTTTTAATTTTTGATCAATACATAGGAATTATGATATAAAAAAATTACAAATCCTAAACACTTACGATTCATTATAATAGAAGTTTAATAGTTAGAATTTATAACAGTTATAATTCATGTTTAGCTCATTGGAACACTATATTAGAATGAACGTTTGAAACAATTGATTGATCTAAACTGTAAAAATTTAAACTATAGTTTCAAAATTATAAACCAGTGAGATTTTGAGTCATATTTCCTCTTTTCTGAGAGAGATTGTTTCTATTCAGATAAAAAATTTCTTTGAACTTTTAAACTGATATGAAATCTCATATTGTTGAATTTAGAATCAAATTATTCTATGAATATGATTAATTAATTTTTTATCTATAACTATCTATTAGAAATATCAAAGCAATAAGGCATCTATGTTAGTAAATCTTGAAAATGATTTAAGGCCATCTTTTGTTTAAACCAGAGCTAAAAAGGCAAAATCCTAGAACATTTTATCCTTTGAGCCCATTTTAGAAGTATGAAACGAATTTCTTTGTACCAAAATTTTATAAACCTTTAACCATATGTACTATCCAAAGCTTTCTACCTCTAACCCTTACAATTTCTAAGAGTTTAGAACGCAAAGAAGGGAAGAAGAGGGAGTGAAATGAGTAAGATTGAAACAGAGAAGGAATGTTAGAAAAGAGGTACAAAAGAAGAAGAAAAAAAGAAAAATAAAATATGGGAAAGGAGTGAAAAAGAAGAACGATTCTTTAGCAAAAAGCTGAAAAAAATATAAAGAAGAAAAATCTTGAAAGATGACTTTATAGCTGAAGAACTGGGATTTACTGAAGAAAACTATATGGGAAGAAGTTATCCAATAGTGTAAACTTATTGAAATAAAATAGTAGAAGAAGATAGGAAAAAGAAGAGCTAAATTCTCATAAAAACTTTGAATCCCTTTCTACTTTTCCTTGATACCTTCTGAAACCCAAAACCCCATTACATACTAAAGGAAAGACCTTTTTGATTTACGATTTGTAAAAGCATAAGCCTAGTAGAGATAAGAATAATAGATATTATGAATTGTACAGGGAATCATAAGAATATGATAAGATTATTTTTTCTATGAGATTTATTTTTGCAATTATCTTTGACTAAATTCTTCTGAAAAATATACTGAGAGAACCCAAAAGTTTCTTTATCTTTTTGAGAGTATGTCAATAGTAAGTTTTTGAATAAAAATATTTTCTAAATGTGTAGTTTAGAAAAATTTATGAAGAATAAACTGTTCACTAGTGCATATACACTCTGTGCTTATTATGAATTAAAATTGTTGGAGTTCTAATCAAAGATAACTGTTGTAATGGAGAGTAAGAATAAAAGAATTGGTAATTTTGGAAAATCGTAATAAACTATATATTGACCAATTTGGTAACTTAGGTAATTGAGGTAACTTAGTTATTTTAATTAGTGTACAAAATTAGTTTAGTATTTCTAAATTTTAAATTTTTGAAATTTTTTTTTTTTGAAAAATCTATAAATATTTGAAGTTTGTAGGTAACTTCACTGAAAACCTTCAGCAGACTACAACTCCTCCACTAGGGATCACCTAGGGGTTTAAAGGCTTGTTGCATATGCTAAATGCATTCGTGCTTCCATCGAAAGTGACATTTAAATTAATAGTTTAAGATATTTTATATTTCCTTGTTTGCTAGGGACTAGCAAAGCTTAAGTTTGGGGGTGTGATCAGAAACATAATTTACCATTTTATTACCCCTAACTTAGTGATGCTAGGACTTAGTTTGCTACTAACAAGTTGATGATGTACAAATATTAAGAAAAAAGAGTAAAAGAGAGCCAAAGTGTTAATATTCATCAAAATAAACTCAAAAAGTAATAAGAAAGACGATTGAGCAAAAAAGCTGATTTCCCGCCTACTAAAAGCCAGAAAATCGTAATTTATTATTCTACAAAAGAGACAAAAAGGAGAAAAGCAAAAAATCGTAATCCAGAGAATCGTCCAAATAGGAAACTATGAAAGATATTGTGATTGACGATTTTCTACAAAAGAGAAGAATAAGATAATTGTGATTTGCGATTATCCAGAAAAGAAGCTTTCCTACTATTGTTGCTGCTACTGATCACGTGAATGAAGATTATCACCGCCAAGAATAGAATTAAAAAATATCTGAAATTAAAAGTTTGGTGGATCACGGATCTAAGGAGATTGATGAAGATAAACTCTTAGAAAATCTTGGTTGCTGAGATAAAGGAGAACAATCTAGAAGTACATCAACCATTGAAAGCAAGGAAGAATACAATTAGAAATTAGAGTTATATTAGGAATCTTTTATTGGAATTAGAAGTCTTTGTAAACTGACTCCTTATGATCTATAAATAAAAGAGTGTGGTATAGGAATAAGCATCGAAGAATTTCATAATTAATTGACAATTGAGATTGGATTTTCTCCTAATCAAAGTAGTGTAAAATAGTTATAGTAGATTAGATATCAGAGGATTCTCAAGAGCAATTGACGACTGCTATTGGGTGCTGAAGATTAGTGTAGATATCCTCGTTTCTCATAAGTAATTGATGACTACAGCTGAGGGGTGAAAGATATATTTATTTGCTTTCTAGTTTAGATTTTATTTGCTTTATTTACATGCTTTGTAAATATCTTCAAGTTTTAATTTTAATTGACGACTCAGGTTAGAATTTGCAGATTAGTGTAATGGTTTTTACTTTTTCATCTTTAATTTTCTAGAGTTTGATTGATGCCCAGATTTTAGGAAATTATTGATTAGATTAAATCTGTGTTACGGAATTTTTGTTTTTGATTAACGCCCAAATTCTAGAAGACTGGAATATGGTGTAACTGTATTAATCTTTGAAAAGTACCACTTTTCACCTTTTAACCTGGCCTTTGATGGACCTTTGAGCATGCTAATAATGAGTTTTAAGTGTGTTTTGTAGATAAAAGATAAATATAGCTTTAGTGTCACAATCTTTTATTTTCAAGCCAAGAAGAAAGAATTCTGTGTTAAACTATGGAGCTGATGGATTCACTTTAAATGTGCCATGGTGGAGTACACCATTGCGAACAATTTTGGCATGCTTTGGGACCATTGAAGGCCTAATGAGGGTGAGAAGTTGAGCCAAGTTAGTGGACGGCTGCTGCAGTGAAGTAAATAGAACATCACTTCAAGTGGCACAACAGAGAGCTCAATGAAGATTGAACCATGCCAGGCTGCACATTTGATGCATTCTACCTCTAAAACTGCAGACCTGCTACATTAATCCCCAAGAGTTGAGAACTGATGCAGAGATGCTGTGCAGCAACCAATAATTGAGCCTGTCGAGCCTAGTGTTGGAGGAACTCATGCTATCAAGATGCAGTCCTGAAGTGCTATCTGTCAAGTTGTGGCAGCATTAAATTCAGCCACAAGAGCTGTATGGAGACTGAAGCTCCACACATTTGTCAAGCAGCTATTATACAAGGTTGAGCAGTTCACTGGTCCATTATGTGCACTCGAGCAGTTCAAACCCAAGGGAACCTCGCGAGATGTAAATGTTGTTTTGATCCTCGCGATAAGCTTAGCAGTTGCACACATTTCATCCTCTCGAGTAGCTTGAATGCTGCTAGAATTGAGCTTGACAAGCTGCCTATTAAACTGCTGTTTGAACTTGGTGAGCAGCACAAGATGCACTTTAGTCCTCTCGAGCAGCTGGTTACTTGAACTACAAGAGTTGTAACACTCACATCCATCCTCCCAAGTTGTGGTGATGAGGTTTGTACCTTGTCAAGCTACTGCAATCACAAAGGTTGCTGCTACAATCATGGAACCAATCTAGTAGATCTAGTAGTTGTTAATGTCCATTCACTCAAATAACACCCGAGCAACTACACACTTAAAGGGACATCCCCACTAGCTGAATGATGAACCAAGTTGCTGTTGTTGTTGCCATGATATATTTAAGTAGAGGGAGACCTGAAGATTTGGAGCAGCTACGGAGTAAAGACTATATATATATATATATATATATATATATATAAACGGTACTGTTGATTTTTATAAATATCCAATAGCTGAAGATTGGGATTGACAACCTCAATTTGAAGGAGGATTAAGATTTATTTTCTGCACTTTAGATTAAGAAACCATTCTTTTATTCATATTTATCAAGTAGTTTCGAACCTTAAAGATAAATATAAACTTTAAAATATAAATATATATATATAAAAATATAAATATATATATATATATATATATATATATATATATTTATATAAGAGGATAAACTTCTTCGTGGGAACGATCCCATACTAGCTCTACAAATTCTATTGTGCGCATGTAATAGGTTAAGACTTAAATAGACATACATAGTAAGTCGATCAAGTTTTTGGCACTGCTGTCGGGGAAGTTTTGTCTTTATTTTTTATATATATTTCTATTTTAAAAATAAAAATTTATCTTTCTCTTTTTATATTTCTTTATATTTTTAACTTTCTTTGATCACTTCTTAATCTCTCGCAGGTTTATTCGGAGCATTAAATTAAAACTTTCCAACTTCTACTGGCCACGAAATTTAGAAACTCATATTTGTTTCTCTCCCTGCTTTCTAGAATAAAAATCAGATAAAATTAAAATTTAAATAGATATTTATAATAACTATTTTTTTTAGCCACCCTACTGTGAAATTAGTATGGCAAGAAGAAACCAATATATGACTAAAAACCATGGGGGAATACTACACATGGACACCTCTTACACTACCGCCATGTATTCAAACCCCTACCACCGGTAATAGGACTTTTGAAATTACACCCAATATACTCCAAACACTTCTGATTTTTCATGGGCTAATGGATGAAGACCCCTATCTATATTTAAATAAATTCGTAAGAATATGCATCATCATTCGAATTAAAAACTTGACGGAAGAATCCACTTGATTAAGACTATTCACATATTCCCTTAGAGATGAAGCAAAGCAGTGGATAAACTCTTTGCCCTATAATTCGATCCCTAATTGGGAAGGATTGGAACGCATGTTCCTTAGAAAATTCTTTCCAATTAGTAGAACGAATAAAATTCGACATCTGACCATAACAGTCCTTCAATTTTTGAATGAATCTCTTCGGGAATGTTGAAACCGTCTCAAGGATCTTCTGCACAAGTGTCCTCACCATGAGATTACATGTTGGCACTTAGTGCTCTTTTTTTATTAAAGTCTTAACAATGAAAACTGGCATAAGATTGATGTAGCCTATGGTGGTATGTTTCAAAATTTAACAGCAGAAGAAGCATGGGAACTCTTTGAGATCCTTAGTGAGGAACCGGTGCAAAATCAAGCATCGGGTGAGATTGATTCGGAGACTTTAACAAGTGTACTTCCTAAGCAAGGAAGATTATATAAATTAAAGTCAATGATGAAAGGTTTTCTGGGACTGAAGTTTTGGAAAACAAAAATTCAATCTCAGGTGGGTACAACATTGCACTCAACATCTCAACAAGGAGAATCCTGTGGTCTAACTAGGGCCTAACTCACTCAGTCTCCCAATCTCCAACTATTCCTTCTTACCCCACCAGAGCCTAATACCACATTGCTAATGAGGATGCCTTGTTACAAATAGCAGATAGCTGGGTGCAACATAGCCACTTCCAGACAAAGTTACTCAATCATTTGAGACAATTTGTCGAAGGTGTGCAATCGTAGGATTTTCGACGATCCTGTCGTGACGATGCGCTCTCTAACAAAAAATATAGTGTCGTCACCCGGAGATTTCAGTGTCTCGAGAAATCTAGATCATTTTTATAAGCACAAAAGTACCACAAATATGACTCTGAATCTAGTCTATGCCAAAGGCTCTTATGTAGGGGCGTTGGTTATCGATTGGGAAGGTGTTAGGCACCCAATCAACCCGCTTAATGCGGTCTCTACTTATGGTCAAAGCAAAAATAATGAAAAAGAAAATAAAAAGGCTTCCTCTTGCCCAAATGGGTTGTAAAATCCTATTTGTGCCTCTCCGTTCCTACAAAAAATTTGGCGGTATAACAGAACAAATAGGAGGATAGAGGAGAAACCGAGAAGGTAGAGGAATAGAGGGGAGAGCCGGAGCTCTTAGGCCCTTGTTACACCATGGTGGAGCCGTGCATTGACTTACTTCGGTGAGCTTTTGAAGGTTTGTATGGTATGGAATGAGGTTCTAAGTCCTAAGGCTTGATAGCTAAGTGGTAGAGACAGAAGGCTAAGGGGTAATACACCTTTAACCTAGAGCTTTTGGGTGAAATGCTAAGGTCTAAAGGGTTTTTTAAAGTTCTAGAATTTGTATGGGAATGGTGCACTAGAGGAGAAAGAGAGAAGGGATTCCTTAATCTCTTAATTGCAAAAATTTTCAAGCCATTTACAAGGGGGGGGTGCCTCTATATTTATAGGTAAAAGAGTGGTTAGGAGGGTGCTTAGAGGCTAATTGGGATTAGCAATTAGGTAATGGGTCATCTAAGGTTTCCTAGGGTTTTTGAAGACTTGAAAACTATGAGAAGGTGCTCCAATGGTGGATGATTGGGTGAGGCTTTAAGCTACTTATGGGGTTGCACATAGATAGTAAATGGGTACAGCAGAACTAGCAAAACATACTCCAAAGGTCAAGATGGTCAATAAGTCAGACCCCAATCTAGATTTTTGAGGCAAAAATACACAGTTATTGTTCGATTGCCTGGCGCAACTATTAGTAAAGCCAAGCATATGCACAGTAAAACAATGCTTAAACAGTACCTGGGAGGTTGGCTGCCCGCGGGGGACCCACCTATAGCTAGCACAACTATTAGTTGTGCCAAGTTCACCAATAGCTGGTGCAACTATTAGTTACACCAAGCCATTTCTCCACAAATGGCTTGGCGCAAGTATTAATTGCACCAAATCCCTAATGGGGGTAAGATGAAATTATCATTCTGCCATTCGGGTTCAGTATGTGATATCTTTTAGTATACAACTCGGTTGGGGTGATTCTTTGCCTGTTGGAAATTTGAGGACTTCTACTTTTCAATGATATGAGATTTGATCATTGTAGAAGGCTGCAGTTAGTCTCAGTGCACCACTCTTCATCCATTTCTCGGGAAAGCTAGGTTTAG
This sequence comes from Chloranthus sessilifolius, assembly GCA_021018995.1. Classification (NCBI taxonomy): domain Eukaryota; kingdom Viridiplantae; phylum Streptophyta; class Magnoliopsida; order Chloranthales; family Chloranthaceae; genus Chloranthus; species Chloranthus sessilifolius. The sequence continues at coordinate 50,969,725 of CM037593.1, read as the reverse complement.
GTCCGGGATGGGTTCTAAGGGTTTAAGATTGGTTTCTAAGGGTTCTAGAAGGTTCTTAAGGGATCTAGGGTGATTCCTAAGGGTTTAGGATAGCTCCTAAGGTCTTGGAAGGGTTTCTAAGGGATCCATACATGCCATCAAAAGCTCAGAGATATGCCTCTCTCGAAATATGTTTTGGTCGGGCCTTGGGCCAAATTTAGGTGTCTACAAATGCCCCTCTTTGGTACACGATTGCTAATGATCGAATGTCAAAGACAAGAGACATCCGAAGAGGCTCAAGGCATTACTGACAAGTTTGTTATATTCAGAATGAACTTCAAACATCAGTGAGAATCATGGTAAGAAAATGACAGCCTTGTATGTTAGAAAAAACAGTCGCTTCTCAAGGTAATCGGTTCCCAAGCACTTAACGACATTACTGGGCATAACCGAGGTGGAAAATGAGTTGCAAAAGCTCAATAGCTGGAAAAAATGGTCACTTCTCAAGATGTTTTGAAGGATTTTGATGTTCAAGATTCATTCTGAATACAACAGCTTCGTAAGTAAGGAGGGTGATCGACCCACATTCAAAGATAGGCGCAACACAAGTATGCAAGGCTCCACAGTTTTTGTCCAATCAGGTGAGGCATTGACCGCCTCTTCTGACTGGTCACGGGTGCCCTTGCTTGAAGGAGGGTTCAAGGTCTTTGGGCAAATCCATTGATCCCGAAACTTATTTAGCATGACTACTCGAGCGGGGTGAATAAATGTCGCAACGCTTTTTGGGAGTACGCGCCATTTTTCCAACGTGCCCTGGATTATCATGACCCAGAGTATATAAACTTAAATGACACAGAATAGATCAGGCCAGAAATTGGATGCCCCCCAGGGGCATCCAATCCTGGCCTCTGCCAACAATGATCTTACAAATCAATTAACTATGCATAAATATGCACCCATTAGGGGCGATAAGCAATAAAGGCGATAGAAGTCTTGAACCTGATCCCGTCCAGGTATAATTCACCATAACAAACGACCATCCTATGGATACCCAGACACAAGGCGTACACTTTATAGGGATACCGTGCCAATACTGGTTTTAAGCCTGCGAAAATAAAGGGAAATGAACCCTTCTACATGCATGATTATATATAGTTTGGTTAACATATAGCTTAATTTTCAACAGGTTGGTTTCAACCAACAATTGATCTTTTTCATAACGGAGTTATCCGGACCTTGAAACCCATAGGGCGCACGCCCGGACCGTGCAGACCAAGAGTCCACACCTCCGAAATAGCTCATGATAAATATAAGTTTGGACACTCACGCTCATATGAATCTACCAACTGAAGGCTCGTCGCAAAAATTTAGCAGTGGAGTCTACTCAATCGGAACATTTACTATTTGACCGAGATTGACACCGTCGCTCCTTCTTTAAAGTAGGATCCAGAATCCAAGGAGTACCTTAGACTTAGGACATTGATATAGCACAGCTATATTACGAGTAAAATATTGACACTTTACCGCATCGGAACATGCATGTGCGCCCACTCACATGAGGCATAGACCGCCTCATTTGATCGGTCGCGGGTGTCCCTGCTTGAAGCAGGATTCGAGGTCTTTGGACGAACCCATGGACCTCGAAGTTTATTTAGCACGACTACCGAAGCAGAGCGAATAGATGTCGTAATACTTTTTGGGAGTGCGTGTTGTCTTTTCACAACACATTTTTTGTTATTTTATATGGGAAATTTTTATCCCTTTTTTGTATTTACCTGTTTGTGTGATTTTTTGGATTTTAAGTTGACATTTTATGTGATTTTTTGGATTTTAAGTTGTCATTTTATGTGATTATTTGGATTTTAAGTTGTCATTTTATGTGATTATTTGGATTTTAAGTTGTCATTTTATGTGATTTTCGGATTTTAAGTTGTCATTTAATGTGATTTTTTTGGAATTTTCAAAACTATTATTTTATGTGAATTACCTATCATTTTACGTGAATTATTCTATTATTTTATGTGAATTATTTTTGGCTTTTTATGTGGGGATTTTTTCATCATTTTTTAGACTTTTTCACATTTTTCTATGTAGGATCAGGATGCCTATTACTCTCAGTCCACTTTATTCTTAGCATGACTTCTCGAGTAAGTCGAATGAGGATCGACATACTGTTTGGTGGCACGTGCAGGGGGAAACAAAACAAAGAGAGGGGGCACTGGGACATGCATCCGACCTGTACCAGGCATGAGACCCGGTTCCTAAGTGGCTGGCGCAACTATTAGTTGCACCAAGCCAGAAATGGCCCCAAAATTACATGGCACAACTACTAGTTACACCAGACCCGACTGGGTTTCGTTTTTAAGTAGCCCGAGTTCGGGCAGCAAGGGCACATTTGTGAAAAATTTTCTCCCCCTCTCTTCAAAACAGAAAAGTGGCCTCCCCTAGGGTTCCTTTACATTGCTTCTACACGTGCCTCATTGCCAGCATTCGCTTGCGCCAAGTAATCGCCATCTTACGCTAGATCAAAGACCCTATCTTTGTCACAAGATAACCATTTAAAACTCATTTTTCTTGCTTTGTTCTTGCAAATATGATCATGATCTCGCATTCTTTGATGAGTAATGGTTTATTTTTATGGTATGCATATTTATTGATGATGTGTGGATGATTTCTTATGAACAATTCCCTATTTTTGTTATTTTTTGGATTTATTAGTGCCTAATATATGTATTTTTTGTTGTTTTTATTTGTGTATATAGAATGATTTTTTTTTTTTTTGTTTTTTTGTTTTTATTTTGCATATAAAATAATGGATTTTTTCTCTTTTATTTTATAAATTTTTTGAACACTAAATTAGGAAAAACGAAAAAAGGGATTTTCTTTTTCTTTTTTTTGAAATTTATTTAAGGAAAATGATTTTTGACTTCTCTTAAAATTAAGAAAACAAGGGATTTCATTATTTTTTTGTTGTTTTAAAAACTAAGGCATTGATTTACTATTGCTTATTATTTTTGTGTTGGTTTTTTTTTTTTTTTTATGAGCATAAACTACGGTTGATTTTTTGTAGTTTTTTATTTTTATAAAAGAAAGGCTCTTCTATTTTTGGTTTTTCATTTTAAGAGCATAAGGAAGCAATTCCTTTTTGTTTTTCTACACAAAAGAAGGACCTGAAAGGATGAGACCTCTCCCCATTTTTTTTGTTTTTTGTTTTTACGAACATAAAGCAAGGATTTTTTGTTTTTACTCTTGTAATCATGAAAGAAAGACTTTTTCTTTGATTTTTTGATTTTTTGACTTTTTATTTTTTTTAAAGCCTAAATAAATGATGATGATTTTTTCATTTTAACTTGCTTTATTTTTAAATATAAAAAAGAGGGAAGTTTGTTTTATTTTTTATTTACTTTTGAAAATAAAAGGGAAGGGATTTTTTTGTATTTTCAATCTAAAAGAGATTTTTTTTTTTGTGTATCTTCATTTTCTGACAATGAATAGAAAGAGGGTGGGCATATTTACTTTCCCTTGGCGTGAAGCATAAAAAAATAGTTCTTTATCACTGATCTGCTCTGACGTGATTGTTTCCTGCTGCTCCAGAATGTCTGGCGACGAAGAATATGTGCCTGAGGAGGGCCACGAGGAGGGGCCTGAGGTAGTCTATGGTCTGCGGGGGGACAATTTTTTGTGGTGGATCGCAATGCAGGTCCCTGGCTTGAGATGCAGGGTGAGGCTGCCTGAGTTGGCCTCTACCACCAACAGTACATTCACATCCCAAATTTCGGCATAGCGGGCAAGGTAAAAGATAGGTTCAATTCTTCCTTTCTTTGTGCAGCTTTTCTTTATTTCCAAGATCTGATGTATATATATACTTTTTGGACGCAGGACCTGCCCCCTATTTTATTCCGAGGGGGCTAGTTGGATTTTCATGACTTCTACCGCTATGTTCCCCCTGTGGTGATGTTTCTGCTGGGGTAGGTGGGCATTGGGGAGTTCCTGTCTTGCCCCCCTATGAGGACCGATGTCGCGTACCTGAAGGCATTGATAAGGCAGTTCCACCTTAAGACTATGACCTTCCACATGCCTTATGCCGAGATGGCACTGACGCCCGTAGATTGGGTGATGATTACTGGCATCAGGGTGGGTGGCATACCGATAGCCAGTCTCACGGTTCCGAGCAAAGAGGACATCATCTGATTGATAGGGGTGTATCCTCCTCGTGGGCAGATGCATGGCACTGAGGTTAAGATGGGGTGGCTATCAAGCCTGTTTGTGGCCGATGACTTATTCTTTTGTGCACTGCTGTTCTTAGGTATGGGGATACCATCACTTTCATCCTGGGTGCCGGCTTCTCCGCTTGGATGTGTACACCTACCCTCTTCTCAGCAACTGGAACCAAGCCCGGCGCCATGACGTGGGCATGAAGCACCTAGAGATGGGCCTGAGGTCTCAACTCGACCTGATGGTCTCTGAGCAGGTAAAGCCCTTTTTCAACTCTGTTTATTTCAGCTCAGAAATTCCCCTTTGATTAATATGCTACATGCTTGATTGATTGGCCACCTCTTGACTTGGACAGATCCTCCATGACCTGTACCTCATGTCCACTTTCTAGGACCGGGCAGTCTCGGTCCTAGAAAGTGCCTGACATATCGATTCATCCTGCCGCGCTTCGTCCCTAGCGCCAACTTTCTTACTTTCAACGGTCAATGTGCTCAAGTAATTCTCCTTTCTTTTTTAGATTAGTCCCCCTTTTGTTTTAATTCAGCCTTTGTTCCTTCTAAGTATATTTATATTTTGTTCACAGTTTTCTCAAGGGGATGACTCAGATGATGGAGCGGCGACGGGTACCGCTGATACTTTAGGGGCAGGTCCTTTGGGTGTTGGCCCTTCCGACGCGGGTTCCTTGGGTGAGTGTTCTTCGGGAGCTGGTCCGTCGGGTACCTCTCATGCTGGTGCCCTTGGTGGTGATCCGCCTGTGGTCTATGGAACCGTCCGATGCCTGGATGATAGCTTTCTCTCGAGCATGTGTGCCGATGTGGATAAGCAGACACGTATCTCAGCTGAAGCGGCCCGGGTTCCTCCTTCTGAGGTGGTTCCAGGGGTAAGTCCTCTTACGATCATTCTTCCCTTGTCTCAGTTCCTTTGATTAACGCATGCATTTATTAGTAGTCTTGTAATTGCCCTGGTAATTGGCATCCTATCCCTCTGAATGTAGAACTTCGACTCTGCTATGGAGCCTGCGACGTATTACCGTAACATTGTAGAGCTCCGGGACGTGGAGGTGGTGAGTATCTTAGTACTCCGCTTTTCTCATTGGTGCCTCTATCCTTTGTTCCTCAATTGATCTTGATCTCTGACTTTGACTATGACTTGCAACGTGCATGCGCCAAGGAGTCGCGATCTTTGCTTAGCAGGATCTCTCAGGCATGGTCCTGGGTGGGAGATATGCGGACTTACCAGGGCTCCTCACGTCGGCGGAAGAAGTCAAAGGGCGCCAACAAAGATTAGGCCCTAGTTTCTGCATTTTGAACAATTCAAACATTTTAGCACATTTTTGGGATAATTTTGGAATGTTTTAAACAGATTATGATGGATGATTGTGGTATTTTTGATGATTTTTCTACTTCGACATATTTAGCGCTATTCCTTTGATCACATGTTATCCCTTTTCTTGTATATATCCGACTATTTGTAGGATGATCTTAGTGATTGACCATGAAAGTGGCCCTCGAGATCGCCTGCCTGGATGTGGGTTTTTGCTGTACAAAAGGTCACACCATTTTTTAGAGTTGGGTGCCCTTTCAATTTTCATGTTTGAATGTCTGTATAGCATAAAGCAGGCGAATCGGGCTAATTGGCAAAGTGGGCCAGCAAACGCCTTCAAAAATCCCCAAATCAGCTCACAAAGGCATAAGGGGGGGATCAGTTTTGTGTTGGCACAACTATTAGTTGCGCTAGGCTTAAATTGAGGGACAGTTACACTGGCGCAACTAATAGTTGTGCCTGATTTAGCCTGGGGAGCTGTGGGGGCTTATATGCCCGAGACAACCCAGATTCTCTCTCTTTTCTTTTTGACTTGGCCTTTTTGACTAATTTTTTCTCTCCTTGCTTTCCCAAGGGTGGGTCCACCGATATACATTGAATTTTATATTCTTGAAAGATCTTTATACGTCTATGGACCCGCTTTCCGATCCTCCCTTACATGGAGGGCTTGGGACCAATTTACCCCTCTCTTTGGGCTTGGGGCCCAATTTTCTCAAAAGTTGGCATGGGAGCTTGAATGAGAGTGAGCTTGTCGAACTTGAGCAGCTCGGGCTATCACGTCTTCCCCTCTTTCTTGCGGTTCCTCCACGGTGCGACCTACTTCATGCGGTCACTGCATTTTGGGATGCAAATGCCCATGTGTCCCGTTTTGGGAAGCGGGAGCTAACTCCCACCCTTGAGGAGCTATCCAGTTTATTCAGTTTAAAGCTTCACAGAGGCATCACAAGAGTCACGCCGAAGTCAGGCTACTCCAAATCCATTCACCTTACCCTTGGTTTAAAGAAATTCAAATACGAGAAAAGTTTCATTGGGGGCCCACAAGGTGTTCGATCAATCAAATTCCTCAAAGAACTTTTCGGTGATGAAAGTCTTTGAAAATTGCCGGTTAGGAATATCTTTAATGCTAAAGCCTTTGCTTTCGATCTTATTTTGGAACTCCTTTTCTTTACTGGGGGAGAGAGCTTCTCTTTGGCTCTTTGCGATGTCTTGATCGAGTTGGTAGAGGGCCAATCGGTGATGCACTTGGTCCTTGACGAACTATACCGACGCGTTAATGCATTTGCTCTCGGTAAGGTGGAGGGCCTCAGGGGATGTCCCTTGCTGCTCCAGGTCTGGTTGGGTGAGCATCTCGCTATCTTGGGACTCATGCCATTCTTTTACATTGCCTGAGGTGAGGCCGCTCGATGCTTTTTGGGTAGGTGTCACTTGCTTCTGTAAGGCGACTCGTTAGCTTTGAAGCTTTGGTTGACCGATGCCAAGCTGATATGGAGGCTTCCTTGGTTGGACCGGACCTTTCTCATAGTTCGTTCTAGAGACCATGAAGGCATCACCCTCCTAGGATTGATTGGTAATACCTTCTATTTCCCATTCTGGGTGTTGCGTCAGTTTGATTACTCTCAGCAGGTGCCTTGTGAGACAAAGCCCCCTCTATGTGACTTGATCTTTTCTAGGGGGTCCTCTGGGGACATAGATTGGATTGCTGCTCTTTGGGAGACACGTCAGTCGACGTTGATGTGTAATATGGAGCAGGAAGATCTAGTTCAGTCTTCCCCTGAGTACGAGGCTTGGTTATTGGCTGAGCAGCCTGCTGCTAATCATCTGGATTAGCCGAAGAGTGTTGATATGGGAGGCCCTTAGCCTAAGAAAGAGACAGCACTCCGAGCCTGTATTGAGTTGTTGAGCGATGAAAAGAGGGTCTTGCATGAGCTTTTAACGTAAGAGAATGCGAGAGCAGGGATAGCAGAGAGCGAGGTCCTTCGTCTGAAGGGACCTTTGAGTGTTGCCTTTGGAGCCGTTGATGCTTCTCGAAAGAGGTACAAGAGCCTGCATGGTCATTTGTTGATCGAGCAGAATGTCTGGGAGGATGGTTTTCGTGTTGAGATTAGTGGCTTGAAGGACGAGCTGGGCCGTTGATTCCTTCTTGTACATATAACTTTTTGCACAGATCAGATACACAGAAAAGGGGTGTAAAAAACCCCTTTATAAACACAACACATATTCTTGGTATACATATTTTCTTTATGTTTTTATTTTTGCTGCTTTTGTAAAAAAGAAAGAAGGAAAGAAAGCTAGACATCACACCGGCTATTTTTTTGGGATGTGGTGGAAGCAGTGCATTTGTAAATGAAAAAGGAAAAGCTATTATATTTACACAGACTTCTTGTTGTTCTTTTTGTTTTCTTCTCTCTTTTTGATTAATGGGTCACTTTAACAAAGAGGGTTTTCCGCCCTATTCTTTATTCTCTTTTGGTTTGATGCCTCAATCACAGGGTGAGATCTCGGGTCCCCTTTTGAGCATGGTCGAACCCCCTTTTAAATGGTCGGGTATGAGGGAGTTTCAGCGGCCTTGCCAAGATTGGAACGTCAATCCCTGTGGGCTGAGTCAGACCTTTCTCCTTACCTTGAGTCATACGTTTGACGAAGCTATTTCATAAAGACAATTCTGGTCAGGGCCTGATTGGAACTAACAGGAGCGGCCTAGCCGAAAAAAGGGGTCAGGGAGAGTAACCAAGAGGGCCTCTCAAACATCAATTTTATCAATCAATTCAAATCTTTCCATAAAAATCTTTTCCTTTTAAAACTCTTTTACTCACAATGCCCAAGGTGGGTTCGTCGTGCCCATTTTTGCCTTCTTTTTACCCTTGGTGCCCTTTCGGGTTGTCACCACTTTCATGGGTTTAGCTTTCTTACTCCAAGCGTCCTTTTGGTTTTTCACCTGGTCTTCACAAACTTGCTGTTTTTACCCATAGTGCCCTTTCGGGATTGCACGATGTCCATCTTATTTTGAGCTTGTATTTTTATTTTATTATTATTATTTTTTTTTTATTTCTTCTATGAAAGCCATGACATAGACGTCGATTCTGTCATAGCCGGCCAGATGGGGTTCCGGTATCGTCTTACAACTCGGCCTGTGTTGACTTAACAGATACTATGACTACTTGTGAACCTAAAAAGAGGGCTTCCTTCAGGGTGTAGCTTGGCCATGGGTCAGGTTAGGATTTGAAGGTATGCTGGGCTAAATAGGGTTTTCTTGATATGGCTTCAATTTTTCTCAACACTCTTCTTCGTTGGGGGATTTAACTGTACACGCCCCACGATTCAATTTTTTCTTTTTTCTCTATCTTATTTCAGGCAATCTCTTTTTGAGGTTTTGCTTTTCCGATTTTATTTTTTAACTTTTTTTGGTAACTCTACTTCTTTTTTGTATATGTACACACACACTTTTTTTGAGAAAGGGGTTTATTTGAAAGAAAGGCCTAGGCTCAAATGGAATAGCAAAGGATATCATCTTTTTTAGGGATGTTTTTTTTTTTGGCTACGGTGCTTGGAATGATAGCCTCTTTTGAGTGATTCTTAAGCAGTCATGCATCTGTTTCACCAATACTTACCTTATCGTAATAGACTAAGAGTAGAACCGTCAGACTTATCCAGTATTGATGGGCTCAAGAAGATTATCTCCGTCCATGGTGGCGAGGCGGGTGGCGTATCTTGGCAGCACTTCTCGAACGACGTAAGGTCCCTCCCAGTTTGGCTTGAACTTCCCTCTCGAATCGGCGTGGAGGGATGGAAAGATCTTCAACATAGTGTCTCTAATCTTTAGATCTTGACCGCGGACACGTTTATTATAAGCGCGTGTGATTCGCCCCTGGTAAACTTCTGTATGACACAAGGCTAGGAGTCTCTTCTCGTCTAATAAGTTCAATTGTTCAAAGCGAGATCTCTCTCTCTCTCTACCTTGGGTAGGCCTAATTCAGAGCGAGGGTACATCAACCTCTATTGGTAAGACGACCTCAGTTCCATACACAAGGGAGAATAGTGTTGCCCCTATAGTGGCACGGATCGACGTTCTGTAGGCCTGCAAAGTAAATGGCAGCATTTTTCTCCAATCTCGGTAAGTGACGACCATCTTCTTGAGGATGCAGACGACAGTCTTGTTAGCAGCTTCTACGGCTCCATTGGTCTGAGGTTGATAAGGGGATGAGTGATGGTGCTTGATTTTATATTGCTCGTAGAAGGCTCAGATGCGCTTATTCGTAAAGTTTATGCCATTGTTCATGATAATATCCCTTGGTACTCCAAATCGACACACAATATTATTTCTGAGAAACTTCTCTATGTGACTGGTCGTGATGTTAGCATATTATACCACTTATACCCACCTGGTAAAATATTCAATGGCGACGAGGATGAACCGATGCTCGTTTGATGCTTTCGGATTATCATTCCATCGACATAAAGGCCCCAGGTAGCAAATGGCCAAGGAGTGGTCATGCAGTGTAGAACGATGGTAGGAGCGTATATTAGACTGGAGTGTTCCTAACACTTATAGCATTTCTGAATATGTTTGAAGCAATCCGATTCCATAGTGGTCCAAAAGTACCCTTGTCATAGAATTTTCTTAGCGAGTCGAGTATGTGACCGCTGAAGTTGGCACTGCATACTCCCTCGTGGATCTCTCTCATGATATTGATCGCTTCACTTTCTATAAAGCACCTGAGCAAGCTGTTATTGTAGGATCGCTTGTAAAGGCATTCCCTACAAATGACGTAGCCTACCGCTAAACGTTGAATGGCTCGCCGGTCCGTCTTGGACGTACCCTCAGACAAAGTTAGTGTCTCAAGGAAATTCATGATATTTGATAACCAAGGTGGCTCATCATCAGGGGCTTTGTAGGTTCCTCAATCTGGAGGCATAAGGCCGGCTCATTCCTTTGCTCGATCATGATCGGCTTCATCTTAGCACGAAATGGGATTTCTATCATTGATGCCAATGTTGCTAGTGCGTCGGAAAAGCGATTCCTTATCCGGGGGACATATGAGAATGCCACGTCTTGGAAGCAAGCTATCAGATCCTAGAGGTGCTTATGGTAAGAGATCAATTTCTTGTCTTTTATCTTCCAATCTTCATTCATCTGGAATATGATCATTTGCGAATCATCGAATACTCTGAGGTGAGTTACGTTCAGATCAAGAGCCGCCTACAAACCAGCGACACAAGCTTCGTACTCGGCCATGTTGTTAGTGCAAGGAAAGTTGAGCTTGATAGAAACTTGTACATGGGATCCTTTCGGTGAAATCAGAATGGCACCAACTCCCTGACCCTCGACATTGGCTGCCCCGTCGAAGTGCATTTTCCAAGATTCCTCTGCTTCCTCAATATCGTCTTCCATCATGAATAGGATGTCCTCATCAGGGAACTCAGTTCTCAAAGGCTCATAGTCTGGCAAAGGATTGTTGGCAAGATGATCAGTGAGTGCTTGCCCCTTGATAGACTTATGAGTGACGTATGTGATGTCAAACTCAAACAATAAAAGATGCCATTGTGCGGTTCATCCAGTAAGAGCCAGCTTCTCGAAAAGGTACTTCAACGGCCCATTCGGGCCAAAAGTAGAATGGCTTTGGATAACAAGTAATGGCGGAGCCTCTGAGTAGCCCATACAAGATCTAGGCATGATTTCTCTAGATGAGAATAGCATGTCTCATAATTAATAAACTTCTTGCTTAGATAGTAGATGGCTTGCTCTCTTCTTCCCGTCTCGTCATGATGCCCTAAGACACATCCCATTGAAACTTCCGTCGTGGAGAGATAGATCAAGAGTGGTCTCCCTATCTCAGGTGGTACCAAAATAGGTGGGTTAAGGAGGTAGCTTTTGATTTTATCAAACGCTACCTGACAATCATCGTTCCATTCAATGGGTGAGTTCTTCCTTAGTAGTTTGAAGATCAACATGCAGATGGGAGTTAGATGTGTAATGAATCAACTAATATATTGTATTCTACCCAAGAACCCTCTAACTTCTTTCTCGATAGATGGTGGTGGCATTTAAGTGATAGCTTTAACTTTAATTGGGTCGACCTCAATCCCTCTCCTGCTGACGATGAATTCCAACAGTTTTTCAGACATAGTACCTAATGCGCACTTCTATGGATTCAAACGTAACCTGTACTTTCTCAACCTCTCGAACAGCTTCTGAAGGTTTACCAAGTGATCGCTTCACTCTGGTGACTTGGCTATCATGTCATCGACATACACTTCAATTTCTCAGTGCATCATGTCATGAAACAAGGCAATCATAGCTCTTTGGTATGTTGCTCTGACATTTTTCAATCCAAATGGCATGACTCTGTAGCAAAAGGTTCCCCAAGGAGTGATAAACACCGTCTTCTCTCGATCTGCCTCTGCCATCTTAATCTGATTGTATCTTGAGAATCCATCCACGAAGAAAGAATCCCGTGCTTAGTAGGGTTATCGACCAAGATTTCAATGTGCAGTAACGAGAAATTATCCTTTGGGCTTGCCTTGTTCAAATTTCTAAATCAATGCACATGAAAACTTTTCCATCCTTCTTCCGTAGAGGCACAATATTGGCTAGCCACCACGGGTACTTAGATACTAGGAGGAATCTCGCGTCATACTACTTGATGACCTCATCTTTGACTTTCAACATCCACTCGGGTTTGAGATGTCTCGGCTTCTACTTAACCGACTTCATATCAGGGTAGAGAGGAAACTCATGCTCGACCAAATCAGTGTCCAGACTAGGCATTTCCTCGTATGACCAGGCAAAAATGTCTTGTTATGATCGAAGGAAGTCAATCATGCTTTTTCTTTCTTCAAGAGATAGCGACAATCGGATCTTGGTAATTCAAAGAATCTCCTCAGTCCCTAGATTAACGTCCTTGATTTCATTGACAATGGGGGTAGGGCCATGCTCAAATTTGACAAATCGATCAAGGAGCTCATTGGGGAGATCCTCTAAAGGGATATCCTCATGCAGACCCGTAACTCCTACCTCTTCTTGTATTTCTATAGGAAAGGGGTCGATTTTGCATGGGACAGGTATTTTGATTAAGGCATCTTTTTGTGGGATTTTATCTGGAATTTTAAATGACAATATTTTTGACTTTATATTTTTTCAATATTTTTGGAATTTTTATTTTCTTTGGAGACGGACCTTGGCAGCATGAGTCTGTGTATATACAAGGTATTGCCTGCCAAGGGCTTATCTCACTTTTTATAGGTTGTTTTTTTTTTAGAAATGGGTACCAAATGTTAGGCCATTCCCCGCTTTCAGGGTTTGGGGCAAAGATGTCCAATTGCGTACCTGAGAGGCCGCTCCTTTACCTATTTGGATGGAGGGTGTTGACTGATATGGCTCTTTGGAGTCAGCCTCCATCATGTTGATCCCCATTTCGTCTTAGATGATGCCCTCAAATGTTAAAACAGTTTTGTGGTGATTTACCATAGGGGGAGTTTGTTCAGGTACGGGCCATCATTCTTCAAAGAGGGACAATGCGGTCAAGTCTATCTCCAAGCTGGGAAGGGTGATGTAGGGATTGGTGGGGTGAACTGGTGCTGTAGGCTTGTGTGCGGTTAATCGGGTTTCCCCATTCCGATTGATCTTCACAACCCCGACACTTATGAATGAATTCCTGATGTGAGGCCTGGGACGGGGTTTTTCCTCTATGTGGATCCCCTAGGATTTTACAGATGTCGTCGCCCGAACTTTCTCTTTTGCCTCTCTCACTTCTTCTTCCGTGGGCTTGTAACCTAGCCCAAACCTTACTTTCTGACCGCCCTTAGCTGTGACGGGCTCCTTCTTTCCTTGTAATCTGGGCCCAAGACCCCTTCCTTTTTTATAGCCCCACTTTTGGAGCATAGCCACTGCTGTTACCATACCACCTTTGGTCCTTGGAATGATGCCCTCGATGGGCTCTGGGAGTATCGTTGATACCTCGTATTCGAAACTGTGAAGGTCGACATCCTCAACGGTGTGCAGTACATCCAGTATATTGGGTTTTTCAATACTATTGGTGGCCTTTTCTTTCTCACTATGCCCCTCTATGATGATTGTGATGTCCAGATATAAATTTGAGTTTTCAGTGCAATGTGGAGTGTATGGTTCCAACTTCATGCAGCCACGGGCGCCCTAGTAGCAGATTAAACGAGGATTTCCATCACTTGAAATAATATGGAGAAGGTCATTGGCCCAATTAATAGCTCAAGATCATCCTCCCTTTATCTCTCTTTGTGTGTTATTAAAACCTCTGGTGCTAGTTCTCGTGGGTCTTAGCATGCAAGGAGATACCCCAATCTTGGTGGAGGTTCTCAGTGGGCATATGTTTAATGCAGACCCATTGTCGATCAAAACCAATGGGATTATCATATTTCCAAACTCAATAGTTATATTTAAGGATTTTGAGTGACTTCCTCCTTCCTCTGGTAGATCAGCGATCAAAAAAGAAATGGCATTCGGGGCTATCACTTGACCAATTATTTGCCTGACTTCATCTGAGCTAACCTGAAGTGACGCATGCACATTCTTCAATGCCCCCATTAATGCTTAGAAATGGAGTGGGGACGTCATCAACAAATCCCATACAGTAATATGGGCAAGCATTCTTCTCAATCGAGTCTCCAATATATCTTTTCGACTTATTTTCTCAAACGGATTCACGACGCTGTCTTTCTTTCCTTGGGGTTGGGCTTGTGCTACTTTCAGCTACTTCGAGATCTTCCCAGATCTGGTAATGAAGTCCACTCCTCCTCTGTGGCTGCCAGCATTAATATCCGTTTGTTCATATCTCTGCGGGACCTGATGAGGATCATAGGTTGGTCTCGAGATCTGAAACGGTATAGTCGTTGGTATCGGAGGTACTTGCAATGTGGGTTCTGGTGGTGTGGGCAACACTGGATTTACCTCGGTGATAGCTGGTTGGGTGGTAAAATTAGGCCAGATGGGGGTGGTGAAGCTTGAGGGTGGTGGCACTGGGGGAAAAGGGGTAAGATTAGGCCATTGGTAGCTAACAGGTGCCAATGGGGGATTGGGGGTATGATGGGCTATAGGATAATTGAAGGGGGTGGTGTTGTATTGTTGGTATGCATTTATATGCACATAATTGGCAGGAGTAGGTGATGGAAAATAAACCCTAAGATCTAAGGGTTTGACTTGTGGTGTTGGACAGGGAAAGTAGTATGATAAATTTAGGAGTTCAATCACCCCAATATTTCTTTCTTCATAGTTCCTTAGCAATGGTGCCACATAGCTCTCCCGATCACTGATGTAGTCTGATGGGTCAAAATCAAACTCCTCTTCATATCCCTCTACCATCTCGATGGTTGGTCTAGGACTTGCTCCTCCGATAGGATGTGGGGGCAACGGGACCTGATGGATGTTTGCGTGTTGGTTTACTTGAGAAGGTGCCGGTGGAATAATTTTTTTGGCATTGATCAAATCTTGGATCACTTGCTTCAATGGGAAGCAGTGATCAGTTGGGAGACCCAAACCCTGATGAAAATTACAGTGGGTATGAGGGTCATAATTCTTTGGGAATGGGTGAGGAGGAGGCTGCGATTAATGAATAGTGACTAATCCCTTTTCTACTAATAAAGACAAAATTACACTTAATGATTGTCCCACAGGTGTAAACACTCGGTCATAGCGGGCTCTCCTTTGCTCCGTAGTCATCTGCATTCCTTGGCCATTCCCTGTTCTCTATATCTGCTCAGTTCTGATTGGCACTGGCTGTACTGCTTGAAATTAGAACGGGGTTATTTTATTATCAGGCCTGGTATTGGTAATGTTTTGGGCATCAGCCCTGATTCTTTTATCATTCCTTTGTTCCGAAAACCTTCAAACCCCACTAGCTCCACTTGGTACACTTTTGTTCAGGCGCCCCTCCCTGATGGCATCTTCACAGCGATTGGTGTTCCTCACTAGATCAGCAAAACTAGACTGCTGCTAGTACACCAAAAAGTTTGAGATCATTGGTAGAGTTTTCTTAGAGATCATCTTTATCTGCTCATCATCAGATATTCTGTTTCTAACCTGAGCTACCAGTGCTCTCCACCGCCCTAGATAATCACTGAAGGTCTCATTTAGGTTCTATTTTAATCGAGCCAAGTCAGATTTACGCGGTTCGATGTCAATATTATAGACATATTATTCCTGAAACAAGTGCGTTAAGTCCTTCCATGTTTTCATCATAGATGGTTCTAAAGACGTGAACCACCTTAAGGCTGGACCGATTAAACTCTTTTGAAAGACCTTTATCAACAGTATTTCGTCCCCTCCATATTAGCACATGCCCCCACAGTAGGAGTTGAGGTGTGCAATAGGATTGTTGGTGCCATTTTACTTGTCAAATGTCGGCATTTTAAATTTGGGAGGCAAGGGGACCTCAGCGAACAAACACAAATTTGTGAAGTCCATGGCGTGGATTTTAGCACCACCCATTTTCATCAACTGCTTATGTATTTTATCTATCTGTTCTTTTAGTTGCTCTGACTCCTTGGATATGGGGGCTACTTTCTTGACAGTTGGTTGGATTTCACTTTGTGCTATCAGGGGGTGGGAAATGATAGGAGAAGGGTTAAGGTTGATCAATGCCTCAACATAGGCTCCATTGTTCCTAATCTCATCCTCTTCATTCTGCAAGTTGACATAGTGTGCAGCGAGGGTGGAATTCTCATGCTGGTATTGCATGGACTAGATGGGAATGACGTGAGTGGGGGTTGGGTGAGTCCATTGGGAATGAGGGGAGGTTTGTTGGATGATGGGATGAGTGGAAGTTAGATTTTGGAGTGGGGCCTGATGAGGCCATTGTGCATGGGGGAAGGTTTGAAGCTGACTTTGGGATGTAGGGATAGGGATAAATTGGGATTAATGTAAGGCATGGGTTTGAGCGGGGTATGAGGGTTGTGAGTGGGTAAAATTTTGGAGGAATTATGAAGGATATGGGTGTGAGGCTCCAAGGTTTTTGGTTTGGGTTTGGGCCATGAAGCCTTGGGAGGGTTGGTCCATGAAGCCTTGGTCATGATAGGTTTGGGTCATGGGCCACTGATGGGTTTGGGCCATGGGCCCTTAATGAGTTTAGGCCATGGACCCTTGGTGGGTCTAGCCCATTGGGCCTTTATAGGTCTGGGCCATGGGCCCTTGGTGGGTCTGAGCCATGGGCCTTGGTGGGTCTAGGCCATGGGCCCTTGGTGGGTCTAGGCCATGGGCCCTTGGTTGGTGTGGGTAATGGGGTTTTGGGCCATGGGGCCTTCGGACACTTAGGGAATGGGGGTTTGGGCCATTAGGCCTTGGGACATGAGGGTAGTGGGTGCTTGAATGGTATGGATGATGGGGGGTTGATGGGGGTCATGACGGAGTGAGGCATGGAGGCTTGATAAGTTATGAGATGGATCCATGGATGTGTGGTGTGGATGAGAGGGGATGTATTGGGATGCCTTCCACCTATTGTAGGTGTGGAACATATCCTTCATAATGGCCATTGAAGGAGGATTGGATGGAGATCGGCTATTTGATGGTTGGAGGGGAGTGGAGAGGGTGTGGGAAGAGGAAAAATTGGGCATGGCCCTAGTAAAATTGAGCATGGCCCAGGTAAGAGGTGGGATGTGGGGTGGATTGGAGAAATGTGGTGGGGCAGTGGTGGATGGATTTGACATGTATGGGGGGGATATAGGGGATATGGAAATGGGAAATGAGAGAAAAAATTTCCATGGCTTCCGAAAAGATGGGCATGGCTTGGGTAAATGGAGGGAGGTGTGGGGGATTGGCTGTGGTGTGGATAGATGTGGATGGATCGGGTTGGGCGGATGAAAAATAGGGCATGTTGGTTAGGGTAGAGGATGGGTTTTGAATGGGTGTGGAAGGAAGGTGGGATGGGTTGGAGATGGCCATGGATGAAGGCATGGTTTGGGAAAATGATGGGAAATTTAGACTTTGGGTATTTTTGGAAATGGTGGAAGGGAAAATGGGGGCATCGAAAGAGCCGGTTATGGTGAGGGTTGAATGGGTGAGGGGGGTAGAATTAAAGGCTTCTTCGGTGTGGGAATGGGTTGGAGAATGTGGCAGGGATGAGTCAGGATCGGAGTAAGTCGGGTCCACGACCCATAACATGTCTCGGTATCGGGTTGGGTACGGGTGCCATGGATGGGGCCCGTAAAGCTTCCTCCTTCCCCTACAGGATGACGGAGGGTACGTTGATGCCATTGTGTCGGCACCAATCAAGACTCTATTTTTAATTTTTTATTTAATTTTTTTTTATTTATATAAGTGAAAACAAATGAGGATTTCAAATAAAAAAGAAGTCACCTTCTTTTGACTGGCGAGGGCATATTGGGTGTCAAAAATTGCAGGGCCTAAGCAGAGGCACTAAACACACTGATCGGGGAGTCCGGGGAGTGGAATAGGCCATAGATCTGAACTGTTGCTATTCAGAATCAGCCTGGCGCAACTATTAATGGTGCCAGAGCAAAATGTTCAACTTTAAAGCTAGCACAACTAATAGTTACGCCAGTTCATTTCTGGGACATTATGCATGGGCGCAACTAATACTTGCGCCAAAGCAAAATGGATCTCTAGTTTCTATGACAACAACAACCTCAGTTTAGTATGGGTCTCCAAACTGGCTTTTTTTGAAAGTTGGGCTTCCGAGGATTGACTGATGTAATGATACCACTTTCTTTCTCACCAAACCTAAGGGTTTAAGGCAAAATTGGGTTCACTATTGCTCACTTTTTCCCAAGTTTTAAGTTTGGAATGATAAGGTTACCCACCTGATATACCTCAAGTGCAAGAACTTTTCTTAGGTACTAGGTGGGCTAGGACTTTTCCGAATCATCATCACTAGGGGTTGCCGTTGTACTAAGACCCGGGTAGTTGTATGTGTGCCTAAATAACCCAACCCTTTAAAAATCTACCCCATAAAAATAAATTTAGATCCCCCTTGTTGGTTCAATTTTATTTTTCACTTTTAAAGAATTTTCTTAAGTTCAAAGACTGGGGGTGATGATCTCGTGCCGCCTCTACGGGCCGGCGTTCACTGTTTGTAATATGATTGCGGAAACGTAAATGCGCACGTAGGCCCGCCAAACGGCTAAGGTATTTTAAATGACATAAAAGTAAAGAAAATTAAATGCAATGCGCAAGTAGACCCGCCAATCGGCTAAGGTGCTTGAAATGACAAAAATGTAAGGAAATTGAATGACAGTGCGCAAGTAGGCCCGCCAAATGGCTAAGGCACGTAAATGACGTAAAAGTAAGGGTAAGTAAAATGACATAATCGGAGGGGTGAGTAAAAAAATAAATAAATAACAACAATAAAAACGGTTAGTAAGAAAAATAAAGGGGCCAAATTCAAGGGGAAGCTCTACTAGCTATTCCCCAGCAGAGTTGCCATTTGTGCAACCGTGAAATTTTTGATGATCCCGTCGTGACGATATACTCTCTAACGAAAATTATAGAGTTGCCACCAGGAGCTTTTGGTGTCCCGGGAAACTTAGATCATTTTTATAAGAACCAAAGTACCACAAATATGACTCTGAATCCGGTCTATGCCAAAGGCACTTGGGTAGGGGCTTCGGTTATCGATTGGGAAGGTGTTAGGCACCCAATCAATCCACTTAATGTGGTCTTTACTTATGGCCAAAGTGAAAATAATAAAAAAGAAAAGAAAAAGGATTCCTCTTGCCCAAATGGGTTTTAAAATCTTATTTATGCCACTCTGTTCTTTCCAAAAATTTGGTGGCGTAACGGCACAAATGGAAGGATCGAGAAGAAACCAATAAGGTAGAGGAATAGATTGGAGAGCTAGAGCTTTTATACCGTGGTGGAGCCTTGCGTTGGCCTGCTTCGGTGAGCTTTTGAAGGTTTGTATGGTATGGAATGAGGTTCTAACTCCTAAGGCTTGATACCTAAGAGGTAGAGAGGGAAGGCTAAGGGTTAACGCACCTCTAACCTAAAGCTTTTGGGTAAAATGTTAAGGTCTAAAGGGTTTTTTAAAGTTATGAAATTTGTATGGGAATGATGCACTAGAGGAGAAAGAGAGAAGGGATTCCTTAATCTCTTAATTGCAAATTTTTTCAAGCCATTTGTAAGGGGGGGTGCCTCTCTATTTATAGAAAAAAGAGAGGTTAGGACGGTGCTTAGAGGCTAATTGGGATTAGCAATTACGTAATGGACCATCTAAGGATTCTTAGGATTTTTAGAGCCTTGAAAAATGTGAGAAGGTGCTCTAATGGTTGATGATTGGGTGAGGCTTTAAACCACTTAAGGGGTTGCACATAGACAGTAAATGAGTACAACAAAACTAGAAAAACACACCCCAAAGGTCAAGATGGTCAATAAGTCAAACCCCAATCTTAATTTTTGAGGCAAAAATACACAGTTACTATTCATATGCCTGGCGAAACTATTAGTTACGCTAAACATATGCACAGTAAACAATGCTTGAACAGTGCCTGGGAGGTTGGCTGCCCGCAGGGGGACCCATCTATAGCAGGCACAACTATTAGTTGCGCCAAGTTCACCTATAGCTAGCGCAACTATTAGTTGCACCAAATCCCTAATGGGGGTCAGATGAAATTACCATTCTGCCCTTCGAGTTCGGGATGTGATATCTTTTTATACACAGCTCCGATTGGGGTGATTCTTGGCCCGTTGGAAAGCTAAGGACTTCTACTTTTTAATGGTATGAAATTTGATCATAGTATAAGGTTGCAGCTAGTCCCGATGTACCACTCTTCATCCATTACTCGAGAAAGCTAGGTTTAGGTCCAGGATGGATTCTAAAGGTTTGGGATTGGTTTCTAAGGGTTTGGAAAGGTTCTTAAGGATCTAGGGTAATTCTTAAGGGTTTAGGATGACTCCTAAGGTCTTGGAAGGATTCCTAAGGGTTCCATACATGCCATTAAAATCTCGGAGATACACTTCTCTCAAAATGTATTTCGGTCGGGCCTTGGGCTAAATTTGGGTGTCTACAGAAAGGTTGGAAACTCAAATTGACCAGCTAACCCTTTTGGGAGGAGAGGGTAACGTACTACCTTCACATGTAATTGGTATGCCTAGAGGATGTCTATCTAGGGGAGGCACATCAAATCCCTCTGTTTGTAACTTTCCGTAGCAAACACCTGTAATATATATATATATATATATATAATATTAGAAAAAGAGTATTCTATGATTTACGGTATGTAAAAGCCCAATCAATCATAAAGGTCTCTGTTAGGTCATAATCACCAAAAGTGTATGGATTTATGATTTCAAATGATACGTAGAGTCATATCGTAGTGAGTACGGTTTGAAGCACCAATGAGTCTCACTTTCATTTTATAGAATTGCAAACAACAATTCTAGGGAACAGGCGACTCCAGTGATCGATCTTATCGGTTACATTGGAATTCAAACCCATTTAATTCACAGAGGGAGTGACCTACCAAGGAGTGGATACTACTTTGGTAGAAAGGAATGAGAGACTTTGATTGAAAGTGGTTAGAAGCCGAGGACTGATTTTTATCGAAGATTTTTCTCAGACGTTGCTGCCGGTGTCTTAGTTTAGTGTGTGTCTAATTTTTTCCTTGGTTTAAACTCTTTTATGAAATTAGTTCTTCGGATAGATTTTAGATTTTTATTTGTTTCAGATCATTGTAAATATTCAGTATAATATATAACTTTTTTTACTAGCTCTGTAATTTTTACTAACAGTGTGTGTTACTAACATTATTAACATATTTTTTTTTACTAACATTTCTGTTATTGATACTCCGAGAATACGCCGCAGGTATTTTCTCCCAAGCTTGAGAGAGAGTATGTATCTGGTAACAATTTTTTTTCGATAAATAATCAGTATATCAATAAATTTCTTTTGTGTACCAATGAGGGCATTTTCCGATTTAAGTTTGGGGGGGACACACAATTTCTGTGATTAGTAATTTTATTTGAGTTTTTGTTAAAAAAATATTTTTATTTTTTGATCAATACATAGGAATTATGATAGAAAAAAATTACAAATTCTGAAAACTTACGATTCATTATAATAGAAGTTTAATAATTAGAATTTAGAACAATTATAATTCATGTTTCGCTCATTGAAAAACTGTATTAGAATGAATGTTTGAAACAATAGATTGATCTAAACTGTAAAAATATAGACTATAGTTTCAAAATTATAAACCAATGAGATTCTGAGCCATATTTTCTCTTTTCTGAGAGAGACTATTTCTATTCAGATAAAAAATTTCTTTGAACTTCTATACTGATATGAAATCTCATATTGTTGAATTTAGAATCGAATTATTCTATGAATATGATGAAGTGATTTTTTATCTAGAACTATCTATTAGAAATATCAAAGCAATAAGGCATCTATGCTAGTAAATCGTGAAAATGATTTAAGGCCATCTTTTATTTAAACCAGAGCTAAAATGCCAAAATCCCATAACATTTTATCCTTTGAACCCATATTAGAAGCCTGAAATGAATTTCTGTTTACCAAAATTTTATAAACCTTTTAATCATAGGTACTACCCAAAGCTTTCTATCTTTAACCCTTATAATTTTTAAGAGTTTAGAATGCAAAGAAGGGAAGAAGAGGGATTGAAAGGAGTAAGAATGAAACAGAGAAGGAATGTTAAAAAAGTGGTGCAAAAGAAGAAGAAAAAAAAGATAAGAAAATATGAGAAAGGAGTGATAAAGAAGAACGACTCTTTAACAAAAAGCTGAAAAAAAGAAAAAAAAATCGTGACAGACAATCTTATAGCTGAAGAATTGGGATTTATTGAAGAAAAATATATGGGAAGAAGTTATCCAATAGTAGATACTTACTGAAGTAAAATAGTAGAAGATGATAGGAAAAATAAGAGCTAAATTCTCAGAAAAACTTTGAATCCTTTTCTACCTTTCCTTGATTCCTTCTGAAACCCAAAACCACATTACAAGTTGAAGGAAAGGCCTTTCTGATTTACGATTTGTTAAAGCATAAACCTAGTAGAGATAAGGATAATAGATATTATGGATTGTACAGGGAATCATAAGATTAGGATAAGATTATCTTTTCTATGAGATTTATTTTTGCAATTATATTTGACTGAATTCTTCTTAAAAATATTCCATGAGAACCCAAAAGTTTCGATATCTCTTTGAGAGTATGTCAATAGGAAGTTTATGAATGATAATATTTTCCAAATATGCAGTTTAGAAAAATTTATGAAGAATAAATCGTTCACCAGTGCATATACACTCTATGCTTATTATGAATTGAAATTATTGGAGTTCTAATCAAAGATAACTGTTGTAATGGAGAGTAAGAGTAAAAGAATTTGTAATTTTGGAAAGTCATAATAAACTATGTATTGACCAATTTAACAACTTAGGTAATTTAGGTAACTTAGTTATTTTAATTAGTGTACAAAATTAGTTTAGTATTTTAAAATTTTAAATTTTTCAAAAAAAAATATTTTGAAAAATCTAAACATATTTAAAGTTAGTAGGTAACTTCACCGAAAACCTTTAGGAGACTATAACTTCTCCACAAGGGATCACCTAGGGGTTTAAAGGCTTGTTGCATATGCTAAATTCAATTGTGCTCCCTACAAAAGTGGATTTAAATTCATAGTTTAAGATATTTTTGTAGACACCCAAATTTGGCCCAAGGCCCGATCGAGACATACTTCAAGGGAGGCGCACCCCCCAACTTTCGGTAGCATCTCTCACACCCTTAGGACCCTTCCCAAACCCTTAGGAATTACTCCCAACCTTTAGAAACCTCTCTAAACCTTAGTTAACCCTCTCGAGCAATGGTTAGAGTTAGATGTACCAGGGCTAACAGGGACCTCTACTAAGAGCAAATCTTATACCTTTTAAAAATTGAGGATAAGCTTTCTAACAAGTCAAAAATCATCTTAATCTGAATTGTACTTCAAAAGTTACGGCAATCCGAAAAGTGACCAAAACTGCACCTAGTTGGGGCATGTATGGTGTGTGTATTATACATGCCAAGCCATTTTTTTTCTAGAAATGGCTTGGCGTGTATATTACACCAGCCAAATACAGGTGGGGCCCCCTGCGAGCTTTGACTTCCAGGACACTGTAGCTATGCTTGGCGTGGATAATACACACGCCAAGCTTAGCTATAGTAACCTCTGGTTTTTGCTAGAATTTTACTTTTGAGGTTTGACTTGTTGACCATTCCAATGTCTAGGGTAAGTCTCATTAGGACTGTTACACCCCTGCTTACCCTATTTGCAACCCTCTAGTCATTTGAAACCTCACCCTATCGTCTACCATTGATCCTATCCTCACACATATCCATAACTTCAAAATCCTAGAAAACCTTAGATGTTAGGATTACCTAATAGATAACCCTAATTAGCCTTTAAGTCCCCCCTAACCCTCTCTTTTTTTATAAATAGAGCGGTAGCCCCCCTTGCAAATGGCTTTAAATTTTTCTAAGAGAGAGAAATAGACTAAGCAATCCCCTCCTCCCATTTGGTGCACCAAGCACTCATACAAATTCCAGAATCCTAAACCACCTCAGAAACCCTATCTCCCATCAAAAACCCTTGAGTTTAGGAGAGAACTACCCCCTAGCCTTCTTCCTCTACCCCTTAGCTATCAAGCCTTAGAGGATAGAACCCATTCTCCAACCACTCAAGCTACCAGAAGCTCGTCAAGAGCAACTATGCAAAGGTCCATAGCTATGCTACAAGAGCCTCAGAGCTTCGGCTCTCCCCTCTACTCCTCCACCTTCTTAGCTTTTCCTTTATCCTTTAATTTGTACTGTTGCACCACTGAAATCTCAGTAATTGTGGAGGGGCACAAATAGGATCAATGTGCCTTCGGGCAAGAGGAAGTGCTCTTTTCTTTTTTTTTTTTCTTTATCTTACCCACAAGTAGAGACCGCATTTGAGCGGGTTAATCGGGTACCTAACACCTTCCCGATCGATAATCGAAACCCCTACCGAAGATCCTTTGGCATCAACCGGTGAATCAGAGTCACATTTTTTACACTTCAGTGCTCATAAAATTGATTTAGGTTTCTTGGGACACCAAAAGCTCTGGGTGGAAACTCTATGTTTTTTTACGAGTGCGCATCGTCTCTACAGGATTGTCGAAAATCCTTGATTGCACAGATGGCGACTCTGTTGGGGATAGCTAGTAAATCTTCCCCTTGAAAGTTGGCATTTTCCTTTATTTTTCACTAACACTTGGTTGTTTTCTCTTAGTTTCACTCACCCCTATGATTCTGTTTATTTTTACTCACCCCTACTTTTCCGCCATTTACGTGCTTTAGCCGATTGGCGGGCCTATTTGTGTATCGTCTTTACTTTCCTTTACTTTTTCGTCATTTATATGCCTTAGCCGATTGGCGGGTTTACTTGCGCATTTACACGCCTTAGCTATTTTGTGGGCTTACATGAGCTTTTACTTTCCACAATCATATAGTAATAGTGGACGTCGGCCCGTAGAAGCGGCACGGGACCATCACCCCCAATTTTTGAACATTAATCAAACTACCTTAAAAGTGAAATTAAAATTAAACCAAGAGGGGGACTTAATTGAATTTTTACGTTGGGTAGATTTTATAAAAGGGTGAAAATTTAGGCAAAGATACAAACGTCTCGATTCTTATTACGGCGATAGCCTCTAGTGCTGATGATCCCGAAAAGAACCACCCCATCTAGTATCTGAGAAGGCGCATGCGCTGGAGGTATATCGAGTGGGTGACCGAGCTGGTTATAAAGCTTAAAACCCTAAGGGAGTGCATTTAGTTGCCCTGAATCAATCTTGTATCCCTAGGATCGGAGAGGAGGGACCCGTTATAACAAGAAAGTTAGTCCCCAGAAGCATAGCTTCCAAAAAACCATAAAAAAGGACCAATTTCAAGCTTGCTGTTCTGCTATTTATAAAGCTATATACTCTGTTTATGCCCCGCGTGTGTAAACTACATGCCAAGCTTAATTTTCCTAGAATTGCTCTGGTGTGTATATTACACACGCCAAGCTAAAACTGAACAGAGTTAGCCTGGCGTGTATAATACACATGCCATGCCAAATTCTCCAGAATTTGGCTTGGCGCATATAATACATACGCCAAGTCTGCCCTAGGTTAGGCAGCCCAAATCTGAGGCCAATCTTCACCTTCCCAAGTTCCGCTTAGTGGTTTGGCACTCCGGATAAATCTCGCACTCTTCGACACCCAATACGCCCCTGTCGGTCAAAAGAGGGTAACTTCTTATTGACTCGCTCCAAGGGATTGGGTTGTTTGCATTGATTCTCGTGCCTTCAATAGATCAAAGGGTTTCCCTTTAATTCTTCTGAAGTGCGTCGGGATCCCATCGCGGGAGATATTTAGGGTACGAACAACATCCGAAATAGGAATTCCACCAAAATTCTTCATCGTAAGGTATTCATTTGCCATTTCTAAAAAATAAATAAAAAAGAGTCATCACCAACAAAAAACTGAAAAAGAAAAAAACATTGTGGTGCTGGCACAACTGCATCGCCTTACACCCCGTTGTCCCACAGAGGGAGAAGGAGAAAACTTTATGGGCCCCATCCAACGCACCCGCCACCACTCCATGTCGTGGGCATTGGATTCAGCATATGCCGATCCCAATTCATCTCCACCACATTCCCCAATTCATTCCCATTCGAAAGAGTCTTTTACCTCCATCCCACTCACCCAATCACCATTTACTGTCATCGGACACATCCACTCAAGATTCATCCACATCTACCCCACATACGCCCCATTTTCTACCCCATTTCCCCTCAAATCAAAACAACCCTAATTTTCCCCCTTCCACCATCACCCAAAATCCACCCTATGTTTCATCATATCCTTTCCCCACCTCAACCCCAAATTCACCCCATCTTCCTGCCACATCAAACATACCCCCATCATCCCCATCTATTCCCCAAATTCACCCCATCTTCCTGCCACATCCAACATACCCCCATCATCCCCATCTAATCCAAACATGTCACATTCCTTCACATACACCCAACCATGAATAATCCTCTCATATCCACTCCACATCCTTCCCCCAATCCCAATCCATCATACATCCCCCCATCCATCCAGGTCATGCCCTATTTTACTCGGGTCATGCCCAATTTTTCCCATATACCCACCCCATCCATGCCCCATGCTCCCCCTCCATCAGATGTGCCGTTTTCATCCATCCCACCACCCAATCCGATGGCCATGATGGATAAGATGTGGAAGGCCTATACAATATGGAAGGCTTCACAAGATAACCTCCCTCATTCACCCCTCACAAACCCATCTCATACATTCCCAAATCTCCATGCCCCTTTTTCCCAAATCTCTCATCAACCCCCCATTATCCACATCACCCAAGACCCTCACCAACCATGGGATCATTTGAGCGGGCCTCAAGGCCCAATGGCCCATTCCCATCAAGGCCCCATGGCTCAGACCCATCAAGGCCCAATGGGCCATACCCTCCAAGGCCCAATGGTCCAGACCCATCAAGGCCAATGGGCCAAACCCACCAAGGCCCAACGGGACAAACCCATCAAAGCCTTGTAATCCCAACCCATCTGGATCCTAGGGTCCAAACCCATCCAAGCTCCTTACCCTATACCCAAGCCCAGCAAGGCCCCAACCTTAGAACCTGATACCCACTCCCTCCACAATTCTCTCAAAATCCCATTCACTCATCGTACCCAACCCAATACGAGAACCTATCTCACACCATTCATCAAGGTCATCCCAAAACCCAACTTCCAAGCACAATGGCCTCATCAAGCCCCGACCCAAAACCCAACTTCCGCTCATCCTAACATCCCGCCAAACTACCCCCATGTGCCATGGTCCCACCCACCTATTGGTGCGTGCTTTTTCTGGGTTCCTCTCAGTCCCCTTTGAATCAGTGGCCCAATTCTATCCAAGTGGACTCTGGCAATGCGGTGTTTGGAATGTTGAAAATAAAGAGAGATTTCTAAGAAGATTCCTACTTTATTGCAATCGCCAGCTGTAAATATATATCGATGCTGCAACACGTCAATGATCATGCTTTAGAGCGGGTGTGGGTTACTTCTTTATTGAATCGTCCGCCTGTGAACGTCAGCAGCTATGGCTCTTCCTTATGCTTTAGATAGTTTAGTTTTCCTTGTCTTTCCTTGTGATTGGGGTAATTCTACTTAACATAAATTCCCTAATTCTACTATGAGTCTGATTAGTTTAATATTTTTAATCCTATTGAAGGTCTAATTAATTAAGGCTCCTAATCTTACTAGGAGTCTAATTAATTTTAATGTTTTTAATCCTATTGAAGGTCTAATTAATTAAGTCTCCTGATCCTACTAGGAGTCTAATTAATTTTAATGTTTTTAATCCTATTGAAGGTCTAATTAATTTAGTTTCCTAATGCTATTAGAAGTCTAATTAATTTTAGTCTCCTAATTATACTAGGAATGTAAATATATTAATTCTAGTGAAACTCTAATTAAATCAAGCATGCTAATTATACTGAAATTCTAAGCAGAGTAAATATACTACTTTTACTGCGATTCTAATTAAAGCAAGTATACTAATTTGACCAAAAATTTAATTAAAGCAAAGGAACTAGTCCTACCGAAATTCTAAATGGAATAAAGGACTAATTTTACTAAAGCTCTAATTTAGGCGATGAACAAATTTGATTAAAATTCCAATTAAAGCAATGAATTAATTTTACTAAAATTTTTATTAAAGCAATGAATTAACTAAAACTAAAATTCTAATTAAAGCAATGAATTAATTATACTGAAAATCTAATTAAAATAAAGGAACTAATTTTACTAGAATTATGATTAAAGCAATAGATTGATTATACTAAAATTCTGGGAAAATAATGGAACTAACTTTACTAATTCTAATTAAAGCGATGAATTAATTTTACTAAAATTCTAAAAAAAGGGTTTTGGGCCTACTATGCGAAGGAGGATTGGCCTCGTTTCGGAATACCCTCC
The DNA here is from genome assembly GCA_021018995.1 of Chloranthus sessilifolius. NCBI lineage: Eukaryota > Viridiplantae > Streptophyta > Magnoliopsida > Chloranthales > Chloranthaceae > Chloranthus > Chloranthus sessilifolius. Next base: position 50,941,225 of record CM037593.1, on the reverse strand, counting down.
GTAAGCTCCCTTGGGCAAATCGGATGGCTAAGATTAAAGTAAATTAGATTTTGAATTATAAGATAATATTTTTTTGGATTTTTAAAGTTGTTTTTGAATTATAATTATGAATTAAATTATGAGACTAGAATTTTAGAAGACTAAATTATAAATTGGGATTTTTTAAATTATTAAATTAATGAATTAAAACTAGAATTTAAGATTTAAGGACTGAATTCGGGTCCGAAATCAGAAAATCATACCGTATGATTAAGGACTGGTTCTATAAACTAAGAACTAGAACTAGAGATTAATGATAGGACTGGAGATTAAGATTTCAGAACAAAATTAAAGTTTAAGGTCGGTGAATTAGGCCGTCAGATTAAGGACTGGTTCTAGAAACTAAGGACTAGAATCAGATATTAAAAATTACGGTCTAAAAAGGATGCTATGGTCTAAGACTTAAAATTCAATATTAATAATTAAAACTAAGGGAAAACCTAAATCTAAGAACTAAAAAAACTAAGGTTGGAAACTAAACACTAAATTCCTACCTAAGGTCGAGGCTGTGGAGAGGCATCTCAAAAATTGAAGCTTGAATCTCAAAATCATGGCTCTATTTTTCTATGTGTTCGTTCTCGAAATTCTCCTGCCTCGAAATCCCAAACTTCTCCGTTCATGTCTCTCTCTCTCTTTCCCCCTCTCTCTGTCTGTGTCCAACCTCCCTGGTCAAATTAAAAAAAGGCTTTTATAGGTTTTTTTTCTAATTAAACGCCCTCTTTTAGACATTTAACTGAATAGCATGCCGATTTCTCGGTGCTTAATCACTTTGAGTCAGTCACCGACTCAGTGAGAGACCGGTTGACATGCTCAGTGAGTTTCCTAGTTCTAACAATGTTAGGACTAATTGTGTGCTTGGTGTGGAGTGCGCAATCCGATTAAATACGTCATTTAAAGCGCTTGATCGAGAAAGCTTGGGGTCAATGAGTGTAAGACTTGGTCAGGCGTAGGCCAATTGCATGCTGGTGGTCGGGCACTCAATCTAGTGGCGCATGCCATGTGGGACGCGTAATCGAGTCTTAAAGTGGTCTGGGAAAGGAAGTTTGGTATGAGAGGGGGACTGATTGGATGTTTATGGTTTAGCATGCGATCGAATTGCGCACATGGTTTTAGGGGCATAATTCGGGGTTGTCCAGGTCTTGAAATGTCAGACTATTATTTCAACTTACATTTCAATTGTATACTATTGCTCCAGTATACAGTCTCCCTACGTTGGGACCTGAGCCACAGAGTTATTATTTTAGCTTGTGTTCAGCCATGTATTATTGTTTCAGTGCATGGTTCCCAATTTAGGGTCATGGGGCCTGAGCCACATAGCTATTGTTTTAGCATGTGTCCAATCATATACTATTATTTCAGTATATGGTCCTACGTTAGGGTTAAGGGGCCTGAGCCATAAAGCTATTGTTGTAGCCTGTGTCCAGCCATATACTATTATTTCAGTATATGGTTCCACATTAGGGTTGTGAAACTTCCAGTGAAGGTAAATCCTTTTTGAAAAGTCAAGCACAAGGTCAAAGGTTGACCAAATAGATTTATATATTCTGAGAGGGCAAAATGGGGGTGTCTACAGATGCCCCTCTTCGACACGCTCTTGCGAAGTAAGCGCGCGTCGAAGAAGTAGACACCCCTCATTTGAGGTGTCTTCTCGTTTCTCTTAGGAAATCACAAACGTAAATTAGGGATGCTAACATGACATGGTTGGCTTTCTTATCTATCAGTGTAAGCTAAAATAGAGCATTTGGGGGCCCAGTGGTATCTGTCGAAAGGCGTATTCCATGTCATGGATGTCCAAGGGTGATCTTGGTCGCGTATCGTGACCCGCTGTCATAGACAGTCGATGGGGGAAGTCAGCGTATCCTATTCTGTGGGTGCAAGGGGCATCTGGTCGTGTGGCGTGACCTGCTGCAAGTAACAGTTAAACGAAAAGGAGAATCACCATATCCTAATCTGTGGATTAGAGGGGCATCCCGCCACATGTCGCGACCTGTTACAAGGGGCAGTCAAATAGAGGTCTATGAAGCAGTCGAGGTACCGGGGGGCATCATACAAATGTCCATAAATAAGGTCCAGGGATCGATAATAAAATGCAATATAATGTCAAAGGCTTTTGCAAGTCATGTCAGACCGGGCGTGTCATTGTTCACACTAATGCGCGTCAGGCGTTCCTTTTCTAATAGGCGTTTGTAAGTTCTTAAATTAAATATACTTATTGTTCAGTTTGCCTGGGGAATGGCCGGTTTGGGCTAGTAGTTGAAGTGAATTTTAGTAGGTGAGGTCTCTTTGTTTATTATTATTTCTTTTTTATTTTCTTTTTGTTTGTTTCGTTGTTTTTTTTTTTTTTTGCTTTGGTTTTGGGGCTATGAGATTTTTTTTTTTTGGTTTTAGAAGTAAGAGGTTTTTCTTTTTTGAAATCTTCGGAAGTAAAGGGTTTTTTTTTTTTAATTTTAGGAGTTTAACTTAAGATCAATTCGGTGGTAAAACTTCAAAAAACGTGGCTTCCGAGACATCGCTGAGCAGATCCATCGGAACGGGATTTGTGGACCCGATCGTTTATGTGGTTGTCAAGACTACACTTGGCATGCCGGATACTCTGTCTAACCTTCTCGGCGAATACTGATGGTTGTCTCTTATGGGAGGACTACAGTGATTAACGAGTCAAGAGAGATGGGTTTTGAAAATATTTTGGCTTAATCATAGCTAACTATATATATCAGAAGAAATATTTTAGAAGGGTGATACTTACCTGGGGGTGATACTTACCTAAATTGTGCGTAGCTTGTGTAGTCCATGATGGGACTGATGGGTTGTCAGGGTGATACCGCGATGCGACTTTGGAGATTTCTTCTCTTTTCTTCATGTCTGTTGTGGCAGGGACTGGCGGTAACCAATGTGATGCAATGTCTTGGGGAGGTGATGTCGCGATGGGACATCGATGACTTTTCCTTTCTTCGATTGTATGCTGGGGTGAGTCCTGGTGGTTGCAAGTGGGATGAGGTGCGAGAAAGACTTTTCTCTTTCTTCCTATCATAGGGAATCATATACGTGATGGGATATTGGGGGTCTGTGTTAAAATCTGAGGAATTACTGGTTTCAGGCCTAATGGGGGCCTTTGGATTGTGGTGGTTTTTTTTTTTTGTTTTATTTTTTATTTTTGAGACGGGACTTGAATCCCTCTACTTCGGTGATGGGATATTGGTTGAGCATGGTTAGCGATGGGATTTTTTAGAAGGTTTGACTCTATGCTTCCATGATGGTGCATGGGTGATAGGCTATAAGATAAGATGAGATTGTTGTGTCTCGATGGGGCATGTTTGTGCACGTTTGGCGGGGTTGTGTCTGGATGTTTTGGGTGGTGATGTTTGTGATGGGACGTTGGTAGGATATTTGCTCGATAGGCGTGTCATGTTTCCTTCTTTAGCAGATCTTGGGTTTTATGAGATTAGGTTGTGGTTGTGTCACAATTAGCTTAATATTTGGCTTCTCACGAGAGGATGTGTGATGGGATAGCTGATTTAGGTCAATGAGTTTGGATATTGGGGTGGTATTGTGTGTGTCTCGTCGCGATGGGACATGCGTGACGGGGTTATGCGGTGGGGGTTCTCCCTTTCCGATGGGATCGTGAGGGGATGAGGGAAAGTGATGGTGCCACGATAAGGGAGGTATGTCCCATTGCGTTGGGATCAGAGGCGCGATCAATGCCTCCTATAGGGCTACGTGATGGGAGAAGGGTGAGCCGATCTTTCTTTTCTGCCGGAATAGACTGTGAGGCTGCGCGATGGGACAAGAGAATTTTGGCCAAGATAGGATAAAAAGGTGTGAGGGTATAGATTTTATCAAAAGTCGGGTATCACGTGCTTATTTTTGAGTGTTCAATATGATTGCGTGCCTATTTTCAGGCGTGCGATTCAAGGTTTGAAGGGTTGTTTACGCTGTAGACGTATGTGTGTGATTGGATCAGGCGCTCTAATAATAGCGTGTGATTGAGGTGTCACCAGGTCACTTTTCGAGCTACCTTTCGTATTGCGTGATGTGAGTGAGTTATTTAATAAGGTTGCATGATCTATAATGAGCGCATGATCAGAGCATCGTGCAGTCGGTGCGAGCGATGGTTTCCTTGCGCGGTCTAGTGAGGGAACGTGTTTTGGATTGAGCGCGATATGCTTGGTGCATGACTGAGTTAAGTGCATGTGTTCGGGCGTGTGATTCAGTCCATACTCTATATAAGCGAGGGAGCTTTCGCTGGTTTCTCATTCCTTGATTTAGTCTCGAGTTTTACTTTTTCTAAGTTTTTTATATTCTATAATTCCTATTTTAGCGATATTGGGTGGTCTAACCGTCCGATTGAGATATCATTTCTTCATATATTAGTAATTTCATGCGATCTTCATCCTGAGATGATGCTTGGGGATGACATTATTCTGGGAATAGGCGGTATTGAGAATGAGGATGCTAGTCTTCACATCGGTCCCTTTTAGGGAGCAGTGAAGGCAGCGTTGAGGTGGCGGCGGTGGTGGAGGAGAAGATGGTGGAAGAGGAGGTGTTACTAGTGGAGGGATGTGTTCCCAACAAATCTTTCTTGTAGCCTCCGATTGGACGCTCTACTCCTCGCTTAGTGTTGATTTCGGGTCTCCAGTTTTCATTTTGGATTGTGTTAAGACCTGAAAAGTACCACTTTTCACCCCTTAACTTAATCTCTGTTAGACCCTTAATCATTTAATAAATGTGTCTTAAGTCAATTTTGTAGATAATATGCAGCAGCTGCAAATAAACCCCTAACCATGCCAAGAAGCCTACTGTTGCCCCAGAAGCCCCTCAGAAGAATGAAGGTTGAACCCAGACAGAGAATTGGCTGCAGCATAGGCACAACAAAGCAGAAACAAACCAAAAAGAATACCTCACGCAGATGTCGCAGGGCTCAATTGAACCAGAATGAATGCGTCGCGTAGTTGTCACAGACTTTTGAAAGACAGCACACAAAATGGTCGCGCAGTCCCCGCACCGTTCATGCGCAGATGGATGTCAACAGGGAGCAAAAAGCATAACTAGCGCAGTGCTCGCGAGGTTCAGTCTTAAGTGCTCATGAAGCACTAGCGCTGTCTCGCGCTGCTTAAGAGATGAGTCTCCAACCTTCACGTGATTCACTAAATAGAGAGCTCCAGGCATTCCAGCGCGTGGCTGTCGCGCAGTGGCTGCGGGACACATACTTTCAAGGAACTGCTCGCGCAATCCAGAAGCCCTTGTACATTGTTTCCTTCACGAGGATCGTCACGGGATTCATCAAGGAACAAACTGTGCGCACAATTCCTGCGCCTTTCAAATGGAAAGACAAATCCCGCGACGACCAGAGCATCCCTGCGATGACCAAAGTACCAACCCCGCGACTGTAAGAGCTTCAAGTCAATTCAACCCCACGATGCCAATTCTACCACGCAGCAAGACCTGGAAATCTTTTTTATCCAGCGAGGATCGGGTTCCAAACTTTGCCCCACTTTTGCAAGGGTAATCTGGGAACTTCCAACAATTAGGGCACGCACTCTAATGCTCCAATATCCGTGCACATGCCTCGAGGCATCCAAGGGACAAGAATGGGCTGCAATTGCATTGATGAAATTAGGGTTTTCCTAACCCTAATTCACAGAGAGCCGATTGCTATATAAGCCTAAGCCTAGCTTAGGTTTAGGGATCCTTTTTGGAACTTAACTTCTGTATTCCTTCTTGAAACCGACTGTAGAATTACAGTAGGCTAAGGTTAGGGTTTAGGAGTTTTCTTTTTTTCTTTTTTCCTTCTCTCCATAGTCCAACACTTGTTGGCTATGCCTTTGTATGATTATTTGGTATAGTTTTAATGGAGTTTTATAATAGGATCTATTGCATGTATGGGATTGATGTTTTGAGAGTTGTTCTGTGCAAGGCCGCTGCCTTGAGATCCTCCATTGCTAAGTTGTATTATAAGCAATGGAGGATTGTCTTTAAGGCTTTACTTAGATCTAAGTGACCTGTGTGTCTAGGTTAGGCACATTGCAGGCCTAGCCCCACCACAGGACCCACTAAATCTGAATTCCCATGGGATCTTGAGCTGGTAGCCTTGTTAACATGGTGGCGGCAGCAATGTTCTTGTTTTGTCTTAGACCTCTGTGAGCAGGATAGCCTCTATGGATAGTCTGTGACTATTCAAGTGGACAGATTATAGCCCTAGGGTGAGGCCAATCCACAGAACTAAGACAGATTCTTCTTCTCTGCACTTGTGCTTGTAGCCTTGTGAGAGATTGTGCAGAGACAGACTCCCCTGTATTTGTATAGGCCCACCATCAGATGGCAGATCTGATCTGGCTGTAGAGATTGTAGGCATGTGACTGGATCACTGCTGTCCTTCTAAAGCAGTGAACAGCTAAGCTTAAAAGCTAGTACTTAAACTCTTGCTGGTTCTGTGTGTCCAGGCTAGTGAACATTGTAAGCCTAGCCCCACACAGAGAGCTTTAGAGGTTGAGGTTCCTATGAATTCTTGAGCTTGTAGCCTGGATGAAGTAGTGCCTACGATAATAAACTTGTTCTGACCCATCTCTGGATTGTGGTTCCCCTATTGGATAGTCTGTGACCATTCAAGTGGACAGGTTATAGCCATAAGGGATTGGATCATGGCACAGGAGTGAGTTAGATCCTTTCTCCTCTTTGGTGATAATGTAGCCATTGGACAGGATTTTTATAGCAGCAGATCTAAGTCTGAGTTATAAGACCCATCAGATCTGTACCTAATAGCATACTTTTCACCTTTTTATATTTATTTTCTCACACTCCATCACTTTTCTCAACCCTTTTTATAGTTTAGGCATTAAGTTACCTTAGGATTTAGACTATAGTGACCATAAATCCCCTTCCATTTAGGATTGTCAGATCTGTAGCTAGATCTGGAGGGCCTACTAAAGATAGCTCCCTTGGAGCTTTAGATCAACTTTTCAGTGGGACAAACTCTTACTTATCAAAACTTACTACAACAGGCCCTGTATCTTGTAGGACTGTGTATTTTTAGGCTTGCTGCTCTTCAATTCATCATTCATTTTCACTAACCCCATTCTTATCACCATCTCCAATAAAGTTAGTAGCAAGCAATTAAAATACTTTAATAAGTTTTTGGCGCCGCTGCCAGGGAATCTTGATCTATTAGTAGACTCTAGATTTTCGTATTCTTTATTCTTTGGTAGCTGTACTTATGAATAATTGATACTGCTGATTTACATTTAGAATTTTTCTTGCAGATCTGGATCGGAGCAGAGAAGGAGAGTAGAATTGCACTGGGAGTCTAGCTACCTCTGTTTGCACTTCTCTAACCCTCAAAACCTCAGTTTATTTCTCCTCTGAAAATTCCGTAGCAGCTGATTAGGATAGTTGTAATTTTTTTAAGTGCAATGTGTCTGTGAGTAGTCTTCCTTGCTTTTGGTGTGTGTGCATGTTAAGAAGGAGTTCCCTCAGTCCTACATTAGAGCCTGCTAACCCTGAGATGGAAAGGGGTAGAAGACCGAGAAGGCACAAACACACCACAGTCAAGCCCCCTATTGAAATTGAGACAGTAATTATGGGTGAAGAGCAACCCAGAACATTGAAGGAATTGAATGCTCCGGATGATTATAATTCTCCATTCAGCATTCAATTCCCAGATGTTCAGGGAAACTACGAGATTAAAACCTCCATCATCCAAATGCTTCCCTCTTTCCATGGGCTTAGCAAGGAAGACCCTTACAAGCACATTGACCAATTCTTAGCCCTGTGCACAACTTTTTCTATCGTTGGTTTGGGACCAGAAGCCACTAGGTTAAGGCTCTTTCCCCTCTCCCTAAAGGACAGGGCCATGACCTGGTTATCTACTCTCCCAAACAACAGCATCACTTCCTGGAAAGACCTCCAGACAAGATTTCTGTATAAATTTTTCTCAGAGACCAAAACCAGCCAGTTGAGAAAAGGCATACTTGCTTTTGCCCAATCCCCAACTGAAGATATTAATCAAGCCTGGGAAAGATTTAAGGAGATGCTCAAACAATGTCCCCACCACAAGATCCCTGACTGGCAGCTTGTCTAGAGCTTCTACAATGGGATTGATGAGAAAAGTAGAGACATGGTAGATGACTCTTGTGGTGGGACGTACATGCATAAAACAGCTGATGAGGCATGGGACTTGTTCGAGGTCATTAGCGAAAATGCTTTCCAGAAGATGTCCTCATCTAGAACTGTTCAAGAGCCTTCTCCTAAGATGGGGCTTGCTGAAACTTCTAAAGGAAAGATGTACGAAGTTAGGGGAAATGATGACCTGAGAATACAGATGGCCAATCTTTCGGATAAATTTGATAAACTTTTGACTATGGTGCAGCCCAGATTGGCTGCACAAGTGATGGAGGCATGTCTAATATGCCAATCTCCACAACACACAGTGGAAGAGTGCCCATTTGCAGGGCAATACCCTGAGTATGTGATGGAACAGGCTGCCGCTGCCCAATCTTTTGGACAGCAACAATCTGGTGGTTACAACAAACAGTCATATGGATATCAACACCAAAATGCTGGTTACCAATGGAGAGACCACCCAAATTTGAGGTGGAGGCAAGACAACTATTGCAGCCACAACAGAGGTTGGCCTTACCTCAAAGGCCACAACAGTAGTTTAACCAGGGTTTTGCCCCAAGGTCAAATTTCCAACATCAGCAGCAGCCCCAACAGCAAAATCAGTTAGTAGTCCCCCCACCTCAGCCCCGGAGTGCTTCTTTCGAGGACCAGGTTTTGACCTAATTACAAAGCCTTGGACCCTTGAATCAGAATGTGACTTCTCACAGTCAGAGCATAAAGAAAATAGAAGAGCAACTAGGCCAAATAGCCAATTCTTTGGCGAAAAGAGAGGAGGGCAGGTTGCCAAGCCAGCTAGTAGCCAGCCCTAAGGGCCAATATTCGATTGGAGAAGGCTCCTCAAATTTTGAGGGGGCTAATGCCATCACAGCCCTAAGATCTGGCAGGCTGGTAGACAACCAGGTGGGAAAGGAACAAGGAGAGGTCATTCCTAAAGAACTTTCAAGTGAAAGTGATAAGGACTTTGTTAGAGAACAGAGTCAAGAATTGCCTGCTACCCTTCAACAAGGGAAAAATAAAGAGGCTGTAGTTGAGCCTCAGTAGGAAATAAAAGAAGAAAAAAGAAAAAAACAAAAGTTCAGTCATAGGCTTACAGTTGAGGAACCAGCAGTACTGCAGCTGCCAGTTCCTCACGCTTTGAGTGGCCCTGCCCCTTTTGATAAGGGGAATGCACAGATCGAGGAAATGATGGAGACCTTTAAGCAGGTCAAGATCAATTTACCCCTGCTTGATGCAATCCGACAGGTCCCAGCCTATGCAAAATTTTTGAAAGACCTTTGTACTCAGAAGAGGAAGGCCAGAGGCCATTTGTCCAAAAACGTCTTCACAACTGACAATGCCTGAGAAGTTGCAAGACCCAGGGATACCCACACTTCCCTGTATAATTGGAGACCACACAATTGGAAGGGCCCTTCTAGACCTTGGAGCCAGTGTTAACTTGCTGCCACACAGTGTGTATCAGCAACTAGGTTTGGGGGAGCTGAAACCCACCCCCATTGTGCTATTGATGGCTGATAGGTCTAAGAGGAAACCCATGGGAGTGGTTGAGGATGTCTTAGTGGGGGTAGATATGTTCTTCTACCTTGCAGACTTCCTTGTTTTGGACATGGGCTGCAACAAGAGTACATCCCCGATATCGGTTATTCTGGGTCGACCATTCTTGGCCACTGCCAATGCTTGCATTCAATGCAGGTCTGGGATCATGGAGGTCACTTTCGAACATATGCAAGTGGAGCTTAATGTGTACAACAGTGCAAAGTACCCTCAGCTGGATAATGAGGAATGCTTTACAGTGGATGTACTAGAAGAAGTTGTTGAAGAAGAACTGTCCACTCTGCTAGAGTGGGGCGACATTATCACAAATTTAACTAAAGTTTGGAACATGGTAGAGGAAGGAAGTCTAGCTTTAATTCCAGAAGACATGTCCCCATTGAAGTCTTCTGTGGGCTTAGTGCAGCATTCCACTTAGAAACCTACATTGCTGCCCCTTCCTCAAACCAACAAAGCACCAATCCTGCCATCTATCCATCAAGTCCCTGATCTGGAGCTCAAGAAGCTTTCAAATACATTGAAATATGCTTTCCTCGAGAAACATAAAAAATTTCTTGTAATTATCTCCTCTTCTCTTACCAATGAGCAAGAGGAGGAATTGCTAACAGTTTTGAGGAAGCATAAGAAAGCAATTGGCTAGACCATTGCTGATCTAGGAGGGATTGATGCATCAATCTGTATGCATAGGATCCATCTAGAGGAGGGCTCAACACCCTCCAGGGAAATGCAGAGGAAACTGAATCCTCACATGTAGGAGGTGGTCCTAAAAGAAATCATTAAATTGTTGGATGCTGGGGTAATTTATCCCATTTCTGATTCTGAATGGGTGGCACCTATCCAAGTGGTGCCCAAGAAATCTGGCATAATGATGATCATAGTCTGAGATTGAGACCAGAGGAGACCACGGTGGAGAGTTTGCATCAATTATCGAAAACTCAACTCCAAGACCAGAAAAGACCACTTCCCACTCCCCTTTATTGATCAAATTTTGGACAAGTTGGCTGGAAAAGCTTTTTATTGTTTTCTTTATGGGTACTCAGGGTACAACCAGATCCCTGTGCACCCTCTTAATCAAGAGAAAACTACTTTTACTTGTCCTTTTGGCACCTTTGCTTACAGAGGGATGCCTATTGGGCTCTGTAATGCCCCAGCCACCTTTCAGAGGTGTATGTATGCCATATTTTCTGATATGATTGACAAATTCTTTGAAATATTTGTGGATGATTTTTTGATTTATGGGGATAGCTTTGATTAATGTCTGCAACACCTTCGCCTGGTCTTATAAAGATGTGAGGAGACTAATTTGGTCTTAAGTTGGGAAAAGAGCCACTTTATGTTAACACAAGGTATTGTGTTGGGCCATGTAGTCTCTAAAGATGGAATTGAGGTAGACAAGGCCAAAGATGACCTCATTGCAAATTTGCCCCCTCCAAGAACAGCCAAACAAATCAGATCCTTCCTTGGACATGCTGGATTCTATAGGAGGTTTATTAAAGACTTCAGCAAAATTGCTAAACCATTGTGCCACCTGCTTTGCCAGGATGTGCCCTTTGACTTTTCTGCTGAATGTCTGGAGACTTTTGAAACATTGAAAATTTGCCTCACCTCTGCCCCTGTACTCTAAACACCTGACTATACCCTGCCCTTTGAGTTGATGTGTGATGCATCCGACTTAGTAATAGGTGTTGTCTTGGGACAGGGAAAAGATAAGCTACCTGTGGTCATTGCATATCTTATCAAATCACTTGCTGAAGCTCAGCTGAATTACACAACATCTGAGAAAGAGCTTTTGGCAGTGGTTTTTGCTGTGGATAAGTTTAGACCGTACCTACTTGGGTCTAAAACTGTAGTCTTCACTGACCACTCCGCCTTGAAGTACCTATTGTCCAAAAAGGATGCGAAGCCCAGGTTGATTAGATGGATACTCCTGTTGCAGGAGTTTGACATCGAAATCAAGGACAAAAGGGGTGTAGAAAATGTGGTGGCTGACCACTTGTCTACAATTATGTTGGAGAAAGGTGTTGATGACCTTGCTACAAATGATGTCTTCTCGGATGAGAAATTGTTTGCCATCCAATCCTTGATTCCCTGGTATGCACATATTGTCAATTATCTAGTTATAGGCAAGATTCCTGCCCATTGGACGAAAATGGACAAAGACCTATTTTTCTCACAGTTTAAATTCTTTTTCTGGGAAGAACCTTGCTTATAAAAGTATTGTGCAGACTAGATAATCCGGAAATGTGTTCCCGAGAGTGATGTCCCCAGTATTCTGGCCATGTGCTATGAAAATGCCTGTGGAGGTCACTTTAGTGGAAGAAAAATAACTAACAAAGTCTTGCAGTGTGGGTTCTATTGGCCTTCTCTTTTCAGAGATGCCAATACACACTGCAGGACCTGTAAAAGATGTCAAAAATTAGGAGAGCTGTCCAAAAGAAACTCAATGCCTTTACAGCCCATCCTTGTCGTAGAACTGTTTGATGTGTGGGGTATTAGCTTTATGGGCCCCTTTCCTCCTTCAAATGGTTTTCATTTCATCTTAGTGGCAGTGGATTACGTTTTCAAATGGGTAGAAGCTATTGCCACAAGAACTAATGATAAGCAGGTTGTCCTCAAGTTTATAAAGCAAAATATTTTCTTGAGATTTCGCACCCCTAGAGCCATTATCAGTGATGGGGGTAGTCATTTCTGTAACATAAATTTCGAGAGCTTGCTCAAGAAATATTCTGTCACCCATAGGATTGCTACTCCCTACCACCCACAAACCCGTGGGCAAGTTGAAATTTCAAATAGGGAGATCAAGCACATCCTTGAGAAGACTGTGAGGACTTATAGGAAAGATTGGGCTGACAAGCTTAATGATGCACTGTGGGCTAATAGGACTGCCTATAAGACTCCCATTGGTATGTCCCTATTCAGACTGGTTTATGGCAAGGCCTGTCATCTCCCAGTGGAGTTAGAACACAGGGCCTATTGGGCCATTAAACATTTAAATCAAGATCTAACTTCTGCTGGTCATCATAGGTTGTTACAGCTGTCAGAATTGGAAGAGCTAAGGATGGATGCGTATGCCAATGCTAGGATCTACAAGGAAAGGTCCAAAGCTTTCTTTGACAAGGGGTTGTTGAGAAAGAGTTTCATAGCAGGTGACAAGGTTTGGTTGTTTAACTCCACACTTAGATTTGTTTGGGGCAAACTGAAATCCAGATGGGAAGGTCCCTACATTGTCATGCATGTTCTCCCATCTGGTGCTGTGGAAATTAAGGAACCTAAGTCTGGGAGGAACTTGAAGGTGAATGGTCAGAGGCTTAAGCCTTGTTTTGAAAAACCTGCCGAACCCATGGACACCATTCACTTTCAAGGGGATCCTTCTTTAAAGTGATCCATAGGTGTGTCATTACTGTATCATATGTATTTGGTTTAGGTAGATTTATCTTGCTTTCATTTGTTAGAAATTCTCTAGGAATTGTTAGTGGTCCCATCTGAATCTGGACCTGTCTGGTTTGAACTTTTTATGCTTGGTTTGATGTTTACTGCTCTTTAATTAATAGTTTTTGTTTGAATGCATAATGTGGGAGGTTGATTTTTGTTGTCCTTACTTGAATGGTTGATTTTTTTTAATGTCTCTAGAGGTACCCGTGGTGAGATTCATGCCTAGGATCCGACCACAGCACACTGGAAATGGTAAAACAGAGAGCACATGCTCTCTGCTTTATACTTTGTTGTGGTTGGGTCCAAAGGGAAGCCTGGGAAACTCTCGCGCAGTTCACATGGAAACATTCAATAGCTGTCGTGAGATTCAAGTGCCCTGAGAACCTCTCGCGCGATCCCCATAAAGCTATTCATAAGGTGATTACGAGATTAAAAGGCTATCGCGAGGTTCAGCAGGAAAACTAGGAGACTCTCACACAATTCAACAGGAATACTTCATTCGCTGTCGCGAGATTCTAAGGCTATCGCGAGATTCAAAGTGAACCTCAGAGCTTTTCGTGCAATCCAGATGGAAACCTGGGAGTCGCTCGCGTAATTCAACTTGAATTCTTCACATACTGTCGCGAGCTCCAAGGTCAACCTGGAGGATTGTCGTGCAGTTCAACTTAAATAGCACCTTTGCTAGGTTCATTTCCAATCCCGCGACTAGATGTTCCAAAGTGTGCCGAGCTTAACCCCGCGGTTGGCTCTTTTTCCAGTAGTCTCTTCCTTCTTCCCTCTGCGAAACCCTAGCTTCTTCCACTCTTCCCCCTCTCTCTTCCAACATCAATCCTATAGCTCATCATTCACTCTACGAATCTACAGAGTTGTTTCTAGAATCACCCCCATCTATTGCCCTCTACTAAGAGATCTCGCGGTGCCCTGTGCTTCAGATCAAACCAAACCCTAGGATTTTAGGGTAAGCACTTAGATCTCAGTCTCCGTTTCCCATATTCGAAGGTAGAAGTTGTAATGGCCCCTAAGAGTGAACCCAAGAAGAGGAGCAAGGATAAGGTGTTGAGAACTAGAAAATACCATTTTTCACCCCTTAATCTGGGCCTTGATAGACCCTTGAGAGAACTAAATAAGTATTTTAAGTGCCTATGTTGCAGCTAACAATAAAGACACGCTTAACCATAAAAGCAGCTCAAAAGTGCCAAAAAGATGACAATTCATGTTAGTCCAAAGGAAGGAAGTGAAGAAACAACCTCATCAGCTGTGGAAAGGTCTAAATAGAAGAGGCAAAGACCTGTAAGAGAAGCAGGGAACATTTCGAACAGAGAAATGCACTACAGAGTTCTTTTCGCAAAGAACTTGCACTTTTCGTAAAGAACCTTGAACTTTGCGAAAAGAAGAAAACACTCCTCGAAAAGAAGATTGAACTTTGCGAATAGAGCTTCAAAAGTCATTGAACTTTGCGAAAAGGCCCCTGAACTCTGCGAAAAGGTATTCTGGAGATTCGCAGCTTTAACAAGGGCAATTCAGTAATCTGTTGCACGCGTCCCAATGCGTTTTAAAACCCAAGGACATTCCGGAAGATTCTAAGCACGAACCAAAGGCATATTCCACCCCATGTGAACACCCAAAGATGAAATTACTTGGCGGGAACTTCTAGAAGCTCAAACAGATTTTTGAATTACATAACAGAATTGATGCCTCTGTTTCCTGATTGGCTGAACCAGATCAAGCATTTCTGATTGGCCAAAACAGATCTGGATCCTGGTGCTCGACTCCTATTGGTTGATACAGATCTATCCAATTCTGATTGGTTGATACACATCTGAGCTGGCTTAGGGAAAACTATAAATAGACGAACCATTTGCCCAATTTGGGTATCCAGATTTTAGAGTTTTCATCTCTGTTTCCCTCATTAGGTCGGATAGCTTATCCGAACCCCAGTAATCCTTCTTGTAGTTTACCTTTGAGAGCCATTGTGAGTGATTTGTACTTCCAAGTTCGGATTCAAGATCGTAAGTCCGAGGGCTCTCTAAGAAGCCGTGCTCAGAATTGTAATTTTGGATTTTAAAAGGTTCTTTGTAATTTGTGTCTTCTCCATTGGAGTCATGTCGAGGTTCCGAATGTTTACCTTAGTGCATTAGACTTCTTTAGATTCACTCATCCGCATGCAACTTCCTTAATTCATCACCTTACTGCGAATTAGCGTTGGTAACCTAATTCTAGCACATTTACGATGATGTTCATGTTACGAACTAAAGAATAGGCCACAACTATTGGATGATCGTGACCATTTAAGTGGACGGATCATAGCCATAAGTCTAAACCTATTCCTTAATTCAATTTATTTCTCTTACATCTGTCTTTGGTAGCGATGAAGATTGAATCTGCTCTGTTGAACTCTGATTCTCCATTAAAATTCGTAGGCTAAAGTACATGAAGCTATTATTTCGCATTTGTCTTATTTTAAACATCTCCCCAACTCGGATCTGGATCATGTAGTTAGTTCTTTTCTTTATTTGCTTATAGTTAAATGTGACACAATCCAACACTCTCTTTTATCTATTCTTTTTTAGATAATTATAGAGCCGGATCTGGTAGCAGATCTGGAGGTTTATCTCGGTTTAGACAAAATTCTCTGGGACGATCTTGAAATACTTACTTTTAAAACTTGCTACAATTGGCCCGATCTTGCGGGCCGGTGTTAGCCCCAATGTCTTGATATCCCTTTCATAAGTTAACATCCATATAACCTAGCATTCTTTAATTCTTTAATTTTGATTCATAATGCACACAATTATGGCACACTTGGAGCGACAACAAGTTTTTCGCGCCGTTGCCGGGAAAGTTTGTTCTAAAATAGATAGACCTATGTTTATTTTCATTTATTTATCAGTCATTTTTTAATTTTGTTGTTATTTTTATGCGTGCAAATGTGTAAAAGGAAAGGAAAGTTCTTAAATAGACAGTTTCTTTGTACCAAACTCTCTCCGAGTTGTATGTTTGGCGAGAACCCTCAATCGAGATTCTCCGTTAAATTCGTGTTGAAAGACTCCTAAGAAACCGACATACATCATGACATCTCTGAAATGGGTGAAGAACGAGATTGTTAAGAGACTACTTTGCCTCGGTGCTTATAATTCCCCATTTTGCATTCAATTTCCCACGATTGGAGGAAATTATGAAATTAAGTCCTCCACCATCCAAATGTTGCCTTCATTCCATGGATTGAGTAAGGAAGACCCTTACAAACACATTGATGAATTTCGGCTTTATGCACAACATTTAACATAGGCGGATTTGGGTCAGAGGCAACCAAGCTTAGGCTCTTTCCTTTTCATTAAAGGACAAAGCTAGAGCATGGTTATCTATGTTAGCACCAAAGACATCACATCATGGAATGATTTGCAATGTCAATTTTGTCAAAATATTTCCCAATGACTAAAACCAATAGAGACAAAGCATCATCTCTTTCTCCCAAAACTCAATGAAACTTTCCATGAAGCATGGGAAAGGTTTAAAGAAGCTCAATGCCCTCACCATCAAATTCCTAAATGGCAATGGTTCAAAGCTTCTATCAAGGAACCGATCAAGGGCAAGAACATGGTGGATGCCTCTTGTGGAGGTACCTACTTGCGAAAAGTTGAAGAGGTTTGGGACCTCTTTGAGGTGATTGGAGAAAATTCAACCCAGAATCTCGCAAGGGACCGAGAATCCAGGATGAATAATCCCCAATTCACAAGAGGGAAAGTTTATGAAGTCAATGAGCTGGAAAGGAAAGTGGATAATTTGACCACAAAATTTGATAGGTGATGGACTCATTTAAAGCTCCAAATGGGTCAAGAGTAGAGGAGGCATGTCCGATATGCCGCCCCCACTCATTCCATTGATCAATGTCCTTCATCACAATTTCCGAACTCATGATGGAACAAGCTCATGCACTCGATCTTATGGGATGATGCAATCGAATGACTACCCATGGAGATCTCATCCTAATCTCGGTGGAATCGGAAATTACCATTAGCAATGAACCAAAAATCAATTACCTTTCAAAACCTCGCCACCATATCGGAGAATTTTTATAATAAATCAAATTTTCAGCACTAACCAACAACAAGCCATGCAGATGCACCAGCCCTGCCCTCCTAGATCCCTCGACCTTTGAAGAGCGTGTCTTGAGTTCACTTCAAAATCTTGGAACTCATCTCGGTATAGAACCTTCACAAATGAGCATTAAAAAATTGAAGAAACTCGGGCCAACTCTCAAATTCATTGGCTAAGAGAGAAGAGGGTAAACTACCCACCAACTTTGTGAACAATCCTAAGGGATGGTTCATGGTTGGAGAATCCTCAAATGGCCATGAGGTAATCAAAGTCATGACTACTTTGAGAAGTGGAAGAATAATAAACAACACAGGTAGTGAAGAGGAAAAGATGAAGAACAAGTGCAGAACAACATGGATAGCAAGATGGCAGTTGATTTACATCAGAAAATTCAAAAAAAAGAAAAACAGATAAATAACTAAAATGTAGAAAAAGATGTGGAGGAGAAAACTGTACCTCACCTCCCATTTCCCCATGCAATGAAGTCAATTTCTCCTTTTGACAAAGGAAACACAAAAATTGAGGAAATGATGGAGACATTCAAGCAAGTTAAAATTAATCTACCTACCTTGATGCAATCAAACAGTCCCGCTATATGCAAAATTTCTCAAAGAGGTGTGCACCCACAAAAGGCAATCTAGGATACATTTATCCAAGAAGGCCTTTGTGAGAAAATCAACCAAGTGCTATCAATTGCAACACCACCTAAGATGCAAGACCACAGAATCCCCACAATCCCTTGCATCATTGGGGAGCACACCATTAGAAAGCCTTGCTAGATCTGGGTGCTAGTGTCAACTGCTTCCCTAATTCGTCTATGAGAAGCTAGGTTTGGGAGAATTGAAACCCACTCAAGTGGTGTTACACTAGGTGACAGATCTGAAAGGAAACCTATGGGGTTGATTGAAGATGTTTTGGTAGGAGTAGACAAGTTTTTCTACCACTGCTTGACTTTTGGTGTTGGACATGGAACCAACCAAAAGTACCACGCCATCCCTCATCATTCGTGGGAAGACCATTCACAGCTCTGCTACTAATGCATGCATTCAATGCAGTGCAGCATCATGGAGGTGTCTTTTGGAAATATGAAAGTTAAATTGAATGTGTATAATGTCATACTCAACCTCAATTCTCTGAGGAATGTTTCCATGTTGACATCATTGATGAAATTTGGTGGAGGAGTCTTTACAAACATTTCGCAAGGTAAAGACTCCACCCAGAATTTAAAAATGATTGGGGATCCAGAGAAAGAAGGAAAAGGAGATCAAATTCAACGGAGTCTGCTTTGTGCAAGGCACTCACCAACTGATCATCAAGTTCTCTCTCTTGGAGACCTCCTCTCCCTCTTCCACAAGTTACCAAGGTACCTTTGCTGCCCTCTTTTCTCGACACAATTGGAACTCAAACAGCTCCCAAAAATCTGAAATATGTGTTTTAGGAGATCATCAAACACTACTGTGATTATTTCTTCCTCCCTTACAAAGGAGCAAGAAGAGGAGTCATTGGTAGTTCTAAATAAAGACAAGAAAGCAATTATGGACCATTGCTGATTTAGGAGGAATAAACCCAACAGATGCATGCATAAGATCCACTGGAAGAGGATGCCAAGCCTTCTAGAGAAATGCAAAGAAGGTTGAATCCTCACATGCAAGAAGTGGTAATGAAGGAAGTTGTCAAGTTGCTAGATGTTTGGGGTCATTTACCCCATTTCAGATTCTCGCTTGGTAGCACCCACACGGTGGTGCCTAAGAAATCTGCATCATCATGTAGCTTGAATCTGTAAACTTATGTCCACCGGACAAACAATCGGATGGAGGGTCTGCATAGACTACGAAAATTAAATACCATGACAAGGAAAGACCATTTCCCCTCCCTTCATTGACCAAATCCTTGATAAGCTTGCAGCAAAGCTTACTATCGCTTCCTTGATGGGTACCTGGTTACAACCGGATCCCTGTACCCACAGGACCAAGAAAAGACCACCTTCACACCCGCTTTGGCACTTTTGCCTATAGGAGGATGCCCTTTGGTCTTTGCAATGCCCCTACTTTTCAAAGATGCATGTATGCCATCTTTTTCATGATTGATCAATTCATGGAGATCTTCATGGATGACTTTTCAATTTATGGAGACGCTTTTCCCAATGCTTACACCACCTCAAGTTGGTGTTGCAAAGATGTGAAGAAACCAATTTGGTTCTAAGTCGAAAAGAGTCATTTTATGGTCACCAAGGCATTGTCCTAGGACATGTGGTCTCCCATAAAGGCATAGAGGTGGACCAAGCAAAATTGATCTAATTGCACATTTGCCTCCTCCCAGGCTCAAGCAAATCGGAAGTTTCTTAGGGCATGCAGGATTTTATAGGAGGTTCATCAAAGATTTCAAGAAATTTCCAAGCCACTCTATCATTTGTGTCAAGATGTTCCTTTTGTGTTTACTAATGAATGCATGATGCCTTTGAGGTCCTTAAGAAATGTCGATTTCAGCTCCCATCTTGCAGTCCCCCGACTATTCTGCCCTTTGAGCTGATGTGTGATGCATCGGACTATGCCCTAGGAGCCGCCCTAGGGCGTAGAAAGGATAAGCTTCCCCATGTCATAGCTTATGCCGGAGATCCATGATAGATGCCCGCTCAACTACACAACAAGCGAGAAAGAGGTCTTGTGTTTGCATTGGAAAAATTCAGCCTTATGTTTTAGGTTCACAAATTGTGGTGTTTGACCACTCGCCCTAAAGTACCTTCTCTAAGAAGGATACCAAGCCAGATTAATCGGTGGATCCTCCTATTACAGGAGTTTGATCTGATTAAGGATAAGAAAAGTGGAGAATGTGGTGGCGATCACTTATCCGAATTCTCAATGAGGATGATAGCTTACCCATTAATGAATCATTTCACGATGAGCAACTTTTGCCATCAATACCCACGATCCTTGGTTTGCAAACATAGTCAACTTCTTGGCTATTGGATGATTCCTCAACATTGGAATAGAATGGATAAAGATCTTTTCTTCTCACAAGTTAAACATTTCATTTGGGAAGATCCTTATCTATTCAAGAATTGTGCAGACCAAGTGATCGTAAAGTGTGTCCCGGACCATGAATTCCTCATATTGTCAATGTGTCATGAACAGCTGTGGAGGCCATTTCGTGTAATAAAACAATTTGCAAAAATTCTGCGGTGTGGTTTCTATTGGCCCACAATCTTTAAAGATGCCTTTACAAGCAAATCTTGCGAATCGCCAAAAAGCGGGTAGTATTTCCAAAAGAAACTCAATGCCCTGCAGCCAATCACAGTAGTTGAGTTGTTTGATGTTTGGGGCATAGATTTTATGGGCCCTTTCCCCTTCTAATGGAAACAATTTCATCTTGGTAGTCAGGATTATGTCTCCAAGTGGATTGAGGCCATAGCTACCAAACCAATGATCACAAAGTGGTTTTAAGATTCCTCAAAGACCACATTTTTCCAGATTTGGATTCCCAGAGCCATCATTAGTGATGGGGAAGCCACTTTACAATGTGACGGTTTGACTCTCTATTTAAAAAGTACTCTGTCACTCACAGGGTAGCCACTCCCTATCCTCCTCAAACCAGGACTGTGGAGATTTCAAATAGAGAGATCAAACACATTTTGGAAAAAAGCGTGAAGAAGGACGTAAAGGACTGTCCTTTAAGCTTAATGATGCTTTGTGGGCATACAGAATCGCCAACAAGACTCCTATAGGGATGTCCTTTCAGATGGTTTATGGCAAGGCATGCCATCTACCGAGAGAATTAGAATATAAGGCCTTGTGGGCAATCAAAACTTTTAATATGGATCTAACTGCTTTGGTAACCACAGAAGCTTCAACTCAACTGAACTGGAAGAAGGAGGATGGATGCCTACACTAGCTCCAGTTGTACAAAGAAAAGGTTAAATCATTCCATGATAGGAGCCTCATGAGAAAAGAGTTCATACCGGGGTCCAAGGTATGGTTATTCAACTCTAAACTTAAATTCTTTCACAGCAAATTCGAGATCCGGATGGGAAGGGCCATACATCATCAAGGCCTCCCCTCGGGGAGTCATGGATATTTCGAGATCCCAAGGATGGAAGAATACTCAAGGTAAATGGTAGCTCAAACCATGCATTGAAAACACCCAGGAGCCCTTGCTGCCCACCTATCATCATGAATCTCCAAAAATCTGATGGTAGAAAAGTGTATAATATGTTTGTACAACATTGTTTTTCTGATTTTTGCTGTTTCTGTCTATTTTTCTCCTACGCATAGTGTAAATACACTTCAAAGTTCAAATCGCAAAGTAAAAAGTACTGTTCGAAAAGTTCAAAGTTCTATTCGAACTGATTCTGGAGCTGTAATGAACTACTCGAAAAGAACCATGTTCTGTTCGAATAGTTAAAATTTCCTTTTCGAATAGAAAATCTGGGGAAAAGTCCTTTGCGAAAAGATCTTTCTGGAGCCAAATCCATTTCGAATAGACATATCAAGCTTCATTCTTTGCGAACTACACTTTCTCAAGATTTTTTACCTTTCGAAAGACACTTTTGCTATTCGAAATAGAGAAAAGGACTCTTTTGGACTAAAGCTGGAGCAGATCTGCTTGAGTTTGCATCCCCTTCTCCTTTGCATTCATTTTCTATTTTTAAATTCTTGAGAACCAGCAGTTCTACTGTGTTTAATGTTTTTTTTTTTTATTATAATTTCTGCTGTCTTTTAGGCATGCTGATTTTTTTTTTTTTTTTTACAAAACCAAATACAAAATAAAAGAAAATGAAAACACAAATAGAAAATCTCTGAGTTGTTTCTCATTATTTTCAGCAGTAGTAAATAAGGGCTCTTGTTGAGCCCGGGCTGATCCAAAACAAGTAAAAAAAAAAAAAAAATTTATAAAAACAAAGAAAATATAGACATATATAGATATCTTCCGGATGGGCTGTTTTTCTCCATTTGCATCCACTTTTCCCATCTGGACCTGCTGAGATCATTTTTCTTTTTTAGGAATCATGTAGGATAATGAGTAGTGGATCATAGGCTGTATTGAATATTCAATGGATCCACTGATTTTATTTTTCTTCGATAATTTTTCATCATAAATGGGACTCAGCTATGTGTGAACCCTGTTTTTAATATCTGCTCCCATGCTGCATTAATTTTTTCATACACATCATCACCAAAGGGTCAATCTTATGAATCTTGCTTTTCACCGTATTCCTGCTAATCATTTTTATAATCACTTAGATTCATAAGTATCTCGTGCTCTTGGGTTTGTTTCTTTGGGCTTAGGATATATCATTTGGCATTAGATTTTCTTTTAGGAATTTTAGTTTCAAATTCTGCTTTTAGATTTATTTTTTTCTTTCTTAGGTTAATGTGTCCTCGTTTTATTGATTTTCGTCATTTTCGTAAATATAGTTAGTTTATAACTTTGTTTTCCTATTTTGCGCCACAAATTCAGTTTTGTATCAACACTTTTCTTTTCTTTTTTAACTTTGTATTCATTCCCTTACCTTGTTTTTCTTGTTTCTCGCTATTAGCATTAGTTTCCTTCCATTTGCATAGTAATCCTTCTATTTGTTAGATTTTATTTAGCAGTTCTAGCGTTGTTTTGTTGATTTTCTTGCATTTGTATATCATGTTTTCATTTCCTTGCTCATATCTTCAGCTTTTACATTTTTATTTTCTCACGCATATAGTTTAGATTTTTTCTGTTCTTAGTTTTTCTTTCTTCTTTACCATCTTTGCTCCAGGTCTCTCATTGTCTAGAACATTGAGGACAATGTTCATCTTAGGTTTGGGGTATGGCAAACAGGTCCTCATGGGATAATTAGCATAAGGGCATCACAATCACCAAAGTAATGTCAGAAATGAATCAATTTACTTAAGAATCATGACAATGTGGAAATTTTAAAATTTTCTTTGCAAGAATTTAGACATTCTAAACCCTACAATATTCCACATTTCCATGATGTTAACACCAGAAAATACACTTGTATTAGCACATAGCAAGTCCACGTGAAGAGAAAAAGGTAAAGATATACTTAAAAGCTCAAGGAAAAACCATAACCAAAGGAGAATTGAGCCTATATGTTTTACATCTCATTGAAGAGTGACCGAGGCAACCCTTTTCCGATTCAAAGGATCGGTGAGGCATTAGATCCACTAGAAATTAGGAAACTCCAAATCAAAACAAGCAACATTCATGAAACCGAGGAAAAGATCAAGGCCTTCTTTGGACTTGAGCTTACTGTAACCAACCAAGAAAGATCGCCCTTGTTTGTACCCCAATTGAGCTATAAATCCTACAATGCTTCATCAAAACACCCATTTTTCTTGCACCGAACCAATGGAACAATTCAGCCTTTCCTCACCTTGAGAATTCAGGAGTTAAAGGAGAAAGAAGTAAAGATGGAACATTTCTGGGCAAATATCAAAATAAATGAAGAAGAAATACCTCAAAAATGGGCAGTATGGTGACTGAGAAAGTAAAAGAAAAACAATGTGAAAAAGAAGCAAGCAAAAAAAGGCAAAAAGGGGAACTTTATGTTGAAAATTCAAGATCAAAGGAAGAAGAACTGAGTACTTTGAACACGAGAATCTCAAAAGAAGCTAAACTCAAGAAGGTGGAGTCATGAACCACCTCCTTCAATTCCTGACTTCTCAAAAATCCAAACATTCAACCTTCCTATCCCTGAACCCCCACTCCATGAGCCATACAACAAACCCAGCCTAAAAATCCTTGTGATCCAAAGTTGAGTGAACTGTCATGTGGAGATAAGCAGTTTCCCAATCTATGGTGAGGAGATGTCAAGGATGCCAGCACCTGAGAATCATGCCTATGCTCATGCTTACAAATCCATTTGGGAGATGTAACTGCTCTTGAGCTTGAGTGAAAATGAACCCTTCAACAAAAATCTTGATGAGAGTACACCCTGGTAAGTCGTTGGGTTGGAGCTTGAGCACATTAAGTATGACTTATAACCTAATTTTTTATTCAAATGATGAACTATCTGTACACATTTGCATGATTTCTATGGCTGCTCACAGATTGGAAAGAGTGAAACATTCATAAGGTTTATAAATGTTGAAATCCTTGCAAATAATAAACCTAAATTTCTGTTTAAACATTGATTCAAGAGTAACTAATTTTGATCTTTGATTGCTCATGGGATGACAAAGGCACTAATGCCAATCGTCCCATGGAGAAGTTTGTGGGTACCTTCACCGAAAACCCTCAGAGACTTCACTCCTCCTCTAGGGATCACCTAGGGGTTTAAAAGGCTTGTTGCATATGCTAAATGCACTGTGCTTCCTACAAAAGTGGCTCTTTATTTTGCTTTTACGTTTCTTTGCTCGTGGACTAGCAAAGCTTAGGTTTGGGGTGTGTTAAGTAGTGAAAAATACCATTTTTACCCCTAAACATGAGCCTTGAAAGACCCTTGAGAAGACTAAATAAGTGCTTTAGTGTGCATTTTACATTAACCAATCGACAGTCCAAATCAAAAGCATCCCAAAAGATCAAAAAGTCGACGTACTCATGTCAAGTTTAAAGAAGGAGTGAAGAAACAAGAATGGCTAAAGAGGGTCTAAAAGAGCGCATAAAGACCAAGCAAGAGAGAGTTCAATTCGCAAAGAACTTCTACTATTCGCAAAGAAGAATGGAGCCTAGAGTTCAATTCAAAGAACTTCTACTATTCGCAAAGAAGAATGAGAGCCTAGAGTTCAATTCGCAAAGAACTTCTACTATTCGCAAAGAACCTTGAACTTTTGCGAAAAGAAGAAAACACTCCTCGAAAGAAGATTGAACTTTCTTGAAGAGCTTGAAGTCATTGAACTTTTGCGAAAAGGCCCTGAACTCCTGCGAAATGGCATTCGGGATTTGTACCGTCCGAAGGGTATTTCAGAAACTTTGCATGCGCTCAATGCAATCAAAAGACCAGAACATTCCTAAGGTTCCAATCAAGATCCAAGGCATATTTCAACCCATGTGAGCGCCAAAGTTAAATTACAGCGGGAACTTCCGTAAGCTCAAACAATTTCAAACCCATAAAATTGATGCTTCGCTCTGATTGGTGAACGGATCAAGCGATTCGATTGGCGTAATGACCGGATCCCGGTGCTCGACTCCTATTGGTTGATACACATTTGAGTGGCTTAGGAAAACTATAAATAGACGAACCATTTGCCCAATTTGGGTATCCAGATTTTAGAGTTTTCATCTCTGTTTCCCTCATTCCGCCGAGATAGCTTATCCGAACCCCTGTAATCCTTCTTGTAGTTTACCTTTGAGAGCCATTGTGAGTGATTTGTACTTCCAAGTTCAGATTCAAGATCAGAAGTCCGAGGGCTCTCTGAGAAGCTCAGATCAGTAAGTCCGAGGGCTCTCTAAGAAGCCGTGCTCAGAATTGTAATTTTGGATTTTAAAAGGTTCTTTAATTTGTGTCTTCTCCATTGGAGTCATGTCAAGGGTTCGAATGTTCACCTTAGTGCATTAGACTTCTTTAGATTCACTCATCCGCATGCAACTTCCCTTAATTCATCACCCCATGCGAATTAGCGTTGGTAACCTAATTCTAGCAGATTTACGATGTTCATGTTACGAACTAAAGAATAGGCCACAAATGGTGATGATCCGTGACCATTTAAGATGGATCACACCATAAGTCTAAACCTATTCCTTAATTCGGATTTATTTCTCTTACATCTGTGCTGGTAGCCAGATGAAGATTGAATCTGCTCTATTGAACTACTGATTC
This sequence comes from Chloranthus sessilifolius, assembly GCA_021018995.1. Taxonomy (NCBI): domain Eukaryota; kingdom Viridiplantae; phylum Streptophyta; class Magnoliopsida; order Chloranthales; family Chloranthaceae; genus Chloranthus; species Chloranthus sessilifolius. Next base: position 50,915,241 of record CM037593.1, on the reverse strand, counting down.
TCCATTAAAATTCAGAGGCTAAAGTACATGAAGCTATTATTTCTGCATTTGTCTTATTTTAAACATCTCCCCAACTCGGATCTGGATCATGTAGTTAGTTCTTTTCTTTATTTGCTTATAGTTAAATGTGACACAATCCAACACTCTCTTTTATCTATTCTTGTTTTTAGATAATTATAGAGCCAGATCTGGTAGCACAGATCTGGAGGTTTATCTCTCAGTTTAGACAAAATTCTCTGTGGACGATCTTGAAATACTTACTTTTAAAACTTGCTACAATTGGCCCTGATCTTGCAGGCCAGTGTTAGCCCCAATGTGCTGATATCCCTTTCATAAGTTAACATCCATATAACTTAGCATTCTTTAATTCTTTAATTTTTGATTCATAATGCACACATTTATGGCACACTTGGAGCAACAACAATTATCACCAAAGAGGAGAAAAGATCCAACTCACCCCTGTGCCATGATCCAATCCCTTATGGCTATAGCCTGTCCACTTAAATGGTCACAGACTATCCAATAGGGGAACCACAATCTAGAGATGGGTCAGAACAAGTTTATCATTGTAGGCACTACTTCATCCAGGCTACAAGCTCAAGAATCCATAGGAACCTCAACCTCTAAAGTTCTGTGTGGGGCTAGGCCCACAACATGCACTAGCCTGGACACACATAACCAACAAGAGTTTGAGTACTAGCTTTTAAGCTTGGCTGTTCACTGCTTTAGAAAGACAGCAGTGATCCAGTCACAAGCCTACAATCTCTACAGCCAGATCAGATCTGCCATCTGATGGTGGGTCTATACAAATACATGGGAGTCTGTCTCTACACAATCTCTCACAAGGCTACAAGCACAAGTGCGGAGAAGAAGAATCTGTCTAAGATCTGTGGATTGGCCTCACCCTAGGGCTATAATCTGTCCACTTGAATGGTCACAAACTATCCACAGAGGTTATCCTCCTCATAGAGGTCTAAGACAGAACAAGAACATTGCTGCCGCCACCATGTTCACAAGGCTACCAGCTCAAGCTCCCATGGGGATTCAGATTTAGTGGGTCCTGTGGTGGGGCTCGGCCTGCAATGTGCCTAACCTGGACACACAGGTCACTTGGATCTAAGTAAAACCTTAAAGACAATCCTCCATTGCTTACAATACAACTTAGCAATGGAGGATCTCAAGGCAGCAGCCTTGCACAGAATAACTCACAAAACACCAATCCCATACATGCAATAGATCCTATTACAAAACTCTATTAAAACTATACTAAATAATCATACAAAGGCATAGCCAGTAAGTGCTGGACTATGGAGAGAAGGAAAAAGGAAAAAGAAAACTCTTAAACCCTAACCTTAGCCTACTGTAATTCTACAGTTGGTTTTCAATGAGTACAGAAGTCAAGTCCCTTAAACCTAAGCTAGGCTTAGGCTTATATAGCAGTTGGCTCTCTAAGAATGAGGGTAAGGAAAACCCTAATTTATCAATGCTAACATGGCCCATTTCTATTCCTTAGATGTCTCGGGGCATGTGCACAGAGATTGGAGCATTGGAGTGCATGCCCTAGTTGCTAGAAGTTCCCAGATTGCCCCTGCAAAAGTGGGGAGAAGTTAAGAACCCGAGCCTCGCTAGGTAGAAGGGCTCTCCAGGTCTTATCGCGTGATAGAATTGGCATCGCGGGGTTGCTTTGACTTGAAGCTCTTACAGTTGCGAGATTGATACTTTGGTTGCCGAGGGAATGCTCTGGTCGTCGCGGGATTGGTCTTCCCATTTGAATGGCGAGGGAATTGCACTCGCAGCTCGTTCCATTATGAATCCCACGGCGATCCTCGTGAAGAAAATAATGTACATGGGCTTCTGGATCGCGCGAGCAGTTCCTTGAATGTTTGTATCCCGTGGCCACTGCGCGACAGCCCCGCGCAGGAATGCTTGAAACTCTCTCTATTCAGTGAATCGTGTGAAGGTTAAAGACTCATTTCTTGAGTTGCGCGAGACTGTGTGAGTGCTACACGAGTGCTTATGACTGAGACTTGCGAGAACTGCATGAAGTATGCTTTTTACTCCCTGCTGACATCCATCTGTTTGTGAACGACGTGAAGACTGTGCGACCAGTTGGTGTGCTCCCTTCAGAAGCCTGCGATAACTACGCGACGCATTCTTTCTGGTTCAATTGAGCCCTGCGACATCTGCGTGAGGTATTCTTCTTGATTTATTTTTGCTTTGCTGTGCCTATGTGTGCGACCATGGATCCTCTCGAACCCGTCGCGACGATGCGCTCGCTATGAATGAAATGTAGAGTCTCCACCCGGAGCTTTTGGTGACCCGGGAAACCTTTAAATCAATATTTTGAGCATCGAAGTGCTAAATATGACTCTAATTTATCGGTCTTTGCCAAAGGCTCTAGGGTAGGGGCTTCGATTATTGATCGGGAAGGGTTTAGGCACCCCATCAACCTGCACGTAGCGGTCTCTATCTATGGCCAAAAATAAAAATAAAAGGGGCGGAGTTTCCCTTTCTCCGAAGGCAATGCGGTCCTATCAAGCTTTGAGCCAAACCGAAATTTCGGCGGCATAACGGCTTGAATCCTTGGATGGAGGAGACACCAAGAAGGTAGAGGAAGAGAGGGGTGAGCCGGAGCTCACGGGCCCTTGTTGCACCGTGGAAGTCCTTCGCTTTGGTGTGCTTCCGATGGCTTAAACTGTATGGAAATGGGTTCTAATGCTAGGATTCAATAAGATAGGAAGTGTAGGGTGAGGCGAAAGGCTAGACTTTAGCTACAGGGAGTGATCTAGTGGTGGAAATGGATTGAAAAAGATGAACTAAGCTTGTTGGAATTCTGGAAAATAAATGGCATTTTCTCTCACTAGGGTTCTCTCTTAAGAGCTCTCTAATCTTTCACCAAAAAATACAACCCTTTGGGAAGAGGGGGGCCTCTCTATTTATAGAGAAGAGGTGGGTTAGGGGCTTACTTAAGAGCTAATTGGTTTAGAAATTAGGTTAAACCCCATCTAAGGTTTTCTAGGTTTTCAAGGTCCTAGGGTTTTGGGAAACTGATTTTAATGGCGGATGATGGGGTTAGACCATGGGTGACTTAAGGGTTGCCAATAAGCTCTAAGGGGGTGCAACCAACTTCAAGACACCCACCTCAACCAAGGGGATGGTCAAAGGGTCAAACCAGATGGAGGAATTTCGAGCATTTCATGACAGATACTGTAGCTAAGCTGGGCGTATATATTACATACGCCCAGCTTATGCATAATAAAAATCAAGAAAACCAGGGGGAAACTGAGAAGATGGGTGCGCGCGCTGTTGGCCATCTATGCTGGGCGTATATATTATATACGCCTGGCCAAATTTGGCCCAAAAATGCCAGGCGTATATAATATATACACCTGACCATTCTCGGGCCAAATTGGTTGGGCGTATGTAATACATACGCCTGAGCAAAAGTTATCATTTTCTGTGAAACTTCAAACGGTCATAACGTTTGAACCACAACTCCGAATTGAGTGATCTTTGGTTCGTTAGAAAGCTGGAGGAGTTATCCTTTCAATGGTATATGGCTCAACCTTAGCAGCGATCTGTATAAAAATTTATAGTTCTCCTCCCATCAAATGCTCAGAAGGGTTTAAATTGAGTTTGGGAAGGGATCCTAGGGTTTAGGAGTGATCTCTAAGGGTTGGGGGGATGGTTCTAATGGGTTTTAGGTGATTCCTAAAGGTCTGGAGAGATTTCCAATGATTCAGGGGTGCCATCGGAAGCACAGGGGTGCATTTCTCTCGGAGTACAGACTGATCGGGCCTTGGGCCGAATTTGGGTGTCTACAGATGCCCCTCTTTGGTATTCGATCACTAATGATCGGATGGCAAAGACAACAGACATCCGAAGAGGTCCAAGGCATGTTTGATGGGTCTGACTGGTTTAACTCAATTCTCAAACATTCATGGTGATGGTGAGTGTACGTAAGCCCTCTTATTTCGGGATATTGTCCGTACCTCAAAGCTAACATTTCCCAAGTGCATTGCGACATTACTGGGCATAACTGCGATGATCACAGAAAGTGTAAGCCCGCTAGCCGGGATATCATCCACTTCCTGAGGGAAATTATAGATTTGTGATGTTCAGTATTAATCTGAACCAGATAGCTCCATGAAACAGGATGATCGATCTATGCCTCAGAGTCGATGCGAAGCACACAAAGCGAAGGCCTAAACAATGTGTCCAATCCTATGGGGTATTGACAGCTCCATTGGATTGGGCACGGGTACCCTTAGCTAGGTAAGGCTCAAAGTTTCTGGGCAAACCCATCAACCTTGAGGTTGCTTTAGCATGATTTACCTGAGTGGAGCGAATATTGATGTCGCAACACTTCTTGGGAATGCATGCCCATTTTTAGAGTAAATTTGTGTTTTTTTTTTATTTTCTTTTGTTTTGAGGCCTCTAAGCGAAGCTCAAAGGCCTCTGGCAATTTTATTCTTGCATAACTCTTTAAGCGGATCAAATGTCAGTTGATACGCTTTAAGAATGCGTGTGCGCTGTCGGGGATGGGTACACCTTGGGGATGTGCTCGTTCTGGTGGCGAGGTGCTCCTGATTCACATGAACCGAAATGCCTTAACTCGAGACAAAGCTAAAAAGGATCGGGCTAGAACCAAACATCCATCAAAAGAGATGGTCAATTCTAGCCTCTGTCCCTAATGAAATCACATCTTACTAACTATGCACAGACAGACACCCATCAGGGACGATAAGCAGCAAATAGGCGCGAACAGAAGCCTCGACCCTAAGGTATAATTTACGAGGACAAACGACCATCCTGCGGATACCCAGACGCAAGTGCGTGCATTCAACAAGGACACCGTGCCTCTACAGGTTTTAAGCCTGTGTAAAAGGAAATAAAAGGGAATGAGCCCTTCGGTCTGTATGTTTACACATAGTTTGGTTGGTTGTAATTTAATTTTTGATGGGTCAGTTTCAACTGACAATAGACTTTTTGAATGGTCTGAAGTCGGAGGCACTCTAGGTCAACATAGATCAAAGGGTGGATGGTCATAACCAAAACATGGAAGGTGGGGTCAACCTACTCAGGATTTTATCTACTTAACAAACAGGTTGTTATTCCGAACCTTCTCCTTCTTTTTCTTTTTTTTCTTCTCTCTTTTTTTTGCACATGTTAGTTCGAGATTTTGAGCATGCTCAAACTATTTTTATTTTTGCATGTATCCTTAGGCAGGTCAACTTGCCATGTTGATATACCTTAAGGATGTGTGCGTTCCGGTGATAGGTCCTTGGTTTGCCTGCCGGATCAGGTCTTGACTTCTGCTGGGGAAGATCTTGGGCTAGGTGTATGCTCCCAGGAGTGACCGGTGATAGATGAAGTTCATTTGCCTGCCGGATCAGGTATTGGGTGTCCTGTATAAAACGAGGTTTGAGAACTTTCGGGAGAACCCGATCATTCCAAATTGATTTAACACGGTTCTCGGAGTGGCGCAAATGGTCATTGCGACGCTCTTTTGAGAACTAGTGTCATTTTCAGCAATTCTCTTTGTTCTTTTTTTTCTTTTTTTCACCTGTTTTGTTTTAGATCTTATGATTTCATGGAGCACTTAGCGAGTGCTTACAGATCTAGATCCGTTTATTATGGCACGGTCCCTTTGGTCCAGTCGAAGAGAGCTCGAAGGGCCGTTTGGGGATGCATGCACCATCGCTTGAATGTACGTGGGCTTCTAAGAGGGACCCAGCTTTTGACTGAGTCTCGTAGTGCAGCTGACGCTTCGCGGAGGCGGCAGAAGAGTCTTCATGGTAGGTGGTTGACCGATCGAAATGTCCGTGAGGTGCCTTGAAGCGTGGTTCCTGCCCCTAACCTGTTCCTGTACATACCATAGATCATATGCACAGAGGGAGGGCTGATGCCCCTTAACAGAGATCTCCTTTCTTTTTTGGGTTGTTTATTTTTTTTTGTTTTATACTTGTACAGAAGGCAGAAAGTAGAAAGTGTTTCATGTTGTTATCTTTTTGGGACGTGACACTCCGCACGTAATACTGTAAGAAATGGAATGAAATCTATACATACATATATTTTTTGTTTTTCAACTTTTTCTTTCGTACGTTTAGCAGTGTAAGGCTTTTCATGGAAAAGGGAAATCTATTATCTTCTTTTTTTTTGGTTTTTCTCCCACATAGGGTGAGGCTTTTTATGGGAAAGGGAAATCCATTGTCTTTTTATTTTTGAAATTTTCTCCCTCACAGTGTGAGGCTTTTTATGGGAAAGGGAAATCCATTGTCCCCCTTCTTTTCTTCTTTTTTTTTTGAAATTTTCTCCCTCACAGTGTGAGGCTTTTTTATGGGAAAGGAAAATCTATTATCTTTTTTTTTTTGAAGTTCATTATTTATTTTTTGAAAATTTTCTCCTTTTTGTGATATCAGTATTTTCAAGGCAACCGGCGGGTCCTTTTTCTTAGCATGGTCGAATCCTGTTCAGGAGTTTTCGGTGCTTTTTTTTTAAAATGCGGATAAGTCGGCTTCCCCGAGATTGATTGGTCTTCTGGCCTTACCTTTGGTCATGTGTCAAACGATGCGGTAGAGACAACATACTTGATTAGGATCCGATCTAATTTTAACATGAGTGGCCCGATCAAAAGGAGGGGGAAGGGGCTCAGGGGGTCGAAATTAGAAATAGGCGGGTCGGAACAGATCCTCTCCTAATCTCTCCTTTTTCAACATTTTTGCTCACAGCACCCAAAATGGGTTTTTACCATGCCTGTCATCCCTATTTTTACCCGTAGCGCCCTTTCGGGTTTTCACCACGTCCATGGGTTCGCTCTCCTACCCCAAGTGCCTTTTCCAGTTTTCACCTGGTCTGCGTGAGTTCGCTATTTTTACCCGCGGTGCCCTTGCGGGTTTTCACCACGTCCATCTTACTTTGAACTCAAATTAACTCTTTTTTTTTTCTTTTTTCTTAGAACCAGAAGGCCACGACATGGACGTCGATTCCGTCATAGCCGACTGAATGAAGTTCTGCGTGGTTTGTTAACTCAGCTTGCTTTGATGTGATAGATGCTATGACAGCTTGTGAACCTTAAAGAGGGCTTTCTTCTGGGTTCTAATGTGGTCGGGGTTCAAACGGGTTGGGTTTTTCTGGGGATTTGGATCTAAGTTTTGAGCGAATTCTAGATTCGGTGACTCCTCTTTCTTTCCAAAGGCTTTTTTATGGTACATGCCCCAATCATTTCTCTTTTTCTTTTTTTTTATTCTTAGTCCCCCCTTTTTTTTGGGGTTTTACTTTCTTCTTTTTTCTCGTTTTTCTTTTTTTTGGTTTGGATTTTTCCTCTTCTCTTTTCTCTTTTTCCAAAATTTTGGGAGGGGTATATGAAAGAAATGGTTATTGGCCCGACGTGTGTAGCAAAAAGGGTGAAGGTTTTCAGGGAATATTTCTTTTGGGCTACTTGTCTTTGGAATGATGGCCTCTTCTATGGGGTCCTTAAGCGGTCACGCATCTACTTTTATCAAAACATACCTTGTCTCAAGACCTATGAGTAGAACCTACGGAGGTATCCAGCGTTGATGGGCTCAGGAAAGTGGTTTCCGTCCATGGTGGCGAGGTGAACGGCGTATCCTAGCAAAACCTCTCAGATGACGTAGGGTCCTTCCCAATTCAGCTTAAACTTCCCTCCCGGATCGGCGTGGAGAGACGGGAAAATTTTCTTCAGCACAGTGTCTCCTACCTTCAGATCTCGACTGCGGACACGCTTATTGTAAGCACGTGCAATTCTTCTCTGATAGATCTGGGTGTGGCACAAGGCTAGGAGTCTCTTCTCGTCGATTAAATCCAACTGCTCAAAACGGGCTCTTTCCTTCTCAGCCTCGGGTAGATGGGATTCCAAAAGGATACGGAGTGACGGTACTTCGACCTCAACGGGTAGCACGGCCTCGGTTCCGTACACAAGGGAGAATGGCGTTGCACCTGTAGCAGTATGGATAGACATTCTATAGGCCCAAAGTTCGAAGGGTAACTGCTCACTCCAATCTCTGTAAGTGACTACCATCTTCTCTAGGATGCGGATCAGAGTTTTGTTGGCTGCTTCAACAACTCCGTTTGTCTGCGGCCTGTATGGGGATGATCAATGATGCTTGATCTGGAATTTCTCACACAACACCCGATGCGCCTATTGGTGAAATTAGTGCCATTATCAGTGATGATATATCTTTGGGTACATCGAATCTACAAATGATGTTCTTGATGAACTTCTCAACATGACTAGCCTTAATGCTCATGTAGGAGGCTACCTCTACCCACTTCGTAAAGTACTCTACTGCGACGAGGATGAACTGATGTCCGTTAGAAGCCTTAGGATTGATTTTACAGATGACGTCGAGACCCCAGGTGGTGAACGTCCAAGGAGTGGCCATGCTGTGTAGATCAATGGCCGGAGCATGTATTAGACTGGAGTGCTCTTGGCATTTGTAGCACTTCTGCACGTGTTTGCAGCAATCGGTCTCCAATGTGGTTCAAAAGTATCGTTACCTTAGAATTTTCTTAGCAAGCATGTGTCCACTGATGTGTGCCCCACAGACTCCTTCATGGATCTCCTTCATGATCTCACCCGCTTCTTTTCGGGTTAGGCATCGGAGCTGAATATTGTCGGGAGACCGTCTGTACAGGAGATCGCCACAGATGACATAGTTCGTTGCCAATCGCTGGATGGTGCGTCTGTCTATCTTCGATGTTCCTTCTAGGATAGTTTGGGTCTCGAGGAAATTCTTAATGTTTGAGAACCAGGGTGGTTCATCATCTACCTCTGTAGGTCCCTCGATTAGGTGACAGAAAGCCGGTTCGTTCCTCTGTACTATCATGATCGGCTTCATCACAACTCCATATGGAATCTCAACCATAGAGGCTAGGGTAGCTAGGGCGTCAGCAAACCGATTCCTTGCTCGTGGTACATAGGAGAAGGTGACCTCTTCAAAGTAAACTATTAGATCCTCCAGATGTTCATGGTATGGGATCGATTTCTCATCCTTGGTCTTCCAATCTTCGTTGGTCTGGCATATAATTAACTGTGAATCTCTAAAGACCCTGAGGTGAGTTATATTTAGATCAAGAGCTGCCTGTAAACCAGCTGTACAGGCCTCATAGTCGGCCATATTGTTGGTGCATGGGAAGTTCAACTTGATTGAGATGGGTACATGTGATCCTCTTGGCGAGATAAGAATGGCGCCAACTCCTTGGCCTTCAACATGCGATGCTCCATCGAAGTGCATTACCCATGACTCCTTTGTTTCCTCAATATCCTCGTCACTCATGAACAAAATGTCTTCATCGGGGAATTCGGTCCTTAGAGGCTCATAGTCCGGCAGAGGGTTCTCAGCAAGATGATCAGTGAGTGCCTGCCCCTTAATTGATTTCTGGGTGACATAAGTAATGTCAAATTTGGATAGGAGTAGTTGCCATCTTACAGTTCGACCAGTGAGAGCAGGTTTCTCGAATAGATACTTCAACGGATCCATCCATGCTAGAAGTAGAACAGCTTGGGATAACAGGTAGTGTCAAAGTCTTTGAGTAGCCCAAACGAGTGCCATGCATGCTTTTGCCAGATGAGAATAACGTGTCTTATAGTCAGTGAACTTCTTGCTTAGGTAATAGATGGCCTGCTCTCTTCTTCCTGTCTCATCATGCTGTCCTAACACACAGCCCATGGAAAACACTGTCGTGGACAGGTACATTATCAGGGGTCTATCAGGTACAAGCGGTACCAATACCGGAGGATTTAGGAGGTAACCTTTAATATTATCAAATGCAGCTTGGCAGTCATCATTCCACTCAACTGGTGAGTCCTTTCTCAGTAGCTTGAAGATTGGTGCACATATCGGAGTTAACTGTGTAATGAACCAACTGATGTACTAGATTCTGCCTAAAAAGCCTCTGACCTCTTTCTCTGTAGACGGTGGTAGCATTTCTATGATGGCCTTGATCTTGGTCGGATCGACCTCAATCCCTCTCCAGCTAACAATAAAGCCCAATAGTTTTTCGGACATAGTGCCGAATGCGCACTTCTGGGGGTTCAACCGCAACTTGTACTTTCTCAACCTCTCGAACAGCTTCTGAAGATTTACCAAGTGGTTGTCCCTTTCTGGTGATTTGGCAATCATGTCGTCGACATACACTTCAATCTCTCGGTGCATCATGTCATGGAACAAGGCTGTCATTATTCTCTGGTAGGTTGCCCCAGCATTCTTGAGCCCGAAGACATTACCTTGTAATAGAAGGTACCCCAGGGGGTGATGAACGCAGTCTTTTCTCGGTCGGCCTCTGCCATCTTAATCTGATTGTAGCCTGAGAATCCATCCATAAATGAGAGCATTTCATGCTTTGCAGTGTTATCGACCAAGATATCGATGTGTGGTAGCGAAAAGTCATCCTTAGGGCTTGCCCTGTTGAGATTTCGAAAATCAATGCACATTCGAACCTTTCCATCCTTCTTCGGTGTGGGGACAATATTGGCCAGCCACTGGGGGTACTTGGATACCATGAGGAAACCTGCATCATACTGCTTAATGACCTCGTCCTTGACTTTCAACATCCATTCAGGTCAGAGACGTCTCAGCTTCTTTTTAACTGGCTTAACATCAGGGTAGAGTGGCAACTCATGCTCAACCAGATCGGTATCCAAACCAGGCATGTCTTCATACGACCATGCGAAGACGTCTTAGTATGACCGAAGGAGGTCTATCATGCCTTTCCTCTCCGTAGGGGACAGCGATGTTCCAATTTTGGTGATTCTAGGGGCCTCTCTAGTGCCCAAATTAACCTCCTCCATCTCTTCGACGATCGGGGTAGGGCCATGCTCCAAATTGACAAATTGTTTGAGGAGCTCATTGGGGAGCTCATCGGTTTGACCTTCCTCGTCCAGACTCATGACTCCTACCTCTTCTTGTATTTCGACAGGAAAGGGGTCGGCTTCACGTGGGATGGGTATCACGACATCAATTTTAATTTTATTGGGAATTTTAAAGGACAATATTTTTGGAATTGATATTTTTTCTATTTTTATGGCTTTTTGCATTTTTTTGGAGGTCAGCCCCTGGCGAGGTGGATCTCTATATATACAGGGTAGAGTGGTCCAAAGGCTAACCTCACTTTTTACAGGTTTTTTTTTTAGAGGGTCGGTGCCGTTTTCACGATATTTTACGGCTCCTAGGAGTTGGGGTAAGGATGCTCAGTTACTCACCTGTGAGGCTTGGCCTTTACCTTTTTGGTTGGCAGCTGTATCGATAGGCTCTTGCAGTTCCTCCCTCAGCATATTTACAGAGGGATCCTCTGAGACCCTGTCCTCCATGGTTAGGATGGGCCCAGAGTGGCTGGTGCTAGAGTGATGGGTGGACCGGGGGACTTCTTCCTCAAATAAGGAAAGGGCAGCTAAGTCAATCTCGAAGTCTGGGGGAATGATGTAGGGATTGGTGGGGTGGATTGGAGTAAGCTTATGTGGGGTTACCCTCGTCTCCCCATTCAGATCAATTTTCACTACCCCGGTGCTCATAAAGGTTTCACAGATGTGGGGTCGGGCGGGAGGCTCTTCTTCTAGGACGATTCCCCTGGCCCTGGCCACTACGGCGGCCCTTATCTTCTCTTTGGCCTCCCTGACTTCTTCTTCATTGGGCCTGTAGCCTAGGCCAAATTTGGTTTGCTGCCCCTTGGCCTTGACGGGGTCTCTTCTTCCTTGAAGGCATGGGCCCAACCACTTTCCTTTCTGGTGGCCCCATTTATGGAGCATGAACACAACTGCATCCATTCCTCCTCCAATTTTGTCAGGAGTTTTTTCAGTTGGCCCGAGTGTAACGGCCGAGAAGTCATACTCGAATTGGTGGAGATCGACATCATCTGCTGTGTGCGGTATGTTTAGCACTTTCAAATTTTCAATATACAAAGTGCTTCTTTCCCTGTCTTCTCTGCTCTCACCCAAGATGGTGACGATCTTTCCCTCTGAAATAAATTGAAGCTTTTGGTGTAGAGTCAATGGTATTACTCCGAGCCTATGTATCCATGGCCGATCCAACAACAGATTGAACGTAGACTTAATGTCCATCACCTGAATGGGGGTGGTGAAGGTTTGCGACCCGAGGATCAAGTCGAGGTCTACTTCTCCTATGATTTCTCTTCTTGTGTTATCGAATCCCCTAGCGCTTGATATGGATGGCTAGAAGGTGTCGGGGTTCGCACTGATTTTGATTGCCGTCCTTAGAGGGCACATGTTCAACGTGGACCAGTTGTCTATTAAGACCAACGGTACCACTAGGTTTCCTACTTCCACTATTATATTCAGGGGCTTAGAGTGGTCATTCCCCTCTATCGATAGGTCTGCATCAGTGAATGAGATGGCATTTGGGGCCAACACTTGCCCTATTATTTCTCCTACTTCATCTGGAGTTACGTGGGTGGAGACATGTGCGTCCTTGAGTGCTCCCATTAAGGCTTGGAAATGGAGTGGGGACGTGATTAACAAATCCCACACAGTAATATGTGTGGGTGTTCTCTTGAGCTGTGTCTCCAGTATGTGTTCTCTGGCCATTTTTTTAAAGGGATTCCCTGCGGCCTGTTCTTTCTTCTTCTCTTCTCCTCTGACGGCCCCTAATGCTTTCGGCTGTGTAGAAATTCGGCCTGACCTGATAACAAATTCAACAGCCTCCTCTTGGTTGTAACTAGCATTCATGTCCATTTGTTCATAGCTTAACGACACCTTATGAGGGTCATAGGCAAGTTTCGAGATGAGGAAAGGAGTGTATGATGATTCTAAAGAGGATTGGGTTGGACACGCCAGTTTTTCGGGTCCAACTAGGTTAACTCCAATAGGGGGTAGAATGGTAGTGGCGGGGATTGGTGAGGTTGGATTTGTCGGTGCAGAGGGGGCTTGTACAGGTATTACCTGGGCTTGGTAAGACCAGTGGTGATTGGGAGCGGGTGATAAGGGGATTGGGTGAGGGGTTGCTTTCTTGGGTGGCGGTGGAGTTAGATTGGGGCCAAAATAACGAAGGGATGGCGGGAGTGTGATTGGGATGGAGGGATGGGGAGACATCTGAAGTGCGGGTGGAGCGGGGTGATAGGGATATGAAGGGTTTGTATAGGGGGCGGCATGGTGGGGTGATGATGGGTTTGTGGATGAAATAGGGTAGATTGGGTATGATGGAGTTGTGCATGGAGTGGGGTGATTTGGGGATGGCGGAGTAGTGTATTGGGTGGAGATATTTGGGGGTGTGTATGGGGTAGGATAATATAGGGATGGCGGAGTTATGTATGGTATGGGGTGGTTCGAGTATGACGGGGAGGTGTATGGGGTAAATTGGGCGTGGGGTGAATATGTGTATGACTGTGACGGGGCTGTGCCTGTTTGGATTTGATAGGTGGGAGCGGGAGTAGAAAAATATTTCCCTAAATCTAAGGGCTCCTCTTGGTATGCCGGCACAGGAAAATAATCAGCCAAATACAACGGCTCGATAACCCCAATGAATGGTTCTCCTTCATTCATCCTGGGGAAAAACTCCTCCTGATTACTGATATAATATGAGGGATCAAACTCTTCTTCCTCCTCCTCTATCCAATGGATGTTAGGCCTAGGGCCTCCTGGGTGCGATGGCAGAGGGGCTTGATGGATGTTCCGGTTCTGTCCTTGAGGAAGCGGTGGGGGAATAATTTTTCCTGCCTCTATTAAATCTTGGATCGCGTGCTTCAGGGGGAAGCACCGATCCATAGGGTGACCCAGTCCCTGGTAGAAATTACAATGCAGATTCGGGTCATAGTTTCTTGGAATGGGATGGGGTGGTGGGCGAGGCTGGAGCAGATTGACCAGGCCTTTCTGTAGCAATACTGGCAGTAAGACACTTAAGGATTGCCCCAATGGCGTGAACAATTGTTCAAATCATGCTTTCATCTGCTCCTAGGTAAACGGGGCTCTTGGTCCATTGTTTGGCCTTAGCGCTTGCTCGAAACGGGCTGGGGATGGTTGTGTGACCTGGAGTTGTATCGGGGGGGCATTGGTATTGGCCTGGGAGTAAACAATGTTCTGTACCTCTGTCCCCTGTCTTCTTTCAATTCTTAGTTCGACAGCTTTTCAAACCCTGGTGGCCTCGCTGGCCACGTTTCTCCCTAGCCTGCCTTCTCTAATGGCATCTTCGCAACAGTTGGCATTTATGACCAAATCAGTAAAACTAGACTGCTGCTGATATACTAAAAAATCTGCGATGACCGGGAGGGCTCCCTTGGTTATCAATTCAATATGTTCATCATCGGAAATCCGGTGAGTTACCTGAGTGGCCAATGCCCTCCACCTTCCCAAGTAAGCACTGAAAGCTTCATCATGTCTTTGCTTTAAACGGGCCAAATCTGACTTCCTTGGCTCTATGTCGATGTTATAGACATATTGTTCTTGAAATAAGCATGTCAGATCTTTCCAATTTTCTATCATGGACGGTTCCAGGGATGTGAACCATCTCAGAGCTGGGCCCGTTAGACTCTTTTGGAACACTTTGATGAGGAGTCGTTCATCTCCGCCATACTGGCACATATCCTCACAGTAAGATTTTAAGTGGGCGATGGGGTTGCCAGTGCCATTATACTTATCAAATGATGGCATCTTGAATTTCTGTGGCGAGGGACATCGTGAGAATGTATATAAGTCCTAAAAGTCTTTGAATGCGCCTACCTCCCATCTTCATCAGTTGTTTCTGTGTTCGGCCTATTTGTTCGTTCAACTGTTCTGGTTCTTTCGAGGCTGTAGCGGGGACTGCTTCCCCCTGATTTTGTTCGAACCTAGGTTTGATGATGGTGGGCCCGGGAGGGTTGAAGCTGGCAACTCCTCCACTGTTGCCGATCTCATCCTCCTCGTACTGTTGATCATGGTATTGGTGAGAGGCGAGTTTTGCTATTTGGACTTGGGGGGTGAGGGGTTGGATGACCTGGTGGGGCCATATGGTTTATAGGGGATGAGAAGGGATAAATGGATGAGCGGTTTGTGGATAAATGATGTGCTGAGCTGGGTGCACATTCTGGGGGTGATGGGGGTGTGGTTGATGTGGCGAGATGTTGTGGGTTTGAGGAACGAGATGGATTGGGTTTTCTGTTGGAGGCGGGATGGGGGCGTAAGGGGTATAGGTGAATGAAGGGTACTGATGGGGGGTATGGGGTTAGTGAATGGGCCTTGATGAGCGTGGGTGGATGGGCCTTGGGTTTGAGGGATTTGGGCTTGATGGTTTTGGAAGGCTTGGGTTGATGGGCCTTGGGCCTAGGTGTGGGGGTTAGTATGACTTTGGACTAATGGGCCTTGTTGGGTTTGGGCTAATGGGCCATGAGGGGGTTGGGTTTGGGTCCATGGGCCCTGGGCTTGGGCTTGATAGGTTTGGGTCCAAGGGCCCTGGGGGGCTTGGACATGGGCCTGGGTCTGATGGGTTTGGGCTTGGGCCCATGGGCTTTAAGGGTTTTGGGCCTGGACCTGAGCCTGATGGGCTTGGGTCCATGGGCCTTGAAGATTTTGGGCCTGGGTCTAATGGGATTGGGCTTGGGCCCATGGGTATTGAGGGTCTTGGACCTGGGCCTGGGTCTGATGGGCTTGGTCTTGGGCCCATGGGTTTTGAGGGTTTTGGGCATGGGCTTGGGCTTGGGCTTGATGGGCTTAGGCTTGGGCCTGGGCTTGGGTCCATGGGCTTTGAGGATTTCGGGCTTGAGCCTGGGTCAGATGGGCATGGGCTTGGGCCCATGGCTCTAGAGGTGTTTGGGCTTGGGCCCATGGATTTGTGTGGGTTTGGGCCTGGAATTGAGGTGGGGGATTTTGGGAGGTATGGACGATGGGTGGTTGGGCATGGTTAGGAGGGAATGGGGTATGGAGGTTTTGGAGATTTAAATGCAGGGTTTGAGATGTAGGGTTTCGAGAAGTAGCCCATAGGGCATACATCGTTCTCATGTCCTCGATTGAGGGCATGGATTCAGGTGTGAGATTGGGGGGTTATGGCTCACTTATGGATGGAGGGGGTTGGGAGATATTGGGCATGACCCGGGTATGGGGGGTATGGGTGATTGTGCTTGGGGGGTATGGATGTATGGCTATGGAAGGTGGTGGGTTATTGGTCATACCTTGGGAAAAGTTGGGCATGACTTGGGCAAATGGGGGGGTATGTTGGGATGTGGATGGGCCATGTGGAGGGAATGGTATGTGAGATGGGGTAGAGGGGATGTGGGATGTAGGGGTCATGGATGATGAGATGGATGGGACGTGGGAAGTAGGCGGGGGATGGGGGATGGGGCTCCCTATGGGGTCTTTGGGAGTATGGGGGTGCGGTAAGGGTGTATGGATGGGAGACGGGGATGTATGGTTCGGTTGGGAAATGAGGGGTTTCAGTAGGGGATGAAAAGGGGGTATGTTGGGAGAATGTGAGGGAGGGGGGTGGGGTGGATTTGAACACGAGCGCCCCAAATGGACTCGTGATATCGAACCTGGTTTGGGTGAAGGTGTCGGAGATTGGGTCTTCTCCGATATGAGAATGGGATGGGGATGACAGCGGGGATGTATCGGCTCTTGACATGATCGGCTGACGAGTGTTGTATCGATGTCTCGGATAAGGGCCGAATACCTTCTTGGTTCTCCTTCTACGGGCCGGGTTTGAGGTTGCCGTAGTGACGGTCACACCAAAATATATATATATATATATATATATATATTTATTATTTTATTTTTTTTTTATTGTTTTTCTTTGTGTTTTTTTTTAGCTTTTGGAAAATGATTTTTTTTGGTTTTTTAAGATGATTTTTTTTGTTTTTTTTTTAAGGTGGATTTTTTTTAAGATGAGGATTTTTTTTCTCTTTCTTTTTTTTCAAATGGAAATTAACTCCTCTCTACCTAGATGAAAGATGACCTGGTGCCCAGGGTCAATTCCCGTCTCGGGTGGTTTATGTACCTTTAGTAGGTCCCACAGCGGGATCCAACACACTTCAGAAGAAGCGAAAGGGAACCCTTTCGTTCTATTGAAGGCAAGGGAATCCATGCAAACGACCCGATCCCTCGGAGCAAATCAATGAGAAGTCGCCTTCTTTTGATTGGGCGGGGGCATGTTGGGTGTTAGAGGATGTGGGAGGCTACTGCGGACACTAATACCGCTAATCGGGGACTTGGGGTGGTGGATTGGGCCTTAGATGGGGTTGCTGTAACCCAGTATACACTGGGCGTATGTTTTATACACGCCTGACCAAAAAAAGGCAGATTTGGCCGGCTTATATATTATATACGCCTAGCTTAAATATGAATGGCCAAAGCGATATATATATATACCGAGTAAATTTAGATTTTTTGTGGGCGATATATTATATACCGCAAAACAGTTCGCTGCTGAAGTTTTGATAAAGGAACAAGAAACCCAAATGTGGGTCTTTGAACTGGTTTCTGGGGAGGGATGCTCCCGGGGACTGCTGTGTATGTTATCGGGTCCCTCATTTCCATTTCCTAGTGATATACAGCCGAATTTTGGGTTGTCTACGCTCTCACCAATACGGGTTTTACGGCTTTATCGGAATTGGCAACCAAACCAATATACCTCCGACGCAAGCGCCTTCTCAGGTACTGGAAGGGGTGCTTCTTTTCAGGATCATCACCACTAGGGCTGCCACCTTATTGGGAACTGGGTAAATTATATCTGTACCTAAACCCCCCGAAAACTACCCAAAAAATGCAAAAATAAATTCAATTATGTCCCCACACTATTGGTTCACTTTTAATTACAAATTTTTATAGGGGAGTGAAATTAAGTCCAAAATCGGGTCGGGGATGACAAGCCCCTGCCGCCTCAACAGGCCGGCGTTCAATGGTGAGATATGATGACTGAAATGAAAAGCGCATGTAGGCTCGCCAAACGGCTAAGGCTCGTAAATGACTGAAATTTAAATGACGTAAAAGTAAATACGAACGGGCCCGCCAAAAGGCTAAGGTGGCTTAAATGACAAGAATCTGAAAAACAGGAATTTAAAGGCATACGTAGGCCCGCCAATCGGCTAAGGCACTTAAAGGACGGAATTATAGGGGTGAGTACGTTAGTAAAAACAACAAAAATATAGAAAAAATAGCAGAAGATAAGAAAAAAAATAATGGTTAGTAACAAAAAAAGAAAGGCCAACAAGAGGAGAAGCGCTAGGGTTATCTCCCCAGCAGAGTCGCCATCTGTGCGACCATGGATCCTCTCGAACCCGTCGCGACGATGCGCTCGCTATGAATGAAATGTAGAGTTGCCACCCGGAGCATTTGGTGACCCGGGAAACCTTTAAATCAATATTTTGAGCATCGAAGTGCTAAATATGACTCTGATTTATCGGTCTTTGCCAAAGGCTCTAGGGTAGGGGCTTCGGTTATCGATCAGGAAGGGTTTAGGCACCCGATCAACCCGCACGTAGCGGTCTCTATCTATGGAAAAAAATAAAAATAAAAGGGGCCGAGTTTCCCCTTGCCCGAAGGCAATGCAGTCCTCTCAAGCTTTGAGCCAAACCAAAATTTCGACGGCATAACGGCTTGAATCCTTGGACGGAGGAGACACCAAGAAGGTAAAGGAAGAGAGGGGTGAGCCGGAGCTCACGGGCCCTTGTTGCACCGTGGAAGTCCTTTGCTTTGGCGTGCTTCCGATGGCTTAAACGGTATGGAAATGGGTTCTAATGCTAGGATTCAATAAAATAGGAAGTGTAGGGTGAGGCCAAAGGCTAGACCTTAGTTAAAGGGAGTGATCTAGTGGTGGAAATGGATTGAACAAGATGAACTAAGCTTGCTCGAATTCTAGAAAATAAATGACATTTTCTCTCACTAGAGTTCTCTCTTAAGAGCTCTCTAATCTTTCACCAAAAAATCCAACCCTTTGGGAAGAGGGGGGCCTCTCTATTTATAGAGAAGAGGTGGGTTAGGGGCTTAATTAAGAGCTAATTGGTTTAGCAATTAGGTAATCCCCCATCTAAGGTTTTCTAGATTTTCAATGTCCTAGGGTTTTGGGAAACTGATTTTAATGGCGGATGATGGGGTGAGACCATGGGTGACTTAAGGGTTGCCAATAAGCTCAAAGGGGGTGCAACCAACCTTAAGACACTCACTTCAATCAAGGGGATGGTCAACGGGTCAAACCAGATGGAGGAATTTTGAGCATTTCATGACAGATATCGATAAAGTCGGGCGTATATATATTACCAACTTATGCACGATAAAATCAAGAAAACCAAGGAAATCGAGAAGATGGGTGCTACCATTGTATCTATGTTGAGCGTATATATTATATACGCCTGGCCAAATTTGGCCCAAAAATGCCAGGCATATATAATATATACGCCTGACCATTCTAGGGCCAAATTGGTTGGGCGTATGTAATACATACGCCTGAGCAAAAGTTGTCATTTTATGTGAAACTTCAAACGGTCATAACTTTTGAACCACAACTTCGAATTGGTCGATCTTTGATTCGTTGGAAAGTTGGAGGAGTTCTCTTTTCAATGGTATGTGGCTCAACCTCACCAGCGCTCTATATAAAAATTTATAGCTCTCCTCTCATCAAATGCTCAGAAGGGTTTAAATTGAGTTTGGGAAGGGATCCTAGGGTTTAGGGGTGATCTCTAAGGGTTGGGGGGATGGTTCTAATGGGTTTTAGGTGATTCCTAAAGGTCTGGATAGATTTCCAAGGGTTCAGGGGTGCCATCGAAAGCACAGGAGTGCATTTCTCACGGAGCACAGACTGATCGAGCCTTGGGCCGAATTTGGGTGTCTACACTATGCTATAGCCAATTCTCTATCTGGGTTCAACCTCCTTTCTTCTGAGGAACTTCTAGGGCAACAGTAGGCTTCTTGGCATGGTTAGGGCCTTATTTGTAGTTGCTGCTTATTACCTATAGGATAGACTTAAAACACATTTATTAAATGATTAAGGGTCTAACAGAGATTAAGTTAAGGGGTGAAAAGTGGTACTTTTCAGGTCTTAACACACCTCCAAACCTAATCTTTGCTAGTCCCTTAGCAAAGTTGTTACTAATTAAATATCACTTTCGTAGGGATCACGGGTACATTTAGCATATGTACCAAGCCTTTTAAACCCCTAGGTGATCCCTAGTGGAGGAGTGAAGTCTCCTGAGGGTTTTCAGTGAAGACACCCACAAACTTCACCATTAGAATAGTTAAGTATAGTGCAGTTAATGACAACACAGATTTCAATGTATAAAGCTTCATTCCACACCCATTCTTTAACACTTAGAGGAAACTGCAGCAGTATTGCAGGCCATTTAAAACTTAAAAGTTAACATGTGTTTGCATCACCACCATTCATTTTACATTAAAAATTTAATGTGTACAAATCAGTACCCAGCTTGCCTTAAATTCAAAATTCAGGTTGGATACAACCCCAATGAGGTCAAAATTTAGACCCAATTCTCACCAGGGCTATCTCTCAATATTGACAACCTGAGAGTGTTCACATTCACACTGACTCAAGAGTAAATTCTGATGGACCCCAAATGGGGCTTCTAATTTCCGACATCCTCATGACTTTTCACCATAGATTGGACAATTCCTCATCTCCACATGACAACTCATTTTTACTTTGGATCCACAAGGTCTTTTTGAATGGGTTGTAATGTGGCTTATGGGTGAGGGATGCAAAGAATCAAGGGGTAAAAAGGGAATCAAAATGAAGAAATCAGCAAGGTAAGGAGTGATTCATGACTTCACAACCTTCATTTCAGCAAAACTTCATCTTTCTTGATATATTCGAGAATCAAAGTGGCCATCTTCTCCTCTTCTTTTCAATTTTCAGATGATGTTCTTCTCTAGACT